>CM038049.1:98486876-103486876 GCA_021397845.1 Areca catechu
GCTTAAGCAAGAGATCAAGTAATAATGTAATGTACCCTTCTTTCCATCAAAGCAAGAGGGTTAATCAGAAGGAAATGAATAAGAAATTTGCATCTAGACATCTCTCAACATAAGTAAAAACCATGTAGCTAGATTTCTACAAAGATAAAAATGGACTTTTGAAGCAAAATATTAGATCAACATGATCACATCAATTTGATAAGCAGTACCATCTTAAAAGCACATTAATACATGCCTGGCAATATCAAGGGCATATCTAAGTGCTTTATGGATCTTTAGACGTCCCTTCTGTTGAAGATAACTTCCTAGATCACCCTGAGTTTAAGAGCAGCAGATAAATCCAGAAGTTACCGTGTTGATCTACACAAATAGCAACTTTTTAACTATTTTAGAAAATTAAGTAATTTTTAAGCAATTCAAGAAATTGACATGTGAAAAAAGAAGCAAATTATCAATGTAAAAAGTTGCAAAAATTATTCGAGAATAGAATGGTTCTTGAAAATTATTAATGGTAAGGATTGGATAAATAATGCCTGTAATTCAAATTCATATATGAGAATAGCATATAAAACTTACTACTGGATGGTACTCTGAAATAATCATCATAGGTATATATTGGGTTACAGCTCCAACAAACTAAACCACATTTGGATGCTGAACCTTCTGTAGTAGAGTCAACTCACGCTTGAAAGCATTTCTGTAGCAGATGGAATAGCAAGGACAATAACAGGAAACCAAATATAAATGAAGCAAATTTAAAAGCTATATAATGATGAGCTGAGAGGGAAAAGATGGACTAGGTTGCTCATAACTCGATATGCAAATAGAGCTACAACAATGTGGTATCCTGCCCCTCGGGATTGTATGTCATGGCGTTGTGGAAGGTGAGTCTCACATCCTAGGCAAACTCCCGGGGGGACTTGTACCAGTTCTTGCTGAGACGGGATTTGACGGTGCCAAGGTCCATTATTCTCCCATTTCTAATTCTTCCACTCTCTCCTCCCCAAGAGGAACCCCCCAACCATCCTTCCTCTTCTTTTCCTCCTTCCTTGTCCCAAGGCTGCCAAGATTTAGAAGCATCCCTCGAGTCTGGAAATAAAGGATCAAGCTCATCATCAGTAGCCATTTCCTTGCCTGGATCCTCTGATGTAGGTGTCGGATCGACCGCATCCACCGCCGACCTTTCCAAATCTGGCACATCTCGCACATCAGGGAGCTCCTCAGAGGTGGAGGTGTTAGAGGGATCGAGATCTATGGTTGAAGCGATCGGTGGCTCGGAAACCCTAGGTCCGGATGCCTTCCTCAGGCGTTTCAGCTTTCACTGAGAAATTGGTGAGGAGGAGCATTCTTCGTCGATAGGGAGGAAGGGGGCGTCGTCGAAGCTCTCCATTGCTCCTTCAAGCTGTGGAAGGGAGACGATGTGGAGGTCGAATGCTCCCGAGCGAGCGCAGCCAAGATTTAGAAGCATCCCTCGAGTCTGGAAATAAAGGATCAAGCTCATCATCAGTAGCCATTTCCTTGCCTGGATCCTCTGATGTAGGTGTCGGATCGACCGCATCCACCGCCGACCTTTCCAAATCTGGCACATCTCGCACATCAGGGAGCTCCTCAGAGGTGGAGGTGTTAGAGGGATCGAGATCTATGGTTGAAGCGATCGGTGGCTCGGAAACCCTAGGTCCGGATGCCTTCCTCAGGCGTTTCAGCTTTCACTGAGAAATTGGTGAGGAGGAGCATTCTTCGTCGATAGGGAGGAAGGGGGCGTCGTCGAAGCTCTCCATTGCTCCTTCAAGCTGTGGAAGGGAGACGATGTGGAGGTCGAATGCTCCCGAGCGAGCGCAGTGGAAATATGGGAGGGAGGGAAGATATACTAAGGGAAAGAAGCGGGCATATTACAATTTGGGAAGTTTCGCCGCCAAAGCAAGGTGAAATCTTGGCGAACACAAAGATCCGGGGCAAGCTTATCGCTGCGGGATTGCTCGGTTGATTCATTATAGCTCCGGACTCATGGCTTGATCCCAGCCCAAGCACCCAACTCGTGTTGTGCACCAGTCGCCCGTGGTGCGCATGGCGCATCCATGGATGACGTCCATCATAGAATGGATGGCAGGCATAGTTCATACGATTTACACCTTAGAAGATACCTGCTTGCTTGCATTGGCATGTTGTGAAATGGTCGACTGGAAGGGGCTAAATGCATGCAATCCCATGGTCGATTGAAAAGGGTTAAATACATCCAATCTCATCGACTACATGACATTGATTTTAACCATTTTAGAATAGACATAAGACTACACAACAAAGAATGCCTACAAATGCAGATGATAATATCGCATGCCTAGAAATATAGATTATAAAAGGAGGATCTTTTCTTCTTTCCCTGTTCATCTCTTTATTTGGTACAAAAATATGATGAGTTGGATTGGAAGACATTGTGTTTAGAGGAAGAGGACCAGGATATTGCTTCGATGACCTTACTTGAGGAGACTTTAGAAAAGAACCCAATTGTAGAGCTCAATCCTGAAATTCAAGAACTAAAGGAAATTAGTGAGGACTTGGCTTATTTAATCCAGTACCCTCAAGATGAACCCCCTCCTGTAGTTCCCATTGAAGATCTCTTTCCTAAAATTAGTGACCTATTCTTTTATAAGGCAAAACCTGTAGATATACCTCAACCCTGTAAGGTCAACCTCATTAGTCTAAGATTAATCCCTAAAACCTCTTCTTATATCCTACTCTATCCAATCAACCCCAAACCCTCTTCTTATTTCTTACCTTACCAGGCTAATCCTGAATCCACCTCTTATTTTCTGCCCTTTTCTGAAGCTTCTTATATTTCTCTAACCATTATTGTATTTTTTAGAGGTCATCATGTTGCATACATTCATTGAGCATGTCATGTTTTCATCTTACTTCTGGAGGACCCTATGGTATCTGTTGGGAGTGCATGCCAAGTTCTCATCTGCATGTCACCCACCTGACCAAGGGCCAAACCCATAATTGTAGTTTAGGATTTTGTCAAGTCTGCATATCAATAAGTGTTGACATGAGTCATTTGCCTGCATTAAGTGTTATGAGTTGCATTGCATGATTAGAGATATGCATGAGGAATTAATCATAATATTAATGTGAGCAATGTTTTTATAAAAACATGGTTAATTTCTGAAAAGAGTCCAAGAGTTTGCTAGAAAATTTTGTGATGATTAGGCTACATACCCATAGAGCTGATCTATCAAAGTGATAAAGAATGTTGGACCTAGTGCCTAAGTTACCACCTGAATTAGGAATTAAGCTTAACCTTCAATATCTTAGACTTAGTTGAGAATAGGGAGCCAGCAATGATACCTAGTAAGTCTATTGAGCCTGACCCTTTCCTTGAGAGCAAACCCATCCTGAGTGTCCACTAAATTAGCCTATGAGAGGAAAAGATTGAGCATATCCTGGACAACCAAGCCGTTAGTACCCAGAATAAAGGCTTCCAATACTTTTGGTTCGTTGGCAAGGTCAACCGGAATTCGAGGACTCGTGGATCACTCAAGAGGATCCACAATGCCTTAACCCAGACCTGTCAGAGCAGTACTAAAGCTAGATCGATCTTCACTCGACAGGGTCGAGTTCCTCCGATCCCGGGAGAATTGATGAGGACATCAGGAGCAAACAATACTTTTAAGGTTCCATTTTGATCTCTGATTCATGTGTTAGTCAACTTTGTTGAGTCATGTAATGAAGTCTAATTTTGAGTCCTGTAATAAAGTGAGCTAGTTGAGTTCACTAAGTCAATTGTAATCCCTTGTTTTAGTCCAATATGAGTCATGTATTTTCTTTCAAGACAAGAACCAAGAAGAGGTCACCAGGCCAGGAGATTCACCAGGTCCTCCCCCAATCAGAACCAGATTCCATGCACCTAGACCCATACTCAGGCCTCCCAGTAGTGGTGCCCAAGTACCTGGGCCCTTTCATGCCAAGCCCACAAGAGAGCACCCCAGTCTCATGTGATGGCACCTCCCCAGCTCCACCCCAGATCCTGCCTTGGTACCCCAGCCCAAGGCCCATTCATGTTGGCACCCCTCCCAGTCTTTGACTCGATCCAAGATGCCCAAGCTTTGACCTAGTCCAAGATGCCCAGGGTTTGACCAAGTCCAAGCAGATGTCTTCCAAGCTCAGCAAGGAGTCAAGGCCCTAGCCCAAAAGGATTTTCTTGGCCCTCAAGTTATGTTGACCAAGTCCAATAGGGTTACTTGGCCCACAAGTTTTGTACTCCCAGTCTGTATAGGAGTCCAAGGACCTGGGTGAATCTATAAATACTTACCCCCTCCCCTCTTGTAAATGATCAATCTCTTTTCATGAAATAAAATTTGAGTATTTTCTTGTTTAATTGTTGCCTCCGTGAGGAGTGGGTGTGAGACCCGTTATTGCCTTTGTTCTTCGGAACATCGAGGGGTGTGAGGTCCTAGTTATCTAGTTAGCTAGTTATTTTCTAAACCCTTGCCCTAGTCGCCCATCACCACCCTCCATCAAGGCCACCCACACCTTTCTTCATCTTAGGACACCGTCCATCTTCCTTGGCCACCCTTCCCATCATCCAACCCAGACCGCCCATCATACTCCAAACCCTAGCTACCAGAGGTTCTCTCTCCACCAGGCCACCTCTCTCCAGCATCCAGGCACCATCTTCATTAAGCCCCATGTCGGCCACCTCCAATCCAGGCATCCATACAACAAGCCAAGCTTCCAGCACCTCCTGCCACCCTCCAGCCTTCTCTACTTCCCCAATCTCATGTTCTATATTTTTTTATCTTCTATCATACTAACCCTTAACGTTTGCAGGATCCCTCCAATGCCACGCCCTTTGGATGAGGTCTTCTTTGCCCCCGAACCAATTTGTTAAAAAGCCGACGGATCAGCCGGAAAGCGACTTCTTCATCCAGGCATAGATCCGAGTTGAGAGATCTCTTCTACGACATCCAGAACATCATTGCTAGGTATGTAGACCCCTTTCCTTCTCACTTTTTCTATTTTATTGAAGTTAAAGCATGTCCTAATAGGATTTCTTAGTCCTACGATCCTAGTTTTTTTTCCTCTTTGATTGTTTCTAGCATGTGAGTAAGATTCTAACCATTACACGAAACCCTAACCTACTGTAGTCTCTTTTTTGGGAATCAATCACTTAAAATCTGAAAATAATTATTTACTTTAATCTAGATTTTTTTATATTCATCCTTCTCATGTCATTCATCTATATGCATCATGTTAGAATCCCATCCCTCATCACATTGATCACAACTTTTCAGCCCCTAGAATACCATAACAAAATGGAGTTGTGGTGAGAAAAAAATAAAACATTGGAAAAGAAGGCCTGAACCATATTGTGTGAAAGCAATCTTCCAAGATACTTTTGGGTAGAAGTTGTGAACACTACATATTATATACTAAATCGTGTTTTGATTAGACCAATTTTGAAGAAAACCCCCTATGAGCTTTGGAATGATAGAAAATCAAATATTAATTACTTTCATATTTTTGGATGTAAATATTATATTTTGAATAATGGAAAGGATAATTTAGGAAAGTTTGATGCTAAACCTGATCTAGGCATATTTCATGAATATTCAACTAATAGTAAATTATATAGAGTTTTTAATAAAAGAACTTTGACTGTTGAAGAATCTATTCATATTATTTTTGATGAGTCTAACCTCGCACCTTCAAGAAAAGAAGAGTGTATTGATAATGATGTAGGTTTATTAAATGATGGAGTAAAGAAAATGAGCTTAAAAGAAAAACAAGTTGAGCAAGAAAAGAAAAAGGTAAGTGCAGAACATGATGAGCTACCAAATGATTGGAGGTTTGCACATTCTCATCTTAAAGAATTAATTATTGGTGATCCCTCACAAGAAGTTAGAACTAAATCATTTTTAAAGATACCTTTGATTATTTAGCATTTGTTTCTCAAGTTAAACCTAACTGCATAGAGGAAGCAGAAAATGATCCATATTGGATGATGGCTATGTAGGAGGAACTTAATTAATTTGAAAGGAACAATGTATGGACCTTAGTAGCTAGACCTAAGGAACATCCTATCATAGGTTCTAAATGGGTCTTTAGAAATAAATTAGATGACAAAAGCAATGTAGTTAGAAACAAAGCTAGATTAGTTGCTAAAGGATATAATTAAGAAGAAGGAATAATTTTGATGAAACTTATGCACCTGTAGCAAGATTAGAAGTCATAAGACTTTTACTTGCATTTGCATGTCACATAGAATTTAAACTTTTTCAAATGGATATAAAAAGTTCTTTTTTGAATAGCTACATTAAAGAAGAAGTTTTGGTAGAATAACCTCCTAGATTTGAAAATCACTCTTTTCCAAACTATGTTTTCAAACTAAACAAGTTTATATGGTTTAAAACAAACACCTAGAAGTTGGTATGAGAGATTGAGCAAGTTTCTTATTGAAAATGATTTCAAAAGAAGTAAAGTAGATACAACTTTGTTTATAAAAAGAAATTATGATGAATTATTAGTTGTGCAAATATATGTTGATGATATAATCTTTGGTGCAACTAATGAAACTTTATATCAAGAATTTGTAGAGCTTGTGCAGGGAGAATTTGAAATGAGCATGATGGGTGAACTCACTTTCGTCCTTGGACTACAAATTAAACAAACAAAGGAAGGGATATTCATCAACCAAACAAAGTATATCAAAGAACTCTTAAAGAAGTTTGGGATGGAATCCACAAAGAAAATTGGCACACCCATGAGCCCAACCTGTAGACTAGACAAAGATGAAGAAGGTAACAAAGTTGATCAAAAACTATATCGAGGTATGATTAGATCTTTACTTTACTTAACTGCAAGCATACTTGATATACTATTTAGTATTTGTATATGTACAAGATTTCAAGCTAATCCTAAAGAATCATATATACTTGCTGTTAAGAGAGTTATAAGATTCTTAAAGGTATATCTAACTTAGAATTATGGTATTCTAATCCTTTATCTTTAAATTTAATTGGTTATTCTGATACTGATTATGGTCGATGTAGTATTGATAGAAAAAGTACTAGTGGCACATGTCAATTTCTAGGGTTGAACTTAATCTCATGGCACAGTAAGAAACAAACTCCATGGCACTATCTACTGTTGAGGTAGAATATGTAGCTGTAGGGAGTTATTATGCTCAAGTGTTATGGACTAAGCAATAACTAGAAGATTATGGTGTTATTCAATCTAAAACTCTAATCAAATGTGATAAACACAAGTGCTATTAATTTAACAAAGAATCTTATTCAGCATTCAAGCACTAAGCATATTGAAATTAGACATCATTTCATTAGGGATCATGTACAAAAGGTGATATTGAACTTAAATTCATTAGTTCTGAACATTAATTAGCCGACATCTTTACTAAACTCTTAAGTGAGGATAGATTTCAAATGATTAGATGAGAATTAGGACTTTATGATTCTTTTTAGAATTTTGACCTAAATTCTTCAAAAAATTAAGGAAAATTCATCTAGACGACTTCCAACACTTTTTAAGTCATTTAGACACCATTCTTAATATTTCTCTATGCTTAAAAACCTTTTCCAAAATTCTTAGAGCCTTTCTTGTAGTTTTTGGTCAAGCTGACTCGAGCCGTGAGACCTATTTGGGCCGAGCCGACTCGGCTGATGGATCAACTTAAAAAACCCGTCATTCCATAGTTTTCATTTCCCTTATATTATCCCTGTTGAACTTGAGCCCAAGTAAGACTTTCCCTCTTAGCCTTAGAAACCTTTCCTACTATTCCATTTACTCCAAATCCATCTCGTTCCCTTGATCCATGATCTATGGCCCCTAGGAAAGCCATGGCAAAGAAGAAGAGGCAAGGGCCGACTCCCAGTTTGGTAAATATGGAGAGAAGAACTAAAAGAAGACAGGAAGAGTCGACTCCCCAAGAAGAAGAAGAGCTTGTTCTTCTTCAAAGGTAGATTATCTCAATGGGGAACAGGGCAATCACTTTAGGTGGGAAAATCGACTTTGATTTCCTTGAACAAGAGTTTTTCTATACTTTGGATATCCCTACAGACCCTATATTGGTTAGATCTTTTTTTGAACACCTTTTCCTTGGAACAAACCAGATCTTGTCCACTATTAAAGGGATTACCATTTCTGTAGATGAGGTTAGATTGAGCAGGGTTTTGTAGATACCCAGGAGTGGTAAGTGTTACTTGAATATTAAAGATAAGCAAGGGGCATTTTAGGCTATTTTAGAAAGAAGAAAGGTAAAAGGCATCTCAAATTTGCAAGCTAATCAATTATCACTCGAGATGCGACTGCTTCACAATATCATTAGCCAAGTCTTTCTGCCTAGGACAGGGCGATTCGACTGGGTGAGCGAGCGAGATCTGATGTTTATGAGGTATATGATTGAGGGTGAGGCCCTCAATCTTCCTTTCATTATGAAAACTTAGGTTCGGGACGCAGCTCGTAGGGCCAGAGTTTGTCTTCCATATGGTATGGCCTTCACCCTTCTATTTTAGGACTCTGGCATTGACCTGATTGGTGAGGATAATAGACCCCTCCTTCATATAGATAAATACTCTGATAAATCACTACATAGGATGGGATATCATCAAGTTAAGAGAGTATGGATGCGGAGAGTATCGGTCAGAGGGCAGTTCACTCTAATGATTCAGATGATGAGCCTATGGATACAGAGGTTGTTGCACAGGCTGGAGCTGATGAGGATGAACACGATGATGTAGTGGACCTTCAGAGCTAGCTCCTACTATACCACCTCGATCAGCCCCCTCGGAGCCTAGTACTGGTGGACCACAGTCTAAGTCAAAGCAGTTGAGGATCCTGAGGGAGGACATCACAACTCTTAGGTTTGATCTTTAGACATTGATGGTGCGGACATTAGGGCCTGAAGAAAATGACAGGTCGAACCCACATCCCTGTGGATCACTTATGAATGAAGCCCTAAGCCCAAATCCCAGATCACTTGTAAATAGTTATCTTGAATTTTATTATTTTAGCTTAGTTGGGTTTAGCCCTAAACCCCAAAATCGAGTCCCAATAAAAACCCTTGGATCCAAAATTGAGTCTGTAAAAAAACTCCAATTTCAATTGGGTCATAAATTCTGTTATAAAGGTCCAATGTTAGTTAGCCCTTTTTACCAACTTTAACTGGGTTTTGTATTTGCAATCCTAATTCAGTATGGTATGGTTCAGTTATGAATTGGTTATGCTTTTTGATTAATTTTATCAAGTTGGGCTATTAGTTATTGAGTTGGTTGAGTCTTGTAATTATTAGTTGAGCCCTGTAATACTAGAGGGGACCCAAATCAAGATCCATGTGACTCCATATGCTAGCTCAAGTCAAGCCATGTTCCAACTACCTTTTGGCGCCCCACCTTCATATGCACCACATCATCATGTTTGGATGCCCATGCCACATGCATCATGTTTGGACAAATCACATGACATGTCACTTATGTTTTGGACATCACTTGCCACATCATCCTGGATAACAACACATGCCAAAGTCACTTATGTTGGTCGGCCACATGGAGAAGGAAGTTGATGCCACTTTAAGAAAAGTAAAGTAGAAGGAGTCCAAGCCAAGTTAGCGCCCCTTCTCTCCTCATTTTGTTGCCAAATCTAAAGGAGAAGTCGGCCAAGAGTCCATCTCAAAGGGACACCCAAGTTGGAGAAGGTTCAAGGGTTTTTCTAACTTTAAGAGTTCAAGACAATCAAGTTCCAAGAAATCAAGATATCAAAAACTCATGAATCCCACTTGAACTCATGAGTTTTTTCTTATCCAAATTGAAGAGTCCACTCTTATACAAGAGCCCTCATCATCCAGACTCTAGAGTCCACCTCTCATGGCCACTCAAGAACCCATCTTGGCCACACATCACCATCCATCAAGATCACCCAAAAAGGATTGGAGTAATCCCATATTGGCACCCAACCTGAAGAGGTCAATCCCATGATGTCGCCCACTTTGGATGAAGGCCAAGGAGAGCTCAAAGACTAGAGTCCAAGACACTAGAAGCAAGGATTCAAGGAGTTGTTGCCCAAGAAAAACCAATGCAAGACTTTGTAACCCATACAACTCATGTTGGTGATCTATAAATACCACCATTAATCCCTCTTGTAAATGCAATTATTATTCATCAAATATAGAAGACATTCTGTCAAATTTCCTTTGCTGTTGCATCACGGGGTGTGAGGACCTATTCCTTTGTTCTTCGGAGCATCATGGAGTGTGAAGCTCTATTCCTTTGTTCTTCGGAGCATCGCGGGATGTGAGGCCCTAGTTATCCTATATCTATCCCACCATCAGAAACCCTAGTCACCTACAAGCTTCTTCCTCTCCTTTCCTTTCTTTTTTTTTTTCCATTGAAATTCCTTCTTCCTTCCACATTTACTTTTGAGTGTTTGACTGATTGTAGGTAATCGAGATCGAAGTGATAGTTATCTTTGCCTTGGAACCAGTCGAATTGAAGATTGGAGCCTACGGATCGATAATCTTGAAGTGCTGCCGCAAGATTCTAGAGAGTCCCATCAAATCTACATTAAGAGGGTTATCATCTTCATTGGTAAAGTATTAACCATTTCTAACTCTTAATTTCTGATCCTTTGATAAGTAGAATCCTAGTTTACGGTGGTTTTTTAATCACTAGATCCTTATTTTCTAATTAGATTTGTTAGATCTGCTTTAAGGGTGATAACTAGTTGACTAGTCTTACTTTATTCGTTGCTTTGAGTCTTTAAACTAAAAATCCAAAAAAAATAATCCCTGATTAATCACTAAAATTATATTTAAAATCAGTAATTTAATTTTACATATTGTCCCGCATCATCTTTGGTATCAGAGCGAAGGTTAACTAGGGTTTAACTTCTAGTTCTGAAATTTGCATACCTAGAACTAGGCTAAAATTAAAACTGCATAAAACCTATCTAAAAAAATTCAAAAAAAAATAGTAGTTAATTTTTTGATAATCTTTTTTAATCCTCTATTTAATCTCACAAAAATTTTAAAAAAATTATTTGCTATTTTTGGTGGAAGGAAATCACACCTCCTGAGCGGGTATGTGCAAGTATACTGTCACGACCCATAGGAGTAATGAACTACAGTCAGACGTGATATCCTGAGATCAAAAATATGAAATTAATCATATCTGAAATTTAATAAAAAAATTTAATTTATTTACTGCTATTTTTTTTTTATTTTAGCTTCATTGCATATTAGGATTTCATATCGTGTGATTGCTTGATCCTGAAACCTAATCTTAAGGGCATTCTACTATCTCATATCAGGATAGGATTTCATCACTTGTTCTAGGTCCAAAACAACCACCTTTGCATCAAACCTAAGCCTAATTAAAATTGATTAGAAACCTAAAGTAGCTTAGGAACACTAACAAGGTCGGGTTCCAAGTATTGTGCGAAAGCTAGTGCACCCATCCTTTGATTATTACTTAAATATGGTGTCTAAGGCTAGAGGTCCCGAGGCAAATGTCCTAAGTGGTTTCATGATTTTTAATTAAGACCTTGTGAGAGCAGGAGGAGCCTCCCACGACCCCATCTCTTACCTGGACAATGGATAGGGTAATTACTGAATTGGCTGTAAATTGAGGTGACCCATTCTACTTGATCTCTAGGTCTAGGAAACCCTAGTTTGATTTGTGTGATTGCATTTCATGTCTACTAGATTAGGAATTCCGTACTAGTAATTTCATCCAAACCCAACCCAGCTTGACCATGGAGTCTAACCTTGAAATCTTTCTGAGGTCCATCACTGAACAATGTACCCAAATGAATAATAGGTTTGACAAATTAGATGACCATTTAGGAAACCTAGAAAGGACTTGAAAAACTCGTACTAAGCTTAAATTTGAGACACACCCTGACCCATTCCTGGAGCCCAACCCTAGGAGAGCCCTACACCAGGACCCAATCTGGGAGACTAGCCTTAGGAGATCCAATTATGATTTCATTGACAAGGATGAGAGAGCCACTAGGTACATTAGGTTAGAAGCACCTACCTTTGGTGGTGATCTTGATCTTGAGGATTATCTTGATTGGGAAGAAGGTATGGATCTGTATTTTGAGAGGAAACTAGGGTCTAATGAAAGAAAGTTTAAGATTGCTAAATCCAAGTTAGTATGCTAGGCTAGAATTTACTGGGATGATGTTGAAAGAATGATCAAACGAAGGAGAGACATACCCATAACTACTTAGAGTGACATGAAACTTAAACTAAGGGAAAAGTACCTACCCAGATCATATGAACCTAGTTTTATGAACCCAGATCCTTTGAACCCAGCTCCTACGAATCCCGATCCATGACCCATAGATCTGAGCCCATATCCTATGAACCTAAGGAACCCATAACCCCTAGATATCAATCTAGTGCTGGTCAAGTTTTTCTTAGTTGGCGAGAACCCATTAGGATTAGTGCTCCTTATCAAAAATTAGGATCTAGTCAAATCCACTCGAGTCGGCCCATTCCTTAGTAGAGTCGACCCAATTCTCACTCGAGCTGACTTAACCTTAATCTAAGCCGACCTACCCTTACTAGTCCATATCCTAGCCAATTTCTCCTTAACCGACTTACTCCTATTACCATATTGGTTCACCAGGATGACATTGAAGTAGAAGTGTATGAGGTTGAGGTGAACTTAGTGGATGAGTATGAGGGAGAAGAGGAAATAAATATGGTTGACCCAGAACTAGCTGACATGGTAGGCACCCAAGCTGAAGCCAACCCAGAGTTAGTTGATCATGACCATACCCTGATTGAAACTGTACTGGTAGGACCCTTAGAAAAAGAGGCCCATGAGGAGCCTAACCCTACTATCGAGACTTTACTTGAGGAAACACTAGAAAAGACTCAAGTCATAGAGCCTAGTCCCGAAGTAATCGGTGAGGACTTGATTTTTTCAAACCAGCAAGCTTAGGAAAATTCACTTCATCAATCCCCATTGAAGATCTTTTTCCTGAAATTCTTGACTCATCCTTTCTTCAGGCTGACCCTTTTTTCCCTATAGGTGTGAATCAATGTCCAACCTTTAAGGTTAACCCCATTAGTCTAGGACTAATCCATGAGCCCTTTGTTATTTCCCACCCTACCAGACTAATCCTGAATCCACTTCCTATTTTCTACCTTTCTTGAGGCTTCCTATATTTCTCTAACCATTATATTGCATTTTGTAGAGGTTAGCGTATTATATATATTCATTGAGCATGTTAGGTTTGCATCATATTTTTGGAGAACTTTATAGCATCTATTAGGAGTTCAGGTTAAGTTTTCATCTGCATGTCACCCACCGATCAAGGGTCAAGCACAGAATTGAAATTAAGAAATTAAAAAGATAAATAAATAAATAAATATCCTTCACTAGTAATGCATAGTGAGTCTGTTAGACATTTGCAGAGTCATATGTTGAACATATTAAAGAATTGCATAAGAATTATATAAACATATGGCTAATTCAAGAAAAAGACTCAAAGAATTCAATGAAGAAGACTTTGTCATGGTTAAGCTATGACCTGAACGGTTCCCACCTAGAACCATGAAGAAGTTCCATGCCCGTAGTAGTGGACCATACAAAGTAATTAGGAAAATTGGACCTAATGCCTACGTGCTTGAGTTACCACCTGAACTAAGCATTAGTTCTACTTTCAAAGTTTCAGACCTTATCGAGTATAGGGAGCTAATGTTGATTCTTAATGAGACTTTTGGTTCTGATCCGATCCTTGAGAGTGAGCCAACCTAAGTGTATCCACCTACCATACCACTAGCCCGGAGAAACAGGATCGAGCGGATCTTGGATGACAAGATTATCGCTACTTGGGGCAAAGATTATCAGTGATATCTGGTTCGTTAGCAAGGATGACCCGAGATTGATGATTCTTGGATCACCAGAGAGGACTTGCAAAGAATTGATCCAAACTTACTAGAGCACTATCACAGTAAGGTTGACCCATACTCGACAGGGTCGAGTTCCTCTTACTCGGGAAGAATTGGTGTGAACACTGGACCAGAAGAAAATGACAGGTCGAACCCACATCCTGTGGATCACTTGTGAATGAAGCCCTAAGCCCAAACCCCAGATCACTTGTGAATAGTTAACTTGAATTTTATTATTTTAGCTTAGTTGGGTTTAGCCCTAAATCCCAAAATAAGTTCCTATAAAAATCCCTGGACACAAAATTGAGTCTATAAAAAAATCTCAATTTCAATTGATCATAAATTCTATTATCATGGTCCAGTGTTAGTTAGCCCCTTTTACCAACTTTAATTAGGTTTGTATTTCCAAGCCTAATTAAGTATGGTCTGGTTCATTATGAATTAGTTATGCCTTTTGATCATTTGATCAAGTTGGGCTATTAGTTATTTAGTTGGTTGAGTCTTGTAATATTAGTTGAGTCCAGTAATACAAGAGGGGACCCAAGTCAAGACCCATGTGACTCCATGTACTAGCTCAAGTCAAGCCATGTGCCAACTACCTCTTGGTGCCTCACCTTCATATGCACCACATCATCATGTTTGGACGCCCATGCCACATGCATCAAGTTTGGACAAATCATATAACATGTCACTTATATTTTTGACATCACTTGCCACATCACCTAGACAACAACACATGCCAAAGTCATTTGTGTTGATCGGCCTCATGGAGAAGGAAGTTGATGTCACTTTAAGAGAAGTAAAGCAGAAGGAGTCCAAGACAGTTAGCCCCTTCCCTCCTCATTGTCACCAAGTCCAAAGGAGAAGTCGGCTTAGAGTCCATCTCAAAGGGACACCCAAGTTGGAGAAGGTTCAAGGGTTTTTCTTACTTCAAGAGTTCAAGGCAATCAAGTTCCAAGAAATCAAGATTTCAAGAACTCATGAATCCCACAAAACTCATGAGTTTTTTTCTTATCCAAATTGAAGAGTCCACTCTCATACAAGAGCCCTCATCATCCATACTTTAGAGTCCACCTCTCATGGCCACTCAAGAACCCATCTTGGCACACATCACCATCCATCAAGATCGCCCAAGAAGGATTGGAGTAATCCCATGTTGGCGCCCAACCTAAAGAGGTCAATCCCATGATGTCGCCCACTTTGGATGAAAGCCAAGGAGAGCTCAAAGACTAGAGTCCAAGACACCAGAAGCAAGGATTCAAGGAGTTGTTGCCCAAGAGAAACCAATGCAAGACTTTGTAACCCATACAACTCATGTTGGTGGTCTATAAATACCACCATTAATCCCTCTTGTAAATGTAATTATTATTCATCAAATATAGAAGACATTCTATCAAATTTCCTTTGCTATGTGTATCGCGGGTGTGAGGCCCTAGTTATCTTATATCTATCTCACCATCAGAAACCCTAGCTGCCTACAAGCTTCTTCCTCCCCTTTCCTTTCTTTTTTCATTGAAATTCCTTCTTCCTTCCACGTTACTTTTGAGTTTTGACTGATTGCAGGTAATCGAGATCGAAGTGACAGTTATCTTTGCCTTGGAACTAGTTGAGTTGAAGATCGGAGCCTGAGGATCGACAATCTTGAAGTGTTGCCACAGATCCTAGAGAGTCCCATCAGATCTATATCAAGAGGGGTATCATCTTCATTGGTAAAGTATTAACCATTTTTAACTCTTAATTTCTGATCCTTGATAAAGTAGAACCCTAGTTTATGGTGGTTTCTTGATCACTAGATCCTTATTTTTTAATTGGATTGTTAGATCTGCTTTGCGGGTGATAACTAGTTGACTAGTCTTATTTTATTCATTGCTTTTTGTCTTTAAACTAAAAAATCCATAAAAATTAATCTATGATTAATCATTACAATTAGATTTAAAATCAGTAATTAATTTTGCATATTATCCCACATCAATTGAGGGCAGAGGTACACTCCCATATTGACCAGCTATAGGTTGAGGTTAGGGATGGGTTCAGCCATATCTTAGCTGCATTGCACATTAGCTAGATCCTCTGCCACCAGACTCACCTCCACCTCCACTGGATGATAGATAGGACTTTCAGCAGACTGGTGAGCATTTAGCAGATACTCATGTCATGGAGACACCAGCAATAGTGGGAGAGTAGCCAGAGCTGTTCACTTTCGACACTCTTGCCACTCAAATCCTATCAGAGGCCAGCAGCAGCCTTATTTGATGCTTTCACTGACAGCAGACTCCGCCACTCTTGATATTATTTCTGAGTCTGATCCTTCTATAGTACCATTCCAGATTCTACTCCTATAGCATATAGACCAGAGCTAGAGATAGATCTAGAGTACCTAGAGCTCCTACCCAGACTAGGTTTAGAGATCTTGGATCGAAGCCTATGAAGACTGTAGTTTCATCTTCTGTATTAGAGATAGGCTCTTTCTAGGTGAGGAAGAAGAATACTAGGACTTATTAGATCTCATTTCTGTATGTTGGTTGTATCAGCCACCTTTGTGTATCAAAACATGATATATATATATATATATGTGTATGTATGTTGCTTTGTTATGCATCTTGTTAAGCAATGATTACTTTGCTGAATGATACCTAAACTTCTTTTATTCTCTTGCTATATAACATTTTTTAGTAAGGGAAGTAGTGTTTTGTTTTACCTTTTTATTGATAACAAAAAGGAGGAGTAGTAATAATGATGCATGGAAAATAGAAACATCATGGAAATTATTTTATGTGATAATCATGGAAAATGGACAATGTATGGGAAGCAGTATATGGATAAGTAATGAGATGCTATGAAAATGTGCAAGAAAATGAAAAGGGGGAAGAACTAATCTTAAACTTATAATCTTGCAAACTCTTTAAAATTGTGACTCTCTTATAAAAATGATTGAAAAAGGGAGTCATCTCATTAAAGGTTGACAAAAGTACAATAAGCCTTGATACTTCATTAAATAACTTTGATACTTTGTTGGATTTGTAAAGTGGAACTCTATGCTTTGATTATTTGGTATGGCATGGCACACTGTATAAAAACATTCTAGAATCATTTACTCTAATACATTTCACTTTGATACAATTGCAAATGTAAAGTACTTATTCTTTCCATGCCTAGTGTTTGTTATCATCAAAAAGGGGAAGATATTGACCCCTGAAATAATTTTGATGATTACAAAATATTAGAGCACATATTTGATACTAATGATCTTTAAGTATTGGAGAAGTTTTGTAGGGCATTTCTATTGAACAATCATCAACCCTACATTTTTTTAAGACAATTGGGATCAATCCATGTATTTAATAAAAGTTTCATGTATGTTTCATTCATTTTGAGAGCCCTAGCTAAATTTATTTGTAAAATCATGTAAAAGGGCCAAATAAATGTAATTTTAAGAGTTAAACATCTTAGATTAGGTTTACAAGTTGTTTGGAAGGAGTTTGATGCAATTTGGAAGCTTTGGAAGCAAGTTCACTCGAGCTGACTCAATTATTAGAGCTGATACATTTTCATGGTATGGCACGACACAGAAAGTTCAGGTTTTAGCTAACCAAGCTGACTCAAGTGAATTCTAGCCAACTCTTCTAGAACTTTGAAAAATGGATTTCTAAGATTTCTAGCATCCAAGCGACTCAATGAAATATGAGCTAACTCTTCCAAAACTGCTGAACTACTAGGCCGAGCATCCGAGCCGACTCAATCATCTGAGCCAACTCGATTTTCTGGTTCAACTACAGTAATAGCTAGTTCTAGAATTCAAATTTCTTGGAATTCAAAGCTTCTAGGAGCTAGATCTCAACTCCCAAGGCACTCCAATTGGCCATATCCATCTGTAAACACTTCAAAAGGCTATAAATGATGGATCTAAATAAGTTTTGAACAATCCTTATGAGGGTATTGAATATTTTAAGAGCTTTCAAGTAAAGACTCAAGTTCTTCACCAACTTTCAACTACCATCTTGAGTCAACCTTTGAAGTATTAAGAGAGGCATTGAAGAGCATTGAATAAGCTTTCAAGAAGGCCTCATTAAGAGCTTCAACTACAACCATTCAAATCTTTAGGTTTATTTTAAGTGTTGCTTCCTTGTATACTCTATTTTGAGTTGTTACAAGTGCAGCAGGGAGCTGTGACTTATAAGTTGTTTTAAAGGTTATTGGTGAGCCTGAAAAACCAAGTTAGGTTGTTAGTGAGCCTGGGAAAACTAACATTATATTGAATTTTGGATTGTGAGCCTGTTGCAAAACAATCTAGCTATATTCAGGTGAATATAGTAGAAATCCCAAGTGTGCACCTTAGGTAGTGGACGTAGGAGCTAGGTTGCTTCGGACCACTCTAAATCTTGCTGTGTTTGTGATTGGTCTTGTTTTTGTATTTGCTTCTGCATGCATTACTCTAATCACTTCCTTACCACACAAGTTTTAATTGGCACACACTTGTTAAAATTTTCAAAACCCAATTCACTCCCCTCTTGGGTTGGCCTACTGAGCAACAAAGGCCAAACTTTGGGAGGCCCGAAATACTGGGTGGACTTGGAGATGTGGTTTAAAGGCCACGAAGCTATGCTGGCTGAGAGGGCGAAGTACGTGGCTAGCCTGGAAGAACAACTTGCCAGTGATGGGGACATTAAAGGTCCCAAACTTTGGCAAAAGCATCTCAATCCTTTGTGGTTATCAAATTAGAGTTTAGGATTTGAGTCCAATTTGTAATTAGGGTTTAGTTAATTTGACTAAGTTCAATTGAGTTTTGTGAGTAAGACCATTGGAGTCCTGTCCACACTTGAGTCATGTATTTAGAAAGCCAAGTCAGTTAAGTCAAGTCAAGTTTTGAGTCCTGTAAGTTTTGAAGTTTATCAGTCAAGTCAGCTCAGGTTGAGCTAGTCATTTTCTGAGTCATGTAAATTTTATAGTGAGTCTAGTCAAATTTTGCAAGTAGAAGACTCAAGATAATCAAAGATCTAGCCAGCTTAAAGTCATGGAGCCATACTTAAAGACCGTAGAAGACCCAACAAGACAATTTGAAGGCCTTGGAACCCTGGACCGCAGCCTGGAGCATGCTGGGCCGCCCAAGGCCCATGAGGAGCATCAATAGGAGTGCCAACCCTTATGGTCACCCACGGTGGGGACACCAAGATCAGACATAGATCCCTGGGTCCCATAAGGTTTATTGATTAGGGTTTTAGTCATGTGTCATAATTTTGTAATCAATTAAGATTGAGTCCTGTAATAAGTTGAGGCTAATTGATTTGTCTCAACCCCAGTCCAGTATCGAGTCCTATATTTTAGTATAAGTCCAGTATGAGTCTAATTTTTGTATAAGAGAAGAGGTTACCCTATTTTGGAGTTCTACCAAGCCTCATCTAGAAGTTAGAGGCCACTACATCAGCTTATTGGATTTTGCGAGACATCCAAGGATCCAGATGCCTTTCTAGATACCCTGATTCCTTCCAAATTTTTTGCGGATGCCCAGATTCCCTCCAGATGCCAGAGTATATTCCCAGACCAGGTCATAACATGATCCCAAGGACTTACCTGCACCCCAGCCCAAGAGAATTCAAGGCCCAGGTCCATGAAGAACCAAGATTCCAGGTATATTCCAGTCCAAAACCAAGATACCTGGAATATTCCTGCTCCAGGCGTCCCAGGCCTCCAAGGCCCAAAGACCATTCGCCCAACCCATCCTTCACCGCCCCTTGCTACCCCCCATGAAGCCCAACACGTCCAAAGTGTTGACTTGGTCCAAGCTAAGAAGGAGGAATTCAAATGGATGAAGGAAACCTAATTTTTATTCTATTCAACTAGTATACTCCTAGTTCTAGGTTTATTCTGTAGTCTTTCTCCCACTTAAATTGTGCAAGCCTCTTCTAACTAGGAGAAGACTTGTAATCCCTTTAGAAGAGGGCATGGAGCTCTATAAATACCCCACCCCTCCTCCTCTTGTAATCAATCAACTTTTATGAATTAAACTCTGCTGAATTGTTTTTAAGACTGGTATTCTTGTGTTTTTGATTTTGGGTTCTAGTTTTTATTCTCTTGTGTTGCCCAACCTCTATCATTGCAATCCTCCATGCCCCAAGCAGAAAATTAGATCTCCAAGCATCAGCCATGCCCAAGAAAAGCATCCTTGAAGATGCCCAGATCAAGAGCTCTTCCTGCTTCATTACCACCAGCCATTTGCCCTAATCCCTTTCCTTCCTTGTTTCATCTTGTTATTTTTTTTTTTAATTACCTGATTCGTGCCTAACCTTGATATTTTGTAGATTCCCGAGTTGTTTCCCTCCCCAAAGGAGGGTTTCTTTGCCTTCAGACCGGATCTAGATTGCCTTTGGATTCGGGAACCAAAGGCTTGTTCTTCCAGGCACCATCCTGAGGCTCAGAGATCTCTTCATCGAAGAAACTACAATCGATGCCTAGTAAAAGCCTTCCCCCTTTTTTGTTCGAATCTGATGATAGGTATGCTATCCTAAAGTAGGAGTTTTTTAACTCTCGAGTCCTAGCTTATTATTATTTTGCATGAGTTATCTTGCGGGTATGTTAGTTTCTAGCATTACTAGTCTTTCTGCTGATTTTTTCTTATTTTCGGATCTTTAGCCACTGAATTAATATCTAGAAAAATATAAAAAAATTATATTTAATATTTTTCATCAGTATTAGGTTTGTCTTGCATCATTTTGGTATCAGAGTGGGTTTAGGATAGCATTCATCTGCATCAAAGTTACAAAACCCTAATTCCTGAATTTTCTGCATCCTATCCACTGCATTAGGTGTCTGTTTTTCATCTGATTTTGACTACCTAGGAATTTTATTTTTCTATGAAGATTGCATTAAGTGCTCTCTATCTTGTCCTTTATTTTATCATAGTTTTTAATTAATTCTATAGAAAAATTAATTCACTAAAATTTGACACATTATAAACCCTAACTGAAATCCTAAGATTTCTGCATCAGTCCGAAAATCATAGGATTTGCATTATCATCTGATTTTTGTTTTACATCAAATTTGGTAGAGGTTATCATCACCATCAATCCCCTATCCCAGGATTATTTTTGATTTTTTTCTACATCAATAACAATGTCAAATCCTGCATCTTTTGAAATCCAAATTTCCAGAATTTCTGCAATTACTTGACCAAACCTAACCAACTTCCACTCAACCAAATTGTTGGGAATACGGTGCACCGCACCGGAAGTGTAATTTCAAAATGATGAAATTGGCACCATAATCCCTTAGCCAAGATCTCCTTATTCAGGATTAAAACATATAATGAACATACAAACTTACATTGTTAGAATTAGGGTACCAACCTGTAATTGCTAATTCCAATAAAGTATGATGCTGAAGGGGGTGATTGAATTCACCAGGCATCCAAATGTCCACCCTCCAATGGTGATCCACAAGATGATTGATCAAGATGCAAGCTTCTTTGAAATTCCTTCACTTGAATTCTTATCCTAGAACTCAAGAGGACTATGGCTTTAAAACTTCAGGGTAGGGGCTCCTTACTTCCTTTCTTTCTTCTTCCTCTCCCTTTCTTAAGACCTTGTCCTAAGAATAAAACTCTTGTCTTGAAGGAGGAGAAGGATTTAAGACACTAATGTCTTAAAGTAAAGGAAATAGAAATAGAGTAGGAGTTCTTTTCTTTTACCGATCAAGAGATTCTTCCTATCTCTTGTTTTGGACTTGAGTTTCAACAGAGAAGAGAACTCTGTAAGAGGGAAACTCTCTGTGTCCTAAACAAGCTAAGGAGGAATCAGTTTCCTGGAAAGAAAAGACAATAAAAATAAACTCTGTCGTTCATTAGTCAAACACCCGAGACCTCTGTTGTTTAAATAGATTACAGAGAGATATCTTCTCAAAAGAACACAACTCTCCGTAAACACCATTCCACTTTATCTCATGCCCCTTCCCTATTTCTCATGCCCATCCTCCCATCTCACAGCCTTCCAGATTAAATCCCATGGCTTTTCATAAAGGAAAAACCGCGGTGTTTTAAAAGGAAGGGAGTCGCGACTTTTAATCTCCGAAGAGATGTTATTTCGCACGCCTGGGAAGAGTTAGCGCATTCCTTCTTCCTTAAAATCCCATCAGCCGTTGGATTCCCATCCAAGGGGGCACAGATGGTGCGCTAATCATTAAGAAAGGAGGTCGCCCCATCTTAATTCATCAGAGAATTAAGCGGGGCGCGCCTAGAGTCCATGAGCCATGGACTCTTCCAAATGGCGCGCCAAGAGTCCAAAGCGCATGGACTCTTGGCATTTGGCATGGAAAAGCAAAGGGGGTGGGTGGGGAGGCTAGCCTAGTTACATGGCTAGCCAATAGGGTTAGCCATAATCCCAATTAACTCAATTAGGGTCTAATTAGGTCCAATTAGAACCCAATTTGAACCAATCCGGAACCCTAATTCGAATCCGATTCGAATAGAAGCTAGGGTTTGCAACACCTGCTAGAGTGTTATCCTGCAAAGATGATTTAATTCCAAATTAAACTCTTGATCAATCCTCTTAAGTGTGTGACCCATTGGGTTCCACATCTAGCCAGGAGTTGGTTCGAATACAAGTTGACCTAATTTGATTAGAACTCTTTCTAATCGATTTAGGTCAAACCGGGCTTACTCGATTAGATCAATTAGGACTCTTCCTAATAAATGATCTTTGAATTTGATCAACCTACAAGACAAGATTGACGTCTAGCAACGTGTCATGTCTACCCGCCGGAAGATATGGAAATTCTGGTAAAATACCAAAATTACCCTTCAGTAGAGAGTTACCGTACAATTAAATCTTTCGATCAGCCTGCACCCAAAAATATAACTATGGATATGGATATATATCAAATCCAATATTATATTTATTTCTAGCTCAATCTTATATCGATGATTCAATTATCTTGATATTAGAAACCATCTCTAATATCTTTACTTTGATCAAAGATTCCCTGAATCATCATCCGATTATTAACTAGCCGGATGCAATCTCCTCTTACTAAGAGTGATCGATTCCTTGTTGACCTACTCATTACCTTCATATCCAATTCACCATTCCCAGTATCAATCCTGTGCATGACTCAGTGTCATGATTAGGATTGAACCAAAGAATGGGTTCATGTACATAAGGTACTTATGGCAGTCTCAGGTCAAAAGATTACTTGTACCACTCCCACTATGAGAACCTTCTATTGACATGTAGCTAAGACTCCATTAGATGTTCTCAAGTTGGATCATATCAGTGAACTCATTCTCCAATGAGCACCCACATCCTAATATTAGTGTCATACACAAGTGACTGTGAGAGCAGTCACCCTTTCCAGTATACATGGGATGTGCTAGTCTTACCGGAAAAACCCTGATCCCCTACTCAGGGTTCCTTTGACTAGGAATACTTTAGATTAAGGTTTTAAGATTTTAGGTCTCACTGGTATGATCTCATCATAACCCTAAAATCATAGCCCTAATCTATGGGGTTCATCATATAATATAAACACAGCGTATGATGAAAAATAATGCCTTTATATAGAAAATTATCAATTACAATGGTTTGGGAGATACAACATAGATTGGCTTGTAGGGCATATCCCTTTCAATCTCCCACTTGCACTAAAGCCAATCGCCTTTAAATCTTAATCCCATACACTCGAGGTGGCGATCAAAATCTCGCTGTGGTAGAGCCTTAGTGAACGGGTCTGCTACATTGTTCTTTGTATCAACTCTATTTATGTAGACATCTTGTCTCTCTACTATTTCTCGGACAAGATGGAAGCGTCTTAGAATGTGCTTGGACTTATGATGAGCTCTTGGTTCCTTAGCTTGAGCAACAGCCCCAGTGTTGTCACAGTAAAGTGGCACTGGGTTTTCAATTTCAGGAACAACACCCAACTCTGTGATGAACTTCTTCATCCAGACTGCTTCCTTGGCGGCTTCACTAACAGCTATGTATTCTGCCTCTGTGGTTGAGTCAGCTACAGTCTGCTGCTTGGTACTCTTCCAACTCACTGCTCCACCATTTAGGGTAAAAACATATCCCAAAATGGATTTGCTATCATAAGGGTCTGATTGAAAACTAGAATCAGAATAAGCTTCTAGTTTAAGATCAGAACCACCATAAACCAGAAAAATATCCTTAGTCCTTCTTAGGTATTTAAGAATATTTTTAACTGCTTTCCAATGATCCTCTCCTGGATCAGCCTGAAACCTACTGACAATGCCTAAAGCATGTGCCACATCAGGCCTAGTACATAACATGGCATACATTATGGACCCTATTGCCGAAGCATAGGGTATAGAATTCATTCTATTTCTTTCTTCAGGTGTCTTAGGAGACATCCTTTTAGAAAGATGTATGCCTTGACTCATAGGAAGATAACCTCTTTTACTTCCATCCATGCTGAATCTTTTCAGCGCTAAGTCAATGTACCTAGATTGGGATAAACCTAGCATCCTCTTAGATCTATCTCTATAGATCTTAATACCTAGTATATAGGATGCTTCTCCCAAATCTTTTATGGAAAACTGGTTTGATAGCCAAACCTTGACTGATTGCAACATTGGGATATCATTCCCAATGAGAAGTATGTCATCTACATACAGAACCAAGAAGATTATGGCACTCCCACTAGTCTTCTTATAAACACAGGGTTCATCCACATTTTTGATAAAACCAAACCTTTTAATAGTTTCATCAAAGCGGATGTTCCAACTCCTTGAAGCTTGTTTTAATCCATAAATGGATTTCTTTATCTTGCATACTTGATTGGTTTATTTTTTGAAATAAAACCTTCTGGCTGTGACATGTAGACTTCTTCCTTAAGGAAGCCATTGAGGAATGCAGTCTTCACATCCATCTGCCATATCTCATAATCATGATATGTTGCTATAGCAAGTAAAATCCGTATTGATTTGAGCATGGCAACATGTGAGAATATTTCATCATAATCAATTCCCTGTTTTTGTCTAAAACCTTTAGCCACTAATCTGACTTTATAGGTTTCAACTTGGCCATCAGCCCCAATCTTTTTCTTATAGACCCATTTGCACCCAATAGGATTAATACCCTCTGGTGCATCAACCAAAGACCATACTTGGTTTACATACATAGAGTCTATTTCGGATTCCATGGCTTCTTGCCATCTATCTGAATCAGTACTCAAGATAGCTTCCGTATAGGTCAGAGGTTCATCATTTTGAATGACTTGGGCTTCATTATTTTCAATAATAAACCCATACCTCTCAGGTGCCCGTGGCACTCTATCAGACCTACGGGGAGGAGTTTTGTGTTCTGGTTCTGTCCTAAATATATGTTCTAATGGTTGAGAATTGTCTATCTGTGTTTCTTGTACTTCTCCAAGTTCAATAGTTCTACCATTGCCCTTTTCTAAAATGAACTCCTTTTCTAGAAAAGTGGCATGCCTGCTGACAAAAATCTTTTGTTCAGTAGGATGGTAGAATAGATATCCTCTACCTTCTCTAGGATATCCTACAAATAGACATTTATCCGCTCTAGGTTCTAACTTATGTCCAAAATTTCTTTTAACATAAGCTGGACATCCCCATACCTTGAAATATTTAAGATATGATTTCTTTCCACTCCAAATTTCATATGGAGTACTAACAACGGATTTAGAAGGTACCTTGTTCATAATGTAAACAGCAGTTTCTAGGGCATGACCCCAGAAGGAAATGGGTAAATTTATGAAGCACATCATGGATCGTACCATATCTAATAAGGTACGATTCCTCCTTTCAGCTATACCATTTAGCTGTGGTGTATAAGGAGGGGTCCATTCAGAAAGAATTCCATTAACTTTAATATAGTCTAAAAACTCCGTGGATAAGTATTCTCCTCCTCGATCAGAACGAATAACTTTAATACTTTTCCCGGTTTGTTTTTCGACCATACTTTGATACTCCTTAAATTTATCAAAGGCTTCAGATTTATGTTTCATAAGATACACATATCCGAACCTAGATAAATCATCTGTAAAAGTGATAAAATTTGAGTATCCTCCTCTGGCCTGAGTTATCATTGGACCACATACATCAGTATGCATAAGTCCTAATAACTCAGTTGACCTTTCTCCATGTCCAGTGAATGGAGTCTTGGTCATCTTACCCATGAGACATGATTCGCAAGTTCCTAATGATTCATACTCATAAGGATCAAGGAATTTTTCTTGTATAACTTGCTTATCCTAGACTCATTAACATGACCAAGTCGATGATGCCAAAGTAAAGTATCATTAAAGTCTTTTCTTTTCTTTTATTATTGACATGAAAAACACTATCATTGGAAGAAAGAGTTAAGAGCCCATTGCTAAATATGCCAGAACAAATAATTTTATTAGATAACATTATCGAGCAACCAGTGCTCGTTACATCCATTACATATCCTTGTTTTAATAACAAAGGAATAGATATAATGTTCCTAATAATCTTTGGCATATAGTAACAATTTTCTAACTCCTAGATCTTCCCTGAAGGCAACTTTAGAATATAGGTCCCTACAGCTTCTGCTTGGATGATATCACCACCAGCACCGTAGAGATTGAAGTCACCTTCCTTCAATACTTTAAGCTTGTGGAGGTCCTGCAAAGATTTGCATATATGGTAACCACAAGCGGTATCCAATACCCAAGTATTTGATATAGACAAATTTAATGTCAATATAGTATGTATCTCATACATACCTTTTGGTGCATCTGACGCACCAGGCTTCACAGTTGCAAGGTAAGCCTTGCAATTCCTTTTCCAATGTCCCGCTTTGCCGTAAAAGAAACAGGTTGACTATTTTGAGGCCTTCTTTCCTTTCTTGTTCTTATTGATGCCACCCTTAGGGTTTAGCCTCCTACCAAAACCCTTTTTGCCTGATTTCTTCTTATTGGTCTTATCAATAAGAAGAAGTGGAGCCTTTTCTTTCTTAACGTGGCTCTCTGCTATTTTTAACATATTTAACAGCTCAGGCAAGGAAGTGTTCAGTTTGTTCATGTGATAATTCAAGACAAACTGAGAAAATGACTCCGGGAGTGATTGCAGGATTAAATCCTGATTTAGCTCCCCATCCATAATAAACCCTAATTGACCCAATCTGGTGATTAAGTCAATTACCTTCAGGACATGATCCTGAACGGATGTACCCTCTGTCATCCTAGCACGGAATAACTGCTTAGATATTTGTATCTAGCAGTTCTGCTTTGTTCTCCATAAAGCTCTTTTAAATTGAGCATTATGGATTGAGTATCCATGATTTCATGCTGCCTCTGTAACTCATTGGTCATGATACACTTGACAGTGAGGGAGTCATTCTGCCACATTTTGTATGTGGCCATATCTTCCTATGTGGCATCATCCCCTAGTGGATTAAGACTAAGGGTATCAAGAATATAAAAAAGTTTTTCTGAACTCAGTACAATCTTTAAGTTTCTCAACTAGTCCACATAGTTTGGACCAGTCAGTTTGTTGGTATCTAAGATGCTTCGCAGTGATAATGAAGATGCCATTTATCTACATTTAATAAAGAACAATACATAAGCAAACAACCATGAAATGACTTACATAATTAAATTAGGTCTTCAATTTAATTATGTCTCCCACTATTTTATCAAAAATCATAGCCCTCACTATGATAATCGAGAAGAACCCTGATCGGTTTTTCTTAGTGAGATTGAGATCCTAATAACTTATAAAAGATCTTGCAGATAACATAACAAATCTTTTATAAGCTCAAAGGTAGGAAACTCTTCCAATTATATCTCATATAATTCTCAAAAATAACTTGGCCTCTAGACATTATAAGTCTTGCAGAAAACACAACAAACCATAATGTTCTAGTTAAGTCAAGACCCTTTCATTTCTATACAGTTAGTATTCACATATAATGCCCTTGCAGATAACACAACAAGGCATTATACTGAATATACTGTAAGCATATCTATGCACTAGACCAATATTATGTCAATTACCATATTAGGTCTTGCAGATAACACAACAAACCTAATGTGGTTCATAACATAATAATGATCCAGCATGAAGGAAGGCCAATATATAGTATTTTTTAATACTAAGCATTTAAGTCAAGATTTAAATATAATCAAATCGGCCAGGCAAGTGGAAGAGATGTGGGAGTCCCCCCGTTGCTTTCCTAGACACCAATAAAAATTGGCCAGGTCAGTCAACGGAACCAATTAAAAACCACGATTCTCTTTATCTTCCCAGAACCACCTTTCTAGACACCAAATGATCAATTGTTCATCATGACTAGTGATGCTTATTAGTTAAATATACTATGACTTAATATAATTTTAAGAAGAGGGCTTTATAGAATTGCCAGCACATTCTTATAGAACATATCACAATCATATCACTCTGATAAACATATATGTGCTAAGTGTGTCATCATACTAGGACAACCATTTACCACATAATGGATCCACCATTATGCCAGGGCAACCTTATTTCAGTATGATGACTTCAAAACTAATCATATCTCTATAATAATTAGGGTTTGAGTGAAAAACCCTAACTAGTGGCATACATCAAAACATTAATTATCATATATGCATCCCATAAATTATGCTAAGTGTATCAGCATTCAAGGGTTTAAAACCCTAATTGCGATACTACAACAAAAATACATATAAATAATTTTCATATGTTTTAACTGTAATAAGGATGGCTCTGATACCACTGTTGGGAATCCGGTGCATCGCAGCGAAAGTGTAATTTCAAAATGATGAAATTGGCACCATAATCCCTTAGCCAAGATCTCCTTATTCAGGATTAAAACATATAATGAACATACAAACTTACATTGTTAGAATTAGGGTACCAACCTGTAATCGCTAATTCCAATAAAGTTTGATGTTGAAGGGGGTGATTGAATTCACCAGGCATCCAAATGTCCACCCTCTAATGGTTGTCCACAAGATGATTGATCAAGATGCAAGCTTCTTTGAAATTCCTTCACTTGAATTCTTATCCTAGAACTCAAGAGGACTATGGCTTTAAAACTTCAGGGTAGGGGCTCCTTACTTCCTTTCTTTCTTCTTCCTCTCCCTTTCTTAAGACCTTGTCCTAAGAATAAAACTCTTGTCTTGAAGGAGGAGAAGGATTTAAGACACTAATGTCTTAAAGTAAAGGAAATAGAAACAGAGTAGGAGTTCTTTTCTTTTACCGATCAAGAGATTTTTCCTATCTCTTGTTTTGGACTTGAGTTTCAACAGAGAAGAGAACTCTGTAAGAGGGAAACTCTCTGTGTCCTAAACAAGCTAAGGAGGAATCAGTTTCTTGGAAAGAAAAGACAATAAAAATAAACTCTGTCGTTCATTAGTCAAACACCGAGACCTCTGTTGTTTAAATAGATTACAGAGAGATGTCTTCTCAAAAGAACACAACTCTCCGTAAACACCATTCCACTTTATCTCACGCCCCTTCCCTATTTCTCATGCCCCATCCTCCCATCTCACGGCCTTCCAGATTAAATCCCACTGCTTTTCATAAAGGAAAAACCGCGGTGTTTTAAAAGGAAGGGAGTCGCGACTTTTCATCTCCGAAGAGATGTTATTTCGCGCGCCCGGGAAGAGTTAGCGCATTCCTTCTTTCTTAAAATCCCATCAGCCGTTGGATTCCCATCCAAGGGGGACAGATGGTGCGCTAATCATTAAGAAAGGAGGCCGCCCCATCTTAATTCATCGGAGAATTAAGCGGGGCGCACCTAGAGTCCATGCGCCATGGACTCTTCCAAATGGCGCGCCAAGAGTCCATAAGCGCATGGACTCTTGGCATTTGGCGTGGAAAAGAAAAGGGGGCGGGTGGGGAGGCTAGCCTAGTTACATGGCTAGCCAATAGGGTTAGCCATAATCCCAATAAACTCAATTAGGGTTTAATTAGGTCCAATTAGAACCCAATTTGAACCAATCCGGAACCCTAATTCGAATCCGATTCGAATAGAAGCTAGGGTTTGCAACACCTGCTAGAGTGTTATCCTGCAAAGATGATTTAATTCCAAATTAAACTCTTGATCAATCCTCTTAAGTGTGTGACCCATTGGTTCCACATCTAGCCAGCAGTGGTTCGAATACAAGTTGACCTAATTTGATTAGAACTCTTTCTAATCGATTTAGGTCAAACCGGGCTTACCGATTAGATCAATTAGGACTCTTCCTAATAAATGATCTTTGAATTTGATCAACCACAAGACAAGATTGACGTCTAGCAACGTGTCATGTTACCCGGAAGATATGGAAATTCTGGTGAAATACCAAAATTACCCTTCAGTAGAGAGTTACCGTACAATTAAATCTTTCGATCAGCCTGCACCCAAAAATATAACTATGATATGGATATATGTCAAATCCAATATTATATTTATTTCTAGCTCCATCTTATATCGATGATTCAATTATCTTGATATTAGAAACCATCTCTAATATCTTTACTTTGATCAAAGATTCCTGAATCATCATCCGATTATTAACTAGCTGGATGCAATCTCCTCTTACTAAGAGTGATCGATTCCTTGTTGACCTACTCATTACCTTCATATCCAATTCACCATTCCCAGTATCAATCCTGTGCATGACTCAGTGTCATGATTAGGATTGAACCAAAGAATGGGTTCATGTACATAAGGTACTTATGGCAGTCTCAGGTCAAAAGATTACTTGTACCACTCCCACTATGAGAACCTTCTATTGACATGTAGCTAAGACTCCATTAGATGTTCTCAAGTTGGATCATATCAGTGAACTCATTCTCCAATGAGCACCTACATCCTAATATTAGTGTCATACACAAGTGACTGTGAGAGCAGTCACCCTTTCTAGTATACATGGGATGTGCTAGTCTTACCGGAAAAACCCTGATCCCCTACTCAGGTTTCCTTTGACTAGGAATACTTTAGATTAAGGTTTTAAGATTTTAGATCTCACTGGTATGATCTCATCATAACCCTAAAATCATAGCCCTAATCTATGGGGTTCATCATATAATATAAACACAGCATATGATGAAAAATAATGCCTTTATATAGAAAATTGTCAATTACAATGGTTTGGGAGATACAACATAGATTGGCTTGTAGGGCATATCCCTTTCACCAATCCCAAGCCCAATTTGATTGCTAACCTAATCAACTTAAACCTAACTTACCACAAAATAAAATACATAAAATATTTTATTTTTCTGATTGTTTTAGTTTGCATTAGGACTCATTGAATGTGAATCATTTGATTAACCTAATCTTAAGGGCACTTTCTCTATCTCAGATCAGGGCAGGAGGTCATAACCTGTCCTGGGCCCAAAACAATCTCCTTGCATTCTCACCCAAGCCTAATTAAAATTAATTAGACCTAATTTGCCCTAGAGGGCTAGGTGGCACCAACAGGTTGGGTCCGAATTGTGTGGGCCAACTAGTGCATTTAATCTTGTGGCTATTAGTGAAATCTGGTGTCTAAGGCTGAGTGGTGTTGTGTTTTTAAATTGGGTCCCTGTAAAACTAGGGGGCCTCCCACACTCCCACCCTCTCCATGGCCAGAGGAAGGATTAGCTGCTGGGTTAAATGTAAGTTGAGCTGATCCATTCAGTTTTGGCTCTAGGTCTAGGAAACCCTAGATTGTACTAACCTTTTCCTTTTTGCATGCTTGGCTGCACCATTCCACTTTGATTGATTGTTTGTTGCATGACCACTAGACTAGGAACTCAATACCAAAAGTCCAAACCTCAACCTAGTACAACCATGGAGTCCAATCTTGAAGTTATATAAGAGCCATGAATGAATAGATGTTGCCCAATTAACCACCCAGATGAACCAGATGAACTCAAACAGACTAAATCCAAAATAGTTAGTCCAAATGAACCAAGCCAATACCCAATCCCAAACCCAGCTTACCTAAATTAATAATAGGCTTGACCAAATGATCCAATCCAGTAAAACCCAGGAACCATAGTCCCTAGATTGAATCAAGTAGTAACCCACTATCCCTCAGTCAACCGAATCCTGTAGAATCAATACCCCTAGATTAGAGCCTAATATTAGTCAGATATCCCTTAGCCAACCCCCTCTTTACCACCTCATTGGTTCATGAGAAAGATATTGAAGAGGAGATATATGAGGCTAACCCAAGCTTAGTGGACGAGTACGAGGAGGAAGAAGAGGAGTTCCCAAGACAAGACTTAGAATTAGTTGACCTGATAGATACCCAGGTAGAAGACCATCCAACATTAGTTGAACTTGACCACACCCAAGCTAAACCTATAATGGAAGACCAACTAGAGGAAGAGAACCTAAATACTGCTATTAGAACCTTACCTGAGGAGCCACTAAAATAAAGCCCAACTATAGAGCCCAGTCCTTTGGTTTGTGAGCTAGAAGAATTTTTAAGGACTTGATCTCTTTGAATCAGTACCATCAGGATGAAATCATTTCATTGACTCCAATTGATCTCTTCCCTGAAATTAATGACCCCTTCTTCCATAATGTAGATCTGTTGGAATACCCAAATCCATAAGGTAAACCTAATTAGTCTAGGACTAATTCCTGACACACCTTCTTGCATTCCATTCTATCCAATCAATCCCGAATCCTTTTCCTGCCAGACTAACCCTGAACATACATCTTATTTTCTACCCTTTCTAAATCTTCTTATATTTCTTAAACCATTCATATGCATTTTATAGAGGTTCGCATGTTACATTCATTTGTTGAGTTTATCATGTTTGCATGTTACTTTAGGAGAACCCTATGGCACCTAGTAGGAGTACATAGTAAATTCTCATGTGCATGCCATGCTAGGGTCAAACCTAAAGAGTCTATTGTGTGTTAGGTTAGACCCAAGAGTCCAATAAATTTTCTTTGATATGATGTCTAGTCGAGTCTATTAGGTGTTAGTCTTGAGTCCAATAAATTTACAACCCTGATTCACTTATCCACACATGCACTGACCTTTGCACAGCATTTGCATCAGGATATTAGTCAAAAGTTAAACAAAAATAATGAACAAAATAACAACTTGGCTAATTCCCAAAAGAGAGATAAGGAATTTTCTGCAGAGGAGTATGTGATTATAGAGAAATTTTTTGCTCGCAAAGCTGGCCCATTCAGACTAATGAAGAGTAGTAGACCTATGCCTACGTGCGTAAGATGCTACTTGATTTAGGTATTAGCCCAACCTTCAACCTTTCAGACCTTATGGAGCACATGGAGCCAGTAGTGATACCTAGTGAGCACCTTGAGCCAATTCCTTCCTTTGTGAGTGAACCCACCCCAGAGTGTCCACATACAATTTGGCCAAGAAGTATGAAAACGAGTGAGCAAATCTCGGATGATCAAGCCATCAGCACCAGAGATGAAGGTTATTAAAGGTATTTGGTAAGATGGCAAGGTTAGCCAGAATCTGAGGATTTGTGGAGCACTGGTGAGGATCTACCGCGCCTCAACTCGTACCCTCCTTGAGAGCTAAATTGACCCTTACTCGATGGGATCGAGTTCCTCCCACCCCGACAGAATTGGTGGGGACATCGGGATCAGACACATATCCCTAGATCCCATAAGGTTTATTGATTAGGGTTTTAGTCATAATGTGTCATAATTTTGTAATTAATTAAGATTGAGTCCTATAATAAGTTGAGGCTAATTGATTTGTCTCAATCTCAGTCCAGTATCGAGTCCTGTATTTCAGTATAAGTCTAGTATGAGTCTAATTTTTGTACAAGAGAGGAGGTTATCCTATTTTGGAGTTCCACCAGGCCTCATCCAGGAGTTAGAGGCCACTACATCAACTTATTAGATTTTGCGAGACACCCTAGGATCTAAGATGCCTTTCCAAATACCCTGATTCCTTCCAGATGTTTTACGGATGCCCATATTCCCTCCAGATGCTAGAGTATAACATGATCCCAAGGACTTTCCTGCACCCCAACCCAAGAGATTCAAGGCCCAGGTTCATGAAAAACCAAGATTCCAGGTATATTCCAGCCCAGATCTAAAATACCTGGAATATTCCTGCTCCAGGCATCCCAGGCCTCCAGGGCCCAAAGCCCATGCACCCAACCTATCCTTCGCCACACCTTGCTGCCCCCTATGAAGCCCAACACATCCAAAGTGTTGACTTGGTCCAAGCTAAGAAGGAGGAATTCAAATAGAAGAAGGAAACCTAGTTCTTATTCTGTTTAACTAGTATACTCCTAGTTCTAGGTTTATTTTGTAGTCTTTCTTTCACTTAAATTATGCAAACCTCTTCTAACTAGGAGAAGACTTGTAAACCCTTTAGGAGAGGGCATGGAGCTCTATAAATATCCCACCCCTCCTTTTCTTGTAATCAATCAACTCTTATGAATTAAGCACTACTGAATTGTTTTTAAGACTAGTGTTCTTGTGTTTTTGTTTTTGGGTTCTAGTTTTTGTTCTCTTATGCTCTATCATTGCAATCCTCCACGCCCCAAGCAGCAAATTAGATCTCCAAGCATCAGCCATGCCCAAGAAAAGCATCCTCAAAGATGCCCAGATCAAGAACTCTTCCTGCTTCCTTACCGCCAGCCCTGTGCCTTAATACCTTTCCTTCCTTGTTTCATCTTGTTATTTTTTTCTTTGATTACCTAATTCATGCCTAACCTTGATATTTTGCAGATCCCCATGGTGTTTCCCCTCCCTAGAGGAGGCTTTCTTTGCCTTCAGACTGGATCCAGATCGCCTTTAGATTGGGGAACCAAAGGCTTGTTCTTCCAGGCACCATCCTGAGGCTAAGAGATCTCTTCATCGAAGAAACTACAATCGCTGCCTGGTCAAAGCCTTCCCCCTTTTTTGTTCTGATCTGATAACAGGTATGCTATCTAAACCAGGAGTTTCTTAACTCTTGAGTCCTGGCTAATTATTATTCTGCATGAGTTATCTTGTGGGTATGTTAGTTTCTAGCATTACTAGTCTTTCTGCTAATTCTTTCTTATTTTCGGGTCTTTAGCCACTGAATTAATATCTAAAAAAATATGAAAAAATTAGATTTACTATTTTTCATCAGTCCTAGATTTGTCCTGCATAGTTTGGTATCAGAGTGGGTTTAGGATAGCATTCATCTGCATCAAAGTTGAAAAATCCTAATTCCTGCATTTTCTATATCCTATCCACTACATTAGGTGTCTGTTTTTCATCTGATTTTGACTACCTAGGAATTTTATTTTTTTATGAAAATTGCTTGAAGTGCTCTCTATCTTCTCCTATATTTTATCATAGTTTTTAATTCATTTTATAGAAAACTTAATTTACTACCCTAGGATTATAAACCCTAACTGAAAACTTGAGATTTCTGTATCAGTCTGAAAACCATAGGATTTGCATTATCATCTATTTTTTGTTTTGCATCAAATTTGGTAGAGGTCATCAACACCATCCATCCCCTATCTTAGATTTTTTTTAATTTTTTTCTATATCATCGATAACTGTGTCAAATCCTGCATCTTTTGAAATCCAAATTTCCTAAATTTCTGTAATTACTTGACCAAACCTAACCAACTTCCACACAACCCAATCCCAAGCCCAATTTGATTGCTAACCTAATCAACTTAAACCTAACTTGCCACATCATAAAATACACAAAATAATTTTATTTTTCTGATTATTTTATTTTGCATTAGGACTCATTGAATATGCATCATTTGATTAACCTAATCTTAAGGGCACTTTCTCTATCTCAGATCAGGGCAGGAGGTCATAACCTGTCCTGGGCCCAAAATAATCTCCTTGCATTCTCATCCAAGACTAATTAAAATTAATTAAACCTAATTTGCCCTAGAGGGCTAGGTGACACCAACAGGTTGGGTTCGAACTGTGTGGGCCAACTAGTGCATTTAATCTTGTGGCTATTACTGAAATCTGGTATCTAAGGCTGAGGGTCCAGAGTCAAACGACCTAAGTGGTGTTATAGTTTTAAATTGGGTCCTTGAAAAAGCTGGGGGGGCCTCCCACACTCCCACCCTCTACCTGGCCTGAGGAAGGATTAGCTACTGGGTTAAGTGTAAGTTGAGCTGACCCATTCAATTTTGGCTCTAGGTCTAGGAAATCCTAGATTGTACTAACATTTTCCTTTTTGCATGCTTGGCTGCACCATTCCACTTTGATTGATTGTTTGTTGGACGACCACTAGACTAGGAACCCAATACCAAAAGTCCAAACCTCAACCCAGTACAACCATGGAGTCCAATCTTGAAGTTATCATAAGAGCCATGAATGAATAGATTGTTGCCCAATTAACCACCCAGATGAACCAGATGAACCTCAAACTAGACTAAATCCAAAAATAGTTAGTCCAAATGAACCAAGCCAATACCCAATCCCAAACCCAGCTTACCCAAATTAATATAGGTTTGACCAAATGATCCAATCCAGTAAACCCCAGGAACCCATAGTCCCTAGATTTGAATTTAGTAGTAACCCACTATCCCTCAGTCAACCTGAATCCTATAGAATCAATACCCCTAGATTTGAGCCTAATATTAGTCAGATATCCCTTAGCCAATCCTCTCTTACCACCTCATTGGTTCACGAGAAAGATATTGAAGAGGAGATATATGAGGCTAACCCAAGCTTAGTGGATGAGTACGAGGAAGAAGAAGAGGAGTTCCCAATACAAGACTTAGAATTAGTTGACCTGATAGATACCCAGGTAGAAGACCATCCAACATTAGTTGAACCTGACCACACCCAAGCTGAACCTATAATGGAAGACCAACTAGAGGAAGAGAACCTAAATACTGCTATCAGAACCTTATCTGAGGAGCCACTAAAAGAAAGCCCAACTATAGAGCCCAGTTCTTTGGTTTATGAGCTAGAAGAATTTATTAAGGACTTGATCTCTTTGAATCAGTACCCTCAGGATGAAATCATTTCATTGACTCCAATTGATCTCTTCCCTGAAATTAATGACCCCTTCTTCCATAATGTAGACTCTGTAGGAATACCCAAAACTTATAAGGTAAACCTCATTAGTCTAGGACTAATTCCTGACACACCGTCTTGCATTCCATTCTATCCAATCAATCCCTAACCTTTTCTTGCCAAGCTAACCCTGAACCTACATCTTATTTTTTATCCTTTTTTGAATCTTCTTATGTTTCTTTAACCATTCATATGCATTTTATAAAGGTTCACATGTTGCATTCATTCGTTGATTTTATCATGTTTGCATGTTACTTTAGGAGAACTCTATGGCACCTAGTAGAAGTACATAATAAATTCTCATGTACATGCCATGCTAGGGTCAAACCTAAAAAGTCTATAGTGTGTTAGGTTAAACCCAAAGAATCCAATAAATTTTCTTTGATAGGAAGTCTAGTCGAGTCTATTAGGTGTTAGTCTTGAGTCCAATAAATTTACAACATTGATTCTCCTACCCATACAAGCACTGACCTCTGCATAGCATTTGCATCAAGATATTAGTCAAAAGTTAAACAAAAATAATGAACTAAATTATAACTTGGCTAATTCCTAAAAGAGAGATAAAGAATTTTCTACAGAGGATTATGTGATTGTAAAGGAATTTTCTGCTCACAAAGCTAGCCCATTCAAACTAATGAAGAGTAGTGGACCCAAAGCCTATGCGCGTGAGATGCTACCTGATTTAGGTATTAGCCCAACCTTCAATCTTTCGGACCTTATGGAGCACAGGGAGCCTGCAGTGATACCTAGCAAGCACCTTGAGCCAATTCTTTCCTTTGTGAGTGAACCCATCACAGAGTGTCCACATGCAATTTGGCCAATAAGTAAGGAATGGAGTGAGCGAATCCTGGATGATCAAGCCATCAGCACCCAAGATGAAGGTTATCAAAGGTATTTGGTCTGATGGCAAGGTGAGCCAGAATCTGAGAATTTATGGAGCACTGGTGAGGATCTGCCGCGCCTAAACCCAGACCCTCCTTGAGTGCTAAATTGACCCTTACTCGATGGGGTCGAGTTCCTCCCACCCCGACAGAATTGGTGGGGACACCAGGATCAAAAACAGATCCCTGGATCCCATAAGGTTTATTGATTAGAGTTTAAGTCATGTGTCATAATTTTGTAATCAATTAAGATTGAGTCATGTAATAAGTTGAGGCTAATTGATTTGTCTCAACCCAGTCTAGTATCGAGTCCTTTATTTCAATATAAGTCCAGTATGAGTCTAACTTTTTGAAATTCCCAGGGCACTGAGAGGGGGGGGGGGTGAATCAGTGACTCCCAAATCTTTTTATCAAATTATAACTGCTGAACCTGTAACAAAAACTGTACAACCTGCAAGCAACAGCACTACCACTCCTCTTCTCTTCCCTGTACTGATCCCAGGAAAGCGGAGTCAACCCGGTAGGCTCCCCACAACACAACATATCTCCAGATATAGATCAATCACAATACAAACAAAGTTTTACCGTTGTTCGGCTGTAGCCTACGTCCACAAACGATCACCCTCACGGGTGGCTCTCACTGAGCAAAAAAAATGATCTAGAAGATCTGCTCCTCACTGAAGCTCATGATCTTCAAGATCTACTCTTCACTAGAGTTCTTTTGATCTCACTGATCTTATAGAGTTTACTTCTCATTGATACATACACAGTTGCCTCTTATTTGAGGTCTTACCAATTGAAACACCATTCAAGATAGATCAAGAATCAAGAACAAGATATCCCCCTTTGATCTCACAGATCAAACAACATAATTCATCCCATAACCAATGAACTATAAAGAAATGGATGAAGGGGATCTTACCAATTTCAGATCACTGCTGAAAGAATACCACACACATGCTATTGCTGAAACAGATTTGCAATCACCAAAGATTTTCATTGATCTACTCCTCACTGAAGCATCTCTTCTCAATCAATGGAAATCATCTCTTCAATCTTTAAAGCTGAATCTAGAAACTACACCCTCAGCTCTCATCAATAGCAATTTCAGCATCATCTCTCATTTTTGAATTCTGCTCAATCTCTTCTTTTTCAGCATAGCCCAGCTCCTTTTTTCATTTCTTCTCCTCAGCTATTTTTCTTCCTTTTTTTATTCTCAAGAAGAGTTCATTCTCCAACCACCGACATTCTCTATGAAGTTCCAATATATATACTTCAGCCCCATGTGATCGAGAACCCCATAAAACTACCTCCAGCTGGCACCGTTAAAATAGCCTACCCGTCATCCGAGCTAACTGAAATTTCATCGAGCCAACTCTTCCAGACCACGGGATTCCAGACTATCAAATCCAGCTGACTGGAATTTCACCCAGCCGACTCTTCCAGACCACAGGATTCTAGATTGTCAAATCTAGCTGACTGAAATTTCACCGAGCTGACTGGATCCCATGTTCTAAAAAAAACTATTTTCCTTCACCTATCAGTTTACCTTTTAAAACAGTCGAAATTGATCTTATCATCAATAGAGAACTTATAGAACTTTGAAAGATCTTTCCAACAAGCCTAAGAACAGTAAAAACGGAGCTATGTACAGAAAGATATGATCATTTAAAGATTACTATGTTCTGAAATTTTTCTGCTGTCACTCTACAGTCTTCACTGATGCAATTTCCATTGATTAAACAGATGCTACACTATAATCTCCCCCTTTTAAGATAAATCATAGTAACCATACACCTGCATACCCAACTTGGGTAATCACTTCATATCAACACATCTGTGCACTGTACTAACATATTTGTGCATGCCATGTACCGTGCCATTTGCAATGCCATTTGCAATGCCAACAACTACAACTCAATCATCACTGAGAACAACAATCTCCCCCTTTGGAGTTGTTGGCAACTACTATGCAACTACTATGCAAAGGTAACCACCATGCATTTGATACCATGCACAAATATCTCCCCCTTTGACAACAAAACCAAAGGGAACTCCCCCTGAAACTCAACTCTCCCTGAATCTTAGGCAATTGAGAGTGAATAGTCAAAGCAAACTTTTCACCTCTACTCACTCCCCCTGCAGCTATGATTCCCTGCAGGTGATATTTCCATTTCTGATCAATGAGATGGTACAACCCCTAATAGAGTCCTAAGCCTCTCAAACACATCCTTCGCCAGAGGCTTGGTGAAGATGTTGCAACCTGATCAGCTGTGGGTATAAATTCAAGCTTCACTTCATTCTGAGCTACCTGATCCTTCAGAAAGTGATATCTGATATCTATATGCTTTGTTCTGGAGTGTTTCACAAGATTCTTAGATATATTTATGGCACTATTGTTATCACACTTGATGATTATGGGACTTTGACACTGAATTCTTAAATCTTCAATCTTTTCATCTAGATAACTTGTGTGCATGTTGCTGTAGCTGCCATAAATTCTGCTTCTGCAGTAGACAATGCAACTGACTCTTGCTTCTTGCTATGCCATGCTACCAAATTCTGTCCAAGATAGAAAGCACCTCCACTTGTGCTTTTCCTATCATCTACACATCCTGCCCAATCTGCATCTGAGTATGCAACTAATGTAAAATTCTCAGATTTGATATACCAAAGCCCAAAACTCACAGTACCCTTCAAATATCTTAGAATTCTTTTTACTGCCATCATGTGTACCTCTCTAGGATCTGCTTGATACCGAGCTACGAGACATACTGACTGTAAGATATCTGGCCATGATGTTGTGAGGTATAGAAGGCTTCCTATCATTGATCTGTATAGTGTCAGATCAACTTTAGGACTATTTTCTTCCTTGCTAAGCTTGCATCCGATCACCATAGGAGTACTCACAGGTCTACAATCATGCATCTGAAACTTACTGAGTATTTCTCCTACATATTTCTATTGAGATAAGAAAATTCCATCTCTCTTTTGATGAACTTGTAATCCAAGGAAGAAGGATAATTCTCCTAACATAGGCATCTCAAATTCTTGTTTCATAACAGTGGCAAACTTCTCACACATCTCTTCACTATCACCTCCAAAGATGATATCATCTACATATACAACGACAATCAATTGTTTATTCTCTTCTGTAAAAATATAAAGATTGCTGTCAACTAATCCTCTTCTGAAGCCAATCTGATGAAGATATGTGTCCAATCATGAATACCATGCCTTTGGTGCCTGCTTCAATCCATATAAAGCTTTCCTCAATCGACACACTATATTTGGATCATCACTGAGTATAAATCCATCAGGCTCCTCTATGAACACTTCTTCTTCAAGATTACCATTTAAGAAAGCTGACTTCACATCCATCTGATAAATCTTGAAACTTTTGTACATTGCTAGAGCAAGAAACATATGAATAGACTCCAATCTAGCAACAGGTGCAAATGTCTCGTCGAAGTCAATTCCTTCTATCTGAGCATAACCTTTGCATACCAAACGAGCCTTGTTTCTAATGATTTTTCCATTCTCATCCAACTTGTTTCTAAAAACCCACTTAGTTCAATGACATTCTTTTGTGAAGGTCTTGGAACAAGTTTCCTTGTTTGGTTTTTCTCAATCTGATCAAGCTCTTCATTCATGGCTTTAACCCAATTTTCATCTTTTGCAGCTTCAGCTACACTTCTAGGCTCTACTTGAGACAACAAAGAGTACACACTCTTCATTCTACGTGTCTGAATACCAGCATTAGGATTTCCAATAATCTGATCTCGAGGATGATCCCTTTGAAATATAGCATTTCTTGGTCTAAAATCTGTTTCTGTATTAGAATCATCTGCTGCACCTTTCTTCGATAGCTCAGGAGAAATATCATCTTGCTCATGCACTTGACTTTCATCAATTTCAGTATCTTCCACATTTGAATCATCATCAAAGGCATACACACCATGTTCAGCCACTTTTACATCTGTGCTTTCAACTATCTTCTTTAGCTGCTTGTTATAGCACTTATAGCCCCTACTTTTAGTTGAGTATCCAAGAAAAATACCCTCATCTACTTTATCTTCAAATTTTTCCAAATTTGCATTCCTGTTTTTGATAAAGCACTTACTTCCAAACACTTTAAAGTATTTAACTATTGGTTTTCTACCAAACCACAATTCATAAGGAGTCTTGTGAGTGTGAGATCTGAAAAGACAGCGATTCTGAATATACACTGTTGTTCCAACTGCTTCTTTCCAAAACTTATGACTTATATTATTTTCTATCATCATTGTTTTTGCCATTTCAGCCACTGCTCTATTATTCCTTTCAACAACTCCATTTTGTTGTGAAGTCCTCACACATGAGTGTTGAAGTCGAATCCCATGCTTCTTACAATATCCAGAGAATTCACTCCAAGTAAATTCACTTCCTTGATCAGCTCTAATAGACTTGATTCTCTTGCCAATGGAATTCTCTATTTCTCTTCTAAAATTCTTCAAACATTCAAGTGTCTCATCCTTCTTCTTCAAAAATGAAACCCAAGTCATTCTAGTAAAATCATCAATGAATAACATCAAACAATATTCTCCATTTGTAGCCTGAGTTCTCATAGGACCACATAAGTCCGTATGGATGAGATCTAATGGCCTTTCAGAATAAAATTCTTTAAGCTTGTGATGGTTCATAGTTTGTTTGCTTTTTTGACATGAACCACAAACTTCATCTCTCAATCTCTTCACATCTGGAAGATCTCTAACTTCATGCCAATTACATAGCTTGGCTAAATTTTGTCACAAATATGACCCAATCTCTTATGCCATAGCTTTGCTTCATCATCCCTTGTTAGCAAACATTCATTATTATTCTTTTCATTTAGCACATACAAATTATTGGAAGTTCTCTTTCCCTTACCAATCTGCTTGCCTGTTTCAATATTTCTGATAACACAGCCTTTATTTGAAAATACCACATTGTGACCATCTTTACACAATTGGCTTACACTCAACAGATTGTGCTTCAGACCCTCAACATAAAGCACATTGTCACATAGGATTTTGCCACCATTTAAACTCACATATCCTTTTCCCACAATCTTAGCATCATCATTGTTGCCAAACTTGACCGACCCACCATTGAAATTATTCATGTCACTCAATTTGGTCTGTCCCCTGTCATATGCGATGTGCATCCACTATCAAGAATCCAAGATGTTTTCTTTGTTTGCACTTTCAAAGCAGCTTGCACCAACAAAGATTTACTTTTCACTCTCCAAACAGCCTTTTTAGCAATTGTCATGGGCTTAGGTAGACTTTGTCTATCAACAATCTAATTTCTTTGTTTATCTTTGATTTTCTTTGCAACTTTTTTGAGAGGAATCTTCTTCTGAATTTTCTGTGAAGGCAATATAGTCCTGCAATCTCTAGCAATGTGTCCAAAGATATGACATCTATAACATTCTATCCAGTTTTGCTGCATACAATTCCAAGCATAGTGTCTCAATTTTCTGCATCTCAATTTTCTGCATTTAAAACATTCTATGCTGCTATCTTCCATACACTTCCTTGCTATATGTCCAATCATGCCACATCGAAAGCATTCAACTTCTTTGCTCTCAAGAACTGCAAATCTATTATTTGTAGATATTCCTTCAATTTTCTTAATCACCCTGCAGTTAGATGCTTTGTGACCATAAGTATTGCACTTCAAGCAATAACCATTGAACCTTGCATTCTAATTTTCTGTTGAAACTTTTGTTGAATGTTCTTTTTCTGGACATCTTTGATTTGAGATGAGCTCTTCTTCTTTTCAATTACTTTAAGCTCTTCTACTATACCCTTACCCTTAGCTTTTTCAATACTAGGGCAATATCCAAGGCCAGCTTTTTCCTTATGAGCATTTTGTGATTCAATGAGTATTCCAAGGTTCTTCTATGATTCTTGCATCTTGGCACAATTCAAACATTCTTTCACATTTGAAGATGCTGAAGGTTCTTCTTCTAGAATCTCATGTACTTTATCAACTTCTGTTCGTAGAAACACTACCCGAATTTCAAGCTCCTGAATATGACTAGCACTTTTGGCATAAGCAATATCCTTTTCTTCAATAATTATCTTCATTTCCTCCAAACTAGTCTTCAAATGAATTACTTGATCTTCTGAAACTTTCAACTGTTTGACATAGTCCATGCTTATTTCACTTGCTGTGTCAAGGCTTTTCAAATGTTCCATTTCCTTTACCTTGTCTAGAAGACATTCATCTTTTCATTTATCAAGTTTTCAACATTTCTTAGTTGCTCTTTTAATTCAATAACTTGTTTCTCAGTTTGCTTTAGGAGCTTAGCAAACTCCTTTCTCTTCTTTGTCTCCTTATCAAGGTAATCAAGAGCCACAACTAGCTCTTTCTCATAGTCAATTACTCCTTGAGCATCAGACTTATCATCACTAGTCACTTCTTCAACATACTCTTTTTGTTTAACACTCTTTTTGGAAAAGTTCTTTTCCATAGAGACATATTGCTCCCTAGAAGACTTGTTCTTTCCAATTTTCTTTTCGGACATCATACTATCTTCATCTAAAATTTTATTATCACTTGAAAAATCTTCATTTGAAGAATCATCATTCTCCATTGACATTAAGTTTTTCTTTCTGTACTTTTCAATCTTCTTCAACTTAGAGAATTTTCTATTCTTATCATTGAAAGATTTCTTCCTTTTCTTATCATCATCATCTGAATTATCACCTTTCTTCTTCTTTTTGCACTTAGCAGCAAAATGGCCTATATCACCACATCTAAAACAAATTAAGGGCAGAGTACCATTGAACTTTCCTTTTCCTTTCTTCAGACCTTTTGAGATATATGCTAGAAATTCTTTTCTCTTATCATCAGAATCATAATCATCCTCATCAGATAACTTTAGCTTCTCCATGGTTTGAAATGCCACCTCCTTGTTAGATTTAATTGAACTAGGCATCTCCATGCGCATCTCATATGCTACCATGGTACTTTGCAATTCATCAAGACTAACTGTACTCAAGTCCTTGTCTTCCAACACTGAAACCTTTGGATTGTATATAGGAGGTAAAGATCTAAGAATCTTCTTTACAACAATTATCTCTGGAAGATCCTCACCAAGGCTTCTAATGGCATTTACTACCTTAAACACTCTGTTCATGTAGCCCTGAAAGTTCTCATTACTAGACATCCTCAAAGCTTCATATTCACTACGATGTACTTGAAGTTTGGCTTCTTTGATCTTAACATCACCTTCATGAAAACTTTTGAGTTTGTCCTAAATCTGTTTGGCTGGTTTCAAGTTCATCACACGTGTGTATTCATGTGGAGAAAGAGCGCTCAACAAAGCATTGGCTACCTTGGCATTATTTTCATGCTGCTTCATTTCTCTTTCATCTGTTACTTCAATCAAGGATGGAATGAATTGTACATTAATCATATTCCAAACTGAATATCCAAGAGACATCAAATATTGATCCATCATGTTACTCCATCCATGATAATCTGTTCCTTCAAAGAAGGGGATCTTGCTGGAGTGAGCCATCTGAACCTCTCTGATGTAGTAACCCTGACTGTCAAATCAATTCTGGGTAAACTGGCTCTGATACCAACTGAAATTCCCAGGGCACTGAGAGGGGGGGGGGGGGGGGTGAATCAGTGACTCCCAATTCTTTTTATCAAATTATAACTGCTGAACCTGTAACAAAAACTGTACAACCTGCAAGCAACAGCACTACCACTCCTCTGCTCTTCCCTATACTGATCTCAGGAAAGTGGAGTCAACCCGGTAGGCTCTCCACAACACAACATATCTCCAGATATAGATCAATCACAATACAAACAAAAGTTTTACCGTGGTTCGGCCGTAGCCTATGTCCACAAACGATCACCCTCACGGGTGGCTCTCACTGAGCAAAAAAAATGATCTAGAAGATCTGCTCCTCACTGAAGCTCATGATCTTCAAGATCTACTCTTCACTAGAGTTCTTTTGATCTCACTGATCTTATAGAGTTTACTTCTCATTGATACATACACAGTTGCCTCTTATTTGAGGTCTTACCAATTGAAACACCGTTCAAGACAGATCAAGAATCAAGAACAAGATATCCGCCTTTTATCTCACAGATCAAACAACATAATTCATCCCATAACTAATGAACTGTAAAGAAATGGATGAAGGGGATCTTACCAATTTCAGATCACTGCTGAAAGAATACCACACACTTGCTGTTGCTGAAACAGATTTGCAATCACCAAAGATTTTGTTGATCTACTCCTCACTGAAGCATCTCTCTCAATCAATGGAAATCATCTCTTCAATCTTTAAAGCTGAATCTAGAAACCACACCCTCAGCTCTCATCAACAGCAATTTCAGCATCATCTCTCATTTCTGAATTCTGCTCAATCTCTTCTTTTTCAGCATAGCCCAGCTCCTTTTTTCATTTCTTCTTCTCAGCTATTTTTCTTCATTTATTTATTCCCAAGAAGAGTTTGTTCTCCAACCACCAACGTTCTCTATGAAGTTCCAATATATATACTTCAGCCCCATGTGATCGAGAACCCCATAAAACTATCTCCAGCTGGCACCGTTAAAATAGCCTACCCGTCATCCGAGCCGACTGGAATTTCACCGAGCCGACTCTTCCAGACCACAAGATTCTAGACTGTAAAATCCAGCTGACTGGAATTTCACCCAGCTGACTCTTCCAGATCACAGGATTCTAGACTGTCAAATCCAGCTGACTGGAATTTCATCGAGCTGACTGGATCCCCTGTTCTAAAAAAAATTATTTTCCTTCAACTATTAGTTCACCTTTTAAAATAGTCGAAATTGATCTTGTCATCAATAGAGAACTTATAGATCTTTGAAAGAGCTTTCCAACAAGCCTAAGAACAGCAAAAACGGAGCTCTATATAGAAAGATATGATCATTTAAAGATTACTATGTTCTAAAATTTTTCTGCTGTCACTCTACAGTCTTCATTGATGCAATTTCCACTGATTAAACAGATGCTACACTATAATCTCCCCCTTTTGAGATAAATCATAGTAACCATACATCTGCATACCCAACTTGGGTAATCACTTCATATCAACACATCTGTGCACTGTACTAACATATTTGTGCCGTTCCATGTGCCATGCCATTTGCAATGCCAACAACTACAACTCAATCATCACTGAGAACAACACTTTTGTACAAGAGAGAGGTTACCCTATTTTGGAGTTCCACCGGGCCTCATCTTAGAGTCAAAGGCTACTACATCAACTTATTGGATTTTGCGAGACACCCTAGGATCCAAGATGCCTTTCCAGATACCCTGATTCCTTCCAGATGTTTTTCGGATGCCCATATTCCCTCTAGATGCCAGAGTATATTCTTAGACCCGATCATAACATGATCCCAAGGACTTACCTACACCCTAGCCCAAGAGAATTCAAGGCCCAGGTCCATGAAGAACCAAGATTCCAGGTATATTCTAGCCCAGAACCAAGATACCTGAAATATTCTTATTCCAGGCATCCCAGGCCTCCAGGGCCCAAAGCCCATGCACCCAACCCATACTTGCCTGCCCCTTGCTACCCCCCATGAAGCCCAACACATCCAAAGTGTTGACTTGGTCCAAGCTAAGAAGGAGGAATTCAAATGGAAGAATGAAACCTAGCTCTTATTCTATTCAACTAGTATACTCCTAGTTCTAGATTTATTTTGTAGTCTTTCTCCCACTTAAATTGTGTATACCTCTTCTAACTAGGAGAAGACTTGTAATCCCTTTAGGAGAGGGCATAGAGTTCTATAAATACCCCACCCCTCCTCCTCTTGTAGTTAATCAACTTTAATGAATTACACTCTGCTGAATTGTTTTTAAGACTGGTGTTCTTGTGTTTTTGTTTTTGGGTTCTAGTTTTTGTTCTCTTGTGTTGGCCGACCTCTATCATTGCAATCCTCCATGCCCCAAGCAGCAAATCAGATCTCCAAGCATCAGCCACACCCAAGAAAAGTAGCCTTGAAGATGCCCATATTAAGAGCTCTTCCTGCTTCCTTCCTGCCAGCCCTTTGCTCTAATCCCTTTTCTTCATTGTTTCATCTTGTTATTTTTCTTTTATTACCTGATTCGTGCCTAACCTTGATGTTTTGCAAAACCCCGAGGTGTTTCCCCTCCCCAGAGGAGGCTTTCTTTGCCTTCAGACTGGATCTAGATTACCTTCATATTTAGGAAGCAAAGGCTTGTTCTTCTAGGCACCATCCTGAGGCTGAGAGATCTCTTCATCAAAGAAACTACAATCGCCGCCTGGTAAAAGCCTTCCCCCTCCTTTATTCTGATCTGATGATAGGTACGCTATCCTAAATTAGGAGTTTTTTAACTCTCGGGTCTCGGCTTATTATTATTCTACATGAGTTATCTTGCGAGTATGTTAGTTTCTAGCATTACTAATCTTTCTATTGATTCTTTCTTATTTTTGGATCTTTAGCCACTGAATTAATATCTAAAAAAATATAAAAAAATTAGATTTACTATTTTTCATCAGTCCTAGGTTCGTCCCGCATCAACCCCCCTTGGTCGGCCTCCTTTGGAGTCACACCTCTTTGGCCGACCAAGGGAAGGAGAGGGAGAGAGAGACTCAGTCAAAAGTGGAGAGCCCTAGTGTATGTCTTTGTATGGGTTTATGACTAATGTAATTTCTCATGAATACCTGATGGGGGACCCGAAACCCATTTGGGTTTTCTTTTAATTTTTCTAGTTTTTCTTATTTTTCTTATCCCTGCTATTCCACTTATTCCCTTTATTCCCGTTTTATACCAAGTTTATCCCCGAGTTATCCCGGCTAACCCCTTCTTTAACCTTTCATCCCGTAATTTTTTTTTCAAAACCTAGCCGCCACAACCCCCCTTCCCTCATCCGGGCTACCCGACCCCCGGTCGCCCTTGCCGGCCCGCCCGCCGGTGCCCGCCGGCCACGCCCTCGCCGGAAACCTGGCGTCCGCCGCCCACGCCCATGGGAAGATGAACGGATGCGGGAGGCGCCCGTCCGCCCACCTGCGGCCGTGCCGCCCTGCGCTGCCGCCGGCCTACTGCCCATCGCCGTTCCCGCCGCCCGCCGGCCCCCGCCCGACCGTCGGTGGGGTCCGCCGCCACCCACGCCCGTGGGAAGATGAACGGATGCGGGAGGCGTCCGTTCGCCCCGTGCGCCCGCATGATGCCGCGCGTCCGTCGCGTGCGCCCGCATGATGCCGCGGCCGTGCCGCCGTGCTGCCCCGCCATCGTCGCCCGCCCGCCGGCACGCCGCCGATCCACCGCCCCGCCACCCCGCGACCCTGCCATCGTCCCTGGGCCCCACACTTGCGGGAAGACCGAACAGCACGCTCGTGCGTGTCATGCGGCCGTCCCACCCCTGCGCCACCGCCCGCCGCCACTGTCCGCCGCTTGGCCACCACCCCGCCACCATCGCCCGCCGGCCGCGCTGCCGCCCGCTGGCCCCCGGCAGACCGGAGTTCGGGTTTTTCCCCCCTGTTGCTCGACCGAGAAGAAAGACCTACACACTTCTTAAAGTAGCCCATGAAGCCTCTGCACGCTTCTCAAAGCAACTGGAAGGAGACTGTCTGCATGATTTTTGGAGCAACATGACTTTCAGAGCAGAGGGGATTTCAAAATTTAAATAAACGGGATTTATTTGGTATTTTTTTTTAGTGAATATAATTTGGGAAATTTGGGATTTTGATTTTGAATTTGATTTCAAAATCAATGGAGGATTTCATGGAAATTTTTTTTTTGAATTTCAAAAGGGATATGGGCATTTATAAATACCCATACTCCTCTTGTAATAAAATAGTTAATGAAATTGAATTTTTGAAAGAGTTGTTGATTCCGTCTCCGTTTGGAGTGGGCTGAGGCCCGTTTGCTTTCATCCTTCGGGATGTCGAGGGGTGTGAGGCCCCAATGCCTTCCCTCCAGTAAGAGCATCGAGGAGCGTGAAGCCACTCCAAGTCATCAGTGTCGCCGTGCCTGATGGCGGGGTGTGATCTCCAAGTCATCAGCGCTGCCGTGCATGATGGCAAGATATGATCCAAATAAGATCTTCGCTGCCAATCAGCTGACGTGGGGCTCGAAGCCCTAGGTACCCTTTTCCCCTCCATCTCTTTGTTTCCCATCGGATCTACATCCTGGGCTCGAGTTTCATTCCCGTTCCCCCTCCATATTTCCATCTTTCCTTCGTCATCCCATCAAGAAAATTGAAAATCAAAAGAGTCTGGCTGTTTTAGGACTTTCGGGGTCATCCTATCCTAGTCCCGGGAGGCTTCTTAGCCCTCCCACGTCCTCGGTTTGCTTTAGTTTTTTTTTTCCCCCATTTTTGAATAACCCCAGGTTTTTTCGTGTCCGCCATCACCACATCAATACCCTTACTTGAGCTCCAAGTTTGTAAGCCAATTTAAAGGCCTCCCCTCCTCATGTAATTTTAGAATATTGATGAATTAAATTTGAGTTTTCCCTCTTTGCTATGTGCTCTTGCTGTGTACGTGCTGTGTGCAAGCTGTGTGCGAGTTCTTCTCATTCCTACCTCCATCTACAACATCAAAACCCTAGCCGCCCCTTCCTTCCAACCCTTGGCCGTCATCATCCAAAAGCCTTTCTTTTCCCTTCTTTCAATTATTCAGTCTTCATACTCTTAGTCTTCTAATCCCAGATGGTGATTTGTAGGTCTCTCAGTTCCCACAAGTCCGAGAATACCTTTTGATCAACCATCGGATCACCGAGCAGAAAGTCGCAAATCCGCAGGGTCAGAAGCTTGTTCTTCCAGGCCGCATCCGAGAGCGTGAGCGATCTCTTCATGGAATGATCTTTAGCAGGTGCTTCTACCGTTGCCAGGTACACCCCCTTGATTTATTAGTAGTGGTATTGTAGGAAAGCTAGCCTGACCAGGGTTTCTCAACCTTGGCAATCTTGCTTATCTATTACTTTAGGATTTATTTCTGCATGCATGACTTTCAAAATTTTCATAGAATTCTATACTTTGAATCTTGGCTTGAAATTCGAGATCTAAAACCTTAACTTCATGGTTAATCATGAAAATATACTTTTGCATGCATAAATCATCCCGCATCAACCAGGGCCACCACCAACGCTCTCCACCTAGATGGGCTACTGTAGGGCTCACAAATATGGTAGAGGGCAATGGAGGAGCGAGCAACAATGGCGGAAGAGAAAGCTACCACTGCCATCATGGTCATGGGGGCTGCAAAAAAGGAGGTGGTCGACTTCGTCTGGTAGTAGAAGGCTTTGGAGTTCGAAGATGAAGTCCAGGAGGCAGTCTACGATGACATTATCAAGGGCTTTGAGGAGTGCAAGAGGAAGATAGCATAGCTCTTCCACCTCCTAGACCTCTATGTTGGGAATTGTGTCCCAAAGTCAATCATCTAGGCTGTAGATGATTGTGCTATTTGTATATTGGATAAGAATTTTGATATAAATAAAAGTTATCTTTTGGCAGTTCATCATAAGTGCATTTTCCTTAATATGAACTCTTATATGATGAAGTCCTTCAAACTTCCTTGTACTCGATATAGAGAGGATATATCGAGTAGTTTTTAAGTTGTTCATGATCGAATGATACATTATTATAGGATGACTTGTATCTAGTATAGATCGTTGTATGTCATATAGGTTAGTTATCCTCTTAACCAAGGAATATGAAGACATTGGTATGACATGCAAGTATTGTGTTTGACACTTCACTGAATGTGACTCTCATGTGAGATTCTCTTTCTGCTGAAGAGGAGTCTTACATTAGAATGTGGACATAAATTATTTCTCTGACTTGAGATCACTATGGCAACTTGCAAGAAATCACTATGCTTAGGTGCCGGACTATCCAGATTTCTAATCCGCTGATGAAAGGTTGCTGGGTACAGTCAAGTACTTGTGTAGCGGTAGTAGGATCGAGATAGGATTGACCTCTCTAAATGATTTGGATTGAATGCTTAATATGCATCAATTGAGAAAGACCTTGGCCAGGGCATTCCTTGTAAGGAGTTACAGGGATTCTTTGTTTGAGACATATTGAAATGGATTGATTAGGGTTGGGCAGTTTAACCATAAGCCATTCAGAGGATTAGGAGGTTCAAAGAATAAATTCAGTACTATTCAGATTCGATAGGTTCATGTTGCTCTGCAATTTTCAACCTATCTAGACGTCAGGTGTCATTGCTAGATGGAGACTTTGGCTGGTGCTGGAAATGTTCTTGTGCTACCGGTTTAGTGTTTGAATCTATGGGGTCACACATCGAGGGTTTCTTCTTGCTTTGTTGGCATGTGAACGATTGGGAATCATTCCAGACTCGTTTGACAAGGTGTTGTCAAACTTCTGTTCGAGTCGACTCTTTTTGAACGAGTTGACTCGAGCCGAGTCGACTCGAATGGTTGAGTTCGACTCGAATGGTCGAGTTGACCCATCCGATGGATTGCTAAAATTGCGAATGCTTCATTAAATGCTGTAATAGTTATGGGATTTAATGCTGAGAGTTTCGAGTTTTAATAATTGTTGTTGCTAAATTTCAAAGGACTCTTAACCTCCTTGGAATCTCAAGAGACCCCAAAATTGCTTATTAATCTCTCATTATGTCCTCTTAATTATTTTAAGGGATGCTATTATAAGAGCAGGGCTAAGGAATGTCAAGAGTTGACATTCAACACTCCTCACATTCCACACCTGGAAATCTGGATCAAGGCTAAGACTCTGCCATATTCCTTGGTTAGGGGTCTTGTTTGATCCTTGAGAGATTGTGAGATTGGATCTTCGGGATAGAGTGAGTTTTGGGTGGGATCTTTGAGTGCATACCTTTTATTGAAGGTTTGGGACTGAGAGAATTGGGAGAGTTCTTGTTCTGTTCCAGCACTATTGCAGCAATCAGCACTTCAAGGAGTCGAAGGTGTCCCACTCATCTTCAAGTTGTTGAAGAAGGAGTCTACCCGACAAAGCTTCTGTAGTGGCTTGCACCTCGAAGGAAGGAGAAGAAATTGGGCTACATGGTGTGAACCACCTGTAGAGGTGGTACACGAGTGCTACTTGCAGAGCCTAATTTCTTCTACAGGTCAGTGTCATCCCTAGGATCGTGACTGAGAGACGGGCATTTCTGCTACTTTCACTTCTTTTTGGTGAACGTCACCGAGGTTTGTGCTTATTTTATATATGACAATATCTTTGCTGCATCATTGTGTGATTTCTAGAACTATTCTATTTTTCATACAATATTTACATGATTTCATATTTACATTACTCTAGATGCATCTAGACCCTAGTAAGGGGGTTATGTTAATTAGATTAACATCTTGAGATAAAATAGTTTTATCACTTTCCACTGCTGCATGCCTTTAAAAAGTTTTTAAAATGCATGTGTCACCCCCAGGAATAGTTCCTTACAATGGTATCAGAGCATCCAGGTTGTGTATGCATCTAGTTTAACATTTTTTATGAAATCGGTTTGATTTCCTTCATGTAGTACTTGGATTAAGGTGGATTCACCATGGCTGTCCGGTCATAGGAGAGAAGTATGGTTTAAAGACCATTTCTTTCCATTCCAAGGGATTCTCCTATGGCGTGTAGGGGTTCAACTGCATCATGACCTTATGAAGAAGAAAGTGAGGAATTTAATGGATTAAAATTAGTTTAATCTATAATTTATAGATCTTAACTATGTTTAGATAAGATCTAAAAGAAGTTTGATCTAAAAGTTTGAAAAGTTCAAGTGGAAACAATTGAAGTTTGAAAAAACTATGTTCTAAAAGAGCCGGCTCAAGCAGAAGAGCCGACTCGACCAGAAATGTATGCTCTGGAAGAGCTGACTTGAGCAAAAGAGCTGACTCGAAGAGTCGACTCAAGCAGAAGAGCTGACTCAACCAGAAATCTGTGTTCTGGAAGAGCCGACTCGAGCAGAAGAACTGACTCGAAGAGTCGACTCGAGTAGAAGAGCTGACTCGACCAGGAAACTATAAAATAGTAATTTTAAGCTTCATATTTTATGAAATTATTTCATTTAATTTTGAAAATGTTTCAAATAGTGTGATATACTTAATTAGGAATTAAGATGTATAATTTTAAGATTTAGGATATGATTCTAATCTTAAATCATGATTCATAAATCATGAGTTGATTGGGTTAGCTAGATTTGGGTCCTCAAATGGGTTAGACCTATATTTAGATGAATGGATTAAATAGAAAAAAAACTAATCAAAACTTGAATTAGGTCTCTCCTCTATAGATCTCTCTAATAGTTAGTTAGATCAGTCCATATATCAAAATGGACTTGATTCATGGCTTTGTGGTGAGCCCGGGTCTTTAGATCAGTCTGATTGAGTCTAGTGAACCACTTAGTGCCTAAGTAAGTTTTGCAGTTGTGATCAAGGTTCTTTGGGGCTAACTCTTAACTGGCCAACTCATGGTTGGTGTCTAAGGAAAAAGGCTTACCAGGCATAACCCATCCCTTGATCTTACTTACCTGGCTAATGTGGTGAATCAAATCAGATTAGACTATCTTTGATTCGAGTTGACCCATGTCAACTAAGGTTAATCAGTCTGACTGGTTTATAGGTGCCCATGGACCAAATTGATCTTGAAACCCTCTAAGAGTTTAGTGGGAGCTTTCTTGATCAAGGTCCATATCTTTTTCTCAAATGTCGTAAATTTAAATCCTCTAAATTATTAGGTCCATAAAAAGACTAAGTTATGTGATAGCCTAAGTCTTATCCTCCTATTAAGTTGGATTGGCAATGTATCCTTTAGTTGGATGATCATCGGTAGTACCAAAGTACGGGTGGTCATCAGGCTATTGGAATTTTCATTCATAATATGATGGCTCAACGCAACTCTCTAAATGGTGGTCAGGTGAGCCGGTCAAAGTCGAGCTTGATCATTCATTAGTTAGAAGCACTGAATTTAGTCATGTTAATGGTTGGACCTAACCAGGACCTTCTTTAGCAGGAAGCCCAAAGGCCGATTGAAGTGCTCCTAGGGCAAAATTTGAAATACTAGAAATTGCTTGGAAGAAGCAATTGGTTAATTGACCTACCTTTTCGTTCACATGGGTGAGCCAGCCAAAATCGAGCTCATGTGGCACCTTTAGGATTCTAGTACCCACTAAAGAATTAACTATAATTCCTCGGATTGGAGGAGAGGCTACTAATCTGAATAAAATATGTGGGAGGACCTTTAGACTAAAGTCCATGTCTTTAGGATTAAAATTGAAATTCATATACTAATTGGTCTTATGGTTTTCCTTTCAAGAAAATGTCTGCCAACTTGTCCCTCCACTCATTGCTTGACAATGAAAAACTTTCTGGCCCAAACTTCGATAATTGGTATCGAAGGCTTAAGATTGTCTTAGAGCATGAAAGGGTCCTGTATGTTGTATCGAATCCAGCACCTGAGGTCCCCGCAGCCAATGCTCTTACATCTATTAGGGACACTTATCAGAAGTAGCTTTTTAATAGAACTACTGTACGTTACATTATGCTAGTGGCTATGAATGATGAGTGCAGTCGCAAATTCAAGGAGGCCCAACTGGAGGAAATCTTGCAAAAGTTATGGGAATCCTTTGGCATGCATGATGATGTAGAGCAGTACAAGACTTCCTGTGCCATCTATAATGCCCATATGCGAGATGGGGCATCAGTAACTGATCATGTATTGTACATGACCGAGTTATTTGAACGCCTGGCTAAACTCGGATGTCCTCTGCATGAATAGCAGGGAAAAGATGCTATACTAAATTCTCTACCCCCTTCTTACCTTGGTTTCCTTGATCACTTCCGGATGCATAGGCCAGTAGTGTACTACGACAATCTATTGGGGTTACTACAAAACTATTATAAGGACCACAACCTCAATAAGGGGTTGGTGTACTTGGTGAGAGGAAATGGGGCAGTGCATCATCCCCTTGGGAAGGGGAAGAAAAATAAAAATAAAAATAAAAAGATCAAAAAGGTGTAGAGTGTTGGTGGGCCCAGTCAGGCTGGGAAGAAAAAGGTAGACCGGAGTCAGGCGGAGTGCTTTTACTATAAAAAGTAGGGTCACTGGAAGAAGAATTGTCCTTTGTATATTGCATCCCTTGACCCAAATAGGCTAAAGAAGAGGAAGCAGCAAGATGTTGCTGCTCAAGGTATTTATATGATAAATCCATGTACCTATTCTTTTTGTGATACTACTAATTGGGTACTTGATACTGGGAGTTCTTACCACATTTGCAATAAATTGCGGGGACTTCGAATTAGTAGGAGATTCGAGGATGGCAAAAGGTTTCTGAATGTTGGAGATGGAAGTCGAGTTCCAGTTCTGGCGTTAGGAGACTTCTTTCTTGTTTTTAATATTATAAAATCATTTTACATGACTGACATTATTATCCTGCATTTCTTGTAAACATTGTCTCTTGGGCTTGTTGGCTAAAGAATGTTTTGAACTTTCAATAAAGAAAAATGTTTGCAACATTACTTTGAATGGTTCAGTTGTAATGAATGGAAATTTGGTAAATGGAATTTATTTGCTATCACAGCCTGTGAGTGTATTGTACATGAAAAGCAAATGCTCCAGTATGGATAATGTCAGCGATGCTTATCTCTGACATTGTAGGCTAGGTCATATAAATAAGAACATGATAAACAAGTTAAGACAAGAAGGTCTCTTAGAGATAAATGATTTTGAATCATTACCTACCTATGAATCTTGTTTACTTGGAAAAATGACCAAGTCATCTTTTCCTGGAAAAGGTGAAAGAGCCAAAGAAATTCTAAATCTAGTACATACAGATGTATGTAGACCTATGAATGTCATTGCTAGAGATGGATATAATTATTTCATTACTTAGACAGATAACCTATCTAGGTTTAGTTAGATCTATCTTATAAGACATAAGTCTGAGTCATTCAAAATGTTCAAACGATATCATAATGAAGTTGAAAAGCAAACTGGAAAGAGTATAAAGACTCTTCGATCTGATCGAGGAGGCGAATATCTTTCTAGTGAGTTTTTGACTTATCTTCAAGAGATTGGGATTCTCTCTCAATGGACACCTCTAGGGACACCCCAACTGAATGGTGTGTCTGAAAGGAGGAATATGACTTTGTTGGACATGGTCCGATCATGATGGGCTTTGCCACTCTGCCTATCTCTTTTGGGGTTATGCCCTGGAGACTGCCTATTATCTTCTTAATAGATCTCCTAGCAAGTCTATGGATAGGACTCCATATGAGTTGTGGTTTGAACAGAAACCGATGCTCTCACACCTTAGGGTCTGGGGGTGTCCGACCTATGTTAAGTATTTGCAGACTGAAAAACTAGGACCTAGGTCTGACTGGTGCCTATTCGTTGGGTATCCGAAAGAGTCTAAAGGGTATTTCTTTTACCTACCCGATGAGCAAAAGCTGTTTGTTGGTCTTAGGGCTATCTTTTTGGAAAAGGAGTTCCTTAGTGAAGGAACTGCAGTCACTAAGATTGAACTTATTGAAGTTCAACAGGTAGAAGAACTAACACATTTAGGAGACACCTCAGAACCATATTTGACTAATTCAAATCTAGAGCCCATTGAGCACCCATTAAGGAGATCCGGTAGAGTACATCATCAACTGGATAGTGATGGGGACATCAGGTCAACTCTAGTTCACTATGGGTCCCTGAGTTTTGAGTCCCTTAGACATGATTCCAATTTTGTCTTTAAGTCCAATAATCGAGTCCTATTAGCCCTTTAAGTTTTGTAAGTAGGGCGAAAGTCAGTTGAGTCACTTGAGGTCCTGTAATAAGGGTTTTATCATGTGAGCCCAATATAGCCATTTGTGTTCGATAATTAGGGTTTTGTTTAGTTAAGCCCGATTTTGCTCATTAAGTTCTATATTTAGGCCTTGAGCTCTGTTACACTTGAGTCATGTATCTAGAGTCGACTCATGCCATTAGGGCTCATGAGTCAAGCTTTGGATTATATTCGAGCTTAGTTGATCAAGTTATCTCATTATGAGCCATTTGTCAATTTGAGTCTTATAATTACTTTCATTCAAGTCATATTCAAGAGGAGGACCATTAGACCCACACTCAAGTCACCAGCCCAGCATCTGGACTTCCTTCATGCTGCCCAAGTCCTCCAGGAGAAGCACCCCAGCATACCAGCCCACAAGAATTCATGAAGTGGCACCCCAGGCCTAAGTCTAAGTCCTTGGCATCCTCATTCCATCAGGCCATGATGCCCTCAGGCCTATTCTTACCTTTAGTGCCCCTCCAAGCCTAGTCCAACAAGGTTGGTGCCCAAGTCCAAGCCTAGTAGGGAGTGGAAAAGTCAAAGCAGTCCAAGAGAATTTCATTCTAGCTCAAGCCCATAAGGAGCCCTTGACCAAGTCAAAGAAGGAGAGAAGACCAATTCTAAATAGGAGATTAAGTTTTATTTCTACACAAATTGTGTACTCCTAGTTCTAAGCAACTTTGTAATCCTTCTTCCTATCAAATTTTGTATTCATATCCTAACTAGGAGACGGCATGGGAACATCTATAAATACCCCACCCCTCTACCCTCTCATAACTAATGATCAATTATTATGAATTGTCATGAATGATTTTTCTTGAGTTTTTCTCAAAATTCTAAGGGAATTCTGTGTGATTAAGAGTTTCTATGTGATCCCTCGGGATTTCTATGTGATCCCTGCACCCTGCCTCCAAGCCACCATCCTTCTTCATCTCTGAGACACCTTCTTCAAACCTCTTCCCCTTTCTTCTTCTTTCAAATTTCTAACCCTTTTCTTCCTTGTTTTCTAACCCATGTTAGGTGATTTGTAGGTCCCTCAAAGTTCACGAATCCAAGGATTCCATCTGACAAGCTTTCAGGCCACCGGATTGAAAGCTACGAATTCGCAAGGTCGATAGCTTCATTTTCCAGGTCGCATCCGAGAGAGCAGAGTGAATTCTTCATGGATCGAATTTCAAATCTCTACTAGGTACACCCCTTAGACTCCTCTGGTAGTGGTATTATAGAAGATCTAGTCCTAACTAGGGCTTCTTAGCCTTGACGGTCCTGTTTCTTTACTTTTAGGGTTTATTTCTTAATACCTGTGCTTTAGATTTTCTATAGAATTCCCTACTTAATATCTTGGCTTGAAATTTGGATACAAACTTTTAACTTAATTCCTAATAACAAAAAAAATAATTGGCATGCATAAATAGTCCCGCATCATTTGGTATTAGAGCATGTTTTAGGGCTAGTTTCTGCATCCCGTAATTCCTATACATGGTCAGTTATTTTTACTGTTTCTACATGTAAATATATCAGAAAGCCTTAATTCTTCTTTTTATGGATCTTCATAATTGATAGTATTTTCAGAATTTTCTCATGATTTATTGCTTCCTATAGAATTTCTCCATGCCTATTTTCTTTTTCCCTAGAAACTTCTACATCCTGTCTCTGCATTAGGGATCTGACTTTTGGTCTTTTGTTAATTTAGGTATTTTACTTTTCATTAAAATTTGCATGGAATACTTTATATTTAGTCCTAATAATTATCATAATTTTTAATTATTTTTACCATGACAAAAAATTATAAAGATTTCTATATCTTAGAAACCTTAATAGGAATCCTAAACTTTGTACACAGTCTAAAAACCCTAGGTTTTGCATCATCATCCAAATTTTGTCTACATAAAATTTGGTAGAGATCATATATATGTTCATACTCTGTCTTAAAATTTTTTGATTTTTTTTTGCATCAAAAACTAAATCAAATTTTGTATCAAAATAAACCCTAATTTCGGTTCTGCATACTTGATCAAACCAAATCTAATCAACTTCCAAACCCTCCCTCACCCAAGCCCTAATTTTGTTTGATAATTTAATCAACTTAAATTTAAATTGCCACCTCATAAACAAAAAAAATATTTTATTTTCTGATTGTTATTAGTTGCATTAGGGCTTATTGAGTGTCATCATTTCATCTAATCAATCTTAAGGGCAATTTCCTCTCTCAGATCAGGGCAGGGTTTTATCACCTGTTCTGGGCCCAAAACAACCACCCAGCATCAGAACCCAAGCCTTAACTAAAATTAATTAGCAACCTAATTGCTCTAGAGAGCTTAGGAACACCAACAGGTCGGGTCTGAATTGTGTGGGCCAACTAGTGCACCTAATTCCCCAGCTATTACTGAAAACTGGTGTCTAAGGCTAGAGGTTCAGAGGCAAATGCCCTAAGTGGACTGGTAGTTTTTAATTAGGATCCTGTCACAGGCAGGGGGAGCCTCCCACCACCCCACCTCTTACTTGGCTAGTGGAAGAATTAGTAATGAGGGCATTGGCAAGAGGAAGAAATTACAAACTAATAATCTTTGGTTGTAGTCCAATCTTTTCTTTTTCAGGTTCCCACAAATGTACGAAGCATCTCTTGAAGACTCCTAATTCCATGAAAAAAGATTGAATTGTTTAAAGCCAAAATCAAGTAAAGACTCCTTTTCCAAGCTCATGGGCTGGCTAAGCTCTGAAGAAATCATCTACCTTGAAGCCTAATTGAAAGACCAAACCTTAAGGAACATGTGGAAGGATTAGATGAAGACAAATTTTGCAAGGAGATGGCTCCACATGGAGCTTCTAGAATTTCTCTTGTTAGGATTAGTTACTGGAATTAGTTGCTAAGAACTAATCTTGTAATTAGCAACCAACTAAACTCAAATTAGTTAGTCTTTTAATTCCCTTCTTTGCCGCCCAAAGGGGCTGCCCTTGGCCTATAAATAGGGACCAAGGCCCCCTCTTGTATGACATGAATGACTTGAGTTGAATGAAAGCTTACTTGTTTGAGTTCTCTTCCACTTTGCCAAGTTCTTGAGTTCTTCCTAGAATTTTGAGTGTTTTTCTTTAGGTTTGAGTTGGAGTGTTGAGTTTGATCTTGAATTTGAGTGAGTGCCTTGAGTTTGAAGGGCCATGGTTCCATTTCCAAGTTTTTCTACATAAGATCCAAGTAGTTCAAGAAGAAGAGGAAGTGCTGCCCAAAAATTCCAGCAATTCTCTTCACTTCTCTTATTGATTCCTTCCTTTTTTCTCTTAATTTCTTTGAATCTCGACCTTACCTTGACTCTTTACAGGTTCTTCTTGGTGATTTGAAGATGATGATGAAGGCTCCACGCCATGGATCAAAGATCCAATAGTGAATCCAAGAAGGGAGTGTAGATCTTGTCTCCAGCCTTTAATTTTTGAGTAGTGAGTGCTTCCCTTCTTCTTGAGCTTTGATTTCTCTTCATTGCTTGGAAAACACCCTCTTGATCCTTAGATCTGAGGTTCTTAAAGGTATCTTAGCCTAGTTTGAGGGTTTCTATGCCCTTAGATCCTCTCTTTTATTTTATTTGAAAGGAAGCTTGTACAAGGATGTCAAATTTTCTGCTCACCTAGTTCCTAGCTCAAAATTCTTCATCCTTTCAACTCTTGAATCTGGCCATATCTAGAGCTCTAATACTAATATATTGTTGCTAGGTGAGTAGATCACATCTCCACACACCCATTTCATCAAATTCATCTCCCATTAATTAGCTGTTGAGTTAAGTGTAAGTTAAGTAGACCCATTCAATTTTGGCTCTAGGGGGTGTGTTGGGCTTCTAGGAGCAGCAAGGGGCTAGCCCAAAGGGGCTTGGGTGCATGGGCTTGGGCCTCTAGAAGCTGGGGTGGCCTGGTAGCCTGGTAGTAGGAATATTCCATGGAATCTTGCATCTTTAGGGCTTGGGCTTGGTGCCTGGGCTTGATTTCCTTGGACTGGATATAGGTGGACCTCTAGAATCATGGATGCCCTGGTTCAGGAATATTCTATGGCATCTGGACTGGAATCTGGATATCTAGAGGGCATCTGAAAGGAATCAGGGTTTCTAGAAGTATCTTGATCCTGGGTTGTCATACAAAATCCACTGGGCTGATGTAGTGGCCTCTGACTCCTGGATGTGACCTAGTGGAACTCCAAAATAGGGTAACCTCCTCTCTTGTACAAAAATTGGGCTCATACTGGACTCATAACTGATGTACAGTACTTAAAATACTGACTAGGTTAAGGGTTGAGATAAATCAACTAACCTCAACTTATTACAGGACTCAATCTTAATTGATTACAAAATTTTCAAAACTTTGACACATGACTAATTAAACCATATGGGATCCAGGGATCTGTGTCTAATCCTGGTGTCCCCATCAATTCTTCTGGGATGGGAGGAACTCGACCCCATCGAGTATGGGTCAATTTGGCTTAAGGAGTGTCTGGGTTGAGGTGCTGTAGATCGGCACTAACATTCCATAAGTCCTCAAATTCTGGCTAACCTTGCCACCGGACCAAATATCGCTGACAGTCTTTGTCCTGATTACCGATAGCTTGATCATCCAGAGCTCTCTCAATCATTTTCTCACCATAAGGCCAAATTATATGTGGTCGCTCTGGGGTGGGTTCTCTCTCAAAGAACGGGAGTGGCTCAAGGGGCTCGCTGGGTATCACTGCTGGCTCCCTAGACTTTACAAAGTCTGAGATGATGAAGGTGGAGCTAATACCTAAATCAGGTGATATCTCAGGCACATAGGCATTGGGTCCATTACTATTCATTATTTTGGATGGGCCAGCTTCGTGAGCAGAAAATTCTTTGACAGTCACATATTCCATTGCATAAAAATATTTATCTTTCTTTTGGAAATTAGCCAAGTTATTATTTAGTTCATTAATTATGTTCAGCTCTTGACTAATTTCATGATGCATATGCTGTGTAGAGGCTAGTGTAGGTGCAGGCATATAGATTGAGTCTGTGGACTCATATTCAGATGTTGTTTCATTATATACACCTATTTTTTTTGGTTATTCTTCAGGGATTTGATCCTGGGCTTCCTTTATGAACAACTCTTGTAAATTATTAGTTTCACTCATAAAGTTTCAACCTGGCTTAATTACTTCTTCAATTATTAAAGTGGGTTCAGGATCAATTCTCATGAATTTCTTAGTGGGTTCAGAAGGGTCTACCTCTAATTCTTTAGCCTTAATCAGATTAACTCCTGGTTTTGCTCTAAGGCTACTAGAATTTCTTGAACTCCTAGGCTGAGTGGGGTAAATCACAAATCTTTTTCCATGGTGATAAAAGGTATAGGTGTTGGTTCGATCAGATAGGGTAGCATCATGATCATATAGCCATGGTCAACCTAGAATGACACTACTAACCTTCATGGGAAGGACATCACACCAAATCTCTTCTTCATATGATTGTAATTTAATTAAGATTTGGCACCTAGACTTGATTGGCATAGAGGTGGAATCTACCCATGATACTATATAGGGGTTGGGGTATGCAACTAGGGTCAAGCCTAAAGATTTAACTGTCTCAGTAGCAATGGCATTGACACAACTTCCACTATTAATTATAATCTTACATACTTTATTCCCAATCTTAACAAAAGTCTGTAGGATGCTAGTCCTATGCCAATCTTCCTCAGGTTGGGTTTGGGTTAAAATACATCTAACTATCCCTACTTGATCAAATTCTTCCTCATCTCCTTCATATTCCTCTATCAAGTCTAGTTTAGCCTCATAAACTTCTTCTACATCCTCATTATTGGGTTCAGGCTCTTGTTCCTTTAGCTCGCCTATATGTAATGACCTGGTGAGACATTGGCTAGCATAGTGGCCTACCTTATTACACCTAAAACAAGCATTGGGGCTCGGGCTTGGGGCTTTCTGAAACATGGGTACCTTACCCTTATCGATTCTAATAGGTGCAGAATTACTAGAACTAGATGGACTCGGACTCAAGTTAGGTCAAGATGGGTTAGGGTTGGGTCGGTTTGTCTTGGGATTGAATCGGATTGGATTAGGATTGGGTCAGACTGAGTTAGGGTTTGGCCTAACTGGGTTGGAGTTAAATTGACCTGGGTTGGGGTTGGGATTTGGTCTACCCTAGTATACCTGGTTTGGATTTGACTTTGGAAATGAGGTATTGTTCCTAACAGGTTCAAATTTTTGATAGGTAGGTTCTAGGTTGAATTGTTCATAATGTCTAGCTATTTGATAGGCATGTTCCAAATCTTGGGCCTCTCTCATGTATAGTTCTCCGTGAATATCTTCTCTTAATCCAATTCTAAACTTGGACAGGGTTTGATCTTTAGACTCGGATATATTACACCTAACAGCAGACTCATCAAATTCAGTAATATACTCTGACACTAATCTATTATCTTGAAGGATTTTGTACCATTGGTCTAAGAGTTGTTGATCATAGGATACCGGTAGGTATTTCTCCTTGAGTTGTAATTTCATCTCTTGCCAAGTAGCTATGGGTGGAAGGTCTCGTTGTCTCCTAGTTTGCTCAAGATTAGCCCAATGTAATCTAGCTTGATGAATTAACCTCATCTTGGCAAATTTATATTTCATCCATTCCTTCATTTCATACCATTCAAAATAATAATCCATATCACCTACCCAATCTACATAGACCTTTGGTTCAAGACTTTCATCAAAGGTGGGTGCTTATATCCTAATATTCCTCATGGCCCTTTCATCTCGATCATGGGCTTCATGTTGGGGCCTTCTACGGTTTGGGTCTTGGATAAGGTCAGGGTTGTGGACATCCCTATGGTTGGGCTCTTGGTATGGTTCCTGATGGTTAGGCTCTACAAAGGGTTCCTAAGCCTGGGTTCTTCTAGGGTTTGGTTCCATGAATTGAACCTGGGTTTGGGTTCTCCTAAGGTTGAGTTCCATAACTTGATCTTGATTTAAGGTTCTCTAGGGTATTGAGAGGTAAAACAGGATGGGTCAGGATTAGGTTCAGCATTGGAGTCTTGGGTTTTCTCTATAGTCTCTAGTCGATTCTCTACTTGGTTTAATCTAGTGGTTAATTGGTCGATCCTAGTGGTTGGTTGTTTGTTTGGGTGATCTAGTCAAATCGTTGGTCTACTTGGTCGAATATGTGGTTTATTTGGTTCATCTGGGTCTGGGATTGATCAAACCTAGTGTTTATCTTGGGAAACTAATTTTGGGTTTGGGTGTTGGCTTGGTTTAGCTGGGCAAACTGGTTCATGATGGTCTCAAAATTGGAATCCATGGCTGAATTGGTTTGGGGTGTGGACTTCTGGTATTGGGTTTCTAATCTAGTGGTCATACAATCAAACAAGCAAGCAAAGTGATGTGGTGCAGTCAAGCATGCAAAATGGGTTAGCTTAAACTAGGGTTTCCTAGACCTAGAGCCAAAACTGAAAGGGTTAGCTCAACTTATACTTAACCCAGCAACTAATCCTTCCACTGGCCAGGTAGGGGGTGGGGTGGTGGGAGGCTCCCCTTGCTTGTCACAGGGTCCAAATTATAAACCACCAGTCCACTTAGGTCGTTTGACTATGGACCCTCAGCCTTAGACACCAGCTTTCAGTAATAACTATAGGATTAAATGCACTAGTTGGCCCACACAGCTCAGACCCGACCTGTTGGTGTCACCTAGCTCTCTAGAGCAAATTAAGTCTAATCAATTTTAATTAAGGCTTGGGTAGAAATGTTTGGTGGTTGTTTTGGGTCCAAAATAGGTTATGACCTCCTGCCCTGATGTTATATTGATTGCCCTTAAGATTAGATTAAAAGATGATGAACATTCAATGGTCCTAATGCAAACTAAAACACAGCATAAAATAAAATATTTTTTTAATGATTTATGATGTGTCAAGTTAGGTTTGAGTTATTTGGGATTATCAAACAAAGTTTGGCTTGGGATTGGGGGTTTGGAAGTTGATTAGGTTTGAGTTAGTCAAGTGCAAAATTAGCAGAAATCATATAATTAAGATTTTAGATGATGCAAAGTTTGATACAGTTATCGATGCATAAAAAAATCTAAAAAATTACAGAGCAGAGGATGGATGGTGATGATGATACCTACCAAATTTTGTGCAAAATTAAAATCAAATGATGATGTAATCCTAGGGTTTTTGAACTGATGCAGAATTATTAGGATTTTAGTTAGAGTTTCTAATATGCCAGATTTTAAAAAATTAGGGTTTCAAGAAAATTAATTAAAAATATGAAAATTATTAGGACAAAATAGAGAACATGACATGCAAATTTCATAAAAAAATAAAATATCTATGATGCCAAAATCAGATGAAACCTAGACACCTAATATAGTGGACAGGATGCAGAAATTAGGGTTTATGAATCTAATGCAGATAAAAACTATCCTAAATTTGCTCTGATACCAAACTGATACGGGATGACTCTAAGATTTCTAATTATGTAGGAAAAATAGTAAACTAAATTTTTTTATATTTTTTTTATAATTTAATTTGTAAGCTAGATTCCCAAAATTAAGTAAGAACTAGCATAAGGAATCGTAATGCAAAGAATCATCGTATCGCAGGCAAACTCATGCAAAATAATAAATTTCAGGACCTGAGAATTGAAAAGCTCCCAGATTATAATAGCTTATCTTCATCAAATTAGAAATTTAAATAAGGGAAGGATGTTACCAATCAATGATTTGAAGAATTTGCAATTGAAGAGGTCACACAGCTCTCAGATTGAAGCCTGGAAGATGAAGCTCGGTTCCCTTGATTAAATGGCTGATTTGGGCAGTCCCGGAGGCAAGGAAAGCCTCCTATGGGGAAGTGAAACATCTTGAGGATCCTGTAAAATGTCAAGGGTCAATCAAAATAGCAAGTAAGAAAAAGAAAGGAAATTAGGTTTAGAAGGAATCAGATTAGGGTTTAGAAGCTGGGCGGTAAGGAAGCAGATGGAGCTATTGATCTGGGGCATCTTCAAGGCTGCTCCTCAAGGACATGGCTGATGCTTGGAAGCTTGGTTTGCTGCTGTGGGCATGGAGGATTGCAAGGGATTGTCAGCCAACACAAGAAAAAGGAACCAGACAAAACAAAGTAACATAAGCTCGCAAGCTCAAAATAAATTCACCAGGGTTTTGATATCGTAAATAAAAGTTGCTTACAAGAGGGAAAGGGGTGGGGTGTTTATAGAGTTCCCATTCTCTCTTCTAACTAGGGTTACACATAGGTTAACAAGCCTTTTCTAAGTTAGATTACATGTACTTTCCTAGCTAGGTTAGATTTACAAAGCTTAAAAGAACTAAGAATCCTAACTAGGTTAGACTAGTCTTCTCCTTCTCACTTAAAGACACCTCCCTTTGAGCTTTGACTTGGTCAACCCTTCAAGGATGCCTAGGGGGCATGTTGGGCTTCTAGGAGCAGCAAGGAGATGGCCCAAAGGGGCTTGGGTGCATGGGCTTGGGCCTCTGGAAGCTAGGGTGGCCTAATATCCTGGTAGCAGGAATATTTCATGGAATCTTGCTTCTTTAGGGCTTGGGCTTGGTGCCTTGGCTTGATTTCCTTGGGCTGGGATGCAAGTGGATCTCTGGAATCATGGATGCCCTGGTTCAGGAATATGCTCTGGCATCTGGACTGGAATCTGGGCATCTGGAAGGAATCAAGGTTTCTGGAAGTATCTTGGATCCTGGGTAGTCACATAAAATCCACTAGGCTGATGTAGTGGCCTCTGACTCCTGGATGTGGCCTGGTGGAACTCCAAAATAGGGTAACCTCCTCTCTTGTACAAAAATTGGGCTTATACTGGACTCATAACTGATGTACAGGACTTAAAATACTGACTAGGTTGAGGGTTAAGACAAATCAACTAACCTCAACTTATTACAGGACTCAATCTTAATTGATTACAAAATTTTCAAAACTTTGATACATGACTAATTAAACCATATGGGATCCAAGGATCTGTGTCTGATCCTAGTGTCCCCACCACCATCATGGCTCGAGGCTCAGCAAAAATCCGGCTCGATAGGGAGGCAATAGTAAATAATAAAAGCCTTCTCCAAAAAGGAGGACCTGGAAACCAACAAAAGCCATTCATCTATATAAGACCCACAAGGGAAGGTAAGTGAAGGTAAGTAACAGACATGCTTTCTGTTCTCAATTATCTTCTTTTATTCTTATTACCCTCTCAATGCAGAGAGTCCTTTAAGCTCTCTACCACAGAGGTTCTGTTCCCCTCGATCGTCTCACTAACTTGATCATTGGAGTGTCCTCACCAGAATCCCCGGCCTAGGTCTCCTCTATCTTGCAGGACCTTTGAATAAGTGAGCTGACTACAAAGTAGAAGAATGAACCCAACTCGAACCAGACATGTCAGAGCTACAAGCCACGACGATCTTAGCGACAACAGATTGGTGCACCAGGAAGGGAGGATAGAGTAGGAGCCATTATTTCCCTAATAACAAGAAAGACCCCATGAACATCCATAGCCCGATGGTGACCACGCGAGCCCGTGAAGCCTCCACTAGTCGAGCAGGGGACCCCCCTTGCCATGGCAACCAATGCCCAGAGAAAGATCATCCCACTCCGCTACAGCCACCTTCGATGGACCCCCAGTTCATCGCACTCGCCTATCAGGTCCAAGTCCTAGCTATTGTGGTGCATTAGCTCCATCAAAAGCATCAGTCCCTATAAACTTAGCAGCAGCCAGGGACTCGAGTGGCTCGCGCTGCTGATTCCTGCACTAGCCTATGGTCTTTCTAGGAGGGGCCACTGCATGCGCCATCCCACCCTCGAGAGGCCCACCAGGCAAGCTAAAAGTGACCGCGGTGTGATCTGATCAGTCGGAGGAGCTACTCCCCGGTCTCGGACCACTATGCACCCTCACATCAACGATATTGGTGTGGCCAAGAACTCAGGCAAGAGTTCCTCCACTTCGATCCTCCCTCATCCCCGATGTTTTCTATCGAGGGGTCAACTGACGAGGCCATCCACCATCGAGCGAAGAAGTGCCTCGATGAGCATGAGCAAAAACTGGTGAATCTGGCCTGCCGGTTCATGAAAGTTCAGGGCTCCCCTAGTGAGCCCGCAGGTTACGACACTCGTCCTCCCTTCTCCCAGAGAATCCAAGAGGAACTTGATGTGGGCTCTAATACCAAACATGATGATGTGGGACTAAGAATGCTAGGATGAGATGAAAGATGCAAATGATTTTTTTTTTTCTTGTTAATGTTTTTAAGTTTTGGGGGATTTAAGGATTCCTAAAGACAAGCAAAGAGCAGAACTTGAGAATCTATAATGATAAGAACTTTTCGCAGGCAAAATAGCCCCTAAACAAGGATAATGAGTGGACCCCGGGATTGAGAAACCCATAGGACTTAGCTCTTAGATCAATATCAACTTAGGAGTTTAGGGATGCAAACCTTGCAAAACTCTGATGCGCCCAATGCCGTGTTCACTTGCTCTCATGGATGCGGCTTGGAAAATCAAGCCTTTAACCCTATAATTCTCTGGCTTCCCGTCCGATGATCGCGAAGGCAAGGGGGATCGACTCTGTTGTCTGTGGCACTTGGAGGACCTACGAGCAACCAAGAGAAGGGTTAGGAACCATCAAGAAGCAAGTAAGAAATGAGGGAACAAAGGTTGGGAATGGAGGTGGATGTGGTTCTTTTTGCTAGGTGCCCAAGTGGATCATCCAGTTGGCATCCAAACTTGAAGGTGGGAAGGTGGCTTGCACAGATGGATAGTAACTCAGGGCTTCTCACCCCTCGAGGCCCTGAAGGACAAAGGCACTCCCTCTCGGAGTTCCTAGTCTAGAAGACAAGGGCTAGAAGAATAACTTCTCAAACTTTTTTTTTTCATTTCATCAATATTAACATTACAAGGGAGGGGTAGGGTCCTTTATATAGGCACCTTAAGACCCATTCAAATTCAAATGAAAAGTTTACAAGCCTTCATTAGGAGGGTGCCAAAATTCTAAATTTTCTCCATGGAATCCTCGCTTGGCCGGCCTTGAAATGGTGGAGTGCTTTATTCGGGGGAGTGAGGAGGGGAGCATGTCTTCAAGAATCATGGGCGCCCACTTGATCTTTGCTTAATCCGAGATCCACAAAGGATTGAGGAGTCTCTGTTTGATCCTGGTGCCCACACCAGTTCTCCCGGGGTGGGAGGAACTCGACCCTGTCGAGTAAGAGTTGATTTGGATTTGGTACTTTTTTAGAAGGTCGGGGTCGAGGCATTGCAAGTCCTCCCAGGTAATCCATGAATCATCAGATTCTGGTCGGCTTTGCCATCGGACCAAGTGACGTTGATAGCCTTAACCCCGGGTGGTGATAGCTTGATCATCAAGGACACGCTCGATCTGCTCTCCTCTCTCAGGTAAAATTGGAGGTGGACACTCTGGGTCAAGTTCACTCTCAAATGAAAGGTCAGGCCCAAATGGCTCATTGGGTATGTTTGCTGGTTTCCTATACTCGACTAAGTCTGAGATATTGAAAGTCAAGCTAATACCATAATCCGGGGGTAGCTCAAGCACATAGGCATTAAAACCAACTCTCCTTATCACTTTAAAGGGGCCAGCTCCATGAGCATGAAGTTCCCTAATGGTTCCTAGTGGAAACCATTCAGGCCTATGCCTAATCATTACATAATCCCCAATTTCAAACTCGTTGGCTTGTTTCCGGGATCAGACATTCTTTTATATTCATTATTACTTAGATTAATTTTCTAGCTAATTTCCTTATGCATGTCCCTAATATGCTATGCAAATGATTCGGCGGGCTCTGAGACACGTGCATGGATGGATAGGGGAATCTGATCAAGAGGTCGGATAGGTTTGTATCCATTGACAACCTTGAAAGGACTTTTCCCGGTGGTCCAATTCACTGAACTATTGTAGGCGAACTCAGCTCGAGATAAGAGAAGATTCCAATTTCCAGTATGTTCACCTATCAAGCATCTTAATAGGTTCCCTAGGCTACGGTTGACTACCTCCGTTTGGCCATCAGTCTGTGGGTGGTATGTAGTAGAAAACTTGAGCTTGGCGCCTAGTAAGTGCCAAAGGGTCTTCCAGAAAAAACTAATGAAGCGGACATCCCTATCGAACACTATGATTTTGGGAAGGCCATGTAGCTTACCACATGCTCAAGGAAGATCTTGGCAACTTTGGAAGCATCTATGGTCTGGGAGCAGGGTATGAAATGTGCCATTTTGGAGAACCTATCAACCACTACATAGACTGAATCATGCTTCCTTGCGGTCTTAGGCAATCCTATCACAAAGTCCATGCTAAGGTCTTGCCAAGGGCGACTAGGCATGAGTAAAGGGGTGTACAGACTAGTTTTCTGCTTCTGCTATTTGGCAACAGCATAAGTTCAGCACCGGGAAACAATGTTGGTTACATCCTTCTATAGGCTTGGCCTAAAGAACTGATCTTCTACTGCTAAAATGGTCTTTTCTCTACCAAAGTGACCAGTTAAGCCTCCTGTATGGGTATCCCAAACTAAGAAATCTTTGAGTGAAGTCTTGGAAATACACAACCTATTTTCTTTGAAGAGGTAACCATCCTGGATGGTGTAGTCGCTATGGGCCCTTGATGGTCCTTGTTTCTTTGATTGGAAGATCTCACCGAAGTCAGGACAGGACTCGTATTGCTCTTTTAATTGATCAAATCCTATAACCTCTGTCCTAATAGTATTCAACAACAGGGCATGATGGATAAGGGTATCGGCTACCTTATTCTCAGTACCAGCTCGATGTTTAAGTATAAAGGTATAGGCTTGGATGTATTCTACCCACTTTGCGTGCTTAGGGTTCAACCTTTTCTGGGAGTTCATGTACCGAAGTGCTTCATGGTCAGAATATAGGATGAATTCCTGGGATAGCAGGTAATGCCTCGAGTACCTAACTTCCTGAATGACTGCATAAAACTCTTTATCATAAGTTGAGTACTTAACTTTGGCCTCATTGAGTTTCTCACTAAAAAAGGACACAAGGTGATTTTCCTGACTAAGTACTCCTCCAATGCTAACTCCCGAAGTGTCATAAGCAACCTAAAAAACCTTAGAAAAATCAGGCAATCTTAGGATACGTGCTTGTATAATTTTGTCTTTGATTTCAAGGAAGGCTTTATCTGTAGCTTTGGTCCATTGAAAGCCTCCCTTCCTAATGCAGTCGGTGATGGGTGCTACGATAGAACTGAATCCCCAAATGAATCTCCTATAAAAAATGGCTAGGCCATGGAAACTATGCACATCATGGATACTAGTAGGGACTGGCCACTCAACTATGGCTTTAACCTTTTCTAGGTCAGTTGAGACTCCTTCAGGGGTGACTACAAATCCTAGGAAGATAAACCTCTTAGTCATGAACTCGCATTTCTTAGGATTGGCATAAAGGCTATTCTCCCTAAGGGTCTAACAGACTAACTTAAGATGGTTAAGGTGGTCCTCCTTAGTCCTGCCGTATATCAAAATGTCATCGAAATATACCACCAAAAATTTTCCAATGAACTCTTTCAGGACTTGGGTCATGACCCTCATAAAGGTGCTAGGTGCATTAGATAGTCCAAAAGGCATTACTACCCATTCAAAAAGGCCATCCTTTGTCTTAAATGCCATCTTCCACTCATCCCCAGGTCTAATCCTAATCTGATGGTAGCCACTCTTAAGGTCTATCTTGGAAAAGATAGTGGCTCCGGCCATCATGTCAAGCATGTCATCCAAATAGGGGATGGGAAACCTATATTTCATCGTGATTTTGTTTATGGATCTGCTATCCACACACATTCTCTCGTTCCATCTTTCTTATGGGTCAGCAATGCCGGGACTGCACAAAACTCTCCCTAAGGAAACCCTTCCTAAGCAACTCTCCCACTTGTTTCTGAAGTTCTTGGTGTTCGGTGGGGTTCATTATATAGTAAGGAAGGTCTGGTAATGTGGCTCCTGAAACCAAATCTATAGCATGCTAGATGTCCCTAAGAGGTGGTAGTTGATTAGGCAATTCATCAAGAAAAACATCCTCAAACTCTTTCAAAGCCTTAACTACTTCTTGGGGGTGCTCAATTTGGGTCGGCTCATGACTCTCTTTGGTGGCCAAAATCTAAACAGGGGCTCCCTCAGTAATCTCTTTCTCTAACTCCTTAGACTTGACCAGGTTGACTCCAGGTTTCTTTTCCTTAAGGCTACTCAATTCTCTTTTAACCTGGTCCTTAGGCTGAGTTGGATTGATTGTATATTTCTTTCCATGGTGATTAAAGGTACAGGTATTGGTCCGACCATAAAAGGTGACATCGTGATCATAAAGCCAGGGTCGACCTAGGATAATGCTACTGACGCCCATGGGAAGAACATCACACCAAATCTTCTCTTTTATGACTACAATTTGATCATGACTTGGCATCTTGACTTGATGGGTATGGAAGTTGAATCTATCTAGGAAACCTTATAAGGGTTGGGGTGAGGAACTGGGGTCAATCCTAGGGCATTGACGGTACTTAAAGAGATGGCATTGAAATAGCTCCCACTATCAACTATGATCTTTACACACCTTATCCCCTAACTTGACAAAGGTTTGTAGGATGTTAGTCCTACGCTAATCTTCTTGCACTATGTTTTGGGTAAGGATGCATCTGACTACTCATAAAAGGTCTTCAGACTCAAACAGTTCTTCCTCTCCCTCATATTCTTCTAATAATTCATCTTCTACCTCATAGACTTCTCCTTCTGGTTCATCAATGGGTTCTAGCTCATTTTCAGCTGGCTCTTCTATGAGTAGGACTTTGGAGGTGCACTGGCTAGCATAATGCCATGGTTTATGATATCTAAAGTATTGGTTTTGGGGGTTGGGGTTCCTCTAGACTTCAATAGATTTACCCTTATCCTCTCTACTGAAATGGGGTCGGCTCGAACTGGGTCGGCTTGGGTTGGGTTGACTCGGGTCAAGTCCACTCGGACTGGGTCGACTCGGGTAGACCTGACTATAACCTTGGTTAGATCCTGGGATTCGACTAGGGTTCCTAAAGGGTTCAGGTCTACGATAGGTGGGTGTCCTTTGGAAATGCTCATAATTCCTCTTAATTTGGTAAGCATGCTCCAAATTAATGATCTCTCTAAAGTAAAGCTCTCTCTGGATGTCTGGATGTAGGCTAGCCCTAAACCTAGATAGGGTCATAGATGCTGATTCATCGACATTACATCGCATGACATACTCATCAAACTTCGTGATGTACTCGGCCACACTCTTGCTCCCTTGACTCAAATTCTGCCATTGGTCCAAAAATTCTGGGTGTAAGATAGTGGTAGGTATTTCTCTCTAATCCTAGCTTTTATGTCCCTCCAAGTTGCTATGGGTTCTTGTCCTCTTTACCCTACTAGCCTCTCAACACTATTCTAAAATAACCTAGCCTGGCGAACCAACCTAAGTTTGGCAAACTTAAATTCCATCCTTTTTGTCATAGTGTACAAATCGAAGTATTGCTCCATGTCCTCCTCCAATCTATGTACACCTTGGGATCTAGACTGCCGTCGAAGGTAGGGGCTTATAGCTTAATGTTTTTGATGGCCCTCTCTTCATAGTCTATAATCCCCTGATTGGGTCTCCTAGGGTGGATATCTTGGGCTGGGTTAAAACAGGGGGTTCTCCTGGGTTTAGCCTCTAAGGAAGGATCACGTTGAGGGTATTCCCTAGGGTGAGGAGGTGACTCAGACTCAAGCTTGATGGATGGTCTAATGCCCTTTTCTAAGGCTCCAAATTGATTTCGAACTCATCAAACCTTTTGTTCAGCCTAGCTAACTGTTCAGTGATGACCTTTAATTGATCCTTGCGGTCGATCTCCATGGGTTCACTTGACTGGGAGTGATGGAAGTGATAGGGGACTCCTGACTTAGTCGACATGCAATACGCAATGAATGGTGCTACCGGTTTGCTAGACCTAGGAGTTCAATCAAAATGGATCAATGTAATAGACACACAGCATAGCAACTAGCCCTTTCACCAGCCAGGTAAGAGGTGGGAGTGTGGGAGGCCCCCCTTGCTTTCGCAATGACCCAATTAAAGAACCACAACACCGCTTAGGTCATTTGATGTTAGACCTCTTGCCTTAGACACCAGCTTTCCAGTACTAATTGAAGGGTTGCGTGCAACCAGCTTTCCAAAAATGGTTAAACCCGACTCATGGATGTCCCTAATCTATTAGGTTGCTACTAGATTTTAGATTAGGTTTGGGTTCGAAATGCAAGGATGGTTGTTTTTGGGCTAAGGAAAGGTAATGAATTCCTTTCCTTATCTTGTGATATTGATGCCCTTAAATTAATTATGAAAATGATGGCATACACATGATCTAATGAAATGTATCTAAGTTTTGTTTTTAGATTTTGATGTATGATAGCAGAAATAAGATGCTGGAAATAACAAAATATGAACCTAAATGCAAAATTAAACTACATGAAAAAATAAAAGTATGATGAGATGCACTTGCTGGAATTTCAGAACAGATTTTTTCTTAGGTAGTATTCCAGCATGTAGAAATTCTACATACTGCAATAAAACTTGAGAAAATTCCAAAAAATATATTCAAATATATAGAATCCAGAAAAACATAAATCAAGAAAATCAGAGTTTTCTACATGCAGAAACAACTAAAATAGCAGACTATGTACTTGGTTGCTGAATTTCTAAAGATGCTGAAATCAAAGATGCAAAACTTTTTTTCTTAAGGATCTAAACCTATCTCCTTGTATTCCCCTTCAAGGGTCAATCACATCGGCACTCCTACATGCCATAGAAAATCTCTGTGGAATGGGATGTGAGGGTCTTCTAGCCCTATATTTTCCTATGACCGGACGGCCATGGTGAAGCACCCAATCCAAGTACTTTAAAGAGAACTAAGTCCTAACCATGCTCTGATACTAGATGATGTGGGCTCTGATACTAAACATGATGATGTGGACTAAGAATGTTAGGATGATATGAATGATGCAAATGATTATTTTTGGATTTAAGGATTCTAGAAGATAAGCAAAGAGCAAATCTAGAGAAAATGATAAGAACTTTTAGCAGGCAAAATAGCCCCTAAACAAGGATAATGAGACCCCGGGATTAAGAAACCCTGTAGGACATAGCTCTTAGATCGATATCTATTTAGGAGTTTAGGGATGCAAACCTTGTAAAACTCTGATGCACCCGATGCCAGGTTCACTCGCTCTCGCGGATGCGGCCTGGAGGATCAAGCCTTTAACCCTGCGGATTCACTGGCTTCCCGTCCGATGGTCATGAAGGCAAGGGGGACCGACTCCGTTGTCCATGGAACTTGGAGGACCTCCGAGCAACCAAGAGAAGGGTTAGGAACCATCAAGAAGCAAGTATGAAATGAGGGAACAAATATTGGGAATGGAGGTGGATGAGGTTCTTCTTGCTAGGCACCCAAGTGGATCATCCAGTTGGCATCCAAACTTGAAGGTTGGAAGGTGGCTTGCACAGATGGATAGTAACTCAGGGCTTCTCACCCCTCGATGTCCTGAAAGATAAAGGCACTCCCTCTCGGAGTTCCTAGTCTAGAAGACAAGGGATGGAACAATAACTTTTCAAACTTTTTTTTTTTTCATTTCATCAACATTAACATTACAAGGGAGGGGTAGGGTCCTTTATATAGGCACCTTAAGACCCATTCAAATTCAAATGAAAAGTTTACAAGCCTTCATTTGGAGGGCACCAAAATTTTAAATTTTCTCCTTGGAATCCTCGCTTGGCCGGCCTTGAAATGATGGAGTGCTGATTCGGGGGAGTGAGGAGGGGAGCATGTCTTCAAGAATCTTGGGCGCCCACTTGATCTTTGCTTCTTTCCTTAACCGTCCAAGCTTTTATGGAGAAAGGCTTGATGTGAGGGCATGAAACAAGGATTTTGTCTTCAAGGATCTTCATTTCTCACTGTCCTTCCTTGGCCGCCCACCCATCTTTGGATAGAGACTTGATAGGGGGAGGGGAGGGAGGAATGTTGTCTCCCTCTTGAATTTTCTTCCTTGGCCCCCAAGGTTCTTTTGGAAAGGGGCTTGATAGGGGGAGGGAAGGTTGGCTTGGATCAAGGGATGGCATCCACATGGCTTGATGTCATCCAAAAATTTGCATTTCCCTTCTTGCTTTGGCCGCCCACTTGTCCTTGTGATGTGGCACCACATGGCATAGGTTGGGTGGCGCTCCCTCCTGCCACATGGCACTGATGAAGTGGCGATCCATGAAATGAAGTGGTTCTCCTACTTAGCATGGGGAGATTGCTTGAACCACCAACAACTGATCTTGACTTAAAAGCTCACCAAGCTTGAACCCAATCCTTAAGGAGACTTGGACTTGAACCAACTAAGCTACATACAAGACCCAATGACCCAACATGACCAAATAGGCCAAGGCACATGACCAAAACAAAGAATTAAAACTAGATACAAGACATAATGCTCAGGCTTGAAGCCTTATTATAGGACCTAACAAATTAAAACCTTAATCCGAGATCCACAAAGGATTGAGGAGTCTCTGTTTGATCCTGGTGCCCACACTAGTTCTCCCTGGTGGGAGGAACTCGACCCTGTCGAGTAAGAGTTGATTTGGATTTGGTACTTTTCTAGAAGGTCGGGGTCGAGGCACTGCAAGTCCTCCTGTGTAATCCACGAATCATCAGATTCTGGTCGGCTTTGCCATCGGACCAAGTAACATTGATAGCCTTTATCCCGAGTGGTGATAACTTGATCGTCCAGGACATGCTCGATCCACTCTCCTCTCTCAGGTAAAATTGGAGGTGGACACTTTGGATCGGGTTCACTCTCAAATGAAAGGTCAGGCCCAAATGGCTCACTGGGTATGTTTGCTGGTTTCCTATACTTGACTAAGTCCGAGATACTGAAAGTAGAGCTAATACCGTAATCCGGGGGTAGCTCCAGCACATAGGCATTAAAGCCAACTCTCTTATCACTTTAAAGGGGCCAGCTCCATGAGCATGAAGTTTCTTAACTATTCCTGATGGAAACCGTTCAGGCCTAAGCCTAATCATTACAAAATCCCCAATTTCAAACTCTTTGGCTCATTTCTGGGAATCAGCCATTCTTTTATATGCATTATTCATAGATTAATTTTCTAGCTAATTTCCTTATGCATGTCCCTAATATGCTATGCAAATGATTCGGCGGACTCTGAGACACGTGCATGGATGAATAGGGGAATCAGATCAAAAGGTCGGATAGGTTTGTATCCACTGATAACCTCGAAAGGACTTTTCCCGATGGTCCTATTCACTGAACTGTTGTAGGCAAACTCAGCTCAAGATAAGAGAAGATCCTAATTTCCAGTATGTTCATATATCAAGCATCTTAATAGGTTCCCTAGGCTATGGTTGACTACCTCCATTTGGCCATCAATCTGTGGGTGGTAGGCAGTAGAAAACTTGAGCTTGATGCCTAGTAAGTGCCAAAGGGTCTTCCAGAAATAACTAGTGAAGCGGACATCCCTATCGAACACTATGGTTTTGGGAACGCCGTGTAACTTAACTACATGCTCAAAGAAGAGCTTGGCAACTTTGGAAGCATTTAGGGTCTGGGAGCAGGGTATGAAATGGGCTATTTTGGAGAACCTATCAACCACTACACAGACTGAATCTTGCTTCCTTATGGTCTTTGGCAATCCTACCACAAAGTCCATGCTAAGGTCTTGCCAAGGATGACTAGGCACAGGCAGAGGGGTGTACAGACCAGTATTCTGCTTCTACTATTTGGCAACAGCACAAGTTCGGCACCGGAAAATAATGTTGGCTACATCCTTCTTTAGGCTTGGCCTAAAGAACTGGTCTTCTACTGCTAAAATGGTCTTTTCTCTACTAAAGTGACCAGTTAAGCCTCCTACATGGGTTCCCAAACTAAGAAATCTCTGAGTGAAGTCTTGGGAATGCACAACCTATTTTCTTTGAAGAGGTAACCATCCTAGATGGTGTACTCGCTATGGGCCCTAGATGGTCCTTATTTCTTTGACTGGAAGATCTTACCGAAGTCAGGATAGGACTCGTATTGCTCTTTTAATTGATTAAATCCTATAACCTCTATCCTGATAGTATTCAGCAACAGGGCACGATGGCTAAGGGCATCGGCTACCTTATTCTCAGTACCAGCTCGATGTTTAAGCATAAAGGTATAGGCTTGATGTATTCTATCCACTTAGCATGCCAAGGGTTCAACCTTTTCTAGGAGTTCAGCTACCGTAGTGCTTCATGGTCAGAATATAGGATAAATTCCTATGGTAGCAGGTAATGCCTCGAGTACCTAACGGCCTGAACAACTGCATAAAACTCCTTATCATAAGTTGAGTACTTAACTTTGGCATCATTAAGTTTCTCGCTAAATAAGGCCACGGGATGATTTTCCTGACTAAGTACTCCTCCAACGCTAACTCCCGAAGTGTCACAAGCAACCTCAAAAACCTTAGAAAAATTCAGGCAATCTTAGGACAGGTGCTTGTATCATTTTGTCTTTGATTTCAAGGAAGGCTTTATCTACTACTTTGGTCCATTTAAAGCCTTCCTTCCTAATGCAGTCAGTGATGGGTGCTATGATAGAACTAAATCCCCAAATGAATCTCCTATAAAAAGTGGCTAGGCCATGGAAACAATGCACATCGTGGACACTAGTAGGGACTGGCCACTCAACTATGGCTTTAACCTTTTCAGGGTCAGTTGAGACTCTTTCAAGGGTGACTACAAATCCTAGGAAGATAACCCTCTTAGTCATGAGCTTGCATTTCTTAGGATTGGAATAAAGGCTATTCTCCCTAAGGGTCTGGCATACTAACTTAAGATGGTTAAGGTGGTCCTCCTTAGTCCTGCTGTATATCAAAATGTCATCGAAATATATCACCAAAAATTTTCCAGTGAACTCTTTCAGGACTTGGGTCATGACCCTCATAAAGGTGCTAGGTGCATTAGATAGTCCAAAAGGCATCACTACCCATTCAAGAAGGCCATCCTTTGTCTTAAATGCCATCTTCACTCATCCCTAGGTCTAATCCTAATCTGATGGTAGCCACTCTTAAGGTCTATCTTGGAAAAGATAGTGGCTCCGGCCATCATGTCAAGCATGTCATCCAAACGGGGATGGGAAACCTATATTTCACCATGATTTTGTTTATGGCTCTGCTATCCACACACATTCTCCCATTCCATCTTTCTTAGGGGTCAGCAATGCAAGGACTGCACAGGGACTTAAACTCTCCCTAAAGAAACCCTTCCTAAGCAACTCTCCAACTTATTTCTGAAGTTCTTGGTGTTCGGTGGGGTTCATTCTATAGTAAGGAAGGTTTGGTAATGTGGCTCCTGAAACCTAATCTATAGCATGCTAGATGTTCCTAAGAGGTGGTAGTTGATCAGGCAATTCATCAAGAAAAACATCCTCAAACTATTTCAGTGCCTTAACTACTTCTTGGTGGTGCTCTATTTGGGTCGGCACATGACTCTCTTTGGTGGCCAAAACCCAAACAGGGGCTCCCTTAGCAATCTCTTTCTCTAACTCATTAGACTTGACCAGGTTGACTTCAGGTTTCTTTTCCTTAAGGCTACTTGATACTCTTTTAACCTGGTCCTTAAGCTTAGTTGGACTGATTGTAAATTTCTTTCCATGGTGATTAAAGGTACAGGTATTGGTCCAACCATAAAGGGTGGCATCGTGATCGTAATGCCAGGGTCAACCTAGGATAATGCTACTGATGCCTATAGGAAGGACATCACACCAAATCTTCTCTTCATATAATTACAATTTGATCATGACTTGGCATCTCGACTTGATGGGTATGGAAGTTGAATCTATCCAGAAAACCTTATAAGGGTTGGGGTGAGGAACTGGGGTCAATCCTAGGGCTTTGACAAAACTTAAAGAGATGGCATTGAAATAGCTCCCACTATCAACTATGATCTTACACACCTTATCCCCTAACTTGACAATGGTTTGTAGGATGTTAGTCCTATGCCAATCTTCTTGCACTATGTTTTGGGTATGGATGCATCTGACTACTCCTAAAAGTTCTTCATACTCAAACAGTTCTTCCTCTCCCTCATATTCTTCTAATAATTGATCTTCCACCTCATAGACTTCTCCTTCTGGTTCAGCAATGGGTTCTAGCTCATTTTCAGTTGGCTCTTCTATAATTAGGGCTTTGGAGGTGCACTGGCTAGCATAATGCCATGGTTTATGACATCTAAAGCATTTGTTTTGGGGGATGGGGTTCCTCTGGACTTCAATAGATTTACCCTTATCCTTTCTACTAAAATGGAGTCGGCTCAGGTCGGGTCAGCTCGGGTCGGGTCGACTCGGACTGGGTCGGCTCGGGTAGACTAACTATACCCTTGGTTACATCCTGGGATTCGACTAGGGTTCCTAAAGGGTTCAGGTCTACGATAGGTGGGTGTCCTTTGGAAATGCTCACAAATCCTCTTAATTTGGTAAGCATGCTCCAAACCTATGACCTCTCTAAAGTAAAGCTCTCTCTGGATCTCTAGATGTAGGGTAGCCCTAAACCTAGACAGGATCACACATGCTGATTCATCGACATTACATCGCATGACATACTCATCAAACTTCGCGATGTACTTGACCACACTCTTGCTCCCTTGACTCAAATTCTGCCATTGGTCCAATAAATTCTGGGTGTAAGATAGTGGTAGGTTTTTCTCTCTAAGCCTGGCTTTCATGTCCCTCCAAGTTGCTATGGGTTCTTGTCCTCTTTGCCCTACCACCTCTCAACACTACTATACAATAACCTAGCCTAGCGAACCAACCTAAGTTTGGCAAACTTAAATTTCATCCTTTCCGTCATAGTGTACCAATCGAAGTATTGCTTCATGACCTCCTCCCAATCTATATACACCTTGGGATCTAGACTACCATCGAAGGTAGGGGCTTCTAGCTTAATATTTTTGATGGCGCTCTCTTCATGGTCTATGATCTCCTGATTGGGTCTCCTAGGGTGGATCTCTCGGGCTAGGTTAAAACGGGGGGTTCTCTTGGGTTCAACCTCTAAGGAAGGATCACGTTGATGGTATTCCCTAGGGCGAGGAGGTGACTCAGACTCAAGCTCAATGGATGGTCTAATGCCCTTTCTAAGGCTCCAAATCTGATTCCAAACTCATCAAACCTTTTGTTCAACCTAGCTAACTATTCAGTGATGACCTTTAATTGATCCTCGCGATCATTCTCCATGGGTTCACTTGATTAGGAATGATGGAAGTGATATGGGACTCTTGACCTAGTCTACATGCAACACGCAACGAGTGGTGCTACGGGTTTGCTAGACCTAGGAGTTCAATCAAAATGGGTCAACATAAAAGACACACAGCACAGCAACTAGCCCTTTCATCGGCCATGTAAGAGGTGGGAGTGTGGGAGGCCCCCCTTGCTTTCGCTAGGACCCAATTAAAGAATGACAACACGGCTTAGGTCATTTGATGCTAGACCTCTTGCCTTAGACACCAGCTTCCCGGTACTAATTGAAGGTTACGTGCAACCAGCTTTCCAAAAATGGTTAAACCTGACTCATGGATGTCCCTAATCTATTAGGTTGCTACTAGTTTTTAGATTTGGTTTGGGTTCGAAATGCAAGGGTGCAAGGGTGGTTGTTTTTGGGCAAAGGAAAGGTAATGACTTCCTTCCCTTATCTTGTGATATTGACGTCCTTAAATTAATTATGAAAATGATGGCATACACATGATCTAATGAAATGTATCTAAGTTTTGTTTTTGGATTTTGATGTATGATAGCAAAAATAAGATGCTAGAAATAACAAAATATGAACCTAAATACAAAATTAAACTATATGAAAAAATGAAAGTGTGATGAGATGCACTTGCTGGAATTTCATAACAGATTTGTTCTCAAGTAGTATTCCAGCATGTAGAAATTCTACAGACTGCAATAAAATTTGAGAAATTTTCAAAAAATATCTTCAAATATATAGAATCCAAAAAACACAAATCATGAAAATCAGAGTTTCCTACAGCCAGAAACAACTAAAATAGCAGGCTATGTACTGGGTTGCTGAATTTCTAAAGATGCTGAAATCAAAGATGCGAAACTTTTTTTCTTAAGGATCTAAACCTATCTCCTTGTATTCCCCTTCAAGGGTCAATCCCATCGGCATCCCTACACGCCATAGGAAATCCCTGTGGAATGGGATGTGAGGGTCTTGTAGTCTTAATTTTTTCTATGATCGGACAGCCATGATAAAGCATCCAATCCAAGTACTTTAAAGAGAACTAAGTCCTAACCATGCTCTGATACCAGATGATGTGGGCTCTGATACCAAACATGATGATGTGGGACTAAGAATGCTAGGATGAGATGAAAGATGCAAATGATTTTTTTTTGGATTTAAGGATTCTCGAAGATAAGCAAAGAGCAGATCTAGAGAATCTATAATGATAAGAAATCTTAGTAGGCAAAATAGCCCTAAACAAGGATAATGAAAAGACCCCGGGATTGAGATACCCCGTAGGACTTAGCTCTTAGATCAATATCTACTTAGGAGTTAAGGGATGCAAACCTTGTAAAACTCTGATGCACCCGATGCTGGGTTAACTCGCTCTTGCAGATGAGGCCTAGAGGATCAAGCCTTTAACCCTGCGGATTCACCAGCTTCCTGTCCGATGGTCACGAAGGCAAGGGGGACCAACTCAATTGTCCGTGGCACCTGAAGGACCTGCGAGCAACTGGTGGGGACACTAGAGGGCCAGAATAAGGCAGAGGCTTCTCAACCCTCTATGGATTACTTAGTCGCATTTGAGTCCATTTGTAATAAAGGCTTAGTCCATTTGAGTTGTGTTTTTTTTACTTGAGTCTTGTACTAGTCAGCTCATGTTGAGCTAGTTTTCTCTCTGAGTCCTGTATATAGCATTTGATCCATACCATTAGGGTTTTGGATCAATAAGTCAAGTCAGCTCATATTGAGCTAATCATATTTTGAGTCTTGTAATCATGTCCAGTTATATTGAGTCTGTTTGAGTCAAGCCCAGTGAAAGATGACTCAAACATGTAAAGGACACCACCCAGCATGCCACCTCAACAGCCGCATGGAGCCCAGTCATACCCTAGATTGCACCACCTAGGATTACTTGGAGGATCATAAAGTTGGCCCATGCATGAGGAGTTGATGACCACATGCCAGCACACCCCTTCCACACCCTAAGCACACCAACTCCACACGCCAACATGACAAGAAGGAAAGTCAAAACAGATAAACATGAATCCCCTGATTCATTATAGCTTGCTTAGGAAAGAAGTGGTCCCCCCCCTTTGGATGTCCACACCTATCTTGTTTGGAGGGATTTTGTATGGCATGAGAGTATTTTCTTCCATGTATTTAGCCCCATAATTTAGGAAGAAAGTGGTCAAATCTTATTTTCCTTATTTTCTTTTGCTTGAGCCCTAAGTCTCATGATTCTATATAAGGGACCCCTTGTATAAAAATTTAAAAACTTTTATCATGAAATAATATTGAATTTCTTCAATTGCTATGTGCTACCTGCTATGTGCTTAAAGGGATTCTATGTGAGCCCTTCTTCTTCCCGTGTCCTATGCTTGCCTCCAACCTCCATCTACCACTCCAAGCCCTAGACACCCTCTTCAAATCCAATCTTCCCTTTGCTGGTTTTTCAATTAACTCTCCATCTATGCTTTATTTTCTAACCCTAGAATGGTTGTTTGCAGGTCCCTCTGCTTCTATGAATTGAACAACTCCAGCCGGGCCGCAATCAGATCATCGAGCAGAAAGCCGGGAATCCACGAGTCTCCGGCTTGATTTTCCATGCTGCATCCGGGAGTGAGAGCGATCTCTTCACATACGATCTGCACCAGGCACTTCAACCATTGCCAGGTACACCCCCTCTGCTACCAGTAGCCCTATTATAGGTGAACTAGCCCAACCGAGGCTTCTCAACCTCGGCAGTCCCTTTTTCTATTGCTTATCAGGTCCTGTTATGCATGCTTTTAGCTTCTTATTTTCATATAGAACTCTTTACATCGTTCCTTAGTCTGATCTTCGAGACTAAAACTTATAACTCAATATTTAATAGCACAAAAAAATAAGTACATGTATATATAGTTCCGCATCATTTAGTATCAGAGCCTGTTTATGCTCAATTATGTTTGGATATTCGGATCGGATGCTTCACCATGGCCATCTGGTCATAGAAGACACGTAGGGCTGCAAAACCCTCTTTTCTCAATCAACGTATCTCTTATGGTGGTAGTGGTGCCGCTGTGAATTGACCCCTGAAGAAGAACACGAAGAGTTCCTTAGGGTTTTTTTATTTTTCGGCCTTTTCAAATATACCCTGTCGTCTTAATTGTTTATACCTATTGAAGACTCAAAAAATCTGAAAATTGTTTTGATGGATTTATCATAATTAAAATTAAGTTTAAGAATTTTCTCAAGAATTATTGCAATCTACAATTTTCTCCCAACTGAAACACTGCCTGAGAACAATTCTGCTTTATTTTGGCAGCAAAGCCGATTTCGGAAAGTTCAGGGTTTTTTTAGTAAAATCTTTGCATATCATTAATTTTAGCATATTTCTTGCATATTAGATCATAATCTATAATTATCTTTCTATTTAAAAGAAATCCCCCAAAAAGAAAATTACATATATTCAAAAATACCAAAACACCTAAATCCTAATTTGCATCTTCATCTGCCTGCCATCATTGCATAAATTACTTTAAGGGCACTTTCTATATGTCAGATGAGGGGAGGAGTTGATAACCTCTCCTTAGCCCAAAAACACATCCCTTGCATTTGGTCCCAAGCCTAATCTAAAATTAACTAGACTTAATTTGCCCTAGTGGGCTAGGGACACCTATCGGTCGGGTTCAATCATTGTGGGATGACTAGCGCACCCAATTCATTTCCTATTACTGGATACTAGTGTCTAGGCAAGAGTACAGTATCAAACGACCTAAGTGGATTGATGGTTCCTTAATTAGGTTCCTGCGAGAGTAGGGGGGCCTCCCACCATCCCACCTCTTACCTGGCCGATTGAAGGATTAGGATTTGAGTTGTGTGTAAGTTGAGTTAACCCATTCTGATTGGGCTCTAGGTCTAGGAAGCTGTAGTTGAGTCAGTGTTGAGTCTTGCATGAGCACTAGATCAGGAGTCCCATTTCATCCACCATCTCCCTGAATCCATGGATAAGCTGGAAGCCAAGATTCAAGCCCTTGTAGATCAAATAGCCCAGATGAATACCTAGATGACCCAGTCCAATACCGATAGCCTCAACCCAACTTAATCTAGTGAAACCATGGAGCCCAACCCTAGGAGAACCCCATACCATGACCCTTATTTGGAGCCCAACCCTAGGAGAGCCCCTAGGTATGTTGTGAGGGTAACACCTAAATTTTGTGATCATGAGTGTGAGGATTATCTTACTTGGGAAAGAGATGTGGACATGTATTTTGAACAAAATATGGGTTTTGATTTTGAAAGATGTCAGTTCAAGTTTGCTAAAGCTAAGTTAGTTCACCAGGCCAGGTTAGATTGGGATAATGTTAAGAGAATACTTAGGCTAGAAGGCCGCGAACCCATAACTACCTGGAGTGATATGAAACTTGAACTAAGAAAAAAGTACCTACCCAAGTCCTATCAGTCCAAGAGACCCACAACCTATAGATCTTATGACTCCAAATCCTATGAACCTAGAACCTATGTACCCAAACCTATGAACCTAGATCCTATGACTCTAGATCCTATGACTCTAGATCCTATTTACCCACATCCTATAAGCCTAGTATACCCACAACCTATAGATTTTATGACTCCAAATCCTATGACTCTAGAACCTATGAGCCCATATCCCATGAATCCAGTAGACCCAAGACCCATAGAGCTGAACCCAAATCCTATGACCCCAGATCCTATAATCCCATGACCCATAGATCTGCACCCTTGTCCTATGAGCACAGAGAGCCCATAACCCCTAGGTATTAACCTAGTACTAGTTAGGTTTTCCCTAATCAACTTGAACCCCATAGGATTAGTACCCCTAAATATGAGCCCAGTAGTGAGCCACTACCCCTTAGGCAACCTGAACCTACTAGGAGTAGTGCCCATAATCAGAAACCAGGACCTGGCCAATTTTCTCTTAGCTGACCTTCCCCTACCATCCCTTTGATTCACAAGTTTTACATTAAAGCGGAAGTGTATGAAGCTGATGTGATCTTAGTGGATGAGTATGAGGGAGAAGAGGAGACACCTCTATAAGACATAGAATTAGTTGACCACGTAGGTACCCAGGTAAAAGCCAATCTAGAGTTAGTTGACCCTGACTATACCCATCCTAAAGCTATGGTGGAAGAACAATTAGAAGAAGAGAACCCAGAGACTGTTGCTAGAATCTTACCTGAGGAAACAATAGAGGAGAACCAAGTTTTAGAGTCTAGTCCTAAAATACAAGAACCAGAAGAATTTATTAAGGACCTGATCTCTTTGAATCAGCATCCCCAGGATGAGCCCCCTCCTATAGTTTCCATTAAGGATCTCTTCCCTGAGATTAGTAACCCAACCTTCAATTACGCAAACCCTGTAGATATACCTCAACCTCGTAAGGTTAGCCTCATTAGTCTAGGATTAGTTCCCGATGCCCCTTCTTTAATCCTACTGTATCCAACTAACCCTGAACCTTTTTCCCTACGCTACCAGACTAATTTTGAACCCACTTCCTATTTTCTGCCCTTTCTAGACACCTCCAGCATTTCTAGGATCATTAGATTGCATTTAGTTGAGATTAGCATACTGCATGCATTCATTACCAATGTTAGGTTTGCATTATACTTCTGGCATATTCTATGGAATTTGCTAGGAGCCCATTATAAGTTTTCATGTGCATGTCAAGCTAGGACCAAACCTAGAGAACCTATGATCTGTTAGGTTTAGGTCCAAAGAGTTTAATACAAATTTCTTCGATAGGAATGCATAGTCAAGCCTATTAGGTGATAGTTTGAGTCCTTTGCATCACCTTTAGGAGTTTGCATGTGCCCAGCATGTTCACCACTTGTACTAATTTTGAAAGAAACTGGCTAATTCCCGAAGAAGGGCTAAGGAATTTGATGTAGTGGATTCTATCTTGGTTAGGCTTAGGCCTAAAAGAGAAGCTTTATGCTCACAGAGCTAGACCTTTTAAAGTGATAGAGAAGGTTGAACCAAATACCTATGTGTTAGATTTGCCTCCGGATTTGGACATTAGTTCTACCTTCAATATCATAGACCTAGTTGAGTATAGGGAACCGGCAACGATACCTAGTGAGACCTTTGGACCTATTCCTTTCATTGTGAGTGACCCTAACCTAGAGTGTCCACCAATAAATTGGCCTGAGAAAGAAGAACGGATCAAGCATATCTTAGACGATCAAGCCATAATGACCCAGGGCTACGGCTATCAATGCTACCTGGTCCGATGGCAAGGCCGACCAGAGTCGGACGATTCATGGATTTCTCGAGAGGACTTGCAGCACCTCAACCTAGACCTTCTTGAGAGATATATGAGCCAGCATGATCTTCACTCGACAGGGTCGAGTTCCACCCACTCCGGTAGAATTGGTGGGGACACCAGAGGTACCAGAATAAGATAGAGGCTTCTCAACCCTCTGTGGATTACATAGTCATATTTGAGTCCATTTGTAATAAAGGCTTAGTTCATTTGAGTTGTCTTTTTCTTACTTGAGTCATGTACTAGTTAGCTCATGTTGAGCTAGTTTTCTTTCTGAGTCCTATATGTAGCATTTGATCCATACCATTAGGGTTTTGGATCAGTCGATCAAGTCAGCTCATGTTGAGCTAATCATATTCCAAGTCTTGTAATCATGTCCAGTTATATTGAGTCTGTTTGAGTCAAGCCCAGTCAAAGAAGACTCAAACATGTGAAGGATACCACCCAACATATAACCTTAGCAGCCACATGGAGCCTAGTCACACCCTGGATTGCATCACCTAGGATTACTTGGAGGATCATGAAGTTGGCCTATGCATGAGGAGTTGATGACCACACGCCAGCACACCCCTTCCACACCCTAAGCACACCAACTCCATACACCAGCATGATAAGAAGGAAAGTCAAAATAGATAAACATGAATCCCCTGATTCATGCTAGCTTGCTTAGGAAAGAAGTGGTCCCCCCCTTTGGATGTCCACACCTACCTTGTTTGGAGGGATTTTGTATGGCATGAGAGTATTTTCTTCCATGTATTTAGCCCCACACTTTAGGAAGAAAGTGGTCAAATCTTATTTTCCTTGTTTTCTTTTGCTTGGGCCCTAAGTCTCATGACTTTTATAAGAGACCCCTTGTTTGAAAATTTAAAAACTTTTATCATGAAATAATATTGAATTTCTTCAATTGCTGTGTGCTACCTGCTGTGTGCTTAAAGGGATTCTGTGTGATTCCTTCTTCTTCCCGGTGTCCTGTGCCTGCCTCCAACCTCCATATACCACTCCAAGCCCTAGCCGCCCTCTTCAAATCTCATCTTTCCTTTGCTGGTTTTTCAACTAACTCTCCATATGTGCTTTATTTTCTAACCCTAGAATGGTTGTTTGCAGGTCCCTCGGCTTTTATGAATCTAACGACTCCAGCCAGACCGCAATCGGATCATCGAGTAGAAAGCTGGGAATCCACGGGTCTCCGGTTTGATTTTCCAGGCCGCATCTGGGAGTGAGAGTGACCTCTTCGCATAGGATCTACACCAGGCACTTCAACAATTGCCAGGTACACCCCCTCTTCTGACAATAGCCTTATTGTAGGTGAACTAGCCCAACCGAGGCTTCTCAGCCTCGGCGGTCCCTTTTTCTATTGCTTATCGGTCCTGTTATGCATGCTTTTAGCTTCTTATTTTCATATAGAACTCTTAACATCGTTCCTTAGTCTGATCTTTGGGATTAAAACTTATAACTCAATATTTAAAAACACAACAAAATAATTACATGCATATATAGTTCCGCATCAGCAACCAAGAGAAGGGTTAGGAACCATCAAGAAGCAAGTAAGAAATGAGGGAACAAAGGTTGGGAATAGAGGTGGATGAGGTTCTTCTTGCTAGGCGCCCAGGTGGATCATCCAGTTGGCATCCAAACTTGAAGGTGGGAAGGTGGCTTGCACAGATGGATAGAAACTCATGGCCTCTCATTCCTCGATGTCCTGAAGGATAAAGGTACTCCCTCTCGGAGTTCCTAGTCTAGAAGACAAGGGCTAGAAAAATAACTTCTCAAACTTTTTTTTTTCATTTCATCAACATTAACATTACAAGGGAGGGGTAGGGTCCTTTATATAGGCACCTTAAAACCCATTCAACTTCAAATGAAAAGTTAACAAGCCTTCATTAGGAGGGTGCCAAAATTCTAAATTTTCTCCATGGAATCCTCTCTTGGATGGCCTTGAAATGATGGAGTGCTTGGTTTGGGGGAGTGAGGAGGGGAGCATGTCTTCAAGAATCATGGGCGCCCACTTGATCTTTGCTTCTGTCCTTGACCGTCCAAGCTTTTATGGAGAAAGGCTTGATGTGGGGGCATGAAACAAGGATTTTATCTTCAAGGATCTTCATTGCCCATTGACCTTCCTTGGCCGCCCACCCATCTTTGGATAGAAACTTGATAGGGGGAGGGAAGGGAGGAATGTTGTCTCCCTCTTGAATTTTCTTCCTTGGCTGCCCAAGGTTCTTTTGGAAAGGGGCTTGATAGGGGGAGGGAAGGTTGGCTTGGATCAAGGGACCACATGGCTTGATGTTATCCAAAAATATGCATTTCCATTCTTGCTTTGGCCACCCACTTGTCCTGGTGATGTGGCACCACATGGCACAGGTGAGGTGGTGCACCCTCCTGCCACATGGCACTGATGAAGTGGCAATCCATGAAGTGAAGCTATGCTCCTACTTGGCGTGGGGAGATTGCTTGAACCACCAACAACTGATCTTGACTTAAAGCTCACCAAGCTTGATCCCGATCCTTAAGTAGACTTGGACTTGAACCAACCCAGCTACATACAGGACCCAATGACCCAACTTGACCAAGTAGGCCAAGGTACATGACCAAAACAAAGAATTGAAACTAGATGCAAGACACAATGCTCAAGCTTGAAGCCTTATTACAGGACCTAACAAATTAAAACCTTAATCCGAGATCCACAAAGGATTGAGGAGTCTCTGTTTGATCCTAGTGCCCACACTAGTTCTCCCGGGGTTGGAGGAACTCGACTATATCGAGTAAGAGTTGATTTGGATTTGGTACTTTTCCAGAAGGTCAGGGTCGAGGCACTGCAAGTCCTCCTTGGTAATCCATGAATTATTAGATTCTGGTCGGCTTTGCCATCGGACCAAGTAACGTTGATAGCCTTTACACCGGGTGGTGATAGCTTGATCATCCAGGACATGCTCGATCCGCTCTCCTCTCTCAAGTAAAATTGGATATGGACACTCTAGGTCGGGTTCACTCTCAAATGAAAGGTCAGGCCCAAATGGCTCATTGGGTATGTTTGCTAGTTCCCTATACTCGACTAAGTTCGAGATATTGAAAATCGAGCTAATGCCATAATCCGAGGGTAGCTCAAGCACATAGGCATTAGAGCCAACTCTCCTTGTCACTTTAAAGGGGCCAGCTCCATGAGCATGAAGTTTCTTAACTGTTTCTGATGGAAACCATTCAAGCCTAAGCCTAATCATTACAGAATCCCCAATTTCAAACTCTTTGGCTCGTTTTCTGGAATCAACCATTCTTTTATATGCATTATTACGTAGATTAATTTTCTAGCTAATTTTTTCACTCATGTCTCTAATATGCTGTTCAAATGATTTGGTTGACTTTAAGACACGTGCATGGATGGGTAGGGGAATCAGATCAAGAGGTCGGTTAGGTTTGTATCCACTTACAACCTTGAAAGGATTTTTCTCGGTGGTCCTATTCATTGAACTGTTGTAGGCAAACTTAGCTCGAGATAAGAGAAGATCCCAATTTCCAGTTTGTTCATCTATCAAGCATCTTATTAGGTTCCCTAGGCTATGGTTGACTACCTCTGTTTGGCCATCGGTCTGGGGTGGTAGGTAGTAGAAAACTTGAGCTTGGTGCCTAGTAAGTGCCAAAGGATCTTCTAGAAATAACTAGTGAAGCAGACATCCCTATCGGACACTATGGTTATGGGAAGGCCATATAAGTTAACCACATGCTTGAGGAAGATCTTGGCAACTTTGGAAGCATCTAAGGTCTGGGAGCAGGGTATGAAATTGGCCATTTTGGAGAACCTATCAACCACTACATAGACTGAATCGTGCTTCCTTGCAATCTTAAGCAATCCTACCACAAAGTCCATGCTAAGGTCTTGCCAAGGGCGACTAGGCATTGGCAGAGGGGTGTACAGACCAGTATTCTGCTTCTGCTTTTTGGCAACAATACAAGTTTGGCACCGGGAAACAATGTTGGCTACATCCTTCTTTAGGCTTGGCCAAAAGAACTGGTCTTCTACTGCTAAAATGGACTTTTCTCTACTAAAGTGACCAGTTAAGCCTCCTGCATGGACTTCCCAAACTAAGAAATCTCTGAGTGAAGTCTTGGGAATGCATAACCTATTTTCTTTGAAGAGGTAACCATCCTAGAGGGTGTACTCGCTATGGGCCCTAGATAGTCCTTATTTCTTTGATGGGAAGATCTCACCGAAGTCAGGACAGGACTCGTATTGCTCTTTTAATTGATCAAATCCAATAACCTCAGTCCTAACAGTATTCAACAATAGGGCACGATGGCTAAGGGCATCAACTACCTTATTCTCAATACCAGCTCGATGTTTAAGCACAAAGGTATAGGCTTGGATGTATTCTATCCACTTAGCGTGCCTAGGGTTCAACCATTTCTTGGAGTTCAGGTACCGAAGTGCTTCATGGTCAGAATATAAGATGAATTTCTAGGGTAGCAGGTAATGCCTCCAGTACCTAAGGGCTTGAACGACTGCATAAAACTCCTTATCATAAGTTGAGTACTTAACTTTGGCATCATTGAGTTTCTTGCTAAAGAAGGCCATGGGATGATTTTCCTGACTAAGTACTCCTCCAACGCTAACTCCTGAAGTGTCACAAGCAACCTCAAAAACCTTAGAAAAATTCAGGCAATCTTAGGATAGGTGTCAATGCAAAATATGCACTGTGCTTCCTCTTCAAGGTGACCAATAACCAGGCTAAATATGAGGTGCTCCTTATGGGGCTAAAGGTGTCCCGCAAGCTGGGTGTCAAGAGGCTAAAGGTCTTCACAGATTCATAGCTAGTAGTAGGCCAAGTCTCTGGCGAATACGAAGCACGGGACCCCATGGGTAAAGTACTTGGACTGGTGCGCTCTCATACATCGACCCTCCAATACTTTGGCATCTCCCATATCCCACGGGCAGAGAACACCCGGGCTGATATCCTCTCTAGGCTGGCCACCCTGCTGGAGTCCTCCTTGGGGTGCACTTTTGTCAAATATCTTGAGGCCCCTAGTTACGAGACTATGGCCGAGTTCTAGCAAGTCACCAACTAAGCTAGCTGGATGGACCCTTTCATCAAGCATATCACCACTGGTACCCGGCCAAAGGATGGAAAGGAGGTCGACCTACTCAAAAAGAAGGCCATGTGTTATATGATTATGGACGGGTAGCTTTACCGGAGGTCCTACTCTTACCCCTGTCGAAGTGCCTGAAGCCCTCAGAAGCCACTTATGTGCTCCAAGAAATACATGAAGGCATATGCGACAACCACGTGGGGGGCAGGACCTTGGCCTACAAGGCAATCCGGTAAGGATACTTCTGGGAAACCATGCAAGAAGACACTATCGAATTTATGAAGAAGTGTGACAGGTGTCAACATCACGCATACATCTAGCGATAGCCAGTGACTCCTATTTTCTAGTTATCAGCTCCGTGGCCATTTGCCCAGTGGGGAATGGACATCCTAGGTCCCTTTCCTGTAGCATCTAGCCAACGGAAGTTCTTGATCATGGCCATCAACTACTTTACCAAGTGGGTTGAGGCCGAACCTTTGGCCTGGATAACAAAGGCAAAGGTCCAGTCATTCTTCTAGAAGTCCATAATCTATAGATTCGGCCTCCCGCACATGATCATCACTGATAATGGGAAGCAGTTCGATAACCGGGCCTTCGAAGAATTCTGCTCTGATCTCAACACCGTTATCACTTCACCTCGATAGCTCATCCTCAGACAAACGGGGAGGCTGAAGTGACTAATCGAACCATTTTACAAGGGCTCCGTACGAGTTTGGATGAAGTGAAGGGTCAATGTGTAGATAAACTACCCAGTGTGCTATGGGCCTACCACACCACACTCCGCACGACCACCGTCGAGATGCCCTTCAACCTTGTCTTCGAGACCAAAGCAGTGATCCCAGTAGAACTTGGCTTGCCCATGCTCTGAATAGAGCAGTATAACGAAGCCAAGAATTCGGCCCATCTCCTCCTCAACCTAGACGTGCTGGATGAGACAAGAGACAAAGCCCGACTTCGAATGGCAACCTATCGACAACGAGTGGCATGCTACTTTAACTCCCGCATGCGGCCCAAGGTGTTCTATCCAGGTGACCTCGTTCTTAGGTGGGTGGAAGCATCCCAACCGAGGGAGTGCAGGAAACTCTCTCCGAACTGGGAGGTTCCTTATAAGGTAATTGAGGCCTTGCTGGGTGGGGCCTACTACCTTGCTGGGCTCGATGGTGTCCGCTTCTCACAAACCTGGAATGCCAGCAACTTAAGAATGTATCACCAATAATATAAGGCTCTTCCATAATAAATTCAAGTTCCTTTTTGGTGCAACCTTATTTTTCACTTGTCTAGGAACTCATCCGTCCGACTCCAAGTCCGGTGGGCTAAGCTCGGAAACTTACGAAGCCTGGCACTCTAAGCTCGAAAACTTATGAAGCCCGACACTCTAGGCCCAGAAACTTACAAAACTGAGTACTCTAAGCCCAAAAACTCATGAAGCCCGGCACTCTAAGCCTGGAAACTCAAGAAGCCCAACACTCTAAGCCTAGAAACTTACAAAGCCTGATACTTTAAGCCCGAAAACTTATGAAGCGTGACACTCAAAACCAAGCAATCCCATCATCTTGCTCACAGTCTGGAGATGTCAGATGGGAACTCCAAGCAAGTCCCACCATCTACCACTCGACTCACAGCCGAGCGAGGCAAGAAGACTTGGAAGTCATGCATCTAAAGATTAAAAGCAAAGGAATGAGGGGCCCCCAGGAACCTTTGCATTCACCCAAAAATAAAAAAGAGAAGAAGAGGGAAGAAAGAAATATAATGATAGCCATTGAAAGGGAATGTTTCATTGATAAAACTCCCTTTACATCTCCTGCGAGGCACCTCCGATAAACCAGGAGTCCTCCTTGACTTCCAAGTATAAAAAGAAAAGAAAAATCTAAACATCGACCGCCGGCTCCTTTCCATGCTGACGGGTGACCCCAGTCTCCTGTGGAGCATTTGGGGTGGCTTCAGATCCCACCTCGACCTTAGCCTCCTCTGGCTCGGACTCCACCTCGAGGGCAGGCTCATCCTGCTACCTGGGGAATGGAATAGAAGGCATGATGTTGTCTAGTCCTTTCAGCCCATAGAAATGAAAGGCCTTACTCCTGAAATCCCTAAATCCCTAGTGGAAGGAACCCAGGATAGCCTCAGTGACCTCATCTTTGAAGGCCTGAAATGCCATGAACTTGGGGATGGCCTCAGCAGCTTCCTTTTTGGCCACCTCCATCAACGTGATGGTCGCTATCACCCTCTCGGCTCCTCCTTTAGTCGGGCCTAAAGGGTCTGCACTCTCCCTTCTAGACAGGCCATCTCCTCAGCCCAAAGGGAGTTGGTGTCCTCTCCGGCAAGGGCCGCATCAAGCTCGGCCACTTTCTTCTCTAGCTCTACTACCCTGGCTTGAGCAGCAGCTAGCTGACTCTCTATCTCCCATGCTCGGTTGACCAAATTTCGGGCCTCATCCCTCTCCTGGCGGAGGCGGGCCTCATGCATCAACAATGCTCGGTTGGTGTCCCGTAGAATTTGGATGTCCGCCACCACCTACATGAAATGCGGTGATCAGCATCCCTCGAGGGAGAAGAAGATGGAAAAGCGGCCTTGAAGACTACTCACTAACATCAACTAAGAAAACAAGCCGGTGGCAAGCTCCGACACCAGCCTCTCAGTTTGCCCCCGGCGATCTACTTTCTTTATAAGAGAGTTCCAGATGTTTTTCGCCATCACCCCATCATGGGTGATCATGGAGCCCTCAGGAAGGAAGATGGGGAGGGTTCTTCCCCCTTGGCTTGGTGTGCTGGGCAGCTGATCGGGGCTAGGAGAGGCACTTGGCACTGACACCGCACCAGTTGAGCCATCCCTGGCAATTCCAGCTTCGAGGGTGGAGCCGGTGTCTCGATCGCAGCCGCACACCCGTTCCCACCGCCTCTAGGCAAGCCAGGCCCATGGTGTAGGAAAAGACCTCCAGAGCAGGAGCGACTCCCTTCGTGGTCCTAGCATCACCCTTTCCTCAACCAGTGGGGTCCTGGTCCCGTGATTAGGCACCGTAGGTGGGACCGCTGGCTCCCTCCCGTTGGGTCCATCGCGAGGTCCCTACCTGGGTTCCTCTCGGGCCTTCTTCCTGGGCTCCCCGTCAGGCTCTTTAGTAGCAGCCCTCCGTCGGGACATCCCTCGGAGATCCTCGAAGCTAAACTTCATCCCTGCAGCATGAAGCAAATTAATTAGCCTTGTTTCTGGACCAGGCCCACTACCAAGAGAAACAAAGCCTGATGTTAAGCTTTACCCTGGGGCTGGGCCTGAATGACCCCAGCTTCAATGAGATTTCGCTCGCATAGCAAATCCCGAGGAGATGGAACCTGGGAGGAGACGAGCTGGTCGAATACTTTTTTATCGATCGGCTCAACCATGGATTATCGGTTGGGGGAAGTGTTTGGGTCACTCCAGACCAGTCCGCTCCCTCGATCGAAGCAAAGAAAAATCAATGTTTCCACCCCTTAATGGAGAAGGGTAGATCAAGTTTGAAACACCCCTTACAGGGAGATACAGACCACCACCTGCTATCAAAAGGATGGCACTTCAGGGTAAACAAGGCCCTGAAGAGGGAGAAGCAGGCGATAATCTCGTTATGACTACCGAGGATAATAAAGCAGAAAATGGTCCGGATGGTGTTAGGGGTAAGTTGGGCCAGAACTAGGCGATAGCGGCCAAGGAAAGCAAAAAAAAAGGTATGGAAAGGAAGACGAAGACCTGCGGAGAAGAAGTCCTCGTATAGGGCTATCCAGCCCAGTCCACTGGAGATAACCCTGTTCTTTGGTATGGGAATATAGTCAGATAGAGTCAGGTACCCCAAACGACCTCCAGACACGGAGTAGGTCCCCGTCGGTCATCATCGAAGCAATGCCGGCGGGACCACCGGACTCCCTAACAGAGGGGGCGGATTAGGAAGAAATTGCAGGAGGTTTAATCACGATCCCCGTCCGGCGGGGACCCCTACAAAACATAACTGGACCTCCCTCCTCCTCACTATCCAAGGAAGGAGGCCGTGATTGAGAAGCCCCTGCACCATCGATGGGATCCTGGTGGCAGTACCCCCCACCGGAAGAACTCATTGGAAATGGCAGAAATGAAGATAGAGATGGACGAAGATCTAGAAACCCTAACAAGGATACTCCCCCAGCACAGGCCAAAAGAGAAGAAAGAAGGAGTGAAAGAAGGAAGGAAGCCTAACCTGCCAAAACTTCATTACCTCACCCAAGAAGAGGGGGGAAGGTAGGTCTGAAGCAGAAACCTTGTCTTTTTGCCACTAGAAGAGCCTCCGAGAAATAAAAGGATGGGTCTTTTTTCAAGTAGCCCAAAGCCCTGTCGCCTCGTACTTATCAAAGACGTGCACCATATCTTATATTGAGCCAACTGAGAGGTGCGATGTGTTGGAGAAATGCTTCGAATCAGGGGTAGCCCCCTCAGGACTGGTGCAGTGATAATGATCGCTTTCAAAAAAAGGAGACGTGGCATCACCCAAATAGTATGGGAACCCGATCTCTGGGGCACCGGCGCATATGGCATTGATGCAAAAAGAGGCACGCCCCCTCCATGCTAGCGTAATCATTACTCCCTGCACCCCGAGTGGTCACTTCATCCTCTGGGCTCGGGAGTGGGGGGCATCTGATGTGGCAACATCCATTGAAGTGGGCATGATGAAAAATCGAAGTGGGTCCCCCTTATCGAGGTCAGCTCCTAGCCGAGGCTGGGCTCATTGGGCGAGCCCCCCATTTGAGGTCAGCCCCCAGCTGGGGTCGAGCCCATCCCTTTGAGGCGAGGCCCCCTTGTTGAGGTCAGCTCCCAGCCGAGGCTAAGCTCATTGGGTGAGCCCCCCATCTAAGGTCAGCTCCTTGCCAGGGTCGAGCCCATCCCTTCGAGGCGAGCCCCCTATCGAGGTCAGCTCCCAGCCGAGGCTGGGCTCATTGGGTGTGCCCCCCGTTTGAGGTCAGCTCCCGATCGGGGTCGAGCTCATCCCTCCGAGGTGAGCTCCCTGTTGAGGTTAGCTCCCAGCTGAGGCCAGGCTCATTGGGTGAGCCCCCCGTCTGAGATCAGCTCCCGGCCAGGGTCAAGCCCATCCCTCTGAGAGTCAGGACCCCGAAATGGGGCCTCGCTCTCGGTCTAGCAAGAGTTGGAGTTCCTGCTAAAGGCATAAGGAGGGAGGAAACAGAAGTTCAAAATTATGACAAGGGAGAGCCTGGTCACCCACAGCCCTCGAGAGGTGGTGCATGCCCTACCATGAATGAGGTACTCCAACGTACCCTACGCATGACCTGCATGATCTGAGCACCATCAGGCTCCCAGCCTTGTAGTGTGCCACCACGTCGACGATCTCATGACTGAGAGACTGCAACTTCCATGACAGAATGCCTGAACCTTCCTAAAAAGGATATCCCACTTGAGCCCTAGGTCCTTTGGTACTCCGATGGTTCTCCCTAAAATGGCAATATCCTGTCATGGCTTGAGGCTCAGTAAAAAACAAGCCTAACAAGAAGGCAACAACAAATAACAGAAAGCCTTCTCCAAAAAGGAGGACCTAGAAATCAACAAAAGCCATTCATCTATATAAGACCCGTAAGGGAAGATAAGTGAAGGTAAGTAACAGACATGGTTTCTATTCTCGATTACTTCTGTCATTCTTATTACCCTCTCGATATAGAGAGTCCCCCAAGCTCTCTTCCACAGAGGTTATATTTCTCTCAATCATCTCACTAACTTGATCGTTGTAGTGTCCTCACTAGAATCCCCAACCCAAGTCTTCTCTATTTTGCAGGACCTTCGAACGAGTTAGTTGATTGCAAAGCAGAAGGATGAGTACCCAGCTGGAACTCGACAAGTTAGAGCTATAGGTCACGACGATCTTGGTAGTAATAGATGGCTTCATGAAAATCTTGGGATGCCTTAACTGAGTAGATGGCACCTACTTTGACTAGGACTCCATGTGGTTGCTGAGGTGGCACACTGAATATGGCCTTTCATTGTCTTAGGTCTTCAACTTCTTGATTATAGACTTTGACTCAAGTAAAATAAATCTTAACTTGACTCTAATAAAAAAGATAGGACTCATATTGGAGATAAGTGAATCTGACAAGATTTAAAGTAAAACTGACATAAAATTACTAACGGAACTCAGATAGACTGACAAGAATCAAAAGCTAACTACATCAATCAAAAATCCATAATGAGCTCAGCAACCTCTGTCTGATTCTGGTGCCTGCACCACTTCACTAGACCTGGGATCGGCGGATGAGTCCGAGGAGCTAAGGCTCCTGGCTTGCTTTGCTGAACCTGGGATCGATGGATGAGTGCGGGGTGTTGAGGCTCCGGACTTGCTTTGCCGGACCTGAGGCTGACGGATGAGTACAGGGTGCTGAGGCTCTCGACTTTCTTTGCCTGACCTGGGGCTAGTGGATGAGTGCTGGGTGCTAAGGCTCATGGCTTGCTTTGCCCCGACTTGTGGCCGGTGGATGAGTCTATTCAGGAAAGATGGGGTTGAACCGAGCTACCAAAGAAGCATTTCATTCCATATATGGCATACATCACTGATAGTACATCTTTAAGTTTAAGGTGTTCCATATTCGGGGAAAAACAACTTTGTCTATGTTGGTGATTCGGTATGCTCCTTGGGATAGGGCTTCGACCACCCTGTAGGGACCGTCCCAATTTGAGGACAACTTGCCATATTTGCTAGGCTGGGAAGCCTCGCACACCAAGCATGAGATCACCCGGGCGGAAGGCCTTGGGTCTCATATGGGAGTTGTAGTAGCATGCCACCCGTTGCCAATATGCGGCCATACGAAGCCACACCTTGTCTCTCATTTCGTCCAACAGGTCGAGGTTGAGGAGGCACGCAGATTGGTGGCCTTGTCATATTGCTGGAGCCACTGCATAGGTAGGCCTGTCTCAACCAGGATCACGGCTTCCAAGCCAAAAACCAGACTAAAGGGTGTCTCGCTCGTTGCCATCTGGGGTGTGGTGTGGTAGGTGCAGAGTATGTTAGGGAGCTCGTCAGTCCACCGACCCTTCACCTCATCTAGGTGGGTGCAGAGTCCTTGGAGGATGGTCCGATTTGTCACCTCGATCTCTCCATTGGTCTGGGGATGAGCTACCGATATAAAATGGTGCCAGATGTTCAGGTCAGCGCAGAACTCTTCGAATGCTTGGTTGTCGAACTATCACCCATTATCTATGATGATAGTATGAGGAAGTTTGAAATGGTAGAGGATCGACTTCCAAAGAAAGGATCTTGCCTTGCCTTCAGTGATCTAAGCCTGGGGCTCCGCTTCCACCCATTTGGTGAAGTAGTTGATGGCAACCATCAAGTACTTCCACTAACTAGACACCGGGGGGAAAGGTCCAAGGATGTCTATCCCCCACTGGAAGAACAACCATGGAGAAGAGAGCTGGGATAGCAGGGAGGATGGCTATCATTGGATGTGGGCATGCCTCTGGCAACAATCACACTTCTATAAAAACTCAGTAGCATCTTCCCGCATGGTCTCCTAGTAGTAACCTTGCTGGAGGGCCTTATAAGCCAATGCCCTACCCCCTACGTGATTCCAGCAGATGCCATCATGTATCTCCTGAAGGATGTAGGCAGCCTCCATGGGCCTTAGTGGTGCGGACACAAGGGCTAGAAAGAAATGACAGGTCAATCCCAGCCCCTTGTGAATCACCTGTGAATAAGCCCTAAACCCCAATTTCAATTGAGTCCTATATATACAAGCCTAGTCAATTTTAATTTTTTGTTAAAGTCTAGTATGATTCAATTATGTCTTAGTTATGTAATTTGGTCAAATTGGGTATAATTTGATCAAGTTGGGTTTGAAGTTAGTTTCAATTGAGTCCCTTAATTAGTTAGTTTCAATTGAGTCTTGTTATTAGTTAGGGGGTTCATTAGTATCTTGATCAAGTTCAAATCAAGAATGCAAGCCAAGAAGGGACCCACTTCACGACATCACATCATCTTGGATGCCTTGACCCTATGCCACATCATCTTGCCATGTCGCCATGTCATATGCCATGTCATACTGTTGGTCGGTCACATGGGTTCAATATGGATGCCCATCAAGAATCCAAGTCTATCCAATTCAAGAAGCCAAGTTTCCAAGAATTCAAGAATTCAAGGAGTCCTACAAAATTTAAGAATTTTCATCATTCAAATTGAAGAGTCCTACAAATTCAAGAGTTCCTTATTATTCAAATTCAAGAATCCATCTTGGATGCCCAATCAAGGACTCATCTTGGCTGCCCATCATCAATTCAAATCAAGAAACCATTTCATGAAGAGAGGAGTCCTTGCCACCCAGTTAATTTCAAGCTTTGTCGCCCAAATGGATGAAGCTCAAGGAAATTCAAATGCCAAGAAGTCATGAGGCCTAAGTGGAATTCAAGAAGTGGTTGATGCCTAAGGGAAGCCAATTCCAAGGAGATTCTTGCCTTTCCAATAAGAACTCAAGAAGTTATAACCATTACTTTTCTTACTTGTAGCTCATGAGGGTCTATAAATACCACCCTCAAAACCTCCCTTGTATTCAATTAGTTTTCATGAAATAAAGTTAAGATATTCTCTTCAATCCTTTCTGTGAGATCATCGAACTCCGAGAGGGAGAGGACGAGAAGTCCTTGGGCATGAGGCCTAGTTATCTAACATCCATCCATCCAAGAAACCCTAAAGCCGCCATCCTTCCTTCTCTTCATTCTTTCTTCCAATCTTTTCCACCTTCCATACCATCTAACCTTTTCTTTTGACTAATTCCAGGTGACCAAGATCTGAAGTGAAGGTTTCTTTGCTTTGGAACCAACCATGTTGAAGATTGAAATCCGTTGATAATCTTGAAGTTCTGTCATGAATCCTAGAGTGCTGAAATTGATCTTCATCAAGAGAGCTTCAAATCTTCGTTGGTAAGTGAAACCACTCCTAAACTCTTTAGTTCTGATCCTTGAAAGCATAATCCTAGTTTAAGTGATTTCTTAATCATCAAATCCTATTTTCTAAATTAGTTTTGTGAATTTACATTGCAGGTAATGTACTAGTTGCCTAGTTGATTTCATCTAGGTTCTTTGAGTCCTTTATTCTGAAAATTGCTGAAACTAATTGATCATTGCTCACACTAAAAAAAAAAAAAACTTTAGGATTGCTAGAATTAGTTTTGCATCTTTCATCCTGCATCATCTTTTGATATCAGAGTAGGTTAAACTAGGATTTAATTGCTAATTGATGAAATTTCTGCATACTGAAATCTCCATTAGTGGTCTAAACCTAGGATTGTTTATCATCAAAACCTATTTGTTTTTCAACAATTCTTTCATCCATCAATCATATAATTAGTATTCTTTACTTCTGCAATTTTTCTTAAATTTTTAGATCTGAAAACACAAAAAAATCTGCATGAAAACTTTAAGTATACTTTGCTAAAATTTTTGCACATCTAGTATAAGGCTGAAATTTGTTTGCACTAAAACCCTTCAAAATTTAATTTTCTTTTTATGTTAATTGCTGTTATTGATCCTTATTAGATCTGCCATCTATAATAATAATAAAAAAATATTTTATTTTCTACCTATTTTTTTGAATTTTAGTTGCATTAGGGTTTCATGTGTGTGCATAACTAAACTCACTTAAGGGCACTTCTACTCTATCAGATAAGGAAAGGATTTCATCACCTTTCCTTTGTCCAAAACAACCAACCCGCATCAACCCAAGCCTAACTAAAATCAATTAGAAACCTAAAGTAGCTTAGGGACACCCACAACAAGGTCGGGTTCTAGGTATTATGAGAAAACTAGTGTACTCAATCCTTCCATTATTTCTTGAATCTGGTATCTAAGGCTAGAGGTCTAGAGGCAAATGCCCTAAGCAGACTTGTGGTTTTTAATTAGGACTCTACGATAAGCAGGGGGAGCCTTCCACAACCCCACCTCTTGCTTGGCCAGTAGAAAGGGTAATTGTTGAATTGGTTGTAGGTCGAGTTGACTCATTCTACTTGAGCTATAGGTCTAGGAGTCCTAGAAGCTAGGATTGCATTACATGGCCACTAGATCAGGAACTCCATATCAGCATTTCCAAACCCAAACCAATCTCACCATGGACCCTAATATTGAAGCTTTGATGAGATCTATGACTGAACAATTTAGGCAACTCAATACTAGGTTTGACCAAGTGGAAGAGAGACTGGAAAACCTTGAAGAATCCCATATGACCCATCCAGAGCCTGAAATACCTAGACCCACTCCCCTAGGTCCAAGAGCCCAATGTAGAGAACTCACCCCTGAACCTAATTCTAGGCTCCAATACCAGGATGTTAATGATCAGGAAGAAAGAATCCTTCAGAATATACGACTTGATGCAACCACCTTTGATGGAGGTTTAGACCCTAAGGTATATAATAATTGGAAGAGTGACATGGACCAATACTTTGAATGGTATGAGATGTTGGAAGAGAAAAAATTGAAGTTTGCTAAACTTAGGTTAGTCCGACAGGCTAGATTGTATTGAAAATATATGAAACAAATTAATCAGTAAAGAGGAGACATGCCCATAGTCACATGGAGAGCTATGAAGATTAAACTTAGAGAGAAATACCTACCCTTGTCCTATGAGCAAAGATTGTTAGATCAATGGCAAAAGTTGACTCAAGGTAATAAATCTATGTCTGATATATAGCCAAATTCGACAAATTTGTTATGAGGTGTAGTGTAGTTGAGTCGGAAGCTATCACCCTATCTAGGTTTAGAGTAGGCCTATATGAGGATATCTAGAGGGAATTATTCTTGAGAGAAGTTCATGATTTAGAGCAAGCATACCAGGTTGCTAGGGATTATGAGAGATTTCAAAGAGGACCGATTACCCGTCGATTCGGACCTAGCAGGTTTAGTACCCCTGGAAGTAGACCTAGTACGAGCTGATTTCCAAATAGCTGACCCAATCTTACCACCCCACTAGCTCGTAAGGATGACAAAGGTAAGGCACCTGAAGTCCAAAGGGATAGGAACCAAATTGCATAATGTTTTAGGTGTCATCAAGTTGGCCATTATGCTACACGGTGCCCTACACGAGCCTTACATATAGGAGAGCTTGAGGAAGAAAACCCAGAAAATATTGAAGAGTGTGAGGAAGAAGTATATGAAGCTGAGGAAAATTTGGTGGATGAATATGAAGGAGATGAGAAATCCATAGAGTCATCTGACCTACTAGAAGTAGTTAGATATATTCTAACTTAGACCAAGAAGAATAAGGACTGGCATAGGACTAATATCCTACAAACCTTTATTAAACTAGGGGACAAAGTTTGCAAGATCATCATAGATAGTGGGAGTTGTGTTAAAGCCATCTTTATAAATATTGTTAAGAACTTAGGCTTACCTATAATACCACATCCCATCCCCTATAAGGTATCTTGGATTGATGCAACATCTATATCCATTAGGTTACGATGCCAGGTCCCAGTCCAAATTTAATCCTACCAAGAGAAAGTATGGTGTGATATTATTCCAATAGGGGTTAGCAGTATTATTTTAGGCAGACCCTGGTTGTATGACCATGATGCTACCCTTTTTGGCTAAACCAACTCTTGTTCCTTTAACCACCATGGAAAGAAAATTGTCATCAATTTGACCCCACCTAAAGACAACATCAAAAGAGGGTCTAGTAATTTGAGGGAGAAGGAACTAGGATTAAACCTAATCACCGCCAAGGAATTAGAGCACGAGATTACTGAGGGTTCACTAGTTTGGATTTTGACCACTAAGGAAGTTCATGACCAACCCCAGAAGGAATACCCTCGGGAGATTTTAGAGTTTCTAAGGAGTTAAGGATGTGTTCCCTAAAGACCTCCTTGATTGTCTACCACCATTAAAGGACATACAACACACTATAGATCTAGTCCCAGGAACCACCTTGCTAAATCTACCACACTATAGGATGAACTCTACTGAGCATTTAGAGTTACAAAGGCAAGTAGAGGATCTTCTCAAAAAAGGATTTATTAGGGAAAGCCCAAGTCCATGTGTAGTTCCAACTCTTTTGACTCCTAAAAAAGATGGCACTTGGAGGATATGTGTTGATAGTCGAGCCATTAACAAGATCACAGTGAAATATCGATTTCCTATACCCCATCTTGATGACATGCTAGATATGATGGCCAGTGCTGCCATCTTTTCAAAGATTGACCTAAAGAGTGGCTATCACCAAGTTAGAATTAGACTTAGGGATGAATGGAAAACCACTTTTAAGACTAAGGATGGCTTATATGAATGGTTAGTAATGCCTTTTGGTCTGTCCAATGCTCCTAGTACTTTTATTAGGATCATGAGTCAAGTTTTAAAAGCTTTTATTGGAAAATTTGTAGTGATTTATTTTGATGATATCCTCATTTATAGTAAAACTAAGAAGGATCACTTAGACCATCTTCGACAAGTGTGTCAAGCCCTTAGGAAGGATAATCTTTATGCTAACATAAAGAAATGTAGCTTCATGATCCCAAGGATCATTTTTCTAGGCTTTGTAGTAACTATTGAAGGAGTGTCTGCTGATCCTAAGAAGATCAAGTCCATAGTTAAGTGGCCTATAACTAAAAATGTACACGATGTTCGTAGTTTTCATGGATTAGCCACATTCTATAGGAGATTTATTCGAGGGTTTAGTATAATTATCACACCTATTACTGATTGCCTTAGGAAGGGAGCCTTTGAGTGGACCAAGAATGCCAATAAAGCTTTCCTAGAAATCAAGGACAAGATGACCCAAGCCCCAATTTTGAGGTTACCTAACTTTTTGAAAGTTTTTGAAGTTGCTTGTGATGCTTCTGGAGTAGGAATTGAAGGAGTCTTGAGTAAGGAAAATCACCCAGTAGCTTTCTTTAGCAAGAAATTGAATGACGTTAGATTGAAATATTCAACTTATGATAAGGAATTATATACGGTAGTCCAAGCCCTAAGGTATTGGAGACACTATTTGCTATTGCAGGAGTTTGTTCTTTACTCGGATCATGAGCACTTCGATTCCTTAACTTGCAAAAGAAATTAAACCCTAGGCATGGTAAATGGGTAGAATACATCCAAGCCTATAATTTTATTTTGAAACACCGATCGGGTACTGATAACCAGGTTGCTGACATGCTTAGTCTGTAAGGATTTTGGTGACCAGGGCAGAAGTGTGGATTTCAAAAATTTATTATGAAACCATTACTAAACCCTTAACCCAAGACCTCCTTACTAGGAATTAAAACATACAAACATGCATATATAATATAAACTAGAGTTTAGGTACCAACCTGAACCGCTAGTATCCAATTCGATGAAGAAAATCCTGATTCAGCCTTCTTCTCCACCAGGCGCCCAAACGTTCGCCCTCCAACGGTGATCCAAATGAAACTCGGACCAAGGAAGAACTCCTTCAAGTTGATTGGATAAGTGGAACTCTTTCGGCTGCCTTTGGTCTATAGACCACTATAGGACACCCTGTCATACTGTAGGGCACTAAAGACACTCTCCTAAACCACTCTTGGTTTTAGGACAACCCTCCTCTAGGACCCCTTAGGCTTATGTTCTAAAACAAAGCCTTGTCCTAGTAGAAAAGACCTTGTCTTAACAAGACAAGTCATGTCTCTTGTCTTAAAGAAAGGAGGGAGAGAGACACTCAGAATAGTACTTCGATGGAATTCTTCATTATCAGACTCATTTCAACGTCCCCTATTTATAGATACAAGAGGGACGTGTGATATGCCCTCCCATCAACTTATCAGATATGATTTTTCAAGACCGAAGAGAAGTTATCTAGCTTGAAAAATCATATCTAATAAGCCCATTCATGCACCGAAGGCCTTATTCACATCCCTTCATTTATCTGGACGAATTCTCACTTGCCACATGTCAATTACCGGACCCTAGGAAGCCAAGAGGTACCTCTTCAATCTTCAAACATCGAAGATTATGAAGAGTCCTGATAGCAGAAGGACTCTCCATCAGAACCGCGCACCACATGAAGAGTTGTGACTCTTCATGCACCGTGCGCGCCATCCTTCTTCCATGCAAATTTCAAAGAATGTTGACCAGTCAAAACATAAGCAATATGGGTGTCATTGGAAAGAGCATAAAATTTCCTTTCTGACCATATAAATTATATTCAAATCAGAGATCTATAGCTCATTCTGTGCCCTTTTAAAGTTAAGATATCATTTAGGTACCAAGAGTCCCATGCCATTGGGACTCTTCATGTATGGCACCTAAAATGCCCTTAAATCCAAATTAAAATCAGATTTAGCTCTGATTAGGCTAGCCCCACTTAGGACTCAACCTAATTTAGGTTTTTCATAATTAGGTTAGCCCAATTAGCAAGCAATCAGACACAATCCAATTGGGTTAGGAATTTGGTTAGCCTACATATGCTAGCATGTAATCCGGCTAACCAATTAGGATCCTATGACCCTAATTAAATCATGAATGACTTCCTTGACCAAGTCTCTATTGTGTATGACCCATTGGGTTCCACATCTAGCCAGTAGTAGGTTTAGGTTTGAACCGATTTGATCCGATCGAACCTGATTGACCTAATTAGGTCAAATTGGCTCACCTAATTGTCCAATACGAATCACACATCGAATTGACTCATGAAACAAAATCAATTGGTTCATGAAGACCTACAAGATAAGATTGACATCTAGCAACATGTCATGCCTACCCGGAAGATGAGGAATTTTGGTGGATTTACTAAAATACCCTTCAGTGGTGAGTTACCGAGCAATTCAGTCCTTCGATCTACTTGCACCCTGAATATGACTATGAATATGGATACTTGTCAAATCCAATTTTATATTCATTCCTTGCTCAATCTGATAATGATGATTCATTAATGAACCATTAGAAACTATTTCTAATCTTCATACTTTGTTCAAAGATTTTCCGAATCTTCATTTGATTGAAATCATCTGGATGCGCTTCCCTCTTACTAGGGTTGATCGATTCCTTTTTGACCTACTCACAACCTCCATATGCAATCCACCATACCCAGTAACACCCCATGCATGACTTAGTGTCTTGATTGAGTGTGAACCAAAGTATGGATTCATGCATACAAGGTACCATGGTAGTCTCAGGTCAAAGGATCACATAAACTACTCCCACTATGAGAACTATCTATTGACAAACAGATAAGGTTCCATTAGATATTCTCAAGCTGGATCCATTCAGTGAACTCATTCTCTAATGAGCACCCACATCCTAGTATTAGTGTCAAACACAAGTGACTGTGAGATCAGTCACCCTCTTCACCAAGCATAAATAGGATGTGTTGGTCTTACCGGAAACATTGATCCCTTACTCAATATCCCATCGACCAGGAATATTCTAAATTAGGGTTTTAAGTCTTTAGGTCTCACTGGTATGATCTCATCATAACCCTAGAACCATAGTCCTAATCTATGGTGTTCATCATATCTTAATAAAATTAATAAGACACAGCGTATGATAAAAATAAAATGCCTTTATTAATTGATAATGTCAATACACTGGTTTGGGATACAAAAGAAAATCCCATCGAAATACAACATTTTGATTGGCCTTTAGGGCATAATCCTTTCAATCTCCCACTTGCACTAAAGCCAATCGCCTTTAAACTTTAACCCCATACATTCGAGGTGGCGATCAAACTCCCGCTATGGTAGAGCCTTAGTGAACGGGTATGCTATGTTGTTCTTCATTTCTACTCTTTTAATGCAGACTTCTTGTCTTTCAACAATCTCTCGAATGAGATGGAAGCGTCTTAGAATGTGCTTTGATTTGTGATGAGCTCTAGGTTCCTTAGCTAGAGCGACGGCTCCAGTATTATCACAGTAAAGTGGTACTAGATCTTCAATCTCCGGAACAACACCTAACTCTGAGATGAACTTCTTCATCCAGACAGCTTCCTTGGTAACTTCACTAACAGCAATGTATTCTGCCTCAGTTGTTGAGTCTGCTACAGTCTGCTGTTTAGAACTCTTCCAGCTTACAGCTCCTCCATTTAGGATAAAAACATATCCTGAAATAGATTTGCTATCATCTGGATCCGATTGAAAACTAGAATATGAATAAGCTTCTAGTTTAAGATCATATCCTTCGTATATCAGAAAAATATCCTTAGTCCTTCTCAAGTACTTAAGAATATTTTTCACAGCCTTCCAGTGATCCTCTCCTGGATCAACCTGAAATCTGCTGGCTATACCTAAGGCATATGCCACATCAGGCCTGGTATATAACATAGCATACATTATAGATCCTACAGCCGAAGCATAAGGTATAAAACTCATTCTATTTCTTTCTTCAGGTGTCTTAGGAGACATCTTCTTAGAAAGATGTATGCCATGACCAATGGGAAAGTAACCTCTTTTACTTCCCTCCATGCTAAATCTCTTTAGCACTTAGTCAATGTACCTAGATTGGGATAAGCCTAGCATCCTCCTAGATCTATCTCTATAAATCTTGATACCCAGTATATAGGATGCTTCTCCCAAGTCTTTCATGGAAAACTGTTTAGATAACCATACCTTGACTGATTGTAACATTGGGATATCATTCCCAATGAGGAGTATGTCATCCATATACAGAACCAAGAAAACTATGGCACTCCCACTAGTCTTCTTGTATACACAAGGTTCATCCTCATTTTTGATAAAGTCAAACTCTTTGACTGTCTTATCAAATCGGATGTTCCAACTCCTGGATGCTTGCTTTAATCCATAAATAGATTTTTTCAGCCTACATACCTGATTAGGTTTAGTCTCCAAGACAAAACCTTCTGGCTATAACATATAGACCCTTCCTCAAGGAAACCATTAAGGAATGCAATTTTCACATCCATCTGCCAGATTTCATAATCATGATATGCTGCTATATCAAGCATGATCCGAATAGATTTGAGCATGGCAACAGGAGAAAATGTTTCATCATAATCTATTCCCTGCTTTTGTCTGAAACCCTTAGCCACTAATCTGGCTCTATAAGTTTCGACTTGGCCATTTACCCCAATCTTTTTCTTATAGACCCATTTGCATCCAATAAGGTTAACACCCTCTGGTGCATCAACCAAAGTCCACACTTGGTTGACATACATGGAATCCATTTCGGATCTCATGGCTTCCAGCCATCTGTCTGAGTCCCTACTCATGGTAGCATCTGTATAGGTTAGAGGCTCATCATTTTCAATGATCCGTGCTTCATTATTTTCAATAATGAACCATACCTCTCAGGTACATGATGCACCCTATCAGACCTACGGATAGGAGTGGTGTGTTCTGGTTCTATACTAGCTATGTTATCATTTGGTTGAGATATATCTATTTGTTGAACTTCTTCAAGTTCAATATTTCTCCCACTGCCCTTTTGTAGGATGAACTCTTTCTCTAGAAAAGTGGCATGCCTACTGACAAAAACTTTTTATTCAGTAGGGTGGTAGAACAGATATCCTACACTATCTTTAGGATATCCTACAAATAGACACTTATCTGCTCTAGCATCCAACTTATGTCCAAAATTTCTTTTGACATAGGCTGGACATCCCCATATCTTAAGATACTTAAGATTGAGTTTCTTACCCCTCCATATCTCATATGGAGTGCTAGAGACAGATTTAGATGGTACTCTATTTAAGATATTAGCCGTGGTTTCCAAGGCATATCCCCAGAAGGAAACAGGTAACTCTATGAAGCACATCATGGACCGTACCATATCTAATAAGGTACGGTTCCTCCTTTCAGCAACACCATTTAATTATGGTGTGTAAGGAGGGGTCCATTCAGAGATAATCCCTTTTTCTTTAAGGTGATCGAGAAACTTGGTGGATAAGTATTTACCTTCTCGATCTAATCGAAGGATTTTAATACTTTTTCCCGTTTGTTTCTCTACCATCCTTTGATACTCTAAAATTTATCAAAGGTTTCGGACTTATATTTCATAAGATACACAAATCCGTACCTTGAAAAATCATCAATAAACGTGATGAAATAAGAGTATCCACCCTTGGCCTGAGTTGTCATAGGCCCACATACATCTGTATGTATGAGTCCTAAAAACTCAGTTGTCCTTTCTCTATGTCCACTAAATGGAGTCTTGGCCATTTTACCCATGAGACATGATTCACAAGTTCCTAATGATTCATAATCATAAGGATTAAGGAAATTTTCTTTGTATAACTTGATAATTCTAGTCTCACTAATATGTCCAAGCCGATAGTGCCAGAGTAAAGTATTGTTTAGATCATCTCTCTTTCGTTTGTTACTTGCATGAAGTATATTATCATTAGTGGATAGAGTTAAAAGACCATTGCAAAATACGCCACAACATATAATTTCATTAGAAAAGCTGATTGAGCAACCATTACTCATCACATTCATAGTATAACCTTGTCTAAGAAACAAGGGTAGAGATATGATATTTCTAATGACCTTAGGCATATAGTAACAATCTCTTAGCTCTAAAATCTTCCCCGAAGGTAACTTCAAGATATAAGTCCCTACGGCCTCTGCTTGGATGGACTCTCCTCTAGCACCATAGAGCTCGAAGTCTCCTTCCTTCAATACTCTAAGCCTCTGCAGCCCCTGCAATGATTTGCAGATATTATGACCACAGGCAGTATCCAATACCCAAGTATTTGAAATGGAAGAATCCAATGACAAAATAGTATGAACTTCTTTCATACCTTTTGGTGCATCCGATGCACCAGGCTTCACACCTGCAAGGTAAGCCTTGCAGTTCCTCTTCTAATGACCCAGCTTGCCACAGTGAAAGTAGGTCATCTGTTCGGAGGCCTTCTTTCCTTTCTTTTTCTTGATGCCCCTTTTTGGGTTCAATCTCCTCTTGGAACCCTTTCTGCCTGACTTCTTCTTGTTGATCCCATCCACAAGAAGAAGTGGAGCCTTATTTTTCTTTAAATGACTCTCTGCTGTTTTTAACATGTTTAACAGCTCAGACAAGGAAGTGTTAAGTTTGTTCATATGATAATTAAGAACAAACTATGAAAATGACTCCGGGAGGGACTGCAGGATCAAATCCTAATTCAACTCCCCATCTATAACAAAAACCAATTGACTTAATCGAGTGATAGGTCAATAACCATCAGTACGTGGTCTTGTACGGATGTACATTCTATCATTCTCGCATGGAACAATTGCTTAGATATCTCATATCTAGCAGTTAGATTATGTTCTCCATATAGCTCTTTTAGATTGAGCAGTATGGAGTTAGTGTCCATGCTATCATGTTGCCTCTACAACTCATTAGTCATAGAGGCAAACATGATACATTTGACAGTAAGTGAGTCATTTTGCCATATCTTGTATGTGGTCTTTTCCTCTTGCGAGGCATCTTTCCCTAAAAGTTCCAAGGTAGGGGTATCAAGAATGTAAGAAAGTTTTTCCTGGCTGAGTACTATCTTTAGGTTTCTTAACCAGTCAACATAGTTCAGTCCAGTCAATTTATTGGCATCAAGTATATTATGGAGTGAGAGTGAAGAGGCCATTTAATCTACATTAACAAAGAACATAACATAAGCAAACAACCAATGTTGATAAAACATAATTAAATTAGGACTTTAACTTAATTAAGTCTCCCACTATTTTATCAAGCATCATAACCCTCTATATGATGATCGAGAAACCCTAATTGGTTTTCTTAGTGGGGTTGAGATCCTAATTCCTTATAAAAGACCTTGTGTGTATACAACAAATCTTTTATAAGTTCAAAGGTAGGAAAACTTTTTCCAATTGTATCTCATACAATTCTCAACAAAACCTGGCCTCTAAAATATTAATAGCCTTGTATGTGCACAATAAACTATAATATTTTTAGTTAAGTAAGACCCTTCATTCCTTTATAGTCATGATTGTAATAATAATATCCTTGTGTATTCACAACAAAGTATTATATTAAATCATGCCATAAGCATCAAATGCACCAGGCTAAAATTGTGTTAGTTATCATAATAGGCCTTGTGTGTACACAACAAACCTAATACGGATCATAACATAATAATGACCTAGCATGAAGGAAGGCCTAATATAGTGAATATTACACTAAGCATATCAATCAAGAATTAAGTTAATCTTATTGGCCAGGTAAGTGGGAGAGTACTGGGAGTCCCTCGTTGCTTTCCTAGACACCAATAAAAATTGGTCAGGTTAGTCAACGGAACCAATTAAAAACCACGTCCTCTTTACCGATCATGAACCACTTTTCCTAGATACTGAATGATCAACTAATCATCATGATTATTTTGCTTTTGGTATATGACACTACAACTTTATATAATTTTAATAGAGGGCAATTCAAACAGAAGCACATTCTAATATTACCATTCATCAACCATGCATTATATATCATTTTATAATGTGCCAAGTGTGTCATCATACTAGGACAACCATCTACCACATAATGGATCCACCATTATGCTAGGGCAACCGTATTTCAGTATGATGACTAGAAAGCTAAACATATCTCCATATCGGTTAAGGTTTAAGTGAAAACCCTAACCAGTGACATACATATATGCATAAACATATCAATCATATGTAACTTTAAACTTTTGTAGAGTCCTACAAAATTGGACAACTTCAAATTTTATAGAGTCCTACAAAAATGGGCAACCTCAAGAGTCCTACAAAATTTGGCAACTTTAAATTTTGTAGAGTCCTACCAAATTGGGCAACCTCAAGAGTCCTACAAAATTGGGAAACTTCAAATTTTGTATGATTTAGCCCTAATAAGGTGGCTCTGATACCACTGTAAGGGTTTTGGAGACCAGGGCAGAAGTGTGGATTTCAAAAATTTATTATGAAACCACTACCAAACCCTTAACCCAAGACCTCCTTACTAGGAATTAAAACATACAAACATGCATATATAATATAAACTAGAGTTTAGGCACCAACCTGAACTGCTAGTATACAATCCGATGAAGAAAACCCTGATTCAGCCTTCTTCTCCACCAGGCGCCCAAACGTTCACCCTCCAACGGTGATCCCACAAAACTCGGACCAAGGAAGAACTCCTTCTTCAAGTTGCTTGAATAAGTGGAACTCTTTCGACAGCCTTTGATCTATTGACCATTGTAGGACACCCTATCCTACTGTAGGGCACTAAAGACACTCTCTTAAACCACTCTTGATTTTAGGACAACCCTTCTATAGGACCTCTTAGGCTTATGTCCTAAAACAAAGCCTTGTCCTAGTAGAAAAGACCTTGTCTTAACAAGACAAGTCCTGTCTTAAAGAAAGAAGGAGGGAGAGAGACACTCAGAATAGTACTTTGGTGGAATTCTTCATTATCAAACTCATTTCACCGCCCCCTAGTTATAGATACAAGATGGGCGAGTGATATGTCCTCCCATCAACTTATCAGATATGATTTTTCAAGATCGAAGAGAAGTTATCTGGCTTGAAAAATCATATTTAATAAGCCCATTCATGCACCGAAGGCCCTATTCACATCCCTTCTTTTATCTGGACGAATTTTCACTTTCCACATGTCAATTACCGGTCCCTAGGAAGCCAAGAGGTGCCTCTTCAATCTTGAAACATTGGAGATTATGAAGAGTCCAGATAGTAGAAGGACTCTCCATCAGAACCGTGCGCCATATGAAGAGTTGCGACTCTTCATGCACCGCGCGCGCCATCCTTCTTCCATGCAAATTTCAAAGAATATTGACTAGTCAAAATATAGGAAATATGGATATCATTGGAAAGAGAATAAAATCTTCTTTCTAACCATATAAATTATATTCAAATCAGAGATCTATAGCTCATTCTGTGCCCTTTTGAAGTTAAGGTATAATTTAGGTACCAAGAGTCCCATGCCATTGGGACTCTTCATGTATGGCACCTAAAATGCCCTTAAATCCAAATTAAAATCAGATTTAACTCTGATTAGGCTAGCCCCACTTAGGACTCAGCCTAATTTAGGTTTCCCATAATTAGGTTAGCTCAATTAGCAAGCAACCGGATCCAATCCAATTGGGTTAGGAATTTGGTTAGCCTACATATGCTAATATGTAATCCGGCTAACCAATTAGGATCCTATGACCCTAATTAAATCATGAATGACTTCCTTGGCCAAGTCTCTATTGTGTGCGACCCATTGGGTTCCACATCTAGCCAGCAGTAGGTTTAGGTTTGAGCCGATTCGATCTGATCGAACCCGATTGACCTAATTAGGTCAAATTGGCTCATCTAATTGTCCAATTCGAATCACACATCGAATTGACTAATGAAACAAAATCAATTGGTTCATGAAGACCTACAAGACAAGATTGATGTCTAGCAACGTGGCATGCCTACCCGGAAGATGAGAAATTTTGGTGGATTTACCAAAATACCCTTCAGTGGTGAGTTATCGGACAATTCAGTCCTTCGATTTACTTGCACCCTGAATATGACTATGGATATGGATACTTGTCAAATCCAATTTCATATTCATTCCTTGCTCAATCTGATAATGATGATTCATTAATGAACCATTAGAAACTATTTCTAATCTTCATACTTTGATCAAAGATTTTCCGAATCTTCATTTGATTGAAATCATCTGGATGCGCTTCCCTCTTACTAGGGTTGATCGATTCCTTTTTGACCTACTCACAACCTCCATATGCAATCCACCATGCCTAGTATCACCCCATGCATGACTCAGTGTCATGATTGAGTGTGAACCAAAGTTTGGATTCATGCATACAAGGTACCATGGCAGTCTCAGGTCAAAGGACCACATGCACTACTCCCACTATGAGAATTATCTATTGACAAACAGATAAGGTTCAATTAGATGTTCTCAAGATGGATCCATTCAGTGAACTCATTCTCTAATGAGCACCCACATCCTAGTATTAGTGTCAAACACAAGTGACTGTGAGATCAGTCACCCTCTTCACCAAGCATACATAGGATGTGCTGGTCTTACCAGAAACATTGATCCCCTACTCAATATCCCATCGACCAAGAATATTCTAGATTAGAGTTTTAAGACTTTAGGTCTCACTGGTATGATCTCATCATAATCCTAGAACCATAGCCCTAATCTATGGGGTTCATCATATCTTAATAAAATTAATAAGACACAGCGTATGATGAAAATAAAATGCCTTTATTAATTGATAATATCAATACACTGGTTTGGGATATAAAAGAAAATCCCATCGAAATACAACATTTTGATTGGCCTTTAGGACATAATCCTTTCATAGTCGACACTTTATGCTCTTAAACTATGCTAGTACTAAAGTTGTAGGATTTGATAAGCTAAAGGATGAATATGAGAATTGTCCCGAATTTAGTGAGATTTACAATGCAATTAAACAAGGACCGTCTAGTTAGTATAGTGAATATACCCTTCAAGATGATTACCTTTTTAAGGAAAGTAAGCTATGTATTCCTAGGACTTCCCTTATAGACTTCCTAATTTTGGAAACACATGCGGGAGCTTTAGCTGGACATTTTGGTAGAAATAAGACCATTTTAGCGATTGATGACCAATTCTATTGTCCAAATCTTAAGAGGAATGTTGCCCAAATTATGGCTAGATGTTGAACTTGTTCTGTTGCCAAGCAGCAAAAGCAAAACACTGGTTTATATACCCCTCTTCCTGTAGCGGATTGTCCTTGGCAAGATCTTAGCATAGATTTTGTTCTTGGATTGCCTAAGACCCTGAGAAGACATGATTCTATTTTTGTTGTGGTTGCTAGGTTCTCAAAGATGGCACATTTTCTACCCTATTCCCAAACCTATGATGCCTCTAAGGTAGCTAAGCTTTTTCTAAATAAAGTTGTTAGACTACATGATTTACTTAGAACCATAGTATCCGATAGAGACGTACGATTCACCAGTTATTTCTGGAAAACTCTCTGGCACATGTTAGGGACTAAACTCAAATTTTCTACTACTTATCACCCTCAAATCGATGGCTAGACTGAAGTAGTGAATCAAAGTCTAGGGAACTTGCTTAGATGCTTAGGTGGTGAGAATACCGTAAATTGGGACCTATTGTTGTCTAGAGTTGAGTTTGCATATAATATTTCAATTAACAGGTCCACTAGGAAAAGCCCGTTTGAAATTGTTCTTGGGTTTAAGCTAAGAAAGCCTTCAGACCTTATTCCTTTATCCATGCATGAATGCATTTATGAGTCTGCCAAGTCATATGCACAGCATATTAGAGAATTGCATAAGGAAATAAGTAAAAAGATTAATGAGAGCAATGAATCATATAAACATATGGCTAATTCATGAAAAAGACTCAAAGAGTTTGCTGAAGGAGACTTTGTTATGATCAGACTTTGACCTGAATGGTTCTCACCTGTAATCATGAAAAAATTACATGCCTGTAGTGCAGGACCATGCAAAATAATTAAAAAAATTAGACCTAATGATTATGTACTTGAGTTACGACTTGAATTAGGTATTAGTTTAACTTTCAATATTTTAGACCTTGTAGAGTATAAGGAACCAACAATGATACCTAGTGAATCTTTTGGGCCTGATCCCATCCTTGAGAGTGAACCTATCCCTGAGTGTCCACCAGCCAAAATACCAGAATGGAGAGATAGCATTGAGCGGATTTTGGATGACAAGATTATTGCTACTCGGAGTAAGGATTATCAACGCTACTTGGTTCATTAGCAAGGATGACCTGAATCTGAAGATACTTGGATCACTCAAGAAGATCTGCAAAAGATCAACCCAAACTTGCTAGAGCATTACCAGAGCTGAGTTGACCCATACTCGATAGGGTCGAGTTCTTCCCATCCCGAGAAAAATTGGTGCGAACACTAAGGCTAGAAAGAAACGACAGGTCAATCCCAACCCCTTGTGGATCACTTATGAATAAGTCCTAAACCCTAATTTCAATTTAGTCCTGTATACACAAGCCTAGTCAATTTTAATTTTTTGTTAAAGTCTAGTGTGATTCAATTATATCTTAGTCATATGTAATTTGGTCAAATTGGATTCAATTTGATCAAGTTGGGTTTGAAGTTAGTTTCAATTGAGTCCCTTAATTAGTTAGTTTTAATTGAGTCTTGTAATTAGTTAGGGGGTTCATTAGTATCTTGAACAAGTTCAAATCAAGAATGCAAGCCAAGAAGGGACCCACTTCATGACATCACATCATCTTGGATGCCTTGACCCTATGCCACATCATCTTGCCATGTCGCCATGTCACATGCCATGTCATCCTCTTGGTCGACTACATGGGTTCAATTTGGATGCCCATCAAGAATCCAAGTCTATCCAATTCAAGAAGCCAAGTTTCCAAGAATTCAAGAATTCAAGGAGTCCTACAAAATTTAAGAATTTTCATCATTCAAATTGAAGAGTCCTACAAATTCAAGAGTTCCTTATTATTCAAATTCAAGAATCCATCTTGGATGCCCAATCAAGGATTCATCTTGGCCGCCCATCATCAATTCAAATCAAGAAACCATTTCATTAAGAGAGGAGTCCTTGCCGCCCACTTTATTTCAAGCTTTGTCGCCCAAATGGATGAAGCTCAAAGAAATTCAAATGCCAAGAAGTCATGACACCTAAGTGGAATCCAAGAAGTGGTTGATGCCCAAGGGAAGCCAATTCCAAGGAGATTCTTTTCCTTCCAACAAGAACTCAAGAAGTTGTAACCCTTACTTTTCTTGCTTGTAGTTCTTGAGGGTCTATAAATACCACCCTCTAAACCCCCCCTTGTATTCAATTAGTTTTCATGAAATAAAGTTGAGATATTCTCTTCAATCCTTTGCTATGAGAGCATCAAACTCTGAGAGGGAGAGGGTGAGAGGTCCTTGGGCGTGAGGCCTGGTTATCTAACATCCATCCATCCAAGAAACCCTAAAGCTGCCATCCTTCCTTCTCTTCTTTCTTTCTTCCAATCTTTTCCACCTTCCATGTCGTATAACCTTTTTTTTTGACTGATTCCAGGTGACTAAGATCTGAAGTGAAGGCTTCTTTGCTTTGGAACTAACCACGTTGAAGATCAGAATCCGAAGATCGATAATCTTGAAGTTCTACCGCGAATCCTAGAGTGCTGAAATTGATCTTCATCAAGAGAGCTTCAAATCTTTTTTGGTAAGTGAAATCACACCTAAACTCTTCGGCTTTGATCGTTGGAAGCATTAATCTTTGTTTAGGTGATTTCTTAATCATCAGATCCTATTTTCTTAATTAGTTTTATGAATTTACATTGTGGGTAATGTACTAGTTGCCTAGTAGATTTCATCTAGGTTCTTTGAGTCCTTTATTCTGAAAATTACTGAAACTAATTGTTCATTGCTCACATTAAAAAAAAACTTTAGGATTGTTAGAATTAGTTTTGCATCTTTCATCCCGCATCACTTAGGCACTTCAGTAAGGGATAGGAGTAAGATCACTGGTAGAGCTGCCCATCCATCAACACAAAATGAGTGGCCTTCCATTTAAGGAGGCCCGCTTCCACATGATCCTCTAGCAGGATGCCGTTGGTTATGTACCTGACATAGGGGTCCATCTAGCTTGCCTCGAGGGCAACCTGTTGGACCTCACCTGTGATCTCGTAACTGGGAACCTCCAGGTATTCGATGAAGGTACACCCTAGCAATGAGTCTAGTAGAGTTGCAAGCTTGGAGAGCACATCAGTGCAGGCATTCTCCCCGTGGGGGATGTAAAAAATTCTAAAGTACTAGAGGTTTGTCATGTTTGAGTGTACTTGGTCCAGGTATTTTATCATCATGGGATCCCTAGCCTCGTACTGGCTTAAGACTTGGCCCGCCACTAGCTAGGAGTCCATAAAGACCCTCAAGCTCATCATGCCCGGCTCATGGGACACCTTCAGCCCTACAAGGAGTGCCTTATACACTACTTGATTATTGGTTTCTTTGAAGAGGAATTATAATGCGTACTCGGTGACTTCCCCATCGGCATTGGCGAGAATGAGTCCTGCTCCACTCCCTCCAGTGTTGGATGCACCATTGATGTGGAGAATTGGTGGGGGCACCAAGATCAGACACAGATTATTGGGCCCTATTTGGTTTACCAACCATGTATCAAATTTTGTAATCAACTAAAATTGAGTCATGTAATAAGTTGAGGTCAGTTGATTTGTCTCAACCCTTAACCTAGTCCAGTACATTGAGTCATGTATACCAGTATGAGTCTAGTATGAATTCACTTCTTGTACAATAAAGGAGGCTATGCTATTTTGGAGTTCCACCAGACCTCACTCTGAAGCCAGAAGAAGTTATATCAGCTTAAGGGAGCTCAATCGACACCCAGGTGCCCTGATTGTGCCCTGATTTTCTCTCGATGCCATTTCAGATACCAGATTCCCTTCAGATCTTCTAGAATAATTCATATGCCAGGAGCCCATATTTTCCAGATTATCCCAGCACTCTAGGACTCCCGATTCAAGCCCAGGAAGCAAGCCTAAACAAGGAGAACCAAAATTCTCTTTTGATGCCGGGAATATGCTAGCCCAAGGAACCAGGCGCCCAGCTTCCAGGGGGCCCAAGCCCAAGCTCTCCATGCCCATGGCTGACCTCCCCTTTGCTGCCCTAAAGTCCACACACCCAAAGGAGTTGGCACCCAAGAGTTTTGACCAAGTCCAAGGTGAAGTGAAGTGGGAGAAGACCAAGTTATTCTAACCTAGTTAGGATTCTTAATCCCTTTAAACCTTGTAATTCTAATCTAGCTAGGAAAGGACTTGTATTCCAATTTGGAAGAGGACTTGTAACCCAAGTGTAACCATGGTTAGTAAGGACATGGAAACTCTATAAATACCCTACCCCTTTCCCTCTTGTAATTATCTTTTTCTTATGAATAAACCTTGCTAAAATTTTGCTTGAGTGCCTTGTGTTTGAGTTTTGGTTCTTACTTTGAGTGCTCTCCTTGTGTTCCTGGATTGAAACCCTACTACCCTAGCACCCTCCTGCATCCCTGAAGATTAGCCACACCCAAGGAACAGAAGCCCTTGCTACCATCCAAGCCTAGGAGCTTCTTCTTCCCCGGCTACCATCTTCTAACCCTAATCCCGATCCCTTTCAAATCATAGTTTCTTTGCTTATTTTTTAATTACTGTTTTGATTAACCCTAACACTTGCAGGATCCCCGAGGTGCTTCACCTCCCTTGAGGAGGCCTTCTTTACTACCTGGACCACCTAGATCGGCCATCAGATTCAAGAGGACCGAGGCTTCTTCTTCTAGGCTCTGATCAGAGTGCGAGTGATCCCTTCTATTGCTGAGTTTTAATCTCTGACTGGTAAGAAACCTTCCTTCCTATGATTATCTAATTTGTTTGAAGATAAACTATCCTAAACCGGGAGTTTCTCAACTCTCAGATCCTGGATGTTTCATTAGTTTGCATGAGTTTACCTATGATCCGATGATTCTTTGCACTGCTAGTCTTTCCGCTAGTTTTTACTTTATTTTGAAAATCTAGCCTGTAAATATAATTATAAAAATCATAAAAAAATTATTTTACTATTTTCTATGCATGTTTAGCAGTCCTAGAGTCATCCCGCATCAGTTTGGTGGAGGCACCAGGATCAGACACTGATTACTGGGCCCTATTTATTTTACCTAGCCATGTGTCAAATTTTGTAATCAACTAGAATTGAGTCCTGTAATAAGTTGAGGTCAGTTGATTTGTCTCAACCCTTAACCTAGTCCAGTACATTGAGTCCTGTATACTAGTATGAGTCTAGTATGAGTCGAGTATGAGTTCATTTCTTGTACAAGAGAGGAGGTTATGCTATTTTGGAGTTCCACCAGACCTCACTCTGAAGCCAGAAGAAGTTATATTAGCTTAGGGGAGCTTAATCGACACCCAGGTACCCTGATTGTGCCCTGATTTTCTTCGGATGCCATTTCAGATGACAGATTCTCTCCAGATGCTTCCAGAATATTTCATATGCTAGGAGCTTATATTTCTCAGGTTGTCCCAACACTCAGGCCTCCAAATTCAATCCTAGGAAGCAAGCCCAATCAAGGAGAACCAAAATTTCCTTTTGATGCCGGGAATATGCCAGCCCAGGGAACCAGGCACCCCAGCTTCCATGGTGCCCAAGTCCAAGCTCTCCAAGCCCATGGCCGACCTCCCCCTTGCTGCCCTAAAGTCCACATGTCCAAAGGAGTTGGTGCCCAAGAGTTTTGACCAAGTCCAAGGTGAAGTGAAGTGGGAGAAGACCAAGTTATTCTAACCTAGTTAGGATTCCTAATCCCTTTAAACCTTGTAATTCTAACCTAGCTAGGAAAGGACTTATATTCTAATTTGGAAGAGAACTTGTAACCCAAGTGTAACCATGGTTAGTGAGGGCATGGGAACTCTATAAATACCCCACCCCTCCCCCTCTTGTAACTATTTTTTTCTTATGAATAAACCTTGCTGAAATTTTGCTTAAGTGCCTTGTGTTCGAGTTTTGGTTCTTACTTTGAGTGCTCTCCTTGTGTTCCTGGATTGAAACCCTGCTACCCTAGCACCCTCCTGCATCCCTGGAGATCAGCCACACCCAAGGAATAGAAGTCCTTGCTATCGTCCAAGCCCAGGAGCTTCTTCTTCCCTGGCTGCCATCTTCTAACCCTAATACCGATCCTTTTCAAATCATAGTTCCTTTGCTTATTTTTTAATTGCTATTTTGATTAACACTGACACTTGCAAGATCCTTGAGGTGCTTCACCTCCCCTGAGGAGGCATTCTTTGCTACCTGGACCACCCAGATTAGCCATCAGATTCAAGAGGATCAAGGCTTCTTTTTCCAGGCTTCGATCAGAGTGCGAGTGATCCCTTCTATTATTGAATTTTAATCTCTGACTGATAAGAAACCTTCCTTCCTTTGATTATCTGATTTGTTTGAAGATAAACTATCCTAAACTAGGAGTTTTTCAACTCACGGGTCTTGTATATTTTATTAGTTTGCATGAGTTTGCCTGCGACCCGATGATTCTTTGCACTGCTAGTCTTTATGCTAGTTCTTATTTAATTTTGGAAATCTAGCATGCAAATAAAATTATAAAAATCACAAAAAAATTATTTTATTATTTTTCATGTATGTCTAGCAGTCTTAGAGTCATCCCGTATCAAGAATCCATGCCATACTTCTCATCCAAGGGTGCTCCCCGGCTTGGGACCTGATCGAGGATTTGAAACAGCCTTGGGTTTAGGGGTCCTGCTCGGCTCCCCTTGGGTAGGCTTCTTTAGGGGCCTCCTATTGAACTCTATCATGGTGTGGTCATCCTCCTTAATGCAAATATACTTATGGGCATGGAGAAGGAGCTCAAAGTAGGTCTTTGAGGGCTTTTTGTCAAGGGAGTAGGTGAATCGAGATGTCGTGAGCCCTCTCTTCAATGCCAGCATGGTGATAGGCTCATCTAAATTGTAAATTTCTAGGATGGTAACTTTAAAATGGGACACATAATCCCATAGGGGCTCATGGTCTTGTGGTTGGATCAAAAAGAGGCTATCAACCTCGTGTGGCATTTTTTGGCATGCATCAAGTATGCCACAAATTTCTTCTCCAATTGCTCAAAGAAGTCAATGCTCCTTGGCTCGAGGCGAAAATACCAAACTCAAGCGGCCTTTCAGAGAATGGCTAGGAAGGCAATGCAAAGGAGGATGTCGGTGGCCCCTTGAACCCGCATGAGAGCCTTGTAACTCTTGAGGTGGTCCAAAGGATCGGTGGTCTCATCAAGGGATCCACCTGAGGCATGCAAAACTGATTGGGAATTAGTTCCTCTTGGACTATGCGGGAGAAAGGAGGGCTGGTGTCGTAGCCCATGGGCTCGCTCGGGGAGCCTTACATGTCAACAAACTAGAGGGTGAGCTCAACCAGCTTACACTCATGTTTTTCTAGACACTTCTCGACCTATCGTTGGATAGCCTCGTTAATCGACCCATCCATCGAGACCATCAGGGGAGAGGGAGGCGGGGATCGGAAGAGCTCGTTCTTTGGCCTCTTACTTTGCCGATGTGTGCGGCATGATACGGTGCCATGGTCCAAGGCTAGGGAATAGCTTTCCTAGTTAGCTGATCCATCCCAGCACCATTTTTCGGTCATCCTCAGGCTCTCTTATGGGGAGGATGCTGCTCATGGGTGCGTTGGACCTACCCAAAAGGATCTCAAGCTGGCGTGGGGTCTAGCGACCTAGGTCATAGGGGTCCCGGGTTGCTGCTAGGTCGCTAAGGATCAGTGCTGATGGTGCAACCGGCACACTACCATAGCCAGGGTCTGGACCTACTAGGTGAGTATGGCAATCTGTGGATCTATTGGAGGTGGTGGTAGCAAAGTGGGGGGCTCCACCTCTGGACTGCGCCAGTCACCATGATGAGACAGTTTGGTGCGGACACCAGAGGTACCAGAATAAGACAAAGGCTTTTCAACCCTCTATGAGTTGATCAATAATTTATAAGTCCATCTGTAATAAGGTCTTAGCCCATTTGAGTCTATTTTAGTTGTTATTTGAGTCTTTTGAGTTGTTATTTCAGTTAAGTATTAGTCAGCTCATGTTGAGCTAGTTTAGTCCAATGCTAGTCAGCTCATGTTGAGCTAATTTTATTTTTTTGAGTCCTGTCCAAGTACACTGAAGACTCAAGACTACATCATACAAGTGAAGACCAAGTCCAACCAGATTGAAGACATGGAGGTATAGCCCAAGTCCAACCTAGCTTGAAGATTTGAAGATCCTAAAAAAAAAATTCAGAAAATCCTGATTTCTTGTAGATGCCCTCCAGATGCCCAGATTCCCTTCAAGATGCTAGAGTATATTCATAAACTAGGGCATCCATGATTCCAGAGGTCCACCTGCATCCTAGCCTAAAGAAATAACGCCCAAGCACCAAGCCCAAGCCCTTAAGAAGCAAGATACCAGGGAATATTCCTGCTACCTGGCTACCAGGCCACCCGAGCTTCCAAAGGCCCAAGCCCATGCGCCCAAGCCCCTTTGGGCCGGCCCCTTGCTGCTTCTAGAAGCCCAACCACCCCCCTAGGCATCCTTGGAGTGTTAACCAAGTCAAGAGAGGAGGAGAGAGTTTTTAGGGATTTTTTTCTACCAAGCTTTCCTTTTTTTTCTAGCTAGAGTTGGATGGGGATTCAAACTCCTATGTAATGTCTCTTTTGTCCTTATTTGGAGCCCAAGACTAAGGGTCTATTTAAAGGACCCTAGTCTCTTGTATGAGGATTGATTTTTGATATATGAAAGAATACTTGAGTTTTCTACAACTATTGTGTGTTACCCTACTATGTGCATAAAGGGGTTTTGAGAGTTTTCTTCTTCCCAGTGTTGCAACTATCTTCCTGCCAAGGAATTTAGTTCAGCATATTAGTTCCGCATCATTTGGCCACCCACTCAAAAGACACCTTATCCTTGATGTTTTTCTCTTATTTTCTTCATCTTCTCTGAGTTTTCTAACCCCTAACAGGTGTTTGCAGGTTCCCGAGTTTCTACGAATCCAACGACTCTAGCCAAGCCTCAATCAGACAACCGAGCAGAAAGCCGGGTATCCGCGGGTCTTTGGCTCAGTTTTCCAGGCCGCATCCATCGAGGAATGAGAGATTCCTTCACTGCGATCTTCATCGGGTGCATCAGATATTGCCAGGTATACCCCTCTACTGTCAGTAATTTTATTGTGGGAGAACTTGCCCTAACTGAGGCTTCTTAGCCCCGGCGATCCATCTTTACAGCTTTATTATGTCCTAATCTGCATGCTTAGTTTCTAAAATTCATATATAATTCTCCATAGCTTATTTTGATTTGATATTCAGGAATTAATCACCTAACCCCACATACAAAATTCAAAAAATTAATTGCATGCATATTAGTTCCGCATCATCTGGTATCAGAGCAAGGAATTTAGTTCAGCATATTAGTTCCACATCATTTGGCCGCCCACTCAAAAGACACCTCATCCTTGCTGTTTTTCTCTTATTTTTTTTATCTCCTCTGAGTTTTCTAACCCTGACAGGTCGTTTGCAGGTCCCTGAGTTCCTACGAATCCAACGACTCTAGCCAAGCCTCAATCGGACCATCGAGCAGAAAGCCGGGTATCCGCGGGTCTTTGGCTCGATTTTCCAGGCCGCATCCATCGAGGAACGAGAGATTCCTTCGCTGCAATCTTCATCGAGTGCATCAAATGTTGCCAGGTACACCCTCTCTACCACCGGTAATTTTATTGTGGGAGAACTTGCCCTAATCGAGGCTTCTCAGCCCTGGCGATCCATCTTTACCGCTTTCTTAGATCTTAATCTGCATGCTTAGTTTCTAAAATTCATATAGAATTCCCTACAACTTATTCTGATCTGATATTCAGGAATTAATCACCTAGCCCCACATACAAAATTTAAAAAATTAATCGCATGCATATTAGTTCCGCATCACGGTTCCCCCATGCGGTTGATCGAGGCTTCTCACACTCGGGTCACCACCATAGGTCAACAGACTTCACAGCTACCTTCTGAGTGGAGTGGCCCGTATCACGGATCGATCACCATGCAGTTTCACCAGATTGCCCCTCTCTCCCCTTACCTGGTGCACCAATCTATTGCCGCCTAGGTCACCATAGCCTATAGCTCTAGCATGGCCCGGGTGAGCCATCCTCCCCAGGCTTATCAGATTCCTTCCCACCTTGCCTTCATGGCAGTTGCTCCTGCAAAAGAAAGGAGATGACCTGGGCTGGGAATTCCGGCAGGGACAATCTGATGATCAAGTCAGTAAGATGATCAAGGAAAATAGATCTTCAGTGACATGGGCTCCTATTTCCCCCACTTTTGAGGAGAAAAATGAAATAGAAAGACCAGGAAACAGAAATGAGAGCTCAGGGGAGTTCTCGCTATTCGGTTCCCTACCCTTTGCTCTCTTACCTCCCCTTTTCTGGAGGTCCTTCTTACAGTTATATAGGAATTGCTTCTTCCTAGGTGTCTCCTATGGGAGGAGCATAGACTTTCCTTCTCCGGTCCCCCTCCCTGTCTAGGGAAGAAAGGTCCTTATGTGCCGGGGATGGTCGGTGCACTGCCAGACCTGTCTCCCCGATGGAATGACCCCTTGTAGGTAGTGTGCCACAGGGACATGTACTACGATGGGGCACTTCTATTTTTGGGGGATACAAATAGTGTGCTACAAGGTTTGGGGCCCTGATAGAGTACTCTTCTTGTGGGAGATGCAGGTAGCATGCTATTGGGTCTGGAGCCTCGGTGGAGCATGCGCCTGCCAGAGAGTGCGGGCGACATGCTCCGGGACTCGGAGCTTCAATGAATCATATGCTATTCTAAGGATATGGGTGGTGCATGCCAGAGCTTGTGCCCCTAGTAGAGCACGTATCCCCGGTAGCCTGTCCGGTGATGGTGCCTTTGCATCGCAATCCAGGGCTTTCCTATTCTTTTGAGTTTGTATCTCATTTCCTGCTATCGTTTCACCTGCAGGAATGAGGCTTAAGCAAGAGCTCGACCTTGGATCGAAGCTCAACCTCGGATGGGAGCTCGACCTCGAGCTCGACCTCGGGGGCTCGATCTTAACTGGGAGCTTGACCTTAGATGGGAGCTCAACCTCAGCTAGAATTTTGACCTCAGACGGGAGCTCAACCTTAGTTAGGAGCTCGACCTTAGCTGGGCCAGGTGGCACGCTCCGCCACCTCATCACCTAGCAGGATCCCACGTGGGCATCCCATCAGTGGCTTGCCATATCAGAGCATGGATGCTAATTCTTGTGGTATGCTAATTTAAGGAATGGGTCCTGGTTAGCTTGTATGTTGCTTATTTTTTTGACATGTTTGATATTTTTGAGTAGTTCGGGGGTGCAATGGATGACTGAGCAAGCTTCATTGGTTGATAATTGTGGATGTATTAGAGGTCTATGGGTGATTATAGTTTCATTGATGCCCTATACCGTGTACATTGAGGGATCTTTGGTGGTAGTGCTACAACCATGCGGGTAGTATCTTAGAATGTTAGGGGCTTGGTTGAAAAGAAGAACAATTGGAAATGTAATTGTGGATTTGGGATGTGAAGTGGTTTTGATCCAAGAATCAAGGTTATGGAACCATCGACTGCTTTTCTACAGGCATTGGGGTGTGCAAGGATTGATGTTTGGTGTTGTGTTTATGCAGTGGGCTCAGCCAGTGGTTTGTTTATTGGATGAAACTCTAGAAATTTTGCTCATACTAGTACTATCAAAAGAGTTTTTTTCCTTATTTGTGGAATTAGTTTATTTACCTATCTGAAAGTATATTTGTGTCTCATCTATTTATAGACATGTGATAGGGATGCTCAAGAGACATTTTTCAGAGAGCTAATTCTCCTATGTCATGGACTTAAAGGACCTTCATGAACTTAAAGGACCTTGGTTATTGGGCCAGGACTTCAATGTAATGAAGGATGCAGCAGATAGCGGGGTAATCCCCAAAGTATTCGAGAAAACTTGTAATTTATGGATTTTATCTTAAAGTTAGATCCGGTAGATTTGGATTTAAAAGGCAGCGACTTCACTTGGAGTAATAGGAGGGAGAACACCTCGTTGGCAAGATTGGATCGTTTTCTTCTATTTCATGAATGGGAGGAGTTATTTCCAACCACAACTCAAAAAGTCCTACTTCAATTTCATGAATGGGAGGAGTTATTTCCAACCACAACTCAAAAAGTCCTATGTAGCTAGGCTTTTGACCATGTTCCCATTATGTTGGAGTGTAATGCCAATTTTTGGGTGTCAAGAATCTTTATGTTCAAGTATTGGTGGTTGAATGAGCCTAATCCTAAGGATGTGGTGAATGCTAATTGGAGTAGCGTAATAAATCTATGAAAGAAAAAGAAGAAGAAGAAGAAGAAATGAATGGAACAGGGGACTTCATCCCTACTTGTCCGAGCAAAAAGGGTGCTGGAATAGTGGTGTGGGCACCAAGGTTAAAAGAAGACTCCAATCAAACCTAGTCAACACCAATTCCTTATGGATTGCAAATTAAGTACCAACCTTGTTAACTTGTTCCTAGTCTAAGTCTTGAGTCTAGTTAAGTCTTCTTGTATCATGAATTTTATGTTTGAGTCTTGCTAAGTATTAGGTCTTAAAGCCTTGGGTCAATTGAGTTGTAAGAGTCAAATGTACTCAAGTCCAAATTGAGTTGTAATTTTTTCTTTTGAGCTTGAGTCAAGTCCAACCGAGGGAGCATATAATTGGACCAAGAGATAAACCAAAGCTATATCAAGTAAATCTTCAAATCAAGGGTGCATGAAATAAGAGCCATTGGATGGAATGAAGCTTTAATTGAAGCCACCTCACCAAGACACCTTATCCAAGAGAATGGACACTTGGCACCCATACATGAAGATTTTCAGATTTGGATACTTGGCACCCATATATAAAGATTTTCAGATTTAGATACATGGCACCCATGCATGCAGATTTTTAGATTTGGTGCCCCCTTTTTATGAATTTTGAAATTAAAATTTGTAACTACATTTCTCCCTCTTTTCATGTAAAATTTGAATTTCAAATGGATCTTAGAAGGTTATAAATAGGCCCCTAATCTCTTTGTAAAAGGATGCTTTTGAATGAATGAAATCCAGAATTTTCTTATCTCCATTTGTATTTGCAAATGCCATCCATGAGGGATTGAGTGAGAGGCTCAACCAAGTGCTTTAGTTCTCAAATTCTAGCAAAAGTTCTTCTTCCATTGACGCCTACCTCATCTTCAAGAGCAGCCAGCCACACTCCACCAAGATCAGCAACAATCCTCTACTTCCCTCCCTTCCATTATTTCTATTCCATACTATCTTCCATCTCCTCCACAATACTAATGATTGTTCTTGCATGATCCTAAGGAGTATCCAATCTAGGATGAAGTCCTCCTTGCCTTCAACTCAGTAGCAGGAACCTCTACTTCCAACGGGTGGGTTAGCTTGATCAGTTAGTTGCCAATCCTGAGTGTGAAGGAGTGAACTTAGTTAAGGTTATTGGAGAGTCATTATTGGTATCTAAAACCTTTCCTTTCCTCTTATGGTCTAAACTTTTTATAGGGTATAGTCCTAATTAGATGGTTCTTCTAGCTACGTAGGTCCTAGTTCACTAACTTAATTCAGATTTGCACTGTGAAGCATATGAGCCTTGTAGTTTAGTCTTGTTTAATGCATCTTAATGACTCCACTATGACTGAAATTAGATCATTTGTTTTAGAGTTTTAATTAGCTTAATTGCTTTAGTCATTCATTCCATATTTCCTATAAGTATGCCGCATCATATTTGGTATCAGAGCATGGTAGGTTAGGGTTAAGTTCTTTAAGTACTTGGATCGGGTGCTTCACCAGGCTGTCCGGTCTTAGGAGAAAAGTAGGGTTTCAAGATCCTCTTTTTCCATTCCATGGGAATCTCCTATGGAATGTCGGGGTGCCATTGTGATTGACCCATGAAGAAGAAAACAAAGAGCATGTTAGGTAACATTTTCAAATTTCTGTACTTAGGACTTTCTATTTTCTGCTTGTTGTATTTCTGAGTAGGTTGACTGTAATTCATATAAAACTCTAAGAAAAAGTAGTTAATTTTTCATTGAAGTAATTTCTTGCCTAATCCATATTAAGTTAGCTATTAGCATCCATAATTTTATCCATGGAAAAAAATCACAGAAAAAATGAAAATACCTGAACTCCATCACTGTTGCTAAAATTCCTATATGTTCTGTTCTGTTCCTTTACATTATCTAAATTTTAGGATCTGCTCATCATAGCACAGATTTTATTTTTAAATTTTCTTTCATATGGAATATTATCTATAAGTTAGCAGTCTTCTATGAATTTTTTGAATTTTTTTGAGACTGTTACATAGCACTTCTCAACCCCACTTTGAACTGCAACACACAAAATTTCTGTTGTTGAGATTAGGGTTCATATGCATGTTTGCACCATCTCATGGAAAATCAATCTAAGGGCATCAATATGACATGGGGGCAGAATTTCATCACCTGTCCTTAGCCCAAAATCACCACCCTGCATATCAGACCCAACCCTTAATTAAAACTGAGTAGACACTTAATTTGCTCTAGTGAGCTAGGGACACCTAGCCAGGCAAATGGTTCAGGGACAAGAGCCTGAAGGAAAGTGGGTTGGTCCGCTTACCTGGCCAATTTCAAATTGGTATCTAAGGCAAGCAAAGAGACCTCCACCAACCTTATACTTACCTGGCTAGGTGCCAAGTTAGTACAACCAAGATTGTCATCTTGACCTAATATTTGGTTAGGACTCTAGGTCTAGCAAACCCCTAGCCCGAGTTTGAGTCTATGTGCACATGACAACTAGATCATGAACTTCCTATCAGCATTCACTTGACCATCCCAGTTCTTCCATGGATCCTAATCTAGAAATCCTGATGAGAACTATGACTGAGTAGTTAAAGCAATTGAATACTAGGTTTGATCGAATGGAAAAGAGAATAAGAACCCTTGAAGATGCTCGTTTGGCCCCTACTGAGCCACAATCACCCAGATTGCCACCTGTCCATCCTAGAGTCCAACGCCAGGAATATACTCCTGACCCACATCCAAGGAGAGTTCACCATGATTATGTTGACCAGGATGAGAGAGCCCTTAAAAACATTCATCTAGATGCACCCACATTTGATGGAAACTTGAATCCTAAGGTGTATATAGACTGGGAGGGTGATATGGACCAATATTTTGATTGGTATGAAATGTCAGAAGATATAAAATTTAAGTTTGCCAAACTTAGATTAGTCCGTCAGGCTAGATTATATTGGAATAATGTTGAGCGCATGAGTCGACAGAGGGGTGACATACCTATAGCCACTTGGAGAGTTATGAAGGTGAAACTTAGGGAGAAGTATTTACCAATGTCGTATGAATAGAGACTCTTGGATCAATGGCAACGATTAACTCAAGGGAATAAGACAGTGTCCGAATATGTTGCCAAGTTTGATGAGTTCGTGATGAGATGCAACGTGATTGAGTCTGAGGCAGCAACCTTATCCATGTTTAGAGCAGGTCTACATGAAGAGATCCAGAGAGAACTATTTTTGAGAGAAGTCCATGACCTAGACCAGGCCTACAAAGTTGCTAGGGACTATGAGAGTTTCCGGAGGAGACCTTTATTTCGCCGACCTGAACCCACTAGGATTAATCCTCATGGAAATAGACCAAGTCCAAGCCCAAGTACAGCCAATAGACCCAGTCTTGCTACTCCATTAGTTCGAAGAGAAGATAAAGAAAAGAGCCCTAAGGTTAGAAGAGAAGGAAATGTCCATTATTTTAGGTGCCACAAGATAGGTCACTATGCATGCCAATGTCCCACTAGAGCATTACACAGGGGAATTAGAAGAAGAAGTTACTGAACCCATAGAAAACTGTGAGGAGGAAGAAGAGGTATATGAGGCAGGTGTGAGTTTAGCTGATGAGTATGAAGGGGATGAAGAGATCATAGACTCATCAGAAATCGTAGGAGTTGTGAGATGTATCTTGACCCAGAGTAAGGAGCAAGAAGATTGGCGTAGGACTAGTATCCTACAAACCATTATCAAGATAGGAGAAAAGGTTTGCAAGGTCATCTTAGATAGTGGTAGTTGCGTCAATGCCATATCAACCAATACAGTCAAGAACCTAGGATTACCCACTATGCCCCATCCTAATATAAGGTATCCTGGATAGATTCAACCTCAATTCTAATTAAGTCTAGGTGCTAGGTCACAATCCAGTTCCAATCATACCAAGAAAAGGTTTGGTACAATGTTCTTCCAATAAGAGTTAGCAGCATCATATTAGGCCGACCATGGTTGTATGATCATGATGCTATACTCTATGATCGATCTAATTCATGTTCTTTCACCCACAATGGGAAGAAGATTGTAATCAATTCCTCACCACCTAAGGACCAAGTTAAGAGGGGATCAAGTCATTTGAGGGATAAGAAACAAGGGATAAACAGATCACTGCTAAAGAATTAGAGCAAGAGCTTAGCAATGGTTCACCTGGTTGGGTCTTAGCAACTAAGGAAAATCAGGACCAGCCCCATAAAAAAAAACCCCAGGAAGTGTTAAGGTTTCTAGAGGAGTTTCAAGACATATTTCTAGAGGACCTTCCTAATCACCTTCCACCCTTGAGAGACATTCAACATGCAACAGATTTGATCCCAGGATCGACATTACCAAACCTCCCCCATTATAGAATGAACCCTATAGAACACTCTGAGTTACAACATCAAGTTGGAGAACTTCTCCAAAAGGGATTGATTAGAGAGAGCCTAAGCCCATGTGCAGTACCAGCCCTTCTGACCCCTAAGAAAGATGGCACATGGAGAATGTGTGTAGATAGTAGGGCCATAATTAAAATTACCATTAAGTACCATTTTCCTATTCTCCATTTAAACGACATGTTGTATATGATGGCCGGAGCAAAGATTTTCTCCAAAATTGACCTTAAGAGTGGCTATCATCAAGTAAGAATCAGGCCCGGGGATGAATGGAAAATTGCCTTCAAAACCAAAGATGGCTTGTATGAGTGGGTACTGATGCCTTTCGGCTTGTCCAATGCACCTAGTACCTTCAGAGGATCATAACCCAGGTTTTAAGGACATTCATTGGGAAGTTCGTAGTGGTCTACTTTGATGACATTCTCATCTACAGTAAAACTAAGGAATACCATTTGAACCATCTGAAACAGGTTTGCCAAGCCCTTAGATAAGATAGTCTCTATGCCAACCTCAAGAAATGTGACTTTATAACCCATAGAGTTATCTTTCTAGGATTTGTTGTCACCACTGAAGGGGTGTCTACCGACCCCGAAAAGGTCAAGTCCATAGTCGAGTGGCCCATACCCAAAAGCATCCACAATGTCCATAGTTTCCATGGTTTAGCTACCTTCTATAGGAGATTCATTCGAGGATTTAGCACAATAGTTGCACCCATTACCGACTGCATTAGGAGGGGAACCTTTGAATGGACAAAACCTGCCGATAGAGCCTTCCTAGAAATAAAGAAAAAAATGATACAAGCACCTATTTTGAGGTTGCCCGATTTTTCAAAGGTATTTGAGGTTGCTTGTGATGCCTCTGGAGTAGGAATTTGAGGAGTTTTGAGTCAAGAGAGTCATCCAGTGGCATTCTTTAGTGAGAAATTAAATGAGGCAAGGATGAGATATTCGACATATGATAAGGAATTGTATGCGGTAGTTCAGGCTTTGAGATATGGGAGACACTATTTACTACCGCAGGAATTTGTTCTTTATTCCGATCATGAAGCCTTACGATTCCTTAATTCCCAAAAGAAATTGATCCCTAGGCACGGGAAATGGGTAGAATTCATTCAGGCATACACCTTTATTTTGAAACACCGTGCTGGCTCTGAAAATAAGGTTACTGATGCATTAAGCCGATGATCCATGCTTTTGTCCTCAGTTAGTACCGAGGTTGTAGGGTTTGATAGACTGAAAGAAGAGTATCCTAAGTGTCCAGACTTTGGTGATATTTATCAATCCCTCTAACAAAGACCATCTAGTGTACATAGTGACTATACTCTTCTAGATGGATTCCTTTTCAAAGGAAATCAACTGTGTGTTCCCCAAACTTCTATTAGAGAGTTTTTGATTTAGGAAGTTCATGCTAGAGGCTTGGCAGGTCATTTTGGTAAAAACAAGACCATCTTAGTGGTAGAAGACCAATTCTTTTGGACTAGCCTCAAAAGGAATGTGGCCCAAGTTGTAGCTCAATGTCGAACATGTGCTGTTGCCAAACAACAAAGGCAAAACACCAGTATATACACTCTCTTACCAGTCCCTGATTGTCCATGGTAGGATCTTAGTATTGACTTTGTACTAGGACTCCCAAAAACCTCAAGAAGACATGATTCCATCTACGTTGTAGTTGATCGATTTTCTAAGATGGCTCACTTCATCCCATGTTCTCAAACCCTAGTTGCTTCTAGAATGGCCAAACTTTTTCTTAACGAGATGGTTAGACTACATGGTTTACCCAAAACCATTATATCAGATAGAGATGTTAGGTTCACTAGCTACTTTTGGAAGACCCTCTGACATATGCTAGGAACCAAACTAAAATTTTCCACTGCCTATTATCCTCAGACTGATGGCCAAACTGAAATAGTCAACCGGAGTCTAGGAAATATGCTAAGATGTTTAGTTGGTGACAATACGGAAAATTGGGATCTCTTACTCCCTCGTGCTGAATTTGCTTACAACAGCTCAGTCAATAGATCTCCTAGGAAGAGTCCTTTTGAAGTGGTCCATGGTTACAAACCTAAGAAGCCCTTAGATCTTATTCCTTTACCCACACAAGCTCGAATTTCTGAATTAGCTGAATCAAATGCACAGCATATTAGGGATGTACATAAAGAAATTAGCAAAAAGATCCAATTGAGCAATGAAACTTATAAGCATATGGCAAATTCATATAGGAGAGTCAAAGAATTCACTGAAGGAGATTATGTTATGATAAGGCTTAGACTAGAACGGTTCCCACCAGGAACCTTAAAAAAACTGCATGCTCATAGTGCAGGTCTGTTTAAAGTTATAAAGAAAATAGGATCTAATGTGTATGTTCTAGACTTACCATCTAATTTAGGTATCAACTCGACTTTCAATGTTTCGACCTAATAGAGTATAAGGAGCCAATAATGATACCTAGCAAGCCATTTGAGCTTGAGCCAATTATTGAGATTGAATCCATCCCTGAGTGTCCACCAATAATTCTACCAGAGCGGCAAGATTAGATTGAGCATATTCTGGATGACCAAGCCATCACCACCCGGAATAAAGGTTAACAACACTATTTAGTTCATTGGCAAGGTCGACCTGAGTCGGAAGACTTATGGATTACTCAAGAGGATCTACAAAGAATCAACCCAGACTTATTAGAGTACTACAAAAGTAAAACAGATCCCTACTCGATAGAGTCGAGTTGTTCCCACCTCGGGGGAATTGGTGTGGGCACCAAGGTTAAAAGAAGACTCTAATCAAACCTAGTCAACACCAATTCCTTATAGATTGCAAATTGAGTTCCAACCTTGTTAACTTGTTCCTAGTCTGAGTCTTGAGTCTAGTTAAGTCTTCTTGTATCATGAATTTTATGTTTGAGTCTTGCTAAGTATTAGGTCTTGAAGCCTTGGGTCAATTGAGTTGTAAGAGTCAAATGTACTCAAGTCCAAATTGAGTTGTAATTTTTTCTTTTGAGCTTGAGTCAAGTCCAACCAAGGGAGCATATAATTGGACCAAGGGATGAACTGAAGCTACATCAAGTAAATCTTCAAATCAGGGGTGCATGAAATAAGAGCCATTGGATGGAATGAAGCTTTAATTGAAGCCACCTCACCAAGACACATTATCCAAGAGAATGGACACTTGGCACCCATACATGAAGATTTTTAGATTTGGACACTTGGCACCCATATTTGAAGATTTTTAGATTTAGACACTTGGCACCCATGCATGCAGATTTTCAGATTTGGTGCCCCCTTTTCATGAATTTCGAAATTCAAATTTGTAACTACATTTCTCCCTCTTTTTATGTAAAATTTGAATTTCAAATGGGGCTTAGAAGGTTATAAATAGGCCCCTAATCTCTTTGTAAAAGGATGCTTTTGAATGAATAAAATCCAGGATTTTCTTATCTCCATTTGTATTTGCAAATGCCATCTGTGAGGGATTGAGTGAGAAGCTCAACCAAGTGCTTTAGTTCTCAAGTTTCAGCAAAAGTTCTTCTTCCGTTGATGCCTACCTCATCTTCAAGAGCAGCCGGCCACACTCCACCAAGATCACCAACAATCCTCTACTTCCCTTCTTTCCATTATTTCTATTCCATACTATCTTCCATCTCCTCCACAATACTAATGGTTGTTCTTGCAGGATCTTAAGGAATATCCAGTCCAAGATGAAGTCCTCCTTGCCTTCAAGTGAGTAGCAGGAACCTCTACTTCCAATGGATGGGTTAGCTTGATCAGTTAGTCGCCAATCCTGAGTGTGAAGGAGTGAACCTAGTGTAAGGTTATTGGAGAGTCATTATTGGTATCTAAACCCTTTCCTTTCCTCTTATGGTCTGATCTTTTGAATAGGGTATAGTCCTAATTAGATGGTTCTTCTAGCTACATAGGTCATGTTCATTAACTTAATTCAGATTTGCACTGCGAAGCATATGAGCCTTGTAGTTTAGTCTTGTTTAATGCATCTTAATGACTCCATTATGACTAAAATTAGATCATATGTTTTAAAGTTTTAATTAGCTTAATTGCTTTAGTCATTCATGCCATATTTTCTATAAGTATGCCGCATCAAATAGCCAAATTACCGCTATGGATGGGAGAGAAAAGGTCGGAGGCATGATGGGATTGAGTAGGACTCCTGATCGGCAAAGCTAATCTGCAGTGCAACAAAGTTATCCTCTGCAATTTTTTTCTCTTTAAATCTCACCCCGCATCACCTCTAATGAGGTCAAGATAAAGCCTCCACCATTATTCTTTCCCATCTTCGGTGGCCAATCACTCCCTTGCCATCGCCGGTAAGTTTCTTACTCCCTCAATTTGTTTTGTTTTGTTTTGGGGTGGTGCCATTCAGATTCTCTGTTAGCGGCTAAGTTGGAAATGGCTATGCTGCCCTAACCCCCCTCTCTATTTGGCCATGCTCTGGTAGACCACCACCCTAGACCTTCTTCCATTCCCCCATCTCCTTGGTTCTTAAGACCATGGAAGGTTGCTCAGGCTAAGCCAAGAAGAAAAGGAAAAAAAAGGAAAGGAAAGAAAAGGAAAAAAAAAGAAGAGAAAAGAAATAAAAAAAAAGGGAGGGGAAAGAGGAGAGAGATAAGAGGAGAAAGAGAAGAGAGAGAAAGATGAGAGAGAGAGAAAAGAGAAAGAGGATATAGATAAGAGGAGAGAGAAGAGATAGTAGAGGAGGGAGAAAAGAGAGAGAAGAGGAAAGAAAGAAAAGAAAAAGTAAAATAAATAATAAATAATTGAAAAGAAAGATCTAAAAGTGTCTCTTCTAGGATTAGGAAAGTTGTGAAGTTAGGGTTAAGGATCAGCGAGTCGATTACTGATGAAATCACAGAGAGGTGATGAGGACATCGTCCAATAAAGATCCTGATGCACAAATTTAAGCAGACATTTATATTTTTGGATATATTGGGATTGGGTATATTATTTTTATTTTCATTATTCTTGTATCCAGATCATGCATGGATCTTAGAGCATGAATACTAGATTAATATGGAGTTTATTTTTAGATTAGGTCAATTATTTTAGTTTGACTTGAGTCTTAGTATTTTACTTTATATGGTCTCCAATCTATTGGAGAGTTCCAGAGTTTTGGTCTCTAATTTATGGAGGACTATGATCTATTTAAAGAAGTCCAATATATCAATTGAAGCATTGACAAATTTTAAATAAAGTATTTTGAGATTTCTCGACTTCCTCTTTCTCTCATCTTCCCTTATCCTTCCTTTTCTTCTTATCTTCTCCACTTCTTCTTTCTCTTCTCCTGTTTCTTCTCTCTCCTTTCCCTCTCTCGGTTGTTCCTCTTCTTCCTCTATTCTCCTTATTCTTTCCCTTCTCTTCTTCCTCGGTTTCTACTTCCCATATTCCCTTCTCCCCTACTTATTCTCCCTCCATCCTCTTCTCTCTTCCTCTCTCTCTCTCTTCTAGTTCTTCCTTTCCTTGGACTCTCCTTCTTCTTCCTCTTCTTCCTCTCCTCTCTTTCCCCTCTTTCTCTCCACTTCCCCTTAATCTTCTTCTTCCTCCCCCTGTTATAGGAATCAAACACCTGAACACTCCCATCAATCTCAGCCCACAACCAATCCCTTCTTCTACCCATGAAACGATCAAACCATGCCCTGCCTCCCTTGTTCAACTCCCAATCATGATCAAACCACCCCGGGCTATCTTCAAGCCTTGGCTCCTGTGAAGCGTTTCATCCTTAACCCATGAAGCCTCGGAAAGTTGCCAGCCATTAGCAAAAGTCCCTCATCGGATCCAAGGGAAAAACCACAATAGCCCGACTTCCCCTTCCACCACTGCCAAACGCCGGAGCAAAACTCTCCCCAAAATTGAGTCTTGTCCAACGAATTAACAAGCCCCCCTGTTCCAACGCCTCACTTCTGCCCAGGGAGATCCATAGCCAAGCCAACCCACGATGCCATCTCCCTCCCGTCCGACCGTTTCCCTCTATGAGGAGATCACCACCATCGTCAACACTCCATTTGCAATCACCAATGCACTGCTCGAAGCTGAGCGTGCCACCCTGACTCTGCCTCCTCTCTCCCGTCTAGAGCCCCACAGTCGTTCCCTCCTTTGTCTCTCTCATCTTTGGCTGCCATCTGAATCCATGCTACCGACCATAGGAACCACCCATCCTCCCTCGCTGACACCCATACTCAGCCTCCCTCCTGTTGGCAAATAGAGCCGACCCACCCTCTTTCGTAGCCACCGTCAAATTCCCAAGCTACCGACTTCACTCCGGTGTCATCGCTGATGGAGGTCCCACCAATTTCTTGCCAGAAGACCTCCCCTATTTCGGTCCAGAGAGGAGAGCTCCCACCCAATCGTGAAAGCATAGCTGCCCCTCCCTTTGCTGACTTCAGGTTTAAGTCAAAGAAAAAAAAAGAAAAGAAAAACATAGAAAAAGGAAGAAAAAAGGAAAAAAGGAAAAGAAAAAAACTTGAATTTGTTTTATCTATCCTGAGTTTAGCCAACCTAACCTAGTAGTCATTTTTTAATGATCAATGATCCAACCTCCTAAAGTAATTGATCTATGTGTCGACCAGGTCATCCCACATCAAATTTGGTATCAGAGCATAACTTAGTTGATGGGGAACAAGTATCAAATGATGCATTTCTAAGAATTAAAGAGACTAAATGATGATGAGGCAAATAGGCATGCAGCTATTCTACGTAAAAGAAATAGAAATTCATGAAAGGAACATAGAAAAAACATGACTAGAAAGAAACTTTTTTAAAGTAATTAAGAAAGGACCTTTGTGGTTAGGAAACTACACAAGTTAGGGCTAGCTTACTTTCCTATTTCAGATCTGAAAGAAAGTTATAAATAATGGTTACCTGGCCATTAATATTCTGAAAATGGGGTAAGGAACACTCAAGATGAAGTACTTTAATGGCAAAGGAATTACTCTAGGTTTTAAGGCATCCTGTATCTGATTCTTTGGCATAGTAGACCTTCATCTTGGAAACCATGAGACCCGGGGATCCTGCACAGATAGATGGAAAGATTAGAAGGTTTAGATAGGAGTTTGGAGGAATGGAGAAGGAAAGTTGGGAATGGAGGAAAGAGGCTTAGGCTTGGCTTGAAGTGGATATCATTTGGCGCCCATAGCATGAATCTTCTTCCCCTAGTGGCGTGTAGAACCTCCTGAAGATGACATCCTTTAGAAGAGGGGTGGACGAACTTGGAATGGCTTGAAGAGGGATCTTCAATGTTGGCCGAATGGGAATGGAAGAAGGGTTAGAAGCTTGATTGGCTAAGTAACCTAGGTCTCACACCTACCTTCTCTCAAGGGGCTTTGGCTAGCAAAGGAAAGAACTTTCAAGAAAATAACTCATTTCTCATTCATCAACATCATCAACATTACAAGAAGATGTAGGAGCTTTTATAAACCTTAAGCTCCCTTTCAAATTCAAACTACACCTCCTTTCATGGAGAAAATCAAGGGGCATCCCATGAAGATAGGAGTGGCCCATTCAAATTTAAATCTCCTAATTACAAGGCGGGCACCCATAAAGAGTGGAGCTTCATTCAAATTTGAAAATTCATGGTGATGTGTCTTGGTGATGTGGCATGATTTATCCTCCAAGTTGGCATGACTTATCTTCCAAGGTGGCATGGTGCTTTAATGATGTGGTGCTCCAAGTAGTTGGTGAAGTTGGTTGCACTCATCTTACTTGATTGAAGCCCAACGCAAGTAAATCTTGAACCCGACTCAATACAAAGCCAATTTAACTCTAATTGGACCCAAATTAAAATAAAACAGGACTCAATTATTTAAATAAAAATAAATACAGGACTCATAGACTTATTACAGGACTTAAATTCCTAGTCTTCTATCCATAAAAAACTTGGCATTAGTTAAAGCCTCTTCCTGAGCCTGGAACCTGCACCAATTCTCCCCAGGTGGGAGGAACTTGACCCTGTCGAGTAAGGATTGGTTTGACTGTGGTATTTTTTTAATAGATCTGGGTCAATTTGTTGTAGATCCTCTCGGGTAATCCAGGAGTCTTCAGATTCTGGTTGACCGTGCCAATGAACCAAATAACGTTGATAACCCTTATTTCTAGTAGTAATCACTTGGTCATCCAAGATACGTTCAATCTTGTCTCTCCGGTCTGGTGGAAATGCTAGTGGACACTCAGGTAGGGTTTTGTTCTCAAAGGCAGGGTGAAGTCCAAAAGGCTCGCTAGGAATTAATGCCGGTTCTTTAAATTATTTCAGATCAGAAATATTAAATGTGGAGCTAATGCCATAATTAGGTGGTAACTTTAATACATATGCATTAGATCCAATTTTCTTAATTATTTTGAAAGGTCCAGCTCCCCGAGCATGCAATTTCTTCATAGTTCCCGGTGGAAACCTTTCAGGTCTAAATTTTATCATGACAGAGTCCCCTTCATTAAATTCTTTTATTCATTTATGTGAATCAGCCATATGCTTTAAACTTCATTACTTATTTGAATCTTCTTACTAATTTCTTTATGTAATTCTTTAAGATGCTGTGCATATGACTCGGCAGACTTAGACGCATGTGTGGGTAATGGAATGAGGTCGATAGATCTCCTAGGTCTATAACCATGGACAATCTCAAAGGGACTTTTACTAGTAGACCTATTAGTGATGTGGCATGATTTATCCTCCAAGTTGGCATGACTTGTCTTCCAAGGTGGCATGGTGCTTTAATGATGTGGTGCTCCAAGTAGTTGGTGAAGTTGGTTGCACTCATTCTTGCTTAATTGAAGCCCAATGCAAGTAAATCTTGAACCCGACTCAATATAAAGCCAATTTAACTCTAATTGGACCCAAATTAAAATAAAACAATACTCAATTATTCAAATAAAAATAAATATAGGACTCATAGACTTATTACAGGACTTAAATTCCTAGTCTTCTATCCATAAAGAACTTGACATTAGTTGAAGTCTCTTCCTCAGCCTGGTGCCCGCACCATTAGTTTAGGTTAGGCATATTTGCATTGCATTTAATAAAAAAAAATTCTACATATCTCAGCACTTTGTATATCTTGCGCACCCTTCACTATTTTAAAATGTCCTATTCATATAAAATTATAAAAATTATAAAATCTACTTTGTTAGAAAATAGACTCATAGCCGAACAATTCTACAATTACGGATTCCTAAAACTGCTTCAAAATTCATGCCAGATTTGGAGTTGAACTCTCAGCCTCTATTCTAAAATTCTGCAACATGAAATTTTCTGCAACCTTTGTTTAAACCTAAAGTTCCATTTCTAGGAGAGTTAAAAAATTACAAAATTAGTGTTTCTAAAAACTAGACTCAAATTAGAAAATTTCTGCATGTGAAAATTTTGAAAACTACTTCAATATTCATGCCAGTTTGATTGGAAACTTCTGATTGTGCACACTGAAAACTGCAATCTGCAAAACTGCATAGCACCTATTCTTTTGACAATTCCTGTTGATAAGATTATCAAAAAATCATAGAATTTATAGATTGGGAAACTAGACTTGAAAAGGAAGAAACTGTGTAACAATTTTAGAATCAAGTTTTAGATTGGTACCGGATTTTTAGGAAAAACTGATTATCACATTTTGAAAATTCAATGGAGAGCTTGATTGTGATCCTGTAGTGATCCTTATGTGACCACCAGGTCAGGAGCAAAATACTATTATGAATCTTTAGAATTAGATGGAAAGATGGATCCTAACCAAATAGCTACATTCCTTCAAGCCCTTAATAATAAAATTGATAATCTAACTAGCATTTATCAAGAGTAGGATTAAGAATAGAAAATTTGGAAAATAGAGCTAGTAATGTCCAAATTAAGCATATCTCTTTCAGACCTACAACATAGTCAATTAGAAGGTAGCTTTCAAAATTTAATATTTTTTATACAAGGGACTAGACCATAGTGCCAGTAATAGTTCAATGATATGATGTATAGGAAAACTTAAAAATGAAGATCTTAAAAATAATCTTGAGGAAGAAGTTTATATAGTTGATCCAGAATTAGCAAATATCTGTGATAGCTATAAAGAAGAAGTTTATATAGTAGATCCTAAATTAGCAAACATCTATGATAGCTATAAACCTATACAAATTGATATTATACTTGAGGATCAACTAGAAATAGAAGAAGATAAAAGTATATTGAACCAGTTTAACGAGACTGTAGATGAGAACAACACTGCTATTCTTCTTACCCTTGATAGTCAAGATGAAAACATATGCGTGGAACACATCAATAGTAATAATTGCAATGATACTATTTCTCTTGATAATATTTTATATCTAGATTTAGTACCTATAGACTACTCGAGTTCCTATAATATGGCTAGGATAAGTACTCCATCTATTTCTCTTAAGCATTGAAGTCTGTTAAATCATGTTTATACTAAAGAATTCTATGTTGTAGTACATGTTCTAAAGTTCTGGAGGCATTATCTACTTTCATGAGAGTTTATTCTATACTCGAACCATGAAACCTTTAGGTTTATTAATTCATAAAAAAATTTAAGTCCAAAACCTGGAAAATTGATTGAATTTCTTTAGGTCTACACCTTTATCATATAGTACGAAGTAGATGTAGATACTAAAGCTGATGTAGACCTCTTATAAGTAGTAATTATAAAAGTTATGGGTTTAAAAAAATGATGAATGCCTAGACTCAAAAAAACAAAATAAAATAAATAAAATTATAATAAAATAATATTATTACCTATGCAAGTTAGGATATCTGAATCAGTCGAGTCATTTGCATAGCATGTAAGAGATCTGCATAAAGAAATTATTAATAAAATTAATGTCAGCAACCAGATCTATACATAATTAGCTGATTCACATAAACGAGCTTATGATTTTATAGTAGGGGATTATGTTATGATACGGATTATACCATAGCGATTTCCCTCTGGAACCATTAAGAAACTACATGCCCGAGGAACAAGCCCTTTTAAGATCTTAAAGAAACTAGGATCAAATGATGGGACCCAGGGTGCCAAGGATCATGCAGCATGCAGAATTGACTTTCAAAACAAGATTTCATAGCATGATACCCTAACATGTATAACATGTATATAAAACCCTAATTTCCAGGAACTCCTTGTGCAATATCAACTAATGAATCATAAAATAGAGTCAAGATAAATTCCTGGATCACTGAAACCCAACTTTTTCACAAGGTTCACAAGCGCAAACCCTCCAACGGTGATCTACATGGAACTTAGACCAAGAAAGAACTCATTCTTCAAGTTGCTTGGAGAAGTAGAACTCTTTCGGCAGCCTTTGGTCTATTGACCAATGTAGGACACCCTGTCCTACTGAAGGGCACTCAAGATACTGTCCTAAACCACTTTAGGTTCTGGGACTACCCTCCTCTAGGACCCTATAGACTTATGTCCTAAAACCAAGCCTTGTCTTAGTGTAGAAGAACTTTTCTTAACAAGATAAGTCTTGTCCTAAAACAGGAAGGAGGAAGGGAGAAAGTGGAAGACTCTCAAACAGACTCTCGAGAAAATAAAAACACTAATCTCAGAAGATCGAAGAAGAAGAAGTTGAAGTGTTTCTCATTTCACCATACCCCCTATTTATAATCTCAGATGGGGTATGAAATGCATCCCGATAAACACTTATCAGATATGAAACATCATATCTGATAAGACTCTTCGGGAATGGAGAGTCATATCTGTGTTCTTTCACTTATGAGATCAATCCCCATCGCGCCATGTGTCAAATACCGGTTTGTTAGATAGGGAGAAACCTCTTCTAATTTGAAGTAACACGAGGCTTGAAGAGTTTCAGAGGTAGAAGGACTCTGCCCTCTGTTATGCGCGTGCATATGAAGAGGTGCGACTCTTCATGTGCACGCCACCTTTTCACTCCTCTTCAAACCGTCCCATTCAAACTTTAAATCAGTCTTTTGACTTGTTAAGGCATGGGGATTGAGCTAAGAGGCGCCTTCCTAATGGAGCTCCCAAAGTCTCATCTACAGAAGGACTCTCAATGCATCTGCGCGCCATACTTTCTCCCGGGTGTGCCAAAGGGCACCAATAGTCCTTCCCTTTCCATTTAGTCTACCCAAAACATCAAATTGACTTGGTCAAACATATTCAATATAGGTGTCATTGGAAAGGGCATCAAATAAGCTTTCTGATCATATCTTTTATTTTCAAATCAGAGGTCTATACCTCCTTCTGTGCCTTTTTGAAGTTAAGGTATTATTTAAGTACCAAGAGTCCCATGCCATTGGGACTCTTCATATATGGCACCTAAAATGCCCTTAAGTTCAAATTAAAATCAGATCAAGCTCTAATTTGGCTAGCCCCACTTAGGACTCAACCTAATTTAGGTTTCCCATGATTAGATTAGCCCAATTAGCAAGCAACCAAACCTAATCCAATTGGATTAGGAATTAGGTTAGCCTATATATGCTAGTATGCAATCTGGCTAACCAATTAGGATCTTATGACCCTAATTAAAATATGAATGACTTCCTTGGCCAAGTCTCTATTATGTGTAACCCATTGGATTCTACATCTAGCCAGCAGTAGGTTTAGGTTTGAGCCGATTCGATCCGATAGAACCTGATTGACCTAATTAGGTCAAATTGGCTCACCTAATTGTCCAATTCGAATCACACATCGAATTGACTCATGAAACCAAACTATCTGGTTCATGAAAACCTACAAGACAAGATTGACGTCTAGCAACATGTCATGCCTACCCGAAAGATAAGGAATTTGGTAGAAAATATCAAAATACCCTTCAGTAGTAAGTTACTGTGTAATTCAATCTTTCGATCTCCCATTATCTCGATTAAGTGAAAGGTATGGATAGATGTCAAACCCTAATACTTCATCATATCGAATCTCAGCTCGATCATGAGGACTCAGCTGATGACTGATTAGATTCCACTAATCTCATCCTACTTTGATCAAAGGCTCCTTGAGTCACTCATCGAAGTGATTGCATGGGATAACAATTCCTTACTATGAATGATCGATTCCTTGTTGGTCCACTCACATCCTTCGTACACCTTCCACCATACCTAAAACATCCTGTACATGCCGCAATGGCATGAATGAGTATGAACCAAAGTGTGGCTTAGTGTGCACAAGGAACCATGGTGACCTCAGGTCTAAAGATTACATGCACAACTTCTACTATGGGATCTATCTTTTGACAAGTAGTAAGACTTCCATAAGATAGTCCCGGTATTGATCAGTCTAGTATACCCATACCCTGATGAGCACCCTTATCCTAGTATTAGTATCTCTACATAAGTGGTTGTGAGATCAACCACCCTCATCAACTGAGCATACATAGGATAAGCTAGTCTTTCCGGATTCATCGATCCTCGAATCAATGGTCCAACGACTAGGAACATTCTAGATTAGGGTTTATAGAAATTAGGTCTCACTGTTATGAACTCCATCATAACCCTAAATCCATTGCCCTAATTTATGGGGTTCATCATAATCAATAAGAAAATATGATACAGCAGTATATGATGAATCAAATGCCTTTATTAATATGAAAGTATGTCATACATGAGCTGGAAGTTTACAAAAAGGCCCTCATAATGATTGGCTCTTAGGGCACTTTTCTATCAAACTCCCACTTGCACTAAAGCCAATCGCCCTTGTATTTTATGCCCATACAATCTAAGTGATGATCTAACTGCTCCTTGGCTAAAGCTTTAGTGAATGGGTATGCTATATTATTCTTTGTGTGAACTCGTTCAATGGTAACATCATGTCTTTCAATGATCTCTCGAACGAGGTGGAACTGTCTTAGAATATGCTTGGACTTGTGATGAGACCTCAGTTCCTTAGCTTGTGCAACAGTCCCAGTGTTATCATAGTATAATGGCACTGGCTGTTGTACATCTGGAACCACGTCCAATTCCATGATGAATTTCTTCATCCAGACAGCTTCCTTCGTGGCTTCACTAGCAGCTATGTACTCTGCCTCAGTGATTGAGTCAGCTACTATTGGCTGCTTTGTACTCTTCAAACTCACTGCACCACCATTCAGGATGAAGACATACCCTAATGTGGATTTGCTATCATCTGGATCTGATTGAAAACTAGAATCTGTATAACCTTCTAGTTTCAACTCAAATCCACCATATACTAGAAAAATATCTTTAGTTCTTCTCAGGTACTTAAGAATATTTTTCACAGCTCTCCAATGATCCTCTCCAAGATCTGCCTGAAACCTGCTCACTATGTCCAAGGCATATGCAACATCAGGTCTGGTACATAACAGGGCATACATTATCGATCCTACAGCCGAAGCATAAGGAATCATAGCCATCCTTTCTCTTTCTTCTGATGTCTTAGGAGACATTTTCTTAGAGAGATGTATGCCTTGACTTATAGGTAAGTAACCTTTCTTACTTCCATCCATGTTGAATATCTTCAATACTAAGTTAATGTACCTAGATTGGGATAAGCCTAGCATCCTCTTGGATCTATCTCTATAGATCCTTATACCCAGTATATATGATGCTTCTCCCAAATCCTTCATGGAAAACTTTGATGACAACCAAGTTTTAATCAATTGCAACATTGGGATATCATTCCCAATGATCAATATGTCATCCACATATAAAACTAAGAAAACAATGGCACTCCCACTTGTCTTCTTATACACACATGGTTCATCCACATTTTTGATAAAACCAAATCCTTTGATTGTTTCATCAAAATGGATGTTCCAACTCCTCGATGCTTGCTTAAGTCCATAAATGGACTTCTTTAACTTGCATACCTAGTTTGGCCCCCACTTGAGACAAACCCCTTTGGCTGTGACATATAGACTTCTTTCTCAAGGTTTCCATTGAGGAAAGCAGTCTTTACATCCATTTGCCAGATCTCATAGTCATGGTATGCTACTATTACAAGCAATATCCGAATGGACTTGAGCATGGCTACTGGAGAAAAGGTTTCATCATAGTCTACACCATGTTTTTGTCTAAAACCTTTTGCTACCAGCCTAGCCTTATAGGTCTCAACTTGACCATCTACTCCAATCTTCTTCTTGAAGACCCATTTACACCCTATCGGGTTAATTCCTTCAGGTGGATCTACCAAGGTCCAAACCTGATTGGAATACATGGAGTCCATTTCAGATTTCATGGAACCAAGCCACTTGTCGGAGTCCCTACTCTCGACAGCTTCTGAATAGGTCACAGGATCATCATCCTGTATGATACTGGCTTCATTGTCATCCCCGATGACAAAGCCATATCTGAGAGGTGCTCCCCGCACCCTCTCTGACCTTTGGAGAGGAGGTGTGTATTGTGGCTGTTCTTGAACCACAAGAACCTCTGGTTGAGGAACTTCACTTGAAAGCTCATTAGTTTGTTGGTTCTATTCTTCACATAACTCAAGTGAAGAATCACTACATCCTTCTTGGATAAACTTATGTTCCAAGAATATAACATGCCTACTGACAATTATCTTCTGCTCAGTAGCATTATAAAAGAGGTATCCCTTACTTTCTTTTGGGTAACCAACAAACCTACACTTGTCAGCCCTAGCACTTAACTTATGCCAAAAGTTATTCTTGACATAAGCATGGCAACCCCAAATCTTTAAGTACTTAAGACTTGGTCTTTTACCATTCCATAACTCAAATGGAGTGCTACTTACTGACTTAGATGGAACCCTGTTTAATATGTATGCAGCAGTCTCCAAGGCATGTCCCCAGAAGGAAATGGTAAGATCTGTGAAGCTCATCATGGACCTCACCATGTCCAACAAGGTGCGGTTTCTCCTTTCTGCCACTCCATTTAATTGGGGTGTATAAGGAGTGGTCCATTCAGAAATAATGTCTTTGTCCTTGAGATGGTTCAAAAACTCACTAGACAAGTATTCCCCTCCTCGATCAGACTGAAGAGCTTTAATACTAAGTCCAGTTTGTCTTTCAACCATACTCTGATATTCTTTAAACTTATCAAAGGCTTCGAACTTGTATTTTATAAGATACACATAACCGAACCTTGATAAATCATCAATAAAAGTGATGAAATAAGAATATCCTCCTCTGGCCTGAGTTGACATAGGTCCATACACATCAGCATGTACAAGACCTAACAATTCAGTTGCCCTTTCTCCATATCCAATTAATGGAGACTTGGTCATTTTTCCTTTGAGGCAAGACTCACAAGTTCCTAATGATTGAAAATCGTCAGGGTCAAAGTAATCCTCTTTGATTAACTTGTTTATCCTTGACTCACTAATATGACCTAATCGATAATGCCAGAGATATGTGATATTAACATTATCTCTTTTTCTCTTCTTGTCATCTACAAGAAGTATTTCATCATTGAGTACTAAAGTTAGAAGACCATTCATAAAGCAACCATGCCCAAATATTGTATTATTATGAAGAATAGAGCAGCCACTGCTCTTTACACTTATTTCATATCCTTGTTGTAACAACAAGGGTATAGAAATAATGTTTCTTATAATGTTTGGCACATAGTAGCATTCTTCCAACCTTATGATATTTCCCGAAGGTAATAATAGAAGATAGGTGCCAACAGCTTCAGCATATATGGGCTCTCCATTTGCCCCATATAATTTGAAGTCACCTTTCTTCAAATTTCTAATTCTATGGAGTCCTTGTAAATATTTACAAATATGTGACACACATGCGGTATCCAGTATCCATGAATTAAAAATAGATTCACTCAATGATAAATTGGTTTGTATCATGTACAAACCCTTAGTTGCACCACTTGCATCTAGCTTCACATTTGCAAGACAAGTCTTGCAATCCTTCTTTCAATGCCCAAACATGCTGTAATGGAAACAGGCTCTATTAGCCTTCTTCCTCAACCAGCCCATATAGTTTGAACCGGTTAACTTATTAGCATCCAAGATGCCATTCAGTGATAAGTTTGAAGCCATTATTTAAATATCCTATATTTAATTAAAGAACAATATCAGTAGACCACTGAAGATGACATCCATAACTAGATAAGGACTTTCTATCTAATTATGTCTCCCACTATTTTTTTCAAATACCATAACCCTCAACTATGGTAAGCGAGAAACCTTTCCTGGTTTTCTTAGTAGGGTTGAGATCCTTATTCCTCATGAGTGCCTTGTGTATGCATAACAAACACACATGAGTTCAAAGGTAGGACAACCTTTCCAATTGTAACCCGTGCAATTCTTAACAATTATCTTTGCTTTTAAGATACTTATGGCCTTGTGTATGCACAACAAACCATAATGTCTTAGTTTAGTCAGACCCTTCATTTCCATATAGCCATGATTGAATAATGTTACCCTTGTGTATGCACAACAAAGCAACATTTCCAACCATTCCATAAAGCACTAAGTGCACCAAGACAAAATTTTATATCAAACCCTAGAGTAGGCCTTGTGTATGCATAACAAACCTACTATAGTCTTGACATAAATTTGGCTTAGCATGAAGGAAGGCAAAATATAGTATACTTAACCAATTAGCATTACCAAATTAAGATTTAGATATGACCAAATTGGCCAAGTGAGTGGAAGGGGTGAGAGGGTCCCCCTGTTTCTTTCCTTAGACACCAATTAGATTAACCAGGTCAGTCAACGGAATCAATTAAAAACCTCATTCCCTTTACCTTCCCAAAACCACTTGCCTAGACACCAATTGGTTGATCAAACCCTAACCGGTTTTGCTTTTTGACTAAGTTTTATACTATGACTAAATATGGTTTTTGATGAGGGCTTTGATGGTCTCAAAACACATTCTAAAACTATCATGATAATAATGTTTATTACTACTAGTATAAACATAAACATGATATCCAAGTTTATAACAAATATAAACCCAATGCATATCACTCTAGCATATGCATTAAAATTCATGTCATCAAGCATATTACCCTAATATGCATAGCATTATATGACAATTAGCATATTACCCTAATATGCAAATCAAGACACGATAAAATATCTTTCACCTCACTTATTCATGGGATATGGCCAAAGCGGCACCCCTACACGCCATAGGAGACCCATTGAATGGGAAGAGAGGGCCTTTAAACCCTACTTGGCTCCTATGACCGGATGGCCATGGTGACTAACCCAATCCAAAGCAGTTACTTGGTTCATGCATAATTTCATAGTGACATAATATCATACATATGAACATGGTCAGTCGACTCGATAAGGTTCAGGTCAGCTCGGTAGTAGAATTTAATCAAACTCCAAAATGATTCATAATTGGAATGCCATAAGGATGGCTCTGATACCATTGATGAGAATTCTCCAAGGGTGCCGAGGATCATGCAGCATGCGGAATTGACTTTCAAAACAAAATTTCATAACATGATACCCTAACATGTATAACATGTATATAAAACCCTAATTCCTAGGAACTCCTTGTGCAATATCAACTAATGAATCATAAAATAGAGTCAAGATAAATACCTGGATCGCTGAAACCCAACTTTTCCACAAGGTTCACAAGAGCAAACCCTCCAATGGTGATCCACACAAAACTTGGACCAAGGAAGAACTCCTTCTTCAAGTTGCTTGGAGAAGTGGAACTCTTTCGGTAGCCTTTGGTCTATTTACTACTGTAGGACACCCTGTCCTACTGAAGGGCACTCAAGACACTGTCCTAAACTACTTTAGGTTTTAGGACTACCCTCCTCTAGGACCCTATAGGTTTATGTTCTAAAACCAAGCCTTGTCCTAGTATAGAAGAACTTGTCTTAAAAAGATAAGTCTTGTCCTAAAACGGGAAGGAGGGAGGGAGAAAGTGGAAGACTCTCAGACAGACTCTCGAGAAAATAAAAACACTGATCTCAAAAGAACGAAGAAGAAGAAGTTGAAGTGTTTCTCATTTCACTGTACCCCCTATTTACAATCTCAGATGGGGTGTGAAATGCATCCCGATAACACTTATCGGATATGAAACATCATATCTGATAAGACTCTTCAGGAATGGAGAGTCATATTTATATTCTTTCACCTACCAGATCAATCCCCATCATGCCATGTGTCAAATACCGATTTCTGAGATAGGGAGATGCCTCTTCTAATCCGAAGTAATGTGAGGCTTGAAGAGTTTTTGAGGCAGAAGGACTCTGCCCTCTGTTGTGCGCGTGCATATGAAGAGGCGCGACTCTTCATGTGCGCACCACCTTTTCACTCCTCTTCAAACCATCCCATTCAAACTTTAAACCGGTCTTTTGACTTGTCAAGGAATGGGGATTGAGCTAAGAGGCACCTTCCTGATGAATCTCCCAAAGTCTCATCTACAGAAGGACTCTCAATCCATCTACACGCCATACTTTCTCCTGGGTGCGCCAAAGGGCGCCAATAGTCCTTCCCTTTCCATTTAGTCTACCCAAAGCATCAAATTGACTTGGTCAAACATATGCAATATAGGTGTCATTGGAAAAGGGCATCAAATAAGCTTTTTGACCATATCTTTTATTTTCAGATCAGAGGTCTATAGCTCCTTCTGTGCCTTTTTGAAGTGAAGGTATCATTTAGGTACCAAGAGTCTCATGCCATTGGGATTCTTCATATATGGTGCCTAAAATGCCCTTAAGTTCAAATTAAAATCAGATCAAGCCCTGATTTGGCTAGCCCCACTTAGGACTCAACCTAATTTAGGTTTCCCATAATTAGGTTAGCCCAATTAGCAAGCAACCAAACCCAATCCAATTGGATTAGGAATTAGGTTAGCCTACATATGCTAGTATGCAATATGGCTAACCAATCAGGATCCTATGACCTTAATTAAATCATGAATGACTTCCTTGGCAAAGTCTCTATTATGTGTGACCCATTGGATTCCACATCTAGCTAGCAATAGGTTAAGCCGATTCGATCCGATCAAACCCGATTGACCTAATTTGGTCAAATTGGCTCACCTAATTGTCCAATTCAAATCACACATCGAATTGACTCATGAAACCAAACCAATTGGTTCATGAAAACCTACAAGACAAGATTGATGTCTAGAAACATGTCATGCCTACCCGAAAGATGAGGAATTTGGTAGAAAATACCAAAATATCCTTCAGTAGTAAGTTACTGTGCAATTCAATCTTTCGATCTCCCATTATCTTGATTAAGTGATAGGTATGGATAGATGTCAAACCCTAACACTTCATCATATCGAATCTCAGCTCGATCATGAGGACTCAGCTGATGACCGATTAGATTCCACTAATCTCATCTTGCTTTGATCAAAGGCTCCTTGAGTCACTCATCGAAGAGATTGCATGGGATAACAATTCCTCTTATTAGGAATAATCGATTCCTTATTGGTCCACTCATATCCTTCGTACACCTTCCACCATACCTAGAACACCCCGTACATGCCACAATGGCATGAATGAGTATGAACCAAAGTGTGGCTTAGTGTGCATAAGGAACTATGGTGACCTCAGGTCTAAAGATTACATGCACAACTTTTACTCTAGGATCTATCTTTTGACAAGTAGTAAGACTTCCATAAGATAATCCCGATCTGTATCAATCCAGTGTACTCATACCCTGATGAGCACCCTTATCCTAGTATTAGTGTCTCTACACAAGTGGTTATGAGATCAACTACCCTCATCAACTAAGCATACATAGGATAAGCTAGTCTTTCCGGATTCATCGATCCCCGAATCGATGGTCTAACAACTAGGAACATTCTAGATTAGGGTTTATAGGAATTAGGTCTCACTGTTATGAACTCCATCATAACCCTAACTCCATTGCCCTAATTTATGGGGTTCATCATAATCAATAAGAAAATATGACACAGCAATATATGATGAATCAAATGCCTTTATTAATATGAAAGTATGTCATACATGAGCTGGAAGTTTACAAAAAGGCCTTCATAATGATTAGCTCATAGGGCACTTTTCTATCATCAAATGCATATATTATGGATCTACCATCTGATTATGGTATTAGCACTATATTTAATGTATCAGATCTAATAAAATATAAAGAACCAATATCAATACCCAGTGATCCTTTTGAGCCTAACTTCTTTAATGAGAGTGATTCCCCACCCGAGTGTCTACAACCAAGAGTTTCTCGAAGACATAAGCAGATTAAGAAGATTCTAGATGAGCAGGTCGTTTCTACCAGGAGTCGTACATATCAGAGATATCTGGTGAGATGGCAAGGCTGCCCTTAGTCTAAGGATACATGGATTATCCCAGAAGAACTGCAATGGATTGATCCTGATATTCTTGAACATTACTAGAACAATATGGAGCTTGACTCGACTGAGTCGAGTTCTCCCCATCCTAGGACATCATCCAGTACAGATCCTGATGCACATATTTTAGTAGACATTTATATTTTTGGATGTATTGGGATTGAGTATATTAATTTTATTTTCATTATTCTTATATCCAGATCATGCATGGATCTTAAAGCATGAATATTATATTAGTATAAAGTCTATTTTTAGATTAGGCCAATTTTGTTTGACTTGAGTTTTAGTATTTTAGTTTGTTTGGTCTCCAATCTATTAGAGAGTTTCAAAGTTTTGGTCTCTAATTTATGGAGGACCATGGTCTATTTAAAAAAGTCCCATGTATCAATTGAAGCATCGATAAATTTTGAATAAAGTATTTTGAGATTTCTCGACTTCCTCTCTCTCTTCTTCTCTTCTCCTTCCTCCTCTTCTTCTTTCTCCTCTTCTTCTTTCTCTTCTCCTGTTTCATCTTTTCTCTCCTTTCCCTCTCCCGATTGTTCCACTTCCTCTATTCTCCTTATTCTTCTCCTTCTCTTCATCCTCAATTTCTACTTCCCCTATTTCCCTTCTCCCCTACTTACTCTCTCTCCCTCCTCTTCTCTCTTCCTCTCTCTCTCTTCTGGTTCTTCCTTTCCCTGGACTCTCCTTCTCCTCTTCTTTTCTCACTTCCCTTCCCCTCTTTCTCTCTTCTTCCCCCTAATCTTTTTCTTCCTCCCCCTATTTTGGGAATCAAACACCCGAACACTCCTGTCAGCCTCAGCCCATATCCAATCCCTTCTTCCACTCGCAAAATAATCAAACCATGCCCTATCTCCCTTGTTCAACTCCCAATGACAATCAAAACACCGCGGGCCATCTCCAAGCCTCGACTCTCATGAAGCCTTTTGTCCTCCAACCGTGAAGCCTTGGAAAGCCATCGGCCACTGACAAAAGTCCCTCATCGAATCCAAGGGAAAAACCATAGTAGCCTAGTTTTCCCTTCCATCACTGCCAATTGCCAGAGCAAAACTCTCCCCAGAATTGAGTCTTCACCAATGAATTGCTTAGCGCCCTGTTCCAATACCTCTCTTTTGCCCTGGGAGATCCATGGCCAAGCTAACCCACGACACCATCTCCCTCTCTTCTGAGTGTTACCCTCCATGAGGAGATCACCACTATCATCGACCCTCCATTTTCCATCATCGATGCATTTCCCGAAGTCGAGCGTGCCACCCTAACTTCGCCTCCTCCCTCCTATCCAGAGCCCCATAGTCGTTCCCTCCTCTGTCTCGCTCATCTTCGGCTGCTGTCCGAATCCACAACTACCGACCATCGAAACCACCCATCCTCCCTCGTTGACACCCATACTGGTCCTCCTGACCACAACCCCACCGACAAACAAAGCCAACCCACCCTCTTTCACAGCCACCGTCAAATCCCCAAGCTACCGCCTTCACTTCAGTGCTATCACTGATGGAAGTCCCATTGGATTCCCTACCTGAAGACCTTCCCTATTTTGATCTAGAGAGGAGAGCTCCCACATGATCGTGAGCTTTCACGATCATGAAAGCTAATTGCCCCTCCCTTTGCCGACTTCAAGTTTAAGTCAAAGGAAAAAAATAAAAGAAAAACATAGAAAAAGAGAAAAAAAGGAAAAGAATACAAAACTTGAATTTGTTTAATCTATCATGAGTTTAGCCAATCTAACTTAACGATCATTTCTTAACAACCAACGATCCAACCTCTTAAAATAATTGACCTGTGTGTCAAGCAAGTCATCCCACATCAAGAGGGTTCTAGACCTAAACTACCATACCATATAATTGTTTATTAAAAATAAAATTATTATATAGAAGGATAATTTTTGGATAGGAGGGTGTTGAGCAAGTTGTAGCATGTAGGATGAGGATTTGGGTATAGACTGATATTAAGCATGTTAAATCTATTCTCAGTAAAGATAAAAATTTCTGGACATCAATCATCTATTTATATAAAATCTATTTTGTACATCAGCGATTTTGCTCCATGTCATTTGATAATTGCATGTTAATACTTATTTATTAAGTATATATGGTATTTGATGGCCATCTGTTATATACTGATCCGTTAAGTATATATGATTTTATATGAATTATATTTTATATATAGATGATCTTGGTTGTATAAATTATGGTATTAATGTGTATTCAATTGGATAAAAGAGAGTGTTTTGATTTAAAATTTATTAATAAGAATGAACTGATTTTAAGATTGATGATAGGTTGTGGTGCACTGGACTAGCCATATATTGATGCCCTGCTATAGGTCAGAAATGTAGTATTATTGATGCCCCGCTGATGAATGTAATTTATATAGAAATATTTGGATCTTAATTGTATAAAAATTTGGTTTAGTTGTTATCAATTTAGTAGCATTTGTAGCCTATTTATGCTTAATTATGTTATTTGCTTTAGGTATACATGCCAAGAGGAGCTTAAAGCTTGTCAGTTGGAGTCGTGCCAAGAGGATACTTTCAGGTCCAGCCATCTTTATTATTTTTGGAGCCAGTTCAATCCAAAAAAAATGCGTTGGAAAAAAAAGTGACGTTTACGAGCAAAAGAAGAAAAAAAGGATGCAAATGGGGGCAAAATGGGAAAAACATGTGGAGAATCAAGGAAAAGATGTAAGGGGGGAGAAGAAGTACGTGCATGGGGAAAAGAAATAGCGGACGTCCAGCAAAAAAAAGGAGGAAGAACTCGCGGAAAGCCGAGGGATGCCCAGAGCATGCACGGGAGGAGATTCACATGGAAAAAAAAGAGGAGGATGCTCAGAAAACCCAGATAACATGCAGGAAGCCGAGCGATGAGTGAAAAGTCCAGCATATGTGCAAAAAGTCGAAGGGCACAGAGAAAAAAATACACAGATGCAGGGAGGTGAAAGAAATCATGCATGGACACAAGGAAGAATTCGGAGACTGCTTGATTTTATTTGATTTGTAGTCTTCCTGTTTTTATATGGTTTTCAATCCAAACATGTGCAACTAATTATTTCTGCTAAGGCTTAGGGATTTGGTTAAATTCTGATGCCTTAGCTAATTTAGAATCCATCTCTTTCCGAAAGTTTGCTGCCATCTTAGTTTGATAGTTTGTTTAATTTTGAATTTAATTTCTTACCTGAAATCAATAGTCCAAACAATATAAGTAGGTATTATAATTTGGGTGATTATCTCTGATCCTAGAGGATGACATTGGGTTACTACCCTGTATTACTTGCACGACCGGTATGCTTGCCAAACACGTGTCACCTGCCATAGGCTGAAAATGTAAAACTATTGATGCTCTACCGCAGGTTAGAAATATGAAACTATTGATGCCCCACCACTGACTAGAAACATGGTTATGGTAGTCCACAGTCGAGCACCCTAAGGTGATTAGATCTGATTTATGATGATCACGAGGGTTATGATATGATATTTTGCATCACATAGCATATGTTGTTATGCATAACCAAAGTATTTTATGACATTACATATTACTTCTTAATTATTTTTATTATGATAGTGTGAGTATGTAGAAATTCTTACTAGACTATAAAGCTCATATCCTATTTTGTTTTTTCAGAGACACAAGATGCTTACTTTGGATAGGTTGGGCAAGCAGTTCCAAAATCAGAGATGGTTCATTAGTTAGTGAAACTTGTAATACCACCAAATATTTAAATAAATATAATTGAGCAAGTTGATAATGAATTTATTTAGTGGATATTTGATTATTGATTATTTTTGAATAAATCATATTTTTATTAAAATATTTGTGTATGCTATAGGGCATACATGATTTCTAGAATAGTGCTTAATGGTTCATATGGCCGTGTCACATGACCGACCAAAGGGTCCCATGTGGGCAGTAAGGTCACCAAGTGAAGTATTTTCCTAAGGAAAAGGAGCTACAAGAGCAACAAACATTTCAAGCAGGATCACAACAAGGAGAAGGACAACAAAAATCTAGAACTCAAAGATGAGTTTATGTACTCATGCCATAGGATGCTAATGCTTCTAACTCGACAATGATAGGTATGATTCAGCTTTCATCAAAAAAAGTAATTATTTTTGTTCAATATTCGTGCTACCAGTTCTTTTATATTAACTTATTTTGTTAAGCAGAATAATGAGATATTCTTCATATCCTTAGAAATTATATTTGTATATGTACATTAAGTGGAGATGTTATTTTAGTTAACTTAGCTTATAAAAATTATGTTTTGGATATTGAGAATAGGAAAATGAAATTAGATTTGCTAGTATTAGAAATGAAGGACTTTAATCATTGGGATGGGATGGTTAGTAGCCTACCATGCCACTATTGATTGCTTTGAGAAGACAAGGAAGTTACAAATTCCCAGCCAATTAGAATTCAATTTTAAGGACAACTAATCATCCTCTCACTAGAAACTGATCTCAGCTTTTCACACCAGGCGACTTTTAGGAAAGGATGTGAAGGATTCCTAGCCATTGTGATAGAGACCAAATATGATGAGTTCAAGTTAGAAGATATTTATATTGTAAAGGAATTTCCTGATATTTTTTTCAGACAAATTGCTAGGTTTATCCCATGATAGAGAGATTGGGTTTTCTATAGACTTAATTCCTAGCACTAGTCCAATTTCTAAGTTTCATGCTAAATGGTTTTAGGAGAACTAAAAGAATTGAGAGAATCCATTGCAAGGAGCACAAGTGTTTTCCAAATTAATCTTTGTTTTGGTTATCTCCAATTGAAGATAAAAAATTGAAGATGTGTAAAGGATAGCTTTCAAAACAAGATAAAAACATTATAGATTTCAAGTCATGTCCTTTGGATTGACAAGTGTGCTCACGCCCTCATGGATCTCATGAATCGAGTGTTCAAACCTTCCTTAAACCAGTTTGTGATAGTGTTCATTGATGATATATTGGTCTGCTCAAAAGGCCCACAAGAGAATAAAGAACATCAAAGGATAGTGTTGTGAACTTTAGGTATATTAATTTCCAGAATAAAATTATTTTAAGAGGGAAGAATATAATATACTGATAAAAAAGAAGAAGCAAATGGAACAGGGGATTTTGTCCCCTGCTTGTTCGAACGAAAGGGTGTTGAAATAACTAGATTACCATCGTGGTTGGGCAGGAGAAGGCTGAAGGCATGATGGGGTTGGCGGGACTCTCAATCAACCGAGCTAATCCACCATGTGACAAAGTTATCCAATCCAGTTTTTTCCCTTTAAATCTCACCCTACATCACCTATAATGGGGTCAAGATCGAGCCTCCACCATTGTTCTTCCCCATCTCTGGTGGCCAATCGCTCCCTTGCCATTGTCGATAAGTTTCTTACTCCCTCAGCTTATTTTGTTTCATTTTAGGATGGAGCCATTTGGACTCCCTATTAGTGGATCGGGCTAGAAATGGCTGCACCACTCCGACCCCCCTCTCCATCTAGTCGTGCTCCGATGGACCACCATCCTGAACCTTCCCTCGTTCCCCCATCTCCTTGTTTTCGGGACCATGGAATGCTTTTCGGGTCGAGCCAAGAAGAAAAGAAAAAAAGGGGAAGGAAAGAAGAAGAAGAAGAAAAGAAAAGAAAAAAAAGAAAGAGAAAAATAAAAAAAGGGAGAGAGAAAGAGGAGAGAGAAGAGATAGAGAAAGAGGAGAGACATAAGAAGTGAGAGGAGAGAGAGAAGAGAGAGAAAGAGGAGGGAGAGAAGAGAGAGAAGAGAAAAGAGAGAAAAGAAAAAGTAAGATAATTAATTAATTAATTAATTAATTAATTAAAAAGGAAGATCTAAAAGTGTATCTCCTAGGAATTGGAAATGTTGTGAAGTTAGGATTAGGGATTAGTGGATGGATTGCTGATAAAATCAGGTAGAGGGTTTTAGACCTATAACTACATACCATGGAATTGTTTATTAAAAATAAGATATTATGTAGGATGATAATTTTCTAGACAGAAAGGTATTAAGCAAGTTATAGCATGTAGGACGAGGATCCAAGTGCAGACTGATATCGAGCATGTTAAATCTATTCCCAATAAAGATAAAAATTTTTGGATATCGATCATCTATTTATATAAAAACTATTTTGTACATAAGTGATTTTGCTCCATGTGTTTGATAATTGCATGTTAATACTTAGTTTTAAGTATATATGGTATTTGATAGCCATCTGTTATATACTCATATGTTAAGTATATATAATTTTATATGAATTATATTTTTATATAGGTGATCTTGGTTAGATAAATTGGTGCGGGCACCAGGATTAGATAGAGGTTGCTGAGCTCATTATGGATTTCTGATTGATATAGTTAGACTTTTGATTCTTGTCAGTCCATTTGAGTTATGTTAGTCATTTTATATCGAGTTTACTTTAAGTCTTGTAATCGAGTCATGTCAGATTCACTTATCTCTAGTATAGTCTTGTAATCTATTATTTGAGTTAAGTCAAGGTTTATTTCACTTGAGTCAAAGTCTATAATCAAGAAGTTGAAGACCCAAGATAATGAAGGGCCACATTCAGTGCACCACCTCAGCAGCCACATGGAATCCTAGTCAAAGTAGGCACCATCTACTCAGTTAAGGCATCCCAGGATATTCATAAAGCCGTCCAAGCATAAAAGGAAGCAAATAAGCGCCCCTATGGAAGATGTTGGCTGCCTAAAAAAATATGGAAGAAAATATATGGTGCCCCATGTCTCATGCAAGCAAATTAGGCAGTATATGGCACCCCCCTTTTTTCCTCCTTGTTTCATGATTTTGCCCACCTATTTATGGAAATTATGTGGCGCCATCCCTTAATCCTCTCCATGTTTCATGCAATCTCCAATCAACCTACAAGGAAATAATGTGGCACCCCTTTCTTTTCTCTTTTTCCATGTAATTCAAGGGTTAGGGTTAATGATAAAAGCCCCTCTCTCCTTCCTGTATGAGAATTTATTGATGATGAATGAAAAGAGTCTTCTTCTTGTATTTTCCAATGCTCTTGAGCGTTGATGCTCCGTGAAGGAGAGGGTAAGAGGTCCAAACACCTGTTCCAAGTATCCAAACTAATCTAAGTTCTAAATCATCCTAGCTCCAGACGCCAAGGCTCCAACTTCCAAACCCTAGCCTCCATCTTCAAAGCAACCTCTCCTCACCAAGCATCCAAGCATCTTCTCCATGCCAAGCTCCTCCGGCATCTTCTTCTGCCTCCTCTCCACTTCCAACTCTCTACTTCATATTTTTTCTACTTTTTGGGTCTCTAATTCTTGGTGTTTGCAGGATCCCTCAGGTGCTACGATCCTTAGAAAAAGTCCTTTTTGCCTTCGGAACCATCTAAAGAAAAGCCAAAACTTTCGCGGGAAAATAGCTTCTTCTTTCAGGTGCTAGTCCCAAGAGCTGTGTGATCCAATCTATTAAGAAGAAGACAATCATTGCCTAGTATGCAAACCCATCCCTTCTCACAAGGTCTAATTTGTTGAAGAAAGAGCATGTTCTAATTAGTGGTTTCTCAACCCTAGGATCCTATTTTCTTTATTACTTAGTTGAATCCTAATCTGTGGGTAATTACTTTAATCTTTGTATAATCATCATTTATTTACTCTTACTCTTTTCAGGAAGTAAAGCCTTATGAAATTTGAAATCATTGCTCTTTAAATCTGAAGTTGCCTTATGTTAATCTCTTTAGAATAATATCCTGCATCAGTTTGGTATCAGAGCAAGTTAGGACATGTTCATGCATAATTCTCAAAAAATATCTACATGCTGAAATTTCTTCATAGTAATGCTAAACCCAGAAATTGTTTTTCATTAAAACCTTTAGATTATCATTTATCTTTGCATCCATCAATCATATAATTAATCCTCATTAAATCTATAATTTTCTTCTTAATTTCAGATCTGCAAATACAAAAAAATCTGCATATTTTACTTTAGGTTTTCATATGTATGCATGCATGATTGAATTCGCTTAAGGATAATTTCTCTCTCTCAAATAAGGGAAGAATTTTATCACCTTTCCTTAGCCTAAAACAACCACCCTCATCTCGATCCCAAGCCCAATTAAAATTGAGTAGAAACCTAAAGCAGCTAAGGAGGTCAGGTTCAAAGTATTGTGATGAAACAAGTGCACTCAATCCTTCAGTTATTTCTTGAAATTGGTATCTAGGCAAGAGGTCCAACGGCAAACGCCTTAAGCAGACTTGTGGTTCTTTAATTAGGTCCCTGTGAGAGCTGGGGGAGCCTCCTACAACCCCACCTCTTACCTGGCCAGTGGAAAGGATAATTGTTGAGTTGATTGTAAGTTGAGTTGATTCATTCTACTTGAGCTTTTAGGTCTAGAAAATCCTAGAACGAATTTGTGTGCTGCATGACCACCAGGTCAGGAGCCCATTACCATTAGCCCCAAACCCAATCTAGTTTAACCATGGAGTCCAATCTTGAAACCCAATTGAGGGCCATTACTCAACAGTTTGCCCAGTTGAACCATAGGTTTACCCAAATGGAGACATGGATAGAAATCCTAAAAGGAACCCATGAGACCCATACTAAGCATGAACTTGAAACACCTTTCTAACACCTCTCAACCCTAGAAGAGCCCTATGCCATGACCCAATCTTGAAGCTTAATCAGAGGAGACCCAATCATGATTTTATGGATCAAGATGAGAGAGCCATTAGAAATATTAGGTTAGAATCATCTATATTTGATGGCAGTCTTGACCCTAAGGTATCCACTGATTGGGAAGGAGATATGGACCAGTACTTTGAGTGGTATAAAATGTCTGAAGAGAGGAAGTTTAAGTTTGCTAAACTTAGATTAGTTCGCCAAGCTAGACTATACTGGAAAAATGTTGAAAGGATAACTAGGCAAAGAGGAGACATACCCATAGCTACCTGGAGAGCCATGAAACTTAAGCTTAGGAAAAAGTATCTCTCCATATCCTATCACCAGAGACTTTTAGATCAATGGCAGAGGCTAAGACAGGGAAGCAAGACTGTATCTGAATATATAGCCAAATTTGATGAATATGTCATGAGGTATAGCATAGATGAGTCTGAAGTTATGACCCTATCTAGAGTTAGGGCTGGACTACATGAGGACATTTAGAGAATTATTTTTAAGAGAAGTCCATGATCTTGAACAGGCTTATCAGATAGCTAGAGACTACGAGAGTTCCATAAGGGACCCATAATCTGTCGACCTGAACCCACTAGAAACAGTACCCCTAATCAAAAACTAGGGTCTAGTTAAGTGCACCCAGGCCGACCTATTCCTAGCACCCCATTGACCCGTAAGGAAGATAAAGGTAAGTCACCTGAAGTTCAGAGGAATCCAAATTTTTAATACTCCCTATTTTAGATGTCATAAATTGGGACATTATTCTAGTCAATGCCCAACCCGAACCTTGCACATAAGAGAATGAAGGGCCACATTCAGTATGCCACCTCAGCAGCCACATGGAATCCTAGTCAAAGTAGGCACCATCTACTTAGTTAAGGCATCCCAGGATTTTCATGAAGCCATCCAAGCATAAAAGGAAGCAACTAAGAGCCCGTATGGAAGATGTTGGCCGCCCAAAGAAATATGGGAGAAAATATATGGTGCCCCATGTCTAATGCAAGTAAATTAGGCAGTATATGGCACCCTCCTTTTTTTCCTCCTTGTTTCATGATGCCGCCCACATCTTTATGGAAATTACGTGGCACCATCCCTTGATCCTCTCCATGTTTCATGCAAACTCCAATCAACCTACAAGGAAATAATGTGGCACCTCTTTCTTTTCTCTTTTTTAATGTAATTCAAGGGTTAGGGTTAATGATAAAAGCCCCTCCCTCCTTCCTGTATGAGAATTATTGATAATGAATGAAAAGATTCTTCTTCTTCTATTTTCCTATGCTCTTAAGCGCTGACGCTCCATGAGGGAGAGGGTGAGAGGCCCAAACACCTGTTCTAAGTACCCAAACCAAGCTAAGTTCTCAAACATCCCAGCTCTAGATGCCAAGGTTCCAACTTCCAAACCCTAGCCGCCATCTTCAAAGCAACCAAGCATCTTCTCCTCACCAAGCAACCAAGCATCTTCTCCATGCCAAGCACCTTCAGCATCTTCTTCTGCTTCCTCTCCACTTCCAACTCTCTACTTCATATTTTTCTTACTTTATGAGTCTCTAATCCTTGGTATTTGCAGGATCCCTCAGGTGCTACGATCCTTAGAAGAAGTCCTCTTTGCCTCCGGAACCATCTGAAGAAAAGTCAAAACTTTCATGAGAAAATAGCTTCTTCTTCCAAGTACCAGTCCCGAAAGCTGTGTGATCCAATCTATTAAGAAGAAGACAATCATTGCCTGGTATGCAAACCCATCCCTTCTCACAAGTTCTGATTTGTTGAAGAAAGAGAATATTCTAATTAGTAGTTTCTCAACCCTAGGATCATGTTTCCTTTATTACCTAGTTGAATCCTAATCTGCGGGTAGTTACTTTAATTTTCACATAATCATCCTTTGTTTACTCTTACTCTTTTCGAGAAGTAAAGCCTTATAAAATCTGAAATCAGTGCTCTCTAAATCAGAAGTTGCCTTATGTTAATCTCTTGCATAATAATATCCCACATTATAAATTATGGTAATTATGTGTATTCAATTGGATAAAAGAGTATATTTTGATATAAAATTTGTTAACAAACATGAATTAATTTTAAGATTGCATGATAGATGGTGATGTACTAGACTAGCTATATATTGATGCCCCGCTATAGATCGAAAATGTAGTATTATTGATGACTGCCATAGGCTGAAATGTGAAACTATTGATGCCCCACCGTAGGCTAGAAATGTGGAACTATTGATGCCCCACCATGGGTCGGAAACATGGTTATGGTAGTGTAGAGCTGAGTACCCTAAGGTGATTAGATTTGATTTATGATGATCATGAAGGTTATGATATGATATTTTGCATCACATGGTATATGTTGTTATATATAACCATAGTATTTTATGACATTACATATTACTTATTAATTATTTTTATTATGATGGTATAAGTATGTAAAAATCCTTACTGGGCTATAATGCTTATATCCTATTATATTTTTTTAGAGACACAAGATGCTTAGTATGGATGGATTGGACGAGCAATTCCAGTATCAGAGTTAGTTCATTAGCTAGTGAAACTTGTAATATCACCAAATATATAAATAATTATAATTGAGTAAGTTGATAATGAATTTATTTAATAGATATTTAATTATTAATTATTTTTGAATAAATCATATTTTTATTAGAATATTTGTGTATGCTATAAGATATACATGGTCTCTAAAGCAGTGCTCAACGGTTCATATGACTGTTTCATGTGGTTGACCCGAGTACTAGGTTTAGGGTGTGACAAGTAGTGTAGGGGGTTGTAAAAATTCAGCAAAGGGCTAGGTGAGGAATCTGCATTGGGTTCTAAAATTTTGGTCAAAGAACAATATAATTTAGAGCAGAGAATGCAAGAAAAAGTTATTACATGATATTCATTTGCTTGATCTCAAGGAAGAAAAAATGGACTTGTCTTCCACGAAGTTGGCTACTAGAGAAATTTTGAAACAATCTTTGGATGAGATGTACATTAAGGAGGAAGTCTATTGGAAGCAAAAGGAAAAAGTGTCTAAGCTCGAGGAAGGGGATAGAAATTTGGCATTCTTTGATAAAGTGGCATATGGGAAAAAGAGAAGGATTCAAATTGTGTCCTTGAAGGATAATGATAATGTGTTGTCTTTTGCAGTAGAAATTGCAAAGAGGTTTCATAATTTCTTCTTAAATTTATTTGGCAAATCTTAAAAACATGTTATTGGTATTGATTGGCACTTGATTTTAGGAGAGTCCACCCCTGACCTTACTGACCTTGTTAGAAGTTTTTCCAAAGAAAAGATTAAGAAAGCAATCTTTTTTTGAAGGAAAAAAAACTCCAGGCTTGGATGGCTTTACAATCTCATTCTTCCAAAGGTTTTGGAATGTTATTAGTGATGACTTGGTGGCTCTACTAGATGACTTTTATGGTGATCGTTTGGACTTGGATAGGTAGAATTATGCATTTGTGGTGCTTATTCCAAAGAAAGAGGGGGGGGGGGGGGGGGGGGGGGTTATCTATGAAGGTTTTTAGATCCATCAACTTGCTGAATAGCCTTTATAAGATCATCAATCCTTCTTGAGCTTATTAATTTAGCAAAATCAGCTTTTATTAAAGATCACGGGATAGTGGAGTGCTTCCTCGGTGCTCATAAGATATTGGCATACTATAATCAATCTGGTGAAAAGGATATCTTATGCAAGCTAGACTTTAAGAAGGCCTTTGATAGATGAATTGAGGGTTCTTGTTTAAGATACTATAAGCAAGAGATTTCTAGACAAGTGGATTGGGTGGATTTGACAGCTAGTATGATCCGCATCAATAGCAATTATGTTGAATGGTAAATTAAGGAGATGGGTCAGATGTAAGAAGGGTTTAAGGCAAGGAGATTCATTGTCACCATCACTATTCTTCCTTGAAATGGATATTCTTTCTTGAATTTTGAAGAGAGAGGGAGGTCTTGGTTGATTGAGAGTATTGGATCTCAAAGTTGGGATATGTCAGTTTAAGCACAAACCAACCACCGGTTCAACTGGTCGAAGATATTTCTCCTGAACCATACGCTTTAAACCGCAGTAACCGGAGGAAACCAAATGGCTGACGGATCGGTCGAAGCCGAAAACACAACCTTCGGCCTACGTCGAAGACACAACCTCCGGTCCACATCGAAAACATAGTCTTTGACCTACGACGAAGACCAAGTCTTCGACCTACACCGAAATATGATCTCTGAAAGAGTCCGAAGATGAAGACATTCCTCCAATTCGACTACAGATATTTTCCCAAGAGGGAAGCCTGAAGATGGATCCCCGATCTGTCTCAGATCTCCACGAACGCGATGAATAATGGTTATCATCGACTACCTCCAGAGCATAATCATGGCGCGTAACTCTAGCGACAACACCTCCGGTTTGACCGGAACCATTTAGTAACCATCCATAATTGCGAATTGAGGGGAAGGAATTAAATTCCCCATCGTAACCGCAAGAGAGAGAATAGAACCACAGGTCAGGCAAATCATTATAAATAACGGTAAGAGGGGACGCTCCAAGTAAGGCACAAGATACTCTTGAAAATTTGAAAGTCTTTCCCTCTCCATTTATCCTCCTCGAAATATTTCCCATTCTGTGGCTGGAGCCCACCTCTGACTTAGGCATCGGAGTGTCCCCCGCCGGAGCAACTCTGGCCAGGGATTTGTTTTGCAGGTGAACTAAGGAGCGAGCCTGCAATCTAATATCTCCACCCGGTCAGAACAGGGACTCTACGCCAATAGATTGGCGCACCAGGAAGGGGGAGTGCCCATTCAAAAATCCATTATTAAGCTCCCTTCCTTAAAAAGGGAAAGTGTAAGAAGTTCTCGATGGCAAGAGGAAAGACTCGGATTGCCTCAACGAGTCGAAGTCGTGCTCCTTCCCAGGGGAGTAGGCCTCCGATAGAGAACGACATTCCACCTCCCATAATTGTCATGGGACAGCAGCAATTCGAAACTCTCCTGAACTAGGTCAATAACCTCACAGCTATGGTTCAGGACTTCCATGACAGAGCTTTCCAGGTGGGGCATCTGCTGGCCACCTCCAGAAACAACTCTCGATCCCAGAGGAAGAGAGCCCCTCGAGAGGGGTCCACGCACCTCTCCTCTATCCTCGGCCCTCCCCTAAAGGCTGAAGTTCAAGAATGTCCACTGATTCCCTGCAAAGAAGAAAAAGGCCTAGGCAAACTTACTCTCCCTCTTCTGAAAACTCTACTCCTGTAGAGAAAGCATCGAAGCAAGTCCTCCCAATTACGATGGGAAGTTCAAAGACATCGAATCAGAAATGGCAAAAATCTGGGAGCAAAGGGATCACAACGATCTAGCAGTGTGTGATCTACGCCCCCTTACACCGATCGCATCTTAGTCGAAGTTGTTCCTCGACACTTTAGGGTTCCCCTGGCACCTCTGATTCTTTTGATCATCTAGGCAGTTTAAAGACCTATATGATGATCCAAGGAGCTTCGGACGTGATGTACTGTCTCGCATTCCCGGCCACCTTGAAGAAAGCTGCTCAGATGTAGTACTCAAGCATACACCCAGGTACCATTGATTCCTTCTCCGAGTTAGAAAAACTGTTTGTCTTGCATTTCAGGACCTGCCGCAAGACCTCCCGAAATATGGATATGATGTTCCTTCTTCACCAAAATGAAGAAGAAAGTCTGCGAGATTATATCTCCAGATTTAATGCGGCCACGCTCGAGATCCTCGATCTCAACGAGCACATGGCCATGTTTGCACTGAAGAAGGGCCTTTATACATCCAGGCTCACCTTTTCCCTAGACAAGAAGTTTTCCAAAAGCTATGATGAGCTCCTATCAAGAGCTCAAAAATATGCCGATGCCAAAGAGCAAGCGGCAAATCGATGACTGACTTAAGGAAAGCCCCCTTCAAAGAAGAAAAGCGACAAGGGACAGGGCCTCCCTGCTTCCAACAACAGATACACTGACCGACGACGGAGTCCCAGGCCTAGAACATCAGGTAGGAGATTCAACTCCTATACCCTCCTCAACCTCCCTCGAGAAAAGATCCTCTTGGAGATAGAGAAAGAAGGCTATCTCCAACGGCCACATCCCATGAAGGCATCCTCTTCCGCAAGGAACAGGAACAAATACTACCGATTCCATCAGGACCATGGCCATAATACTGAAGAATGCATTTAGTTGAGAAATGCTATAGAGGATATTATTAAGAGAGGATACCTGGGGCGATACATTGGATTCCAAGGACCTCGGTCAGAAGTTACAGTTCCCAACCGGCTCCTGAAGAGGCTGAACTGCCGAACCAAAGGCCCTCCAACGGAGGTGTGGGGATGATACATCGACCTACCAATTGGAGAAGAGATGAAGATGATGCCCCGAAGTAGCTCAAGGACAACAATGCTATCCTCTTCTCCGATGATGGCCTCACGGGAGTTCGGCTCCTGCACGACGATCCTATTATTATTTCGGCTGTTATAGCCAATTATGATATAAAACGAATCTTGGTTGATAATGAAAGTTTGATCGATGTCTTGATTTACAATGCGTTCTCTCGGATGTGTTTGCCTAAAAACAAACTACAAAGATCTCCTATACCACTTACTGGCTTCGAAGGCAATCAGGTCGATGCTGAGGGAGACATAGTACTGTCTGTGACCCTCGGTACCGAGCCTCGATAGAAGACACTACCGATCAATTTTATGGTGGTCCGAACCCTTTAGGCCTATAACATTATTTTGGGATGGCCCGTCCTGAACAAATTTTGGACCATAGTGTCGATCTACTACCTCCTGGTATGTTTTCCTATCAGGAATGGCATCGAAGAGGCCAAAGAAGATCAGGGAATGGCTCGACAATGCTTGATGATTCAGGACAAGCACTCCAATGACCCTATAACTTGGGATCAGTTAGATTCGAGAGACCCGACTACAGATTCGGGTGAACCCATGGAGAGAACCATTTCAGTTCCATTGACTGAGAGGACCCCACCAGGGTCATATAGATCGGAAGCATGCTTGAAGAGAAAAATAGAACGGAGCTGATTTGTTTTCTAAGAAATAATGCTGATGTTTTTGCCTGGTCAACTTCGGGCATACCAGGGATTTTAGCCGAAGTAATCACTCATCGGCTGGAAGTTGCTCCTGAATATAAGCCGGTCCGGCAGAAAAAGATGAGCTTTACCCCCGAAAGGTAGAAGGCAATAGATGAGAAAGTAAGCAAGCTCCTCAAGGCAGGGTTCATTCGAGAAGCCCATTACCCCGAGTGGTTTGCCAATGTGGTAATGTGATGCGGCACGCATATGATTAATGTTTTGAATATGGTGTTTGTAGAGCAATGAAACCTAATTATACTTAGCATTGTACTCATCTTAATAAGATTTAAGGATTATATGAAAAGGGACTATTACATGATTAGACACAACTCTAAAACTAAGAAGGAAGAAGATCTAGACAATAGGGGCTAATGATTGAGGACTTACCTTGATGAGTTTTCCAACCTTCCTATGATTCAAAACTTGAAACTACTGATGCTCTGGACTGGAGAACTTGGATAACAGTGATCAGAACCCTGGACTTGGGCTTCAGCTTTTTGGTTCATTGTCAAGGGGAACCCTGTTCACAACTCAAGGACTTCGAAGGACCCTGCAATGAAGATCAAAGTTAAGGTTGAAGGATGCAAACATAAAGAAGGGATGGGAGAACTTGTGAACAAAGAAAAGATAGTTGAGAAGATCTGGCCGACTCCAATGCCTTTGCCTTGAGCTTGGATGATGAATTGCTAGGGAAGAGAGTGGCTTTGGGCGTGGAAGAAGAAGATAGGAAAAATTTCACACATAAAACTCAAGACAACTTCACTTCAAACTTCATTCATTTCCAAAATCAATCTCTTTTACAATGGGCGTCCAAGGCTTTTAATAGCCTCACAAAGCTAGCTTTTGAAATTTAAAAACTCCCCAAATCGAGGAGGATTACAAGGGGGGTTGGAGGATTTGGTGAAGAGTTTGGAGGGATGTGGGGGGGTTGGAGGATTTGGTGGAGGACTTGGAGGGATGTGGCCAACCTCCTTGAATTTGAATCTCCCCTGTTGGCGCCCAAAGGGTGATGAGGTGGCTGGTGAAGTGGCACCTGATGACGTGGCATGGTGAGGTGGTCTTCTACTTTGATAAGAATGACATGTGGCACCCAGTGGTCCTAGTTGATGGTCCTTTTCTCTTGCTTGGTTGATGTGTCTTCTCTTCTTCATGTGGTCAAATTCTGGGGTCTAGAATTTGAGTCTTGTTGCTGGCTTTCATGGCTTTAAGACTTGATTAGACTTAACTCAATTGAATTAGACTTAACTCAACTGAACTGACTTGACTGACCTAGACTTTAAAACTTGAAATGGACTTACAGGAAATGAACTTTTAAAAGTAATTACAGGACTCAATAAACACTCTTGATTTGAAACTCAAAATTAATTACAGGACTCTTGAAAAGGAAATGACTCTTGAAAATAAAATACTTTTGAACTAAAGGATACAAGGTAACCTAATTATCTTCGATCCAATTGGGATAAGGCTAACCTTGTTGGAGTGAAGTTTCTTTCGGCTTCTGGTGTCCACACCATAATGGTAAAGAAAGCTAACGGCAAGTGGAGGATCTGCATCGATTACACGGATCTCGATAAAGCTTGTCCAAAAGATAGCTTTCCTCTTCTAAAGATCGACCAACTGGTCGATGCCACCGCTGGGCACCAATTGCTAAGCTTCATGGATGCTTTCTCTGGATACAATCAGATCTGAATGGATCCCCAGGATGAGGAGAAGATGGCCTTCATCACCGATGAAGGTCTGTATTGCTATAAAATGATGTCATTTGGGCTCAAGAATGCCGGGGCAACATTCCAAAGATTAATCAACAAGGTGTTCAAGGAGTAGTTGGGGAGAAACATGGAAGCCTATGTTGATGACATGATCATCAAAAGCCTTCTTAAAAAAGATCACATCAAGGACCTAGAAGAATCATTTGGTGCCCTGCGACACCACCTCATGAAGCTAAATCCAATGAAGTGTGCCTTCGGCGTAACTTTGGGCAAGTTTCTGGGATTCCTCGTTACCAAATAGGGGATTGAAGCAAATCCTGTGAAAATCTAGGCCCTCAAAGATATGAGGCATCCATCCTGTAAGAAGGAAGTACAACAGCTGACAGAGAGGATTGCTTCCTTAAGCAGGTTCATCTCTCGATCAGCCAAAAAATGCCTCTCCTTCTTCAAGGTACTCCAACAGTCTTGGGGCTTCAAATGGACTAAAGACTGCCATACTCCCTTTGAAGAGCTGAAGAAGTACTTAGTGTTGGGAATTGTGTCCCAAAGCCAATCGCCTGGGTTGTAGGCGGTTGTGCTGAGTATTGTACTCTTTCTTTGAATTAATAAAATATTATTTTTGGCAGCTCATCACATATTGTATTTCCCTGAAATGAACTCTTTCCATGTGATGAAGTCCTTAGGACTACATTGACTTCGATACAGAGAGGATGTATCGAGTGGTCCTTAAACCTTGTTCACAACCAAAGGATATATTATACTGGACGGCAATATATCAAGTATAGGTTGTAGTTCACATCGTTTGGTTGTCCTCTTGACCAAATGAGTGTGGTGACACTGATGTGATCTACAAGTGGGAATGTGATATCTAATTGAACGTAACTCCGTGCAGCCCCTTTCTGCCAAAGGGATACTGGATTGGATATGGGTATATGTGCCCCTTTGACCAGAGGTCATCACGGCAGCTTGCAAGCAACTCCTGTGCTTTGGTGCCGGACTACCCGGATTTTTAATCCGGTGATGGAAGGTTTCTGGGTACAGGCAAGTACTTGTGGAGCAATGATGGACCAAGATGGAATTGACCTGTCCAAACAGTTTGGATTGAATGTCTCACTGTATTTCAATTTATCAAATCCTCGGCCGGGGTAGTCCTAGTGAAGAGTCACTGGGCTTGCAAGGTTGAGACACATAGTCGACTGACTCAGTCTGGGTTGGCAGCCCAATCACAGTCGTCCTAAGTAGTATTGGACCAAAGGTTTGAATTTATGTCCGAGTTGGATTTGGATTTGGATATGGTTTCTCTTCTTCCACTAGAATTGATTTTGATTTACTTCAATTGGATGTCCTTCATTCTCCAAGAGATCCTTCTCTTAGATTCCAGGTATGGCGCCTCCTTTTTATTCTTTTTTTTCTTTTTTTCCCACATGCCTCTGTGGCCCTCCTGTCTGTGTGCTCAGTGGCTGTTGGCTTGAGTTGCCCCACTTGCTTGAACCTTGATTTCTGAATCATTTTAAATTGATTCGGAGTTCGTTTCGGCCTCCAATTTTGTGACCAATTGAACCAAATTCAATTAGGTTGGACTAATAATTTAAATGGGTTTGAGACCAAAATTGGCTTGGACCTGTTAATTAAACCGGTGTTCCTCTCACTTGGACCGTTTAACATGGTTTTGACGTTGGAATTTTTCCAAACACTGGTTGGAATTCCAAGCGTCCGAAGAAGCCTTAACGTCCCAAACGAACGTCGCTGGCTGTGGGTGCCTCTTCCTCTCCTCCACCCGTGATCTTTATCCCCTGTTTATTGCTGGTTATGTGGAGTTGGCAACTGCTGCCTCTTGGCCTCCCCATCTCTCCACCTCCCTCTCTCCCTGCTGTCCTATATAAACCATTGCAAGTCCCCTGTTTCAACGCATGTGTTTCAGCCGTGAAAATACTGTGACTTCTGCACCTGGCATTCTTCTTTGAGAGGTTGAGAGATCCCCAGATTGAGAGCTTAGTCTATGCTCTTATAGGTTGGGATTTGGAGAGTGTGAGGAAGGTTTTCAAGGCCCTTTTCCTTGTCCATTAGAGTGCTCAAACCCAGGATTGCAGCAAAGCCTGGTTGCTGCCATCCACTGTGACTATGTCTCCTTCCAGTGGCTAGCATCGCGTGTGAAGGTGGATTGGAGGGCCCCTGGCGTGTCTCCCCTCTAAAGGGAGTACTCTTCCACTCCTGGGAGCAAGCCGCGCGAGCCGGGATCACTGCTGCAGCTCCTAACGCCAAAAAGATCGCTGCTGGTTTTCTGCAACCAGAATTTCTGGCAGCAGGTTTTTGGGCATTTTGTACATCGTGTACACTGTGTTTTAGTTGCAGATTTTGGTGGCAAATTAAAGAAGACTTCTCCACCTTGTCTCTGCTGAAATTTGGGAGCAAACGGAGGTCCGGACGCCATCGTTTCGATGCTCTTTTTCAGGCTCAAAACAGAGTATCCCACGGTCCAAGGAGGAAGAAGGCTGGAATAGATTTATTCCAGCTATTCCAGCCTATTCCAGGTTTATCCCAGAGTTATTCCAGCCAGAATAAGGTATGAAAAAAAATTATTTTTTAATCATGCATGAATAGGATTTTTAATTCAAATATTTTGTAAATATTTTATATTATCCTACATGCCTATTTGCAACTAGAATTAGATTAGTTTTTGGGCGGAGCAGATTTCCGCTGTGCGAGTTTTTTAAAATATTTTTAAAATCCTATCTGCTCTCGCAGTTGTTTGCATGCCTAGTGTAGGATCATGTCAAACCACCTGTATCGTTCTCTTTTAGTGGTATCAGAGCCAGGTTGCATGTGTAATCTAATCTAGTTTGCATGTTTAATATATTAAAATTAGTTTAATCTTAATATGTATCCAAATTTCTTTTTGGAACCTAGTTGAGACCTTCACCATGACCGTGTGTCTTTGACACGATGCGGATCATCTGTGTTGGCCTCTTCAGAAGGATCCTTAAAGAATATTAAAAATTAAAAATTATTTTAATTTGGTGATACATGTTTTATGCATGTTTTATATTGGATATAAAATATTTGTAAAATATCTTGATGCATGATTTGGTATGTAAAAATTATTTTACATAGTGACTTAATTAAAAATTATTTTAATTAAGTGTTTGGATTATTAAAAAAACTTTTTAGGTTTATGAAATCTAATTAAATTTGTATAAGCCATTTTGGGTTAATTGGGTTAGCTGACTAGTTGGGTCCATAACTGGGTTAGACCTAAGTTTAGTTGAACCGGATTAAAAGAAGATTAAACAAAAGTTGTTTAAGGCCCTTCTTTAGAACTATCTAATAGTTAGATTAGTTGATCCGTTCATCTAAAATGGATCCAATTAGTGGCTCAGTGGACGCCCGAGTCTTTAGGCTAGTCTGATCGAGTCTGGTAAACCGACTGGTGTCGAGGTAGGTTTGGCATTGTGATCATGGTTATATGAGGCTACCTCTTTCCTGACCAACTTGGTTGGTGTCTAGGAAAGATGGTTAAAGGCGGATACTCATCCATGATCTCACTTACCTGGCTAGTCGAGTCGACCAGAACTGATTGGAAAAGCTCAATGACTCGAGTTAACCCATGTCACCCAGGTTGATCGGTCTGACTGTTCTATAGGTGCCCATGGATCAATTTGTTGATTTATTTCAACCCTCCTAAAATCTGATTGATTCAGTGGGAGGATGATCCATGTCCTTTTCTTTTTCTTCCATAACCGCTAAAAATCCTCTAAAATTATTAGGTCCTTTAAAGGACTAAGTCAAGGAGTTGACAGTGTCTTAGCCTCCCATTAAGTCAGTTAGAAATGTGTCCACTAGCTTGGTGTGCATCGGCAGTTCCATAGAACGGGTGTACATCCAGCGATTGGAATTTCTATCTGATCGATGATGGTTCAGTGCAACCTCCTTAACGGGACCAGGTGGGCCGGCCAAAGTCGGGCTTGGTCTTTAGTTAGCTGGAAGCATTGGATTTGTCATTTTAATGGTTGGACCTAACCAGAGACCCGCAATAGGAGGTCCCAAGGCCGATTGGGGTGTTCTTTGGGGCAAAATAAAATATTGAAAATTGTTTAGGGAAACAATTGGTTTACGAACCTACCTTTAGGCTCGTATGGGTGAGCTGGCCAAAGTCGGGCTCATCCGTGGCCTATTGATTTCAGTACCCACTTGAAAAAGTGTTTTCACGGATTGGAGTTAGAGGCTACCAATCTGAAAAATTAGTGGGAGAAACCTTTAGACTAAAGTCCAAGTCTTTTTGTTAAATTATTAATTCATACACAAAATTGGTCTTATTTTCTTTTCAAATATCTTCTAATTTATCGCTCCGGTCACTTCTCGATAACGAGAAGTTAAAGGGTCACAACTTCGATAGTTGGTATCTAAGATTGAGAATCGTTCTAGAGCATGAACAGATCCTCTATGTGATAACGGATCCAACACCTGAAATCCATCCCGCTAATGCACGGAGTGCGGTCAAAGATGCTTATCTGAAGTGGGTCTCTAATCGGACTACTGTCCAGTGCATTATGTTAGCGGCGATGAACGACGAGTTCAGTCGCAAATTCGAGGAGGCCCAACCTGATGAAATCCTTCAAAAGTTGAAGGAATCCTTCAGCACCCCGGATGATGTAGAACGGTACAAAGTGTCTTGTGCCATCTACAACTCCAAGATGCCGAATGGTGGTTCAGTCACTGATCATGTATTGTACATGATCGAGCTGATTGAAAAGTTGGGCAAACTCGGATGTCCCTTGCACGAGTAGCTCGGCAAGGATGCAATCCTGAATTCTCTTCCCTCCTCCTATCTTGATTTTCTCGATCATTATAAAATGAACAAGCCTGCAGTCAACTACCATGGTCTTTTGGGGTTCCTGCAGACTTTCGAGAAAGACCACCAACTGAATAAGGGGATGGTAAATTTAGTGGGAGGTAGTAGAGGTCATCGTCCCTTTAAGAAAGGGAAGAAGAAAATAAATAAAAAAGGAAAGAAGGTGCAAAATGCTCCTGGCCCTAGTCAGACCAGGAAGTATAAGGCTGATCATTCTTCTGCAGAATGTTTCTACTGCAAGAAGAAGGGACACTGGAAGAGGAACTGTCCTCTTTATATTGCGTCCCTTGATCCGAACAGGCCGAGGAAGCAGAAGTCTGCTGAACAAGGTATTTATATGATAAAACCTTGTAATTACTCAATTGTTGATACTGCTAACTGGGTATTGGATACTAGTAGTCCAATTCACATTTGTAATTCATTACAGGGACTTCTAGTTAGCAGAAGATTTGAAGATGGAGAATAGTTTCTGAGCATCGGGAATGGAAATCATGTTCCAGTACAGGCGATCGGAGTCTTGCATCTTGTCTTTGAGTCTTGTACTGTCAAACTAGTCGACTGTCACTATTGTCCTAGTTTCATTATGTGCATAATCTCTGTAGGCCTTTTGGCCAATTATGGTTTTGAACTATCAATAAAAGAAGATTTTTGCAATGTTATTTTGAATAACTCTGTTATAATGAAAGCGAGATTAAATAATGGCATGTATGTACTATCAAGGCCTGTTAGTGTAATGTACACTTCTAGCAAATGCCCAAGATTAGATAATGTCAACGATTTGTATCTATGGCACTGTAGGCTAGGTCATATTAACCAAAATAGGATAAACAAGATGAGGAGATGGACTCCTCGAGGTCAGTGATTCTGAATCACTGCCCACTTGTGAATCCTGTTTACTTGGTAAAATGACCAAGTCACCTTTTACTGGAAAAGGTGAACGAGCTACAGAACTTCTAAGTCTAATACATACTGATATATGTGGAACGATGACAGTTAGTGCCAGAGGAGGATACAAATATTTCATTACTTTTATAGACGACTTTTCAAGGTTCGGTTATGTCTTCTTAATGAGACATAAGTCTGAGTCATTTGAAATGTTCAAACGATACCGTAATGAAGTAGAAAAATAAAACTGGAAAAAGTATTAAAACCCTTCGATCTGATCGAGGTGGCGAATACTTATCTAGTGCATTTTTGACATATCTTGAGGAGAATGGAATTTTCTCTCAGTGGACTCCTCCAGGAATACCACAGTTGAATGGTGTGTCCAAAAGGAGGAATCGAACCTTGTTGGACATGATTCAATCCATGATGGGCTTTGCAACTCTACCGCTATCCTTTTGGGGTTATGCGCTTCAAACAGCCTATTACTTATTAAATGATGTTCCAAGTAAGTCTGTAGTCTCCACTCCGTATGAGATGTGGAGTGGACGTAAACCCTCAATCTCACACCTTCGGGTCTGGGGTTGTCCGGCTTACGTAAAGCATTTAGACTCAGACAAACTTGGTCCAAGGTCTGATCGGTGTTTATTCATTGGTTATCCTAAGGAAACCAAAGGATATTTCTTCTATTTGGAGAATGAACAAAAGGTGTTCGTTGCTCTTAGAGCTATCTTTTTGGAAAAGGAGTTCCTTGGAGAAGGAACTATAGCCTCTAAGATTGAACTTGATGAAGTTCAACTAATAGAAGAACCTGCATACTCTAAGGACATCATAGAACCGGCTGTGATTGAATCACACCCAGAACTCATTAGGAGATCCGGTAGAATACCGCGTCAGCCGGACAGATACTATGGTTTCTTGGTCCGGGACGGCGATCCCATTGAGCTCGATGAGAACAATGAGGATCCGATTACCTATATGGATGCTCTTCAGAGATCTGACTCTGAGGCATGGCTTGGAGCCATGTGATCCGAAATGGAGTCCATGGAAATCAACAATGTTTGGACATTGGTTGATCCGCCTGAAGGAATAAAACCCATCGGGTGTAAATGGATCTTCAAGAGAAAAAGGGGCGCAGATGGGAAGGTAGAGACCTATAAAGCCCGTCTAGTTGCCAAGGGGTATCGTCAGCGATATGGTATCGATTATGACGAGACTTTCTCCCCTGTGGCAATGCTCAAGTCCATTCGGATCATGCTTGCTTTGGCAGCATATTTTGATTACGAGATCTGGTAGATGGATGTCTGAACCGCTTTCCTAAATGGGGAGCTGGAAGAGGAGGTGTATATGATACAGCCTGAAGGGTTTACATCCACAGATGAATCAAAAGTATGCAAGTTGCAGAGGTCCATCTATGGACTCAAGCAAGCGTCTCGAAGTTGGAACTTACGGTTTGATAGGTGTATCAAATCGTATGGCTTCGTTAGGAATGGAGATGAGCCGTGCATCTATAAATGGGTTAATGGTTCTATGATTGTATTCCTGGTACTGTATGTTGATGACATTCTCTTAATCGGGAATGATATCGCAGCATTGCAAGGAATAAAGGTCTGGTTATCATCTCAGTTCTCCATGAAGGACTTGGGTGAAGCTTCTTACATACTAGGTATAAAGACTATAGAGATAGATCTAAGAAGCTTTTGGGACTGTCCCAGTCTACGTACATTGACACCGTGCTGAAACAATTCAGCATGGAAAATTCCAAGAAAGGCTATCTCCCGATAGGTTCTGGAATTACTCTTTCCAAGATGGATTGTGCGACAACTCCTGAGGAAAGAGAGCGCATGAGTAGAGTACCTTATGCTTCTGCAGTAGGCTCTATCATGTATGCTATGACTTGTACTAGACCAGACATGGCATACTCACTAGGAGTAGTGAGCAGATACCAGTCTGACCCAGGTGAGGCGCATTGGAAGGTGGTTAAGTCCATCCTTAAGTATTTGAGAAATACTAAAGATCAATGGCTGATTTATGGAGAACCTGACTTGAAACTTGTGGGGTACTCTGACTCCAGTTTCCAGTCAAATAGAGATGATAGCAAGAGTGTGTCAGGGTTTGTATTTACCCTGAATGGAGAAGCGATCTACTGGAAAAGTTCCAAGCAGGCAACTGTTGTAGACTCGGTATGCGAAGCAGAATACATTGCAGCATCAGATGCAGCAAAGGAAGCTGTGTGGTTGTGGAAGTTTCTTGGAGAGCTAGGGGTGGCACCTTCCCTAGATGGTCCTATTTCGGTGTACTGTGACAGCACTGGAGCCATTGCTCAAGCTAAGGAGCCTAAAGCTCATCACCGCACCAAGCACATTCTGCGACGCTACCACCTCGTACAAGAGATCGTGGAACGAGGCGACATCAATCTTCTAAAGATCGATGGAAAGGAAAATCTGGCCGACCCCTTCACTAAAGCCCTCGGAATAAAAGAGTTCGACTATTGTAAATGGGAAATGGGTATTAGATACTCTTCTGATTGGCTTTAGTACAAGTGGGAGTTGTTGGGAATTGTGTCCCAAAGCCAATCGCCTGGGTTGTAGGCGGTTGTACTGAGTATTGTACTCTTTCTTTGAATTAATAAAATATTATTTTTGGCAGCTCATCACATATTGTATTTCCCTGAAATGAACTCTTTCCATGTGATGAAGTCCTTAGGACTACACTGACTTCGATACGGAGAGGATGTATCGAGTGGTCCTTAAACCTTGTTCACAACCAAAGGATATATTGTACTGGACGACAATATATCAAGTATAGGTTGTTGTAGTTTACATCGTTTGGTTGTCCTCTTGACCAAATGAGTGTGGTGACACTGATGTGATCTACAAGTGGGATATGTGATATCTCATTGAACGTGACTCCGTGTAGCCCCTTTCTGCCAAAGGGATACTCACGATTGGATATGGGTATATGTGTCCCTCTGACCTGAGGTCATTACGGTAGCTTGCGAGCAACTCCCTGTGCTTTGGTGCCGGACTACCCAGATTTTTAATCCGGTGATGGAAGGTTTCTGGGTACAGGCAAGTACTTGTGGAGCAATGATGGACCAAGATGGAATTGACCTGTCCAAATAGTTCGGATTGAATGTCTCGCTGAATCTCAATTTAGCAAATCCTCGGCCAGGGTAGTCCTAGTGAAGAGTCACTGGGCTTGCAAGGTTGAGACATGTAGTCAACTGACTCAGTCTGGGTTGGCAGCCCAATCACAGTCGTCCTGAGCATTAGAGGTCAAAGGGATGAATTATACGGTAACCATATGCCAGAGGTTCGATAGTTTGCTCCCACATCTTCGACCTATCCGGACGCCGGGACCCATTGCTAGATGGTTTCCTGTGCTGGTACTAGAATTGTTCTAGTGCTACCGTTTAGGTTCGAACCTATGAGGTCAAACACCACAGAGGATAACTCTCTGATCCGGATATCGATTAGGAATCGTCTCAATTTTATGGTCACAATATTTTTTTTGAGCACTTTTTTTCCCATCTTGCCCTTGTCTGTGTCAACCGGAAATTGTTCCGGGTTGACCAGCACTGCGCCATGATTTTTTTGAATTAGTTTTGAACTGATTCGGAGTTCATTTCGGCCTCCAATTGGTTGTGAACCAATTAAACCAAATTCAATTGGGTTGGACTAATAGGTTTAAATGGGTTTGAACCAAAATTGGCTTGGATCGGTTAATTGAACCGGTGTTCCTCTCACTTGGACCATTTAACACGTTTTGACGTTGGAATTTTTCCAAACACTGGTTGGAATTCCAAGCATCCGAAGAAGCCTTAACGTCCCAAACGAACGTCGCTGGCTATGGGCGCCTCTTCCTCTCCTCCACCTGTGATCTTTATCCCCTGTTTATTGCTGGTTATGTGGAGTTGGCAACTGCTACCTCTTGGCCTCCCCGTCTCTCCACCTCCCTCTCTCCCTGCTGTCCTATATAAACCATTGCAAGTCCCCTGTTTCAACGCATGTGTTTCAGCCGTGAAAACACTGTGACTTCTGCACCTGGCATTCTTCTTTGAGAGGTTGAGAGATCCCCAGATTGAGAGCTTAGTCTATGCTCTTATAGGTTGGGATTTGGAGAGTGTGAGGAAGGTTTTCAAGGCCCTTTTCCTTGTCCATTAGAGTGCTCAAACCCAGGATTGCAGCAAAGCCTGGTTGCTGCCATCCATTGTGACTGTGTCTCCTTCCAGCGGCTAGCATCGCGTGTGAAGGTGGATCGGAGGGCCCCTGGCATGTCTTCCCTTAGAGGGAGTACTCTTCCACTCCTGAGAGCAAGCCGCGCGAGCCGGGATCACCGCTGCAGCTCCTAACGCCAAGAAGATCGCTGCTGGTTTTCTGCAACCAGAATTTCTGGCAGCAGGTCTTTGGGCATTTTGTACATCATGTACACTGTGTTTTGGTTGTAGATTTCGGTGGCAAATCGAAGAAGACTTCTCCACCTTGTCGCTGCTGAAGTTTAGGAGCAAACGGAGGTCCGGAAGCCATCGTTCGACGCTCTTTTTCAGGCTCAAAACAGAGTATCCCACGGTCCAAGGAGGAAGAAGGCTGGAATAGATTTATTCCAGCTATTCTAGCCTATTCCAGGATTATCCCAGAGTTATTCCAGCTAGAATAAGGTATGAAAAAAATATTATTTTTTAATCATGCATGAATATAATTTTTAATTCAAATATTTTGCAAATATTTTATATTATCCTACATGCCTATTTGCAACTAGAATTAGATTAGTTTCTGGGCAGAGCAGATTTTCGCTGTGCGGGTTTTTTAAAATATTTTTAAAATCCTATCTGCTCCCGCAGTTGTTTGCATGCCTAGTGTAGGATCATGTCAAACCACCTGTACCGTTCTCTTTCACTTAGAGACCCCACCTTTGCTTTCTAAACCTCAGGAGGGGGAGGTACTCTACTTATACCTTTCTGCTTCGAACAAAGCAGTCAATTCGGTCCTCATCTAAAGAGAAAAAGATGGCTTCCACAAACCGATCTACTACATCAGCAAAGTCCTACACGATGCTGAAACAAGGTATTCAAAAATGCAGAAGCTGATCTATTCTTTGATAATTGCGGCAAAGCAACTATGGCCATACTTCCATGCCTACGCCATCGTGGTGCTGACTGATCAGCCCCTCAAGGTCGTTCTCCGATGCCCTGATACCTCAGGAAGGATAGCCAAATGGGCTGTGAAGCTAAGCAAGTTCGATATTAGTTTCCAGGCCTAATCGGCTATGAAGGCCCGGGTGCTTTCAGATTTCTTGGTCGAATGCACCTGGAAGTCCGAAGATGAAGTGCCCCCAGCAGAAGAAGAAATCTCGAAGGATGCGGAGTCTGTTTGGGTGCTCCATGTGGATGGAGCCTCCAACTCCGCTGGGTGTGGAGTCGGTCTCATATTGGCTGAACCAGATGGGCATATGGTAGAATACGCACTCTAATTTTCCTTCCGTGCTTCGAATAACCAGGCCAAATACGAAGCCCTACTTGCAAGACTTCGGATTGCCAAGAGTTTGGGAGTTCAAAGACTCCAGGCTTTCTTGGATTCCCAGCTGGTGGTAAACCAAGTTAAAGGAGAATATGAAGCTAGAGACCCCACCATGGTGCAGTACCTAGAGAAGGTACAAGCCCTATCTTCTTAACTAGAGTTCTTCGAAATCCTGCATGTCCCTCGATCGGAGAACTCCCGGGTGGATGCACTATCTAGACATGCTACCACCACTCCGGAATCTCTTGGTCGCACCTTCGTTGAACACCTTGAAGTCACAAGTATAGCTGAAGAAACTATGGAGGTGCACCAAATTAAGACCAAACCAAGTTGGATGGATCCCATCATCTAGTTCTTAAATGAGGGTGTACTACAGGAAGATAAAGCAAAGGCTAAAAAGATCCGCTAGATGGCATCCCAATATGTCATCTTAAATGGAACTCTTTACAAAACATCATTTTCTCAGCTTTTACTGAAATGTTTGGGACCATCAGATGCTGACTATGTCTTGAGGGAGATCCATGAAGGGATATGCGGTGATCACCTGGGGGGTAGGTCTCTGGTGTACAAAATAATATGCCAGGGATACTATTAGCCTTCCATTTGGAAGGATTCAGCCGACTTCATATGGAAATGTGATTAATGATAGAGGTATGCCAATATACAGAGACAACCAGCGAGTCGTTTGACCCAGCTGACAGCATCCTAGCCCTTCGCCCAATGGGGCATGGATATCCTTGGCCCATTTCCACTGGCATCCAGGCAGAGGAAGTTCCTCCTTATGGAAATGACTATTTTACTAAATGGGTTGAAGCTGAACCACTAGCTCAGATCACGAAGGGCAAAGTCAAAAACTTTGTCAGGAACTCCATTATATTTCGATTCGAAACTCCACATACAATTATCATCGATAATGGGAGACAGTTCGATAATCCGAAGTTTAAAGACTTCTGTGCTCGATACCATGGCAACATAGGCTGACTACCGTCGTCCATCTACAGTCCAATGGAGAAGCTGAAGTAACTAATCGAACCATTCTCCATGGTCTGAAGACAAGGTTGAACGCTGCCAAGGGCTTTAGGCCAAAAAGCTGACCTCTGTTCTCTGGGCATACAGAACGACCCCGAGAATGGCTACCGGTGAATCTTCGTTCAACTTGGTGTATGGTACCGAAGCCGTCCTCCCTATCGAAGTTGCCCTCCAATCTCTAAGAATTGATAGATATGAAGAGCCTGAAAACTTCAATCATAGAAGAGTTGACCTGGATCTACTGCCGAGTACCAGGCTCCAGGCTCAAATGAAAATGGCGGCGTATCAACAAAAAGTCACAAAATATTACAACTCCAGAGTAAAGGAGCAAATTTTCCACGTGGGGGACATGGTGATGCAAAGAGCTGAAGTATCCAGGCTGACTGAACAAGGCAAGCTTTCTTCCAACTGGGATGGACCATACTAAGTTGAAGAAGTCATACATCCAGGAACATATCGACTCAAGACCTTGGATGGTAAAATTCTATCCCGGCCATGGAATGTACAAAACCTTCATAAGTACTATCAATAAACAGACCTCCAAAATCTTTTGTGCAAATCTGTCCAATTTTAAATGGCCCGTTGCACCAGCAGGATGACAATGGTTTTAACGACCCGATTGAAGAAATCAATCAATAGTGCAAATGAGAGTCTAATCCGCTCACCTTATCAGTATGCCCGACGAGTGTAACGGATAGCCCAATCAGGCTACCAAAATGATTGAAGGTACAGGAATGGTTTATGTAACCTACCATATTGTAAATTTGAAAATATGCCGAGGCAGGCCTAATCAGCCTACCTTACATCAAAGAAGGTGCAGGGATAGTTTCTATAACTTACCCTACAGAAAATCCGAAGATGCACCAGAGCGAACCTGAACAGCCTACCTTAATCATGACAAGGATGCACAGGATGGCTTAGATGCCTTGCTTTACGGTAAATCCAAAAATGTGCTGAAGTGAGTCTACATCACTCATCCTGTCAATAGCAAACATCTGATGAGACGGCCCAACCGATCTCATCCCCTCTGCAGATCTTTAATGGTTCTGAGAAATCTACACCCTCGACATATCACAAGGTCTACGTTTGGTGAGATATGTTAGTCATAGAAGAAGTATGAAGAAAGTTGGAATGCTTCATTTCATTTTCAAATTTTTTATAAAAAAAAGAGAGAGAGAGCCGAAAACAAGGTAGATAACGGGAAAATGGATCTAGAGACCACCAGTCAGCCCTTTCCCATGCCGGCGAGAGGTATCAAAGCCTTGGAAGGAGGATGGAGAGGCTCTGGCATTCCCTTCAGAGTCAAACTCCAACTCTTCTCCAAAATCGAAGTCAAATTCATGACCAGGGAAGGAGACGAAAGACCTAATGTTTTCCAAGCCCTTCAAATTGAAGTACTTGAAAGCCTTATCTCGATGCTCTCGGAACCCCTGGTCGTACGAATCCAGAACTGCCTCTGTAACTTCATCCTTGTAGGCGGAAGAAGCCATGAAGTCCGAGATGGCCTCGACCACCTTCTTCCTAACCTCCTCCGCCTCTGCAGTGGCTACCTCGACTCGAGCCTTGGCCTCCACCAGGCAGGCCTCCAAGACCCAGATTTTCCTCTCCAGGCGAGCAATGACCCCCTGCGAGTCATCATTGTCACCCTCAGTTTGCATCTCAGAGGCCCTCTTCATCATCGCCTTCTTAAGATCAAAGATATTAAAGTTCATTTTGTTTCCATGATAAAGGAAAGAAGGCAGTTTTTAAAAGGGGAGTCTGAAATTTCGATGGCCTGCGACAAGGGGAGACAGGGTCCTATTTAAAAGGATCCTACACCCATGAATAGCCACAGGGAAACATGCTCCGTGCCTTTTTCTAGATGCACCAAAGGGTGCCACATGTTGAGACGATGCCTTGAAACCTAAGTGACCGCCTGGGAACGGTATGATCACCAATAACTGCTCTCGGGGATGGTAACCGCCGGTGCTTCAGACCCAGAATGGTCTTCATCGTACGGTTATGGCATTAATGGCCTTCTCTCGAAAAAGGGAGGATATGGAGGCACCCAGGATGTGCGAGGACATGACCGTTCGAATATCAATACACTCGACATGGGCAACAAGAATCATGCTCAATGTTCCTCAATTAATGATTAACAGGAAAATGACACCTGTCTGTCACATCCATTATGTTGGCTCCACCCAGTGATTTTGATGAATAACAAAACATTGAGTGCATATTGTATTCTAATGAGGATTTCAAGTTGTGAGTTTTCAGGAAGAAAGCACCTCAAAATCTCAAAAACTTATGGTGTATGGCATGTAATGGCATAGAGCAATTCTCACAAATCCGGGCATCCTCTTCATTGAAAAAGGGCATCTAAATGTTTAAATATTATGTGTTTATGTATTCAAGAATTTTATTTATGTTTTCGAGGCATTTACACTTGAATCTGAAAGTTTTCAGTCTCAAGTGTCGACACCTGGACAGTCAAGTGTCGACACTTCAGCATTTGGCACAGACAAAAATCATGGCACGCCAAGTGTCGACACCTATATTCAAGTGTCGACACCAAGTGTCGACACCTATATCCAAGTGTCGACTCAAGGCCTGAGATTTTTTAAAATACAGAACTTTGTAATATTGAGGATTTTTGTGTCAAGTGTCGACACCTGTGCATCAAGTGTCGACACTTGAATGTTCAAGTGTCGACACCCAGAGATCAAGTGTCGACACCTGATAGCCAAGTGTCGATACCTGACAGCCAAGTGTCGACACTTGCAGCCTGACAGCTCTAACGGATCTATTTTTCTGGCTTGCAGAACTTGCTTTTCAAGATCCAAACGGCTATTTCCAAGGTACCAACGGTCACAAACCATTTTTTGGAAGGTTTTTGGTGTATTTAAGCTCCACCAACCTCATTTTAAAGCAAGAGAAGTGAAGAGAAGTGTATTCAAGTGCATTGAAGTCTACTCAAAAGCCAAAAAGCCAATATTCTCTCCATACTTCACATCAAAAGCCTCTTCTAGCTTGATTCCATTGAAAAGCCTACAAGCTCATCCTTACTTCATTCCAAAAAGAGGCACCTTGAAGGAGATTCCAAGGAAGAGTGAAGACAAAGCATCCACTTGAGCTTCAAAGATTCCAATCTACTCTTGAAGAGAGTTTGTTGTAGTTTTAAATTACATATCTATTTTTATTGTGATTTGACCTTGCTTTCAAGGGTGTCTTGAAAGAAGGTTATTGTGGTTTGTTGGTGAGCCAAAGGGATAAAACCAACTAGGGTTAACTTGTGAGCCCGAAGACAAAACAAGTGTTAAGGTTTGTTGGTAAGCCTAAGTGACAAAACCAACTTAGGTTTTGACTTGTGAGCCTTGTGAAAAACAAGTTGACTGTAATCTAGTGTGGATTATAGTGAAATTCCCAAGGGTGGCTTGGGGAGTGGATGTAGGTGCTAGGTTTGCACGAACCACTATAAACCTTGTGTTTGTGTGTGATTGCTCTTTTCCTCTCTTGCTCGTTAATTGTTGCTAACATCTTGCATCAAATTTATCATTGCTCACAAGCACCACTAGACCTTCATTTTATTGTCTTAATTTTTTAAAAGACCCAATTCACCCCCCCTCTTGGGCTCCATTTCTGGGCAACAAGTGGTATCAGAGCACCGGTACTCTCTTGTAGGTCCAAGGATCTTGAGTAAAAGATCATGGCAGCCCCAATAGGAATGGGTATTATTGAAGGTCAAGCTTCAAATCGACCCCCACTTTTTAATGGCACAAATTACACATACTGGAAGACACGCATGCGCATATTTATACAAGCTCTTGATTATAATTTATGGAGAACAATTGTAAAAGGTCCTCATCAGCCCACAATGATGATTAATGGCATTCTCACTCCAAAAATGGAAGATGATTGGGATGAGAATGACATTAAGCAAATTGAGCTTAATGCTAAGGCAATGAACCTTTTATTTTGTTCTCTTGATCCAAGTGAATTTAATAGAATATCAAATTGTCTCTCCGCCAAGAAGATTTGGGATACACTTGAGGTTACCCATGAGGGTACACACTAAGTGAAAACCACCAAGGTCAACATGCTTATTCACACATATGAAATGTTTAAAATGGAACATACTGAGTCAATTAGCGAAATGTATACTAGGTTCAAAACATTATGAATGGCATGAGAAGCCTAGGAAAAATAATTTCTAATGGTGAACTTGTGAATAAACTTCTCAGGTCTCTACCAGCTTCATGGGATGCAAAGGTCACTGCCGTTGAAGAAGCTAAGGACGTCAACACTCTTCTGCTGGAATAACTGCTGGGCTCTTTAATGACTTATGAGCTCTCCCTCAAACAAAAGAATGAAGAGGTGGACAAAAAGAAGAAGGCGATCACATTCAAATCTACTACTAGAGAGGACTCAAGCGAAGACTCCGAAGAAGATGATGAAGAAGATGAGACGGCTCTGTTAGCTAGGAAATTCAGAAGGTTCATGAGGAAGAAAAAGTTCAACTACAAAAAGAAACCTCTGAAAGGTGAGCCGAGTAAGGAAAAGAACAAAGAAAAGGAGAAGGAGCAGCCTACGTGTTTTGAGTGTAAAAAACCCGGGCATTTCAAGGTAGACTGCCCCTTGTTAAAGAAAAGCAGAAGAAAGCTAAGAAAGAAAGCCATGATGGCAACCTGGAGTGAAAGTGAAGACTCCAGTTCTGAGGAAGAACAGCAGGAGGTAGCAAACTTCTGTCTGATGGCCGATCAAGAAAAGGTATGCTCCGAAACCGAAAATGAATTTACTTTTGATGAGCTTCATGAGGTTTTTGATGAACTAGTCATAGAATTTTAAAAGTTAAAGTCAAAACATAAAGATTTAAAGAAGCAAATTTGGATCTAGCTAAAACAAATAACAACCTTTCAAATGAAAATGAATGCCTTCTTATACAAAATAAAAAATTAAATGATAAGATTATGGTACTTGAAAAAGAAAAGGATATCTTTAAAAAGAAAAGTTACTTTCAAATGAAAATTTGTCAAAACAAAGCAAAGAGATTTTAATTGAAAACAAAAGATATAAAGAAGAAATCGAAAAACTAAAACCTTTTGTAGAAAAATTTACTTACAGTTCTGAAAAATTGAATTTACTCTTAAATAACCAAAGAGCAATATTTGACAAAGCAGGATTAGGATTCAGAACTCATAAGAAACAAAAACTCTTTAAAATTTCTTTGTGCTTGCATCTTCATACATTACTTGCTATACTTGTGGTATCAAATGACATAAATCTTATATGTGCAACAAAAGAAAATTAAATAATACTAAGAAAGTTTGGGTTCCGAAAGGAACCAATGCCACTAACCAAAAAGGACCCAAGATGGCTTGGGTACCTAAAGTCTCCACTTGATCTTTATTGCAGGTATGCCTTGCAACCAACAAGAAAAGGATGTGGTACCTTGATAGCAGTTGCTCAAGGCATATGACAGGAGATGTGGAGCAGTTCTCATCACTCACATATCAAAATGGTGGCAATGTAACTTTTGGTGATAATGGAAAGGGCAAAATTATCAGTATTGGTAAAATCCATATCACCCCTACCTCTTATATTGATAATGTTTTATATGTTGATGGTTTAAAACATAACTTGCTTAGCATTAGTCAATTTTGTGACAAAAATTTTAAAGTTGCTTTTGAATCTTCTTTGTGCATTGTTTCTAGTCTAGATGACAATGGCATTAAGTTCATTGGTCATAGGCATGGCAATATTTATATGGTTGATCTTGATGATCTCCCTATTCAGAAAGGTCAATGTCTAGTGGCAATGGAAACCAAGATCGATGAAACTAGTTGGCTTTGGCATCGTAGACTAGGACATGCAAGCATGCATTTAATTTCAAAACTTAGCAAAAAGAATTTGGTAAAGGATTTGCCTAAACTCAATTTTGAAAAAGATAAAATTTGTAGTGCATGTCAACTTGGAAAATAAACAAAATCATCTTTCAAACTAAAAGGAGTGATCTCTACATCTAGACCTTTGGAATTGCTTCACATGGACCTCTTTGGGCCAACTAGAACATCTAGTTTGGGAGGTAAGAAGTATGGTCTAGTCATTGTAGATGATTTCTCACGATTTACATGGGTCATGTTTTTAGCACATAAAGATGAAACGTTTTCTGAATTTATTAGATTTCACAAAAGAGTTTTGAATGAAAAAGGTGTTTCAGTAGTATCTTTAAGAAGTGATCATGGAACCGAATTTAAAATATCGATTTTGATAAATTCTGTATTGAAAATGGAATTCATCACAATTTTTTTGCACCTAGGACACCTCAACAAAATGGGGTAGTAGAAAGAAAAAATAGAACTCTTGAAGAAATGGCATGCACCATGCTTTGTGAAAATGATTTACCTAGATATTTTTGGGCGGAAGCCATAAATACTGCATGCTATATTTTAAATCGAGTTTTAATTCGACCAATTTTAAAGAAAACCCCTTATGAGCTTTGGAAGGGTAGAAAACCTTCAATTCGTTATTTTCATGTTTTTGGATGCCGTTGTTTCATCTTAAACAATGGTAAAGATAATTTAAGTAAATTTGATGCCAAATCAGATGAGGGAGTCTTTCTAGGCTACTCCACATCTAGTAAGGCATACAGGGTCTTCAACAGAAGAACACTTGTTGTTGAAGAATCCATACATATGGTATTTGATGAAACTAACCAAAAATCTTCAAGAAAAGAAGATGTACTTTTTGATGAAACAGGTAGCAAGAAAACTGAAGAAATAAACAACAATGAAGGGCTTACCAAGGAACAGAACAATGATCAAAACACTGAAGGAGATCAAGCACAAGGTGATGAAAATACATCAACTGTTGATCCATTACCAAAAGAATGGAGGTATGCTCTTGGACACCCAAAAGAACTAATTATAGGTGATCCGTCTAAAGGTATAAGTACTCGATCATCCCTTAGAAATATTTGTGATTACTTAGCTTTTGTGTCTCAAATTGAACCTAAAACTATTGAGGAAGCTGAATGTGATAGTAATTGGATAAATGCTATGCAAGATGAACTTAATCAATTTAAAAGGAACAATGTTTGCACACTAGTGGATAGGCCTTCAAACACATCAATTATTGGTACAAAATGGGTTTTTCGAAATAAACTTGATGAAAATGGAATAGTAATTAGAAATAAAGCTAGACTAGTTGCCAAAGGATACAATCAGGAGGAAGGGATAGATTTTGATGAAACCTTTGCTCCTGTGGCTAGACTTGAGGCAATTAGGCTATTGTTGGCTTTTTCTTGCTTCATGAATTTTAAACTATATCAAATGGATGTTAAAAGTGCCTTTTTAAATGGATTAATTGAAGAAGAAGTTTATGTTGAGCAATCCCTGGTTTTGAAAATTCTGAATTTCCAAATCATGTTTATAAACTTCATAAAGCTTTATATGGATTGAAACAAGCTCCAAGAGCTTGGTATGATCGTTTAATCTCTTTTTTGCTGAAAAATGATTTTACTAGAGGTAATGTAGATAAAACTTTGTTTTTAAAGAAAAAGAATGATGATCTCTTAGTAGTACAAATCTATGTAGATGATATAATATTTGGTGCTACTAATGAATCTCTTTGTCAAGATTTTGCAAGATTAATGCAGGGTGAGTTCGAGATGAGCATGATGGGAGAACTGAATTTCTTCCTCGGACTCCAAATAAGGCAAACCAAAGAGGGGATCTTCATCAACCAAACAAAATACACAAAAGAAATACTCAAGAAGTTTGGGATGGAGAACACTAAGCCTTTAGGTTCCCCTATGAGCTCTACATGTAGACTTGACAAGGATGAATCAGGTAAGTCTATAGACCAAAAATTATATCGTGGCATGATTGGTTCATTGTTATATCTTACTGCCAGTAGGCCGGATATCATGTTTAGTGTCTGTATGTGTGCTAGATATCAGTCTAATCCTAAAGAGTCTCATCTTTTGGCTGTTAAACGCATACTTAGATATCTATCTGGCTCAATTGAAATTGGTTTATGGTACTCTAGAGATTCTTCATTTGATTTAATTGCTTATTCTGATGCTGACCTTGCTGGGTGTAAACTTGATCGTAAAAGTACTAGTGGAACCTGTCAGTTTCTTGGAGTAAATTTGATCTCTTGGAGTAGCAAGAAACAGAACTCAGTTGCTCTATCTACGGCGGAAGCCGAATATATAGCAGCTGGAAGCTGTTGTGCTCAAATCCTCTGGATCAAACAATAACTCGAAGATGTTGGCATTAAACTAACTAAGACACCCATAAGATGTGACAATACTAGTGCAATCAACCTATCTAAAAATCCTGTGCAACATTCAAGAAGTAAACACATTGAAATAAGACATCATTTCATAAGAGATCATGTACAAAACTCTAATGTTATTCTTGATTTTGTTTGTACTGATGATCAGTTAGCAGATGTGTTTACCAAGCCTTTGAGTGAGGATAGGTTCTGTCTGATTAGAAGAGAGTTAGGTGTCATTGATCCATTCACATAGAACTCTCTTAGTATCAATTATACTTAAATCCTAGAGCTCAAAACCTATTGATTAAAGCCCCAAAATTTTATCAAAATATTTCCTATTTTTTTCAAATTTTTTTCCAGATTTTCTCGATTTTTTGGCCAAGTGTCGACACTTGGAAATTGTCAAGTGTCGACACCTGACCAAGTGTCGACACTTGACACATACGAAGTGTCGACACTTGCGAAACAGATTTTGTTTTTAAAAAGACCGAACGAGGGTTTTGTATTTTCTTTCCCCCGTCGATTTATTGCAACAGTGGTCCCCTCTATCCAAATCCTTCCTTCTACTCTCTAATCCATCACAAATCAGGTATTTCCCCTTCTAATTTTATCTTATTTTTCCTCGTTTTTGGTTTTGTTGTTTTCGAACCAAACAACCGTGATTTGAGTTTTTCGAGTATTTTTCATGAATCTAACCGGATTTTTTCGTGTTTTAGTGGATTTCTAAAACTCCATTTGAGGGGATAGTGATTTAAACATATTTTTCTCGGATTTCCTCATCTTTTGGCCATTTTCACCCACTTTTCGCAAAAAATACTATTTTATTAATTTTGACTGAAATAATTTGGGTTTTCATCTAAATTAAACATACTAAATCCATTTATTGATGATTTAGAAAGGTTTTTCGTGATACATTTGCGACATTTTCGCCTATTTGCTAAAACCCTAAGTGTTTAGACCCAAATCCCATGGTTTTTGATTTTTAGACCTTACAAAAATTATTTTTCCAAAGATTCAAATGTGTTCTACCGAACAAAAATATTTTCTACAAATATTGTTCGGAAGTTTGTCATTTAATCAAAGTATATTTTCTACAAATATTATTTTTACAATTTTTCAAACGTTGTTGGTTTAGATTCTGGTTTTCAAAACCTATCTGAACATTTTTTTCTCCTTATCTCAACCTATAGCCAGTCCCTTGTTCTAAGCCTTTCTTCCTTTTTCCCTGGTCATTTGGCTGTAATGGGTCCTAGGAAGAGACTTGCAGTTAGGGAGAGGCCCAGTCGTGGTGTTGAGAGGAGGTCGAAGGCCAGATTTGATACAGCACAGCCGAGCAGTACAGCCACACCGAGCTCCCCCCTGCAGAGAGGATGGCAGGGAAGTTAGTAGCTTCAGGGAGGAGAGTCGACTTGCAGTATTTCAACAGGCACCACTTTAGCATTCGACAGGTACTCACAGATGCAGGACTTGTACTATTCTGCACCATGCAGGAGAGGTACTATCCTCACCTAGTGAGGGAGTTTTATGGTGCACTGGACTGTCAACGACTACTGTGGACGACATCAGTCAGGGGTATTCAGATTTCATTGACTGATGAGCTTCTGAGCCGTGTATGGGAGATACCCCGGAGAGGAGTCTGTGCCTTTTCAGTGGATGATAGAGAGGCAGCATTTAGGTGCATCCTTGAGAGAGAGAACGTCCACGGTATATCAGTAGTTACCGCGAACCAGTTGTCATTAGAGATGCGCCTTTTGCACCATATCACTGCACGGATCCTACTACCGAAGACTGGGAGATTTGACTTCATCACCGAGAGGGAGTTGATGGTGATGACGGTCTGATTGAGAGGAGGCAGATAGATATTCCATCCCTGATGCTCACTCAGATGTATGATGCTGCTACTCAGCGCCGACACTGTTTACCATACGGCATGGCATTGACCCGACTTTTCAGAGCGTGTGGAGTATCATTGGAGGGGGAGATCCCCAAGGAGATACTACACACAGATGTGTACGACGAGAGGTCATTGCACCGGATGGGATACAGGTTAGTTGGAGGTCGATGGGTTCGCAGAGAGTCTGGCCAGGAGCCAAATGAGGAGGACGAGATTCGAGAGGCTGAGGCTGGACCATCTGAGCCAGCAGTTTTTCCTCCAGTCGATATCCCATTGACACAGACAGAGCACTTGTCTCCTGACACTTCATCTCCTCCACCACCATCTACAGGACTATCTTTTGAGGAGCATGCCAGAGCACAGTTCACAGAGATCAGAGGTGAGGTGACTCAGCTATGTAGCGAGGTCGAGCTTCTACGAGCACATACTACCTCGGAGCATGCTGAGATTCGCAGATCCATGGAGGAGGGATTCTCTCGCATTGAGAGTCTGTTGAGATCCCTTATACCTCCGCAGCCCCTGCAGTTGCATGATCTGACGATGATGACAATGATGATGATGATGGCGGTGATCACCAGAGCGACCATGCTGATTCTGCTGAGGGTAGTGATCAGGATGGAGACTGAGCTACAGAGGTTGTGGGTAGTGACAGTGACAGTGTTGGAGGTGCCGATGCTTATGAGATGGTCAATCGAGATCCTCCCAATACACCAGCTCCTACTACTACCTTGGTTGACTCCACACCAACCTTATTGCGCCAGCTGATCGTCTTTCACCTCCTTCCACTAGATCATCTAGGGTTGTACCTGCCTTTGGTCCTTCCGGCCGCACTAGGAGTCGTAGAGCTTTAGCACCTCCTAGGGCATTAGCCACTAGATCTAGGATCAGTGCTCCTTTCAGTCTTGATGTTCCATCTGATGAGGATTAGCCTCACAGATGTCTATTTTAGCTCTTATGTTGTATGTTTGATACTTATTTGACTCTGATGATATATGTATGTTTCAGCTCTTGCTGATGACTCAGCAAATTTTGTACTGAAAACTTTTCTTATATATATATTTCTGTTCAGTACTCTTTATTTGTGCTTCAATGAATCAATTTACTATTTTTTGGCTCTGATACTCTTTTATCTTGGTATATTTTAGCTCTGATACTCTTTGATATTAGCATAATTTTGACTCTGATATCTATGATATGTGTTTCTCTACTAACTTTTTGTCTCCATGCTCATTGTGAGGGGGAGGAAAAATTCCCCTTTCTAATGATTGACAAAAAGGGAGAGAAAGAGTATTGATTTTATTGATGTATAAATTTGTTGAGAAAAAGGTGTTAATTCATAAATTTGTTGAGAAATTGTATTGATTGTGTTGATTTTTCACCTTGTAAGAATCTTTGAAGTTTACCTTAATAAGAAGTATCTAATTAAGGGGGAGATTGATTCTTCCTAACCATGAAGTTTTGCTTCTCTAATGGACTTAAATTCATATTCAAAAATTAAATGGTTAAAGTTTGAAATATGTTGCCTTTTTACTCAAGGTTTTGTCATCATCAAAAAGGGGGAGATTGTTGGCTCCACCCAGTGATTTTGATGAATAACAAAACATTGAGTGCATATTGTATTCTAATGAGGATTTCAAGTTGTGAGTTTTTAGGAAAAAAGCACCTCAAAATCTCAAAAACTTATGGTGTATGGCACGTAATGGCACGGAGCAATTCTCACAAATCCGGGCATCCTCTTCATTGAAAAAGGGCATCTAAATGTTTAAATATTATATATTTATGTATTCAAGAATTTTATTTATGTTTTCGAGGCATTTACACTTGAATCTGAAAGTTTTCAGTCTCAAGTGTCGACACCTGGACAGTCAAGTGTCGACACTTCAGCATTTGGCACAGACAAAAATTCTTGGCACGCCAAGTGTCGACACCTACATTCAAGTGTCGACACCAAGTATCGACACTTAGGTTCCAAGTGTCGACTCAAGGCCTGAGATTTTTAAAAATACAGAACTTTGTAATATTGAGATTTTTGTGTCAAGTGTCGACACCTGTGCATCAAGTGTCGACACTTGAATGTTCAAGTATCGACACCCAGAGATCAAGTGTTGACACTTGATAGCCAAGTGTCGACACCTGACAGCCAAGTGTGGACACTTGCAGCCTGACAGCTCTAATGGATCTATTTTTCTGGCTTGCAGAACTTGCTTTTCAAGCTCCAAACGACTATTTCCAAGGTACTAATGGTCACAAACCATTTTTTGGAAGGTTTTTGGTGTATTTAAGCTCCACCAACCTCATTTTAAAGCAAGAGAAGTGAAGAGAAGTGTATTCAAGTGCATTGAAGTCTACTCAAAAGCCAAAAAGCCAATATTCTCTCCATACTTCACATCAAAAGCCTCTTCTAGCTTGATTCCATTGAAAAGCCTACAAGCTCATCCTTACTTCATTCCAAAAAGAGGCACCTTGAAGGAGATTCCAAGGAATAGTGAAGACAAAGCATCCACTTGAGCTTCAAAGATTCCAATCTACTCTTGAAGAGAGTTTGTTGTAGTTTTAAGTTACATATCTGTTTTTATTGTGATTTGACCTTGCTTTCAAGGGTGTCTTGAAAGAAGGTTATTGTGGTTTGTTGGTGAGCCAAAGGGATAAAACCAACTAGGGTTAACTTGTGAGCCCGAAGACAAAACAAGTGTTAAGGTTTGTTGGTTAGCCTAAGTGACAAAACCAACTTAGGTTTTGACTTGTGAGCCTTGTGAAAAACAAGTCGGCTGTAATCTAGTGTGGATTATAGTGAAATTTCCAAGGTGGCTTGGGGAGTGGATGTAGGTGCTAGGTTTGCACGAACCACTATAAACCTTGTGTTTGTGTGTGATTGCTCTTTTCCTCTCTTGCTCGTTAATTGTTGCTAACATCTTGTAAATTTATCATTGCTCACAAGCACCACTAGACCTTCATTTTATTGTCTTAATTTTTTAAAAGACCCAATTCACCCCCCCTCTTGGGCTCCATTTCTGGGCAACACATTACAAGACAAGGATTAATTACAGCGGGGAACTAACGTCAGCCTGACTTAATCACGGTCAATCATCGGCAGCGGCATTCCGATTTTACTTTGAAATGTATCTTTGATGCCAATCATAAATTGAATAGTCACTGGTTTTGGCCCATCAACCAGAAAGAACCAATCCAAAAGAGACTAGTTTGAAAGAAATTAGTCTTTTATTTTGAGGATGAAGAACCTCATCCAAAAGGAGGACATTATAGATAGATAAAAAAATATATATTACAATAAATTTACTTCTTGTCGGCCTCTTCGGCATTCAAAATAGGAGTAAGGGTCGACGCTTCCTCAAGCTAGGCCTTGGAGGCTATAGATCTATCCTCTAGAATGATGAGCAAGGAGAAATCCATGCTGGGGTAAAGTTCCTTAATTTTACCCAAATAATAGGCATAACCTGAAGAATATCTTTCCACTGCTGCTTTGTTCACCTCATCTCTAAAGGCCTGAGAAGTTTTATAAGCTTCAATAGCCCTGGAAGACCTCTCTTCGGCTTGCGCAGCCCTCTGGTTGGCCACCAAAAGGTTTGCCTCCAGCTCCTTGATCCCCCTCTTCGATTCGACCAGACGAGATTTCGATTCCTTAGCATCCCGTAGGGTTTCCTTCAACATCCACTCGAGAGCAAATACTTTCCTCCTCTCATATGCAATGAGCGACACTTCGGTCGCCTGCGCCTGGATAGTGCCCATCTGTCTCTTCAAGACATCGTTCAAGGCAACTGCCTTATCCCTCTCTTCTTCCACAGCAGCCCGAAGCCCCTCAGTCATATCTTTCTCAACTATGGCTAAAGCCATACGGCTTCGGAGGTCCCCGCTATAGTTGATAGACTGATGAGCACCTTTCTCCAGTAAATAAAGGTCGCGAGAAATCTGCAAAACAAGAAGTATACATGCAAGTTCAGTTCAATCGATGAAGGCAGATAGGTAACACGCATGTCGAAAGCCACCTGCTGTATCCCAAGGAGGGCAGGAAGAGGATCCCCAGGCTCCTGCTTCCAGGTTTCGGTCGCAGGGGTATCGCACCCCACCGGCCCCTTTTCTCCTATAATTGGAGCCACTGGCTTAGCATCTTCAGCATGAGGGGGAGCCCTACCAACATCCCGTGGGCTCGATCTCACAAATGGTCTAGCCAGCACGGCCTTCCTGGGAGAAACTGGCTTCTCCCCTGAAGAAGAACCTGTCTCGATAGGACCATTGCTTTTGGCCTTGGCACACGGTAACGCCATCACATATCTTTGCCTTCGATCAGATCTCCTCACCTGGAAACATCTCATTGGTTTCCCCTTGGCTACTCGCCTGAGCTGCGCAAGATTCGGCCTCATGGCGCAACAAGCCCTCAGAGTGACGCGAGGATGAGAGAACATGAATGGTGTTAGAGATGGCGTTGCCAAGTGTGAATGGCAGTTGATCCAGGGAAATTCTTTTCCTTATATTGAGACTGGCAAAATTCAAAAGCCCTCATTCGCAATGGCTTCTCAGGCATGCCACACGCGAACACCCTAATGGATCAGGGCCTCAACTAATGTGCTAGGGGGACTACCAAAAGGCTGCAGCCACGATGATCCCTGTTCCCATGCACAGTCACCATTGACTTGATCGCTGCTACCTTTCCAAGTGACGACATGACGGTCGCCACCCCCCGGTAAACCGATAAGTTAAAGGTTTCCTTTCAATAGAAACTTTCCTATCTATTTTGTAGCCCAAAAGGAGAAGCTCGTATTTGCAAGAAAAGACTTCGCAAAGGGCAATGTGATCCAAGTCATCACCAAAACCAACGACACTACATAGATCAAGTTCAAAAATGCAACACAGTATACACAAAAAAGGAAAAGCTACTTGTTAATTCAGAAGAGTTTATCAATTACATGCCAGAGGAAAGGAAAGAAGAGATAGAATGCCTAAAGCCACCCAAATCCCTAAGGATCGGCTGGGAGAGATCCAACATCGCAAGATTGGAGTAGCCTATCAATTTGTGCAGAAAGGGTTTCCTCAACTTAGGCTAGGTCCAGAGAGTCTTCAACCTGGGCCCCCTCCTCAGCCTGGATACCCTCTTCAGCTTAGGCTTTCTCTTTAGCTTGAACTCCATCTTCGACATGGATCGGAATTACACCCGAGTCCTTGCTACGATGGGAACTTCTTCCCTTAGGCTTGACATCTCTTCAACCTCTTCAGCCTGAACCAGAATTACACCCGGGTCCTCGACCACGGTTGGGATTTCCTCTCTCGAGCTTGGCATCTCTTCAACCTCCTCTACGGCCTCAACCTCCTCTTCTTCTTCCTCCACTATGTCGAAAGCAGAGATGCCAGAGAGATCAAGATCAGGGAAGACCGTACTGACCTTGGCGAGTCTGTCATTGAAACCATGCTGATAGTTGTATAAAGTCACTTCATTCATCTCCTCCTGGAACTGTGAGGACTTCCTAAAATCCGATCCATGACAGCTCTAGCCGCTAGCTCTTTCATGGATTCAGATTCCTTCATGGCTACTTCAGATCTCTCCTGGCTGCTTCGAACTCCAAGGCTACTTCTTTGGCTCTTAAAGATGCCTTCCTAGCTCTCAAAGATGCCTCATTGGCCCTCTCAGTCACCTCCTCAACCGTCTTGGTCAGAGCTCTGATTCCTCTCCTGATTCTCCTTGGCAGATTGTTCCAAAAATCTAATCTATTTTTTATTCTTCCTCAACTCTGCCCCTTGCCCTGCGATCGTTAAGTGAGCATTATTCAGTTCGCCCCTCAGACCATGAACTTCAACATCTACATGAGCGAGCCGATTCTCCATGGACTGCTTCAATTCCTCGGCCACCTCCCTTTTTAGCCCTGGCCATGTGGAGCTCCTTGATGCAGGATAGAGCAGCGGGAGGATCGCTGGCGAGCGTGGAAGTCACCAGAAGATTAGGGCTTGTACTCAAGAACCGGGAACCCGGGCGTCATACCCACTCCAATTCGGAGAAAACTCAAAACTCAGACAAAATAACTTTTTAAGTTGTATTCATGAGAAGATGTTTAATACAAGAGGGGAGGGGTGGTATTTTTAGATTCACCCCAAGGTACATTACTTGAGAGCTAAGGAACCCTAACTTGTGGGCCAAAAAATCCGGGTGGACCGGTCAACAGTGGGCCTATCTTGGGCTGGAGCTCTCTCTTGCGGGCTTGGCGACATGAAAGGATCCAGGTTCATGAATGCCAGCTCTGGTTGGAGGGGTCTGGTGAATCTCCTGGTCTGATGACTCTCCTCTTGACTTGAACGACTCAATTGGACTTGACTGGACTAAAAGACTGGACCCGACTAAGTGGACTCAACTAACTCAGTTGTCTCACTTTATTATAGGATTAGATTGGCTCACTTTGACTAAATGACACAGGACTAAAAGACTCAAATAAAATAAAATAAAATAGACTCTCGGTCCACTTCAGGTCCCCATCATTCCCCTACGATGGGGAGAACTCAATTTCGTCGAGTCAAGTTTAGCGGGGTTCAACGGAACTGGAACTAACCAAATCAAAACAAAAATGCTAGTTTCTTTTTTTTTACCTTTCTTTCTTTTTTTTTATTTTTCTCTAATTTTTTTTGCTGCTTTGAGATCAGTGCATCTTTGGAGATTATGTAGTACTGAGATCCGTGCTATTCCAGAAAGCATGCTACTTCATAAGGCGTGCACTAAAGTCACCAACAGTGAAGGCATTTGCCTTCACGATCGTGTTGTCCCTCCCTCCCTCACAGACCGAACCAGGAAAATAGGGGAAGGCTTCTCGACGAGCTTCGCCGACGACCGACGCTGGGTGAAGGCTGATGGTGGCAAGGGACGAGGATGGCCGGACGGACGGAGCTCCGGTTGCTGGCAGCATCACGTGGCGGCTAGCAATGGCGTAGATCGGGCAGTGCTCCCTTTCTTTTTTGGTGGCAGTGGCATAGATATTTTTGCCACCGGAGGTGTAGTAGCCGTGGGTGCGGTGGCCGCCGGATGGGAGGTTGAGGCCCATGATGCGATCGTGGGGGTTGAGGAGGGTGGTGTAGGCAGCGAAGTTGGCGGGGCTACCGGAATACGACTGGACGTTGACACCCCAGTGGGCGGGGTCAAGGTGGAAGGCGGCAAGGGCATGGGTGCAGCAGAGGTTCTCAATCTCGTCGATGAACTCATTGCCGCCATAGTATCGGTTGCCGGGCATGCCCTTGGAGTACTTGTTGGTGAGGGGGCTGCCGAGGGCCTCAATGATGGCAAAGGAGGTGAAGTTCTTGGAGGCGATGAGCTCGATGCCGCGGCACTGCCGGTGCTTCTCGCGCTCGATTAGGTCATGGATCTCTGGGTCGACGATAGAGAAAGGTTGGGATCCTTCTTCATCGTTGAGGACGAAGCATAGCCGGACAATGCAGGTGGAGCAGACCTCCCGGTGGCCGCACGATCCATGGGCCACCCACTCGAGGGCATCCACGCACACCGCACAGCTGTCGTCCATCTCGGATCCGATGGGCAAGGAGAGCTGAAGATTGCCGGAGGGAGGATGGGTGGAGTCTCCGATGGCTGCCGCCGGAAGGCAGTGGAAGAAACGCAGACTCTTTTAGATAAAGGAAGAGACATGGACACACGGCGGTGGCTTCACAAAAGGTTAACCCCAGTGGGGCGTTGGGGAGGATCACGGGACGGAGGCGGACAAGGGGGAGGCTTGATCGGAGGCGGTGCTGGAGACGGGCTTCACGGGCAGTAGAGAGGAGAGGGGCTTGGGTACAGGGCATTGACGGAGACGAGCAATGGCAGCGTGGATGGAACAGGGGCAGCGTCGGTGATGTAGATCCGATGGGCTACAGGCAACGATGTTTGAGGATGCCCGATGATGGTTTGATAGCAGACTCGGAGAAGAAAAGAAAACCCTAATCCATCTATGCTCTGATACCTAAATTAATGGAGGATGAAGCTCTGATACCAAGTTGATGCAGGACAGAGCGGCGGGAGGATCGCTGGCGAGCGTAGAAGTCGTCAAAAGATTAGGACTTGTACTCAAGAACCAGGAACACGGGCGTCACACCCACTCCAATCCGGAGAAAACTCAAAACTCAGACAAAATAACTTTTTAAGTTGTATTCATGAGAAGAAGATGTTTAATACAAAAGGGAAGAGGTGGTATTTATAGATTCACCCCAGGGTACATTACTTGAGGGCTAAGAAACCCTAACTTGTGGACCAAGAAATCCTGGTGGACTGGTCAATAGTGGGCCTGTCTTGGGCTGGAGCTCTCTCTTACGGGCTTGACGGCATGAAAGGGTCCAGGTGCATGAAGGCCGGCTCTGGTTGGAGGGGTCTGGTGAATCTCCTGGTCTGATGACTCTCCTCTTGACTTGAATGACTCAACTGGACTTGACTGGACTAAAAGATTGAACGACTCAACTGGACTTGACTGGACTAAAAGATTGGACCCAACTAAGTGGACTCAACTGACTCAGTTGTCTCACTTTATTACAGGATTTGATTGGCTCACTTTGACTAAAGTGACACAAGACTAATGGATTCAAATAAAATAAAATAAAATAAAATAGACTCTCGATCCACTTCAGGTCCCCATCACTCCTCCTTTAGGTCATGAATGAAGTTATCGATGCTCCCTAGGCCCTCCTCCATGAAAGTAATGTTGTAGACTGTAGGCTCAGGTAGGCAACCCAAGAGGGGGGGTGAATTGGGTTTTATAAAACTTTTGTATTATTTGCAAAGTGTGAACTAAAGCAAGTATATGCTAATGCAATTCAAGTGCTTGTGTATTTCAAATAAATGCAGTGAAAATAAAGAAATAAAAGCATAAGGAGAATAATCACACAAACACAAAGATTTATAGTGGTTCGGTGCCAACCAAGCACCTACATCCACTTCCCAAGAACCCCTTGGGAATTCCACTAAGTTTGGTTTTATAACCTAGGCTCACTAACAACCTTTACAACTTGTTTTGTCTTCGGGCTTACAAGTCAAACCCTAGTTGGTTTCAAGGCTCACCAACAACCAACCTTGGTTTTACGGGATAACCAAGAACCTAAACAACTTGTTTTGGCTTCGGGCTCACAAGTAAAACCCTAGTTGGTTTCAAGGCTCACCAACAACCACTTTGGTTTTCAAGGCTTATCAAAAATCTCTTTGGTTTTCCAAGGCTCACCAAAAACTTTAATTAAAACAATGTAAGAGCAAGTATAAATGAATACAATAAAAGCTTTCTAAAATAAAGCAAATATCTCTTTGAAGCCCGTTGAGAGTTGATGAAGATCTTGTCTTCAAGTTGATGAAGCCTTTGATTGATGCATGAGGATGTGAACTTTGGATGCTCTCTTTGAAACTTGGAAGCTTGAAGGCTTGAACCACTCAACTCTTGAATCCTTGAAGAATATTCAAAAATCTCACCAAAGTATTACTTTCCCAATTGATTTTTGATGTTTATATAGCCTCCCAACACTTAAATGACCGTTTATAGCCGTTAGGAAGGAAAATATGACCATTTGGAAGCAAGTTGGAGAAGTTCTGCAGCCCAGAAAACTAGCCGTTACTGTTCAAGTGTCGACACTTCACCTCCAAGTGTCGACACTTCAGTTTCAAGTGTCGACACTTCAGTTTCCAGGTGTCGACACTTCACTTCCAAGTGTCGATACTTCAGCTCCAGGTGTCGACACTTCACTGAAAATGCTTTCTGAAGTTTTCTATTTGTCTCAGACCTTGAGTTGACACTTCACTCTTCAAGTGTCGATACTTGATCCTCAGGTGTCGACACTTCATTTTCAAGTGTCGACACTTGCCTGTGCCAATGCTGAAACATCTTCAAATTGAAACTTTAACCTCTTCAAGTTCTTCCATATTAATTCCAAAGTCCATATACTTGATTTTCCATTAATTTAAGGACTTTTTCAACTGAAATACAAGCATTTCTTCATTCAACATGGATGAGTACTAAGATCTGAGAAATATACTTAAAACATAATTAGTACTCATATATACTTAAACATTTTGTCAATCATTAAAATCAAGACCAGAGTCAACAATCTCCCCCTTTTTGATGATGACAAAACCTTTAAGTATATGAATAGGGTAAGCTTAAAAAGATTAACAATAAGATAAACATGTAAGCTCAAAACAATAAGCACCAAGCTCCCCCTTAATATATGATCCAAAAAAAATCTTCAAAAATATTTTTCAAAATATGCAAAAATTTTAAATTTTCAAAATTTCTTCTTCTTACTAATTCTTTCCTTTAGATAAAAACATTTTACATTCTTCTCCCCCTTTTGCACTTTCTTTCATTTCTCAAATGATTTTTCATGTTTATCCAATCTTCCCCTTTTCATACTTAACAATTTTCTCCCCCTTTTTGACATCATGAAAAAGGGTGAAAGGCAATACAAAGTGGGAATGAAGTTGGAAAGAATAGCAAGTAGGTCATCAAAATCAATGCATGAAATCAAATAATTATGATATCAATTAAATATGATACAAATTGAAATGATACCATAGAATGTAAGCACATGCAAGAAGTGATTTGATATTATTATCCATTCACCTTACTTGTTCATGGGATAAGGTCACAGCGGCACCCCTACACGTCATAAGATAGCCCATTGAATGGGAAGAGAGGGTCTTTAAGCCCTACTTATCTCCTATGACCGGACGGCCATGGTGACTAACCCAATCCGAAGTGGTTACTAGGAATTCTTTTAAAAATAATTTTGATACCAATAGAATGTGATACCATTTGAATGTAACTCCCCTTAAAGAATTAGATTTGAAAACAAGAAGAAGGAGTATCAGTGCAATATAAGCAAAGCATGATATCAACAAGATATTCAGAACATCAAATATGATAACAAATCTTTGGATGCTCTCCCTGAATGTTATTCCTCCTTTAAAAATATGCATTTATTTCAGAAATAAAACATCAAAGCTTATGCATCAAGATTTGAAATTTTTCAATATATTCATGATTTTCAAAATACAAAGCATTTATATCACTTAAAAACTTTTAGCATGATTTCAAATTCATTTTAAGATGATTTGATATCCATACAAATACAAGAAGTAATATGATATCAAGTCTAGCGACTAGATCAAGGGTTTATCAATATGCATACCTTCTTCTTAAAAGTAACCCTTAACTACTAGTTCTATACTTGATCCAAATCATTTCTAGATTATGCATAGATGCCAAAAAAAAATAAAAACATATAAATCATAGCATTTCACTTGAAATAATTTAGAAACTATATTAATCAAAATCAAATGAAGATCTAATAATCACAAGTTTGACCATGAGAGCTTGAAATCCATCAACATCAAAATGGTCATGATCACAACAAATGATTATTAGTCTAAGCTTGATTTTAATCAATCACTTAAAATATTTTTCAAAGCAATATGCATCTTTAAAAGTATTTTTCATGAAATATATTAATCAAAATTAAATGAAGGTCTCACAATCACAAGTTTAATCATGATAGCATGAAATTCATCTACATCAAAAAGTTCATGATCATAGCCAATGATGATAAGTCCAAACTTGATTCTAATTAACTATTTAAAATAATTTTTCAAAGTAATTGATGTAATAAAAATTAATCTATATTTTTAATTATGGAAGGAGATGTTTAGAATTTACCAATGTACATAATCCTTCCTTTTACCATTTAGTCCAAAATGTAGCTTGTCCACATCTTCAATTGTCTTGTACAGCCATTTATCAAAAACTTCCTTTCTTCAAGTTGGGCTGCAAGACATTCCTGCAAAACAAATTAAGTGGACATTTTTGGTACCCAAACTTTCTTGGGTCCTTTATGATTAGTAATTATGGTTCCTTTTGGAACCCAAACTTTCTTAATCTAGAAGAATAAGCATTGAAACCACATTTATAAGAAAAATTGAAAGAAGCAGGAATATAGAAATTCTTCAAAAGTTTTTGCTTCTTTTCCTTAATCAAAATATTTTTCTCATTAAAAACTTTATCACATAAATCTTTCAAAATAACATTTTCTTTTACTAAAAATTCTTTTTCTTTAGAAAAATTATTCTTTTCATTTTTCAAAATATCAATCTTGGCATTTAAATCACCATTTTTATTTACAAGATTGGAGTTGTCAAGAGAAAATGAATCTACATGCTTATTTAATTTCTTGTGCTCAATTTTTGGCAATCTATATTCATGCACAAGATCATTAGATGCATCATGTAGTTCATCAAAGGTAAAATTATAATCATTTTTAGCACATACCTTTTTCTCATTTGCCATGAAGCAAAGATGGGCAACTTCATCATCCGTACTTGAATCTTCGCTATCGCTCCAAGTTGCCATCATTGCCTTGAATTTCTTTTTGGCTTTGAAAGCCATTATCTTCTTTTCTGTATCAGCTTCCACTGTCCTTTGCCATATGTTCAACTCATAGGTCATGAGTGAACCAATAAGCTCCTCCAAAGGTAAGGTTTCTACATCTTTAGCTTCTTGGATCACCGTCACCTTTGGATCCCATGATTTTGGCAAGGATCTAAGAATTTTGTTCACCAAATCTGTATTAGTATAGATTTTGCCAAGACTTTTTAATTCATTAATAATAGTCATAAATCTTGAGAACATATCAGATATAGATTCATAATGCATCATTTCAAAAATTTCAAAAGAATGTACAAGCAAATTAATTTTAGTGTTCTTCACTTGAAGGGTACCCTCATGAGTAACTTCAAGTGTGTCCCATATTTTCTTCGCTGATGTGCATGTAGAAACTCTATTAAATTCATTTAAGTCTAATGCACAATAAAGCAAGTTCATTGCTTTAGCATTGATTTCAGTTTATTTAATGTCATATTCATTCCAATCCTCTTCAAGCTTTTGAATGGAAATGTCATTAACCAAAATGGAAGGAACATAAGGACCACTAACAATGATTTTCCAAAGACAATAACTAATAGATTGAATATAGACGCGTATGCGAGTGTTCCAAAATGTATAATTTATGCCATTGAAAAACGGTGGTCTAATATTAATACCTACAAGGGTTGCCATGAACTTTAGCTCAAAATCGTTAGATTTTCAAACAGAGCACCCGCTCTGATACCAATTATAGGCTCAGGTAGGCAACCCAAGAGGGGGGTGAATTGGGTTTTATAAAACTTTTGTATTATTTGCAAAGTGTGAACTAAAGCAAGTATATGCTAATGCAATTCAAGTGCTTGTGTATTTCAAATAAATGCAGCGGAAATAAAGAAATAAAAGCATAAGAAGAACAATCACACAAACACAAAGATTTATAGTAGTTCGGTGCCAACCAAGCACCTACATCCACTTCCCAAGAACCCCTTGGGAATTCCACTAAGTTTGGTTTTATAACTTAGGCTCACCAACAACCTTTACAACTTGTTTTATCTTCGGGCTCACAAGTCAAATCCTAGTTGGTTTCAAGGCTCACCAACAACCAACCTTAGTTTTACGGGATAACCAAGAACCTAAACAACTTGTTTTGGCTTCGGGCTCACAAGTAAAACCCTAGTTGGTTTCAAGGCTCATCAACAACCACTTTGGTTTTCAAGGCTTACCAAAAACCTCTTTGGTTTTCCAAGGCTCACCAAAAACCTTAATTAAAACAATGTAAGAGCAAGTATAAATGAATACAATAAAAGCTTTCTAAAATAAAGCAAATATCTCTTTGAAGCCTGTTGAGAGTTGATGAAGATCTTGTCTTCTAGTTGATGAAGCCTTTGATTGATGCTTGAGGATGTGAACTTTGGATGCTCTCTTTGAAACTTGGAAAGCTTGAAGGCTTGAACCACTCAACTCTTGAATCCTTGAAGAATATTCAAAAATCTCACCAAAGGATTACTTCCCCAATTGATTTTTGATGTTTATATAGCCTCCCAACACTTAAATGACCGTTTATAGCCGTTAGGGAGGAAAATATGACCGTTTGGAAGCAAGTTGGAGAAGTTCTGCAGCCCAGAAAACTAGCCGTTACTATTCAAGTGTCGACACTTCACCTCCAGGTGTCCACACTTCAGTTTCAAGTATCGACACTTCAGTTTTCAGGTGTCGACACTTCACTTCCAAGTGTCGACACTTCAGCTCCAGGTGTCGACACTTCACTGAAAATGCTTTCTGAAGTATTTTGTTTGTCTCAGGCCTTGAGTCGACACTTCACTCTTCAAGTGTCGACACTTGATCCTCAGGTGTCGACACTTTATTTCCAAGTGTCGACACTTGCCTGTGCCAATGCTGAAACATCTTCAAATTGAAACTTTAACCTCTTCAAGTTCTTCCATATTAATTCCAAAGTCCATATACTTGATTTTTCATTAATTTAAGGACTTTTTCAACTGAAATACAAGCATTTCTTCATTCAACATGGATGAGTACTAAGATCTAAGAAATACACTTAAAACATAATTAGTACTCATATATACTTAAACATTTTGTCAATCATCAAAATCAAGACCAGAGTCAACATAGACTAGCTACATTAACAAAACAAGGTCACAGACTGAATGACCCATCGGCAAAGAAAAGATCATAAAGATCTCACCTGTTGTAGGGAGGAAAAGGCAAAATCGGATACCCTGGCGAGGCTTCGACCTCGAACGACTACCAAATCATAAGGCAATAGAGTATCCTTCAGCGCCCTCCTAGCCACGGCAGGGATTAAAAGACCCCTTGTAGGGGAAAGCTCCGAAGAGCCCACGGGATGGCTCCCAGTTGGAGAAGCCTCCCGGATGGACTCCTCCATGACTTGCGGCACCTTGCCCCTATCCACCGATGGGGGCATGATGGTGGCACATCGACCACCAGAGATGAACTCTCCCTTATTCGAACTGGAGAGTTAGCCATCGGCGAAGATTCAACTAGTTGAGGCCCTGTCAGGGCCTCCATCATTGACACCCCATCTCCCCCGGAGGTTCATCGGGAGGATGAGGTGCTCCTACTCCTCTCAGGATCATCCCCTCGGGCCTTCTTCCGGCCTCTGACCTTGATGAGGGAGCCTGAGCTGTCCTCTTCTTGGAGGACTGGCGAAGCCAGCCTAGGTTAGGCTTCATTCCACCGCCTGCAAACAAAAAGGTCCTTCTGAGTCAACTGGACTATAAAGGAAACAGAAGAAAAGAGAGAAAACTTCTACCATTTATACCTAGCGCAGGGAACTTACTGATCCCTGCGAGATGGAGGTTCCTCTCCTCCAACAATTCATGGATGGGAATGGCCTCCGATCTAGTCAGTAAATCGTAATCAGACTGATCAGCTGCCAAAACCTTTTTCCCATCATTGGCAACCAGACATGGCTCCTTTGACTCACTACTAAAACCCCACGGTTTGGTAGATGATATAAAAACAAAGTTGGGCTTCCATCCATGGATGGCGCTAGGCATATCCCCTATGATCTTGCGACCAGGCCAAGGATGGATCACCCACCATCCACGATCGTGGAAATCCCTCTTAAGAACAGAGAGGGCGGTGAACAAATTAGTCCCGGGATTCACGTTGGCAATGTGACACCAGACCAAAAATCCACAGATATTTCGAATGCTGTTCGGAGTCAACTGCACAGGAACTATTTGGCACAGGTGAAAGACCTTGACGAAAAAGGGATGCAAGGGGAATCGAAGACCGGCCTTCAAAAGGTCATCGTATATGGCCAGGCACCCAATGGGAGGTTTATGCACCCGCTCTTCGGACATGGGAAGTATTAAAGGAAAACCTTCGAGAACGTGATAACGCTCTCGAAGGTGGGCAAGCTTTCCCAGAGAAACAGAGCTAGGAACTAACCTTGGACTCACCACATCCTCAGCCCCAGAGGGCCCAACTATTTTCCTTTGACTTCCTACGATCTTAGCCATGACAAAAGAATGAAGCAAAGAAACAAAAAGAAGATTCTACCTACAGAAGCGATTGATAGCCAAGAACAGGGAAAGCTATGCCAAAACTAAAAGTATGCAAGGTTGAAGAAGCTTCCTCAGCCATACTTTTTCTTCTTCTCATAAAGGACAAGGAGGCTCCAAGGTGACATCTCGATAAATAGAACCACCTTCCCAAATCCACCACGAACGCTCAAGATGGGTGCGCAATCCCAAAACAGCCCTAAATTGATTTGACATGGGATGGACCAAAGGTCATAATCTGCATGAATCAATGGCTAAGGTGGAGCATACTTCTTATCCGAGGGACGAGAAGAGGCCATGATTGCCACTCAAATCCCAACCAAAAAATTAGCTGAACCGTCACACAACAGAAAAAGGAGAGACAGTCCCTGATCAGCCCACTTCCTTTTCATACCCTAATCATGGGATAACAGCTGTCCGGCACCTAATCCTCGAATCAGCCAGCAGTTATGGTAGATGGTCCAATCAGAGATTTCGTAATCATCTGCTGCACCATTCTCCAAGAAAAAATAACAAACCAGTGATACTCTCACTCTTCGAGGCAAATCATCGCTTCAAAAACTGAGAGTAGGGGGGAAACTATTGGGATATGTCGGTTTAAGCACAAACCAGCCACCGGTTTGACCGATCGAAGACATTTCTCCCGAACCATATGCTTTAAACCGTAGTAACCGGAGAAAACCAAATGGCTGACGGATCGACCGAAGCCGAAGACACAACCTTCGACCTACGCCGAAGACACAACCTCCAGCCTACGCCGAAAATGCAGTCTTCGGCCTACGATGAAGACCAAGTCTTCGACCTACACCAAAATATGATCTCCGAAAGAGTCCGAAGATGAAGACATTCCTTCAATTTGACTGCAGATATTTCTCCAAGAGGGAAGCCTGAAGATGGATCCCCGATCTATCTCAGGTCTCCATGAACACGACAAATAACGATTATCATCGACTACCTCCAGAGCATAATCATGGCGCGTAACTCCAGCGACAATACCTCCAGTCTGATCGGAACGGTTTAGTAATCATCCATGATTGCAAATTGAGAGGAAGGAATTAACTTCCCCATCGTAACCACAGGAGGGAGAATGGAACCGCAGGTCGAACAAATCATTGTAAATAACGGTAAGAGGGGACACTCCAGGTAAGGCACAAGATACTTTTGAAAATCTGAAAGTCTTTCCCTCTACATTTATCCTCTTCAGAATCTTTCCCATTCTGTAGCTAGAGCCCGCCTCTGACTTAGGGATCAGAGTGTCTCCCGTCGGAGAAACTCCGACCAGGGATTTGTTTTCAAGATGAATCAGAGAGCGAGCCTGCGATCCAGTAGCTCCACCCGGTCGGACAGGTACTCTATGCCAATAGATCTCAAAAGAAATTTAGTGACATACTGAGTTTGAGTTTGCTGATGATACATTGATATTTTGTGTTGCCAAAATAGAAGGTATGCTTAGTGTCAAGGCAATCCCCCTTGCCTTTGAGGGGGCATCTAGACTTAAAATTAACTTGCATGGGAGCTCTATTATTTTTTTGAATGTTAGTTGATGTGGCGAGACCGCTGATGTGGGTAGCTGACAGGAGCCACATTAAAGGAGACCGCCACGATGGACGCCAAGGCAACACCCCAGCCCGAACCACTTTGCCGAGCTGAGCTGAGCTGAGCCCCTTCAAGGCAACGGGCCAAGCTCCGTCCTCCGCCAGGTCGTGCCCGCGAGCTCGGGATGCCTAGGCCGGAGCCGTCCTCCACCCTCTAGAGTGAGACCCTCGGAGGCTAGTGCCATGCGGTCGAGGTCGAGCTCAGCACTCACCCGTCGATGTGGAGCCTCTCCGAGCGCGTGCCCTCTGGACCGAGTCCATCCTACGCCCTCCAGAGCGAGACCCTCAGAGGCTAGTGCCCTGCAATCGAGGTCGAGCTCAGCGCTCACCCGCCAATGTGGAGTCTCTCTGAGCGTGCACCCTCTTGACCGGGTCCATCCTCCACCCTCCAGAGCGAGACCCTCGGAGGCTAGTGCCCTGCGGTCGAGGTTGAGCTCAGTGCTCACCCACCGATATGGAGCCTCTCTGAGTGCACGCCCTCTAGACTGGGTCTATCCTCTGCCCTCCAGAGCGAGACCCTCGGAGGCTAGTGCCTTGCGATCGAGGTCGAGCTCAGTGCTCACCTGCCGATGTGGAGCCTCTCCGAGCGCGCGCCCTCTGGACCAGGTTCGTCCTCCGCCCTCTAGAGCGAGACCCTTGGAGGCTAGTGCCTTGTGGTCGAGGCCGAGCTCAGTGCTCACCCACTGATATGGAGCCTCTCCGAGCGCGCGCCCTCTAGACCGGACCTGCACTCTCCCCTCCTCCACCAAGATGACCACACGAGCTCGAAGCGTCCAGACCGGAGCAAGCCCTGCCATCCCAGGACACCGACGAGCCACCCGAGGACTACGGAGTGGGGCCTCCCATGCTGCCATAACTACCTATCCAATCGTACTTCCAGGGAGATGGGCCAGCCAGAAAGCATGAACCCCTAGGGTGGCGACCCCCGGATCGAGGCTCTAGCAAGCTTCTCAGAATGGAGCGACCAGAGAGGATGTCAGAATGAATGGAAGCTTCCCCTACCACCTGTCAGGAAAGGCATCTCGTCTACGGCATGGAATCCTGCCGCACGCACCTGCCAACCCAGCGAGGATCCCGAGGTAAGCTCCAAACGATCAATTTTCAACTACAAAGAACAGTCGACACCCCAAAAGGGGAGAGGTAACAACAACAATCCACCACCAACACAAGTGCAAGCTCGACCAAGAGGACAAAGCACCACAACCAAAGCCACAGCTGAGGGAAAATGAGGGAAACAAAGAGAAGTGAAGTAACAGGGAACCCCTCTATCCCCGCTATTAGTCTCCCCCTGCTACGTTTTCGCCTCCACACATCTTTCACTCCTCCTAGTACGGAGTCCATCAAGAGGGGCCTGACCAGGAAGATCTATTTTCCTGGATCATCACTGACTTGACTGTCAGAATGCCCCCGTCGGAAACCCCGGCCCGGGTCACTAACCCCTATTTTGCTAGTCCAGGAGCAGAGGACTGATAGACAACGAAGGGAGCATGATCCGGCGCCGGCAGTAGCTACGGGCCACGATGGTCTTGGCGGCAACAGATTGGCGTGCCAAGTAGGGGGGCACAAACCCTCCACTTCTTCACAGACAAGCCAGGCAGGAAGATGGTGACGATAAGGGCAAGGGAGGCTTCCACCGGCCGTGCGGTGGAATCCCCCTCTCGAGGGAACCCGTACCGCCAAGAAGCGGAGCCACCCGCTCCGGTCCAGCCACCTCCACCGGAAACCCAGCTGACTACACTTGCCCAGCAGGTGCAAGTCCTTGCCACGACAGTGCGCCAGCTTCAACACCAGCACCGGTCTGTGGCTACCCACCAGCAGCCAAGGACCCCGGCAGCCCATGTCGCAGTCCCCCATGATAGCCTGCGCTCCTTCCAAGGAAGGCTGTCGCAGTCGTGGGCCATCATTGTCAATCGGGACAGCCACCAAGCTCCAGCGAAAAGATAATAAGCCGGCTCTGTCGATAGAGAGAGCCGCCCAACAAACCTCGGGTGGGAGGTTCCTAGACCCCACCGAGGCAAGAAAAGCAAGACCCTCTGCCACGAGTGCCATGCATCCATGTCACATTCTCTATCTCCTTCGACGGAGGGGTCCATTGATGAAGCCGTCAGAAGCGCGGTGGAAAGGTACCTGGAGGAACATGAACACAAGCTGGCAAAGTTTGCCCACCAGTTTGCCAGCATGCAGGGCTCCGCTAGTGAGCTAGCGGGCTATGACACCCGTCCCCCATTCTTCCAAGAAATCCAAGCGGAGCCGATCCTGCACCGGTTCTAGATGCCGTAGGTGGATCCTTACGATGGGACCACCGACCCCCTGGACCACCTGGAAAGCTACCGGACCCTCATGAGGGTCCAGGTGGCCACCAACGCTCTTCTCTGTGTCACTTTTCCTGCTACTCTCCGGAAGGCAGCTCGGGTGTGGTTCACCTGTTTGGAGCCAGGGAGCATCAGCTCCTTCGTACAGCTAGGGCAAAAGTTCGTGGCCCACTTCGACGCTTGCAGGAAGTTACCAAGAGAGGCAGACAGCCTCATCTCCATCCGGCAGCAAAATTGCGAGCCCTGCGAGACTACGTGGCCCGCTTCAAGGCCGCCGCGTTGGAGATCTACAATCTTGAAGAGCCAATCACCATGCTGGCACTGAAGCGAGGGCTCAGGACCTCCCGCCTGACCTACTCGCTGGATAAGAAGCCTCCCAAGACCTACTCCGAGCTCCTACTCCGGGCCCAAAAGTATATCCATGCCGAGGAGGCGGACCGTACGAGGCGGGAGCTCGACGGAGGACCCTTGAAGAAGTCGGCCCCTGCTGAAGTGCTCGGGACCCGGAAGCCAGCACCCCAGGCTCCGAGCTCCCAAGGGACCGGCCAAGGCTGAGAGGGACCCGTATCCCTGAGGAGAGCTAAACCCCTCTCCTCGCCCCGAGGATGAAAATCCTCATGGAGATTGAGGGCGAGGACCACTTGAGGCGCCTGCCTCCATTAAGGACCACCACCAGCCGTGACAAGATGAAGTACTGCCGCTTCCACCGTGACCACGGCCACGACACCGAGGAATGATGCAACCTCAAGTGGGAGATTGAGGAACTCATCAAGAGAGGCTACCTCAAAGGGTTCGTGGGGGGAAGACCTCAGGTGGAGTCCCAGGCACTCGTCACTCTTCTGCCAGCTCCAACCATCGACAACCACCCCACCGAGAAGTCGATGGGCATTATTTCTTGGGGAGCTGCTCGTGCATCTAAGAGGACCCGAGGGGCAGGGGAATCTGAAAATGTACTCCCCTTTATGAGGGAAGGGGAAGATAGAGAGAAAAATATAAATAATGATGCTGTGGTCGTCGAAATGACGATCACGAAGTACCCTATAAAGCGCATCATGGTTGATAGTGGAAGCTCCACAGACGTGCTTTTTTATGATGCCTTCTCCATAATGAATCTCTCCCCTGATCAGCTTAGGCCCGTGCACACACCCCTTGTTGGTTTCACGGAAGATTCTGTGAGAGTAGAAGGAGAAATCACTCTCCCGGTCACTACCAGAACCCCACCTCGGCAGAGCACCATCATGATGACCTTCACGGTTGTAAGGCTTCCTTCCGCCTACAACGTGATATTGGGCCGACCCGGGCTCAATCTACTCGATGTCGTTGTCTCCACCAAGAGGCTACTTGTACAGTTCCCAACTCCCTACGATGTCGGGGAGATGAGAGGAATGCCCCAGCTGGTGCAGCACTATTTCCAAACCCTCCCTGAGGCCAAGGTCCTTCAAGATGACCCCAGCATAGATGACCTCGACCAAAGAGCCCAAGACCCCAGGGGAGGCCCGGTCGAGCATCTACTTTCTTATCCGCATGGAGAGGACCCCACAAAGATGGTGCAGATCAGAGCCCAGCTACCCAAGGAAGAGAGGACCCAGCTGCTGGGATTCCTGTGGGCGAATGCGGATGTGTTCGCCTGGATGACGGCGGACATGCCAGGTATCCCCCGTGACATCATTACTCATAACTTGAGTGTCGACCCAAAGCACAAGCCAGTTCGGTAGAAGAAGAGAAGTTTTGTCCCAGAGAGACAGGCAGCCATCAAAGAAGAAGTTGACAAACTCCTGGCCACCAGTTTCATTCGAGAGGTCCAAAACCCGAGCTTTTTGGCGAATGTGGTGATGGTCAAGAAGAATAATGGCAAATGGAGGATTTGTATGGACTACACCGACCTCAATAAAGCTTGCCCGAAGGACAGCTTCCCTCTCCGAAGATCGACCAGCTGGTGGATCCACCTCGGGCCACCAGTTGCTCTCCTTCATGGATGCATTTTCTGGGTACAATCTAATCCGCATGCATCCAGAAGATGAGGAGCGCACTACCTTTGTCACCGACCAAGGGACATACTATTACAGGATGATGCCTTTTGGTCTGAAGAACGCAGGGGCTACCTATCAGTACCTGGTTAGCAAGGTCTTCAAGGACCAAATTGGCCACAACATGCAAGTGTATGTGGATGACATGCTCGTCATGAGCAGGCCGGGCTCGAGCCATGTAGCTGACCTCGCCGAGTCCTTCCATAACTTGTGACAGCATCAGATGAAGCTGAACTCGGCGAAGTGCACTCTCGGGGTGGCGGCAGAAAAATTTCTTAGCTTCATGGTCACCCAGAGGGGCATCGAAGCGAACCCGGAGAAGGTATAGGCCATTATCGACATGGAACACCCGACCTCCAAGAAGCAGGTCCAGTGCCTGACGGGATGTGTCGTCACCCTCAGTAGATTCATCTCGAGGTCGGCTGACCATTGCCTGCCATTTTTCAAGGTGCTGCGCAAGATGCACGACTTCACCTAGACCGAGGAGTGCAGGATAGCCTTCGAGGAGCTGAAGAACTTCCTCGCCTCTCCTCTGCTGCTCTCCTGGCCGGAGGAGGGAGAGGAGCTCTTGCTATACATGGCGATGACATTGGGAGCCATCAGCTCAGTTTTCATCCGCACAGACGAGGACAAATCTCAGAAGCCGGTGTGCTACACCAGCAAAATCCTCCGCGACATGGAGATCAGGTATACTCACTCCAAAAAACTCATTTTTATACTAATAATGTCTGCTAAGCACCTCAGGCCCTATTTCCAAGCACACCCGATAGTGGTCATGACGGACCAGCCACTGAGGACTATCCTCATCCAACCCGAGACATCCGAGAGGTTGGCTAAGTGGTCCCTGCTGCTCAGCGAATTCGACATAGCTAACCGACCGAGGTCGTGACAAAAGGCCCAAGTCCTGGCCGACTTCGTGGTCGAGTGCACCGGGTTCACCGAGGAGCCAGAGCAAAAAGCAATGGAGCCCGGGCCAGGAGAAAAGCCCTGGATCCTCTATGTAGATGGAGCATCCAATTCAGGCGGGAGTGGAGCAAGCCTCATCCTAACCAATTGTGATGGGGTCATGGCAGAATGCGCCCTCCGCTTCAAGTTTGCCGCTACCAACAACCAGGCGGAGTATGAGGCACTCCTCGCGGGCCTTAGGGTTTCCCATGAGCTGGGTGTGCAGGACTTGAAAGTCTTCACCGACTCCCAACTGGTCACCGGATAAGTTTCCGAGGAATATGAAGCGAGGGATGCCCAGATGATGAAGTATCTGGAGTAGGTCCGCGCAAGCACGGTAGGCCTCCGATGCTTTAGTATCTTCCACATCCCTCGAGGAGAGAATGCGTGCGTGGATGCGCTATCTAGGCTCGCGACTCTGCCGAACTCGTCGCTGGGATGCGCCTACATCGAGCACCTTGAAAGTCCTAGCTACGAGAACCCGACGGAGGTACATCAAGTCACCCCCGAGCTAAGCTGGATGGACAAGTATATCCGGTACATCACCGACGGCACCCTGCCAGAAGACCATACAGAAGCCGCCCTCATCAGGAAAAAAGCCTTCCGCTTCGCCCTGATGGAGGGCCAACTCTACCACCGGTCTTACTCCTACCCACTCCTGAGATGCCTCAGGCCCGCCGAGGCAACCTTCGTGCTCCAAGAGATACATGAAGGCCTCTACGGGAATTACGTGGGAGGGAGGACACTGGCTTACAAAGCTCTCTGCCAGGGGTACTTTTGGAAGACCATGAGGGAGGACGCCTCCGACTTCGTTAAAAGGTGCGACAAATGCTAGCATCACGCCAACATACAGCGTCAGTCGGCGGCACCAATCTCCCAGCTCTCGGCCCCTTGGCCCTTTGCCCAGTGGGAATGGACATCTTGGGACCGTTCCCTCCAGCATCAGGACAGCGAAAGTTCCTGCTAGTGGCGATCGACTATTTCACCAAGTGGGTTGAGGCAGAGCTGCTAGCTCGGATCGTGGAAGCCAATGTCTGCCAGTTCTTCTGGAAGTCAATTATCTGCTGCTTTGGGCTCTCTCATTGCATCATCATCGACAACAGGCGACAGTTCGACAACCGCGAGTTTGAAGGATTCTGCGCAGCACACGGCATCCAACACTAGTTCACCTCGGTGGCTCACCCCCAAACGAATGGGGAAGCCGAGGTGACCAACCGAACCATCCTTCAAGGACTCCGAACTAGGCTGGACCAAGCTAAAGGCATGTGGGCATAAGAACTCCCGAGCATCCTGTGGGCCTACCACACAATGCCCAGGATGGCGATCAATGAAATGCCCTTCAACCTCGTCTTCGGTGTTGAAGCGGTCGTCTCAGTCGAGCTCAACGAGCCCACGTTGCGGGTGCATCAGTACGATGAAGTGCGGAATTCGATGCATCTCCTACTCAACTTGGACCTTCTTGAAGAGGCGAGGGATAAAGCCCGCCTGCGGATGGCGGCCTACCAGAAAGAGTGGCCCGATACTACAACGCCCGCGTCCGGACAAAAGCTTTCAAGCCCGGAGACCTGGTGTTATGGCGGGCGAAGGCGTCCCAGCCTAGGGAGTGCGGCAAACTCTCCCCGAACTGGGAGGGCCCCTATAAAGTAGCTGAAGCCTCTCACAAGGGGCCTATTACCTCGAAGATCTCGGTGGCGTCAGGTTCCCCAGAACATGGAATGCCTATAACTTGCGGAAATACTATCAATAATGTAAGGTTTCCCAGCAATGATAATAGCAATAGTTTTTTCCTTGCACAAGTGTCTATCTGTCTTGCAGGAAAATTCCAACGATGTCCCCGAGCCTAGCTCCAGGACGCTGATCCAAGACCAGAGCTCAGACCTCCGACCAAGGAATCATGGAGCCACGCCACTCTCAATCAACGATGTCCCCGAGCCCAGCTCCAGGATGCTAATCCAAGACCGGAGCTCAGACCTCCGGCCAAGGAATCATGAAGCCACGCTGCTCTCAATCAACGACATCCCCGAGCCCAGCTCCAGGATGCTGATCCAAGACCGGAGCTCAGACCTTCAGCCAAGGAATCATGGAGCCATGCCGCTCTCAATCAACGACATCCCCGAGCCCAGCTCCAGGATGCTGATCCAAGACTGGGGCTCAGATCTTGGCCAAGGAATCATGGAGCCACACCGCTCTCAATCAACGATGTCCCCGAGCCCAGCTCCAAGATGCTGATCAAAGACCGGAGCTCAGACCTCTGGCCAAGGAATCATAGAGCCACGCCACTCTCAATCAATGACGTCCCCGAGCCCAGCTCCAAGATGCTGATCCAAGACCGAAGCTCAGACCTCCGGCCAAGGAATCATGGAGCCATGCCGCTCTCAATCAACGACGTCCCCGAGCCCAGCTCCAGGATGCTGATCCAAGATCAGAGCTCAGATCTCGGCCAAGAAAACTTCAAGCCCAGCCGCTCTCCATCTTAAACATCTCCGAGCCCAACTCCGAGATGCCAAGAGATCATGGGGCCACGTAGCTCCCATCAACGCCTTGAGCCTAGCTCCAAGGTGCCAAAGACCTGAGCCAAGACCTCAGGCAACCCTTGGGCCCGAGCCTAGCTCCACGTCTAGGAAGGCTTCGAGCCTAGCTCCAAGGCAATCAAGATTGGTAACCCCCTTCTCTGATATCCCCACTCGAAAAAAAGATGAGAGGGGAAGGAAAGAAAGAGAACAAAGGGGGGAGCCCGGCAACCCCCCCTTCTCTGATCTCCCCACTCGAAAAGAAGACGAGAGGGGAAGGAAAGAAAGAGAGCCAAAAGGGGGGCACTGCAAGCATCCTCTTCTCTGATCTCCCCACTCTAAAAAAATAAAAATAAGAAGAGAGAAGAGAAAAAAAAAAAGAAGAAGAAAGAAAAGAAGAGAGGGGAAGGAAAGAAAGAGAACGAGAGGGAAACACAGCATCGAAGCTACCACTTTTCAAGCTCAAGATCGGAGCTCAGATCTTCGGCCAAGAGACCTTCGAGCCACGCAGCTCTTAACCATCCACGTCCCCGAGCCCAGCTCCAGGACACCAGCTCAAGACCGAAGCTCAGATCTCCAGCCAAGAGACCTTCGAGCTATGCAGCTCTCAACCATCCATGTCCCCGAGCCCAGCTCCAGGATGCCAGCTCAAGATCGGAGCTCAGATCTCCAACCAAGAGACCTTCGAGCCACGCAGCTCTCAACCATCCACGTCCCCGAGCCTAGCTCCAGGATGCTAGCTCAAGACCGAAGCTCAGATCTTTGGCTAAGAGACCTTCGAGCCACGTAGCTCTCAACCATCCACATCCCCGAGCCCAGCTCCAGGATGCCAGCTCAAGACCGGAGCTCAGATCTCTGGCCAAGAGACCGCCGAGCCCAGCAACCCTCGAGTGCCATCAACTTGCACCTAGCTTGCTGGTACCGAGGTCTAACAACTCAACCCCACGCAAGGTGAGGCCCCCTCTCTGATCTTCCCATACATCAAAAAGACAGAAAGAGGAGAAGGGGAAGTGAAAGAGAGGAAGAGCCTGACAAGAGAAATGATTGCTGCACTTCATTGATCAAGTGTCAAATACAAACATCCTGCGGGCCCTTGACATGCCGGGTGGCCCTGCCAAGTACAGAAAAAGAACAAGGCATAAAAGGAAGCAAGAAATGACTACTTGCTAGCTGGATCGCAGGGCTGGGGGTCTCCATCAGCAGGGCTTCAGGCCGCACGGCTTCAGGCTTAGGTGGCACGGCCTCCTCGACACCCGCCTCCTGGTCTGAAGTGCCAGATAGTTAAGGCAGCTGCGGCCCTCGACTGAGACGAACTCCTCGACCAGGTGACACAGGTACATGAAGCCTTTGAAGAAGGAGTCCGACACCGTCTGTTGGATCTCCGTGAGGAACTCCTCCGAGGCCCTATACCTTTCCACCACCTCCCCAGCTTCCTTCTTCGCTGCAGCCACCTCGTGCCTGGCATCCACAGCCGACTTGGCGGCCTTCTCGGCTGCCCTCTGGGCCGCGACCGACTTCTCCTCCTCCATCGCCAGCTGGGTCTGGAGGGACCGGGCGATCCCCTTCTGCCGAGCCATCTTGGCGTCGGACACGCCCAATCATCGCTCAGTATCAGCGAGATCCTCGAACTTCTTCCTTAACTGCCCCAACTCGTGGTCTAGGCTTTCTGGAGCTCCTTCGCTCGCCCCTCAGAGTCGGCGAGCTGCCTCTCGAGGTCCTTGACCCACCGGTCAAGCGTCCCCTCAGAGTCGGCCTTCTCTTTCAGATCGACCTTCAATAATGCAATCTCGGCCGCCTGCTGCTACTCAACTCGCTCCTAGTTTTGGCAGCAACTCCTAATGAAAAGGACCTCGACACTCATCTGCATCACATGGGGAGTCAAAAAAAAAAAGAAAAAGAGAGGGAGAGAGAAAGAGGATGGGGTTGCTTACTGTGTAGAGATGGGGGAAGATGCTGTCGATCATAGCCCCAACCGATAGCCCATCCATCTCCTCTCGATCGCATGGCTGGATGGAGAAGTCCATCATGCGGTAAGCCAGGATGCGGTTGTCTGCTAAGGAGCTCTCCGACCCCAGCTTGAACGGAAGGCGGTGCCTCGCCTCATCTCTCTTGCTCTCCCGGGGAGCAGGTGGCCCATCCCTCCGGTGGTGGGACCCCTAGGAACCGATCGAGGATCTGGCACTGTCGTGGTTGGAACCGCCGTCGCTGGAGAATCTCTGGGGCGGGCCTCTCCTCCTTCAGCCTCGACCATCCTCGGACACGGTGAGCAGGGCGGCGCGGCGGCAACAACAGCATCAACCCGGACAGTCACCTCAGGCTCCAGGACCGGGAGTTCTGCCTGTGGCCTCGTCTGTCGTGCAGGAGCTCCTACAGCCTCCTTTCCTTTCGGGGCGACCAGCACGGTGGGAGCAGATGTCGGCACTCCCTCAATCTGGGCCCGCCTCGAAGGAGGCTCAGCGGCCGTCTCAGTGGGCGGCCTCTTCTTAGAAATCGGCGATGGCTCGCCCTCCGAAAGGGTCGACCTTGCACACAGGAGCCAAGAAGGTCAGCCTAAGATGAAGAAAAGAAAAAATGCAGATGGGGAAAGAGCTGAACTCACCTGGTCCCGTCAATGAGTCGACCCTAGCATCGAGAAGGTTCTGCTCCGACAGCAAGACCTCCAGAGAGGGGATCTGGGCAGTACGAAGCTGCTCATAATCATCATGATCAGCTGCGTCACCACGTAGATCCGATTGGGGGACCGATCTGGCTCGCTCCAGGCCCAGTCGACCCCCTCGACGTCTGTAAAGAAAAATTTGCTCTTCCATCCCTTGATGGAAGAGGGGAGCTCGAATTTGATGCCCTTCGGGCGAGAAGACAGAGACCACCACCCGTCTTCTGTCGAGTGGCATTTCAGGATGAAGAATGCCCTGAATAAGGAAAACCGGGCAACGAACCCATTGACATGGCAGAGTACAATAAAGGAGAAGATCACCCTGATGGCATTCGGCACCAACTGGGCAGGGACCAGGCGATAGTTATTCAGGACAGATAAGAAGAAGGGATGAAAGAGGAATCGAAGACCCCCGGAGAAGGTCCCCTCGTAGAAGGTGAGATGCCCCGGACCACTGGAAGTGACCCGCTCCCCGGGGTGGGGGATCATGAGTCGGACAAAAGCTGGAATGCCATAGGCATCTCGGATGGCCCCTAGCTTCATGGCGGAAATCATCGAAACGACCCCGCCCGGGCCTGTTGACCAGACAGACTCTGGATAGCAAGACCGCTGACGTGGATAGCTGACAGGTGCCACATTAAAGGAGACCACCACGATGGATGCCAAGGCAACACCCCAGCCCGGACCACTTTGTCGAGCTGAGCTGAGCTGAGCCACTTCAAGGCAACGGGCCAAGCTCCGTCCTCCGCCAAGTCCCGCTCGTGATCTCAGGATGCCTAGGCCGGAGCCATCCTCCGCCCTCTAGAGCGAGACCCTCAGAGGCTAGTGCCATGTGGTCGAGGTCGAGCTCAGCACTCACCCGCCGATGTGGAGCCTCTCTGAGCGCGCGCCCTCTGGACCGGGTCCATCCTCCGCCCTCCAGAGCGAGACCCTCGGAGGCTAGTGCCTTGAGGTCGAGGTTGAGCTCAGCGCTCACCCGCCGATGTGGAGCCTCTCCGAGCGCACGCCCTCTGGACCGGGTCCGTCTTCCACCCTCCAAAGCGAGACCCTCGGAGGCTATTGCCCTGCGGTCGAGGTCGAGCTCAGTGCTCACCCGTCGATGTGGAGCCTCTCTGAGCGCGCGCCTTCTGGACCAGGTCCATCCTCCACCCTCCAGAGTGAGACCCTCGGAGGCTAGTGCCCTATGGTCAAAGTTGAGCTCAGCGCTCACCCGCCGATGTGGAGCCTCTCCGAGCGTGTACCCTCTGGACCGGGTCCGTCCTCCGCCCTCCAGAACGAGACCCTTGGAGGCTAGTGCCCTGCGGTCGAGGCCGAGCTCAGCGCTCACCCACCGATGTGGAGCCTCTCCGAGCGCGCGCCCTCTGGATCGGGCTTGCACTCTCTCCTCCACCAAGATGACCACACGAGCTCGGAGCGTCCAGACCGGAGTAAGCCCTGCCATCCCAGGACACCGGCGAGCCGCCCGAGGACTACGGAGCGGTGCCTCTCATGCCGCCATAACTACCTATCCGGCCATACTTCCAGGGGGATGGGCCAACCAGAAAGCACGAGCCCCTAGGATGGCGACCTACGGATCGAGGCTCTGGCAAGCTTCTCGGAATTGAGCGACCGGAGAGGATGTCAGAACGAATGGAAGCTTCCCCTACCACCTGTCAGGAAAGGCATTTCGTCTACGACACGGAATCCTGCCGCACGCGCCTGCCAACCCAGCGAAGATCCCGAGACAAGCTCCAAACGACCAATTTTCAACTACAAAGAATAGTCGATACCCCCAAAAGGGGGGAGGTAACAACAACAATCCACCACCAACACAAGCGCAAGCTCGACCAAGAAGGCAAAGCGCCACCACCAAAGCCACAACTGAGAAAAATGAGGAAAACAAGGAGAAGCGGAGTAACAGGGAACCCCTCTATCCCCGCTATTAGTCTCCCCCTGCTACGTTTTCGCCTCCATACATCTTTCACTCCTCCTAGTGTGGAGTCCATCAAGAGGGGCCCGACCAGGAGGATTTGTTCCTTTGGATCGTCACTGACTTGACCATCGGAGTGCCCCCACCGAAATCCCGGTCCGAGTCACTAACCCCTGTTTCGCAGGTCAGGAGCAGAGGACCGATAGACAGCGAAGGGAGCGCACTCGGCGCCGGCAGTAGCTATGGGCCACGACGGTCTTGGCGACAACATTAGTGAATTGGAGTCAAAATGCTTTGCTTCGTGGATGAATTATAAATTAGGCTCTCTTCCCTTTGTCTACTTGGGATTACCACTTCATCATAAGAAGTTATTGAAATAATATTGGTTATCATTACTTTAGATGATGTATGCAAGGTTGGCAATGTAGAATTTTTCTTTTTTGGGATGAGAGATTGACATTGGTGAATGCTATACTCTTGGCTTTATCTTCGCACTTTATTTCAATGTTTAGATTACCAAAGTGATGATCAAATGGTTGGAGGGTATGTGAAGAGCCTTTCTTTGGAAAGGCATTGATAAAGTTAGTGGATTTTACTGCTTGGTAAATCGGAATACTATTTGTAGATCTAAAGATCAAGGCGGCTTAGGGGGTGAAGAGCTTAATAGTGATGAACCGATCTTTATTTGTGACATGGGTATGAAAATACTTGCAAAGATTGATGAACCCATGGTGGCACCAAGTGACACGAGCTTATTACTCGAGGAGGTTGGGTACGAGATCCAGGAAGAGTATCAAGGGATTATCACCACTTTAGAAAGGTATTTGTAGAGAAAATCAAGCATTCTGGAATTGTGTATCATTTAGGATTGGAAATGGTATTTCTACTCGATTCTGGGAGGATGTTTGGATTGATGACATCCCACTCTCTTCTTCTTTTGATGAGATGCACAAATAAGTTGCGAAGCCCAATTCGCCAACATCTTTTTTTTGGTATTAGAAGAATCTAAAGTGGATTGTTCCATTGGGTGGCTCATTGACAAGGGTGCAAGAGGTTCCAAGAGATGCTATCTTGGACCTCCTTGAATCTATTAGACTGTCACATTATTGTGGACATATCGATATGGAAATTAACGTCTTCAAGATCTTTCTCAGTGAGCTCATTCCATAGATTTCTCAATTTTGGTGATCTCAAATGCCCATTTTCATCTATTATTTGGAGGATTCTAGTACCAAAAAAGGTCAAAATTTTTTTATGGTTGGCAGTAAAGAACAAACTTCATTCGGGGAAGATTGTTGCAAAAAAAAAAAGAAGGCTAGAATGTTAGCCAGGGTTGTGTTTTGTGCAGCTCATATTATAATGTGAACCATTCTTTAAATGCCCCTTTGCACGAAATCTATGGACCACTCTTAAGGTACAGTATAAACTTATTAGGCGACTAGGTTCTTTCCTAGATTTGCAGTCTGCTTGGAGAAAAAGGAACAAAAAGAGATTGGTAATTTGGTAGGCATAAGCTAATAATGATCAACTACATACAATTGTTTGTTGGACGAAAGCATGAAATCAAAGACTATTTTTACACAAATCGAGAACTATTTATGGAGTCTTGTAATTCTGCATTCTCACATTCAAAAGCGGGTCTATTTTTTGCTCACCTTCAAAGGCGAAGAACCATGCAGTATTATGTCCGCAAATCCAAGCTTTGTCTAGACCAAGAGGGGCTTTGGGATGAACGTCGGAAGCGATTTTTATTTTGCTTTTGCATGGTAGTCCTGATGAAACTGGGTGGACCGCTGCAGAACAAAGAAGTGAAACACTTGGTTGTGTCTGCTTGGTCGACTCTTTACGTATTGTATTTGTTTGAGCTAGTTTTGTTGGTTGAGGATGAGAGAGAGTAAAGAGCTATTGTATGTGCCACTTCCCTATCCTTTAGACTATTTAAGTATTTTAGAATTTGCTGTAATTTTCTATGGTCAACAAAATCTTCTTGTTGGCTACTTATGTATAATTAGTTTACTATTACTATTTTAATAAATCCTGGCAACTATGATGCTTTTTCTATCATTCAAAAAAAAAAAAAGAAAGCAGTACAAGATCATTTACAGTCTCATTCAATATATCCCCATCGAGAAAGTCGGTTCAAAATGATTGATAAATATGGGAATAAATTTTCTGCTAAATGCATGGCTAGCTAAAGCTTGTCACTTAACGGTCTTCTAAGTGATGAAAATTGCTATAATTTATACGTACAGGGGACCATATTCTGTTTTGCTAATGCCAAAGACATTTATTGACTTAGATTGAGCCAAGTCAAGCTAAGTCTTATTTTAGACCTAGAGAGTACGTTAGTTGGGTTGGGTTTAAATTCTGTAAGCAAATATCATATCTAAACCTAACCTATTTGCACCACATTCATGAATCTAGTAATTAAATTGGACGAGGTTTAATTTTATTGGAACAAGATTGGATCATAAGTTGACCGTCTCTTTCCACGTAACATTTGAAAGAGGAAAGCCAGAAGAAACACCAAAAGTAATAAATGGGGGATTTAACAAGTATAACCTAATCATTTTATTTTCAAAAGAACATTTATTTCATCAATAAAGAAGAATGCTTCATAATAGAAAACTTAATTACTGATTTTTATAAAAGAATGTAATAAGAATGAGTGCATTTTAGTTTATTATTTTATTTATTGAATCCGCCATAAATCGAGCACGCAATAAATAGAGTTGCTGTGAAGATTGAAAGGCCAATATAACCAAATCCTACCTGAAAAGGATCCTAAGTCCATTACATCTACGGGCCATGTATAGGTCCAAGTATAGACCTATATGCAATTTCTCAAGTCCAATCCAGGTCAGACAAAAATTTATCCAATCCAAGATTGATCCTATAAGGTATGGACTTAATTTCCTTGGACCCTATGGAAATTGATCCCAGAATCGTTTGGTGCCCAATATCTTATACAATATTTAACATAAATGTATGCTAATATCTCTCATAACTTTTATTTAAGGAAATTTAAGGAAATGAAGGGCAATGATCTTTAAAATTGTTATAGCCCCCCTCTGGAGGAACAATTTCACTACCTTGCCGCTCGATCGTCTGGCCTGACGATGGGAGCCAAAAGAAAGAAGAAGCAGCAAGATGTCCGACGGCTGGGAGCATTCTGAGATGAGGCATCCGACAATGCTTGGAGCGATTGACATGGCCTCGGGACCCACCAAGTCTACTAGCACCATCACTCCACATTGCCATCTTTCATCTGACCAACTAGCTGTCGATCGAAATATAGACAAACGAGTCGCAGCACCACTGCCTTCTATCTGATTAGCAGCAATCAGTCATGGTGAAGATAGCCATGACTCTATGCCTTCATCCCCATCGATAGTCTCTTAAAGTTCCATGACCGACTTCTGACAAGTCGGGCTCCACTCAATGACTGACTTCTTGCAGTCAGTACAAAGTCTACTATAGCTCGAGGCCGAATAGGTAACGCTACTCCCTTCATCCAAAATAGCAAAAGTCAAAGTTAGCAGTATTTTGGACTCAGGGAGTGGGGGCATCTATTATAGCAATGATAGTAGATCTATTCGGCCCCGACGTGATTACAAGATCTAATTGGCAAAGACAAAGCACATCCAAGATAGCAAGTCTTTCATGTGGTTAGCTACTGACGTGGCATCCGTGGGTTACATCTTGACCGAGTAGAGCTCCTAACCGACTATAGCTCCTGGCTGACTAGAGCTCCCTGGCTTAGTAGAGCTCCTGATTGAGTAGAGCTCTCTGGGAATAGAGTTCCTGGCCGAGTAGAGCTCTTGGCTGAGTAGAGCTCCTGAAAGAGTAGAGCTCTCAGACCTATCAAAGCCTCACAGGTCTGATAGGACCTCATAGGCCTTTCAGAGCCTCACAGGTCTACTAGGACCTCACAGGCCTATCAGAGCCTTACAGGTTTTCTAGAACTTCACAGGCCTATCAAAGCCTCACAAGTCTACTAAAACCTCTCAGGCCTATCAAAGTCTCACAGGCCTACTAGAGCAGGTCTTCTAGAGCTCCACAGGCTTTAGCAGGATTTTTTCTATGACTCATGGCAGACAATATCACAATAAAAGATATGGGAGACAGGATCCTAATACTTTACCAAAATATGTTGCAAGGTATTAAGAAGATGCTATCTCCCCAAATGACATGTAGTTATATGAAGTAATTTCATAAATAGATAAGAGGGACCTCCGACTAAGATAAGATGCAAACTACCAAATACTTATTTTGGGCTCTCAAGCCATTTTTTTCTCAACTCCGGCTGTTGCCAAATCACTCCACTGACTCGAGTATCGAAGTATCCTTGTCGGTACCCCCAGTCTGGATTTTCTTGCAGGTCTCCGTCTATAAGGAGTGCCCGAAAGAAGAACCTCATCCAACTGGAGAAGCTAATGAAATGACCAGCGATGCCAAGGCTATGGAAACAGGTGATCTAGTAGCAACAAAAATAATGACACCAGCTTAAGAGGTGGAAACCATCTCAGCCTATGCACAATCCAAACTCAAACCCATATTTGATCCAACTTTGATTTAATGTATCCCAACCGATCCTTGGTGAACCCTATCCAACCTAATTCCTTTCTTCATTTTATTTTTATTTTTAGGTAGAAGTATTTTTACTTTTCGATTGCAAGGAATGAAGTACACTACAAATGAAGGGCAAAAAAAAAAAAAAAAGTCCCTTTAGCATCTATCACGAGCAGACAAGCGAAGAGAAGGAAAGTCAACCTAATCCTTTGATGGGTGGGGCACGGCGATCAAAAGTGATCCAGACCCCAGATGGGTCGGGCTTGGGTTAGATGATACCTAGATCTGGCCTGACTTGATATCGCCCAGTAGTATGAAAATAATTTTTCAGTAATAATTTTGATCCTTCTATAACATCATAGATTAGATTAATTTAATATATATTGTATTGTATTTGGACTTCCATCATAAATTTTCTGCATATCCTTTTTTTTCTATTTGTGTTCCGAATCCATTTCCCCTTCCATTTACCATTTATTTGTTTTTCTTAAAGCTCCTAACATTATAACAGCCAGGAACATGCACTGATTAACCAGTATGTTTGTTCCCCCTCTTCGATTTTGGAACGCTGCGACCTGAGGTCCACATCCTATAACAATGGATCAATTACTCAGATAGTCACATTAGATACCAGGAAAATACAAAGCTAGCTCAACTAAGCTTAACAGGATCACACAGTTGGACATGTTCAACCTCACAGTTCCACGCCCTAAACACCCGAGTACATAGGAGATGAGAGCGACAGATCCTAAGACTAAGCTTATTTTATTCCGAAGACGCATGAAAAACTAGCCAGGGGATGACCACATAACCCTCACCATCCTATGTGCGAAGTGCAGATCATTAGCAATGCTTGGTGCAAAAGCATCGGCGCCGGAAGCCCCGGCAAACTCCTCCATGGAAGCCCTCGGTCTGGCACACGTTTGCACAGTTGCTTGCTCTCACGCACGGGCCCTTGAACTTGTGGCTTTGAGACTCGCATGTCCTTGCCTCCGCCACCTTCGTCCCCATCTCTTTTATAAGAAGAAAAGAAATGAAGCATCGTTAAGAACCAGTACGTCAGGTGCAGAAATATTAATTAATTCCTACTCGAAACTGAAAAATAGAACCATTAGATTTAGCAAAGAAGATAAGAAAGAGAGAAAGGAAGAGGAGAACCAGAGGAGATGATAAGGAATAGGAGCAGGAGGATAGGTGGAAGCATTCGCCGAGGGTGCTCCATTGCAACACCACACTATCTAACACACGCTCAGAGCAAAAGAAGAAGGTAGAAGAGATGAGGAGGACGAAAGGGAGCTCACCGCTCGCGGTTTATATTGAAGGATTGGAGGGTTTGATTTCGAATTTGCACGTAGGACATGATCAGCAGGTTTTTTATTTTTTAATTTTTTTCGGGTGAAAAGATCGATAGGTTAATTTGGCATTTTCAGAGCTTTACAGCGAGGATTCCTTCTGCCTCACGTAACACGTTGGGTTGGGTTAAAGAGAGACAAGCCCTGCACTGGCTTACGTAGAGGATAATCATTATCGGAGATTGGACGGTCCACATTCAAACGAGGTCGTGAAATGCGGCCACCGACTTCATGCGTTACCACGGCCGATGCCAAACCCATGGGCGCCAGGGCGGCCACCCCCCAGCATTTCACTGCGGGCGGTGGGAGAGAATCCGGATTCTGATGCCTCGCACGCGACCCTCATGCACCACAGTTGGAAGAACTAGACGACAATCGCATTAAAGACGTGCCATCTGTCATGTCTGATGACCCAGCTGGGTTTTGAACGGTGGTCCGTACGGTGGAAGCGGATGAGTTGTCTGCCAGCCCGCATCTTAGGAATCGTGGTGGGCTTTGTCTATTTCAAAACTGATTTACGGGTTTTGAAAGGAAAGATGTGTAATGTTAAAAGAATATATATATTAGTTTATTAATAAAATATTTACTAAAAAAATTTAAAATTTTAGAATTTTATGAATATAAATTTATTTAACTATAAAATCTTATTTTAGATTTTTAAATAACATGATTTTCTAAACAGATAAGATTTATATTTTATTATTATTTCTTTCTTCTATTTCAAAATTATACAAAATTCAATGGATGTACCTATTATTTGTTTAATACAAAAATTACTTATTCTCTTCGCATTCCGAATGAATGCATGCATCCATGCCAGCATCCAATAAATGCCTAAAGCATCCAATCATACTCATCTTTTTATATCTATAATAAAGAGATCGTATTCTTCATTCATCCATTTTCATCGATACAACATCAGATTAAGATAAGGCTTGAATGACTAATTAAATAAACTCATGTGCATCTATTAAATTCTTGAAAAAAGATTTATGTCCACGTAACAGGGGGTCGAGAGAAATTGTTTAAATCAAATTTGCCGATTTTAAACATATCTGAATTTGGCTAGTTCGGGTTCGATCCTAATTTTTCTTTTCAAAAAAATATAAAGCAGTTCGTTGTATCTCGAGAGTGGATCATCACCAAATATTTGCACTAGAATAGAATGAATTCAACTCTAAAGGAAGCACATTCCAAAGCATACATCGAACCAGGTAACATTAAACCTTAATTAATTTATTCATTTTGTGCAAAAAGTTATTAACTATATATTAAAGATAAAAAATAATATTTAATATAAAAGTATTTTCAACAATTTTAGAGTAGAAATTTATTTTGTTTACTACTGTGGCTACAGTTTAATTTAATAGTTCTATCCCATAGCTTTTTTTATAAATGAGGTTGATAAATGTGTTTTTTCTCTATATGGATAAAATCACAACAAGGGATTAGTATTACACAATCACACTATATAGAGAAAATGTTAAAATAATTTGATAAGTTTGATTATAAACCCCTAAGTATATCTCATGATCATGGTGTAAAATCAAGTAAAAATAGAGACCAAGTAGTGGCACAAATAAAGTACTCATAAAATATTTTTAATATTATGATACTAACTATACTGATATCACCCGTTTGAGAAACATTCGTGCGAAATAAAGATCCTTACTCCCAGGATCATAATTGTTGGTGTCAATACCACAGGAGAAGGAAGAAGAAGAAAAATAAAATAGAAACATAATTAATTGGGCATGCAAAGTTTCACTATGAGAAAAATAAAACTTATAAGATTGAAAACTTTCACTCTCAACTCTATATAAGTCTCTCAACAAAAAATCTCAAAATCTCTTTCTTAAGCTCTCAAATTGTAGCTCTATAAGCTTTTTGGAGACCTTTCATCACTCTTTTGATTCTCAGATCCAGTCTACTTTTTTGTCCATATTTGTATAGCCTTTGCTATGAAGAACGTCTTACCAAGAGTCCAATATCTAAACCACATCCAAATTTGAGTCCTGTATTTCTCCCAATCAGTGTATGACTGCAAATCAGCTCCTAGCCATCGATCAACCTCGATCACACCAGAAATCATGCTCAAATCCATAGAAATATGCTATGAAACTTGCTAGATCGAATCTTGGCCATCTAATCATCATGCAATCATCGTGTGACCATTGGATCTTCGTCACAAATTGTGCATCATCGTCTAATCGCATAAAAAATCATGCAAAAAATACTGCAGGAGGAAAAGGAGTCGGGGCTTGGGCCTAGGCAGGTTGCATGCCCACCCACCTAGGCTTGGACTTGTGCTCGTATCTATCCGCCTGGGCTAGTGCCCATGTCCACCCATTCATGCGCCTTACTAGGCCGCACTCTTGCACATGTGTTGCTGGACCTGCGATCAGACCAGCCTATTGTGGGTCCTGGCAACCTATGGGCCAAGCTAAGAACTTTCAATTTTTTTTCTTTCCTCATGGGTTGGGTCTTCTTTGGACTTCTCTAGGAATTCCTGCAGGAGTCGATTTCAAGGCATTTTTCCAAAAACCTCACCTCGACTCGATATTCGACTTCCATTTGGACTTAAAAGCTTGTTGAAGGATTTTGCACACCCAAGCACTGGGACAAATGCCTGATCATGAATGGATAAATATGGAAGTCAAGCCAGGTCACTCGATCCCATCTTAGTCACATGCTATGCTCACCTCGATCCGAGACTTGCTCGGAAAAGCCTCCTACGGTAATAGAAACTTTACTTTGTAATATCACTTGTCGTCCTCTTGAGGCTCTTGTTTCATGCCCAATCTACCTACTCCCAAAGCTTTATCTTGAATTGGGCTCTGGTCTATACTAAAGACTCCACCTCACACTGGACTTCCTGTCAAAAAATAATGACTTCCATGCTTCTTCCCCTGTAAGATGATCCTACTGCCATGCATGACCTTCAATATGCCATTACTAGCTATCTACATAGAGCCATTTGAATCCAATTTGCTGAAGGAGATTAGATTTCTATGAAAACTAGGTATGCATCAGTCCTCATCCAGTTTCTTCATTGTTCTATCATCTATCTTCAAGCTAATTATCTGACATCCTTGATCGCATAGCTCGATCCATCTGGTAAGTGGACAATCCTTCTATACTTTCTAGAAAGTCAAACAACTCCTCTATATAATAGGTCTGATATGGATATGTAGAATCTAAAATCCATTAGGAAGAAGGGAATACCTAGTCGAATATCATAAGTTCATCACTAATATATCATCATCACTAAATCATCGTTATTGCCGCAGTAGTCCTCATCCGATCTTTGAGCTATGGATAATTTTTGATATGATATCCCAATTTATCACACCGATAATACTTGATCTTACTTATATCTTTGATCTGGATCACCCACCTCGCGATCTTCTATCGCTTCATCTTTTGTCGCCTGATCCTCCAGAGCCTACTTCTTCAAATATTGCCAATACTGAGTTCAGGTACTGAGTTCCTGCCTGAACTAGAAGCTTGATTCTTTCATCTAAGAACCTTATTTTGGAGTAACACTGAGATAACTTTCTCCATCTTGATGGTGCTCTTCCCTACTAGAAAAGTAGTCACTTAAGGACTGAAAGACTATGATAAGGATGATAGCAAGACCAGCACCCTGGTCTTATCCTCAACCTTTTCATTGATATTGAGAAGATTAGTGAAGATCTTTTAGAAGTTACTTGAGTGCTCCTACACACTCTATTCTTCAGTTATCTGTAGTTGGTAGAACTACTTCCAAAGAAATAGCATGTTGGTGAGGGACTTTGTTATGTACATCTTCTTAAGCTTCTCCCATAGTATCATTGAAAAAGTCTTATTTAGTACATGGATCACCATATTATTTATTAAATACAAGTAGATAGTACTCACCACATATATCTAGAGCCGCCTCCAAGTCTTTTCTTTTACGATGGCTACTCTCTCCTTGTATATAAGAGTATCAATCAGCCCTTACTAGATAAGCACATCTTTTATCCTTGCTTGCTAGAGGGAGAAATTGCTCTTTCCATCTAACTGGCTGATCTTAAACTTGATTATGTATGTCCTATCCATCTTCTTCGATCTTATTTAATATGAACAATCAACACTCTGATATCAGTTATTATGGTGCTAACTGCACTGATACCACTCGTCTAGGATCACTTAGTATCGATGCTGCAGGAGAAGGAAGAAGTGAAAAAATAAAATACAAATAGAATTAATTAGGCATACAAGGTTCACTATAAGAGAAATAAAATTTATAAGATTGAAAACTTTCACTCTCAATCATATATTTGTCTCTCAATAAGAAATTCCAAAATTTCTCTCGCAAGCTCTCAACTCGTAGTCTCTATAGGCTTTCTAGAAATCCTTCATCACTCTTGATCCTCATACCTAGCTTACTCCTTTGCCTATATACAAAGAGCATCTCACTAGGAATCCAACGGTTCAAACTATATCTAAATCGAATTTTGTAGCTCTCTTAATCAATGTTTGACTATAGATTAGCTCCTGGCTATCGATCAACCTCGATCATGCCGAAAATCATGCTCAAATCCACCGAATACTATGAATCAAGCCATATCGAATCTTGTTCATCCAGTCATTGCACGATCGTTGCATGGCCATCGGAGCTTTGTTGCAAATCGTGCATCGCCGTTTGGATCACGTGGTTGGGCCATCCTACTATGGGTTTGAGTGGTCTATAGGCTGAGCTAAAAAACTTCTATTTTTTTTCTTTTCCTTTTTCTTGGGTTGAGTCTTCTTTGGACTTCTCTAAGACTTCCTTTAGGGACTGATTTCAAGGTGTTTTCCCAATAGTTGATACATGTTATGAATTACACACTAAACTAGATATTGCTAATGCTATAGTAAAACTTAATAAATATACTAGTTCTAATGCATAACATTGGAAAGCACTTGATAAAGTACTAGATATTTAAAAGGCACTATGTTTTATGATATTCATTATATTGATTATCCCACTATATTAAAAAGGATACAATGATATCAGTTGGATTGTTGGCTCAGAAGATTCAAAGTCCATCACAAGATATATATTTACATTCATGGAGCCACTATAGCTTGGAAATTAGCCAAGCAAACTTGTATCTCAAGATCTTCTATAGAAGCAAAGATGACTACTTGACCATATTGGAATAAAAGTATATTAACAAATACTCCATTTATGGAGAAGCCAACTCCTACTGTGTACATACATTGTGACAATCAAGCAACTATAATTAAAGCTAAGCAAAAACACTCTAATAAACTTAAGAAGCACATACACCAAAGACGAAAGACATTAAGGTACTTTAAAAAAAATGAAGTAATACCATTGGAGTATATAAGGACTGCTAAGAATATATTAGATCCATTAACCAAAGGACTTGCAAGAAGATAAGTTATAGATTAACGAAGGGAATGGAACTAAAGTCCACTAATTGATCATCCAATAATGGCAACCCAACCTTATTGATCGGAGATCTCAAGAAGAAGGTTCAATGGGTACAAAGATATTATTTTGGGAAAATAAGAGAAGCACTAGATAATTTGGAGATAATAACCCCATAGTCCCATTCTGATAAATATGCTTTTTAATGCAACAGCAAGAGGAAGCTGGATGGTTATCCTTAATGGGTTCATAGCTAATTATGCTTGGTGTTCATCCATTACAGACATCCTTGAAGGACTCTCTTATGTGAGTGCAATTATGGGAATACAACCAAAGGGATTGGGCTATCTCTAGAGAACTTAGAAACCAAAATTCTGGCACGTACAAGGCTGAAAGTGCTAACCTAAATGAATCCGATAATAACTAGGCTGAAAGAGCCTAGTTCAAGATTTTGTTCACTGCAGACTCTACAAATGGGATATGTCAATACCAAGTAAAGGTTCAAGTCCATGAGATACCATTACCTATTGCATGGTACACTTAATTTTATATGTGTTATATAATTTTCAAAATTTTGAATTATGTAGGGGATTGTTGGTTTATTAATAAAATGTTTAATTCAAAATTTTGGAATTTTAGAATTCCATAACTTAATTTTCTAAATAGATAAGATTTAGTATTTTATCTTTATTTCTCTCTCCTCTCTTAAAGTCTATGGAATTCTATGAACATATCTCTTAATTGTTTCTCATGATTTATCTTAGAAAAGTCACTCTCTTCTCATATGATATCACTACAAGAATTTTTATATTTAGCTACAAAAAACATTATTATAAAAAATAAAATTTGTCATCTAAAGTATTTGGCAATGAAAAAAGTTGTCACTAGGTTCGTAGCCAATCCCCTATCGCTAAAATTCACCAACGACCAAAATAGTAATTTATCACAAAATATTCAACATTTTGTGACAAAATCAATTTTGTCCCAAATACATACAAAATTTATAACAAAATAATTCATTACTAAAAGTGAGTAAATAATTGATACGATCAGAGAAAAGGAAGATTTTCTTCAACCTACTCTACTCGAATCTCACAAAGGAAAAAAGATAGAAGAAGAGAATTTTTGAAGGTAAAGATCAAGTCCCTTTACCTCCTCTATAACTTTTATTGATAAAAAAATGATATTCATATCCTCTATTTATAGCCATAAGGTTCATCCTCGCACACTTCGAGTCAGATTTATCTTCCTAGCTCAAGATAAACTTTCATCCAAGGACAAGTCAAGTTGGATTGAACTAATTAGTTTTAGTGGGACTCTTTTACCTAAAATAAATATATCTAAGAGAAATAATCTGAGAAATCCTAAAACTCTTCAAAAGATAGACCTTGACTCTATATTAACTCAATCTTTTATGACTCCATCAGATTCTTCTCGGATTGAAAACTATCCTCGATCAAAGTCTTATCCAAAGGAAAACTTTCGGATAGATTGGTTCATTTTTGGATCCTAAATAAAAAAATTTTGGCTTGATTGCTATGAGTATTACCCTCTGAGGGAGTACTTCACGTCATAGATCTTGAAAAACTATCCAATTTCATAAAAAGAATATTAAAATCGGATGCCGTATGACCAAGTTATGATCTCCAAAAAATTGGCTTGTGAATCAACTCTCGATGTAGCCGATCTTGCTCCCATATCCTATTCAGGCTTATTCATAGTAGTCAAAGTGGTCCACTTTGGGTTTGGTGATTCTCTGGATTAATAGCATTTGCTAAATATCTATTTTTTATAAAATATTTTGGTGAAAAAATTTTCTTATTTACAAAATGGTGGTTGTTAGTGACAATATTATTTCTTCACTCAAAATTATAATTTAAAGATAAAATGTTGAACCTAAAACATCTTAGTTAATTACCTACTACTCAATCACTATGACAACATTAGCTTATGATATAAAGTTCTAATTTATTATATTTATTTGAAACTTATTTGCATTATAAAATATACTCATTTTAGATATATTACGATATTTTATATTTTAATATTAATTATTTTATAAAAAAATCAATCTTCTTCTTTTTGATAAAATAAAAGCATAAATAACATCATTTAATTCTTTATAATATTTTGAAAACCTTTTATTTAGATTTATTTAAAATATTTTTAATATATTTCCATAATTATATATACTTATCTAAAATCCTTCAAAAATAGATAATCCTATGATTTGTAGCAAACTACTTTGTCATTGATTGATTATTTTCTTGTAGTCTATTTGGAACAAATGCATTGCAAATGGACTCTTCAAGAAACTTCTGTAAATGAAGGAATGCATTCTAACAAAAAGATGTATCCAATCTATAGTGATTCTAAGCGATACAATCCTTGATAAATAGATGGATTATGTGGAGAGAGGCATCAAATGAAAAAATCCTAAGCATTCAATTGTACTCACCCTTTCAAATCTATAAATAGAAAAGTGATGTGCTTCCTATCCATCAAAACAACATCTCCTTCCATTAAAATAATACTAAATTAGATAAGAGAATTGAGTGACTAATTAAGTGGACTCAAGTGCATCCATTAAGCTCTTGAGAAGAGGATTGCACCCACAGAAAGGAGGATAGATAGAAATTGTTTCAATCAAATTTGTTAATTTTCAATACATCTAGATTTACCTAGTCTAGGTTTGACCATGATTCTCCTTCATTAGAGTGTAGTTCTTAGAGAACAAAAAATTGTTTGTTATATCTTGAAAATAGACCACCATTACATGTTTGCACCAATACAAGTGAATTCTACTCTAAGGTGGTATTTGGTTCTCTTAATTCTACATAAAATAAGCCCTTAATCTAGCTTATTCCCCCAACAGCTATGAAAATCAAGGTGGGCCACCTAGAATAAGCTATTGCGGTTAATCCTTGGTATTTTGGAATAGCTAACCATGGAATAGCTTATTCCAGGTTATTTTCTTTCTATGTGGTAGGTTCTATAGCATTAATTGCACTAGAATAAAATTATGATTCCAGATTTTCAACCAATAGAAATCTGGAATAACAAGGGTAAATAGCTATTTTCTGAGAATTGGTATTTTTATTATAGGAATAAATCTTTTGCATTCAAACACTACCTAAAAGAAGTGCCTTCCAAACCTTGCCTCAAACAAAGTAATTTCTAACCTTAATTAATTAATTCATTGTATGTAAAAGTTTTTTAATTACATATTAAGGATAAAATTATATAATTTAATATAAAATAATTTCAACATTGTGGCCTATTCAATAGCATGTTTCAAAAAATCTTAGGAAGAATGAATGAAAAGAAAGAATTATCCATCTACTTTGGCCTACTAATTTGCATCCTTCCAATTTGAAAACATGTAAAGAAGGATAGATGGAGTATATGATGGGTAAGTTTCTATGTTGATAAAATTATCCGTCATTAATTTTTTTGATGAAATGATGACATTTCATTTCTTTTTCATTCATTTTATTTATACATATTTTTATTTTATCTATACTATTTATCATATACTCTTAACTTTTACTATTAATTATTTTAATTTTAGTTCATAATTTTTATAATTATAAGCAAATAATTAGAATTATCTTCTATGTTATATGTATATTTACTATTTTTAGTTAATTACAATTTGCATAAAATTAATTAAATATTTAAATTAAATCATGAATTAATTAGTTATTTATATAATTAATATATATATTAATGAATTTATAATTAATTTATAAAAATGTTTATTTAATGAAATTAAATCAATATTAAATATTTATTTAGTATTATATAATTATAAATTTTAAGATTATATGTTTTTATATTGACCTACTTTTTTAATACAAATAAATATTATATATTGATAATAATAATATTTTTATCAAAGGTAATTTATTAAAATATTATAAAAATATTATCTATCCTTCCTTTCAATCCTTTTATAATAAATAGAGAAAAAAATTATTTCTATCCATCCTTCCAAATTTCACCAAATACATAGTAGGATCTCTTTCATCCATCATTCATCCTCTATCCAACCTTACTCCAATCTATTTTTCATACCAAAAGAGGGTGCTTTGAATGTAAGGGTAGAACATCCCTCCCCTACAATTCAAGTAGAATGATTTTCTAGTTAATTTGCCTACCTATAGATTTCAACCACTAATATGTCAGCCTTGAGCCTAGATTTGGATCACTCTAGTTTGGCCATTTTTACAACTTGCAATTTGATCTAGACTACACTTAGTTATACTAAAAAGATCATGATAATGACTACCCATATAAGAGGTTGTTTTATGTTGTTTCTTTTTATTTTTTTTTGGATAAAGCAGGTGTTTTATATTATACCAATATTAACGTATTCACAAATATCCTAATATGACCTTTGTCTTGATCTCTAAAACAAAGTAGAATGCTTGTCCCCGAAATAGTTAATAAGGCAATGACCAACAAAGTTTTGTGATGAATTTTTCCATCACTGAAGAAAACAAGGCCACCTATTACACATCCATGGCTTCGAACCAATCTAGTTAAGAAGATATCCTCTATATAGTAAGTAACATTAGTTGAACATCAACATATGCAAAAGAATATCTAAAAATATAAGTGATGGCTACTTGTACAAGTCTCCCTCGAGCCAAATGATTAAGATCAAACACCGTTCCTTTTCAAGCTGCTTTGGGTTTGGCCATTGGAATTAAAATTGATGGGCCACCAGCACCTTTCTCTAATCCATAGCTATCAAGCTTAATTTTAATTACTTCTATAGAGGGGACACCTAATGAAATATCAGAGAAGAGTGGTTTCATTAATATTTAAAAATAATACCTCCTTGAAAAAAAATAATTTACCCTTATTACCTATTGGAGGTAGTTATATTTTGAAACTTTGATCATTTCATTTGCTTAATCAAGGGAGGCTTCATTTACTTTTTTTATCTATTTGAAGGAAATTTGAAACTTTTCTCTTTATTTGCTCTTCCTTGACTAGCTACATTTCTTTTACAGAAGCACCATTCTTTTCACTTCTGTCTTTGATGAATTTTGGCACACATGGATAACTTTTCTTTCTTTTAATTATTATAACCTTTTATTCTCATACCCTCTCTCATACAACTTAACAAAGGCCAATCTATGTGACTTCTTGTTCTTAGTCATGCTCAGTGCTATTATTCTCTAACAACCACTTGCACATTCACTCCAATGTCTCTACATTGTAGACTTGAGACTTGTCTACCTGAAAGAGAAGCGATTCATGTATCAGCCTTGATGGTTCAATCACCATCCTCATGATGATCCAGTGACCGGGACCATTTAGGAGTTAACCTATAATGATACATGTTACAAATTCTCAACTTTGAGAATATATATTATTATTCATCAACTCCTTGGATGATACATGAACACAACATATATGGTTAAAAATAGTCCAATTTGAATTATTAAATATAAAATTATGTTCTAAAATAAAATTTTGTATCAGCTAGATTGGCTTCTAAGATACATATCTAATATTATCACCAGTAATAGATAAAGTTAGGTTCTATTCCATTCAGATATTACATTAATTCTATATGTCAATTACAGTAATCAAATGATACATAATAGAAACTGAAAGAAATTTTGATAGTATTTTTTTTAGTTCTCCCCATGGCTAAAGATGTATAAGGATAACTAAAAAAAAATGCTATTCAAAATTTTTCTTGAACCCTCAACATATTGTTTGATTACTATAATTACCTATAAAATTTATTGCAATTCCTAAACTATCAAAACTGGACGGTCAATTGATCAATATATATAATCCTCCCACCCGTATAAAAATATATAAATATATGGATGCCGTAGAATGTGTACATTAATTAAAAGATGGATCTATGATTCTATGTAATACAAATTTTGTAAAAATAAACACAAATTATTTAGTTAAATTAACTCATAATTGTAAAACATGAATACATCAATAACAATAGTTCATATGTATTAAAACATGATAATCTAAATAAATAAAAAGTTCAATAAGGAATGCTAGAGTAAGTATGGATGCAATAAAGAATATGAAAATCAAGTAGTTTAATGAGGCATAAGATGCAATCTTTAGGTTAGTCTTCACCCTCAGTTAAAGTTTCAAAATGTTGATTTTTGTCATCTTTAGATATGCTATTATAAAGTATCATCAACTCTAGGTTTGTCATTCTTTAGAGATGCTACTTGGCCCTTGCGTATAGGCTAGTTACCATGGATGCCAACTAGGATTCGAGACCTAAGTGCATAGAGCACGCCCCAACCTTAGTATTTGTAATGCTGTCCGACACCTTCCCTCAGCTCGAGCATGCAGGGCACGGGAAGGCTAGTTGCCTTGGTGCTGGTTAGGACTCAAGGCCCGAGCATGCTAGGCACACCCTGACCCTTATGTTTGCAATGTAGCCTGGTACCTTCCCTCGACCCAAGCACGTAGGGTACGTAACCTGGACCCTAGCTTGTGCTTTGCATGTTGAGATTCAAGTTCCATGCATGCAGGACACGCATCCATGCACATGTAATTAATTAATTAAACAACTAATTAATAAACAACTTATTAATTAATTAATTAATTAACTAATTAATTAATTAATAACTAATTAATTAATTAAAAATAGCTAATTAATTAAATAAATAACTAACTAATTAATTAAATAACTAACTAACTAACTAATAAATAAATAAATAATAATTAATTAGTTAAATTAATATCTAATTAATATTAAATTTAATTAATATATTTTTGGTGATGGCTCTATTGCTATCATCGCCACCATTGCTAATACTCATAAAATTCAAAATAGGCAGGCCTCGTGGATAATAGATCTAACATCATAGACTAAAGTGTAGAAATATATGGTAGTGTAGGGATAGCAGCACAGGGATGGGATGCTAGCTTGAGGATGTGGCCATGGGAATGGGGGGGTGATGATGGAGCTATGGGGATGGCAGTGCAAGGGAGGGGGAATTGACAGGGGGAGCACGAGGTGTCGAGAGGGGAGAAGTAGTATGGAGCATGGGGTGCCGAGAGGGGGGAACCAATAGTGGGGAGCACTCGGGGGGAAGGGGGTGTGGTGGCCAGCAGGGGAGAGCGCTAGGCATTAGGGAGGGGGAAACGGGCAAGGGGAAGCATAAGATGCTAAGAGGGGGAAGGGCAGGGGGAGCACAAGGCACCGGGAGGAGGGAATTAGTGGGGAGCCTGGATGAGGGGAGCATGGCATAGGGGGCATGGGGGTGTGGCGATCAATAGGGGAAGCATGGGGCACCGAGGAGGGGAGAATAAACAAGGGGGAGCACGGGGCACTAGGAAGGGGAAAGTGATAGGGGGAGCACAGGGTGCCAGGGAGGGAGGAATCGACAATGGGGAGCTTAGGTGGAGGGGAGCATGGCACTGGGATAGGTCATCGGGAGGAGGGAACTAGCGACATGGAGGGAATTTTAGCAATGAGAAAGTGGGGAAAAAAGTTTTGGTGATCGGGCACCAGGGGGTGGTTTTGCTGACCACTATTCATGATGACAAATTGCCATCACTAAAAGTGGTCAGTAAAGCCTTATTTTCACTGATATTATTAGTGATGACTAGTGGTTGTCACTAATAATGGATAATTCTATCACTAATAAATTTTAAAAATTAAAAAAATTAAAAATTAAAGATTATTATTGACAACTAATGGTCATCGTTAATAATAGTAAAATCCATCACTGATAAGTTTTAAAATTAAAAAAATTAAAAATTAATGATTATTATCGATAACTTTGGTCATCACTATTAATAGGGAATTCAATCACTAATAAGTTTTAAAAATAAAAAAAAATTAAAATTAAAGATTATCAATGATAGTAACTTTTTTGTTGTTTGGTTTGATTATTAAAAATGCTTATTAGAAATGGCTAATTAGCCGTTGCTAATTACTGTCGCTAATAAGCATTTTTTTATAATGTCTAGATGTCATTAGCTGTTGCTAATTACTGTCGCTAATAAGTATTTTTTTATAGTGTCTAGATGTCTCTGAGTTTTGATAAAGCTGCATAATTATGCAGTCTCTACTGGTATCCATATGGAGTTGACTTAACTAGAAGCACCCGACATCACTGAGGTGCTAACACTCTTTGCAAATCTCACTTCTTGAAGATTAGATCTTGCTTCTTCTTTGTTTCTTCTCAAGAACAGAGTAAGAAGATAGCAAGGTGAAGAAAATTGTTGCGTCAACAACTTTACGCTAGAAAGAGGTAGGGAAGGAAAGGAAGAAGGAAAGAGGCCCTTCTCTTTTTCTTTCTCTATTCTTCTCTCTAGGTGGAATCAAGGAGATGGGGTGCAAGGGAAAGAGGGTGGATGCCAACTCTCTTTCCACTCTCTTTCGGCATTGGGAAGAAGAAAAAATTCAGATGAAAAGAAAGAATGCATTGAAAATAGATGGCCCTTCTTTTAATCTTGCACCTCTCATCTTGATGAACCTCATCCTCTATCAAGTTTGAAACCAATTCAAACTTAAAATGATAAAATAAGTGACAAAATCCTAAACTAAAAGGACTTTGACAGATGGGGCGCCAACTCTTGGCATCCACCTTTTTTTCTTGGTGAAAATCCTTCACCCCCAAATCCATGCATGTCATCTCCCTTGTGTACCACTTCTTTGTGCACCAACCCTTTGGTGCAATCCTTCATGGGCATGAGAAGAGGGAGAGAGTCCTAGTCTAATTGAAAAAAGAGTCCTACTTTGATTCAAGTTAGACTCTAAAATCCTAATCCAATTAGGAATCAATCCAAGCCCAATTTGAATCCAATTCAAAACCAATTTGAGCCAATCCTAATCCTAATCTGATTAGGAGTTAAGTCCAATTCCTAATTAGATCGGAAAACCTAGTTCAACTCAAATTAGACTAACTATTGCTATTGCAATTAGGTCCTCCTTATGATTCCTCTTACTTATAACTTTTATAAATTGATCCCAATCATCAATTATATTGATAATTAGATCATGATCCAACTAATTGATCAAGTCTAAATTTCAATTGTGCATGACCCCTAGGTCCTATTCTGTCTGGTAGTGAAATATACTATGATCTTTATTATGATATCATTGAAACTCTTTTCAATGGATTGGAATAATTTCAACTCATCTCAACAAGGATCATTGATCTAAAGATGATCCTAGTGAACTCTCACAATTCACCAGTGATACCTAGTAACATGTAATAGCAATCCAGCTGAGCAAAATATATAGAACTCCTAGGTATTGTGTCCATGTAATTTAGTTCTTCTATTATAAGTCCTGACAAGATGGAGGTTATGAATAACTCGTCAAACTCCTTCATCTATCATATGGAAGATTCAATAAACTCGAGTCCATATTGTGGAAACTCAAAATCCTTTTCCATCATTCACATTGGTGTAGCCATGATCTTAGGACTACTCTTCCACTTAGGTTGATGGATCCCATCTAAATGCACACTCTATTTCCTATAGCTAATCTAATATAGCTAATATACACCACAAGGATCTAAATAACTAGAAAGCCAAGTGACTATGTAGCTAAACTACATCAAGCTCATTGTGGTAACTGAGGTATCACAGGTCAAAGAACCATTCATACTACCATAGATCAAGAAAGTCACTGATGAGTGAGTAGACATTCAAGTGACTTTTTATATGGTCATGTTCAGTATCGTTGTTCTCTAATAATTGCTTGCACTCTTACTCCAGTGTCTTCGTACTATAAACTCAAGACTCATCTATCCAAAGAAAAGTGATTTATGCTTCAATTTTGATAAATCAATCATCATTCCTATGATGATCCAATAATCGAGAATAATTTAAAAATTAATTTATAATGACACATGTCTCAAATTTTTAACTTTTAAAAATATGTGTCATTGACTATTAATTTTTTGGATGGTTCTGATATGGCACATCCGCTGACGTGGAGCCTCTACTGGCAGCCCAGCTGGCAAAGAGTTTGTACCCAGGCGTAGTGGCCAAACAAAGAGCCGAGGCGAGCCATCCAACCAAGGTCAGCTCCCAGCCAGGGTTGTGCTCATGCTACAGAGGTGAGCCCTTCGTCCGAGGTCAGCTCCCAGCTAGGGTCATGCTCATGCTGCAGAGGTGAGCTCTCCTGCCAAGGTTAGCTCCCAACCGGGATCATGCTCATAGGACGAGCCCCCGCTTGAGGCCAGCTCCTGGCCAGGGTCGTGCTCATGCTACCAAGACGAGCCCTCCTATCGAGGTCAGCTCCTAGTCAGGATCATGCTCAAAGGACGAGCCCCATGCCTAAGGCCAGCTCCCGACTAGGGTCATGCTCATGCTGCCAAAGCGAGCCCTCCTACCGAGGTCTGCTCCCAGCCAAGGTCATGCTTAAAGGGCGAGCCCCCCACTTGAGGCCAGCTCCTAGCTGAGGTCATGCTCATGCTGCCATGGTGAGCCCTCCTGTCGAGGTTAGCTCCCAGCCGGGATAGTGCTCATAGGGCGAGCCCCCCACCTGAGGCTAGCTCCCGATCGGAATCATGCTCATGCTACCAAGATGAGCCCCCTTGCCGAGGTAAGCTCCCAGTCGGGGTTGTGCTCATAGGGCGAGCCCCTCGCCTGAGGCGAGCTCCCGGCCGGGGTCATGCTCATGCTGCCAAGATGAGCCCTCCTGCCGAGGTCAGCTCCTAGTCGGGGTTGTGCTCATAAGGCGAGCCCCCCGCCTGAGGCCATCTCCCGGCTGAGATCGTGCTCATGCTGCCAAGGCCAGCCCTCCTGCCGTGGTCAGCTCCTAGCCGGGGTTATGCTCATGGAGCGAGACCCCCACCTGAGGCCAGTTCCCGGTCGGGGTCATGCTTATGCTGCCAAGGCAAGACTCTCCCCCTTCTGTTTGCCTTACGGGAGGCCAAAAAGTTCCCGCTGGCATAAAAGAAGGGTCAACGAGAATTCAAACCATGGAAAGGAGGTTACTGGTCGCCTGTAACCTCTGGAGGGTGGCGCACGTCCTGCCATACATTCAGACTCTGCAACACACTATTCCCATGACCTGAGCGACGTGCGACCTGCTAGGTTCCGGGCTCTATAACATGTTGCTACATCGACAATTGTGCAACCAGGGGATTCAAAACCCGCAGTGACCATAGCTTGGAGAGGAAACTGATGGGAACATTGAGCATATCCCAGCCAGTCCAGATTCTAACCAGTTTAGATTCCAGCTAGTCCTGTCTAGATCTCGGTGCTAGCCCAGCACGAATCCTAAAGATATCAGTCAACAAAAATTTTGATGTATTTTATGGGTGTACGAGGGATTTGGGATATCTCCGAATCGGAGATCAATTTTTATTTGTGTTTAGAGTTATCAGAATCTCTTGGTAGTTCCGATTATTTTGAGTCTGTTTAGGGATTTATTTTTATCGATCGTTTGCTTGCCTTATTTAAGTTGTTTCTTCATGAATAAAAAGTGAAGAAAATTAATTGAGAAATCGTCTGGGTGTGTCCCGACTCCCTTCCCCCTCCTTCTTCTTCCTCTCCCTCTTCTCGGATTCTCTCTTTCTCTTGTGGTTCTTTCTTCCCTGGACTCTCCTTCTATTTTCTCTCCTCCTTCCTCTGAGACTGTTATTTCTTCTCCCTGGACTCTCTTCCTTCTATTCTTCTTTTCCCTGTCTCTTCTTTCTCTTCCCCGTTACTACTTCCTCCCATGAGAAATCAACTCCTCGAGCCTGTTATCAAACCAACAACAGGCATCCAAAACCTGTCAATAGTCTCCCCTATTTTCGACCAGATCCCATACCTCTGTCAGCCTCTGCCCAGGCCGACGCCCCTCCGTTCGCCATCACTGTCGCACCCTCGAGACCGAGCGCACTGCCGGCCTCCCTCCCATCCATCCAACGCCCCCTTGCGAACACAGTCCATCATCTCCCTCCCGTCCGATGAGACCCACGACCAAGCTGACAACGTCTGGCCCTGATGGGTACCGATCGCCCGCACACCCCACTCGCATCCATGACTCATCCCACCATCATCTCTGATTAGTCCGATCTCCGGATTCCTCCAATGTCCCATCGCTGTCATCCATCCGTGAAGCCTCAGAATGCCACCGACCGCTGGAACAAGGCCCCGGAGGCCACGCCACCATTCCCCCGGGCTGTCGTCCTCAACCCCAGCCCCGTCTCGATGACCCTGCCAGATTTCCACAGCTGGAGCCTCCCCTGTTTCGGTCCAAAGAAGGGAGCTTTGCATGGTCGGAGAAGCAAAGTCGGCCTCCTATGCCAACTTTGGAAAAAGCATAGAAAAAAAGACCGTGAGGAAAAAAAAAAGAGAAAAAGAAATATAGAAGAGAAAAAAAAAGAGAGAAAAAAATATGAAAAAAAAAGTATGAAAAAAAGAGTTTATTTGAATAAAAAAATAAATTGGGAAAAAATAAATTGGGTTTAACCTAGCCTAGGGTTGTTGCTTAACAACCAACGGTCCGACCTTCTAGAATAAATATTGATCGGGGCTCATGTCCCACGCCAATCTTGGTATCAGAGCAATAGGTTAGGTTAGGGTCAATTTCAATTTTTAATTTTGCATGACAACTAGATCAGGAATCAAGTATCAATCAGAACCTTCTTTCTTAGATAACAAAATGGATCCAGTTTAGAAACTGCCCTTCAGGAATCATGGGTAAACTTGAAGCAATTGATAGCAAGTTAGGATCTTTAGATGCAAGGGTAGGAGCCCTTGAAGAGGAACAACTAGTGAACACCAATCACCCTATTAGGAACTCTTCATCAAGAGTTACAGATGCTAGAGTTATAGATCCTAGAGACCCTAGAGACCAAAATGACTACCCGGGTTATGATGGTGGTCGTACTCGTATCCTTCGACCTGACCATAGAGATCGACATGATTATCCAGGTTTTGATCAAACACTTAGACCTTATCGCAACCCAATTGATCAAGATGAACGAATCATGAGGAGTGTTAAGGTTGATGCTCCGAGTTTTGTAGGTCACCTGGACCCCAAAGAATATATTGACTGGGAAGCTGATATGGATCACCATTTCACTTGGTATGACATGTTGAGGATAGGAAAGTTAGGTTTGCCCAAATGAAGTTGTTGGGTCAAGCCAAATTATATTGGCACAATGTCTAGAGATTAGCCACTCATAGGAGACAGGACCCCATTGGAATATGGGATGAGATGAAAGATAAGCTTCGTGAAAAGTATCTTCCTACATCTTATCAACAGTGACTCCTGGATCAATGGCAAAGGTTGACCTAGGGAACCGGATCTGTAAATGATTACATTGATAAATTTGATGAATATCTTATGCGATGTAATGTGAGTGAAGACCCATCTATCACTTTATCCCGATTTAGAGCTGGTCTAAGAGTGGATATTCAAAAAGAACTATTTTTGAGAGAGGTTTATAGTGTAAAGCAAGCATATTAATTAGCCTAGAACTATGAAAGATTCTAGAGGATGTTTATCACACGTAGGCCTGAACAGGAATTTTAGGTCCACAACCTAACATGAGTCAGACCCCTGGTAGTTGACCCCCGTCTACAACCCCACCAATTAAGAGAGATGAAAAAGAAAAGGGATTATAGGAGAGACTTCCTGAGGAAGTAGCTCTAAGATCCACTGCTTTAGATGTAACGGAATAGGTCATGTGGCTAGTCAATGTCCATCTAGAACCTTGCATATAGGGGCACTTGAAGAACATGAGGATCTAGGTGATGTCCTTGAAGAGGAAGTTTACACTGCTGACCCAGGATTAGCCGATGCCTACAAAGAAAATGACTATGAGTCTAGAGCTGAAGAACGACTAGGAGTGAATTTGATTAATATAAGTAATCAAATGAATAAACGACTACAAGATTCTCACCAGCAAGTTAAGGATTTTATTGAACAGTTTTTATTAGCAGGCCCATTTAAAATTTTAAAGAAAATTGGAGCAAATACATATGTTATTGATCTACCATTTGATTATGGGAATTGTCATACTTTTAATACTTTGGATCTAATTAAATATGAAGAACCAACATTGACACCTGGTGATTTATTTGATCCTGCATCTTTCTTTGAGAGTGACCCTCCTCTTGAGAGCCCACCAATCCAAATGAGAGGAAAGCACGATGTGATCGAACGTATTTTGGATGAGAAGATTAAGTCTTCGAGGAGTCGAAATTGCTACCGCTACCTGGTTCATTGGTGAGGCAGACTGAAGTCAGAGGACTCCTGGATTATTGAAGAGGAGATACAGAACATTGATCCAAATATATTTGAGTACCTCCAGCCTGACTCGACGGAGTCAAGATCTCCCCACCCTAGGAGAAATGATGGGGACATTGAGCAGATCCCAGCCAGTCCAGATTCCAGCTAGTCCTGTCCAGATCTCGGTGCTAGCCCAGCACGAATCCTAAAGACATCAGTCAACATAAATTTTGATGTATTTTATGGGTGTATGAGGGATTTGGGATATCTTTGAATTGGAGATCAGTTTTTATTTATGTTTAGAGTTATCGGAATCTCTTAGTAGTTCCAATTATTTTGAGTCTGTTTAGGGATTTATTTTTATCGGTTGTTTGCTTGCCTTATTTAAGTTGTTTCTTCATGGATAAAAAGCAAAGAAAATTAATTGAGAAATCATCTGGTGTGTCCCGACTCCCTTCTCCCTCTTTCTTCTTCCTCTCCCCTCTTCTCGGATTTTCTCTTTCTCTTGTGGTTCTTTCTTCCCTGGACTCTCCTTCTATTTTTTCTCCTCCTTCCTCTGAGACTGTTATTTCTTATCCCTGGACTCTCTTCCTTCTATTCTTCTTTTCCCTGTCTGTTCTTTCTCTTCCCTGTTACTACTTCCTCCCATGAGAAATCAACTCCCCGAGCCCGTTATCAAACCAACGATAGGCATCCAAAACCCATCAATAATCTCCCCAATTTTCGACCAGATCCCACACCTCCATCAGCCTCCACCCAAGCTGATGCCCCTCCGTTCGCTATCACCGTCGCACCCCCGAGACCAAGCGCGCCACCGGCCTCCACCTCCCATCCGTCCAACGCCCCCTCGCGAACACCAGTCCATCATCTCCCTCCCATCCGGTGAGACCCACGACCAAGCCGATGACGTCTGGCCCTGATGGGTACCAACCACCCGCACGCCCCACCTGCATCCATGACTCATCCCACCGTCATCTCTGACTAGTCCGATCACTGGATTCCTCCAATGTCCCACCATTGTCATCCATCCATGAAGCCTCAGAAAGCCACCGACTGCTAGAACAAGGCCCCGAAGGCCGCGCCGCCATTCCCTCGGGCTGCCGTCCTTAACCCCAGCCCTGTCGTCGATGACCCCGCTAGATTTCCACAGCCGGAGCCTCCCCTGTTTCAGTCCAGAGAAGGAGCTTTGCACGGTCGGAGAAGCAAAGTCGACCTCCTATGCCGACTTTGGAAATGCATAGAAAAAAAGATCGTGAGGAAAAAAAAAAGAAAAAAGGAAATACAGAAGAGAAAAAAAAGAGAAAAAAAATATGAAAAAAAAAGTATGAAAAAAAAGAGTTTACTTGAATAAAAAAATAAATTGGTAAAAAATAAATTGGGTTTAACCTAGACTAGGGTCGTTTCTTAACGACCAACGGTCCGACCTTCTTCTTGAATAAATATTGATCGGGGCTCGTGTCCCGCACCAGAAACTCCCCGCTCCACTACCGCCACCTTCGATGGACCCTCAGATCACCGCACAGGCTTAGCAGGTCTAGGCCCTGGCTACGACGATGCGCCAGCTCCATCAAAGGCACTGGTCCCTGGAATCTTAGAAGCAACCAGGGACACTGATGGCCCATGCTATCGATCCCTGTACCAGCCTATGATCCTTCCAGGAGGGGCCATTACACATGGCTTTCCACCTGTGGGAGGACCACCAGATGGCTGGAAAGAAGTCACAACATGATCTGACCAGCCAGGAGAGTCGATCCCTAGTCTCGGACCACAGTGCATGCTCACACCAACGGCATCGGCATGGCCAGGAACTCAGGCAAGAGTTCCTCTGCTCCGACTACCCTTCACCCCCCACAGTCTCTGCTAAGGGATCTATAGATGAGGTGATCTGCCATCAGACAGAGAGGCACCTCAAGGACCAAGAGTGCAAGCTGACAGATCTATCCTACCGGTTTGTAGAGATTCAGGGCTCCCCAGCGAGCCCGCAGATTACGACACCCGTCCTCCTTTCTCTCGCAGGATCCAAGAGGAACCGATCTCCAGCTGGTTTCGTAAGCCACAGGTTGATCCCTAGACGAGATGACCGACCCCTGGACCACCTGGAAAGCTACAAGGCCCTTATGAGGTCCATGGGGCTATTGATGCTCTCCTTTGCATCGCCTTCTCGGCCACCTTACAGAAGGCTACTCGAGCCTGGTTCTCCAAGCTCAAGTCGAGAGTATAGATTCCTTCTCCTAGTTGGAGAAAAGAGTCGTGTTGTACTTCGATGCAAGCAGGAAGGTGCCACGTGAAGCTGATAGTCTCTTCTCAATCTGTCAACAGGATCGAGAATCTCTCCAAGAGTACGTATCTCGGTTCAAGGTTGCCATCTGGAGATCTACCATCTCGACAAGCCGGTCACCATGCTGGCCTTGAAGAGAAGGTTGCAAACCTCCCACTTTACTTACTCCCTTGACAAGAAGCCTCTGAAGACTTACTCGAAGCTCCTCCTCTGGGTCCAAAAGTATATCCGTGCAGAGGAGGCCAACCACACCAGAAGGGAGTTGGATGGGAGGCCCTTGAAGAGGCAGGCCATCAGCGAAATGTCCGCTCCCCCGATATAGAAGATGGTGCCTATCCAGTTGTCGGGGCCGAGGCCTATAGTTGACCCCACCAAGGAAGAGAAGTTCACTCCTTTCCTCATCCCTAGAGTGAAGATCCTGATGGAGATTGAGGGCGAGCACTTTTTGTGCAGACCTCCCCCACTGAAACCACGATATGAAGGAATGCCACCATCTGAAGAGGAAAATAGAAGACCTAATCAAGCACGACTACCTCGAAAAATATGTGGATGAAGCGGTGCCTCTGGCGACCCGGGGTGAAGAGCCCTGTCCGCTCGCCATCGACAACCGGCCCATTAAGAAGCTGATAGGGATGATATCTTGGGGGGCAGGGAGAACCTCGAAGAGGGCTAGGGGAGAGAAGGAAGTGGTGATGTACTCCCTGCATGGGAGAGGGGTCAATTGGGGTGGATAACCCAAATAATGATGATGTCATCATGGAAATGATGATAGAAAAACAACTTGTAAAAAGATTATGGTTGATAGTAGAAGCTCTGTAAATATCCTTTTTTATGATGCTTTTGCAAGGATGAACCTGTCTACTGACCAGATAAAGTCAGTGTTCATGCCCTTAGTGGGCTTCACCAGAGATTCGGTTGGAGTAGAGGGAGAGAATATGCTCCCAATAATAGTCGGGACTCCACCTCGGCAAAGCACAGTGCTGATGATGTTTACCGTCGTAAGGCTCCCTTCATCTTACAACATGATTTTGGGACGTCCCCGACTTAACCTGCTCGATGCCACCATCTCCATAAAGCATCTCCTCGTTCAGTTCCCGACCCCTTGGGGGACCAGAAAGATGAGAGGGTCATGCCAGCCAGTCCAGTATTGCTTACAAATTGTTTCGGGTATGAGCCCGATCCTCGACTAGTTGAATCCGACAGAGCCGGACCCCAAGGGCGGACCGGTTGAGCCCTTGTTGCCCTTCCCCTTAGGAGAGGATCCCTTGAGGATGGTACAGGTGGGAGCCCTGCTGTTTGAAGAGGAGAGATATCACCTGCTCAGCTTCTTGTGGGCCAATGCGGACATCTTTGCCTGGACTACCACTGACATGCCTGGCATCCTCCAGAAGTGATCACCCATAAGCTGAATGTTGACCCCAACTACCATCTTGTCTGGTAGAAGAAGAGAACCTTCATCCTGGAGCAATAGAAGGCAATCAATGAAGAAGTCAAGAAGCTTCTCATGATGGGCTTCATCCATGAGGTCCAGTATCCTGACTAGCTTGCCAATGTGGTGATGGTCAGGAAAGCTTCTAGGAAGTGGAGAATCTGTGTTGACTACACCGACCTCAATCGGGCCTGCCTGAAGGATAGTTTTTTACTTTTTAAGATCGACTAGCTGGTGGATGCGATCTCGGTTCACAAGTTCCTCAGTTTCATGGATGCGTTCTCCAGAAATAATCAAATCCACATGCACCCGGAGGATGAGGAAACATAGCATTTGTGACTGATAGGGGTATGTATTATTATAGGATGATGCCATTCGATCTTAAGAATGCAGGCGTATCAACACTTGGTCAGCAAGGTCTTCAAAGACCAAATCGACCACAACATGCAAGTCTATATGGATGATATGCTTGTCATGAGCGATCCAGAGTCGGATCATATCACCAACCTGGCAGAGGCTTTCAATAACCTCCACCTCTACCAGATGAAACTGAATCTCACCAAGTGTGCATTTGGCATTGCGGTGAGAAAGTTCCTAGGGTTCATGGTCACCTAGAGGGGAATAGAGGCCAACCTCGAGAAGATCCAGGTGATCACTGATATGAGCATCCTACTTCCAAGAAGGAGGTCTAATGCTTGACTGGGCATGTTGCAGCATTGAGCTACTTAATCTCGTGCTCTGTCGAGCACTGCCAGTCATTCTTTAAGGTGCTGCAGAAGATGAATAACTTCACCTGGACAGAAGAATTCTGGGAGGCATTCGAGGGGCTGAAGAAGCTCCTCGCCTCTCTGCCACTGCTGTCCAAGCCAGAGCCTGAAGAAGAGCTCCTCCTGTACCTGGCGGTTTCACTCAGGACGGTCAGCTCCATGCTGGTCCTCACCGACAAGGATGGCTCCCAACGACTAGTCTACTATACCGGCAAGCTACTTCGAGACACGGAAACTAGGTATACCCGATCTGAAAAGATCATTTTTGCACTAATAATGTCTGTGCAGCATCTCAGGCCCTACTTCCAAGCACACCCCATTGTTGTTCTCACTGACCAACCCCTGAGGGCTATCCTAAGTCACCCGAACACTTCAGGGTTCCAGGCCAAGTGGGCGGTGAAGCTCAATGAGTTTGACATTACCTATCACCCATGACCAGTGCAAAAAGCCCAGGTGCTTGCAGATTTCCTGGTGGAGTGCACCTGGGCAAACGAAGAAGACACGAGGCTAGAAGACCAGCAAGCCGAGACCAAACTGGATCTGACCCTAAAAGCAATGACGTGGATCCTTTACGTCAACGGTGCATCCAATGTTGGAGGAAGCAAGGCTGCCTCATTCTGGCCAACCTCGATGGGGTCATCGCAGAGTATGCATTATGGTTCCTGTTCAAGGCGACAAACAACCAAGCTAAATATGAGGTGCTCCTCGTGGGGCTGAAGGTGTCCTGTGAACTGGGTGTTAAAAGGCTGAAGGTCTTCACCGACTCTCAACTGGTGGTGGGACAAGTTTCCGGTAAGTATGAGCTTGGGATCCCATGATGGCAAAATACCTAGACAAGGAGTGCTCATACACGATGAACCTCTAGCACTTTGGCATCTCCCATATCTCGCGGGTGGAGAATGCCCGGGCTGACATCCTCTCCAGACTAGCCACCTTACCGGAGTCATTACTGGGGTGTACCTTCATCAAGTATCTCGAGGCTCCCAGTTATGAGGCTATAGCCGAAGTCTAGCAAGTCACCACTAAAGCCAACTGGATGGACCCCTACATCAAGTACATCACCACGAGTGCCCTACCCGAGGATCGAAAGGAGGCCGACCTCCTCAAGAAGAAGGCCGCGCGTTATGTAATGATGGATGGGCAACTATACCGAAGGTCCTACTCCTACCCCCTACTGAAATGTTTGAAGCCCTCAGAAGCTGTCTACGTGCTCCAAGAAATATACAAAGGCATTTATGGCAACCATGTGGGGGGCAGAACCTTGGCTTACAAGGCAATCCAGCAAGGATACTTCTGCAAGACCATGTGAGAAGATGCTGCTAACTTTGTGAAGAGGTGTGACCATTGCCAACGTCAAGCCCATATCCAACGGTAGCCGGTGGCTTCGCTTTCCCAACTATCGGCTCTGTGGCCATTCGTCCAGGGGAAAATGGACATCTTAGGTCCCTTCCTTACCGCATCCGGTCAATGAAAGTTTTTGATTGTGGCCATCGACTACTTCACCAAGTGGGTCGAGGCTGAACCCCTGGCCTGATGATGGAGGCAAAGGTCAGGTCCTTCTTCTGGAAGTCGGTGATCTGCCAGTTCAGCCTCCCGCATACTATCATCACTAATAACGGGAGTCAGTTAGACAACCAGGCCTTCGAGGAGTTCTGCACTGACCTCAACATCCGCCATCATTTCACTTCAGTAGCTCACCATCGGACCAACGGGGAGGCTGAGGTGACAAACCGAACCATCCTACAAGGGCTCTGCCTGAGGTTGGATGAAGCCAAGGGTCGATGGGCCGAAGAACTGCCCACTGTGTTATGGGCCTACCATACTACACCCCGCACGGCTAACGGCGAGATGCCTTTCAACCTTATCTTCGGCACCGAAGCCATGATCCTGGTAGAGCTTGGAATACCCATGCTACGGATAGAGTAGTATGATGAAGCTACAAATCCAGCCCATCTCCTCCTTAACCTGGATCTGCTGGATGAGATGAGAGACAAGGCCTGACTCCGGATGGCAGCCAACCAGCAACGAGTAGTGTGCTACTACAACTCCCATGTGAGGCCAGAGGTGTTCCGCCCAGGCAACCTCGTCCTCAGGTGGACGGAAACATCCTAATCGAGGGAATGCGGGAAGCTCTCCCCAAGCTAGGATGGACCCTACAAGGCGGTCGAGGCCCTATCAGGGAGAGCCTACTACCTTGCCGGGCTTGCCCGATTCACATGAACCTGGAATGCAAGCAACTTAAGAATATACTACCAGTGATGTAAGACTTCTTCTCAATCATCAAAGTTTAATTGGTGCAACTTTGTCTTTCACTTGTGCAGGAATGTATTTGTTCGACTCCAAGTGCTGCAAGACATACATGAATTGATGCGGGATGAACATGTTGGGGATGAACATAAAGAAATCGTAGATTAAAGAGAGAAATAATTTATTGATTTTTATTTGTTTTGTTCCTGAAAAAGAGACTAAAAATAACTAGGATTTTTATGTAAAGACTAGGTTTTACCTGCATAGCAAGATTCTAACAAAGTGATAAAAAAAAAGAAGGCTCCTAGGTTAAGAAATACCTATTAGGAACATGCTCGACTTCAATAGATCATAAAAAGAAGAGATGGGATGGGCTTGATTACCTAGCAATGATGTCTGCTTTGAAGTAGAAGAGATCACACCACTAGATCGGTGCCTGGATGACGAAGCCTCATTCCCGCGGATGCGCCGGAAATCGCCTTCTTCATCCAAGCCGAATCTAGAGTTATGAAACCCTTCGTTTCAGAGGCTGATCATCATTCCCAAGTACGCAACCTAAATCCCTTCTTTCTACTTCTGATTTGTTGAAAATTGAGCATGTCCTATAGTGGTTTCTTAACCTTAGGATCCTTCATTTTTTTATCTCTTTGATAATTCTTAGTATGTGGGTAGAGCATAGTCCTTACATGAAAACCCTAACTTACTCTTAGTCTTTTCTGGGAACCAAACCATAACTAAAAAATCTGAAAATCTTGCTCACATGATCTGAAACTTCTTTATGCTAACCCTAGCATGTTATGTCCTACATCGTTTTTGGTATCAGAGCTTAGGATAGGGCATGTTCATGCATACTTCTTTAAACAAAAATACCAAAAAATTTTTTACATGATGAATTCTACTTATGCGGGACTAATATGCATGCAATTATTTTTGTGTATTTTATATGTGGAGTTAAGTGATTAAATCCTGAATTTCAAATCAAAATAAGTTGTAGAGAATTATGTATGAATTTTTGAAGTCAAGCATGCAGATTAGAACCTAGAAAAGTAATAAAGAAGGATCGCTGGGGCTGAGAAGTCTCGGTTAAGGCAAGTTCTCCTACAATATAATTACTGGAGGTAGAGGGGGTGTACTTGACAATGTCTGAAGTGCCCGATGAAGATCGCAGCAAAGGGATCTCTCGTTCCTCGATGGATGCGGTCTGGAAAATCGAGCCAAAGACCCGTGGATACCCGGCTTTCTGCTCGGTGATTTGATTGAGGCTTGGCTGGAGTCGATGGATTCGTAGGAACTCGGGGACCTGCAAACGACCTGTCAGGGTTAGAAAACTCAGAGGAGATCAAGAAAATAAAGAAAAACAGCAAAGAAAAGGAATTTTAGAGTGGGCGGCCGAGGCTCTAGAGGATTGGCTGGCGGCATGATGTAGTTGCAAACACCAAAAGAAGAACTCACAAAACCCCTTTATGCACACAGCAGGGTATCACACAAAAGTTGAAGGAAACTCAAGTCTTTTCATATATCAAAAGTAACTTCATACAAGAGACTAGGATCCCTTAAATAGACCCTTAACCTTGGGCCCTAAGTAAGGGTACTTTAGACTTTACATAGGACTCCTTCTCCCTTTCAAATCCTAACTAGGAATATAAGGAAACATAGGTAGAAAATCCCTAAACTTGCTCTCCCTCTCCTTGTCTTGGTCGACCAAGGGGGTGACCATAAGTGGCCGACCAAGAGGAGGGTCACCATAAGGAATGGCTGACGCGGGACACGAACCCGAATCAATTTTATTCCAAGGAGATTGGACCGTTGGTCGCTAGGAAACGACCCTTAGGCTAGGTCAAATAGGCCCCAATTATTTCTTTTTTCCCAATTTTTATTCAAAAAAAAAACTTTTTTCCCATTTTTTTTCTCATATTTTTTTTCTCCTTTTATTTTTTCCCACTAATAACCCATACTTTTTTTCTCTTTTTTTTTCTATTTTCTTTTCCTTTTTTTTTTCACTTTTTCCCACATTTTTTTTCCTTTTTTTTTCATGCTTTTTTTTCCTAAAGTCGGCGGAGGAGAGCTGGCTTTGCTCTGATGATCGTGCAGAGGAAATCGGCAAAGGAAGAATGACCCTGCTTTCATGTTCGTGCAGGGTCTACTCCCATCTCCTCCATGGAATGAACCAACTGCGGAGAGGATCGCTGGTGTTGACACTGGCGGAGAACGGTGGCGGCACGCGAAGGAGATGGCCGGACGGATGGGATTTCGATGGTTGGGCGTCCAGTGGGATCCGGTGGAGGTGCTGATTGGATTTGGGCAGTCCGGACAGATCGACGGCCAGGCGAGGAGACCCGGTGGGCTTCGCCGGAGACGGGGCGGCGGCACGGTGGGACGAAGGCATCAACGAAGACACCAGAGGAGGGGCTTCGGGTGAAAGACCGGCGGGCTCTCACCAGCGATAGTCTTGATCTGGCCGTGGGCTACTGGCAGTCCTTCGGCACGGGAGGTGCTTTGACGGTCGTGTGAAACAGGGAGAGGAGGAGTCGGGTGGCCGGCTGGAGACGTCCGGTCGATGGAGTAGGGTGCTTGGTCAGATGTCCGGTCGGCGGCCATGGAGAGCATGGTAGTAGGCGCTTCGTCAGTATCGGGCTTGGTACTCTCCGATCGAGAGGTGGCGGTTGGTTCGATCGGACAGATCCAGGAAAATGGGATCCAGCGACGTCGATCGACGGTTCTTGTCACAAGCGAAGACCTGGAGGCTTTGGATCCATTCGGATGTGAATGTTGATGATGATGAGCGTGGGATCTGGTTGAAGGTGATGAGAGAAGTATGAGAAAGAAGAATCCGAGAGGAAGAACGGGAAGAGAAGGGGAAAGTCAATCGGGACACATCAAAAATCTCATTTCTCAAATAATCTTCATCCTCGCTAATTTTATCTTCGCTCCTCCCTTTATTTCAGTAAGAAACATCTTAAATAAACTATCGAAACCTGAAAGAGATCCGAATAAATCCTAAAATAATCGAAACTTCTCAACAGACTGAGAAATCGAACGATAAATCCAAAAACAAATATTTAAACTAGATAATCAAATCCTAAAAATTGATAAGATAAGATAATATCTTGAATTTAAATTCAAGAGTGCTGCATCAGGATTAGTGCTCATCATGATCAGGATCTGTGCTCATCAGGATCTGGGCTGGGCTTCTAGATTGGCTGGCTTCAGGTTTGGATCGATGTCCCCATCATTTTCCCTGAGGTGGGGAGAACTCGACTCCGTCGAATCCAGCTTCAGCAATCTTCAAATTGATGCACTTCTGGCTCCAATGCATCACGTAATCTGCAGACTAAAGTTTTTATAGAAATAATGCAATTAAAATGACTAACCTAACCTAAACTGGCTCTGATACCAAGTTAACACGGCACGATGATGAGAATGCAATCTAAATGATGGATTGAGAAATGAGAGCAATGAAGCCTATTAACAGGTACTAAATTTCAGATCAAAAGTACCAAGGTAAAGCTATGGAAGGAGCACTGAAATTTGGAACTTACACCACGATGTAGTTATTTAAATCCTAGAGAAGATTAGGGCTAATGAATTTTGAATTTAAACCTTAGCAACGATCTTCAATAACTCAGACTTAAGAGATTAGGAGGTGTTATTTACCCAAGATGATCACTCCCTGGTAGATCCATTGAAGCTCTTAGACGAACTAGCCCTGAAGTGGAAGATTGGCATTCCAAAGAAACTAGTTTCATTCAACATTGATCTTTGGCAAGAGAATCCTTTCTTGACTCCAAATCATAGAAGGATCCTGCACAATGAATAGGTTAGACTGGGACCAATTTGAAAGATATCAAAACAAAGAAACCAAACAGGCAAGGGAACTTCGATGGAGGCATGGATCCCTAGAGGTGGATGTTGGCGTTGGACACTTGAAAGCTTGAGAAGAGAAAATCAAACACACCCAAAGAAAACAAGAGGATACTACCAAAAAAAATACCTTCTTCAACTACTACTTCACTTAAATTTCATTTCATCCAAAAAGCTTTTTTTCTACCATGGGCGTACAAGAGGCTTTTAATGGCCTTTCAATCAATTTGAAATTCCCCATATCATGGAGAAATATTAGGGGGGGTTACATGAAATGTGGAGGATTTGGTGGAGGGTTCATGGAATGTGGAGGATTTGGTAGAGCTGGTTGCATGATTTGTGGATAGAGTTGGCCGACCTCCTTTGAATTTGAAAACACTCCTTGGTCGACCACTTGTAGCTTTCATGTAATTTAAAATTTGAATGATGCCACGTGGCAGGTGAGGTGGCAATGATGTGGTGTGGCAAGGTGGCATGGTGACATGGCGCATCCTTCTCCATGGCGCCCCTTGGAGATGACATGGCAAAGGTGATGTGACATCCTCTGTGATGAGTTGGCACCGGTGGTCCATGATGATGTGGCATTCCAAGTAAAGCTGGTCTGGCCTAATTTCAAGTAGCTCTTGAACTTGACTCAGTACAAAGCCTAATTGACTCTAATTGAACTTTAAAACCCCAAAAGAAAATAAAACATGACTCAATAAACATACAGGACTCATACGAGACTTGAGTTCCTAGTCTCAATCCATAAAGAACTTGGTATTAGTTGAAGCTTCTTCTTTCTGAGCCTAGTGGCCCCACCAATTCTTCCCGGGTGGGAGGAACTCGACCCTGTCAAGTATGGTTCTGCCTGGCTTTGATATTGTTCAAATAAGTCTGGGTCCAGTCGTTGCAGGTCCTCTCTAGCGATTCAGGAGTCGTCAGATTTTGGTCTCCCTTGCCAACAGACCAAATATCGATAGTAATCCTTGTTTCTGGTAGTGACAATCTTATTATCCAGGATTTGTTCAGTTTTCTCTCATTTTTGAGGAATGGTTGTTTGTGGATACTCGAGTAATGGTTCACTCTCAAAAATATGGTCAGGCCCAAAAGGCTCACTAGGTATCATCATGGGTTCCTTATATTCTATCAAGTCTGAGACATTGAAGGTCGGGTTGATACCTAGGTCTGAAGGTAATTCCAATATGTAAGCATTAGATCTAATCTTCTTTAGGACTTTAAAGGGGCCTGCACCACGGGTATGTAGTTTCTTGAAAGTCCCGGATGGGAACATGATCTTTCTCATAGAATTCCTTGACTTTCTTTCTTGAATTAGTCCTATGTTTATAGGATTCATTGCTCAAATTTATTTCATGATGCAAATCCTCAACATGCTATGCATAGGACTCAGCAGACTCAGAAACTTACACAAGCACTTACGAAATGCAGACTGAACTAGGCATCCTTATTGAGAGGAATTTTATTGGACTCTCTAGGGCCTAAACCTAACAGATTAATGACTCTCTAGGTTTGACCCTGGTCTGGTATGCACATGAGAATTTACCATGGGTTCCTAGCAAATGCCATAAGGTTTTCCAAAAGTAGGTAGCAAAAGGAATAGGCTTTAAAGGCTCATGCAACCTAGTAATCTCATCAAAATGAAACTTAATGGCTCTAAAATTAGGATAAGACTTAAGGAAAGGCAGGAAATAGGAATCCGAGTCTTGGGTAATTTAGGGGAATCTTGAAACAGACCTTGGTTACTCATGATGACCTTAAGATTTGAATATTGATCTACGGGTGGGATGCTTCTAGGAAGTTGAAGGTCATCGACAAAGTCTTCTAAAATAATAATTGGGTTCTTCTCAGGTAACTGAAGGAGTTCTTGTGTCGAAGCTAAAGTATTGGGTTCTTCCTGAGGGCATTGTCTTACGGGAACGAAGTCCTCACTAAATTTTGGTTGTTCTGATGTTTCAGGACTAGGCTCAATAATCTTTTCTTTACTAAAGGTTTTCTCAGGTAAGGTACTAAAGTTGTTCTCTTCACAGTCTTCCCCTTCAAATTCATCTATTAAACTTATGTCAGTCTCATACACATATTTACTAGGTTCAGACTTGCCTTCTTCCTTCCCTAGCCCTTCAGTTTGAGGATATCCTAAGTCTTGAGTATTCATGAACTCAACTTGTACTTCAGGGTTCTTACTCCTATCATTCATATGAGCTAATGGGATAGTAGGAGTTGGTTGGTCTAAGGAAAATTGTTTAGCCAGCATTTGGTTCAATTGGGCCATTAGATCATTTAGGCCTTTCAGCATGGTTTCAAGATTCGGGTCCATGGCTACACTGGACTGGGTCTGGACTGGTGAATATGAGGCTTCTGATCTAGTTTTCATGCATGCAAGTAGACTCAAGCTCGAGCTAAGGTTTCCTAGACCTAGAGCACAAATTAGAGGTCTAATTAAGTGAACCAACTAGCTAGTAGTACTTATGGGACTTAGCCAGGTAGGTGGTGGGAGTGAAGGTTCCTAATTGCCAACCTTAGACACCAATCTGAGATTAGCCAGGTAGGCGGACCAAATCACAAGCCCTGATACACCAATCCTAGACACCAAGCCAGTAAGCACACACCAATTAGCTGACATAGTTAACTTGACCCTAACCTGAACCCAACTTGTTGGTGCCCCTAATCCACTAGGGCAATTAATGTTCTACTCAATTTTAATTAACAGGCTGGGATCGATATGCTGGTTGGTGATTTTTGGGCTAGGGACAGGTGATGAAACCCTGACCCTATGTCAAATTGATGCCCTTAATTTGATTTCTCATGAGATGAATAAAATGCAAAGGTGCTGCAGAAGTGTGTTGCAGTTTGAAAGTGGTGTGGAAAATGTGATGAAAAAATGTCCAAGAATTCTGAAAGAATCACAAGGATTCTAACTTATATGTTTCAATGCGGATGAAAGGAATTTTAAAACTAAAATCTGTACTACTCTAAGCAGATCCTACAAATGAAGATAAATAAAAAGGACAGAACAGAACCCTAATGATAGTGTCGAACTGCAGAAATTTTCATTTTTTTTATAATTTTTTTCTGATGATGAAATTTAATATGGTAATAACTAACTTAAAAAGGAACAAGAAAAAAAATATTTCAATAAAACATTAGTGACTTGCCTTTGGAGCTGCAGACGGATTATAGTAAATAGATGCAAATTTTCAGAAAAACAAACCTAATCAAACAAGTGCAATGGCTTACCCAAACTTCAATCTAAAAAATTCACGTCCGGCCAGGGCTCATTATTCCCATGGGTCGTGATAGTGTACTGGAGTACACCCGCTCAGGAGGCGTGAATTTTAGATCTTGCTTGGATTTAAAGAAAACTATTCTACCCTAATGCAACCATGCTCTGATACCAATTTGATGCGGGACACGAACCCGAATCAATTTTATTCCAAGGAGATTGGACCATTGGTCGCTAGGAAACGACCCTTAGGCTAGGTCAAATAGGCCCCAATTATTTCTTATTTTCCCAATTTTTATTAAAAAAAAACCTTTTTTCCCATTTTTTTTCTCATATTTTTTTTCTCCTTTTATTTTTTCCCACTAATAACCCATACTTTTTTTCTTTTTTTTTTCTATTTTCTTTTCCTTTTTTTTTCACTTTTTCCCCACATTTTTTTTCCTTTTTTTTTCACGACTTTTTTTTCCTAAAGTCGGCGGAGGAGAGCTGGCTTTGCTCTGATGATCGTGCAAAGGAAATCGGCAAAGGGGAGAACGACCCTGCTTTCACGTTCGTGCAGGGTCTACTCCCATCTCCTTCACGGAATGAACCAACAGCGGAGAGGATCGCTGGTGTCGACGCTGGCGGAGAACAGTGGCGGCACGCGAAGGAGATGGCCGGACGGATGGGGTTCCGGTGGTTGGCAGTGTCCAGTGGGATCCGGTGGAGGCGTTGATTGGATCTGGGCGGTCTGGACAGATCGACGGCCAGGCGGAGGAGACCCGGTGGGCTTCGCCGGAGACGGGGCGGTGGCATGGTGGGACGAAGGCATCGACGAAGACACCGGAGGAGGGGCTTCGGGCGAAAGACGCCAGGCTCTCACCAGTGATAGTCTTGATCTGGCCGTGGGCTACTGGCAGTCCTTCGGCAAGGGAGGTGCTTTGACGGTCGTGTGAAACAAGGAGCGGAGGAGTCAGGTGGCCGGCTGGAGACGTCCGGTCGGGGCGGAGTAGGGTGCTTGGTCAGACGTCCGGTCGGCGGCCATGGAGAGCACGGCTGTAGGCACTTCGTCGGTATCGGGCTTGGTACTCTTCGATCAGGAGGATGGCGATTGGTTCGATAGGAAAGATCCGGGGAAATGGGATCCAGCGGCGTCAATCGACGGTTCTTGTCACAGGCGAAGACCTGGAGGCTTTGGATCCGTTTGGATGTGAATGTTGATGACGATGAGCGTGGGATCTGGTTGAAGGTGACGAGAGAAGTATGAGAAAGAAGAATCCGAGAGGAAGAACGGGAAGAGAATGGGAAAGTCAGTCGGGACATATCAAAAATCTCATTTCTCAAATAATCTTCATCCTCGCTAATTTTATTTTCGCTCCTCCCTTTATTTCAGTAAGAAACATCTTAAATAAACTATCGGAACCTGAAAGAGATCCGAATAAATCCTAAAATAATCGAAACTTCTCAACAGACTGAGAAATCCGAACGATAAATCCTAAAACAAATATTTAAACTAGATAATCAAATCCTAAAAACTGATAAGATAAGATAATATCTTGAATTTAAATTCAAGAGTGCTGCATCAGGATTAGTTCTCATCATGATTAGGATCTGTGCGCATCAGGATCTGGGCTGGGCTTCTAGATTGGGCTGGCTTCAGTTTGGATCGATGTCCCCATCAATGGTGCCCTAATATCCTTCCTGGGCCTGGGCTGGCCCAGTTTGCTTCTGGCTAGTCCAGGGCTTCAGGTTTGTCCTTGTTTTCATTTTCTCCTCCTGGGATCTTCATGTCTTCAAGCTAGGTTGGACTTGGTCTTCACTTGTATGATGTGGTCTTGAGTCTTCAATTTGCTTGGACAGGACTCAAAAAAAATAAAATTAGCTTGACATGAGCTGACTAATACTGGACTCAACTCAGCTGGACTAAACTTTATTACAGTGAACTCGAATGTCATTAAGTGATCCACAGAGGGTTGAGAAGCCTCTGCCTTATTCTGGTACCTCTGGTGTCCGCACTAATTCTCTCGGGATGGGAGGAACTCGACCTTATCGAGTGAAGATCAGACTGGCTCACATATCTCTCGAGAAGATCTAGGTTGAGGCGTTGCAAGTCCTCTCAAGAAATCCATGAATCATCCGACTCTGGCCGGCCTTGCCATCAGACCAGGAAGCATTGATAACCGTGGCCCCTGGTCATAATGGCTTGATCGTCCACGATACGCTCGATCCGTTCTCCTCTCTCAGGCCAAATTTGTTAGTGGACACTCTGGGTTAGGATCACTCACAGCAGGAGGGGATAGGTCCAAAGGCCTTACTTGGTATCGTTGCCGGGTCCCTGTACTCAACCAGGTCTGTAATATTGAAGGTAGAACTAATGCCCAAATTTGAAGGCAAGTCTAACACCTAGGCATTTGATCCAACCTTCTCTATCACTTTAAAAGGTTCGGCTCTACGAGCTTGAAGCTTCTTTAGGCCTAAGCCTAACCAAGATAGAATCCACTACACCAAATTCTTTGGTCCATCTTCGGGAATTAGCCAGTTGTTTCAAAATTAATGCAAGTGGTGAACATGCTGGACACATGCAGACTCCTAACAAGGTGATAAAAAGGACTCAAACCTATACCTAACAGACTCGACTATGCATTCCTATAGTAGGAGATTTTATTGAACTATTTAGACCTAAACCTAAGAGATTATAGGTTCTCTAGGTTTGATCTTAGCTTGACATGTACATGAAAACTTACAATGGGCTCCTAACAAATTCCAAAGGGTATGCCAGAAGTATAATGCAAACCTAACATGCGTAATGAATGCATGTAGTATGCTAATCTCAACTAAATACAATTTAATGATCCTAGAAATGTTGGAGGTATCTAGAAAGGGCAGAAAATAGGAAGTGGGTTCAGAATTAGTTTGGTAGGGTAGAGAAAAAGGTTCCAGGTTAGTTGGATAAAGTAGGATAAAAGAAGGCATGTCATGGACTAATCCTAGACTAATGAGGCTAACCTTATGGGGTTGCGGTATATCTATGGGCAATAAAAGGTTCATGCTATAGAAGGATGGGTCAACAATTTCTAGAAAGAGATCTTCAATAGGAATGGCAGGAAGGGATTCATCCTGAGGGCAATGGGTTAAGTAAGCCAAATCCTCAATAAAGTTTTCTTGTTCATGGAATTTAGGAATAGGCTCTACAATTAGATCCCTTTCTAGTGTTTCCACAGGTAAAATCCTAGTATCAGAGTTTTCATCCTCTAATTGGTCCTCTACTGCTAGTTCAATCTGGGCATGGTCAGGGTTAGCTAACTTTAGATTGGCTTCTAGCTGGGAACCTACAGGGTCTACTAGTTCTAGGTCTTCTAGAGGTATGTCCTCTTCTCTCTCATACTCATCCACTAAATTCACATCAGCTTCATACACTTCTACATTAATGTAAGCCTTGTGAATCTCAGGAATGGTTGGAGAAGGTCGGCTAGGGAAAAATTGGCTAGGTCGTGGTTTCTGATTATGGACACTAATCCTAGTAGGTACAGGTTGCCTAAGGGGTAGTGGCTTACTACTGGGTTCATATTTGGGGGTACTAGTCCTATGGGGTTTAAGTTAACTAGGGAAAATATGACTAGTACTAGGCTGATACCTAGGGGTTATGGGCTCCCTGGGCTCATAGGATTTAGGTTCAGCTCTATGGGTCTTGGGTCTACTGGGCTCATGGGCTATGAGCTCATAGGTTCTAGAGTCATAGGATTTGGAGTCATAAGATCTATAGGTTGTGGGTATACTAGGTTTATAGGATGTGGGTAAATAGGATCTAAAGTCATAGGATCTAGGTTCAGTATCATAGTATGGGTCAGGATGATGGGCTCTCCTAGGTTCAACCTCACGGTATGGATCAGGGTTTGGGGTCCTCCTAGGTTGAGGGTTATAATATGGGTCAGGATGAGGGGCTCTCCTAGGTTCGACCTCATGGTATGGATCAGGATTTGGGGTCCTCCTAGGTTGAGGGGACTCAGGATCTGGCTCAGACTGTGACCCATGGGTTCTTTCTATGGTCCCTACACGGCCTTCTAATTGATCAAACCTATTGGCAAGATGGTCAACTCTATTGTTGGTTTGGGTACCGGACTGAGTTAACTGGGTAGTCAACTGGGCCATGGATTGGGCTAGCTGCTCAGTGAGTGCATTAATCTTGGCTTCAAGGTTATCCATGGGTTCAGCCAAAAGTGGAGATGGTGGATGATATGAAATCCCTGATCTAGTGCTCATGCAAGACTCGATCAAACCGACTACAGCTGACTAGACCTAGAGTCCAAACTAAGGGCTCAATCAGAGTAGCAAGCTAGCCTATATAACCCTATACTCAGCCAGGCAGGTGTAAGGGGAGTGTTAGGTCCCTGATTGCCAATCCTAAACACCAATCAGAGATTGGCCAGGTAGGCGGACCAGCACACAAGCCCTTCGGGATTGAATCCCTAAACCACCGTTCTAGACACCGAGCACAAAGCACACACAGGTTAGCTTGACACAATGATCTGACACTTAGCCTGGACACGACCAGTTGGTGTCCCTAGCCCACTAGGGCAAATTAAGTCTAATAAGTTTTAAGTTAGGCTTGGGACCGAATGCAGGGGATGTGGTTTTGGGCTAAGGAGAGGTGATCAAATCCTCCCCTTATCTGATATAGCAAGAGTGCCCTTAAAAGTAAATTATGCAATGATGGCAGGCAGATGAGGATGCAAATTAGGGTTTAGATGTTTTTTTGGTGTTTTTGGATAATATGTATTTTTTTTTGTTTTATACTTTGGTATTTTCTTAAACAAAAGAAAACTTGCAAATTATGGCCTAATATGCAAGAAATATACTAAAATTAAAAGATATGCAAAGAGATGCTAAACAAAACCCTAAAACTTCCAAACTTGTCTTACTGAAAAAAAATAGAGCCAAAAATTTACAGCTTGTATTTCGGCTTGCAAAAAATTCACAAACCGAAATAAAATCTGCAAAAATTCTGAAGATTACTTTGAATTATGATGAGTCCACCAAAATGAATTTAAAAATTTTTGAAGTTCTAAACAGGGAGAAATAACTAAAATAACAGGGTATATACAGACTAAAAAAGAGGCAGAAAACAAGTCCTAATCTAAGCTCTGATATCAGATGATGCGGGACTAATATGCATGCAATTATTTTTGTGTGTTTTATATGTGGAGTTAAGTGATTAAATCCTGAATTACAAATCAAAATAAGTTGTAGGAAATTATGTATGAATTTTTGAAGTCAAGCATGCAGATTAGAACCTAGAAAAGTAATAAAGAAGGATCGCCGGGACTGAGAAGCCTCGGTTAGGGTAAGTTCTCCTACAATATAATTACTGAAGGTAGAGGAGGTGTACCTGACAACATCTGAAGCGCCTGATGAAGATTGCAGTAAAGGGATCTCTCATTCCTCGTTGGATGCGGCCTGGAAAATCGAGCCAAAGACCCGCGGATACCTGGTTTTCTGCTCGGTGGTCCAATTGAGGCTTGGCTGGAGTCGTTGGATTTGTAGGAACTCAGAGACCTGCAAACGACCTGTCAGGGATAAAAAACTCAGAGAAGATCAAGAAAATAAAGGAAAACAGCAAAGGGGAAAGGAATTTTGGAGTGGGCGGCCAAGGCTCTAGAGGATTGGCTAGCGGTAGGATGTAGTTGCAAACACCGGGAAGAAGAACTCACAAAACCCCTTTATGTACACAGCAGGGTATCACACAAAAGTTGAAGGAAACTCAAGTATTTTCATATATCAAAAGTAATCTTCATACAAGAGACTAGGGTCCCTTAAATAGACCCTTAACCTTGGGCCCCAAGTAAAGGTACTTTAGACTTTACATAGGACTCCTTCTCCCTTTCAAACCCTAACTAGGAATATAAGGCAACATAGGTAAAAAATCCCTAAACTTGCTCTCCCTCTCATTGTCTTGGTCGACCAAGGGGGTGACCATAAGTGGCCGACCAAGAGGAGGGTCACCATAAGGAATGGTGCCCTAATCTCCTTTCTGGGCCTGGGCTGGCCCAATTTGCTTCCGGCTAGTCCAGGGCTTCAGGTTTGTCCTTGTTTTCATTTTCTCCTCCTGGGATCTTAAAGTCTTCAAGCTGGGTTGGTCTTGGGCTCAACTTCCATATCATCAATCAGGTTGGACTTGGTCTTCACTTGTATGATGTGGTCTTGAGTCTTCAATTTGCTTGGATAGAACTCAAAAAAATAAAATTAGCTCGACATGAGCTGACTAATACTTGACTCAACTCAGCTGGACTAAACTTTATTACAGTGAACTCGAATGTCATTAAGTGATCCACAGAGGGTTGAGAAGCCTCTGCCTTATTATGGTGCCTCTGGTGTCCGCACCATCTACACATTAGTAGTCTAAACCTAGGATTAGTTTTTCATTAAAACCTTACTGTTTTTCACCAATTTTTGCATCAATCAATCCCCTAATTGGTCTTCTTATTCTCTATAATTTTATTTTAATTTTTAGATCTGAAAACAAAACAAAATCTGCATGAAAACCTAAAGTATACCTTGCTGAAATTTCTGCACACTTAGTTTAGGGCTGAAATTTGCTTGCATTGAAACCATCAAAACCTAGCTTTCTTTGCACTAAATTAACTGAAACTAATCTTAATTAAATCTGCCATCTGCATAAAACATAGGGAAAAAAATTATTTCTGCATATTTTCTGATTTTTAGTTCATGTTGCACTTTAGGGTTTCTAGTGTGTGCATGCATCCATAAACTAACTTAAGGGCAATTCTACTCTATCAGATAAGGGAAGGATTTCATCACCTTTCCTTGGCCTAAAACAACCACCCTACATTCGAACCCAAGCCTTAATTAAAAGTGAGTAGCAACCTAATTGAGCCAGGGACACCAATAGGTCTAGTTCGTGGTATTGTGAGAAAGCTAGTGCACTCAATCCTCCAATTATCTCTCAAATTTGGTATATAGGCTAGAGGTCCAAAGGCAAATGCCCTAAGCGGAGCTATGGTTACTTAATTAGGACCCTTGAGAGCAGGGAGAGCCTCCCACACTCCCACCTCTTACCTGGCCAGTGGAAAGGATAATTGTTGAGTTGGTTGTAAGTTGAGCTGACTCATTCTACTTGAGCTGCTAGGTCTAGCTAACCCTAGAATGATATGTGTGCTTGTTGCATGACCCCTAGATTAGGAGTCTAACCCTACCAACCTCAACCCAGTCTGACCATGGAACCTAACTATGAAACCTATCTTAGGACCATTACTGAACAGTTTACTAAATTGAGTGCCTAATTGAACAATAGGTTTGACCAATTGGATGGACGTATTGGAGACCTAGAGAGGACTAGAAAGACCCATACTAAGCTTAAACTTGAGGTACCATGTCCCCCACCTCCCCACCCTAGGAGAGCCCCATACTATGACCCAATCCAAGGAGACCCAATTATAATTTCATGGACCAGGATGGGAGAGCCATTAGGAACAGTAGATTAGAAACACCTACTTTTGGTGGCAATCTTGATCTTGAGGTTTACCTTGATTGGAAAAGTGGTATGGATCAGTATTTTGAGAGGGATGAAATGACTGAAGAGAGAAAGTTTAGGTTTACCAAACTCAAATTAGTTCACTAGGCTAGACTATACTGGGAGGATGTTGAATGCATGACTAGACGAAGAGGTGACATGCCCATAGCTACCTGGAAAGCCATGAAGAGCAAGATTAGAAAAATGTACCTACCCATGTCCTATGAGCCCAATGGACCCATAACCGCCATGAAGAACAAGATTAAGAAAAGGTACCTACCCATGTCCTATGAGCCCAGTGGACCCATAACCATCAATCCCTATCCATGTCCCATGAGCCCAGTGGACCCATAACCCATCGATCCCTACCCATAACCCATCGATCTGAACCCATGTCCTATGAGCCCAAGAGACCCATAACCCATCGATCCGAACCCATGTCCTATGAGCCCAAGAGACCCATAACCTATCGATCCGAACCCAAGTCCTATGAGCCCAAGGAACCCACAACCCATCAATCTGAACCCTTGTCCTATGAGCCCAAGAGACCCCTAACCCATCAATCTGAACCCATGTCCTCTGAGCTTAAGGAACCTATAACCCATCGACCCGAACCCAATAGGATTAGTACCCCTGGATATAACCCAAGTACTAGTCAAGTTCCCCTTAGCCAACCCATCCCCGCTATCCCATTGGCTCACAAGACTGACATTGAAGAGGAAGTCTGTAGGGTCGACCCAAAATTAGTTAACCAGGAAAGTACTCAGACTGAGCCTATATTGAAAACTCAATCAGAAGAGGAGAATCATGAGTATAACCTTGCTATCATGAAGACTTTACTTGAGGAAACCCTAGAGAAGAATCAAATCATAGAGCCTAGTCTTGAAATTCAAGAACCAGAAGAAATTAGTGAGGACTTGGTCTCTTCAATTCAGTACCCTCAGGAGGAGTTCATTCCTTTAGTCCTAGTTAAAGATCCTTTTCCTAAAATTGTTGACTTATCCTTCTATAAGGTAGACCTTTTGTTGCCTGTAGATCAATGTCTAAACCTTAAGGTCAACCCCATTGAGCCAAAACTGTTCAACGAACCCTCTTCCTATTTCCTACCCTATCCTAAGGCTTCCGATGTTTCTAGGACTATCAGGTTACATTTTGTTGAGATTAGTAGGTTGCATCAGTCCTTAAAGAATGTTAGATTTGCTACCTACTTCTGGAAAACCTTATGGCATTTGTTAGGAGTCCATGCAAAATTTTCATTTGCATGTCATCCACCAACCAAGGGTCAAGCACAGAGTTGTAGTTGAAGACTTAATAAATTTCCTTCAATAGGAATACATAGTCGACCCTTAGGTGTTGGTATGAGTCATTTACCCTACATGTTAGAAATCTGCATCAGGAAATTAGCCATAAGATTAATGTGAGCAATGACATTTATAAACACATAGTTAATTCTTGAAAAGAGTCAAAGAGTTTGCTAGAAAAACTTTGTGATGATTAGGCTTAGACCTAAGTGGTTTCCCCCGAGGACCGTGAAGTTACATGCCCGTGGAGCTGGATCCATCAAAGTGATAAAGAAAGTTGGACCTAATGCTATGTGCTCGAGTTACCACCCGAATTTGGCATTAGCTCAACTTTCAATATCTCAGACCAAGTTGAGTATAGGGAGCCAGCAATGATACCCAGTGAACCTTTTGGACCTGACCATTTCTTTGAAGAGCAAACCCATCCCTGAGTGTCCACCCATAAATTTGCCTAGGAAAGAAAAGGATTGAGCATATCTTGGACGACTAAGCTAATAGTACCCGGACCAAAGGCTACCGACATTACTTGGTCCGTTGGCAAGGTCGACCAGAACCCGAGAACTCGTGGATCACTCGAGAGGATTCATAATGCCTCAACCCAAACCTATTCAAGTAGTACTAGAGCCAGATTGATCCTTACTTGACAGGGTCGAGTTCCTCCCACCTTGGGATAATTGGTGAGGACACCAGCATCAGACAAGGATTACAGGGCCCCAATTTGGATCTTTGATTCATGTGATGGGAAGTCAGTTAATTTTAGTTGAGTCCATCAGGTCAATTAAGTCCATTTGCTCATTGAGTCCTATAATAAAGATTGAGTCCTATAATAAAGTGAGTCACTTGAGTCCAATTAAGTCCCCTTAGTCAAGTGACTCCATTTGTTTCAGTCCAACCAATTGAGTCCTGTAATTCAAATTTTTCATTCAAGTTAAATCCAAGAGGAGAGCCACCATACCCCACTCAAGCTGTTACCACCAAGAAACCAAGCTACCCAATCAAGCTAGGCATCATCCCCATCCAGGCCGCCAGCATCTTCCAGCGCCCCTCAAACTTTTCTCTACCTCCATCTTTTAATTTTATATTTTTTCTATCATCCACATCCCTAACCATCAGTGTTTGCAGGATCCCTCCAATGCCATGAACCTTGGAGGAGGTCTTCCTTGCCCCTGAAACTAGCTAATAAAAAGCCGACCATCCATGGGAAATCGGCTTCTTCGTTCAAGCATGAATCCAGAGTTGTGCGACCCCTTCGTTTCGGAGGCTGATCATCATTGCCATGTATGCAACCTAAATCCCTTCTTTCTACTTTTGATTTGTTGAAAACTGACCATGTCCTATAGTGGTTTTTTAACCCTAAGATTCTTCTTTTCTTTATCTCTTTGATAGTTCTTAGTATGCGGGTAGAGCTTAGTCCTTACATGAAAATCCTAACTTACTCTTAGTCTTTTTCAGGAACCAAACCATAACTAAAAGATATGAAAATCTTGTGCATATTATCTAAAATTTCTTCATGCTAACCCTAGCATGTTATGTCCCGCATCACCAAGTCTGACGGACTAAGCCGAGAAACTTACGAAGCCCCGCACTTTCAAGCAGGGAAACTTATGAAGCCCCGCACCTTCAAGCCAGAAAACTTACGAAGCTCCACACATTCAAGCTAGAAAACTTACGAAGCCCTGCACCTTTAAGCCAAGAAACTTACGAAGCCCCACGTCTGCCGCCGTACTCACAGTCTGGAGATGTCCACCGAGAGATCCCAAAAATCTTGCCATCTATCACTTGACTCATAGTTCGGCATCCTCAAGCCAGGCCCCTCTAATAGGCTCGCACTCTTCACCGTGCTCATAGTCCGGAGATGGCAGCGGGGCAACCCATCATCTACCGCTTGACTCACAGTTTGGCATTCTCAAGCCAGGCCCCACCAGCAAGCCCGTACTCTTATCGTGCTCATAGTCCGGAGGTGGCGGCAGGGCAACTCGCCATCTACTGCTTGACTCACAGTTCGGCATCCTCAAGCTGGGCCCCTCTAGCAGGCTCGTACTCTTCACCGTGCTTATAGTCTGGAGGTGGCAACAGGGCAACCCACCATCTATCGCTTGACTCATAATTCGGCATCCTCAAGCCGGGCCCCTCTAGCAAGCTTTCACTCTTCGCCGTGCTCAAAGTCTAGAGGTGGTGGCAGGGCAAACCGCCATCTACTGCTTGACTCATAGTTCGGCATCGTCAAGCCGGGCCCCTCCAGTAGGCCCGTACTTTTCGTCATGCTCACAGTCCGAAGATGGCAGTAGGGGAACCCGCCGTCTATTACTTGACTCATAGTTCGGCATCCTCAAGCCAGGCCCCTCCAGCAGGCCCGCACTCTTTGTCATGCTCATAGTCCGGAGATGGCAGAGGGGCAACCCGCCATCTATCGCTTGACTCACAGTTCAGCATCCTCAAGCCGAACCCCTCCAATAGGCTCGCACTCTTTGCCGTGCTCATAGTTCGGAGATAGTGGCGGGGCAACATGCCATCTACCGCTTGACTCATAGTTTGGCATTCTCAAGCCGGACCCTCTAGCAGGCCCTCACTCTTCACCGTGCTTACAGTCTGGAGGTGGTGACAAGTTAACCCACAATATACCGCTTGACTCATAGTTTGGCATCCTTAAGCCGGGCCCCTCTAATAGGCCTGCACTCTTCCTCCTGCTCACAGCTCGGAGGTGTCGGCAGGGCAACCCACCATCTACTGCTTGACTCATAGTTCGGCATTCTCAAGCCAAGCCCCTCCAGCAGGCCCGCACTCTTTGCCGAGCTCATAGTCTGGAGATGGCGACAGGGCAACCCACCATTTACAGCTTGATTCATATCTCGGCATCCTCAAGCCGCGCACCTCCAGCAGGCTCGCACTCTTCGCCTTGCTCACAGTCCAAAGGTGGTGGCAAGGCAACCTGCAATCTACCGCTTAACTCATAGTTCGGCATTCTCAAGCCAGGCCCCTCTAGCATGCCCGTACTTTTTGTCATGCTCACAGCCCGAAGATGGTGGCAGGGCAACCAGCCATCTATTGCTTGATTCATAATTCAGCATCCTCAAGCCAGGCCCCTCCAGCATGCCCGCACTTTTCGCCATGCTCACAGCCCAGAGGTGGTGGCAGGGCAACCCGCCATCTATCGCTTGATTCATAATTCAGCATCCTCAAGCCAGGCCCCTCCAACAGGCCCATACTCTTTGCCATGCTCACAGTCCAGAGATGGCGGCAAGGTAACCTGCCATAGATTTGTACTAACCCTGGTTCACCTAGACCAACTTCCCTTAGCCCCTTAACCCATCGATCCGAACCCACGAGGATCAGTACACCTAGTCAAAACCTCGAAATCCGTCCACCTCCCCTTAATCCACCCACCTCTACTACCCCATTGGTTCACCAAGCTGCCATTGTAGTGAAAGTTTATGAAGCTAATGTGAGCTTAGTAGATAAGTATGTAGATGAGGAGATACAGGAGGTAGACCAATAGTCAGATAATCCTAACCATACCCAAACTAAGGCCAACCCAGAATTAGCTGACCCGGTAGGCACCTAGGCTAAAGCCAACCCAGAGTTAGTTGACCATGACTGTACCCTGACTGAAACTGTACTGGTAGGACCCTTAGAAAAAGAGTCCCATGAGGAGTCTAACCCTATTGTTAGGACTTTACCTGAGAAAAAATTAGAAGAGAGCCAAATCATAGAGCCTAGTCCTGAAATTCATGAACCTAAAGTAATCAGTGAGGACTTAATTTTTCCAAACCAGCACCCTTAGAGTTCACCCCATTAGTCCCAATTGAGTATCTCTTTCCCGAAATTCTTGATTCATCCTTTTTTCAGGCTACCCTTTATTAGCTATGGACGTAATTCAGTGTCCAAACCTTAAGGTCAACCCCATTAGTCAGGGATTGTTCTATGAACCCTTTTCTTATTTCCTACCCCACCAGGCTAGCCCCGAATCCACTTCTTATTTCCTACCCTGGCCTAAAGTTTCTACTCTTTCTAAAGCCACCCGATTTCATTTTGCTGAAATCAGTAGGTTGCATAAGTTCTTTGAGCACATTCAATTTGCATCCTATTTTTAGAAAACACTATGGCATCTATTAGGAATTCATGCCAAATTTTCATCAACATCTCATACATTAACCAAGGGTAATTTTAAGAGAAGACTCAAGGAATACAATGAAGGAGACTTTGTTATGGTTAAACTACAACTTGAATGGTTCCACCTAGAACCATGAAAAAATTACATGACCGTAGTAGTGGACCATACAAAGTAATTAAAAAAATTGGACCTAATGCCTATGTGCTTGAGTTGACACCTGAACTAGGTATTAGCTCTACTTTCAATGTTTTAGACCTTATTGAGTATAGGAAGCCAACGTTGATTCCTAGTGAGCCATTTGGGCCTAATCAAGTTCTTGAGAGTAAACCAACCCAAGTGTGTCCATACCACCAGCCCGGAGAGACAAGATTGAATGGATCTTGGATGACAAGATCATTATTACCCGGAGTAAAGATTACCAGCGATATCTGGTTCGTTGGCAAGGATGACCCGAGACTGATGAGTCTTGGATCACCAGAGAGGACTTGCAGAGAATTGACCCAGACTTGCTAGAGCGCTATCATAGCGACATTGATCCATACTCGATAGAGTTAAGTTTATCCTACCTGGAAAGAATTGGCGTGGACACCAGGGTCAGAAAAAATCGACAGGTTGAATCCACATCCCTGTGGATCACCTGTAAATAAGCCCCGAACCCAAACCCCTTTTACCATGTAAATATTTTATTTTAAATTATGTTATTTTGGCTTAGTTAGGGTTAGCCCTTTTTACCAACTGTAATTAGGGTTTTGTTATTTAGCCTTTTGGGCTAAACTCTTTTTACCACATCGAGTCAAAACCCCATTTATCGGTTGTGTCAAACCCAATTAGGCCAAATCCTGTTTACCAATTTATTCTTTTTTGTTACATGAGGTCTTTGTTGGAGTTCTCTCAGGAACAGTAAATTGCAATTAAACAGGTGTCAGCAGCCAATCACAATGGAAGCAGATATAAAAATAATTTATATCTAATTATGCAATACATAATAAATCTAATTTATTTATCACAAATTTCTGACATGCTGCATAATATGAAAAAAATATTAGATCTGAAATAAAAATTATTTTAAGCATAAAATACTTACCTGTATCGTTAATTGGGCTTGCTCTAAAAATCATATAGATCCGCTACTCAAAAATCGGGATTCTATCGGAGCCGTGCAATCGCCCGACCTCTGCTGGTATTACCACGAAGCTCTCACAACCAAGTCGTAGAGGGCACTGGACTACCAGATCCTTACAGCCCTCTCCTCTTTTAGCAAATCATCCACTTTAAAAACTATGCCGATCCGAATCCAGATCGGCTTTCGGCTTCTATCTTGCAAATCAAACTATGCAAGATCTTTGGACCCTTTTCTCTCTTCTTCCTCTAGTAGAGCATCTCTCTAGACCTCACAGAAGGAAGAAATAAACAAAGAAGGAGAAGGAGATGGCTCCCCCAGGAGAGAGACTCTCTGGTATTAGCACCCAAGAGAAGACACCCAAAAGGATGTTCACGCATAAAAGAGAAAGTATTCTCTTATGTTCAGTTAGCCACTCCCTTCTTATTTATTTTCTCACGAAAAAAGTCTCCAATTTTATTTCTCCACCCCAAAATAAAACACTGTGTTTTAATTTATCCGATTAAAATTTAAGAGTAGAAGAGGACTCCTCCCTCTCTTTTTTTCATTCACGCCAAAACACTACTAGCGCCCTCTTAATATTCACGCCCCCTTTGTTTTGTCACAAAAAATGCTTAGGGCCCACTTAGGCATGTGGAGGGAAGGGGAGACAAGAAGAGAGAGTCCCAGTCTTCTGTACTCTAGGTCTTGGTCCAAATATAGTGATTTTATAATCAAACTGAAGCCAATTTTAAATCCGATAGAATCATTTCGAAGCAAAAATTGACCCGAATCAATTATGATTAATTAATTGAGTCTAAATCAATTTAATTTAATTTACTTTAATTAATCTATAATTAATTAATTATAATATTTATAATTAGGTCAAATATTAATTGTAACACTTACAATTAGGTCCAAATTGATTTGCTGATTGGTTACTTGAGCTCCTAATGTGTGTGACCCCTCATGTCCTATCCTGTCTGGTAATGAGACATGCTATATCTCCATTATACATCATCGAAACTCTTTTCGATGGACTGAAATAATTTCAGCTCAACCCTATTAGGATCATCGATCCGAGAATGATCTTAACAGGCTCTCATAATCCACCAGTGACATCTAGCAGTATGTAGTGGCAACTGAGCAGAATAAGATTGGAACCCCTAGGTATAATTGTCATGTGATTTGGTTCCTCTATCAAAATCCCGACATGATATTGGTTATGGATACTCATCAAACCCATCAGTCATATACTTAACTTAATCAACTCAAGTCCAATTGTGATACTAATAAAAACATCTTTTCATTATCACCCTGCTATGGCCATAGACTTCTGGACTTAGTCTCATTAAGCTTGCATAGGATTATACCTTACTACTAAGGCTGATAGATCCCTACAAGTGAACACCCTACTCTTACAATAAACTTATTGCAGCCAACGAACACCGCAAGATCCCGTATGGATAAGAACCATGTGATTGTGCTATCAAACTACAGCAACCTTATTGTGAGTAGCCGAGACACTCTAGGTCAAGGAACTATTCACACAACTACAGCATCAAGAAGTTATCGACGAGTGAGTAGTCATCCTATAACTTCCTATACTTGGTCATGCTCAGTACCGTTAATCTCTATCAACTACCTACACTCTCACTCCAGTGTCACCACATTGTAGGTCAGAGATTCATCTACCCAGAAAGGTAAGTGATATGTGCATCAATTTTAACGGATCAATCACCATCCTCATGATATTTCAACAATCAGGAGCCTTTAGGAGTTAATCTATAAAGACACATACCTCAGATTCTCAACTCTTGAGAATATGTGTCATTGTCCATTAACCCCATGGATGATTCATAGACACAATAATATGAATGAAACTAATGCCCTTTTAATTAATAAAGAAAATTAAGTACAAAGTTCATGCCCTAAAATTAAAATGTGTCAAGCCAACATGGCTTTCAAGGCATACATCTAACAATCTCCCACTTGCACTAAAGCTAATTGGCTACATATCTAAGTCCCATTTTTTCAAAGTGGACTTCAACCTTCTGTTGGCTCAGAGTCTTAGTCAGTGGGTCTGCCATGTTGTTTGTGGAGTCTACTCTTCACACCTCAACATATTTCTTTTCAAGGTAATCGTGTATGATATGAAACCGCTGCTCAATATGCTTGGACTTCTGGTGAGACCTGGGTTCCTTAGTAAGAGCTATTGCACCATTATTATCACAATATATAGGGATGGCATCAGATGGCATCACTCCAAGCTTCGCAATGAACTTTTTGTACCAGAAGGCTTCTTTTGCAGCTTCAGAGATAGCAATATACTTTGCTTCCATTGTTGAATTTGTTATGATGGGCTGATTGGGACTCTTCGAATTAGTTGCCCCATCATTGCACAAAAACACAGAACCTGATGTAGACTTTCTATCATCAGGATCAAACATAAAGTCTGAGTCTGTATATTTTTTTATCCCTAATTCTGAACTCCCTCCAAAGACTAAGAACAAATCTTTAGTCCTTCTCAAGTACTTAAGAATGTTCTTCATAGATATCCAGTGTTCTTCACCTGGATTCGACTGATATCTGCTCGTGACACTCATAGCAAGAGCTATATCCGGTAGAGTACACAACATGACATACATAAGGCTTCCAATTACCGAAGCATATGGAATTTTGCTCATGTGTTGAATCTCTTCAGGTGTGTTGGGACACATTTTCTTGGAGAGATTAATGCCATGCCGAAGAGGTAACAATCCTCTTTTAGAGTTCTCCATGCTGAACCTTTTTAGCACTTCCTCTATGTATAATTTTTGTGAAAGGCCAAGCATCCAATTAGATCTATCTCTATAGACCTTAATCCCCAAAATATAAGATGCTTCACCTAAGTCTTTCATAGAGAATTTCTTAGATAACCAACTTTTGACCGAAGTCAACATGGGAATATCATTTCCTATAAGGAGGATGTCATCCATATACAATACGAGGAATGTCATTGCCCTCCCACTGGCCCTCCCTATAAACACATGGCTCATCCTTATTCTTGATAAAATCAAATGATTTGATTGCTTCATCAAAACGAGTATTCCAACTCCGAGAAGCTTTCTTCAATCTGTAGATTAATCTATGCAGCTTGCAGACCTTATGATCTTCATCATTGGAAGTGAAATCCAGAGGCTGCTCCATATAGATATCTTCCTCAAGATATCTATTCAGGAATGTAGTTTTCACATCCATTTGCCATATCTCATTATCATGATATGCAATAATTGCAAGCAATGTACGGATGGATTTTAGCATAGCTACTAGTGAAAAGGTATCATGATAGTCAATGCCTTCATATTGACTATACCCTTTCGCCACTACCTAGCTTTAAAGGTCTCTATCTTATCATCTGCACCTATTTTCTTTTGTAGATCCATTTACAACCAATAGGTATAATACCTTCTGGTGGATCCACTAAGGACCAAACTTGGTTAGAATGCATTGAATTAATTTATGACTTCATAGCATTCAACCATTTCTCGAAGTTGATGTCTGACATTGCCTCATCATAGGTCTTAGGATCAATCAATTGATCCTTGTCCCCAACAAGAAACATTTTCTTTAAATCCTCTGTAAGCATAACCAAGTACCTTTCAGGAGGTTTGGAGACTCTAATAGACCTACGAGGTGGAAGAGCATTTATGTGTATTGGTTGATTGGTTCGTTTGTTCTACAGTTGGCTGCTATTCATAGACTTTTCATCGAGCTCAATTAACCTCCCATTACCACCTTCCTGAATAAACTATTTTTCAAGAAATGTGGCATGTCTGCTCATAATCACATTATGATCTTCTGGAAGGTAAAAGTGATATCCTAAAGTTTCTTTAGGATACCCTATAAATCAAGCTTTCACAAATCTAGATTCCAATTTGTCATCATTAGTTTTTTGACATAGACTGGACATCCCCAAATCTTGAAATAAGCAAGACTTGGTTTCTTACCATGCCAAATCTCATATGGTGTGGTAGGAACAGATTTAGATGGAACCCTATTTAGAATATAAATTGAAGTTTGTAGGGCATATCCCCAAAGAAATAAAGGCAAGTTAGTGAAGCTCATCATGGATCGAACCATATCTAATAATGTCCTATTTCTCCTCTCAGACACCCCGTTGAGCTGAGGTGTACCAGGTGGAGTCCATTATGAGACTATGCCATTATCTTTAAGATAACCTAAAAATCTCCTACTAAGATATTCACCTTCTCGATCTGATCGAAGAACCTTAAGGATTTTACTTGTTTATTTTTCTACCTCATGTATGAATTCCTTGAACTTTTCAAAAGCTTCAGATTTATGTCTCATATGAAACACATAACCATACCGTGAACAATCATCAGTAAAGGTTATGAAGTAGTAAAAACCATCCCTGGACTGCACATCAAATGGACTACACACATCAGTGTGTACCAGGGCAAGTAATTCTATGGCCCTCTCCCCATGTCCTACAAAGGGCAACTTGGTCATTTTTCCTTGAAGACATGACTCACAAGGTGGATATAATTCAGAATGAACTAAATCTAAGATCCCATCCCTTTCCAGTTTGTTTATTCTGTCCTCACCTATATGACAAGCTTTAGGTGATACATGTATTTTTCATTTAGGTCATCTCTAGGACGTTTATGTTTTATAGTATTCACTTTAATTTTCTCGTTAATATTCAAAGATGCATCAGCATGCAAATGATAGAGACTATCAATTAAAATAGCTTTTACAACCAATTTATTTTTCAAATAAATACTATAAAAGTCTTTATTGAATATAAATTCAAATCCTTCCTGTGCTAGCACAAAGACAGAAATCAAATTTCTACTAGCTCCAGGCACAAAATAACAGTCACTAAGTACTAATCTAAATCCTAAAGGTAACACAAGAGAATATGATCCAACGGCTTCAGCAGCAACTTTTGCTCTATTTCCGACATGTAGGACTATCTCACCTTCTCTCGGCATTCTACTTCTTTCCAGACCCTACATTGAAATACATATATGAGCACTAGAGCCAGAGTCTAAAATCCAGCTGGAAGTAGATGAAACCATTAGGTTAGATTCAATAACGAGTATAGACTTACCTTTAAAAGGCACATCCTCCTTCTATTTCTTTAGGCTTTCCAGGTAGAGAGGATAATTCCTTTTTCAGTGGCCATCTATGTTGCAGTGGAAACATTTCCCTTTGCTAACCTTGGCTTTCTTGGGAGTGTCCTTCTTCTTCTTTTTTGCAGGTTTCTTCTTCTTCCAAGTAGACTTTCTTTTGGAGGAAGACTGCTCCACAGAGAAAACAGAGCCCCTTGAACTCTTCAGGGTTCTCTCATTGATTACCAGCATGTTTAACAATTCAGGCAAAGTGTAATTCAACTTGTTCATATTATAGTTCATTACAAATTGAGTATATGAACTAGTCAAGGACTGGAGGATCAAATACACCTGAAGCTCCTTATGATTAGGAATGCCCAGCTTCTCAAGCTGTTCGATATCCTTGATCATTGTCAAACAATGATCATGCATTGACTGCCCTTCATGCATCTTGTTGTTGAAAAGCCTTTTGATACTTTGAAGCATGTAATTCGACTTTGTTTACCATATAACTCTTGTAGGTGAATCAGAATCAATTTAGCAGTTGGCATATCCTCATGTTGGCTCTGCAATTCATTTGACATTGAGGCCAATATATAACACTTAACGTTATTATCATCTTCCATCCATTTCTCATATGCAGTCATTTGACGAGCATTTGGATGGTCAGGTAAGACAGGGGGTTCCTGGTCAAGCACATAGCCCAATATCTCATAATTCAAAATAATTTTGATGTTTCTCAACCAATCTTTAAAATTGAGGCCAAGTAGTCAATTTGTCTCTAGAATACGGACTAAGGGATTTAAAGCAGACATGGTTAACTGCAAGAGTAGAAGATTCAAATTAGATGCTTTATACTTAATTATAAAAATTATTGTAGGATCTTTAAGAAATAATTTTAGAACTCCCACTATTTTCTCGGATCTCTCACACGCCCTTGGAGATCCAAAAACCTGGACTCTAGGTTTCTAGTGGGTACTACGGTCCCATAGATGTGCGGCACCTCACCGTATTTGGTTATTGGTAACACGCTACACCAATAAGTGGCCAACTCTTGTCCAATGTATCTAATACAAATTTAGCTCTTGGTCTCTAAATCATGGAACCTCAACATGCCCATTTATTGGTCCAATCATTAATTAAGTCAGACCCACCATTCCTACTAGACAAAGCCATCATTGAGTCCCTCAACGTGCCCGTTTATTAGGCCCAACCCCATCAGTGCCTAGCAACATCTCATGCCTAATAGGGTGGTTGTGTTTTCCCGATGTAACTAGACCACCGTAACCAGCCGAGAATAATCAATACAAGTAGGACACCCGCACACCTATAATGGTGGAAGATCTATGACTTAATATTTATTGGGAGCTTAGGTTCGGTCTCTTCTAAATTGATCAGCCAAATCATGACTAACCAATTACATTCAGTCAGCACAATTTCATATCTGACTAATTATATTAGGTTAGCACAATCTCATGTCTGATTTAATATAACCAGCATGAGTGAACTCAAATCAAAAGTGACCCTTTTGAAAACTTAATCAACCAAATTGGCCAGGTCAGTTTGATCCATGGGAGGGTTCTGCCAATTTATCCTCTTTCTGCCAAACTAGTTGTTTAAGAAAGAGTTAGCCCCAATTAGCAAACCATGATCGAAACCTTCCTTAGACACTAATTGACTGATACGGTTTAATTAGGTCATCTAATGATTTGGGCTTATCACTGAGCCAAATTAGGTCTTAACTTATCGATTCACTATCGTGAATTGATCTGACCAGACTACATCTAAAATCAATTTTGAGCACACTTGACCTAACCCAAATCATCAGTTAAATCACTTGCTCAAAATCATATTAGGGTTACTTGTTGATCTAATCAAGCCCTAATTATCGCAGCCCAATCTCTAGACCTAATTTGTTCAACTCAAACCCTTATGCACCTAATTTGATTTTCTTGATCAAATCAATTTTAAAATTAGGTTCAAGTGCATGACATTAATGGTTTATGATCATGAATCACATTTAAGATCTAAACCCTAATACGGTGCATCACATATATCATATACATAATCATAAATCGATCAAAATCCTTTTGAAAAATCCTTTTCAAAACCAGGATACATCAAAGTAGGACAACCTTTGCACTATAGGGGTAAACCCTATAGCAGGACAACCTTTGTACTATAGGGGTATGTCACTTTGTGCAACCCTTGATTAATTAAAATTCAGATTATTAAATTTAATTTAGATCTGAAAATTATGATTTTAATTTCGAAAATAATTTTTCAAAACATAAAATTCTATGCTAGAACAATCTCATGTTCAACATAGATCCGAAAAATCACAATCTATGTAACTGATCTGAATATTTTTTAGATCTGATTCTCATGCATACATGTTAAAGAGAGAATCGTGGCTCTGATACCACGTTGGAGTTCTCCCGGGAATAGTAAATTATAATTAAATAGGCATCAACAGCCTATCACAACAGAAGCAGATATAAAAATAATTTATATCTAATCATGCAATTCATAAATAAATCTAATTTATTTATCATAAAATGTTAACATGCAACGTAACATGAGAAAAATATTAAATCTAAAATAAAAATTATTTTAAACATAAAATACTTACCTGGATCGCTATCCGGGCCTGCTATGAAAATTGTGCAAATCCACTACTAAAAAGTCGGGATTCTATCGGAGCTGTGCAATCGCCCAGCCACTGCTGGTATCCACACGAAGCTCTCGCAACCGAGTCATAGAGGGCACCAGACTATAGATCCTTGCAGCCCTTTCCTTTTTCAGCAAATCGTCTACTTTAAAAACTGTGTCGATCCTAATCTAGACCGGCTTTCGACTTCTATCTTGCAAATCAGACTATGCAGGATCTTTGGATCCTTTTCTCTTCTTCTTCTAGTAGAGCATCTCTCTAGACCTCACAGAAGGAAGAAATAAACAAAGGAGGAGGAGATGGTGCCCCCAGGAGAGAGACTCTCTAGTATTAGCACCCAAGAGAAGATACCCAAAAGGATGCTCATGCATAAAAGAGAAAGTATTCTCTTATGTTCGGTCGGCCACTCCCTTATTATTTATTTTCTCATGATAAAAGTCTCCAATTTTATTTCTCCGGTGTTTTAATTTATCCGGTTGAAATTTAAGAGTAGAAGAGAAGGACTCCTCCCTCTCTTTTTTTCATTCATGCCAAAACACTATTAGTGCCCTCTTAATATTCACGCCCCCTTTGTTTTGTTGCACAAAATGCTTGGGGCCCACTTAGGCATGTGGAGGGAAGGGGAGACAAAGAGAGAGAGTCCCAGTCTTACTATACTCTAGGTCTTGGTCCAAATGTAGTGATTTACAGTCAAACTAAAGCCGATTTTAAATTTGATCGAACCATTGCAAAGTGGACATTGATCCGAATCAATTAGAATTAATTAATTGAGTCTAACTCAATTAAATTAAATCTAATTTAATTAAATTAAATTAATCCATAATTAATTAATTATAACATTTATAATTATGTCAAATATTAATTGTAACACTTACAATTAGGTCCAAATTAATTTGCTGATTGATTACTTGAGCTCCTAATATATGTGACCCCTCAAGTCCTATCCTGTATGGTAATGAGACATACTATAATCTCCATTATACATCATTGAAACTCTTTTCGATGGACTGAAATAATTTCAGCTTAACCCTAATTAGGAACATCGATCCGAGAATGATCCTGAAGGGCTCTCATAATCCACCAGTGACACCTAGCAGTATGTAGTGGCAACCTAGCAGAATAAGATTGGAACCCTTACGTGTAGTTACCATATGATTTGGTTCCTCTATCAAAATTTTGACATGATGTTGGTTACGGATACTCGTCACGGATACTCGTCAAACCCATTAGTCATATGCTTAACTTAATCAATTCAAGTCCAATTATGATACTAATGAAAACACCTTTTCATTATCACCCTGCTATGGCCATAAACTTCTGGACTTAGTCTCATTAAGCTTGCATAGGATTATACCTTACTACTAAGGCTGATAAATCCCTATAAGTGAACACCCTACTCTTACAATAAACCTACTGCAGCCAACGAACACCGCAAGGTCCCGTATGGATAGGAACCATGTGATTGTGCTGTCAAACTATAGCAACCTTATTATGAGTAGCCAAGACACTCTAGGTCAAGGAACTATTCATACAAGTACAGCATCAGGAAGTTATCGACGAGTGAGTAGTCATCCATATAACTTTCTATATTTGGTCATGCTCAGTATGATCTCTATTAACTACCTGCACTCTCACTCCAGTGTCACCATACTGTAGGTCAGAGACTCATCTACCTAGAAAGGGAAGTAATCTATGCACCAATTTTAATAGATCAATCACCGTCCTTATGATATTCCAACAATCGGGAGCCTTTAGGAGTTAATCTATAAAGATACATGCCTCAGATTTTCAACTCTTGAGAATATGTGTTATTGTCCATTAACTCCATGGACGATTCATAGACATAACAATATGAATGAAACTAATACCCTTTTAATTAATAAGAAAAGTTAAATACAAAGTTCATACCCTAAAATTAAAATGTGTTAAGCCAACATGGCTTTTAAGGCATACAGCTAACAGTCTTGCCTATTGATCAAATTGGATTCCAATTGATCAAGTGGGGCTTAGTTATTTGGTTGGTTTAATTTTGAGCCTTGTAATAATTAGTTATTGAGTCCTGTAATACAAGTGGGACCCAATTGAAGACCTATGTGCTAGCACAAGATAAGCCATGTGACTCCATGTGCTAGCCCAAGACAAGCCATATGACTCCATGTACTAGTCCAAGTCAGTCTATTTTTGGCACCACCATTTCAAGAATTTGGACAACACCTGCTACATCATCAGGGGACATCAACATATGTCATATTTGGACATCTCATGACACTTTATTAGGACAACACCATTTGGTACTTCGACCAGGACAAGAACACATGACATGTCTGAAAATTGCTTGCCATTGGAACAACACACTTGCCACTTCATGTTACACCTTGGTCAGCCCATGTAAGAAGAATTAATTGGCGCCCCTCCTTTTAAGATAAGTGTGAAGGACTCTCCAAATTGGCGCCCTCCATCTCAAATATTTCATGCCAAATTCTAAGAGTCGGCCAAGCAACTCTTCCCCTCCTTCATGCCATCTTCCAAAGAGTTTCAACCAAAATTATACAAAGTGTTGGAAGTCCAAGGGTTTCTACTTCAAGCATTTCAATCAAACAGGTTGCTAGCTACTTAAGTTCCTAGAACTCAAGAGTTTCACCAAAACTCTTAAGTCCTTTCCTATCCAGACTAAAGAGTCCACTTACCTGTAGAAGCCCACATCATCCAGACTCCAGAGTCCAGCAACCAAGGCCAAGTGATGAAGCATCTTGACCCTACATCAAGCCACCTCACCCTATCTCCATCTTGGCGCCCACTTTGGATGAGCAGTTGATGGTTGTCGCGCACTTTGAAAGGAGTCTAAATCAGCCCAACAAGGAAGAGTCCATGCCGCCTAGACCAAAATTCCAGTTGTAGTCCAAGGAAGAAAAAGTCTTGTCTTTGAATCCCTTACACCACTAGTTGAGGGTCTATAAATTACCCATCAACCCCCCTTGTAAATAGTAATTAATCATCAATAAAGAAGCTCTGCCGAATTTTCTTCATTTGCTATGTGCATCGCGGGGTGTGAGGCCTTTTTCCTTTGTTCTTCGGAACATCACGGGGTGTGAGACCCTTTTTTTTGTTCTTCAAAATATCGCGGGGTGCGAGGCCCTAGTTATCCTACCTATCCAACCGACAAAAAAACCCTAGCCACCACTTCTAACCCTTTTCCTTTCATTCTTTTCCCTTCCTTTGTTGCTTCCTAATTTGTGTTTTTTGTTGTTGAGTGTTTGTAGGTGATCAGAATCGAAGTTACGTATTCTTGCCTTGAAACCAGCATTGTACGGAAGATCGGAGCCCGGGATTGAGTTCTTAAAACCCTGCCATGAGAATCTTGAGAGTCCTGCTATATCTATTTTAGATGAGCAATTTTCGTTGGTAAAACTGAAAACTTATTATGTTCTCTTTAATTTCTGATTAGTTGAAAGTAAACCCTAGTTTATGATGGTTTCTCAACCACCAAGTCCTACTTTCTAGTTACTTTATAGGTTTACTTGTGCGGGTAATTAACTAGAACTAGTTTCCTTAATTGCATATTTTGAGTCTTCTTTCAAAATCTAAAAAAATATAAAAAAATTATTCTCTACTTTTCTCAGATAATTAGGTCTTAATAATAGTAATTTAGTTTTAATTATTTGTCTCACATCAGTTTTGGTATCAGAGCAGGTTGAACTAGGGTTTAATCGCTCTTGTGCTGAAATTTCTGCATACCTAATTAGGCTGAAATAAAATTTCATCAAAACTATATTAAAAAAATTCAAAAAAAATTAGAAATATTTTTTTGATAATCCTCTATTAATTTTTTATTAATCTCAAAAAAATAAAATTAAAAATAATTTTTTTATTACTATTTTTTGGTGGAAGGAAATCACACCTCCTGAGCGGGTATATGAAAGTATACTTATGACCCATGGGAGTAAGAGCTACGGCCGGACATGAAATCCTGAGATCTGAAATCTGAAATTAATCTAATCTAAAACTTAATTTGCTAATAATACAAAAAATAATTAATTATTATTTTTCTATTAATTTTTAATTATTTTAGTTTGATTGCATCTAGGGTTTCATATTTGTGTGATTGCATCAAGTAACCTAATCTTAAGGGTATTCAATATCTACATAAGGGAGGGATTTCACCACCCTTCCTTGGCCCACAACCATCAACTTTGCATTTATCCTAACCTAATTAAAATTAATTAGACTTAATTGCTCTAGTGAGCTAGGGACACCAACAGATCGGGTTCCAAGTATTATGTGTAAGCTAGTGCACCCAATTCTTTGATTATCACTTGAATCTGGTGTCTAAGGCTAGAGGTCCAGAAGCAAATGCCCTAAGCAATTTCATGGTTTTTAATTAGGACCCTGCGAGAGTAGGGGGAGCCTCCTATGACCCCATCTCTTACTTGGCTAGTGGACAGGGTAATTATTAAATTGGCTATAATTTGAACTGACCCATTCTACTTGAGCTCTAGGTCTAGAAAACCTTAGTCCGAGTGGAGTTTGTGTTTCTGCATTACATAACCATTAGATTAGGAGTCTGACCCAACCAGTAGTCTCACCCTAACCTATTGTGACCATGGAGTACAATCTTGAAACCATTATGAGGTTCATGAATGATCAGTTTGCCCTGGTGAATAATAAATGTGATCGAATAGATAAGCAATTCAAAAATCTAAAGAAAATCCATAAGAATCGTACTAACCCTAGTTCACCTAGACCAACTTCCCTTGGCCCCTTAACCCATCGACCCGAACCCACTAGGATCAGTACACCTTGTCAGAACCTCGAAATCCGTCCACCTCTCCTTAATCGATCCACCTCTACTACCCCATTGGTTCACCAAGCTGCCATTGTAGTTGAAGTTTATGAAGCTGATGTGAGCTTAGTAGATGAGTACGTAAATGAGGAGCTACAGGAGGTAGACTCAGAGTTAGATAATCCTGACCATACCCAAACTAAGGCCAACCCAGAATTAGCTGACCCGGTAGGCACCCAAGCTGAAGCCAACCAAGAGTTAGTTGACCATGATTGTACCCTGACTGAAACTGTGCTGGTAGGACCGTATAAAAGAGACCCATGAGGAGTCTAACCCTATTGTTAGGACTTTACCTGAGAAAAAAATAGAAGAGAGCCAAATCATAGAGCCTAGTCATGAAATTCATAAACCTAAAGTAATTAGTGAGGACTTGATTTTCCCAAACCAGCACCCTTAGGAAGAGTTCACCCCATTAGTCCCAATTGAGTATCTCTTTCTTGAGATTCTTGATTCATCCTTTTTTCAGGCTGACCCTTTATTATCTATGGACATAATTCAGTATCCAAACCTTAAGGTCAACCCCATTAGTCGGGGATTATTTTATGAACCTTTTCTTATTTCCTACCCACTAGGCTAGCCCTGAATCCACTTCTTATTTCCTACCCTGCCTGAAGTTTTCACTCTTTATAGAGCCACCCGATTGCATTTTGCTGAAATCAGTAGGTTGCATAAGTTCTTTAAGCACATTCAATTTGCATCCTATTTTTGGAAAACACTATGGCATCTATCAGGAATTCATGCCAAATTTTCATCAACATGTCATACATTAACCAAGGGTAATTTTAAAAGAAGACTCAAGGAATACAATGAAGGAGACTTTGTTATGGTTAAACTATGACCTGAATGGTTCCCACTTGGAACCATGAAAATGCTACATGCCCATAGTAGTGGACCATACAAAGTAATTAAGAAAATTGGACCTAATAGCTATGTGCTTGAGTTGCCACCTGAACTAGGTATTAGCTCTACTTTCAATGTTTCAAACCTTATTGAGTATAGGGAGCCAACATTGATTCTTAGTGAGCCATTTGGGCCTAATCCAGTCCTTGAGAGTGAACCAACCCAAGTGTGTCCATACCACCAGCCCGGAGAGACAAGATTGAGCGGATCTTGGATGACAAGATCATTGCTATCCTGAGCAAAGATTACCAGCGATATCTGGTTCGTTGGCAAGGATGACCTGAGACTGATGATTCTTGGATCACTAGAGAGGACTTGCAGAGAGTTAACCCAGACTTGCTAGAGCGCTATCATAGCAACATTGACCCATACTCGATAAGGACGAGTTTCCCCCACCTGTGAAGAATTGGTGTGGATACCAGGGCCAGAAGAAATTGACAGGTTGAACCCACATCCCTGTGGATCACCTATGAATAAGCCTGAACCCAAACCCCTTTTTATTTTATTTTAAATTATGTTTTTTTGGCTTAGCTAAGGTTAGCCCTTTTTACTAACTATAATTAGGGTTTTGTTATTTAGCCTTTTGGGCTAAATCCTTTTACCACATTGAGTCAAAACCCCATTTATTGGTTGTGTCAAACCCTATTGGGCCAAACCCTGTTTACCAATTTATTCTTTTTTGTTACATGAGGCCTTGCCTATTGATCAAATTGGGTTCCAATTGATCAAGTGGGGCTTAGTTATTTAGTTGGTTTAATTTTGAGTCTTGTAATAATTAGTTATTGTGTCCTGTAATACAAGAGGGACCCAATTGAAGACCCATGTGCTAACCCGAGATAAGCCATGTGACTCCATGTGCTAGCCCAAGACAAGCCATGTAACTCCATGTACTAGCCCAAGTCAGTTTGTTTTTGGTGCCACCATTTCAAGAATTTGGACAACACCTGCCACATCATCAGGGGACATCAACATATGTCATATTTGGACATCTCATGACATTTATTGGGACAACACCATTTGGCACTTCAACCAGGATAAGAACACATGACATATCTGAAAATTGCTTGCCATTGGGACAACACACTTGCCACTTCATGTTACACCTTGGTCGGCCCATGTGAGAAGAATTAATTGGCACCCCTCCTTTTAAGATAAGTAAGTATGAAGGACTCTCCAAATTGGTGCCCTCCATCTCAAATATTGCATGCCAAATTCTAAGAGTCGGCCAAGCAACTCTTCCCCTCCACACCATCTTCCAAAGAGTTTCAACAAAAATTATGCAAAGTGTTGGAAGTCCAAGGATTTCTACTTCAAGCATTTCAATCAAACAGGTTGCCAGCTGCTTAAGTTCCTAGAACTCAAGAGTTTCACCAAAACTCTTGAGTCTTCTCCTATCTAGACTGAAGAGTCCACTTACCTGCAGAAGTCCATATCATCCAGACTCCAGAGTCCAGCAACCAAGGCCAAGTGATGAAGCATCTTGACCCTACATCAAGCCACCTCACCCTATCTTCATCTTGGCACCCACTTTGGATGAGAAGTTCATGGTTGTCGCCCACTTTGAAAGGAGTCCAGATCAGCCCAACAAGTAAGAGTCTAGGCCACCTAGACCAAAATTCAGGAGTTGTAGTCCAGGGGAGAAAAAGTCTTGTCTTTGAATCCCTTACACCACTAGTTGAGGGTCTATAAATACCCCATTAACCCCCTTGTAAATAATAATTAATCATCAATAAAGAAGCTCTATCGAATTTTCTTCCTTTGCTATGTGCATCGCAGGGTGTGAGGCCCTTTTCCTTTATTTTTCAGAACATCATGGGGTGTGAGGTCCTTTTCCTTTTTCTTCGAATATCGTGGGGTGAGAGGCCCTAGTTATCCTACCTATCCAGCCAACAAAAAAACCCTAGCCACCACTTCTAACCCTTTCCCTTTCATTCTTTTTCCTTCCTTTGTTGCTTCCTAATTTGTGGTTTTCATTTTGAGTGTTAGCAGGTGATGAGGAATCGAAGTCAGGTATTCTTGCCTCGAAATCGGCATCGCACGGAAGATCGGAGCCTAGGATCGAGTGCTTGAAATCCCACCGCGAGAATCTTGAGAGTCCTGCTAGATCTATTTCAGAGGAGCGATTTTCGTTGATAAAACTGAAAACTTATTCCCTTCTCTTTAATTTCTGATTAGTTGAAAGTAAACCCTAGTTTACGGTGATTTCTCAACCACCAAGTCCTACTTTCTAGTTACTTTGTAGGTTTACTTGTGTAGGTAGTTAACTAGAACTAGTTTCCTTAATTGCATATTTTGAGTCTTCTTTAAAAATTAAAAAAATATAAAAAATATTATTTTCTACTTTTCTCAGATAATTAGGTCTTAATATCAGTAATTTAGTTTTAATTCTTTGTCCCACATCACTTCTCCTCCTTCCTTCTAGGGGTGGCATCGAGCTCGGCAGATTTCTTCTCCAAGACCGGACATCCTTGTTGAGATGCCGACCAACCCCTCCTGAAGGATCATTATCTGGCCCATAATGCCAGTCAGTACTTCCTAAAGGGTCAATATCAGGCCCGCAAGTTCTTGGGACCTGGCGAACTGAGCCCGAAACTTGTCTCACTCCATGTCCGGGCGGTGGCTCCACCCCATTGACATTTGGTGAGAACCCTTTCCCAATGTGGCTCGAAGGGGATAGGCAAAAAGGGGAGAAAGTAGGAGGAAGAAAGAAGAAATGAAGATCCTGATATCTACCAGGGATTTTCCAGATGCAAGTAACACAGGGGGGGATCTAGTTTCTTGCTCCCAGGAAAGCTCTTATAAAGGTGAGGGGACGGATCCTTTCCGAGAGGAGCCTGCTGCCCCCTATCGCATTATCTTCCGAGGCTTGCCACGTGTCAGCATCCCGTGGTGTTGATGCTTCGGTCCAAGCATGATAATTAATGGCCCCTTTAAAGGGCTATGCCATGGCATCATCCCATTGGCATGGAAGCATGGATTCCAGGGCACCAGTGCCCGAGGCATTGATGGTGCAAGGGGCACACTCCTCCACGTCAGTGTGGTCATTACTCCCTTCACCCAGAGCATCGCTTTGTTCTCCGGGCTCGGAAGTGAGGGGCATCTAATGTAGCACATCCACTGACATGGAGCCTCTACTAGCGGCCCTGCTAGCAAAGAGTCTGTTATCCAGGTGCGGTAGCCAAACAAAGAGCCGAGGTGAGCCCTCCTACTGAGGTCAGCTCCCAGTCGAGGTCGTGCTCATGAGGCAAGCCCTCTGTTTAAGGTCAGCTCCCTATCGGGGTCATGCTCATGCTATCGAGGCGAGCCCTCCTGCCGAGGTCAGCTCCCAGCTGGGGTCGTGCTCATAAGGCGAGCCCCCCGTCTGAGGCCAGCTCCCGGTCGAGGTCGTGCTCATGTTGCCAAGGCGAGCCCTCCTGTTGAGATCAGTTCCCAGTTGAGGTCATGCTCATAGGGCAAGCCCCTTGCCTGAGGCCAGCTCCCAGTTGGGGTTGTGCTTATGCTGCCGAGGTCAACCCCCAATCGAGGTCGTGCTCATAGGGTGAGCCCCCCGCTTGAGGCCAGCTCCCGGCCAGGGTCGTGCTCATGTTGCTAAGGCAAGCCCTCCTACCGAGGTCAGCTCCTAACTAGGGTCGTGCTCATAGGATGAGCCCCCCACTTGAGGCCAACTCCCGGTCTGGGTTGTGCTCATGTTGCCATGACGAGCCCCTCGCCGGGGTCATGCTTATAGGGCAAGCAGCCACCTAAGCCCAGCTCCCGATCGAGGTCGTGCTCATGCTACCAAGGCGAGCCCTCCTACTGAGGTAAGCTCCCAACTGGGGTCATGCTCATAGGATGAGCCCCCCCATCCGATACCAGCTCCGGTTGAGGTTGTGCTCATGCTGCCAAGGTGAGCCCTCCTGTCGAGGTCAACTCCCTATCGAGGTTGTGCTCATAAGGAGAGCCCCCCACCTAAGGCCAGCTCCCGGCCGGGGTCGTGCTCATGCTACCAGGGCGAACCCTCCTACCCAGGTCAGCTCCCAGTTGGGGTCGTGCTCATAAAGCGAGCCCCCCACCTGAGACTAGTTCCTGACCGTGGTCGTGCTTATGCTGCTAAGGCGAGACTCTCCTCCTTCTGTTTGCCTTGCGGGGGGCCAAAAATTCCCACTAGCGATAAAAGAAGGGTCAACGAGAACTCAAACCATGGAAAAGAGGTTACTGGTCGATTGCAACCTCTGGAGGGTAGTGCATGTCCTGCCATAAATTCAGACTTTGCAACACACCATTCCCATGCCCTGAGCGGTGTCGGCCCGCCAAGTTTCGGGCCCTATAAAATGCTGCCACGTTGACGACCGTGCAATCAGGAGATTCAAACCTCGCAACACGATACCTGAACCTCCCTTGAAAGGAGTACTCTATTAAGGCCTCATGCCCTGTGACGCTCCAATGGTCCCTCTAGTAATGGAAATGCCTCACTGTGGTAGGGGCTCGCCGCATGGCGCCCGCCCCTTCCACGAGGAACCATACCACCAAAGGGACAGGACCTGAACCATGCTGGCGTACACTCCTAATGGAAGGATCTCCTCCTAAGGACCAGTCTGATAAGAGAGAGGTCGCAAGCAACGGTAAGCCCCTCCTAGAGAGGGCACATGGAAAGGGATACCTAGATAAAGCCTCAAACCTGCTCTGGGCCATCCCACGTATATAAGTTCAGAGAGAGGAAAAGTAGGAGGTAAGAAGAAATAAGCAGGCAAGGAAGAGAGGGAGAGTGAGCGAGCAAGGGACCTCCAATAGACCCTTCCAAGCTCTCCTCTTCCATCTCCGTTTGCTCTTTCCACCTCAATTCTACCTTTGACCCTCTGTGTAGAGAGCCCCCCAAGCTCTCCGCCATAGAGGTTCTATTCTCCTTGATCGTCCCGTCTGACTTGATTGTCGGAGTATCCTCACCGGAATCCTCAGCCCGGATCTTCTCTTTTTTGCAAGATGGCTGGACCAAGAAGCCAGCCAGGAATGGGAGGGACGAGTGCCCCATGAAAACCCGATGCATTCGTGACACGTCGAAGCTACAGGCCATGGCGATCTTGGCGGCAATAAGTTCAAGGATACATTCACAAGAATAAAAAGGAATTATCCATTTTATTGCTATAGGAATTGATCAAGTATAAAAATATAACCTAGAAAAGTATAATGTACCAACAAGATTAGCTTCTAGGGTATACATCTAATAGAAACAGTGAGACTAGAGAGAAAGATAGGGAAGAGAGAGAAAGAGAGAGCAAGAGAGAATTTCTTTACCCTCCAACACAAACAGGTGGGAATGAGTGAGAGAGGCAAAGATAGGGAAGAGAGAGTCTTTTCTCCCTTTCTTTCTTACTTTTTTTCTTGATTGATTGAGGGGAAGAATCGGGAGCAAGAAAAAAAGAAAAGCAAAAAAAGCAAGAGAGAGAGAGCATGGGAGAGAGAGAATACAAGAAAGGAATAAAATGTGTGAGAGAACATGGGAGAGCGTGTGGAAGAGAGAGAGAGTGTGCAGAAGAGTGCATGCACGAGAGAGCAAGAAAGAGAAAAATGTGGGAGAGGGAGAGGGCATGGAAGAAGTAAGCATGGGAGAGAGAGACTGACAGAGAGAGAGCCCTCCTATTCCTCTCTCTTTTTTTCTTTTTTCTTTTCTTTTTCTCTCTCTTGCCACAAGAGAGAGGGGTAGGTGGCCCTTCTCGCAGCTTCTACAACCAGAAGAGGCTGTGTGGCTCTCTCGAATACTAGAGCTATCAACGGATCAGCTTTGGATCAAAACTTGGATATCTAGACCTGGACCCGATCTTAGTTATTAGACCTGGACTTGGACTCAAATACCCGATGGGTCTAGTCTTGAAGTATCATATCCAAATACAAATAGATTTCGAGTATCTAGACCTGAATCCTAGACTCGAAACTCGCATTCAAAGTTTCAAAAAATTGAATTTCAAACTATAAATTCTTACCTAAAAATTTACAAAAATACCTAAAAATTATACAAGCATATGATCATATAAATAATAATAAAATAAGGGAGATGGCTTAAATTTTACACTTCCAAGAGAAAGTTCATGACCATTCCAGAACACATATGTTTGTATCACATCTAGCCCTCCATCCTTAGCTTTCTGTATTAGCCCTTCCCACATCTATCCTAGAAATAAAGAAAAAAAGAAAATCCTGATTAAATAAAAAGCCAAGGATCAAAAAAGAGAGGAGATGAAATAAAAGGAAGCAAAGAGATAGAGGCACATCTATGGTGCTCCTGGGGTAGTAAATGGAACCAAAGATCTGAAGAAGGCAGCTATGATCAGAGGGAGATGACGTTGGGGCAGCGGCGACTAGCAGGTCTCAGATCCAAGGAAGGCAGCGGTGGGGGATGACGTCAAGTCTGGACCTTTTAAAGAGAACAAAACATTTTATTATCGATTATGAAAAACCAAATTCGATGTCAAAACCCATCAAATGTAGAATTCTTTCATCCTTGAATTAAAACATTAGGAACATAGTAGTGAAGGAAAATAAGGACCTTTAAAGAAAGTCAAAAAAATAATTGCATATGAAAACCCAATCCAAAAACTGTCGGCCCCTCTTCCAATCTCCAATCGAGAACAACTTCTAAACCCAAAACCCCAAAAACCAGATGCAAGAAAGAAATCAATGGAAGCAAACATCTTTCAACATATCGTCCGGTCAAGGGAAAAAAAAAGTGATATGGGAAAAACCTTGAATCCATGAAAAATCTCATGGATTCTAAGAATCGATAACCAAAATCAATCGAACCGCAACAAGAGAAGCCCACGATGAATCCAAGACGAGCAATGGAAGAGACGACAGGCCCAGGGGAGGCATAGATCTGGAAATCGAGAACCTTGGATAGTGCATGGCGATGCAACGAAAGAAGCAGGGAATGGCGAGAGAGAGAAAGGGAAGCTTTTCTCCCTTCTTCCATGTGATGGAAGGTGATGAGCGAAACAGGATGCTGGGAGAGTCGAGAGAGAGAAGAAGAGGAGGAGAAGAGATTGGGCCAGTGAGAGGCAAGAGAGCTCGGAGAAAAGAGGAAGATGGTAGCTGCTATGAAATTATATAAATATCCATGCCATATTCGTTTATATTATTATTAAACGGGGCCTAATCCAGATCCAAATAAATGGATTTCATGTTAATACCATATCCAGACCCATTGAATAAATACTCGTGGATCTTGGGCCTAAACCCGACCCGTTGACAGCTCTATCGAATACTCCCCCTCTCCCTTCCACGATAATATTAAATAGGCTAGGCCTCACAATATCTATTCAAGATATTTCATCAACAAGATATTCAATTTATTCCTGAAATTCTATTCATCTTCCAAATGTAGCCTAAATCTCCATAGTAATTCAATCTAACCAATTTACTTTGGCGTCAAAATCTTTTCCAACTTTTGTTGGACCCTTTGAAAATCACTCTTAACATATGTATCCCTTATTCTACCTTATTTTTGCAACAATGCTCATTTGTTAAATTTTTGGATAACTTTGTTAACTAGTATTTATTTTAAATACAAAATAAATTTATTACTATTATTCATTAGTACCATGAAAAATATCTAATTTCCATTCATATGGTAAAGAGCTGTATTCTATCATTAAATTTTAGAGATATTCATGTGAAAGAACAATAAAGCTATTTTATATTTAAAGTGGATACTTGTTAACGTCGGCAACTAAAATCTAATGGAAGGGGCAGTATTATGAAAATATAATGAAATTAAGGATACAAATGTAAATAGTGACTTGAAAAGTAAAAGTACACTAAGCCAAATTGCAAATGCGTATATGTAAAAAGAATTTCTGTATCTTTGGACTATGATAGATTTGGGCTTAGCTAGTTAAGCTAATTTATGCTTGATCAAGTTAAGTTTGGGTATTTTTATTAGTCGACTTAGGCTTGGTTGTGCCTTTTAAACCATGTGCAATAGTCAACTTGCATCCAAGCAGGAGCATAGGCTTAGGTTCCAAGTAAAAGTAATGTTAAAATTATCCTATCATCATCATCATTATTGTTATTTGAATATCAATGAAATAATATTTAAAAAGGACAAGGAGTGTCCAAGTTTGAGTTGGAGTGATCGTGTGAATATGTTGGTTCTTTTTTTTTTTGATTTTTTCTCTATAGATTTTGAGAAGTAGTTTCATTCTTTTGTTTATTTAATACACATAGATTATCATTAAATTCAAAAATATATATAACATTAAAATTAAAATTTTATTTTGTTCAAATCATAATTGATTGGTAATCTTCCTACCAACTAAAATTAAATCTGAATTTAAAATAGTGACTTTTAGGTAAATGATAAAAGTTTCAAATAACCAAATATGCTTTTATTATATGTCATTTGCTATATAGGAAAAATCAAATGGCAAATATTAGTCAAGGCCTTGTTTAGCATCACTTCTAATTTTCAGGTTTTGTTTTCCAAAACATAAAAACTGGTGTAAAAACAACATTTACTGTTGCAAGAATCTTGAGCTTGAATCAAGTTGAAGAGAATCGAATCGAACTAATGGACCTAGCTCTTCATCATGTTCTTGGAAGATTGGTGTGCTGGGGCTGCACTCGAGCTTCGTCAATAGTGTCTAAAGTGTACAGATGAGATCTGAAGAAAGGCTAGATGAAAGGGGTTCCGGAAAAAAGAATCCCCGTCTCTATCGCACTCGAGGATATTTATAGGCCACAAACCTAACTGCTTACAACTGGAATCCAGCTGTTAAACAGTTAATTTAGGACATGAGCACATGCAACAAAAGGCTATCCACAGTTGATCAGCCCCTTTCTAGATATCAAATGATCCTTGCATTGTTTGAACATTGATCAACTTTACCTCTCCTGGAAGTTAATCCATTTTATATCCGTCGAGAATTGATCGGCTTTACACCTCTTAATCATTGTTCAGCTTTACGCCTCTTGGGCGTTGATCGAACTTGTGCCTATTGGGCATTGATCAGTTTCATGCCTCTTGGGCGTTATTCAGCCTTATGCCTCTTGGGCATTGATCAAACTTGTGCCTATTGGGCATTGATCGACTTCACGCCTCTTAGGCATTGTTCAGCCCTATGTCTCTTGGCCCTATGTCTCTTGGGCATTGATCAAACTTGTACCTGTTGGGCATTGATCGGCTTCACGCCTCTTGGGCATTATTTAACCTTATGCCTCTTGGGCATTGATCAAACTTGTGCATGTTGGGCATTGATCGGCCAGATTCAAATCTTCATCAGATCAGTATAAATAGACCAGACTTGTCGTATCCCAACACTAGTCCCCCCAGTTTTTGAATTCATTAATTAGAAATCAGAAACTGTCAGAAGCTTCCACTCTTGGGCAGCATGCTTTGATGATTTGTCAAAATCTGATTGGGGAGGCGGTTATAAAAACTAACAGCCGCATCCTGCCTTCGTCAATATAATTTTTGAAACCCGAAAAGGCTGAAAGATTTTGTCAAAAATAAATGCCTCCATCCCATCAACAGAATGTTGCCATTGGATTACAAAGGATTATTTCGATCCTTCGAGAAACTCTAACTTTTCACCAGATATTTACGGATAGGTGGCCGTATCTGGATCAATCTCGTTATTCGAGAGAAATCTTGGACCGATAACAGGCATTATATAAACACCATCCTCTCCAAATAAATAGGTTTTCCATCATTTCAACCCCCTCGTCTTAGGAGCAAAAGAAACCTTTCAGGTCAACCTCTATTCTTCTTTTATCTTTTTTTTCAAGTTAATCTTCTTTTACTTTCTCCTTCCATTATGGCTAGAATATTAAAGGTCAGTCGTGTTGAAAATCCTGAGGAATCCACCTCTCAATAACAGAAAAAACAAGTCGAATCAATGAAGATAGGCAATGTTAGGTCTTCCTTAACTGAACATTGAATCATAGCATTGAAACAATATTACAACATTTCAGATGATTATGCCATAGTTCTTCCAAATTTTGATGACCAAATAGATCGGCCTCCACCTGGTAGCCTAACAATTTACGAAGAACACTTAAGAGCTGGTCTTAGATTCCGATTCATCCCTTTTTCCGTACGATCTTTAGACTGTATAGAGTATTACCATCTCAACTGACTCCCAATAGTATCCGGATAATATGTGTGTTCCTGATTCTTTGTAAGGATGCAGTTATAGTTCCTAAAACTTCTCTCTTTACAACTTTATTCATATTTAAACGAGACTTTCACGGCCATGGGTGGTGGGTTATTAACCCATGTCATGGTCGAAAATTTATTTTGGGGCTTCCATCGGTCATTCACGGTTGGAAACCTTGCTTCTTCTACATCGTCTCCAAAATTCCCTGGGATATCACTACTAGCCATAGGGAACCTTGACTAACTCCTAATGATGGCAAGAAAATTCTGACAGCTGATCAAGATGACTATAAGAAGCTCACGGGGATGGAGATTCTCCCGATAAAAGAACTTCTTGATGAAAGAGGGCTTTTCTCGACGGAAATCAGTTCCAAACCTTCTTTAGGTATCTTTATTGTTGATATTATTTTTCTATTTTTCTTTCTGATAGTCAGCTCCGATATTTGACTTCTTAATTATTGTAGATACATCAATCATGGTGGATATTTGGAAACTTCGAAAACTTTCGAAGAAGAGAAGAGCAGAAAACATCCCCTCCGTTCAAGAAGAAGAAGGAAGGATTAAGAAATAGAAGAAAATAAGACCAACAACTCCAACAGCCTCAACGGTCTTAGCCAATCCGAGTTCTCCGATACTAATAGCAAGTGTATCGAAAGATGACGAAGTATCGTTATCGACATCTCTTCAACCCCCAATACAAGAAAGATGACCAATAGAAGCTCCAGGAGCTAGCCCATCATCCTTTTCTGCTGGTCAGATCGATAAGGGAAAAGCTCCGATGATGGAGGAAGAAGAAGAAAGAATACCGGCTGTAAATGTCACAACCGACTTTCCTATATATGCTGATGACTCGGGTCTGAATGATGCAATGCCAGCTCATCATCTTTTGAAGTCCATCATCATTCCAAGAGACTAGAAAATCACTAAGTCCCAACAAATTGACGATACCGTTCTATTACTTCACCCCGCATTATTGAAGGTATAGAATCAAACTTTATTATTATTATTTATTATTTATTATTATTATTATTTTAAGTTAATTATTGTGTTTTGTCTACTAAATCTGATTAATTTGAAATGCAAATAAATAGCTCATCCATGGGATCATTATTATGGATGAAAGTCTGGAAAATTTTGACCAATTCCATTAAGCTATGTGCAACGAGATGAACGTTGCAAGGGCGGAGAAAGAGGTTGCTGAGGAACTGAAAAATGCCATGGAAAAGAAATTAAAAGAAATAGCAACCAGAATGTCAACTTTAGAAGCAGAGCTAAACGAAGTAAGGTCAAAATAAATGCCATGGAGTCAAAGATAAAGAAGAAAAACAAGAAAATCCGATCGATATCCATCAACCTGGAAAAAGCTGAAGAAAAAATCTCAACAGCTGAAAAAAAAGTTTTAGTGGCTGAAGAAAAAGCTCTAATGGCAACAAAGAAGATCGAACAAGCCGTTGAAGAAGCTGTTAATGAGGCCATAAAGAAATATGTTCAATTAAAAGCTTTGGACGATAAACTCCACGAAGCGGGAGTTGAAAGTTACAATATTGGTCTCATCGATTGTTTGAATAAGGTAAAGAAATTTTACCCCGACTTAGATACTTCAAAAATAGAGGAAGACTCCGATGAAGAGGATTCCAATGAAGAAAACTCTGACAAAGAAGACCAGGTCGGAGAACCAATCATAGATCGAACTGAAAAACCAATCGGCGGCCAAATGAAGAATCGGCACCAAACTTTCAAATTTCAGAAGAAACACCAACAGTTCCTACTGTAAGCCGGGTTGAAATAGAAGAAAGTGTAGTTGAAAAGAATGTAAATGATCAATGATGTATGAACTTATTTTGTTTTCAACATGAAATGAAGAACCTTGCTTTTTAATAATGTTTATTGAATTGCAAGAGTTCTAATTTTTATAAATGAGAAAATTTTCTAAGTATAAAATCATCGGATCAAACAAGGAAGTTTCCAAAAAAATCGATTTGATCATGAAATTATCCGAATCAACTTATAAACACTAATTATTATTCGAAAAAAAGTTAGTTAAACCAATCCTGATCAAACACATTGAACAAGAATTTTTAATGGAAAAAGTTGATCGGAAAACATGATCTCTAATTTTTCCTAAGGAAGGAGTTAGTACTTACTGAACATTTAGAAAAATAATCTCTAAATCAACCAAACCTTTAACTTACTCATAGCTGGTATAATACTTCAATTTGATTTATCGAATACCTTTTTCCTTTCTTCGTATATTTTAAGAAGAAGAATTCTTTGTGAAAGATTTTTCCGAATGGAATAAGTCATCATACCAACTTTGCCAAATGTCACCTTTCTATTAAAAGAAGAGTTGCTCAGCATGCTGTATAACTACATTTGTCAGTATTGAAAGGCCATATAAGATTTGAATTCAAATTCAAACCAAATATCATTATATATATATTTTTATAACTAGCTTTCTGAGAATTAGAAGCGGTGCACAGACTCCCACCAAATCAGGAGCTTAAACTGTAGGGTTCAGTAACAAGGGCAGAAGCATGGATTTCAAAAATTATTATGAAATCCTTACCGAACCCTAAAAACAAGACCTCCTTATTATAGACAAAATCAAACAAACATGCAATTAAATAACATATTAAATTAAAGTACCAACCTTTGATCGCTAAATCCAAATTTGGTAATAGATTTCTTGAAACGAACTTGATCACTCCACCAGGTGTCCAAACGTCCACCCTCCAAAGGTGATCCACAAGAGAAGCAATCAAGACACTAACTCTTCTAGGAAATGGTCCCTCTTCCTTTGCACTTCATTCTTCCTAGCCTTGTCCTTGTCTTCCCTTAAACACTTATTCAAAAGAACACTACTTTCTTGAAGAAAGAAGAATGTCCTAAATGAATAAATTGTCTTAAAGAAAAACTACTAAGATAACTATTGTCTTCAAACAAGAGAGAAGGAAAAAAAATTTCTATTTCTTTCCTTTGCCTTTCAAGAGTTTCACTCTTACTCTTGTTATAGATTAGAGTCTCGACAGAGTTCTAACTCTGTAAAGGAAACTCTTCTTAAACAAGAAAAGAAGGAAACAATATTCAGGAGAGGAAGAAAACCAGTAAACAAAACACCCGTAATACCACTCCTTAAATAGTTTACGTATAGATGTCAATCCAAAGATCACATCCCACTGCAAAACTCTTCTCAGGCCCTTTCTTAATTTCTCATGGCCTTCCAGATTTAATCTCATGGCTTTTCTTAAAGGAAAAGTCATGATGAATTTAAAAGGAAGAAGTTGCGAACTTAAATCTCCGAAGAGACGTCATTTCACGCAACCGGGAAGCAACCACGCCTTTCTTAAAATCCAGATTAAATTCCCACCATTTGATGGCCATCCAATGATCAACAAAAGGGGTGCTAATTTGAGAAAGGAGGCCGCCCCAAAACTCTTCACGGAGTTTTTTGCGCTAAGATGTGAAGAGTCCATGCGCGCATGGAGTCTTCTCATTTGGCGCACAAAATAAAATGGGCGGGTGGAGGGGCTGATTTGGGTGTTTGCTTAGCCAATTGGGTTAGCCATGGATTAGCCCAAAACCCAATTTACTTAATTAGTCTTCAATTAGGCTCAATTAGAACCCAATTAAGGCCAATTCAGAACCATAAACTCAAATCTGATTTGATTTCGAGCTAGTGTTTGCAATACATGCTAGTGTGTTTGTCCTGCAAACATGATTTAATCTAAATTAAATCCTTGATCAATTCTCTTTCATGTGTGACCCATTGGGTTCCATATATAGCCAGTAGTAGGTTCGAGTGCAAGTTGACCTAACATGATTAGAACTCTTTCTAACAGTTTAGGTCAAACCGAGCTATCCCGATTGAAAATTAGAACTCATTCTAATTCATGATTTAATTAAAACTATTTAATTTGATCAACCTACAAGACATGATTGATGTCTAGCAACATTTCATGCCTACCCGAAAGACATAAATTTTTTGTGGAAATACCAAAAATACCCTTCAGTGGAAAGCTACTATACAATTCAATCTTGCGATCACCAAACATCCCGAATATGACTCTGAATATGGAATTATGTCAAATTCAATATCATATTCATATTTGTTTCAATTTGATAATGATGATTCAAATGTAATGCAATATTGAAACCATTTCTAATATTCATTATGCTTTGATCAAAGACTCCCGAACCATCAAGTAATTAAAAACAAGTAGGATGCAATCTCCTCTTACTAGGAGTGATCGTTTCCATATTGATCTACTCACAACCTTCATATTCAATCCACCATATCCAGAACATCCCGTACATGACTTAGTCATGAATGAGTATGAACCAAAACATGGTTTCATGGATACAAGGTTCCATAGTAATCTCAGGTCAAAGGATTATATGTATAACTTTCTACTATGAGAATATTCTATTGACAAGTAGATAAGGCTCCATTAGAGATTCTCAGGTTGGATCCATACAGTGAACTTATTACCTAATAAGCACCCACATTCTAGTATTAGTGTCCTATACCTGTGACAGTGAGATCAGTCACCCAAACATACATAGAATGTGCTGGTCTTTCCGGAAACATTGATCCCCTACTCAAAATTCCACCGACCAGGAATATTTTAGATTAAGGTTTCAAGGTTTTAGGTCTCACTGGTATGATTACATCATAACCCTAAAATCATAGCCTTAATCTATGGGGTTTATCATTTCCTAATTTATAATTAAGACACAGCAAATGATAAAATAATGCCTTTATTGATAAAATTGTCAATACATTGGTCTGGAAGATATAAGAATATCCCATTAGAATATAATATCAATTGGCTTATAGGGCATATTCCTTTCATAAATGTGTCGAGATCTCAGGATATCTTGGAATTTGGACCATAAATCATGGCCATAGACGTTCTCTATATAAATAGGTCCTCGGCCCAGGTCTTTGAGCCAAGTTTTGTCTCAAATATCTTGAGTTTCTTTTCTTTTTCAAAACTCTTTGCTTCCAGGAATACTTTCAAGAAGAAATTTTTAGCATATTTGAGAAATGGAATCGAGCGATAAGAAGCTTCATCAAACATATAAAAGAAAAGCCAGACCAACATGATTTAGAGAAGAAAGATCATGTGTAAGAAGAAGGCGCTTGTCGAAAAGTACTTGGTGTGGATACCAGAAGCCGAAAGAAACTTCACTCCAACAAGGTTAGCCTTATCCCAATTTGGATCGAAGATAATTAGGTTACCTTGTATCCTTTAGTTCAAAAATATTTTATTTTCAAGAGTCATTTTCTTTTCAAGAGTCCTGTAATTAATTTTGAGTTTCAAATCAAGAGTGTTTATTGAGTCCTGTAATTACTTTTAAAATTTCATTTCCTGTTAGTCCATTTCAAGTTTTAAAGTCTAGGTCAGTCAAGTCAGTTCAGTTGAGTTAAGTCTAATTCAGTTGAGTTAAGTCTAATCAAGTCTTAAAGCCATGAAAGCCAGCAACAAGACTCAAATTCTAGACCCCAGAATTTGACCACATGAAGAAGAGAAGACACATCAACCAAGCAAGAGAAAAGGACCATCAACTAGGACCACTGGGCGCCACATGTCATTCTTATCCAAGTAGAAGACCACCTCACCATGCCACGTCATCAGGTGCCACTTCACCAGCCACCTCATCACCCTTTGGGCGCCAACAAGGAAGATTCAAATTCAAGGAGGTTGGCCACATCCCTCCAAGTCCTCCACCAAATCCTCCAACCCCCCCCCACATCCCTCCAAACTCTCCACCAAATCCTCCAACCCCCTTGTAATCCTCCTCGATTTGGGGAGTTTTTAAATTTCAAAAGCTAGCTTTGTGAGGCTATTAAAAGCCTTGGAGGCCCATTGTAAAAGAGATTGATTTTGATGAGATGAATGAAAAATGAAGTTGAAGTTGAAGTTGTAGTCTTATATTATTTCTTTGAGTGATTGTTCCTAAGCCCCCTTTCCCCCCACTCGAATCTACTTTCTTCTCCAAGCCATCCAACGCCAAGTTCAAGAAGGATACATTGGAGCCGGCCAAACCATCTCAGACTTCCTTCCTTGCTCATAAATTATTCCATCCCTTCCATATGCCTGCTTTCTTCTTCCTTAACTTTTGATCTTCATTGCAGGGTCCTTCGAAGTCTTTGAGTTGTGAACAAGGTTCCCCTTGACAATGAACCAACAAGCTGAAGCCCAAGCCCAGCGTTCTGATCTCTGTTATCCGAGTTCTCCAGTCCAGAGCATCGGTAGTTTCAAGGTTTGAAATCATTAGAAGGTTGGAAAGCTCAACAAGGCAAGTCCTCAATCATTAGCCCCTATTGTCTAGATCTTCTTCCTTCTTAGTTTTAGGATTGTGTCTAATCATGTAATAGTCCCTTTTCATGTAATCCTTAAGACTTATTATGATGAGTACAATGCTAGTGTAATTAGGTTTCATTGCTCTACAAACACGAATCAAATCACTAATCATATGCTTGCCGCATCAAATTGGTATCAGAGCATGGTAGAATAAGTTCCTGATTGCATAGCATTAAGTCCTTGAAGTACTTGGATCGGGGGCGTTACCAGGCCGTCCGGTCTTAGGAGAAAGTAGGGTTTAAACACCCTCTCTTTCCATTCCACGGGGATCTCCTAAGGCGTGTCGGGGTGCCATTGTGATTGACCCGTGAAAAAGAAAGCCAAAGGATTTTTTAGATTTCATTTGTGAATTTTGCATTGGTCACGTTCTGTTTTTCTGCTTGCTGTATTTTCTGTAGGCTGACTGTAATCTGCCTGCAACTTCAAAGGCAAGTCACTAATTTTTTATTAAAATATTTTTTTCTTGTTCCTTTTTAAGTCAGTTATCACCATATTAAATTTCATCATCAGAAAAAATTATAAAAAAATAAAAATTTCTGCAGTTCGACACTGTCATTAAGGTTATGTTCTGTCCTTTTTATTTATCTTCATTTGTAGGATCTGCTTAGATTAGTATAGATTTTTTTTAAAATTCCTTTCATCTACATTGAAACATATAAGTTAGGAATCCTTTGTGGATTTTTCAGAATTTTTGGACATTTTTTTCATCACGTTTTCCACACCACTTTCAAATTGCAACACACTTCTGCAGCACCTTTGCATTTCATTCATCTCATGAGAAATCAAATTAAGGGCATCAATTTGACATAGGGTCAGGGTTTCATCACCTGTCCCTAGCCCAAAAATCACCAACCAGCATATCGATCCCAGCCCGTTAATTAAAATTGAGTAGAACGTTAATTGCCCTAGTGGGTTAGGGACACCAACAAGTTGGGTTCAGGTTAGGGTCAAGTTAACTGTGTCAGCTAATTGGTGTGTGCTTACTGGCTTGGTGTCTAGGATTGGTGCATCAGGGCTTGTGATTTGGTCCGCCTACCTGGCCAATCTCAGATTGGTGTCTAAGGTTGGCAATCAGGGACCTACACTCCCCTCCACCTACCTGGCTAAGTCCCATAAGTACTACTAGCTAGTTGGTTCACTTAATTAGACTTCTAATTTGTGCTCTAGGTCTAGGAAACCTTAGCTCGAACTTGAGTCCATTTGCATGCATGACAACTAGAGCAGGAACACCGTATTCACCAATCCAAGCCCAGTCAAGTGTAGCCATGGACCAAAACTTAGGGAATTTGATCAAAGGCCTAAATGATCAAGTGGCCCAACTGACTAAGAGTTTAACTGAGCAATTGGCCCAAACAAATCAGAATGTGGCACAAACCAACCAAGACATGAATGAGCAGTTAGCCCACATCACTACTAGGTTGGATCAGTTAGAGGCTAGAACCCCAGAAAGCAATCATGAAGCCCAGACTGAGCCTGAGCCAAGTCTTGCACCTGAACTCGAGACCCCATTGAACCCTAGAAGGATTCCATATCAAAACCCTCTCTATGAAACAAATCCTAGGAGAGCTCCCCAAGATCAGTTTTATGATCCAATTCCTAGAGGACCCCACCCTGGTCAAACCATCGAGCCCAACCCAAGGAGATTCCATCATGAGCCTAACTATGAACCCAATGTCAGGAGACCCACCCCAATTCACTTTGATCAAGATGATCGAACCATGAAGAACATTAGGCTAGAAGCTCCCACCTTTGATGGAATTTTAGATCCAAAGATCTACATTGATTGGGAAGGTGAGATGGACCAGTATTTTGACTGGTTTGAGATGAGTGAAGAGCGCAAGTATAAGTTTGCAAAGCTTAAACTTGTGCGCCAAGCTAGGTTATATTGGGGAAACATTGAGAGACTCACTAGACAGAGAGGTGATGTGCCCATAGTGACCTGGCGAGCTATGAAACTTAGGCTTAGGGAGAAATACCTTCCTATGTCCTACCACCAAAGACTCCTAGATCAATGGCAAAGACTTACTCAAGGAAATAGGAGTGTCGCAGAGTACATAGCGAAGTTTGATGAATTCGTTATGAGGTGCAATGTTGATGAATCTGAGTCGGTGACCTTGTCTAGATTTAGAGCCGGACTGAGGGAAGAAATTCAAAGAGAATTGTTCATGCGAGAGGTACATGACCTAGAATTGGCCTATCAAATAGCTAGGGATGCTGAGAGATTCCATAGAGGTCCAGTCTATCGTAGGCCCGAAGCCCCTAGGACTAGTGCACCTTATCAGCAGTCAGGATCCAATCAGCCTATATTCAACCGACCCAATCCTAATGTGCCTGTGACCCGTAGAGATGACAAGGGAAAAACACCTGAGACCCAAAGAACTCCAAACGCATGTTTCAAGTGTAACAAAGTGGGTCACTATTCTAGCAACTGTCCTAATAGAGCCCTACACATAGGCGAAGTAGAAGAGGAAGCCGTAGAATCCCAAGGTGAATTTGAGGAGGAAGTATACCAGGCAGATGAGAACTTGGCTGAAGAGTATGAGGATGAGGAAGTCCTGGTAGATCAAGATCTGTTAGGAGTGGTTAGGTGTATTCTCACCCAAGCTAAAACCCAAGAAGATTGGCGTAGGACTAGCATCCTACAGACATTCATTAAGATAGGTAAGAAAGTATGCAAAGTCATTTTAGATAGCGGTAGCTGTGTCAATGCCATATCCACCAACACAGTTAAAAACCTAGGATTGCCCACCGTACCCTATCCTAATCCCTATAAGGTATCCTGGATAGACTCAACCACGATTTCCATTAAGTCTAGGTGCCTAGTAACCATTCAGTTCCAATCTTACCTGGAGAAAGTATGGTGTGATGTACTTCCAATGGGAGTAAGTAGCATAATTTTAGGCCGACCATGGTTGTACGATCTTGACGTAACACTCTATGGTCGTTCTAATTCATGCTCGTTTACTCATAATGGAAAGAAGATTGTAATCCATTCTTCTCCACCTAAGAACCCCATTAAGAGAGGATCAAGCCAATTGAGTGATAAGAAAAAGGGGATAAACGTGATCACTGCTAGAGAAATGGAGAAAGAAATTAGCAATGGGTCACCTGTTTGGTTTTTAACCATTAAGGATCATCAAGAACCTCTTTCAAAAGAACAACCTCAAGAAGTCAGTCAAGTGCTAAAGGAGTTCAAAGACGTGTTCCCCGATGACTTGCCCGACCAACTCCCACCTCTTAGGGATATACAACATGCGATAGACTTAGTCCCCGGAGCAACCCTACCGAACCTTCCCCATTATAGAATGAACCCTACCGAGCACCAAGAATTACAACGTCAAGTAGGAGAACTCCTAAAGAAAGGATTCATTAGGGAGAGTTTGAGTCCATGCGCAGTCCCAACCTTACTTACCCCTAAGAAAGATGGCACATGGAGAATGTGTGTTGATAGTCGTGCCATAAATAAAATCACGATGAAGTATAGGTTTCCCATCCCCCGCTTGGATGATATGTTAGATATGATGGCCGGTGCAACTATATTTTCTAAGATTGACCTGAAGAACGGCTATCACCAAGTTAGGATCAGACCAGGGGATGAATGGAAGACTGCCTTTAAAACTAAGGACGGGTTATTTGAATGGGTAGTCATGCCTTTTGGGTTATCAAACGCCCCTAGCACTTTTATGCGAATCATGAACCAAGTCCTACGAGCCTTTATTGGAAAATTTGTTGTCGTTTACTTTGACGACATACTTATCTATAGTAGGACTAGAGAAGATCATCAACAACATCTGAGGCAGGTATGTTTAGCACTTAGGAAAGATAACCTCTATGCCAATCTAAAGAAATGTGCTTTCATGACTACTAGAGTTATCTTCCTAGGATTTGTTGTGACCCCTGAAGGAGTATCAGCTAACCCTGAGAAGGTTAAGGCAATCGTAGAGTGGCCAACACCTAATAATATTCATGAAGTAAGAAGTTTTCATGGCCTCGCTACGTTTTATCGAAGATTTATTAGAGGGTTTAGCACCATAGTTGCTCCTATCACGGATTGTATTAGGAAGGGCCACTTTGAATGGACGAAGTCAGCTGATAAGGCCTTCCTTCACATCAAAGATAAGATGACCCAAGCACCAGTCTTAAGACTACCCGATTTTTCTAAGGTCTTTGAAGTAGCATGCGATGCTTCGGGAGTAGGTATTGGTGGAGTTCTGAGTCAAGAGAACCATCTCGTAGCATTCTTTAGTGAGAAATTGAATGAAGCCAGGAAAAAATACTCCACATATGATCGGGAGCTTTATGCGGTAGTGCAAGCATTAAGGTATTGGAGGCATTATCTCCTACCGCAAGAATTTGTTTTATTTTCAGACCATGAAGCCCTTAGATTTTGAGTTCCCAAAAGAAACTAAATCCTAGGCATGCCAAATGGGTAGAGTACATCCAATCCTATACGTTTGTCCTAAAGCATCAATCAGGAACCGATAATAAGGTAGCTGATGCCCTAAGTCGTAGAACATTACTTTTAACTTCAGTCAGTACTGAAGTCATAGGTTTTGAAAGACTTAAGGAGCAGTACGAAACCTGTCCAGATTTTGATGAAATTTATCAGGTTTTGCGTCAAGGACCCTCTAGTGATCATAGTGACTATACCCTTCTAGATGGTTATCTTTTTAGAGAGAATAGGCTTTGCATCCCAAGAACCTCCTTAAGAGATTTTTTAGTTTGGGAGATACATGCGGGAGGTTTGGCTGGCCACTTCGGACGAAACAAGACTATCTTGGCTGTTGAGGAACAATTTTACTGGCCAGGTCTTAAGAAACAAGTAGCAAACATTGTAGCCCGATGTAGGACATGTGCTGTTGCAAAGCAACAAAAGAAGAATACCGGGCTATACACTCCATTACCTGTACCTGAGTGTCCATGGCAGGATCTAAGCATGGACTTTGTTCTAGGATTACCCAAGACCATTCGAAAACATGATTCAATCTTTGTGGTGGTCGACCGATTTTCAAAAATGGCCCATTTCATACCTTGCACCCAAACTTCCGATGCCTCTAGGATAGCCAAACTCTTTCTTGATCAAGTAGTCAGACTCCACGGGTTACCAAAAACCATTGTTTCTGATAGGGATGTCCGCTTCACAAGTTACTTCTGGAAAACCCTTTGGCACCTATTAGGAACCAAACTGAAATTCTCCACTGCCTACCATCCCCAGACTGATGGACAAACCGAGGTTGTAAATAGAAGTCTAGGGAACTTGCTGAGATGCCTAGTGGGAGAAAGTCTAGGAAACTGGGATTTGTTATTACCACGTGCTGAGTTCGCTTACAACAGTTCGGTCAATCGATCTACGGGCAAAAGTCCCTTTGAGATAGTCCATGGTTGCAAGCCTAGGAAGCCTTTAGATCTAATCCCACTACCTATTCACACACGAGTCTCTGAGTCTTTTGCACAGCATGTCACAAATCTACATAAAAAAATCAGTAATAAGATCAACCTGAGCAATGAAACTTACAAACACTTAGCTGACTCACATAAGAGGGCTAAAGAATTCTGTGAAGGGGATTATGCGATGATTAGGCTCAACCCTGAACGGTTTCCCCCTGGAACCATAAAGAAGCTACATGCCCGCGGAGCGGGACCTTTTAAGATCTTAAAGAAAATAGGGCCTAATGCATATGTTTTGGAACTTCCACCTGATATGGGTATTAGTATAACCTTCAATGTTTCAGACCTAGTAGAATACAAAGAACCACTACTAATACCTAGTGAGCCTTTTGAGCCAGAAACTTTCATTGAGAGTGAACATATTTCCGAGTGTCCACCACCAACCTTACCTGAGCAGAGAGAGAGGATTGAGAGAATCCTGGATGACAAGATCATTACTACCAGGAATAAGGACTATCAGCGATACCTGGTTCAATGGCAAGGTCGACCTGAGTCCGACAACTCTTGGATTACTCGAGAGGACCTGCAAAGACTTAACCCAGACTTGTTCGAGCATTACCAGGGCAAAACTGAACCATACTCGACTGGGTCGAGTTCTGCCCACCCCAGGAGAATTGGTGTGGATACCAGAAGCCGAAAGAAACTTCACTCCAACAAGGTTAGCCTTATCCCAATTTGGATCGAAGATAATTAGGTTACCTTATATCCTTTAGTTCAAAATATTTTATTTTCAAGAGTCATTTTCTTTTCAAGAGTCCTGTAATTAATTTTGAGTTTCAAATCAAGAGTGTTTATTGAGTCCTGTAATTACTTTTAAAATTTCATTTCCTGTTAGTCCATTTCAAGTTTTAAAGTCTAGGTCAGTCAAGTCAGTTCAGTTGAGTTAAGTTTAATTCAGTTGAGTTAAGTCTAATCAAGTCTTAAAGCCATGAAAGCCAGCAACAAGACTCAAATTCTAGACCCCAGAATTTGACCACATGAAGAAGAGAAGACACATCAACCAAGCAAGAGAAAAGGACCATCAACTAGGACCACTGGGCGCCACATGTCATTCTTATCCAAGTAGAAGACCACCTCACCATGCCACGTCATCAGGTGCCACTTCACCAGCCACCTCATCACCCTTTGGGCGCCAACAAGGAAGATTCAAATTCAAGGAGGTTGGCCACATCCCTCCAAGTCCTCCACCAAATCCTCCAACCCCCCCCACATCCCTCCAAACTCTCCACCAAATCCTCCAACCCCCCTTGTAATCCTCCTCGATTTGGGGAGTTTTTAAATTTCAAAAGCTAGCTTTGTGAGGCTATTAAAAGCCTTGGAGGCCCATTGTAAAAGAGATTGATTTTGATGAGATGAATGAAAATGAAGTTGAAGTTAAAGTTGTAGTCTTATATTATTTCTTTGAGTGATTGTTCCTAAGCCCCCTTTCCCCCCACTCGAATCTACTTTCTTCTCCAAGCCATCCAACGCCAAGTTCAAGAAGGATACATTGGAGCCGGCCAAACCATCTCAGACTTCCTTCCTTGCTCATAAATTATTCCATCCCTTCCATATGCCTGCTTTCTTCTTCCTTAACTTTTGATCTTCATTGCAGGGTCCTTCGAAGTCTTTGAGTTGTGAACAAGGTTCCCCTTGACAATGAACCAACAAGCTAAAGCCCAAGCCCAGCGTTCTGATCTCTGTTATCCGAGTTCTCCAGTCCAGAGCATCGGTAGTTTCAAGGTTTGAAATCATTAGAAGGTTGGAAAGCTCAACAAGGCAAGTCCTCAATCATTAGCCCCTATTGTCTAGATCTTCTTCCTTCTTAGTTTTAGGATTGTGTCTAATCATGTAATAGTCCCTTTTCATGTAATTCTTAAGACTTATTATGATGAGTACAATGCTAGTGTAATTAGGTTTCATTGCTCTACAAACACGAATCAAATCACTAATCATATGCTTGCCGCATCAGTACTTCCAATAGATCAAAGTCTCCTGAGTATGTTGCATCCTCATTCGAGGAAAAGGAACAAGAACCTTCTGTCCTTCTCTCAAAGGAGCCAGAATGCGACTTACTTGCCAAGCATACTTCTGATAAAGGGAAGGCTCCTATTGAGGAACCATCTGGTCCGGGCAATGTCAAAGCCAATTAAATGCTTGTTACTGATTCAAGTATCAATAATCCAAAGCTAGCAAAGACCATACTGCAATCTACCATCCTTCGAAAAGACTGGGAGACAACAATTAAATAAGGAGTGAAAGAGATTCTATCTTCCATCTACCCTGGGATAGTAAAAGTAAGTAACACCTCCTTCCTTTTCAAAACAGTATATTCTCGTTCTAAGGGCGTTCCAACTTTCTTGTTCAGTTCATCAATGATATCTCCATGATTGAAGAAAGTTGGTGTCAAACAACTAACCTTTAAGAAGATCTTCAAAAATAATTAACAATAGCCAAAGAGGAAAAAGATAAGGCTGATGCTAATTGGATGATTTTAGAATCAAAGGTTATCCAATCAAATGCAATGTCCTTGTCTTTGCAGAATCAACTGAGAATACTTCATAGGTAAGCTAAACAGCTTGTAGATGATGGAGCTAGAAGAAGAAAAATATTTCGACAGGCAGATGAAACCATAGAAGAAAAAACCTGAGCGTACGAAGAAGTATTGAATCAGAAATCCACAATGGAAGGAAGGATAACATTTCTTGAAACAAAGTTGGAACAAACCGAACAAGAAAATGCTTCATTGATTCAACTGAAGCTTCTTGTGATTGAAGATTTCAAAAAATCTGAAGCCTTTGACCATGGGATGGAACAAGTAGGAGCCAAAGGCTATGAATTTGGCTTTGAAGATTGTATCGAGAAGGTTAAGAGATTATACCTTGACCTTGATTTCTCCTCCATTTCTATAGACTATTATGTAGAAAAAGTAAAAGAAAAGTCAACCGATAATCCAGTAAATTCAATTATTAGAGAAACATCTGTACAAGATAAAGCTTCAAATGATCACGTCATCCATAAAAAGGTTGAATAGTATTTGTTGTTGTTTCTTCTTTTCCCTTTTTGTAATCAGAACATCAATGAAGTTTTTAATTCCTCTTCAATATACCAAATCATGCTTTCAATATTTTAGATACTTAGAGATAACATCATTGACAAAATAATAAATCACACTGTCCATTATCACTTGACTCATGGTTAACTTATCAATTCAACCTTTTAATCAATCGATCGTCTTGACATCAACATATCGATGAATTGATGAATCAAACCAAACCAATTCGTTGCATTGTAGCCAACTTATCAGGTTAACTTTTCAATTGATCAGCAAGTTATTCTAATCATTAAATATCGATGAGTTAGTTGGTTAGACCAACTCGATTTGTTAGATTGCGGTCAGCTTATCAGGCCAACCTTTTGATCATTTATTCTGATCATTAAATCCGATGAGTTAATGGGTTAGACCAACTCGATTTGTTGGATTGCGGCCAGCTTATTAGGCCAACCTTTCTTTTCTCTATTTTCTAGAGAATAATTTATTTTCATATATATATATATATATTATATTATATGAAAGGAAAAGGAGAAAGAAAACCTGTTTATTTATGGTATTTACGAAGATTTTTGACATTCCATGGTCTAGCCAATAGATAACCATCTAAACTTTCTAGTCGATAAGTCCCTGATTGCACAACCTCAGTGATGCGATAGGGGCTTTCCCAATTTGGGACAAGTTTGCCTTGTTCAGTTGGTCAAGATATAGTTGTTCGGCGCAGAACAAGGTCTCCAACCCGAAAGACTCGAGCCTTGACTCTTGAATTATAATATCGTGCTACTCTTTGTCGATATGCTGCCATCTTTATCTGTGTCTGTAATCTAGAGTTTTCAAGCATATTTAAATCAATCTTTCTTCGATTAGTATTATCAGACTCTTCGAAGCAGTCGGTTCTTCTTGAATGAAGAATAATCTCTATAGGCAACATAGCTTCACTCCCATAAGAAAGATTGAATGGGGATTCTCCCGTTGTAGATTAAGGAGTTGTTCGGTAAGCCCATAAAACGGAGTTGAGTTCATCGGCCCAAGCTCCTTTGGCTTCATTTAATCGGGTTTCCAATCCATGAAGGATCGTTCAATTAGTTACCTCAGCTTCCCCATTAGCCTGAGGGTGTCCGACAAATGTTAATTTGTGAAGAATACCATATCGAGCACAGAAGTTCTTGAACCTCTGATTATCAAACTGTCTCCCATTATCTATAATGATAGTATGAGAAATTCCAAACCTATATATAATAGAATTTCTGACAAATATTTCAATTTTTGCTTCAGTGATCAAAGCTAGAGGCTCAACTTCTATCCATTTTATAAAATAATCAATGGCAACAATCAGAAATTTTCGCTATCCAGAGGCTGGAGAAAACAGACCGAGTATATCCATTCCCCATTGAGCAAATGGCCAAGGAGCCATTAACTGTGTAAGTTGGTTTGCAGGACGCCTTTGAATGTTTGCATACCTTTGACAAGAATCACATTTTCTTACAAAATCTAAAGCATCCTTCTGTAAAGTCGGTGAATAATACCCCTGCCTTATAGTTTTATAGGCTAAAGACCTTCCTCTCAAATGATCACCGCATATTCCTTCATGCACTTCTCTAAGAGCATAATCTGCATCTGAAAGAGATAAACACTTCAACAGTGGCTGGAAAAATGATTTTTTATATAACAAACCATTCAGGATAACATACTGAGAAGCAGTCTTTCAGAATTATTTAGCCTCCATATTATTTTCAGGCAATACTCCTTCAGTCAGATATTTAACTATTAGACTCATCCAATCCATTTCAGGTTCTATTTGAAGAACCCTTTCTTTTTCATCTGTTGAAATACTTGGGATCTCCAGATGTTCCACAAAAGTATGACCCATTTGGTCAGGTGAAGAAGTAGCCAATTGAGACAATGAATCAGTTCGAGAATTTTCAATTCTAGGAACGTGACTGATGTCCCATGAATCGAATAAAGCTCCAAGCTCACGAACCTTCTTCAAATATAAAGCTAAAGTGGCATCACGGACTTCAAAATCTCCTTTTACTTGGTTGACAACCAATTATGAATCAAATAATACCTTCAACTTTCAGACATTCACCTCCCTTGCAATTCTTAAGCCAGCCAGGAGGGCTTCATATTCAGCTTGGTTATTAGAAACTTTAAAAGAGAAGCGGAGTGCATACTTTGTGATATCTCCATTCGGGCTGGATAAGATCAACCCTGCTCCACAACCAGAAGAAAGGTGCATCGGTCATCTCCATTTCATTAGATAGTTGAATTTTCTTTTCACTGTCACCCCAGGTATACTCGGCTATAAAATCAGCCAGTACTTGAGCCTTCATTACAGATTGAGACCGATAAGTAATATCATATTCACTTAATTTGACTACCCATTTTGCCATCCGGCTAGAAGTATCAGGACATTGTAAAACAGTCCTCAAAGGTTGATCGGTCAATACAACAATATGATGGGATTTAAAATATGGCTTGAGGCATTTGGCCGATATTACCAAGGTATAAACAATCTTCTGAAGATTTGGGTACCTTATCTCTGCATCATGAAGAACTTTGCTAATGTAATAAATGGGCTTATGTGATTCATCAGAGTCCTTCCTGACCAACACGGAACTAATTGCTTCGTCAAATGCAACCAGATAAAGATACAAATCTTCTTCTTCTTGGGGTTTAGACAATATGATTGGATTTGTCAAATACTTCTTAAGTTCTTCAAATGCTGACCGATAGTCATCCGACCAATTGAACTCCTTGGTTTGTCGTAAAGCTTTGAAGAAAGGTAAACATCTCTCAGCTGATCGAGAGATGAATCGACTTATCGAAGCGATTCGCTCGGTCAACTGTTAGATTTCTTTCTTATTAACTGGATGTCTCATACCCAATATGGCTCGATTTTTTCCTGGGTTGGCTTCAATCCCCCGCTTCATAACCATAAAGCATAAAAATTTTCCAGAAGTTATACCAAAAACATATTTGGTCGGATTTAACTGAAAGGGATATGCCCTACAAGCCAATCTATGTTGTGTCTCCCAAACCATTGTAATTGACAATATTCTAATAAAGGCATTATTTTTCATCATACGCTGTGTTTATATTATATGATGAACCCCATAGATTAGGGCTATGATTTTAGGGTTATGATGAGATCATACCAGTGAGACCTAAAGTCTTAAAACCTTAATCTAAAATATTCCTAGTCAAAGGAACCCTGAGTAGGGGATCAGGGTTTTTCCGGTAAGACTAGCACATCCCATGTATACTGGAGAGGGTGACTGCTCTCACAGTCACTTGTGTATGATACTAGTACTAGGATGTGGGTGCTCATTAGAGAATGAGTTCACTGATATGATCCAACTTGAGAATATCTAATGGAGTCTTAGCTACATGTCAATAGAAGGTTCTCATAGTGGGAGTGGTACAAGTAATCCTTTGACCTGAGACTGCCATAAGTACCTTATGTACATGAACCCATGCTTTGGTTCAATTCTAATCATGACATTGAGTCATGCACAGGATTGATACTGGGAATGGTGAATTGGATATGAAGGTAATGAGTAGGTCAACAAGGAATCGATCACTCTTAGTAAGAGGAGATTGCATCCGGCTAGTTATCAATCGGATGATGATTCAGGAAATCTTTGATCAAAGTAAATATATTAGAGATAATTTTTAATATCAAGATAATTGAATCATCAATATAAAATTGAACTAGAAATGAATGTAATATTGGAATTGACATATAACCATATCCATAATTATATTCTGGGTGCAGGCTGATCGAAGGATTTAATTGTACGGTAACTTTCTACTGAAGGATAGTTTTGGTATTTCACCAGAATTTCCATATCTTCCGGGTAGACATGACACGTTGCTAGACGTCAATCTTGTCTTGTGGATTGATTAAATTGAATGATCACTTATTAGGAAGAGTCCTAATTGATCATAATCGGGTAAGCCCGATTTGACCTAAATCGATTAGAAAGAGTTCTAATCAAATTAGGTCAACTTGTATTCGAACCCACTGTTGGCTAGATGTGGAACCCAATGGGTCACACACTTAAGAGAATTGATCAAGGGTTTAATTTTGTAATTAAATCATTTTGCATGATGACACTCTAGCAGGTGTTGCAAATCCTAGCTTCTATTCGAATTAGATTCGAATTAGGGTTCCGGATTGGTTTAATTTGGATTCTAATTGGATCTAATTAGACCCTAATTGAGTTTATAGGGATTATGGCTAACCCTATTGGCTAACCAAGTATTTAGGCTAGCCCCCCACCCGCCCCTTATTCTTTTCATGCCAAAATGCCAAGAGTCCATGCGCTAATGGACTCTTGGCGCGCCATTTGGAGGAGTCCATGGGCGCATGGACTCTTGGCGCGCCCACTTAATTCTCTGATGAATTAAGATGGGGTGGCCTTTCTTTCTCTCCTTAGCGCCTCACTTGTCCTCCCTTGGATGGAAATCTAATGGGTGGTGGGGTTTTAAGAAAGAAAGAAAGCGCTGTTTCTTCCCGGTCGCGTGAAATAACATCTCTTCGGAGATTTAAATTCGCGACTCCTTTCTTTTAAAAACATCGCGACTTTTCCTTTAAGAAAGGCCATGGGATTTAATCTGGAAAGCCATGAGAAGGAAGGAAGGGGCGTGAGAAAATGAGAAGGGCGTGAGAAAGAGTTTACGGAGAGTTGTGTGGGCGCCTCTCTGAAAACTATTTAAGGGGTCAGGAAAATTAGAACTGGGTGATTGTAATCTGATGTGTTTTTATTTTTCTTCTTCCTCTCCAAAAGACTCCTTCCCTCTTTTCTTGTTTTACATTGTTTCCTTTACAGAGGACTCCTCTGTCGAAACTCTGTTGCTGAACAAGAATAAAAGAGAAGGTCTCCGACGGTAAAGGAAAGGAGTTCTGATTTTCTTTCCTTTCTTTCTTACATTAAGACATTCTTGTCTTAATTTCTCCTCCAATTTAAGACAAGCCTATATCCTCTTAGGACAAGGTCTTATCTTCAAGACAAGGGTGTCTTAAAGGGCCAAGGTCTTAGTGGAAGGAGGAGAAGAGATCAAAGAAAGGGAGGCAACCTTTTGTGTGGAAGAATTCCAGCCATAATCCGAAGAATTGAGTTCTAGGAAGAAGAACTCAATAGGAGGAACCATTGGATAAGAAGATAGTGTTCTTGATCATTGCTCTGTGTGGATCACCATCGGAGGGCGGACACCTGGACGCCTGGTGAATTCAGTTATCCCCTTCAACTTCAAGTTTGTTGGAATAAGCGATTACAGGTTGGTACCCTAATCCTAATTTGCATAGATATTCTTGTCATATGTTCTAGTCTTATTTAAGGAGTTCCTGGTTTAGGGTTTTTTTTTGTGTGAATTTAGTTTCAATTTTGAAATTACCCTTCCGCTGGGTTGCACCGGAACCCTACATTAACTTCATATGATTTTGCCATAGAATATCAAAGGCTATCTGTAAATCTTTAATATGATAATAGACTGATTACTCTTAACGATCATATCATCTACATATACCTCCATAGTCTTTCCAATTTGGTCTTCAAAGATCTTGTTTACTAACCTTTGATAAGTAGCTCCGGCATTTTTAAGACCAAATGGCATCACTTTGTAACAATATATCCCTCGATCTGTGATGAAAGATGTCTTTTCTTCATCTTCTGGACTCATTTGTATCTAATTATATCTAGAGAAAGCATCCATAAAGCTTAAAAATTTATGTCCAGCCATTGCATCAACCAATTGATCAATTTTAGGCAAAGAAAAACTATCTTTAGGACATGCCTTGTTAAGATCGGTATAATCTATGCATATCCTCTATTTTCTATTTGCTTTCCTTACCATTACTATATTAGCAAGCCAATCAGGATAGTGAACCTCTTTGATAAATCCAGCATCAAGTAATTTGATCACTTCTTTATTGATAACTTTTTATCTTTCTGGAACAAAATTTTGCTTCTTTTGTCAAATAGGCCGACTAAGCGGATCAACCTTGAGCTCATGCATAATCACTTCAGTAGGAATCCCCAACATATCGGCAGCCATCCATGCAAATATATCAGCATTTTTTTGTAGAAAATCAATTAACTTCTTCTTTTGGTCTTCAGTAAGTAAACTTCCATTCTGAATAGTTTTAGTAGGATTATCCTTCGTCAAAGGAACATGAATAGTCCTTTCTACTGATATGCTGACCTCTTCAATCAGATCACGTGGATCCATTTGTTCGAAGGTGGATTTGTTGATTGATTATTGATTCTGAATTATCAAACATTGACGAGCCATCTGTTGGTTTTCTCTTACTTCTTTGATCCCATTTTGGGTCAGAAACTTCATCAAAAAATGATATGTTGATACAATGGCTTGGAACTTATTCAGGGCAGGCCTTCCCAAAATGGCATTATAAGTAAAAGGGATCCGAACAACCATAAAGATAAGAGGGAAAGTCCTTTGCTTCGGTACTGTCCCAAGAGTCATAGGGAGTGTGATTTCTCCCTCTACTCCTACGGAATTTCCCCTAAACCCAGTCAGTGGCACATAAATTCTTCGTAACTTATTGGTTGGTAAATTCATCTTGACAAATGCATCATAAAGTAAGACCTCGGTGGAACTTCCATTATCAATTAAAATTCTATATACATCATAGTTCGCAATAATTACGGAAATCACTATAGGATCATTATGAGGCGTCTGAATGCCTTGTAAGTCATCATCAAAAAAGACAACACTTCCTCAAAGCCTTTTGGGGCTCCGATCATCTTCATAACAAGCATGACAAATCATTCCAACTGATCCACCAGTCGGTTGTTGATTTGGGAGCTCCGTCCCATCAGTGATCATTCTTGGAACTATTGGCCTTGGCACTGCCACCTCAATTGGTCAGTTTTGATTTTGATTTTGGACATATCTACCCAGATAATCATGCTTGATCAAGTCTTCAATCTTATCTCATAGTTGGATACATTCTTCTGTTGTATGCCCATGATCACGATGATACCGACAGTATTTAGCCTTATTTCGCACAATTGGCGGGGCTCTCATTGGCCTTGGCCTTTGAAGGAAATTTTTTTTCTCAATTTCCATCAAAATTATCTTTTTCGGGAGAGTCAGAGGGGTATAAGCATCAAACCGATTGACATAGTTCCTGCCGACCAAATTCCTTGGCCTTTGACCTTGCCGTTAGATTGATCGGACTCCAGGAGGTCGGAATTCATCTTCCTTGGCACTCTTCTTACTTGGCACCGATTTTCTATTTATTTGTCGTCGGCTCAAAGCCTGTTCTTCGGCCTGGACGTATTTTTGAGCACGAGCCAGTAACTCAAAATAATTGGTCGAAAATTTTTTATCCAAGGAAAATATGAACCTAGAGGCTCGCAATCTCTTTTCAAAGCAGACATGACCACGTATTCAATGAGATCCGGAATCTCTAACATGGTAGAGTTGAACCTTTTGATGTAGTCTCTCAAAGACTCCCCTTCTGACTGTTGGATAAAGAGTAGGTTATCAGAATTTCTAGGCATTTTCCTGCTTGTTCGGAAGTGAGAGATGAACAACTTCTCTAATTGACTAAAAGAATATATGGTGTCCGGTTGTAAACTTGAATACCACATTCTTGCTGATTTCTTTAAGGTCGCAGGGAAGGCAAGACAATGGAGTGCGTTTGATACCTCCTGGATCAACATATGGGCTTTAAAGCTATCCAAATGATCCAAGGGATCAGATGACCAATTATATAGTTCAATTTGTGGAACTTTAAAGTGATGTGGAATTCTTTCCTCCATAATCTTTTTAGAAAAAGGCGGCAAGATATCACAGCTTGGTGCTGCATCTTCTGCTTTCCTCTGCTCAAGAACTCTAGCAATCTGCAACTCTAGCTTTCTGAAGTTCTTATCAAAATCATTTGCTCTTGTAAGATTTTGAACTTGGGTACTATCAAGAGTCGATTCTTCAGATGACGTCGAAGGAGATCGCAGACGTTTTCCCTTGTTCCGTTTCTTGGTGTGATGATGTGATTGGTGATGATGCTTCAAAGGGGATTGTTGACCTGAAGAACATTGATAAGATGAATATCTTCTTGGACTGAGATGTTTGCTTACCTGAAGAGAAGGTTGCCGGCTACTTCTTGATACAGCAAGTTGTGATGGCTCCTTCGCGGCAATCTCCTGAAGGTTTTGTATTGTTGCAGTAAGTACCTCTACCTTGTCACACAGATTGTTTAACCTTTCTTGATCTATGTTTCCGGCGGGAAGAACTTCCATATTCTCGCCAAGAATAGGATCGTTTCCCTTTGAAGAATGGGGAATATCTTCAATGGGCAGATTCTTTTTCCTACCTTTCACCATACTTCCTTCCAGATTTTTGAAACTCTTTCCCTAAGTTCCCCTTCCTGGCGCGCCAATCTGTTGCGTCCAGACAAACTTTGAAGAAGCTTGAGCTTGAATCAAGTTGAAGAGAATCGAATCGAACTAATGGATCTAGCTCTTCATCATGTTCTTGGAAGATTGGTGTGTTGGGGCTGCTCTCGAGCTTCGTCAATAGCGTCTGAAGTGAACAAATGAGATATGAGAAAGGCTAAATGAAAGGGGTTCCAGAAAAAAGAATCCCCATCTCCATCGCACTAGGGGGTATTTATAGGCCACAAACCTAACCGCTTACAACTGGCATCCAGCTGTTAAACAGTTAATTTAGGACACGTGCAACAAAAGGTTATCCACAGTTGATCAGCCCTTTCCCAGATGTCGAATGATCCTTGCATTATTTGAACATTGATCAACTTTACCTCACTTGGAAGTTAATCCATCTTATATCTGTCAAGAATTGATCGGCTTTATGCCTCTTAAGCATTGTTCAGCTTTATGCCTCTTGGACGTTGATCGAACTTGTGATTATTGGGCATTGATCAGTTTCATGCCTCTTGGATGTTGTTCAGTGTTATGCCTCTTGGACATTGATCAAACTTATACCTGTTAGGCATTGATCGGCTTCACACCTCTTGGATGTTGTTCAGCTCTATGCCTCTTGGACATTGATTAAACTTGTGCCTGTTGGGCATGGATCGGCTTCACGTCTCTTAGGCATTGTTCAGCTTTATGCCTCTTGGGCATTGATCAAATTTGTACCTGTTGGGCATTGATCGACCATATTCAAATCTTCATCAGATCAGTATAAACATATCAGACTTGTGGTATCGCAACATTTACTAACCTAATTTATATCTTTATTTTTAAAAATATCCTCTAAATTTTTAAAAACTTGTAAAAACTAAAAATATGATTTTTAAAATTTTAAAAATAAAAAATAATCTATGACCGTTGTTGCAACTGGCCCTCATAACTTACCAACCGGTTGTCACCATGGTCAACAACTATTGGCTACCATTGTCGATCACCAATCGCTGGCCGCCACCATTATCCATATTATCATCTAATACAATCTTAATGGTAGTCAAGCAAATTTTAAAATTTAAAGCAAGAAAATAAATTTTAATTTTAATTTTTGTGAAAAAGGGAATGGTAAGCGATGCCAATATAAACCTATATCCATACCGGCAGCTTGCGAGACTGTGAGCGTTTTCGACGGTGGCTTGGCTTCCGCTTGACGAGAGCAGACCGGAGTCTCACTCGCATCAAAATTAACGAACGGCAGCAACCGCCATTGATTGACGTAATTCAATGACTTGACCGAATTGTGTAACGCATCTTTTAATGGAACGGCTAATATTTTCTCCTCCTCCAGCTCTGCTCTTTCTGCGATCCATCCACCTTGTCCTTTTTCGCTTGGCCTCCACCCCTTCTTATCCTCTGCTTCTCTGCTCCCGCTCGTCCCACAGGGGTTCTCCTCCGCGCCTTCTCGTAGTAGCCTCACTCCCTTCCATTTCGGTAGCGGTAAGTCTCTCTCTCTCCTCCAAATTGGGAAAGATTCTTCAGAGTGAAATATACAAAGAAGATGAAGAAGATAAGGGAAATGGATAGATTGGTTTATGATTTCGAAGCATCCTTCTTAAATTACTTAATCCATTGCATTATAATTAGACTATCGAGTGTGCTAAGACTAGAATTTGTACATGTCATGCTGTTAGGATCTGAAAATTGGTTTGTTTCTTATGTTCTCTCTCCTGAAAGAAATATGCTGATAAGTTTTGCCGAGTATTGTTATGAATCTGTTTGAAAGCCAATTTAATTTCGCTGGTTTGTTTTGCCATTCTAGAGTATCGAAATAAAGTTTGTATTGGTAAGTGTATGCTATCTCTTAGATAGGCTGACAATGGAGTATAACAACTTAAGTGTGAGAAGGTTTCCCACCTAAGTGGGAGTGTGATGTCTTCCTGGATCTTTTTCCCTTAGAAATATGGTCGAAATCCTACCTTCTGGGTTCAAAATTGGAACCTCCTTATGGCTTGAAAACGATTTTTTTTTCATGCGTGCATCTGCTTTATAGGATATATGATACTGGTGCAAATGCTTGACAGGATGATGAAAAAGTAGAGATACATTTTGTATAAAATTGAATACATCGTAATAATTCTATTTTTCTTAATTGGATGACATATAAATGTGTTCTATAGAGGCTTTTTTGGTCTTCGGAAGCAACCTATTCTAGAGGACATGGCCTTGGATGCAAAATTAATGTAAAGTGGGATGCTTCAGACCAACCACAATTTGAGAGAATAAGGTTCATTGTTTAAATGAAGAGTGGGATCTGTGAATACATAATTTATTTAGCTATAAAGAATATTTCAATAAAAATATGTGAAGATGATGTTGGATAAATGCAGACCCTAACTGAAAGTAACTACACATAAATTTCTAAGTTTTTAATAACAATCAATGCTACTGGAGTTCATCCTACTGAACATAATTTCATTATTTGTGTGCTAGTAAGACATTCTGATGGAATTTGAATATTTTTGATAAGTCAAGTGCAATGTCTACTTTTTTTAAACTCATAACCTACATACCTCGTAGAAGATGCACATGGAGTTTGAAGTTCAAGAAAATTTATAGGAGCTTTCCTCTGTGGGGACAGTTTGAGACCTGAACTACTATTGAAAGGTGGAGGAAGTTTGTAAATTAGTTGGGAAGGGGTTCCTGTTTTTTTTTTTTTTTTGGATACATCGGGAGGGGTTCATTTTATTGGTTACTTGAAGATCTGAAAAGGAGACTTCTTTATAAAGGCCTTTGAAGGTTTAGAGATAGAAAATACAATCTTTTGTAGGATTTTATATGAAAAATCCTAAGATCCAAATAAGGTGACAGCGAAAGAGAAGTGATATTGAAAGTCTGCAACAATTGTTTAGAGGATGGCTAAATATTTAAAATTTGCATTGACTTGTGGGTCACAAAGTGGATTGAAGCACGAAACTGGATGAAGAGGTAAATTTTCATGTGGGTCTTTTATTTGTGTTTCCTCTCTTCCCTTATTTTGGACTTTTGCCAACTCTAGGTTATCTCTGAAAGATCACTCCTCAGTTTGCATTTGTTTGAATTACAAGTTTAATAAGATAGTTTTCCTTATGTACCAATTTGACTTTTTTTAAAGCAATTATTTATTTCACTAGTGATTCCTCACTATGCTTTAAAAGCATAAGCAACAAAACTTTTGATCATAAAACTCTGTTAACTTTGATAATTCTATGATCTATGGAGTCGCTGAGGTGAAGCTTGTTGGTTAAGGTTAAGATTGAGGATCTTCATACAGAGACTAAGAGATATAGGTGCATCATCATATGCATGCATGAGTGTTCTTCTTGGTCGATGGTAACAACCAACAAGTTTTTTATGTACAAAAAAAATTAGATGAACAATTCTAAAGTGTGACCAGACTTTCTATTGGCATCGTTCAAGGAAATCGGAGATAGTGAGAATTTCTTGTTCATTGCAAGATGTATAGACATGTTTAGACTCATTTCCATGGTTTGATGCATGAGCATCTCTCTTTTTGAATTATTTTTACATACTATTTTTATCGCAGAGAAGAAATTACCTTCAGTGGAGAGGATTAATGATAAGCAAGCATTATCATCTCTTGCTTTTACATCCTCTAGGAAGCTTAAAAGCATAATGGTAGGTAAATACTGTTTTTGTCAAATCTTATCTAATAAAAGGTAAAGCTGACCAGACTTTCTATTGGCATCATTCAAGGAAATCGGAGATAGTGAGAGTTTCTTGTTCATTGCAAGATGTATAGACATGTTTAGACTCATTTCCATGGTTTGATGCATGAGCAAGCATTATCATCTCTTGCTTTTACATCCTCTAGGAAGTTTAAAAGCGTAATAGTAGGTAAATACTGTTGTCAAATCTTATCTAATAAAATGTAAGCTAAACTATTATAAGCAACAACCTTGGGAGGGGTCAAACTCAAAATTTGATGCCACCTCCAAGTGTGAAATGAAGTGGAGGCTCATGCATTGACTACTCACATTTACCAAATCCTATCTTGGAATGTGATCTAAAGGGCTTGTTCATTGAGTATTGAAAAGTCATTGTTGCCCAGTAAGCAACCCAAGAGTGGGGATGAATTGGATTTCAAAAAACTTTTGTAAGGTATGTGCCAATTCAAAAACAATTCAAGTACTAGTGTGATACAAGTATTATGTGCTCTTCTAGAGTATGCAGCGGAAAATAGATAAGTAAATGCAATAAAAGTAAAAGTAAGTAATGAGAGAACAAGCAACCACAAATACCAAGAAGTATAGTGGTTCGGTGCACACTAAGGCACCTACATCCACTCCCCAAGCTTTTCTTGGGAATTCACTATAATCACTCTTGATTACAGCTGATTAGTTTTCCGGGCCCACTAATCAAAACCCAACTTATTTTTTCCAAAAATACAAGTCAAAACTCTTTTGGTTTTACGGGCTAACCAAAAATCTAGATGGTTTTGTAATTTAGGCTCACCAACAACTTCGTTGGTTTTCACAAGGCTAACCAAAAACCTCTTTGATTTTCTTAAGACTCACCAAAAATCTTTATTGATTTTAATACACAGGCTCACAACCAATCTCAACAAAAGATAAGTAAGAATGTAAGAAATACAAGAAAGCTTTCAAATAAAAGCTGTTATCTCTTTGAAACAAGGATTCAGGTCCCGACCTGACGGGACATCCCACAGGACACCGGGACTGGATATTATCCCATGTGTTGGGACAGGACATCCCGCCAGCATCCCAGTATCATAATCGGGATACCTTGGAACATTCCCTGTCCCGAGTGTCGGGACGGGGCGGGAGGCTGATGTGTCCCATTCCAGGAAAAAATCGGGACTGTCCTGTCCCACGGAATTTAAAACCTTACTTTGAAGCTCTTTGAAGTTGCTTGTCTTCAAGTTATTGAAGCCTCAATCAATGCTCAATTGGTTGGACTTGAATGCTCTTGATTGTTTTGAATGCTTGAAGGTTTCTTTTCACTTGAAAGTAGTTGCTCTCAATGAATATTGGAGTGAATGCTCTTCTTTTTTCTTTTCTTTTTCATTAGTTTCTGTCCACTTGAGATTAATCCACTTTAAATACCATCCCAAGGCTCAATGGCAGTTTATGACCGTCGAAGAGGTGAAACTAGCCGTTGGGGGTGAAAGAACGAGTTCTGGATTTTAAAAAACTAGTTGTTACTGTTCACCAGAATTTCAAGTGTCGACTCTTCAGGTCATGAGTCGACACTTGGGATCGACACATGGTTTTCATGAGTCAACACATAGTTCAAAAATATTCCTTGGAGCTCTTTGAAAATCTCAGATGAGTTGACACTTCATCTGGTGAGTCGATACTGGAGTCGACACTTTTCTTCCATGAGTCGATACTTGAGGGAAGTCTTGAATTCAGCATGTTCCATGAAAAATGTCTCAGGCTGAGTTGATCCTTGAGTCGACACTTGAGCTGCATGAGTTGACACTTCAACCGTGCAATCTGAAACTTTTTCTATGTATCAGCTCAGGCTTCTGTGAGTCAACACTTGCACTGTGAGTCGACACTTTGAATCGACACTTATTGAAACTTTCTAAAATTAAACTGAAACTCCGCAGAATCTTCTTCAAACTTAAAACTTAAGTCCTTTCAAGCCATTCTTATGTGCTTAAGTCCATTTATCTTCAAAGTTTCATCCATAAAGAGGGTTTCTTCAGCTTTTTGACAAGCAATCCATTCAGTTAACTTGATGAGTAACTTTTTTTAATAAAATACACTTTAACAAACTGTCAGTATTCAAATATACTTAAGTGTTTTGTTAATCATTAAAATCAATAGAAGAGTCAACAATCTCCCCCTTTTTGATAATGACAAAACCTTTAAGTATATACAAATAAAAAGCTCAAAATATTTTCAACAAGTATAAAGCATTTATCATTAAGTATCAGAGCAAATAATGAAAGTATATCATAGTCTTAAATTGTATTAAATGTAAAGAATTAAGACTGATTTTTAAAGTATCAAAGCAATGTATATATATTCAAACTTGCATAACTTCAATATCAGAGTTATGAATTTAATGAGATAGAGTTGGAGATTATGAAGTATCAGAGCTATGATTAAGCAGTATCAGAGCTAAGATAAATTCATATAGGATGATGCTCAAGAGGTATATCAAAACACTTTCAAAAGATAGGCATTTTAGCATAAAACATGTACAAAAAGAGTAGATAGTAGCAGAGCAAATGATAATAGATCATCAAAAAGAATTAGGTATGACATCAAAGAGTATCAGAGCATAAATACTGAAGTATCAGAATAAGGAATTTGATAGAATAGATACTCCTCAATATATAATCTTAAAAACTGATTTTCAAAAGAATTTGAGAAAAAAATTTGCAAGAAAAAGCTTATTGCTTAAAAAATTTCTAGAAAATTTCTCTCACTCTCCTTTACTCATTGCTCTCTTGTGAATTAACTTTTCTGTTGCCCATAAATGGAGCCCAAGAGGGGGGGTGAATTGGGTCTTTTAAAATTTAAAGGAGTAATGTGAAGGTCTAGTGGTGTTTGTGAGTACTAAATTCAATGCTCTAGATAAAATGCAGCGTAAAGCAGTAAATGAATAGCAATAACCAGAGAGCAAAAGAGAAAGAGGGTAAACATACACAAACACAAGGTTATAATGGTTCGGTGCAAACCTAGCACCTACGTCCACTCTCCAAGCCATCCTTGGGAATTCCACTATAATCCAATCAATATTACAGCCGACTTGTTTTTCAAAAGGCTTACAAGTCAAAACCTAGGTTGGTTTTGTCACCTAGGCTCACCAACAACCTTTTACACTTGTTTTGTCTTCGGGCTCACAAGTTAACCCTAGTTGGTTTTATCCTTTTGGCTCACCAACAAACCACACCAACCTTCTTTCAAGACACCCTTGAAAGCAAGGTCAAATCACAATATAAAAAACAGATATACAATTTTAAAACTAAGACAAACTCTCTTCAAGAGTAGAATGGAAGCTTTGAAGCTCAAGTTGATGCTTTGTCATGTCTCTTCCTTGGAATATCTTTCAAAAACACTTTTTTTGGAATGATGTAAGGATGAGCTTGTAAACTTTTTCAGGGAATCAAACTATAAAAGGCTCTTGATGTGAAGTTCTTGAGAGAATATTGGCTTTTTGGCTTTCAATGGACTTCAATACCTTTAGAATGAAGTTGGTGGAGGTTAAATACAACAAGAAACTTCCAAAAAACGGTTTGTGACTGTTGGAGCCTCGAATCTAGCCGTTTGGAGCTTGAAAAGCAAGTTCTGCAAGTCAGAAAAATAGATCCGTTAGGGCTGTCAGGCTTCAAGTGTCGACACTTGGCTGTTAGGGGTCGACACTTGATTTCTAGGTGTCGACACTTGAACTTTCAAGTGTCGACACTTGATGCACAGGTGTCGACACTTGACACAAAAACCCTTAGATGGCAAAGTTCTGGATTTTCAAAAATCTCATATCTTGAGTCGACACTTGGAGACCTAAGTGTTAACACTTGAAATGCAGGTGTCGATACTTGAGTTCTAGGTGTCGACACTTGGCGTGTCAAGGATTTTTCTGCGTGCCAAATGCTGAAGTGTCGATACTTGACTTCCCAGGTGTCGACGCTTGAGACTGAAAAATTTAGATTCAAGTGTAATTTGAGCCAAAAACACAAATATTGATATTGAAATTTAAATGGAACATAAATAAATAACAATTGAACATGTAAAAGCCCTTTTTCTATGAAGAGGATGTCCAGAATTGTAAGAAATGCTCCGTGCCACGGCGTGCCATGATACATAAGTTTTTGAGATTTTGAGGTGCTTTGTCCCTGAAAACTTATAACTTGAAATACACGTTAGTATACAATATGCACTTAATGTTTTGTTATTCATCAAAATCACTGGATGGAGCCAACATTTTCTTTCAAGAAAAATTGCATAAATCAAGAAACAAAACTTCATAAATCTTCCATTAAATGTCCATTTTAATTTCTTGTTTCACTCCCCCTTTTTGTCATCATTGAAAAGGTGAGAAAGAGAATGAATGAGAGTTGAAACATTTCATTGCAGAGAGAGTGTATATAAAACCATTTCACACATAATTTTAAAAGGTGAATATATATATATATAAAGAGATTTGATATATTAGATTAAAACAGACAATTTGATACGTGAGATTAAAGATGATACATCATGCAGAATTTAATACAAAACAAAATGTGATAAATAAACACTGATACAAATAAAAAGAATTACTGAAATAGAAATTATCTGCCATAGTGACCAACCCTAAGGAGTACTCTCCTTATCAGAGGACCCAATCTCAAGAATGATGGGACATGTTGATGTGGTGGGATCGCTGACGTGGAACACCTGACAGATGCCATGTCAGAGTATGCTGCCACGATGGATATCTTCTTCCGGGCTCCTTTCCTAGGCTGAGCTCCCTCGTCGGGCTGAGCTCCCTAGAATGCCAGGGCCGCCTGCCAAATTCGAGCACTGTCCTTCGCCAGGTCGTCTCCCGCGAGATCGGGATGCCTAGGTCGGAGTTGAGTGACTTCTCCAGATCGAGCCCCTCGAAGCCGGGTTTCGCAGCCCGGAGTCGAGCTCAGCCCTCCTCCGCCATGTGGAGCCCCTTCGAGGTCGAGCCCTCCGGTCTGGGGTCGCATGCCGCCCTCCTCCGCTAGGTCAAACCCCTCGAAGCCGAGCCCCGTGGTCCGGAGTCGAGTCCAACCTTCCTCTGCCATGTGGAACCCCTTCGAGGTCGAGCCCGGCGGAGCCTAGTCCTGCTCTCCAGCTCGGCCACCATCTCGGCCAGGGCCCCAACCACCAAGGAAGCGGCACCTTCCCTCCAAGGATGCCGGCGGGTCTCCCGAGGGCCGTGAAGCAGTGCCCGCCATGCCGCAATAACTGTCCACCGTTGCCACTTACACCAGAAAAGAAGGAAGTTTCCTGACCAAGGCACCATGCCCTCCACCAACCACCTGTACCACCAGAAGAGGGGGGCCAGCCAAAAGGCACGAATCCCGGGGGCGGCGGCCCACCGATCGAGGCCCTGCCAAGTTTCCCTGAATGGGGCAACCGGAGGGAATGTCAGGGCGCATGGAAGCTTCCCCTACCGCATGTCAGGAAAGACATCCCGTCCATGGCACGGTACCTCGCTGCACGCGCCTGCCAACACAGGAGAGATCCCGAGGCGGGCCAAACTAAAAAACCCATCAAGAGTAAGTCAAAAAAACATAGGAAGACCATTCACGCGGGTAACAAAAAAGGAGAGAAAGGCCACATAGGAGGACCCTTCCACCTCGGCTATCATCTCTCATAGCCCGCTCTCACTTCTATTCATACCACACTCACTCCTTCTAGCGTGGAGTCCATCAAGAGGGGCTCGACCAGGAGGATCTATTTTCTTGGATCGTTACTGAATTGACCATCGGAGCACCCTCGCCAGAATCCCCGGCCCGGGTCTCTAACATTGTTTCCCTGCAGGTCCCGAAGAACGAAGAGCTCCCGGGAAGACGGTTAGCGGTCCAACACCCCCAGCAGCTATGGGCCACGGTATCTTGGCGGCAATTGGGCGCGCCAGGTAGGGGGGCAGATCCACGCTCCTCAACAAGGTGGGACGACGTTTTTCACCTTTGTCCTTAGTCCCGGGGATAGACTGGGGGCACGGGGATGGGGGCACGAGAACTTCTTCTCTCTCGAGGCTCTAAGGAGCGGTCTCGACCAAAAAACCTTGAGCTGTGAAGATGCATCGCCACCCTTGACGGGGCAACAGGCATCAAGCCGAAGATGGAGCCACCTCCTGGCGATGCCACCTTCCAGGAGCCCCACTTAAAAAAAAAAAGAGAAAAGAGAGAAGAAGAGAAAAAGAAGAGAGGGAGGAAGGGCTGGCCATCGTGAAGAAGAAAAAAATCCATGCAACATGGTTTCCAATGCTCCCTGCAATGGGAGTCTCATTTCTCCCATGCAGCAGGATTCCATCTCCTCCATGCAACGGGAGCCTCATTCCCTCCATGCAACGGAGCTCCAACTCTACTTTATGCAACAGGAGTCTCCTCTCCTCCCATGCAACATGCAACATGCAACGGGAGCCTCTTTGCTCACATGTAACGGGAGTCTCATTTCTCCCATGCAACAGGATTCCATCTCCTCCATGCAACGGGAGCCTCATTTCCTCCATGCAACGGAGCTCCAACTCTACTTCATGCAACAGGAGTCTCCTCTCCTCCCATGCAACATGCAACATGCAACGGGAGCCTCTTTGCTCCCATGCAACGGAGTTTCCTCCCATGTAATAGAGGTCCCGCTCTCTCCCATGCTGCAAGGGGTCTCATCTTCTCCATGCAATGGAGTATGCTCCCATGCAACGGGAGCCTCTTTGCTCCCATGCAACGGAGCTTCCTCCCATGCAACGGGAGCCTCATTTCTCCCATGCAGCAGGATTCCTTCTCCTCCATGCAATGGGAGCCTCATTCTCTCCATGCGATGGAGTTCTCTTCCATGCAATGGGAGCCTCATTCCCTCCATGCGACGGAGTTCTCTTCCATGCAACGGGAGTCTCCTTCCCTTCATGCGACGGAGTTCTCTTCCATGCAACGGGAGCCTCATCTCCTCCATGCAACGGGGCTTTCCCCCATCTAACGGAGCCATTTTCCTCATGCAATAGGAGCCTTATGCTCCCATGCAACGAGGTCACCTCATCCCATGTAACGGAGTATGCTCCCATGCAACGGGGCTTCCCCCCATCCAACGGAGTCATTTTCCTCATGCAACAGGAGCCTTATGCTCCCATGCAACGAGGTCACCTCCTCCCATGTAACGGAGTATGCTCCCATGCAACGGGGCTTCCCCCCATCCAACGGAGCCATTTTCCTCATGCAACAGGAGCCTTATGCTCCTATGCAACGAGGTCACCTCCTCCCATGCAACGGTGCTTGTTCCCATCCAACAGGAGTCTCCTCTCCTCCCATGCAACATGCAACGGGAGTCTCATTCCTCCCATGCAACAGGATCTCATCTCCCTCATTCAATGGAGCCTCCCCCCATGCCATGAAGCTCCTTCCCATGCAGCAGGAGTCTCATTCTCCCACGCAACGGAGTCACCTCCCTCATGCAACGGAGCCTCCTCCCATGCAATGGAGTGATCTTCCTCGTGCAACGGAGCTTCCTCCCATGTAACGGAGTCGTTTCCTTCATGCAGCAAAGGTCTCACCTCCTCCCTTGCAACAGAGGTCCATCCTCCCACACGACAAAGCCTTGCTCCCCCATGCAACCAAGTTTTATTCTTCCGTGAAAAGGAGTCCCATTCTCTCCTGAGAGGGCGGCCGGCGAATTTGATCCTTGCCCGCTCAAGGAAGAAACATTTTTATTTATTTATATGACCGGAGCTAAACAGGTAACTCCGCTACATTTACACAATGAAAAATTGTGTTTCAGTTCTACAGGAAAGGCTCCTGTACCACCATCAAGGGCAAGCACTACGACCTGCTAGAGCCAGTCACTGCCCGCGAGAATTCTTGACAAAAGCCCGAAGTCCAACCCTCTGGCACCAAAGACCGGACCCCATTCCGGCACCAGGGGCCTAGCACCCCGGCACCAAAGACCGAACTCCGTTCCGGCACCAGGGGCCCAGCATCCCGGCACCGAAGAACGGAGCCCCGCGTCTACTGCATGATTCTCAGTTCAGCTCTTGCCTTACAGTCCGGAGATGTCCATGGAGACTCCAAGAAGTCTCGTCATCTACCGAGAAACTCACAGTTTGGTATTTGCTGGACTCGTGGTTCGAAGATGTCTGTGGGAGGCTCCGGAGGTCCAACCGTTTACGGCTCGCCTCCTAGCAGGCGAACCCGTAGCTCTGCCATCTCATGAAGGATGTAAGAATCCCTCCTTGATAATAAAAGTTCCTCTCTGGTGCAACTTTGTTCTTCACCAATACAGGAACTCGCTCGTTTGACTCCAAGTCTGGCTAAGTCAAGTGAAGCCCGAGCTAAAGCCAACCTCCTCACTGAGCCCCGCATCTACCGCTTGACTCTCAGTTCAGCTCTTGCCTTACTCACAGTCTAGAGATGTCCGCGGAGACTCCAAGAAGTCTCGCCATCTACTGAGAAACTTACAGTTTGGCATTTGCTATACTCACAGTCCGGAGATGTCCATGGGAGGCTCCGGAGGCCCAACCATTTATAGCTCGCATCCTAGCATGGTGAACCAACGGCTCTGCCATCTCATGAAAGATGTAAGAATCCCTCCTTAATAATTAAAGTTCCTTCTTGGTGCAACTTTGTTCTTCACCGATACAGGAACATGCCCGTCTGACTCCGAGTCCAGCGAAGTTAAGAGCTGAAGTCAAGCTCCTCAATTTAGCTGATCTGAACTCAAGTCAAGCTTACCAGTTCAGCCGACTGAAGTCAAATAAAGCCGAGCTGGACTCAAGTCAAGCTCCTCAGTTCGGTCGAGCTGAAGTCAACTGAGGCCGAGCTGAAGTCAAGTTCCTCAGTTCAACTGAGCTGAAGTCAGGCCCCTTGATCTAGCTGAGCTGAAGTCATGTCCCTTGATTCAGCCGAGCCGAGGCCAGGCTCTTCACTGAGCCCTGCATCTACCGCTTGACTCCCATCCGGAGATGTCCATAGGTAGCTCTGGAGGTCCAACCATCTGCGGCTCGCCTCCTAGCATGCCAAACGAGCAGCTCTACCACCTCACGAAGGAAGAGCTCGTCCATCTGACTCTGAGTTTGACAAAGTAAGGTTGGACACCCCGCGGCACCTAAAGCCCGGAATCCCCGACACTAAAGACCGGACACCCCGGCACCTAAAGACCGGACACCCCGGCACCTAAAGACCGGACATCCCTGGTACTAAAGACCGGAATCCCCGGCACCTAAAGATCGGGAACCCCGACGCTCCAAGACCAAAAACCCCGGTGCCTCAAAACGGGGAATGCCGAAAGTCCCACATCAAAAGCCATGAAGCTCCTAAAGCCCTGTATTCAAGTCGCCAAGCTGGAATCAAGCTCCTATCCAAGACCAAGCTCCTGCTCCTCGGACCTTCTAGCAGCTTCTACGCCCTCATCAAAAGCTTTGAGTTCTATGAGCCCAACCATGTGCCCGATCACGTATGTGTGCACCTAAGTTGCGCACCTCACCAACCTCTTCCTTCATGGCACCGCCTTCTATCCGGTCGAAGAGGAGTCATACTGAAGTGCTAGCACCATCAAAATGCAACTAACCTTCAGTCGAAGTACCTACGGGCAAGTAAGTTTCAAAAACACCACCTCACATTTTTGTTTTGCAGGCCTGCTACGACATAGAGACGAATGGATAAAAAACTACTCCCTTCGCCCAAAACGAGAAGTAATGTTTTGGACTCAGGGAGTGGGGGCATCTGTTACAGTAGTGACCAATCCATTCAGCCCCGGCATGACATCCTCCTTGGTGGTTGACGCGGCCGTATACTTTTCCACCTCGGCCCCACCTCGGTCATGAGCAGGGTCCTGCTTCTTTACTGCCCAGTCTGCGCTGAAATAGTGATGTGGTACTGTACGCTCTGATACCAAGACTAGTGTCGGACCGTTGATCGTTAAGAAACGATCTCTAGATTAGGGTGTCCAATTTAATTAAATTAAATCTAATTAAATAGAAATAACCAACAATTGACTAGATCAGGTTTTCAAAATGGATCTCACCCGAAAACACGGAATCTTACGAAATTTGGAAAAGGGAGATCGTCCTAAGATCGTCCAAAATCCGGACCAGTAGTTCACGTGCGAGATTGATCTGAAGCCGTTGGACCTGAATCACCAAAAAACAAGCAATATATCAATCCCAAATCAAAATTAGTAAACAAATTAATCCCAATAAATCCAGTGCTCTGATATCTGTGCAGCTTTAAAATCCGGGTAGCTTTAGGAGCCGTGCAGCTCTGAAAATCGGGCGGCTCTGAAAACCGTGCAGTACAGAAGTCGGCGGCACAGAACGTGAAGGCTTCCACGTTCGTGCAAAAATGGCTTTCTTCTTCCTTTAGTCCAATACAGGGGAGAACAGGGATAGAACGGAAGAGCAGATCTAGCGGGACCTTGTCGGTGACAGGGCTGGGCGGCGACGACCTTGCCGATGAAGGGCTGGGCGGCGACGGCGGTGGTGCTGGCAGGCGCTTGTCTTGCGCGGGCGGAGGAAACGGACCGGGACAGGTGGCTTGGGCGGTCCGGCTGTGGTCGAGCAGCGGCCGTGGAGGGCACGGTGGCAGGGGCCACGGCGGCGGTCGATGCAACAGCAAGGGGAATCCGGCGACTTGGGGCTTCATGGGAAGGACACTCGGTTGCAGCGATGGCGGTGGCTTGCACGGGCGATTGCCGGATCCGATCGGGCGGATCTGGGAGATCTGTGCGATGGTCGGGCGGAGCGTGGGAGAAACCTGTTGGTTGACCAGCTGGAGCGGTTCGCTCTCCGGTGAGGTCGGCGGACCGGGTGATGTTTGGTGGCTCGGCTGCTCGGATTGATTCCAGGCGAGGAGGATGGCTTCTGGCTTTGGTTAGATGGTTCTGCTCACAAATGGGAAGGAACGAGAGGCACCAAGGGATACTTCGGTTGATTCACTTAGAAGAGAAGTGGGGAGGGAAACACAGAGAGAAGAAATAGAACCAGGAAGAGAGAGAAAAGGAAGAAGAAGAGAACGGGAAGAAGAAGTAGCACAGGAAGAAGAGGGATCCGAGAAGAAACGGAGAGGGCGAAAAAGAATCGAGAAGAAGAGAGGGGGAAGGAATCGGGATGCACCCTGAATTCTTTCTCAAATAATATTCGCTAATTTTATTCGATGACAAAACCTTCTTAAATAAACTAAGATAATAACCGATAAAACTAAATCCCTAAGCAATGTCAAAGTAATCGGAACGACTAAGTTATTCTGATAACTCTAAAAGAAATAAAAATCTGATCTCCGATTCGGAGATATCTCAAATCCCACGTACACCCATAAAATAAATAAAATAAATACATCAAGATTCGTGTTGGGCTGGTACCGAGATCTGGGCTGGCTCAATGTCCCTATCAAATGGGCCCCAGGCCGGTTCTAGCCGCACCCAACTCAGTGCCTCGTCCGCGGTACATCCGTACCTCGGTCCGCGGTACATCCGTACCTCGGTCCGCGGTACATCCGTACCTCGGTCCGCGCGCACGGAGATGCACGCACAGATTTAATCGCTAGAAGTCATGCCCGTGCGCATGTCCGTGCCAGGGCAGGCCCGTGCCAGGGTAACACCCGCGGCATCCCTGGGTGCCTCGCCTCCATCCAGTCCGACGCGACCCCATGCCGGCGAGCCCGCGCGCCCACCTCGGCTCCGCCGCTTCGGCGCCAGCCCACTTTGGCTCCATCCTCTCCGGTGCCCCGTCTGCCCGTGGGAGGCCCGCGAGAGGCCTCCGCCTGCTCTGGCACCCAGTTCGCCCGTGGGAGGCCACCGCTGCTCTGGCGTCCAGCCCACCCAGCTCCGCTGCTCTGGCACCAGTCCACCTCGGCTCCGCCGCTCCAGCGCTGGCACTTCGGCGTCTCAGCCCAGCTCGGCCACTGAGAGCATCTCACGATTCTATCTCATCCACGTGGGCCCGGCACTCTTTCCAAGGATCCCTATCCACGTCGCCTGACACGCCGCCTGCAAAGAAGGTTTGCATTCAAGCTTCCCAAGCCACTATTTATGCTAATCAGGAAATAGTATCCCATCCAAGGCACTATACCCCTGCACCACTTCCTGAACCACCCAGAGGAGGAAGGTTCACCAGCCCATCATGGCCTCACAGGCTATCCTAGCCTTACAGGTCTACGTCAAGACCAGCACGCCTCCCCCGAACGACAGGAGCCATTCATCTACATAAAGACTACCATGGAGAGGTAAGGGGAGGTAAGAGACAACACACTCTCTTGATCCTTATATTATATTCCATTTTTATCACCCTTTGGAAGCAGAGAGTCCCCCAAGCTCTCCGTCTCAGAGGTCTTCTATTCCCTTCGATCGTCCCACTGACTGGATCGTCGGAGTGTCTTTGCCGGAATCCCCGGCCAGGTCTCCCCTGTCTTGCAGGTTCGCACGACGAAGGGACGATACAAAGAAGATTGCTCCCCACCGGAGAGGCCTTCAGGAGGACCATCACAGTACCAAGTCCCCTTCATCCCTACAACGATCCCTCCGAGCGCGGCGACTCAACCGAGCCCCGTGGTAGAGGATATGTTCCCCTTGATCGTCTTCGACCGACGAGCCTGGTGACGCTGGCGGGGAGTCTACTCACTTGGGCCATGTAAGAAGCTGCAGGCCACGGCGATCTAAGCGGTAACAATGGTAAAGAAGAGCAACGACAAGTGGAGGATCTGTGTAGACTACACCGACCTCAACAAGGCGTGCCCGAAGAACAGCTTCCCCTTGCCGAAGATCGACCAATTGGTGGACGCTACCTCAGGGCACTGCTTGCTTTCATTCATGGATGCATTCTCCGGGTACAACCAGATACAGATGCACCCGGAGGATGAGGAACACACCATCTTTGTCACCGACCAAGGGACATACTATTACAGAATGATACCCTTCGGTCTGAAGAATGCTGGGGCCATGTACCAGCATCTGGTCAACAAGGTCTTCAAAGACCAAATTGGCCGAAACATGCAGGTGTACGTGGACGACATGCTGGTCATGAGCAAGCCGAGCTCGAACCACGTCGCCGACCTCGCCGAAACTTTCCACAACCTCTGGAAGCACCAAATGAAACTTAACCCAGCGAAATGCGTCTTCGGGGTGCGGTCGAGAATTTTCTCGGCTTCATGGTCACCCAGAGAGGCATTGAAGCTAATCCGGAGAAAGTCCAAGCGATGTCGACATGGAGCACCCGTGGGGAGAACGCTCGTGCGGATGCACTGTCAAGACTCGCGACCCTGCCGGGCTTGTCGCTGGGGCGCGCCCACATTGAGTACCTTGATAGTCCAAGCTACAAAAGCCCAGAGGAGGTGCAGCAAGTAACCCCGAGTCGAGTTGGATGGACAGGTACGTCAGGTACATCATGGACGGCACCTTACCAGAGGACCGCGGGGAAGCCGGCCTCGTCAAGAAAAAGGCCTCCCATTTTGTTCTGATGGACGGTCATCTCTACCGCCGATCTCACTCCTACCCACTCCTGAAGTGCCTCAGGCCCACAGAGGCAGCCTTCATGCTCCAGGAGATACACGAAGGCCTTTGTGGGAATCATGTGGGGAGGACTCTGGCATACAAAGCTCTTCGCCAGGGCTACTTCTGGGAGACCATGAGGAAGGACACGGCCGACTTCGTCAAGAAGTGTGACAAATGCCAGCGCCATTCTCACATACAACACCAGCCGACAATGCCGATCTCCCAACTTTCATCCCCCTGGCCCTTTGCCTAGTGGGGGATGGACATCCTAGGACCATTTCCCACCGCATCGAGGCAACGGAAGTTCCTGCTAGTGGTGATCGACTACTTTACCAAGTAGGTCGAAGCGGAGCCGCTAGCTCGAATCACAAAAGCCAATGTTCGTCAATTCTTCTGGAAGTCAATCATCTGCTGCTTCGGACTTCCCAACTGCATCATCACCGACAACGGGCGGCAATTTGACAACCAGGAGTTCGAAGGGTTCTGCGCCAAGCATGGCATCCAACACAGGTTCACCTCGGTAGCTCACCCCCAAACAAACGGAGCTGAGGTGACTAACCGGAGCATCCTTCAAGGACTTCGGACCAGGCTGGACCAAGCCAAGAGCAGATGGGCGGAGGAGCTTCCAAGCATCCTATGGGCCTACCACACAATGCCCAGGACGGCGACGGGCGAAACACCCTTCAACCTCGTCTTCCGCGCCGAAGCAGTCATCCCGATCGAGCTCGGCGTGCCCACACTGCGGGTGCAGCAATATGACGAGACAGAACCCTACGCACCTTCTGCTCAATTTAGACCTCCTAGAAGAAACGAGGGACAAGGCTCGGCTCTGGATGGCGGCATATCGGCAACGAGTGGCCCGGTATTATAACGTGCGGGTGAAGCCGAAGACCTTCCAACCCAGCGACCTGATGCTGCGTCGAGCTGAAGCATCTCAAACCCGAGAGTGCGGTAAACTCTCACCGAATTGGGTCCCTACAAGGTGGCTGAGGCCCTCTTGCATGAGGCCTACTACCTCGAGGACTCAGATGGTGCCAGATTCCCTCGAACATGGAATGCCAGCAATTTGAGGAGATACTATCATTAGTGTAAGGTTTTCTTCCATTAATAATAAAGATTTTCCTTTGCGCAAAAGGTTATCTGCCTTGCAGGAAGGTTCCAATAGTCTTCGAGCCCAGCTCCAAGACACCAATTCCTGAGCACAGCTCTCAGGACAACCCGGACCGGGGCCCAGCTCTCCGGCCGGCAAGTCTTCGAGCCCAGCTCCAAGACACCAATTTCTGAGCCCAACTCTCAGGCAACCAAGACCTGGGGCCCAGCTCTCCGGAAGACAAGTCTTCGAGCCCAGCTCCAAGATACCAACTCCTGAGCCCAGCTCTCAGGCCAACCAGGACCGGGGCCTAGCTCTCCGGTCGGCAAGTCTTCGAGCCCAGCTCCAAGACACTAGTTCCTGAGCCCAGCTCTCAGGCAACCAAGACCCAGGGCCCAGCTCTCCGGAAGACAAGTCTTCGAGCCCAGCTCCAAGATGCCAACTCCTGAGCCCAGCTCTCAAGCCAACCCGGACCGGGGCCCAGCTCTCCGCCGGCAAGTCTTCGAGCCCAGCTCCAAGATACCAATTCCTGAGCCCAGCTCTCAGGCGACCAAGACCTGGGGCTCAACTCTTCGGAAGATAAGTCTTCGAGCCCAGCTCCAAGATACCAACTCCTGAGCCCAGCTCTCAGGCCAACTCGGACCGGGGCCCAGCTCTCCGGCCGGCAAGTCTTCGAGCCCAGCTCCAAGATACCAGTTTCTGAGCTCAGCTCTCAGGCAACCAAGACTCGGGGCCCAGCTCTCCGGAAGACAAGTCTTCGAGCCCGGCTCCAAGATGCCAACTCCTGAGCCCAGCTCTCAGGCCAACCAGGACCGGGGCCCAGCTCTCCGACCGACAAGTCTTCGAGCCCAGCTCCAAGACACTAATTCCTGAGCCCAGCTCTCAGGCGACCAAGACCGGGGCCCAGCTCTCCGGAAGAAAGTCTTCGAGCCCAGCTCCAAGACACCAACTCCTGAGCCCAGCTCTCAAGCCAACCCGGACCGGGGCCCAGCTCTCCGGCCGGCAAGTCTTCGAGCCTAGCTCCAAGACACCAATTTCTGAGCCCAGCTCTCAGGCAACCAAGACCCGGGGCTCAGCTCTCAGGAAGACAAGTCTTCGAGCCCAGCTCCAAGACACCAACTCCTAAGCCCAGCTCTCAGGCCAACCCGGACCGGGGCCCAGCTCTCCGGCTGGCAAGTCTTCGAGGCCAGCTCCAAGATACCAATTCCTGAGCCCAGCTCTTAGGCAACCAAGACCCGGGACCCAGCTCTCCGGAAGACAAGTCTTCGAGCCCAGCTCCAAGACACCAACTCCTGAGCTCAGCTCTCAGGCCAACCTGGACCGGGGCCCAGCTCTCCGGCCAGCAAGTCTTCGAGCCCAGCTCCAAGAGACCAATTCCTGAGCCCAGCTCTCAAGCGACTAAGACCCGGGGCCCAGCTCTCCAGAAGACAAGTCTTCGAGCCTAGCTCCAAGACACCAAGATCTGAGCCCAGTTCTTAGGCATTCAAGCCCGGGGTCCAGCTCTTCGGCACCAAAGCCTCGAGCCTAGCTCCAAATCATCCAAGACCTGAGCCCAGCTCTCAGGCATTAAATGGTGGGGACACGGAGGCACCAGAATAAGACAGAGGCTTTTTCAACCCTCTGTAAATTGATCAATAATTTATGAGTCCATCTGTAATAAGGGCTTAGCTCATCTGAGTCCATTTTAGTTGTTATTTGAGTATTTTTAGTTGTTATTTTAGTTCTGTACTAGTCAGCTCATGTTGAGCTAGTTCAGTCCAATGCTAGTCAGCTCATGTTGAGCTAATTTTATTTTTTTTGAGTCCTGTCCAAGCATACTGAAGACTCAAGACTATATCATACAAGTGAAGACCAAGTCCAACTAGATTGAAGACATGGAAGTATAGCACAAGTCCAACCCAGCTTGAAGATTTGAAGACCCCAAGAGGAAAATTCAGAAAATCCTGATTTCTTGCAGATGCCCTCCAGATGCCCAGATTCCCTTCCAGATGTCAAAGTATATTCATAGATAATGGCATCCATGATTCCAGAGGTCCATCTGCATCCTAGCCCAAAGAAATCAAGCCCAGGTGCCATGCCCAAGCCCCTAAGAAGCAAGATACCAGGGAATATTCCTGCTACCTGGCTACCAGGCCACCCCAGCTTCCAGAGGCCCAAACCCATGCACCCGAGCCCCTTTGGGCCGGCCTTTTGCTGCTCCTAGAAGCCCAACACGCCCCCCTAGGCATCCTTGGAGTCTTGACCAAGTCAAGAAAATTTTTAGGGATTTTTCTACCTAATATTTCCTTATTTTCTAGCTAGGGTTTGAGAGGGAAAAGAATTCTTATGTAAAGACTTATGTACCCTTACTTGGAGCCCAAGGTTAAGGGTCTATTTAAGGGACCCTAGCCTCTTGTATGAGGAGAATTTTTGATGAATGAAAACCTTGAGTTCTTCTATTGAGTGGTGTGATACCCTGCTGTGTGCATAAAGGGGTTTGTGAGAGTTCTTCTTCCCGGTGTTTGCAATCATCTTCCTGCAGCCAACAAACCCTCCAGATCCCTGGACGCCCACTCCAAAAGAAGCCTTCCCTTGCTGTTTTTACTTTGTTTTCTTGTTCCTTTGTGAGATTTCTAACCCCTGACAGGTCGTTTGCAGGTCCCTGAGTTCCTACGAATCCAACGACTCCAGCCAAGCCTCAATCGGATCACCGAGCAGAAAGCCGGGTATCCGCGGGTCTTTGGCTCGATTTTCCAGGCCGCATCCATCGAGGAACGAGAGACCCCTTCGCTGCGATCTTCACAGACGTTGTCAGGTACACCCCTCTACCTCCAGTAGTTTTATTGTAGGAGAACTTGCCCTAACCGAGGCTTCTCAGCCCCGGCGGTCCTTCTTTGCTACTTTTCTAGGTCCTAATCTGCATGCTGATCTTCAAAAATTCAAACAAAATTCCCTACAAATAATTTTGATCTGAAATTTGGGAATTAATCACCTAACTCAACATGTAAAACATACAAAAAAAAATTGCATGCATATTAGTTCCCCATCATTTGGTATCAGAGCATAGATTAGGGCTTGTTTTCTACAATTTTTCAATCCGTATATACTCTGTTATTTTAATTATTTCTCCCTGTTAAAAACTCCAAAAATTTTGAAATTTATTTTCCTGGATTTATCATAATTTACAATAATTTCAAAATTTTTTTCAGATTTTATTATGGCATGTGAATTTTCTGCAAGCCGAAATAGGGCCTGCAAATTTTTGGCTCTATTTTTTTTAGCAAGACAAGTTTGGAAGTTTTAGGTTTTTGTTTAGCAATTTTTGCATATTTTTAATTTTAGTATATTTCCAGTATATTAGGCCATGTTTTGCAAGTTTTCTTCTATTTAAAAAAATACCAAAAAAAAAAATTACATATTCTCCAAAAATACCAAAAAAAAAAAAATATCTAAACCCTAATTTGCATCCTCATCTGCCTGCCATCATTGCATAATTTACTTTTAAGAGCACTCTTGCTATATCAGATGGGGGGAGGATTTGATCACCTCTCCTTAGCCCAAAACAACATCCCTTGCATTCAGTCCCAAGCCTTAACCTAAAATTAATTAGACTTAATTTGCCCTAGTGGGCTAGGGATACCAACTGGTCGGGTCCGGGCTAGTGTTAGATCACTGTGTCAAGTTAACCTGTGTGTGCCTTGTGCTCAGTGTCTAGAACGGTGGTTTAGGGATTCAATCCCGAAGGGCTTGTGTGCTGGTCCGCCTACCTGGCCAATCTCTGATTGGTGTCTAGGATTGGCAATCAGGGACCTAACACTCTCCTTACACCTGCCTGGCTAAGTACAGGGTTATTATAGGCTAGTTTGCCACCCTGATTGAGCATCTAGTTTGGACTCTAGGTCTAGTCAGCTATAGTCGGTCTGATCGAGTCTTGTATGAGCACTAGATCAGTAGTTTCATATCACCCACCTCCTTCACAAATGTCTGAACCCATGGAAAACTTACAAGCCCAAATAAAAGCCCTAGCTGATCAAATGGCCCAGATGACTACCCAGTTAACTCAGTCTGGTACCCAAACCAACAATAGAATTGACCATCTTGCCAAAAGGTTTGACCAGTTAGGAGGCCGTGTAGGGACCATAGCAAGAACCCATGGGTCACAATCTGAGCCAGATCCTGAGTCCCCTCAACCTAGGAGAACCCCAAACCCTGATCTATACCATGAGGTCGAACCTAGGAGATCCCCTTATTCTAACCCGTTCTACAATCCTCAACCTAGGAGGACCCCAAACCCTGATCCATACCGAGAGATTGAACCTAGGAGAGCCCCTCAGCCTGACCCATACAATAATACTGAACCTAGAAGAACCCCTTACCATGACCCTTATTATGATACTGAACCTAGAAGAACCCCTTACCGTGACCATTATTATGATACTGAACCAAGGAGAACCCAATACTCTGACCCATATAGGGAGTCCAATCCTAGGAGAACCCAATACTCTGACCCATATAGGGAGCCTAACCCTAGGAGAACCCAATACTCTGACCCATATAGAGAGCCCAACCCTAGGAGAACCCAATATTCTGACCCATATAGGGAGTCCAACCCTAGGAGAACCCAATATCCTGACCCATATAGGAAGCCCAACCTTAGGAGGACCCCATACCATGATCCATCCTTAGAACCTGATCATAGAGCTGACCCAAAATCCTATGACCCCAGATCCTATAATCCCATGACCCATAGATCTGCATCCTTGTCCTATGAGCCTAGAGAACCCATAACCCCTAAGTATCAACCTAGTACTAGTCATGCTTCTTCTAGTCAACCTGAACCCCATAGGATTAGTATCCCTAAATATGAACCCAGAAGTGAGCCACTACCCCTTATACAACCTGAACCTACTAGGAGTAGTACCCATAATCAGAGACCAGAACCTAACCAATTTCCTGCTAGCCGACCTTCTCCAACCATTCCTGAGATTCACAAGGCTTACATTAACGCGGAAGTGTATGAAGCTGATGTGAGCCTAGTGGATGAGTATGAGGGAGAAGAGGAGACACATTTAGTAGACCTAGAATTAGCTGACCCAGTAGATGCCCAGGTAGAAACCAACCCAGAGCTAGTTGACCTTGACCATATCCAACCTAAAGCTATAATGGAAGAACAAATAGAGGAAGAGAACCTTGGTACTGCTACTAGAGTCTTACCTAAGGAAACCGAAGAGGAGAGCCAAATTATAGAGTCTAGTCCTAAAATACAAGAACCAGAAGAATTTATTAAGGACCTGATCTCTTTGAATCAGTACCCTCAAGATGAGCCTCCTCCTATAGTTCCCATTAGGGACCTCTTCCCTGAGATTAGTAACCCATCATTCCATTATGCAAACCCCATAGATATACCGCAACCTCGTAAGGTTAGCCTCATTAGTCTAGGATTAGTCCCTGACATGCCTTCTTATATCGAACTTTATCCAACTAACCTTGAACCTTTTTTCCTACCCTACAAAACTAATTCTGAACCCACTTCCTATTTTCTGCCCTTTCCTGACACCTCCAACATTTCTAGGATTATTAGATTGCATTTAACAGAGATTAGCATACTGCATGCATTCATTACGCATGTTAGGTTTGCATTATACTTCTGGCATACCCTCTGGCATTTGCTTGGAGTCCATTGTAAATACTCTTGTGCACACCACACTAGGGTTAGACCTAGAGAGTCTATAGTCTCTTAGGTTTAGGCCCATAAAAGTCTAATAAATTTCCTTCGATAGGAATGCAAAGTCGAGTGTATTAGGTGTTAGTTTGAGTCCTTTGCATCATCTTGTTAGGAGTCTGCATGTGCCCAGCATGTTCACCACCTGCACTAATTTTGAAACAACTGGCTAATTCCCTAAGATGGATTAAAGAATTTGATGTAGTGGATTCTATCTTGGTTAGGCTTAGGCCTAAAAGAAGCTTCATGCTCGCAGAGCCGGACCTTTTAAAGTGATAGAGAAGGTTGGATCAAATGCCTAGGTATTAGAATTGCCTTCGGATTTGGACATTAGTTCTACCTTCAATATTACAGACCTGGTTGAGTATAGGGAACCGGCAGCGATACCTAGTGAGGCCTTTGGACCTATTCCTTTTCATTGTGAGTGACCCTAACCTAGAGTGTCCACAAACAAATTTGGCCTGAGAGAGGAGAACGGATCGGGCGTATCCTGGACGATCAAGCCATCACGACCCAGGGCCATGTCTATCAACGCTTCCTGGTCCGATGGCAGGCCGGCCAGAGTCGGACGATTCGTGGATTTCTCGAGAGGACTTGCAACGCCTCAACCCAGACTTTCTCGAGAGATATGTGAGCCAGTCTGACCTTCACTCGACATGGTCGAGTTCCTCCCACCCCGGGAGAATTGGTGGGGACACCGGAGGCACCAGAATAAGACAGAGGCTTTTTCAACCCTCTGTAAATTGATCAATAATTTATGAGTCCATCTGTAATAAGGGCTTAGCTCATCTGAGTCCATTTTAGTTGTTATTTGAGTATTTTTAGTTGTTATTTTAGTTCTGTACTAGTCAGCTCATGTTGAGCTAGTTCAGTCCAATGCTAGTCAGCTCATGTTAAGCTAATTTTATTTTTTTTGAGTCCTGTCCAAGCATACTGAAGACTCAAGACTATATCATACAAGTGAAGACCAAGTCCAACTAGATTGAAGACATGGAAGTATAGCACAAGTCCAACCCAGCTTGAAGATTTGAAGACCCCAAGAGGAAAATTCAGAAAATCCTGATTTCTTGCAGATGCCCTCCAGATGCCCAGATTCCCTTCCAGATGTCAAAGTATATTCATAGATAATGGCATCCATGATTCCAGAGGTCCATCTGCATCCTAGCCCAAAGAAATCAAGCCCAGGTGCCATGCCCAAGCCCCTAAGAAGCAAGATACCAGGGAATATTCCTGCTACCTGGCTACCAGGCCACCCCAGCTTCTAGAGGCCCAAACCCATGCACCCGAGCCCCTTTGGGCCGGCCTTTTGCTGCTCCTAGAAGCCCAACACGCCCCCCTAGGCATCCTTGGAGTCTTGACCAAGTCAAGAAAATTTTTAGGGATTTTTCTACCTAATATTTCCTTATTTTCTAGCTAGGGTTTGAGAGGGAAAAGGATTCTTATGTAAAGACTTATGTACCCTTACTTGGAGCCCAAGGTTAAGGGTCTATTTAAGGGACCCTAGCCTCTTGTATGAGGAGAATTTTTGATGAATGAAAACCTTGAGTTCTTCTATTGAGTGGTGTGATACCCTGCTGTGTGCATAAAGGGGTTTGTGAGAGTTCTTCTTCCCGGTGTTTGCAATCATCTTCCTGCAGCCAACAAACCCTCCAGATCCCTGGACGCCCACTCCAAAAGAAGCCTTCCCTTGCTGTTTTTACTTTGTTTTCTTGTTCCTTTGTGAGATTTCTAACCCCTGACAGGTCGTTTGCAGGTCCCTGAGTTCCTACGAATCCAACGACTCCAGCCAAGCCTCAATCGGATCACCGAGCAGAAAGCCGGGTATCCGCGGGTCTTTGGCTCGATTTTCCAGGCCGCATCCGTCGAGGAACGAGAGACCCCTTCGCTGCGATCTTCACAGACGTTGTCAGGTACACCCCTCTACCTCCAGTAGTTTTATTGTAGGAGAACTTGCCCTAACCGAGGCTTCTCAGCCCCGGCGGTCCTTCTTTGCTACTTTTCTAGGTCCTAATCTGCATGCTGATCTTCAAAAATTCAAACAAAATTCCCTACAAATAATTTTGATCTGAAATTTGGGAATTAATCACCTAACTCAACATGTAAAACATACAAAAAAAAATTGCATGCATATTAGTTCCCCATCATTTGGTATCAGAGCATAGATTAGGGCTTGTTTTCTACAATTTTTCAATCCGTATATACTCTGTTATTTTAATTATTTCTCCCTGTTAAAAACTCCAAAAATTTTGAAATTTATTTTCCTGGATTTATCATAATTTACAATAATTTCAAAAATTTTTTCAGATTTTATTATGCATGTGAATTTTCTGCAAGCCGAAATAGGGCCTGCAAATTTTTGGCTCTATTTTTTTTAGCAAGACAAGTTTAGAAGTTTTAGGTTTTTGTTTAGCAATTTTTGCATATTTTTTAATTTTAGTATATTTCCAGTATATTAGGCCATGTTTTGCAAGTTTTCTTCTATTTAAAAAAATACCAAAAAAAAAAATTACATATTCTCCAAAAATACCAAAAAAAAAAAAATATCTAAACCCTAATTTGCATCCTCATCTGCCTGCCATCATTGCATAATTTATTTTTAAGGGCACTCTTGCTATATCAGATGGGGGGAGGATTTGATCACCTCTCCTTAGCCCAAAACAACATCCCTTGCATTCAGTCCCAAGCCTTAACCTAAAATTAATTAGACTTAATTTGCCCTAGTGGGCTAGGGACACCAACTGGTCGGGTCCGGGCTAGTGTTAGATCACTGTGTCAAGTTAACCTGTGTGTGCCTTGTGCTCAGTGTCTAGAACGGTGGTTTAGGGATTCAATCCCGAAGGGCTTGTGTGCTGGTCCGCCTACCTGGCCAATCTCTGATTGGTGTCTAGGATTGGCAATCAGGGACCTAACACTCTCCTTACACCTGCCTGGCTAAGTACAGGGTTATTATAGGCTAGTTTGCCACCCTGATTGAGCATCTAGTTTGGACTCTAGGTCTAGTCAGCTATAGTCGGTCTGATCGAGTCTTGTATGAGCACTAGATCAGTAGTTTCATATCACCCACCTCCTTCACAAATGTCTGAACCCATGAAAAACTTACAAGCCCAAATAAAAGCCCTAGCTGATCAAATGGCCCAGATGACTACCCAGTTAACTCAGTCTGGTACCCAAACCAACAATAGAATTGACCATCTTGCCAAAAGGTTTGACCAGTTAGGAGGCCGTGTAGGGACCATAGCAAGAACCCATGGGTCACAATCTGAGCCAGATCCTGAGTCCCCTCAACCTAGGAGAACCCCAAACCCTGATCTATACCATGAGGTCGAACCTAGGAGATCCCCTTATTCTAACCCGTACTACAATCCTCAACCTAGGAGGACCCCAAACCCTGATCCATACCGAGAGATTGAACCTAGGAGAGCCCCTCAGCCTGACCCATACAATAATACTGAACCTAGAAGAACCCCTTACCATGACCCTTATTATGATACTGAACCTAGAAGAACCCCTTACCGTGACCATTATTATGATACTGAACCAAGGAGAACCCAGTACTCTGACCCATATAGGGAGTCCAATCCTAGGAGAACCCAATACTCTGACCCATATAGGGAGCCTAACCCTAGGAGAACCCAATACTCTGACCCATATAGAGAGCCCAACCCTAGGAGAACCCAATATTCTGACCCATATAGGGAGTCCAACCCTAGGAGAACCCAATATCCTGACCCATATAGGAAGCCCAACTTTAGGAGGACCCCATACCATGATCCATCCTTAGAACCTGATCATAGAGCTGACCCAAAATCCTATGACCCCAGATCCTATAATCCCATGACCCATAGATCTGCATCCTTGTCCTATGAGCCTAGAGAACCCATAACCCCTAAGTATCAACCTAGTACTAGTCATGCTTCTTCTAGTCAACCTGAATCCCATAGGATTAGTATCCCTAAATATGAACCCAGAAGTGAGCCACTACCCCTTATACAACCTGAACCTACTAGGAGTAGTACCCATAATCAGAGACCAGAACCTAACCAATTTCCTTCTAGCCGACCTTCTCCAACCATTCCTGAGATTCACAAGGCTTACATTAACGCGGAAGTGTATGAAGCTGATGTGAGCCTAGTGGATGAGTATGAGGGAGAAGAGGAGACACATTTAGTAGACCTAGAATTAGCTGACCCAGTAGATGCCCAGGTAGAAACCAACCCAGAGCTAGTTGACCTTGACCATATCCAACCTAAAGCTATAATGGAAGAACAAATAGAGGAAGAGAACCTAGGTACTGCTACTAGAGTCTTACCTAAGGAAACCGAAGAGGAGAGCCAAATTATAGAGTCTAGTCCTAAAATACAAGAACCAGAAGAATTTATTAAGGACCTGATCTCTTTGAATCAGTACCCTCAAGATGAGCCTCCTCCTATAGTTCCCATTAGGGACCTCTTCCCTGAGATTAGTAACCCATCATTCCATTATGCAAACCCCATAGATATACCGCAACCTCGTAAGGTTAGCCTCATTAGTCTAGGATTAGTCCCTGACATGCCTTCTTATATCGAACTTTATCCAACTAACCTTGAACCTTTTTCCTACCCTACAAAACTAATTCTGAACCCACTTCCTATTTTCTGCCCTTTCCTGACACCTCCAACATTTCTAGGATTATTAGATTGCATTTAACAGAGATTAGCATACTGCATGCATTCATTACGCATGTTAGGTTTGCATTATACTTCTGGCATACCCTCTGGCATTTGCTTGGAGTCCATTGTAAATACTCTTGTGCACACCACACTAGGGTTAGACCTAGAGAGTCTATAGTCTCTTAGGTTTAGGCCCATAAAAGTCTAATAAATTTCCTTCGATAGGAATGCAAAGTCGAGTGTATTAGGTGTTAGTTTGAGTCCTTTGCATCATCTTGTTAGGAGTCTGCATGTGCCTAGCATGTTCACCACCTGCACTAATTTTGAAACAACTGGCTAATTCCCTAAGATGGATTAAAGAATTTGATGTAGTGGATTCTATCTTGGTTAGGCTTAGGCCTAAAAGAAGCTTCATGCTCGCAGAGCCGGACCTTTTAAAGTGATAGAGAAGGTTGGATCAAATGCCTAGGTATTAGAATTGCCTTCGGATTTGGACATTAGTTCTACCTTCAATATTACAGACCTGGTTGAGTATAGGGAACCGGCAGCGATACCTAGTGAGGCCTTTGGACCTATTCCTTTTCATTGTGAGTGACCCTAACCTAGAGTGTCCACAAACAAATTTGGCCTGAGAGAGGAGAACGGATCGGGCGTATCCTGGACGATCAAGCCATCACGACCCAGGGCCATGTCTATCAACGCTTCCTGGTCCGATGGCAGGCCGGCCAGAGTCGGACGATTCGTGGATTTCTCGAGAGGACTTGCAACGCCTCAACCCAGACCTTCTCGAGAGATATGTGAGCCAGTCTGACCTTCACTCGACAGGGTCGAGTTCCTCCCACCCCGGGAGAATTGGTGGGGACACCGGAGGCACCAGAATAAGACAGAGGCTTTTTCAACTCTCTGTAAATTGATCAATAATTTATGAGTCCATCTGTAATAAGGGCTTAGCTCATCTGAGTCCATTTTAGTTGTTATTTGAGTATTTTTAGTTGTTATTTTAGTTCTGTACTAGTCAGCTCATGTTGAGCTAGTTCAGTCCAATGCTAGTCAGCTCATGTTGAGCTAATTTTATTTTTTTGAGTCCTGTCCAAGCATACTGAAGACTCAAGACTATATCATACAAGTGAAGACCAAGTCCAACTAGATTGAAGACATGGAAGTATAGCACAAGTCCAACCCAGCTTGAAGATTTGAAGACCCCAAGAGGAAAATTCAGAAAATCCTGATTTCTTGCAGATGCCCTCCAGATGCCCAGATTCACTTCCAGATGTCAAAGTATATTCATAGATAATGGCATCCATGATTCCAGAGGTCCATCTGCATCCTAGCCCAAAGAAATCAAGCCCAGGTGCCATGCCCAAGCCCCTAAGAAGCAAGATACCAGGGAATATTCCTGCTACCTGGCTACCAGGCCACCCCAGCTTCCAGAGGCCCAAACCCATGCACCCGAGCCCCTTTGGGCCGGCCTTTTGCTGCTCCTAGAAGCCCAACACGCCCCCCTAGGCATCCTTGGAGTCTTGACCAAGTCAAGAAAATTTTTAGGGATTTTTCTACCTAATATTTCCTTATTTTCTAGCTAGGGTTTGAGAGGGAAAAGGATTCTTATGTAAAGACTTATGTACCCTTACTTGGAGCCCAAGGTTAAGGGTCTATTTAAGGGACCCTAGCCTCTTGTATGAGGAGAATTTTTGATGAATGAAAACCTTGAGTTCTTCTATTGAGTGGTGTGATACCCTGCTGTGTGCATAAAGGGGTTTGTGAGAGTTCTTCTTCCCGGTGTTTGCAATCATCTTCCTGCAGCCAACAAACCCTCCAGATCCCTGGACGCCCACTCCAAAAGAAGCCTTCCCTTGCTGTTTTTACTTTGTTTTCTTGTTCCTTTGTGAGATTTCTAACCCCTGACAGGTCGTTTGCAGGTCCCTGAGTTCCTACGAATCCAACGACTCCAGCCAAGCCTCAATCGGATCACCGAGCAGAAAGCCGGGTATCCGCGGGTCTTTGGCTCGATTTTCCAGGCCGCATCCGTCGAGGAACGAGAGACCCCTTCGCTGCGATCTTCACAGACGTTGTCAGGTACACCCCTCTACCTCCAGTAGTTTTATTGTAGGAGAACTTGCCCTAACCGAGGCTTCTCAGCCCCGGCGGTCCTTCTTTGCTACTTTTCTAGGTCCTAATCTGCATGCTGATCTTCAAAAATTCAAACAAAATTCCCTACAAATAATTTTGATCTGAAATTTGGGAATTAATCACCTAACTCAACATGTAAAACATACAAAAAAAAATTGCATGCATATTAGTTCCCCATCATTTGGTATCAGAGCATAGATTAGGGCTTGTTTTCTACAATTTTTCAATCCGTATATACTCTGTTATTTTAATTATTTCTCCCTGTTAAAAACTCCAAAAATTTTGAAATTTATTTTCCTGGATTTATCATAATTTACAATAATTTCAAAAATTTTTCAGATTTTATTATGCATGTGAATTTTCTGCAAGCCGAAATAGGGCCTGCAAATTTTGGCTCTATTTTTTTTAGCAAGACAAGTTTAGAAGTTTTAGGTTTTTGTTTAGCAATTTTTGCATATTTTTTAATTTTAGTATATTTCCAGTATATTAGGCCATGTTTTGCAAGTTTTCTTCTATTTAAAAAAATACCAAAAAAAAAAATTACATATTCTCCAAAAATACCAAAAAAAAAAAAATATCTAAACCCTAATTTGCATCCTCATCTGCCTGCCATCATTGCATAATTTACTTTTAAGGGCACTCTTGCTATATCAGATGGGGGGAGGATTTGATCACCTCTCCTTAGCCCAAAACAACATCCCTTGCATTCAGTCCCAAGCCTTAACCTAAAATTAATTAGACTTAATTTGCCCTAGTGGGCTAGGGACACCAACTGGTCGGGTCCGGGCTAGTGTTAGATCACTGTGTCAAGTTAACCTGTGTGTGCCTTGTGCTCAGTGTCTAGAACGGTGGTTTAGGGATTCAATCCCGAAGGGCTTGTGTGCTGGTCCGCCTACCTGGCCAATCTCTGATTGGTGTCTAGGATTGGCAATCAGGGACCTAACACTCTCCTTACACCTGCCTGGCTAAGTACAGGGTTATTATAGGCTAGTTTGCCACCCTGATTGAGCATCTAGTTTGGACTCTAGGTCTAGTCAGCTATAGTCGGTCTGATCGAGTCTTGTATGAGCACTAGATCAGTAGTTTCATATCACCCACCTCCTTCACAAATGTCTGAACCCATGGAAAACTTACAAGCCCAAATAAAAGCCCTAGCTGATCAAATGGCCCAGATGACTACCCAGTTAACTCAGTCTGGTACCCAAACCAACAATAGAATTGACCATCTTGCCAAAAGGTTTGACCAGTTAGGAGGCCGTGTAGGGACCATAGCAAGAACCCATGGGTCACAATCTGAGCCAGATCCTGAGTCCCCTCAACCTAGGAGAACCCCAAACCCTGATCTATACCATGAGGTCGAACCTAGGAGATCCCCTTATTCTAACCCGTACTACAATCCTCAACCTAGGAGGACCCCAAACCCTGATCCATACCGAGAGATTGAACCTAGGAGAGCCCCTCAGCCTGACCCATACAATAATACTGAACCTAGAAGAACCCCTTACCATGACCCTTATTATGATACTGAACCTAGAAGAACCCCTTACCGTGACCATTATTATGATACTGAACCAAGGAGAACCCAATACTCTGACCCATATAGGGAGTCCAATCCTAGGAGAACCCAATACTCTGACCCATATAGGGAGCCTAACCCTAGGAGAACCCAATACTCTGACCCATATAGAGAGCCCAATCCTAGGAGAACCCAATATTCTGACCCATATAGGGAGTCCAACCCTAGGAGAACCCAATATCCTGACCCATATAGGAAGCCCAACCTTAGGAGGACCCCATACCATGATCCATCCTTAGAACCTGATCATAGAGCTGACCCAAAATCCTATGACCCCAGATCCTATAATCCCATGACCCATAGATCTGCATCCTTGTCCTATGAGCCTAGAGAACCCATAACCCCTAAGTATCAACCTAGTACTAGTCATGCTTCTTCTAGTCAACCTGAACCCCATAGGATTAGTATCCCTAAATATGAACCCAGAAGTGAGCCACTACCCCTTATACAACCTGAACCTACTAGGAGTAGTACCCATAATCAGAGACCAGAACCTAACCAATTTCCTGCTAGCCGACCTTCTCCAACCATTCCTGAGATTCACAAGGCTTACATTAACGCGGAAGTGTATGAAGCTGATGTGAGCCTAGTGGATGAGTATGAGGGAGAAGAGGAGACACATTTAGTAGACCTAGAATTAGTTGACCCAGTAGATGCCCAGGTAGAAACCAACCCAGAGCTAGTTGACCTTGACCATATCCAACCTAAAGCTATAATGGAAGAACAAATAGAGGAAGAGAACCTAGGTACTGCTACTAGAGTCTTACCTAAGGAAACCGAAGAGGAGAGCCAAATTATAGAGTCTAGTCCTAAAATACAAGAACCAGAAGAATTTATTAAGGACCTGATCTCTTTGAATCAGTACCCTCAAGATGAGCCTCCTCCTATAGTTCCCATTAGGGACCTCTTCCCTGAGATTAGTAACCCATCATTCCATTATGCAAACCCCATAGATATACCGCAACCTCGTAAGGTTAGCCTCATTAGTCTAGGATTAGTCCCTGACATGCCTTCTTATATCGAACTTTATCCAACTAACCTTGAACCTTTTTTCCTACCCTACAAAACTAATTCTGAACCCACTTCCTATTTTCTGCCCTTTCCTGACACCTCCAACATTTCTAGGATTATTAGATTGCATTTAACAGAGATTAGCATACTGCATGCATTCATTACGCATGTTAGGTTTGCATTATACTTCTGGCATACCCTCTGGCATTTGCTTGGAGTCCATTGTAAATACTCTTGTGCACACCACACTAGGGTTAGACCTAGAGAGTCTATAGTCTCTTAGGTTTAGGCCCATAAAAGTCTAATAAATTTCCTTCGATAGGAATGCAAAGTCGAGTATATTAGGTGTTAGTTTGAGTCCTTTGCATCATCTTGTTAGGAGTCTGCATGTGCCCAGCATGTTCACCACCTGCACTAATTTTGAAACAACTGGCTAATTCCCTAAGATGGATTAAAGAATTTGATGTAGTGGATTCTATCTTGGTTAGGCTTAGGCCTAAAAGAAGCTTCATGCTCGCAGAGCCGGACCTTTTAAAGTGATAGAGAAGGTTGGATCAAATGCCTAGGTATTAGAATTGCCTTCGGATTTGGACATTAGTTCTACCTTCAATATTACAGACCTGGTTGAGTATAGGGAACCGGCAGCGATACCTAGTGAGGCCTTTGGACCTATTCCTTTTCATTGTGAGTGACCCTAACCTAGAGTGTCCACAAACAAATTTGGCCTGAGAGAGGAGAACGGATCGGGCGTATCCTGGACGATCAAGCCATCACGACCCAGGGCCATGTCTATCAACGCTTCCTGGTCCGATGGCAGGCCGGCCAGAGTCGGACGATTCGTGGATTTCTCGAGAGGACTTGCAACGCCTCAACCCAGACCTTCTCGAGAGATATGTGAGCCAGTCTGACCTTCACTCGACAGGGTCGAGTTCCTCCCACCCCGGGAGAATTGGTGGGGACACCGGAGGCACCAGAATAAGACAGAGGCTTTTTCAACCCTCTGTAAATTGATCAATAATTTATGAGTCCATCTGTAATAAGGGCTTAGCTCATCTGAGTCCATTTTAGTTGTTATTTGAGTATTTTTAGTTGTTATTTTAGTTCTGTACTAGTCAGCTCATGTTGAGCTAGTTCAGTCCAATGCTAGTCAGCTCATGTTGAGCTAATTTTATTTTTTTTGAGTCCTGTCCAAGCATACTGAAGACTCAAGACTATATCATACAAGTGAAGACCAAGTCCAACTAGATTGAAGACATGGAAGTATAGCACAAGTCCAACCCAGCTTGAAGATTTGAAGACCCCAAGAGGAAAATTCAGAAAATCCTGATTTCTTGCAGATGCCCTCCAGATGCCCAGATTCACTTCCAGATGTCAAAGTATATTCATAGATAATGGCATCCATGATTCCAGAGGTCCATCTGCATCCTAGCCCAAAGAAATCAAGCCCAGGTGCCATGCCCAAGCCCCTAAGAAGCAAGATACCAGGGAATATTCCTGCTACCTGGCTACCAGGCCACCCCAGCTTCCAGAGGCCCAAACCCATGCACCCGAGCCCCTTTGGGCCGGCCTTTTGCTGCTCCTAGAAGCCCAACACGCCCCCCTAGGCATCCTTGGAGTCTTGACCAAGTCAAGAAAATTTTTAGGGATTTTTCTACCTAATATTTCCTTATTTTCTAGCTAGGGTTTGAGAGGGAAAAGGATTCTTATGTAAAGACTTATGTACCCTTACTTGGAGCCCAAGGTTAAGGGTCTATTTAAGGGACCCTAGCCTCTTGTATGAGGAGAATTTTTGATGAATGAAAACCTTGAGTTCTTCTATTGAGTGGTGTGATACCCTGCTGTGTGCATAAAGGGGTTTGTGAGAGTTCTTCTTCCCGGTGTTTGCAATCATCTTCCTGCAGCCAACAAACCCTCCAGATCCCTGGACGCCCACTCCAAAAGAAGCCTTCCCTTGCTGTTTTTACTTTGTTTTCTTGTTCCTTTGTGAGATTTCTAACCCCTGACAGGTCGTTTGCAGGTCCCTGAGTTCCTACGAATCCAACGACTCCAGCCAAGCCTCAATCGGATCACCGAGCAGAAAGCCGGGTATCCGCGGGTCTTTGGCTCGATTTTCCAGGCCGCATCCGTCGAGGAACGAGAGACCCCTTCGCTGCGATCTTCACAGACGTTGTCAGGTACACCCCTCTACCTCCAGTAGTTTTATTGTAGGAGAACTTGCCCTAACCGAGGCTTCTCAGCCCCGGCGGTCCTTCTTTGCTACTTTTCTAGGTCCTAATCTGCATGCTGATCTTCAAAAATTCAAACAAAATTCCCTACAAATAATTTTGATCTGAAATTTGGGAATTAATCACCTAACTCAACATGTAAAACATACAAAAAAAATTGCATGCATATTAGTTCCCCATCATTAAAGCCCGGGGCCCAGCTCTCCAGCACCAAAGCCTCGAGCCTAGCTCCAAGGCATCCAAGACTTGAGCCCAGCTCTCAAGCATTCAAGCCCGGGGCCCAGCTCTCCGGCACCAAGTCTTCAAGCCCAGCTCCAAGGCATCTGAGGCATGAGCCCAGCTCTCAAGCATTCAAGACCCGGGGCCAGCACTCCGGAAGACAAGTCTTCGAGCTCAGCTCTCTGGCATCAAAGACCTAAGCCCAGATAAAGTAGAGCCCTTCTCTCTAATCTCCCTACACAAAGAAGAAAGGAGGGGACATTTACACCACAAAAAAGAAAAAGAAAAAGAAAAAGGGGGAGTTGGACTTATTAAAGCACTCTTCATTACTTCACAAAAAGTATTACACTATTCCCCGGGCCTCGACATGCCAGGCTCCCGGACCAACAAAAAGGAAAAATTACAAAGGGCCTAAGGGTCCTACTTTACTCAACCGATGCCTTCCCCAGACGGCGCCCGACCCGGATCTCTCCCTTCTCAGCCTCCGCTGCCGGGGCGCATTCTTCGGCGATCGCTGCTGGAGGAACTTCCTCAGCCGTTGCCGCCCTCACAGCCGATTCAGCTACCGTCGTCGCTGGAGCTGGTTCGGTTGCTGCCACCTGCGGAGCGGTTTAACCGTCGTCTTCTGCGGGGCCAGTTCAGCGCGCGCCGACGCAGCCGAGGCCGCCCGCGGAGGAGGCTCGGCCGTAGCAGCGCTTTCCTTCACCACGGCCGGCACCGGGGATGAAGTCTTCACGCCCGGGAGTCAGAGCCCGGCCATCCGCTTGTCCGAGATGATGCCGCGCAACTGGGACCGACAATAAGCGAACCTCTTGAAAAAGGAGTCCGTCGCCGCTTCCTTGAAGTCTTCCAAGTACTCCGAGGAGGCCTTGAAATTGGCCACCGCATCGACGATCTCCTTCCTCGTGGCCTCCGCCTGGCAGAATGCCTCAAATGACTTCTCCTCCGCGCATTCAGCCCGGCGGATCGTCTCAGCCATCCCTCTCTTCGCTGCCTCGATCGAGTTGGCGGCGGCGGAAGCCTTCCCCTCCGCCTCTGCGGCCCTTTGCTCAGCGGCTGCAGCTTTCTTCTCAGCAGAGACGGCCCGTTCTCTCGCCGCCTCCGACTCGGCTCGGAGCTCTTTCAGCCGAGTCCTCTTCTCATCGAGCTCCCCCTTGAGCTCCCTCTTGAGCCGCTCGGCGTTGGCGACCTCGCCTTTGAGGCTCTTGACCTTTATATTCGGCTCTCAGGCCTCGTCGTTCTTCCGCTTCAGCTTGGTCCTCAGGGACTCAAGTTCCGCCTGCTGCTCTTTATCCCTCCTAGCCCAGTTGCGGCAGAAGTCCTGGATAAGGACGAGCTCCCTACCTTGCTGCAGCAGAGAGCGTGTTAGTCACGACAGTAAGGAATGTCGGGAGGAATGAAGCAAGGCGGGAGGAAACTTACGGCATAGAGGTTGGAGAAGGACGCGCTGATGACGTTGCTGAAGAGTCTCCCACTCCCTTCCCGCCAGTCGCAAGACTGAACAGAGAAGTCCATCATCCGCTCGGCGAGGTTCGGGTCCTTCATGATGGAGACATTGGGCCCCAATCTGAAAGGGACCCGGCGATAGTCCCTATCTTTCTTGCCCGCCGCCGATGCAGACTTCGCGGCAGGGGAAGCCCTCGGTGCAGGTTGCGAGCTCGGCACCAATTCGGACCGCGCCGCTGACGCCGGCCTCGCACCTTCTGGCTCCCCGTCCCCCTCGACTTCGACGATCTCCGGAGGAGGGGTTGCCACCGCAGTAGCAGCGGCAACCGATCTGGCCCGGGCCATCACCTCGGACTCAAGCGCCGGGGTCGGATCGCACTGCCTCGGAGGCTCCGGGACGGGCTCTGCTGCCCTCTTCCGCCTCCGCTCAAAAATGGGTGCAGTTGGACCGGTCTGCGCCGGCCTCGCACCGTCGTCCGCACGAGCCCTCTTCGAAGTGGGCTCGCCAGCCTTCGCCGCTTGATTTTGCTCCTCGGTAGAGGAGAGCAGTTGGTCCATCGAGAAGTTCATGCCTACACCAAGGAAGACGCAGTCAGCTCCAAGCTCAAAAAAAAAAAAAGAAGAAAAGAAGAGAAAAAAAAGGGAAGAAAAGGGTGGTCGAGCCGAACTCACCCGACTCCCGCGTCAAGTCGACCCCGGCCTCGTGGAGATTTTGCTCCGACAGTAGGATCTCGAGTGAAGGGATCTCAGCAGAGCGAAGCTGCTTGTACAACTCGAGGTCGGCTGCTTCGACCGAGGAGTTCCGGTTGGGAGACCGATCCGGGTCGCTCCAAGCCCAGTTGACCCCTTCGACCGAGGCGAAGAAATACCTACTCTTCCACCCCTTGATAGAAGAGGGGAGCTCAAACCTAATACTCCTGGGACGGAAGGAAAGAGACCACCATCTCTCCTCGGAGGGGTGGTGCTTCAGGATGAAGAAAGCCCTGAACAGAGAGAAGCAGGCGACTATCCCGTGGAAGTGACATAGAACGATGAAACAAAAGATCATTCTGATGGCGTTCGGGACAAGCTGGGCAGGAACGAGGCGGTAGTTGGTCAGGATGGAGAGGAAAAACGGATGGAAAGGAAATCGGAGGCTCCCGGCAAAGGTCTCCTCATAAAAAGCTATCTGACAAGGGCCACTAGAAGTGACTCGTTCCCCCGGACGAGGGACCGAAAGTCGGATGGACTCCGGGATATCATAATCCTGGATGGTCGCGAGCTCCACGGCGGTGATCACCGAAGCAATCCCTCTGGAACCTGTTAACCGAGAGGGTTCGGGGACAGGAGTAGAAAGAAAAGACAGACGAGGTGGAGGAACGGACCTGAGTTCCCTAATAGCTACGGGACCGAGGGGATGCCTTCTGCTAAACTCATAGCACACCGCCTCCCTTTCCTCGTCAGAAGGAGTTTTCGGCCTAGAAGATCCGACCTCGGCTTGGCAAGAAGGACGGAAGTTTGGACCGAAACGAGTCATGGTGAGAGAAGGAGAAGGTGAAAGAAGACCTATGAGGATCCCTAGTTGACAAGCGAGAGAAAGGAGACTAACCTGCTAAGAGCTTGGGGAGACAGAAACGGCCGGGGGAGATGGAAGAAGAGCCTCTGTATGATTGCGGGCGCGAAAGATTTGAAAGAAGGTGAGTTTTGGAAAAGTTACCTTTCTTTTCGAAGTGACCGGCGCCCGACCGTATCGTTACAGCTCCCCACTGAGGGATGCTTGCCGCGTGTCGTTGATCGACAAGGCAGGCGCCTTATTCTGATTGCGGCCGCTCTGAATTCCGTGCCTGCAATAACTGCTCGGACGTGGCCACGTGGCGCTACCGTACTGGCTTGGGGAACCGCCTCATGAAGCACCGTCGATCGCGGTCATTACTGCACCTGATCCTCACCTTTCCATATCAGCACCACAATTACTCCCTTCGTCCCGAGCGCCATGCACTAATTGGCCTCGGGAGTGGGGGGCAAATGATGTGGTGGGATCGCTGACGTGGAACACCTGACAGATGCCATGTCAGAGTACGCTATCATGATGGATATCTCCTCCCGGGCTCCTTTCCCGTGCTGAGCTCCCTCGTCGGGCTGAGCTCCCTAGAACGCCGGGCCCGCCTGCCGAGATTGAGCACCGTCCTCCGCCAGGTCGGCTCCCGCGAGATCGGGATGCTTAGGTCGGAGCTGAGCGACTTTCCCAGATCGAGCCCCTCGAAGCCGAGTTCCGCGGCCCGGAGTCGAGCTCAGCCCTCTGCCACGTGGAGCCCCTTCGAGGTCGAGCCCTCTGGTCTGGGGTCGCGTGCCGCCCTCCTCCGCCAGGTCAAACCCCTTGAAGCCGAGCCCCGTGGTCCGGAGTCGAGTCCAACGCTCCTCCGCCACATGGAACCCCTTCGAGGTCGAGCCCGGCGGAGCCTAGTCCTGCTCTCCAGCTCGGCCACCACCTCGGCCAGGGTGCCAACCACCAAGGAAGCGGCACCTCCCCTTCAAGGACACCGGCAGGTCTCCTGAGGGCCGCGAAGCAGTGCCCGCTATGCCGCAATAACTGTCCGCCGCTGCCACTTACACCAGAAAAGAAGGAAGCTCCCTGACCAAGGCACCATGCCCTCCACCAACCACCTGTACCACCAGAAGACGGGGGCCAGCTAGAAGGCACGAATCCCGGGGGCGGCGGCTCGCCGATCGAGGCCTTGCCAAGTTTTCCTGAATGGGGCAACCGGAGGGAATGTTAGGGCGCATGGAAGCTTCCCCTACCACATGTCAGGAAAGACGTTCCGTCCATGGCACGGTACCTCGCCGCACACGCCTGCCAACATAGGAGAGATCCCGAGGCTGGCCAAACTAAAAAACCCAGCAATAGTAAGCCAAAACAACACAGGAAGACCACTTACACGGGTAACAAAAAATGAGAGAAAGGCCACACAGGAGGACCCTTCCACCTCGGCTATCATCTCTCCCAGCCCGCTCTCACTTCTATTCACACCACACTCACTCCTAGCGTGGAGTTCATCAAGAGGGGCTCGACCAGGAGGATCTGTTCCCTTGGATCGTCACTGACTTGATCGTCGGAGCACCCCCATCAGAATCCCCGGCCCGGGTCTCTAACGTTGTTTCCCTGCAGGTCCTGAAGAACGAAGAGCTCCCGGAAAGACGGTTGGCGGTCCGACGCCCCCAGCAGCTACGGGCCACGGCGATCTTGGTGGCAACACCTGTAACCTTAGAAGGTCTAGGTCTCGGCCACATTGGTCGAAGATTAGATAATCTGGCTCGGGTAGGACTTGGTGCAGTGCCACGGCCTTGGCCTCTATGTCTGGTATATGTCTTTCCTTTAGCTGGTGCTAAAGAGGATGAGGGAATATCAGAAGCAGGGGCAGCATTAACAGAATCAGCAGCTGTATCAGTGGGAAAGGGAGTATCATCAAAAACTGGTCCAGATGAAAGAACATGGAAACCAGGAGTATAAAATTCTAATTCCTGAATCAGGGAAGATGTGTAAGGTATAGGTGGAGTTCTAGTAGGGATGCTAAGGATCGGAGTAGGTAAATCAGTATCAGGAGTGGGAGCAAAAGTAATAGGTGGGTCAGGAAAGGTATGCGAGGAACTGGAGAGGACAGGTGTCTGGAACGAGGAACTGCAAGGATCTTGAACTGGTGTGTCACGGCCCGAATTTAGCATTGGAATCAGCTACGTGACCGGCCGCACAATCCTAGGTATCATCTTAGAGATCATACCAGGCCTATCCTTCAATTCAATATCCAATCAATGGTAAAGAACAAATTTCATTAATTATTTCTAGAATTTTTTTTTTATAAAGGTTAACAGATAGATAAAACTCAACTAAAAGATAAATCATAAACGAAGAGATTAACATCTAAATCCTAGTTCCTCACTGACTGGTCCCAAAGTCTAATTTGATCTTCTAGATCTGTACAAAAACATAGAAAAATAGGGGATGAGCTATACAGGCTCAGTAAGTTATCATCACCTCCAATATATATACATAAATATGCCATTAACAAACAACAAACATCAACACATCATACAAACAAGATATCCAGCAACAAAATATTATAACCAGCAATACTATGCAAATATGTACATTTAATGCAACCGATACAACTATGGATGGTCAACCATTTACTTTACTCTCCTAGTCTCTCTGACTATGGCCACGATCGACCCGTGACTAGCCCCGAAAGAGAATAGAGTCCTGACTACACATACCGCACATCGGTCATGTACCAGTGATCGCCCCACTGGAGGCCCGGAAGGAAACTACCTCTGATATCACATGAGAAAACATGCATCCCCAGCATGTGCCAGTAACTGCCACGCATGGCTAAAAACAAAATAAGGCAACTAGCTCCTGTGTACATATACCGCTCATCGGTTATGCACCGTGATAGCCCCACTAGAGGTCCAAAAGGAGACTAGATCCTCGTGTGATCATAGTCGGACTAGAAAGCATCCACATCAACATAAGGCATGCAACCTAATGCAATCCAATGCAGATTAAAATATACTACGTATATATTTAATATTTTATAAATACATAACATGTTTGGCATATAATACCAGAGGTCAAGATAACTTACCAAAAATTCTATTATGCTTAATTGAATCAACTCTGATACTGCTATTTCGACAGGCTAGATGAAATCCCTGATAAGATCAATTATATAATCAATTTCTTATCTAAGATAAATTAGCATAGGAAAATAATTCTTAGTCCAATCTGGGTCTTAGTCTAAATTTCAAAATAAATCAATTCAAATTTTATCATTATTTTCGACATTTTTTTTAATTTTCCATTTTTCCTTTTTCTCTCTTCCTTTCTCCTTCTCTCTCTTATTTTTTAATTTTTTCCTTCTTTTTTTCTTCCCTTTTCTTTTTTTCTTTCTTTTCTTTTTTTTCCACGAGACAGAGGCCTTTTTTTCTTCTTTCTTCTCCTGAACCCCTGTTCTTCCTCAGCTCAACCGAACCGCCCCTCGCTGGCGGCGGCCATGGAAGATGGTCACCGAAAAAGGAGCTCGACTGGCCAGAGGGACGACGACGGCGCGGCCACCGGTAGTTCACAGTCCCAAGATAAAAACCAATCCGAATTAACCCAAAAAGATTGAAATAAACCCTTCTAAACAATAAACTAAAACTCACCGGGCCTTGACGGACTTTTGGGTGCTCACCGGAGAGGAAAACGACGGCGTGGGAGGGCTCATTGGGGCTCAATTCAGTGACGGTGAGGGGGATTTAAAGAAAACTCCCGACGAGTTCTCGCCGTTTGGGGAGCAAATACCTTACCGATCGTAGTTCATCCTATCCCAACAAATTGCCGACCACCTCCCTCTCCCCTCATGACTCCTTCCCCGAGATCTCCGACGAAAACCTCGACCGGATAAGGGAGAGCCAATCTCCCTTGCTCCGTCTCTCTGTTTTTTTCTCACTTTTGAACTGAAGTCGGTAAGGACTGCTGACTTCAGCCCAAAAGGCCCAAAGGCCGGGGTTTCACATGGTGTCCTTGAAACATCCTCTGGTGCAGTCTCAGGCTCGGGCTTTACCATGAAATCTCTGACATCGAAATCGGTGAAATAGTCATCCTAACCATCTCCTACATCAGGTCCTGGGGCTGAAGGTGCTGGAGGTACAGGTGGTGCTGGAGGTGAGTCTGAATGTGGTGAGGGTGGTACTCTACTCGATGAAAGTCTGTCCAATGTAGCTAGAACAACAGTAACACCGTCACTCAACCCTCTGTGACTCTCTCTCATTTCCACATGAATCTGGTCAACTCGCTGTCATATGATCATAATCTCTGTCTCCATGCGAGTGACTCTATCCTCCAGGCTATCTCCAGTGCCTGGCATCTCTGACTGTGTAGGAGCAGCTGGCTCGGGCTGAGGTGCAGACTCGGGCTGTGTAGTTGGCTCGGGCTATGCCTTCGGAATCTCTCTGTGTTAGAAGGCCCGGCCTCATCTATGAAAATGCGCTCCTCTGCTGCCTCATCATCCGCATTAGTGGTCTGACCTGATAAGCGTTGTCTCTACTGACCTCTGACCAGATGATAGCCCATCCTATGAAGGGATCTCTCATCGTAGACGTCTGTATGTAGAAGCTGCCTGTATGGCTCTCCGTCTATAACTACTCCATATGCCCTGAGCAATATCGTCAATCCCATATCGTAGGGCAAGCAAAGTCTCCTGCTGGTCGCTGCTTCCGACATCTGATGTACTATAAGCGCGGGTAGACAGATTGGGGTGTGTTGTATCAGTGATACCATGACCAGTAGTTCTTGCTCAGTGATAAAATCGAAATGTCCAGTCTTCGGCAAAAGAATCCGAACGACAATATGATGTAGTAGCCTCATCTCAGACGAGAGTCTGGATGCAATTACAATGACTTCGTCTGGAAGATCATCTATCTCGAAGATACATCGGAGTCCACTCAATCTGTTCGCTAAAGAGTCTGCTACTGATCCACTCATCGGAATCTACCATAATCTACTCAGAATCTCAGCAGTAAGTGGAATCTCTCTCCCACGGACCTCTGCTCCCATCCATCAGCACCTCTGGCTAGTGTCTCATAAAACTCTCTAATCAAGCCAGGGTAGAACCTCAGACAGGGTGCAGAACTATGCCAATCCAGCATCTCTTAACCACTGGCCAATCTGAAAGTGATGCTGGTCTAGGAATTCAAAATCAACTCGCCGTCTGCCAACAATAGGCTTGGAACTCATCCTATCCACTGTTGACGGTCTGACGGGAATATCCTGCTGGACTTGTGGCTCAGCTGCCTCTGAATCATGTCTAGCCTTCGTTCGTCGCTCTGCCTCCTGAACAGATGGTCGAGGTCTCCGGACAACTTATTTTCGAGGACCCATTTCCAAGGAAATAAGAGATTGAAGCAAAAGTGGGGAGAAAAGATAGGGTTTTCACGGTGAAAACCGTGAGAAACGGTTGATGAACAGTGAGAAAGAGAGGGAAAACAATTTCAAAGAAGAAATCGAGCCAAAGGAATAGTGTTGGGGGAGAAATGGAAGGTTTGGAATGCCTAAAGGGGAGTCGGCTTAAGATATTTGGGAGGAAATAGGAAGAAAACCCTTGATTTTTCTTTTTCATTCTCAAAAATCCGCCGTCCAAGTGTCGACTCATGACTGTGGGTCAAGTGTCGACACTTGGAGGTATCGACACTTCGAAGTGTCAACACTTCAGCCAAAAATTCTGAAAAAGAAAGGAAAAACACAGAAATAATGGTGATTAATTTCAAAGAATCATGGAAGGTTTAAATAAGATTTTTAAGCAATTTTGATCAACAAAAATTTTCAAGAGAATTTGAAGAGACATGAAATGATCGGTATTTAATCAAAAGGATTGATGATCCCTAATTCCCTTCTAATCATACAGAACCTATCTTCTTAAAGAGGTTTGGTTAATATGTCAGCTAATTGCATTTCAGTGCACACAAATTCAAGCATAATATCATTATTTCCAACATGATCTCTAATAAAATGGTGCCTAATTTCAATGTGCTTGCTTCTAGAGTGCTAAATAGGATTTTTAGTTAAATTTATAGCACTAGTATTATCACATCTTATGGGTATCTTAGTTAATTTGATTTCAAAATTTTCAAGTTATTGCTTAATCCACAGAATTTGAGCACTTCCTGCTGCAATATATTCAGCCTCAGCTGTAGATAATGTAACTGAAGTTTGTTTTTTGCTAAACCATGAGATTAAGTTCACTCCAAGAAATTGACAAGTTTCACTTGTGCTTTTCTATCTAATTTACATCCAGTAAAATTAGCATCAGAATGGTCAATTAATTCAATTAAAGATTCTCTAGAATACCACAGACCAATATCAATAAAACCGGATAAGTATCTAAGAATGCGCTTAATAGCCAATAAATGAGATTCTTTAGGAGCAGACTGATATCTAGCACACATGCAAATACTAAACATGATATCTGGTCTACTAGTAGTCAAGTATAGTAATGAACTAATGATATCCCTATATAATTTTTGATCAACAACTTTACCACAATCATCTTTATCAAGTTTACAAGAATGGCTCATAGGTGTACTAATTGGCTTGGTATTCTTCATCCTAAACTTTTTTAAGATTTCTCTTGTATACTTAGCTTGGTTGATGAAGATTCCTTATTTAGTTTGCTTGATTTGGAGTCCAAGGAAGAAGTTTAGTTCATCCATCATACTCATCTCGATTTCATCCTGAATAAGCTTGGCAAACTCTTGACAAAGTGATTCATTAGTAGCATCGAAAATGATATCGTCAATATAAATTTGTACTACTAATAAGATCATCATTTTTTTTCAGAAATAAGGTAGTATCAACATGGTCTCTAGAGAATTCATTCTCAATCAAAAATTTGCTAAGTCTTTCATACCATGCACGGGGTGCTTATTTTAAACTATAGAGTGCTTTGTGCAATTTGAAAACATAATCAGGATGTGCATGATTTTCAAATCCAGAAGGTTGTTCAACAAATATATATTCAGCTAAATAACTATTTTAAAATGCACTTTTAACATCCATTTGAAAAAGTTTAAAATCTATAAAACATGTAAATGCTAAAAGTAATCTAATGGCTTCAAGTCTAGCTACCAGAGCAAAGGTTTCATCAAAATCAATTCCTTCTTGATTATAATCTTTAGCTACCAGTCTAGTCTTGTTTCTAATAACTATACCATTTTCATCCTATTTGTTTCTATATACCCATTTTGTGCCAATAATTGAAACATTAGATGGTCTTTCTATTAGAGTCCAAACTTTATTTCTTTCAAATTGATTTAACTCATCTTGTATAGCAATTATCCAATTAGGATCTTTTTCAGTTTCTTCAATACATTTAGGTTCAATTTGAGAAACAAAAACAATATAATCACATTCATTTCTAATAGACGATCTAGTTCTTACCCCTCTCGATGGATCACCTAAGATCAATTCCTTATGATGTCCATGAACATACCTCCACTCTTTAGGTAGATCTTTGTGCTTTGGTGAGGATCTTGTGGCTTCTTCTCCATCCTTCTTGTTTTGATCTTCTTCATCTTCTTTTGAAGGGGGATCATCCAAAGTCAGCTTTTTTATGCCTTCAGCACCTGCACAAGCATCAAAAGTATTCTATTTCTATAGGATTTGTCAGGAGATTATTCAAATACTACATGCACTGATTCTTCTACAAGCAGTGTTCTTTTATTAAATACTCTGTATGCCTTGCTTGATGTAAAGTATTCTAAAAAGATACTTTTATCAGACTTGGCATCAAATTTTTCTAAATTGTCTTTTCCATTATTCAAAATAGAGCATCGGCATCCAAAACCTCGAAAATATTTCAAAGTAGGTCTCTTTGTTTCCAAAGTTCATAAAGGATTTTCTTTAAAATAGGTTAAATTAAAATACAATTTAAAATATAATAGGCAGTATTAATAGCTTTTGTCCAAAAATATCTTGGAAGATTATTTTCAGAGAGCATTGTACGTGCCATTTTTTCTAAAGTATAATTTTTCTTTCTACCATCTCATTTTGTTAAGCTATCTTAGGTACAGAAAAATTGTGATCAATTACTTTTTCATTACAAAAAATTTTCGAAATTTTAATTTTTCAAATTCAGTACCATGGTCACTACGAATACATACAACTGAAGTACCCTTTTTAGTTGAAACTTTTCGATAAAACTTTAAGAATGCTGAAAATGATTCATCTTTATGAGCTAAAAATAAAATCCATGTAAATCAAGATAAATCATCCACTATAACTAATCCATATCTCTTGTCTCCTAGGCTTATTGTCCTAGTTGGTCCAAAAAGATCCATATGGAGTAGCTCTAATAGTCTAGAAGTTGAAACAAAACCTTTTGGTTTGAAGAAGTTTTTGTTTGTTTTTCAAATTGACATGCTTCACATATTTTATCTATTTCAAAACTAAGTTTTGGTAAATCTCTTCCTAAATCCTTTTTGCATAATTTTGAAAGAAGATGCATGCTTGCATGACCTAATCTACGATGCCACAGCTAACTAGTCTCACTAATAGTGGAATTCATAGCAACTAGGCATTCACCATCATGTAAAAGTAAATTATCAAGATCAACAACATAGATGTTACCATGTCTATTTCCAATGAATTTTACTCTATTACATTCAGGACTAGCTACCATGCAAATAGATGATTCAAAAATAACTTTAAAGCCTTTGTCACAAAATTGACTAATACTAAGCAAGTTATTTTTCAATCCTTCAACTAATAAGACATTTTCAATACATGTAAAAGGGAAGATGTAAACTTTACTGATACCAATGATTTTTCCTTTACCGTTATCTTCGAAAGTTACACTCCCTCCATTCAATGTCTTAAGAGAGGTGAATTGTTTTACATCTCCTGTTATGTATTTTGAGCAACCATTGTCGAGATACCACAATCTTTTCTTTTCTTTGATTGCAAGACACACCTGCAAAACAAATTCAGTTTTGATTTTAGGTACCCAAGCCATCTTGGGTCCTTTAGGATTAGCATTAAGAGTGGTTCATTTTGGAACCAAAATATTTTTAGAATTGTTTATCTTTCTAATATCACATTGATATGCTTTATGACCTAACTTTTTGCAAGAATGACAAATAATACTAGATGATGCAGGTATGAAAAGATTTTTGAAATATTTTTGCTGTTTTTGATGTCTAAAACCTAAACCATCTTTGTTGAAAACTGCTATTTGATTGTTCAAAAGTAAATTTAACTTTTCAGAACTATATGTAAACTTTTCAATAAATGGTTTAATTTTGTCAAGCTCATTTTTAAATTTCTGATTTTCTTCCTCAAGATCTTTATTTTTCTTCAAAATCTCATTGTTTAAAATGATGACTTTGGGTCTTTTCAAAACTTCAATTTTCATTGATAAAGCATTGTTTTGTTTTTGTAAAACATCAATCTTAGTTTTCAGATCATTATTTTCATTTGAAAGATTATTGTTGTCATGAGAAAATGAGTTTGCATGCTTTTTCAACTTCTTATTTTCAATCTTAATCAATTTGTAATGATGCATAAGCTCATCAAAGGCATTTCTAAGTTCATCAAATATAAAATCAATTTCAAATTCAGATTGTACCTCTTCTTCTTGTGCCATGAAGTAAAAATTGGCTACTTCTTGTTGCTCTTCCTCCAAGCTTGAATCTTCGCTATCGCTCCACGTAGCCATCATTGCCTTCTTTCTAAATCTTCTTTTGGACTTCTTTTGGAGAGAACAATCATACTTGAAATGTCCAGGCTTCTTGCACTCGAAGTATATTGGTAGTTCCTTCTCCTTGTCCTTCTCTTTTTCTTTTTTTTTTCTTTTTCCTTTTCCTTGCTTGGTTGAACCTTCTTTTTGTAAGGGATTTTCTTCTTCTTCATAAACCTTCTAAATTTTTTTACGATGAGAGCCTCTTCATCATCATTCTCTTCTTCTTCTTCAGATTCGTCACTCGAAGACTCATCTTGTGTTGTAGACTTAAAAGCTATAGTCTTCTTATCCAAGTTCATTGCTTTCTGCTTCAAGTTCAATTCATAAGTCATGAGTGAACCAATGAGTTGCTCCAATGAAAATTTTTCAACATCTTTGGCTTCTTGAATTGCTGTTACTTTAGGATCCCAAGATGTTGAAAGTGACATGAGAATTTTATTTATAAGGTCAACATTAGTCATAGTCTTACCAAGACTTTTCATGCCATTTACAATATTTATAAATCTAGTATACATATCAGTGATAGATTCATTAGGCTAGATTCTAAATATTTCATAAGTATGTACAAGCATATTAACTTTAGTATTTTTCACTTGATCGGTATCCTCATGAGTAATCTCAAGTGTATCCCATATTTTCTTAGCAGAGGTGCATGTGGAAATCCTATTGAATTCACTAAAATCCAATGCATAATAGAGTAGATTCATTGTCTTAGCATTGATCTCGGATTTTTAATGTCATTTTCATTCCAATCATCTTTAAGTTTTGGAATGGAAACACCATTAACAATGATTGAGGAAATATGAGGACCTTTATCTATAATTTTCTATAGATTATAATCAATTGAATGCATATAGATTCTCATGCGTGTTTTCCAATACGTGTAATTAGCGCCATTAAAGTAAAAAGATCTATTTGAGGCTTGTCCCTCAACTATACTAGAACCAAGGGGGCTGCCATAGATCTTTACTCAAGGTGGTTAAACCTATAAACTGAGAACGTAGCTCTGATACCACTTGTTGCCCAGTAAATAATACAAGAGGGGGGATGAATTAGGTTTCAAAAACTTTTACAAGGTATGTGCCAATTCAAAAACAATTCAAGTGCTAGTGTAATACAAGTGTTATGTGCTATTCTAGAGTATGCAGCAGAAAATAGATAAGTAAATGCAATAAAAGTAAAAGCAAGTAATAAGAGAACAAGTAACCACAAACACCAAGATGTATAGTAGTTCGGTGCACACCAAGGCACCTACATCCACTTCCCAAGCTTTCCTTGGAAATTCATTATAATTACTCTTGATTACAGCCGATTAGTTTTCCAGGCTCACTTATCAAAATCCAACTTGTTTTCACCAGGAATACAAGTCAAAACCTCTTTCGTTTTACCAGCTAACTAAAAACCTAGTTGATTTTGTAACTTAGGCTCATCAACAACCTCGTTGGTTTTCACAAGGCAACCAAAAACTTCTTTAGTTTTCTCAAGGCTCACCAAAAATCTTTGTTGGTTTTAATACACAGGCTCACCAACCAATCTCAATAAAAGACAAGTAAGAATGTAAGAAATACAAGAAAGCTTTCAAATAAAGGCTGTTATCTCTTTGAAGCTCTTTGAAGTTGCTTGTCTCCAAGTTGTTGAAGTCTCAATTAATGCTCAATTGGTTTGACTTGAATGCTCTTGATTGCTTTGAATGCTTGAAGGTTTCTTTTCACTTGAAAGTAGTTGCTCTCGATGAATATTGGAGTGAATGCTCTTCTTTTTCTTTTTCTTTTTCATTAGTTTCTTTCCACTTGAGATTAATCCACTTTAAATACCATCCCAAGGCTCAAATGACAGTTTATGACCGTTGGAGAGGTGAAACTAGCCATTGGGGGCGAAAAGGGCAAGTTCGGGAATTCAAAAAATTAGCCATTATTGTTTACCAGAACTTAAAGTATCGACTTATCAGGTCATGAGTCGGCACTTGGGGTCAATACTTGGTTTCCATGAGTTGACACATAGTTCAAAAATATTCCTTGGAGCTCTCTGGAAATTTCAGGTGAGTCGACACTTCATCTGGTGAGTCGAAACTTGAGTTGATATTTTGCTTCCATAAGTCGACACTTGAGGGAAGTCTTGAAATTCAGCATTTTCTATAAAAAATGTCTCAGGCCTTGAGTCGATTCTTGAGTCGACACATGAGTTAACACTTGAGCTGCATCAATCGACACTTCAACTGTGCCATCTAAAACTTTTTCTGCGTATTAACTCAGGCTTCTGTGAGTCGATACCTTGAGTCGACACTTGCACAGTGAGTCAACACTTTGAGTTGACACTTGTTGAAACTTTCTGAAATTGAACTGAAACTCTGCTGAATCTTCTTCAAACTTAAAACTTAAATCCTTTCAAGCCATTCTTATGTACTTAAATCCATTTATCTTCAAAGTTTCTTCATAAAGAGGACTTTTTCAACTATTTGATAAGCAATCCATTCAATTAACTTGATAAGTAACTTTTTCTGATAAAACACATTTTAACAAATTGTTAGTACTCAAATATACTTAAGTGTTTTATTAATCATCAAAATCAATACAAGAGTCAACAGTCATGTATCCTGAAATTTGTTAGTTGTTACCTGAACCTTGTTTCCTGGCTTTATAATTTAATAATTATGGTTACTTATGCATGATAATATTCAAAATTGTGAATTATTATGGTAAGGATGGACCAGAACAATGTCCTAATTATGGGATCAAATCAACCTTTTGTAAATTAACCTTTTTTTAGTGCTTGTGGAGTGATGTACTTCTCCAGTTGCATCTTTTGTACTCTCTTTTTTTCAATTAATAAATGTTCTGATATAATTTATTCAAGTGGCTATGCATATACTAGGACTCCAGGAGATCTAAGTAGCTGGATAGTTGGCAGGTTAGGTTTTTAGGTGTGTTGGTATCTTTTTTTTGTTGGGTTTTCACTCTATTTCTAAATTGTGTTGCTGGAAACATTTCATTTGGGTTTATACGGAATTAGCCAGACTTGGTGAGGTTCTTTGTTTTTATCTTCACTTTATATTTGTATGATTCTATTTAACAGCGCATTCCCTTTGTGCATCCTTCTTCTTCTTTGATCATAAGAAAAAAGAGTAAGAGCACTAACATCTAGGTCATTAACCTAGATGGAAGTTTTTTGGTAAGGAACCAGTCTTGACTTCCGCTAGTTCTTACTTATTGATTTTCTTTGGTAAGCTGCTTGTAGGAAAAAATGTTATATTACCTCCTATCCCCATCTAAAAAAAAAACAAAAAACAAAACAAAAAAAAAGGAAGAAGCCTAAAAAAGACATCATCTTATTATTCTATCTTTAGAATTTATCATAGTATCAGATTTACGGCCAAGTAAATTTGATCATAAAATCATATCTCTATCAAACTCTTTAAGTTTTGACAATGAATTGCTACCCTGACAGTTTGTACTGTTGAGGATGAAGCTTACATAGCATTCTTATTTGATCTTTTCAAACTAAACCACTTCTAATATGTTAAAAATCTCAATTTAAAACTCTGCTAAGTTTCACATTAAATCTTTTAAAGCATATTTGTGCTCAACAACCACAGCAATTATTAAATTAAAAGATCTGAGATGGAGAATTCAAAGCTGTCATTATAGAATTCGTTGTGCTGAATTAGGGCAGTGCAACATAACAGAAACATGTGTCTTAGTTTGAGCCCTTTGGATGCTAATTGTTGGATGATAATTGTCTACTAACATGCCAGTGTTTTGCCACATTGTGTAACAGTTTTTCCATCTTGGTCATGGCTGATTCTGACATGGATCAATTGAAGTTTAGTCCCACAGCAATTTCATGGCCCTTGACATGCATATAATTCCAATTGATTGTTTTCCATTTCAATGCTGCTGGCCCTTCAATTGTACCACATGAACTATGTTCTCAAAACCTAATCAAGCTGTAATATGTAATTGGTATAGAACTTGTGCTGAAGAAATCATGTGTACTTACATACATGAGCTGGGAACATGTTTTTTTTTTAAAAAAAAATCATGTTTGGCATTTTGGTAGCTTCGATCAGAGTAGCAGATTCCTATTTTTTTTCCTTATTGTATTAAATATTGCTAATGGAATTGTTATTGTGGATGAGTCATCTGTCGGACCTCTAACAGACATTGTCTTTTTCTTTATCAAGCATATAAACCTTGACCTCCCAATTGCAACATTTTGCCACCCTCTGAGTTGAAACATGCTTAATTTGCTTTGAAATGTTAGTTGTGCATTAGATTTTACCAGGGATACAAATGGACTGGGCCCAGACCAAGGGTATTCAAAATGTCCAATAGGGCATTCCTGAAGAACGTAATATTTGTTTGCCCGTGGGGCTAGCCCAATGTACTCCCTACATGTTATGGATTTTGGACTAATGCTGTCAGGCATGTGATTGTTCTCTAAGCAGACATTTCTGTAATTTAAGCTTGATTTATAACATATAATAGTTTTTAGGAAAGGTTCTGAATTAATTTTTGATCCCTTTTCTAGTATGTTTAACATTGTTATAGTTTGTATCAAGGTTTTAAATCCCGTGGGACAGGGCTGTCCCAGTTTTTCTCTAGAACGGGATACGTTGGCGTCCCGCCTCGTCCCGATACTTGGGACAGGGGATGTCCCAAGGTGTCCCAATTGGGACACTGGGATACTGGCGGGATGTCTTGTCCTGGTACATGGGATAATACCTGTCTCGATGTCCCATGGGATGTCCCGCCGGGACCTGAATCCTTGGTTTGCATGGCAATAGAGCTTAAAGCACAATGTGATAACATCATTTAGATTTTATTCAAGAACATAGTATTATGTTTCAATTTATCAATAGTACTCGGACATACTTAATAGTAGATCCTATGTGCAAAATGTTATGACAGTATAATAAGACATACAATATAGTGGTAATACACCATAAATCAAGATTCAACCAGTTAGCCAGGCTTGAAACAAAAGCTAAACTGATAATTTCTTGATTTTTTTATAAATTTTTTTTGGTACACTCGTAGAGCTTTCATTAGGTTGTAATGATATATCACAATTAATGGAATGCAATGAATCCTGAGCTGTTGCTCACTTACCTTTTAAAAAGAATAAAGTTCTTGTGCCCTTCAAGAACAAAAAGGTAGGTACGCTTTCTTCATCTTTTTGTTTATGAGCATGTTACATGTTTTATATCAATTAAGCTCCTTTACATCAGTTTTGAATGAGAATTTAAATTCTAAACCTTGATTTGTGTAATACATTTCAAACATAATCGTATGTCCATACTGGTGACAGAGCATCTCAGTGTTTGTGTTGGCATTGCTGTAACCACTTAACTATGATCTATAACAACTTTGATCCATTACTTTGTACATTTTGGTTCAAAGTAAGATAAAGGATTTTACTATGTAACCATCATGGAACCCTTTATTTATGTCATCACTACTAACTGAAACTACATTATACTCTCTCTCTCTCTCTCTCTCTAATATAAAATGCTAAAAACATTTCTTGATTAATATGAATTGCCTTGTTGGTTATGCTTTATGACTTTGGAGTTACTGGAGGTTGACATCCAATAACTTTCAAAATAATATTTGGTAGTTGCATGTACCTATTATAATTCTATATCCTATGGATGCAGGATTTTATGAGTCTTAATAAGCATAATGAGTCCTCCCAAAGATATCAGCTTTTCTTTATTTTTCCTTTATAGTATGCTATAAATTTTGGAAATCTTATCAAAATATAGTTAGTGCTGCAGTGATGCCTTCTTACTACTAAATGGTGGTGCCAAGAAAGAAAAGATAAACATAAAAAAGGATACATGAACCAGTATGGAGGGTTACCTATTAAAACACCCTTTAGTGAGTAAATCTATAACATGGAATAGGGCTGCAAGGTGATGGGCCTAGACCAGTCTGTTGCTTAGTCCATTAAATCTGGCCCATCTGTTGATTAGGAAGATTTTACACTGGAAAGTTGTGGGAGATGAGGTATGCTATTGAATGAGTGCTTACAACCTTACACGCTTTAGGTTTTGATGGATTAATCTTCCAGTTTTGCCTTTAAGAGGTAGCAAACATCAACTATTCAAAAGTCACAAATTTCTTTTGCGCTGATAACTACAGCATTTTTGTAGTTTTCTTTGATCTTACTTTAGAACTCAAAAAGAATTTTTACTTCAAGAGTTTAAATGGGATTAGTTATTATGTCAATCAAACTGTAAAAATCCTTGCCTACTAGCTATACAGTAATCAATTTTTGTGATTAGAAAGAGATGTTGGTTATTAATATATCTGTTAGAAAAACGTCATCACCTCTTGACATTGTTGATCATGTATCTCAAATAAGTCAAAGCCTTAAAGATAGATCCACCATATAATTCATGATTATCAAATCATTGTACATATAGGAGCCTTGAAATCCTTTGAAAGAGTAACCACTAATTGACATATGGAGGCATCGCTTTTACCTTTACAAAATGTCCTAATATGTATCAAGATATCAATCAGAGTGCAAATGATCATAATCATATAGGAATACATTTATTTTTTTTATTACATAATTATCTCTTCACGACATCTTCGTTCTTGCTGGAGTAATCTGCTTAAGGCTGCTCTAAGAAGGATAGATAATATGATGAAGGTACTATATCTTTATTCTTGAACACGTCTGTCTTCTACAGTCTCATCAGGAGTGAGCAAGAAAATTTTCCAGGAGTTAAAGTAAATCAAGCATTAAAATTTGTTACTGTGGTTTAGATTTCCAACTGACACAGATGTATTAGGTGGATTCAATTTCAATCCAATCTGACATTTTTTCTAGATTTTCATTAGTGTTCAGCCAAAATCATCTAGTTAGATTGGCGATTGCCTGACCATTGGGTTCAACTGACCCCAACCAATATTGAACAAAACCAACAAATTGTGCATCTAGGATTTGTTTCCGCAAGATTGTATTCAAAATTTGCAAGTTGAGAATTATTGAAGCTCATTGGCATTGGGCTTTTGGAAATCTAAGGGAAAGTCAATATTTTTAAAAATCTCTCTACGTTACTATTAAAATCTGTATCAAAGAAGCACGACGTTCTAGGCTCTTAAATTTCCAATTTTGGAAGTAAATTATTGTAGAAATTAAGAAAATGTGGACTTATTGTTTTCTCTTTTCTTTTAAATGTCTATAAGATGTTGGTTTGTTCTATTTCAACCGCTGCACAAGCAAGATTTTTTTTTTTGCATTTCATGAAATCTTCAATTTTGGGAAAAAAGTTATTGCAATTCAAGAAAGTTACTTTTTTAGTATTTTTATACGTTAATCTGAAATTAGGTTTTTCTAAACTTCTAGATGAATGCTTATAATTGGTGTGAAAGCTAGATGGATTATTGCTTCTACTCCTGATGAAATGAAAATAATTTTTTGTGGTCATTCTTATTTGGTGTTTTTCACTATAGTGTTCGTATATAACAACAAGATTTGCATTTACTACTTGATACCATAGTGATTAAGGTCCATTCCGGTTTATATGTTTGTGTTGCTAGTCATATAACTCATACTTGAGTCGATACCTTGTGCTTGTGTTAGATTATCACAAACAGGACTTTCTTATGGGTAAAACAATGTCCAAAATATTACTTGAATTCTATTTCTAAAATTACTGGTTGTATAGAATTATCCTTTTCTTATTCTTTTATTATCTATTATCTTTTAACTAATTCTAAATAATTTCAAAGTATGACCACCAAAACTAGAGCCATACTGGTAAAAAATCTCTCTTTGGACCAAAACTATAACTGAAATCTAGATTCGAGTCATGGATGTTTATCAATCTGTTATAAAACTAATCAACATATTCTGCTTGAGACTACCTAGACATTGTAGCTAAACATCTACATTTCCTTGTCTTGAAAAGTTGAGTAATTTATTGTAATACTTGACAATATGTTGGGATTGTCTTTCCATTTCGCTCTTACGAGGCCTGCAATATTGTTGTAGTGGTAGGTGAACTCTGCCCACCAGTTCCTCTCATTTATATCTATTAACGCATACATTTTTGTGTCAGGGTTTACACACATAATACATGGTGCTAAATTTGAATTTTCAGATGTGTATGTTCGAGAGTTAACTATTAAGAATAAGTATGTCAAGATACTCATAGTTGCAATCATGCTTCTTGGTACTGTCCCGAACTGACTGGTTCGGGGCATACCATACCGTACCGGTCATGAAAAATGGTTCGGAATGCCGGACCGTTCAAAAAATTCTATACCGGACTGGTACCATACCGTACTAGTGTATTTTGCCTAGTTGATTTTGGTTCGGCCATGTTCGGCTCTAGTTCGGATCTGATTTAGATTAAAAAAATATAATCATGAAAAATGAAGATAATTTTTTTATAATTTTATGGGCTCGATACAGGATCCAGTATGGTACCATACCATAACTAACGGTCGGTGACCAGTACGGAATCTGGTACCGGTTCAGTATTCCTTGGTTGCAACAAGTCATGATAGACAATGGTTGATAAATCAAAGTTCAAGGAGTAGATAATAAAGAAGCTTGCCTACATTTTTATGAAGGTTATGAACTAGGAGGACGAAACCTAAGATAGGATGGGTAGAATTATGAGCAAACATGTGAGAAACCTAGCAATGATAACATATGTGATAGTTAAAATAAACGGGAAAGGAAGAAGGATGTGTAATGACGACCCCAGATACCAAGAGAAGCCCCTTGGTTGTGGTTTTGCATCAACAGTGTCCTAGTTATTGAAAGCTCCTCTAGCATGGGGGAGGCAATGAGTTTAAGAAACATGGTAGATGCACGTGGGCATAGAAGTGTTCAAGTGGGAGCATGTATAAATGATGCGAGTGGTGGGCCTTATTGTCCAGTTTCTAATCTAGATAGAAAGTTGTATTTGATTCTTACATTGCATTTGGTACATTGCCAAGCAATCTTGAAAAATAACGTGGATTGCCAGCAATGTTGATTGCAGGTAATGTGGATTATTGTGTTTGGCACATGCAGATAATGTTGCATAATGTAAAATAAAATTTCTAAATATCCTTAAATCAAATCTATATTTTATTCATTATTAAAAATATATATTTTAATATTTATAGTAAAAAATATAAAAATATATTTATATTTTATATAAAAAAAAAAAATTGTGATATTAAATAAATTTAATATAAAAATATAGAGTAATAGATGCTATATTCAATATATACTTAAATATATTAAATAATATATTAAAATATATTATATTATAAATATATATAATAAAGGTTATATTATAAAATATAAAAATAATACAAATATAAATACAATATTATATTAATTACTGGAAGATAATATAATTTATCAATATAAAAGAAATAAATTAAATTAAATATATTATATATTATTTGATATAATATATTAAATAAAATAAATTCAAAATATAGATATTAATATATTAATATTATATATTATAAATACTATATAAGATATTATATTTATAATTTTACATTATAATATATTAATATAAATATAAAATATATTTATATTATATTATAAATATAATGTATATAGTATTATAAAATATTAAATATTATTATATTAATTGTATTGTATTATTATTTATTATATTTTATATTATATTATATTATATGAAAGGGATGAGGAATGGAGAAGGGGAGGATAATTGGTAATCTGGATTATCACCCCCTCCCGAGATAATCCAGGTTATCTCTTGAAAGGCAATCCAGATTACCAGAGAAAGATTGCTATCCAGAAAAATATACCAAGCACAATAATGTGGTGGGGTCTCATTAAATTGTTAGTAATCTGGATGATTGCCTGCTACAAACACTACCTTAAAAAAATATTGGATAGTATCCAAATTCGATAAGCATCATACTATTGGATACTTAACTAATATCTATTGCATATTAGAGATTATTGGATGGTTGGACTTCCATGGTTTTTAAGAGCAAGGTTTTACATCCTAGGACCGAGGGGTGCCCTGTCTTGTCTTGTTCCTATGAGAAAACGAGGCCGGGATAGGCTCAAGACTATGAAACCTATCAACATAGAGGGAGAAGAGAAAAGAAGGATGGAAAGGAAAGGAAAGATGAAGAAAATGAAAAAAATGAAGGAATGAAGAAGGAAAATGAAAAAAGAAAGGAAGGAGAAGGAAAGGAAAAAGAAAAGGGAAAGGAAAGAAAGGAAGGTAGAGGAAAAGAAAGGAAAAAAAGAAAGAAAGGAAGGAGAAGAAGGGGTGGAATATGGAGGATATCCACCAGATACATGATCAAGATTGTTGTCGGGTTGGGACGGGTAGCAGGGAGTCCTGTTCAAGGAGAATTGGAATACATTTGTTCCACGGGATTTAAAACCTTGATTAGGATGACTTTGGCAAGATTTCATTTCTTGATATCCTATAGATTTTAGATGAGAAGCTTGTATAAAAATACCTAACAAAAATATATTAAAATAATTTTAATATAATATATAGAAGCTATACATGTTAATTTGGTCAAGATTATCTTTTTCACGATGTTCTTGGATTAGCTTTTCTTTCATGCCATACCAGTGCATGAATTCATGTTTGAATCTGATTCTTTGTTTTTGTCTGTGCAACATTGCTTGGTGTCAAGACCATGTGGCTTGGGCCAGGGAAGGGCTAACCTGCATTGTGTAGCCCACGCTAGCTGTTGGAGCGTAAATTAAAAAAAGGTTATGGTAATGTGTGGTAAATCTTAGAATATTGGCTGGGCTAGCAAATATGCTACTAATTGATTAGCAGGAAAATTGTGGAAATTCAACTAGCAACAGTTGAATGATGAGTCTATGGAGTTTTTCTAATTTAGTTTCATCTTGTAAGATCCAACCTAGAAGCTTAAGCTAATAGATGGATGGCCATGAGTATATAAGTGCCACTAGCATCCTTAACCTATCCATTATGAGACTATCCTTAATGCTCCCTCTCACGTGTAGAACCTGGAAACAGAACCCTGGATGGATGGAATTTGGAGTGAGAGGTTAGTAAGTAGGGCCATGGAGATATTGGTAGGCAAGAAGGACTCTGGGCTCTGATACTGTCTTAAATTCCAACCAAAAAACTTAAGCACACAATTGATTGATTATTTGCAGTCTTGAGCTTGTGGAATAGATCAACAAATAAACACATTATAAAAAATGAATTATAGACCATAAATGACTGCTAGAAAACAATTGCATCACTTTCTGGTGAAGAAAAGTCTCAATATATCACCCACCAATATGATTAGCTAAGTTAATCTTTCAGATGGTTTTCAGGTTACTTTTACAGATTTGATGGATACCATGATTTGTAGAAGTCTTATCATGATTCTGATGAAATGGGGCTATGATATCTCTAGTTGTTTTGATATTATCATATGTTCTGGGTTAGATTTATAATCAGATTATGATTGTCCTGTGAACAATATGTATTCAACTTGACCAAACAAAGAAGCTCTTTCTGTTGCACTTCTTACATTTTCATGTGCTTATGTTGGATGGAACCATTCGCCAAATATTCTTCCTATTTAGTTAAATTACTATGCATTTTTAGGTTCAAAAAAATCTAGAAGTTTCCTCTTTTAAAAATAATATAACCATAATTAACAAGTCCTATCAAAATGTCAATCTTGTGTAACTCGCTGACCTGTCCTATTTTCTTAATTGGTCCTTGTCTTGATCGTGAAACACAACAGACATGCCACACATATGGTGCATTTCTTGATGTGATTGTTTAGTATGCTGATGGATCGAGAGAAGCTCATGAAGATGGCAGGTGCTGTTTGCACTGGTGGAAAGGGAAGCATGCACAGGTTCTGAATTTACTTTGAATGCTATTAATATTCTGAAGCAGAATTCAGTGGAATTAAGTTATATGTGATCATCTTGGTTGGCGGTGATGTTGCAGGAGTTCATCTGAAGTGTATCATTGTCCTCTAGTTCAGTAACTTATATGGTTTAATAAAATATTCTGCCATTCCCTTTGGAAGATTGGAAAGTTCTCTAATATATTCTGGAGAGCTTGCTTATTGGTATTCTGAAATTAATCAGTCTACCATAGAACTTAAGAGACTGTATTGTCCTGTAAAATTGATATTGATAATGTCCATTGCACTAGTACCAAAAACTGGTTTTTGATTGAGCATTTCTTTTCTCTTGTCAGTTTGTTTTCACTTCTTAATAGTTATGTTTTCTTCATTCAATTCAACCAGGAAGAAAAAAGGCAGTTCATAAGACCACGACTACAGATGAAAAAAGGCTCCAGAGCACTTTGAAAAGAATCAGGGTAACTGCTATACCTGCTATAGAAGAAGTAAACATTTTTAAAGATGATGTTGGTATCTGTTTGTGAATCCCAAGGTAAATAGCAAATCTTTTTGGCTGAGGAAAAATATCTTTTATGTATATTGTATAGAGAAGTGTTATTCTGGTTTCAATTTCTAATTCTTCTGGCTTGTCATTCAGTGCAAGCCTCAATTGTGGCCAACACATGGGTGGTTAGCGGTTCTCCTCAGATGAAAGTACACTCTCATTATATCTGTCATTGAAGAAAATAATGGGACTAAAACAGCATATATGCTGACAAGTAATAATAAAAAAAGAAAACAAACTACTGTTTGTTGCTGAAATTATTGCTCTTTTCTGCACCAAACTGTCTGCAATTTCTGGTGCAATCATTAAAGTTATAATCAAACTTCTGACAGGGGCAGTTCTTGCACCTAAAAAACCACAGTTGTTTGGGTTGTTCCTTTAGGTGCATTTTTAACTACAGAACTGTCAGATCTTGATTGGACCATTGTCTCACATGATGCCGAAACCAATGCAGTTTTCCTTATCTCATGATTGCCTTCCCCTCAGTTTTCTATTTGGTTACAATTATTTTTCAGAGCGAATGCAACTTATATGTGGTATTAACTGATGACAGAGCTTCAAGATCTGGTTCAGCAATCATCAACCAGCTGGGTATGTTCTTGTTGAGCAAATATGACAACTTGGTTGCTTTCAGGAATTCAACTTATTTCATTACTAATATTTGATGTATTGTTACCTGTTTTGCTCCCAAACGCCGCGAAAGAAGGTTTGCGTGCGAAAAAAGTCTTGGTCGCTGGACTCCCAAACGCCGCGAAAGAAGCCTTGGACGTCTTCGACTGCCGTGGGAGTCCGAGGCTTGCTGGCCTCGCCTCTATTTAGGAGCACCCCAACTCCTTGAAGACCGACCCACTGATTCCAACGTCGAATTACTGTGTTTTTGCCATTGATTTCCTCGTCAAGCAAACCTTATATCTCGTCGGATTCGAAAAGCGCGGTTGTTTGGACGGGAAGCGGATTAGCGTGGGTACCATACTTCAATCTTCGAATTGACTGAAATATTTTTCTGAGATGCAACAGAGAGCTGCAGAAGGTCCAAAAAAATATTGAAGACGATCCAGAGAGCAAATAAAATAATAGAGAATTCATGACAGGATTTGGCGAGGCTAGAGGCCTGTATTCTGTGATCTCTTATGTTTTTTTCCTTTTTTGATTTGTTTGCCTCTTTGTGATTAATATGCAATTGTTATTTGAAATATTTGTATTTTTTTTGTGCCCAATTTTAGGGGCAGATTATAGTGGATTGCTCTCCTCTGTGTGGATGTAGGCAAATTTGCCGAACCACGTTAAATCTCGTCTTTCCTTCTGATTTGATATCTGTTTGTGTGATTGGTAAATTGCTAAAGTGAGTAAACATGAATTCATTGGAAGCTTAAACCAGTTCAATCCGCTGCGCGCATCCCAACAATGGGTATCAGAGCATTAGGATGGCATCTGATGGGCAACCAAGTTCTTCTACGGCTCCTGAGGCAATTATTTTTCATTCTACTACTCTAGGCATGAGGTGGCGATATTTGATGGCACAGGTGAGTTTGTACTATGGAAGGTGAGAAAGAAATATCTGCTGGTCAAGTAGGGCATGTCAATAGCCCTTAAATGTATGGATGCAATTTCAAGTAATACAAAGGCTGCAAAAGAGGAGATGAATGAGAGAGCACTTGGGACTCTGTTTTCGTGACTGAGGATAAAGTTCTCCGCAATGTGATGGATCTTGTTATAGCTAAAAGTGTATGAAAAAAATTAGACACTTGTATATGCCAAAATCTCTTACAATATGCTGTATTTGAGGGGCAGCTACACACATTCCGTATGACGGAAGGGACCTCACTCAATGATCACTTGAATGATTATAATAAGCTCCTATTCGATTTGGCGAATATTGGTGTTAATGTTGATGTGGAAGACAAGGCTTTGATCCTGATTTATTCTTTGCCTAAGTCCTATAAAAATATTATTACTACCATGCTCTATGAAAGAGAGACTATAAGTCTCGATGAGGTTGAAGCCATTTATTATTTAATGAGCTCCGGTTTGAAAGTACAGTTGGGCATCAGGCTCCAAATCCGGTACAAGGACTTACTGTCAGAGGTAGAGATGAACAAAGAATAGGTGGACAAGTAGTAAATAAGTCCAAGACAAGATTAAAGTCTAGATCTAAAGATCGGAGTTTGCCATTACTGCAAGAAGCCAGGCTACTGGAAAAATGAGTGTAAACTTCTACAGCCCAAGAAAGAGAAGGAACAGAAAGAAAAAGAAACAATCTCAGATTCGGCATCAGTTGCAGTTACTTCAACATATCACAGTAGTGTTGCAGATGATGTAGTATTTACAGCTGCATGTAGTGTCAGTCAGGCTGATACCTGGATCGTGGACTCTGGAGCATCTTTCCACATAACACCCTAAAAAGAATGGTTCACTTCTTTTAGATCCTGTGATGGAGGCTCTGTTCTTCTTGGGATGACGCCATCTGTAAAGTGGAAGGAATTGATACAGTTCAGATCAAATCTCATGCAAATACTGTGGTGACTTTGGATGATGTCAGATATGTTCCCTAATTGAAAAGAAATCTTCTCTCGGTAAATGCTCTTGATATTGTAGGTTTTGAGGGCAGATGGGATAGAAGATTTATTACAATTAGTAAAGGCGCATTGACTTTGTTAAGAGGTAAATTGAGTGGCACTCTTTATTATTTGGATAGCACTACAGTGGTTGGTGAGGCTTCTTCAGCACATTCCTCTATTGTTCAATTGACACAGTTATGGCATTAAAGATTGGGCTACATGTCAGATAAAGATTTACAGGAGCTGAGCAGATGTGGTCTGCTAGGAGGTCAGAAAGTTGGTGCACTTGGATTCTGAGCATTGCATATTTGAAAAATAACACAGAGTCAACTTTACTTCAGGCGTGCATAGGACAGCAGGTATATTGGATTATATTCATTCTGACCTATGGGGACCTGTCCCAGTTACGTCCAAGGGTGGATCTAGATATTTGCTCACTTTGATTGATGATTACTCCCGCAAAGTATGGATTTATACTATTAAAAATAAAAGTGATGTGTTTCACACTTTTAAAGGATGGAAGGCTATGGTTGAGAGGCAAACTGAGAGGGAAGATGAAAACTTCTGGACTGACAATGGATTGGAATTTTGTTTTGCAGAGTTTAATGACTTTTGCAAGTTAGAGGGCATTGTCAAGCATAGGACCACTATGAATACTCCTCAGCAAAATGGTGTGGCGGAATGCATGAATCGCACACTACTGGAAAGAGTCAGATATGCTATCAAGTTCTGAATTGAGTAGAGATTTCTGGACAGAGGCTGTACATACAGCCTGCTTTTTATTAAATCGATCTCCAGCATCTGCATTGAATATGAAGACTCCGGGAAGAAATATGGACAGGTAGACCTGTAGATTATTCAGTTCTTAGAGTATTTGGGTGTTCAGCATATGCACATGTCAAAAATGAAAAGCTGAATTCCAGGGCTAAGAAATGCATATTTCTTGGATATGCATATGGGGTGAAGGGCTACAGATTATGGTGCACAGAGCCGGATCCTAGGATTTTCTAGTTAGCAGGGATGTGACTTTTGATGAGTCAGCCACTCCTTCACAACAGATACAGCCAAGTTCTTCACCGGGAGATATGTCAGGATCACAGGATAGGAGTTGTTGATATTATCAGACTGTTAGATCACAGCAGTTGCAGCCTACAGGGATATTCATAATTAACAGCATCAGCAGACAGATCTAAAGTTACAGACTCAGGAGGAGGTTATTGTACGTGGTCAAGTTCAAGATTATAGTATGCCACTCGAAGAACCATGCGACATATAAGAGCACCTTAAAGGTATGGTTTTGAGAATTCTGCTTGTGATGAGTTAGTATATTATGCTCTGAATATTGCAGACACTATAGGTATGAGCCGATCACATTTCAAGAAGCAATTGGTAGTTCACAGGCTGAGCAATGGACCATGGCTATGCTAGAAGAGCTTCAGTCTTTGGAAAAAAATCAGACTTGGGAATTAGTCAGATTACCTAAGGGCAAGAAGAAAATTGGCTGCAAATGGACTTCAAGAAGAAAGGAGCTACTCCTCAGGATTTGAAATATAAGGCAAGGTTGGTAGCTAAGGGTTACATCAAAGAGAGGGTATTGATTATAAGGAGGTATTTCTCTTATGGTTAAACACTCTTCTATTCGTGTGTCCTTGCTTTAGTTGCTTCTCAGAATTTGAAGTTAGAACAGCTTGATGTTAAGATAGCTTTTCTACATGATGATTGGAGGGAGCAGATTTATATGTAACAGCCACCTGGTTTTGAGGCTCCAGATAAAGAAGATCATGTATGCTTGCTCAAAAGGTCTTTGTATGGTTGAAGCAGTCTCCAAGATAATGGTACCGCAAATTTGATAGGTTTATGGTCGACCATGACTTCAAAAGATCTCCATATGATAGTTGCGTGTATCATCAGCAGTTTTCAATGGATCTTTTTGTTACTTATTATTATATGTGGATGACATGATGATTGCAGCCGGGATGTGTCAGTCATTCAGAAGCTGAAAGCTGAGCTTAGTACTGCATTTGAGATGAAGGACTTGGACGGCAAAGAAGATACTTGGGTCTTGGGATGGAGATCATTCGTGACAGGCAATATGTAGACGATTTGTTACTCAGCATGATTATTTAAGAAAGTCTTGGAATAATATGGTATGTCTACAGCTAAGCCAGTCACTACTCCTTTTGCCAGTCATTTTCGTTATCTGCCAGGGATTCTCCTCAGACTGAGGATGAGGAGAAGTATGTCTAAAGTGCCTTATGCGAGTGCAGTTGGTAGTATCATGTATGCAATGGTCTGTACTCGTTTTGATATTTCACAGGCAGTTAGTGTAGTGAGCAAATATATGGACAGGCCTGGAAAAGCTCACTGGTCAGCTATGAAATGGATTCTTAGATACTTGAAATGCACTTTTGATTTGGGATTGGTATTCTCTGGATAGAGTAGTTGCACTGTTACAGGATTATGTGATTCAGTATTGTGACTTGGATAGGACGAGGTCATTGACCGGATATGTATTTACTCTCTCTGGTTGTACAATTAGTTGGAAGGTTACTTTGCAATCTACAGTTGCTTTGTCTACTACAGAGGCAGAGTATATGGCATTGATAGAGGCAGCAAAGGAAGCTATCTGGCTAAGAGGGTTAGTACAAGATTTGGGTTTCAAGCAGAATTGTTTGGTTATTCACTGTGACAGTCAGAGTGCTTTACATCTTGCCAGAGATCAGATGTATCATGAACGCACTAAGCATGTGGATGTCAGGTATTACTTTATCAGAGATTTGATAGAAGATGGTGATATTCAACTTCAGAAATTAGCACTGCTATTAATCCGATTGATATGCTCACTAAATCAATTCCAGTGGTCAAGTTCAGGACATTCCTGAAGTTGATTGGTTTGAGTACTTGGTGATGCCCCTTCGGGGCATGTGATGAGGAGGAGGCTTTACAATCCATATTTGATAGAGGCAAATTTTTTTTGGTCGCAAGGAGGAGGATTGTTATATGTTTGCTCCCAAACGCCGCGAAAGAAGGTTTGCACGCGAAAGAAGTCTTGGTCGTTGGACTCCCAAACGCCGCGAAAGAAGTCTTGGATGTCTTCGACTCCCATGGGAGTCCGAGACCTGCTAGCCTCCGCCTCTATTTAGGAGCACCCCAACTCCTTGAAGACCGCCACTGATTCCAACGTCGAATCTCTGTGTTTTGCCATTGATTTCCTCGTCAAGCAAACCTTATACCTCGCCGGATTCGAGAAGCGTGGTTGTTTGGACGGGAAGCGGATTAGCATGGATACCATACTTCAATCTTCGAATTGGTTGAAATATTTTTCTGAGATGCAACAGAAAGTTGCAGAAGGTCCAGAAAAATATTGAAGACGATCCAGAGAGCAAATAAAATAACAGAGAATTCACGACAGGATTTGGCGAGGCTAGAGGCCTAGTATTCTGTGTTCTCACCTGTTTTTCTTTTTCCCTTTTGATTTGTTTGCCTCTTTGTGATTAATCTGCAATTGTTATTTGGAATATTTGTATTTTTTTGTGCCCAATTTTGGGGGCAGATTATAGTGGATTGCTCCTTCCTCTGTATGGATGTAGGCAAATTTGCCGAACCACGTTAAATCTCGTATTCCTTTCTGATTTGATATCTGTTTGTGTGATTGGTAAATTGCTAAAGTGAGTAAACAGGAATTAATTGTAAGCCTAAACCGGTTCGATCCACTGTGCGCATCCCAACAGATGTGCTTTTAAATTATAATTAATGATAAGATCCTCTAGCTATTTTGGTATGATATTTTTTATAATACCATTGCTAACCTGTTCATGTAATAATTTTTTAGACACATTTTGTGAAGGCCTAATGCTTGCTTCGTATTTTCTACTTGAAGAAATAACAACCATGTTTTTTCATTTTTCTTTTGTTGTTACACTCCATTAGTTATTTTCCTTCAGTATTTTATAATTTGCTAGGAGAAGCTTCTGCAGATTTTGGATGTATAAGGATTCATATCTTTGTTATATCCATAATCCTTTTGGCATGTTATTGATAAAAAAAAAAAAATTGTTTAAGTGCCACCAACAAAACAACTTGTCACTAAAGAAAAAGGATCCTTACCATCCCTCGCATTTAGGTATCCATATAGCAGTTAACTAATTAATTCTTTTTTTCCTTTGTTCAGGTCCTGATAACTTGGACAACCTGAGGTGGCTTGCAGAGCAGTCGCAGAAGCAGGCACCAGGTGCTGTTTCTAGTGCTGGTGCGACTGCTCAGAATGGTGACGATAGTGATGTCCCTGAACTTGTGCCCGGAGAGACCATTTGAAGAGGCTGCTGATAAGAAAGAAACTTCATAGTTCTTATAGACCAGATAGATTCCCCTAACCCATTATTAAGGTATTTGTCTGTTTCTCTTGCTCTTTCTGCTCAACAACCAGCACGTCAATCATCCTTTTTACAAAATACTTGGGTTTGAATCTATCCAATTTTCATTTTCTTTTGTGCGTATGAGATTCGTCTAAATGAGAAATTGCTCAAGGTTCTCTTTCCCTCTTCTTTTTCTCAAGGATCAATTACTCATTAGTCCATGTAATCTGACATTAATATGATAGATCAAGATCAGGACATCAATTGTTTGTGAGGGTCTCAATTTCTCCACTCTCATGAGGATCAAAGATCTTCAAAAGCTCTTTTCTACTGCTGATGACAGTAGAGAATTAAATCATGTCCAAAAAGGCTGTTGCAAAGTTTAGGGCTTGATTATTACTGTTTTTGTTTTCAAAATTCCAGGAAAATTGAGCTAGACTGAAGAAATATGTCTGATGTTACCCTTTGTTTTATGAAAATCTTAGAGCTTTGAGCTGCAATGTTTTATTTCTTTGAGAAAAATGAAAATACAAGAAGGAATGGCAAAAGTTCTGTACGGATGCCGTCTCCGACATCAATCTCCATGCAATATTTTGCTAACTTGTAGGGAAACCAAAAAACATAAACAACAACAGTTTCAACTAGGCTTCCATGTTGCATAACCGAATCTATCTCTAAAATCTTTTTAAGAATTTATTTCTCTGGAAGGCACTGGTGCTTCAGGAATTGATCCTACATGCTGACAATAGCTGTGCCACTTGGGATGGTCGGGTCGATGAAGTCATATAGACTTGCCCAACAACTGTAGCACTCGAAATTCAAGCAAACCTGACCACAATCTCCTGACCCATATTTTACATTGTAGTCAAATCAAACTCAACCCAACCCAGCAATAAATCTCCTGCCCAGATAACTACATTAAAAATTTGAACTCTACTGTTATTTAATGTAAAATTTTTCAATTTGGGTCAAAAGAGATGTTGTGTCTCAGACAATTTAGTATTGTCTTCACCTACAGACAAAGGAATATATCTGTCATACAAGTCAGTACTAAACCAGTTACGTGCCTTAAATTACATTAACACAATTTCATATATGTGCTGCTTGGGCTTGGCCTGTCGATTGTCGTTCGTACAATAATGACATTTTGGGTTGGGCTGCGTTGAAGTTGGGTTTTTCTTATTCCGGGTTTGGTCAGCATGTTCGTCTTTAAACAAACATGGCCCTTGCTTGTTCAACCAGATTCAAAGTTTTGATTGGGTTTAGATCAGTCTAGCTCCTGTTCCACCCTTTGCTGGACAAACCTCGCAGCATACCTGGAAGTAGAACAAAGATCAAGGAGTTGTTCGGGTTACTCCATGGTTTAAACTTAGCAACAACTTTTATATTGTCTCCCTGAAACTTTTTATTTGAACTTGTTCCACTCATCAACAGGCTCATCAGAGGTTCAGAACTTCAGCAACAAAGAATCCCAGATGATGACAGCCGGATTAAAATTCAAACCCAAACGTTACCAGCATTGATATAGGTCTTGATCTAGACTATGATGCCGGAGCATTTGCTTCCAATAAGATCGGGAAATGTCGTTGAAGGTGAGATACCAGAGGAAATCAAATCATAGGTCTCTTTAGTTTTGCCAACAAGAATTGCTTGGGATTTGATACCTTCTAGTTCTCGCTTGCAACCTTCCGGGTTGGTTCCTTCTCTACCAGCTGCAAATAAGTAGTAGTTTTGGATGTTGAGATATCTGAGGAAATCGAACCAACATGGATCATAGCCATTTGGATTGATCTCCAATCACAATATCAAACAAATTCCTCCACAGAACTTGAATGGAATGAAGAGAATGGAAATGGAATTCTTAGAAACGGCCATCCCCTACATGCGACCGGTATCTATAGCCTTCACAAAACTGGGATGTTCTTGGTAACATGCAGATGGCAATGTTGGAAGGTAGGTATGTTCATGCGAATGGTATGACAAACCGTTGCTTTATGATGTTTACCCAAAAAAAACTATGGATGCCTAGGTAAGTTTTTAACGCTCCAAATAACGGGCCTTAGCGGAAAATAACAATGCGGCGCTGTTTGGATGCTCCAATTAGACAATCAGAATGATATAAATTAGACAATCACAATGATATAAAATTTTCATCAGATATTCAAAGGAGATAAAGTTTTAAATAGAATACGATACCATATCAAGCAAATATTATATATGTCTTTGATTAATTAAAGAATAGGATATCATCGCCTGGAAGAATGGTGTATAGAATGTTTGGATGTTTTTCATGGAATAACCTATTTTCCTTTTTTTTTTTCTTGTGAGAATGGAAAATATATCTAATTAATTCAATTGTGACACATTTAAGTGGTATCTTCTTAGTCCATCCTTAACAAAATGGATATAATAAAATACTGCAAATGTTGAAACAAAGATTATTTCAAAATCAAAATGGATATAATAAAAATGAAAATTGAAATGGTGGATCTCAGTCTTGATGGTAAAATATAGTACTTGGCCAAAATCATTTCGAAATATAAGGAATTATTTTGGATTAGAATGAATAGCATAAATATATGAGGTGTTTAGTTATTTCAAAGTCATAGACAAATAATAACATTAACGGATATGATATCTGATAGATGATCTATGACTATGTTAGAATGTATATATTTTTTAATAATTTTAGTTTTTAAATATATAAAATTTGGAAAATAAACTTAATTAAAAGAAAGAATATGATACCGGGATCCTTGAGTTAACCGAACTAGTGCAAGGCCCTGTTCCCGTGCAAGATGCGCGCCTTAGGCGGTGCGCGAATGAAAATAAAATAGAGGGAGCGGAACGGGGAACGCACGTCCTTTTCGCGCGGGACATGGCGGAGGGGATGCGCGCCCTTCACCGCGCATGAGGCGCGGAGGGAGAGGCGCTTTTTACCTATCCCATGCACGCGCCCAAGACTCCTTCGCGCTCCCTTTCCCTCCCATGCTCTCTCTCTCGTATACTCTCCCATGCCTATTTTCCCCTCCCATGTGCTCTCTCTCTCTTATACTCTCCCATGCCTCTCTTCCCCATCGCGATCACACCCCCATCACTCTCTTGTGCATCCTTCAGGGTCCACTCCGTCGCGTGATTTTTTTTTTCTCTTTTATTCTCTCCCTCTCACGCCCTCTCAAGATTCTCTCCACTCTCTCCGACTGACCTGTTGCTCTTTTATTTCTCTCTCTTCCTTCTCTTGGACTACCCGGGAGAGGTTTCCCATTCTATAATAGGAAGCATATAAGATTAGTAACTCATCTCCCTATAGAAAATTAGAAACTGATCAGATTTTTAAAAATTTTAAAAGTTATTTAGAAATATTAACATGCCACTGAATGGATGCATGTTGTGACTTGATTTGGGATGTAGATCTCGAAGCATCTGTGCGACCGGTTTAAAATTATCGTCATTTTGACATTTCCAAGGTAAATAATTTAATACGTCACAGTACGTTTTTTAAATAATTTTGATGATTCTTACATTCATTTGATTAAATGGTTAAGCATTTTATCTTTGAAAATGATATTAAAAAAAAATATGTACCTTGACATTCTTATAAATAAATTAATTTGGATATATTATCTTTTTTTAATTAATGGTTTTAGAGAACTTGAAAATATAACTTATGAAAATACTTTGTATATATCTTATATGGCTATGATTTGTTTCGGCCTCCCCGATAAGAATTATATGTTGGTCATATTGACTTGTAATTTGAAAACTTAGTTTCAACACTACACCACTAATGATTAAAATAGTGATATTTATACAATTATTTATTGTCTAATTTATACCATTAGATTATATGGTTAGGGTCAAATGTTGGATCTAGTATCAATTTGTGAAAATTATGCTTTGAAAAAGAAAACAAGATATTATTTCCTAATATTTGATAATAATGAAATTTTTTATCCAATCAATGACATTCTATTTGATTTGTTTATATAAAAATGTGCTCTAACCCACTTTGAAATATTGTATTGCTTGCTGAGCTAGTATAGCTGATTATTTTTTCTTTATTTTTCAGATTCTAGATTTGGAAGAGTGTATTAGATTGTTTTGAGCATTTAAAAGATCATAATTTTTAAGGATTATTGTGTTTTATTATTGGGTCAAGATTATTATAAAATAATTAATTGATTATTTAGGTAACCTTGTAAATCGTCTTGCAAGCATGTAGCATCTATTGCATGCTTAATCTGAGGCATGACAATTATTCTATCTATAGTAGAGCAAAGTAGTTTAACACAAGTGAAACATGTATAGCTCAAGTTGGGTCTATTTTTATAACTAAGACAAGCTGAGCCCAAGCTAGCTCATTTAATTTCAAGCTGAACCAGAGATGTTTGTGAACATTTAGTTTAAGAGATCTAATGAGGTCTAGGTCAAGCCATTCGAAGCTTTTTTTTTTTTTTTTTTTTTATAGTTTCGGCCATCTTTTCTAGCTTTTTTTTTTTGTTTTTAATAGTTTCGGCTATCTTTCCTAGCTTTTTTTTTGTTTTTTATAGTTTCGGCTATCTTTTCTATTTATATTACAATTTGAAAGTTGAAATATATTGCACTTTATGAAAACTATAGTAATATGTAATAAATGGATAAATATCAGTGATAATTTTTATATGAATAGTAATTAAATAATATATAATTATTGATGTATTCATATTTGAGCTAAATGGAGTCAAGGTTTAATAAGCCAAGCCTAGCCCTAGCCCAACTCCCTTACAGAACTAAATTTGAGCCAACGACTAGGTATAATCCAAGTAGACTCACAAAGATATCTTTCTTTTGTTAGCCCTTACACTATTACATATTAAGGTATTTTTAGTCAAATATAAATATGGTACAAGTATCATGTATATTCATTTTTTATATTAGATAGATGCTAATTTAAATATTTGATTGTGCATATCGGTAACTGTTATAGAGGTACTAATTGTACCTCGGATCTATGATCAGGATGCTATTTTAGAAGTGGCTGACCCATATGTCGACTTTTATGCCGAGCCGATGCATCTCTACACCTAATTGTTTTTTACTTCAAACTCGACTTGATACTCATCAATCATGTGACCTAATGGTGCTGAAACCCTTCTCGAATGCTGGATTAGGTTGGAGAGAAGACATGATGGCTATACTTGTAAAAGAAGTCCTATCTAGAGGTGGCTCCGATGAAGGTCCTCCAATGTCAAGTTAGTATCTTAGACCATACAAGATAATAGAGATAAAAAATGAGAGCACAAGAGTGCATATAAGAGATTTGTACCTCTAGAAGTTCGTTGAGAACTCTTTTTATATTTAAACTTCTAAGATACTTTAAAGAATGTTTAATATGATGGTTGGTGGATAAGTGAAAATTGGGTCTTCTTCTTCTGTCATGACTATTAAGAGGTAAATGTCCTTACCTATATGGAATACCCTCTTATCACTAATGGAGATCTTGTCTTGTCTATTTTCTTATCATTTATCTTAATGGCTTTAGGAATTATGGCTTAATAAAGGGCCATGCCTCTTTAATGACTGAGATCGGCCTTTTATTATAGAATTTGATTGTTTGTTTGTTATAAGGAGTACATCAAAATAAGTATCGATAAGTTTTTCATTCGGGCATTTGGTGGTAAGCTATCAATGGGCAGGTTTTGACTCTCGGTAGAGAAATTCGATGGCCCCAAGATTCTTTGGTACCGATATCCTGTAAACCTTGAGAGTCAAAGATGTTGGAAATAGTATCTCAAAGCCAATTGTCTAGGGTATAGATGGTTGTGCTATTGTATATGAATTCTTTAAATGAATAAAAGTTATTCTTTTGGCTAATCATCACATGTACATTTTCTTGAAAAGAACTATTGTATAATGGAGTCCTTAGAACTACATTATATTTGATACAGAGACGATGTATCGAGTAGTTCTTAAACTGGTTCACAACCAAAGGATATATTATTATAGGACGACGATGTATCAAGCGTAGGTTGTTGTATGTCACATTAGTTGATTGTCCTCTTAATCAAGGAGTGTAGAGATACTGATATGACATACAGGTAAAATATATGATGTCTCGTTGAACGTGACCATCTGCGAAGCTCCCTTCTGCCAAAGGGTTGCTCGCAAAGGGATATGGATATATGTGTCCCTCATATCTAAGGTCACCATGGTAGCTTGCAAGTAACTTACTATACTTTAGTACCGGACTACCTGGATTTCTAATCTAGTAACGAAAGGTTTTTGGGTACAGTCAAGTACTTGTAGAGCAGTGGTGGATCAAGATGGGATTGATCCCTCCAAATGGTTTAGAGTGAATGACTCACTATATCTCAATTTAGCAAAACCTTAGCCATGATAGTCTTATGAGGAGTCATAGAACTTGTAAGGTTGAGACACGATCTGGATATACTAAATTAGGGTTGGCAGTCAAATCCTAGATCATCCTGAGCATTATGAGGTCAAAGGGATGAATTATGTGGTAACCATATACTAGAGATTCTAAAGAGATGCTCTGTATCTTCAACCTATCTGAATATCGGGTATCATTGCTAGATAATGACTTTGACTGGTACTGGAAACGTTGTAGTGCTACCGGCTTAGTGTTCGAACCTATGGGATCACACACCATAGAAATTTCTACTTGATCTAAAGGCTGATCAACGATTGAGAATCGTTTAGCATCACTATGGGGTCAATATGATTGACCATGACCTAAATGTCGATATTTCCATAAGTCAACACTTAGCTGTGATGAGGATTTTTCACTAATTCGATTAGTGAATTTTAGAGGACTTATTTACAATATGATTGCAATCTGATGGGTCAAGTCAAATGTGATTTGGCTTAGGATCAAATTAGATTTGATTTTTCATGCTCACTTTTCTTTAAAAGATTCAAATTTGAATTTTGAATTCAAATTTCAAATCTTGGTTGAAATTGGCTCCAAGATTTTTTATGGAATGCATTATTTGGAATGCAGATTTTTTCTCATATAAACTTAGAGCTAATTTGGTTCAACCCTTAACCCTCTCCCCCAATCACTCCTCCTTCCATATCTCTCTCCCTCTTTGCTGCTACTATAAATAGGTGTCTTTGTAAGGGCAGCAAAGTTAGTTGAGGTTGACTTTTGCTGGGCTTTTCTAAGAGAGGGAGGGAAGGTATCCTTAGAGGTGGGTTTGAGAGGATTTGGGTTTTGGGTGTGAGCCTACCTAGCATTCAAGCTAGGGTCTGGGAAGAAAGAGTTAGTTGGGAAGTGTTCCACTTCTACTTCTCCCCATTGTTTTCCAATCAGGCTTTTCGGCGGCTTCAAGAAAGTCTCATAGGTCCAAGGAAGGAAAAGATCGGTCTCAGGGATCCTGAGGAGCTAGCACTCCAAGGAAGTTGATTGGGATCTAGCTCTGGTGTGAACTACCCATAGAGGCTAGACATTTGTATGGCTCAGCGGCTCTTCATCACCTGTATCCAAAGGTTAAAGGTAATGTACCCTTTCCTTTTCTTTGCTCTTGATATCTTTACATGCACTTTTATTATGTCGGATCCTATTATAGACAGATTGGTAGATCGACTTGATTGATCTACCAAGTCTTCTACTGTGCTATACTTTAAAATAGTTTTAAAATATAGCTGTCTACCTGCTATGCCTTTTAAACTTTCATTGGTATCAGAGTCAGGTTGATGTAGCATAATAATAGTAGCATGTTAAGATATCATTAGCTTTCCTCACAAAGTACTTGGATTAAGGTGGATTTGCCATGGCCATCCGGTCATAGGAGAGAAGTATGGTTTGAAGTCCATCACTTTCCATTCAATGGGGTTCTCCTATGGCGTGTAGGAGTGCCACTGCATCATGACCTTATGAAGAAGAAAGTAAGAGATTTGATAAGTTAAAATAGTTTTAATCTATGGTGTTTGATCTAAAAACTTTGAATAGTTCAAGTAAAATGCATGAATTTAAAGTCACTATTTTCTGCCCCGGCAAACGAGCTTACTCGATCCTTGCTCGAGCCGACTCGTTTCCACAAACAGAACAGTCTGTATGTTTTGTATTCTAGACGAGTCGACTTGACCCCTACTCGAGCTGACTAGTCTCTGCAGATAGAACAATCTATCAGTTTTTAATTCTGGACAAGCCGACTCACATTCTGCATGAGTCGACTCGACCAGAAAATCTTGAAATAGTGAATTCAAATTCTATATGGTTGTAAAATTATTTTACAATATAAATTGAAATTATTTTGATTTATGAAGATTATTGAACTTAATTAAGAATTAAGTTATCTTGAATGACAAAGTGATCTAGGAATATGATTCAAAGACTCTAAGTCATTTCAATAACCTTTAAGGATCATGTGTTAGCTTTAATTAGGTCCTTAATTGGGTTAGACCTAAGTTTAAATAAATAGATCAAATAGAGAACTAATCTAATCAAATGTTGAGTTAGGATTTCTTTTCTATAGATCTTTCTAATAGTTGATTGATTAGTCCATAAATCTAAATGGACCTTATTTGTGGCTCAGTGGTCAGCCCGAGTATTTAAGCTTGTCTAATCGAGTCTGACAAACAATTGGTGTCTAAGATAAGTACGGCATTTGATCATGGTTCTATGGGGCTACCTCTTACTTGGCCAATCTGGTTGGTGTCTAAGGCAAGACGGTTAATGGCGGAACCCATCCCATGATCTCACTTACCTGGTCAATGTAGTCAATCAGAATTGATTGGATAGCTCATTGACTTGTGTTAACCCATGTCATATAAGGTTAATCAGTCTTGACTGATTTTAGGTGCCCATGGATCATTAGTTTCTGAAACCCTCTTTTATGACTAATGTAGTCAATGGGAGGTTGATTCATGTCTTCTTATTTATTTCATCTATCACAATAAAGTTAAACCCTCTAAATTATTAGGTCCATAAAAGGATGAAGTTATGGGGATATCTAAGGCCTAGCCTCCCATTAAGTGGAATGATAATGGATCTAATAGTTAGGTGTTCATCGGTAGATCCAAAGATCGGGTGTTCATCGGGCTATTAAATTATCATTCCTAATATAATGGTTCAGTGCGACTCTCTTAATGATGGTCACGTGGGCCATCCAAAGTCGGGCTTAACTATTCGTTGGTTGGAAGCATTGAATTTTGTCATGTTAATGGTTGGACCTAACTGGGACCTTCATTAGGAGGCTCAAAGGCCGATTAAAGTGCATCTCGGGGCAAAATCTAAATACTAGAAGTTACTTGAAAAAGTAATCAATTAAAGAATCTACCTTTAGATGTGCTTGGGTGGGCCGATCAAAGTCGGGCTTATGTGTTGTCTATTGAATTCTAGTACCCACTAAGGAATTAAAGTAATTCCTTGGATTGGAGGTAGAGGCTACCAGTCTGAACAAAATAGTGGGAGGGCCTTTAGACTAGAGTCAATGTCTTTGGGTTAATAATTCATATACACTAATAAATTTTGGTTTTCCTTTCAAATGTCTACCAACTTGTCACTCCGATCTCTTCTCAATAATGAGAAGCTCAAGGGTCCCAACTTCGATAGCTGGATCGAAGGATCAAGATTATCCTGGAGCATGAATGGATCTTTATGTGATATCGGATCCGGTGCCTGAAATCCCTGCTCCCAATGCTCAGGGTTCTATCAGAGACACTTATCAGAAGTGGCTCTCTGATAGGACCACTGTCCGATGTATCATGTTGGCAGTGATGAATGATGAGTTCAGTCATAAATTTGAGGAAGCCCAGCCGGAGGATATCCTTCAAAAGTTGAAGGAGTCCTTCAGTACACCAGATGACATTAAGAGGCACAAAGTGTCCTATGCTATCTACAACGCGCAGATGATTGATGGGGCCTCAATCACTAATCATGTATTGTACATGATCAAGATGATTGAGCACCTGGGCAAGCTCGGATGTCCCTTGCATGAACAGCTCGAAAAAGATGCGATACTGAATTTCCTGCTCTCTTCTTATCTAGACTTTCTCAATCATTTTAGAATGAATAAGCCTGCATTTAACTACCACGATTGTTGGGGTTACTGCAGACTTATGAAAAAGACCACCAACTCAATAAAGGGGCGGTAAATCTAGTGGGAGGATCCTCTATAGGGCGTCATCCCTTAAGAAAGGAAAAAAGATAAATAAAGGGAAGAAGGTGCAAAATGCTTCTAGGTCCAGTCATGTCTAGAAGGTGAAGGTTGATAAGAGTCAGGCAGAGTGCTTCTTCTATAAAAAGCAGGGTCATTGGAAGAGGAACTGTCCTCTTTATATTGCATCTCTTGACCCGAACAGGTCCAAGAAGAAGAAGCAGTAGGGCAGTGCTGGACATGGTATTTTTTATGATAATACCTTGTAGTTTCTCTATTTGTAATACTACTAACTGGGTATTGGATACCGGAAGTCCAATTTACATTTGCAATTCTTTGCAAGGACTTCAAGTTAGTGGAGATTCAACGACGGCGAGAGATCCTTGAATGTGAAAAATGGAAGCCAAGTTCTAGTCCTAGCATTGGGAACCCTCAAAATAGTTTTTGAGTTTTGTACAATCATTTTGAATAAGTGTCATTATTGTCCATCTTTCATTTTAAATGTCATTTATGTAGGCTAGTTGTCCATATATGGTTATGAACTATCAATAAAGAATGACATTTGTAAAATTATTTGGAATAGTTCTGAACTATCAGAAGTGGCTCTCTGATAGGACTATTGTCCCTTGCATGAACAGTTGGCCATGTATGAGAGTGATGATTATCAGATTTTTATTTATGGTTGGGTTCCCGAAAAAATACTAAGTAGGGATGGTAATGGGTCAGGTTTGGGTCGTGTCACCCAAAACCCATACCCGCTCCTCTAAAAAATTATTTGCCCCATACCCACCCCATACCCATCTCAGATCGGGTATAAAAAAATCATGTGTGGATCAGGTCAGGTCGGGCATACTTGAACTCATAAAACCTAGTTTATTTAAAGCCTAAACTGGTCGGGTCTAGTCGGGTCAGGTATATCCGTCCCATATCCAATTTATTTAAATATTTTATAAACATAATCTTTTTTATATATAAATGGGTCGGGTTCGGGTCGGGGCATACTACTACCTGTACCCGATCCTAACCCGAGTCGGGTTCGGGTCAGGGCGTACTACTATCCGTACCCGACCCGAACCCGAGTCGGGTTTTTTTTATATAACCCATATTCGTTTATAAATTAGACGGGTCGGTTTCACCCGTCCCATTAGGGTCGGGTCGGGTTGGATATCCATTGGGTCGGTAAAAATTTTCATCCCTAAGACTAAGAGTAGATTAGGGTTTTCATGTAAGGACTAAGTTCTACACGCATACTAAGAACTATCAAAGAGATAAAGAAAGGAAGGACCCTAGGGTTAAGAAATAATTATAGGACATGCTCAGTTTTAAACAACTCAGAAAAAGAGAGAAGGGATGGTTGAATTACCTAGCAATGATTCCTTTCATTGTAGAAGAGATCACTCCGCTCGGATTGGCGCCTGGATGACGAAGCCTCATTCCCGCTGATGCACCAGCTTTTTATCAGCTGGTTTCGAGGATAAGGAAGACTTCTTCCAAGGATTGTTTCACCTGAGGGATCCTGCAAATGCCACAGGTTAGAGTTATGGATGATAGAAAAAATAATAAACAGGAATTAGGAAGTAGAGGAAAGGCAGGAGGGTGCTGGTGTTGAGAATTGTGTCCCAAAGCCAATCGCCTGGGTTGTAGGCGGTTGTGCTTAGTATTGTACTCATTTTATGAATTAATAAAATATTATTTTTTGGCAGCTCATCACATACTTAATTTTCTTGAAATGAACTCTTTTCATGTGATGAAGTCCTTAGGACTACACTGACTTCGATACAGAGAGGATGTATCGACTGGTCCTTAAACACTGTTCACAACCAAAGGATATATTATACTGGATGGCAATATATCAAGTATAGGTTGTTGTAGTTCACATCGCTTGGTTGTCCTCTTGACCAAATGAGTGTGGTGATACTGATGTGATCTGCAAGTGGGATATGTGATATCTTATTGAACGTGACTCCGTGTAGCCCCTTTTTGCCAAAGGGATACTCACAAATGGATATGGGTATATGTGTCCCTCTGACCTGAGGTCATCACGGTAGCTTGCAAGCAACTCCCTGTGCTTTGGTGCCGGACTACCCGGATTTTTAATCCGGTGACGGAAGGTTTTTGGGTACAGGCAAGTACTTGTGGAGCAGTGATGGACCAAGATGGAATTGACCTGTCCAAAAAGTTTGGATTGAATAACTCGTAGTATCTCAATTTAGCAAATCCTCGACCGGGGTAGTCCTAGTGAAGAGTCACTGGGCTTGCGAGGTTGAGACATGTAGTCGACTAACTCAGTCTGGGTTGGCAGCCGAATCTCAGTCATCATGAGCATTAGAGGTCAAAAGGATGAATTATACGGTAACCATATGCCAGAGGTTCGATAGTTTGCTCCTGCATCTTCGACCTATCCGGACACCGGGATCCATTGCTAGATGGTTTCCTGTGCTGGTACTAGAAATTATTCTAGTGCTACCGTTTAGGTTCGAACCTATGAGGTCACACGCCACAGAGGATAACTCTCTGATCCGGATACCGATTACGATTGAGAATCGTCTCGGTTTTATGGTCACAGTATTTTTTGAGCATTTTTTTCCCTGTCTTGCCCTTGTCTGTGTCGACCGGAAAATATTCCGGGTTGACCAGCACTGTGCCAGGATTTTTCTGAATCAATTTTGAACTGATTCGGAGTTCGTTTCGGCCTCCAATTGGTTGTAAACCAATTTTAATTCCTTGAACCAGGTTCAATTGGATTGAACCACCGTTGGGTTTGAACCAAATTGGTTTAATGGGATTGGACCATTTTTGGTTGGACCGGTTTAGGATGAACCAGTGTTTTTCCTCTCCTCATAACCGTTTACATGGTGTTTTACTGGGAGTTATTCTAAACGTTGGAAGAAGCCAAAACGATCAGTTTTTATCTCTGGCATCTCGTCTTCTCCTCTCCCTCGCCGCTGGTTTAATGGTTTTTAACATGTGTTAATGGCTGATTAATGGAATAAATTGCAGCCAATGCCTCTTCCTATCACCGTCTCTTGGCCTCCCTCACACTGCTGCTTATATATTACAGCACCCTGTTTCAGCAAGTTTTGAACCGTGTGAAGTGAAAAAAACCAAAGCAAGTTTCAGCCGTGAAGAACCAAAAACTTTACCTGCTATTTGTTTTTTGAGAGAGAGGTTGAGAGATCCCAAATTAAGAGCTTAGACTCTCCTCTTATAGGTTGGGTTTAGGAGGGTGTGAGGAAGAGTTTTCCCATTGTTTCAAGTGCTCCAATTCCCATTTCAGCAAAGCCCTGTTGCTGAATTTTCTTGTGACCGTGTTGCTCCTTCCAGCGGCTAGCACCGCGTGTGAAGGCAGATCGGAGGCCCCCCAGCGTGTCTCCCCTCTAGAGGGAGTACTCTTCTACTCCTGGGAGCAAGCCACGTGAGCCGGATCACCCGCTGCAGCTCAAAACGCAAAGAAAAGTGCTGCTGTCCTGTTATGCAGAAATTTTTAGTAGCAGTCTTTGGCGATTTTTTGTATTTTTTTTGGCTTGTTTTGGTTGCAGTTGTTGGTGGCAAATCGAAGTAGACTTGTCCAAGTTACCGCCACTCAAATTTGGGAGCAAACGGTGGTCCGGAAGGTGGTGTTCCGGTGCCATTTTGAAAGCCAAAAACAGATCCTATTTCAGCCCAACGAGGAAGACAACTGGAATAACTTTATTCCAGTCTATTCCATGTTTATTCCAGAGTTATTCCAGGTGGAAAAGGTATGAAAAATTTATTTTTTATCATGCATGGATATATTAAATTGTTTAATAATTTATAAATATTTTATATGACTATGCATGCCTAAATGCAACTAGATTTAGATTAATTCCTGGCGGAGTAGATCCCCGCTGCGTGAATTTAAAAATGTTTTAAAATCAAATATGCTCCCGCAGATGTTTGCATACCTAGTGTAGGATCTTGTCAAACCACCTGCATCAGTTTCCTATCATTGGTATCAGAGCCAGGTTGAATTTGTAATCTAATCTAGTTTGCATGTTCATAGATTAAAAATTGTTTAATCTTATAAATGTATCCAGATTTCTTTTTGGAACCTAGTTAAGACCTTCACCATGACCATGTATCTTTGACACGATGCGAATCGTCTGTGTTGGCCTTTTCAGAAGGATCCTTAAAGAATATTAAAAATTAAAATGTTTTAATTTGATGATACATAGTTTTAGGCATGTTTTAATATGGATATAAAATATCTTGATGCATGATTTTTGGTTATGTAAAAGTATTTTACATTGTGACTTAATTAAATCTTTGGCTTATTAAAATCTTTTAGGTTTATGAAATCTAAAACACTTGCATAAGCCACTTTTGGGTTAATTGGGTTAGCTGACTAGTTGGGTCCATACTGGGTTAGACCTAAGTTTAGTTGAACCGGATAATAAGAAGAAGATTAAACAAAAGTTGTTTAAGGTCATTCTTTAGAACTATATCTAGTTAGAATAGTTGATCCGTTCATCTAAAATGGATCCAATTAGTGGCTTAGTGGACGCCCGAGTCTTTAGGCTAATCTGATCGAGTCTGGTAAACCGATTGGTGTCGAGTAGGTTTGGCATTGTGATCATGGTTGTATGAGGCTACCTCTTTTCTGGCCAACTTGGTTGGTGTCTAGGAAAGATGGTTAATGGCGGATACTCACCCATGATCTCACCTACCTGGCTAGTCGAGTCGATCAGAACTGATTGGAAAAGCTCAATGACTCGAGTTAACCCATGTCACCAAGGTTGATCGGTGACTGATCTATAGGTGCCCATGGATCATTTGTTGATTTATTTCAACCCTCCTGGAATCTGATTGATTCAGTGGGAGGATGATCCATGTCCTTATCTCTTTCTTCTGTCACAGTTAAAAATCCTCTAAAATTATTAGGTCCTTAAAAAGACTAAGTCAAGGAGTTGATAGTGTCTTAGCCTCCCATTAAGTTGGATAAAAATGTGTCCACTAGCTTGGTGTACATCGGCAGTTCCATAGAACGGGTGTACATCTGGCGACTGGAATTTCTATCTGATCGATGATGGTTCAGTGCAACCTCCATAACGGGACCAGGTGGGCCGGCCATAGTCGGGCTCGGTCTTTAGTTAACTGGAAGCATTGGATTCGTCATTTTAATGGTTAGACCTAACCAGAGACCCGCAATAGGAGGCCCCTAGGCCGATTAGGGTGCTCTCTGGGGCAAAATAAAATACTGAAAATTGTTTAGGGAAACAATTGGTTTACGAACCTACCTTTAGGCTCGTATGGGTGAGCCGGTCATAGTCGGGCTCATGCGAGGCCTATTGGATTTCAGTACCCACTTGAAAAAGTATTTTCACGGATTGGAGTTAGAGACTACCAATATGATAAATTAGTGGAAAAACCTTTAGACTAAAGTCCAAGTCTTTTGGTTAAGTTATTAATTCATAAACTAATTTGGTCTTTTTTTTCTTTTTAGATGTCTTCAAATTTATCGCTTCGGTCACTTCTCGATAACGAGAAGTTAAGGGTCATAACTTCGATAGTTAGTATCGAAGATTAAGAATTATTCTGGAGCATGAATGGATCCTCTATGTGATAACGGATCCGGCACCTGAAATCCCTCCCGCTAATGCACGGAGTGCGGTCAGAGATGCTTATCTGAAGTGGGTATCTGATTGCACTACTGTCCGATGCATTATGTTAGCGGCAATGAACGACGAGTTTAGTCGCAAATTCGAGGAGGCCCAACCTGATGAAATCCTTCAAAAGTTGAAGGAATCCTTCGGCACCTCGGATGATGTAGAACGGTACAAAGTGTCTTGTGCCATCTACAACTCCAAGATGCCGAATGGCGGTTCAGTCACTGATCATGTATTGTACATGATCGAGTTGATTGAAAAACTGGGCAAACTCGGATGCTCCTTGCATGAGCAACTCGGCAAGGATGCGATCCTGAATTCTCTTCCCTCCTCCTATCTTGATTTTCTCGATCATTACAGAATGAACAAGCCTGCAGTCAACTACAATGGTCTTTTGGGGTTGCTGCAGACTTTCGAGAAAGACCACCAACTGAATAAGGGGGTGGTAATTTAGTGGGAGGAAGTAGAGGTCGTCGTCCCGTTAAGAAAGGGAAAAAGAAAATAAATAAAAAGGGAAAGAAGGTGCAGAATGCTCCTAGTCCTAGTCAGACACAGGAAGTATAAGGCTGATCAATCTTCTGCAGAATGTTTCTACTGCAAGAAGAAGGGACACTGAAAAAGGAACTGTCCTCTTTATATTGCGTCCCTTGATCCTAAACGAGGAAGCAGAAGTCTACTGGACAAGGTATTTATATGATAAAACCTTGTAATTACTCAATTGTTGATACTGCTAACGGGTATATGGATACTGGTAGTCCAATTCATGTTTGTAATTCATTACAGGGACTTCAAGTTAGCAGAAGATTTGAAGATGGAGAACAATTTCTGAGCATCGGGAATGGAAATCGTGTTCCAGTACTGGCGGTTGAAGTCCTGCATCTTGTCTTTGAGTCTTGTACTGTCGAACTAGTCGACTGTCACTATTGTCCTAGTTTCATTATGAGCATAATCTCTGTAGGCCTTTTGGCCAATTGTGGTTTTGAACTTTCAATAAAAGGAGATTTTTGCAATGTTATTTTGAATAACTCTGTTATAATGAAAGCTAGATTAAATAATGGCATATACGTACTATCAAGGCCTGTTAGTGTAATGTCTACACTTCTAGCAAAGTCCAAGGTTAGATAATGTCAATGATTTATATCTTTGGCACTGTAGGCTAGGTCATATTAACCAAAATAGGATAAACAAGATGCGAGGAGATGGACTCCTCGAGGTCAGTGATTCTGAATCACTGCCCACTGTGAATCCTGTTTACTTGGTAAAAATGACAAGTCACCTTTTACTGGAAAAGGTGAACAAGCTACAGAACTTCTAAGTCTAATACATACTGATGTATGAGGACCGATGTCAGTTAGTGCCAAAGAAGGATACAAATATTTCATTACTTTACAGACGACTTTTCAAGATTCGGTTATGTCTTTTTAATGAGACATAAGTCTGAATCGTTTGAAATGTTCAAACGATACCGTAATGAAGTAGAAAAGCAAACTAGAAAAAGTATTAAAACCCTTCGATCTGATCGAGTAGTGAATACTTATCTGGTGAATTTTTGACATATCTCGAGGAGAATTGAATTCTCTCTCAGTGGACTCCTCCAGGAACACCATAGTGGAATGGTGTGTCCGAAAGGAGGAATCGAACCTTGTTGGACATGGTTCGATCCATGTTGGGCTTTGCAACACTGCCGCTATCCTTTTGGGGATATGCGCTTCAGACATCCTGTTACTTATTAAATAATGTTCCAAGTAAGTCTGTTGTCTCCACTCCGTATGAGATGTGGAATGGGCATAAACCCTCAATCTCACACCTTTGGGTCTGGGGTTGTCCGGCTTACGTAAAGCGTTTAGACTCAGACAAACTTGGTCCTAAGTCTGACAAGTGTTTATTCATTGGTTATCCTAAGGAAACCAAAGGGTATTTCTTCTATTTGGAGAATGAACAAAAAGTGTTCGTTGCTCATAGAGCTATCTTTTTGGAAAAGGAGTTCCTTGGAGAAGGAACTATAGCTTCTAAGATTGAACTTGATGAAGTTCAGCCAATAGAAAAACCTACACACTCTAAGGACATCGTAGAACCGGCTGTGATTGAATCACACCTAGAACCCATTAGGAGATCCGGTAGAATACCGCGTCACCCGGACAGATACTACAGTTTCTTGGTCCGGGACGGCGATCCCATTGAGCTCGATGAGAACAATGAGGATCCGATCACCTATATGGATGCACTTCAGAGATCTGACTCTGAGGCATGGCTTGGAGCCATGCGATCCGAAATGGAGTCCATGAAAATCAACAATGTTTGGATATTGGTGATCCCCTGAAGGAATAAAACCCATCGGGTGTAAATAGATCTTCAAGAGGAAAAGGGGCACAGATGGGAAGGTAGAGACCTGTAAAGCTCGTCTGGTTGCCAAGGGGTATCGTCAGCGATATGGTATCGATTATGATGAGACTTTCTCCCCTGTGGCAATGCTCAAGTCCATTCGGGTCATGCTTGCTTTGGCAGCATATTTTGATTACGAGATCTGGCAGATGGATGTTCGAACCGCTTTCCTGAATGGGGAGCTGAAGAAGAGGTGTATATGATACAGCCTGAAGGGTTCACATCCACAGATGAATCAAAGTATGCAAGTTGCAGAGGTCCATCTATGGACTCAAGCAAGCGTCTCGAAGTTGGAACTTATGGTTTGATAGTGTATCAAATCGTATGGCTTTGTTAAGAACGGAGAAGAACCGTGCATCTATAAATGGGTTAATGGTTTGTGAATGTTTTCCTAGTACTGTATGTTGACGACATTCTCTTAATCAGGAATGATGTCGCAGCATTACAAGGAATAAAGGTCTGGTTATCATCTCAGTTCTCCATGAAGGACTTGGGTGAAGCTTCTTATATACTAGGTATGAAAATCTATAGAGATAGATTTAAGAAGCTTTTGGGACTGTCCTAGTCTACGTACATGACACTGTGTTGAAACGGTTCAGCATGGAAAATTCCAAGAAAGGCTATTTTTCGATAGGTTCTGGAATTACTCTTTCCAGAAGGATTGTGCGACAACTCCTGAGGAAAGAGAGTGCATGAGTAGAGTACCTTATGCTTCGGCAGTAGGCTTTATCATGTATGCTATAACTTGTACTAGACCAGACGTGGCATACTCACTAGGAGTAGTGAGCAGATACCAGTCTGACCCTGGTGAGGCGCATTGGAAGGTGGTTAAGTCCATTCATAAGTATTTAAGAAATACTAAAGATCAATGGCTCATTTATGGAGAACCTAACTTAAAACTTGTGGGGTACTCTAACTCCAGTTTCCAGTCGGATAGAGATGATAGCAAGAGTGTGTCAGGGTTTGTTTTTACCCTGAATGGAGGAGCGATCTGCTGGAAAAGTTCTAAGCAGGCAACTGTTGCAGACTCGGTATGCGAAGCATAATACATTACAGCATCAGATGCGGCAAAGCAAGCTATGTGGTTGCGAAAGTTCCTTAGAGAGCTAGGGGTGGCACCTTCCCTAGATGGTCCTATTCCGGTGTATTATGACAGCACTGGAGCCATTGCTCAAGCTAAGGAGCCAAAAGCTCATCACCGCACCAAACACATTTTGCGGCGCTACCACCTCGTACGAGAGATCATGGAACGAGGCGACATCAATCTTCTGAAGATCGATGGAAAAGAAAATCTGGCCGACCCCTTCACTAAATCCCTTGGAATAAAAGAGTTCGACTATGTAAATGGGAAATGGGTATTAGATACTCTTCTGATTGGCTTTAGTACAAGTGGGAGTTGTTGGGAATTGTGTCCCAAAGCCAATCGCCTGGGTTGTAGACGGTTGTGCTTAGTATTGTACTCATTTTATGAATTAATAAAATATTATTTTTTGGCAGCTCATCATATACTTAATTTCCCTGAAATGAACTCCTTCCATGTGATGAAGTCCTTAGGACTACACTGACTTCGATACAGAGAGGATGTATCGACTGTTCCTTAAACCCTGTTCACAACCAAAGGATATTGTACTGGACGGCAATATATCAAGTATAGGTTGTTGTAGTTCACATCGCTTGGTTGTCCTCTTGACCAAATGAGTGTGGTGACACTGATGTGATCTACAAGTGGGATATGTGATATCTTATTGAACGTGACTCGTGTAGCCCCTTTTCTGCCAAAGGGATACTCACAAATGGATATGGTATATGTGTCCTCTAACCTGAGGTCATCACGGTAGCTTGCAAGCAACTCCTTGTGCTTTGGTGCCGACTACCCGGATTTTTAATCCGTTGACGGAAGGTTTCTGGGGTACAGGCAAGTACTTGTGGAGTAGTGATGGACCAAGATGGAATTGACCTATCCAAAAAGTTTGGATTGAATGTCTCGCAGTATCTCAATTTAGCAAATCCTCGGCCGGGTAGTCCTAGTGAAGAGTCACTGGGCTTGCGAGGTTGAGACACGTAGTCGACTGACTCAGTCTGGGTTGGCAGCCCAATCTCAGTCGTCATGAGCATTAGAGGTCAAAAGGATGAATTATACGGTAACCATATGCCAGAGGTTCGATAGTTTGCTCCTGCATCTTCGACCTATCCGGACACCGGGACCCTTTGCTAGATGGTTTCCTATGCTAGTACTAGAAATTGTTCTAGTGCTACCGTTTAGGTTCGAACCTATGAGGTCACACGCCATAGAGGATAACTCTCTGATCCGGATACCGATTACGATTGGGAATCATCTCGGTTTATGGTCACAGTATTTTTTGAGCATTTTTTCCCATCTTGCCCTTGTCCGTGTCGACCGAAAAATATTACGGGTTGACCAGCACTGTGCCAGGATTTTTCTGAATCAATTTTGAACTGATTCGGAGTTCGTTTCGGCCTCCAATTGGTTGTGAACCAATTTTAATTCCTTGAACCAGGTTCAATTGGATTGAACCACCGTTGGGTTTGAACCAAATTGTTTAATGGGATTGGACCATTTTTTGTTGGACCGGTTTAGGATGAACCAGTGTTTTTCCTCTCCTCATAACCGTTTACACGGTGTTTTGTTGGGAGTTATTCTAAACGTTGGAAGAAGCCAAAACGACCGGTTTTTATCTCTGGCATCTCGTCTTCTCCTCTCCCTCGCTGCTAGTTTAATGGTTTTTAACATGTGTTAATGGCTGATTAATGGAATAAATTACAGCCGATGCCTCTTCCTATCACCGTCTCTTGGCCTCCCTCACCCTGCTGCTTATATATTACAGCACCCTGTTTCAGCAAGTTTTGAACCGTGTGAAGTGAAAAAAACCAAAGCAAGTTTCAGTCGTGAAGAACCAAAAACTTTACCTGCTATTTGTTTTTTGAGAGAGAGGTTGAGAGATCCCAAATTGAGAGCTTAGACTCTCCTCTTATAGGTTGGGTTTAGGAGGGTGTGAGGAAGAGTTTTCCCATTGTTTCAAGTGCTCCAATTCCCATTTCAGCAAAGCCCTGTTGCTGAATTTTCTTGTGACCGTGTTGCTCCTTCCAGCGGCTAGCACCGCATGTGAAGGCGGATCGGAGGGCCCCCGGTGTGTCTCCCCTCTAAAGGGAGTACTCTTCTACTCCTGGGAGCAAGCCACGTGAGCCGGATCACCCACTGCAGCTCAAAACGCAAAGAAAAGTGCTAGTGTCCTGTTTTGCAGAAATTTTCAGCAGCAGTCTTTGGTGATTTTTTGTATTTTTTTTTGACTTGTTTTTGGTTGCAGTTGTTGGTGGCAAATCGAAGTAGACTTGTCCAAGTTGCCGCCACTCAAATTTGGGAGCAAACGGTGGTCCGGAAGGTGGTGTTCCGGTGCCATTTTGAAAGCCAAAAATAGATCCTATTTCAGCCCAACGAGGAAAACAACTGGAATAACTTTATTCCAGTCTATTCCAGGTTTATTCCAGAGTTATTCCAGGTGGAATAAAGGTATGGAAAATTTATTTTTAACCATGCATGGATATATTAAATTGTTTAATATTTTATAAATATTTTATATGACTATGCATGCCTAAATGCAACTAGATTTAGATTAATTCCTGGCGGAGCAGATCCCCGCTGCGTGAATTTTAAAAATTGTTTTAAAATCAAATCTGCTCCCGTAGATGTTTGCATACCTAGTGTAGGATCTTGTCAAACCACCTGCATCAGTTTCCTATCAGCTGGATGCTGCTTGTGGCCTGGTTAATGGTGGATGCCTAGACTCCTAGAGTTGGCAGCCTAGAGGTTGAAGATGCCTAGAGGATATAGCTGGCGGCCTGGGGTTTGGGAAGCTTGAAGGTTCGTAGCTTGGGGTGGAAGTGGGATGCCTGGATGCTGGGATTTGGAGGATGGAAGGGATCGGCCAAGGGGAAGATGAAGGGGCGGCCTAGGGGTTGGAATATTAGACTTGGGTTGGTTGGTTTGATGGAGTTGCACCTCACGTGCCCTCCTCTCGGAGTGAAAACGGGTCTCTCACCCTCTCCCTCACGGAGCGTCAATCCAAAAATGCACGGAAATAAATGAAGAGAACTCTCATATTTTCATTAATCATCATCATCATTCTTCTTACAAGAGGGGGGGAAGGGGGTATTAATAGATCACCCAGTCTCCTTGTCAAAGTTGGATTACAAGTTTGAGTAGGACAAGGAGTATAAAGTTTGAATAAGACAAGGAGTACAAAGTTTGAGTGGGACAAGGAGATTGGAGTCCTTATAGAACTTGGAGGTTGAACTCCTTATTAGACTTGGAAAGGCCTAACTCCTCTTAGGCTTGGACTTCAACTCCTGGTTGGGCTTGGAAACTTAACTCCTTTTGGGCTTGGACTGCTTGACTCCATATTGGACTGGGAGGTTTGACTTTTCTTGTGGGCTTGGGATGGGGCGCCAATGCTGGTGGGCTTAGGATGGGGCACCAATGCTGGTGGGCCAGGGATGGGGTGCCAATGCTATGGGCTTGGACTGGGGCGCCAACTTTTGTGGATCTAGGCTGGGGTGCCAACTCTTGTGGACTTGGGAGGCACCCTTCCTTGTGGGCCTGGTGGTATGAATGGGAACCAGGGGTGTGGAGCATGAAGCCTGCTTCAGTGGGGGCCTGGTGACTCTCCTCTTGGACTGGTCTTGAATGAAATAACTCAACTTACAGGACTCAAATGAACAAATAGACTCAATGGACTCAATTGACTTAATTGGCCCACCTTATTATAGGACTTAATTCTTATTACAGGACTCAAGTGACTGAAAAATTTGACAGACTTCCCAACACATTAATTAGAGATCCAAATTGGGGGCTTTGCAATCTATGTTTGGTCTGGTGTCCTCACCATATAATGGTTCTGGAGTCAGAATGTTGCTCCTTTCCTCTATCTTAGTGACGCAAGACCAAATGAATAGTGAGATCCTTTGAAAAAGCATCTTGAACCCGAACTTATTACTCTTGCATGTTTCGATAATATTTCATTCCTATGAGATGAATTCAGTGATTTTGGTTTAGATATCCATGCCCAAGGTACTGTAACCTTGATTCCAGAAGCCAAATTAATTAATCACAACTCCTGACTGCCCTGGCTTAGGTTCGGGTGATTTCCTTTACTATTGACCTTCAGGATTTTGAGGATGGGGTTTCCACCATATCATGACCCATCTTTGTAACTTCAAATGGCTAGCCCTCAACATATGCAAAAACCACCCACTCCATTAGATAAGACCAAAGATAATAGCCATGCCCCCACGAGGGGAGTAAATAAGGATTAAAATTTTATGCTCATAACAGTATGATTAACAACCCGATATTATCAGAATCGTATGATTCTTCAACCATTTATTATAAATAGCAAGAGCCTGAGGATCCAAGTAAGTGACATCTGACTGAGAGAAATAGGTCACTACTTTTTTTTATTCTAGATACCTGACTTGAGTATTAGAGGGTCCTCACCAAAGCCAACCCTGGTCAAGGACTTTGTTTTGTAGGTCTCTTTAGTAGTGATTTCGATCAATCAGCCGCTTCTCTTATCTCAATCTAGAATCTGCAGCAATAAATTGATGCCAAAGGAAGGGTTTGAACATTCGACCATGTGATTATAGCCACATGCTCAAACAAATTGAGCTACTCCAACCCCATCTTCATGGATGCCTTAAAACCATGGTTTCCACCTATGATCTATTCATAAAGTTTCCAACAAGGAATGGAATTAGGTAAATAAGAGAAAACCAAGCTATGGCATAGCAGTGCTACACTGCTAAACTTTGGGCTAAAGCTCAGCTTGAAGAGTTCTCCTTGGGGCTAGACACGTGAGATGAACTGGCCAAGGAATATGGTAAGCCACTAGGACACCTTTAGAAGATACATCTAACCAAGAAGGACCCTTATCGAATGATTTGGATTGGATCGGACCTAGACAAGGTAACTAAGAAATGGTTGATCACCTTTTTGCAAGAAAATGCTGATGTATTCGTTTAGTCTGCTATTGATATACCAGGAATAGACCTAGAGGTGATGGTGCATAAGCTAAACATTGGCTCCACCTACTATTTTATAAAGTAAAAGAAGTGGAATTTTGTCCTAGAGCATCAAAAGGCGATTATTGAGGAAGCAACTTTATTCAAAAAGTGATTTATCTTGACTTGCTGGCTAATGTGGTACTTGTAAAAAAACCAAATAAAAACTGATGGATGTATATAGACTTCACCAATCTGAACAAAGCCTATCTAAAAAATAGCTACCCTCTTTCTCAGATTGATTAATTAGTTAATGCAACTTTCGGTCACGAACTCTTCACCTTCATGGATGCTTTCTTTGGCTATAATCAAATACAAATGGCATCTGAAGATAAAAAGAAGACTGCCTTTATAACTAACATAGGCTTTTTTATTATAGGGTTATACCCTTTTAGCTTAAAAATGTAGGAGCCATATATTAACTGTTGGTGAACAAGATCTTCAAGGATCAAATTAGTCAAAATATTGAGGTATATGTTGATGACGTGTTAGTCAAGAGATGATCCACTTTTGATCACATCGATGATCTTGAGAATACATTCAACACCCTGCACTACTACTAGATGAAGCTAAATTTGGTGAAGTATGCATTCAGAGTTACATCTAAAAATCTACCAACTTCATGGTCTCGTGCAAAGGCATTGAGATCCACCAAGAGAAAATCTGAGTGGTTCAAGAGATGAACCCTTCAAAGATGATGAGGAGATTTAGTGGCCTCACTAGCAAAGTAGTTACTCTCAATCAGTTCATATCTAAATCAGTAGAAAGGTACCTTCTCTTTTTCAAGATCCTCAAGAAATTGAAGGACTTTCAGTGGACCATAGAAGGTCAGAAGCCATTCGAGGAGTTGAAGAAATATCTCAGCTATGCTCCATTACTGAGCAAACTTGAGCCTGGCAAGGATCTTTAATTACCTTTATTTGGCTATACATTTGTAGCAAGAAGTTCAATCGAGGAAGAACAAATCAAAAGCCACTCTACTATATGAACAAGTAAAAGAATTGTGCCCTGAAAGTCAATCACAGTTATTGTATCAATGGCATTTTCGTATTCTCTTAACTTAAGATTGATATTAATAAAGGCAATTTTTGATTCATCATATGTTGTCTTATATTTTAGTTATAAGATTATGATGAACCCCATAGATTAGGACAATGGTTTTAGGGTTACAGGGATAATAGTGAGACCTAAAGCCTATACATCTTAATCTAAAATATTCCTAGTCATAGGATCATCGATTCAAGGATCGATGAATCCGGACAGACTAGCACATCCTATGTATGCTCGATGAAGATGGTGGTTGGTCTCACGACCACTTATGTGTGACACTAATACAAGGATGTCAGTGCTCATTAGGTTATGAGTTCACTGAATTGATCTAACAAGAGAACATCTAATGAAAGTCTTACTTATCAAAAAGAATGTTCTCTTAGTGGAAGTTATGCATGTAATCCTTTGACTTGAGATCACCATAGTATCTTGTCCGCATGAACCCATGTTTTGGTACATACTCATTCATGGCAATTAAGTCATGTATGGAGTGCTTCTGGATATGGTGGATTATGTATGAAGGTAATGAATAGGTCAACAAAAAATTGATCAATCCTAGTAAGGGGAGAAGTTATTCCATGTGATTTCATCAAATGATGACTCAGGAAATCTTTGCTCAAAGCATGATAAAATTAGAAATGATTTTCTAATTTATCATCGGTTGAGTCTTCATTAGTGATTAGATATTTGAATGGATTAAGTGTAAGGGTTTGACATTTATCCTTGCCCATCACTTAATCGGGATAAAGGAAGATCGAAGGATTGAATTGCATAGTAACTTGCTACTGAAAGGTATTTTGATAAATTTCATCAAATTCCCCATCTTTTGGATAGGCATGACACATTGCTAGATGTCAATCTTATATTGTAGGTTTTTTCATGAATCAATTTTATTGATTTATGAGTCAATTGAAAGTTGGTTCAAATTGATAGTTTGGGTTAGTCAATTTGACTAGTCGTTGTCTAATTAAATCAATTCAGGCTAAACATAAATCTACTACTAGCTAGATGAGGAACCCAAAGGGTCACACATATTAGAGAACTCACTAAACAAGTTAATTTTAATTTATTAGGATTTTTAGATCCTAAATAGGTTAGCAAGGTTCACGTACTAGCATATGTGGGCTAACCGAAACTCCTGACCTAATTTGATTTAGGTTCGATTGCTTACTGATTGGGCTAATTAATTTAAGATTAGCCATGTATTGGGTAGCTTGTCTGGAATTAATTTTGATTTTTTCATATTTTTCTAAGTGTTCAAATTTGAATTGGATTCAAATTCAGCCTGATTTGGCAAGTTCGGGTTGACTCGGGCTTGCAATCTTTATTGGACCATTTTATTCTAAATTTAAATGGATTTAATTCATTTTTTTTAATTTAAATTTATCAACAAATTTAATTAATTATGGGCTTGTTAGGACTTGAACCAATGACCTTTGGGTCATTTGCCACCTTTTCAGATGGGGCAGAAGCAGATGGCACAAAAGCTTCTACTTCTTAAAAAAATAAGTGGCTCCTCCTCATGAAGAGGTGCCATATTTCAAATCCTAACAGTCCCATAAATCAGTAATTAATTGAATAAATATGATAGGAATTGAGATTGAAGCCACAACCTCAAGGTAGAAAGAAAGAAGAGGCATGGATGGCATCTGTTCAGAGATCCATCGCACCTCTTCTCACTTCCTTGCACCCCTGCCTCTCTCATCATGCCCCATGATGATTGTGCGCCCCTTGATGATGCCTACCGCGCCCCTTGATGATGCCTACCCTCTCCATCTGACACCCCAAAACTCATGCCCCCTCATCTATTAAAGGGGGGCAGCATGGGTTCTGGCATCTAAAAAAAAGCCGAGGCCTTCCTATCTCTCTATTTCCTTGACAAGACAAGGTCCATCCATTAGGACAAGTCCTCTACTTTAAGACAAGGCTATAAATAGAGTGAGAAAAATGTTCTACAAGAAAGGAGGGCATCATTTGAGAGCATTTGGAGTGCACTTGAAGAAAAGGCTACTAGGAAGAATCAAGCAATCAAGAAGGAGTATTTCTTTGGATAGATTCTCATGTAGATCACCTTTGGAGGGCATACATTTGTGTGCCTAATGGAATTTCTTGATTTCAACGATCTTGGTATGTCATATGATCATTTATTTATATTTATTTGGTTGATTTACTTTTGAAATGCATAAAGGAGATCCTGGATTAGGATTTTTTGGTATCTTTGGATTTCAAAATGATCAAAGTTTTAAAATCCATGATTGCATACCACACCAAGAATTCCTAACAACAAGGTCCTCCATAATGCAGAAATTAGATACACCAAGCTTGAGAAATCAATCTTTGCTCTAATTATTTTGTTAGGGAACTTCAGCCTTATTTTTAGGCCTATACTATTATTCTCTTCACTGATCAACCTATGAAGTCCATTTTATATTTACTGGATGCTTCAGGATAGATAGCTAAATGTGTGTCGAACTCTTAGAGTTTGATATTGATTTCTACATGAGGCCTTCTATCAAAGCCCAAGTATTAGTAGACTTCATCCTTGAATGTACAATCCTAGATGAAGAGAATTCACGGAATGAAGAAATGAGTTCCAAGGCCAATCTAGGGAAGTAATGGACCTTGTACATGGATGGTTCATCAAACTCTATAAGGTCAGGTGCAAGTCTCATTTTAACTGGCCTTAAAAGAGATATTGCCAAGTATACTCTATGCTTCAATTTCTTGGCTACCAATAATGAAGATAAATATAAAGCTCTAATTATCGGAATCAAAATTACAAAGGAAGCCGGAGTTTGACATCTCACAGTCTTTAGTATTCCTAACTGGTAGTCGGGTATGTCAAAGGCGACTAGAGGCTCGAGACAAAAACATGAAGAAGTACCTCGACAAGGTAAAAGACTTGATCTCACTATTTCTATGTTTTGATGTTTAGTAGGTCCATAGAGTAGAAATTGCCAAGATCGATGCATTATCAAAGCTGGCAACATCCCTACTAATCGACCTTCGAAAGGAGACCTTTTTCAAAATGTTGAAGTCAAGTCTCAAAGAACCTCAAGTTGTTCAATAGATTGACGAAGAGCCAAGATGGATTGACCCTCTACTTAAAAACCTCAAGCAAGATGAACTACCACTTGATCAGAAGGAAGCTCAAAAAATAAGGCATCAAGCACCTTGCTATGTTCTTATATGAACACAAGCTATACAAGCAGTCATTCTCTCTAACCCTATTGATGTGCTTATACCTATCTGAGTCAGATTATGCACTAAAGAAGTACATGGAGTTTGTGGAAACCAGCTGGTAGGCAGGTCTTTAGCCTATAAGATCTTATGGCAAAGTTATTATTGGCCTATAATGCAGCAAGATATGGCTAAGTTAGTATAGAAATGTGACTATTGCTAGAGAAATGCCAATATCTAACATCGATTAGCAACACCTCTGATCCCAATTAGTGCTCCTTGATCTTTTGCCTAGTGTGGAATAGACATCCTTGGCCCCTTTCCTCAAGCAATGGGTTAGCAAAAAATTCTTCTGGTAGGCATCGACTACTTTACCAAATAGATAGAAGTCGAGCTTCTTGCCTACATCATTGAAGTTAGAGTAAAGGACATCATTTGGAAATTAATTATTTGTTGATTTAGTTTTTCCAAAGTCCTAATCACAAATAATGACAGGCAACTTAGAGTTGCACAACTTTACGAATTCTATTAGGAATACAGAATTACACATTGCTTTACATTGTGTGAGACATCCTCATGTTAATGAAGAAGCCAAAGTGACCAATAGAACAATCCTAAAAGGTTTGAAAACCAGAATGGACCAAGCAAAAGGGTATTGGGTTGACGAGCTTTTGTTAAATGTATGCCTTAAAAGCCAATTAGGTTGACACGTGTAAACTTTCTAGGATTATAATTTATATTTGAATTATTAAAATCAATAAAATTGGGTTATTTTTTATTTATGTTTGGTAATATATCTATGAATCATCCAAGGAATTAATAAGATGATGCATATTCTTAAGAGTTGAGAATTTGAGGGATATGTCATTGGTGATTAATTTCTAAATTACTCTCAATTGATGGATCATTATGGGGATGGTGATTGATCCAGTAAGATTAGTATATGGATTGCTTTTCTTTAGATAGATGAATCTCAAGTTTATATGGTACGGGCACCAGACTCAGAAGAAGACTTCAGAGCTCCATCTGGATCTCTGATTACCTTGCCCGAAGAATTAGGGTTTTTGGTTTGTAATAAGAGTTGACTAGATCAACTCAATTTAGCTTGAGTCTACATTACCTGCATTTTATTTTGTTGAGTCATGTTGACTCAGTAGTGGACTAGGGTTTCAAAATGGGATGTTACACTTTCTTCCAAGACCAGGCAAGTGGACACCACACTCCCAGCCACACTCCCAGTCCAGGGGGCCCATATCCACATCCAGCAGCTTTTGGTCCCCACTTCACAGATGGCAACCTCCTTCTCTCATGCGCCAGATAAGGAGAAGTCCACCAAGAGACCACCAATCAAGGGGGCGGCCAAGACTTTCCCAAGAAAATCCAAGCCAAGAAGGGAAGAAATTTCTCTTGGAAGAGCATATCAAGGGGCGCCCATTACCTGCCAAAAAAACCTAAAACAAAGATGGGAAGAGCCTTGACTTAGGGAGGAAGAAAAGGAGGAGTCCAAAAGAGTTCATCCAGGGAAGGAAGAAATTTTTCTTGAAAAATCTAAGCAAGGTGGCGCCATCTACCTGCCATTTATAACCCAAATCCTAATTTTTGGTATTTTGGCCGACCATATGTAAGGGATTTGCCCTAATTTGGAGATCCCCTCCTTTAGTCCCACATGGGAAAATATGAAACCCTTCTCCCTTGTAAAGCATTATAAATTAAACCCTTTTGTAAGTTGAAAAAAATCATAGATGAATGAAAGAAATTTTTTTCTTGAGCAAACTTGTGTTTTCTCTTGTCCGCACTTGCTTCCAGGTGTTGAGCTCCGTGAGGGAGTAAATCTGGGTTCCCCTGGGACCTTGAGGAGGTGAGAGATCTCCAAAACCCCAAACCCTAGGTTAGCCACTCAATTCCCAAACCCTAGCCGCCATCACCTTTTTTTTCCACCAAGCCCTAGTCTTTTCTCTTCTCACGGCCACCTTCTCCAAGTCCTGGCCGACCACCAGCATCCGACTCCAGTCCAGATACTGCCGGCCTACAGCAATTCTAAGAGAAAGTCAGATCGGCCTCCAGGAGAATTTGATTTCAGCAACTTCAGCTTTCAAGTTCTTCAACCTGGTAAGATCTTTTCTTGAGTTTCTGAATTCCATCATTTGTTCCTCTTCTTTTCCAGATCTTGAGTCCAGGAGAAGCCGACCAAACCACGAGACCAGCATTGGAGGATCCATTGCGACGATAGCCAACTCCGAGGATCCCACAATCTGCTCGAGAGAGTTCTTCCACCAGAATCCTGAGAAGATCACTGTCTGGTGAGTAAACCGTCCCTCCTCTCTATTTCTGTTCTGTTGAAAGTTCAGAGCGAAACCCTAGGTCTGGGAGTTTCTCAACCCCCAGCGATCCGTTACTTCTGAACTACTCTGATAATTTGGTTCCTTCAAAACTGTGCTTTCGATCCTTACTTAGTTTCCTTCAAATTAGTTAGCTTTACTTTGAGTCAAAGCCAATTTCTGAAAAAAATATATATATATATATATAAAGAATTAATCTTAATTTTACTTCCGCATACGCTTCTTTGTTCTTTGTTCTGCATCAATTTGGTATCAGAGCCCTGTCTAGGGTTTCTGTCTGATGTTTGTTTGAGTCCCTCTCTTTTTACTTTGTCTGCTCGAAGTAGACTCCCCAGGACGTCCGGTCCTAGGAACGAAGTGGGGTGCAAACCTCCTCCTCCCATTCCATGGGGTGTTCCTAAGGCGTGTAGGGGATCCGTTGGGTTACAACTTCGTAGCAGAAATTGTAAACGGGAAAGTGCTCTATTTTAGCCCATAATTGCCCTGTTGCAGGAATTATTTCTCACTACAGGTAACTCCAAATTCAGTGATTTTTGTTTTTCTGAAACCAGTATAATTGAAACTAATTTACATAATTCTCTCATAATTATTGGTTTCCGTGCGATTTCTGAGAATTAAATTACTGCAACTCTGTTTTGTTCTGCAATCCTTTTATTTTTGAGTGTTCATCACTTAATTTAACTTAAGGGCATTTGAGTATCTAAGATAAGGGGAGGAGTTGATAACCTCTCCTTAGCCCAAAACCACCACCCCTCATTCGAACCTAAGCCTTTAATCTAAAATTGATTAACCTAATTTGCCCTAGTGGGCTAGGGACATCAACAAGTCGGGTCAAGGCTAGTGTTGAGTCAGTTTGTCTAGTTACTCTGTGTGTGCTTTGTACTCAGTGTCTAGAACGGTGGTTCAGGGATTCCATCCCGAAGGGCTTGTGTGCTGGTCCGCCTACCTGGCCAATCTCTGATTGGTGTCTAGGATTGGCATTCAGGGACCTAACACTCCCCTTACACCTGCCTGGCTGAGTCCTGAGTTACTACAGGCTAGCTTGCCACTCTGATTGGGCACCTAGTTTGGGCTCTAGGTCTAGTTAGCCCGTAGTCGTTCAGTTGAGTCTCATTTTGTGTGTTTGCTTGCATCATGTCTACCCGGAATGGAGTGCCCTACCAACCTGGTCAAACCCAGCCTGATTTAGAGGCCATGGTTAGAGCTCTTACAGAGAGTATGAACAAATTAAGTCAGGATATGAATGAAAATTTTGCCCAGCTTAGGGATCGAGTCCAAGTACTTGAGGAACCTAGGCATCGGGATTGGACTCCTGACCCAGATTTTAATGCTATAGTTGTATGACTAGCCCTTAGACCTAAGGTGCCTTGACTATTTTAGTAATGTTGCTATAGTTTAACTATACATACACTTGGTCCCTAGCCATGGATCTTTGTGGTGTATGTTAGCTATACTAGGTCCATTGTAGAAATATGATATGCACCAATATGGAATCTATCATTCTTGGTAGATAAAGAAGATGGCCCTATATGATTTATAAGACCGAGTTCATAAGATCTTGACTAAGCCAGTATGAATAGTGAAAAAGAGTTTTCATAATTTTATATTTGGAACTCGAGTCAAGTAGATTTTATATATGATAGATGATATGGTTTGTTGAGAAATTCATGATGTCCATCTTATTAGGACTTATGATAGAAGGATTGTATTACTTGTTAATTATATTTAGAGGTTCATCCTATTCCAATCTAGTAGCCAACCACCATATGCTACTAGGATCATGGGGGATTGTGAGGCCCACAGAGAATAATACAGATGATCAAATGATTCTTTGTTGGAAAGAATTGGAAGTGTTGCAATCCATTGAAAGGAGTTTCAATGATATTCTAGTGGAGATCATAACATAACTCACTACCAAACAGAATAAAATCTATGAGGTCATACATATAAGGAGTTGAGATTAATCAGATATTTGGAATCTAAATTATCAATATGATTGAAATTGGACCAACTTGTAATTGTTACAAGTAGTAAAGACTTAGTTACTAAAGGTTATCAAGTTCAAAGTGGACTAATGTGTAAATATTGCATGTCTTAATTTGATTGGATCAAATTAATTATAGCTGAATTCAGGTTCAATCAAATAGGGATTTGGTTCAATTAAATTTGGTCTAGATTTGGGCTCAAGTCACAAGTACCCAAAAGAGTTAGGATGCATCAGGTGTATGACACCTAAACCTAGCCTTCCTAACCTATTTAACTTGGTTTTTGACTAGTCAATGGGGTCCACACCCTAGGGTTTCTTGAATGAAACCCTAGGCACCACATATGGGGGACCAAATAGGAAAGGTTTGACCCACTCTACATGGGGCGGCAGCCCTAGGGTTTCTTGAAACCCTATGCACCTCATGTAAGCCATAAAAGGAAATCTCTAAGGGAAGGGGGTGGCAATCATGAAAACCTTAGCCATCATAGCTTATTTCAAAGGAGATTTCTTGTCTAGGGGTGCCTTAGGATTTTGTGCCTATAAAAAGGTGGCCACCCCAAGGATTTGAGGCATCCCAAAAGGCTTGTGAAGCTCTCCCCTATCCCTAGGCAGCCGCCCCACCTCTTCTCCCTCTCCTCCACACCCTAGGGCTTCTCCCTCTCCTTTCTTGTCTTATTGAAATTCAGATGGCCCAGCTACTTCGACTGATATGGGCCAATCAGCAAGATTCTCAATCCATGGGGTAGGAGTATTTGATCGGGTCCTGGGACCCTTTTGTAAAGCCACTTGGGCCGACATAGCTATGATAGCTATGGATTGGGTGGCTGGTTCCGATCCCAAAGTTTATGGGAAGGTAGGCGCTAGAGTTGGATCCTCGACCCTAGGGCATTTGCTTCGGCTAGCCTTAGAACTCACAGCCTTCTTTCACTTTGACATATTCTCCAATATCTTTTTCACCTCTGGGTCTATCTCTATAGCAAATCAATTGAACATGAGAACAAGAAAAGAGAGAAAAATAGTAAAGAGGGGTAGGTAATTCATGCACACCTTAAGGGCCAGCTTGGTTAATCTCATTGTTGTACAGCATCTAGTCGGAGAGGAGATCCCTTAGTGCCAGGACCCTGAAGCTGTGTAGGACCCTAAAATTATATCCCTGGTGGTTATCAAGGCTATGTTCTTGGAGGATAAACTCCCGAGGTTCACCTCAAGAAGCAAACCCCCACTCTCTGTAGATACTTTTGACACAAGTAAGAAGCACTACCTTCAACCATCTATGAAGGAAGGAGCACCTCGGATCAAAGTTTGGATGCCTCGTTTCTTCCGAAGAGACACGTACCACCTTCCACATGATCTCGAATGGTTCTTGAAGGTGAATAAGGCTTGGAAAAGTATGATGCTTGGTTGAATCCTAGCCAAGACATACATGGCAATAAAGCCATCGATATGCCCAAGAGTTTGGTACAACTGCAATCGACAACATATTAAAAAATCAAAAAGATATATAAAAAATGGATAACAAGAAAGCCTCAATCTAGCCTAGAAGCTCTTCTCATATAGACTGATCTAGCTTTTAAAGGCAAGCAAACCTATTGCTTGGGCTTGGAATTTTCAATCAAAACTCCGAGGGATCTAGAATTGCCCATGAAGCAAAACCAGATCACCTCGATGAGCCTCAAGCGGAAGTTTAGGGGAGTGAAGGAATCAAACTCCCCCTCATCTACTTCCAAGATGGGCATATCTAGGGCCAAAGATGGAATCTCTGAATCCTTTGATGTACTCATCTCGATTTTGAAGGTAGAACAAAAAAGAATAGGAAAAGAAGTTTGAAAGAAGAAGAAAATTGGAGAGCACTATAGAACTTCTGGTTGTAGCAGGAAGATAATTGGGAAGCCTTGAGGGCATAGGCATCGCCTTGATCAATTTATAAGTAAAGCAATAGACCAATCGCCCCGGAAGGCATCTTTTCCATTCAAATTAATTTCAAGAAGTTGGCAAAAAGTTGTGATTGGTAGGGTCTTGCTGGTTGATCGACACATCATAGCCTTCTACTTGGTAAAATCACTACCACAAATATGATAGTTAATGCAAGCGACAAGCGAATCGTACTCTACACTGCATTTAAAGTGGAGCTCGGAAATCAAACACATGGAGGCGATTCAAACTCTAACTATGCCCTATCTAGAGATATGCAGATACTTTGAAGGTGTTTCCTAAGTTATGGATTGGATATTGGATTCATTCAGTTTGTCCCTCTACTTTGGGCTATGAATCAACTCGATATATAGATGACTCGAGCAACATGATAGTTCAAAAATATATGCAAAAAGGTAGATTTTAGAAAATCCATTTTATTGGATGAAAGTTTAGTTACAAGTCAAAAGAAAAAGATTACATTATTTTAATTTCAAAATTCCATAGGAAGGACCAGCATCAGCCCAGGAAGGTCCTTTGGTGATGTGCAGAAGTATTCCAATGTTGTCATCATCTTTGTCATCGACATACTGGATGACTCTAGTTTGAGGAATGACATTGGCTTGATAGGCATGCTTCTAGGTAATTTCCATGATCATCCTGACCGCATCACCTGCTATGGAAAGCATACTCTCATCCCAAATGTGGGCATATAGTGACTCAATATCTATTTCGAAGAAGCAAGACTAGACCATCAGCTTACATTTGCTGAAGCTAGTGGTGAAGGCTGCTAGGGTGGCCATGGCCTCAATCTCCTTTCTCTCTAGTCTAAGTGCCTTCCCTTCGGTGGCCCGGGCTAGAGCTTCTTAAACCAAGAGTTTGCTTCAAAGATCTTCTATGCAAAGTCTCTCATTTTCCAATAACTTTTCTACCGATTTTGATAGACCGTAGCCTATATATCTCTTTGGAAGCCTATTCTTGAATTTTGGCTACTTGACCCTTCTCCACAACTTGTTGATTCTTGGCATTTTGAAGTAGCTCTCTCAGGTAGCTAACCTTGTTTGGAGCTTCAAAGCTGCTCTTGGCCAAGGCATTTACCCTTTTCTTGGCATTGGAGCCTCTTGAAAGATGGGCCTCGATGGGTGATTCGGCTTGATTCTTCTTTTTAGTAGTCCTTTTTAGCCTTAATGGCTTGCTTCTCAAGATTTTTATTTTTCTCCTCAACCTCCCTTATTTCTTCCTCCTACCGATTGATCTCTTGGAGGACATTTTCGCTGTAGTCAATTTCCTTAATTAGATAAGTGTTGGCAAGTTTTCTTATTTGAGAGTATATTCCAACCATTCAACTCTCTTTTACTATGGTAAGTCTCTCTTAAGATTGGTAGTCTTAGAAGCCTTTTCCTCCTGACGGGCGAGCAGCACAAGAATCTCCCTCTCAGGTGCTTGTTAAGTGGTGATCGAAGGGCAGACTTCTACTACCATGGCAAAATTGATGGATCGAGATAAGTAATGCCCCAACTATACAAACAGAAAGCAATCAAAGCTAAGTCAATAAGGAACACGGCTGAAAATAAAGAAAAAGATGTATGAAAACCTTATCTGTATGTATGAATTCTGGACATCTTTCACCTGGTTGTCGATGCCCTTCTCCATCAAATGCCACCTATTAGTCAGAAGAAGAAATCTATCAACTAGCTTCAGGGTGACATCTGTGTTCCCTAGCATAGAGTCAGTGATACACGTTGATGGCAGTGGACTAGTGGAGATAGGTGCCAATTATGATGATAGGGATGCCAAGGAAAGACTCTTCAAAGGCTCTATCATCTCCATTGGAGTCGACTCCTACAGAGTGACATCGCCTCCTATCAGATCTGGAAGATGAGTGGATGACTTTTTTGAAATTGGTGCACCAATCCACTTCCTCTTCCTTGACAGTCTTTAGAGCTCTCTCGTGTTGTCTAGCTTCATTTTTTTCAATGGAAGGCTTGAGGTTGCTAGAAAGGAAGTCGTTAGAAGTGTTGCTATAGAAATTCTTTAGATAGGCCAAAAGGTGAGAGATTGAGCCTAAAAGGGAAAAAAGAGAAGGGAGAAAGGCATCATCATTAATCATAATCTGTAAAAGATATAGTGGTCTAGATTGGCTGACCGGTCACCTCAATCTTCTCAATGGCTAGAAAATGACGGTATGCTGATGCCACCTGCATTAAATGAAGGGTATGACACCTTGTTGGGATGCGTGAGAGATCATCCTTAGGTCCAAGGTACAACTTCGATAATACTCCCTTCTTCTAGCCCATTCCTAGCTCATACTTAGGAGTAGGGGTAAGTGTTATGGGATACTATTGTTGTCTCAGATCTATGGTCAAGACATTATCTTGATAGTGGCTGACCCATATGCCAACCTTTATGTCGAGCCGATATATCTCTACACTTAGTTATTATTTGTTTCAAACTCGACTTGATACTCATCGATCATGTGACCCATCTTTGTAACTTTGAATGGTTGGTCCCTTGACATATGCGAAAACCACCCACTTTATGATATAAGATCAAAGGTAACAACCGTGCCTCCACTAGGAGAGTAAATAAGGGCTAAAATTCCATACTCATAACAGCATGATTAACAGCCTGATATTATCAAAATTGCATAGCTCTTCGACCATTTACTACAAATAGCAAGAGTCCCAAGGACCCAAATAAGTGATATCTGACTGAGAAAAATAGCTTGCTGCTTCCCTTCTATTCTAGACATTTGACTTAAGCATCGGAGGGTTCTCGTTGGAGCTAATCTCGATCAAGGACTTTGTTTTGTAGGTTTTTCCAGTAGCGACTTTGATCAGTCATCCACTTTTTTGATCTCTAGTGTGGGCCCCAGGATACAAAAGAGGCTCCAAGCAATTCAGGTCAATCCAAGATCCATATGGATTACAAGTGAATAAACCAGACTCTAATTTGTCTTCAACTTTATTTTAATTTCAGCAAGAGTCCCGTAATTAAAGTCGAGTCCAATCCAATTTGAATTTTAATTTTTTTTGTTAGGCTCAATTTAGTCTTGTTGGGATCAATTTGATCATGTAAATAGTTGGATCTTGTAATTAGACAAGTTGGGTTTAAGTTGGATTCAAATTAGGTAAGATCAAGACCATGAAGCATCAAGATGGGATGGAGTAAACACCCCAACCACCTTGCCAAGTTGGAGCACCACCTCACCACACCAAGATGGGAAGCCACCTCACCTCCCACGCCATATCATGATGCCACTTCACCATGCCACCTTACCTCCATTTAGGCGCCCAAGAGTTTTGAACTTGAATTCAAGTTGTAACTGCCCCGCCTATCTTTCCACTTTTCATGCATAAATCCCACTTATCACTCCACTCTTGAAGCTTGTAATTTGAAATTGAAAGGGCTAGGAAAGTTTATAAATATCCTTAATCCTTTTGTAATCAAGCATGTTATGTTACGAATGAAATTTGAAGTTCTTTTTCCTCCATTGCAATCTTTTGCTTTGCCACTCCATGAGGGAGAAGGGCGTGAGGCCCGACCATTGTTCTAGCTCCAAGAAGTTTCCATCGACCAACTCTTCCAACATCCAAGAAATCGCCATCAAGCCTTTTCCTTCCCTTTCCTATCTCCATTGTTTTTCTTTGTTTATTCCCAACCCTTCCATGCCCACTCATGTTCTTTGTTTTGCAAGATCCCTCAAGTCCTTCCAATTAAGGATGGCATCCTTTTTGCCTCTAAACCAGTAGCAAAAAGTTTCTACATTTGAGGAAGAGATAGCCTTTTCATCCAGTCGTCAATCTTCGAGTGTTGAAGAGTGATCCCATTACAAGAAATTCTTGAGTTCATTGTTGGTACAAAATCCCTTCCTTCCCTCTAAGGTCTGAAATATTGAATAGAGTTTTATCTTAATCAGATGATTTCTCAATCAAGAAGGTCCATTTTTTTTTACTTGCATGTGATTTGCACTATGGGATATCAACTATCTCTTTATTAGTCTTCTTTAGTGCACTTAATCACTCCTTTATTGCTGAACCTTGTTGTTGCCGCCCGGTCATTATGGCCTGTAGCTGAGGTCGAACTCGGACTATGCTCCTATTGCTTGGGATCCCGCTCAGACGCCCAGACCTGTAAAGCAAAGTTAGAGACCTGGACCGGTGATCCCGGTGGGGGCACTCCGACGGTCAAGTCAGTAGCGATCTAGAAGAACAGATCCTCCCGGTCGAGCCCCAAGGGTGGACTCCATGTTAGGAGGGGAACTTATGAAATGAAAGAGAGCAAGTGGGTTGAGAGCAGGGTGTGGGAGTGGCAGTAGAGGAGAACTCAAGCAGAGTGGCTGTGTCTGTCAAGACCCCTCCTAGGGGTTTCGTAGTAGCCTAGAGCGGTGGCCTTCCTGTGCGCTACCCTGCTCTTGCTCATTTTTTCCTTACTCAAATGGATCTCTCCTTACCTCATTTGAATCTGGGAGCCCCTTTTAGCTAGGGCCGTGTGCATCGCTTACCTTGAGATCTTCCCCATGCTTACAAGCGCATGAAGCGATGTTTCATGTCATGGATGGGTTGCCTTTCCTTATTTATGGCATGGAAGCTATTGTTCACTCTGACATTCATTCTGGTCGCTCTCTTTTGGGTAACTTAGCAAGGCCTCGATCAAAGGGCTGTCACCTCCTGGATCCAAATCTGTTGGTTGACTTCCTCTTTTCGAAGGGGTAGACGGTTGGTGGAGAGCGCAGAGCCTCGAACGGGGGATTCTTTATATTTTGGTGTAAGTGGTAGCTGGGACCATCATCGTGGCTTGGCAGGCATCTTTTCGCGGTCCTCAAGCATTGGGCCATGATCCAGGGAGAGTGGCGACTTCCTTCGACGCAGATCTCAGTTCGTCCGAGGTGGAATCAATCTAGAGAGGCATAAATCGACTTCAGCCACGGCATCTCGATCCGGAGGGAGTGCGGCCGGGCGAAGGAGAGGTGGAGCTTGACTTCAGCCATGACGTCTCGACTCGAAGGGAGTGTGGCCGGGCAAAGGAGAGGTGGAGCTTGACTTCGACCATGGCATCTTGACCCGAAGGGAGTGCAGCCGGGTGAAGAAGAGGCGGAGCTCAACTTCAGCCATGGCATCTTGACTCGAAGGGAGCGCGGTCGGGTGAAGGATAGGTGGAGCTCGACTTCGGCCATGGTGTCTCGACCCGAAGGGAGTGCAGCTAGGCGAAGGAGAGGCGGAGCTCAACTCCAGCCATGTCGTCTCGACCCGTAGAAAGCACGGCCAGGCGAAGGAGAGGTGGAGCTCGACTTTGACCATGGTGTCTCGACCCGAAGGGAGCACGACCGGGCGAAGGAGTCCGGGCAGAGGCATCCCACATGGCAGCTTCATCCGACATGGCATCTGACAGGGGTCCCACGTCAACGATCCCGCCACATCATTTTCCCCCCACTCCTGAGATCCGATGGTGCACGATGCTCAGGATGAAGAGAGTAAATGTGGTGCTGACATGGAAAGGCAGAAATTTGGTGCAATAATGATCACGATTGTCGGTGCTTCATGAAGTGGTTCTGATGCAGAACAAAAGAACAAAGAAGCGTATGCGGAAGTAAATTTAAGATTAATTCTTTTTTTTTTTTATATATATTTCAGAAATTGGCTTTGACTTAAAGTAAAGCTAAACTAAGTTGAAGGAAATTAGGTAAGGATTGAAAGCACAATTTAGATGAAACTAAATTATCAGAGTAGTTCAGAAGTAACGGATCGCTGGGGGTTGAGAAACTCCCAGACCTAGGGTTTCGCTCTGAACTTTCAACAGAAAGAAATAGAGAGGAGAGATGGTTTACTAACCAGACAGTGATCTTCTCAGGATTTTGGTGGAAGAACTCTCTCGAGCAGATTGTTGGATCCTCGGATTCGGCTATCTTCGTAATGGATCCTCCAATACTGGTCTGTGGTTTGGTCGGCTTCTCCTGGACTCAAGATTTGGGAAGAAGAGGAACAAGTGATGGAATTCAGATACTCAAGAAAAGAGTTACCAGGTTGAAGAACTTGAAAGCTGAAGTTGCTGAAATCAGGATTCTCCTGGAGGCCGATCTGACTTCCTCTTAGAATTGCTGTAGACCTGAAGTATCTGGACTGGAGCTGGATGCTGGTGGTCGGCCTGGACTTGGAGAGGGTGGCCGTGAGAAGTGGGATAGGCTAGGGCTTGGTGGAAAGAGAAGGGTGATGGCGGCTAGGGTTTGGGAGTGGAGTGGCTAACCTAGGGTTTGGTGTTTTGGAGATCTCACACCTCCTCAAGGTTCCTGGGGAACCCGGATTTACTCCCTCATGGAGCTCAACACTTGGATGCAAGTGCGGAAGAGAGAAAACACAGAGTTTGCTCACACAAAAAAAAACTTGAATTCATTCATCTTATTTCTTTCAAACTTACATGGGGGTTTAATTTATAGGCCATTACAAGAGAGTAGGGTTTTACATCTTCCCATGTGGGACTAAAGGAGGGGATCTTCAAATTAGGATATCAATCCCTACTCATATGGCCGGCCAATTAATTCCAAAGTTGATTGAAGCTTCAAAAAGGAAAGTGGGTGGCGCCTCCTTGTCTTGACCTCCAAGAAAATATTTTTTTCCTTCTATGCTTGGCCTTATCAGGAAGTGTTTGGGCACCTCTTAACCTTGCCCTCTAATAGAAATTTGTTGCCTTTTATATCTGGCTTTAGTTGGAATGATTAGGGCACCTCCTAACCTTGCTTTTCAAGAGAAATCCCCTTCCTTCCATGGCTCAACCCTTTTTGGATACCTCCTTTTCTTTCTCCCCAAGTTATGGCTCCTTCTAACTTTATTTGAGTATTTCTGGCAGGTAATGGGCGCCTCCTTGAATCTCTCCCAAGAGAATTTCTTCTCTTTCATAGTTTGGTTCTTTTGGGAAGTCTTGGACCGCCCCTTGATTTTGTGGACCCCTGGTGGATTCTCCTCAATTGGCGCATGAAAGAGGGGAGCTGCTATCTATGGTGTGGGGACCAAAGCCTGCTGGATGGAGATGTGGCGCCCCCTGGACTCAGGCGTATGGCTGGGAGTGGGCTGGGAGTGTGGTGCCCACTTGCTTGGCCTTGGGAGAAAATGTAACACCCCAGGTTGAAGCCCTAGTCCACTACTGAGTCAACATGACTCAACAAAATAAAAATGCAGGTAATACAGACTCAAACTAAAATTGAGTTGATCAAGTCAACCCTTATTACAAGACAAAAACCCTAATTCTTCGGGCAAGGTTAATCAGAGATCCAGATGGAGCTCTGAAGTCTTCTTCTGAGTCTGGTGCCCGCACCAATTCTCCCAGGATGGGAGGAACTCGACCTGTCGAGTATGGATCAAGTTGGCTCTGGTATCTCTCCAAGAGGTCTGGGTCCAATTCTTGTAATTCTTCTCGGGAGATCCAAGAGTTATCAGAATCTGGCCTTCCTTGCCAGCGGACCAGGTATCTTTGGTATCCTCGATTACGAGTAGAGATAACCTGATCATCCAGGATCTTTTCAATCTGCTCTTTCCTCACAGGCCAGTTTGTTGGTGGACACACAGGGTTGGGTTCACTCTCAAGAGCAGGATTAGGTTCAAAAGCCTCATTGGGAATCACAGCTGGCTCTCTATACTCTACTAGGTCTGTAATGTTGAAAGTGGAGTTAATGCCTAGTTCTGGAGGCAACCCGAGCACATAGGCATTGGATCCTACTCTCTTCACCACTCTAAATGGTCCAGCTCCTCTAGCATGTAACTTTCTAACGGTTCCAGGAGGAAACCGTTCAGGCCTTAACCTAATCATTACACAGTCTCCCTCAACAAAGTTTTGACTCGCCTTTGAGAATCAGCCAACTTCTTATAAGTTTCATTACTTAAATTTATTTTGGCATGAATTTCTTTATGCAAGTCCTTTACATGCTGTGCAAGTGCATCAAGAGACTTGTGTGTGTGGACTAATAGTGAAATCAGATCAAGTGGTGTGTGAGGCTTGTATCCATGAACAATTTCAAAGGGGCTCTAGCCTATAGACCTATTGATCGAAACATTATATGCAAATTTAGCCCTGGGTAAATACAAATCCCAATTCCTGGTATTCTCACTCAATCAAAATATGAGACAATGTCCTAAACTCGACTGACGATGCATTCCTAAAGAATGGACTTTATTCAAAGGAACCCTAGGTCTAAACCTAACAAACTACGGCTCTCTAGGTTTGACCTTGGGTCGGAGGATGGCATGCAGAGAATGAAAACTTATCATGGGTGCCTAGTAGGTGCCATAAGGTCTTCCAGAAGTAGGTGGCAAACCTAATAGATTCTGACACGTGATTCACTCTAAAGACTTTGACAAAGTATACTTGGATGGTGTAAGAAGCATTGGAAGTCCTAGAGAAAGGGAGGAAATATGAGTTGGAGTCTCGAATTACCTGCTGGCTAAAGGTGGTGACCTGAAGGTTTGAATGGTGATCTATGAATATCAACTGGTCGTCCTTACGAAAGGAAAAGTTTGCTACTCCTAGGAATGGATCAAGAGATGGTTCGGGGAGTAGCCTAGGACATGTGATTGCAACAGTTAAGGTTTGTTCTCTAAGCAAATAATGATCCACTTTCTCAAGAAATGGATAAGAGAATGATCCATGGAAGGGTCTATGGATGATGACCTCAAGACTTGAAATTTGACCTATGGGTGAGGAAAGGTATACTCTATAGAAGGGTAGGTCAGTCATGCGAAATAAGGGGTCTGGGGTCATAAGGAGGACTTCTACAGGACTGGGTGAATCAATCCGCTCAAGACAAGGATGTTCAACTGAGATTACGGGAGAGACCTTAGGGCTGGGCATGGGACAAGGTCCAATTGTAAGAGGCTTGATTCAGTCATCCTAAGGAGAGGATCTACCATAGGGTGGGCAAACATAAACAGTTCAGTGCAAAGATCTTCAATTGGTACTTGGGGAATGACTGTCATTAGAGGGTACGAACTAATAGCTCGGGCTAACACTATGAGTTCTTCCTGAGGGTATTTGATTAAAGGAACCTGGTTCTCACAAATCTCTTGAATTTCTGAACTAGGTCCTACCAGTTGGTTGCTTTCCAAGGTCTCCTCAGGTAAGAAATCAATAGTATCAATGTCACATTCTTCAAGTTCTTCCCCCTCATATTCATCAACTAGACTCAAGCCAGCATCATATACTTCCTCGATGCCATCTTCAATGGGTTTCGGGTCAGTGGTAAAGGGGTCAACTGATTCTAGGCTTGTCATACCTAACCTTTCTTCCTCATTGGTAGGCTTGGGTTCTCCCTCATTAATGTCATCCTTAGGATTCTTACCACTTAGCTGTGCACAAGCCAGTCCTATGCATGGGCACTGACTAGATTTATGGCCTCTTTCTCTACAAAACAAACATTCTTGAGATATAGAAACCTGGGTCACACTGGGTTTCAGCTAGTAGAGACCTTACTTGGGCATGGGTGTGGATCTAAATGGTTTGATCTAGAAGACTGGGGTTGTTGAGTGACTGGTCTAGAATATCGTAAGGACCTCTCATAGACATGATCCACACTATAGATCATGGTTAGGCTTCCTAAGGTTATGCTCGGGATCACGGTATAAGGTCCTCCTAGGCTCCTGGCATGGGTGAGGTTGGGGCCTATTAAATTTTGGATCAGGGGTCCAATTTTGATGTCTACATTTCTCAAGTACTTGGACTCGATCCCTAAATTGGGAAAAACCCTCATTCATGTCCTGACTCAATTTGATCATACTTTCGGTAAGATTTCTAACCATGGCCTCTAAATCAGGTTGGGTTTGACCAGGTTGGTAGGGCACTCCATTCCGGGTAGACATGATGCAAGCAAACACACAAAATGAGACTCAACTGAACGACTATGGGCTAACTAGACCTAGAGCCCAAACTAGATGCCCAATCAGAGTGGCAAGCTAGCCTGTAGTAACTCAGGACTCAGCCAGGCAGGTGTAAGGGGAGTGTTAGGTCCCTAGATGCCAATCCTAGACACCAATCAGTGATTGGCCAGGTAGGCGGACCAGCACACAAGCCCTTCGGGATAGAATCCCTGAACCACCATTCTAGACACTGAGTACAAAGCACACACAGAGTAACCAGACAAACTGACTCAACACTAGCCTTGACCTGACTTGTTGATGTCCCTAGCCCACTAGGGCAAATTAGGTCTAATGAATTTTAAGATTAAAGGCTTAGGTTCGAATGAGTGGGTGGTGGTTTTGGGCTAAGGAGAGGTTATCAACTCCTCCCCTTATCTTAGATGCTCAAATGCCCTTAAGATGAATTAAGTGTTGAACATTCAAAAATAATTGAATTGCAGAAACATAAAAAATAGAGTTGCAGTAATTTAATTCTAAGAAATTTCATGGAAACCAATAAGTCACAAAAAAATTATACAAAATATCTTCAATTATAATGGTTTCAGCAAAACAAAAATCACCGAATTTAAAGTTACATGCAGTGAGAATAATTCTTACAACAGGGAAATTACGGGCTGAAAACAGAGTACTTCCCCGTTTACAATTCCTGCTACGAAGTTGTAACCCAACGGATCCCCTACACGCCCTAGGAACACCCCGTGGAATGGGAAGAGGAGGTTTGCACCTCGCTTCGTTCCTAGGACCGGACGTCCTGGGGAGTCTACTTCGAGCAGACAAAGTAAAAAGAGAGAGACTCAAACAAGCAATCAAAAACAGAAACCCTAGACAGGGCTCTGATACCAAAAATGATGCAGAACAAAGAACAAAGAAGCGTATGCGGAAGTAAATTTAAGATTAATTCTCTTTTTTTTTTTATTATATATTTCAGAAATTGGCTTTGACTCAAAGTAAAGCTAAACTAAGTTGAAGGAAACTAGGTAAGGATTGAAAGTATAATTTAGATGAGACTAAATATCAGAGTAGTTCAGAAGTAACGGATCGCTGGGGGTTGAGAAACTCCCAGACCTAGGGTTTCGCTCTGAACTTTCAACAGAACCGAAATAGAGAGGAGAGATGGTTTACTAACCAGACAGTGATCTTCTCAGGATTTTGGTGGAAGAACTCTCTCGAGCAGATTGTTGGATCCTCGGATTCGGCTATCTTCGCAATGGATCCTCCAATACTGGTCTGTGGTTTGGTCGGCTTCTCCTGGACTCAAGATCTGGGAAGAAGAGGAACAAGTGATGGAATTCAGATACTCAAGAAAAGAGTTACCAGGTTGAAGAACTTGAAAGCTGAAGTTGCTGAAATCAGGATTCTCCTGGAGGCCGATCTGACTTCCTCTTAGAATTGCTGTAGACCTGAAGTATCTGGACTGGAGCTGGATGCTGGTGGTCGGCCTGGACTTGGAGAGGGTGGCCGTGAGAAGTGGGATAGGCTAGGGCTTGGTGGAAAGAGAAGGGTGATGGTGGCTAGGGTTTGGGAGTGGAGTGGCTAACCTAGGGTTTGGTGTTTTGGAGATCTCACACCTCCTCAAGGTTCCTGGGGAACCCGGATTTACTCCCTCACGGAGCTCAACACTTGGATGCAAGTGCGGAAGAGAGAAACACAGAGTTTGCTCACACAAAAAAAAAACTTGAATTCATTCATCTTATTTCTTTCAAACTTACATGGGGGTTTAATTTATAGGCCATTACAAGAGAGGGGGTTTACATCTTCCCATGTGGGACTAAAGGAGGGCATCTTCAAATTAGGATATCAATCCCTACTCATATGGCCGGCCAATTAATTCCAAAGTTGATTGAAGCTTCAAAAAGGAAAGTGGGTGGCGCCTCCTTGTCTTGACCTCCAAGAAAATATTTTTTCCTTCTATGCTTGGCCTTATCAGGAAGTGTTTGGGCACCTCTTAACCTTGCCCTCTAATAGAAAATTTGTTGCCTTTTATATCTGGCTTTAGTTGGAATGATTAGGGCGCCTCCTAACCTTGCTTTTCAAGAGAAATCCCCTTCCTTCCATGGCTCAACCCTTTTTGGATACCTCCTTTTCTTTCTCCCCAAGTTATGGCTCCTTCTAACTTGTTTGAGTATTTCTGGAAGGTAATGGGCGACTCCTTGAATCTCTCCCAAGAGAATTTCTTCTCTTTCATAGTTTGGTTCTTTGGGAAGTCTTGGACCGCCCCCTTGATTTTATGGACCCCTGGTGGATTTCTCCTCAATTGGCGCATGAAAGAGGGGAGCTGCTATCTATGGTGTGGGGACCAAAGCCTGCTGGATGGAGATGTGGCACCCCCTGGACTGGATCAGGAGTATGGCTGGGAGTGTGGCTGGGAGTGTAGAGCCCACTTGCTTGGCCTTGGGAGAAAATGTAACACCCCAGGTTGAAGCCCTAGTCCACTACTGAGTCAACATGACTCAACAAAATAAAAATGCAGGTAATACAGACTCAAACTAAAATGAGTTGATCAAGTCAACCCTTATTACAAGCCAAAAACCCTAATTCTTCGGGCAAGGTTAATCAGAGATCCAGATGGAGCTCTGAAGTCTTCTTCTGAGTCTGGTGCCCGCACCAGGTTCACCAAGCCAGTGCGAAAGATCCACGTGGACACATCTGAGGAGCACTTATTGCTAGCATGGAATTCAGAGCGGCCATGATCGAAGTTAGGCATCCTATTCGTCGATGGCCGACACGTGGCATAGATCTGTCGGTGGAGATGTTGTAACGGTACGGTTAGGTGTTCGGTCAATTCGAAAGGAAAGGAAGTTTTTCCCAAACACTCCTTCTTTCAAATCTCGCGTGCCCACCATCGTACCAAAGTTTCTTCTTCTCCCCCGGCTGTCTTAGACTCTCTTACAGTTAGCCAGGTTCGTCTCTTTCTCCACCTTCCAGAGAGGCGGAGCTTGACTTCGACCACGGCGTCTCGACCCAAAGGGAGCATGGCCGGGCGAAAGAGTCTGGGCAGAGGTGTCCCACATGGTAGCTTCGTTCGATGTGGTGTCTGACAGGGGTCCCACGTCAGCGATCCCGCCACATCATTTGCCTCCCACTCCCAAGGCCCGTTGGTGCACGGCGCTCGGGGTGAAGCGAGTAAATGCGGTGCTGATGTGGAAAGGCAAAAATCTGGTGCAATAATGACCCCGATCGTCGATGCTTCATGAGATGGTTCTCCAAGCCAGTGTGGAGGAGCCACGTGGACACATCCGAGGAGCACTTATTGCTGGCATGGAATTCAGAGTGGCCACGGTCGAAGCTAGGCATCCTATTCACCGATGGCCGACACGTGGAGTAGATCCGTCGGTGTGAAAATGCTGTAACAGTACGGTTAGGTATCCGGTCACTTTGAAAGGAAAGGAAGTTTTTTCCAAAACACTATTTCTTTTAAATCTTGCATGCCTGCCATCATACCAAAGCTTCTTCCTCTCCCTCTGTTGTCTTAGACTCTCTCGCAGTTAGCTAGGTTTGTCTCTTTCTCCACCTTCCAGTAGGGCAAAACTTCCCCCCAAGGCTAAGGTCTTCTCGGACGTCGTCCGTCTTCTTCCTCTTCTCTTCCAGCCTTCATCTTCTTCATCTTCTAGATGTCTCACTTCGGCCCCAACTCTCGACCCTCAACTGATTAGAGTGAGGTAGGGCCTTCTCGACCGAGGCTGCCTTCTTCCTCCAATGAGGAGGAGGAAGAGACATGCTTCAAGTTCAGTAGGAGGCCTCCCCCCACTGGGATCGTCATTAGGGAGCCTAGAGCCAGTCCCCCTCCTCCTCCTCCACCTGAACCCGCCCCTGAACCTTCTCGGTCGACAGGTCCTAGCGAGGTTGTTTCGATAATTTTTGCTGAGGAACTGGCAACCATCCGGGAGACTTATGGTGTCCCAAAATCTATTCGGCTCTCGGTCCCTCGACCAGGGAAACAGGTCACCTCCAGTGGCCCAGGCCGTATCACCCTCTACGAGGTAACTCTCATAGGGGGACTCCGATTTCCCTTCCATCCTTTCTTTTTTTATGCTGAGCAATTATCGTCTCGTTCCTGCTTAGCTCATCCCAAATTCTATGAAGACCATCTTTTGCTTCATAGTCCTCTGTCACTTCCACGGGATCGTAGCATGTTTTTCTTTGTTCAGGGTCTTTACTTTGAAACACCACCCTTTTGAGGAGGGGTGGTGGTCCATCTCTTCTCGCTCGAAGGGCATTAAATTCAAACTCCCATCTTCCATCAAAGGATGAAAGAGTAAATATTTCTTTGCCTCGGTCGAGGGGGTTGACTAAGTTTGGAGTGATCCAGATCGGTCCCCTAATCAAAATTCCATGGTCGAAGTGATTGACTGAGAGGTCTTCAAGTAGCTCCGCACCATCCAGGTTCCTTCCCTCGAGGTTCTACTGTCAGAGCAGAACCTCTTTAAGGCCGAGGTCAGCCCAATGAGAGAGTTGGGTGAGTTCGGCTCGAGATTCTTCTCTTTGTGCCTTTTTACTTTGTGTTTCTGAGCTCGAAGCTGACATTCTTCTTCTTTTCATAGGCATGAATTTCTCACTGGATGACCTCCTTGCGATCACCAAGAAGAGGGGTCCACTGGCGGGGGCCAGCGAGTCCCCCTCGAAAAGGGCACACGAAGATAGCAGTGAGGGGGTTGCACATACCGCACTGACTGAGCCAAGCAAGAGAAGGGCCGAGACCATCCCTGAGCAGGGAAGGAGAGTGGTTGAGCCCACGCCCGAGCCAAGTTGGAGGGCTACTGAGCCCATCTCTGAGCAGCCGAGGCGACGGGAACTGGTCCCGGCCCCAGAGCCCGAGGTGGTTGTCCGGGCGAGGGCCGCTGCTGCCACCATAGTCTCTCCTCCCTCAGAGATCATTGATGTCGAGGAGGAGGAAGACCAGGAAAGAGCGAAGCCGGTGCTAGTGGTGCTGGCCGGGGTGACATCGAGCTCCCACCGTGCTTCCAATGCTTCTTCAGCCGGAGGAGCAGGTGACTCAGTGTCGAGGGCGACCAAGAAGGAGAGGGACTATCGCCGAGTGCCCTTCAGACTAGCACCGAATGTCTCTCTGATCCGGGACCAGGATCTAGCCGAGCATATGATGGACTTTGCAATCCAGTCATACGACCGATGGGAGAAGGTCGAGAAACTCTTAGGGGACGCGATCAGTAGACCTGTCAAAATAGGCAAGAGTCCATGGGCCAGCCTATTTGACCCTATAAATGGGCCAGGCCGGGCTGAAAAAATTTGGCCCATTTATGTAAGTGGTCTTTTTGGCCCAGCCCTTGTAGCCCATGGGCTCAACAAGGTTAGGGCCGGACCAGCCCATGGGCCAAGAATTTTTTTAAATATATATATATATAAAATTAAAAGATTCAAAATGAAAAATAGTAAACAGGTTATGGATTACCAGGTCCACTTACCAGAGTAATCCACGGTCCATGTTAAATTAAAAGTTTAAAACTTTAAACTTAAAATGGAAAGATATTTTGATTTATTTCCTCAATCTTCCATGTCGTTCCCACTTCCCTTCCCTGTTCGTAGTGTTCGACTATTCCCATTCCTATTTCCACTTTGATACGACGATACTCGATAGTTCTGGACTTCCGACGATTCAAACTTCTTCCGAATTTTTGATTCATCGGGAGTTTGGGACTGGTCGACTGGGGCTTTGCTGCTGCTCTGCCCTCCTATTCTGGTGGAGGAAGGAATAGCTGGTGACGCTGGCGGTGATGCCAACTCTTTCGTAATGTCGATAGCCATCATCGTGCTGCTATTGGTGACCAGAGCTTCTTCCATGATGAGGTGAGGGCTATATACTTGTATGATTTCAATGTCAATGGCCCTAGCCCATAGCTCTAATGCTAGCCCACGGCCTTAGCCCACAACCCTAGCCCATGGCCCTAGCCCATGGCCTTAGCCCATGGCCCATATAGTGGGCTGGCCCGACCCTAGCCCATGACCCATATAGGACCGGGGGGTTGGACTTTTTTAGCCCATTTGTGTAAGTGGGCCTAGCCCAGCCCGGCCCATAAAATGCAAGCCCATATGGGTTAGGGCTGGGCCGGGCCAACCCATATTGATAGCTCTGCGATCAGCAGCACCTTCTTTGACCGCCGAGCTGAAGCAGAAGAGTGACAATGCCTTGGAGGCGAGTCAGAAGAATAAACAGCTCCGAGACGAGGTCGCGAGTGCCGAAAGGCACATAAAGGAGCTTCAAGAGAGCTTGGACCAGGAATGGAGCTGGTCTAAGGGCAAGGTAGAGGAGCTCAAAGCCAAGAAGTTGAGGCTGAAGGAGCTCAATGCCGAAGTCGCCCAGGAGAAGGGGTGAACCCAATCTCTCCAGGCCGAGTTGGAGGCGGCGAGGGAGGGAGTGACTACCACCAAGAGGAGGGCCACCACCATAGAAAAGAAGGCTATTGCAGCAGCCGAATTGGCGGAGGCGGTAAAGAAGGAGGCCGCCGAGGTGGCTAGCCAAGCTGAGGTCACCAGGAAGGGTGCCGTCGAGGCCATGGCGAGGTATAAGGCTTCTGAGGAGTTCGCCGCTGAGTTCCACAAAATAGCGGACACATTCTTCAAGGGCTTCATGTACCTCCAGTCCAAGGTGAAGGATGTCATCCCAGACAAGAACAAGGGCTTACTCAGATATCTAGGAATTCTGGGTAAGGGATCGACCCCAGACTTGGACGAGAGTGAGGAGCTGGCTGCTACCTCCGATCTATCTTCGCTGGCGGTGGTCGTTGAGGCCGAAGCCATGTCGCCAGAGGCTCCGGAAGATGGCGCCCCACCATACGCCGTCCTGGGAAGGAGCTGGTTGAATAGGATAGGGGCCCTTGTAATTTTGTTTTTCCTTTCCTCTTCTGATCTGAGCTACCCGGCATGTCGGGGTCCAGAGACACTTGTACTGAATTGCTTGGTATTAAGAAGAACACTTATTTGGTCACTTTGGCTTGTATTTTTTTTTTTTTTTTTTGCACTTCATCAACTTTTCCTTCTATCTTCTCTATTGAGTCCCAAAAATGTGAGGGAGTTAGGAAGAGGTTCTCGACTTGCTAAGTCATTCCCACCTCATGGGTGAAGTGGTCGAATGGTTTCGAGTGCTTCGCTTGATGGGATATGTCCGGTCTCAGCCAGGACTAGCTCCAAGTGTGCACGGCATGCTGAGTTCGGAGGCTACACTCGTTGGAAATGCTAGGTGATTTTGGGGTGCTGGGCTTCAGGAGTTTCGGGCTCTAAAGCCGTACTATGAGTCGAGCGGTAGATGGCGGACTTCTTGGAAATTTTGTTGACATCTCCAGACTATGAGCATGGTGCCGGGCCTCAGGAATTTCTCGGCCTTGGTGCCAGAGCGGAGTCTGGGCTTGAGTGCTGGGCATCTTAGGTCACCAGTCTTTGGTGCCAGATCGGAGTCCGGGCTTGAGTGCCAGGCATCTTAGGTCACTGGTCTTTGGTACCGGACCGGAGTCCGGGCTTGACTACCGGGCATCTTAGGTCACCGATCTTTGGTACCGGACTGGAGTCCGGGCTTGAGTACTGGGCATCTTAGGTCACCGATCTTTGGTGCCGGACCGAAGTCCGGGCTTGAGTGCCGGGCATCTTAGGTCACCGATCTTTGGTGCCGGACCGGAGTCTGGGCTTGAGTGCCGGGCATCTTAGGTCACCAGTCTTTGGTGCTGGAGGACTGAACTCCGGGCTTCAATGCCGGAGAGCTGGGCTCCAGGCTTCGGTGCTGGAGGACTGGACTCCGGGCTTCAGTACCAAAGGACTGGACTCCGGGCTTCGATGCCAGAGAGCTAGACTCCGGGCTTGAATGTGCCAGACCTAGGGCAGGGCAATGATGTCCCTGCAAGGTAAAAGTGATTTGCACAAAAAGGGATCTTTATTATTATTGGGGAAAAGCCTTACATTACTGATAGTACATTTTCTGGTTGCAGGCATTCCATGTCCACGGGAATCTGGCACCGTCCAGGTTCATTAGGGAGCAGGCTCCATGTGGAAGAGCTTCGACCACCTTATAGGGACCCTCCCATTTCAGTGAGAGTTTTCCGCATTCTTGAGGTTGAGAGGCTTTAGCTCGGCGCAGCACTAGGTCGCCTTGGCGGAAGACCTTTGGCTTCACCCTCATGTTGTAGCACCGGGCTACACACTACTGGTAAGCCATCATTCGGAGTCACGTCTTGTCCCTATTCTCCTCGAGGAGGTCCAAGTTGAGAAGATGGTATGCCGGATTCTCTGCTTCATCATACTGCTGTATCCATAGTATAGGCATGCCGAGTTCGATTGGAACAACGGCTTCTGTGCTGAAGATGAGGCTGAAAGGCATCTCATCCATGACCTTCCGAGGCATGTGTGGTAGGCCCAAAGAATGCTGGAGAGTTCTTCTACCCACCTACCTTTTGGCCCAGTCTAGTCTGGTCCTGAGTCCTTGGAGGATGGTCCAATTGGTCACCTCGGCCTCCTTGTTGGTCTGGGGGTGAGCCATTGAGGTGAAGTGGTGTTGGATGCCGAGCTCAGCACAGAATTCTTCGAACTTCTGATTATTGAACTGCTATCCATTGTCGGTGATGATGATATGGGGAAGCCCAAAGTGGCAAATAATCGACTTCCAAAAGAACTGGCAGACCTTGGCTTCTATGATCCGTGCCAGTGGCTCTGCTTCTACCCACTTGGTGAAGTAGTCAATGGCCACTATTATAAACTTTCGTTGCCCTGATGCAAGGAGAAATGGACCTAGGATGTCCATTCTCCATTGGGCGAATGGCCATGGGGCAGTGAGCTGGGAGAGCGGCGCCACTGGTTGACGCTGTATGTGGGCATGGCACTGGCACCGAACGTACCTCGTCATGAAGTCAGTGGCATCCTCCCTCATGGTCTCCCGTAGTATCCCAGCCTGAGGGCCTTGTATGCAAGTTTCCTTCCTCCGATATGATTTCTATAAAGGCCCTTGTGTATCTCTTGGAGCACGAAGGCTGCCTCTGTGGGTCTCAAGCATTTCAGAAGTGGATAAGAGTAGGATCAGTGGTAGAGTTGCCCTTCCATGAGGACGAACCGTGAGGCCTTCTTCTTGACAAGGCCGACCTCTATGCGGTCTTCGGTAGGGTATCGTCATTGATGTACCTGAGGTACCTATCTATCCAGCTCAACTCCGGGGTGACTTGCTGCACCTCTGTTGGAGCTTCATTGCTTGGATTTTCAAGGTACTCGATGTGGGCGCGTCCTAGTGACGAGTCCGGCAAGGTCGCAAGCCTTGACAGAGTATTGGCGCGAGCATTCTCTCCACGAGGGATGTGGGTGATGCTGAAGTGCCAAAAACCTATTGTGCTTGAGAGGACCCACTCCAAGTACTTCATCATCTAGGGATCTCGTGCTTTATACTCTTCGGAGACATGCCCGGCCACTAGCTGGGAGTCAGTGAAGACCTTCAGGCTTTGCACACCCAGCTCGTGGGAGACCCTTAGGCCTGCAAGTAGGGCTTCGTACTCCGACTGGTTGTTTGTAGCAGTGAGTTTGAAGTGGAGTGCACATTCAACTACAACTCCATCGCTGTTAGTGAGGATGAGACCTGCTCCGCTTCCACCTGAATTGGATGTGCCGTTGACGTGGAGGATCCAGGACTCTTATTCAGATCTGGGCTCCACTTGATGCTTCAGGGTAGTCTGCTTTAGCTCGTCAACGAGTCTTGTGCACTCGACCAGGAAGTTACCTAAAACCTGGGCCTTTTGAGATGACCTCGATCGGTACGCGATGTCAAACTCACTGAGCTTCAGCGCCCACTTGGCCAAACATCCAGATGTGTCAGGGTGATTGGGCACAACTTTCAGGGGCTGGTCCGTCATGACCACGATCCGATGCGCTTGGAAGTACGGCCTGAGATGCTGGGTAGACATGATAAGAGCAAAATTTAGCTTTTCGAAATGGGTGTACATGATCTTCACATCTCGAAGGATTTTGCTAGCATAGTATACTGGCTTCTGGGATCCATCCTGGTCTGTGCGGACAAGGACCGAGCTGACGGCCCCCGGGGTGACCACCAGGTACAGCAGGAGCTCCTCTCCCTTTTCCGGCCTTGAGAGCAGTGGTGGTGATGCCAAGAAGTCTTTAAGCTCCTCGAAGGTTGCCTTGCATTCTTCTATCCAGGTAAAGTCATGCATCTTGTGTAGTGCCTTAAACAAAGGTAGACAGCGATTTGCCGACCTCGAGATGAATCGGCTCAGTGCTATAACCTGGCTCATCAGGCACTGGACCTGCTTCTTCGAGGTCGGATGCTCCATGTCAACGATCTCCTGGACCTTCTCCGGGTTCACCTCGATCTGTCTCTGGGTCACCATGAAGCCAAGAAACTTTCCTGCTACCACTCCGAAAGCGCACTTCGCCAGGTTCAGCTTCATCTTATGCTCTCGGAGGTTATGGAAGGCTTCAGCTAGGTCGACGATGTGGTCCGACCCTGGCATGCTCATGATGAGCATGTCGTCCACATAGACTTGCATGTTTCTGCCAATCTAGTCCTTGAAGATCCGATTGACCAGCCACTGGTATGTCACACCAGGATTCTTCAAACCGAATGGCATCATTCGGTAGCAGTACATCCCTCGGTCGATGATAAAGGTAGTGTACTTCTCATCCTCCGGGTGCATCCAGATCTGGTTGTATCTGAAGAATGCATCCATGAAGGAGAGCAAGCAGTGCCCCAAGGTGGCGTCCACTAATTGGTCGATCTTTGGCAAAGGAAAGCTATTCTTCAGACAGGCTCGATTAAGGTCGGTGTAGTCCACACAGATCCTCCACTTTCCATTATTCTTCTTCACCATAACCACATTCGCCAGCCAGATCGGATATTGCACTTTCTGTACGAATCCGGTTGCGAGTTGTTTGTCCACCTCCTCATTGATCGCACGTTGCCTCTCTGGGGCAATTCTTCTTTTTTTCTACCTAATAGGGTGATATATCGGGTCGACGCTCAACTTGTGAGTGATGATTTCAGGTGTGATCTCGGGCATATCGGTCGCCGTCCAAGCGAACATGTCTACGTTCTCCCATAGAGATTCCAGCAGGTGGGCTCGCTCATCATCTTGCAGCTATGCCCAAATCTACACCGTCTTCGCCAGGTCGATTCCAAGAGGATACGACAGCAGGCGCTCGACTGGGCCACCCTTGGGATCCTATGCCCTTTGGTCGAGGTCGTATATGTTGGGGTCATCCTCGGAGACTTTGGCCCCAGGAACGGTTTGGAGACAATGTTGGATTGGCTGAGGTGCCCCCCTCATCTCCCCGACACCGTAGGGGGTTGGAAACTGCACCAATAGCCACTTTGTAGAAATGACCGCATCGAGCAAGTTGAGCCTGGGTCAGCCAAGAGTTATGTTGTACGTTGAGGGGAGCCTAACAATCATGAAGGTCAACATGATGGTGCTCTATCAAGATGGCATCCCGATGGTGACGGGGAGAGTGATTTCCCCTCGACTCCTACGGAGTCACCTATGAAATCGACGAGGGACGTGTGCACAGGTCTAAGAAGAGCAAAGGATAGATTCATCCTGGAGAAAGCATCTTAGAAAAGAACATCAGTTGAGCTTCCACTATCGACCATAATCCATTATACAGGATGCTTTGTGATCGTCATCTCGATGACCACAGCATCATTGTTTACATTTTCATTTTTGACCCCCCTCTCCCTCACAAAGGAAAGTACATTTTCGAAACTTTCTCCCTGTCGGGCCTTCTTGGAAGCGCGCTCAACTTCCCAGCATATCATCCCCACCAGCTTCTCGGTAGGGTGGTTATCGACTATAGGGACTGGAGGAAGAGCAGCGAGCGCCTGAGGTTCTGCTGGGGGCCTGCCCCTCACGAACCTTTCGAGGTAGCCCTCTTTTTGAGGTTTTCAATCTCCTTCTTGAGATGCCGGCATTTCTCGGTGTCGTGGCCATGGTCGTGGTAAAACTGGCAGTATTTGGTCCTATCATGACTGGTAGACAGCTTCAATGGAGGTGGGCACTTCAGGTAGCGCTCACCCTCAATCTCCATGAGGATCTTCTCTCTTGAGGCGAGAAGGGCATGAATCTCTCTTCCGGGATGGGGTCTCTTCTAGGCTCGGCCTCTGGCGGAAGTTCGGTGTGGTGGTCTAGGCTTCTGCATCTTGGAGGTCTCCCCGGGAGCTGGCTTATTAGAGCTTCCCATCCAGCTCCTTCTTATGCGCTCCGCCTCCTCGGTGCATATATACTTTTGGACTCGGAGGAGGAGCTCGGAGTATGTTTTGAGGGTTTCTTGTCCAAAGAGTAGGTCAGGCGAGAAGTCCTGAGCCCTCTCTTCAGCGCCAGCATAGCAACTGTCTCATCAAGGTTGTAGATCTCCAACACGGCAATCTTGAAGTGGGTCACGTAGTCCCGTAGGAGCTTGTGGTCCTGTTGCCTAATAGAGAAGAGACTGTCTACCTCTCGTGGAACCTTCTGGCATGCATCGAAGTGGGCCATGAACTTTCATTCCAGCTGAGCAAAAGGGCCGATACTCTCTAGCTCAAGGCGGGTGAACCATACTCGAGCTGCCTTCTAGAGGGTGGCAAGAAAGGTGATGAAGAGGAGAGCATTGGTCGCCTCCTGGACTCTCATGAGGGGCCTTGTAGATCTCAAGATGATCCAGGGCGTCGGTGGTCCTGTCGTAAGGATCCACCTGCGGCATGTGGAATCGACCCGGAATCGGCTCCTCTTGGACTTCTCAGGAAAAAGGGGGATGGGCGTTGTAGCCCTCCAGCTCGCTAGTGGAGCCCTGCAGATTGGCAAACTGGCGGGATAGCTCTGCTAGCTTGTGCTCCTATTTCTCCAGGCGCTTCTCTGCCATGTTCCTGATGGCTTCATCAGTTGATCCCTCCATCGAGGCCGACAGGGGAGGTGAATATGCTTGTTGAGGGGGGTCATGATGGGAGGCCTTGCCTACAACCCGAGGGTGCTGAGCAGCATCCTCCTCGTAGGTCAGAGATCGGATTTCCCGGTCAGTAGACCTGGTCTAATGTCTTTTCATCAGGATCCTGTGGCTTTCCCGACGGTCTGCTGTGGCTCGCGGCTATGAAGGCCTTCCTTGGAAGGATCGTAGGCTATCATGGGGTGCGGCGGCTTGAGTCACAGGAGTTCCTAACTGCTGGTGAGTGGCCAAGGATCGGTGCTGGTGCTGCAGCTGATGCACCGCTGCAGTGAGAATCTGCATCTACTAGGTGAATGCAGCCAGTTGAGCATCCACCGGAGGTGGTTGAGCTTGAACGGGGAGCTCCCCTTCTGGACTGTGCGGGTCCCCATGGGAAAGGGGATCTTCAGTATGGTTGGTGGAGACTTCTCTTGCTTGTGTCGTCACCATCCTCCTAGTGGGCTGCTTGCAAGGGGATTAGGTTATATCATAATGCATCCTACCCCCCATACCTGGCGCACCAATCTATTGCTACCCAATCACCATGGCCCGTAGCTGAGGTCAGACTCAGATTGTGCTCCTGTCGCTTGGGATCCCGCTCGAACGCCCAGACCTGCAAAGCAAAGTTAGAGATCCAGGTCGGTGATCTCAATGGGGGCACTCCAACAGTCAAGTCAGTAGCGATTTAGGAGAATGGATCCTCCTGGTCGAGCCCCAAGGGTGGACTCCATGTTAGGAGGGGAACTTATAAAATAAAAGAGAGCGAGTGGGTCAATAGCGGGGTGTGGGAGTGGCAGCAGAGGAGAACTCGAGCCGAGTGGCTGTTTCCGTCAAGACCCCTCCTGGGGGTTTCGCGGTAGCCTAGAGCGGTGGTCTTCCTGTGCACTGCCTCCTCCTGCTCGTTTTTTCCTTACTCAATTAGATCTCTCCTTACCTCATTTGAATCTAGGAGCCCCTTTTAGCTAGGGTCGTGCACGTCGCTTACCTTAGGATCTTCCCCATGGTTACGGGCACATGCAGCGATGTTTCGTGCCGTGGACAGGTTGCCTTTCCTTATTTGTGTCATGGAAGCTATGTTCGCTCTGACATTCCTTCTAGTCGCTCCTTTTTGAATAACTTAGTAGGGCCTCGATCGAAGGGCCGCCACCTCCTGGATCTGAATCTGCTGGTTGACTTCCTATTTTGGAAGGGGCAGACGGTTGGTGGAGAGTGCAGAGCCTCGATTAGGGGATTCTTTTCATTTTGGTGTAAGTGGCAGCTGGGACCATCATCGCACCCTAGCAGGAATCTTTTCGAGGTCCTCGGGCATCAAGACGCATCCAGGGAGAGCGGCGATTTCCTTTGACTGCAGATCTCTTCGTCCAAGGTGGAATTGATCTGGAGAGGCAGAGCTCGACTTCGATCATGGTGTCTCGACCGGAGGGAGTATGGCCAGGCGAAGAGAGGTGGAGCTCGACTTCGGCCACGGCATCTCGACTCGAAGGGAGCATGGCCGGGTGAAGGAGAGGTGGAGCTCAACTTCGGCCACGGCATCTCGACCCGAAGGGAGTGCAGCCGGGCGAAGGAGAGACTGAGCTCGACTTCGGCCATGGCATCTCGATCCGAAGGGAGCGCGGCCGGGCGAAGGAGAGGTGGAGCTCGACTTTGACCACGGCATCTCGACCATGGCATCTCGACACCGAAGGGAGCGTAGCCGGGCAAAGGAGAGGCGGAGATCGACTTGGCCACAGCATCTCGACCTGAAGGGCACATGGTCGGGAGAAGGAGAGGCGGAGCTCAACTTCAGCCATGGCATCTCGACCTGAAGGGAGTGCGACCGGGCGAAAGAGTCCGGGCATAGGCATCCCACGTGGCAGCCTCGTCCGACGTGGCATCTGATAGGGGTCCCATGTCAGCGATCCCACCACATCACTTGCTATTATGTTTAGGGTTATTATTAACTTTAATTACTCAATCTCTTTATGTAAAATTTTCCATCACCATTCCATACCAATCTTGGTATCAGAGCATGGTAGATTAGGACATGCATGCATAAGTGCTGAAATTTCTGCATATGTTGAAATTTCTGTGTATTAGGACATAGATTTAAAAATTGATTCAATAATTATTCAGATCTTAGTTTAATTTAGTATCCAACATCAATATTTGCTAGTTCAAATCGGGTCTGAAATCTCCTTCATAGATTTCAGATCTGAAATTTTGATAATTATTACATCATTTCATTCTTTGATCTAAGGTTTCACACCTCTTGAACGGGTTATACGAAAGTATACTATCACGACCCAAAGAAGTATTGAGCTACAGCAGGACGTGAGATCCTCAGATTAAAGGTTTGATGTGCTAATTGCTTGCTTGATATATGATTGCATTATTTGCCAAAGTAATTGCTTAAATTGCATGATTTTCTTGTTAGCACATTGAACCCCCAATTTTTGGCACATTTCAAATTTAATTTTTTCACCAGGAATTTGGAATTTCAGATTTAAATTTTAAATTTTGAATTTTGAATTCTTAAATTTAAAATTTGAAAATTTAAAATTTAAAATTTAAATTTAAAATTTCAAATTAGAAATTTCAATAAGTAGTTTAAATTCTATTGATTAGTTAAGATTGTTGTGATGTTGCATTCATTCTAAATCACTTAAGGGCAATGCTATCATAAGATAAGGGAAGGATTTCATCACCTTTCCTTGGTCCCAAAATAACACACCTCATCTTGCATCGAACCCAAGCCTTAAATAAAATTGAGTAGAACCTAATTAGAACTAGGGACACCAATAGGTCAAGCTCAAGTAGTGTGTTGGGGCTAGTGTGATTAATTCTTACTTACTTTTGGAGATTGGTGTCTAAGGCTAGGGGTCAAACGACAAATGCCTTAAGTGGACTTTGTTATTAATTAGGATCTACGAAAGCAGGGGGAGCCTTTCACAATCCCACCTCTTACCTAGCCAGTTGAAAAGGTAGTTATAGTCTTGATCAAACTTAGTCAATTCGTACTACATTAAACTTCTAGGTCTAGCAAACCCTAGAATGAGTCTTTTGTTTTGCATGACCACTAGATTAGGAACTCCATACCAACCCTCTCACACTCTACCGGGCTTACGCATAGGGGAATTGGAAGAGAAAGCCCCTGAACCCACAGAAGTTTGTGAGGAAGAGGTATATGAAAAGAAGTAAACTTAGTTGATGAGTATGCAGGAGATGAAGAAATCATTGACTCATTTGAATTTTTGGGAGTTGTTAGATGCATCTTGACCCAAACAAAGGAGCAAGAAGATTGGCGTAGGACCAACATCCTACAAACTTTTGTTAAATTAGGAAAAAAGTCTACAAGATCATCATAGATAGTGGGAGCTGTGTCAATGCCATTTCAAACCAATGCTATCAAAAATTAGGTTTCCCCCCAACCTATATAAGGTATCTTGGATAGATTCGACCTCAATTCCCATCAAGTTTAGATGCCAAGTTACAATCCAGGTCCAGTCATCCAAGAGAAGGTTGGTGTGATGTTCTTCCTATGGGGGTTAGTAGTATCATCTTAGGTCGACCATGGTTATATGATCATGATGCTATATTATGGTCATTCTAATTCTTGTTCCTTTACCCATAATGGAAAGAAAATTGTGATCAATTCTTCACACCTAAGGGCAACATTAGGAGAGGGTCTAGTAATATGAAGGACAAGAAACAAGGGATGAATTTGATCAGTGCTAAGGAATTAGAACAAGAGCTTAATGAGGGTTCACCTATTTGGATTTTGTCTACCAAGGAAGTTCAGGATCAACCCCATAAGGAACAAACCTAGGAAGTGATAAATATTTTTGAAAGAATTTCAAGATGTATTTCCAGAGGACCTCCCTAATCACCTTCTACCTTAAGGGACATTCAGCATGCTATAGATTTGGTCCAGGAACCACATTACCAAACTTTCCACATTATAGGATGAATCCCACTAAACATTCTGAGTTACAACGACAAGTTGGAGATCTTCTCCAAAAGGGATTCATTAGGGAAAGCCTGAGCCATGTGCAGTACCTACCCTTTGACCTCCAAGAAAGATGGCAATGAAGAATGTGTGTAGATAGTCGAAGCCATCAATATATCACAGTCGAGTATCATTTTTCTATCCCCATTTGGATGACATGTTAGACATGATGGCCAGAGCCACTATTTTATTCAAGATTGATCTTAAGAGTGGCTATCATCAAGTGAGAATTAGACCTGGGGATGAATGGAAAACAGATTTCAAGACTAAGGATGGCCTGTATGAGTGGGTAGTGATGCCTTTGGTCTTTCCAATACACCAAGTACCTTCATGAGGATCATGATCCAAGTCTTAAGAACATTCATTGAAAAATTTGTTGTGGTCTATTTCGATGATATTCTTATCTACAATAGGACTAAGGAGACCACCTAAACCATCTTCAGTAAGTTTGCCAAGCCCAGATAAGATAGTCTTTACACTAATATGAAGAAATATGAATTCTTGACCCTAAAAATAATCTTTCTAGGATTAGTTGTCACCCCAAAGGAGTGTTTGCCGACCTAGAGAAAGTCAAGTCCATAGTGAGTGGCCCTACCCACTAGTATACATGAAGTGCATAGCTTCCATGGCCTTGCTGTTGGTTTTCTCCCAGGAATAGAAAAGTATAATCGAATAGGCATCAACAGCCTGTTGCAGCGGAAGCAGATATAAAAATAATTTATATCTAATCATGTAATTCATAAATAAATCTATTTATTTAACAAAATTTTTAACATGCCTGCAACATATGAGAAAAATATCAGATCTAAAATAAAAATTATTTTAAGCATAAAATACTTACCTGGATTGCTATCGGGATTGCTCTGAAAGGCATGTAGATTCGTTACTGAAAAGCCAGGATTCTATCGGAGCCGGGCGATTCTATCAGAGCCGTGCAATCACCCAGCCTCTGCTGGTATCTACACGAAGCTCTCACAACCGAGTCGTAGAGGGAACCGGACTGACGGATCCTTGCAGCCCTCTCCTCTTCCAGCAAATCCCACTTTAAAAACTGTGCCGATCCGAATCCGGACCGGCTTTGGCTTCTATCTTGCAAATCGGACTATACAACATCTTGGACCCTTTTCTCTCTTATTCTTCTTATAGAATCACTCTCTATATCTCTTAGAAGGAAGAAGGAAACAAATAAAAAGAGAGGAAAAGGACTTAGCACCAGGAGAGAGAACCTCATGTGAAAACGCCCAAAAGAGAAGCTCACGACCAAGAGGGGATTTTTCATGATGAAAGAAAAATTCTTCATGCCAATGTTCCACCTGGTCGGCCACCCTTTTCTCTATTTAAATTTAAGTCTTCTATCCCAATAAAACAAAATACCAGTGTTTCATTTATCTGGCTAGGATTAAGAGGAGTGGAAGAGAAGGACTCTTCCCTCTCTTAATATTTTTCGCGCCAAACTCTTTGCGCCCACCTTTTATCACGCCTCCTCTTTTGTCGCCCAAACATAAGGGGCCCACTAGGTAGGCATGTGGAGGGAGGGGGAGACATGGAGAGAGAGTCCCAGTCTAATGGACTCTAGGTCTGGTCCAATGAAGTAATTTTATAGTCAATCTGAAGTCGATTTTAAATCCAATCAAACCATTTCCGAAGCGAACATTGATCCGAATCAATTAGGATTAATTAATTAAGTCTAACTCAATTAAATTAAATCTAATTTAAATTAATTAACAATTATCCATAGTCAATTGATTGTAACATTTATACAAATATTATTATAACACTTACAATTAGGTCCAAATTGATTTGTTGATGGTTACTTGAGCTCCTAATGTTGGAAATGGTGTCCCAAGCAATTGCTTAGGTTGTAGGCAGTTGTGCTTAGTTGTAATTTTATATATGAATTAATAAAACTTTATTTGGAGTCATCACATATTCATTTTATGTAATGAACTCTATTTATGTGAAGAAGTTCTTAGGACTGCACTAACTTCGATATAGAGAGGATATATCGAGTGGTCCTTTAAAAAGGTTTAAAACCAAAGGATACATGTACAAGACGGCAATGTATCAAGTGTAGGTTGTTGTGGTTCATATCGTTTGGTTGTCCTCTTGACCAAAAGAAGGGTGCGTCGACATGATGTGATCTGCAAGTGGGATGCATGACATCATCATGGACGTGCAACTCTGTTGGTGAAGCTCTTTTCTGCATAAGGATTGCTCGCAATTGGATATGGTATATGTGTCCCTCTGACCTGAGATCATCATGGTAGCTTGCAAGCAACTTCTTGTGCTTTGGTGCCGGACTACCTGGATTTCTAATCCGGTGACGGAAGGTTTCTGGGTACAGGCAAGTACTTATGAAGCAGTGGTGGACCAAGATGGAATTGACCTGTCCAAATTGTTTGGATTGAATGTCTCGCTGTGTCTCAATTTAGCAAATCCTCAGCTGGGGTAGTAGTCCTAGTGAGGAGTCACTGGACTTGCGAGGTTGAGACATGTTATGGATTGACTCAGTTAGGTTTGGCAGTCTAACCCTAGGTCATCTTGAGCATTGGAGGTCAGGGGATGAATTATACAGTAACCATATGCCAGAGGTTCGATAGATTGCTCTCGCATCTTCAGACTATTCGGATGCCGGGACCCATTGCTAGATGGTATCTTGTGCTGGTACTGGAAGTATTCCAATGCTACCATTTAGGTTCGAACCTATGAGGTCACACGCCATAGAGGATTTCTTCCTGATCCGGGAGCCGATCAATGATTGGGAATTGTTTCGGTATTAAGGTCAAACGATCTGATTGAGCACACATTGGATTTATTCTAATCAACCTGGTCTGATTTGAATCGACCAAGATTAGTTTGGATCAACCAGGAACTGTTCCTGGTAGACCAGGACTGAACCGGTTTTTGGGTTTGTTGAACTGGTTTTTATCATGGCTTGTTTTCACGATGGTTTTTGTTTACACGTTGTTTGTTTTTCTTCTTTCTTCCCTTGCCCTATTTTACCATGTGATTGAGATAAGAACAACGTGTTGATCAGATTGTAGCTTGGCTTCCTTGCTCTCATTTTTGCCAGTCCAGAAAATGGGTCTCATGGTGTTTTCTCCTAGAATTTTATAAACACCGGCTTGATCACTTGCTTCGGTCCCTGCTTTCACGATGTTTTTCTCCTTTTTGTTCCCATCCTTTCATCGTTTCCAGTGTTTAAACCGATCCAAACCAATTCAAATGGAGTTTGGATTTATCTGGACTCTCTCACGTTGATTTCCCTTTTCCTTCACGGGTTTTCTTCGCTGGTTTTACATCTCGGTTGCAGGCCATGAGAATAAGATAAGAAGGGAAGAAAACATAGCAAGGGCATGCGAGAGAGAGAAGAACATGAGTTACGATAGAGAGAGAGGAACAAGGGCTCTTCTCCGTAGAGCTTCTTCTAGATCCAAGGAGAAGGTGACTCCTTAGGAGGGAATCTGTGGCTCGCCTCTCATTCAGTCATTCCTCATCTCATTGGATTCGAGTTATTGTTTTTTAAGTTGTCTTTGTGTGCTCTTCGTGGAGTTTGGGTAGTCTTGGAGAAGACCGTCCGTGAAGTTTTTTGGCTTTCCCTGCTCCACCTATCCGTGACCTTTCTTTGATTCCTGGAGGACTAGCATCCATCCAAGAGTTGGATCAGCGAGAGCTTGCGCATGGATACTCTAAAGGGTGGACATTTGGACACCTCGAGAAATTGGATCGATCTCTTCCAGATCTGATTTGCTGGTGAACGAGTTCAAACCGGCTGTCTTGATTTACTGTTAAAAGAAGCTCTATAAGATATGTTATTTACTTTTTGTTATTATGCATGCTTAAATCTAGAAATTATCATATTATTTATAATCATTGCACTTGCATTTACATGCTTGTGTATCTATTTCATACATCATGTTTATGTTAGATCCTATGCATGAATAGGTTTTTCCGTATGCATGTTAAAAATTTTAATTATGCAATACCTACTCCCTAGTGTAGCATGCCTAAGGTAGGCATCCGTTGCACTAGTTTTCCTTTCACCTAATGTGTGTGACCTCTCAGGTCTTATCCTGTTTAGTAATGAGACATGCTATAATCTCCATTATACATCATCGAAACTTCTTTCAATGGACTGAAATAAATTCATCTCAACCCTATTAGGATCATCAATTCGAGAATGATATTAACGGGCTCTTATAATCCACCAGTGATACCGAGCAATATGTAGTGGCAACCCAACAGAATAAGATTGGAACCCCTAGGTGCAGTTACCATGTGATTCGATTCCTCTATCAAAATCCTGACATGATGTTGGTTATGGATACTCGTCAAACCCATCAATCATATGCTTAACCTAATCAACTCAAGTTCAATTATGATATTAATGAAAATACCTTTCATTATCACCCTGCTATGGCTATAGACTTCTGGATTTAGTCTCATTAAGCTTGCATAGGATTATACCTTACTACTAAGACTGATAGATCCATACAAGTGAACACCCTACTCCTACAATAAACTTACTGCAGCCAACGAACACCGCAAGGTCCTATATGGATAGGAACCATGTGATTGTGTTGTCAAACTACAGCAACCTTATTATGAGTAGTTGAGACACTCTAGGTTAAGGAACATTCACATGACTACAGTATCAGGAAGTTATCGACGAGTGAGTTGCCATCCGTATAACTTGAAAGGATTATGCCCTATAAGCCAATATTTGTATCTCCCAGACCATTGTAAATTGACAAGTTAATAAAGGCAATATTTTTTCATCATTCGCTGTGTCATTATATGATGAACCCCATAGGTTAGGGCTATGGTCCTAGGGCTATGATGAGATCATACCAGTGAGATCTAAGGCCTTAAAACCCTAATCTAGAATATTCCTAGTCATAGGAACCCTGAGTTAGGGATCAGGGTTTCCGGTAAGACTGGCACATCCTATGTATGCTGAAAAGGGTGACTGCTCTCACAGTCACTTGTGTAGGACACTAATACAAGGATGTGGGTGCTCATTAGCGAATGAGTTCACTGAATAGATCCAGTTTGAGAACATCTAATGGAGCCTTAGCTGCATGTCAATAGATGTTTCTCATAGTGGGAGTTGTACAAGTAGTCCTATGACCTGAGACTACCATAATACCTTATGTACATGAACCCATGCTTTGGTTCAATCTCATTCATGACACTGGATCATGCACAAGGTTGATGCTGGGTGTGGTGAATTGTATATGAAGGAAATGAGTAGGTCAACAAGGAATTGATCACTCATAGTAGGAGGAGATTGCATCCAGCCAAATTAGGTCAGATGATGATTCAGGAAATCTTTGATCAAAGTACAGATATTAGAAATGATTTTTAATATCGAATTAATTGAATCATTAGTGTATGACTGAGCAGGGAATGAGTATAAACTGGATTTGACATGATTCCATATCCATAGTTATATTCGGGATGCAAGATGATTGAAGGATTGAATTGTACGGGAACTTTCCACTGAAGGGTAGTTTTGGAATTTCACCAGAATTTCCATATCTTCCGGGTAGACATGACACGTTGCTAGACGTCAATCTTGTCTTGTGGGTTGATCAAATTAAATGGTTTAATTGGATCACTAATTAGGAGGAGTCCTAATTGACTGACTCGAGTTAGCTCGATTTGACCTAAATCGATTAGAATGAGTTCTGATCAAATTAGGTCAACTTGCACTCGCACCCACTGCTGGCTAAGTATGGAACCCAATGGGTCACACACTTAGGACAGATAATCAAGGTTTTAATTTGGAATTAAATCTCGTTTGCAGATGAACACACTAGCATGTGTTGCAAACCATGGCTTCTACTTGAATCGGATTCGAGTTAGGGTTCCGATTTGGTCTTTTTTAGATCCAAATTCATTCCGGTTTGAATCTAATTGAAGATTCAAGACATTGGGCTAATAGTAGGCTAGCAATTGGGCTAACCTAAGAGGCTAAACCCCTTTCCCACATCGTCTAAGCCCTTTACCCTCTTTTCCCACGCGCGCGTGCTAGGAGAAGAGTCCACGCGCGCGTGGACTCTCTCCAAGCGGCATTTCTGCGTGAGAAAAGAAAGGAAGTCGGCATTTTTGGATGAAGAGGCATGGAAGAGAGTCCACCTAGGCGTGGACTCTTCAAAAAAAAATGGAATTACCGTGAAAAAGAAAAAAAAAAACACCGAAGGGGCGCGACTCTTCTTTCTGCGCGCGCCCTTCTGTGTTTTTCGCGATTCTTCCTTGCATCTTCCCATCCCAAAGGCCGTGAGATTAATCCCAAGGGCCGTGAGATAAAGGGAAAGGATGTGAGAAGGGAGAGAGGGACGTGAGAGGATGATTACAGATGAGAAGGCGCCTCTCTGTCGCCTATTTAAGGAGAAGACTTCACCGTAAAAATTATTCCAGATTTTCTACGGCGAAGCCTTGCTTCTTTTTCCTTCTCCCTCTCCAGAAGATTGTTTTCCCCTCCTCTCTTTCCTCTTTGATTCCTTTACAGAGCCTAGGCTCTGTCGAATCTCAGAACAGAAGGAGAGTCAGAGAGAAACTCTCCGACGGTAAAGGAAGAAGGCGCCTCTCCTTTCTTTCTTACATTAAGACAATCTTGTCTTAATTTTCTTCTCCCTCCAAGACAAGCCTTGTTCCATTTTAGGACAAGGGCTTATTCTTAAGACAAGAGTGTCTTAAGGGGCCAAAGTTACTAGAAGACGAGGAGAAGGGTAAGAGAGAAGGTTTAGTCCCAGTTTGGCTAGAGGAGTCCTAGCCAATAGCCCATATATCAAGTTCTTAGGGTAGAACTTGATTGGAAGGAACCCAATTAAGGAGTCAGTGTCTTGATCATCTGCCCGTGTGGATCACCATCGGAGGGCGGACAAGTGGACGCCTGGTGTGTTCAAGAGGCTACTCAATTTGGAGTTCATTTCTGCATCAGACTGGTAATAGCGATCTGAGGTTAGTATTTAAACAATGTTTAAAATTGGACATGCATGTAGTCACAGTTTTAATTGCTAATAAGGAGATTTTGGGATTAGGGTTCGGACCTGATTTCATAAATTTTTGAAATCCACGCTTCCGCACTGGTTCCCGAACCCAACAGTGGTATCAGAGCCTCCTTATTAGGATTAAAACTTATGCAGTTCAATTCATGATGTAGTATCATGTTAAAGTTTTTATATTGATGCACAATGCATGTCTTTGATTGAACATGAGTTTGATGATTGCCACCAGTTAGGGTTTTCCACTGAAACCCTAATTGTCTTAGAGATATGATTAGCCCTGGAGCCATCATACTGAAATAAGGTTGCCCTGGCATAATGGTGTATCCATTATGTGGTAAATGGTTGTCCTAGTATGATGGCACACATTTCACATATTTGCTTAGTTTAAAGCATGTATTAATATATGTGATAGCTTTTAATTGAATGTGCTGGCATTGCATGAATCCCTCTTAAAATTATATTAAGTGGTAGTATAGTTAACCGATAAGCATTATTAGTCATGATGGATAATTAGTCATTTCGGTGTCTAGAAAGGTGGTTCTAGGAAGGTAAAGGAAATCGTGGTTTTTAATTGGTTCCGTTGACTGACCTGGCCAATTTTAAATTGGTGTCTAGGAAAGCAACGGGGGGACCCCCACATCTCTTCCACTAGCCTGGCCGATCTGATTGATTTAATTCTTGACTAACATGCTTGGTGTTAAAATACTATTATTGGCCTTCCTTCATGATAGGTCATTATTGTGTTACGATCTATACTAGGTTTGTTGTGTACACACAAGACCTAATATGGTGACTAACATAATTTTTGGCCTAATACAATTATTTGTTTATGGCATGATTTAAAGTAATATTTTGTTGTGTACACACAAGGGTATTACTATTAAAGTCATGACTATATGGCTATGAAGGGTCTTACTTAACTAAAATATTATAGTTTATTGTGTATACACAAGGCTATTAATATTTTAGAGGCCGGGATAAGTTGAGAATTGTACGGGTTACAATTGGAAAGAGTTTTCCTACCTATGAACTTATATAAGATTTGTTGTGTACACACAAGGTCTTTTATAAGGGATTGGGATCTCAACCCCACTAAGAAAGACTAATTAAGGTTTTCTCGATCATCGTATAGAGGGTTATGATGCTCGATAAAATAGTGGGAGACATAATTAAATTAAAGTCCTAATTTAATTATGTGTTGTCATTTCATGGTTGTTTGCTTATGTATTGTTCTTTGTTTAAATGTAGATAAATGGCCTCTTCACTCTCACTCCGTAGTATTTTAGATGCCAACAAATTGACTGGGCCTAATTATGTTGATTGGCTGAGAAATTTAAAAATAGTACTCAGTCAAGAAAGAATTTCCTATATTCTTGATACCCCAATTTTGGAACCACCAAGGGAAGATGCCTTGCAAGAGGAGAAGACCACATATAATATGTGGCAAAATGACTCACTTACTGTCAAGTGCGTTATGCTTGCCTCTATGACTAATGAGTTGCAGAGGCAGCATGATAGCATGGATACTAACTCCATACTGCTCAATTTAAAAGAGCTTTTTGGAGAACACAGTAGAACTGCTAGATATGAAATATCTAAGCAGTTGTTCCGTGCAAGGATGACAGAAGGTACATCAGTACAAGACCATGTATTAAAGGTAATTGATCTAATCACTCGATTAGGTCAATTAGGTTTTGTAATGGATGGGGAGTTGAATCAAGACTTGATCTTGCAATCACTCCCAGAGTCATTTTCACAGTTTGTTCTTAATTACCATATGAACAAACTTAATTCTTCCTTGCCTGAGCTGTTGAATATGTTGAAGACAGCAGAGAGCCATGTAAAAAAAAATAAGGCTCCAGTTCTTCTTGTGGATAAGAAGAAGACAGGCAAAAGGGGTTCCAGTAAGAGGATGAATCCCAAAGGGGGCATTAAGAAGAAGAAAGGAAAGAAGGCCTCCGGACAGATGACCTGCTTTCATTGTGGCAAGCCGGGTCATTGGAAAAGAAACTGCAAGGTTTACCTTGCAAGTGTGAAGCCTGGTGCATCAGAGGCACCAAAAGGTATGAAAGAAGTTCATACTATTTTGTCATTGGATTCTTCCATTTCAAATACTTGGGTGTTGGATACCGCCTGTGGTCATAACATCTGCAAATCATTGCAGGGACTTCAGGGGCTTAAAGTATTGAAGGAAGGTAACTTTGAGCTCTACGGTGCTGGAGGGGACCCCATCCAAGCAGAAGCTGTAGGGACTTATATTTTGAAGTTACCTTCAGGGAAGATCTTGGAGCTAAGGAATTGTTACTATATGCCAAAAATCATTAGAAATATCATATCTGTACCCTTGTTACTTAAACAAGGATATACTATGAATGTAATGAGCAGTGGCTGCTCAATTTCTTTATCTAATGAAATTATATGTTATGGCATATTCTGCAATGGTCTATTAACTCTTTCCACTAATGACAATATTTTTCATGTTTCTAACAAACGGAAAAGAGATGATGTAAACAATACCTTACTTTGGCATTGTCGACTTGGACATATTAGTGAGACTAGGATTAACAAGTTATACAAAGAAAATTTCTTTGATCCTTATGACTATGAGTCATTAGGAACTTGTGAATCATGTCTCATGGGTAAGATGACCAAGACTCCATTTAGTGGACATGAAGAAAGGACAAAAGAGTTATTGGGACTCATATACACAGATGTATGTGGGCCTATGACAACTCAAGCCTATGGTGGATACTCATACTTCATCACATTTACTGATGATTTTTCAAGGTATGGATTTGTGTATCTAATGAAACATAAGTCCGAGGCTTTTGAAAAATTTTTAGAGTATCAAAGTATGGTAGAGAAACAGACAGGAAAAAGTATAAAGATCATCCGATCAGATAGAGGAGGTGAGTACTTATCCACTGAGTTTCTTGATCACCTTAAAGATAAGGGGATCATCTCTGAATGGACTCCTCCTTACACACCACAATTAAATGGTGTTGCTGAAAGGAGGAATCGTACTTTATTGGATATGGTACGGTCCATGATGTGCTTCACGAAGTTACCTTTTTCTTTCTGGGGATATGCTTTGGAAACAGCAACTTATATCTTGAATAGAGTACCATCTAAAACTGTCTCTAGCACTCCATATGAATTATGGAGAGGTAAGAAGCCCAATCTTAAGTATATTAAGATATGGGGATGTCCAGCCTATGTAAAAAGAAATTTTGGACATAAACTAGATGCTAGAGTAGACAAATGTCTATTTATGGGATATCCTAGAGATAGTATAGGATATCTGTTCTACCACCCTACTGAACAAAAGGTTTTGGTCAGTAGGCATGCCACTTTTATGGAAAAGGAATTCATCCTACAAAAGGGCACTGGTAGAAATATCGAACTTAATGAGATTCAACAAATAGATACTTCTCAGTCAAGTAATAACATAGTTAATATAGAACCTGAACACACTCCTATCCGTAGGTCTGATAGGGTGCGACAGGCACCTGAGAGGTATGGGTTCATAATTGAAAATAATGAAGCCCAAATCATTCAAAATGATGAGCCTCTAACCTATACGGAAGCAGTCATGAGTAGAGACTCAGACAGATGGCTGGAAGCCATGAGATCCGAGATGGACTCCATGTATGTCAACCAAGTATGGTCTTTGGTTGATGCACCAGAGGGTATTAACCCTATTGGGTGTAAATGGGTCTATAAAAGGAAGATTGGGGCAGATGGCCAAGTTGAAACTTATAAAGCCAGATTGGTGGCTAAGGGTTTCAGACAAAAACAGGGAATAGATTATGATGAAACATTTTCCCCTGTTGCCATGCTCAAATCTATTCGGATTATGCTTGCTATAGCAGCATATCATGATTATGAGATCTGGCAAATGGATGTAAAAACTGCATTCCTCAATGGTTTCCTTGAGGAAGAGGTTTATATGTCACAGCCAGAAGGTTTTGTCTTGGAGACTAAACCTAATCAGGTATGTAGGCTAAAGAAATCCATTTATGGATTAAAGCAAGCATCCAGGAGTTGGAACATCCGATTTGATAAAACAGTCAAAGAATTTGATTTTTTCAAAAATGAGGATGAACCTTGTGTGTACAAGAAAACTAGTGGGAGTGCCATAGTTTTCTTAGTTCTATATGTTGATGATATACTTCTTATTGGGAATGATATCCCAATGTTACAATCAGTCAAAGTGTGGTTATCGAAACAGTTTTCCATGAAAGACTTGGGAGAAGCATCCTATATATTGGGTATAAAGATCTATAGAGAAAGATCAAGAAGGATGCTAGGCTTGTCCCAGTCTAGGTACATTGACCAGGTGCTAAAGAGATTTAGCATGGAGGAAAGTAAAAGAGGTTACTTACCTATTGGTCATGGCATACGTCTTTCTAAGAGGATGTCTCCTAAGACACATGAAGAAAGAAATAGAATGAATTCTATACCTTATGCTTCGGCTATAGGGTCGATTATGTATGCTATGTTATGTACCAGGCCTGATGTGGCATATGCCTTGGGTGTAGCCAGTAGATTTCAGGCTGATCCAGGAGAGGATCACTGGAAGGCTGTGAAAAATATTCTTAAGTACCTGAGAAGGACTAAGGATATTTTTCTTATATACGGAGGATCTGATCTTAAACTAGAAGCCTATTCAGACTCTAGTTTTCAATCAGACCCAGATGATAGTAAATCCATTTCAGGGTATGTCTTTACCTTGAATGGTGGAGCAGTAAGTTGGAAGAGCACTAAACAGCAGACTGTAGCTGACTCAACTACCGAGGCAGAGTACATAGCTGTCAGTGAAGCCGCCAAGGAAGCTGTCTGGATGAAGAAATTCATCACAGAGTTGGGAGTAGTTCCTGAGATTGAGAACCCGGTGCCACTCTATTGTGATAACACTGGAGCAGTTGCTCAAGCTAAGGAACCGAGAGCCCATCACAAGTCCAAGCATATTCTGAGACGCTTCCATCTTGTCCGAGAGATAATCGAGAGACAAGAAGTCTGCATCAATAGAGTGGATACAAAGAACAACATAGCAGACCCGTTCACTAAGGCTCTACCACAGCGGGAGTTTGATCGCCACCTCGATTGTATGGGGTTAAAGAATAAGAGCGATTGGCTTTAGTGCAAGTGGGAGATTGAAAGGATTATGCCCTATAAGCCAATATTTGTATCTCCCAGACCATTGTAAATTGACAAGTTAATAAAGGCAATATTTTTTCATCATTCGCTGTGTCATTATATGATGAACCCCATAGGTTAGGGCTATGGTCCTAGGGCTATGATGAGATCATACCAGTGAGATCTAAGGCCTTAAAACCCTAATCTAGAATATTCCTAGTCATAGGAACCCTGAGTTGGGGATCAGGGTTTCCGGTAAGACTGGCACATCCTATGTATGCTGAAAAGGGTGACTGCTCTCACAGTCACTTGTGTAGGACACTAATACAAGGATGTGGGTGCTCATTAGCGAATGAGTTCACTGAATAGATCCAGTTTGAGAACATCTAATGGAGCCTTAGCTGCATGTCAATAGATGTTTCTCATAGTGGGAGTTGTACAAGTAGTCCTATGACCTGAGACTGCCATAATACCTTATGTACATGAACCCATGCTTTGGTTCAATCTCATTCATGACACTGGGTCATGCACAAGGTTGATGCTGGGTGTGGTGAATTGTATATGAAGGAAATGAGTAGGTCAACAAGGAATTGATCACTCATAGTAGGAGGAGATTGCATCCAGCCAAATTAGGTCAGATGATGATTCAGGAAATCTTTGATCAAAGTACAGATATTAGAAATGATTTCTAATATCGAATTAATTGAATCATTAGTGTATGACTGAGCAGGGAATGAGTATAAACTGGATTTGACATGATTCCATATCCATAGTTATATTCGGGATGCAAGATGATTGAAGGATCGAATTGTACGGGAACTTTCCACTGAAGGGTAGTTTTGAAATTTCACCAAAATTTCCATATCTTCCGGGTAGACATGACACGTTGCTAGACGTCAATCTTGTCTTGTGGGTTGATCAAATTAAATGGTTTAATTGGATCACTAATTAGGAGGAGTCCTAATTGACTGACTCGAGTTAGCTCGATTTGACCTAAATTGATTAGAATGAGTTCTGATCAAATTAGGTCAACTTGCACTCGCACCCACTGCTGGCTAAGTATGGAACCCAATGGGTCACACACTTAGGACAGATAATCAAGGTTTTAATTTGGAATTAAATCTCGTTTGCAGATGAACACACTAGCATGTGTTGCAAACCATGGCTTCTACTTGAATCGGATTCGAGTTAGGGTTCCGATTTGGTCTTTTTTAGATCCAAATTCATTCCGGTTTGAATCTAATTGAAGATTCAAGACATTGGGCTAATAGTAGGCTAGCAATTGGGCTAACCTAAGAGGCTAAACCCCTTTCCCACATCGTCTAAGCCCTTTACCCTCTTTTCCCACGCGCGCGCGCAAGGAGAAGAGTCCACGCGCGCGTGGACTCTCTCCAAGCGGCGTTTCTGCGTGAGAAAAGAAAGGAAGTCGGCGTTTTTGGCTGAAGAGGCGTGGAAGAGAGTCCACCTAGGCATGGACTCTTCAAAAAAAATGGAATTACCGTGAAAAAGAAAAAAAAAAACACCGAAGGGGCGCGACTCTTCTTTCTGCGCACGCCCTTCTATGTTTTTCGCGATTCTTCCTTGCGTCTTCCCATCCCAAAGGCCGTGAGATTAATCCCAAGGGCCGTGAGATAAAGGGAAAGGATGTGAGAAGGGAGAGAGGGACGTGAGAGGATGATTACAGATGAGAAGGTGCCTCTCTGTCGCCTATTTAAGGAGAAGACTTCACCGTAAAAATTATTCCAGATTTTCTATGGCGAAGCCTTGCTTCTTTTTCCTTCTCCCTCTCCAGAAGATTGTTTCCCCCTCCTCTCTTTCCTCTTTGATTCCTTTACAGAGCCTAGGCTCTGTCGAATCTCAGAACAGAAGGAGAGTCAGAGAGAAACTCTCCGACGGTAAAGGAAGAAGGCGCCTCTCCTTTCTTTCTTACATTAAGACAATCTTGTCTTAATTTTCTTCTCCCTCCAAGACAAGCCTTGTCCCATTTTAGGACAAGGGCTTATTCTTAAGACAAGAGTGTCTTAAGGGGCCAAAGTTACTAGAAGACGAGGAGAAGGGTAAGAGAGAAGGTTTAGTCCCAGTTTGGCTAGAGGAGTCCTAGCCAATAGCCCATATATCAAGTTCTTAGGGTAGAACTTGATTGGAAGGAACCCAATTAAGGAGTCAGTGTCTTGATCATCTGCCCGTGTGGATCACCATCGGAGGGCGGACAAGTGGACGCCTGGTGTGTTCAAGAGGCTACTCAATTTGGAGTTCATTTCTGCATCAGACTGGTAATAGCGATCTGAGGTTAGTATTTAAACAATGTTTAAATTTGGACATGCATGTAGTCACAGTTTTAATTGCTAATAAGGAGATTTTGGGATTAGGGTTCGGACCTGATTTCATAAATTTTTTGAAATCCATGCTTCCGCACTGGTTCCTGAACCCAACATAACTTTCTGTACTTGATCACACACAATACTGTTGATCTCTATTAACTACATGTACTCTCACTCCAATGTCACCACACTGTAGGTCAGAGACTCATCTATCAAAAAGGGAAGTGATCTGTGCATCAATTTTAACGGATCAATCACCGTCCTCATGATATTCCAATAATCGGGAGCTTTTAGAAGTTAATCTATAAAGACATGTGCCTCAGATTCTCAACTCTTGAGAATATGTGTCATTGTCCATTAACTTCATGGATGATTCATAAACACAACAATATGAATGAAACTAATGCCCTTTAATTGATAAGAAAAATTAAATACAAGGTTCATGCCCTAAATTAAAATGTGTTGAGCCAACATGGCTTTTAGGGCATACATCTAACAATCTCTCACTTGCACTAAAGTCAATTGGCTACATATCTAAGTCCCATTTTCTTAAAGTGGACTTCAGCCTTCTGATGGCTTAGAGTCTTAGTTAGTCGGTCTGCCACGTTGTCCATGGAGTCTACTCTTTGTACCTCAACATATTTCTTCTCGAGGTAGTTATGAATGATATGAAATCGCTACTCAATATTCTTAGACTTTTGGTGAGACCTGGGCTCCTTAGCTAGAGCTATTACACCCTTATTGTCACAATATATGGGGATGGCATCATATGGCATCACACCAAGCTCCGCAATGAACTTTTTGTACCAGAAGGATTCTTTTGCAGCTTCAGAGGCAGTGATGTCTCTGCTTCCATTGTTGAATCTGCTATGATGGGCTAATTGGAACTTTTCCAACTAGTTACCCCATTATTGCATAAAAACATAGACCCTGATGTAGACTTTCTATCATCATGATCAGACATAAAGTCTGAGTCTATATATCCCTTTATCCCTAAATCTTAACTCCCTCCAAAGACTAAGAACAAATCTTTAGTCCTTCTCAAGTACTTAAGAATGTTTTTCACAGCTATCCAATGTTCTTCACCTGGATTCGACTGATATATGCTCGTGACATTCATAGCAAGAGCTATATCAAGTCGAGTATACAACATGATATACATAAGGCTTCCAATTGCTAAAGCATATGAAATCTTGCTCATGCATCAAATCTCTTCAGGTGTATTGGGACACATTTTCTTGAAGAGATTAATGCCATGCCGAAGAGGTAACAATCCTCTTTTAGAGTTCTCCATGCTGAACCTTTTCAGTACTTCCTCTATGTACAATTTTTGTGAAAGGCCAAGCATCTGATTAGATCTATCTCTATAGACCTTAATATCTAAAATATAAGATGCTTCACTTAAGTATTTCATAGAGAATTTCTTAGATAACCAACTTTTGATCGAAGTCAACATGGAAATATCATTTTTTATAAGGAGGATGTCATCCACGTACAATAGGAGAAATGTCACTGCCCTCCCACTAGCCTTTCTGTAAATATATGGCTCATCCTCATTCTTGATAAAATCAAATGATTTGATTGTATCATCAAAATGAGTATTCCAACTCTGAGAAGCTTGCTTCAATCCGTAGATTGATTTATGCAGCTTGTAGACCTTATGATCTTCATCATTTGAAGCGAAACCCAAAGGCTTCTCCATATAGATATCTTCCTTAAGATATCTATTCAGGAATGTAGTTTTCACATCCATCTGCCATATCTCATAATCATGATATGCTGTAATTGCAAGCAATGGACGAATAGACTTCAGCATAGCTACTGTGAAAAGGTATCATGATAGTCAATGTGATTGTCACATCAATAATAAGAATATATACTTTGATTAACTAACTTTATTTTTGCAGCTATAGTTAATAAAATATTGAGCCATGAAACAAGTCCCAAATTTTCTTGAAGCATACTCATGAGTCAACACATGGAAAAAGACAATTTTTCATGAGTTGACTCAAGCTCAAAGCATGATGGAATGCCACCTCTTCAAAGCCCAATTCAAGCCATTCAAGCCCAATTCAAGACAAGACTTGAAGCTAAAATTTTCACATGGGGGGACATCTCATCAAGAAACCTTGGAGGATAAGAAATTATACTACATCAAGACTTTTATAGGGAACATAAAGATACCTTCCAACAAGTGACATGTGGGGTGCCACCTCTAATGACACCTAGGCCTCCACATCAGCATTTGACAACCACATGAAGACCTTCTAGAATGCCACATGTCAAGTGGTTGTAACATTCTACCAATAATTTATTTTTAGTTAAAACCACTTACCTAAAAATTGTTAGAGCCAACTAAGCCATCCTTATCCCCTCCTCTCCACCCTTGGACGAAATTCCTAGCATTAGAGCCTATAAATAGGACCCCTAGGCTCTCATTGTATTCATTTTATGCTATAATTTGAATTAATGAAAGGATTGTTTCCTTGTATTCTAGTTTTCTTGAGTTCTTATTTGAAGTGAAAGTTTTCTAGCTAGTTTGAGTGTGTAGATCCTTATCCAAGAAGAGAATGAGAGTTTTCTTCATTTGAGTTTGAGAGTGAAGAGTGCTTTTGCAAGGAGTAAAGGATGGAATGCCCATTGATGGATCTATGATCAAGCTCCAAGTTCCAAGACGTCGGCCACTTTCTTCTTCCTTTTTTCTTTGTTTCCATTCCAACTCCAATTCTTCTTCCATGTATAATCTTAAATTTCTTTGCAGGTTCTATCAGGTTTCTAGGTCAAGGATGAAGGTCTCCATGCCATGGATCAAGGCCAAGGTGAGTCTCAAAATAGAGAGTGCCAATCTTGACTTCTAGGCCTCAATCCTTGAGTGATGAGAGCTCATTCTTCCACCAAATAATTAGCCATCATTGTTGGTAGGAAAACTCTTCCTAAGCTTCATTAGATCTGGTCATTTGAAGGTTAACTTGCCGTAGTAGTGATGGTTTTCTAGCCATTAAGATCCTAATCTTTATTTTGAACTAGATCTACATTGCGGGTCTTAAAAATTAGATCAACTAGTTCCTTATGAAAATTCTTTTCTTGGATTAATTTAGCCCATTTATTTGATAATTAATTACTCAAGTTTGCTTGCTAGTTAGCTTGCTAAAACTCTCCATTCATCATTTTATTTTCTTCCTAATGAGGACATTGGCAAGAAGAAGAAACTACGAACTAACAATCTTTGGTTTTAGTCCAATCTTTTTTTTCAGGTTCCCACAAATATATGAAGAAATCCAACCTTATGAAGCACCTCTTGAAGACTTCTAATTCCATTTGAAGGAAGCAAATATGAAGTGTTCAAGTCCATAAATAAAACTAGTGAAGATCCCTTCTTTTCCAAGTCCATGGGCTGGCCAAGATCATCTACATTGAAGCCCATATTAGACCAACCAAGCTATGAAGCATTCATCTACTTTGGACCTATTGAAAGATCAAACTTAAAAGGACATATGGAAGGATTGGATGAAGATAAATATTTCAAGGAGATGGCGTCACATGGAGCTTCTAGGACTTTCTCTTGTTAGGATTAGTTAAACTATGAACTAATCATGTAATTAATTACCAACTAAATCTGAATTAGTTGGCTCTTTAACCCACCCATTATAGCTGCCCTTGGCCTATAAATAGAACCAAGGCCTCCTCTTGTAAAGCAATGAATGACTTGAGTTGAATGAAAGCTTACTTGTCCATGTTCTCTTCCACTTTGCCAAGTTCTTCAGTTCTTCTTAGAATTTTGAGTGTTTTCCTTTAAGTTTGAGTTGGAGTGATGAGTTTGATCTTGAATTTGAGTGAGTGGCTTGAGTTTGGAGAGCCAAAGTTCTATTTCTAAGTTTGTCTACATAAGATCCAAGTAGTCCAAGAAGAAAAGGAAGTGCTGTCCAAAAATTCCAGCAACTCTCTTCACTTCTCTTGTTGATTCCTTCCTTTTTTTCCTTAATTTCTTTGAATTTTGACTTACCTTGACTCTTTGCAAGTTTTTCTTGGTGATTTAAAGATGAAGATGAAGGCTCCATGCCAAGGATCAAAGCTCTAATGGTGAATCCAAGAAGGTAGTGTAGATCTTGTCTCTAGCCTTCAATTTTTGAGTAGTGAAAGCTCCTTCCATTTGAGCTTTGATTTCTCTTCATTGTTGGAAAAAGTTCCTCATAATCCTTAGTCTGAGGTTCTTAAAGGTAGCTTAGCCTAATTTGAGGATTTCTATGTTCTTAGATCCTCTCTTTTATTTTTTTGAAAGGAAGCTTGTACAATGGTGTCATATTTTCTGCTCACCTAATTCCTAGCTCAAAATTCTTCATCCCTTCTACCAATGAATCCAGCTATATCTGGAGCTCTAATGTTGATATGTTATTTCTAGATAAGTAGATCACATCTCCACACACCAATTTCATCAAATTCATCCCCCATCATTTTCTCCATCAATTTTTTGGTATCAGAGCTTATGGTCTACTAGGTCAAGTGTTTGCTGAAATTTCTATTCTAGTATTTACCCAAATTTTAGTAATTTTTTTACATTGCAAAAAAATCTAAAAAATACTTTTCCAGTACCTTAGTGTGCTAGGATTCGAAATATAAAATTCAAAAAAAATATTTTCCATTGGTTTCTGGATTTAAAAATTTGAGTTCTTAGATCATTTTTGAAGTTCTGTCCAGAATTCTGTTTCTACCTTTCATTTCATTTAATTTTTTAAAAAATATAAAATTATATTTTATAAATTTTTAATTTTTAGTCATGAGATTCAGACTTCAATTTTTGTTATTTTCCACTAGAATTTTAAATTTTAGAAGGATTTAGAATTCAGAATTCAAAATTTGAATTCAAGTTGTTAAGAGTTAGCTAAATTACTGGAACCTTCTAGCAACTGTTTTCAAACTACATTCTCAACCAAAATTTGAGTTAATCCGAAGTCAAAACTTTAAAAATCCAAGAATTTTTATCTGAGAGTTAACTAAATTAGTTTTATTTTGAATTTTTGGATTTTTAAAAATATTAAATTTTGAATTTTTAAACTAGCTAGTTGAAAGTTGTTCCCTGCTGAGATTTTCTTTTACAACAAGATTTCAAAATGAATTTATTAACCAAATTCCAGGAGTTAAATCTCAAAATTTAGAATCTGGAATTTTCACTGATAGATTTAACAATTCAAATTTTAATTTTAATTTTTTGAGATTTTAAAATTTTAATTTCGAATTTTTTAAAACTAGTTGACTAGAAGTTGTTAAGGCTGAAACTATCTTGCAACAACTCTAACTTCTAAAATGAATTTTTAATCCTAATTTGAGATTTAAATTTTAAAATTTGATTTATGAAATCTGGACTTCAACATCTAAATTTTTCAATTTATTTTTTTTATTTCTTTTTTTGAATTTTAATTTTTTAAAAATTCTTGTTTGAATCACGTGTTTGTGCTAATACTAGTTGTTGTGTTAACTGGTTGGTGAATTGTTTGTGCATCCATTCCTAAATCTAATTAAGGGCATTCAATCATAACATAAGAAAAGGAGGTCATTACCTTTCCTTAGCCTAAAACAATCACCCACATTTGCATTGACCTAAATCATAATTGAAATCGAGTAGGAACCTAAAACTAGGGACACCCACGAGTCGGGTTTAAGTGCAAGATGAGATCAAATATTAGTTGAGTTTGTACTTGCTTCTTGAAATTGGTGTCTAAGGCAAGAGGTCCAATGGAAAATGCCTTAAATAGATTTGTGATTTTTAATTAGGATCTTGTGAAAGCGAGGGAAACCTCCCGCAACCCCACCTCTTACCTGACCAGTGGAAAAGGTAATTACAACTTTAACTAGTACTTAGTCAATTCTTGTATTTTGAACTTTTAGGTCTAGAAGCTCTAGAAGTTAGGTTTGTACTGTTTGCCCATTTTATCTGAAGCCCTATACCAACAGTCCTACACGTATCCATGGATCACAATCTTGAGTTCTTTATGAGGACCCTGACTGAAAAATTTGATATCCTAATTAAATAATTAGGACAAGTGAACAAAGAGCTAGGGCAAGTAAATAATCAAATCAGGACCTCGAAAAAGATCGCTTAACCCATACTAATCCTATATCACCTCCCATTGGTCCAAGAGCCCATTATCATGATCTCATCCCTGAGTATACACTTAAATACCCCTGCCAAGGCTTTGTAGATCAGGAGGAGAGAGTCTTTGGAAGCAATCGACCCTATGCACCCACTTTTGATGGAAACCCTGAGGTGTATGTCGATTGGGAGAAGAAAATGGATCAGTACTTTCAATTTGATAAAATATCGGAAGTAAAGAAATGTCAATTTGTCAAATTAATGCTAGTCCGACATGCTAAGTCATATTGGAAACATGTTGAGCATAAAAGTTATTATAGTGGGGATAAAATAATTACTTGGAGAGATATGAAGAGTAAGCTGAGAGAAAAGTACTTAGGCAAATCTTATAAGTAAAATCTTCCAACCCAATGGTACAAATTGAGACAAGATGATGAAACTGTGTTTAAATATATTGCTGAATTCAATAAGTATGAAAGAGATGAAGAAGAGACTAAACCCATGGAAGAATTAGAGAAAAAATCTCCTAAACCTATTGAAGAATGTAAAGGTGAAATAAAATCAAAATCTTGTCCAAATGAAGGGCTAGAAAAAGAAGATCCTAAACCTGTTGAAGAACTTAAGGAAGAAGTTTATGAAGCTGGGTCTAACCTTATGGATGAGTATGAACAAGAACAATTGCTTGAAGATAAAATAATTATCCAGTCTAAAGAAATCAACAACAAGAATAATCAACTTGAAGAAAATGAAGTCCAGGGACAAAGCCATGAAAAACAATTCGAGGAGATAATAGAGGACCCTGAATTAATCAATGTTGAGGATTTAAATCTAAGGATTAATGAAGGATCACCTAATGGGATATTAACCATCAGAGAAAATCTAGAACCAATTTCAAAAGAACAACCCCAAGAAATTGTAGAACCTGCAAAAAAATTTAACATGAGGATTGGAAGTGAAGAGATGGTAGGAATTGAAAGATAGAAATGGAAGAGATGGAAGATGAAAATTGTAATCCCTGATAATTGCCATGAGCCTGATTCTCCACTACGTTACATGCACTCTCCTATTCCACCAAGCTGAGATGTCCACCATACCATTGATCTGGTCCTAGTAATATTCAATAGTTACTTTTTTAAGACTTTATGGCATATGTTAGGAACTAAATTAAGATTCACTGCCACTTACCTGAAGTTGTGTGCCAGAGTCTTCAAAGCCATTTAGGGAATATTGGAAATTAAGAACCTTGTTTCCTAGCCCAATAATAAAGTTTAGTCCATAGATAATAAAGTCCATTTGAGCTTGTTTTGTTTTTATTTGTCTTTTACCATTTAGTATCATTTGCATTTGTCTCTTGTCATTTAGTGTCCCATGCATAAGTATCCATGATTATGAGAGTCATATGCATAGCGTGATTAGTAAAACAAATTTTGAGCAATGAAATTAACAAGCATATGGCTAAATTTTGTAAAAAAAGCAAAAGAATTTCAGGAAGGAGACTATGTCTTGATTAGGCTCAAATAATTATATACCTATGGTGTAGGTCCTTTTCAAAATAGTAAGGAAAATTGGACCTAATTTGTGCTAGATATACCATCCGACTTTGGTATCAGTTTCACTTTTAACATTTTAAATCTAGTAAAGTATAAGGAACCAACAAAGATCCCTAGTGAGCTATTCAAGCCTGATTCCACCTTTGAGAGTGAACCAATCCTTGAGTGTCCGCCAGCCATATTACCAAAGCGGCAAGATAGGAATGAGCGAATCTTAGATGACAAGATTGTCACTACTCAAAACAAAGACTATCAATGCTACTTGGTTCACTGGCAAGGATGACCTGATTCCAAAGATTTATGGATCACTCGAGAGGACTTACAAAGAATCGACCCTGACCTCTTAGAGTATCACCAAAGCCAGATGAATTCCTACTCGATAAAGTTGAGCCTTTTTTCCACCCCGAGAGAACTAATGGGGACATCAATAATAAGAATATATACTTTGATTAACTAACTTTATTTTTGCAGCTATAGTTAATAAAATCTTGAGCCATGAAACAAGTCCCAAATTTTCTTAAAGCATATTCATGAGTCAACACATGGAAGAAGACAATTTTTTATGAGTCGACTCAAGCTCAAAGCATGATGGAATGCCACCTCTTTAAAGCCCAATTCAAGCCATTCAAGCCCAATTCAAGCCAAGACTTGAAGCCAAAATTTTTACATTGAGGGACACCTCATCAAGAAACCTTGGGGGAGAAGAAATTACACTACATCAAGACTTTTATGGGGAACATAAAGATACCTTCCAACAAGTGACATGTGGGGTGCCACCTCTAATGACACCTAGGCCTTCACATAAGCATTTGACAATCACATGAAGACCTTCTAAAATGTCACATGTCAAGTGGTTGTAAATTTCTACAAATAATTTATTTTTAGTTAAAACCACTTACCTAAAAATTGTTGGAGCCAAATAAGCCATCCTTATCCCCTCATCTCCACCCTTGGATGAAATTCCTAGCATTGGAGCCTATAAATAGGGCCCATAGGCTCTCATTGTATTCATTCTATGCTATGATTTGATTAATGAAATGATTGTTTCCTTGTGTTCTAGTTTTCTTGAGTTTTTGTTTGGAGTGAAAGTTTTCTAGCTAGTTTGAGTGTGTAGATCCTTATCCAAGGAGAGAATGAGAGTTTTCTAAGTTTGAGCTTGAGAGTGAAGAGTGCCATTGCAAGGAGTAAAGAATGGGATGCCTATTGATGGATGTTGCCCAGATATGGTGCCCAAGAGGGGGGGTGAATTGGGTATTTAAAAAATTTAACGCAATATATGTGCTATCAAGTTTTAATATGAAGAGTGATAGTGCTTTAATAATTGTGCAACGGAAGCAATGAAATAAAATGGCAATTAAAGAGCTAAAGAAGTAAAAGAGAAAGGCAATGCAAACACACAAGAAATATAGTGGTTCGGTGCACCTAGCACCTACATCCACTCCCCAAGCTCCACTTGGGAATTTCCACTATAATCTTTAGATTACAGCCAACTTGTTTTACCAGGCTTACAAGTCAAAACCTTACACACTTGTTTTGGCTTCGGGCTAACAAGCAACCCTAGTTGGTTTTATCAATTGGCTCACCAACAAACCTCACTCACTTGTTTTGGCTTCGGGCTTACAAGCAACCCTAGTTGGTTTTATCAATTGGCTCACCAACAAACCTCACTCTAGTTTCAAATTCCCTTGAAACTAGCTAAAGACAAAAGAGTATGAAACAATGAATTAAAACTAAACAAACTCCTTTTGAGCAATAATAAATTCGTTGAAGCTCTTGATGGAGACTCTTCAAGCCTTTTCCCTTGGAATCTTGGACCTCACTAAATGCCAAACACTTGAATGTTGGATTCCTCAAAGATGGAAAGCTTTTGGATAGGGAATCTCTTGGTTTTCTCACACTTTTGGCTTGGAAGTGATTGAAGGCTTTGTACTTTGAATCAACACTTTTTTCACTTTGTCTCCTTGTCTTTTTTGAAGTTTGGTGGAGGTTAAATACCTCATTCATGCTGAAACAACTCCACAAGACCGTTAGATTCAAAAATATGGCCGTTTATGGCCGTTGGAAATCAAATCAGAAGTTCAGAAAAACTAGCCGTTATGCCATGAGTCGACCTCATGAGTCGACCTCTGGATCAAGTGTCGACCTCATGAGTCGACCTCCAGTAAAATTTAGGCAAAAGTTCAGAATACCATAGTTCTGCCCATTTTGAATTCTCAGGCTATGAGTCGACCTCTGGTGTCGACCTCTGGACAGGTGTTGACCTCTGGTGGTCGACCTCTGAAGCGTGCCACTGAGACTTTGCCGTGCCGGCCATGCTGAACTTTCCTTTTCTTCATGAGTCGACCTCTGGTGGTCGACCTTTGACAATGTGTCGACCTCTGGGGGTCGACCTCTGATCTGAATTTTTCTGAAACTCTTGAGATATGCGCGCCATGCTTGAGTTTCTTTAAGCCTTTGTTTCTTTTGTCAAATATTTCTTAACAAGAAGGTCCATTATGAGAATTTTGATCTTGTCCAAGGTAGAAGAGCTCTTTTCCAAATCAGGTAAACTTAGTTTCATCATTGTCCTTTTGATACTCTTTTTGAATAACCTAAGTCCTGAAACTTTATCTTGAGATTAAACATTAGTCCAAACATATACTCAACCTTTTGTTGATCATCAAAACTAAGGAGTCAAAGCCAACAATCTCCCCCTTTTTGATGATGACAAAACCTTGAGTATATATGCAATTAAGTCCAAAAGCAAGATATAGCAATAATAAAATATTTTCAAAGAATCCTTACATGCATGAGTGTATCATAAAAATTTGCTTTTCATCTTCTTTTTGTGAAAAATATTTTCATGAGTTACTTTTTATTTACTTCTTTCTTTTTGTGAAAACATTCTCATGAGTCAAAAAGGTAAGAATCATATAAACTTTACTACTCATAAGACGGAGATCTCATAAATACATATATACTTTGCTAAATTTGATCTCATAAATACATATATACTTTACTGAATTTGATCTCATAAATACATATATACTTTACTAAATTTGATCTCATAAATACATATATACTTTACTACTCCCCCTTTTTGTCAGGAATCAAAAAGTTTATTTTTGTAGTGAAAGATATATTAATGAAATTTATGATCAATTATAATGAAGTATTTAGGTGCATAAAACACATGCTCCCCCTCAAATTGTGCATTCAATATAATAAAATATTCTAACTTGAGAGTTTTAAAAAAAATAAATAAATGTTAAGAGCTGGTATCAGATAAAATGGCATAAGATAGATAAAATATCACAATGTAGATAAAAACAAATGTATTCAGTTACAAAATTGCTTACAAAGTAGGCACAAAATTCTGATACAACAGATCATACACAAGCAAACTAAGTACAACAAATAAAACTATGAGGCTACTCCTCATCAAAAGGTATGTCAAAAGATACAGGAGCCATGATCCTAGATGAGGATTTTGGAGTCCTATGAGAGGAACTCCGAGTCCTCAGAGAGTGACCAGACCTAGGGGTAGTCCTACGAGATCTATATGTCCTAGGTAAGGGCTCCACAGATGTCGAGATAGAGGCAGTAGCTGAAGGAGTGGATGGATCAGCATGCTGAGTAGACTGAGCTGGGGTCTGCCTGCTGACTAGCTCATAAGCTGTAGGATCATCGATATCTGTCTTTGTATGCTCATCTATGTCATCCGGAATCCCAGTGATAGTCTCAAATAGTGACTCTGTAGGCTCAATATCAACTGGCACATCTGTGGCTGGAGGATCTGAACTCGGAAGATCAGTGGAAGGAGGATCAGCTGAAGGGGGAATCTCTGGAATCGGCTCTGCAGGTGGAACATCAGAACTACCTGCTCCAGGTTGATCTCCATCACTGTCACTGTATCCACCAGAGTCATCAGCATCATCATCATCATCATCATCATCATCATCATCATCATCATCATGTGGAGGAGATACTGTCGAATCTGCAGTCCCTGATGGTAGTGCTAATCTCAATAAGCTGAGGATCTGTCTGAATCCTGTATCCATACTAGCTGAGAGAGCACTAATGCATGTGTCTGTGTTTATCCGCAGATCATGAAGCTCCTGTCGTACACCAGTGATCTCTGTCCGGACCTCTGAAATCTGATCAGTCACTCGCTGCTCGAAGTCCGATATCCTCACTGAAGTCCTCCGTGGTGTAGCAGTAGTAGTAGGTGCCAGAGCTGATGAAGGTGGTGGCGTGAATGGCTCAGGCTCCGCAGTCTCTGTCTCCGGTGCTGGGCGAGGAGGTGTACCAAGATCAGTAGGCCCTGAAGGCCCTGCCTCAGCAGCTCGGATCTCATCCTCCTCATCTGGCTCCTGGCCAGACTCTCGTCGTACCCATCGGTCACTAATCAATCGAAATCCCATCCTATGAAGGGATTTCTCTCCATAAGTATCTGTGTGCTGTAGCTGACTGAAGGGTATGCCGTCGAATGAGACACCATGCTCTCTGAATATCTGAGTCAGTCCCATGCCGTACGGCTGAACGAGTCTCCTGTGAGAAGCTGCCTCACCCATCTGCTGAAGCATGATCCTGGGGAGGTTGATGGGAGTCCGCTGACTCAGGGACACCATCAACACCAGCTCACGCTCAGTAATAAAATCAAATCTCCCGCTCTTCGGAATCAAGATACGGGCGATGATGTGATGCAGCACTCTCATCTCCAGTGAAAGCTGGTTAGCGGCTATTGTGGAAATGCCGCTAACATCCTCACGCTCTAGTATACACCTGAAGGCGTGCTCTCTGTCGCTGATCGTAGTGGCAGCAGTGCCATGAAGTGGAATCCTCTAGATGCGACTGATGACCTCAGGTGTCACTGGAATCTCGATCCCTCGAACTGTATCGGACCATCCAATGCCATCAGTGGCCATGGATCCATAAAACTCCCTGATGAGGTATGGGTAGAATCTCTCGGACATCGTACAAAAATGGACCAGACCTGCATCTCTCAGTACATCTCCAATGAAGAAGTGATGCTGATCCCAGAATGGAATATCCACGTGCCTCCCACTAGCAATGCTCTTCCGGACTAGGCTGGCTGGCACTGGTGCAGGTGGCTCTGGGGTCGGCTCACGCTCATGTCTGACTTTCCTTCGCCGCTCAGTACTACCCTGCCCCTGTTCCAGTCTCCTTTTCCTTACTGCCTGGTGTTTTCTCGGACCCATGGGTAAGGGTGAGGGGTAACTTAGGGAGAAATGCAAAGAGGTAAGGCTAAGAGAAAAGAGAGGGAAAGAGAGGTTCACGGATTGGGAAAAAGAGAAGAATGTGAAATGGTGAAATAGGGTTTGTGAGAGTGGAGAAAATAGAAAATAAATGGAGAAAAAGTAAGAAACGGAGGGTAGAAACAAGTGTTTTCTATTGAAAAACAACTGGGATTAGAGGGTAGATAGATCCGAAGGCTTTCGGTTGTCCAAAATCAAAAGTACGGTCAAAAAGAGGGTTGAATCGAAGAAATGCAAGAGGAGAGGAGAGGATTTCCCAAAATGTTGAGGGAGAATGGTGGAAATCCACTATTTAGGGGTTTAGGAATGTTGGAGGGGGACCACACGAAGGAGAGGAAGGAAAAAATTGGAAAAACAAGGCTTACGGACGGGTTTTTAAAAAGCAAGTTTTCGTTCAAGTGTCGACCTCTGAAAATTTTCAGGGGTCGACCTCAAGTGTCGACCTCCAAAACTTAAGTGTCGACCTCAAGTGTCGACCTCCGAAAATCTCAAGTGTCGACCTCCAACAATAAATCACCCAAAATAAAATTCTGTAAAATTACAAAATTGATAAAATTTAGAAAAATAACCTTTAAACATATTTGAGAATTTATAAATCATTTTTTGAGAAATTTTGATGAAAATTGAAGAGTTTCAAGCAAAAGGATCAATGACTCCTAGTTCTCTTCTAATCATACAAAATCTATCTTCATTCAATGATTTTGTGAATATATCAGCCAATTGATAATCAGTACATATAAATTCTAACAACACATTAGAGTTTTGAACGTGATCTCTTATAAAGTGATGTCTTATTTCAATATGTTTGCTTCTTGAATGTTGTACAGGATTTTTCGTTAAGTTGATTGCACTAGTATTATCACATCTTATGGGTGTCTTAGTTAGTTTGATGCCAAAGTCCTCGAGTTGTTGTTTGATCCATAGAATCTGAGCACAACAGCTTCCAGCTGCTATATATTCGGCTTCCGCCGTAGATAGAGCAACCGAATTCTGTTTCTTACTGCTCCATGAAATCAAGTTAACTCCTAGGAATTGACAAGTTCCACTAGTACTTTTTCGATCAAGTTTACACCCAGCAAAATCAGCATCAGAATATGCAATTAATTCATATGATGACTCTCTAGAGTACCAAAGACCAATTTCGATAAACCCAGATAAGTATCTAAGTATACGTTTTACAGCCAAGAGATGTGATTCTTTAGGAGCAGACTGAAAACGTGCACACATACAAACACTAAACATTATATCTGGTCTACTGGCAGTTAGATATAGCAATAAACCAATCATGCCTCTATATAATTTTTGGTCTACTGATTTACCACATTCATCTTTGTCTAATTTACATGAAGAGCTCAAAGGGGTACCTATTGGTTTTGTAGTCTCCATCCCAAACTTTTTCAATATCTCCCTTGTGTACTTGGCTTGGTTGATGGAGATCCCCTCTTTGGTTTGCTTAATTTGGAGTCCGAGGAAGAAGTTGAGTTCTCCCATCATGCTCATCTCGAACTCACTCTGCATTAACTTCGCAAATTCTTGACAAAGACATTCGTTAGTAGCACCAAAAATAATATCATCTACATATATTTGTACTACTAAGAGATCATCATTTTTCTTTTTCAAAAACAATGTATTATCTACATTACCTCTAGAAAAATTATTTTTCATTAAAAATGAACTTAATCTATCATACCAAGCTCTAGGAGCTTGCTTTAAACCATACAATTCTTTATGCAATTTAAAGACATGATTAGAAAATTCATGATTTTCAAAACCAGGAGGTTGTTCAACATAAACCTCCTCTTCAATAAATCCATTTAAAAAGGCACTCTTTACATCCATTTGAAATAACTTGAAATCCATAAAACAAGCAAAAGCAAGTAAAAGTCTAATTGCTTCTAGCCTAGCAACAGGAGCAAAGGTTTCATCGAAGTCGATCCCTTCTTCCTGGTTGTAGCCTTTAGCAACAAGTCTAGCTTTGTTCCTAATTACAATACCATGTTCATCAAGTTTATTTCTAAAAACCCATTTTGTGCCAATTACTGAAACATTAAGGGGTCTTTCAGTTAAAGTCCAAACATTATTTCTTTTAAATTGATTTAGTTCATCTTGCATAGCATTAATCTAGTTACAATCTTTTTCAGCTTCTTCTATTGACTTAGGCTCTATCTGAGATACAAAAGCTAAATAATCACAAACATTTCTAATAGAAGAGCGTGTACTTACCCCCTTTGATGGATCACCTATTATTAGCTCTTTAGGGTGTCCATGTGCATACCTCCATTCTTTAGGTAATGGTTTTGGTGAAGTTGCATTGATTTCTTGAATTTGATCTTGACTTTCTTGATCATCATCTCCTTTGGGCTCATCTTTATTGATTGTCAATTGTTCAAGTTTCTTTGTACCTGTTTCAACATCAATAGAATCTTCTTTTCTAGAAGATTTTTCGTTAGATTCATCAAACACTACATGAATTGATTCTTCAACCAGAAGTGTTCTTCTGTTGAAGACCCTGTATGCCTTGCTAGAAGTAGAGTATCCTAAGAAGATACCCTCATCTGACTTGGCATCAAATTTACTGATATTATCTTTGCCATTGTTTAATATGAAACAGTGGCAACCAAATACACGAAAATATTTGAGATTAGGTTTTTGATTTTTCCAAAGCTCATATGGTGTTTTCTTCAAAATAGGTCGAATTAAAACACGATTTAAAATGTAACAGGAAGTATTAATGGCTTCTGCCCAAAAATATCTAGGTAAATCGTTTTCGCAAAGCATTGTGCGTGCCATTTCTTCAAGAGTCCTGTTCTTTCTTTCTACCACCCTATTTTGTTGAGGTGTCCTAGGTGCAGAGAAATTATGACTAATACCATTTTCATTACAAAAAGTTTCAAAATCATGATTTTCAAATTCAGTTCCATGATCACTACGCAAAGAAACAATAGTGAGATCTTTTTCGTTTGAAACCCTTTTATGAAATTTAACAAAAGCTGAAAATGTTTCATCTTTATGAGCTAAAAACATTACCCAAGTAAATCGTGAGTAATCATCTACAATTACTAGCCCATATTTTTTACCTCCCAAACTAGTTGTTCTGGTTGGTCCAAAGAGGTCCATATGCAATAATTCAAGGGGTCTAGTAGTAGATACTACTCTTTTAGGTTTGAAAGTAGATTTAGTTTGTTTTCCAAATTGACATGCAGCACAAATTTTATCTTTTTCAAAAGTGAGTTTTGGCAATTCTTTTACAAGATTCTTTTTGCTTAATTTTGAAATCAACTGAATACTAGCATGCCCTAGCCTACGGTGCCAAAGCCAACTAGTTTCACTTGCCTTGGCTTCCTTAGCCACTAGGCATTGACCACTTTCCATGGCTAGATCATCAAGATCAACCATGTAAATGTTTCCATGCCTAAGACCAGTGAACTTGATGCCATCGACATCTAGACTAGATACCATGCACAAAGATGATTCAAAAATTACTTTAAAACCTTTATCACAAAACTGACTAATGCTAAAAAGATTATGCTTCAAGCCATCAACAAATAATACATTATCTACATAAGCATTAGGGGTGATATGGATTTTACCAATTCCGACGATTTTGCCTTTTCCATTATCACCAAAGGTAACGTTTCCACCATCAATAGCAGCTAGTGATGAGAATTGCTTCACATCCCCAGTCATGTGCCTTGAGCAACCACTATCCAGATACCACATTCTTCTTTTATTTTTGGTTGCAAGGCACACCTGCAAAAAAATGATCAAGTTGAAACTTTAGGTACCCAAGTCATCTTGGGTCCTTTAGGGTTAGTCAAATTGGTTCCTTTTGGAACCCAAATCTTTTTAAAGGTATTTAATTTTCTTCTATTACAAATATATGATTTATGACCTACTTTACCACATGCATAGCAGGTAATATTAGAAGATGCTGGTATGAAAAAGTTTTTGTAAAGCTTTTGTTGATTGTGTGGCTTAAATCCAAGTCCAGCTTTATTAAACACTGCATGTTGACTATTTAAAAGCATATTCAGTTTTTCTGAACTAAAAGTAAACTTTTCTACAAAAGGTTTTACTTTTTCTAACTCTTCCTTATAATTCTTATTTTGAAGCAATAGTTCTTTATTTTGTCTTTCAATGTTCTCATTAGTTTTAAGACTTCTATTATTTTTCAAAGAATTATTCTCTTTTAAAAGATTATCTTTATCATTTGTCAAAGTCTTTACATGTTCTTTTAATTTCTTGTTTTCTTGAGTTAAATTTTCAATTTCACTTGAAAACTTTTCTGAATTTTTGGTAAGCTCAAAATTTTTCTTTCTTAATTCCTTATTTTTCAATTTTAATTTTTCATATTCCATTACTAAGTCATCAAAAACATCATGCAATTCATTGAAAGTAAATTCAGTTTCAGGTTCAGAATTTACCTCATTATCTTCATTGGCCATGAAACATAGGTTGGCGACTACCTGCTGCTCTTCTTCACTGCTGGAGTCTTCACTCTCACTCCAGGTAGCCATCATGGCTTTCTTTCTCAACATCCTTCTACTTTTTTTAAGCAAAGGGCAATCCGTTTTGTAATGACCTGGCTTCTTGCACTCGAAGCAGATGGGTGGATCCCTTTCTTTATCTTTCTCTTTCTCCTTATTGTGATCACCCTTTTGTGGTCTCTTTTTGTAGAAGCCCTTCTTCTTTCTCATGAATCTTTTAAATTTTCTTGTAATGAGGGCTGTCTCATCATCGTCAGCTTCTTCTTCTGATTCATCACTTGACTCTTCTTTTGTAGTGGACTTGAAGGCTATGGCTTTCTTTTTCTTATCATTGTCCACTGTCTTCTGCTTTAGTGAAAGCTCGTAGGTCATCAGTGATCCAAGAAGCTGCTCGAGAGGTAGAGTGTTGACATCCTTGGCTTCTTCTATGGCTGTAACTTTCGCATCCCATGAAGCCGGAAGAGACCTGAGAAGTTTGTTAACCAGTTCACCATTAGATATAATTTTTCCCAAACTCCTCATACCATTTACTATATTTGTAAATCTAGTATACATTTTACTTATACTTTCAGTTGGTTCCATCCTGAACATCTCATACGTATGAATGAGCATGTTCACTTTAGTGGTCTTCACTTGATGTGTACCCTCATGGGTAACCTCAAGTGTATCCCAAATTTCTTTGGCGGAACTACAATTTGATATTCTGTTGAATTCACTAGGATCAAGTGCACAGAATAACAAATTCATCGCCTTAGCATTTAACTCAGCTTGTTTGATGTCATTGTCATCCCATTCTTCTTCAGATTTTGGGGTGATAATGCCATTAATCAAGTGAGTGGGCTGATGAGGCCCTTTAGTGATTACTCTCCAAATATGATAATCTACAGCTTGTAAATAAATACGCATACGAGTTTTCCAATATGTGTAGTTTGTGCCATTAAAGAAAGGAGGACGATTTGATGCTTGTCCTTCAACTATACCCATTCCAATTCGGGCGGCCATGATCTTTCACTCAAGATCGTTGGACCTACAAGAGAGTACCGGTGCTCTGATACCACTTGCTGCCCAGATATGGTGCCCAAGAGGGGGGGTGAATTGGGTATTTAAAAAATTTAACGCAATATATGTGCTATCAAGTTTTAAGATGAAGAGTGATAGTGCTTTAATAATTGTGCAACGGAAGCAATGAAATAAAATAGCAATTAAAGAGCTAAAGAAGTAAAAGAGAAAGGCAATGCAAACACACAAGAAATATAGTGGTTCGGTGCACCTAGCACCTACATCCACTCCCCAAGCTCCACTTGGGAATTTCCACTATAATCTTTAGATTACAGCCAACTTGTTTTACCAGGCTTACAAGTCAAAACCTTACACACTTATTTTGGCTTCGGGCTAACAAGCAACCCTAGTTGGTTTTATCAATTGGCTCACCAACAAACCTCACTCACTTGTTTTGGCTTCGGGCTTACAAGCAACCCTAGTTGGTTTTATCAATTGGCTCACCAACAAACCTCACTCTAGTTTCAAATTCCCTTGAAACTAGCTAAAGACAAAAGAGTATGAAACAATGAATTAAAACTAAACAAACTCCTTTTGAGCAATAATAAATTCGTTGAAGCTCTTGATGGAGACTCTTCAAGCCTTTTCCCTTGGAATCTTGGACCTCACTAAATGCCAAACACTTGAATGTTGGATTCCTCAAAGATGGAAAGCTTTTGGGTAGGGAATCTCTTGGTTTTCTCACACTTTTGGCTTGGAAGTGATTGAAGGCTTTGTACTTTGAATCAACACTTTTTTCACTTTGTCTCCTTGTCTTTTTTGAAGTTTGGTGGAGGTTAAATACCTCATTCATGCTGAAACAACTCCACAAGACCGTTAGATTCAAAAATATGGCCGTTTATGGCCGTTGGAAATCAAATCAGAAGTTCAGAAAAACTAGCCGTTATGCCATGAGTCGACCTCATGAGTCGACCTCTGGATCAAGTGTCGACCTCATGAGTCGACCTCCAGTAAAATTTAGGCAAAAGTTCAGAATACCATAGTTCTGCCCATTTTGAATTCTCAGGCTATGAGTCGACCTCTGGTGTCGACCTCTGGACAGGTGTTGACCTCTGGTGGTCGACCTCTGAAGCGTGCCACTGAGACTTTGCCATGCTGGCCATGCTGAACTTTCCTTTTCTTCATGAGTCGACCTCTGGTGGTCGACCTTTGACAATGTGTCGACCTCTGGGGGTCGACCTCTGATCTGAATTTTTCTGAAACTCTTGAGATATGCGTGCCATGCTTGAGTTTCTTTAAGCCTTTATTTCTTTTGTCAAATATTTCTTAACAAGAAGGTCCATTATGAGAATTTTGATCTTGTCCAAGGTAGAAGAGCTCTTTTCCAAATCAGGTAAACTTAGTTTCATCATTGTCCTTTTGATACTCTTTTTGAATAACCTAAGTCCTGAAACTTTATCTTGAGATTAAACATTAGTCCAAACATATACTCAACCTTTTGTTGATCATCAAAACTAAGGAGTCAAAGCCAACAATGGATCTATGATCAAGCTCCAAGTCCCAAGCCGCCGGCCACTTTCTTCTTCTTCCTTTTTTCTTTGTTTCCATTCCAACTCCAATTCTTCTTCCATGTCTAATCCCAAATTTTTTTGCAGGTTCTCTCAGGTTCCTAGGTCAAGGATGAAGGTCTCCACACCATGGATCAAGGCCAAGGTGAGTCTCAAAGTAGAGAGTGCCAATCTTGACTTTTAGGACTCAATTCTTGAGTGATGAGAGCTCATTCTTCCATCAAATAATTAGCCATCATTGTTAGTAGGAAAACTCTTCCTAAGCTTCATTAGATCTAATCATTTTAAGATTAACTTGCCCTAGTAGTGATGGTTTCCTTGCCATGAAGATCCTAATCCTTATTTTGATCTAGATCTACATTGCGGGTCTTAAAAATTAGATCAACTAGTCTCCTTATAAAAATTCTTTTCTTGGATTAATTTAGCCTATTTATTTGATAATTAATTACTCAAGTTTACTTGCTGGTTAGCTTGCTAAAACTCTCCATTCATCATTTTATCTTTGTCCCCCATTACAAAGCCAAACATGAATCTAGAGCTCCAGATCCACCTGTTCGACCACTATTCACTGCTTCTAGTCGGATGAGCTCAAAGATGGTTGTCGAAGGATGCCATGTGGATTTTAGTTTTGTCGACCAGTAGTACTTCAGGATAGGTCAATGGATTAGAGATGCTAGTCTAATGTCATTCTGTTCTCTAAGTGAGAAATACTACCCAGGGCTCATACGAGAGTTCTACAGATCTTTAGCCCGTGGGAGTGATGGTTGGCTAGCTCAGGTCAGAGGCAGGGATATCCCCATGACTTTAGAGATATTGAGCAGGGTATGGGATATACCTATGACTGGTTTAGTAGTTGACAGTTTGATTGACAAAGTGAGTGGACTTTAGTGTATCTTCGAGTCAGATATTTTGCCTAAGGAACCCACTGTACCTGCATCCCATTTGTCTGCCGAGATGAGACTTCTGCATCACATTATTGCCCAGATTCTTCTACCAAAGATCGGCTATTTTGATTACATCACTAAGAAAGAGCTGCTCGTGATGGTCTCATTGGTTTAGCACACACCTGTCTGCCTTCTGGTACTCATGATACATTAGATGACGGAGGCTTCGACTAGTCAGAGACTCTGCTTACCCTATGGGATGGGGTTGACTATGCTATTTAGGGAGTATGGTGTGAGTTTTGAGGATGAGCCCTTCCAGATGCTCCTACATACTGATGTCTATGACATCAGGTCTCTACATCGGATGGGATATCAGCTGTTCAGAGGCCAGTGGAGACACAGAGTATCTGGTCAGGCCAATGACAGGGATGATGACGTTGTTGAGGAGGAGCGTATACTCTTCAGTGAGGCAGGACCCTCAGAGGCACCTCTTCCAGAGATTCAACCTGAGCCAGCAGTGCAGCTATAGTCTACTTCTCAGTCTGAACCTACATCTCATCCTCAGCCAGCTCAGTCGGATGCTCCAAGAGCTTCGGAGAGTTTGTTGGATAGAGTCAGTCGCATAAAGATAGATATCTTGATTATTAGACAGTGACTTGATAGCTTTATTATGGAGACGAGAGATAACCACAGAAGATTGAGTGATGGCATCTCCGCTATCTTACCTGCACTGTCCAGACCCTCTTCTTGGAGTGTTCCGGATTCTGCTCCAGCTCCACCTGCACCAGCACTAGTTATGGATGATAGTGATGATGAGGAGTCCGACTCTGATGGTTTCGACTTTTCAGACTTGATGTTAGAGCCAGCGACAGAGATGGCAGTAGACTTGCCGAGGAGTCCCATTCATGATCCTTCCAGTTCATCCACTCAGACTCCTGTTCTATCTACTCCACCATCCAGATCTGATGATCATGCTCCTATACCCATTCTTTCACCTATTGTTAATTCACCTATTGTTGATACCCCCATTATTGATACTCCTATTGTTGACTCACCAATTATAGATACACCTCTTGATTCTTCAGCTGATACGCCTGTTGTTGATACGCCTATCATTTGTTCAGCTGATACACCAGTTTTTGACACACCCACAGTTGATACACCTACCCTACACACATCCTCTCTTATTCGAGAGCTAGGTTTTTATATACCTGGCTTTCATTATTTTGGTTCCGGTCCATTATTTGATCATACACCACATCCAATAGTTGTAGAGACTGTCGCTCTGATCTGCTCTATTCCTGTTGATGACATTGCCTCCACCTCTTCTGCTTCAGCTAGAGGTAGGACATATGTTAGACGCAGAGGATGTGGTCGTCGTATTCCTTCATGACCGACCAGGACCTGTCTTCGTGATCTCAGATCGATGTGGCCCCGAGCTCATTCTTTCACTGATACAGGACCAATTGAGATCAGGTCTTTCGAGGATGAGGATGAGGATAGGATACTTTTTATGATTAGTTAGTTTACTTTTCTGCACCTTTTTGTATGTTTTGATGTTCTCTTTATGTACAAATTCTGAAATTATATGAAATCTTATGTTGTACTATATGTTATGATCTCAAATGAATGAAATACATTTACTTCCTTTAGTACTTCATTGTCTTTATTTATGAATGAATGGATAAATGAATTTTATATTGCACTTCAATGTTATATCTTGAATGACTTACTATTCTCTTCCTACCTTTTTAATGATAACAAAAAGGGGGAGTAATAAGACTAAAGTATAAATATGTGGGGGAATAATAAGAGTAATAGTATAAATGTGCTTGGAAATTCGTGTTTAAAAATTCTTTTGAGAATTCTTTGAGCTTAAATTGAAAACTCTTTATAAAATTCATTAAGTAAGGAGGAGCAATACCTCCTTTGTATTAAAAATATATTTTGAATTGAATTTCATGACAAATCTTTTCTTTAGATGTTTAAAAAGATGTTTACAATTTTACGAATCATCCATTCAGGGGGAGCTCGTCTTTTGCTGAATTTATTTCTCCTGAGCATGTTTTCTTTTAGAGTATCACGATACATGAGTTTATATCTTATATATCCTAAGCTCTTATACTCTTGACTATTACAATAATCTTACTCTGATACATCCTTTCAATATTTCAATTGCCTTGATACACCTATTGCAATTAGCTCTTCACACCTTGAAAAGTTTTTTTGAAAGCTTTTTATGCAATTTATATTTAAAAGTTTTATCATCATCAAAAAGGGGAAGATTGTTGACTCCGTTATTGATTTTGATACTAAGTAAAATGGTTAAGTATAAGTTGAGTACTAATGATTTCTTTGAAGTGTGTTTTTATAGAAAAAAGGTGCTCATCAATTTGACAAATGTTGGTTGATTGAAGAAGTCCAAATTTAGATGAAAGATCTACTCAAAGAAGACTTGGACAGTTGAAGATTGCTTGAATGGATACTTGAGTTCAACACATACTTGATTCAGCATAAGTTCAGCTATTTATGTGAAGATCCCAGTGAAATGTCGACTCAAAGTGTCGACACATGATACCAAGTGTTGACACATGATAGTGAAGTATCGACTCAAGCCGGTACACAAAGAAAGTTTCAGATGGCACGGCTGAAGTGTCAACACATGGACTTGAAGTGTCGACTCAAAGTGTCGACACATAGATCAGCTCATCGCTTGAGATTTTTGGATTATAGAACTTGCTGAAAATGAAGATCTGGTGAAGTATCGACACATGGATGCCAAGTGTTGACTCAAAGTGTTGACTCACCTGATGAAGTGTCGATACATCTGAGATTTCTAGAAAGATACAATGAAGATTTTTGAACTAGGTGTCGACTCAAGAAGTTCAAGTGTCGACCTGAAGTATCGACTCACAGCCTGAAGTGTCGACACATGGAGTTCTGGGAACAGTAACGGCTAGTTTTTCAAATGCAGAACTCATCCCTCTTGGCTCCCAACAGCTAATTTTTTGTGTCTAACCACTAGAAACCAGATTTGAGGCCTTGGAAATGTATTTATATGGTTTAAATCAAATCAAAACAAAAGAGGATGAAGAAGGAATAACCAAGAGAGAAGAAAAGAAGAGCATTCACTCCTATTCATTGAGTTCAACCACTTCCAAGCAAGAAGAAGTCTTCAAGCATTCAAGAGCCTTCAAAAGCATTAAAGATCAATCCTTCTTAAGCAATCAAAGATGCTTCTTCAAGTTGAAAGCATCACAACAACGAGCTTCAAAGAGATACCCATTTTTATTAGAAAGCTTTTATTGTCTCTTTACTTCAAAACTTTATTTGTTGTAAGGGTTTTTTGTTAGCCTATTGTAAAACCAAGGGAGGTTATTGGTGAGCCTTTGAAAATCAATTAGGTTCTTGGTTAGCCCGCAAAACCAAGGGAGGTTGTTGGTGGGCCTTAAAACCATTTAGGTTCTTGGTTAGCCCGTAAAACCAAGTGAGGTTTTGACTTGTGAGCCTTATGAAAACAAGTTGGATTTTGATTAGTGAGCCCGAAAAACTAATCGACTGTAATCGGTTGAGATTATAGTGAATTTCCAAGAAGATCTTGGAGAGTGGATATAGGTGCATTGGATAGCGTCGAACCACTATACTTCCTTGTATTTGTGATTGCTTGTCTTTTCTACTTGCTCTTACTTTTATTGCTTTATATTTTCACTACACATTTACTTAAGAGCACTTCATTTGCATTCATAGTACTTTGTTTAATTGTTGGATTGGATCACACACTCTTGCATTCCATCAAATAATTTTTAGAGACCCAATTCACCCCCCTTTTTGGGTTGCTTACTTGGTAACAGATTCATAGACACAACAATATAAATGAAACTAATGCCCTTTAATTTATAAGGAAAATTAAGTATAAGGTTCATGCCTTAAATTAAAATGTGTCAAGCCAACATGGCTTTCAGGGCATACATCTAATACTTGTAGGAGATTTATTCGAGGATTCAGTTTGATTGTTGCACCCATTATCGACTGCATTAGGAAGGAAACTTTGAATGGACCAAAGCAGCCGATAGAGCCTTCTTAGAAATCTAAGAGAAAATGATCCAAGTATCCATTTTGAGATTACCTGACTTTTCAAAAGTATTTAAGGTCGCTTGTGATGCCTCTGGAGTAGAAATTGGAGGAGTGTTGAGTTAGGAAAATCACCCGGTGGCATTTTTAAGTGAAAAGTTAAATAAGATAAAACTTAGGTATTCAACTTATAATAAGGAATTATATGTAGTAGTTCAAGTCTTAAGATATTGGAGACATTACCGATTACCGCAGGAGATCGTCTTATATTTAGATCATGAAGCACTCTAATTATTAACTCTCAAAAGAAGTTGAACTCTAGGCACGAGAAGTGGATAGAATATATCCAAGCTTATATATTTGTCTTGAAACATCGTGCTGGTACTGAAAATTGGGTCACTGATGCCCTTAGTTGACGATCCATGCTTTTGACCTCGGTTAGCACTGAAGTTGTAGGGTTTGACAGGCTGAAAGAAGAATATCCTAAGTGACCCGACTTTAGTGTCATTTATTAATCTCTTCACCAAGGACCATCTTGCTTGTATAGTGACTATACCCTTCCTGATGGATTCCTTTTCAAGGAAAATAAGTTGTGTATCCCTCAAGCATCCATTAGAGAATTCTTAGTATGGAAAATTCATGCTGGAGGTTTAGCTGGCCATTTTGATAGAAACAAGACCATTTTAGCTATAGAAGACCAATTCTTTTGGCCTGGCCTCAAAAGGAATGTAGCCCAAGTTGTGGCCCGATGTCGAACATGTGCTGTTGCCAAACAACAAAAGTAGAACATTTGCATATACACCCCTATACCAGTCCCTGATTGCCCATGGCAGGATCTTGGTATGGACTTTGTATTAGGGTTACCAAAGACCATAAGGAAATATGATTCTATCTATATTGTGGTTGATCAATTCTCTAAGATGGCACACTTCATACCTTGTTCCTAGACTTACGATGCTTCGAGAGTGGCTAGGCTTTTTCTAGATGAAGTGGTTAGGCTGCATGGGTTACCCAAAATCATTGTGTTAGATAGAGATGTTAGGTTCACTAGCTATTTCTGGAAGACCCTTTGGCATATGCTAGGAACCAAACTCAAATTCTCTACTGCCTATCATCCTCAAACTGATGGCCAGACTAAAGTTGTTAATCAAAGTCTAGGAAACCTATTAAGATGCCTAGTCGACGATATTATGAAAAATTGGGATCTATTATTATCTCGTGCCGAATTTGCTTATAACAGCTCAGTCAACAGGACCACTGGAAAAAGTCTATTTGAGATTGTCCATGGTTACAAGCCCAACAAGCTCATAAACCTCATTCCTTTACCCATGCATGGACGAATTTCTGAGTCTGTAGAGTCATATGCCTAGCATATTAGAGATTTACATAAGAAAATTAGTAAGAAAACTCAATTGAGCGATGAAACTTATAGACATATAGCAAATTCACGCAAGAGAGTCAAAGAGTTCATTGAGGGAGACTATGTCATGATAAGGCTTAGACCTGAACGGTTCCCACTAGGAACCATAAAAAAGTTGCATGCCTGCGGTGCAGGTCTGTTTAAAATAATAAAAAAAATTGGACCTAATACGTCTATGCCTGAGTTACTATCTGATTTAGGTATCAGCTCGACCTTCAATATTTCAGACCTAGTAGAGTATAAGGAGCCAATAATGATACCTAGTGAGCCTTTTGGGCCTGAGCCTATTTTTGAGAGTGAGCCTATCCCTGAGTGTCCACCAGCCACTTTACCAGAACAGCGAGATAGGATTTAGCATATTCTGGATGACCAGGCTATTACTATCCCAAATAAAGGTTATCAACGCTACTTGGTTCGTTAACAAGGTCGATTGGAATTCGAAGACTCGTGGATCACTTGAGAAGATCTACAAAGAATCAATTCAGATCTACTAGAACATTACCAAAGTCAAGTTAACCCATACTCGATAGGGTCGAGTTCTTCTCATCCCGAAAGAGTTGGTGTGGGTACCAACATACGAAAGAGGCTCCAAGCAAATCAGGTCAACCCAAGCTCCATATGGATTACAAGTGAATAAACCAGACTCTAATTTTGTCTTCAACTTTATTTTTAATTTCAGCATGAGTCCTGTAATTAGAGTCGAGTCTATTCTAACTCCAATTTTAATTTAATTTTGTTGGGCTCAATTTAGTCTTGTTGGGATCAATTTGATCTTGTAAATAGTTGGGTCTTGTAATTAGACAAGTTAGGTTCAAGTTAGGTTCAAATTAGGTAAGATCAAGACCATAAAGCATCAAGATGGGATGGAGCAAACCACTCCAACCACCTTGTCAAGTTGGAGCGCCACCTCACCTCCCATGCCACATCATGATGCCACCTCACCTCCATTTGGGCACCCAAGAGTATTGAACTTGAATTCAAGTTGTAACTCCCCCACTTATCTTTCCACTCTTCATACATAAATCCTATTTATCCCTCAACTCTTCACTTCACTCTTTAAGCTTGTAAATTAAAATTGAAAGGGCTAGGAAAGTCTATAAATACCCCTAATCCTCTTGTAATCAAGCATGTTATGTTATGCATGAAATTTGAAGATCTTTTTTCTCTACTATAATCTTTTTGCTTTGCCACTGCATGAGGGAGAAGGGCGTGAGGCCCAACCATTGTTCTAGCTCCAAGAAGTCTCCACCAACCGGCTCTTTCAACATCTAAGAAATCGCCATCAAGCCTTTTCCTTCCCTTTCATATCTCCATTATTCTTGCTTTGTTTATTCCCAACCCTTCTATGCCCACTCATGTTCTTTGTTTTGCAGGATCCCTCAAGTGCTTCCAATCAAGGATGGTGTCCTCTTTACCTTTAAACCAATAGCAAGAAGTTTCTATATTCGAGAAAGAGATAGCCTTTTCATCCAGTCGTCAATCTTCGAGTGTTGAAGAGTGATCCCATTACAATGAATTCTTGAGTTCATTGTTGGTACAAAATCCCTTCCTTCCCTCTAAGGTCTGAAATATTGAATAGAGTTTTGTCTTAATCATATAATTTCTTAATCAATAAGGTCCATTTTCTTTACTTGCATGTGATTTGCACTGCGGGATACCAAGTATCTTTTTATTAGTCTTCTTTAGTGCACTTAATCACTCCCTTTATGGCTGAACCTTGCTATTATGTTTAGGGTTATTGCTTAACTTTAATTACTCAATCTTTTTATGTAAAATTTTTCATCACCATCCTGCACCAATCTCGAGTTGAAATCTATAGCAATAGTAACTATTTCTTTCCTTTTTCCTTATAAATTTGTAAATATCCTTGCATTTGCAAATAGAACTTTACCTTAGGATTACAAATCCTCTACAACCCTAGTTGTAGAAAACTCCTTTTGTTGCCGCCAAGATCGTCGTGGCCCGTAGCTGCTGCCGGCGCCGGAGTGTGCTCCTCCTACTACCCGCCATTCCCGGTTCTCGGACCTCCGCTCCGTGTGCAGTCACCTCGCCGCCTGGCGGTCCCCCACTCCTGAGCCTGTGAGACAGTGATTAGAGACCCGGGCTGGAGTTTTCGGTGGGGGCACTCCGATGATCAAGTCAGTAACAATCCAGAGGAACAGATCCTTTGGTCGGGCCCCTCTTGATGGACTCCGTACTAGGAGGAGTAAAAGATGTGCGTGAAGGTGTAAACGTTGCAGGAGGAGAGTGATAGCGGGGATAGAGAGATGCTCTGTTCCTTCGCCTCTCCTTGTACCCCTCGTTTCCCTTCATCGGTGGTGGTAGAGACGCTTCACCCTCTTGGTCGGGCTTGCGCTTGTGCTTGTGATAGTGATGGTGGTGCCCCTCTCCCTCCTCTTGGTGGGGGTTGCCTTTTTTTTCTTTCTTTTTTTTCTCTTGGAGTTCTTTTTTTTTGGGTTCTTGGAGTTGTCGTGTTACCTCCGGGTTTGCTGTGAACTTGGTTACCGTTCGGTGCTTGTCTCGGGATCCTCGTCGGGCTGTCAGGCGCATGTGGCGGTATCCCAGGGAGCCTTTCCTGATTCGTGATAAGGTGCATCGTCAGGCGCTCCGACACTCTTCTTGGTTGCCTCGTTCCAAAAAAATTAGGGGTGCCTCAAATGGCGGGCCATCGCCCGTGGGATTTGAATCTCCCGATTGGCCTTCTTTCTTGGATGATTTAAGTGGTTGGTGAGGAATGTAGCATCTCGATCAATGTGCTGCCTGCCTTTCTGGTGTAATTGGCGGTTTCAGACAGTCAATACGGCCTGGAGGGCGCTCCGGTACGGTCCTTGGGTGGCTCATTAGTGTCCTCGGCTGGTGAGGACTTCGTTTGGGCTGAGGCCAAGCTGGGATGGCAAGGATCACTCCATCCTAGGCGCTCCGAGCTCACGGGGATGCCTAGGTGGAGGAGGGCGAAGTGCGGGCCCGGTCCGGAGGGCGCGAGCTCGGAGAGGCTCCACATCGACGGGTGAGCTCGACCGCAGGGCACTAACCTCCGAGGGTCTCGCTCTGGAGGACAGAAGGCAGCTCCGACCTAGGCGTCAAGCTCATGAGCTCGACCTGGCGGAGGACTGAGCTCGACTTGCCATCCTGAGGGAGCTCAGCTCAGCTCGGTAGTGGGATCCAAGCCGGGGAGTCGATGTGGCATCTTCTCTTGACGTCGTGCCTGCTGGTTTCTCCACGTCAGCGACCGTGCCATATTACCTATAATCAAGGTGAATGGCAAACTTTTATTACCTATACATATATAAATAATGCTCAGTATATTGCAATGTTTCACTATGAACAAAAAAATCCAAATGCTTTGGAGCCCACCTCCGGTAATGGAAAATAAAAAATAAGAATAGAAAGAGCTATTTATTGTATGTGGATTACCCTTTTAATAGAACTCTCTCATGAATTGCACCAATCTCCTTTCTTCACATGGAATGTGTGAGGCCCAGTTCTTATTGGGCTAAGTTTGGACTGAAGTCGGCAAGGGCCGCCGACTTCAGTTCAAATTTAGTCTGGTTCGGAAGTTCGGATTTTCCGGCAGGAAATCTGGAGAAATCCGACGCCGCCGCCGGAGGTGGGGGGGATAAGGCTCTTCCTCGGGTTTTTTAGGGGCTTAGGTTGCCTCTGTTGATCCGGGAATACCTCCCTGTGGGTGGAGCGTCGACGGCTTCTTCGAGTGTCCCTGCCCTCGCCGGAGCGCTCTCCACCGGTGGTCGCTGCGGTCGGAGCCAGCCTCACCGGTAAGTCTTTCCTCCTCGGAAAGGGTAGTGTGTGTTTGATGGGGTGGACGGGAGGGAGAATCCGGTTGATTCTTCCTCTCCGTTGAAGTCGTGTGATGTGGCCGGTGACGAAGAAGTCATCGCCGGATTCCTCCTCTCTGGCAACCGTCCTGGGCGGTCGATCACAGGGATCGCCGCCATCCCTTCGCTTGCTTGGGGGGGGAGAGAGAGAGGGAGAGAGGGATTTTGATCGACGGGAGGTTCTGTTGAGCAGCAGTCTTCGGCTCGGTGCTCACTGGCAGACGGTCGGACGACCGCCGTAGGGGTCGCCGGACCCTTTTCTCCCTCCGGCGAGTACTCCGTGTTGGTCGGACGGGAGGATCACCGTCGATCCTCCCTGGTTCTTCCGTGGAATCGGGGGGGGGTGCTGTGGCCGGAGTGGAGTTTCTTTTGGCTGGGCTCGGTTTGATCAGAGCTGGGCCGAGCTGACTGGGCCGAGTTGACTGGGCCGGGCTTGGCTGGGTCGGGCTGGGCTGGGCTGGGCTTGGCTGGGCCGGGCCTTGTAGGGCCAGACTCGTTTGAGCCATGCCCTGTTGGGCTAGGCCTATTATCTTGGATGGGCCGACCCAGTAACGACAGGAAGGAAAGAGTTGTCTGGGGTTGTCCCAAGGGATTTATTTTATATTTTTTTTAGAAATTAATGATATTAAATCATAAACAAAATAAATTGTGATGCAGGATCGTCATCATCCTTGGAAAATCAGGATTAGTGCTGAGTTGGTGAAACTATAAGTTATCACTCACCAAAATAATTTTGCCATGCATGATGTAAACCCATTATTTGACTTGTTATTGAATTTTATTGTTTATGTTCATGCTATATACATATATCTTGATGTGTTATGAAATTTAAACCTAGACTAAGATGTAATAAGTCGTGGGGTGAATTGATTTTAATTGCTCTGTAGTCCGACTATGATCACACGAGGATCTGGACTCCTTTTAGGCCTCCAGCGGGGCTATCGCTGGCACATGACCGATGTGCAGTATGTGACACAGGAGTTGTTGTTTTATTCTAGCACATGCTGGGAAACATGTTTCTCGTGTGATACTCAGAGCTAGACTCCTTTTGGGCCTCCAGCGGGGCTATCGCTGGCACATGACCGATGTGCGGCATGTGACACAGGGTCTAGACTCTTTTGGGGCGAGCCACGGGCCGATCGTGGCCATAGTATGAGGGACTAAGTGAGTGTGTTTGGATGGCCATCCTAAAAAAAATTATGTGATGTCAGAACAATAAATAAGAAGGTTAATAATGGGAAATGGCTTATATTTTATGATTTCTCACATGCATGGAGTTACTCTAGATTCATGGTAAATTTTATATTTGTGACATATGATGACTTACTGAGTTTAAGGGAAACTCATTCCTTTCCCTTGCATTTTTTTCAGGATCAGAGGAACACTTGGGCCAGGGATTCAATCAGTGAGGCTTAGGATCTAGTGGTCACTATCATTTCTTTTTTTATTTATTGTCCGAATTTAGATTATGTCAAATGTATGACAGTTGGCTTTATGACATTTGAATCTACTTGCCTACTTTTGCTTTTATTGGTATTTTGCCTGGTTACTCATTTTATATAAGAAATGGTTGGTACAGGCCTAGTATGTCCCTGAGAAGATTGAATCCCCAGAACATACGGCCGTCTGTCGCACTTCTGGCCAGGTCTTGGGTTTGGGGCGCGACAGATTTAGTGGTATGAGAGCCAGGCTTGTCTCAGAAACTAAAATGTTTTAGATAGTGAGAGCGGGGTAGAGACAATTAGGGCAAGTTTAAATTAATAAAGTACAAGTAAGGTTATATTATTTAACTAACTAACTTTTGTGGCATAGGTTTAATGGCTCGGACCCGATCCATGAGGACATCGAATCAAAATGATCATGCTTCTCGAGCTCATGATACTTCGCAGGCAGCGAGTCCATCTCGGGCGGCCGACGCTTTCATGACTCGTAGCCCATCACCTGATCAAGGCGAGAGCCGAGCAGTTAGTCCTCCTCCTCTGCAGCATGATATGAGGACAACTAATTCTGATGGTCAGGTGGTAGGTCTTATCCAGGCTCTAACTGGACTTGTGCAGGAAATGAGGCAGCAGGGGAGTAGGGGTGGTCAGTCTTCTAAAATGGATCGGGGGATCACTGAATTTAAGAAGTTGGCGCCTCCTACATTTGAGGGTTCTACTGAACCTACTGAATCTTTGAAATGGCTAAAAGAAATGGAGAAGGTCTTTGCCAGCATGGACTGTACAGATCGGGAAAAAGTTCGCTTTGCAGCTTATCAATTGTAAGGCGAAGCTTCGGAATGGTGGGATGCTGTCAGGAGACAATATGGTAATGAAGAGCCAATAACTTGGGATATTTTTTGCCAAGAGTTTTTGGATATGTATTTTCCTGAAAGTCTCAGATTTGAGAAGGAGAGTGAATTTACCAGATTAATACAAGGAGGCTTGATCGTGGCACAATATGAAGCCAAGTTTATTGAACTGTCCCGCTTTGCTCCGGAGTTGGTGGCCACGGACTATATCAAGGCTCGGAGATTTGAGAAAGGGCTTAAACCCAGGATTCGTGCTGGAGTAAGACCCATGCAGCTGGTCTCATACCGGGACGTCGTTAGTAAAGCAAGAATTATAGAGCAAGAAGTTGATAATATGCAGTAGGAGAGGGAACGACAGCTGAGGAAGAGATCCAGACCTGATGGGCAGCGAGGGAACCAACACTCTGGCAAACAACCTAGGCAGAGGGGAAATCAAAGGCAAGATCCAGGTCCTCAGCAGGGTAATGGTCCTCGTTGCAGGAGATGTCAAGGTTTTCATCTAGAGCAGGATTGTCGTTGGTTTTCTGGGGCTTGTTTTAATTGTGGTCAGCAGGGCCACAAAGCTATGAATTGCCCACGTCCTCAGAATCCTGGGAATCAACATACCTTCCAGAATGCACCGCGACCGCCAGCACCTCCTCCTTCAAATGTACCAGCTTTTATCCAAGGACAACCTATAGCTTATGGATCTGGTGAGCGCTAGAAGCAGAAGACCCAGGCTCGTGTGTATGCTCTAACTCAGCAAGATGCACAGGCATCGAATGTTGTGGTGACAGGTAATTTTGCAAATTTTTTTTTTATATAAAAAGTTGATTAAATTGAGTGCATATAATCATAAGTTAGAATTATCTGGTAGGTACCATCAAAGTAGTCTCTTATTATGCCCATGTTTTATTTGATTCCGGAGCAACACACTCTTTTATCTCAACCGGATTTACTAAGAAGGCTGGTATGAAACCAGTACCTCTAAATTTTGAGATCGGAGTATCCATTCCAAATGGGGGCATTATCATGGTCAACATGATTTGTCCATCCTGCACCCTAAGCATTGGAAACCATGAATTTTCATCCGATCTAATGGTATTGGAAATGGAGGAGTTTGATATTATTTTGGAGATGGATTGGCTAGCTTCTTATCATGCCACAGTAGATTGTTTCGGGAAGAGAGTAGTTTTCTACCCTCCAGGTCAGGAACCTTTTGGTTTCTCTGGCAGTGAAGGAAAGACCCCTACTAGAATAATTACAGCTATGCAAGCTAATCGGATGCTGAGGCAAGGCTGTACAGGATATTTGGCCAATGTTATGGATCTCCAGCAAGAAGAAAAAAGGTTGGAAAACATTCCTATTATGAAAGAATTTCTGGATGTATTTCCAGATGAATTGCCGTGATTGCCTCCTGATAGAGAGATGGAATTTTCTATTGATCTCATACCCAGTGCAGAACCTGTGTTTAAAGCTCCCTATAGGATGGCACCAGCTGAATTGAAAGAACTCAAAGAACAACTCCAGGATCTGCTCGATAAGGGATTTATCAGGCCGAGTGTTTCACCGTGGGGTGCTCCAGTACTTTTTGTCAGGAAGAAGGATGGAAGTTTGAGGTTGTGTATTGATTATCGAGAATTGAACAAGTTGACAATCTGAAATAAGTACCCCCTTCCCATAATTGATGATCTTTTTGACCAGATGCAGGGTGCTCAGGTGTTCTCAAAAATTGATTTACGGTCCGGATATTATCAATTGAAAATTAAGAATGAGGACATATCCAAAACATCCTTTCGGACTAGATATGGGCATTATGAATTTCTGGTGATGCCTTTCGGACTGATGAATGCTCCGGTAGCTTTCATGGACATGATGAATAGGATATTCAAATCATATTTGGATCAGTGTGTAGTAGTTTTTATTGATGACATTTTAGTATATTCCAAGAACCCGGAGGAGCATGAAGAACATTTAAGGAGAATCTTACAAATACTAAAGGAGCAGAGGTTGTATGCAAAGCTGAAGAAATATCAATTCTGGCTTGATAATATTTCTTTTCTTGGCCACACAGTCTCTAAGGAAGGAATATCTATTGATCCAGCAAAGATTGAAGCAATTGTTGAATGGAATAGACCAACTAATATGACAGAAGTCCGTAGTTTTCTGGGTCTAGCTGGTTATTACCGAAGGTTTGTGGAGGGATTTTCCCGTATAGCCTTGCCACTGACCCAGCTAACTCATAAAGGGATTAAATTTGTTTGGTCTGATGATTGTGAGAAAAGCTTCCAAGAGTTGAAGAAGTGCTTGGTGTCAGCTCCTATTCTTACCCTACCATCTGGAAGTGAGGGTTTTTCTATTTACAGTGATGCCTCCAGAAAAGGGTTAGGATGTGTTCTTATGCAAAAAGAGAAGGTGGTGGCCTACGCATCTAGGCAGCTTAAATCACATGAATTGAACTACCCTACACATGATTTGGAGCTAGCTGCTGTAGTCTTTGCTTTGAAAATTTGGAGACATTACCTGTATGGAGTATCTTGTGAAATCTTTACTGATCATAAAAGTCTTAAGTATTTATTTACTCAGAAAGAGTTAAACTTGAGGCAAAGGAGATGGTTGGAGCTGATCAAAGACTATGATTTAAAAATAAGTTATCATCCGGGAAAAGCAAATGTAGTGGCTGATGCATTGAGCAGGAAGGTCAGAGGTGGCTTGGCAACTTTAATCACTTCTCAGGGAGAAATTCTTCAAGATTTTGGAAAGCTGAATTTGGAAATCCAGTTGCATAACTCTAAATTCTCACTTGCTACTCTTAAGATACAATCTACCCTGATTGATAGAATTAAGGCATCACAGACGAGTGATTCAGAATTTCAAAAGATTAGAGAGAAGATACAATCTGGGATAATCTCAGAATTTCGAATTCATGAGGATGGATCCTTAAGGTTTGGAAACAGGTTGTGTGTTCCAAGGGATGCAAGTCTAAAGAAGGAAATCTTGATCGATGCCCACAATGCTATTTATACTATTCACCCTGGGAGCACAAAAATGTATAGAGATCTTAAGGAGAACTTCTGGTGGAAAGGTATGAAAAGGGAAATAGCCATGTTTGTGGCTCAATGCTTAACTTGTCAGCAAATAAAGGCTGAGCATCAGAGACCAGCGGGACCACTACAACCCCTAGCTATTCCTGTATGGAAATGGGAAAATGTCACAATGGACTTTGTTTCTGGATTGCCGAGGACTCTCAGAGGATTTGATGCTATTTGGGTTGTTGTAGATCGATTGACAAAGTCGGCTCATTTCCTACCTATCAAGGTCAATTTCTCCATGGAAAGGCTAGCAAAATTATATATCGATGAGATTGTTAGATTGCATGGTATTCCTGTGTCAATTGTATCTGATAGGGACACTAGGTTTGTTTCTCAATTTTGGAGGAGTTTGCATCAAGCTATGAAAACCAAGCTGGAGTTTAGTACAGCCTTTCATCCTCAAACAGATGGGCAGTCAGAGAGAACGATTCAGACATTAGAAGATATGTTGAGAGCATGTGTTCTTGATTTGAAAGGGTCTTGGGATGAACATCTGTCACTGATAGAATTTGCATATAACAACAGTTATCAAGCAACCATTAAGATGGCACCTTTTGAAGCTCTGTATGGGAGGAGATGTAGGACCCCGGTATGTTAGGATGACGTTAGCGAGAGGAAACTTTTGGGACCGGATATTGTGCTGCAAACCACAGATAAAATCCAACTTATTAGGAAGCGACTGCTTACAGCTCAGAGTCGACAAAAGAGTTATGCAAATAATCGAAGAAGAGAACTGAATTTTCAAGTGAGGGATCATGTGCTTCTTAAAGTGTCCCCTACTAAAGGAGTTATGAGATTTGGGGTGCGAGAGAAGTTAAGCCCTCGGTATGTAGGTCCTTTTGATATCTTAGAGAAAATTGGAGCCGTGGCTTATCGGCTTGCTTTGCCACCTTCTCTTGCTGGTGTACATAATGTTTTTCATATTTCTATGCTGAGGAAGTATGTACCTGATCCAAATCATGTAGTTGAATTGGGACCACTTCAATTCAAGAAAAATTTGTCTTATGAGGAACAACCAGTGAAGGTGGTGGATAGAAAGGAACAAGTCTTGAGACGACGCATCATTCCTTATGTTAAAGTCCAGTGGAGTAATCATTCAGAACGAGAAGCCACTTGGGAGTTAGAAGAAATCATGAAAGTTAAATATCCTCAACTTTTCCAGAACCCAGGTATGTTAATTTCGAGGGCGAAATTATTTTTTTAGGTGGGGAGAATGTGAGGCCCAGTTCTTATTGGGCTAAGTTTGGACTGAAGTCGGCAAGGGCCGCCGACTTCAGTTCAAATTTAGTCTGGTTTGGAAGTTCGGATTTTCTGGCGGGAAATCCGGAGAAATCCGACGACGCCGCCGGAGGTGGGGGGGATAAGGCTCTTCTTCGGGTTTTTTAGGGGCTTAGGTTGCCTCTGTTGATCCGGGAATACCTCCCTATGGGTGGAGCGTCGACGGCTTCTTCGAGTGTCCCTGCCCTCGTCGGAGCGCTCTCCACCGGTGGTCGCTGCGGTTGGAGCCAGCCTCGCCGGTAAGCTTTCCTCCTCGGAAAGGGTAGTGTGTGTTTGATTGGCTGAACGGGAGGGAGAATCCGGTTGATTCTTCCTCTCCGTTGAAGTCATGTGATGTGGCTGGCGACGAAAAAGTCACCACCGGATTCCTCCTCTCCGGCAACCGTCCTGGGTGGCCGATCACAGGGATCGCCGCCGTCCCTTCGCTTGCTTGGGGGGGAGAGAGAGAAGGAGAGAGGGATTTTGATCGACGGGAGGTTCTGTTGAGCGGCAGTCTTCGGCTCGGTGCTCACCGGCCGATGGTCGGACGACCGCTGTAGGGGTCGCCGGACCCTTTTCTCCCTCCGGCGAGTACTCCGTGTTGGTTGGACGGGAGGATCGCCGTCGATCCTCCCTGGTTCTTCCGTGGAATCGAGGGGGGGGGGTGCTGTGGCCGGAGTGGAGTTTCTTTTGGCTGGGCTCGGTTTGATCATAGCTGGGCCGAGCTGACTGGGCCGAGTTGACTGGGCCGGGCTTGGCTGGGTCGGGATGGGCTGGGCTGGGCTTGGCTGGGCCGGGCCTTGTAGGGCCAGACTCGTTTGAGCCATGCCCTGTTGGGCTAGGCCTATTATCTTGGATGGGCCGACCCAGTAACGACAAGAAGGAAAGAGTTGTCTGGGGTTGTCCCAAGGGATTTATTTTATATTTTTTTTTTAGAAATTAATGATATTAAATCATAAACAAAATAAATTGTGATGCAGGATCGTCATCATCCTTGGAAAATCAGGATTAGTGCTGAGTTGGTGAAACTGTAAGTTATCACTCACCAATATAATTTTGCCATGCATGATGTGAACCCATTATTTGACTTGTTATTGAATTTTATTGTTTATGTTCATGCTATATACATATATCTTGATGTATTATGAAATTTAAACCTAGACTAAGATGTAATAAGTCGTGGGGTGAATTGGTTTTAATTGCTCTTTAGTCCGACTATGATCACACGAGGATCTAGACTCCTTTTGGGCCTCTAGCGGGGCTATCGCTGGCACATGACCGATGTGCGGTATGTGACACAGGAGTTGCTTTATTCTAGCACATGCTGGGAAACATGTTTCTCGTGTGATACTCAGAGCTAGACTCCTTTTGGGCCTCCAGCGGGGCTATCGCTGGCACATGACCAATGTGCGGCATGTGACACAGGGTCTAGACTCTTTTGGGGCGAGCCACGGGCCGATCGTGGCCATAGTATGAGGGACTAAGTGAGTGTGTTTGGATGGCCATCCTAAAAAAATTTGTGTGATGTCAGAACAATAAATAAGAAGGTTAATAATGGGAAATGGCTTATATTTTATGATTGCTCACATGCATGGAGTTACTCTAGATTCATGGTAAATTTTATATTTGTGACATATGATGACTTACTGAGTTTAAGGGAAACTCATTCCTTTTCCTTGCATTTTTTTTTCAGGATCAGAGAAACACTTGGACCATGGATTCAATCAGTGAGGCTTAGGATCTAGTGGTCACTATCATTTTTTTTTTTATTTATTGTCTGAATTTAGATTATGTCAAATGTATGACGGTTGGCTTTATGACATTTGAATCTACTTGCCTACTTTTGCTTTTATTGGTATTTTGCCTGGTTACTCATTTTATATAAGAAATGGTTGGTACAGGCCTGGTATGTCCCTGGAAAGATTGAATCCCCAGAACATACGGCTGTCTGTCGCACTTCTGGCCAGGTCTTGGGTTTGGGGCGCGACAGCATGTCATTTGTAAAGGGATTTTTCTTGATACTAGGGTTGGGTCAGCAGCATTAATGTATCTAATTTTTCCATGAAACCAATTGTTGAAATTTCTACAATTTGAGGTCTTTGGCAGTAATATTTCCCAAGTTACCTAAGCACTATCAAATGAATTGTCTCAAATAAAAAATAAATAAATAGAGCTCTGCCCTATTTTTTCATGTAGGAGTTTGGAGCACCGTCCCACCGCCATGGATGGAGCCCATTCGTCTCGTTGCCTCAGGTCAGGGAAGACCATTGAACTCCACTTGATGATCCTATATCTACCGTGTCAAAAGCGGCTAAAGCAAGGTGTTCGACACGTTACTTAATAAATGGACCAACCTTCTTTCCCCGAAACTTAAGCACGTGGTCATAATTAGGATCCAAAATGGTCCACACGGTTAAACTCATGATGACAATGTCAACAATGTGGAATTTTTCTCTAGTTCCCACAGCATAGCAATTACAAACTCTGGGTGATACATATGAATGCTAGATATCAATTTAAAAAAACATCAAACGCACGATTATTAAGGCAGGACCATTTGCTTGGCCGGGATTCATGCTGCTTCACCACGCAACCGATAAATCCATCGTCTTTTAGCACCTGTTTTTTTTTTTTTTTGGGTACACTAGCACCAGGTTTCGTGGAGGGTCACCTTGACTCCTGAGATCCAAACCGTGGAGTGTGGAACGAGAAGTCTACCGGTCTGGGATGGTAACGGTCAGGAACCGTAAGTCGGCGGTTGTTTTGCCGTGATCTCGTCCTACGACTGGGTCCAAGAAGATTTCGTAAGTTTCGGCTCCCGACACGGTAATGACGTGCCAAGCGGCTGGTAGACGACGTCGCCTCCGGCGTTGGTACGATTCCTTCTCCCTTTCTCGATGCTCGAACCGAGTCCGGGGGAGTACAAAATAATTTAAAAAATTGCGCCTAAGACGGACACCCAGGAACGTACTCCCTGACTGATAAGCAGGCCCCACACCCCGACACCAGTGATCCTTATAGATCTTGGGTGCGTTTTGGGGAGGATGTACCCGATGCTGTTCCATGAAACAATAAAAGAAAAGAAAATGCTAAATTAATCACGGATGTAGATAACATATGCGAACCTCAAATTGGTGATGTAATCCTGTTGTTTTGTTATGATATCAGATACTAAATCAGGACCCTCCATCCACAGATCCCAATCCGTCAAGTTTGGAAAAAGTATTTCATCCACTGCATCTAGACTGTTGGATCGAATGGTCCTGATATAAACATGGTGTGCCGAATTAAAAACCATCGTATCGCGTCAAACAAATTCTTGATTAATTTGGCCCGCGATTAACGCGAAAAGTTAACTAAGATCTCCCATCCCTCCACAAGCGACGACTTCCACGTGGCATCTTCTTAATCCACAACAGTGCCCTTGTGAGCTCCGTTGAAGTCGCAGCGAACGCACCAAAATCGGCAAACGCCTAACTTTAGGTCATTTCCCACACCGCCCATGGTTCATAGAACCGGAACCGAACCCCTTCCCTTCTCCTAAATTGCTCTTCTACCACACAATCCTCGACTACCCATTGCATTCGTGAGCGTAATACTGTCATTTAGCAATCCCACCCAATTAAAAAGAATGCCGAGCCCGTGCTCGCCGGCGACCTAGCGCGCTTAGAAGAATTCCAAATAAAGACGGCGAGATAGGTAGAGAGACGTAACGTCTTGACCTTTTCTGATCGAATGCTTTGCATATTTCCTCTTTTAAATCTTCCCCTCGCTTTCTTCGTTCTCTCCACCCATTCCAAACAAACACAACATACTCCCTTCTTCTCATCTCCTCGCTCTCTCCGGCCTGTTTCGCTCCTCGATTCCCAGAACCAATGGGAGAAGAAGCACCGAGAGAGCTCCCTCTACCGGCCGAATCCCAACACATTGATCAGCAATCACCCACGACACCCGCCGGAGCTCCGCCGGAAAATGGAAAGATTGCCGGAGAGGAGGATCGGGTTGTCGGGCCGCCGTCCCATCTTCCGCGGCCAGAGGCGCCGGCGGGCCTGACGAAGACCCGGTCGACCGGTCCGGACGAGTTCCGGCCGATCGAGCGCTCCGTCTCCATCAACTCCCCCGTCGTGGACGTCTCCTCGATCGGAAAGTACCTCCGCGATCGCGGGAACAGTTTCTCGGCGGCGATCGTGAAGCGGATCTCGTCCCTCAAAGAAACGGGCGACCCAGTCACCGAGTTCCACCTCTCCGACCTCAAGGTGATCGTACGGATGAAAGGGGACAAGGAGAGGGAAGAAGAGGAATCCAACGACCGAGATCACTTCGAAATCAAGGGCCGGATCATCTTCTTTTCGAAATCCTGTTGCCGAGATTGCGGCGCCGTCCGGTCGTTCTTCAGAGAGAAAGGGCTGCCGTACGTTGAGATCAACCTGGACGTGTTCCCGGAGAGGGAGAAGGAGCTGATCGAACGGACGGGAAGCGCCGCCGTGCCACAGATATTCTTCAACGAGAAGCTCCTGGGGGGCTTGGTTGCGTTGAATTCGTTGAGGAACAGTGGGGAGTTTGATCGGAGGTTGCGGGAGATGGTCGGCCGGCGGTGCCCGGAGACCGCGCCGAGCGTCCCGGTATATGGATTCGACGACGAGGATGACTCGAAGAAGGAACGGACGGACGTGATATTAGGGATTGTGAGGGTTTTGAGGCAGCGGCTGCCGATCCAGGACCGGATAACGAAGATGAAGATCGTTAAGAATTGCTTCTCCGGGAGTGAAATGGTGGAGGCGATCATCCATCACCTCGATTGCGGCAGGAAAAAGGTACCAATCTTTCCCTTCAATCCACTTTAATTATTTAAATTTAAAATCTAACATTTATGAAATAATGATTCATTATAGAAAATTATTTTAAAATAAAAAATAATTAATTATTGTCCAGAAATTTATCAAGTTTTTGCGGTTGGCTGGGATTTGGGAGATGGGATTGGAGAGGCAATATCTAGTGGAATTATATTGGATGAAATAGGGTACACACGTAAGGAGGGCATGGGAGTTGTTGGTTAACGGGTGGGTCCGACAAGGGAGTGGGAAAGCCAATGGGAGGTGTTATTCGTGGTAGTGCAAGTGACCGTTTGGGTAGGGTCCAAACGAGGGTGCGAAAGGACTTCATTGAGCCGCGAGTACTGGAACCGTTTCGATCTTTCGGTTGTGTAGGTTAGTAGCCGTTGCTTGATTGAGAATTTTACATGAGATTTCCTCTGATTTCTTGATGTTTCGGTGGGTGACGAACCTGTAGCTCTGATGGGACTCCACTTAATGGGTCGGTTGAACCCGGGACGGTGGTCTCCAATACTTTATTGATTGGGGAGCAATGCCTAGTGCCGTGACCCTGCCGCTCAAATCCTATGGTCTCGTCTCTTTCGCATCCTGCATCTTGGGCTAATGCGTATGCTCGGCGCCTTGGATATTACACGGATGGTGCCATTAAGATTTTGTTGTCCAAGTTGCGGATCATTTTCAAAGCATGTTCAGGGTTCTGACAGTGGGTCTAGATTCGATTGGATGCCTGCCTTTAGGATGTTTCTTTTGTTGGATTAGAAAATTTTTGATTCATTGATATACCAGAATTTTTTATTATACAATTCGTGAGTCATGACCATTTTATTCTTTGCCGTGCTGAAACCTCGTTCCTCTTGTAACGTTGCTTACTTTTATAAACCTGCACCCCGAAATGTTAGTGATTTTTTTAGGGCTATATATATATATATATACGCTCCATTGAGCTCACCTCGATAAAGTCAAAAGATAGACGTTGTCTGCATTCATATAAAATGTCTTTTCTGCCGGTTTAACCGTTAGACCTCCACCTATTGTCGCAGTCAGTAAAGCGGTGCCCTCGCTTATTTTATTTCAATTTGTTGATACCCACAAGAATGATGCCAGGTTCTCGAATGTTTTAGAAGCAAAGGGGAACTACGGATTCTCGTTGAATATTTTACCATTAGCTTCTCATCGAATACTTTGCGGAGGCACCGCAAGCGTCATCTGAAGTTCGGTTTTAGCTGTTTTCCTGTTTATTATCTCCCTATCGCCACCTTTAAACTTTGAAAACAGAGGCCTTTTGACTCTGCAATTCCGTGTCCAAGGAAAGAAAAGAAAAGGACCTTGTATTCATTTCATTTTGCTTGATTCTTCTCCCTTCATCTCAAAAATGTATTATTATTATTTTTCAAACCTCCCCTTTTATCAAGAAAATAAAACTAATTGCCCAATTCCTTTTTTTAAGCTGGAATTCAATAGCATGATTGCTAACTAATTTACAGCATCCTGCACTAATAATACATTAACGAAAATCCACAGGAAAGGAAAGATCTCTTTCTTTTGAGCTTTAATGACCTTTTTCTATTGCAGGAGATCGTAACCAATTCATTAAAGGTATATTTAGTTGATATCAAAAGTATTCTATAAAAGGGAACTTTTAGAAAAATTATATATGCTAGTTGTTTAGATCATGGAAAAACTTAAATTATATAAAAATGACTTTTGGAAGTTTGGCTAGTTTTTTACCTTTCTTTTTTTAAAATATTTTCCTTCTCTGTGGCAAATTTTGTAGCATATAGGCAGTCAAAGGACCGCATGGTACATGTGCAGTATGTAAGCCGTATGCATGGATGCACAATTGATCACTATTTGTTAACTATTTGAAAATAAGTATAATATATTAAATATACTAATTATAATAAGATCTTTTTGGATGGATAATAACAATATTACTAGCAGCAACAACTAAAAATTGATACTTATTACTTGGTATCTAATACCTAATAGTAATAGTTATAACATAATCAATACTCAAAATTGTTACTAGCGCTACTTAAAACCCACGTCAAACCTAACTAATCAGCTTGATCCTCCATCATCTTCATGAATTCATGTAAGATAGACTGTATATTGTACCTCTAAAATGCTGAGTGAGCTCATATATAGAACTCAGTCCATATTTCAAAAATTTACCACGCAGTCACAGAGTGGCAACTCAGTTTCTGATGGACGGCAGTCCTAGACAATAATTAGAGAACGGTGTACAAGGTAAACCCTAAATCCCAACTTGGATACAAGAAAGTGGCAGAGGAGGAGAGGGGATAGGAAATTTCAGAAAGTTTTCTCTCAACAAGCCCGGAGGTAGGATTTGTTTTGATCAACTGGCTCTCAGATCCATGGTGAAAATAGAAACCAGCTCGTAGTCCAAGCTCTTCTAGCGATTGGGTCTACTATTGAATGCTCATGCATGTATAACCCATTTGTTTCTATGCAGAAATCAGAATTATTAACACATTTAGACATTTATTTCACGTCCATTATAACTCACTTCCATGTTTATTCCCCGGACCAAAATTATACATTTTTCTGAAGGTCCTTTTTCATTTGATTCCGTTGGACTACTTCGACGGTGTGTTAATTAGCATCCTTTTGTACTGTTGCAGGCTGTGGGGATTGGAAAAGAGCTTGCAAGGAAGCACTTTATATACCACGTGTTCCGGTTAGTGCCCATGATCTCATCTTTTTCTCTCAAATCTAAATTGCTGTCTAGTCCAATCTATGATCCAACAATCTTTGGTGATTGTTTATATGATTACTAAGTATAAACTTTTCCAAATACAGGGAGAATGATTTTGAAGATGGGCACCACCAGTTTTACCGTTTCCTTGAGCATGACCCGGCAATCACCAAGTGCTTTAATTTTAGAGGATCAACCAACGACAATGAGCCCAAGCCCGCAGCTGTGGTGGGGCAGAGGCTAGCCAAGCTGATGTCTGCAATACTAGAGGCTTATGCATCAGATGATAGGCGCCATCTGGACTATGCCCGTATCAGCACCAGTGAAGAGTTCCGAAGGTAATATTGATTTCTCTAATGAAACAATGTCAGCATTAGAAAAAAAGAAAATCACTAAATTCATACAGGCCATTGCAGTTAAAAACAGTGGCAATAGGAAAACAGACGGTTGGGTCACTTCTAGCTATTCAACTGAGCCGGGGCCATGAGCAGGGTCACTTCTATTGATTCAATTGAGCAGGTCCATGAGCTGCTTTGATTTGGTCCAGCAATTAATTACTCATTTACATCCCTAGTTGCCTCTATCGGCCTGTTTTTGACTGAATATCCGTCTATGTTTGTCCATGGAATAGAATTCTTCCTTCGATCCATTGAAATTTGAAAGACTGCTAGGATCACACATCACAATGTAATTGGGTCTAGACTTGTTTTGTGAGGATCGAATTGGTGCCAAGTCAACAGTGATCTAGAGCTAATCCAGTTTAGATTCATATCCATGTCAAGATATGGATCAGACCTATATAGCCAAGTCAACAGTGATCTAGAGCTAATCCAGTTTAGATTCATATCCATGTCAAGATATGGATCAGACCTATATACTGATCAGTGAACCAGGTGGAATTGGTCCATATGTGATATCTAAAATTGATATCATGTCTGTGCCTGGAGCAGGTTTAGGATCCCTTTATCTAATAAAATAAATCAAATATCCAGAATAATAATATAAATTTCTAATACCTCCTCCCTCCCAATAGCTTCTTGGCTACATTAGATGATTCACAAACATTTGAAGACACATCTATAGACTTTTCATATCTGACTCCGCATACGAACTAATAGTCAAAAGTTTTTAGTCTTCTGGTCCAACATTTGAAGTTGGTCATTTAGAGAAAGAGCCAATCAAGACTATTTCAAGATTTCAGCTGCACACGCAGCACACCCAAGTAAATCGAAGCTGGTCAGATCTGTCAACCTTGGTTAGGTAGAAGTGGGCCCTTTTGTACGTGGACCATTATCTAGTCTAGGGAACTGCTAGGTCAGGACAGAATTCTCTGGTCCTCGACTGCACACTGGAAGTCCCGTGTGTGGCCACCTATTTACCGTGCGGTGCTGCCGAGTCCGGGCCATTGCTAGGCTTCGATTTATTTTCTTAGCTCTTTTCTCATTTGTTTTGTTGCTAGCAGATATGTAAACCTCGTCCAAGATCTGCAGCGGGTGGATCTCTTCACTTGCCCAGCAGACGAGAAGATGGCCTTCTTTCTAAATCTCTACAATGCGATGGTCATCCACGCCGTCATTCGGATTGGAAGACCTGGGGGAGTCATTGACAGGAGAGCCTTCTATACCGACTTCCAGTATATAGTTGGAGGCTATCACTACTCCCTCTCCACCATCAAGAATGGCATCCTCAGGTTGAACCGAAGGCAGCCTTACTCATTGGTCAAGCCATTTAGTGCTACAGATAAACGATTAGAGGTATTACTTTGTTTCCAGCTTTGTATAATTCCTGTCAGCAGTAATAAATGGATCATGAAACAATACGAAGCTAACATTTGTCCTGTAAAAAACGTATTCAGTTGGCTCTTGAAAAGCTGAACCCATTGATCCATTTTGGGCTGTGCAATGGAACCCGGTCGAGCCCAACTGTGAAATTCTTCTCTGCCGAAGGGGTAGAAGCAGAACTCAGATATGCGGCGAGGGAGTTCTTCCTCAACGGCGGGATGGAGGTGGACCTGGGCAAGAGGACCGTGCATCTCGCCAAGATCATCAAATGGTAAGCTTTCTCTGAACCACTCTCTTGGTCCCAAAAAGTTGATGGGATCATCCAATAGGCCTTCCTGCCCAACAGAGCATGCATTTGGCCCAACTATATCCACATTTGGCCCGTGTTTAGATTGCTGGCCCCTTGGCTTTAAATGGATACACGTTACTCAGTTGTACAGTGCTTCTTTGAGCTCTCACAGCTCCAAGGTGAGATTGTGAAGCCAAATTGTCCAGACCTTGGCTAGATTGTACCTCTTGTAGGAATATCAGCATCCCAAGTGCACATCCAAAATTAACACTCATATTCCAATGGATTACCCAAAAGAATGACATATTGACATCACTTCGGTTGGCTTATGTTATATTGGTCAGTGACGAAGTTCTATGACCATAAAATAACAAGGCAGTAAAAAGAAAATACTGCGATAACTGCATGCTTCTTCCGCCTAATGACAGGGTATCATGTGATTGTTGGTGCAAGTCTGCATTACCGTGTCATTACATAAAGACGAGCATGGAGGAGCATTCTTGGGCATTGTATTTTCCAATTCCACCAGCATTGAGTTTCCCAGAGCTCAGCTCATCTCCAGTTCTGATTTTCTCCAGTTTATGTAGTTAAATTGATCAATTAGGGTTTGTGTTTAATCCTCAACCACAAATTTGGCTAGACTAGTTAGAATGGATGGCAATCTGGGACACAATGCAGGACTGGGTGAAAACATGATTAGGCTAGGATTCAAACTCGTGAGTCCCTTTGAAAGAAACACACGAAAAGCATATAAAATTAGTGACTGCTCTAACAGACAACACTGGAAAGTCAGGTCTAATTTAACTCATTAATCACAGTTAGGATGAACTGTGCTATGCCTAGGTTGGAGTAACCCCTGCAGCCAGACATTTTAGAAGCGCACACCCTGATATTAGAGGTTCTTGGTGAGAGATGTTTGTATTTTTAGCATCTCTAAACCATTTTGCAGAGTCTGAGCAAATCTATCTCCGAGCCAGTATTATATTCTTATATGTTCTTGACTATGACAACAGGTACAGCGCCGATTTTGGGCAAGACAAAGATATCCTGAAGTGGATTCTGAACTACCTGGATGCCACTAAATCTGGTCTCTTGACACATCTCCTGAACGATGGAGGTCCTGTAAACATAGTCTACCAGAACTTTGACTGGTCATTGAACTGCTGAGTTTACGCAATCACCAGATCCGCTTATTCAAAGTTGCAGGAAAATGAAGTTTGCTGAGCCTTTTGGAAATGGCAATTTACCTGAGAATATGTAAAACGGGCGACTCTGGAAAGAATAGGATATAGAAATATGGTCAGAGAATTTTCTGTATATAAGTCCATTATGTTTGTTGCAGGATTGCCCCTAGATGGTTCAAAAGAGAAACTACTGGTGTACTGATCTTATTTGATGGGTACTACCAGCTGCAGTGTGCCTCTCAATAAACAATGAAGTAGAGCACGAAGAATGCGGTGTGGCCTGTAGATGGAGCTGTTAGGTTGTTTGAGTAAAAGATTTGTCTTCTGATACCAAAAATGTTGTCTTCTGAGAACTGTTTTACATAGTGGCTTTATTAATGGATACGATTTCTGTTTTGAATTATTGTTTCCTTTTTTTACCCCCTTTTCTAATGAATGGCTAGGGCCCGACCTTAGAAACCAAAAAAGACACAATCAAGAGGACCAAGCTTGCACAAATAAAATGTTGTATGTGAAGGTGCCCATACAACCTCATCGTATCAATGCTACCTGAAAGTGCAAATATTTTTTGACATTTCAATCCTTGTTATTTTCCTGATTAGAATTTTTTTGCTAAACTGTATCAAATATTAATCTACGCGTACTCTTCCTAATCATAGATGTGTTATTGTTTGAATTCATTAATAATATTCTTGCATGGCAAGTCTATGTTGGGATCTTAACTCTCCGTAAGATAAATAGAGAGTAACTGGCTTCTTCGAAGAAACAAATAAAAAAAAAAATCAATCAGCACAAACTATTTCCTGGAATCAAGAAACAAAAATCATGCATAAAATAGAGAAGAAAATAAATATCAGGAGAGACGTTCTTTTTTTTTACTTAAAGAAGAAGTCCTAGTCTCTGTTACAGACTCTGGAAATTGCTCATTTTCTTACTCCAAGAACACCCAACAACTGAACAAAGGGGAAGATACGCTCTAACCTCTCTCACGTTCGTGAGAGTCCTTTTTACGCACCAAAGAACCGTGGCATCCTCTCTTCATGTACGCCCTTCCTTCACGCACGCACTTCCCAAGAAAGACTGTGGCCTCTCTTTTTCCAATGCACATGAGCGTGCGGCCTTTCACATGGAGTGCGGTCTTTCCTTACATGGGATCTTGATCTTGGTCCAACATAATTGATTACAATCCTAGATAGTTGGGCTAGCCAACAAATTCTCTAACCACCTACATAATTAATTACTTAGCCCCTTTCACCAATCAAGAGAAATAGGCTACACCTCTGGATCTAAAATAAAATCCCATAACTCAACTGGGTTATGATACAATCTTTAAAAAACTCCTTCCAACAAGTCACATATACAAACCTCCCCCTGATAAGTCACATATGCAAATCCTAATCCTTGGGTCAAATTCCCTTGACCCAAACATAACTATGGGGCCTTGGGGACTTATAAGCCTAAGCCCCCAAACCTGTGTGACTTTCCTGGACTTTGGGTGCGCCACACATGAGCCTACATTCTAATCTCTCTCCACCCATGCAACTCTAACCGTAAAAATCTTTTGGTTCAACAATCTATGACCTTTTCTCACAATAACCATTTTTAATAAAAAGAATAACCAATTAGTTATGAATTTTTTAAAAATTAAGTTTAATTAAGTCATTCATCTTACAATGAAATTTGTGAAAAAAAACTTGCTAAAATAGCCCGTAAATTTTTTGTTCTTAGCATGACCTGAGTCAAATCTTGCCTTCATCATTGTTCAATGCCTTTTGGATGACTTGGAGGGTTAGAAGCATCAGGAGCAGTGTTCTCCTATTATGTAGCATATTGCTTACAAGTCTCTTCTACTAAAATAATATCAAAAAAATATAATAAATACATTTACAATAGCCAACATTGAGAAAAAGCATGATAGTAATAGTTCCATTCCTATAATGCTGGAACATGATTTTATATTTAAATTATGCTAGGTGTTTCATCTGCCATATGACATGGCTAATCTTTCCATCTTTTCTATTAAAAAAATTTATTATTCTTCCACTACTCTCTAAATAATGAGTAGCAACAGTAGTATAATAGTATTAATAAGAAGAAGAAATATAGACTTTCTTCTTTATGGAAAAAGAGGTTGAAATTGGATGAGGGCTAGGTTACTGATATCAACCTTCAATAACTTCACCGGCCGTATTTATTGGCACCCTTTAAAAGGTAAATGCATTAAATAAAGAAATTTATAATTGTCTTATATATCAATATAAGGTATAAAATATTACATCACCTTCATGTATAGGATAATAACATTTTAATCTTACCTAACAAATGGTGAGAATCCACAATCCAATTAAGAAAAAACAACTATTTGGTTGTTAGAGATGGTGTATAAATAACAAATTATAACCATACAAGAAAACTTTTCCAGAATCATCAAAATATCTATTATATTTGTATCTAGCTTATTTTTTTCAATTGGTATTAACTTTTATTCCACATAGCTTAGTCTCTTAATTATGCTCTCTAATAGGCAGCATCCTAGTAGCAAAAGTTCTTAAATATTTCACAAAAAAAAAGTTCTTGAATGTTCAAGATGGTAGGACTTACTACGATTTATCCTTTCCAATTTGAATCACTTGTATACCTACATAATTGTCCAGCAAGTATCTATTAAGAAATGTATCCTAAAGTCAATCATCTGGATTGTAGATGGTTGAGCTTATTATAAATTTGTACATGAATCATTAATAAAATAAAAGTTATTTTTGACAATTCATCTCTTTTTAATTCTTTTGAGATAAAGTCCTTCGAACTACTACAATTCGATAAAGAACATATTTAGTAGTTATTAAACTTATTCGTGATTAAATTATACATTATTACCTAGGACGATAATGTTTATTGAGCAAAAGTTGTTGTAAACTATATGGGTTGGTTGTCCTCATAACCAAGGAATATGAAGATACTGGTATAGCATGCAGATGAGTATAGGAGTACACTATATTGAACATGACCAATTCTATTGAGTATTTTGCTATCGAAAATATCTCACAGAAGGATATAGGTATAAGTATCTCTTAGACCTAAAATCACTATGATGATTAGCAAGCAACTCACTATACTTTGATACTGGACTACATGAATTTCTAATCTAGTTATAGGAGATTTTTGGATGAAGTCAAGTATTTGCAAAATTTGTATGAATCAAGATGGAATTGACCACTCCAAGTTGTTGGAGAAAATGCTCGATTGTATTTCAATTTAGTAGGACCTTAGCAAGAGTAATCCTTGCGAGGAGTCATAGGATTTATTAGGTTGAGACATATTTGGATGTACTATTTGAGAATTGGCAGTTGACTCTCAAGTCATCTTGAGCATTAGGTTAAAGAGATGAATTATACAAAAATCATATACTTGGATTCTTAAATATTGCTTCGCGAACATTCGACATATCCAAACTCAAGTACCATTGCTATATGGTCATATTGATTAGTTTAGAAATTGATTCCTGAACTACCGTTTAGTATTCGAACCTATGGATTCATACACAAAAAAATTTTGATTGATCATGATGGCTGATTAACGATTAAGAATATTCAGTGACAAAATAATAAATATAATTAATAATTAATCATATATAAATATTATAAATAAATAAATAAATATTAATTAATTATAGGAGGATTAATTAGTAATTGGATTATAAATTAACTCAATTTGATTGAGCAAAGAGGATTATGTTAAGTCTAATTAAATTAGTTCAATTAGATCTCACCCAATTAGATTATACGATGACCTTATCGCTAAGAAATTTTAATTTTAATTTGATTCAAACTTGGACTCAATTAATTCTAAATTTAATTAAACCTAATTGGGACCTAATTGGATTGAGTTAAAGTTGATTAAATTAGTTATAACTAAATTAGTTTTGGTTTCAAACTAATTTTGATCAAAATCTTGGTCAAATCTTAACCTAATCTAACTTATTTTCTTCCCTAAAAATTCTCTACATCTTCTAAGAATTTTTTTACAAATTCTTCATGAAAAAAATTAGTTTTTTCATCCTTCCTCATTCCCTTTTAGATTAAAATTGGTTTGAATTAAATCTGAATTTATTTGAATTCAATTTGGAGGAGTCCCATTGGAAATAGAACTCCTAGTCCAAGTGAAACTCTATCATGGAGAAACCAATCTCCATGCTAATTTAGTTCAGTTTTTGCTCTGATGCATAATATTAAGAGACCCTATTTATCATGAAATCTAAAGTGAAATTGCCATGGAAAGCTATTTGAGAGGGGGTGTGAATTTCAAGATAGGCGTGAAGGATTTCTTGGGTTCTAGTGCTAGGTCTTCTAAGGATAGGGAAAAAGAAAATAAAAAAAGTCTTTTAGATTTTATTTTTCTTTCATCCTTGATCCTCTTAATTCTCCTCTTGATCTTCTTGGAGGGTTCAAAAAGTTTCAAGAAATATTTTATTTCAGCTATCCAGTAACCTTCGAGTGGATATAGCAGTCTGAGAAGGTTGATCGCATTGAAGTTTCATATGGATGATTCGTAGAGGCCAGATATCTTGTACGGCTACGAAGTGACGTGAAGAGCCCCTACCATGTGCCATCGACAGCAGCGATCATTGATCCGTGATCAAGTATGTGATTTGATCTCATAGTCTTAGTAGATAAATCTACATCATGCATTGGTTAGATTGATGCATGCTGATTTTGTTTTCTATATTATATATCGTGTTACGATCCTTGTAGGATTTATTAGATTTGATCTATATGCATGATTTTTTATTTAAAATAATTTTAAAATAGATTTACTTTCACTATAAATTATAAAAAAATCATGCATGAAACTTTAGGTATTTTTCCAACAGTATTCTAGTTGGACCCTCTTATATAAAGAAAATAGACCAAAAAGCTTTTTTAGTTCATCTAGTGGGATATATACAACTATTTCAGTACTATACAAGAAGAGAAATGATACACAAGAGTCAAGCTCTATTCAAAAAGAGGAAGCCCAACTAATAGCACCACTAACTAAAAGCAAGTGTCCTCGGTTGGCTAGGTTATCAATATATAATTTACAAACTCAACTAGAGATAACCATCTTTGATGGATAGATTGGTTTAATCATATTAAAGGATCATGGCTCTCAAGACCAAATACCTAATGTAGAATCTTTCTAATGGATAATCTATCAATTATATGATGTTGTCTCATACTTCAAGTTTCACTTGGATGATAGCCATGAGATATGTTGAAAGTGATTACTAACCTAGGGCCATAGTGTTAAGATCATATATTGACCAATAAAACACTTTCTTTAACCTAATTTTAAAATAAGTCAAGAAACTCACCATTATGTTGTCTTATCATTATTATGCACCATAGATTCTACAAGTCAATCTTGCAATGAATATAGCCAATATTAGTCCTTAGGATGTTGATAAGATTGTAGACTCTCATTTGCAATATGTGAGTATTAGGGTATAGAGAAACCTAACTTTCAAAGGCACATGTCCTATGAAAAGGCTAAGACTAAATAGTATGTTGATGGATCTTAAGGAACCAAGGGTCAAGGTTATCGAGATGATCTAACATTGAGTATAGGTGACATATGTTAGGTTGATTTGATGTTTATTGATGCCTCAGTTAATATTAGCCTGACCTTAGAATCTAGGCTAAATTTTGGATACGCAAATATATTATTAGTGAGAGAAAGAATAATGTCAGTATGAGGTAACTATAAGAGGGTAAATTTCTATTCCAAGAGTTAGTCAAACACCTCTTAACATGGCTAGTGGCTAACCCTTCATCCTACTTGTAGGGTATGTCTCTTAAAACCCAAGTATATAGTCAATATACTTGATGCGTTCAATACCAAATTAATGCTCTAGATTGAGATACTCTTCCATAAAATTTTGCCTAACAATTGACTATATAAAGGATTAGTTAGGCTATGCATTTCACCTAGCAATAAGTCCAACTCAAAGAAAGCCCTATTATTTGCATCATATCCAAACCAATAGTTGTGATCCTCAGAGTAATCAATAATAGATCTCATAATATAAGCCAGTATAAACCAAATAGTAGCAAGTCTTCAAAAGGAATAATTTGTGTAAGCCAAATAGAAGGAACTAAAAGGATAGTGATTATACTACACTCTAATTAATGATGATATTTAAAGGATCAATCCATACCCAACCATGTAGTAGCATCGGAACAAAACCATGATGGAGTCTCAAGTCAAGCACTCAAAGATGATGGAAAGAGATGATAACTTAGAGGTTGAAACCTTGACATCCTCAAATTTTATCTTGGAAAATGGATCTAGTAAGTTGAGGGATGACTCATCATGGAAACTATATGATGACTCATAAACCAAGGGAAGCATCGATCAGGATAGACTAAACAACCATCAAAAATAGACTAAGTAAAGACTAACTACATTAAGCTTAAGACTGATTAGATACAATGAACTATATAAATACTGATTAGATACAATGAACTGTATAAATTATTTTATTGGTCTAGCAGAAAAAATCATGATATGGTATGGGGCATAATAGTTATCGAAACATGAAAAATGGAAAAATGATTAGCACTAGTCACTCAAGCTATCAGAGTAGTAAAAGTTAGGAGTGAATAAGTATTTCCACCAGAAGCAGGTTGTTATCAAATTTACAAAGTTACCTAAAAATATTAGTATTACTTCGAGAGAAAGAACTTTTGTCAATCAAATATCTATTATTTATCTTTATTTTATCTTTATATTTATTTTTTATTTATTTGCCTTATTTATCTTGCTTTACCCTTGTTTATCCATAACTTTAAGAGTAGAACCATAGCCCTCACTACAATCTATCCCCTTCTTTTCCGAGTAGGTCATATTATAGTTGTGAAGGTCCTTGAAGCTTAAGGTATTAGGATCCGTGCTTCTAGTTCATTCATTTCAAGCGAAAGCCAGTCATGATTGAGGAGTTATAATCTTGGTAGAAGCTCATCTACTAAGGATTCAAATTAAGAGGGTGATAACTATCTTGGCTCAATTTGATGATTCATCTTTCAACTTAAAATTTGAAAAGAAATCTTCTATTATTTCAAAGCCTAAAAATGCTTCTTTTTTATATCATACAAGTAATGTAATACGCATCTAAAGGTATTCTTCAAGAACTCTATAATGCTATCAAATCACATGAAAATCTTATGGTCTTAAATACATTAGGGACTTGAAAATTGTGAATGGAAACTAGAGACAGTCAATCGAGCATGGGCTAAGAGATGAGCTTGAGGGTAAAGTTTAGGACTAAGGTTGCTAGTATGAGAAGGCTATGATAGTGGTGGCATCTTAACCAGTCAACAAATATTAGCAATTTCATAAGTGTTTTCCTTACATCTCTAGGTTTCATACTTGAGATAAACCCTCCTAGCAACCTAGACCCTAGCTCTCAACCTAATAGTTAGAGGATGCTGGGCTTGTAGGCTTTCTTTTCTTTAGCAAGGCCTTTTGTAATTGAGGCTATTAACAAACTTGGCCTTGATTAAAGACTGGAATAGACTATATGAAATGGCTCAAATGTTTCTTGAGTTTCTATTAAGATGTTGCAAGGTCATACTACCTATTTGTGAAATTCAACATTTGATTTTGTCATTGTTGTAACACCTCTCTGACGATTGCCAAGCTAGAAAAGAGAAGCTACTAATGTGGACTTCTAGATGATCCAAACTTGCAAGGAAAACCTGCTTTCACCGAACTAAAAAGTGGGCTTCTTTGGTGGTGGATCCTCTGATACTTAAGTCAATCAGAGAGGGATAATAGTTAAAGAAAAATGAAGTGAGAAATGAAGTGAGAGTTTAAAAATGTAGAACTTGAATCTCCCTTGAAATCCCCTTTCCCTTTTATAGAGGATCTTGTTAAGTAGTTTGTAATCACCTGATTAGTTATAAATTAAAGAATCTTACTTGTTAGAGATAGTGGACTATTGGTAGTTAGTTGGAGTAGTTCTATCTTATTATAATAGAACCGCTAATCTTAAGTAGTTAGGTAAAGTAAAATCCATGTACCCTAGTCTTAGATCGGACTTGGGTTAGCCATGAAGAGTGTTTTGGTAGTATTTATAATACCCATGATATGATTGGTATTTGCCCAATGTAGAAGTCATCCGGGAAGTGTCCTATATGATCAGTAGAAAATCAACATCGATCTTCTATGGTTACCAAATGTCTCATGTGTTACTTGAGTGATCATCTTGGCCTTTCTTTGTATTATTGACTTGATACTGGTATTCCATTTCCATATCATGCTTGCCATGTATCTGTCACACTTTTCAAAATTGGATAGGTTATTTCTTCTATAACACTTGCCCCTAACTTTCAAGTCCAAAGTGATTTGTTCACTTTGGCTTAAAAGGTTGATTAATGGGCTTGGATTCCAATCTCGATTTTCAAGATTTGCTCTAGTATGATTTTCAAGGACTAATTTAATGAGCTGCATTTGTATTATTTATAGAGTAAGATGTATAAGGAGATACATCACTAAAGATTTAAAAGGTCCCAATCAAATCTTCTTTATGATGATTGTGGAGTGGTACTCGAGATAGTATAATAATTTTGAAGAGTCGATCCCCTAGATATGCTTTGGGCTTATCATATGCTACCACATGGTGGTGAAGTATAGGTCCTTGTTTTTCCTTGTAGATCTAAATCATGGTTTTCGAAACTATATTGAACCACCAAATTTGGCCTATACCAAACCGTACCGGGCCTGAACTAGATCAGTTTGGCTATAAAAATTAAATTTGAGGCCAAATAGGGGTGGAATGCATCAAACTGAGTAGTTCGACAATGATTTTATGTTAAACTAGGTGGTTTGGTTTGATTTTGATTTTTTTTTGTTAAGGTGGCTGGAGGAGAAGACTCGATACTTCTCACCTCTTTTGACTTGTTTTCATGATAAAAATAAATGCAAGTAAAATATAGAGAAATAAAATATTCATTAAGTGAGATTTTTTTCTACTTTATCATTATATAAGCCTACAATATCTTATTTTGTATATATGAACATTTTATAATACTTGATTTTGAATGATCAATTTATCAAAGCTTTTAATAATATCTTAATATAAATTTACCATATATGACTGATTCCATATCTTGTCCTGATTTTAAGTTAATTTTTATCAAACAAAAATTTATTTCTTAATTTTTTGGAATAAAATTGGTGAAGGTCAATACGACTCATCTAAAAGGACTTGTAATAATTTATTACTTGTTTTCATTTAAATTTTTAATGAGTTTTTTGATTTAAACATCATAGTTATCAAAATTTATAAGTTTTTTGTATAGAAAATTCTATCTTTTTTAGGATTTCTTATTTGTATTGGATAATAGATGCTCACGAATCAAATATCCTAATCTAGCTATTATTCTAGGAAAGTAATGTACCACTATAGCTATTATATGAAAATAAAGAAAAGTATAACCATGGTAATATAAAGATAGAAAGATATCAATACATTTGGATAAAAAAGAGATAATAGGAGAAAAAATATATTAACTATTTCATACCATAATAATATATTTTGTAGTAATCATCTGGCTATTATATAAAAATGGAAGAAAGTATATTATATAAATATAAAAAAGTATCAAGACATTTAAGGAATTAAGTAATCATAGTAGTCATTCATACCATAATAAATATTTAGAAAAATAAATAACCAATTTTTTATGCTATTATATAAAAATAGGGAAAAGTATATTATATAAAAATGGAAAGGTATCAATATATTCAAGAAAAAAAGGATAGCATAATAAAAAATCTTATTAGCTATTTCATACAATAATAATATATTTCACAGTAATTATTAATGATTTAGGATAATTTAACTATGGCTATTATATGAAAAATAGAGAAAAATATGTTATATAAAAATAGAAAAGTATCAAGATATTTGAAAAAATAAGTAATCATATTAGCTGTTTCATATCATAATAGATTTAAAAAAATAAGTAACTATATCTTTTCTCGTGCTATCATATAAAAATAAAGAAAACTATGTTATATAAAGATGGAAAGGCATCAATATATTTGAAAAAAAATAGACATAATGAGAAAAAACTATATTAGCAATTTCATATCATAGTAGTATATTTCATAGTAATCATCTATAATTCAGGACAATTCAGTTATGACTATTATATAAAAATAAAGGAAAGAATGCTACATAAAGATGGAAAAATACCAAGCCATTTGGAAAAATAAGTAATAAAATGGAAAGGCATCAATTTAGATTTAAAATCATTCAAAAAAATCTTTAAAAAGTGATTACATGTACTAAAAAATATAAAATATAAAAAATAAAAAATAAAAAAAAACATGCCTGTTTGATCAGCATCCCTATTTGTATCATATATTGGTATAGTATTGAATCAATACTGTACTATATCTATTGGTGACCGATATAGATACGAGTCTTGGTTTAGAAAATTTTGATTTAAATAGTGTTGGTCTATTCTAGCTCAGCACAAAATGGCTTTGGAAGAGGTGTCCCTCCTTTTAGAGATTGATATATAGCTTTGCACAAAGTGGCACTCCTATTTTCTTGGATGGGGCATCTCTCACTATCCTAAGATCCAAGGATGTGGACACCTCACTTATAAGATAACTACTATGTCATTCCATACTCTTTAGGCATCTCATTTTTTCTTTAAAATAAATCTAGTTGAGAATGACTAGCATAGTTAAGGTTGTTTCAATGACCGATGTCAAGTTCGTATAAGCCTTGATCCAATCTTAATTCTCTTGGTTTGCAATGGAGTCAATAATACGTGACCCAAACTAGGGCCCCCAAAACTATCCATTTAAGGCTCAACTCCACTGAGTTTCGGGCCTTTAATTTTATATGAAAAAAATATGTTATATTGTTGATTTTAGGAAATGTTTGTCATCTTCTTTACTAAAATTTCAAGCCACTAGCTCAACATCAAAAAGCACAATTATCTTCTATTAAATATGTACTTGATTTAGTAAAAGACTTGTAACCTAACATATCAAGAGCTATGCATCAAGGCCCAGCCCAACCCACTAACAGAATAATGACCCATACTTGACTTATGAACCTGATAGGTCAGGTTTTATGTGTTATTGGGCCATGGGTATGTATTAACCACTAGCCCTCTAAAGCAATGAGAAGATAGAAAACCAAAATGAAAAGAGTAAATAAGGTGGATTCATAGAATAAGGATTGAGAGTATTGTCAATAAAAGCTCAAAGAAAAAGGAACCTTTTCTAGCCCTAAATATGAAAGCCTATGCCAGTACTTCCTCGTGTGGAAGAGGCCTAAGATGTACCCACTACCTCTTTAATAGGTACATGGTGGAGGATCTGGAAATAATAAATTCTAGTTCTCTTACATTTTGGAATACTATCAATTTAGGATGATGATGAAGATGGCTTTCTAGAGGGTAAGACTAAAGATAATGGACCATATCCACCTATCTACATACCTAAAAGTTGAAGTGAAATCAAAGATCAATAAGCTATTGAGCAAATATACAAATAGTAAACTAAAACAAGAAAAGAAAAAGAAAGTAAGATAATAGATCAGCAAGTAGGAATTTTCATTGCTAGATCATTAAGTAGCAATTTTCATTGCTCTCAAAGTAATTATAGAGCTACTAGCATTATTATTATATGGATTTAAGGAAAAAACACAAAGAGATGACGGGGAAAGATGCTTCTTTGAGATTGATCAAAAGATGTGATAAAGGTTTGAATTGGGCTTGGGTTGGGCCAACTTCAAGTTGGCTTTGGGCTAGGCCTAAAAAAGTTTAGATTAGATTTGGGCTTAAAAATAGAGTCTATTTACTTTTCAAGCTAAACTCAAGTATACCATCGCTCGAGCTGAGCTCCATTCAAGCTTGAGCCCATCCTAAGCCTAACACAGAGTCGGATTGAAGGCCCAAAGCCATTCCGATTTAATTAAAATATGAGTCATGCACTCCTCTCCTAATTAATCATTGCTGATACTCCCCTTTCTAGGTCCTCGATTCTTCTCTGATGCCAACACCGATGTTGAGGCCGACTACCTCACACTCATTTCAAAAATCCCAATGTTAGGGCCAGAATTGGGCTATCTCCCTTTACCTTCCCCTTCACAAGTAAGTACTTCACCACCTTTCCCTTCCACCACCTTCTCATCCTTCTCCAGCCTAGTTCATCATTCTTGGAGGAAATCTCTTTCTTAAAGAAGGGAACAATAGTGACAGTTTCTTTGAAAATCTTGTCCTTGACGAGCTAGGTGCGGAGATGGAACTTCTTTTCTTGGAGCTTCTCTATAAGAAAGAGGAGCTTGACAATATCTAGCAACTATGGCTTGACCTAGGCAAAGGTGCAGGGGAAGTAAACATTGAAGGAGCAAGAGAAGACGATGATTATTGGGCCATCTCTCAATTTAAGCCCGTTAGGATTCGAGTGGAGCTTAGGCTTAGATTTTTTATAAAAAATTTAGGTCTAAACCTAGCCCAAAGCCCGAAAAAATTTTAGGTTGGACTTAAGTCGAGATATGCCGTAGCCCAACCTAGCTCAGTTCCATCCCTAAACAAAATCTTCTTCTTGCAGGAGGAGAGCCCTTGGGGGATCTCCTCCTAACTTTAATTTATTTTTGCTTTGAGCCTTCTTAATTTATATCTCTTATTAGGTGACCGTTGGTTCAGGGGATGTAGATATAAGCAATTAATATAGGAGAAGAATAGAACAAGACAGAAAGATGAGGCTAAGAAATCATAAGCTATAACTCAAGTCCTGATTGAAAAAATAAAAGAGGGAAACAAGAAGAAGCATGGAAGAAGAATATATTTTTTTACTCTGAGGGATAATTTATAATTGGGGGAGGGAGGAGTCGCTAATGCAATTATGAATTTTTTAACTTGGAGAAGGATTGAGATGATGCCAAATGGTATTTTAGGATTGGCTTAAGAAATGAGCAATGAATCATATGTTTGATTTACAAAAGTGAATACTCACTTCTAGATCTGATGGTTTGGAGTGCTTGCCTCGAGCCCAAATCCATTAGATATTCTCACCCTTTCTACATATTTTTTAATGATTTTGAGTATATTTTTAGGCATTTTAGAGGTGAATTTTACCACGAGAGTAGATATGTCAAAAAAAAGACTGCAAGATTTTAACCAAGTTACATGGACTATGGGGGCAGGGCACGATTCAATTTTGCGTCCAATCTGAGCTCGCTTGGCTTAATTTCAAAATTTGTCAAATATAGGCTCAAAAGTTGATCTAGTGGCACCGACATGCATATGTGAAAATGTGGCAAGTCAAGCATAGGAAAATCTACTTAGGCTCTCAAGATCATCATGTAGGTGAAGAGGAGGTGAGATTAATGATAAGTTATGAGAGAATTAGCTTGTGATAGTGAATCAAGCTAGATCAAGAGAAGTCATGTAGCTAATTTAAATAAATTGATGGAATTGGATGAAGTTTTGCCCAATTAATCCTGTGGTTGATCAATTGGTGATGGAATTAGATAGGAGGGGGGGTGGATTGGACTTGAAATGGCTTGGCATTGAGACAATTGGATCTGGATGAGCGAAATTGGGGTTTAAAAATGGGATGTCAAGGGATGTCTACAAACATGGATGGCTGAGAATTGCTGCCCCAAGTTCCAGCTTGTCAAGGTCATGTTAAGATAGGTGCTTTTCCATGTTACCATTAAAGAATAGTGAAGCATTTATGCAGATACTTTTGTTTTACTTGCTAACATGAATTGCATTACACTTACCAATGATAATCGATACAAAAAAAAAAAAAAAAGAAAAAAAAAAAGAAAAAAAAGATATGAAAGCAATCCAAAACATTCATGGCAATCAGGTAACAAAATTGGAGGGTCCAGGCAGAGCAAGCACACAACCTATCATCCCAATTTGATTTTTAAACAAACCCAGATTATGGCAGCAACAATTCCATCAAACTAATTAATTTATCTTATTCTTGTAGACTCATGACATCTTGGCTCTTGATACAGCATTTGAGATAAACATTTTGGTTATGCACCTGTGTCCATCTAAACATTTTGAATACTATCAAGCACTTTGCAAGCGATCATTCTTTAAAAAAGTTACATCATATTTACTTTATTTTTACTTAGAAAATAAATAAATGAAAATATGTGTAGTAGATAAAAATAGAGTGACTTTATCAGATTAAATCAAAGCCATCGATATCTCCTTTAAATCAATCATAACGCTTCATTTTTCGTGCGTGTCGCATGCCAAATCCTAAAACTAGTCTTCATAATTTTAAAACTGGTAAAAAGTAATACAACTTAAGCGGCCACTTGCGTGGTACTTTGTTGTCCTGCTTGACATGTGAGTTGCCGGTGTTAGCTGGATCAATAAGGACAATTCCTTGGGAGTAGCCAAGCCAGCTTGGTTACAACCACCACGGAACTTCAACTCGGATTAAACTCTTGCCCTCCGAGAAAAAGATGGAGAAGGAGAAAGATGGGGAGGACAAGGAGGCGTTGGTATCGAATACAGCGTGGGCGAATCCCCGCTATCATTCTCGAAGAAAAAATATATTTATATCACGAGATGGAAGTGACGTCGAGCCTATTCAGAGCCATACAGTGTAAAAATATAAACCGTGGAGGATTCTGACTCCTTGAAATCTAATTTGAGGCGGTAATGGATGGGATATAATTTGGCTAAGCTATTATCCGCGTCTATCTCATATCCATCTCACGACCAGATGGGATGGGCAGATTCAAAGAGAACAGGTTGGATGGATCGGACCAAATAAGGTTGTCCAAATAAATAAATAAATAATATAAAAATAAATCTTAATATTTAACATGATATAAAAAATAAAAGTTAAATATATAAAATATAACAAAACAAATTTTTAACAATAACATAAACATAAAAAATAAAACTATTTTTTTTAAAAAAATAAATATTTTTAAATGTAGAAAAATTATCAATTAAAATTAAATAATCACATAAGAATACGGTGTATAATTTTTTAAATGCCTGATCTTTTTTATGTGCAAAATGGCTATAGCAAAAGATTGAAAAGAAATTGATGAAAAAATTATATATATATATATATATATATATATATGGATTAGATTTATAGTAAATTTTATCATTATTTATAACTATTTCTGATACGGCAAGATCGCTGACGTGGAGCACACCTCAGATTTGGCAGGCAGCGAGGTGGGCAGATGTCACCACATCATATTTCTTTCCCAGCTCCTTCGCCAGGTGGCTCCCGAGGGGTCGAGCCCATCTCGGCCGAAGTCGAGCTCCCTCCAGCTCCTTCGCCAGGTGGCTCCCCAGGGGTTGAGCCCACCTCGTCCAAAGTCGAGCCCGTTCCTTAGAAGTATCGCGAAAGGAAAAAGGTCATCAGCACCAAGTCTACAATCGAGCCGGCGCGCGCAGTACGATGCGTCCAGTGCGATGCCCCAAAGCTAGAAAGGTGCACCTACCATCATTTGCACCATTTGAGTAGAAGTGCCCCGATCGAAGCACCAAGTCCTAAGCTGGCCACCTGCACCACCCATAAAGAGAAGGCCGCGTTAGGGATCTCAGATCCAAGGGCGGCTGCCCCTGGATCAAGGCCCTGCTAAATTTTCCCAATCGTGATAACCCACCAGAAAAACAAGGGTTGCCACGTAACTCCCTACTGTAAGGGGAAATGACCTCGGGAGCGTGGCCACAGATGCCATTGACCCTCGAGCACCCCAAGAGGGGGAAGACCGAGGCAAGAAGGGAGGGAACCGGTAATCTAAAAGGAGGATCCAACAGGTGAGAACAAGATAAGCACGGAAAAGGGCGGAGAAGGAGAGACAAGCAACGAGAAGGCTCAAAGGCCTTCCAAGAGACTCCCGGAGAGAGTCCCGACGGGCACAGCCTCCCTAGCTCGAGTCTCGCTCCTCTCCTACCACTCTTAATCTTTTACTAAATACTCTCCTCCAAGCATGGTGACCGAACAGGAATCCGCCTTGGAGGATTTGTTCCTCTTTACCATTTGCTGACTTGATCGTTGGAGTGCCCCCGCCAGAATCTTTGGCTTAGGTCTTTAACTTTGTCTTGCAGGATCGGGAATCGCTGGATTCCGAAAGACGAGGCTGAGGTCCAGCGCCATATTAGAGCTGCAGGCTATGACGGTGAGGACAGCAATAGATTGGCATGCTAGGAAGGGGGAAAAAGCCTCTGTCCGAGCAAGCCCCTCGCAATTTTGAAAATAGCTCCATTCAGAACATGGTGGTAACTCGTGCACGAGAAGCTTCCACCAGCCGAGCAGGGGATGCCCCTTCCCCTTCGGGCCCGTGTAGCCCGGAAAGGGAGCTCCCCTCTCTAGTACAGCCGCCCCCGGTAGGCGCCCAGTACACTACACTCACCCAGTAGATGCAGGCACTGGCCACGGCCGTGAGGCAGCTGCAGTACCATCAACGCTCCCTGGTCACCCAGCCGCAACCAGGGACCCCTGCAGCCAAAGTTGCTCACCCCTGCTTTAGCCTATGCTCCATCCAAGGCAGGCCGTCACATCCGTGGGCCACAACCGATCCTCGCGGGAGTCGCCAGACCCCTGCAAAGAGAAATCACTCCGGGTCAGCTGACCGGGAGAGCCAATCCCCGGTGGATGGCAACGCCGTTGTCAAATGCGGCAAACGCCGCCGGGGCAAGGCTCCCCGTCACGACCATCTCCAACTATCAACCCCACATTCTCCAGCGGCCTTAGTGGAAGGTTCCACTGATGAGGCTATTAGGCACATGGCTCAGTGGTGCCTAGAAGAACAAAAGCGTAGGCTGGTGGAGCTCTCTCGCTAGTTCGTCAATATACAGGGCTCCTCCAAGGAGCCAGCAGGCTATGATGCCTGACCCCCATTCTCCCAGGAGATCCAAGAGGAACTTGTCCCGAGTCGGTTCCGCATGCCTCAGGTGGATCCCTACGACGGGACCACCGACCCCCTGGACCACTTAGAGAGCTACAAGGCTCTCATGAGGGTCTAGGGAGTGACAGACACCCTCCTGTGCATCGCCTTTCTGGCAACCCTCCGGAAGGCTGCTCGAGTCTGGTTCACCAGCCTCGAGCTCGAAAGCATCGACTCCTTTTCACAGCTGGAGAGGAGGTTTGTGGTCCACTTTGATGCCTATCGGAAGGTGCCACGAGAGGTAGATAGCCTCTTTTCTATCAGGCAGCAGGATCATGAACCCCTGCGGGACTATGTGACCCGCTTCAAAGTTGCCGCTCTTGAGATCTACAGTCTGGACGAGCCTGTCGCCATGCTGGCATTGAAGAGAGGGCTCTGAACATCCCACTTGACTTACTCCTTGGATAAGAACCTGCCGAAGATATACTCCGGCCTCCTCCTCTGCGTCCACAAATACATCCTTGCCGAGGAGGCCGACCGTACCAGAAGGGAACTGGACGGGAAGCCCCCGAAGAAGCCTACCTTGAGAGAAGCACCCGGGACGTGGAGGCCTGGGTCATCCACGGGCTTCCGGTCGGGGTCGAAGCTGAAGGGTGGCTCCATCCTGGAGGAAACTTTCACTCCCCTCCTCGTCCCAAGGTCAAAAATCATGATGGAAATTGAAGGCGAGCGCTATCTATGCCAACCTCCCCCACTGAGATCGTCGAATGGCCATGACAAGACGAAGTATTGCCATTTCCACCATAATCACTGCCACGATACTGAGGACTACCGCAACCTTAAAAGGAAGATCGAGGACCTGATAAGGAGGGGGTACCTTAGAAAGTTTGTGAGGGGCGAGGTCTCGGCGGAGAATTAGCCACTTACAGCTCTCCCCCCCATCCCTGTAGTCGATAATCGACCCACCGAGAAGCCTGTGGGTATGATATATTGGGGGATAGAGCGCACCCATAAGAGAGCCCGGGAGGGAGAGAGTCTGGAAAATGTACTCCCCTTCAGAAGGGGAAGGGAAGCGAGGAAGAAAATGTAAGTGATGATGCTATCGTGGTCGAAATGACCATTGCCAAGCATCCTATAAAACAAATTATGGTCGATAGTGGGAGCTCGACCGATGTCCTTTTCTACGATGCTTTCTCTCGGATGAACTTACCTTCTGATCGATCGAGACCAGTGCACACCCCTCTCATGGGTTTTATTGGAGATTCTGTAGGAGTCGAGAGAGAGATCACTCTCCCCATCACGATCGAGTCACCACCCGATAGAGTATGGTTATGATGACCTTCACTGTCGTTAGGCTCCCATCACCTTACAATATAATTCTTGGCCGCCCTAGACTCAACTTTCTTGACACGATCATATCCACCAAGTTACTGTTGGTGTAGTTCCTGACCCCCTACGGTGTAGGAGAGATGAGGGGGGCACCTCAGCTGGTCCAACATTCCCTTCAGGCCATCCTCGGTTCCCAGAGCATCGAGGATAATCCCGCTCAGGACCCTAGGGGCGGTCCCGTCGAATGTCTTTTGACGTATCCCCTAGGTGCAGACCCGTTGAAGATGGTGCAGATAGGAGCCTAGCTGCCGAAAGAAGAACGGGCCTGCCTGCTCAGTTTTCTCCAAGCGAATGCAGATGTGTTCGTCTGGACCACGGTCAATATGCTGGGGATTCCTCCCGACGTCATCACCCACAAGCTGAATGTTGATCCAAAGTGTCGTCCAATTCGATAGAAGAAGAGAAGCTTTGCCTCAAAAAGGCAGAAGGTGATCAATGATGAAGTGGAGAAGCTCCTCGCGGCTGGATTCGTTCGTGAAGTACAGTATCCTAGCTGGCTGGCGAATGTGGTCATGGTCAAGAAGAGTAATGGAAAGTGGAGGATTTGTGTGGACTACACTGACCTTAACCATTCTTGCCCGAAGGATAGCTTCCTACTTTCGAAGATTGACCAACTCGTGGATGCCACCTCGGGGCACTGCTTACTCTCCTTCATGAATGCATTCTCTGGGTACAACCAAATCCGAATGCATCCGGAGGACGAGGAGCACACTGCCATCATCATGGACTGCGGGACGTACTGTTATAAGATGATGCCTTTCGGCCGGAATAATGCTGGTGCCACGTACTAGCGACTAATCAATAAGGTCTTTAAAGACCAGATCGGCCGCAACATGCAAGTTTACATGGATGATATGCTTGTCATGAGCAGGCCAACCTTGGACCACATGGATGACCTGGCAAAGATCTTCAGCAACCTTCGCCTGCACCAAATGAAGTTGAACCCGGCGAGTGCACTTTTGGCATGGTGGCCGGGAAGTTCCTTAGCTTCATGGTCACTCAAAGAGGGATCAAGGCCAACTCAAAAAAGGTTCGAGCAGTCCTTGATATGGAGCATCCCATCTCCAAGAAGCAGGTCAAGCGACTTACCGGCCGTATAGCGGCCTTGAGCCATTTCATCTCGCGATCCGCCGATCGCTGCCAACCCTTATTTAAGGCACTGTGCAAGATGCATGACTTCACCTGGACAAAAAAGTATTGAGAATCCTTCGAGGAGCTGAAGAGAACCCTGGCATCACCACCACTGCTCTCTTGGCTGGAAGAGGGAGAAAAGCTCCTCCTATACATGGCGGTCACCCCGAGAGCTCTCAGCTCGGTCTTGGTCCGCACGGACAAGGACGGAGTCGAGAGGCTAGTATATTATACTAGCAAGCTTCTTCGCGATGCCGAGGTCAGGTACTCTCGCTTCGAGAAGTTAATTTTTGTGCTCATCATGTCTGCCCAATGCCTTAGTGATGGGGAACTAATTTGCATGCAATTTTTTTTATATGTTTTATATGTGGGGTTGAGTGATTAATTCCTAAATTTCATATTAAAATATGTTGTAGAGAATTTTATATGAATTTTAGAAGATCAGCATGCAGATTAGGACCTAGAAAAGTAGAAAAGAAGGATCGCCGGGGCTGAGAAGCCTCGGTTAGGGCAAGTTCTCCTACAATAAAACTACTGGAGGTAGAGGGGTGTACCTGACAATGTCTGTGAAGATCGCAGCAAAAGGGTCTCTCATTTCTCGACGGATGCGGCCTGGAAAATCGAGCCATCACGACCCAGGGCCAGGTCTATCAACGCTTCCTGGTCCGATGGCAAGGCCGGCCAGAGTCGGACGATTCGTGGATTTCTCGAGAGGACCTGCAATGCCTCAACCCTTGGGAATTCACTATAATCCAAAGATTATAGCCGATTAGTTTTCCGGGCTCACTAATCAAAACCTGACTTGTTTTTACAAGGCTCACAAGTCACAACCTCACTTGGTTTTACGGGCTAACCAAGAACCTTAGTGGTTTTGCGGGCTAACCACCAACCTAATTGATTTTCACAAGGCTAACCAAAAACCTCCCTTGGTTTTCCGGGCTAACCAAGAACCTTAGTAGTTTTGTGGGCTAACCACCAACCTAATTGGTTTTCAAGGCTTACCAACAACCTCACTTGGTTTTCCAATAGGCTAACCAATAACCTTTACAAGATAAAAGATAGGGAAATAAAGAACCAATGTAAGCTTTCAATAAAAAGCAAATAAGTCGATGTAGTTCGAAGTAGTGTTGCTTTGCTCTTGTTGAAGCCTTTTGAATACCCAAGAATGAATGATCTATAATGCACTTGATAGCTTTGAATGCTTGGAAGGCTTCCTTCTTGCTTGAGAGTGGTTGAGCTTTGAATGAATCGGAGTTAAGGCTCTCCTCTTTTCTTTTCTCTTTAAACTCTTCAAAGATATTTAATACAATGAATAGTTGTTGTCTTGATTTGATTTGAAGCCTTTATATACCTTCCCAAGCTCCCAAAACTGAAATCTAGCCGTTATACTTGAAAAACTAGCCGTTGGAGGGCATTTGGAAGAGTTCTGTGCTTGAAAAAACTAGCCGTTACTGTTGTCAAAACTCCATGTGTCGACACTTTCTCTTCATGTGTCGACACATCCAGTTGACATATGTTCTTCTTGAGTCGACACAAGTTCAAAATATTCCATTCAGATTCTCTGAAAAAATTAGCTGAATCGACACATTCTTAGTTGAGTCGACACATAGTGTCGATACATTAGTTCCGTGTGTCGACACATCAACTATTCCTTCAACTTCTGCAAGTTCTGTGGCTTGAAATTCTCAGACGATGTGTTGATCCATGTGTTGACACTTTGAGTCAACACATAAGGTCCATGTGTCGACACATCATCTGTGCCATTTGAGATTTCGCTGCGTGCCGATCTGAGTTAACACACCATCTTCATATGTCGACACATCAAGTCATGTGTCGACACCTTTAGTCGACACATCATCAAAAAGATGCAGAATTTGCTGAACTTGAGCTGGAACATGTCTTCATTTACCTTGGTCATCCATTCAACCAACTCTTTGAGTGTCCAAGTCTAGTTTTGTGCAATCATTCCATTCAAACTTGCTTCTACAACATAATTGGGCTTCTTCAAATTTTGTGAGCATCCTTTCATTTGAAAATACACTTAAAGCAAATCATTAGTCCTCAAATTATACTTAACTATTTTTCTTATCATCAAAATCAATTAGTGGAGTCAACAATCTCTCCCTTTTTGATGATGACAAAATCCTTAAGTATAAATTGCTTTAAAAGAAAGCTTTAAGAGAATAGATCAAGATGCACAATATTGAAAGCATTAAGTGTCAATCATTACCTAAAATTATAAACATTCAAAATACAGGTGATAGAATTCAAGCTTGTTTCAAGGATAGAGAGTATCAGAACTTAGCCAGAACTTTGATATTCATTTAAATGCAATAAAAACATGTATCATGATACTCTTATAATGAAAGTTTCAGCAATTGACAAAGCTCCCCCTGAATTAATGATTCATAATAAAATTTGAAAGAATCATTTCAAAAACATTGAAAGAGTGATTTTGAGAATCATATTTACTTTGACAAAAGGTAAAGCTCTCCCTTTCATAAATTTAGGTTTTCAAAAAGTAAAAGTTACTCCCCCTTTAATTTGGAGAGGTAGACATACATTTATACTTTAAATAATATCATAAATTACTCCCCCTTTTTGTTATCATTAAAAAGGTAGGAAGAAATGAAATGAATAAACAAGACAAAGCACAGTCACTGAACATATAAAAGTAATTCAAGACATCATTCATGTTTACCAAAGATATAGAAGTGTGAAAACACAAAGTTTTTCATATATGTCAGGAATTTGTACATCAAGTACACAAGTACATAACAAGGATAAAAGTACATGTAAACATGAAAGTAAACTATCTGGAAATATAAAACTATCAAGAAATATATCAATGTCCTAATCCTCATCCATCGAGATATCAGAAGATGAACCAATCTCGATCGGTCCGGTATCAGAAGAAGATTGAGCTCGCAGCCAACGAGGTCAAAGATCTCAAAGTCTGGTCCTGGTCTGCTGATGAGGGGTACGGCATCCACGTCCTCTACGACGAATATAGGTCCGACCTCTAGTTGAAGCAGTAGAGGTAGAAGCTACGTTCTCCGCAAGAACTGAACTGATCGGGCGAATCATCTCAGCAACAACTAGGGCAGGAGTACAATCAAAAGTAGGTCCAGAATCAAGATACTGAAAGCCGGGTGTGTAAAACCCAAGCTCTTGAGTGACTGATGAAGTATGAAGGGTAGGACTATCAAAAGTAGGTGTAACAGCTGATGATACAGGCGTATCAAGAATAACAATATCAGTTATGGAAGGTATCGGTGTATGTACAATAGATGTATCAAGTGTGGGTGTCTGAATGATAGGTGTATGAGTATCAGGAGAATTAATAGAAGGTAAATCAGTAACAGGTAGGTCAATAACAGGACTAAGAATAGGAATAAGAATAGGAACTGGAGTTTGATCAATCGATCTGGAAGGAGAGGATGGATCAAGTATTGGGGCAGGTGAGAAGGATGGGTCAACAGGTCTCGCAGCTATGTCATCCATCACCTCCATAACTGGCTCTAACATAAGATCATCAATGTCAAACTGGTCGGAGTCAGTCACCTCATCTCCATCAACATCTCCAATAATAGTATCTCCAACTCCATCTCCAATAGTAGTCTCAGCACCAATATCAATATCACCAATGTCATCAGATGGTACTGGAGCAGGAACATCAACAGTGGCAAGAGCTGTCTGTAGTAGTAGCACTTGTAGAAGATCTGGACAGTGCTGAGAGAATAGCCGAAATACCATCACTGAGACCTCTGTGGCTCTCTCACATATCAACAATAAAAACATCTAGACGCTGTCTCATGATGAAAACATCGATCTTTATGCATCTGACTCTGTCCTCTAGAGTATCTGAAATACCGGGAGTCTCCGTCTGCTCTGGCTATGGCTGTGGTTGGGCAGATGTAGAAGGATCTGACTGAGCTGGCTGTGCTGCAGTCTCAAGCTGTGTCTCGCTCGGTCCAGCCTCACCTGATAGAATCTGCTCCTCCTCTGCTGTATCCTCATCAATGTTAGCTGCATCCTCAGCCTGTCCTGATATCCTGCGTGTCCACTGGCCTCGGACTAAATGATAACCCATGCGATGTAGTGACCTGATGTCATATACATCAGTATGAATCAAGGTACGATAGGACTCATCTTGGAAGCTGACTTCATACTCTCTGAATAGTACTGTCAAACCCATGCCATACGGCAAGCAGAGCTGCTGGCTAGACGCTGCCTTAGTAATCTGATGGATCATCAAAACAGGAAGACAAACCAGAATCCGCTGAATCAGAGAGACCATCACGAGCAGCTCTTGCTCGGCAATGTAATCAAATCGACCGGTCTTCGGCAGAAGAATCCGGGCAACAATGTGATGTAGCAGTCTCATCTCTGCTTACAGTCTCAAAGCAGGAATAGTGGCTCCCTCTGGTAAGGTATCAGACTCAAAAAATGCACCGGAGCCCACTAACTCTGTCCAATAGACTATCCATAACTAATCTAGTCATGGGTATATCCCATACCCTACTCAGAATCTCAGCTGAAATGGGAATATCCTGTCTCCTGACCTGAGCAATCCAGCCATCTGATCTATGGACAAGTGATCCGTAGAACTCCCTCATCAGCCCGGGATAATATCTCTCACTGAGTGAACAGAAAGATGCCAAACCAGCATGTCGGATCCACTCTCCTATCTGAAAATGTGCTGGTCCAAGAAAGAGAAGTCCACTCGGCATCCTCCAACCACTATCTTGGAGCTCATCCAACTAGAAGGTACAAACAATTATCGTACAGGTGGATCTGGAGCCCTAGACTCGTGTCGTGCCTTTGTTCTCCGCTCTTCTTCACGCTATGACTGACACGGTCGGCGAACAACTTGTTTGCGAGGACCCATAGTCAACAATCAAGGTTTGGGCAAGGTTTTTGGAGGAAATAGGGGGTTTCTAGGGTTTAAGAGCTAAAACCTAGAAGGGATTCCAATAAAAAATGAACACGAAACCTTCAAATCCGAGAGAATGGCGGGTAAAAGCACGGAAATGAGAGGATTAACAAGATGGATACCTAGAGTTGAAGTGTCGGCTCGGAGGAAATTGAATTTTGGGGAAAAAATGGATCGAAAATCCTTAAAATCTCAGTTTCCCATCGGGTATGTGTCGACTCACGCATGTGTCGACACATAAAGGAGTCGACACGATGTGTCGACACATCGACTTAAAAACTGAAAAATTTAGAATTTCACAAAAAGATCAAAATCAATTTAAGCAACAGATATTTGGAGTGAAATCATCAATGATTAATCATGATTTATCAAAAGTAAGACTGAATGGATCTAATTCGAGTCATATTTGGAGAAAAGATTTAATCAAAGGGATTGATGATCCCGAGCTCTCTTCTAATCATACAGAATCGATCTTCCAAGAGAGGTTTAGTTAAAATATCAGCTAATTGAAATTTAGTACATATAAATTCAAGCAAAATATCATTGTTCTCAACGTGATCTCTAATAAAGTGATGCCTAATTTCAATGTGCTTGCTCCTAGAGTGTTGAACAGGATTTTTTGTCAAGCAAATAGTACTTGTATTATCAAATTTGATAGGAGTTCTAGCCAACTTGATTCCAAAGTCTTCAAGTTGTTGTTTAATCCACAAGATTTGAGCATAACAACTTCCTGCTACAATATACTCAGCCTCAGTTGTGGATAGTGTAACTGAAGTTTGTTTCTTGCTAAACCATGAGATTAAGTTAATCCCAAGAAACTGGCAAGTTCCACTAGTACTCTTTCTATCTAGTCTACAACCAGCAAAGTCTACATCAGAATATCTAATTAATTTAGTAGAAGAATTTCTAGCATACCACAAACCAATGCTAATAGTACCAGACAGATATCTAATAATGCGCTTAACAACCATAAGATGTGATTCCTTAGGTTCTGACTGATATCTAGCACACATGCAAACACTGAACATAATATCTGGTCTACTAGCAGTAAGATACAGTAAAGAGCCTATCATGCCTCTACATAATTTCTGATCTATAGATTTACTATTTTCATCTTTATCTAATTTACATGAGGGGCTCATAGGCGTACTATTAGCTTAGTAGTCTCCATCCCAAACTTTTTGATAATTTCTCTTGTGTACTTAGCTTGGTTGACGAAGATACCATCTGAAGTTTGCTTAATCTGGAGTTCGAGGAAGAAGTTGAGTTCTCCCATCATGCTCATCTCGAACTCACCCTGCATTAACTTAGCAAACTCTTGATAAAGAATTTCATTAGTAGCACCGAAAATAATGTCATCAACATATATTTGTACTATTAATAAATCAGTATCTTTCCTTTTCAAAAATAGTGTTTTATCAACATTTCCTTTAGAAAATTCATTTTCAATAAGGAATTTGCTTAACCTTTCATACCATGCTCTAGGTGCTTGCTTTAATCCATAAAGTGCTTTGTGCAATTTGAAGACATGATCAAGATGTGCATGATTTTTAAAACCGAGTGGTTGTTCAACAAAAACTTTTTCATTTATAAAACCATTTAAAAAAGTAATTTTAACATCTATTTGAAATAATTTAAAGTTCATGAAACATGCAAAAGCTAATAATAGTCTAATTGCTTCAAGTCTAGCAATAGGAGCAAAAGTTTCATCAAAGTCAATCCCTTTCTCCTGATTGTAGCCTTTAGCAACTAGTCTAGCTTTATTTCTAATTACAACATCATTTTCATCTAATTTATTCCTAAATATCCATTTAGTACCAATAATAGAAACATTAGGTGGTCTTTCTACAAGAGTCCAAACATTATTTCTATCAAATTGTATTAGTTCTTCTTGCATAGCATTGATCCAATTAGAGTCTTTTTCAGCTTCTTCAAAACATTTATGTTCTATTTGAGATACAAAAGCTATGTAATCACATTCATTTCTAATAGAAGCTCTAATTCTTACCCCTTTAGATGGATCACCTAGGATTAATTCCTTAGGGTGTCCATGAGCATACCTCCACTCCTTAGGTAGATCATGATTCTCTGGAGTGTCATCTTCTTTCTCATCTTTGTCCTGATTCTCTTCATTCGGTTAAGCCTGATCATCCAATGTCAGCTTCTGAAGTTTGTCAGCACCTACACATTCATCAATTGTATCCTCTTTTCTCAAGGACTTGTTAGAACATTCTTCAAATATGATATGTACAGACTCTTCTACAACTAAAGTTCGTTTGTTAAATACTCTGTATGCCCTGCTTGATGTAGAGTATCTTAAGAAGATACCTTCATCAGACTTGGCATCGAACTTCCCTAGATGATATTTTCTATTATTCAAAATAAAACATTCACAACCAAAAACTCGAAAATATTTCAGGGTTGGTTTTCTTTGGTTCCAAAGCTCATATGGAGTTTTCTTTAAAATAGGGCATATTAAAACTTGATTCAAAACATAACAAGCTATATTTATAGCTTCAGCCCAAAAATACCTTAGCAAATCATTTTCACAAAGCATAGTGCATGCCATTTCTTCTAAAGTACAATTTTTCCTTTCTACTACCCCATTCTGCTGAGGTGTCCTAGGTGCAAAAAAATTGTGTTCTATCCCTTTTTCATTACAAAAGTTTTCAAAATCTTGATTTTCAAATTCGGTTCCATGATCACTACGGATACAAACGACTGAAACACCTTTTTCGTTTAAGACCTTTCTGTAAAACTTTATGAATACAGAAAAAGATTCATCTTTTTGTGCTAAGAAGAAAACCCAAGTAAATCTCGAAAAGTCATCCACAATAACTAATCCATATCTCTTGCCTCCTAGACTTGATGTTCTAGTTGGTCCAAAGAGATCCATATGGAGTAGTTCAAGTGGTCTACTAGTAGTTACAAATCCTTTTGGTTTGAAAGAGGTTTTGACTTGTTTTCCAAATTGACATGCTTGACAAATTCTATCTTTTTCAAAATTGATTTCAGGTAAATCTCTAACTAAATTCTTTTTGCAAAGTTTTGAAATAAGGTATATACTAGCATGCCCTAACCTTCTATGCCATAACCAACTAGTCTCTTCTTTGGTAGAATTCATTGCAACAAGGCATTCTCCATTTGGTAAACATAGATCATCAAGATCTACAAGATAGATATTTCCATGCCTTTTTCCAATGAATTATACTCCATTTAAATCTGGACTAGAAATCATGCAATATGATGATTTGAAAACTACTTGAAAACCTTTGTCGCAAAACTGACTAATATTTAAGAGATTATGCTTTAAACCATCTACTAGAAGTACATTACTAATACTATTAGAAGGAGTTATGTGAACCTTACCAATTCCAATGATTTTACCTTTACCATTATCACCAAAGGTCACACTTCCTCCATTCAAAGCTTCAAGAGAGGTGAATTGCTTCACATCTCCAGTCATGTGCCTTGAGCAACCACTATCAAGATACCAAATTCGTTTATTTTTCTTGGTTGCAAGACACACCTGCAATAAGATCAAGCTTTGTTTTTAGGTACCCAAGCTAACTTGGGTCCTTTCGGGTTAGCATTTAAAATGTTTCCTTTTGGAACCCACATTTCACCAAAAGATATGATTTTTCTAAAATTGCATTGATATGATTTATGACCTATTTTTACATGTAAAACAAGTGATACTGGATGATGCAGGTACAAAAAAATTTTTGAAATACTTTTGTTGCTTTTGAGGTTTATATCTTAAACATGCATTGTTGAAAACTGCTCTTTGATTATTTAAAAGTAAATTCAGCTTTTCTGAACTAAAGGTGAATTTATCAATAAAACGTTTGATTTTCTCAAGTTCATTTTTGTATTTTTCATTTTTAAGTTCCAAATCTTTGTTTTTCTTTAAAAGATTATTGTTAAAAACAACATGTTTAGGTCTTTTTAGAACTTCATTTTCCATAGCTAGAGCATTATTCTTCTTTTCCAAAACATCTAGCTTAATTTTCAAAGAACTAACATCATTAAGTAAAGAATTATTTTTTAATGAGAAGCTATTAGAATGCTTTTTTAATTTCTTATTTTCAGATAATACTAACTTATAATCATGCATCAATTCTTTAAAAGCACTTCTAAGCTCATCAAAAGTAAAATCAACTTCAGAGTCGAAACATACCTCTTCATTATCCTGATGTGCCATTAAGCAGAGATTTGCAATTTAATTCTGCTCTTCCTCTGAACTGGAGTCTTCGCTATCACTCCACATGGCCATCATTGCTTTCTTCCTTAGTTTCTTCCTTGACTTCTTGAGGAGAGGACAATCAAATTTATAGTGCCCGGGTTTCTTGCACTCAAAGCATGTAGGTACTTCCTTCTCCTTTTTCTTATCTTTATCTTTTTCTTTTTCCTTTCCCTTTTCCTTAGATTGAAACTTCTTCTTGTAGCGAAATTTTCTCCTCTTCATGAATCTTCTAAACTTTTGGGCAAGGAGGGCTTCTTCACCTTCTTCTTCTTCATCATCATCGGACTCATCATTCGAGGATTCTTCTTGAACATTTGATTTAAAAGTGATCCCCTTCTTCTTTTTATCCAAGTCTATTGATTTATATTTCAAGTTGAGCTCATAGGTCATGAGCGATCCTACTAGCTGCTCAAGTGGAAGCTTGTCTACATCTTTTGCCTCTTGAATTGCGGTCACCTTTAGATCCCATGACATTGGTAGTGACCTAAGAATTTTGTTCACAAGATCAGCATTAGATATGACTTTACTAAGACTCCTCATAGCATTTACAATATTTGTAAAACGTGTATACATATCAGTAATGGATTCATTTGGTTCCATCCGAAACATCTCATATGTGTGCACTAACATGTTTATCTTGGTGTTCTTCACTTGATCGGTATCCTCATGGGTAACCTCAAGTGTGTCCCATATTTCTTTGACGGACGTGCATGTAGATATCCTATTGAACTCATTAGGATCTAATGCACAATACAAGAGATTCATTGCCTTAGCATTGATCTCGGATTGTTTAATGTCATTTTCATCCCAATCCTCTTCAAGTTTTAGGATGGAAACACCATTAACCACCATCGAAGGAACATGAGGACCCTTATCAATTACTTTCCACAAATTGTAACTATAGAATGCATATAAATTCTCATCCTAGTTTTTCAATAAGTGTAATTTGCATCATTGAAAAATGGAGGTCTGTTTGAGGCTTGTCCCTCAACTATACTAGTACCAATTGGGGTTGCCATAGATCTTTACTCAAGACGGTAAAGCCTATATACTGAGAACGAAGCTCTGATACCACTTGTTGCCCAGTGAGCAACTCAAGAGGGGGGTGAATTGAATTTCTAATAATTTAAGCTAAGCTTGAATTAAACAAATAACAAACTTTATAAGACAAGATTTGCAATTTAACAAGGTACTAGAATTTAAAGTGTAATGCTCTAATATAAAGGTGCATCGAAAATTGAAAACAATAGGAAATAAGGAGATGAGCAAGGAAGGAGAAACAAGCAATCACAAACACAACAATCTATAGTGGTTCGGTGCCAACAATGCACCTACATCCACTCCCCAAGATTTTCTTGGGAATTCACTATAATCCAAAGATTACAGCCGATTAGTTTTCCGGGCTCACTAATCAAAACCTGACTTATTTTTACAAGGCTCACAAGTCACAACCTCACTTGGTTTTACAGGCTAACCAAGAACCTTAGTGGTTTTGCGGGCTAACCACCAACCTAATTGGTTTTCACAAGGCTAACCAAAAACCTCCCTTGGTTTTCCGGGCTAACCAAGAACCTTAGTGGTTTTGCGGGCTAACCACCAACCTAATTGGTTTTCAAGGCTTACCAACACCCTCACTTGGTTTTCCAATAGGCTAACCAATAACCTTTACAAGATAAAAGATAGGGAAATAAAGAACCAATGTAAGCTTTCAATAAAAAGCAAATAAGTCGATGTAGCTCGAAGTAGTATTGCTTTGCTCTTGTTGAATCCTTTTGAATGCCCAAGAATGAATGATCTTTAATGCACTTGATAGCTTTGAATGCTTGGAAGGCTTCCTTCTTGCTTGAGAGTGGTTGAGCTTTGAATGAATGGGAGTTAAGGCTTTTCTCTCTTCTTTTCTCTTTAAACTCTTCAAGGATATTTAATACAATGAATAGTTATTGTGTTGATTTGATTTGAAGCCTTTATATACCTTCCCAAGCCCCCAAAACTGAAATCTAGCCGTTATACTTGAAAAACTAGCCATTGGAGGGCATTTGGGAGAGTTCTGCGCTTGAAAAAACTAGTCGTTACTGTTGTCAGAACTCCATGTGTCGACACTTCCTCTTCATGTGTCGACACATCCAGTCGACACATGTTCTTCTTGAGTCGACACAAGTTCAAAATATTCCATTCAGATTCTCTGGAAAAATCAGCTGAGTCGACACATTCTCAGTGGAATCGACACATAGAGTCGACACATTAGGTCCGTGTGTCGACACATCAACTGTTCCTTCAACTTCTGCAAGTTCTGTGGCTTGAAATTCTCAGGCGATGTGTTGATCCATGTGTTGACACTTTGAGTCGACACATAAGGTCCATGTGTCGACACATCATCTGTGCCATTTGAAATTTCGCTGCGTACCGGTCTGAGTCGACACACCATCTTCATGTGTCAACACATCAAGTCATGTGTCGACACCTTTAGTCGACACATGATCAAAAAGATATAGAATTTGCTGAACTTAAGATGGAACATGTCTTCATTTACCTTGGTCATCCATTCAACCAACTCTTTGAGTGTCCAAGTCTAGTTTTGTGCAATCATTCCATTCAAACTTGCTTTTACAACATAATTGGGCTTCTTCAAATTTTATGAGCATCCTTTCATTTGAAAACACACTTAAAGCAAATCATTAGTCCTCAAATTATACTTAACTATTTTGCTTATCATCAAAATCAATCAGTGGAGTCAACAAAGGCACAGGTATTGGCTGACTTCTTGGTTGAGTGTGTAGGCCTGGGCGAGCAGCCGAAGGAAATCTCCTAGGAGCAACATATGGGACCTGAACCAGAGGGTGATATCTAGGTCCTGCACATGGATGGAGCATCCAACGCTAGTGGTAGTAGAGTCATACTCATTCTAGCCAACAGCAAGAGAGTCATCGCCGAGTGCGCACTCCATTTCTGGTTTGTGGCCATGAATAACTAGGCAGAATACGAGGTGCTCCTCATGGGACTGAGAGTCTTTCGCAAGCTGGGCGTACCCAACCTGAAAGTTTTCACCGACTCATAATTGGTGGCCGGGCAGGTCTCAGGAGAATTTAAGGCCCGGGATCCTCAAATGTCGAAGTTCCTGGAACTGGTATGCACAAGTGCAGCGGGCTTCAGATGCTTCAGCATCTCCCACATTCCATGTGAAGAGAATGCTCGCATCGATGCCCTCTCTAGGCTGGTGACCCTGCTGGACTCGTCATTGGGGCATGCCTATATCGAGCATCTCTAGGCCCCAAGCTACGAGGTGTTCGAGGAGGTCCAGGAAGTCACTCCGGAGCCCAGCTGAACGGACAAGTATGTCAGATACATTGCCAATGGAACTTTGTAAAAACAAAACAGGGTTGCGAGTGCCTACACTAAGCATGCAACAGCACAAGGAGCAGGTTGGTATTTTAAAATAATTTTAAAATAATAGCAAAAAAACCTACTTTGCACAGGATCTAACATTTTCAAGATGCAAGTATAGGCTAAAGAAGGCATGAAATAGGCATGTAATATTTATAAACAATTTGATAAACCTAGATCTAGGCATGTATGAAAATTAAAACCAGAAATTTTACCTTATTCCTACTTGGAATAAAGCAGGGATAATAGCTGGAATAGCTGGAATATCTGGAATAACTTTATTCCAGTCTTCTTCTTCCAGCAACCGTTTGGAATGTTCTTTACCTCTTCTCCAAGAGCAGTAAATCCAAACCAAAACTGGCTATACTTTGGTCTCTCCTCCTGCAATAACAGCAAGGCAACTTCTTGACAGAACTTGCATCAATGGAGAGCAAATTGCATCATTCTTCCAACGTTACTAAAGTCCATTCACCCAGAATTTCAGAACAACATTTTCTACAACCAAAAATAGAGAATACAAAATACAGTAGCAATGGAGGTTGATGTAGCTCACAGGTGCTCAAAAGAATACCCTCTAGAGGGGGGACACGCCTGGGCTTCCTCCGATCGGGCTTCTCGCGCGATGCTAGTCACCGGAAACCACTTGAAACGGTGAGTGGGGAGGAAAAACAGAACACTATGCTATGTTATTGTTTTCTCCAAAACAAAGCTTTCTTCCACCAATTGAGCATCAATAAAACAGGGAATCAAAGAAGTCTATCACTCCCAATCTCTCAACAAAAACTCAGGTCCAAAAATACTGATTGAAAGGATGATGGAAGCTCTCAAAAGAAGAATGCACATTGAACGTTTCACAGCCCATAAATTATATTCAGCGAGAACCATGTAACTGGTGATTTTGGGGGCTTAGGAGACCTTTTGGGAATTCGATAGGCCATCACGTTTGAGAACGAATCGAATTCATTTTCAATATAGCAGTGAAGAGCCATTAATGGTGATTATTTCCAGCCAAAATGAGTGAAAATGGGAGAGAGAAAATCACCTTATAACCCTTGTTTGCCCAAGCCATGTATACCGTGTGAATGGGTTCAAAGCCGGTTCACAACCGGTTCAAACATCCTAAACCGGTTCTAAATACAATTAGATCAAAATATAATTTATAAAAGGCTTGGTCAAGTCCTGGTCATCCAGGAACAATTCTCGGTGGACCTGAACAATTTCTGATCGACCCAAAACTGGGTCAATCCAAAGTGTGCTCAATCAAACCATTACCGAAATGATTTCTAATCATAAATCGATACTTGGATCAGGGAGAAATCCTCTATGGCATGTGACCTCATAGGTTCGAACCTAGGCGGTAGCACTGGAACAATTTCAATACCAGCACAAGATACCATATAGCAATGGGTCCCAGCATCTGGATAGGTTGAAGATGCAAGAGCAATCAATCGAACCTCTGGCATATGGTTACCATATAATTCATCCCTTTGACCTCCAATGCTCAGAATGACCTAAGGTTTGACTGCCAACCCTAGCTGAGTCAATCCACAACATGTCTCAACCTCGCAAGTCCAGTGACTCCTCACTTGGACTACCCCGGTCGAGGATTTGCTAAATTGAGATACTGCGAGACATTCAATCCAAACTATTTGGACAGATCAATTCCATTTTGGTCCACCACTGCTCCATAAGTACTTGCCTGTACCCAGAAACCTTCCATCACCGGATTAGAAATCCGGGTAGTCCAGTACCAAAGCACAGGGAGTTGCTTGCAAGCTACCATGATGACCTCAGGTTGGAGGGACACATATACCCATATCCAATCATGAGTATCCCTTTGGCAGGAAAGGGGATACATGGAGTCACACTCAATGAGATATTATATATCCCACTTGCATATCACATCAGTGTCACCACATTCCTTTGGTCAAGAGGATAACCAAACGATGTGAACCACAACAACCTACACTTGATACATTGCTGTCCAGTACAATGTATCCTTTGGTCGTGAACCTAGTTTAAGGACCACTCGATATATCCTCTTTATATCGAAGTCAATGTAGTCCTAAGGACTTCATCACATGAAAAAGAGTTCATTACAGGGAAAAGTCAAAATGTGGAGCTGCCAAAATAGTATTTATTAATTCATACAAAGAGTACAATACTCAGCTCAACCGCCTACAGCCTAGGCAATTGGCTTTGGGACACAATTCCCAACACTTTGCCCAAAGATCGCATAGAGGCCGGTATAATCAAGAGGAAGGCCACATGCTTCGTGTTGATGGATAGGCAACTCTATCGAAGGTCCTACTCCTACCCACTCTTGAAGTACCTGAGTACCCTACTTTCGTACTTCAAGATTTACATGAGGGCCTCTACGAAAATCACATGGGGGGCAAAACATTGGTGTACAAGGCCCTTCGATAGGGGTACTATTGGGAGTCCATGAAGGAGGATGTGGCCAACTTCGTAGAGAAGTGCGACCATTGCCAACGCCATGCCAGTGTGCAACATCAGCCGGCTTTACCACTCTCCCAGCTCTCTGCCCCTGGCCATTCGCCCAGTAGGGCATGGACATCCTTGGTTTTTTTCCTCCCACATATGGGCAGTGCAAGTTCTTGATTGTCCCCATCGACTGCTTCACTAAGTGGGTTGAGGCCGAACCCCTAGCACGGATCATGGAGGCCAACATCAGCAAGTTCTTTTGAAAATAAATTATATGTCGCTTCAGACTCCCTCATACAATCATCATCGATAATGGATGGCAGTTCGACAATCAGGAGTTCGAGGAGTTATGCAACGGCCTCAACATCCACCATCGATTCACCTCGGTGGCACACCCTCAGACTAACGAAGAGGCCGAGGTGACTAACTAGACAATCCTTCAAGGACTCCATACCAGGCTTGATCTGGCCAAAGGTAGATGGACCGAAGAACTCCCTAGTATCTTGTGGGCGTACCATACCATGCCCAGGATGATCACAGATGAGATGCCCTTTAACCTTGTCTTCGGCATGGAAGTCGTGATCCTGGTGGAGATAAGTCTACCCACCTTGTGAGTGGAACAATACGATGAGACCGAGAACCCAGCTCGGCTCCTACTCAACCTAGACCTCCTTGAAGAAATAAGGGATAAGGCTCAATTTCGGATGGTGGCCTACCGGCAATGGGTGGCCCGGTATTACAACTCCAGGGTGAAGCCAAAGATCTTCCGCACTAGCGATCTGGTACTGCGACGGGCAAAAGCCTCCCAGCCTTGAGAATGTAGCAAACTCTCTCTGAATTGAGAAGGCCCATATAGAGTGGTTGAGGCCCTTCCTTATGGGGTCTACTACCTCACCGAACTTGATGGGGCCCGATTCTCTCAAACTTGGAATACCAGCAACTTGAGGATGTACTATAAATGATGTAAGGCTTTCTTATCAATAATAAAATTTCTTTTTGCACAACAGTTGCCCTTGTCTCGCAGGAATACTTTTGCCCGACCCTTGGTCTAGCGACCGAAGACGGGAGATCTAGAAGTCTCACAAACAAGTTGCTTGAACCCAGTTCGGTGAAGTCAAGACCGGAAACTCACGAAGTCCGGCACCTTAAGACCAGAAACTCATGAAGCTCGGCACCTTAAGACCGGAAACTCACGAAGCTTGGCACCTCAAGACTGGAAACTCATGAAGCCCGGCACCTAAAGACCGAAAACTCACGAAGCCTGGCACCTCAAGATCGAAAACTCATGAAGCCTGGCACCTCAAGACTGGAAACTCAGGAAGCTCGGCACCTCAAGACTGGAAACTCACGAAGCCCGGCACCTCAAGACCGGAAACTCAGGAAGCTCAGCATCTCAAGACAGTAAAATCTAGAAGTCCCGCACCTGCGACCCTACTCACATCCCTGGGCCCACAATTCGGCCCCTTGAACCAGGGAGCTTCTAAAAATCTGTGTTCAAACTAACAGCTGAAGTCAAGCTCCCCACCGAAGTCACAACTCATCTCCCGGCATGGACAGAAGGACCACTAAACAGACCGCCGCCCTTGGGTGGGCTCTTGGAGTCTGGTGAGCTCTCGGGGTACTTCAGCAAATGCCTCAGTCCAGCACAGATGATCCCTTCAGGAACTTTCAGATCTCTTCTAAGTCATCTACTATGACTAAGGCCTCCTAGGGAAGTCCAAAATTTGGAGTTGGACAAACCTAAGTTCATGAAATTGCAAAAGGGCGCACGAAGCACAACAGAAGATGGAAAGGACTCCGCTTGTAAGAAGAGTATGAAGGGGAAATACTTCATTGCATTCAAAGGATTTTACAACTTGAGAGGATCCCCGACAGGCCAGGTGATCCCAAAAAAAAAACAAAGTTGAAAATCCTATTACAAAAGTCTGAGGGTAGAAAGACCCCGAGGTCACTGCATCACCGGCTCCTTCCCAGGTCGGTGCACCAATACATCATCGACTCTTGGGGCATCAGCCGGCATGACCATCTTCTCAGTCGGCACAACCGTCTGCTCTGTCGGCCGCTCAGTGGTCGCTGCCTCCATCACCTCCGAGGGAGCCCCCACCTCTCTAGATTACTCCTCGGCACCATCGATGGCGACACCCTCCAAGTCAAGCTCTGGGAAGATCGAAGCCACCTTCTCCCAATAGGCTTCGAATCCCTTGATGAATGAGTCCATGGTCGCCTCGTGGTCCTCATCCTTGAACTCTTGTGACTCCCGGAACTTGAGAACGGCTTCGAGGGCCTCCTTCTTGGCAGCCTCCATCCATGCCAAGGCCCCCTGTGCCTTGTCATTAATCACCGCCAATTCGGCAAGGACCTCATCGACCTGGGCCTCGAGAGTCCAGGATCGCCCCTACAGGTAAGATATCTCTGCCGTGGACTCCTCCTCACGGTGGCTCATCCATGCCCTCTCCTCAGCCAGGGTTGGCTCAAGTTCCTTGACATGACCCTCGGTTCGAGATAGATCATGATGAAGGAATTTGTTAGTTTCCTTCATCTCTTGCCCTTTCTCCATTAGGGTCTTTACGTCAGCCACGAGGTTGCCCAGCCGCTTCTCCTTCTCGGCCTCCCTCTTCGCCCATTCAGTGTAGAAGTCCCGAAGGAGCAGTACGTTGATTCCAATCTACAACAAAAAGAAGAAGTCAGTCCTAGTGACTCGATTGGGATATTAAACAAGTAAGGCACTTACCGAGAAGAGTTGAGGGAGTATGCCCTGTATGGCCACCGACTAGTCCCTACCTCCCCTTGAGTGGCGGTCTTAGGGTTGAATGATGTACTCCATCATTCTCTCTGCCAGGGCAGGGTCTCGGATCACCGAGGCATTCTTCGGTACCCCCGTCGGTGCGTGCCAGGGTTTAGAGGATGATGGTGTTGAAGCCTCCCTGATGCTTGATGGCGAGGCCGATGGAGGCACCTCAACCGTCAATGGAAGGCTCATCGCCGTGGCCAGCAGCACAGGTGGTGGGGCGAGCCGCTTGTCTCTCCTCCCCCTCTTGACCTCGATAACTTCTGGTAAGGGGGCTCGCTGCTGTGGAGGCTAGGGTGTTGGATCAACCACGCTCACCTCCGAAGATGGAATGGACCCGGACCCCCGACTGGTCTCCACCTGGCTCTCTTCGGCATAGTCTCCCTAGCCTCGATCGCTGAGCTCCTCTTGCAGGCATATTCCATCAGATTCTCTGCCGAGTACTTCATCCCTACAATAAAGGAGGAAAGATGGTCGGCCCCAAGTCAAAAAAAAAAGAAAAAGAAAAAGAAAAGAAGAGAGAAAGGACACGTCTGATGAAAACCTAATGAGCTCATGGATCGGGCGAACCCCGACCTTAAACAAGTTCTGCTCCGATAGCAGAACTTTGAGGGAGGGGAGCTGGTCACTGATCAATTGGGTGAAGACCTCCCAGTCAGCGGACTCCACTTAGGAGTTATGGTTCGGGGCCTGGTCCGGATCGCTCCAGACCCAATCAACACCCTCGATCGAAGTGAAGAAATATCGATTCTTCCACCCCTTGATGGAAGTAGGGAGGTTGAACCTAAGGCACTTGGGCCGGGGAGAAAGAAACCAGCACCCGTCATCGGTGGGGTGGCGCTTCAAGGTGAAGAGAGCCCTGAATAAGGAGAAATGGTGACAAATCCATGGAAGTGACAGAAGATAATGAAGGCAGCGATGACCTTGTTGGAATTAGGGGCCAACTGGGCTGGCACGAGATGGAAATTACTGAGGAAAGAAAGAAAGTAAGGGTGAAGAGGAAGATGAAGGCCCCCAACGAGGAACTCTTCGTAAAAAGCAATCTGACTCGGACCGCTTGAAACGACCCTCTCCCCTGGCCCCGAGAGCGAGAGCTAGAAGAAATCTGGGATCCCGTACATCTCCTGGATCACAGAAAAGTCCTCTTCGATTATCATTAAAATGATGCCGAAGGGACCAGTTGGAGCCGCTACCACCAAAGGAGCGACAGTAGGAACAGAGGAGCAGGGGGAGCCCTGGGACTTCCTATGACAATCCCGGTGGGATGCAGGCACCTCCGGACTTCGAGGGAGACTTCGTCCTCCTCATCGAAGGATGGAGTCCTCAACCTGGAGGGGCCTACTTCATTAGGATTACTGGAGGATCGAAGGAACTGGCCCGAAGGAGCCATTCAGAAGAAAAGGGATGAAGGCAAAGAGGATGGAAGACCTAAGACAGGGTTTCGAAAAGACTTGGACACTGCCAACTAGGAGGAAGAAGAAGAAAAAGGAGGAAGGATGAGTAACTCACCGGTTTATCTTGAAGGGGGAGGACAGCGAAGGAAGAAGAAAACTCTGAACTGTCGGCAAGCACGAGAAGTTCAAAAGAGCAGGTTTGGGAAAAGTCCTCTCTCCTTTCAAAATCGATGGACAGTGGCCATATGGCTCTTCGCATCCCGCCATCGGATGAGTGCCATGTGTGGGGGACAACCGGCGGTGATGCTTCGGTGTGCTGAAAATCGCCTCAAGTCTGGTACCAGCAATTATGGTTCCTTGGACTTGTGGATGTGGCACCCCCGTATTGGATCTCAAAACATGACCTGCGGAGTGGTGGAGATCGCGGCAATTATGATACTAGATTTTTCATCCTTCCATGTCAGATCCATATTAACTCCCTCACCCCAATCATAATGTTTCGATGGGACTCGGGAGTGGGGGGCAAATGATGTGGCAAGACCGCTGACATGGAGCATACCTCAGATTCGGCAGGTAGCAAGGCAGGCAGATATCGCCACATCAGATTTCTTTCCCAGCTCCTTTGCCAGGTGGCTCCCTATGGGTCGAGCCCACCTTGGCTGAAGTCGAGCTCCCTCCAGCTCCTTCGCCAGGTGGCTCTCTAGGGGTCGAGCCCGCCTCGGCCGAAGTCGAGCTCCCTCTAACTCCTTCGCCAGGTGGCTCCCCAAGGGTCAAGCCCACCTCGGCTGAATTCGAGCTCCCTCCAGCTCCTTCGTCAAGTGGCTTCCCATGGGTCGAGCCTACCTCGGTCAAAGTCGAGCCTATTCCTTAGAAGCATCATGAAAGGGAAAAGGTCATCAGCACCAAGCCTACAACTGAAGCCAGCGCACATAGTACGATCATCCAGTACGGTGCCCCAAAGCTAGACAGGTGCACCTACTGTTGTTTTCACCATTCGGGGAGAAGTGCCCCGATCGAAGCACCAAGTCCTACAATCAGCCACCTGCACCACCCATAAAGAGAAGGCTGCATTAGGGATCTCAGATCCAAGGGAGGCTACCCCCGGATCAAGCCCTACTAAACTTTCCCAACCATGATAACCCACCAGAAAAATAAGGGTTGCCACGTAACTCCTTACTGTAAGGGAAAATGACCTTGGGAATGCTGCCACAGATGCCGTTGACCCTCGAGCACCCCAAGAGGGGGAAGACCGAGGCAAAAAGGGGGAGAACCGGCGATCTAAAAGGAGGACCCAGTGGACGAGAACAAGATAAGCATGAAAAAGGGCAAAGAAGGAGAGACAAGCGACGAGAAGGCTCGAAGGCCCTCCAAGAGACTCCTGGATAGAGTTCCGACGGGCATAGCCTCCCCAGCTCGAGTCTTGCTCCTCTCCTACCACTCCTACTCAATCTTTTATTAAATACTCTCCTCCAAGCATGGTGACCGAACAGGAATTCGTCTTGGGGGATCTGTTCCTCTTTACCGTACGCTGACTTGATCATCGGAGTGCCCTCGCCGGAATCCCTGGCCCGGGTCTCTAACTTTGTCTTACAGGATTGGGAACCACTGGATTCTGAAAGATGGGGCTAAGGTCCAATGCCACATCAGAGCTGCAGGCCACGACAATGAGAATGGCAACAGTTTCCAATCCATTATGGATAGGATAAAATCAATTTTATTATAGATACTTGGTGGGTGGAGCCAATTGCCAACCCTTGTAGCCCGGACAGTTGGAATTTTTTTAAAATAATATTATTTTAATATTTATTTATTCAAATATGATAGATATGATTATATTTATTAAAATAGGTATATTTTTGGGACATGTGGCAACCAAATTACACAAAGAGGGGGTGTAAATCCATGTGGGAAACTCACAGCTTCGACCTATGGTTTCTCAAATAAATCATAGGTTCAACCTGCGATTTCATTACAGGTAATCAACAGGCTAGGATTCGTTTGTTTCATTTTCCAAAACACCTTCTCTGGCCCCTCTGCTCCCCTCCGGCCCCCTTATTTCCCTTCGGCCCCACCTATTGAGCTCTAGGTACTTTCTCCCCCCTTTGACTTTACCTGTCTCTCTCTAGACCAACATAATTTTCTGAACCCCCACCAAGTATTTTTCATTCCCCACCCACCCACGCCACCTATTGAGCATTTTGTGCCCTGAACCGATACAGGGGTGTCCTAGACCCTCCACAAATCGTTTCCCTCTTCCTGAGTACCACTAAGCATTTCTTGTCCCTGCCCCCCTCCAGTCCCACTTCTCCTCTCTGATAATTTTCAACCCCCCGGATCCCTTGAGCAATCTCATTTCTGGTAATTCCCTTGAAGCATATTCTTGTTTGTTGATTTTTTAAATTTCTTTACTATCAAAAATTATATTATGTTGAACCATGTTACATTGACCATCCATTGTTTTATTTTTTTTAAGTTGCACATATTGATCTAAATTATGAATTTCTTTTCATTGAATGGAGCATTGACTATTAATTGAATTATTAGTTAATTTATAAATAAAATTAATAATATAGTATAAATATTAAATAAATATGATATAAGTATTTATGGTTTATAAATAATTAATTAATTATAAATAAATATATTATGGTATAAAAATGATTCATTAATTTCTAAATAAAATTATTATGGTATACAATGAATTAGTTAATTTATAAATAAAAATATTAAATACAAACATTAATAGTATAATAATAATATTGTATAAATAAAATATTTTATATAAATAAAATATGGTATAACTACTTAATAATTATAATGCATGTTGCTGATCTCGTCGCCGCGCCCGTGCCTCGGAACCGCCGATCCTACCAGACCGCCTTACTCCCGGGGCCCCCTGGCCGGAGCGAACCTGAAAGGCAAGGTCAGAAGACCCTGGCCGGGGATCCCGGCGAGGGAGCTCCGACGATCAAGTTAGTAGACGGCAAGAGGGAACAGATTCTCCAAGACGGGCCCCCAAAGGAGTCCCAGACTCAGAGAATTTACCAGCAAGAAAGGTGCTGGAGGGACCAGAAACCTGGCTGGGTCCCTTTGCCGAGCTCACGCCGAGCGATCCCCTCTCGGGACCCTGGATCTTACTCTCGGAGTGGGGCCTTTAGCCTCTGTTTCTTACTCGTCCCACCTTACCTGGTTGCCTCCTCTTTCCTTCCTTTTATCTCCTCCCGCTACTTGCCTATTTTCCGCTCTTGGGAGGCTCCCCTTGTTGCTCTCGTTGTCCCCTCTCCATCCTTTTCTCTTTCCCCTTTTGGTTTCGAGGGCCAGGCGGCTTTCTGACCTCGTTTGTCGAGCCCAGCGGGGAAAGGGTAAAGGAAGGGGGTTGGCACCGGCAGGGCGGCCGGTTAGACCTCGGGCCCGGTGTGGGCGTTCCCCTTCCCAGGTGTTGGCGTTGTCCATTGACGGGCCCTGTTTTGCCAGAACCGCGCCTCTCGATCGTAGAACCTGTCGGGCCGACGTAAGTGATGTTTCACGTGCCGCCGCCATCTGTACGGGGCACCGTCTGTGGTGCGTACGGCTCGAGGGCCAACCTCGGAAACTGCGCCTCCACCCTTTGGGCCCTTCCCGGTACGGTCGGCCTGACCTTGGCCGAGGTGGACCCCTCCCGGGTGGACACCTGGCGGAGCGGCAGAGGGGCGCTCGGCTTCGGTCGAGATGGTCCCGTCTCCGGGGGCCACCTGGCGAAGGAGCGAAGGGGCCCGGCTCGACCTCGGCCTCGGTGGGACCATCTCTGGGGCCACCTGGCGAGGGAGCGGGGGAGCAGCCGACCTCGGCCGAGGTGGACCCCTCCTGGGTGGACACCTGGCGAGGCGGCAGAAGGGCGCTCGGCTTCGGTCGAGGTGGTCCCGTCTCCGGGGGCCACCTGGCGAAGGAGCGAAGGGGCCCGGCTCGACCTCGGCCTCGGTGGGACCGTCTCTGGGCGCCACCTGGCGAGGGAGTGGGGGAGCAGCCGACCTCGACCGAGGTGGACCCCTCCTGGGTGGACACCTGGCGAGGCGGCAGAAGGGCGCTCGGCTTCGATCGAGGTGGTCCCGTCTCCGGGGGCCACCTGGCGAAGGAGCGAAGCGGTCCGGCTCGACCTCGGCCTTGGTGGGACCGTCTCTGGGCGCCGCTTGGCGAGGGAGCGGGGGAGCAGCCAACCTCGGCCGAGGTGGACCCCTCTCGGGTGGACACCTGGCGAGGCGGCAGAAGGGGCCCTGGACCGAACTCAACTTCGGCCTGGGCAGTAACGCCTCGGGATATCACCTGGCGAGGTAGCCGGGGGGGCAAGGGCCGAGCTCGACCTCGGTGGCATGGGACCCACAGCTGACTCGGCCGAGAAAACCTCCACGCAGCTCAATCATGCCCGACGGAATCTGAGACCGGCCACGTCATCATTATGGCCGTAACAATGCATAAATATTTATAGAATAAAAATAATTAATTGATTCATAAATAAGAATATTATGATAGACTTGTACATTAAATAATTTATAAATAAAACTATTAAATATCGATATTAATAGTAGAATATATTTATATTTGATACCATGATGTGTAATATGAAATAAAATAATGTAATTTAATTTTAATTTTAATTAATTAATTATATAATATATAAAAATAATTATAATTCTAGAATGTGTCTAATATTTAAGAAAATGATACCTAATTAATTTATTGTTATGTATGTTTTTATCCTTGGTCAATGTGACTGGTTAGATGACTTTAATACTATCTATGCATATGCTTCAAGATGAAAAAAATGAAGAAAAAATTATTGGAGGAAAAATTAATATTAAAAAAGTTAGTTTTTGATGTAATTATAATGGTAGAATACAAGTTATAAAAAAAAAAAGGGGAATTAACTTTTATGATAGAAACAAATAATTCTTTAATAAAATTTATAGGATGCCAAACTGCAAGTTTATGGGTATCACCTTTCTCAACATAGGAGTGAAATTATTAAAGATATATAGCCTACCTGTTTGTAGTTTTGTTGCTCTATAGTTTTATACATATATATAGCATGCATGCTTATAGTTTTTAATGTATGGAAATTATTGTTATTGGTGTATTTATATTTTAAAATTACTTGTTAAGTATTTGATTTGGTATTTTTATTTATAAAACTTGCATTGCATAGAACCATTGATCCATTAATTGATTAATATACATATTCTACAGTATTCATATATTTATATATTATTTATATAAATTTAAAAATTATGTATATGATCAATTGATTGTCGAGTTTGGATAGTTTAGAAATTATAATTAATTCTATAGGTCAATTTACAGTAAACAAATGATGTGTAATAGGGACCAAAAAAATTCTTGAATAGTATTTTCTTTAATTCTCCATACACATAATTATTTGTATGAGGAGAACTAAGAAGAATTGCTATCAAAATTTCTTTTGGTCTCTATTCCATATCGTTCGATTATTGTAATTGACATGTAAAATTATCACAATTCCTAAATGAGATAGAACCTATCTTTACCTATTAGTTGGTGATATGATATATTTATCATGTAAGTCATTTTAAACTCCATATAGTGATATCAAATTTAAAATATAATGTAACTTATATTTATCTATTTAATTAGATAATTGCTTTCCTATTTTGAGTGTCATATTGTTTAATATTTTTAGTTATTGTATTAATATTGATTGTATAATTTTTTTAAAAGCATGTCCAAATTTATTTTATTTATTAAATATGTAGTATAAAATAGGGGAATAATCATAGTCTTATGTTATGTTAATGGTTTTATCATTAATGGAGTAATGTTATTAAGTACAATTAGGGACCAGAAAAGATAATTAGAATTAAATATGGTTTGATATTTGAAGAGTTGGAGAATAAAATATGTAAAATCTTCCATATAGATAAAATGAAAAATAAAATATTGATTATATATAGATATCCACAAGTTGTGTAGCTAGCATTTGTAAAGTATGAACTTGTTTCACTTATCAATAATAAGGATATGGAGATTATATTTTCAACTATCAATTCACATCCATGTCTATCGGGTGCGAAGTTATACATAGATATGCAAACCATTGAAATTCCTTAACCTGTTTATAAATAGGATGATTATGAAGCAATTATTCAACATATAATAATAACTTATGTCAGTGAACAGGTTATTTCATATTATAGTCCAAACATCATGGATAATGTCTCAGCAAATACTAGTTCAAAATATATAAAAAAAACTATAATGTATAATGGATGGTGATGTACTAGAGAGTATTAATAGATAAGTATCACTATACACAGCTATTGATGATATGATTTACATAGATAATCAACATTTTCATGAAGATGATGTAGAAATTAAAGATGATGTGGGAGATGAAGCTCAAGAAGCAGGTATATCACGGCCTATAGAAAGTCCACACGATACTATTATTCTAAATTATGATGTATTTGAAGCTTCTTCCCAAACATTCACTTAGGTTGATTAGACAACTGCTAATGTATCAATGTATTCTTCACTATAAGAACAATATATTATATGGCAAAGAGATGAACAGTTACGTAAAAGACTTTATTTTGCAGATCAGGCAGAATTACAAACTATAGTAAAGCAGTATTTCATTGAAAGATATCACGAATTCGAGATTATTGAGTCGAAGCCAAATCTGTGGCTTATAAAACGTAAGAATAGAGAGTTGGGATGTCAATGGATGCTAAGAGCTATTAAACGTAATGATTATTTTGAGATCTCATGATATATTAGTCTCTATATATGCATATCTGTTATGATGTCTTAGGATCATCTAGGTTAGACTCTACTTTAATTGTCAACGAAATACAAGATTTGGTGAAAAAAATTGTACAATTACCATTGCTAGTCTTGGTGCAATCATAAAGAATAAATACAATTATATGCCCATTTATAAAAAATTATGGGATACCAAGCAAAAAGCAATAGCCATGTTGTTCGAGGATTGAGATAATATATATGAATTATTATCCAAGTAGTTGCATACTATAGAGAAATTTAATCCCAGTTCTTGGATGAAATTCATCAGTAGTCCTACCAGTCATCCAGCTTGTTTTCAATTAAATCATATTTTCTAGGCTTTTGCACCCTCGATTAAAGGGTTTAAGCATTGTTGATCGGTGATTAGTATTGATGTTACTTTTCTATATGGAAAGTATAAAGAGAAGTTGATGATTGCAATTACTATTGATGAGAATAATTAAATATTTTCACTTACATTTGCTACTATGAATGAAGAGTCCACTGATACTTGGAATTAGTTCTTTGCTTGCATGAGAGTTTTTATTGCCTCATGTCAGAATATTTATCTAATTTTAGATCGATATGCTGGTATATTAGCTATAGTATAAAATGAGTATCTAGGTTAGTAGCCACCAAATGCTTATCATGTTTATTGCTTACATTATATGGCAAGTAATTTTAATTCAAGATTTCATGATATTAAATTATGGGATATGGTCAAAAAAATTAGAATGCAAATATAAGTTAGAAAAGTTTAGAAATATATGAGAAACATTAAAAAATTTAATTTGGAAGCTGTTTAATAGATGAATGATATCCCTTTAGAGAAATGAATATGTGCACATGATGATGGTTGATGGTATGGAATAATAATAATAGATATATCAGAGTATTTTAATAGAATTCTCAAAAATGCTTAATTTCTATCAATATCTATATTAGTATAGTTGACATTCTTTTAACTTATGTCATACTTTGAAGGTCGACATAACCAAGCAGTTGATGCAATTGATAGAAATCAAAGATTTACTCTTTTCATTATGGAACATCTAATTACCAAGTAAACCAAAGCTACATTGCATACTGTTACAAGATTCGATAGAGCTAGTAACATATTTCAAGTGTAGATGGCAAGGCATGGTCCTAACATGAATAAAGGCAACAATACGCAGGTGACTATTATGGCAAATATTTATTTAATAACTATTCCATAGTATATATTTTATATGTTAACTAATGTAATGTTAAATTGTAGATTGTGTGACTTTCAGAGCATACATGTATATGCCAGAAATGGTAGTACTATTTTTACCTTGCTCTCACGTCATGACTGCATGTGCACATATTATAGTTGATTTTTATAGATATATTGATCGATACTATAATTTAAATAATTATCATTAAATTTATGCATCTCAATTTTAATCAATTCCGCACCAAGAATACTGGTCATAACTAAATTATGATAGTATCGTTATACTAGATAAATCAAGGTTATGATAGAAGGGTAAACCGCGTTCCTTCAAAATTAGGAATGATATGGATATAAGAGAAATTGGCAACAGATGCAGGTATACAATCTGTAAAAAGGAAGGGCATGATAAAAGGTTTTGTCCAAGAGCTATACATGCAGATTAGTTGTATTATAGAGCCAACGTATCATAAATATTTTTAGATATACTAGTTTAATATCTATTTTACATTTCATTTATTTTTTGAGTATTACATCAACGTGTTTGATATATTTTTTATTTTTTACATTCTATTGATATATCAGGATGGGAGATGGTTGCAGCTTCGAAAATGGTTTTCTACATTATTGATTTACGTCATGGCTATTTATTATGTTTGGATGAGTGCAATTCTATTTCATAGATTTTGATGGTTTCTTATTTTTATTTTGATTGTAATTTTGTTCCTATATGAACAGGATTTGTCTGTTGATGGTTTCTTATTATTATTTTTATTATATGTACTTTGATTAGCGGAGTTCGTGGTTATTTAATAGATTTAGTATAACTGATTGTATATTACAGATATGGATCTTGGTCCATTAGATCACTCCATGCTATACAACCAAGATAGCCATTGATCATGTTTAGCATGGGATGGTCAGGAGAATATTTTATTACATTGTTGATGTAGAGAGCTAGTTATGTGCAGATCAATACCGCTCGAAATATGCATAGTACCTTATCTGCAGCAGGCAAGATTCTACAGCATTATTTGTGTAGGATATATATAGTTATATTGGCATTTGATTATGACACTCGTGGAGCATTGGCATCCAAAGACACATATTTCATCTATCGTATGGAGAGTGCACCATTACCTTTCAAGATATCGTCATTCAGTTAGGTTTGCTAATTGATGGTCTACCAGTGATAGATACTATACGAGTAGATTGGGATCAGATTTGTCATCATTTATTAGGAGTTATTCTATCATAGGATAAAGTCTAGGGATCACGATTGAGCATGGTTTGGCAACAGATCAGTTCCATAAGTTAGCTCTTGATGCTGATAAGATAGCGATATAGCGCTATGCTAGAGCATATATTTTGTAATTTATGGATGGGTGTTTGTTCATGGATAAGTCAGGAAATCTAATGCATCTCATATTTCTACCCCTATTAGAGGATTTTAAGACTATTGGACATTATAGTTGGGACAGTGCAGGCCTTGCATAGTTGTATAGAAAGATGTGTAGGGCAAATAGGAGAGATGCTCATGATATAGTCAGACCTTTGTTACTATTATAGTTGTGGGTGTGGGATAGATTTTTGATCCTAGCACCCCGCAGATTAGCTCGGTAGGTTGCAGATCCTATGGTGGATTTAGATGATGGTGGAGTTGGTTTGCCATAGGATCCATTAGGGATGAGATAAGTATTAAATTATATCATAATTTATAACTAATGATATTTACTAAGTTATATAATTCATTTAATTTGTTTCATGTGTAGATGGAGAGATTATTTTTCAATCACGGAGGTACTAACACATGTTATCTCTTCATATCGATGTTTACTCAATCACCTGAGACCAGAGCATGTAAGGACTAATAATTTATTTTTTAAAGGATAATATTCTTTATATTTTTTGTTTAATATCTTATGTTTTACATTCTTTATAAATAAATAATGTGATAGCCATATATTCCTAACATTCTTGTATAGCTACTAAATTACTAGCTACATGGTCAGGGTATATTGTGTAGTCAAGTGCCACTTATATATTTCCATATCATAGAATGATACTTTATTGATAGAATATTGTGATAGTTCGGGATCCAATAGATCATACCAGATCAGTATGATATAGATACTGCACTGTACCATATCGATCATAGAGGATGAGTCGATGAGGACTAGTCCATCACTCATCAGTATCATATTCAGTTTTGGGAGAGCCATCGACATTATGTTATAGATGTGCTCTTGTTGATGGTTTCATAGATTATCATGATCCATATCTGTAGTTGTATCATGGCATCATTCGACGATTCATCAGTCATGATGGTGTGAAATATGAGTACCTAGTAAGAATTTAATTTTTTTATTTATCATTGTTTAGAGATATTTATTTTATTTTATATAATTGATTACATGCTTGTAAATTTCAGAACAGTGGTATTGCGATGATACATCATCTTGCTCAGCCAAGTTCCATATCCACAGCCTCACAGTCCATCCAGGGCATATGTCATTCTGTCCTTCATACTGTCGACAAGCATGCTGTATCTAGCTAGGAGTATTTGCTTAGGATGTTGGCCAAGAGGACAAGACTCCTTTGCCTTTTCCATATGCATCATCATCAAGAGCACCACCTCTAGCTCAGCGCAAATGGGGTACTCGACGATGAATACTTCTCTGTATCTGATGCTAGAGTTCATTCCATACATGTCTACAGCCAGTTATCTTTATGAAGATGTGAGATAGCTTACATCCACTGAGGATGCTGTTGCGCATTTTAACTATACTACTGTGCTAGACTATATAATGCATAAGGAATACTCAGAACATGAAGGAGAGTATATAGGCGAGGGATCAACATAGGAGGTAGCTATGCAAGAGCCATTCACTGATATAGAGCATTCGATGGAGCATCAAGAATTGAGTAAAGTAGAACCAATATCTCATCAAAAGCAACCTACATACAGGAGGAGATGACCACCCTATGGGACTTAAGATTTTTAATTTTTATTTATTTATGTATTACATCTATGTAATTTTATTATGAACTTTTATATTTGCTACTATTAACTTAAATTAGAAATAATTTCAAATTTCTTTCATCTAAACTTCTTTGCTCATTTAATATATTAAATCTCTTTAGCAATTAATTTTAATTGCATGGATATGATGGGATTTCTTTTTTGGTAAGTAAAAGGGATAGGGGGTTAAACTTGATGTAGCTACCTCTGTAGGTCCCCACCCCATCAGGTGATATTCGATTCAAGGTGCTTAGATTTTTGCAACCTTTCTTTACCAAGAGATGAGTATGTCAACCTGACACCACTAAGATGTTAGCCGGCAGAACGGGGAAACAAAGAAGGAGAACCTTGATCTCTCACTCACACCAGAAAAGAAAGAAGTAAAAAAAGATAGTTGGAATATTGGATAAATTGTATTCTTAAAATTAATTATAATTAATTACAATATAAATGATCTATAAAAAACTAATACATTATAAAATAATAATATTATAAATTATAATAATTTTTGATATTAATAATTTAATATCAAGGATCGAGTTAAGTAAACATCTGTTGTTCATAGATGATGCAATCCAAGAGGGGGGTGAATTGGGTCTTTCAAAAATTTAAGCAATTATGTGTCAGTCTTGAAGTATTTATGAGTAATGTGATTAAACTTAAAGATATGCAGCGGATAACAATATATTAAATGCAAAGAATAAAGTGTAAGTAACAGGAAGCAATCATACACAAACATAAAATTTTATAATGGTTCGGTACAGTCCAAGGCACCTACATCCACTTCCCAAGTTTTCCTTGGAAATTTCACTATAATCACCAAGATTACAGTTGATTAGTTTTCCAGGCTCACTAATCAAAACCCGACTTATTTTCACAAGGCTCACAAGTCAAAATCTCCCTTGATTTTGAGAGCTAACCAAGAACCTAATTGGTTTTAAGGCTCACCAACAATCACCCTTGGTTTTGTGGGCGAACCAAGAACCTAATTGGTTTTCCAAGGCTCACTAAAAACCTCTTTGGTTTTCCAAGGCTCACCAAAAATCTTAAGTAAACAATCTAAGAACAATATGAAAAGAATACAAGAAAAGCTTCCTTAAACAAAGCAAATATCTCTTTGAAGCTCTTTGAATGTTATTGAAGAACTTGTCTTCAAGTTGTTGAAGCCTTGAATGATGCTTGAGGATGTGAACTTTGGATGCTCTCTTTGAAACTTGAAAGTTTGAAGGCTTGAACCACTTAACTCTTGAATCCTTGAAGGATATTCAATGATCTCACCAAAGGATTGCTTCTCCATTTGATTTTTGATGTTTATATAGCTCTCCAAATCATAGATGAGCATTTTGACCATTGGGGATGAAAAACTAGCCGTTTGAAGCAAGTTGGAGAAGTTCTATAGCTTTTAGAAAACTAACCGTTACAGCAAGTATCGACACTTGACCTCTAGGTGTTGATACTTGGTTTACAGGTGTCGACACTTGGGTCGACACTTGGATTTTCAGGTGTCAGCACTTGGATTTTCAGGTGTCAGCACTTGGATTTTCAGGTGTCAGCACTTGAATTTCAAGTGTCAACACTTGGATTTTCAGGTGTCAACACTTAGCATGCTAGTGCTAAAACTTCTCCAAAATTAATTTTTAGCCTCTTCAAGTTCTTCCATATCAATTCCAAAATCTATGTACTTGATTTTTAATTAATTTAATGACATTCTTCAATTGAAAACATGTATTTCTTCATTCAATATGGATGAGTACTAAGATCCGATGAACATACTAAAACACATAATTAGTACTCATATATACTTAAATATTTTATCAATCATTAAAATCAAGACTAGAGTCAACAATCTCCCCCTTTTTGATGATGACAAAACTTTTAAGTATATAAATATGGTAAGCTTAAAAAGATTAACAATAAGATAAACATGTAAGCTCAAAATCAATAAGTATCAAGCTCCCCCTCAAAATATGATCCAAAACATTTTTCAAAGTATGCAAAATTTTCAAATTTTCTCCCTCTTACTAATTCTTCCCTTAAGATTATAATATTTTTCTTTCTTCTCCCCCTTTTGCACTTTCTTTTATTTCTCATATGATTTTTCATGTTTATCATATCTTTTCCCTTTTCATACTTAACATTTTTCTCCCCCTTTTTGTCATCATGAAAAAAGGTGAAAGACAATACAAAATGAAAATGAAGGTGGAAAGAATAGCAAGTAGGTCATCAAAATCAATACATGAAATCAATTAATCATGATACCAATTAAATATGATACTAATTGAACATGATACCATGAAAATGACATGCACATGTAAGAAATAATTCAATATATATTAGCTTTAATATGTATATTATCCATTCACCTTACTTGTTCATGAGATAAGGCCACAGTGGCACTCCAACACATCATAAGAGATCCCAGTGAAAGGAAAGAGAGGGTCTTTAAATCCTACTTAGCTCCTATGACTGGATGGCCTTGGTGACTAACCCAATCCGAAGCAATTATGAGGAGCTCTTTTCTCATTTTTTAAGATTATTAATAAAATTTGATACCAATTGAATGTAATTTCCCTTAAAGGATTAGATTTGAAAATAAGGAGGAGTATTAGAGAAAGTAAAGCATGATATCAAAGAAAAATATTCAAAGCATCATATGTGTTGACCCCATAAGTGATTTTGATGATAACCAAATACTGGTGCACGCATTTGTTTTACTAACAACTCTTCAAGTGGTTCACAAGTTTTTGTAGGATGAATTCATTGCTCAAATTTCAACTCCTACATTTTCATTTCTTGTTTTGAGTTGTGTTGTAATTGAATTTTGTAAAGAAGAACCCAAAGAAAAAAGCAAAGAAAGATCATAAAATTGGGTTACTTCTAAGTGTGTTTCAAGCTTTTAGTTTCTTGGAAACCTATTGAAATTGAAGACTTCTTGAAGCTTGAAGACAAGCTAGATGAATTCTGGAGAAAGACTAAGAAATTCATTGATACATTCATCTGAGCCGACTTGAGGAAGAGGAGAGCCGACTCTGGCACTTGGCACGCATGAGATCTCTGGCATGTAGATATCTGAGCTGACTTTGAGGGACTCGAGCTAACCCGTCCAGAGTGCTAATTGTTGAATCAGATAAGCGAGCTGACCCAAAGCAAGTTCGAGCCGACTCTATCACATGGTCAGACATCTGAGCCGACTCTTTAGAAGTTCAAGCCGACTCCAGAGTCTAGAAAATTATTTTTGAGTAGAATAGCCATCCGAGTCGACTAGAGTAGAAGTTAGCCGACTTGTTTAGACTAACATTTTGAAGGCTTGAGGATCCGAGTCGACTCTAATCAAGGTGAGCCAACTCTCACAGAGTGAAGAATCAAAATACTGTGCAAGCGAGCCGACTAGATTGAAGAGAGTCGACTCAACCAGAACTCCTCTAAGGATCCGAGCCAACTCGAGTAATCCGAGTCGACTCGAAGGTCGATTTCAGACTTGCAATGGCTATTTCCAGAACTCAGAATTTGAATCCGAAAAGTGCTCCAACGGTCAAATGTCATATCCCAATGGTCTACAATGACTTAAACTACCTTGGAATGATGGAAGGCCATGTATTTGAGGGATTTGAACTTTCTCGAAGCAAGAGTTAGAGAGTTCTTCAAAGAATCAATGCTTTATTGAATATCCAACCTACCAACAAGGAAGATAGCACTAAGAGCATTCAAGACAGCCTTCAAGTCTTCACCAACTCTCATCTGAAGCTTGAAGCACTTGGTAAAGAAGTAATAGAAGCCATTAAAGTGCATTGAAGTGCATTCAAGTCGACTTCTCTAGAGCTGCATCGGCAACCACTCGACAAAAATTAGTTTATCATTTTGTTGTTTTTCTTTTCAATTCATTCTTGAATTGTTGTGTTATTGGTGAGCCCGGTTGAAAAACCAAATAGGTTATTGGTGAGCCTTTGTTAAAAAACCAAATGTTGGGTTCTTGGTGATCCTAGTAAAACCAAGTTGGGTTTCTTTGGTGATCCTGGTAAAATCAAAGTGTAAAGGTTTGGATTGTGAGCCTGTTTAAAACAAGCCGACTGTATTTTGGTGGGGGATATAGTGAAAATTCCAAGTGGTAATCTTGGGTAGTGGACGTAGGAGTTGGGTTACTCTTAACCACTATAATTTTTGTTTGTTTATGTTGTGCTTCTCTGATTTATTTTTGCTTCTGCAGTTAATTGATTTATCACAGCACCTAACACTTTACCAGGAAGTTCAAAAGCACATAATTGCTTAAATTTTTTTTAAAATTTTCAATTCACCCCTCTCTTGGGTAGCCACCTAGGCAACAACTAGTATCAAAGCAGTGTCTCTGAATACATTTAGACTAAAGATTGATGGCTCATCTCATGAGTACATCCTTGGTCGAAGGCCAATCTACTAATAGACCTTCACTCTTCACTAGCACAAATTATTCTTACTAGAAAGCTAGAATGAAAATCTATATACAAGCCATTGATTTTCAATTATGGAAGGTCATTATGAAAGGGCCACAAATTTCCATGATTAAAATTGATGGTGTGGATATCCCTAAGCCTGAAGAGGAATGGGATGAACACGATATGAAGATGAGGAAATTAAATGCTAAAGCAATGAATTTACTATACTATGCTTTAGATGCCAGCGAGTTTAATCAAGTTTTCACTTACTCTTCAGCAAAGGAGATTTGGGATAAACTCGAAGTGACCTACGAAGGAACTTTCCAAGTGAAGACTTCTAAAATAAATATTCTAGTACATAGTTATGAACTGTTTAAAATAGAACATACTAAAACCATATCTGCCATGTTTACTAGATTTATAGATATTATTAATGGCTTAAAAAGTCTTGGTAGGGTTTATTTAAATGCCAACTTAGTACAGAAGATCTTAAGATCACATCCGGATAAATGGGTTTCCAAAGTGACTACCATCCAAGAAGTGAAAGATCTAAACACCCTTTCTTTGGATGAATTAATGTGTTCACTCATCACACATGAATTGGCCATGCAGCATAGAACTGATAATGATCAAAAGAAGAAGAAGACAATTGCCTTCAAAGCTACATTGGAATCAAAGAAAGATGAGGAATTGGAAGATGACTCCACCTCCTCTGAAGATAATTCAGAAGATGAAGATATAGCAGTGGTCGTGAGGAGATTTAGAAAGTTTATGGAAAAGAAGAAAGGAAGATTTAATAAAAAATTTCATAAACGAGGAGAGCACTCCAAGGACAAGGACAAGGATAAAGAAAAAAAAAGAACAAGTGCCCACATACTATGAATGTAAGAAATCAGGACACATTCATCCAGATTGTCCACTATTAAAGAAATTCTTCAAGAAAAGAAGAAAAAGATGATGGTTGCCGCATGGAGCGATAGTGAGGAATCCACCTCAACTGAAGAGGAAGAGATCACAAAAATAGCTAATTTATGTTTAATGGGTCTCCAGGATGAGGTAACATCCCCTAATGCTCAAATTGAATTTACATTTGATGAATTAAATTATGCATTTTATGATTTATTATCTGAATTTAAAAAAGCTGGAGTAAAGATTAGATCCTTAAAGAATATCAATGATTCTTTACTAAAAAAAAAGAAGAGATTTTGAAAAAGAATTTTTTATTGCAAAAAGAATTACATGTCTTTTCTAAAAATTGTAAAGCTTTGAAAACTAAGAATAGTACTTATTTTGACAAAAACAAAGCTTTGATAAATAAAAATAATGAGTTGAAAAAGGAGGTTGAAAAACTCAAGCCACTTGTTGAAAAACTTACATTATCTTCTAATAAGCTTGAGCTGATTCTTAAAGAACAAAAGATTTCTAGTAACAATGCTAGAATCGATTTTAATTCCTCAAATTCAAATAGTATTTCAGCAACTACTTTTGTGAAACCAAAAGCTTATGTTCCAAAATTTACATCTCAAAAGGCTTTTGCAACAATTGGTTCTACTTCTAATTCTACAACTACTTTGTATGTTCCTAAGAGCTTAACTAGAAAATCTTTTATATCTGCATCTCATGCATCAACATCTAGAACTTCAAAATATGCATCTTTTCAAAATTCTAGAATCAAATGTTTTGCTTGTAAAGGGTTAGGATATAAAGCTTTTGAATGCAATATTATTAGAAATGTACAAAGTAAATCAAAAAAGATTTGGGTTCCCAAAGGAACTGCCTTCGCTAACCTGCAAGGACCCAAGTTATCTTGGGTACCTAAAAGAACTTCTTAATTGTCTTACAAGAATGTCTTGCAACCCAAAAATTGAAGAAAAGATGGTATCTTGATGTGGCTATTCAAGGCATATGATGGGTGATAATGATCAGTTCATTATCCTGGAAATGAAAGAAGGAGGTATAGTTACTTTTAGAGATAATGGCAAGGGAAGAATAATCAGAATCGGTAAGATCAAGATAACCCCCTGTACTTTTATTGAAAATATATTGCTAGTAGATAAATTAAAGCATAATTTATTGAGCATTAGTCAATTATGTGATAAAGGCTTCAAGGTTATCTTTGAATCATCTATGTGTATTATAACAAACTCTCTTGAATCTAATAATAAGTTTATTGGACATAGACTTGGAAACATATATGTGGTAGATCTTAATGATCTTGCCATGTCAAGTAGTTCCAGTCTTGTTGCAATGAATGCTAAGACCAAGGAGTCTTATTTACTTTGGCATAGACGATTAGGTCATGCTAGCATGCATACTATTGCCAAGTTAATTTTCAAAAACCTAGTTAGAGGCATGCCTAAGTTTAAAGTAGATTTTGATCATGTTTGTGATGCATGCCAAATGGGTAAACAAACTAGGAGAGTTTTAAATCCAAAAAAATGATTTCAACTTCTAGACCTCTAGAACTACTTCACATGGACTTGTTTGGACCAACTAAGACCACAAGCCTAGGAGGTATGAAATATGCCCTTATGATTGTAGACGATTTTTCTAGATTTACATGGGTTTTATTTATTGCTCACAAAGATGAAACCTTTAAAGTATTTCAAAAATATCACAAAAATATTTCAAATCAAAAAAATCTATCAATTGTTTCAATTAGGAGTGATCACAGTACCGAATTTGAAAATTAATTTTTTGATGATTATTGCATAGAAAATGATATTGATCACAACTTCTCCGCTCCTAGGACACCACAACAAAATGGTATTATAGAGAGGAAAAATAAGACTTTAGAAGAGATGGCCCGAACGATGTTATGTGAAGGCAATCTTCAAAGGTACTTTTGGGCAGAAGCGGTGAACACTGTTTTTTATATTTTAAACCGTATTTTGATCCATCCTATTTTGAAGAAAACCCCCTATGAGCTTTGGAATGAAAAGAAATCCAATATTAATTATTTTCATATTTTTGGATGTAAATGCTTTGTGCTTAACAATGGTAAAGATAATCTAGGAAAACTTGATGCTAAATCAGATGAAGCAATTTTTCTCGATTATTCATTACATAGCAAATTATATAGAGTATTCAATAAAAGAACTCTTACCATAGAAGAGTCAATATATGTTATTTTTGATGAAAATAACCATTCACCTTCTAAGAAAGAAGAGTGCATAGACAATGATGCAGGTACACTTCACAAAGAAATGGAAGATTTGATCATACAAGAAAAACCAATCGAAGAAGGAGAAGAAACGGTAAGTAAGGATCATGCAGATCTACCAAGAAAATGGAGGTACATAACTTCTCATCCAAGAAAATTAATTATTTGTGATCCTTCTCATGGTGTTAGGACTAGGTTTGCACATAGAGATGCACATGATTACCTAGCCTTTGTATCCCAAATAGAACCACATACCTTAGAAGAGGCTGAAAATGATCCAAACTAGATGATGGCCATGCATGAAGAATTGAACCAGTTTGAAAGAAATAAGGTTTGGACACTAATTGATAGACCTAAAGACCATCCAATCATAGGAACCAAACGGGTCTATAGGAATATATTAAATGAATAAGGAAATGTAGTAAGAAACAAAACTAAATTAGTGGCTAAGGGATATAACCAAGAAGAGGGCATTGATTTTGATAAAATATATACACTTGTAGCAAGACTAGAAGCCATTAGATTACTTCTTGCATTTGCTTGCTACATGAATTTTAAACTTTTTCAAAATAGATGTAAAAAGCGTATTTTTAAATGGTTTTATTTCAGAACAAGTTTTTGTAGAACAATCATCATGTTTTGAAGATCATGTTTTTCCAAACCATGTATTTAATTTGAATAAAGCTTTATATGGTTTGAAACAAGCACCTAGAGCCTAGTATGATAGACTTAGCACCTTTTTTATTGAAAATAATTTTTCAAGAGAAAATGTTGATAAAACTCTTTTCATCAAGAAAAAAATAATGATATATTAATTATGAAAATTTATGTTGATGATATTATATTTGGTGCAACTAACGAAGCTCTCTGTGAATAATTTGTTAAGTTAATGCAGGGAGAATTTGAAATGAGCCTAATAGGTGAATTTAACTACTTCCTTGGACTTCAAGTGAAACAAATAAAGGAAGGAATCTTCATCAACCAAGCCAAATACACCAAGAAAATAATCAAAAAGTATGGTATGGAGTCAAGCAAACAAATGAACACACCCATGAGCCCATCTTGCAGATTGGACAAAGATGAAAATGGATCCAACATTGACCAAAAGCTTTATAGAGGTATGATCAGATCCCTATTATATTTGACTGCAAGTAGACCTGATATCTTGTATAGCGTATGTGTATGTGCTAGATTTCAATCTAATCCTAAAGAATCACATATGCTTGCTGTTAAAAGAATTATCAGATATTTGAAAGGTACAAGTAATCTAGGTCTTTGGTTTTCAAAACATTCTTCACTGAATTTAATTAGCTTTTTGGATGCTAATTATGCTGGTTGTAGAATTGATAGAAAAAGCACTAGCGGTACATGCCAATTTCTAGGGTTGAATTTAATCTCATAGCATAGTAAGAAACAAGACTCGGTAGTACTTTCTATCGCTGAAATAGAGTATGTTGCTGTAAGGAGTTGTTGTGCACAAGTATTATGGATTAAACAACAACTAGAAGACTTTGGTGTTACACAATCTAATATTCCAATCAAATGTGATAACACAAGTGTTATAAATTTGACAAAAAATTCAATTCAGCATTCTAGAACTAAGTATATAAAGATTAGATACTATTTTATTAGAGATCATGTTTTGAATGGTGACATTGAACTAGAGTTTATCCCAACTAAGAACCAATTAGCTGACATTTTTACTAAGCCACTTAATCAGGATAGATTTGAAATGCTCAGAGGAGAATTAGGTCTTTGTGATCCCTTTTAGTTTTTCCTAACCTAATTCCTTCAAAAATTAAGAAAAAAATATCTAGAAAATCTCCTACATCAATTCAAATTCTTTGAACAACTTTTCTTGAGATTTTATTGAACAAATTTCAATTTCTGAATCATTTCAATTTTTGTAGAAAGTTTCTGTTCGAGTCGACTCGAGCAAGTTTGCTCTGGTCAAGCCGACTCGAATCTCTGACTTTTCTACTTTTGCTCTAGTTGAGCTGACTCGTATGATTTTAGGGAAAAGCGAGCCAACTCAGATGTCAGGAAAATGCTTTTTTAATAGAGCTGAGTAATCTTTTTCTTACTTCTCACTCTCTCTATTCCATTCTTAACTCTGTCATTCTACTTGGAACCTTCACCAATTCACCAAAAACTTTCTCCGAAGCCTTGATTTTCTATTTCTTGCAATTTGCTGCAATGGCTCCAAGAAGATCTGCACGGAAGCGGTCCCAGGCAGCTGAATCAAGCTCTCACAGTGATAATGTAAGGAAAAAGAAAGAAAAGAAGAGAAAATCCTCTCATGGACAGAAAGAAGAAGAAGCACCTTCTCCAACTGGGAAAATGACTTCAATGGCCAATCAGCTGGTCACATGTGGGAGAAGGATTGATTTCTCCTTCCTAGAAGAACTAGAAATGAAGATTGGGACTTGGATTGATAACCAAGGTTGGAAGTTTTTCTGCTCGTTGGACATTCCGACCTACCCTTCCTTGGTAAGAACTTTCTTTGAAAATCTAGTTTTTGAAGAATATCATGTGGAATCCATTGTCAAAGGAGTAAAGGTCATTGTGGATAAAGAGAAATTGAGTAACCTACAAATGCCAACTAACGGTGCAACAGAGCTAACCCTAAAGGACAAGGAACAAGCACTGAGGCTCATCTTGGAAAGATCATATGTAAGCTCAGTCAAACATGTTCAAGCCAACATGTTATCCATGGAAATGTGGCCACTCCACAACATGATAGGTCAAATTTTTCTTCCTCAAACCGGTCATTTCGATTGGGTGAGTGAATGGGATATGATCTTTATGGAACATCTCATAGAAGGGGAAGCTCTCAACCTTCCATACATTATGATGATACAAATGAGAGAGGCAGCAAGAAAGATCAAGGTATGCTTGCCGCATGGTATGGTTTTTACTTTACTATTCGAAGATGCTGGAATTGACCTAACAGATGAAGTCGGCAAGCCTCCCCACCACTCAGACACCTACTCGATTAACTCTCTTAGGAGAATGGGATATCAATTACAAGGAGTCTGGATGAAGAAATTATCTGGTCAAATGACTGCCACTTCCTCTGATGATAACATTGATGAACCTCCTGCTGATGAAACAAATAAATCTGAGGACAATGATGAAGAGACTACTGAATGTACAAAGAAAACTCCATCTGAGCTTAAGGAGTTTATATCTCAACAGATGGAAACAATTTCTGATTCTCTTACAAGCCACATCAACTTTGCTCTTAATGAATTATGCCAATCAATTGATGACAGCTTGCAGAAAATCAAGTCTGAACAGAAGCTACATAAAGAAAAGATGGAAAGAGAGATGGATAGTTTCAAAGAAGAAATTTGAAGTATCCTACTGCACTCACAGAAGGAAATGTTCACTACTGAGGATGCTTCTTTACTGACCTACAAAGAGTCACCAGCACCTCCTGCTCAATCATTTCCTATGACTTCAAAATTTCCTTCATCTAATCCTCCATCATCCAAAGCTGAACATGATCTCCACAAGAAGCAACCAAAAACCAAAAAGACTAGCACACCTATAGCCCCTGTTAGAACCAGATTGAGGGATCTTAGGTTCAAACCTCTTAAAACCAAAACTTCATATAGGGTTATAGATGTTGCCTCTTCCTCTAGTGAGGAAGAAGAATAGGATGATTGGTTAGACTCTTGGGTTATAATGATCATATCTTTGTATTTTTGACTTTTAATAGTATTTAGGCTTTTCTTCCTATCTTTTGTAGTCAAGAAACTTTGTGAATGAAAAGAAAGAAATTTTATCTTACTGAACTTTCATATTTTGTACCTTGTATTGAACTTTTCTAAATGAAATGAAAGTCATTTTGATATTTGCTAAATTTGTCATGAATTATCTTGAGATTATGTAATATTTTTGTTGCCGCAAAGATTGTCGTGGACCGTAGCTACTATCGGCGTTGGGTCGCCCCTCGTCTCTTCGGGACAGGTCTGCTCTTCGGGACCTGCAAAATAGAGTTAGAGACTCGGACCGGGGATTTCGGTGGGGGCACACAGACGGTCAAGTCAGTGACGATCCAGGGAAACAGATCCTCCTGGTCGAGCCAATGAGATGGACTCTATGCTAGGAGGAGTGAATAATGTGTGAGTAGGGTGCAAGTGAGCTGGGAAAAGTGGGGGCCGAGGTGAACTGGAGCTGGAGGGTTGTGTCTCGGCGATCCTTCTCGCGGATCTTCGATAGCCTTGAATTCTCAATCTCCTTGGCGGTTCACCTGTGTGGCCTCTTCCCTCTTGCTTGCTTGAGGATTTTTCACCCTTACCTCCCTATCGGGGGCTATTGATGGCTCTTTTAAGTCTAGGTGGTTGCTGAACGCCTACCTCGAGATCTTCCCTATGTCAGTAGACGCGTGCGATGGTGTTCCGTGCCATGGATGGGACATCTTTCCTGGTTCATGATAAGGGAACCTACCATGAGCTCTGACATTCCTTCCGGTCGCTCCATTCTGGGAAGCTTGGCATGGCCTCGATTGGAGAGCAGCCACCCCTGGGATTCAAATCTCCTAGTTGACTTCCTCTTTCGGGTGGAGCAAACGATCGGTGGAGAGCATAGCTTCTCGATCAGGGAGCTTCTTCTTTTCTGGTGTAAGTGGTAGCTGGGGACGATCATTATGGCATGGTGGGTGCTTCCCTGTAGTCCTCGGGCGGCTCACCAGCGTCCAAGGAGGACAACATCACCCCTTTTATTGCTGGCACCTTCGTCCGAGGTGGAGGCTGAACTGGAGAGGCGGGGCTCGACTCCGAGGGGACCTCGAAGGGGCTCCACTTGATGGAGGAGGGCTGGGCTCGACTTCGGATCAAGGGGCTCGACTTCGAGGGGGCTCAACCTAGCAGAGGAGGGCTGGGCTCGACTCCGAGGGGCTCAACCTTGAAGGGGCTCCACTTGGCGGAGGAGGGCTGGGCTTGACTCCGGACAAAGGGCTCGATCTTGAGGGGGCTAGACCTAGCAGAGGAGGGCTGGGCTCAACTCTGAGGGGCTCAACCTCGAAGGGGCTCCACTTAGCAGAGAAGGGCTGGGCTCGACTTCGAACCAAGGGGCTCGACCTCGAGGGGGCTCAACCTAGCGGAGGAGTGCTGGGCGTGACTCCAGCCCAGAGGGCTCGACCTCAGAGGGGCTCGACCTCGAGGGGGCTCGATCTTGAAGGGGCTCAATCTGGCAGAGAAGATCGCTCGGCTATGGCCTAGGTGTCCCGATCTTGTGGGAGCTGACCCGGTAGAGGATGGAACTCGGCTTCGACAGTTCACCCCGACATTCTGAAGGAGCTCGGCCCGGCAAAGGAGTCCGAGGAGGAGTGTCCGCCGTGGCAGCTTTCTCTGACATGGCATCTGATATGGATTACATGTCAGCATTCTGCCACATCATTTTCCTCCACTCTTGAGTCCCGTTGGTGCAGGGAGCTCAGGGCGAAGGGAGTAAATGCAATGTTGACATGGAAAAGTGAGAATCCGGCATAATGATGGCCACGATCATCGATGCTTCGTGAAGCAATTTCTCCAGCCTATCTAGGGGATCCACGTGGACACGTCCGAGGAGTAGTTATTACGGGCATAGAATTCAGAGCGTCCGCAGTCGAAACAAAATGCCAGCCTTGTCGATTGATGACACGTGGCATGGATCCATCGGTGGGGGAGCTGTAACGGTACGGTTGGGCATCGGTCACTTCGAAAGGAAAGGCAATCTTTTCCAAAACATATCTTCTTTCAAATCCTACGTGCCCGCCATCGTACCGAAGTTCTTTCTTCGCTCCCCCAGCTATCTTTGTCTTCCCAGGTTCACCAGGTTAGTCTCCTTCCTCCCCGTCCCGGTCAAGTAGAGATTTCCTTCTAGGGCTAGGTTCTTCCCCGGACTCTTGTCCATCTTTTCTTGCTTCTTCTTTCTATGTCCTCTGCCTTCATCTTCTTCCCAATGTCCCACTTTGGCCCGAACTTCTGCCCCACAACCAACCAGGGTAAGGCCGGGCATTCTAGGCCGAGGCTGCCTTCTTCTTCTGATAAGGAGGAGGATTTGGTGCACTTCGAGTTCAGCAGAAAACCCATGCCTAGAGGGATAGTGATTAGGGAACCCGCATCTTCTCCTCCACCTTGTCCTCTTCTCCCATCTGGGCCTGCTCCTAAACCTCCTCAATTGACAGGTCCTGGCGGGATTGCTTCGGTGATCACTGTCGCAAAGCTTGTGACCATTCAGAAGACCTATGGGATCCCGTACTCCGTCCGGCTCTCGGTCCCTTGACCGGGGGAGCGGGTCACCTCCAGTTGCCTGTGCCAGATAGCCCTCTACAAGGAAACTCTCGCGGGGGGCCTTCGATTTCCATTCCATCCATTTTTTCTTTCTGTCTTGAACAACTACTGCCTTGTTCCTGCCCAACTCATCCCAAATGCCGTCAAGACGAATTTTTGTTTTATTGTTTTATGTCACTTTCATGGGATAGTTGCCCATTTTTTCTTGTACAGGGCTTTTTTACCCTGAAACGCCACCCTACCGAGGAGGGGTGGTGGTCTCTTTCTTCCCACCCATGGAGCATTAGGTTCGAACTCCCCTTTTCCATCAAAGGATGGAAGAGTAGATACTTTTTTGCCTTGGTTGAGGGGGTCGACTAGATTTGGAGTGACCCAGATCGGTCCCCTAACCAGAATTCTGCGATCGAGGCAGTTAACCGGGAGGTATATGACCAGCTCCGCTCTGCTGAGATTCCTTCACTCGAGGTTCTGCTGTCAGAGTAGAATCTCTTTGAGGTTGGGGTTAGCCCAATACAAGCGTTGGGTGAGTTCGGCTCGAACCTCATTTCCCTTTTTTTTTTTCTTTCTTTTCTTCTTTTTTCTTTTTTTACTCAGAACTGATGTCTTCTTTCTTGGTGCAGGCATGAAATTATCCATGGACGAGCTCCACTCGTTCTTTGAGGAGAGGGGCCAAGCGGAGAGAGTCGGCGAGTCCCCTTCGAAGCGGGCTTGTATAGAAGGTGGTGCGAGGGCAATACCTACCGTGCCAGTCGAGCCTGCTTCCGAGCTAAGCAAGAGGGTCGCTGAGCTCATCCCCGAGCCTCCGAGGTAGCATGATCCTGTTCCGGCACTGGAAACCGAGGTGGTCGCCCGGGCCGGATCCATCGCTACTGCTGCTATGGTGGTATCTCCCCCTCCGGAGGTCGTCGAAGTCGAGGAGAATGGAGAGCTAGAAAGGGCAGGGCCAACGTTGACGTTGATGTCGACGGTGCCGTCTGAAGCGGTGCCGAGCCCTCAGCCTACATCGAAAGCTTCTCCCACCGATGGGGCAGGTGACCCCGTGCCGGCGGCGAGCAAGATGGACAGGGACTACCATCGGTGCCCTTCAAGCTAGCACCCAACATCTCCCTGATCAAAGACCCGACCCTTGCTGAGCGTATGATGGACTTCGCTGTCCAGTCATGTGACTGGCGGGAGAAGGCCGAGAAGTTCCTGGGCGATGCCATCAGCGCTACTTTCTCCCACCTCTTCATCGTAAGTGGTTCCTTACCTTGTCTCTCCCCCTTCTCCTTTTCTCGTCTTTGCGACTAATACCTTCGATGCAGCAAGGCACGGAGCTTTTGCTCATTAGGAACTACTGCCGCACTTGGGCCAGGAGGGACAGGGAGCGAGAGGTGGAGCTCGACTCCTTGAAGGCCGAGCTGAGGCAGAAGAACGACGAGGCCTGGAAGGCCAACATGAGGGTCAAAGGGCTCTGGGGAGAAATCGCGAGCATCGAGTAGCTTTCGAAGGAGCTTGAGGAGGAGCTCAGGGCCAAGAGGTCCTGGCTAAAGGGGCTTGGAGCTGAGTTGGAGGCGGCGAAGGAGCGGGCTGCCTCCATCGAGAAGAAGGCCGTAGCTGCCGAGTAGACCGCTGCCAGAGTGGAGGGGAAGGTCTCTACGGTAGTCAGCTCAGTAAAAGCTACGAAGAAGGAGGCAGCCAAGGTGGTCCACCAGGCTGAAGCTATCGGAAAGGAGGCGGCCAAGGTGATCCATCAGGCAGAGGCTGCCAGGAAGGAAGTTGCCGAGGCGGTGGCCAGCTATAAGGCTTCCCCGGAGTTCAAACTCGATTTCAAAGAGGTGGCGACGGACTCCTTCTTCAAGGGGTTCGCATATTGCCGGTCCCTACTGCGCGGCATTGTCTCGGACAAGCAGATCGCCGACCCCCACCTTCCAGGCCCCGGGGAAGAACACCTTTGACTTCTGCACCCGCGGAGGTAGAGGAGCGTGCAGCCACGGCTTAACTGACTCCACCAGTGGTGGTGGCTGAAAAAGAGGCCCCGGCCCTGGAGGCCGAAGTGGGTGAGACCTCACCTGGGTGCTGTCCGGGAAAGGCACCGGCTGAGTAGAGTAAGGGCCCATAGTAGCTGTAATCCCTTTCTTTTTTGCTTTTGACTTGGGCTGCCTAGCATGTCGGGGCCCAGGATCAATGTATCATTCTGCCAAGTAATGAGAATATTTTTCACCCGACTCGACTTGTCTCTTCTTCTTTTTTTATCTTTGAATTGCAAGCATCTCCTTTCCACTTCTCGATCATCTGGATGCATGTACCTGTGCGGGCGCATGGCCCTAAAGCACCAAGTGCCCGGGTGACCCTTCCTGCAGATCCCCGGATAAGTGAAAAGGTGAGGGAGGAGTTCTTGACTTGCTTGGTCATGCCCAGCTTGGGGGTGAAGTGACTAAAGATCCCTCTACTCTGCTCGACGTCAGGAAGCTTAGGCCTTGGTGTCGGAGCAGGGTATAGTCTCTGGTGCCGAAGGGAGTGAGATCCGGGCTTTGAGTGCCATGAAGCTAGGCTCTTGGTGCTGGAGCAGGGTTCGGTCTTTGGTGCCGAAGGGGCATGAGATACGGGCTTTGAATGCCAGGAAGCTAGGCTCCTGGTGCCGGAGTAGGGTTTGGTCTTTAGTACCGGAGGAGCGTGAGATCCGGGCTTTGAATGCCAGGAAGCTAGGCTCCTGGTGCCGGAGCAGGGTCTGGTCTTTGGTTCTGGAGAGGCGTGAAATCCGGGATTTGAATGCCAGGAAGCTAGGCTCCTGGTGCCAGAGCAGGGTCCGGTCTTTGGTGCTAGAGGGGTGTGAGATCCGGGCTTTGAATGCCAGGAAGCTAGGCTCCTAGTGCCAGAGCAGGGTCCGGTCTTTGGTGCTGGAGGGGCATGATATTTGGGTTTTAAATGCAAGGAAGCTAGGCTCCTGGTGCTGGAGCAGGGTCTAGTCTTTGGTGCTGGAGGAGCGTGAGATCCGGGCTTCGCTGTGTCGGACCTGGGGCCGGGCGATGGTTCCCCTACAAGGCAAAAAGGATTTGCACAAGAAGGATCTTTATTATCAGTGAGGAAAGACCTTACATTACTGATGCTGGAGAGCCAGGCTCCGGGCTTGAGTGCCGGAGAGCTGGGCTTCACCCTTGAGTACTGGAGAGCTGGGCTATGGGCTTCAGTGCCGAAGAGTCATGGGATCCGGGCTTGAGTGCCGGGGAGCTAGGCTCCACCGTTGAATACCGGAGGGCTGGGCTCTAGGCTTTGGTGCCGGAGAGCTGGACTCCAGGCTTGAGTGCCAGAGAGCCAGGCTTCGTGCTTTAATGCTGGAGAGCTGGGCTCCGTGCTTTAATGCTGGAGAGCTGGGCTCCGGGTTTCGGTGCCGGAGAGCTAGGATCTGGGCTTCGATGCCGGAGAGCTGGGCTCCGGCTTGAGTGCTGGAGAGCTGGGCTTCGGGCTTAAGCATGCTAGACCTTGGGCCGGGCAGCGATATCCCTGCAAGGCAGAGAACGATTTGTGCAAAAGAAAATCTTTATTATTATTAGGAGAAAGCCTTACACTATTGATAATATATTCTCAGGTTGTAGGCGTTCCATGTTCGTGGGAATTTGGCACCATCCAGATCCTCGAGATAGTAGGCTCCATATGGAAGAGCTTCGACCATCTTGTAGGGGCCCTCCCAGTTCAACGAGAGCTTGCCGCACTCCTGGGGTTGAGATGCTTTGGCTCGGTGCAGTACCAGGTCACCATGTCAGAAGACCTTTGGCCTCACCCGTGCTTGTAGTACCGGGCCACTCGTTGTCGGTATGCTACCATTCGGAGCTGAGCTTTGTCCCTAGTTTCTTTAAGGTGGTCCAAGTTGAGTAGAAGGCACGTCGGATTCTCCGCTTCATCATATTGCTGCACCCGCAGTGTGGGTATGCCGAGCTCAACTGGGACGATGGCCTCAGCATCGAAAACAAGGTTGAAAGGTGTTTTGTCTATGGCCGTTATGGGCGTTGTATGGTAGGCCCATAGAATACTTGGGAGTTCCTCTGACCATCTGCCCTTAGCCCGGTCCAGCCTGGTCTTGAGTCCCTGGAGGATGGTCCGATTGGTCACCTCGGCTTCCCCGTTTGTTTGGGGGTGAGCTACCAAGGTGAAATGGTGTTGGATGCTATGCTCGACACAAAACCCTTCGAACTCCCGGTTGTCAAACTGCCATCCATTGTCGGTGATGATGCAGTGGGGGAGTCCGAAGCGGCAGATGATTGATTTCTAGAAGAACTGACAGACCTTGGCTTCCGTAATCCGTGCTAGTGGCTCTGCTTCCACACACTTGGTGAAGTAGTCAATAGCCACCAGCAGAAATCTCCGTTGCCCTGGTGCAGGGGGAAATGGCCATAAGATGTCCATTCCCCACCGGATAAAAGTTCAAGGGGCAGAGAGCTGGGAGAGCAGTGCCGCTGGTTGGCGCTGTATGTGAGCGTGGCGCTGACATCTGTCGCACTTCTTCATGAAGTCGGCGGCGTCCTCCCTCATGGTCTCCTAGAAGTACCCCTGGTGGAGAGCTTTGTATGCCAGCATCCTTCCTTCCATATGGTTCCAGCAGAGGCCTTCATGTATCTCTTGGAGTACGAAGGCTGCCTCTGTGGGCCTCAGGCACTTCAGGAGCGGGTAGGAGTAGGACAGTGGTAGAGTTGCCCTTCCATTAGGACAAACCAGGAGGCTTTCTTCTTGATGAGGCCGGCTTCCATGCGATCCTCTGGTAAGATGCCATCAATGATGTATCTGATATACCTGTCCATCTAACTCGGCTCTGGGGTGACTTGATGCACCTCCTCCGATGCTTCGTAGCTTGGATTCTCAAGGTACTCGATATGGGCATGCCCCAGTGACGAGTCCGGCACTATCACGAGTCTCGATAGTGTATCCATGTGAGCGTTCTCTCTGCGGGGGATATGGGAGATGCTGAAGCGTCGAAAACCTGCCGTGCTTGAGCGGACTCGCTCTAGGTACTTCATCATCTGGGGATCTTTGGCTTCATATTCTCCGGAGACTTGTCCAGCCACCAATTGGGAGTCGGTAAAGACTTTCAAGCTTTGCACGCCCAGCTCGCGGGAGACCCTTAGGCCTGCAAGGAGCGCCTCATACTCCGCCTGGTTGTTTGTCACGACGAATTTGAAGTGGAGAGCACATTCTGCCACGATCTCATTGCTGTTAGTGAGGATGAGGCCTGCTCCACTCCTGCCAGCATTGGATGCATTGTCGATGTGGAGGATCCAGGACTCCTCCTTTGCTCTGGGCTCAACTTGATGCTTCGAGGTCATCTGCTCTAGCTCCCCAGCAAGTCCCATGCACTTGACTAGGAAGTCAGCTAGGACCTGGGCCTTTTGTGACGACCTCGGTTGATATGCGATATCAAACTCGCTCAGCATTAGGGACCACTTAGCTAGCCTTCTGAAGGTTTCGGGGTGGCTAAGTATGGTCCTCAGTGGCTGATCCATCATGATCGCAATGGGGTGTGCTTGGAAGTACGGCCTGAGATGCTTAACTGATATTATTAGTGCAAAAATGAGTTTTCGAGAGCGAGTATACCTGATCTCTGCATCATAGAGGATTTTGCTGGTATAGTATACCGGCTTCTGAGATCCATCCTTGTCTACGTGGATGAGGACTGAGTTGACGGCCGCAGGGGTGATCGCCAGGTAGTGTAGGAGCTCCTCTCCTTCCTCCAGTCTGGAGAAAAAAGGGGAGAAACCAGAAACTCCTTCAATTCTTCGAAGGCCATCCTACACTCCTCTGTCCATGTGAAGTTGTGCATCTTGCACAGCACCTTGAAGAAGGCAAGGCAGCAGTCAATTGATCTCGAGATGAACCGACTCAAAGTTACAATCCGGCCCATCAGGCGCTCAGGCGCTAGACCTGCTTCTTGGATGTCGGGTGCTCCATGTTGATGATCACCTGGAACTTCTCTGGGTTTGCTTTAATGCCTCTCTGGGTGACCATGAAGTCAAGGAACTTTCCTGCCGCCACTTCGAAAGCATACTTTGCTGGGTTCAGCTTCATCTGGTGTTTCTGGAGGTTTTGAAAGGCTTCGGCGAGGTCGGCAATGTGGTCCGAGCTCGACTTGCTCATGACAAGCATGTCATCCACGTACACCTGCATGTTTCGACTAATTTGGTTTTTGAAGATCCTGTTGACTAGACACTGGAACGTGGCCCCAATATTCTTCAAGCTGAAGGGCATCATCCTATAGCAGTACGTCCCTCGGTCGGTGATGAAGGTGGTGTGCTCCTCATCCTCAGGATGCATCTAGTCTGATTGTACCCAGAAAATGCATCCATGAAGGAGAGTAGCCGATGCCCCGAGGTGGCATCCACCAACTGGTCAATCTTCTGTAGAGAGAAGCTGTCCTTTGGACATGCCTTATTGAGGTCGGTGTAGTCTACACAGATCCTCCATTTGCCGTTATTCTTTCTCACCATCACTACATTTGCCAACCAGCTCGGGTATTGTACCTCCCGAACGAAGCCAGCAGTGAGGAGTTTGTCCACTTCCTCATTGATCGCCGCCTGCCTCTTCGAGGCGAAGCTTCTCTTCTTCTGCCGAATTGGCCGGTGCTTTGGATCAATACTCAGCTTGTGGGTGATGATGTCAGGGGGAATACCTGGAATGTCTGTCGTTGTCTAGGCGAACACATTTACATTGCTCGTAGGAACTCCAACAGATGGGCCCTCTCTTCATCTTGCAGCTGGGCCCCAATCTACATCATCTTCACTTGGTCAACTCCGTGCGGATAAGATAGTAGGAGCTCGATCGGGCCACCCCTGGGGTCCTGCGCCCTTTGGTCGAGATTGTCCATGCTGGGGTCGTCCTCGGGGACTTTGGCTCCAGGGACAGTCTGGAGACAATGTTGTACCGGCTAAGGTGCCCCCCTCATTTCTCTGACACCATAGGGGGTGTGGAACTATACCAACTGCCACTTTGTGGAAACAATGGCATCGAGCAGGTTGAGCCCAAGTCGGCCAAGAATCACGTTGTAGGCTGAGGAAAGCCTAACAACCATGAAGGTCATCAAAACAGTGCTCTGCCGAGGTGGGGTCCCGGTAGTGACTGGGAGAGTGATTTCTCCTTTAACCCTTACAGAGTTTCCCGTGAAACTGACAAGGGGAGCATGCATAGGTCTGAGCTGAGCGGAGGACAGGTTCATTATAAAGAAGGCATCATAAAAAAGGATATCAATCAAACTTTCACTATCGACCATAATCCATTTTACAGGATGCTTCGCGATCGTCATCTCGACGACCACAGCATCGTTATTTACATTCTCTCCCTTATTTCCCCCTTCCCTCATAAAGGGGAGTACATTTTCGAAACACTCTACCCCCCGGGTCTTCTTGGAAGTGCGCTCGGCTCCCCAGCATATCATCCCCACCGGCTTCTCGGTAGAGCAGTTGTCGACTGCAGGGGCTGGCGGGAGAGCAGCGAGCGACTGAGGTTCGGCCGGAGCCTTGCCCCCCACGTATCTCCCGAGGTAGCCTCTCCTTATGATTTCTTCGATTTCCCTCTTGAGATTGCAGTATTCCTCGATGTCATAGCTGTGGTCACGATGAAAATGGTAGTATTTTATCTTGTCGCAGCTAGTGGATGGCTTCATCGAAGGTGGGCGCTTCAGGTAAGTCTCACCTTCGATCTCCATGAGGATCTTCATCCTCGGGGTGAGGAGGGGTGTGAACCTCCCCTCCGGAATGGGGTCGCTCCTCGGTCTCGGTCCCTGGCAGAAGTTCGGAGTTGGGGGTCCTAGCTTCTGCATCCCGAGCGCCTCCACGAAAGTTGGCTTCTTCAGCGGCTTCCCGTCCAGCTCCCTTCTTGTATGATCCGCCTTCTCGGCACGGATGTATTTTTGGGCTCGGAGGATGAGTTCAGAGTAGGTTTTGGGGGGTTTCTTATCGAATGAGTAGATCAGGCGTGAGGTCCTGAGCCCTCGCTTTAGTGCCAGCATGGCAACTAGCTCATCAAGATTGTAGATCTTCAATGCGGCAACCTTGAAGTGGGCCACGTAGTCCCATAGGGGCTCGCGGTCCTGCTGCCGGATAGAGAAGAGGTTGTTCACTTCTTGTGACACCTTCTGACAGGCATCGAAGTAGGCCACAAACTTCCACTCCAGCTGAGTGAAAGAGCTGATGCTTTCAGGCTTGAGACGGGTGAACCAGACCCGAGCCACCTTCCAGAGGGTTGCCAGGAAGGCGATGCAAAAGAGGGCATCGGTGGCCCCCTAGACCCTTATGAGGGCCTTGTAGCTTTCCAGGTGGTCCAGGGGGTCGGTGGTCCCATCGTAGGGACCACCTATGGCATACGGAATCAGTTGGGGATCGGTTCCTCTTGGATCTCTCGGGAGAAGGGGGGACGGGTGTCATAGCCCTTTGGCTCGTTAGTGGAGCCCTGCATATTTGCAAACTGACAGGATAGCTCCGACAGCTTGCGGTCCTGCTCCTCCAAGCACTTCTTGGCTGTGCGCCTGATGGCCTCATTGGTTGAGCCCTCCGCTAAGGCCGAAGGAGATGGAGAAGGTCACGTGGGGTGGTGTCCATGATGGGGGGTCTTGCCTTTTTGATCTCGGGGGGGGGGGGTTTGGCCATTATTCGCTCGAGCATCGGGGACCGGCTCTCCCGATCGGTAGATCCAGCCTGTTACCTTTTTGCCAGTGTGTGGTGGCTCCCTCGACGGTCGGTGGTGGCCCACAGCTGTGAGGGCCCTTTTTGGAAGGAGCGCAGGCTATCGCGGGGTGCTGCGGCATGGGCCGCGGGAGTCCTGGGCTGCTGGTGGGTAGCCAAGGACCGTGCTGGTGCTAGAGCTGGCGCACTACTGTAGTGAGAAGCTGTACCTGCTGGGCGAGTGCGACAAGCTGAGGGCCTATCGGGGGTGGTTGAGCTGGAGCAGGGAGCTCCCCCTCCGGACTATGTAGGTCCCCATGACAAGAGGGGTCTCCCGCATGGCTGGTGGAGACTTCTCTCGCTCGCATCATCACCATCCTCCCCAATGGACTTGCTTGCAGAGGGACTGGCTTTGGAGCAAATGACCTACCATCCCCTTACCTGGCGTGCCAATCTATTGCCGCAAAGATCGCCGTGGCTCGTAGCTGCTGTCGGCGTCAGGTCGCCCCTCATCTCTTCGAGACCGGCCTGCTCTTCAGGACCTGCAAAACAGAGTTAGAGACCCGGGCCGGGAATTTCGATGGGGGTACTCCAACGGTCAAGTCAGTAACGATCCAAGGGAACAGATCCTCCTGGTCGAGCCCTTGAGATGGACTCCATGCTAGGAGGAGTGAATAATGTGTGAGTAGGGTGCAAGTGAGCTAGGAAAAGTGGGGGCCGAGGTGAACTAGAGCTGGAGGGCTGTATTGGGCAATCCTTCTCGCGGATCTCCGGTAGCCTTGAATTCTCAGTCTCCTTGGCGGTTCTCCTGTGTGGCCTCTTCCCTCTTGCTTGCTTGAGGATTTTTCATCCTTACCTCCCCTTCAGGGGCTATCAATGGCTCTTTTAAATCTAGTGGTTGCTGAACGCCTATCTCGGGATCTCCCCTATGCCAGCAGACACGTGCGGCGGTGTTCCATGTCGTGGACGGGATGTCTTTCCTGGTTCGTGATAAGGGAACCTATGATGCGCTCTGACATTCCTTCCAATTGCTCCATTACGGGAAACTTGGTAGGGCCTCGATTGGGGAGCAGCCACCCCCAGGATTCGAATCTTTTGGTTGACTTCCTCTTTCGGGTGGCGCAAACGGTCGGTGGAGAGTGCAGCACCTCGATCAGGGTGCATCTTTCTTTCTGGTGTAAGTGGTAGCTGGGGGTGATCATTACGGCCTGGTGGGTGCTTCCCTGCAGTCCTCGGGCAGCTTGCCGGCATCCAAGGAGGATGGCATCACCCCTTTGGTTGCTTGCGCCTTCGTCCAAGGTGGAGGCCGAATTGGAGAGGTGGGTCTCGACTCCAAGGTGCTCGACCTCGAAGGGGCTACACTTGGCGAAGGAGGGCTGGGCTCGACTCTGGACCAAGGGCCTTGACCTAACGAAGGAGGGCTGGGCTTGACTCCGAGGGGCTCAACCTCGAAGGGGCTCCACTTGGCGGAGGAGGGCTGGGCTCGACTCCGAACCAAGGGTCTCGACCTTGAGGGGGCTCGACCTAGCGAAGGAGGGCTGGGCTCGACCTCGAAGGGGCTCCACTTAGTGGAGGAGGGCTGAGCTCGACTCCGGACCAAGGGGCTCGACCTCGAGGGGGCTCGACCTAGTGGAGGAGGGCTGGGCATGACTCCAGCCTAGAGGGCTTGACCTCGGAGGGGCTCAACCTCGAGGGGGCTCGACCTCGAGGGGGCTCGGCCTCGGAGGGGCTCAATCTGGCGGAGGAGATCACTCGGCTCTGACCTAAGTGTCCCAATCTTATGGGAGCGACCTTGCGAAGGACATAACTCAGCTTCGACAGGCTATCCCAATATTCTGAAGGAGCTCGGCCCGGCAAAGGAGTTCGAGGAGGAGTATCCGTCGTGGCAGCTTTCTCTAACATGGCATCTGACAGGGATTACCCGTCAGTGTTCCACCAAAATGGAAGGAATATGAGGACCACTAATTATAGCTTTTCAAAGATGATAACTAATAGATTGAATATAGATACGCATGCGAGTTTTCCAAAATGTGTAATTTGTGCCATTGAAAAATGGTGATCAAACACTAATACCTACAAGGGTTACCATGATCTTTTAGCTCACAACTGTTGAATCTTTGCAAAGCACCAAGTTTAGACACCAACAATTTTGGGTTCTAGGCTCTGATACCTCTTGTTGCCTAGAGATGATGCAACCCAAGAGGGGGAGTGAATTGGGTCTTTCAAAAATTTAAGCAATTATGTGCCGGTCTTGAAGTGTTTGTGAGCAATGTGATTAAACTCAAAGATATGCAGCGGATAATAGTAAATTAAATGCAAAGAATAAAGTGTAAGTAATAGGAAGCAATCACATACAAACACAAAATTTTATAGTGGTTCAGTGCACTCCAAGGCACCTATATCCACTCCCCAAGTTCTCTTTAGAAATTTCACTATAATCACCAAGATTACAGTCGATTAGTTTTCCGGGCTCACTAATCAAAACTTGACTTATTTTTATAAGGCTCACAAGTCAAAACCTCCCTTGGTTTTGTGGGCTAACCAAGAACCTAACTGGTTTTAAAGCTCACTAACAATCTCTCTTGGTTTTGCGGGCTAACTAAGAACCTAATTGGTTTTCCAAGGCTCACCAAAAATCTTAAGTAAACAATGTAAGAACAATATGAAAAGAATACAAGAAAAGCTTCCTTAAACAAAGCAAATATATCTTTGAAGCTCTTTGAATATTGATGAAGAACTTGTCTTCAAGTTGTTGAAGCCTTGAATGATGCTTAAGGATGTGAACTTTGGATGCTCTCTTTGAAACTTGGAAGCTTGAAGGCTTGAACCACTCAATTCTTGAATCCTTGAAGGATATTCAATGATTTCACCAAAGTATTGCTTCCCTATTTGATTTTTGATGTTTATATAGCTTTCCACACCATAGATAACCATTTATGACCATTGGAGATGAAAAACTAGCTGTTTGAAGTAAGTTGGAGAAGTTCTGTAGCTTTTAGAAAACTAGCCGTTACAGCAAGTGTCGACACTTGACCTCCAAGTGTCGACACTTGGTTCCCAGGTGTCGACACTTAGGTCGACACTTGGTTTCCAAGCATCAGCACTTGAATTTCAGGTGTCAGCACTTGGATTTTCAGGTGTCAACACTTGGATTTCATGTGTCAGTACTTGGATTTTCAGGTGTCAACACTTGGCGTGTTAGTGCTGAAACTTCTCCAAAATTGATTTTTAGCCTCTTCAAGTTCTTCCATATAAATTCCAAAGTCCATGTATTTAATTTTTTATTAATTTTATGACATTCTTCAACTGAAAACATGTATTTCTTCATTCAACATGGATGAGTACTAAGATCTGATGAACATACTAAAACATACCATTAGTACTCATATATACTTAAATATTTTGTCAATAATCAAAATCAAGACCAGAGCCAACAATATTTAATACCATTTACATACATGACAATAAAAAATTATAAACAAATATTAATTACTTTTAATACTTTTTACTTATTTTTAATAAAATAAAATATTATATAAATAAAAATATTTATAAATAAAAGGATCCGAAGGAGATAGGGGAATTGCATATTCTTGCCACCAAAGTATAAAAGAAGTGGGATGTAAATAGCATTAAATATTTTCAAGATGAAATTTCATGAATAACAAAAACAAATATTTAATATATTAGAATAATATAATATAATGTAATATATTAATATACCTATTACATTAATTAATATGAAATAATTATTATACATTATTTATTTTAATATTTATATTATTATAAAATATCATGTTATTAAAATATATTTTTATACTTTTCTAAATTTTCTAAATTTTTAATTTTTAATTTTTTGTTTTCCTATTTTTTTTTTAATTAGAAACACGTAGGCTCAACCTACAAGAGAGCTTGCAGGTTGAGTCTTTTATATTTTATAATTTATATTTTTGAAATTTTTAAAATTTTTTGTTTTAATTCTTATTTTAAATGAACTTATATACCGGTCTTGTGTTCTCTTTGGAATCATGGGGCAAGCTTGTGATTTCAAAATGGACTCGCATGTTGGCGAGTTCATCGTATCCTCTCTATTCTATTAACTAGCCAAAAATAAGATTGATTAATAAATATAATTTGGATAAGAATAGATTCATAAATAAATATTAAAATAATGATATTTTAAAAAAATGAAAATACTTAAAATATATGATTTATAGTTTTATTTGGATTTTTTTTACGATTTTAATTTTTATATATGTTAAATATTTTATAAAATTTTTATATTAAAAAAATGAAACCACACTTCTACTCATATATTTTTATTTTTTAAAATTTTTAATCATATTTTAAATGTATTATTCTTCAAATTGCAGGTTTAAAGTGAAATCACAAATCTGTCCTGTAATTTCACGTGACGTTTATCTCAATCAAAATATCTATTTCGAAAAATATATTTTAAATCATTTTATTTTGATAAATATTTATTAAAAAATATTATTTTTGAAAATAACACGCGGTGGCTCGCCTACTCCGAAAAGCAAAAGATAATTTTCTAATCAATTCCGGGAAAACCAAACCAGCCCACGGTTTAGTTGGGCTCCGAATCTTCTCACCTTGAGTCTCCCGCCGCTGTGTCGACACGCAAATTCGTGCTGAAAACCGACGTGCAGGGTGGACCCATTTCACGTGCATCACAACACGGCAGCATCCATTGGATCGAAATCACACGGTTCTGCCAAGTTAGCTAGGACCATCTTTACAGCGAGCGCGGCCTCCGACCTTGCTGCCTGGCAACAACCTGGTGTGGGACCCAGTGGTCTTGTCCCGCATCGTGTGACGCTGGGGACCACCAATGCCGACCGTCTGACCGGCGAGGGGTGCACTGTAGTCCACGGGAAGGATCCCTGTCGGCCGAGGCGGTGCACGTGAACTGGGAAGCGGTGTGGTCACCGTACAGGACCGAGAAGGGGCTAGACGCCGTGAAGAGATTCCAAAAGAGAAAAAGCGACAACATTTTTGGATCTTCTTGGCGACATCGATCCTGCGCGAAAAGTCACGCACCTAAGGCAGAGGACTTGGGTGAGTGATGGGATCCGGCCGACTGTGATCTGGTGTCGTGGCCCCAGTGGCCTTTTGTTTTGTGCTTGGATGTGGGTCACCGCAGCCTACATTGGTGTATAGTACTTGATACACACTACTTAGTGTACTGCTACGTATAACTCGACAATGATCCACAATAAGGCTGATGGTGTTACTCAAGCCATTCGGACTCGACCAATCACCAACGCCATATCTCTAAACTAGCAGTGATACCTGCTCAGTGCGTGGAGGAGAAAACAAAATTTAAATATAAATTCATGCAATAGAAAAGTAAATAATTTTTTTAATAAATAAATAAAATTATTATAAATAAAATATATCTAATAAATTATTGATCATTATAATTTCAAAATTTGATTAAGAAAAAATATCACTATTTGTTAAAGGGTCATTGGCTACCACAACATTCCTCTTCGGAACCATAGCACCCCTTGGATAAGCTCCTTTCTCAAGGTTTTAAGAAGATCCTTACGGTTGGCTCGGTTGTAGCCTTGTAGGCATCATGGATGTAGCATCACTACGCAGCGGAATTATAGGCCAGGACTTGGATGATGGGCCCCTTGCTTGTGCCTCTTACTTTGAAGACCTCATAGAATTTCTCCTCGTCCAGGGGATCACACGAAAATTGGAATCAAGAGGGCCGAAATCATTTTTCACGGAAACATGAAGGAGTGGTCTAAGAAGAAGCTTAAGGGATTCACGGGTAAAAAATATCAAGAGGATTTGAAGAATTTTGAAAAATCATATTTCATATATATATATATATATATATATTTGTGTTAATGTAGATTTTTTTTTAATTTGAAGTGTCTAAATAAAGTTCTAACTCTTTGGATACTTTATATTTTTAAATTTCTTAAAACTACTTTTCTCCCTTTCATGGAGTTTTCTTATTTTCCTTTTTTTTTCTAGTTCTTTTCTGTAAATTTCTTTCTAACCATCACTCTCCTTTCTATTTAATAGATACAGAGACATGAATATTTAATTAATATATTCATAAATAATATTAAATTGATATTGATGTAGCTGGATTGCTGACGTGGGGCGGGGAGACTGATGTGGAGTCCCCATCAGACGCCACGATGGATTCCCATCATGAGCCCCTTTGCCGGGCTGGGCTACCCTGGAGCAACGGGGCCGCTCGCCGAAGTCGGGCTCCGTCCTCCGCCAGGTCGGTCCCCGCTGAGTTGGGATGCCTTGGCCGGAGCCGAGTACAAGCCCCACCAAAGGCGGACCCCTCGAGGTCGGGCCCCGTGGTCAGGAGTCGAGCTCAAGTCTCCTCCGCCACGAGGAGCCCCTCCGAGGTCAGGACGGAGGTGGGCTGGGCGGCACCCCGCCCACCTCCGTCAGCTCGAGCTTGTCCGAAGCTGAGTTCCGTTGGCCCGGAGTCGAGCTCAGCCCTTTTCCGCCTAGCTGAGCCATCTCGAAGCAAGTCCATCGGAGACGGGCCCCACCTTTTCAACTCGGTCCCCACCTCAGACAGAGGCACCAACCACCAAGAGTGCAGCACCTCCTCTCCAAGGATGACGACGGGCCCCCCGAGGGTCGCACAGCGGCACCCGCCATATCGCCATTAATGCCCACGGCCGTCACTCATCCTGGAAAGAAAGGAAACTCACATCAAGGCGCCTTGCCTTCCACCAACCTGCCGTACGACTAGAGAAAAGACCCAACCGGAGAGCGCGAGTCCCGAGAATGGCGGCTTGCCAACCGAGGTCCCGCCAGGCTTCCAGGAGAGGGGCAAGCAGAAGGAATGTCAGAAGCGTATAGAAGCTTCCCCGGCTATCTGACAGGAGAGGCGTCCCGTCTACGGTATGATACCTCGTCGCACATGTCTGACAGCATGGGGAGATCTCGAGGCAAGCTAAAGTAAAAAGCCCAGCCAGGGTAAGCCAAAAGTAAGCAAACATATAAACAAGAGAGAGAGGCCAGACAAGGGGGGACGACCATCTCGGCCACCACCTCTCCTAGTTCACTCTCATTTTCATACACACTACATTCACTCCTCCTAGCATGGAGCTCATTCAGAGGGGCTCGACCAGGAAGATCTGTTCCCCTGGATCGTCACTGAGTTGACCGTTGGAGCGCCCTCGTTGGAATCCCCGGCCCGGGTCACTGACATTGTCTATTGCTGGTCCCGAGGCACCGGAGGCATCCCGAGCAGGCGGACACGCGACCCTCATGCCACCAGTAGCTACGGGCCACGACGATCCGGGCGGCAACAGATTGGCAAGCCAGGTAAAGGGTAGAATGACTCTCGATCCAGTTCAGGCCCCGCTCAGATAGTTCGTCGTGAGGATGGTGACCACTCGGGAGAGGGGAGCCTCTCCCAGCCATGCAGAAGCGTCCCCTTCTCACGGGAACCCACACGATCTGAAGACGGAGCCACCCGCCCCGGTTCAATAGCCTCCATTGGAGATCCAGCTGACCACACTTGCTCAGCAAATGCACACTTTCACTGCAGCAGTGTGCCAACTCCAACATCAGCATCGGTCCCTGGCTATCCATCAGTAGCCAGAGACCCCCACGGCCCATGCCGCGGCACCCCACGATAACCTGCGTTCCTTCCATGGGAGGCATTCACAGCCGCGAGCCATTACAGACCCTCGGGATAGTCGCCAAGCCCCAATGAAGCGATGACGGGCTAGGTCCACCGACGAAAAGAGCTGCTCACCGCACCTTGACTGGGGGGCATCTAAACCCCGCCAAGGTAGGAAGGGAAAAGCCCCTCGTCATGGGCGCCGCACACCCGCATCACCCTCCCTGCCTCTCTCAGTAGAGGGGTCGACGGATGAAGCCATTAGGCACGCGGTGGAGAAGCGCCTGGAGGAGCATGACCTTAAACTGGTGGAGCTGTCCCACTGGTTTGCTAACTTGCCCGGCTCCGCTAGCGAGCCAGCGAGCTATGACGTCCGCCCCTCGTTCTCCCAGGAGATTTAAGTGGAGCCGATTCCCCGCCGGTTCCACAAGCCGCAGGTAGATCCTTACGATGGGACCACCGACCCCTTGGACCACTTGGAAAGTTACTGGGCCCTCATGAGGGTCCAGGGGGCCACTGATGCTCTCCTGTGCGTCGCCTTTCCTGCTACTATCCGGAAGGCAGCTCGGGTATGGTTCACCCGCCTTGAGCCCGAAAGCATCAACTCCTTTGCCCAGCTGGGGCAGAGGTTCATGGCTCATTTCGATGCCTGTCAGAAGATGCCACGAGAGACGGACAACCACTTCTCCATCAGGCAGCAAGACCGTGAGCTGCTACGAGACTACGTGGCTCACTTCAAGGCTGCCGCACTGGAGATCTATAGCCTGGAGGAGCCGGTCGCAATGCTGGCTCTGAACCGAGGGCTCAGGACTTCTCGCCTGACCTACTCGCTTGACAAGAAGCCTCCGAAGACTTACTTCTTGCTCCTCTCCCGAGCTCAGAAGTACATTCGCACCGAGGAGGCGAATCGTACAAGACGGGAGCTCGATGGAAAGCCACTGAAGAGATCGGCACCCGCCGAGACCCCTGGGGCTCGAAGGCCGAGACCACCAGCTCATAGCTCCCGACCGGGACTAAGACCAAGAAGCGCTCCCATCTTTGAGAGGAATTTTACCCCCCTCCTCGCCCCGAGAATGAAGATCCTCATGGAGATCGAGGGTGAGACCTATCTGAGGCGCCCACTGCCATTGAAGCCATCCTCTAGCAGGGACAAGATGAAGTATTGTCGTTTTCACCGTGACCACGACCACGATACCGAGGAGTGCCGCAATCTCAAATGGAAGATCGAAGAGCTCATCAAGAGGGGCTACCTCGGAAGATATGCTGGGGGCAGACCTCAACCGGAATCTCAGGCACTCATCGCCCTCCCATCGATCCCGGTGGTCGACAATTGCCCTACCGAGAAGCCGGTAGGGATGATACACTGGAGAGCCGAGTGCGCCTCCAAGAGGGCCCGGGGGGCAGGGCATCCTGAGGTTGTACTCCCCTTTGTGAGGGAAGGGAAAGACAGAGAGAGAAATGTAAATAATGATGCTGTAGTCATCGAGATGACGATCGCAAAGCATCCTCTAAAACACATCATGATAGATAGTGGAAGCTCCATGGATGTGCTTTTCTACGATGCCTTCTCCAGGATGAATCTTTCCTCTGTTCAACTCAAGCATGTACATTACCCCCTTGTTGGTTTCACAAGAGATTTCGTAAGGGTGGAGGGAGAAATTGCTCTCCCAGTCATTGCTGGGACCCCACCTCGGCAGAGTACCGTCATGATGACGTTCACGGTTGTCAGGCTTCCTTCACCTTACAACATGATCTTGGGCCGACCTGGGCTCAATCTCCTCGATGCTGTTGTCTGTGCTAAAAGATTGCTCATACAATTTCTGACCCCTTGTGGCATGGGAGAGACGAGGGGTACACCTTAGCCGGTGTAGCACTGCTTCCAAACCCTCCCCGGGGCCTAGGCACTTGAGGAGGGCCCCAAGTTGGACGAGCTCGACCAGAGGGTTCAAGACCCCAGGGGAGGCCCAGCCAAGTGCCTGCTTCCTTACCAGCTCGGGGCCAACCAAACGAAGACCGTGCAGATCGGAGCCCAGCTGCCCGAGGAGGAGAAGGCTCCGTTGTTGGAATTCCTGCGGACGAATGCAGATGTGTTCGCCTGAATGGCAGCGGACATGCCAGGTATTCTCCCTGAAGTCATCACCCACAAGCTCAACGTCGATCCGAAGCACAGACCGGTTTGACAGAAGAAGAGAAGCTTCGCCCCAGAAAGGTAGGCGGCCATCAACGAGGAAGTTGAGAAACTTTTGGCCGCTGACTTCGTCCGAGAGGTGCTATACTCGAGCTAGTTGGCGAATGTGGTGATGGTGAAGAAGAACAATGGCAAGTGGAGGATCTGTGTAGATTACACCGACCTCAATAAGGCGTGCCCAAAGGATAGCTTTCCTCTACCGAGGATAGATCAGTTGGTGGACGCCACCTCAGGGCATAGGCTGCTCTCCTTCATGGATGCATTCTCCAGGTACAATCAGATCCAGATGCACCCGGGGGATGAGGAGCACACTGCCTTCATTACTGATCGAGGGACATACTGCTACAGGATGATGCCCTTTGGCCTGAAGAATGTTGGACCCACGTACCAACATTTGGTCAACAAGGTCTTCAAAGACCAGATTGGCCGGAACATGCAGGTGTACGTGGATGACATGCTTATTATGAGCAAGCCGAGCTCGGACCACATCACCGACCTTGCCGAAGCCTTTCACAGCCTCCAGAAGCACCAAATGAAGCTCAATCCAGCAAAATACGCTTTCGGGGTGGCGGCCAAAAAATTCCTCGGCTTTATGGTCACCCAGAGAGACATTGAAGCGAACCCGGAGAAGGTCCAAGCGATCCTCGACATGGAGAACCCAACATCCAACAAGCAAGTTCAACGTCTGACGGGGAGGGTAGCAGCCTTAAGCCAGTTCATCTCGAGGTCGGCTGACCGCTGCCTCCCTTTCTTCAAGGCGTTGTGCAAGATGCATGACTTCACCTGGATTGATAAGTGCAAGACGGCCTTTGAAGAGCTGAAGGAGTTCCTAGCCTCTTCACCTCTGCTATCCAGACCGGAAGAGGGGGAAGAGCTCCTACTCTACATGGCGGTTATACTTGGGGCCATCAGCTCGGTCCTCGTCCACACCGGTCAAGACGGATCTCAAAAGTCAGTGTACTACACCAGCAAAATCCTTCACGATGCGGAGATCAGGTATACCCGCTCCAAAAAACTCATTTTTGCACTAATCATGTCTGCTAAGCTTCTCAGGCCTTACTTCCAAGCGCATCCCATTGCGGTTGTGACCGATCAATTGCTGAGGACCATGCTAAGCTACCCCGAGACTTTCGAGAGACTGGCTAAATGGTACCTGACACTGAGCGAGTTCGACATTGTATACCGGTCGAGGTCATCGCAGAAGGCCCAGGTCCTAGCCGACTTCGTGGTTGAATGTACGGGGCCTCCCGAGGAACCAGAACGGATGGTCCTGGAGAGCCAAGCTGAGCCCAGACCGCAAGAGGACCCTTGGATCCTCCACGTGGATGGTGCCTCCAATTCCTGCGAAAGTAGAGCAGGCCTCATCCTCGCCAACTCTGATGGAGTGGTGACGGAGTGCGCCCTCCGCTTCAAGTTCGCCGCCACAAACAACCAGGTGGAGTACGAAGCACTCCTCGTGGGCCTAAAAGTGTCCTGTGAACTGGACGTACAGAGCCTGAAGGTTTTCACCGACTCCTAACTGGTTGTCGGACAAGTCTTCGGAGAGTACGAGGCCCGGGATCCCTAGATGGTGAAGTACCTAGAGAAGGTTCGTTTGAACACGGCAAGCTTCTGCTACTTTCGCATTTTTCATATCCTTCGTGGAGAAAATGCTCGCGCGGATGCACTGTCGAGGCTCTCAACCCTACTGGATTCATTCCTGGGGCACGCCTACGTCGAGTATCTCAAGAATCCAAGCTACGAGAGACCAGAGGAGGTGCAACAAGTAGCCCACGAGCCGAGCTGGATGGACAAGTACATCCAGTACATCCAGGATGGCCTCCTACCAGAGGACCGCAGAGAAGCCGGCCTCATCAGAAGTAAGACCACCCATTTTGTTTTAATGGACGGTCACCTCTACCGCCGGTCTTACTCCTACCCACTCCTGAAGTCCTCAGACCCGTGGAGGCAGCCTTCGTGCTCCGGGAGATACACGAGGGCCTCTGTAGGAATCACGTAGGGGGGAGGACTCTGGCATACAAGGCTCTTCGCCAAGAATACTTCTGGAAGATGATAAGGGAAGACGCCGCTGACTTCATCAAGAAGTGTGATAAATGCCAGCGCCATTCCCACGTACAGCGCCTGCTGGTCATACCGATCTCCCAGTTATCATCCCTGTTGCCCAGAAATGGTGCCCAAGAGGGGGGGTGAATTGGGTATTTAAAAAATTAAAGCAATATATGTGCTATCAAGTTTTAAGGTGAAGAGTGATAGTGCTCAAAAAATTGTGCAACGGAAGCAATGAAATAAAATGACAATTAAAGAGCAAAAGAATTTAAAGAGAAAGGCAATGCAAACACATAAGAAATATAGTGGTTCGGTGCACCTAGCACCTACATCCACTCCCCAAGCTCCACTTGGGAATTTTCACTATAATCTTTAGATTACAGCCGACTTGTTTTACCAGGCTCACAAGTCAAAACCTTATACACTTGTTTTGGCTTCGGGCTAACAAGCAACCCTAGTTGGTTTTATCAATTGGCTCACCAACAAACCTCACTCACTTGTTTTGGCTTCGGGCTTACAAGCAACCCTAGTTGGTTTTATCAATTGGCTCACCAACAAACCTCACTCTAGTTTCAAATTCCCTTGAAACTAGCTAAAGACAAAAGAATATAAATACAATGAATTAAAAACTAAACAAACTCCTTTTGAGCAATAATAAATTCGTTGAAGCTCTTGATGGAGACTCTTCAAGCCTTTTCCCTTGGAATCTTTGGACCTCACTAAATGCCAAACACTTGAATGTTGGATTCCTCAAAGATGGAAGACTTTTGGCTAAGGAATCTCTTGGTTTTCTCACTCTTTTATCTTGGAAGTGATTGAAGGCTTTGTACTTTGAATCTACACTTTTTCACTTTGTCTCCTTGTATTTTTTGAAGTTTGGTGGAGGTTAAATACCTCATTCATGCTGAAACAACTCCACAATACCGTTAGATTCAAAAATATGGCCGTTTATGGCCGTTAGAAATCAAATCAGAAGTTCAAAAAACTAGCCGTTATACCATGAGTCGACCTCATGAGTCGACCTCTGAATCAAGTGTCGACCTCATGAGTCGACCTCCAGTATAATTTAGGCAAAAGTTCAGAATACCATAGTTCTGCCCATTTGAATTCTCAGGCTATGAGTCGACCTCTGGACAGGTGTTGACCTCTGGTGGTCGACCTCTGGAGCGTGCCACTGAGATTTTGCCGTGCCGGCCATGCTGAACTTTTCTTCTCTTCATGAGTCGACCTCTGGTGGTCGACCTTTGACAAGGTGTCGACCTCTGGGGGTCGACCTCTGATCTGAATTTTTTTGAAACTCTTTGAGATGTGCGTGCCATGCTTGAGTTTCTTTAAGCCTTTGTTTCTTTTGTCAAATATTTCTTAACAAGAAGGTCCATTATGAGAATTTTGATCTTGTCCAAGGTAGAAGAGCTCTTTTCCAAACCAGGTAAACTTAGTTTCATCATTGTCCTTTTGATACTCTTTTTGAATAAACTAAGTCCTGAAACTTTATCTTGAAATGAAACATTAGTCCAAACATATACTCAACCTTTTGTTAATCATCAAAACTAAGGAGCCAAAGCCAACAGTCCCCCTGGCCTTTTGCACAGTAGGGGCTGGACATTCTGAGACCGTTCCCCATCGCGCCAGGGCAGCGAAAGTTCCTGCTAGTGGTGATCGACTACTTCACCAAGTGGGTCGAGACAGAGCCGCTAGCTCGGATTACAGAAGCCAATGTTCGAAAATTCTTCTAGAAGTCTATCATCTGCCACTTTGGACTCCCTAATTGTGTCATCACCGATAATGGGCGACAGTTCGATAACCGGGAGTTCGAAGGATTCTGTGCTGAGCACGGCATTCAACACCGGTTCACCTCAGTTGCTCATCCCTAAACAAATGGTGAAGCTGAGGTGACCAATCGAACTATCCTTCAAGGACTTCGCACCAGGTTGGACTAAGCGAAGGGTAGATCGGCAGAAGAACTACCAAGCATCCTGTGGGCTTACCACACAACGCCCAGAATGGCGATGGGTGAAACGCCCTTCAACCTCGTCTTCGGTGCTAAAGCAGTAATCCCAATTGAGCTTGGCATGCCCACACTGCGGGTGCAGTAGTATGACGAGATGCAGAACTTGGCGCACCTCTTACTCAATCTGGACCTCCTAGAAGAAACAAGAGACAAAGCCCGACATCGGATGGCAGCATACCAACAATGGGTCGCCCGATATTACAATATGCGGGTGAAGCTGAAGACTTTCCGACCTGGCGACCTGGTACTACACCGGGCTGAGGCGTCTCAACCCCGGGAATGCGGCAAGCTCTCGCTAAACTAGGAAGGCCCTTATAAAGTGATCGAGGCCCTCTCACATGGGGCCTACTATCTCGAGGACCTAGATGGCGCCAGATTCCCCCGGACATGGAATGCTTGTAATTTGAGAAGATACTACCAGTAATGTAAGTTTTTCCTCCATTAGAAATAAAGACTTTCCTTCGCACAACAGGTTGTTTGCCTTACAGGAATATCACTGCCCGGAGCCCAGCTCCTTGGCATCCAAGCCCAGAGAAAAGTCCTCCAGCACCAAGACCTGAGAAGCCCTCAGGCACTCATGCCTCAAGCCCAGCTCCTCGGCATCCAAGCCCAGAGAAAAGTCCTCTGGTACCAAGACCTGAGAAGCCCTCAGGAACTCAAGCCTCGAGCCCAGCTCCTCGGCATCCAAGCCTAGAGAAAAGTTCTCCGGTACCAAGACCTGAGAAGCCCTTAGGCACTCAAGCCTCGAGCCCAGCTCCTCGACATCCAAGCTCGGAGAAAAGTCCTCCGGCACCAAGACCAGAGAAGCCCTCAGGCACTCAAGCCTCGAGCCTAGTTCCTCGGCATCCAAGCCCGGAGAAAAGTCCTCCGGCACCAAGACCTGATAAGCCCTCAGGCATTCAAGCCTCGAGCCCAGCTCCTCGGCATCCAAGCTCGGAGAAAAGTCCTCCGGCACCAATACCTGAGAAGCCCTCAGGCATTCAATCCTCGAGCCCAGCTCCTCGGTATCCAAGCCTGGAGAAAAGTCCTCTGGCACCAAGACCTGAGAAGTCCTCAGGCACTCAAGCCTCGAGCCCAGATCCTCGGCATCCAAGTCCAAAGAAAAAGTCCTCCGGCACCAAGACCTGAGAAGCCCTCAGGCACTCAAGCCTCGAGCCCAGCTCCTCAGTATCCAAGCATGGAGAAAAGTCCTCCGGCACCAAGACCTGAGAAGCCCTCAGGCACTCAAGCCTCGAGTCCAGCTCCTCGCCATCCAAGCCTGGAGAAAAGTTCTCCGGCACCAAGACCTGAGAAGCCCTTAGGCACTCAAGCCTCGAGCCCAGCTCCTCGGCATCCAAGCCTGGAGAAAAGTCCTCCGGCACCAAGTCCCGGAGCCCAGCCTCCGGCCAGCACATTTATGAGCCCAGCTCCAAGATGGCAACTCCTGAGCCATGTCCTCAGGCAACCAAGTCCCGAAGCCCAGCCCTCCGGCCAGCACATCTCCGAGCCCAGCTCCAAGATGGCAACTCCTGAGCCATGTCCTCAGGCAACCAAGTTCCGGAGCCCAGCTCTCCGGCCAGCACATCTCCGAGCCCAGCTCCAAGATGGCAACTCCTGAGCCATGTCCTCAAGCAACCAAGTTCCGGAGTCCAACTCTCTGGCCAGCACATCTCTGAGCCCAGCTCCAAGATGGCAACTCCTGAGCCATGTCCTCAGGAAACCAAGTTCCAGAGCCCAGCACTCCGGCCAGCATGTCTCCGAGCCTAGCTCCAAGATGGCAACTCCTGAGCCATGTCCTCAGACAATCAAGCTCCAGAGCCCAGCTCTCCGGCCAGCACGCCTCCGAGCCCAGCACCAAGATGGTGTTTCCTGAGCCCGACCTCTGGCGATCAAGCCCCGAGCCTAGCTCCAAGGCATTCAAGATCTGAGAGGCCCTCAGGCACTCAAATCCAAAGCCAACATTCTCCGGCATCGGAGTTTCGAGCCCAGCACCGAGACGGTGAGGCTCAAGCCCATATAAGATGAAGATCCCCTCTCCGACCTCCCTGCACTAAAGGAGAAGAGAGGAGGAGAGAAGACATTCACACCATAAAAGAAAGAAGAAGATGCATTAACAGAACTATTTTTCATTACTTAGAAGAAATGTCTTACATTATCTCCCGGGCCCTGACAAGCCAAGTAGACCGGTCCAAAAGAAGAAAAAGAAAAATTATTATAGAAGTCCTATCCTATTGAGCTAGCTCCTTCCCTGGGTGGTGCATGGCTGGGACTTCTCCTTCTTCCATCTCCGTTGCAGGGTCATGTTCCTGAGCAGCCTCCGTCGGAGGGGTAGGTTTAGTTGTTGCTATCGAAGGGACCGGCTCATCTATCTTCGCTTGCGGCACTGGTCCGGCCGTCGCCACAACCGAGGCCGACTCAGCTGTCTCTGGGGCCACCTTTGGGAGAGACCCGGCTGGAGCGGCTCCTTGCCCTGCTGCAGCCACCGCCAGAGCTGAAGCCTTCTTGCCGGGGGATTGGAGCGCAGCCAGTCGCTCCTCAGAAAGGATCCCCCGTAGCAGAGTGCGGCAGTAGGCAAACCCCTTGGTGAAGGAGTCCGTTGCCACCTCTTTGAAGTCTTTTATATACTCTAGGGAGGCCTTGAAAGTGGCCACTGCATCGGCGGCCTCCTTCCTTGTGACCTTTGCCCGGCGCCTCGCCTCCTCCAGCTGCTCCTCGGCACGTTCGACCTGTCGGATCGCCACCACCATCCCCTTCTCGACGGTCTCAGTGGAGCGGTTGGTGGCGGTAGCCTTCTCCTCCACCTCCACGGCCCTCTTCTCCGCGGTCGTAGCCCTCTTTTCAGCAAAAGGCGGCCCTGTCCCTCGTCACCTCCGACTCGGCCCAAAGCTCTTTCAGCCGAGTCCTCTTTGATTCGAGCTCTCCCTCGAGCTCCTTCTTGATCTGGGCGGTGCAGCGACCTCGGTCTGGAGGCTCTTAACCTTCAAGTTAGCCTCCCGGGTCTCCTCATCCTTTCGACCCGCTTCGGCCCTCAGGGACTTGAGCTCCGCCTGTCGCTCCTTGTCCCTTTTCGCCCAGTTATGGCAGTAATCCCGGATGAGGATCAACTCTCTGCCTTGCTGCATTAAAAGAAGCACGTTAGCCACGGTGCTGAAAAAGGTCAAAGGAAGTCGAGGCAAGCGAAGGAGAACTTACGACGTACAGATTAGCGAAGGATGAGCTGACGACATCGCCCAGAAGTCTCCCGCTCCCTTCCCGCCGGTCGCAAGACTGGACTGAGAAGTCCATCATCCGCTAGGCGAGGTTCGGGTCCTTCATCAGGGAGATGTTGGGTCCCAATCGGAAAGGGACTCGGCGATAGTCCCTATCTTGCTTTCTCGCCGGCTCGGATCCCTCGGTGGCGGGAGGCGCCTTCAACGCCAGTTACGAGCTCGGCGCCACTTCGGACCACACTTGGGGCACCGGCCTTGCTTCTCTCGGCCCCCCGACCTCCTCGACATCGACGATCTCTAGAGTGGGGGCTCCTACCCTAGCGGCAGCGGTGGCTGACCTGGCATGGACGACCACCTCGGGCTCGGGCACCGGGACCGGGCCATGCTGCCTTGAAGGCTCGTGGATGGACTCGGCCGTCCTCTTCCACCTTCATTCTGGAATTGGTGCATTTAGCTCGGCCTGCACCGGCCTCGCACCATCGTCGGCATGAGCCCTCTTCAGAATGGGCTCACCGGCCTCAACTGCCTGCTCTCGCTCCTCGAAGAACGAGAGCAGCTCATCCATGGAGAATTTCATCTCTGCGCCAAAAAAGACATGGTCAATCCCAAGTAAAAAAAAAAAAAAGAAAAAGAGAGGAAGAAGAAAAGATGATGAAGAAAGAAAAAGAAAAGGGGGTGGCCAAGTTGAACTCACCCGACTCCTGCACCGTGCTGACCCCGGCCTCGCGGAGATCTGCTCCGAAAGCAAGACCTCAAGTGAGGGGATCTCGGCCGATCTGAGCAGCTTGTGCAGGTCGAGGTCGGCTACTTCATTGGAGGAGTTCCTATTGGGAGACCGATCTCGATCGCTCCAAACCCAGTCGATCCCCTCGATCGAGGCAAAGAAGTACCTACTCTTCCATCCCTTGATGGAAGAGGGGAGCTCGAACCTAATCCCTCGAGGGCGAGAAGAAGGGGACCACCACCCATCCTCGGTAAGGTGGCGTTTCAGGGTGAAAAAGACCCTGAACAGGGAGAAATGGGTAATGACCCCATGGAAGTGACACAGAAGATGAAACAAAAGATCATTCTGATAGCATTGGGGACCAACTGGGCAGGGACAAGTCGATATTTGGTCAGAAAGGAAAGAAAGAAAGGATGTACCAAAAATTGGAAACCCCCGGCGAAGGCCTCCTCATAGAAAGCGATCCGTCGAGGGCCACTAGATGTGACCCGCTCCCCCAGACGAGGAGCAGAAAGATGATTGGACTCTGGAATGTCGTAAGCACCCCGGATGGTCAAAAGATCCTCGGCGGTGATTACCGAAGCAATCCCTCCGGGACCTGTTGACCGAGAAGGCTCAGGTTCAGGAACGGGAGCAGGAGAAGGAGCAGGAAGGAGGGCCAAGCGAGGTGGAGGAGAAGACCCAGGTTCCCTAATAGCTACAGGACCGTGGAAAGGTCTCCTACTGAACTCATAACGTGCTGCCTCCATTTCCTCGTCGGAGGAAGATGGAGTCCTCGACCGGGAAGGACGGAAGTTCGGACCAAAGAAATCCATGAAAGAAGAAGAGAATGGCAAAGGAAGACCTACGACGACTCTTAGTCGACGAGAAGGGAGAAGAAGAAGAAGCTAACCTGCTAAGGTTCTAGGAGAATGATGACGGCCCAAGAAGGAGAAGGAGAAGACCGCTGTACGATGCCGGGCGCGGGCGCGAAAGATTCGAAAGAAAGTATGTTTTGAAAGACTTACCCTTCTTTTTGAGGCAACCTACGCCCGACCGTACCGTTACGGCTCCCCCAAGAGACACTTGCCATGTGTCACCGATCGATGGGGCCAACACCCCAATCCGACCGCGGTCGCTCTGACTTCCATGACCGCCATAACTGCTCCCTAGACATGGCCGCGTGGCACCCCTGCACAGGCTCGAAGGACCGCCGAGCGAGGCATCGTCGATATCGATCATTATTGCACCAGATTTCTCCACCTTTCCATGTCAGCACCGCAATTACTCCCTTCGCCCCGAGCGCCGCATGCCAACGGGCCTCGGGAGTGGGGGGCAAATGATGTGGCTAGAATGCTGATGTGGGGCAGGGAGACTGACGTGGAGTCCCCATCAGACACCACGATGGATTCCCATCATGAGCCCCTTCACCGGGCTGGGCTCCCCTGGAGCAACGAGGTCGCCCGTCGAAGCTGGGCTCCGTCCTCCGCCAGGTCGGTCCCCGCTAAGTCGGGATGCCTAGGCCGGAGCCGAGTATAAGCCCCACCAGAGGCAGACCCCTCGAGGTCGGGCCCCGTGGTCAGGAGTCGAGCTCAAGTCTCCTCCACCATGAGGAGCCCCTCCGAGGTCGGGTCCCCTGGGCTGGGCGGCACGCCGCCCATCTTTGTCAGCTCGAGCTCGTCCGAAGCCGAGTTTTGCTAGCCGGAGTCAAGCTCAACCCTTTTCCGCCCAGCCAAGCCACCTCGAAGCGAGTCCATCAGAGACGGGCCCCACCTTTTCAGCTCGGTCCCCACCTCAGATAGAGGCACCAACCACCAAGAGTGCAGCGCCTCCTCTTCAAGGACGACGACGGGCCACCCGAGGGTCGTGCAGTGGTACCCACCATACCGCCATTAATGCTCACGGCCGTCACTCACCCCAGAAAGAAAGGAAACTCACATCAAGGTGCCATGCCCTCCACCAACCTACCGTATGACCAGAGAAAAGATCCAACCAGAGAGCGCGAGTCCCGAGAATGGCGGCCCGCCAACCAAGGTCCCGCCAGGCTTCCAAGAGAGGGGCAAGCAGAAGGAATGTCAGAAGTGTATAGAAGCTTCCCCGGCTATCTGATAGGAGAGGCATCCCGTCTACGGCATGATACCTCGTCGCACACGTCTGACCGCATGGGGAGATCCTGAGGCATGCCAAAGTAAAAAGCCTAGCCAGGGTAAGCCAAAAGTAAGCAAACATAGAAATAAGGGAGAGAGGCTAGACAAGGGAGGACGACCTCCTCGGCCACCACCTCTCCCAGTTCACTCTCATTTTCATACACACTACATTCACTCCTAGCATGGAGCTCATCCAGAGGGGCTCGACCAGGAGGATTTGTTTTCCTGGATCGTCACTGACTTGACCGTCAGAGCACCCCCGCCGGAATCTCCGGCCCGGATCACTGACGTTGTCTGTTGCAGGTCCCGAGGCACCGGAGGCATCCCGAGCAAGCAGACGCGCGACCCTCGACGCCACCGACAGCTACGGGCCACGACGATCAGGGCGACAACAGATATTAATATTAAGTATTAAATAATATCAATATTATGATATTAAATATTAATGACAACCATTCAAACAAGTGTTTATTTAATAAAAGAAAAATAAAAAAGGTTAAATATTAGATATTATCTAAGTAGCATCATTATTATTATGATATATGACTTGCTAGGACCCAAGCTATGTGGTTTATTTTATTAGCATATATTTCTTTGGCTTGCTTCTTTTTTTTGATTTTCTTTAGTTTGGAAAGTCCAAATGTAATTCTAATTTGTTAGACATTTTTTAATATATTTTTTTCATAGAGTCTTCTTTTCTTTCTTAATTTTTCTATGATTTTTTTGAATTTTTTAAAATGTTGAAGGGGTTCTAACTTTCTCTCCTCTTTTTGTTTAATAGGTTTATAGATATAGAATGAGAAAACTATCAACATTCACTAATTTTTATCAAGATTGTAATAAATATTTGATTATCTTTTATTTATAAATTTTTTGTTTAAACTATCATTAGACATAAAAGCTCCTACAAATTAATGTTAGAAGGATTATTATTGATGTAGATTCCAAGCTAGACAAAGAAAGTCAGATTCAAGGTGATGGAGAGACCTAGGCCCTGGAGTAGATTACTTGCATGAGGTTCCTTGAATGTTGGAGCATATCTGCAAAAAAGTCTTGGACCGGTTTCCTAGCAAGGACCCTCAAATGCTCAAGTTAGCTTGCTTTAAGAACAAGCAAGAGAGTTGTGAGAGAATAAGAGTATTTTCTAATAAAAATAGCTTACTTGGAGAGTTCCCTCCTCCCAGTATTTGTAAGAAAGGAGTCCTAGCTGGATATGGCAATGTTGTTAATTACTTTCGGAATGTGTGTCGCAGGTATGTAAATCGAGGTTAGCATGTTACCTTGAATAGGTTGAGGTCTTCTAAAGTGGTGAGTCAGATAAAATCTTTGAAAGAGGTAGGCCAAGGCGTGGTCTTGCCCATAACACTTACCCCCAACTCTCAAGCTGGAAGTATTGAGTGAAGAGAGTAACTAAGGGCGAGGCTGATTTCTTTTATATTTAATGCATCTCAAAGCCTGAACTCTGGGTAGTCTTGTATATATGTTTGCATGCCAACATGATGGTGATAAGATTTTCTTTTACTCTTTTGATATAGACAGAGGCCTAAATCCATGTAACTTCGAACCAGCCAATCCTAGGCTGCCATTCGGTGCACATTGGCCTGGGGTAGGTCAGTTGGTTAGGAGATCTGGTCCATTCATGTCTCTATAAATGACTTCACCCTGTCTTTTTTACTATTGCCTTTTGTTCTGACCACTAGGGATGAAGAAGTTTCTTAGGCATTCTCAGGTGCTCCTCATTGACATCTTGTTCAACCTTGGTTAAGAGTAGCAATCGAGCAGCAATGTCTTCTAAGAGGTCGAGTCTTAGAGATGCTTGACTCCCCTTTTGCCTTTTAGGTTAGCTTTCTTTCTCCATTTTAAAATGAGTGAATCTGGGTCGTTACCCGATAGCTGGTCTACTGACCAAAACCCTTCTAGCTCATCACCTACATCCTCCTCGGGTGATCCCAAGGTCATGAAGAGGCCAACTTTTGGCCCATTATGTATAGGTTCGGTCCTCAAGCTCGAGGACTTGAGTATTTAAAGGCTTTAATACTAGATCCCACCCTAGTTTGGCTTGTAGCTCCCAGGTCCTGAGGATAAGATCATTGACCCTTCCCTTGGTAGAATAGGGATAACAAAGAATGTATTTGGGCAAGGCTTAGGTTGCCCTTCCCGGCCTTTATTGTAGAGATATTTAGGTCTTTCCACATTGCATCTTGTTGCGTGGTGCCTAACTCTTGGTGATCTATAATTGCCTTCCTTACTCATTGCTTTTTCCTCAATGTTGAATGACCATTTGCCTTTTCTGAGCTTGCTTTGTTTTCAAGGAGCACCTAATAGAGGAGGGATGGTGGTACGCCTCTTCTAAGCCAAGGAGATGTCTTGTTTGAAGTGCCCCCTCTTTAATCCATAACTAGAAGCAGATGTTCTTTCTTGTATCAGCTGAGTGGCCCTAGGACTTTAGCATTTTATGGGATTAATCTTGATAGTCACAGAATAATAAATTGAGGCTTAGGAGCATTGAGGAAGCACTGGACTTTATTTTTAGAGGCCATGTTCCTTCCCTAAAATTACTTCTCTCAAAAGAGATTCTTTACCAAGTCGGCCTGAGCTTGGCCAATCCTATGAGTAAGTTTGTACTTTGTATTTTTATTGCCTTTAATCGGCTCAGCTTAACTTTTTTCTATTTTGAGAAATGAGGCCTGATGAGGTGGAGATTTTGCGGTGCCTGCCACAAAGGGCATCGAAGAGAGCTTAGGCCAAGGTTATCATCACTCAACCTCCCTAGGGTCTTCGAGGTTGTCGGCCTAAGGGTGCAAGCTGAGGAGGGATGCTTTCTTAGACATGTGGGAGATCCCTCCCCTTCACTCTGTTGCTCCAAGAGGAGTCCCCTCGCCATCGAGGTCCACCTCCTTCCAATGTTTAGGGGCACCTTGATGCTCTCTATAGATCTTAGTGCACCGGTTCATTCCGCTACCTCAGACTTTGCTTAGGTCATTAGCAGAGGCTGAGGAAGAGGCCTCCAACCTTCGATCGGGCTTTGAAGACATTGGGGTGGCCCACTGGCTACTTCGAGTGTGATCCCCCCAAGGACACCAAGGCCATTGAAGTGTAGGGCATGAGCTTCCAGGTCTAAGACTCATACAACTCCCTCCTTCGGGTAAGTAGCAAACTTCTCTCTCTCTCTTGCTCATTCTCAACTCTTTTTTCTTTAGCTCATCCACCATGTGACTTTTTTGTTAAGCTTTTTAAGGAGCCTCAGATGGCGGGGCAGAGGCCATAGTTTGGGCCAAGACGGCCAAGGAGAGGGCGTTGAAGACCTTGGAAGCTATGGAAGCTGCCAGGGTCATCTAGGTAGATGTGAAGAAAGCCTTGATTGAGGCTAAAACGGAGGTCAAATTTCTAAAAGCCAAGGTCTGGTTGACTGAGGCAGAGGTGGAAGCCACTAAGGCATGGGCTATGGAGAGGCTCATGAAAGCATAGTGCCTTACAAGCCAATCACATAGTTGATACAATAAGGCATTTCATACTTTATCTTCCTACTCATGTAAATAACATTAATTAAGAGGTAGTATATTTCATCATATACTACATTCTATTTATATTGAATTATGATAAATCTCATAGATTGGGACAATGATTTTAGAACCATGATGAGATCATGATAGTGAGACCTAAAACCTTGATAGCTATGATCTAAAATATTTTCAGTTATAGGATCATCGAGTCAGGGATCGACGATACTGGATAGACTGGCACATCCTATAAAGAGGGTGATGACCTCATAGTTACTTGTATGGGGATACTAATTCAAGGATGTGGATGCTCATTGGAGAATGATTTCATTAGATAGACCTGCAAGAAAAATATTTAATGGAGCCTTACAAGCATGTCAATAGATGTTTCTCAAGTGGGAGTGATGCATGTGATCTTTAGACTTGAGATCATCATGGTTCCTTGTGTACATAGATCTTGCTTTGGTTCATACCTTAGCATGGTACTTTGATACATATGTAGGATATTCTAGGCAAGATAAAGTGTGCATAAAGGTTGTAAGTTGTTAACATGATATCGATCACTCATTGTAAGAGGAGAGAATACCTATACCTAGTCATCATCTTGGATTAAGAGATATATGATTAGATATTTTGACTTGATATGATTCCATGCCTGTAACCTATTACACGATAACTTACCATAGTAGGGTGTTTCGATAATTTCATCAAAATTTCATATCTTTTGGTTAGCCATGATATGTTGCTAGATATCAATCTTGGCTTATAAACTTGTGAATTAAAAAGTTTAATTTGATAATTAATTAGATTAAATTCTAATTAATTAGTGCTTAATTAATTAGTGCTTTGGATTTGATCTAATTGTATTGGATTTGAACCTAAGTCTATTACTGGCTAGGTGTGGAACCCAATGAGTCACACACGATAGGAAATCAATTATAGACCTAATATAATAGGACTTAGTGTAAGTCCTATGGATCTAGTAGGATTGTTAATACATGGTTTATATCCAAGTTTCTAATTAAATTGTAAGACCAAGTTTGACTTGGTCAAATCCAAAATCCAACAGGAGTAGGACTCCTATTTGTACCTTAATTTAAGATGGTGCCACATATCTTTTTATGTTAATTCTTTCCAGCGTAAAAGAGCACTAGATGGCACTACAGGAGGAGTCCTTCTCCTTCTGAGCTTCTCTCTCCTCTATCTCATTTGGATAATGTTTTGGTGCAAACAATTTTTGGCATAAGAATAAAGTTTGGCACCCCTTAGGGGTCCTTCTCTTAAGTAATTTTGACCAAGTCTAGGCAACCCCTTCTGGGACTTTCTCTTTCAGCTAAATTTCTATTAGATAGGGATTGGATTTCGCACCAAAATAGAGGCGAAAATACATGAGTAAAAATATAGTGCCAAGATGTTGGTGCAAAGATTAGCCCATGACCCACCAGGAGTCCTAGTCGGATGACATCTAATTTTGGCACCCCCTTTCTCAGCAAACTCTCCATGCACTAGCATTCTTACACACTAAAATTGGCACTCCAAGTTGACTTCTATTCTATTGCCTAGCAAGACAATCCAAGAGGGGGGTGAATTAGATTTTTTAAATATTAAAACTCAAACATGTGCTGCTTGTAAAGCTTCAAGGTGAGCAAAATTATGTACAAAAAATGAAATGCTGATTGTAAAGCAAATGGGTGAGAAAGCAATTACAAATACAACCAATTTTATAGTAGTTCGATGGTCCCAGCATCTACATCCACTTTTTAAGCCTTTTCTTAGAAATTTTTACTATAATCTTTTTCAAAAATTATAGCCAATTTATTTTCTCAGGCTCACCAACTAAAATTCAACACATGTTATCTTTAAAGGCTCATGATCCAAAATCTCATAAACAAATCCCTAACTTTAGTCCTCAACTAAAGTTAGAAAAGAAAGAATAAAGAAAGAATAGTGAGAGTACAAAAAGCTCTTAAAAAGAGCAAGAATAAACACTTATGCTCAAAAGAAGATACATTAAGGAATCTTTGGAAGTTTTAATGCTTGTCCCTTGTACGAAAGCCAATGATTAATGGAATAATTTTGGGTAGTTGAAAGTATGAGCTCTTAAATCAATACTTTTAGCTTTTTCTCTTTGTTTTTGATGGTACTTAGAATATTTTGAATTTGATTAATTTCTTCAATGAGTTTGGTAGCATTTAAATATGCTTCTAAGGTTCATAAAGTTGTTTTTAGCATTTGAAGAATAATATATAGCTATTAGGATGAAAACTAGGTCAATATAAACTTTCTGTAGAAATAGCTATTATGCTTGTCAGTAGTCCTCAAGTTAACTTGAATCACTATCGAGTTGACTCTGGTCGCATCTGAGTTGGCTTAGTCCTTTATTGATCAGACTTAGTCTTCTTTCTCCAAAAAGTATCTTTCTATTTTTTACTATTGAGTCGACTCAGATCTATGGAGTCAACTCGATTTGTATCTGAGTCAACTTAAATGATATTTGAGTCGACTCACCATTAGCCACTAAAATTCAGCTTTCTGTAAAATTGGCTCCCCTGTCGAGTGACTTATGGTTCTATCTGAGTAGGCTTGGTAGCGTGTCCAACTGAAACTTTACTGTGTCAAGCTGAAAGTCTTTTAATACAAGCTAAAAACTCTAATTTTTCAAAAGAATTTTGACTCCAAGTCCCAACACACCATTTTGTCATAACATTTATTAACTTTTCAACATCTTTTGATATTCAAAAATTTTTAAGTTTCAAATTAATGATTATTATCCTTATCTTTTCCTGAAATATTAACTCATGTAATTTATTAGTAATATTATATACTCAAATATTTTATTATTTATCAAAATCAATCTTTGAGACCAATAATCTTTCTCTTTTTGACAGTAATGACAAAACTTTAAGTATATAAGTCATAATAACACTCATAAAAGGGTTATCAAAGTAAACTTAGAGTGTTTTTAAAGTTATTAAAGAAAACTTTATAATGAATTAAAGTTTTACAAATTAAGTATTGAAGGACATAAGTTTCTACAGATTATGCATAAGATCGTATGATTATGTATCAGAGTATATGAATCATGGCCGATCATCAGAGCATATGAAACATGGATTGAGTATTAGAGTATATTATATGGATTAAGTATTAAAGCATGCAAAGAGTATCAGAGTATACAATTTGTATATCAGAGTATGTTTTGATGCTTATTGTATTATCATTGATTGATACACTCAAGCAATATCAATGTTTGATATATTAAAATAAAATAATATGATAGTATCAGAACCAAATAATAGGTATTCAAGATGGTATCGAAGTAAAATATTAAGGAGAAAGTATCAGAGTAATTTCAAAAGATATTTAGGTACAAGTATCAAAGCAATTTGGATATAAATATTAGAGCAAGAAGTATAAGTATCGAAGCACAAATTTTATTGTATCAAAATAAGAATTTGCAAGAAATTTCAAGTATCGATACAAGAAATTTCAAAAATCTCTAATATTATATTGTTTGCCCTTATATTTGCATTTTCTTATCCATTCATTCTCATTTATTCATAGTTTTACTCTCTCTTGCTCATATTTTCTTATAATACTCATTTTTATTCCATTTTTCTCATTTTATTCATTTTGCTCATTTTTGCTCATTTTCTTATTTTACTTTCCTTTTTTGTCACCAACATCAAAAAGATCATTAGGGAGATAGCTCCCCCTATGAAAACCAATTAAGGCACTAAAATAACATTAAGGAAAATGGGAGAAAATAGATATTATCTATAGCGTAATATAAGTTCTTGCAAGATAGATAGGTGTACGATATACAAAAAATGTGATAGACCAAAATGTGCATCTCGATATAATGTAGTCACCATATAATAAAGTCAATATAGTGTCGAACATAAAAACTAATACATAATAAGGGATCAACCTAAAACATAACTTAGAACTGAGCTCCTAAAAGATCTAATAGTTAGCATCCTGTGGGAGCTCTAGTATGGCTACAGAACCACCATAAGAACTGGAGGGATGGGCAATCTGACTCCTAGTTTGAGTGGCTGGTCCTGTAGCTGGAGGTGGCCATTTAGCTGATTTATGATAAGTCCTAGTGATGGGGGCTAAAGGTCCTCGCATGGTAGTAGGCTAAGGAGCTCTGGGAGGAGATGGCTGGGGAATGGGCCTATTCGATGTAGCAATGACTAAAGATGATGTAGGTGATGATGGCGAGGCTGCTACTATTGCCTAGTGAAAGACTATCTCAAATAGGCGAGATAACATACTAACAACAATACCAAAGTCCATCGATTAAGACATCTTGAGTTTATCAACAAGCATGCGAATCCGATCAATAGCAGTCTACACCTCAGGAAATCCAAACTCTAGTCTTTGAAGCACTCTATCAGTATCAATAGCTATGAAGAATCTCTGGGCTACTCAAAATGTCACAGCATCACTATCATCTATGCTTGGAGCCCGTCAACTCTTGCTGATAGTGTCTGAATCTCAGTTCTGATAGATTGACTCATTAGCTCAACTATCCTCTCCACCAAAAGATCGTCCAATCTTGTTTGGGTATGAGTGCTGGAAATCCTAGGTGATGGAGCTAGGATGCTGAAAGTCTTGCTACTATCTCAGGTGCCTTAGACAGTGAAGATGGCTTAGGACTTTGTGCTAGAGACTCTAGTCCCTCCTGTGGCTCTTGACCAGAGACTCTCCTCATCTAGTATCTTCTGATCTTCTAATATCCTATCGTATGAAGGGTCTAGTCATATTACTCATCATGACTTTAGAGCTTCCTAAAGAACTCCCCTTCAAGAGATACTCCAAAGGCCTCAAACATTATCCCATAGGGCAAGCAAGCCTTTACTCTCTCCACTACCTTTGCCATTTGGACTAACATTATCCTGGGTAGTTCATAAGGATACTTTGAATGAAATGATACAACATGGCTCTCTCCCTCTTAGAAATGAAATCAAACCTACTAGTCTTTGTAATAAAAATCCTTCCGATAATGTGGCGTAGCAGTCTCATCTCAGTAGCAGGGTATTGGACATGAACTCTCCAATCCCTCCAACATCCAACCTATCAAGCACACATCTCAACCCTACTTTTTGATCAGCCAATCTATTAGCAACAATCCTCTTAGATGGGATGCTAAGGATCTGACTTAAAATAGCATCACTCAGTGTGATATCTATCCCTTTCATAGATGAAATATCTCTTGATATCCTACTTAAATTCCAGTAAAACTCTCTAACCAATCTTAGATAGGTCAAAATATTAATTTTACAGAAATCCTCCCATCCTTGCTTCCTAATCCATTCTCTAAAAACAAAACTATTATCATCAAAGAACTTGAAGTTAATTCACCTACCACTGATAACAACTCTACCGGCCATTCTCTTGGCCTAAGGAAGTGGGGAAGATGGTGCTGGCATAGATGGCTTTAAAGGCATAGGCTGTGGAGGTGGTGGAGCTTCTTCTCTAGCTACTATAGCTCTTCTTTCCTTTTCTAAGTCTCGAGTGGTATGCATCTACTCGATCTTGAACCTTGACTGTTTCAACTATTGAGTTAGCATTTTTCTCAGGGCCATATCTTCATGGAAATGGAATAAAATCAAGAAGAAATGAAGAAAATATTACATATCTAGGAGATTTAGGATAGATGGATGGTTTGGATGAAGGGATATTTTTAGAGGGTGGAAGATAACATAACTTCCTAAAATGGAGCTTGCAAGTTTTATTTTAAAAACATCAAACCTGTGCTTGAGTCAACTCAAAGAACTTGTCGAGTTGACTCAGACTTGAGTCGACTTGATTCAAGCTCTAATTGGCTCGGATCTGGGTCAAGGAAAATTTAGAAGATTTGGTCAAAAACTATTCTAGGAGGGTTTTAAAGTTGATTTTGAGGATTCTAAGAGAGTTAAAATCATAAATACATCTAGATAGGATTTGATCCTTAAAAAGAGAAGAAGAGATTCAGTCGAAAGGATCACAAATACCTAATTCTTTTCTAATCATACTAAATCTATCATCACTTAAGGATTTAGTAAAGATATCAGCTATTACCTATTAGTGCTAACAAAATCAATTATCGCATCATCATTTTGCACATGATCTCTTATGAAGTGATATTTTATTTTAATATATTTAGTTCTTGAGTATTGACTTAGATTTTTAGTTAAGTTTATGATACTAGTATTATCTTATAGGAATGTTAATAAGTTTGATACCAAAATTTTTAAGTTATTATTTAATTCACAAGATTTGAGCACAACAACTTCCAACTGCAATATATTCGACCTCGATCATTGATAGAGCCACCAAACTTTATTTCTTGTTAAACTATGAGATTAAGTTAACTTATAAAAGTTGGCAAGTTCTACTAGTACTTTTCTATTTAATTTATAACCAATAAAGTTATATCTGAATAACCTATTAGTTTGATAGATGATTATTTTGAATACCATAAACTAGCATTAGCATTACCAGATAAGTATCTAAAAATTATTTTAATAGTTAGTAAGTATATTTTATTAGGATTAAATTAATATCTTGCACACATATACACTGAAATTATATCAAGTCTATTGGTAGTAAGGTAGAGTAGTGATCCAATCATACCTCTATAGAATTTTTGATCTACACTCTTATCTTTTTCATCCTTGTCAAGCTTACAAGTTAAGCTCATTAGTATGCCAATTCCTTGGAACTCTCCATCCCAAACTTTTTAAGTAACTTGTATATTTGATTTGGTTGATGAAGATTCCTTTACTTGTTTGCTTAATTTAGAATTCAAGGAAGAAGTTGAGTTCTCCCATCATGCTCATTTTAAACTTTTTCTAGATTGGCTTGATAAAATCTTCACAAAGATCTCATTAGTAGCACCAAATATGATATCATCTATATATATTTAAACTACTAACAAGTCATTGTTTTTCTTTTTAAAAATAATGTAGTATCCACATTTTTTCTTATGAAATATTGTTGAAGAAAGAATTTGCTTAACTATTTATACCATGATGAAGGGCTTGTTTTAAACCACAAAGAGCTTTATTCAATTTATAAATATGATTTGAAAATTCATGATTTTCAAAATTAGGTAGTTGTTCTACATATACTTCTTTAGAAATAAAACTATTTAAAAATATACTTTTAATATTCATTTGATAAAGTTTAAATCCATATAGTATACAAAAGTAAGTAATATCCTAATGGTTTCTAATCTAGCAATAAGTACAAAAGTTTTATCAAAACCAATTCTTTCTTTTTGACTATAATCTTTTATAACTAACTTATCTTTATTTTTTTATGACTTTACCATGTTTATTTAGTTTATTTCTAAAAATCTATTTAGTTTCAATAACAGGATAACCTATAGATTTTTTTATAAGTATCCATACTTTATTTCTTCAAATTGATTAAGTTCTTCTTTCATAACATCAATGTATTTATTATCTTTTTTAGTTTCTTCAATAGACTTAGGTTCTATTTAAGATACAAAAGTTAAATAATTATAAAAATATCTTAAAAATGGTCAAGTTCTTATCCATTGAGATGAATTATCAATAATTAAATCTTTTGGATGTCTATGAGTACACCTCCATTCCTTGGGTAGATCACCTAGCTTTTGTTGAGTTGCCATTGCTTTATCATCCTCCTTTGGATCTTCATTTTTGTTTTCAAGGGATAACTCTTTCAATATGATATCCTCCATTTTTTTGCTAAGTATACCTATATCATCATCCAAAGCATCTTCCTTTCTCGAAGGATTTGTATTAGTCTTATAAAAAACTATATGAATTGATTCTTTGATAATAAGAGTCCTTTTGTTGAAGACTTTATATGCCTTGCTAGATGAAGAATAACCTAGGAAGATTTTCTTATCTAAATTAGCATCAAATTCTTTTAAGTTATCTTTGCCATTATTTAATATGAAACACTTATATCCAAAAATATGAAAGTAACTAATATTGAATTTTTTTCTTTTTAAAGATTATATAATATTTTCTTCAAAATTGGTCTTATTAAAATATAGTTCAAAACATAGGATGCTATGTTTATTGCTTTTGCTAAAAAATATCTAGGGAGGTCACCTTTACAAAACATAGTGCATGCTATTTTTTTCAAAGTATGATTTTTCTTTCTACCATCCCACTTTGTTGAAATATCCTAGGTGCTGAAAAGTTGTGTTTAATTCCTTTTTTATTACAAAAACTTTCAAAATTTTAGTTTTCAAATTTAGTTCCATGATCACTATAGATTACAATTATTGAAAAAGTTTTTTTTTATTTAAAACTTTACGATAAAATTTTGTAAATACAGAGAAAAACTTCATTCTTTTGTGCTAAAAGAAATTCAAGTGAATTTTGAAAAATCATCAATGATGAAGTTCATATCACTTACCACCAAGAATTGTAGTTCATTCTTTTGTGCTAAAAGAAATCCAAGTGAATCTTGAAAAATCATCAATAATGAAGTTCATATCACTTATCACCAAGACTTGTAGTTCTAGTGGGTCCATATAAATCTATATAATTGGGTTCTAAAGGTCTTTTAGTTGAAATCATGCCTTTTGGTCTAAAAGAGTTCCTAGATTATTTTTTAAATTGACATGCATCACAAATTTGGTTCTTTTCAAACTTAATTTTTAGCAAATCTTTTACAATATCTCTTTTAACAAGTTTTGAAAGTCCTTGCTTGCATGACCTATTTTTTATGCTTTAGCCAATTAGTTTCATTATTTCTAGTTTTCATTGCAATCAAGCATTGGCCATTTTTTAGATATAGATCATCTAAGTCTACTATATAGATATTGCCATACCTATATTCAATGAATACTATACTATTTTTTATTAGACTAAATATAATACATTTAGAAGATTTAAAAACTACTATATAGTCTCTATCACATAATTGACTTATACTAAATAAATTATGCTTCAAACTATCTACAAATAAGACATTTTCAATAAATATAGAAGGAACAATGCAAATTTTACTGATTCCATGAATATGCTCTTTTTCATTGTCTCCAAATATCACCATGCTTTCCTCTTTAGGTTCCAAAGTGATAAATTGAGTTTTGTTATTTGTCATGTATCTTGAGCACTAGCTATCAAGATATTATCTTCTTTTTTCTTGGATCGCAAGATACATCTACAAGAGAAGATTAAGTTCTTATTTTAGATACCTAAGTTATCTTGGATCCTTTGGGATTAGTCTTATTGGTTCCTTCTGAAACCTATTTTCCTCAACCATTTGTCCATTAATTTTTCTAAAATTATATATACATGCTTTATGTCCTACTCTACCATAACAAAAATAAGTAATGCTTGATGTAGAACTAAAAGGGGGTTTGTCAAAATTATTTTTATTTATTTAGAGTATTAAAACCTAGGTCGACTTTATTATAAACAACTCTTTGATCATTCAAAATTAATTATAATTTTTTAGAACTTAGAGTGAATTTATCTACAAACGATTTCAATTTCTGTACTTCATTGTTCATATTTTGATTTTCTTGTAAGACACTATCTATTTTTTTAAAAATACTTTCCTTTTCTTTTATCAATTCTTGTAAAGCATTCTTTTTGTCTTTCAAAATGCTTTCTTTTTTCTTTGTCAATTCTTGCAAAGCATTTTATTTATTTTTCAAAATCTTTTCTTTATCTTTTGAAAGTTTAGTATTTTATTTCTTAAAGTCTTTGTCAATTTTTTATAATTTTTTAAATTCATTTAATAATTTTGCTAATGCAATTTGTAATTCATTATCATCTAAAAGATATTTAGAAGTTACCTCACTTTCGTGTGCCATGAGATAAAGATTTGTTACTTCTTGATTGCTTCTTCTTCGAAGCTTGAATCTTTGTTATCACTCCATATAGCCATAAGTGCCTTCTTCTTATACTTCTTAGCCTTTCTGAATTTGGGGTAGTCCGTTTTAAAGTGACTGGGCTTCTTGCATTCAAAACATATTGATTGCTCCATCTCTTTCTTCTTTTCTTTGTCCTTGCTTGCCTCACCCTTATATGGCATCTTCTTGTAACTTGGCTTCTTTCTTCTTATCATCCTCTTGAACCTTCTTGCAACTATTGCCATCTTATCGTTGTCCCCTTCCTCCAACTCATTGCTTTCTTTTTCTTCATTTATAGTAGACTTCAAAGTGATGGTCTTTTTCTTCTTGGGTTGTTCTTCATCCTTTTACTTGATTGAAAGCTCATGAGTCATGAGTGATCCAATGACTTATTCAAGTGAAAGATTGTCAAGATCCTTTGCCTCCTGAATTGTGGCTTTGGATCCCATGACTTCGGAAGAGAGCTTAGAATCTTTTGGACATGATCACTAGTAGAATAAGTCATGGTAAAACTTTTCAAACTATTAATAATATCAGTGATATGAGTATACATGCTAGTAATAATTTTATTTGGCTTCATTTTAGTTTGCTTTACTTGATTGGTGCCCTTATGGATAATCTCTAGTCTATCCCATATCTCCTTGGTGGATCTACAAGTATAAATCTTATTAAATTTATTAGTATCTAATGCACAATAAAGAACATTCATAGCCTTAGCATTAAGTTCTACTAACTTTATATCATGTTTATGTCGATCCTTTTCAGGTTTGGGGATCTTTATTCTATCTACTCTAATGATGAGTGTATGTGGGCCATTGATTATCACTCTCCAAAAAGTTGATAATCAAGTGCTTTAACATAGATATACATTCGTGCTTTCCAATATATGTAATTCATGCCATGAATAAAGGAGGTCTATTTGAAGATTACCTTTCGACAAGAGACATATTTATTAGGTTGCCAATTGATCTTACTCTTGATTGTTTGATCAAATGTAACTAAACACCAAGCTCCGATACCACTTATTGTCTAGTGAGACGATCTAAGAGGGAAGGTGAATTAGATTTTTCAAAAATTAAAACTAAAATATGTGCTGCTTATGGAGTGAAGGTGAGTAGAATATGTGCAGAAAATAAAATACTAAATATAAATTAAATGGACAAGAGAGCAATCACAAACACAACCAATTTTATAATGGTTTGATACCCCCAGTACCTATGTTTACTTTCCAAGCCTCTTCTTGAAAATCTTTACTTTAATTTTCTTCAAACATTATAGCGGGTTTATTTTTTTGGACTCATAAACCAAAACCTTACATAGATTATTTTCAAGGACTCATAATCCAAAACCTTACAAGCCAATCCTTGGCTTAAACCCCTAACTTCAGTCCCCATCTAAAGTTAGAAAAGAAAGAATCAAGAAAGAACAATAAGAGTACAAAAAGTTCTTTAAAAGAGCAACATAAGCACTTTTGCTCAAAAGAAAAGATAATAAGAAATCTTTTGAAGCTTTAATACTTATCTCTTTACTAGAAAGTTAATGATTGATAGAATAACTTCAGTTGGTTGGAAGTCTGAGCTCTCAAATCATAACTTTTGACTTTTTCTCTTTGATCTTAATGGCATTTAGAATATTCTAAGTTTGGTTGATTTCTTCAATGAGTTTGGTAGCCTTTAACTATGTTTCCAGGATCCACATAACTGTTTCTAGCTATTGGAGAATAAAATATAGCCATTGGGATGAAAATTAGATCAATCTAAACTTTCTGCAGAACTAGCTATTATGCCTATCAGCAGTTCTCGAGTTGACTTGGATCACTATTGAGTCAACTCAGATCACATCCAAGTTATATCAGTTTTCTATTGAGTATACTTAGTCTTCTTTCTCCAAAAAGTATCTTTCTATTTTTCATTATTGAGTCGACTTGGATATGTGGAGTCAACTTGGTTTGCGTCTGAGTTGATTCAAATGATATTTGAGTCATCTCACCTATCAGCCTCCAAAATTTAGCTTTCTATAAAATTGGCTCTTCCTTTCAAGTCAATTCATGGTTCTATCTGAGTCAGCTCAGTAGCATGCTAGCTAAAATTCTATTATGCTAAGTTGAAACTCTTCTAATATAGACAGAAACTCTGATTTTTTAAAAGAATTTTGACTCCAAGTCCCAACACACTATTTTGTCATAAAATTTATTAACTTTTCAACATCTTTTGATATTCAAAACTTTAAGTTTAAAATTTATGGTTGTTACCCTTATCTTTTCCTAAAATATTAACTCATGTAATTTATTATTAACATTATATACTCAAATATTTTGTTATTAATCAAAATCAATCCTTGGGACCAACATATTCTTGGTGGAGTTGGGATTAAATCTTGGGTTAGTTGGAAGTCTAATTTGATTAAACTTTTATACCAAAAGGGTTTGGCATGAACTCTATAAATTAGACGGACCTCTAAGGATTGGAGTGAATTACTTTCTTAGTCTAAGAGAAGGCTAAGGGACTAGAGGGAGGAAAAGGAAAGAGGATTTTATAATCTATTAAGAAGAGATCATAATCAAGAGAGAAAAGTGTGCATCTCCTTAAAAAGAAGAAGGGCTGAAATTCTTAAGAAGAATTTTAGCAAGTTTAAATTAATTAAAAAGGTCCCTATGAGGTTTCTATATATATCACCATTGGAGGGCTTATGCTTGAGATCCTCATGGATTACAAAATAGCATCGAGCGATGCTTAATGGGTATGCATTTATTTTCAATTGCTCATGTTATTTTTTCTAATATATGCAAGTAGTTCTTGGTTAGGATTTTGGATGCAACAATTTAAGTTGTTAAATTGTGTTTTGTTTGTTATAATTTTTTTTAGGATTTTGGATGCAATGATTTATGTTGTTAAATCATGTTTTGTTTGTTATAAATTTTTTTAAATATCCATTTCTACTATGCATCCATTTTCCAATGGCTTAAAGCAGCGAAGATGAAGTGCGAGAGGAAACTAGAGGAGGAGAAGACTAAGTCGTCGTGGCCTTCTGATCCTCAAATAAGTTTAAGGAGCTTATGGATGAGTACAATGTTGATGCATACCTTATCAAGATTATCGATTGCTATGCTAAGATGGAGGCCTTGTTCGCCAGCCTAGATATGGCTTGGCTTGATGAGGGGGCCCTACAACTAAGGTGCCAGAAGAGGCCGAGGTCCTACCTACTAGCAGCTCTATGGCCATAGGCGAAGAAGCCCCTTTCTTGTTGGTGATTATAGTTAGGGAGCCTGAAACCCTAGAGGTTGGTGATCAGGTTGACAACTAGGTTTAGATTTCCTTTTGTAATCATGCTAAAAAATGCCGAGCTCATCTTGGAAGGTTAGTTTCTATTGTCCCTCATTTTTCTAAGATGATTTTTGTAATGACTTGACCCATCAATTATAAAAACTTCTAAGATGATTTTCTTGGTTGATTATTCCTTTGATCGTGATTGTGGGTTGCTTCTGGTGATAATCCGAGATCCAATCTCATAGCGAATCATTGGTCCTTTTTAGCTTGGGCAGTCCTAAGGGCCTAGGGTTAGGCCGAGTTGTAGTTTGAAGTATGGTATTTTGGTTAGCAACATAGGAGCCGAGTTTTGGTGTTGCACTAACCATGCTCGAGATTGTAAAAATTACAAGTCCCAATTTTTAGCATATTGGCTCGGTCACACCTAGTCAATTATTTTTGAGGTGTTTTAGCTAGATTGTAGGTGGACTTAGCATGTTTGTTGGTAGTCTTGGGCCTTTGCTTGACTTGTTCATGGTGGACAAGGAGGTCGGCCATTCATATGAGGTCCTAAAGGTTTGCCTCTTTGCATCCTTGAGTCTTTATTCGACTTATCTGAAGTGGACAAGGAGGTCGGCTATTCAGGTGAGGTCTTGAAGGTTAGCCCCTTCATGTTCCTTGGGCCTTTGCTCAACTTATTCGAGGTGGACAAGGAGGTTGACCATTCGTGTGAGGTCCTGAAGGTTAGTTCCTTCACATTCCTTGGGCCATTGCTCAACTTGTCCAAGGTAGAGAGGGAGGTTGGCCATTATAAATAGTCAGCTTATTCATGTATGAGATGGGAAATGCAAAAGAAGAGTTTTATTAAGCATTGATTATATCATTGATGATAAATGCATAGGTTTTCTACATTCCAGGGCCTGGGAATTGATGTCCGATCTAGATGGCAAAGCTGATAAGTCCCTAGGCATAGCACTTCCCATATCTGATAAGGTCCTTCCAAATTTGACATTAGCTTACTTTATTGATATCTCTACTCTTCACAGAACAAGGTCTCCTGTTGGAAAAACTTTTCCTTTCACCCTTATGTTGTAGTAATAGGCTACTTTTTATTGATAGGCTACCATGTAGAGTTATTCATGTTCTCTCAGCTCTTTTAGAAGGTCCAAGTTAGCTCGAAGGTTGGTGGGATTGTTTTCTTCATTAAACTTCTCCACTCTCTAAGAAGGTAGGCTGATCTTAAGAGGTATGATAGCTTCAATCTCAAAAGTTAATTTGAATTGAATTTCTCTAGTTGGGATCTATTGAGTAGTTTTATAGGTCTCTGGCACATTATGGAGCTCTTTGATCCACCGACCCTTTGTTTAATCTAACCTTGTCTTAAGTCTCTACAATAAATTTGATTATTGTAGCCTCTCCATTATATTGAGAGTGTCTAACTGAGGTCAAGCAATGAGCTATCCCCAAGTCTTTGCAGAACTCACAAACTTTGTATTATCAAATTGACATCCATTATCCATTATAATAGCTCTAAGCGGGCCAAAATGATAAATAATGAACTTCCAGATGAAATTATGAGCTTTCACTTCAATAATGCATGCCAGTGCTTCCACTTCCATCCACTTTATGAACTAATAATGATGACAAGTAAGAACTTTTGAGTGGGTGTGATCGAAAATAGTCTGAGAATATCCATCCCCCATTGGTCAAAATCATTGTATGTTTTGTTTTTCTGGCACTGATTACAACTTCTTACAGGTTTGCAGCATCTTGCTATAGGGTTGGCTAGTAGTAGTCTTGTACCACCTTGTAGTCTAGTGACTTACTCCTTAGATGGTTTCCACAAATACTTTTGTGCACCTCCTGAAGTGTGTAGTCACTTTGGAGGGTTGCAAGCATCATATCAGAGGTTGCTAGTAAGACCTTCTATATAGATTTTCATAATGACCAAATATTTAGATGCTTGGTATTTCAACTTCCTGACCTCATCATGCCCAGCTAGTAACATCCCGTCCTTCAAAAACCACACTATCAGATCTATCCAGATCAGTTCTGGTTGAACTTGCATCACGGTGACCTCTTCTATACTGGGTCTTTCTAGGATTTTAAAGTATAAGCTCCTATTCAGGTTCAATACTCCTTGGGTGGTGAGCTTTAAAAAAGGGTCGGCTTTAGCATTATCTACCCTCAGAACCTGCTCATATTACAAGGAAGTAAAAGCTCATGTAAGTTCTTTTATCTTCTAAAAGTATCAGCCATGCTGGGATCGTGCATCTCATACTCTCAGCACACCTATCTAATGTTGAGTTAGGAATCATTGTAGACCCTTAAGAGCTGAACTCCCAAGTCCTTAATGATTTAAGCCTCATAACAAGGACTTCATATTCAACTTTGTTATTTGAGACTTTGAACTCAAAGCATAGAGCATATTCTATGATTACTCCTTCCAAGTTGGTAAGGACCATTCCGACTCTGGACCCTGTGGTGTTGGAGGACCCGACTACATGGAGGACCCAACACTCTTTAACTTCTTCCATTCTAGATGCTGACTTAGGCTCAGCATTTCTTGGTTTTTAGGAATGGTGCATTCCAAGATGAAGTCTACCAGTACTTGAGCTTTTATCGATGGTTAAGGGAGGTATATTATGTCAAATTCTCTTAACTTTATAGCTCATTTGACAAGCTAACCTAAAGTATCAAGTCAATGAGAAACAGACTATATGGGGAGGTTAATAAGAACCACCATCATGTGTTCCTAGAAGTACGAGTGTAGCCTTCGGGCTAAGATCAGCAGTGCATACACCACCTTTTCTAGCTTTGTGTATCGAGTGCCCATGTCATGCAGGATCTAACTAACATAATAAATTGGCTTCTAGAGTGCACTTTCTTTTTTGACGAGTACTAACCCCAGTGATCGAGTCTCCATGTCATGTAGGATCCAACTAACATAAAAAACTAGCTTCTAGAGCGCACCTTCTTTTCTGACAAGTACTAACCCCAGTGCCAATTTGATATAGCTAAGTACAAATAGAGGGCCTCGTCTGGTTCTGGCTTGCTAAGGAGGAGTGGTGATCCATGGTACCTCTTTAGCTTGTCAAATGTAGCCTGACATTCAGTTGTCCACTGAAAATTCTTTGGTTATTTGAGCACTCTATAGAAGGTTAAACTTCTTTCACCCAACCTTGACACGAACTTGTTTAAAGCAATGATTCTCCCTATTAAGCACTGTACCTCCTTGATAGTCCTTGGAGGTGTCATCTCTTGTAGGGCTTGTATATTCTCCGAGTTAGCTTTAATCCCACGTTACAATACTATGAACCCGAGAAACTTACTAGAGGTAACTCCAAAAGCATACTTGTTAGGATTGAGTTTCATTTGGAAGCACTGGAGCATTGCAAATGTTTCCTTGAGATCGATAATGTGGTGCTCTATAGTTCGGCTCTTTACTAGCATATCATCGACATATACTTTCATGTTTCTCCTAATCTATCCCTTAAAAACCTTATTCACAAGCCTTCGACATGTTGCTTCTGCATGTTTCAAGCCTAAAGGCATGACCTTATAACAAAACAAGCCTTTGTTAGTAGTAAGAGCAATTTTTTCTTCATCATGGGATGCCATGTAGATTTGGTTATAACAAAAAAAGGCATCTATGAAGGAGAGAAGCTAGTAACTCGAGGTGGCATCTATCAATTGGTCGATCCAATATAGTGGGTAGCTATCCTTTGGACAGGCCTTATTGAGATCTATATAATCAATACACATCCACCATTTCTCATTTGCCTTCTTGTCTAGCGCTGTATTAGCTAGCCATTCTAGGTATCTCTCTTCCTTTATGAAGCCAGCCTTAAGTAGCTTATCTACCTCTTCCTCTATTGCTTTTTATTATTTGAGCATAAAGCTCCTCTTCTTTTACCAAATAGACTTGTGGCTAGAGTCAACATACATTCAAGCAATGGGTGATCACTTTTAAATTTATTCCCAGCATGTCCATAGCAGTCTAAGTGAAGCTATTCATATTCATGAGAAGGAATGCCGCTAGATGTTGACGATGTTCTTCATTTAGGTATGATCTGGTCTAAACCACCTTACTCAGGTCAGACTCTATCAGCACTATTAGTAGCAGGTCCTTCACAGGCTCTCCTTTCTATTCAACTGACTGGTCCGTTACATTATGTTCTTCCTATGGGGACCCTACGCCAGCTTCACTTTGAAAGGTTGTCATGTAATACTCTCTAGCCGGCCAACACTTGGTTCCCCCTCACCTCGCCAACCCCTTGGGATGTAGGGAATCTAATAAGTAGGTGGTAGGTTGACACTATAGCTCGGAGGGTGTTCAAGCTAAGCTGACCAAGTATGGAATTATATGTTGAGAGATTTTCATAACCAGAAAGCTGATTTGGATTGTCCTTTACCAGGGGCTTGATCTATTACTAAGGACAATCAGATAACTCTTTCGATCGGCAAGTAGTTCCAGAGAAATCGACCAAGGGAGGCCTAAGCTTTTCCAACAGGTCTTGGGACAACCCCATTTTGACAAATGTATCATAAAATAAAACATCAACTAAGCTTTTATGATCAATTAAAATATGGTATACATCATAATTTGTAATATTTAAAGTAACTACAATTGAATCATCATGTGGGTTCTGCACACCATGGAGGCCATAGAGAAGGTAATCACCTCATCCTCGGTTCTCTGCCTCTTCCAAGCTCCTTGCCTACCTTGGTCAGACCTAGGGATGGTATGGCTGAGGTTCCCTCCAGAGATCATATGAACTTCTCTTACTAGAGGCCTATTCTCTGGGGGACCTTCTAGCTGAGGTGGTTCATTTTTATCGTCTTAGGGCTATCACTGCTCTACATACTTCGTAAGCTTCCTGCATTTGATGAAGCCTTGTTCTCATCTTTGAGCTATCGGCACTCCTCGGTCTTATACCCATGGTCATGGTGATACCGACATTACTTTCCTTGGTCATGCCTATGCATGGGGAAAACATCCTCCTGGATCTTGGCAAGTCCTCCTAATGCTCGATGTCCATCAATATTTGTGCCCAAGGAGCTACAAGTAGGGTGTAGTTCATGAAGCTTCGAGGTGGAGACTGAATTGGTGATTCCAAGGTGGAGATTGGGATTATTGATTCTGAGTTGGAGTCCATGTCCTATGGTGAGGGGGAGTGCAAAATCGCCATCTTCTATCATTTCAATGGTCTCGTTTGCACCCCTCTGCTTGGTTGCTGGCCTCTTCTTTTTTGTCATGGGGCTTGTCAGTACGGGACTCCCCATGTTGGGCCCATGCTTTTTTTGCATTCGCATCTTCTTGGCCTCAATAGCATTTTTGCAAAGTCCTTGCCATACCTCTTCTCTAGCAAGAAGAGGAATGCATTTCTTTGGAGTTTGCCTTTTAAAGCAATCATGGCCATTGACTAATCTAAATTTTTGACTTCAAGAATAGCCATGTTAAAATGGCTAATGGATTCTTAGAGTGGCTCTCCCTCACGCTGTTTGATGCTGACTAGGGAGCCATGATATTGCTTTCAGCCAGTGACAAAATGCACCACAAAATATTGGTCAAGCCGCTCAAAAGAGCCAATCAAACTAGCTTGAAGGCTTGAGTACCAATAATAGGTTGCATTCCTCTTGGTAGAGGGAAAAGCTCGATAAAAGATGCTATCAGTAGCTTTGTGAAGGAGCATAATAGCTCTAAAATTATTCAAATGATCAATGGGATTTGAAGTCCCATCATCGGACTCCAATTGTAGCATTTTGAACTGTGGGAGAATTGGTTCATCCATAATCTTTTTAGTGAAAGGGGGGTTGCTGCTGAAGTCAAACTTTTTGCCTAGTTGCTTTAATTTGCCTTATAGGACTTCAATGCATTGTTACATTTGCCGGAACCTTCACTCCACCTCTAGATCTTGTACCCTACAAGCACTTTGACTCTGTAGGGATACGCTAGGGATTGAGTCCTTCCCTAATTGTGGAGTTAGTAAATGCTTATGTTGTCCTCGATCAGGGCTCTCTGGTTAGGTATGCTGACTGTATGCCTACCTCGGACTATGAGGAGAGGGCGGTTGATTTGGTTGAGCTCAGCTCGGGTGTGGTGGATCAGGAGCGGGCCGAGCCATCATAACTTGCTATGCACCTTGCATCATTGTGGTCAAAGCATTCACTTGTTGAACAAGTTTGTCAAATTGCTCATGGGTAACAGCAAGCCCTGGTTGAGGTGGTGGCGGCACATGAATCGATTCGGGCATTAGAATATCTCTTCAGAGGTCATTAGGATGTGAACATTAGATTGGTGTGAGGCATTAGATGCTCCATTTCATGGCCTCATCATTGATAGCTCTTTAGTTGGGAAGAATTTAAAAGAAAGGGGCCCTCCTTCTAGTTCCAATCTATTGCTGCAGATTTTGAGCTAGACAAAGAATGTTAGATCCGATATGATGGAGAGACCTAGGCCCCGGAGTAGATTGCCTGCATGAGGTTCCTTGACTGCTGGAGCATACTTGCCAAAAAGTCCTAGGCTAGTTTCCTAGCAAGGACCATCCAATGCTCATGTTAACTCTGGCTCTGAGAACAGGGAAGAGAGTTTGGAGAGAATGGTAGTGTTTTTGGATAAAATAGCTTACTTAGGAGGTTTCCCTCTCCTGATATTTATGGGGGAGAAGTCCTAGCTAGATATGGCAAACCATTAGCCAATTCTAGAAGGTGCATAAGAATCATGCCAATGAAAATCACATCATACGTATTCGACATGAGACGAGCTAGTGGTTTTTTTATTTGAGGTTGGTTGCATCTAGCTAGCACTCCTACCTTATCCAACATTACAACCAGATCAATGTCGAGTCACAGGTATGTAAACCAAGGTTAGTAGGTTACCTCGGATAGGCTGAGGCCTCCTAAAGAGATCGGTCAAACGAAGTCTTTTGAACAGGTTGGCCAAGGCTATGGTCTAGCCCATAACAATTATATCAAAGTGTTTCATCATCATCCTCATTATTAGTTGCATACTTTTAATTTATCTAATCTTTTTCTTAAATTAGTTAAATATAAAAAAGATTGACTAAGATTGTAGATAAATGCTTTGTTTTTAAAAGTATATTTGCACATGATTGAATTTAATTTTTGAAACCAAGATAGGTGTCTTCTGCTTTGCTCACATCAAAAGGATGCTACAACTCTGCAGCGGATCTAAAACATTGCTTCTTTTCCTGCCCGTGCATCGCTTTGATATGGACAACTCTACAGTAATCACACCTTGCACCAAATCAACCAAATTCACTAGCAGATATTCTTGATCTCCTGTCATGCACTAGAAACTCAGAGCATCAAAACATAATTATTAGTTACACTATTTGGAGTATCTAGAATTCAAGTAGTCAGCTCTTTCAAAGGACTCAGCATTCCCATCAAAGAATTTTATCTTCGGCTCTTCGGTATGCCTATAAATTTAAGCAAACATTGACCATCTCTCTCTTGACAAATGATACACATCACTGGGTGAACGGCAGCTCTGTGAGTCCAACTCCATCTACACCAATTTATGTGTTTTGCGTACCTCCTTCCTGTGATCTTATCAAGATTAATTTTGATGCTTCTTGTCCAAAGGAAGAATTGGTCTTGGCTATATTATTAGAGATCATTATGGTATAATTCTATATGTTGCATCTGTGATCTCTAGTGCCTCCTCAATACCAGAGGGCGCTGAACTGCAAGCTACCTGGCATTCCCTGAATACTGCAGTCTATAACCTAGGTTGCACTCGTATATAGCTAGAGGGCGATTCTATGACTGTCATAAATCAGATCATCACCTGTTATACCTAATCAGCTTTACTCTAAACCAGACCAAAGACCTGACCGGCTCAAGGTCCGTTCGACCTGCTGTAGCAGAGCTTCGTCCGACCAACTTCAGCAGAGATCCGTCCGACCCACTTTAGCAGAGGTCCGTTCGACCCACTTCAATAGAGGTCTGTCTGACCCGCTGTAGCAGAGGTCTGTCTGACCCGCTGTAGCAGAGGTCTGTCTGACCCGCTGTAGCAGAGGTCTGTCCAATCACTTTAGCAGAGGTCCGAACGACCCGCTATAGCAAAGGTCCGTCCAACCCTCTCCATCAAAAATCCGACTGATATATTTCATCCAAGTTCATACCAATCGAAAAGTTCCAGAAGCCCTTTCTAGCTGGTACCAGAATTCTGTTACAACAGATCTCACGACGTGGCTACGTTTTAGTGCCATCTGGCCACCATCTTGATTCTTCTAGGAGCAAATCGGATATTTCCAGCCTAGCCCTTAACATAATCTAGTAGTGTTTTGCACCTATATAAGGTAAAAGGGGGAACCCCGGGGGTAAGGTCTCTTTCACTCTTTGCGAGCTCATCTTCTTATTTGATTCCTCCATTCTGTTGCCCACAAACTCTGACTAACTTAAGCATCAGAGTGCCCCTTGCCGGAACACCATCGGCCCTTGGGACTTTCTTGCAGGAACGGGGAGAGGAGCGCTCTAGCTAAGTTGATTGAACCCAGTCCAGAAGAATCTGCAGCAATAGATTGGTGCTAGAGGAAGGGGCTTGAACTTTCGTTCCTGTTTTTCCTTCTTTAAAAGGAGGAATCCACTATTTAGTAAGAGTGATGGTGAAAGGAATAGCCCAAAACACCTCCACCAAGAGAGGCCACTCCCTGTTAAGGTCGAAAGGCCTTCTCAGGGAGAATGACGTCGCAGAGCCTACTATTACTTTGGGACAGCAACAGTTCCAGACCCTTCTGAACCGCATTGAAACCCTTGCTGCTGCGGTTCAGAATCTTGAGGATGCGGCCAACAACAGAAAGTAGCCCCTTGTGGCGTCACAAACCAACTATCAGCCTGCTACTGAGGGAAGCCGACAATAAGGAGTCCATCATCCCCGCTCCTACGCCGTTCCAGTGCCTCGAAGATCTCAAGGGGCTCATGTTGATGGGAAGAGAGTGAGGTCCTCCTCACCCTCTTCCGCTGACTCAGTCCCTGATGATGACTAGTATCACAGCGAGGCCCAGAGAGACTACACCAACAAGCTCTAGCTTATGGAGGAGCATATCGCTGAGCTGGTCAATTGGCAAAAGGCCGACAAAGCACAGGCGTACGACTCTCGCCCGCCTTTCTCTGCCACGATCATGGAAGAACCTATCCCCTAACACTTCAAAATCCCTCAGGTGGATGCCTACGATGGCACCACCGACCCATTGAACCATCTGGGCACTTACAAGGCCCACATGTTGGTATAGAGCACCTCCGATGACCTCCACTGCATCGCCTTTCCTGTGACGCTTAAGAAGGCAGCTCGGATATGGTTCTCCACCATCTGATTAGGTACGATCACTCCTTCCCCCAGTTGAAAAAACTTTTTCTCTCCCATTTCAGGACTTGCAGCCGAATGTCGAGGAACATGGACTGCCTTTTCCTCATGCTGTAAAAGGAAGGAGAAACTCTCCGGGACTATATGGCCCGATTCAACTAAGCGACCATGGAGATCCCAGACCTTAATGAAGATGTAGCTATGTCGGCCTTCAAAAAAGGGCTACGCTCATCCAGGCTCACCTTTTCCCTGGACAAGAAATTTTTGACAAGCTACTCTGAGCTGCTGGCCCGAGTGCAGAAGTATGCCCTGGTAGAAGAACAGGCGGTGAGCCAACGCCAGGCTGAAGGGAGGTCGGCTCCCAAGAAGCAGAGCGACAAGGCTCCCAAATTCCGACCTCCCAACGATGGCATCAACTTGGCTCGACGTCGCAGCCCCAAGACAAAGGATTTTCCTAGGAGGTTCAGGACCTATGCGCCCCTCTCCCTTTCGAGGGAGAAGATTCTCATGGAGATAGAGAATGAGGCCTTCTTGCAAAGGCCCCGTCCAATGAGGTGCCCTTCTCCATCAAGGAATAGGGACAAGTATTGTCGGTTCCACCATGACCACGGGCACAGTACTAAAGACTGCCTCCAGCTGAAAGACACGATTAAGGACTTGATCAGGCGGGGGTACCTACATAAGTATGTCCGATCCTAGAGCAGTCAGGCTAAAACCTCCACCACAGAGACCCACCGGAGGAGATAGAGTTGCCCAATCAATGTTCGACCGATGGAAATGCTAGAATGCTCCATCGTCGGTCCGATTGGAGGTACGAAGAAGATCGGGACATTGTGAAGATTTCTAGGGGTTCTAATATAATTAGCTTCTCCGATGAAGACCTCCTGGAATCCCAGAACTCTGGGATTGATCCTGTGGTTGTATCGGCAGTAATTGCCAACTATGATGTAAAAAGGATCCTCATAAATAATGGAAGCTCCATGGAGGTTTTGTTGTATAACACTTTTGTTAGGATGAACCTGTCTAGAGCCAGACCGTAAGAATCTCCCATGCCGTTAATGGGGTTTGGAGGAAACTTCGTCGGGTAGAAGGAGAGATAACTCTGCCTGTTACAATCGGGCTGGAGCCTTATAAAAAAACTCTCCCCATCAACTTTGTGGTCGTACATATGACCTCGGCCTACAATGCCATCTTGGGATGGCTAGTACTTAACAAATTTTGGGCCATTGTATCCACTTACCACATGCTGGCGAAGTTTCCGACCCGAAATGGGATCGGAGTGATGAGGGGAGACCGTAGGATGGCCAGGCAATGTCTGACCATCCAGGATAAGCAGTTAGGGGACTATTCCACTTTGTAATAGCTTGACCCTAGAGCCGAAGCCAACTGCTATGGACAACCGGTCGAGAATATCCTGTTCGTACCTCTTCGGGAGGATGATCCCACCAAAGTCCTGTAGATCGGAAGCACACTCAGTGAAGAAGACAAGTCAGAGCTGATTAGTTTTTTATTGGACAATGCCGATGTCTTCGCTTGGTCAACGTTGGACATGCCAGGCATCTCATCGGAGATTATAGCTCACCAGCTGAAGGTGGACCCAGCTTGTAAACCTGTTAGCAAAAGAAGAGAAGCTTTGCCTCCGAGAGACAGAAAGCAATTGATGAGGAGATTAAGAAGCTCTCTGATGCTGGCTTCATCAGAGAGGCCCATTATCTGACTGGTTCGCAAATGTTGTGATGGTAAGGAAAGCTAATGAAAAGTGGAGGATATGCATGGACTACACCGACCTTAACAAAGCCTATTCAAAGGATAGCTTTCCCCTGCCAAAGATTGACCAACTAGTAAACACCATGACCAGTCATTAGCTTCTGAGCTTCATGGATGCCTTCTCTGGCTACCACCAAATCAGGATGCATCCAGAGGATGAGAAGAAGATGGCCTTTATCATTGATAAAGGGCTGTACTACTACAAAATGGTGCCTTTCGGCTTAAAGAATGCCGGAGCTACCTTCTAAAGATTGATCAACAGGGTCTTCGAGGGAAAACTTGGAAAAAATATGGAGGTATATGTTGATGACATGATAGTCAAGAGCCTTCGAAGAGCTAACCATATCAAAGATCTGTAAGAATCCTTTGATGCCTTAAGGCATCATTGGATGAAGCTGAACCCCGCCAGTGCATATTTGGGGTGACCTCCAGAAAATTCCTTGGCTTCCTAGTCACGCAGAGAGGAATTGAGGTCAACCTTGATAAGATCAAGGCCGTCATCAATATGTGGCATCCAACCAACAAGAAGCAAGTGTAGGAACTTATGAGCCAGATAGCCTCTCTCAGCTGCTTCATCTCCAGGTTGGCTAAGAAATGTCTTCCTTTTTTCAAGACTTTGCAGTGGTCGGATCGCTTTTAGTGGTCCGACGAGTGTCGGTCGGCCTTTGAAGTATTAAAAGAGTACTTGAAGACCCCTCCCTTGGTTGCTAAGCCTGTGGAGGGAAAGCCCCTATATTTGTATCTGTTGTGTCCAACGAGGCAATGAGCTCCATCCTTATCTGGATAGGAGAGAACAATCAGCAAAGACCTGTCTATTACATCAGCAAAGTTCACCATGATGCCGAAGCAAGATATCCAAAGATGCAAAAACTTGTTTACTCCTCAGTCATAGCAGCCAAGCGACTGCGACCCTATTTCCATGCACATCCGATCATCGTCATGACTGATCAACCTCTTAAGATGATCCTCAAAAGTCTCGACACATCCGGTCAGCTTGCCAAGTGGGCTATCAAGCTGGATGAATTTGACATCTCATTTCAGTTCCGATCGATCATGAAGGCTCAAGTGATCGCCAATTTCATAGCGGAATATGCCTGGAAACAAGGGGCACCTCCTCAACTGGCCGGTGCACCTGAGGAAGACCTTATTGAAGAAACTGAATCTGCCTGGACTCTCCATGTAGATGGAGCATCAAACCTTGCAGGTTGCGGAGCAGGTTTGATCCTGGTCGACCCCGACGAACAAAGCCTGGAGTATGCCTTGCATTTTGCTTTCTAGTTATCTAACAACCAGGTGGAATATGAAGCCCTCCTTTCAGGATTGAGAATAGCTAATGAGCTTGGCATCAGTTGGATCAAAGTCTTCTTAGACTCCCAGCTGGTGGTGAACCAGGTGAGGGGCGAGTTCGAAGCAAGAGATCTGACCCTAGCCAAATATTTGGACAAGGTACGAAGTCTTGTGACCCGGCTTAAGTTTTTCGAGATCCTCCATATACCTTGATTGCAGAACTCCCGGGGGATGCTTTGTCATGGCTAGCTACTGCCATCACCGACTCGACTGACCGAACCTTTGTTGAATATCTGCAATGCCCAAGCATTGCCGAGGAGATGGTTGAATCCATTAAGTGGACCGGGAACCCTCTTGGATGGATCCTATCCTTGCATTTCTCATTGAAGGGACCTTGCCGGAAGATAGAATTGAAGCCAAGCATGTACGTTGGACCACCTCGAAGTACGTTGTCCTAGATGAAACTTTGTATAAATGGTCGTTCATGCAACCGTTACTCAAGTGCGTGGGACCATCGAATGTTGACTATGCACTTAAAGAAATGCACGAAGGCATCTATGGTAACCACCTTGGAGAAAGATCCTTGGTCTACAAAATCATTCGACAGGGATACTACTTGTCGACCATCCAGAAGGATGCGTCGAACTTCGTCAGAAAGTGTGGCGCATGCCAAAGGTATGCCAACATTCATAGATGACCGGCCAGTCAGTTGACCCCGCTGACCACCCCCTGGTCGTTTGCACAATGGGGAATGAACATCCTTAGGCCATTCCCATCAGCCTCCGGGCAACGAAAGTACTTGATTATGGCCATCGACTATCTCACCAAATGGGTGGAAGCTGAGCCGCTGGCCCAAATCATGAAAAACAAAGTAGAAAACTTTGTCCAAAATATTATTATCTTTCGGTTCGGCATTCCACATGCTATCATCATCGACAACGGAAGACAGTTCGATAACTCGAAATCTCGGGAGTTTTGCCAGCAATATCATATTTCTTATCGGCTAACCTCTGTCAGTCATCCCTAATCCAATGGAGAAGCCGAAATAACCAATCAAATAATTCCGCATGGATTGAAGACCCGACTGAATGACGCAAAGGGACTTTGTGTTAGGAATTGTGTCCCAAAGCCAATCGCCTGGGTTGTAGGCGGTTGTGCTGAGTATTGTATTCATTTTGTGAATTAATAAAATATTATTTTTGGCAGCTTATCACATATTGTATTTTCCTGAAATGAACTCTTTCCATGTGATGAAGTCCTTAGGACTACACTGACTTCGATACAGAGAGGATGTATTGACTGGTCCTTAAACCCTGTTCACAATCAAAGGATATATTGTACTGGATGGCAATATATCAAGTATAGGTTGTTACAGTTCACATCGTTTGGCTGTCCTCTTGACCAAATGAGTGTGGTGACACTGATGTGATCTGCAAGTGGGATATGTGATATCTCATTGAACGTGACTCCGTGCAGCCCCTTTTTTTGCCAAAGGGAAACTCACGATTGGATATGGGTATATGTGTCCCTCTGACCTGAGGTCATCACGGTAGCTTGCAAGCAACTCCCTGTGCTTTGGTGCCGGACTACCCAGATTTTTAATCCAGTGACGGAAGGTTTCTGGGTACGGGCAAGTACTTGTGGAGCAGCGATGGACCAAGATGGAATTGACCTATCCAAACAATTTGGATTGAATGTCTCGCAGTGTCTCAATTTAGCAAATCCTCAACCGGGGTAGTCCCAGTGAGGTGTCACTGGACTTGCGAGGTTGAGACACGTAGTGCACTGACTTAGTCTGGGTTGGCAGTCTAACCTCAGTCGTCCTGAGCATTGGAGGTCAAAGGGATGAATTATACGGTAACCATATGCCAGAGGTTCGATTGCTCTCGCATCTTCGACCTATCTGGACGCCGGGACCCATTGCTAGATGGTATCTTGTGCTGGTACTGGAATTGTTCCAGTGCTACCACCTAAGTTCGAACCTATGAGGTCACACGCCATAGAGGATAACTCCCTGATCCAGGTACTGGTATTTGATTAGGAATCATTTCGGTGACGGTTTGATTGAGCATATTGGGTTGACCTGGGTTCGGGTCAATCAGTTTTTGTTCGGTTTATCAGGATTTTTTTTTTTTCTGGTTAACCAGGACTAAACCAAGCCTTTTGATAATTAGATTTTGATCTAATTATATGGATGAACACTTTTAGAACCATTGGATTTTTTAAAAACCTATTGGACCGGTTTTTTTTTGACCCTTTGAATCGGTCATCACGGTGAGAATAGCAATGGGCGTACAGGGCTTTTGGGCGTCCCCTCCTCTCTCCCGTTTCACCACCATTTCGGCTGGATTTAAACTCGTTTAAAATCCCTTCAATGCTTCGTTGCATTCGTTCCATATTCCAGCTGCTATTTTCGTCCTTTTGGCTCCCATTCCATCGGTTGTAAGCCTTGCACGGTGTTATAAATCTTGCTGCTTTTCTCTTCTGCAATGCTGAAAAAAAAGTACAGAGAAACCGTCGTTGGGTTCTTATTCCTTTGAGTCTTAGTTTATCCTTTCACCACAGATCTTTGGGGTGGGTTTAGGCAATTGATTGGGAGAAAAACAATTCCATTTGTCCCTATTTCTTGTGCTCATTGGAAGAAGAAGTACTAGCTCTGTTTGGAGAAACATTGTAGCAAAACAACATCACTTCTTCCCACCGTTCAAAGGTGTTTTCCGGTGACTAGCATCGCCTGAGAACCGGATCTGTGGAGCCCCGCGCGTGTTCCCCCTCTAGAGAGTGCTCATTTGAGCACTTAAGAGCCGGATCAACGCTCTAGTTGCTGTTTTGGTGTCATGTTTTCGTTTTGCAGGTTTGCTGGAATTGTTGAACAAAAGGAGCTGTAAACCGTGGCATTTTTTATCCCTTTTGTTCTCTATTCAAGGAAGAAAACATTCCCTTGCTGTTGCTGAAAGAAAGGAGAGCAAGCACTGGTTGTTTGGGTTTGGCCATTGTTGCTGTTGAAGCAAAGGAAAAACAGAGCAAATCAAGCACCAGAAGTAGACGACAAGGGGAATAGTTTATTCCTGCAATTCCAGCACTATTCCAGACTTATTCCAGGCAGGAATAAGGTATTGTTTTGATTTTTTTATTCATGCATGCGTAGATCTGAGTATTTAAAATATTTTATAAACATTACATGCCCATATTATAACATGTTTTAGTCTGTACATGCTCCCAGATCGTGTTAGATCCTGCACGGAGCAGGTTTTTTTGCTGTGCATTTTAAAATTGTTTTAAAATACTTACCTGCTCCCTGCTCTTGCATGCTTAGAGTAGGCACCTACAAAAGCCCTATTTCACTTTCACTTTGGGCAGAAGAGCTTCATTCGATGCTCTGGGCCTATTGGACCACCTCCCGAATGGCAACTGGAGAAACTCCATTCAGTCTGACTTACGAAAGCGAGGCGGTCCTACTTGTGGAAATCTCTCTACAATCCATTTGGATCAATCATTTTGTCGAGCCGGCCAACTCTGAGCAGAGAATGGCCGACCTAGACTTGCTTGAAGAAAGCATACTCCAAGCGAATTTGAAAATGGTGGCCTATCATCAAAAGATGGCTAGATACTATAATTCTCAAGTCAAGGCTCGAACCATTCGGGTCGGAGACCTGGTGCTGTGAAGGACAGAAATCTCCAGACCAACCGAACAAGGAAAGCTCACCCCTTACTAGGAAGGCCCCTATAGGGTAATCGAAGTAATCCGAGCCAAAACCTACCGACTCGAACATCTAGATGGATGACAAGTGGCACGTCCGTGGAATGTAGACAACCTTTGAAAGTATTATCAATAAAGGCCACAACCTTTTTATGAAGACAACCCACTCCGAAAGTCCGACTCTGGTCGACAGAGGCTCTAGGGCAGCTCACATCCAAAAGTCTGACTTCGGTCGGCAGAGGCTCTAGGGCAGCCCACATCCGAAAGTCTGACTCCGATCGGTAGAGGCTCTAGGACAGCCCACATCCGAAAGTCTGACTCTGGTCGATAGAGGCTCTAAGGCAGCCCACATCTGAAAGTCCGACTCCAGTCGGTAGAGGCTCTAGGATAGCCCAAATCTGAAAGTCCGACTTCGGTCAACCGAGGCTCTAGGATAGCCCACATCCGAAAGTCCGACTCCGGTCGATCGAGGCTCTACAACAGCCCATATTCGAAAGTCTGACTCCGGTTGGTAGAGGCTCTAGGGTAGCCCACATCCGAAAGTCTAACTCTGGTCAGCAGAGGCTCTAGGGTAGCCCACATCCGAAAGTCCAACTCCAGTCAGCAGAGGCTCTAGGGCAGCTCATATCCGAAAGTCCGACTCCAGTCGGCAGAGGCTCTAAGGCAGCCCACATCTGAAAGTCTGACTCTAGTTGGCAGAGGCTCTAAGGTAGCCCACATCCAAAAGTCCGACTTCGGTCGGTATAGGTTCTAGGGGAGCCCACATCCGAAAGTCCAACTCCGGTCGGTTAAGGCTTTAAAACAGTCCACTCAAGGCTCCAACTCCAGTCGGGAACTGCTACATGGAATCCTTAAACACTTGGAAGATTGTCCTACAAACGGCTAAGTTCAAAGTTTCCTCAGATGTATCTCTCAAAGCAAAGACGGGCTCAGACCAAACCAACTGTTCCATACTTAAAAATTTTTCTAAGGGTTTGGGTTCGGACTGGGCAATTGTTCAATAATTATTTCTCAGGACTTGCATTCGGATTAAGCCAACTAACTAATACTTAGAAATATTTTTAAAGGAAAAGGACTTGGATCCATCCGACCGACACACATTCAGAAGAACGAATACATTAGATGAAAAAGTACTTATTATTTCTTGACAAAAGCTTTTACAAGGATCAAGGCAAACTTTTACAAGCAATTTAAGTCTGACCCAATGAGTGTACAAGAAGGGCTTCGACTTCGGCCTCCTGTGCCACACCCGAAGTTTCGACAGGGGCATCTGCTGGTCCCACATCAGCAGCAACCTGAAGGTCGTCCCTAGGATCTGACGGGCCCCCTATTCCTTCTGCATCAGTGGTGGTCTGAGCATCCGCTTCGGCTTCTATCGGGCCCACCCCTTCTTTTGCCCTTTATTTAGCTCGCTTCGATAGCTGCAGGAAGGAGAGGTCAAGTTCTGGAAAGGCGTCGTCGACCTTCGACAGGCATTGCTCATAGCCATAATTGAAGCTGACTACTTCGGCCTCCTCCATCTCTTCCTCGAAGCTGACAGAGGCTTTGTACTTCTTTACAGCATCATCAGTTGCTCCAGCCATCTGCTCCTCGGCCTCATTTAGCAAGGTCATGAACTTCCCCACCATGGATTGCTGATCTCGCCAGTTTCTTTCATTTTTCGCTGCCCACGCCTCCTCCTTCCACAGCCGACGGACTAAGGAGGTCAATTTCTTCTTCTTCCTTTTTAGACTGGCCTCTCGATTGGCTAGTCGGACCTACAGGTCTTCTGCCTGCTTCTTTGAAGCTTCTGCGTCGGCCTGGCAGGTTGACAGCTTTTCTTCGGTGGCCTTTTACGATGCCTCCACCTTGGCTCTGGCCTCCTCTGACTCCTGGAACTTGGCGGCCGTCACCTTTGTTGTATAATATAGCTTGCCAAGGCCATCGTCCATTAATGCAACCCCGTGGACAAGCTGCAAGTGAAAACTTGGGTTAGTTGGGCACAGGAAGAAGAAGATGGGAAGAATAGGGTAAGGGAATGTTGACCTACCCTCATCAAATCGAGGTAGGTAGCCTTCGCCACCTCGTTTAGTTCCCTCCTGCCCGACTCCTCCCAGTCGGGCTATGTCATTGACCCCCTGAGGAGCTCCTTAGCATGCTTCACATTGTGGAGGCTGTGCTAGTGCCGGTGTGCCTCGGACCTGGTATCGACAGCTTCCACCTCTTTAGCGGCTCCATTCCCTCTGTTCGCTTGGGGGACCTCTTTTATTAGCTCAAATGGTGGAGAGGCTGGGGCCGTCTCCAAGTCGGTCGACCCTGACGGCTCCTCTTCTGGCCGTGCGACCGACTGCCCAATAGAAGATGAGTGTTTAGCTACCTGCACCACCCACCGCTCCGACAAAGGTATGTTGTCATCGAAGTCTATCGATACGATAGTAGCGACCGGCTCCTTGGTCCGCTACCTCTTCGACTTTGTCGCGGTCGACTCCGTGGCCTGGACACCCCTCTTCTTAGCCGCCCGCGCCATGATCTTTGCCCTATCAAGCTTCATTTTTCCTCCTGTCACATAACAAAGTCAAGGTTAGCAACAAAGAAATGAGGTCAGCAAAATAAATATAAGACCTACGATGATGGCTTCTATCCTATCTAAGTATCGATGGTGGCTGATTCTAGCCGAGTAGAGGCTATCCTCCTGGATCAGCTCAAATAGAAAAGTTGGGCCGGCCGCCTCCATCTTATTGAAGTTGGCCTGATCAGCCCTCATAACCACTCTTCCATCTATGGCCTTTGGCCTGGGCTCCCTCTATATCAGCTCAAAGCCCCAAGGCTACAGGCTATCTACATAAAAGAACAAGGACTTTCATCTATGGATGGCCAACGGAAGACCCCCTAATATCCTTCGGCCGGGATGGGGACTGAACATCCACCACTCCTGACTTCAGAAATCCCTCTTTAGAAGAAAGAAGTTCGCGAAGAGGGAGACTCTTGGTTCAGCTTCGGCCCTCTGGTAGAGGACCATGAAGCAGCTGATTGCCCGAATACTATTCAGGGTCAGCTGCGTGGGGGTCACCCTATATGAATTGAAAATTTGGACAAAAAAGTCATTTAACGGGAGTCTAAAATCAACCTTGAAATGGTCCTCATACATTGGGAGGGCTCCCGGCCTCAGCGGACCGGTTACCCTCCCCTCTCGATTCAGGACAGTCAAGTGCAAGGTGGAGGGTATGTTGTATCTGACCCTAAGGCCCTCTACCCTCTCCCGGGTCATTTTTGATGGGATACTATTGGGACCTGGGTCCCTATCCCTATGAACAGAACTATGGTCGCTAGAAGCCATGGCTACGGAGCTTGAAGAAGGAGGAAACTGACTTGAAGACCGGGATTCCTAGGGGGTGAAAGCAAGAGGGAGGAGACGCTCTTTCTCTCCAAATGCAGATGCAGCAGAATAGTCCCCCCAGGCCATCCGTGCCTCCTTTTATAGCCTCTGGGAGGATCGCTTCCCATTGTCCCTCGGGTGCTACGATCCAACCATTAAACGGTGCATTTCTCCATGTGATGGAAGCCGATGCGATGCCGAGAAACACATCCTGGCCACGATCTGCATGATAGCTGAATCAACGATGGAGAGCTCATTGTTGACTCCATTATTGATTTTGATGATAAGCAAAATGGTTAAGTATAAGTTGAGGACTAATGATTTCCTTGAAGTTTGTTTTTGTTGAAAAAAGTGCTCACAAATTTGAAGAAGCTTATTTGTTTGAAGAAGCCAAGTTTGAATGAGAAAGATTGCTCAAAGAGGACTTAAAAACTCAAGAATTGCTTGATTGGATGGCTAAGTTAAAGTAGAAATATGTTTCAGCACAAGTTCAGCCTTTTCTATGAAGAATTCAGTGAAGTGTCGACTCAAAGTATCGACACATGACACCAAGTGTCGACACATGGAAGTGAAGTGTCGACTCAAGCTAGTATGCAATGATGTTTCAAATGGCATGGCTGAAGTGTCAACTCATGAACCTGAAGTGTCGACTCAAAGTATCGACACATGGATCAACATATCACCTGAGATTTTCAAGCCACAGAACTTGCTGAAAATGAAGAATAGCTGAAGTGTCGACACATGGAAGCAAGGTGTCGACTCAAGGTGTCGACTCAACTTAGTAAGTGTCAACACATCTGAGATTTTTAGAGAATCAGATTGGAGATATTTGAATTGGGTGTCGACTCAAGAAGTTCAAGTGTTAACCTTATGTGTCGACTCATAGCCTGAGGTATCAATACATGGAGTTCTGAAAACAGTAATGGCTAGTTTTTCAAATACAGAACTCACCCATTTTTCCCTCCAACGGCTAGTTTTTCAAGTCTAACGGCTAGAAATGAGATTTGAGGCCTTGGAGAAGTATTTATATGCTCCAAATCAAATCAAAAGCAACATTATTGAAGACCATTAAAGAGTTTTGAGAAGAGAGAAGAAAAGAGAGCTTTAACTCCTATTCATTGAAGATTCAACCACTCTCAAGCTAAAGCAAGCCTCCAAGCATTCAAGATCCTTGAAGAGCATTAAAGATCAACCATTCTTGAGCATTTAATAGGCTTCAACAAGTTCAAAGCACTTATACATTGAACTTTAAAGAGATACCCATTTTGTTTTAAAAAGCTTACTTTGTTTCATTACTTCTAAACTTTTTTTGTTGTAAGGGTTCTTGGTTAGCCTATTGTAAACCTAAGTGAGGTTATTGGTGGGCCTTTGAAAATCAATTAGGTTGGTGGTTAGCCCGTAAAACCACTTAGGTTCTTGGTTAGCCTAGAAAACCAAGGAAGGTTATTGGTTGGCCTTTGAAAATCAATTAGGTTCTTGGTTAGCCCGTAAAACCAAGTGAGATTTTGACTTGTTGGCCTTGTAAAAACAAGTTGGATTTTTTATTAGTGAGCCCGCAAAACTAATCAACTGTAATCGGTGTGATTATAGTGAATTCCCAAGAAGATCTTAGGGAGCGGATGTAGGTGCATTGGATAGCATCGAACCACTATATTTCTTGGTCTTTGTGGTTGATTGATCTCTCTACTTGCTTTTTTTTATTGCTCTTTATTTTCGCTGCACTTTTTTTTAAGAGCATTATAATTGAATTAATAGTACCTTGCATAATTAATTGTTGAATTAGATTACATTGCATTGCATCAAGTAAAATTATTTTAATTTTTAGAGACCCAATTCACCTCCCCTCTTGGGTTGCTTACTGGGCAACAAGTGGTATCAGAGCCCTATTCTTAGTATATAGGCTTTACCGCCTTGAGTAAAGATCTATGGTAGCCACAATTGGTACTAGTATAGTTGAGCGTCAAGTCTCAAATAGACCTCCATTTTTTAATGGATCAAATTATACATATTGGAAAACTAGGATGAGAATTTATATGCATTCTATTGATTATAATTTATGGAGAGTGGTAGATAAGGGTCCTCATATTCCTTCAGTGGTGGTTAATGGTGTTTCTATCCCAAAGCTCGAAGAGGATTGGGATGAAAATGACATTAAGCAATCTGAGATCAATGCTAAGACAATGAATCTCCTCTATTATGCATTAGATCCTAGTGAATTCAATAGGATATCTACATGCATGTCTATTAAAGAAATATGGGACATACTTGAAGTTATCCATGAGGATACCGATCAAGTGAAAAACACTAAAGAAAATATGTTAGTGCACACTTATGAGATGTTCCGAATAGAACCTAATGAATCTATCACTGATATGTACACAAGATTCACTAATATTATAAATGGAATGAGAAGTCTTGGAAAGGTTATGTCTAACGCTGATCTTGTGAATAAAATTCTCAGGTCACTTCCAACATTGTGGGATCCGAAGGTGACTGCAATTCAAGAAGCCAAGGACGTTGACAAATTACCTCTAGAGTAGCTGGTTGGATCGTTCATGACTTATGAGTTGAATTTAAAACAAAAATCAATGGAAATGGATAAAAAGAAGAAGGGGATTGCTTTCAAATCAAACATTTAAGAAGAATCCTTAATAGATGAGTCCGAAGATGAAGAAGAAGATGAATGTGAAGAAGCCCTCCTTGCATGGAAATTCAGAAGATTCATGAAGAGGAGGAAATTTCCTTACAAAAAGAAATACCAATCAAAAGAAAAAGGAAAAGAAAAAGAGAAGGAAAAAGAAAAGGAAAAGGAGAAGGAAATACCTACATACTTCAGGTGCAAGAAGCCGGGACACTATAAATTTGATTGTCCTCTCCTTAAGAAATCTAGGAAGAAATTAAGAAAGTAATGATGGCCACCTGGAGTGACAGTGAAGACTCCAGTTCTAAAGAAGAGTAAACAGAAGTGGCAAATCTTTGTTTAATGGCATATCAAGACAATGATGAGGTAAATTTCGATACCGAGATCGATTTTATATTTGATAAACTTATAAATGCCTTTGATGAACTCATGCATGATTATAAACTAATTTTAAGTGAAAATAAAAAGTTAAAAAAGCATGCAAATAGTTTTTCTTTTGAAAATAATTCTTTACTAAATGATGTTAGTGATTTAAAATTTAAATTGGATATTTTAGAAAAGAAAAATAATGCATTATCAATGAAAAATAAAGTTTTGAAAAGATCTAAGAATGTTATTTCTAACAATGATCTTTTAAAGAAAAATAAAGATTTAGAATTGAAAAACATTAAGTACAAAAATGAACTTGAAAAAATAAAGCCTTTTGTTGATAAATTTACTTATAGTTCGGAAAAGTTAAATCTATTTTGAATAGTCAAAGAGCTATTTTTAATAAAGCAGGATTAGGGTTTAAACCATTAAAGTAACAGAAGTATTTTAAAAACTTTTTTGTACCTGCATCATCTAGCATTGTTTTTCATGTAAAAAGTTAGGTCATAAATCATTTCAATGCAATTTAAGAAAAATCAATTCTTTTGGTAAAGTGTGGGTTCCAAAAAGAACCATTTTGAATGCTAACCCTAAAGGACCCAAGTTGACTTGGGTACCTAAAAACAAAGCTTGATTTTATTGTAGGTGTGTCTTGCAACCAAGGAGAATAAAAGACTTTGGTATCTTGACAGTGGTTGCTCAAGGCACATGACTGGAGATGTGAAGCAATTCACTTCTCTTGAAGCTTTGAATGGAGGGAGTGTGACCTTCGGGGATAATGGTAAAGGAAAAATCATTGGTATTGGTAAGGTTCATATAACTCCTTCTAGTAGTATTAATAATATACTTCTGGTTGATGGTTTGAAACATAATCTTTTAAGCATTAGTCAATTTTGTGATAAAGTTTTTCAAGTAGTTTTTAAATCATCATATTACATGATTGCTAGTCCGGATATAAATGGAGTACAATTCATTGAAAAAAGGCATGAAAATATATATTTGGTAGACCTAGATGATCTATCTTTGCCTAATAGAGAATACCTTGTTGCAATGAATTCTACTAAGGATGAGACTAGTTGGCTTTGGCATAGAAGATTAGGGCATGCTAGCATGTATCTTCTTTCAAAACTTTGTAAAAAGAATTTAGTTAGAGATTTACTTGAACTTTATTTTGAAAAAAATAGAATTTGTCAAGCATGTCAATTTGGTAAACAAGTTAAAACTTTTTTCAAACCAAAGGATTTTGTAGCTACTAGTAGGCTACTAGAACTACTTCATATGGATCTCTTTGGACCAACTAGAACATCAAGTCTAGGAGGCAAGAGATATGGATTAGTCATAGTGGATGATTTTTCGAGATTTACATGAGTTTTCTTTTTAGCACATAAAGATGAATCATTTTTTGCATTCATAAAGTTTTATCAAAAAGTTTCAAACGAAAAAAGTATTTCAATTATTTGCATTCATAGTAATCATGGAACTGAATTTGAAAATCAAGATTTCGAAAACTTTTGTAATGAAAAAGGAATAGAATATAATTTTTCTGCTCCTAGGACACCTCAGCAGAATGGAGTAGTAGAAAGAAAAAATTGTACTTTGGAAGAAATGGCATGCACTATGCTTTGTAAAAATGATTTACCAAGATATTTTTGGGCTAAAGCTATTAATACTACATGTTATATTTTAAATCAAATTTTAATTCACCCTATTTTGAAGAAAACTCCATATGAACTTTGGAACCAAAGAAAACCGACTTTAAAATATTTTTGAGTTTTTGGTTGTAAATATTTTATTTTAAATAATGAAAAAGATAACCTTGGAAAGTTTAATGCCAAGTCTGATGAAGGTATCTTTTTAGGATACTCCACATTAAGCAGGGCATACAAAGTTTTTAATAAAAGAACCTTAGTTGTAAAAGAGTCAGTACATGTTATTTTTGAAGAGTCTACTAACAAATCCTTCAGAAAAGAAGATACCTCTAATGAATGTGCAGGTGCTGACAAGTTTCAAAAGCTGACACTGAATGATCAACCTCAGCCAAGTGAAGAAGATCAAGATAAGGATGAGAAAGGTGATGACACTCCAAAGCATCAAGATCTACCAAAGGAGTGGAGGTATACTCATGGACTTCCTAAGGAATTAATCCTAGGTGATCTATCTAAAGGGGTAAGAACTCGAGCCTCAATTAAAAATGAATATGATTATATAGCTTTTGTATCGCAAGTAGAGCCTAAATATTTTGAAGAAGCTGAAAAAGACCCTAACTGGATTAATGCCATTCAAGATGAACTAATTCAGTTTGATCGAAATAATGTTTGGATATTAATAGAAAGACCATCTAATATTTCTATTATTGGCACTAAATGGGTATTTAGGAATAAATTAGATGAAAATAAAATTGTTGTTAGAAATAAAGTTAGGCTAGTTGCTAAAGGCTACAACTAGGAGAAAGGGATCGATTTTGATGAAATTTTAGCTCCTGTTGCTAGACTTGAAGCAATTAGATTATTATTAATATTTGCTTGTTTTATGAATTTCAAACTATTTCAAATGGATGTTAAGAGTACTTTCTAAATGGTTTTATAACAGAAAAAGTTTTTGTTGAACAACCACCGGGATTTGAAAATCATGCACATCCTGATCATGTTTTTAAATTGCACAAAGTACTTTATGGATTAAAGCAAGCACCTCGAGCCTGGTATGAAAGACTTAGCAAATTTCTAATTAAAAATGAATTTTCTAAAGGCCATGTTGATAAAACTTTGTTTTTGAAGAAGAAAGATAATGATTTATTAGTAGTACAAATATATGTTGATGATATCATTTTTGGTGCTACTAATGAAATTATTTATCAAGAGTTTGCTAAGCTAATGTAGGGTGAGTTCGATATAAGCATGATGGGAGAACTCAATTTCTTTCTCAAACCCAGATCAAGCAAACTGTAGATGGTATCTTCATCAACTAAGCTAAGTATATAAGAGAAATTATCAAGAAGTTTAGGATGGAGACTACCAAAGCAATAGTACCACCTTTGAGCCCCTCTTGTAGACTTGACAAAGATGAACATGGTAAATCAGTAGATCAAAAGTTATACAGAGATATGATTGACTCTTTACTATATCTAACTGCTAGTAGACCAGATATAATGTTCAGTGTATTCATGTATGCTAGATATCAGTCTAACCTAAAGAATCAAATTTGATGGCTGTTAAGTGCATTATTAGATATCTATCTGGTACTGTTAATATTGGTTTATAGTACTCTAGAAACTCATCTGCTAAATTGATTGGATATTCTGATGCGGATTTTTCTTATTATAAATTGGATAGAAAGAGTACTAATGGTACTTGCCAATTTCTTAGAGTTAACTTAATCTCATGGTTTAGCAAGAAACAAACTTCAGTTGCACTATCTATAGCTGAGGCTGAGTATATTGCAGTAGGAAATTGTTGTGCTCAAATCTTGTGGATTAAGCAACAACTTGAAGATTTTGGAATCAAGTTGGCTAGTACACTTATTAAATGTGATAAACCGGTGCTATTTGCTTGATAAAAAATCCTGTTTAACATTCTAGGAGTAAACATATTGAAATTAGACATCATTTTATTAGAGATCATGTAGAAAATAATGATGTTATGCTTGAATTTATTAGTACCGAGTTTCAATTAGCTGATATTTTGACTAAACCTCTTTTGGAAGATCGATTTTGTATGATTAGATGAGAGCTCGGGATCATTAATCTGTTTGATTAAATTTTTCTTATATTTGACTTAAATTAGATCAATTTGACACCAATCATGATCAATCTTACTCAGTCATTATTGATTTTTCTTTAAATTTATCATATTTTTAGTGATTTTGATCAATGCTTGGAACTCTTAATTTTTAGTTTTTTAAGTTGATGTGTCGACACATTGATATGTCGACACCTAAATGTGTCGACATATTCGTGAGTCAACACTTGAACGGCCGTAGACCGAGAATAAAGGGTTTTTTGAATGGCTTTTTCCCCATTTCTTTCTCTCCTTCGAGCCGACACAAGTTTTAAGGTACTCCTCACTGTTCCTATTCTCTATTTCGTGTTTTAAGCCTGCTGATTCTTCGTTTTGGACATTCGATAGCTTGGATTTTGCTTAATTTCATCTCCCATTTGGATTCTAAGCCTTAGAAACCCTAGGTTTCTACCCAAACCTTGCCTAATTCTTTAATCCAAGTAATGGGACCCCGAAAGCAAGTAGTCCGTCGACCTCGTTAGTCAAATCATGAAGAAGAGTGAAGGATGAAGGCCAGACATGAGGCTAGAGCTCCTGATCCACCCGCTTGACCACTTTTTGTACCTTCTAGCCGGATGAGCTCGAAGACCATCGTTGGAGGATGACGAGTGGACTTTACATTTGTCAACCAGCAGCACTTTAGGATGGACAGTAGATTCGACAGGCTGGTCTGACTTCATTTTGCTCACTCAGAGAGAGATATTACCCCGGGCTTATGCGAGAGTTTTATGGATCACTCGCCCGTGGGACTGATGGATGGTTAGCACAGGTGAGAGGCCTGGATATCCCAGTTTCATCAGAGGTACTGAGCAGAGTATGGGACATTTTGATGACTGGATCTGTGGTGGACAGCTTGATGGACAGAGTCAGTGGACTTCAGTACATCTTTGAGTCTGATATATTGCCTGAGGAAGCCACTGTACCAGCATCTCGACTATTTGCAGAGATGAGACTATTACATCACATTGTCGCCCGGATACTTCTGCCGAAGATCGGATGCTTCGATTACATCACTAAGCAGGAGTTGCTAGTGATGGTCTCTTTGGTTTAGTGCATGCCCGTTTGCATTCTAGTGCTTATGATTCACCAGATGATGGAGGTGTCGACTAGCCAGCGACTCTGCCTGCCCTATGATATGGGATTGACTGTTCTATTCAAAGAGTACGGTGTCAGCTTTGAGGACGAGCCCTACTATATGTTACTTCATACTGATGTGTATGACATCAGGTCATTACACCAGATGGGCTATCATCTATTTCGGGGCCAGTGGACTCACAGGATATCTGGTCAGGCCGAGGACAAAGCTGATGACGATGATGCAGCAGAGGAGGAGCGCATCCTCTCTAGTGAGGCAGGACCCAGCGAGAGTCAGCCTGAGACAGCAGCATTGGTGCGGGCACCAGGCTCAGGAAGAGGCTTCAACTAATGCCAAGTTCTTTATGGATAGAAGATTAGGAATTTTAGTCTTGTAATAAATCTATGAGTCATGTACTTATGTTTATTTGAATAATTGAGTCATGTTTTATTTCAATTTGGCTTTTAAAGTTCAATTAGAGTTCAATTAGGCTTTGTATTGAGTTGGGTTCAAGAGCTACTTGAATTGGGTTCCAATTAAGCCAGATTAAGTGCAACCAGCTTCACCAACTGCTTGAAGCACCACATCATTATTGAACCACACCACCTTGGAGGACAAGTCATGTCACTTGGAGGAGAGATCATGCCACATCACCAAGACAATTCAAACAAGATTTTTGCCCAAGATAAATTCAAGAAAATTCCATGGGACGCCACCTTGCAAGAGCCATCCCACTTTCTTTGGGATGCCTCCTTGATTTTCTCACTTGTAATTAGGAGTTTCAAATTTGAAAGGGCCACTCCTCTCTTTATGGGACGCCCCTTGATTTTCTCCATGAAAGGAGGTGTAGTTTGAATTTAAAAAGGAGCTTAAAGTCTATAAAAGCTCCTAAGTTTTCTTGTAATTGAGGATGATGAATGAAATGAAATTTTTTCCTAGAAAGCTTTCTTCCTTTGCTAGCCAAAGACCCTTGAAAGAAGGTAGGTGTGAGACCTAGGATACTTAGCCAAACAAGCTACTAATCCCTCTTCCAATCCCATTCAGCCACCCTTGAAGAACCATCTTCAAACCTCTCCAAATTCATCCTTCCCATCTTCCAAAGGAGATCATCTACAATGGAGTTCTCCACGCCAACAAGTGAAGATGATTCAAGCTAAGGACGCCAAAGGGAGATTACTTCAATCCAAGCCTAAGCCAACACTTCCATTCCTAACTTTCCTTTTACTTTCTTCCAACCTTCCATCTAAATTTTTTAACCTTTCCATCTACCTGTACAGGATCCTTGGGTCTCATGGTTTCCAAGATGAAGGTCTACTATGCCAAAGAATCAGATGCAGGATGCTTTAAAACCTATAGTAATTCCTTTGCCATTTAAATACCTCATCTTGAGTGTTCCTTACTCCATTTTCAGAATATTAATGGCTGGATAACCATTCTTTATAACTCTCTTTCAGATCTAAAATAGGAAAATTAAGCTAGCTCTAACATGTGTGGTTTCCTAACCACGAAGGTCCATTTTTTTAATTGCTTTAAAAGGTTGTCTTCCTAGTCATGTTTTCCCTTATGTCCTTTTCATGAAATTCTATTTCTTTACGTAAAATAGCCACATGCATATCTGCTTCATCATCACTTAGTATCTTTAATTCATAGAAATGCATTATTCCATATCTGTACCCCATCAGGCATAGCCAGCAGTTGAATCTCAGCCTGATCCTACTACTTCAGCACAGCCTCAGCCATCTCAAACGGAGACTCCAGATGCTTCTAATAGCTTATTGGATAGAGTAGATGCATTGAGATTGACGTTTTTATCATGAGAAGCGTCTTGACTATTTCATAGCTGAGACCAGAGAGAGCCATATTGGACTTAGTGATGGCATCTCAGCTATACTTACTGTACTGTCCAGACCTTCAGCGAGTGCTCTGGTTGCTGATACTGCTCCACCTGCTCCTGCACCTATTGGTGATGATATTGTTGGAGATATTGATGGTGATGGTGATGGAGACGATGAGGAGATTGACTCTGACATATTTGATTTTCCAGATCTTACTTCAGAGCCAGTAGTGGATGTGATGGCAGACTTGCCCAGGAGTCCTGTTTATGACCCTTCTAGTTCACCTACCCAGACTCCAGTCCCATCTTCTTCTTCTAGATCGGATGATCACATTCCTATTCCTATTCTCTCAAGTTATTGATACTCCTATTATACATACACCTATTATTGATTCCCCAGTTGTTGATACTCCAGTTGTACATTCACCCGTTATTGATTTACCTATTATTGACACCCCTATCATTCATACACCGATTGTAGACTTACCAGTTCATTCTTTCGCTGATACTTTTATTCCTGATACACCTATCGTATCATCAGCTAATACCCCTATATTTGACACATCGATTGTTGATACTCCTACTATTCACACATCCTCGCTTATCCGAGAGCTTGGATTTTATACACCTAGCTTTCAGTATCTTGACTCAGGTCCTTCCTTTGATCACACACCTCTTCCGATAGTCGCAGAGACTGTTGACCCGATCAGTTCCGTTCTTGCGGAGGCATTGCTTCTACCTCTACTGCTCCAGCTAGAGGTCGGACATATGCTCATCACAGAGGACGTGGTTGTCGTATCCCTCCACGGTCGACCAGGACCCGACTCCGAGATCTTAGATCAATGTGGCCGCAAGCTCAATCTTCTTTTGATACTGGACCGATCGAGATCGGTTTATCTTCTGATGATACTGATGATATGGATGAGGATTAGGACACTTATGTATTTTTAGATAGTTTGTTTTTATGCTTCTATGTATTTTTGTCTTTGTTGTTCACTCTTATGTATCCTTTGTATGTCTTGCTGTTGTACAAGTTCTAACTTTAAATGAAAAACTATGTTGTTCTTCGTCTTTATGCCTTTGATGGAAATAAATGAAATATCTTGAATTGTTCTTAGTTCTTCATTGTTTTCACTCTTTGATGGGAATAAATGAATTTTAAATTCAATGCAATATGTTTTTTTTTTGGGAGTAGTATAGTAACAATTCAATGCAATACCTTGAATATTCAGCCTATTTGACTTCCTACCTTTTTAATGATCACAAAAAGGGGGAGTAGTTTAGTGAGATATAAGTATAAATGCAATATATTTTTGGTGATTTATATTTATGATGTGCAAGGGGTAAACAAATTTTCGAAAACTTGAATTGAAAAATGTTTACAAAATTCTTTAAGAAAGGGGGAGCTTTACTTTATTTTCATTTGAAAATCCTTTCAAAGTGAATTTCATCTTAAAACCCTTCTTTAAATATTTGAAAATATATTTACAAACTATGTTATGGATCATCCATTCAGGGGGAGCTTTGTTCATTGCTGAAATTCTCTTGTAGAGTATCATGATACATGTTTTCTATGTCTTAAATGTATCCCAAAGATCTAATACTCTCAATCATTATAACAAGCTTGACTCTATTAATCTTGACATTACTTTCATTCTGAAATGTCATATCATTAGTGCAAATTATATTGATACACTTAATGCTTTCAGTTTTATGCACACTGATGATTTCTTTTAAAAGCCTTTTTAAGCAATTTATACTTAAGGGTTTTGTCATCATCAAAAAGGGGGAGATTATTGATTCCGTTATTGATTTTGATGATAAGCAAAATGGTTAAGTATAAGTTGAGGATTAATGATTTCCTTGAAGTGTGTTTTTGTTGAAAAAGATGCTCACAAATTTGAAGAAGCTTATTTGTTTGAAGAAGCCAAGTTTGAATGAAAAAGATTGCTCAAAGAGGACTTGGAAACTCAAGAATTGCTTGATTGGATGGTTAAGTTAAAGTAGAAATGTTTTTCAGCTCAAGTTCAGCCGTTTCTATGAAGAATTCAGTAAAGTATTGACTCAAAGTGTTGATACATGACACCAAGTGTCGACACATAGAAGTGAAGTGTCGACTCAAGTCAGTATGCAATGATGTTTCAAATGGCATGGCTGAAGTATCAACACATGAATCAACACATGGATCAACACATCGCCTGAGATTTTCAAGCCACAGAACTTGCTAAAAATGAAGAACAGCTGAAGTGTCGACACATGGAAGCAAGGTGTCGACTCAAGGTATCGACTCAACTGAGTAAGTGTTGACACATCGGAGATTTCCAGAGAATCAGATTGGAGATATTTGAATTGGGTGTCGACTTAAGAAATTCAAGTGTCGACCTTATGTATCGACTCATAGCCTGAAGTATCGATACATGGAGTTCTGAGAACAGTAACAGCTAGTTTTTTAAACTCAGAACTCGTTCATTTTGCCCTCCAACAGCTAGTTTTTCAAGTCTAACGGCTAGAAATGAGATTTGAGGCCTTGGAGAAGTATTTATATGCTCCAAATCAAATCAAAAGAAACATTATTGAAGACCATTAAAGAGTTTTGAGAAGAGAGGAGAAAAGAGAGCTTTAACTCCTATTCATTAAAGATTCAACCACTCTCAAGCTAAAGAAAGCCTCCAAGCATTCAAGATCCTTGAAGAGCATTAAAGATCAACTATTCTTGAGCATTCAAGAGGCTTCAACAAGTTCGAAGCACTTTTACATTGAACTTCAAAGTGATACCCGCTTTGTTTTAGAAAGCTTATTTTGTTTCATTACTTCTAAACTTTATTTATTGTAAGGGTTCTTGGTTAGCCTATTGTAAAACCAAGTGAGGTTATTGGTGAGCCTTTGAAAACCAATTAGGTTGGTGGTTAGCCCGCAAAACCACTTAGATTCTTGGTTAGCTCGAAAAACCAAAGAAGGTTATTGGTTAGTCTTTGAAAACCAATTAGTTTCTTGGTTAGCCCATAAAACCAAGTGAGGTTTTGACTTGTTGGCCTTATGAAAACAAGTTGGGTTTTTGATTAGTGTGCCTGTAAAACTAATTAACTGTAATCGGTGTGATTATAGTGAATTCCCAAGGGGATCTTGGGGAGTGGATGTAGGTGCATTGATAGCACCGAACCACTATATTTCTTGGTCTTTGTGGTTGATTAATCTCTCTACTTGCTTTTCTTTTATTGCTCTTTATTTCCGCTGCACTTTTATTTAAAAGCATTACATTTGAATTAATAGTACCTTGCATAATTAATTGTTGAATTGGATTGCATTGTATTGCATCAAGTAAAGTTATTTTAATTTTTAGAGACCCAATTCACCCCCCCTCTTGGGTTGCTTACTGGGCAACACTCATCCTTGACACGGCGCGAGCTGCTTGGATGTCGCCACGTTGCACTGGTTACATCTAAAGCCCGATGGTCTGGTGAGCCAAGCAGAATGCTCATCATTGTGCCCCATCTATATTAATTACCTTTTCCCGCTTCCAATACGGGGTTGACACCTTTCTCAAGTGCAGGATTCCAAAGTGGGATGCGATTGGATGCAGCACCCTTGATCGGATCTGTAATCATTCCAAGGACAGACATATTAAATGAGAAATGATGCTCTCGTCCTTCGAGGCCATAGGTCACTTCAAAGGCCAAGAGCAAGGGGATAACTGTTATACCTAATCAGCTTTACTCTAAACCAGACCAAAGACCCGACTGGCTCAAGATCCGTCCGACCCGCTGTAGCAGAGGTCCGTCCGACTCACTTCAGCAAAGGTCCATTCGATTCATTTCAGCAGAGGTCCGTCCGACCCACTTCAATAAAGGTCTATCCGACCCACTTCAGCAGAGGTCCGTTCGACCCGCTGTAGCAGAGGTCCGTCCGACCATTTCAGCAGAGGTCCGAACGACCTGCTATAGCAAAGGTCTGTCCGACCCTCTCCATCAGAAATCTGACTGATCTATTTCAGCCAAGTTCATACTAATTGAAAGGCTCCAGAAGTCCTTTCCAGCTGGTACCAGAATTCTGTTACAACAGATCCCACGATGTGGCTACGTCCTGATGCTACCTGGCGACCACCCTGATTCTCCTAAGGGTAGATCGAATATTTCCAGCCTAGTCCTTAACAGAATCTAGTAGTGTTCCACACCTATATAAGGTAAAAGGGGGAACCCCGAGGGTAAGGTCTCTTTCACTCTCCGCGAGCTCATCTTCTTCTTCAATTCCCCTATTTTGTTGTCCACAAACTCCCGCTAACTTAAGCATCGGAGTGTCCCATAGGAACATCACTGGCCCTTGAAACTTTCTTGCAGGAACTGGGAGAGGAGTGCTCCAGCTAAGCCGACTGAACCCGATTCGGACGAATCTGCAACAACATCACCCATCAAAAGTGACACAATATTCTTATGAATTTTACATCCTTACAGCCTTTACTATCTAATATTTTACAATGCTTCTCTACGTGGGATGTGTTCAAAGTGTCCTATGTCTTTTCGAAAGCAAATCACCTGGCTAGCTACCTTGCTAGCTTGCACTTTTTTTTTTTGATAGAAAAAAGGGTAGGGAAATAACGCTTGGTGTTGCTCTCCCATCGGAGCTCCAGTCTGTTAGACGATTATTCGATACAGATCATAAATTTTTTCACGTACTCTTTCTACTAATCGATGAGTACGTCAGTCTAACCCCAGTCACGTGCACCCGAAAATTCAGAATTTAATCGAGTTATCCAAGAAATCATACCTCAAACCCGTGATCGAAGAAAGGTAGAGCCGTGCTTTTACCAACTGCGCTACCACCGTAGTGGTGAGCTTGTGTACTTTGATGAGGGTTTTCACTCCATGTCCCTGCTTCCATAACTTGTCCGATTTCTTGTTTTTGCTGGCATGGCTATAACTATTTTTCTTAGACGTTAATTTTCTCTCCATTTTTCCTTTCATTCTGCAGCCCCAAATTAAAAAAAAAAAAATAAGGAAGAAGAAGCAGCCACGAGAGTGGGTGCGTCTAAATCAGAGGAATCAACTGGTTGGTAGGGATCGGAGGACCGCGGTTAGCCAACTAACTAAACTGGGATGGAGGACGAGACTTCTAATTAAAGCCTGTGATGCTTCCATAATGGGTGTCATGTTGTACCTTTTGCAAGAGCTTCGGATTGGGTGCAGAGTTGGTCAGTTGTATTCGATCATGGATAGGGAGGGTATTCGTGGGACCACATGATATTTGGACCTGTTATGCAGCTTTGAGATACGAGCTAGAGAGTTGGTCGGGTAAGAAAAAGTCCATTCATGATACACTTAAATTGCCTAGGTGCGTAGTCGAATTTTCCTTCTATCTATATAGTCATGCTTTTTTTGGGTACCTAACCTTTCGAGTAATGCTGCCGAAGAGAATGCGAGAGGCCATGTCCACATCTAGTACAAAACGATGGGGTTCATGCGTGGGTCTTCTGGCAAGAGCTTAAGACAGGCTACAAAATTGTTTTGTTGTATTTTCGTGGTATGGATAGAGCATCGGGACCATTTGATATATGTTTTGTTTTTCCCCGCTGCATTAAGAATTGAGCTACGTGCATCATATAATGTGGTAAGAAAAGTTCATCATCTATATATATTTAAAATATCTTAGCAATATTGTTGGCTCTCTCTCGTGGGTAGGTGGATAGGAATCAAGCCAATTGATCTGGTTGGATAGATTTACGAGCGCACCACTGATGTGTCAACCCCAAAAAAGATAAATGGCACTAGATCTTGCTGCCTATGCCTAGGATATACGAGCTATGAATTATGAATTACAAAAAAGAAAATGTTAAGCATAACCTCAAAGATAAACTGGTAAAAGAAACTGGTAATTAATTCTTTTAATGAGTAGCAGAAGGGCCTTATTTAAAAAAAGTACTACAGCTCTTTATCCAAAAAACAAAAAACTACAGCTCAATACTTATACAGACTCCCCTATCTTCATACAACTATCTTTTCTAGCTTTGAAACCCATTTTTGTTGATCATCACCACTCCATCCACCCACTAATGATATTTGCTACAAATGATTTTACTACATTTGCACTTTCCTATCTCGATTTTTAGCAACCGCTTTGGTACCCCTCATGTCCTACTTCCGATGCTTCATCCCGTGTCAGACTCATGTCTTCATAAAAGGCACGTTTGGCTTCTTAAATCAATACTTACTCTCCTTGGTAGGCCATACTTATAATTGTTCTATACTCGTTACCGAAACCCGAGCCTCAAGTAATCATTTAGCCTAGTGCAATTAATTCCTTTTAGATATGTATTGGTATATATCTTGCATGTTGCTTAGTGGGGGCTTAGTCAACCTACTACTATCATTTGATCTTTAGGCTTGATTAAGTGTCATCATCATAGTTGATTTACAATGATCAAAGTTGACCTTCTTGTAAGACTTTTTATCTCTGGGACTAATTTCTTATTATTATCCAATATCTAACAAAATCATGTGTGGGAACTTTTTGAATTTTTTTTTTAAAAAAAATAAAATTTTAAATGGAATTTTAATTCTTTGCTTTTTTTTAATGATTCAAAACTTTTAAAATTTGATTCTTAACAGCCAGTCTCTCGCTGGATGATTAAATGCAAATATTCTTGTATTTATATGCGCCCAAGTAGGATTTTAAGGATGGTAGGTTGGTGACCACGTCCATGTGTGCTCGGCTCGGCCAATTGGTGTGCATGGTGAGCTAAGGCGCGGTGTGCACGAAGACGATGCATACATGCATGCATGGCAGCCACATTTGCTACACGTCCCCTCCCGCTTGAATTTAAATACAAAATTTGAAATTTAATTTAAATTTATAATATAAGCAGTACATATCATGTTTAACTTGCAGTGAACTTCGAAATCATAACCTAAGTATTTTGTTATTTTTGATTTTAAAATTGAATTTGAAATTTGAAAGATCTATGGCTCGCTGGACCAGCTCACCTTGATGGTTATCATAACGCGACTGTGCTGGTGGGCCATTGCAAGGCACTAGCACTTATAAGTAATTAAAGCCTTTTATTTTTCATAGGACAAGTCATTAAGGTTGCATTTGGCACGTTACCGAACAAGATTAATAGACTATTAATTATATAGATTATCGATAATATAGATTACATATAATATAAATTATTATATTTGACACATGTATATAATGTTGCATGATATAAAATTAAAATTTTAAAATATCCATTGTTGCCACCTGGATCATCGTGGACTGTAGCTCTGGCACGGTGTCGGGCATCGCCCCCTTGCCTGGGATTCTGCACGCGTTCCCGGACTCCTACAAAAGAAAAGAGACCCGGGTCGGGGATTTTGACGGGGGCACTCCGACGATCAAGTCAGTGGATGATCCAGGGGAACAGATCCCCTCAGTGGATCCCGGTGAGGTTTCCACGTTTGGGGATCGTATTTTTGAGAAAAGAAAGTGAGTGTAGAGCGTTAGCGGAGAAGGAGGGCTGGAACAGGATTGGCTGCATCCGTGGAATTCTTCCGACGAATTCCCCGGTAGCCCTAGAGCGTTGCGTCTGGTTTGCTCTCCCCTTTTGTGTGCCAACGATTACCTCCATTTTCCCTTGCTGGTTTTTTGCCTCTTGTTCCCCCCTTTCATTTGGAGGCCCATTTTAGTTTGTTATCGAGAGGCCATGTGTGACCTCCTGCTTGCTTTCCAGATGTTCCCATTTTGAGGAAGTCCTAGGAGGTGACATTTGGCAGCAAACAGGAACTGCGCGTGAGCTCCCGTTTCCCCCTTTGAGGTGGGGAGTTATGTTGCTGGCTCTGATGTTCTGGTTGGTCGCCATGTTTAGGGAAACCTGGCAGAGCATTGGAATGTGGGCGGCCGCCTCAGGGTTTGAATCCTCTGGCACAGCCTTCTACTTGTGGGTGGTGCAGACGGTAGACTGGGGAGCGGCGCACCTTGAAGGGGACGTTCCTTCCTAATTGATGTAAACTGGGGCCTGAGGGAGCCTTGGTGCTCCGGCGAGGTGCCCCCCTCCATAGGCATCAGGCGGCGAGCTACCTTCTGTCAATTATACTATCTCAGCGGCGGGGTCTCGGTGAAGGCAACTCTCTTTCCTGCCATGATTTGAATCTCTATCACCTTCCCTTCTTCGTTGGGCGGCATCATGAGCTCGACCTCGATCGGGAGCTGACCTTGGTAGGGTGGCTTTGCACGACCTCAGCCAGGAGCTGACCTCGGTAGGGGACTCACTTCGGCTCCTTGCTCGGGTGCCAGGTTTAGGTGGCACCTCCATCTGCTGGCTGACAACTGGAATCCAGATGGACTCCACATCAGCGGATACAGTCGTATCACCCATAAATTAAATTTATATTTTATTTATAAAATATATTTTATCTATTTATTAAATACATAATTTTTAAATATTTTATATTATAAAATATATTAAATATAAAATATTTTATAATTTTATATTAAATTTAAAAAAGTAAAAATTATTTTTATATTAAATAAATATAAAAAACTTATATATTAAATAAATAATATATTTAATAAATTTATATTTTAGAAATAAAATATAGATTTAATTTAAGGATATTTTAGAATTTTGATTTTATCTTATGCAACATTACCTGTATATACCAAATATAATAATCCACATTACCTATAATCTATATTATTAGCAATACATGTTGGGATAAACTGGCTCAGCAAAGGCTAATTGCTAGTTCAAAGGTATAATTCAGCTCCATTTGAACTGGTCGCCCATACCAGAAGGCTCGAAGGTGACTCCATAGGCTGAAGAAGAAACAACTCGACAATACCATCTCGGTCTCATCAATGGGTCAGTCTTCGGTCTACGTCGAAGAGAGAGGTCCTTAAGCACATCCCTGATCTATACTATGCCAGGCGCCCGGTGGCGGATCAGTCTTCTTCAGATCACTTTGAAGAAGACCAGTTCGAAGAAGACGGCCACTTCATTCCCCAACTTGCTTTGAAAAGAACTCCAGTCCACTCCAAAGAAGGCCATTTTGATGCGAACGGTTGGGGTGTCTTCAGCCTACTCCGAAGAGAATAGGTGCAAGGTAGTCAGATGATTCGGCCTCGGACCCTTCCGAGGGAGTGGCCTTGAAGCAAATCTTCCATTGATCTCCAATCTCCAGATGTGGATATGGTTGTTGTAACCAACCATGTAGCCACTAACTCCAACAATATCAAAGTGGCCAGAATTAGCCACGTGGCCACAAACTCCAACACTAACAACATCGAGGTGGCTAGAATTAGACAGTAACCGTTTATGGTTATGGGGGGGGGTTAAGCTAACCAACCCTACTTAACCAGAGGCAAGTGGGCTTAACTGCGTTCTTGGCACATCTCCCATTATAAATACTGGTAAGAGGGGGCACTCAACAAGCAAGCTAAGGCAATAAGCCAAGCAAAACCAAATTCTCTGAGTCTCTTTCACACTCTCTCTCTGTGAGAACTCTCCATTCTGTTGCTCGAGCCTTCACTGACTTAGGCATCGGAGTGTCCCCCACAGGAGAAAATCCGGTCATGGGGTCTATTTTGCAAGATTCTTGGGAGGCGAGCCAGCGATCCAGCAGCCCCATCCGGTCCACGGAGGTTCGACACCAACAGATTGGTATGCCAGGTAGGGGAACGAGCTACCATCCCCTCTTGAAAAGGAGAGTTCGAAGGAGCCATAATGGTGAAAGGTAAGGCTTAAAATACTTCGACGAGTAGGGGATGTCTACTCTCTTAGAGGAACGATCCCTCGATGAAAAATAATGTCCCACCTCCCACACTGGTCATGGGACAACACCAGTTTGAAGCCCTCCTAAATCGGGTTGACACTCTCATAACCATGGTTCAGAATTCTCAAGAGACCGTCCTTCAAGTGGGGTATCCACCGGCCACCTCTAGGCACAGTCACCGATCTAGAGAAAAGGTAGACCACGCTCACGGATCTGCTCGACGCTCTCTTCGGGATTGGCCCTCTCACGAGGGCCGAAGTTTCCAACATTTGAAGTGCACTGATGACAGATATGCAAGGAAGAGATCCAGACGATCTCCCTCTGTCTTCTCTGAAGACTCTACCCTCAAAAGTGCTGGGCAGAAAGGAGCCCGCTACGACTACGAAGAAATGTTTAAGACGTTTAAAGAGCAGATCACGAGGCTTCACGATCAGAAAAGAAATGGCGAGTTCATGGCTTATGACTTGTGGCCTCCGTTTATCTCCAGAATAATGGAGGAAGTCATCTCTCGGCATTTTAAAGTCCCTCAAATAGAATCCTACGACGGGACCACCAACCCCCTTGATCATCTAGGTAGCTTTAAGGCCCACATGATGATCCAAGGAGCCTTCGATGCATTGTACTGCTTGGCCTTTCCTGCAACCATAAAGAAGGCACCTTCGAGCATACGTCCAGGTACCATCGACTCCTCTGAATTAGAAAAATCTATTTGTCTCACATTTTAGGACTTGTCGAAAGATGCCTCGGAATATCGATAGCTTGTTCCTCCATCAAAATGAAGGAGAGAGCCTCAAGGACTATATTACGAGATTCAATTCTGCCACTCTTGAGATCCCTGATCTCAATGAGTATGTGGCCATGTCTGCTTTAAAGAAGGGCTCCGGTCATCCAGGCTCACATTCTCTTTAGACAAAAGGTTTCCGACAAGCTACACTGAGCTCCTACCAAGGGCTCAGAAGTACACGGATATCGAAGAGTAAGCAGCAAACCGGCACCTGATTGAAGAAAATCTATTTGTAAGAAGAAGAGCAATAGGGGGTTGAATCCCCTCGCACCCTCCAACAACAATGACTCCACTTGACTACGTAATCCCAGGCCCAAAGCATTGGACAGAAAATTTGATTCATATACTCCCCTCAATCTTCTAAGGGAGAGAATCTTGACAGAGATAGAGAAAGAAAGCTACCTTAAATGGCCACATCCCATGAGAACGTCCTGCTCTGCAAGGAATAAAAGCAAGTACTGTCAATTCCACAGGGATCACGGTCATAATACTGAAGACTACATCCAACTTAAGGATGCAATAGAAGACTAATCAAGAGGGGATACTTAGGAAAATACGTCGGCCACCCAGAACGTCGACCTAAAGCTGCTGCTCCTCAGAGGGCCATTGAAGAAGCTGAACTGCCCAACCAGAGGCCCACTGACGGAAGGGTGGGCATGCTACATCAACAAATTGACCGGAGGAGAGTCGAAGAAAATGATCCCAAGAGGCTCAAGGGTAATAACTTCATATACTTCTTTTACGATGACCTCCAGGGAGTTCAGCTCCTGCACAACGATCCCATTGTAGTCTCAACCATTGTGGCCAATTATGATGTAAGATGCATTTTAGTAGATAATGGAAGCTCTGCTGATGTTTTTCTTTATGAGGCATTCTTCAGGATGGTTCTATCTAGAGACAAGCTACAAAAATCTCCTATACCGTTGACTGGGTTTGGAGGTAACCAAACCGGAGTCGAAGAAGAAATAATATTGCCTGTAACCCTCGGCACAGAATCATGTCAAAAGACATTTCCCATCGATTTCGTAGTAGTTCAAACCCCATCGACTTACAACGCGATATTGGGATAACCCATATTGAACAAATTCAAGGCCGTAGTCTCGACATACCACATTCTAATGTGCTTTCCCACCCGAAGTGGGATTGGGGAAGCAAGAGGGGATCAAAGGGCAACCCGACAATGCTTGATGATACAAGATAAGCAATCGGTTGATCTCATCACCCTAGATCAATTGGACCCAAGAGATCAGACAGAGAATTGTGGAGAACCAATGGAGAAGTCTATTTCTGTGTCTTTATATAAGGATGGCCCCATCAAAACAGTGTAGATCGGAAGCCTATTTGATGACGGAATGAAGACAAGGCTTATCCATTTTCTATGAAATAACACAGATGTCTTCGCCTGGTCGGCTTCGAACATGCTTGGAATCCCTGTCGAACTAATTACTCATTGGCTGGAAGTTGCCTCTAATTATAAGCTGGTTCGAAAGAATAAGAGGAACTTTGCCCCTGAAAGACAAAGGGTGATAGATGAAGAAGTGAGTAAGCATTTTAAAGCTGGATTTTTCAGAGAAGTACATTATCCGGAGTGGATAGCTAATGTTGTGATGGTAAAGAAGGCCAATGGTAAGTGGAGGATTTGTATTGACTACACAGATCTCAACAAGGCTTGCCCAAAAGATAGCTTCCCCTTGCCAAAGATAAACCAGCTGGTCGACGCTACAGCGGGTCACTAGCTACTAAGCTTCATGAATGCTTTTTCGGCTATAACCAGATACGAATAGATCCTGAAGATGAGGAGAAAATGTCATTCATAACAGAGAAGGGACTATATTGCTACAAGATGATGCCATTCGGCCTGAAAAATGCTGCGGCGACATTCCAAAGGCTAATCAACAAAGTGTTTGAGAAGCAATTAAGGAAGAACATGGAGGCGTACGTCGATAACATGATCATGAAAAGCCTCCACAAAGAGGACCACATTAAAGAGTTGGAAGAATCTTTTAATGCGCTACAGCATCACTAGATGAAGCCGAACCCAGCCAAGTGTACCTTTGACGTGACCTCCAGCAAGTTCCTGGGATTTTTTGTTACCAAACAAGGGATAGAGGCCAACTCGGAGAAGATACAAGCTATCTGAAGCATGAGGCATCCCTCTTGCAAAAAAGAGGTACAACAATTAACCGGGAGAATCGTCTCTTTAAGCCGATTCATCTCTCAGTTAGCTGAAAGGTATTTCCCTTTCTTTAAAATCCTTTGTTAGTCACGAAATTTTGAATGGTCCGAAGACTGCCATGGTGCCTTTGAAGAATTGAAGAAATATTTGGAGAATTCCCCTCTACTTTCTAAACCCCAAGAAGGAGAGACCCTCTATGTATACCTCTCTGCTTCAGACGAGGTGATTAGTGCAGTACTCATCCGAAAGGGGATGGATAACCTCCAAAAACCAATCTACTACACTAGCAAAGCACTACAAGATGACGAAGTGAGATACCCCAGATATAGAAGCTCATATACTCGTTGGTGATTGCGGCAAAGAGCTTACGACCATATTTTCAATCCCACTCTATTATGGTCATGATAGACCAACCCTTGAGAGCTATCCTCTGATACCTTGATACTTTGGGAAGGATAGCAAAGTGGCCATAAAGCTTGGAGAATTTGACATCAGCTTCTAGCCTAGATCGGCAATGAAAGCATGGGTGCTGGCTGACTTCATAGCTGAATGCACATGGGGTCCAAAAGATGACTCGTAAGCTGAAGAAGATGAGACCATCCGAAAAGACTCAGAGTCTACATGGATGCTCCATGTAGACGAGGCTTCAAACTCGATGGGATGCGAAGCGGGCCTCATACTAGCCAGCCCAATCGAGCACACTATGGAATATGCTCTACGCTTCTCCTTCTATGCTTTGAATAATCAGGATGAATATGAAGCCCTCCTTGCAGGACTCCGAATCGTGAAAGAGCTGGGGATTCGGAGAATCCAAATCTTTTTAGATTCTTAGTTGGTGGTAAACCAGGTGAAGGGTGAGTTCAAAGCCCGGGATCCTACCATGGCTTAGTATTTAGACAAAGCACGAGCTCTGGTTTCTCAGCTAGAATTCTTCGAGATTGCCCATGTCCTAAGAACGGGGAACTCTCGAGTCGACACACTGTCCAGACTCACCACTACTGCCCTTGAATCCGTCGGTCATACCTTCATAGAGTATCTAGAAGCTTCAAGTATAGTAGAAGAAACACTAGAGGTACATCCTATTGAGCACGAGCCCAGTTGGATGGATCCTATTCTCAAATTTTTGAATGAAGGCACATTACCCCAAGACAAGGTTGAAGCCAAACAAATTCGTTGGATGGCATCCCAGTATGTTATTCTGGATGGAACTCTATATAAGAGATCTTTTATACAACCTCTGCTGAAGTGCCTGGGACTATCTGACATTGACTATGCCCTAAGAGAGGTTCATGAAGGCATATGTGGAGATCACTTGGGGGGCAGATCCCTTGCGCACAAGATAATATGCCAAGGTTATTATTGGCCAACCATTCAGAAGGATTCCATTGATTTTGTCCGAAGGTGCGACCAGTGTCAGAATATGCTAATATTCAAAGATGGACGATGATCCAGCTGACCCAGTTAATGGCACCATGGCCCTTCGCTCAATGGGGCATGGACATTCTTCGTCCATTTCCGCCATCATCTGAACAACGAAAGTTTCTCATTGCGGCTATCAATTACTTCACCAAGTGGGTCGAAGCTGAACCCTTAGCACACATTACTGAAGGAAAGGTCGAAAGCTTCATGAGGAACTTCATTATATTCCCGTTTGGAATTCCCCATGCTATAGTCATTGCAACGGGAGATAATTCGATAATCCAAAGTTCCAGGACTTCTATTTACAATACCTATACTCCACAAATTGACTTCTATCGATTATCCATGGTCTGAAGACTAGGCTAGACGATGCCAAAGGGCTCTAGGCTGAAGAACTAAATTCCGTTCTTTGGGCATATCGAATAACTCCCATAATGGCCACCGGCGAGTCTTCGTTTCATTTGACTTACGACATCGAAGCGGTTCTTCCTGTGGAGGTTACTTTGCAATCCTTAAGGATTGATTGTACAAGGAGCTAGAGAATTTGGAATGCTGAAGAGTGGACTTAGATCTGCTACAAGGCACTAGGCTTCATGCTCAGATGAAGATAGCGGCGTACCAATAGAGGGTCACCAAATACTACAATTCTAGGGTGAAGAAACGAACTTTCCAACCCGAAGATTTAATACTGCAAAGGCCCAAAGTATCCAAGCTAATGAAATAAGGCAAGCTTTCCCCCAATTGGGAAGGCCCATATTGAATCAAGGAAGTCATACATCTAGGGACTTATCGGCTCGAGATCTTAGCTGGTTCTACGCTGCCTTGACCTTGGAATGTAGAGAATCTTCGCAAGTACTATCAATAAAAGTCCATTTTTGGAGAGACTTCAGTAAAATATCCATTCGAAGAGGGCCTAATCAGCCTATCATATTCCTAATCAAAGGCACAGGGATGGTTCAAGTAACCTACCCTATAGTAAATCCACTGACATGCCGAAGAGGGGCTAATCAGCATATCTTATTCCTAATCAAAGGCATAGGGATGGTTAAGTAACCTACCCTACAGTAAATCTGCTGACATGCTGAAAAGGGCCTAATTAGCCTATCTTATTCCTAATCAAAGACACAGGGATGGTTCAAGCAACCTACCCTACAATAAATCTGCAGACGTGCCGAGATGGGTCTAGACAACCTACCTTATTATCAATAAATTGCTTAAGGATGGTCCCATCGACCTACCCTAATGACGAATTTGATCAACATGAGCAGATAAGCTTCTCTATGGCCTCCGCGAGCTCAGACTCCTAAGCCCAAGAAGAAAATGGGGTTGACATGAAATCATAAGATTCTTCGTGAATACATCACCCAAATATTCATGATGCTGAAGAGTTTACATTTAGCATTATTCTGGGATGTGTTTGCCCATCAAGCCAAAATTTCTGTTTTGAAAAATGGAGAATCTCTGTTCATTAATAGAAAAGCAGTACAATCGACTGACTCACATCATCAAAAAAAAAAGAAAAAAAGAGAGCTATAGCAAGAAGCAAAAGAGCTATAGCAAGAAGCTATTTTTCTTCAGCATTAGGAGCAAAGACCCCCTCGCCTACCTCTTCGGATGGAGGGGCCGATGTTGCCCTGCCAATGAGTTTTGATTCCTTCATCTTCTAGCCCGGTACGGCAAGAGAAGAAACATCCAAATTTGGGTAAGCCTTTGTGACTTTATTCAGGCAGTTCATATAGCCGACAAGGTAGCTCTTTGTCCCAACTTTATGCATTTCATTACCAAAGGCCTTCGACTTCTTATAAGCTTTGACAGCCTAGGAAGCGCTCTTTTTAGCCTGCTCTGCCCTTTGATTGGCTGATGAAATGTTCATCTCCAGTTGGGCAATTATGTTCTCTAATTTGGCCTTATGGGTCGCTGCTACCTCAGCGTTATGAAGGCAATCCCTCATCAGTGGTTTAGCCGAAATTTCCTTCTTCCTCCTTCTTTGCAACTCCGCCACCACTTCGGCCGTGTAGGTCTTAAGCATCCTCAGCTCCTTCTCCAAGGAACTATTTACGGCGATAGCCTTGTTTAGTTTTTCTTCAGTGGTGGCCCGAAGCCCTTCAGCCGCTTCTCTCTTGCTATGGCCAGAGCCAACTGGCTACGAAGGCTTTGGCTAAAGTCAACGGACTCATGAATGCTCTCTTCCAATAGAGAAACATCACGGGCAACCTGTCAAAGATAAACACATATAACATCAGTTTGACCGATGCTGATGTACCTACGGTACTTACATCGACACTCACTTGTTGCATCCTAGGAAAAATAAAGGAAAAAGGGTCTTTTGGCTTTTTCTCCTTAGCCTCCTTCTCGTCCTTTTGGGAGACGATCGAAGTCTTCACCTGCCACGGATCGCTACAACCAGTATCGATAATGGACATGCCGAATCCCCCCGAACTTTCCCCCTCTATAGTTGGAAGTTCGAGCTTGATATTCCTAGCAGTGACGGGAGCTTCGCTCTCGTCCAGCGGGCCTCACTCCCCCGATGGCCCTACAAGAGCGGCCCTAGCTGGACATCCTACTGGATGTCCAAGTGAAGGGACTTGCTCTTCTTCCAAAAAAGAATCTATATCGATAGGAACTCCACCATCAATCTGGACCCGTGGAAGCGCCAAGATGTAGACCCATTCTGGTCTGACCTTCTCACCGGAGGGGCCCCCTCTGGTCGATGACCCACCACCCGTAGCCATGGAAGTCTCTCTTCAAAGTGAAGAGAGAAGTGAACAGACTGGTCCTGGGCCTCACGTTCGCTATATGGCAACGACCAAAAACCTGTAGATGTTCCGAATGCTGTTTGGAGTCAACTGTGCTAGGATGACATGGTACATGTGAAGGATTTTAGCAAAAAAGGAGTGCAACGGAAACCGAAGACCAGCTTTCAAGTGGTCTTCATATATAGCAATGGTATCGGGCGGGGGCTTATGTACCCTCTCTTCGGACTATGAAAGTATGAAAGGAAAGTTATCGAGAATACGATAATGCTCTCATAGGTGACTGACCCTATCAAAGGATAGAGAGCTTGGGATCAACTCCGGTCGGGACTCAACAATGGTCCCCCTAATAGATCTTGGGGCACTAGAAGATTCGACCTCTCCCTCGTCAAAGGGGGTCCTACTGGTGGCCGGAACCTCTAGAGTCCTAACCATGGTGGAAAATGGAGAAGGAGAGGGGATGCCCACTTGTAAGAAGGACTATGAACCAAGAGGAAGATAAAAGCAGAGACAACAGAAGCAAAATGCACAGGGTAAAGAAGCTTCCTTTGCTAACCTGCTCCCCTTTATGTAGGGGGCAAAAGGCATTTTGGTTAGCCTCCTCAAAAGAGGAGACGCCTCTCCGATCGTGCCACGTATGAAGGCACCGATTGTGGATATGAAGCCCTAAACGATGGCAATCGATTCGATGGAAAAAAAACCAAAATTGTCAGCCACGATCCATATGACTACATCTGACAGCTGGGATTGAGTCCATACCTTCTATCTAAAGAACAAGATGATTCCACATCCCCCATTCAAACCAAAGCCAAAGAGCCCGTCAAGCCACCATAATGGAAGGAACAGACATGGTTCATCCACTCCTGTCTCCTTTCGTAAGCCAATGAGTGAGCGACATTTATCCCCCGCATGACTCTCGAATCAGGTGGCAGTTATTGCAAATGACTGAATCGAAGATTCGCCATCATTGGTCATGCATTTTCCACCAGTAAACGATAATTCATGAGTACTCCCACTTCTCAAAGCCAATTATTGCTTCAAAAACTAGAAGTGGGGGCCAACTATTAGGATAAACCGGCTCAGCAAAGGCTAATTGTTGGTTCAAAGATATAATTCAGCCCCTTTTGAACCGGTCACCCATACTAGAAGGCTTGAAGGTGACTCCACAAACTGAAGAAGCAACAACTCGACATCACCATTTTGGTCTCATCACTAGGTCAGTCTTCGACCCATGTCGAAGAGAGCGGTCCCAAAGCACATCCCTAATCCATACTATGCTAGGTGCCCGGTGGTGGGTCATTCTTCTTCAGATCACTCCGAAGAAGACCGATCTAAAGAAGATGGCCACTTCATTTTCAACTTGCTCTAAAAAGAACTCAAGTCCACTCCAAAGAAGGCCATTCCGATGCGAATGGCTGGGGTGTCTTCAACCTACTTCAAAGAGAATAGATGCAAGGTAGTCAGCTGATTCGGCATCGGACCCTTCTAAAGGAGTGGCCCTGAAGCAAATCTTCCATTGATCTCCAATCTCTAGACATGGATATGGTTATTGTAACCAACCATGTAGCCACAAACTCCAACAATATCAAAGTGGCCATAATTAGCCACGTGGCCACTAACTCCAGCACCAACAATATCGAAGTGGCCATAATCAGAAAATAACCTCTTATGATCATGGGGGGTTAAGCTAACCAACCCCACGTAACCAGAGGTAAGTGGGCTTAACTGTGTTCTTGGCACATCTCCCATTATAAATACTGGTAAGAGGGGGTACTCAACAAGCAAGCTAAGGCAAGTAAGCCAAGCAAAACCAAATTCTCTAAGTCTCTTTTACTTTCTATCTCTCTGAGAACTCTTCATTATGTTGCTCGAGCCTTCACTGACTTAGGCATCGGAGTGTCCCCCAACGAAAAAAATCTGATCAGGGGGTCTATTTTGTAGGATTTTCAGGAGGCGAGCCAGTGATCCAGCAGCCCCGTCCGGTCCGCTGAGGTTCGATGCCAATAATACACATTCACCAAAAACCAAACGTAATGGCTTTTGGGAGGTTTCAGGTAGCATGTTAGTAAGAAAAAGATAGTAGAGGCCTGAAGCCCCTTGGCCATCCCTTTATTGTATGTTCGATGGGAAGCCTGTCATCTACATGACTAATAAAAACTTGACAAACATCGGCTTCTCAAAAACTGAGCACATTAGGAAGGGGCGATGAGTAGTGGCAGTTCTCCCATCATCTCCTCGTGAATGATGTCTGGAAGACCCCTTCCTAATTGGAGCACGATCGGTCAAAGTTTCTTGAAAATCAACTGTTGCACCAAGTGGTGCTTTTCAATAAAGAGAGATTCTTGAAGAATGAAAAAATTAAGACACCATTAAGGCTCAAAGCCTACATGGCTCCAAGTAACCGAGTAGTGCTCGGTCAAAGCTTTTAGATGATCAATTGTCTACATGGCTCTAAGTGACTAAGTAGTACTCGATCAGAGTCCTCGGGCAATCAATATCCATATAGCTCCAAATGATTGAGTAGCGCTCAGTTTGAGCTCTCAGGCGATCAGCACCCACATGGATAGCTCCAAGTGATCGAGTAGTGCTCGGTCAGAGCCCTCAGGTAATCAATACCCATATGGCTCCAAATTACCGAGTAGCTATCAGGGCCTTAGGTGATTAACATTTGCATGGATTCAAGTGATTGAGTAGCACTCAGTTAGAGTCCTCAAGCGATCAATGCCTACATGGCTTCAAATGATCGAGTAGTACTCAGTTAGAGACCTCAGGCGATTAATGTCCACATGATTCTGAGTGATTAAGTACACTTGGTCAGAGCCCTCAAGCGATCAATATTCACATGGATCCAAGTAATCGAGTAGTACTTGGTTAGAGCCCTTAGATGATCAATTTCTATATTTCTCCAAGTGATTGAGTACTACTCTATCAAAGATCCTTGGTGACCAATGATCGCTAATCTCAAATCAAAGAATGATCAGCTAGAGCAGAGGAATGTTTGAGTACCCATGATGAGTGGTTAAATCTCAAGCAATCAAAATCTAAAAGCAACTGGTGACCATGGTCCTAGTTGTTCTTAGAGAGTCTACGAATGGTTCAAGGAGAAGGATGGTTTGTAGGTTATACAAGATCAAACGAAGATAATATGTAAAGGAAAAAAGCTTTATTACTTTTCAAACAAGATGCCTGGGGGCTATGAAAAGATAATTACAAAGGTTGAACAAAAGCAAGACATAACTAGGCCTTTCTGGCCTTGGGATCTATGGTAGCACTTTAGATGGTGGTTGGTCTTCATCACTCCAATAGATTCCTCCATGGCCTCACTCTCTTGTGTTTCTTGAGCCCCAACTATGCGATGGTGCTCCTTTGAGTAGGACTGATGGCCAGATGGGTAATAACTCCGTGACTGAGATCGATGGCCTGACTGATGGTAGCTACACAATTGGGACCATCAATTAAATTAGTGAGATAGCATCAATCGATGCCTTAATCTTATCCTGGAACCCTCCATGGTGCCAGCACTGGGCATGTACCATGTCCCCTCTCAGGGTGGTGATGAATGTGACCTCATCGGAGGTGGCCTACTTGTATGGGGACAATGGCCAAAGGTAGACCCCCAATCTTCGGGTCAACCACTACACCCTTGCCCTTTGTAGACTGCTTGAGGCTAGAAAATTTTCTCCTAGCCCAGCAAAGTGCATCTTGAAGCTTGGTCGACCTAGCGGTGATCTCCTAGCGAGCACTCCTAGATGTGAGTAGTGATCTGAAACTGGAGATTTTTTCATAAGCAGATGAAAGCTGACCTCGTATCTGAGCCACCTTCACAGTAGTGCCCTAGGTCACTTGGAAAATTCAATTTGATAACTTCCCAATTCCTCTCTGAGCATAGATTTCTTAAGAATGTATCTGACGCATTTTAAGCAGAAATGGTTGATTTTCTTGGATGCTCTCTTTAATGCCTTGCATGTCTTCAACAACTTCTTCCTTCGACCAATGGCCTTCTCACTCGCTACCTCTGCCTTAACTTTCTATTCTAAGATATATGCCCTAATATCAATTGCCTTGTGAAGGTGCTTAGCAGGCATTAGCGCTCTCGAAGGCAAAGCAACATCCTGGGAGAAGCTACAACTAATGAATTTATAACACAAGGACTAGAGGACAAAATATCATTCCATTATATTTAAAAATATTTTCTTATAGCATCCAAGAAAAAAAATTGTGAAGATAGAAAAGTCACAAACTCAAAGAAAAATAAAAATTACAAGGTTTTATTTTCCGACCTCCTTGGGATCAGTAGTAATAGGTGGCTCAACTATGGTAACAAGATCAGATAGAGTGGCTTCACTCGTAACTGGGACCTTAGAGGCCATCGACTTAGCAGTGATCGAATCAGAGGTGATGGGCTTGCTAGAGGTGGCATCAGGCATTAGGGTTGAGGTGACTTCAATTGGGGCTTCTGGGATGGTAGTCCCATTGGAGGACTCCTCTTTGAACTCCTCTTCATCTAAGAAGGAGAGATCTAACTCCTGATGTCTCTTAGTGACTTGACTACGGCACTCGAGCATCCCTACCTTGTGGCCTTCTATGAAGGCCTCAAGGCTAAAGGCAATGCACACGTTAAAGAACTCCTTCGATGCTCGGAAGACCTCCATCGCACGAGCATGATTGCAGCAAAGTCCATGGAGACCTTGTATTTTTCTATAGTCGCCTCTACCTCTTGCCTCAGCTTTTTCTTGGCCACCATCACCTTAGCCTCTCTATTTTTCCTCTTTAACTCCAAATTGGCCCTTTCCATTACCACGTTAGCCTTCACCTTGGCCAAGCTACTCTATGTAGCACTTAGACTAGTCTCAGATTTTGCATGTACTTTGCTTAAGTACTCGACCTCAGTTTGGAGTGCCTTGGCTTTCTGGCTAGCCTAGGCGACATCCTCCTCCTACAACTCATAGACCTTTTGGCCATCCAAATCTTGATTCAGCAAACCCACGGTGAAGTGAATCACCTATCCAGTTAGACATCAATACATAATATCAAATGAAGAAGGCAAAGTATTGATGACGAAGTACTTGCTGAAGAGCCACCATGCATCGGTGCCTTAAGTCTTGGAAGTCCATATTATGGACTCGTTCTACTCCCCCAAGGAATAGGGCATCCTCAAGAGATTCCTGAATTTCCTTCCAATCTTGAGGGAATACACCTTCCAGACTGCCAACCGAGGACTTGGAGCTAGGAGTAGCCTTTTTCTCACCTTGGGCTAGAGTAGTGGAAGAAAACAACTGAGAGATCATTTCAGTTGGTGGTAAAGTGGGCCTTGGCAAAACATTAGAGACTTCATGAAAAGCCTCAACCAACATAAGAGCAGGCTCGGATGAACCAGCTTTAGTTGACTTGGGCTCATAAACTTTAATCCTCTTTAGAGTAGACGAGGAGGCCTTCCCCTTCCTTTTTTGATGCTAAGCCAAACCCTTCCTTAGCGATTCTAGCTACTTGGGAATCATAACTATGTACTAATAAGATCGGTTGATACTAAATAACATCCAAAAGAAGAGGGCTGGAGACCGAAACTCACATTCAGGAAGCTAGCTAAGCCTCTCCTTATAAAGAGACTCTAATAAAAGGAGCTATAATCGAGGGGCTTTAAAGGCTTTGAGAATTGCAAAGAGACTTTCCTCCTCATCACTAAGCTCTAGGGGATCTAAGATGGAAATATTTGGCCAACCCCAGTTTGATAGACCCTAGTTTAACAGATCCCAACTATTTGAAGAGGGACATGAGACAAACAAAAAGCTCTCCTTCCATGCTTCAATGGTATCAGTGCACCTTTGATCAGTGGTTCTATCTCCTTTTGGATAGTAAGGTACCACCATGACTTGGCATAAGGATGAATCTGGATAGTAAAAAAGGCTTGAATAAAGAAAGGGTCGGTTGGATTTCAGTCAGGATGTAGAGAATCTGGAATCCTATGATGTGTTGAGTGGAATTGGAAGTTGGGACACACAATAAAACTCCATAAAAATGGAGGACCTCGAGAATAAAGGAGGAAAGAGAAAATCTAAGACTGGCCTCACATGCCTCTTCATGCACTGCTAGATGACTAGGGGGTAGGTAATTGGCTTGAGCGATTGAACCTGGCAGCTCTAACTTAAACTCGTTAACACACAGTATATCAACTACATAAGGGAGAGATGATCCTCATCCACCAAAGATGGATATGCCTTCGGGCTGGTGATAGCTAGTGCAGCATGCTCTTTCCATTGGATGTTGAGGTCTTTAGCCTTTTCCCTTCTAGGTGCCTTCTCCTTCCTATGGTCCTTAGGGCTTGACATTTATCTTGAATCCAAAGAAGAAAGAAAAATTGCTACTAAAAAAAGAAAGCTGACTTGATATTTGGACAAGGCAGATGATCAAAGGTACCAAACTCTCCAAGGGGGATGGCAAGAGACAGGAAGGAGGCAGGTGCTCAGAATTGGAGACAATAACCAATGGCCCTAAGAGAAGAAATCCGAAGCTTAAAACATGAAATCATGAAAATATGGACTCACCCTTTTAAATAATAAGGTGAACGGGCCCCAGACTACTTCGAAGTACTCAACTAGTGCCGCATGGCAAATTCTCACTATATCAGGCTATCACAAGTCATCTAAAAGTAAATATAGCACACCTTACGAAGCACCATTAGAAAATATAAGGCAAGGCATATTATTACCTTGCCTATTCGGATTTGCCTCTTAAATGGTGTGCCTCCTGCTTAAGAGTTCCCATGCCCCTGATCCTCCTCTTTTAGAATACTTTTGTGATTTGGTTGGATCCAAGATTAGAAAGTAGGGAGGAATCTGTTGATGAAAAATATAGTCAGATTAGGCACACGAGACCCAGGTAGCATAAGTGCCTATTGGCTAGGCAACACGCACTTGGATTGAGACACCAGCCAAGATACGCATGGATGGACACTGACCAAGGCATCAATGAGCCTTGTCGATTGCCTCTAAGGTGCATGACCAGAAGCCTCTAAGTGGATGATGCAAGCCCTACTAACCACCCCTAAGGTGCTCGACCAGAAGTCTTTGAGTAGATGATAGCAGAGGTGAATTCCTATGCTACAAGGCATCAGCTACCCTATCGACCATCCTGAAGGTGCTTGGCCAGAAGCCTTCAAGCGAATGAGAGTAGAGGCCAATTTCTATGTCTCAAGGAATTAGCGAGCCCTGTTGACCGCCCCTAAGGTGCTTGGCCAGAAGCCTCCAAGCGAATGATGACAAAGGCTAATTGACTTGATTTAAGTTAACCGTAGCCCAAGGTTTATAAATTGATATCAGATCTTTAATTCATAATTCTAGACCTAATTATTAACATCTTAATTAAAGTTATTAATCAATTTTAATTATGCTAAATTTATATCTAAACAATTTAAATGCATCTCATATAAATTAAATACTTTTAGACTATATTATACAATATAGTTGTAATGCTGAAATTTATGTTATGATTTATATTCTAAACATAAAATTAAATCATAATAACTTAATTTCAGATCATAAATAGTAAATTAATCAAGATTAAATTGCTAAAAATGAGATCTAATTATTAAAACAATTTCAATAAATTTCTTTTCACCTTACTTGTTCATGGGATGAATCATAGTGGCACCTCTACATGCCATAGGAGATCCCATGAAATGGGAAGATAGCACCTTTAAACCCTACTTTTTTTCTATGATCGATGGCTATAGTGATTAATCCAATCCCAAGCAGTTACTCAGATTTAAAACATATCACATATATAAGAAACTGCATTGCAAATCATATCACACAACCTAGTACTCTAATACCACTATTGAAAATCAGGGTAGGGTTTTATGCATGTATAATTTTTTTAATTTTAGTGGAAGAAAATAAGATTAAAAATATTTTTAACCATAAAATAAGTATTTATATCAAATCTAAAAAATTCTATCATGGATCTTGACGTGATATATATATGTAGTAGATGCTGAAATTTAAATCAGCATGCATCGATCTCATCGATGCATGCTATAGATCAAATCTACACTACCTATGAGATTAGATCTCATACCTGAACATGGGTCACTAACCTCTGCTGCTAATGAATGTGGTAATAATAAGTTCTTCATGTCACCTTGTAGCCGTACAAGATATCCGATCTTTATAATAAATCTAGACAAAATCTTGAAAGATCAACCTTCTTAGATTAGTAGCTCCTTGCAAAGTCCACTAGATAGTTGATTTTTCTCCTTCTTCAGGATGACTCAGACTCTCCCAGAAGACCAAGATAAGGAGATTTGGAGGATCAAGAGGTGGAAGAAATAAAACAAAATAGAGTCCTTCACTTATTTTGTTCTTTCTCTTAAAACCTTGGCACCGTCAACAATACCACGCCCCCTAGCTATTCCATGCTAATTCTCCCCTCTTCGAATTTTTTTTAGTGGTTTCTCTATCAAAACCCATGGTATTCCTTCTCAAAATTAGTTCATGCTATCTGGAAAAATCAAATAAAAATATGCATGGTGAGGGATGAGGATATGATGGGATAGAGATAGAATGGGATTAAGATAAGGCTAGGAGTTCCAATCCTACTAAAACTCTATCAACATGAATTCAAAATTCAACCAAATTTTAAACCAACCTATCCTAATCCAAAAGGGAATGAGGGAGGGCAACAAATCTTATATTAGCATTGAAATTATTCATAAAATCTCTTGATTAGCATGGAGAGATTCTACAAGAAAAACTAGGGTGGCACTAGAAAAGAATTTATAATTTGATTTGATCAAATTAATTAGCTTCCAAATCAAATTTGGTTAGACCAAATTAATCAACTAAATTTAATTTAATTAGGTCCATAGTAGATTAATTAAATTCTAATCAAATTAGGAATTAATTAAGCCAAAGTCTGGATCAAATCAAAATTAAAACTCCTTAGCGATTAGATCATCGTATAACCTAATCAGGTATGACATAATTGAATCAAATTCAATTGGACTTGACCTAAACCTTTTTGCTCAAATAAATTGAGCTAATTAGCAAACTCTAATTACTAATTAATCTTTCTATAATTTAATAGTAATTAATAAATTATTTTTTTATAATACTTATATAAGGTTAATTATCAATCATATTAATAATTATATCCTTAAACAATTCTTAATTGTTAATCGCCATCATGATCAGTCAGAAACTTCTATTATATGTGATCTCATAGATTCGAACACTAAATTGGCAGCATAGAAATAAATTCCTAAACTAATCAATGTATCCATCTAGTAATGGTACTTAATGGCCAGATAGCTCGAATAATTGTAAAGCAACATTCAAGAATCCAGGTATATGGTTATCGTGTAATCATCCTTTTGATCCAATGCTTAGGATGATTTAAGAGTTAATTGCTATCTCTTAAACGGTACATCTAGATATGTCTCAACCTAATAAATCCTGTGACTCTTCACAAGGATTATCTTGGCAAATATTTTGCTAATTTGAAATACAGTAAAGCATTATCTCCAACATCTTAGAGTAGTCAATTCTATTTTGACTCATATACCAACTTTACAAGTACTTGACTGCATCTAGAAACCTTTCATAACTATATTAGAAATGTAGATAATCTGGTACCAAACTATAGTGAGTTGCTTGCAAGTCACTGTGGTAATCTTAGGTCAGAGGGACACTTATACATATATCCTTCTATGAGATACTCTTGATAGCAAAGTACTTTATAAAGTTGGTCACATTTAGTGAAATATTTCTTACACTCACCTACATGCCATACCAATTTCTCCACACTCCTTGGTTATGAGGACAACCAATCTCTATGGCACACAAGGATCTATACTCGATAAATATTATCATTCTAGGTAACAACATATCATTTGATCATAAACAGATTTAAGAACTACATGATAAATTCTTCTTTATTAAATAAAAGTAGTTCTAAGGACTTCATCATAGAAAAGTTCATATAAAGGAAGATGTACAAGATGTAATGAACCGCCAAAAATAATTTTTATTTGTTAATGATTTATATACAAATTAAAAATGCTTAATCATCTATAACTCAAATGATTGGCTTTTGGAGAAATTTCTTAATAGCTAGAACATTTGACTCTCCTCCAGTAGCTGGTAGAGAGAAAATATATTAATTAAATCAACTTTATTTAAGTAAAATCAATACTTTTGTATAGTATTTTATAGGAAAGAATCTCGTTAATATAAAGTGCTTTATTTTAGGAGTCCAACAATGCAAACAGTTCTCAAATCGAACTTGAAACGAGCTCTGAATCAAATTTTAAAAAATGAATAAAAGAATGCACTCATTTTAAAGCAGCCGGTTCACCATGGACTGGCTACTTGGTCTATGAATCAAGAAGAGAGGTCCATGAGTAGCCTTGGCCAACAGTCCATGGCACAAAATTATGGATCGTGAATCTATTTTGGTGCCAAAATCACCCGAGCCACTGCCCTGTCATTGCTGGAGCCACCGCCCCATCATCGCTGAAGCCTTTGGCACCTCCCTTGCCGATCGGAGACACTTTCCAATGCCATTTTTTTTTGCTCTCCCTTGTGGATCCAAGATCTATGCCATCTTCACTACCAGGACTACCTGAGAAACCATCCGCACCACTAGAACACCGCCCTGTCACCACCAGGGCACACTGCCCCCTAGCCATCTCCTCCAAGATCCGATCGGACTCTATCTTGTCCGTCGCCTCCCTTATCAGTTCAAGATTCCCATGATGATCATCCCCTCTGGTCTAAGGCACTATTCATCCACCATGGAGCCATTGCCGAAGCCACCATCCAGACTTGAGACACTGCCAGTCATCGTTGGTCTCTCATCGCCTACCTCCATGGACAAGCAGCCAACCCACAGGCCTCCTCCACCACCATCTTTTCCATGTTGCTACCATCACCACTACCAAGCATCATCTTCCTCATCGGTCTGAGATGTCCTCATCGGAGCCACCTTATCACCATCACCATAGGAAGCCATTGCCCGATGCCGCCATCCTTGTCCAAGTCACTATCACCCCCCTACTGATTTCCATCCTTGATCAACAAGCCACCCATCATTGGAGTCTCCTCTCTGATCCATCGTTGCCGCTGTTTCCTGCCCTTCCCTGATGCCATGGTCAAAGTCGCTGTAGCACCACCCTTTTATTAGACTGGAAGCATGTTATCAGGAGATTGGATGTTCGAATGAGAAAGGCAGAAGATCGATCATGGAGTTTGAAAAACGAGTGCGATGGTTAGGTGGGACGGTCACAGAAATCATGTAGGCAGGTGCGATGATCCTATGGGATGAGGATAAGGAACTGATGCTGTTGGGTAGATTGCGATGAAAAACCAACACGGTTCCTACACAGGGCTTACATGCTTCGCTCCACCTATAAAAAGAGCCATCTCTCTGCACTTTGGTGCGGGCACCAGACTCAGAAGAAGACTTCAGGGCTCCATTTGGATCTCTGATTGACCTTGCCCGAAGAATTAGGGTTTTCTGGTTTTGTAATAAGGGGTTGACTTGGTCAACTCAATTTTAGTCTTGAGTCTGTATTTCCCTGCAATTTAAATTTTATTGAGTCATGTTGACTCAGTACAAGTCCTAGTAGTGGCCTAGGTCTTTTCCAGGTTGGTGCCACCTTTTTCAAGTTAAGGTCCAGGGTGTCACATTTTCTCCTAGGCTCAAGTAAGTGGGCGCCACACTCCCAGCCACATGCCAGAGTCCAAGGGGCGCCACATCTCCATCCAGTGTACTTTGATCCCCACACCACAAGAAAGCAGGTCCCTTCATTCATGCGCCACTTAAGGAGAAATCAATTTAGGATCCTCAATCCAAGGAGGCGCCCAAAAATATTTCCATAAGAGCCAAGCTATGAAAAGAAAGGAGCAAAGCTTGGGGAGCAAGACTAGGAGGCACCCAAATATTTCCAAATAAAACCAGGCATGGAAGGAAAAAAAATTTTCTTGAAGAGCAAGGCTAGGAGGCGCCACCTACTTACCATTTGGAGCCACCAATCAACACTTATGGAAGCTCTTGGCCGGCCATATGAGAAGGATTTGATTCTACAAGCCTAATTTGAGGGTCCATCCTATTAGTCCCACATGGGAAGATGTAAAACCCTGACCTCTTGTAAAGACCTATAAAATAAACCCCTATTGTAAGTTTTAAAGGACAATGATGAATGAAATCAATTTCTTTGTGAGCAACTTTGTGTTTCTCTCTTCCGCACTTGTGTTTAGGTGTTGAGCTCCATGAGGGAGTAAATCCGGGTTCCCTAGGAACCTTGAGGAGGTGTGAGACCTCCAACCCCAAAATCCTACCAAAACCCTAGGTTAGCCACTTCAATTCCAAACCTTAGCCGCCCATCATCTTCTTCATTCCACCAATCATCCAAACCCTAATCTACCTCATCATCTCACGGCCCCTCTCTTCCAAGTAGAGGCCGACCATCAGCATCCAGGTCCAGTTTGGCTACTTCGAATACAGAGCAAATCCCAGAGGAAGTCAGATCAGCATCCAGGAGAATCAGGATTTCAGCAACATCAACTTTCAAGTTCTTCTATCTGGTAAATCCTTCCTTGAGTATCTGGTTCCATAACTTGTTCTTCTTCTTTCCCAGATCTTGAGTTCAGGAGAAGCCAACTCTACCAAAGGACCAGTATTGGAGGATCCATTGCGAAGATATCCAAATCCGAGGATCCAATAATTTGCTCAAGAGAGTCCTTCCACCAAACTCTGTGAAGATCACTGTCTGGTCCATAACCCTTCTCTTCTCTTTACTTCTGTCCTGTTGAAAGTTTAGAGCGAAACCCTAGGTCTGGGAGTTTCTCAACCCCCAGCGATCCTTACTTCTAAACTACTCTGATAATCTAGTTTCTTTAAATTGTGCTTTCAATTATTATATGTTTCTTTCAATTTAGTTTAACTTTTCTTTAAGTCAAAGCCGACTTTTGAAAATATATATATAAAAAAAAGTCTTAATTTACTTCCGCATCGCATCATCTCTTTCGTTCTGCATCATTTTTGGTATCAGAGCTTTTGTTCTACATCAATTTTTGGTATCAGAGCCCTGTTTAGGGTTTCTGACTTGCTTGCATGTTTTGAGTGTCTCTCTTTTTTTACTTTGTCTGCTCGAAGTAGACTCCCCAGGACGTCCGGTCCTAGGAATGAAGCGAGGTGAAAGCCTCCTCTTCTCATTCCACGGGGTGTTCCTAGGGTGTGTAGGGGATCCGCTGAGTTACAACTTCGTAGCAGGAATTGTAAACGGGGGAAGCATTCTATTTTCAGTATGTATCTGCTCTGTTACAAAAATTGTTTCTCATTGCAGGTAACTCCAAATTTGCATGATTTTTATTTTTTTGGAACCAGTATAATTGAAACTATTTTACATAATTTTACTATAATTTATTGGTTTCTGTGAAATTTCTGAGAGTTAAATTACAGCAATTCTGTTTCTGTGTTTCTGCAATTTAATTTTTGAGTGATCGTCTCCTAATTTATCTTAAGGGTGATTGAGCATCTAAGATAAGGGGAGGAGTTGATAACCTCTCCTTAACCCAAAACTACCACCCATTCATTCGATCCTAAGCCTAATTTTAAAATTTATTAGACTTAATTTGCCCTAGTGGGCTAGGGACACCAACAAGTCGGGTCTAGGCTAATGTTGGGTCAGTTTGTCTAGTTACTCTGTGTGTGCTTTCTACTCAGTGTCTAGAATGGTGGTTCAGGGATTCTATCCCGAAGGGCTTATGTGCTGGTCCGCCTACCTGGCCAATCTCTGATTGGTGTCTAGGATTGGCATTTAGGGACCTAACACTCCCCTTACACCTGCCTGGCTGAGTCCCGAGTTACTACAGGCTAGCTTGCCACTCGATTGGGCATCTAGTTTGGGCTCTAGGTTTAGTTAGCCCGTAGTCGTGTCAGTCGAGTCTCATTTGGTGTGTTTGCTTGCATCATCATGTCTACCCGGAATGGAGTACCCTACCAACCTGGTCAAACCCAACCTGATTTAGAGGCCATGGTTAGAGCTCTTACCGAAAGTATGAACAAATTGAGTCAGGATATGACTGCTACTATGGCCCAATTTAAGGAACAAGTCCATGAGGATCTTACCCAGCTTAGGGATCGAGTCCAAGTACTTGAGGAACCTAGACATCATAATTGGACTCTTGACCCAGATTTTAATGTGCCTCAACCTCACCCACACCAGGAGCCTAGAAGACCTTTATACAGAGATCCTGAACCTAATCATAGGAGGCCTGACCCAGAGCCTGAAGATAGAGATAATAGGTTCATTCGGAACATCAAATTAGATGCACCCACTTTTGATGGTAGCTTAAACCCTAAGGTGTATTCTGATTGGGAGGGTGAGATGGACCAGTACTTTGAGTGGTATGCCATGTCTGAGGAAAGGAAGTTCAAGTTTGCTAAGATGAAGTTAGTACGTCAAGCTAGGTTATACTGGAGGATCATTGAGCTAACCACTAGAAGACGAAATGTTGAGCCCATAACCACTTGGCAGGGTATGAAAGAGAAGCTTAGAGATAAGTACCTACCCATTTCATACCAGCAAAATCTGTTAGACCAATGGCAGACCTTGAAACAAGGGAACCGATCTGTCTCAGACTACATAACCACCTTTGATGAATACCTGATGAGATGTGATGTGAGTGAAGCCCATGAGATCACTTTGTCTAGGTTTAGGGCTGGACTTAGGGAAGACATTAAGAGGGAGTTGTTTCTGAGAGAGGTTACTGACCTAGACCAAGCCTATCAGATTGCACTAAACATTGAGAAGTTTCAGAGAGGACCTATGCCTTCTAGGGTTAGTGCCTGGTGGGGACACCGGAGGCACCAGAATAAGACAGAGGCTTTTTCAACCCTCTGTAAATTGATCAATAATTTATGAGTCCATCTGTAATAAGGGCTTAGCTCATCTGAGTCCATTTTAGTTGTTATTTGAGTATTTTTAGTTGTTATTTCAGTTCTGTACTAGTCAGCTCATGTTGAGCTAGTTCAGTCCAATGCTAGTCAGCTCATGTTGAGCTAATTTTATTTTTTTGAGTCCTATCCAAGCATACTGAAGACTCAAGACTATATCATACAAGTGAAGACCAAGTCCAACTAGATTGAAGACATGGAAGTATAGCACAAGTCCAACCCAGCTTGAAGATTTGAAGACCCCAGGAGAAAAATTCAGAAAACCCTGATTTCTTGCAGATGCCCTCCAGATACCCAGATTCCCTTCCAGATGCCAAAGTATATTCATAGATAAGGGCATCCATGATTCCAGAGGTCCATCTGCATCCTAGCCCAAAGAAATCAAGCCGAGGTGCCAAGCCCAAGCCCCTAAGAAGCAAGATACCAGGGAATATTCCTGCTACCTAGCTACCAGGCCACCCCAGCTTCCAGAGGCCCAAACCCATGCACCCGAGCCCCTTTGGGCCAGCCTTTTACTGCTCCTAGAAGCCCAACACGCCCCCCTAGGCATCCTTGGAGTCTTGACCAAGTCAAGAAAATTTTTAGGGATTTTTCTACCTAATATTTCCTTATTTTCTAGCTAGGGTTTGAGAGGGAAAAGGATTCTTATGTAAAGACTTATGTACCCTTACTTGGAGCCCAAGGTTAAGGGTCTATTTAAGGGACCCTAGCCTCTTGTATGAGGAGAATTTTTGATGAATGAAAACCTTGAGTTCTTCTATTGAGTGGTGTGATACCCTGCTGTGTGCATAAAGGGGTTTGTGAGAGTTCTTCTTCCCGGTGTTTGCAATCATCTTCCTGCTGCCAACAAACCCTCCAGATCCCTGGACGCCCACTCCAAAAGAAGCCTTTCCTTGCTATTTTTACTTTGTTTTCTTGTTCCTTTGTGAGCTTCCTAACCCCTGACAGGTCGTTTGCAGGTCCCTGAGTTCCTACGAATCCAACGACTCCAGCCAAGCCTCAATCGGATCACCGAGCAGAAAGCCGGGTATTCGCGGGTCTTTGGCTCGGTTTTCCAGGCCGCATCCATCGAGGAACGAGAGACCCCTTCACTGCGATCTTCACAGACATTGTCAGGTACACCCCTCTACCTCCAGTAGTTTTATTGTAGGAGAACTTGCCCTAACCGAGGCTTCTCAGCCCCGGCAGTCCTTCTTTGCTACTTTTCTAGGTCCTAATCTGCATGCTGATCTTCAAAAATTCATACAAAATTTCCTACAAACAATTTTGATCTAAAATTTGAGAATTAATCACCTAACTCAACATGTAAAACATACAAAAAAAATTGCATGCATATTAGTTCCCCATCAGTGCCCCAATCCCAAGAAATGGACCTAGCCAAGTTACCCCTAGCAAACCTAGTCAGGGTATTCCCACCCCTAGGCCCATGGACAAAGGTAAGGCACCTGACACCCAGAGAACCCCTAGTATCACCTATTTTAAGTGCCAGAAACCCGGTCATATCTCCAGCCAGTGCACAGCCATAGCCTGTTTTAAGTGCCATAAGATAGGTCATGTTTCTAGCCAGTGCCCTCGTAGATCCCTTTACATAGAAGAGGGAGAGGAAGAGAATTCCAGGTCCAATGAAGAATTTGAAGAAGAAGTTTATGAGGCCGGAATGAATTTGGTTGATGAGTATGAAGGAGAGGAGGAATCCACAGAGTCTGACCAGTTAGGGGTTGTGAGATGCATCCTGTCCCAGAGTAGAGTTCAGGAGGATTGGCGTAGGACTAACATCCTACAGACTTTCCTTAAACTAGGGGATAAGGTATGTAAGATCATCATAGATAGTGGGAGCTGTGTGAATGCCATTTCTGCTAGCATTGTCAAAATGTTAGGCTTAACCCCAGTCCCCCACCCCAACCCCTATAAGGTTTCTTGGGTAGACTCTACCTCTATACCCATCCAGTCTAGATGTCAGGTCCAAATCCAAATGCAATCCTATCAAGAGAAGATTTGGTGTGATGTCTTGCCCATGGAGGTGAGTAGTATAATTCTTGGGAGACCTTGGTTATATGATCATGATGCCACCCTCTTAGGAAAATCCAATACCTGTGTCTTTAGTTTTAATTGGAAAAAAATCACAATCCATTCAGTCTCTCCTAAGGACAAGGTAGCTAAAGGACCCAATAAGGTCAGAGAGATGAAGACTGGAGTGAACCTAATTAGTGCTAAGGATCTAGAACAAGAAATTCATAGTGGTTCACCCATTTGGATGTTGACTGCTAAGGAACTTAGGACTCCTACACCCTCAGAGCCTCCTCAGGAAGTTAGACCTTTGTTAGAAGAATTTGAGGATGTTTTTCCCGAGGATCTGCCAGATCACCTTCCACCTCTTAGGGATATCCAGCATTTCATAGATTTAATCCCAGGAGCTACTTTACCCAACTTGCCCCATTATAGGATGAATCCATCTGAACATAAGGAACTGCAAAAGCAGGTTGGAGAATTGTTGAGGAAGGGGTTCATTAGAGAGAGTCTTAGCCCTTGTGCAGTCCCTGCACTACTGACCCCAAAGAAGGATGGCACGTGGAGGATGTGTGTTGATAGTCGTGCCATCAACAAAATCACAATCAAGTATAGGTTCCCCATCCCTAGACTAGATGACATGCTAGATATGATGGCCGGTGCAATGATTTTTTCCAAAATTGATCTCAAGAGCGGCTATCATCAGGTTAGGATTAGACCAGGGGATGAGTGGAAAACCGCTTTCAAAACTAAGGATGGTCTCTACGAATGGGTTGTTATGCCTTTTGGGTTGTCCAATGCCCCTAGTACTTTCATAAGGATTATGACCCAGGTGCTTAGAGCTTTCATAGGAAAGTTTGTAGTGGTCTATTTTGATGACATCCTGAACTATAGTAAGACCCCTGCAGACCACCTAGGCCACCTTAGACAAGTCTGCCAAGTTTTGAGGAATGATAGTCTCTACGGTAATCTCAAAGAGTGTGAATTCATGACCAGTAGAGTTATCTTCCTTGGTTTTGTAGTAACCCCTGACAGCGTGGCTGCTGATCCAGAGAAGTTAGGTCCATAGTAGAATGGCCAGAGCCGACCAGTGTGCATGAAGTCAGAAGTTTCCACAGCTTGGCGACCTTCTATAGACGATTCATCAAGGGGTTTAGTACTGTAGTTGCTCCTATCACAGACTGTATTAGGAAGGGAGAATTTCAGTGGACTAAAGCAGCCCATAAAGCCTTCCTAGATCTTAAGGATAGGATGACCCAGGCATCCATTTTGAGGTTACCCGACTTTTCTAAAGTATTTGAGGTTGCCTGTGATGCTTCAGGAGTAGGTATAGGTGGAGTCCTAAGCCAAGAGAATCATCCCGTAGCATTCTTTAGTGAAAAACTTAATGATGCTAAGCTTAGGTATTCTACCTATGATAAAGAGTTTTATGCGGTAGTGCAAGCTTTGCGTTACTGGAGACATTATTTGCTACCATAGGAATTTGTGCTGTTTTCGGACCATGAGGCTCTTAGATTCTTGAATTTCCAGAAGAAGCTTAACCCTAGGCATGCTAAGTGGGTAGAGTATATCCAGTCCTATACTTTTGTTTTGAAACATAAGGCTGGGACTGAAAATAAGGTAGCTGATGCCCTTAGTCGTCGATCTTTGTTATTGAATTCTATTAGGGCTGAAGTCGTAGGGTTTGAGCAGATCAAAGAGGAATATGAGTCATGTCCAGATTTTAAGACTGTGTACCAGGATCTAACTCAAGGACCATCTAGTGATCATAAGGATTATACCCTTTTAGATGGCTTTTTGTTCTTTAAGAATAGGCTTTGCATCCCTAGAACTTCTCTTAGGGAATTTTTAATTTGGAAAATTCATGCTGGAGGTCTAGTTGGCCATTTCGGAAAAGACAAGACCACCCTGGCTAATGAAGACCACTTTTTCTGGCCTAGCTTAAAAAGAGATGTAGCATACATTGTGGCTAGGTGTCGGACCTGCGCTGTTGCCAAACAGCAAAAATAGAACACCGGCCTTTATACCCCACTCCCTGTCCCAGATCGTCCTTGGCAATATGTGAGCATGGACTTTGTGTTAGGTTTGCCTAAGACCCAGAGGAGGCATGACTGTATCTGTGTTTTAGTTGACCGATTTTCTAAGATGGCCCATTTCTTGCCTTGTTTTCAAACATTTGATACGTCTAAGGTAGCCACCCTGTTCTTTAATGAGATAGTTCGACTCCATGGCCTACCTAAGACAATTGTTTCAGATAGGGATGTCTGGTTCACCAGCTATTTCTGGAAAACCCTTTGGCATAAGTTAGGGACAAAACTTAAGTTTTCAACTGCCTATCATCCCCAAACTGATGGCCAAACCGAAGTAGTGAACCGTAGTTTAGGCAATCTGTTAAGGTGTCTTGTTGGTGAAAACATTAGGAACTGGGATTTGTACTTACCTAGGGCTGAATTTGCATACAATGACTCGGTCAATAGGTCTACAGGTAAGAGTCCATTTGAAATTGTGCATGGTTACAAACCTCACACACCTCTTGACCTAGCTCCTTTACCAGTCCACACACGAGTCTCAGAGTCTGCTGAAGTTTTTGCGCAGCATATAAAGGACTTGCATAAAGAAATTCATGCCAAAATAAATTTAAGTAATGAAACTTATAAGAAGTTGGCTGATTCTCAAAGGCGAGTCAAAACTTTTGTTGAGGGAGACTATGTAATGATTAGGTTAAGGCCTGAACGGTTTCCTCCTGGAACCGTTAGAAAGTTACATGCTAGAGGAGCTGGACCATTTAGAGTGGTGAAGAGATTAGGATCCAATGCCTATGTGCTCGAGTTGCCTTCAGAACTAGGCATTAGCTCCACTTTCAACATTACAGACCTAGTAGAGTATAGAGAGCCAGCTGTGATTCCCAGTGAGCCTTTTGAGCCTAATCCTGCTCTTGAGAGTGAACCCAACCCTGTGTGTCCACCAACAAACTGGCCTGTGAGGAAAGAGCAGATTGAAAAGATCCTGGATGATCAGGTTATCTCTACTCGTAATCGAGGATACCAAAGATACCTGGTCCGCTGGAAAGGAAGGCCAGATTCTGATGACTCTTGGATCTCCTGAGAAGAATTACAAGAATTGGACCCAGACCTCTTGGAGAGATACCAGAGCCAACTTGATCCTTACTCGACAGGGTCGAGTTCCTCCCACCCCGGGAGAATTGGTGCGGGCACCAGACTCAAAAAAAGACTTCAGGGCTCCATTTGGATCTCTGATTGACCTTGCTCGAAGAATTAGGGTTTTCTGGTTTTGTAATAAGGGGTTGACTTGGTCAACTCAATTTTAGTCTTGAGTCTGTATTTCCCTGCAATTTAAATTTTGTTGAGTCATGTTGACTCAGTACAAGTCCTAGTAGTGGCCTAGGTCTTCTCCAGGTTGGTGCCACCTTTTTCAAGTCAAGGTCCAAGGTGCCACATTTTCTCCCAGGCTAAAGTAAGTGGGCGCCACACTCCCAGCCTCACGCCAGAGTCCAAGGGGCGCCACATCTCCATCCAGTGTACTTTGGTCCCCACACCACAAGAAAGCAGGTCCCTTCTTTCATGCGCCACATAAGGAGAAATCAATTTAGGATCCTCAATCCAAGGAGGCGCCCAAAAATATTTCCATAAGAGCCAAGCTATGAAAAGAAAGGAGCAAAGCTTGGGGAGCAAGACTAGGAGGCACCCAAATATTTCCAAATAAAACCAGGCATGGAAGGAAAAAAATTTTTCTTGAAGAGCAAGGCTAGGAGGTGCCACCTACTTACCATTTGGAGCCACCAATCAACACTTATGGAAGCTCTTGGCCAACCATATGAGAAGGATTTGATTTTACTAGCCTAATTTGAGGGTCCATCCTATTAGTCCCATATGGGAAGATGTAAAACCCTGACCTCTTGTAAAGACCTATAAAATAAACCCCTCTTGTAAGTTTTAAAGGACAATGATGAATGAAATCAATTTCTTTGTGAGCAACTTTGTGTTTCTCTCTTCCGCACTTGTGTTCAGGTGTTGAGCTCCGTGAGGGAGTAAATCCGGGTTCCCTAGGAACCTTGAGGAGGTGTGAGATCTCCAACCCCAAAACCCTACCAAAACCCTAGGTTAGCCACTTCAATTCCAAACCCTAGCCGCCCATCATCTTCTTCATTCCACCAATCATCCAAACCCTAATCTACCTCATCATCTCACGGCCCCTCTCTTCCAAGTAGAGGGCGACCACCAGCATCTAGGTCCAGTTCGGCTACTTCGAATACAGAGCAAATCCCAGAGGAAGTCAGATCAGCATCCAGGAGAATCAGGATTTCAGCAACATCAACTTTCAAGTTCTTCTATCTGATAAATCCTTCCTTGAGTATCTGGTTCCATAACTTGTTCTTCTTCTTTCCCAGATCTTGAGTTCAAGAGAAGCCAACTCTGCCAAAGGACCAGTATTGGAGGATCCATTACGAAGATATCCAAATCCGAGGATCCAACAATCTGCTCAAGAGAGTCCTTCCACCAAACTCTGTGAAGATCACTGTCTGGTCCATAACCCTTCTCTTCTCTTTACTTCTGTCCTGTTGAAAGTTCAGAGCGAAACCCTAGGTCTGGGAGTTTCTCAACCCCCAGCGATCCTTACTTCTGAACTACTCTGATAATCTAGTTTCTTTAAATTATGCTTTCAATTATTATATAGTTTCTTTCAATTTAGTTTAACTTTCCTTTGAGTCAAAGCCGACTTCTGAAAATAAAAAAAAAAAAATATATTCTTAATTTACTTCCGCATCGCATCATCTCTTTCGTTCTGCATCATTTTTTGTATCAGAGCTTTTTGTTCTGCATCACACTCCATTGATTATTGCTCGATCTCTTTAGCCTTCTAGTCTACATCTCTTTGCATTCCCTATTCCATTCCTCTCTCCACTCCATTCTGCCTTTCCACCCTCCCATCCACTCTTCTGATTGCCCTTCTAATGCTCGATCTTCACTGCATCCCGGCTCCACCTTTGCTGCTTCATCAAGATGAAGACAAGGAGTTCATCCATGGAAGACTAGATCCCTGGTTCCTCAGGATTTCACTATATTACGGTAGGCAGTGTAGTTTTATTTTATTTGTCATCATTTATACTCCTTTCTCATTAAATGAAGTTATTTCTTTATGATTTAATCTATGTTTGTGGGATAATGTAGAGGAATTCTTCTATTATGGACTAATTAGTACTTTAGGGGTACGAACCATGATCAAACAGGTATGGGTCTTGATCTTCGCAAACAGATTATATTCTGATAGGAGCATTTGGAAAGGAAGAAGGTATCAGCTGCTAAGTAATTTGTGAAATACTGAGGCCATTTTTTTTTTTTTTTTGATAAACCGGTGTATTGCATTAAATCACGAAAGTGAATACAACCAAGGTAATTAGACAAGAGGAGGTCACGAAGCTGAAGAGGAGCAGAATGCCAATCAGTCCACATGACCAGATGCCATTTTCTCTTTCATTCGAATCCTTTTTCTTAGCATATTATTTACTTATTATTATTTTTCTTGCTATTAAATAGTTTTAATATTTTTGCTAATATTTTTTTTTGAAATAACTGCAAAGGTTTTTGAGGATTCGACCCTTACTCTCACTACTCTACCAAAGAATAGTGGAATTAAGGTATTAAATCGGTACGTAGCAACGCGCATCAAATTTTTGGCACCATTATCAGGGACTTTTGGCATTGATGTGGTAGCATCTGCTGACGTGGAGGCCATGTGGATGCTAGCTGGTAGCTATACGAGTGGAGAGTGCCACATGGATGCGGTGCCCAATTGCTACCTAGGCGAGCCCTCCTACCGAGGTCAGCTCTCGACTGGAGTCGTACTCATGCTACCAAGGCAAGCCCTCCTGCCAAGGTTAGCTCCCGGCTGAAGTCGTACTCATGCTGACAAAGTGAGCCCTCCTACCGAGGTCAGCTCCTGGCCAGAGTCATGCTCATGCTGCCAAGGTGAGCCCTCCTACCGAGGTTAGCTCCCAGCTGGAGTCGTGCTCATTGGACGAGCCCTCCATCTGAGGCCAGCTCCCGACCGGGGTTGAGCTCATGCTTCTTGAAGAGGGGCTCCTGAAGTTAGTCTCCTCCCTACCTTGTGGAGACCAAAATTCTTGCTAGCAATGAAAGAGGGAAGGGTCAACAGGAATTCAAATCACAGCAGGGGGAGCCCCCATCCACCTGCAACCTTTGGTAGGAGGCGCATGCCCCACCATTAATTCAAGCTATGCAACGCATCATCCCCATGCTCTATGCAAGGCATGCTCCTCCATGTCCCAGGTCTTGTAGCGTGCATCCATGTTGATGATCATGCAACCGGGGGGCCTCAACCCTCCCGACATGAAACCTGAACCTCCCTAGGAGGAGTATTTCACTAAGGCCACAGGCCCTGTGATGCTACGACAGTCTATTCGAGAATAGAAACATCCCATCGTGTCTCGGGGCTTAGCGACACAGTGCCCGCCACTCCCACAGGGTGCTACACCACCAAGGGGATAAGCTCTTTGCCATGTCGATGTGCATCCCCCAATAGAAGGACCTCCATAAAAGGACTGATCCGGAAGGAGAAGGATGGCATGCAGCGTTAAGACCCTCTCCAAAGGGGGCAACAGAAAAAGGACATCTAAGGGAAGCCTCGGGCCTGTTCTAGGCCATCATTCTCATATAAAATAGAAGAAAGAATTTCCAGGAAAAAAAGGAGGAAGGGGGGAGGGTAATCGGTAAGAGATGGAGAGCTAACAGGCAAGGGACCTCCAATGGATCCCTCCAAGCTCTCCGATCACACTTCTACCTAACCTTTACATATCATTTCCACTACACACCCTCTACGTGGGGAGTCCCTAAGCTCTCCACCATTGAGATTTTGTTCTTCTAGATTGTCTTACTGACTTGACCATTAGAGTGTCCCTGCCAGAATCCCCAGCCCTGGTCTCCTCGTTTTTATAGGGCCTTCAGACCAAGCAGCTGACCTGGAGAGGAGAGGCGCATCCGCGACCTAATGAAGCTACGGGCCAAGCTAAGAATGAAGAGCTCCCACGGTGGTGGCCATCTCAGACCGGGTGCGTACGGGTGATGCCAACTAGGGGAATCGCCCACCAGTGCCATGCAAGAGCTGCAGGCCATGGTGGGCCATCGACGAGAAAGCCACCACACGATGCCATGCAAGAGCTGTAGGCCACGACAATCCAGGTGGCAACTGGCATTATTTTGAATAAAAGGATCACAAAAAAACTTAATTAAAAATTAGTAGTTAATATTTTTTTAATTGTATGTATCCTGATATAAGGTTGCCCTAGCATAACTTTATGTTATGTTGAACAGTTGTCCTAGGATATAAGAAGATTGAACATACTTTAAAAAAACTTCTAAAATACATATATATAATATAAAAAAATTTCATTTTTTTTGAAAATCTTGATATCCTCATAACTTATTAAGAGATTAGAGACTAAACCACCTAATTAAATAAAAAATTAAAAAAAAGTAATTAGTTTAACTTTGTTTATGTGATAACTCCTAGTTTGGATACCTTGTTTGTTGTGTTTCATTCCTGCATAATTAATTTTAAAGGCATAACGCATTAATCAGATAAGGTGGGGAGTTCATTACACTTTCTTAGCCCACAAATTACCTCCCTGCATATGCATTAACCTAGACCTTAACTATTAAAATTAATTAGATGTTAGCCCTAGGAATTTCGAGCTTAATAGGACAAGGAAACCCTAGAGTTGGACCGGGTTCAGTTCAGTTAATTGCTCGATATCTAAGGCAAGTGGTTTAGGGATAAGAGCTCGAAGGAAGGTGGTTCTTTAATTGGTTTCATTCGCTTACCTGGCCAATTTTAATTGATGTCTAAGTTAAGCAACAAGGGGACCCCCACCAACCTTACACTTACAAGGCTAAGTTAGTTAATTTATCTTGGGCTTGAAGTGCTCAAAGGTAACCTTGGAATAGTTAGGAGCTGTCTAGACCTAGCTTAACCCTAGGATAGAAGTGATTTTGATTGTGTCATTTGTTTTAAAAAAAGTTAATTAAAATAACTCTATCTTCTCTCTAGTTTATGACTCTCTTAGGAATCGTTCTTTTAGTCCTCTTCTCATTCCTCCAATTTTTTTAATTTAAAAATAAAAAAATATATTTTTAGAAAAGAGATTGAACTATTGTTTGCTTTAAAGTACTATTGTAGGGTGTATGCTAGATCGTTGATCATTAAAACCATAAATCATACCCCTAGATCCGAAAATAGATAGAACTTATAGAGCAAACATATCCAAAATTATGGACCCCCATCAAAAAACTGATCCACCATGATAAATGAAGGAGATTTTACTCATTCTAAATATACCTATTCTCTCTGTATTCATATATCTCTAGTAGAGGCTGCACGGTATGAAATCAAGTCTAGTGTAATTCAGATGTTACCATCTTTTTATGGACTTGCAAATAAGGACCCCTACAAACACCTAGATGAATTCCTGGAAATATGTTCGATTGTTAAGATCCAGAATTTCTTTGATGATGCCCTTAGGCTTAAGTTGTTCCATTTTTTTCTAAAAGATAAGACCAAGTATTGGTTGAATTCTTTAGATACTATTACAATTTTGACTTGGGAACAATTTCAGAGAAAACTTCTTAAGAAATAATTTTTGATAGGAAAAACAAATTAAATTAAAAAAGCCATAACCAGTTTTTCCTAGTTAGATAGAGAAATGTTTCATGAAACATGGAAAAGATCGAAAGAATTAATTAAAAAATATCCGCACCATGCCATACATAATGGCAACTGGTCCAGTGCTTTTATGATGGTCTATCAGAAAGGCACCGACAAATAGTTGATGCCTTATGTGAAGGAACATTTATGCTAAAAAATGAACATAAGGCATGGTAGCTTTTTGAAACTCTAAATAAAAATTCCTTGCATCACATGTCTACTGCCCGTAGAGATCCTCCCATAGGACCTAAGAGAGGTGGAATGTATGAGTATGTCATTCTATAGACATCTATAGCAAGGTAGATGAACTATCTCAAAAACTTGACCAAATTTTACAAAGTGAAAATACTTCCTCCTCATCTCATCAAAATCATGATATTTATATTATCTATTCGAGTCCTAATCATTTGATAGGTGATTGTCCAGCCGCTTACCAATTTCTAAAACTTGTTCAGGAGCAAGCCCACCAAGCCCAAACCCAAATGGCTCCTAGACGAAGAAATGATCCTTATTCGAACACTTACAATCCTGGCTGGCAAAATTACTCAAATTTTTCATGGAAACCCTAACCTGTTTAGAGGCATGCTATTCCCAATATCCGAGTGCCCCACAACCACAACCTCCATCGAATAATCATGATCCTACTTTTGAAGAGAAGGTGTTCCAAGGACTGAAGGGGCTAGAAATGAGTACCAAACTCCTTCACTCCCACACACAATCTATTGCAAAGCTAGAGTTCAAGATAGGTTAGCTAGCTACAGCATTTAGTAGAAGGGAGAAAGGTAAGTTGCCTAGCCAGGCCATTAGTAACCTGAAAGGATAATACATGGCTGAGAGCACCACAGGTCATGAGTCTTTCCCAGAATATGCTAAATCAGTCATAACCCTAAGAAGTGGGAAAACATTAAACCAACCTGACCTAACCCAAAAGTTAGAGTTGGTTAAGCTAGAGAAGAAAAGTAATAAAGAGAAAAAGGAATCCATTGGCCAAGCACCTATACCTAAGGCTCCATTCCCTAGTGCTTTAGAATCTCCTTCTTCTTTGGATAAGAAGAATCTAAAAATGAATGAGATGCTTGAGCTATTCAAGTAAGTCTAAATAAACTTACCTCTTCCGATGCTATCAAACCAGTTCCGGCCTATGCCAAATTTTTTAAGGATCTGTGCACATAGAAATGAAAATCTAAGGCATACATACTGAAGAAGATCCAGTTGACTGAGCAGGCCAGCTCAGTTTTTCAACAAATAGCCCCACCAAACTTAAAGATCCTGGTCTCCCGATTATATCCTATGTCATAGGGGACCTCACAATCAAGAAAGCTTTACTAGATTTGGGTGCAAGTGTAAACCTTTTTTCAAGTTCAGTGTATGATTTATTCGAATTCGGAGAATTAAAACCTATGACAATAACATTATAATTAGCAGACTGATATATTAAGGTACCCCATGGAATTTTAGAAGATGTTTTGGTGAAAATAGATGAATTTTACTTTCCTGTTGATTTTCTTGTATTGGATATGGAAACTAGCAGTAATCCTAGCCAAATATCCATCATTCTTGGAAGACCCTTCCTAGTAATTACCAAAGCTTATATAAATTGTAGGATGAGAGTTACGGATGTATCTTTTGGAAACAAAAAGATGAGGTTAAATATTTTTAATGCATCCCGATGATCACCTGTGTATGATCATAATGAGGTGAACATGCTAGAGGAAGTTGTAGATAAGGAACTCCCTATTTTGCTTGATGCAGACACTCTACAAGCATGTCTGACACATTTTGGAATAGATAATTTTGATGTTGATGAATATACCAAAGAGATAAATATGTTATTAGAGCCTCCTAAGTTTAGCACCACTCATCTCTGGACTATAAAATATGAATAATTACAGACTCAATCGAGCCCATTAGTACCATCCTTGGAAGCACCACCTACCTTAGAGTTAAAGTCTCTTCCTACCAAGCTGAAGTATTCTTTCCTTAGACCCAATGATACCCTTCCGGTAATCATTGCATCTACCCTAATCTCTAATCATGAAGATAAATTGGTGGACGTACTTAAAGAACATAAAGAAGCAATTGGATGAATAATAGCTGATCTTAAGGAAATCAATCCTTTCATTTGTATGCATCACATTTACTATGAAGTGAAAGCGAAACCACATAGAGACATACAACGGAGGCTAAATCCAAACATTCAAGAAGTTGTTAAAAAAGAAGTGGTAAAATGGCTTGATGCTGGTATTATTTTCCTAATTTTGGATAGCCCATGGGTTAGTCCAACCCAAGTAGTACCTAAAAAGTCAGGTATTACTGTAATAGAGAATGAAAAGGATGAGTCAATTCCTACTCGTACAATAACTAGTTGGAGAGTGTATGTAGATTATCGGAAACTGAATGCTGTTACTATGAAAGACCACTCTCCTTTGCCTTTTATTGACCAAATCTTAGAATGGTTAGTAGGACAGAGTTTCTTTTATTTCTTGGATGGATATTCAAGATATAACCAGGTCCCACTATTTCTTATAGATCAAGAAAAGAACACCTTCAACTATTCCTTTGGAACATTTGCCTTTAGATGCATGCCATTTGGTCTTTGTAATGCACCAGCCACCTTTCAATGATATATGTTGGCCATATTTTCTGACATGGTTGGTTACTTTCTTGAAGTATTTATGGATGATTTTTTTATGTTTGGATCTTCATTTGATGACTACGTCCAAAACTTAACTAAGGTACTGAAATGATGTATGGAGATGAATTTAGTCTTAAGTTGGAAGAAGAGCCATTTTATGGTTCATGAGGAAATTATGCTCGACCATATTATTTCTGAGTGAGGGATTGAGGTTGATAAAGCTAAGGTCGTACTAATCTTGAAACTGCATCCTCCAACCTTAGTTAGACAAGTACGATCCTTCCTTGTCCATGCTGATTTTTATAGATGCTTCATCAAGGATTTTAGTAAAATTTCTCAACCATTATGTAATTTGCTTGCTAAAGACATTTCTTTTGATTTCAATGAAGAATGTTTGGCTGCCTATAATATTCTCAGAACTGCTTTGACCACTACACTAATTATTAAGCCTCTAGATTGGATCATATATTTTGAAATCATGTACAATGCCTCTGATTTTGCTGTAGGGGTAATTTTAGGACAGAGGCTTAATCGTGAACCACATGTAATAATTATGCTAGCAAAACTCTCTCAGATGCATAAATGAATTATACTACCAGTAAAAAGGAGTTACTAGCGGTTGAATTTGCCCTAAAAAAATTTTGATCATATCTGTTAGGGTTTAAGGTCCTAGTTTGTTCTGATCATGCAGCACTTAAGTATCTGCTATCTAAAAAGGATACAAAACCTAGACTAATTAGATGGATCCTAATGAGGGATGGGATTCTAATATGATTCAGGATGACATGCAAGGGATGAAGATGAAAGAAATCAGATTAAAGAATGCAAATATTTTTTAATTTTTTTATGGTTGTGATTCCCGAAACTAGCTTAGATTAGGTTAGGGTTAGGGCTGGAAATGGGCTGGCCCAAAAGCCCATTGTTTGGAACTGGGCTAGGCCAGCTCAATAAACTTCAGGCTGGCCTGAAATTGGTTCATGCTGCAGACGAAATTTTAAGCATATTGGACTAGTCTTAGGGCTGTAAAATAGAGTCCATTTAATTTTTGGACCAAATGGATGCCTGGATTCGGTCCAAAAATTTTTAAAATATAGTCTTTGGGTCGGCCCAATGAACTTTGGGCCAGCCCATTTCCAGCCCTAGTTAGGGTTATCTTGTATCAATTAGCATCCTACCCACAGGCTAGATTAATCAAAAAGAAAAAAAAATTAGGAACCTAGGTCTAAGAAGGCCTATTAGGAGCATGCTCAACTTCAAGAAATCAGAAAAAGAGAGGTGGGATGGGTTTGTTTTACCTAGCAATGACGTTCTTGAGTCCGTAGAAGAGATCGCTCCACTTGGATCGGTGCCTGGATGATTCGATCACTTTTCCATGAATCCGTCGGCTTTTTATCAACTTTGTTCGAGGGCAAGGAAAACATCATCCAAGGGATGTGGTATCGGAGGGATCCTGTAAATGTCAGGGGATCAGTTAGAGAGTAAATAAAAAGTAGAACAGGGAATAGGGCTGAAGGAAAAATGGAACTAGGGTTTGCTAATCTGGCAGCTTGGAATTGGAAGAAGACTCCTTGCTAGGGGGATGGCTAGGGCTCTTCACTTGGGGCATGTTAGGGCTTTGAAGAAGGTGGCTTTGGGTGGCTAGGGCTTGGATGGGTTAGGACACACAAGTCACTCACACTCACTTCAAAGAACATAACAAGCTAACAAGAAAAAATTCTCCAGAGTTATATTTCATGAATAAGAGTTGATTACAAGAGGGGGAGGGGTGGGGTATTTATAGATGTTCCCATGCCCTCTCTTTGTTAGGATAGGATTACAAAGTTTGATAGGGAGAAGGATTAAAAAGTTGTTTAGAACTAGGAGTACACAATTTTAGAAATAAAACATGATTTTGTTGGAAGTGGACTTCCCTCCTTCTTGGACTTGGTCAAAAGGGCTTCTCTTGGGCTTGGACGCCTACTTGAATTGGGCATATGGACTTTTCGGCAGCAAGGGCATCCTCCAATGGGCTTGGGTGCAGCCTCCAATGGGCTTGGGTGATAGACATCCCAGGTGGGCTGAAGAACCCTAGGTGCCTAATTTAATAAGGACTTGGTGAAGGCCTGGGGAACCATGGGCTTCTGGGCTGGGGTGCTTGGAAGAAAAATATTCTTTGGGTGGTGCCTAGAATCTTCATGTGTGGAGGCTTCATGGGCTTGGACTCTGCTGACCAGGGAGGTCCTGGTGAAGACTTTGGCTGGTGATCCTCCTCTTGTATAAAACTGGACTTGTACTAACACAAACTTTCAAGACTTAACTGGACTTGACCGATGTTGAGACATCTTAACTTATTACAGGACTCAACTCAACTCAACTGGACTAACTTCATTACAAAACTTGACACATTATTAAGGGCTCAAAATTGACCAACATATGACTTAGAGAACAGATTGAAATTTGAAGTCTATGTCTGATCTGATGTTCCCATCAATTCTCCTGGGGTGGGAGGAACTCAACCCTATCGAGTAAAGGCTGATCTAGCTTTGGTCTACTCTGACGGGTCTGGGTTGAGGCGTTTTGGATCCTCTCGAGTGATCCACGAATCCTCATATCTCGGTCGACCTTGCCAACAAACCAAGTGACATGGTAGCCTTTGATCCGGGTACTGATGGCTTGATCATCCAAGATATGCTCAATCACTTCTTCTCATAGGTTAATTTGATGGTGGACACTCAGGGTTGGGTTTGCTCTCAAAGAAAAGGGTTAGGCTTAAAACTCACTGGGTATCATTGTTGGCTCCCTATACTCTACTAAGTTAAGATATTGAAGGTTGAGCTTAATGCCTAATTAGGTGGTAACTTAGGCACTAGGTCCAACTTTCTTTATCACTTTGATGGATCTAGCTTACAGGTATATAGCCTAATTATTACAAGATTTTCCTAGCAAACTCTTAGACTCTTTCGAGAATTAACCATATTGTTATAAAAACATTACTTACATTAATCTTATGATTAATTTCTCATGTAGATCTTTAATCATGCAGTGCAAATGACACATTGTTACGGCCGTTACAGTGACGTGGCATGTCTCAGATTCCGCCAGGCATGATTCGAGCCACGTGAAATTTTTTTGGCAGAATGGGGACGGTCCAGCAAGGTCAGATGTGGGTCTACCTCGGCCGAAGTCGAGGTCGGGCCGGGCCAACCTGCTCCTTCGCCAGGTGTCCGCCCAGGAGGGGTCCACCTCGGCCGAAGTTGAGCGCTTCTCTATCGCTCCGCCAGGTGTCCGCCCAGGAGGTGTCCACCTCGGCCGAAGCCGGCGGTCCCTTCCTCCCTTGCCGGGTGGCGCCCTGAGACGGTGCCACCCCGGCCGAGGTCGAGCCGGGCCCTCTGCTGCTCCTTCGTCAGGTGTCCACCCGGGAGGGGTCCACCTCGGCCGAAGCCGACGGTCCCTTCCTCCCTCATCGCCAGGTGTCCGCCCAGGAGGGGTCCACCTCGGCCGAAGCCGGCGGCCCCTTCCTCGAGATGGTGCCACCTCGACTGAGGTCGAGCCGGGCCCTCTGTTGCTCCTTCGCCAGGTGTCCGCCCGGGAAGGGTCCACCTTGACCGAAGTCGAGCGCCTCTCTACCGCTCCGCCAAGTGTCCACCCAGGAGGGGTCCACCGTGGCCGAAGCCGACGGCCCCTTCCTCCCTCGCCGGGTGTCGCCCTGAGACGGTGCCACCTCGGCCGAGGTCGAGCCGGGCCCTCTACTGCTCCTTCGCTAGGTGTCCGCCCAGGAGGGGCCCACCTCGGCCGAAGTTGAGCGCCTCTCTGCCTCTCCGCCAAGTGTCTGCCCAGGAGGTGTCCACCTCGGCCGAAGCCAGAGGCCTCTTCCTCCCTCGCTGAGTGGCGCCCTGAGACGGTGCCACCTCGGTCGAGGTCGAGACGGGCCCTCTGCTGCTCCTTCGCCAGGCGTCCGCCCAGGAGGGGTCCATCTTGGTTGAAGCCGGTGGCCCCTTCCTCCCTCACCGGGTGGCGCCCTGAGACGGTGCCACCTCGGCCGAGGTCGAGCCGGGCCCTCTGCTGCTCCTTCGCCAGGTGTCCGCCCAGGAGGGGTCCACCTCGGCCGAAGCCAGCGGCCCCTTCCTCCCTCGTCGGGTGGCGCCCTGAGACGGTGCCACCTCGGCCGAGGTCGAGCCGGGCTCTCTGCTGCTCCTTCACCAGGTGTCCGCCCAGGAGGGGTCCACCTCGGCCGAAGTCGAGCACCTCTCTACCGTTCCGCCAGGTGTCCGCCCAGGAGGGGTCCACCTCGGCTGAAGCTGGCGCCCCATTCCTCCCTCGCCAGGTGGCGTCCTGAGATGGTGCCACCTCGGCCGAGGTCGAGCCGGGCCCTCTACTGCTCCTTCGCCAGGTGTCCACCCAGGAGGGGTCCTCCTCGGCTGAAGTCGAGCACCTCTCTGCCGCTCCGCCAGGTGTCCGCCCAGGAGGTGTCCACCTCGGCCGAAGCCGGCGGCCCCCTCCTCCCTCGCCGGGTGGCACCCTGAGACGGTGCCACCTCAGCCGAGGTCGAGCCGGGCCCTCTGCTGCTCCTTCGCCAGGTGTCCGCCCAGGAGGGGTCCACCTCGGCCAAAATCAAGCGCCTCTCTACCGCTCCGCCAGATGTCCGCCCAGGAGGGGTCCACCTCGGCCGAAGTCGAGTGCCCCGCATGGTGAGGCCACCGAGGAGCAAAAGCACGAGTTCCAAGACTGCCCCTAGAGCAGCGCGCGCCGCACCCCGAGAGGAGTGCCGAAATGGTCGACAGTAATGCGCGAAACCTCGTTTACATCGGCCCGACAGGTTCGCAGCCGAGAAGCGAAATCCTGACAAGACAGGACCCGGTAACGGGCATTATCGGCACCTGGGAAAGAGAGCGCTCGTGCTCGGCCCCAAGATCTAGCCATCGTCCTCCCTCTACCCTTTCCTCGCTAGGCTCGGCAAGCAAGACAAGGAGGCCACCGGGTTCTTAGACCCAAAGGGGAAAGGGGAAACAGAGGGAGAGATGGAGGTGAAAGCGAGAGGGAGCCTCCCAGGGGCGAAAGGCCGGAGGCAGCGTGATGGATAAAAGGATGGGAAGAGCGGACGACTAGGTGAAGGAAAAAGAGGGCTGGGAAAAGGAAAGACACCAAGAGCAGGATCCAAGATCCCGAGAGAGATCCCTTGGCACGAGCTCGGTGAAGGAACCTGGCCCAATTTCTACTCTTCCTGAGACCTTCTTTACAAACATAATCTCCAAGCCTGGGACTCCTTCAGGGGCCCACCTTGGATATTCTATTCCATCTCGCCGTTTTCTAACTTGACCATCGGAGCCCCCTCGCTGGGATCCCCGACCAGGGTTTCTGACCTTGTCTTGCAGGATCATGAGCCTGGAGACCTCGGGGCGAGACGGCCTGATCAAGTCACCAGCTCTGATGCTACAAGCGCGGTGGTGAGATCGGCAATAGATTGGCGCTCCAGGAAGGGGGCCAGGACAACACCCCCAATGTGAGCTAGCTCTCTATTGGATGAAGCACGCTCCGGCCATGGTGGTCACACGCGGGAGCAAAGCATCCACCAGCCGAGTAGGGGAGGTCCCCTCCCCTCAGGGGCCATGTAGCCCGGTGAGGGAGCTTCCTGCTCCACCTCTTCTTCCATCGTAGCTGACCTCGGTGGACGGACCTTTTGCAGCTGTCATCCAACAGCTGCAAACCCTGACTACAGCAGTTCGGCAGCTGCAGCACCAACAGCGCTCCTTGGCCATGCAGCCCTAGCCAGAAACCCCTGCGCTCGGGCCGTGGGGCCGCGCGGAAGCCAACGCTCCACCCATGGTAGGCCATCCCAACTTTGGGCATCCTCCAACCCCCGCGGGAGCCACCAGACCCCTGCGAAGATAAATTACTCTGGTTCGACGGGTCACGAGAGTCGATCCCCGGTCGATGATGTCGAGACGACGCGCCGCAGTGAGTGACATCGAGGCAAAGCCCCCCACCGAGACCGATCGGCGCCCTCTTCACCAGCGGCCTCGGTGGAAGATTCCACCGACGAGGCCTTCAGACGCCAGGCCGAGAGGCGCCTGGAAGAGCATGACGCAAACTTGCGGAGTTCGACTGTCGATTTGCCGACCTGCAGAACTCCTCGGCGGACCCGGCGGGATATGACTCCCGACCCCCCTTCTCCCAGGAAATCCAAGAGGAGACGATTCCGAGCCGGTTCCGTATGCCGTAGGTCGATCCCTACGACGGGACCACCGACCCTTTGGACCATCTGGAGAGCTACAAGGCTCTTATGAGGGTCCAGGGGGCCATGGATGCTCTTTTATACATTGGCTTCCCCGCTACCCTCTGGAAGGCTGCTCGAGTCTGGTTCACCCACCTCGAGCCGGGATCCATTTGCTCCTTCCATCAATTAGAGAAAAAGTTTGTGGCACACTTTGACGCTTGTCGGAAGGTGCTGAGAGAGGTGGACAGCCTCTTCTCCATCCGCCAGCAGGACCAGGAGCTGCTTCGGGACTACATTACCTGCTTCAAGATCGCTGCCCTGGAAATCTACAATCTGGACAAGCCCGTTGCCATGCTGGCATTAAAGCGCGGGCTCAAGACATCCCGCCTCACTTATTCCCTGGACAAGAAACCCCCCAGGACGTACTCCGAGCTCCTCCTCCGTGTCCATAAGTACATCCGAGCGGAGGAGGCTGATCGCACCCACCGAGAGCTAGACGGGAGGACCTTGAAGAAGCCGGCCCCGAGAGATATTCTAGGGACCCGGAGGCCCGGGCCACCTACTGACCCCCATCCAAATCTGAAGCCGAAGGGCGGAGTCCCCCCGGAGCGAAGTTTCACCCCTATCCTTGTTTCCAGAACGAAGATCCTCATGGAGATTGAGGGCGAGCACTACCTCTGCTGACCTCCACCTCAAAACCCGAGGAGCACCCGTGACAAGTCAAAGTACCGCCAGTTCCACCACGAGCACGGACATGACACGGAGGAGTGTCGCAATCTGAAGTAGGAAATCGAGGAGCTGATCAAAAAAGGCTACCTCAGGAAGTTTGTGAGGAACGAAGCTCCGGTGGAGGGACAGCTGCTCGCGGCCCACCCCCCGGTCCCCGCGATCGATAATTGCCCGACGGAGAAGCTAGTAGGCATGATCTCTTATGAAATCGGGCGGGCGACAAAGAGGGCCCAAGAGGTGGGAGACCCGGAGAATGTACCCCCTTTTAAGAAGGGGAATGAAAACAAGAATGTAAATAACGATGCTGTGGTGGTCGAGATGACCATCGCAAAGCATCCTGTACATCGCATTATGGTAGATAGTGGAAGCTCTACTGATGTGCTTTTTTATGACACTTTCTCCCAAATGAACCTGTCTCATGATCAGCTAAGGCCAGTGCACACCCCTCTTGTGGGCTTTATCGGGGACTCGGTGGGGGTCGAGGGGGAGATTACACTCCCTGTCACCACTGGATCCCCACCTTGGCAGACAACAGTCATGATGATGTTCACCGTCGTGAAGCTCCCTTTGCCTTATAATGCGATCCTCGGTCGCCCGGGGCTCAACCAGCTGGACGCCATGATCTCTACGAGGCGGTTGCTGGTGCAATTCCCAACTGCCTCCGGGCCTGGGGTGATGAGGGGGACGACCCAGCCAGTCCAGCATTGCCTTCAGACAGTCCCGGGTGCCCGAGGTGTCGGGCTCGGCCCCGACGTCGATGACCTCGACTTAAGGGAGAAGGAACCCAGGGAAGGACCCGTGGAGCATCTGTTGGTGTATCCTCTCGGTTCGAACCCTCAGAAGACTGTGCAGGTGGGGGCCCAGCTCCCGGAGGAGGAACGGGCCCGCCTGCTGGATTTCCTCCGTGCGAATGCGGATGTGTTTGCATGGTCCGTGGCCGACATGCCGGGCATCCCCCCTGAAGTCATCACCCACAGGCTGAACGTGGATCCGAGGTGCCGCCCGGTCTGCCAGAAGAAGAGGAGCTTCGCCGTAAAAAGGCAGAGGGCCATCAACGAAGAGGTGGAGAAGCTCCTCGCCGTCGGTTTCGTGCGGGAAGTGCAATATCCCAGCTTGTTGGCGAATGTGGTCATGGTGAAGAAGAGTAGTGGCAAGTGGAGGATCTGTGTGGACTACACCGACCTCAACCGAGCCTGCCTGAAGGACAGCTTCCCTCTTCCGAAGATTGACCAGCTGGTGGACACCACTTCGGGGCATCGCCTCCTCTCTTTCATGGATGCCTTCTCCGGGTACAACCAAATTCAAATGCACCCGGAGGATGAAGAGCACACTGCCTTCATCACTGACCATGGAACTTACTGTTACAAGATGATGCCATTTGGCCTCAAGAATGCTGGGGCCACGTACCAGCGACTGGTCAACAAAGTCTTCAAGGATCAGATCAGCCGCAACATGCAGGTGTACGTGGATGATATGCTGGTAATGAGCAAGCCCCTCTCGGATCATGTTGGCGACCTGGCGGAGACCTTCGGCAACCTCCGACTTAACCAGATGAAGCTAAACCGGGCAAAGTGCGCCTTCGGTGTCTCCGTCGGGAAATTTCTGGGGTTCATGATGACCCAAAGAGGGATAGAGGCCAACCCGGAAAAGGTCCAGGCCATCTTGGACATGGAGCAACCTACCTCCAAGAAGCAAGTACAGCGGCTCACCGGCCGGATAGTTGCTCTTAGTCAATTTATCGCGAGGTCGGCCGACCGCTGCCGGCCATTCTTCAAAGTGCTGAGAAAGATGAGCGACTTCACCTGGACCGAGGAGTGCCAGGAGGCGTTTGACAAGCTGAAGAAGACACTTACATCTCCCCCATTGCTTTCCAGGCCCGAGGAAGGAGAGGAGCTCATCCTTTACCTGGCGATCACCCCGGAGGCCGTCAGCTCGGTCTTGGTTCGGACCGACGACCAGAGAGTACAGAGGCCGGTGTACTACACAAGCAAACTCCTTCGCGATGCGGAGCTCAGGTATTCCCGGCCCAAGAAGCTCATTTTTGCGTTAATAGTGTCTGCTCAGCATCTCAGGCCCTATTTCCATGCACATTCCATTGCTGTCCTGACTGATCAGCCGCTGAAAGCGATACTCAGCCGACCCGACACGTCTGGGTGATTGGCGAAGTGGGCACTCAAGCTCAGCGATTTCGATATCGCTTATCGGCCAATGTCGGACATGAAGGAACAGGTGCTCGTCGACTTCTTGGTCGAGTGCACAGGCCTAGGCAAGGGGATAGAGGAGGACCCTCTGCACCAGCAATTGAAACCAGGACCCGAGGAGGATGCGTGGATCCTTCACGTGGATGGAGCCTCGAACTCCGGTGGGAGCGGAGCCGGTCTCATTCTTGCCAACGGCGATGGGGTCATCGCCGAATGTGCACTCCGTTTCCAGTTCGCCGTAACTAACAACCAGGCAGAGTACGAGGAACTCCTCGCCAGATTGAGAGTGTCCCGCGAGTTGGGCGTTGCCAACCTCAAGGCCTTCACCGATTCCCAATTGGTGGCCGGACAGTTCTTCGGAGAGTATGGTGCGCACGACCCTCAAATGGAGAAATACCTGGAGCTCGTGAGAACGAGCGCAGCCGGGTTTCGGTGCTTCAGCATCTCCCACATACCCCGCGGGGAGAATGCTCGCGCGGACGCTCTCTCCTGGCTGGCAACCCTGCCGGACTCGTTGCTGGGCCGCGCTCATGTTGAGCGACTCAAGGCCCCGAGCTATGAGACCCCTGTGGAGGTCCATCAGGTCGACCAAGAGCCCAGTTGGATGGACAAGTATGCCGAGTACATTACCAGTGGCACCTTGCCGGAAGACTGCGCGGCGGCCTGCCTTATCAAAAAGAAGGCCGTGCGGTTCGTCCTGATGGATGGGCAGCTGTATCGGAGGTCCTACTCCTACCCCCTCCTCAAATGCCTGAGACCCGCGGAGGCCGCACTCTTACTCCAGGAAATCCACGAGGGCATCTGCGGGAACCACGTGGGGGGCAGAACGCTAGCATATAAGGCCCTCCGCCAAGGTTATTTCTGGGAGACGATGAAGGAGGATGCCGTCGACTTCGTAAAGAGGTGTGACTGGTGCCAGTGGCACGCCATGGTGCAGCGGCAGCCCTCCGCTCTGCTTTCCCAGCTCTCGGCCCCATGGCCGTTCGCCCAGTGGGGAATGGATCTCTTAGGACCCTTTTCCCCGGCATCCGGACAGCGGAGATTCCTGATCGTGGCCATCGACTACTTCACGAAGTGGGTTGAGGCCGAACCCCTGGCATGGATCACGGAGGTAAACATCACCAAGTTTCTCTGGAAGTCAATCATTTGCCATTTCGGCCTCCCCCATACCACAATCATCGATAATGGACGCCAATTCAACTGTCGAGAGTTTGAAGAATTCTGTAGCGACCTCGGCATCCACCATCGTTTCACCATGGTGGTGCATCCGCAGAAAAATGGAGAAGCCGAGGTGACGAATAGGACCATCTTGCAAGGCCTCCGGACGAGGCTAGATCAGGCAAAGGGTAGATGGGCAGAAGAGCTCTCGAGCATCCTGTGGGCGTACCACACCACCCCGAGGATGGCCATCGACGAGACCCCGTTCAACGTCGTCTTCGGGGCCGAGGCGGTTATCCTGATTGAGCTCAGCCTACCCATCCTGCGCGTGGAGCAATACGACGAAGTGGAGAACCCTGCCAGGATGATGCTGAACTTGGACCTCCTTGAGGAGACGAGGGACAAGGCCCGAGTCCGAATGGCGGCATACAGGCAGTGGGTGGCTAGGTACTACAACTCCTGGGTGCGACCGAAGTCTTTTCTCCCAGGAGATCTGGTGCTCCGGCGTGCTGAAGCTTCCCAGCCACAGGAGTGCGGGAAGCTCTCCCCGAACTGGGAGGGTCCGTACAGGGTGGCGGAAGTTCTTCCTCATGAGGCCTATTACCTGGAGGAGTTAGGAGGGTCCAGGTACCCTCGGACCTGGAATGCCTCGAACCTAAGGATGTATTACCAATGATGTAAGGTTCCTCGAACTCCTGCAATAAAATTTCTTTACTTCAATTGCTTCTTGTCACCTCGTAGGAAGAGAGACACTTAGCTCTGGGGTCAGCAAACACGGCTATGGCCGAAGACCCGAGGAGGCGGGAAGTCCCGGACTTCGGTCTGGAAGGCGGAGCAGAGCCAAGCTCGCCCACGCAATCACGGAGAACAGCTCAGCAAGCCGTGCAGGGCTTGCCAAAGCCCGTGGCCCTGGGGTTCAGTCCAGAAGTCCCGAACTTCGGTCCGAAAGGCGGGGCAGAGCCAAGCTCGCCCACGCAATCACGGTGAATAGCTCGGCAAGCCGCGCAGGGCTCACCAAAGCCCGCGGCCCCGGGGTTCAGTCCGGACTTCGGTCCGGAAGGCGGGGCAGAGCCGAGCTCGCCCATGCAATCATGGAGAACAGCTTGGCAAGTCGGCAGGGCTCGCCAAAGCCCGCGGCCCTGGGGTTCAGTCCAGAAGTCCCGAACTTCGGTCCAGAAGGTGGGGCAGAGCCCAGCTCGCCCATGCGATCATGAAGAACAGCCCGGCAAGCTCGAAGGACTCTCATAGAGCCTGCTCTACCGGCGCCCAGCCCGGAAGCTCTGAACTTCGATCTGAATGCTGGGCGGGACTTAGTTTGCCCGCAGGCTCAGCCCGGAGCAAACCACAGGACTTACTCTCGGCACTTGAAACCAACACTCGGTCTCAGCAAAAAAAAAAAAAAAAAAAAAGAGAACACCGAGCAGACAAGGTTGGGACTTGGAAAAAAGGGATTCTTCATTAACTTGAAAAAGGTTTACAATGAATGAGTCCCGACAGGCCAGGAGTCCTCAAAAAAAAGAAAAGAAAGAAAAGGAGTACAAGTGGGAGCTAATTCGGTGTTGTGGCACTGTCCTCGGGCGGGAGTGCGCCCTCTCCTGCGCCGTCGACGGGTGGCTGCTCGGAGGGCTACGCTGAAGTTGTGGCCGCGTCGCCTATTGCAGTTGGAGCCTCGCCGCTGGGCTCCTGCCTCCTCTCGTCGAGAACCACCCCGCTGAGGTCGAGCTCGGGGTAGAAGGAGCCTACCTTCTCCCGGCATACCTGGAACCCCATCAGGAAGTAGTCCACGGTGGCCTCCCGAACCTCCACGATATACTCATCGGAGGCCCGGAACTTCGGGACGGCCTCCTGTGCCTCCCGCTTTGAAGCTTCCAGCAGCCCGTTGACGTAGGAGCTCCGCTCCTTGGCTGCGTCCACCTCCTTCCGAGCCTCCTCCACCCGGCGCTCCAGCGACTGGGACTGAGCTCGGAGGCGAGCCTTCTCCGCGGCGTCCTCCTCCACGCGACGCTGGTTGGAGATCCTCTCCTCAGACAAAGAGGTCTCCAGTTCTTTGATGCACCCCTCGGCGCGTGCCAGGTCGGATTGAAGGACTTGGTTGTTCCCCCGCAGCTCGACCCCCTTCTCCATGAGGTCCTTCACGTCAGCTACGAGCTTGCCGAGCTTCTCTTCCTTCTTGGCGTACCCTGCGAGGAAATTTCTCAGCAGTAGTACGTCGGTCCCGATCTGCACCAGAGAGAGAAGTCAGTCAGAATCCATCTGGAACTTTAAAAGGGAAGGTTCCGAGTCTGGAACTTACCGTGAAGAGCTGCGGAAGGATCCCAAGCAAGGCATCGGCATAGTCCCGGTCGCCCCTCAGTCGGCGGTCCCGGGAGGTGCAGGCGAACTCCATGACCCTCTCCGCGAGGCCCTGGTCATGGATCATGGAGCACTGACTGGTGAGATTTGGCGGCTGGATGGATTGATCAGCGGTGGCAGTAGCGACCGTCCCCCCGCCGGGCGGAACTGCCACCGGCGAGGCAGCTGCGGCCATCGGGGGCGCCGTCGGAGCAGCGGTGGAGGCGGGCGCTGCCTGGGAGGGAGCTGGCCCTCCCTCTCCTGCAACCCTGACGAGGTCGACGACAGGGGCATCGGCAGCTCGGGCTCGAGGTGGCTTGGATGTAGGAGCTGCCGCTACTAGATAGGAGGCAGGAGTCGGCATGGCCTCCCGGCTCGCCTCGGTGTGAGCCCTCTTCGCCGTGGGCTCATCTCCCTCGGCTGTGTCCCTCTGAGCGACGCCCTCCAGGAGATTTTCCAAGGTGAACTTCATGCCTGAAAAAAAGCGAAGGTCGATCAGCTCAGTTAAAAAGAGAAAGGGAGAAAAGGGGAAGGTGCAAAGCAGAGAAGAAGGCTGAGCCTCACCCAGCTCCCAGATGGGACTGATCCCCGCCTCGAACAAGTTCTGCTCCGAGAGCAGAACATCGAGTGTAAGGACCGCGTCGCTCAGCAGCAAGGAATAGGCTTCCTGGTCCACCGGCTCGACTTGGAAGTTCCGGTTCGGGGACCGATCCGGCTCGCTCCAGGCCCAGTCGATGTCCTCGATTGATGCAAAAAAGAACCGGTTCTTCCAACCCTTAATGGAGGAAGGGAGGTCAAACCGGAGACACCTAGGCTGAGGTGAAATGTACCACCAGCCATCATCGATGGAATAACGCTTCAGGGTGAAAAGAGCCTTGAAGAGAGAGAAACGGGCAACGAACCCGTGGAAGTGGCAAAAGACAATGAAAGCGAAGAAGACCCGGATGGCGTTCGGAGCCAACTGGGCCGGGACCAAGCGGTAATGACTAAGAAAGGAGAGAAAGAAGGGGTGAAGGGGGAACCGAAGACCCCCAAGGAGGAAGTCCTCGTAGAAGGCTATTCGGCCGGGACCGCTTAAGGTGATGCGATCCCCGGGCCACGGGAGAGAAAGATGGATCGACCCCGGGATGCCATAGACTTCCCGGAGTAAAGAAAGGTCACCTTCAGTCATCGATGAAACGTGACCGGAGGGACCAGCAGAAGAAAGGGCAGGAGGAGGAAGAGAAGAGATGGGACGCGCAGAGATTACGGGGGGAGACCTAGGACCCCTAGGGACACCTATGGTTACACCCCTAGGCTGGAGCCACCTGCGGACCTCCTCTGGGATCACCTCCACTTCCGAGGAGGAAGATGATGGAGTCCTCGGCCGGGACGGACCGGCCTCGTCTGGATTAGACGAAACATGGCGACGACGTGCCATGGGGAAGGAAGTGGTGAAGAGAGATCGCTAAGGGAAGGGGACGGAGGAAGGAGGCAGACGAAGGCACTCATCGAAACCCACTGTGCAAATGAAGCGGCAACCCGGGGGAGTGAAGGATAGCCTGCTGCAACCACCGGCGAAGCGCGAGAAAGGGAAAGGGCCTCGTTCTAGAAAGTCCCCCTCCTTTTCAAATTCGATCGACAGCGACCGTACCCATCATTCTATTCCGGACCACCAGATGGATGCCACATGGATGCACGCCCGACATCGATGCTTCGGTTACGGGGAAATGGCCTCCTTTTTGAAGCGACGCATTAAGTGCAGCCGGAGGGGCGATGCATGGCAGCCCCTCATAGGGCCTTGGGCGCAACGAGGAACGGCAATGAGGATCATGGCAATCATGGTGCGAGATCTTCGCCTTCCCCACGTCATCTCCGCATTAAATCCCCACGTTCCATAACGCCTCAGCGGAACGGGTGATGGTGGGCAACTGTTACGACCGTTACAGTGACGTGGCATGTCTCAGATTCTGCCAGGCATGATTCTTGCCACGTGGAATTTTTTCGGCAGAACGGGGATGGTCCAGTAAGGTCAGATTTGGGTCTACCTCGATCGAAGTCGAGGTCGGGTCGGGCCAACCTGCTCCTTCGCCAGGTGTCCACCTAGGAGGGGTCCACCTCGGCTGAAGTCGAGCACCTCTCTACCGCTCCGCCAGGTGTCCACCCAAGAGGTGTCCACCTCGGCCGAAGCCGGCGGCCCCTTCCTCCCTCGCCGGGTGGCGCCCTGAGACAGTGCCACCCCGGTCGAGGTCGAGCCGGGCCCTCTGCTGCTCCTTCACCAGGTGTCCGCCCGGGAGGGGTCCACCTCGATTGAAGTCGAGCGCCTCTCTGCCGCTCCGCCAGGTGTCCACCCAGGAGGGGTCCACCTCGGTCGAAGCCGGTGGCCCCTTCCTCCCTCACCGGGTGGCGCCCTGAGACGGTGCCACCTCGGCCGAGGTCGAGCCGGGCCCTCTGCTGCTCCTTTGCCAGGTGTCCACCCGGGAGGGGTCCACCTTGGCTGAAGTCGAGCGCCTCTCTGCCGCTCCGCCAGGTGTCCACCCAGGATGTGTCTACCTCGGCCGAAGCCGGCGGCCCCTTCCTCCCTCGTCGGGTGGTGCCCTGAGACGATGCCACCTCGGCCGAGGTCGAGCCGGGCCCTCTACTGCTCCTTCACCAGGTGTCCGCCCAGGAGGGGTCCACCTCTGTCGAAGTCAAGCACCTCTCTGTCACTCCGCCAGATGTCCGCCCAGGAGGGGTCCACCTCGGCCGAAGTCGAGCGCCCCACGTGGTGAGGCCGCCGAGGAGCAAAAGCACGAGTTCCAAGATTGCCCCTCGAGCAGCGTGCACCGCACCCCGAGAGGAGTGCCAGAATGGTCGACAGCAACGCACGAAACCTCGTTTACATCGGCCCGATAGGTTCCACAGTCGAGAAGCGAAATCCTGACAAGACAGGACCCGGTAACGGGCATTGTCGGTGCCTGGGAAAGAGAGTGCTCGTGCTCGGCCCCAAGATCTGGCCATCGTCCTCCCTCTACCCTTTCCTCGCTAGGCTCGGCAAGCAAGACAAGGAGGCCACCGAGTTCTTAGACCCAAAGGGGAAAGGGGAAACAGAGGGAGAGATGGAGGTGAAAGCGAGAGGGAGCCTCCCAGGGGCGAAAGGCCGGAGGCAGCGTGATGGATAAAAGTATGGGAAGAGTGGATGACTAGGTGAAGGAAAAAGAGGGCTGGGAAAAGGAAAGACACCAAGAGCAGGATCCAAGATCCCGAGAGGGATCCCTTGGCTCGAGCTCGATGAAAGAACCTGGCCTAATTTCTACTCTTCCTGAGACCTTCTTTACAAACATAATCTCCAAGCCTGGGACTCCTTTAGGGGCCCACCTTGGAGACTCTGTTCCATCTCGCCGTTTTCTAACTTGACCGTCGGAGCCCCCTCGCCGGGATCCTCGGCCAAGGTTTCTGACCTTGTCTTGCAGGATCGTGAGCCCGGAGACCTCGGGATGAGACATCCTGATCAAGTCACCAGCTCTGAAGCTACAAGCACGGCGGTGAGATCGGCAACACACATAATAACTCCTATTGACATGTAGACAAAATACCTAATGTGGGCAAATAACTCAGCCAACACTTATTGATATGCAATCTCGACTAACTCTAAACTACAGCTATGGGTTTGACCCTTGGTCAGGTGGGTGACATGCAGATGAGAACTTGACATTCACTCCTAACAGATGCCATAGGGTTCTCCATAAATAAGATGCAAATATGACATGCATAATGAATGAATGCGACATGCAAACTTTTGCAAAATGCAATCTAATAGTGAGAAAAATATAAGAAGTTTTAGGAAAGGGTAGAAAATAAAAGGTTGGTTCAGGGTTAGTCTGGCAGGGTAAGAAATAAGAAGATGGTTCAAGGTTAATCAGAAAGAGTAGAATACAAGAAGGGATTTTAGGGATGAGTCCTAGACTAATGAGGTTGACCTTATGGGATTGATGTCTATCTACAAGGTCGTCATAATGGTAGAATGGGTCACTAATTTTAGGAAAGAGATCTTTAATTGGGATTAAAGAAATGACTTCATCTTGAGGGTACTGGGTTAAATAAGCCAAATCCTCAATAAACTCTTTTGGCTCATGAAATTTAGGACTAGGCTCTATAATTGGGTTCTTCTCTAAAGTCTCCTCAGGTGGTGCTCTAGTAGCAGGATCTGGGTTCTCTTCCTCTAACTGCTCTTCCACTACAGCTTCAGTTTGGGTGTGGTCAGGATTAGCTAACTCTGGGTTGGCTCTATCTGGGTATGGTTAGGGTCGACTAATTCTGGGTTGGTTTCAGTCTGGGTATCTACTGGGTCAACTAATCCTAAGTCTTCTATAGGTATATCTTCTTCTTCTTCCTCATACTCATCCACTAAGCTCATATCAGCTTCATATATCTCCTCTTCAAGGTCATTCTGGTGAACCAATGGGGTGGTGGGAGTGGTTGGCTAAGAGAAAATTGACTAATATTAGGCTCACATTTAGGGGTACTAATCCTGTTGGATTCAAGTCGACTAAGGGTCATGGATCCCTTAGGCTCATAGGATGTGGGCTTAGGTCTATGAGTTATGGGTGTCTTAGACTCATAGGACATTGGTACATAGGATCTGGGTTCAGAGGATCTGGGTGCAGAGGATCTAGGTTCATAGGATTTGAATTCAGATCTATAGGTTGTGGATCTCCTGGGTTCAGTTCTATAGGTTATGGGTTCAGAGGATCTAGGTTCACAGGATCTGGATTCAGGGTGTGGGGCTCTCCTAGGGTTGGGCTCCGAGTATGGGTCCGGGTATTAGGCTCTCCTAGAGTTGGGTTCTGAGTATGGGTCAAGGATTGGGCTCTCATAGGGTTGGGAGGTGTGGGCAAAGGTGACTCAAGTTTGGGTCTAGTATGGGCCCTATGGTTTTCCTCTAGGGTTCCTAACCGGTTATCTATTTGCTCAAACCTATTGGTTAAGTGGTCAAGCCTAATGGGTGTTTGTTATTCGATTGGGTCAATTGGTCAAATCTATGATTCATTTGGGTCATCTGGGTGGTCAATTGGGCAAATTGATTTTGGGATTGGTTGTTGGATTCGTCGAACCTTTGGTTCATCTGGTTCATTTGGGTGGTCAACTGTTCATTCATGGCCTTAATGAGGGTTTCAAGATTGGATTCCATGGTTGAACTGGGTTGGGGTTTAGACCATTGGTATTGGGTTCCTAATCTAGTAGTCATGCAATCAATCAATCACGGTGTTATGATGCAGTCAAGCACACAAAGGCTAACACGGGCTAAGGTTTGCTAGACTTAGAGCCAAAGTTGAATGGGTCTACTCAACTTACACTCAACTCAACAACTAATCCTTCCACTGGTCATGTAAGAGGTGGGGTGGTGGGAGGCTCCTCCTGTCTGTAACAGGGTTCTAATTAAAAACTACCAGTCCACTTAGGGCATTTACCTCTGGATCTCTAGCCTTAGACACCAGTTTTCAGTAATAGTTGGAGAATTGAATGCACTAGTTTACCCACACAACTTGGACCCGACCTGTTGGTGTCCCTAAGCTCACTAGAGAAAATTAGGTTTCTAATTGATTTTAATTAAGGTTTGGGTATGAATGCAAGGGGGTTGTTTTAGGCCCAGGATAGGTAATGACCTCCTGCCTTGATCTGAGATATTGAGAGTGCTCTTAAAATTAATTTAATGCAAATGATGAACACACAATGAAACTTGATGCAATCTAATAACAAATAAAAAAATATATATTCTTTATCTTTTTATGAAGTGGAAAATTAAATTTATGTTGGTTAAGTTAGCAAACAAAATTTGGCTTGGGTTAGGGGGTTTGATAGTTGATTAGGTTAGGTTAAGTCAAGTATGCAAAAATCACAGAAACTGAAATTAGGGTTTGCTTTGATGCAGAAGTTAGCATGGATTTCAATATAGAAAAATTATAAAAAATTTATGAAACATAGAATGATGTGTAAGATACGTCCTACCAAATTTCATGCAAAACAAAAATGGTATGATGATGCAAAACCTAGGGTATCTAACTGGGTACAGGAAAACACAGAATTCTGGTTAGGATTTCTAGGATGCCAATTTTTTGTAATTTTTGATTCTATAAAATCTTAGAAAAATATTAGTAAAATAGAGGACTCAACAGAGATGACGTGATGCAAATTTCAAAAAAAAATAAAATACCTAAGATGGTGAAACAGATCAAGGTGTGGACTTTTGATGCAAAATTCAGAGATGCAGAAATTTCAAACTACAGTCAGAGTTTGAGTTATAGATTTTCTTTTCTGGATCGTTTTAAATCTAAAAATTCTAAAAAAATCATAGAAAATAGAGGACAAGACAGAGACCGAATGAAGTGAAAATCAGAGAAAAATAAAATCTTTTTTATGGGTAAACAACCCTATATTTTGACTAGTTATTCAGAAAATAGCATGCAGAAATCTAAACTAGGATGCAAGAACATGCCCTAAACTGTGCTTTGATACCAAAATTGATGAGGGATGGTATTCTAATATGATGCAAGATGATATGCAAGGTATGAAGATGAAAGAAATTATATTAAAGCAAGCAAATATTTTTTAATTTTTTTATGGTTGTGATTCTCGAAACTAGCTTATATTAGGTTAGGGTTATCCTGTATCAATTAGCATCCTACCCACATGCTAGATTAATCAATAAGAAAAGAAAATCAGGATCCTAGGTCTAAGAAGGCCTATTAGGAGCATGTTCAACTTCAAGAAATCAGAAAAAGAGTGGTGGGATAGGTTAGTTTTACCTAGCAATGACATTCTTGAGTCCGTAGAAGAGATCGCTCCACTCGGATCGGTGCCTGAAAGATTCAGTCACTTTCCAATGAATCTGCCGGCTTTTTATCAGCTTTGTTCAAGGGCAAGGAAAATGTCATCTAAGGGGTGTGGTACCAGAGGGATCCTGCAAATGTTAGGGGATCAGTTAGAGAGCATATAAAAGTAGAACAGGGAATAGGGCTGAAGGAAAAATGGAACTAGGGTTTGCTAATGCTGGCAGCTTGGAAGTGGAAGAAGACTCCTTACTGGGAGGACAGCTAGGGCTTTTCACTTGGGGCATGTTAGGGCTTTGAAGAAGGTGGCTTTGGACGGCTAGGGCTTGGATGGGTTAGGAGACACAAGTTACTCACACTCACTTCAAAGAACACAACAAGCTAACAAGAAAAGCCTCTCCAGAGTTTTATTTCATGAATAAGAGTTGATTACAAGAGGAGGAGGGGTGGGGTATTTATAGATGTTCCCATGCCCTCTCCTTGTTAGGATAGGATTACAAAGTTTGATAGGGAGAAGGATTACAAAGTTGCTTAGAACTAGGAGTACACAATTTGAGTAGCAATAAAACATGATCTCTTTGTTGGAAGTGGACTTCCCTCCTTCTTGGACTTGGTCAAAAGGACTTCTCTTGGGATTGGATGCCTACTTGAATTGGGCATAGAATTTTGGGCAGCAAGGCCGTCCTCCAATGGGCTTGGGTGCGACCTCCAATAGGCTTGGGCTCAAGACATCCAAGGTGGGCTGAAAAACCTTGGGCACCTAATTTAATATGGACTTGGGAAGGCTTGAAATGCCATGGGCTTCTGGGCTTGAGAGGACTTCTATGCTGGCATGCCTGGAAGAGGAATATTCTTTGGGTGGTGGGTGGTGCCTGGAATCTTCATGTGTGGAGGCTTTATGGGCTTGGGCTCTACTTTGACCTGGGAGGGCCTGGTGAAGGCTTTGATGGTGATCCTCCTCTTGTATAAAATTGGACTTGTACTAACACAAACTTACAAGACTTAACTTGACTTGATCGAGGTTGAGACATCTCAACTTATTATAGGACTCAACTCAACTCAACTAAACTAACTTCATTAAAAAACTTGACACATTATTAAGGGCTCAAAATTGACTAACACATGACTTAGGGAATAGATTGAAGTTTGAAGTATATGTCTGATTTGATGTCCCCATCAGATCCTTTTATTAATTTGATCTAGAAATTTTAGATAAGAAGGATTCCAAAAATATAGTAGCAAATCATATTTTTACGATCTTTGTAGAATACAACAAAGAAACAATCAGAGATAGGTTTCTTAATGAACTATTGTTCTCAATTTCTTATAGTAGTCTTCTTTGGTTTGCCCATGTTATCAATTACTTAGCAATAGGACAAACTCCTCCCCACTAGTCTAAACAAGAAAAAGTTAGATTTTTCTTGTAGATCAAATATTATTTTTGGAAGGAACCTGAATTGTTTAAGTACTGTTTAGATCAGGTGATTAGATGATGTGTCCCTGAGAGTGAATTCAAAAGCATACTCACTTTTTGTCATTCTCTTGCCTATGAGGGACATTTTAGTAGAAGGAAAACTACAGCGAAGGTACTATAGAGTGGATTTTACTGGCTAACTCTTTTTAAAGATGCACACAAATTTGGTCGTAATTGCCTTAGATGTCAACAAATGGAAAATATTTCATGGAGATATATGATGCCCCTAACCCCTATCTTAGTTATTGAAATTTTTGATATATAGGGTACTAACTTCATGGGACCATTTTCTCCTTCTTTTGGATTTGAGTACATTCTAGTAGCAATAAATTATGTATCAAAATGGATAGAAGGTATGGCAACTCGAACCAATGACCATAAAGTTATGGTCAGGTTTATTCAGTGTAACATCCTTAGTCAGTTTGGGTGCCCAAGGGCTATTATTAGTGATGGAAGTACATATTTCATAAATAGGCACTTTGAAGGATTGATGAAGAAATATAGAGTCACTCACAAAGTAGCCACACCTTACTATCCCCAGACCAGTGGCCAAGTTGAGGTATCGAACATAGAGATTAAATATATCCTTGAGAAAATGGTAAGACCCGATAGGAAAGATTGGTCAGAATGTTTGGATGATACATTGTGGGCTTATCGAATTGCTTTCAAGACCCCTCTAGGAATGTCTCCTTACCAGTTAGTATTTGGCAAGGCTTGTCATTTACTTGTAGAATTGGAACATCATTCATTTTGGACCATCAAGCAATTTAATTTTGACATGAAGAATGTAGTTTCCAATAGAAAACTTTAATTGAATAACTTAGAAGAGTTACAAAATGAAGCTTATGAAAGTTCAAAAATTTACAAGGCTCGAACTAAGGCATATCATGATAAATTCATTAATAGAAAAATATTCGAGCCTAATCAAAAAGTGTGGCTCTATAATTCTAGATGACGATTTTTTCCTAGAACACTTTGTTCATGATGGGATGGACCTTTTATAGTGACTCAGGTATTTTCTCAGGGAGCCATAGAACTTAAAGATCCCAAGTAGGGAAATACTTTTAAGGTAAATGGTCAGCGTTTGAAACCTTATATAGAAAGAATTCATGATGGAGAATTTATTAAATCCATTGATCTTTTAAACCCGGCATTGCCATGATAGTCAGTATAGTCTGGCTAAAGATTTTAAACTTAGCACTCCTGGGAGGCAACCCAGTTTATACTTTTATTTTTAACCATGTGCTTTTCTCTTTTTAGAAAAAATACAAAAAGAACAATAAAGTTAAATCAAAAGGAGTATGGTGACAAAGGAACATCCAGTCCTCAAGTACCCCTTTTAGGTGGAATCCTTTCTTGTCACTTATTTTTAATATTTCCTTTTATTAAAGATATTGGAAATTAAGTTGGGGAGAAAAATTAAATTAATTAAATCCTTGAGTAAAACTTTAATCAATTTTTATGTACTAAATTTTGTCTCAATTTGAGAATGAATGATTAATGGTTTAGACAATTTTAGAGAGACTGAGGGATAAATTATCAAGGATATCCAGTAATAGTAGAGTTTAGACCAAATTTTTTTTAGTAATTCTAGATCCTTCTGCTTATTGATCTGGATAAAGAATCTATCTTGTAATGGTATAGGAGGAAGTATTAAAAGAATCATAAAAGTTTTTTTAAAAGTTTAATAAATAAGGTTTTTAGCATCTCTCACTAAGAACTGGACCCCTTCATCTAAGTAAGCATTGTTGTTCTCACAAAAGGTGAGGATGTAAAGAAACTTTTGTAGAGACAGTCTTAACATGTAGCCTTTTGACTTGAGTTAGTAAGCCTGAAGGGTATTTTAGACCTAATCCTTAAATCCAGCTGGTTTGGGAGTCATTGGCCTAAAGCTCGCTAGAAGGGTTATCTTGAAAGCAAGTGTTAGGACATTGCATTGACTCTACTTTCAAACAAAAATAACTAAATAAACTGATACTACACCAAAACCAAAGTAAGTAGGAGGATTTAAAGAGTGAGATAGAAAGTTGGGAAATGAAGAACTCTTGAAATTTCTATGACTTCACTTGACCACTAAATGGATGAAATTGGTAATCCAATGATGTACCTCTTCAATGGTCTAATCGGGTACTAATTGAATTTAGAATTAGTAAGATAATTCTCACTTCTTGGATAAGTTAGTACACATGACTAATTTATTTTCTTTACTCGAGGATGAGCAAAGTGCAAGTTGGGAGGTATGATAGTTATTAAAAATATATTAATTAAATTAATTATTTTAAGTAAAATTAATACTTTTATACATTATTTTATAGGAAAGAATCCTGTCAATATAACGAGCTCAATTTTAGGGGTCCAATGGTGCAAATGGTTCTCAAATTGAACTTGAAACATATTCCAAATCGAATTTTAAAAATTAATAAAAGAATACACTCATTTTAAAGCAGCCGGTCCACCATGGACTGACCGCTTGGTCTATGAATCAAGAAGAGGTCCAAGAGCAGCCTTGGCCAGCGACCTACAGCTCAGAACTATGGACCATGAGTCTATTTTGACGTCAAAATAATTGGAGCCACCGCCCAGTCATTGATGGAGCCTTCAACATCTCCCTTGCCGGTCGAAGATGCTTCCCAATGCCATTTTTCTTTGCTCTGCCCTATGGATCCAAGATCTATGCCATCGTCACCATCGGGACCACCTGAGAAACCATCCACACCATTGGAACACTGCCCTGCCACTGCAGGAGCTGCTGCACATCGCCCCCACAGCCATCTCCTCCAAGAGCCGGTCAAACTTCACCCTGTCCGTCCCTCCCTCATCGGTTCAAGATTCCCTCATCAGTTCAAGATTCCCATGATGATCGTCCCCTCCGATTTGAGGCACTGTTCATCCACCATGGAGCCATTGTCAGAGTCACCATCCATACCTGAGACATTGCTGGCCATCATTGGTCTCCCATCGCCTGCTCCATGGACAAGTAGCCAACCCATAGTTCTCCTCCGCCACCATCTTTTCCTTGTTATTGCTATTGCCACTACCAAGCATTGTCTTCGTCACTGGTCCAAGATGTCCTCGTTGGAGCCACCTCATCGCCATCACCATAGAAAGCCATTACTCAATGCTGCCATCCTTCTCCAAGTCACTATCACCCCCTATTGATTGCCATCCTCGATCAACAAGCCACCCTTCATTGGAGCCTCTTCTCTGATCCACCATCGCCACTGTTTCCTGCCCTTCCCCGATGCCATGGTCAAAGTCACTACAGCACCACCCTCTTGTCACACCGGAAGCATGTTGTCAGGAGATTGGATGTTCGAATGAGAAAGGCAGAAGATCGATCATGGATTTTGAAAAATAGGTGCTATTGTTAGGCGGGCTGGTCACGGAAATCATGCAATCAGGTGCGACAATCCTGCAGGATGAGATAAGGAACTGACGCTGTTGGGCAGATTGCGATGGGAAACCAACACGGTTCCCATATGGGGCCTACGCACTTTGTTCTACCTATAAAAAGAGCCATCTCTCTGCACTCCATCGATTATTACTCGATTTCTTTCGACTTCCAGTTTGCATCTCTCTGCATTCCCCATTCCATTCCTCTCTCCGCTCCATTTCACCTTTCCACCCTCCCATCCACCTCCATTCCCATCCACTCTTCTGACTGCCCTTCTAATGCTCGGTCTTCACCATATCTCGTTCTCCACCTTTGCTGCTTCATCAAGACGAAGACAAGGAGTTCATCCATGGAAGACTAGATCCCTGGTTCCTCGGGATTTCACTATATTATGGTAGGCAGTGTAGTTTTATTTTATTTGTCATCATTTATACTCCTTTCTTTTTAAATGAAGTTATTTCTTTATGATTTAATTTGTGTTTGTGGGATAATGTAGAGGAATTCTTTTATTCTAGACTAATCAGTACTTCAGGGGTACGGACCATGTGATCTAATAGGTATGGGTCGTGATCTTCGCAAATGAATTATATTCTGATAGCAACATTTACAAAGGAAGAAGGTATCAGCTGCTAAGTAATATGTGAAATATCGAGGCTATTTTCTCTTTCATTCGAATCCTTATTCTTAGCATATTATTTACTTATTATTATTTTTCTTGCTATTAAATAGTTTTAATATTTTTTCTAGTATTTTTTTTGAAATAATTGCAAAGGTCCATGAGGATTTGACCCTTACTCCCACTACTCTACCTAAGAATAGTGGAATTAAGGTATTAAATTGATGCGTTGTGTGTAGTGACACACATCAAAAGAGGGCAACAACATGTAGGATCTCACATAATTTTTTTATGATGTTATATATTTACTTTTGATATTTGTAAATCATGTTAATTTATAAAATTATATAATTTACACTATTAATATAATATAACTAATTTTTATTTATTATTATTTATTTATGATTGTAACATTTGATTGTGATATTTTATTTTTAGTTTACTATAATTACTTGTTATTAAAATTTAAAAAATATATTTCTAATTTAAAAAAACAAAAAAATATTATAGATGGTATTAGTGATGGTAAAGCCATTAGTAATAATTATTAGCGATGGTAATATGTTATTGCTAATTTTTTAAATTTTTAAAGAACTATAAAAAATTATTATTGATAGCTTTAGCCATTGCTAATGCAGTTGATAATAAGTTATTAGTGACAATAAGTATTAGCAATGACAATATGTTATTTCTATTTTTTAATTTTTAAGAAAATCTAGAAAAATTATTAGTGATAGCCAAGCCAATGCTAATATCTATTATTAGCAATAGCATTTTTTAATTGCTAATAATGGATATTAGTGATAAGGATTATTCTGATATACTTTTAGCAATGGTAATTAGCCATCACTAATAATGAAAATTCTTGTAGGGAGTGAATGCAATGAGTTTTCTCTCTATTTTTCAAAAAGATATATCATTTTGAATTTATCTTATTATTTTAAAGAGATTCCTTTGTGTTTCTATTAGTTTAGAAGTTCATTTGACTATTTATAGCTATTAGAGACCAAAAATAGCCATTAGAATGGAATCTGGATGAATCTAGAAGTCTACGGAACTAGCCATTATAGGCTATCAGAGGCTCATGAGTCAGCTCGTCTAGGATGAGGTCAGCTCATTTGCATATCCTAAAGAATCTGTCATCTGTATTCTTTAAGAGAGTCACCTCACTTGCTTTAGGAGTCGGCTTGTATGTCTATTTAGAAAACCATTATTTTGTATCCACTAAGAAAGTTGGCTCGCTTGCTTTATGAGTTGGCTTGTTTGTGTGGTCAGTAATTTTAATCTTATATTTTCTTGAAAAAGTCAGCTTACCTATCCAAAGAGTCAACTCATATGGCCAAGACAGAAACCTATCCCTTTGTTCTACTGAGAGAGTCGGCTCATCCATACAAGGAGTCGACTTGTCTGTGTACCAAGACTTTGTACTGATTCTATAGTATACTAGATTCGACTCCTCACTTATATGAGTTGACTCGACCTCTCCAATTTTAATTTTCACAACTCTTTCTCCTTAAATAAAATTCTTTTAGGCTCAAATAATTTCCAAGGCATATAGGACTTTATCCAAAGATAGTATTCTTTACGAAAATATCTTAAACAATCTTGAAAGATGTTAGTATACTTTTCATGTTCCAATACTTTGTAATCATTAAAGTCATTCCTAAGATCAACAATCTCTACTTTTTGATGATGACAAAATATTGGGCATGGAGATTAAAAAGAACTTAAAGTATTGATAAGTATTTTTAAATGTATAGTATGAAGAGTAAAATTCCTTGTAAGATATATCAAGGTGAATGTATCATTTCAAATGTATAGTTTGAAAAGTATTAGAGTAAAATATATCAGAGCAACAAATATTTCCAAAAATATAAATAGAAAAAATCAAGATCGAGAAGTTATGCATAACACTCCCTTACTAATTGCAAAAATTTCATAAACACTTTCACTTTTCCAATTACATTTTCTTTTCATTTTCATTTTTTTGCTTCCCTTTTTTTGTTCTCTTTGTTATCTTTTCTTTTAATTAATCTTCTTGTTAACATTTCTTTCCTCCCCCTTTTTGTTAGCAGTAAATGAGGATAATATACATATTTTTCCTCCCTTAAAGAGTTGTTTTGCTTGAAGGAACTTATTTGAATACATCGTATTTTAGATAATGGGATGTGAGAAAGGGTTGCATTGGTTTAAAATAGTGCCTACTCTCTTATTATAAATAGGGCTTGCATTCAAAGTATAATGCATTGAAGTCTAAGTAATTCTCTTCCTTTTCTTGTTAAGGTAAAGTCTTTCTTATTAAGACAAGTTTGCTATTTTAAGACAAGAGCTTAGGAATAGAATTAGGAAGGACTAAAATAGATGAAGAAAGGAAAAAGTAAAAGAGAAGCAAAAAGAAAAGGCTTGGAAATTCTTGGATGAAGAACTCAGCAAGCAAAGGTTTCTTGGAGTGCTTCTTTGATTTAGTTCCTATATGGATTACCATTGAAGGACATATGCTTATGTGCTTGTGAAAATATTGGAAATAGTGTAAGAGGCATTTTTCTTATACTTATTATAATTTTGCTAATTGCTTGAAAACCATCAAGGGTTCTTGTGTCTAGGATTTTAGTTGACTTGGTTTTTTTTTGAATGAAATTTTTTGAAATCCAACCTTCTACTACACGACAATAATCCTACAAAAATGAACCAAGCTAACAAAAACATGCTGACTGAGAAGTAAGGGATAATCCTAGATGACCCTTGAAGGACTAACCCTTTAAGAGATCCCTCGAAGCCTAATGAACATCGTTATAGTTAATGCAATTTCGATGCTAACATGATGCTTATCCTACAAATCGGGAAAATTAAGGTTTCAACATTAGTAAGGTCAACTTGGGGCTATTCCATTGGCCTATTATGTTGACCTAAGGATTGGAGTTAAAAAACTACATTACTGCCAACTTGAAGATCAAATTAAAATAAAGGTATTTTACCTAATCTTTTAAGCTAATAGGAAACTCTGATTTTGACCTATGTAAAGGATGCTTCCATTGGCACAGTTGAAGGCCAGGTCATAGAATTCTATTAAAAAGGTAACGGATCAATATGGTTATGATGCGGGATGGCTCTAAGATTGCTAAACATGCAGGAAAAATAGTAAACTAATTTTTTTTAGAATTTTTTTATAATTTTAATTTGCAAACTAAATTTTCAAAATTAAGTAAGAACTAGCAAGATATTCAGTAATGCAAAGAATCATCATATCGCAGGCATACTCATACAAAATAATAAAAGTCAGGACCTGAGAATTGATAAATTCCTGGCTTATGATAGCTAATCTTCATCAAATTAGAAATCAAGAGTAGGGAAGGATATTACCAGTCAGAGATTGAAGAACTAGCTGAGGAAGGGGTCACACAACTCACAAATTGATGCCTGTAAGATGAAACCTTTAGTTCCCGAATCTGAAGACAATCTAGACCCAGTCTGAAGGCAAGGAAAGCCTCCTCTAGGGAGGGGAAACACCTCGGGGATCTTGCAAGCATCAGAGGTTAGCAAGGAAACAATTAAACAAAGAAAGGAACAAGGTTTGAAAGAAAGGAAAGAATCAGGGCTTGGAGTTGCTGGCAACTTGGAGAAGAGGATTGCTCAGGGCTTTAGGAAACAATGGCATCTTCTCCTTAGGCTTTGAAGAAGGTTGCTAGGTCATGGGAGAATGCTAGGGATGGTGGTCGGCCAACACAAGAATAAGAACCAAAATAAAGAACCAAAAAACACAAGACACCAGTCTTAAAATAATTCAGCAGAATAATATTTCATAAGAAAGAAGTGAGTACAAGAGGAGGAGGGTGGGGTATTTATAGAGTCTCATGCCCTCTCCTAAAGGGATTACAAGTCTTCTCCTAGTTAGAATTGGTTTACATAATTTGAGTGGAAGAAAGACTACAAAATAAACCTAGAACTAGGAGTATACAAGTTGTATGAACTAGGTTTCCTTCTTCCATTTTAATTCCTCCTTCAAGCTTGGACCAAGTCAACACCTTGGATGCCTAAGCTTTGATTGGTATGTTGGGCTTCTAAGGGCAGCAAAGGGGCCGGCCAAGGGCAAGGGCGCATGGGCTTTTGGGCCCTGGAAGGTTGGGGCACCTGGGTTGGAATCTATCTGGCATCAAATTGTAATCTTAGTTCTTATGGACCTGGGCCTTGAATCTTCTTTGGGATGGGGCATAGGTAGACCTCTTGATTCATGATGTGACATGGTCTGGGAATATACTCTGGCATCTGGAGGGGAATCTAGGCATCTGGAAAATATTTGGAGGGAATCTGGGTATTTGGAAGGCATCTTGGATCCTGGGGTGTCACATAAAATCCAATAAGTGATGTAGTGGCCTCTAACTCCTAGATGAGGCCTGGTGGAACTCCAAAATGGGGTAAGCTCCTCTCTTGTACAAAAATTGGACTCATACTGGACTTATACTGAAATACAGGACTCGATACTGGACTGGGGTCAAGACACAATCAACTAGTCTCAACTTATTACAGGACTCGGTCTTACTTGCTTACAAAATTATGACACATGACTAAGGTTCTAAAAAAAACTCTAATCAGTAAACTATATGGGATCCAGTGATCTGTGTCTGATCCTGGTGTCCCCACCAATTCTCCTGGGGTGGGTGGAACTCGACCCCATCGAGTAAGGGTCAATTTGGCTACTCAAGGAGGGTCTGGGTTGAGGCATTGCAGATTCGCACCAGCATTCCGCAAGTCCTCAGATTCTGGTCGCCCTTGCCACCGGACCAAGTATCGCTGATAGTCTCCATCCCAGGTACTGATGGCTTGATCATCCAGTGTTCTCTCAATCTTTTCCATACCAAAAGGCCAAATTGTATGTGGTCGCTCTTGGGTGGGTTCACTCATAAAGAAAGGGAGTGGCTCAAGGGGCTCGCTGGGTATCACTGCTGGCTCCTTAGACTCTACAAGGTCAGAGATGATGAAGGTGGAGCTAATACTTAAATCAGGTGATATCTCTAGCACATAGGCATTGGGTCCATTGCTCTTCATTATTTTGGATGGGCAAGCTTCACAAGCATAAAACTCCTTTGTAATTACAGAATCCTCTGCAAAAATTTCTTTATCTCGCTTTTGGGAATTAGCCAAGTTTTTATTTAATTCATTACTTAGGTTCAACTTTTGACTAATTTTCAAAAGCAAATGCTGTGCAGAGTGCATGTGTGGACAGATGAATCAGGGTTATAAATTTATTGAACTCGAAACTAATACCTAAAATACTCGACTAGGCTTCCTTATTGAAGGAAACTTATTGGACTCTTCTTTGGGTCTAACCTAACATACTATAGACTTTTTAGGTTTGACCCTAGCATGGCATACACATGAAAATTTACTATGGACTCCTACTAAGTTCCATAGGGTTCTCCAGAAGTAAAATGAAAATATGACATGCTCAATGAATGAATGCAACATGCAAGCTCCTATAAAATATAACCTAATAGTAAAAAAAATAGAAGAAATTTCAGGAAAGGGTAGAAAATAAAAAGTGGATTCAGGATTAGTCTGATAGGGTAAGAAATAAGAAAAGGGTTTGGAGTTAATCGAATAGAATAGGATGCGAGAAGGGGTGTCAGGAATTAGTCCTAGACTAATGAGATTGATCTTATGGGTTTGAGGTAGTCCTACAGGGTCTGTATTATGGAAGAATGGGTCATTAAATTCAAGGAAAATATCAATTGGAGGCAATGGAGTAACTTCATCCTGAGGGTACTGATTTAAAGAGATCAAGTCCTTAATAAACTCATCTAGATCATGAATTTTAGGACTAGGCTCTATAATTAGGTCTTCTTCTAAAGTTTCCTCAGGTGGTTCTCTAGTAATAGGATCTGGGTTCCCTTCCTTTAACTGCTCTTCCATTTTTTCTTAGGTGTGATATGAGCCATCTAACTCTGGGTTGACTTCTACCTGGGTATCTACTGGATCAACTAACACTAGATTGGCTTCTACCTGGTCCAACCTATTGGTTACTTGGTTATTGGTTTGGGTCATTTGGTTGGTTTGAGTGGTTGATTGGGTAAACTGACTTTGGGATTGGGTGATTATCTAGTCAAGTTGGGTTTGGTTTTGGGTAATGGATTGGTCAAGCTTGAAGTTCATTTGGGTCAATTGTTCAATCATGGCCTTAAAGAGGGTTTCTAGATTGGACTATATGGTTGAACTAGGTTGGTTGCACTGGTCTTCCGACTCAACTAATTCTGGATTAGTTTCCTTCTAGGTTTCCACTGGGTCAACTAATTCGGGGATGGCTTCTAACTCTGGTCACCTATAGGTATCTCTTCTTCTAGGTCATTCTGGTGAACCAATGGGGTGGTAAGAGGGGGTTGGCTAAGGGAAAATTGACTAAGATTATGCTCAAATCTAGGGGTATTAATCCTATAGGGTTCAAGTTGACTGAGAAAAACTTGACTAGCACTAGGTTGATAGCTAGGGGTACTAATCCTATTAGGCTCATAGGATGTAGGCTTAGATATATAGGTTATGGATCTCCTGGGTTCAGTTCTATGGGTTATGGGTTCTTTAAGCTCATAAGTTCTCGAGTCATAGGATCTAGAGTCATGGGATCTAGGGTCATAGGATTTGGAGTCATAGGATCTAGGTAGGTACTTTTCCCTAAGTTTGCTTTTCATGGTTGTCCAAGTAGTTATGGGTTTTCTTTCTAGTCTAGCCATTCTCTCAACTTCATTCCAGTATATCTTAGCCTGGCAAACTAACTTAGGTTTAGCAAAATTGAATTGGCTTCTTTCAGAATAGAAATTATTATGATCTTCAAAATACAGATCCATATCTCTTTCCCACATAAGATAATCGTCAAACTTAGCATCACCACCAAATTTAAGGGTTTTCTTTCTAGTCTAGCCATTCTCTCAACTTCATTCCAGTATATCTTAGCATGGCAAACTAACTTAGGTTTAGCAAAATTGAATTGGCTTCTTTCAGAATAGAAATTATTATGATCTTCAAAATACAGATCCATATTTCTTTCCCACCTAAGATAATCGTCAAACTTAGCATCACCACCAAATTTATCTACTTGTAACATAATGTACCTAGTGGCTCTCATAGGGTTGGGCTCTATGGTTACACTAGGTTGGGTTGGGTTGAGGCTATTGGTATTGGGTTCTTAATCTAATGGTCATGCAAACAATCAAACAAGGTGTCATGATATAGTCAAGCATGCAAAAAGGTTAATACAAGCTAGGGTTTCCTAGACCTAGAGCCAAAACTGAGTGGGTTAGCTCAACTTACACTTAACCCAACAGCTAATCCTTCCTCTGGCCAGGTAGAGGGTGGGAGTGTGGGAGGCCCCCCTGCTTTCGCAGGGACCCAATTAAAAACCACAACACCACTTAGGTCATTTGACTCTGGACTCTCTACTTTAGACACCAAATTTTAATAATAGCCATGGGATTAAATGCACTAGTTGGCCCACATAGTTCGGACCCAACCTGTTGGTGTCACCTAGCCTACTAGGAAAAATTAAGTCTAATTAATTTTAATTAAGGATTGGGTGAGAATGCAAGGAGATTATTTTGGACCCAGGATAGGTTATGACCTTCTGCCCTGATCTAAGATTGAGAAAGTGCCTTAAGATTAGTTTAATGCAGATGATGGCAATCGATGGTCCTGATGCAATCTAAAACAATCAAAAAAATAAAATATTTTATGTGTGTTTTATGAGGTGGCAAGTTAAGTTTAGGTTGATTAGGTTAGCAAACAAATTGGGCTTGGGATTGGGGTGTGTGGAAGTTGGTTAGGTTTGGTTAAGTGTAGAAATAGCAGAATTCAGGAAATTAAGATTTCAGAAGATGCATGATTTGACATAGTTATCGATGCATAAAAAAATCATAAAAATTCTAGGACAGAGGATGGAGGTGGTGATGACCTATACCAAATTTTATATAAAACAAAAATCAGATGGTGATGCAAATCCTAGGATTTTCAGACTGATACAGAAATCTCAGGTTTTTAGTTAGGGTTTTTAATATGCCAAATTTTAGAGAATTAGGGTATTTGTAAAATTAATTAAAAATTATGATAAAATAGAGGACAATACAAAGAACACTTCATGCAATTTTTATAGAAAAATAAAATTTTTAGGTGATCAAAATCAGATAAAAAATAGATACCTAATGCAGCTAGCATGATGAAAAAATTAGGGTTTGTGATCCTAATGCAGATGAATGCTATCCTAAACCCGCTCTGATACCAAATTGATGTGGGATGACTCTAAGATTGCTAAACATGCAGGAAAAATACTAAACTATTTTTTTTAGTTTTTTTTTAAAATTTTAATTTGCAGGCTAAATTTTTAAAATTTAGTAAGAAATAGCAGGATATTTAGCAATGAAAAGAATCATCATATCGCAGGTATACTCATGCAAAATAATAAAAGTCAGGACTTGAGAATTGATAAATTCCTGGCTTAGGATAGCTAATCTTCATCAAATAAGAAATCAAGAGTAGGGAAGGATATTACTAGTCAGAGATTGAAGAACTAGCTGGTGAAGGGGTCACACAACTTTCAAATTGATGCTTAGAAGATGAAGCCTTTGGTTCCCAAATCTGAAAGCAATCTAGACCCAGTCTGAAGGCAAGGAAAACCTCCTTTGTGGAGGAGAAATACCTCGAGAATCTTGCAAGCGTCAGAGGTTAGCAAGGAAACAAGTAAACAAAGAAAGGAACAAGGATTGAAAGAAGGGAAAGAATCAAGGCTTGGAGTTGCTGGCGGCTTGGAGAATAGGATTACTCAGGGCTTTAAATAGCAATGGCAACTTCTCCTTGGGCTTTGAAGAAGGTTGCTAGGGAATGGGAGAATGCTAGGAATGGTGGTCAGCCAACACAAGAATAAGAACCAAAACAAAGAGCCAAAAAACACAAGACACTAGTCTTAAAACAATTCAGCAAAATAATATTTCATAAGAAAGAAGTGAGTACAAGAGAAGGAGGGGTGGGGTATTTATAGAGTCCCATGCCCTCTCCTAAAGGTATTATAAGTCTTTTCCTAGTTAGAATAGGTTTACATAATTTGAGTGGGAGAAAGACTACAAAATAAACCTAGAACTAGGAGTATACAAGTTGTATGAAACTAGGTTTCCTTCTTCCATTTGTATTCCTCCTTTAAGCTTGGACCAAGTCAACACCTTGGGTGCCTAAGCTTTGATTGGTGTGTTGGGATTTTAAGGGCAGCAAAGGGGCCGACCAAGGGCAAGGGTGCATGGGCTTTTGGGCCCTGGAAGGCTGGGGCACCTGGGCTAGAATCTATCTAGCATCAAACTGGAATCTTGGTTCTTATAGACCTGGGCCATGAAACTTCTTTGGGCTAGGATGCAGGTAGACCTCTAGATTCATGATGTGACCTAATCTAGGAATATACTCTAGCATCTGGAAGGGAATCTAGGCATCTGGAGAACATCTGGAGGGAATTTAGGTATCTGGAAGGTATCTTGGATCCTGGGGTATCACATAAAATTCAATAAGTTGATGTAGTGGCCTTTGACTCCTGGATAAGGCCTGGTGAAACTCCAAAATAGGATAACCTCATCTCTTATACAAAAATTGGACTCATACTAGACTTATACTGAAATACAGGACTCGATACTGGATTGGGGTTGAGACACAATCAATTAGTCTCAACTTATTACAGGACTCAGTCTTACTTGCTTACAAAATTATGACACATGACTAAGGTTCTAAAAAAAATCCTAATCAGTAAACTATATGGGATCCAGTGATTTGTGTCTGATCCTGGTGTCCCCACCAGGTTATCAAGTTATATAGTTCATCTAAAGAGAAAAAAGTATTTCATTATCATAAAAGTTGGATGAACCGATTACAAAACTTGGTTTGATAGTTAACCAAACCGATGCTTACAAAAAGAAGATAAATATATACAAAGAAGTAAGCTGAGGCAATCTAAGTCTTAGAGGTGGGAGTAGCTTCGGCTCGGGGGGTATCCTTAATAGCTGGGGTAGGGGTAGACTTGAAAGCGAAGCTACCTCGTCCTCATCCGTGTTGAAGTCCCTGTCTAAGAAGGACTAATGCATCTCGAGTCAGCACCTTGTAAACCTATGGCAAATGTCTTGACGAGCCACAAAAGTGTTAATCACATATTGGAACTTGATGTCGGTGAATTCTTCAGAGTCTTTGAATGCTTCCACTGCTAGGTGGCCCGCCTTAATGATCTACCACTCTACCCTCTTCTCTGCATTGGCAAGTTTATCCTTGGCTTCTTTCCTCTTCTTTTTCTCAAAGAATATCCTTATTTCATTCCCCTCTAGCACTGGTAGGCTCTCCACTTCTGCAACTACTTTTGCTCTGGTCTTCTCTGCTTTATTAGCCTTTGCATTAGCCTCCAAAGCTTTCATTAATGTTGCCTTTTCTTGCCATGTTATTTTTGTTAATTTTGGACTTTGCCTCTTTTACAAAGTCCATAAGAACACTGAAGTAATAGCCAACCTATAAAAAGATTGGTTAGTCTAATGAAAATAAAAGGAAATGAATGAGTGAAATAAGGAAAATGTCAGAGTGAAAGAGTCCATCGCATCCCTTTGTGAGGAGGTAAACCCTTGCTCTCCTAGCTTCTTGGCATCAACTAGGAGGGGGAACCTACAAAACATGTCATGGGCGACCTTTCAGCTCTCTAGAGCCAAGCCAAAAAGCTAAACTGAAAGGATATATAAGCCCTACTCGGTTGTGGCAGGGATTAACCTCGAACTAGATGTCCCAGTTTGAGGAGATCTAGATGACGCTCTTCTTCTTGGGAGGTAGGAGACACTAATCACCACCAAACTTCCAATCCTAGAAGAGCGGTCCAAACTGGGGTGGTAAGGACAACCTTAGTATAGGTAGATGGAACCTTGGTGGCCAAGTGAGTGTATGCCAAGTCAGGCACCTTAATTTGAACTCACTTTTGCAGGTCTGCTATTGTATCTAAAGATCTCTTCTTAGAGCTCTTTGTTAGCTTCTTTATATCTTTAGGACTCATTTTTGCATCGATCCAAAATAAGTTGAAGAAAAAAAAGATAAAAGAGGAGAATAGAGAAGACTAGTGCTCACCTCGAGATTTAGCCTAGTTGATCTTGTCTTTAAAAAAAATCTAGTTGGATAGAAGCTTCTTCAACTTAGAAAACCTTGAAGCTGAGCAAGGTCTTGTATCTTCAATCCTTATCATTATTCATGGGCAGGTCCCAAAGAACTAACTTCTTGGGTTCACCCCATGGGACAAAATCTCAGTCTTCCTTGAATGGGTTAGAAACAAAAAAGAAGTGCTCCTTTTAGCCATGTACTGAGGAAGGAGCACCTAATATCAAGGGATGAATCCCCTGCCTCTTACGAGGCAAGACATTCCACCATCTATCTATATAAAGGTGCTTTTTAAAAGAAAAAAAGATCTTGAACAAGGTGATGGTTGGCGTGACCTCAACCAAAAAATAGGTAGCCACAAAGCCATAAATAAAGTGCCAAGAATTTGGCACAACCAAACTCAAGGATATATCAAGAAAGCAAAAAAGGTAAATGAAAAAAGGATGGAGAGGAAGCCTAAGGCCAGCTCGAAAGCACTCCTTGTAGAGGTTGAGCTAACCTTGAAGAGGATTGTAGACCTGTCTTTCTGACCTTGAACTTCTAATAAAATCTCATAAGGGGTCTGGAATTAAGATAAGATCAGATCCAAATCTGTCGCATCAAGTGTCGACCAGAATCTTCAGGGTGCAAAAGAGTTCTTAGACCCTTGCTCATTTCTCCCTGAAAAAGAATAGTCTGATGCTTAGGGGTTATGGTCAAAAGACCAACTCTCTATTGAGGTCTATGGCCCACTCATTTTTTAAAAGAGTGCAAAAGCAAATATAGGGGGGTGAAGTGGAAGTGAACAAGAAGGTGATTGAAGCAGAAAAGAAAAAGAAAATATTAAAGGAACTAGGTGAAGCAGAAAAGTCACAATATTTAGGAAACTTGAAGATTGCTTATTGGAAAAATAGCCGGAGATTGCTCTCACTCACTAGCTAACTGCTTGTAGGAATGGGACCATAGAAGTATAAATGAATAGTGAGGGCCATGCTAAAAGTTACTGGCCTCCATTATAAGAACCTTGAACAGAGAGGATGAGGTATTGATTTAGCTAGAGCTATCTGATGATCGACACTTGGCACCCTCCGATTGGCTAGATTGACTTCGTGTAGACGATATATTTGAGCAGAATCGATGATATGATGGTTCAAATTATCACATTTAACTGTCGACATGTGGCCTCTTGTTGGTCACTAGGCAAGAGTCGGAATGCTTTGAAAAGAGGAAGTATTGCATGGAACACAACCCTTACCAAATCAAGAGATAAGTTAATGCTTTTGCTAGTTGATCTATAGTTCTCATTGATCTAATCCTAAATAATTTTTGAGGCCCCTGAAAGCTGAGAGTTTAAACTTAGAGACATCTTGTCACTAAAAGCTAATGAGTCGATTTCATAAGAATAATGTATTATGCATAGGAAGTTTTGAAAAGAGAAAGACATTTCATTAATATATCCCATAAATAGGTTACAAGATGTGGCTCTCCAAAGAGTTGAGTCAATTTTTACACCAAAAAAGAAAGAAAAGATGTACAAGTTTTAAGCCCCAATAATAGGATCATTTTTGGCCCGGGAGGAAGAGCCTTCAGTGATTGATGCAGTGACTCTAACTATACCAAGATCAGAAGTAGCTAGAGCAGGAAGTTCTAGGAGTCAACATTTATCTCGAGAAAGAGTTTCCTAATTAGATCCTTGCATTTTCCAAAGCTAGCTTCATGAGCAGTCTAGGCGACCTTCTTGAAATGGAGAATATCTTTTCTCTCCATTTGTTTGGATTTTTCTTTAGTGGCTCAGATCCTCGCTCCGCTTAAAGATAGTTTACTTTGAAAATTTTCTAAAGTCAATCTCTTTTTGTTGATCGAATCCTCTAGGAAGTTGGCCTTCTTCTTGATGGCTTGAAGCTTGACTCTGAGTAGGTTTATCTCTCGGGTGGCCCATTATTGAATGTTAACCACCTAAGCTCTTTTGGAAGTATATTTTTTATTTATCTTTCTTAGCACTTCTTGTAAGAGCTCAACTTTGGCAATAGCCTCTACCAAGGTCCTCTCATATTTTTTCAAAATTCCTACTTCCATTTTCCTGATTTTCTCTTCAACATCTCAAAGTGCTACTTTGCCTACATCTAACTCCCTTATAAATTCTATTACCACTATTTGATCAACCGAGTATTCCAAAAAATCGATCTTCTACTAGGTAGTATAAAGCTTGCTTTAAAGCTAGGAAATCTCTTTGGTGGTGCCATATTCTATTTCTTTGATTACCATCTTCACCTCCTTGATCGCTCTAGCAGCCTTGGTCCAAGTATCGATCTTGTTAGGGCATGATGTGCATAATGGTATGAATGAGTCATGGAAGAAGAGGGAAAGCACTGCAGGTAGGAGATACACAAGCACAAAAAGCACAAACATGAGGGTATACATGGTTCAGAGTCTCTTTACTCCTACATCCATGGTTGCACAGAAAAATATATTTCCCTTATGTAATCATAAGGAGTTTATAGGAGTAATACAGGAGAAAGAAAAATAAGAAGAACCTCTTTCTTTTATCTTTTCTAGATGCAACGTAGCCCTCTGGATGATGATCATGTCTCCTTAAATAATACCTCTAAGGATTCCATGCCTCCTCTCTCTCTCTTGGAAGATGCTTTCAGGATCTCATGCCTCTCTTGGATTTCAAAATTGGTTCTCTCTTGAATTAATTCTCCCATCTTAGGGTTTGATCACAATTATATATATGGTACCCTAGGGTTTGAAGCTACTTCTTCTTTCCTCTTTAGAATGGTGTGGCACCACCCTTCTTTCCTCCTTTAAATGATGAGCACCCCACTCCTCTAGGACTCTAAGTGTGGTGCTTTCCTTATTTCCTCTTTTGGCATCCATGCCATAGAGATTTGAGCTAGCTTATTATTTTTTCTTCGATCCACATGCCATAGTGTTTTGGAGTCCTTATTAAAGTAAAAATTATGACACCCCTTATTTCTATTCCAATGAGAATGAATAAGAAAATCACAGCCATCCATAGGATGTATCATTTACCATTTTTCTGAGCTTTTCTAGGATAATTCTTCTTTTGCATCTCTTAATAATGACTTAGATGCTTTGCTTCCATGATTGCCTCAGCATGGATCCACCTAGCCTCAAAGACTCTCCTTTCTATCTCCAAGGCTTTGCTTTCTACATTGAAAGATGCATTACCTGCTACCTTGGCTTTTCGACTAGTTTCAATAATTTTTCACTCTATGGATTCCACCAACTCAAGAAAGTTGGCTATGTAATGCCCCAGCTAAGGAATCACAAAACATAGTTAATCTAATGAAAGTAGTGATGAAGTTAGAAGAGTCAAAAAAAATTGGCTTATTCAGATCTACAAGGTTAATACATCCATTTGTAGAATATTAGGCACCAATATTTTCACATCAGTAAGAGGAAGAAATGTTGTGGTACCATCTACACTAATACCACTTATTAGAGAATTTCTCATATAGAATATAGATCCCTGTGTCCAAGATCATGATATTATTATTGATGCCACAAAAGAAGGAAGAAGAGAAAATAAATTAGAAAATATAATGAATAGGGCATGCAAGACTTTACTATGAAAAAAATAATTACTTATACGATAAGAACTTACACTCTCAATCATGTATAATTCCTCTTAATAAGAAGCCCCAAATCCATTATATAAGTTATCAATTCTCAAGGAGATCTTCTAGCCTCTATAAACTTTCTCTACCACTACCACCCCTCTTAGAAGCCCTCTCGATCCTCACACACCAGTCTTTCTAGCTCTTTGTCACTCTTTTTATAGACTCTAATACCCCATACTGCTTTCTGTGTTGAAGTCCTCTTCGAGATTTTTTTTTTTAATAATTTCCACCTGACTTGATATTTGGTCTCTATTTGACTTTGGGAGCTCTTAAAATATCTCACCTCTATGCCCTAGGATAAATGTTTGTTGCTATGGATAGGCAAACATGAAAGTTGAGCCAGGCTACTCGATCCTATCTTTATTGTGTGCTATGTTCACCTTTACCTGAGATCTACTTAGGAAATCTTTCTACGATAATAGGAACTTTATTGTACAATATCGCCTATCGTTCTCCCAAGTCTCTTGTCTTGTACTCGATCCACCTGCTGTTGGAGTTTCACCTCATATGGGACTTTCATCTATATAAAGGAGTCTACCTTGCACTAGACTCCCTATCAAGAGCTAGTGCCCTCCATGCTTCTTTCCCTGCAAGACAATGCTACTATTATAGATAACCTTCAAGACTCCATTATCGGCTCTCCATGTATAGCCAATTGAATCAAGTTTACTCGATGAAATTAGATTCTTGTTGAAGTTGGGTATATATCGGACCTCATCTAGTTTTCTCAATATTTTATCATAAAACTTCAAGTTAACTGTCCCTTCATCCTTGGTCGCATAGCTCAATCTATTTGGTAGGTGGACAACATCCTCTCTACTCTCTAGAGAATCGAACAACTTTCTGTAATACATATGATGGAGACATGCAAAATCTAAAATTCACTATTGAAAAGAAGGGGATATATCATTGGATACCATGAGCATATCACCATATCCGTCACTATTACTACTATTGACCATCACCGCAGTAACATTCATCTAAATTTCAATTCTAGGCAATCTCTGACATGATACCCTAACTTGTTGCATGGATAAAACTTGATCTTGTTAGTATCCTTTGACCTAGATTGCCTACTCATGATCCTCTATCTCTTCGGCTTCTACTACCAGCCCTCTATGATGGGGGCACCAGGATCCGACACAGATTACTAGGCCCTATCTGGTTTACTAATTAGAGTTTTGAGCCCTTAATAATGTGTCAAGTTTTGTAATAAAGTTAGTCCCATAATCGAGTCCTGTAATAAGTTAAGCTATCTTAACCTCATGAGTCCAATTGAGTCCTGTAAGTTTGAGTTAATCCAGTTTTATACAAGAGGAGGATCACTAACCAAAGCCTTCACCAGGCCCTCCCAGGTCAAAGTAGAGTCCAAGCCCATAAAGCCTCCACAGTTGAAGATGCCTGGCATCCTAGGAATATTCCTCTTCTAGGGGCCCCAACCCAGAAGCCCTCTCAAGCCTAGAAGCCCAGAAGGAGATGGTGCCCCAGGCCTTCCCCAAGTCCAAGTTAAGGTGGGCGCCCAGGGTTTTCCAGCCCATGGGCCAAGCCCCATTTGATGGCCGCCCAAGTCCATCTGGAGATGCCCACTTGCTGCCCAAAAAGTCCATAAGGAGGTGCCTAAGGTCCAAGCCCACTCCAAGGAGGCGCCCTAGCCCAAGTGAAGACCAAGTCAAAGGGGAATATTCCTTTCCCAACCCAACAAGGAATTCCTCTCCCAAGTCAATTAGGAAGTGTAGTTGTATTCAAATTTTGTAATCCTCTTCCTAATCAAATTATGTAATCCAATCCTAACAAGGAGAGGACCTGGGTGAGCCTATAAATACCCACCCCCTCCCCCTCTTGTAATCAATCTCTTATTCATGAAATAAACTCTGGTAAATTTTTGTTTTAGCTTGTGTTCTCTTTGGAATTGTGTGTGTGAGATCTGAGTGCCCTAGCCTTACAAACCCTAGCCGACCAAAGCCACCTTCTTCAAAGCCCTAACATGCCCCAAGTGGAGAGCCCTAGCCATCCCCCCTAGCAAGGAGTCCTTCTACTTCCAGGCCACCAACTTCATCATCCTGCTTCCATCTTCCTTCAAACCCTAATCCCTGTTGTGCTTTCTTATTTGCTTTCTAACTGATCCCCTGAGTTTGTAGGATCCCCGAGGTGTCACCTCCAAGGAGGAGGCCTTCTTTGCCTCCTAGATCGATCCAAGATAGTTGATTGATCTGTGGAACAAATGGCTTATCTTCTAGGCGATGATCTAGAGTGCATGTGACCCCGTCTTCGATAGGATCTTCAAATAGTTGTTTGGTACAATCCTTTTCCCTCTTGACTTCTAATTTCATTAAAGGTACACTATCCTAACCGGGGTTTTCTCAATCCTCGAGGTCCTTCTTTTATTATTCTGCATGAGTTCATATGTAGGTATGTTAGTTCTTTTCATTACTAGTTTAACTACTAGTCTTTACTATTTTTCGGGACTTTAACCTCCAACTTAAATCTCTAAAAAAATACAAAAAAATTAGTTACTATTTTTTCCTACATTCATGTCGGTCCTAGAGTCATCCCGCATCAGTTTGGTATTAGAGCAGGTTTAGGATAGCTTGCATCTTCATTAAAATAACAAAAACATTCATATCTATTTTTCTGCATCCTGTCATCTGCATTAGGGATCTGAGTTTTGATCTATTTCATCATCTTAGGATTTTTATTTTTCTCTAAAATTTTCACAGCATACTCTCTGTTCAGTCTTAATAATTTTAATTATTTTTAATTATCTTTAGAGAAACAAAAAAATTATAGAAAATCTACATCCTAAAAACCCTAATAGAAATCCTAAGTTTTCTGTACATAGTCTGAAATCCTAGGTATTGCATCATCATCCGAATTTTAGTTTGCATGAAATTTGGTAGGGGTCATCTTCACTACTAATCCTCTATCTTTAGATTTTTTGGAATTTCTTTCTACTCTGAAACTGTACAACTACTATATTAAATCAAACCCTAATTTCAGTTTCTGTGATTTCTGCATACTTGGCTTAACCTAACCTAATCAACTACCAAACCCCTCCCAACCCAAGCCAAATTTTGTTTGATAACTTAACCAACTTAAATTTAATTTTCCACCTCATAAAAAGATAAAAAATATTTTTTATTTTTTGTTTGTTATTAGATTGCATTAGGGTACATCGAATGTGCATCATATCACTAAACTAATCTTAAGGGCACTTTCACTATCTCAGATCAGGGGGTCATTACCTATCCTGGGCCCAAAACAACCACCTTCCATTCATACCCAAATCTTAATTAAAATCAACTAGTAACCTAATTTGCTCTAGTGAGCTAGGGACACCCACAGGTCGGGTCCGAGTTGTGTGGGTAAACTAGAACATTCAATTCTCCAATTATTACTAAAAACTGGTATCTAAGGCTAGAGGTCTAGAGGCAAACACCTTAAGTGGACTGGTGGTTTTTAATTAGGACCCTGTCACAGGAAGGGGGAGCCTCCCACCATGGTGCGGGCACCAGGATCAGACGAAGACTTCAGGGTTCCATTCGGATCTTTGATTGACCTTGCCCGAGATAATTAGGGTTTCAAGTTTTGTAATAAAGTTGACCTGGTCAACGTGAGGTTGTATTTTTATTTTTGAGTCTGTAGTCCTTTTGGGACCTTTGCATTTCAATTCAATTGAGTCATGTTGACTCAGTCTGTCATTTGTTTGAGTCATGGTCAAAGTCAAGAGGGCTATTTGAAGACCCAAGACAAGAGGCGCCATATCTCTTTGCCATAGGGTGCCACATTTTTTCTTCCATGATCCAGCTACAAGTGGGTGCCACACTCCCTGCCACATCTCCATCCAGTGTCTTTGGTCCCCACACCATAAGAAGTAAGTTCCCCTTTTTCTTGCACCACTTGGGGGAGAAATCCATCAAGATACCTCAATCCAAGGGGGAGCCAACTTCTTTCCAGATAAACCCAAGCCAGGATGGCAAGAATTTTTCTTGAAGAGAGGATGAAGGAGGTGCCCCACAATGTTCCATAAAAATCCAAGTTATAAAAGGAAAGAGAGCATGTCTTGGGAAGAAAATCAATGAGGCACCCAAAAGTTTCCTAAAGTGCCAATGCCATGAAAAGAAAGGAGCAACACTTGGGGAGCAAGACTAGGAGGCACCCAAATACTTCCAAATAAAACCAAGCATGGAAGGAAAATGCTTGTCTTGAAGAGCAAGGCTAGGAGGCGCCATCTTCTTGCCATTTGGAGCCACCAATCAACATTTAAGGAAGCTTTTGGCCGGCCATTAAGAGGAGGATTTGATTCTACACGCCTAATTTAGAGTCCATCCCATTAGTCCCACATGGGAAGATGTAAAAACTTGATTTCTTGTAAAGGTCTATAAAATAGACCGCTCTTATAAGTTTTAGAATAATGATGAATGAAATCAATTTCTTTGTGAGCAACTTTGTGTTTCTCTCTTCCGCATTTGTATTCAAGTGTTGAGCTCCGTGAGGGAGTAAATCCGGGTCCGTAGGAACCTTGAGAAGGTGTGAGATCTCCAACCCCAAAACCCTAGCTTAGTCCACCCATCTCTACTCCACCACCACCAAACCCTAGCCGCCCATCATCTTTCCTCCAATCACCATCCAAACCCTAATTTTCAATCTATATCCCATGGCCCCTCTCTTCCACATAGAGGCCGGCCACCAGCATCCAGGTTCAGATCAACTGTTTCAACTACAGAGCAAGTTCAAAGAAAAGTCAGATCAGTATCAAGATCTCCAGAACTTCTACATCCAACAATCTTCATTAAGTCCTCAGGTCAGTGTCTTTCTTTGAGTTTCTGGTTCTTCTTTTGTTCTTCTTCTTCCAGATCCTGAGTTCGAGAAGAAGGCCAACCTTGCCATAGGACTATAATCCGAGGATCCATTGCGAAGATACTCCATCTCCAAGGATCCTACAATCTGCTCGAGAGTGTCCTTCAATTGAAGCAACGAGAGATATCACAGTCAGGTATAAAACCTTCTCTTCTCTCTTCATCTGTTTCTTGAAAGAGGAGTAAACCCTAGATCTGGAGGTTTCTCAATCCCCAGCGATCCTACTTCTGAGTTACTCTGATAATCCACTCCTTTTAATTGTGCTTTCTGTCATTTCTTAGTTTCTTTCAACATTAGTTTATCTTTCCTTTGAGTCAAAGCCAACTTCTGAAAATATATATATATATATATAAAGAATTAGTCTTAATTTTCTTCCGCATCGCATCATTTTATTTATTCTGCATCATTTTGGTATCAGAGCCCTGTCTAGGGTTCTTGCTTGTTTGATTGTTTTTCGTTCCTTTTTACTTTTGCTGCCTGGAGTAGACTCCCCTGGCCGTCCGGTCCTAGGAACAAGCGAGACGCAAGCCTCCTCCTCCCATTCCATGGGAGTTCCTAGGGCGTGTAGGGGTGCCGCTGGGTTATAACTTCTAGGCAGGGATTGTAAACGGTACACACGTTCTATTTTCTACCAGTAACCATCCTGTTATTCGAATTGTTTCTCTCTACATAAAATTTCAAATTAAGTAATTCTTATTTTTTTGGAACCAGTATAATTGAAAGTAATTTACATAAAATTTTTATTATTTATTAATTTATGTAGATTTTCTGAGATCAATTTTACTGCTGTTCTGCTTTTTATTTTTTGCAAGCTATTTTTTTTATTTGAGTGTGCATAAATTGAATCTATCTTAAGGGCACCGAAGTTGCAACATAAGGGGAGGATTGAGACCCTCTCCTTAGCCCAAAACCACCTCCCGTGCATTCGAACCTGAGCCTTTAATCTTAAAATTTATTAGACCTAACTTGTCCTAGTGGGCTAGGGACACCAACTGGTTGGGTCTAGGCTGGTGTTGAGTCAGTTTATCTAGTTACTCTGTGTGTGCTTTATACTCAGTGTCTAGAACGGTGGTTCAGGGATTCTGTCCCGAAGGGCTTGTGTGCTGGTCCGCCTACCTGGCCAATCACTGATTGGTATCTAGGTTTGGCAATTAGGGACCTAACACTCCCCTTACACCTACCTGGCTGAGTCCCGAGTTACTACAAGCTAGCTTGCCACTCTGATTGGGCATTTAGTTTGGGCTCTAGGTCTAGTTAGCCCGTAGTCGTTTCAGTTGAGTCTCATTTGGTGTGCTTTCTTGCATCATCATGTCCACCCGGAACGGAGTACCCTACCAACCTGGTCAAACCCAACCTGATTTAGAGGCCATGATTAGAACTCTTACCAAAAGTATAACCAAATTGAGTCAGGATATGACTGATACTGTTGCCCAGTTTAGGAATCCAGTCCGTGAGGATCTTACCCAGCTTAGGGATCGAGTCCAAGTACTTGAGGAACCTAGACATCATAATTGGACTCCTGACCCAGATTTTAATGTCCCTCAACCTCACCCACACCAGGAGCCTAGGAGGACCTTATACCGTGATCCCAAGCATAACCTTAGGAAGCCTAACCATGATATCTATAGTGTGGATCGTGTCTATGAGAGGTCCTTACAATATTCTAGACCAGTCACTCAACAACCCAAGTCTTCTAGATCAAACCATTTAGATCCACACCCATGCCCAAGTAAGGTCTCTACTAGCTTGAAACCCAGTGTGACCCAAGTTCCTATATCGCAAGAATGTTGGTTTTGTGGAGAAAGAGGCCATAAATCTAGTCAGTGCCCATGCATAGGACTGGCTTGTGCACAACTAAGTGGTAAGAATCCTAAGGATGACATTAATGAGGGAGAACCCAAGCCTACCAATGAGGAAGAAAGGTTAGGTATGACAAGCCCAGAATCAGTTGACCCGATTACCACTGACCCGAAACCCATTGAAGATGGCATCGAGGAAGTATATGATGCTGGCTTGAGTCTAGTTGATGAATATAAGGGGGAAGAACTTGAAGAATGTGACATCGATACTATTGGTTCCTTACCTGAGGAGACCTTGGAAAGCAACCAAGTGGTAGGACCTAGTTCAGAAATTCAAGAGATTTGTGAGAACTAGGTTCCTTTAGTCAGATACCCCTAGGAAGAACTCATAGTTTTAGCCTGAGCTATCAGTTCGTACCCTCTAATGACAATCATTCCCTAAGTACCAATTGAAGATCTTTGCACTGAACTGTTTAAGTTTGCCCACCCTATGGTAGATCCTCTCCTTAGGATGACTGAATCAAGCCTCTTACAATTGGACCTTGTCCCACGCCCAGCCACTAAGGTCTCTCCCGTAATCTCAGTTGAACATCCTTGTCTTGAGCGGATTGATTCACCCAGTTCTGTAGAAGTCCTCCTTATGGCCCCAGACCCCTTCCTTCGCATGACTGACCTACCCTTCTATAGAGTATACCTTTCCGCACCCATAGGTCAAATTTCAAGTCTTGAGGTCATCATCCATAGGCCCTTCCATGAATCATTCTCTAATCCATTTCTTGAGAAAGTGGGTCATTATTTGCTTAGAGAACAAACCTTAACTGTTGCAATCACATGTCCTAGGCTACTCCCCGAACCATCTCTTGATCCATTCCTGGGAGTAGCAAACTTTTCCTTTCGTAAGGATGACCAGTTGACACTCATAGATCACCATTCAATCCTTCAGGTCACCACCTTTAGTCAGCAGGTAATTCGAGACTCCACCTCATATTTCCTCCCTTTATCTAGGACTTCCAATGCTTCTTACACCATCCAAGTATACTTTGTCGAAGTCTTTAGAGTGAACCACGTGTCAGAACCTATTAGGTTTGCCACCTACTTCTGGAAGACCTTATGGCACCTACTAGGCATCCATGATAAGTTTTCATGCTCTGCATGCCATCCTCCGACCCAAGGTCAAACCTAGAGAGCCGTAGTTTGTTAGGTTTAGACCTAGGGTTCCTTTGAATAAAGTCCATTCTTTAGGAATGCATCGTCAGTCGAGTTTAGGACATTGACTCAGATTTTGGTTGAGTGAGAATACCAGGAATTGGGATTTGTATTTACCCAGGGCTGAATTTGCATATAATGACTCGGTCAATAGGTCTATAGGTAAAAGCCCTTTTGAGATTGTTCATGGGTACAAGCCTCACACACCACTTGACCTAGTTCTTTTGCCAGTCCACATACGAGTCTCCGAGTCTGCTGAAGACTTTGCACAGCATGTAAAGAACTTGCATAAAGAAATTCATGCCAAAATAACTTTAAGTAATGAAACTTATAAGAAGTTGGCTGATTCTCAAAGGCGAGTCAAAACTTTTGTTGAGGGAGACTATGTAATGATTAGGTTAAGGCCTTAGCGGTTTCCTCCTGGAACCGTTAGAAAGCTACATGCTAGAGGAGCTGGACCATTTAGAGTGATGAAGAGAGTGGGACCCAATGCCTATGTGCTTGAGTTGCCTCCAGAGCTAGGCATTAGCTCCACTTTCAACATTACAGACCTAGTAGAGTACAGGGAGCTAGCTGTGATTCCCAGTGAGCCATTTGAACCTAATCCTGTTATTGAGAGTGATCCCGACCCTGTGTGTCCACCAACAAACTGGCCTGTGAGGAAAGAGCAAATTGAAAAGATCTTGGATGATCAGGTTATCTCTACTCGTAATCGAGGATACCAAAGAAACCTGGTCCGCTGGCAAGGAAGGCCAGATTCTGATGACTCTTGGATCTCCCGAGATGAATTACAAGAGCTGGATCTAAATATCATGGAGAGATACCAGAGCCAACTTGAGCCTTACTCGACAGGGTCGAGTTCCTCCCACCACGGGAGAATTGGTGTGGGCACCAGGATCAAACAAAGACTTCAAGGTTCCATTCGGATCTTTGATTGACCTTGCCCGAGATAATTAGGGTTTCAAGTTGTATAATAAAGTTGACCTGGTCAATGTGAGGTTGTATTTTTATTTTTGAGTCTGTAGTCCTTTTGGGACCTTTGCATTTCAATTCAATTGAGTCATGTTGACTCAGTCTATCATTTGTTTGTGTCATGGTCAAAGTCAAGAGGGCTATTTGAAGACCCAAGACAAGAGGCGCCATATCTCTTTGCCATAGGGTGCCACATTTTTTCTTCCATGATCCAGCTACAAGTGGGTGCCACACTCCCTGCCACATCTCCATCTAGTGTCTTTGGTCCCCACACCATAAGAAGTAAGTTCCCCTTTTTCTTGCACCACTTGGGAGAGAAATCCATCAAGATACCTCAATCCAAGGGGGAGCCAACTTCTTTCCAAATAAACCCAAGCCAGGATGGCAAGAATTTTTCTTGAAGAGAGGATCAAGGAGGTGCCCCACAATGTTCCATAAAAATCCAAGTTAAAAAAGGGAAGAGAGCATGTCTTGGGGAGAAAATCAAGGAGGCACCAAAAAGTTTCCTAAAGTGCCAATGCCATGAAAAGAAAGGAGCAACACTTGGGGAGCAAGACTAGGAGGCGCCCAAATACTTCCAAATAAAACCAAGCATGGAAGGAAAATGCTTGTCTTGAAGAGCAAGGCTAGGAGGCACCATCTTCTTGCCATTTGGAGCCACCAATCAACATTTAAGGAATCTTTTGGCCGGCCATTAAGAGGAGGATTTGATTCTACATGCCTAATTGAGAGTCCATCCCATTAGTCCCACATGGGAAGATGTAAAAACTTGATTTCTTGTAAAGGTCTATAAAATAGACCGCTCTTGTAAGTTTTAGAATAATGATGAATGAAATCAATTTCTTTGTGAGCAACTTTGTGTTTCTCTCTTCCGCACTTGTATTCAAGTGCTGAGCTCCGTGAGGGAGTAAATCCGGGTTCCCTAGGAACTTTAAGGAGGTGTGAGATCTCCAACCCCAAAACCCTAGCTTAGTCCACCCATCTCTACTCCACCACCACCAAACCCTAGCCGCCCATCATCTTTCCTCCAATCACCATCCAAACCCTAATTTTCAATCTATATCCCACGGCCCCTCTCTTCCACATAGAGGCCATCCACCAGCATCCAGGTTCAGATCAACTGTTTCAACTACAGAGCAAGTTCAAAGAAAAGTCAGATCAGTATCAAGATCTCCAGAACTTCTACATCCAACAATCTTCATTAAGTCCTCAGGTCAGTGTCTTTCTTTGAGTTTCTGGTTCTTCTTTTGTTCTTCTTCTTCCAGATCCCGAGTTCAAGAAGAAGGCCAACCTTGCCATAGGACTACAATCCGAGGATCCATTGCGAAGATACTCCGTCTCCAAGGATCCTACAATCTGCTCGAGAGTGTCCTTCAATTGAAGCAACAAGAGATATCACAGTCAGGTATAAAACCTTCTCTTCTCTCTTCGTCTGTTTCTTGAAAGATGAGTAAACCCTAGATCTGAGGGTTTCTCAATCTCCAGCGATCCTACTTCTGAGTTACTCTGATAATCCACTCCTTTTAATTGTGCTTTCTGTCATTTCTTAGTTTCTTTCAACATTAGTTTATCTTTCCTTTGAGTCAAAGCCGACTTCTGAAAATATATATATATATATAAAAAGAATCAGTCTTAATTTACTTCCGCATCGCATCATTTTATTTGTTCTGCATCACACCACCCCACCTCTTACCTGGCTAGTGGAAGGATTTGTTGCTGAGTTGAATGTAAGTTGAGTCGATCCATTCCACTTTGTCTCTAGGTCTAGCAAACTGTAGTACATAGTAATCATGTGTGCTTGACTATATCATAACACCTTGACTGATTGATTGCATGACCACTAGGTTAGGAACCCAATACCAACAGTCTAAACCCCAACCCAGTTCAACCATGGAGCCTAATTTTGAGACTCTCATAAAGGCCATGTGATATAGAACAAATAAGATGATGCGATGCGTAAGTAAATTAAGACTAATTTTTTTTTTTTTTTTTTGTTAGAAGTTGGATTCACTCAAAAACAAGGCTAACTAATATTGAAAGAAAATATGCACTGAAAGAAAGCACAATTCAAAATAGTAGATTATCAGAGTAATAAAGAAGTAGGATCGCTGGGGATTGAGAAACCCCCAGACCTAGGGTTTACTCCTCTTTCAAGAAACAGACGAAGAGAGAAGAGAATGTTTTATACCTGACTATGATATCTCTCTTTGCTTCAATTGAAGGACACTCTCGAGCAGATTGTAGGATCCTTGGAGATGAGGTATCTTCGTAATGGATCCTCGGATTGCAGTCCTATGGCAAGGTTGGCCTTCTTCTCGTACTCTGGATCTGGAAAAGATGAAGAACAAGATAAGGATGTAAGAAACTCAAGGAAGAGACCTTTACCTGGGATAGCTCCGGACTGCTTGAACTTTGAAGATGAGGGAAGAGTATGGAGGTGGCGGTGGAAGATGGAGTGGATTTAGGATTTGGCTGGTAGGACGGCGGCTTGCAGATGAAAAGGACCTAGGGCTTGATATAGTGGGCGGTGGCTTGGAGAAGGAGATGGCGGCCTTGAATGAAGTGGGAATAGGGTTTAGGAATTTGGGTGTTGGTGGCTAGGATGATGAAAGGAAATTAGGGTTGGCGGCCAGGGATGAAAGCAGGGCAGGGTTTTGGTAACTTTGGAGATCTCTCACCTCCTCAAGGCTCCAATGGAACCCGGATTTACTCCCTCACGGAGCTCAACACTCAAAGAAGTACGGAAGAAGAGAACACAAGGTTGATCAACACAAGAAAAGATTTCATTTACTCATTCTTATCAAAAGATTACATAAGGGTCCAATATATAGACCTTGCAAGAGAAACAAAATTACACTACTTCCCATATGGGACTAAACATTCATCCTAAGCATGAAAAACTTTCCCTTGACCGACCAGGCTTCTTTCCTTGGAGTGGGCGGCCTCAAATGCAAGGTGATGGCTTCATATGGCAGGTATGTGGGGCACCTCCTAGTTCTTCTCCTTAAGTCATGGGTTTTCTTTCCATGACTTGCTCTTTCTTGGAAGAAAATACTCATCTCCTAGTCTTTCTCCCCAAGACTAGGCTCCTTCCATTCATATCCAGGTACTTTAGGCAGGTGTGGGCGCCTACCTTGAAGTCCTCTCCAAGAAAAATCCCCTGCTCCTTTAGCTTGGTTACTTTTGGCAGCTTGTGGGCGCCTTCCTTGACTTCTCCTAAGAAAATTTTCTTGCTCTCTTGGGCGTGGGGACCAGGGACACTAGGATGAAATGTGGCACCAACTGGTCTTGGGAGTGTGGCTGGGAGTGTGGCGTCCACTTGCATTTGGCCTTGGAAGAAAAAATGATGCCCTAGGGAATGGCGCCAACCAGGACTTGACTTGGACTTAGACTGAGTCAACATGACTCAACAAAATGAAATGCAGACTCAAAGAAATAAAATAATCTGGTTGACCAGGTCAACCCTTATTACAAACCCTAATCTTCGGGCAAGGTCATTCAGAGATCTAGATGGAACCCTGAAGTCTTCTTCTGATTTTGGTGCCCGCACCACCATGAGTGACCAGATTATCATCCAATTGACCACCCAGATGAACCAAATGAATACCCAATCCCAAAATCAGCTTACCCAATTAACCACCCAAATGAATCATAGATTTGACTAATTGACCCAATCGAATAACCAAGAAACCAATAGGCTTGACCATTTAACCAATAGGCTTGACCAAGTAGAGGACTGATTAGGAACCCTAGAAAGAACCCAAGAGTCCAATACTGAACCTGATCCTAATTCACCCCTTTCCACATCCCATAACCCTAGGAGAGCCCAAAATCATGACCAATTTATGGAGCCCAACCCTAGGAGAGCCCAATGCCAGGAGCCATATCAGGAGCTATATCAAGAGCCAACCTTGAGCGTACTAGGAAATAGAAAGAACTTCCTCCTATAAACACCTGGCAAGACATGAAACAGAAACTTAAGAAAAAGTACCTTCCTGAATCCTACAATCAGAAACTCCTAGACCAATGGAATAGGATACGTCAAGGGAATAGGCATGTATCAGATTATATTGTCCAGTTTGATGACTTCGCCATAAGGTGTAATGAACCCGAGTCTCTGGCACATACCTTGTCTAGGTTTAGAATCGAATTATGTAAAGATATCCAAAGAGAGCTATATATGAGGGAGGTCACTAATTTGGAGCAAGCCTACCAGATAGCTAGACACTATGAACAATTTCAGAGGGGACCTACATACCAGCGATCCAAACCTTCTAGGAGCAATGCCCCCTTTCCAAAATCGAACTCTATCCAGGTATACCAGGACCAACCCAATCCCAATCCAATTCGATCCAACCCCAACCTAGTCTAATCGAACCCCAACCTAGTCCGATCCAACCTTAACCCAACTCGACCCAACCCCAACCTAACCCAACCCATCCCAACCCTAACCCTCTTCGACCCAACCCTAGCCTGAGTCAATCCTGTTCCAGCAATTCTGCACCTTTTAGGACTGATAAAGTAAGGCACACGCATTTTAGAAAACCCCAAGCCCCAGCCCCAATGCTTGCTTTAGATGCAATAAGGTAGGTCATTATGCTAGCCAATGTCACACCAGATCTTTACGCATAGGGGAGCTTGAGGAGGAAGAGCCTGAACCTAATAATGAAGAAGGTGAAGAGGTCTATGAAGTTGAGGCAGACTTGATTGATGAGTATGAGGAAGATGAGAAAGAATTTGATCAGTTTGACCTAGTAGGGGTAGTTAGGTGCATCCTAGCCTAGACTAGGACACATGAAGATTGGCATAGGAATAACATCCTATAAACCTTTATGAAAATTAGGGATAAGGTATGCAACATTATTATAGATAGTAGGAGCTGTGTGAGTGCCATCTCACTTAAGGCAGTTAAAATCCTAGGCTTAAGCCCAGTTCCCCATCCTAGCCCCTATAAGGTTTCTTGGATAGATTCCACATCCATACCCATAAAATTTAGATGCCAAGTCCAAATCCAGCTTCAGTCTTATTAGGATAAAGTATGGTGTGATGTTGTGCCCATGGGAGTTAGCAATATAATTTTAGGTAGACCCTGGCTTTATGATCATGACGCTACCCTATATGGCCGGTCTAATGCATGTATGTTTAGCTTTCATGGGAAGAAGATTACAATTAACCCCACCCCACCTCAGGATAAAGTTAAGAGATGATCTAGCTTACTAAAAGAGAAGAAGTCTTGAGTTAATTTAATCATTGCTAAAGAGCTAAAGAAGGAGATATCTGAGGGAACTATTGTTTGGATGTTAACTGTAAAAGAAGTACTTGATCAATCTGATAAACAGTACCCTCAGGAGGTCAAGGGAATCTTAAGTGAGTTTAATGATACATTTCCCAATGATTTACCTGACCAGTTACCACCAATAAGGGACGTCCAACATGTCATAGATCTAGTCCCAGGAGCTACCCTACCCAATCTGCCCCAATATAGAATAAACCTAACTGAACATTTAGAGTTACAGAGACAGGTAAGTGAACTCCTTAGAAAAGGGTTTATTAAGAAGAGCTTAAGTCTTTGTGCTGTACCAGCCCTATTAACCCCTAAGAAGGATGGCACATGGAGGATGTGTGTCGACAGTCATGCCATAAACAAAATTACTATGAAATATAGGTTTTCCATTCCCCGATTGGACGATATGTTAGATATGATGGCCGGTGCAACCATCTTTTCAAAAATTGACCTTAAGAGCAGCTATCATCAGGTTAGAATCAGACTAGGGAATGAGTGAAAAATGGCATTAAAACCAAGGATGGTCTATATGAATGGGTTGTTATGCCTTTTGGGTTATCTAATGCCCCCAGCACCTTCATAAGAATTATGACCCAAGTCCTAAGGATGTTCATAGGAAAGTTTGTAGTGGTTTATTTTAATGACATCCTAATCGACAGTAGGACTAAGGAAGACTACTTGGATCACTTGAGATAGATTTACCAAACCCTTAGGAAGGAGAATATCTATGCCAACTTAAAAAAGTGTGATTTCCTGACCCATAGAGTCATCTTCCTAGTATTTATGGTGACCCCTGACGGAGTGTCCGCTGATCCTGAAAAGGTTAGATCTATAGTAGAGTAGCCAGTACCCACTAGTATCCATGAGGTACGTAGTTTTCATGGTCTAGCCACTTTCTATATGAGATTTATCAAGGGATTTAGTATTGGGAGTTATGTCCCAAAGCCAATTGTCTAGGCTGTAGACGGTTATGCTATCTTTGTATTTGTATATGAATTTTTTTTCAATAAATAAAAGTTATTTTTCGCTGTCCATCATATTTACGTTTCCTGTAAAGAACTCTTGTGTGATGGAGTCCTTAGAACTACATTGTTTGATATAGAGAGGATATATCAAGTAGTTCTTAAACTGGTTCACAACCAAATGATACATTGTTATAGAACGATAATGTATCAAGTGTAAGTTGTTGTATGTCACATTTGTTGGTTGTCCTATTAACCAAGGAGTGTGGAGACACTGGTGTGACATGCAAATGAAATGTATGACATCTTACTAAACGTGACTATCTACGGAGCTCCCTTCTGTCAAAGGATTGCTCGTGAAGGGATATGGGTATATGTGTCCTTCAGACCTGAGGTCACCATAGCAGCTTGCAAGCAACTCACTGAACTTTGGTACCGGACTACCTGGATTTCTAATCCAGTGATGGAAGGTTTCCGGGTGCTGTCAAGTACTTTTGGAGCGGTGGTGGATCAAGATGGAATTGACCTCTTCAAATAGTTTAGATTGAATGACTCACTATGTCTCAATTCAGCAAAACCTCGACCAGGATAGTTCTTGTGAGGAGTCACAGAACTTGTGAGGTTGAGACATGATCTGGATAAACCAAATTAGGGTTGGCAGTCTAACCCTAGGTCATCCTGAGCATTGTAAGGTCAAAGGGATGAATTATGTGGCAACCATATGCTAGAGATTCTTGTGAGGTGCTCGGCGTCTTTAACCTATCCAGACGTTGGGTATCATTGCTAGATGAGGACTTTGACTAGTACTGGAAATGTTTCAGTGCTACCAACTTAGTGTTCAAACCTATGGGATCACACACCATAGAGGATTTCTATCTGATCTTATGGCTAATCGATGATTGGGAATCGTTTGTCGTTACCCGAAGTCAATATGATTGACTTTGTTCCAAGTGTCGACACTTGGAATTTTGCAAGTGTTGACACTTGGTGAAGTGTTGACACTTGGCAATTTTTGAGTGTCGACGCTTCCTGTGATGAATAGATTTCTGGGAGGATTTCGTGAAGAATTTTTGGGTAGGTTTTGACCTGGTTTGAATTTCGAATTCAAACCAGTTTTGGATCCAAGGCTTTATGGTATGAAAGTCATACTTACCTTAATGGGTTGGACCTATTTGGAATGGCCTTGATCCTCTACCCCATTCTCTCCCCTTAACTCTCCTTTCTTCTTCTCCCTCTCATGGCTGCACCTATAAATGAGGGTCATTCTATAAGCTACAGAGGTTACAACAACAGCAAAAGAAAACTTTGAGAGAGATAGATAAGGGTTGTGAGAATTCTAAGGATTGGGTGTGAGCAACCTAGCACTCTAGCTAGGTTTTGGAATGAGAGGTTTTGGGAGGAGGTTCCTATTTTCCTCTTAGTCTTCCTGGAAGAAGAAGATCAGCCAAGGATCCCGAAGAGCTAGCACTCTGAGAGAGTTGATCAGAGTCGAGCCCAGGTTAGATTTCCTATAGAGGCCGGATGCGTGTGTGGCTCGAGCACCCTCTTCCTTCTCACAGCACTTCCATTGCTTCTCTCAGAGGTATAAAGGTATGGTACTTTTATATATATTCATTTATTTTTTATGTTATATGAATGCTAGGTCATTATGCTAGTTCCTGTTGCGGGCAGATCGGTAGATTGTTTAGATCTATCTACCGAGCCTTCCGATGTGCATGCTTTAAAATTATTTTAAAACACATATCTTGTTGCCCTCTTTTCTTGTATATTGTATGCTAGGTGTAGATGCTTTTCACCTTCATTTAGCACCATTGTGGCATGCATAACTGATTGTATTTGGAAGGACGATTTTGAGTGGACTAAAGCAGTGGATAGGGCCTTCGTAAAGATTAAAGCTAAGATAACACAAGCACCTATCTTGAGGTTACCTGATTTCTCCAAAGTCTTTGAGGTAGCTTGTGATGCATCGGGAGTAGGCATAGGAAGAGTTCTGAGCCAACAAAATCATCCAGTAGATACTCAACCTATGATAAGGAATTCTATGCGATAGTACAAGCCCTTAGATATTGGAGACATTATTTACTACCCCAAGAGTTTGTCCTTTACTTTGACCATGAAGCACTCCGATTCCTAAACTCCCAGAAAATGTTAAACCCTAGGCATGCCAAGTGGGTAGAGTTTATACAAGCCTATACCTTTGTACTGAAACATTAGGTTGGAACCGAAAACAAGGTAGCAGATGCCCTTAGTCGACGTGCCTTGCTATTATACTCTGTTAGCACTGAAGTCATTGGATTCGATTAGTTGAAAAAAGAATATGAGACATGTCTAGACTTCGATGAAATTTTCCAATCCCTTACCCAAGGACCATCTTGTACCAATAGTAATACACCCTCTAAGATGGTTACCGTTTAGAAATAATAGACTACACATTTCTAGGACTTCACTTAGAGAATTCTTAATCTGGGAAATCCATGCAAGAGGCCTTGCTGGTTACTTTGACAGAAACAAGACTATCTCAGTTATAGAGGACCAGTTGTTTTGGCCTAGTTTAAAATGGGATGTTGCTCACATAGTGTCCAGATGTCGAACTTGTGCTATCGCAAAATAATAGAAGCAAAACATTGGTCTATATACCCCTTAACCCATACCAGATCATCCATGGTAGGATCTTAGCATGGACTTTATATTAGGCCTACCTAAGACCCTAAAAAAACATGACTCCATATGTGTAGTGGTCGATAGGTTTTAGAAAATGGCCCATTTCATACCGTGCTCTCAAACTTTTGACGCATCCAACATAGCCCGACTTTTCCTTGATCATGTGGTTAGGTTACTGGCCTTCCTAAGACTATAGTGTCTGATAGGGATGTCCGTTTCACCAGTTACTTATGGAAGACCCTTTGGCACTTATTAGGAACCAAGCTTAAGTTTTCTATAGCCTACCACCCTCAGACTGATGGCCAAACTAAGGTAGTGAACAGAAGTTTAGGAAATCTACTCAGATGCCTCGTAGGTGAAATTACCAGGAATTGGGACCTTCTCTTACCCTGAGCCAAATTTTCTTACAATAGTTTTGTTAATAAGTCCATAGGAAAAAGTCCATTTGAGGTTGTTCATGGTTACAAACCTAATAAACCTCTTGATCTGATCCCCTTACCCTTGCATGCATGAGTTTCTAAGTTTGCTCAGTCCTTTGCATAGCATGTTAGGGATTTGCATAAGGAAATTAGTCAAAAGATAAGCATAAGTAATGAAATCTATAAAAACTTGGCTAATTCTTGAAAAAAAGCTAAAGAGTTTTCTGCAGAGGATTATGTAATGATCAAGCTTAGGCATGAGCAATTCCCTCTAGGGATCGTAAAGAAACTACATGCTCGCAGAGTTGGACATTTCAGAATAATAAAGAGAGTTGCATCCAATGCCTATGTGCTCGAGTTGCCACTCTAGTTGGGCATTAGTTCAACCTTCAATATTTCAGACCTTATGGAGTACTGGGAGCCAGCAGTGATACCTAGCGAGCCTTTTGGACCTATCCCTTCCCTTGAGAGTGAATCCACCCCAGAGTGTCCACCTACAAATTGGCCTATAAGTGAGGAAAGGATTGGGCGCATCGTGGATGATCAAGCCATCAGTACTCAGAACAAAGGCTATCAACGGTATTTGGTCCGATGGCAAGGTCGGCCAAAATTTGAGGACTCTTGGATCATCCTAGAGGATCTGCAATGCCTCAACCTAGACATTCTTGAGTAGTATGAGAGCCGAGCTGAACCTTACTCGACAAGGTCGAGTTCCTTCCATCCCGGGAGAATTGGTGGGGGCACCAGGATCCAACATAGATTACTAGGCCCTATCTAGTTTGCTGATTAGAGTTTTGAGCCTTTAATAATGTGTCGAGTTTTGTAATAAAGTTAGTCCCACAATCGAGTCCTATAACAAGTTGAGCTGTCTCAACCTCATGAGTCCAATTGAGTCTTGTAAGTTTGAGTTAGTCCAGTTTTATATAAGAGGAGGATCACCAGCCAAAGCCTTCATCAGGCCCTCTCAAGTCAAAGCACAGTCCAAGCCCATAAAGCCTCCACACTTGAAGATGCCTGGCATCCCACGAATATTACAATTCCAGGTGCCCCAGCCCAGAAGCCAAGAAGGAGATGATGCCCCAGGCCTTCCCCAAGTCCAAGTTAAGGTGGGCGCCCATGGTTTTCCAGCCCATGCACCAAGCCCCATTTGATGGCTGCCCAAGCCTATTTGGAGATGCCCACTTGTTGCCCAAAAAGCCCATAAAAAGGTTCCCAAGGTCCAAGCCCACTAGAAGGAGGCGCCCTAGCCCAAGTTAAGACCAAGTCAAAGGGGAATATTCCTATCCCAACCCAACAAGGAATTCCTCTCCCAAGTCAATTAGGAAGTGTAGTTGTATATAAATTTTGTAATCCTCTTCCTAATCAAATTATGTAATCCAATCCAAACAAGGAGAGGACCTGGGTGAGCCTATAAATACCCACCCCCTCTCCCTCTTGTAATCAATCTCTTATTCATGAAATAAACTCTGGTGAATTTTTGTGTTAGCTTGTGTTCTCTTTGGAATTGTGTGTGTGAGATCTGAGTGCCCTAGCCTTGCAAACCCTATCCACCCGAAGCCATCTTCTTCAAAGCCATAACACGCCCCAGGTGGAGAGCCCTAGTTGTCCCCCCAGCAAGGAGTCCTTCCACTTCTAGGCCACCAACATCATCATCCTACTTCCATCTTCTTTCAAACCCTAATCCTTGTTCTGCTTTCTTATTTGCTTTCTAACAGATCTCCTGATGTTCGCAGGATCCCCGAGGTGTTCACTGTTGGGAATTGAGTCCCAAAGCCAATCGTCTAGGCTATAGACGGTTGTGCTATCTTGTATTTTGTATATGAATTCCTTTTAATAAATAAAAGTTATTTTTGGCTGTTCATCATATTTACATTTTTCTGAAATGAACTCTTGTATGATTGAGTCCTTAGAACTACATTGTTTGATATAGAGAGGATATATCAAGTAGTTCTTAAACTGGTTCACAACCAAATGATACATTGTTATAGGATGATGATGTATCAAGTATAGGTTGTTGTATGTCACACTTGTTGGTTGTCCTCTTAACCAAGGAGTGTGGAGACACTGGTGTGACATGCAAATGAAATGTGTGACATCAACCTGAACATGACCATCTGCGGAGCTCCCTTCTGCCAAAAGGTTGCTCGCAAAGGGATATGGGTATATGTGTCCCTCAGACCTGAGGTCACCCTGGCAGCTTGCAAGCAACTCACTATACTTTGGTGCTGGACTACCTGGATTTCTAATCCAGTGATGAAAGGTTTCTAGGTATAGTCAAGTACTTTAGGAGCGGTGGTGGATCAAGATGGAATTGACCTCTCCAAATAGTTTGGAGTGAATGACTCACTATGTCTCAATTCATCCAAACCTTGGCCAGGAAGTTCTTGTGAGGAATCACAGAACTTGTGAGGTTGAGACATGATCTAGATAAACCAAATTAGGGTTGGTAGTCGAACCCTAGGTCATCCTGAGCATTATAAGGTCAAAGGGATGAATTATGCGGCAACCATATACTAAAGGTTCTTGTGAAATGCTCTGCATCTTCATCATATCTGGACATTGGGTATCATTGATAGATGAGGACTTTGTCTGGTACTGAAAATGTTCCAGTTCTACCGGCTTAGTGTTTGAACCTATGGGTTCACATACCATAAAGGATTTCTATCTAATCTTTTGGCTAATCGATGATTAAGAATTATTTGTCGTCACCAGGAAGTCAATATGATTGACTTTGTTCCAAGTATCGATACTTGGAATTTTGCAGGTGTCGACACTTGGTGAAGTATCGACACTTGGCAATTTTCGTGTGTTGACACTTCCTGTGACGAACAGAAATCTGGGAAGAAATTCATGGGAGGATTTTAGGCATGTTTTGACCTGGTTTGAATTTCGAGTTCAAACCAGTTTTGGCTCCAAGGTTTTATTGTATGAAGGTCATACTTTTCTCTTTGGGTTGGATCCATTTGGTCTAACCTTGATCCTCCCCCCATTCTCTCCCCTCATCTCTCCTCCTTCCTCTTTCTCCCTCTCCCTACTGCCTCTACAAATGAACGTCATTTTCAGGGGCTGCCAATGGTTGATCCATAGATTTTGATGAAAGCTTTGAGAGAGGAAATAGAGAAGGGCTGTGAGAGGTTTTGGGATTGGGTGTGAGTAACCTAGAACTCTAACTAGGTCTTGGGAATAAAGATTTTAGGAAGGGGTTCCTGCTATCATCCTAGTCTTCCTGGAAGAAGAAGATCAGCCAAGGATCCCGAAGAGCTAGCACTCCAAGGGAGTTGATCAGAGTCGAGCCCAGGTGTGGATTTCCTGTAGACTCCAGATGCGTGTGTGGCTCGAGCACCCTCTTCCTTCTCACAGCACTTCCACTGCTTCTCTCAAAGGTATAAAGGTATGGTACTTTTATATATATTCTCTTGCTTTTGATGTTATATGCATGCTAGGTCATTATGCTAGTTCCTGTTGCGGGCAGATCGGTAGATCATTTAGATCTATCTACCAAGCCTTCCGCTGTGCATGCTTTAAAATTATTTTAAAATGCATATCCTTCTGCCCTCTATTTTTGCATATTGTATGCTAGGTGTAGGTGTTTTTCACCCTCAATGGTATCAGAGCAACAGGTTCTTTTTTATAGTATAATGATGCTAGCATGCTAATAACATCTCCTTTCTTTCTAAGTACTTGGATTGAGTGCTTCACCATGGCCGTTCGGTCATAAGAGAGAAGTAGGGCTGCAAGACCCTCTCTTCCCATTTAGTGGAGTCTCCTATGGCGTGTAGGGGTGCCTCTGTGATTGATTCTTGAAATGAAAAATAAGAAGAAAGAAAATTATGGGTTAAAAATGTTTTAATCTAATGTAATGATCATAAAACAACTTTAGATAAGATCTAAAATAATTGTTTTGATTTGTTTTGATTGAATGTTTGGAAAAACATAAGATTTGAAATCACTGTTTTTTCATTGTCTCAGGCTGTGAGTTGACACTTGGCCTTTGAAGTGTCGACTAATGAAAAAATTTCCTGAGATCTGGTTTCTATTTTTTTTCTGAGATAGGTTGAAGTATCGACACTTAACCCTGAAGTATCAACACTTAACCCTGAAGTGTCGACACATGACCATTGAAGTGTCAACACTTGAGTGCATCCTAGAAAACATGTTGTTCTATTTTTTGTTCCCTATCTCAGGCCTTGAGTCAACACTTGCCCCTGAAGTGTCGACACTTGGGTTGAAAATTCTAAAAAATAGTGAATTCAAATTTTATTTTTTTATAAAATTATTTTACATTTATAATTTAAAATTGATTTAATTTATTTAAGGCTATTGAACTTAATTAAGAATTAAGAATGACTAAGAACTCTAGAAATATGATTCAAAAGATTTTAAGTCATTTCAATAAGCCTTAAGGGTCATGGGTTAGCTTCTATTACTTCCTTAATTAGGTTAGACCTAAGTTTAGATGCATTGGACTTATTAGAGAACTAATCTAATCAAATATTGAGTTAGGATTTCTTCTCTAGATCTCTCTAATAGTTAGATTGATTAGTCCATAATCTAAATGGATCTAAATTATGGCTCAGTGGAAAGCCCGAGTCTTTAGGCTAGTCTAATAGAGTTTGATGAACCGATTGGTATCGAGGTAAGTTTGGCATTGTGATCATGGTTCTTTGGGGCTACCTCTTATCTAGCCAACTCTGTTGGTGTCTAAGGCAAGATGGTTAATGGTGGAACCCAACCCATGATCTCACTTACCTGGCCAATATGGTCAATCAGTATTGATTAGATAGTTCATTGACTCGTGTTAACCCTTGTCACTCAAGGTTAATCAGTCTTGACTAATTTTAGGTGCCCATGGATCATTAGTTATGTGTAACCCTCCTAGATTGCTGATGTGGTCAGTGGGAGGTTGATCCATGTCTTCTCATCTCTTCATCTGTCACATCAAAGTTAAATCCCTCTAAATTATTAGGTCCTTAAAAGGATAAAGTTATAAGGATAATCAAGTCCTAGCCTTCCATTAAGTGGGATAGTAATGTGTCCAGTAGTTCGATGTTCATCGACAGATCCAAAGATCGGGTGTTCATCGGGCTATTGAAATTGTTGTTCCTAATATGATGGCTCAGTACGACTCTTTTAATGGTGGTCAGGTGGGCTGGCCAAAGTCGGGCTTGACCATTCGTTAGTTAGAAGCATTAAATTTTGTCATGTTAATGGTTGGACCGGACCATGACCTTCAATAGGAGGCCCAAAGGCTGATTGAAGTGCTCATTGGAGCAAAACCCAATTACTAGAGGTTACTTGGAGAAGTAATCGATTAAAGAACTTACCTTTAGACACGCATGGATGGGCCAGCCAAAGTTGGGCTCATGTGTTGTCTATTGGACTCTAGTACCCGTTAAGGAATTAAAGTAATTACTCGGATTGGAGGTAGAGGGTACCAATCTATGCAAAATAATGGGAGGGACCTTTAGACTAAAGTCCATGTCTTTAGGTTAATAATTCATATACACTAATTAGCTTAGGTTTTCCTTTCAGATGTCTTCCAACTTGTCACTCCGATCTCTTCTCGACAATGAGAAGCTCAATGGACCCAACTTCGATAGCTGGTATCGAAGGCTCAGGATTGTCCTAGAGCACGAACGAATCTTGTATGTGATATCGTATCCGGCACTTGAGATCCCTAGTGCCAATGCTTGGGGTTCGGTCAGAGACACTTATCAGAAGTGACTCTCTGACAGGACCACTGTCTGATGCATCATGTTGGAAATGATGAACGATGAGTTCAGTCACAAATTTGAGGAAGCCCAACTAGAAGAAATCCTTCAAAGGTTAAAGGAGTCTTTCGGGACACCAAACGACGTTGAGAGGTACAGGGTCTCCTGTACCATTTACAATGCGCATATGCGTGATTGATGCGGGACAACTCTAAGTTTGCTACAGATGCAGGAACAATAGTAAAATATTTTTTTTGTAATTTTTATAATTTAGTTTGTAAGCTAAATTCCGAAATAAAAGTAAGAACTAGTAAGAAGAAGAGCAATGCATAGAATCATCGTATCGCAGGCAAACTCATGCAAAATAATAAATTCCAGGACCCAAGAATTGAGAAACTCCCGGATTAGGATAGCTTATCTTCATCAAGTTAGAAATTTAAAGAAGGAAAGGATGTTACCAATCAGTGATTTGAAGAACGTCCGATGAAGAGATCACACAGCACTCTGATAGGAGACTGGATGATGAAGTTCGGTTCCCTTGATTAGATGGCTGATTTGAATGGTTTTGGATGCAAGGAAAGCCTCCTCTGGGGAGGTGAAACACCTTGGGGATCCTGCAAAACATCAATGGTCAATCAAAATAGCAAGTAAGAAAAAGAAAGGGGATTAGGTTTAGAAGGAATCAGGTTAGGGTTTAGAAGGAATCAGGTTAGGGTTTAGAAGCGAGGCGACTTGAAGCTTGATGAAGATCTCCTTGCTTGGTGGCCTAGGGAACTCCTTCTTGGATGTGTGAAGGCTTGGATGGCAGTGACTTAGGGTGTGGAAGGATGCTAGGGCAGCAAGGAAACACAAACACAAACCAAAGAACTAAAAAAACAAAGTAACATAAGCTTGCAAGCTCAAAATAAATTCACCATGGTTTTGATATCATGAATAAAAGTTGATTACAAGAGGGAAAGGGGTGGGGTATTTATAGAGTTCCCATGCCCTCACTAACCATGGTTTCACTTGGGTTACAAGTCCTCTTCCAAATAGGAATACAAGTCCTTTTCTAGCTAGGTTAGAAAAACAAATCTCCATTAGGTTAGGAATTGACCTAGTCTTCTCCTTTTCCCTTCATGCTTTGACTATTCCACTCAAGGACACCTCTTGAACTTGGTCAACACTTCAAGGATGCCTAGGGGGCATGTTGGGCCTCTAGGAGAAGAAAGGGGTCAGCCCAAAGGGGCTTGGGTGTATGGGTTTGGGCCTTTGGAAGCTGGGGTGGTCTGTTAGCCTGGTAGCAGGAAAATTCCCTGGAATCTTGCTTCTTAAGGGCTTGGGCTTGGCACCTGGGCTTGATTTCTTTGGACTTGGATGCAGGTAGACCTCTGGAATCATGGGTTCCCTGTTCTGAGAATATGCTTTGGCATCTGGAAGGGAATATGGGTATCTAGAGGGCATCTGGAAGGAATCAGGATTTTCGGAAGCATCTTGGATCCTGGGTTGTCACACAAAATCCAATGGGCTGATGTAGTGGCCTCTGACTCCTGGATGTGGCCTGGTGGAACTCCAAAATAGGGTGACCTCCTCTCTTGTATAAAAATTGGGCTCATACTGGACTCATAATTGATGTACAGGACTCAAAATACTGACTAGGTTGAGGGTTGAGACAAATCAACTAACCTCAACTTATTACAGGACTCAATCTTAATTGATTACAAAATTTTCAAAACTTTGACACATGACTAAGTAAACCATATGGGATCCACGGATCTGTGTCTGATCCTGGCATCCCCTCCAATTCTCCCGGGGTAGGAGGAACTCGACCCTGTCGAGTATGGGTCAATTTGGCTCAAGGAGGGTCTGGGTTGAGGCGCTGCAGATCTACACCAGCATTTCACAAGTCCTCAGATTCTAGCTGACCTTGCCACCGGACCAAATACCGCTGACAATCTCTATCCTAGGTACTGATTGCTTGATCATCCAGAGCTCTTTCAATCTTTACCTCACCATAAGGCCAAATTATATGTGGTCGCTCTAGGGTGGGTTCTCTTTCAAAGAATGGGAGTGGCTCAAGGGGCTCCCTGGGTATCACTACTGGCTCCCTAGGCTTTACAAAGTCTGAAAAGATGAAGGTGAAGCTAATACCTAAATCAAGTGATATCTCAGGCACATAGGCATTGGGTCCACTACTATTCATTATTTCGGATGGGTCAGCTTCACGAGCAGAAAATTCTTTGACAGTCACATATTCCTCTGCAAAAAATTCTTCATCTTTCTTTTGGAAATTAGTCAAGTTGTTATTTAGTTCATTAATTATGTTTAGCTCTTGACTAATTTCATGATGCATATGCTGTGCAAAGGCTAGTGTAGGTGTAAACAGATGATTCAAGGTTGAGAATTTATTGGACTCAACTAATACCTATTAGACTCGACTAAACTTTCCTATCGAAGAAAATTTTATTGGACTTTCTAGGGTCTAACCTAACACACTATAGACTTTCTATGTTTGACCCTAGCATGGCATGCACATTAAAATTTACTATGTATGCCTACTAAATGCCAAAGGGTATGTAAGAAGTAAGATGCAAACCTAACATGCACAATGTATGAATGTAGTATGCTTACTTCTATAAAATGCCAATGAATGGTTAAAGAAACATAAGAAAATTCATGAAAAGGTAAAAAATATGAGGTGGATTCAAGGTTGGTTTGAAAAGGTAGAAAGTATGAAAAGGGTTCAGGATTATTTGAAAAGAGTAGGATATAAGAAGGGGTATCAGGGATTAATCCTAGGCTAATAAGATTGACCCTATGGGGTTGATGTCTATCTACTGGGTCTGCCTTATGGAAGAATGGGTCACTAATTTCAAGAAAAAGATCTTCAATTGGGAGCAAGGAAGTGACTTCATCCAGAGGGTACTGGGTGAGATAAGCCAAGTCCTCAATAAACTCTTCTGGATCAAGAAATTCAAGACTAGGCTCTATAGTTGGACTTTCTGTTAGTGTCTCCTCAGGTAAAACTCTAGTAACAGTATCGGGGTTCTCTTCCTTTAACAACTCTTCCACTACTTGGTCAGCTAACTCTATGTCTTCTATGGGGAACTCTTCTTCTTCCTCCTCATACTGTTCCACTAAACTTAGGTGAGCCTCATATATCTTCTCTTCAAGGTCATTTGGGTGAACCAATAAGGTGGTAAGAGGGGGTAGACTAAGGAAAAACTGACTAATGCTGGGGTGACAAGGGTAGGTTGGCTAAGGTGCTCCTGACTAACATTAGGTTCATATCTAAGGGTACTAATCCTATTGGGCTAAGGTGCTCCTGACTAAGGGTTATGGGTTCATAGGTTATGGGTTCAGTCCTATGGATCTTGTCTAGGGTTCCTAACCGATCTCCTACTTGGTTAAAACTATGGATTGCTTGATTACTTGATTGGATCAGTTGGTCAAGCTTATGGTTCAATTGGGTATTGGATTGGTTAATCTGGGTGGTTAATTAGGCAACCATCTGTTCATTCATGGTTCTTATGAGAGCTTCAAGACTGGACTCCATGGTTGAACTAGGTTGGGGTTTAGACTTTTGGTATTAGGTTCCTAGTCTAGTGGTCATGCAATCAAACAATTGTCAGGATGAGAGGGTGCAGCCAAGCATGCAAAATGGGTTAGCTTAATCTAGGGTTTCCTAGACCTAGAGCCAAAACTGAGTGGGTCAGCTCAACTTACACTTAACCCAGTAGCTAATCCTTCCACTGGCCAGGTAGGGGGTGGGGTGGTGGAAGGCTCCCCCTGCTTGTCACAGGGTCCTAATTATAAACCACCAGTCCACTTAGGTCATTTGACTCTGGACCCCCAGCCTTAGACACCAGCTTTCAGTAATAGCTAAAAGGTTAAATGCACTAGTTGGCCCACACGGTTCGGACCCGACATGTTGGGTGTCACCTAGTCCACTAGGGAAAATTAAGTCTAATTAATTTTAATTAAGGCTTGGGTTGAAATGCTGGATGGTTGTTTTGGGCCCAGGACAGGTTATGACCTCCTGTCCTGATGTTATATTGGTTGCCCTTAAGATTAGATTAAAAGATGATGAACATTCAATGGTCCTGATGCAATCTAAAACAATCAGACAATAAAATAATTTTTTAATTAATTTATGAGATGTCAAGTTAAGTTTAAGTTTACTAGGGTTAGCAAACAAAATTTGGCTTGGGATTAGGGGGTTTGGAAGTTGATTAGGTTAAGTTGAGTCAAAATGCAGAAATAGCAGAATTCAGGATATTAGGGTTTCAACCGATGCAGAATTTGACATAGATTTTGATGCAAAGAAAAATCAAAATAAATTCTAGAATAGAGGATGGACAGTGATGATTCTACCTACCAAATTTTATGCAGAAAGAAAATCAAATGATGATGCAAATCTTAGGGGTTTTAGACTGCTACAGAGATTTTTAGGATTCCATTAGGGTTCCTATGATGATGACTTTTAGGACATTAGGTTTTCTATAAAAATAATTAAAAATTATGATAATTACTAGGACATAATAGATGACATTCAGTGCAAACTTCATAAAAAAATAAAATATTTAGGATGCCAAAATTAAATGAAACCTAGACACCTAATGCAGTGGACAGAATGCTGAATTAGGGTTTGTGAATGCAAAGCAAATAGAAAGCTATCCTAAACCCACTCTGATACCAAAATGATGCAAGATGACTCTAAGATTGCTACACATGTAGGAAAAATAGTAAAATATTTTTTTTGTGATTTTTATAATTTAGTTTGTAAGCTAAATTTCCAAATAAAAGTAAGAACTAGCAAGAAGAAGAGCAATGCATAGAATCATCGTATCGCAGGCAAACTCATGCAAAATAATAAATTCCAAGACCTGAGAATTGAGAAACTCCTGGATTAGGATAGCTTATCTTCATCAAATCATAAATTAAAAGAAGGGAAGGATGTTACCAATCAGTGATTTGAAGAACGTCCGATGAAGAGATCACATAGCACTCTGATTGGAGTCTGGATGATGACGTTCGGTTCCCTTGATTAGATGGCTTATTTGGATGGTTTTGGATGCAAGGAAAGCCTCCTCTGGGGAGGTGAAACACCTCGGGGATCTTTAAAATGTCAAGGGTCAATCAAAATAGCAAGTAGGAAAAAGAAAGGGGATTAGGTTTAGAAGGAATCAGGTTAGGGTTTAGAAGCGGGACGGCTTGAAGCTTGATGAAGATCTCTTTGCTTGGTGGCCTAGGGCACTCCTTCTTGGACATGTGAAGGCTTGGATGGCAGTGAGTTAGGGTGTGGAAGGATGCTAGGGTAGCAAGAAAACATAAACACAAACCAAAGAACTAAAAAAACAAAGTAACACAAGCTCGCAAGCTCAAAATAAATTCACTAGGGTTTTGATATCATGAATAAAAGTTGATTACAAGAGGGGGAGGGGTGGGGTATTTATAGAGTTTCCATGCCCTCACTAACCATGGTTACACTTGGGTTACAAGTCCTCTTCCAAATTGGAATACAAGTCCTTTCCTAGCTAGGTTAGAAAAACAAATTCCCATTAGGTTAGGAATTGACCTAGTCTTCTCCTTTTCCCTTCATGCTTTGACTATTCTACTCAAGGACACCTCTTGGACTTGGTCAACACTTCAAGGACACCTAGGGGGGCGTGTTGGGCCTCTAGGAGAAGCAAGGGGCTGGCCCAAAGGGGCTTGGGTGCATGGGTTTGGGCCTCTGGAAGCTGGGATAGCCTATTAGCCTGGTAGCAGGAATATTTCCTGAAATCTTGCTTCTCAAGGGCTTGAGCTTGGCACCTGGGCTTGATTTCTTTGGACTTGGATGCAGGTGGACCTCTGGAATCATGGGTGCCCTGTTATGAGAATATGCTCTGGCATTTGGAAGGGAATATGGGCATCTAGAGGGCATCTAGAAGGAATCAGGATTTCCGGAAGTATCTTGGATCCTAGGTTGTCACACAAAATCCTATGGGCTGATGTAGTGGCCTCTTACTCCTGGATGTGGCCTGGTGGAACTCCAAAATAGGGTGACCTCATCTCTTATACAAAAATTGGGCTCATACTGGACTCATAATTGATGTACAGGACTCAAAATACTGACTAGGTTGAGGGTTGAGACAAATCAACTAACCTCAACTTATTACAGGACTCAATCTTAATTGATTACAAAATTTTCAAAATTTTGATACATGACTAAGTAAACCATATGGGATCTAGGGATCTGTGTCTGATCCTAGCATCCCCACCAGTGATGGGGCCTCGATCACTGATCATGTATTGTAAATGATCGAGATGATTGAGCGCCTTGGCAAGCTCGGCTATCCCTTACATAAACAGCTTGGAAAAGATGCAATTTTGAATTCCCTCCCCTCCTCCTATTTAGACTTTCTCAATCATTATATAATGAATAAGCCTGCAATCAACTACCACGATCTATTAGGGTTGCTTCAGACTTATGAAAAAGACCACCAGTTGAATAAAGGGATGGTGAATCTAGTGGGAGGATCCTCGGGAGGGCGTCGTCCCTTTAAGGAAGGGAAGAAGAAAAATAATAAAGGGAAAAAGGTGCTTAGTGATTCTGGGCCCAGTCAGGCCAAGAAAGTAAAGGTTGATCAAAGCCAGGCAGAGTGCTTCTTCTGCAAGAAGCGGGGTCATTGGAAGAGGAACTATCCTCTTTATATTGCATCCCTTGACCCGAACAGGTCCAAGAAAAGAAAGCTGCAGGATGGTCCTGGACAAGTTATTTATATGATAACACATTGTAGTTTCTCTGTTTGCGATACTACTAACTGGGTATTGGATACAAAAAGTCTAATTCATATTTGTAATTCTTTGCAGGGACTTCAAGTTAGTAGAAGATTCGAGGATGGCGAGAGGATCTTGAACGTGGAAAATGGAAGCCGAGTTCTAGTTTTGGTGTTGGGAGTCCTTAAACTTGTTTTTGAGTCCTGTACTATCATTTTGAATGAGTATCATTTTTGTCCATATTTTATTTTGAATGTCATTTCTGCAGGCCAGTTGGCCATGTATGGTTATAAACTATTAATAAAGAATGACATTTGCAAAATCATTTTGAATGGTTATGTAATTTTGAATGGACAAATGCGTGATGACATCTATGTACTATCGCGACCTGTTAGTGTAATGTACACATCTAGCAAATGCCCTAGGATTGATAATGTCAGCGAAGCGTACCTATGGTATTGTAGGCTAGGTCATATTAATAGGAACATGATAAATAGGATGAAAACTGAGAATCTCCTCGATTTTAGTAAAGATAGTTTACTTCCAACGTGTGAGTCATGTCTTCTTGGAAAAGTGACAAAGTCACCTTTTACTAGAAAAGGTGAACGAGCCAATGAAATTCTTGGTCTAATACAAATTGATGTATGTGGACCTATGAATGTTAGTGCCAGGGATGGGTATGGTTATTTCATTACTTTTACAGACGACCTTTCGAGGTATTGTTGTCTTATTGTTGAGACAAATCTGAATCATTTGAAATGTTCAAACGATATCGTAATAAAGTAGAAAAATAAATCGGAAATTGTATCAAAACCTTTGATTTGATCGAGGTGGTGAATACCTTTTGGAAGAGTTTTGATTTATCTTGAGGAGAATGGGATTCTCCCTCAGTGGACGCCTCCAGGGACACCCCAGTTAAATTGAGTGTCTGAGAGGAGGAATCGAACCCGGTTAAACATGGTTCGGTCCATGATAGGCTATGCTTCATTGCCGATATCATTTTGGGGATATGCTCTAGAATCAACCTGTTACCTTCTGAATAGGGCTCCAAGTAAGTCCGTTAGTAAAACACCATATGAAATATGGACTGGACATAAGCCGACACTATCACACCTTCGGGTCTAGGGGTGCCCGGCTGGTGGGGACACCAGAGGCACCAGAATAAGATAGAGGCTTTTCAACCCTCTGTGGATTGATCAATGATTTATGAGTTCATCTGTAATAAGGGCTTAGCCAATCTGAGTCCATTTTAGTTGTTATTTGAGTCTTTTGAGTTGTTATTTCAGTTTTGTACTAGTCAGCTCATGTTGAGCTAATTTTATGTTTTTTGAGTCCTGTCCAAGTACACTGAAAACTCAAGACTACATCATACAAGTGAAGACCAAGTCCAACTAGATTGAAGACATGGAAGTATAGCCCAAGTCCAACCTAGCTTGAAGATTTGAAGACCCTAGGAGGAAAATTCAGAAAACCCTGATTCCTTGCATATGCCCTCTAGATGCCCAGATTTCCTTCCATATGCCAAAGTATATTCATAAATAAGGGCATCCATGATTTCATAGGTCCATCTGCATCCTAGCCCAAAGAAATCAAGCCCAGGCGCCAAGCCCAAGCCCCTAAGAAGCAAGATACCAGGGAATATTCCTGCTACCTGGCTACCAGGCCACCCCAGCTTCCAGAGGCCCAAGCCCATGCGCCCGAGCCCCTTTGGGCCGGCCCCTTACTGCTCCTAAAAGCCCAACACGACCCCCTAGGCATCCTTGGAGTGTTGACCAAGTCAAGAGAATTTTTAGGGATTTTTTCTACCTAATGTTTCCTTATTTTCTAGCTAGGGTTTGAGAGGGAAAAGGATTCCTATGTAAAGTCTAATGTACCCTTACTTGAGGCCCAAGGTTAAGGGTCTATTTAAGGGACCCTAGTCTCTTGTATGAGGATTGATTTTTGATATGAAATAAACCTTGAGTTCTTATATTGTTTTGTGTGATTACCCTGTTGTGTGCATAAAGGGGTTTGAGAGTTCTTCTTCCCGGTGTTTGCAACCATCTTCCTGCCGCCAACCATCCTTCCAGCCCCCTCCAAAACTTTCTTCCCTTTACTGTTTTCTTTTGTTTTCTTGATTTTCTCTAAGTTTTCTAACCCCTGACAGGTCGTTTGTAGGTCCTCGAGTTCCTATGAATCCAACGACTCCAGCCAAGCCTCAATCGGACCACTGAGCAGAAAGCCGGGTATCCGCGGGTCTTTGGCTCGATTTTTCAGGCCGCATCCATCGAGGAATGAGAGATCCCTTCGCTGCGATCTTCACCGGGTGCTTCAGACGTTGTCAGGTACATCCCCTCTACCTCCAGTAATTATATTGTAGGAGAACTTGCCCTAACCGAGGCTTCTCAGCCCCGGCGACCCTTCTTTAATACTTTTCTAGGTTCTAATCTGCATGCTTGACTTCAAAGTTTCATATATAATTTTCTACAACTAATTTTGATCTAAAATTTGGGAATTAATCATCTAACCCTACATATAAAATATACAAAAATAATTGCATGCATATTAGTTCCGCATCATTTGGTATCAGAGCTTAGATTAGGGCTTTTTTTCTGCAATTTTTTAGTTCATAAATTCTCTGTTATTTTAATTATTTCTCCCTTCTCAGAACTCCAAAAATTATAAAATTTATTTTTCTAGATTCATTATATTTCAAAGTAATTTTTAGAATTTTTTCAGATTTTATTTCTATCTGTGAATTTTCTGCAAGCCGAAATACAGCCTACAAATTTTTGGCTCTGTTTTTTTTCAGCAAGACAAGTTTAGAAGTTTTAGGGTTTTGATTAGCATCTTTTGCATATCTTTTAATTTTAGTATATTTTCTGAATATTAGGCCATAATTTGCAAGTTTTATTCTATTTATGAAATTACCAAAATATATAAAAAAAAAAATACATATTCTCTAAAAGCTACCAAAACATCTAACCCTAATTTGCATCATTTGCCTGCCATCATTGCATAATCTACATTTAAGGGCACTCTTGCTATATCAGATGGGGGAAGGATTTGATCACCTCTTCTTAGCCCAAAACCACACCCCTTGCATTCGGTCCCAAGCCTTTACCTAAAATTAACTAGACTTAATTTGCCCTAGTGGGCTAGGGACACCAACTGGTCGGGTCCGAGCTAAGTGTCAGATCATTGTGTCAAGCTAACTTGTGTGTGCTTTGTGCTCGGTGTCTTGAACGATGGTTTAGGGATTCAATCCCGAAGGGCTTGTGTGCTGGTCCGCCTACCTGGCCAATCTCTGATTGGTGTCTAGGATTGGCAATCAGGGACCTGACACTCCCCTTACACCTGCCTGGCTGAGTACAGGGTTACTATAGGCTAGCTTGCTACTCTGATTGAGCCCTTAGTTTTGGACTCTAGGTTTAGTCAGTTGTAGTCGGTTTGATCAAGCTTGCATGAGCACTAGATTAGGAGCCCATTAGGCCATCAACCCATGTCCAATCTATATTAGGAGCCCGTTAGTTCATATCCAGCCCAGTCTATTCATGGAGTCCAGGATTCAGGCCCAAATGAAAGCCTTTACTGAGCAGCTAGCCCAATCCATGGTCCAAATGAACTATAGGTTTGATCATATAGACCACCGACTAGAAACCCTAGAGAAAACACGTAGGACCCATGCTAGATCCAAACCTGAGCCATCTTTATCCTATGTATCCAAAACCTATGAACATAGATCCTCTATATCCACTCCCTATAAGCCTAGTATACCCACAACCTATAGATCTTATGACTCCAAATCCTATGACTCTAGAACCTATGAGCCCATATACCATGAGCCAAGTAGACCCAAGACCCATAGAGCTGAACCTGAATCCTATGACCCCAGATCCTATAATTCCATGTCCCATAGATCTGCACCCTTGTCCTATAAGCCCAGAGAGTCCATAACCCCTAGATATCAGCCTAGTACTAGTCATGTTCCCCCTAGTCAACTTGAACCCCATAGGATTAGTACCCCTAAATGTGAACCCAGTAGTGAGCCACTACCCCTTAGTCAACCTGAGCTTACTAGGAGTAGTGCCCATAATCATAAACCAGGACCTAGCTAATTTTTCTTTAGCCGACCTTCTCCAACCATTCCTGAGATTCACAAGGCTTACATTAACACAAAAGTGTATGAAGCTGATGCAAGCTTAGTGGATGAGTATGAGGGAGAAGAGGAGACACCTTTAGATGACCTAGAATTAGCTGACCCAATAGATACCCAGGTAGAAGCCAACCTAGAGGTAGTTGGCCTTGACCACATCCAACCTAAAGCTATAGTGAAGAACAAATAGAGGAAGAGAACCTAGGTACAGTTGCTAGAGCCTTACCTAAGGAAACCATAGAAGAGAGCCAAATTATAGAGTCTAGTCCTAAAATACAAGAACCTGAAGAATTTATTAAGGACCTGATCTCTTTGAATCAGTACCCTTAGGATGAGCCTCCTCCTATAGTCCCCATTAAGGACCTCTTCCCTGAGATTAATAACCCATCCTTCCATTATGTAGACCCCATAGATATACCACAACCCCCTAAGGTTAGCCTCATTAGTTTAGGATTAGTCCCTGACATGCCTTCTTTTATTCTACTTTATCCAACAAACCCAGAACCTTTTTCTCCACCCTACCAGACTAATTCTGAACCCACTTCCTATTTCCTACCCTTTCCTGAGTCTTCTCATGTGTCTAGAACTATTAGGTTACATTTTGTTGTGGTTACTAGGTTGCAAGGATCCATAGAGCCCATCCCATTTGCTACCTACTTTTGGCAGACCCTCTGTTGCCTATTAGGAGTTACTAGCAAATTTTCTTCTGCATGTCATCCATCAACCATGACTCATGCTCCCATGCCCAAGTGGTAGTTAAGACCTAATAAACCTCTTTAGTCGAGTATGTTAGGTGTAGGTTTGAGTCCTTTGCATCATCTTGTTAGGAGTCTGCATGTGCCCAGTATGTTCACCACTTGCACTAATTTTAAACAAACTGGTCAATTCCCGAAGAAGGGTCAAAGAATTTGATGTAGTAGATTTTATCATGATTAGGCTTAGGCCTGAACGGTTCCCACCTGGGACCGTTAAGAAGCTTCATGCTCGTGGAGCCGGACCTTTTAAAATAATAGAGAAGGTTGGATCAAATGCCTAGGTGTTAGACTTAATGCCTAGGTGTTAGACTTGCCTTCGGATTTGGGCATTAGTTCTACCTTCAATATTACAGACCTAGTTAAGTACAGGGACCCGGTAACGATACCTAGTGAGGCCTTTGGACCTATCCCCTCCTATTATGAGTGACCCTAACCCCGAGTGTCCACTAACAAATTTGGCCTGAGAGAGGAGAATGGATCGAGCGTATCCTGGACGATCAAGCCATCACGACCCAGGGCCATGACTATCAATGCTTCCTTGTCCGATGGCAAGGCTAGCTAAAGTCGGACGATTCGTGGATTTCTCGAGAGGACTTGCAATCCTCAACCCAGACCTTCTCGAGAGATATATGAGCCAGTCTGATCTTCACTCGACAAGGTCGAGTTCCTCCCATCCCGGGAGAATTGGTGGGGACACCAGAGGCACCAGAATAAGACAGAGGCTTTTCAACCCTCTATGGATTGATCAATAATTTCTGAGTTCATCTATAATAAGGGCTTAGCCCATCTGAGTCCATTTTAGTTGTTATTTGAGTCTTTTGAGTTGTTATTTCAGTTCTGTACTAGTCAGCTCATGTTGAGCTAATTTTATTTTTTTTAAGTCCTGTCCAAGTACACTGAAAACTCAAGACTACATCATACAAGTGAAGACCAAGTCCAACTAGATTGAAGACATGGAAGTATAGCCCAAGTCCAACCCAGCTTGAAGATTTGAAGACCCCAAAAGGAAAATTCAGAAAACCCTGATTCCTTGTAGATGCCCTCCAGATGCCCAGATTCCCTTCTAGATGCCAAAGTATATTCATAGATAAGGACATCCATGATTTCAGAGGTCCATCTGCATCATAGCCCAAAGAAATCAAGCCCAGGCGCCAAGTCCAAGCCCTTAAGAAGCAAGATACTAGGGAATATTCCTGCTACCTGGCTACCAGGCCACCCCAGCTTCCAGAGGCCCAAGCCCATGCGCTTGAGCCCCTTTGGGCCGGCCCCTTGCTGCTCCTAGAAGCCCAACATGCCCCCCTAGGCATCCTTGGAGTGTTGACCAAGTCAAGAGAATTTTTAGGGATTTTTTATACCTAATATTTCCTTATTTTCTAGCTAGGGTTTGAGAGGGAAAAGGATTCCTATGTAAAGTCTAATGTACCCTTACTTGGGGCCCAAGGTTAAGGGTCTATTTAAGGGACCCTAGTCTCTTGTATGAGAATTGATTTTTGATATGAAATAAACCTTGAGTTCTTATATAGTTTTGTGTGATTACCTTGCTGTGTGCATAAAGGGGTTTGAGAGTTCTTCTTCCCGGTGTTTGCAACCATCTTCCTGCCGCCAACCATCCTTCCAGCCCCCTCCAAAACTTTCTTCCCTTTGCTATTTTCCTTTGTTTTCTTGATTTTCTCTGAGTTTTCTAACCCCTGACAGGTCGTTTGCAGGTCCCCGAGTTCCTACTAATCCAACGACTCCAGCCAAGCCTTAATCGGACCACCAAGCAGAAAGCCGGGTATCCGCGGGTCTTTGGCTCAGTTTTCCAGGCCGCATCCATCGAGGAACGAGAGATCCCTTCGCTGCGATCTTCACCGGGTGCTTCAAACATTGTCAGGTACACCCCCTCTACATCCAATAATTATATTGTAGGAGAACTTGCCTTAACCGAGGCTTCTCAGCCCCGGCGATCCTTCTTTAATACTTTTCTAGGTTCTAATCTGCATGCTTGACTTGAAAATTTCATACATAATTTCTTACAACTAATTTTGATATGAAGTTCGGGAATTAATCACCTAACCCCATATATAAAATATACAAAAATAATTGCATGCATATTAGTCCCGCATCACCGGCTTATGTAAAACGTTTGGAAACGGACAAACTTGGACCTAGGTCTGACCGGTGCCTATTTGTTGGGTATCCAAAGGAGTCTAAGGGATGTTACTTCTACTTAGCTGAGGAACAAAAGTTGTTCGTCAGTCTTAGGGCTATCTTTTTGAAAAAGGAGTTCCTTGGTGAAGGAACTATAGCCACTAAGATTGAACTTAGTGAAGTTCAACAAGTAGAAGAACTGACTCACTTAAGGGACGATATAGAACCGGCTATGATTAGATCACACCCAGAGACCACTCAGGAACCATTAAGGAGATCCGATAGAATACCGAGCCAACCTGGTAGATATTATGATTTCTTAGTCCAGCACAGTGATCCTATTGAACTCGTTGAGAACAATGAGGATCCGATCACCTATATGGATTCGTTGCAGAGGTCCGACTCTGAGAAATGGCTTGGAGCCAGGAAATTCGAAATGGAGTTCATGGAGATCAACAATGTATGGATATCGGTTTATGCACCTAAAGGGATAAAACCCATTGGGTGAAAATGGATTTTCAAATGGAAAAGAGGCGCAAACGGGTAGGTGGAGACCTATAAAGCCTGTTTGGTTGCCAAGGGGTATCGTCAATGTTATGGTATTGACTATGACGAGACATTCTCTCCTGTGGAAATGCTCAAATCCATTCGGATTATGCTTGCTTTAGCAGCATACTTTGATTATGAAATCTGGCAAATGGATGTCCGAACTACTTTTCTAAATGGAGAGCTGGAAGAGAAGGTGTATATGATACAACCTGAAGGATTCACACCCACAGACGAGTCATAGGTGTGCAGGCTTCATAGGTACATCTATGGACTGAAGCAAGCATCAAGGAGTTGGAACATGCGATTTGATAAGTGTATCAAGTCGTATGGCTTCGTTAGGAATGGAGAAGAACCTTGCATTTACAAATGGGCTAATGGTTCTGTGATTGTATTCCTTGTGCTGTATATGGATGACATTTTTTCAATCGGGAATGACATCCCAGCACTGCAAGGAATAAAGGTCTGGTGTTCATCTCAGTTCTCTATGAAGGACTTGGGTGAAGCCTCTTACATACTGGGTATGAAGCTTTATAGAGATAGATCTAAGAGGCTTCTGGGACTATCCCAGTCTATGTACATCGACACCATGCTGAAATGGTTCAGCATAAAAAATCTCAAGAAGGGCTATCTCTCGATAGGCACTGGAATTGATCTCTCCAAAAGGAATTGTGCGACAACTCCTGGGGAGAGAGAGCGCATGAGTAGAATCACATATACTTCGACAATGGGTTCTATCATGTATGTCATGACATGTACTAGACCAGACGTGGCATACTCACTAGGTGTAGTGAGCAGATATCATTCTGACCCAGGTGAAGCTCATTGGAAAGTGGTGAAGACCATCCTGAAGTATTTGCGAAATACTAAGGACCAATGGCTAATTTATGGAGAATCTGACTTGAAACTTATGGGGTATACTAACTCAAGTTTCCATTCAGATAAAGATGATAGCAAGAGTGTGTCAGGTTTTGTTTTTACCCTGAATGAAGGAGTTGTCTACTGGAAAAGTTTCAAGCAGCCTACTGTGGCGGACTCAGTATGCGAAGTAGAATACATTGCAGCATCAGGTGCAGCGAAGGAAGCTGTATGGTTGCAAAAGTTCCTTGGCGAGCTGGGAGTGGGACCTTCCCTTGATAGTCCTATTCTGGTGTACTGTGACAACACTGGAGCCATTTCTTAAGCCAAAGAGCCGAAGTCTCATCATCGCATAAAGCATATTCTGTGGTGCTATCACCTTGTACGAGAGATCATGGAATGAGGTGACATCGACCTTCAGAAGATCGATGGAAAGGAGAACCTGGCTGATCCCTTCACTAAAGCCGTCGGAGCTCAAGAGTTTGACTATTTTAAACAGAAAACGGGAATGAGATTCTCTACTGATTAGCTTTAGTCCAAGTAGGAGTTGTTGGGAATTATGTCCCAAAGCCAATCGTCTAGGCTATTTATGGTTGTGCTATCCTATATTTTGTATATGATTTCCTTTTAATAAATAAAAGTTATTTTTGGTTGTTCATCATATTTACATTTTCCTGAAATGAACTTTTATATGATGGAGTCCTTAGAATTACATTGTTTGATATAGAGAGGATATATCAAGTAGTTCTTAAACTGGTTCACAACCAAATGATACATTGTTATAGGACGACGATGTATCAAGTATAGGTTGTTGTATGTCACTATTATTGGTTGTCCTCTTAACCAAGGAGTGTGGAGACACTGGTATGATATGCAAGTGAAATGTGTGACATCTCACTGAATGTGACCATTTATAGAGCTCCCTTCTGCCAAAGGGTTGCTCGCGAAGGGATATGGGTATATGTGTCCCTCAGACCTGAGGTCACCATGGCAGCTTGCAAGCAACTCACTATACTTTGGTGCTGGACTACCTGAATTTCTAATCCAGTGATAAAAGATTTCTGGGTATAGTCAAATACTTGAAGAGTGGTAGTGGATCAAGATGGAATTAATCTCTCCAAATAGTTTGGAGTGAATGAATCACTATGTCTCAATTTAGCAAAACCTTGACCAGGGTAGTTCTTGTGAGGAGTCACAGAACTTATGAGGTTGAGACATGATCTGGATAAACTAAATTAGGGTTGGCAGTTGAACCCTAGGTCATCTTGAGCATTATAAGGTCAAAGGGATGAATTATATGGCAACCATATGCCAGAGGTTCTTGTGAGGTGCTCTGCATCTTCGTCCTATCCGGATGTCGGGTATCATTGATAGATGAGGACTTTGACTGGTATTAGAAATGTTCCAGTGCTACCGGCTTAGTGTTTGAACCTATGGGGTCACACATCATAAAGGATTTCTATCTGATCTTTTGGCTAATCGATGATTGAGAATCATTTATCGTCACCAGGAAGTTAATATGATTGACTTTGTTCCAAGTGTCGACACTTGGAATTTTGCAGGTGTCGACACTAGGTGAAGTGTCGACACTTGGCAATTTTCGTGTGTCGACACTTCCTGTGATGAACAGAATTCTGGGAAGAAATTCATGGAAGGATTTTGGACATGTTTTGACCTAGTTTGAATTTTGAATTCAAACCAGTTTTGGCTCCAAGGTTTTATGGTATGAAGGTCATACTTTCCTCTTTGGGTTGGACCCATTTGGTATGACCTTGATCATCTCCCCCATTCTCTTCCCTCATCTCTCCTCCTTCCTCTTTCTCCCTCTCCCTGCTACCTCTACAAATGAACGTCATTTTTAGGGGCTGCCAATGGTTGATCCACAGATTTTGAGGAAAGCTTTGAGAGAGGAAATAGAGAAGGGCTGTGAGAGGTTTTGGGATTGGGTGTGAGTAACCTAGCACTCTAGCTAGGTCTTGGAAAGAGAGATTTTAAGAAGGGGTTCCTGCTCTCATCCTAGTCTTCCTGGAAGAAGAAGATTGGCCAAGGATTCTGAAGAGCTAGCACTCCGAGGGAGTTGATCAGAGTCGAGCCCAGGTATGGATTTCTTGTAGATTCCAGATGCGTGTGTGGCTCGAGCACCCTCTTCCTTCTCACAGCACTTCCACTGCTTCTCTCAGAGGTATAAAGGTATGGTACTTTTATATATATTCTCTTGCTTTTGATGTTATATGCATGCTAGGTCATTATGCTAGTTCCTGTTGCTAGCAGATCAGTAGATCGTTTAAATTTATCTATCGAGCCTTTCGCTGTGCATGCTTTAAAATTGTTTTAAAATGCATATCCTTCTACCCACTTTTCTTGCATATTGTATGCTAGTTGTAAGTATTTTTCGCCCTCATTCATGTCCAAGGAGGAGGCCCTCTTTGCCTCCTGGACCGATCTAAGATAGTTGACTGATTTGTGGAACAACTAGCTTATCTTCCAGGCGACGGTCCAAAGTGCAGTGTTGCCCCGTCTTCGACAGGATCTTCAAATCATTATTTGGTACAATCCTTCCCCCTCCTAACTTCTGATTTCATTAAAGGTATGCTATCCTAACTAGGGGTTTCTCAATCCTCGAGGTCCTTTTATTATTTTGTATGAGTTCATATGTTGGTATGTTAGTTCTTTTCATTACTAGTTTGCCGCTAGCCTTTACTATTTTTCGAGACTTTAGCCTCCAACTTAAATCTCTAAGAAATACAAAAAAATTAGTTACTATTATTTCCTGCATTCATGTCGGTCCTAGTGTCATCCCGCATCAGTTTGTTATCAGAGTGGGTTTAGGATAGCTTGACTCTTCTACTTAAGAACCTCATTCTGAAGAAGTACTGAAGTGACATCCTCCATCTTGATGGTACTCTTTTTTACTGGAAAAGCAGCCACTAAGGACTTGAAAGAGTGCATAAGTTATAATAGCAAGACTAATACCCTGGTCTTCTCTTCAACCTTATCATCTACACTGAGAAGATTGGTGAGGATCCTCTAAAAGTTGCTCAGATACTTCTGCATGCTCTATTCTTTATTTATCTGTAGTTGATAGAGAACTACTTCTAAAGAAAGAGCATGTTGGTGAGGGACTTTGCTATGCATAATTTTTAAAGCTTCGTCCATATCACCACCAGGAAAGCTTGCTCAATATATGGATCACCATATTATCCATTAGGTACAAGCAAATCATACTCATCACCTGTATCTAGAGCCACTTCTAGACCTTGTCATCCATGATGGCTGGCCTTTTCTCATATACAAGAGCATCATCAATCCATATTGGATGAGCATGTCTTTCACCCTCGCTTGTCAAAGAGAGAAATTATTCTTTCCATTGAACTGGTAGATGTCAACTTTGATTATGCTTGTCATCTTCTTCAATCTCAATCAACACGAATAATCTGGAACTCTGATAGTATTTGTTGTGGTACCACCTACACTGATACCATTTATTAAAAAATTCATCGTATGGAATACGGATCCCCATGCTCAAGAGAACGATGTCATTATTGATGTTGCAAGAGAAGGAAGAAGAAAAAATAAAATAGAAAACATAATTTAATAGGATATGTTAGACTTCACTATAAAAAAAATAATCACTTATAAGATAAAAACTCACATTCTCAATCCCATATAATTTTTCTCAACAAGAAGTGGCCTTCACCTTATTGTTCAGACATTTTGGCATTGACTTGGATGGCGAGGATAGCAGATTGTTGCATCACACTAACACCTACTCGGCAAAATCCCTTTAAAGGATAGGATACCATATGGTAGAAGAAATTTGGTTGAAGAGGACATCTGGTCAGAGGGTTGTTACATCTTCGGATGATGATGAGGAGGAGGAGGATCAGACTGTGCATCTAGCCGGTGACACTGATACTATTGCAGCCAGAGGTGAGGATGCTACACAGGTAGACATTGATGAGTAGGGTCAGACATAGAAAGTTCCTGACAATCCCAGGACACCCCCTGGACCTTCTACCGGACCTGCTCCCGGACCCTCCATTATAGCTCCAACTTCACAGGAATTTATAGCTCAACAGTTCCGACATCTTTCAAAGTCCCTGATGAGCTCCATTAGCTCGATGTTTGGCGAGTATCGTCAGATAGTCGAGACGAGTATTCAGGAGTTCAGGACTGAGTTAAGGTAGTTATCATTGAGGATGGAGACAGTTAAGCAACTACAGAGGATGTAGGATGAGATACAAGCACCTGTTATAGACTTGCGATCAGACTTTGGAGGCTGAGAGGTGCAGCTGAGACTTTTTCTACATAGCAGAGAACATAGCTTCATGCATTACATTAGGGAGTGCAGAAGATCTCTATCGAGCTTCAGACAGTCTGGGTCTTCTTATCTACCTTGGATTCTTCTATTAGAGCATCGAGAGCATCTACCTTAGCACAGCCTAGATCTACAACTAGTTAGCCAGGATCTATACCTAGATAGGCCCCACCTCATTATAGGCCTAGGAATAGACCTTCTACCACACCTAGAACCTCTCAAACTGTTGATTCAGATTCTAGTGATTAGAATAGTGTGTAATGCTTTTTGTAATGAACTACTTGCTTATGATTGGAATGTAATGCTTCAATGTACTACTTGTATATGAATGAAATATTCTCTTTCAAATCTGTGTCCTCTTGAATGAAATATATCTTGTTCCTTGGAATGCAATGTATTGACATAATGAAGAACTTCAAAGCTTCAATAAAGGTAAAATTATCTCAAATAATATTATCAATGTTCTTATTCTATTTGAAAAGATAAAGTAATATGCATTTGAAAACTTTTTTGATTAATGACAAAAAGGGGGAAAATGTTATTGATGAAGTGCATAGAAAATGGAACATTCAAAGAACATACAAAAAGGGGAAGAAGAATTATATGTGCATGAAACTAAATGAAACAGGGGGAACTATTCAAATTTTCATTTATTCAAAATTTGCTCTGATCAAAACTTGTAATGATTATTTTACTCTGATTAAAACTTGTTTTGATTAAACTTAATAAGCATCTAATGGCTCTAATACATCATTGTTAAGCTCAGATACTTTTACTATCCCAAGATCTGATACAATTGCAAATTGTGAACTCTGATACATTATGTTAACTTTGATACATACTGAATTTATCTCAAAAGCCTTGATACTTTGTTAATATGCTCTGATACTTTCAAATACATTCTTGATACACAGCTCATACATGTTGATACTGACTTTCAAATAATCTTATACATGTAATTGTAAAGTTTCTTCCATGCCCGATGTTTTGTCATCATCAAAATGGGAGAAATTGTTGACCCCTTGAATGATTTTGATGATAACAAAATATTGGAGCATGCATTTGATTACTGACTATCTTCAAGTTCTTTACAAGTTTTTGTAGGATGATTTTATTGCATAACCACATTTCCTACAACTTTTGTTGCCTATGTGACTTACCCAAGAGGGGGGTGAATTGAGTACTTAAAAAATTTCTTCATGTGCTCTTTTGAAATCGGAGTGTGGTGAGTAAAGTGATTAAATGAGTAAGTAGCAGAAGTAAAAGCATAACACAAAAATCATAGCACAAATACCAAAAGATTTATAGTGGTTCGGAGAAAACCAGCTCCTACGTCCACTATCCAAGATACCACTTAGGATTTTCACTATATTCACCCTCGAAATATAGACGGATTATTTTCACAAGCTCACAATCCAAAATCCAAACTTGGTTTTATCCCGAGTTGACCAAAAATCCAATACAAAGTTAGTTTTGAATGGGGTCACTAACAACCCACTATACTTGGTTTTTGAGGTTCACCAATAACCTATCAAACTCCAAGTTATAGCCCCTTACTATACTTGGGACAACTCAAAAAATGAGTTAAAGGATAAAGCAACAGTATGACAAATCGAAGTTGTCGAATGGTTGTAGTTGCAGCACTTGAGAAACCCTTTTGATTGTACTTTGAATCCTCTTCAAGGCTTCTTAACTTCTTCAATAAATGCCTCAAGATACTGCTAAGAGTTGGTGAAGTCTTGAGTGCTTTCTTTGAATGCTCTCTAGTGAGTACTTTTGAATGATCAATGAAAACTCTTCAATCTCACATTAACTTCTCATCTCTATCTCCAAAAGTGATTCAAATCCCTTAAATATATTCCCTTTAACTAATTTCAGATGGTTATAGCCATTGTAGACCATTGAGATTCGAAATATAGCCGTTGGAGACCATTTTGGATTCAAAACAAGAGTTCTAGAACTAGCCATTACTAACTTGAAACAATCACTCGAGTCGACTCGGATAGCTCGAGTCAGCTGAGATCCTCAGGTAGGTCAAAATAATACTCTAGTCAAGTCAGCTCTTCTCCTTCGAGTCAGCTCGCCTGGTTGGTTCTTTAGAACTGAGATTTTCATAACTCTGGATGAGTCGGCTCTTCAATACTCGAGTCGGCTCGGATGTCTGTTTGAGAAAATTATACTCTGGATGACTCGGCTCGAATCCCCTTGAGTTGGCTCGAATTCTCAAAACCTCATAATTGAACTCTCCCCGAGTCGGCTCTTTTGACTCGAGTTGGCTTAAATGTCTGTGTGCCAAAAAATAAGGTGTCGTGCTAGACTTCTAGTCGGCTCTCCTTCTTTGAGTCGGCTCTTGTGACTTTGGTCCAAAACTTGTCAAACCTATCCAAACTTCTTCTAGTGGTTTTCAAGCAACTCAAAACCTTTCCAACTCTGTTGACCCCATAAGTGATTTTGATGATAACCAAACATTGGAACATGTATATTTATTTCTGACAACTCTTCAAGTGTTTGACAAGTTTTTGTAGGATGGATTAAATGTTCAAACTTCAACTCCTACACCTCTATTTTCTTGTTTGAGTTGTGTTGTAATGTGTTTTTGTAAAGAAGAACCCAATGAAAAAGCTAAGAAAAAATCATGTGAAAAGGGTTACTTCTGTATGCGTGTGCCTCGAAATTAGTTTTGAGTTGGTATGATTAAAATTTGTAAAGAGTTGGTTAGAGTTTTTCTTTAAATTTAAATGTAAAAATCCTGAAGAAGATACTCGAGCCGACCCAACATGTTGAAGAGCCGCCTCTGCTTATTGGCATGCAGCAAGGATTCTGGAATGCAGAAATCCGAGCCTACTTGAAGGTAATCGAGCCGACTCCAATGAATCCAAGTCAACTGGAATCAGTCGGAGCCGACTCCTCCAGAGTCCATTTCTGAAGATTTCTGAGAACAGCCAGGTGAGCCTAAGTTTAAAGTTGATTTTGATCATGTGTGGAATGCATGCCAAATAGGTAAACAAACTAGGGGGAGGTTTAAATCTAAAAATACGATTTCAATGTCTAGACCTTTAGAACTGCTTCACATGGATTTATTTGAACCAACTAGGACCACAAGCCTAGGAGGTATGAAATATGCTCTTGTGATTGTAGATGATTTTTCTAGATTTTTATGGGTTTTGTTTATTGCGCACAAAGATAAAACTTTCAAAATGTTTAGAAAATTTTACAAAAAAGTTTCAAATCAGAAAAATCTCTCAATAATTTCAATTAGAAGTGATCATAACACTGAATTTGAAAATCAATTTTTTGATGATTATTGCACTGAAAATGGCATTGATCACAACTTCTTCACTCCTAGAACACCACAACAAAATGGTGTTGTAGAGAGGAAAAATAGGACTTTTAAAGAAATGGCCTGAATAATATTGTGTGAAGGTAATCTTCCAAGGTACTTTTGGGCAAAAGTGGTGAACACTGCTTATTATATTTTAAACTATGTTTTGATCCGTCCTATTTTGAAGAAAACCCCCTATGAGCTTTGGACTGAAAAGAAACCCAATATCAATTATTTTCATGTGTTTGGATGCAAATGCTTTGTGCTTAACAATGGTAAGGATAATCTAGAAAATTTTGATACTAAATCTAATGAAGCTATTTTTCTTGGTTATTCACTACATCGCAAAGCATATAGGGTTTTTAATAAAAGGACTCTTACTGTTGAAGAGTCAATGCATGTTATATTTGATGAAACTAACTCATCACCATCTAGAAAATATGAGTATATTGACAATGATGTAGGTACCATTCAAAAGGAGATGGAAGACATGAGTATTCAAGAAAGACCAATTGAAGAAGGAGAAGAAAAGGTAAGTAAAGATCATTCCGATCTACCAACTGAATAGAGGTACGCTACTTCCCATCCTAAAGAATTAATTATTGGTGATCCTTCTCAAGGCATTAGGACTAGGTCTGCACATAGGACTACACATGATTACCTAGCCTTTGTATCTCAAATAGAGCCTCACACTTTAGAAGAAGCAAAAAATGATCCAAACTGCATGTTAGCCATGCATGAAGAACTGAACCAGTTTGAAAGAAATAAGGTTTGGACACTAGTTGATAGACCTAAAGACAACCCAATTATAGGAACCAAATGGGTCTATAGGAACAAACTAGATAAACAAGAAAATGTAATTAGAAATAAAGCTAGATTAGTGGCTAAGGGATATAGTTAAGAAGAAGGTATTGATTTTGATGAAATCTATGCACCCGTAGCAAGACTAGAAGCCATTAGATTATTTTTTGCATTTGCTTACTACATGAATTTCAAACTTTTTCAAATGGATGTGAAAAGTGTATTTTTAAATGATTTTATCGCTGAACAAGTTTTTGTAGAACAACCATCAGGTTTTGAAAATTATGCTTTTCCAAATCATGTATTTAAACTCAATAAAGCTTTGTATGGTTTGAAACAAGCCCCTAGAGCCTGGTATGATAGACTTAGCACTTTCTTGATTGAAAATAATTTTTTAAGAGGAAATGTTGATAAAACTCTTTTCTTTAAAGAGAAAGATAATGATATATTAGTTGTACAAATTTATGTTGATGATATTATCTTTGGTGCAACTAATGAAAGTTTTTGTGAAGAATTTGCTAAGCTAATGCAGGGAGAATTTGAAATGAGCCTAATGGGTGAACTTAATTACTTCCTTGGACTTCAAGTAAAGCAAACAAAGGAAGGAATCTTCATCAACCAAGCCAAATACACCAAGGAAATAATCAAGAAGTTTGGTATGGAGACAAGCAAACAAATGAGCACACCCATGAGCCCATCTTGCAAATTGGACAAAGATGAAAGTGGATCTATTATTGATCAAAGTTATATAGAGGTATGATTGGATCTTTATTATATTTAACTACAAGTAGACCAGATATCTTGTATAATATATGCGTATGTGCTATATTTCAATGTAATCTTAAAGAAACACATATGCTTGCTGTTAAAAGAATATTGGGATATTTAAAAGGTACAAGTAATCTAGGTCTATGGTTTTCAAAAGAATCATCTTTAAATTTAATTGGATTCTCTGATGTTGACCATGCTAGTTGTAAAGTTGATAGAAAAAGTACTAGTGGTACTTGTCAATTTCTAGGATTGAATTTAATCTCATGGCACTGCAAGAAACAAAACTCGGTAGCACTATCTACTGCTGAGGTAGAGTATGTTGCTGTAGGGAGTTGTTGTGCACAAGTGTTGTGGATTAAACAATAACTAGAAGATTTTGATATTACATAATACAAAATTCCTATCAGATGTGATAACACAAGTGCTATAAATCTAACAAAAAATTCTATTCAGCATTATAGGACTAAGCACATAAAGATTAGACACCATTTTATTAGAGACCATGTTTTGAATGGTGACATTGAACTAGAATTTATCCCAACTAAAAAATAATTAGTTGACATCTTTACTAAGCCACTGAATCAGGATAGATTTGAATTGCTTAGAGAAGAATTAGGGCTTTGTGATCCTATCTAGATTTAGTTAACCTAATTTCCTTCAAAAATTAAGAAAAAAATTATCAAGAAAACCTCCTACAATTATTCATGATTTCTTGAACAACTTTCCTTGAATTTTCAATTTTATCAAATTCAATTTCTGAATCATTTGATTTTATGTGAAAAGTTTCTATTCGAGTCGACTCGAGCAATCTTGCTCTGGTCGAGCTGGCTCGAATGTCTAAGTTCTCTACCTATCACTCTGGTCGAGCTGACTAAGTCTTTGCCTAGCCGACTCGATGTTCTAATTATTCTGAGTTCGCTTTGGGCGAGCTGACTCGGACATTTCTAGGGTTGGGCGAGCTGACTCGAAAGTCGAGAAATCGCTATTTAGTTAGTTCTGAACTGTCTTTTCTATGTACTTCACTATTCTTACTTTACTTCAAACTCACTCCACTTCTCTCGAAAACTTTACCAAAATCCCAAAAATCATTCCCAAGAGCCTAAAATTCCTTAATCACTCTGCAATGGCTTCTCGAAGATCTACGTAGAAGGTTCTTCATATCAGTGAATTAAGTGCTTGCAGTGAAGATGCAAAAGAGAAAGGGGAAAAGAAAAAAAGATCTGCTCCAGTGCATCAAGATGAAGAAACTCCTCCTCCTGAACATCATGTCTCAATGGTCAACCGGCTTGTCACTTGTAGAAGAAGGATCGACTTTGCATTCCTAGAAGAAATGGGAATGAAAATTGGAAATTGGATAGAGAGTCAAGGCTGGAAGCATTTCTGTTCTTTGGACATCTTGACGTACCCTTCACTGGTACGGATTTTTTATGAAAATATTGTTATCAAAGAATTTCACTTGGAATCTACTATCAAGGGAAAGGTAGTAATAGTGGATGAAGGGAAATTGGGTAATTTGTTGCAAATGCCTACGAACAGTGCCACTAAGCTTCTTCTACCAGACAAGGAACATATTTTAAAACTGATTTTGGAAAAGGAAGATGTGAGCACAGTCTAGCATGTATAAGCCAATTTACTGTCGAAGAAATTGAGGCTTCTACACAGTATGATCAGCAAGATATTTATTCCCAGAACTGGCTGCTTTGATTGGGTCAGTGAGAAAGACATAATCTTTATGGGACACTTGATTGAAGAAAGGCCTCTCAACCTTCCTTATATAATGATGATCCAGATGATTGAAGCAGCAAGAAAAGTCAAAGCCTGCCTACTCTACGGTATGGTTTTCACTCTATTGTTTGAAGAAGCAAGAGTTAACTTGACCAATAAAATAGGCAAGCCATTACATCACTTTGATATCTACTCCTTCAATTCACTGAGAAGAATGGGTTATAAACAACAAGAAGGAACATGGATAAAAAAGATGCCTAGTCAGGTTGCTGCTACCTTTTCAGATGATGATGAAGCTGCTGCTGAAGAAAGGATTGAAGGCACTATGGTTACTCTATCTGACCTCAAGAAGTTAATATTTCCAAAGATGGAAACAATTTCAGGTTCATTAACAGATCACATGAATTCTGCAATTGAGGAAATAAGAAAATCAGTTGACATCAGCTTGCAAGATTTAAGGTCTGAACAAAAGCTTCACCAGCAGAAAATTAAAAAAGAAATGGAGGACTTTAAGGAAGAGATCATAAGCATCCTACTATAAAAAGAAACTATTCCCACTGAAGATGCTCCTGAACAGATCATCAAGGAGTCACTTGACATTCCTGCTCCTATGCCTTCATCTAATCCACCCAAACCTATTAAGACCAAAAAGAAACCAAAACCAAAAAGACTAAGACTTTTAGAGCCCCTATTAGAACTAGATTCAGGGATTTAAGGTTTAAACCCCTGAAAACTAAGACCTCTGATAAGGTTATAGAGGTAGGCTCTTCTTCTTTAACTGAGGAAGAAGAAGAATAGTTTAGTTGGTTAGTCTTTTGGGTGTAGTTCTGATTTTGTTAATGTTCTACATGTTATCTTTTATAATTGCAATGTACTTTCTTTCTTACTTTGTATGCCAAACTTATCAATGAAATGAAAGTTTCTTTAGCAATTTCATTTGTTGTTATATGATATGGTAAAACTATGATAAAACTTTAATTAGAATTTCAAATTTGAGAATGTGAAATTATCTCAAACAAATATTAAAGACTTTCTCAATCTATTTTAAAATATGAGCTTTATTTGAAACCACCTTTTTGATTGATTGACAAAAAAGGGGAGAAATATGAAAAATGTGAGAAATGAAAAATGGGAGAAGAAAAATGGGAGAAATATGAAAAGAATGTAAGAAATAGGAAATTAGTATATATGTTGAGCTTCCTACCAACTATTCTTAAAATGCATAAAAAGAATGAAAAAGGGGAGCACAAAAATGATAGTATTGCTTAAATTACTTTAAAAACTAAAGAAAGGGGGAGATTCTCTTGAATAATTTTGCTCTGAATGATATTCAAATTAATCTTAATGCTCTGATGCTATTGTCATTTTTTAATTCTCTGATACTCTATGTTTTGTGCTAATTATAATATTATGAAACATGGAATGTTTTATACTTTGATGATATACAGTGATATCATCTCTTGAGCTCTATTTTTTTTTCAAATCTAATTAGCTCTGATATATGTGAATATTTAACTTTTAAATACTGTCATACATGTAAAGTGTAAAGAATTTTTCATGACCAGTATTTTGTCATCATCAAAAAGGGGAAGATTGTTAACCCTATAAGTGATTTTGATGATAACCAAACATTGGAGCATGTATTTTTATTTCTGACAACTCTTCAAGTATTTGACAAGTTTTCGTAGGATGGATTAAATGTTCAAACTTCAACTCCTACATCTCTATTTTCTTGTTTGAGTTGTGTTGTAATGTGTTTTTGTAAAGAAGAACCCAATAAAAAAGCTAAGAAAAAATAATGTGAAAAAGGGTTACTTCTGTATGTGTGCACCTTGAAATTAGTTTTGAATTGGTATGATTGAAATTTGTAAAGAGTTGGTAAGAGTTTTTCTTTAAGTTCAAATATAAAAATCCTGAAGAAGATACTCGAGCCGACCCAACATGTTGAAGAGCCGACTCCGCTTACTGGCACGTAGCAAGGATTCTGGAATGCAAAAATTCGAGACGAGTCGAAGGTAATCGAGCCGACTCCAATGAATCCGAGTCGACTGGAATTAGTCCGAGCCGACTCCTCCAGAGTCCATTTCTGAAGATTTCTGAGAACAGCCAAGCGAGCCAACCCAAACCAGAAAGAGCCAACTCTACCAGACCTAATTTTGAAGACCTGAGAAAAAGAGCTAACCCGAACTGCATCGAGCTGACTCTTCCAGAGTAAGGTTTTTCGAACTTGAGAAGAAGAGCCGACCCAAGCTGAAAAGAGTCGACTCCTCGAGTTCAAGTTTTTCAAAGAAAGAAGTTCGAGCTGACCCGAGCTATCAAGAGCCGAATCGTCTAGAGTGATGTTTTGCATCCTGAGACAAAAAGCCGACTGCACTAAAGATTTGGCGACTCGACCTATCGACTCGAAGGATCCGAGCTGACAAGAAGGAATCCGAGGCAACTCGAACGTCATTTTCAGGTATCTAATGGCTAGTTTCAGAATTTATTTTTAAATGCCAAAAGGTGCTCCAACAGTCACAAGTCACATCCTAATGGTCAAAAATGTCTCTAACTGCCTTGGAGTGATGGAAGACTTTATATTTGAAGGATTTGAACTTCCTTGAAGCAATGAATTAGAGAGTTCTTCAAAGAAAAGAGAGCTTCATTGAATATCCTACCAACTAATAGCAAAAGAGCACAAGAGCATTTAAGTCAGACTTCAAGTCTTCACCAACTCTGATTTGAAGCTTGAAGCAACTTTGGAAAGAAGCCACTGAAGCAATTAAAGCTTATTCAAGTACATTCAAGTGGACTTCCATCAAGCTGCATCGGCAACTATTCGACAAATTGAGTTTGTCATTTTTGTTGCATTTCTTTCAATTCATTTTTGAATTGTGGGGTTATTGGTGAGCCCGGTTGAAAAACTAAATAGGTTCTTGGTGAGCCTTGGTAAAAACCAAGTGTTGGATTCTTGGTGATCCTGGTAAAACCAAGTTAGGTTTCTTTGTTGAGCCTGGTAAAACCAAAGGGTGTTGGGTTTCCTTTGGTGATCTCGTAAAACCAAAGTGTAGAGGTTTTGGATTGTGATCCTGTAAAACAATCATATTGTATTCGGGTATGAATATAGTAGAAATCCCAAGTGGTATCTTGGATAGTGGACGTAGGAGCTGGGTTGCTCCGAACCATTATAAATTTGGTGTGTTTGTGTTGTGCTTCTTTGCTCCTTTCTAGCTTCTGTAATTTATAACTCTGTCACAGCACCTAACACCTTCTAAGAGATTTTTAATTGCACATTACCTGCTTTAAATTTTTAAAATTTTCGATTCACCCCCCTTCTTGGGTAGCCACCTAGGCAACAAACTCATTCAAAGATTGAACTTGAGACAGTTGAACTAGAAACTTACATAGAAGTAGCCCTCTTAAATGAGTATACAATTGATTTTTCTTGGGGGCTCTTCTTTACATAGAGTTTTAACAAAAATTAACTTAACATACTTCAATGTTGTAGGAAGGAGGGTTGTTCAATGAAATTAACCTACAAAATCTTTGAGAACACTTGAAAGATAGTCAGTATTAAATGCATGATCCAATGTTTAGTTATCATCAAAATCATTTCAGGGGTCAACAATCTCTCCCTTTTTGATGATGACAAAACATCGAGCATGGAAAAACTTTACAGATTTCAATAAATGTATTTGAGTAACTTGTGTATGACTATAATATTGAGATGTATTCACATGTATCAACAAGTATCATTAATATATTGAAAGTATCAAGGTTTATCAACAAAGTATCAAGACTTTTGAATTAGATCCAATATGTATTAGAGTTAATTTTAGATCAAAAGTTGCTTTTGCCTATCATGAATTAAAATCAAGAAAGATGTCAGAGCTTGGAGAAATACCAAGATAGAATGTATCAGAGTAAGAGCATAAAATGTATCCGAGCTTATATATCAGAGAATATCAAAGATGTTTTGAACAAATGTCAAATCTATAATATCTAGATTGTATCAGAGTTATTATGAAAACCATCAAAGGTATTGAGAATGTGTCAAAGCTATTATATTAGCAATTAAAGATTTGAATGAATCAAGATTGGTTATGTTCAAAATTGAGTATCAGAGCAAGATATGATCCAATATAAGTACCAGAGTAAACAAATTTGAGCAAAATTCATACTCATTATGCCAATTCATTCATTTTTACACATCAATATGCCAATTCATTTTCATGCACATCAATCCATTTCCATGTACATCAAACACTCCCCTTTTTTGTCATTAATCAAAAAGGTTTTCAAAAAGCATATTATTTTATCTCTTTAAAGAGTAAGAATAAAGATAATATTGTTTAAGATAATTTCACTTTCTTGTAGAATTTTTCAAGTTGAAATTCTTCATTAAAATTCAGGTGAAGTTTCTCTCCCCCTTTTTAGGTTAAATAATGAGATCATTAAAGGAAGTAATAAGATATGGCAATAAGAGATTCATGACAATATACACAATGATTCTGAAAAGAAGGCATTTCATTACATCAAAAAGATAGTACATTACATCAAAAAGCAATACATTTAAAAGATATTAAAATACAATCACAAAGATACAAACTAGTGTTCCTCCTCACTAGAGGAAGAATCAACATCTACAACAGCATCTGAAGTTTTAGTCTTTAAGGATTTAAATCTAGGTCTCTAAATCTTATTCTAGTAGGGGCCTTAGGTGTCTTAGCTATTTGTTTACCCCTAGATTTTGGTTTGGCCTTAGATGGAGTAGGTTCTACTTTAACTTCATAGGGCATACAAAGTTCAATGGGTGGTATAAAAGAAATTGGATCTGGATCGAATAGCCCTGGAGGTACAAAAGGTGGTGGCTGAGCTGGTGGTGAAGGTGGGTGTGTAGGTGGCTCCCTGGAGGTCTGAGCTGTGGAAGCCTCAATAGTGGATGAAAGCTTGTGTAAGAACAACCATACAGCTCTAAGCTCACCCTTGAGACCTTCCAGTCCTGGTGCGGACACCAGAGGCACCAGAATAAGGCAAAGGCTTCTCAACCCTCTGTGGATCACTTAAATGATATTTGAGTCCACTGTAATAAAGCTTAGTCCAGTTGAGTTGTTTTATGTGAGTCCTGTATTAGTCAGCTCATGTTGAGCTAGTTCAGTCAAGTGTTAGTCAGCTCATGTCGAGCTAATTTTATTTTTATGAGTCCTGTCCAAATATTGAAGACTCAAGACCACATCATACAAGTGAAGACCAAGTCCAACCTGATTGAAGACATGGAAGTTGAGCCCAAGTCCAACCTAGCTTGAAGATTTGAAGACCCCAGGAGGAAAATTCAGAAAATCCTGATTCCTTGCAGATGACCTCTAGATGCCCAGATTCCCTTCCAGATGCCAGAATATATTCATAGACCAGGGCATCCATGATTCCAGAGGTCCACCTGCATCCTAGCCCAAAGAAATCAAGCCCAGGCGCTAAGCCCAAGCCCCTAAGAAGCAAGATACCAAGGAATATTCCTGCTACCTGGCTACCAGGCCACCCCAGCTTCCAGAGGCCCAAGCCCATGCGCCCAAGCCCCTTTGGACTGGCCTCTTGCTGCTCTTAGAAGCCCAACACACCCCCTTAGGCATCCTTGGAGTGTTGACCAAGTCAAGAGAATTTTTAGGAATTTTTTCTACCTAATGTTTCCTTATTTTCTAGCTAGGGTTTGAGTAGGAGTAGGATTCTTATGTAAAGACTAATGTGTCCTTACTTGGAGCCCAAGACTAAGGGTCCATTTAAAGGACCCTAGTCTCTTGTATGAGGATTGATTTTGATATATGAAATAAACCTTGAGTTCTCTTATTGCTTTAAGTGTTACCCTGCTGTGTGCATAAAGGGGTGTGAAAGTTTTCTTCTTCCCGGTGCTGCAACCATCATCCTGCCGCTAGCCAATCCTCCAGAGCCTTGGCCGCCCACTCCAAAATTCCTTTCCCCTTTGCTATTTTCCTTTATTTCTTGATCTCCTCTGAGTTTTCTAACCCCTGATAGGTCGTTTGCAGGTCCTCGAGTTCCTACGAATCCAACGACTCCAGCCATGTCTCAATCGGACCACCGAGCAGAAAGCCGGGTATCCGCGGGTCTTAGCTCGGTTTTCCAGGCCGCATCCATCGAGGAATGAGAGATCCCTTCGCTGTGATCTTCACCAGGCACTTCAAATGTTGTCAGGTACACCCCCTCTATCTCCAGTAATTATATTGTAGGAGAACTTACCCTAACCGAGGCTTCTCAACCCCGGCGATCCTTCTTTAATACTTTTCTAGGTTCTAATCTGCATGCTTGACTTCAAAATTTCATACATAATTCTCTACAACTAATTTTGATATGAAATTTAAGAATTAATCTACTAACATCACATATAAAACATACAAAAATAATTGCATGCATATTAGGTCCCGCATCAAGTCCTCTTTGCATGCCCTGTGTCTCAATAGCCTGCTGTGCCCTAAAACCATCTACAGCTCCCCTCAATATGCCAAAATCCATATGCAACTATCTGATAGTAGCATGAATGTCCTCCTGCGAATGCGGTCTGCTCTCCACAGCCTCAACCCTGGTGGTCAACTATGCCAGCTGTGCCCTGATGTCCTATAGACCAGTGTCGACTGTTTGGCATAGCTCACCAAACATCGAACTAATGGAGCTCGTTAGGGACTCTGAGAGAAGTCTGATCTGCTGGGCTATAAAGGCTTATGAAGCTGATGGTGCTGTAGTAGAAGGTTCGGGAGCAAGTCTAGTAGAAGGTCTACGGGGTGTCCTAGGACTGTCAGGCTCTCTCTGTGTTTGACCATGGTCATCAATGTCAGCTTGAGTACCATCATCTCCTCTGGTTGCAGTAGTATCAATGTCACCATCTAGATGCTCAGTTTGGTCCTCCTCATCTCGTCATCATCAGAAGAAGTAGCAACCCTGATGGGGGACAGATGGGTAGGATCGTTGGTGAGCCTAGAAGTCACCTAAATTAGGGTACTATTTCTTTTGGTATTTTTTTCACTAGGCACCTCTAGGTCATTGCACCCTCCTCGATACTTGGAGGCGCTATGATGGATCTCAAAGGCCACGAGGGGATAGAGAAGATGGAATGGGAAGGGGATAACTGGGCATGACCTCACATCATGTCCTGGGGTTGGGCCTCACACCCTCTCCTAACGGAGTGAAATAAAAAAAATACTCTTTTCTAAAACTCATTTTCATCCCCAAAACTTGACTAAACTCCAAAAACTTTTTTTTTTTTTATAAGATAAGCCTATCCATATCTCAATCCTAACCAACCAAATCCTAATTCAAATTTCAAACAAAAGATAAATCCTAAATAAATTTATTCTAGAAATGCTCGAAGATCCATGCCACTTCGTGATCCGTGCTGCTCCGAGATTCGAGTGGGTCGATGTCCCCATCATTCCCCTGAGGTGGGGAAAACTCGACTCCGTCGAGTCAGGCGTCAAGTCTTCTGTCTTCAGCTTCATATTATTTTCTTTAGACTCCAAACTAATAACCTTGAGATAATTTTTTTTTTTTATATCAGCCCTGCTCTGAGATCTGTACTCCACCATCCTGGGGATTGCTTTTGAGATCCGTGCAATCCTGAACAGTACTGGTCCTGAAGTCGGTGACAGGAACCGGTTTGCTTTGAGATGCGTGCAGAGGAGAATGCCGGGTTTGCGTTCACGTTCGTGCACCAGCTTCTCCTTTTCCTTCATGGACCGAACTGGAGGCGGATTTTCACCGACGGGCCCTCCGGCGACGGCGCTGGGGAGGAGGACGGCAACTCGGTGCTGGGGCTTCTCCTTCTTCTTCATGAATTGAAACCGGGGAACAGGGGAGGTCTTCGGAAGGTTCGTCTGCGTTGGTGCTGGGAGGAGACAGTGGCGGGGTCAGGATGGTAGCCGACGGAGTCGGCGGCCACTGGCGTTCGGTGACGGAAGTGAGGTGTCCGGCATTGCGGTAGCAGGGGTCGATCTGTGCAACTCTGCCGGAGTAGATGGACTGAAAGGAAATGAGGCAAAGGGGTAGTAGGGGCATCGGCGTGAAGCTATTCTCCCTTGGGTGGCGGTAAATGGTAGAGACGGCGATGAAGATCGGGCGGAGGAGGCGAGCAGTCTTCATGGATGGAGGCGAAGTCCGACGGCTAGGAGTCAGCGAACTCGGAAGAAGTAGGCGGATCTCGGTGGAAAGCAGGCGGATCTCGGCTGGGAGTCACAGCTTGCTCTGTTCCTGGAGAAGGCAGCGTGGATGGAAGGGGTGGGCGGCACGGGTGCATGGGGCTTGATTCCAACGGCGGTTACGGGAGGGAAATCAGCGTTAAAGATGACCGGATGGAAGCAAGGCAACGGGCTCCATTCGGTCTTGGATCTCTCCGGACGGGATGAGATCCGGTGATTGGGGCGCACGGTGGGCGGAGATGGCGGCACGAATGGTGGAGGTCACCATGGCAAGGGGAGGCGGTCACCGTGGAAGAGGGGCAGTAGGGCGTCGGCGAGAGGTGGACGGCAGCACGGCGGAGATGTGGACCACGGAGATCGGGCGGCTAAAATGGGTCTCCGGTGGCTATGGAGATTGGGGGGGAAAGATACGGTGGCGAAGACGATGAAAATTGGTAGATCTGGCTCTGTCTCGTCCGTGGGTCTGCAGCGTGGTTGTAAATGTGGTGGTGCTGGGCGGTGGAAGGAAGAAGACAACAGGAATAACATTGGATGACAGGAATAAACCCAGAATAGAGGAGGAATAAGGTTGGGATAGCAGGAATAATGGGAATAAGGGGAATAAGCGGTGGAGAGAAAAATATACCCTAATTTTTCTGGGCTCTGATACCAAAAATGATGGGATACAAGTGCGTAAGATCGTTGGTGAGCCTAGAAGTCACCAAAATTAGGGTACTATTTTTTTTAGTATTTTTTTCACTAGGGGTGGCGGAGGAATAGTGGGGTGTAGGATAGGGATCTGGATCTCATGGACTTTGGGACTCACCCTAACGAAGAGACCTCTCACCTCTAGGGCATTACACCAAAATGATGGGGGACAAGTGCGTAGGATCGTTGGTGAGCCTAGAAGTCACCAAAATTAGGGTACTATTTTTTTTGGTATTTTTTTCATTAGGGGTGGCGGAGGAATAGTGGGGTGTAGGATAGGGATCTGGATCTCATGGACTTTGGGACTCACCCTAACGAAGAGACCTCTCACCTCTAGGGCATTACACCCTCTTCGATACTTGGAGGCGCTAGGATAGATCTCAAAGGCCACGAAAGGATAGAGAAGATGGAATGGGAAGGGGATAACTGGGCATGACCTTACATCATGTCCTGGGGTTGGGCCTCTCACCCTCTCCTCACGGAGTGAAATAAAAAAAACACTCTTTTCTAAAACTCATTTGCATTCCCAAAACTTGACTAAACTCCAAAAACTATTTTTTTTATTTTATTTTTTATAAGATAAGCCTATCCATATCTCAATCCTAACCATCCAAATCCTAATTCAAATTTCAAACAAAAGATAAATCCTAAATAAATTTATTCTAGAAATGCTCCAAGATCCATGCCACTCCGGGATCCGTGCTGCTCCGAGATTCGAGCGGGCCGATGTCCCCATCATTCCCCTGAGGTGGGGAAAACTCGACTCCGTCGAGTCAGGTGTCAAGTCTTCTGTCTTCAGCTTCATATTATTTCCTTTAGACTCCAAACTAATAACCTTGAGATAATTTTTTTTTTTTATATCAGCCCTGCTCTGAGATCTATACTCCCCATCCTGGGATTGCTTTGAGATCCGTGCAATCCTGAACAGTACTGGTCCTAAAGTCGGTGACAAGAACCGGCTTGCTTTGAGATGCGTGCAGAGGAGAACGCCGGGATTGCGTTCACGTTCGTGCACCAGCTTCTCCTTTTCCTTCATGGATTGAACCGGAGGCAGATTTTCGTCGGCGGGCCCTCCGGTGATGGTGCTGGGGAGGAGGACGGCAACTCGACGCTGGGGCTTCTCCTTCTTCTTCATGAATTGAAACCGGGGAACAGGGGAGGTCTTCGGAAGGTTCGTCTGCGTTGGTGCTGGGAGGAGACGGCGGCGAGGTCGGGATGGTAGCCGGCGGAGTCGACGGCCGCTGGCATTCAGCGACGGAAGTGAGGTGTTCGGCATTGCGGTAGCAGGGGCCGATCTGTGCAACTCTGCCGGAGTAGACGGACTGAAAGGAAATGAGGCAAAGGGGTAGCAGGGACATCGGCGTGAAGCTGTTCTCCCTTGGGTGGCGGTAAATGGCGGAGACGGCGATGAAGATCGGGCGGAGGAGGAGAGCAGTCTTCATGGGTGGAGGTGGAGTCCGACGGCTAGGAGTCGGCGCACTCGGAAGAAGCAGGCGGATCTCGGTGGAAAGCAGGCGGATCTTGGCTGGGAGTCATGGCTTGCTCTGTTCCTAAAGATGGCAGCGTGGATGGAAGGGGTGGGCAGCATGGGTGCAAGGGGCTTGATTCCAGCGACGGCTGCGGGAGGGAAATCAGCGTTGAAGATGACCAGATGGAAGCAAGGCAGCGGGCTCCATTCGGTCTTGGATCTCTCTGGACGGGATGAGATCCGGCGATTGGGGTGCACGGTGGGCGAAGATGGCGGCACGAATGGTGGAGGTCACCATGGCAAGGGGAGGCGGTCATCGTGGAAGAGGGGCAACAGGGCGTCGGCGAGAGGTGGACGGCGGCACGGTGGAGACGCGGACCACGGAGATCGGGCGGCTAAAATGGGTCTCCGGCGGCTATGGAGATGGGGGGGAAGATCCGGTGGCGAAGACAATGAAAATTGGTAGATCTGGCTCTATCTCGTCCGTGGGTCTGCAGCATGGTTGTGCCGGCGGTGGTGCTGGGCGGTGGAAGGAAGAAGACAACAGGAATAACTTTGGATGACAGGAATAAACCTAGAATAGAGGAGGAATAAGGTCGGGATAGCAGGAATAATGGGAATAAGGGGAATAAGCGGTGGAGAGAAAAATATACCCTAATTTTTCTGGGCTCTGATACCAAAAAATGATGGGGGACAAGTGCGTAGGATCGTTGGTGAGCCTAGAAGTCACCAAAATTAGGATACTATTTTTTTTGGTATTTTTTTCACTAGGGGTGGCGGAGGAATAGTGGGGTGTAGGATAGGGATCTGGATCTCATGGACTTTGGGACTCACCCTAACGAAGAGACCTCTCACCTCTAGGGCATTACACCCTCCTCGATACTTGGAGGCGCTAGGATGGATCTCAAAGGCCACGAGGGGATAGAGAAGATGGAATGGGAAGGGGATAATTGGGCATGACCTCACATCATGTCCTGGGGTTAGGCCTCAAACCCTCTTCTCACGGAGTGAAATAAAAAAAATACTCTTTTCTAAAACTCATTTTCATTCCCAAAACTTGACTAAACTCCAAAAACTTTTTTTTTTTTTTATAAGATAAGCCTATCCATATCTCAATCCTAACCAACCAAATTCTAATTCAAATTTCAAACAAAAAATAAATCCTAAATAAATTATTCTAGAAATGCTCCAAGATCCATGCCACTACGGGATCCGTGCTGCTCCGAGATTCGAGCGGGCCGATGTCCCCATCAAACCCTCTGCCTAGATATCCTTTTCGACCAAATTTCTTCTACTAGATGGTAACCCATCCTTTGAAGGGATTTCACCGAATAGCTGTTTGTGTGGTGTAGGGGCTACCATCCTCCCCAGTGAGATCAATCCCTACATCCTAAAACAGTAGTGTGAAGACCATTCCGTAGGACAAGCAAGCCTTTACCTTTCTTGCTGCCTCTCTCATATGCACAAGCATAATATATAGTAGATTGAGGGCCTCCCCCTCAATCAAATGCCTCATGAATACTAGGTCCCATTTGCTTACCAAGTCAAAGTGACCGGTCCTAGGCAGGAAAATCCGATTGATAATATTGTGCAGCAATCTCATTTCCAATGAGAGCACGTTTGCTAGCACATTCTTTATTATATCCACATCTGATCTTTCCAATATGATCCTTAAAGTCCTCTGCTTGTTTTTCAGAACCAAGTGATTTAAGCCATCTATGGGCATCTGTAAAATGCTGCTCAGCTTCTCTTCATTCATAATTATTCTTACCCCTTTCACAGTTGACTCAATGTGGTACGCCCCAAGGATAAGATTTTCAAAGAAAGCTTTCACCAAGTTAGGATAAGTAGGGGTGTTTAAAGAATAGAAAAATGTCCAGCCCTATTTTTCAATCCATTCTCCTATTCTTACTCCTAAACTATCCAAAAAGGAAAATATGATTCTTCTACCACTAGTGACTGGCCGATTGGACATAGAGATAACTGGCCTTGGTGGTGAAGAGGATTCTTCTTCCATTTCTTCTTCTTCTTGTTGCCTTCGAGCTGACTCATCCTCTTCTCTTCTGTTACTCCTTTCCCTTTGAGCACTCGAGTTGACTGCCCGAGATCGCTTCCTTACTGCCCTTTTGGGAGCCATTCCAAAATTCAAGGATGGAAAGAGGTTGGAACTCAAGAAAAATGGGAAGGAAGAGAGGTGTCTAAGGTTCAAAAGGGTTTTTGGGGATTTTGGCTAAGGTTCAACAATGAAAATAAGTCCTAGCTTGGTCTCATGTGTTTTATATAAAAAGCCCTAACCCGATAATCGAGTCGACTCGACCAGAGCCTTGTCTGCTCGAGTTGGCTCGAGCAAAAATGCTAGAAAAATCTCTAAAAAGCTAGCAAAAAGATTCCTAAGGATACTTACACACTAGATAAGGTGGTCATTGTCCTTAAATTTGATATTGGAGGTCTTCTAGATAATTTTCCTTAATTTAGAAGAAATTAGGTCAAAACTTCTAAAAATGATCATACAAACCTAATTCACTTCTAATCATCTCAAATCTTTCTTCATTAAGTGGCTTAGTAAAGATGTCAGCAAGTTGATTTTCAGTGGGAATGAATTCAAGTTCAATATCATCATTTTGTACATGATCCCTAATAAAGTGATGTCTAATTTCAATGTGCTTAGCTCTTGAATACTGAATTGGATTCTTTGTAAGATTAATAGCACTTATGTTATCACATTTGATAGGAATTTTAGTTTGTGTAATACCAAAGTCTTCTAGTTGTTGCTTAATCCATAATACTTGTGCACAACAACTCTCTGCAGCCATATATTCTGTCTCAGCAGTAGATAGTGCTATGGAGTTTTATTTCTTACAATGCCATGAAATTAAGTTCAATCCTAGAAACTGGCAAGTGCCACTAGTGCTCTTTCTATCAATTTTACATCCACCATAATCAGCATCAGAAAAGCCAATTAAATTTAATGAAGATTGCTTAGAATACCATAAACCAAGATTACTTGTTCCTTTAAAATATTTTAAGATTCTTTTAGCAGCAATTATGTGCGATTATTTAGGATTTGATTGAAATCTAGCACATATGCATATACTAAACAAGATATCAGGCCTACTAGTAGTTAAGTACAACAGTGATCCAATCATACCTCGATAAAGCTTTTAATCAATGTTGTTGCCATCTTTATCTTTGTCTAATCTGCATGTAGGGCTCATGGGTGTACTCATTTTTTTGGATAACTCCATACAAACTTAATAATCTTTTTGATGTACTTTGCTTGGTTGATAAAAATTCTTTCTCTTGTTTGCTTAATTTGGAGTCCAAGGAAATAAGTTAGTTCAGCAATCAAGCTCATCTCAAATTCACCCTACAATAACTCAATAAATTCTTTGCAAAGGATCTCATTAGTTGCACCAAAAATAATGTCATCAACATAAATCTGTATAACTAACATATCATTCTTTTTCTTTTTGATAAATAAAGCTGTATCTACATTACATCTAACAAAATTATTTTCAAGTAAGAATTTGTTTAATCTATCATACCAAGCTCTAGGTGCTTATTTCAATCCATATAATGCTTTATTGAGTTTAAAAACATGATTTAGAAAAGTATGACTTTCAAAACCTGATGATTGTTCAACAAAATTTTTTTCAGATATAAAACCATTCAAAAATACACTCTTTACATCCATTTGAAATAGTTTGAAATTCATGTAGCAAGCAAATGCAAGTAATAATCTAATGGCTTCTAGTCTTGCTACGGGTGCATAGGTCTCATGAAAATCTATTCCTTCTTCTTGATTATATTATTCTGCCACTAATCTTGCCTTATTTCTAATTATATTTCCTTTTTCATTTAGTTTGTTTCTATAAACCCATTTGGTTCCTATGACAGGATGGTCTGAGGGTCTATTTACTAAGGTCCACACATTATTTATTTCAAATTAGTTAAGTTCTTCATGCATGGCCATCATCCAATTAGGATCATTTTTAGCCTCTTCTATACTATGTGGTTCTACTTGTGAGACAAAGGCTAGATAGTCATATGTATCTCTAAGTGAAGATCTAGACTAACACCTTGAAAGGGATCACCTATAATTAAATCTTTAGGGTGTGAAATAACATACCTCCATTCTTTTGAGAGATCACCATGATCTTTACTTACCATTTCTTCTCCTTCTTGAGTGGGTTTATCCATCAAGGTGATATCTTCCATTATTTTATCAATTATACCTGCATCATTATCTATGCACTTATCTATTCTAGATGGTGAGGGGTTAGTTTCATCAAAAGTAACATGCACTGATTCTTCTATAGTTAATGTTCTTTTATTAAAAATTCTATAAGCTTTGCTATTAACTGAATAACCCAGAAATATAGCTTCATCAGATTTAGCATCAAACTTTTCTAGGTTATCTTTTCCATTATTATGCACAAAGAATTTACAACCAAATATATGAAAGTAATGAATAGAAGGTTTTCTTTCATTCCAAAGTATATAGGGGGTTTTCTTCAAAATTGATCTTATCAAAATATGATTTAAGATGTAGCAAGCAGTGTTCACTGCTTCTGCCTAAAAATACCTTGAAAGATTGCCTTCACATAACATTGTTTGGGCCATCTCTTCTAAAGTCCTATTCTTTCTCTCTACAACACCATTTTGCTGTGGTGTTCTAGGAGTGGAGAAGTTATGATCAATGCCGTGCTCAGTGCAATAATCATTAAAATAATAATTTTTAAATTCTATGCCATGATCACTTCTAATTGAAATCATAGAAAAACCTTTTTGATTTGAAACTTTCTTATAAAATTTTTGAAGAACTTTGAAAGCTTCATCTTGATGTGCAATAAATAAAATCCAAGTAAATCTAGAAAAATCATCTACAATCACAAGTCCATATTTTATACCACCTAGGCTTGTGGTCCTAGTTGGTCCAAATAAATCCATATAAAGTAGCTCAAGAGGTCTAGAAGTTGAAACCATATTTTTTGATTTAAAACTCTCCCTAGTTTGTTTACCTAGTTGACAAGCATCATAAACATATTCAAAATCAACTTTGAATTTAGGCAAACCTCTAACTAGATCTTTGAAAATTAATTTGGTAATAGTATGCATGCTAGCATGACCTAATCTCCTATGCCAAAGTAAACAGGACTCCTTGATTTTAGCATTCATTGCCATTAGACTTGTAGTACTAGACAATACTAGATCATTTAGATCTACCACATATATATTTCCAAGTCTATGACCAATGAGCTTAGTACTAGAATCAAGAGAGTTAGTTACAATGCACATTGAAGATTCAAAAACAACCTTGAAGCCTCTATCACATAATTGACTTATACTTAACAAATTATGCTTCAATTTGTCTACTAGCAATACATTTTCAATGAATATAGAAGGGATAATTTTGATTTTACCAATTCCAATAATCTTCTCTTTACCATTGTCACAAAAAGTGACCATCCCTCCATCTTTCAATTCTAGGGTGAAGAATTGAGCTTTGTCACCCATCATATACCTTGAGCAGCCACTATCCAGATACCATCTTTTGCTTGAATTCTTGGCTGCAAAACATTCCTGTAAAATAATCATGGACTTCTTTTAGGTACCCAAATCTTCTTGGGTCCTTCAGGTTAGTGGAGGTGGTTCCTTTGGAAATCCAAATATTTTTAATTTTATTTTTAACACTTCTATTGATATTGTATTGAAATGCTTTATGTCCAACCCCTTTGCATGCATAACAAATAACTTTTGAATTTTGCAAAGATACAAAAGTTGAAACTTTAAATCCAAATGCAGAAACATTTGATATAAATGACCTTTGATTTATAAACTTTGGTGCATAAAGTTTAGGTGCTGAAAATTTTGGAACATAAGATTTTGAAGGCATAAATTTTGTAGCTAAAATATCGTTTATCTTTCAAAATTAACTCAAGTTTGTTAGAACTTAATGTTAATTTTTCAACCAAAGGCTTAAGTTTTTCAACCTCTTTTTGTAAACCAGTATTTTCTTCATGTAAAGCTTGGTTTTTCTTAAGATAATCATTTTTCTCAGTTTGAAATACTTTGAATTTCTCAGAAAAGCCATTCAAATCTTTTTGCAAAAGTTTTTTCTTTTCTGAACTCTCTTCCTTTTCTTTTATCAAAATATCATTACTGTTTTTCAAACTTTTGATTCTGAGTCCTGCCTTTTTGTATTCAATGTAAATCATGAAATGCAAAATTCAACTCATCAAAAGTAAATTCATCTTAAGGTTCGGAAGATCTTACCTCATCTTTGAGACCCATTAGACATAAGTTTATAACTTTTGTGGTCTCTTCCTCTTCAGTTGAAGTTGACTCCTTGCTATCGCTCCAAGTTGCAACCATTACTTTTTCCTTTTTCTTTTTGAATATTTTCTTCAAATTCGGATAATCTGATCTAAAGTGCCCAGGTTTCTTGCATTCATAGCAGATGGGCTGTTGTTCTTTATCCTTTTCTTTTTCATTTTCCTTGTTCTTGTTATATTCACCTTTCCTATGAAATTTTTTGAAGTATCTTCCCTTTTTCTTGCCCATAAATTTTCTAAATCTCCTCACGACTAATTCTATGTCTTCATCTTCTAAGTCATCTTCGAAGGAGGGGCATTCTTCTTCAGATTCCTCTTCTTGTTTCTTCATTTCTGACGCAGCTTTAAATGCTATTGTCTTTTTCTTTTTCAGATCATCTTCATTCTTATGCTGCGTGGTCAGCTCATGAGTAAACAGGGAACCTAGTAGTACATCCAGTTACAGTGTGTTGAGATCTTTAGCTTCCTAGATGGCAATAACTTTTGGATCACATTTATTTGGTAGAGATCTCGAAATCTTCTGTACAAGGTCAGCATTTGAATATGTCATACCAAGACTCTTAAGATCATTAATAATATCTGTAAATCTAGAGAACATGATAAAAATAGTTTCATTTGACTCCATATTAAATAATTCATAATTATATACAAGAAGATTAATCTTAGAAGTTTTTACTTGTGAAGTTCCATCATGGGTAACCTCGAGTTTATCCCAAATTTTTTGTAGATAGGCAAGTAGAAATTCGATTAAACTCGCTTGCATCCAAAGCACAATATAGAACATTCATAGCTTTGGCATTTAACTGATCATTTTCATGTCATGATCATCCCATTCCTCTTCAGGTTTTGGGACATCCATGCCATCAACTTTTTTCGTAGGTGTATGAGGTCCCTTTAGAATTATCTTCCATAATTGAAAATCAATATCTTGTATATATATTTTCATTCTGGCCTTCCAATAGCCATAATTAGTGCCATGAAGAGTGGTGGTATATTGGTAGATTGGCCCTCAGCCAAGGAGGTACTCATGGGATTATCCATCAATCTTTACTCCAAACAAGTTCAGAGACACTACTCTGATACCAGTTGTTATCCAGGTGGTTTACCCAAGAGGGGGGGTGAATTAGGTATTTAAAATTTTTTTTCAAGTATGTGCTCTTTTGAAATCAGAGTGTGGTGAGTGAAGTAATTGAATGAGCAAGCAGCAGAAGCAAAAGCACAACAAAGAAATCACAGCACAAATACCAAGAGATTTATAGTGGTTCGGAGCAACCCAGCTCCTACGTCCACTACCCAAGATATCACTTGGGATTTTCACTATATTCACCCTTGGAATACAACCAGATTGTTTTCACGGGCTCACAATCCAAAACCCAAACTTGGTTTTATCCCAGGATGACCAAAAACCCAATACAAAATCAGTTTCAAACGGGATCACTAACAACCCTTTACACTTGGTTTTTTAGGCTCACCAATAACCTATTGATATGGCTACTACGCTGACATGGGACACGTGTCAGATCCAGCTGGACACGGTCAGTACCACGTATTTTTTTCAAAAGGTCCCCCGTTCGGGGAGAAGTATTTCTGCTCCTCTGCCAGGTGGCACCCGGAGATAGGTCCACCTCGATCGAAGCTGGCGGCCCCTCGCTCCCTTGCCAGGTGGCACCCAGAGATGGGTCCACCTCTACCGAGGTCGAGTTGGGCCCTCCTGCTCCTTCGCCAAGTGGCGCCCGGAGATGGGTCCACCTCGGCCGAAGTGGAGCACCTCTCTGTCGCTCCGCCAGGTATCCACCCAGGAGGGGTCCACCTCGACCGAAGCTAATGGCCCCTTGCTCCCTCGTCAGGTGGCACCCGAAGATGGGTCCACCTTTGTCGATGTCGAGTCGGGCCCTCCTGCTCCTTCGCTAGGAGGCACCCGGAGAGGGTCCACCTCGATCGAAGTCGAGCACCTCTCTGTCGCTCCACCAGGTGTCCACCCAGGAGGGGTCCACCTCAGTCGAAGCTGGCGGCCCCTCGCTCCCTCTCCAGGTGGCACCCGGAGATGGGTCCACCTCTACCGAGATCGGGCCGGGCCCTCCTGCTCCTTTGCCAGGTGGCGCACGGAGACGGGTCCACCTCGGTCGATGTCGAGCGCCTCTCTACCGCTCCGCCAGGTGTCCACCCAGGAGGGGTCCACCTCGACCGAAGCTGGTGGCCCCTCGCTCCCTCGCCAGGTGGCACCCGGAGACGGGTCCACCTCCTCCAAGGTCAAGCCGGGCCCTCCTGCTCCTTCGCCAGGTGGCGCTCGGAGGAGGGTCCACCTCGGCTGAAGTCGAGCACCTCTCTACCGTTCCGCCAGTTGTCCACCCAGGAGGGGTCCATCTCTGCCGAAGCTGGCGGCCCCTCTCTCCATAGCTAGGTGGCACCCGGAGACGGGTCCACCTCCACCGAGTTCGAGCCGGGCCCTCCTGCTTCTTCGCCAGGTGGCACCTGGAGATGGGTCCACCTCGGTCGAAGTCGAGCACCTCTCTGCCGTTCCGCCAGGTGTCCACCCAGGAGGGGTCCACCTCGGTCGAAGCTGGCGGCCCCTCGCTCCCTCGCCAGGTGGCACCCAAAGACTGGTCCACCTCTGCCGAGGTCAAGCCGGGCCCTCCTGCTCCTTTGCTAGGCGGCGCCTGGAGATGGGTCCACCTCGGTCGAAGTCGAGCACCTCTCTGCCGCTCCGTTAGGTGTCCACCCAGGAGGGATCCACCTCGATCGAAGCTGGAGGCCCCTCGCTCCCTCACCAGGTGGCACCCGGAGACGGGTCCACCTCCGTCGAGTTCGAGCCGGGCCCTCCTGCTCCTTCGCCACGTGACACCCGGAGACGGGTCCACCTCGGTCAAAGTCGAGCACCTCTGTACCGTTCCGTTAGGTGTCCACCCAAGAGGGGTCCATCTTGACCGAAGCTAGCGGCCCCTCGCTCCCTCGCCAGGTGGCACCCGGAGATGGGTCCACCTCTATCGAGGTCGAGCCGGGCCCTCATGCTCCTTCGCCAGGCAGCCCCCGGAGACCGGTCCACCTCGGTCAAAGTCGAGCACCTCTCTGCCACTCCGATAGGTGTCCACCTAGGAGGGGTCCACCTCGGCCGAAGCTTGCGGCCCCTCGCTCCCTCGCCAGGTGGCACCCAGAGACGGGTCCACCTCCGTCGAGTTCGAGCCGGACCCTCCTGCTCCTTTCCCAGGTGGCACCCGGAGATGGGTCCACCTCGGTTGAAGTCGAGCACCTCTCTATCGTTCAACCAGGTGTCCACCCAGGAGGGGTCCACCTCGACCGAAGCTGCCGGCCTCTCGCTCCCTCGCCAGGTGGCACCCGGAGACGGGTCCACCTCTGCCGAGGTCGAGCCGGGCCCTCCTACTCCTTCACCAGGTGGCACCTGGAGATGGGTCCACCTAGGCCGAAGTCGAGCACCTCTCTACCGTTTCGCCAGGTGTCCTCCCAGGGGGGTCCACCTCGGCCGAGGCTGGCGGCCCCTCGCTCCCTCACCAGGTGGCACCCGAAGACGGGTCCACCTCTGTCGAGGTCGAGCCGGGCCCTCCTACTCCTTCACCAGGTGGCACCCGGAGACGGGTCCACCTCGGCCAAAGTCAGGCCTTTCTCCGCTCCTCCGCTAGGAGGCGCCCCCTGACGGGTCCACCATGGCCGAGGTCAGCCCTACTCAGCAAAGCCTCGGGGAAGTAGGGGCGTAGGTTGCAAGATCGCCTCTTGGGCTGCACGCGCCATGCCCCGTAGGGGGTGCTAGTACGATCTACAGTGACACACAAAATCTCGTTTACACTAGTCGGATGGGCCCTGCAACCGAGAAGCAGAATCCTTACAAGCAGGAGCCCAAAATGGCTAGGCTCTCATCGTCAACGCCTCAAAAGGAGAGCTCCCACACTCGGCCCAAAGCCTCGCCAGTATCCTCCCCCATTCCTCGTGACACATGACGGGCGAGGCGGTTCAACCACTAAGTTCCCAGGCCCGAAGAGTAAAGGAAGGGGGGGAGAAAGGCGAGAAGGGGGAGGGAGCCCCCAGAGGGAAAGGCGGGCTGGAGGCAATGTGATTATATAAAAAGGATGGTAAAAACGGGCAGGGAGGTAAGTGAAAAAGAGGAGAAACACACCAAAAGAACGATCCTTGGAGTCCTCAAGGAATCCTCAAGCGTGAGCTCGGTGAACTCAGCGTAGGGAGCTGGGCATCAACTCCACTCTTCCCCACACTTCTTTCATTAACATCTCCTCTAAGCACGGGAATCCTTCGGGAACCCGCCTTAGGGGATATGTTCCATCTCGCCGCTCTCTAACTTGACCGTCGGAGCGCCCCCACCGGAACCCCCGGCGAGGATCTCTGACAATGTTTTGCAGGTCCGGAAGCTTGGAGATCTCGAGGTGAGACGGTCCGAGACCGGTGCCAGCTTAAGAGCTACAGGCCACCGCAGTGAGATTGGCAACAGATTGGCATGCCAGGAAGGGGGGGCAGGATAGTAACCCCAGTGCGAGCAAGCTCTCCATGGGCAAAAGCGCGCTACGACCATGGTGATGACGCGTGGATGCGAAGCATCCGCCAATCGAGTGGGGGAAGTTCCCTCCCCCCAAGGGCCGCATAGCCCGAAGAGGGAACTTCCTAGTCCTCCTCCTCCTCAACCATCCCCAATGGACAAACCTTTTGCGGCTGTCATCCAGTAGATGCAAACCATGATTGGTGCTGTGCGGCAACTGCAGCACTAGCAGCACTCCCTGGCCACTCAGCCCCAGCCAGGGATCCCCATGGCTCGGGCCATGGGGCCCCGCGGAAGCCTGCGCTCCATCCAAGATAGGCCCTCTCATCCGCGGATAGTCTCCAACCCCCGCGGGAGCCACCAGACTCCCGCAAAAAGGAACTGCTTCGGTTTGGTGGATCACGAGAGTCAGTCCCCGGCCAACGACGCCGAAATGGTGCGGCACAGCAGGCGACATCGGGGCAAGGCCCCCAGCCGAGACCGATCGGCACCCCCTTCTCCAGCGGCCTCGATGGAAGATTGCACCGACGAGGCTATCAGATGCCAGGCCAAGAGGCACCTGGAAGAGCACGAGCGCAAGCTGGCGGAGTTCATCCACCGCTTTGCTGACATGCAGAGCTCCCCAACAGATCCAGCAGGCTATGATGCCCGACCACCCTTCTCCCGAGAAATCCAAGAGGAACCGATCCCGGGTCGGTTCCACATGCCTCAGGTGGATCCCTACGATGGGACCACCGACCCCTTGGACCATTTAGAGAGCTACAAGGCTCTCATGAGGGTCCAGGGAGCCACAGATGCTCTCTTATGCATTGCCTTCCCTGCCACCCTCTGGAAGGCTGCTCGAGTTTGGTTCACCCGTCTCGAGCCAGAATCTATCAGCTCCTTCCATCAACTGGAAGAAAAGTTTGTGGCACACTTTGACGCTTGCCGGAAGGTGCCAAGAGAGGTGGATAGCCTCTTCTCTATCCGCCAACAGGACCAGGAGCTGCTGCGGGATTACATTACCCGCTTCAAGATCGCTGCCCTGGAAATCTATAGCCTAGACGAGCCTGTTGCCATGCTGGCGTTGAAGCGCGGGCTCAAGACCTCCTGCCTGATGTATTCCCTGGATAAGAAGCCCCCCAGGACGTACTCCGAACTCCTTCTCCGTGTCTACAAGTACATCCGAGCGGAGGAGGCCGATCACACCAGGTGAGAGCTGGACGTGAAGCCCTCAAAGAAGCCTACCCCGAGGGATGCCCACGGGTCCCGGAGGCCTAGACCACCTGCAGATTTTTGTCCAGGCCCAAAGCCGAAGAGCGGTGCGGCCCCGGAAAGAACGTTCACCCCTCTGCTCGCTCCCAGGACGAAGATCCTCATGGAGATTGAAGGTGAGCACTACCTCCGCCGACCTCCTCCTCAGAACCCAAGGAGCATCCGTGACAAGACAAAATATTGTCAATTTCATCGCGAGCACGGCCACGACATGGAGGAGTGCCGTAATCTGAAGTGGGAGATTGAGGAGCTGATCAAGAGGGGCTACCTCAGGAAGTTTATGAGGAACAAAGCCCCGGCGGAGGGACTGCCGCTCGCAGCCCCTCCCTCGGTCCCTGCCATTGATAACCGCCCAACGGAGAAGCCGGTGGGCATGATTTCCTGGGGGATCGAGCGTGCGACAAAAAGAACCCGGGAGGCGAGAGACCCGGAGAATGTACTCCCCTTTGAAAAGGGGAATGAAAATAAAAATGTAAATAATGATGCAGTGGTGGTCAAGATGACCATCACAAAGCATCCTGTACATCGCATTATGATGGATAGTGGGAGCTCTACTGACGTGCTTTTTTATGATGCTTTCTCCCTAATGAACCTGTCTCATGATCAATTAAAGCCAGTGCACACCCCTCTCATGGGCTTCACCAGAGACTCGATGGGGGTCGAAGGGGAGATCACTCTCCCTGTCACTGTCGGATCCCCACCTCGGCAGACTACGGTCATGATGACGTTTACTGTTGTCAAGCTCCCATCACCTTATAATGCCATCCTCGGTCGTCCGGGGCTCAACCAGCTGGATGCTATTATTTCCACCAAGAGGTTGCTGGTGCAGTTCCCTACCACCTCTGGGATGAGGGTGATGAGGGGGATGGCCCAGCTGTCCAGCATTGCCTGCAGACAGTCCTGGGTGCCCGGGGCACTGAGCTCGATCTCGACATCAATGACCTCGACCTAAGGGAGAAGGACCCCAGGGGAGGGCCCGTGGAACACCTGTTGACGTATCCTCTCGGTTCGGACCCTCAGAAGACTGTGCATATAGGAGCTCGCTCCCGGAGGAAGAGCGGGTCCGTTTGCTAGACTTCCTCCGGGCGAACGCTGATGTGTTCGCCTGGTCCGCCGCTGACATGCCAGGTATCCCCTCGGAAGTCATCACTCATAGGTTGAATGTTGATCCAAGGTGTCGCCCTGTCCGCCAGAAGAAGAGGAGTTTCACTGCAGAGAGGCAGAATGATGTGGGCATCAGGGTTTGACTTGAGCCCTTCAAACTTCGGGGGATCTCTGATTAGGATTCTATGTTTATTAAGTCATGTAATAAGGCTGTCAGCCTCTAGTTTATTTGCTTAAATGGAGTCTGTACCTCGACCCATCGGGTCGAGCTGAGTCTTGTAATAAGTCGGGCCGAGTCTAAGCCCATGAAGTCTTTAGTGGTTCAAAAGTTAAGTCTCTTTTAAGCCTAACAAAGGCAAGGAGACATGTCAGCTCAGGGCCCACCTTATCTGTTTATGTGGCGCACTAAGGTGAAGACATGTGGTTTGTTTTGGGCGCCCAAGAAAGGGGACCACTCACATGATCCATGCCCCCTTCCCCTCCCCTCTTCAAGCTCTCTTCCAATCTAGAATGGGCGGTCATGGAAAGAAGTTTCAAATCCCTTGATGCATGCCTCCACTCAAGACTCCTTCCATAAAGAAGTCAAGCAAGAAAGGCATCCTCCATTCTCCAAGTGGAAAGAAGTTTCAAATCCCTTGATGCATGCCTCCACTCAAGCCTTCTTCCATAAAGAAGTTAAGCAAGAAAGGCATGGTGAAGACATCAAGCCTCAATCCAAGCCTTCTACCAAAATAAGCCATGTAAGGAAGGAAGGTCAAAGACCAATCCCCCTCTCCAAGCCTCCAATCATGCCACGCCTAGGATTATTCCCATTTGGTCAGCCTTGAATCAAGCCAAGAAAAGTCAAAGTGGGACAAATCCCTCCAAGCTAGCCTTACTTCATGTTTTCTACCAAAACCAAGCAAGCAAAGAAAGAAGTTCTCCTCCAAATTTTGGGCCCCAAGTGTAATGGGGTAGTTTAAATTTCAAAGTGCTCTTGGGTGCCTATTTAAAGGACCCAAACCCCTCTTGTAAAGGATAATTGATGATTAATGAAAGAAAGCTTGTGTGTTCCATCCTCTTCTTCAATCCTTGTCTCTTAGGCTAGGTTGAGTGAGAGCTTCCTTCGTCCTCCGGGACGTCGCATGGTGAGAGGCCACATTCCTTCGCTTGAGGGCGTCGCGTGGTGAGAGGCCACATTCCTTCACCTGAGGGCGTCGCGTGGTGAGAGGCCACATTCCTTCGTCCTTCCGGGACGTCGCGGGGTGCGAGGCCCCAAGTTATCTTCACCGACACCATCATCCAAACCCCATCTCCTCAACCCTTTCCTTTGTTTTTTCTTTCCATCTTTCCATCATCTAAAAGGAAAAAAAAAAAAAAACTAATCCTCTTTGTTTGCCTACAGGTCCCCTTGGTGCCACGACCATCAGAGAAGGTTTGCTTTGCCACTGTGACCACCCGATCGAAAGCCAGCCTATCCGTGGGTTTGACAGCTCGGACATCCAGGTCGCATCCATCAAGGTTGAGCGATCTCTGCACCAAGAGCATCAGAGTGTTGAAAGGTTTGCATCCCTATCTCCTAGGTAGGTATTGATTGTATCGAGCTAGTCCTAATCCCGGGGTTCCTTAATCTCGGGGTCCTGGTCTATCATTTCTTAGGGATTGATCTGCTAGCATAGACCTCTTTGCTTTCAGTTTTTCTAGGTTCTCTTTGCTTGCAATCGGGAACCAAAGATAAAATCCTAAAAAAAGAAAACAAGATATAACCACCTTTGCATCATCCGTGCTAGCATCATCTTCATCATCTTCATCCTTTTTTTTCCTGCATCACAGAAGGCCATCAATGAAGAAGTGGAGAAGCTCCTCGCCACCGGCTTTGTGTAGGAAGTACAGTATCCTAGTTGGCTGGCAAACGTGGTTATGGTGAAGAAGAGCAGTGGCAAGTGGAGGATCTGCGTGGACTACACCGATCTCAACCGAGCTTGCCCGAAGGACAGTTTCCCTCTTCCAAAGATTGACCAGTTAGTGGACACCACTTCGGGGCATCGCCTCCTCTCTTTCATGGATGCCTTCTCCGGGTATAACCAGATTCGAATGAACCCGGAGGACGAGGTACACTGCTTTCATCATCGACCGTGAAACTTACTGTTACAAGATGATGCCATTCGACCTCAAGAACGTTGGGGCCATGTACCAGCGGCTGGTCAACAAAGTCTTCAAAGACCCGATCGGCTGCAACATGCAGGTGTACGTGGACGTTATGCTGGTAATGAGTAAGCCCCTTTCGGACCATGTCGGCGACCTGGCGGAGACCTTCGGCAACCTCCGACTTCACTAGATGAAGTTGAACCTGGTGAAGTGTGCCTTCGGTGTGTCTGCCAGGAAGTTCTTAGGGTTCATGGTAATCCAAAGAGGGATAGAAGCCAACCCGGAGAAGGTTTAGGCTATCTTGGACATGGAGCAACCCACCTCCAAGAAGCAAGTGCTGCGACTCACCAGCCAGATAGCCACCCTGAGTCGATTTATCTCGAGGTCTGCCGATCGCTGCCACCCCTTTTTTAAGGTGCTGAGGAAGATGAACGACTTTACCTGGATGGAGGAGTGCCAGGAGGCATTTGACGAGCTAAAGAGGACACTGGCATCCCCGCCGCTGCTCTCCAGGCCCGAAGGAGGAGAGGAGCTCCTCCTGTACCTGGCGATCACCCCAGAGGCCGTCAGTTCGATCCTGGTTCGGACTGACGACCAGGGAATGCAAAGGTTGGTGTATTACATAAGCAAACTCCTCCGCGATGGGGAGCTCAGGTATTCCCAGTCTGAGAAACTTATTTTTGCGCTAATCGTGTCCGCTCAGTATCTCAGACCTTATTTTCAAGCGCACCCCATTGCTGTCCTGATGGATCAGCCACTGAAAGTGGTGCTCAGCTGACCTGACACATCTGGGTGCCTGGTGAAGTGGGCACTCAAGCTCAGCGAGTTTGATATCACTTACAGGCCAAGGTTGGCCATGAAGGCACAGGTACTCGCTGACTTCTTGGTCGAGTGTGCAGGCCTAGGCAAGGGGGTGGAGGAGAGCCCTCAAGACCGGCAACTAGAGCCAGGACCCGAGGAAGACACTTGGGTCCTTCATGTAGACGGGGCCTCGAACTCCAGCGGGAGTGGAGCTGGTCTCATCCTCGCCAACGGCGAAGGGGTCATCGCCGAATGTGCATTCCGTTTCCAGTTCGCCACAACTAATAATCAGGCAGAGTATGAAGCACTCCTCGCGGGGCTGAGAGTGTCCCGCGAGTTAGGCATGGCCAACCTCAAGGCCTTCACTGACTCACAGCTGGTGGCCGGGCAGATCTCGGGGGAGTACGGCCCGCAGGACCCCCAAATGATGAAATACTTGGAGCTCGTGAGAATGAGCGCGGCAGGATTTCGGCATTTCAGCATCTCCCATATACCTAGCGGGGAAAATGCTCGCGCGGACGTGCTCTCCCACCTGGCAACCCTGCTAGACTCGTTGTTGGGCTACACTTATGTCGAGCACCTCAAGGCCCCGAGCTACAAAACACTCGTGGAGTCCAGCAGGTCAACCGAGAGCCCAGCTGGATGGACAAGTACGTCGAGTACATTACCAACGGCACCTTGCCGGAGGATAGCGTAGCGGCTGGCCTCATCAAGAGGAAGGCTACGCGGTTCATCTTAATGGATGGGTTACTGTATCGGAGGTCCTACTCCTATCCCCTCCTCAAGTGTCCGAGACTCACAGAGGCCACACTCGTGCTCCAAGAGATCCACGAGGGCGTCTGTGGGAATCACGTGGGGGGCAGAATACTGGCGTATAAGGCCCTCCATCAAGGTTACTTCTGGGAGACGATGAAAGAATATGCAGCTGACTTTGTGAAGAGGTGTGACTGATGTTAGCGGCATGCCGTGGTGCAACGTCAGCCCGCCGCTCCACTCTCCCAGCTCTCCGCCCCATGGCCATTCGCTCAATGGGGCATGGATCTCCTAGGACCTTTTCTCCCAGCATCCGGGCAACGGAAATTTTTGATCGTGGCCATCGACTACTTCACAAAGTGGGTCGAGACCGAACCCTTGGCCCAGATCACGGAGGCAAACATCGCCAAGTTCCTCTGGAAGTCAATTATTTGCCGCTTTGGCCTACCGCACATCATTATCACTAACAACGGACATCAATTCGATTGTCGAGAGTTCGAGGAGTTCAGCAGTGACCTCAGCATCCACCATCGCTTCACTTCGGTGGTGCATCCACAGACAAATAGAGAAGCCGAGGTAACGAATAGGACCATCTTGCAGGGCCTCCGGACAAGACTGGAACAAGCCAAGGGCAGGTGGGTGGAAGAGCTCCCGAGCATCCTTTGGGTGTACTACACCACCCCGAGGACGGCCACCGATGAGACCTCGTTCAACCTTGTCTTCAGGGCCGAAGCGGTTATCCCGATTGAGCTCAGCCTACCGACCCTGCGCATGGAATAGTATGACAAGGTGGAGAACCCTGCCAGGATGCTGCTAAACCTGGACCTCCTTGAAGAAACAAGGGATAAGGCTTGAGTCCGAATGGTAGCCTACAGGCAGTGAGTGGCCAAATACTACAACTCTAGAGTGCGACTGAAGTCCTTCCGCCCGGGAGATCTGGTGCTCCGCTGTGCTGAAGCTTGCCAGCCACGGGAGTGCGGGAAAATCTCCCCGAACTGGGAAGGCCCTTATAGGGTGGCGGAGGTACTTCCTCACGGGGCGTACTACCTGGAGGAGCTAGGAGGATCCCAGTTATCTCGGACCTGGAACGCCTCAAACTTGAGGATGTATTACCAATAGTGTAAGGCTCCTTGAACCTTAGCAATGAAATCCTTTTTTCTCATCAAATGCTTCTTCTCGTCTCGTAGGGTTAGAGCCACCAAGCTCTGAGTTCAGCAAACACGGATGTGGCAGGAGACCCGCGAAGGCGTGATGTCCACCCGCAAGATCTTGGAGAACAGCTCGGCAAGCCATGCAGGGCTCAAATACAGCCTGCGGCCCCGGGGTTCAGTTCGAAGGTCTCGGACTTCGGTCTGGAAAGCGGGGCAGAATCAAATTTGCCTATGCAATCCCGGAGAATAGCTCGGCAAGTTGTGTAGGGCTTAGATATAGCCTGCGGCCCCGAGGTTCAGTCTGGAGGTCCCGAACTTCGGTCTGGAAGGCGGGGCAGAATCAAATTCGCCTACGCAATCCCAGAGAACAGCTCGACAAGCCACGTAGGGCTCAGATACAACCTGCGGCCCCGGGGTTCAGTCCGGAGGCCCCGGGATTCAGTTCGGATGTCCCGGACTTTGGTCTGGAAGGCGGGATAGAATCAAATTCACCTACGCAATCCCGGAGAACAGCTCGACAAGCCGTGTAGGGCTCAGATACAGCCTGCGGCCCCGGGGTTCAGTCCGGACGTCCCGGACTTTGGTCTGGAAGGCGGGGCAGAATCAAATTCGCCTATGCAATCCCGGAGAATAGCTCCGCAAGCCACGCAAAGCTCAGATACAACCTGCGACCCCGAGGTTCAATCCGGAAATCCCGGACTTCGGTCTGGAAGGTGGGGTAGAACTAAGTTCGCCCACGAGCTCAGCTCGGAACGCACTACAGGACTTAGTCCCAGTGGCTAGCACCAGAGTTCAGTCCGGAAGATATACAAAAAAGAAAGAAAAGAAAGAGAAGAGAGAGTGAAGGAACAACTTAGAAAGAAGAAAGCTTCATTGCATCTAAAGTGTTGGTACATAGGAGAGGCCCCGACAGGCCGGGAGACCTCAAAGAAAGAAAATACAAAAAAAGAAAAAGAAGATAAAGGTGCCGGAGAGCTACTTCGGCGCAACCGCGTCCTCCTCGGGCTGAGGCGCACTCTCTTCGCCAGCGCCGTCGACGGGAGGCTGCTCGGGAAGCTGCTCGGGAGTCGCCGCCTCGTCACTAGCTGCTGTTGGAGCTCCTCCGCTGGGCTCCTGCCTCTTGCCGCCGAGGACTACCCCGCTGAGGTCGAGCTCGGGATAGAAGGAGCCAACCTTCTCCCGGCATACCTGGAACCCCTTCAAGAAGGAGTCCACGGTAGCCTCCCGCACCTCAGCAATGTATTCCTCGGAGGCCCGGAACCTCGGGACGGCCTCTTGCACCTCCCGCTTGGATGCCTCTAGCAGCCCGTTGATGTAGGAGCTCTTCTCCTTGGCTGCACTCAACTCCTTCAGGACTTCCTCCATCCGGTGCTCCAGCAACCAGGACTGAGCCCTGAGGCGGGTCTTTTCTGCTGCGTCCTCCTCGTTGCGGTGCTGATTCGAGATCCTCTCCTCCGACAGAGAGGTCTCGAGCTCCTTGACGCACCCCTCGGCGTGGGCCAGGTCAGCTTTGAAGGCTTGGTTGTTTCCTCGCAGCTCGACTACTTTCTCCATGAGGTCTTTGACGTCGGCTGCGAGTTTGCCGAGCTTCTCCTCCTTCTCGGCGTCCTTCTTGGCGTAGCCGGCGAGGAAATTCTTCAGCAGTAGCACGTCCATCCCGATCTGCATTACAAGAAGTAGGGAGTCAGAATGATCCAACTGGAACTTTAAAAAGAAAAAAGAAGAAGATTCGGAGCTCGGGACTTACCGTAAAGAGCTGCGAGAGGATCCTGAGCAGCGCCTCATTGTAGTCCCAACCACCCCTCAAATGGCAGTCCCGGGAGGTGCTGGCGAACTCCATGACCTTCTCCGTGAGGCCCTGGTCGTGGATCACGGAGCATCGGCTGGTGAGGCTCGGCGGCGGAGCGGGCGCATCGGCAGCAGGAGAGGCGGCAGTCCCCTCGCCAAGTGGTGCAGCCGTCGGTGGAGCCGTCGCCGTCCTGGTGACCACTATGGATGCGGTCGGTGCAGCGGCTGAAGCCGGTGCTGCCCGAGGAGGTTCCGGTCCCCTCTCTTCCCCAGCCCTGTCGAGGTCAACGACAGGGACATCGGGTGCCCGGGCCCGAGGTGGCCTTGAGACAGGGGCCGCCGCCACAGGTCCGGTGATGGAGGTTGGCGTGGGCATTCGGCTCGCCTTAGTATGAGCTCTCTTTGCCGGGGGTTCAGTCCCCTCGGTGGCATCCCTTTGCATGGCACCCTCCATCAGGTTCTCCAAGAAGAACTTCATACCTGAAAGGAAGAAGAGGTCAGTCGAGCCAGTTAAAAAAAAAAAGGAAGAAAAAGAGGGAGAGGGAGATGCGAAGCAGAAAAGAGATCCAAGCCTCACCCAGCTCCCGGATGGGACTGATCCCAGCATTGAATAAGTTCTACACTAAGAGCAGAACATCGAGGGTCGGGACCGCGTCCCTCAACAGCTGTGTAAATACCTCTTGGTCTGCTGGCTCGACCTGAGAATTCCGATTCGGAGACCGGTCTGGCTCGCTCCAGGCCCAGTCAACATCGTCGACCGAGGCAAAAAAGAACCGGTTCTTCCAGCCCTTAATGGATGAAGGGAGGTCGAACCTAAGGAACCTAGGTCGAGGTGAAATGTACCACCAGCCATCATCGGTGGAATAACGCTTTAGGGTGAAGAGAGCCTTGAAGAGGGAGAAACGGGCAACGAACCAATGGAAGTGATAGAAAACAATGAAAGCAAAGATGACTCAGATGGCGTTAGGAGCCAACTAGGCCGGGACCAGACGGTAGTGACTGAGAAAAGAAAGGAAAAAGGGGTGAAGGGAAAATCAAAGACCCCCGAGGAGGAAGTCATCGTAGAAGGCGACTCGCCTGGGGCCGCTCGAGGTCACTCGATCTCCAGGCCGCGGGAGGGAAAGACGAGTCGAACCCGAGATTCCATAGACATCCCGGAGTAGAGAAAGGTCATCCTTAGTCATCATTGAGACATGACCGGAGGGGCCAGTGGGAGAAGTGACCAGAGGGGGAAGGGAAGAAATCGGACGGGTAGAGACTATGGGAGGAGACCTAGGACCCCTAGGGACACCTATGGTCACGGCCCCGAGCTGGAGCTGCCTATGGATCTCGTCCGGGATCACTTCCCCTTCCGAGGAAGAAGGCGATGGAGTCCTCGACCGGGAATGACCGGCCTCTTCCGGGTTAGAAGAGACGTGGCGGCGACGCGCCATGAAAGAAGAGGAAGGGCAGAAGGGACACTAGGGCTGAGAGATGGAAGAGGGGGAGGAAGACACGGATACTCACCGAGATACTCTGTGTAAAAGAAATGGCAATCCCGGAAGGTGAAGGAAAACCGACTGCAACTGCCAGTGGAGTGTGATAAAGTGGAGGGACTTCGTTTCCGAAAAGTCCCTCTCCTTTTCAAACATAATCGACAGTGACCGTACCCCTCTTTCCGTTCCGGGCCACCGGATGGCCGTCGCGTGGATACACGCCTGACATCGACGCTTCGGTTCGATGGAAACTGCCTCCTTTTTGAAACAGTACATTAAAGACCGTCAGAAGCACAGCGCGTGGCAGCCTCTCATAGGACCTCGGGCGTAACAGAAACGGTGACAGGGATCGTGGAAATTATGGCGCGAGATTTTCGCCTTCCCCACATCATCTCCGCATTAAATCCCCACGTCCCGAGCCACGATGCCTCAGCGGAATGTGGGGATGGAGGGCAACTGATATGGCTACTACACTGACATGGGGCACGTATCAATCCAGTTGGACACGGTCAATACCACGTATTTTTATCAAAAGGTCCCCCGTTCGGGGAGAAGTATTTCTGCTCCTCCGCCAGGTGGCACCCGGAGACAAGTCCACCTCGGTCGAAGCTAGCGGCCCCTCGCTACCTCGCCAGGTGGCACCCGGAGATGGGTCCACCTCTGCCGAGGTCGAGCCAGGCCCTCCTGCTCCTTCGCCAGGTGGCGCCCGGAGACGGGTCCATCTCGGTCGAAGTGGAACACCTCTCTGCCACTCCGCCAGGTGTCCACCCAGGAGGGGTCCACCTCGGCCGAAGCTGGCGGCCCCTCGCTCCCTCGCCAGGTGGCACCCGGAGACAGGTCCATCTCTGCCGAGGTCAAGCCGGGCCCTCCTGCTCCTTCGCCAGGTGGCGCTCGGAGACGGGTCCACCTCGGCCGAAGTCGAGCACCTCTCTACCGCTCTGCCAGGTGTCCACCTAGGAGGGGTCCATCTCGACCGAAGCTGGTGGTGTGGACACCAAAAGCAGAAAAAAACTTCACTCCAACAAGGTTAGCCTTATCCCAATTTGGATCGAAGATAATTAGGTTACCCTGAGTCCTGTAATTAATTTTGAGTTTTAATTCCTGATCAAGAGTGTTTTATTTTTCTAGCCCTGTAATTACTTCTAAATTTCATTGATCAAGAGTATTTTAGTCAAGTAATTACTTCTAAGTTTTATTTACTGATGCAGAACAAATAAAGGGATGCGATGCGGAAGTAAATTAAGATTAACTAATTTTTTTGTTGTTTTTATATGTTTGTAGAAGTTGGTTTCAAATCAAAGAAAAGTTAACCTAACATTGAAAGATACTAATATGATAATTGAAAGCACAATTTTAAGGAAACTAAATTATCAGAGTAGTTCAGAAGCAACGGATCGCTGGGGGTTGAGAAACTCCCAGACCTAGGGTTTCGCTCCGAACTTTCAACAGAACAGAAATAAAGAGAAGAGATGGTTTACCTAACCAGACAATGATCTTCACAGATTTTGGTGGAAGAACTCTCCCGAGCAGATTGTTGGATCCTTGGATTCAGATATCTTCGCAATGGATCCTCCAATACTGGTCCTTTGGCGGGTTGGCTTCTCCTGAACTCAAGATCTGGAAGAGAAGAAAAACAATTGATGGAATCAGAGAGTCAAGGGAAAAATTTACCAGGTTGATGAACTTGAAGATTGAAATTGCTGAAAACTGGATTCTCCTGGAAGCTGATGTGATTTTCCTTGGAACTTGCTCTGGATCTGAAGTAGCCGGACTGGATCTGGATGAAGGTGGATGGCCTGGACTTGTAGAGAGAGAGAGGCCGTGGGAGATGGATGGAGCTAGGGTTTGATGGATTGAAAATAATGAAGGGCGGCTAGGGTTTTGGAATTTCAAGTGGCTAACCTAGGGTTTTGGATAAAGATGGAGATCTCTCACCTCCTCAAGGCTCCAATGGAACCCGGATTACCCCCTCACGGAGCTCAACACTTAGAATAGTGCGGAAGAAGAGAAACCTAGGTCACTCAACACAAGAGAATAGCAAAAATAATTTTTCTTCATTGATTTTTTTAAAGTTACAAAGAGGGGTCTATTATATAGACCTAAAATTTTCTCCAAGCTTGTACAAATTCTCATGTGGGACTAAACTCCTCCAACCTCTAGATTAGGTAGAAAATCTCCTCTCTTGGCCGACCAAGAGTTCAAAAAAATTTGGGACGGCCATAAAGGAATTTTTTTTAGAATTTTTATGGCGCCTCCTTTGGAGTTGGATTTGGATTTGGAGTCCTCTTCTTCTTATGGCATTTCTTCTTTTCTTCCACTCCAAGTTAAGCTCTTTGATTTTGATTTGAACTTCAATTGGATGTCCTTCTTTGATTTTTTCTCCAAGAGAAGTCTTTTCCTTCTTTGCTTAGACAAAATTGGCAGGTATGGGCGCCTCCTTTAAATTAGCTTCCAATTTGATTTTTTTCTTCTTTGGATGTGGGGACCATGACACTGGGATGCCTCTGTGGCGCCTCCTGGACTCTGGCATGTGCTCGGAGTGTGGCTGGGTGTGTGGCTTGGAGTGTGGCCTCCACTTGCTTGAACCTTGATTTGATTGGAAGACAAATGTGGCACCATTTTGGACCAAATTGAAACCATATCGGGACTTGCATCGAGTCAACATGACTCAACAAAATTTAAATGGTGACTCAAGAAATAAATAAACTGGTTGACCAGGTCAACCTTTATTACAAACCCTAATTTCTCGGGCAATGTCAATCAGAGATCCAAATGGAGCTCTGAAGTCTTCTTCTGAGTCTGGTGCCCGCACCATTTACTGTAAGTCCATTTCAAGTTTTAAAGTCTAGGTCAGTCAAGTCAGTTCAGTTGAGTTAAGTCATGAAAGTCAACAACAAGACTCAAATTTTGGACCCCAGAATTTGACCACATGAGGAAGAGAAGACACACCAACCAAGCAAGAGAGAAGGTCCATCAACTAGGACCCACTTAAAGCACCATTTCAACAAAGATGCCACATCAGCAAGATTTAATCAAGTGACCCCACTTGGCACCACATGTCATCCTGAAATTCATATCCAAGTAGAAGGCCACCTCAACATGCCACGTCATCAGCCAAGGACACCACCTCACCAGCCACCTCATCACCTTTGGGCACCAACAAAGGAAATTCAAAAGAATCCAATGGTGGCTGACCAAGGGAAAATTCAAATTCAAGGAGGTCGGCCACATCCCTCCCAAATCCTTTCTAACCAAACCCTCCACCAAATCCTTCAACCCCCCTTGTAATCCTCCTTAATCTATGGGTTTCAAATTTCAAATGAGTTACAAGGCTTTTTTTAAGCCCTTGGACGTCCCATTGTAAATTTATTGATGAGATGAATGAAAAATGAAGTTGAAGTTGAAGTTGTAGTCTTATGTTATTTCTTTGAGTGATTGTTCCTAAGCCCCCTCCCCCCCCCCCACTCGAATCTACTTTCTTCTCCAACCCATCCAACACCAAGTTCAAGAAGGATACATTGGAGCCGACCAAACCATCTCAGACTTCCTTCCTTGCTCATAAATTATTCCATCCCTTCCATATGCCTGTGTTCTTCTTCCTTAACTTTTGATCTTCATTGCAGGGTCCTTCGAAGTCTTTGAGTTGTGAACAGGGTTCCCCTTGACAATGAACCAACAAGCTGAAGCCCAAGCCCAGCGTTCTGATCTCTGTTATCCAAGTTCTCCAGTCTAGAGCATCGGTAGTTTCAAGGTTTGAAATCATTAGAAGGTTGGAAAGCTCAACAAGGCAAGTCCTCAATCATTAGCCCCTATTATCTAGATCTTCTTCCTTCTTAGTTTTAGGATTGTGTCTAATCATGTAATAGTCCCTTTTCATGTAATCCTTAAGACTTATTATGATGAGTATAATGCTAGTGTAATTAGGTTTCATTGCTCTACAAATACTAATCAAATCACTAATCATATGCTTGCCGCATCAGTTGGTGGCCCCTCGCTCCCTCACCAGGTGGCACCCAGAAATGGGTCCACCTTTGCCGAGGTCGAGCCAGGCCCTCCTGCTCCTTTTCCAGGTGGTGCCCAGAGACGGGTCCACCTCGGCCGACATCGAGCACCTCTCTGCCTCTCCGCTAGGTGTCCATCCAGGAGGGGTCCACCTCGACCGAAGCTGGCGGCCCCTTGCTCCCTCTCCAGGTGCACCCGGAGATGGGTCCACCTCCGCCGAGTTCGAGCCGAGCCCTCCTGCTCCTTCGCCAGGCGGCGCCCGGAGACGGGTCCACCTCGGCCGAAGTCGAGCACCTCTCTGCCGCTCCGCCAGGTGTCCACCCAGGAGGGGTCCACCTCGACCGAAGCTGGCGGTCCCTCGCTCCCTCACCAGGTGGCACCCGGAGACGGGTCCACCTCTGCCGAGGTCGAGCCGGGCCCTCCTGCTCCTTCGCTAGGTGGCACTCGGAGATGGGTCCACCTCGACCGAAGTCAGGCCTTTCTTCGCTCCTTCGCCAGGAGGCGCCCCCTGATGGGTCCACCTTGGCCGAGGTCAGCCTACTCAGCGAAGCCTCGAGGAAGTAGGGGCTCAGGTTGCAAGATCACCACTCGGGCTGCATGCGCCGTGCCCCATAGGGGGCCCCAGTACGGTCTACAGTGACACGCGAAACCTCATTTACACCAGTCGGATGGGCCCCGCAATCGAGAAGCGGAATCCTTACGGGCAGGAGCCCAAAATAGCTGGACGCTCATCGTCAATGCCTCGAAAGGAGAGCTCCCTTACTCAGACCAAAGCCTCGCCAGTATCCTCCCCCCCTTCCTCGTGACACATGACAGGCGAGGCGGTTCGGCCATTGAGTTCCCGGGCCCAAAAAGGAAAGGAAGGGGGGGAGAAAGGCGAGAAGGGGGAGGGAGCCCCTGGAGGGAAGGGCAGGCTGGAGGCAATGTGATGATATAAAAAGAATGGTAAAAACAGGCAGGGAGGTAAGTGAAAAGGAGGAGAAACACACCAAGAGAACGATCCTGGGAGTCCTCAAGGAATCCTCAGGCATGAGCTCGATGAACTCAGTGCAGGGAGCTAGGCATCAACTCCACTCTTCCCCACACTTCTTTCATTAACATCTCCTTTAAGCACGGGAATCCTTCAGGAGCCCGCCTTAGGAGATCTGTTCCATCTCGCCGCTCTCTAACTTGACCGTCGGAGCGCCCCCACCGGAACCCCCGGCCAGGGTCTCTGACTCTGTTTTGTAGGTCCGAAAGCTTGGAGATCTCGAGATGAGATGGTCCGAGACCGGTGCCAGCTCAAGAGTTACAGGCCACCACGGTGAGATCGGCAATACCTATCAAACTCCAAGTTATAGCCCCTTGCTATACTTGGGACAACTCAAAAGATGAGTTAAAAGATAAAGCAACAATATGACAAACCAAAGTTGTCAGATGGTTATAGTTGCAGCACTTGAGAAGCCCTTTTGATTGCATTTTGTATCCTCTTCGAGGCTTCTTAATTTCTTCAATAAATGCCTCAAGATACTGATAAGAGTTGGTAAAGTCTTAAGTGTTTGCTTTGAATGCTCTCTAGTGTGTACTTTTGAATGATCAATGAAAACTCTTCAATCTTATATTAACTTCTCATATCTATCTCTAAAAGTGATTCAAATCCCTTAAATATATTTTCTTTAATTGATTTCAGATGGTTATAGCCATTGTAGACTGTTGGGATTCGAAATATAGCCGTTGGAGACCATTTTGGATTCAAAATAAGAGTTCTGGAACTAGCCATTATTAACCTGAAATAGTCACTCGAGTCAGCTCAGATCCTCAAGTAGGTTAAAATAACACTCTGGTCGAGTCAGCTCTTCTCCTTCGAGTCGGCTCACCTGGCTGGTTCTTTAGAACTGAGATTTTAAGAACTCTAGATGTGTCGGCTCTTTAATACTCGAGTCGACTCAGATGTCTATCTAAGAAACCTGCACTCTGGACGAGTCGGCTTGGATCCCCTTGAGTCGGCTTGAATTCTTAGAACCTCGTAATTTAACTCTCCTCGAGTCGGCTCTTTTGACTCGAGTCTGCTCGAATGTCTGCATGCCAGAAAACAAGGTGTTGTTCCAGACTTCGAGTCTGCTCTCCTTCTTTGAGTTGGCTCTTGTGACTTAGGTCCAAAACTTGTCAAACTTGTCCAGACTTCTTCCAGTGGTTTTCAAATAACTTAAAACTTTTCCAACTCATTCAAAGATTGAACTTGAGACAGTTGAACTGAAAACTTACATAGAAGTAGATCTCTTAAATGAGTATACAATTGATTTTACTTGGGGGCTCTTCTTTATATAGAGTTTTAACAAAAAATAACTTAACATATTATAATGTTGTAGGAAGGAGGGTCATTCAATAAAATCAACCTACAAAAATTTTAAGAATACTTGAAAGATAGTTAGTAATCAAATGCATGCTCCAATATTTGGTTATCATCAAAATCATTCCAGGGTCAACAACTCTGTTGCATGTCAAGTATATTGCTGAAAAAGTATTATGTAAAAAAGAGCCCAAAGAAAAATTACTATTGTATTCATGTAAATGGGGCCAAATCTATGTATTTTAGGACTTTAAGTTATGTAAAATAGTCTTTAAATTGAGTTGGAAGCACTTGAAAGAAATCTGGAGAATATTGAAAGACCTTGTGGAAAAATCACTCGAGCCGACTCGAGGAAGAAGAGCCGACTCTAGGTCATGGCACAACATGAAGGTTTCTGACACACAAATATCTGGGCCGACTCGAAGGAACCCAAGCCGACTCATTCAGAGTATCAACTCTTGAATCAGACAAACAAGCTGACCCAAAAGAATTTGAGCCGACTCAAATATTCAGTGAGACATCCGAGTTGACCCTTCAGAAAATCGAGCCGACTCCTCCAGAGTTCAGTAAAAATCAGTTCTAAGAGAACAAGCCAAGAGAGCTGACTCAACTGAGAAGAGCCGACTTGACCAGAGCTCAGTCTTTGAAGACCTGAGAATCCGAGCTGACTCAACTAAGAAGAGCCGACTTGACCAGAGTGAGGTTTCAACAATTCTGAGAATCTGAGCCAACTTGAAGCAACCGAGCCAACTCGAATGTCGATTCCAGGCAAGTAACGACTAGTTTCAGAACTTTATTTTTGAATCCAAAAAGTGTTCCAACAGTTCTTTTTCAAATCCCAATGGTCTACAATAGCTATATGCATATGAGAAGAGTACTAGACTATATATATAAGGGATTTGGACATCTTTTAAAAATGTTTTTAAGGAGATTAATAAGTTTTGAGAGTTAATTGAAGAAGATCATTTAAGACAGCACTCAAGACTTCACCAACTTCATCTGAATCTTGAGGCATTTATTGAGGAAGTTAAGAAGCTATTAAAGAGCATTCAAAGTGCAACCAATAGGGCTTCTCAAGAGCTGCAACTGTAACCATCCGATAACTTCGATCTGTCAAAAAGTTGCTTTATATTCTTTAACTCTTATTTGAGTCTGCTAGGTTCTTGGTGAGCTTGTTGAAAACCAAGTGTGGTTTGTTAGTGATCCCGTGTTAAAACTAACATTGTTAGGTTCTTGGTGAGCCTGTTGAAAACCAAGTGTGGGTTGTTAGTGATCCCGTGTTGAAACTAGCATTGTAGTGGGTTTTTGGTGAGCCCGGACAAAACCAAGTTTGGGTTTTTGGTGAGCCCGGTCAAAACCAAGTTTGGATTTTGGATTGTGATCCCGTGAAAACAATCCGACTGTATTCCATGGGTGAATATAATGAAAATCCCAAGTGGTATCTTGGGTAGTGGACGTATGAGCGAGTTTGCTCCGAACCACTATAAAACTTACTGTGTTTGTGATTGTGCTTTTTGTTCTTACTTGCTTCCGTAATAATTAATTTAATTCACAGCACATACTGGTGTAGACACCAGAAGCCGAAAGAAACTTCACTCCAACAAGGTTAGCCTTATCCCAATTTGGATCGAAGATAATTTGGTTACCTTGTATCCTTTAGTTCAAAAATATTTTATTTTCAAGAGTCATTTCCTTTTCAAGAGTCCTGTAATTAATTTTGAGTTTCAAATCAAGAGTGTTTATTGAGTCCTGTAATTACTTTTAAAATTTCATTTCCTGTAAGTCCATTTCAAGTTTTAAAGTCTAGGTCAGTCAAGTCAGTTCAGTTGAGTTAAGTCTAATTCAGTTGAGTTAAGTCTAATCAAGTCTTAAAGCCATGAAAGCCAGCAACAAGACTCAAATTCTAGACCCCAGAATTTGACCACATGAAGAAGAGAAGACACATCAACCAAGCAAGAGAAAAGGACCATCAACTAGGACCACTGGATGCCACATGTCATTCTTATCCAAGTAGAAGACCACCTCACCATGCCATGTCATCAGGTGCCACTTCACCAGCCACCTCATCACCCTTTGGGCGCCAACAAGGAAGATTCAAATTCAAGGAGGTTGGCCACATCCCTCCAAGTCCTCCACCAAATCCTCCAACCCCCCCCACATCCCTCCAAACTCTCCACCAAATCCTCCAACCCCCCTTGTAATCCTCCTCGATTTGGGGAGTTTTTAAATTTCAAAAGCTAGCTTTGTGAGGCTATTAAAAGCCTTGGACGCCCATTGTAAAGGAGATTGATTTTGGAAATGAATGAAGTTTGAAGTGAAGTTGTCTTGAGTTTTATGTGTGAAATTTTTCCTATCTTCTTCTTCCACGCCCAAAGCCACTCTCTTCCCTAGCAATTCATCATCCAAGCTCAAGGCAAAGGCATTGGAGTCGGCCAGATCTTCTCAATTATCTTTTCTTTGTTCACAAGTTCTCCCATCCCTTCTATATGTTCCTATCCTTCTTCCTTAACTTTGATCTTCATTGCAGGGTCCTTCGAAGTCTTTGAGTTGTGGGCTGGGTTCACCTTAACAAAGAACAAACAAGCTGAAGCCCCAAGTTCAGGGTTCTGATCTCTGTTATCCAGATTCTTCAGTTCTGAGCATTGGTAGTTTCAAGGTATGAATCAAAAGAAGGTTGGAAAGCTCATCACGGTAAGTCCACAATCATTAGCCCATATTATCTAGATCTTCTTCCTTCTTAATTTAGGATTGTGTCTAATCAAGTAAAAGTCCCTTTTCATGTAATCCTTAAGACTTATTATGATGAGTACAATGCTAATGTAATTAGGTTTCATTGCTCTACAAACCATATTCAAAACATTAATCATATGCTTGCCGCAGCAAATTGGTATCAGAGCATGGTTTCATTAGGGTAGAATAGTTTTCTTTAAATCCAAGCAAGATCTAAAATTCACGCCTCCTGAGCGGGTGTACTCCAGTACACTGTCACGACCCATGGGAATAATAAGCCCCTGGCCAGACGTGAGTTTTTAGATTGAAGTTTTGGGTAAGCCATTGCACTTGTTTGATTAGGTTCTGTTTTCTGAAAATTTGCATCTGTTTACTGTAATCCGTCTGCAGCTCCAAAGTCAAGTCACTGATTTTTTATTGAAATATTTTTTTTCTTGTTCCTTTTTAAGTCAGTTATCACCATATTAAATTTCATCATCAGAAAAAAATTCTAAAAAAAATAAAAATTTCTGCAGTTCGACACTATCATTAGGGTTATGTTCTGTCCTTTTTATTTATCTTCATTTGTAGGATCTGCTTAGATTAGTATAGATTTTAGTTTTAAAATTCCTTTCATCTACATTGAAACATATAAGTTAGGAATCCTTTGTGAATTTCTCAGAATTTTTGGACATTTTTTTCATCACGTTTTCCACACCACTTTCAAATTGCAACACACTTCTGCAGCACCTTTGCATTTCATTCATCTCATGAGAAATCAAATTAAGGGCATCAATTTGACATAGGGTCAGGGTTTCATCACCTGTCCCTAGCCCAAAAATCACCAACCAGCATATCGATCCCAGCCCGTTAATTAAAATTGAGTAGAACGTTAATTGCCCTAGTGGGTTAGGGACACCAACAAGTTGGGTTCAGGTTAGGGTCAAGTTAACTGTGTCAGCTAATTGGTGTGTGCTTACTGGCTTGGTGTCTAGGATTGGTGCATCAGGGCTTGTGATTTGGTCCGCCTACCTGGCCAATCTCAGATTGGTGTCTAAGGTTGGCAATCAGGGACCTACACTCCCCTCCACCTACCTGGCTAAGTCCCATAAGTACTACTAGCTAGTTGGTTCACTTAATTAGACTTCTAATTTGTGCTCTAGGTCTAGGAAACCTTAGCTCGAACTTGAGTCCATTTGCATGCATGACAACTAGAGCAGGAACACCGTATTCACCAATCCAAGCCCAGTCAAGTGTAGCCATGGACCAAAACTTAGGGAATTTGATCAAAGGCCTAAATGATCAAGTGGCCCAACTGACTAAGAGTTTAACTGAGCAATTGGCCCAAACAAATCAGAATGTGACACAAACCAACCAAGACATGAATGAGCAGTTAGCCCACATCACTACTAGGTTGGATCAGTTAGAGGCTAGAACCCCTGAAAGCAATCATGAAGCCCAGACTGAGCCTGAGCCAAGTCTTGCACCTGAACTCGAGACCCCATTGAACCCTAGAAGGATTCCATATCAAAACCCTCTCTACGAAACAAACCCTAGGAGAGCTCCCCAAGATCAGTTTTATGATCCAATTCCTAGAGGACCCCACCCTGGTCAAACCATCGAGCCCAACCCAAGGAGATTCCATCATGAGCCTAACTATGAACCCAATGTCAGGAGACCCACCCCAATTCACTTTGATCAAGATGACCGAACCATGAAGAACATTAGGCTAGAAGTTCCCACCTTTGATGGAATTTTAGATCCAAAGATCTACATTGATTGGGAAGGTGAGATGGACCAGTATTTTGACTGGTTTGAGATGAGTGAAGAGCGCAAGTGTAAGTTTGCAAAGCTTAAACTTGTGCGCCAAGCTAGGTTATATTGGGGAAACATTGAGAGACTCACTAGACAGAGAGGTGATGTGCCCATAGTGACCTGGCGAGCTATGAAACTTAGGCTTAGGGAGAAATACCTTCCTATGTCCTACCACCAAAGACTCCTAGATCAATGGCAAAGACTTACTCAAGGAAATAGGAGTGTCGCAGAGTACATAGCGAAGTTTGACGAATTCGTTATGAGGTGCAATGTTGATGAATCTGAGTCGGTGACCTTATCTAGATTTAGAGCCGGACTGAGAGAAGAAATTCAAAGAGAATTGTTCATGCGAGAGGTACATGACCTAGAATTGGCCTATCAAATAGCTAGGGATGCTGAGAGATTCCATAGAGGTCCAGTCTATCGTAGGCCCGAAGCCCCTAGGACTAGTGCACCTTATCAACAGTCAGGATCCAATCAGCCTAGATTCAACCGACCTAATCCTAATGTGCCTGTGACCCGTAGAGATGACAAGGAAAAAACACCTGAGACCCAAAGAACTCCAAACGCATGTTTCAAGTATAACAAAGTGGGTCACTATTCTAGCAACTGTCCTAATAGAGCCCTACATATAGGCGAAGTAGAAGAGGAAGCCGTAGAATCCCAAGGTGAATTTGAGGAGGAAGTATACCAGGCAGATGAGAACTTGGCTGAAGAGTATGAGGATGAGGAAGTCCTGGTAGATCAAGATCTGTTAGGAGTGGTTAGGTGTATTCTCACCCAAGCTAAAACCCAAGAAGATTGGCGTAGGACTAGCATCCTACAGACATTCATTAAGATAGGTGAGAAAGTATGCAAAGTCATTTTAGATAGCGGTAGCTGTGTCAATGCCATATCCACCAACACAGTTAAAAACCTAGGATTGCCCACCGTACCCCATCCTAATCCCTATAAGGTATCCTGGATAGACTCAACCATGATTTCCATTAAGTCTAGGTGCCTAGTAACCATTCAGTTCCAATCTTACCTGGAGAAAGTATGGTGTGATGTACTTCCAATGGGAGTAAGTAGCATAATTTTAGGCCGACCATGGTTGTACGATCTTGACGTAACACTCTATGGTCGTTCTAATTCATGCTCGTTTACTCATAATGGAAAGAAGATTGTAATCCATTCTTCTCCACCTAAGAACCCCATTAAGAGAGGATCAAGCCAATTGAGTGATAAGAAAAAGGGGATAAACGTGATCACTGCTAGAGAAATGGAGAAAGAAATTAGCAATGGGTCACCTATTTGGATTTTAACCATTAAGGATCATCAAGAACCTCTTTCAAAAGAACAACCTCAAGAAGTCAGTCAAGTGCTAGAGGAGTTCAAAGACGTGTTCCTCGATGACTTGCCCGACCAACTCCCACCTCTTAGGGATATACAACATGCGATAGACTTAGTCCCCGGAGAAACCCTACCGAACCTTCCCCATTATAGAATGAACCCTACCGAGCACCAAGAATTACAACGTCAAGTAGGAGAACTCCTAAAGAAAGGATTCATTAGGGAGAGTTTGAGTCCATGCGCAGTCCCAACCTTACTTACCCCTAAGAAAGATGGCACATGGAGAATGTGTGTTGATAGTCGTGCCATAAATAAAATCACGGTGAAGTATAGGTTTCCCATCCCCCGCTTGGATGATATGTTAGATATGATGGCCGGTGCAACTATATTTTCTAAGATTGACCTGAAGAGCGGCTATCACCAAGTTAGGATCAGACCAGGGGATGAATGGAAGACTGCCTTTAAAACTAAGGACGGGTTATTTGAATGGGTAGTCATGCCTTTTGGGTTATCAAACGCCCCTAGCACTTTTATGCGAATCATGAACCAAGTCCTACGAGCCTTTATTGGAAAATTTGTTGTCGTTTACTTTGACGACATACTTATCTATAGTAGGACTAGAGAAGATCATCAACAACATTTGAGGCAGGTATGTTTAGCACTTAGGAAAGATAACCTCTATGCCAATCTAAAGAAATGTGCTTTCATGACTACTAGAGTTATCTTCCTAGGATTTGTTGTAACCCCTGAAGGAGTATCCGCTGACCCTGAGAAGGTTAAGGCAATTGTAGAGTGGCCAACACCTAATAATATTCATGAAGTAAGAAGTTTTCATGGCCTCGCTACGTTTTATCGAAGATTTATTAGAGGGTTTAGCACCATAGTTGCTCCTATCATGGATTGTATTAGGAAGGGCCACTTTGAATGGACGAAGTCAGCTGATAAGGCCTTCCTTCACATCAAAGATAAGATGACCCAAGCACCAGTCTTAAGACTACCCGATTTTTCTAAGATCTTTGAAGTAGCATGCGATGCTTCGGGAGTAGGTATTGGTGGAGTTCTGAGTCAAGAGAACCATCCCGTAGCATTCTTTAGTGAGAAATTGAATGAAGCCAGGAAAAAATACTCCACATATGATCGGGAGCTTTATGCGGTAGTGCAAGCATTAAGGTATTGGAGGCATTATCTCCTACCGCAAGAATTTGTTTTATTTTCAGACCATGAAGCCCTTAGGTTTTTGAGTTTCCAAAAGAAACTAAACCCTAGGCATGCCAAATGGGTAGAGTACATCCAATCCTATACGTTTGTCCTAAAGCATCAATCAGGAACCGATAATAAGGTAGCTGATGCCCTAAGTCGTAGAACGTTACTTTTAACTTCAGTCAGTACTGAAGTCATAGGTTTTGAAAGACTTAAGGAGCAGTACGAAACCTGTCCAGATTTTGATGAAATTTATCAGGTTTTGCGTCAAGGACCATCTAGTGATCATAGTGACTATACCCTTCTAGATGGTTATCTTTTTAGAGAGAATAGGCTTTGCATCCCAAGAACCTCCTTAAGAGATTTTTTAGTTTGGGAGATACATGCGGGAGGTTTGGCTGGCCACTTCGGACGAAACAAGACTATCTTGGCTGTTGAGGAACAATTTTACTGGCCAGGTCTTAAGAAACAAGTAGCAAACATTGTAGCCCGATGTAGGACATGTGCTGTTGCAAAGCAACAAAAGAAGAATACCGGGCTATACACTCCATTACCTGTACCTGAGTGTCCATGGCAGGATCTAAGCATGGACTTTGTTCTAGGATTACCCAAGACCATTCGAAAACATGATTCAATCTTTGTGGTGGTCGACCGGTTTTCAAAAATGGCCCATTTCATACCTTACACCCAAACTTTCGATGCCTCTAGGATAGCCAAACTCTTTCTTGATCAAGTAGTCAGACTCCACGGGTTACCAAAAACCATTGTTTCTGATAGGGATGTCCGCTTCACAAGTTACTTCTGGAAAACACTTTGGCACCTATTAGGAACCAGACTGAAATTCTCCACTGCCTACCATCCCCAGACTGATGGACAAACCGAGGTTGTAAATAGAAGTCTAGGGAACTTGCTGAGATGCCTAGTGGGAGAAAGTCTAGGAAACTGGGATTTGTTATTGCCACGTGCTGAGTTCGCTTACAACAGTTCGGTCAATAGATCTACGGGCAAAAGTTCCTTTGAGATAGTCCATGGTTGCAAGCCTAGGAAGCCTTTAGATCTAATCCCACTACCTATTCACACACGAGTCTCTGAGTCTGCTGAGTCTTTTGCACAGCATGTCACAAATCTACATAAAGAAATCAGTAATAAGATCAACCTGAGCAATGAAACTTACAAACACTTAGCTGACTCACATAAGAGGGCTAAAGAATTCTGTGAAGGGGATTATGCGATGATTAGGCTCAACCCTGAACGGTTTTCCCCTGGAACCATAAAGAAGCTGCATGCCCGCGGAGCGGGACCTTTTAAGATATTAAAGAAAATAGGGCCTAATGCATATGTTTTGGAACTTCCACCTGATATGGGTATTAGTACAACCTTCAATGTTTCAGACCTAGTAGAATACAAAGAACCACTACTAATACCTAGTGAGCCTTTTGAGCCAGAAACTTTTATTGAGAGTGAACATATTTCCGAGTGTCCACCACCAACCTTACCTGAGCAGAGAGAGAGGATTGAGAGAATCCTGGATGACAAGATCATTACTACCAGGAATAAGGACTATCAGCGATACCTGGTTCAATGGCAAGGTCGACCTGAGTCTGACAACTCTTGGATTACTCGAGAGGACCTGCAAAGACTTAACCCAGACTTGTTCGAGCATTACCAGGGCAAAACTGAACCATACTCGACTGGGTCGAGTTCTGCCCACCCCAGGAGAATTGGTGTGGACACCAGAAGCCGAAAGAAACTTCACTCCAACAAGGTTAGCCTTATCCCAATTCGGATCGAAGATAATTAGGTTACCTTGTATCCTTTAGTTCAAAAATATTTTATTTTCAAGAGTCATTTCCTTTTCAAGAGTCCTGTAATTAATTTTGAGTTTCAAATCAAGAGTGTTTATTGAGTCCTGTAATTACTTTTAAAATTTCATTTCCTGTAAGTCCATTTCAAGTTTTAAAGTCTAGGTCAGTCAAGTCAGTTCAGTTGAGTTAAGTCTAATTCAATTGAGTTAAGTCTAATCAAGTCTTAAAGCCATGAAAGCCAGCAACAAGACTCAAATTCTAGACCCCAGAATTTGACCACTTGAAGAAGAGAAGACACATCAACCAAGCAAGAGAAAAGGACCATCAACTAGGACCACTGGATGCCACATGTCATTCTTATCCAAGTAGAAGACCACCTCACCATGCCATGTCATCAGGTGCCACTTCACCAGCCACCTCATCACCCTTTGGGCGCCAACAAGGAAGATTCAAATTCAAGGAGGTTGGCCACATCCCTCCAAGTCCTCCACCAAATCCTCCAACCCCCCCCACATCCCTCCAAACTCTCCACCAAATCCTCCAACCCCCCTTGTAATCCTCCTCGATTTGGGAAGTTTTTAAATTTCAAAAGCTAGCTTTGTGAGGCTATTAAAAGCCTTGGACGCCCATTGTAAAGGAGATTGATTTTGGAAATGAATGAAGTTTGAAGTGAAGTTGTCTTGAGTTTTATGTGTGAAATTTTTCCTATCTTCTTCTTCCACACCCAAAGCCACTCTCTTCCCTAGCAATTCATCATCCAAGCTCAAGGCAAAGGCATTGGAGTCGGCCAGATCTTCTCAATTATCTTTTCTTTGTTCACAAGTTCTCCCATCCCTTCTATATGTTCCTATCCTTCTTCCTTAACTTTGATCTTCATTGCAGGGTCCTTCGAAGTCTTTGAGTTGTGGGCTGGGTTCACCTTAACAAAGAACAAACAAGCTGAAGCCCCAAGTTCAGGGTTCTGATCTCTGTTATCCAGATTCTTCAGTTCTGAGCATTGGTAGTTTCAAGGTATGAATCAAAAGAAGGTTGGAAAGCTCATCACGGTAAGTCCACAATCATTAGCCCATATTATCTAGATCTTCTTCCTTCTTAATTTAGGATTGTGTCTAATCAAGTAAAAGTCCCTTTTCATGTAATCCTTAAGACTTATTATGATGAGTACAATGCTAATGTAATTAGGTTTCATTGCTCTACAAACCATATTCAAAACATTAATCATATGCTTGTCGCATCACATACCACTTTAAGAACACTAAAAGGAGCACATACTTGCACAAATTTTTTAATTACTCAATTCATCCCCCTCTTGGGTAAGCCACCTAGGCAATAGGGAGCTTCCATGCTATGGTCTAAACCTTTGCTGATCCTCTTCTTTTTGCTACTAGCGAGAACTTTGATCTTGGCAAGAGGGGGAGCTCTATATCGAGAGCTCGACCCTGGATGGCGAGAGCATGATGTTGGCCGGGAGTTCGATCCTGGATGGGAGCTGACCTCGGTCAAGGGCTTGACCTCGAGTGGCGGGAGCGCTACCTCGACCGGGATCTCGACCTCAGATGGCGGGAGTACGACCTCGGTTGGGAGTTCGATCTTGGATGAGAGTTGACCTTGGCTGGAAGATCGACCTAAGATGGTGGGAGCACGGCCTAAGATGCTGGGAGCTCGGCCCTGCATTGGAGCACGACCTCGGCCGGGAGCTCAATCTCAGATGGCGGGAGCACGATCTCGGCCGAGAGCTTGATCCTGGATGGGAGCTGACCTCGACCGGGGGCTCGACCTCGGATGGCTGGAGCATGACCTCGACCGGGAGCTGGATCCTGGATGGGAGCTGACCTTGACCGGGGGCTCAATCTCGGCAGGATGGAGGAGCTCTATCTCGGAAGCTCGACCCCAGAAGGTAGAAGCGCAACCATGGCTAGGGGCTTCACTCTAAAAGGTGGGAGCACGCTCCAGGCATGAGGACGGCTCGTTCTCGAATTTTTATTTGGTCGTCGCATCCAGGTGGTACTTTCTATCAGTGCTGCCATCAGTTAGGACCGTCGTAGGTTCCACGTCAGTGATAATACAATATCAGAACCAATTTTGGTTAGAAGTTTATTTTGCAGGTTTTGTTGCCGTTATCTAGTAATTGCTGTTGCTTACCGGCCAATCTGACTATGAGCCAGATTCTGCAATTACAATCAAGATAATAAAAATTTAACTTTAGATTCTTCTATCTCTTCCCGTACATATTGAAAATATTATTGGTTAGTTTTGGATTTTGGACCATCCAAAAAAACATCACCGTATCGTTCTTTGAGATTAAAAGAATTGATAAAAATTGAATTTGGAATGACTAATCATTAGTAACTTCGGACTATATTTCCACTCATATTTTTTAACATTAGCAGAAAGTTGAGATTTTAAATCACCGAACGACATGATGATGTTTTATTTGATGGTTCAAACCAGATGGCAGGAGGGCGAAACAAACTAACCAATAATTTCTTCGCACACTGCCCGATTAGAATGCAGATCGTTTTATTAAGTGGCGAACCTAAAAAGCACCCCCAAAATAAATCCAATGTTTCTTCTGTTTCAGCTTCCACTTTTCCCTTGCCGCATCTCCCTGTGGCGAAAGGTGCGCATAATTGGATCCATTCTGGCCTTACGCTCTGCATTCACTGAACCACTCACCGCCCACTTATCCTCACCGGCAGTGTCTCGATCTCTCCTGATCCGGATAAATTATTCCGCCCGTGTCTAGTCTCCAGATCTTGCCGCTGCCTCGCCGCACTAACTGACAAACGCTCTTTCACGTTCACGGGCCTGCTCAGCTCGCCGGTATCTGCGCTCGCAGCCACCGAAGGATATAGATCCAACGGCTCTATGGATGGCAAATTCAAATGCAGTCCCTCAATGATTTGGTCATTTATTACACTGGATCTTTTCCCTCATGCTCTTCTTTAACTTTTGCTTGTTACATATTTCAATTCAGTGGAAATATATCTACATCTATAACTATATGGGTGATGATAATGAGATTTATTGCGAGGTGAAGACAGTCTGATATTGTCTTTGATGCTATTTTTCTGTGACTGAAAAACCTCATTCCAAGGAGTCAGAGACCACCGCACCACCAGTCATCGATGACTCCAAATATAATTTAACAGTTGGTGGTCATTCCAAAACTCTCCTCAGAATGAGGGGAGCTTCCAACGGCTATATCTATCCTTCCTTCTCTGTCCTCCACTGCCTTCAATCTATGCCTCTTGTAGTCGTTAGCACTTCTTAGCGAAGCAAGAGGCAAGGTATCATCGTTGCTTGGTCCAGAGAATTTTTTCTCTCTTTTTGTAATGCATATATTATGGTGGTTTAAGAAGAAAGTGGAGTTATTTTAAAACTTATAATGAAATGGATTGCTTTGGAACCTGAGGAGCTTTAAAGGCAGTCTGGTGTTATTTGTTGACATTTCTTCCATCCTTCCCTTCTATAAATCAGTTCGTCATCTCTTCTCCGCCTCAGTAAAGCGGGCGTTCGTACCCTCGTGCTCTCTATGCATTTTTTTCTGTCTATTAGCTTCCATTTTGTTTGAAGAATCTTGGTTCGAGGAATGTTGGCTGATAGTTTGGAACTTTTGTAAGGCTTACGGGCCTCCTTGGAGAGGTAAAAAGGTTTCTTCTCTTTTTTCCCTCCCTTTCCTGAGGATCTTAGAACGATTTTCCTTCATCTTCTTCTCTCTTCAGCTGCAATGTATTGTATAATTTCTGTATTTTGTTTTTCTCTGAAACATTGTGCGGAGAACAAAAGGAATGCATGCTAGTTTATTTGTCATCTTTTGGCTGTGGAAGTATTTTATAATTTTTCGTAGGTGAAAGAACGATTTTATAAATTAAAATATAAGCGAAGGTTGTGCAATTAATTTTCTTATATGAATATTTTAGATTTTTCGGGACTGTGGAGCCCGGTATTGTGAATGGTGGAGATATCTTGGGATCTCGTCTCTGAAAATTAAGAAAATTTGTTGAAGACAATTTGTAAGCAGGTATTGTTCTTTATCCAATTTATAGTTTCCTCTCTCTAGACAATTTTTGTGCATTTGTTCTTTTAGAGATCCTTGGTAAATTACTTTTTCCAAGACTTGTCTGAACAATTCATTTACATTCTTTTAATTCATTCGATCTTTTATGCCCTTCTGCTTACTCTTTGGATGAAGTAGGTTGGTCACTGGTAAGCTTCAGCCTTCGGAGCATCGACAAAATGATTTAAATTCTACAAAATTTTGTACCATAATTCTTTGATTTGGTGTTGGAGATTTACATCTTTGCTAATTTTTTGACATTTTTTTGGTTAGTTTTGGAAGGTCAGTTGTTGAAACAACCAATCCTTGGTAGCAGTTGGTGTTGACCATACCCATAAACAGTTAACCTTAGTTTGTAATGGAGGAGGTCTTTATGCAGGTAAGTGAAATTTTTATATGTAGGCAATTGTGCTTCTTCTGAGTTTTACCTTTTTTCCTCTATCTATCGTCAATGCGGTACTCATTAAACAGTATTGAGACTGCACATGAGGTTTGAAGGCTAAAAGAGAAGTTATGGGGGTTGGTTTTGATGGCTTGTGGATTTGTTCTGGTGAAGTACAGGAGCAATCCCTGTCAAATAGGGGTTTTAGGATATCAATCTGTTCATTTTAGAAGTGGATGAAATGACCAAGAAAAGGAATCTTAAGAGAAGTTTTGCAAGCACTAGAAGAAGGTATATAAGTGCTTACATGGCCTCAAAAAGGAAGAAATATACTCAATTAGGGAATTAAGAGGTCTGATTAGAGTAACTGGGGAAGCTAGTCTTAGGATGATGCAGGGTGAATTGTCACTTAGGTACCTACTGTTGTTGGTTTTGGTATCAATGGATGTTACCCAGTTTCCAAATTTGGATCTGGAACACATATTAAAATATTATGTATGTTGGCATACACAATCAGGGATCCAGTCTCAGTAAATCTGTAAGATCAAATTATTCACAGATCAATCTAGAGCTGTTCCTCACTGGTACATTTACTTTCCTTAATTTATGTGGTTATAGATCTAATTAGCAATATGGTAAACTAATCTGTTTGTATTTTTTTCTTTTTTTTGGTGGCTTTGTATGTTTTTGTAAAGTTCTTTGTTCCAATAATTGCAGAACCAGATTGCAGCTATGGATAAAGCAGGAAATATGGTTCTGGACATTGAAAGCCTCACACAGCCCTCTGATAAGTGCTCTGGAAGTCCGAAAATGACAGTGAGCTTGATATATCTGTTTCTCTTTTAAGAAGAAGTGTTCAATAAATGCATGATTTTTGTCATTCTAGTTATCAATAAGTCTACCTTCTAGATTCCCATTAATTAGCCGCAATTAGTAAAAGAGTTAGGTAAAGGGTTTCTCCGTTTTTTTTTATTGTACAAACAGAAAGCTCTTTCTCGCAAGGGTTCAAACAGAATGGAGAAGCGAAATGGTGAGGAGCAAGAAGCAGATGAGACATCTAAAAAGCTTGTCATTAAAGGTATGAACTATGAAGTGTGTCCTTTAGTAACCCCTGCATTCTAAAATATTAGATCAGAATGTAGGGCACATGCAATTACCTTGAAAGTTTGGCTACTTTGTGCATAGCTTTTTCTACATGTTCTGTATTACATCTAAAGTCTATAAGACAAGATATTGCAGCAATTTAATTGTTGCAAAATCCCTGTGCATGCGATCATAGGGCCACTCTTGCAGTTTCTCAAATTGAGTCCTTCTCTGTTGGATGCATCAAATGACCCTGACCATCTGATTGCCACTTCAGGAAATTTCAAATGTCTCATCTAGCCACTTGTTTTTGTGGAAATCAATATTTCATTACTGTATGATTTGGAATTTGCCACATCACTACTGGAATTTCTATTGTAGTCAATTTTGGAATCATTAAATAAATACTTTGCCTTAATTGAATGATTGTATGTCAATGTGGATCTTGATTACTTTTCTGCTTTAACAGTGGGGTGTTCCCAGCTGGAGCAGTTGAAACAGCCTGTGATGCCGATCAAAGTTCTTGTAGCGCCTTCACCTTCAGCGAATATTTCCAGTGTTGCAGATACTGGTGATGGAAGGAGTAGGAGATTTCATCGCTTGACAACTATCAACCCGAAGAAAATCCTTCTCCTTTTTGCTTCTATGTAAGTACCCTGATGGTCCTCTAATTCTAATAATGATAATAACCTTTTGGAAGCTGAGGTAATTGGATTCCATTTGTTTATATCTCAATGAATGACTTGAGCTAAAAGAATATTCTGTTCGAGTGATATCATCATTCATGTAGTTGGTGAGAATGGTTGGACCTTATCTAATTACAGATGTTTACTACATAATGTTTAGCAGCCTGAGCACAAATTTTACCTGAAACTGCAGTCTTTTCTGGATCCTCACTTCATTATAGGAACTGAGGCCCCAAGCCAGTGTTAGAGGTGGCAGCATTGTCATTTCAATTTTGATGTCCTGGGAGACCTAAAGAAATATTGGTTTGTTTTCTGAATGATGAACAACTCAAAATAGGTAAAATGATAGAAACATGAAAAAGGCCACAAAAATTTTTGAACTTTGTGGTCATTGTCTTAACCGCATTACAATTTAGATCTATGTTGCTCCCTTGAATTTGTCCAAATACCTCTGTTGATTATTCTGAATTGTCTTTCAAGGAAGGAGCTTCTCAGTTCCTTCACATATTATTTAGAGGTTGCTTAATGACTCTGGTTGAACCAGTGGTCCCACTACCAGAGGAGCCTGCAATGGGGATGGCCCATGGGGCAAGAAGAACAAAGGTGTTGTTCTTCTGTGTCTTGGATATTTCAATGCCATGAACCTGGACTTTTGGGCTATGTCATGGGACCATCATCCTGACAGGCAAACCGAGTTGGTCCAGTCCCTTCATCTCTGAGACCATTTAGTTGTGAGAGTAGATTGACTGTAGTTATCAACACAAGTTCAGTGTGACAGTCTGTTTCATTCATGTGAGTCATCAATTTCTTTTTTGATTGATAAGCTGCTTTCTTTCTGCTCGTTGCATTACAAAATCTGCACTTTCATAATTGGGGTGGAGTGAGGGCGGCCTAACTGAAACTTCACATAGATTATCTGACTAAGTCAAGCTTTCCTGACTTATAAATTATGTTATTGAGATAAATCTTATTCCCTAATGTTAAGGTATCGTCTTTGTTCTCATATAGACTCTTTCAAAGTTTTTTGGAACTTTAAGCGTGCTCCCTACTTGTGTTTGTTTGAATCATTATATGATAAATATACCAATGAAGGACTTGATACCCACCATTGGGTCATTTAGTCTTCATGGTTGGTCATTTCTCCATGATAAGGAAAATGATCTCAAATTATGATAGGTTATATACCTTGGCTCTGAGACCCTATCTTTGTCAAGCTTTCAGTATAAGGTAATGTTTACTGCTACCTAGTGATGTTCTTGTGCCACAATGAGCACTACTATAGATTCCTATTGAAGCAGAAATTTCTACAACTTTCTCCTTTACAGTAACCAGATATGTCTGCAAATTATTTACAGGTCAAGCATGGGGACAATGATTCTCATATATTTTACGCTTAGTATCAGTCGACGAGGGGAAGTGTAACTGTGTTTTGAAGGTCTAATGGGTGGATCATTTGACCGACATGGGTTTGATAGAAGGCACAGTGGGTACGCTTATTGCCTGCAGGGCACATGGTAGTTTAGTCTGTTTAGAGGATCTGGAAGGAACCATGTCTGATAATTTCCTCACTCTCTCTGCATTGGGAGCTAGAGCATTTATGATTGAAGTATTAAAGAAACAGAAATCTCTACAATATGGTATTTAGTGTGAGATCTGTGAAGTCCCAGCTGTAAAAGCTTGCATTGTACTACAATGAAATTTGGCCTGAGAATTCTATACCAAAGAGTGTGGACTACTTATTCCAAGGTTATTTGCATGATTTTGAGTGGTGTTATGTGTAGATATTGGATGCTATTTTTGAATAAATACACAAGTTCCAGCTATGTAAAATAGTACTCATATCTTTCTATTTCACAAATCATTGTTCACATTCTTGATGGCATGTATAGTTTGTCATGCAGGTTGGTAATGCTGAGTTCAGGTCTTTGGAATTGACACAGCAGTTCAGTGCTATCACTGGATATATAGAAAGGATCTTCTGCCAAGAAGACGGCCCAGACAGAACTGTAAACTTGCCATTGATATGGAGGAGGACCATGGTTACAGCCTCTGCTTCTCTTATGCTCCAATTTTGTGTCCACCTTTGTTGATAAAATGAAGCAACTGGAAGAAGCAAACCTCTTAGCAAGAAAACACTTTTTAAAAAACAAAACTTTATATGATTCTTTAAATTTAAAGCTTACCATCCACCCTGCAGAAAATCAACAAACAAATATGGAAATTATTTACCAAGATTATTTACATTATTCTTACCATCCAACCATGATTCCAGCTTCTCGCCTGCGCTCATTAAATTAACTAATAATATTTAATCAGGAAAACCAGCAAGAGGAATTATTTACCAGTTGTGGTCCATCCACAATAAGCATGCTTGCTTAGAAATATGCCAAAAGTAAAAATTATTTACCTATGTTTTCCCAACTTTTCCTGTAGAAACATTACAGCTTTAACCAAAATATCGTCCCAATCAGCACTGTCCGCAAGCAAAGCAAGCAAGACACTGAGATCAATATGAACTCATGAACTTTCTTATCATAAAGCATATTATAAACCCTGAAGGTGTATACAAAAATTTTGCTCACCCGAATTATAGCTTCTAGCACATAAAAAACTAAAGAAACAGGGGAAATCTATAGGCATTTTTAAATCATGAGAACATGTTTAACGTGCATACTGTGATCTGGATATTGAAAATAACTTAACAAAAGTAATTAGTATCATATCTAGATAAAGTATTTCAGTCCTTAAATAAGCATGTAAGTATTAAAGTCCATGCATCTAGAAGAACAAAATATTCAAAATTGCAAGTTTGCGGGTTATGCCCTGGTGGGTATATGGCCGTTTCACATGGCCGGCCCAAGTGTAAGGTTTGTGGCGTGACAGGTTTGTCATTACTTTATTAGAGCAGATTACACAATTAATAAATTGATTTAATTCCAATCTCAGCAAAGAATTGGATAGCATCGTTATTCTTTTTTTGGTAGTGTCTCATAAAGAGATGAAGAAACAACCAAGTTCTATTTTTCAGCTTAGATATTTTCTTAACAAAATTTTTCTTTCTTGAATTTTTATTCTTTCCTTCTGCTGTTATTCTTGTGCTTATTTGGTGCTTTATTCGTTCAATCTCAGACAGAAGCATCATTCACACAAGAGATCTTGTTTTCAGGTACATTCATGATCTCCGAAGCTTTATGGAGGAGTAGATCCATAATCTATTAAAGGCATATTTGGATTTTTCTATAGGATTGGGTAAAAAATTATATATGATTCATGGATTAGGTCAGTATAACTAGTAGGATCACAAGGAACAGGCTAGGCTATGCCTATACTCGTAAAATATTCTAAAATATCTTTGGAGAGAGCCGGTACAAATTCCATATGAAAAAAAAAATCTACTAACAGGAGTAAAGCTTGGAAAGCTGTAGTTGATATGGGCTAGGCTAGGCCTTATATTCTATAATTTAAGAAATCCTGTTTCCAATCTTAAGATATCCTATTTCCAATCTTGAGAACCCATTATGATTATCCAAACAAGTCCCAAGTCATGAAGCTTTATAGTTCTAGAGGAACTAGTAATCTCTAGTTTAAAGTAACAAAGATGTGATAGTCTTAGATGCTTTTGTTTGGAGATATGCTTCTATTCCAACTAAGTTCATCATGCAATGAGCGGTAATGGCGTTAGGCTTGAAGGATGAGCTCAAACGGCTTTAGGAGAAGTTGAAAAGTGTAAGAGGCCTTCTCGATGATGGTGGGAATTAGCAAGATCACACTTACTCTAAATATATATTGAATGATCCAAAGTTAGAAGACAACTTTCGGTCTCGAATTTGGGTGTGTTTCATAAAATTTCTTTAAGATTGACTTGCTAAAATAGATAACGTGTGCCATTCGGCATCATGGAGAAGCGTGTACAAAAGCAAAACTCCTGCCTTATACAAAATATGCTGCTTTTGAAAAGCAATTGTTTTCTTAGATAATGTATGGCAAGCTAATATATAGGTTGATTTATTTCAAAATACCCTGCAAAGTATTGTAGCTATTAGCCAGATCTAGGGATGCAATCAATTCAAGCCAAGACGAGTAGCTAGAGATTCAAGCCCGACTTGATTCAAAATGCTTGAGCTTAAAAATCGACTTGAGATTGATTGAGCCATGATATCTAAGCTCAAACTCAACTCAATCAAAAAAAAAAAAAAAAACTCAAGTTCATTTGAATCAAATTGAATAACAATTGAACTTTACACGAGCTGAATTCAAACTTGAATCGAGCCTTGGTCATAATTAAAAAATAATTTAAATAAAAAAATAAAAATAATCTATTCTAGCAAAAAATAATTTAAAAATATATATTATAAATAAAATATAATATTATTAAAAATATATACCTTAGTAGATTTGTGAGCTTTTGAGCCAAGTAGTTTAATATTTAAGTTCAGTAATAGCTAAGTTAAGTCAACCTTGGATCCAAGTCGAACAACTCACAAGCTACTCAACTCATTTGCATTCCTAGTTAGATCTTAGCTACTACTAGAGATGAAAATAATGAATTGAATATAGAGACAATACACACCCTAAGAATTTTAGTTGGGAGCTCTCTTTGCAGGAAAGTGTTTGCAAGTGGAGATGAGGTTGTAGATGTTAAGAGATATAGGGATTCAAATTGCTAAGAAATGCCACCGTCCTAACTACCAAAGACTATTGCTAGCCTCTTAACCACCAAAGATAAAATAATTCTTCCTAGCCTTTGACAGTGCATCTAGATTAAAGATTAATTTTGGCAAAAACTCAATTATTTGTATCAGCATGGAGGAGGAGGAAGCAAATTGCAAGACCACCATGATGATCTATGAAGGAATCACTTGCCCTTCACTTACCTCGGCCTCCCACTTGGTGATAGGAAAATTCCAAAACATATATGTTGCCTCTTCTTGAAAAATTTGCCTCAAGATTAGCATCTTGGAAACAAAGTCTTCTTAATATTGGTGGTAGAATCACTTTGATCAATTTGGTTCTAACTACTCTTCTGTCCTATTACATATCTATTTTCAAGCTTGCATCACGAGTTTATAAAAGAATTGATCAAATAATACATCATTTCTTTGTAAAGCAAAAGAAACTAGCTATTATCAGTTTTCATTGCCTAGCTACCTAGGATATTGTGTATAAAGAGAAGAAAGAAGGTGGATTCGGAATAAAAAATATTAAAAATTTAAATCTCTCCTTTCTTGCAAAGTGGGCTTGGAAATTGATCAATGGTTCTAATGTAGCTTGGTGGGAATAAATCAATAGCTTTTATTATGCTAAAAGGAAGCTTGGAACGAGAGTCAAGGCAATCATCTTGCAAGCTCTTACCGATTTTTAGAAGTATCTCTAAAGAACCATAAGAATTTGGAACTGTACTTCTTTTAAATTTGGAGATGGAAAAATATTCGATTTTGAGAGACCTCATGGATTGGACCGGTTCCTTTTGCTTATGTGGAAATTGTTATCAAAAAGCAAGAAGGAGAAATATAACTATAGCATCATAAATCATAATGGAATTGCCGCCAACTAATATGGAATACAAAGGTATGGGGCTCTTTTCTTTCCAAAACAAGGTAACATGATTCTATGATGGATCTTCTTTTGTCAATCTAACCTTCTAGGATTGCAGATAGGCTGAGGTGGAAGCTCGCTAAAAGTGGGGATTTTAAAGTGAAATCCTATTATAAATTCATCAGCATTGGAGGCAATGTTATGTCTATTTCATAATCCAATTTAGAAAATCACGGTACCAAAAAAGCCTAAAGTCTTCGTATTGGCTTTAAAAAATAAATTATACATAGGAGAAGTATTAGCAAAGAAGAGTTTATTAGCTATATGTCCTAGAATCCAAGTTGGCATGATACATTGTAATATTTTTAGAATATTTTTATATTTAATTTATTTAAATTAATAAAATAGATACTTTTTATATCCATTCATATATAATGTATCTATAAATCATCCAAGGAGTTAATAGACAACGACACATGTTGGGTTATGACAAATTTGATCTATTTGTGTTGGATCGAATGAAATGAACATGGTTGATCGATTGATGGATTGACGTCCAAGAGGCGTGAGGTCGATCGACGTCCAAGAGGCATGAGGCCGATCAACTCCTAAGAGGCACATGGCCGATCGACGCCCAAGAAGTTCATGGCCAATCGACACCCAAGAGGCGCATGGCCAATCGATGCTCAAAAGGTACAAGGTCGATCGATGCCCAAAAGGGGCGCGGCCGATTGATATTCAAGGCCGACTTAATGAGTCAACCATGATGTTATATTGACCAATGTGATACAGTCCATATCGTCTGTACTCTTTGACCAACTTAACAGATAACGAATATTCTGTGCACGTGATGGCGCACTAACGAACTAACCATTTACAACTTGCTTAACTGAATTCGGTTAGGATCATACCCTATAAATACCGATGAGTAAGGAGCTTCCGGGAGGTAAGTGGGTTCTAGCAGCAGGAACTCTCGCAAACCCTTAATTCAATTTTTCCTTAGACCTCATCTGTTTAAGTCCAGACTCTGTGACTGACTTGAGCGTCAGAGTGTCCCCCCACCGGAACCTCTCCTATGAGTGGATTTGCTTGTAGGTTTGGCCGGTGATCGTCTCAGTGAACGAGAGCATTCATCAAATGAAGAAGAAGGGATAGATCTACAGGATGAAGCCATCTTCAAGAATCTTATCAAAGCTTGGGCATCACATCAATCTGGGTACAACAGATTGGCACGCCAGGTAGGGGCTCGATAAAAGAGTTTACAGAAATTTAAAGAAAAAATGGTGAAAGGTAGAGCGCGAAACTTTCTTGCTGAGGAGACTCATCATTCACCTAGAGAGAATGATCTTGTCCCGGATGGAGTGGATGCTATTCCTACTGGAAACTTGGATCAAGAACAGCTAGGGATTCTTTTGAGCAAAGTGGAAGTACTCACTGCGGCAGTCCATAATCTTCAAGAAATAGCTGCAAATGGACAGCAACGACCCACTGCTTAAGGAGTAGCCAGCGATCACCTCTTTATATAAGTTGGCATCCAGATCCAAGTCGATGTTCTCCTTATCAGCACTCTTCAGGACGTCATTCTTTCATGAAGTGACATCATCATCCCACGATCATGTGGAAAGATGGGATAAGGGGAAGCACCCTCGATGTTATTCAACATCTTCTAGCAAATCAACCCCTGAAAGTTCTCAGTGAACTCCAGATGCTAGAAAGACTGATCACTTTGTAAAGAAACTCCAAAAGTTGGAATTACATATTGCGAGGCTTGGCGAACAAAGAAAAACAGAAGATATGATCTCCACATGTGATACTCAACCCCCTTTTTCCAAGAAGATAATGGAAGAAATGATTCCACATCATTTTAAAATTCCTCAAGTAGAGCCATACGATGGATCGGCTGATCCTCTCGATCATCTAGGTAGTTTTAAAGCCCACATGTTAATCCAACGAGTATGGATGCACTTCACTGCCTTGCTTTTTCCAGTGACTCTTAAAAAGCCAGCAAGGATGTGGTATTCTAGCCTCCAACCAGGCACTGTTCATTCTTTTAGTCAGCTGGAAAGGTTGTTCATCTCTTATTTCAGAACCAGTCGAAGGATGCCAAGAAACTCAGATAGTCTTTTCTTTATTCAGCAACAAGAAGGAGAGACTTTAAGAGATTATATAGCCAGGTTCAATTTTGCCACGTTGGAGATTCTGGATCTCAATGAGCACATGGCGATGTCAGCTATGAAAAAAGGGTTGCGAGCCTCCAGGTTCACGTTCTCTTTAGATAAAAAGTTTCTAGTCAGCTATTCCGAACTACTGGCTCATGCCCAAAAATATGCTCAGGCTAAAAAACAAGCCCTAAGCTAATGCCAGGTGGAAAGGAAATCGATGCCGAATAAGAAGAATACAAAGAATTATGGACTTCGTTCCCTTGGAGATCGACCAATTCAATGGCAAGCTCAAAAGCCAAAATATTCGATCGGCAGAGGCTATGTCAACAAGTTTGATGCCTACACCCACCTGACCCTTCCAATAGAAAAAATACTTATGGAGATAGAAAAATAAAATTTTCTTCAAAGGCCAAGGCCAATGAGAGCTCTGGCTGCCATGTGCAATAGGGCTAAATACTGTCGATTTCATCGAGATCACGGACACACTACAGAAGAGTGAATCTAATTAAAGGATGAGATTGAAGATCTGATCAAGCACGGTTATCTGGGCAAATATGTTTATAATCAAAATCAAAATCTACCAATTGAAGCAATGGCACCAAGGCCGACGGCCCCAAGATTGATTATTGATGGCACAGAGCTCCCCAATAAACAACTGACTGACGGTATGGTCAGCATGCTCCACCACCAAACATTTTATGAAGATGACAGGGCTCCAAAAAGACTTCAAAGGAGCATCAGCTTTTCTGACAATGATCTACAGGGAATTCAAATGCCGCATGATGACCCTGTTGTGATTTCTGCAATAATTGCAAATTACAATGTACGTCGAATTTTGTTTGATAATGAAAGTTCCATCGATATTTTGCTTTATGATGCTTTTTGTCAAAATGAACTTACCTATTGACAAGTTACGAAGAACTCGTGTCCCGTTAACTGGATTTGGTGGAAACTCCGTAGGGGTAGAAGGAGAAATAGTACTCCATGTGACCCTCGAAACAGTACCAAAATAAAAGACTCTCCATCTCACCTTTATGGTTGTTCATTTGTCTTCCACGTATAATGCCATCTTAGGATGACCTGCCTTGAACAAATTTCAGGCCATTGTATCTACTTATCATCTTCTAGGATGATTCTTGATCCAAAATAGGATTGGAGAAATGAGAGGAGATCAACAGATGGCTCGTCAATGTTTGATAATTCAGAATCAACTACCAATCGATGGATTAACTCCAGAGTAAATAGATCATCGTGATCAAATTGAAGGAACGGAACTCCAGTGGAAAGAACGATTCCCGCACCCTTGGTGAAAGATGATCCGACTAAAACTGTTCAGATTGGAAGCTCTCTTGATGAAGATCAAAGGCAAGAATTGATCGACTTCTTGCAAAGGAATGCTATCAATATTTGCTTGGACAACCACCGATATGTTAGGGATTCCCCCTGAAATAATCATACATGAGCTTAAGGTAGATTTGTTGAGTCGGCTAGTCCATCAAAAAAAGAGGAATTTTGCCCCAGAAAGGCAAAAAATTATCAATGAGGAGGTAGCCAAATTACTTGATACCGGATTCATCAAAGAAGTTCACTATCTTGACTAGCATGCCAATGTAGTTATGGTAAAGAAATCTAATGGAAAGTGGAGGATATGTATTGATTACACAGATCTTAATAAAGCATGTCCTAAAGACAGTTTCCCTCTGCCCAAAATCAATCAACTTATTGATGCTACTACAGGGCATAAGCTCTTAAGTTTCATGGATGCTTTTTCAGGGTATAACTAAATACAAATGAGTCCAGAAGATGAAGAAAAAATCTCTTTTGTTACAGATCGAGGGATATGCTGCTACCGGGTAATGCCCTTTGGCCTCAAAAATGTTGGAGCTACTTACCAGAGGTTAGTAAACAAGATCTTTGAGGATCAGATTGGTAAGACCATGGAGGTGTATGTAGATAATATGATTGTCAAGAGTACTCAGGTCGACGATCACATCAAAGACCTACAAAGAGCCTTCGACATGCTTCGGGAGCATCAAATGAAACTAAATCCAATTAGGTATGTTTTTGGCGTAACCTCCAAATTTTTTTTGGATTTTATGGTTACGAAACGAGGAATCCAGAAAAGATTCGAGCCATATTAGATATGAGGCATCCTGCTAATAAGAAGGAGATTCAACAATTGACCAGATGGATCGCTTTATTAAGTCACTTTATATCCCATTCGGTCGAAAGGTGCTTGCCTTTCTTTAAAGCCTTGTGAGAATCTAAAGACTTTGATTGGTCGGATGGTTATCAGCGAGCATTTGAGGAGATTAAAAATATTTGATGAATACGATCCTATTATCTAAGCCTAAAGAAGGAAAAAGTTTGTATCTTTACTTGGTTGCATCCGATGAAGTGGTCAGCTCAGTATTAGTAAGGAAAAGATCCGATGGATCACACAAGCCCATTTATTGTATCAGTAAAGTTCTTCATGATACTGAGGTAAGATATCCAAAACTTCAAAAAATTGTTTATACCTTGGTCATATCAACAAAGCAGCTTAGACCTTACTTTCAGTCCCATCCGATTGTCGTACTTACTGATCAACCTCTAAGGACTGTTTTACAATGTCTTGATACATCTGGCTGGATGGAGAAGTGGGCAGTGAAGTTGAGTGAGTTTGATATTGCTTATCAACCCCGCTCTGCAATGAAAGCCCAGGTGCTGGCTTACTTCATTGCCGAATGCACTTGGAATGACAATGAGGATGATGTTCAGGCACCAGTTGAAGTGGAGAAGAATGATATCCCTTAGATTCTTCATGTAGATGGAGCTTCAAATTTTTCTGGTTATGGAGCTGGCTTAATTTTATCCAATCATAGTGGAGATGTCATGGAATATGTTCTCCGATTCTCTTTTAGAACTTCTAATAACCAAGCTAAATATGAGGCCCTTTTGGCTGGCCTAAAAATTGCAAAGGAGCTAGGTGTTCGAAGATTGAAGGTATTGCCCGATTCTTAGTTAGTTGTAAATCAAGTAAAAAGAGATTTTGAGGCCCGTGATGCGACCTTGGCCCTATATTTAGAAAAAGTTCAAGAACTAAGTACCTTATTTGATTCCTGGGATATCAGCCATATCCCTAGAGCTGAAAATTTTTGAGCTGATTCATTATCTCAGTTAACCACTTCGACACCCGATTTAATGGGTCGGACTTTTATGGAACATTTGGAAATTCCCAATATCTTTGAGGATAACCAAACAAAAGTCCTTCAGATAGGACAATAATCAAACTGGATGAGCCCTATAATCAGATATTTTATCAAAGAATTTTACCAAAAAATAATATGGAGGCTAAGCAACTTCGTAGGACTGCTTCTTAATACATCATTTTGGATGGTTTATTATACAAAAAATCATTCTCCCAACCACTATTAAAATGTTTGTCCCCTTCGGATGCTGAGTATGCTCTAAAAGAGATTCATGAAAGTATATGTGGAGACCATCTAGGAGGTAGATCACTGGCCTATAAAATCATAAGGCAAGGATATTATTGGCCGACTATACAGAAAGATGCGGTGGATTTTATGAGAAAGTGTGACCCCTGTCAAAGGTATGCTAATATACAAAGTGTCCTGCTAGTCATTTAATGCAGTTGACTACTCCCTAGCCATTTGCTCAGTGGGAAATGGATATTCTTGGTCCATGTTTTCCAGTCTTTGGACAATGAAAACTTTTGATCATAGCCATCGATTATTTTACCAAGTAGATGGAAGCTGAGCTTTTAGCCAAAATTACTGAAACTAAAGTTGAGGCATTCGTTAGAAATGCCATCATATATAGATTCGGGATCCCCCATGCTATTATCACTGACAAAGAAAGACAGATTGACAATCAGAAGTTTGATAATTTTTGTGCCCGATTCCATATTCTTCACAAATTAACTTCCATTGGACATCCACAAGCAATGGGGAAGCAGAAGTGACCAATCGGACCATCCTTCATGGATTGAAGACCCGATTGAATGAAACTAAAGAACTTTGGGCATATGAACTTAATTCCATTCTTTGGGCTTATCAAACAACTCCCTGATCTACTATGGGGGAATCCCCATTCAACCTCACCTATGAAAGTGAAGCCATGTTGCCTATAGAAATTATTCTTCATTCTAGAAGAACGGACTGCCTAGAGGAGTCGAGTAATGCCGACTAAAGAAGAGTTGATCTGGATCTACTTGAAAGCTCCAGGTTACAAGCATAATTAAGAACGATAGTGTATCAACAAAGGGTTGCTCGATATTATAATTCGAGAGTCAGGACTCGAGTTTTTCAGCCTGGAGATTTTGTCCTGCATAAACGGCAATATCCCGACCGACTGATCAGGGCAAACTTGCTCCAAATTGGAAAGTTCCTACCGCGTCGCTGAAGTTGTGTGACCCGGGACTTATCGAATTGAAAGCCTAGATGGCTATTAAATGACTCGACCTTGAAATGTAGAAAATCTTTATAAATATCATCAATAAAGTGATTTTCCTTTCTTACTATTCTTATCTGAGGAAAGATGTTTAATGTATCTGATAAATAGAGTTGGTTTGACCCACCGACTCATTGGTATGATATAACTGAAAGGTTGGCCTAAAACGCTAACTATGATATGACAAACAGAGTTGGTCTGACTCACTGACTCATCGGTATGACAATATTGGTATAACCAATTAATTGAAAGGTTGGCCTAATACGCCGACCGCAATCCGATAAATAGAGTTGGTCTGACCCACCATCTCATCGATATACTAATATCGAAATGATCGATCAACTAAAGGGTTGACTTGACTCATCAATCACAATTCGACAAAAATGGTTGGCCTAATCCACCACTTCATCGATATCGTTACATCATTATGTCTGAAGTATTAGAGGAATGATATAACATATTGACCCCAAATCCACTATTATAGTTAGTTTAATGTGCTAACTGCAAAATGCTAAGTTAATCTTATCCTTGGTATGTGTGAAGCAGCATTATTGGCTTCTTGAAGATTATTACAGTAGACAAAATTACTTTGTAAAGTTTAAACTTGATATTCTCTAGAAGGAAAGAAAAGATTTCATTGATAATTGATTAAAAGGAAACATTGGTTCATCAAGAGCATATAGTTACAAGTACTATTCAGTTTTTTCAATTGGATTGGATGTCGAGGCAAGGGCAGTTATCTCTTGAACTGGTTCTCCTTCAGTTGGAGGGACTGTTGGATCATTGATCGGCTTTTTTGTCTCATCTTCTTCCATGATCTTGTCTATGGTAATAGAAGAATATTGAGATCAGGATATAACTTTTTGATCTTCTCGATACAATCTTCAAAGCCGATCCTATAACCTTCCGCCCCTACTTCATCTATTTCATCGTTAAAGGCCTCGAATTTCTTGAACTTATCAACTACATGAAGGCTCTCTTGAACTGCCAAAATGATCTTTTGTTTAGCTTGTTCTAGCTTTTGTTCAAGAAGAGCAACTTTTTCTTCCATGCTGGACTTCTGAGCCATTATCTCAGTGTAAGCACGTCTCTTCTCTTCTACGACTATTTCTGTCATATAAAACTTCTTCCTCCTTTCTTTTGAATCAGCCAGAAGCTTCATGACATTGTCTTCGATTGTTTTTATTTGTCTTTTCAATGAAAAGTTTGCGGAGGTAGCTTTGACTAATCTTAATTCTAAGGCCACTCAACATGCATCGGCCTTATCTCTCTCTTCTCTGACCAATGTCAATTGATTTTGGAGGTCAATTTGAGAGTCAGTTGATCTGAGCAAGCTTTCTTCGATCATGAAATTGTCATTTATAAACTGATAAAAGGAATGAAGATAAAATTAGAGACAAAAGTAGAAAATTCTTCGAAGAGGAAGTTGACATTTACCTTTAGTATTCCTGGATAAATTGAGGAGAAATTATCTCCCACTCCATGCTTGTGAGTTGCTTCCCAGTCCTTCCAAAGAATGGTGGATTGCAACACTGTCTTAGCTAGTTTTGTGTTGTCGAAACCTGCATCTACTATGAGAACATGAATGTCCTTGTCGGCCTCCGGTTCGGATACCATTTCCATCATCAAAGCTTTACCTTTTTCCATTGGAGACAGAGTTGGTCTGTTAGACGGGCCACTCTATGGATTTCTCGATGAAGGATCGGGCAAATGTGGCTTTTCATCATCATCAGAAGATGCAATGTTCACAGGTGGTTCCTGTTTAGCGAAAGTCTTGGAAAGGCTTTTCGATAAGTGAGCTCTTTTCATGCATGTTCTTTATTCTCTGAATCGTGTGGATTTGGCTCTTTTCTTGAGTGCCTGATGAAGTCTCTTACTATCTATTTTCATCTTCAAAATACGATGAGAACTCCTAAAGGTTTCTTAAAACAAGGTGTCTGGGGAAGAAGATGCTTAAAATGTTTAAAGTGAAATTGGCTAGAGAGGTAGGCCCAAAACCCTTTATATAAAGAGTACCAATGATCAGGATTTATGATTCAAATCTCATCAGCCTCGAGATTGTGACACGTATATGTCCCTGATTTGGTAGGAATTCATGTGCCGTTACTGATTCTCAGAAAATCAGTTATGGAAAGAGAAAAGACTGAAATTGATTTGAATTTGAATAATGTACGATTTTTGGAATACTGACAGGCACGATTTCATGATCTACAGAATAACTACCCTTCCAATAGGAATGTGACATTTGGTGAGAATGATACGCCTTTTTATTATTATTATTATCACGTATCAGAATGGATATTTGGTAAATCCGATCAAAAGATCAGATTACTATAGGCTTCAATAGCCTGAGATGGCATATTGCCATGTTATCCTTAAGGGCAAACTGATTTGAAGTGATCAGCTCCCTTAATGATATGATGATCAACAATCGGGTAACTATATTTTCAAGAAATCTTTGGTGACAATGATTTTGGGTTGTCAGACTTTTTTCGAATGAGAAATTGTTTTGATCAAGTTTTTCAAAATATACTAATACTGTTTGTAATTTGGTAATTCCATATGGTTGCTTATTTTATTCGGATGACTTCATGGTCTAACGGATTTTTAAGATGTTTATTTCTCACATGATCCGATGGTCCCATAATTAGAAATTTTTTTACTTGTGAAAGTTTGTCAAATAGTTTACCTTATTAAGTGTTTAACTAAAATCCTTTCAAAAGGATATTTGCTTTGTTTAAAGTTCGACAATCTTTGTTTGAAAAAATTAAATAGGTTGATTTGCTATATTGGTCAGCATTCATCGCATGGTCGTATGATTTGAAAGATAAGAATGAAAGAAACTTTTTGTTTCATATTAAAAGTAGAACATACTAGTACATCAGTTACATAATTAACTTTCTAGGTTCTGTTCAACTGTCATTACATTGGCTTCTTCAGTTTGTTCTGGAGTAGAGATTGGTACTGTTCTTCTTGAGTTGGGATATCTACTATCAGCTCTTCAATTTAATGTTCAATTTGTTCTTCATCCTGACCTTCTTCATCGGATTCTTCCATGATTTTGGAAACCTTCAGGTCAGGGTAACATTTTTTTACCTTATCTAAGCAGTCTCCATAGCCGATATCATAACTTTCGACCCCCGCCTCATGGAGAATATCCTGAAAAGCTGATGATTTTTCATAATTTTTAATGGCCTCTTTGGTATCTTGTTCTGCTTTCTTCTTAGTTGCTGCGGCCCTTTCTTCGGCTTTAGTTACAGCCGATCGAAGTTTCTTCTTTTTTTTCTTAAACTTCGATTCGGCATCGGCTAATCTAGATTGAGCTTCCTTGAGCTCCTTCTCTAGAGCTGAAGTTTGGGATGTACTTTGTTCTAACTTCTTTTCTACAGCCAATTTCAACTCTTCAGCAACCTCTTTTTCTACCTTGGCAGTGTCTATCTCATTACGCATCGCTTGGTGGAGTAGGTCGAAGCTCTTTAAGCTTTCATCCATTATGGTAACTCCATGGACAAGCTGCATATTCCATAACTAATTTGGTCAGATTTTGAAAACATCATTTGATTGATTATTTGAAGCAAAGTTTAGTATTGTACCTTGAGTATGGTGGGGTAAATTGATAAAATTGTTTCGTCTATCTGCTGGGATTTGGTCATCTCCTTGTCTTTTGAAAGAATAGTAGCCCTCATAAGACGACGGGCCAATTCTGGGTCAGTCAGACCCGATTCATCTATATAAACATTAAAATTGATGGTGGAATCTTTTACGGAAGGCCTTTCTTCTTCCTCCACCATCGGAGCTTTTTCTTTGTTAGCTTGGCAAGGGGAGGATGATGACAGGCTGATAATGGAAACTCTGGCTGATCACCTCTCCTACAAGGGAGTCTAAAGAGAAGTAGAGATGGCACATCATCGTCATTCGATACACTTGCTATTAATATCGGAGACTTTGGTGCCGATGAAGCGGCTTTTTTTATTTTTCTAGGCTTCTTGGCCTCTCCTCTCCTCTGATCAATCAGAGCAGCCATGGTTTTTCACTTCTTCGACATTTGTTGAAGTCTCTGATCATCCATCATGATGGTTGTGTCTGCATAATCTGACAAATTGAATGTTAAAGCTAATCATCATCAGATAAGTGAAAAGATACTATCGGCAGTGAGATACCTGAAGAAGTTTGGAGCTGATGTCAGCCGAATATAATCCCCTCTCATTGAGAAGCTCTTTTATTAGGAGAATCTCCATTCCCGTAAGCTTCTCAAAGTCCTTTTTGTTTGCTGTTAATATCTTTTTACCATCATTTGGAGTTAAACGGGGTTTCTTACGACTAATGTTGAAGTCCTAGGGAATCTTAGAGATTATGTAAAAGAAATAGGGTTTTCAGCCATGAATGGCCGAAGGAAGCCCAACAATGAATTTATGGCCATGGCGAGGGTTGATCACCAACCACCCTTGGCCATGAAATCCCTTTTCAACACAAAAAGGGCAGTAAAAAGAGAAGTTTTGGATGTTATCTCTGCATCTTTACAAAGGATCAGGAAGGCATAGATTATCTTAATACTATTGGGGGTCAGTTGGACAGGGAGTACGTGATATAACCTAAAGATTTGGATGAAGAAAGGATGTAGCGGGAATCTAAGTCCGGCTTTAAGGTGTTCTTCGTAAACTACCAGACTGCCCGGGGGTGGCTGATTTATTCGATCTTCGGAGCTTAGAGTGACCACTATAAACTCATTTGAGATATTATAATATCTCTACAGTGTTAGAACCCTATGCTCTGTTAGGGAGGTCCTAACAGCATCTATTCTAATTGATTTGGCTTGGCTTTTCTTTTTCTGAGAGGTGGAACCTTCAGGTTCATCGGTACGGCTAACTTCTATGATCCTAGCCATGAAGAAAGTAGAAGGAGGAAAAGAAGATTTAACTTGTATCAGAAGGGAAAGAGAAAGAGAAGCCGACTTGGAGAAAGCTCTGCTCTTAAAGGATGAAAAATTGAGATGGAAGAAAACCTATTTGTTTGGAGGAGATGGTGCTTATATAGTGGCATACGATGGTTAAGATTTCTTTCTCAAATAACGAGACTAATTCTGGTTGTGCCATCTATCCTTGATATCCGATGGAGAGATATGACTCTTCAAAAAATTGAAGTGACCATTCATGATATGACGGTAGATATATCTGTGATATGATGCTTGCATTTATTCTACGATAGTGATCTTTCAGCTTTTGTGAACTTCAAAATTGGTAATGATGATAGCCAGCTATGATACAGTTATTAGTTTCATAACCTTTTTTCCAATGAGAGATTGACATGTCATTAAGATGCTCTGTTCGAGAACATGGGCATTTTAAAAAAAAAAGGAGGGAAGAAAAAATAGAAGGTACAAATATATCATATTTTCTTTCTTCTGATAGCTTCTGACATTCATTTAATGAATTCAAAAGCTGGGGGAACTAGTGTTGGGTTATGATAAATTTGATCTATTTGTGTTGGGTCAAATGAAATGAACATGGTTGATCGATTGATGGATTGACGCCAAAGAGGCGTAAGGCTGATCGGCGTTCAAAAGGTGTGAGGCTGATCGATTACTAAGAGATGCATGGCTGATCGATGCCCAAGAGATGCATGGCCGATCGATGCCCAAGAGGCACAAGGCTGATCGATGCCCAAGAATTGCATGGCCGATCGACGCCCAAGAGGTGCATGGCCGATAGATGTCCAAGAGGTACAAGGCTGATCAATGCCTAAGAGGCACAAGGCCGATCGATGCCCATGAGGCACAAGGCCAATCGATTCCCAAGAGGTACAAGGCCAATCGATGCCCAAGAGGTGTGCGGTCAATTGATATTTAAGGCCGACTTAATGAGTCAACCATGATGTTATATTGACCAATGTGATACAGTCCATATAATCTGCACTCTTTGACCAACTTAACTGATGATGAATGTTCTGTGCACGTGATGCCCCACTAATGAACTAACCATTTATAGCTTGCTTAACTGAATTCGGTTAGGATCATACCCTATAAATACTGGTGAGTAAGGGGCTTCCGGGAGGTAAGTGGGTTCTAGCAGTAGGAACTCTCACAGACCCTTAATTCAATTTTCTCTCAGACCTTATTTGTTTAAGTCCAGACTCTGTGGCTGACTTGAGCATCGGAGTGTCCCCCCACCAGAACATCTTCGGTGAGTGGATTTGCATTCATCAAATGAAGAAGAAGTGATAGATCTATAGGACGAAGCCATCTTTTTATTAATCTTATCGAAGCATGGGCATCACATCAATCTGGATACAATAGTGAATTCGATTAGGATCGTACCCTATAAAATTGGTAAGTAAAGGGCTTCTGGGAGATAAGTGGGTTCTAGCAGCAGGAACTCTCGTAGACCCTTAAATTCTCCCTCAAACCTCGTTTATTTAAGTTCATACTCTGTGATTGACTTGAGGAGTGTCCCCCCACCGGAACCTCTCTAGTGAGTGGATTTGCTTGCAGGTTTGGCCGGCGATCATCTCAGTGAACGAGAGCATTCATCAAATGAAGAAGAAGGGATATATTTACAGGACGAAGCCATCTTCAAGCAATCTTATCGAAGCTTGGGCGTCACATCAATCAAGATACAACAATACATATTCTCAAAAATTAAGAATTTGAGACATGTATCATTATAAATTAACTCCTAAATTGTTGTTCTCAATTATTGAATCATCATGAAGATGATGATAGATCCATCAAGATCAGCGCACGAATCACTTCTCTTTAAGATAGATAAGTATTGAGTTTATATTATAGAGACATTAATGCAAGAGTGCAAGTGATCGTTAGAGAACAAGCATACTGAACATGACCATAATAAAAAGTCACTTGAATGTCTACTCACTCATCAATGATATTCTTGATACTATAGTTGTATGAGTAGTTCTTGCACCTATGATACCTTGATTACTTATAGTAGGGTTGCTATAGTTTGATAGAATATAACTTAGTCTCTAGCCATTCAGGTTTTTGTGATGTTCATTGGCCACAGTAGGTTTGTTGTATAGGAATAAGGTATATACTTATAGGGGATCCATCGATCTTAATAGCTGAGAAGTAGTTCTATATAATCTAAGAGGCTAAGTACTTAAGTCTATGGCCATAGCAATGTGATAATGGATAAGAGTTTCCATGGGATTCATCATTAAACTCAAGTTAAGTAAGTCTTGCATATGATAGATACTTAAGGTTTGACAAATTTTCATGACCTGTATCCTGTTGGGACTCTTAATAGAAGAACTCGATTACATAGTAACTACACCTATGGACTTAGATTTTTCTATTCTATTGGGTTGCCATTACATGCTGCTAAGCATCACTAATGGATTGTAAGAACTTACTAGGATCATTTTCGAATCAATTATCCTTGTTTGGATGATACTATAATGGAGATCATGGTATGCCTCACTATTAGACACCTGTGGGGTCATACACAAAAGAAGCTTGACCTGATTAAAAGCTTGGATCATAATCAAATTATCAATTGGATTGATGATTTAAATTTAGAAATTTCTAATTATATAAGGGTTACATATTTAGTAATTGCTAATTATTAGCAAAGGGACTTTATTGCAAGTGTTACAATATAATTAGACTTTACTAAATTATGAATCAAGTTCTAATTGAATTAAATTAGATTTAATTTAATTAAGCATGACTTAATTTGAGGTGGATTTGGTTTATAATCCAAGTGGGACTTGGATTTGAATCTTAATTGGATTAGGGCTTACAGGATTTTGAAATTAGTTCGAATTGAGTTTGAATTAGATTCAAAATTTAGCCAAATCAAAACCAAATTGAGATAGGAAGCCAACCTCCAAGTTTCCTGGTATTCTCTCTCCCCTTTTGAAGCCAAATATGAAGAAAGGGTGCTAGAATTATGGCCCCTTCTCTTGTGCACAAGTGAAAGAAGAGGTGGTGCAAGTTGGCACCTCCCCATTCTCCCAGGAACTCTTTTTCCTATTTTAGATAAACAATATCCTAATTGAATTTTTTTTTTCGAATTTGGATTTATCTAATTATTGGCATGGACAATTATTTTGTGTGACAAAATATAAGGTGGGTGTTGGTGCCAAAATTTGTCAAGCATCAGAACAGGGCTAGAGATGCTGGAGCGAATGATGCAGGCTAAGCTCCAAGGTGGTACCTATAAAAAGGCTCCATTAGGGGTGGCCTTAATGATGGTACTCTGATGCTCAAGTCAGTATTGGTACTAACTCTAAGGGAGCGTAAGCGGAAAAGCTATGTGTATCTCTAGGAGCTTGCATGGATCCCTTTTTATAGACGAATAGTCTAGGGTATTTCAGGTGAGACCAAGTCCCTATTGGATTTGGTAAGTGAAAGGATTATGCCCTAAAGGCCAATCGAAATATTGTATTTCGATAGGATTTTCCTTTGTATCCCAAACTAATGTATTGACATTATCAATTAATAAAGGCATTTTATTTTCATCATATGCTGTGTCTTAATTATTTTATTATTATATGATGAACCACATAGATCAAGGCTATGGTTCTAGGGTTATGATGAGATCATACCAGTGAGACCTAAAGCCTTAAAACCCTAATCTAAAATATTCCTAGCCGATGGGACATTGAGTAGGGGATCAATGTTTCCGGCAAGACCAGCACATCCTATGTATACTTGGTGAAGAGGGTGACTGATCTCACAGTCACTTGTGTTCGACACTAATACTAGGATGTGGGTGCTCATTAGAGAATGAGCTCAGTCATTACCTGGCTGAAGATTCGAAAAATCTTTGATCAAAGTATGAACATTAGAAATAGTTTCTAATGGTTCATTAATGAATCATCATTATCAGATTGAGCTAGGAATGAATATGAAATTGGATTTGATAAGTATCCATATCCATAGTAATATTCAGGGTGCAAGCTGATCGAAGGACTGAATTGCCCAATAACTCACCACTGAAGGGTATTTTGGTAATGCCACCAAAATTCCACATCTTCCGGGTAGGCATGATACGTTGCTAGATGTCAATCTTGTCTTGTGAAAATTTGATTGAATTATGGTAATTCAATTAGTTAATTAGAATTGGATTCTAATTGACCTAGTCGGGCTAGCTTGAGTTGACCTAAATCGGCTTAGTTGAGATCTAACCGAATTAGGTCAAATAGCACTTGGACCTACTACTGGCTAGATGTGGAACCCAATGGGTCACACACAATAGAGAGTTGATGAAGGATTTAATTTGGAATTAAATCATGTTTGCAGGACAAACACAATAGCATGTGTAGTAAACCCTAACTTCTATTTGAATCGGATTCGAATTTTGGTTCCAAATTAGGCTTAATTGGGTTCTAATTGAACCTAATTAGGGTCTAATTAAGTTTTTCAGACTTTGGGCTAACCCATGGCTGAACCCACTTGAATTACAGTAATTTATTTCATCTCCCCAAGCTGCATAACTCTCCCTCACGCGTGGATAAGAAGGAAGACTCCACGCGTGCATGGGCTCTTCACGCGCATGGAGTCTTTATCTATTTTACCATGAAAAACAAAAAAGTGGGGGGGCAGAAGTCTTCTCATTTTAGTGCCTCAAAGGATGGCCATTGGATGGTCATCTGATGGTTGCAAAGTTTTAGGAAATAAGAAAGGTTTCCGATGGTTCCCGGTCATGCGTAACTCCGTCTCAAAACATCGCATCTCTTTCTAAGTTTCTTCCAAGATTTTCCTTCATCAAAAAGTCTCAAAATAAAACTAGAAAGGCATGATAAAATAGAGGGGACGCATGAAGGATGGAGGGACATGATCTTTGGATAGCAGAGAATTGTGTTATTTTGGAAAGACGTCTCTCTGTTGTCTATATAATGGGAGGAAAGGTCTCGGATGAAGGGTGTGGGTTTTAAGAAGCCTTTTTAGATTTTCTTCTTCCTTTCCAGGAGACTCCTTCCTTTTTTTCTTGTTGGATATTGTTTCCTCTACAGAGGTTTCCTCTGTCGAAACTTTGGTCTTAAACAAGAATAAAGAAGAAGGTCTTGATCAGTAAAGGAAGAAAGATATATATTTCTTTCTTTCCTGCATTAAGACAATACTTGTCTTAATTCATCTCCCATTTTAAGATAAGGCTTAAAACCTTTAGGACAACCTTAGTTCTTCAAGACAAGAGGGTCCTACAAGGATTAAAGTCAGGGAGAAGTTCAAGAAGAGGCAAGAAGGAAGAAAGGGAGTTTTGGAGTAGACAAAACTCAGCTATAGTCCAAGTTTTTAGTTCTTAGAAGAAGAATTCAAGTAAAGGAGCCACTAAAGAAGAGGTTATAGTCTTTGTCACATCTCTGTATGGATCACCGTTGGAGGGCGAACAGTTAGGTTCCTGGTGGAGAAGAAGGCTGAATCAGGGTTTTCTTCATCGGATTGGATACTAGCGATTCAGATTGGTGTCTAAACTCTAGTTTATATCATATATGCATGTTTATATGTTTTAATTCCTAGTAAGGAGGTCTTGGGTTAAGGGTTTGGTAGTGATTTCATAATAAATTTTTGTAATCCACGCTTCCGCCATGGTCACCAAACCCCTACAGTGGTATCAGAGCCACCTTATTAGGGCTAAATCATGCAAAATTTAAGGTTGCCCATTTTGGTAGGACTCTACAAAATTGAAGTTTCCCAATTTTGTAGGACTCTTGAGGTTGTCCAATTTTGTAGAACTCTACAAAAGTTTAATGTTACATATGATTGATATGTTTATGCATATATGTATGTCACTGGTTAGGGTTTTCACTTAAACCTTAACCAATATAGAGATATGTTTAGCTTTTTAGTCATCATATTGAAATAAGGTTGCCCTGGCATAATGGTGGATCCATTATGTGGTAGATGGTTGTCCTAGTATGATGACACATTTGGCATATTATAAAATGATATATGATGCATGGTTGATTGAATGGTAATATTAGAATGTGCTTCTGTTTGAATTGTCCTCTATTAAAATTATATTAAGTTGTAGTGTCATATACCAAAAGCAAAATAATCAAGATGATTAGTTGATCATTCGGTGTCTAGGAAAAGTGGTTCATGATCGGTAAAGAGGACGTGGTTTTTAATTGGTTCCATTGATTGACCTGGCTAATTTTTATTGGTGTCTAGGAAAGCAACGGGGGGACTCCCACTACTCTCCCACTTACCTGGCTGATAAGATTAACTTAATTCTTGATTGATATGCTTAGTGTAATATTCACTACATTAGGCCTTCCTTCATGCTAGGTCATTATTATGTTATGATCCGTATTAGGTTTATTGTGTACACACAAGGCCTATTATAGTGACTAACACAATTTTGGCCTGGTGCATTTGATGCTTATGGCATGATTTAATATAATACTTTATTGTGTACACACAAGGGTATTATTATTACAAACATGACTATAAAGGAATGAAGGGTCTTACTTAACTGAAATATTATAGTTTGTTGTGCACACACAAGGCTATTAATATTTTAGAGGCCAAGATATGTTGAGAATTGTATGAGTTACAATTGGAAAGAGTTTTCCTACCTTTGAACTTATATAAGATTTGTTGTGAACACACAAGATCTTTATAAGGAATTAGGATCTCAACCCCACTAACAAAACCAATTAGGGTTTCTTGATCATCATATAGAGGGTTATGATGCTTGATAAAATAGTGGGAGACATAATTAAGTTAAAGTCCTAATTTAATTATGTTTTTTCAAAATTGGTTGTTTGCTTATGTTATGTTCTTTGTTAATGTAGATTAAATGGCCTCTTCACTCTCACTCCGTAGTATACTTGATGCCAATAAATTGACTGGACCAAACTATGTTGACTGGTTGAGAAACCTAAAGATAGTACTCAGCCAAGAAAAACTTTCTTACATTCTTGATACCCCTACCTTGGAACCTTTAAGGGAAGATGCCTCGCAAGAGGAAAAGACCACATATAAGATGTGGCAAAATGACTCACTCACTGTCAAATGTATCATGCTTGCCTCTATGACCAATGAGTTGCAGAGGCAATATGATAGCATGGACACTAACTCCATATTGCTCAATCTAAAAGAGCTATATGGAGAACATAGTCGTATTGCTAGATATAAGATATCTAAGCAGTTGTTCCATGCGAGAATGACAGAAGGTACATCCGTACAAGACCACGTACTGATGGTTATTGACCTGATCACTCGATTAGGTCAATTGGGTTTTGTTAAGGATGGGGAGTTGAATCAGGATTTGATCCTGCAGTCACTCCCGGAGTCATTTTCACAGTTTGTTCTTAATTATCATATGAACAAACTTAACACTTCCTTGTCTGAGCTGTTAAACATGTTAAAAATAGCAGAGAGCCATTTAAAGAAAAATAAGGCTCCACTTCTTGTGGATGGAATCAACAAGAAGAAGTTAGGCGAAAGGGTTCCAAGAGGAGATTGAACCCAAAAGGGGGCATCAAGAAGAAGAAAGGAAAGAAGGCCTCCAGACAAATGACCTGCTTTCACTATGGCAAGCCGGGTCATTGGAAGAGGAACTGCAAGGCTTACCTTGCAGGTGTGAAGCTTGGTGCATCGGATGCACCAAAAGGTATGAAAGAAGTTCATACTATTTTGTCATTGGATTTTTTCATTTCAAATACTTGGGTATTGGATACTGCCTGTGGTCATAATATCTGCAAATCATTGCAGGGGCAGTAGAGGCTTAAAGCATTGAAGAAAGGAGACTTCGAGCTCTACGATGCTAGAGGAGAGTCCATCCAAGTAGAAGCCGTAGGGACTTATATCTTGAAGTTACCTTCGGGGAAGATCTTAGAGATGAGAGATTGTTACTATATGCCTAAGGTCATTAGAAATATCATATCTGTACTCTTGTTACTTAGACAAGGCTATACTATGAATGTAATGAGTAATAGTTGCTCAATCAGCTTTTCTAATGAAATTATATGTTATGGCGTATTTTGCAATGGTCTTTTAACTCTATCTACTAATGACAATATACTTCATGTAAGTAACAAATGAAAGAGAGATGATGTAAACAATACTTTACTCTGGCACTGTCGGCTTGGACATATTAGTGAGACTAGGATTAGCAAGTTATATAAGGAAAACTTTCTTAATCCTTATGATTATGAATCATTAGAAACTTGTGAATCATGTCTCATGGGTAAAATGACCAAGACTCCATTTAGTGGACATAGAGATAGGATAACTGAGTTATTAGGACTCATACATACAGATGTATGTGGGCATATGATAACTCAGGCCAAGGGTGGATACTCTTATTTCATCACGTTTACTGATGATTTTTCAAGGTACGGATTTGTGTATCTTATGAAACATAAGTTCGAAGCCTTTGATAAATTTTTAGAGTATCAACGTATGGTAGAGAAACAAATGGGAAAAAGTATTAAAATCCTTCGATCAGATCGAGGAGGTGAATACTTATCCACCGAGTTTCTCGATCACCTTAAAGAAAAGGGGATTATCTCTGAATGGACCCCTCCTTACACACCATAATTAAATAGTGTTGCTGAAAGGAGGAATCGTACCTTATTAGATATGGTACGGTCCATGATGTGCTTCAAAGAGTTACCTGTTTCCTTCTGGGGATATGCCTTGGAAACCGTAGCTAATATCTTAAATAGAGTACCATCTAAATCTGTCTCTAGCACTCCATATGAGATATGGAGGGGTAAGAAACCTAATTTTAAGTATCTTAAGATATGGGGATGTCCAGCCTATGTCAAAAAAAATTTTGGACATAAGCTGGATGCTAGATTTGATAAGTGTCTATTTATAGGATATATGTTCTACCACCCTACTGAACAAAAAGTTTTTGTCAGTAGGCATGCCACTTTTCTAGAGAAAGAGTTCATCATATAAAAGGGCAGTGGGAGAAATATTGAACTTGAAGAAGTTCAACAAATAGATACATCTCAACCAAATGATAACATAGTTAGTATAGAACCAGAACACACCACTCCTATCCGTAGGTCTGATAGGGTGCATCATGCACCTGAGAGGTATGGGTTAATTATTGAAAGTAATGAAGCCTGGATCATTGAAAATGATGAGCCTCTAACCTATACGGAGCTGTCATGAGTAGGGACTCTGACAGATGGCTGGAAGCCATAAGATCCGAAATGGACTCCATGTATGTCAACCAAGTATGGACTTTGGTTGATGCACTAGAGGGTGTTAACCCTATTGGATGCAAATGGGTCTATAAGAAAAAGATTGGGGCAGATGGCCAAGTCGAAACTTATAAAGCCAGATTAGTGGCTAAGGGTTTCAGACAAAAACAGGTAATAGATTATGATAAAACATTTTCTCCTATTGCCATGCTTAAATCTATTCGGATCATGCTTGCTATAGCAGCATATCATGATTATGAAATCTGGTAGATGGATGTGAAAACCGCATTCCTTAATGGTTTCCTTGAGGAAGAGGTCTACATGTCACAGCCAGAAGGTTTTATCTTGGAGACCAAACCTAATCAGGTATATAGGCTGAAGGAATCCATTTATGGATTAAAGCAAGCATCTAAGAGTTGGAACATCCGATTTGATAAGACAGTCAAAGAGTTTGACTTTATCAAAAATGAGGATGAACCTTGTGTGTACAAGAAGACTAGTGGGAGTGCCATAGTTTTCTTAGTTCTGTATGTGGATGACATACTCCTCATTGGGAATGATATCCCAATGTTACAATCAGTCAAGGTATGGTTATCTAAACAGTTTTTCATGAAAGACTTGGGAAAAGCATCCTATATACTGGGTATCAAGATCTATAGAGATAGATCTAGGAGGATGCTAGGTTATCCTAGTCTAGGTATATTGGCCAAGTGCTAAAGAGATTTAGCATGGAGGGAAGTAAAAGAGGTTACTTGCCCATTAGTCATGGCATACATCTTTCTAAGAAGATGTCTCCTAAGACACTTGAAGAAAGAAATAGAATGAGTTCTATACCTTATGCTTCGGCTGTAGGGTCTATAATGTTTGCTATGTTATGTACCAGGCCTGATGTGGCATATGCCTTAAGTATAGCCAGCAGGTTTCAGGCTGATCTAGGAGATGATCACTAGAAGGCTATGAAAAATATTCTTAAGTACTTGAGAAGGACTAAGGATATTTTTCTAATATACGGAGGATCTGATCTTTAACTGGAAGCTTATTCAGATTCTAGTTTTCAGTCGGATCCAGATTATAGCAAATCTATTTCAGGGTATATTTTTACCCTAAATGGAGGAGCTGTAAGTTGGAAGAGTTCTAAATAGCAGACTGTAGCTGACTCAACAACTGAGGCATAATACATTGCTGTTAGTGAAGCTGCCAAGAAAGCTATCTGGATGAAGAAGTTCATCTCAGAGTTGGGCGTTGTTCCAGAGATTGAAGGTCCAGTACCACTTTACTGTGATAATACTGGAGCCGTCGCTCAAGCTAAGGAACCAAGAGCTCATCATAAATCAAAGCACATTCTGAGATGCATCCATCTCATTTGAGAGATTGTCGAAAGATAAGAAGTCTGCATTAAAAGAGTAGAAATGAAGAACAACATAGCAGACCCGTTCACTAAGGCTCTACCACAGCGGGAGTTTGATCGCCACCTCGATTGTATGGGGTTAAAATTTAAAGGCGATTGGCTTTAGTGCAAGTGGGAGATTGAAAGGATTATGCCCTAAAGGCCAATCAAATATTGTATTTCGATGAGATTTTCCTTTGTATCCCAAACCAATGTATTGACATTATCAATTAATAAAGGCATTTTATTTTCATCATACCTGTATCTTAATTATTTTATTATTATATGATGAACCCCATAGATTAGGGCTATGGTTCTAGGATTATGATGAGATCATACTAGTGAGACCTAAAGCCTTAAAATCCTAATCTAAAATATTCCTGGTCGATGGGACGTTGAGTAGGGGATCAATGTTTCCGGCAAGACCAGCACATCCTATGTATACTTGGTGAAGAGGGTGACTGATCTCACAATCACTTGTGTTTGACACTAATACTAGGATGTGGGTGCTCATTAAAGAATGAGTTCACTAAATGGATCCATCTTGAGAGCATCTAATGGAACCTTATCTGTTTGTCAATAGATAGTTTTCATAGTGGAAGTAGTGCATGTGGTTCTTTGACCTGAGACTGCCATGGTACCTTGTATGCATGAATCCATACTTTGGTTCACACTCAATCATGATACTGAGTCATGCATGGGGTGATACTGGGTATGGTGGATTGCATATGGAGGTTGTGGGTATGTCAAAAAGGAATCGATCAACCCTAGTAAGAGGGAATCGCATCCAGCTGATTTCAATCAAATGAAGATTCGGGAAATCTTTGATCAAAGTATGAACATTAGAAATAGTTTCTAATGGTTCATTAATGAATCATCATTATCAAATTGAGCTAGGAATGAATATGAAATTGGATTTGATAAGTATCCATATCCATAGTAATATTCAGGGTGCAAGCTGATCGAAGGACTGAATTGCCCGGTAACTCACCACTGAAGGGTATTTTGGTAATGCCACCAAAATTCCACATCTTTCGGGTAGGCATGATATGTTGCTAGACGTCAATCTTGTCTTGTGGGGATTTGACTGAATTATGGTAATTCAATCAGTTAATTAGAATTGGATTCTAATTGACCTAGTCGGGCTAGATTGAGTTGACCTAAATCGGCTTAGTTGAGATCTAACCGAATTAGGTCAAATAGCACTCGGACCAATTGCTGGCTAGATGTGGAATCCAATGGGTCACACACAATAGAGAGTTGATGAAGGATTTAATTTGGAATTAAATCATGTTTGCAGGACAAACACACTAGCATGTGTTGCAAACCCTAACTTCTATTCGAATCGGATTTGAATTTTGTTTCCTAATTAGGCTTAATCGGGTTCTAATTGAACCTAATTAGGGTTTAATTAAGTTTTATGGACTTTGGGCTAACCCATGGTTGAACCCACTTGAATTACAGCAATTTATTTCATCTCCCCAAGCCGCATAACTCTCCCTCACACGTGGATAAGAAGGAAGACTCCACGCGCGCATGGGCTCTTCACGCGCGTGGAGTCTTTATCTATTTTATTGTGAAAAACAAAAAAGGGGGGGGGGGGTGCGGGGGTGGAAGTCTTCTCATTTTAGCACCTCAAAGGATGGCCATTGGATGGTCATCTGATGGTTGCAAAGTTTTAGGAAATAAGAAAGGTTTCCGATGGTTCCCGGTCACGCGTAACTCCGTCTCAAAACATCGCGTCTCTTCCTAAGTTTCTTCTGAGATTTTCCTTCATCAAAAAGTCTTGAAATAAAACTAGAAAGGGATGATAAAATAGAGGGGACGCGTGAAGGATGGAGGGACATGATCTTTGGATAGCAGAGAATTGCGTTCTTTTGGAAAGACGTCTCTCTGTTGTCTATATAATGGGAGGAAAGGTCTCGGATGAAGGGTGTGGGTTCTAAGAAGCCTTTTTAGATTTTCTTCTTCCTTTCTAGGAGACTCCTTCATTTTTTTCTTGTTGGATATTGTTTCCTCTACAGAGGTTTCCTCTGTCGAAACTTTGGTCTTAAACAAGAATAAAGAAGGTCTTGATCGATAAAGGAAGAAAGATATATATTTCTTTCTTTCCTGCATTAAGACAATACTTGTCTTAATTCATCTCCCATTTTAAGACAAGGCTTAAAACCTTTAGGACAACCTTAGTTCTTCAAGACAAGAGGGTCCAACAAGGATTAAAGTCAGGGAGAAGTTCAAGAAGAGGCAAGAAGGAAGAAAGGGAGTTTTGGAGTAGACAAAACTCAGCCACAGTCCAAGTTTTGAGTTCTTAGAAGAAGAACTCAAGTAAAGGAGCCACTAAAGAAGAGGTTATAGTCTTTGTCACATCTTTGTGTGGATCACCATTGGAGGGTGAATGTTTGGGCGCTTGGTGGAGAAGAAGGCTGAATCAGGGTTTTCTTCATCGGATTGGATACTAGCGGTTCATGTTGGTGTCTAAACTCTAGTTTATATCATATATGCATGTTTATATGTTTTAATTCCTAGTAAGGAGGTCTTGGATTAAGGGTTTGGTAGTGATTTCATAATAAATTTTTGAAATCCATGCTTTCACCCTGGTCACAAAACCCCTATAGTAAGAGAGGCAGGTGGACTGCCCACATGTCGCATGGAGCCTTTTTGCTGGCAAAAAGATGTCTTGTCTCCTTAAATGTATCCTTGTCGTTAGTCCAATGTAAGCCATGCCTTATTGAATGGTGGCTCAAGTTATAGAGCATTTAGGCATGCTTGCTCATGTAGAAGTTCCGTAATGATTTGGTAATTTTATGATGTGATGGACAGCCCTACTAGGTGGTGTTATGTGATGGTGGTGAGCATCAGAGTGTTGTGCTATGGGGGCCTAAAAAGGATGTGTCACCAAGTTGATATTGGCTAGTGGCTCAATGATGTAGAACAGAGAGCTCTGATACCAAAAATGATGCGGAACAAAAGAGATAATGCGATGCGAAAGTAAATTAAAATTAATATATTTTTTTTTTTTATTTATTTTCAGAAGTCGGCTTTGACTCAAAGGAAAGATAAACTAATGTTGAAAGAAACTAAGAAATGACAGAAAGTACAATTAAAAGGAGTGGATTATCAGAGTAACTCAGAAGTAGGATCGCTGGGGATTGAGAAACCCACAGACCTAGGGTTTACTCCTCTTTCAAGAAACAGACGAAGAGAGAAGAGAAGGTTTTATACCTGACTGTGATATCTCTCGTTGCTTCAATTGAAGGACACTCTCGAGCAGATTGTAGGATCCTTGGAGACGGGGTATCTTCGCAATGGATCCTCGGATTGTAGTCCTATGGCAAGGTTGGCTTTCTTCTCGAACTCAGGATCTGGAAGAAGAAGAACAAAAAAAAGAACCAGAAACTCAAAGAAACACACTGACCTGAGGACTAAATGAAGATTGTTGGATGTAGAAGTTCTGGAGATCTTGATACTGATCTGACTCTCCTTTGAACTGGCTCTGTAGTTGAAACAGTTGATCTGAACCTGGATGCTGGTGACCGGCTTCGATGTGGAAGAGAGGGGCCGTGGGATGAAGATGGAAAATTAGGGTTTGGTGGTGGTGGAGTAGAGATGGGTGGACTAAGCTAGGGTTTTGGGGTTGGAGATCTCACACCTCCTCAAGATTCCTAGGGAACTCGGATTTACTCCCTCACGGAGCTCAACACCTGAATACAAGTGCAGAAGAGAGAAACACAAAGTTGCTCACAAAGAAATTGATTTCATTCATCTTTTTTTTTCAAGAGTTACATAGAGTTGAATATATAGACATAACAAAGAAATAAAATTTCATACACTTCCCATGTGGGACTAATAGGACTAACCCACACTTTAGGCATCAAATTCTCTTCCCAAGACTCCTTCCATGAGTGGGCAGCCCAAAAACTCCAAGAAAACTTGAAAATCAGCTCCAAATGGCAGGTTATGGGGGTGTCTCCTAGTATCTCTCCATGAATCAAGGATTTTTCCTTCATGGTTTGGCTCTTTTGGACACCTCCTAGTCTTGCTCCACAAGTTAAGGCTTCTTCCTTTCATGGCTTTGGCACTTTAGGAAACTTTTGGGTGCCTCCTTGATTTTCTCCCCAAGACATGCTCTCTTCCCTTTTATAACTTGGGTTTTTATGGAACATTGTGGGGCACCTCCTTGATCCTCTCTTCAAGAAAAATTCTTGCCATCCTGGCTTGGGTTTATCTGGAAAGAAGTTGGCTCCTCCTTGGATTGAGGTATCTTGATGGATTTCTCCCCCAAGTGGCGCATGAAAGAAGGGACCTGCTTTCTTGTGGTGTGGGGACCAAGGCACACTGGATGGAGATGTGGCGCCTCCTGGACTCTGGCATGTGGCTGGGAGTGTGGCGCCCACTTGCTTGGTCCTGGGAGAAAATGTGGCACCTTGGAGAAGACCTAGACCACTACTAGGACTTGTATTGAGTCAACATGACTCAAAAAAATTTAAATTGCAGGGAAATACATACTCAAACTAAAATTGAGTTGACCAAGTCAACCCTTATTACAAAACCAGAAAATCCTAATTCTTCGGGCAATGTCAATCAGAGATCCAGATGGAGCCCTGAAGTCTTCTTCTGAGTCTGGTGCCCGCACCACTCAACCATGCCGAGGCTCATTATTAAGAGCCTTTCAATCGACGTGCACTAAAGAGCTTTTGACCAAGCATCTTAGGGGCAGTCGGCAAGACTCAACGATACCTTGGGGCATAGGAGTTGGTTTTTGCCCTCATCCACTTGTGGGCTTCTGGCCTAGTGCCTTAGGAATGGTCAGCAAGGCTCATGGACCTTGGGGCACAAGAGTTGGCCTCTACCGTCATCCACTTGTCGGCTTTTGGCCGAACACCTTAGGGGTGGTCGATAGGCCTCATTGACCTTGGGGCATAGGAGTTGGCATCTACTGTCATCCACTTGTGGATTTCTAGCTGAGCACCTTAGGGATGATTGGCAAGGCTCGCTAACCTTGGGGCACAGGAGTTAGCCTCCACCATCATTTGCTAATGTGCTTTTGGTTGAGTACCTTAAGGGCAGTCGGTAGGGCTCTCTGGCCTTGGGGCAAAAGAGTTGGCCTTTGTCATCATCCACTCATGGGCTTCTAGCTGAGTGCCTTAGAGGTGGTCGATAGGGCTCACTAGCCTTGGGACACAGGAGTTGGACTCTACCATCATCTGCTCGTGGGTTTCTGGCTAAGCACCTTAGGGACGGTTGGCAAGTTTCATGGACCTTGGGGCATAGGAGTTAGCCTCTACCATCATCCGTTCATGGGCTTTTGGTTGAGCGCCTTGGGGATGGTTGGTAAGGCTCACTGGCTTAAGGGCATAGTAGTTGGCCTCTACCGTTTATGCTTGTCCTGGTCGTCATCCTTGATCAGGGCACATGTTGCTTGGCCAGTCATAGTGCTTGTACCTCAATGGGTCCCATGTCCTGGTCCAACCATATTTTCCACTAGTAGATATCTCCTACTTTCTGATCCCGAGTTCAGCCAAGTCACGGAAGTATCCTGAAATAGGAGGATCAGGGGCATGGGAATCCTTATGTCAGAGATGCACCACCTACAATGTAGATTTGAACAGGAATGAAAATGATATGCCTCATCTTACATTTCCTGATGGTGGTTGGTAAGGCATGTCATATTTACTTTCGGGTGATTTATGATAGCCGCATGTAGTGAGAATTCGCCATGTGGTGCTAGTTAAGTACTCTGAAGCTATCTAGGGTCATTTGCCTTATTTGAAAGGACAATTTTGTGTGTTGACTTCCAATTATTGTCTTCAATTTTGTGTGTTGACTTCCTTCTCGTCCCTCACCATCTCTCTTGGGGAGTTTAGTACTCTTAATCCTTTACCTCATCCAAATATCAAGTCGTCTTTCTTTTCCTTGTAGGTTTCCTTTTGTTTTAGGACCCAAGGGAAATGTTGAGTCTTAAGAACCATAGGAAAGGGAAGGCACCTAGGAAGGAGGGGTTGAAAGACCCCAATGCCCCACGAAAAGGGCATGCTACATTGGCCACTGCCAGTTCGGAGACATATCCATCTTCGATGGATGGGGAGCATCTCTCTCTTATCAAGTTGGCATACTACATGTCAGACAAGTTCGAGTTAGAGTTTCCAGGTCCAAGTGCTCGAGCCAATGGCCCACCTCCTAATCATCTAGCAGTGTATGAGGAGGCACTTGAGACTAGGCTTAGGTTTCTCCTTCCCTTTTTGTTCTCGAAGTCCTTCGACTCATGGGAATCTTGTTACATGTCTTGACCCCCAACTCCATCCAACGCATAATAGGGTTCTAGGTTCTTTGCTTCTTATCCAAGATTCAACCAACCCTTTCTTTGTTCCGGGCATTCTTTACCACCCAAATCCATCTTTATGCCAAGTTATGGTGGTATCTTACTGCCCAAGGGGAGTAGAACCATTGATCGAGGGTGCTCCTATTGCCATTAAAGGGTGGAAAGAGTGCTTCTTGTTCATTTCCTTCCCCTCTTCAAGTGATTGGGGTATGTCGAACTAGGGCCTACTGAATTGGGGTTGGCCAGACATATCCACCTTAGGTCCCTCCAAATTGAGTGACGAGGAGGAGAGCCTCTTCATAATCCTCAAAGCCTTTAAAGCCCCTCGACTATAGTTTTTGTTATCTATAGAGTCTCTTTGTAAGGTGGGGCTCAACTAGCTTCCTGAAGGTAAATTTTGGGCTCTAGCCCCTTACTTTTAACTATTACTTAATGCCTTTTGATAGCTCTTATTGATGTATAGGTATGACTATCGAGCAGCTGGAGGCATTAAGGGAAGATTTGGCTTAACAGAGAAAAAGGGGAAGGCCTCTTTTCCTACTCTAAAGAGGATTAAAATTTTTACGTCCAAGTAGGATAAGGCTAACCCTTCTACTCTTGTGGTGGTTGAAGCCATTCCTAATGTCTCCGACGCCCCATCGAGACTCGCTCTAACACTTACTATACCGATCCCTTGATTATTTCCTTCCAATGCACCTGTTCAAGATGCCAAGAAGAAACTACACCCAACTCCAAGCCCTTTACTGGTGGCCTGGAGGATGTCTTTCCTCAAAACTAGGACATTCGGGAATCTTTTGAAAGTATCCTATTTTCTGGGGAGTGGAATGAGTCTATAACATGGACTTCCAAGAATTGAGGTGCTAATGCATAATAGCTCTTCAGCAGGTATGTTAATGACAATCATTTTATTTTTATTACCTTCTCGCACTGCTTCCTAATGTCTGGTTTGGTAGGTGACTCACTTTGCTATAGGATTGCTGAATCAGGATTTGGATGGATAGAAGGCCCATGAGTAGCAGGGGGAGATGGAGAAAAATGTTGCTAAGACTCGTTAGAGGCCCAAGGCTTCTAAGGCTGATGTCGAGCATTTAATAAAAGTGCTCGCTAAATCTAAGTCTAGTCTAATTACAGTGAGGAGTAGCTTAGTCAAGACCAAGGCCAACATGGTGATGGCAAGGGTTAATTTGGACTTGGAAAGACAAAAAAGAGAAGCACAGGTTATTGCCCAACTAAAGCAATCCAAGAGAGGGGATGAATTAGGTTTCAAAAATTTTTTACAAAGATTAAATTCAAGTGCTAGTGTGTTTGCAAGTGTTTGTGTGCTTAATAAGAGTATGCAGCAGAAGTAATAAAATAAATGCAAGAAAAGAAAGATAAGTAATCTCATATACAAGAATTTATAGTGGTTCGGTGCATACCAAGCACCTACATCCACTCTCCAAGGTTCACTTAGATATTTCACTATAATTCTTCCTTGATTATAGTAGATTAGTTTTTCTGGGCTCACTAATCAAAACCCTTTTAGTTTTCACTAGGCTAATCAAAAACCTAGTTGGTTTTCACAAGGCTCACCAATAATCTTGTTGGTTTTCACAAAGCTCACCAACAACCTAGTTGGTTTTTCAATACAAGGCTCACCAACAATCCAAATACTAGTTTCAATTCACTTGAAACTAGGAACAACAAGATAAATCAAGTATAATGAAAGATACAATAAGCTTTCTCAAAATAAAAGCAAATATCTCTTTGAAGCTCTTTGATAGTTATTGAGAAGCTTGTCTCCAAGTTATTGAAGCCTTAATCAGTGCTTGAGAACTGGACTTTTCTTGAATGCTCTTGAATGCTTGAAGGCTCAACTTTGCTTACAAGTAATGAATACTTAATGAACTCTTAATGAATAATCAATGAATTTCTCATTAGTTTCTTCTCTCTTGTGTTTGGTCCACTTTAAATACATTTCCAAGTCTTAAATAACCATTTATGACCGTTGGAGAGGAAGAAATAGCTGTTAGATACAAAAAGGAGATGTTCAGTACTTCAAAAAACTAGCCATTACTATTCACCCAGACCTGTAGGTATCAATACTTCAGGTTATGAGTCGACTCATGATCAACACTTGAGTTAACACTTGGTCAAAAAATATTTTTTGAAGCTCTCTGGAGTATTCTGGTATGTCAACACTTCTTCTGGTGAGTAGACACTTGAGTCAACATTTCATATCCATGAGTGGACACTTGGACAAAATCCCAAAATCAGCATGTTCTATCTTTATTTTGGTCTCAGGCCTTGATTCGACACTTGCTTGACCATGAGTCGACTCATGTGTCGACACTTGGTTTCCATGAGTCAATACTTCTGCATTCCAGTTGAAACTCTTTCTGCATATTGGCACAAAGTTTTGTGAGTCAATACCTTGAGTCGATACTTGTCTTCATGAGTCAACACTTGCTTGAAACTTTACTAAAACTTGCTGAAACTTTGCTGAAACTTTGCCAAATTCAAAATTTGACTCCTTCAAGATCATTCTTGCATGCCAAAGTCCATTTAACTTGAAATACTATGACTTTAGGTGACTTCTTCAACAGTGTTTCCCAAAAATAGAGTCCAAGAGGGGGGTGAATTGGGTTTTTTAAAAAAATTAAAGCAATTATGTGCCGGTCTTTGAAGTGTTTGTGAGCAAAGTGAATAACTCAATGATATACAGTGAAAATAAAAAATTAAATGCTAAAAGCAAGTAATAAGAAGAGCAATCACACAAACATTAAAGTTTATAGTGGTTTGGTGCAAACCAAGCACCTACGTCCACTCCCCAAGCCACCCTTGAGAATTCCACTATAATCTTTCCAAGATTACATCCGACTTGTTTTACAAGGCTCACAAGTCAAAACTTAAGTTGGTTTTGTCACCTAGGCTCACCAACAACCTTTACAACTTGTTTTATCTTCGGGCTCACAAGTCAAACCCTAGTTGATTTTGTTCTTTTAGCTTACTAACAACCACAACAACCTACTTTCAAGTAACCCTTGAAAGCTAGGTCAACAAGGATTAAAGATAGAGATAAAATAATGAAAGCACAATCAAACTCTCTTTAAAGAGTGGAATGTAAGGCTTTATAGCTCTTATAGATGCTTGTCTTATCTTCTCTTTGGAATCTTCTTCAATCTCTCTTTTAGAAGGATAAAATGATAGACTTGTAAGCTTTTTCAGGGAATCTCTCCTTTTATAGCTTTTGAAGTAAAGTTCTTGAGGGAATATTGACTTTTGAGTGTTCAATGGAGTTCAATGCTTCATGAATGAGTTTGGTGAAGCTTAAATACTTCAAAAACTTTCAAAAAACTGTTTGAGACTGTTGGATGATCAAAACTAGCCATTGGGAGCTTGGAAAGATAAAATCTGTAACTCAAAAAATAGATCTGTTAGAGCTGTAGAACCCGTGAGTCGATACTTGGCATTCAAGTATCGACACTTGGTTCTCAGGTGTCGACACTTGGTCCTGCAAGTGTCGACACTTGGCATTCAGGTATCGATACTTGGTTCTCAAGTGTCGACACTTGGCATAAAAATCCTCCAGAAAGGCATGTTCTGTATTTTCAAAAAACCTCAGGCCTTGAGTCAATACTTGGATTCTAGGTGTCGACACTTGTGTCTCAGGTGTCGACACTTGGAACTCATGTGTTGATACTTGGCATGCCAGTCAAGAATTTTTGCATGCCAGTCACTGAAGTATCGATATTTAACAATTCTTGAGTCGACACTTGGCTCTAAAATTGCCAAAAGGAGTGCCAAACCTCTCAAAAATATAAGGATACATAATCAAACTTTAAATACACTTATGTAAACCATAATTGAATATTTTTGAGGCCTTTTTTAATGGAGTGAAGACTTCTTAAAACATGAATTTTGCCTGGCTTCAGGATAGTTTCATTTTGAGAATTTGAGGTGCATGTATCATGTAACTCACAACCATAGTTGAAACATTAGTATAAAATATGTACTCAATATTTTGTTAATCATCAAAATCAAGGGCAAACCCAACAATCTCTCCCTTTTTGATGATGATAAAATCTTGAGTATATAAGCATTCAAATTCAATTTTAGATATGATATCTCATAAACATGAACTTAAAGCTCATACAACACAATCTTAATAAAGGAGAGGTATAAATTAAGTATGGAAGTTAAATTTACTCTCCCCCTTAGTGAGTTAAGATATGAAACATTTTGTATCAGAGCATTTCTCAATTGAAGAATAAAATATTTGAAACTTATATCTTATAAAATCTTATTCCCCCTTTTTGTCAATCATTAAACAATAAAGGGAGTAAACTCCCCCTCAATAAATGCATTAAGACAAAGAAGGTGGTTAGGGGCCATGATACCAGGTATTAGAGCCAATGAATAAGGTATCAAAGCCAAAAGTATTAGGGAAAAATTATAAGATCAATTATTAATAGAGTAAATGAACAAGCTAGCAAATGAACTAAGATTGATATCAAGTAAGAAAGTGGAATGCTAGTTTTCATATATAAAAGTATTCTTAGTACAAAATTTGCTGATACAATCAGCATAGACTGAAACATAGCAAGTACAGACATAAAACATAAGATAGATACTAATACATAACATCAAACAACAGAATCTGTGAGGCTACTCCTCATCAGATGGAAGCTCAAAGAAGATAGGACCGGAAACCCTAGATCTAGGAACTAGAGCTCTAGGGGTCTTCATGATACTATGACTCCTAGTCCTAGTGGAAGGTCCTATACAGGGTATAACCCTAAAAGAACGAGTGGATGGCGGTGGCAGAGTCTCAGCAGGTGTCACAAAAACTGGAGCAGTCGAGATCGATATGTTGCAAGGATTAGCAGGTGGAATAGCAGGGGTCTAAATCTCATGGCTGACTAACTCAAAGTCATATGCTCTATCATCACTGTCACTATCACCATCAATAATATCTGTCTCTGTCATCTCCACCATCATCAACTCGGTCTCCACCACCAAGTGTATCATTGTGTCCGTCCTGGTGGTCACCAACATCATCATCATCATAGGAGGTGGGTCTGCAGGTGCTACTGCTAGAGGTAGGAGTGATCATAGTAAATCATCAATGCATGGTCACCAACATCATCATCATCATAGGAGGTGGGTCTGCAGGTGCTACTGCTAGAGGTAGGAGTGATCATAGTAAATCGTCAATGCATGCAAATCCTACCTCCATGGTCCATTGCATCTCAATATGCTGCTCAGCGATATAGGCTCTAAGGCCCTCAATCTCAATGCATAACTAAGTGGTACGGACTCCTAATCCGATCATCTCACTCCTAATATCGGCAAACTCATGCCTGACCATCTCCTCAAAAGATGTACCAACTGAAGTGGAAGGAGGAGCAGGAGAGGCTGCGGGTGCTGGAGCTGGAGTGGTAGGCTCAGGCTCACTGGGTGCTGCTACTGCTGATCGAGGAGGTGTAACTGAAGGCCCTGATGGTCCTGCCTCAGACTCATGAAACTCGTCCTCCTCATCTGAATCCTGGCCAAACTCTCTGCACACCCACTGCTCAGCAACTTGATGATATCCCATACGGTGGAGTGATCGCTCATCGTACATGTCTGTATGAAGGATATCCTTGGAGGTCTCCCTCTCCAAAGGAATAGAGTAGGCTTGAAACAAACGTGTCAGCACCATGCCGTAGGGTAAGAAATGTCTTCTCTGAGTGGCAGCGTCTCTCATCTGAGCTAATATAAGTACTGGAAGGTCGACCACCATCCTTTGAGTCAAACAAACCATAACCATAACTCTCGCTCAGTAATAAAGTCAAATCTCCCGATCTTCGATAGAAGAATCCAGGCAGTTATGTGATGTAATAAGCACATCTCCACTGACAGCTGATTCATGGTGACTATGGCTATATGAACATCCTCACTCTCTAAGATGCATCTGAATGCCTACTCACGATCCTCTGTGGATGGAATAATGATCCCATGGTGCAGGATCTCCCAGATACGGCTAAATGACCTCCTCTAAAAGTGGAATGCGGATACCCCTAACAATCACACTCCAAAGTGTCCGTTTGCAGTCGAGACTCCTGTAGAACTCTCGGATAAGGTGAGGGTAGAACTTCTCCTGCATTGTGCAGAAGCAGATCAACCCAGTAGCCTTAAGAACCTGTCCAATCCAGAAGCCCTATCTATCGAGGAAGCCCAAATCTACTCATCTGCTAGCCGCGATCACCTTCCCAGACATCCTCTCTGCTGAAGGTGAAGCTGGAGCTACCATATTGCCAGTCTGATGTCCATCATCATTTCTAGCTTTCGTTTTTCTCTGTGCTGAAGCCTGTCCTGTTTTCCTCTTATAAGCCAATTGCTTTTTAGGTCCCATGATAACTAGCTGAGGGAAGGAAAGGAAAAGATATGGAATAAAGAATAGTCAATTAGGAAATGGAGAGGCAATAAGGAGAAATGGGGGGAAGAGAGCCAAAAAAATAAGAGATCGACCAAAAAAGGAGAAATCAGTGGGAAGTTCCGATTTAAATCAAGAAGGATTCGAAGAAAATCAAATAGGGATCGGTCTAAAAGGGAAGAAATCAAATGGGGTTGAAATCAGCTTAAAGTTTTTAATAAAATAGTGAAACCGGAGAGAAATAGTTGAAGAAATTGGATGGGAACAGTGAAATCGGACTAAACCACAGTAAAAACCGATTCCACATAGAAAAAGATCAGTCCAAATGAGGGAAAAAAGCACAAAATCTGAGCACGACCCAAGTATAACAGTGAAATCAATGATTCACGGTTCAAATCAAAGAGGAACGGTGAAGATCGTTGAAAATCTGGAAGAGAATAGTAAAAATTCATGAATCAACCGAAGAAAGTGAAGGGATTTACCAAATAATGGAGGGCATGGAGGGAATAGCACTGTTCCGTGACCTAAGGACGGTTAGGGGACCACTAGGGCATGGGAGGAAAGAGGGAAATATAAAACAAATGGTTCGGATGATGCCCAAAAAAATAGGAATTTTCGTCCGAGTGTTGACACTTGGGATTTGTCAAGTGTCGACACTTGGTCAGGTGTCGACATTTAGGATTTTTCAAGTGTCAACACTTGGCCAAGAAAATCCCAAAAAAAGTCAAAAAGAAAAAAAATTAGAAAAACTTTAGAGAAGGGTTTAGGTCTAAGTGAAAAATGATTTTGAGCACTAAGACTTGGTCATGAAGAAGATTTGAGTGAGTTCTAAGAAAAGGGGTCTATAATTCCTAACTCTCTTTTAATCATGCAAAACCTATCTTCACTCAAGGGTTTGGTAAAAATATCAGCTAATTGAACATCAGTACCAACAAATTCAAGCATCACATTAGAGTTTCACATGATCTCTTATGAAGTGATGTCTTATTTCAATGTGTTTACTTCTTGAATGTTGCATTGGGTTCTTAGTTAAATTGATTGTACTAGTATTATCACATCTTGTGGGTGTCTTAGTTAGTTTAATGCCAAAATCTTTGAGTTGTTATTTGATCCATAGAATTTGAGCACAACATCTTTCAGCTGCTATATATTCAACCTTCGCCGTAGATAAAGCAACTGAATTCTGTTTCTTGCTACTTCATGAAATCAAATTGACTCCAAGAAACTGACAAGTTTCACTAGTACTTTTTTTGTTAAGTTTATACCCAGCAAAAATGCATCAGAATAAGCAATCAATTCGATTGATGAATCTCTAGAGTACCAAAGACCAATATTAATAGAGCCAGACAGATATCTAAGTATGCGTTTAACAGCCAAAAGATGAGATTCTTTAGGGTCAGACTGATATCTTGCACACATACAAACACTAAACATAATATCTAGCATACTAGCGATTATATATAACAATGAACCAACCATTCCTCTATATAACTTTTGGTCAATAGGTTTACCTGATTCATCTTTGTCAAGTCTACAAGAGGAGCTCATAGGCATACCTAATGGCTTGGTGTTCTTCATCCCAAACTTATTTAATATTTCCTTTGTGTACTTGGTTTGGTTGATGAAGATCCCCTCTTTTGTTTGCTTTATTTGGAGTCCGATGAAGAAGTGACGTTCTCCCATCATGCTCATCTCGAACTCACCCTACATTAACTTTGCAAACTTTTGACAAAGACATTCATTAGTAGCACCGAATATGATATCATCCACATAAACTTGTACCATTAGATTATCATCATTCTTCTTTTTCAAAAATAAAGTAGTATCTACATTTCCTCTAGAAAAATCATTTTTAAGCAAGAAAGAACTCAATCTATCATACCAAGCTCTTGGAGCTTGTTTCAAACCATATAAAACTTTATGAAGTTTAAATACATGGTTTGAAAATTCATGATTTTCAAAATCAGGGGGTTGTTCAACATAAACCTCTTATTCGATAAAATCATTTAAAAAGGCACTTTTAGCATCCATTTGAAATAATTTAAAATCCATAAAACAAGCAAATGCCAATAATAGCCTAATTGCCTCAAGTCCAGCAACAAGAGCAAAGGTTTCATCAAAATCAATTCCTTCCTCTTGGTTGTATCCTTTGGCAACTAGTCTAGCTTTAATAACAATATCATTTTCATCAAGCTTATTTCTAAAATCCCATTTTGTGCCAATTATTGAAACATTAGTGGGTCTATCAACCAAAGTCCAAACATTATTTCTTTTGAATTGATTTAGTTCATCTTGCATAGCATTAATCCAATTGCAATTATTTTCAGCATCTTTAATAGTTTTAGGTTCTACTTGAGAAACAAAAGCTATATAATTACATATATTTCTAAGAGATGATCGAGTACTTACTCCTTTTGATGGATCACCAATGATAAGTTCTTTGATGTGTCCATGAGCATACCTCCATTCTTTAGGTAGAGAATTAATTGTTGATGTATTTTTTTCTCCTTGTACTTGATCTCTTTCAATGTTTTGACTATCATCTTCTCCTTGGTGTGTTCTTCATTGTTGTTCACTTCTTCATTTCTTTGGATACCTGTATCATCATCAAGAATATCTTCTTTTCTAGAAGATTTTTGGTTAGTCTCATCAAACATAACATGGATTGATTCTTCAACAACAAGTGTCCTTCTATTGAAGACCCTGTATACCTTGCTAGATGTAGAATAGCTTAAAAAGACATCCTCATCTGACTTGGCATCAAATTTGCTTAGATTATCTTTACCATTATTTAAGATGAAATAACGGCATCCAAAAATATGAAAATATTTGATTGAAGATTTTCTACCCTTCCAAAGTTTATAAGGTATTTTCTTTAAAATATGTCAAATTAAAACATGATTTAAAATATAACATGCTGTATTTATGGCTTCCATCCAAAAATATCTAGGTAAATCATTTTCACAAAGCAAAGTGCATGCCATTTCTTCAAGAGTTCTATTTTTTCTTTCCACCATTCCATTTTGTTGAGGTGTCCTAGATGCAAAAAAATTATGATGAATCCCATTTTCACTACAAAATTTTTCAAATTCATGGTTTTTAAATTCTGTACCATGATCACTTCTTAAGAAAATAATTGAAACACCTTTTTCATTTGAAACTCTTTTATGAATTCTAATGAATGCAGAAAAGGTTTCATCTTTATGAGCTAAAAACATTACCCATGTAAAACGAGAGAAATCGTCTACAATGACTAGACCATACTTTTTACCTCCCAAACTAGATGTTCTAGTCGATCCAAAGAGGTCCATATGAAGTAATTCCAGGGGTCTAAATATAGAGACTACTCCTTTAGGTTTAAAAGATGATTTTGTTTGTCTTCCAAGTTGACAAGCAGTACAAATCTTATATTTTTTAAAACTAAGTTTTGGCAAATCTTTTATCAAATCCTTTTTATAGAGTTTTGAAATCAAGTGCATGCTAGCATGTCCTAGTCTATGATGCCAAAGCCAACTAGTTTCATTGATCTTGGTATCCATTGCCACTAGGCATTGACCATTTTGAACATGTAGATCATCAAGATCAACCATATAAATGTTGCCATGCCTATGACCAATAAACTTGATGCCATTGTCATCAAGACTAGTAACAATATACATGAAAGATTCAAAAATAACTTTAAAATCTTTATCATAAAACTAGCTAATGCTAAGTAAATTATACTTTAAACCATCGACATATAAAACATTATCTATGTAAGTAGAGGGGGTGATATGGACTTTACCAATTTTGATAATCTTGCCCTTTTCATTATCACCAAAAGTAACATTACCACCACTTTGATACTCAAGTGAGGAGAACCGCTCCACATCTCCAGTCATGTGCCTTGAGCAACCACTGTCGAGGTGTCACAATCTTTTTTTGTTGGTTGCAAGACAAACCTACAATAAATATTAGGTGGAGACTTTAGGTACCCAAGTCATCTTGGATCCTTTAAGGTTAGTGGTGATGGTTTCTTTTGGAATCCAAACTTTTCTAACTTTACTTAATTTTCTTTTATTGCATAAATATGATTTATGACCTACTTTACCACATGAATAACAAGTAATTGAAGATGAAGCAGGCACAAAGAAATTTTTGAAAAACTTTTGTTACTTTTGTATTTTGAAACCTAAACCAGCCTTGTTAAAAATAGCTCTTTGATTATTTAAAAGCATATTTAGTTTTTCAGAACTATAAGTAAATTTTTTAACAAAAGGTTTCAATTTTTCAAGTTCATTCTTATATTTCTTGTTTTCTTCCAAAATCTCATTGTTTTGTTTTGTAAAATTCTCATTTAAAGCAAGGGAGTTTTTCTTTTTCAAATCTTCCTTTTTCTTTTCAAGAAGAATAATTTTATCATTTAGCTTTTTGTTTTGAAAAAGCAAGCAATCATTTTCAATTGAAAACTTATCATTTGTTTTAACTAAATCCAAATTTTGCTTCTTTAGTTCCTTATGCTTTGATTTAAGTTTTTGAAATTCAATCATAAGTTCATCAAAAACTTCATGCAACTCATCAAAAGTAAACTCTTCTTCAGGTTCAGATGTTACCTCATCATTGTTGGCCATTAGACAGAAATTTGCAACCTTTTGTTGTTCTTCTTCGGAGCTTGAATCCTCACTATCGCTCCAGGTTGCCATAATAGCTTTCTTTCTTAATCTTCTTCTACTTTTCTTGAGTATGGGGTAGTCCATCTTGAAGTGGCCAGGTTTCTTGCATTCAAAGCATGTGGGCTGCTCCTTTTCTTTCTCTTTATCCTTCTCTTTGCTAGGCTTTCCCATTTGAGGTTTCTTCTTGAAGTTATACTTCTTCTTTCTCATGAACCTCCTAAACTTTCTAGCCATAAGAGCCATCTCATCTTCTTCATTTTCTTCTTCGGACTCATCACTTGACTCTTCTCTTGTGGTGGACTTGAAAGCTATCACTTTTTTTTTCTTATGAATGTTCACATTCTTTTTTTCAAGGAGAGCTCATAGGTCATCAATGAGCCCAACAGTTGCTCGAGAGGAAGAGTATTGACATCCTTGGCTTCTTCTATAGCAATTACCTTTGCATTCCAAGAAGCCGGAAGAGACCTGAGAAGTTTATTGACAAGTTTACCATTAGAAATAATCTTTCCTAAACTTCTCATGCCATTCACAATATTAGTGAACCTAGTATACATCTCACCAATAGATTAGTAAGTTCCATTTTGAATATTTCATATGTGTGAATGAGCATGTTAACTTTAGTAGTTTTTACTTGATGTGTATCCTCATGGATAACCTCAAGTGTGTCCCATATTTTCTTAGCAGAGAGACAATTTGAGATTTCTATTGAATTCACTCAGATCCAAAGAGCAAAATAATAGATTCATAGCCTTTGCATTAAGCTCTATTTGCTTAATGTCATTCTCATCCCAATCATCTTTCATTTTGGAAGAGGGAATGTCATTAATCAAGATAGTAGGCTAATGAAGACCTTTAACAATAGTCTTCCAAATATTATAATCAATGGCTTGAATGAAAATGCGCATGCATATCTTCCAATACGTGTAATTTGTGCCATTAAACAAGGGGGGATGGTTAGAAGCTTGACCTTCTACAACACCCATACCAATTGGGGCTGCCATGATCTTTTACTCAAGATTGTTAGACCTATAAGTAGAGTACCGATGCTCTGATACCACTTGTTGCCCAGAAATGGAGCCCAAGAGGGGGGATGAATTGGATCTTTATAAAAAATTAAAGCAATTATGTGCCGGTCTTTGAAGTGTTTGTGAGCAAAGTGAATAACTCAATGATACGCAGTGAAAATAGAAAATTAAATGCTAAAAGCAAGTAATAAGAAGAGCAATTACACAAACACCAAAGTTTATAGTGGTTCAGTGCAAACCAAGCACCTATGTCCACTTCCCAAGCCATCCTTAGAAATTCCACTATAATCTTTCTAAGATTACAGTCAACTTATTTTACAAGGCTCACAAGTCAAAACCTAAGTTGGTTTTGTCACCTAGGCTCACCAATAACCTTTACAACTTGTTTTGTCTTCGGGCTCACAAGTCCAACCCTTGTTGGTTTTGTCCCTTTGGCTCACCAACAACCACAATAACCTACTTTCAAGTAACCCTTGAAAGCTAAGTCAACAAGGAATAAAGATAGAGATACAATAATGAAAGCACAATCAAACTCTCTTCAAAGAGTGGAATGTGAGGCTTTCAGGCTCTTATAGATGCTTCTCTTGTCTTCTCTTTGGAATCTTCTTCAAGCTCTCTTTTGGAAGGATGAAATGATAGACTTATAAGCTTTTTCAGGAAATCTCTCCTTTTATGGCTTTTGAAGTGAAGTTCTTGAGGGAATATTGACTTTTGAGTGTTCAATAGAGTTCAATGCTTCATGAATGAGTTTGGTGAAGCTTAAATACTTCAAAAACTTTCAAAAAATAGTTTGAGACTGTTGGAGGATCAAAACTAGCCGTTGGGAGCTTGAAAAGATAAAATCTGTAACTCAAAAAATATATCCGTTAGAGTTGTCAGAACCCGTGAGTCGATACTTGACACTCATGTGTCGACACTTAGTTCTCAAGTGTCGATACTTGGTCCTGTAGGTGTCAACACTTGGCCCAAAAACCCTCTAGAAAGGCATATTCTGTATTTTCAAAAAATCTCAGGCCTTGAGTTGACATTTGGATTCCAAGTGTCGACACTTGTATCTCAGGTGTCGACACTTGAAACTCAGGTGTCGACACATGGCATGCTAGTCAAGAACTTTTGCATGCTAGTCATTGAAGTGTTGACACTTGATAATTCTTGAGTCGACACTTGGGTCTGAAATTGCCAAAAGGAGTGCCAACCCTCTCAAAAACATAAGGATACATAATCAAACTTTAAATACACTTATGTAAACCATAATTGAACATTTTTGAGGCCCTTTTTCATGGAGAGAAGACTTCTTAAAACATGAATTTTGTCTGGCTTTAGGATACTTTCATTTTGAAAATTTGAGATGCCTATATCCTGTAACTCATAACCATAGTTGAAACATTAGTACAAAATATGTACTTAACATTTTGTTAATCATTAAAATCAAGGGCAAACCCAAGAAACAGTTTGGTAAGCATTTGAATTATTTAACACACTATACCTTTGATGAGTACCTTATTTTGATAAATATACTTTTCATACATAGTTAGTACTCAAATATACTTAAGTATTTTGTTATCTATCAAAATCAAGATAGGAGTCAACAATCTCTCCCTTTTTGATAATGATAAAATATTTAAATATATACACATTATAAGCTCAAAAGATTTACAATAAGTTTCAGAATATTTGACTATCAGTATCATAGCTAATGATAATAAGTATCAGAGCTAAGTTGAAATGATTATCAAGAGCAAAAACTCATCTACAATGTATCAGAGCTATATATGTATATATAAGAGAGAATTCAATTTCAACATATCAGATCTGTAGATATATCTATAGGAAGAGTTCAAACTATATTGTTTCAATATATCAGAGCTGTAACTATAATGTATCAGAGCTATAATTAAAATGTATCAGAGCTATATGCTCATATGAGATGTTCAAAAGGTGTATCAGAGTTAAAATAGATTTGAAAGTTAAGCATTAGAGCAAAAATAGATTGAATATAAAGAGTATCAAAGCAAAATCTTTAAGAGTATCAAAGTAATCATAGAGAGTATTAGAGCAGCATGAAAAGTATCAGAGCATATTAGAATAAATAATATAACATAAAGATTGAGAGTATCAGAGCAAATAATTTGAGTATGAAGAGTATCGATCATGATAATAAAGAATATCAGAATCATAAGAATTAATGAGTATTAGATCATAAAAATAAGAAGTATCAGTGTATAAAGAAAATAAGGATTATCAGAACATAAAGCTAAAGGTATCATAGCATAAAACTAAATAAGAAGTATCAAAGCATGAAAATTGAAGTATTAGAGCATAAAACCAAAGAGTATCAAAGCATGCAACTAAAGCTCTCACTTAATATTTGATCTGAAAATATTTTTCAAAAACTTACATATTTTAGCATTTTTCAAAAAAAATTTCCAATAGGTTTAGGAATATTAAAATTTTTAAAATTTTTTTTCTTTAGTACTTTTCTTCTCCTTAACCATTCTTAATTATTACTTCTCATCTATTCTTCTCCTTTATTTATTATTTTGATACCACTTTTTGATACCATAAAATATTAAATATTATGCTCATTTGCTACCAATATTCTCATTTCCATTATCATTATTTTACCATTATTCCTCTCCCTTTTTATCATCATCATAAAAAGTGAAAAGTGGAGATAAAATGAAAAGCATTATAGTAAGAAGAGTGTAGAAGTACACAAGAAGATACTGAAAAAAATCATCATCATATATATATAATTTTCAACTTTGATACAGTAAAACATAATTTGATACAAACATAACTAACTGATACATGACTAGCTCATATAATCAACTAAAATGATACTAACTAATATATTGACCAATCCTAAGGGGTGCTGTCCTCATTAAAGGAAGACCCAATCTCTAGAATGATAGGCCCTGTAATCCTAGAGGGACGGGGTCACAGCCATATCGGTCAAAGAACAGCAAGCCTATTATAGACGGCTCTAGGAACATCACCACATCCTCGGCTTCTGCTTCTAGGTTGTGCTCTCCCTCGGGCTCGTGCTAAAGAAGATGCAACATTCGTAACAGAATCAGGGAATGGTACAGGGTCTGGATCAATCAGATTAGTATCAAGAACAGGTGGAGTGATGTTAAACATAGGATCATATGAAAGAATGTGAAAACTAGGAGTATAAAATCCTAGTTCTCTGGTCAAGGAAGAAGTGTGTAAAGAAATGGAAGGAATCGCTGGTGTTCTATCAGAGAAAGTAGGGGGTATACTGATTGAAGGTGTAGGTAGGTCATCTAAATTATCAGAAGGGTCATTATAAAGAATGGGTGTGGAAACAATAGGATTTGAAGAATCAAATAAAATGGGGGTACTGAGAAGGACAGGATTCTGATGAATTGGACTGGGTGGAGCAGGAGTAGCCTTTGAGATCCTCTCAGCATCCATCGTAGGCTCAACATCCTGATCAGCTGCAATGTCTGGCTCCAGATCTGCTATGAAATCAGCAACATCAAAATTAGTGGATGAATCATCCTGCCTATCTCCTATCCCAGTGTCTGCTGGTGGAGCTGGCAAAGCAGGTGGTGCTGGTGGAGCTGAAGGTGGCCTGCTAGATGATAATCCCTATATAGCAGCGAGAACAGCAGTAAAACTCTCCCTTATCTCCTGAAAACCTGCTCTCATCCCCTCATGCATTAGATCTACTTGCTGTCTAATGATTGCATCTCTTCTCCAATCGAGTGATCCTGTTAATAGTTGAATCTCCAGGAGGTGGCACCTTAGCATGTGCCAGTACTGATGGCTCGTCCTACAGCTCTGGAGTAGCATGTGATTGCTCAGAAGGCCCAGCCTCATCTCTATGTACATCCTCCTCTTCAGCAGCTGCATAAACATCCTTTGAGTCCGAGTTAGTGATGAGAGATAGGATTCTAACATGATGCATGCAGATGAATGACATGGGAAGGATGAATAAAAAAACTCAAATCAAAGTAAACAATTATTTTCAGATTTCTAAATGATTGATTCCCAAAAAAGAGACTAGACTAGGTTAGGATTTCGTGTAATAGTTAGAATCCTATCCTCATGCTAGAAACAACCAAAGAGGAAAAGAAAACTAGGATCCTAGGATTAAGAAATCCTATTAGGACATGCTTTAACTTCAATAAAACAGTAAAAGTGAGAAGGGAAGGGGTCTACATACCTAGCACTGATGCTCTGGATGTCGTAGAAGAGATTTCTCCACTCGGATCGGTGCCTGGATGAAGAAGTCATTTTCCCGCGGATTCATTGACTTTTTATCAGGTCGATTCGGGAGCAAAGAAGACCCATCCAGAGGGCGTGGCACTGGAGGGATCCTGCAAACATCAAAGGTTAGTATGATAGAAGTGAAGGTGAAAACATTCAAGCATGCTAGGCAGAAAAAATGCATTTTAAAACTATTTTAAAACATGTACAGTGGAAGGCTCAGTAGATAGATCAAGATGATCTACTGATCTACCCACAACAGGATCTAGTATAAAAATCTAGCATGCAAGGAAACATCAACAACAAGAAAGAAACAAAGATATAAAAGTACCTTACCATTATACCTCTGAAAATACTATGAAAAAGGAGGAAGGCGCCCGAGCCACACACATGTTTGGCCTCTATAGGTAATCCACTCCAGGGCTCAACACTGATCAACTCACTTGGAGTGCTAGCTCTTTGGGATCCATCAGACTGATTTTCTTCTTTCGAGAAGATAAGGAGGAGAGGTGGAACCCTTCCCAAGAAACTCTCTTCCCAAGACCTAGCTTGAATGCTAGGTTTCTCACACCCAATCCCAAGTCATCATAAAACCCCTCTTCTTCTTCTAGTTCTTCTAACCATCTACAGCCTCTAAAATGACCTTCATTTATTGAGGTAGCCATGAGAGGGAGAAAGAGGAAGGAGGAGTGATTGGAGAGAAGGTCAAGGGCCATTCCAAATGGGTCCAAGCGAAAGAAGGTAAGTATGACTATCATACCAAGAAAGCTTGGAGACAAAATGCCTAAAAACTGAAATTCAAATTCAAAATTTGAAGTCAAAACATTCTAGAAATTCTTCCAAGAAAATCTGCTTGTCATAGCAAGTATCGACACTTACAAAATACGAAGTGTCGACACTTCCCAAATGTCGACTCAAGCAAGTGTTGATACTTGAAACATGGTCAATCATATTGACCTCCAGCGATGGCAAATGATTCTCAACGTCGATTGGCCTTAAGATCAGATAGAAATTCCTATGGTGTGTGACCCCATAGGTTCGAACACTAAACCGGTAGCACTGGAACATTTTCAGTACCAGTCAAAGTCCTCATCTAGCAATGATACCCGATGTCCGGATAGGTCAAAGATGCAGAGCACATCACAAGAACATCTGGTATATGGTTACCATATAATTTATCCCTTTGACCTCAAAATGCTCAAGATGAACTAGGGTTTGACTATCAACCCTAATATGATTTATCTAGATCGTGTCTCAACTTTACAAGTTCTGTGATTTATCACAAGAACTATCCTGGCCAAAGATTTGCTAAATTAAGACATAGTAGTCATTCACTCCAAACTATTTGGAGGGGTCAATTCCATCTTGATCCACCACTGCTCCACAAGTATTTAACTGCACCCAGAAACCTTCCATCATTGGATTAAAAATTTGGATAGTCTGACACCAAAGTACAGTGAGTTGCTTGCAAGCTACCATGTTGATCTCAGGTCTGAGAGACACATATACCCATATCCCATCGTGAGCAACCCTTTGGCAGAAGGGAGCTCCGCAGATGGTCACATTTAGTGAGTGTCACACATTTCACTTGCATGTCACACCAGTGTCTCCACACTCCTTGGTTAAGAGGACAACCAACAAATGTGACATTCAACAACCTATACTTGATACATTGTCGTCTTATATAAATATATCCTTTGGTTGTGAACTAGTTTAAGAACTACTTGATATATCCTCTCTATATCAAAACAATGTACTTCTAAGGACTCTATCATACAAGAGTTCATTTTAGGAAAATGCAAATATGATGAATAGCCTATTGGCTCTCCTAGTGATTTTGATAAATACCAAAATCTTGAGTACATATTGTATACTAATGTTTACTTTCAGTTATGAGTTTTCAGGAAGTAAGCACCTCAAATTCTCAAAAAATTAAGTATCATGGCATGCCATGGCACGAAATATTTTTCGCAACTTAAGATATCTTCTTCATGCAAAAAGGGCTTTTACATGTTCAATTATTGATTATTTATGTTCCATTTAAGTCTCAAAATTGATGCTTGTGTTTTTGGCTTAATTTGTACTTGATTATGAATTTTTTAAAACCAAGTGTCGACACTTGGGAAGTCAAGTGTCAACACTTCAGCATTTGGTACATAGAAAAACTCCTTGACATGCCAAGTGTCGACACCCAGGACTCAAGTGTTGACACCTGAAACTCAAGTGTCGACACATAAGTTCCCAAGTGTCGACTCAAGGACTGAGATTTTTTGAATTTACAGAACTTGGCCAATGGAGTGTTTTTATGTCAAGTATCGATACCTGTGAATCAAGTGTTGACACTTGAAAGTTCAAGTGTCGATACCTGGAAGTCAAGTGTCGACACCTGACAGCCAAGTGTCGACACTTGACAGCCAAGTATTGACACTCGGGTTCTGACAGCCCTAACGGATCTATTTTTCTGACTTGCAAAAATATCTTTTTAAGCTCCCAACAGCTAGATTTGATGCTCAAACGGTCACAAACCATTTTTTGAAAGTTTTTATCTATATTTAAGCTTCACCAACTTCATTCTAAAGGCATTGAAGTCCATTGAAAGCCAAAAAGCCAAGATTCTCTCAAGAACTTCACTTCAAGAGCCATTTAAAGTTTGATTCCTTGAAAAAGCTTACAAGCCCATCCTTACATCATTCCAAAAGAAGAGTTTGAAGAATATTCCAAGGAGAAGACAAGACAAAGCATCAACTTGAGCTTCAAAGCTTCTATTCTACTCTTGAAGAGAGTTTGTCTTATTTTTGAAATTGTATATCTACTTTTATCTTGTGATTTGACCTTGCTTTCAAGGATGTCTTGAAAGAAAGTTATTGTGGTTTGTTGGTGAGCCAAGGTGATAAAACCAACTATGGTTAACTTGTGAGCCCGAAAAAAAAATAAGTGTAAAGGTTTGTTGGTGAACCTAAGTGATAAAACCAACATAGGTTTTGACTTGTGAGCCTTTTGAAAAACAAGTCCGCTGTAATCTTGGTTGGATTATAGTAGAATTCCCAAAGGTGGCTTGGGGAGTAGATGTAGGTGCTAGGTTTGCACCAAACCAATATAAACTTTGTGTTTGTGTGTGATTGCCTTCTCTCCTTCTTGCTTTTTGTTTATTGCAATCCATTTATTGCTTTCTGCTGCATTTAATCTAGTGCATTGAATTTCATAACTCACAAATACCATAAGGCCTATACATTATTGCTTTAAATTTTTAAAAGACCCAATTCACCCTCCCTCTTGGGCTCCATTTCTGGACAATAAGTGGTATCAAAGCATTGGTACTCTCTTATAGGTTCTAGGATCTTGAGTAAAAGATCATGGCAGCCCCAATTGGAATGGGTGTTGTTGAAGGTCAAGCTTCAAACCGTCCCCCACTATTTAATGACATGAATTACACTTATTGAAAAACTCGCATGCACATATTCATTCAACCATTGGATTATAATCTTTGGAGGACAATCATAAAAGGTCCTCATCAGCCTACTATGTTGGTTAATGGCATTCTCACTCCAAAAATGGAAGATGATTGGGATGAGAATGACATTAAGCAAATAAAGCTTAATGCTAAGGCTATGAATCTAATTGCTCTCTTGATCCAAGTGAATTCAATAGAATATCTAATTGTCTCTCTGCTAAGAAGATTTGGGACACACTTAAGGTTACCCATGAGGGTACATACCAAGTGAAAACAACTAAGGTTAACATGCTCATTCATACTTACGAAATGTTTAAAATGGAACCTACTAAGTCTATTAGTGAGATGTATACTAGGTTCACAAATATTGTGAATGGCATGAGAAGCCTAGGAAAAATTATTTCTAATGGTGAACTTGTAAACAAACTTCTCAGGTCTCTACCGACTTCTTGGAATGCAAAGGTGACAGCTATTGAAGAAGCCAAGGATGTCAACACTCTTCCACTTGAGCAATTGTTGGGCTCACTGATGACTTATGAGCTCTCCCTCAAGCAAAAGAATATGGAAGTTGACAAAAAGAAGAAAGTAATCGCTTTCAAATCCACTGCAAGAGAAGAATCAAGCGATGACTCTAAAGAAGATGATGAAGAAGATGAGACGGCTCTAATGACAAGAAAATTCTGAAGGTTCATGAGGAAAAATAAGTTCAACTTAAAAAAGAAATCCCTGAAAGGTGAGCCAAGTAAAGAGAAAGATAAAGAGAAAGACAAGGAGCAGACAACGTGCTTCGAATGCAAAAAACTGGGCCACTTCAAGGTAGACTACCCCTTACTTAAGAAAAGTAGAAGAAAATTAAGAAAGAAGGCCATGATGGCAACCTAGAGTGACAGCGAGGACTCCAACTCTGAGGAAGAACAGTAAGAAGTTGCAAACTTCTGTCTAATGGCGGATCATGATGAGGTACAATATGAAACTAAGAATGAATTTACATTTGATGAGTTACATGAAGTTTTTGATGAGTTAGTTATAGAATTTCAAAAGCTAAAGTCAAAACATAAAGATTTGAAAAAGTAAAATTTGGATTTAGTCATAGCAAATAATAAGTTTTCAAATGAAAATGATTGTCTACTTCTTCAAAATAAAAAATTAAATGATAAGATTTTTATTTTTGAAAAGGAGAAAGACATTTTGAAAAAGAAAATCCTTTCAGCTTCAAATGAAAATCTTTCAAAACAACACAAAGAAATTCTAGATGGAAACAAAAAATATAAAGAAGAAATTAAAAAGTTAAAACCTTTTGTAGATAAATTTACATACGGTTATGAAAAGTTAAACATGCTTTTGAATAACCAAAGAGTTATTTTTGATAGAGCAGGTTTAGGATTTAGAACTCAGAAGAAACAAAAACTTTTCAAAAATTTCTTTATGCATGCACCTTCATCCATTACTTGTTATGCATGTGGTACTATAGGGCATAAATCTTACATGTGCAATAAGAGAAGATTGAGTAATTTTAAGAAAATCTTGGTTCCAAAAGAAATCATTACCACTAACCTGAAAGGATCCAAGATGACTTGGGTACCTAAAGTCTTCACTTGATTTTTATTGCAGGTATGCCTTGCAACCAATAAGAAAAGAATATGGTACCTTGATAGCGATTGCTCAAGGCATATGACTGGAGATGTGGAGCAGTTCTCATCACTCAAGTATCAAAATAGTGGCAATGTGACATTTGGTGATAATGAAAAGGGCAAAATTGTTGGTATTGGTAAAGTCCATATTACCCCCTCTACTTACATTGAAAATGTATTATATGTTGATGGTTTGAAACATAACTTGCTTAGTATTAGTCAATTTTGCGACAAGGATTTTAAAGTTGTTTTCGAATCTTCTATGTGCATTGTTTCTAGTTTAGATGACAATGGCATCAAGTTCATTGGTCATAGGTTTGGGAATATTTATATGGTTGATCTTGATGATCTTCCTGTTTAAAATGGTCAATGCCTAGTGGCAATAGAAGCCAAGATTAATGAAACTAGTTGGCTTTGTCATCGTAGACTAGGACATGCTAGTATGCATTTGATTTCAAAACTTAGCAAAAAGAATTTGATAAAAGATTTGCCAAAACTCAGTTTTGAAAAAGACAAGATTTGTAGTGCATGTCAGCTTAGAAAACAAACCAAGTCCTCTTTCAAACTAAAAAGAGTAATCTCTACATCTAGACCCTTAGAGTTGCTTCACATGGACCTCTTTGGGCCAACTAGAACATCTAGTTTGGGAGGTAAGAAGTACGGTCTAGTTATTGTAGATGATTTCTCACGATTTACATGGGTCATGTTTTTAGCACACAAAAATGAAACGTTCTCAGAATTCATTAGATTTCATAAACGTGTTTCAAATGAAAAAGGTGTTTCAATCATATCTTTGAGAAGTGATCATGGAACCAAATTTGAAAATACTGATTTTGATAAATTTTGTATTGAAAAAGGCATTCATCACAATTTTTCAGCACCTAGGACACCTCAACAAAATGGGATGGTAGAAAAAAAAATAGAACTTTTGAAGAAATGGCAAGCACCATACTTTATGAAAATGACCTACCTAGATATTTTTGGGTGGAAGACATAAATACTGCATGCTATGTTTTAAATTGAGTTTTAATTCGACCGATATTAAAGAAAACACCATATGAGCTTTGGAAGGGTAGAAAACCTTCAATTCATTATTTTCGTATTTTTGGATGCCGTTGTCTCATCTTAAATAATGGTAAAGATAATTTGAGTAAATTTGATGCCATGTCAGATGAGGGTGTCTTTCTAGGCTACTCTACATCTAGCAGGCATACAGGGTCTTCAACAGAAGAACACTTATTGTTGAAGAATCTATACATGTAGTATTTGATGAGTCTGACCAGAAATCTTCTAGAAAAGAAGAAGTGCATTCTGATGAAACAGGTACTAAAAGAACTGATGAAATGAACATAAATGAAGAGCCTGCCAAGGAACAAGAAGCTGATCAAAACAATGAAGGAGATCAAGCACAAGGTGATGAAAACACATATACTATCGATCCTCTACCAAAAGAATGCAGGTATGCTCATGGACACCCAAAAGAACTAATTATTGGTGATCCATCTAAAGGTGTAAGTACTTGATCATCCCTTAGAAATATTTATGATTATTTAGCATTTGTTTCTCAAATTAAACCTAAAACTATTGAGGAAGCTGAAAGTGATAGTAATTGGATAAATGCTATGCAAGATGAACTTAACAATTCAAAAGGAACAATGTTTGGACATTAGTAGTTAGGCCTTCAAATACTTCAATTATTGGCACAAAATGGGTTTTCAGAAATAAACTTGATGAAAATGGTATTGTTACAAGAAATAAGGCTAGACTAGTTGCCAAGGGATACAATCAGGAGGAAGGGATCGATTTTGATGAAACCTTTGCTCCTGTAGCTAGACTTGAGGCAATTAGGCTATTGTTGGCTTTTGCTTGCTTTATGAATTTTAAATTATTTCAAATGGATTTTAAAAGTGCCTTTTTAAATGATTTTATTGAAGAAGAGGTTTATGTTGAACAACCGCCTGGTTTTGAAAATTCTAAAATTCCAAATCATGTTTTCAAACTTTATAAAGCTTTATATGGTTTGAAACAAGCTCCTAGAGCTTGGTATGATCATTTAAGTTCTTTCCTTCTCAAAAATGATTTTGCTAGAGGTAATGTAGACAAAACTTTATTTTTGAAGAAAAAGAATGATGATCTCTTAGTAGTACAAATCTATGTAGATGATCTCATATTTGGTGCTACTAATGAATCTCTTTGTCAAGAATTTACAAAGTTAATGCAGGGTGTGTTTGAGATGAGCATGATGGGAGAACTTAACTTCTTTCTCGGACTCCAAATAAAGCAAACCAAAGAGGGGATCTTCATCAACCAAGCAAAGTACACAAAAGAAATACTCAAGAAATTTGGGATGGAGAACACCAAGCCTTTAGGTACCCCTATGAGCTCTTCTTGTAGACTTGACAAGGATAAATCAGGTAAATTTATTGACCAAAAATTATATCATGGCATGATCGGTTTATTGCTATATCTTACTGCCAATAGGCCAGATATCATGTTTAGTGTATGTATGTGTACTAGATATCAGTCTAATCCTAAAGAGTCTCATCTTTTGGCTGTTAAACACATACTTAGATATCTATCTGGCTCAATTGAAATTGGTTTATGGTACTCCAGAGATTTTTCATTTGAATTGACTGTTTATTTTGATGCTGACTTTGCTTGGTGCAAACTTGATCGTAAAAGTACTAGTAGAACTTGTTAGTTTCTTGGAGTAAATTTGATCTCTTGGAGTAGCAAGAAACAGAATTTAGTTGCTCTATCTACGATGGATGCCGAATATATAGCAGCTGGAAGCTGTTATGCTCAAATCCTTTGGATTAAATAACAACTCGAAGATTTTGGCATTAAACTAATTAAGACACCCATAAGATGTGACAATACTAGTGCAATCAATTTAACTAAGAATCCTGTGCAACATTCAAGAAGTAAACACATTGAAATAAGACATCATTTCATAAGAGATCATGTACAAAATTCTAATGTGGAACTTGAATTTGTGTGTACTGATGACCAATTAGCTGATGTGTTTACCAAACCTTTAAGTGAAGAGAGATTTTGTATGATTAGAAGAGAGTTAGGTATCATTGACCCATTCTCCTAGAACTCTCTCAAGGTATTTTACTCAAAATCACTTGTGTTTAGCCCCAAAAGCATTTAAAAACTTCCTTGATTTTTTTTTTGAAATTTTTTCAGATTTTTTTTGGGATTTTCTTGGCCAAGTGTCGACACTTGTATTTTGTGAAGTGTCGACACCTGACCAAGTGTCGACACTTGAGAAATCCCAAGTATCGACACTCGTGGAATTTTTCTATTTTTTAGGACAGATCGAACGGTTTTGTATGTCATTTTTCCCCCGTCTCTTTCAAGCTCCAGTGGTCCCCCAAGCTCCACCAACTTTCGAATCAACCCTTTTCCCATTTACCCCACCGAAAAACATGTATTTTCCCCTCTCCTTTTCGTTATTTTCAAACTATGCAACTTTAGGTTTAGGTTTTTCGATCGTTTTAAAGTGTTATAATCGGATTTTTACGAGTTATGATTCGTTTCTAAGACTTCATTTAGGAGGATTCATGCTTGAATGCATTCTTTTTGGATTTCTCTTGGAATTTTGGCCGATTTCCCACTCTTCCCGTCCGTTTTTGGGAAAATCACTGTTGGATTGATTTTTTAGCCGAAATTTCCTTGGGTTTTTCATTTAAAATCAGATTTTCTTAAATATGTATTTCATTTTTACTGTTTTGGGAAGAATTTTGGTGATGTTTTTGTGACATTTTATCCTCATTTCCTTCACCTAGTTGTTTAAACTAAAACCCTAAATTGTTTCAACCTAAATTCCACATGTTTATCTAAACCTAGTTCACTAAGTATTATGAAATGTATTCTATATATACTTTTCAACCTAAATATACTTTATACATTTTGGACTAAAATCTTTTAACCTAAATTTGTTTTGTAACATCCCCACTCTTCAAATTATTCAAAGTATTTTACCCTCAATTCTTCATCTTTTACAACTTAAATTTGTTTTAATACTAGTTTTTCAAAACATATCTTAGCATATCTTAAAACTAGAATTTCTAGTTTAGAAGGACATAGTTTCCTTTAGCCAAACTAGTTCTCAGCCTAGTTAAATCTATCCCTCCTAGTTGACATTCTTCAGCCTTTCTTGGTCAGTTTGTTGTGATGGGTCCAAGGAAAAGGCTTGCAGTTAGGGAGAGACCTAGTCAGGGTACAGAGAGGAGATCCAAGGCTAGACAAGATACTAGGCAGGCTGCAGTTCAGCGGCACCGGTTTCCCCCCTGCAGAGAGGATGACAGGGAAGGCAGTGACTCATAGGAAGAGAGTCGACCTTGGTTTCTTTGATCGACACCATTTTCTTATCCGTTAGGTACTCATAGATGCAGGTCTAGTACCCTTCTGCACCATGCAGGAAAAGTACTACCCTCATCTAGTGAGGGAGTTTTACGATGCCATGGATTGTTGACGACTTCTTTGGACCACTACCGTTAGAGGTGTTGAGATTTCACTTTCAGTGGAGTTACTAAGCAGGATCTGGGAGATCCCCCATCGGGGAGTCAGTGTATTCGCTGTAGAGGATAGAGAGGCTGCCTTTCAGTGTATACTTGAACATGAGGATGTTCGCGGATTGATGGTAGTCACCGCGAATCAGCTATCATTGGAGATGCGCCTGTTACACCACATCACCGCACGCATTCTTCTATCGAAGACAGGGAGATTCGATTTTATTATAGAGAGAGAGTTGATGGTGATGACCAGCCTGATAGAGAGGAGACAGATTTACTTACCATCCTTGATGCTTGTACAGATGATTGACGCTGCGACCCAGAAGCATCATTGTCTGCCATACAGTATGGGGTTGACATGACTTTTTGGAGCTTGTGGAGTTTCTCTAGAGGGGGAGATCCCCAAGGAGATTCTGCACACAGATGTCTCGACAAGAGGTCACTTCATCGCGTGGGATACAGATTGGTGGTAGGCCGATGGGTACGGAGGGAGTCTGTCCAGGAGCCAGATGAGGAGGATGAGATTCGAGAGGCAGAGGCTGGGCCATCTGGTTCAACTAGCACACCTCCTCAGGACGTTCCAGCATCTGTAGCAGAGCTGGTGACACCTTCTGCTACTCCTTCGGCACCTCCTCCTTCGTCGACTAGTTTATATTTTGAAGAGCACACCAGAGAGCAGCTCGTAGAGGTACGGAGCGAGATTATTGGTCTTGGAGTTCGATCGACTCAGATGCGGATCGAGCTAGAGGGCCTTAGAGCCCACACTACTTCTGAGCTCACTAAGCTATGGTGATTGGTGGAGACTGGGTTTGCATGCATGGAGGAGCTTTTAAGATCTTTTACAGCCCCTGCAGCTCCACCAGCTGATGATGATGGTGGTGATGACGGACATGATGGACATGATGGTGGTGATGGTACTGGTGATGGTGGTGACCATGCTGAGGGGAGTCAGGATAGAGCCACTGATATTATTGACAGAGACAGTGACAGTGACAGTGATGATGGCACTGATAGATATGAGGTTATCAACCGTGATCCTCCAGCTACCCCTACAATTCTTCCACCAGCTGACTTGGTTGATTCCATGCTGGACTTTATCACACCTGCTGATCTTCTTTCACCCCCTTCCACTAGATCGTCTAGGGTTGTACCCTCTCTGGGACCTTCAAGCCGCACTAGGAGTCACCGGGCTTTAGCCCAGGGACCTCCTAAGGCTTTAGCTCCTAGATCTAGGATTAGTGCCCCATTTACTCTTGAGATTCCATCTGATGAGGACTAGCCTCACAGATGATTTATGTTGTATGGTATATCTTGACTATCTCTATTTACTATCATTGACTGTTGATGTATCTTGGTATCATTGTATGTTTCAGTATTGCTGTTGAGTCAGCAAAATTTTGTAACTGAAAACTTCATATATATGTGTGTGACTCTTTGATACTTACATTGTTTTCCTAAAAATTTTGTGATTGATATGCTTGAATTAATATGATACTCTTATCATTTTGGCTCTGATACATGATAATATTAACTTTGAAATCTTAGTTTAATGCTCTTGAGCTTTGATAAGTTCAGCTGTGATTGAATTTAACTCCGTTACATTTTGTCTCCATGCTTATTTTGAGGGGGAGTTTACTCCCTTTTCTAATGACTGACAAAAAGGGGGAGTATGATTAATTATTTGTTTGTTTGTAATTTCCAATTTGATCTGATACCAAAATTGCATATTGCTTGTTTTGATTAGAATTGTCTAATTAAGGGGGAGATTTATTCTTCCTAACTATACAAGTTGTAGTTTATATGAGCTTAAAATCATATTCATGAAATATCATATCTGAAATTTGAAAATTAATGTTAATTTACTCAAGGTTTTATCATCATCAAAAAGGGGGAGATTGTTGGCTCTCCTAGTGATTTTGATAAATACCAAAACCTTGAGTACATATTGTATACTAATGTTTGCTTTCAGTTATGAGTTTTCAGGAAGCAAGCACCTCAAATTCTCAAAAATTTAAGTATCATGGCACGTCGTGGCACGGAATATTTTTCGCAACTTAAGACATCTTCTTCATGCAAAAAGGGCTTTTACATGTTTAATTATTGATTATTTATGTTCCATTTAAGTTTCAAAATTGATGCTTGTGTTTTTGGCTTAATTTAAACTTGATTATGAATTTTTTAGAACCAAGTGTCGACACTTGAGAAGTCAAGTGTCGACACTTCAGCATTTGGCATGTAGGAAAACTCCATGGCATGCCAAGTGTCGACACCCAGGACTCAAGTGTCGACACATGAAACTCAAGTGTCGATACTTAAGTTTCCAAGTGTCGACTCAAGGCCTGAGATTTTTTGAATTTACAGAACTTGGGCAATGGAGTGTTTTCGTGTCAAGTATCGACACCTGTGAATCAAGTATCGATACTTGAAAGTTCAAGTGTCGACACCTGGAAGTCAAGTGTCGACACCTGACAGCCAAGTGTTGACACTCGGGTTCTGACAGCTCTAACAGGTCTATTTTTCTGACTTGCAGAAATGTCTTTTCAAGCTCCCAACGGCTAGGTTCGATGCTCAAATGGTCACAAACCATTTTTTGGAAGTTTTTATCTATATTTAAGCTTCACCAACTTCATTCTAAAGGCATTGAAGTCCATTGAAAGCCAAAAAGCCAAGATTCTCTCAAGAACTTCACTTCAAGAGCCATTTAAAGTTTGATTCCCTGAAAAAGCTTACAAGCCCATCCTTACATCATTCCAAAAGAAGAGTTTGAATAATATTCCAAGGAGGAGACAAGACAAAGTATCAACTTGAGCTTCAAAGCTTCTATTCTACTCTTGAAGAGAGTTTGTCTTATTTTTGAAAGGGTATATCTGCTTTCATCTTGTGATTTGACCTTACTTTCAAGGGTGTCTTGAAAGAAGGTTGTTGTGGTTTGTTGGTGAGCCAAGGTGATAAACCAACTAGGGTTAACTTGTGAGCCCGAAGACAAAATAAGTGTAAAGGTTTGTTGGTGAACCTAGGTGATAAAACCAACATAGGTTTTGACTTGTGAGCCTTTTGAAAAACAAGTCGGCTGTAATCTTGGTTGGATTATAGTAGAATTCCCAAGGGTGTCTTGGAGAGTGGATGTAGGTGCTAGGTTTGCACCGAACCACTATAAACTTTGTGTTTGTGTGTGATTGCCTCCTCTCTTTCTTGCTCTTTATTTATTGCAATCCATTTATTGCTTTGTACTACATTTAATCTAGTGCATTGAATTTGATAACTCACAAACACCACAAGGCCTGCACATTATTTCTTTAAATTTTTAAAAGAACCAATTCACCCCCCATCTTGGGCTCCATTTCTGGGCAACAAGCCAAAGAATAACTTTTATTCATTAAAAAATTCATATAAAATTACAGGATTAGGACAACCATCTACAGCCCAGACAATTAGCATTGGGACAGAATTCCCAACAAGAAGATGAAAAAAATATAGAACAGAAGATTGGGAAAGTAGAAAAGGCTGGAGGGTGGCAGGAGGTGTTGGTGGCCTGGCTTGTTGTATGGATGCTTGGATTGGGGTGGTTGACCTGGGGCTTGATGAAGATGGCACTTGGATGTTGGAGAGAGGCGGCCTGGTGGAGAGAGAACGTCTGGTGGCTAGGGTTTGGAGTAGATGGGCGATCTGGGTTGGATGATGGGAAGGGCGACCAAGGAAGATAGAGGGCATCCTAAGATGAAGAAAAGTGTGGGCGGCCTTGATGGAGGGTGGTGATGGGCAGCTAGGGCAAGGGTTTAGAAAATAACTAGCTAACTAGATAACTAGGGCCTTACACCCCTCGATGTTCCAAAAAATAAAGACAAATGGGTCTCACACCCACTCCTCATGGAGGCAACAAAATAATGTAGAAAATCTAAAATTATATTCATGAAAAGATTATTCATACAAGAGGGGAGGGGGTGGGTATTTATAGATCCACCCAGGTTACATGACTTGAGGGTCAAGAAACCCTGACTTGAGGGCCAAGAAAACCTTTTTGGGCTAAGGCCTTGACTCCTTGCTGGGCTTAGAAGACATCTACTTGGACTTGGTCAAAGCCTGGGGCACCAACATGAATGGGTCTGGAGTGGGGCATCATGGCCTGGTGGAATGAGGGGCACTAGGGGCTTGGGCTTGGGCTTGGGTGCCACTTCCTTGGTGGATCTAGACTGGGCGCCAATGCTTGGGACCTTGGGCATCATGAGTGTGGACCAGGGGCCTAAGCTGGGTGGCTTGAGTGGAGGACTGGTTGGGTGCATGAAGCCTCATTCGTTGGGGCCTGGACACTCTCCTCATCTGATGATCCTCATCTTGAACTTGACTTGAATAAAAACCAAAAATTTACAAGACTCATGTGACTAGACTGAAACTTACAGGACTCTTGACTAGACTAAAACAACAAGACTTTACTTGACTTAGTGAACCTAACTGGCTCACTTTATTACAGGACTCAAAAATTAGACTTCATTATAGGACTCAACAAAATTGACCAACACACGAATCAGAAATTGGAACCTTGAAATTCTGGTCTGGTCCTGATGTCCTCATCAATTCTCCCGAGGTGGGAGGAACTCGACCCTGTCGAGTAAAGGTCAGTCTGGCTCTGGTACTGCTCTGACAAGTCTGGGTTGAGGTATTGCGGATCCTCTCAAGTGATCCACGAGTCCTTAGATTCTGGTCGACCTTGCCAATGAACCAAGTGATATGGTAGCTATTGATCCAAGTACTAAGGGCTTTATCATCCAGGATATGCTCAATCATTTCCTCTCACAGGCTAATTTGATGGTGGACACTCAGGGTTGGATTTGCTCTCAAAGAAAGGGTTAGGCTTAATAGGCTCACTGGGTATCATTGCTGGCTCCTTATACTCAACTAAGTCTGAGATATTGAAGGTTGAGCTTAATTCCTAATTCATGATAACTCAGGCACTAGGTCCAATTGTTGAAGTTCTCCTATGAACAGTATATTGCAATCGATTAGGCATCAATAGCCTGTCACAGCGGAAGCAGATATAAAATCTAATTTATATCTAATTTATTTATCATGAACTTCTAACATGCTAAAATATATAAGAAAAATACCATATCTAAAATAAAAATTATTTTAAGTATAAAATACTTACCTAGATCGCTATCCTGGCCTGCTATGAAAAAATGTGCCAATCCACTACAGAAATCGAGATTCTACTAGAGACACGCAATCGCCCGGTCTCTGCTGGTATCCACACGAAGCTCTTGTAATGAGTCATAGAGAGCACCAGACTACTAGATCCTTGGAGCCCTCTCCTCTTTCAGCAAATCACCTGCTTTAAAAATCATGCCGATCCCCAACTAGACCAGCTTTTGGCTTCTATCTTACAAATCAGACTATACAAGACCTTTGGACCACTTACCTTTCTTCTCCCTCTTATGTAGAAGACCTCTCAACACTCTTGAAGATCACAATGAAGAAATAAACTAGAAGGGAGAGGAGGAGATGGCACCCCAAGAGAGAGACACCCTGGAATATTAATGCCCATAAGAGAAAATGCACGTCAAAAAGATAATCTCTTAGTCGACCACCCCTCTCCTCTCCTTTTTTTTTTTTTCTCATGGTAAATCCCCTCTTTTTATTTCTCCACGCCAAAACAAAACACCAAAGTTTTATTTTATTCGGTTGAAAATTAAGAGGAGTAGAAGAGAAGGACTCCTCCCTCTCTTCTTTTATTCATGCCAAAAACTCTTAGCGCCCCTTGGTTTTCATGCCCCATATTATTTGTTGCACAAAATTCATGGGCCCACTAGGTTTGCATGTGGAGGGAAGGGGAGACAAGGAGAGAGAGTCCTAGTCTAACTGGACTCTAGGTCATAGTCCAAATAAAGTGATTTGACAATCAAATTGAAGTCGATTAAATCAGATCGAACCATTTTGAAATGGCTATTGACCCAACTCAATTAGGATCAATTAATTGAGTCTAACTCAATTAAATTAAATCTAATTTAATTTCATTAATTATTAATCCATAATTAATTAATTGTAACTTTTATAATTAGGTCAAATCTTAATTGTAACACTTATAATTAGATCCAAATGTACTAAAATTTCCAAATTTAATAACATTTTGATTTGCTAATTGGTTACTTAAGCTCCTAATGTGTGTGACCCCTCAAGTCCTATCCTGTCTGGTAATGAGACATGCTATAATCTCCATTATACATCATCAAAACTCCTTTTGATGGATTGAAACAATTTCAGCTCAATCCTAATCAGGATCCTCAATTCAAAAGTGATCCTAATGGGCTCTCACAATCCACCAGTGATACCTAGTAGTATATAGTGGCAACCTAGTATAATAAGATTGGAACCCCTAGGTGTAGTTATCATGTGATTCGGTTTCTCTATCAAAAATCGACATGATGTTGGTTATGAAAACTCGTGAAACCCATCAATCATATACTTAACCTAATCGACTTAAGTCCAATTGTGATACTAATGAAATCACCTTTACATTATCACCCTGCTATGGCCTTAGACTTCTGGACTTAGTCACATTAAGCTACATAGGATTATACCTTACTACTAAGGCTGATAGATCCCTACAAGTGAACACCCTACTCCTACAATAAACTTACTGTAGCCAACAAACACCACAAGATCTCATATGAATAGGAACCATGTGATTGTGCTATCAAACTATAGCACCCTTATTGTGAGTAGCAAAGACACTCTAGGTCAAATAACTATTCACATGACTGCAGCATTAGGAAGTTATCGACGAGTGAGTAGTCATCCGTATAACTTCCTGTACTTGGTCATGCTTAGTACCGTTGATCTCTATCAACTACCTACATTCTCACTCTAGTGTCACCACACTATATGTTTGAGACTCATCTACCCAGAAAGATAAGTGATCTGTGCATCGATTTTAATGGATCAATCACCATCCTCATGATATTCCAATAATCGGGAGCTTTTAGGAGTTATTCTATAAAGACACATGCCTCGGATTCTTAACTCTTGAGAATATGTGTAATTGCCCATTAACTCCATGGACGATTCATAGACACATCATTATGAATGAAACTAATGCCCTTTTATTAATAAGAAAAATGAAGTACAAAGATCATGCCTTAAAAATAAAAATGTGTCAAGCCAACTTGGCTTTCAAGGCATACATCTAACAATCTCCCTCTTGCACTAAAGCCAATTCGCTACATATCTAAGTCCCATCTTCTCAAAGTGGACTTCAGCCTTTTGCTGGCTTAGAGTCTTAGTCAATGGGTCTGCCATGTTTTCCGTGGAGTCTACTCTTCGCACCTCAACATATTTCTTCTCGAAGTAGTTGCATATGATATGAAACTGCCACTCAATATGCTTGGACTTCTGGTGAGACCTGGGCTCCTTAGCAAGATCTATTGCACCATTATTGTCATAATATATGGGGATGGCATCAGATGGCATCACTCCAAGCTCCGCAATGAACTTTTTATACTAGAAGGCTTCTTTTGTAGTTTTAGAGACAGCGATGTACTCTGCTTCCATTGTTGAATCTACTGTGATGGGCTGCTTGAAACTCTTCCAACTAGTTGCCCCACCATTGCACAAAAATACAAACCCTGATGTAGACTTTCTATCATCAGGATCAGACATAAAGTCTAAGTCTATATATCCCTTTATCCCTAATTCCGAACTCCCTCCAAAGACTAAGAACAAATCTTTAGTCCTTCTCAAGTACTTAAGAATGTTCTTCACAGCTATCCAGTGTTCTTCACCTGGATTCGATTGATGTCTGCTCTTGACAATCATAGCAAGAGCTATATCAGGTCAAGTACACAACATGACATATATAAGACTTCCAATTGCCAAAGCATATGGAATCTTGCTCATGAATTGAATCACTTCAGGTGTGTTAGGACACATTTTCTTGGAGAGATTAATGCCATGCCGAAGAGGTAACAAGCCTCTTTTAGAGTTCTCTATGCTGAACCTTTTCAACCCTTCCACTATGTATAGTTTTTATGAAAGGCGAAGCATCCGATTAGATCTATCTTTATAGACCTTAATCACTAAAATATAAGATGCTACACCTAAGTCTTTCATAGAGAATTCCTTAGATAACCAACTTTTGATCGAAGTGAATATGGAAATATCATTCCAAATAAGGAGGATGTTATCCACGTACAATACGAGGAATGTCACTACCCTCCCACTAGCCTTCCTATAAATACATCGCTTATCCTCATTCTTGATGAAATCAAATGATTTGATTGCATCATCGAAACAAGTATTCCAACTTTGAGAAGCTTACTTAAATCCGTAAATTGATCTATGCAGCTTGCAGACCTTATGATCTTCATCATTGGAAGTGAAACCCAAAGGTTGCTCCATATAGATATCTTCCTCAAGATATCCATTCAAGAATGCAATTTTCACGTCCATCTGCCATATCTCATAATCATGATATGCTGTAATTGCAAGCAATGTATGGATGGATTTCAGCATAGCTACTGGTGAAAAGGTGTCATGATAGTCAATGCCTTCACGTTGACTATACCCTTTTGCCACTAACCTAGCTTTAAAGGTCTCTAACTTACCATCTGTACCTATTTTTCTTTTGTAGATCAATTTACAACCAATAGGTACAATACCCTCTGGTGGATCCACTAAAGACCAAACTTGGTCAAAATGCATTGATTCAATTTCTAACTTCACAGCATTCAACCATTTCTCGGAGTCGATGTCTGACATCGCCTCATCATAAGTCTTAGGATCAAGCAATTGATCCTTGTCCCCATCAAGAAACATTTTCTTTATATCCTCTGTAAGCATTCTCATGTACCTTTCAGGAGGTTTGGAGACTCTAATAGACCTACGATATGGAAGAGCACTTATGTGAATTGGTTGATTGGGTTCAATCTGATCTATAGCTGGCTGTTCTTCAGAGACTTTCTCATCGAGCTAAATTAACCTCCCACTACCACCTTCATGAACAAACTATTTTTCAAGAAATGTGGCATGTCTGCTCACAATAACATTATGATCTTTTGGATGGTAAAAGTAATATCCTAAAGTTTCTTTAGGATATCCTATAAATCGAGCTTTCACAGATCTAGATTCTAACTTATCCACCATTAGTCTTTTGAGATAGGCTGGACATCTCCAAATCTTGAAATGGGCAAGACTTAGTTTCTTACCATGCCAAATCTTATATGGTGTGGTAGAAATAGATTTAGATGGAACTCTATTTAGAATATAGATTAAAGTTTGTAGGGCATATCCCCAAAGAAATAAAGGCAAGTTAGTGAAGTTCATCATGGATCGGACCATATCTAATAGTATCCTATTTCTCCTCTCAGACATCCCATTGAGCTGAGGCATACCAGGTGGAGTTCATTGTGAGACTATGCCATTGTCCTTAAGATAACCTAAAAATTCTCCACTAAGGTATTCACCTCCCCGATCTGATCGAAGAACCTTAAGGGTTTTACCTATTTATTTTTCTACCTCATGTCTGAATTCCTTGAACTTTTCAAAAGCTTCAGATTTGTGTCTTATAAGAAACACATAACCATACAATGAACAATCATTAGTAAATGTTATAAAGTAGTAAAAACCACCCCTGGACTGCACATCAAATGGACCACACACATCAGTGTGTACCAGGGTAAGCAATTCTATGGCCCTCTCTCCATGTCCTACAAAGGGTAACTTGGTTATTTTTCCTTGAAGACATGACTCATAAAGTGGATATGATCCATAATTAACTGAATCTAGGATCCCATCCCTTTCCAGTTTGTTTATTCTATCCTCACTTATATGACCGAGCTTTAGATACCACATAAATTTATCATTTAGGTTATCTCTAGCACATTTATATTCTATGGCATTCACTTTAATTTTTTTATTAATATTCAAAGATGCATCGACATGCAAATGATAGAGACTGTCAATTAAAATAGCTTTTGCAACTAATTTATTTCTTAAATAAATACTACAAAAGTCTTTATTGAATGTAAATTCAAATCTTTCCTGTGCTAGCATAGAGACAGAAATCAAATTTCTACTAGCTCCAGGCACAAAATAACAGTCACTAAGTGTTAATCTAAACCCTAAATGTAACACCGAGAATATGATCCAACGGCTTGAGCAGCAGCTTTTGCTCCATTTTTGATATATAGGACCATCTCACCTTCTCTCAGTATTCTATTTCCTTCTAGGCTCTGCATTGAAATGTATATATGAGCACTAGAGCCAGAGTCTAAAATCCAACTAGAAGTAAATGAAACTGTTAGGTTAGATTCAATAACGAGTATACGCTTACCTTCAGAAGGTGCATCCTCCTTCTATTTCTTTAGGCTTTCTAGGTAGAGAGGACAATTCCTTTTCCAGTGGCCATCTGTATTACAGTGGAAACATTTCCCTTTGCTAACCTTGGCTTTTTTGGGAGTGTCCTTCTTCTTTTGTTTGTTCTCTTTCTTTTGCTTCTTTGCAGGTTTCTTCTTCTTCCAAGTATACTTTCTTTTGGAGGAAGACTGCTCCACAGAGAAAACAGAGGTCCTTGAACTCTTCAGGGTCCCCTCATTGCTTACCAGCATGTTCAATAATTCAGGTAAAGTGTAATTTAACTTGTTCATATTATAGTTCATTACAAACTGAGCATATGAACGAGTCAAGGATTGGAGGATCAAATCCACCTGAAGATCCTTATGAATTTGAATGCCCAGCTTTTCAAGCTGTTCGATGTCCTTGATCATTGACAAACAATGATCGTGGACTGACTGCCCTTCATGCATCTTGTTGTTGAAAAGCCTTTTCGATACCTCGAAGAGTGTAATCCGACTTTGTTCACCATATAACTCTTATAGGTGAATCAGAATCGATTTAGCAGTTGGCATATCCTCATGTTAGCTCTGCAATTCATTTGATATTGAGGCCAACATAAACACTTAACCTTATTATCATCTTCCATCCATTTTTCATGTGCAGTCGTCTGACGAGCATTTGGATGGTCAGGTATGACAGGGGGTTCTTGGTCAAACACATAGCCCAACTTCTCAGAACTCAAAACAATTTTGATGTTTCTCAACTAGTCTTTAAAATTAAGGCCAACAAGTCGGTTTGTCTCTAAAATATGGGCTAAGAGAATTGAAGCAGACATGGTTAACTACAAGAGTAGAAGATTCAAATTAGATGCTTTACACTTAATTATAAAAAAATTTCTAAGATCTTTAAGAAATAATTTTAGAACTCCCACTATTTTCTTGGATCTCTCACACTCCCCGTGGAGATGCGGAAACCCTACGAGTCTAGGTTTCTAGTGGGTACTACGGTCCCATCAATGTGCGGCACCTCATCATGCCCGGTTATTGGTAACACACTATACCAATAAGTGGCCAACTCTTGTCCAATATATCTAATACAAGTTGTAGCAACTTGGTCTCTAAATCATGGAACCTCAACATGCCCGTTTATTGGTCCAATCATTAGTTAAGTCAGACCCACCATTCCTGCTAGACAAAGCCATCATTGAGTCTCTCAACATGCCCATTTATTGGGCCCAACCCCATCAGTGCCTAGCAACATCTCATGCCTAATAGGGTGGTTGTGTCTTCTCGATGCAACTAGACCACTGTAACCAGCCGAGAATAATCAATACCAATAGGACACCCGCACACTTACAATGGTGGAAGACCTATGACTTAATATTTATGGGGAGCTTAGGTTCAGGTCTCTTCTAAATTGATCAGCTAAATCATGACTAACTAATTACATTAAGTCAGCACAATCTCATGTCTGACTAATTACATTCAGTCAGCATAATCTCATGTTTGACTAGAATAACTAGCATGGGTGAACTCAAATCAAAAGTGACCCTTTTGAAAACTTAATCAACCAAATTGGCCAGGTCAGTTTAATCCATGGGAGGGTTTAGCCAATATACCCTCTTTCCGCCAAACTAATTGGTTGAGAAAGAGTTAGCTCCAATTAAAACTATGATCGAAACCTTCCTTAGACACTAATTGACTGACAAGATTCAATTAGATCATCTAATGATTTGGGCTGATCACTGAGCCAAATTAGGTCTTAACTTATCGATTCACAATTGTGAATCGATCTGACCATACTTCATCTAAAACCAATTTTGAGCACACTTGACCTAACCCTAATCATCATCTGATTAGGTTAAGTCACTTGCTCAAAATCAAATTAGGGTTACTAGTTGATCTAATCAAGCCCTAATTATCGCAGCCCAATCTCTAGACCTAATTTATTCAACCCAAACCCTCTTACACCTAATTTGATTTTCCAGATCAAACCAATTTTACAATTAGGTTCAAGTGCATGACTTTAATGGCTTATGATCATGAATCACATTTATGATCTAAACCTTAATTTGGTGCATCACATACATCAACATCATAAATCGATCAAAACCCTTTTGAAAACCCTTTTTCAAAAATAGGTATAGATCAAAGTAGGACAGCCTTTGTATTATAGGGGGTAAACCCTATAGCAGGGCAACCTTAAATCACTTTGTGCAATCCTTGATCAATTAAATTTCAGATTATTAAATTTAATTTTAGATATAAAAATTATGATTTTAATTTCAAAAATAATATTTCAAAACATGAAATTCTATGCTAGAGCAATCTCATGTTCAGCATAGATATGAAAAATCATAATCTATCTATCTGATTTGAATATTTTTCAGATCTGATTCTCATCCATGCATGTTAAAAAAGGAGAACCGTGGCTCTGATACCACTATTGGAGTTCTCCCAGAAACAGTATATTACAATCGATCAGGCATCAACAGCCTGTCGTAGTAGAAGTAGATATAAAAACTAATTTATATCTAATCATGCAATTCATAAATAAATCCAATTTATTTATCATAAATTTCTAACATGCTGAAATATATAAAAAAAATATCAGATCTGAAATAAAAATTATTTTAAGCATAAAATACTTACCTGGATCGCTATCCTCACTTGCTTTGAAAAACATGTCGATCCGCTACTGAAATCGGGATTCCACTGGAGCTGTGCAATCGCCCGGCCTTTGCTGGTATTCACACGAAGCTCTCGTAATCAAGTCGTAGAGAGCACCGGACTGCTAGATCCTTGTAGCCCTCTCCTCTTTCAGCATATCACATGCTTTAAAAATCATGCCGATCCATAACTAGACATGCTTCTGGCTTTTATCTTACAAATCAGACTATGCAAGACCTTTGGACCACTTACCTTTTTTCTCCCTCTTGTATAGAAGACCCCTCAACACTCTTGAAGATCATGAGGAAGAAATAAACTACAAGGGAGAGGAGGAGATGGCGCCCCGAGAGAAAGACTCCCTAGAATATTAATGCCCAAAAGAGAAAACGCACGCCAAAATGAAACTCTCTTAGTTGGCCACCCCTCTCCTCTCCTTTTTTTTTTATTACGGTAAATCCCCTCTTTTTATTTCTCCATGCCAAAACAAAACACCGGATTTTATTTTATCCGGTTGAAAATTAAGAGAAGTAGAAGAGAAGGACTCCTCCCTCTCTTCTTTCATTCACGCCAAAAACTCTTAGCGCCCCTTGGTTTTCACGCCCCATATTATTTGTTGCACAAAATGCATGGGCCCACTAGGTTGGCATGTGGATGGAAGGGGAGACAAAGAGAGAGAGTCCCAGTCTAATTGGACTCTAGGTCATGGTCCAAATAAAGTGATTTGACAGTCAAATCGAAGTCGATTTTAAATCCGATCGAACCATTTTGAAAAGACTATTGACCCAACTCAATTAGGATCAATTAATTAAGTCTAACTCAATTAAATTAAATCTAATTTAATTTAATTAAATATTAATCCATAATTAATTAATTATAACATTTACAATTAGGTCAAATCTTAATTGTAACACTTATAATTATATCCAAATGTACGAAAATTCCCAATTTTAATAATATTTTGATTTGCTGATTGGTTACTTAAGCTCCTAATGTGTGTAACCCCTCAAGTCCTATCCTGTATAGTAATGAGACATGCTATAATCTCCATTATACATCATCAAAACTCCTTTTGATGGACTGAAACAATTTTAGCTCAACCCTAATCAGGATCATCGATCCGGAAATGATCCTAATGGGTTCTCACAATCCACCAGTGACACCTAGCAGTATGTAGTGGAAATCTAGCAGAATAAGATTGGAACCCCTAGGTGTAGTTACCATGTAATTCGGTTCCTTTATCAAAATTTTTAACATGATGTTAGTTATGGAAACTCATCTAACCCATCAGTCATATGCTTAGCCTAATCGACTTAAGTCCAATTGTGATACTAATGAAAATACTTTTTCATTATCACCTTGTTATGGCCATAGACTTCTGAACTTAGTCACATTTAGCTGTATAGGATTATACCTTACTATTAAGGCTGATAGATCCCTACAAGTGAACACCTTGCTCGTACAATAAACTTATTGTATCTAACAAACACCGCATGGTCCCATATGGATAGGAACCATGTGATTGTGCTGTCAAACTACAGCAATCTTATTGTGAGTAGCTGAGACACTCTAGGTCAAAGAACTATTCACATGACTACATCATCAGGAAGTTATCGACGAGTGAGTAGTCACCTATATAACTTCCTGTACTTGGTCATACTCAGTACCGTTGATCTCTATCAACTATCTACACTCTCACTCCAGTGTCACCATACTATAAGTTAGAGACTCATCTACCCAGAAAGGGAAGTGATATGTGTACCGATTTTAACATATCAATCACCGTCCTCATGATATTCCAACAATTGGGAGCTTTTAGGAGTTAATCTATAAAGACACATGCCTTAGATTCTCAACTCTTGAGAATATGTGCCATTGGCCATTAACTCCATGGACGATTCATAGACACATCATTATGAATGAAACTAATACCCTTTTATTAAGAAGGAAAATCAAGTACATGTTCATGCCCTAAAGATAAAAATGTGTCAAGCCAACTTGGCTTTTAGGGCATATATCTAACACCAACTTTCTTTATCACTTTGATGGATCTGGCTCTATGAGTATGTAGCCTAATCATCATAAGATTTTCCTAGCAAACTTGTGGACTCTTTTCAGGAATTAACTATGTTTTTATAAAAGATCATTGGTTACATTAATCTTATGATTAATTTCTCATGCAAATCTCTAATCATGCAGTGTGAAAACTCATAATACCTAATACAGGCAAATGACTCATGCCAACAGTTATTGATATGCAGACTTGACTAAACCCTAAACTAAATCTGTGGGTTTGGCCCTTAGTCAGGTGGGTGACATGTAGATGAGAACTTGGCATTTACTCCCAACAAATGCCATAGGGTCCTCCAGAAGTAAGATGCAAACATGACATGCTTAATGAATGTATGCAACATGCTAACTTCTATAAAATGCAATCTAATGGTTAGAAAAACATGATAAGCTTCAGGAAAGGATAGAAAATAAGAGGTGGATTCAGGGTTAGCCTGGTAGGATAGAAAAAAGGATTTGGGGTTGATCGGATAGAGTAGGATGTAAGAAGGGGTGTCAGGAATTAGTCCTAGACTAATGAGGTTGACCTTATGGGTTTGATGCATATCTACAGGGTCTGCCTTATAGAAGAATGGGTCACTAATTTCAGGAAAGAGATCTTCAATGGAAACTATAGAAAGGGATTCATCTTGAGGGTACTGAATTAAATAAGCCAAGTCCTCACTCATTTCTTTTGGTCCTTGAATTTCAGGACTAGGCTCTATAATTGGGTTCTGTTGTCCAGGTGGCTACCCAAGAGGGGGGTAAATTGGGAATTAAAAATTATGTAGAATAATGTGAAATTAAAAATCTCTTAGAAGGTGTTAGGTGCTGTGGCAAGATAATAAATTGCAGAAGCTAAATAAAGTCAAATAAGCACAACATAAACACACAAAATTTATAGTGGTTCGAAGCAACCCAGCTCCTACGTCCACTATCCAAGATATCACTTAGGATTTTCACTATATTCACACCAAAATACAGTAGGATTGTTTTACAGGATCATAATCCAAAACCTCTACACTTTGTTTTTAACAGGATCACCAAAGAAAACCCAACACCCTTTAGTTTTGAACAGGCTCACCAAAGAAACTCAACATGGTTTTCACAGGATCACCTAGAACCTAACTTGGTTTTACCAGGATCACCAAGAACCCAACACTTGATTTTTAATCAACACTCACCAAGAACCTATTTGGTTTTTCAACTGGGCTCACCAATAACCCAAACAATTCATAAATGAATTGAAATAAATGCAACAAAAATGATAAACTCAATTTGTCAGATAGTTGCCGGTGCAGTTTGATAGAAGTCCACTTGAATGCACTTGAATGAGCTTTAATTACTTCAGTGGCTTCTTCCCAAATTGCTTCAAACTTTAGATGAGAGTTGGTGAAGACTTGAAGGCTGACTTGAATGCTCTTGTGCTCTTCTTCTTGTTGGTAGGTAAGATATTCAATAAAGCTTTCAATACTTTGAAGAACTCTCTAATACTTGCTTTAAGGAAGTTCAAATCCTTCAAATATAAGGTCTTCCATCATTCCAAGGTAGTTCTAGCCATTGTAGACCGTTGGGAAGTGATTTGTGATCGTTGGAGCACTTTTTGGCATTCAAAAAGAAATTCTAGAACTAGCCATTGGATACCTGAAAGTGATACTTGAGTCGGCTCGGATCCTTCGAGTCGATAGGTCGAGTCACCAAATGTTTAGTGCAGTCGGCTCTTTGTCTCAGGGTGCAAAACTTCACTATGGACGAGTCGGCTTTTGATAGCTCGGGTCGGCTCAAACTTCTATCTTTGAAAAACTTGAACTCGAGGGGTCGGCTCTTTTGAGCTTGGATCAGCTCTTCTTCTCAGGTTCTGAAATCATCACTCTGGAAGAGTCGGCTCGATGCAGTTCGGGTTGGCTCACTTTCTCAGGTCTTTAAGATTAGGTCTGGCAGAGTCAGCTTTTTCTGGTTTGGATCGGCTCGCCTGGCTATTCTCAGAAATCTTCAAAAACTGGACTCTAGAAGAGTCGGTTCAGACATATTCCAATCGACTCGGATTCACTGGAGTCAGCTCAATTGCCTTCTAGTCGGCTCGGATTGCTGGGTACCAAAATCCTTGCTGCGTGCCATGAAATGGAGTTGGTTCTTCAACAAGCTGGGTCAGCTCGAGTAACTTCTTTAGAATTTTTATAATTGAACTCAAGGAAAACTCTCACCAACATTCTTACATTTTTCAAGAAAACTAACTCAAAATAATTTAAGGTACACACAAGCAGAAGTAACCCTTTTTACAGATTTTTTCTTAGCTTTTTCATTGGGTTCTTCTTTACAAAATCAAATTACAACACAACTCAAGCAAGAAACAAAGATGTAGGAGTTGAAGTTTGAACAAATAAACCATCCTACAAAAACTTGTAAAACACTTGAAGAGTTGTTAGAAATACATGTACATACTCCAATGTTTGGTTATCATCAAAATCACTTATGGGGTCAACAATCTCTTCCTTTTTGATGATGACAAAACACTAGGCATGAAAAATTCTTTACACTTACATGTATAAAAGTATTTGAAAGTAAATATTCATATGTATTGGAGCTAACTAAATTTGTAAATAAGTATCAGAGCTCAAGAGATGATATCATTGTATGTCATCAAGGTATTAAACTTTTCATGCTTCATAATATTATAGTTAGCACAAAACATGGAGTATCAGAGTTTTGAGAAAATATTGACAGAATTAAGATTAATTTGTAGAGCAATAGCAATCAGAGCAAAATCATTCAAGAGAATCTCCCCCTTTCTCTAGGTTTTGAAGTAATTAAGCAGTTAGGTCTAATTGAAAACTATCACATTTGTGCTCCCCCTTTTTCATTCTTTTTAAGCACTTTAAGAATAATTGGTAGGAAGCTCAATATAGATATCAGAAATTTTCATGATAGTTCCATCATTAATATTGATACTATTCTCCCATTCTCCTATTTTTCATTTCTCCCCCTTTTTGTCAATCAATCAAAAAGGTGATTTCAAATAAAGGTCAGATTTTGAAATAGATTGAGAAAGTATTTAATATTTGTTTAAGATAATTTCACTTTCTCAAATTAAAAATTCTAGTTAAAAATTCATCATAGTTGTACCAAAGCATTGAAAGGATAACTCATCATAATAAAAGATCTTTCATTTCATTAATAGATATGTCATACAAGGTATGAAAGAAATACATTCATTTAGTAAAGGATAAAAAGTAGAGCATTCATACATTAAAAAGTGAGAAGTACAAATATGTGATCAAAATAACCAAAAGACTAACTGTTCTAAACAACCTATTCTTCTTCTTTACTAGAAGAAGATGAGCCTACCTCTATAACCTTATTAGAGGTCTTAGTTTTCAGTGGTTTAAACCTTAAATCCCTGAATCTAGTTCTAATAGGGGCTCTAAAAGTCTTAGTCATTTTGGTCTTTGTCTTCTTCTTGGTTTCAACAGATTTGGGTTTGATTGAGGATGGATCAGATGAAGGAGTAGGAGCAGGAGTCTCAAGTGACTCCTTGATGATCTGCATAGGAGTATCTTCAGCAGTGACTATTTTCTTTTGAGATTGCAGCAAGATACTTCTGATTTCATCTTTAAAGTCCTTCATTTCCTTTGCCATTTGCTCCTTGTGAAGCTTCTTTTCAGATCTTATTTCCTGCAAGCTGATATTAATTGTGTTTCTTATTTCATCAATTATAGAATTCATGTGATCTATCAATGAGTTTGATATAGTTTCCATCTTCTAAAATATTAGGTTCTTAAGGTCAGATGGAGTAATCATTGTACCTTCAGATCTTTCTTCAATAGCAGTAGCTTCATCATCTTTTGAAGAAGTAGCAGCAAACTGACTGGACACTTTATTAATCCATATTCCTTCTTGTAGTTTGCAACCCATTCTTTTTAGTGAATTAAAGGAATAAGTGTCATAGTGATATAGAGGCTTGCCTATCTCATTGGTTAAGTCAACTCCAGCTTCTTTAAAAAGTAGAGTAAAAACCATACCGTACGGTAGGCAGGCTTTAATTTTTCTAGCTACTTCAGTCATTTGAATCATCATTATGTAGGGAAGGTTGAGAGGCTTTTCTTCAATCATATGTCCCATAAAAGTCATGTCTTTTTCACTTACCCAGTCAAAGCGACCGATTCTGGGAAGAAAAATCCTACTGACCATATTGTGAAGAAGCCTTATTTCCTTCGACAGTAAGTTGGCCTGAACATGTTGAACGGAGCTCACATCTTCCTTTTCCAAAATGATTTTTAGAGTGTGTTCTTTGTCCAGTAGGGTAAGCTCAGTGGCGCCGTCCGTTGGCATTTGAAGCAAACTGCCCAACTTCTCTTCATCCATGATGATTTTCATTCCCTTAACTGTGGATTCCAAGTGATACTCCTCAAGAATTATGTTTTCATAGAAAATCTGTACCAGTAAGGGGTAGATTAAGATGTCCAAAGAACAGAAGTGCTTCCAACCCTGGCTTTCTATCCATCTTCCAATATTCATTTGCATTTCTTCTAGAAAGGTAAAATCGATCCTTCTTCCACAAGTGACAGGCCGGTTGTCCATTAATATAATCTATCCGGGAGGAGGAGTTTCTTCTTCCTGTTGCTCAGTGGTAGACCTTTTCCTCTTTTCTCTTTTTCCTCTTGCATCTTCACTGCGGGTGCTTGATTCACCTACTTGAAGAGTCTTCCTTGCAGATCTTCGTGAAGCCATTGCAGTGGGATTTAGGAAATCAAGGATCTAAGAATGGTTCTTGAGAGATTGGTAAAGGTTCTGGGTGGAGTAGGGTGAGTTTGAAGTGAAAATAGAAAGAGTTAAGTTCAAGAAAAGATTACTCGGAACTATTTAACCAGCAAATTCCTGACTTTCAAGTCGGCTCGCCCAACCCTAGAAACATCTAAGTCGGCTCGACCAGAGCAAACTCAAGAAAAATCAGAATGCCGAGTTGGCTAGGCAAAATATTAGGTTGACCTAGTCGGCTCAACTAGAGCAATATCAGAAAACTCAGACATTCGAGCCGGCTCGACCAGAGTAAAAATGCTCGAGTCGACTCGAACAAAAACTTTCCACCAAAAATGAAATGATTCAGAGATTGAATTCGATGTAATGAAAGTTCAAGAAATGTTGTTCAATAAACATGAATAGTTGTTAAAGTTTTTCTAGATAATTTTTCCTTAGTTTTTGAAGGAAATTAGGTTGTCTAAATCTAGAAAGGACCACAAAGCCCTAATTCTCCTCTAAGCAATTCAAATCTATCCTGATTTAGCAGCTTAGTAAATATGTCAGCTAATTGCTTTTCAATAGGGATAAATTCTAATTCTATGTCACCATTCAAAACATGGTCTCTAATAAAATGGTGTCTAATTTCTATATGTTTAGTCCTAGAATGCTGAATAGGATTTGTGGTCAAATTTATAGCACTTGTGTTATCACACTTGATTGGTATTTTGCATTGTATAACATCAAAGTCTTCTAGCTGTTGTTTAATTTATAACACTTGAGCGCAACAACTACCTGCAGCAATGTATTCTGCCTCAGCAGTGGATAGTGCTACGGAGTTTTGCTTCTTACAGTGCCATGAAATTAAATTCAACCTTAAAAATTGACAAGTACCACTAGTGCTTTTTCTATCAACTCTATAACCAGCATAATCAGCATTTGAAAATCTAATTAAATTCAAAGATGATTCTTTTGAAAATCAAAGACCTAGATTACTTATACCTTTCAAATATCTTAGTATTCTTTTAACAATAAGCATATGTGTTTCTTTGGGATTACATTGAAATCTAGCACATACACATATACTGTACAAGATATCTGGTCTACTTGTAGTTAAATATAATAAGGATCCGATCATACCTCTATATAGCTTTTGGTCAATATTGGACCCATTCTCATTTTTGTCCAATCTGCAAGATGGGCTCATGGGTGTGCTCATTTGTTTGCTTGTCTCCATACCAAACTTCTTAATTATTTCCTTGGTGTATTTGGCTTTGTTGATAAAGATTCCTTCCCTTGTTTGCTTTATTTGAAGTTCTAGAAAGTAATTAAGTTCAACCATTAGGCACATTTCAAATTCTCCCTGCATTAGCTTAGCAAAATCTTCACAAAAATTTTTATTAGTTGTACCAAATATAATATCGTCAACATAAATTTGTACAACTAACATGTCATTATTTTTCTTTTTGATGAAAAGGGTTTTATCAACATTTCCTCTTGAAAAATCATTTTCAATAAAAAAGGTTCTAAGTCTATCATACCAGGCTCTAGAGGCTTGTTTCAAACCATATAAAGCTTTATTATGTTTAAACACATGGTTTGGAAAAGCATGATTTTCAAAACCTGGTAGTTGTTTTATAAAAACTTATTCAGAGATAAAATCATTTAAAAATATACTTTTTACATCCATTTGAAAAAGTTTAAAATTCATGTAGCAAGCAAATGCAAGAAGTAATTTAATGGCTTCTAGTCTTGCTACGGGTGCATATGTTTCATCAAAATCAATACCTTCTTCTTGACTATATCCCTTAGTCACTAATCTAGCTTTATTTCTAATGACATTTCCTTGTTCATCTAATTTGTTCATGTTGCCCATAAATGGAGCCCAAGAGGGGGGGTGAATTTGGTCTTTTAAAAATTTAAGACAATAATGTGAGAGGCAAGTGGTGCTAGTGAATAATGAAAAAATTCAATGCAAGATACTAGCAATAATTAAAGAGCAAGAGAGGAAGAGAGTAATCACACACAAACACAAGGTTTATAGTGGTTCGGTACAAACCTAGCACCTACATCCACTCCCCAAGCCATCCTTGGAAATTCCACTATAATCCACACTAGATTACAGTCGACTTGTTTTTCACAAGGCTCACAAGTCAAAACCTAAGTTGGTTTTGTCACTTAGGCTTACCAACAAACCTTAACACTTGTTTTGTCTTCGGGCTCACAAGTTAACCCTAGTTGGTTTTGTCCCTTTGGCTCACCAACAAACCACAATAACCTTCTTTCAAGACACCCTTGAAAGCAAGGTCAAATCACAATAAAAATAGATATGTAATTTAAAAAATACAACAAACTCTCTTCAAGAGTGGATTGGAATCTTTGAAGCTCAAGAGGATGCTTTTTCTTCTCTCTTCCTTGGAATCTCCTTCAATGTGCCTCTTTTTGGAATGGAGTAAGGATGAGCTTGTAGGCTTTTCAATGGAATCAAGCTAGAAGAGGCTTTTGATGTGAAGTTTTGAGAGAATATTGGCTTTATGACTTTTGAGTAGACTTCAATACACTTGAAAACACTTTTCTTCTCTTCTCTTGCTTTAAAATGAGGTTGGTGGAGCTTAAATACACCAAAAACCTTCCAAAAAATGGTTTGTAACCGTTGGTGCCTTGGAAATAGTCGTTTGGAGCTTGAAAAGCAAGTTTTGCAAGCTAGAAAAATAGATCCGTTAGAGCTGTCAGGCTACAAGTGTCGACACTTGGCTGTCAGGTGTCGATACTTGATTTCTGGGTGTCGACACTTGAACATTCAAGTGTCGACACTTGATGCACAGGTGTCGACACTTGACACAAAAATCCTCAAAACCATAAAGTTCTATATTTTCAAAAATCTCAGGCCTTGAGTTGACACTTGGTGTCGACACTTGAATATAGGTGTCGACACTTGAATATAGGTGTCGACACTTGGCGTGCCAAGGATTTTTATCTGTGCCAAATGCTGAAGTGTCGACACTTGACTGTCCAGGTGTCAACACTTGAGACTGAAAACTTTCAGATTCAAGTGTAAATGCCTCGAAAATAAAAATAAAATTCATGAATACATAAACACATAATATTTAAACATTTAGAAGCCTTTTTTCAATGAAGAGGATGCCCGGATTTGTGAGAATTGCTCCGTGCCATTACGTGCCATATACCATAAATTTTTGGAATTTTGAGGTACTTTCTTTCTGAAAACTCACAACTTGAAATCCTCATTAGAATACAATATGCACTTAATATTTTGTTATTCATCAAAATCACTGGGTGGAGCCAACAGTTCATATAGACTCATTTGGTTCCTATAATTGGGTGGTCTTTAGGCTTATCAACTAATGTCGAAACCTTATTTCTTTTAAACTGGTTCAATTCATCATGCATAGCCATCATCCAGTTTGGGTCATTTTCAGCTTCTTCTAAGGTATGAGGCTCTATTTAAGATACAAAAGCTAGATAGTCATGTGCAGTTCTATGTGCAGACCTAGTCCTAATACCTTGTGAAGGATCACCAATAATTAATTCTTTATGATGGGAAGTAGCGTACCTCCATTCTATTGGTAAATCAGTATGATCCTTACCATTTTTTCTTTTTCTTCAATTGGTCTTTCTTGAATACTCATGTCTTCCATCTCCTTTTGAATTGTACCTGTATTATTATCTATACACTCTTCTTTCTTAGAAGGTGAAGGGTTAGTTTCATCAAAGATAACATGCATTGACTCTTCAACAGTAAGAGACCTTTTATTAAATACTCTATATGCTTTGCTCTGTAGTGAATAACCAAGAAAAATTGCTTCATCAGATTTAGCATCAAATTTTTCCAGATTATCCTTACCATTATTAAGCACAAAGCATTTACATCCAAATACATGAAAGTAATTGATGTTGGATTTCTTTTCATTCCAAAGCTCATAGGAGGTTTTCTTCAAAATAGGATGGATCAAAACATGATTTAAAATGTAATAAGCAGTGTTCACCGCTTATGCCTAAAAGTATCTTGGAAGATTACCTTCACAAAACATCGTTCTGGCCATCTCTTCCAAAGTCCTATTTTTCCTCTCTACAACACCATTTTGTTGTGGTGTTCTAGGAGCAAAGAAGTTATGATCAATGCCATTTTCAATACAATATCATCGAAAAACTAATTTTTAAATTCAGTGCCGTGTTCACTCCTAATTGAAATTATTGAAAGATTTTTTTGATTTGAAATCTTTTTGTGAAATTTTCAAAATACTTTGAAGGTTTCATCTTTGTGCGCAATAAACAAAACCCATATAAATCTAGAAAATTCATCTACAATCACAAGGGCATATTTCATACGTCATAGGCTTGTGGTCCTAGTTGGTCCAAATAAGTCCATGTGAAATAGTTCTAGAGGTCTAGAAGTTGAAGTCATATTTTTGGATTTAAATCTCCCCCTAGTTTGTTCACCCATTTGGCATGCATCACAAACATGATTGAAGACTACTTTAAACTTAGGCATGCCTCTAACTAGGTTTTTGGAAATTAACTTGGCAATAGTATGCATGCTAGCATGTCCTAATCGTCTATGCCATAATAATCAAGACTCCTTATTCTTAGCATTCATTGTAACTAAATTGGAACTACTTGACATGGCAAGATCATTAAGATCAACCACGTAAATATTTCTGAGTCTATGTCTAATGAATTTGTTGCTAGAGTCAAGAGAGTTAGTTACTATACACATAAATGATTCAAAGATAACTTTGAAGCCCTTATCACAAAGTTGACTAACTCTCAACAAATTATGCTTCAATTTATTTACTAGCAATACATTTTCAATGAAAGTATAACACTTAACAAATTATGCTTCAACTTATTTACTAGCAATATATTTTCAATGAAAGTATAGGGGGTTATTTTGATCTTACCAATTCCGATTATTTTTTCCTTGCCATTGTCTCCAAAAGTAACCATACCTCCTTTCATTTCCAGGATGATGAATTATTCTTTGTTACCCATCATATGTCTTGAACAGCCACTGTCGAGATACCATCTTTTCTTAAATTTTCGGGCTGCAAGACATTCCTGCAAGACAATCAAGGAGTTTTTTTAGGTACCTAAGCTAACTTGGGTCCTTGCAGGTTAGTAGAGGTGGTTCCTTTGGGAACCCAAATCTTTCTTGATCTATTATAGACATTTCTAATAATATTGCAATTAAAAACTTTATGTCTTAGTTCTTTGCAAGCAAAACATCTGATTCTAGAATTTTGAAAAGATTTATGCTTTGAAATTCTGGATGCATGAGATGCAGAAATAGCAGGTTTTGTAATTGAATTTTTTAGAACATACAAGGTAGGTTTTGAAATGGAAGTAGAACCTTTAATCATAAAAGCTTTTTAAGAAGTAAACTTAGGAACAAAATCCTTTTATTTCATAAAAGTAGTTGCTGAAATATAATTTGAATTTGAAGCATTAAAACCTATTCCTGCTTTATTGCCAGAAATTCTTTATTCTTTAAAAATCAACTCAAGCTTGTTAGAAGATAGAGTTAGTTTTTCAACAAGCGGCTTGAGTTTTTCAACCTCCTTTTTCAACTCAAGATTTTTATTCAATAAAATCTTGTTTTTGCCATGATAAGCATTATTTTTAGTTTTCAAAACATTATAGTTTTCAGAAAGAACATGAAGTTCTTTTTGCAATAAAATGTTCTTTTCTGAAATCTCATCTTTTTCTTTGAGTAAAGAATCATTGATATGCTTTAATGATCTAATCTTTACTCCTGCCTTTTTAAATTCAGATAAGAGATCATGAAATGCAGAATTTAACTCATCAAATGTAAATTTAATTTGATTATCGGGGGAAGTTACCTCATTCTCGAGACCTATTAGACATAAGTTAGCTATTTTCGTGGTCTCTTCTTCTTCAGTTGAAGTGGAGTCTTCACTGTCGCTCCACATGGCAACCATCGCTTTTTTTTTCTTCTTTTTGAAAAATTTCTTCAACAGTGGACAGTCCGGATGAATGTGCTCCGATTTCTTACATTCATAGCAGGTGGGGACTTGCTCTTTTTCTTTATCTTTGTCCTTGTCCTTTTCCTTGGAATGTTCTCCTCGTTTATGGAATTTTCTATTGAATCTTCCTTTCTTCTATCCCATAAACTTTCTGAATCTCGTCACGACCATTGAAATGTCTTCATCTTTTAGATTATCTTTGAAGGAGGTAGATTCATCTTCCGTCTCTTCATCATTCTTTGATTATAATGCAGCCTTGAATGCAATAGTTTTCTTTTTTTTTTGATCATCATCTGTTCTGTGCTGCATGGCTAATTCATGTGTGATGAGAGAATCCATTAGTTCATCCATGGATAGAGTGTTTAAGTCTTTAGCTTCCTAGATGGCAGTAACTTTAGGATCCCATTTATCCGAAAGTGATCTCAGCATTTTTTGTACCAAATCAGCATTTAAATATACCCTGCCAAGACTTTTCAAACTATAAATAATATCTGTAAATCTAGTGTACATGGCAGAGATATTTTCATTAGGCTCCATTTTAAACAATTCATAATTATGCACTAAAAGATTAATCTTTGAAGTTTTTACTTGTGAAGTTCCTTCATGGGTCACCTCAAGTTTATCCCAAATTTTGTTTGCTGAAGAGCAAGTAGAAATTCAATTAAACTCATTTGAATCCAAAGCACAATACAGCAAGTTCATGGCTTTGGCATTCAATTCTCCTAATTTCATGTCGTGTTCATCCCATTCCTCTTCAGGATTAGGAACATCCATGCCATCAATTTTAATCATGTGAACATGTGGCCCTTTAAGAATGACCTTCCATAATTAAAAATCAATAGCTTGAATATAAATCTTCATTCTTGCTTTCCAATATGAATAATTTGTGCCTGTGAAGAGTGGAGGTCTGTTGGTAGATTGGCCTTCTGCCAAGGATATACTCATGGGATGAGCCATCAATCTTTACTCTTGTGTAATTAGAGACACTACTCTGATACCAGTTGTTGCCCATGTGGCAACCCAAGAGGGGGGTGAAGTAGGAATTAAAAATTATGCAAAATAATGTGCAATTAAAAATTCCTTAGAAGGTGTTAGGTGCTGTGGCAAGATAATAAATTACAGAAGGTAAATAGAGTCAAATAAGCATAACACAAATACACAAAATTTATAGTGGTTCGGAGCAACCCAACTCCTACGTCCACTACCCAGGATACCACTTGGGATTTTCACTATATTCACACCCGAATACAGTAGGATTGTTTCACAGGATCACAATCCAAAATCCCTACACTTTGATTTTAATGGGATCACCAAAGAAAACTCAACACCCTTTGGTTTTGAATAGGCTCATCAAAGAAATCCAACTTGGTTTTCATAGGATCACCATGAACCTAACTCGATTTTACCAGGATCACCAAGAACCCAACACTTGATTTTTAATCAAGGCTCACTAAGAACCTATTTGGTTTTTCAACCGGGCTTACCAATAACCTAAACAATTCATAAATGAATTGAAGTAAATGCAACAAAAATGACAAACTCAATTTGTCGGATAGTTGATGCAGCTTGATAGAATTCTACTTGAATGCACTTGAATGAGCTTTAATTGCTTCAATGGCTTCTTCCCAAATTGCTTCAAGCTTCAGATGAGAGTTGGTGAAGACTTGAAGGCTGACTTGAATGCTCTTGTGCTCTTCTTGTTGTTGGTAGGTAAGATATTCAATAAAGCTTTCAATACTTTGAAGAACTCTCTAATACTTGCTTTAAGGAAGTTCAAATCCTTCAAATATAAGGTCTTCCATCACTCCAAGGTAGTTTAAGCCATTGTAGATCGTTGGAAAGTGATTTGTGACCGTTGGAGCACTTTTTCGCATTCAAAAAGAAATTCTAGAACTAGCCATTAGATACCTGAAAGCGATACTCGAGTCGGCTCGGATCCTTCGAGTCGATAGGTCGAGTCACCAAATCTTTAGTGCAGTCATCTCTTTATCTCAAGGTGCAAAACTTCTCTCTAGACGAGTCGACTCTTTATAGCTCGGGTCGGCTCGAACTTCTATCTTTGAAAAACTTAAACTCGAGGAGTTGGCTCTTTTCAGCTTGGGTCGGCTCTTCTTCTCAGGTTTTGAAATCATCACTCTGGAAGAGTCAGCTCGATGTAGTTCGGGTCGGCTCACTTTCTTAGGTCATCAAGATTAGGTCTGGCAGAGTTGGCTCTTTCTGGTTCGGGTTGGCTCGCCTGGCTGTTCTCAGAAATCTTCAAAAACCGGACTCTGGAAGAGTCGGCTCGAACATATTCCAGTCGACTCGGATTCACTGGAGTTGGCTCGATTGCCTTCGAGTCAGCTCGGATTGCTGCGTACCAGAATCCTTGTTGCATACCATGAAGTAGAGTTGGCTCTTCAACATGCTGGGTTGGCTCGAGTAACTTCTTCAGAGTTTTTATAATTGAACTCAAGGAAAGCTCTCACCAACACTCTTACAATTTTCAAGCAAACCAACTCAAAATAATTTAAGGCACACACAAGTAGAAGTAACCCTTTTTATAAATTTTTTCTTAGCTTTTTCATTGGGTTCTTCTTTACAAAATCAAATTACAACATAACTCAAGCAAGAAACAAAGATGTAGGAGTTGAAGTTTGAACAAATAAACCATCTTACAAAAACTTGTAAAACACTTGAAGAGTTGTAAGAAATACATGTACATGCTCCAATGTTTGGTTATCATCAAAATCACTTTTGGGGTCAACAAGTTCTCTCCTAAAGTCTCCTCAGGTCGTGTAGTAGCAGGATCATGGCTCTCTTTCTCTAATTGTTCTTCCACTACAGCTTCAGTCTGGATATGGTCAGGGTCAACTAATTCTAGGTTGGCTTCAGTTTGGATATGGTCAGGGTCAACTAACTCTGGGTTGGCTTCGATCTGGGTGTGGTCAGGGGTAGCTAATTCTAGGTCAGTTATAGGTATCTCCTCGTCTCCCTCGACATCATTGATGGGTTTAGGATCTTCCTCCTTGAGTTCTCCTATGTGCAGGGACTGGGTTGAGCATTGGCTAGCATAGTGTCCCATGTTATAACATCTAAAATAGGCATTCGGGTTGGGACTTGGGTTCCTCTAGGTTTCAGGTGCCTTACCCTTGTCTTCCTTACGGGCTAGTGGGGTACTAGGGCTAGGTCAGGTTGGATTAGGATTGGGCTGGCTTGGGTAGGCTTGGTTAGGACCTGGTCTTGGGTTAGAGGCACTAGTCCTAATGGGCTCAGGTCGACTAAGGGGTACCTGACTAATACTTGGCTTGCACTCAGGGATGGTAGGGGTGGGTCGACTGAGGGGAAGTGGACTAATACTAGGCTCATATCTAGGGATACTAATCCTATGGGATTCCTTGGGCTCATAGGATATGGGTTCAGATCTATGGGTTATGGGTTCTTTGGGCTCATAGGACTTGGGTACATAGTTGCTAGGTTCGTAGGATCTGGGTTCATAAAATCTGGGTGCATAGGAACTAGGTTCATATGATATACGTAGGTACTTTTTCCTAAGCTTGCTTTTTATGGCTCTCTAGGTAGTTATGGGTGTTTCTTCTTCTAGTCTAGCCATTCTTTCAAACTTATCCTAGTCTATCCTAGCTCGGCAAACTAACTTAGCTTTAGCAAACTTGAACTGATCTCTTTCAGAATACATATCCATATTTCTTTCAAAATATAGGTCCATATTTCTTTTCCAATTAAAATAATCCTCAAACTCAAGATCACCACCAAATTTAGGTGCTTCTCCCATAATGTACCCAGTGGCTCCCTTATCATAATTGGGTCTCCTTACACTAAGATCCAAGATTGGTACAGGATGTGGGGTTCTCCTATGGTTGGGCTCCGAGTATGAGGTTCTCCTAGGGTTGGGCTCCAAGTATGGGTCAGGGTATGGGGCTCTCCTAGGGTTGGGCTCCGAGTATGGGTTAGGGTATTGGGCTTTCCTAGGGTTGGGCTCCAAGTATGGGTCAGGGTATTGGGATTTCCTAGGGTTGGGAGGTGTGGGGAAAGGTGACTCAAGTTTGGGCCTAGTATGGATCCTACGGGTTCTGTCTAGGGTTCCTAAAGGACCATCTATTTGATCAAAACCTATGGTTCATTTGGGCACACTTATGGTTCAACTGGGCAGTCAATTGGGCAAACTAGTCATTCATGGTCATCATTATAATTTCAATAGTGGGTTCCATGATTGAACTGGGTTGGGGTTTGAGGCTACTAGTATTGGGATCCTAATCTAGGGGTCATGCAACAAGCACACAAGAGTTAGACGTTCTAGGATTTGCTAGACCTAGAGTCGAAGTAGAGTGAGTCAACTCAACTTACACCTAACTCAACAACTAAGCCTTCCACTAGCCAGGTAAGAGATGGGGTGTTGGGATGCTCCCCCTGCTTGTCACAAGATCCTAATTAAAAACCACCAATCCACTTAGGGCATTTGCCTTTGGACCTCTAGCATTGGCCACCAGCTTCCAGTAATAGTTGGAGGGTTGAACGCACTAGTTTTCTCATTGGACTTGGACCCGACCTATTGGTGTCCCTAAATCAATTAGGTTTCTAGTTAATTTTATTTAGGCTTAGGTTTGGATGCAGGGTGGTTGTTTTGGGCTAGGGAAAGGGATCAAATACTTTCCCCATTTGACATAGCAAAATTGCCCTTAAGGTGACTTAGTTACGATGCAAGCACACATAAACCCTAATGCAATCTAAAATCAGAAAAATCAGAATTTTTTTTTTTGTATTTTATGCAAGTAACAACTCTAATTTCAGTTAATTAATGTGCAAACAAAGGGGCTTGGGTTTGGGGATTTGGTTGTAACTTAAGTTAGCCCTAATCTAAGCATGCAGAATCTTAGCAAACAGGGTTTCAGTTTCATGCATATTTTGGTTCTATTTTCAGATAAAAAAATAAAAAAAATTACCAAAAAATAGAGGACTAAACAGAGAATAATCTTTGCAAAAACCAGAAAAAAAAGGTAAGGTTATGATGGAGAACTGGACCTAAGTTTTGACTACTATGCAGATTTCAGTAAGCAGTTTTATTGTTAGGGTTTTGTTTTACCAATTTTTTTTGATTGTTTTCAAATCTGAAAAACTAAAAAAAAAACATAGAAAAATAGAGGATTAAACATAGGCTAATTACCATTAAAATCAGAGAAAAACAAAAATTTCTTGATTGGTAAACAACCCTATGTTTATACTACTATAACAGATTTCAGGATGCAGAAATTTTCCAAATCATGCAAGAACATGTCCCAAACTAGCTCTGATACCAAAATTGATGAGGGACGGGATTCTAACATGATGCATGCAGATGAATGACATGAGAAGGATGAATAAAAAAAAATTTAGATTAAAGTAAATAATTATTTTCAAATTTCTAAATGATTGATTTTCGAAAAAGAGACTATACTAGGTTAGAGTTTCGTGTAATGGTTAGAATCCTATCCTCGTACAAGAAACAATCAAAGAGAAAAAGAAAACTAGGATCCTAGGATTAAAAAATCCTATTAGGACATGCTTTAACTTCAATAAAATAGAAAAAGTGAGAAGGGAAGGGGTCTACATACCTAGCAATGATGCTCTGGATGTCGTAGAAGAGATCTCTCCACTCGTATCAGCGCTTGGATGAAGAAGTCACTTTCTTGTGGATCTGTCGATTTTTTATTAGGTCGATTCAGGGATAAAGAAGACCTCATCCAGAGGGTGTGGCACTGGAGGGATCCTGCAAACATCAAAGGTTAGTATGATAGAAGATGAAAAAAATATTGAACAAGAGATTGGGGAAATGAGAAGGCTGGAGGGTGGTAGGAGGTGTTGGCAGCCGGGCTTGTTTTATAGACACCTAGATTGGAGGTGGTCGGCCTGGGGCTTGATGAAGATGGCACTTGGATGCTGGAGAGAGGTGGCCTGGTGGAGAGAGAACCTCTGGTGGCTAGGGTTTGGAGTATGATGGGTGATTTGGGTTGGATGATGGGAAGGGCGGCCAAGGAAGATGGAGGGCATCCTAAGATGAAGAAAAGTGTGGGTGGCCTTGATGGAGGGTGGTGATGGGTGGCTAGGGCAAGGGTTTAGAAAATAACTAGCTACACCCCTCGATGTTCCGAAGAATAAAGGCGAAATGGTCTCACACCCACTCCTCAAGGAGGTAACAAAACAATGTAGAAATTCTCAAATTGTATTCATGAAAAGATTATTCATACAAGAGGGGAGGGGGTGGGTATTTATAGATCCACCCAGGTTACATGACTTGAGGGTCAAGAAATCCTGACTTGAGGGCCAAGAAAATCTTTTTGGGCTAGGACCTTGACTCCTTACTGGGCTTGGAAGACATCTGCTTGGACTTGGTCAAAGCCTTGGGCATCTTGGACTGAGTTAAAGCCTAAGGAGCCAACATGAATGGGCCTAGAGTGGGGCGTCATGGCTTGGTGGAATGAGAGGCACCAGGGGCTTGGGTTTGGGCCTGGGCGCCACTTCCTTGGTGGATCTGGACTGGGCACCAATGCTTGGGACCTTGGGCATCATGAGTGTGGACCAGGGGCCTAGGCTGGGGTGGCTTGAGTGGAGACCTGGTTGGGTGCATGAAGCCTCATTCATTAGGGCTTGGTGACTCTCCTGATTTGATGATCCTCCTCTTGAACTTGACTTGAATGAAAACCAAAAATTTACAAGACTCATGTGACTAGATTGAAACTCACAAGACTCTTGACTAGACTGAAACAACAGGACTTCAATTAACTTAGTGACCCAACTAGCTCATTTTATTACAAAACTCAAAAATTAGACTTCATTATAGGACTTAACAAAATTGACCAACACACGAATCGAAGATTGGAACCTTGAAATTCTGGTATGGTCCTGATGTCCTCATCAGTGAGCCTCTTCAGAGACTTTGCGTCTCCATTAACCTTGATACCTATGATACACCATGCAATGCAGTGATCTCTCATCATACACATCTGTATGGAGTAGCTGTCGATAGGGCTGTCCATCAGGATCCACTCTGTATGCCCTAAATAATATAGTCGACCCATCCCGTAAGGTAGAAAAAGTCTCTTGTTGGTCGCTGCCTCCATCATCTGATGTATCATGAGTGCCGGTAGGTAGACTGGAGTCCTCTGTATCAGGGAAACCATCATGAGAAGCTCCCTCTTAGTAATGAAGTCAAACCTCCCGATCTTCGGTAGTAGGATCCGGGCAACTATGTGGTGAAGGAGTGACAACCCTGGTGATAGTTGTGAAGCAACAATGCTAGCTCCTCCTATATCATCTCTCTCAAAGATACGCCTGTAGCCACTGATCATGTCTACAAGTGAGTTTGTGACTATCCTTATCATCGGGATCTCCCATACTCTGGTCAATATCTCTGTTGTCATTGGAATAGTGGTCCCTCTGACCTCTGCCATCCACCTATCTGCACCTTAAGTTAGTGTACCATAAAACTCCCTCATCAAAGCTGGATAGAATCTCTCCCTGAGAGAACAAAACTATGCCAGACCAGCCTCTCTCAACTAATCACCAATCTGAAAATGCTACTGGTCCATAAAGTCAAAATCCACTCTCCGTCCATGACAATGGCTTTGGAAGCCATGTGGTCTACCCTAGGGACTAGTGGTTGTCCTGCTGGAATCTTGTCATGGCTTTGGAAGCCATGTGGTCTACCCTAGGGACTAGTGGTTGTCCTGCTGGAATCTCAGGCCGTGCAGCTACCTCTGCAGACTGATCATCATGTCGAGCTTTTATGAGCTGCTCCACACCTTGAGAGGAAGGTTGAGGCCTCTTAGCCAGGTACTTCCTAGGCCCCATCATCTAGGAAAAAGAGGAATGCAAAGATGGAGAGGAAAAACAATGGAAATCATAGTGAAATCACGAAGGATGATGGAATGTGAGGGCAAGATCAGGCTCAAACTCAAAATAGTAGTGTTTGAGCATAGTATGGAATCAAATGGAAGTTAAGAAATAGTAAGGGGATGAGTCGGCTCAAGAAGAATGGAAGAAAAATAAGAATAATCAGTCTGTTTTTCCTATTTCTTCACCGGTTCCTGTCGGTCAAGTGTGACACATGGGCCTTCAAGGTGTCGACATTTCCAAGGGTCGACACTTTGAGGAAAAAATCAGAAAAATAGAAAAAATCATAGAAAATCAAGATATTTGATTTTAATAGCCAATAAATAATTGAATATGATCGTCAATGACATTTGATCAAGAAGTTTTCAAGGAGAATTCCAAGGATCATAAGAAAAGATTGAGATCTAATCAAAAGGATTAATGACCCCTAATTCTCTTTTAATCATACTGAACCTATCTTCATTAAGAGGTTTGATCAAAATATTAGCTAATTACATTTTAGTACAAATAAATTCAAGCATAACATCATTGTTTTGAACATGGTCTCTAATAAAATCATGTCTAATTTCTATATGCCTACTTCTTGAATGTTGAACTGGATTTTTAGTTAAGTTAATTGCACTTCTATTATCACATCTTATGGGTGTCTTAGTTAATTTGATGCCAAAGTCCTCGATTTATTGTTTAATCCACAAGATTTGAGCACAACAACTTCTAGTTGCAATATATTCAGCTTCAGCTATAGATAGTGTAATTGAATTTTGTTTCTTGATAAACCATAAGATTAAATTAACTCCAAGGAATTGATAAGTTCTAAAAGTGCTTTTTCTATCTAACTTACATCCAGCAAAATCAGCATCAGAATATGCAATTAAATCTATAGCTGAATTCTCAGAGTATCATAATCCAATATCAAGAGTACCGGATAGATATCTAAGTATGCATTTAATAGCCAATAAATATGATTCCTTTTGCTTAGACTGATATCTAGCACACATGCATACACTAAACATAATATCTGGTCTACTTGCAGTTAAGTACAGTAAAGATCCAATCATATCTCTATAAAGGTTTTGATCAACTTTCTTGCTCGTTTCATCCTTATCAAGCTTACATGAAGAGCTCATAGGTGTACCAATAGGTTTAGTCTTCTCCATCCCAAACTTTTTTAGAATCTCGTTTGTATATTTAGCTTAGTTGATGAAGATCCCTTCACTTGTTTGTTTGATCTGGAGTCTGAGGAAGTAGCTCAATTCTCCCATCATGCTTATCTCAAACTCTTCCTGTATCAGCTTAGCAAATTCTTGACAAAGAGATTCATTTGTAGCACCAAAGATGATATCATCGACATAGATCTGTACTACTAAGAGATCATCAGCCTTTTTCTTTAAAAACAAGGTTGTATCTATATGACCCCTAGTAAAACCATTATCAATTAAAAATTTACTTAGTCTTTCATACCATGCATGGGGAGCCTGTTTTAAATCATAAAGTACTTTATGCAATTTAAAAACATGGTTAGGATATGCATTATTTTCAAAACCAAGTGGTTGTTCTACAAAAACTTCTTCAGTAATGTAACCATTCAAAAATGCACATTTAACATCCATTTAAAATAATTTGAAATCCATATGGAGTAGTTGTAGTGGCCTAGAAGTTGAAACAACTCCTTTAGTTTTAAAAAAGATTCTTATTTGTTTTCCAAATTGACAAGTATCACAAATTTTATCTTTTTCAAATCCAAATTTTATCTTTTTCAAATCCAAGTTTTGGTAAATCTTTAACTAAATCCTTTTTGCATAATTTAAAAAGTAAATGCATGCTTGCATGACTTAATCTATGATGCCACAGTCAACTAGTCTCATTAATTATTTTATTCATTGCAACTAGGCATTCACCATCTTGTAAAGGTAAATTATGAAGATCAACAAGGTAGATGTTACCATGCATATTTCTAATAAATTTCACTCCATTATTATCAAGACTAGATACCATGCAAAGAGATGATTCAAAAACTACTTAAAAACCTTTATCACAAAACTAACTAATACTAAGTAAATTATGCTTGAATCCCTCGACTAATAATACAATATCAATAAAAATAGAAGGAGAGATGTAAAGTTTATCGATACCAATGATTTTACCTTTACCATTATCTTCAAAAGTCACATTCCTTCCATTCAAGGCTTTAAGAGAGGTGAATTGCTTCACATCTCCCGTCATGTGTCTTGAGCAACCACTGTTAAGATACCACAATCTTCTTTTCTCTTTGGTTGCAAGACACACCTGCAAAATAGATCAAGTTTTTACTTTAGGTACCCAAGCCATCTTGGATCCTTTAAGGTTAGTAGCAATGGTTCCTTTTGGAATTCAAACTTTTCTAGATTTATTTACATTTCTTTGATTGCATTGATAGGCTTTATGTCCAAATTTTCCATAACAAAAACATGTGATACTAGAAAAAGCAGGTACAAAGAAGTTTTTCAATAATTTTTGTTTCTTTTGTTGTTTGTAACCGAGTCCAGCTTTATCAAATATAGCTCTTTGATTATTCAATAATAAATTTAACTTTTCAGAACTAAATGTAAACTTTTCAATAAAATGTTTCACTTTATCAAGCTCATCTCTTAATTTCTTGTTTTCTATCACAAGGTTTTTGTTTTTCTTTAAAAGCTCATTATTTAGAACAAAGGCCTTGGATCTTTTTAAAACTTCTATTTCTTATGATAAAGCATTCTTTTATTTTTTCAAAACATCAATCTTGGCTTTTAGATCATGGTTTTCATTAATAAGATTGTTGTTTTCAATAGAAGAGGAATCAACATGCTTTTTCAACTTTTTGTGCTCAATATTTAATAATTTGTACTCATACATAAGTTCATCAAAAGCATCTCTAAGTTTTTCAAAAGTAAATTCAAATTCAAATTCAGATTGTACCTCATTTTGAATTGCCATAAGGCACAGGTTGGCGACTTCTTGTTGTTCTTCCTCTGAACTGGAGTCTTCACTGTCACTTCAAGTTGCCATCATTGTTTTCTTATATTTCTTCTTGAGCTTCTTGAGGAGAGGATAATCAATCTTGTAGTGTCCATGCTTTTTACATTCAAAGTAGATTGGTTGGTCATTCTCCTTCTCTTTTTCTTTATCTTTTTCTTTACCTTTGTCTTTACCGGGCTCTCTTTTTTGTGGCTTCTTTTTGTAAGAATATTTCTTCTTCCTCATAAACCTTCTAAACTTCCTAGCCACAAGAGTCTCTTCATCATTTTCATCACCTTCTTCTGACTCTTCACATGAAGGCTCATTTGGTGTAGTGGATTTGAGGGTAATAGTTTTCTTCTTTCTATCCGCATCCACTGCCTTTTGCTTTAAGTTCAACTCATAAGTCATGAGTGAACCAACAAGTTGCTCCAAGGAAAGTGTCTCAATATCTTTTGCTTCTTGGATTGCCGTGACCTTCGGATCTGGGAATGACCTGAGAATTTTATTAACAAGATCAGTATTAGACATAACTTTTCCAAGACTTCTCATATTATTTACAATGTTGGTGAATCTTGTATACATATCAGTTATAGATTTATTTGGCTCCATTCTAAATATTTCATATGTATGAATGAGTATATTCACTTTAATATTCTTTACTTGGTAGGTACCTTTATGAGTAACCTCAAGTGTGTCTCAAATTTTCTTCGCCGACGTACATGTGGATATTCTATTAAATTCACTAGGATCCAATGCATAATAAAGCAAATTCCTTACCTTGGGGTACCCTTATGAGTAACCTCAAGTGTATCCCAAATTTTCTTTGCCGATGTACATGTGGATATTCTATTAAATTCACTAGGATCCAATGCATAATAAAGCAAATTCATTGCCTTGGCATTAAGCTCGGATTGCTCAATGTTGTTTTCATCCCAATCTTCTTCAAGCTTGGGAACATAAATGCCATTAACCAAAATCGAAAAAACATGAGGACCTTTAACAACAACTTTTCAAAGATTGTAATCAATAGAATGCATATAAATTCGCATGTGAGTCTTCTAATATGTATAATTGTGCCATTAAAAAGTGGTGGTCTATTTGTGGCTTGACCCTCAACAACACTAGTTCCTATAGGGGCTGCCATAGATCTTTAACTCAAGGTAGTTCAACCTACAAGCTGAGTAGAAGGCTCTGATACCACTTATTGCCCAGCTAAAGCAACCCAAGAGGGGTAATGAATTGGGTTTCAAATTTTTTTTGCAAAGATTAAATTCAAGTGCTAGTGTATTTGCAAGTATTTGTGTGCTTAACAAGAGTATGCAGCAAAAATAATAAAATAAATGCAAGAAAAGATAGATAAATAATCATAAATACAAGAATTTATAGTGGTTCGATGCATGCCAAGCACCTACATCTACTCACCAAGGTCCACTTGAGTATTTTTCTATAATCCTTCCTTGATTACAGTAGATTAGTTTTTCCGGGCTCACTAATCAAAACCTTTTTGATTTTTACAAGGCTAACCAAAAATCTAGTTGGTTTTCATAAGGCTCACCAACAACCTAGTTGGTTTTTTAATACAAGGCTCACCAACAATCCAAATACTAGATTCAATTCACTTGAAACTAGGAACAACAAGATAAACAAGTATAATGAAAGATACAATAAGCTTTCTCAAAATAAAAGCAAATATCTCTTTGAAGCTCTTTGATAGTTCTTGAGAAGCTTGTCTCCAAGTTGTTAAAGCCTTAATCAATGCTTGAGAATTGGACTTGAATGCTTCTTGAATGCTCTTGAATGCTTGAAGGCTCAACTTCACTCACAAGTAATGAATACTCAATGAACTCTTAATGAATAATCAATGAATTTCTCATTAGTTGCTTCCCTCTTATGTTTGGTATACTTTAAGTACCTTTCCAAGACTTAAATGATCATTTATGATTGTTAGAGAGAAAGAAATAGCTGTTAGACATAAAAAGGAGCTGTTCAGTACTTTAAAAAACTAGTTATTACTATTCATCTATACCTATAGGTGTCAACACTTCAAGTCATTAGTCGACTCATGTGTCAACACTTGAGTCAACACTAGGTCAAAAATATTTTTTGAAGTTCTCTGGAGTGTCAACACTTCTTCTGGTGAGTTGATACTTGAGTTAACACTTCATATCCATGAGTCAACACTTAGGAAAAATTCCAAAATTAGCATGTTTTGTCTTCATTTTGGTCTCAAGCCTTGAGTTGACACTTGCTTGACCATGAGTCGACTCATGTGTCGATACTTGATTTTCATGAGTTGACAGTTTATGCGTGCCAGCTGAAACTCTTTCTATGTATCAGCACAAGTTCTGTGAGTCAATGAAAGAATGGTGCCCTAAAAGTCAATCATTATAAGGGCATTTCTATGATCTTCCAACTCATGAATGATATTATTTATCAATAAAAGGCATCTTTTAATTCATCATACTGCCATATCTTATCAAGATTATGATGAACCCCATAGGTTAGGGTAATGAAATTAGGGTTATGATGGAGATCATAATGGTGAGACCAAAGTTTCTATAAATACTAATCTAAAATGTTCCTAGTCATTGGATAATCAATTAGGGGATCGATGAATCTGGAAAGACTAGCACATCCTATGTTTGCTTGATGGAAAGGGTGGTTGGTCTCATAACCACTTGTGTAGAGACACTAATATAAGGTTGTGGGTGCTCTTAGGTTATGAGCCCACTGAACTGATCTAACAAGAAAACATCAAATGGAAGTCTTACTTATCAAAAAAATATTCTCTTAGTGAAAGTTATGCATGTGATTCTTAGACTTGAGACTACCATAGTATCTTGTGCACATGAACCCATGTTTTGATGCATACTCACTCATGGCAATTAAGTCGAGTACAGGATGTTTTTAGATATGGTGAATTGTGTATGAAGGTAATGAGTAGGTCAATAAGGAATCGATTACTCCTAGTAAGAGGAGAAGTCATCCCGTGTGATCTCTTTGAATGATGACTCAGGAAGTCTTTGGCCAAAGTAGGATGAGATCAGATAGGGTTTCTAATTATTCATCGATCAAGTCTTCATTATCGAATTGAGATTCAAAAGGATTATGTGCTAGGGTTTGACATTTATCCATGCCCATCACTTAATTGGGATACAGGGAGATCGAAGGATTGAATTGCACTGTAACTTTTCGTTAAAGAATATTTTAATACTTTCCACCAAATTTCTCATCTTCTAGGTAGGTGTGACATGTTGCTAGATATCGATCATGTCTTGTGAGTTTTCATTAATCAATTGGTTTGGATTCATGAGTCAATTCGAAAGCTAGTTCGAATTGGCAACTTAGGTCAGCTCAATTTGACCTAATTAGGTCAATCGGGTTCGATTGGATCGAATTGGCTCGGATCTAGACCTACTGTTGACAGATGTAGAACCCAAAGGGTCACACACATTAAGCAATTGACCTATAAAGTCAATTGGTACTTAATTAGGGTCTCGGGATCCTAATTGGTTATCTAGATTACACACTAGCATGTGTATGCTAACCTAACTCATAACCCAATTGAATTGGGTCTAATGGGTTCCTTAATGGACTAACCAATTTATGGGAGACCTAAATTGGGTTGAGTCCTATATGGGACAAATTTATCAGAATTTATCTGATATTTCTCTTGGCTTTTATGCACCAAATACCACGAGTCCCAAGGGCATGGGACTCTTGGCGCCAAAAGGAATGGTTGGCATTTAAAGGGGCACAGAAGGACCAAGAGTCCTTCTGCCTATTAATTACTCATATAGTGATAAAGTAGATTTAATTCTCTTTCTTTTGACACCCATATTGTATATACTTTGACTAGGTCAAAAGTGACATTTGGCATGGAGAAAGTTGACCGACAAGTGAAGAGTAGCGACTCTTCACTATTGGCGCACTGAAAAGGACTTAGAGTCCTTTTGCTTTGGGGACTTCATTTCCACGTGGAACAAGGTGTCCCTTGCCTCATCTAATGTCTAATTATTATGGCATATGATCGGTCAACAATAGGAAGAATGTGGTGGAGGGAAGTTGGTGCTCATGAAGAGTTGCGACTCTTCATGTTTTGGTGCTAATTTTAAAAACCAGAGTTTCTGCTTTAAGGAATTTCAAAACACCGATTCTTGAAATTAAAAGCCATGTCCCTTGGCTTACTTAAAACCAGTATTTAACATGTGTCAAGTGGAGAAGTCGGCCAAAGGAGTGAAGGGACTTGAATATGGCCTTTGGCGCAGGAAAAGTCATGATGCTTTAAAGATAAGACTCCTCATTAAAGGGTCTTATTTGATCTATTGGTTGATAGATCAAAGGCTAATGAAGAGCCTTATCTGGAGCCTCCCCATCTCCTGTAAATAGCCTTCGGTTTTTAGGCCGAAGGTATCATAATTCTGATCTCTTTTCTTTCTTACATTCTTACATTCTGCCACACTCCCCTTGTCACTTCCATCCCTTGTTAGAGTTTATGTCTTGTCTTAAGACAAGTCCACCATTTTAAGATAAGGATTTAGGAAAAGATTTAGGAAGTGAAAAAGATAGTGAAGAGAAGATTTGAAGAGGGCGCAGAGTGCTTTACTGGAGGGCCAAGGTTTGGGCAAGGAAGGAAAGGCTTCCAAAGGAAGAAAGGCCATCAGAAGAGTCACAATGGCTTAAGTAACCTACTAAGGAGTGCTTCCTAGGATCAATTCCTATGTGGATCAACTCTGGAGGGTATGCACTTGTGTGCCTAGTGGAGAGAAGAAGGAATTAGCATTCCAGGTATTTTTTCAAACCCTAACTACATGACTTGTTAATTGAAAAGAAATAAGTGATCTTGGACTTAGGGTTTCTAGTTGTTTGGTTTTTCAAGAAAGAGATTTTTGAAATCCATTGTTCCGTTGTGCCATTGAAACACTTAGAAATCCAACAGTCAATACCTTGAGTCAACACTTGCTTGAAACTTTACTGAAAGTTGCTAAAACTTGCTAAAACTTTGCTAAAACTTTGCCAAATTCAAAATTTGACTCCTTCAAGGTCATTCTTTTGTGCCAAAGTCCATTTAACTTGAAATTCCATGATTTTAGGTGACTTCTTCAATAGTTTGACAAGCACTTGAACTCTTCAACACAATATACCTTTGATGAGTACCTTATTTTGATAAACATACATTTAACACATAGTAAGTACTCAAATATACTTAAGTATTTTGTTATTCATCATAATCAAGACAGGAGTCAACACAGGTGGTGATGGCCAAGGAGAGGTTGAAGCAGGAGATGGAGGCTGCCATAAAGAAGTATAAGGCCTATATAGACCATGGTGGAGGGCTTTCGAGAATTGAAAGAGTTTTCGATGCATGCATTACAGTTAGCCAAGAGGCCTTCGCTGAGGACCATAAGCTAGGGATGCTTGAGTGTTAGAGCCGAGTCATCGAGCATCATTGGGAGCTAGACCTCTCCTTAGACAAAGGAGAGTTCGAAGAAGAGCTCTCCAATGGAGTGGCCACCCTGGGTGCCCTAGTTGAGGTCATGCCTTTATGCCCGAGACTGCCTTCGAATTGATCGCTGCTGAGTCAATCACCTCGAAGCTCCTAGCTACGAGTGAAGCCACTCCATTTGATCCAATGGCCATAGCTGATCCACCTACTACTACCAATCCAAAGGAGGTTAGGAACTAAAACTTTATAACTTGTTTTGTTTTAAGCTTGTAACTTTTCAAACTTTGTAATCTTCTTTCTTTGATGTTATAAGAAAATTCTTTTGAAAGAAATGAAATGAGAAATTATTTCTTTCACTTCTTGCACTTTACATCTATTAGTTATAACTTCTCTTAAGGTACCCTCTTGTTGTTGGAAGCAATGATGCCCGCCAAGAACCTTTGCAAGGCCATCGACATTAGGGCATATATTTTTTAATGGGAGGCTCAGGCTGAAGCCATGAAGAAGAAAGCTTCTGATAGGAAAAAAGAGGTTGCTAAAGATGCAAAAGATGCTAAAGAGAGCCTATGAAGATGTGGATCACTACTACTTAAAATATATGAAGCATATCCTTGAAAAGACCACACTCAAAGAGGAATTGAAAAAGTCATCAGAGTAGATTTCTCAAGTGACTTGAGATTCAGCCATTCAAATGGTTCATCTACAACACCAGCTCTGATCGGCCTAAGTAGAAGTCTCAGGCCTGAAGTCAATTTTTTCTTCTATGGGAATAAGATGGAAATTTTCCACTCGAATGGTGAAGCTCCAAGATGAACTTTGTGTTGGGTTTCTAGGGTTTTGATGGCACTGTGGAACAATGGATTTCAAAAAATTTCTTTCTTGAAACTCCAAGCAACTTGAAACCCTAAGCCCAAGATCCCTTATTCATTACAATTAACAAGTCATGCAAGTAGGGTTTAGAAAAATACCTGGAATGCTAATTCCTTTTTCTTTCCACTAGGCATACAAGTGCATGCCCTCCAAAGGTGATCCACATAGGAATTGATCCTAGGAAGCACCCTTTAGTAGGTTGCTTAAGCCACTTGGACTCTTCTGATGGCCTTTCTTTATTTGGTATCCTCTCCTTCCTTGCTTAGACCCTTGCCCTCAGTAGAGCACTCTGAGCACTCTCCAAATCCTCTCTTCACTCTCTTTTCCACTTTTTAAATCTCTTCCTAAACCCTAATTAATTAGGATCCCATGACCCTAATTAAATGCCAATTGACTTCCTAGGTCAATTCCCTAATGTGTGTAACCCTTTGGGTTCTACATCTAGCCAGCAGTAGGTCTAGGTTCGAGCTGATTCGACCCAATCGAACCCGATTGATATAATTAGGTCAAATTGAGCTGACCTAAGTTACCAATTCGAACCAGCTTTCTAATTGACCCATGAATTCAATCAAATTGATTCATGAAAATCCACAAGACATGATTGACATCTAGCAAAGTGTCATGCCTACCCAGAAGATGAAGAATTTAGTAGAAAGTACCAAAATATCCTTCAGTGGAAAGTTATTGTGCAATTCAATCTTTGATCTCCCTATATCCCGATTAAGTGATGGGCATGGATAAATGTTAAACCCTAGTACTTAATCCTTTTAAATCTTAATTTGATAATGAAGACTCTATCGATGAATGATTACAAATCCTATCTAATCTCATCCTGCTTTGGCCAAAGACTTCCTGAGTCATCATTCGAAGAGATCACACGAGATAACTTCTCCTCTTACTAGGAGTGATCAATTTCTTGTTGAACTACTCATAACCATCATATACAAGCCACCATATCTAGAAACAACCTATACATGACTTAATTGCCATGAGTGAGTATGCACCAAAAGATGGGTTCATGTGCACAAGATACTATAGTAGTTTCAGGTTTAAGGATCACATGCACAACTCCCACTAAGAGAACATTCTTTTGACAAGTAAGTAAGACTTCCATTTGATGTTCTCTTGTCAGATCAGTTCAGTGGACTCCTAACCTAATGAGCACCAATATCCTTGTATTAATGTCTCTAGACAAGTGGTAGTGAGACCAACCACCCTCTCCATCGAGCATACATAGGATGTGCTAGTCTTTCTGGATTCATCGATCCTCGAATCGATTATCCAACGACTAGAAATATTTTAGATTAGGATTTATAGGAACGTAGGTCTCACCGTTATGATCTCCATCATAAACCTTAATTCCATTACCCTAACCTATGGGGTTCATCATAATCTTTATAAGATGCAGCAGTATGATGAATCAAAATATGCCTTTTATTGATAAATAATATCATATATGAGTTGGAAGATTATAGAAATGCCTTTACATTGATTGGCTTTTAGGGCACCATTCTTTCACTTTGTTGGGCTATGGGAAAGATTTTTATCCTAGAACAGTCCTCAAAGGGCAAAGGCATAGCAATCGACCCGAAGACTGGGGGGCTACCTTTGGCCATTGTCCCTGTATCAGTTAGGTCTCCTATAGGTCTTCCCGAAGATGAGTAGGGGAGGCCTGTCACAGTACCATGTTGATCTGATCAACCACCCTGAGAAGGCACATGCCATGTGCTCAGTGCTAGCACTACGAAGGGTTCTAGGATGGGATCAAGGCATTAGTCAACATTGTCTCATCGGTCAAATCAATGGTATCATGTAGCCATCATCAATCAGGCCATTGATCTCGATCACAGAGCCATTACCCATTGGTTATCAATCACACTCAAGGGAGCACCATCACACATCTGGAGTTCAGAAAACACAAGGGTGTGGGGCCATGGAGGAACTGATGTTCAATCGAAGCCACCTAGTGGGATATAACAATTGTAAGAACTTGATATGAATCCTCTACCCAACTATCAATCTTTGTCGCTTGCCTCTCTTGGGCATGAGTGTGGGTAAGTTCATTATGGAACTTGCGATGAATCTAAGTTTGCCTTAGGAGGAAGGGTTCGATGCCCGTCACCAAGGAGCATTACTTTGATTGAAGGATTTCTCGGGGGGCTCGGGAGTCACTAAAGATCCATCACCTACTACAATGGGCCTATGCGACTAAAAAACATAGAGTCAATCATCCAAGGTAGGATCTTGGAGCAATGATGACCGACCACCATCTATAGTGGGCATCATAGAACCCAAGGCCAGAAAGGCCTAGCTATGTCTTGCTTTGCTTCAATCTTTATAATTATCTTTTTATAGCCTTTGAGCATCTTGTTTAAAAAGTAATGGAGTTTTTTCTTTTCGTATTGTCTTTGCATGATCTCGTACGACTTACAAACCATCCTCCTTGAACCGATCATAGATTCCCTAGGAACAATTAGAACTACGATCATTGGTCGCTTTAGGTTTTGATTGCTTGAGGTTTGATTACAGATAAGACTACTAAATATCCCAATTCAAGCATTAAAATAAATATTAATCAATCCATATTTCTTAAAAAATTAGATTTTAAATAGTATTTTGTAGAAAAGAAGTTTATGGATGGAAAGAGCTTGATATTTTGAATCCAACGATGCAAACATAATTCAAATTAGAGTTCAAATGTGCCCGGAATCAAAGTTTGAATTTCATTAAGCTTTAGCATGAATTTTAAAGCAACCGGTCCACCATGGACTTGATGCTTGGTTTACAGGAAACAAACTGGTCCATCGATAGCCATTGCCATCAGTCTATAGCTTAGAGCCATTGACGGTGGAAAGATTTTAGCACCATTGCCATTTACCGGTCATCGCCTATAACTGGAGGGATGTCGAGAGGCCATCATGATTGAAGAAGTTGCTGGAAGACCATCATAGCCAAAGAAGCTATCGAAAAACCAGCATGACTTGGTTTCTCTCCAAGGAATCCATGCTATTGTCCACCTATCGCTGCTAGCACCTAATCCATGCTATCGTCACTATCGTGAAGATCAGGACGTCGCCCTTTTCACTGCCATTGCTGGCTGCAGTCATCCTCTCCCATATATGGTTGCCCAACACCACCATCAACTACCTACCACCATGAAGCTAAGAGCCGGCATCACCGCCGCCACTCCTCCATGCATCGCCTATGGCCTCCTTCCCAGCCATCATCATCTCTTGGTCTACCCATCCTTCCTATCATGCGAAGCCATGGCTCCTCTACCTCACTGTTCCAAGCCACTATTCTTCCCATCACCATAGTCACCTTCTTTTTCGATCGCCGCTCATCGCAAACCACCATCGTTTGCCCGCTGTTGCAGTCTATTTGGGATCAGGAGAAGCTAGGATTCAAGTTTGACTACGAGGAGTCCTAGGCATTCCAAATTCGATTAATGACTAGTTTGGATTTGGTTCGCCTGTGAGAATGAAGAAAACACCAATCACCCATCAATCTATAAATCAGATGGCTGCGATTGTTTTTCACAATATATGGCTGATTCTGACTCAGATTAACTCCAAATTTGATTGAGAGAAAGGTCTTGATGAGCTCTACAAAAGGAGGACCCTATGCAATAGTCCGAGGATCAGTTCTTGCAATAATTTTCTTTTTCTTTCTTCTTGTAATTAGTCTAGACTTTAAGAGAGAGAGGGAAAGGAATAAAGAAAATGAACTTTTAAGAAGACAAGGTGCTATGATAGTCCCAAATCTCCAAGAAGATTTATCTAGAAGCCATGCTCGACTGAGGTACAATTTATAAGGAAGTACAAGTATCCTTTCATTAATTTATGTAATTATTTTCTTTCCTATGTAATTAGATAAATACTTTCAATTCCTTTTTTGTTGATTTCCTAAATTAATTATCTATAAGTGTGATGGATCATGATCCTAACATGATATAATCATGCTCAACATAGAAAATTGATTTTAGAATTTTTATTTATGTATCTTATTAGAATCTTTTCAACTCAATCATTGGATAGCCCATACTTGTGGAATGGGTCATGATTTTAATAGGATATTGTTCATACATGGCAAGTAGCCTAAACTAGGGATTAGTTTAAAAGATTCCAAAATAATTACGAACTTTAATTATTTAGATTAGAACAAATGCATGATTTATATTTGTGATCACTTGAAAACCTAAAGATATTTTTTTATCATGTAAACCCCTTATTCTCTTATTTAATTTAAATTAATTCATTTTAATTAAACCATTATCTACCCTTCAAAATCTAAATATTTATTTTGTGCTTTACTTTTTTCATGAAATAATTATTTTTGATCCTCGAGGATATAATCCCTACTCATCCTAGCTATAGTAGTGAGTTGGTTTTTATTTCTGACCGCTTACGATAGCGATCAATTACTCAGCAAGGTTAAAATGTTCCTATGCACTAGCTGATCGCTTGTTGGTTTGAAATCAATGAGCGTTGTTCATCATGGGGCTCTAATAGATCATTACTCGATCACTTGAAACCATTAGGCATTGATAATTACATTATACATATATATAAAAGTATGAATTTAATAATTAAATTATCTTTATTTATCTAACATTGATACTTCTATACATCGTTTATTGGAAAGTAGAGCACCAACACGAAGAACTTGATTTGTAGATTCAAACAAAATAAGCTTAAAGCAAATCAAACTTAAAATAAGTCCAAAATCAATTTTTAAAGATGTAAGATAGAATTATATAGATTTTAAAGCAGTCGATCCATCATGGACCGGTCGCTTGGTTCATAGAAGGCCCAATTATCCACCAGCAGCCATGGCCATCGGTCCATGGTATAGAGTCATGGACCGTGAATGGTTTTCAGCTTGAAAACACTACCCCACCACCGTCGGAGTGACCGTCCACTAGGGTTAGAAGTGGGTTCAGGCTGGCTTAATGGGCTTCGAGCTAGCCCGACATCGGGCTAGGCCCAAAGCAAATCAAGCCGGGCTTGGGCCTTATAATAGAGTCCATTAAATTTTTGGACTATGCTCGGGCCTCTCTTCGGCCCGACCCAACCCAAACCCAGCCCGAAAAGTCCTAGTCCAAACGTGGCTCGAAAAAAGGTTGGCCCAACCCGACCGGTCAGCCCGATACCCATTATAAACCCATTCGACCTTAGATAATCTATTTTTCTTGAGTACTCGATAGTCTCGGCTTTCTCTGGTTCTCATCCATTCTTGTTGCCCAAGTGGCTTACCAAAGAGGGGGGGTAAATTAGGTATTTAAAATTTTTCTCAAATATGTGCTCCTTTTAAACTAACTTAGTGTGGTGAGTGATATGAATCAAGTAAAGAATGCAAAAGCAATTAAAGATCACAAACACACAAGCACAAACACAAGTAATTTTAGAGTGGTTCGGAGCAACCTCGCTCCTATGTCCACTATCCAAGATACCACTTGGTATTTTCACTATATTCACCCTGGAATATAGCTGGATTATTTTCACAGGCTCACAATCCAAAACCTAATCTTGGTTTTATCTCGGGCTCACCAAAAACCCAAACTTTGTTTTATCTCAGGCTCACCAAAAACCCAATACAATGTTAGTTTTACTAGGCTCACTAACAACCCACTCTTGGTTTTAAAAGGCTGACCAATAACCTATACAAACCCCAAGTTATAGCCCCTACTGTACTTGGAACAACTCAAATAAAGAGTATAAAAATAAAGCAACTTTATGACAAATCGATTATTGTCGGATAGTTGCAGTTGTAGCTTTTGAGAAGCCCTCTTGATTGCTCTTTGAATGCTCTTCAAGGCTTCTAGCTTCTTTAGTAAATGCCTCAAGAAATCAGATAGAAGTTTGGTGTGGTCCTGAGTGCTCTCTTGAATGCTCTCTTGAGTGTTCTTTCAAAAACACATTAACTTTTCATTAACTGCTCATTCCTCTTTCCAAAAGTGATTCAAATCCCTTATAAATAGTCCCTTTAACTGATTTCAAGTGGATATAACCATTATAGACTGTTGGGATTTGAAATATGACTGTTGGAGACCATTTTGGATTCAAAAAGAGAGTTTTGGAACTAGCCGTTACAAACCTGGAACTGGACTTCGAGTTGGCTCGGATGCTTCGAGTCAGCTCGGATTCTCAGACAGGACAAAACATTACTCTGGTCGAGTTAGCTCTTCTTCTTTGAGTTGCTTGCCTAGCTGGTTCTTCAGAACTAAAAACATGTAAACTTTGGAAGAGTCGACTCCTCTATACTTGAGTCAGCTTGGTTATCTGTCAAAGAAATTTTTACTCAAGACGAGTCGGCTCGACTTCCCTCGAGTCGGCTCGAATTCTCAGAACTTCAAAAGTTGAACTCTGCCGGAGTTGGCTCTTCACTCTCGAGTCAGGTCAAATGTCTGCATGCCAAAAAACTGAGTGTTATGCCAGACTTCAAGTTGGCTCTCCTGCTTTAAGTCAGCTATTATGACTTAGGTCCAAAACTGTTCAAACTTTTCTAGATTTCTTCTAGAGACATCGAATTAACTCCAAAAGCTTTTCAACTTCATCAAAGCTAAATCTAAGAGATTTAAACTAGAAAAATACATAGAGATAGCCCCTTTTCATAAATACATAAAAGACTTTTCTTTGGGCTTTTCATTACATAATACATTTCACCAAAAATAAGGTTGTCATACACCAAGATTATAGGAAGAGTGGTTTTACCTTTAAGACATCCTCCAAAAACTTAGATAATACTTGAAAATAGTTAGTAATCAAATGCATGCTCCAATATTTTTTTATCATCAAAATCATTCCAGGGATCAACAATCTCTCCCTTTTTGATGATGACAAAATACTGGGCATGGAAACACTTTATAGTTATGAGTATATAAACATTTAAACTATCAAAGTAACTTGTGTATGACTTTAAACTAATATATATTAATATGTATCAAAAAGTATCAGAGCTTATCAACAAAGTATCAAAGCTTTTGAAAAATAACTAATACGTATCAAAGTTAACATTTATCAAAAGCTATTAATGAATTGAAGTCAATAATGTATCAAGAGTTTGCCATTATATTGAAGAATGTATCAGAGCTTAAGATAGCAAAAAGTATCAGAGTTTACAAGAATGTATCAGAGCTTAGAGTTACAAGAATGTATCAGAGCTATTAGAAGCTAGAGATGAATCAGAGCAAGTTATGATCAGAGCAAATTTAAGCAAAAATAGGATAACTCTCCTGTTTCATTCATTACCATGCATATTTTTAATAGGGTTGCTAGTTTTCCATGCACATACAATTACTCCCCCTTTTTGTCATAAATCAAAAAGGGTTTCAAAAGCATAGTAATTTCCCTTTTTAAATAAAATAAGAAGATCAATAATATTATTTGAGATATTTCACCTTCTCATAGAGTTTTTTAAATTGCAATTCTTCATTAAAATTCTGTTGAAGTGTTTCTCCCCCTTAATAGGTTAATTAATGAGATCAATCATTGAGATAACAAGATATAACAACATTTCATTACACATTGATTTGCAAATAAACATTTCATTACTTTTGAAAAGAAGTACAATGCATCAAAATGCAATACAAGATACATCCAAAAAAAATAATAAAAAGATACATCAACTACTCTTCTTCCTCACTAGAGGAAGAACCAATCTCTAATACAGTGGAGAAGGTCTTAGTCTTTAAGGGTTTGAATCTAAGATCTCGATTTCTAGTTCTGGTTGGGGCCTTAGGTACCTTAGATTTTTGTTTAGGCCTAGATTTGGGTTTTGCCCTATATCAATAGGTAAACTAGGCTCGATTGTAGGTGGTGCAGGAGGCTGTGAAGCAAGTGGTAATGGATCAAAAGTAGGAGGTGGTGACTGATGTGGCTCTCTAGAGGTTGATGCTCCTGAAGCCTCAATTGTAGATGACAACCTCGATAAGAATACCTACACTGTCTGAAGCTCAGTAGAGATGCCCTGAACTCCCTTCTATAAACACTGAGTTCAGCAGTCTGTTGGGCACTAAGGGCATCTGCTACTCTCAGTCATCTGAAATCCAAGCTCAGGTCTTTAATATTTGTATGAACATCATCCTACGGTTGCTGACAACTCTCAACTGCCTCAACCCTAGAGGTCAACTCTTCTAGCTGTGCTCTAATCTCCAGAAATCCGGTATCGACTATTTGACGAAGCTCGCCAAACATCAAACTGAAAGTACTAGTTAGAGACTCAGAAAGCTATTTGAGATACTGGGCAATAAAAGCCTATGAAGCAATCGGTGCAGTAGTCGATGCTGAAGGTGCTGATGGAGCAACTGAAGGTCCTGATGGAGTCCTAGGACTACCAGGCTGTCTCTCTGACTGTCTCTACTCAGTCTCAACCTCTGTATCATGATCATCATCATCTTGAATAGCAGTAGTCTCAATATCAACCAAGTGGTGCTCTGCCTGCTCATCATCATCATCCTCATTTGAAAATGAGTCAACTACTCTCTGACCTGACACCCTCTTCAACCAAACTTCCTCAACTAGATGGTAGCCCATCCTTTGTAAGGACTTTACTGAATAGGTGTTAGTATGAAGTAGTGGATGCTCGTCCTCTCCAGTCAAATCGATGTCGGACTCCTGAAAATGTAAGGTAAATACCATCCCATAGGTAGGCAAGCCTTCACTCTCCTGGCTGCCTCCCTCATCTGAACCAACATAATGTAGGGAAGATTGAGGGCCTCCCCCTCAATCATGTGCCTCATAAACACCATGTCCCATTCGCTCACCCAGTCGAAGCGCCCGGTCCTTGGTAAAAAATCCTATTAATCATGTTGTGTAGGAGTCTCATTTCCACTAACAGCATGTTAGCCTGCACATTTCCAATACCATCCACATCTCTTCTTTCTAGGATTGTTCTTAGGGTTTTTTGCTTGTCTTTTAGGACTAAATGGTTCAAATCATTGGGCATCTATAGCACATTACTCAACCTATCTTCATCAACAATCAACCTTACTCCCTTGATAGTAGATTCAATATGATATTCTCCTAATGTAAGGTTTTCATAGAAACTCCTCACTAGATTAGGATAAGTGAAAGTGTCCAATAATCAAAAATAACTACAACCTTGATTTTCTATCTAGTCTCCTATCCTCAGCCCTAATTCTTCAAGAAATGAAAGCACAACTCTCCTTCCACTGGTTGTTGGGAATTGTGTCCCAAAGCCAATCACCTAGGCTGTAGGCGGTTGTGCTCAGTATTGTAATTTGTATATGAATTAAAAAAAATTTATTTTGGTAGCTCATCACATTATTCATTTCCCTATAATGAACTTTGTTCATGTGATGAAGTCCTTAGGAATGCACTGACTTCGATATAGAGAGGATATCGAGTGGTCCATTAAAAATGTTCACAACCAAAGGATACATTATACAGGACGGTAATGTATCAAGTGTAGGTTGTTGTAGTTCACATCGTTTGGTTGTCCTCTTGACCAAAGGAGTGTGGCGACACTGATGTGATCTACAAGTGGGATGGTGACATCTCATTGAACGTGACTCCGTGGAGCTCTTTTCTGCCAAAGGATTGCTTGTGATTGGATATGGGTATATGTGTCCCTTCGACCTGAGGTCACCATGGTAGCTTGCAAGCAACTCCCTGTGCTTTGGTGCTTGACTACCTGAATTTCTAATCCAGTGATGAAAGGTTTCTGGGTACAGGCAAGTACTTGTGGAGCAGTGGTGGACCAAGATGGAGTTGACCTATCCAAATTATTTGGATTGAATGTCTCGTAGTGTTTCAATTTAGCAAATCCTCGACCGAGGTAGTCCTAATGAGGAGTCACTGGACTTGCGAGGTTGAGACATGTTGTGGATTGACTCAGTTAGGGTTGGCAGTCTAACCCTAGGTCATCTTGAGCATTGGAGGTCAAAGGGATGAATTATACGGTAACCATATGCCAGAGGTTCGATAGATTGCTCTGGCATCTTCGGCCTATCCGGATGTCGGGACCCATTGCTATATGGTATCTTATGCTGGTACTGGAAGTGTTCCAGTGCTACCATTTAGGTTCGAACCTATGAGGTCACATGTCATAGAGGATTTCTTCCTGATCCGGGAGCCGATCAACAATTGGGAATCGTTTCGGTATTAAGGTCAAACGGTCTGATTGAGCACACATTGAATTTATTCTAATTAACCTGGTCTGATTTGGATCAACCAGGATTGTTTTGGGTTAACCAGGAGTTGTTCCTGGTAGACCATGTCTGGATCCGTGTTTTCTTATTGATCGGGTTTAGTCGGACTAGGGTTTTTTTGAACTAGTTTAAACTTGGTTTGTTTACACTGTTGTTTTCTCCCAAGACTTTAAAAATTGGTTTTGATGTCTTGCCCTTTTTTTCTTCACACTATTTCATTGATTGAATGGGATTATAACTGCTCGTAGATCGATTGAAGTTTGAATGCTTGAATGGGATTTCAGATTTTGATCCATTTGCACAGTGATCTGGATAGGATCTATCGGTGTTTTCTCCCGCACGACTTTCCTATTTCACGGTCCCTATTTTATGGTGATATTTCTTGTAGTTCCCAGCAATTTAAATCGATCCAAGCCATTTCAAATGTTTTGGTTTTTATTTGGACTCTCTCACGAGGTTCTCCTTGTTGGGAATTGTGTCCCAAAGCCAATCGCCTGGGTTGTAGGCGGTTGAGCTAAGTATTGTACTCTTTCTTTGAATTAATAAAATATTATTTTTGGCAGCTTATCACATATTGTATTTCCCTGAAATGAACTCTTTCCATGTGATGAAGTCCTTAGGACTACACTGACTTCGATACAGAGAGGATGTATCAAGTGGTCCTTAAACCCTATTCACAACCAAAGGATATATTATACTGGACGGCAATATATCAAGTATAGGATGTTGTAGTACACATTGTTTGGTTGTCCTCTTGACCAAATGAGTGTGGTGACACTGATGTGATCTACAAGTGGGATATGTGATATCTCATTGAACGTGAATCCGTGCAGCCCCTTTCTGCCAAAGGAAACTCATGATTGGATATGGGTATATGTGTCCCTCTGACCTGAGGTCATCACGGTAGCTTGCAAGCAACTCCCTGTGCTTTGGTGCCTGACTACCCAGATTTTTAATCTGGTGACGGAAGGTTTCTGGGTACAAGCAAGTACTTGTAGAGCAGTGATGGACCAAAATGGAATTGACCTGTCCAAACAGTTTGGATTGAATGTCTCGCAGTATCTCAATATAGAAAATCCTGGGCCGGGGTAGCCCTAGTGAAGAGTCACTGGGCTTGCGAGGTTGAGACACGTAGTGGACTGACTCTGTCTGGGTTGGCAGCCCAATCTCAGTCGTCCTGAGCATTAGAGGTCAAAGGGATGAATTATACGGTAACCATATGCCAGAGGTTCGATAGTTTGCTCCTGCATCTTCGACCTATCTGGACGCCGGGACCCATTGCTAGATGGTTTCCTGTGCTGGTACTGGAATTGTTCCAGTGCTACCGTTTAGGTTCGAACCTATGAGGTCACACGCCACAGAGGATTACTCTCTGATCCGGATACCGATTACAATTGGGAATCATCTCAATTTTATGGTCACAATATTTTTTGTGCACTCTTTTCCCTGTCTTGCTCTTGTCTGTGTCAACCGGAAATTATTCCGGGCTGACCAGGACTGCGCCAGGATTTTTCTGAATCAGTTTTGAATTGATTCGGAGTTCGTTTCAGCCTCCAATTGGTTGTGAACCAATTGAACCAATTTATTGGGCTTGAACCGGTTCAATTGGATTGAACCAAGTGGTTTAATGGGATTGAACAAATTTTTGGGTTTGGACTAATTTTCCTTTGAACCGGTGTTTTATTTCTCCGTGTAAATGGTTTACACGTTAGATTTTCTCACGCTGGAAGGAGAAAACCAAGCGTCCGAAGCCCAAACATCCGCAGCTCCTCTCCCTGCGATGTCCCTTCTTCTTCTCCACCCGATGGCCTTCATTCCCTTTTAATTTGCTGTTAATTGGTGTGATGGCAGCCGCTGCCTCTTCCTCTCCCTGTCTCTCCATCTCCCTCTCCCTACTGCCCTATAAAACCTTGCTGCAGTCCGCTGTGAAGAAGAGAGTTGTTTTAGCCGTGAAGAACCTGAAACTCTTTACCTGCTGTTCCTTCTTTGAGAGGTTGAGAGATCCCCAGATTGAGAGCTTAGACTCTCCTCTTATAGGCTGGGTTTTGGAGGGTGAGAGGGAGAGTTTCAAGGACATTTTCCTTGTCCCTTTGAGTGCACAAATCAAAGTCTGCAGCAAAACAGAGTTGCTGAAATTCCCTGTGGCCGAATTCACTTCCAGCGGCTAGCACTGCATGTGGAGTGGGATCCGAGAGCCCCGGGCATGTCTCCCCTCTAGAGGGAGTATCCTTCTACTCTTAGGAGCAAGCCACGCGAGCCGGGATCGCTCCAGTTGCTCCAAATCGAAGGCCAAAGCCTGCTGCCCAGTTCTGCTGCAGAAATTATGGCAGCAGACTTTGGTGATTTTTTTTAAATTTTTGGCTGACTTTTTCTCGTAGTTTTCAATTGGAGGTTGAAGAGCACTTGTCCAAGTTGCTGCTGCTGAATTTTGGGAGCAAACAGAGGTCCGGAAGTCGTCGTTCTGGCGACGTTTTTCAAGCAAAAAACAGAGCTTCTTTCAGCCCAACGAGGAAGAAAGCTGGAATAGATTTATTCTAGCTATTCCAGCCTATTCCAGGTTTATCCAAGAGTTATTCTAGCCAGAATAAGGTATGAAAAATTGTTTTTTTTTAATCATGCATGATTTGAATTTTTAATTCAAATATTTTGCAAATATTTTATATTATCCTACATGCTTAATTGCAACTAGAATTAGATTAGTTTCTGGGCGGAGCAGATTTCCGCTGCGCGGATTTTTAAAATTATTTTTAAAATCCTTTCTGCTCCCGCTGTTGTTTGCATGCCTAGTGTAGGAACATGTCAAACCACTAGCACCTGTTTTCTTTCATTGGTATCGGAGCAGGTTCCATATGTAATCTAATCTAGTATGCATATTTAATAGATTAAAATTGGTTTAATCTAATATGTATCTAATTTCTTTTTGGAACCCAGTTGAGACCTTCACCATGACCGTGTGTCTTTGACACGATGCGGATCGTCTGTGTTGGCCTCTTCAGAAGGATCCTTAAAGAATGTTAAAAATTAAAAATTGTTTTAATTTGGTGATACATGATTTTAGGCATGTTTAATATGAATATAAAATATGTGTAAAATATCTTGATGCATGATTTTTTTTGGTTATGTAAAATTGTTTTACATAGAGACTTAATTAAAAAATATTTTAATTAAGTGTTTGGCTTATTAAAAAATTTTTTAGGTTTATGAAATCTAATCAAAATTTGCATAAGCCATTTTGGGTTAATTGGGTTAGCTGACTAGTTGGGTCCATAACTGGGTTAGACCTAAGTTTAGTTGAACCGGATTACAAGAAGATTAAACAAAAGTTATTTAAGGCCCTTCTTTAGAACTATCTAATAGTTAGATTAGTTGATCCGTTCATCTAAAATGGATCCAAGTAGTGGCTTAGTGGATGCCCGAGTCTTTAGGCTAGTCTGATTGAGTCTGGTAAACCGACTGGTATCGAGGTAGGTTTGGCATTGTGATCATGGTTGTATGAGGCTATCTCTTTCCTGGCCAACTTGGTTGGTGTCTAGGAAAGATGGTTAATGGCGGATACTCACCCATGATCTTACCTACCTGGCTAGTCGAGTCGACCAGAACTGATTGGAAAAGCTCAATGACTCGAGTTAACCCATGTCACCCAGGTTGATCGGTCTGACTGATCTATAGGTGCCCATGGATCGTTTGTTGATTTAGTTCAACCCTCTTGAAATTTGATTGATTCAGTGGGAGGATGATCCATGTCCTTGTCTTTTCTTCTGTCACAACTAAAAAATCCTCTAAAATTATTAGGTCCTTAAAAATACTAAGTCAAGGAGTTGACAGTGTCTTAGCCTCCCATTAAGTCGGTTAGAAATGTGTCCACTAGCTTGGTGTGCATCGGCAGTTCCAAAGAATGGGTGTACATCCGGCGACTGGAATTTCTATCTGATCGATGATGGTTCAGTGCAACCTCCTTAACGGGACCAGGTGGGCCGGCCAAAGTCGGGCTTGGTCTTTAGTTAGCTGGAAGTATTGGATTTGTCATTTTAATGGTTGGACCTAACCAGAGACCCGTAATAGGAGGTCCCAAGGCCGATTGGGGTGTTCTATGGGGCAAAATGAAATACTGAAAATTGTTTAGGGATACAATTGGTTTACGAACCTACCTTTAGGCTCATATGGGTGAGCCGGCCAAAGTTGGGCTCATGCGAGGCGTATTGGATTTCAGTACCCACTTGAAAAAGTGTTTTCACGGATTGGAGTTAGAGGCTACCAATCTAAAAAATTAGTTGGAGAAACCTTTAGACTAAAGTCCAAGTCTTTTGGTTAAATTTTTAATTCATACACTAATTTGGTCTTATTTTCTTTTCAGATGTCTTCCAATTCATCGCTCCGGTCACTTCTCGATAACGAGAAGTTAAAGGGTCACAACTTCGATAGTTGGTATCGAAGGTTGAGAATCGTTCTGGAGCATGAACGGATCTTTTATGTGATAACGGATCCGGCACCTGAAATCCCTCCTGCAAATGCATGGAGTGTGGTCAAAGACGCTTATCTGAAGTGGGTCTCTGATCGGACTACTGTCCGTTGCATTATGTTAGCGGCGATGAACGACGAGTTCAGTCGCAAATTCGAGGAGGCCCAACCTGATGAAATCCTTCAAAAGTTGAAGGAATCCTTCGGCACCCCGGATGATGTAGAACGGTACAAAGTGTCTTGTGCCATCTACAACTCCAAGATGCCGAATGGTGGTTCAGTCACTGATCATGTATTGTACATGATCGAGTTGAATGAAAAACTGGGCAAACTCGGATGCCCCTTGCATGAGCAGCTCAGCAAGGATGCGATCCTGAATTCTCTTCCCTCCTCCTATCTTGATTTTCTTGATCATTACAGAATGAACAAGCCTGCAGTCAACTACCATGGTCTTTTGGGGTTGCTGCAGACTTTTGAGAAAGACCACCAACTGAATAAGGGGGTGGTGAATTTAGTGGGAGGAAGTCGAGGTCGTCGTCCCTTTAAGAAAGGGAAGAAGAAAATAAATAAAAAGGGAAAGAAGGTGCAGAATGCTCCTGGCCCTAGTCAGACCAGGAAGTATAAGGCTGATCAATCTTCTGCAGAATGTTTCTACTGCAAGAAGAAGGGACACTGGAAGAGGAACTGTCCTCTTTATATTTTGTCCCTTGATTCGAACAGGCCGAGGAAGCAGAAGTCTGCTGAACAAGGTATTTATATGATAAAACCTTGTAATTACTCAATTGTTGATACTGCTAACTGGGTATTGGATACTGGTAGTCCAATTCACATTTGTAATTCGTTACAGGGACTTCAAGTTAGCAGAAGATTTGAAGATAGAGAACAGTTTCTGAGCGTCGGGAATTGAAATCATGTTCCAGTACTGGCGGTCGGAGTCCTGCATCTAGTCTTTGAGTCCTGTACTGTCGAACTAGTTGACTGTCACTATTGTCCTAGTTTCATTATGAGCATAATCTCTGTAGGCCTTTTGGCCATTTGTGGTTTTGAACTATCAATAAAGGGAGATTTTTGCAATGTTATTTTGAATAACTCTGTGATAATGAAAGCTAGATTAAATAATGGCATATATGTACTATCAAGGCCTGTTAGTGTAATGTACACTTCTAGCAAATGCCCAAGATTAGATAATGTCAACAATTTGTATCTTTGGCACTGTAGGCTAGGTCATATTAACCAAAATAGGATAAACAAGATGCGAGGAGATGGACTCCTCGAGGTTAGTGATTCTGAATCACTGCCCACTTGTGAATCCTGTTTACTTGGTAAAATGACCAAGTCACCTTTTACTGGAAATGATGAATGAGCTACAGAACTTCTAAGTCTAATACATACTGATGTATGTGGACCGATGACAGTTAGTGCCAGAGGAGGATACAAATATTTCATTACTTTTACAAACGACTTTTTAAGGTTCGGTTATGTCTTTTTAATGAGACATAAGTCTGAGTCGTTTGAAATGTTCAAACGATACTGTAATGAAGTAGAAAAGCAAACTGGAAAAAGTATTAAAACCCTTCAATCTGATCGAGGTGGTGAATACTTATCTGGTGAGTTTTTGACATATCTTGAGGAGAATGGAATTCTCTCTCAGTGGACTCCTCCAGGAACACCTCAGTTGAATGGTGTGTCCGAAAGGAGGAATCGAACCTTGTTGGACATGGTTTGATCCATGATGGGTTTTGCAACTCTGCTGCTATCCTTTTGGGGATATGCGCTTCAGACAGCCTGTTACTTATTAAATGATGTTCCAAGTAAGTCTGTTGTCTCCACTCCGTATGAGATGTGGATTGGACGTAAACCCTCAATCTCACACCTTCGGGTCTGGGGTTGTCCGGCTTACATAAAGTGTTTAGACTCAGACAAACTTGGTCCTAGGTCTAATCGGTGTTTATTCATTGGTTATCCTAAGGAAACCAAAGGGTATTTCTTCTACTTGGAGAATGAACAAAAAGTTGTTCGTTGCTCTTAGAGCTATCTTTTTGGAAAAGGAATTCCTTGGAGAAGGAATTTTAGCTTCTAAGATTGAACTTCATGAAGTTCAGCCAATAGAAGAACCTGCAAACTCTAAGGACATCATAGAACCGGCTGTGATTGAATCACACCCAGAACCCATTAGGAGATCTGGTAGAATACCGCGTTAGCCGGACAAATACTATGGTTTCTTGGTTCGGGATGGCGATCCCATTGAGCTCGATGAAAATAATGAGGATCCGATCACCTATATGGATGCACTTCAGAGATCTGACTCTGAGGCATGGCTTGGAGCCATGCGATCCGAAATGGAGTCCATGGAAATCAACAATGTTTGGACATTGGTTGATCCGCCTGAAGGTATAAAACCCATCGGGTGTAAATGGATCTTCAAGAGGAAAAGGGGCGCAGATGGGAAGGTAGAGACCTATAAAGTCCGTCTGGTTGCCAAGGGGTATCGTCAGCGATATGGTATCGATTATGACGAGACTTTCTCCCCTGTGGCAATGCTTAAGTCCATTCGGATCATGCTTGCTTTGGCAGCATATTTTGATTACGAGATCTGGCAGATGGATGTCTGAACCGCTTTCCTAAATGGGGAGCTGGAAGAGGAGGTGTATATGATACAGCCTGAAGGGTTCACATCCATAGATGAATCAAAAGTATGCAAGTTGCAGAGGTCCATTTATGGACTCAAGCAAGCATCTCGAAGTTGGAACTTACGGTTTGATAGCTGTATCAAATCATATGGCTTCGCTAGGAACGGAGAAGAACTGTGCATCTATAAATGGGTTAATGGTTCTGTGATTGTATTTCTAGTACTGTATGTTGACGACATTCTCTTAATCGGGAATGATGTCATAGCATTACAAGGAATAAAGGTCTGGTTATCATCTCAGTTCTCCATGAAGGACTTGGGTGAAGCTTCTTACATACTAGGTATGAAGATCTATAAAGATAGATCTAAGAAGCTTTTGGGACTGTCCCAGTCTACGTACGTTGACACCATGCTGAAACGGTTCAGCATGAAAAATTCCAAGAAAGGCTATCTCCCGATAGGTTCTGGAATTACTCTTTCCAAGAAGGATTGTGCGATAACTCCTGAGGAAAGAGAGCACATAAGTAGAGTACCTTATGCTTTTACAGTAGGCTCTATCATGTATGCTATGACTTGTACTAGACCAGACGTGGCATACTCACTAGGAGTAGTGAGCAGATACCAGTCTGACCCAGGTGAGGTGCATTGGAAGGTGGTTAAGTCCATCCTTAAGTATTTAAGAAATACTAAAGATCAATGGCTGATTTATGGAGAACCTAACTTGAAACTTGTGGGGTACTCTGACTCCAGTTTCCAGTTGGATAGAGATGATAGCAAGAGTGTGTCAGGGTTTTTATTTACCCTGAATGGAGGAGCGATCTGCTAGAAAAGTTCCAAGCAGGCAACTGTTGCAGACTCGGTATGCGAAGCAGAATACATTGCAGCATCAGATGCAGCAAAGGAAACTGTGTGGTTGCGGAAGTTCCTTGGAGAGCTAGGGGTGACACCTTCCCTAGATGGTCTTGTTCTGGTGTACTGTGACAGCACTTGAGCCATTGCTCAAGCTAAGGAGCCTAAAGCTCATCAACGCACCAAGCATATACTACGGCGCTACCACCTCATACGAGAGATCGTAGAACGAGGCGACATCAATCTTCTGAAGATCGATGGAAAAGAAAATCTGGCTGACACCTTCACTAAAGCCCTCGGAATAAAAGAGTTCGACTATTGTAAATAGGAAATGGGTATTAGATACTCTTCTGATTGGCTTTAGTACAAGTGGGAGTTGTTGGGAATTATGTCCCAAAGCCAATCGCCTGGGTTGTAGGCGGTTGAGCTAAGTATTGTACTCTTTCTTTGAATTAATAAAATATTATTTTTGACAGCTCATCACATATTGTATTTCCCTGAAATGAACTCTTTCCATGTGATGAAGTCCTTAGGACTACACTGACTTCGATACAGAGAGGATGTATCGAGTGGTCCTTAAACCCTGTTCACAACCAAAGGATATATTATACTGGATGACAATATATCAAGTATAGGTTGTTGTAGTTCACATTGTTTGGTTGTCCTCTTGACCAAATGAGTGTGGTGACATTGATGTGATCTACAAGTGGGATATGTGATATCTCATTGAACGTGACTCCGTGCAGCCCCTTTCTGCCAAAGGGAAACTCATGATTGGATATGGGTATATGTGTCCCTCTGACCTGAGGTCATCACGGTAGCTTGCAAGCAACTCCCTGTGCTTTGGTGCTGGACTACCCGGATTTTTAATCCGGTGAAGGAAGGTTTCTGGGTACAGGCAAGTACTTGTGGAGCAGTGATGGACCAAGATGGAATTGACCTATCCAAACAGTTTGGATTGAATGTCTCGCAGTATCTCAATTTAGCAAATCCTCGGCCGGGGTAGCACTAATGAAGAGTCACTGGGCTTGCGAGGTTGAGACACGTAGTGGACTGACTCTATCTGGGTTGGTAGCCCAATCTCAGTCGTCTTGAGCATTAGAGGTCAAAGGGATGAATTATACGGTAACCATATGCCAGAGGTTCGATAGTTTGCTCCTACATCTTCGACCTATCCGGATGCCGGGATCCATTGCTAGATGGTTTCCTATGCTGGTACTGGAATTGTTCTAGTGCTACTGTTTAGGTTCGAACCTATGAGGTCGCACACCACAGAGGATTACTTTCTGATCCAGATACCGATTACGATTGGGAATCGTCTCGATTTTATGGTCACAGTATTTTTTGAGCACTCTTTTCCCCGTCTTGCCCTTGTCTGTGTCAACCAGAAATTGTTCCGGGCTGACCAGGACTGCGCCAGGATTTTTCTGAATCAGTTTTGAACTAATTCGGAGTTCGTTTCGGCCTCTAATTGGTTGTGAACCAATTGAACCAATTTATTGGGCTTGAACCGTTTCAATTGGATTGAACCAAGTGGTTTAATGGGATTGAACAAATTTTTGGGTTTGGTCCGGTTTTCCTTTGAACCGGTGTTTTATTTCTCTGTGTAAATGGTTTGCACGTTAGATTTTCTCATGCTGGAAGGAGAAAACCAAGCGTCCGAAGCCCAAACGTCCGCAGCTCCTCTCCCTGCGACGTCCCTTCTTCTTCTCCACCCGAAGGCATTCACTCCCTTTTAATCTGCTGTTAATCGGTGTGATGGCAGCTGCTGCCTCTTCCTCTCCCTGTCTCTCCATCTCCCTCTCCCTGCTGCCCTATAAAACCTTACTGCAGTCCCCTGTGAAGAAGAGAGTTGTTTTAGCCGTGAAGAACGTAAAACTCTTTACCTGCTGTTCCTTCTTTGAGAGGTTGAGAGATCCCCAGATTGAGAGCTTAGACTCTCCTCTTATAGGCTGGGTTTTGGAGGGTGAGAGGGAGAGTTTCAAGGACGTTTTCCTTGTCCCTTTGAGTGCACAAATCAAAGTTTGCAGCAAAACAGAGTTGCTGATATTCCCTATGGTCGAATTCAATTCCAGCGGCTAGCACCGCGTGTGGAGTGGGATCCGAGAGCCTCGGGCATGTCTCCCCTCTAGAGAGAGTATCCTTCTACTCCTAGGAGCAAGCCACGCGAGCCGGGATCGCTCCAGCTGCTCCAAATCGAAGGCCAAAGCCTGCTGCCCAGTTCTGCTGTAAAAATTATGGCAGCAGACTTTGGTGATTTCTTATAAATTTTTGGCTGACTTTTTCTTGCAGTTTTCAATTGGAGATTGAAGAGCACTTGTCCAAGTTGCTGCTGCTGAATTTTGGGAGCAAACGGAGGTCCGGAAGTCATCGTTCCGGCGATGTCTTTCAAGCCAAAAATAGAGCTTCTTTCAGCCCAACGAGGAAGAAGGCTGGAATAGATTTATTCCAGCTATTCCAGCCTATTCCAGGTTTATCCCAGAGTTATTCCAGCCAGAATAAGGTATGAAAAGTTATTTTTTTTAATCATGAATGATTTGAATTTTTAATTCAAATATTTTGCAAATATTTTATATTATCCTACATGCCTAATTGCAACTAGAATTAGATTAGTTTCTTAGCAGAGCAGATTTCCGCTGCGCGGATTTTTAAAATTGTTTTTAAAATCCTTTCTGCTCCTGCTGTTGTTTGCATGCCTAGTGTAGGAACATGTCAAACCACTAGCACCTGTTTTCTTTCACTCCTGGCTTCACGGGTTTTTCCACCGATGGTGTTTTCCAGGTTTTCTCAGCCTATATTTTATTTTTGGTTGCTGGTCATGAGAGAGAGGAGAAGAGGTTGTAGCAGGGCATGCGGGAGAAAGGAATCAAGAGGAGAAGATAATAGGGTGTGCGAGTTAGGAAGTAAACCGGGCATGCGAGTTGGGAGGAAACAGGGGATTTGATTTGAGAGGAGTAGAGAGTTTTTATTTGGGATGGGTTTTTTGAGTGTAGAAAATTCATGGAGCATCCTGTGATTCTCTTCCCTATTTTTTAGTTTCCTTGGTGCACTCTTGGTGGAGTTTGGGAGATCTTGGAGAAGACTGTCTGTGAAGATCTTTTGGTTTTCCCTGCTCCATATTGCCGTGACCTGTTGTTTTATTCCTGGAGGACTAGCATCCTTCCGGGAGTTGGATCAGCACAAGCCCGTGCATGGATACTCTAGAGGGTGGACACTTCGACACCTCGAGAGATTAGACCGATCATCTCTTCTTCTTGCAGTTCCAGATCTGATTTGCTGTTGCAGTTCAATCAGCTATTTTGATTTGCTGCTGATCTATTCTGAAGACTGAGGGAGTCGGCTTCTTCCTACTTCGATCAGGTATATTATTTACTTTTGTTATCATGCATGCCTAGATCTAGAAATTATCATGTTGTTTATAATTATTGCACTTGCCTTTACATGCTTGTGTACATGTTTCATGCATCATTTTATGTTAGATCACGTGCATGAGTAGGTTTTTTCCGTATGCATGCTTAAAAAGTTTAATTATGCAATACCTACTCCCTAGTGTAGCATGCCTAGGGTAGGCATCCGGTGCACTGGTTTTCCTTTAGTGGTATCAGAGCCATAGGTTCCTGTGTAGCATATCATAATTGCATGTATCTGGATCTGTATCTAGTTTAGGGATTATTTTTAGGAACCTAGTTGAGACCTTCACCATGGCCGTGTGTCCGTAGAGATTTAATCAGGGTTTAAAACCCCTAAGTTTCTATGGCATGAGGTGGTTCATCTATGTTGGCCTTTTCAGAAGGATCCTTAAAGGAAACCTATGGTATTAAAAATGTTTTAATCCTGATATATGATTATACATTGGCATGTCTTTAATTGTTAAGGCTTGCAATATTATAAATTGAGATGATAAGACTAGATATGATGCATGAAAGATGTAAAAGGGTTTTACATGAATTTAATTAAAAATGTTTTAATTAAAAGTTGGCTTATAATCTAACAATTATGAATTAAAAGATTAATTACATAACAAGCCAGATTAGGGTTTATGAAACCTAATGTCATTTGAATAAGCCATCTGGGTTAATTGGGTTAGCTGTCTGATTGGGTCCATTTATTTGGTTACACCTAAGGTTAGTTGAATTGGACTTAAAAGAACTAATCAAATGTTGATTAAGGACCTTCTCTTTAGTATCTATCTAATAGTTAGATGGGTTAGTCCATTCTTCTAAAATGGATATAATTAGTGGCTCTGTGGTAAGCTCGAGTTCTTAGGCTAGTCTAATCAAGTCTGGTTAATCGATTGGTGTCTAGGCAGGTTTGGCATTTTTGATCATGGCTGCATGACGCTACCTCTTTCCTGGATAACTTTGTTGGTATCTAGGAAAGATGGTTAATGGCGGATACTCACACATGATCTCACCTACCTGGCCAATCCGGTCAACCAGAATTGATTAGAAGAGCTTATTGATTCGAGTTAACCCATGTCACCCAAGTTGATCAGCCTGTCTGATCTTTAGATGCCCATGGACCAACTTGTTGAATTTAATTCAACCCACCTAAGAATTGATTTGATTATTGGGAGGTTGATCCATGTTCTTCTCTCTATTCTTCTATCGCAATTTAATTAAAATCCTCTAAAATTATTAGGTCCTGAAAAAGACTAAGTCAATGAATTGATGGTGTCTTAGCCTCCCATTAAGTGGGTTAGTAATGAGTCCTTTAGCTTGGTGTACATTGGCAGTTCCATAGAACAGGTGTGCATCCAGTTACTGAGATTACTCTCCCATAGATGATGGTTCAGTGCAACCTTCTGTTGGGTTTCAAGGAGATCATTATGCAACTTAGTAAGACTGAATTATAAAATTTCATGCAAAAAGATAACACTTTATCAGTTAGAAACCCTAATTCCCAAGATCCCTTATTCGATTACAACTAATATGTCATAAAAGAAGGTTAATGAAATATACCTGGAGCGCTATATTCCACTTCTTCCACAAGACTCACAAGTATAAGTCCTCTAACGATGATCCACACAAGATTTGAAACAAGGAAGAACTCCTTCTTGAAGTTGCTTGCCCGGGTAGGACTCTTTCTGCAGCCTTTTAGACTTTGGCCTTTGTAGGACTCACTATCCCACTATAGGACTCTTTGGACACTCTTTTAAACCACTCTTGGTTTTAGGACAACCCTTCTTTAGGACCCCTTAGGCTTATATCCTAAAACAAAGCCTTGTCCTAATAGAAAAGACCTTGTCTTAACAAGACAAGTCTTGTCTTAAAGAAAGGAAGAGGGAGAGAGAAAAACTCAGATGGATAATACAGTAGAATCTAGACTCCTATTTCAGATGACCAAATCAATATCATCTCATGCCACCGTACACTCTTTATATAGTTTCTTAAGGGGCATGAAACACATCCCAAAATCTCTTATCAGATATGTTTCTTCATATCTGATAAGACTCTTTAGGATTCAGGAGTCTTATCTGACATCTCTTCATGTCCAAATGAAACCTTCTCATGCCACATGATATGTACCGATCTCTGGAAGAGCCAAGAGGCATCTTCTCATTTCCCAAAAAATGGAGAAAACCAAAGAGATCTGAAAGCAGAAGGACTCTGCTTCAAACCGTGCGCCCTTTCATGAAAAGTCGCAACCTTTCATGTGCGCCATTCATCCTTTCCTTCTTCACGCCAATTCAAAAATCATTGACCAATCAAATTCTTTATGAAAGGGCATTGAGATAAAGATAAAGATTAGAAGAAGTCCAATCAACAGAAGAAACTCATCTACAGAAGGACTCTTGGTCCTTTCTGCATGCCAAATGAAGAGTCACTTCACTTCATAATTTGGTCAACCATTTTCCATTCCATATGCTACCTTTGACAAAGTCAAAGTATATGCAATATGGCTGTCAAATGAGAGGGCATTAAATAAGCTTTCCGACCATATAAAAATTTTTCTGATCAGAGAACTATAGACTCTTCTAGGCCCTTTTGAATGCCAACATGTCATTTAGGTACCAAGAGTCCTATGCCTTAGGGACTCTTCATAATTCTGAGATAAAACCTCCAAAAGAATATCAGATAAAATCTGATAAATTCATCCTACTGATAACATAACCCAATTTAGGTCTCCCATAAATTGGTTAGTCCATTTAGCAAGCAACCGGATCCAATCCAATTGGGTTTAGGAATTAGGTAAGCCTACACATGCTAGTGTGTCACCTAACTAACCAATTAGGATCCTATGACCCTAATTAAATCATGAATGACTTCCTTGTCCAATTCTCTAGTGTGTGTGACCCATTGGGTTCCACATCTAGCCAACAGTAGGTTTAGGTTTGAGCCGATTCGATCCAATCGAACCCGATTGACCTAATTAGGTCAAACTAGCTCATCTAATTGTCCAATTCGAACCATCCATCGAATTGACTCATGAAACCAATCCAATTGGTTCATGAATATCTACAAGACAAGATTGATGCTAGCAACGTGTCATGCCTACCCGGAAGATTAGGAATTTAGTGAAAATTACCAAAATACCCTTCAGTAGTAAGTTACCATGCAATTCAATCTTTTGATCTCCCATTATCTTGATCAAGTGATAGGTATGGATAGATGTCAAACCCTAACACTTAATCATATTGAATCTCAACTCGATAGTGAGGACTCAGCTGATGATTGATTAGATTCCACTAATCTCATCTTGCTTTGATCAAAGGCTCCTTAAGTTACTCATCGAAGAAATTGCATAGGATAACAATTCCTCTTACTTGGAATGATCGATTCTTTGTTGTTCCACTCATATCCTCCATACACCTTCCACCATACCCAGAACACCCCACACATGTCATAATGGCATGAATGAGTATGAACCAAAATATGGCTTAGTGTGCAAAATGAACCACGGTGACCTCAGGTCTAAAGATCACATGCATAACTCCTACTCAGGGATTTATCTTTTGATAAGTACTAAGACTTCCATAAGATAGTCCCGGTACGGATCAGTTCAGTGTACTCATACCCTGATGAGCACCCTTATCCTTGTATTAGTGTCTCTATACAAGTGATTGTAAGACCAACAACTCTCATCATCTGAGCATACATAGGATAAGCTAGTCTTACCGGATTCATTGATCCCCGAATCAATGGTCTAATGACTAGGAACATTTTAGATTAGGGTTTATAGGAAATTAGGTCTCATTGTTATGAACTCATCATAACCCTAATTCCATTGCTTTAATCTATGGGGTTCATCATAATTATAAATAAGACAGAACAATATATGATGAAAACAGATGCCTTTATTAATATATAATGTCATACAAGAGTTGGAAGAATACAAAAAAAAAAGGCCCACTTGCACTAAAGCCAATCACCCTTGTACTTTATACCCATACCATCCAAGTGGCGATCTAACTGTTATTTAGGTAATGCTTTGGTGAATGGGTATGCTATATTGTTCTTTGTATCTACTCGATTGATGACAACATCTTATCTTTCTATTATCTCTAGAACGAGGTGGAACCGTCTTAGAATGTGCTTGGACTTGTGATGAGACCTTGGTTCCTTGGCTTGTGCAACAGCTCCAGTGTTATTATAGTACAATGGCACTGGCTATTGTATATCAGGAACCACGCCTAATTCCATGTTGAATTTCTTCATCCAGACAGCTTCCTTTGCGGCTTCACTTGCAGCTATGTACTCTGCCTTAATGACTGAGTCAGCTACTGTTGGCTATTTTGTACTTTTCCAACTCATTACACCACCATTCAGGATGAAGACATACCCCGATATGGATTTGCTATCATCTGGATCTGATTGAAAACTAGAATCTGTATTGCCTTCTAATCTCAACTCGGATCCTCATATACTAGAAAAATATCTTTAGTCCTTCTAAGGTACTTAAGAATATTTTTCATAGCTTTCCAATGATCTTCTCTTGGATTTGCCTAAAATCTGCTCACTATGCCTAAGGCATAAGCAACATCAGGTATGGTACATAACATAGCATATATAATTGATCCTACAGTCGAAGTATAAGGAATCTTAGTCATCCTCTCTCTTTCTTCTGATGTCTTAGGAGACATATTTTTAGAGAGATGTATGCCTTGACTCATTGGCAAGTAACCTTTCTTACTTTCATCCATGTTGAATCTCTTCAACACTAAGTCAATGTACCTGGATTGGGATAAGCCTAGCATCCTCTTGGATCTATCTCTATAGATCCTTATACCCAGTGTATAGGATGCTTCTCCCAAATCCTTCATGGAAAACTTTGATGATAGCCAAGTCTTAACCGATTGCAACATTGGGATATCATTCCCAAAGATCAGTATGTCATCCACATACAAAACTGGTGCGGGCACTAGACTCAGAAGAAGACTTCAGAGCTCCATCTGGATCTCTGATTAACCTTGCCCGAAAAATTAGGATTTTTGGTTTGTAATAAGAGTTGACTAGATCAACTCAATTTAGCTTGAGTCTACATTACCTGCATTTTATTTTGTTGAGTCATGTTGACTCAGTAGTGGACTAGGGTTTCAACCTGGGGTGTTACATTTTCTCCCAAGACCAAGCAAGTGGACACCACACTCCCAGCCACACTCCCAGCCATACGCCTGAGTCCAGGGGGTGCCATATCTACATCCAGCAGCCTTTGGTCCCCACTCCACAGATAGCAGCTTCCTTCTCTCATGCGCCAGATGAGGAGAAATCCACCAAGAGTCCATAAATCAAGGGGGCGGCCAAGACTTTCCCAAGAGAACCAAAGTAAAGATGGGAAGAAATTTTCTTAGAGAGAACTTCAAGGAGGCGCCCACTACCTGCCAAAAAAATCCAAAACAAAGATGGGAAGGACCTTGACTTAGGGAGGAAGAAAAGGAGGAGTCCAAAAGAGTTAATCCATGGAAGGAAAAAAAATTCTCTTGAAGATCCAAAAAAGGAGGCACCATCTACCTGCCTTTTATAACCCAAATCAAATTTTTTTGGTATCTTGGCCGACCATATGTGTATGATTTATCCTGATTTGTAGATCCCCTCCTTTAGTCCCACATGGGAAGATGTAAAACCCTACTCCCTTGTAAAGCCTTATAAATTAAACCCCTCTTGTAAGTTTAAATTAATCAGATGAATGAAATCAATTTTTTTTGTGAGCAAACTTTGTGTTTTCTCTCTTCCGCACTTACATCCAGGTGTTGAGCTCCGTGAGGGAGTAAATCCGGGTTCCCCTGAAACCTTGAGGAGGTGTAAGATCTCCAAAACCCAAACCCTAGGTTAGCCACTCCACTCCCAAACCCTAGTCGCCATCACCCTTCTCTTTCCACCAAGCCCTAGTCTATTCCACTTTTCACGGCCACCCTCTCCAAGTCCAGGCTGGCCACCAGCATCCAGCTCCAGTCCAGATACTTCAGATCTACAGCAATTCTAAGAGGAAGTCAGATCGGCCTCCAGGAGAATCCTGATTTCAGCAATTTCAGCTTTCAAGTTCTTCAACCTGGTAAATCTTTTCTTGAGTATCTGAATTCCATCACTTGTTCCTCTTCTTTCCCAGATCTTGAGTCCAGGAGAAGCCGACCAAACCACAAGACCAGTATTGGAGGATCCATTGCGAAGATAGCCGACTCCGAGGATCCCACAATCTGCTCGAGAGAGTTCTTCCACCAAAATCCTGAGAAGATCACTGTCTGGTTAGTAAACCATCTCTCCTCTCTATTTTTGTTCTGTTGAAAGTTCAGAGCGAAACCCTAGGTCTGGGAGTTTCTCAACCCCCAGCGATCCGTTACTTCTGAACTACTCTGATAATTTAGTTTCATCTAAATTATGCTTTCAATCCTTACCTAGTTTCCTTCAACTTAGTTTAGCTTTACTTTGAGTCAAAGCCAATTTCTGAAATATAAAAAAAAAAAAAAAAGAATTAATCTTAAATTTACTTCCGCATATGCTTCCTTGTTCTTTGTTCTACATCATTTTTGGTATCAGAGCCCTGTCTAGGGTTTCTGTTTTGATTGCTTGTTTGAGTCTCTCTCTTTTTACTTTGTCTGCTCGAAGTAGACTCCCCAGGACGTCCGGTCCTAGGAACGAAGCGAGGTGCAAACCTCCTCTTCCCATTCCACGGGGTGTTCCTAGGGCGTGTAGGGGATCCGTTGGGTTATAACTTCGTAGCAGGAATTGTAAACGGGGAAGTTGCTCTGTTTTCAGCCCGTAATTATCCTGTTGCAGGAATTATTTCTCATTACAGGTAACTCCAAATTTGGTGATTTATATTTTGATGAAACCAGTATAATTGTATCTAATTTTCATAATTTTCCCATGACTTATTGGTTTCCGTGCAATTTCTGAGAATTAAATTACTACAACTCTATTTTTGTGTTCTGTAATCCATTTATTTTTGAGTGTTCATCTCTTAATTCATCTTAAGGGCATTTGAGCATCTAAGATAAGGGGAGGAGTTGATAACCTCTCCTTAGCCCAAAACCACCACCCCTTCATTCAAACCTAAGCCTTTAATCTAAAAAGTGATTAGACCTAATTTGCCCTAGTGGGCTAGGGACATCAACAAGTCGGGTCAAGGCTAGTGTTGAGTCAGTTTGTCTAGTTACTCTGTGTGTGCTTTGTACTCAGTGTCTAGAACGGTGGTTCAGGGACTACGTCCTGAAGGGCTTGTGTGCTGGTTCGCCTACCTGGCCAATCACTGATTGGTGTCTAGGATTGGCAATTAGGGACCTAACACTCCACTTACACCTGCCTGGCTGAGTCCTGAGTTACTACAGGCTAGCTTGCCACTCTGATTGGGCATCTAGTTTGGGCTCTAGGTCTAGTTAGCCCGTAGTCGTTCAGTTGAGTCTCATTTTGTGTGTTTGCTTGCATCATGTCTACCCGGAATGGAGTGCCCTACCAACCTGGTCAAACCCAACCTGATTTAGAGGCCATGGTTAGAGCTCTTACTGAGAGTATGAACAAACTGAGTCAAGATGTGACTACCACTGTTGCCCAGTTTAAAGAACAAGTCCATGAGGATTTTGCCCAGCTTAGGGATCGAGTCCAAGTGCTAGAGGAACCTAGGCATCGGAACTGGACTCCTGATCCAGATTTTAATGTACCTCAACCTCACCCACACCAAGAGCCTAGAAGACCTTTATACCGAGATCCTGAACCTAATCATAGGAGGCCTGACCCAGAACCTGAGGATAGAGATGATAGGTTCATTCGAAACATCAAGTTAGATGCACCCACTTTTGATGGTAGCTTAAATCCTAAGGTGTATTCTGATTGGGAGGGTGAGATGGACCAGTACTTTGAGTGGTATGCCATGTCTGAGGAGAGGAAATTCAAGTTTGCCAAGATGAAATTAATACGTCAAGCTAGGTTATACTGGGGGAACATTAAGCTGACCACTAGAAGACGAAATGTAGAGCCCATAACCACTTGGCAGGGTATGAAAGAGAAACTTAGAGACAAGTACCTACCCATTTCATACCAGCAAAATCTGTTAGACCAATGGCAGACTTTGAAACAAGGGAATCGATCTATTTCAGATTACATAACCACCTTTGATGAATACCTGATGAGATGTGATGTGAGTGAAGCCCATGAGGTCACTTTGTCTAGATTTAGGGCTGGACTTAGGGAAGATATTAAGAGAGAGTTGTTTCTGAGAGAGGTTACTAACCTAGACCAAGCCTATCAGATTGCACTGAACACTGAGAAGTTTCAGAGAGGACCCATGCCATCTAGGGTTAGTGCTCCAATCCCAGGAAATGGACCTAGCCAGGTTACCCCTAGCAAGCCTAATCAGGGTATCCCCACCCCTAGGCCCATGGACAAAGGTAAGGCACCTGACACCCAGAGAACCCCTAGTATCGTCTGTTTTAAGTGCCAGAAGCCCGGTCATATCTCCACTCAGTGCACAGCCATAGCTTGTTTTAAGTGTCATAAGGTAGGTCATGTTTCTAGCCAGTGCCCTCGTAGATCCCTATATATAGAAGAGGAGGAGAAGAGAATTCCGAGCCTAATGAGGAGTTTGAAGAAGAAGTTTATAAGGTCAGAATGAATTTGGTTGATGAGTATGAAGGAGAGGAAGAATCCACTGAATCTGACCACTTAGGGGTTATGAGATGCATCCTGTCCCAGACTAAAGTTCAGGAAGATTGGCGTAGGACTAACATCCTACAGACTTTCCTTAAACTAGGGGATAAGGTTTGTAAAATCATCATAGATAGTGGGAGCTGTGTGAATGCCATTTCTACTAGCACTGTCAAAATGTTAGGCTTAACCCCAGTCCCCCACCCCAACCCCTATAAGGTTTCTTGGGTAGACTCTACCTCTTTACCCATCCAGTCTAGATGTCAGGTCCAAATCCAAATGCAATCCTATCAAGAGAAGATTTGGTGCGATGTCTTGCCCATGGGGGTGAGCAGTATAATTCTTGGAAGACCTTGGTTGTATGATCATGATGCCACCCTCTTAGGAAAATCCAACACCTGTGTCTTTAGTTTCAATAGGAAGAAAATCACAATCCATTCAGTCCCTCCTAAGGACAAGGTAGCTAAAGGAACTAGTAAGGTCAGAGAAATGAAGACTGGAGTGAACCTAATTAGTGCCAAGGATCTAGAACAAGAGATTCATAGTGGTTCACCCATTTGGATGTTGACTGCTAAGGAACTTAGGACTCCTACACCCTCAGAGCCTCCTCAGGAAGTTAAGCCTTTATTAAAAGAATTTGAGGATGTTTTTCCCGAGGATCTACCAGACCACCTTCCACCTCTTAGGGATATTCAGCATTCCATAGATTTAGTCCCAGGAGCTACTTTACCCAACTTGCCCCATTATAGGATGAATCCATCGGAGCATAAAGAACTGCAAAAGCAGGTTGGCGAATTGTTGAGGAAGGGGTTCATTAGAGAGAGTCTTAGCCCTTGTGCAGTCCCTGCACTTCTAACCTCGAAGAAGGATGGCATGTGGAGGATGTGTGTTGACAGTCGTGCCATCAATAAAATCAAAATCAAGTATAGGTTCCCCATCCCTAGACTAGATGACATGCTTGATATGATGGCCGGTGCCATGGTTTTTTCTAAAATTGATCTCAAGAGCGGCTATCATCAGGTTAGGATTAGACCAGGGGATGAGTGGAAAACAGCCTTCAAAACTAAGGATGGTCTCTATGAATGGGTTGTTATGCCTTTTGGGTAATCCAATGCCCCTAGTACTTTCATGAGGATTATGACCCAGGTACTTAGAGCTTTCATAGGAAAGTTTGTAGTGGTCTGTTTTGATGACATCCTGATCTATAGTAAGACCCCTGCAGATCACCTAGGCCACCTTAGACAAGTCTGTCAAGTTTTGAGGAGTGATAGTCTCTACGGTAATCTCAAAAAGTGTGAATTTATGACCAGTAGAATTATCTTCCTTGGATTTGTTGTAACCCCTGACGGCGTGGCTGCCGACCCTGAAAAGATTAGGTCCATAGTAGAATGGCCAGAGCCGACCAGTGTGCATGAAGTCAGAAGTTTCCATGGCTTGGCTACCTTCTATAGGCGATTCATCAAGGGGTTTAGTATCGTAGTTGCTCCTATCACAGACTGCATCAGGAAGGGAGAATTTTAGTGGACCAAAGCAGCCCATAAAGCCTTCCTAGATCTTAAGGATAGGATGACCCAGGCACCCATTTTGAGACTACCGGACTTTTCAAAGGTATTTGAGGTTGCCTGTGATGCTTCAGGAGTAGGTATAGGTGGAGTCCTAAGCCAAGAGAACCATCCCGTAGCATTCTTTAATGAAAAACTTAATGATGCTAAGCTTAGGTATTCTACCTATGATAAGGAATTTTACGCGGTAGTGCAAGCTTTGCGTTATTGAAGACATTATTTACTACTGCAAGAATTTGTGCTGTTTTCGGACCATGAGGCTCTTAGATTCTTGAATTCTCAGAAGAAGCTTAACCTTAGGCATGCTAAGTGGGTAGAGTATATCCAGTCCTATACTTTTGTTTTGAAGCATAAGGCTGGGTCTGAAAATAAGGTAGCTGATGCCCTTAGTCGTCGATCTTTGTTGTTGAATTCTGTTAGGGCTGAAGTCATAGGGTTTGGGCAAATCAAAGAAGAATATGAGTCGTGTCCGGATTTCAAGACTGTATACCAGGATCTAACTCAAGGACCATCTAGTGAACATAAGGATTATTCCCTTTTAGATGGCTTTCTGTTCTTTAAGAATAGGCTTTGCATCCCTAGAACCTCTCTTAGGGAATTCTTGATTTGGGAAACTCATGCTGGAGGTTTAGCTGGCCATTTCGGAAAAGATAAGACAACCCTGGCTATTGAAGACCATTTTTTCTGGCCTAGCTTAAAAAGAGATGTAGCACACATTGTGGCTAGGTGTCGGACCTGCGCTGTTGCCAAACAGCGAAAACAGAACACCGGCCTTTATACCCCACTCCCTGTCCCAGATCGTCCTTGGCAAGATGTGAGCATGGACTTTGTGTTAGGTTTGCCTAAGACCCAGAGGAGGCATGACTCTATCTGTGTTGTAGTAGACTGATTTTCCAAGATGGCCCATTTCTTGCCTTGTTCCCAAACATTTGATGCGTCTAAGGTAGCCACCCTGTTCTTCAATGAGATAGTTTGACTCTATCGCCTACCCAAGACCATTGTTTCAGATAGGGATGTTCGGTTCACCAGCTATTTCTGGAAAACCCTTTGGCATAAGTTAGGGACGAAACTTAAGTTTTCAACTGCCTATCATCCCTAGACTGACGGCCAAACCGAAGTAGTGAACCGTAGTTTAGGCAATCTGCTAAGGTGTCTTGTTGGTGAAAACATTAGGAACTGGGATTTGTACTTACCTAGAGCTGAATTTGCATATAATGACTCGGTCAATAGGTCTACGGGTAAGAGTCCATTTGAAATTATGCATGGTTACAAACCCCACACACCTCTTGACCTAGCTCCTTTACCAGTCCACACACGGGTCTCCGAGTCTGCCGAAGTTTTTGCACAGCATATAAAAGACTTGCATAAAGAAATTCAAGCCAAAATAAATTTAAGTAATGAAACTTATAAAAAATTGGCTGATTCTCAAAGGCGAGTCAAAACTTTTGACGAAGGAGACTATGTAATGATTAGGTTAAGGCCTGAACGGTTTCCTCCTGGAACCGTTAGAAAGTTACATGCTAGGGGAGCTGGACCATTTAGAGTGGTAAAGAGAGTAGGATCCAATGCCTATGTGCTCGAGTTGCCTCCAGAACTAGGCATTAGCTCCACTTTCAACATTACAGACCTAGTAGAGTATAGGGAGCCAGCTGTGATTCCCAGTGAGGCTTTTGAACCTAATCCTACTCTTGAGAGTGAACCTGACCCTGTGTGTCCACCAACAAATTGGCCTGTGAGGAAAGAGCAGATTGAAAAGATCCTGGATGATCAGGTTATCTCTACTTGTAATCGAGGATACCAAAGATACCTGGTCCACTGGCTAGGATGGCCAGATTCTGATTACTCTTGGATCTCCCGAGAAGAGTTACAAGAGCTGGACCCAGATCTCTTGGAGAGATACCAGAGCCAACTGGATCCATACTCGACAGGGTCGAGTTCCTCCTACCCTGGGAGATTTGGTGCGGGCACCAGACTTAGAAGAAGACTTCAGAGCTCCATCTGGATCTCTGATTAACCTTGCCCAAAAAATTAGGGTTTTTGGTTTGTAATAAGAGTTGACTAGATCAACTCAATTTAGCTTGAGTCTACATTACCTGCATTTTATTTTGTTGAGTCATGTTGACTCAGTAGTGGACTAGGGTTTCAACCTAGGGTGTTACATTTTCTCCCAAGACCAAGCAAGTGGACACCACACTCCCAGCCACACTCCCAGCCATACGCCTGAGTCCAGGGGGTGCCATATCTACATCCAGCAGCCTTTGGTCCCCACCCCACAGATAGCAGCTTCCTTCTCTCATGCGCCAGATGAGGAGAAATCCACCAAGAGTCCATAAATCAAGGGGGCGGCCAAGACTTTCCCAAGAGAACCAAAGTAAAGATGGGAAGAAATTTTCTTGGAGAGAACTTCAAGGAGGCGCCCACTACCTGCCAAAAAAATCCAAAACAAAGATGGGAAGGACCTTGACTTAGGGAGGAAGAAAAGGAGTCCAAAAGAGTTGATCCATGGAAGGAAAAAAATTCTCTTGAAGATCCAAACAAGGAGGCGCCATCTACCTGCCTTTTATAACCCAAATCAAATTTTTTTGGTACCTTGGCCGACCATATGTGTATGATTTATCCTGATTTGTAGATCCCCTCCTTTAGTCCCACATGGGAAGATGTAAAACCCTACTCCCTTGTAAAGCCTTATAAATTAAACCCCTCTTGTAAGTTTAAATCAATCAGATGAATGAAATCAATTTTTTTTGTGAGCAAACTTTGTGTTTTCTCTCTTTCGCACTTGCATCCAGGTGTTGAGCTCCGTGAGGGAGTAAATCCGGGTTCCCCTGGAACCTTGAGGAGGTGTGAGATCTCCAAAACCCAAACCCTAGGTTAGCCACACCACTCCCAAACCCTAGCCGCCATCACCCTTCTCTTTCCACCAAGCCCTAGTCTATTCCACTTCTCATAGCCACCCTCTCCAAGTCCAGGCCGGCCACCAGCATCCAGCTCCAGTCCAGATACTTCATATCTACAGCAATTCTAAGAGGAAGTCAGATCGGCCTCCAGGAGAATCCTGATTTCAGCAATTTCAGCTTTCAAGTTCTTCAACCTGGTAAATCTTTTCTTGAGTATCTGAATTCCATCACTTGTTCCTCTTCTTTCCCAGATCTTGAGTCCAAGAGAAGCCGACCAAACCACAAGACCAGTATTGGAGGATCCATTGCGAAGATAGCCGACTCCGAGGATCCCACAATCTGCTCGAGAGAGTTCTTCCACCAAAATCCTGAGAAGATCACTGTCTGGTTAGTAAACCATCTCTCCTCTCTATTTTTGTTCTGTTGAAAGTTCAGAGCGAAACCCTAGGTCTGGGAGTTTCTCAACCCCCAGCGATCCGTTACTTCTGAACTACTCTGATAATTTAGTTTCATCTAAATTGTGCTTTCAATCCTTACCTAGTTTCCTTCAACTTAGTTTAGCTTTACTTTGAGTCAAAGCCAATTTCTGAAATATAAAAAAAAAAGAAAAAAAAGAATTAATCTTAAATTTACTTCCGCATACGCTTCCTTGTTCTTTGTTCTGCATCAAAAACCAAGAAAACAAGTGCACTCCCACTTGTCTTCTTATACACACATGGTTCATCCACATTTTTGACAAAACCAAATTCTTTAATTATTTCATCAAAATAGATGTTCCAACTCCTCGATGCTTGCTTAAGTCCATAAATAGACTTCTTTAATTTGCATACCTGATTTGGTCTCCCACTTGAGACAAAACCCTCTGGCTATGACATATAGACTTCTTCCTCAAGGTTTCCATTGAGGAAAGCAATCTTTACATCCATCTGCCAGATGTCATAGTCATGGTTTGCTGCTATGGCAAGCATTATCCAAATGGACTTGAGCATAGCTACTGGAGAAAAAGTTTCATCATAGTCTATACCATGTTTTTGTCTGAAACCTTTTGCTACCAGTCTAGCCTTGTAGGTCTCAATTTGACCATAAGCTCCAATCTTTTTCTCGAACACCCATTCACATTCTATTGGGTTAATTCCTTCAGGTAGATCTACCAAAGTCCAAACCTGATTGTAATACATGGAGTCCATTTCAGATTTTGTGGCACTTAGCTATTTGTCGGAGTCTCTACTCTCGACAGCTTTCGAATAGGTCATAGGATCATCATTCTGTATGATACTGACTTCATTGTCATCTCCGATGACAAAGCCATATCTAAGAGGTTCTCCCCGCACCCTCTCTGACCTTCGGAGAGGAGGTGTGTATTGTGGCTGTTCTTGATCCTCAAGAACTTCTGGTTGAGGAATATCTCTTGAAGGCTCATCAGTTTGTTGGTTTAGTTCTTCACATAACTCAAGTGAAGAATTACTACTTCTTTCTTGGATAAATTCTTGATCCAAGAATGTAGCTTGCCTACTGACAATTATCTTTTGCTCAGTAGTATTATAAAAGAGGTATCCAACACCCTCTTTTGGATAACCAACAAACCTATATTTGTCAGCCCTAGCACTTAACTTATGTTCGAAATTGTTCTTGACATAAGCGTGGCAACCCCAAATCTTTAAGTATTTAAGATTTGGTCTCTTGCCATTCCATAACTCATATGGGTGCTACTTACTGACTTAGACGGAACCCTGTTTAATATATATGCAGCAGTTTCCAGGGCATGTCCCCAAAAGGAAATGGGAAGATCTATGAAGCTCATCATGGACCTCACCATATCTAATAAAGTGCGATTTCTCCTTTTTGCCACTCCATTTAACTAGGGTGTATAAGGAGTCCATACAGAAATAATGCCTTTGTCTTTGAGATAGTTTAAAAACTCACTAGACAAGTATTCACCTCCTCGATCAGAATGAAGAGTTTTAATACTAAGTCCAGTTTGTTTTTCAACCATACTTTGATATTCTTTAAATCTATCAAAAGCTTCAGACTTGTGTTTTATAAGATACACATAACCAAACCTTGATAAATCATCAATAAAAGTGATGAAATAAGAATATTTTCTTTTGGCCTGAGTTGACATAGGTCCACACACATCAGTATGTATAAGACCTAACAATTCAGTTGCTCTTTCTCCATGTCCAGTGAATGGAGACTTAGTCATTTTTCCTTTGAGACAAGATTCACAAGTTTCTAATGTTTGGAAATCATTAGAGTCAAAGTAATTATCTTTGACTAACTTGTTTATTCTTGACTCACTGATATGACCTAATCGGTAGTGCCAAAGATATGTGACATTGTCATTATCTCTTTTTCTCTTCTTATCATCAATAAGAAAAGTATTATCATTGAGTTGCAAAGTTAGAAGACCATTTATAAAAGATCCATGTCCAAATATTTTATTATTATAAAGAATAGAGAGCCACTACTCTTTACACTTATTTCATATCCCTGTTGTAATAACAAGGGGATAGAAATAATATTTCTAATAATATCTGGTACATAGAAGCATTCTTCTAGCTTTATTACATCACCCGAAGATAATAAAGGAAGATAGGTGCCCACAGCTTCAGCATATATGGCTTCACCACTGGCCCCATGCAGCTTAAAGTCACCCCTCTTCAATCTTCTGATTCTATGGAGTCCCTACAATGAATTGCATATATGAGATCCATATGCGGTATCTAATACCCATGAATTAGAAATAGAAGCACTCAATGATAAATTAGTTTGTATCATGTACAAACCTTTAGATGCTCCAGTTGCATCTTGCTTCTCACTTGCAAGGTAAACCTTGCAATTCTTCTTCCAATGCCCAGTCTTGTCGCAATGGAAACAGGCTCCATCATCCTTCTTAGCTTTCTTATTTTTCTTCTAGGTGCTCTTCTTAAAGTTAAACTTTCTTTTCATACCCTTTTTCCTTGCCTGTTTCTTTCTTCCATTAACAAGAAGAACATGAGCCTTATCTCCTTTAGAGTGGCACTCAGCTATCTTAAGCATGTTAAGCAGCTCTGGCAAAGTGGTATTCAATTTGTTCATATGGTAGTTAAGAACAGACTGAGAAAAGAAATCTGGGAGTGACTGCAGGATCAAGTCCTGATTAAGTTCACTATCCATCACAAACCCTAATTGACCCAATCGAGTGATTAAGTCAATCATTTTCAGCACATGGATTTGCATAGGTGAACCTTCACTCATCCGTGCTCGGAACAACTATTTCGATATCTCGTATTGGGCAGCCCTACTTTGCTCTCCATAAAGCTCTTTTAAATTGAGCAATATGGATTGAGGTTCTAGACCTTCATGTTGCCTCTGAGCTCATTGCTCATGGAAGCCAACATGATGCACCTGACAATCATACTGTCATTTAGCCACATTTGATGTGTGGCCCTTTCCTCCTCTGAAGCATCCTCTCCAATCACCTCAGGATCCGGAGAATCAAGTATATAGGAAAGCTTCTCCTGAGTTAATACGATTATCAGGTTCCTCAACCAATCCATATAATTTGGACTGGTTAACTTATTAGCATCCAAGATGTCCCTCAGTGATAAGTTTGAAGCCATAAATATAAAAATCCTACATTTAATTAAAGAACAATATTAGCAGACCACTCAAGAATGACATTCATAACTAGATAAGGACTTACTATCTAATTATGTCTCCCACTATTTTCTTCAAATACCATAACCCTCATTTTATGGTAAACGAGAAACATTCCCGGTTTCCTTAGTAGGGTTGAGATCCTAATTCCTCATTAGTGCCTTGGTTACACAACAAACACTAATAAGTTCAAAGGTAGGACTTACTTTTCAATTGCAACCCGTGCAATTCTCAACAATTATCTTTGCCTCTAAGACACTTATAGTCTTGTGTTACACAACAAACTATAATGTCTTAGTTTAGTCAAACCCTTCATTTCTATATAGCTATAATTGAAGATTGTTGCCCTTGTGTTACATAACAAAGCAACAATTTCGACCATGCCATAAAGCACTAAGTGAACCAATACAAATTTCATATCAAATTTTAGAGTAGATCTTGTGTTACACAACAAACCTACTATAGTTTTGATATTAATTTGGCTTAGCATGAAGGAAGGCAAATTATAGTATACATAATCAATTAGCATTCTCAAGTTAAGGTTTAGATATGACCAAATTGGCTAGGTAAGTGGAAGGGGTGAGGGGGTCCCCCCGTTGCTTTCCTTAGACACCAATTAAATTGGCCAGGTTAGACAACAGAACCAATTAATAAACCTCAATCCCTTTACCTTCCCAGAACCACTTGCCTAGACACCAATTGGCTGATCAAACCCTAATTGGTTCTGCATCATGATTAATTTGATACTAAGACTAAATATGATTTTTAATGAGGGCTTTGATGGTCTCAAACACATTCTAATGCTATTTAACATATCATAATGTACTTATAACAGAAAACCATACATATATGACATGATGCAAAATATATGCTAGGTGTGTCATCATTTTAGGACAACCTTACAACATAACAGACATCCACCGTTATGTTAGGACAACCTTATTTCAAAATGTGACTAAAAAAAAATATCTTGACATATTTTAAAGATTAGGGTTTAAGTGTTAAAAAACCCTAACTAGTGACTAGCATAAGGCATATCAATCTAGCATATGCATAACATTGCATGATGTTCATAGCAATCATATCATAGCATGATATTTCAAATACCCTACTGACTAGTCCAATCCTAAATAGCTATTAGGATAAAACATGTTATAACGATGCATTTGATCTACAATATGCATAAAATAATAACATGCTATTTTTCATAATAAAGTAGAGACCAAACATATGATCCCTAATATGCATTGAATCATAATCCTGGGAGGATCATCTTTATTACAAATGACAAATAGTTGAAATAAACTAAGGGTGGCTCTGATACCACTGTTGGGTTTCAAGGAGATCATTATGCAACTTAGTAAGACTGAATTATAAAATTTCATTCATAAAGATAACACTTTATTAGTTAGAAACCTTAATTCCCAAGATCCCTTATTCGATTACAACTAATATGTCAAAAAAGAAGGTTAATGAAACATACCTGGAGTGCTATATTCCACTTCTTCCACTAGACTCACAAGTGTATGTCCTCCAATGGTGATCCACACAAGATTTGAAACAAGGAAGAACTCCTTGAAGTTGCTTGCACGGGTAGGACTCTTTCGGAAGCCTTTTAGACTTTGGCCTTTGTAGGACTCACTATCCCACTATAGGACTCTTTGGACACTCTTCTAAACCACTCTTGGTTTTAGGACAACTCTCCTTTAGGACCCCTTAGACTTATGTCCTAAAACAAAGCCTTGTCCTAATAGAAAAGATCTTGTCTTAACAAGACAAGTCATGTCTTAAAGAAAGGAAGAGGGAGAGAGAAAAACTCAGATGGATAATACGGTAGAATCTAGACTCCTATTACAGATGACCGAATCAATATCATCTCATTCCACCGTACATCCTTTAAATAGTTTCTTAAGGGGCGTGAAACACATCCCAAATTTTTTTATCAGATATGTTTCTTCATATCTGATAAGACTCTTTAGGATTCAGGAGTCTTATCTGACATCTCTTCATGTCCAAATGAAACCTTCTCACGCCACATGGCATGTACCGATCTTTGGAAGAGCCAAGAGGTGTCTTCTCATTTCTCAAAAAATGGAGAAAATCGAAGAGATCTGAAAGTAGAAGGACTCTGCTTCAAACAGTGCGCCCTTTTATGAAATGTTGCAACCTTTCATCTGTGCCATTCATCCTTTCCTTCTTCATGCCAATTCAAAAATCATTGACCAGTCAAATCCTTCATGAAAGGGCATGGAGATAAAGATAAAGATTAGAAGAAGTCCAATCAACAGAAGAAACTCATCTACAAAAGGACTCTTGGTCCTTTCTACGTGCCAAATGAAGAGTCGCTTCTCTTCATAATTCGGTAAACCTTTTTTCCTACCATATGCTACCTTTGACAAAGTTAAAGTATACGCAATATGGGTGTCAAATGAAAGGGCATTAAATAATCTTTCTGATCATATAAAAATTTTTCTGATCAGAGAACTATAGACCCTTCCAGGCCCTTTTGAATGCCAACATGTCATTTAGGTATCAAGAGTCCTATGCCTTAGGGACTCTTCATAATTCCGAGATGAAACCTCCAAAAAATATCAGATAAAATCTCATAAATTCATCCTACTTAGAATATAACCCAATTTAGGTCTCCCATAAACTGGTTAGTCCATTTAGCAAGCAACCGGACCTAATTCAATTGGGTTTAGAAATTTGGTTAGCCTACACATGCTAGTGTGTCACCTAGCTAACCAATTAGGATCCTATGACCCTAATTAAATCATGAATGACTTCCTTGTCCAATTCTCTAGTGTGTGTGACCCATTGGGTTCCACATCTAGCCATCAGTAGGTTTAGGTTTGAGCCGATTCGATCCAATCGAACTCGATTGACCTAATTAGGTCAAACTAGCTCATCTAATCGTCCAATTCGAACCATCCATCGAATTGACTCATGAAACCAATCCAATTGGTTCATGAATATCTACAAGCCAAGATTGACATCTAGCAACATGTCATGCCTACCTGAAATATGAGGAATTTGGTAGAAATTATCAAAATACCCTTCAGTAGTAAGTTACTGTGCAATTCAATCTTTCGATCTCCCAGTATCCCGATTAAGTGATAGGTATGGATAGATGTCAAACCCTAATACTTAATCATATCGAATCTCAACTCGATAGTAAGGACTTAGCTGAAGACTGATTAGATTCCATAATCTCATCCTGCTTTGATCAAAGGCTCCTTAAGTCACTCATCGAAGAGATTGCATAGGATAACAATTCCTCTTACTAGGAATAATCGATTCCTTGTTGGTCCACTCATATTCTCCATACACCTTCCACCATACCCAGAACACCCCGTACATGTCATAATGGCATGAATGAGTATGAACCAAAATATGACTTAATGTGCACAAGGAACCATGGTGACCTTAGGTCTAAAGATCACATGCACAACTCCTACTCAGGGATCTATCTTTTGACAAGTAGTAAGACTTCCATAAGATAGTCCTGGTACAAATCAGTTCAATGTAGTCATACCCTAATGAGCACCCTTATCCTTGTATTAGTGTCTCTACACAAGTGGTTGTGAGACCAACCACTCTCATCATCTGAGCATACATAGGATAAGCTAGTCTTACCGGATTCATTGATCCCCGAATCAATTGTCCAATGACTAGGAACATTTTAGATTAGGGTTTATAGAAAATTAGGTCTCACTGTTATGAACTTCATCATAACCCTAATTCCATTGCTCTAATCTATGGGGTTCATCATAATCATAAATAAGACACAATAGTATATGATGAAAATAGATGCCTTTATTAATATATAATGTCATACAAGAGTTGGAAGAATACAAAAAAAAGGCCCTTATAATAATTGGCTCTTAGGGCACTTTTCTATCACCTTCTTAATGGTGATCAAGTGGGCCGGCCAAAGTCGGGCTTGGTCATTCGTTAGCTGGAAGTATTGGATTTGTCATATTAATGGTTGGACCTAACTAGAGACCCGCAATAGGAGGCCCCTAGATCGATTGGGGGTTCTGTGGGGCAAAAAATTTATTACTGAAAGTTGCTTAGGGAAGCAATTGGTTAGAGAACCTATCCTTAGGTGCATATGGGTTAGCCGGCCATAGTCGGGCTCATACATGGTCTATTGGATTTCAGTACCCACCATGAAATGTTGATTTCATGGATTGGAGTTAGAGGCTTCCAATCTGAATAAATTAGTGGGAGGGATCTTTAGACTAAAGTCCAAGTCTTTAGGTTTAATTAATTAATTCATATACTAATTTGGTCTTTGTTTTCCTTTTAGATGTCTTCAAACCTTTCACTCCGATCACTTCTCGATAGCGAGAAGTTAAAGGGTTCCAATTTCGATAGCTGGTATCAAAAATTGAGGATAGTCCTGGAGCACGAGCGGATCCTTTATGTGATAACGGATCCAGCACCCAAAATTCTTCTTGCTAATGCTCAGAGTTTGGTCAGGGACACTTATTTGAAGTGGGTTTCTGATCAAGCTTCAGTCAGATGCATAATGTTGGTGGCAATGAACGATGAGTTCAGTCACAAATTCGAGGAGGCCCAGCCAGACAAGATCCTTTAAAAGTTAAAGGAATCTTTTGGCATGCCAGACGATGTGGAGCGGTACAAAGTGTCTTACACCATCTACAATGCCAAAATATGGAATGGCTCTTCGGTCACTGATCATGTATTGTACATGATCGAGATGATCGAAGATTGGGCAAGCTCGGATGTCCCTTGCATGAGTAACTCGATAAGGATGCGATCCTGAATTCTCTACTCTCCTCCTATCTTAACTTTCTCGATTATTATAAATGAATAAGCCTGCAGTCAATTACCATGATTTGATGGGGTTGCTGCAGACTTACGAGAAGGACCACTAACTGAATAAGGGGGTGGTAAATTTAGTGGGAGGTTTTAGAGGTTGTCGTCCCTTTAAGAATGGGAAGACAAAAGGTATAAGGAAAAGAAGGTGTAGAGTGCTCCTGGCCCAAGTCAGGCCAAGAAAGTGAAAGCTAATAATCTAGTACAGAGTGCTTCTATTGTAAGAAGCAGGGACACCGGAAGAGGAAATGTCCTCTTTATCAGGCATCCTTAGACCCGAACAGGCCAAGGAAGGGAAAGCAGCAGGCTGCTGGACAAGGTATTTATATGATAAAACCTTGTAATTTCTTTATTTATGACACTACTAACTGGGTATTAGATACTGGTAGTCTTATTCATGTTTGTAATTCATTACAGGGACTGCAGGTTAGCAACAGATTCAAGGATGGGGAGCAGTTCCTAAGTATCGAAAATGGAAATCGTGTTCTAGTGCTGGCGATCAAAGTTCTGAGTCTTATTTTTGAATCTAGCACTGTCGAATTAGTCGACTGTCATTATTGTCCTAGTTTTATTATAAGCATCATCTTTGTAGGCCTATTGGCCAATTGTGGTTATGAACTTTTAATAAAAGAAGATTTTTGCCAAGTTATTGTGAATAACTCTGTGATAATGAAAGCTAAGTTAAATAATGGCTTTTATGTTTTGTCACGGCCTGTTAATATAATGTACATGTCTAGCAAATGCCCAAGGATAGAAAATGTCAGTGACTTGTATCTATGGCATTGTAGGCTAGGTCATGTTAACCAGAGTAGGATAAACAAGTAGCGAGGAGATGGCCTCCTCAAGGTCAGTGATTTTGACTCACTGCCCACTTGTGAATCCTGTTTGCTTGGTAAAATGACCAAGTCACATTTTACTGAAAAATATGAACGAGCTATAGAACTTTTGAGTCTCATACATAGTGATGTATGCGGACCCATGATAGTGCCAGAGGAGGACACAGATATTTCATTACATTTACAAATGACCTTTCCAAGTATGGTTATGTCATTTTGATGATACATAAATCCGAGTCGTTTGAAATGTTCAAAAGATATCGTAATGAAGCGGTGAAACAAACTGGAAAGAGTATTAAAATCCTTCGATTTGATTGAGATGATGAATACCTATCCGGTGAGTTCATGACATATCTTGAGGAGAATGGGATTATCTCTCAATGGACTCATCTAGGAACACCCTAGTTGAATGGTGTGTCCGAAAGGAGGAATCGAACCCTATTAGACATGGTTCGATCCATGATGGGCTTTGCAACTCTGCCGCTACCCTTCTGGGGATATGCACTTAAGACAACTTATTACTTGCTGAATAATGTTCCGAGTAAGTCTGTTGTCTCCACTTCATATGAGTTATGGACTGGACGTAAGCCCTCAATTTCACACCTTCGGGTCTAGGGTTGTCCAACTTATGTAAAGCATTTAGACTCAGATAAACTTGATTCTAGGTCTGATCGATGCCTATTTATAGGGTACCTTAAGGAAATAAAAGGGTATTTCTTCTACTTAGAGGACGTATAAAAAGTGTTCATTACTCTTAGGGCTATCTTATTGAAAAAAGTGTTCCTTGAAGAACGAACTGTAGCCTCTAAGATTGAACTTGGTGAAGTTCAACCAGTGGAAGAACTTGCACACTCTAAGGACATCATAAAATCGACTGTGATTGAATCATACCCGGAATCCATTAATAGGAGATCCGGTAGAGTACCACGTTGGCCGGACAGATATTACGATTTCTTCATCCGGACGGTGATCCCATTAAGCTCGATGAGAATGATGAGGATCCGATCACCTATATGGATGCACTTCAGAGATTTGACTCTGAGTAATGGCTTGGAGCCATGCGATCCGAGATGGAGTCCATGGAGATCAACAATGTATGGACATTGGTTGATCCACCTGAAGGGATAAAACTCATCAGGTGCAAGTGGATTTTTAAGAGAAAAAGGGCCACAGATGGGAAGGTGGAGACCTATAAAGCCTGTCTAGTTGCCAAGGGGTATCGTCAGCGATATGGTATCGATTATGACGAGATGTTCTCCCCTGTGTCAATGCTCAAGTCCATTCGGCTCATGCTTGCTTTGGCAGCACATTTTGACTATGAGATCTGGCAGATGGATGTCTGAACCACTTTCTTGAATGGGGAGCTGGATGAGGAGGTGTATATGATACAACCTGAAGGGTTCATATCCACAAATGAGTCAAATGTGTGCAAATTGCAGAGGTCCATTTATGGACTCAAGCAAGCATCTCGAAGTTGGAACATGTGATTTGATAAGTGTATCAAATCGTATGGCTTCATTAGGAATGAAGAGGAACCTTGTATCTATAAGTGGGTTAATGGTTCTGTGATTGTATTCCTGGTACTATATGTTGATGACATTCTTTTAATTGGGAATGACATTGCAACATTGCAAGGAATAAAGGTCTGGTTGTCATCTCAGTTTTCCATGAAAGACTTTGGTGAAGCTTCTTACATAGGGTATGAAGATCTATTAAGATAGATCTAAGAGGCTTCTAGGATTGTTCCAGTCTACGTACATTGATACCATGCTGAAACTGTTCAGCATGGAGAATTCCAAGAAAGGTTATCTCCTGATAGGTTCTGGAATTACTCTTTCCAAGAAGGATTGTGCGACAACTCCTGAGGAAAGAGAGCACATGAGTAGAGTTCCTTATGCTTCTGCAGTGGGCTCTATCATGTATGATATGACATGTACTAGACTAGACATGGCATACTCATTAGGAGTGGTAAGCAGATACCAGTCTAACCCAGGTGAGGTGCATTGGAAGGTGGTTAAGACCTTCCTGAAGTATTTGAGAAATACTAAGGACCAATGGCTAATTTATGGAGAACCTGACTTGAAACTTGTGGGGTATACTGACTCTAGTTTCTAGTCTGACAAAGATTATAGCAAGAGTGTGTCAGGGTTTGTGTTTACCCTAAATAGAGGAGCGACCTATTAGAAGAGTTTCAAGTAGGCAACAGTTGCAAACTCGATATGTGAAGCAGAGTACATTGCAGCATCAGATGCAGCAAAGGAAGCCGTGTGGTTGCGGAAGTTCCTTAGAGAGTTAGGGGTGGCACCTTTCCTAAATGGTCCTGTTCTTGTGTATTATGATAGCACAGGAGCCATTGCTCGAGCTAAGGAGCCAAAGTCTCATCACCGCACCAAGCACATTCTACGGTGCTATCATCTCGTGTGAGAGATCGTGGAACGAGGTGACATCAATCTTATGAAGATCGATGAAAAGGAGAATCTGGCCGACCCCTTCACTAAAGCCCTCGAAATCAAAGAGTTTGACTATTGTAAATGGGAAATGGATATTAGATACTGTTCTGATTGGCTTTAGTACAAGTGGGAGTTGTTGGGAATTGTATCCCAAAGCCAATCGCCTAGACTGTAGGTGGTTGTGCTTAGTATTGTAATTTGTATATGAATTAATAAAATTTTATTTTGCCAGCTCATCACATTATTCATTTCCCTGTAATGAACTCTGTTCATGTGATGAAGTCCTTAGGACTGCACTGACTTCGATATAGAGAGGATATATCAAGTGGTCCTTTAAAAAGGTTCACAACCAAAGGATACATTATACAGGATGGCAATGTATGAAGTGTAGGTTGTTGTGGTTCACATCGTTTGGTTGTCCTCTTGACCAAAGTAGTGAGGTGATAATGATGTGATCTGCAAGTGAGATGTGTGACATCTCATTGAATGTGACTCCGTGGAGCTCCTTTCTACCAAAGGATTGCTCGCGATTGGATATGGGTATATGTGTACCTCTGACCTGAGGTCACCATGGTAGCTTGCAAGTAACTCCCTGTGCTTTGGTGCCAGACTATCCAAATTTCTAATATGGTGACAAAAGGTTTCTGGGTACAAGCAAATATTTGTGGAGCAGTGGTGGACCAAGATGGAATTGACCTATCCAAATTGTTTGGATTGAATGTCTCACAGTGTTTCAATTTAGCAAATCATCGGTCGGGGTAGTCCTAGTGAGGAGTCGCTGGACTTGCAAGGTTGAGACATGTTATGGATTGACTCAGTTAGGGTTGGCAGTCTAACCTTAGGCCATCTTGAGCATTGGAGGTCAAAGGGATGAATTATACAGTAACCAAATGCTAGAGGTTTGATAGATTGCTCTCGCATCTTCGGCCTATTCGGACGCCGGGACTCATTTCTAGATGGTATCTAGTGCTGGTACTGGAAGTGTTCCAGTGCTACCATTTAGGTTCAAACCTATGAGGTCACATGCCACAGAGGATTTCTTCTTGATCTGAGAGCCAATCAACGATTGGAAATCATTTTGGTATTAAGGTCAAATGGTCTGATTGAGCACACATTGAATTTATTCTGATTAACCTGGTCTGATTTGGATTAACCAGGATTTGTTTGGGTCAACCAGGAATTGTTCCTGGTTGACCAGGACTGGACCCATGTTTTCTTATTGATCGAGTTTAGTCGGATCGGGGTTTTTTTGAACTGGTTTAAACTTGGTTTGTTTACATCGTTGTTTTCTCCCAGGACTTTAAAAACCGGTTTTGAAGTCTTTCCCTATTTCTCTTCTCTCTATTTCACCGATTGAATGGGATTAGAACTGCTTGCAGATCGATTGAAGTTGAATGCTTGAATGGGATTTCAGATTTTGATCCATTTGCACAGCGATCTGGATAGGATCTCTCAGTGTTTTCTCTCACATGACTTTCCTATTTCATGGTCCCTATTTTATGATGATATTTCCTACAGTTCCCAGCAATTTAAATCGATCCAAACCATTTCAAATGTTTTGGTTTTTATTTGGACTCTCTCACGAGGTTCTCCTGGCTTCACAAGTTTTTCCATCGATGGTATTTTCTGGGTTCTCTCATCCTATATTTTATTTTTGGTTGCTGGTCATGAGAGAGAGGAGAAGAGGTTGTAGCAAAGCATGTAGGAGAAAGGAATCAAGAGAATAGATAACAGGGCATGCGAGTTGGGAAGAAATAGGGGATTTGATTTGAGAGGAGTAGAGAGTTTTTTTTGGGACGAGTTTTCTGAGTGCAGAAAATTCATGGAGCATCCTATGATTCTCTTCCCTGTTTTTTAGTTTCCTTGGTGTGCTCTTGGTGGAGTTTGGGCGGTCTTGGAGAAGACCGTCCGTGAAGATCTTTTGGTTTTCCCTGCTCCACATAGCCATGACCTTTTGTTTTATTCTTGGAGGACTAGCACCCTTCCGGGAGTTGGATCAGTGAGAGCCCATGCGTGGATACTCTAGAGGGTGGACACTTGGACACCTCAAGAGATTGGACCGATTATCTCTTCTTCTTGCAGTTCTAGATCTAATTTGCTGTTGAAGGAGTTCAACCAGTTGCTTTGATTTGCTGCTGATATGTTTTGAAGACTGAGGGAGTCGGCTTCTTCCAGCTTTGATCAGGTATATTATTTACTTTTGTTATCATGCATGCCTAGATCTAGAAATTATCATGTTGTTTATAATTATTGCACTTGCCTTTACATGCCTATGTACCTATTTAATGCATCATTTTATGTTATATCCTGTGCATGAGTAGGTTTTTTCCGTATGCATGCTTAAAAAGTTTAATTATGCAATACCTACTCCCTAGTATAGCATTCCTAGGATAGGCATCCGGTGTACTGGTTTTCCTTCACTGGTAACAGGGCAGTTTGCTATGGAGATTACCAGTCTAGGTGGTGATGAAGACTCTTTCCTCTGTTCTTTTTCTTGTTGCTGGCCACGGGTGGACTCCTCTTCTCTTCTCTTGGATCTCCTTTTCCTCTATGTGCTTGATTCAACACCACGAGATCTCTTAGCCACTGCTTTTTTAGGTGCCGTTGCCGGTAATCAAAGGTGGGAGAGTGGTTTGAAGGAATCAAGGGATGGTAGGGTAGAGATGGAGTGGTCCCTAGTTGGAATGGAAGGTTCTATTCCTTATATAGGGTTTAAAAGAAAGACTGTGCCCTAGTTAGGGTCCTATGGTTTATATATAAAAACACCTATCCCAATATCCGAGTCGGCTCGGCCAGAGCCTTGCCTGCTTGAGTCGGCTTGGCCTGCTCGAGTTGGCTTGAACAAAAACTCTCAAAAAGGTTCTAAATCTCTCTAACAAGGTTTCTAATGATAGTAGCACATTAGGTAAGGTGGTCATTGTTCTTAAATTGATGAAGGAGGTCTTCTAGATAATTTTCCTTAATTTTGAAGAAATTAGGTCTGAAATTTTAAAAAGGGTCACATAATCCTAATTCTCCTCTAATCATTTGAAATCTTTCTTCATTAAGTGGCTTAGTAAAGATGTCAGCAAGTTGGTTTTCTATTGGAATGAATTCAAGTTCAATTTCTCCATTTTGTACATAATCCCTAATGAAGTGATGTCTATTTTCTATATGTTTTGTTCTTGAATACTGAATTAGATTTTCTGTCAGATTAATAGCACTTGTATTATCATATTTGATAGGAATTTTTGTTTGAATAACACCAAAGTCTTCTAGTTATTGCTTAATCCAAAGAACTTGTACACAATAACTACCTATAGCCATGTACTCTGCCTTAGCAGTGGACAGTGCTACAAAGTTTTGTTTCTTACAGTGCCATGAGATTTAGTTCAACCCTAGAAACTAGCAAGTATCGCTAGAGCTTTTTCTATCAATTTTACATCCACCATAATCAGCATCAGAAAATCTAATTAAATTTAATGAAGATTGCTTAGAATACCATAGACCAAGATTACTTGTTCCTTTTAGATATTTTTTGATTCTTTTAATAGCAAGTATATGTAACTATTTAGGGTTTGATTGGAATCTATCATATATACATACACTAAACAAGATATCAGGCCTACTAGAAATTAAATACAACAGTGATCCAATCATACCTTGATAAAGCTTTTGATCAATGTTGCTACCATCTTCATCTTTATCTAATCTGCAGGAGGGGCTCATGGGTGTTCTCATTTCTTTGGATGACTCCATACCGAACTTCTTAATGATCTCCTTGATGTACTTTGCTTGGTTGATAAAAATTCCTTTCTCTGTTTGCTTAATTTGGAGTCCAAGAAAGTAGGTCAGTTCGCCCATCAGGCTCATTTCAAATTTACCTTGCATTAACTCAGCAAATTCTCTACATAGATCCTCATTAGTTGCACCAAAAATAATGTCATCTACATAAATTTGTATAACTAACATATCATTCTCTTTCTTCTTAATAAATAATGTTGTATCTATATTGCCTCTTACAAAGTCATTTTCAAGTAAGAACTTGCTCATTCTATCATACCATGCTCTAAGTACCTGTTTTAATCCATACAATGCTTTATTAAGTTTAAAAACATGATTTGGAAGAGCATGATTTTCAGAACCTGATGGTTGTTCTACAAAAACTTCCAAAATAAATCCATTCAAAAATGTACTTTTTACATTCATTTGAAATAATTTGAAATTCATGTAGCAAGCAAATGCAAGTAATAATCTAATGGATTTTAATCTTTCTACGGGTGTATAAGTTTCATCAAAATCTATTCCTTCTTCTTGATTGTATCCTTTAGCCACTAATCTTGCTTTATTTCTAATTACCTTTTCTTGTTCATCAAACTTATTCCTATAAACCTATTTAGTTCCTATTACAGGATGATTTGAGGGTCTGTTCACTAAGGTCCATACATTATTTCTTTCAAATTGGTTAAGTTCTTCATGCATGGCCATCATCCAATTAGGATCATTTTCAGCTTCTCCTATACTATATGGTTCTACTTGTGAAACAAATGCTAGATAGTCATGTGCTTCTCTAGGTGATGCCTAGTCCTAACATCTTGTAAGGGATCACCTATAATTAAATCTCTAGGGTGTGAAGTTATATACCTTCATTCTCTTGGTAGATCACCATGATCTTTACTTACCATTTCTTCTCCTTCTTGAGTCAGTTTATCCTTAAAGCTCATGTTTTCCATTGCTTGATCAAGTGTACCTGCATCATTGTCTATGCACTCTTATTTTCTAGAAGGTGAGGGGTTAGATTCAACAAAAATAACATAAACATATTCTTCTACTGTTAATATTCTTTTGTTAAAAAACTCTATAAGCTTTTCTATTGATTGAATAACCTAGAAATATAGCTTCATTAGATTTAGCATCAAATTTTTCTAGGTTATCCTTTCCATTATTTAATACAAATATTTACAACCAAATACATGAAAATAATGAATGTTTGGTTTTTTGTCATTTCAAAGTTCATAGGGGGTTTACTTCAAAATCGGTTTTATCAAAACATGATTCAAAATATAGCAAGCAGTGTTTATAGCTTCTTCCCAAAAGTACCTTTGAAGATTGCCTTTATAAAACATTGTTCAGGCCATCTCTTTCAATATCCTATTCTTCCTTTCTACAACACCATTTTGCTGTAGTGTTCTAGGAGCAGAGAAGTTGTGATCAATTCATGCTCAGTGCAGTAATCATCAAAATACTGATTTTTAAATTCTGTGTCGTGATCACTCTTAATAGAAATTATTAAAAAAAAATTTTGATTTGAAACTTTTTTGTAAAATTTTTGAAAAACTTTAAAAGCTTCATCTTTATGTGAAATAAATAAGATCCAAGTAAATCTCAAAAAATTATCTACTATCACAAGTCCACTTTCATACCACCTAGGCTTGTGGTCCTAGTTGGTCCAAATAGGTCCATGATGTGGCATGCAAAGATGAGTTCTAACTTAGAGGATTAATTAGTTGGTTGAGCAATGAATTCTACTAGCATAAACAAATTCATCCATAAGATAACAAGGGATTCATATGAAAAAAACTAAAAAGGAGATAGCTTAAACTAGGGCTTCATGTTTAATTCATGAAGATTGGACCTAACGGTTGGGAAACCATTCTCACTAGGGCTTAGACCATTCAAATATTCAAATCTAAGAATAAAGGAAGGTTTACTTACTGTTGGGGTATCCCGGTCTAGGTACGAACCGAACACTAGTTTGGTTTGTCGAAGACCTTTTCTCCGGATCACTGACTTCAGACCAGGAGAGGTCAGGCCAACTACAGGCAACCCAAGGCTTCCACCAGTCTACGACATCCGAGGGCCAGATCTTCGGATGATGTCTTCGGTCCTAACTGAAGACCAAGCTTCTTGACGACTTCTGAAGACACACTCTTCGATCCCTACCGAAGATGCAGTCTCCAGCTCTGGGTAGACACCAAGTCTTTAACCCATGTAGAGGATGAAATCTCCGACCGAGAATCTCTCTAAACATGAAAAATCTGAAGATGGGACCATAATTTGGCCTAGATAGGCAACAGTAACCAACGGTTACTATCGACAATCTCCATGCCATGATCATGGCTCATAAATCCAGCTGCCACGTCTCCGGTCTGGCCAGAACCACTCAATGACAACCCACGATCACCAATCATGGGGAGAAATTAACTCCCCACAATCGTCGAAAAAAGTGCGGGGCCGCAGGTTGGACATCTCCTTTTAAATAACGGTAAGGGGAATTGCTCGGGAGGTACGCACAGACACACATACTCATACACTTATGCATTCTCTAAGAGCCTTTCTCTCTTGTTCCCAACTTTCTTTCCCATTCTGTGGCTGGGATCCGCCTTTGACTTAGGCATCGGATTGTCCCTCGCTGGAATGACTCCGGCAAGGGATCTATTTTGTAGGTGAACCAGGGAGCAGTCCTGTGGTGTAGCAGCTTCGACCGGCCGATACAGGGACTCCACGCCAACAGATTGGCAAGCCAGGAAGGGGAGCAACACAGCACTTTTTAGGCTCCCTCCTAAACAAGGGGAAGTAAGGAGTTCCCGATGGCGAGAGGAAAGACTCAGATAACCTCCACAAGTTGAAGTCGTGCTCCGTCCCAAGGGGGCGTGCCCCCGGGGGAGAACGACGCCCCACCTCCCACAGTTATTGTGGGATTATAGCAATTCGAAGCCCTTATGAACCAGGTCACCAACCTCATGGCCATGGTTCAGGACTTCCAGAACAGAGCTTTTTCGGTGGGAGACCCACCAGCCGCCTCCAGATATAGCTCTCAGTCTCAAAGGAAAAGAGCCCCACGAGAGGATCCCACATATCTTTCCCCCCATTCTCAGCCCTCTCCTGAAGGCCAAACTTTGTGACTGCCTAGGTCCATCGATTACCCACAGAAATGGAAAAGCCCTAGGCGAACTCCCTCACCCTCCTCCGAAGACTCTACTTCTGTAGAGAGGGTGCCGAAGCAGACTCCCGACTATGATGGAAGATTTAGAGCCATTGAATCAAAAATGGCAAAGGCGCGGGAGCAGAGAATAAGGGATCTGAATGATCTCGATGATTTGATTGTGGGTGATCTACGCCCACCCTACACCGACCGCATCATGGCCGAAGTCATTCCTCGGCACTTCAGGGTTCCCAAGATGGAATGCTACGACGGCACCTCCGATCCCCTCGACCACTTGGACAGTTTCAAGGCCCATATGATGATCCAAGGAGCTTCGAACGCGATGTACTGCCTTGCATTCCTGGCTACCTTGAAGAAAGCCACTCGAATGTGGTACTCGAGCCTGCACCCAGGTACCATTGATTCTTTTTTTGAGTTAGAAAAACTGTTTGTCTTGCATTTCAGGACCTACCGCAAGACTCCCCGGAATATGGACACACTGTTCCTCCTTCACCAGAATAAAGGAGAAAGCCTGCGAGACTACATCTCCAGGTTTAATACGGCCATGCTTGAGATCCCCGATCTCAATGAGCATGTGGCCATGTCTGCATTGAAGAAGGGGCTTCATACATCCAGGCTTACCTTTTTCTTGGATAAGAAGTTTCCTAAAAGCTACGCTGAACTCTTGTCAAGGGCTCAGAAATACACCGATGCTGAAGAGCAGGCGGCTAACCGACGACTGATCGAAGGGAAGCTCCCTTCAAAAAAGAAGAACAACAGGGGACAAGGTCCCTCAATTTTCAATAACAACAATGGCAAATATATAGATCGCCGAAGAAGTCCTCCCAGGGCTTGAGCATCGGGAGGAAGATTTGACTCCTATACCCTCCTCAACCTCACTCGAGAGAAGATCCTCATGGAGATAGAGAAAGAAAATTATCTTCAACGGCCCCATCCCATGAAGGCCTCCTCTTCTGTAAGGAATAGGAACAAGTATTGCTGATTTCATCGGGACTACGGCCATAACACTGAAGAGTGCATCCAGTTGAAGGATGCGATTGAGGATCTCATCAAGAGAGGATTTTGGGGCGGTACATTAGTCATCAAGGACCTCGGTCGGAAGCAACTGCTCCCCAGCCACCTCTCGAAGAGGTCAAACTACCAAATCAAAGGCCCACCAATGGAGGTGTAGGGATGATACACCGGCCTATCGACTGGAGAAGGGACGAGGACGATGCCTCAAAGCGACTCAAGGACAACAACGCAATTCTCTTCTTTGACGATGACCTTGCGGGAGTTTGGCTCCTGCATGATGATCCCCTTGTAATCTCGGCCATTGTGGCCAACTATGATGTACAATGAATCCTTGTTAATAATGAAAGTTCGACTGATGTCTTGATTTACGATGCATTCTCTAAAATTTGTTTGCCTAGACATCAACTACAAAGGTCCCCCATACTGCTCACCGGATTCGGGGCAATCAAGTTCATGCCGAGGGAGAAATAGTGTTGCCTGTGACCCTTAGCGCTGAACCTCGACAAAAGACACTATCGATCAATTTCATGGTGGTCCAGATCCCCTCAACATACAAGATCATTCTGGGGTGGCCCACCTTGAACAGGTTTCGAACCATGATCTCCTCTCATTATCTCCTGGTACGCTTCCCCACCAGGAATGGTGTCGGAGAAGCTAGAGGAGACCAGAGGATATCATGATAGTGTCTGATGATACAAGATAGGCACTACAACGACTCTACAACCCCGGACCAGCTGGATCCAAGGGATACAACTACAAGCCCTGGTGAACCCATGGAGAGAACTGTCTTGGTACCTTTGACAAAGGAAGACCCCACTAGAGTTGTGCAGATCGGAAGTACCCTTGATGAGGAAACCAGAACGGAGCTGATCCATTTCCTCAAAGACAACACCGATGTCTTCGCCTGGTCGACTTCGGATATACCTGGGATTCTTGCCGAAGTGATCACTCATCAACTGGAAGTTACCCCTAGGTACAAACCAGTATGGCAGAAGAAAAAGAGTTTCACTCCTGAAAGACAGAAAGCCATGGATGAAGAAGTCAGCAAGCTCCTTAAAGCAGGGTTCATCCGGGAGGCCCACTACCCCGAGTGGTTGGCCAATGTGATAATGGTGAAGAAAGCTAGGGCAAGTGGAGGATCTGCATGATTACACAGATTTCAACATGGCTTGCCCAAAAGATAGCTTCCCTCTCCCGAAGATTGATCAATTAGTCGACGCTACTACCGGCCACCAGTTGCTGAGATTCATGGATGCTTTTTCTGGCTATAACCAGATTAGAATGGACTCGCAAGACAAGGAAAAGACGGCCTTCATCACTGACAAAGGTCTTTACTGCTACAAGATGATGCCATTTGACCTCAAGAACGATGAGACAACATTTCAAAGGTTAATCAACAAGATGTTCGAAAAGCAACTGGGGAGAAACATGGAGGCCTACATTGTCGACATGATCATCGAAAGCCTCCTTCGAAAAGATCACATCCACGACTTGGAAGAGTCATTCAGCGCTTTATGGTGCTATCGCATGAAGCTAAACCCGACAAAGTGCACCTTTGGGGTCATCTCGGGCAAGTTCTTGGGCTTTCTTGTCACCAAACGAGGGATTGAGGCAAATCCTGAGAAGATCCAAGCCCTAAAGGATATGAGACATCCCTCCTACAAAAAGGAAGTCCAGCAGTTAACAGGGAGAATTGCCTCCCTAAGCAGATTCATTTCTCGGTCAGCCAAGAAATGCCTCCCATTCTTCAAGGTACTTCAGCAGTCAAAGGGCTTTGAATGGTCCGAAGACTATCGTGCTGCCTTTGAGGAGTTAAAGAAGTACCTGGAAACCCCGCCACTACTCTCCAAACCACAAGAAGGTGAGGTACTCTACCTGTACCTCTCTACTTCAGATAAAGCAATTAGCTCGATCCTTGTTTGGAGAGATGAAGATGGATCCCACAAGCCGATCTACTACATCAGCAAAGTTCTGCATGATGCCGAAATGCGATATGCGAAGATGTAGAGGCTGATCTACTCTCTGGTGATTGCGACGAAGTGACTACGGCTGTATTTCCATTCCCACGCTATTATGGTACTGACCGATCAGCCCCTTAAGGCTATTCTTCGGTCTCCGGACAACTCTAGAAGGATAGCCAAGTGGGCTATAAAGTTAAGTGAACTCGACATCAGTTTTCAGCCCCGATCGGCTATGAAGGCCCAGGTGCTCTTCAATTTCTTGGCTGAATGCACCTGGAGGTCCGAAGATGAAGCATCTTCGGTAGAAGATGAAGTCCCAAAGGAGACGAAGTCCGTTTGGGTGCTTCATGTGGATGGAGCTTCCAATGCTATTGGATGTGGGGCTGGACTTATGCTGCCGAACCTGACAGCCAAATAATAGAATACGCACTTCGGTTCTCCTTCCATGCTTCTAACAACCAGACTGAATATGAAGCTTTGCTCACCAGACTTCGGATCGCCAAAAACTTGGGAGTCCGGCGACTCCGGGTCTTCTCAGACTCCCAGCTGATTGTAAATCAAGTTAAAGAAGAATATGCAGCCAAGGATGCAACCATGATGCGATACCTAGAGAAGATACAGGCCTTATCCTCTCAACTGGAATATTTTGAGATCATCCATGTCCCACGATCAGAGAATTCCCGGGCGGATGCATTGTCTCGACTGGAAACTACAACACTGGAATCTCTCGGGCACACCTTTGTTGAACATCTTGAAACTCCAAGCATAGCCGAAGAGGCTGTGGAGGTGCACCAAATCGACACTGAGCCAAGCTGGATGGATCCTATCATCAAATTCCTAAATGAGGGTGTACTGCCAGAAGACAAGGCGGAGGCCAAGAAAATCCACTGGATGGCATCCCAGTATGTCATCTTAGACAGGACCCTCTATAAGATATCATTCTCCCAACCACTGCTAAAATGCTTGGGACCGACAGATGCGGATTATGCCTTGAGAGAGGTCCACGAGGGTATATGCGATGATCACTTGGGAGGTAGGTCTCTAGCATACAAGATCATTCGACAAGGATATTACCGACCCTCCATCTAGAAGGATTCGGCTGACTTTATGCGAAGGTATGACTAGTGCCAGAGGTACGCCAATGTTTAGTGTCGCCTGCAAGTCACCTAACCCAACTGGTAGCCCTATGGCCTTTTGCTCAGCGGGGAATGGACATCCTTGGCCCATTCCCACCGGCATCAGGGCAAAGAAAGTTGCTTCTTGTGGCCATCGACTACTTTACAAAGTGGGTAGAAACCGAACCATTGGCCTAGATAACGGAGGGGAAGGTGGAGAATTTTATAAAAAATCCCATCATATTCAGGTTCGGCATCCCACATGTCATAATCACGGACAACGGGAGACAGGACTTTGGGCCAATGGTCTGAAGACGAGGTTGAAGGCCGCCAAAGGACTTTGGGCTGAAGAATGATCTCCATTCTCTGGGCATACCGAACTACCCCGAGAACGGCCACCGGCGAGTCTCCGTTCAACCTGGCATACGGTACCGAAGCTGTACTACCTATTGAAGTCTCCTTACAGTCCCTGAGAATTGACAACTACGAAGAACCTGGGAACTCCGATTGTAGAAGGATCGACCTAGATCTGCTGCCAAGTGCCAGACTTCATGCCCAGATAAGAATGGCGGCGTACCAACAAAAGGTCACCAAATACTACAACTCAAGAGTAAAAAAGCAAACTTTTCGCACAGGGGACATGGTATTGTGAAGGATGGAAGTATCCAGGCCAACAGAACAGGGTAAACTCTCCTCCAACTGGGAAGGTCCATATCAAGTCGAAGAAGTTATTCGACCAGGAGCATATCGACTCAAGACCCTAGATGGGAAGACTCTATCCTGATCGTGGAATGTACAAAACCTTCGCAAGTATTATCAATAAACAAGTTCCTAAATTTCCTGTGCAAAATTGCTCAATCCTACTCAACTCAGAATGGCTTGTTGCATCGACTGAATGAAAACAACGTAAGCGACCCAATCTAAAAAATTGGTCAACTGTGCAAAGGAGAGTCTGACCCACTCACCTTATCGGTATGCTCGACGAGTGCAATGGATGGCCCAGTCAGGCCACCAAGAAGATCAAAGGCGTAGGGATGGTTTTTGTAACCTACCCTACGGTAAATCCGAAGACGCACCGGGGCGAGCCTGAACAGCCTACCTTGATTACGACAGAAGTGCACAGGGATGGTGTAAACACCCTACCCAACGGTGAATCCGAAAACATGCCTAAAAGGACCACTGTCATCCTTTTCGTCGACAACAGACATTCCAAGAATGGTCCAATTGACCTCACTTCTTCCCTATAGACCAAAAATGGTCCGAGCAATTTACATTCTAGACAACACATGATATAACATATCGCAAGAAACACATGGGAAGAGGTAAGAGAAAGATATTTCATTTCATTTTTTTTGATTTTTACAAAAAGAAAAAAGAAAAAAGAAAGAAGAAACTCTCATAAAGAGAGAACAAAAAAAAAAGAAACTCTCAAAAGGAGAGGCCAAAAAAAAAAAGAAAAAAGGGTAGTAGCAGAGAGGTTGCGGGAAATTTTCAATAACCTCCCACCGGATTTTTCTCGTACCGATAGGGGGAGATCTGGAGGGACAACGAAGGGGCCCCGGGGTTCCCATCTGAACCAGAATCCGACCCCTCATCAGAGTCGAAATCAAATTCATGCTCGGGAAAGGGAATGGAGGGCTTGATGTTTTCCAGGCCCTTCAAGTCATAGAACTTGAAGGCCTTCCTCCTACATTCCCGAAACCTCTGATGGAAGGAGTCTAGAGCCACCTCGATGACTTCCTCCTTGAAGGCAGCAGATGCCCTGAAGTCCGAGATGGCACTCATGGCCTCCTTCTTGGCCTCCTCCACCTCCATGACTACCACCGTGACTTGGGCCCTGGCCTCCTTCAGTTGGGCCTCCAACAGGCAGACCTTCTTCTCTAGACGGTCCATGAGAGGCTCCTTGTCATCCCTCGGCTCGAAGAACTCCGGACTTTTCTTTCTCTTTGGGTCAACAGCCCTTCTCTTTGTGGCCCGACGAAGCTCAGAAGTGCTGAACCTCATTTCCAATTGGAAGAAGGAGCCTACAAAAATAGTGGCCCTTGATAGTAGAAGGCAAGGTCCTATTTATAAAGACCCTGCACCCACGACCGACTGCGAGGAGGCATGCTCCACGTCTTTTCCCAGCCGCATCAGAGAGCACCATGTGTCCGAGCGATGCTTCGAGAACCAGAAGGCCGCTCGGGGGTCATTCCCAGGACAACAACTGCCGGCACTTTGAATCCGGGGAAATCCCCATCGTGCGATGGTAACATTAATGGTTCCTTTTTGGAAAAAGGAGACCTGGTGGCACACAAGGCGCAAGAAATCATGACTGTATGAGTATCGATATGCCGCGTGGGCAATGAGAAACGCGATCAAACTTCCCTAATCACCGCATGATGGGGAGTTGACGCCTGTCTACCCCAACGGATAGATTTAGTATCAAGAGGAGGGTGACACCAGCCTAATCAATTATAGACGGTCTTCGGCAATGGAGTTCTAACCTATTTTGGAGTTCGTCTTCATCAACTACTGATCAAACGGCCTTCGGCCATGGCCGTTCGACCTAGCCAAAGAAAAACAAGTGAAACTTGTTCAGGCTACATCTAAAAACACAATACAGCATATACAGGAGGAGAAGAAGCCACTTTAAAATTTGGAAAAGTTGTCATGCAAAAGCCATTGATAGTACAAAAAAGGAAAGGAAGAAAATGCATCTAAAGCTACTATGATTATTCAACATCAACAGGAAGAGACCCAATACCACATGACTGAAGCAACTTGTCAACCTGTGCAGAAAGATCTCATCAATCTGGGCCGGGACCGGAGAACCTTCGGCTTGGACTCCCCCAGCCTGAACCTCCTCCTGAATCGGGATCGGAGTTGGGGTCACCCCCAGATCTTTGACTGATGTAGAGGCCTCCTCACCTAGGCATGGCGCCTCTTCGGTCTCTACTGTGGCTTTGGCCTCCTCTTCCTTCTCTTCTTCTTCTTCGGTTATGTCAAAGGGAGGGATGCCGAAAATATTAAGGTGTGGGAAGGCCTCCCTTACCTTGGAAAGTCCGTCATTAAAGCCATGCTAGTAGCCGTACAAAGACGCTTCATTCATTTCCTCTTGGAATTGTGAGGACTTCTTGAAGTCTGCTACAGCATCATCCACCTGCTTTCTCAGGGATACAAACTCTCTCTTGGCCGCTTCGAACTTTAGAGTCTCCTCTTCAGTCCTCTTGGCAGCCTCCACCGCTACCTTGGTCAAGCTCTCTATCTTTTCCTGATTCTCCCTGGTAGCTTGCTCCAAGGAGTCAATTTGTTTCCTGCTTTTCCTCCACCCTACCCCTTGCTCCGCTATTGTCAGATGGGCATTCTTTAATTCGCCCTTCATGTCATGAACCTCATCATTCACCCGAACAAGGTGGTCCTCCATAGACTGTCTCAACTCTTCGACCACTTCTTTTGCGGCCCTGGCAGCATGGAGCTCCTCCTTGAGGCCATGGATGAGGCTGTCAACATTTCCCAGGCCCTCCTCCATAAAGGTAAGGTCATAGACCAACTGCATCAAAAACATGGAGTTATGGATCGAGTAATTCTCAAAACAAAGGGGACGACAAGGACCATACCTGTTACAAGGCGGAGAAGGCAGAATTAAACACCCTGGGAAGGTTCCGATTTTAAAGAATTGCCAAATAATGAGGCAGCAGCGTGCCTTTTAACGCCTGCCTAGCTATAGCGGGGACCAGCAGTCCCCTTGAAGGTGAAAGCTTCGAAGAGTTCGCCGAATGGCTTCCAGCTGGGGAAGCCCGCGAACGAACTCTCCCTCGACTTGCCGTGCTTTGCCCCTATTAACCACAGGGGGGCAAAATGGTGGCACATCCATCGCCTAAGGTGGACTCCCCATTGTGCGAACCGGGGAAGTAGCCACCGGTGGAGTTTCGACTGAACAAGGTCTCGATGGGGCCCCTCCCGCGGGTGCCACATCTTCCCCTGAGATTTCCTGGGATGACGAAGTGCTCCAGTCCCCCTCAGGACCGTCCCTTCGAGCCTTCTTCCGAACCGTCGAACTTATGAGAGGGGCTTGTGCTACCCTCTTCTCAGAAGTTTGACAGAGCCAGCTCACACCGGGCTTCATTCCACCACCTACAAGCAGAAGAACTCCTTTCAGTCGACTGAGCTACAACAAAACCAGAGGAAAGGGAGCAGAAATTTCTGTCACTATGCCTAATGCAGGGAATTTGCTAATTCCCACAAGATGGAGATTTCTCTCCTCCAACAACTCCCGGATAGGGGCGACTTCCGAATTAACCCGGAGATCGTAGTTTGACTCATCAACTGCCAAGACCTTCTTCCCATCATTGGCGATTAAGTGAGGCTTCTTCCAAACAGTGTCGAAGCCCCATGGATCGAAGGATAGAACGAACACAAAAACAGGTTTCCACCCATGGATGGTGCTTGGCATGTCCTTGATGACCTTGTGGCCTGGTCGAGGGCCAATCACCCACCATCCGTTGCTATGGAAATCCCTCTTGAGTACAAAAAGGGCCATGAATAAATTGGTCCTAGGTTCTATGTTTGCAATGCTGCACAAGACCAGAAACCCGCAGATGTTTCGGATACTGTTCGGGGTCAACTACACCGGCACTACTTGGTACAAGCGGAAGATTTTGATAAAGAAAGGGTACAGGGAAAATCTAAGGCCGGCCTTCAAATGATCCTCGTACATGGCTAGGCACCCGGGGGGAGGTTTGTTCACCCATTCCTTGGGTTCGGGAAGGACAAAAGGGAACCCCTCAGCGGAGCGATAGCATTCCCAAAGAAAAGCCATCTTTCCCTGAGAAATCGAACTAGAGATCAACTCCGGACCTACTACGTCACCGGCCCCCGAGGGCCCTAGTTCCCCCTAGCTTTCTACAGTTTCTTCTATGATAAAAGAATGAAGCAAAGGGGCAGAAGGAAGATTCTACCTGCAGAATAGACTGGTAGTCCAGAACACGGAAAGCTAAGCGAAGGATGAGACGAGGTTGAAGAAGCTTCTTTAGCCAAACCTTCTTCCTTTTCCAAGAGAAAAACAGGGGTCTTTGAAGCCCTGCCAGGTTGATTTGACCAAAGGTTACCCAGGGAGGTAACCCACCTTCAACTAACCAACAGGATCGAGTGCATCCATCATCCAATGGATAGGGAGAAGCCATCACAACCATTCAAATCTCAACCAAAAGATTGGTTGAACCATCATGCAACAGAAAAAAGAGAGACGGTATCAGGGACACCCGCTCTCTCCCTCTCCCCCAACCAGGGAGTGACAGTTGTCCACCACCTGATTCCCAAATCGCCTGGCAGCCATGATGGGCAGTCCAATCAAAGATCCCATAATCATTTACTACACTATTTCCTGGAAGGAAAATGACAAAGCATTAGTACTCTAACTTCTCGAGGCAAACCTTCGCTTCAAAAACTGAGAGTAGGGAGGCAACTGTTGGGGTATCCCGGTCCAGGTACGAACCGAACACGAGTTTGGTTCACCGAAGACCTTTTCTCCGGAACACTGACTCAGATCAGGAGAGGTCAGGCCAACAACAAGCAACCCAAGGCTTCTCATTGGTCTACGACATCCGAGGGCCAGATCTTTGGATGATGTCTTCGGCCTTAACCGAAGACCAAGCTTCTCGATGACTTCAGAAGATACTTTCTTCGGTCCCTGTCGAAGATGCAGTCTCCGGCTCTGGGTAGGCACCAAGTCTTAGACCCATGTAGAGGATGAAATCTCCGACCGAGAATCTCCCTAAACTGGGGAAATCTGAAGATGGGACCATAATTTGGCCCATATAGGCAACAGTAACCAACGGTTACTATCGATAATCTCCATGCCACGATCATGGCACGTAACTCCAGCTCCCATGCCTCCGGTCTGGCTAGAACAGCTCAATGACAACCCACGATCGCCAATCATGGGGAGAAATTAACTCCCCACAATCACCGGAAAAAGAGCGGGGCCGTAGGTCGGACATCATCTTTTAAATAACGATAAGGAGAATTGCTCGGGAGGAATGCGTAGACACAAATACTCATACACTTATGCATTCTCTAAGAGCCTTTCCCTCTCGTTCCCAACTTTCTTCCCCATTCTGTGGCTGGGATCCGCCTCTGGCTTAGGCATCGGAGTGTCCCCCACCGGAACAACACTGGCAAGGGACCTATTTTGCAAGTGAACCAGGGAGTAGTCCTATGGTGCAGCAGCTCTGACCGGCTGATATAGGGACTCCATGCCAACACTTACCAATATTGAAGTCCCATACTTGTAATGGTGAGTCAATTTCAGCGCTCTTTGGATAGGACTTGAAACTATCACACCATGGAAGGTGACCTCTAGCTTAGATGGTTCCCATGGCAAGATTAACGTTCTCTTTAGCTTGCAATCATGGAGGATCCTGAAAAGATGGGGAGTTAGTGACTTGGAAAGGTAGGAAGAAGGGAATGTAAAATGGATTAAAGAAAGAAGCTTGTTGGCAGTTTGGTTGAAGTTGTTGGAGGGCAAAGTGAAGTAGATGGCACCTTGAATGGGGGCTGATTGGAGCTCCTTGGCTGCATTCAGGTTGGCATCTCTTGAAGAAAGAAGATGGCTACTCCAAAGTGATGTAAAAAGACTTCCTGGAAGAGAGGTGTTAGCTGCTTTGAATCGTGAAGAAGATGACTACTTGGTTTGGTGGTTGGGGGAGGATGGTTTTGGTTGATGGAAGGGGCGTCTCCTTTGTTGGAATGTGGTGGAGTTGGAGGTAGCTAAGTCAACTAAATGAAGAACCTATGGGCCTCTCACCCTCTCCCTCTCGGAGGACATTTGCACAAATACAAATGGAAGTAGAAATCTAAAATTTTCATTCATCAAAATTGTCTTCACAAGAGGGGTTTGGAGGGTTATTTATAAGCCTCCAATACAAGTTTGAAAACTCAAAATACATGGAGAATATCATGGGAGGTTGCTAGCTATGTGGAAGGGGAGTTGAAACCATGCTTGATTTGGGGAGAAAATGGTGGTCGGCCTCCATGCATTTGAATTCAAATTTTGGCCGCCCAAATCTTAGTGATGTGGCATGCTTAGGTGTCCTCCATGTAGGATTTGAAGATGACATGTCCTCCAAGTAGACTTGATGATGTGGCATCCACCTTGGCATGGTTTGCTGGAGTGACTTGCGGCACTTAATCTTCAAGCCCTTTTGCTTGAACCCAATTCAAACCCTTCTTGGACCAACTTAGGAAATCAACTAATTACAAAGTCAAATTGAATCCAATTTGACTCAAAAGACCAAATTGACATGGACCTAATCCTAATTACAGGACTCAAACTCAATTAAAGACATAAACTTTCCTATTTATAGGACTCAGGTTTTAATTAAAGAAATAAAATAGAAATCAAAGGTAGACTTAACTTACTCCATTGAGATCCATAAAGAATCTGGCTTGATTAAATTGGATTGAATTCTTTTTCGAGCTTTGGTACCTACACCAATTCTCCTGGGGTGGGAAAGACTTGACCCTGTCAAGTATGGGTCAATCTGATTATGATAGTATTCCAACAAGTCCAGGTTGACTCATTGCAGATCCTCCCAAGTGATCCATGAGTCATCAGATTCCGACCGACCTTGCCATCGCACCGAATAGCGTTGATAGTCTTTATTCCTGGTAGTGATAGTTTTATCATCCAAAATTCTCTCAATTCGGTCTTGCCACTCTGCTATAGTTGCTAGTGGACACCGAGGATAGGGTCAGTCTCAATGATGGTTCAGGCCCAAAAGGCTCATTTGGTATCAATATTGGCTCCTTATATTCTACTAAGTCTGAAACATTGAAGGTCAAGCTAATACCTAGGTCAGATGGTAGTTCAATACATATGAATTAGGTCCAATTTTCTTTAGAATTTTGAATGGCCCTACACTGCGGGCATGTAATTTCTTCATGGTTCCTAGTGGGAACCATTCAGGTTTGAGTCTAACCATTACAAAGTCTCCTTCATATAATTCTTTGAATTTCCTGTGAATTAGCCATACGCCTATAAGTTTCATTGCTCAAGTTGATTTTGTTACTGATTTCTTTATGCAAATCCTTAATATGCTGTGCGTATGACTCAGCAGACTTAAAGACTCATGCATGTGTGGGCAATGGGATGAGATCTATGGGCTTCCTAGGTTTGTAACCATGGACCACCTCAAAAGGACTCTTTCTAGTAGCTGTTGACTGAGTTATTGTAATCAAACTCAGCACGAGGGAGTAAGAGATCCAAATTTCCCATACTATTACCAACTAAACATCTCAGCAGATTTCCTAGACTCTGGTTAGCTACTTCAGTTTGGCCATCAGTCTGAGAATGATAGGCAGTAGAGAATTTCAGTCTAGTTCCTAGCATATACCAAACGGTCTTTCAAAAGTAGCTAGTGAACTTAACATCTCTATCTGACACAAAGGTTTTGGGTAAACCATGTAGCTTAACCACTTCGTTAAGGAAAAGCTTAACCATTCTTGAAGCATCGAAGGTCTGAGAACATGGGATGAAGTGAGCCATCTTAGAAAATCAGTCAACTACAACGTAGATGAAATCATGTCTCCTAGATGTCTTTGGGAGTCCTAGTACAAAGTCCATACTAAGATCCTGCCATGGACAATCAGGGACTGGTAGAGGAGTGTACAAACCAATGTTTTGCTTTTGTTGTTTGGCAATAGCATATGTTCAACATTGTGCCACAACTTGGGCTACATTTCTCTTAAGACCAGGCCAAAAAAATTGATCTTCTATTGCTAGGATGGTCTTATTTCTTCCAAAATGACCTGCTAGGCCTCTAGCATAAACTTCCCAGATCAAAAACTCTCTAATGGATGTTCGGGAGACACACAACTGATTTCCTTTGAAAAGGAATCCATCTAGGAGAGTATAGTCACGATATACACTAGATGGTCCTTGTTGGAGGGATTGATAAATGTCACTTAAGTCTGGACACTTAGGGTAGTCTTCTTTTAGTCTATCAAACACTACAGCTTGAGTGCTAACTGAGGTCAAAAGCATGGATCGTCATCTCAGTGCATCTGCAACCCTATTTTTAGTGCCGGCACGATGTTTTAGAACAAAGGTATACGTCTGAATAAATTTTACCCATTTCTCATGCCTAGGGTTCAAATTATTTTGGAAATTAAGGAATCGTATGGCTTCTTGATCGGAATAAAGAATGAACTCTTGCGGTAGTAAGTAGTGTCTCCAATACCTCAAAGCCTGAACTACGGCGTATAATTCCTTATCATACATCGAGTATCTCATCCTTGCCTCATTCAACTTCTCACTAAAGAATGCCACTGGATGACTCTCTTGACTTAAGACTCCTCCAATTCCTACTCTAGAGGCATCACAAGCAACCTCAAATACCTTTGAAAAATCGGGTAACCTCAAAATAGGTGCATGTGTCATTCTTTTTTTGATTTATAGGAAGGCTCTATCGATGGCTTTTGTCCATTCAAAGGTTCCCTTCTTAATGCAGTCAGGAATGGGTGCCACTATGGTGCTAAATCCTTGAATAAATCTTCTATAGAAAGTGGCTAGACCATGGAAACTTCGAACATCATGGACACTTTTGGGTATCGGCCACTCAACTATGGATTTGACTTTTTCAGGGTCGGCAGGCACTCCTTTAGTGGTGACGACAAAGCCTTGAAAGATAACTCTATGGGTCATGAATTCACATTTCTTGTGATTGGCATAGATACTATCTTGTCTAAGAGCTTGGCAAACTTGCCTAAGATGGTTTAAGTGGTCTTCCTTCGTTCTATTATAAATGAGAACGTCATAAAAATAGACCACTACAAACATTTCGATGAATGTCTTCAAAACTTGGGTCATAATCTTCATGAAGGTGCTAGGTGTACTAGACAGACCGAAACGGGTTACTACCCACTCATATAAGCCATCTTTGGTTTTGAACGCAGTTTTCCATTCCTCCCCGGACCTAATTCTTACTTGATGATAGCCACTCTTAAGGTCAATTTTGGAGAAAATTTTGGCTCCAGCCATCATATCCAACATGTCATCCAAATGGAGAATATGAAAACGATACTTAATGGTGATCTTATTTATGGCTCGGCTATCTACACACATTCTCCATGTGCCATCTTTCTTATCGGTCAGGAGGGCAGGTACTACACATGGGCTCAGGCTATCTCTAATGAATCCCTTTTGGAGAAGTTCCCCAACTTGACGTTGTAACTCAGTTTGTTCTATAGGATTCATCCTATAATGGGGAAGGTTCGGTAACGTAGATTCGAGGGTCAAATCTAGGGTGTGTTGAATATCTCTTAAAAGTGGAATGTGATTAGGAAGGTCTTCTGGAAATATTACTTGAAACTCCAATAAAAACCTTAACACTTCCTGGGGCTGTTTCTTATGGGGTTGATCCCGAACTTCCTTAGTTATCAAAATCCAAACAGGTGAACCACTACTAAGATCTTGCTCCAATTCCCTAGCACTGATCATGTTTATTCCTTGTTTCTTGTCCCTCAGGTGACTTGATCCTCTCTTAACTTGGTCCTTAGGTGGTGAGGAATTGATTATAATCTTCTTCCCATTGTGAGTGAAAGAACATGAATTAGAACGACCATAGAGTATAGCATCATGATCATACAATCATGGTCGGCCTAATATGATGCTACTAACCTCCATCGGAAGAACATCACACCAAACCTACTCTTGGTATGGCTGGAACTGGATTGTGACTTGGCACTTAAGTTTGATGGGAATTGAGGCCGAATCTATCCAGGATATTTTATATGGTTTGGGATGGGGTATAGTGGGCAATCCTAGGTTCTTGACTGTACTGGTTGATATGGCATTGACACAACTTCCACTATCTAAGATGATCTTGCAAACTTTGTCTCCTATCTTAACAAAGGCCTGTAGGATGTTGGTCCTACACCAATCTTCTTGTTCCTTAGCCTGGGTCAAGATACATCTCACAACCCATAAAGATTCTGATGAGTTTGTGATCTCTTCATCCCCTTCATACTCATCAGCTAAGTTCGCAACTGTCTCATATACTTCTTCCTCATAATTTTCTATGGGTTAAGTGACTTCTTCATCTAATTCCCCTATGTGTAATGCTCTGGTAGGATATTGGCTTGCATAGTGACCGATCTTGTGGCACCTAAAACAATGGACATTTCCTTCTCTTTGAACTTCAGGGCTCTTTCCTTTTTCTTCTCTTCGAGCTAAAGGAATAGCAGGATTGGGTTTGTTGGATGGACTTGGGCTTGGACTTGGCCTATTTCCAGGGAAATTAATTCTAGTGGGCTCGGGTCGGCGAAATATAAGTCTCCTTTGAAATCTCGCACAGTCCCTAGCAACTTGGTAGGCTTGGTCTAGGTCATGGACCTCTCTCAAAAATAGTTCTCTCTGGATTTCCTCATGCAGACCTGCTCTAAACCTAGACAAGGTCGCTGCTTCAGACTCAACCACATCACATCTCATGATGAACTCATCAAACTTTGCAATATACTCTGACACCGTCTTATTTCATTGACTTAATCATTGCCATTGATCCAAGAGTCTTTGTTCATAGGATAGGGATAAATACTTCTCCCTAAGTTTTACCTTTATAGCTCTCCAAGTGGCTATAGGCATATCACCTCTCTATCGACTCATGCGCTTAACATTATCCCAATACAATCTAGCATGACGGACCAATCTAAGATTGGCAAACTTAAATTTTCTATTCTCTAACATTTCATACCAATCAAAATATTGATCCATATCACTCTCCCAGTCTATATATACCTTAGGATCCAAGTTTCCATCGAATGTGGGTGCATCTAGATGAATGTTTCTAAGGGCTCTCTTATCCTGGTCAACATAATCATGGTGTGGTCTCTTTTGATGTGGGTTAGGAGTTTGTTCCAGGCATTGGACACTAGGATAGATGGGTGGCAATCTGGGTGATTGTAGCTCAGTAGGGGTCATAAGGGTCTCTTCAAGAGTTCCTATCTTCTCTTCCATTTGATCAAACCTATTGTTCAATTACTTGAACTACTCAGTCATAGTTCTCATTAGAGCTTCTAGATTGGGATCCATGGTAGAGCTTGGTTGGTCATGTGAATGCTGGTATGGAGTTCTTGATCTAGTAGTCATTCAATACAAAGATTCATTCTAGGGTTTGCTAGACCTAGAAGTCTAATGTAGTATGAATTGACCAAGTATAGATCAAAACTACAAATATCCTTTCAAATGGCCAGGTAAGAGGTGGGATTGTGGGAGGCCCCTCCTACTTTCTCAAGGACCCAATTAAGGAACCACAAATTCACTTAAGGTATTTGCCTAAAGACCTCTAGCCTTAGACGTCAATTTCTAGGAGTAGATGAAGAAATGATTCATACTAGTCTTAACACACTAATTGAGCTTGACTTGTTGGTGTCCCTAATTCTAATTAGGTTGCTACTCAATTTTATTAAAAGGTTTTGATTAGATGCAACATGTGTTTGGTTATTTTTGGGCCAAGAAAAGGTGATGACATCCTTCCCTTATCTTATAATATTGCCGCCCTTAAGTAGTTAAAAATGAATGCAACAACACAATCTAACTAAACAATGCTGAAATTAGACTAGCAAAACTATTCTCAGGCAGAAAAATAGATGTGCAAAAATCTATAGATCGAAATAAGATAGGATAAAATTCTAAAAAATAGTATCAAATGTGATGAATATAACAATACAAGAATCAAAACTTTTTGAGTTTTCTACATGCAAAAATAATTAAATTAACAAATTATATACTGATATTAAGAGATGTAGAAACTAAGTCCTAAATGAGTTTTCTCTTTGTTTTCTTCTTCATGGGTCAATTCAAAATGGCACCCCTACATGTCATAGGAGACCCCATTGATTGGGAAGAGAGGGTCTTACAGCCCTACTTCTCTCCTATAACCGGACAGCCCAGGTGAAGCACCCAATCCATGTACTTAAAGAGAGACATACTTGCTACCATTATGATGCTACACATGCAACCACGCTCTAATACCAAATTTGATGTGGCATGAAAAGATGAGTTCTAACTTAGAGGATTAATTAGTTGGTTGAGAAATAAATCCTACTAGCATAAACAAATTCATCCATAAGATAGCAAGGGATTCATATGAAAGAAAACTAAATAAGGGATAGCTCAAACTAGGGCTTCATGTTTAATCCATGAATACTGAACCTAACGATTGGGAAACCATTCTAACTAGGGCTTAGACCATTCAAATATTCAAAACTAAGAACAAAGGAAGGTTTACTTACCAATATTGAAGTCCCACACTTGTAATGGTGAGTCAATTTCAGCACTCTTTGGATAGGAATTTAAACTATCACACCATGGAAGGTGACCTCTAGCTTAGATGGTTCCCATGGCAAGATTAACCTCCTCTTCAGCTCGCAATCTTGGAGGATCCTGAAAAGATGGAGAGTTAGTGATTTGGAAAGTTAGGAAGAAGGAAATGTAAAATGGATTAAAGAAGGAAGCTTGTTGGCGGTTTGGTTTAAGTTGTTAGAGGGCAAGGTGAAGGAGATGGTGCCTTGAATGGGGGCTGATTGGAGCTCCTTGGCTGCATTCAGGTTAGCATCTCATGAAGGAAGAAGATGGCTACTCCAAAGTGATGTAGAAAGACTTCCTAGAAGAGAGGTGTTGGCGGCTTTGAATCTTGAAGAAGATGACTATTTGGTTTTTTGGTTGGGGGAGGATGGTTTTGGTTGATGGAAGGGGCGTCTCCTTTGTTGGAATGTGGTGGAGTTGGAGGTAGCTAAGTCAACTAAATGAAGAACCTATGGGCCTCTCACCCTCTCCCTCTCGGAGGACATTTGCACAAACACAAATGGAAGTAGAAATCTAAAATTTTCATTCATCAAAATTGTCTTTACAAGAGGGGTTTGGAGGGTTATTTATAAGCCTCCAATACAAGTTTGAAAACTCAAAATACATGGAGAATATCATGGGAGGTTGCTAGCTATGTGGAAGGGGAGTTGAAACCATGCTTGATATGGGGAGAAAATGGTTGTCAGCCTCCTTGCATTTGAATTCAAATTTTGGCCGCCCAAAGCTTGGTGATGTGGCATGCTTAGGTGTCCTCCATGTAGGATTTGAAGATGACATGGCCTCCAAGTAGACTTGATGATGTGGCATCCACCTTGGCATGGTTTGTTGGAGTGACTTGTGGTACTTAATCTTCAAGCCCTCTTGCTTGAACCCAATTCAAACCCTTCTTGGACCAACTTAGGAAATCAACTAATTACAAAGTCAAATTGAACCCAATTTGACTCAAAAGACCAAATTGACATGGACCTAATCCTAATTACATGACTCAAACTCAATTAAAGACAAACTTTCCTATTTATAGGACTCAAGTTTTAATTAAAGAAATAAAATATAAATCAAAGGTAGACTTAACTTAATCTATTAAGATCCATAAAGAATCTGGCTTGATTAAATTGGAATGAATTCTTTTTCGAGCTGTGGTGCCCGCACCAATTCTCCTGAGGTTGGAAAGACTCGACCCTGTCAAGTATGGGTCAATCTGATTCTGATAGTATTCCAACAAGTCCGGGTTGATTCATTGTAGTTCCTCCCAAGTGATCCACAAGTCATCAGATTCCAATCGACCTTGCCATCGTACCAAATAGCGTTGATAGTCTTTATTCCTGGTAGTGATAGTTTTATCATCCAAAATTCTCTCAATTCAGTCTTGCCACTTTGGTATAGTTGCTGGTGGACACTCGGGGATAGGGTCAGTCTCAATGATAGGTTCAGGTCCAAAAGGCTCACTAGGTATCAATATTGGCTCCTTATATTCTACTAAGTCTGAAACATTGAAGGTCAAGCTAATACCCAGGTCAGATGGCAGTTCCAATACATATGCATTAGGTCCAATTTTCTTTAGGATTTTGAATGGCCCTGCACCGCAGGCATGTAATTTTTTCATGGTTCCCAGTAGGAACCATTCAGGTTTGAGTCTAACCATTACGAAGTCTCCTTTATAAAATTCTTTGAATTTTCTATGTGAATTAGCCATATGCCTATAAGTTTCATTACTCATGTTGATTTTGTTGCTGATTTCTTTATGCAAATCCTTAATATGTTGTGCATATGACTCAGCAGACTCAAAGACTCATGCATGTGTGGGCAATGGGATGAGATCTATGGGCTTCCTAGGTTTGTAACCATGGACCACCTCAAAAGGACTCTTTTCAGTAGATCTGTTGACTGAGTTATTGTAAGCAAACTCAGCACGAGGGAGTAAGAGATCCAAATTTCCCATACTATTACCAACTAAACATCTCAACAGATTTCCTAGACTTTGGTTAACTACTTCAGTTTGGCCATCAGTCTGAGGATGGTAGGCAGTAGAGAATTTCAATCTGGTTCCTAGCATATGCCAAAGGGTCTTCCAAAAGTAGCTAGTGAAACTAACATCTCTATCAGACACAAAAGTTTTGGGTAAACCATGTAGCCTAACCACTTCGTTAAGGAAAAGCTTAGCCATTCTTGAAGCATCGAAGGTCTGAGAACATGGGATGAAGTGAGCCATCTTAGAATTTCGGTCAACTACAACGTAGATGGAATCATGTCTCCGAGAGGTCTTTGGGAGTCCTAGTACAAAGTCCATACTAAGATCCTGTCATGGACAATCAGGGACTGGTAGAGGAGTGTACAAACCAGTGTTTTGCTTTTGTTGTTTGGCAATAGCACATGTTCAACATCGCGCCACAACATGGGCTACATTCCTCTTGAGGCCAGGCCAAAAAAATTGATCTTCTATTGCTAGAATGGTCTTATTTCTTCTAAAATGACCTGCTATGCCTCCAGCATAAACTTCCCAGATCAAAAACTCTCTAATAGAAGTTCGGGGGATACACAACTGATTTTCTTTGAAAAGGAATCCATCTAGGAGAGTATAGTCACTATATACACTAGATGGTCATTGTTGGAGGGATTGATAAATGTTACTAAAGTCTGGACACTTAGGGTACTCTTCTTTCAGTCTATCAAACCCTACAACTTCAGTACTAACTAAGGTCAAAAGCATGGATTGTCGGCTCAGTGCATCTGCAACCCTATTTTTAGTGCCGGCATGGTGTTTTAGAACAAGGGTATATGCCTAAATGAATTTTACCCATTTCTCATGTCTAGGGTTCAATTTCAATTAGAAATTAAGAAATAGTAAGGCTTCATGATCAGAATAAAGAACGAACTCTTGCGGTAGAAAGTAGTATCTCCAATACCTTAAAGCCTGAACTACTGCGCATAATTTCATATCGTACATTGAGTATCTCATTCTTGCCTCATTCAACTTCTCACTAAAGAATGCCACTGGATGACTTTCTTGACTCAAGATTCCTCCAATTCCTACTCCAGAGGCATCACAAGCAACCTCAAATACCTTTGAAAAATCGGGTAACCTCAAAATAGGTGCATGTGTCATCCTTTTGTTGATTTATAGGAAGGCTCTATTGGTGGCTTTTGTCCATTCAAAGGTTCCCTTCTTAATGCAATCGGGAATGGGTGCCACTATGGTACTAAATCCTTGAATAAATCTCCTTTAGAAAGTGGCTAGACCTTGGAAACTTCGAACATCATGGACACTTTTGGGTACCGGCCACTCAACTATGGATTTGACTTTTTCAGGGTCGGTAGGCACTCCTTCAGTGATGACGACAAAGCCTTGAAAGATAACTCTATGGGTCATGAATTCACATTTCTTGTGATTAGCATAGAGACTATCTTGTCTAAGAGCTTGGCAAACTTGCCTAAGATGGTTTAAGTGATCTTCCTTCGTTCTACTATAAATGAGAACATCATCAAAATAGACCACTACAAACTTCCCGATGAATGTCTTCAAAACTTGGGTCATAATCCTCATGAAGGTGCTAGGTGTATTGGACAGACCGAAAGGCATTACTACCCACTCATATAAGCCATCTTTGGTTTTGAACGTGGTTTTCCATTTGTCCCCGGACCTAATTCTTACTTGATGATAGCCACTCTTAAGGTCAATTTTGGAGAAAATTTTGGCTCCAGCCATCATATCCAACATGTCATCCAAACGGGGAATAGGAAAACAATACTTAATGGTGATCTTATTTATGGCTCGGCTATCTACACACATTCTCCATATGCCATCTTTCTTAGGGGTCAAGAGGGCAGGTACTGCACATGGGCTCAAGCTCTTTCTAATGAATCCCTTTTGGAGAAGTTCTCCAACTTGATGTTGTAACTCTGATTGTTTTATAGGATTCATCCTATAATGGGGAAGGTTCGGTAACGTGGATTCGGGGGTCAAATCTATGGTGTGTTGAATATCTCTTAAGGGTGGAATGTAATTAGGAAGGTCTTCTAGAAATATTTCTTGAAACTCTTGTAAAAACCTTAACACTTCCTGGGGCTGTTTCTTATGGGGTTGATCCTGAACTTCCTTAGTTATCAAAATCCAAACAGGTGAACCATTGCTAAGCTCTTGCTCCAATTCCTTAGCACTGATCATGTTTATTCCTTGTTTCTTGTCCCTCAAGTGACTTGATCATCTCTTAACTTGGTCCTTAGGTGGTGAGGAATTGATTACAATCTTCTTCCCATTGTGAGTGAAAGAACATGAATTAGAACGACCATAGAGTATGGCATCATGATCATACAACCATGGTCGGCCTAATATGATGCTACTAATCCCCATCGGAAGAACATCACACCAAACCTACTCTTGGTATGATTGGAATTGCATTGTGACTTGGCACTTAAGTTTGATTGGAATTGAGGTCGAATCTATCCAGGATATTTTATATGGGTTGGGATGGGGTACAGTGAGCAATCCTAGGTTCTTGATTGTACTGGTTGATATGGCATTGACACAACTTCCACTATCTAAGATTATCTTGCAAACTTTTTCTCCTATCTTAACAAAGGTCTGTAGGATGTTTGTCCTATGCCAATCTTCTTGTTTCTTAGCCTGGGTCAAGATACATCTCACAACCCCTAGAGATTTTGATGAGTCTATGATCTCTTCATCCCCTTCATACTCATCAGCTAAGTTCACACCTGCCTCATATACTTCTTCCTCATAATTTTTTATGGGCTTAGTGACTTCTTCTTCTAATTCCCCTATGTGTAATGCTCTGGTAGGATATTGGCTTGCATAGTGACCGATCTTGTGGCACCTAAAATAATGGACATTTCCTTCTCTTCGAACTTTAGGGCTCTTTCCTTTTTCTTCTCTCCGAGCTAAAGGAGTAGCAGGATTGGGTCTGTTGGATGGACTTGGGCTTGGACTTGGCCTATTTCTATGAAAGTTAATCTTAGTGGGCTCGGGTCGGTGAAATATAGGTCTTCTCTGAAATCTCTCACAGTCCCTAGCAACTTGGTAGGCTTGGTCTAGGTCATGGACCTCTCTCAAAAATAGTTCTCTCTGGATTTCCTCATGTAGACCTGCTCTAAACCTAGACAAGGTCGTTACTTTAGACTCAACCACATTGCATCTCATGATGAACTCATCAAACTTTGCAATATACTCTGACACCGTCTTATTTCCTTGACTTAATCATTGCCATTGATCCAAGAGTCTTTGTTCATAGGATAGGGATAAATACTTCTCTCTAATTTTTACCTTCAATGCTCTCCAAGTGACTATAGGCATATCACCTCTCTGTCGGACTCATGTGCTCAACATTTTTCCAATACAATCTAGCCTGATGGACCAATCTAAGTTTGGCAAACTTAAATTTTCTATCCTCTGACATTTCATACCAATCAAAATATTGATCCATATCACTCTCCCAGTCTATATATACCTTAGGATCCAAGTTTCCATCGAATGTGGGTGCATCTAGATGAATGTTTCTAAGGGCTCTCTTATCCTGGTCAACATAATCATGGTGTGGTCTCTTTTGATGTGGGTTAGGAGTTTGTTCCAGGCATTGGACACTAGGATGGATGGGTGGCAATCTGGGTGATTGTAGCTCAGTAGGGGTCATAAGGGTCTCTTCAAGAGTTCCTATCTTCTCTTCCATTTGATCAAACCTATTGTTCAATTACTTGAACTACTCAGTCATAGTTCTCATTAGAGCTTCTAGATTGGGATCCATGGTAGAGCTTGGTTGGTCATGTGAATGCTGGTATGGAGTTCTTGATCTAGTAGTCAATCAATACAAAGACTTGTTCTAGGGTTTGTTAGACCTAGAAGTCCAATGTAGTATGCATTGACTAAGTATAGATCAAAACTACAAATATCCTTTCAAATGGCCAGGTAAGAGGTGGGATTGTGGGAGGCCCCTCCAGCTTTCGCGAGGACCGAATTAAAGAACCACAAATCCACTTAAGGTGTTTGCCTATGGACCTCTAGCCTTAGACATCAATTTCCAAGAGTAAATGAAGAAATGATTCACACTAGTCTCAATACACTAATTGAGCTTGACTTGTTGGTGTCCCTAATTCTAATTAGGTTGCTACTCAATTTTATTAAAAGGTTTGAGTTCGATGCAAAATGTGGTTGGTTGTTTTTGGGCAAGAAACGGTAATGACCTCCTTCCCTTATCTTATGATATTGCCACCCTTAAGTAGTTAAAAATGAATGCAACAACACAATCTAACTAAACAATGCTGAAATTAGACTAGCAAAACTGTTCTTAGGCAGAAAATAGATGTGTAAAAATCTACAAATCAAAATAAATTAGGATAAAATTCTCAAAAATAGTATCATATGTAGTAAATCTAACAAAATAAGAATAAAAATTTTTTGAGTTTTCTACATGCAAAAAAAATTAAATTAACAAATTATATACTGAAATTAAGAGATGCAGAAACTAAGTCCTAAATGAGTTTTCTCTTTGTTTTCTTCTTCATGGGTCAACTCACAATGGCACCCCTACATGTCATAGGTGACCCCATTGAATGGGAAGAGAGGGTCTTGTAGCCCTACTTCTCTCCTATGACCGGACAACCCAGGTAAAGCACCCAGTCCATGTACTTAAAGAGAGACATACTTGCTACCATTATGATGCTACTCATGCAACCATGATCTGATACCAAATTTGATATGGCATGCAAAGATGAGTTCTAACTTAGAAGATTAATTAGTTGGTTGAGCAATAAATCCTACTAGCATAAACAAATTCATCCATAAGATAGCAAGGGATTCATATGAAAGAAAACTAAATAAGGGATAGCTCAAACTAGGGCTTTATGTTTAATCCATGAAGATTGAACCTAACGGTTGGGAAACTATTCTAACTAGGGCTTAGACCATTCAAATATTCAAAACTAAGAATAAAGGAAGGTTTACTTACCAATATTGAAGTCCCACACTTGTAATGGTGAGTCAATTTCAGCACTTTTTGGATAGGGCTTGAAACTATCACACCATGGAAGGTGACCTCTAGCTTAGATGGTTCCCATGGCATGATTAACCTCCTCTTTAGCTCGCAATCTTGGAGGATCTTAAAAAGATGGGGAGTTAGTGACTTGGAAAGGTAGGAAGAAGGGAATGTAAAATGGATTAAAGAAGGAAGCTTGTTGGCGGTTTGGTTGAAGTTGTTGGAGGGCAAAGTGAAAGAGATTGTGCCTTGAATGGGGGCTGATTGGAGCTCCTTGGCTACATTCAGGTTAGCATCTCTTGAAGGAAGAAGATGGATACTCCAAAGTGATGTAGAAAGACTTCCTGGAAGAGAGGTTTTGGCGGCTTTGAATCTTGAAGAAGATAACTACTTGGTTTGGTGGATGGGGGAGGATGGTTTTGGTTGATGGAAGGGGTGTCTCCTTTGTTGGAATGTGGTGAAGTTGGAGGTAGCTAAGTCAAGTAAATGAAGAACCTATGGGCCTCTCACCCTCTCCCTCTCGGAGGACATTTGCACAAGCACAAATGGAAGTAGAAATCTAAAATTTTCATTCATCAAAATTGTCTTTACAAGAGGGGTTTGAAGGGTTATTTATAAGCCTCCAATACAAGTTTGAAAACTCAAAATACATGGAGAATATCATGGGAGGTTGCTAGCTATGTGGAAGGGGAGTTGAAACCATGCTTGATATGGGGAGAAAATGGTGGTCGGCCTCCTTGCATTTGAATTTAAAATTTGGCCGCCCAAAGCTTGGTGATGTGGCATGCTTAGGTGTCCTCCATGTAGGATTTGAAGATGACATGGCCTCCAAGTAGACTTGATGGTGTGGCATCCACCTTGGCATGGTTTGTTGGAGTGACATGTGGTACTTAATCTTCAAGCCCTCTTGCTTATCTTGAACCCAATTCAAACTCTTCTTGGACCAACTTAGGAAATCAACTAATTACAAAGTCAAATTGAACCCAATTTGACTCAAAAGACCAAATTGACATGGACCTAATCCTAATTATAGGACTCAAACTCAATTAAAGACATAAACTTCCCTATTTACATGACTCAAGTTTTAATTAAAGAAATAAAATAGAAATCAAAGATAGAATTAACTTACTCCATTGAGATCCATAAATAATATGGCTTGATTAGATTGGATTGAATTCTTTTTCGAGCTGTGGTGCCTGCACCAGTCCATGTGTAGTAGCTCTAGTGGTCTAGAAGTAGAACCATATTTTTTGATTTAAAACTTTCCCTAGTTTGTTTACCTAATTGGCATGCATCACAAACATATTCAAAATCAACTTTGTATTTTGGTAAACCTCTAACTAGATTTTTGGAAATCAATTTAAATATTGTATGCATGCTAGCATGACCTAATCTCCTATGCCAAAGTAAGCTAGACTTCTTGGTTTTCGCATTCATTGCTACAAGACTTGTACTACTAGACATGGCCAGATCATTTAAATCTACCACATATATGTTTCTAAGTCTATGTCCAATGAGCTTAGTGCTAGAATCAAGTGAGTTAGTTACAATGCACATTGAAGATTCAAAGACAACCTTGAAGCCTCTATCACATAATTAACTAATACTTAATAAATTATACTTCAATTTGTCAACTAGCAATACATTTTCAATAAATGTGGAAGGGATAATTCTGATCTTACTGATGCCAATTATCTTCCCCTTACCATTATCACCAAAAATGACCATTCCTCCATCCTTCATTTATAGGGTGATGAATTGTTTCTTGTCACCCGTTATATGTCTTGAACAGCCACTGTCCAGATACCATCTTTTCTTTGTGTTCTAGGCTGCAAGACATTCCTACAAAATAATCACACAGTTCTTTTAGGCACCCAAGCTTTCTTGGATCCTTGCAGGTGGTGGGGGCACCAGGACCAAACATAGATTACTGGATCCCATATGATTTACTGATTAGGGTTTAGAGCCTTAGTCATGTGTCATAATTTTGTAATCAAATAAGACTAAGTCCTGTAATAAGTTGAGGCTAGTTGATTTGTCTCAACCATGGTCTAGTTATTGAGCCCTGTACTTGAGTATTAGTCCAGTATGTGTCCCATTTTGTACAAGAGGAGAGGTTACACAATTTTGATGTTCCACCAGGCCTCATCTAGGAGCCAGAAGCCTTCACAGCAGCTTATTGGGCCTTGTTTGCCACCCCAGTGTCCAAGATTCCTTGCAGATATCCCAGATGCCCTCCAGATGCTAAAAAATATTCCCAGATTGGAGCACCTCATAATTTTAGGAATATGCCAACACCCAGGCCAAGAGATTCCAAGCCCAGGAGTCAAGCCCATGAACCCCAGAACCAAGATTCCAAGGAATATGCTGATACCAGGGCATCCTAGTTTCCAGGGCCCAAAGCCCATGCATCAAGGCCCAAAGGAGGATGCCCCCTTGCTTCCCATGAAGCCCACACACCCAAGCCCAATACATGTAGGCGTCCAAGCCCTTTGACCAAGTCCAAGCCCTTTGACCAAGTCCAAGCCTTTGACCAATTCAAAGGAGGAAGGAAATCCAAGTAGAATAAGGAGAACTAGTTTCATTTAAAGTATATTCTCTCAATCTTAATCAAACTTGTAATCCCTTTCCCTCTCTACTTTGTATTCCTATCCTAACTTGGAGAGGACTTGGGGAACATCTATAAATACCCCACCCCTCCCCTTCTTGTAAGTAATCTTATTTCATGAAATCAAAACTCTGGTAAATTTTGTTCAAGGTTGTTCTTGTGTTCTTGTGTTGAGGTGTGAGTGTACTTGGAGCCCTAGTTCTTCCAAGCCCTAGCCGACCAAGCTTCCTTCATCCAAACCCTAAGATGCCCAAGGAGAATAAGCCCTAAAAGTCCTCAAGAAAGAAGCTTTCTTTCATCTTCTAGCTGCCAGCTCCAGCACATCCCGCTTCTTCCATCTTTCAAACCCTAATTCCATCTAATTATTTTTTTTATTTGCTTTCTAGCTAACCCTTGACATTTGCAGGATCTCTCTAGTGCCACGCCTTTGGATGACATCTTCCTTGCCTCTGAATGGAATTGATAAAAAGTTGATAGATTCATGGAATAATGACCGGATCATCCAAGCATCGATCTGAGTTAAGAGATCTCTTCTACAACATCAAGGCAATCATTGCTAGGTATGTAGACCCCATCCCGCCTCACTTTTTTTATTTTGTTGAAGATTGAACATGCACCTAATAGGCCTTCTTAGACCTAGGATCCTTTAGTTTTTTTATTTCTTTGATAGTTCTAGCATGTGGTAGGAATTCTAATTGTTGCATGAAACCCTAACTTAGTCTAGTCTTTTTTTTGGGAATAAACCAATAACATAATCTGAAATCATTGTTTATTTTAATTTGATTTTTTTATACTTCTCATGTAATTCATCTACATGCATCATGTTAGAGTTCCATCCCGTATCAGCAGGTTAGTAGGAGTGGTTCCTTTGGGAACCCAAATATTTCTAATCTTACTTCTAACATTTCTTTTGAAATTGCATTCAAATGCTTTATGACCAACCCCATTGCATGAATAACAAACAACTCTTGATGCATATATTGAAGCTCTAGAAATAACAGATTTTGTCATAAAAATCTTTGATGCATAAAATTTAGGTGCTGAAAACTTTGGTACAAAATATTTTGAAGGTATAAATTTTATAGCTGAAACTCCATTTGCATGCAAAGGATTAAAACCAATTCCAGCCTTGTTACTTAAATCTCTTTGATCTTTTAAAATTAGCTCAAGCTTGTTTGAACTCAATAATAACTTTTCAACTTTCTTTAGCAAGCCAACATTTTCTTCATGCAAAGCTTTATTTTTATTAAGATATTTATTCTTCTCAGTTTGCAACACTTCAAGTTTTTTAGAAAAGCCATTTAAATCTTTTTGCAAAATTTTATTCTTTTCTGAAATTTCTTCTTTTTCTTTTATTAAAGCATCATTGCTGTTTTATAAAGCTTTAATTTTGAGACCGACCTTTTGGTATTCAAATAATAACTCATGAAATACAGTATTTAATTCTTCAAAAGTGAATTCATCATGAGGTTCGGGAGATATTACCTCATCTTCAAGATCCATTAGACATATGTTCGCTATTTTTGTGGTCTCTTCTTCTTCATTTGAAGTTGACTCCTCGCCGTCGCTCCAAGTTGCAACCATTGCTTTCTTCTTCTTCTTCTTATATGCTTTCTTCAAGTTTGGATAATCTGATCTAAAGTGCCCTAGTTTCTTACATTTGTAGCAAATGTGTTGTTGCTCTTTATCCTTTTCTTTTTCTTTTTCCTTATCTTTGCTATATTTACCTTTTCTATGAAACTTCCTCCAGTATCTTTCCTTTCTCTTGCCCATAAACTTCTTGAATCTCTTCACTATGAGTGCGATATCATCATCTTCTAGTTCATCTTTGGAGGAGGAGCTTTCTTCATCAATTTTTTCTTCTTGTTTCTTCAACTCTGCAGCAGCTTTGAAGGTAATTAACTTCTTTTTCTTGATGTCATCTTCATTTCTATGCTACATAGTAAGCTCATGTATAATCAGGGAACCCAGTAGTTCATCTAGTGGTAATGTGTTGAGATCTTGGTCTCTTGAATTGCAGTCACTTTTGGGTCCCATTTATCTAGAAGTGATCTCAAAACCTTTTGCATGAGATATGCATTGGAGTATATCTTGCCAAGACTCTTTAAACCATTAATAATATCTATAAAACATGAGAACATGGAAGATATAGTCTCATTTGGTTCCATCTTAAACAGTTCATAGCTATGTACAAGAAGATTAATTTTAGACATTTTTATTTGGAAAGTTCCTTCATGGGTTACCTCAAGTTTATCCCAAATTTTCTTAGTTGAATAGCAAGTAGAAATTTGGTTAAACTTGTTTGCATCCAAAGTACAATATAACATATTCATGGCTTTGGCATTCAGCTCACCTATTTTCATGTCATGTTCATCCCATTTCTCTTCAGGTTTTGGGACGTCCATGCCATCAACCTTCTTTGTGGGTGTGTGAGGTCTTGTCAGAATAATTTTTTATAATTGAAAGTCTATTGCTTGAATGTAGATTTTTATTTGGGCTTTCCAGTAGGTGTAGTTAGTGCCTATGAACAGTGGAGGTCTATTTGTGGATTGGCCTTTGACCAAAGAGGTACTCATAGAATTTTTCATTTATCTTTACTTTAAGTAAATTCAGAGATACTGCTCTGATACCAATTGTTGCCCAGGTGGCTTATCCAAGAGGGGGGATGAATTGGATATTTAAATTTTTTCTCAAATATGTGTTCCTTTTAAACTAACTTAGTTGGGTGAGTGATATGAATCAAGTAAAGAATGTAGAAGCAATTAAAGAGCACAAACACACAAGCACAAACACAAGCAATTTTATAGTGGTTCGGAGCAACCTCACTCCTACGTCCACTACCCAAGATACCACTTGGGATTTTCACTATATTCACCCTCAGAATATAGTCGGATTGTTTTCACAGGCTCACAATCTAAAACCCAAACTTGATTTTATCCCGGGCTCACCAAAAACCCAAACTTGGTTTTATCTTGGGCTCACCAAAAACCCAAACTTGTGATGGATTTCTTAAGGGACTTCTAGCATAAATGAACACTGGATTTCAAAAATTTACACATGAAAAACCCTTATCGGCTAGAAACCCTAATCCCAAGATCCCCTCATTCATGTACAACTAATAAGTCACTACTAAGGGTTATAAAGAATACCTAGAATGCTGTTTTCCACTCCTTTCCACTAGGCTCACAAGTGCAAGCCCTCCAATGGTGATCCACATAGGAATTGACCCAAGAAAGAATTCCTACTTTAGTTGCTTGCTTGACTAGGACTCTTCTTGACAGCCTTCTGGACTTCCTCCTTTGTAGGACACCCTACCCTCCTGTAGGGCACTCTAAATGCTCTTGAAAACCACTCTTGGATTTAGGACAGCTCTCCTGTAGGACACTCTAGGCTTATGTCTTAAAACATAAGACTTGTCCTAGTAAGAAAAAACCTTGTCTTAAGAAGACAAGTTTTGTCTTAAGGAGGGAGGGAGAGAGACACTCAAAATAAAACTCCGATGGAATTCTTCTTTGAAACTCAGGACACCACCCCCTATTTATAGTTTTAAGAGGGGTGTGTGATATGACCAGCCACTGACTTATCAGATATGATTTTTCAAGACCGAAGAGAAGTGATCTAGTTTGAAAAAATATATCCGATATGCAAGTTCATGCACCAAGGGCCATATCTACATCCCTTCCCTTTCCTAGAATATTTCCCACTTGCCACATGGCAAGTACCAGTCTCTGGGAAGCCAAGAGGCATCTCTTCAGTTCCCAAGCATCGGAGATAATGAAAAGTCCTGATAGCAAAAGGACTCTATCTCAGACCGCGCTCCACATGAAGAGTTGCGACTCTTCATGCGCGTGCGCCCTTTATTCAATCTCCATGCTAATTCAAATATGTTTTGACCGGTTAATCAAACCTAGGAGGCATGGGGATGTGTGCCAAGAAGAGTCCAGATGAATTTAGCAAGAGAGATTCATCTACAGAAGGACTCTTGGTCCTTTCTTTGCCTTCTTCTCCTTGGCACGCGCAACCTTGCGCCCAAGCACCCCAACTGACTTGGACTCTTGTCCAAGTGGCACCAAATGTCCAAAATAAGTTAGATAAAATCTGACATAGGCTGTCTTAATTAAGACATGTCCAAATTTAAGTCTCGCTTAAATTGGTTGATCAATTTAGTAAGCAACTAGACCCAAATTGACTTGGGTTAGGAGTTAGGTTAGCCTACACATACTAGTGTGCAATCTAGCTAACCAATTAGGATCTCATGACCCTAATTAAATTATGAATGACTTCCTTGGTTAACTCCCTAACGTGTGTGACCCTTTGGATTTCACATCTAGCTAGCAATAGGTCTAGGTTTAAGCTGATTTGAACTGATCGAACTCGATTGACCTAATTAGGTCAAATTGAGCTGATCTAAATTACTAATTCGAACTATCCATCGAATTGACTCATGAAACCAATCCAATTAGTTCATAAATACCTACAAGATATGATTGACATCTAGCAACATATCATGCCTACCCGGAAGATGAGTAATTTGATAAAAAGTATCAAAATACCCTTTAGTAGAAAGTTACCATGCAATTCAAACTTTCGATCTCCCATTATCCCGATTAAGTGATGGGTATGGATAAATGTCAAACCCTAGAACTTAGTTATTTCAAATCTCTATTTGATAAGGAAGACTCAACTGATGACTTATTAGAAATCAATTCTAATCTCATCTTGCTTTGATCAATGACTCCTTGAGTCATCAATCAAAGAGATCACTTGAGATAACAATTCTTTTTACTAGGAATGATCGAGTCCTTATTGGTCCACTCATATCCTTCATACACCTTCCACCATATACAAGAACACCCTGTATATGACTTACTGTCATGAATGAGTATGAACTAAAACATGGCTTAGTGTGCATAAGGAACCATGGTGACCTCAGGTCTAAAGATCACATGCACAACTCCTACTTTGAGATTTATCTTTTGATAAGTAGTAGGACTTTCATAAGATAGTTTCGGTGTGGATCAATTCAGTGAACTCATACTCTAATGAGCACCCTTATTCTTGTATTAATGTCTCTACACATGTAGTTGTGAGACCAACCACCCTCTTAACAGAGCATACATAGGTTAAGCCAGTCTTTTCGGACTTATCGATCCCTGAACCGATGGTCCATCGACTAGGAACATTTTAGATTAATGTTTATAGGAACTTAGGTCTCACTATTATGATTTCCATCATAACCCTAATTCCATTTTCCCTAACCTATAGGGTTCATCATAATCTTTAAGTAAGACACAGCAATATGATGAAACTATATGCCTTTATTAATATATTAAATATCATATAGGAGTTGAAAGATTACAAAAATGCCCTTACATAAGATTGGCTTTTAGGGCACTTTCCTTTCAATCTCTCACTTGCACTAAAGCTAATCGCCCTTGTACTTTATGCCCATACAATTTAAGTGGCGATCAAATTGCTGAGGTAGTGCTTTAGTGAATGGGTCTGCTATATTATTCTTAGTATCAACTCGTTCGATAGTAACATCTTGTCTTTCTATGATTTTCCGAACAAGGTAGAAATGTCTTAGGATGTGCTTGGACTTATGATGAGACCTTGGTTCCTTTACTTGTGCTCCAGCTCCAGTTTTATCACAGTATAACGGCACTAGCTATTATATTTCAGGAACCACACCTAATTCCATAATGAATTTCTTCATCCAGATAGCTTCCTTTGCGGCTTCACTTGCAGCTATGTATTCTGCCTCAGTGATTGAGTCAGCTATGGTTGGCTACTTTGTACTCTTCTAACTTACTGCACCACCATATAAGGTGAAGACATATCCTGATATAGATTTGCTATCATCTGGATCTGATTGAAAACTAGAATCCATGTATCCTTCTAGTTTCAACTATGATCCTTCATATATAAGAAAAATATCTTTAGTCCTTTTAAAGTACTTAAGAATATTTTTCATAGCTTTCCAATTATCCTCACCTAGATCTGCCTAGAACCTACTTACTATGCCAAAGGCATAAGCAACATTAGGCCTGGTACATAACATAGCATACATAATTGATCCTATAGCTGAAGCATAAAGAATCATAGCCATCCTTTCTCTTTCTTCTGATGTCTTAGGAGATATTTTCTTAGAGAGATGTATGCCTTGACTCATAGGAAAGTAACCCCTTTTACTTCCATCCATATTGAATCTCTTCAACACTAAGTCAATATACCTGGACTGGGATAAGCCTAGCATCCTTTTATATCTTTATATATCCTTTTACCTAGTATATAGAATGCCTCTCCCAAATCCTTTATGAAAACTTTGATGATAGCCAAGTTTTAACCGATTCTAACATTGCGATGACATTCCCAATTATCAGTATGTCATCAACATACAAAACCAAGAAAATAAGTGCACTCCCACTTGTCTTCTTATACACACATGGTTCATCCACATTCTTGACAAAACCAAATTCCTTGACTATTTTATCAAAATGGATGTTCCAACTCCTTAATGCTTGTTTTAGTCCATAAATAAACTTCTTTAGCTTGCATACTTGGTTTGGTCTCCCACTTGAGACAAAACCCTCTGGCTATGTCATATAGACTTCTTTCTCAAGATTTTCATTAAGGAAAGCAGTCTTGACATCCATATGCTAGATTTCATAATCATGGTATGCTACTATAGCAAGCAATATCCGAATGGACTTGAGCATGGCTACTGGTGAAAAGGTTTCATCATAATCAATGCCATGTTTTTATCTAAAATCTTTTGCTACCAGCCTGGCCTTGTAGGTTTTTACTTGACCATTTGCTCCTATCTTTTTCTTGATGACCCATTTACACCCTATTGGGTTAATTCCTTCAAGTGGATCTACCAAGGTCCAAACCTGATTGGAATACATGGAGCCCATTTCAGACTTCATGGTACTCAGCCATTTGTTAGAGTCTTTTCTCTTGACAAGTTTCGAATAGGTCACAGGATCATCATCTTGAATGATTCTGGCTTTATTGTCATCCCCGATGACAAAGCCATATCTAAGGGTTCTCCCAGCACTCTCTTTGACCTTCAAAGAGGAGGTGTGTATTATGGCTATTCTTACTCTATAAGAACTTCTGGTTGAGGAATTTCACTTGAAGACTCAGCAGGTTGTTGGTTCTGTTCTTCAATTAATTCAAGTGTAGATTCACTACTTCTTTCTTGGATGAATTCTTGCTCTAAGAATGTAGCATGTCTATTGACAAATACCTTTTGTTCAGTAGTATTGTAAAAGAGGTATCCAACACCCTCTTTAGGATAACCAACGAACCTACATTTGTCAGCCCTAGCACTTAACTTATGTCCAAAATAATTCTTGACATAAGCATAGCAACCCCAAATCTTTAAGTACTTAAGATTTGGTCTTTTGCCATTTTATAACTCATATGGAGTGCTAATCACTAACTTAGATGGTACCCTGTTCAAAATATAGGCAGCAGTCTCCAGGGCATGTTCCCAAAAGGAAATGGAAAGATCTGTGAAGCTCATCATGGACCTTACCATGTCTAACAAGGTGCGATTTCTTTTTTCTGCCATACCATTTAATTGGGGTGTATAAGGTGGGGTCCATTCAGAGATTATGCCTTTATCCTTGAGATGGTTTAGAAACTCACCATACAAGTATTCACCTCCTTGATCAGAATGAAGAATTTTAATACTATGTCCAGTTTGTTTTTCAACTATACTTTGATATTCTTTAAACTTATCAAAGGCTTCAGACTTGTGTTTCTTAGATGCACATGACCAAACCTAGATAAGTCATCAATAAAGGTGATGAAGTAAGAATATCCACCTCTAGCTTGAGTTGTCATAGGTCCACACACATCAGTATGCACAAGACCTAATAACTCAGTTGCCTTGTTCCAATGTCCAGTGAATGGAGACTTGGTCATTTTTCCTTTGAGGCAAGACTCACAAGTTCCTAATGATTGAAAATCATAAGGGTCAAAGTAATTATCTTTGACTAACTTGTTTATCCTTGACTCACTAATATGACCTAACCGGCAGTCCCAAAGAAAAATGACATTGACATTATCTCTCTTTCTCTTCTTGTCATCAACAAGTAGTATTTCATCATTAAGTTCTAAAGTCAGAAGACCATTTATAAAATAATCATGTCCAAACATTTTATTGCAATGAAAAATAGAGCAACCACTGCTCTTTATATTTATCTCAAATCCTTGTTGTAATAACAAGGGTATTGATATAATGTTTCTTACAATATCTGAGACATAGTAACATTCTTCCAACTTTAAAATATTACCCGAAGGTAATAACAAAAGATAGGTGCCCACAGCTTCAACACACATGGCTTTTCAACTTGCGTGCCATATAATTTGAAGTCACCTTTCTTCAGACTTCTAATTTTGTAGAGTCCGTGTAAAGATTTACAGATATGAAACCCACATGTGGTATCCAATACCCATGAATTAGAAAAGCACTCAAAGATAAATTAGTTTGTATCATGTACAAACCTTTAGATGATCTACTTGCATCTGGCTTCATACTTGCAAGATATGTCATGCAATTTTTTTTCCAATGCCCTTGCTTGCTGCAGTGGAAACAGGCTCCATTATTAACCACCTTCTTGGCTTTCTTCTTCTTCTGGATGCTCCTTTTAGGGTTAAACTTTCTTTTCAAATCCTTTTTATTTGCCTATTTCTTCTTCTCAACAATGAGAAGAAGATGAGCCTTATCACCATTTGAATGGCTCTTTGCTGTCTTCAACATATTCAGTAGTTCAGGCAAAGATATATTCAATTTGTTCATATGATAATTAAGAACAAATTGAGAGAAGGAATCTAGGAGTGAATGCAGGATTAAATCCTGATTGAGTTCACCATCCATCACAAACCCTAATTGACCTAATCGGATGATTAAGTCAATCATTTTTAATACATGGGTTTGTACAGATGAACCCTCACTCATTTATGCATGGAACAACTACTTCGATATCTCGTATCAAGTAGCCTCACTTTTCTCTCCATATAGCTCCTTTAAGTTGAGCAATATGGACTGAGGTTCCATTTTTTCATGTTGCCTTTGAAGATCATTAGTCAGCAAGGCTAACATGATGCATCTGACAATTGTACTATCATTTTGCCATATTTTGTATATGGCAATTTTGTTGTTCTCAGTGATGATTGAGTTGTAGTCGTTGTAGTTGTTGGCATCGTAAATGGCACGGCACATGGCACGGCACAAATATGTTAGTACAGTGCACAGATGTATTGATATGAAGTGACTACCCAAGTTGGGTATGCAGGTGTATGGTTACTATGATTTATCTCAAAAGGGGGAGATTATAGTGTAGCATCTATTTAATTAGTGGAAATTGCATCAGTGAAGACTATAGAGTGACAGCAGAAAAATTTCAAAACACGGTAATCTTTAAATGATCATATCTTTCAACATAGAGGTCAATTTTAGATATTCTTAGGCTTTTTGGAAAGCTCTTTCAAAGGTTTACAACTTCTCTGTTAATTATAAGATCAAATTCTACTGATTTAGAAGGTAAATTGATGGTTAAAGGTAAATCAATTTTTTTCCGCTGGTACATTTCATTCCAGGTTGATGTCATCTTTAAAAGATCATATCTTTCTATATAGAGCTCTGTTTTTGCTGTTCTTAGGCTTGTTGGAAAACTCTTTCAAATATCTATAAGTTCTCTATTGATGACGGGTAGGCTATTTTAACAGGATCCAGTCAGCTAGGTGGAATTCCAGTCGGCTTGGATGATGGGTAGGTTGTTTTAACGGGATCCAGTCAGCTTGGTGGAATTCCAGTCGGCTCGGATGACAGGTAGGCTATTTTAACGATGCCAGCTGGATGAAGTTTTATGGGGTTCTCGGTCACATGGGGCTGAAGTATATATATTGTAACTTCATAGAGAACGTCGGTTTTTGAGGAACGAACTCTTCTTGAGAATAAAAAAAAAAAAGAAGAAAAATAGCTGAGGAGAAGAAATGAAAAAAGGGGCTGGGCTGTGCTGAAAAAGAAGAGATTGAGCAGAATTCAGAAATGAGAGATGATGCTGAAATTGTTGTTGATGAGGGCTGAGGATGTGGTTTCTAGATTTAGCTTTAAAGATTGAAGAGATGATTTCCATTGATTGAGAAGAGATGCTTCAGTGAGGAGCAGATCAACGAAAATCTTTGGTGATTCAAATCTATTTCAGCAACAGCAAGTGTGTGGTATTCTTTCAACAGTGATCTGAAATTGGTAAGATCCCCTTCATCCATTTCTTTACAATTCATTGGTTATGGGATGAATTATGTTGTTTGATCTGTGAGATCAAAGGGGGATATCTTGTTCTTGATTTTTGATCTGTCTTAAATGGTGTTTTCATTGGTAAGACCTCTAATAAGAGGCAACTGTGTATGTATCAATGAGAAGTAAACTCTGTAAGATCAGTGAGATCAAAAGAACTCTAGTGAAGAGTAGATATTGAAGATCATGAGCTTCAGTAAGGAGCAGATCTTCTAGATTAATTTTTTTGCTCAATGAGAGCCACCCAGTGAGGGTGATCGTTTGTGGACGTAGGCTACGGCCAAACCACGGTAAAATTTTTGTTTGTATTGTGATTGATCTATATCTGGAGATATGTTGTGTTGTGGAGAGCCTACCGGGTTGACTCCGCTTTCCTGAGATCAGTACAGGGAAGAGCAGAGGAGTGGTAGTGCTGTTGCTTGCAGGTTGTACAGTTTTTGTTACAGGTTCAGCAGTTATAATTTGATAAAAAGATTTGGGAGTCACTGATTCACCCCCCCTCTCAATGCCCTGGGAATTTCAATTGGTTTCAGAGGAAGTTACCCAGAATTGATTTGACAGTCAGGGTTACTACATCAGAGAGGTTCAGATGGCTCACTCCAGCAAGATCCCATTCTTTGAAGGAACAGATTATCATGGATGGAGTAACAGGATGGATCAATATTTGATGTCTCTTGGATATTTAGTTTGGAATATGATTAATGCTCAATTCACTCCATCCTTGACTGAAGTAACAGATGAAAGAGAAATGAAGCAGCATTAAAACAATGCCAAGGCAGCCAATGCTTTGTTGAGCACTCTTTCTCCACCTGAATTCACATGTGTGATGAACTTGAAATCAGCCAAACAGATTTGGGACAAACTTAGAAGTTTTCATGAAGGTGATGTGAAGATCAAAGAAGCCAAACTTCAAGTACATCGTAGTGAATATGAAGCTTTGAGGATGTCTAGTAATGAGAACTTTCAAGGCTACATGAACAGAGTGTTTAAGGTAGTAAATGCCATTAGAAGCCTTGGTGAGGATCTTCCAGAGATAATTGTTGTAGAAAAGAAGATTCATAGATCTTTACCTCCTATATACAATCCAAAGATTTTAGTGTTCGAAGATAAGGACTTGAGTACAGTTAGTCTTGATGAATTGCAAAGCACCATGGTAGCATATGAGATGCACATGGAGATGCCTAGTTCAATTAAATCTAACAAGGAGGTGGCATTTCAAACCATGGAGAAAGCTAAAGTTGTTTGATGAAGATGATTATGATTCTGATGATGAGAGAAAAGAATTTCTAGCATATATCTCAAAAGGTCTGAAGAAAGGAAAAGGAAAGTTCAATGGTACTCTGCCCTTAATTTGTTTTAGATGTGGTGATATAGGCCATTTTGCTGCTAAGTGCAAAAAGAAGAAGAAAGATGATAATTCAGATGATGATGATAAGAAAAGGAAGAAATCTTTCAATGATAAGAATAGAAAATTCTCTAAGTTGAAGAAGATTGAAAAGTACAGAAAGAAAAACTTAATGTCAATGGAGAATGATGATTCTTCAAATGAAGATTTTTCAAGTGATGATAAAATTTCAGATGAAGATAGTATGATGTTCGAAAAGAAAATTGGAAAGAACAAGTCTTCTAGGGAGCAATATGTCTTTATGGCAAAGAACTCTTCATGCAAAAAGAGTGTTAAACAAAAAGAGTATGTTGAAGAAGTGACTAGTGATGATGAGTCTGATGCTCAAGGAGTAATTGACTATGAGAAAGACCTAGTTGTGGCTCTTGATTACCTTGATAAGGAGACAGAGAAGAGAAAGGAGTTTGCTAAGATCCTAAAGTAAACTAAGAAACAAGTTATTGAATTAAAAGAGCAACTAAGAAATGTTGAAAACTTATTAAATGAAAAAGATGAATGTCTTCTAGACAAGGTAAAGGAAATGGAACATTTGAAAAGCCTTAACACAGCAAGTGAAATAAGCATGGACTATGTCAAACAGCTGAAAGTTTCAGAAGATCAAGTAATTCATTTGAAGACTAGTTTGGAGGAAATGAAGATAATTATTGAAGAAAAGGATATTGCTTATAACAAAAGTGCTAGTCAGATTCAGGAGCTTGAAAATCGGGAAGTGTTTCTATGAGCAGAAGTTGATAGAGTACATGAGATTCTAGAAGAAGAACCTTTAGCATCTTCAAATGTGAAAGAATGTTTGAATTGTACCAAGATGCAAGAATCACAGAAGAACCTTGGAATACTCATTGAATCAGAAAATGCTCATAAGGGAAAAGCTGGCCTTGGATATTGCTCTAGTATTGAAAAAGCTAAGGGTAAGGGTATAGTAGAAGAGCTTAAAGTAATTGAAAAGAAGAAGAGCTCATCTCAAATTAAAGATGTCCAGAAAAAAAACATTCAACAAAAGTTTCAACAGAAAATTAGAATGCAGAGGTTCAATGGTTATTGCTTGAAGTGCAATACCTATGGTCACAAAGCATCTAACTGCAGGGTGATTAAGAAAATTGAAGGAATATCTACAAATAATAGATTTGTAGTTCTTGAGAACAAAGAAGTTGAATGTTTTCGATGTGGCATGATTGGACATATAGCAAGGAAGTGTATGGAAGATATTAGCATAGAATATTTTAAATGCAGAAAATTGGGACACTATGCTTGGAATTGTATGCAGCAAAATTGGATATAATGTTATAGATGTCATATCTTTGGACACATTGCTAGAGATTACAGGACTATATTGCCTTCACAGAAAATTTAGAAGAAGATTCCTCTCAGAAAAGTTGCAAAGAAAATTAAAGATAAACAAAGAAATTAGATTGTTGATAGACAAAGTCTACCTAAGCCCATGACAATTGCTAAAAAGGCTGTTTGGAGAGTGAAAAGTAAATCTTTGTTGGTGCAAGCTGCTTTGAAAGTGCAAACAAAGAAAACATCTTGGATTCTTGATAGTGGATGCACATCGCATATGACAGGGGACAAGACCAAATTGAGTGACATGAATAATTTCAATGGTGGGTCGGTCAAGTTTGGCAACAATGATGATGCTAAGTTTGTGGGAAAAGGATATGTGAGTTTAAATGGTGGCAAAATCCTATGTGACAATGTGCTTTATGTTGAGGGTCTGAAGCACAATCTATTGAGTGTAAGCCAATTATGTAAAGATGGTCACAATGTGGTATTTTCAAATAAAGGCTGTGTTATCAGAAATATTGAAACAGGCAAGCAGATTGGTAAGGGAAAGAGAACTTCCAATAATTTGTATGTGCTGAATGAAAAGAACAATAATGAATGTTTGCTAACAAGGGATGATGAAACAAAGCTATGGCATAAGAGGTTGGGTCATATTTGTGACAAGAATTTAGCCAAGCTATGTAATTGGCATGGAGTTAGAGATCTTCCAAATGTAAAGAGATTGAGAGATGAAGTTTGTGGTTCATGTCAAAAAGGCAAACAAACTGTGAGTCATCGCAAGCTTAAAGAATTTTATTCTGGAAGGCCATTAGATCTCATCCATATGGACTTATGTGGTCCTATGAGAACTCAGGCTACAAATGGAGAATATTATTTGATGTTATTCATTAATGATTTTACTAGAATGACTTGGGTTTCATTTTTGAAGAAGAAGGATGAGACACTTGAATGTTTGAAGAATTTTAGAAGAGAAATAGAGAATTCCATTGGCAAGAGAATCAAGTCTATTAGAGCTGATCAAGGAAGTGAATTTACTTGGAGTGAATTCTCTGGATATTGTAAGAAGCATGGGATTCGACTTCAACACTCATGTGTGAGGAGTCCACAACAAAATGGAGTTGTTGAAAGGAAGAATAGAGCAGTGGCTGAAATGGCAAGAACAATGATGATAGAAAATAATATAAGTCATAAGTTTTGGAAAGAAGCAGTTGGAACAGCAGTGCATATTCAGAATCGTTGTCTTTTCAGACCTCACAATCACAAGACTTCCTATGAATTGTGGTTTGGTAGAAAACCAACAGTTAAATACTTTAAAGTGTTTGGAAGTAAGTGCTTTATCAAAAACAGGAATGCAAATTTTGGAAAATTTGAAGATAAAGCAGATGAGGGTATTTTTCTTGGATACTCAACTAAAAGCAGGGGCTACAAGTGCTATAACAAGCAGCTAAAGAAGATAGTTGAAAGCATAGATGTAAAAGTGGTTGAACATGGTGTGTATGCCTCTGATGATGATTCAAATGTGGAAGATACTGAAATTGATGAAAGTCAAGTGCAGGAGCAAGATGATATTTCTCCTGAGCTCTTAAAGAAAAGTGCAGCAGACGATTCTAATATAGAAACAGATTTTAGACCAAGAAATGCTGTATTTCAAAGGGATCATCCCCGAGATCAGATTATTGGAAATCCTAATGCTGGTATTCAGACACACAGAATGAAGAGTGTGTACTCTTTGTTGTCTTAAGTAGAGCCTAGAAGTGTAGCTAAAGCTGCAAAAGGTGAAAATTGGGTTAAAGCCATGAATGAAGAGCTTGATCAGATTGAGAAAAACCAAACATGGGAACTCGTTCCAAGACCTTCACAAAAGAATGTCATTGGTACAAAGTGGGTTTTTAGAAACAAGTTGGATGAGAATGGAAAAATCATTAGAAATAAGGCTCGTTTGGTATGCAAAGGTTATGCTCAGATAGAAGGAATTGACTTCGACGAGACATTTGCACCTGTTGCTAGATTGGAATCTATTCATATGTTTCTTGCTCTAGCAATGTACAAAAGTTTCAAGATTTATCAGATGGATGTGAAGTCAGCTTTCTTAAATGGTAATCTTGAAGAAGAAGTGTTCATAGAGCAGCCTGATGGATTTATACTCAGTGATGATCCAAATATAGTGTGTCGATTGAGGAAAGCTTTATATGGACTGAAGCAGGCACCAAGGGCATGGTATTCACGATTGGATACATATCTTCATCAGATTGGCTTCAGAAGAGGATTAGTTGACAGCAATCTTTATATTTTTACAGAAGAGAATAAACAATTGATTATCGTTGTATATGTAGATGATATCATCTTTGGAGGTGATAGTGAAGAGATGTGTGAGAAGTTTGCCACTATTATGAAACAAGAATTTGAGATGTCTATGTTAGGAGAATTATCCTTCTTCCTTGGGTTACAAGTTCATCAAAAAAAAGATGGAATTTTCTTATCTCAATAGAAATATGTAGGAGAAATACCCAGTAAGTTTCATATGCATGATTGTAGACCTGTGAGTACTCCTATGGTGACCGGATGCAAGCTTAGCAAGGAAGAAAACAGTCCTAAAGTTGATCGGACACTATACAGATCAATGATAGGAAGCCTTCTATACCTCACAGCATCACGACCAGATATCTTATAATCAGTATGTCTCGTAGCTCGGTATCAAGCAGATCCTAGAGAGGCGCACATGATGGCAGTAAAAAGAATTCTGAGATATTTGAAGGGTACTGTGAATTTTGGGCTTTGGTATATCAAATTTGAGAATTTTACATTAGTTGCATACTCAGATGCAGATTGGGCAGGATGTGTGGATGATAGGAAAAGCACAAGTGGAGGTGCTTTCTATCTTGGACAGAATTTGGTATCATGGCATAGCAAGAAGCAAGAGTCAGTTGCATTGTCTACTGCAGAAGCAGAATTTATAGCAGCTACAGCGACTTGCACACAAGTTATCTGGATGAAAAGACAGATTGAAGATTTAAGAATTCAGTGTCAAAGTCCCATAATCATCAAGTGTGATAACAGTAGTGCCATTAATATATCTAAGAATCCTGTGTACACTCCAGAATAAAGCATATAGATATCAGATATTACTTTCTAAAGGATCAGGTAGCTCAGAATGAAGTGATGCTTGAATTTATACCCATAGCTGATCAGGTTGCAGACATCTCACCAAGCCTCTAGCAAAGGATGTGTTTGAGAGGCTTAGGACTCTCTTAGGGTTTGTACCATCTCATTGATCAGAAATGGAAATATCACCTGCAGGGTATCATAGCTGCAGGGGGAGTGAGTAGAGGTGAAAAGTTTGCTTTGACTATTCACTCTCAATTGCCTGAGATTCAGGGAGAGTTGAGTTTCAGGGGGAGTTCCCTTTTGTTTTGTTGTCAAGGGGGGAGATATTTGTGCATGGTATCAAATGCATGGTGGTTACCTTTGCATAGTAGTTGCATAGTAGTTGCCAACAACTCCAAAGGGGGAGATTGTTGTTCTCAGTGATGATTGAGTTGTAGTTGCTGGCATTACAAATGGCACGGCACAAATATGTTAGTACAGTGCACAGATGTGTTGATATGAAGTGATTACCCAAGTTGGGTATGCAGGTGTATGGTTACTATGATTTATCTCAAAAGGGAGAGATTATAGTGTAGCATCTGTTTAATCAGTGGAAATTGCATCAGTGAAGACTGTAGAGTGACAGCAGAAAAATTTCAGAACACAGAAATCTTTAAATGATCATCTCTTTTAACATAGAGCTCAGTTTTAGCTGTTCTTAGGCTTTTTGGAAAGCTCTTTCAAAGGTCTACAACTTCTCTGTTAATTATAAGATCAAATTCTACTAATTTAGAAGATGAATTGATGGTTAAAGGTAAATCAGTTTTTTTCTGCTGGTACATTTCGTTCCAGGTTGCTATCATGTTTAAATGATCATATCTTTTTGTATAGAGCTCCGTTTTTGCTGTTATTAGGCTTGTTGGAAAGCTCTTTCAAATATCTATAAGTTCTCTATTGATGACGGGTAGGCTATTTTAACGGGATCCAGTCAGCTCTGTGGAATTCCAGTCGGCTTGGATGACAGGTAGGCTGTTTTAACGGTGCCAGTTGGAGGTAGTTTTATGGGGTTCTCGGTCACATGGGACTGAAGTATATATATTGTAACTTCATAGAGAATGTCGATTTTTGAGGAACGAGCTATTCTTGAGAATAAATAAAAAAGGAAGAAAAATAGCTGAGGAGAAGAAATGAAAAAAGGGGCTGGGTTGTGCTGAAAAAGAAGAGATTGAGCAGAATTCAGAAATGAGAGATGATGCTGAAATTGCTGTTGATGAGAGCTAAGGATGTGGTTTCTAGATTCAGCTTTAAAGATTGAAGAGATGATTTCCATTGATTGAGAAGAGATGCTTCAGTGAGGAGCAGATCAACGAAAATCTTTGGTGATTATAAATCGGTTTCAGCAACAGCAAGTGTGTGGTATTCTTTCAGCAGTGATCTGAAATTGGTAAGATCCCCTTCATCCATTTCTTTACAGTTCATTGGTTATGGGATGAATTATGTTGTTTGATCTGTGAGATCAAAGGGGGATATCTTGTTCTTGATTCTTGATCTATCTTGAACGGTGTTTTCATTGGAAAGACCTCAAATAAGAGGCAACTGTGTATGTATCAATGAGAAGTAAACTCTGTAAGATCAGTGAGATCAAAAGAACTCTAGTGAAAAGTAGATCTCGAAGATCATGAGCTTCAGTGAGGAGCAGGTCTTCTAGATCATTTTTTTGCTCAATGAGAGCCACCTAGTGAGGGTGATCGTTTATGGACATAGGCTACGGCCAAACCATGGTAAAATTTTTGTTTGTATTGTGATTGACCTATATCTGGAGATATGCTGTGTTGTGGAGAGCCTACCGGGTTGACTCCGCTTTCCTGAGATCAGTACAGGGAAGAGTAGAGGAGTGGTAGTGCTGTTGCTTGCAGGTTGTACAGTTTTTGTTACAGGTTCAGCAGTTATAATTTGATAAAAAGATTTGGGAGTCACTGATTCACCCCCCCTCTCAGTGCCCTGGGAATTTCAAATTTCCTCCTCGGATGCATCTTCTTTGATCAGTTCAGGATCCGGAGAATCCAGAATATAAGAAAGTTTTCCTGTGTCAAAACTATTCTTAGGTTCCTCAATCAGTCCACATAATTGGGACCGGTTAACTTGTTGGCATCTAAGATGCCCCGTAGTGATAAATTTGAAGCCATAATATATACCCTACATTTAATTAAAGAACAATATAAGCAGACCACTCAAGATGACATTCATAACTAGTAAGGAGTTTATATCTAATTATGTCTCCCACTATTTTATTCGAATACCATAACCCCCAATATATCGTAAGCGAGAAACCTTACTGGTTTCCTTAGTGGGATTGAGATCCCAATTCCTCATGAGTGCCTTGTGTTACACAACAAACACTTATAAGTTCAAAGGTAGGACTTCCTTTCCAATTGCAACCCATGCAATTCTCAACAAATAAACTGCCTCTAAGACACTTATTGTATTGTGTTACACAACAAACTATAATGTCTTAGTTTAGTCAGACCCTTCATTTCTATATAGCCATGATGGAATAATGTTGCCCTTGTGTTACACAACAAAGCAATAATTTTCAAACATGCTATAAAGCACTAGGTGCACCAAGACAAATTTTATATCAAACCCTAGAGTAGGCCTTGTGTTACACAACAAACATACTATAGTTTTGATATTAATTTGGCTTAGCATGAAGGAAGGCCAATTATAGTATACTTAATCAATTAGCATTCCCAAGTTAAGGTTTAGATATGACCAAATTGTCCAAGAAAGTGGAAGGGGTGAGGGAGTCCTCCTGTTGCTTTTCTTAGACACTAATTGAATTGGCCAGGTCAGACAACGGAACCAATTAAAAACCTCATCCCTTTACCTTCCCAAAACCACTTGCCTAGACACCAACTGGTTGATCAAACCCTAATCGGTTTTGAACATGATTTAGTTAATACTATGACTAAATATGATTTTTATGAGGGCTTTGATGGTCTTATACACATCCTAAATAATCTTGTTATCATGTTTATAATAACAAGTATAACAATAGCATATCAATCTAGCATATGCATAGTTTGATTATCCAACAAGCATATTTATCTTAATATGCAAATCATAGCATGATTAAGAATACTCCGTTCACCTCACTTATTCATGGGATATGGCCATAGCGGCACCCCTATACACCATAGGAGACCCCTTTTAATGGGAAGAGAGGGCCTTTAAACCCTACTTAACCCCTATGACCGGACGGCCATGGTGACTAACCCAATCCAAAGCAGTTACTAGGATAAGCAAGTTACTAAGATGTATTTAAATATAAATATGCATAATATCATATTAAGATTATCTTACATAACTATACAGCATTCCACTGAACCCTAATTAATGGCATGCATCAAAACCTATGATCAAATTAGCTAGCTAATAAGTATTTGATCATACAAATGACAATTAACTTAATGAATTAAGGGTTGCTCTAATACCATTGATGGGTTTCTTAAGGGTCTTCTAGCATAAATGAATACTGGATTTCAAAAATTTACACATAAAAAACCCTTATCGGCTAGAAACCCTAATCCCAAGATCCCCTCATTCATGTACAACTAATAAGTCACTAATAAGGGTTATGAAGAATACCTGGTGGTGTGGGCACCAGGATCCGACAGAGGCTCCTCAACCCTCTGTGGATCTCAGATTAGGGTTCCACTTTTATGAGTCTTGTAATAAGGCTATGAGCCAAAGTAATTTCATAATTTTTAGTCATGTAGCTAGTCTAAGTTTGTTTAGTCTTGTACCTTGACCAATTTGGGTCAAGTTAGGTCATGAGTCCTGTATTTGTTTTTGGTTCGAGTTTGAGTTTGGACTAGGCCCAAGCCCAATTGAAGTCAACCTAGCTTTCAAGACCAAGTCAAGTCCTTGTGGGCCAACCCACCTCTTTCACTTGGAAAGATGCCAACTCAGGTGCCACCTCAGCTACCTATGTGGTGCCACATCAGTTGCCACTTGGGCATCCAAGGAGGGAAACAAGGTGGCGCCCTCATGCTTTCCACATGCCCTCCCCTTGCCTTTTTTCTCTTGGGCGACCTTGGAAGGAGGAGACATCATTCCCCTCTTCCCAAACCCACATCACGCCATGATCCATCAAATGTGGGACGTTGAAGATCCTTGAAGAGACCAAGCCACAAAGCAAGCCCTCTTCCAAGCCTTCTTCCCAAAGTGTTCATGCAAGGATGGAAGGTCAAAGGACACACTTCCCTCTCCAAGCCCTCAACCATGCAACGCCCAAAGCTCCCTCCACTTGGTCGGCCTTGAATCACTCCAAAGAGGGGCGTTGAAGAATCCAAGGGAACACATCCCTTCAAGCAAGGCATGTTCCATGTTTTCTTCTCAAAATGAGAATGCTAATAAAGGAAGTCAAGAGTCCAATCCCCCTCTCCAAGCCCTCCCACATGCCACGTCCAATCCAAGTCCCTTTGGTCAGCCAAAGAGAAGAGAAGTTCAAATGTTTTTGGCGCTACCCAAGAGAGTTTGTAATTTGTTTTCATTTGAAATTCAAATGGGCCTTGGGTGCCTATTTAAAGGACCCAATCCCTCCCTTGCAAGGTTATTGAATGATTAATGAAAAAAAGAGTTTGAATCTTTTATCTTCCAACCCTTGTCTCTTAGACTAGGTTGAGTGAAATTGCCTTCGTCCCCAAGGACGTCGAGTGGTGTTAGGCCACCTGTCCGTCGCCCCAGGGCGTCGCGAATCCTTCATCCTCCTAGACGTCGCATGGTGTGAGGCCACAATCTTTCATCCTCCGGGACGTTGCGGGGTGCGAGACCCCAAGTTATCTCTGTCTTCGACTTCGGAATCCAGCCGGACACCGTGCTTGAAGCTCCTTCTCAACCCTATCCCAATCCCTTTCCGTGCATCTCCCCATTTCGCTGATCCTTATTGTGTTTGCCTACAGGTCCTCCCTAGCATCTCGGGCACCGGAGACGGTTGGGTTTGCCATCATGACCTTCCGACCGAAAGCTAGTGCTTCCACGGGTTCGACTGCTCGGGCATCCAGGCCGCATCTACCGAGTTGAGCGATCTCTGCATCGGGTGCTTCAGACGTGTGAGGTTTTCTCTCTCTATCTCCTAAGTAGGTATTGTATTTCGAGCTAGTCCTACCGGGGTTTCTTAATCCCGGGGTCCTGTTCTTGTTCTCACTATTTAGGGCTTTGAACTGCTAGTGTAAGCTTTCGTTACTCATCTTTCTTATTTCTTGACTTTGCTTGTGATCGGGAATCAAAACCCTAAGAAACATATAAAGCTCTTCAACTATAAAAAAAAAAAAAAAAAAAAAAAAAAAAAAAAAAAAAAAAAAAAAAAAAAAAAAAAATCCTTGCATCATAAGCATCCATACTAGCATCTAGCATCCCTAGCTCGGCCCCTTTTGTTCCACACCATTTTTGGTATCAGAGCAAGGCTAGGACTAGTTCATTTTGTTTTCTTTCATTTTCAGCATTCTGGTCAGCCTGTATATGATCTGATCTTTGGATTGTTTCTCTCTGTAGAGACCTCCAAATTTTGTGATTTCTATTTTGTTAGATCGCATTAAATTCAATGTATTTTTTTTTATTTTCTCAGATTTTATCTCAGTTTGTAGAATCTCTACAAGCCGAAATACTACCTGAGAAAATCTCAAGTCTGAAATTCAGCAAGCATCTCATTCACCCATCTAGTTTATTTCTTGCATTTAGGGGCACATTTTAATTCCTGCATTTTGTTTAGAACTCATACATCTAAAAGACACAAAAAAACAAGAAATTTGTATGTCATTTCATTAGTCATTTTTGTGCTTCATTCTGCATAACTTATCTTAAGGGCATCAAATTAACATAGGGTCAGGATTTCATTACCTGTCCCTAGCCCAAAAACCACCACCCGACCTATCGAACCCTAGTCATTAACTAAAATCGATTAGATGTTTAATCTACTCTAGTGAGCTAAGGACACCCACGAAGTCGGGTCGACCCAAGTGCCGAGTCAAGCTAGATTGCTCGTTGGTGTGTGCTTGAGTAGCTGGTGTCTAGGCAAGTGGTTCAGGGATTAGAGCCCGAAGGGAAGTGGGTTGGCTCGCTTACCTGGCCAATTTCTAATTGGTGTCTAGGCAAGCAAAGAGGAACCTCCACTCACCTTACACTTACCTGGCCAGGTGCCAAGTTACTACTTCCAGGTTCATCTTCTTGACTTCACATTTGGTGAGATCTCCTAGGTCTAGCAAACCATAGCACCGTTCTGTGTGTGTTACATGTGCACTAGATCAGGAACCTCTTTTCACCCACCTTCTCCACCCCCTACCGAAGCCATGGACCAACTTCGAGCTGACATTGGAGACCTAACTCAATCCATGACTCAATCCATGACTCAATTAAGCAACCAGTTGACTAATAGGCTTGATAAGTTTGCAGATAGAATTAGAGCCTTAGAAAAGAATATTAGACCATCCATCGAGCTTGAGACTGAGTCACCTCCTCACCATAGGGAATACCCTCAGCATGATCCTTCCCTAGAGTCTGAAGACCTTTTAGGAGTAATTAGGTGCATCCTTACCCAGGACATAGTGCAAGAAGATTGGCGTAGGACTAGCATCCTACAAACCTTTGCCAGACTAGGGAATAAGGTATGCAAGATCATAGTTGATAGTGGGAGCTGTGTCAATGCCATTTCTTCAAGTACTGCCAAATCTCTAAGATTGATCCCAGTTCCTCACCCCAACCCTTACAACGTCTCGTGGATTGATTCAACATCCATACCCATAAATTCTAGGTGCCAAGTCTTAATCAAGTTGCAATCTTATGAAAAGATGATTTGGTGTGATGTCCTTCCAATGGGCGTCTGTAGTATTATCTTAGGACAACCTTGGCTGTACGATCATGATGCCACCCTTCATGGTCGGACCAATACCTGTACCATTAACCACCATGGGAAGAAGTTTACAATCAATCTAGTTCAACCTAAGGATCAGGTTAAAAGAGGAACAAGTAGTCTAAAGGAAAAGAAGCCAGAAGTTAACCTGATCAAGGACAATGGGTTAGAAGAAGAGATTACTAGGAAAAGACCCTTTAAAGAGTTTCAGGGAGAGAAGGATGAACATTCTGAGAATTTGAATACAAAAACCCCTGAGCCCATTGAAGACTTTAAGGTTGAACCCATTGAAAATCTAGGGAAAGAAACTCCTGAGCCCATTAAAGAATTGAAAGAAAGAATCTATGAGTCAAGTTTAGTAGAAGATGGGCCCAAGGGTGAAATCATTGAAGAATTCAAGGAAAATGATCCTAAACCCACTACAAAATTTGAAGAGAAAATAACCGAGCCAGGATCACATCTAGTAAATGAACATGAGGATTCATGATGCGGGACTAATATGCATGCAATTCTTTTTGTATGTTTTATATGTGGGGTTAGGTGATTAATTCCCAAATTTCAGATCAAAATTAGTTGTAGGGAATTTTGTATGAATTTTTGAAGCCAAGCATGCAGATTAGAACCTAGAAAAGTACTAAAGAAGGATCGCCGGGGCTGAAAAGCCTCGGTTAGGGCAAGTTCTCCTACAATAATAAGACTGGAGGTAGAGGGGGTGTACCTGACAACGTCTGAAGTGCCCGGTGAAGATCGCAGTGAAGGGATCTCTCGTTCCTCGATGGATGCGGCCTGAAAAACCGATCCAAAGACCTGCGGATACCCAGCTTTCTGCTCGGTGGTCCGATTGAGGCGTGGCTAGAGTCGTTGGATTCGTAGGAACTTAGGGACCTGCAAATGACCTATCAGGGATTAGAAAACTCAGAGAAAATCAAGAAAACAAAGGAAAACAACAAAGGGAAGAAAGTTTTGGAGGGGCTGGAAGGATGGTTGGCGGTAGGAAGATGGTTGCAAACACCGGGAAGAAGAACTCTCAAACCCCTTTATGCACACAGCAGGGTAATCACACAAAGCAATTGAAGAACTCAAGATTTATTTCATATGTCAAAATCTTCCTTCATACAAGAGGCTAGGGTCCTTTAAATAGACCCTTAACCTTGGGCTCCAAGTAAGGGCACATAAGTCTTTACATAAGAATCCTTTTCCCTCTCAAATCCTAGCTAGAAAATAAGAAAACATTAGGTAGAAAAAATCCCTAAAAATTATCTTGACTTGGCCAACACTCCAAGGATGCCTAGGGGGGCATGTTGGGCTTTTAGGAGCAGCAAGAGGTCGGCCCAAAGGGGCTCGGGCACATGGGTTTGGGCCTCTGGAAGCTGGGGTGGCCTGGTAGCCAGGTAGCAGGAATATTCCCTGGTATCTTGCTTCTTAGGGGCTTGGGCTTGGCGCCTGGGCTTGATTTCATTGGGCTAGGATGCAGATGGACCTCTAAAATCATGGATGCCTTGGTATATGAATATATTTTGGCATCTGGAAGGGAATCTGGGCATCTAGAGGGCATCTGCAAGAAATCAGGGTTTTCTGAATTTTCCTCCTAGGGTCTTCAAATCTTCAAGTTAGGTTGGACTTGGGCTATACTTCCATGTCTTCAATCTAGTTGGACTTGGTCTTCACTTGTATGATATAGTCTTGAGTCTTCAGTATGCTTAGACAGGACTCAAAAAATAAAATTAGCTCAACATGAGCTGACTAATATTGAACTGAACTAGCTCAACATGAGTTGACTAGTACAGAACTGAAACTCAAAATACTCAAATAACAACTAAAATGGACTCAGATAGGCTAAGCCCTTATTATAGATGGACTCATAAATTATTGATCAATTCATAGAGGGTTGAAAAGCCTCTATCTTATTCTGGTGCCTTTGGTGTCCTCACCAATTCACCAGTCTTTTCCACAGGAGTTCAGGAACCAACCCTTAATGAACCGATCCAAAGAGAACATCCTCAAGAGATGGTTGAAGCTCGGAAAGAAATTGAGGATGAAGTTCCCGATGAGTTACCTGATCAACTTCCACCCTTGAGAGACATCCATCATACTATAGACTTGGTCCCAGGATCCTCTTTAACAAACCTTCCTCACTATGGGATTGACCCTAGCAAGCCCCAAGATCTACCGAAACAAGTGGACCATATGACACCTATAGAACGATGCCCAAATTTTAAGGTCATCCTGAATAACCAAGGTCTATTTTATGTTTTCCGTAAGCCACCCCAAGACTCCGATTCCTATTTCCTACCCTTCCCTAAACCTTCTCACATTTCTAGAGCCATGGGGTTACTTTTTATTGAGATTACCAGAATGCGTGACTCCTTAGAGCCCATCCCTTTTACCCTTTACTTCTGGTATACTTTATGGCATTTGCTAGGGATCCTTAATAATTTTTCATGTGCATATCAGACTAGGGTCAAACCTAGAGTGTCAAAAGTCTGTTAGGTTTAGACCCTAGGAGTCCAATAAAATTTTTTCTCAATAAGATTGCATAGTTGAGTCTGCCTCTTGCATCATGTTATGATTATGCATTAAATAATTTTTTTTTAAAAATAATTTGGCTGATTCCCAAAAGCGAGCCAAAGAGTTTGAAATAAGGGATTTTGTAATGATTAGGCTCAGGCCTGAACGGTTTCCACCAGGAACAGTTAGGAAGCTTCATGCTCATGGGGAGGGTCCCTTTAAAGTGATTAGGAGAATGGGCCCTAATGCCTATGTGCTAGAATTACCTCTGGATTATGGAATTAGCTCGACATTCAATATCTCTGACTTAGTCGAGTATAGAGAACCCGCAAACATACCCAGTGAGCTGTTTGGGCCTGACCTCCCTTTTGAGAGTGAACCTGAACCTGAGTGTCCACCTCCAAATATACCCGAGCAAGGAGAGCGGATCGAGCGTGTCCTGGATGAACAAGCCATCACTACCCGGGGCAAGAGCTATCAACGTTACTTGGTCCGATGGCAAGGCCGACCCAAATCCGATTACTCGTGGATCACACGGGAGGACTTGCAGTGCATCGACCCCGACATCCTGGAGAGGTACCAAAGCCAAACTAACCCTTACTCGATAGGGTCGAGTTCCTCCCACCCCGGGAGAACTGGTGTGGGTACCAAGATCCGACAGAGGCTCCTCAACCCTCTGTGGATCTCAGATTAGGGTTCCACTTCTATGAGTCTTGTAATAAGGCTATGAGCCAAAGCAATTTCATAATTTCTAGTCATGTAGCTAGTCTAAGTTTGTTTAGTCTTGTTCCTTGACCAATTTGGGTCAAGTTAGGTCATGAGTCCTGTATTTGTTTTTGGTTCGAGTCTGAGTTTGGATTGGGCCCAAGACAAATTGAAGTCAACCTGGCTTTCAAGACCAAGTCAAGTCCTTATGGGCCAACCTACCTCTTTCACTTGGAAAGATGCCAACTCAGGTGCCACCTCAGCTGCTACCTATGTGGCGCCACATCAGTTGCCACTTGGGCATCCAAGGAGGGAAAAAAGGTGGTGCCCTCATGCTTTCCACACGCCCTCCCCTTGCCTTTTTTCTCTTGGGAGACCTTGGAAGGAGGAGACATCATTCCCCTCTTCCCTCCCCCACATCATGCCATGATCCATCAAATGTGGAGCGTTGAAGATCCTTGAAGAGACCAAGCCACAAAGCAAGCCCTCTTCCAAGCCTTCTTTCCAAAGTGTTCATGCAAGGATGGAAGGTCAAAGGACACACTCCCCTCTCCAAGCCCTCAACCATGCAACGCCCAAAGCTCCCTCCACTTGGTCGGCCTTGAATCACTCCAAAGAGAGGCGTTGAAGAATCCAAGGGAACACATCCCTTCAAGCAAGCCATGTTCCACGTTTTCTTCCTAAAATGAGCATGCTAATGAAGGAAGTCAAGAGGCCAATCCCCCTCTCCAAGCCCTCCCACATGCCATGCCCAGTCCAAGTCCCTTTGGTCGGCCAAAGAGAAGAGAAGTTCAAATGTTTTTGGCGCCACCCAAGAGAGTTTGTAATTTGTTTCATTTGAAATTCAAATGGGCCTTGGGTGCCTATTTAAAGGACCCAATCCCTCCCTTGTAAGGCTATTGAATGATTAATGAAAAAAAGAGTTTGAGTCTTCTATCTTCCAATCCTTGTCTCTTAGACTAGGTTGAGTGAAATTGCCTTCGTCCCCAGGGACGTCGAGTGGTGTGAGGCCACCTGTCCGTCGTCCCAAGGCGTCATGAATCCTTCATCCTCCTGGACGTCGCGTGGTGTGAGGCCACAATCCTTCATCCTCCGCGACGTCGTGGGGTGCGAGGCCCCAAGTTATCTCCATCTTCAACTTCGGAATCCAGCCGGACACTGGGCTCGAAGCCCCTTCTAAACCCTATCTCAGTCCCTTTCCGTGCATCTCCCCATTTCGCTGATCCTTATTATGTTTGCCTACAGGTCCTCCCTGGCATCTCGGGCACCGGAGATAGTCGGCTTTGCCATCGTGACCTTTCGACCGAAAGCCAGTGCTTCCATTGGTTCGACTGCTTGGGCATCTAGGCCGTATCCGCCGAGTTAAGCGATCTCTGCATCGGGCGCTTCAGACGTGTGAGGTTTGCTCTCTCTATCTCCTAAGTAGGAATTGTATTTCGAGCTAGTCCTACCGGGATTTCTTAATCCCGGGGTCCTATTCTTGTTCTCACTGTTTAGGGCTTTGAACTGCTTGTGTAAGCTTCTGTTACTCTTCTTTCTTATTTCTTGCCTTTGCTTGTGATCGGGAATCAAAACCCTAAGAAACATATAAAGCTCTTCAACTATAAAAAAAAAAATCTCCTTGCATCATAAGCATCCATACTAGCAACTAGCATCCCTAGCCTGGCCCCTTTTGTTCCACACCACCTGGAAGATGAGAAATTTGGTGGAAAGTATCAAAATATCCTTCAGTAGAAAGTTACCGTGCAATTCAATCTTTTGATCTTCCATTATCCCGATTAAGTGATGGCTATGGATAAATATCAAATCCTAGCACTTAGTCATTTCGAATCTCTATTCGATAATGAAGACTCAACTGATGACTAATTAGAAATCAATTCTAATCTCATCTTGCTTTGATCAAAGACTCTTTGAGTCATCAATCGAAGTGATCACTTGGGATAACAATTCCTCTTACTATGAATGATTGATTCCTTGTTGGTCCACTCATATCCTTCATACACCTTCCACCATATCTGAGAACATCCCATACATGGCTTACTGTCATGAATGAGTATGAACCAAAACATGGCTTAGTGTGCATAAGGAACCATGGTGACCTCAGGTCTAAAGATCACATGCACAACTCCTACTTTGAGATCTATCTTTTGACAAGTAGTAAGACTTCCATAAGATAGTCCTTTTTGGATCAGTTCAGTGAACTCATAACCTAATGAGCACCCTTATCCTTGTATTAGTGTCTCTACACAAGTAGCTGTGAGACCAACCACTCTCTTAACAGAGCATACATAGGACAAGCTAGTCTTTCCGGACTTATCGATCCCTGAACCGATGGTACATCGACTAGGAACATTTTAGATTAGGGTTTATAAGAACTTAGGTCTCACTGTTATGATTTCCATCATAACCCTAATTTCATTTGCCCTAACCTATGGGGTTCATCATAATCTTTAAGTAAGACATAGCAATATGATGAAACTATATGCCTTTATTAATATATTAAATGTCATACAGGAGTTGGAAGATTACAAAAATGCCCTTACATAAGATTGGCTTTTAGGGAACTTTTCTTTCAACTTGGTTTTTTCTCGGGCTCACCAAAAACCCAATACAATGTTAGTTTTACCAGGCTCACTAATAACCCACTCTTGGTTTTAAAAGGCTCATGAATAACCTATACAAACCCCAATTTACAACCTCTGTTGTACTTGGAACAACTCAAATAAAGAGTATAAAAACAAAGCAACTCTATGACAAACCGATCATTGTCAGATGGTTACAGTTGTAGCTTTTGAGAAGCCCTCTTGATTTCTCTTTGAATGCTCTTCAAGGCTTCTAGCTTTTTCAGTAAATGCCTTAAGAAATCAGATAGAAGTTTGGTGTGGTCTTGAGTGCTCTCTTGAATGCTCTCTTGAGTGTTCTTTCAAAAACACATTAACTTTTCATTAACTACTCATTCCCCTTTCCAAAAGTGATTCAAATCCCTTATAAATAGTCCCTTTAACTAATTTCAAGTGGATATAATCATTGTAGACCGTTGGGATTCGAAATATGACCATTGGAGACTATTTTTGGTTCAAAAAGAGAGTTCTGGAACTAGCCGTTATGAACTTGGAATTGGACTTCGAGTCAGCTCGGATGCTTCGAGTCGGCTTGGATTCTTAGACAAGTCAAAACATTACTCTGGTCAAGTAGGCTCTTCTTCTTTGAGTCGGCTCACTTGGCTGGTTCTTCAGAACTAAAAATATGTAAACTTTGGAAGAGTCGGCTCCTTTATACTTGAGTCAGCTTGATTATCTGTCTGAGAAATTTTGACTCTAGATGAGTTGACTCAACTTATCTTGAGTCGGCTCGAATTCTCAAAACATCAGAAGTTGAACTCTACCCGAGTCAGCTCTTCAATCTCGAGTCGGCTCAAATATCTGCGTGCCAGAAAACTGAGTGCTGTGTCAGACTTCGAGTCGGCTCTCCTACTTTGAGTCGACTCTTATGACTTAGGTCCAAAACTATTCAAACTTTTCTAGATTTCTTCTAAAGACATCCAATTAACTCCAAACACTTTCCAACTTCATCAAAGCTAAATCTAAGAGATTTAAACTAGAAAAATACATAGAGATAGCCCATTTTCATAAATACATAAAAGACTTTTCTTTGGGCTTTTCATTACATAATACATTTCACCAAAAATAAGCTTGTCATACACCAAGGTTGTAGGAAAAGTGGTTGATGTGAGATGGTTACGATGCGGTGTAGGATGATTCAATTTTAGCCTAGATGATTTAGAGAGCAATGATCATAGTAAAGCAACTAACATAATAGATTGAAGAGAGTAAAAATGGCAATTAACCACTTACCCACAATCCGCTCCGCAAGCTATAAAGAATAAGGACCCGACGGCTAGGAAACCATCTTAAATTAGGCTATTCCAAGCTTCAATTACCAAAATGAGAAAAGGATTTGTTACTTATCCCAATGGAGATTCTCTTCGACTCGAGATGGAACTGTTGCTTGGTCGATCAGACTTCGCAGTATGATGTAGATCGAGACTCCAGATTTTAGATCCACCATCAGATCTTGGTTCGAAAGCAAAGGATCCATCCTCTAAAGTCCTTGAACACCTAGGATCTGTAGAGAAGGCAACAAATAAGATTTTAAGAACAAAATAAGCAGGCTCCAAAATGAAAAAAAAAAGTTGGATGTGTAGGGCTTGTAGAAGATCGGTAGCAGCTTGATGAATCTGGCAGAACCTCCACTCAAGGACCTCACCACCTTGAGCTCTCAAGGACCTCCCCACCTTGATCTCTTAAGGACCTTCCCGCCCTTAGAGAAAATCACTAAGCCTACCTAGCTTTGTGGAAGAAGAAAGACAGCATTTTATTTCATAAATCAATAATCATTTATTTACAAGGGGGTATGGGGTCATATTTATAGGGTTTTTCACACATGAAGATTTCATAGGACTCCTTTGAATTTAAATTACATTTAAGTTTGAATTCTAAAACACTCCTAGGCTTCTTGACTCCTTCCTTGAATTTTGAATTTTAAATTCCTTCTCTCCATGGCTTGGGCGACAACATGAAAAAATGTATTCGGGAAAATGAAGTGGGGCGCTAATCTCCTTCTTATTTAGCACTAAACCTTTCTTAATCTGATTTTTATTCTACTTGATCAGCAACATGGGATAAGAAGGCCTCTTCAAATGTGTAGGTTTGAATTTAAAGTCTCCTCCTTTGAATTTGAGATGATCCTCCTTTTATCTTGGACTTTTTCCTTTGAATTTTGGATGAGCCTCCACTTATCTTGGACTTTCTCCCATTTAAAATTTGAATGGACCATGGGTGGGCATCATCTTGGAGTGGGTGACAAGAGGGAATGAGGGGGTGCCAGATAAGAAGCAGAGTCTTTCTGTTTTACTCCTCTCAATTGGCACCTCCTTGAAATGGGTGATGAAAATGGATGGACGCCTCTCTTGGATAAGGATGAATTTAAAGTTGTCCAAATATCCAGTTGTCCAGTTGTCTCAATGTCAGGATGTTCCAATGTCCGAATGTCTAGTGAAAAATTTGGACAACCCCTTTTTTGCTTAGAATTGATCCACCAAGGTGATGATGACTTGAGTCTTGGATAATTATGACTCCCCTTGACTTATTCAAGCACTAATTATAGGACTCATCTTGAATAATTCACCGAACAAAGCAAATTAATGCTATTTACGAGACTCTTAAACCAATTGATGGACTCAATGGACTCAAAACTCAACAACCCTAATTGACCAAATTACACTCAATTTGATCAAATTACAACTCAATTTGACCTAATTACAAACTCAAAACAATTGAGACTCGAGTGTTCTTTGTGAAGAATACATGGACTTACTCATTGATGATCCAAATTGAATCGAAAAAGGTTTGCTTCCGCTTCCTGGCTCTTCTATCCACACCAGTGGTTTTACCTTTAAGACATCCTACAAAAACTTAGACAATACTTGAAAATAGTTAATAATCAAATGCATGCTCTAATATTTTGTTATCATCAAAATCATTCCTGGGGTCAACAATTCTCTCTCCCTCTGCAGTCCTCCATCCGTCAGTCGCCGGCTCCCTGCATTTCGATCAGGCGAGCCAATCACCATTGTTGGCCTTTTGCCATTCTGATCATCATCTCCAAGGTAAAAGCTCCATTTCTTCTCCATTTCTTCCACAGTCCTTTAGGGTTTTGCCTTTTTTTTGGTTTTCTTATGGCTTTCTTCATTTCTTTGAATCTTCCTCCTTCCATGATGGGGAACTAATATGCATGCAATTTTTTTTGTATGTTTTACATGTTGAGTTAGGTGATTAATTCCCAAATTTCATATCAAAATTATTTGTAGGAAATTTTGTATGAATTTTTGAAGATCAGCATTCAGATTAGGACCTAGAAAAGTAGCAAAGAAGGACCGCCGGGGCTGAGAAGCCTCGGTTAGGGCAAGTTCTCTTACAATAAAACTACTGGAGGTAGAGGGATGTACTTGACAACGTCTGTAAAGATCGCAGCGAAGGGGTCTCTCGTTCCTCGACGGATGCAGCCTGGAAAACTGAGCCAAAGACCCGCGGATACCCGGCTTTCTGCTCGGTGATCCGATTGAGGCTTGGCTGGAGTCGTTGGATTCGTAGGAACTCAGGGACCTGCAAATGACCTGTCAGGGGTTAGAAAGCTCACAAAGGAACAAGAAAACAAAGTAAAAATAGCAAGGGAAGGCTTCTTTTGGAGTGGCCGTCCAGGGATCTGGAGGGTTTGTTGGCAGCAGGAAGATGATTGCAAACACCGGGAAGAAGAACTCTCACAAACCCCTTTTTGCACACAGCAGGGTATCACACCACTCAATAGAAGAACTTAAGGTTTTCATTCATCAAAAATTCTCCTCATACAAGAGGCTAGGGTCCCTTAAATAGACCCTTAACCTTGGGCTCCAAGTATGGGTACATAGGTCTTTACATAAGAATCATTTTCCCTCTCAAACCCTAGCTAGAAAATAAGGAAATATTAGGTAGAAAAATCCCTAAAAATTTTCTTGACTTGGTCAAGACTCCAAGGATGCCTAGGGGGGCGTGTTGGGCTTCTAGGAGCAGCAAAAGGCCAGCCCAAAGGGGCTCGGGTGCATGGGTTTGGGCCTCTGGAAGCTGGGGTGGCCTGGTAGCCAGGTAGCAGGAATATTCCCTGGTATCTTGCTTCTTAGGGGCTTGGGCTTGGCACCTGGGCTTGATTTCTTTGGGCTAGGATGCAGATGGACCTCTGGAATCATGGATGCCATTATCTATGAATATACTTTGGCATCTGGAAGGGAATCTGGGCATCTGGAGGGCATCTGCAAGAAATCAGGATTTTCTGAATTTTCCTTCTAGGGTCTTCAAATCTTCAAGCTGGGTTGGACTTGTGCTATACTTCCATGTCTTCAATCTAGTTGGACTTGGTCTTCACTTGTATGATATAGTCTTGAGTCTTCAGTATGCTTGGACAGGACTCAAAAAAATAAAATTAGCTCAACATGAGCTGACTAGCATTGGACTGAACTAGCTCAACATGAGCTGACTAGTACAGAACTGAAATAACAACTAAAAATACTCAAATAACAACTAAAATAGACTCAGATGAGCTAAGCCCTTATTACAGATAGACTCATAAATTATTGATCAATTTACAGAGGGTTGAAAAAGCCTCTGTCTTATTCTGGTGCCTCCGGTGTCCCCACCAATTCTCCCGGGGTGGGAGGAACTCGACCCTGTCGAGTGAAGGTCAGACTGGCTCACATATCTCTCGAGAAGGTCTGGGTTGAGGCGTTGCAAGTCCTCTCGAGAAATCCACGAATCGTCCGACTCTGGCCGGCCTTGCCATCGGACCAGGAAGCGTTGATAGACATGGCCCTGGGTCGTGATGGCTTGATCATCCAGGTTACGCTCAATCCGTTCTCCTCTCTCAGGACAAATTTGTTTGTGGACACTCTAGGTTAGGGTCACTCACAATGAAAAGGAATAGGTCCAAAGGCCTCACTAGGTATCGCTGCCGGTTCCCTATACTCAACCAGGTCTGTAATATTGAAGGTAGAACTAATGCCCAAATCCGAAGGCAATTCTAACACCTAGGCATTTGATCCAACCTTCTCTATCACTTCAAAAGGTCCGGCTCTGCGAGCATGAAGCTTCTTTTAGGCCTAAGCCTAACCAAGATAGAATCCACTACATCAAATTCTTTAATCCATCTTAGGGAATTAGCCAGTTGTTTCAAAATTAGTGCAGGTGGTGAACATGCTGGGCACATGCAGACTCCTAACAAGATGATGCAAAGGACTCATACTGACACCTAAAGACTCGACTATGCATTCCTATCGAAGAAAATTTTATTGAACTCTTTGGATCTAAACCTAATAGATTATAGGTTCTCTAGGTTTGATCCTAGCTTGACATGCACATGAAAATTTACAGTGAACTCCTAGCAAATTCCAAAGAGTATGCCAGAAGTAAGATGCAAACCTAACATGTGTGATGAATGCATGCAGTATGCTAATCTCAGTTAAATGCAATCTAATAATCCTAGAAATGCTGGAGGTGTTAGGCAAGGGCAGAAAATAGGAAGTGGGTTCAGAATTAGTTTGGTAGGGTAGGGAAAAAGGTTCAAAGTTAGTTGGATAAAGATCGATATAAGAAGGCATGTCAGGGACTAATCCTAGACTAATGAGGCTAACCTTACGAGGTTGCGGTATAGCTATGGGGTTTGCATAATGGAAGGATAGGTTACTAATCTCAGGGAAGAGGTCCTTAATGGGAACTATAGGAGGAGGCTCATCCTGAGGGTACTGATTCAAAGAGATCAAGTCCTTAATAAATTCTTCAGGTTCTTGTATTTTAGGACTAGACTCTATAATTTGGCTCTCCTCTATGGTTTCCTCTGGTAAGGCTCTAGCAGCAGTACCTAGGTTCTCTTCCTCTATTTGTTCTTCCACTATAGCTTTAGGTTGGATGTGGTCAAGGTCAACTACCTCTAGGTTGGCTTCTACCTGGGTATCTATTGGGTCAGCTAATTCTAGGTCATCTAAAGGTGTCTCCTATTCTCCCTCATACTCATCCACTAAGTTTGCATCAGCTTCATACACTTCCGCGTTACTGTAAGCCTTGTCAATCTCAGGAATGGTTGGAGAAGGTCGGCTAGGGAAAAATTGGCTAGGTCCTGATTTCTGATTATGGACACTAATCCTAGTAGGTTCAAGTTGTCTAAAGGGTAGTGGCTTACTACTGGGCTCATATTTAGGGGTGCTAATCCTATGGGGTTCAAGTTGACTAAGGGAAACCTGACTAGTACTAGATTGATATCTAGGGATTATGGGCTCCCTAGACTCATAGGATAAGGGTGCAGATCTATGGATCACGGGATTATATGATCTGGGGTCATAGGATTTGGGTTCAGCTCTATAGGTCTTGGGTCTACTGGACTCATGGGATATGGGTTCGTAGATTCTAGAGTCAGAGGATTTGAAGTCATAAGATCTATAGGTTGTGGGTATACTAGGCTTATAGGATGTGGGTAAATAGGATCTAGAGTCATAGGATCAAGGTTCAGTATCATAGTATGGGTCAGGCTGAGTGGCTCTCCTAGGTTCAACCTCATGATATGGTTCAGGGTTTAGGGTCCTCCTAGGTTCAGGATTATAGTATGGGTCAGGCTGAGGGGCTCTCCTAGGTTCAACCTCTCGGTATGGATCAGGGTTTGGGGTCCTCCTAGGTTGAGGATTGTAGTACGGGTCAGGATAAGGGGCTCTCCTAGGTTCGACCTCATGGTATAGATCAGGGTTTGGGGTTCTCCTAGGTTGAGGGGACTTAGGATCTAGCTCAGATCGTGACCCATGGGTTCTTTCTATGGTCCCTACACGGCCTCCTAACTGGTCAAACCTATTGGCAAGATGGTCAATTCTATTGTTGGTTTGGGTAGCAGACTGAGTTAACTGGGTAGTCATCTGGGCCATTTGATCAGCTAGGGCTTTTATTTGGGCTTGTAAATTTTTCATGGGTTCAGACATTTGTGAAGGAGGTGGGTGATATGAAACTCCTGATCTAGTGCTCATGCAAGACTCGATCAGACCAACTATAGCTGACTAGACCTAGAGTCCAAACTAGATGCTCAATCTGGGTGGCAAACTAGCCTATAGTAACCCTGTACTTAGCCAGGCAGGTGTAAGGGGAGTGTTAGGTCCCTGATTGCCAATCCTAGACACCAATCAGAGATTGGCCAGGTAGGCGGACCAGCACACAAGCCCTTCGGGATTGAATCCCTAAACCACCGTTCTAGACACTGAGCACAAGGCACACACAGGTTAACTTGACACAGTGATCTAACACTAGCCCGGACCCGACCAGTTGGTGTCCCTAGCCCACTAGGGCAAATTAAGTCTAGTTAATTTTAGGTTAAGGCTTGGGACCAAATGCAAGGGATGTGGTTTTGGGCTAAGGAGAGGTGATCAAATCCTCCCCCCATCTGACATAGAAAGAGTGTCCTTAAAAGTAGATTATGCAATGATGGCAGGCAAATGATGCAAATTAGGGTTAGATGTTTTTGGTATTTTTTTTGGAGAATATGTAATTTTATTTTATTTTATTTTTTGGTATTTTCTTAAATAGAAGAAAACTTGCAAATTATGGCCTAATATGTAGGAAATATACTAAAATTAAAAGATATGAAAAAAATTCTAAATAAAACCCTAAAACTTCCAAACTTGTCTTGCTAAAAAAAAATAGAGCCGAAAATTTGTAGGCTGTATTTTGGCTTGCAAAAAATTCAAAGGCCATAATAAAATATGAAAAAATTAAGAAAATCACTTTGAATTATTATGAATCCATAAAAATAAATTTCAAAATTTTTGGAGTCTTTAACAGGGATAAATAATTTAATAAACAAAGTATATACGGACTGAAAAATTGCAGAAAACAAGCCCTAATCTAAGCTCTGATACCAAATGATGGGGAACTAATATGCATGCAGTTTTTTTTGTATGTTTTACATGTTGAGTTAGGTGATTAATTCCCAGATTTTAGATCAAAATTATTTGTAGAGAATTTTGTATGAATTTTTGAAGATCAGCATGCAGATTAGGACCTAGAAAAGTAGCAAAGAAGGACCGCCGGGGCTGAGAAGCCTCGGTTAAGGCAAGTTCTCCTACAATAAAACTACTGGAGGTAGAGGGGTGTACCTGACAATGTCTGTAAAGATCACAGCGAAGGGGTCTCTCGTTCCTCGACGGATGCGGCCTGGAAAACTGAGCCAAAGACCCGCGGATACCCGGCTTTCTGCTCGGAGATCCGATTGAGGCTTGGCTGGAGTCGTTGGATTCGTAGGAACTTAGGGACCTGCAAACGACCTGTCAGGGGTTAGAAAGCTCACAAAGGAACAAGAAAACAAAGTAAAAATAGCAAGGGAAGGCTTCTTTTGAAGTGGGCGTCCAGGGATCTGGAGGGTTTGTTGGCAGCAGGAAGATGATTGCAAATACCGGGAAGAAGAACTCTCACAAACCCCTTTATGCACACAGCAGGGTATCACACCACTCAATAGAAGAACTTAAGGTTTTCATTCATCAAAAATTCTCCTCATACAAGAGGCTAGGGTCCCTTAAATAGACCCTTAACCTTGGGCTCCAAGTAAGGGTACATAAGTCTTTACATAAGAATCCTTTTCCCTCTCAAACCCTAGCTAGAAAATAAGGAAATATTAGGTAGAAAAATCCCTAAAAATTTTCTTGACTTGGTCAAGACTCCAAAGACTCCTAGGGGGGCGTTTTGGGCTTCTAGGAGCAGCAAAAGGCCGGCCCAAAGGGGCTCGGGTGCATGGGTTTGGGCCTCTGGAAGCTGGGGTGGCCTGGTAGCCAGGTAGCAGGAATATTCCCTGGTATCTTGCTTCTTAGGGGCTTGGGCTTGGCACCTGGGCTTGATTTCTTTGGGCTAGGATGCAGATGGACCTCTGGAATCATGGATGCCATTATCTATGAATATACTTTGGCATCTGGAAGGGAATCTGGGCATCTGGAGGGCATCTGCAAGAAATCAGGGTTTTCTGAATTTTCCTCCTGGGGTCTTCAAATCTTCAAGCTGGGTTGGACTTGTGCTATACTTCCATGTCTTCAATCTAGTTGGACTTGGTCTTCACTTGTATGATATAGTCTTGAGTCTTCAGTATGCTTGGATAGGACTCAAAAAAATAAAATTAGCTCAACATGAGCTGACTAGCATTGGACTGAACTAGCTCAACATGAGCTGACTAGTACAGAATTGAAATAACAACTAAAAATACTCAAATAATAACTAAAATGGACTCAGATGAGCTAAGCCCTTATTACAGATGGACTCATAAATTATTGATCAATTTACAGAGGGTTGAAAAAGCCTCTGTCTTATTCTGGTGCCTCCGGTGTCCCCACCATTCCAATCTTAAAAACTCCACACCTCCTCCCAGATCCAAAAAATGCTATTTTTTTTTGTTCTTTCGATCTCTCTGACTCTCCGTGAGTCCGTGTCTCATGGTTGCTTTGTCTAAACCCCTCATGAGGGGCATCGAATCTCTTGAGTCCTGATCTTATTTTTATTGACCTTTTCCAATTTTTACTTTATTTTTTGGCAATTATTTTTATTTTGCATTTTTCTATATATTATTATGATTTTTGTTTTTTAATATATTTATTTTTATATTTTATTTTAGCATTTACATTTTATATTATTAATTTTAATTTTATTAATTCATATTTCTCAGAACTTTCTTTTTGACCTAGATGTAGTCTTATCCTTCCAAATCACGAGAATTTCCTGGAACTTGGTCTAGAGTAAATAAAATTTAAAGGAAATAAATAGGTTATAGTTTTTATTTTTATTTTTTGGGTACAATAGAGGGAGCAAGGCTAAAGCCTAAGCTAAAACTCTTAAAAAAGTTATTCCGTAAGTATTAGCAGCTAGCAAGAGGTGGAGTCTAACTGGAAGTTGATCAGCAGCTCTCCATGTAGCTTCAGCTTCTAGCGCGATGCCAAACAATCCTCCACCATATTACCTTCCCCTCCACCAATATTGCCTTCCTAGTAGATGCATGAAGATGGGAACACAGGTATTTTTTTTATTAGATTTTCTTTTGAATAATGGCCTGATAAGTAAACCAGTCAGTTTCCCTTCAAGTTATGTATATTAGCTATTAGACGTATTTTTTCATGTATATAGGCAGCATAAGGATGTTTGTCCCCCGCCCTTTACCTCTCTTATTTTCTAAAACATTCATCTGATATAGTTCTGTTTAGACATTCTATTGTCATAATTTGCTTCATGTATCTAGTGATGTCATGATGACCATTTTGAAAGATGTCCTTCATGTTTTTCTGACCTGTCTTTGATATTTTTACTAATGGCAAATTGATCTTTGTTGACCCCTGGAATGATTTCGATGATAACCAAACATTAGAGCATGTATTTGTTTACTAACTATATTTCAAGTATTCTCAAAGTTTTAGTAGGATGATTTCATTGAACAACCCTACTTCCTATAACATGGTAGTATGTTAAGTCTATTTTTGTTAAAAGTTCATGTAAAGAAGAGCCCCCTAGAAAAATCAATTGTTTATTCCTATAAGAGGGCTGCTTCTATGTACTTCTAAGATTAATTGTCTCGAGTTCAATCTTTGATGGAGTTGGAAAGGTTTTGAGTTGTTTGGAAGCCATTAGAAGAAAGTCTGGACAAGTTTGACAAGCTTTGGACTAGAGCCGACTCAAAAAAGGAGAGTTGACTCGAAGTCTAGCATGGCACACTATTTTCTGGCACACAGACATTCGAGCCTACTCGAGTCAAAAGAGCCGACTCGAGCAGAGTCCAATTCTGAAGTTCTGAGGATTTGAGCCGACTCAAGGGGATCCGAGCCGACTCATCCAGAGGTAGATTTCTCAAACAGTCATCCGAGCTGACTCAAATATAGAAGAGCTGATCGACTAGAGCGATAATTTGACCTACCTGAGGATCCAAGCCGACTCGAATGACAGTTTCAGGTTAGTAACAGCTAGCTCCAGAATTCTTATTTTGAATCCAAAATGGTCTCCAATGGCTATATTTCGAATCCCAATGGTCTACAACGGCTATAATCATCTGAAATCAGTGAAAGAGAGTATATTTAAGGGATTTGAAACACTTTTGGAGATAGAGAAGAGAAGCTAATATGAGATTGAAGAGTTTTCATTGAAATTCAAGAATACACACTAAAGAGCATTCAAAGCAAGCACTCAAGTCTTCACCAACTCTTATTAGTTTCTTGAGGCATGTATTGAAGAAGTTAAAAAGCCTTGAAGAGGATTAAAAGTGCAATAAGAAGGGCTTCTCAAGTGCTACAACTGTAACCATCCCACAACTTCGGTTTGTCATATTGTTGCTTTATTCTTTTAACTCATCTTTTGAGTTGTTCCATGTATAGCAAGGGCTATAGCTTGGACTTGTAAAGGTTTTTGGTGAGCCTTGAAAACCAATTATTTTGGGTTGTTAGTGATCCTGATTAAAACTAACATTGTAGTGGGTTTTTGATGAGCCCGGATAAAACCAAGTTTGTGTTTTTGGTGAGCCCGAGATAAAACCAAGTTTGGATTTTGGATTGTGAGCCCGTGAAAATAATCTGGCTATATTCCATGGGTGAATATAGTGAAAATCCCAAGTGGTATCTTGGATAGTGGACATAGGAGTTGGGTTGCTCCGAACCACTATAAATCTCTTGGTGTTTGTGTTGTGAATTTCTATGCTGTGCTTTTACTTCTACTGCTAACTCATTTAATCACTTCACTCACCACACTCTGATTTCAAAAGAGCACATATTTGAAGAAATTTTTTTTAAAATACCCAATTCATCCCCCCTCTTGGATAAGCAACCTGGGCAATAACTAGTATCAGAGTAGTATCTCTGAATTTTAATTAGAGTAAAGATTAATAGCTACTCCCATGAGTATTTCCTTGATTGAAGGCCAATCTACCAATAGACCACCACTCTTCACCAGCACTAATTATGGTTATTGGAAGGCCAGAATGAAAATATATATACAAGCTATTGATTTTCAATTATGGAAGATAATTCTTAAGGGACCTCATACACCCATGAAAAAAGTTGATGGCGTGGATGTCCCAAAACCTGAAGAAGAATGGGATGATCACGTTATGAAAATGGGTGAGTTAAATGCCAAAGCTATGAATGTTATATATTGTGCTTTGGATGCAAGTAAGTTTAATCGAATTTCTACTTGCCTATTTACAAAAGAATTTTGGGATAAACTCGAGGTTACCCATGAAGGAACTTCACAAGTGAAAACCTCTAAGATTAATCTTCTTGTACATAATTATGAATTATTTAAAATGGAACCAGATGAAAGTATTTCTGCCATGTTCTCTAGATTTATAGATTTTATTAATGGTTTTAAGAGTCTTGGCAGGATATATTCAAATGATGACCTCGTATAGAAAATTTTGAGATCTCTACTAGATAAATAGGATCCAAAAGTTACTTTATAAGTCTAGGAAACAATGCTACCGATTGAGAGGCTCTAAATCCATGTAATTCGGCTACAAGGCTACATGTATATAGTTCAATTATATCAATAAAAATATTCTAACATTTTTATTCTTTTTATTGCATCTATTAATTATTTCTTGGATTGCTTGTTCATTCCATACTACATGATCACAAAGTTGTATCTAAGCAAAGGTCCAAGTAGTCGGCCATAGTACCTCCGATTGTAACCTTTCCAATTGCTAGAGTCTATGGGCTTCTGATTATTATCCTTCCGATCGCTAGAGCCTATGTACTTCCGATTGTTACCATTTCAATTGCTAGAGCCATGGGCTTCCAATCATTATGGTGGTTCCTTTTTTGGTTAAGGATCCTTTGTGTTGGTCCTTTAGGAGGGAATCCCTTAGGCCAATAAGTTTCTAGGCCTCCTAATATAGGATCTTGATCATGCGAGTAGTTTATCTTTTAACTAAAAGTAGTTTTAGATGAATTTTCTGGATCTTGTTCAACTTAAGGTAATCACACTCGGGGGACTTGTTGGGGAACCATGGGGAAACGGCACCGTGCTCGGCATACCCCAGGACATGCAATTCAAAACCTTTTAAAATGACATGATGCAGCGAAAGAAGATAAACCATTTATCTACATATATTAATCTAATTAACACAGGTTCCCTACACAGATATTGATAAATCTAGAGTAATATAAATATGAAATCATGCAGGCATTATATAAAATACAGAACCATTCTAGGTATCACACAATGATGCAGCATATTATAATGTGTCAAACATGTAATATAAAGCCATACCTCAGTGACGATCACCTAGGACTACAGCAATATGTGGTAAGAGCTCCGGGTCTACCTGTAAGGAACAAGATCGGGCTCTGCGAGCGATGCACATGCACCGCCTATATGGGTGGTTCACACTAGCACTTTTCTTCTCCTTCCTTCGAGGTGCTAGCCTCTCTAGAAACAGCGTCGGCAGCAAGGAATCCTTCATCAACTCCTTGAAGAGCCATGGATTCCGTCTTCAACTCTTTGAAGAACCTGTTGCTGAAGCAGTGCTGGAAAAAGGACTCTTGAGAACCCTTCCCAACTCTCTGTCCCAAACCTTCAACAAAAGGTAGCACATAAGAATCCCTCCCAAAACTCAAACCCCCTCTCTAATAGTCTCTCAGAGATCAAGTGTGAGCTCTAACCATGAGAAAATGGTAGTCTCTTGATCTTCTTCTCTGTTCTTCCAACAGAACTTAGAACAGAAAATAGAAAACCAAACCTGAATGTTCAACCTTTGAGTCAGATATGAATAGATTACAAGGGAAGTTTGAGTTCCTTGGAATTCAGGGGAGTTATAAGCCCCTTGGGATTCAGCAACAATAGGAATAAAGACCTCAAAATGCCCACCATTAAAGCCCACAACAATTGCAAGCATTAATGAAGTGTTCAGAAATTTCAGTAGTCCGTCAGGCGAGTCGACTTGATTGCTCGAGTCGACTCGAATGACTTGAGTCGACTCATCCAAATAAGCCGGCTCGAGCAATTTTGACAACTCTTATCAAAATAGTCCAGAATGATTTTTAATCATTCGCATGCCAACAAAGCAAGAAGAAACCCTCAGTGTGTGACCCCATAGGTTCAAACACTAAACCAGTAGCATGGGAACATTTCCAATACCAGCCAAAGTCGCCATCTAGCAATGACACCCGGCTTCTGGTTAGATTGAAGGTTGTAGAGCAAGATGAACCTATCGAATATGGAATAGCAGTGAACTTATTCCTTTAATCTTTTAATACTCTGGATGGCTTAGGGTTAAACTGCCCAACCCTAATGAGTCTATCTCAATATGTGTCAAACAAAGAATCCTTGTAACTCCTTACAAGGAATGCCTTGGCCAGGGTCTTTCTCAATCAAGGCATATTAAGTATTCAATCCAAACTATTTGGAGAGATCAATCCTATGTTAATCCTACTATCGTTAAATAAGTACTTGACTGTACCCAGCAACCTTCCATTATTGGATTAGAAATCCGGGTAGTTCGGCACCTAAGCACAGTGAGTTACTTGCAAGTTGCCATAGTGATCTCAAGTCAGAGGAATAATTCATGTCCACTTCTGGTGCGGGCACCAGAATCAGAAGAAGACTTCAGGGTTCCATCTGGATCTCTGAATGACCTTGCCCGAAGATTAGGGTTTGTAATAAGGGTTGACCTGGTCAACCAGATTATTTTATTTCTTTGAGTCTGCATTTCATTTTGTTGAGTCATGTTGACTCAGTCTAAGTCCAAGTCAAGTCCTGGTTGGCGCCATTCCCTAGGGCATCCTTTTTTCTTCCAAGGCCAAATGCAAGTGGATGCCACACTCCCAGCCACACTCCCAGGACCAGTTGATGCCACATTTCATCCTAGTGTCCCTGGTCCCCACGCCTAAGAGAGCAAGAAAATTTTCTTAGGAGAAGTCAAGGAAGGCACCCACAAGCTGCCAAAAGTAACCAAGCTAAAGGAGCAGGGAATTTTTCTTGGAGAGGACTTCAAGGTAGGCGCCCACACCTGCCTAAAGTACCTGGCTATGAATGGAAGGAGCCTAGTCTTGGGGAGAAAGACTAGGAGATGAGTATTTTCTTCCAAGAAAGAGCAAGTCATGGAAGGAAAACCCATGACTTAAGGAGAAGAACTAGGAGGTGCCCCACATACCTGCCATATGAAGCCATCACCTTGCATTTGAGGCCGCCCACTCCAAGGAAAGAAGCCTGGTCGGTCAAGGGAAAGTTTTTCATGCTTAGGATGAATGTTTAGTCCCACATGGGAAGTTGTGTAATTTTGTTTCTCTTGCAAGGTCTATATATTGAACCCTTATGTAATCTTTTGATTAGAATGAGTAAATGAAATCTTTTCTTGTGTTGAGCAACCTTGTGTTCTCTTCTTCCGCACTTCTTTGTGTGTTGAGCTCCATGAGGGAGTAAATCTAGGTTCCATTGGAGCCTTGAGGAGGTGAGAGATCTCCAAAGTTACCAAAACCCTGCCCCGCTTTCATCCCTGGCCGCCAACCCTAATTTCCTTTCATCATCCTAGCCGCCAATACCCAAATTCCTAAACCCTATTCCCACTTCATTCAAGGCCGCCATCTCCTTCTCCAAGCCACCGCCCACTATATCAAGCCCTAGGTCCTTTTCATCTGCAAGCCGCCGCCCTACCAGCCAAACCCTAAATCCACTCCATCTTCCACCGCCACCTCCATACTCTTCCCTCATCTTCAAAGTTCGAGCAGTCCGGAGCTATCCTAGGTAAAGGTCTCTTCCTTGAGTTTCTTACATCCTTATCTTGTTCTTCATCCTTTCTAGATCCAGAGTACGAGAAGAAGGCCAACCTTGCCATAGGACAACAATCCGAGGATCCTTTGCGGAGATACCCCGTCTCCAAGGATCCTACAATCTGCTCGAGAGTGTCCTTCAATTGAAGCAAAGAGAGATATCATAGTTAGGTATAAAACCTTCTCTTCTCTCTTCATCTATTTCTTGAAAGAGGAGTAAACCCTAGGTCTGGGGGTTTCTCAATCCCCAGCGATCCTACTTCTTTATTACTCTGATAATCTACTCTTTTGAATTATGCTTTCTTTCAGTGCATATTTTCTTTCAATATTAGTTAGCCTTGTTTTTGAGTCAAGCCAACTTCTAACAAAACACAAAAAAAAAAAAACAAAAAAAATAGTCCAAATTTACTTCCACATCGCATCATCTTATTTGTTCTGCATCATTTTTGGTATCAGAGCCCTGTCTAGGGTTCTTGCTTGTTTGATTATTTTTTCGTTCCTTTTTACTTTTGCTGCCTGGAGTAGACTCCCCTGGCCGTCCGGTCCTAGGAACAAGCGAGATGCAAGCCTCCTCCTCCCATTCCACGGGGGTTCCTAGGGCATGTAGGGGTGCCGTTGGGTTATAACTTCTAGGCAGGGATTGTAAACGGGACACACGTTCTATTTTCTGCCAGTAACTGCCCTGTTATTTGAATTGTTTCTCCTTGTAGAAAATTCTAAATTAAGTTATTCTTATTTTTCTGGAACCAGTATAATTTAAAGTAATTTACATAAAATCTTCATAATTTATTAATTTCTGTAGATTTTATGAGATCAATTTTACTGTTGTTCTGCTTTTTTATTTTCTGCAAGCTGTTTTTTTATTTGAGTGTGCATAAATTGAATCTATCTTAAGGGCACTGAAGTTGCAACATAAGGGGAGGATTGAGACCCTCTCCTTAGCCCAAAACCACCTCCCGTGCATTCGAACCTAAGCCTTTAATCTTAAAATTAATTAGACCTAATTTGCCCTAGTGGGCTAGGGACACCAACTGATCGGGTCTAGGCTAGTGTTGAGTCAGTTTGTCTAGTTACTCTGTATGTGCTTTGTACTCAGTGTCTAGAATGGTGGTTCAAGGATTCTATCTCGAAGGACTTGTGTGCTGGTCTGCCTACCTGGCCAATCATTGATTGGTGTCTAGGATTGGCAATTAGGGACCTAACACTCCCCTTACACCTGCCTGGCTGAGTCCTGAGTTACTACAGGCTAGCTTGCCACTCTGATTAGGCATCTAGTTTGGGCTCTAGGTCTAGTTAGCCCGTAGTCATTTCAGTCGAGTCTCATTTGGTGTGCTTGCTTGCATCATCATGTCCACCCAGAACGGAGTACCCTACTAACCTGGTCAAATCCAACCTGATTTAGAGGCCATGATTAGAACTCTTACCGAAAGTATGACCAAATTGAGTCAGGATATGACTGATAATGTTGCCTAGTTTAGGGATCAAGTCTGTGAGGATCTTACCCAGCTTAGGGATCGAGTCCAAGTACTTGAGGAACCTAGACATCAGAATTGGACTCCTGAAATAGATTTTAATATGCCTCAACCTCACCCACACCAGGAGCCTAGAAGACCTTTATACAGAGATCCTGAACCTAATCATAGGAGGCCTGACCCAAAGCCTGAAGATAGAGATGATAGGTTCATCCGGAACATCAAATTAGATGCACCCACTTTTGATGCTAGCTTAAACCCTAAGGTGTATTCTGATTGGGAGGGTGAGATGGACCAGTACTTTGAGTGGTATACCATGTCTGAGGAAAGGAAGTTCAAGTTTGCCAAGATGAAGTTAGTGCATCAAGCTAGGTTATACTGGGGGAACATTGAGCTAACCACTAGGAGACAAAATGTTGAGCCCATAATCACTTTGCAGGGTATGAAAGAGAAGCTTAGAGATATGTACCTACCCATTTCATACCAGCAGAATCTGTTAGACCAATGGCAAACCTTGAAACAAGGGAACCGATCTGTCTCAGACTATATAGCCACCTTTGATGATTACTTGATGAGATGTGATGTGAGTGAAGCCCATAAGGTCACTTTGTCTAGATTTAGGGCTGGACTTAGGGAAGACATTAAGAGGGAGTTGTTTTTGAGAGAGGTTACTGACCTAGACCAAGCCTATCAGATTGCACTGAACACTGAGAAATTTCAGAGAGGACCTATACCTTCTAGGGTTAGTGCCCCAATCCCAAGAAATGGACCTAGCCAAGTTACCCCTAGCAAACCTTTTCAGGATATTCCCACCCTTAGGCCCATGGACAAAGGTAAGGCACCCGACACCCAGAGAACCCCTAGTGCTAGTATCACCTGTTTTAAGTGTCAGAAACCAGGTCATATCTCCAGCCAGTGTACAGCCATAGCCTGTTTTAAGTGCCATAGGGTAGGTCATGTTTCTAGCCAGTGCCCACATAGATCCCTTTACATAGAAGAGGGAGAGGAAGAGAATTCTGGGCCCAATGAGGAATTTGAAGAAGAAGTTTATGAGGCCGGAATGAACTTGGTTGATGAGTATGAAGGAGAGAAGGAACCCACAGAGTCTGACCAGTTAGGAGTTGTGAGATGCATCCTGTCCCAGAGTAGAGTTCAGGAGGATTGGAGTAGGACTAACATCCTACAGACATTCCTTAAATTAGGGGATAAGGTATGTAAGATCATCATAGATTGTGGGAGCTGTATGAATGCCATTTGTGCTAGCACTATCAAAATGTTAGGCTTAACCCCAGTCCCCCACCCCAACCCCTATAAGGTTTCTTGGGTAGACTCTACCTCTATACCCATCCAGTCTAGATGTCAGGTCCAAATCCAGATGCAATCCTATCAATAGAAGATTTGGTGTGATGTCTTACCCATGGGGGTGAGCAGTATAATTCTTGGGAGACCTTGGTTATATGATCATGATGCCACCCTCTTAGAAAAATCCAATACCTGTGTCTTTAGTTTTAATAGGAAAAAGATCACAATCCATTCAGTCCCTCCGAAGGACAAGGTAGCTAAAGGACCCAATAAGGTCAAAGAGATGAAGACTGGAGTGAACCTAATTAGTGCTAAGGATCTAGAACAAGAAATTCATAGTGGTTCACCCATTTGGATGTTGACTGCTAAGGAACTTAGGACTCCTACACCCTCAGAGCCTCCTCAGGAAGTTAGGCCTTTGTTAGAAGAATTTGAAGATGTTTTTTCCGAGGATCTGCCAAACCACCTTCCACCTCTTAGGGATATCCAGCATTCCATGGATTTAATCCCAGGAGCTACTTTACCCAACTTGCCCCATTATAGGATGAATCCATCTGAGCATGAGGAACTGCAAAAGCAGGTTGGAGAATTGTTGAGCAAGGAATTCATTAGAGAGAGTCTTAGCCCTTATGCAGTCCCTGCACTACAGACCCCAAAGAAAGATGGCACGTGGAGGATGTGTGTTGATAGTCGTGCCATCAACAAAATCACAATCAAGTATAGGTTCCCCATCCCTAGACTAGATGACATGCTAGATATGATGGCCGGTGCAATGGTTTTTTTCAAAATTGATCTCAAGAGCGGCTATCATCAGGTTAGAATTAGACCAGGGGATGAGTGAAAAACCGCTTTCAAAACTAAGGATGGTCTCTACGAATGGGTTGTTATGCCTTTTGGGTTGTCCAATGCCCCTAGTACTTTCATGAGGATTATGACCTAGGTGCTTAGAGCTTTCATAGGGAAGTTTGTAGTGGTCTATTTCGATGACATCCTGATCTATAATAAGACCCCTGCAGACCACCTAGGCCACCTTAGACAAGTCTGCCAAGTTTTGAGGAATGATAGTCTCTACGATAATCTCAAGAAGTGTGAATTCATGACTAGTAGAGTTATCTTCCTTGGTTTTGTAGTAACCCCTGACGGCGTGGCTGCCAATCCAAAGATGATTAGGTCCATAGTAGAATGGCCAGAGCCGACCAGTGTGCATGAAGTTAGGAGTTTCCACGGCTTGGCTACCTTCTATAGACGACTCATCAAGGGGTTTAGTACTGTAGTTGCTCCTATCACAGACTGTATTAGGAAGGGAGAATTTCAGTGGACTAAAGCAGCCCATAAAGCCTTCCTAGATCTTAAGGATAGGATGACCCAGGCACCCATTTTGAGGTTACCCGACTTTTCTAAAGTATTTGAGGTTGCCTGTGATGCTTCAGGTGTAGGTATAGGTGGAGTCCTAAGCCAAGAGAATCATCCCGTAGCATTCTTTAGTGAAAAACTTAATGATGTTAAGCTTAGGTATTCTACCTATGATAAAGAATTTTATGCGGTAGTGCAAGCTTTGCGTTACTGGAGACATTATTTGCTACCGCAGGAATTTATGCTGTTTTCGGACCATGAGGCTCTTAGATTCCTGAATTCTCAGAAGAAGCTTAACCCTAGGCATTCTAAGTGGGTAGAGTATATCCAGTCATATACTTTTGTTTTGAAACATAAGGCTGGGACTGAAAATAAGGTAGCTGATGCCCTTATTCGTCGATCTTTGTTATTGAATTCTGTTAGGGCTGAAGTTGTAGGGTTTGAGCAGATCAAAGAGGAATATGAGTCGTGTCCGGATTTTAAGACTGTGTATCAGGATCTAGCTCAAGGACCATCTAGTGATCATAAGGATTATACCTTTTTAGATGGCTTTCTGTTCTTTAAGAATAGGCTTTGCATCCCTAGAACTTCTCTTAGGGAATTTTTGATTTGGGAAATTCATGCTGGGGGTCTAGCAGGCCATTTTGGAAAAGACAAGACCACTCTGGCTATTAAAGACCACTTTTTCTGGCCTAGCTTAAAAAGAGATGTAGCACACATTGTGGCTAGGTGTCGGACCTGCGCTGTTGCCAAACAGCGAAAACAAAACACCGGCCTTTATACCCCACTCCCTGTCCCAGATCGTCCTTGGCAAGATGTGAGTATGGACTTTGTGTTAGGTTTGCCTAAGACCCAGAGGAGGCTTGACTCTATCTGTGTCATAGTCGACCGATTTTCTAAGATGGCCCACTTCTTGCCTTGTTCCCAGACTTTTGATGCGTCTAAGGTAGCCACCCTGTTCTTTAATGAGATAGTTAGACTCCATGGCCTACCTAAGACAATTGTTTCAGATAGGGATGTCCGGTTCACTAGCTATTTTTGGAAACCTTTGGCATAAGTTAGGGACAAAACTTAAGTTTTCAACTGCCTATCATCCCCAAACTGATGGCCAAACCGAGGTAGTGAACCGTAGCTTAGGCAATTTGCTAAGATGTCTTGTTGGTGAAAATACTAGGAATTGGGATTTATACTTACCTAGGGCTGAATTTGCATACAATGACTCGGTCAATAGGTCTACAGGTAAGAGTCCATTTGAAATTGTGCATGGGTACAAACCTCACACACCTCTTGACCTAGCCCCTTTACCAGTCCACACACGAGTCTCCGAGTCTGCTGAAGTTTTTGCACAGCATATAAAAGACTTGCATAAAGAAATTCATGCCAAAATAAATTTAAGTAATGAAACTTATAAGAAGTTGGCTGATTCTCAAAGGCGAGTCAAAACTTTTGTTGAGGAAGACTATGTAATGATTAGGTTAAGGCCAGAACAGTTTCCTCCTGGAACCGTTAGAAAGTTACATGCTAGAGGAGCTGGACCATTTAGAGTGGTGAAGAGAGTATGATCCAATGCCTATGTGCTCGAGTTGCCTCTAGAACTAGGCATTAGCCCCACTTTCAATATTACAGACCTAGTAGAGTATAGAGAGCCAGCTGTGATTCCTAGTGAGCCTTTTGAGCCTAATCCTGTTCTTGAGAGTGAACCCAACCTTGTGTGTCCACCAACAAACTGGCCAATGAGGAAAGAACAGATTGAAAAGATCCTGGACGATCAGGTTATCTCCACTCGTAATCGAGGATACCAAAGATACCTGGTCCGCTGGCAAGGAATGCCAGATTCCGATGACTCTTGGATCTCCCGAGATGAATTACAAGAGCTGGATCCAGATCTCTTGGAGAGATACCAGAGCCAACTTGAGCCTTACTCAACAGGGTCGAGTTCCTCCCACCCCAGGAGAATTGGTGAGGGCACCGGAATCAGAAGAAGACTTCAGGGTTCCATCTGGATCTTTGAATGACCTTGCCCGAAGATTAGGGCTTGTAATAAGGGTTGACCTGGTCAACCAAATTATTTTATTTCTTTGAGTCTGCATTTCATTTTGTTGAGTCATGTTGACTCAGTCTAAGTCCAAGTCAAGTCCTGGTTGGCGCCATTCCCTACGGCGTCATTTTTTCTTCCAAGGCCAAATGCAAGTGGACGCCACACTCCTAGCCACACTCCCAGGACCAGTTGGCACCACATTTCATCCCAGTGTCCCTGGTCCCCACGCTCAAGAGATCAAGAAAATTTTCTTAGGAGAAGTCAAGGAAGGCGCCCACAAGCTGCCAAAAGTAACCAAGCTAAAGGAGCAGGGAATTTTTCTTGGAGAGGACTTCGAGGTAGGCGCCCACACCTACCTAAAGTACCTGGCTATGAATGGAAGGAGCCTAGTCTTGGGGAGAAAGACTAGGATATGAGTATTTTCTTCCAAGAAAGAGCAAGTCATGGAAGGAAAACCCGTGACTTAAGGAGAAGAACTAGGAGGTGCCCCACATACCTGCCATATGAAGCCATCACCTTGCATTTGAGGCCGCCCACTCCAAGGAAAGAAGATTGGTCGGTCAAGGAAAAGTTTTTCATGCTTAGGATGAATGTTTAGTCCCACATGGGAAGTTGTGTAATTTTGTTTCTCTTGCAAGGTCTATATATTGGACCCTTATGTAATCTTTAGATTAGAATGAGTAAATAAAATCTTTTCTTGTGTTGAGCAACATTGTGTTCTCTTCTTCCGCACTTCTTTGAGTGTTGAGCTCCGTGAGGGAGTAAATCTGGGTTCCATTGGAGCCTTGAGGAGGTGAGAGATCTCCAAAGTTACCAAAATCCTGCCCCGCTTTCTTCCCTGGCCGCCAATCCTAATTTCCTTTCATCATCCTAGCTGCCAACACCCAAATTCCTAAACCCTATTCCCACTTCATTCAAGGCCGCCATCTCCTTCTCCAAGCCACCGCCCACTATATCAAGCCCTAGGTCCTTTTCATCTGCAAGCCACCGCCCTACCAGCCAAACCCTAAATCCACTCCATCTTCCACCGTCACCTCCATACTCTTCCCTCATCTTCAAAGTTCGAGCAGTCCGGAGCTATCCCAGGTAAAGGTCTCTTCCTTGAGTTTCTTACATCCTTATCTTGTTCTTCATCCTTTCCAGATCCAGAGTACGAGAAGAAGGCCAACATTGCCATAGGACTACAATCTGAGGATCCATTGCGAAGATATCCCGTCTCCAAGGATCCTACAATCTGCTCGAGAGTGTCCTTCAATTGAAGCAAAGAGAGATATCACAGTTAGGTATAAAACCTTCTCTTCTCTCTTCGTCTGTTTCTTGAAAGAGGAGTAAACCCTAGGTCTGGGGGTTTCTCAATCCCCAGCGATCCTACTTCTTTATTACTCTGATAATCTACTCTTTTGAATTGTGCTTTCTTTCAGTGCATATTTTCTTTCAATATTAGTTAGCCTTGTTTTTGAGTCAAGCCAACTTCTAACAAAACACACAAAAAAAAAAAAAGTCTTAATTTACTTCCGCATCGCATCATCTTATTTGTTCTGCATCAATTTCTAATGCAAGACTCCTCTTCGGCAGAAAGAGAATATCGCATGAGAGTCACGCTCAGTGAAGTGTCCAACACAACACCTGATGTCACACCAGCATCTCCATGCTACTTGGTTAAAAAGATAACCAACATATATGATATCAACGACCTATTCTCGATACACCATCATCCTGAAATAGCATATTCTTGGTCGCAAACTAGTTTATGAACTACACGATGCATCATCTCTACATCGCATACAAGGTAGCTCAAAGGACATCATCATATAAGAGTTCAATTGGGAAGATGTCATGTGATGAACAACCAGAATAAACCTTTTTATTCAATTCAATAATTCATATACATATACATGAGTCGCACAACTATCTACAACCTAGATGATTGGCTTTGGGATACAATTCCCAACAACTCCCACCTGGACTAAAGCCAATCGAAACAAAATTTAATTCCCATCTTTCATTTGCAGTCATCGAACTCTTAAATTCTAATGGCTTTAGTGAAGGGGTTGGCCAAGTTCTCCTTACCATCGATCCTTAGAAGCTCGATGTCACCTCATTTAATAATCTCCTGGACAAGGTGATAACAACGCAGAATATGCTTAGTCCGCTGATGTGACTTCGGTTCTTTGGATTAAGCTATGGCTCCAGTGTCATCACAATACACTGGAATAAGACCATCCAAGGAGGGTGCCACTCGCAGCTCGCCTAGGAACTTCCACAACCACACAGCCTCCTTTGCTGCATCCGATGCTGCAATATACTCTATCTCATAAATAGAATTAGCCATTGTATACTGCTTGGAACTTTTCTACCAGACCGCTCCACCATAAAGGATAAACACAAAACCAGACACACTCTTACTGTCATCTCTATCTGACTAAAAACCAGAGTCAGTGTACCCCACAAGTTTTAAGTCAGAATCTCCATAAATAAGCCATTGGTCCTTAGTAATTTTTAAATACTTAAGGATATTCTTAACAACTTTCTAATGAGCTTCACCTGGGTCAGATTGGTATCTGCTCACTACCCCTAGTGAGTATGTCACATTTGGTCTAGTACATAGCATAGCATACATAATATAACCTACTGCCAAAGCATATGGAATCCTACTCATACGCTCTCTTTCCTCAGGAGTTGTCATACAATCCTTGTTGGAAGGAGTAATTCCATGACCTATCGGAAGATAGCCTCCTTTGAAATTTTTCATGCTGAACCACTTCAACCCAGTATCTATGTACATAGATTGTGATAGTCCCAAAAGCCTCTTAGATCTATTTCTATAGATCTTCATACCCAGTATGAATGAGGCTTCACCCAAGTCTTTCATAGAGAATTAAGATGAAATCTAGACCTTTATTCCTTGTAATGCTGGAATATAATTCCTGATTAGGAGAATGTCATCCATATACAAAACAAGAAATACAACTATAGAACCATTTGCCCACTTTTATATACAAGGTTCTTCTCTGTCCCTAACGAAGCCATACGTCTTGATACATTTATCAAAGTGCATGTTCGAACTCCGAGAAGCCTGCTTTAGTCCATAGATGACCTCTAAAGCTTGGACACTTTAGACTCATCTATGGATGTGAACCCTTCAGGCTGCATCATATACACCTCCTCTTCCAGCTCACCATTTAGGAAAGTTGTTCGGACATCCATTTGCCAGATTTCATAATCTAAATATGCTGCTAAAGCAAGCATAATCCGAATGGACTTGAGCATTGCCACAGGAAAAAACATCTCATCATAGTCAATACCATAATACTGATGATACCCCTTGGTAACTAGATGGGTTTTATAAGTCTCCACCTGCCCATCTGCACCCCACTTCTGCTTGAAGATCCACTTGCATCCAATGGATTTTATCCCTTCAAGTAGATCAACTAATATCCATACATTATTGATTTCCATGGATTCCATTTTGGATTTCATAGCTCTTAGCCAGGACTTAGAATTGGACCTTGTCATTGCATCCAAATAGGTGATCGGATCCTCATTGTTCTCATCAAGTTCAACAGGATCACCGTCCTGGACCAAGAAATCGTAATATCTGTCCGGTTGACGTGGTACTCTACTAGATCTCCCTAATGGCTGTACTATGGGCTCTGGATCTAATCTTATCAAATCCATTTCTATAATGGTCTTAGAGTGAGAAGGATTTTCTATCTGTTGAACTTCCCCAAGTTCAACCTCAGCAGTTTGAGTGCTTACACCAAGGTACTCCCTTTCTAAAAAGGTTGTCCTAAGACTGATGAACAACTTTTGTTCCTCAGGCAGATAGAAATAATACCCTTTGGATTCTTTAGGATACCCAACAAAAATATACTTATCAGACTTAGGTCCTAGTTTATCCATCTTCAAATGTCTGACATAAGCTAAACATCCCCAAACCCGAAGGTAAGAGAGTGTTGGCTTGCATCCAGTCCATATCTCATATGGTATTTTATCAACAGATTTACTTGAAACTCTATTTAGAAGGTTGGATGCTGATTCAAGAGCATATCCTCAAAAGAATTTAGGCAGACTAGCTAAGCCCATCATGGATCGAACCATATCCAACAAAGTTCGATTCCTCCTTTTCGACATACCATTTAACTGAGGTGTCCCTAAAGGGGCACATTGAGGGAGAATCCCATTCTTCTCAAGATAAGTTAGAAACTCACTAGAAAGATATTCGCCACCTCGATCTGATCGAAGAGTTTTAATAAACTTCCTAGTTTGTTTTTCAACTTCATTATGATAACATTTGAACATTTCAAATAATTCAGATTTATGTCTCATGAGGTAGACATAACCGTATCTCGAAAGATCGTCTATAAATGTAATGAAATAACTATATCCACCTCTTGCACTAATATTCATAGGTCCACATATATCAGTATGTACTAGACTTAGAATATCACTGGCTCTTTCATCATTTCCAATAAAATGTGACTTGATCATTTTTTCAAGAAGACAAGATTCACAAATTGGTAAAAATTCACTGTCAGTGATATCTAGGAGACCTTCTCCCACCAACTTATATATCCTGTTCTTATTTATATGACCTAGCTTATAGTGCTAGAGATAAATATCACTGACCTTATCTAACCTAGGACATTTATTAGCAGTGTACAATACAATAACAGGCTATGACAGTACATATACACCATTCTTCACTTGTCCATTCATCACATTAGAACCATTCAAAGTGATGTAGCAAATATCTTTCTTTATTGATAATTCATAACCATCATTGGCTAATAGGCCTACAGAAATGATATCACCAAAAAAGGACAAAAATGACATTCATTAAGAATGACAGTACAAGACTCGAAAAATAAAGAAACAATTCCCAATGCCAGAACTGGAGCTTGACTTCCATTCCCAACATTGAGGAACCTTTCACTACCTTCGAATCTCCTGCTAACTTGAAGTCCCTGCAAAGAATTGCAAATGTGGTAAGGACTTTCGATATCCAATACCTAGCTAGTGGTATCATAAACAGAGAAACTACAAGGATTTATCATATGAATACCTTGACCAGCAATACCTTGCTGCTTTCCCTTCTTTGGCATGTTTGGGTCCAGAGTAGCAAAGTAAGCAAAACAGTTCCACTTCCAGTGACTCGACTTCTTGCAGAAGAAGCACTCTGCCATACTCTTGTCAGCCTTTACCCTCTTAGTCTGACTAGGCTGAGCACTTTGCACCTTCTTATTCTTTTTCTTCTTCTTCCCATTCCCAAAGGGATGATGTCTTGCTCTAGAACCTCCTACCAGATTCACTAATCCTTTGTTGAGGTTGTGGTCTCTCTCATAGGTCTACAGTAACCCTAACATCTCATGATAGTTCACTGTAGGCATATTCATTCTGAAATTATCAAGAAAGACCTGGTAGGAAGGAGGTAGAGAATTCAGTATCGCATCCTTGCTGAGCTGCTCGTGTAAAGGATATCTGAGTTTGCCCAAATGCTCAAATAACTTGATCATGTACATTACATGATCAGTCATTGAGGCTCCATCATGCATATGCATGTTGTAGATGGCAGAAGAAATCCGGTATCTCTCCGTATCATTTGGAGTGCCAAAAGATTCTTTCAACTTTTGAAGAATCTTCTCTAGCTGGACCTCCTCAAATGTGTGACTGAACTCATCATTCATCGCAGCTGACATTATGCAATGCACCATAGTGAGGTCAGAGATCCACTTATGGTAAGTGTCCCTGACATTACTAAGAGCATTGGGGGCTGGGATCTCAGGTGCTGGATCGGTTATCACATAAAGGATCTGCTCGTGCTCCAGGATAATCCTGAGTTTTCGATACCAGCTATCGAAATTGGGTCCAGAAAGTTTGTCATTATCTAATAATAACCGGAGCAACAAAGTGGTCGACATTATCTGAAAAAGGAGAACAAGACCTTTTAGTATATGAATCATTTTAAAAAATCCTAAAGATATGGATTTTAATCTAAAGGTTTCTTCCAATATTTTATTCAGACTGGTAGCCTATACACTCCAATCTGAAGAACAACATTTATCCTTTAGTGGGTACTAGGATCCAATAGACTACATATGAGCCCGACTTTGGCTAGCCAATCCAAATGCATCTAAAAGTAGGTATAATACCAATTGCTTCTCCAAGCAATTCCTAGTATTCATTTTGCCCTAAAGGTCCTCACAATCGACCTTTGGGCCTCCTATTGAAGGTCCTGGTTAGGTCCAACCATTAATATGATCAAATTCAATGCTTCTAACTAACCCATGATCAAGCCCAACTTTAGCCGGCCCACCTGACCACGTGTTAAGATAGTCACACCGAGCCATCATATGTTGAATGGCAATCCCACTCACCTGAAGACCACCCGTTCTTTGGACTGTCAATGATCACACAACTTATGGACTCATTGCCAATCCAACTTAATGGGAGGCTAAGACCTAGGCTGTCACATAACTTAGTTTTTTTATGGACCTAATAATTTAGAGAATTTCAATTTTGTAGCAATTGAAAGGAAGACATGGACCTTGATCAAGAAAACTCCCACCAAACACTTAGAGGGTTTCTAGATCAATTTGGTCCATGGGAACCTATAAACCAGTCAGACTGATTAACCTTAGTTGACATGGGTCAACTCAAATCAATAGATAATCTAATCAGATCTGATTCACCATATTAGCCACATGAGTAAGATCAAGGGATGGGTTAAGCCAAGTAAGCCTCTTGCCTTAGACACCAACCATGAGTTGGCCAGGTAAGAGTTAGCCCCAAAGAACCTTGATCACAACTTTCAAACTTACCTTAGATACTAAGTGGTTTACCAGACTCAATCAAACTAACTTAAAGACACAGGCTTACCATGAATCCATGAATCAAGTCCATTTAGATGTATGGACTGATTTAACTAACTATTAGAGAGATCTATAGAGGAGATACCTAATTCAACTTTTGATTAGTCTTTTCTCTATTTAATCCATTCATCTAAACCTAGGTCTAACCTATTTAAGGATCCAATTCTAGCTAACCCAATTAATTCAAGATTTATCAATCATGACTTAAGATTAGAATCATATCTTAAATCTTAAAAATATACAACTTAATTCCAAATTAAGTGTATCACAAAAATTGAAATATTTTCAAAATCAAGTTAAACTATTTCATAAAGATCTGAAGCTTAAAATTACTGTTTCATAGTTTTTTGATCGAGTCAGCTCTTCTGCTCGAGTCAACTCTTCCAGAACATAGATTTCTGGTCGAGTCAGGTCTTCCGAAATATAGATTTCTAATCGAGTCGGCTCTTCTGCTCGAGTCAGCTCTTCCAAAACATAGATTTCTGGTCGAGTCAGCTCTTCCAAAACACAGATTTCTGGTCGAGTTAGCTCTTCTACTCAAGTCAGCTCTTCCAGAAATAGTAACTTCAAATTTCAGTCATTTCCACTTAAACTTTTCAAAGTTTTAGATCAAACATCTTTTAGATCTCATCTAAACATAGTTATAATCTATTAACCATAGATTAAAACCATTTTAATCCATCAAATTCCTCACTTTCTTCTTCATATGGTCGTGACGCAGCGGTACCCCCACACATCATAGGAGAACCCCTTGGAATGGGAAGAGATGGTTTTCAAACCATGTTTCTCTCCTTTGATCGGATGGCCATGGCAAATCCACCTTAATCCAAGTACTTTATGAAGGAAATAATTCAATTTCATATAAGAAACATTAAACTAGATGTGCATCCAACCTGGATGCTCTGATACCACTATTGGGGAACCATGGAGAAATGGCACCATGCTCGGCATGCCAAAAGACATGCAATTCAAAACCTTTTTAAATGACATGTCGTAGCGAAAGAAGATAAACCATTTATTTATGTATGTTAATCTAATAAAAACAGGTTCCATACACAAATCTTTATACATCTAGAGTAATGTAAATATGAAATCATGCAGGCATTGTATGAAATACATAACCATTCTAGGTATCACACAATGATGCAGTAGATTATAATGTGTCAAATATATAATCTAAAGTCGTACCTCAGTGATGATCACCTGGGACTACAGCAATATATAGGAAGAGCTTCGGGTCTACCTGCAAGGAACAAGATCGGGCTCTGCGAGTGATGCACGCGCACCACCTCTAAGGGTGGTTCACACCATGCAACGCGGTTTCTTCTCCGTCCTTCGAGGTGCTAGCCTCTCTGGGAATAGCATTGGTAGCAAGGACTCCTTCAACTCCTTGAAGAGTCACAGATTCCATCTTCAACTCTTTGAAGAACTTGTTGCTGAAGCGGTGCTGGAACAAGGACTCTTGAGAACCCTTCCCAACTCTCTGTCCCAAACCTTTAACAGAAGGTAGCACACAAGAATCCATCCCAAAACTCAAACCCCCTCTCTGATAGTCTCTCAGAGATCAAGTGTGAGCTCTAACCACGAGAAAATGGAAGTCTCTTGATCTTCTTCTCTATTCTTCCAACAAAACTGAGAACAGAAAATAGAAAACCAAACCTGAACATTCAACCTTTGAGATTCAGATTTGAATAGATTAAAAGGGGAGTTTGAGTTTCTTGGAATTTAGAGGAGTTATAAGCCCCTTGGGATTCAGCAACAACAAGAATAAAGACCTCAAAATGCCCACCATTAAAGTCCACAACAATTGCAAGAATTAATGAAGCATGCAAGAAATTCAGCTGTCCATTAGGCGAGTTGACTCGACTGCTCGAGTCGACTCGAATGACTTGAGTCAACTCATCCAAATGAATCGGCTCAAGCAGTTTTGACAACTCTTGTCAAAATAGTCCAGAATGATTCTCAATCATTCGCATGCCAACAAAGCAAGAAGAAACCCTCAATGTATGATCCCATAGGTTCAAACACTAAATCGGTAGCATGGAAACATTTCCAATACCAGCCAAAGTCAGCATTTAGCAATGAAACCCGATGTCCGGATAGGTTGAAGGTTATAGAGCAAGATGAACCTATCGAATATGGAATAGCAGTGAACTTATTCCTTTAATCTTCTAATGCTCTGGATAGCTTAGGGTTAAACTGCCCAACACTAATGAGTCCTTCTCAATATGTCTCAAACAACGAATCCTTGTAACTCCTTACAAGGAATGCCCTGGCCAAGGTCTTTCTCAATTGAGGCATATAAAGCATTCAATCCAAACTATTTGGAGAGATCAATCCTATCTTGATCCTACTATCGTTATACAAGTACTTGGCTGTACCCAGCAACCTTCCATCACTGGATTAAAAATTTGGATAGTCCAGCACCTAAGCACAGTGAGTTGCTTGCAAGCTACCATAGTGATCTCAAGTCAAAGGAATAATTCATGTCCACATTCTAATACAAGACTCCTCTTCGAAAGAAAGAGAATCTTGCATGAGAGTCATGCTCAGTGAAGTGTCAAACACAACACCTGATATCACACCAGCATCTCCATGCCACTTGGTTAAGAGGACAACCAATAGATATGACATCAACGACCTATTCTCAATACACCATCATCCTGAAATAGTATATCCTTTGGTCACGAACTAGTTTATGAACATCCTCTCTACAACACATACAAGGTAGCTCAAAGGACATCATCACACAAGAGTTCAACTGGAAAGATGTCATGTGATGAACAACTAGAATAAACCTTTTTATTCAATTCAATAATTCATATACATATACATGAGTCGCACAACCATATATAGCCTAGATGATTGGCTTTGGGACATAATTTCCAACAAGACTCTCATCAAAGGACCCTTTTATCATAGATATAATCAGGAAAATGAACTTTTATTTAGTAAAAAGGGCATATTAGTGATGATAGATTCATAGATTCACAGAGTTTTAAGGTTAGAGTAGAGGGGCTCCATCCATTTGCTCCAATTGATAGGTCCTGGGCTTGACAATCTCCTCCACTTTGTAGGGCCCCTCCAAATTCAGTAATCGCTTGTCACTTTGGCTAGGTTTGGAAACTTCTGCTCATCATAGCACTAGATCACCAATTTTAAAGACCTTTTCCTAGACCTTGGCATTGAAGTATCGAGCAACCTTATGTTGATATGTTGCCATCTTGATGTGTGCTCTTTCCTAAGCTTCATCTATTAGATCGAGGTCCATGAGCCATTTGTTTGAGTTGGTTTGCTCATTATAATTTGTAATCTGTGCTAAGGGTACTCCAATTTCAATAGATATCACCACTTCAATCCCAAAAGTAAGGTTGAAAAATGTTTCTCCTATCGGAACCCTATCGATTGATATGCCCAAAGTACATGGAGGAGCTCATCAACCCACAAGCCTTTGGCTCTGCCATGCCTCTTTTTAATTCCTTGTAGGATGACCCGATATGTCACTCCAGCTTCTTTGTTGGCTTGGAGATGTGCCACTGATGTGAGGTGGTGTGAGATTCCATGGTCTTCATAAAATTTCTTGAAACAAGCTCCAATGAACTATCATCCATTATCGATGATTAGTATCCATGGAATACCTAAGTAATAGATGATGTCTCTCCATATGAAATCTATCACTTTAGATTTGGTGATGCGGGCTAGTGGCTTGACCTCCACCCATCTTGTAAAGTAATCGATAGCAACTAGCAGGAGTTTGCACTACCCTAAAGCTAGAGGAAATGGACCAAGGATGTCTATCCCCAATTATGCAAAAAGCCATGGGGCACATATGAGAGTGGTCGGCATGGTTGAGAAACACTGAATGTTGACATTCCTTTGATAAGCATCACATTTCATTATAAATCTTTCGATATATTGTTGCATGGTCAGCCAATAATAGCCTTATATGAGCAGCTTATATGCTAGGGCTCTTTTCCTGATATGAGCTCTGCAAATCTTCTCATGAGCTTCACTTAATGCGAATTCCATCTCTGATAGTCGCAAGCATCCAAGGAGGGGTAGAGAAAATGATCGCTTATAGAGTTTTCCCTCATGCACCAAGTACTTGGAGGATCTGTACTTAATCCTATGGGCCACCTTCCGATCTATAGGGACTCGACCATCTTTAGGAAGTTGATTAGTGGGTCAATCTAACATGGCTTGTCATTGAGTTGCATGATTTCTAATGACTCCTTGATGGTTGGCTTTTTGATTTGCTAAATGTAGGCCTCTCAAGAAAGAATCATAGGTGTAGTAGTTATTACTTTGGCTAATAAGTATGCCCAGGAGTTATCTTCTCTTGGAATCTGTCTGATCTCAAAGCCATGAAGGTCACTGGTTAGTTCCTTGATCCTTCAAAGATATTCGATCATGTTTCCTTCTCAAACATTGAAATCATCTTTAACGTGGCTGACAACTAGTTGAGAGTCACTATAGACTCAAATCTTACACCTCTTTTTCTTTGGCAATGTCGAGCCTGGTTATCAGGGCCTCATACTCAGCCTCATTATAGGTTGTAGGGAATTAAAGGCATATATCGTATTTGGCAATAATTCCTTCGACATTGACGATTACCACTCCTACCATTGACCCTTCAGGTTTGGACGATCCATCTACATATATCTCCTAGTATCATTTAGGCTTAGAATGGTGTCCAATGTCATCTTCGATGGTTTCATTACTTTTGGCTCAATTGGTTCATTAGGAATGGTGCATTTAGCTAGGAAACTGGCCAATATTTAATCTTTGATTAACAATTAAGTTTGGTATTTGATATCAAACTCTGAGAGCTCGATCATCTATTTAGTGATAAACCTGGATGTGTCAAGTTGATGGGGATACTCTTCATGGACTAATCAGTTGGCAAGATGATGGTGTGAGACTTGAAATATGGGCAGAGTTTCCAAGCAACGATAAGGAGAGCATATACCAACTTCTCTAGCTTTGAATATAAGGTCTTCACATCTTTAAAATCCTACTAACATAGTAGACGGATTTTTAGACCCTATCCTTCTCCTAGATTAGCACTGCATGCATGATCGAAGGAGAGGTTGCCAAATATAAGAATAACTCTTTGCTAGGACCCACCCTCTCCAATAATAAAGGGGAGCTAAGATAACCCTTGAGGTCATTGAAGGCCTTCTGACATTTTTTCATCCACTAGAAATTTTACTTTTGACAAGCATGCCATTTACATATACCTTCGTATTTTGCCTGATCTAGTCTTTGAAGATCTTATTTACTAGGTGCTGGTAAGTAGCTCCTATATTTTTTAGTTCTAATGGCATAACCCTATAATAAAAGGGACTTTGATCAATAATAAAAGTAGTTTTAGCCTTGTCTTCTGGGCCATCTAGATTTAGTTATTCTAGAGAAGGCATCCATAAAGCTAAGAAGGTCATGGCCTAAAGTCATGTTGATCATATAAATGATTCATGAGAATGGGTAGCCATCTTTTGGGCATGCTTTGTTGAAATCGATGAAGTCTACATAGATTTGCTACTTGCCATTTACCTTTTTTACCATAATTGGGTTGGTGATCCATCATGGATAGATAGTTTACTGGATGAAGTTAGTGTCAAGCAACTTGTTGACCTCCTTAGCAATAGCTGATAGGCTAAGATATTATCGTTAATACACCGTGGCCACCAGTTTAATTAACTGACTTCTAACAAATTAAAAATAAGTAAATAGTAACAAGTTAGGTCAAATCCACGAAGAAGGCAGTGCTTAGGATAGTTTGAAATCTTTGATTTTTATAAAATAGAAAGGTAAAAGAGCTTGAAGTCAGAAAAAATAAAAATTAAAAGTGTAAAAGAGAATTAAAGCTAGGTAAATTCGATCCGCTAGTCAGATCTTAGCATCTATTGGCAAGAAAATAACAAGAATTTAAATGGCATAAAAGCAAACTTTGCATTAATTAAAATCTAACTACAAGAGACTAAAAATAATAATAAACTATGAAAGCAATATCAAAGAATCTAAAGTTAATTGGTGTAGCCTCGTCGGGAAGTCGGTTGATGTCACGTCGTCTCCTTCCATCGTACTCTATGGAGCGAACTGGGCTTTCTCTTCTTCTTCCTCTTTTAATCTTGATCTGGAGATTGGTATAGGCAGAAAGATGGCATAGGCGATAGTGCTTCTCCTCTAAGAAACCTCACTCTTAGAGGCCAATCCCCAACATAAAGCTGAGCCTTCTACCCTGTACCGTACTCCTCTCTCCAAGATGATTTCTTTTATAGCATAGAGGTCCTTTAAATAGAGTTTGGGGAAGGCTTAGGTCAAGTCAGATCAATATGAGCCATGGGATAGTTGATTTCTGGTATATTTGGACCGTTTGATCATCTAAATCACGTGGATCACACTTCAAGTGGGGATCCTTATCAGCCATTAGATCAATACTTTGAATGGCAAGGATCAACAAGATGCCATGGATCAAGGAGTCCATGGGAGGGAGGAGCAGCCACAGGACCTCAGCACTTGGGGAAGATGGTAGATTAAAGGAGAGGTGGGCAGCGGTGGCATAGGGAAGGATAGTAAGGAGAGGGTGGCTCAAGCAGTTTCTCGGTCTGCATCAAGGGATAGGAGTAGTGACGAGCAGAAGGGCAATGGCCGGATTGGGCTAGGGAAGAGGGCCAGGATGGGAAGGCGATGGAAGGCAGACTCTGGTAAAGGATAGGGTAGCTTAAAGGTAGAGGAGCGGCAATGAATGGTAGAACATGGAGTGGGGGCGGTGGTGTGCGATGGGAGAAGATGACCGATGGAGGGTGGTGGCCGATGGTGTTGGCGACGACGGCTCCTCCTGGCCATAAACCAACTCCCGGTGTCTCCCTCAACTACGGGCGATGACTTGGTGGCTCTAGCAATCGGTGGATTGGAACAAAAAAGATGGTAGCATGTCCGGTAGTGGCCAGTCCAAAAACCCATGAAGACTGGTGATTGGATGCTTTCCCAGATCGAAAACCATCTCCTGGTGACTTCTCCAACCACGAGCGACAAACGAGCGGCATCTTCGTGGTCGATGATAGAAAAGTGCCCTAGGAGCCAATCATTATGAGGGCCTTTTTGTAAACTTCCAGCTCATGTATGACATACTTTCATATTAATAAAGGCATTTGATTCATCATATACTACTGTGTCATATTTTCTTATTGATTATGATGAACCCCATAAATTAGGGCAATGGAGTTAGGGTTATGATGGAGTTCATAATAGTGAGACCTAATTCCTATAAACCCTAATCTAGAATGTTCCTAGTCGCTGGACCATTGATTCGGGGATCGATGCATCCGGAAAGACTAGCTTATCCTATGTATGCTCAGTTGATGAGGGCGGTTGATCTCACAACTACTTGTGTAGAGACACTAATACAAGGATAAGGGTGCTCATCAGGGTATGAGTACACTGAACTGATCCGCACCGGGATTATCTTATGGAAGCCTTACTACTTGTCAAAAGATAGACCCAGAGTAGAAGTTGTGCATGTGATCTTTAGACCTGAGGTCAGCATGGTTCCTTGTGCACACTAAGCCATATTTTGGTTCATACTCATTCATGCCATTGTGGCATGTACGGGGTGTTCTAGGTATAGTGGAAGGTGTATGAAGGATGTGAGTAGACCAACAAGGAATCGATCATTCCTGGTAAGAGAAATTGTTATCCCATGCAATCTCTTCGATGAGAGACTCAAGGAGCCTTTGATCAAAGCGGGATGAGATTAGTGGAATCTAATCAGTCATCAGTTGAGTCATCATGATCGAGCTGAGATTCGATATGATTAAGTGTTAGGGTTTGACATATATCCATACCTATCACTTAATCAGGGTAATGGGAGATCGAAAGATTGAATTGCATGGTAACTTACTACTGAAGGGTATTTTGGTATTTTTTACCAAATTCTTCATCTTCCGGGTAGGCATGACACGTTGCTAGATGTCAATCTTGTCTTATAGGTTTTTATGAACCAATTGGTTTGGTTTCATGAGTCAATTCGATGTGTGATTTGAATTGGATAATTAGGTGAGCCAATTTGACCTAATTAGGTCAATCAGGTTCGATCGGATCAAATCGGCTCAAACCTAAACCTACTGCTGGCTAGATGTGGAGCCTAATAGGTCACACACAATAGAGACTTGGCCAATGAAGTCATTCATGATTTAATTAGGGTCATAGGATCCTAATTGATTAGCCAGATTGCATACTAGCATTAGTAGGCTAACCTAATTCCTAACCTAATTGGATTGGGCTCGGTTGCTTGCTAATTGGGCTAACCTAATTATCAAAAACCTAAATTAGGTTGAGTCCTAAGTGGGGCTTACAAAATCAGAGCTTGATCTAATTTTTATTTGGATTTTTGGGCATGTTAGGTGCCATATATGAAGAGTCCCAATGGCATGGGACTCTTGGTACCTAAATGACACCTTAACTTCAAAAAGGCACAGAAAGAGCTACAGACCTCTGATATGAAAATAAAAGATTTGGTCAAAAAGCTTATTTGATGCCCTTTCCAATGACACCCATATTGGATATGTTTGACCAAGTCAATTTGATGCTTTGGGTGGACTAAATAGAAAGGGAAGGACTATTGGTGCCCTTTGGTGCACCCGGGAGAAAGTATGGCATGCAGATGGACTGAGAGTCCTTCTGTAGATAAGACTCTGAGAGCTTCATCAGAAAGGCACTTCTTAGCTCAATCCCCATACCTTGACAAGTCAAAAGGCCGGTTTAAAATTTGAATGGGATGGCTTGAAGAGGTGTGAAAGGTGGCGCGCACATGAAGAGTCGCGCCTCTTCATATGCGCGCGCACAACAGAGGGCAAAGTCCTTCTGCCTCTGAAACTCTTCAAGCCTCATGTTACTTCATATTAGAAGAGGCATCTCCCTATCTCAGAAACCAATATTTGACACATGGCATGATAGGGATTGATCTGGTAAGTGAAAGAACACTTAATGACTCTCCATTCCCGAAGAGTCTTATAAGATATGATATTTCATATCTGATAAGTGTTGTCGGGATGCATTTCATGCCCCATCTGAGATTATAAATAGGGGTATGATGAAATGAGAAACACTACTTCTTCTTCTTTGGTCTTCTGAGATTAGTGTTTTTATTTTCCCGAGAGTCTATCTGAGAGTCTTCCACTTTCTCCCTCCCTCCTCCTTGTTTAAGGACAGGACTTGTCTTATCAAGACAAGTTCTTCTACACTAGGACAAGTCTTGGTTTTAGGACATAAGCCTAGAGGGTCCGAGTGGAGGGTAGTCCTAGAACCTAAAGTGGTTTAGGATAGTGTCTTGAGTGCCCTTCGGTAGGACAGGGTGTCCTACAGTGGTCAATAGACCAAAGGCTACCGAAAGAGTTCCACTTCTCCAAGCAACTTGAAGAAGGAGTACTTTCTCGGTCCAAGTTTCGTGTGGATCACCATTGGAGGGTTTGCACTTGTAAACCTTGTGGAAAAGTTGGGTTTCAGTGATCCAGGTATTTTTTTTGACTCTATTTTATGATTCATTAGTTGATATTGCACAAGGGGTTCTTGGGAATTAGGGTTTTCTATACATGTTATACATGTTATGGTATCATGCTATGAAATTTTATTTTGAAAGTCAATTCCGCAAGCTGCGTGATCCCCGACACCTTGAGAGAATTTCCATCAGTGGTATCAGAGCCCTCCTTGTGGCATACCAATTATGAATCATTTTTGAGGTTCATGATTTCCACATATCGAGTCAACCCGACTAATGACCGAGCCGACTCGAACCCTGTCGTGTCGACTCTACCAGAATCTTGTGATGAAATTTTGCATATTAGGGTAATATGTTTAATTTCTATTTTTCATGAAATTCATGTTATCATTTCAAGTATGAAATTATGCATGTTGATTGAACCAAGTAACTGCTCTGGATTGGGGTTGCCATAGCTGTCCAGTCATTGGAGTAAAGTAGGGTGTAAAAAGCCCACTCTGTCCATTCTATGGGTTTCCTATGGCGTGTAGGGGTGCAACTTTGTGGTAATTCCCATGAATGAGTGAGGTGAACGGTATTTTATCATGTCTTGATTTGCATATTAGGGTAATATGCTAATTGTCATATAATGCTATGCATATTAGGGTAATATGCTTGATGACATGAATTTTAATGCATATGCTAGAGTGATATGCATTGGATTTATATTTGTTATAAACTTGGATATCATGTTTATGTTTATACTTGCAGTAATAAACACTATTATCATGATAGGTTTAGAATGTGTTTTGAGACCATCAAAGCCCTCATCAAAAACCATATTTAGTCATAGTATAAAACTTAGTCAAGAAGCAAAATTGGTTAGGGTTTGATTAGCCAATTGGTGTCTAGGTAAGTTATTCAGGGAAGGTAAAGGGAATGAGGTTTAAAATTAGTTCTGTTGACTGACCTGGCCAATCTAATTGGTGTCTAAGGAAAGCAACGGGGGGACCCCCTCACCCCTTCCACTCACCTGGCCAATTTGGTCATATCTAAATCTTAATTTGGTAATGCTAATTGGTTAAGTGTACTATATTTTTCCTTCCTTCATGCGAAACCAAATTTATGTCAAGACTATAGTAGGTTTGTTGTGCATACACAAGGCCTACTCTAGGTTTTGATATAAGATTTGTCTTGGTGCGCTTAATGCTTTATGGCTTGGTTGGAAATGATTGCTTTGTTGTGCATACACAAGGATAACATTATTCAATCATGGCCATATGGAAATGAAGAGTCTGACTAAACTAAGACATTATGGTTTGTTGTGCATACACAAGGCCATAAGTGTCTTAAAGGCAAAGATAATTGTTGAGAATTGCACGGGTTGCAATTAGAAAGGTTGTCCTACCTTTGAACTCATGTGTGTTTGTTATGCATACACAAGGCACTCATGAGGAATAAGGATCTCAACCCCACTAAGAAAACCAGGAAAGGTTTCTCGCTTACCATAGTTGAGGGTTATGGTATTTGAAGAAAATAGTGGAAGGCATAATTATATAGAAAGTCCTTATCTAGTTATGGATGTCATCTTGAGTGGTCTCTGATATTGTTCTTTAATTAAATATAAGATATTTAAATAACGGCTTCAAACTTATCACTGAGTGGCATCTTGGATGCTAATAAGTTAACCGGTTCAAACTATGTGGACTGGTTGAGGAAGAAGGCTGATGGAGCCTGTTTCCATTACAGCATGTTTGGGCATTGGAAGAAGGATTGCAAGACTTGTCTTGCAAATGTGAAGCTAGATGCAAGTGGTGCATCTAAGGGTTTGTACATGATACAAACCAATTTATCATTGAGTTAATTTATTTCTAATTTATGTGTATTGGATACCGCATGTGGGTCACATATTTGTAAATCTTTACAAGGACTCCACAGAATTAGAAATTTGAAGAAAGGTGACTTCAAATTATATAGGGCAAGTGTAGAACCCATATATGCTGAAGTTGTGGGCACCTATCTTCTGTTATTACCTTTGGGTAATATCATAAGTTTGGAAGAATGCTACTATGTGCCAAATATTGTAAGAAACATTATTTCTATATCCTTGTTGTTACAACAAGGATATGAAATAAGTGTAAAGAGCAGTGGCTGCTCTATTCTTCATAATAATACAATATTTGGGCATGGTTACTTTATGAATGGTCTTCTAACTTTAGTACTCAATGATGAAATACTTCTTGTAGATGACAAGAAGAGAAAAAGAGATAATGTCAATATCACATATCTCTGGCATTGCTGGTTAGGTCATATCAGTGAGTCAAGGATAAACAAGTTAGTCAAAGAGGATTACTTTGACCCTGATGATTTTTAATCATTAGGAACTTGTGAGTCTTGCCTCAAAGGGAAAATGACCAAGTCTCCATTCACTGGATATGGAGAAAGGGCAACTGAATTGTTAGGTCTTGTACATACTGATGTGTGTGGACCTATGTCAACTCAGGTTAGAGGAGGATATTCTTATTTCATAACTTTTATTGATGATTTATCAAGGTTCGGTTATGTGTATCTTATGAAACACAAGTCCAAAACCTTTGATAAGTTTAAAGAATATCAAAGTATGGTTGAAAGATATACTGGACATAGTATTAAAGCTCTTCGATCTGATCGAGGAGGGGAATACTTGTCTAGTGAGTTTTTGAACCATCTCAAGGATAAAGGCATTATTTCTGAATGGACCCCTCCTTATACACCCCAGTTAAATAGAGTAGCAGAAAAGAGAAACTGCACCTTGTTGGACATGGTGAGGTCCATGATGAGCTTCAAAGATCTTTCCATTTCCTTCTAGGGACATGCCTTGGAGACTGCTGCATACATATTAAACAGGGTTCCATCTAAGTCAGTAACTAGCACTCCATTTGATTTTTGGAATGGTAAAAGACCAAGTCTTAAGTACTTAAAGATTTGGGGTTGCCATGCTTATGTCAAGAATAACTTTGGGCATAAGTGCTAGGGCTGACAAGTGTAGGTTTGTTGGTTACCCAAATGAAGGTAAGGGATACCTCTTTTATAATGCTACTAAGCAGAAGATAATTGTCATTAGGCATGCTACATTCTTGGAACATGAGTTTATCCAAGAAGGATGTAGTGATTCTTCACTTGAGTTATGTGAAGAACATAACCAACAAACTGATGAGCCTTCAAGTGAAGTTCCTCAACCAGAGGTTCTTATAAATCAAGAACAGCCACAATACACACTTCCTCTTCGAAGGTCAGAGATGGTGCGAGGAGCACCTCTCAGATATGGCTTTGACATCGGGGATGACAATGAAGCTAGTATCATACAGGATGATGATCCTGTGACCTATTTGGAAGCTTTCGAGAGTAGGGACTCCGACAAGTTGCTTGGTTCCATGAAATCTGAAATGGACTCCATGTATTCCAATCAGGTTTAGACCTTGGTAGATCCACCTGAAGGAATTAACCCGATAGGGTGTAAATGGGTCTTCAAGAAGAAGATTGGAGCAGATGGTCAAGTTGAGACCTATAAGGCTAGGCTGGTAGCAAAAGGTTTTAGACAAAAATATGGTGTGGACTATGATGAAACCTTTTCTCCAGTAGCCATGCTCAAGTCCATTTGGATACTGCTTGCCATAGCGCATACCATGACTATGAGATCTGGCAAATGGATGTAAAGACTGCTTTCCTCAATGGAAACCTTGAGGAAGATGTCTATATATCATAGCTAGAGGGGTTTGCCTCAAGTGGGACACCAAACCAGGTATGCAACTTAAAGAAGTCCATTTATGGACTTAAGCAAGCATCGAGGAGTTGGAACATTCATTTTGATGAAACAATCAAAGGATTTGGTTTTATTAAAAATGTGGATGAACCATGTGTGTATAAGAAGACAAGTAGGAGTGCCATTATTTTCTTAGTTTTTCATGTGGATGACGTATTGATCATTGGGAATGATATCCCAATGTTGCAATCGGTTAAAACTTGGTTATCATCAAAGTTTTCCATGAAGGATTTAGGAGAAGCATCCTATATACTGGGTATAAGGATCTATAGAGATAGATCCAAGACGATGCTAGGCTTATCCCAATCCAGGTACATTGACTTAGTGTTGAAGAGATTCAACATAGATAGAAGTAAGAAAGGTTACTTACCTATAAGTCAAGGCATACATCTCTCTAAAAAAATGTCTCCTAAGACATCAGAAGAAAGAGAGAGGATGACTATGATTCCTTATGCTTCAGCTGTAGGATCGATAATGTATGCCATGTTATGTACCAGACCTAATGTTGCATATGCCTTGGACATAGTGAGCAGGTTTCAGGCAGATCTTGGAGAGGATCATTGGAGAGCTGTGAAAAATATTCTTAAGTACCTGAGAATGACTAAAGATATTTTTCTAGTATATGGTGGATTTGAGTTAAAACTAGAAGGTTATATAATTCTAGTTTTCAATCAAATCCAGATGATAGCAAATCCACATCAGGGTATGTCTTCATCCTAAATGGTGGTGCAGTGAGTTGGAAGAGTACAAAGCAGCCAATAGTAGCTGACTCAGTCACTGAGGAGAGTATATAGCTGCTAGTGAAGTCGCGAAGGAAGCTGTCTGGATGAAGAAATTTATCATGGAATTGAGTGTGGTTCTAGATGTACAACAGCCAGTGCCATTATACTGTGATAACACTGGGGCTGTTGCACAAGCTAAGGAACCGAGGTCTCATCACAAGTCCAAGCACATTCTAAGATGGTTCCACCTCGTTCGTGAGATTATTGAAAGACAAGATGTCATCATTGAACGAGTTGACACAAAGAACAATATAGCAGACCTATTCACTAAAGCTTTAGCCAAGCAGCAGTTAAATCATCACTTAGATTATATGGGCTTAAAATACAAGGGTGATTGGCTTTAGTGCAAGTAGGAGTTTGATAGAAAAGTGCCCTAAGAGCCAATCATTATGATGGCCATTTTGTAAACTTCCAGCTCATGTATGACATACTTTCATATTAATAAAGGCATTTGATTCATCATATACTGCTGTGTCATATTTTCTTATTGATTATGATGAACACCATAAATTAGGGCAATAGAGTTAGGGTTATGATGGAGTTCATAGCAGTGAGACCTAATTCCTATAAACCCTAATCTAGAATGTTTCTAGTCTTTGGACCATCGATTCGGGGATTGATGAATCTGGAAAGACTAGCTTATCCTATGTAGCTCAGTTGATGAGGGTGGTTGATCTCACAAGGACTTGTATAGAGACACTAATACAAGAATAAGTGTGCTCATCAGGGTATGAGTACATTGAACTGTTCCGCACCGGGATTATCTTATGGAAGTCTTACTACTTGTCAAAAGATAGATCCCAAAGTAGAAGTTATGCATGTGATCTTTAGACCTGAGGTCACCATGGTTCCTTGTGCACACTAAGCCATATTTTGGTTCATACTCATTCATGCCATTGTAGCATGTACAAGGTGTTCTGGGTTTGGTAGAAGGTGTACGAAGGATGTGAGTAGACCAACAAGGAATCGATCATTCCTGGTAAGAGGAATTATTATCCCATGCAATCTCTTCGATGAGAGACTCAAGGAGCCTTTGATCAAAGCAGGATGAGATTAGTGGAATCTAATCAGTCATCAATTGAGTCCTCAAGATCGAGCAGAGATTTGATATGATTAAGTGTTAGGGTTTGACATATATCCATACCTATCACTTAATCGGGATAATGGGAGATCGAAAGATTGAATTGCATGGTAACTTACTACTGAAGTGTATTTTGGTATTTTTCACCAAATTCCTCATCTTCCGGGTAGGCATGAAACATTGCTAGACGTCAATCTTGTCTTGTAGGTTTTCATGAACCAATTGGTTTGGTTTCATGAGTCAATTCGATGTGTGATTTGAATTGGATAATTAGGTGAGCCAATTTGACCTAATTAGGTCAATCAGGTTCGATTGGATCGAATCGGCTCAAACCTAAACCGACTGTTGGCTAGATGTGGAACCCAATGGGTCACACACAATAGAGACTTGTCCAAGGAAGTCATTCATGATTTAATTAGGGTCATAGGATCCTAATTGGTTAGCCAGATTGCATACTAGCATATGTAGGCTAACCTAATTCCTAATCTAATTGGATTGGGTTCGGTTGTTTGCTAATTGGGCTAACCTAATTATGGAAAACCTAAATTAGGTTGAGTCCTAAGTGGGGCTAGCCAAATCAGAGCTTGATCTAATTTTTATTTGGATTTTTGGGCGTGTTAGGTGCCATATATGAAGAGTCCCAATGGCATGGGACTCTTGGTACCTAAATGACACCTTAACTTCAAAAATGCATAGAAGGAGCTACAGACCTCTGATCTAAAAATAAAAGATATGATCAGAAAGCTTATTTAATGCCCTTTCCAATGACACCCATATTGCATATGTTTGACCAAGTCAATTTGATGCTTTGGGTGGACTAAATGGAAAGGGAAGGACTATTGGTGCCCTTTGGTGCACCCGAAAGAAAGTATGGCACGTAGATGGACTGAAAGTCCTTTTGTAGATGAGACTCTGGGAGCTTCATCAGGAAGGTGCCTCTTAGATTAATCCCTGCACTTTGACAAGTCAAAAGACCAGTTTAAAGTTTGAATGGGATAGCTTGAAGAGGTGTGAAAGGTGGCGCGCACATGGAGAGTCGCACCTCTTCATATGCGCGCACACAATAGAGGGCAAAGTCCTTCTACCTTTGAAACTCTTCAAGCCTCGTGTTACTTCATATTAGAAGAGGTGTCTCCCTATCTCAGAAACCAGTATTTGACACATGGCGTGATGGGGATTGATCTAGTAAGTGAAAGAACACTGATATGACCCTCCATTCCCGAAGAATCTTATCAGATATGATATTTCATATCTGATAAGTGTTGTCAGGATGCATTTCATGCCCCATCTGAGATTATAAATAGGGGTACGATGAAATGAAAAACACTAATATCATATCTGATAAATGTTGTCGGGATGCATTTCACGCCCCATCTGAGATTATAAATAGGGGTACGATGAAATGAGAAACACTACTTCTTCTTCTTCGGTCTTCTGAGATTAGTGTTTCTATTTTCCCGAGAGTCTGTCTGAGAGTCTTCCACTTTCTCCCTTCCTCCTTGTTTTAGGACAAGACTTGTCTTATCAAGATAAGTTCTTCTACACTATGACAAGGCTTTGTTTTAGGACATAAGCCTATAGGGTCCTAGTGGAGGGTAGTCTTAGAACCTAAAGTGGTTTAGAACAGTGTCTTGAATGCTCTTCAGTAGGACAGGGTGTCCTACAGTGGTCAATAGACCAAAGGCTACCGAAAGAGTTCCACTTCTCCAAGCAACTTGAAGAAGGAGTTCTTGATGCGGCACGCATATGATTAATGTTTTGAATATGGTGTTTGTAGAGCAATGAAACCTAATTACACTTAGCATTGTACTCATCTTAATAAGATTTAAGGATTACATGAAAAGGGACTATTATATGATTAGACACAACTCTAAAAATAAGAAGGAAGAAGATCTAGACAATAGGGGCTAATGATTGAGGACTTACCTTGATGAGTTTTCCAACCTTCCTATGATTCAAAACTTAAAACTAATGATGCTCTGGACTGGAGAACTTGGATAACAGTGATCAGAACCGTGGACTTGGGCTTCAGCTTGTTGGTTCATTGTCAAGGGAAACCCTGTTCACAACTTAAGGACTTCGAAGGACCCTGCAATGAAGATCAAAGTTAAGGTTGAAGGATGCAAACATAAAGAAGGGATGGGAGAACTTGTGAACAAAGAAAAGATAATTGAGAAGATCTGGCCGACTCCAATGCCTTCACTTGAGCTTGGAAGATGCTTTGCTAGGGAAAAAGAATGGCTTTGGCGTGGAGGAAGAGGATGGAAAACTTTCACATAAGAAAAAATACAAGACAACTTCTACTTCCAAAATTTCAACTTCAATTTTCATTCATTCCCAAAATCAATCTCTTTTACAATGGGCATCCAAGGCTTTTAATAGCCTCACAAAGCTAGCTTTTGAAATTTAAAAACTCCCCAAATCGAGGAGGATTACAAGGGGGGGTTGGAGGATTTGGTGGAGAGTTTGGAGGGATGTGGGGGGGGGTTGGAGGATTTGGTGGAGGACTTGGAGGGATGTGGCCAACCTCCTTGAATTTGAATCTCCCTTGTTGGCGCCCAAAGGATGATGAGGTGGCTGGTGAAGTGGCACCTGATGACATGGCATGGTGAGGTGGTCTTCTACTTGGATAAGAATGACATGTGGCGCCCAGTGGTCCTAGTTGATGGTCCTTTTCTCTTGCTTGGTTGATGTGTCTTCTCTTCTTCATGTGGTCAAATTCTGGGGTCTAGAATTTGAGTCTTGTTGCTGGCTTTCATGGCTTTAAGACTTGATTAGACTTAACTCAACTGAATTAGACTTAACTCAACTGAACTGACTTGACTGACCTATACTTTAAAACTTGAAATGGACTTACAGGAAATGAAATTTTAAAAGTAATTACAGGACTCAATAAACACTCTTGATTTGAAACTCAAAATTAATTACAGGACTCTTGAAAAGGAAATGACTCTTGAAAATAAAATATTTTTGAACTAAAGGATACAAGGTAACCTAATTATCTTCGATCCAAATTGGGATAAGGCTAACCTTGTTGGAGTGAAGTTTCTTTCGGCTTCTAGTGTCCACACCAGTTCTTCCTTGGTCCGAGTTTCGTGTGGATCACCGTTGGAGGGTTTGCGCTTGTGAACCTTAAGAAAATGTTGGGTTTCAGCGATCCACATATTTTTCTTGACTCTATTTTATGATTCATTAGTTGATATTGCACAAGGGGTTCCTCGAAATTAGGGTTTTCTATACATGTTATACATGTTAGGGTATCATGCTATGAAATTTTATTTTGAAAGTCAATTTCGAATGCTGCATGATCCCCGGCACCCTGGGAGAATTCCCATCAGTCGACGGCTCACAAAGATGGAGATGTTCCATGGATAGGGTCCGTGGACTGGCAGCAATGGCTACCCATGGACCAAAAGGGCATCCATAGACCAAGCAGCTTGTCCATGATGGACCAACTACTTTAATATATGTATATTTTTTAATAAATTTTAAAATTAAATTTTGGACTCGTTCGACCTCTGATTCATGTGCTGTTTGCATCATTGGACACCAAAAACTGAGCTCTTCACAATGACAATCTTATTTCCTATAAATGATGTATAAAATATTAATTTGATATAAATAAATATAGTTTAATTATTAAATTAATATTTTTATATGTGTATATAATATAATTATCAATAGCTTTTTGGTGCTTGGGCATGAAGCTTTATTTCTTTTGCTTGATAGGTCAGTTTTTGGGATCTATCTTCAACCAGTGTACCATCATTGAAGGGTTGATGCTTGGCATATCTACTAGTGCCTAGGCAAAGACATCGATGTTCTGCTACAAAAATAAAGTTAATTGGTCTCTAGTCACCTGATATAAGTTGGAGTCGATCCTAACCATATGCTTAGGATTTCCATCGACTAGAGGCATAAAAATAAGGTCCTCGACTGGCTCTCCTCATTATTTGATTAGGTCATCTTGAGTGTCTAGACCTTCAACTAGATAGTCTTCAATAGCTCTTTTTTGTTGAAGCTCAATATGATAGCAACATTGTACCAGATATTGATCTCCACGGATCTCTTTGACCCTATATGTTATTAGAAATTTCACTTTCAGGCAATAAGTGGAGATGATGGCTTAGATGGTGTTAATACCTAGTCATCTAAGAATGGTATTGCAAACTGAGAGTGCTCGAATGATCAAAAAATCTACCCAAGCAATTGATCATGAAGGGTAATGACCCATTCTCATAATTAGGGTAATCATTCCATCCACTTGGATTGCATCTCCTATGAACCCTACCAGAGAGAAATTTACTTGAACTAGTTATTCGGGTGATATCCCTATTTTTAAAAGTGCATCAAAATACAGAATATTTGTTGAGCTTCCATTGTTAATTAGGATACAATGTAAATCACAATTTCTATTATTCAGAGTAACAACTACCTCATCATCATGCAAGAACTGAATGCCATCATCATTCTCTTCAAAAAAAATTACCAGCGTTACTCACTTTTTTACCGATTGCTTGGGGTTACTGCACCCCCCATTTATCATTCCAACTTGTCCCAATGTCATGGGATCACCTCCCTCGAGAGGTGGAAGAGGCTATGGTTGTTCAACAGGTTATGGTAATCTTGGCCACTCTCTTGGCTTTCTCTATTATTAATGTATCGATTAAGATGACCTCACCTGATTAGTTCTTCAATCTCATCTCATACCTGGATGCACTCCTTAGTATCATGACCATGGTCCCGATGGTATAAGCAAAATTTATTTTGTTTTCTGCTTTCCAATGGTGTCCACATCTTTCAAGGCTCCGAAATGTTCCTTCTGATCTTTGTCAGTACCTTTTTTCTTAGTACATTTAGAAGAGTATAGGTATATAACTTTCTTGGTGGTTGTGCTTGTGGGACTTCCTTGGGTCAGTAATCTTTGAAGAATCTATTCCTCTCCTACAGTGATCTGGAGCAGGTCGGTCTCTTCCCTCATGCTTTGGGGAGAGTTTGCATCCCTATGTTTCCTTACCACCCCCTAGTGTAGAAGTGGGCAGATCCTCTTCCAACTTGAAAGCTTCTTCCATCCGAGCATATTTTTTATCTTGGGCTAACATTCCTGCAAAGTTTTTGGGGTAGGTCTTGGGTAATGACATTTTAAGGTCATTTCTCAACAACCCTTTTTTCAAAGTTGACATAGCAACAGACTGGTTTTAAATTGTGGATCTTCAAAGTAGCCACATTAAAGCCACTCAAGAAGGCTTGGATTGTCTCTCCCTCCCTCTGTTTGAGAGTGTAGAGATAGTTCAATTACTATTATGACTTCTGACTACTGACAATGTGCTCGATGAATGCTCAACTCAATTATTAAAAGGAGTATACAAATTTTGGCTTCAGGCTTAAGTACTAATATCGAGCTACTCCCTTCAATGTAAAGGGGAAGGCTTGGTAGAGAATGGGATCAGGAGCCCTATGAAGGAGCATTATCACTTTAAAACTTGCTAGGGGATCGTCGAGGTTGATACCCATCATAGTTCTCAAGCTATAGGATCTTGAAATATCAAGGAAGTAGCACCCGCATAATCTCATCATCAAATGGTGGCTCATTGTAGCCCTTGTCATTAGGTGTTGAAGAAAGGTTGTGGATCGCTTCGATTCACAGATCCTTCTCCTTGAGCTCGATCGATCTCAAGGTTTTTATCTGCCAAGGCTTCCAGTCATTGCATAGATTGAAGATCAGGAGTGGAGTCATGTTCCAATCGAGGGCTTTCAAGACATTATCTTCTTGCCTCCAGAGTTCTAGGGTGGTGGTGATGGTGGTGAGTGGTCCCTCCAAGATCCTTTAGAGGGACTTGTGATTGCTCTAGTGGTGGAGGTGTTGCTCATGCTACTAGATATCATGCCCCCTACAGCAGCACAAGTGTAGGTAGGGCTAGAGGTTGGAAGGCCACAGGCAATGCGGTCGATGAAACTAGAGTCATCAAAGGTGGTGTAGGGATAGCTTGAATGGCTTGGGTGGCTGCCACCAAGTATTGGACCAGCACAACAAGTGAGTTGAATTATCTAAGCCCACCACCATTGCTTGTGGTGGGGGTGCGATTCTTGCTAATGCAGGGTAAGATGAATCATTCATCTAGCTCTTTGTCACCCTTTCGATTGATCGAGAAGCCATGATATTGGTCAGTGAGAGGCGATCTTCTTGGATGGCATATCTTTCTTATTTTGTAGGTTACACTCCCATGAATATTCAAGCACATTCTCTAATTTATTAGTGCCAAATTTGTCAAGCACCAGAAGGAGAGCTAGAGATGCTGGAGTGGATGATACAGGCCAGGCTTTGAGAGGTGGTAAAGCCCCATCGAGGATGGCCCCAGTGATGCCACTGCGATGCTCCAGTTAGAATTGGTACCAATAGTGGGAGAGTGTAAGTAGGAAAGATATGCATACCTTTGGGAGCTCACTTGGAGCCCTTTTTATAGACCAATAATCTAGGGTATTTCAGGTGAGACTAGGATCTTGTCAGATCTGGTAAGAGGTGGTTGGACCTCCCATGTATCAACTAGGACCTTTTTGCTGGCAAAGGAGCATCTTGTCTTCTTAAATGCATCCTTTCTATTAGTCTAGGATAAACCATACTTCATTGAATGATGGCTTAAGTTATGGGGTATTCATGCTTGCTCAATACTCTTGTAGAGATCCCATAATGATTTGATGATTTTAAGATATGATGGAGAGCCCCAGGTGGTGTTATGTGGTGGTGGTAAGCATCAGAGTGCTATGCTATGGGGGCTTAGAAAAGGCATGTCACCAAGGTGATACCCACTAGTGGCTTAGCCATGTTAAGGCTCATCATTAAGAGCCTTTCAATCAGTGTACACTAGAGTTCTTCTGATCGAGCACCTTAGGGGCGGTTGGCAAGGCTCATCGATGCCTTGGGGCATAAGAGTTGGCCTCTACCATTATTCGCTCATAGGCTTTTGGTCGAGAGTCTAAGGGGTGGTTGGCAAGGCTCACGAACCTTGGGGCATAAGAGTTGACCTCTACCATCATCCGTTCATGGGCTTTTGGCTGAGCACCTTAGAGGTAGTCGGTAGGGCTCACTAGCCTTGGGGCACAGGAGTTGGCCTTTGCCATCATCTTCTTGTGGACTTCTAAGCACCTTAGGGATGGTCGGTAGGGCTCACTGGCCTTAGAGCATAGGAGTTGGCCTCTCCCATCCCTCTCATGGGCTTCTGGCCAAGTGCCTTAGATGCGATCTATAGGGCTCACTAGCCTTGGGGCATAGCAGTTGTCCTCTACCATCATCTACTCATGAGCTTCTAGTCGAGTGCTTTAGGGGCGGTCAACAGTGCTCACTAGCCTTGGGATATAGGAGTTGGACTCTACCGTCATTCTTTCGTGGGCTTCTGGCTAAGCACCTTAAAGGTGGTCAGTAGGCTCACTAGCATTGGGGAATAAAAGTTGGACTCTACTATCATCCACTCATGGGCTTTTGCTAGAGCACCTTAAGGGCGGTCAGCAAGGCTCACAGACCTTGGAGTACAAGAGTTGGCCTCTAGCATCATCCACTCATGGGTTTCTGGCTGAGCACCTTAGGGGCGGTCAGTAGGGCTTACTAGCTTAGGGGCATAGGAGTTGGTCTCTGCCATCCACGCATGTCCTGGCCAGCATCCTCGATCAAGGTGCATGTTGCTCAACCAATCAGAGCTCTTGTACTCCGTGGGTCTCATATGCTCGACCCGACCATATTTTCCACTAACAGTGGGCATGAGAAGTGGTTAGGGCTACTTCATAATTTCTTCTTGCTGCTACTCTTCTTCTACTATCCCTCCTCTTCTTTCTTAATTCCACACATCCAAACAACAAGGATAGAGAGATTAAATAGAGAAGATCATGGAGAAGAAGGTTAGTTCTTCCTTTGGCATCAAAGCCAATCTTCGTTGAATTGATGCGAAAGGTTCGTGCAGGGTTCCTTTTCTTTTAGTTCTTGAAGAAGGGATCCATCCAAGTCGAGAAGAGAGATTTGCAAGGTACCAGCACTCTAGAGATCTTGACTCTTCAATCAACTATTTAATCTATGTGTAGATCTGTAGAGGCCAAGAATTTGCATGGCTATGATAGAAATATTGGACATCTGCTGAATCTGATCTGATAATAAGAAGGAAAGCATTTCAATTAGGTGATCTGATCACTGGTTTTACTTTTATGTTTCTATTTTTTATATCTAATAATTTATTTTTAACATGTTAGAAAGATTCTTAGATGGTTTACTGATTAGATCAGCATGTTAGAGTAGAAAAAAATTTTCTAATCTACTTTTGCTATAGATTTAAGAAATCTAAAAAATCTACATGCCTAAATCACTGATTTCTAATAGTGGTATCAAAGCCAGGTTTTAACATGCATGAAATAAGTTTCAGATCTGATTTCTTTTCAAATCTAAAAGTAAAATTGATTGGAATCAACTTTGTACTAAAATAAGGTTGTCCTGGTATAAGGTTAATCCCTTGTATTGCAAAGGTTGTCCTAGAACAAAGTTGATCAATTCTAAAAATTATTTTTGAAACAAGGCAATCAATAACTTAAGATTTGAAAATTGATACATGAGATATGTCATCTTCCATATTAGATATGAAATAAAAAAATAATTAAGGTTCACATCATAATGATATTAGGTTATCCTGGTATAAGGTTTATCCCTTATATTTTAAAGGTTGTCCTAGTAAAATGTTAATAGATTTTTGAAAAGAGTTTTCAAATTATTGTAATCATTATTTTAGATCTAATTTTTCATGTATAAGATATGTGCCATATTCATTTTAGATCTAAAAACTATATATGTGATATATGTTAGTTGTTAGATCTAAAGTAAACATATAGATGATATATGACTTTATGTTCATATCTGAAATTATTTTGAGATCATAAGCCATTAAATGGCTACACATATTAGTGTGTATAAAAATACTAACATTCTTGAGAAGATTCCTTGCCAATCATTAGAAATAAGAGAGAACTCAAGAGTTATCACCTGAAAACTTGAGAAGTATAACTCCTTCCTACCTACTCTCTTGAAACTTCAAGTGATCTACTTAGAGAGAATTAAAGATCAATTATTGAAGACTTGAAGAGTCTTTAAAAGGAGCTTCATTGTAAACCTTCCACTCTTTTAAGAGTTTATTTAGTTGCTCTGATTTTGTGTTTTTGAGTTGTTTGCTTTAGCAGAGAGCTAAAACTTGGGATTGGGTTTAGGTTTGATTGGTTGACCTTAGAAAATCAATTAAGCTGTTTGTGAGCCCAGAAAATAAATGTTGTATTAAGATTTTGGTTTATGAGCCCAGGATAAAAAAACTAACAATATTCTTATAGAAATATAGTGAAAATCCTAAGAGATCCTTAGATTGTAGATGTAGGAGCTGAAATTGCTCTGAACTATTATAAATCTTGTTTTGTTTGTATGCTTGCTTGTCTCTTTATCTCTCTCTTATATTTCAGCATTTGCACATATCACTTGAGAACATTTGGCTCACACACTTTATTTGAGTTTCAAAGGCACTTGTTTTAACTTTCAAAAATCCAATTTACCCCCTCCTCTTGGATTGTTGGTCTGGGTAACAGCCATATTCATGAAAAAATAGTTTATCCATGATGGAGGTAATGGGAGGTTAATTAAGCTCGAGGTGAAAGTCTTTGAAGAGTAACTAGTTGTAGATCGGGTTGAACCTATTGAGCCAGTAGATGTACTAGTTCTACTATCTTGTAGATCTAGTAGGGTCTCCTATCCTTCGAAAAGGTACATGGATATGCTTATAGAGGATGTAAAAGAAGTGTTCCTCGTAGGAGATAAGAATTAGGTAGTTAATTCTAACAAGGCGATGTCAGACATCAACTTTAAGAAATAGTTGAATGCTATAAAGTCAAAAATTGACTCATTACATTAAAAGCAGGCCTGGTCCTTAGTAGAAACTACCAGAGGGTATTGTACCCACTGGATGTAAATGTATCTACAAAAGGAAGATTGGTATAGATGGTAAGGTAGAGACCCTTAAAGCTAAGCTAGTGGCAAAAGGTTATAGTCAATGCAAAGTCATTACCAATTAGAATACCTTTTTATCTATAGCCATATATAAATTCATCCACATACTGTTTGCCATGCAGCTTATTATGATTATGAGATATGGTAAATGGACATGAAAACTACATTCCTTAATAGATATTTTGAGGAAGATATCTATATAAAGCAGCCTTTGGGTTTCACTTCCAGTGATGGAGATTATAAAGTCTACAAGCTACATAGATCTATTTATCAATTTAAGCAAGCTTTTTAGAGTTGGAGTACTCGTTTCAACGATATGACCAAATTATTTGATTTCATCAAGAATGAAGAGGATCCTTGCATGTACAAGAAGGTTAGTGGGAATGCTATCTCTTTTCTCTTATTGTACATGGATGACATACTCCTTATTGGGAATGTCATTTCTATGTTGACCTTGATCAAGAGTTGGTTGTCTAAGAAATTCTCTATGAAAGACTTAGGTGAAGCATCTTATATTCTAAGAATAAAGGTTAATGAGATAGATCGAATAGGATACTTGGCCTTTTACAGAAGATGTATATAAAGGAAGTGCTAAAAAGGTTCAGCATGGAGAACTTTAAGAGAGGACTTCTACCCCTTAGGCGTGGCATTAGTCTCTACAAAAAGAGGTATCCTAGCACACCTATTGAGATTCAATGCATGAGCAAGATCCTACATGCTCTGGCAATACAGAGCCTCATGTATACTATATTATGTACATGACCTAATATAGCCCTTGCTGTGAATGTCACAAATAGGTATTAGTTGAATCTAGGCAAAGGGCACTGGACTACCATGAAGAATATCCTTAAGTTCTTGAGAAAAACTTAGGATCTATTCTTGATCTTTGGAGGAAGTTCTAAGTTATGGAATGAAGGGTACATAGATTCATACTTTATACCTAATTATGATGATAGAAGGTTTACATCAGGATGTGTATTTCTATACAATAATGGTTCTATAGGTTAGAAAAGTTTCAAGCAATCGATCAATTGGCTTTAATGAAAGTAGGAGATTATTAGATATATGCTTTAGAAGCCAAGTTAGAATGATACATTATAATAATTCTAGAACATATTTTTATACTTGATTTATTGAAAGTAATAAAATAGATAATTTTCTTATCTATTCATATGTAATGTATCTATGAATCATCCAAGGAGTTAATAGATAATGATATATATTCTCAAGAGTTAAGAATTTGAGACATACATCTGAAGAATTCATTTGGTGATCCCAAGGCAACATGCATTGGTTTCAAAATTTTAATTAAAATTAAATAGTAGCAGAAATCAGAATCCTAGTTTGCAAGCATACAAGACCAAATCATGAAAAAAAATTAGATCTAAAATTATATATTATAAAATAGATTAAATCTACTTACCTACTACATTACTCCCTCTTCATCAAATTAGATCTGATGGATGTTCCAGGCTCTGCTAGAGCTGCTGTGCATGTGTGCGGCCTCTATTAGTATCTATATAGAGATGCCTGATTGAAGCATAAAGGCTACAAAAATGCTAGCACCTTGCAGGCCTCACTTTGATTATTGGATCATATCTTCTTCAAGAAAAAGAAGAAAAATCCTATAATCACCCTGCACGAACTTATCATGCTGATTCAAGGAAATAATGGATGAAGGAAAGACTTAGCTAAAAAGCACTTTTTTTATTTTCTTTTTCTCTCTATTATCTCTCTGGTTTCAGGTTTCGGCATGAAGAACTCAAGAGGAAAGGAAGGGTGCAGTAGAAGGATGTTGCAGCATAAAAGAAATCTTATTTCATCTAAGTAGCACTAATCCCTTTCTCCTTAAATTTTTTGTAGTACAAAATAAGCCCACACCCATTCAAACTCCATGCCCATCTAAACTCAATCTAGATTAAATTAAAAATAAAATTGGGTGACTCAAAATTTCATGGATAAATCTCGTATTAGCAGCAAGGAATGGATCTTATCTAATCCTAGCGCCAACCTTTCTCATATCTTATTTTTGTTGCATAAAAATAACTAGAGTCCATGCCCAAAAAAATTGATAAAATTGAAAACATTATTTGGTTTGAATCAAATTCAAATCAAATAAGACTTCAAAGTCATCCAATAAGAGAGAGAGTCCTAGATGAGAAGGAGAGGTGTCAATCTTGTGCCTCTCTTCTCTTCACGTGCTCCATGAGAAGGGGGCAACAAAATTAGTGCCCCCTCTCCCCATTTTACATGAAATAAGAGAGAGAAACCCAAGGAAAATAGGCTTAGGCTTCTTAATTTAATTTGGCTCTGATTTGGATCAATTTGGAATCCAATTCGAACCTGATTCAAGATAAATTCAAAAGGTTATCAACCTTAATCCAATTAGGGTTACAATTCAAGTATAACATGAATTGTTAAATATAATTAACTAAATTACATTGCAATACTTATAATTAAGTCCCTTGTGCTAATAATTAGTAGATACCAAAATTAGTAGGTACCAAAATTAATAGATGCCAAAATAGCAAGTGCTAAAATTAATAGTATAAAAAATAGGAGGTGCCAAAATTAGCAAATGCCAAAATTTGCAAGTGCCAAAAATAGTAGGTGCCAAAATTAGTCATGCAAAAAATAGGAGGTGTCAGAATTTGTGGGTGCCAAAATTAGTATGTGCCAAAAATAGTAGGTGCTAAAATTAGTAGTTGTCAAAATTAGCAAGTTCTAAATTTATAGCCCTTAGAAATTTAGAGTTTCTAAATATATAACTCTTAAATATTTTGATCCAATCATGTTATCAGATCAAGCTCCAATTATGAGTGACCTTTTAGGTTCCATTCTATTTGGTCATCAGACATGCCATGATCTCCATCATAGCATCATCGAACTATTTTAATAGACCAAAATACTTGCAACTCAACCTATTAAGGATCATTGATTCAAAATGATCCTAGTGAGTTTCATAATCTATTATGATGCCTAGCAATATATACTAGCAACCCAGTAAAATAGAAGGATAAATCCCTAAGTGTAGTTACCGTGTGATTGTGTTTTTCTATAAAGAGTTCTAACAAGATGCAGGTCATAGAATCTTGCTAAACTCTAAGCATCTTCATATGCATAATTTAAATAGCTTAAGTACAATATGAAACTCATAGAAACTCTTTTCCATCCTTCACCTACTATGACCATGGATTTTTTAAACTTATCTTCTTAAATTGCATAGGACTGCACCTTGACTAATAAGATTGATAGATCCCTATAAGTGCATGCTCTACTTCTACAGTGAACCTACTATAGTCAACAAATACCACAAGGATCTAAATGATTGATCATTGTCATAGGTGGTCAAAAATAAAAATCTAACTCACTATTATAGCTAGGATGAGTAGGGATCGTATCCTCGGAGATCAAAGATAATTATTTCATGAAAACAGTAAAGAAATAAATAAATATTTAAATTTATGAAAGATAGATAATGGTTTAATTAAAACTAATCAATTTAAAGTAAATATGAGATTGAGGGATTTAAAAGATAAAAAGATGTCATTGGATTTTCAGATGATCACAAACATATATTTTGTATCTATTCTAATGCAAATAATTAAAGTTCATATTGATTAAGAATCTTTCAAACTAACCCTTAGTATAGACTATCTTATCAAGTATGAACCATATCTTATCAGGATCATGGCCTGTCCCATAAGTATAGGCTATCCAATAATTAAGTTGAAAAGACCTTAACAAAATTAGTGGATGAAGATCCTAGAATCAATTATCTATGTTGAACATGAACCATATCGTGTTAGGATCATGATCTATCCTACCTAGGTAATTTATTTTAGGAAATCAAATAGAAAATAGTTTAAAAAAAAATTAAAGCTTTAATTAATTGAATAGAATAGAGAAAGGAAATACAAAACTAAAGCATCAAACCTGTACTTCCCGATAGACTGCACCATAGTCGAGCATGGCTCCTAGATACATCTTCTTGAAGATTCGGGGCTCTGTCACTGCACCTCCTCTCTTGAAAAACTCTTTTTCTTTATTCCTCTATGCTCTCGCAAAGCCAAAACTAATTACAAGAAAATAAAATAAAATTTTTCTAGTAGGATTGATCTTGGCTCTCTGGCCTGGTTCCCTAGGTAGGGATATAGGAGCCTTTTTATAGGATTTAATAGGGGAGGGGCCCATTGAGTCTTTGGTGGTGCATTCATGGCTAGTTGGGTCAATGTACATGTATTGATATGGTCTATCACGATTTTTCATGATGTATCTAGGGCTAGGGTCAAGTCAAGTATGAGTCCTAGGTGTTTAGGCTTAGTTTTGGTCAGTCTAGATCTTAGAGTCGGCTCTTCTAGGATAAGAGTCAACTCTGTTGGTTGGCACATCTCAGAACAGGTGATTATGGACTGGATGAGTCGACTTGAATGGGTTCGAGTGAGCTCGGTTGCACAGTCAGGAAACCTATAGACTGGATGAGTCTGCTCGGATGAGTTCGAGTCAGCTCCGTTGCATAGTCTATCAATCCTATGGTCTGGAAGAGCCAGTTTTGAGGATTACAGTTCTAGGGCCAAGTCGACTCTAGTGTCTAGAGTCGGCTCGGATATCGAGTGAACTATTTTTTGAACGGTGCCAGCTGGGGGAGGTTTGGGATCTCGACCACGTGTGACCGAGGTATATATATATTGTATCCTCGTAAGAGGATGGAGCGAAGAAACGAAGAAGGTGTAACGAACTTCTTGAAGCTATAACGAACTTCCTGAAGCTGAAAGAAGAAAATCCCTTTCTCCCGAAAAAATTCCTTTATTTCTCTTCTTCCTTTTCTCTTCTCCCATTCCTGGTGTTCTTGATCTTCATAAACCTGAATCCTACTGTGGTCTTAAATGGAGATTGCTGGCAGATGGTCATCCATAATCTAGCGATATGCTTCCGTGATTGCTTTGTTGATCAGGGCATTCGTTCTTGATCAGGAACAAGGCTGCTCTTGAGGATTTGGTTCATCAAATCTAGTTGGATTTGAAATTGAATTCTTAATATTTGGTATCAAAGCAAGGTTCATGAAAGGAAGATCTCAAGATCAGAGGGTTGGAAGTAAAGCTTCTTGCAGGTACTATTTTCAGATCTCTTGAATTCTTGAATGTGCTAATGGCATCAAGTAGGTTCAAAGTAGATTTTGAGAAGTACGATGGCAAGGAAAACTTCACCCTATGACAGCAAAGGGTTAAAGATTTGCTGGTTTAATAGAGAATCTATAAGATCTTGGTTAAAGAAAGACCAGAAAAGAGTAGTATTGAAGAATGAGAAGAGTTAGAAGAGATTGCTTTCGGCACCATTAGGATATGTTTGGCTGATCAAGTTTTACCTGAGGTGTGTTTAGAGACTACCACAAAAGGTCTTTGGAGAAGACTAGAGAACACATACATGGAAAAGAACATGACGAACAAGCTATGGCTAAAGAAGCAACTGTATAGCTTGAGGATGCCTGAAGGAGGAGACCTAGTTGCTCATATTTAGAGGTTCAATCAGGTATGTTCTGAGGTGATGAGTTTGGATGTGAAGATAGACAAGGAGGATCGGGCATTGTTTCCTGTGTTCACTCCCTGGATCTTATGATGGTCTCATAACAACCTTGGTTTATGGAAAGGAAACCCTGAACTATGAAGAGGTTGTTGGTGTGCTTAGTTCCAATGAGCAAAGGGAAAAGATCTGCAAAGGTAATCTAAACTTAGAAATTCTTTCTATAAATGAGAGGCAAGGAAGACCTAAGAAAAGATCTAGGAGAAAGTCCAAGGGCAGATCTAGTCTCAGAACCACAAGAGTGTGAAATGCTACAAATATCATCAGCTTGGGCATATCAGAAAAAATTATCCTCTTTGAAAGATAGAAAAGGGGAGAGCCAACACTAGTGGTGCTAATTCTTTGGAAAGCAATGGAGAAGAAGTACTGATTATATCGGATGGATCGGTGGATTGGGAGAATACCTAGATTCTAGATTCTACATGCTCATACCACTATACCTCACATCGGGATTGGTTTTACACCTATGACAGATCAAATGGAGGTAGTGTAAGCCTTGGTGATGATCACCCTTGTATGGTAGCTAGAGTAGGCACTATTAGGGTGAGGATGTATAATGGAGTGATAAGGACTCTATCAAATGTCAAACATGTACCGAAATTAAAAAAGAATTTGATTTCTTTGGGCTACTTGGAAGAGCAGGGATATGTTTTTAGTTGCCAATCTAGTAGTGGATGTTTGAGGATTACCGAGGGAGATTTGGTGGTAATGAGGGAAAGAAGAATGAGCAACAATCTATACAGGATGGAAGGCTCAGTGGTGACTGATAGTGCTAAGGTGCTTGCAGTGACATAGGAGGAATAGTTGAAATATAACCTGTGGCACTATCGAATGGGTCATATGAGTGACCGAGGGCTCACGGACTTAAGTAGAAGAGGGAACATCCCATCTTTGAAAAAGGATGGAAATGACCTATGTGAGCCGTGTATCTTTGGTAAATAGCACAGAGTGAAATTTGTTGTTTGTACCAAGCCAAGTGAAAGAGTGCTAGATTTGGTGCACTCAGATGTATGGGGACCAGCACCTCTATTATCCAGAGGTGGAGAAAGGTATTTTGTTACCTTTATTGATGACTTCTTTAGAAAACTGTGGGTGTATCTGATGAGAGAAAAATCAGATATATTTGCCCGGTTTAAAGCTTGGAGGGTTGTGGTAGAGAAGGAGACAGGAAGACATGTAAAGTGCCTTTGGACTGATAGTGGTGGAGAGTACTCTAGTTCAAAGTTTAGGAGTTACTGTGAGGAAAATGGTATCAAACACCATTACACAGTAAGGATGACTCCACAGCAGAATGGTATCATAGAAAGGATGAATCGGATACTATTGGAGAGGGCAAGAAGTATGAGGCTGCAGTCATCACTGCTAAAAATTTTTGGGGTGATGCTATTACTCTGGCATGTTTTCTTATAAATAGGTCCCCTCACTTCAAGTTGGATGGAGGACTTCCAGAAGAAGCTTGGAGTGGGAAGAAGGTGGAGCTTGGCCACCTGAAAGTTTTTGGTTGCCCGGCTTATATACATGTGGAGGCAACTGAAAGAAACAAGTTGGATCCTAAGTCAAAGAAGATGATCTTCATATGGTATCCACAAGGAGTCAAAAGTTACCTACTGTGGGATCCACATTCTCAAAAGGCAGTGATCAGTAGGGATGTCATCTTTGATTAGAGGAGCATCTTGGAGAAATCGAGGACTGCAACTAGAAATGCAGTCAATAAGATGAACACTAGTGAGAGCCCATCACAGGTGGAGTATAGGCCTTCAACATCAGCTAGAAAAGGAGTTTCAGTTGAGGTGGAGTTGGATAGGAAAGATTCTCCAAGAGTGAAGGAGAGGCAAGAAGAATCAACTGTTCAAAGGGAGGTGCAGGAGGAGCCACAAACAGCAGACTTACAGGATAGTGCAAGGGGAGTGGCATTGCATAAGCCTCAACGCATAATCCAGAATCTGGTAAGATATGGCATGGATGAAGCAATTTCATATTCTCTTATATCTATGAATGGAGATCCAGAAAGTTTTGTAGAAGCCATGGAAAGTCCTGATAAAGAGTCATTGGTGCAAGGCATGATGGAAGAGATGGAATCTCTCAGGAGGAATCAGACATGGCAGCTGGTGGATCTACCTAGAGATGCTCATGCTATTGGCTCCAAATGGGTGTTCATTAGGAAATCATTACCTACAGAGCAAGGTGGAGTGAGATACAAGGCAAGGTTGGTAGCAAAGGGATACTCATAGAGGGGAGTTGACTACACAAAAGTGTTTTCTCCTATGGTACGTCATACTTCGATTCGGGTGTTGTTGTCTTTGGTAGCAAAACATAATTTGGAATTGGAGTAGATGGATGTGAAGACCGCCTTTCTACATGGAAGACTAGAAGAGAAAATCTATATGAAGCAACCTGATGGCTTCATTGAGATTGGACAGGAGAACAAGGTATGTCTACTTCAGAGGTCATTGTATGGGTTGAAACAATCATCTCGTCAATGGTATCACAGATTTGATACATTTATCATGAGCCTTAGATTTCTTAGATGTGAACATGACCATTGTATTTATGTGAAGGATGTGGATACTATGGATGCTCTGTATTTACTTCTGTATGTGGATGATATGTTGATAGCCAGCAGAAGTATGATAATTGTGAAAGGGCTGAAGAGAGCATTATCTCAAGAATTTGAGATGAAAGACTTGGGATCAACTCAAAAAATCCTTGGAATGGAGATTTGCAGAGATAGATGCAAAGGAATACTCCATTTGTCATAAGGTGGGTACATTAAAAAGGTACTCGAGAGTTTTCGGATGGAAAAGGCCAAACCTATGGAAACACCATTACCAGGACATATTTTTCTCTCGAAAAAATAGTGCCCCTAGTTAGAGGAGGAGAGAGAGTACATGAAAAGAGTTCCATATGCCAATGTAGTGGGTAGTTTGATGTATGCTATGGTTTGTTGCAGGCTGGATATAGCATATGCTATGAGCCAGGTGAGCAAGTACATGGCTAATCCTGGGAAGGAACACTGGAAGGCATTGAAGTGGATTTTGAGATATCTGCAAGGGACACAAAAATATAGACTAGTGTTTGGTGGGCAGCCAGAAGGACATGGATGGAACTCCATAGAATTATGTGAGGATTCAGGTCCTTTGGAAGGGTTTGTTGATGCAAGCTATGCAGATGATCTTGATACAAGGAGGTCTACAACAGGTTATCTCTTCTGCATGTTTAATGGACCGGTTTCTTGGAGATCAACCCTTCAACCTATTACTGCTTTGTCTACAACAAAAGCAGAGTATATAAGGATTATAGAGGCTGCAAAGGAAGCACTATGGCTGAGAAGGCTAGTGTCTGAAATGGGGGTGAAACAGTGTATGGTGGTCCTGCACAGTGATAGCCAAAGTTCCATACACTTGACATAGAACCCAGTCTATCATGCTAGGACCAAGCATATAGATGTGAGATATCACAGAGTCAGGGAGCTAGTGAAGGAAGGTGAAGTGGTGCTGGTGAAGGTTCATACAATGGAGAACCAAGAGAATGCACTTACGAAGGCTTTACCAAGGGATAGCTCCTACTCTTGTATGTGGTTAATGGGTTTAAGGAGTCTGGCATATGTAGCCTTGAAGCACCAAGGTGGAGATTGTTGAGTCTCGGCTGGTGCATTCATGACTAGTTGGGTCAATGTACATGTATTGATTTGGTCTATCATGGTTTTCCATGATGTATCTAGGGCTAGGGTCAAGTTCGGTATGAGTCATAGGTGTTTAGGCTCAATTTTGGTCAGTCTGGGTCTTAGAGTCGGCTCTTCTGGGCTAAAAGTTGGCTCTATTGGTTGGCATGTCTCAGAATAAGTGATTATGGACTGGATGAGTCGGCTCGAATGGGTTTGATTCGGCTCGATTGCACAGTCAGTAAACCTATAGACTGGACGAGTCGGCTCCGTTGCACAGTCTGTTAATCCTGTGATCTGGAAGAGCCGGCTCTGAGGATTAGAGTCGACTCGGTTCCAGGGCCAAGTCGACTCGGATGTTGGGTGAATTATTTTTTGAACGATGATAGCTGGGAGAGTTTTGGGATCTTGGCCACATGTGACCGAGGGATATATATATTGTATCCTCGTAAGAGGATGGAGTGAAGAAACGAAGAAGGTCTAACGAACTTCTTGAAGCTAAAAGAAGAAAATCCCTTTCTCCCGAGAAAACTCCTTTGTTCTCTTCTTCCTTTTCTCTTCTCCCATTCTTGTTGTTCTTGATCTTCATAGACCTGAATCCTACCATGATCTTAAATGAAGATTGCTGGCAGATAGTCATCCACAATCTGGTGATATGCTTCCGTGATTGCTTTGTTGATCAAGGCATTCATTCTTGTCAAGAACAAGGCTACTCTTGAGGATTTGGTTTGTCAAATCTCGTTGGATTTGAAATTGAATTCTCAACAGGGCCTTCATATTTTTTTGGTATGGGACTAAATATACGGATCATATAGGTGGCTAGGATTTTTTATTTGCAAAATCAATGTTAGGATGGTAAACCCAAATCCTAGTTGAAGTAGATTTTAGAATCCTGCTCCAAATCAATGTTTGACCAGCTAAGGGTTGGTTGCCATTGGATCTTGATCAGAGGTTCAGAAATCAACTGCATCAAGAAAATCAACATTGATTGCTTTGAGATCTGTGCATCTTTCTCTTTGATGGATTCGGTCCCATTGCTTAATGCCACCACCATGACCAATGATGGAGCTTCCTCATGTTGTCGAGAACCTATCGCCAGAGTCTTGCCAGTGCTACCTACATGTTGGCACCATAGAGACTGTAGATCTCGCTAGAACCATGGGAGGATCATCCTTTGTTCCATGCCTATCATTCTTCTTGCTTGCTTGTCGAAGGGGCCTTCCCAGAGTTTCCAATGCACAACCATCACCACTGTCGATGGGGATATCATCAGCATCATCTTCTTCTTTGTCATCAGGATTTTTTGTTCAGGTGCCCTTCTCATAGCCGTGGACTTCCTTGCTTCGTGGTGCCACAATGGGATGGAAAAGATGGCCAGTGATGAGCTCTGAGGAAGGACTATGCCAAAGATAAGAAAATCCGATGGAAAAGTGGCTGGAATCACTCCACGGTCCATGACTCTGCATCGTGGATAGATAAGAATGGCTACTAGTGGACCATCGGGCATTATGTGAACCAAGCGACCGGTCCATGGTGCTTCTCCTTAACAAATTTCAAAATTCAATTCCAAGCTCATTTTAAGTCTGATTTACATGCCGTTTGCATCGTTGGACTCCAAAAATTAAGCTCTTTTAATTCATTGACTCTTCTTCTATAAATACTAATAAAAAATATTAAATCTTAATTAATATAGATTAATTTATATTTATTTTAATGCTTAAATTATGATATTTAGTAGACTTATCACACCCCCCCAAATTAATCATTGCCAGTCCCTTAGCAATGCAATTAAAATAGAATCATGTATCACTAAGATCCTCTTTTACAAAATTAAATCTTGGCTTAAGGTTAAAAGAAGTTAGCTAGCATCACTAAGTATTGAGTTTTCTAAGTGAATTTTGCAGTCAGAACTATTAGAAACTTTTTCAGAATTCATCCAAAGGCCTGTATTACTTATCTTTATGATGGCTAACTTAGTATTTTAGTACTAGATTGTAAAGAGCAATTATATCTTCGCTTATTATCTACTTTTGGTTTGTTTTTTATACACCCTCCAAATTAAGCACAGAAGGTGAGGTAGCTTTCACACTGCTTTTTTTTTTTTGGTGATGTCTTCAGACTGCCTGCCCACTTTGTAACATGAATAAGAATATTTACTTAGGCGAAGGTACCTGGTTACTCAGTGGGAAACCAATGTTTAGAACTTGCCTCCCTTTTTTTTCTTTTTTTAGGCAAGTAGCACTTTCCTTAAATTTAAGTTATATGGGTGGTGTATATCAATTACCAATTTTTTAGTAATAATTGAATCTTTAATTTACCTTACAACTAATACCTATTTTATCTTGTTAGTGTGCGTATATGATGGAAGTGCTCATAGCCTTTAGGTGACCTAAGTAGGTCGCTAAAAGTCTGACCATCTAATGTACTTTTTGACTCGCTACAATAAATAGCAAATGCTATCTAACTCTTTTATCCTTTTTCTAGTCTATTTTGCTTAAGAATTTCTTTCATGGTACATGATTTATCAAAAATTTCCTCCATGATTTTTTCAAATTTTATTCAAAATGTTTCAAAAGATTTTTAAAATAATTTTCAAAATTTTTCAAAAGATTTTCCCTTATCCTCAACATAATTTTCAATGTCCTCAATGGAGTAAGAAAAAGTTAGGACATGAAAGTAAAACAAGAAGAGGTACTGATAGGTTTCTAAAGGGTCATCATTCATGTATGATGCATTGGATTTCAAGAATTTATACAAAGAAAAACTCTTATTGACTAGAAACCCTAATCCCAAGATCCCCTCATTCATATACAACAAATATATCGCTAATATGGTTCATGATAAATACCTGGAACACTGTTTTCCACTCCTTTCCACTAGGCTCACAAGTGCAAGCTCTCTAATGGTGACCCACACAAGAATTGAACCAAGGAAGAACTCCTACTTCAGTTGCTTGCTTGACTAGGACTCTTCTTGATAGCCTTCTAGACTTTGACCTTTGTAGGACACCCTACCCTCTTATAGGGTACTCTGAATGCTTTCCAAAACCACTCTAGGATTTGGGATTGCCCTCCTCTAGGATGCTTTAGGCTTATTGATGGGGACATCAGGTCAACCCTAGTTTACTATGGGTCCCTGAGTTTTGAGTCCCTAACCATGAGGCAAATTTTATCTTTGAGTCCAATAATTTGCCTATGTTAGCCATTTAAGTTTTGTATTTGGGCCTTGAGTTTGTTTCTCAGGCCTTGTTACACTTGAGTCTGTATTGTGGCCCTTGAGTCCTGTTTAGGGCCTTTTCATAGTTGAGTCCTGTAATTAGAGTATTGAGTCAAGTTTTGGATGCTTAGTGAGTCTTATGAGTCCTGTAAGTTTTGAGTTTTATGCATTCAGTCCAATTTTATAAGTCTTATATTGAGTCCAGTCCAATTTTGTAAGAAGACTCAAGTCACTAATGAAGCAAGTCAGCATAATACTACAACTACTGCATAGAATCCAATCATCCACATAATTGTGCCACTTGGAAAGCATAGAAGGATTCTTGGAGCTATCATTGAAGACCTGGATGACAAGTACATCAACCCACCATGAGGAGATGGACAACTGGAAGAAACCATAAAAGACCCAACCCTGCACTGAAGTGGGCCGCCCAAAGCCCAAAAGCCCAAAGTTCTTCATATGGTGCCCCACCTTATGGTCACCCTCCATATGGCGCCCCCTTATGATTACCCCCCTTGGACCAAGACAAAGAGAAGGAGAAGACCAAGTCAAAGAGGAGGAGAGAGGTAATCCTAGTTGGGAGAAGAAATTTGAACCTATTTGGGAGAGGACTTGTGGAAGAGTTTGTAAAGGAAAAGGAAGACCATATAAAATCTATTGTATGCCATAACTTATATGCCTATATAAAGGTCCCTTCCCCCCTCTCATGTATTATTGCTGATTATTGATGAATGAATTATTCTTGAGTTTCTCAAAATTATGTGTGAAGTTTTCTGTGTGATTTATGGTATCTGTGTAATCCCTTAGGGTATCTGTGTGATCCCTGCGCCCTGCCTCCAAGCCGACAGCCTCTTCATCTTCCTAGCTGCCCCTCTTCCTTCTCTTCCTCCCCTTTTTCTTTTAGTGATTTAACATTTTTTCTTCTTTATTTTCTAACCCTTGAATGGTGATTTATAGGTCCCTCAGAGTTCACGAATCCAGGATTCCAATCGACAAGCTTTCGGGTCACCGGATTGAAAGCCGCGAATCCGCAAGGTCGATAGCTTTGTTTTCTAGGCCGCATCCGTCGAGCATAGAGTGAACTCTTCATGGATCAATCTTCAAATATCTACTAGGTACACCCCCTAGACTCATCAGGTAGCAGAATTACAGAAGAGCTAGTCCTAACCAGGGCTTCATAGCCTTGGCGGTCCTATTTCTTCACTTGTAGGATCTATTTCTGCATGCATTTGCTTCTAGAATTTTTATAGAATTTCCTACTTCGAATCTTGGCTTGAAATTTGGGATATAAACTCCTAATTTAATTCTTAATACATGAAAAATAATTGGAATGCATGAATAGTCTTGCATCATTTATGTCTTAAATTCTAAGACTTGTCCTAGTAAGAACAACCTTGTCTTAAAGAGACAAGGTTTGTCTTAAGGAGGAGGGAGGGAGAAAAATACTTAGAATAAACTACAGTACAAATCTCTTCTGAAAGTCATAACACTGCCCTTATTTATAGTTTTAAGAGGGGCATGTGATATGTCTGGCCATCAACTTATCAGATATGATTTTTCAAGATCGAAGAGAAGTTATCTGGCTTGAAAAATCATATCTAATATGTCAATTCATGCACCAAGGCCCATATCCGCATCCCTTCTCATTCCTAGATGATTTCTCACTTGCCACATGGAAATTACTAGTCTCTAGGAAGCCAATAGATGTCTCTTCAATCTCCAAGCATCGGAGAATTTGAAAAGTCCTGATAGCAGAAGGATTCTGCTTCAGACCGCGTGCCAAATGAAGAGACGTGTCCCTTCATGCATGCATTCTTTTTCCAAGCCTTTTCATGCCAATTTAAAATAAGTTGACCAGTCAAAAATAATACTAGAAGGCATGGGGATATGTGCCAAGAGAGTCCCAGATGAATCAGCTAGAGTGATTCATCTACAAAAGGACTCTTGGTCCTTTCTGCGATCTCTTTCCTTGGCGCGCGCACATATGCACCCAAGGTGTCCATGCCAACATGGACTCTAGTCCAAGTGGCATTCCATGTCCAATTAAATCATGATAAAATCTGATATAGGTTGTCTTAATCAAGACATAGCCCAATTTAAGTCTTTCTTAAATTGGTTAATCAAATTAGCAAGCAACTGGACCCAAATCAACTTGGATTAGGAATTAGGTTAGCCTACACATGCTAGTGTGTAATCTAGATAACCAATTAGGATCTCATGACCCTAATTAAATCATGAATGACTTCCTTGGTCTACTCCCTAATGTGTGTGACCTTTTGGGTTCCATATCTAGCCAGCAGTAGGTTTAGGTTTGAGCCGATTCGAACCAATCGAACTCGTTTAACCTAATTAGGTCAAATTGAGCTGACCTAAATTGCCAATTCGATCTGTCCATCAACCTGACTCATGAAACCAATTCAATTGGTTCATAAATACCTACAAGGCATGATTGACATCTAGCAATGTGTCATGCCTACCTGGAAGATGAGGAATTTGGTGGAAAGTATCAAAATACCCTTTGGTAGAAAGTTACCGCATAATTCAATACTTCGATCTCCCATATCCCGATTAAGTGATGGGTGTGGATAAATGTCAAACTCTAGCACTAAGTCATTTTGAATCTCTATTCGATAATGAAGACTCAGCTGATGACTGATTAGAAACCACTACTAATCTCATCCTGCTTTGATCAAAGACTCCTTGAGTCATCAATCAAAGAGATCACTTGGAATAACAATTCCTCTTACTAGGAATGATCGATTCCTTGTTGGTCCACTCATATCCTTCACACACCTTCCACCATATCTGAGAACACCCCGTACATGACTTAATGTCATGAATGAGTATGAATCAAAACATGGCTTAGTGTGGAAAAGGAACCATGGTGACCTCAGGTCTAAAGATCACATACATAACTCCTACTTTGATATCTATCTTTTGACAAGTAGTATGAATTCCATAAGATAGTCCTGGTGTGGATCAATTCAGTGAACTCATACCCTAATGGATACCCTTATCCTTGTATTAGTGTCTCTACACAAGTGGCTGTGAGACCAACCACCCTCTTAACAGAGCATACATAAGATAAGCTAGTCTTTCCGGACTTATCGATCCTCGAACTGATGGTCCATCAACTAGGAATATTTTAGGTTAGGGTTTATAGGAACTTAGGTCTCGCTATCATGATTTCCATCAAAACCCTAATTCCATTTGCCATAATCTATGGGGTTCATCATAATCTTTAAATAAGACACAGTAATATGATGAAACAATATGCCTTTATTAATATATTAAATATCATACAGGAGTTGGAAGATTATAAAAATGCCCTTACATAATATTGGCTTTTATGGCACTTTCCTTTCAATCTCCTACTTGCACTAAAGCCAATCGCCCTTGTACTTTATGCCCATACAATCTAAGTGGTGATCAAATTGCTACTGAGGTAATGCTTTAGTGAATGGGTATGTTATATTGTTCTTAGTATTAACTCGTTTGATAATAATATATGGTCTTTCTATGATTTTCCGAATGAGGTGGAAACATCTTAGGATGTGCTTGGACTTATGATGAGACCTCAGTTCCTTTGCTTGTGCAATAGCTCTAGTGTTATCACAGTATAACGGCACTGGCTGTTGTATTTCAGGAACCACACCTAATTCCATGATGAATTTGTTCATCCAGATAGCTTCCTTCGCGGCTTCACTTGCAGCTATGTATTTTGCCTCAGTGACTGAGTCAGCTACGGTTGGCTGCTTTGTACTCTTCCAACTTACTGCACCACCATATAGGGTGAAGACATATCCTGATATGGATTTGCTATCATCTAGATCTGATTGAAAACTAGAATCCATATATCTTTCTAGTTTTGCTGCCTAGGTGGCTTTTCCCAAGAGGGGGGTGAATTGGGAATTACAAAATTTCTTGCAAATATGTGCACAAGTAATTCCTTTTAATGGTTGAGTGTTGTGTTAATCAGAATTAAGTGCAGAAGCTGAAAAGTAAGTAAAGCACAACACAAACAAAATAAGTTTAGAGTGGTTCGGAGCAACCCAGCTCCTACATTCACTACCCAAGTTCACCACTCGGGATTTCCACTATATCCCCCAAACCGGAATACAGTCGGATTATTTTTCAGGCTCACAATCCTAATCTCTACACTTTGGTTTTTAAATCAGGCTCACCAAAGAAACCCACACTAGATTTTCACAGGCTCACCTAGAACCTCTACACTTTGGTTTTCAGTAGGCTCACCAAAGAAACCTATTTGGTTTTTACAACCGGGTTCACCAATAACCCAAGTAATCTAAGAGTGGAATGAAAAGCAACAGAAATGACAAATAAGTTGTTTGGAGGTTGTCAATGCAGCTCGAGTGAAGCTCAATTGAATGCCCTTCAATGCACTTCAATGGCTTCCTTACTTTCCTCAAAAGCTGCTTCAAGCTTTTGATAAGAGTTGGTGAAGGCTTGAATGCTGACTTCACAGCTCAAGTGCTCTCTCTTCTTACTTTAATAAATATTCAATAAATGTTCAACAACTTATTAGTCATTATAAAAATGTTCTCATACCTCATTTATAGAGACTTCAACTACCTTTCCTTGATTTTGAACGTTGTAGACCATTGGGAAGTGATAGGTTACCGTTGGAGCACTTTTGGAATTCAAAATCAGAAGTCTAGAACTAGCTGTTGGGAAGTGACCCCGACATTCCAGTCAGCTCGGACATCTTCAAGTCAGCTCGGATCAGGTTCGGGTCGGTTGGGTTGAATACCAGTCGACTAGGTTCCACAGTAAAGAAAATAGCTCACTCTAGATGAGTCGCAGGCTGAAATCCAGTCGGCTCGGATCCCAGAGGTTTTTAGAACATTTTCAACCAAGTTCTGGACGAGTCGACTGGGACTTGGTGCCAGTCGGTTGGGTCTGCATGCCAGAGATTTTCTTTCTTGTGCAAGTGCCAGAGTCGGCTGGGACTTGGTGCCAGTCGGTTGGGTCTGCATGCCAGAGATTTTCTTTCTTGTGCCAGTGCCAGAGTCGGCTGGTTCCTCCATCCAGCCAGCTCGAGATTGGTTCTTCAGTCAGATCAATTTCAATTCTCCGGAACTCACATGCCAAGCTTTGAAGACTTCCTTAAGATCTTCTTACAACAATATCAAGAAAAATTGAAGCTTGAAAACTAGTAGAAGCAACCCTTTATCTTTGATTCAAATAGGAAATTTTTGCTGGGTTCTTCTTTACAAGATTCTAATTACTTACAACTCAACACAAAGAAATAAAGGTTGTAGGGTTTAACAAATATGTCAAAGTAGTCGTCCTACAAAAATTTGTCAACCATTTGAAGAGTTTTTAGATAACCAAATACATGCTCCAATGTTTTGTTATCATCAAAATCACTTCAGGGTTCAACAAGTTTCAACTATGATCCTCCATAAATAAGAAAAATATCTTTAGTCCTTCTAAGATACTTATGAATATTTTTCACAGCTTTCCAATGATTCTCATCTAGATCTGCCTGGAATCTACTTACTATGCCTAAGGTATAAGCAACATCAGGCCTGGTACATAGCATAGCATACATAATTGATCCTATAGCCGAAGCATAAGGAATCATTGCCATCCTTTCTCTTTCTTCTGATGTCTTAGGAGACATTTCTTAGAGAGATGTATGCCTTGACTCATAGGTAAACAACCCCTTTTACTTCCATCCATGTTGAATCTCTTCAACACTAAGTCAATGTACCTGGACTGGGATAAGCCTAGCATCCTCTTAAATTTATCTCTATAGATCCTTATACCTAATATATAGGATGCTTCTCCCAAATCCTTCATGGAAAACTTTGATGATAGCCAAGTTTTAACTGATTATAACATTGGGACATCATTCCCAATGATCAGTATGTCATCAATATACATAACCAAGAAAATAAGTGCACTCCCACTTGTCTTCTTATACATACATGGTTCATCCACATTTTTGACAAAACCAAATTCCTTGATTATTTTATCAAAATAGATGTTCCAACTCCTCGATGCTTATTTTAGTCCATAAATGGATTTCTTTAGCTTGCATACTTGGTTTAGTCTCCCACTTGAGACAAAATAATCTAGCTGTGTCATATAGACTTCTTCCTCAAGATTTCCATTAAGGAAAGCAGCCTTGACATCCATCTGCCAGATTTCATAATCATAGTATGCTACTATTGCAAGCAATATCTGAATGGACTTGAGCATGGCTACTGGTGAAAAGGTTTCATCATAGTCAATGCCATGTTTTTATCTAAAATCTTTTGCTACCAGTCTGGCCTTGTAGGTTTCTACTTGACCATCAGCTCCTATCTTCTTCTTGAAGACCCATTTACTCCCTATTGGGTTAATTCCTTCAGGTGGATCTACCAAGGTCCATACCTGATTGGAATACATGGAGTCCATCTCAGACTTCATGGTACTTAGCCATTTATCGGAGTCTTTTCTCTCGACAGCTTCCGAATAAGTCATAGGATCATCATCCTGAATGATACTGGCTTCATTGTCATCCCCAATGATAAAGCCATATCTAAGATGTGCTCCCCGCACCCTCTTTGACCTTCGAAGAGGAGGTATGTATTGTGGCTGTTCTTGATCTACAAGAACTTCTGGTTGAAGAATTTCACTTGAAGACTCATCAGGTTGTTGGTTATGTTCTTAACTTAATTTAAGTGTAGAATTACTACTTCTTTCTTGGATGAATTCTTGCTCCAAGAATGTAGCATGTCTACTGACAAATACCTATTGTTTAGTAGTATTATAAAAGAGGTATCCAACACCTTCTTTAGGATAACCAACGAACCTACATTTGTCAGCCCTAGCACTTAACTTATGTCTAAAATTATTCTTGACATAAGCATAGCAATCCCAAATCTTTAAGTACTTATGACTTGGTCTTTTGCCATTCCATAACTCATATGGAGTGCTAATCACTGACTTAGATGGTACCTTGTTCAAAATATAGGTAGCAGTCTCCAGGGCATGTTCCTGAAAGAAATGGAAAGATCTGTGAAGCTCATCATGGACCTCACCATGTCCAACAAAGTGTGATTTCTCCTTTCTACCACACCATTTTATTGGCGTGTATAAGGAAGGGTCCATTTATAGATTATGCCTTTGCCCTTGAGACGGTTTAGAAACTCACCAGACAAGTATTCATCTCCTCAATCAGAACAAAGAGTTTTAATACTATGTCTAGTTTGTTTTTCAACCAAGCTTTGATATTCTTTAAACTTATCAAAGGCTTCAGACTTGTGTTTTATTCGATACACATGACCAAACCTAGACAAGTCATCAATAAAAGTGATGAAGTAAGAATATCTATCTCTAGCTTGAGTTGTCATAGGTCCACACACATCAGTATGCACGAGACCTAATAACTCAATTGCCATGTCCCCATGTCCAGTGAATGGAGACTTGGTCATTTTTCCTTTGAGGCAAGACTCACAAGTTCCTAATGATTGAAAATCATAAGGGTCAAAGTAATTATCTTTGACTAACTTGTTTATTCTTGACTCACTAATATGACCTAACCGGTAATGCTAAAGAAATGTGACATTGGCATTATCTCTCTTTCTCTTCTTGTTATCAATAAGTAATATTTCATCATTGAGTTCTAATGTCAGAAGATCATTTATAAAATAACCATGCCCGAATATTTTATTGCAATGAAGAATAGAGTAGCCACTGCTCTTTATATTTATCTTAAACCCTTGTTGTAACAACAAGGGTATTGATACAATGTTTCTTACAATATCTGGTACATAGTAGCATTCTTCTAACTTTAAAATATTATCCATAGGTAATAATAGAAGATAGGTGCCCACAGCTTTAGCATACATAGCTTCTCCACTTGCATCATATAGTTTGAAGTCACCTTTCTTCAATTCTCTAATTCTGTGGAGTGCTTGAAAAGATTTACAGATATGAGACCCACATGCGGTATCCAATACCCATGAATTAAAAATGGAAGCACTCAATGATAAATTAGTTTGTATCGTGTACAAACCATTAGATGCCCCACTTGCATCTGGCTTTACACTTGCAAGATATGTCTTGCAATTCTTTTTCCAATGCCCCTGCTTGTCACAGTAGAAATAGGCTCCATCATTAATTGCCTTCTTGACTTTCTTCTTCTTCTGGATGCTCTTTTTAGGATTGAACTTTCTTTTCAAATCCTTTCTATTTGCCTGTTTCTTCTTCCTATCAATGAGAAGAAGATGAGCCTTATCACCTTTTGAGTGGCTCTCTGCTATCTTTAACATATTCAGCAGTTCAGGCAAAGATATATTCAGTTTGTTCATATGATAATAAAGAGATCACTTGGGATAACAATTCCTCTTTCTAGAAATGATCGATTCCTTATTGGTCCACTCATATCCTTCATACACCTTCCACCATATCCGAGAATGCCCGGTACATGACTTAATGTCATGAATGAGTATGAATCAAAACATGGCTTAGTATGCACAAGGAACCATGGTGACCTCAGGTCTAAAGATCACATGCACAACTCCTACTTTGAGATCTATCTTTTGACTAGAGTAAGACTTCTATAAGATAGTCCCAGTACGGATCAGTTCAGTGAACTCATACCATAATGAGCACTCTTATCCTTGTATTACTGTCTCTACACAAGTGGCTGTGAGACCAACCACCTTCTTAACAAGCACACATAGGATAAGCTTGTCTTTTCGGACTTATTGATCCCTGAATCGATGGTCCATCGACTAAGAACATTTTAGGTTAGGATTTTTAAGAACTTAGGTCTCACTATCATGATTTCTATCAAAACCCTAATTCCATTTGCCATAACCTATGGGGTTCATCATAATCTTTAAATAAGACATAGCAATATGATGAAACAATATGCCTTTATTAATATATTAAATATCATACAGGAGTTGGAAGATTACAAAAATGCCCTTATATAAGATTGGCTTTTAGGGCACTTTTCTTTTAGGTACCACCTGGACTAGATATGCATCATGAGTTACTCGGTGTGTTTGTAAAGAGTGGTCCATTATTCCTAAAAGAAAGACCTTGGCCAAATCTTGGGTTGCCTTCCAACAAGTGCTAAGTTCAACATCTTCAGCTGGACCTTTTAAGATTCTCATCCTATTCCAGCCCAAATCTTGATGTACAGGTTTGTAACTCCCTATGTGATTCGGGTTCAACTATTGGAAAATGTGTCCCAAAGCTAATCGTCTAGGCTATAGATGGTTGTGCAACTCGTGTATATGTATATGAATTATTGAATTGAATAAAAAGTTTATTCTGGTTGTTCATCACATGCCATCTTCCTAATTGAACTCTTGTATGTGATGTCCTTTGAGCTACCTTGTATGCGATGTAGAGAGGATGCGTCGTGTAGTTCATAAACTAGTTCATGACCAAAGGATATGCTATTTCAAGATGATGGTGTATTGAGAGTAGGTCGTTGATGTCATATTTGTTGGTGGTCCTCTTAACCAAGTATCATGGTAATGCTGGTATAACATTAAGTGTTGTGTTCTACACTTCACTGAGCATGACCCTCATGTGAGATTCTCTTTCTGTCAAAGAGAAGTTTTGCGATAGAATATGGACATGAATTATTTCTCTAACTTGAGATCACTATGACAACTTACAAGCAATTCAATATGCTTAGGTACCGGACTACCCGGATTTCTAATCCAGTGATGGAAGGTTGCTGGGTACAGTCAAGTACTTGTGTAGCTATAGTAGGATTGAAATAAGATTAATCTTTCCAAATGGTTTGGATTGATGCTTAATATGCCTTAAATGAGAAAGACCTTATCTAGGGCATTCCTTGTAAGGAGTTATAAAGATTCTTTGTTTAAGACATATTGAGATGGATTGATTAAGGTTGGGAAGTTTAACCCTAAGCCATTCCGAGCATTAGGAGATTAAAGGAATAAGTTCAGTGGTATTCCATATTCGACAGGTTCTTGTTGCTCTGCATCCTTCAACCTATCTGAATATCGAGTGTCATTACTAGATGGTGACTTTGGTTGGTATTGGAAATGTTCCTGTGCTACTGGTTTAGTATTTAAACCTATGGGGTCACACACCATGGGGTTTCTTCTTGATCTGTTGGCATAGAAATGATTGTAAATCATTCCGAACTAGTTTTGACAAGAAATTATCAGAGCTACATTTGAGCTGACTCATTTGATGAGTCGACTTGAGCAAATTCACTCAAGTCAAGTCGAACAGTTGAGTTGACTGGGCTGACGGACTCTGCTGAAAACCAAAACTACTTCATTAATGCTTGCAACTATTATGGGATTTAAAGATGGGTGTTTCAGTGTTTTAATGGTTATTGTTGCAAAATTCCAAGGGTTTGTAACACCTTGAATTCCAAGGGACTCATACTCTCTTTGTAATATCTCTTTAAATTAGATTTTGTGTGTTAATTGTTTCAGTTCATGTGACTTTGTTCTGTTTTGAGTTCTACTGGAAGAATAGAAAAGGAGATCAAGAGACTCTGCCATTTTCTCATGGTTAGAGTTCACACTTGATCTTTGAGAGATTATCAGAGATGGGGATTAAGTTTTGGGAAGGATTCTTGAGCACATACCTTCTATTCAAGGTTTGGGATAGAAAGTTTGGAAGGGTTCTCAAGAGTCCTATTCCATCTGTGCTTCAATAGCAGTTCTTCAAAGAGTTAAAGAAGCAGTCCATGGTTCTTCAGGATTTGAAGAAGGAGTCCCTGCTATCGATACTATTTTTGGAGAGGCTAGCACCTCGAAGGAGGAGAAATCTCGTACCCTAGTTTGAACCACCTGTAGAGGCGGTACATGTGTGCTGCTCGCAGAGCTTATTCTTCTTCATTGCAGGTGGAGCACGTGCCTTCCAAGTGATCGTCATCTTGAAAGTATGGGCTTACATTACATATGTGTGATATATTATTCTTGGTACATCATTGTGTGATTCCATGTATAGTTCGTTGTTTTATACTATAGATGCATGATTTCATACATACATTACTCTAGATGCATCAAGATCCATGTAAGGGGCCAGTGTTAATTAGATTAACGGATCACAGATAAAAGTGTTTTTATCTCCTTCCACTGTGCCATGTGGTTTAAAAAAAAGTTTTTAAATTGCATGCATCAGGGCCCACCTCATCTGCTACTCCTAACCTTACAATGGTATCAGAGCGTGGTTGTGATACATGTCTAGTTTAATGTTTCTGTATGAAATCGATTTATTTCCTTCACAAAGTACTTGGATTAAGGTGGATTCGCCATGGCCATCCGATCATAGGAGAGAAGCATGGTTTAAAAACTCTCTTCCCATTCCAAGGGGTTCTCCTATGGCGTGTAAGGGAGCCGCTATGTCATGACGTTATGAAGAAGAAAGTGAGGGATGTGATAGATTAAAATGATTTTAATCTATGGTTGGTATATCATAACTATGTTTAGATAAGATCTTGTTGACCTCTGGAATGATTTTGATGATAACCAAACATTGGAGCATGTATTTGATTACTAACTATATTTCAAGTGTTCTCAAAGTTTTTGTAGGATGATTTCATTGAACAACCTTACTTTCTACAACATGTTAGTATGTTAAGTCTATTTTTGTTAAAAGTTCATGTAAAGAAGAGCCCTCTAGAAAAATCAATTGTTTACTCCTGTAAGAGGGATACTTCTATGTACTTCTAAGTTTAATTGTTTCAAGTTCTATCTTTGAATGAGTTAGAAAGGCTTTGAGTTATTTGGAAGCCATTGGAAGAAAGTCTGGACAAGTTTGACAAGCTTTGGATTAGAACCGACTCAAAGAAGGAGAGCCAACTTGAAGTCTGGCATGTCACACTATTTTCTAGTATGCAGACATTTGAGCCGACTCGAGCATAGTCCAATTATGAAGTTCTAAGAATTTGAGCCGACTCAAGGAGATCCGAGCCAACTCGTCCAGAGTACAGTTTTCTCATATAGACATCCGAACAGACTCATTCAGAGTTCTGAAAATCTCAGTCCTGAAGAACCAGCCAGGCGAGCCGACTCGAAGGAGAAGAGCTGACTCGACCAGAGTGACAATATGACCTACCTAAGGAACCGAGCCGACTCGAGCTATCCGAGCCGACTCGAGTGACAGTTTTAGGTTAGTAACAGCTAGTTCCAGAACTCTTATTTCGAATCCCAATGGTTTACAATGGCTATAACCATTTGAAATTTGTTAAAGGGAACATATTTAAGGGATTTGAATCACTTTTGGAGCAAGAGATAAAAAATTAATGTGAGATTGAAGAACATTCAAGAGGACACACTAGAGAGCATTCAAAGCAAGCACTCAAGTCTTCAGTAACTCTTATCAGTTTCTTGAGACATTTATTGAAGAAGTTAAGAAGCCTTGAAGAGGATTAAAAGTGGAACAAGAAGGACGTCTCAAGTGCTACAACTGCAACCATCCGACAACTTCTGTTTGTCAAAAAGTTGCCTTGTATTCTTTAGCTCTTATTTGAGTTTGGTAGGTTCTTGGTGAGCCTTAAAAACCAAGTGTTTTGGGTTGTTAGTGTTCCGATTAAAACTAACATTGTAGTGGATTTTTGGTGAGCCCGTTAAAACCAAGTTTGGGTATTTGGTGAGCCCGGTTAAAACCAAGTTTGGATTTTTGGTAAGTCCGAGATAAAACCAAGTTTGGATTTTGGATTGTGAGCCCATGAAAACAATCTGGCTATATTTTGTGGGTGAATATAGTAGAAATCCCAAGTGATATCTTGGATAGTGGACATAGGAGCTGGGTTGCTCCGAACCACTATAAATCTCTTGGTGTTTGTGTTGTGAATTTCTATGTTGTGCTTTTATTTCTGCTGCTAACTCATTTAATCGCTTCACTCACCACACTGATGTGGGAAAAAAATTGATGTAACCTGGTTATTTGGAAAATAAGGAAAAACACCTAACAAACTAGAACTATGGGAGGGCTAAGAAGCCTTCCGAGACTAGGGCATACTGACACTAAAATTCTAAGACAGCTGATCTCTTTTGTTTTCGATTTTCTGGATGGAAGTGGCGAAGGAAGGATGAAGATGGGGGACTGGGAAGTGGAACTCATGGCCCTGAGACTCACTCTAGCGGGGGATGCACACAAAAAGTCAGGGGTCAAAGCCTAAAGCTAACCTCCTGAGGGATCACAGCACCAGCTACTGGTGAGGACACCAGAGGCACCAGAATAAGGCAGAGGCTTCTCAACCCTCTGTGGATCACTTAGTTAATATTTGAGTCCCCTGTAATAAAGCTTAGTCCAGCTACATTTGAGTCCTGTAATTAGTCTAGCTCTTGTTGAGCTAGTTCAGTTCGTTCAGTACTAGTCAGCTCATGTTGAGCTAATTTCAATTTTTGAGTCCTGTCCAATCAAATTGAAGACTCAAGACCACATCATACAAGTGAAGACCAAGTTCAACCTAATTGAAGAAATAAAAGTTTAGCCCAAGTCCAACCCAGCTTGAAGATTTGAAGACCGTAGGAGGAAAAATTCAGAAAACCCTAATTCCTTGCAGATGCCCTCCAGATGCCCAGATTCCCTTCCAGATGCCAAAATATGTTCATATACCAAGGCATCCATGATTTTAGAGGTCCATCTGCATCCTATCCCAAAGAAATCAAGCCCAGGCGCCAAGCCCAAGCCCCTAAGAAGCAAGATACCAAGGAATATTCTTGCTACCTGGCAACCAGGCCACCCCAGCTTCCAGAGGCCCAAACCCATGCACCCGGGCCCCTTTGGGCCGGCCCCTTGCTGCTCCTAGAAGCCCAACACACCCCCCTAGGCATCCTTGGAGTGTTGTCCAAGTCAAGAGAATTTTTAGAGATTTTTCTACCTAATGTTTCCTTATTTTATAGCTAGGGTTTGAGAGGGAAAATGATTCTTATGTAAAGACTAATGTACCCTTACTTGGAGCCCAAGGTTAAGGGTCTATTTAAGGGACCCTAGCCTCTTGTATGAAACCTAATTTTTGATGAATGAAAACCTTGAGTTCTTCTATTGAGTTGTGTGATATCCTGCTGTGTGCATAAAGGGGTCTGCGAGAGTTTTTCCTCCCAATGCTGCAATCATCTTCCTGCTGCCAACAAGCATCTCAGATCCCTGGACGCCCACTCCAAAAGAAGCCTTCCCTTGCTGTTCTTCCTTTGTTTTCTTGTTTCTTTATGAGTTTTCTAACCCCTGACAGGTCGTTTGCAAGTCCCCGAGTTCCTACGAATCCAACGACTCCAACCAAGCCTCAATCGGATCACCGAGCAGAAAGCCGGGTATCCGCGGGTCTTTGGCTCGATTTTCCAGGCTGCATCCGTCAAGGAACGAGAGACCCCTTTGCTGCGATCTTCACAGACATTGTCAGGTACACCCCTCTACCTCCAGTAGTTTTATTGTAGGAGAACTTGCCCTAACCGAGGCTTCTCAGCCCCGGCGGTCCTTCTTTGCTACTTTTCTAGGTCCTAATCTGCATACTGATCTTCAAGAATTCATACAAAATTCCCTACAAATAATTTCAATCTAAAATTCAGGAATTAATCACCTAACTCAACATGTAAAGCATACAAAAAGAATTGCATGCATATTAGTCCCCCATCATTTGGTATCAGAGCTTAGATTAAGGCTTGTTTTCTGTAATTTTTAGTCCGTATATACTCTGTTATTTTAATTATTTCTCCCTGATAAAAACTTCAAAAATTATGAAATTTGTTTTTCTGGATTAAACATAACTCACAGTAATTTTAAGAATTTTTGCAAATTTTATTATGGACTGTGGATTTTCGGCAAGCGGAAATACAGCCTGCAAATTCTCGGCTCTGTTTTTTCAGCAAGACAAGTTTGAAAGTTTTAGGGTTTTGTTTAGCATCTTTCGCATATCTTTTAATTTTAGTATATTTCCAGCATATTAGGCCATGATTTGAAAGTTTTCTTCTATTTAAGAAAATACCAAAAAAAAATACATATTCTCCAAAAATACCAAAAAATATCTAAACCCTAATTTGCATCCTCATCCGCCTGCCATCATTGCATAATTTACTTTAAGGGCACTCTTGCTATATCAGATAGGGGGAGGATTTGATCACCTCTCCTTAGCCCAAAACCACATCCCTTGCATTTGGTCCCAAGCCTTAACCTAAAATTAACTAGATTTAATTTGCCCTAGTGGGCTAGGGACACCAACTGGTCGAGTCCGGGCTACGTGTCAAATCATTGTGTCAAGATAACCTGTGTGTGCCTTATGCTCAGTGTCTAGAATGGTGGTTTAGGGATTCAATCCCGAAGGGCTTGTGTGCTGGTCCGCCTACCTGGCCAATCTCTGATTGGTGTCTAGGATTGGCAATCAGGGACCTAACACTCCCCTTACACCTGCCTGGCTGAGTACAGGGTTACTATAGGCTAGTTTGCCACCCTGATTGAGCATCTAGTTTGGACTCTAGGTCTAGTCAGCTATAGTCGGTCTGATCGAGTCTTGCATGAGCGCTAGATCAGGAGTTTCATATCACCCACCTCCTTCACAAATGTCTGAACCCATTGAAAATTTACAAGCCCAAATAAAAGCCCTAGCTGATCAAATGGCCCAGATGGCTACCCAGATAACTACCCAGATGACTACCCAGATGACCCAGTTAACTCAGTTTGGTATTCAAACCAATGATAGAATTGACCATCTTGCCAGCAGGTTTGATCAGTTAAAAGTCCGTGTAGGGACCCCAAGAAAAACCCATGGGTCACAGTCTGAGCCAGATCCTGATTCCCCTTAACCTAGGAGGACCCCAAACCCTGATCTATACCATGAGGTCGAACCTAGGAGAGCCCCTTATCCTGACCCGTACTACAATCCTCAACCTAGGAGGACCCCAAACCCTGATCCATACCTTGAGGCTGAACCTAGGAGAGCCCATCGTCATGACCCAATCCCTAAGGTTAGTCCTAGAAGACCCAATCAAGATTTTATAGACTAGGAAGATAGATCCTATTTATCCTCTCCCTATAAGCCTAGTATACCCACATCCTATAGATCTTATGACTCCAAATCCTATGAACCTAGAACCTATGAATCCATAACCTATGAACCTAGATCCTATGACTCTAGATCCTATGATCATAGATCCTATGCACCCACACCCTATGAGCCTAGTAGACCCAACACCCAATATTCTGACCCATATAGGGAGTCCAACCCTAGGAGAACCCAATATTCTGACCCATATAGGGAGTCCAACCCTAGGAGAACCTAGTATTCTGACCCATATAGGGAGTCCAACCCTAGGAGGACCCAATATCCTGACCCATATAGAGAGCCCAACCTTAGGAGGACTCCATACCATGATCCATCCTTAGAACCTGACCATAGAGCTGACCCAAAATCCTATGACCCCAGATCTTATAATCCCATGACCCATGGATCTGCACCCTTGTCCTATGAGCCCAGAGAACCTATAACCCCGAAGTATCAATCTAGTACTAGTCAGGTTTTCCTTAGTCAACTTGAACCCCATAGGATTAGCACCCCTAAATATGAGCCCAGTAGTGAGCCACTATCCCTTAGGCAACTTGAACCTACTAGGATTAGTGTCCATAATCAGAAACTAGGACCTAGCCAATTTTCCCCTAGCCGACCTTCTCCAACCATTCCTGAGTTTGACAAGGCTTACATTAATGCAGAAGTGTATGAAGCTGATGCGAGCCTAGTGGATGAGTATGAAGGAGAAGAGGAGACACCTTTAGTAGACCTAGAATTAGCTGACCCAGTAGATACCCAGGTAGAAGCCAACCTAGAGGTAGTTGACCTTAACCACATCCAACCTAAAGCTATAGTGGAAGAACAAATAGAGAAAGAGAACCTAGGTACTGCTACTAGAGCCTTACCTAAGGAAACCATAGAGGAGAGCCAAATTATAGAGTCTTGTCCTAAAATACAAGAACCTGAAGAATTTATTAAAGACCTGATCTTCTTGAATCTATACCTTCAAGATGAGCCTCCTTCTATAGTTCCCATTAAGGACCTCTTCCCTGAGATTAATAATCCATCCTTCCATTATACAAACCCCATAGATATACCACAACCCCGTAAGGTTAACCTCATTAGTCTAGGATTAGTCCCTGATGCCCCTTCTTTTATCTTACTTTATCCAACTAAGGTTGAACCTTTTTCTCTACCCTACCAGACTAATTCTGAACCCACTTCCTATTTTCTGCCCTTTCCTGACACCTCCAGCATTTCTAGGATTATTAGATTGCATTTAACTGAGATTAGCATACTACATGCATTCATCACGCATGTTAGGTTTGCATCTTACTTCTGGCATACTCTTTGGAATTTGCTAGGAGTTCAATGCAAATTTTCATGTGCATGTCAAGCTAGGATCAAACCTAAGGAACCTATAATCTGTTAGGTTTAGATCTAAAGAGTTCCATAAAACTTTCTTCTATAGGAATGCATAGTCAAGTCTGTTAGGTGTTAGTTTGAGTCCTTTGCATCATCTTGTTAGGAGTCTGCATGTGCCTAGCATGTTCACCACCTATACTAATTTTAAACAAACTGGCTAATTCCTGAAGATGGATCAAAGAATTTGATATAGTGGATTCTATCTTGGTTAGGCTTAGGCCTAAAAGAAGCTTCATGCTCGCAGAGCCGGACCTTTTAAAGTGATAGAGAAGGTTGGATCAAATGCCTAGGTGTTAGACTTGCCTTTGGATTTGGGCATTAGTTCTACCTTCAATATTACTGACCTGGTTAAGTATAGGGAACCGGCAACTATACCTAGTGAGGCCTTTGGACCTATTCCTTTCCATTGTGAGTGACCCTAACCTAGAGTGTCCACAAACAAATTTGGCCTGAGAGAGGAGAACGGATCGAGCGTATCCTAGACGATCAAGCCATCACGACCCAGGGCCATGACTATCAACGCTTCCTGGTCCGATGGCAAGGCCGGCTAGAGTTAGACGATTCGTGGATTTCTTGAGAGGACTTGCAACGCCTCAACCCAGACCTTCTCAAGAGATATGTGAGCTAGTCTGACCTTCACTCGACAAGGTCGAGTTCCTCCCACCCCGGGAGAATTGGTGGGGACACCAGAGGCACCAGAATAAGGCAGAGGCTTCTCAACCCTCTGTGGATCACTTAGTTAATATTTGAGTCCCCTGTAATAAAGCTTAGTCCAGCTACATTTGAGTCTTGTAATTAGTCCAGCTCTTGTTGAGCTAGTTCAGTTCGTTCAGTACTAGTCAGCTCATGTTGAGCTAATTTCAATTTTTGAGTCCTGTCCAATCAAATTGAAGACTCAAGACCACATTATACAAGTGAAGACCAAGTTCAACCTAATTGAAGACATAAAAGTTTAGCCCAAGTCCAACCCAACTTGAAGATTTGAAGACCCCAGGAGGAAAAATTCAGAAAACCCTAATTCCTTGCAGATGCCCTCCAGATGCCAGATTCCCTTTCAGATGCCAAAATATGTTCATATACCAAGGCATCCATGATTTTAGAGGTCCATCTGTATCCTAGCCCAAAGAAATCAAGCCCAGACACCAAGCCCAAGCCCCTAAGAAGCAAGATACCAGGGAATATTCCTGCTACCTGGCTACCAGGCCACCCCAGCTTCCAGAGGCCCAAACCCATGCACCCGGGCCCCTTTGGGCCGGCCCCTTGCTGCTCCTAGAAGCCCAACACACCCCCCTAGGCATCCTTGGAGTGTTGTCCAAGTCAAGAGAATTTTTAGGGATTTTTCTATCTAATGTTTCCTTATTTTCTAGCTAGGGTTTGAGAGGGAAAAGGATTCTTATGTAAAGACTAATGTACCCTTACTTGGAGCCCAAGGTTAAGGGTCTATTTAAGGGACCCTAGCCTCTTGTATGAAACCTAATTTTTAATGAATGAAAACCTTGAGTTCTTCTATTGAGTTGTGTGATACCCTGCTGTGTGCATAAAGGGGTTTGTGAGAGTTTTTCCTCCCAGTGCTGCAATCATCTTCCTGCTGCCAACAAGCATCTCAGATCCCTGGATGCCCACTCCAAAAGAAGCCTCCCTTTGTTTTCTTGTTCCTTTGTGAGTTTTCTATCCCCTGACAGGTCGTTTGTAGGTCCTCGAGGTCCTACGAATCCAACGACTCCAGCCAAGCCTCAATAGGATCACCAAGCAGAAAGCCGGGTATCCGCGGGTCTTTGGCTCGATTTTCCAGGCCGCATCCGTCGAGGAACGAGAGACCCCTTCGCTGCAATCTTCACAGACGTTGTCAGGTACACCCCTCTACCTCCAGTAATTTTATTGTAGGAGAACTTGCCCTAACCGAGGCTTCTCAGTCCCGGCGGTCCTTCTTTGCTACTTTTCTAGGTCCTAATCTGCATGCTGATCTTCAAAAATTATACAAAATTCCCTACAAATAATTTTGATCTGAAATTTGGGAATTAATCACCTAACTCAACATGTAAAACATACAAAAAGAATTGCATGCATATTAGTCCCCCATCAGCTACCCTGAGCATAAAGCTACCCTCCCAAAGGATCACAGCACCAGCTACCCTGAGCTCTCATCGAACCCATAATGCACATAGTAGGGCTCTCACATAGATGCGCTAGGATGACTCTCAAAGGACATGAGGGGATAAAGAAGACGAGATAGGGGATAACTAGGGTGCTAGAATCCATCATCCACAAAGTAGGACTCTCACACCCCCCAACGAACCCATTATCCACATAGTAGTGAACGAAGGCAAACGGGCCTCAGCCCAGAACTATAACCGGAACCAACCCAAAAATCTATATCAAATCTCTTTCTCTGATTATTACAGGGGGAGAGGGGGCCTTTATATAGAAAAACCAAAACTCTCAGTTTCTTAGCCTATAAGAAAACTAAAAAAGAAAAATAAATTACATCAAAATTCGTGTTGCATCAAAAATGGTGATGATCTGCTCTGAGAAGCATGTCGGCTTGATGATCTGCTCCAGAAAGCATGCTGCTCTGAAAGTTCGACTACTCTAAAATCCATGCAAAATCCTCTCATGGCCGTGCATAGGGGAAGATGATCTCCGTCGAGCACCGGCGGATGATCGGCGGTCGGGAAGCGGGCGACGGACGGGACCGGCAGACGACGAGCGGCGGACGGCCGGTGGCGGGCTACAGGCGGGGCGGCACAGGGGAAACAACACGGCACACTGGGCGTGCCGTTTGGTCTCCCACGACTGTGGGAGACCTCCTGGGCACTGGCGAGGCCTCCGGCAGCCCAGCGAGTAGCGGACCGATGACGGGCGGCGGCAGGCGGGAGGCGGTGCAGGTGGACGGCAGCGCAGGGGTGGCACGGTACGACGCCATGTCGCTTGGGCTTTCCACGGCCGTACGGCCAAAGGGCGCCGGTGGGGACCCTCCGGCGGTCGTGAGTGAGCCGACGGGCGACCGGTGGCAGGCCGGCGGTGGCAGGTAGCGACGGCGGCCATGGGCGATGGTTGGTCTTCCCACGACCCTTCGTCTACCACGGGCAAGGATGGCGGCGGCGACTTCTCCGGCTAGGGTGGGGGCCATCGAGCATCGGCGGCGGTCCGGCGGGGGTAGCCGGGGGTCGGGCGGCCCGGATATGGGGCCGGATGGGTGATGGGCTAGGGTTTTGAAATTTTTTTAAAATCACGGAAAGATGATGGAATAAGACTGGAATAAGGTGGGAATAAGATTGGGATAAAATCAGAATAGAGGGAATAGGTGGAAGAGCGGGAATAAGTAAAAATAAAAAAATGTGGACAAAAAGAAAAAATGGAAAAAATACCCAGACCTATCCTGGATCACCATCATTCTCCTCGACCGCAAAGAACTCGACTCCATCGTATTCGAAAAAAGGAGCACACCCTAATCCGCAACTCGCTATGATACCAAAATTGATGCGGGACGACAATCGGTGTAACTTGGTTATTTGGAAAACAGGGAAAAACATCTAACAAACTAGGACCATGGGAGGGCTAAGAAGCCTCCCGGGACTAGGGCATATTAACACTAAAATCCTAAGATAGCTGATCTCTTTTGTTTTCAAATTTCTGGGTGGATGTGGCGAAGGAAGGATGAAGATGGGGGACTGGGAAGTGGAACTCATGGCCCTGAGACTCACTCTAGCGGGGGACGCACACAGAAAGTCAGGGGTCAAAGCCTAAAGCTACCCTCCTAAGGGATCACAGCACTAGCTACCCTGAGCTTAAAGCTACCCTCCCGAAGGATCACAGCACCCGCTACCCTGAGCTCTCATCGAACCCATAATGCACATAGCAGGGCTCTCATATAGATGCGCTAGGATGACTCTCAAAAGACACGAGGGGATAAAGAAAACGAGATAGGGGATAACTAGGGTGCTCGAATCCATCATCCACAAAGTAGGACTCTCATACCCCCCAACGAGCCCATTATCCACACAGTAGGGAATGAAGGCAAACAGGCCTCAGCCCAAAACCAGAACCGGAACCAACCCAAAAATCTATATCAAATCTCTCTCTCTGATTATTACAGGAGGAGAGGGGGCCTTTATATAGAAAAACCAAAACACTCAGTTTCTTAGCCTATAAAACAACTAAAAAAAAAAATAAATTACATCAAAATTCGTGTTGCATCAAAAATGGTGCTGATCTGCTCTGAGAAGCATGTCGACTTGATGATCTGCTCCAGAAAGCATGCTGCTCCAAAAATTGGGCTGCTCTGAAATCCATGCAAAATCCTCTCGTAGCCATGCACAGGGGAAGATGATCTCCGTCGAGCACCGGCGGATGGTCGGTGACCGGGAAGCGGGCGATGGACGGGGCCGGCGAATGACGAGCGGCGGACAGCCGGTGGCGGGCTGCAGGCAAGGCGGCACAGGGGAAACTACATGCCACACTAGGCGTGCCGTTTGGTCTCCCACAGCCGTGGGAGACCTCCTGGGCACTGGCGAGGCCTCCAGCAGCCCAGCGAGCGGTGGACCGGCGGTGGCTTCTCCGGCGAGGGCGGGGGCCGGCAAGCATCGACGGCAGTCCGGCGGGGGCGGCCGGGGGTCGGGCGGCCAGGATCTGGGGCTGGAGGGGCGGTGGGCTAGGGTTTTGAAAATTTTTTAAAATCACGGGAAGATGATGGAATAAGACAAGAATAAGGTGGGAATAAGATTGAGATAAAACTGGAATAGAGGGAATAGGTGGAATAACGGGAATAAGTAAAAATAAAAAAATATGAAAAATTAAGAAAAAATCAAAAAAATACCCAGACCTGTCCTGGATCCCCATCATTCTCCACGACCGCGAAGAACTCAACTCCGTCGAGTTTGAAAAAAGGAGCACACCCTAATCCACAACTCGCTCTGATACCAGAATTGATGCGGGACAAAAATCGATGTAACCTGGTTATTTGGAAAACATGGAAAAACACCTAACAAACTAGGACCATGGGAGGGCTAAGAAGCCTCCCGAGACTAGGGCATACTGACACTAAAATCCTAAGATAACTGATCTCTTTTGTTTTCAATTTTCTGGATGGATGTGGTGAAGGAAGGATGAAGATGGGGGACCGAGAAGTGGAACTCATGGCCCTGAGACTTACTCTAGCGGGGGACACACACAGAAAGTCAGGGGTCAAAGCCTAAAGCTACCCTCCTAAGGGATCATAGCACCTGCTATCCTGAGCATAAAGCTACCCTCCCGAAGGATCAAAGCACCAGCTACCCTGGGCTCTCATCAAACCCATAACGCACATAGTAGGGCTCTCACATAAATGCACTAGGATGACTCTCAAAGGACACAAGGGGATAAAGAAGACGAGATAGGGGATAACTAGGGTGCTCGAATCCATCATTCACAAAGTAGGACTCTCACATCCCCTAACGAACCCATTATCCACAGAGTAGGGAACGAAGGTAAACGGGCCTCAACCGAGAACCAGAACCGGAACCAACCCAAAAATCTATATCAAATCTCTCTCTCTCTAATTATTACAGGGGGAGAGGGGGCCTTTATATAGAAAAACCAAAACCCTCAGTTTCAGATACTCTAAGAAAACTAAAAAAAAAATAAATTACATCAAAATTCGTGTTGCATCAAAAATGGTGCTGATCTGCTCTGAGAAGCATGTCGGCTTGATGATCTGCCCCAGAAAGCATGCTTCTCTGAATATTGGGCTGCTCTGAAATTCATGCAAAATCCTCTCGTGGCAGTGCACAGGGGAAGATGATCTCTGTCGAGCTCCGGCGGACGGTCGATGGCCGAGAAGCGGGCGACGGACATGGCCGACGGATGATGAGCAGCGGACGGCCGGGGGCGGGCTCCAAGCGAGGCAGCATAGGGGAAACGGCGCGGCACATTGGGCATGTCATTTGGTCTCCAATGGTTGTGGGAGACCTCCTGGGTGCCGGCGAGGCCTCCGGTGGCCCAGCGAGCGGCGGACCGGCGGCGGCTTCTCCGGTGAGGGCGAGGGCCGGCGAGCATCGACGGTGGTCCGGTGGGGGCGACCGGGGGTCGGGCGACCTGAATCTGGGGCTGGAGGGGCGATGGGCTAGGGTTTTGAAAATTTTTTAAAATCACGGGAAGATGATGGAATAATACTGGAATAAGGTGGGAATAAGATTGGGATAAAACTGGAATTGAGGGAATAGGTGGAATAGCGAGAATAAGTAAAAATAAAAAATATGAAAAAATAAGAAAAAATAGAAAAAATATCCGGACCTACCCTGGATCCCATCACACACTCTAATTTCAAAAGAGCACATACTAGAAGAAATTTTTTAAATATCCAATTCACCCTCCCTCTTGGATAAGCCACCTGGCAACAACTGGTATTAGAGCAGTGTCTCTGAATTTTTGTTAGAGTAAAGATTAATGGCTACTCCCATGAGTACTTCCTTGGCCGAAGGCCAATCTACCAATAGACCACCACTCTTCACTTGCACTAATTATAGCTATTAGAAGGCCAGAATGAAAATATTTATACAAGCCATTGATTTTCAATTATGGAAGATAATTTTTAAAGGACCTCATACACCCACGAAAAAAGTTGATGGCATGGATGTCCAAAAACCTGAAGAGGAATGGGATGATCACGACATGAAAATGGGTGAGTTAAATGCCAAAGCCATGAATGTTTTATATTGTGCTTTGGATGCAAGTGAGTTTAATCGAATTTCTAGTTGCCTATCTGCAAAAAAAATTTGGGATAAACTCGAGGTTACCCATGAAGGAACTTCACAAGTGAGAACCTCTAAGATTAATATTCTTGTACATAATTATGAATTATTTAAAATGGAGCCAAATGAAACTATTTCTATCATATTCTCTAGATTTATAGATATTATTAATGGTCTTAAGAGTCTTGGTAGGATATATTCAAATGTTGACCTTGTACAGAAGATTTTAAGATCTCTACCAGATAAATGGGATCCAAAAGTTACTGCCATCCAGGAAGCTAAAGATCTCAACACACTACAACTGGATAAACTACTAGGTTCCCTGATTACTCATGAGCTAACCATGCAGCATAGGAATGAAGATGATCTACAAAAGAAAAAGACAATAGCATTCAAAGCTGCATCAGAATTGAAGAAACAAGAAGAAGAATCTAAAGAAGAATACCCCTCCTCCGAAGATGACTTAGAAGATGAAGACATAGCACTGGTCGTAAGGAGATTCAAAAAATTTATTGGCAAGAAAAAGGGAAGATACTTCAAAAAATTCCATAGGAAAGGTGAATATAGCAAGGACAGAAAAAGAGAAAGAAAAAGAAAAGGAACAACAGCCCATTTGATACGAGTGCAAGAAACCTGGGCATATATATCCCGAGTGTCCACTATTAAAGAAAACATTTAAGAAGAAGAAAAAGAAGACTATGGTTGCAACATGGAGCGATAGAGAGGAGTCGACTTCAACTGAAGAGGAAGAGTAGTGTGGACACCAAGGCCAGAAAATATCGACAGGTTGAACCCACGTCCCGTGGATCACCTGTGAATAAAGCCCTGAACCCAACCCCTTTTACTAACTGTAAATATTTTATTTTAAATTCTATTATATAGGTTTAGTTAGGTTTAGCCCTTTTTGCCAATTAGAGTTTGTATAAAAATTCTATTTATCAGTTGTGTCAAATCCTATTGGGTCAAACCCTGTTTACCAAATTTATTCTTTTTTATTGCATAAGGTCTTGCCTTTTGATCAAATTAGATTCCAATTGATCAAGTGGGGCTTTAGTTATTTGGTTTTGAGTCTTGTAATTATTAGTTAATTTAGTTATTAGTCTTGTAATACAAGGGGAGCCCAATTGAAGACTCCTGTGACTTCATGTGCACCCAATTGAAGATCCCATGTGCTAGCTCAAGACAAACCATGTGATTCCATGTGCTAGCCCAGGTCAACTTGTTCTTGATGCCACCTTTTCAAGAATTTAGACAACAATTGCCTCATCATTAGGGGACATCAACACATGACATGTTTGGACATTCCTTACCACATCACCCAGGACATCCCACATGCCATGTCTTTTACCTTTGGTCAGCCAAAATGAATTCCAAATTGGCACCCCTTCCTTTTAAGATAAGTAAATGAGAAGGGTTCTCATCCTTAGTGCCCTCTCATCTCAAATTAATTCATGCCAAAAGCAAGGAGTCAGCCAAGACTTTTCAATGCCCATATCTGATGAATTTCAAGCTATCTGATCGCCCAAGTGGAGGAAGTTCCAAGGGTTCTTATCTCAAGTGTTTGAAGCAATCAAGTTCCAAGGAAATCAAGATTTCAAGGGCTCATGAGTTCCATTAAAACTCATGAGTTTTTCTTATCCAGACTAGAAAGTCCACTGTCATGCAAGAGATTTCATTATCCAGATTCCAGAGACCACCAATCATGGCCAATCAAAGAAGCAATCTTGGCCATTCATCAGTCCACTTCTCCCATCCTCATCTTGGCACCCAAAGTGGATGAGGATATCATGGTTGTCGCCCACTTGAAAGAAGCTCCATATCAGCCTAGAGACAAAAGTCCAAGATGCCTAGAGCAAGGATTCCAGGAGTTGTAGTCCAAGAGAAAATAAGTCTAGTCTTTGTATCCCTTACACCACTAGTTGAGGGTTTATAAATATCACATCAACCCCCCTGTATTATTATTATTCATTCATCAATAAAGACACTCTGTCAAATTTTATTCCTTTGCTATGTGCATCATGGGGTGTGAGGCCCTTTCCTTTGTTCTACGGAGCATCGCGGGGTGTGAGGGACCTATCCAACTAACGAGAAATCATAGCCACCACTTGTAACCTATCCCTTCCATTTTTTTTCCTTCCTTTGTTGCTTCCTAACTTGAGTTTTCTTTGCTGAGTGTTTGCAAGTGATCTAGAATCAAAGTCAGGTGTTCTTACCTCGGAACCAGCATCGTGGGAGATCGGTGCCCGAGGATCAAGATCTTGAAGCCCTACCGCAGAATCTTGAGAGTCCTATCAAATCTGCATCAGAGAGATGGTTCTTCATTGGTAATACTTAAAACCTCTTTCCTTCTCTTTGATATCTAAATAGTTGAAAGGAAACCCTAGTTTACAGTGGTTTCTTAGCCACCAAATCCTGATTTTCTTGCTTACTTGTTAGGTTTACTTGCATGTAGTTAACTAGAACTAGTTTACTTTATTTTACTCTTTGAGTCTTCTTAAAAATCTAAAAAAAATATTTAAAAATTAATCTCTATTTTTCTCTAATAATTAGGATTTATTAATAGTAATTTAGTTTTAATAATTATCCCACATCATTTTGGTATCAGAGTAAAGGTTAAACTTGGGTTTAACTGCTTGTTCTAAAATTTCTGCATATCTAGAACTAGGCTGAGATTAAATTGCATAAGAACCTATCTAAAAAATTTAAAAAAATTAAAAATAAATTTTTTAATAATCCCATGTTAATTATTTGTTAATATCTAAAAAAAATCAGATTAAAAAAAAATTATTTCCTATTTTCTGGTGGAAGGAAATCAAGCCTCCTGAGCGGGTATACGCAAGTATACTGTCACAACCCATGGGAGTAATGAGCTATGGCTGGACATGATATCCCGAGATTGGATCAAATCTAAAATTTAATTTTGAGATAAAAAAATAATTTCTATTTTTTTGTTATTTTTAATTATTTTATTGCTTCATTTTATATTAGGGTTTCATTTTGTGTGTGCATCATCCTTAACCTAATCTTAAGGGCACTTGAGCATCTCAGATCAGGACAAGATTTCATCACCTGTCCTGGGCCCACAACAATCTTCTTTGCATCCGAGCCCAACCTAATTAAAATTAGTTAGACTTAATTTGCTCTAGTGAGCTAGGGATACCAACAGGTTGGGTTCCAAGTATTATGTGTAAGCTAGTGCACCCAGTCATTTGATTATCACTTGAATCTGGTGTCTAAGGCTAGAGGTCCGAGGCAAACGCCCTAAGTGGTTTCATGGTTTTTAATTAGCACCTTGCGAGAGTAGGGGGAGCCTCCTATGACCCCACCTCTTACCTGGCCAGTGGATAGGATAATTATTGAATGGCTGTAATTTGAGTTGACCCATTCTACTTAAGCTGAGTTCTGTGTGATTGCATTACATGACCACAGGTCAGGCACACCCTATCAACCTACTTAAACCCAACCCAATTCATCCATGGACCCTAACATGGAGGCTTGGTTCACTGATCAATTTAGCCAACTTACTACTAGGCTAAACCAGATGGATGAGAGAATAGGTAACATCGAGGAATCCGATGCGACTCGTTCAGACCCTGAAACAACTCGACCCACTCCCCTAGGTTAAATCTTGAGATGCCTAGACCCATTCCCCCAATTCCAAGAGCCCAACTCACTCCTCCAGATCCAAGAGGTAGAGGTCAACATAGGAAAATTACTCCTGACCCAATCCCTAGGCACCATACCCCTAATGTGAATGACCAGGAAGAAAGGATTCTTAGGAGCATTCGATTAGATGCACCCACATTTGAGGATAGTTTAGATCCTAAGGTCTATACAGATTGGGAGAGTGATATGGACCAGTACTTTGAATGGTACAAACTGTCGGAAGAGAGGAAATTTAAATTTGCTATGCTTAGGCTAGTCCGATGGCAAGATTGTACTAGGAAAATGTGGAGCGACTGAACCGACAAAGAGGTGACTTACCTATAGATACATGGTGAGCAATGAAAGTAAAGCTTAGGAAGAAATACCTACCCTTCTCATATGAACAAAAATTGTTAGATCAATGGCAAAAATTGACTCAAGAAAATAAATCTATGACTGATTATATAGCCAAATTTGATGAGTTCGTTATGAGGTGTAGTGTAGTTGAAACAGAAGCTGTTACCTTATCGAGGTTTAGAGCTGGCTTACATGAAGATATCCAGAGGGAGCTATTCTTGAGAGAGGTTAGTGACTTAGATCAGGCTTACCAAATTGCTAGGGATTGCGAACGATTTCAGAGGAGACCTGTTACCATCGACCTGAGCCAAATAGGTTTAATACCTCTGGGAGTAGACCTAGACCTAGCCGATTTCCACCTAGCCGACCCAATCCTACCTCCCAACTAGCTCATAGGGATGATAAAGGAAAGGAACCTGTAGTCCAAAGAGATAGGAACCAGAACATAGTATGTTCTAGGTGTCAAAAAATAGGCCATTTTGCTACTGACTGCCCAGTAAGGACCTTACATATAGGTGAGTGTGAAGAAGAGAATCTGGAAAATGTTGATGAATTTGAAGAAGATATTTATGAAGCTGAGGAAGATTTAGTAGAAGAGTTTGAAGGTGATGAAGAGCTAATAGAGTCATCTGACCTACTAGCTGTAGTTAGGTGTATTCTAGCTCAGACCAAGAAGAATGAGGACTGGCGTTGGACGAATACCTTACAGACCTTTATTAAGCTAGGAGATAAGTGTGCAAGATTATTATAGATAGTGAAAGTTGTGCAAACGCCATATCTACTAATGCTGTTAAGAGCTTAGGCTTACCCACAGTACCACTTCCTAGCCCATATAAGGTATCCTGGATTGATGCGACAACCATTCCTATTAGGTTACAATGCCATGTCCCAGTCCAAATTCAATCTTACTAGGAGAAAGTATGGTGTGATGTGATTCCAATGGGGGTTAGTAGTTTCATACTAGGCAGACCATGGTTATATGATCATGATGCAACCCTCTTTGGCCGATCAAATTCATGTTCTTTTAAACACCATGAGAAGAGAATTGTGATTAACTCGCCCCACCCAAAGACAATACCAAGCGAGGGTCTAGTCATTTGAGAGAGAAACAACCCAGATGAACCTAATTACTGCTAAGGTATTAGAGCATGAAATTGTTGAAGGTTCAACAGTCTGGATGCTGATTACTAAAGAAGTTCTTGATGAACCACGAAAGGAATACCCTAAGGAGATCTTAGAGTTTCTTAAAGAATTTAAGGATGTATTCCTAGAAGACTTCCCTGATTATTTACCTCCATTAAGGGACATTCAACATGCTATAGACTTAGTCCTAGGAGCTACCTTGCCAAATTTACCTCATTATAGGATGAATCCTACCGAACATAAGGAATTACAGAAGCAAGTTGAGGATCTTCTTAGGAAAGGATTTATAAGGAAAAGTTTGAGCCCATGTGCCATTCTAGCCCTCTTGACTCCCAAGAAGGATGGAACTTGGAGAATGCGTGTCGATAGTAAAGCCATTAATAAGATTATAGTGAAGTATAGGTTTTTCATACCCCAACTTGATGACATGCTAGACATGATGGTCGGTGCTACCATATTTTCAAAGATAGACCTTAAGAGTGGCTATCATCATGTTGGAATTAGCCCCGGGGATGAATGGAAGACTGCATTTAAGATCAAGGATGGCTTGTACAAATGGTTGGTAATGCCTTTTGGATTATCGAACGCACCTAGTATTTTTATAAGGATAATGACTCAAGTTTTGAAATCTTTTATTGAAAAGTTTGTGGTGGTATATTTTGATGACATCCTCATATATAGTAAGAATAAGAAGGATCACCTAGACCATCTTCAGCAGGTTTGTGAAGTCCTTAGAGGAGATAATCTTTATGCAAATTTGAAGAAATGTAGTTTTATGACTCCGAAGATTATTTTCCTAGGTTTTGTAGTGACTGCTAAAGGAGTATCTGCAGACCCTGAGAAGATAAAATCCATAGTTGAGTGGCCTATCCCTAAGAATGTTCATGATGTTCGAAGTTTTCATGGATTAGCTACTTTTTATAGGAGATTTATTCGAGAGTTTAGTGCGATTGTTGCACCGATAACAAACTGTATGAGAAAAAGAGCTTTTGAATGGTCAAAGGATGCCAATAGGGCCTTGCATGATATTAAGGACAAAATGACCCAAGCCCTAATTCTAAGGCTACCAGATTTTTCCAAAGTCTTTGAGGTTGCTTGTGATGCCTCAGGGATAGGAATTGGAGGAGTCTTAAGTCAAGAGAATCACCCGGTTGCATTCTTTAGCGAGAAACTAAATGATGCTAAATTGAAATATTTTACTTATGATAAGGAATTGTATGTGGTGGTTCAAACACTTAGGTATTGGAGACACTACTTGCTACCGTAGGAGTTTGTACTATATTCTGATCATGAAGCTCTTAGATTCCTTAACTCGCAAAAGAAGTTGAATGCAAGGCATGGAAAATGGGTTGAATACATACAGGCCTATACTTTTATTTTATGACATTAATCGAGTACTGATAACAAAGTTGCTGATGCACTTAGTAGAAAATTTATGCTCTTGAATTGTGTTAGTACTAGAGTAGTCAGATTTGAAAAGTTGAAGGATTAGTATAAGAACTGTGATGATTTTGGTGAAATTTATAAGGTAATTAGTCAAGGACCATCTAGTTCTTATAGTGAGTACACTATCCAGGATGGTTACTTATTTAGGGAAAGTAAGCTATGTATTCCTAATACTTCACTTAGAGACTTCTTGATTTGGGAAATACATGCTGGAGGTTTAGCTAGACACTTTGGTAGAAATAAGACAATTTTAGCTCTACAAGACCAATTCTATTGGCCGAACCTTAAAAGGAATGTTGCTCAAATAGTAGCTAGATGTCGAACTTGTGCTGTTGCAAAATAGCAAAAGCAGAACACTGGCTTATATACCACACTTCCTGTACCAGATTGTCCATGGCAAGATCTTAGCATGGACTTTGTTCTTGGATTACCTAAAACCATTAGGAGAAATGATTCTATATTTGTAGTGGTTGATAGGTTTTCAAAGATGGCACATTTCTTACCTTGTTCCCAAACCAATGATGCATCTAAGGTAGCCAAGCTATTTCTAAATGAAGTAGTTAGACTACATGGTTTACCTAGGACAATAGTTTCCGATAGAGATGTCCAATTCACCAGTTATTTCTGGAAAACACTCTGCCATTTATTAGGGACAAAACTTAAGTTTTCCATATCTTATCACCATCAAACTGATGGCCAGACTGAGGTTTTGAATCGTAGTCTAGGGAACTTGTTGAGAAGTTTAGTTGGAGAACATACTACCAATTAGGACCTATTACTGTCTAAGGCTGAATTCGCATACAATAGCTCAGTGAATAGGTCTATCGAAAAAAGTCCTTTTGAAATTGTTCATGGGTACAAACCTAGAAAATCTCTAGATCTCGTTTCTTTACCCATGCATGAACGCATCTCAAAGTCTACTGAATCATATGCTGAACATGTTAGAGAGTTGCAGAAAGAGATAGGTAAAAAAATTAAAGAAAACAACGAATCTTATAAACATATGGTTGATACTAAGGGAAGACTCAAGGAATACAATGGAAACTTTATCATGGTTAGACTACAACTTGAACAGTTCCAACCTAGAACCATAAAAAAGTTACATGCCCATAGTAGTGGACCATACAAAGTGATTAGAAAAATTGGTTCTAATGCCTATGTGCTTGAGTTACCACCTGAACCAGGTATTAGTCCAACTTTCAACGTTTCAGACCTTATTGAGTATGGGAGCCAACGTTGATTTCTAGTGAGCCATTTGGGCCTAATCAAGTCCTTGAGAATGAACCAATCCAAGTGTGCCCACCTGCGATACCACCAGCCCAGAGAGACAAGATCGAGCGAATCTTGGATGACAAGATCATTGCTCCCGAAGCAAAGATTACCAGCGGTATCTGGTTCATTGGCAAGGATGACCCGAGATTGATGATTCTTGGATCACTAGAGAGGACTTGCAGAGAGTTAACCCAAACTTACTAGAGCGCTATCATAGCGATGTTGATCAATACTCGACAGGGTTGAGTTTCTCCCACCCGAGGAGAATTGGTGTGGACACCAAGGCCAGAAAATATTGACAAGTTGAACCCACATCCCTGTGGATCACCTGTGAATAAAGCCCTAAACCCAACCCCTTTTACCAACTGTAAATATTTTATTTTAAATTATGTTATATAGGTTTGGTTGGGTTTATCCCTTTTTACCAATTAGGGTTTGTATAAAAATCCCATTAATCAGTTGTGTCAAACTCTATTGGGCCAAACACTGCTTACCAAATTTATTATTTTTTTTTGCATGAGGTCTTGCCTTTTGATCAAATTGGGTTTCAATTGATCAAGTGGGGCTTTAGTTATTTTGTTTTGAGTCTTGTAATTATTACTTAATTTAGTTATTGAGTCCTGTAATACAAGGGAGACCCAATTGAAGACCCATGTGACTTCATGTGCACCCAATTGAAGATCCCATGTGCTAGCTCAAGACAAACCATGTGATTCCATGTGCTAGCCCAGGTCAGCTTGTTCTTGGCACCACCTTTTCAAGAATTTGGACAACACCTACCACATCATTAGGGGACATCAACACATGATATGTTTGGACATCCCTCGCCACATCACCCAGGACATCCCACATGCCATGTCTTTTACCTTTGGTCAACCAAAATGAATTCCAAATTGGCGCCTCTTCCTTTTAAGATAAGTAAATGAGAAGGACTCTCATCCTTAGCACCCTATCATCTTAAATTAATTCATGCCAAAAGCAAGGAGTCGGCTAAGACTTTTCAATGCCCACATCTGATAAATTTCAAGATATCTGATCGCCCAAGTGGAGGAAGTTCCAAGGGTTCTTATCTCAAGTGTTTAAAGCAATCAAGTTCTAAGAAAATCAAGATTTCAAGGGCTCATGAGTTCCATTAAAACTCATGAGTTTTTATTTTCCAGACTGGAGAGTTGTTGCCCATGTGGCTTTTCCAAGAGGGGGTGAATTGGAAATTTAAAAAATTTTAGCAATGATGTGCTCTTTGAAATCCCTTATAAGTGTTAAGTGCTATGATAGGATAATAGAATGTAGAAGCGTAATCAAATAAGAAAGGCACAATGCAAACATAAACAAATTAAAGTGGTTCAGAGCAACCCTACTCCTACATCCACTACCAAAGATTACCACTTGGGATTTCCACTATATCCCCCACCAAAATACAGTCAGATTATTTTCACAGGCTCACAATCCAAACCTCTACACATTGGTTTTTAAACCGAGCTCACCAAAAAAACCAAACTTGGTTTTACCAGGATCACCAAGAACCCTACACTTGGTTTTAACACATGCTAACCAAGAACCTATTTGGCTTTTCAACCGGGCTCACCAATAACCCAATAATTAAATAAAAGAATTGTAAAGAAAAGCAACATAATGACAAACAAATTTTTGTCGAATGGTTGGTGATGCAGCTCAAGAGAAGCCCACTTGAATACACTTCAATGCACTTTAATGGCTTTTATAGCTTCTTTACTAAGTGCTTCAAGCTTCAGATGAGAGTTGGTGAAGGCTTGAAGGCTATCTTGAATGCTCTTAGCGCTCTCTTGCTTGTTGGCTTGGTTGGATATTCAATAATGCATTAACTCTTCATCCCTTTTTCAAAAACTTACTTCAAAAAAGCTCAAATCCCTCAAATATATAGTCTTGTACCTTTCTCAGGCAGTTTTAGTCGTTGTAGACCATTGGGATGTGACATTTGACCATTGGAGCACTTTTTGGATTCAAATTCTGAGTTCTGGAACTAGCCGTTATAAGTCTGAAATCGACTTTTGAGTCGGCTCGGATTACTCAAGTCGGCTTAGATCCTTAGAGTAGTTATGGTTGAGTCGACTCTCTTCAATCTAGTCAGCTCGCTTGCATAGTTCTTGATTCCTCACTCTATAAGAGTCGGCTCACCTTGATTATAGTCGACTTGGATCCTCAAGCCTTCGAAAATGTAATCCGGAAGAGTCAACTCTTTCTCTTTAGTGTTATCTCGATTGGCTGTAGTTCTCAGATCTTTTTTTCTGGACTCTAGAGGAGTCGGCTCGATTTACTGAAGAGTCGGCTCGGATGTCTGACAATATGATAGAGTCGACTCGGACTCCCCTTGGGTCGGCTCGCCTGTCTGATTCAAGAAGTAGTACTCTGGATGAGTCGGCTCGGGTCCCTTAGAGTTGGTTCGGATATCTGCATGCTAGAATCCTTATGCATGCCATGTGCCAGAGTTGGCTCTCTTCTCTTCGAGTCAGCTCGGATGAGTTCTTCAGTGAATTTTCAATTCTTTTCCAAAATTCATCCAACAATGTTTCAAGCTTTCAAGATATCTTCAAACTCTTCTTATAACACACTCGAAATAATTTAAAGCTTGAAAAAACCTAGAAGTAACCCACTTAATTGGTTTATACTTAAATTTTTCTTTGGGTTCTTCTTTACAAGATTCAATTACAATACAACTTAACATAAGAAATAGAAATGTAGGAGTTAAAATTGAGCAATGAATTCATCCTACAAAAACTTGTAAAACACTTGAAGAGTTGTCAGTAAAACAAATGCATGCTCCAATGTTTTGTTATCATCAAAATCACTTATGGGGTCAACAATCTCTACCTTTTTGATGATGACAAAACACCAGGCATGAAAAATTCTTTACAATTACATGTATGATTATATTTAAGAGTAAGCATTTACATGTATCAAAGCTAGCTGTATTTGCAAGTAAGTATCAGAGCTTTTGTGAAAAACTATATAGTATTAGTGCTAGTGCTTTTATATGTATCAGAGTATTAAAGTTTGTATGTTTCAAAGTATCAAAGCTAGCACAAATACAAAGTATCAGAGCTCAAAATTGTAAGTATTAGAGCTAATTCTTGAGCTAAAAAATTTTAAAGCAATCAGAGAAAGTTAAATTTTTGAAGCAATCAGAGCAAATTGCATGTTTTGAGCTATAGCCATTCAGTTTCAATAATTTACTCCCCCTTTTTGTATATTCTAAAATAGTTAAAGAATTTTTCATGCAGTCTCAAAGTTCTCCCCCTTTTTGTCAATAATCAAAAAGGATATTCAATTAAAGCTTAATTGTTATGATAGAATGAGAAAGTTCATAAAATTTGTTTGAGATAATTTCACTTTCTCAAATCAACTTTGATGTTCTAATTAAAATTCATTAGATTAGCATTGTACAATTGAAGATGTGATAGCAAGACATTGCACAATCCATTTCAAACACAAAAAATATGTCAACAAAAGTGCTTTCATTTCAATCAAAGTTTTCGATATAAGTTACAAGAAATTGAAAGCAATACAATCAAACACTATCTAGCTGTGTAGTATTGGATGGCCTAAAGATGAGGAGCTGGCTTCCTAGGATGTGTAGTAGATGTAGGTCCAGGTGTAAGTACAGGTCTAGGTGTAGAAGTAGCAAATGCTGCAATGACTGTTGTTTTCAGCTGATCTAGTTGAAATTGAACCACTTCCATTGCTTCAAGAAGCTTTTTCACCTTAGTGTTTAAAGCAATTAACTCAGCGGCTTGTGCATTTGCAAAAGCTTCAACAGACCCTCGTAATCTCCCAAATTTTGATCTTAAGATTCCAATACCCTTTGTGTAGTCTTCCTCCATCCTCTTTCCTTCTTTCAATGATCCCATTTTAAATCTTATTTCATTTAATTTTATTCTGAATTCTGCTAAAGTTTGATTGACAGTTTTAATGATTAAATCAGAACCAGATGAGATAGTATCTATGATAGGCTGTAGATCAGGCTGAGATACAGATCTAGAGGTCTCAAGTGTGTCAATCCTGCTGTGCAGATCTCTAATCTCTCCTTCAAACTGATCCAATCTGGCATCCACTAAATGGCAAAATTCGCCAACATACTAGTCAGGGAGCACGTCAAAGTCCTCATCTACTGAAACATAAAATCTTGGATCACTGAAGTACTAGTAAAGTGAGTAGATGGATCCTAAACTGATGGTGCCGGAGGAACATAAGTGGAATCTGGCAAAGGTGGAGATGCTGGTAGATCAATGTGCTCAGTCTCCATATTAGTAAACTCAGGTGAGCTGGCTCAAAAGCAGGCTCAGTAGAAGTCCCAAACTTAGCAACAGGTACATCAAATATGTGCTCTGAAGTGGGAACAGTCTCCTTTGGTGCTGTAGGTCTTGCAGTGGAGATCTCCCTAGGAAGGTCTTCAATGTCATCCTCAGAACTGCTGCTGGTGCTGTTGAAGGCTACTATTGCCCTTTCTTCAGTGCCCTTCTTCTTCCATACTCCTTCATTACAAATATACCCCATTCTAAGTAGAGATTTGGAAGTGTACGTATCTGTATGATTTAGGGGTTTACCATCTTCTACTTCCAAACTGATCCTGGAGGCTTGAAACAATAAAGTTAGAACCATTCCATAAGGTAGACAAGCCTTAACTTTTCTCACAGCTTCTTTCATTTGCATGATCATTATGTAGGGTAAATTAAGTGCCTCCCCCTGAATGACATGTTCCATAAAGCTGAGGTCACATTCACTTACCAAGTCAAATCTCCCAGTCCTTGGAAGGAATATCCTACTAATGAAATTATGGAGGAGTCTCATTTCCAGTGAGAGTGTATTAGCCATTACAGTTCCTACTCCATTTACATCTTCTCTCCCCAGCACAGATTTGAGAGTCTTCTCTCTATCTTTCAGTACCAAGTGCTTGGACCCATTAGCAGGCATCTCTAACAAACCGCTTAGTCTCTCCTCTGTCACAATAACCCATTTTCCTTTAACAGTAGATTCGATGTGATGAGGTTCAAGTCTGAGATTCTCATGAAACGATCTCACTAGGGTAGGATAGGTTGATACATTCAAAGAACAGAAGTAACTCCACCCTAGCTCTTCTATGAAATTTCTAGTTTTTAGCCCAATTTCCTCAAGAAACTTGAAAACAATTCTTCTACCGCTAGTGACAGGCCGGTTAGACATTGACATCACCTGTCATGGAGAATGAGTAGAGGATAATTGCCCAGTTTGTTCTTCTTATCTCTCAGCTACTCGAGTCGGCTCCTCTTGCCGGCTCTTTGTTCTTCTTTCAACTTCCACTAAGGGTACAGTTCTTTTGGATCTCTTTCCCTCTATCGATTTTGGTGCCATTGCAACACTTACGGGACGAAATGTGAAATAGGAGCTTTAGGAAGAAGATTTTAGGGTTTTGCTAGAGGTTTTTTGGGGGAGAGTTAGGGTTTAGAACAAGAATAGAGAGAGAAAAATTTGGAATGGGCTTCTATGGCTCTATTAAAAAATTGTTTGCCCGACATTCGAGTCGGCTCTAACAACACTAAATTGCCTGAGTCAACTCGACCAAAGCAAAAATAGAATCAACAAAGATTCGAGTCGGCTCGACCACGGCCAAATTGCCCAAGTTGACTCAAATAGAAACTTTCCACAAAAGTTGAAATGATTCAGAAATTGAAATTAATTCAATAAATTCTCAGGGAAAGTTGTTCAAAGAACTTAAATTGATGTAGGAGGTTTTCTAGATATTTTTTTCTTAATTTTGAAAAAATTAGGTTAGACAAATCTAGAAAGGATCACAAAGATCTAATTCTCCTCTAATCATTTCAAATCTATCCTGATTCAATGGCTTAGTGAAAATATCAGCAAGTTGGTTCTCAGTTGGGATAAATTCTAGTTCAATGTCACCATTCAAAACATGATCTCTAATAAAATGGTGTCTAATCTCTATATGCTTAGTTCTAAAATGCTAAATTTGATTTTTTATCAAATTTATAGCACTTGTGTTATCACATTTGATTAAAATTTTAGATTGTGTAACACCAAAGTCTTCTAGTTGTTGTTTAATCCATAAAACTTGTGCACAACAACTCCCTGCAGCAACATACTCTGCCTCAATAATAGAAAGTGCTACTGAGTTTTGTTTGTTACAGTGCCCTAAGATTAAATTCAACCCTAGAAATTGACATGTGCTGCTAGTACTTTTTTTTTATCAATTCTACGACCAGCATAATCGGTATCCAAAAATCCAACTAAATTTAATGAAGAATGTTTTGAAAACCATAGACCTAGATTACTTGTACCTTTTAAATATCTGATAATTCTTTTAATAGCAAGCATATGTGATTCTTTAGGATTAGATTGGAATCTAGCACATACACATACGCTATACAAGATATCAGGTCTACTTGCATCAAATATAGCAAGGATCCGATCATATCTCTATAGAGCTTTTGGTCAATGATGGATCCATTTTCATCTTTGTCCAATCTGCAAGATGGGCTCATGGGTGTGTTCATTTGTTTGCTTGACTCAATACCAAACATTTTGATTATTTCTTTGGTGTACTTTGCTTGGTTGATGAAGATTACTTTCTTTGTTTGTTTTACTTGAAGTCCAAGAAAGTAGTTAAGTTCACCCATTAGACTCATTTCAAATTCTCCCTACATTAACTTAGCAAGTTCTATACAAAGAGTTTCATTAGTTGCACCAAATATAATATCATCAACATAAATTTGTACAACTAATAAATCATTATTTTTCTTCTTGATGAAAAGAGTTTTGTCAATATTTTCTCTTGAAAAATTATTTTCAATCAAAAAAGTACTAAGTCTATCATACCAGGCTCTAGGTGCTTATTTCAAACCATATAATGCTTTATTCAATTTAAATACATGGTTTAGAAAAACATGATCTTCAAAATCTAGTGGTTGTTCTACAAAAACTTGTTCAGAAATGAAACCATTTTTGAAATTCACTTTTCACATCCATTTGAAAAAGTGTAAAATTCATGTAGCAAGCAAATGTAAGAAGTAATCTAATAACTTCTAGTCTTGCTATAGGTGCATATGTTTCATCAAAATCAATACCCTCTTCTTGGTTATATCCCTTAGCCACTAATCAGCTTTGTTTCTTACTATGTTCCCTTGCTCATCTAATTTGTTTCTATATACCCATTTGGTTCCTATGATTGGATGGTCTGAAGGTCTATCAACTAAGGTCCATACCTTATTTCTTTCAAACTGGTTTAGTTCTTCATGCATGGCCATCATCCAATTTGGGTCAGATTCAGCTTTTTCTAAGGTATAAGGTTCTATTTATGATACAAAGTCTAGGTAATCATGTGCATGTCTATGTGATGACCTAGTCCTAATACCTTGTGAAGGATTACCAATAATTAATTCTTTTAGATAAGAAGTTACATACCTCCATTCCTTTGGTAGATCAGCATGATCCTTACTTACCGTTTCTTCTCCTTCTTTGATTGGTCTTTCTTATATGTTCATATCTTTCATTTCTTTTTGAATTGTACCTGCATCATTGTCTATGCACTCTTTTTTCTTAGAAGGTGAAGGGTTAGTTTCATCAAAAATAACATGCATGGATTCTTCTATAGTAAGACTTATTTTGTTAAATACTCTATATGCTTTGCAATGTAATGAATAACCAAGGAAAATTGCTACATCTGATTTAGCATCAAATTTTTCTAGATTATCTTTATCATTGTTAAGCACAAAGCATTTACAACCAAATACATGAAAATAGTTAATGTTGGGTTTCTTTTCATTCCAAAGCTTATAAGGGGTTTTCTTCAAAATAGCACAGATCAAAATGCAGTTCAAAATGTAACAAGCAGTGTTCACCGCTTCTATCCAAAAGTACCTTGGAAGACTTTCTTCATATAATATTGTTCGAGCCATCTCTTCTAAAATCCTATTTTTTCTCTCTATAACACCTTTTGTTGTAGTGTCTTAGGAGTGGAGAAGTTGTGATCAATGCCATTTTCTATGCAATAATCATTGAAAAACTAATTTTCAAATTCGGTGCCGTGATTACTCCTAATTGAAACTATTGAAAGATTTTTCTGATTTGAAATCTTTTTGTGAAATTTTCAAAAAACTTTAAAGGTTTCATCTTTATGAGCGATAAACAAAATCCAAGTAAATCTAGAAAAATCATCTACTATCACAAGAGCATATTTCATACCTCCTAGGTTTGTGGTCCTAGTTGGTCCAAATAAGTCATTGTGAAGTAGCTCAAGAAGTCTAGTAGTTGAAATCATATTTTTGGATTTAAAGCTCCTCCTAGTTTGCTTACCCATTTGGCATGCATCACAAAAATGATCAAAGTCTACTTTATACTTAGGCATGCCTCTAACTAAATTTTTAGAAATTAACTTGGCAATAGTATGCATGCTAGCATAACCTAATTGTCTATGCCAAAGTAAGCAAGACTCCTTGGTCTTAGCATTCATTGAAACTAGACTGGAACTACTTGACATGGCAAGATCATTAAGGTCTACCACATTAATGTTTCCAAGTCTTTGTCCAATGAACTTACTGCTAGAATCAAGAAAGTTTGTTACAATACACATAGATAATTCAAAGATAACCTTGAAGCCTTTATCACATAATTGACTAATGCTTAGCAAATTATGCTTCAACTTATCTACTAGAAATATATTTTTAATAAAAGTATAGGGAGTTATCTTGATCTTACTGGTTCTAATTATTTTTTCTTTGTCATTATCTTCAAAAGTAACCATACCTCCTTCTTTCATCTCTAGGATGATAAATTGATCCTTGTCACCCATCATATGCCTTGAATAGTCACTATCGAAATACCATCTTTTTTTTAATTTTTGGGCTGCAAGATATTCCTGCAAGATAATCAAGAAGTTCTTTTAGGTACCCAAGCTAACTTGGGTCCTTGCAGGTTAGCGATGGTGGTTCCTTTCAGAACCCAAATCTTTTTTACTTTACTTTTGACATTTATAAAGATATTGCATTCAAAAGCTTTATGTCCTAATCCTTTGCATGCAAAACATTCAACTCTAGAATTCTGAAAAGATGCAGATTTTGAAGTTCTAGATGTTGATGCATGAGATGTAGATATAAAATATTTTCTATTTGAGCTTTTAGGAACATACAATGTAGCTTTAGGAGCATAAACATTTGTTGCAAAAGCTTTTTGAAATATTAATTTTGAACATAAGCTTTTGGTTTTATAAAAGTAGTAGCTGAAATTTCATTTGAAATTAAAGAATTAAAATCGATTCCAGCTTTATGTCCAGAAATTCTTTGTTCTTTTATACTCAAGCTTGTTAGAAGATAATGTAAGTTTTTCAACCTCCTTTTTCAAATCATTGTTTTCAGTAATTAAAGCTTTGTTCTTGTCAATACATGCATTATTTTTAGTTTCCAAAGCTTTAAACTTTTCAGAAAAGACATGTAAATTCATTTGCAATATGTTGTTCTTTTATGAGATTTCTTCTTTTTTTTAAAGTAAAGAATCATTGGTATTCTTTAAGGATCTAATCTTTACTCCAACTTTTTTGAATTCTGATAATAAATCCTGAAAAGCAAAATTCAATTCAAATGTAAATTCTAATTGAGGTTCGAGGGATGTTACCTCATCTTCAAGACCCATTAGAAAAAGATTAGCAATTTTCATGGTCTCTTCCTCTTCAGTTGAGGTGGATTCTTTGCTATCGCTCCATGTGGCAACCATCGCCTTCTTTTTCTTTTTCTTTAGAAATTTCTTTAACAAAGGATAGTCGGGATGAATGTGCCCTGGTTTCTTACATTCGGAGCATGTGGGTACTTAATCTTTTTCCTTTTCTTTATCCTTGTCCTTGTCCTTGGAGTGCTCTCCTTGTTTATGAAATTTTCTATTGTATATTTCTTTCTTCTTTTTCATAAACCTTCTAAATCTCCTCATGACCATTACGATATCTTCATCTTCTAGATCATCTACAGAGGAGGTGCAGTCATCTTCCGATTCCTCATCTTTCTTTGAGTCCAATGTAGCTTTGAAGGCAATTGTCTTCTTCTTCTTTTGATCATCATCAGTTCTATGCTCCATGGCTAATACATGTGTGATGAGTGAACCCATTAATTCATCCAGAGATAAGGTGTTTAGATCTTTCGCTTCTTGGAAGGCAGTCACTTTAGGATCCCACTTATCCAGAAGTGATCTTAAGATCTTCTGTACTAAGTCAGCATTTGAGTAAACCCTGCCAAGACTTTTCAAACTATTAATAATATCTATAAATTGAGTAAACATGGTAGAGATAGTTTCAGTAGATTCCATTTTAAATAATTCGTAACTATGTACAAGAAGATTTATTTTCAAAGTCTTCACTTGGAAAGTTCTTTCATGGGTCACTTCGAGTTTGTCCTAAATTTGCTTTGTCGAAGAGCAAGTGAAAATTCGATTAAACTCGTTAGCATCCAAAGCACAGTATAATAAATTCATTACTTTGGCATTTAATTTTTCCATCTTCATGTCGTGTTCATCCCAGTCCTTCTCAGGCTTTGGGACATCCACACCATTAATTTTTATCATGGAAATATGTGGCCCTTTTAGAATGACCTTCCATAATTGAAAATCGATAGCTTGTATATAGATTTTCATTCTAGCTTTTCAGTAAGAATAATTTGTGCCAGTGAAGAGTGGAGGTCTATTAGTAGATTGGCCTTCGGCCAAGGATGTACTCATGGGATGAGCCATCAATCTTTATTCTAAATATATTCAGAGACACTGCTCTTATACTAGTTGTTGCCCAGGTGGCTTTTCCAAGAGGGGGGTGAATTAGAAATTTAAAAAATTTAAGCAACGATGTACTCTTTGAAATCCCTTATAAGTGTTAAGTGCTGTGATAGGATAATAGAATGTAGAAGCGTAATCAAATAAGAAAGGCACAACACAAACACAAATAAATTATAGTGGTTCGGAGCAACCCAGCTCCTACGTCCACTACCCAAGATTACTTCTTGAGATTTCAACTATATCCCCCACCGAAATATAGTCGGATTGTTTTCACAAGCTCACAATCCAAACCTCTACACTTTGGTTTTTAAACCGGGTTCACCAAAGAAACCCAACATGGTTTTACCAGGATCAACAAGAACCCTACACATGGTTTTAACACAAGCTAACCAAGAACCTATTTGGTTTTTCAACGGGCTCACCAATAACCCAACAATTCAATAAAATAATTGTAAAGAAAAGCAATAGAATGACAAATAATTTTTGTCGAATGGTTGGCGATGCAGCTCGAGAGAAGCCCACTTTAATACACTTCAATGCACTTTAATGACTTCTATAGCTTCTTTACTAAGTGCTTCAAGTTTCAGATGAGAGTTGATGAAGGCTTAAAGGCTATCTTGAATGCTCTCTTACTTGTTGGCTTGGTTGGATATTCAATAATGCATTAACTCTTCATCTCTTTTTCAAAAACTTACTCAAAGAAGTTCAAATTCCTCAAATATGTAGTCTTGTACCTTTCTCAGGCAATTTTTGCCATTGTAGACCATTGGGATGTGACATTTGACCGTTGGAGCACTTTTTGGATTCAAATTTCAAGTTCTGGAACTAGCCGTTATAAGTCTGAAATCAACCTTCGAGTCGGCTCGGATTACTCGAGTCGGCTCGAATCCTAAAAGTAGTTCTGGTTAAGTCGACTCTCTTCAATCTAGTCGGCTCGCTTGCACAATGTCCTGATTCCTCTTTGTAAGAGTCAGCTCACCTTGATTCTAGTCAACTCGGATCTTCAGGCCTTCAAAAATGTAGTATGGAAGAGTTGGCTTTTTCTCTTTAGAGTCGGCTCGATTTACTGAAGAGTCGGCTCGGATGTCTGACAATATGATAGAGTTGGCTCGGACTCCCCTTGGGTCGGCTTACCTGTCTGATTCAGGAAGTAGTACTCTGGACGAGTCAGCTCGGGTCCCTTAGAGTTAGCTCGGATATCTGTGTGCCAGAATTCTCATGCATGCCATATGCCAAAGTTGGCTCTCTTCTCTTCGAGTCGGGCTCGGATGAGTTCTTTAGTGAATTTTCAGTTCTTCTCCATAATTCATCCAGCAAGGCTTCAAGCTTTCAAGATATCTTCAAACTCTTCTTATAACACACTCAAAGTAATTTAAAGCTTGAAATAACCTACAAGTAACCCATTTAATTGGTTTATACTTAAATTTTTCTTTGGGTTCTTCTTTACAAGATTCAATTACAATACAACTCAACACAAGAAATAGAAATATAGGAGTTGAAATTGAGCAATGAATTCATCCTACAAAAACTTGTAAAACACTTGAAGAGTTGTTAGTAAAACAAATGCATGCTCCAATATTTTGTTATCATCAAAATCACTTTTGGGGTCAATAAGAGTCCACTGTTATGCAGGAGCTTTCATTATCCAGATTCCAAAGACCACCAATCATGACCAATCAAAGAAGCAATCTTGGCCATTCATCAGTCCACTTCACCCATCCTTATCTTGGTGCCCAAAGTGGATTAGGATATCATGGTTGTAGCCCACTTGAAGGAAGCTCTAGATCAGCCCAGAGACAAGAGTCCAGGATGCCCAGAGCAAGGATTCCAGGAGTTGTAGTCCAAGGAAAAACAAGTCTAGTCTTTGTATCCCTTACACCACTGGTTGAGGGTCTATTAATACCCCATCAACCCCCCCTGTATTATTATTATTCATTCATCAATAAAGACACTCTGTCAAATTTTATTCCTTTGCTATGTGCATCGCGGGGTGTGAGGCCCTTTCCTTTATTCTACGGAACATCGCGGGGTGTGAGGCCCTACTTATCCAACCGACAATAAATCCTAGCCACCACTTCTATCCTTTCCCTTTCATTTTTTTTCCTTCCTTTGCTGCTTCCTAACTTGAGTTTTCTTTGCTAAGTGTTTGTAGGTGATCTAGAATCAAAGTCAGGTTTTCTTGTCTCGAAACCAGTATAACAGGAGATTGGAGCCCGAGGATCAAGATCTTGAAGCCCTGCTGCAAAATCTTGAGAGTCCTATCAGATCTGCATCAGAGAGATGGTTCTTCATTGGTAATACTTAAAACCTCTTCCATTCTCTTTGAATCTGAATAGTTGAAAGTAAACCCTAGTTTACGGTGGTTTCTTAGCCACCAAATCTTGATTTTCTTGCTTACTTGTTAGGTTTACTTGCGAGTAGTTAACTATAACTAATTTACTTTATTGTTATCTTTGAGTCTTCTTAAAAATCTAAAAAAATATTAAAAAATTAATCTTCATTTTTCTCTGATAATTAGGTTAACAGTAATTTAGTTTAAATTATTATCCTGCATCAAAAAGACCACAAAATCTATAAACTTATGTCTAATGGGTCTCAAAGATGAGATAAGATCTCTCGAACCTTAAGATGAATTTACTTTTGATGAGTTGAATTCTGCATTTCATGATTTACTATCCGAATACAGAAAAGCAGGACTCAAAATCAAAAGTTTGAAAAACAACAATGATATTTTGATAAAAGAAAAGGAAGAGATTTCAGAAAAGAATAAACTTTTACAAAATGATTTGAATGGCTTTTCTAAGAAATTTAAAGTATTACAAACTGAGAAAATTGATTATCTTGAGAAAAACCAAGCTTTACATGAAGAAAATATTGGTTTACAAAAGGATGTTTAGAAACTCAAGCCTTTAGTTGAAAAATTAACATTAAGTTTTAACAAGCTTGAGTTGATTTTGAAAGATCAAAGAGTATCTGAAAATAAAGCTGGAATTGGTTTTAATTCTGTACATATAAATGGAATTTCAGCTACAAAGTTTATACCTTCTAAAACTTTTATGCAATAATTCTTAGTACCTAAATTTTATGCTTCAAAGTTTTCTACATCAAAACCTGCTGCTTTCAAAACCTCAAAATATGCATCCAGAGTTGTTTGTTATACATGCCAAGGGGTTGGACATAAAGCATTTCAATGCAATATCAATAGAAATGTCAAAAGTAAAATTAAAAAGATTTGGGTTCCCCAAGGAACCACCTCCACTAACCTGCAAGGACCTAAGAAAGCTTAGGTACCTAAAAGAACTCCTTGATTATCTTGCAGGAATGTCTTGCAGCCAAGAATTCAAGCAAAAGATGGTATCTAGATAGTGGCTATTCAAGGCATATGACGGGTGACAAGGATCAATTCATCATCCTAGAGATGAAAGAAGGAGGAATGGTTACTTTTGGTGACAATGGCAAGGAGAAAATAATCAGAATTAGTAAGATCAAAATAACCCCTCTACATTCATTGAAAATGTATTGCTAGTTGACAAATTGAAGAACAATTTATTAAGTATTAGTCAATTATGTGATAAAGACTTCAAGGTTATCTTTGAATCATCTATGTGTATAGTAACTAACTCACTTGATTCTAGCACCAAGCTCATTGGTCATAGACTTGGAAATATATATGGGATAGATTTGAATGATCTAGCCATGTCAAGTACTACAAGTCTAGTGGCAATGAATGCTAAAATCAATGAGTCTAGTTAACTTTGGCATAAAAGATTAGGTCATGCTAGCATGCATACTATTGCCAAATTAATTTTCAAATATCTAGTTAGAGGTTTTCCTAAATTCAAAGTTGATTTTGAATATGTTTGTGATGCTTGTCAACTTGGTAAACAAACTGAGAGTTTTAAATCGAAAAACCTGGTTTCAACTTTTAGACCTCTTAAACTACTTCACATGGACCTATTTGGACCAACTAGGACCACAAGCCTAGGAGGTATGAAATATGGACTTGTGATTGTAGATGATTTTTCTTGATTTACATGGATTTTATTTATCGCACACAAAGATGAAGCTTTCAAAATTTTTCAAAAATTTTGTAAGAAAGTTTCAAATCAAAAAGGTCTTTCTGTGATTTCAATTAGAAGTGATCATGGCACTGAATTCAAAAATCAGTATTTTGATGATATTGCACTGAGCACGGCATTGATCACAACTTCTCTGCTCCTAGAACACCACAATAAAATGGTGTTTTAAAGAAAAAGAATAGGACTTTGGAAGAGATGGCCTGAACAATGTTATATGAAGGCAATCTTCCAAGGTACTTTTAGGTAGAAGTAGTGAACACTGCTTGCTACATCTTAAATTATATTTTGATAAGATCGATTTTGAAGAAAACCCCCTATGAACTTTGGAATGAAAGAAAACCTACTATCATTACTTTCATGTATTTAGTTGTAAATGCTTTGTGCGTAATAATGGAAATGATAACCTAGGAAAGTTTGATGCTAAATCTGATGAAGCAAACTTTTTTGGTTATTCAATCAATAGCAAAGCATATAGAGTATTTAATAAAAGAACTTTAATAGTTCAAGAATCTGTTCATATTATCTTTGATAAAGCTAACCCCTCACCTTCTAGGAAAGAAGAGTGTATAGACAATAATGATGCAGGTACAATCTGTTGAACCCTGAAGTGATTTTGATGATAACAAAATATTGGAGCATATATTTGGTTATCTAACAACTCTTCAAATGGTTGACAAGTTTTTATAAGGCGACTACTTTGACATATTTTTTAAACCCCACAACCTTTATCTCTTTGTGTTGAGTTGTAAGTAATTAGAATCTTGTAAAGAAGAACCCAACAAAAATTTCTATATTTGAATCAAAGATAAAGGGTTGCTTCTATTAGTTTTCAAGCTTCAATTTCTCTTGATTTTGGTGTAAGAAGATCTTAAGGAAGTCTTCAAAGCTTGGCATGTGAGTTCTGGAGAATAGGAATTGGTTTGGCTGAAGAACCAATCTCGAGCCGACTGGATGGAGGAACCAGCCGACTCTGGCACTGGCACAAGAAAGAAAATTTCTAGCACACAGACCCAGCCGACTGGCACCTAGTCCCAGCCGACTGGTACAGAACTTGGTTGAGAATGTTCTGAGAACCTCAGGAATCTGAGCCGACTGAATTTTAGCCTAGCCGACTCGTCCAAAACTTGGTTGAGAATGTTCTGAGAACCTCAGGGATCCGAGCCGACTGGATTTCAGCCTAGCCGACTCGTCCAGAGTGATCTATTTTCTTGACTATGGAACCTAGCCGACTGGTTTTCAACCCAGCCGACCCGAACCTGATCCGAGCTGACTCGAAGATGTCCGAGCTGACTGGAATGTCGAGGTCACTTCCAACGGCTAGTTCCAGTTTTCTGATTTTGAATTCCAAAAGCGCTCCAACGATAACCTGTCACTTCCCAACGGTCTACAACATTCAAAATCAAGGGAAGGCGATTGAAGTCTCTATAAATGAGGTATGAGAACATCCTTAGAGAGACTAATGAGTTGTTGAACATTTATTGAACATTTATTAAAGTAAGAAGAGAGAGCACTTGAGCTTTGAAGTCAGTCTTCAAGCCTTCATCAACTCTTATCAGAAGCTTGAAGCAACTTTTGAGGAAAGCAAGGAAGGCATTGAAGTGCATTGAAGAGCATTCAATTGAGCTTCACTCGAGCTGCATCGGCAACCACCAGACAACTTAGTTTGTCATTTCTGTTGGTTTTCTTTCTACTCTTAGAATACTTGGGTTATTGTGAACCCAGTTGTAAAAACCAAATAGGTTTCTTTGGTGAGCCTACTGAAAACCAAAGTATAGAGGTTCTAGGTGAGCCTGTGAAAACCTAGTGTGGATTTCTTTGGTGAGCTCGGTTTAAAAACCAAAGTGTAGAGGTTGGGATTGTGAGCCTGAAAAATAATCTGACTGTATTCCAGTTTGAGGGATATAGTGAAAATCCCTAGTGGTGAACTTGGATAGTGGACGTAGGAGCTGGGTTGTTCCAAACCACTCTAAACTTGTTTTGTTTGTGTTGTGCTTTACTTATTTTTCAGCTTCTGCACTTAATTCTGATTAACACAACACTCAACCACTAAAAGGAATTACTTGTGCATATATTTGCAAGAAATTTTGTAATTCCCAATTCACCCCCCCTCTTCGAAAAAGCCACCTGGGAAACACAATCAATAAAGCATGGAAGATATGAACTTGAAGGATAAACCTACTCAAGAAGGAGAAGAAATGGTAAGTAGGGATCATGGTGATCTCCCAAAGGAATGGAGGTATGTTACTTGACATCCTAAAGATTAAATTATTGATGATCCCTCATAAGGTGTTAGGACTAGGTCTTCACATAGAAAAGCACATGACTATTTAGCCTTTGTCTCACAAGTAGAACCACATAATATAGAAGAGGCTAAAAATGACCATAATTGGATGATGGCCATGCATGAAGAACTTAACCAATTTAAAAGAAATAATATATGGACCTTAGTAAATAGACCCTCAGACCATCCTATCAATGGAACCAAATGGGTTTTTAAAAATAAGCTAGATGAAAAAAAAAATGTAATTAGAAATAAAGCAAGATTAGTAGTAAAAGGATATAATCAAGAAGAAGGAATAGATTTTGATGAGACCTACGCACCCGTAGCAAGACTGGAAGCCATTACACTATTACTTGCATTTGCTTACTACATGAATTTCAAACTATTTCAAATGGATATAAAGAGTGCATTTATGAATGATTTTATTTTAGAAAAAGATTTTATAGAATAGCCACCCGGTTTTAAAAATCATGCTCTTCCAAATCATGTTTTCAAGCTTAATAAAGCATTATATGGTTTAAAATAAGCACATAGAGCATGGTATGATAAATTAAGCAAGTTCTTACTTGAAAATAATTTTTTAGAGGTAATGTAGATATAACTTTATTTATCAAAAAGAAAGAGAATGATATACTAGTTATACATATTTATGTTGATGACATCATTTTTGGTGCAACTAATGAGAATCTTTGCAAAGATTTTGCTGAGTTAATGCAGCATGAATTTGAAATGAGCTTAATGGATGAACTAACTTACTTCCTTGACTCCAAATTAAGCAAACAAGAGAAGGAATTTTTATCAACCAAGCAAAGTATATCAAGGAAATCATTAAGAAGTTTGGTATGGAGTCATCCAAAGAAATGAGCACACCCATGAGCCCTACATGCAGATTAGACAAAGATAAAGATGGCAACAACATTAATCAAAAGTTTTATAGAGGTATGATCGGATCACTGTTGTATTTAACTGCTAGTAGGCCTGATATCTTGTTCAGTGTATGCATATGTGCTAGATTTCAATCTAATCTAATGAATCGCACATAATTGCTATTAAAAGAATTATAAAATATCTTAAAGGAATAAGTAATCTTGGTCTATGGTATTCTAAGCAATCTTCATTAAATTTAATTGACTTTTCTGATGCTGATTATGATGGATATAAAATTGATAGAAAGAGCACAGTGGCACATGTCAATTTCTAAGGTTGAACTTAATTACATGGCACTGTAAGAAACCAAACTCAATAGCATTATCTACTGATGAAGCAGAGTATATGGCTGCAAGGAGTTGTTGTGCACAGGTGTTATGGATTAAGCAACAGCTAAAAGATTTTGGTGTTATTCAATCTAAAATTCCTATCAAATATGATAATACAAGTGCTATTAATCTAACAAAGAACCCAATTCAACATTCAAGAACAAAGCACATTGAAATTAGATATCACTTTATTAGGGATCATGTACAAAATGGTGATATTAAACTTGATTTCATTCTAACTGAAAACCAACTTGTTGACAACTTTACTAAGCCACTTAATAAAGAAAGATTTGAGATGATTAGAAGTGAATTAGATTTGTGTGATTTTTTTTAGAAACTTTGACCTAATTTCTTCTAAAACTAAGAAAAATTATCTAGAGGGTCTCCAATATCAATTTAAGAATAATGGCCACCTTATCTAGTGTGCTACTATCCTTAGAAATTTTTTTGCTAGCTTTTTAGAGCTTTTTCGAGCATTTTTGCTCGAGCCAACTCGAGCAGACAAGGCTTTGGCCGAGTCGACTTGATTGTCAGGTTAGGGCTTTTTATATATAATCCATAAGTCTGAGCTAGGGTTTGCTTTTACTGTTGAACCTTAACCAAAACCCAAAAAACTCTTTCAAACATAAGAGACCTCTCCTCCCTTTCCATTTTCCTCGTATTTCCACTTCCTTCCCTATTTGTTTTTTGTGATGGATCCCAAAAGGGCAGTGAGGAAGCGCTCTTGTCCAGTCAACTCGAGTGCCCACAGGGAAAGAAGAAGTAAGAGAAGAGAAGAGGAATAATCTGAAGAAATGGAAGAAGTAGAAGCACGTTCTCCACCAAGGAAAATTGTTTCTATGGCCAATCGGCTAGTCACAAGTAGAAGAAGGATCGTTTTCACATTTTTGGAAGGATTGGGTGAAAGAATTGGAGAATGGATTGAATAACAAGGTAGGACCTTCTTTTGTTCTTTAGATACCCCAACCTATCCTTAGTAAGAACATTGTTTGAAATTCTTACTCTTGGTGAATGTCATATTGAGTCAATTGTGAAAGGGGTAAGAATGTTGGTGGATGAAGAGAAGCTGAGTAATATTCTACAAATGCCCATAGATGGTATAAATCATTTGGTATTAAAGAATAAGCAGAGAGCATTGAGATTGGTTCTAGAGAGATCAGATGTAGATACTATAAAGAAAGTTCAAGCCAATATGCTCTCACTGAAAATGCGGTTGCTTCACAACATCATTAGTTGGATCTTTTTGCCTAGGACCGATCGCTTTGATTGGGTGAGTGAGCGAGATCTAGTTTTCATGCGGCATTTGATTGAGGGGGAGGCCCTCAATCTGCCCTATATTATGATTGTTCAGATGAGAGAGGCAGCAAGGAAGGTAAAGGCATGTCTACCCTATGGCATGGTCTTTATGTTGCTGTTTCAGGATGCAGGGATTGACCTCACAAGTGAGGACGGCAGACCCCTTCACCATACAAACACCTATTCGACAAAATCCCTTCAAAGGATGGGATACCATCTGGTAGAAGGAATTTGGTCGAAAAGAATACTTGGTCAGAGGGTTGCTAGTTCTTCTTCTAATGATGATGAGGAGGAGCAGACTGAGCATCCAGCTGGTGACATTGATGCTACTGCAGTCGGAGATGATGGTACTCAGGCTAATTTTGATGAGCAGGTCAGACACAATGAGTGCCTGACAATCCCAGGAAACCTCCTAGACCTTCTACTGGACCCACTCCCGGACCTTCAATTACAGCACCATTAGCTTTGCAGGCCTTTATAGCCTAGCAGATCAGACTTCTCTCAAAGTCCCTGACGAGCTCCATTAGTTCAATGTTTGGCGAGCTATGCCAAATAGTCACAATGTTCTACAAGACATCAAGGCACGCTACACCAGTTAGCCACCATGGTCGAAGCTATGGAGAGCAGATCGCATCGGCATTCTGTTATCAAAGAGCTGCATGTGGACTTTGGCAGACTAAGGGGAGCTATAGTTAGTTTTAGGGCATAGCAAGCTATGGAGATGCAGGGCATGCGGAGGACTGGAAGGTCTTAAGGATGAGCTTCGAGCTGTTTGGTTACATCTACACAAGCTTACATCCACTGCTAAGGCTTCTTCAGCTCAGACCTCCAGGGAGCCACCAGCACACCCACCATCACCACCAGCTTAGCCACTACCTTTTGTACCTCCTGGATTGTTTGATCCAGACCCTATTTCTTTTATACCACCTACTGACCCTTTTATTCCTTCTAGAGCTAAAGTAGAACCTACTCCATCTAAGGCCAAACCAAAATCTAGGGGTAAACAAAAAGCTAGGACACCTAAGGCCCCTACTAGAACTAGATTTAGAGACCTTAGATTTAAACCCTTAAAAACTAAGACTTCAGAGTACTAGATGTAGGTTCCTCCTCTAGTGAGAAAGAACACTAGATTGTATCTTTGCAATTGTATCTTTTTATTTTTTGAATGTATTACCTTTTGATGTAATGAACTATCTTTCAAAAGTAATGAAATGTCTTCTTTTCTGAATCATTATGTACATTGTGATGATTGTCTTATTCGTACATCTTATTACTTTCTTGAATGATCTCAATGTTTAACCTAATAAGGGGGAGAGAAACTTCACTTGAATTTTTATGAAAAATTTCAACTTGAAAAATTATATGAGAAAGTGAGATTATCTCAAACAATATTATCATTATTCTTACTCTTTTAAAAATAATATGCTTTTTGAAAACATTTTTGATTAATGACAAAAAGGGGGAGTGTTTGATGTGCATGGAAATGGATTGGCATATTGATGTGTAAAAATGAATGAATTGGCTTAATGGGTATGAATTTTGCTTATATTGGATCATCTTGCTCTGTTACTCTAATTTGATCATATCTTGATTCATTCAGATCTCTAATTGCTTATATAATATCTCTGATACATTTTGAATACCTTTGATGCCTTTTATAATAACTCTGATACAATCCAGATATTGTAGAGTTGACATTTTTTTAAAACATCTACGATATTCTCTAATACATAAGCTCTGATACATTTTATGCTTTTGCTCTGATACATTCTATTTTGGTACTTCTTTAAGATCTGACATCTTTCTTGACCTTAATTCATGATAGGCAAAAGCAACTTTTGATCTAAAATTTACTCTGATACATATTAGATCAATTTCAAAAAACTTGATACTTTGTTGATAAGCCTTAATACTTTTAATATATAAGTGATACTTGTTGATACATGTGAATACATCTCAATATGATAGTCAAATACAAGTTACTCTGATACATTTATTGAAATATGCAAAGTTTTTCCATGCCCAATGTTTTGTCATCATCAAAAACGGGGAGATTATTAACCCCTGGAATGATTTTGATGATAACCAAACATTGGAACATGTATTTGATTACTAACTATATTTCAAGTGTTCTCCAAGTTTTTGTAAGATGATTTCATTGAACAACCCTACTTCCTACAACATGGTTGTATGTTAAGTCTATTTTTGTTAAAAGTTCACGTAAAGAAGAGCCCCCTAGAAAAATCAATTGTTCACTTCTATAAGAGGGCTGCTTCTATGTACTTCTAAGTTAAACAGTCTCAAGTTCTATCTTTGAATGAGTTGGAAAGGCTTTGAGTTGTTTGGAAGCCATTGGAAGAAAGTCTAGACAAGTTTGACAAGCTTTGGATTAGAGCCGACACAAAAAAGGAGAGCCGACTCGAAGTATGGCATGGCATACTTTTTCTGGCACACAGACATTCGAGCCGATTCGAGTCAGAAGAGCCGACTCGAGAAGAGTCCAATTATGAAGTTCTAAGAATTCAAGCCAACTCAAGAGGATCCAAGCTAACTCATCCTGATGCGGGATGACTCTAAGATTTCTAAATATGCAAGAAAAATAGTAAACTAATTTTTTTATATTTTTTTATAATTTTAATTTATAGGCTAGATTCTCGAAATCAAGTAAAGACTAGCAGGATGAATAGTAATGCAAAGAATCATCAGGCAGGTGTGCTTATGCAAAATAATAAAAGTTAGGACCCGAGAATTGAGAAATTCCCAGTTTAGGATAGCTAACCTTCAATCGAAATAGAAATCAAGAGAAGGGAAGGATGTTACCAAACAGAGATTGAAGAATCTGTAATAGAAGAGATCACTCACACTCTGATTGGAGCCTGGATGATGAAGCTTCAATTCCCTTGAAGTACAAGGCTGTTTTGGGCAGTCCTGAAGGCAAGGAAAGCCTCCCGTAGGGAGGGGAAATACCTCGGGGATCCTGCAAGTGTCAGAGGTTAATCAAAGCAACAAACAATGAAAGGGATGAAACTAGGGTTTTGAAGAAAATAGAATTAGGGTTAGAATAGCTGGTGGCCTGGAAGAAGAAGGAGATCCTTTGCTTGTTGGATGGCTAGGGCTTCTTCTCCTTGGCTTCTTAGGGCTTGAAGGCAGCTAGCTTGGGCATGGAAGAGAGCTTGGAAACAGGGTTCGGCCAGGGCACAAAAAGAGCACTCAAAACAAAACACAAAACTCAAACACTAGAACTTGAGACAAATTTTAGTAGAATTTTATTTCATAAGAAAGAAGTGATTACAAGAGAAAGAGGGGTGGGGTATTTCTAGAGCTCCCATGCCCTTTCCTAAAGGGATTACAAGTCTTTTCTTAGTTAGAATATGTTTACACAATTTAAGTGGTAGAAAAACTACAAAATAAACCTAGAACTAGGAGTACACTAGTTGAATAGAACTTGATTTCCTCCTTCCACTTGGACTCCATCTCCTAGCTTGGACCAAGTTAACCTCATGGATGCCTAAGCTTTGATTGGTGTGTTGGGCTTCAAGGGGCAGCAATGGGCCAGCCAAGGGCATGGGCGCATGGGCTTTTGGACCCTGGAAGGCTGGGGTGCCTGGGCTGAATCTATTTGGCATCAAACTGGAATCTTGGTTCTTCATGGACATGGGCCTTGGATTCTCTTGGGCTAGGGTGCAGGTAAGTCTTTGGGATTATGTTATGACCTAGTATGGGAATATACTCTAGCATCTGGAGGGAATCTGGGCATTTGGAAAACATCTGGAGGGTATCTAGGCATTTTGCAGGAACCTTAGACCCTGGGTTGGCATACTAGGTCTAATTGGCTGATGTGAAGACCTCTGGCTCCTGAGTGAGGCTTGGTGGAACTCAAAAGTAGTGTATCCTCTTCTCTTGTACAAAAAGTAAACCCTTACTGGACTCATACTTAAGTACAAGACTCAATAAACTGGATTGGGTTGAGACAAATCAACTATCCTCAACTTATTACAGGACTTAATCTTACTTGATTACAAAATTGTGACACATGAATAAGTAAACTAGATAGGGCCCAGTAATCTATGTCTAATCCTGGTACCCCCACCAATTCTTTCCAGGCAAAAGGAACTCAATCCCATTGAGTAAGGTTTAATTTGGCTCTCATATTGCTCGAGTAGGTCTGGGTTGAGGCATTGTAGATCCTCACGGGTGATCCATGAGTCCTCAGATTCTGGCCAACCTTGCCACCAGACCAAATACCTCTGATAGCCTCTATTCTGGATACTTATGGCTTGATTGTCCAAGATTCTTTCAATCTTTTTCTCACTATTTGGCCAATTTATTGGTGGACACTCTGGGGCAGGCTCCTCTCAATGGAAGGGATAGGTGCAAAAGGCTCGCTGGGTATCACTACTGGCTCCTTATACTCTATAAGATCTAAGATGTTGAAGGTGGAATTTATATCTAAGTCAGATGGTAACTCAAGCACATAGGCATTGGATCCAACTCTTTTTATTATCTTGAATGGGCCAGCTCCACGAGCATGAAGTTTCGTTATGGTCCCTGGAGTATACCATTCAAGCCTAAGCCTGATCATCACAAAATCCCTTGCAAAAAATTCTTTAGCTCTTTTTCGGAAATTAGCCAAGTTCTTATATAGTTTATTACTTAGGTTTATCTTTTGGCTAACTTCATAATGTAGATCCCTAACATGCTATGCAAAAGACTCAGCTAACTTAGAAACTTATGCATGTGAGGGTAAGGGGATCAAATCAAGAGGTTTATTTGGTTTGTAACCATGCACAACCTTAAAAGGACTCTTCCCTATGGATATATTAACAGAACTATTATAAGCAAATTCAGCTCGAGGTAACAATAGGTCCCAATTTCTGGTGTGTTCACCTATGAGGCAACTATAAAGATTTCCTAAACTTTGGTTCACTACCTCGGTCTGACCATTGGTCTGTAGGTGGTAGGCTATGGAAAATTTTAACTTGGTCCCTAATAAGTGCCAAAGGGTTTTCCAAAAGTAACAGGTAAAGCGAACATCCCTATCTGATACTATTGTCTTAGGCAATCCATGTAACCTAACCATATGGTCAAGGAAAAGACGGGCTACTCTAGAAGCATCAAAAGTTTGAGAGCAGGGTATAAAGTGGGCCATTTTAGAAAACCTATCGACCACTACAAATATGGAATTATGTTTCCTAAGGGTCTTAGGTAGGCCTAAAACAATGTCCATGCTTAAGTCCTGCCATGGATGGTCTGGTACGGGTAGAGGGGTATATAATCCAGTGTTTTATTTCTACTATTTTGCAACAGCATAGGTTCTACATTGGGACACTATATTGGCAACATCCCTCTTTAAACTAGGCCAAAAGAACTAGTCCTCCATAGCTAAAAGTCTTATTTCTTCCAAAGTGACTAGCAAGGCCTCTTGCATGGGTTTCCCAGACTAAGAATTCTCTAAGAGAGGTCTTGGGAATACACAGTCTATTATTCTTAAACAAATAACCATCTTGAAAGGTGTATTCGCTATTGGTACTAGATGGTCCTTGGGCCAGGGTTTGGACAATTTCACTAAAGTCTAGACAGGTTCATATTCATCTTTTAACTAATCAAATCTAATAACTTCAGTGCTAACATTATTCAATAGTAAGGCTCGTCTGCTAAGGGTATCAGCCACCTTGTTTTTAGTTCTAGCTTGGTGTTTAAGTACAAAGGTATAGACTTGTATAAACTCTACCCACTTAGCATGCCTAGGGTTTAATTTCTTCTAGGAGTTCAGGAATCGAAGTGCTTCGTGATCAGAATATAAAACAAACTCTTGGGATAGTAAATAATGTCTCCAATATCTAAGAGCTTGTACTACCACATAAAACTCTTTGTCATAGGTTGAGTACTTAAGTTTAGCCTCATTAAGTTTCTCACTAAAAAAAACTACTAGATGACTTTCTTGGCTCAGAACTCCTCCTATGCCTACTCCCGAAGCATCACAAGCTACCTCAAAGACTTTGGTAAAACCCGGTAACCTTGAGATGGGTGCTTGTATCATCTTAGTCATAATCTCTAGGAAGGCTCTATCTGCTGCTTTGGTCCATTCAAAACTACCCTTCTTAATACAGTCAGTAATTGGTGCTACTATGGTGCTAAATCCCCTAATAAACCTTCTATAGAAAGTGGCTAGACCATGAAAACTTCTAACTTCATGGACACTAGTGGGTACTGGCCATTCTATAATGGATCTGACCTTTTCAAGGTTAGCTACTACTCTTTTAAGGGTCACCACAAAGCCTAGGAAGATAACTCTATGGGTCATGAAATCACACTTCTTCAAATTAGCATAGAAGTTCTCTTTCCTAAGGGTCAAGCAAACTTGTTTCAGATGTTCTATATGATCTTCCTTAGTTTTACTATAAATCAGGATGTCATCAAAATATACTACCATAAATTTACCTATGAACATCCTAAGGACTTGGATCATAATTCTCATGAAAGTGCTAGGGGCATTGGATAACCCAAAAGGCATTATGGCCCCCTCATATAGACCATCATTGGTTTTAAAAGCTATTTTCCATTCATCCCCAGGTCTAATTCGAACCTAATGGTAGCCACTCTTAAGGTCTATCTTTGAAAACATTGTAGCTCTTGCCATCATATCCAACATATCATCCAAGCGGGGGATGGGAAACCTATACTTCATGGTTACCTTATTTATTTCTCGGCTATCAATACACATCCTCCACATGCCATCTTTCTTAGGGGTTAATAGGGCTGGTACAGCACAAGAACTTAGGCTCTTCCTAATAAACCCTTTTCTAAGAAGCTCACCTACCTATCTTTGAAGCTCTAAGTGTTCAGTTGGGTTCATCCTATAATGAGGCAGGTTAGGCAGGGTAGCTCCTGGGACTAAATCAATTGCATGTTGGACATCCCTAAGTGGTGGTAATTAGTTAGGTAAATCTTCAGGAAATATGTCACTAAATTTATTCAAGACTCCCTTGACCTCCTGAGGGTACTCTCTATCAATATGATCAGATACTTCCTTCACAGTTAACATCCAAACCATAGTGCCCTCAGATATCTCTTTCTCTAGCTCTTTTGTAGTGATTAAATTAACTCCAGTTTTCTTCTCTTTAAGTGAGCTAGATCCTCTCTTAATTGATTCCTGAGGTGGAGTGGGGTTTATGGTGATCTTCCCATGAAAGGTGAACATACAAGCATTAGACCGGCCATAAAGGGTGGCATCATGATCATAGAGCCATGGCCATCCTAAGATTATACTACTCATCCCCATGGGCACAGCATCACACCACACTCTATCCTGATATGATTGAAGCTGGATCTGGACTTGGCATCTGGATTTAATGGGTATAGAGGTAGAATCTATCCAGGACACCTTATAGGGGCTTGGGTGAGGAACTGGGTGTAAGCCTAGGGTTTTGACAGCCTTATGGGATATGGCATTCACACAGCTCCGACTATCTATAATTATTTTACACCTTGTCCCCAATCTTCACAAAGATTTGTAGGATGTTGGTCCTACGCCGATCTTCCTGGGTTTTACATTGGGACAGGATGCATCTAACTACCCCTACGAGGTCTGATTGATCAAAATCCTCCTCATCACCTTCATACTCCTTAACTAAGTCTGGTTCAGCTTTATAGCCCTCTTCTTCTACATTCTCATTGGGTTCAGGCTCATCTTCCTCAAGCTCCCCTATGTGCAAAGACCTGGTAGGACACTGGCTAGCAAAATGACCTACCTTGTTGCACCTAAAATAGGCATTGGGGCTGGGGCTTGGATTCTTCTGGAAAACTGGTTCCTTACCCTTATCATTTCTAAAAAATGCTGAGTTACTTGATCTAGCCTGACTCGGACTTGGGTTAGGATGAGAAGGATTAGGGTTGGGACGAGTTGGGTTGGGGTTGGGATGGGTTGGGTTGGGGTTGGGTCGACTTAGGTTTAGGTTTGGCCGACTTGGGTTAGGGTTGGGGCGATTTTGGTTAAAGCTGGGTCAATTTGGGTAAGCCTGGTTTGGGTTGGGCCTAAAGCTAGAAGTGTTGGACTTAAAGGGTTCAGATCTCCTAACTATAAGTATTCTCTGGAACCTCTCAAAGTTTTTAGCTACCTGATAGGCTTGGTCTATGGTTTCAACTCCCCTTAAGTACAGTTCTCTCTAGATATCCTCTCTAAGGCCTGCTCTAAACCTAGATAGAGTAACTGACTCAGGTTCTTCTAGACCGCATCTTAGGGTGCACTGATCAAATTCGGCTATGAATTCCCTTACAGTTTTGGTCCCTTGTTTTAATCTCTGCCATTGATCTAAGAGACACTGCTTATAGTATGGGGGAACATATTTGGCCCTAAGCTTTAATTTCATGGAATTCCAAGTGATAATGGGTGGGTGGCCTCTTTGCATACCAAGTCGCTCTACTTGCTCCCAATATAACCTAGCTTGATCGATTAGCCTAAGCTGGATAAATTGACACTTTTTTTCATCACTCAAGGTATAAAATTTGAAGTACCTCTCCATGCCTCCCTCCCAGTCTATATAGACCTTTGGATCTAGGTTGCCATCGAAGGTGGGTGGGTCTATCCTGATACTCCTAAGAATCTTATCATCCTGGTCCTGGTCCTCATGATTGGGTCTCCTAAGGTTAGGTTCATGATATTGATCTTGGTGTTGGTTTCCTCTATGGTTAGGCTCCCTAAATTGATCCTAGTTCTGGGGTCTCCTAGGGTTATGTTCTATAAAGAGTTCATGGTTTTGGACTCCCCTAGGGTTATGGGAAGTGAAAAGGGGTGAATCAGGGTCAGGTTCAGTATTAGACTCCTGGGTTCTTTCTACGATCTCTAAGCGATTCTCTACTTGGTCCAATATATTGGTTAATTGGTTATTTGTTTGGTTTATTTGATTAATGTGAGTGGTTAATTGAGCAAACTGATTCTAAGATTGGGTGTTCATCTGGTCAAACTAGTTTTAGGTTTGGGTGTGCATCTGATCAAATTGGTTTTGGGTTTGGGTGTGCATTTGATCAAACTTGTTCTGGGTTTGGGTGTGCATCTAATCAGACTTGTTTTGGGTTTAGGTGTTCATCTGGGCAAACTGATCAGTCATGGCTTTCATAAGAGCCTCAAGCTTGGAATCCATGGCTGAGCTGGGTTGGAGTATAGACTTCGGGTATTGGGTGCCTAGTCTAGTGGTCATGCAATAAACAATCAATCAAAGTGGGATGGTGCAGCCAAGCATGCAAAAAAAAAAAGACTAGTACAATCTAGGATTTCCTAGACGTAGAGCCAAAACTGAGTGGGTCAGCTTAACTTACACCCAACTAACAACTAATCCTTCCTCTGCCAGGTAGAGGGTGGGAGTGTGGGACGCCCCCCTGCTTTCACAGGGACCCAATTAAAAACCACAATACCACTTAGGTCGTTTGACTCTAGACCCTCAACCTTAGACACCAAATTTCAGAAATAGTTGATGAATTGAATGCACTAGTTAGCCCACACAATTTAGACCCGACCTGTTGGTATCACCTTGCTCACTAGGGCAAATTAAGTTTAATTAATTTTAATTAAGGTTTGGGTGAGAATGCAAGGAGATTATTTTGGGCCCAAGATAGGTTATGACCTCCTGCCCTGATCTGAGATAGAGAAAGTGCCCTTAAGATTAATTTAATACAGAGATGGCAATTGATGGTCCTGATGCAATCTAAAACAATTAGAAAAAATAAAATATTTTATGTGTGTTTTATGATGTGGCAAGTTAAGTTTAGGTTTATTAGGTTAGCAAACAAACTGGGCTTGGGATTAGGGTGGGTGGAAGTTGGTTAGGTTTGGTTAAGTAGAAGTGCAGAAATAACAAAATTCAGGAAATTAGGGTTTTAGAAGATGCAGGATTTGATATGTTATTGATGCATAAAGAATTCAAAAAATTATAGGACAGAGGATGGACGGTGGTAATGACCTCTACCAAATTTTATGCAAAACAAAAATCAGATGATGATGCAAATCCTAGGGGTTTTGGACTGATGCATAAATCAAAGGTTTTCTATTAGGGTTTTTAATATGCTAAATTTTAGTGAATTAGGATTTCTATAAAATTAATTAAAATTATGATAAAATAGAAGACAATACCAAGAACACTTCATGCAAATTTCATAGAAAAATAAAATTCCTAGGTGGTCAAAATCAGATGTAAAACAAACACCTAATGCAACTAGCAGGATGCAGAAATTGGGGTTTGTGTTCCTAATGCAGATGAAGGCTATCCTAAACCCGCTCTAATACCAAACTAATGTGGGATGACTCTAAGATTGCTAAATATGTAGGAAAAATAGTAAACTAATTTTTTTTATATTTTTTTGTAATTTTAATTTGTAGGCTAGATTCCTGAAATCAAGTAAAGACTAGCAAGATGAATAGCAATGCAAAAAATCATTAGGCAGGCATGCTTATAAAAAATAATAAAAGTCAGGACCCGAGAATTGAGAAATTCTTGGCTTTGGATAGCTAACCTTCAATCAAAATAGAAATTAAGAGAAGGGAAGGATGTTACCAGTCAGAGATTGAAGAATCAGCAATAGAAGAGATCACTCACACTCTGATTGGAGCCTGGATGATGAAGCTTCAGTTCCCTTGAAGTAGAAGGCTATTCTGGGTGGTCCTGAAGGCAAGGAAAGCCTCCCCTGGGGAGGGGAAACACCGCGAGGATCCTACAAGCATCAGAGGTTAATCAAAGAAACAAATAATCAAATGGATGAAACTAGGGTTTTGAAGAAAATAGAATTATGGTTAGAATAGCTGGCGGCCTGGAAGAAGAAGAAGATCCTTTGCTTGTTGGATGGCTAGGGCTTCTTCTCCTTGGCTTCTTAGGGTTTGAAGGCAGCTAGCTTGGGCATGGAAGAGAGCTTGGAAACAGGGTTCTGCCAGGGCAACAGTGCTAGCACGGTGTTTCAAAACTAAGGTATAAGCCTGAATGTACTCTATCCACATGCCGTGCCTACGGTTTAGCTTATTTTGGGAACTAAGGAATTAGAGTGCTCAATGGTCTAAATATTGGATAAACTCCTACGGTAATAGATAGTGTCTCCAATACCTTAAAGCTTGAACTACCACATATATATCCTTATCATAAGTTGAATACCTCAATTTCACTTCATTCAACTTCTAACCAAAGAAGGCTATAGGGTGGTTCTCTTGACTTAGAACTCCTCCAATTCCAATTCTGGAGGCATCACAAACAACCTCAAAAACCTTTGAAAAGTCAGGTAGCCTTAAAATTGGTGCTTGGGTCATTTTCTCTTTGATCTCAAGGAAGGCTCTATTGGCATTCTTAGTTCATTCAAAAGTTCCCTTCCTAATACAGTCCAAGATCGGTGCAACAACCATACTAAAACCTTGAATGAATCTCCTATAGAAGGTGGCAAGGCCTTGGAAGCTGCGTACATCATGTATACTTTTGGGTACAGGCCACTCAACTATGGACTTAACTTTTCTGGGTTGGCAAACACTCCATCGGGGGTAATGACAAAATCAAGAAAAATGACTCTAAGGGTCATGAAACTGCATTTCTTAAGGTTGGCATAGAGGCTGTCCCTCCTAAGAGCTTGACATACTAGTTGGAGATAGTCCAAGTAATTTTTCTTAGTCCCACTGTAAATGACGATGTCATCGAAATAGACTATGACAAATTTTTCAATGAATGGTCTCAGGACTTGGGTCATGATCCTCATAAATGTACTAGGGGCATTTGAAAGGCCAAAAGGCATCACTAACCATTTTTAAAGGCCATCCTTAGTCTTAAAATCTATCTTCCACTCATCCCCAAGTCTAATCCTAACTTGGTGATAGCCACTCTTAAGGTCAATCTTAGAAAAAATAGTGGCTTCGGCCATCACGTCTAACATATCATCAAGATGAGGAATAGGAAAATGATACTTGACCGTTATTTTATTGATGGTATGATTATCTACACACATTCTCCAAGTGCCATCCTTCTTGGGGGTCAAAAGGGTAGGTACCACATAAGGGCTCAAACTTTCTCTTGTGAATCCTTTTTTAAGGAGATCTCCAACTTGTCTTTGCAACTCAGCATGTTTAATGGGATTCAGCCTATAATATGGGAGGTTTGGTAAGGTGGCTCCTGGGACCAAATCTATAGCATGCTAGATGTCTCTTAATGGAGGAAAGTGATTATGTGGTATCCTGGAAATATATCTTTAAAGTCCCTCAAGATCTCTACGACTTCCTGAGGTTGTTCCTTAGGGATTTGTTCTTGGATTTCCTTAGTGGTCAATATCCAAATGGGTGATCCTTCATTGATCTATCATTCTAGATCCTTAGCATTGATTAAGTGTAACCCCACTTCTTTTTCTCTTAGATCACTAGATCCTCTGATGGGGACATTGGCCAGCACATATACTGATATAGCACAAATCCTGATATAGCATAGATCCCGATGCATGCGCATATCCCATAGATCTCAATGCACGCCCATATCCCATAGATCCCGATGCATGCCCAGTAGGATATTATGGGTTATCTCTGACTCATCTTAGGAAATAAACTAAATCAGAGTTTTTAGGATAATTTGTTTCAAAGATTAGTTGTTTTTGGATCAGTTAGTGTTTCGGTATTTTTAGGATAGTTTGTTTCAGATTTGTTTTATCAAAATCTGGTTGTTTGGTTGTTTGGAGTATGTTGGAGTATGTTAATGGTTGTTTGGAGTCTATTAGAGTCCTACGTTAGGTTAGTTTATTTAAGGTGTTTGTCATTCGAACAAAAATTAATGAAGAATTTTATTGAAAAAAAGGTTTGGGTGTGTCCCGACTTCTCTCCCCCTTCCTCCTCCTCTTCTTCTCCTCTTCTTCTCCTCTTCCTCCTTCCCCTCCTCTCTTCTTCTTCTCTTCCTGGTTCTTCCTTCTTCCTCTCTTCTCCTTATTCTCTTCCTCTATTCTATCTTATTCCCTTTCCCTAATTCCTCCCTTCTTATTCCTCTCATCCTTATCCTCCCTACTACTTCCTCCTCTTCTCCGAGCTACTCCATCGAGTGCCCCACCTGTGAACAACTATTGTCGCACAACACCCCACCCAGATCAAAGTCCCACCGAAAACCATCCTTAGAACAATCCACCTTCATGCCTCCCATGCTCCATCGCAACTGACCCTCTTCCTCCTGTGAGCAAGACCACCACCGCCTAGGCCCCGTCGACCATTTCCTCAACCAAGCCGGCCACCACCTCTCTTCCATCTACCGGAAAGCACCATCGGGAATGATCGTTCTGCCCATTTCCCTGCTGTGCTGACCGACCATCATCCCAATCACCGTTGGTCACTCCTCACGCCGCCTGTAGTCAACCACGTCACCAAATCTAGCTACCATTCCAATGATCATGAACACCAATGACCGCTGCCATCCCTTCCGCCCACCACCGTGATCAACAGGACCGTCGACCACCATTCCACCCTCCGATCGACATCGCACGCCACCACCACTCCAACTCCTTTGCTCACCTTCGGCCATCGATGCTTGTCAATGCCAATGCTCGAATGGTCGAACCCCTTCCTACTCTTCATGCATCTGTTCAGCCCGCATCCATGCCGATGCCCCCATGCCGCCAGTCACCGGCCATGCCACCCTTCCCTATTGAAGGTTCCTCTGAGAATGCTAGCAACAATCTCTACCATAATCTCTTTCTCCGAAGATTCCCTATTCCACCTTGCATCAGATCGAAGGAAGGAAATGCCGCACGATCGTGAAAGGGAAGGAAGGGAATTGCATGCCTCTCAAAGAAAAGTCAGCTCATCTTGCCAACTTCAATCCACCCATTGTGGTGCGGGCACCAGACTCAGAAGAAGACTTCAGAGCTCCATCTGGATCTCTGATTAACCTTGCCCGAAGAATTAGGGTTTTTGGTTTGTAATAAGAGTTGACTAGATCAACTCAATTTAGCTTGAGTCTACATTACCTGCATTTTATTTTGTTGAGTCATGTTGACTCAGTAGTGGACTAGGGTTTCAAAATGGGATGTTACACTTTCTTCCAAGACCAAGCAAGTGGACATCAAACTCCCAGCCACACTCCCAGTCCAGGGGGCGCCATACCCACATCCAGCAGCTTTTGGTCCCCACTCCACAGATGGCAACCTCCTTCTCTCATGCGCCAGATAAGGAGAAGTCCACCAAGAGACCACCAATCAAGGGGGCGGCCAAGACTTTCCCAAGAAAATCCAAGCCAAGAAGGGAAGAAATTTCTCTTGGAAGAGCATATCAAGGGGCGCCCATTACCTGCCAAAAAACCTAAAACAAAGATGGGAAAAGCCTTGACTTAGGGAGGAAGAAAAGGAGGAGTCCAAAAGAGTTCATCCAGGGAAGGAAGAAAATTTTTCTTGAAAAATCCAAGCAAGGTGGCGCCATCTACCTGCCATTTATAACCCAAATCCTAATTTTTGGTATTTTGGCCGACCATATGTAAGGGATTTGCCCTAATTTGGAGATCCCCTCCTTTAGTCCCACATGGGAAAATATGAAACCCTTCTCCCTTGTAAAGCATTATAAATTAAACCCTTTTGTAAGTTGAAAAAAATCATAGATGAATGAAAGAAATTTTTTCTTGAGCAAACTTGTGTTTTCTCTTATCCGCACTTGCTTCCAGGTGTTGAGCTCCGTGAGGGAGTAAATCCGGGTTCCCCTGGGACCTTGAGGAGGTGAGAGATCTCCAAAACCCTAAACCCTAGGTTAGCCACTCAATTCCCAAACCCTAGCCGCCATCACCTTTTTTTTTTTTCCACCAAGCCCTAGTCTTTTCCTCTTCTCACGGCCACCTTCTCCAAGTCCTGGCCGACCACCAGCATCCGACTCCAGTCCAGATACTGCCGGCCTACAGCAATTCTAAGGGGAAGTCAGATCGGCCTCCAGGAGAATTTGATTTCAGCAACTTCAGCTTTCAAGTTCTTCAACCTGGTAAGATCTTTTCTTGAGTTTCTGAATTCCATCATTTGTTCCTCTTCTTTTCCAGATCTTGAGTCCAGGAGAAGCCGACCAAACCACGAGACCAGTATTGGAGGATCCATTGCGAAGATAGCCAACTCCGAGGATCCCACAATCTGCTCGAGAGAGTTCTTCCACCAGAATCCTGAGAAGATCACTGTCTGGTGAGTAAACCGTCCCTCCTCTCTATTTCTGTTTTGTTGAAAGTTCAGAGCGAAACCCTAGGTCTGGGAGTTTCTCAACCCCCAGCGATCCGTTACTTCTGAACTACTCTGATAATTTGGTTCCTTCAAAACTGTGCTTTCGATCCTTACTTAGTTTCCTTCAAATTAGTTAGCTTTACTTTGAGTCAAAGCCAATTTCTGAAAAAAAATATATATAAAAAAAAAAAAAGAATTAATCTTAATTTTACTTCCGCATACACTTCTTTGTTCTTTGTTCTGCATCAATTTTGGTATCAGAGCTTCTGTTCTGCATCACATTGCCAACTTTTAGTTTAGATTCAAAAAATTAAAAAAAAGGAAAAGAAAAGTAGGGAAAAACTATGAAAAAAATAGTAGAATGAAAAAGAATTTTCGGTTTGACCTAGTATAGCAGTCGTTTCTTAACGACAAACGATCCACCTCCTCCTTAAAATAATTTTCTTATCAAGTTGTCCCACATAAATTTTGGTTTCAGAGCCATAGATTAGGTTAGGGTTAATTCCAGGGTCAATTCCATTTTAATTGAATTTGAATTGTTTGCATTAAAAAAAAAATCTATCTTATAGCTACAAACAAGTTGGAGCCAGAGGATTCTTGAAGATTCTTGAAGACTAGAGACTTTTAGAGTAGCATGAAGCTTAGACTCAACGAAGTTGAGTTCTCCCCACCTCAGGGAAATGATGGGGACATTGGCCAGCATAGATCCTGATACAGCATAGATCCCGATGCATGCCCATATCTCATAGATCTTGATGCACGCCCATATCCCACAGATCCCGATGCACACCCATATCCCATAAAACTCGATGGACGCGTAGCAGGATATTTTGGGTTATCTCCGACTCATCGTAGGAAATAAATTGAATCGGAGTTTTTAGGATAATTTGTTTTGAAGATTAGTTGTTTTAGGATCAATTAGTGTTTTGGTATTTTTAGGATAGTTTGTTTCAGATTTGTTTTATCGAAATCTGGTTGTTTGGTTGTTTGGAGTATGTTGGAGTCTGTTATTGGTTGTTTGGAGTCTGTTAGAGTCCTACATTAGGTTGGTTTATTTAAGATGTTTGTCATTCGAATAAAAATTAACAAAGAATTTTATTGAAAAAAAGGTTTGGGTGTGTCTCGACTTCTCTCCCCCCTTTCTCCTTCCCCTCCTTTCTTCTTCTCCTCTTCTTCCTTCCCCACCTCTCTTCTTCTCCTCTTCCTGGTTCTTCCTTTTCCTCTCTTCTCCTTATTCTCTTCCTCTATTCTATCTTATTCCCTTTCCCTTTTTCTCTCCTTATTCCTCCCTTCTTATTCCTCTCATCCTTATCCTCCCTACCACTTCATCCTCTTCTCTGAGCCACTCCATCAAGTGCCCCTCCTGTGAACAACTACCATCACACAACACCCCACCTAGATCAAAGTCCCACCGAAACCCATCCCCAGAACATCCACCTCTATGCCTCCCATGCTCCATCACCACCGACCCTCTTTTCCTGTGAGCAAGACCACCACCACCTGGGCCTCATCAGTCATTTCCTCGACCAAGCCGATCGCTGCCTCTCTTTCGTTTTCCAGAAAGCACCATCGCAGATGATAGTTTTGCCTGTTTCCATGCCATGCCGACCGACCATCATCCTAATCACCGTCAGTCGCTCCTCACACCGCCTATAGTCAACCACCTCACCAACTATGGCCACCATTCCCAAGATCGTGAACACCAACGACAGCTACCATCCCTTCCACCTTCCACCATGATCAACAAGACTGTTGACCACCACTCCTGCCTTCGATCGATGTCGCACAGCATCGCCTATCCAACTCCTTTGCACACCTCCAGCCACCGATGCTCGTTGATGCCAATGCTCGAATGGCCAAACCCCTTCCTCTTCTCCATGCATCTATGCCACCCATGTCCGTGCCGACACCCCTGTGTTGCCAGCCATCAGTCGCACCGCCCTTCTCTGGTGAAGGTTCCTCCGAGAATGCCGATAACAATCCCCACCAAAATCTCTTTCTCCGAAGATTCCCTATCCCACCTTGCATCAGATTGAAAAAAGGAGATGCCACACAATCATGAAAAGGAAGGTGATGCAGAATGCAAAGGATGATTCTAAATTAGAAGATTAACAAGTTTGGTTAAGCAATGATCCCTACTTACATAAACAAAATTCATTCGTAAGATAAGCACAAAAATCATGTGAAGGAAAGCTAAATAATGGATTTAAGGTAATCCAAACTATAGCTCTAATTTAATCCATGAAGATTGGACCTAATGGTTGGGAAACCATTCTAACTAGGACATAAACCATTCAAATATTCAAACCTAAGAGTAAAGGAAGGTTTACTTACCAATATTGAATTCTCATACTTTTAGTGGTGAATCAATTTCAGCACTTTATGGATTGATGATGGAACTTGAAACTTTCACACCATGGGAAGAAGACCTCTAGCTTAAATGATTCCAATGGCAAGATTAACCTCTTTTTCAGCTCAAAATCTTGGAGGATCCTAGAAAGAAGGAAGATTAGTGACTTGGAATGGTAGGAAGAAGGCAATGTAAAGGTTTAAAGAAGGAATGAATGTTGGTGGATTGGTTGAAGTTGTAGGAGATCAAGATGAATGATTTGGCACCTTGAATGTGGGCTGATTGGAGCCCCTTGGCTGAAATCAGGTTGGCATCTCTTGAAGGAAGAAGATGGGCACTCCTAAGTGTTGTAGAACAGCTTCCTTGGAGAGTGGAGTTGGCATCCTTGAAGCTTGAAAAAGATGGCTACTTTGGTTGATGGATGGGAAGGACTCCTTTGGTTGATGGAAGGGGCAGCATCTTCATAGAATTTAGTGGATTTAGGAGGTGGCTAGGTCGGTTAATAGAAGAACTTATGGGCCTCTCACCCTCTCCCTCTTGGAGGACACTTGCACAACACAAATAAAAGTAGAAATCTTTCAAAATTTCATTCATGAATAATCATCTTACAAGAGGGATTTGGAGGGGTATTTATAAGCCTCCAATTCATTTTGAAAATTTGAATTACAAGGAGCAAATCATGGGATGTTGCAAGCTATATGGAAGAGGAGTTGAAACCATGCTTGAATGGGGGAGAGAATGGTGGTTGGCCACCTTGAGTTTGAATTCAAACTTGGCCACCCAATGAGTGGTGATGTGGCTTGCTTAGGTGTTCTCCATGTTGGCTTTGAAGATGACATGGCTTCCAATTAGACTTGAAAATATAGCATTCACCTTGGCATGGTTTGTTAAAGTGATTTGTTGCACTTAATCTTCAAGCCCTCTTCCTTAACTTGAATCCAACTCAAACCCATCTTGGACCAACTTATAAAATCAACTAAGTACAAGGTTAAATTGAACCCAATTTGACTCGAGAGACCAAAATGACATGGACCTAATCCTAATTACAGGACTCAAACTCAACCAAAAAAATAAATTTCCCTATTTATAGGACTCATGTTCAATTAAAAAAATAAAATTCAAACCAAAAGTATAATTAACTTAATCCATTGAAATCCATAATGAATCTGGCTTGGTTAGATTGGATTGAATTCTCTTTCGAGATATGGTGCCCGCACCAATTCTCCCGAGGTAGGAAAGACTCGACCTTGTCGAGTATAGGTCAATCTAACTCTGATAGTATTCTAATAAATCTGGGTTGATCCTCTCGAGTGATCCACGAGTCATCAGATTCCGGTCGACCTTGCCATCGAACCAAATAGCGTTGATAATCTTTATTCCTGGTAGGATAGTTTTGTCATCCAGAATTCTCTCAATCCTGTCTCATAGTGGCTGGTGGACACTCTGGGGTAGGATCACTCTCAATGATAGGTTCAGGCCCAAAAAACTCACTAGGTATCAATATTGGCTCCTTATACTCTACTAAGTTTGAAACATTGAAGGTCAAGCTGATACCTAAGTCAGATGGTAGTTCCAATACATATGCATTAGGTCCAATTTTCTTTAGGATTTTGAATGGCCCTGCACCATGGACATGGAATTTTCATATGGTTCCAGGTGGGAACCGTTCAGGTTTGAGCCTAACCATCATGTAATCTTCTTCATAAAATTCTTTGATTTTCTTATGTAAATTAGCCATAGGCTTGTAAGTTTAATTGCTCATGTTAATTTTTTTACTGATTTCTTTATGCAAATCCTTAATATGCTGTGCATATGACTCAACAGACTTAGAAACTCATGCATGTGTGGGCAATGAGATGAGATCTGTGGGCTTCCTAGGTTTGTAACCATGGACCACCTCAAATAGACTCTTTTCAATAGATCTATTGACTAAGCTGTTATAAGCAAACTCAGCACGAGGTAATAAGAGATCCCAATTTTCCATACTATCACCAACTAGACATCTCAACAAATTTCCTAGACTCCGATTAATGACTTCAGTTTGGCCATCAGTCTGAGGATGGTAGGCAGTAAAGAATTTCAGTTTGGTTCCTAGCATATGCCAAAGGGTTTTCTAAAAGTAGCTAGTGAACCTAACATCTCTATCTGATACAATGGTTTTAGGTAAACCATGTAGCCTAACCACTTCGTCAAGAAAAAGCTTAGCCATTCTTGAAGAATCGAAAGTTTGAGAACATGGTATGAAGTAAGCCATCTTAGAGAATCGGTCAACTACAACGTAGATGGAATCATGTCTCCTTGAGGTCTTTGGTAGTCCTAGTATGAAGTCCATGCTAAGATCTTGCCAGGAACTGGTAGAGGAGTGTATATACTAGTGTTCTGCTTTTGCTGTTTGGCAACAGCAAATGTTTGACATTGAGCCACAACTTGGGCTATATTATTCTTGAGGCCAGGACAAAAAAATTGGTCTTCTATTGTTAAGATGGTCTTATTCCTACCAAAATGACCTGCTAGGCCTCTAGCATGAACTTCCCAAATCAAAAACTCTCTGATAGAAGTTCGGGGGACACATAACAAGTTTTCTTTGAAAAGGAATCCATCATGAATGGTATAATCATTATGTACACTAGATGGTCCTTGTTGAAGGGATTGATAAATGACACTAAAGTTGGGACACTTAGGGTATTCTTCTTTCAGTCTATCAAACCCTATAACTTCAGTGCTAACTGAGGTCAAAAGTATGGATCGTCGGCTTAGTGCATCTGCAACCGGATTTTTAGTACCGGCATGGTGTTTCAGAATAAAGGTATATGCTTGAATGTACTCTACCCATTTCCTGTGCCTAGGGTTCAATTTCTTTTAGAAATTAAGGAATCATAAGGCTTCATGATCAAAATAAAGAACGAACTCTTGTGGTAGTAAGTAGTGTCTCCAATATCTCAAAGCTTGAATTACCTTGTACAATTCCTTATCATAAGTCGAATATCTTATTCTTGCCTCATTCAACTTTTCACTAAAGAAAGCCATTGGATGACTCTCCTGACTCAAGACTCCTCCAATTCCTACTCTAGAGGCATCACAAGCAACCTCAAATACCTTTGAAAAATTAGATAATCTCAAAATAGGTGCTTGGTTCATTCTCTCCTTGATTTCTAGGAAGGCTCTATCGATGGCTTTTATCCATTCAAAGATTCCCTTCCTAATGCAGTCAGTAATGGGTGCCACTATGGTACTAAATCCTCGAATAAATTTTCTATAGAAGGTGGCTAGACCAAGAAAACTATGAATATCATAAACACTTTTGGGTGCCGGCCACTTAACTATGGACTTGACCTTTTCTAGGTCGGCGGACACTCCTTCATTGGTGACAACAAATCCTAGAAAGATAACTCTATGGGTCATGAATTCACATTTTTTAAGGTTGGCATTGAGACTATCTTGTCAAGGGCTTGGCAAACTTGCCTAAGATGGTTCAAGTGGTCTTCCTTCATTCTACTATAAATGAGAATGTCAACAAAATAGGCCACTACAAACTTCCCAATGAATGTCCTCAAAACTTGGGTCATGATCCTCATGAAGGTGCTAGGTGCATTTGACATACCGAAAGGCATTACTACCCACTCATACATGCCATCTTTAGTCTTGAAAGTGGTTTTCCATTCATCCCCCAGGTCTAGTTCTTACTTGATGATAGCCACTCTTAAGATCGATTTTGGAGAAAATGTTAGCTCCAGCCATCATATCCAACATGTCATCCAAATGGGAAATAGGGAAACGATACTTAATGGTAATCTTATTGATGGCTCGATTGTCTATACACATTCTCCATGTAACATCTTTCTTAGGGGTCAGAAGGGTAGGTACTACACATGGGCTCAGGCTTTCTCTAATGAATCCCTTTTGTAGTAGTTCTCCAACTTGTCGTTGTAACTCAAAATGTTCTATAGGATTCATCCTATAATGGGGAAGGTTCGGTAATGTGGATCCTAGGATCAAATCTATGGCATGTTGAATATCTCTTAAGGGTGGAAGGTGATTAGGGAGGTCTTCTGGAAATACATCTTGAAACTCCTCTAGAAACTTTAACACTTCCTGGGGCTGTTCCTTATGGGTTTGATCCTAAACTTCCTTAGTTGATAAAATCCAGATAGGTGAACCACCGTTAAGCTCTTGCTCTAATTCCTTAGCACTGATCATGTTTATTCCTTGTTTCTTGTCCCTCAAGTGACTTGATCCTCTCTTAACATCATCCTTAGGTGGTGAGGAATTGATCACAATCTTTTTTCCATTATGAGTGAAAGAACATAAATTAGAACAACCATAGAGTATAGCATCATGATCATATAGCCATGGTCAGCCTAACATGATGCTACTAAGCCCCATCGGAAGAACATCACACCAAAACTTTTCTTGGTATGACTGGATTTGGATTGTAACTTGGCACCTAAATTTGATGGGAATTGAGGTCGAATATATCCAGGATACCTTACATGGATTGGGATGGGGTACAATGGGCAATCCTAAGCTTTTGACTGTACTGGTCGATATGGCATTGACACAACTACCACTATCTAAGATGATCTCGCAAACCTTTTATCCTATCTTAACAAAGATTTGTAGGATGATGGTCCTATGCCAATCCTCTTGCTCTTTAAACTGGGTCAAGATACATCTCATAACTCCTAGAAACTCGGATGAGTCAATGATCTTTTCATCCCCTTCATACTCATCAACTAAGTTCACACCTGCCTCATATACTTCTTCTTCCTCATAATTTTTTATAGGTTCAGAGACTTTGTCTTCTACTTCTCCTATGTGTAACACTATAGTGGGACATTGGCTTGCATAGTGACCTATCTTATGGCACTTAAAACAATGGACATTACTGATGGAGACATCAGGTCAACCCTAGTTCACTATGGATCCCTGAATTTTGAGTCCCTTAGCCATTTTTCAAATTTTGTCTTTGAGTCCAATAATCAAGTCCTGTTTGTCCTTCGAGTCCTATAAGTATGGCTTGAGTCATTGAAGTCATCTAGAGTCTTGTAATAAGGGTTAAGTCATTAAAGTCCAGTTGTGTCCTGTGATTAGGGTTTTCATTCACTTTAGGCCTAGATTAGGGTTTGAGTTCTATTTTTGATATCATTGAGTCCTGAATTTGCTTTCAAGTCATGTTCAAGAGGAGAGCTAGTGGACCACCACTCAAGTCACCCAGCCAAGCATCTAGTCTCCATTCATGCTGTCCAGACCCAGAAGCCCCTGGCGCCCAAACTCATGAGGAAGTGGCACCCCAGGCCCAAGCCCATTCATATTGGCACCCATGCTTTGACCTAGTCCAAGATGCCCAAGATTTGACCCAGTCTAAGTGGTTGTCATCCCAGCCCAGCAAGGAGTCAACCAGTCCAAGCTCGGTAAGAATTTCTTACCGGCCCAAGCCCATGGAGAAAAGTCAAAGCTTCCATGACCAATAAGGAGTCAGCTATCACAATTCTACAAGGAGATTAGTTTTTTAATTTTATTCACTTTTGTACTCCTACTTTGATACAAACCTATACTTCAACTTTGACAGGGAAAGGGCCCTGGGTGAATCTATAAATACCCACCTGCTCCCATCTTGTATGAATAATTTTTCATGAATGAAATTAAGAGTTTTCTACATCGCTTTGTTTCCTCCAAGTGGAGTGGATGTGAGACCCGTGCCTTTGCTCTTTGAGCATCGAGGGGTGTGAGGCCCTAGTTATCAACTCTAGCCACCCAACTTCTTCTAGCCCAAGCCGCCCATTATCAGCCCATCTTTGCCACCCCCTGCTCTTTCTTCATGCTCTTTATTTCTTCTACATTTTGTTCAACCATCTAACCATCCTTTCTATCATTTTCCAACCCCTTTTAGGTGTTTTGTAGATTCCTCAAGTTTCATGTGAATTAGAGTCCATTTGCCTAGCTTTCAGGCAAGCGAATAAAAGCCGACGAATCCACAAGTCTTCAGCTTGATCTTCCAGGCCACATCCGAGAGCGTGGAGTGATCTCTTCATGGGAGCAGCAGAAAACATTGCCAGGTACACACCCTCTAGCCCTCTAGATTGAGTTATTGTAGAAGAGCTAGCCCTACTGGGGTTTCCTAGCCCTGGCGGTCCTATTTTTATCTCTTTTGAGGATCTTTTTTGCATGCTTGTGGTCTAGAATTTCTATAGGATCACCCTTTTATCTATTTGACTTGAAATTCAGGAATTAAAATCCTAAATTAATGCTGAATCCAAAAAAATTCTCTTGCAGGCTAATTAGTCCCCAAATTTTGGTATTAGAGAGGGATTAGGGCACGTTCTTACATCATAGGTAGAATTAGCATGCTATTTTATGCGTAAATAGTCAAAATATAGGACTGTTTTCCCCATCAAATGTTGTTGTTTTTTATTTGATTTTGATGATAGTTATCCTCTATTTATTCCTCTATTTTCCTGTTATTTTTGTAGATTTTTTCAGATCTGAAAGTAAACAAAAAAATGGCAAAAACAAAACCCTAATAAAATTTCTGCATCCTGTCATTTGCATTAGGGGTCTGAGTTTAGGTCTATTTCATCAACATAAGTATACTATTTTTTTCTGAGATTTTCAATGATTAATCTCTAATTATTTTCCTTAATTAATTTAATATTTTCCATATTTTACAAAACCTAAAAAAACAAAAAAAATCTGCATCCTAGAAACCCTAACTAGAAATCAAGTTTTTTTGCACATAATTAGAATCCTAGATTTTGTATCATCATTCCATTTTTTTTTTGTACTAAATTTGGTAGGAACCATCCTCACACATAATCCTCTATCCTGCAAGTTTTTTAGAATTTTTCTACTTTGAAATCTATGCAAACCTCTGCATCAAACCAAATCAAAAAAAATTTTGATTTCTACTATCCTGCATACTTGACTTGATTAAACCAATCACCTACCAAACCCCACCAAACCCAAGCCAACTTTGATTGATCACCTAACCAACATAAATCTAAGTCAGCCACATCATAAAAAAGAGACAAAAAAAATTTATTTCCTATTTTTTGTTATTAGATTGCACCATGGTTCATTGATTGTGCATCATCTCATCTAAACTAATATTAAGGGTAATTTTTCTCTATCAGATTAGGGCAGGATTTCATCACCAATCCTGGGCCCAAAACAACCACCTTGCATACTCACCCAAACCCTAATTAAAATTAACTAGCAACCTAATTGATTTAGGGACACCAACAGATCGGGTTCGAATCTAGTGAGGGAACTAGTGCACCCAACCCATCATCTATTACTGGAAGCTGGTGTCTAAGGATTGAGGTCCAGTACCAAATGCACTAAGTGGACTGGTGGTTATTTAATTAAGATCCTATCATAGGCAGGGGGACCTCCCACCACCCTATCTCTTACCTGGCTAGTGGAAGGATTAGGTATTGTGTTGTGTGTAACTTAAGTTAACTCACCTGATTTTGGCTCTACGTCTAGCAAACTCTAGAATGTGCTAACCCTTGTATGCTTGATTGCATCATAACACCTTGATTGATTGATTGATTGCATGACCACCAGGTCAGGAGTCTAGTACAACCAGTTTAACCCCCAACCTAGCTCAGCCATAGACAATGACTTTGGTGCTCAACTGAGGGCCCTTACTGATCAGGTAGCCCTAATGGATGCCCAAATAACCTGAAGGTTGGACCACGTAGAGAACCACTTAGGAAACATAGAGAGAACCCAAGAGTCCAACACTGAACCTGATCCTGAGTCACCTCTGTTGCCCAGTAAGCAACCCAAGAGGGGGGGTGAATTGGGTTTCTAAAAATTAATTGCAAGTGTATGAACCAATTCAATAAACAATCTAAGTACAATGAAATACAAGTATAATGTGCTCTTAAAGAGTATGCAGCAGAAATTTAAAAGCAATAAAGGTAAAAGCAAAAGAGAGAAACAAACAATCACAAATACAATCCAAGTATAGTGGTTTGGTGCTTTCCAATGCACCTACATCTACTCCTCAAGGGAGGCTAATTAGTTTTCTGGGCTCACTAATCAAAAACTGACTTATTTTCATAAGGCTCACAAGTCAAAACCTCCCTTGGTTTTGTGGGCTAACCAAGAACCTAATTAGTTTTAAGGCCACCAACAACCTCCCTTGGTTTTGCGGGCTAACCAAGAACCTAATTGGTTTTAAGGCTCACCAACAACCTCCTTGGTTTTTAAGGCTAACCAATAATCTTTACAACAAATATAAAGTTTGAAGTAAGGCAACAATAAAAGCTTTCTGAATAAAAGTAGATATTTCTTTGAAGATTTGAGGAATCACTTGTCTTCAACTCGATGAAGCCTCAATTCATGCTCAAGAATGTTGAACTTGAATGCTCTTGAAGGCTTTGAAAGCTTGGAGACTTCTTTTTGCTTGAAGGTAGTTGCTCTCAATGAATGGGAATGAATGCACTTGCTTTTTCTTTTCTATTATTGATCCCCTTGTATTTAGATTTGATTTCAATCACTTAAATACCTTCTCAAGGCCTCAAAGTTGGTTTATGACCATTAGACATGAAAAACTAGCTGTTGGAAGCTAAGAGGGCCGAGTTATGTGTTTGAAAAACTAGCTGTTACTGTTCCTAGAACTCCAAGCATCGATATTTCAAGCTGTGAGTCAACACTTGAGGTCGACATTTATATTTCATGAGTCAACACCTAGTTCAAATTTCTTCATTGAAGCTCTCTAGAATTCTCAGGTAAGTCAACACTTCTTCTGGTGAGTTGACACTTAAGTCGACACTTGAAATCCATGAGTCGACACTTCGAGCAAGTCTTCAATTTCAGCAAGTTCTATATCAAAATTTTCTCAGGCGATGAGCCGATCCTTGAGTCGATACTTGACTAGCATGAGTCGACACTTCAACCATGCCATCTAAAATTCTTTCTGTGTGCCGGCTTGAGTCGACACTTCCACTGTCATGAGTCGACACTTGAATTATGAGTTGACACTTTGGGTCGACACTTGCTAAGATTTCTTTAAAAAATCATTGAACCTCTGCTGAAACCAGTTTATGCTGAACTCTTTGTGTTATTTCAAGCAATCTTCAAGTGATTATGTCCATTTAAAACTAATATTTCATTCATGGAGGGGACTTCTTCACTTCTTTGACAAGCAATCAAAATTGTTGAATTGATGAGTACATTTTTTTATAAAAATATACTTTAAAGAAACAATTAGTACTCAACTATACTTAAGTATTTTGTTTATCATCAAAATCAATAACAGAGTCAACAATCTCTCCCTTTTTGATGATGACAAAACCTTTAGTATAAAACACATAATAAGCTCATTCGAAGAAGTTTTCAATTATACATAAGGCTTATTGCATATGTATTCAAACAAAGAAAGAAAGTTTAAAGGCTCATTTGAATCAAGTTTGGACTAAGAGTATCAAAGCTAAAAAGAAATTTATGTATCATGATACTCTAAAGAGAACATGCTCAAGAATAATAAATTCAGTAATGAAACAAGGTAAAAGTAGTCAAAAAGAGTTTTAAATAATAGATTGAAGAGTATAAATACTCTCCCTCAAGAGGTGATTTGAAAATTTTATTTTCAAAGATCTTTTAATGACATAAAGCTAAAATTAAACATCTAAACTTAAGAATTGGGCATGAAATTTTAGAAAAATAGATTTTGCAATTCAAAGGAGGAATTACTCCACCTTGCTCAGTGCTCAAAACATTTTTCTCGAACAAAATAGAGTTTTCATTTCATCTTCATTTCAAAACTTATCTTCATTGCACGAGAAATATATATCTTTTATCTCTCATTTTTACTTACGTATCTTTTAAAACTTATCTCTCATTAATACTTATATCTTTTATACTTACCTCTCCCCCTTTTTGTCAACATTAAAAAAAAAGAGAGAAGTCGAACATTGAAATTCAAAAACTGACATTCATTCATTCATTCAGAAGTGACAACATCCAAAGTCATAACATGAAGAGAACATTCCAATCATTCATGATATTGCATTCATTGATATATGTTTAATACAAAAGAGTAAGTAAACATAAAAACTATCTAAACAGCATACAAGGAGTGCATAAATGTAAACTATGTAAACATAAAGAGTATCCTAAGCACTATCCTCATCATCCGAGGATCCAATCTTAATCAGTTCTGTATTGGTAAAAGCACGAGATCGAGGCCACATAGATCAAAGATCACGAAGACAGATCCTAGTCAGTCTCGATGGAACATGATGGCCGCATCCTCTATGTCTAACATAAGTCCTGCCGCTAGATGGTGCAGATGAGGTAGAAGCTATGTCAGTAGCAGGAGAAGAACAGATCAGAGTGGCAATATCAACAACTATATGGAAAGGTGTATGATCGAATATAGGACCTGAATCAAGATGATGAAAACCAGGGATATAAAATCCTAGTTCCCTGATAAGGGAAGATGTATGCAATGGGGGAGAATCAATGATAGGTATATCAGTAACTGAAGGTATGACAGGTGTAGGTGCAGAAATGGAAGTGTGATCAGCTGGTCTGGAAAGAGGAGTGGGTAGAATAGGAGTCTGGAAAGATGAACTAGATGGATCATGAATGGGACTCCTAGGAGGGTCAGCTACTATCTCTGGCATTAGCTCTGTCATCAAATATGCCAAGTCAAACTCATCAGAGTTAGTCTCATCCAAATCTGGTCCCGGAGCAGGTGGTGCTGGAACTGAATCAACTGGAGCAGAAGTATCAGGAGCACACCTGGAAGAAGGTCTACTCAAAGCAGATAGAACGGCAGAGATCCCATCTCTTAGTCCTCGATAGCTCTCTCTTATCTCCATATGATATGTGTCGACTCGCTGATGAATGATCATCAACTCAGTCTCAATGCGAGCGACCTTGTCCTTTAGGCTCTCAGAAACTCCAAGAATATCAGACCATGCTGGCTCAGGCTGAGAAGCTGGCTTTGGCTATGTTGAAGACTTGAACTATATCTCAGGCATATCAATAGGTGGCTCTGAGGGCCCTGCCTCACCCAAAAAGATGCACTCCTCCTATTCTATTTCTTCATCTTTGTCAGTGGCCTGACCAAGTACTTGTCGTCTCCACTGGCCTCTGACAAGCTAGTACCCCATCCAGTGAAGAGATCTGATATCATAAACATCAATGTGTAGTAGCTGTCGATAGGGCTCATCATCCATCACTACACCACAAGCTCTGAAAAGTAATGTCAAGCCCATCCCATAGGGCAAACATAGTCTCTAACTGATGGATGCCTCCATCAACTGATGTACCATAAGTATCGGTAGGCATACAAAAGTATGCTGTAACAGAGAAACCATCATCGATAGCTCACGCTCTGTGATGAAGTCAAAATGGCCAGTCTTCGGTAGAAGAATCCGAGCTACTATGTGATGTAGCAACCTCATCTCAATTGATAGTCTCGAAGCAATCACAGTGGCTCTCTCAGGTAAGTCATCTATCTCGAAAATACAATGGAGACCACTAAATCTGTCTGCTAGACTGTCCATGATAGATCCTCTCATGGGTGTCCCATACTCTGCTCATAATCTCTACTATCACTGGGACATCACTACCTCTTACCTGAGCAACCCATCCTCACTACCTCGGGCTAGTGAACCATAGAACACTCGAATCAAACCTGGGTAGAATCTCTTAGTCCAAGAATAAAATGGCACCAAGCCTACATCCCTGAGCCACTGACCTATCCTAAATTACTGTTGATCAATGAACTCAAAGTCCACACGACATCTTCCGATGATGGTCTTTCAATCCCATCCGATTAGCCACAAGAAAGAGAGGTCTAGCGAGAATATCAGGTGCATCTGCTACTCTGGCTTCATGCCTAGCCTTGGTTATTCTTTCTTCTTCTTGATTGGATGGTCTTAGATGCTGGACAACTTGCTTCCTAGGCCCCATTCCAAAGATACAAGATTGAATTGCAAGAGGGGAAGAAACCTAGGGTTTCTACGATTCAAAATCAAAAGGAAGGGAGAAAACGGTAGAAATTAAAGCTAAAATTATCCCAAACAAAAATTTGAGAAGGTTGGAGGAGCGATTTGGAGGGAAGAAGTGGGTGGAACAGTGTTAGGGATGAGTCGGCTCGATTTGGAAGGAAAAAGATGAAGGAAACACTTCGTTTTCCTGTTTTTATTTCGGTTTGTCGTCGTTCAAGTGTCGACTCACAACACTAAGTCAAGTGTCGACACTTCCAGGTGTCGACACTTCGACTTAAAATCGAAAAAAAAAAGGAAATGAAGCCTTGATAAAAATGAATAGAATTTTAATGGAATTCAAGAAAATTAAACAAAATTAATAGTAAATTTGATTAATCAAGGGTCAAAGGATATGAAGAGATAGAATTTTTCAATCAAAAGGGTTGATGACTCTAAGTTCTCTTCTAATCATACTGAATCGATCTTCTTAGAGATGCTTAGTCAATATATCAGCTAATTGTATTTCATTACAAACAAATTCAAGCACAACATCATTATTTTCAACATGATTTCTAATGAAATGATGCCTAATTTCAATATGTTTACTTCTAAAGTGCTGAACAGGATTTTTAGTTAAGTATATTGCACTAGTATTATCACATTTTGTGGGTGTCTTACTTAGTTTGATTCCAAAATCTTCAATTTGCTGCTTAATCCATAAGATTTGAGCACAACAACTTCTTGCTGCAATAAACTCAGCCTCAGCTGTGGATAATGCAACCAAAGTTTGTTTCTTGCTAAACCAAGAGATTAAGTTAACTCCTAGAAATTGGCAAGTTCTACTAGTACTTTTTCTATCAAGTTTACAAGATGGGCTCACAGGTGTACCTATTGACTTAGTAGTCTCCATCACAAACTTCTTTAAGATATCTCTTATATACTTAGCTTGGTTGATGAAGATTCCATCCTTAGTTTGCTTGATTTGGAGTCAGAGGAAAAATTGAGTTCTCTTATCATGCTCATTTTGAATTCTCCCTGCATAAGATTGGCAAACTCTTGACAAAGAATCTCATTAGTAGTACCGAATATAATATCATCAACATAAATTTGTGCTACTAACAAATCATCATTTTTCTTCTTTAGAAATAAAGTTGTGTCAATATGGCCTCTAGAAAAATCATTTTCAATCAAAAACTTGCTGAGTCTTTCATACCATGCTTGGGATGCTTGCTTTAAATCATAAAGTGCTTTGTGCAATTTAAAAACATAATCAGGATGTGCATGATTTTCAAAATCAGGTGGTTGTTCAATAAATTCTTCTTTTGCTATATAACCATTTAGATTAGCACTTTTAACATCCTTTTAAAAAAGTTTGAAGTTCATAAACAAGCAAATGCTAATAGTAGTCTAATTGCCTCAAGTCTAGTAACAGGAGCAAAGGTTTCATCAAAATCAATTCCTTCCTCCTGATTGTAACCTTTGGCAACTAGTCTAGCTTTATTTATAGTTACAATTCCATTTTCATCCAATTTATTCCTAAATACCCATTTTGTGCCAATAATAGAAACGTTATATGGTCTTTCTATTAATGTCCAAACATTATTTCTTTCAAACTGAATTAGTTTATCTTGCATAGCATTTATCCAGTTAGGGTCTTTTTCAACATCTTCAAAACATTTTGGCTCTATTTGAAAAACAAAAGCAATATAATCACATTCATTTTTTATTGAAGATCAAGTTCTTATCCCTTTTGATGGATCACCTAGGATTAACTCCTTAGGATGTCCATGAGCATACCTCCACTCCTTGGGTTGATCTTGATGCTTTGGTGCGGATTGTATGGCTTCTTCTCTTTTATTTTTGTCTTGATCTTCTTCACCTTGTTGAGAAGGTTGTCTTCCAATGTCAGCTTCTCTAACTTGTCAGTACCTGCACATGCATCAGAAGTATCCTCTTTTCTAGAGGATTTGTTAGTAGACTTTTTAAAAACTACATGTACAGACTCCTCTACAACTAGGATTCTTTTGTTAAAAACTCTGTATGCCCTACTTGATATGGAATATCCTAGAAAGATACCATCATCAGACTTAGCATCAAATTTTCCAAAATTGTCTTTACCATTATTCAAAATGAAACATTGACAACCAACAACTCGAAAATATTTTAAAGTTGATTTTCTTTGATTCCAAAGTTCATAAGGAGTTTTCTTTAAAATAGGATGAATTAAAATACGATTCAAAACCTAACAAGCAGTATTAATTACTTCAGCCCAAAAATACCTTAGCAAATTATTTTTGCAAAGCATAGTGCGTGCCATTTCTTCTAAAGTATGATTTTTTCTTTCTACAACCCCATTCTGTTGGGGTGTCCTAGGTACAGAAAAATTATGTTCAATCCCTTTTTTCATTGTAAAAGTTTTTGAAATCTTGATTTTCAAATTCAGAACCATGATCACTACGTATGCAAATAACTAAAGTACCTTTTTTATTAGATACCTTTCGGTAAAACTTTGTGAATACTGAAAATGATTCATCTTTATGAGCGAGAAAGAAAACCCAAGTAAACCTTGAAAAGTCATCCACTATAACTAATCCATATCTCTTACCTCCTAGACTAGATATTCTAATTGGTCCAAAGAGATCTATATAGAGTAGTTCTAATGGCCTACCAGTAGTAACAAAGCCTTTAGGTTTGAAAGATATTTTTACTTGTTTTCCAAGTTGGTAAGCTTCACAAACTCTATCTTTTTCAAAACTAAGTTTTGGCAAATCTTTTACTAAATCATTTTTGCAAAGTATTGAGAGTAAATACATGCTAGCATGTCCTAGTCTACAATGACATAGCCAACTAGTCTCATTTATAGTAGAATTTATTGCAACTAGGCATTCTCCATGAGGCAAAGATAGATTGTCCAAATCCACTAGATAAATATTACCGTGCCTTTTTCCAATGAATTTTACTCTATTTTTATCAAGACTAGCAATCATGCAATAGGATGATTTGAAAATAACTTGAAAACCTTTATCACAAAATTGGCTAATACTTAAAAGATTATGCTTTAAACTTTAAACTAAAAGTACATTATTAATGCAAGTAGAAGAGGAGATGTGAACCTTACCAATACCAATGATTTTTCCTTTACCATTATCACCGAAGGTCACACTCCCTCCATTTATTGCCTCAAGAGAGGTGAATTGCTTCACATCTCCTATCATGTGTCTTGAACAACCACTATCAAGATACCATAGCCTTTTATTTTCCTTGGCTGCAAGACATACCTGTAAAACAAATCAAGTTTTATTTTTAGGTACCCAAGCCAACTTAGGTCCTTTAGGGTTAGTACTTAAATTAGTTCCTTTTGGAATCCAAACCTTTCCAAAATTATTGATTTTTTTCAAATTGCATTGAAAAGCTTTATGACCTGGTTTTTTGCATGAAAAACATGTAATGCTTGATATGCAGGTACAAAAATAATTTTAAAATATCTTTACTATTTTTGAGGTTTATATCTTAATCTTGCTTTATTAAAAATAGCTCTTTGATTATTAAAAAGAAGATCTAGTTTTTCATAACTATAAGTAAACTTTTCAACAAAGGGTTTTATTTTATCAAGTTCATTTTTATAGTTATTATTTTCTATCTCTAGATCTTTGTTTTTCTTTAAAAGATCACCATTTAAAACAATAGCTTTAGGTCTTTTTAAAATTTCATTTTTCATTGTTAAAGCTATGTTTTTCTTTTCTAAAATATCAAGTTTACTTTTCAATTCACTAACTTTATTTAAAAGAGAATTGTTTTTATATGAAAAACTATTTGCATGCTTTTTCAATTTTCAGATAAAATCAATTTATAATCATGCATCAAATCATCAAATATATTTTTTAATCCATCAAAAGTAAAATCTACTTCAAAGTTAGAAATTATCTCTTCTTGTTCTTATTGTGCCATGAAACATAGATTGACAACTTCAATTTGTTCTTCATCTGAGCTGAAGTCCTCGCTCATAGCTTTCTTCCTAAGCTTCTTTCTTGATTTTTTTAGGAGAGGACAGTCAAACTTGTAGTGCCCAGGCTTCTTGCATTCGAAGCATGTTGGTATTTCCTTCTCCTTTTCTTTTTCTTTCTCCTTTTCTTTTCCCTTGTCTTTACTTGTTTGGAACCTTTTCTTGTAAGGGAACTTTCTTCTTTTCATAAATCTTCTAAACTTCCTTGCTAGAAGAGCTTCCTTACTCTCATCCTCTTCTTTTTCTTTAGATTCTTCATTTGAGGATTCTACTTGAATTGTAGATTTCAAGGCTATCCCCTTTTTCTTTTTGTCCAAGTCCATAGATTTCTGTTTCAGATTTAGCTCATAAGTCATGAGTGATCCCACTAATTGTTCAAAGGATAATTTGTCAACATCTTTATCTTCTTGTATGGCGGTCACCTTTGGATCCCATGAAGTTGGAAGTGACCTGAGAAATTTGTTGACAAGATCAACATTAGACATGATTTTTCCTAAACTTCTCATGCCATTAATAATGTTTGTGAATCTAGTGTACATGTCAGTGATAGATTCATTTGGTTCTATTTGGAACATCTCATAAGTATGCACTAACATGTTTACTTTTATATTCTTCACTTGATCAGTACCCTCATGGGTAACTTTAAGTGTGCCCCATATTTTCTTAGCAGATGTGCATGTAGAAATTCTATTGAATTCACTAGGATCTAATGCACAATAAAGGATATTCATTACTTTCACATTAATCTCGGATTGTTTAATATCATTTTTATCCCAATCCTCATCGAGCTTTGGGATGGAAATACCATAAACCACAATCAAAGGAATATGTGGACCCTTATCAATAACAATCCATAAATTATAATCTATTGAATATATGTAAATTTTTATTCTAGTTTTCCAATAAGTATAATTTGTTCCATTAAAATATGGAGGTCTATTTGAGGCTTGTCCCTCAACTACACTAGTACCAAGGGAGGTTGGCATAGATCTTTACTCAAGGCGGTTAGACCTATATACTGAGAACGTGGCTCTGATACCACTTGTTGCCCAGTAAGCAACCCAAGAGGGGGGGTGAATTGGATTTCTAAAAATTAATTCCAAATGTGTGAACCAATTCAATAAACAATCTAAGTACAATGAAATATACGTGTAATGTGCTTTTAAAGAGTATGGAGCAAAAATTTAAAAGCAATAAAGGTAAAAGCAAAAGAGAGAGACAAACAATCACAAACACAATCCAAGTACAGTGGTTCGGTGCTTTCCAATGCACTTACATCCACTCTCCAAGGATCACTTGGGAATTCACTATAATCTCCACCGATTACAACTGATTAGATTTTCGGGCTCACTAATCAAAACCCGACTTGTTTTCAAAAGGCTCACAAGTCAAAACCTCCCTTGGTTTTGCGGGCTAACGAAGAACCTAATAGTTTTAAGGCTCACCAACAACCTTCCTAGGTTTTGCGGGCTAACCAAGAACCTAATTTATTTTAAGGCTCACCAACAATCTCATTGGTTTTCAAGGCTAACCAATAATCTTTACAACAAATATAAAGTTTGAAGTAAAGTAATAATAAAAGCTTTCTAAAAAAAGCAGATATCACTTTGAAGCTTTGAGAAATCTTTTGTCTTCAACTCGATGAAGCCTCAATTAATTCTCAAGAATGTTGAACTTGAATGCTCTTGAAGGCTTTGAAAGCTTGGAGACTACTTTTTGCTTGAAGGTAGTTGCTCTCAATGAATGGGAGTGAATGCACTTGCTTTTTCTTTTCTATTATTGATCCCCTTGTATTTAGATTTGATTTCAATCACTTAAATACCTTTCTAAGGCCTCAAAATTGGTTTATGGCCGTTAGACATGAAAAACTAGCCGTTGGGGGCCAAGAACTTCAAGTATCAACACTTCAAGTTGTGAGTCGACACTTAGGGTTGACACTTACATTTCGTGAGTCGACACCTAGATCAAATTTCTTCATTAAAGCTCTCTGGAACTCTCAGGTGAGTCGACACTTCTTCTGGTGAGTCGACACTTGAGTTGATATTAGACATCCATGAGTCGACACTTCAGGCAAGTCTTCAATTTTAGCAAGTTCTGTATCAAAATTTTCTCAGGCGATAAGCAGATCCTTTAGTCGATAACTTGAGTCGATACTTGACTAGCATGAGTCGACACTTTAGCCGTGCCATCTGAAATTCTTTCTATGTGCCAGCTTGAATCAACACTTCCACTATCATGAATCAACGCTTGAGTTGTGAGTCGATACTTGCTGAGATTTCTTTAAAAAACAACTGAACCTCTACTGAAACCAGTTTGTACTGAACTCTTTATGTTATTTCAAGCAAACTTCAAGTGCTTAAATCCATTTAAAACTAATCTTTCATTCATGGAGGGGACTTCTTCATTTCTTTGACAAGCAATCAAAATTATTGGATTAATGAGTACATTTTTCTATAAAAATATACTTTAAAGAAATAGTTAGTACTCAACTTATACTTAAGTATTTTGTTTATCATCAAAATCAATAACGGAGTAAACAACCTCTTCCCACTTTCCCTAATCCTAGGAGAGCCCCATATCATGACCCAATCTAGGAGTCCAATTAGGAGCTCTAGGACCAGGAAGAGAGACTTTTGAGGAGCCTCAAGATAGATGCACCCACCTTTGATGGCACCCTAGATTCCAAGATCTATATAGATTGGGAAGGAGCATGGAATAATTTTTTGAATGGTATGACTTGAGTGAGGAAAATAGGTGTAAATTTGCCAAACTTAGGTTAACCAACCATGCTAGGTTATACTGGGGAGACGTAGAAAGCCTAATCAGATAAAGAAACAAAGCTCCCATAGATACCTGGATGGCCATGAAGCTAAAACTTAGAGAGAAATATGTTCCCCCATCCTACCAACAAAGACTTCTAGACCAATGGCAAAGGTTAAATCAGGAAAGTAGGTCTATGAAAGAGTACATAGCCAAGTTTGATGAGTGCGCCAAAAGGTGTTGCCTAGACGAACCCGAATCAGTGACCCAATCTAGGTTTAGGGCTGGCCTTCGTGAAGACATCCAGTGGGAACTGTCACAATGGCAAATTCAAGACCTAGAGGAAGCCTATTATATAGCTAGGAAATTCGAGTCATATCAGAGGAAACTCATGATCAGTCAATCTAAGTCCAACAAGAATAATCCTCTTGAACCCAAGCCCAGACCTAGCCGACTTCCTTCAGACCAGCCAATTCCCATTGCCCCTAGCCAGACCCTAGGACCTAGTCAGGTATGTCCGAGCCAATCCAGCCCAAGCCAACCCTGCCCGAGCCAACCCAACCCAAGCCGACCCAAGTTCGGTATCCCACTAGTTCCCATGACTGATAAGAGTGAGGAACCTGAAGTTCAAAATGATTGCACTAATATTCAAGACTTAGGATATCCCCAGGTTGAAGAGTTAGAGAAGAATAAGAGCAAGTCACCAGAGGTTCAAAGAAGATCCAACATCACATGCTTTAGCTGCCACAAATTGAGACACTATGCTAGCCAATGTCCAACCGAAGCCTTATATCTAGGAGAGCTAGAAGAGGATGAGTTTGAACCCTTTACTGAACCTGAAGAAAAGGTGTATGAGACTGATTCAAGTCTGAACGAGAAGTATGAAGAGGTTAAAATCATTGAAAATCTAGGGAAAGAAACTCCTGATCCCATTGAAGAGTCTAAAGAAGATACCTATGACTTGAGCCTAGAGCAAGAAAGCGAACCCACTGAGGACCTAATAGAAAAAGATCCTGAACCCACTAAAAAATTTGGAGAAGGAGAGACTGTGATGCGGAACTAAAATGCATGCAAAATTATTTTTGTAATTTTTTTGATTAAGTTATGTGTTTAATTCCCGAAGAACAAGCCATAAATCTAAGTAAAGAATTCTATGCAAGCAAAAAACAACAGCATGCAAAGTATAACCTAAAAAGCAATAAGAAAGAGGATCGCCGAGGCTGAGAAGTCTCGGTTGGGCTAGTTCCCCTTCAATAATGCTACTAGCAAGCAAAGGGGGTGTACCTGACAACAGTTGATGCACTTGATGAGGATCGTAGATGAAGGGATCGCTCTCGCTCTCGAATGCGGCCTGGATGATCAAGCCGGAGACCCGCAGATTCTTGGCTTTCAACCCGGTGATCCAATCGCTGCCCGGCTGGAGTCGTTGGATTCGTAGAAGTTGAGAGACCTGCAAACAGCCTATCAAGGGTTAGGAATCACTGAAAGGATGAAGGTATAAACTGAAAATCAACAAAGGAAAGGAAGGTTTGAGCTTGGGCAGCCAGGGCTTGGAGAGGTGGATGGCGGCTGGAGGCTGGGCGCAAGACACAAAGAAGAAGGACGGGTTCACATAGAATCCCCTTAGCACATAGCAGATAGCACATCATAGTTGGAAAACTCAAGTATATTCATTCTAAAGTTATTAAATTTTCATACAAGGGGTCCTTTAAATAGAGTCATGAGACTTAGGGCCCAAGCAAAAAAAAATAAGGAAAATAAGGGGTGGCCACTTTCTTTCCAAAATGTGGGGCTGAATATATGGAAGAAAACACTCTCATGCCATACAAAATCCCTCTAAACAAGATAGGTAGTGGGCAGCCAAAGGGGGGGAACCAAGGGGTGCCAACTTCTTACTTCTCTTGGCTTGGGGTGGACCACTTCTTTTCTAAGCAAGCTAGCATAAATCATGGGATTCATGTTTATCTGTTTTGACTTTCCTTCTTGTCATGTTTGTGTGTGGAGTTGGTGTGCTTGGGGTGTGGAAGGGGTGTGCTGGTGTGTGGTCATCAACTCCTCATGCATGGGCCAACTTCATGATCCTTCTAAGTGGCAAAATCTAGGGTGTGACTGGGACTCCAAGCGGCTGCTGAGGTGGCACGCTGGGTGGTGTCCTTCACATACTTGAGTCTTCTTTGACTGGGCTTGACTTAATATAGACTCAATATAACTGGACATGATTGCAAGACTCGGAATATGATTAGCTCAACATGAGCTGACTTGATCGACTAATCCAAAACCCTAATGGTATGGATCAAATGCTACATACAGGACTCAATTAATGAAAAGAAAAGCTCTACTAGGCTAAGCCCTTATTACAAACTGGACTCAAATACTACTAGTAATCCATAGAGGGTTGAGAAGCCTCTGTCTTATTCTGGTGCCTCTGGAGTCCCCACCAATTCTCTCAAGGTGGGAGGAACTCAACCCTGTCAAGTAAGGATCATACTGGCTCATAAATCTCTCGAGATGGTCTGGGTCGAGGCGTACAAGTCTTCTTGAGAAATACATGAATCATCTGATTCTGGCTGGCCTTGCCATCGGATCAGGTAGCGTTGATAGCCGCGGTCCTGGGTCATGATGGCTTGATCATCTAGGATATGCTCGATCCGTTCTCCTCTCTTAGGCTAATTAATTGATGGACACTTTAGGCTAGGGTCATTCACAATGGAAGGAGTAGGTCCAAAGACTTCTCTGGGTATCGCTGCCGATTTCCTATACTTAACCAGGTCTACGATATTGAAGGTAGAACTAATGCCCAAATCCGGAGACAAATCTAACACATAGGCAGTTGGTCCAACCTTCTCTATCACTTTAAAAGATCCAGCTCCACGACATGAAGCTTCTCTTTAGGCCTAAGCCTAACCAAGATAGAATTTCCTACCTTGAATCCATTGGCCCTTATTCGAGAATTAGCCTGTTTGTTAAATGTTTTATTACTTAAATTACTCTTATGGCTAATATCCTGATGCATATGCGATGCGATGTTCAGTGCAGGTGTGGACATGCTGGGCACATGCAGACTCCTAACATGTGATGTAAAGGACTCAAACTAACGCCTAATAGACTCGACTATGCATTCCTATCGAAAAAATTTTTATTGGACTCTTATGGGCCTAAACCTAATAGACTATAAACTCTCTAGGGTCTGACCCTGGTGTGGTATGCACAAGAGAATTTACAATGGACTCCTAGAAAATGCCATAAGGTCTTCTAAAAGTAGGTCGCAAACCTAACATACTCAAAGAAATGGTGTATTCGAACGACCTCAACAAAGTGCAATTGGAAAGTTTGGGAAATATTGGAAGCCTTAGGATAGGGTAGGAAATAAGAATCGGAGTCTTGGGATAATTTATTGGAAACATGAAATAGACCCTGGTTACTAGGGATGACCTTACGATTTGAACTTTGATCTATGGGTGACATAAGGTCCACTTGAAGGATAGAGAATTTGGTCATTGCAAGTGCAAGGTCTTTAAGAAAGGATGACTTAATCAGCTCAAGAAAAATTTCATCAACTAGGGTTGGAGGAATGAGCTCTTCATGAAAATACTAAATGAGGTCTGGGGTTGAGGCTAAAGGAGTGGGCTCTTCCTGAGGGTATTGACTTATAGGAACCAAGTCCTCACTAATTTCCTGTTGTGCTATTACTTCAGGACTAGGCTCTATAATTTCATCTTTGCCTAGGATTTCCTCAGGCAAGGTACTAGAGTGATCCTCAAAGTCTTCTCCTTCGTATTCATCTACTAAACTTATGTCAGCCTCATATATCTCTATAATGGGTTCTTCCTCAGGCTCATTAATGGGTTCAGGGGTCTTTTCCTTACAAACTAATGGGATAGGAGTAGGCTGGTTTGAAGGACTTTGCCTAAGAATTGTTCTAAAGGTGCTAATCATGCTGGGCTTAGGTTAGCTCCCCATGAGTTCTTTTTGATAAGACTCGAATTCCTTAGCAATCAGATTAGCTTCCTCTAGAGTATGAATTTTTCATTGAAATAATTCTCCCTGGATGTCCCTATGTAGGCCAGCTCGAAACCTCGATATAATCTTATAGTCTGGTTCAACTGTGTTGCATCTCCTAATAAACACATTAAATTGGTCAATGTGTTCAGACACAGTCATATACCTTGTCTCAAATTGTACTATTGCTCTAAAAGTTGGTGCTCACAAAATCTACCTGGGTACTTTGCTCTCAACTTAATTCTCATTGATCTCCAAGTAAGTATTTCATCTCCCCGTTGATAACATTTATCCTCAATATCTTCCCAGTATCGCTTAGCATGTTGGATTAGCTTACGTGTAGCCAATCTAAATTTTCCTAACTTTGTCATCTGAGTGTTCTCAAAATACTGATCCATTATTTCTTCCCAATCAATATACATCTCAAGATCTAGGCTTCCATCAAAAGTGGGTGCATAGGGTTGGGTGTGTCTAACAGGTCTTTCCTCTGGGTCCACCAAGTATGGGTATGGGCTTCTAGGGTTGGACTCAGGGGCAAGATCATGATGAAAAGCTCGTGGATCAGAGGTACTGGGCTTAGGGGATCTAAATTCAGTATGGGTCCTATGGGCTCCTTCATAGGTCAAAGAATGATTCAATTAGGTGAAAGATTGGGCTACCTGCTTAGTAAGGGCTTTAATCTGGGCTTCAAGATTTTCCATGGATTCAGCCAAAGGTGGAGAGGGTGGATGATATGAAGCTCCTGATCTAATGCACATACAAGACTCAACACTGACTCGACTACAGCTGCCTAGACCTAAAGCCCAATCAGAATGGGTTGACTCAACTTACACAACTCAAATCCTAGTGCACATACAAGACTCAACACTGACTCGACAACAACTGCCTAGATCTAGAGCCCAATCAGAATGGGTTGACTTAACTTACACACAACTCAAACCCTAGTCCTTCAATTGGCCAAGTAAGAGGTGGGATGGTGGGAGGTCCCCGTGCTCTCACAGGGACCTAGTTAAGGAACCACCAATCCGCTTAGGTTGTCTGACACTGTACCTCTAGCCTAGACACCAACATCTAGTAATAGGAGATGAATTGGGTGCACTAGTCATCCCACAATGATCGAACCCGATCGATTGGTGTCCCTAGCCCACTAGGGCAAATTAAGTCTAGTTAATTTTAAATTAGGCTTGGGACCGAATGCAGGGGATGTGGTTTTTGGGCTAAGGAAAGGTAATGACCTCCTTCCCTTATCTTGGATATTGATTCCCTTAAGTTAATTATGCAATGATGGCAGGCAGACGAAAATGCAAATTAAGGTTTTAAGTGTTTTTGGTGTTTTAGGAGTATATGTATTTTTTTGTTTTGGTGATTTTTAAAATAGAAAGATAATTCACAAATAATGACCTAATATGCAGAGAACATGCCAAAATTATAAGATATGAAAAAATTATACTAAAACAACCCTAAACTTGCTAAAATTGGTTTTGTTGCCAAAAATAAGGTAGAACTGTCTCAAGCGGTATTTCGGCTAGCAGAAAATCCACAGACTGAAATAATTCCTAAGAAAATTTAAAAAATTAATTTCAATTATGTCGAATTCAGAAAAATAAATTTTATATTTTTTTGAATTCTATACTAGTAGAAACAATTGAAACAACATGCTATGTACTAAGAAGGTCGAGATGCAAAATGATCCTAATGAACACTTTGTTTTCTTCTTCAGTGGTCAAATCATAGCGGCACCCCTACATGTCATAAGAGATCTCGTAGATTTGGAAAAGAGGGTCTTCTTGTCTCCTATGACCGGATGGCCATGGTGAAGCACCCGATCTGAGTATTCAAAGAGAACTGAGCCTAACTTGGCTCTAATACCAAATGATGCGAAACTAAGATGCATGCAAAAATATTTTTGTAATTTTTTTGATTAAGTTATGTATTTAATTCCCAAAGAACAAGCCATGAATCTAAGTAAAGAATTCTATGCAAGCAAGAAACGATAGCATGCAAAGTAGAACCTAAAAAGCAATAAGAAAGAGGATCGCCAAGGCTGAGAAGTCTCGATTGGGCTAGTTCCCCTTCAATAATGCTACTAGCAAGCAGAGGGGGTGTACCTAATAATAGTTGATGCACCCGATGAAGATCGTAGATGAAGGGATTGCTCTCGCTCCCAGATGTGGCCTGGATGATCAAGCCGAAGACCCACAGATTCTTGGCTTTCAACATGGTGATCCGATCACTGTCCGACTGGAGTCGTTGGATTCGTAAAAGTTGAGGGACCTACAAACAACCTATCAAGGGTTAGGAATCACTGAAAGGATGAAGGTATAAACTGAAAATCAGCAAGGGAAAGGAAGGTTTGAGGTTGGGCGGCCAGGGCTTGGAGAGGTGGATTGCGGCTGGAGGTTGGGCGCAGGACATAAGGAAGAAGGAGGGGTTCACACAGAATCCCCTTAGCACACAGTAGATTGCACACAACAGTTGGAAAACTCAAGTATATTCATTCAAAAGTTATTAAATTTTCATACAAGGGGTCCCTTAAATAGAGTCATGAGACTTAGGGCCCAAGCAAAAGAAAATAAAGAAAATAAGGGGTGGCCACTTTCTTCCAAAAGTGTGGGGCTGAATACATGGAAGAAAACACTCTCATGCCATACAAAGTCCCTCCAAACAAGGTAGGTAGTGGGCAGCCAAAGGGGGAAACCAAGGGACGCGAACTTCTTACTTCTCTTGGCTTGGGGTGGACCACTTGTTTCCTAAGCAAGCTAGCATGAATCATGGGATTCATGTTTATATGTTTTGACTTTCTTTCTTGTCATGCTGGCATGTGGAGTTGGTGTGCTTGGGGTATGGAAGGGGTGTGCTGGCGTGTGGTCATCAACTCCTCATGCATGGGCCGACTTCATGATCCTCCAAGATGGTGAAATCCAGGGTGTGACTAGGACTCCATGCGGCTGCTGTGGTGGCACGCTAGGTGGTGTCTTCACATACTTGAGTCTTCTTTGACTGAGCTTGATTCAATATAGACTTAATACAACTGGACATGATTACAAGACTCAGAATATGATTAGATCAACATGAGCTGACTTGATCGACTGATCCAAAACCCTAATGGTATGGATCAAATGCTACATATAGGACTCAATTGATGAAAAGAAAAACTCTAATAGGGTAAGCCCTTATTACAAACTGGACTCAAACACTACTAGTAATCTACAAAGGGTTGAGAAGCCTCTGTCTTATTCTGGTGCATCTGGTGTCCCCACCAGACTGAGCCAAGATCAAACATAGTTGATGAGAGTGAGGGTTGTTAACTCTATTATTGATTTTGATAATAAGTAAAATACTTAAGTATAAGTTGAGTACTAACATATTCTTTGAAGTGTGTTTAATAGAAAAAGGTACTCATCAAAACAACTAAATTGGATTGCTTGTCAAATGATGAAGAAGCTATTTGTATGGATGAAAGATCAGTTATAAATGGACTTAAATACTTGAGAAATGCTTTAAAGGACTTAAAGAGTTCAGCTCAAAAAGGTCTCAGCCAAAGTTCAGTGATTTTTAAAAAAATCTCAGCAAGTGTCGACTCAAAGTATCGACTCAAAGTTCAAGTGTCGACTCATGGCAGTGCAAGGTCGACTCAAGCCAGGATACAGAAAGAGTTTCAGATGGCTTGGCTGAAGTATCGACTCACATCACTCAAGTGTCAACTCAAGGTGTCGACTCAAGGATCGACTCAAGGACTGAGACAAATTTCTTACAGAAGATGTTGAAGTTGAAGACTTACCTGAAGTGTCAACTCATGGATATCAAGTATCGACTAAAGTGTCGACTCACTTGAAGAAGTGTCGACTCACTTAAGAATTCTAGAGTGCTTCATGAAGAATTTTTAACTAGGTATCAACTCATGGGACTTAAGTGTCGACCATAAGTATCGTCTCATAACTTGAAGTATCGACACTTAGAGTTCTGGAAATAGTAACGGCTAGTTTTTCAAACGCAGAACTCGACCCTCTTGGCTCCCAACAGCTAGTTTTTCATGTCTAACGGTCATAAACAAACTTTGAGGCCTTAGGATGGTATTTAAGTGATTCAAATCAAATTAAAATACAAGAGGATGAAAAGAAAATAAGAAAAAGAAAGAAAAGCAAGTACATTCACTCCCATTCATTGAGAGCAACTACCTTCAAGCAAAAAGAAGTCTCCAGGCATTCAAAGCTATCAAAAAGCATTCAAGTCCAACACCTTTGAGTATTGATTGAGGCTTCATCAAGTTCAAGACAAGCAACTTCTCCAAGCTTCAAAGAGATATCAGCTTTTTATTAGAAAGCTTTTCTTGTTTACTTTACTTCATCTCATATCTTTGTTGTAAGGATTTTTGGTAAGCTTAAGAACAAAACCAAGGAGGTTATTGGTTAGCCTTTGAAAACTAAGGAGGTTATTGGTTAGCCTTTGAAAACCAAGAAGGTTTTTGGAAAGCCTAGTTGAAAACCAAGGAGGTTATTGGTTAGTCTTTGAAAACCAAGAGGTTTCTTTGGTGAGCCTTGTAAAAACCAAAAGGGGTTTTGATTAGTGAGCCCGGAAAACTAATCGGCTGTAATCATGGGAGATTATAGTGAATTCCCAAGTGGGCCTTGGAGAGTGGATGTAGGTGCATTGAAAAGCATCGAACCATTATACTTAGCTTGTGTTTGTGATTGTCTCTAGCTTTCTTTACTTGCTCTTATATTTGTTACATTTATATTTCCATTGCATACTCTTCAAGAGCACACTATTTCACCTCACACTAGCACTTAATTTAATATTTGTATTGGCACATATTCTTGCGAGTAATTTTTAGAAACTCAATTCACCCCCCCTCTTGGATTGTTTATTGGGCAACAAGTGATATCAGAGCCACGTTCTCAGTATATAGGTCTAACCACCTTGAGTAAAGATTTATGGCAACCCCCCTTGCTACTAATGTAGTTCAGGGACAAGCCTCAAACAGACATCCATACTTTAATGGAACTAATTATACTTACTGAAAAACTAGAATGAGAATTTACATGCATTCTATAGATTATAATTTATGGAAAGTAGTTGATAAAGGTCCTCATATTCCTTCGGTCGTGGTTAATGGTGTTTCCATCCCAAAGCTTGAAGAAGATTTGGATGAAAATGATATTAAATAATCCGAGATCAATACAAAAGCAATGAATCTCCTTTATTGTGCATTCGATCCTAGTGAATTCAATAGGATTTCTACATGCACATCTGCCAAAGAAATATGGGACACACTTAAGGTTACCCATGAGGGTACTGATCAAGTGAAGAACACTAAGGTTAACATGTTGTGCATACTTATGAGATGTTCCATATGGAACCAAATGAATCTATCATTGACATGTATACTAGATTTGCAAACATTATAAATAGCATGAGAAGTTTAGGTAAAATTATGTCTAATGCCGATCTTGTTAACAAAATTCTCAAGTCACTTCCAACATCTTGGGATCCAAAGGTGACAGCCATACAAGAAGCCAAAGATATTGACAAACTACCATTAGAGCAGCTAGTAGGATCGCTCATGACTTATGAGCCAAATTTGAAACAAAAGTCTATGAATTTAGACAAGAAGAAAAAGAGGATAGCTTTCAAGTCTATAACTCAAGAAGAATCCTCAAATAAAGAATTAGAAGAAGAAAAATATTATGAGAGTGAGGAAGCTCTTTTAGCAACAAAATTTAGAAGATTTATGAGGAGAAAGAAATTTCCTTACAAGAAAAGTTTCAACCAAGAAAAGAAAAGGGAAAGGAAAAGGAGAAAGAAAAGGAAAAGGAGGAGGTACTTATCTGCTTTGAGTGCAAGAAATCGGGACACTACAAGTTGATGGGGACCCGAGAGCCCAGCCACCTCAGTAGCCACGTGAACCCGAGAGCCCAGCCACCTCAGTAGCCACGTAAAGTCCCAGTCACAGCAGGCATCATCCATCCTGTTAGGTATCCCAAGATCTTCATGACATCATCCAAGCCCAAAAGGAAGTAGATCAGCGCCCCATATGAAAGTTGTGGACCATCCAAGAGAAGATGGAAGAAACTCATATGGTATCCAGGCAGACTAGGCAGCATATGAGCACCCTCCCTCTTATTCTTGATTTATGAGATTTTTTTCTTGTACTGCCCAACCTTTTATGGAAGATAGGTGGCACCATCCCTTGATCCTCTCCATGTTTTATTCCACCTATAAGGAAATAATGTGGCGCCTCCACTCTTTTCTTTTATTTCCATGTAATCCAAGGGCTAGGGTCAATTATAAAAAGACCCCTTTCATGTATGAAGAATAACCATTGATGAATAAAAAAAATTTCTTGAGTTCTATGTGAAGGATCTGTGTGATCCCAGGGATTCTATGTGATCCCTGATTTGGGCATCTATGTGAGCCCAGGAAATCTGTGTAATCCCTTCCCCTTCTTTCCAGGGTTTCTGTGTGATCCCTGATTTGGGCATCTGTGTGAGCCCAGGATGTCCGTGTGATCACTTCCTTTTCTTTTCAGGATATCTATGTGATCCTAGGGCATTTGTGTGAGCCCTGTTGCTGTGTGCTTTGTTTTTCTAGGGGAATCTGTATGAACCTCTGTAAATCTTAATCCCTAGTGACTTCTACACTCACCAGCGATCCATCCTCGTGCATCTGTCTCGCATCAATTTGGTATCAGAGCATGGAAGATTAGGATATGCTTCATCCCTCATGCCATACTAGTTCATCCAAAGCTTCCACAGCCTCCCTGTTCATCCAAAGCTTTTGCAGCCTCCATGACAGATCCTGCCCCTACCAAGCGGGATCCACGCTGCCAGCCTCCACCACCGTTGCCATCAAGACCTTCCTTGAATTCCCTGCCATCGCCGCCACCTCCTCCCCGTCCTCCTTCACAGTCCTGATCAAGGCCCGCGCCCCGCCTCTCACCTGCACCCACCCCCTCCACGACGCTCATGCTGCCCTCGACCTCGTTGCCGTGCTTGATGTCAGCCAGAGCATGAATGGCCGCAAGCTCACACTGCTCAAGCATGCCATTGGCTTCATAATCTGAAGCCTCTCCCCCTCTGACCACCTTGCCATCGTCACCTTCTCCAACACCACCAATCGCGTGCTCAGTCTCCGCCTCATGTCGGATGCCGGACGGGTGGAGGTGGCCGACGCTAAGAACTCCCTTTTCACCTTTGGAGGGACAGACATGGCCGTTGGCCTCTCCGTCGGCATTCGCATCCTCGAGGAGCTCCGTTTTCGCAACCCCGTGACGAGCATCATCTTCTTTTCTGATGGCGTCGATACGGTGGATCGCTTCTCGATTGCCAGCCCGCAGAGCTCATGCCGGACGAGAGCCTTCTTCCACCACCTAACCCTCTCTGCCCAGAGCATCGGGCCGATCCACACCTTCGGTTTCGGCGCGGACCATGACCCGGGCATCATGCACGCCGTGGCCGAAGCCACCGGTGGGACCTTCTCTTTCATCGAGGAGGAGGCGGCGGTCTCGGATGCCTCGCCGGCCTGCTCAGCGTGGTCGCCCAGTACTTGTTTCTGACCGTATCGTCGGCGTCATCGGGTGTCTACCTCACCTCAGTCGCCACCGGGAACTACTCATCGAGAATCTTTGATGAGCGCTAGATGGCGATCATCGACATCGGTAACTTATATGCCGAAGAGGCGAAGTACTTCCTTCTCGACATGACGGTTCCCGTCAAAGAAGAGCAAAACGATCCACGAACGGAGCTTATAAGCGTTGACTGCTCTTACGTAGATCCCCTTACCCAAGACATCATTCATGTGGAAGAGGAGAGAACCATAGTCCGCCCGGCCCCAGTTCGTCTTCACCGTCAGCACTCTGACCATCTACCACCACCAATCAGACATCGAAGATCATCATCGATGTCGTCCCCCACCGATTCCCTCTCCGGATCTGCCTCCTCTCCGGATCCGCCCCGCCTAAGACATCATTCATGTGGAAGAGGAGAGAACCATAGTCCGCCCTACCCTAGTTCGTCTTCACTGTCAGCACTTTGACCATCCACCACCATTAATCGGACACTGAAGATCATCATCGATGCCACCCCCCCGCTGATTCCCTATCCGAATCCGCCTCCTCTCCGGATCCGCCCGTGCCACCACACGGATCTTCACCATCGCCAGCCACCTCCACCGTGACCTCCGTCATGCGTGACGCCATCTCCCCACAGCACCATCGCCGACCGCCGAACTCCTCCGACAGTGCTCCTCTACTCCTTGGTTCGATCTGTAAGGAAGAGAGGGGATAGCACGAACGTGAAAGCAATGCCGTCCCCTGTTATCGACTTCAGTGCTGCACGATTCCTGGAGTGCATGATTCTCAGAACAGTGGGAATTTCAAAGTTTCACAGATCTCAAAGTAGAGATGAAAAAAAAAATTTGAACAGCCTCTTTTGCTTTGATTTAATTAGTTTCGGTTCCATCAAACCCCGCTGAGCCTGATTCGACAGAGTCAAGTTCTCCCCACTCTAGGAGAATGATGAGGACCCGAGAGCCCAGCCACCTCAGTAGCCACGTGAAGGTGAAGTCACAGCAGGCATCATCCATCCTGTCAGGTATCTCAAGATCTTCATGACATCATCCAAGCCCAAAAGGAAGTAGATCAGCGCCCCATATGAAAGTTGTGGACCGCCCAAGAGAAGATGGAAGAAACTCATATGGCATCCAGGCAGACCAGGTAGCATATGGGCACCCTCCCTCTTATTCTTGATTTATGAGATTTTTTTCTTGTACTACCCAACCCTTTATGGAAGATAGGTGGCACCATCCCTTGATCCTCTCCATGTTTCATTCCACCTATAAGGAAATAATGTTGCGCCTCCCCTCTTTTCTCTTATTTCCATGTAATCCAAGGGCTAGGGTCAATTATGAAAAGACCCCTTTCATGTATGAAGAATAACCATGGATGAATAAAAAAATTTTCTTGAGTTCTGTATGAAGGATTTGTGTGATCCCAGGATTTCTATGTGATCCCTGATTTGGGCATCTATGTGAACCCAGGGTATCTATGTGAGCCCTTCCTCTTCTTTTCAGGATATCTGTGTGATCCCTAGGGCATATGTGTAAGCCCTGTTGCTGTGTGCTTTGTTTTCCTAGGGGAATCTGTGTGAATCCCTGTAAACTCTAATCCCTGGTGACTTCTACGCTCACCAGTGATCCATCCCCATGCATCTATCCCGCATCACAAGTTTGACTGCCCTCTCCTAAAGAAATCAAGGAAAAAGCTTAGAAAGAAGGCAATGATGGTGACCTGGAGTGATAGTGAGGACTCCAGTTTAGATAAAGAATCAACTGATGTTGCCAATCTATGTTTCATGGCACTACAACATAAAGAAGAAGAGGTAAATTTTGATCTTGAAATAGATTATACTTTTTATGAATTAAGAATTGCATTTGATGAATTGATGCATGATCATAAAGTGATGATTTCTGAAAATAGAAAGTTGAAAAAGCATGCAAACAATTTTTCACATGAAAACACTACTATTTTAAATGAAGTCAATGATTTGAAAAACAAGATTGATGTTTTAGAAAAGAAAAACAATGCTTTATCTATAGAAAATAAAGTTTTAAAAAGATCTAAAGCAATTTTTTCAAATAATGAACTTTTGAAATAAAATAAAGAATTGAAATAGAAAATAATGGGGACATCAGATCAGACATAAACTTCAAGCTCCAATTTATTCTCTAAGTCATGTGTTGGTCAATTTTGAGCCCTTAATAATGTGTCAAGTCCTATAATAATGTTAGTCCAACAATTTAGTCTTGTAATAAGTGAGGCAAGAAATCCAATCAAGTCCAGTGAATCCCTTATCTCAATCTCATGAGTCCTATAGTTCATTAGTACCGTGTCACTTTTATCAAAGTGAGCCAAGTTTTGTAAAAAGTTGAATTCATTGAGTCCTGTTACTTGAGTCCATTTGTAGGTTGAGTTTACTTGAGTCCTCAAGAACAAGAGGAGAGGATCTCCAGATTAGAAGTTTATCAGGCCTCATCCAGGAGCTAGAGACCTTGCAACTGCACCCTACTCAAACTGCCCTGGACCTTTCATGCCGCTCAAGCCCATGGAGCCTACACACTTGAAGATACCAGGTGCCCCATGGAGTATTCCTTCTCCTAGGCACCCCAGCCTGAAAGCCCATCAGGAGTTGGAACCCCAGGCCCATTCATGATTGGCGCCCTACCCAGTCCAGCAAAGAATGGCACCCTAGAGTGAGCCCACAAGCCTAGGCACACCAAGAGAAGACCAGGTCAAAGAAGAATATTCTTTCCCAAGTCAATTAGGAAGTGTAGTTTTATTCAAATGTTGTAATCCTCTTCCTAATCAAATTTTGTAATCTTCTTTCTACTCAAATTTTGTACTCCAATCCTAACAAGGAGAGGACCTGGGTGAGCCTATAAATACCCACCCTCTCCCCCTCTTGTAATTATAATCTATTTTTCATGAATACAATCTAAAGTTACTCTGTCAAATTGTGTGGTGTGAGACTTGTGTTATTTTCTTGTGAGCAAACCCTAACCGCCAGCCATCCTTCCTTCATCCACCAAACCTTAGCTGACCAACATACAAGCTGAAGCCTCAAGGATGCTCCAACTTCCTCCAATCCAGGCATCCTCCATCTTCTCAAGCAGGCCGCCAGCCTCTCCACAGCCTTTCCCTTCCCCTCTTCCATCTTCTTCTAGTTTATTATTTTTTTCATCATCTATGACCCTAACCCCTGACATTTGTAAGATCCCTCTGGTGAAACCATCCTTGGATGAAGTCTTCTTTGCCTCCGAACGAAGTTGATATAAAGCCAACAGATCTACGAGAAAGTGACCGGATCATCCAGGCATCGATCTGAGTGGAGTGATCTCTTCTACAGCAACTAGAAATCATTACCTGGCATGTTAAACCTAATTCTCATCTTTTTTTGTCTGATTTCTTGATGGTGAACATACTCCTAATAGGCCTTCTTAGACCTAGGATCCTTTACTTGCTTTATTTCTTTGATAGTTCTAGCATGTGGGTAAGATACTAATTGATATAGGATAACCCTAACCTAGCCTTAGCTAGTTTCAGGAATCCAACCATAAAAAAATCTAAAATTATATGTTTTCTTTAATATGATTTTTCTCATGTTCATCCCTTGCATATCATCCTGCATCATATTTGAATCCCATCCCTCATCAGAAAATAAGCAATATAAATATGAGCTTGATAAGATAAAACCTTTTATTGAAAAATTCACATATAGTTCTGAAAAGTTAAATCTTCTTTTAAACAATCAAAGAGTTGTTTTTAATAAAGCTGGATTAGGTTATAGATCTCAAAAATAGCAAAAGTATTTAAAAAAAAATTTTGTACCTGCATTATCTAGCATTACATGCTTTTCTTGCAAAAGAGTAGGTCATAAAGCTTTTCAATGTAATTTAAGAAAAATTAATAATTCTAGAAGGATTTGGGTTCCAAAAGAAACCACTTTTAATACTAACCCTAAAGGACCCAAGTTGGCTTGGATACCTAAAAACAAAACTTAATTTATTTTGTAGGTGTGTCTTGCAACCAATGAAAATAAAAGACTGTGGTATCTTGATAGTGGTTGCTCAAGGCACATGACAGGAGATGTGAAGCAATTCAGCTCTCTTAAAGTAATAAATGGAGGGAGTGTAACCTTTGGTGATAATAGTAAAGAAAAAATCATCTTTTTGCATGATTGCTAGTCCTGATAAAATTTGAGTGAAATTCATTGAAAAAAGGCATGGTAATATCTATCTTGTTGATTTGGATAATCTATCTTTGCCTAATGGAGAATGCCGGTTGCAATAAATTTTACTATTAATGAGACTAGTTGGCTTTGGCATCGTAGATTAAGTCATGCAAGCATGTTTTTACTATCAAAACTTTGTAAAAAGGATTTAGTAAGAGATTTACCAAAACTTAGTTTTGAGAAAAATAAAATTTGTGAAGCATGCCAATTTGGAAACAAAGTAAAAACATCTTTTAAACCTAAAGGTTTTGTTACAACTTCTAGGCCATTAGAACTACTCTATATGGATCTCTTTGGACCAACCAGGACATCTAGGCTAGGAGGTAAGAGATATGGATTAGTTATAGTCGATGATTTTTTACGGTTTACATGGGTTTTATTTGTTGCTCACAAAGATGAATCATTTTCAGTATTCATGAAGTTTTATCGAAAAGTTTCAAATGAAAAAGGTACTTTAGTTATTTACATTCATAGTGATTATAGTTTTGAATTTGAAAATCAGTATTTTGAAAACTTTTGCAATGAAAAAGGAATTGAATATAATTTTTCTGCACCTAGGATACTTCAACATAATGGGGTTATAGAAAGAAAAAAATATATTTTAGAAGAAATGGCATGCACTATGCTTTCTAAAAATGATTTGCCAAGATATTTTTTGGCTGAAGTAGTTAATATTGCTTGTTGTATCTTAAATCATGTTTTTATTCGTCCGATTTTAAAGAAAACTCCTTATGAGCTTTGGAATCAAAGAAAACCAATTTTAAAGTATTTTCGTATTTTTAGTTGTAAATGCTTTATCATGAATAATGGTAAGGATAATTTTAAAAAATTTGATGCCAAGTTTAATGAAGGTATCTTCTTAGGATACTCTATATCAAGCAAGGCATACAGAGTATTTAACAAGAGAACCTTAGTAGTAAAGGAGTTTGTGTATATAGTCTTTGAAAAATTTACTAACAAATCCTCTAGAAAAGAGGATACTTCTGATGCATGTACAGGTGCTGAAAAGTTAAAGAAGCTGACATTGGATGATAAACCTTTTCAACAAAGTGAGGAAGATCAAGACAAGAATGAAAGAGAAGAAGCCATACAATCCATACCAAAGCATCAAGATCTACCCAAGGAGTGGAGGTATGCTTATGGACATCCTAAAGAATTAATCATAGGTGATCCATCAAAAGGGGTAATAACAAGATCTTCAATTAGAAATGAATGTGATTATATTGCTTTTGTTTCTCAAGTTAAACCAAAATGTTTTGAAGATGCTGAAAATGACCCTAATTGGATAAATGCGATGCAAGAAGAATTAAATTAGTTTGAAAGAAACAATATTTGGACACTAATGAAAGACCATCTAATGTTTTAATTATTGGCACAAAATAGGTATTTAGGAATAAATTGGATGAAAATGGTATTATAACAAGAAATAAAGTTAGGTTAGTTGTCAAATGCTACAATCAAGAAGAAGGGATTGATTTTGATGAAACCTTTGCTCCTGTTGCTAGACTTGAGGCAATTAGATTACTTTTAGCATTTGCATATTTTATGAACTTCAAATTATTTCAAATGAATGTTAAAAGTACTTTTTAAAATAGTTTTATTATCAAAGAAGTATTTGTTGAACAACCACCTGGATTTGAAAATCTTGCACATCCTGATCATATTTTTAAACTATACAAAGCACTTTATGGTTTAAAACAAGCACCTCTAGCATGGTATGAAAGACTCAGCAAGTTTTTAATTGAAAATGATTTCTCTAAAGGTCATGATGATACTATATTATTTTTGAAGAAGAAAAATGGTGACTTGTTAGTAGTACAAATTTATGTTGATGACATTATATTCAGTGCTACTAATGAACTTCTATATCAAGAGTTTGCCAAGATTATGTAGGGAGAGTTCGAAATGAGCATGATAGGAGAACTCAACTTTTTTCTCGGACTCCAAATCAAACAAACCAAAGATGGAATCTTCATCAACTAAGCTAAGTATTCAAGAAAAATCTTAAAGAAGTTTGGGACGGAGAATACTAGATCAATAGGTATACCTATGAGCCCCTCTTGTAAACTTGATAAGGATGAACATGGTAAATCAATTGATCAAAAATTATATAGAGGAATAATTGGATCTTTATTATATTTAACTTCTAGTATACTAGATATCATGTTTAGTGTCTGTATGTGTGCTAGATATCAACCTGATCCTAAAGAATCTCATCTGTTGGTTGTTAAGTGCATATTTAAATACTTATTTGGTATAATTGATATTGGTTTGTGGTATTCTAGAGATTCATCCATTTATTTAATTGGATATTCTGATGTTGATTTTACTGGGTGTAAATTAGATAGAAAAAGCACAAGTGCAACTTGCCAATTTCTTGGAGTTAACTTAATCTCCTGGTTTAGCAAGAAACAAACTTCAGTTGCACTATCCACTGCTGAGGCTGAGTATATTATAGCGGGAAGTTATTGTGCTCAAATCTTGTGAATTAAGCAACAACTTGAAGATTTTGGAATCAAACTAATTAAGACACCCATAAGGTTTGAAAACACTAGTGTTATAAACTTAACTAAAAATCCTGTTCAACACTCTAGAAGTAAGCATATTGAAATTAGGCATCATTTTATTAGAAATCATGTTGAAAATAATGATATTATGCTTGAATTTGTTAGTAGTGTAATATAACTAGCTAACATATTGGCTAAGCTTCTCTAAGAAGATCAGTTTAGTTTGATTAGAAGAGAACTTGGGGTCATCAACCCTTTTATTTTAAATTCCTAATTCTTCACAATCCTTGATCCTTGTTTGATCAAAATTGCTTATTAATATTGTTCAAATTTATTGAAATCCTTCCTATTTTGATCACTGGTCCATTCCCATTTTTTTTGATTTTTAATCGAAGTGTCGACACTTAGAAGTGTCGACACCTAGAGGTGTCCACACTTGACTCTGTGTCGTGAGTCGACACTTGAAAGGCAACAGACCGACCTAAAATATGGAAAACTGACATTTTTCTTGGATTTTTCCACTCCAATTTGAGCCAACTCATTCCCTAACCGAGCTCCATCATCCTTTTTCCTCCAATCTTGGATTCAATCAACTGATTCTTTGATTGGGATAGGTTCTATTCCATCTTTCACTATTCATTCTCCTATTTCCACTATTCTTCTTTCCGTTTCACTGTGTTTCCACCATAGAAATCCTAGGTTTCTTCTTCTTGCATTTCTATCTTGTGTATTTGGAATGGGGCTTAGGAAGCAAGTTATAAGGCATCCAAGACCATCTACTCAGGAGGAAGAAAGGAGAACTAAGGCAAGGCATGAGGCCAGTGCAGCGGTTGAGCATGATATTCTTGCTAGACCCCTAGTTTCTGTAGCAAACAAAATGGGATTGAAGACTATTGTCGGTGGTCACTGAGTGGACTTCGATTTCATAGACCAGTAGCACTTCAGGATAGGCCAGTAGCTGAGGGATGTAGGTTTGGCATCATTCTATTCATTATCAGAAAGATTCTATCCAGGACTGATTTGAGAGTTTTATGGATCGCTTGCTCGAGGTAGTGATGGCTGGATTGATCAGGTCTGAGGCAGAGATGTTCCCGTATCAGCAGAGATTCTGAGTAGAGTATGGGACATTACCATGAGAGGGTCAGTTGTGGATGCTCTAGTTGATAGGATCAGTAGAATCTAATGCATCTTTGAGATAGATGATCTTCCTGAGGGAGCCGCTGTTGTTGCATCGAGGTTGATGCCTGAGATGAGGTTGCTGCACCATATAGTTGCCCGGATCCTTCTCCCAAAGATCAGCCGATTCGACTTCATCATAGAGCATGAGCATCTGGTGATGGTATCTTTAGTATAACACACTCTTGTATGCCTTCCGGTACTTATGGAACATCAGTTAACAAAGGCATTGATCAGTCATAGATTGTGTCTACCTTACGGGATGGGTTTGACACTACTATTTAGAGCTTACGGAGTGGTAATGGATGATGAGCCCTATAGGTAGCTATTACACACAGACATCTATGACATCAGATCACTACACAGGATGGGGTATCAACTTGTTAGAGGCCAGTGGAGACGACGCATATCTAGACTGGTCACTATTAGAGATGATGAGGTAGCGGAGAAGGAGCGCATCTTTTTAGGAAAGGTAGGGCCATCTAAGATTCATAAAGAGACATCTGAGACATAGCCCGAGCCTTTAGCACAGCCCGAGCTAGCTCCTCATCTTGAGCCAGCACAGAGGACAGATATCCCTGGAGCTTTAGACAACGTAGAGGATAGGGTCGCTTGCATTGAGACTGAGGTGATGATCATTCATCAACAAGCCGACAAGATTCATATGGAGATGAGGGAGAGCCATCAAGGACCGAGTGATGGCATCTATGCTATTTTGTCTGCTCAAGCTAGACCTTCTTCAGGTGGTGCTCCTGCACCTTCAGCTCCAACTGATTCACCTCCAGCACTACCTGCTCCAGAACCGGATTTGGATGATGATGAGACTGACTCTGCTTAGTTTGAGTTTGATGATTTGATGATAGAGCCAGTGTCAGAGGTAGTAACTAACCTTCCTAGGAGTCCTATTCTTGACCCATCTAGATCATCTTTTTAGACTCCAATCCTATCATCCTCACCTTACAGATCTAATCTACATCCTACTTCCATTCCTGCACCTACTCCTGTCATACCATCAACTTTTGATACTCCTATCATTCATTCTCTATCTTAGCATACTTCCTCTCTTATCAGGGAACTAGGATTCTATACCCCTGTTTTCACCATCTTGATTCAGGACCTATCTTTGATCATGCCCCCCTTCATATTGTTCTTGATACTACCATTCCGATCAGTGCAGTTCCTGCTGCTGACATAGGATTACAATTTGTGAAAAGTTATTGATAAAGGTCCACATATTCCTTCGATTGTGGTTAATGATGTTTCCATCCCAAAGCTCGAAGAGGGTTGGGATGAAAATGATATTAAGCAATCCAAGATCAATGCGAAAGCAATGAGTATTTTTTATTGTGCATTGGATCCTAGTTAATTCAATAGGATTTCTACATGCACATCAGTCAAAAAAATATGGGACACACTTGAAGTTACCCATGAGGGTACTGATCAAGTAAAGAACACCAAAGTTAACATGTTAGTGCACACATATAAGATGTTCCGCATGGAATCAAATGAATCTATCACTGACATGTACACTAGATTCACAAACATTGTAAATGGCATGAGAAGCTTAGGTAAAGTTATGTCTAATGCCGATCTTGTGAACAAAATTCTTAAGTCTCTTCCAACATCTTAGGATCCAAAGGTGACCACTATACAAGAAGCCAAGATATTGACAAACTACCATTGGAGCAGCTAGTAGGATCGCTCATGACTTATGAGCTAAATTTGAAACAAAAATCTATGGATTTGGATAAAAAGAAAAAGGGGATAGCCTTCAAGTCTACAACACAAAAAGTATCCTCAATTAAAGAATCAAAAGAAGAAGAAGATGATGAGAGTGAGGAAGCTCTTCTAGCTAGAAAATTTAGAAGATTTATGAAAAGAAGAAAATTCTCTTAAAAGAAAAAGTTTTAACCAAGTAAAGAAAAGGGAAAAGAAAAGGAGAAAGAAAAAGACAAGAAAAAGAAGGTACCAACTTGCTTCGAATGCAAGAATCCCAAATATTATAAGTTTGACTACCCTCTGCTAAAGAAATCAAGAAGCTTAGAAAGAAGGCAATGATGGCAACTTGGAGTGATAGCGAGGATACTAGTTCAAATGAAAAACCAACTGAAGTTGCCAATCTATATTTCATGACACTACAGGAACAAGAAGAGGTAAATTCTGAACTAGAAGTAGATTTTACTTTTGATGAATTGAAAAGTACATTTGATGAATTAATACATGATTATAAATTAATGATTTCTGAGAATAGAAAATTGAAAAAGTATGCAAACTCTTTTTCATATGAAAACTCTACTCTTTTAAATGAAGTTAATGATTTGAAAAACAAAATTGGTATTTTAGAAAAGAAAAATAATGCTTTATCTATGGAAAATAAAGTTTTAAAAAGATCAAAAGCTATTATTTCAAATAATGAACTTTTGAAGAAAAGTAAAGATCTTGAAATACAAAAAAGTAATATAAAGATGAGCTTGAAAAGATAAAATCTTTTGTTGAAAAGTTCACCTATAGTTCTGAAAAATTAAATCTTCTTTTAAACAATCAAAGAGATATTTTTAATAAAGCCGGATTAGGTTATAGACCTTAAAAATAGCAAAAGTATTTTAAAAAAATTTTTGTACTTGCATCATCTAGTATTACATGTTTTCTTGCAAAAAGGTAGGTCATAAAGCTTTTCAATGTAGTTTAAGAAAAGTTAATGATTCTAGAAAGATTTGGGTTCCAAAAGGAACATCTTTTAACACTAACCCTAAAGGACCCAAGTTGGCTTGGGTACCTAAAAATAAAACTTAATTTATTTTGCAGGTGTGTCCTGTAACCAATGAAAATAAAAGATTGTGATATCTTGATAGTGATTGCTCAAGACCTATGACAGGAGATATGAAGCAATTCACCTTTCTTAAGACAATAAATGGAGGGAGTATAATCTTTGGTGACAATGCTAAAGAAAAAACTATTGGTATTGGTAAGGTTCATATTTCCCCTTCTACTTGGATTAATGATGTACTTTTAGTTGAAGGTTTAAAGCAAAATCTTTTAAGTATTAGTTAATTTTATGATAAGGGTTTTCAAGTTATTTTCGAATCATCTTATTGCATGATTGCTAGTCCTGATAAAAATGGAGTGAGATTCATTGGAAAAAGGCATGATAATATTTATCTTGTAGATTTAGATAATCTATCTTTGCCTAATAGAGAATGCCTAGTTGCAATGAATGCCACTATTAGTGAGACTAGATGGCTTTGGTATCATAGACAAGGTCATGCTAGTATGTATTTATTATCAAAACTTTGCAAAAAGGATTTAGTAAGAGATTTGCCAAAACTTAGTTTTGAAAAGGATAAAGTTTGTGAAGCATGCCAATTTGAAAAACAAGTAAAAACATCTTTTAAATCTAAAGGTTTTATTACAACTTCTAGGCCATTAGAACTACTCCATATGGATCTCTTTGGACCAACTAGAACATCTAGCCTAGGAGGTAAGAGATATGTATTAGTTACAGTGGATGACTTTTCACGGTTTACATGGATTTTATTTCTTGCTCACAAAGACGAATCTTTTTCAGCATTCATGAAGTTTTACCGAAAAGTTTCAAATGAAAAAGGTACTTCGGTAATTTGCATTCGTAGTGATCATGGTTTTGAATTTAAAAATCAGGATTTTGAAAACTTTTGCAATGAAAAAGGAATTGAACATAATTTTTTTGTACCTAGGATACCTCAACAGAATGGGGTTGTAGAAAAGAAAAATCATACTTTAGAAGAAATGGCATGCATTATACTTTATGAAAATGATTTGCCAAGATATTTTTGGGCTGAAGCAGTTAATACTGCTTGTTATATTTTAAATCATGTTTTAATTCATCCTATTTTAAAGAAAACTCTATATGAGCTTTGGAAACAAAGAAAACCAACTTTAAAATATTTTTGAGTTTTTGGTTATAAATGTTTTATCATGAATAATAGTAAAGATAATTTGAAAAAAATTGATGCCAAGTCTGATGAAGGTATTCTCAAGCAGGGCATATAGGGTTTTTAACAAGAGAACCTTAGTAGTAGAGGAGTCTGTACATATAGTCTTTGAAGAATCTGCTAACAAATCTTTTAGAAAAGAGGATACTTCTGATGCATGTGCAGGTGCTGAAAAGTTAAAGAAGCTGACATTAGATGATCAACCATCTTAACAAAGTAAAGAAGATCAAGACAAGAATAAAAGAGAAAATGCCATACAATCCATACCAAAGCATCAAGATCTATCCAAGCAGTGGAGGTATGCTCATGGACATCCTAAGGAGTTAATCCTAGGTGATCCATCCAAAGGGGTAAGAACAAGATCCTCAATTAAAAATGAATGTGATTATATTGCTTTTGTTTCTCAAGTTGAACCAAAATATTTTGAAGATGCTAAAAAAGACTCTAATTGGATTAATGCAATGCAAGAAGAATTAAATCAGTTTGAAAGAAACAATGTTTGGACTTTAATAGAAAGACCATCCAATGTTTCAATTATTGGCACAAAATAGGTATTTAGGAATAAATTGGATGAAAATGATATTGTTACTAGGAACAAGGCTAGACTGGTTGCTAAAGGTTATAATCAAGAGAAAGGCATTGATTTTGATGAAACCTTTGCACATATTGCTAGACTTGAAGCTATTAGATTACTTTTAGCATTTGCATATTTTATGAACTTCAAACTTTTTCAAATGGATGTTAAAAGCACTTTTCTAAATGGTTATATAGCAGATAAAGTATTTGTTAAACAACCACTAGGTTCTAAAAATATGCACATCCTGATCATGTTTTTAAACTATACAAAGCACTTTATAGTTTAAAGCAAGCACCCCGAGCATTGTATGAAAGACTTAGCAAGTTTTTGATTGAAAATAATTTTTCTAGAGGCTATGTTGACACAACTTTATTTCTAAAGAAGAAAAATGATGATTTATTTGTAGTACAAATTTATGTTGATGATATTATATTCGGTGCTACTAATGAAATCCTTTGTCAAGAGTTTGCCAAGCTTATGCAAGGAGAGTTCGAAATGAGCATGATGGGAGAACTCAATTTTTTTCTCAAACTCTAAATCAAGCAAACTAAGGATGGAATCTTCATCAACCAAGCTAAGTATACAAGAAAAATCTTAAAGAAGTTTGGTATGGAGACTACCAAGTCAATAGGTACACCTGTGAGCCCCTCTTCTAAACTTGATAAAGATGAACATGGTAAATCTATTGATCAAAAATTATATAGAGGAATGATTGACTCTTTATTATATTTGACCGCTAGTAGACCAGATATCATGTTTAGTATTTGTATATATGCTAGATATCAGTCTGATCCTAAAAAATCTCATCTGTTGGCTGCTAAATGCATATTTAAATACTTATCCGGTACAATTGATATTGGATTATGGTATTCTAGAGATTCATCTATTGATTTGATTGGATATTCTGATGCTAATTTTGCTGGATGTAAACTTGATAGAAAAAGTACTAGTAAAACTTGTCAATTTTTTGGAGTTAACTTAATCTCCTAGTTTAGCAAAAAATAAATTTCAGTTGCACTATCACAGCTGAGGCTGAGTATATTGCAGCAGGAAGTTGTTGTGCTCAAATCTTGTGGATTAAGTAACAACTTGAAGATTTTGGAATCAAACTAATTAAGACACCCATAAGATGTGATAATACTGGTGCTATAAATTTAACTAAAAATCTTGTTCAGCACTCTAGAAGTAAGCATATTAAAACTAGGCATCCTTTTATTAGAAATCATGTTGAAAATAATGATATCATGCTTGAATTTGTTTGTACTAAAATACAACTAGCTGACATATTGACTAAGCCTCTCCAAGAAGATCGGTTCAATATGATTAGAAGAAAACTTGGGGTCATCAACTCTTTTGATTGAAAATTTCCATCTCTTCACATCTTGAACTCTTGTTCGATCAGAGTTGCTTGTTATTCATGCTTAATCCTTCTAAACTCCATTGAAATTCTATTCATTTTGATCAATGCTCTTTTTCCTATTTTTTTTTCGGTTTTAAGTCGGAGTGTCGACACTTGGAAGTGTCGTCACCTAGAAGTGTCGACACTTGACTCTATGCCGTGAGTCGACACTTGAACAGTGATAGACTGAGATAAAAACAGGAAAACAAAGTATTTTCTTTGTTTCTTTCTTTCCAAATCAAGCTGACTCATCCCTATATCTATTCCAACAAATTCTTCCCTCTAGATTTCAACTCTAAATCGCTTGAATCTTCATTTAGGATGGTTTGTGTTTCGTTTCTACCGTTCCTCTCACTATTTTCATTGTTTTGGACCATAGGAACCCTAGCTTTTCTTCCCATTTGTCCAGTTTCCTTGATTCTTAGCAATGGGGCCTAGGAAGCAAGTTGTCCAGCATCCAAGACCATCCAATCAAGAAGAAAAAAAGAGAACCAAAGTAAGGCATGAGGCCAGAGCAGCAGATGCACCAGAAGTTCCTGCTAGATCTCTCATTCCTACAGCCAGTCGGATGGGATCGAAGACCATTATCGGGGCACATCATGTGGACTTCGACTTCATTGATTAGTAGCAGTTTAGGATAGGCCAGTGGCTCAGGGATGCAGGGCTAACACCATTTTGCTCCTTGATAGAGAGATTCTACCCGGGTTTGATTCGAGAGTTCTATGGTTCCCTCGCCCAAGGTAGCGATGGATGGATTGCTCAGGTTTGAGGCAGAGATGTCCTAGTATTCACGAAGATTCTGAGCAGAGTGTGGGACATACCCATGGGAGGATATGTTGTGGACAGCTTAGTGGACAAGGTTACTGGTCTCCATTGCATTTTCGAGATAGATGATTTACCTGAAGGAGCCATTGTAGTAGCTTCGAGGCTGAGGTTTGAGATGAGGTTGCTGCATCATATAGATGCCTGGATTCTTCTACCGAAGACCAGCCATTTCGACTTCATCACAGAGCAGGAGCTGTTAGTGATGGTTTCTCTAATACAGCACATGCTAGTATGCCTCCTGGTACTCATGGTACATCAGCTGACTAAGGCATCGATCAGCTAGAGATTATGTCTACCCTACATGATGGGTTTGACACTACTTTTCAGAGCTTATGAAGTAGTCATTGATGATGAGCCCTACCGGCAGCTACTGCACACTGATGTCTATGACATGAGATCATTACACCGGATGGGGTATCAGCTTGTTAGAGGCCAATGGAGATGACGCATATCAGGTCAGGCCATCGACAAAGATGAGGATATAGCAGAGGAAGAGCGCATCTTTTCTAGACAAGCAAGGCCATCCGAGGTTCACAGAGAGACATCTGAGACACTGCCCGAGCCTTCAGCGCAGTCTGAGCCATTACAGTTAGATATCCTTGGAGTTTCAGAGAGTCTAGAGGACAGGTCACTCGCATTGAGACTGAGATGATGATCATTCGTCAGCGAGTTAATAGGATTCACATGGAGATGAGAGAGAGCCATCGAGGCCTGAGAGATGGGATCTCTGCCATTTTGTCTATCTTGGGTAGACCCTCTTCTGGCAGAGCTCTTGATCCTTCTACTCCAGCTGATTCACCTCTAGCACCACTGCTCTAGGATCGGATTTGGATGAGACTAACTCTGATGAGTTTGACATGGCAGATCTGATGACAGAGCCAGTGCCGGAGACTGCAGCTAACCTTCCTAGGAGTTCCAATCCTGATCCATCTAGTTCATCTTTCTAGACTCCTATTCTACCCACTCCTCTATCTAGACCTGATGATCACGCTTCCATTCCTGTACCTACTCCTGTCATACCTTCATCTTCTAATACACCTATCATTCATTCTCCCCCATTGCATACATCTTTCCTTATCGGGGAACTAGGATTTTATACCCTTGGTTTCCACCATCTTGATTCAGCTATCTTTGATCATACCATGCTTCATACTGATTTTGATACAGCCATTCCGGTCAGTGTTGCTCCTGCTGCTGACTTAGCTTCTACCTCTATTGCACTAGCTAGAGGTAGGACTTATGTTAGATGCAAAGGACGAGGCCATCGTGTTCCATCAAGATCGACCAGGACCAGTCTTCATGATCTTCGATCCATGTGGCCTCATTCCTGTGCTTTTACTGATATAGGACTGATTGAGATTGGATCCTCGGATGATGAGGAATCTACTTAGGATGGTCTTTATGTTTAGATAGTTTATATTTCAACACTCTTGTATGCATTTATGTCAATTACTATTCTGTATCTTTACCTATATCAGTGAATGAAATCCTTTCATATACTTCAATGTTTTATCTTTGGATATTATCTCTTGTGAATGAATGAATGACATGTTTGAAATGTTTTATTATCTCTACTATTTATCCTTCATTCCCTTCTTTCCTCTCTCTTTTTTAATGATGACAAAAAGGGGGAGAGATGAGTAAAAGATAAAGGGGGAGATAATGTTGTAAGAGATAAGTTTGAGTGAAGAAGATAAAAGAGTTAAGTATGAGAATAAAATAAAAATCAGTTTGTGGTTGTTAGAGAAAAATGAGAGTAAAAAAAAAAAGTAAAAAGAAAAAAAGAAAAGAGTAATGAGTGAGGGGGAGCAATTCCTTGATATATTTTTCTTGCAAAATCTTTAAATTCAGCATTTCGCTTATGAAAGTTCTTTGAAAATCAATTTTCCGAATCACCTTTTGAGGGGGAGTATCTATACTCTTCAATTTGTTATTCAAAGATTCATTTTTTAATTACATTCTCTATATGTTATATGCTGAATTTCCTTTTCGTGAAACATGTTTAATCCCCAATTCATATTTGAAGTATCTTGTTTCATAAAACTTTTAGCTCTCATATTCCTCATAACTTTGATACACATTTAGTCTTAAATGTCTACCTTTCTTTTACTCTAATACAAATGGTAATAAGCTTTATATCAGTTGAAAATTCTTTTAAGAGCTTATTATATGAATTATACATAAAGGTTTTGTCATCATCAAAAAGGGAAAGATTGTTGACTCCGTTATTGATTTTGATGATAAACAAAATACTTAAGTATAAGTTGAGTACTAACTGTTCTTTGAAGTGTGTTAAATAGAAAAAGGTACTCTTCAATTCAACAAAAATGGAATGCCTATCAAATGATGAAGAAAACCTTTCTTTGAATGAAAGATTAGTTTTAAATGGACTTAAGTACTTGAAGATTGCTTGAAAGGACATAAAGAGTTCAGCACAAAAAGGCTTCAGCAGAGCTTCAGTGATTTTTGAAGAATTCTCAGTAAGTGTTGACTCACTGATCAAGTGTCGACTCATGGCAGTGCAAGTGTCGACTTAAGCCGGCATGCAGAAAAAGTTTCAGATGGTATAATTGAAGTGTCGACTCATGACCTACAAGTGTCAACTCATGTGTCGACTCAAGGATTGGCTTATCGCTTGAGAAAAATTTTTTACAGACTTTGCTGAAGTTGAAGACTTGCCTGAAGGGTCGACTCATGGATATCAAGTGTCGACTCAAGTATCAACTTACCTAAAGAAGTGTCGACTCACCTGAGATTTTCAGAGAGCCTCAATTTAGAATTTTGAACTAAGTGTCGACTCATGGGACTTAAGTGTCGACCCTAAATATCGACTCATAGCTTGAAGTGTCGATACTTGTAGTTCTGGGAACAATAATGGCTAGTTTTTCAAATACTGAACTCAGCCCTCTTAGCTTCCAACGGCTAGTTTCTCATGTCTAATGGTCATAAACTGACTTTGAGGCCTTGGGATGGTATTTAAGTGATTCAAATAAAATCTAAATACAAGAGGAACAAGTAGTGAAAGAAAGAAAGAGAAAAAGCAAGTGTATTCACTCCCATTCATTGAGAGCAACCACCTTCAAGCAAAAAGAAGTCTCAAAGCATTCAAAGCCTTAAAGAGCATTCAAGTCCAACATCCTTAAGCATTGATTGAGGCTTCATCAAGTTGAAGACAACAATTCTGGTGGAGACTCCAGGATCAGACATAGATCACTGGATCCTATATGGTTTGCTGATTAGGATTTTTTTTAAGAACCTTAGTCATATGTCATAATTTTGTAAGAAAATAAGATTAAGTCCTATAATAAGTTGAGACTAGTTGATTTGTCTCTACCTAGTCCAGTATATTGAGTCCTGTATTTAAGTATGAGTCCAGTGAAAGTCTAGTTTTTGTATAAGAGGAGAGGATACCCTATTTTAGAGTTCCACCAGGCCTCTTCCAGGAGCCAGAGGTCTTCACATCAGCCAATTGGATCTTGTATGTCATCCCAGGATCCAAGATTCCTGCAAGATGCCCAAATATCCTCCAAATGCTTTCTAGATGTTCAGATTCCCTCCAGATGCCACAGTATATTTCTAGACCAAGTCACATCATGAATCCAGAGGTCCATCTGTGCCCCAGCCCAAGAGAAATCAGCTCAGGCGCCAGGCCCAAGCCCTTAAGAACCAAGATTTCAAGTATATTCCAGCACAGAACCAAGATACCTGGAATATTCCTGCTCTAGGCATCCCAGGCCTCCAGGGCCCAAAGCCCATGCGCCCAACCCATCCTTGGCCACCCCTTGCTGCCCCCCATGAAGCCCAACACATCCTTGAGGTTGACTTGGTCCAAGCTAAAAAGAAGAATTCAAGTGGAAGGAGGAAATCAAGTTCTTATTCTAGTCAACCTTGTAATCCTAGTTCTAGGATTATTTTGTAGTATTTCTCCCACTTAAATTGTGTAAACCTATTCTAACTAGAAGAAGACTTGTAATCCCTTTAGGAGAGGGCATAGGACTCTATAAATACCCCACCTCTCTTCCTCTTGTAACCAATCAACTCTTATGAATTAAACTCTGCTGAATTATTTTTAAGACTGGTGTTCTTGTGATTTTGTTTATGGGTTCTAGTTTTTGTTCTTTTATGTTGGCCGACCTCTAACATTGCAATCCTCCACACCCCAAGAAGCAAATCAGATCTCCAACTATCAGCCATGCCCAAGAAAAGCAGCCTTGAAGATGCCCAGATCAAGAGCTCTTCCTGCTTCCTTGCCACCAACCCTTTGCCCTAATCCCTTTCTTTTTACTTCATCTTATTATTCTCTATTTGTTTCTTTTTTTCATGCCTAACCTTGATATTTTGCAGATCCCCGAGGTGTTTCCCCCTCCCCAGAGGAGGCTTTCTTTGCCTTCAGACTAGATCCAGATCACCTTCAGATTCGGGAACCAAAGGATTGTTCTTCTAGGCGCCATCCTGAGCCTAAGAGATCTCTTCATTGAAAAACTACAATCGCTGCCTGGTAAAAGCCTTCCCCCTCCTTTGTTCTGATATGATGATAGGTATGCTATCCAAAGCCAGGAGTTTCTCAATTCCTGGGTCCTGACCTTTATTATTCTGCATGTCGTCCTGTGGGTATGATAGTTTCTAGCATTACTAATCATTATGCTGATTCTTTACTTATTTTTGGATCTTTAGCCACTGAATTAATGTCTAAGAAATTATAAAAAAATTAGATTTACTATTTTTCATCAGTCCTAGGTTCATCCCGCATCAAATCCCTCCAAGCTTCAAAGACATATCTGCTTTTATTAAGAAAGCTTTTCTTGTTGCTTTATTTTAACTCTATCTTTGTTGTAAAGGTTTTTGGTTAGCCTATTGGAAAACCAAGGAGATTTTTGGTTAGTCTATTGGAAAACTAAGGAGATTTTTGGTAAGCCTAGTTGAAAACCAAGGAGATTTTTGGTAAGCCTAGATGAAAACCAAGGAGGTTATTGGTTAGGCTTTGAAAACTAAGAGGTTTCTTTTAGTGAGCCTTTTAAAAATCAAAAGGGGTTTTGATTAGTGAGCCTGAAAAACTAATTGGTTGTAATCGGTAGAGATTATAGTGAATTTCCAAGTGGACCTTGGGGAGTGGACGTAGGTGCATTGGAAATCACCAAACCACCATACTTGGTTTGTGTTTATGATTGTTTGTCTCTCTCTTGCTCTTATATTTATTGCATTTAAATTTCTGCTGCATACTCTTTAAGAGCACATTACTCTTACATCTCATTGCACTTAAATTATTTTTGATTTGGTTCACCTCTTGCAATTAATTTTTAGAAACCCAATTCACCCCCCCTCTTGGGTTGCTTACTGGGCAACACATCAAGGTGGAGATTGTTGGTGCAAGTATAGTGCTTCTAAGCCTTGGAAGGCTAGAAGAGTTATGAAGATGACTCCAAGAGTCTATGATCAATTTGGATCCTAGGACAAGGATCAATTTGATTCTAGGATGAAGGTTTGGCCCTTTACGGACTCAAGATTCAAGATATTGGATCTTGATGGGGGGCTAATCTATGTTGGATTGGGTTTGGACCCAAGTGAGTATTAGAGTGGATCAAATCATAGGTGTACATGGGCTTGGATGAGTGCTCTCCTAATTAGATTAGCCTTGAAAGAATTAGTGTTAGGTTTAGGTTTGTGTTTCTAGTCTTACTTGGATTAGGAGAACCCTTTGATCTATAAAAGATCCTTTATGTAAATCTAACTTGAAGGAATAATAGAATTCCTTTCTCCCTAACCTCTCTCTCTTCTCTTTAATGTTGCATGCCACCCAAGGAGTAGCAACAAGGAGCTTTCATGCATGCCCCTTTATTGGAAGGGGCGCACGTGAGAAGGAAGACTAGTGCTATCACTAGGAGAGAGACCAATCCACCTAGAAATATCTCTCCTAGCGGATCCAGGTGTCCAAACCCCTCACACCTCAAGAGAAGAGCATGGAGGGTTGATTCTCATGAAGAAATGGAGAGAAGGTGCATTCTAGAGGAAAGAAAGAAGGGCCTATAGCATGAGATGCTGTATGAGGTGAGATGGTTTCGTCCTAGGAGTTTGAGTCCAGTGGGACTCTCTCCCAATGCCCAAAGGAGGCTCCACAACTATGAGAAGGCCTCTGATCTGATCAAGGACCTAAGGAGGAGGTGTGGAGGAGTTTTGAGACGAGTTCATGTCTAGGAAGCGCATAAACCATTATGCACAGGAAAAAGCTGCTGCAGGGAGATGCTGCTAAGGAGTCCTATCGAACAAGGACTCTCCTCTATCCATGGTTTTCGATGCAGATCTTCAAGTCTTAATGTTCCATGCCTCTAGCCCTAGTTCTTAGAATATTTGGGGATGTGTTTTGGGATCTGGAGGTGCATCACAAGTCTAGTGAATCGAGAAAACACGAACTAGGTTGCTATAGCAGGGTTCTTGACATGCAGCAACCTAGGGATGATCACTGGCTGCCAAAACGATATCATATTATTATCAAAATTGGTAAAGAGCTTCTTCACTGGTGTTCTTAGGTCCATGCATGAGCATAGTGGTCCTAACAATTGGTATCTGGGCTAGTTGAGCATGGAAGGGAGGAACATGGTGCTGTAGAAATTCTGTTCTAAATAGAATTTGACAACATGGTGTTTTTTACTCTCTACTAGTCCCAGGTTTCTAGAACCTAGTAAGACTCCTACATGAGGTAAGAGACAAGGAGAGGAGCCTCTACAAAGATTTCAAGGGCAGGAAGCAGGGAGAGGAATCCAAGAAGGGAGGAAGAAGGCTATTGTAATTCTGTTCAAGTTTGCAGAAATCTGTACCCTATTCTACAATATGCTTTGGATCTATTTTTTTATTATGGTTTGACCAACCAGGAGCAGCAAGTTGACAAGAATAATGAAGCTTCCTAGGGTGGAAGGTTTGGGTGGTAGGTTGTTTGGTCCAAATTCAATTAGATCCAGTCTTGGAAGAAAGGCCGGAGTGTATAACGAATTCATAGCAGAGTTTTCTAGTGAAGATGGGTAGCAAGGGACTAGCTTTTTGATGGATGATGAGTATTTGGTAGGGTAGAAGAGAGGTTTTCCAAGGGATAATGATCGAGGTGGAGCTGAAGAAGCAACTATATGGCCTTTGGATACAGGAAAATGGGGAAGTAGTTAAGGTACCTTTAGTGATTCAACTATAGTAGGATTTGCAGAGCCTTGGGATGATGAAGATGTTTGATTCTCAAGAGTGTCACTTCTAGTTCAGAGAAGGAGTTCTTTTTGGATATTTTGGAGAGGTCCACGGTGTGTAGAGGGTCCGAAATGGAAGCAGCGATGGTGGAGGTGCAGCAAGAGACCCAACAAGATAGTTTTGTGCAGCTGACCTTGGTTTTGATTTTTCTCCTACAGGGGCATCAAGAGCCATCATTCAGGTGGAGTACCAACCAGAGGTGCCTCCACAGGTGGAGGGAGGTTTGATAGAGGTTCAGATCCAAGAGATGCACTAGAAGGCACTAGATTCTAGCACCAGCGGTGGTGATGCATTGCATGGGTGATGCGAGATGTGCGGGTACTCGAGAATACTTGTTTTCCTACCTCACAGATGAATTGCTTGGATTTGCTTGGGGATGGTTTCCAACCTTGGTCTTGTTTGCTAGATGAGAGATTTGATTTCTAGACATAAAAGTAATTTCACTACATGAGTTGTTAATGCTTGCGTTGAAAGTGTCACCAATTGAAACATGACTTGGATGAGTTAGAAAATTCTCTTCTACTTGTACAAGATATCCCTTCATCTTATTATCCATTAAGGTAGAACTAGTAGCCATACTCATCTTTATCCTTCAATGTCCTTCAAGCATGAATAGCCTTTCTTCTAATTATTTATATTGCCTTCTTAGAGCTTCCACAAATGTAGAGGATCGAAGTTCTAATACCAAATCGACTTGATCGAGAAAAAATAAAGATTTTCTTCAATCTGCTTTACTCAAATCTTTCAAAAGAAAGAAAAAAGTTGATAGAAGAATTGCAAAAGTATGGCTTTAACTCCCTTTTTTAATTAATTTTGCATGCAATAAATTGAGATAGATAGTCCATATTTATAATATTAAGGTTTGTCCTTATTTAATTTAGATCAAATTTCTCTTCTTACCTTCTAAATATATATCTATCTTTAAAGAAATTGGTTTGGACTCCTCTTTATAGCTTAAACAGACTAGGTATCTAAAAATTAATGATCAATATAAAATATATTAAAATTTTAGAAGAGACAGATATTGACTAAAACATCAACTTTACCTTCTACCATTCCACTTAATTCTTCACAGATTAGAGGATAATTTCCAGTCAAAATATTTCTCAAAAAAAGAAAGTTTTGGTTTGACCAGTTCATTTTGATGTCAAAATGATAAAATTTTAGTCTAAATAAGCACATTTAGGGGCTAATCCTATTGGAGTTCTTCCAGGAACATAAAAATTACAATCGATCAAGCATCAACAGCCTATTGTAGTGGAAGCAGATATAAAAATAATTTATATCTAAAGATGCAATTTATAAATAAATCTAATTTATTTGTCATAAATTCCTAACATGCTAAAATATATAATAAAAATATAAAATTTGAAATTAAAAATTATTTTAAACATAAAATACTTACCTGGATCGCTATCTTGGCCTGCTTTGAAAAATATGCCGATCCACTTCTGAAACCGGGATTCTATCGGAGCCGTGCAATTGCTCGGCCTCTGCTGGTACCACACGAAGCTCTCATAACTAAGTCATAGAGAGCACCAGACTGCTAGATCCTTGTAGCCCTCTCCTCTTTCAGTAAATCACCTGCTATAAAAACTATGCTGATCCACAACTAGACCAGCTTCTGGCTTCTATCTTGCAAATCAGACTATGCAAGACCTTTGGACCTCTTACCTTTCTTCTTCATTTTATGTAAAAGACCTCTCAACACTCTTTAAGATCAAAAGGAAGAAATAAACTAGAAGGGAGAGAACTACTCGGCACCCAGGAGAGAGACTCTCTAGAAAGATGCCCAAAAGGAAGAAGCACACCAAAAAAAATTCATGCCAATAATGATATTCTTTTTGGTCGGCCACCCCACTCTCCCTTTTATGATTTACCATAAATTAATTCTCCAAGTCCTCCATGCCAAAACACCGGTGTTTTATTTCAACCGGTTGAAAATTAAGAGGAGTAAAAGAGAAGGACTCCTCCTCCTCTCTTTCTCTTCGCGCCAATTCCCTTTTAGCACCCATCTGGATTTCATGCCCACTTTGTTTTGTCGCACAAAATAACTTGAGGCCCACTATGGTGTGTGGAGACAAGGGGAGACAAGGAAAGAGATAGGGAGAGACAGTTCCAATCTAACTGGACTCTGACTCATGGTCCAAAAAAAGATATTTGACATCAAATCGAAGCCGATTTTAAATCCGATCGAACCATTTCAAAAAGGACATTGATCCAACTCAATTAGGATCAATTAACTAAGTCTAACTCAATTAAATTAAATCTAATTTAATTTAATTAATAATTAATCCATAATTAATTAATTGTAACATTTATAATTAGGTCAAATCTTAATTATAACCTTTATAATTGGATCCAAATTGATTTGCTAATTGGTTACTTAAGCCCCTAATGTATGTGATCCATCAGGTCCTATCTTGTCTGGTAATGAGACATGCTATAATCTCTATTATACATCATTGAAACTCCTTTCGATGGATAGAAATAATTTTTGCTCAACCCTAATCAAGATCATTGATCCGAAAATGATCATAATGGGCTCTCACAATCTACCAGTGACACCTAGCAGTATATAGTGGCAACCCAGCAGAATAAGATTGGAATTCCTAGGTGTAGTTACCATGTGATTTGGTTCTTCTATCAAAAATCCCGACATGATGTTGGTTACGGAAACTCGTCAAACCCATCGGTCATATGCTTAACCTAATCGACTCAAGTCCAATTGTGAAACTAATGAAAACATCTTTACATTATCACCCTGCTATGGCCATGACTTTTGGACTTAGTCACATTAAGATGCATAGGATTATACCTTACTACTAAGGCTATAGATTCCTACAAGTGAACACCCTACTCCTACAATAAACTTACTGCATCCAACGAACACTGCAAGGTCCCATATGGATAGGAACCATGTGATTGTGCTGTCAAACTATAGCAACCTTATTGTGAGTAGCTGAGACACTCTTGGTCAAAGAACTAGTCACATGACTACAGCATCAGGAAGTTATTAATGAGTGAGTAGTCATCCGTATAACTTCCTATACTGGGTTACGCTCAGTACCATTGATCTCTATCAACTATCTGCACTCTCACTCTAGTGTCACCACACTGTAGGTCAGAGACTCATCTACACAGAAAGGGAAGTGATCTGTGCACCAAGCTTAACAGATCAATTACCGTCCATGTGATATTCCAACAATCGAGAGCTTTTAGGAGTTAATTTATAAAGACACATACCTCAGATTCTCAACTCTTGAGAATATGTGTCATTGTCCATTAACTCTAGGGACGATTCATAGACACATCAACATGAATGAAAATAATGCCCTTTTATTAATAAGAAAGATTAAGTACAAAGTTCATGCCCTAAAATTACAATGTACCCCACCATTGCATAAAAACACAGACCATGATGTAGACTTTCTATCATCAGGATCAGACATAAAGTCTAAGTCTGTATATCCTTTTATCCCTAATTTTGAACTCTCGCCAAAGACTAAGAACAAATCTTTAGTCCTTCTCAAGTACTTAAGAATGTTCTTTACAGCTATCCAGTATTCTTCACCTAGATTCAACTGAATCTGCTCGTGATACTCATAGCAAAAGCTATATTAGGTCGAGTATACAACATGACTTACATAAGGCTTCCAATTATCAAAGCATATGGAATCTTGCTCTTGCGTTGAATCTCTTCAGGTGTGTTAGGACACATCTTCTTGGAGAGATTAATACCATGCCGAAGAGGTAACAATCCTCTTTTAGAGTTCCCCATGCTGAACCTTTTCAGCACTTCCTCTATGTATAATTTTTGTGAAAGGCCAAGCATCCGATTAGATCTATCTCTATAGACCTTAATCCCCAAATATAAGATGCTTCACCTAAGTCTTTCATAAAGAATTCCTTAGATAACCAACTTTTGATCGAAGTTAACATGGAAATATCATTCCCTATAAGGAGGATGTCATCCATGTACAATACGAGGAATGTCATTGCCCTCCCACTGGCCTTCCTATAAATACACGTCTCATCCTTATTCTTGATAAAATCAAATGATTTGATTGCATCATCAAAATGAGTATTCCAACTCCGAGAAGCTTGCTTCAATCTGTAGATTGATCTATACAGCTTGCAAACCTTATGATCCTCATCATTGGAAGTGAAATCCAAAGGCTGCTCCATATAAGTATCTTCCTCAAGATATCCATTTAGGAATGCAGTTTTCACATCCATCTGCCATATCTCATAATCATGATATGCTATAATTGCAATCAATGTACGGATGGATTTTAACATGGCTACTGGTGAAAAGGTATCATGATAGTCAATGCCTTCACATTGACTATACCCTTTCGCCACTAACCTAGCTTTAAAAGTCTCTGCCTTACCATCTGTACCTATTTTTCTTTTGTAGATCCATTTATAACCAATAGGTATAATACCCTCTGGTGAATCCACTAAGGACCAAACTTGGTTAGAATGCATTGATTCAATTTTTGACTTCAAGCATTTAACCATTTCTCAGAGTCAATGTCTGACATTGCCTCATCATAAGTCTTAGGATCAATCAATTGATCCTTGTCCCCAACTAGAAATATTTCCTTTATATCCTTTACAAGTATACCCAAGTACCTTTCCGGAGATTTGGAGACTCTAATAGACCTATGAGGTGGAAGAGCATTTATGTGAATTGGTTGATTGGGTTCGATCTGATCTCTAGCTGGCTACCCTTTAGAGACTTTTTCATTGAGCTCAATTAGCCTCCACTACCATCTTCCTGAATAAACTGTTTTTCAAGAAATATGGTATGTCTACTCATAATCACATTGTAATCTTCTGGAAGGTAAAAGTAATATCCCAAAGTTTTTTAGGATATCTTATAAACCGAGCTTTCACAGATATAGATTCCAACTTGTCCACCATTAGTTTTTTGTCATATGATGGACATCCCCAAATCTTGAAATGAGTAAGTCTTGGTTTCTTACCATGCCGAATCTCATATGGTGTGGTAGGAACATATTTAGATGGAACCCTATTTAAAATATAAATTAATGTTTGTAGGGCATATCCCCAAAGAAACAAAGGCAAGTCAATGAAGCTCATCATGGATCGGACCATATCTAATAGTATCATATTTTTCTTTTTAGACACCCCGTTGCGCTGAGGTGTACCAGGTGGAGTCCATTGTGAGACTATGCCATTATCCTTAAGATAACCTAAGAATTTTCTACTAAGGTATTCACCTCCCCGATCTGATCGAAGAACCTTAAGGGTTTTACCTATTTATTTTTCTACCTCATGTCTGAATTTCTTGAACTTTTCAAAAGCTTCAGATTTGTGTCTCATAAGAAACACATAACCATACCATGAACAATCATCAATAAAGGTTATGAAGTAGTAAAAACCATCCCTAGATTGCACATCAAATGGACCACACACATCAGTGTGTACCAGGGCAAGTAATTCTGTGGCCCTTTCTCCATATCCTACAAAGAATAACTTGGTCATTTTTTCTTGAAGACATGACTCATAAGGTGGATATGATTCAGAATTAACTAAATCTAGGATCCCATCTATTGACCCCTTGAGTGATTTTGATAATAACAAAACATTGGAGCATGTATTTGTGTTACTAACAACTCTTCAAGTTCTTTACAAGTTTTTATAGGATGATTTCACTGCTCATTTTAAACTCCTACATTCTTATTTTCTATCATGAGTTGTGTTGTAATTATCTCATGTAAAGAAGAACCCATAAAAAAAGTTAAAAGAAAATCATGAAAAATGGGTTGCTTCTATGTCTTTCAAGCTTTAAATTTCTTAGATTCATTTGTAAGTTGAGTTTGAAAAGTTTGAAGTGTTGAAGACTTGCTGAAAAACTTCTAGAGAGGAGTTCAAGTTTTTAATTGAAGAACTATCCGAGCCGACTCTAGTAAAAAGAGCCGACTCTGATCTATGGCATGGCTGAAGGTTTTTGGCATGCAAATAGTGAGCCGACTCGAAGAAACCAGAGCTGACTCGTCCAGAGTATTAATTGTTGAATCAGACAGGTGAGCTGACCCGAAGAAAATTAGAGCTGACTAAGTACTTCAGTCTGGCATCCAAGTCAACTCTTCAGCATCCGAGCCGACTCCTCCAAAGTCCAGAAAGAACCATTCTGAGTGAACAGCTAGGAGAGCTGACTTGGAGGAACCTGAGTTGACTCTTCTAGAGTACAGTTTTGAAAGCCTGAGAATCTAAGCCAACTTGAAGTAAGGTGAGCCAACTCTTCCAGAGTAAGGAATCAAACTACTTAGAAATCGAGCCAACCTGAATGAAGCGAGGTGACTTGACCAGAACTACTCTAAGGATTCGAGCCGACTTGAAAAGATCCGAGCTGACTCGAAGGTCGATTTCAAGCAAGTAATGGCTAGTTCTAGAACTCCATTTTATATTTGAAAAGTGCTCCAACGGTCAAGTGTCACATCCCAATGGTCTACAATGACTAAAATTATCTGAGAAGAGTACAAGACTCTATAAAAGAGAGATTGGGACAACTTTTGAGAAGGTTAATGAATGATTAATGCTTACTTGAGCTTGTGAGCTAGAGAGCACTACAAGAGCATTCAAGATAGACTTCAAGCCTTCACCAACTCCAATCAGAAGCTTGAAGCACTTATTGAAGAAGTTGAAGAAGCCATTAAAGTACATCAAAGTGCAATTAAGAAGTCTTCTTGGAGCTACATCGGCAACCATCCAACAATATAGTTTGTTATTATTGTTGCTTACTTTCTTCTACTCTTGTTGAGTTGTGTTATTGGTGAGCCTAGTCTAAAAACCAAGTGGGTTGTTAGTGATCCTATTCAAAACTAACTGTGTAAGGGTTCTTGGTGATCTTGATAAAACCAAATCGGGTTCTTGGTGATCCTGTTTAAAACCAAGAGTTGGGTTTTTGGTGAGCCCGGTTGAAAAACCAAGTTGGGTTTGGATTGTGACCTTGATAAAATAATCTGACTGTATTCTGGTAGTGAATATAGTGAAAATCCCAAGTGATATCTTGGGTAGTGGACATAGGAGCTGGGGTGCTCCGAACTACTCTAAATTACTATGTTTGTGATTATGCTTTTATTTCTTCTCTTAATTACTTCTGCTTTAAATTTCTGAATCACAACACCTACCACATCAAAGAAGGTTTTAAAAAAGGCACATGCTCTATTGAATTTTTTAAATTCTCAATTCACCCCCCTCTTGGGAAAGCCACCTGGGCAACACCATCCCTTTCTAGTTTGTTTATTCTGTCCTCACCTATATGACCGAGCTTTAGATGCCACATATATTTATCATTTAGGTAATCTCTAGCATGTTTATGTCCTATGGGATTCACATTAATTTTTTCGTTAATATTCAAAGATGCATCGGCATGCAAATAATAGAGAATGTCAATTAGAATAGCTTTTGCAACCAATTTATTTTTTAAATAAATACTACAAAAGTCTTTATTGAATATAAATTCAAATCCTTCCTGTGCTAGCACAGAGACAGAAATCAAATTTCTACTAGCTCGAGGAACAAAATAACAGTCACTAAGTACTAATCTAAATCCTAAAGGTAACACCAGAGAATATGATCCAACGGCTTGAGCAGCAACTTTTGCTCCATTTTCGACATGTAGGACCATCTCACCTTCTCTCAGCATTTTACTTCTTTCCAGGCCCTGCATTGAAATGCATATATGAGCACTAGAGCCAGAGTCTAAAATCCAACTGGAAGTAGATGAAACCGTTAGGTTAGATTCAATAACAAGTATAGGCTTACCTTCAGAAGGTGCATCCTCCTTTTATTTCTTTAGGCTTTCCAGGTAGAGAGGACAATTCCTTTTCCAGTGGCCATCTGTATTGCAGTGGAAATATTTTTCTTTGCTAACCTTGGCTTTCTTGGGAGTGTCCTTCTTCTTCTGTTTGTTTTCCTTCTTTTGCTTCTTTGCAGGTTTCTTCTTCTTCCAAGTAGACTTTCTTTTGGAGGAAGACTACTTAGAGAAAAAAGAGCCCCTTGAACTCTTCAGGGTGCTCTCATTACTTACCAGCATGTTCAATAATTCAGGTAAAGTGTAATTTAACTTGTTCACATTATAGTTCATAACAAACTGAGCATATGAATTAGTCAAGGATTGGAGGATCAAATCCACCTGAAGCTCCTTGTGAATTGGAATGCCCAGCTTCTCAAGCTGTTCGATGTTCTTGATCATTGTCAAACAATGATTGTGGATTGACTGCCCTTCATGCATCTTGTTGTTCAAAAGCCTTTTCAACACTTCAAATCATGTAATCCGACTTTGTTCACTATAGACCTCTTGTAGGTGAATCATAATCAATTTAGCAATTGGCATATCCTCATGTTGGCTCTGCAATTCATTTGACATTGAGGCCAACATATAACACTTAACCTTATTATCATCTTCCATCCATTTTTCATATGCAATCATCTGATGAGCATTTGGATGGTCACGTAAGACAGGAGGTTCTTGGTTAAGCACATAGCCCAACTTCTCATAACTCAAAATAAATTTGATATTTCTCAACCAATCTTTAAAATTAAGGCCTACAAGTCAGTTTGTCTCTAGAATACGAGCTAAAGGATTTGAAGCAGACATGGTTAACTGCGAGAGTAGAAGATTCAAAATAGATGCTTTACACTTAATTATAAAAATTATTCTAGGATCTTTAAGAAATAATTTTAAAACTCCCATAATTTTCTCGGATCTCTCATACTCCCTATGGAGATGCAAAAACCCTGCAACTCTAGATTTCTAGTGGATACTACGGTTCCATCGATGTGCGGCACCTCACCGTACCCAGTTATTGGTAACATGCTATACCAATAAGTGGCCAACTCTTGTCCAATGTATCTAATACAAGATGTAGCAACTTGGTCTCTAAATTATGGAACCTCAATGTGCCCGTTTATTGGTCCAATCATTAGTTAAGTCAGACCCACCATTCCTGCTAGACAAAGCCATCATTGAGTCTCTCAATGTTCCTATTTATTGGGCCCAACCTCATTAGTGCCTAGCAACATCTCATGCCTAATAGGATGGTTGTGTCTTCCCGATGCAACTAGACCACTGTAACTAGCCGAGAATAATCAATACCAGTGGACACCCGCACACCTACAATGGTGGAAGACCTAAGACTTAATATTTATGGGGAGCTTAGGTTCAAGTCTCTTCTAAATTGATCAGCTAAATGATGACTAACCAATTATATTAAGTCAGTACAATCTCATGTCTAATTAATTATATTCAGTCAACACAATCCATGTATGACTAAAATAACTAGCATGGGTGAACTCAAATCATAAGTGACCCTTTTGAAAACTTAATCAACCAAATTGGCCAGGTCAGTTTGATCCATGGAAGGGTTCAACCAATATACCCTCTTTCCGCCAAACTAGTTGGTTAAGAAAGAGTTAGCCCTAATTAAAACCATGATCGAAACCTTCCTTAGACACCAATTGACTGACAAGATTTAATTTGGTCATTTAATGACCTGGGCTCATCACTGAGCCAAATTAGGTCTTAACTTATCGATTCATAATTATGAATCGATCTGACCAGACTACATCTAAAAATAATTTTGAGCATACTTGACCTAACCCTAATCATCATCCGATTAGGTTAAGTCACTTGCTCAAAATCAAATTAGGGTTACTAGTTGATCTAATCAAGCCCTAATTACCGCAGCCCAATCTCTAGACCTAATTTGTTCAATCCAAACCCTCATGCACCTTATTTGATTTTATAGATCAAACCAATTTTAAAATTAGGTTCAAGTGCATGACTTTAATGGCTTATGATCATGAATCACATTTAAGATCTAAATCCTAATTTGGTGCATCACATACATCAACATACATAATCATAAATCGATCAAAACCCTTTTGAAAACCCTTTTCAAAATCAGGTATACATCAAAGTAGGACAACCTTTGCACTATAGGGGGTAAACCCTATAGCGTGATAACCTTATGTCACTTTGTGCAATCCTTGATCAATTAAATTTCAGATTATTAAATTTAATTTTAGATCTGAAAATTGTGATTTTAATTTTAAAAATAATTTTTCAAAACATGAAATTCTATGCTAGAACAATCTCATGTTCAGCATAGATCTGAAAAATCATAATATATCTATCTGATCTGAATATTTTTTAGATCTGATTCTCATCCATGCATGTTAAAGAAAGGAGAACCGTGGCTCTAATACCACTGTTGGAGTTCTCCCAGGAATAGAAAAATTGCAATCAATCAGGCATCAACAGCTTGTCACAGTAGAAGCAGATATAAAAATAATTTATATCTAAAGATACAATTTATAAATAAATCTAATTTATTTATCATAAATTTCTAACATGCTGAAATATATAAAAAAATATCAGATCTAAAATAAAAATTATTTTAAGTATAAAATACTTACTTGGATCGCTATCTTGGCTTGCTCTAAAAAACATGCCGATCCACCTCTGAAACCGGGATTCTATCGGAGCCGTGCAATTGCCCGACCTCTGCTGGTATCCACATGAAGCTCTCATAACTGAGTCATAGAGAGCACCGGACTGCTAGATCCTTGTAGCCCTCTCCTCTTTCAGCAAATCACTCGCTTTAAAAACTATGCCGATCCACAACTAGACCGACTTCTGGCTTCTATCTTGCAAATCAGACTATGCAAGACATTTGGACCTCTTAGCTTTCTTCTCCCTCTTATGTAGAAGATCTCTCAACACTCTTAAAGATCACAAGGAAGAAATAAACTAGAAGGGAGAGAACAACTAGGCACCCAGGAGAGAGACTCTCTGGGAAGATGCCCAAAAGGAAGAAGCACGCCAAAAAAAAATTCATCCCAATAATGATATTCTTTTTGGTCAGCCACCCGACTCTCCCTTTTATGATTTACCATAAATTAATTCTCCAAGTCCTCCATGCCAAAACACCGATGTTTTATTTCAACTGATTGAAAATTAAGAGGAGTAAAAGAGAATGACTCCTTTCGTTCTCTTCATGCCAATTCCCTTTTAGCACCCATCTGGATTTCATGCCCACTTTGTTTTGTCACACAAAATAACTTGGGGCCCACTATGGCATGTGGAGAAAGGGGAGACAAACAAAGAGATTGGGAGAGAGAGTCCCAGTTTAACTGGACTTTGACTCATGGTCTAAATAAAGTGATTTGATAGTCAAATCGAAGCTGATTTTAAATTCGATCGAACCATTTTGAAAGGAACATTGACCCAACTCAATTAGGATCAATTAACTGAGTCTAACTCAATAAAATTAAATCTATTTTAATTTAATTAATAATTAATTAATAATTAATTAATTGTAACATTTATAATTAGGTCAAATATTTATTGTAACCTTTATAATTGGATCTAAATTGATTTGTTGATTGGTTCCGTAAGCTCCTAATATGTGTGACCCATCATGTCCTATCCTGTTTGGTAATGACATATGTTATAATCTCTATTATACATCATCGAAACTCCTTTCGATGGATAGAAACAATTTCTTCTCAAGCCTAATCAGGATCTTCGATCCAAAAATGATCCTAATGGGCTCTCACAATCTACTAGTGACACCTAGCAGTATATAGTGACAACCCAGCAGAATAAGACTGGAACCCCTAGGTGTAGTTACCATGTGATTTGGTTCCTCTATCAAAAATCTCGACATGATGTTGGTTACGGAAACTCATCAAACCCATCGATCATATGCTTAACCTAATCGACTCAAGTCGAATTGTGATACTAATGAAAACATCTTTTCATTATCACCCTACTATGGTTATAGACTTTTGGACTTAGTCACATTAAGCTGCATAGGATTATACCTTACTACTAAGGTTGATAGATCCCTACAAGTGTGTTGCCCAAGTGGCTTTTCCCAAGAGGGGGGTGAATTGGGAATTACAAAAATTTTCGCAAGTATGTGCACAAGTAATTCCTTTTAGTGGTTAAGTGCTATGTTAATCAGAGTATAAATGCAGAAGCTAAAAAGTAAATCAAACACAACACAAACAAGGTAGATTTATAGTGGTTCGGAGCAACTTAGCTCCTACGTCCACTATCCAAGTTCACCACTCGGGATTTCTACTATATCCCCCAAACCAAAATACAGTCGGATTGTTTTACAGGCTCAATCCCAACCTCTACACTTTGATTTTTGAAATCGAGCTCACCAAAGAAACCCAAGCTAGGTTTTTGCAGGTTCACCCAAAACCTCTACACTTTGGTTTTTAGATAGGCTCACCAAAGAAACCTCTACACTCTGGTTTCTAAAAGGCTCACCAAAGAAACCTATTTGGTTTTTACAATCAGGCTCACCAATAACCTAGATATTCTAAAAATAGAATAAAGAAGCAACAATAAATACAAACTCTGTTGTCTGGGTGGTTGCCAATGCAGCTCGAGTGAAGATCCACTGAATGCTCTTCAATGCACTTCAATGGCTTCCTTGCTTTTCTCAAAAGATGCTTCAAGCTTCTGGTAAGAGTTAGTGAAGGCTTGAAGGCAGACTTTAAAGCTCAAGTGCTCTCTCTTCTTACTTCAATAAGTGTTCAATAAATGCTCAATAATTCATTAGTCTCTTCAAAGATGTTCTCATACCTTATTTATAGAGACTTCAACTGCCTTCCCTTGATTTTGAACATTGTAGACCGTTGGGAGGTGACAGGTTACCGTTAGAGCACTTTTGGAATTCAAAAACTGAGAACTGGAACTAGTCGTTGGAGGTGACCCCATCATTCTAGTCGGCTCGGACAATCTTCGAGTCGGCTCGAACCAAGTTCGGGTCGACTGGGCTGAATGCCAGTCGGCTAGCTTCCACAGTTGAGAGAATACCTTACTCTGGACGAGTCAGCTGGGCTGAGTTCCAGTCGGCTGGAATCTTAGAGGCCCTCAGACCATTCTCAACCGAGTTCTGGACGAGTCGGCTGGGCTGAATTCCAGTGGGCTCGGATTCCTGAGAATCTCAGAATGTTCTCAACCATGTTCTGGACGAGTCGGCTGGGCCTTGGTGCCAGTTGGCTGGATCTGTGTGCCAGAGAACTTCTTTTCTATGCTAGTGCCAGAGTCGGTTGGTTCCTCCATCCAGTCGGCTCAAGAGTTGTTCTTCAGCCAGATCAACTTCAAACTTCTAGAATACTTGTGCCAAGCTTTGAAGTCTTCTTCAAGATCTTCTTACAATAAAATCAAGAAAATTTGAATCTTGAACACTCCTAGAAGTAACCCTTTATCTTGATTTAAGCAGGAATTTTTTTTTGGGTTCTTCTTTACAAGATTCTAATAATTTTACAACTCAACACAATGCAATAAAAATTGTACGGTTCAAAAAGTATGTCAATGTAGTTGTCCTACAAAAACTTGTCAATCATTGAAGAGTTGTTAGATAATCAAATGTATGCTCCAATGTTTTGTTATCATCAAAATCACTTTAGGGGTCAACAAAGTGAACACCCTATTCCTACAATAAACTTACTGCAGCCAACGAACACTACAAGATCCCATATGGATAGGAACCATGTGATTGTGCTGTAAAACTACAGCAACCTTATTGTGAGTAGCCGAGACACTTTAGGTCAAAGAACTAGTCACATGACTATAGCATCAGGAAGTTATTGACGAGTGAGTAGTCATCCATATAACTTCCTATACTTGGTCATGCTTAGTACAGTTGATCTCTATCAACTACCTATACTCTCACTCCAGTGTCACCACACTATAGGTCAGAGACTCATCTACCTAGAAAGGGAAGTGATCTGTGCACCAATTTTAACGGATCAATCACCGTCCTTGTGATATTCCAACAATCAGGAGCTTTTAGGAGTTAATCTATAAAGACACATGCCTCAGATTCTCAACTCTTTAGAATATGTGTCATTGTCCATTAACTCCATGGACGATTCATAGACACATCAACATGAATGAGAATAATGCCCTTTTATTAATAAGAAAGATTAAGTACAAAGTTCATGCCCTAAAAATTATTATGTGTCAAGCCAACTTGGCTTTTAGGTTATACATCTAACAATAAATCTGAAAATGATATCTAATTTTTTTAAAAAAATCATCTTAATTGGGTATCATATGATCAAGTTATGTTCTTCTGATGCCTAGCTTACGATTTGGTTTTATGACATGATAGATCTTGCTCTTGAATTCTGTCTAGCTCTGCTTGTGGCAGCTAATGTGATCTGCATTGAGTTCTCATAATAGTAATGTGATCCATATCAAATCACTCACTTCTTGAATATTCATAGTAGTCAAAGTGATCTATATCGGGTTTAATGATCTATATGGATCAAAGCTCTTCTTGTTTGGAAAATTTAGCTTTTGCTAGATTAAAATTGAACATGAAAAATGCTTGCTTTCCTATCTCATGGATGAATCACTTTGTTTTGCTTAGATATGGTTTCCAACCTTGGTCTTCTTTACTAGATGATAAATCTTGATTTCTAGACATAAGAGATAACTTCACTATAAGAGTTGTTGGTGCTTGTATTGAAATTGTTACCAAATAAGACTTAATTTAGATAAGTTAGGCAATTTTTTCTTTAGTTATGTGAGACATCCCTTTATCTCATTATCTATTAAGGTAAAACTAGCAGCCATACTCACCTTTATCCTTCAACATTCTTCAAGCACGATTAACTTTTCTCCTAATTGCTTATATTGCTCGCATGCTCAGACTTCTCATAGATATAAATTACTAAAGCTCTGATACTAACTTGATCTGATTGAGAAGAATGAAAGTTTTTTTCAACCCGCTCTACTCAGATCTTTTAAATAAAAAAGAAAAAAGATGATAGAAGAATTATCAAAGGAGGGCTTAAGTTCCTTTTCTTTTATTAATTCTCCATGCAATAAATTGAGATATGTAGTCCCTATTTATAATAGGAGGTTTATCCTTATATAATTCAGATCAAATTCATTTTTTTATCTTTTAGATAAATATCTATCCTTAAATAAGTTGGACTGGACTCATCTTCCTAGCTTAAATAGGACTAGATCTCTAAGAAAAGATAAATATAAAAAATCATGAAAAAATACTAAAATTTTAAAAGGAGTAGATCTTGATTCTAAATCAACTTTGTCTTCTATCACTCAATTCAATTCTTCACATATTAGAAGATAACCTCTAGTTAAAGTCTTTTCCAAAAATAAAAGTTTTGGTTTGACCAGCTTGTTTCAAGATCAAAATGATAAAATTTTGATCCAAATTAGCTCTTTTAAGGACTAATCCAAATTGTAAATCTCAAAAATATACCCAATTTTTTTTAAAAAAAATTATCACAATCATACATCATATGACTAAGTTATGGCCTTCTTAATTTTAGCTTGTGATTCAGTTTTATGATATGGCGGATCTCCTTTTGGATTTTGTCTAGCTCTACTCGTGGTTGCTAATGTAATCCATATTGAGTTCTCTTAGTGATGAAAGTGATCTACATCAAGGATGATAATATTTTTGAATGCCCGTAGTGGTCACAGTGGTCTATTTCGAGCATGATGATCTAGCTAGAATTATATGTATATCAGTGATTGATAATATGATTAGATGGCTATGATATACTTATCTTGGACATACTGTGAAATTAGAATTGATTTAATAAAATCAACATGTAATAATTTAATAGATGAGAAATGGTTTAGGTTAATCTCATCATGTGGATAATCTCATGAGCTTATACATATGATAGCCTCCATGGCCTTACACATGAGACCTCTTGCACGAGCTTATGCCTAGGATAGCTTCCAAGAGCTTATGCTTAAGATAACCTCCATTACATGAAAACTCTATTAATTTGCTAGTCATAGATTAGGGCATGATCTTGGTTAGTCCAAAGCCAGAAGGAGAAAAGTTATTAAATCTAGAATTATGATAATAGAAATTGATAACAAGATATATGAAACTAATCTAATAAAAAGTTTCGCCGATTGGCATGTTGTGATACATTTCTTTTGTTAAGATGGATATTTGATATATGTTTATGTGGATGTTTGACTTATTTTGGATATTTGATGTGAGCTTTTTTTACATTATATTTTTAATTAGATATTATTTATTATTATTTTCAAATTGTATTACCTTATTGGTGTGAATGTGCAAAGATCTTACTAGACTATAAAATTCATCATCCTTCTTCCCTTTCCTTTTCTAGAGCTCTAGGATCTTGTATTTGGCTATGCTCAAGATCATGGTTGAAAGGATTGAGTAGATAGAGTATCATCATCAATATTAGTCATGCGATTTGTTTTTATAAATTGAATAAATTTTGTTATTTGTTAATTTGGAATATTTTGTCAAAATCGAGATCATTAATATTTATGAATATTAAGGTTGTAATAGATTTTAAGGTCTTGCATATCTTTTAGGGCCTTGTCCTACAAAGTATACAGTCATGTTGCATGGTCGAGATAAGTATTAGATTTAGAGATGATAGAGTGGTATCAGAGATTAGATTATGATTTCTAGGGACTATAATTTAAGTGGTATTTGAGCAAGTAAGTACCATGATAAAATTACCACTCTATCATAAGTGGTATTTGAACATGACAAAAGTGGAGAAAATAAATTTAGAGCTTAAGATTTAAGATTAGTAAGTACCATGATAAAAATTTATGCATAAGATTTGGCATATGATGAATACAGAAGGGCTTGATAATTAATGTCTCTAATTTTGATAAGAGGAGTTTGACCTAAGTATGAGAGGTGTTGACCCTGAAATAGAGTATGATATATTGGTAGGTTATGTTATGTTGTGTATACTTGTTCAACTATTATTTAGATGTTTTTAGAATTCTAAACTTGATATAGGTGTAGACCATGATGGCCTTTCTTGTTTTGTTATTAGTTAATTGATTGCAAAATTTTGGTTTTATCAAAAAGAAGTTATTTAAGTTATGACATAAGAATGAATATTCTATGAATATTAAAACCTATAAGGGATCATGTACGAAATGGGCATGTAGAAGAAAAATGTATTCGGTTTAATTGATAGATTAGATTTCATTAAGAGGTTATGGGATATGCATCTTGGTAGAGTTATCTAATAATTTAAATTATCATCATTAGATTGAATTATTTGATGTTTCTTATATTTGTTAGAAATTGTTGGGTGTGTTAAATTTTAAGTCAAAGTATAGATTTCAAATTGGTCTAGAGTATCTTGCTATTGATGTAGAATAGAATAGATAATTTTGTTTTGAAAAACTTATATGAGCTTAATATATAAATGATAGGAGTTCATGTTTATTTATCGATTGATGCTAAGGATCATAGTGAAGATAACTTTACAAGAAATAACCAAGTTGATGTAGTCATAGGGATGCTAATGGGGTTTCTAATATATTGGAATGAGTTAATCCTTTTAAAAAGGAAATGTCTATTTAGAATTGTCTATTTGATTTTCAAGAGAATCTATGGTTAATCATTTCAAATTAATTTGAGATTAATAGGATTCTAGATGAGTGATCAAGCTTATAGAAGGGCTTCAAATATAGAAATTAGCTTAAGTTTAATCTTAATGTGATATGCTCTAGGCATAGTAAAGATAAAGTGACTTTATTTTAGTTTTACTTGGAAAATTTGAAATTTTGGGTTTCTCATAATTTCTAATGTAGAGAACTATTTTGGTTGGAAATCATTTGAAACCCATACAACTATTTTAGTAAATTTAGATCAAAGTGTGTAGTAGAAGTGTAGTTGTTTGAGTTAGTTTAAAACTAGTTAAGAAAAATAATTCTAACTGAATAAGTATTATGATTGAAGACCTGAGCCTATTTTCTAGTAAAGGAGGATTTTATTAGTGAAGGAAGGAAAATATTATTAAATCTTTGGCTAATCTAAATATAGCTATGTAAATTTCACTAATAGATCATCCTATTGTAGACAATGCTAGGGAGAAGATTGTGCTTCTTAAATTTAGTGTTAACAGATTGATGGTCCTTCAGTTGGGCTTTAGATATGGAACATTTTGGCATATATTTTCTTCTAGCTTCAACATTATTACTCCATTTGCTTGAAGGGGCTTGAAATTTTTCTAAAATAAAACTCTAATTGTTAAATTATGTGAGAGATTAAAAGAATAAAAGAAGGCTATAGATCATAAAAAGTGTTCGATGCTCAAGCTTGAGCATCTTTTATTTTTGTTGAGAGAAGATTGGATTGATTATGATTTCCATATAGAATTAATCAAAAGTAATTAATGTCATGGGCACAAACTTATGGTGTTTAATCCAAGATTGGGATGTTGAGATTGAGAAAAAATTAGTATGTATTAGGGAAGTAAAAGATCAAGTATTAAGATACCACATAATTCTTCATATCAAGATCTTGTAAAGAAAGCATTTTAAAAGAGAGACTACTTGATAGCTTGAGGAAGAAATGAGGGTTGCATGCCCTCGAAGTTTGAACCTTAAACTAGTTTAATTTTGAGGATAAAATTATTTTAAGTAGAAGAGAATGTAACAACCTAGGTTTTAAAAGTAGCCAAGTCTAGCCCATTGTTGGTTTGGATTGGCCCTTGGGCAATCTCCTCATATGTTAGATGTGGGAGAGAAGAAAGACTCCTTTCATGAGTCTAAGTTCTCTTCCTCCGATTTTGATGGAAGAGAGGATCCTAGGACATGTCAGATTTATGTTGAACCCTAGGAATTTTTCTATTAAGCAATTCCCCCTTCCCTTCTACGAGTTCTACATACCATGGAAACCATCTTGATTTTCCCCCCAATTGCTATTGATGGTCATCATGATTCCATATTGTTCCACTGAGATTTCTCACCTTGTCAACTTCCATAGCACATCGGATCGAGTAAAGGCTCAAGTTCCCTCTTATTCATCTATTCTAGTCCCCAAAGCCACCATTGATGGGCTGATTGGGGCTGACAAGTTGCTAGACTCGGATGAACAAGTCCCCCCTAGTTCATACTCTATTTTTCTATTTTTTTCTTTTCTATTTGTTTCCTTCTTGATGTTGTCCGCTTACACACCACCACCATACCTCTGGTTCTAGCTGAGTTCTCCTTGAGCATGGATGATCTTGTGGTGGAGCTCAATGTCAGTGGGTAGTCAAGGATTGATCCAATATGTAGTCACCATGTCCCCCTATTTTTCCTTATTTTTTTTCTTTTTTTAAAATTTTTGTTTAGCTAGCCACCATCACTACCACTGTTATTGCTAGATGTCACCATAAGCCCCAACTCTTTAGCCATCTCCATTGCTTGGATAGACCCTCTTCTTCTTATCTAATGTGAGGAAGAGAGACACAATGTCTCTCTCGATTCCCTTACCATTCTCTCTCTCATCTCTTTCTCCCTCTCTCTACATGGTTTAGTGAACCTATTGAAGGATCCAAGGCTCCTATTCTATGGACCTTTGGAGGAACACAGTAGAGAGTCCTAGATTGACATCACTATGATCACCCATTGTGTTGATTTCTACCTTGGCATGTGTAAAACATCCATCATTAACAATGCTCGTCCTATCATATTTGAACTTGTTAGATTTTTTTTTTCAATTTACTAGTCAAGTCATCCAAATCTGATCCACTTGGGCTATTAGCTACCATTATCTAAATAGTTGTCCATCTCTCATAAATTTTCACCATAACCATGATCACTTTATGATTGCCTTTGTTATTGATTTTGATTATATATGGGTGTAGTAACTCGAATGAGAAGATGTTGAGCAAGAGGATTTATGCTCTAATTTCTAAATCAAGATAAATTTCTAAATCTTTATTTAATCATTAGTCATGTATTATGCAATATCAAGAAATTTGGGATTAAGAGTAATTCAAATATTAGAGTTTTGCTAGACATGGGCTAGTTAATATTGTGACCAAATTTGTTGTTAGTGGAGGTAAGAATACTTATACATGATCAACATTATATACATATTATTTATGGATTTGTATTGTAGTTTCATATCATCAGATTTGTGTTAATTGATTAGCATTGCATAAGATGATATCATTCATACACAATTTTTCTAGCATGAATATATTATTTGTTGATGTATATGTATCTCAATGATTGATAATACAGTTACATGGCTATGATATATTTATTTTGAACATATTGTTAAACTAGAATTGATTTGGTGAAATTAACATGCAATAATTTGATGGATAAGAAATGGGTTGGACTAATCTTGTCATATGAATAACCCCTATGAGTTTATGCATAGGATAATCTCCATGGATTTATGTATTGAGTAGCTTTAGCAAGCTTATACATGAGATAGCATCCACCAGTTTATGCATAGGACAACCTCCATGAGCTTATGCGTAGGATAACTTTTACAAGCTTATACAAGGGATAATCTTTAGAAGCTTATGCATGGATAGATTTTAAGAGTTTATACCTGGGATAGCCTCCATAAGCTTTTACATGAGATAGCCTCCAAGAGCTTATGCATGGGATAGCCTCTATGAATTTATATATAGAAATTTAGTTTGCTAGTCATAGATTGGGGCAAAATCTTGGTTAGTCCAAAGTCAGAAAGAAAAATGTTATCAAATATGAAATTGTGATAAGAGAAATAGATGATAAGATATATGAAACTAATACTGAAAAAAAGGTTTTATCGGTGGTTGGCATGTTGTGATACATCTCTTTTGGTAAGATGGATATTTGATATGTATTTATGCGGATGTTTGAGTCATTCTGGATATTTAATATGAGCTTTTATATACTATATTTTCATTTAGATATTATTTGCTACTATTTTCATATTGTATTATTTTATTAATGTGGATGTGTAGATATTCTTACTGGATTGTAAAGCTCACAATCTTCTTTCCTTTCCTTTTCAAAGTTACAAGATCATGTATCTGACTATGCTTGGGATCATGGTTGAAAAGATTTGTTGAAAAGATGCAATAGATAAAGCATCATCATTGATAATAGTTTGGAAATTTAGTTTTGTAAATTGAACAAATTTTGTTATTTATTCATGTAGAATATTTTGTTATAAATTGAGAACATTAAACTTTATAGATATTGAGATTGTAATAGATTTTAAGATTTGTATATCCTCTAAGACCTTGTCCTAGGAAATATGCAATCATCTCGCATTGCTGAGATAGGTGTTAGGTTTAGGATGTGACACTCGGAGCTTTGAACTCCCTCATACAATGGTTATATAGGCTAGATGAGAAAAAAAAAGGGAAAAGAGAGTGTTGGCACAATCCTTGCTTGAAAAATGGCATGCTGCAAGAGCATTGGACTCTCCTTTTAACAAAGTAGTATAGATGTTTGATAATTTCAACTAGATTTCGACTATTATAAGGTACAAGATAGGTATTTATGGTATCTAAATGTTATCAGAATTTTAGATTTATAGAAAAATCTATACCTATTGTTTTATCCATAGGTAAAAGGTATGAAGAATACATAAAATAAGTTTTGCCTATGAATAAAAACTATACATGGAAGCTTTACAAATTGGGGGAAAAGAATTATAGGTAGTGATTCACTACAGAAACAAATTTGTAGCTATAACTTTTTGCTACATTAATAAAATCATAGGTAATTTTCTAAACTTACCAACAGATGACAATCTATAGATGAAAGTCTGTAACAATGCAGCTACTTCCGACATATACATAGATCATCCTCATTTGACTAATGTTGATGGTTTTTTAGCATGTATTAATGGATTCATAAATATCCATTTTCCTGCTATGTATTAATATAAATAGGTGGAAGTGTCTCACTTCTTCCATTAACCCTCCATAAAAAATAGAAAGAAAAAACTAATTACCTTGCTCTTCATATTCTTGTTACCATCTATTTGATGAGAGATTAAGTCAAATATGTTCAATGGTTATTTACTACTAGTGCTCTATATATGTCGTTTGTCTTGTTGGTAGTGTACTTAAAAGATCATAATTTTATTAAGAGATCACAATCTTTTTATTATTATTTATATAAATTATTATTATATATAATTAAGATATCATAATTTGTTTTTTTATATATATATTATCAATGTACATAATTAAGATACTACAATCTCTTGATTATTTTTCGCATATATTAACAATATACATAATTGAGAGATCACAATCTCTTGATTATTTTTTATATATATTATTATTGTATTTATTTAAATACACCATCATTATACAGAGTTTTAATCAATTAATGAAATACATTCTTTGTCTTTTTCTCTACCTCTGATAATATGGTATTAGAGTAAAAGATCCTTGTCCTATGAGAATTTATCCTCTCTTTTATCGTCAAGCCTCCATTGCTCCTGTTCTCTAGCTTCTCCTCCCTTGTCATCCTTTAGAGCATCCTTAGATAACTTTATTCCCTGGGTCAATCTTCTTTTTATTCTCAGCCATTCTTCTATTTATTCTCTATCATGGCTAATTAAGCATTCTTAGTAATGATAAGAAGTATATTGTTAGGACTGTCGTGTTCATGCATGGACCTGAGAACACTGGCGAGAAAGTTTTTTATCAAGTTTCATGATAATCCGATGTCATTTGGATAGTCAATGATCAAGCCCTAAGTCGTTGTGCATCAAGAACCCTACTGCAGTGACCTAATTCATGTTTCCTTGATTCACTAGACTTGTGATGCACCTCCAAATCTTAAACCCTATCCCCAAACATCCTAAGAACTAGGATTAGGGGTATGGCACCTTGAGGCTTGAAGATATGGACTGAAAATCATGGATAGAGGAGAGTCCTTATTCGATATGACTCCATGGCAGCATCTCCCTATAGTAGTCTTTTCTTGTGCTTGACGATTTGTGCCATCCTAGCCTCGAACCCACCTCCAAGTCCATGTTCATGCCTCCTACCTCAATCGTTGATCAGACCAGAAGCATTTCCTAGTCGTAGAACCTCCTTTGGGCATTGGGAGAGAAAGAGTCCTAGTGGACTTAAACTCTTAGCGCACAGCCTTCTCACCACACAAATCATCCTAGTGAATGTGCCTTCCTTTTCCTCTCTCTAGAGCATGTCTCCTCTCCATCTTTACCATGGGATTAGACTTGGATGTGCTCCTCCAGTGGCATGAAGGATTTGGGCATGTGGGTCCTATTAGGAGAGAGACTCCAAGGTGGATTGGTCTTTCTCCTAGTGCTAGTGCTAGGTGCTAGTCTTTATGCCGCACATGCCCCCCTTCCAAGGAATAGGGGCACGTGTGAAAGCTTCTTGCCACTGCTCCTTGGGTGGCTTGTAATATCAGAGAGAAGGGAGAGAGGTTAAGGAGAAATGGATTCTATTATTCCTTTAAGTTAGTTTTATATAAAGAACCCTTTTATAAACCAAAAAATTTTTCTAATCCAAACAGGACTAGAAACATAAATCTAAACCAACTCTAATTTTCTCAAGGCTAATCCAATTAGAAAAGCATTTTCATCCAAGCTCATGTACACTCATGAATTGACCCACTCTCACACTTGGATCTAAACCCGATCCAACATAGATTAGCCCCTCTCAAGACCCAATATCCTAGGTCTCGAGCCCTTAGAGAGTTGAACCACCATTCTAAAACCAAACTAGTCCTAGTCTTAAAACTCTAACCTATCCTACACTCTTGGAGCCATTACCATGATTCTTCTCTTGGCCTTCCAAGAGTTGAGAGCACCACATCTGTGCCAACATATGTATCATCTTAGCATATATTTTATTCACTTAAACTTTTTTAGTTTGCATGTTGATTCCTCTCCGTTCATCAAACACATCAATAATTATGATATTCTTTTACTCGTCTACATAGATGATATCATTCTTACTGATAGAACCAGTGCTCCTCTTGCTTTGCTCATCTCTTCTCTATAACAAGAGTTTGTAATTAAAGACTTGGACATACTTCACTACTTTTTGGGCATTAAAACACTTTCCACATCTAATGGTCTTCTTCTTACTCAACAAGTATATCCTTGATCAACATTAACAAAGCCATATGGATGGTGCTCGGCCTATTAAAATACCAGTCGGCAATGGTTCAAAACTCTTAGCACTTGATGGCTATTTATATCCTAACTCCATTCATTATCATTGCATTATTAGGGCACTATAATACCTCTCTCTAACCCAGTGAGATATCATTTATGTAGTTAATCAAGTTTGCCAATTCATGCATCGATCTTCTACTCATTAGACTATGATCAAACAAGTCCTTAGCTATTTGAAGTATACTATTATCTCTAGGCTACTCACCAAATGTTTCTCTCTATCTTTACATGTATATTTTAATGCCAATTTGCTAGTGACCCAAATGATCATCATTTTATCAATGGCTTCTATATCTTTCTCAATAGCAACCTTATTTCATGGAGTGCAAATACTACAAGAAAAATAACTATTAGCGATGCTAAATTTGCCATCATTAGTAATAATTTTTATCGATCAAAATTAATGACATTAAAATAGTCCATCGCTAATAATATTAGTGATAGAAAATGGACTATTAGCGATGGCATGCAACCATCACCAATAAATTTTAAATATTATTTTTTTTGAAAAAATAGGTTTTTACTAATAATTAAATAAATATTAGTGATAGCTACATGTTGTTGCTAATATCTTTTCCATTACCGATAGCTAAAGGAATATTAGTGACGGCATGTAGCCATCGCTAATAATTTTAAAATTTTAACTTTTTTTGGAACTATTTGCTTTTAGCAATGGCTTGGGAACTTATTAGCGATGGCAAGCTACTGTTGCTAATAAAGTATAACTTTGCCGACCGCTGTTAGCAACAATGTTCTTTGCCATTGCTAATGGTTTTTCCCAAAAATCCCTCCCCACCTAATTTGATGAAAAAAATTTCCTTTGCCTCCCCTCGATGCTTGTCTCCTCTTCTCGCTGGTTCCCCCTCCCATGCTGGCATGCCTGCATCACCAGATTATTGTTTCCTCTCCTTATCGGTTCCTGCTCCCTCGTCACTAAGCTCCCTTGCTTCTCCTCCCCGGGTTTCCTCTTCTTGCTAGTTCTCCCTTCCCCATCGCTACCCTTCTTCTCTCCCCGCCCCCATGTTTCATCCTCTCACTGATTCCCCCCCACCACCACTAAGCTCTTCTTTTTCCCCTCCCCTCGATCCCCACAGTCCCATCCCCATGCCATCGTCTCTGAGCTAGCACCACTGTCGTTGAGTCGGTGCCATCATCCCTAAGCTTGTGTCACCATTCCTATGCCTCCTTTCGCATTGCTATCTCATTTTGTGCCTTAATTTTTGTACACTGGATCCGACATCCATGGGGCCCATCTTAACTACTTTTGGTAAGTATTAGTAATGACACCAGTAAGGCGATAAAGCCATCGCTAAAAGTTAATTTTTTTTGTTAAAATATATTAGATTAATTTAATTATATGTGCACGGATGCATGCCTCGCATGCATAAAACTTAGGTCTCGATATAAAGAGTGCAAGCTAGGGCCAAGGCCATGTGTCCTATGTGCTCGAGCTAAGGGAAGGTATCGGGTAGCATTACAAACATAGAGACTGGGGTGTGCTCTATGCTTGGGCCACGGGTACTAGTTAGCATCCAGGGCAGCCATCTCTCGTGTGCTCGAGGCACTCAGGCCTTGAGTACAAGCCAATGTCCAGGGTAGCTAGCCCTTCTTGCCCTGGGCACTCGAGCCTCGATTACTAGCCAGCATGCAGGATAGCCAGCCTTTGCACAATCTGCACTCTCGAACCAAAGGTGCTAGGTTGCATTGCAAACATGGGATCCAAGATATTTTTTTTACAAAACTTTCATTGCATAGAACCATAAAACTGTCTTTTAATTAATGTACATATTTTACAGCATCCATCATTTATTTATTTTATGTGGGTGGAAGAATTATGTACATTGGTTAATTGATTATCTAGTTTGGATAGTTAAAGAATTATAATTAATTCTATAGATAATTACAAAAATCAAATGATATGTTGAGGGTTCAAGAAAAATTTTAGAGATTATTTTTCTTTAGTTCTTTACACACTCTTCAACCATATGAATAAAACTAAAAAAAATACTACTAAAACTTTTTTCAGTCCCTATTATGATCGTTTGATTATTGTAATTGAACTATAGAATTAATACAATTTCTGAATGAGATGGGACCTTCTATACCTATTAGTTAATGATAGGATATATTTATTATGTAAGCCATCTTAAATGATAAAATAATTAGTAAGCATCTTCCTTGTATTTGTATTTGTAGAATACCTAGATAGTGTGTAATGGACTAAAGTTGGATGGACCATCGAGTAGTCAATGGGATAATTTTTGCTGAATATAAAGAGGGTGTCAAGTACTTCTATGATTATGCTTTTAGAAATATGAAATTCTTAGTTCAAGAATGGGCTCATTGTCCTTGTAATAGATGCATCAATATAGAAATGCTTGATAAGGATATAGTAATTATCCATTTATATATGAGTGGATTTATGCCAAACTACAAGCATTGGTACCTGCATGGATAGACATGGGAGACAATATCAAGGGTTAGAAGTTAGCAGGACAAGGATAGATAGAATGGTAGACATGGTATAGATGTGGTTGGTCCTGAATTTGATTGAGACATGGAGGAAAATATAGAAGCTGAGTGATGATTTCTATTTATATTAAAAGATATTGATGAATCACTATGGTCGGCATGTGAAACACATACTGTACTATCAACTGTTTCATAGTTGTTGAACTTGAAGGTTGAGTTTAATATGATGATCAATTATTATGATAAGGTGATAGCAATAATGATGAAGATGCTATCGAAGGATGATAAGCTTGTTATGAGCTTCTCTCTTCAAAGAAAATGGTGAAAAGGTTAAGCATGAGATATGAGAAGGTAGATGCATGATTAGGTTTCAAAATTTTTTTGCAAGTATGTGCCAATTCAAAAATAATTTAAGTGCTAGTAAATTATAAGTGTTTGTGTACTATTCAAGAGTATGCAGTGAAAATAAATAAGGCAAAGTAAATAAGAGCAAATGATCAGAAAGCAAGCAATCACAAATACCAAGATATATAGTGGTTCGGTGCACACTAAAGCACCTACATCCACTCTCCAAGGTCTATTTGGGTATCCCACTATAATCTTCCTTGATTACTGCCAATAATTTTTCGGGCTCACTAATCAAAACCCAACTTATTTTCACTGAGAACACAAGTCAAAACCCCTTTGATTTTATGGGATAACCAAAAACCTAGTTGGTTTTGTAACTTAGGCTTTCCAACAACCTCCTTGGTTTTGTCAGTTAGGTTAACCAAAAACATCCATTGGTTTAATATACAAACGCTCACCAACAAACCTCAACTCTAGTTTCAAATCCCTTGAAACTATAAACAAAGAAAGAATTTAAATATAATGTATGAAATACAAAAAACTTTCAACTAAAAGTAAGTATCTCTTTGAAACTCTTTGATTGCTATTGAAGATGATTGTCTTGAAGTTGTTGAAATTTTAAATGATGCTTGAATGGTTGGACTTGAATACTCTTGAATGCTTTAAATGCTTGAAGGCTCAACTTGACTTGAAAGTAGTTGTTATTCAATGAATATTTGAGTGAATGTACTTAACTTCTGATCCTTTACTTCCCTCTTGAGTTTGGTCAACTTTAAATACCTTTCCAAGCTTCAAATAGTAGTTTTTGATCATTGGAGAGGAGAAAATAGCTGTTGGGGACAAAAAGGACCAATTTTGTGCTTCAAAAAACTAGCCATTACTATTCATCAGAACTGCAAGTATCGACCTTCAGGTCATGAGTGAACACTTTGAGTCAACACTTCATGCTCATGAGTTGACTCTAGTTCAAAAAGAGTTTTCTGAAGCTCTCTAAAAATCTCAGGTTAGTCGACACTTCTTCTGGTGAGTCGATACTTAAATCGATACTTGGCTTCCATGAGTCGACACTTGAGAAAGCTTGATTTTAGCATGTTCTGTATCATTTTTATCTCAGGCCTTGAGTCGATACTTGAGCTCTATGAGTTAACACTTGAAGCGTGGCATTTGAAACTTCTTCTACATATCAGCTCAAGCTTCTATGAGTCAACACTATGAGTCGGCACTTCACTTCCATGAGTCGACACTTAACTGAAACTTTCTAAAATTCAATTGAAACTCTGTTGAATCTTCTTCAGACTTCAATCTTGAGTTCTTCCAAGTCATTCTTATGTACTTAAGTCCATTTAACTTGAAATTTTCATTAATGAAAAAGATTTCTTCAACAAAATAACAAGCAATCAAACTTTCAATACAAAATAGCTTTGGTGAGTACCCTGTTATGATAAAACATACTTTCAACACACAATTAGTACTCAAATATACTTAAGTATTTTCTTATTCATCAAAATCAATACAGGAGTCAACAATCTCTTCCTTTTTTATGATAACAAAATCTTTAAGTATATACATATAGTGAGCTCAAACGGTTTGCAATAAGTATTAGAGCATTAATAAGGATTTTCAATATAGAGCATTTGGCTTCAAGTATCAAAGCTAATGATGAAGAGTATCGGAGTCTAAATTTATAAAGATTATCAAGAATTGAGACTCATTTACATTGTATTAGAGCTATAGATACATGTATGGAGAAATTTAAATCTATATAGCTTCTATAGATACATGTCAGAACTATAATTATAATGAATCGAGCTAGAGATTATGAAGTATTAGAGCTATGATTAAAAAGTATCAGAGCTGAGATGCATATATATAATGATGATGCTCAATAGGTGTATCAGAGCTAGAACATATTTGAAATACATACATCAAAGCAAAAGGAACAAAGAAAAGCTTTAAGAGTATCAATACTTGAAACATATACAAAGTGGATAGATAGTACCAGAGCAAGAAATTAATAGATCATAAAGAGTACCAAGGTATGAAATCAAAGAGTATCGAAGCATATAGAAAGTGATAAGTTTCAGAGCATAAAAGGTAAGAATGAATAAGTATCAGAGCATTGAATTGAAGGGAAAGAATCAAGGATAAAAAGAATAAAAACTCCCCCTCAATATGTGATCTGGAAAAAAAAAATTGAGAAAAAGGTCAATTTACTCTCCCCCTTACTTATTGCTCCCTTCTTTTCTTCATTAATTCTTCCCAATACTATTTCAATTATTATTTCTCCCCCTTTTGTACTTTTTCTTTCTTACTCTACCCCTTTTTGTCATCATTAAAAAGATAAAAAAAAGCAGATATGAAACATTTCATTCCAGAAATAGTGCACACTTGAAATTCGAAAAAGTTAATATATATAAGCTTCAAAGATTTGATACATTAGATTCAGAAAATGATACATATAATAGAATTTGATACAACAAACATAGAAACATAAAAAAAATATAAGAAGTATTAAAATATAGATCGACTAACATACAGACTAATCCTAAGGGATATTTTCCTCATTAGAGGAAGACCTGATCTCAAGAATAATTGGCCCGGCAATCCTAGAAGGTCTGGGTCGCGACCACATCGACCAGAGATTAGAAAGTCGAGTTCAGATAGGTCTGGGTGCATCACCATGGTCTCATCTTCTGCGTTTGGTATATGCTCGTCCTCTAGTTGGTAATAAAGAGGATGAGGCAACATCAGGTGTAGGAGCATCAACTATGATGGAAACAATAGCTGTATCAATGATCAAGGGTGTGTCATCAAAAATAGGACCTGAACCAAGAACATGGAAACTAAGTGCATAAAACCTAGTTCCTGAATCAAGGATGATGTGGAAGGAATAGGTGGAGTCCTACTGGGAATACTAAGAATAGGTGTGGGCAAATTAGTGTCAAGTGGGTCTGTGTGAAGCATGGGTATGGTAACAACAGCATTAGGTGGGTCAGGAATAGTGGATAAGCTGGATAGGACTAGAGTTTGGATAGATAACCTAGAAGGATCTGGAGCTGGAGTCCTCAAAATGTCCTCAACAACATCCGGCTCTGGCTCTGCCATGAAATCTGCAATGTCAAACTCTACGAAAGAGTCAGCCTGACCATCTCCTGTGATGCGGGACTAACTAGATGCGAAGATGAGGAATGATGCAAGTGGTTTTTTTTTTCTTTTGTGATTTTTAAGTTTTCATAAGGATTTAGGATTCCTGAAGAAAAGACAACAGTAGATCTAGGGATTTGATAATGATAAGAACTACTAGCATGTAAATTAGCCCCTAAGCAAGGATAAAAAGAGGACCCCGAGATTAAGAATCCCTGTAGGACTTAGCTCTCGGATCAATATCTACTTAGGAGTTCTAGGGTTGCAAACCTCAAAAGCTCTGAAGCACCCGATGCTGAGTTCACTCGCTCTTGTGGATATGGCCTGGATGATCGAGCCTTCAACCCCCGCGGATGCATCGGGTTTCTGTCCGAAGGTCCCGAAGGCAAGGAAAACCGACTCCGTATTCGTGGTACTTGGAGGACCTGAGAGCAATCAAGGAAGGAGTTAGGAATCACATGTAGCAGGAAGAAAAAACGAAGGAAAGGTTGTAGATGATGATGATTGAGGGTCTTCTTGCTGGGCACCTAGATGGATCATCCAGTTGGCCTCCAAACTCGAAGATGGAAGATGGATTGGCGAAAGAGATGGTAACTTGAGGCCTCATACCTCTCGACGCCCGAAGGCAAAGGCGCTCCCTCACGGAGATCGACGTTCTTAAGGAATGAAGGCAACTAAGAATAACACTCAAATAGCTTTTTTTTCATTCATCAACATTAGCTTCTACAAGGAGGGGTAGGGCCCTTTAAATAGACTCCTATGTCCCATTCAAATTTAAATAAAAAATTGCTACAAGGTCTTCATCAAGGTGCCTAAAATCTGAATTTGATTCATGGAATCCACTCTTGGCCGATCTTGATTTGATGGAGGGCTTGATTTGGGGAGTGAGAAAGGGAGCATGTCTTCAAGAATCATGGGCACCCCTTGATCTTTGCTTCTTTCCTTAACCATCCAAGATATGGAGAAAGGCTTGATGTGGGGGCATGAAGCATGGATCTTGTCTTGGCACCTTTGGACTTTTGAATTTCTTCCATGGTTGATCAAATATTTTGGGAAGAAAGCTTAATATGAGGGCTTGAAGCAAGGGACTTGTCTCTTCATTTCTTTAACTCCTATTGACCTTCCATGGCCGACCAAGCATTTTGGGAAGATGGCTTTATATGGGGGGCTTGAAGCAAAGGACTTGTCTTCACAATCTTCAACTCCCATTGACCTTCCATTGGCCACCCTCCTATTTTTGGAGATAAGCATGATAGGGGGAGGGAAGGAGGGAATGTATCAAGTGATGTTGTCCCCTTTGGCATCCGAGAAATTCTTGACTTGTGACTCCCACTTGGCAAGGTGAGGTGGCACCACATGGGATGGTGAAGTGGTGCCCCAGGGCTGAAATGTTGTCCTTCAAGGCTTGGCCCAAAAGTAGTTGAGCTGGACTCAAAGACCACTCCAGCTTGGACCCAGACTCGGACTGGAATCAATACAGGACACAACTTGATCAAATTGGTCAATGTATAGGACTAAACAGAAATAATTGAGACTAAATTCATGACTAAAAAATTACAATGCTTAGTCTTTAAGCCTTATTACAAGATCCAAAAAATGAAACCTTAATCCGAGATCCTCAGAGGGTTGAAGGAGCCTCTATCAAATCCTGGTGCCCACACCAATTCTCCCAGGGTGGGAGGAACTTGACCCTATCGACTAAGGGTTGATTTGGCTTTGATATTTTTCCAGAAGGTCAAGGGCGAGGTGCTGCAAGTCCTCTCAAATATCCTACGAATCATTGGACTGCGGTCGGCCTTGCAATCAGACCAAGTAATGCTTATAGCCTTTGCCCCGGGTGGTCATAGCTTGATCATCCAGGACATGCTCGATCAGCTCTCCTCTCTTAGGTAAATTTGGAGGTGGACACTCTAGGTCGGGTTCGCTCTCAAATAAAAGGTCAGGCCCAAATGGCTCACTGGGTATGTTTGCTAGTTCCCTATACTCGACTAAGTTTGAGATATTGAAAGTCGAGCTAATGCCATAATCCGGGGTTAGCTCAAGCACATAGGAATTAGGACCAACTCTTTTTATCACTCTAAAGGGGCTAGCTCTATGAGCATGAAGTTTCTTAACGGTTCCTGGTGGAAACCGTTCAGGCCTAAGCCTAATCAATATAGAATTTCCTTGATCAAACTCTTTGGTTCTTTTTCAGGAATCAGCCAAATTATTTTAAAATTTATACTTAATGCAGAATTCTAACATGATGCAAAATGCAGACTCAACTAAGCATTCCTATAGAGAGGGATTTTATTGGACTCTCTAGGGCCTAAACCTAACAGATTATTGACTTTCTAGGTTTGGCCCTAGTTTGGTATGCACATGAGAATTTACCATGGGTTCCTAGCAAATGCCATAAGGTCTTCCAAAAGTAGGTCGCAAATGGGATGGGCTCTAAGGGTTCATGCAACCTGATGATTTCAATAAAATGTAACCTAATGGCCTTAGAAACATGTGTAGACTCAAGAAAGGGTAGGAAATGGGAATCAGAGTCTTGGGGCAATCTATGCAAAGCATGAAATAGACCATGGTTACTCAGGATGACCTTAAGATTTGAATATTATCTATGGGTGTCATAAGGTCAAATTGATGGATGGAGAATTTAGTCATTGTAAGTGCAGGTTTTTCAAGAAGGGAAGACTTAGTCAGTTCCAGAAAAAGGTCATCAACTGGGGTTAGAGGAATGAACTCTTTACAAGGGAGCTAAATGAGGTCTCGGGTTGAGGCTAAAGGAGTGGGTTCTTCTTGAGGGCATTGACTTACAGGAACCAAGTCCTCACTAATTTCTTGTTGTTATGATGTTTCAGAACTAGGCTCAACAATCTTATCTTCTCCAAGGGTTTTCTCAGGTAAGGTACTAGAGTTGTCCTCCTCACAGTCTTCTCCTTTATATTCATCTACCAAACTCATGTCAGCTTCATATACTTCTACTTCAGGCTCACTGGTTGGTTCGGGATCTTCTGAGGGTCCTTCCAAAATAGATTCAGCCTGGGTGTTTTTTTGGTCAACCAATTCTATGTCTGCAATATATTCCTCCTCTTTAATGTCACCATGGTGAACACATGGGGTAGCAGGGGTGGGTCGACTCGGGTTAGGGTTTGGCTTGGTTTCAGAGGTACTAACCTTGTTGGACTGAGAGTGACTGGTCATGAGTTCCCATTGATAAGACTCGAACTTCCTAGCTATGTGATAAGCTTTCTCATGATTCTGAATTTTCCAATGGGATAGTTCCTCTTGGATGTCCCTTTGTAGGCCAGCTCGAAACCTCGATATGATCATAGCCTCAGACTCAACTCTGCTACATCTCCTAATAAACTCATTAAATTTCTCAATATACTCAGATGCTGGTCTATCGTCCTGTCTCAGTTTGTACCATTGGTCTAAAAGTCTTTGCTCATTAAATCTACCTAGGTATTTTTCTCTTAGCCTACTTCTCATGGTTTTCCAACTACGTATTCTTTCTCCTCTTTGATCACATTCATCCTCAATAGCTGCCAAATGCCACTTAGCATATTGGGTTAACCTACGTATGGTCAATCTTAATTTTTCTAACTCCGACATCCTAGTGTACTCGAAATAGTGATCCATGATCTCCTCCCAATCGATATATACCTCTTGTCTTCCATCAAAAGTGGGTGCATAAGGTTCGGTGCTCCTAATGGGTCCCTCCTCAAAGTCAACCAAGTATGGGTATGGGCTCCTAGGGTTAGACTTAGGGGCAAGATCATGATTATAGGCTCTTGGATCAAGGGAATTGGGCCTAGAGGAGTTGAATTTAGCATGGGCCTTGCGGGCTTCAAATCTATCTTCATACTTATCAAGCCGATTGTTCATCCTAGCTAACTGTTCAATGAGGACCTTTAATTGATCTTCTCGATCGTTCTCCATGGATTCACTTGATTGGGAATGATGGGGGTGAAAGGGGACTCCTGATCTAGTCGACATGCACACATAACGAAAGATGTTATGGGTTTACTAGACCTAAAAGTTCAAACCAAATATTAGGTCAAGATGACAATCTTGGTGGTAGTAACTTAGCACCTGGCTAGGTAAGTGTAAGGTTGGTGGAGGTTCCTCTTTGCTTGCCTTAGACACTAATTTGAAATTGGCTAGGTAAGCGAACCAACCCACCTTCCTTCGGGCTCTTATCCCTGAACCACTTACCTAGACACCAGATACTCAAGTACACACAAACAAGTTGTCTAAATTGGCTTGACACTTGGTTCGACCTGACCTTGTGGGTGTCCCTAGCTCACTAGAGCAAATTAAGTGTCTACTCAATTTTAATTAGAGGTTGGGTCCGAAATGCAAGGTGGTTGTTTTTGGGCTAAGAAAAGGTAATGACTTCCTTCCCTTATCTTTTGATATTACTGTCCTTAAATGAATTATGAAAATGATGGCACACAAATGATCTAATGAGATGTATCTAAGTTATGTTTCTGGATTTTTTTATGGATGATAGCGGAAATAAGATGATGGAAATGACAAGAGATGAAGCTAAATGCAAAATTAAACTATTTAAGAAATGAAAACATAAAAAGATGCACTTGCTGAAAATCTCAAAATAGAATTTTCTCTCATGAGTATCCCAGCTTGTAGAAATTTTACAGGCTGCAATAAAATCTGAGAAAATTATCAAAAATAATTTCAATTATGTGTAATCCAACAAAATAAAAATCAAAATATTTAGAGGTTCTTACAAATAGAAACACTGAAAACAACAAGCCATGTACTGAAAGAAAAAAAATACAGAAATTTAAAGAAGATGAGATCTAATGATGCAAAAATTTTCTTTTGGGTTTTTAAAACTTTTCTTCTTGTATTCCCCTTCAAAGGTCTATCACAGTGGCAACCCTACATGCCTTAGGAGATCCCCATGGAATGGGAGGAGAGGGTCTTGAAACCATACTTTTCTCCTAAGACCGGATGGCCTGGTGAAGCACCTAATCCAAGTACTTAAGAAGTGCTAAGTCCTAACCATGCTCTGATAACTAGATGCAAAGATGAGGAATGATGCAAGTGGTTTTTTTTTCTTTTATGATTTTTAAGTTTTTTTAAGGATTTAGGATTCTCGAAGAAAATATAACAGCAGATCTAGGGATTTGATAATGATAAAAACTACTAGCATGTAAATTAGCCCCTAAGTAAGGATAAAAAGAGGACCACGGGATTGAGAAACCCCGTAGGACTTAGCTCTCGGATGAATATCTACTTAGGAGTTCTAGGATTGTAAACCTCAAAAGCTTTGAAGCGTCTGATGCTGAGTTCACTCGCTCTTGCGGATGCGGCCTGGGTGATCGAGCCTTCAACCCCCGCGGATGTGCAGGCTTTCTGTCCGAAGGTCCCGAAGGCAAGGAAAACCGACTCGATATTCGTGGTACCTAGAGGACCTACGAGCAATCAAGGGAGGAGTTAGGAATCACACGTAGCAAGAAGAAATAATGAAGGAAAGGTTGTAGATGATGATGATTGAGGGTCTTCTTGCTGGGTGCCTAGATGGATCATCCAGTTGGCCTCTGAACTCGAAGATGGAAGATGGATTGGCGAAAGAGACGGTACCTTGAGGCCTTACACCTCTCGATGCTCGAAGGTGAAGGCGGTCCCTCACGGAGATCGACGTTCTTAAGGAACGAAAGTAACTAAGAATAACACTCAAATAGCTTTTTTTTCATTCATCAACATTCGCTTCTACAAGACGGGGTAGGGCCCTTTAAATAGGCTCCTAGGTTCCATTCAAATTCAAATGAAAATTTGCTACAAGGTCTTCATCAAGGCACCTAAAATCTGAATTTGATTCATGGAATCCTTTCTTGGCCAATCTTGATTTGATGGAGGGCTTGATTCGGGGAGTGAGGAGGGGAGCATGTCTTCAAGAATCATGGGCGCCCCTTGATCTTTGCTTCTTTCCTTGACCATCCAAGCTTTTATGGAGAAAGGCTTGATGTTGGGGCATGAAGCATGGATCATGTCTTGGCACCTTTGGACTTTTGAATTTCTTCCATGGTTGGTCAAATATTTTGGGAAGAAAGCTTGATATGAGAGCTTGAAGCAAGGGACTTGTCTCTTCATTTTTTTAACTCCTATTGACCTTCCATGGCCAACCAAGCATTTTGGGAAGATGGCTTGATATGGGGGGCTTGAAGCAAAGGACTTGTCTTCACAATCTTCAACTCCCATTGACCTTCCATTGGCCGCCCTCCTATTTTTGGAGATAAGCATGATAGGGGGAGGGAAGGAGGGAATGTATCAAGTGATGTTGTCCCCTTTGGCATCCAAGAAATTCTTGACTTGTGTTGCCCACTTGGCAAGGTGAGGTGGCACCACATGGGATGGTGAAGTGGCGCCCCAGGGCTGAAATATTGTCCTTCAAGGCTTGGCCTAATAATAGTTGAGCTGGACTCAAAGACCACTCCGACTTGGACCCAGACTCGGACTGGAATCAATACAGGACATAACTTGACCAAATTGGTCAATGTACAGGACTAAACAAAAATAATTAAGACTAAATTCATGATTAAAAAATTATAATGCTTAGGCTTGAAGCCTTATTACAAGACCCAAAAATGAAAACCTAATCCGAGATCCTCAGAGGGTTGAAGGAGCCTCTGTCAGATCCTAGTGCCCACACCATCCTGTGTCTAGTGCTGAGGGTGCTGGTGGTGCTGGAGGTGAGTTTGATGAAGGAGGAGGTGAAGGTGCTCTGGTAGCAAACAACCTCTCAAGTGCAACCAGGATAGTAGTAATACCATCTTTGAAACCCTGGTGATCATCCCTCATTTCCAAATGAATCTAGTCAACCCACTGTCTAATAATCATAGTGTCTATCTCCGGTCGGAAGATCCTATCTTCAATGGAGTCTCTGGGAGGTGGCACCTCAGTTTGTGCCAGAATGGAAGGCTCAGGCTGAGAATCTGGAATCTCTCTATGGATTAGACGGCCCAGCCTCATCAGTGTAGATCCGCTCCTCCTCAGCGGCATCCTCATCTATCTCAGTAGCCTAACCGAAGATCCTCCATCTCCAATGTCCTCCATGCAGATGAAATCCCATCCTATGTAAGGATCGCTCATCATAGAATGTAATAGCTATTTGAATGGCTCTCCATCCATGATGATGCCATATGCTCGGAATAGGATAGTCAAGCCCATACCATAGGGCAAACAAAGTCTTCGACTCGAAGCAGCCTCGGTCATTAGATGCACCATCAAAACCAGGTTCATACTAGAGTGCGCTGAATTAGTGAAACCATAACTAACAGCTCTTGCTTCATGATGAAGTCAAAACATCTGGTCTTCGATAGAAGAATCCGGACGATGATATGATGTAACAGCCTCATCTTCGATGAGAGTCTAGATGTAACTACTATATCTCCCTCTCTCAACTCATCAGTCTCAAAGATACACCTGAGTCTGCTAAACTATCCACTAAGGAGTCTGCCACTGATCGTCTCGTGGGGATCTCCCAAGCTCTGCTCAACACCTTAGCTATAAGTGGAATCTTAGTATCTTGGACCTCAGCAATCCAACCATCTGCTCTTCTAGCTAGAGTACCGTAGAACTCTCTAATCTAGCCAAGATAAAATCTCTCGATCAAAGAGCAGAAATGTGTCAACCCAGCAACCCTCAACCAGTCCCCAATATAAAAATGCTGCTAATCCAAGAAGTCAAAATCAACCCATCATCCTCTAATTTTGGCCTTGGAGGCCATCCTATCAGCTCCTGAGATGGGGGTCTAACTGGAGTGCTCTGCTATGCTTGGGGCTCCACTGCCACTGGATCCTCATGCCATGCCTTCGTGCATCGCTCGGCCTCCTGAACTGATGGATGAGGTCTCTTAACAACTTGCTTTTAGGGACCCATTTCTAGAAAGGAAGAATAGAAATAGTCTAGGGTGAAAGGAACAATGATTTCATGATGAAACCATGAGAAAACGGTGAAGGAATGGTGGAAAGTTGGGAAGAAAAAGCTCAAACAAGAAATCGAGCAAATAGAACAGTGATTGGAGAGAAATGGAGTGTTAGAAAATTGTTCAAGGGTGAGTCGACTCAAGGGATTGAAGAAAAATAGAAAGAAAAATGATCGGTTTCCCTATTTGTTCTCAGGTTCCTGCCATTCAAGTGTTGACTCATGACATCAGGTCAAGTGTCGACACTTCGACAAGAAATCCAAAAAAAAGAGAAAAAATCATAGAAATTATAGAAATTAATTTCAAGAGATTATGAATAATTAAACATGATATTCAAGAATATTTGATTAGAGAAATTTCAAGGAGAATTTGAAAGATCATTGAGATTTAGTCAAAAGGATTGATGACCCTTAATTCTCTTCTAATCATACAGAACTGATCTTTTTGAAAAGGTTTGGTCAGAATGTCGGCCAATTGCATTTCAGTGCATACAAATTCAAGCATAATATCATTGTTTTCAACATGATCTCTAATAAAATGGTATCTAATTTTAATGTGCTTACTTCTAGAGTGTTGAACATGATTTTTAATCAAATTTATAGTACTTGTGTTATCACATCTTATGGATGTCTTAGTTAATTTGATTCCAAAATCTTCAAGTTGTTACTTAATTCACAAGATTTGAGCACAATAACTTCCAGCTGCAATATATTCAGCCTCAACTGTAGATAGTGCAACCGAAGTTTGTTCTTGCTAAACCATGAGATTAAGTTAACTCCAAGAAATTGGCAAGATCTACTAGTACTTTTTCAATCTAATTTACACCCAGCAAAGTTAGCATCAGATTAGCCAATTAATTCAATTGATGAATCTCTAGAGTACCATAATCCAATATCAATAGTACCAGATAAATATCTAAGAATGCGCTTAACAGCCATTAAATGAGATTCATTAAGAGCAAACTAATATTTAGCATACATGCAAACACTAAACATGATATCTGGTCTACTAGCAGTCAAGTACAGTAATGAACCAATGATACCCTTATATAATTTTTTATCTATATTTTTACCACATTCATCTTTATCAAGTTTACAAGGGTTCATAGGTACACCTATTGGCTTAGTTATCTCCACTCCAAATTTCTTTAAGATTTCACTTGTATACTTAGCTTAGTTGATGAAGATCCCTTCTCTAGTTTGCTTGATTTGAAGTCCGAGGAAGAAGTTTAGTTTACCCAGTATGCTCATCTCGAACTCTCCCTGCATAAGCTTGGCAAACACTTGACAAAGTATTTCATTAGTAGCACCAAAAATGATATCATCAATATAAATTTGTATTACTAAGAGATTATCTTTCTTCTTTTTCAAAAATAGGGTAGTATCAACATGGCCTCTAGAAAAATCATTTTCAATTAAAAATTTGATAAGTCTTTCATACCATGTACGGGGTGCTTGATTTAAACCATAAAATACTTTATGTAATTTAAAAACATGATCAGGATATGCATAATTTTCAAAACCAGGTGGTTGTTCAACAAAAACTTCTTTAGCAATATAACCATTTAAAAATATACTTTTAACATCCATTTGAAATAGTTTAAAATTCATAAAACATGCAAATGCAAAGTAATCTGATGGATTCAAGTCTAGCTACTAGAGCAAAGGTTTCATCAAAATCAATATCTTTTTCATAATTATAATCCTTAGCTACCAGTCTAGCCATGTTTTTAGTTACAATACCATTTTCATCTAGTTTATTCCTATACACCCATTTTGTACCAATTATTGAAATATTAGATGGTTTTTTTATTAATGTCCAAACTTTGTTTCTTTCAAATTGATTTAATTCTTCTTACATTGCAGTTATCCAATTAGGATCTTTTTTAGCTTCTTCAATACATTTAGGTTCAATTTGAGAAACAAAAGCAATGTAATCACATTCATTTCTAATTGATGATCTAGTTCTTACCCCTCTTGATGGATCACCTTAGATTAATTCCTTCAGATATCCATGAGCATACCTCCACTCTTTTGGTAGATCTTTGTGATTTGGTGAGGATCTTGTAGCTTCTTCTCCATTCTTCTTGTTTCGATCTTCTTCATCTTCTTTAGAAGGGGGATCATCCAAAGTAAGCTTCTTTAATCCTTCAACACCTGCACATACATCAAAAGTATCCTCCTTTTTAAAGGATTTGTTAGTAGATTCTTCAAATACTACATACACTGATTTTTCTACTACTAGTGTTCTTTTATTAAAAACTTTGTATACCTTGCTAGATGTAGAGTATCCTAAGAAGATACCTTTATCTGACTTGGCATCAATTTGCTTAAGTTATCTTTTCCATTATTTAAAATGAAACATCGACAACCAAAAACTCGAAAATATTTCAAAGTATGTTTTTTTTCTTTCCAAAGTTCATAAGGTATTTTCTTCAAAATAGGTCGAATTAAAATAAGGTTTAAAATATAACAGGTCGTATTAACAGCATCGGCCCAAAAATATCTCGGAAGATCATTTTCATAAAGCATTGTGCGTGCCATTTCTTCTAAAGTATAATTTTTTCTTTTTACCATCCCATTCTATTGAGGTGTCTTAGGTGTAAAAAAATTGTGCTCAATTTCTTTTTCATTATAGAAGTTTTTAAAATCTTGATTTTCAAATTCAGTACCATAGTCACTTCGAATATAAACAACTAAAGTACCTTTTTCATTTGAAACTTTTCAATAAAACTTTAAGAAAGCTAAAAATGATTCATCTTTATGAGCCAAAAATAAAACCCATGTAAATCGAGAGAAATCATCCACTATAACTAATCCATATCTCTTCTCTCCTAGGCTTGTTATCCTAGTTGGTCCAAAGAGATCCATATGGAGTAGCTCTAATGGTCTAAAAGTTGAAACAAAACCTTTTATTTTAATGGAGGTTTTTGCTTGTTTTCCAAACTGACATGCTTCACAAATTTTATTTTTTTCAAAACTAAGTTTTGGTAAATCTCTTACTAAATTCTTTTTACATAACTTATAAAGTAGGTGCATGCTTGCATGACCTAATCTACAATACCAAAGCCAGCTAGTCTCATTAATTATGAAATTCATTGTAACTAGGCATCACCATCATGTAATGATAAATTATCAAGGTCAATAAGATAGATGTTGCTATTCCTATTTCCAATGAATTTCACTCCATTACTATCAAGACTAGCAACCATGCAAAGAGATGATTCAAAAAAAACTTTAAAACCCTTATCACAAAACTGATTGATACTAAGAAGATTATATTTCAATCTTTTAACTAATAAAATATTATCAATAAATATAGAAGGGGAGATGTAAACTTTATCAATACCGATGATTTTTTCTTTACCATTATCTCTGAAAGTTACACTCTCTCCATTCAATGCCTCAAGAGAAGTGAATTTCTTTACATCTTCAGTCATGTGTCTTGAGCAACCACTGTCAAGATATCACAATCTCTTCTTTTCTTTGGTTGCAAGACATACTTGCAAAACAAATTAAGTTTTATTTTAGGTACCCATGCCATCTTAGGTCCTTTAGGATTAGTGCTAATGATAGTTCCTTTTGGAATCCAATTTTTTCTCGAATTATTTATCTTTCTAAGATCACAATGGTATGATTTATGCCCAAATCTCTTACAACTAAAACAAATGATATTTGATGATGCAGGAACAAAGAAATTTTTGAAAAATTTTTGTTTCTTTTGTTTCTTATAACCAAGTCTTTCTTTGTCAAATACAACTCTTTGATTGTTTAAAAAAAGATTTAGCTTTTCAGAAAAATTATAAACTTTTCAATAAATGGTTTAACTTTGTCAAGCTCAGCTTTGAATTTCTTATTTTCTACCTCAAGGTCTTTATTTTTCTTTAAAAGTTGATCATTTGAAATAATAACCTTGGATCTTTTCAAAACCTATATTTTCATTAATAAAGCATTCTTTTATTTTTCTAAAACATCAATCTTAGTTTTTAAATTACTGTTTCATTTGTAAGATTGGTGTTTTTATGAGATGATGAATCAACATGCTTTTTCAACTTTTTATTTTTAATTTTAAATAGTTTATATTCATGCATGAGTTCATCAAATGCATCTTTAAGTTCATCAAATATAAATTCAGATTCAAAGTTATATAGTACCTCATCTTCTTGAACCATCAAGCAAAGATTGGCTACTTCTTGTTACTCTTCCTCCGAGCTTGAATCTTCATTAGCACTCCAGATAGCCATCATTGCCTTCTTTTTGAACCTTCTCTTGGACTTCTTTAGGAGAGGACAATCTATCTTGTAGTGTCCCAGCTTTTTATACTCGAAGCAAATTGGTTGATCCTTCTCCTTCTCTTTTTCTTTCTTTCCTTTTTTTTTTTGCTTGGTTGAGGCTTCTTTTTGTAGAAAAATTCTTTCCTTCTCATAAATCTTCTAAATTTTCTTGCAATGAGTGCCTCTTCATCCTCATTTTCTTCTCCTTCAGTTTCTTTACTTGAAGACTCATCTTGTGTGGTAGATTTGAATGCTATGGTCTTCTTCTTTTTTTCGACATCCATTACCTTCTGCTTTAAGTTCAACTCATAAGTCATGAGCGAACCCACAAGTTGTTCCAAAGGAAGTATCTCAATATCTTTGGCTTCTTGAATTGCTGTTACTTTCAGATCCCAAGATATTGGCAGTGACTTGAAAATTTTATTTACAAGATCAGCATTAGACATAGTCTTACCAAGACTTCTCATGCCATTTACAATATTTATAAATCTAGTATACATTTCAATAATAGACTCATTGGGCTCCATTCTAAACATATCATATGTATGTACAAGCATATTGACTTTAGTATTTTTTACTTGATTGGTACCCTCATGAGTAACCTCAAGTATGTGCCATATTTTTTTTGTAGAAGTGCATGTAGAAATCCTATTGAACTCACTAGGATCCAATACACAATAAAGTAGATTCATTGCTTTAGCATTTATCTCGGATTGTTTAATATTGTTTTCATCCTAATCCTTTTTAAGTTTTGGTATGAAAATGCCATTAACAATGATTAAACGAATATAAGGACCTTTATCAACTACTTTCCATAAATTATAATCAATAGAATACATATAAATTCTCATACATATTTTTCAATACATGTAATTTACGCCATTGAAATAAGGAGGTCTGTTCGAGGCTTGTCCCTCAACAACACTAGAACCACGTGGGGCTGCCATAGATCTTTAACTCAAGGTGGTTAGACCTATAAGCTGAGAACCTGGCTCAATACCACTTGTTGTCCAGCAAGCAACCCAAGAGGGGGGTGAATTGGATTTCAAAAAATTTTTGCAAGTATGTGCCAATTCAAAAATAATTTACGTGCGAGTGAATTACAAGTATTTATGTGCTATTCAAGAGTATGCATTGAAAATAAATAAGGCAAAGTAAATAAGAGCAAATGATGAGAAAGAAAGTAATCAAAAATACCAAGATATATAGTGGTTTGGTGCACACTAAAGCACCTACATCCACTCCCTAAGGTCCACTTGGGTATCCCACTATAATCTTTCTTGATTACAACCGATTAGTTTTTCGGGCTCACTAATCAAAATCTAACTTATTTTCACTGGGAACACAAGTCAAAACCCTTTTGGTTTTATGAGATAACCAAAAATCTAGTTGGATTTATAACTTAGGCTCACGAACAACCTCCTTGATTTTGTCACTTAGGCTAACCAAAAATCTCTGTTGGTTTTAATATAAAGGCTCATTAACAAACCTGAACTCTAGTTTCAAATCCCTTGAAACTAGAAATAAAGAAAGAATTCAAATATAATGTATGAAATACAAAATGCTTTCAACTAAAAGCAAGTATCTCTTTAAAGCTCTTTGATTGCTGTTGAAGATGCTTGTCTTGAAGTTGTTGAAGCTTTAAATGATGCTTGAATGGTTGGACTTGAATGCTCTTGAATGCTTTGAAAGCTTGAAAGCTCAACTTGACTTGAAAGTAGTTGTTCTTCAATGAATATTTGAATAAATGTACTTAACTTCTCATCTCTTACTTCCATCTTAAGTTTGATCCACTTTAAATACCTTTCTATGCTTCAAATGATAGTTTTTGACTGTTAGAGAGGAGAAAATAGCCATTAGGGATGAAAAAGATTAATTATGCGCTTCAAAAAACTAGCCATTACTGTTAATCAAAACTACAAGTATCGACACTTCATATCATGAGTCGACACTTTGAATCAAGACTTCAGATCATGAGTCGACGCTTTGAGTCGACACTTCATACTCATGAGTCGACACTAGTTCAAAAAGAGTTTTCTGAAGCTCTCTAGAAATCTCAAGTGAGTCGACACTTCTTCTGGGGAGTCGACACTTAGCTTTCATGAGTCGACACTTGAGGAAAGCTTAATTTCAGCATGTTCTGTATCATTTTTGTCTCACTTATTCTTTCAACCCTGGGTCAAGCCCCCTGACCCAACATGACTTTGAGGCCCTTGAAAACTTACAGACCTAAGCCTCCCAAACTTGTGTACCTTCCCTAGAACACCTCCAGGATTTCTGGAACACCTCTAGAAATTGCTTGGCACGCCTCCAAGCACCCAGGGATTACCTCGAACATCCCTATCATGGCCTCCCAAATCTTTTCAAAGCTTGGGAGCACCATACAAAACCCTACATGGTAGTCAAGGACTTGTCATGTAGCCTAGGAGATAGTCCTGGTAAGTCAAATATGTTCAATTATTAAATATATGTTATATTTGTACTCCATTTATGTAATATAAATTTACTTCTACTTGTAGGAGTACTACCAATTCAAAACTCCTAAGGATAAGGAGGCTAGCCATCCAATCTTCGAGAAGGTGGTGACGTGTAGGCTGTAGGATGGGATGTATGGTCTCAGGTAATATGCCATAGAGTACTCTGGTTTTGAGTCACCAATAGACTGGAAGTTTTTTAGAGATCACTGGATGTAGACAGACATATAGGAGGTCCTCTACGACTAGTGGAGTAGTGAGGAATATTCTAGTAGGCGACAAAGGGTACGATAAAATCGTACCACCTAGCAGGATCTGATCAAGTATACTGGTGGCTCCGTTGGCACACATATGATGGTAGATATTTGGTAAGAATTCTACACTTATATATAATTTCATATTAAATTGAACTTATATATTTTTTAATTTACTTATTTTTATTATTTATTTATTATAGATATGGTAGTCGAGTTGTGCATCAGGGTAGCAGTAGTCATAGTTGTAGGAGGCCACACACCAGTCCAGGAGAATTGGTGATTATCTAGATTCAAGATTTTAATGTATCGCGGTAACAACTTAAAATACTAAGCATTAGTTTTTATCTATATTGATATGTATAATTGGACTAAATAATTTATAAATTGCATAGGTGGTTTATGTGGAGTACATCTATCACGGCAAGGTGATGACCCATCCTTTCAATCCCTCAATCTTGAGAGATGGCTTAGGACCACCAAAGGGGTGAGTAAGAGATGGGTCATAGGATTCGAGTATAGCTTCGACCTTTTGATAGCTCGCTGGTCTTCAGCATCCTCATCTCTGGACTCGACGATTGAAACATGAGGTAATACACATGTTAAGGATATCATGACCCATTTTTTTGTCAGCATCCTTAGAGCTTTTAGGAGGCCATCCATGATACAGTCATTAAGATTCTTTGGGACCTGCATCTATGAGATCAGTTGGCTTCATTGTTATAGCCATCACAGTAGGTAAATTTAATAATAAATTTCTTTACTTATTTTAAATTTGTTATACTTAAAAGCTTTACATATTTAGGCTTTAGTTGGAGAAGATGACCTATAAAATAAAAACTCAATCTAACTATCCAATCGATAGGCTGAGGATGTTTATAGCTCCATATCATTGAATAGAATATATATGAATAATTTATTTGAGAATCGAAGGAGTATATCAAAATATACATCTTTGTATCACTATATACACTTTCATATCAACATTATTAATAAGATTTTATTTTTCTTCATTTTAAGATGCTAGGACATCCGGATCTCATCCTCTGGTTGCTGGAGAGGATGTGTAGGAGTAATAGGAGGACGACGACGATGTGTAGAATCTAACATTATTTTTTTGATGTTATATATTTAATTTTAATACTTGTAAAAAAGTATTAATTTATAAAATTATATAATTTATAATCTTAATATAATATAATTAATTTTTTATCTATAATTATGTTATTTAATTACTCATTTACTTATAATAGTGTTTAAAAACTGTAATTGTTGTTTTATTAAAATTAAAAAAGGTTTTAGCAAATTTACTTCTATTTTTTAAACAAATTAGCGTCAATGGCATTCGCGATGACATATTATCATCACTAATTTGTTTAATTTTATTAATTTTAATTTTAAAATTGGAAAAAATTATCGATGGCTTTTGCCATCATGTAATCCATCGATAACAAGAATTATTACTGACATAATTTTTTCCATTAGTAATAGTCATTTTTAGCTATGGGATTTGTTATGATAGTTAATTAGTGGTGGCTTGCCATCACTAATAATTTTATCGATGGCGATCAGGTTATTAGCTACGGTAATTAGCCATCACTAATAATTTTTTTTCTTGTAGTGAAAAAAACAGTGCACCATGATTTGGTATAGCACTGAATATAAATAAAAAGCCTTGTTAATGCAATTTGTGAACTTATCTGGATTCAAAATTTATTTTCAAAGCTTAGTAGTTCACTCACTTATCTTCCAATTGTTTGGTACGATAACCTCAGTACCATCTATCTAATAGCAAATCTTGTGTTTCGTACTCATACTAAATACATTGAAATTAATTTTCACTTTGTCCGAGAGTAGGTTTGTTGTTAGCAACTAATTATTAAATTCATTTTCTTCAATGATCAACTTGCCAAAGAGCTTACTTCCCAATGCTTTTAACAGTTGTGTTACAAGCTTTTGATAGTATACTCATTATTTTTCATATATATTATTATTATACATAATTGAGAAATCATAATTTCTTAATTATTTTTTATATATATTACAATTGCATTTGCATAAATATAACACCGTTGTACATAGTTGCAATCAATTAATGAAATACATTATGTCCCTTTCTCAATCTTTGATATATATCTATTTGTCATGTTTATGTATATGCTGAGTTCATTTAACTATCCACTTCACTTACCCAAAAAAAAACACTCTCCACTTTATTGTTACATTATTTATATAATCTCAATTATGATATTCAGTTAATACTGTTTGATCAAATTATTAAGGTCTGCTGTCAAGTAGTGCTATTTCTTTCATGCGATACTTCTATTCATGTGTACTTCAACTGTTATACTGTTTTTCGCTTCATTTTTTTAACACTTAGCTATTGGCGTCTGGGGTCAGTCTTGAAGCAATAACTTGCGTCGTGTCTCGTTTTATTGAGTTCTTTTTTGTTGATATTTGATACAAAAAAATATATGTCTAGATATATATTTATATAATTTTAAAAATATTTTAAAAATTATTTTGTGGTATATATGGTAAAATAAGGTTTGTGTAACAAATTTATTGTAAATATAATGAAATAAGTTAGAAAGTCTGATCTGGGAGGTAGATAGATCCACTGTCCTAAAGGAGATTTAGCCCCTTCTTGTGCCAAGACTGATGGACCACAGCTCTCCTCCAAGGTATAACCCATAAGTCAAAACTTTAATGTCCATCGATGGCACAATCTCAAATGAGCACTGATCAGCTCGTTTTCAGTTCAAAGAATTTTAAAATAAAAAAACTAGAAAGAAAAAGACTTTAAAAATAATATTGGAATAGAGAAATATTATAGAGACATTTTTTTGATACCTTAAAAGGCTGGGGTAGAGACCTGTTTATAGCCTCACAATCCTAGAGGAAATTTTCAAAATATCTTCAAACTAGCCATTATAGTAGTTACAAAGTTTAATTTGAAATTAATTAAAAATTAACCATTATTTTATTAAATAAGAAATGAATAAAATGGCCATTATGACTATTACAAAATTATTAAAATAGTTAAAATAAAAATGGAAAAACTTTTAGGGGTTGTTTTATTTTGTTTTTAATATACAGTAACGTTAACAATCCCTCTTAAAAATAAAATAAAAAAAAGATGAAAGTTTAATATCATTAAACTCAAAAATTTTGGACTTTTATTATGCTTAGTATAAGCACCTTCTAGGTTTTAACTTGCATTTAGTATAAAATATACACAGTATGAAGATGAGTTGATCATAATGCGGGGTAGCGCTATCTAGGCCATGCACTTGCCTTGATTTCATAAGAGTTGCTAGGGATTCACTCGGGTCCCATAGTCGTGGCCTCACGACTATTCTCGCTAAGGTAGATCCTCCAAGGATACGCGCAATGGAATCATACCTCGTTGAACTTATAGCCTTGGATCTATTAAGAGCTATGCTTGATGGGAGACAGATAAGGGTAGGATCATCGACAAACTGAGAAGTCATCGAAGATTAGGGAATCCTTTTTTTTTTTTTTGGATTTTTTTATAAGGGGGTGGTGAAGGAACAATGTGGATGGAGGGTAGGAAAATTAGACACTCTAGGACTGAGGACTTACATTAACGGAGAGACCTCTCACCTCTAGGGCATCTCACCCATCCCACTACATGTAGCCTAGGGCATCCCACCCATCTCACTACATGTGGAGCCTAGGGCATCCCACCCAAATCGCTACTTGGGGCCGTAAAGGAAAATCCCTAAGACCATAGAGGGGACTCGACAGGAAAGGGGATAACTAGGGCCTCACACCTCTCGACACCCGAAGGCGAAGACAAGATGGGCCTCATGCCCAAAATTCCCTAAAAACTCATCTTTATTGACCAAACTATTTTTTTTATAAAGGACTGAGGGTGGTATTTATAGACCTTTCCAACCTTCATTTGAATTTGAATACAAGATAAAAAGATAGGGATGGTTCAAATTCAAATACAAGATAGGATAAGATAAGGCCTATCCTAACCAACCAAATCCTAAATCAAATTTTAAAATAATTGATAAGGATAAATCCTAAACTAATTTATTCTGGATATGCTCCGAGATTCTTGCAGCTCCATGATTCATGCTTGCTCCAGGATCCGTGCTGGCGATGTCCCCATCATTCCCCTGAGGTGGAAAAAACTCGACTCCGTCGAGTCAAGATCAATGGGAGCTTTGATGAACCCATTCAAAGGCTCTGCTCTGAAATTTATGCAGCTTTGAGAAGCATGCATAGGGAGAAGTCGGCTCCGAACACAGACATTGCATTCACGTTCATGCGGGCTTCTTCATCTCCATGGGCTGATGCAGAGATAACAGGGGAGGCCTTGGAAGGGGATTTCTGGCAGGCTTCGCTGACGATAGTGCTGGGGAGAAAGACGACAGCACTGTGGAGAGCTTCGGCCATGCTCGGAGAAGGTACGAATGGGAGAGAAGAAAGTGAGAGGGGAGGGGCTTATACCAAATGGCAGATCCAGAAGCCTTTGAGTTCCAGAGATGGCAATCGGATGAGTCTCGTGCTGGCATGGTGAAATCGGCGACGACGTCGGGCTTCACAAGAGGTAGAGAGGAGGGGGGCTCGGCCTGGGATTGTTCGCTGGAGGAAGGGAGGTCCGGTGGGAGGAGCTTGGCAAAAGATGAGGCATCGGTAAGGCAAAGAGGAGGGGGGCTCGGTCTAGGTTGAGGTGGATGGAGGCTGGCAACGACAGCCAGGGAGCGGTGGTGGTAGTCACAGCATCCAGGCGATGGTGATAAGGCATCGATGAGGTGGCGCGGACAGTTCGCCGAAGAGGGGGGGAACTGTGATGAGGCGGTGGGCAGTAGGGAGGCGGCGGTGGCAGTCACGGCATTAGGGAAAGCAGAGGTTGTTGGGGGGAGGGTGACGAAAGGGGTGATGAGGCGGTGAGGTGGCACAGACAGTTCACCGAAGAGGCGGGGGGACTGTGGTGTGGCAGCGGGGTAGTAGGGAGGCGACAGTGGTAGTCACGTCATCAGGGAGGAGGCAGAGGTGGTTGGGCAAGGGATCGGGAAGGGATATGGTAAAGGATCTAGGAAGGGACGAAGGGAAGAAATAGTATAAGGATTGGATCTGGGGAAGTCCGTCGTCGATCGGCTGCTGGACGGTGGCTGTGGGTAGTGGATCATAGGGGAGGGAGAACGGTAAAACTGGTGAAGGGTCTTGGGATGATTTGGGAAGAAAAATATATACCCAAATTTGTTGGGAATCCGGTGCATCTCAGTGGAAGTGTAATTTCAAAATGATGAAATTTGCACCATAATCCCTTAGCCAAGATCTCCTTATTCAGGATTAAAACATATAATAAACATACAAACTTACATTGTTAGAATTAGGGTACCAACCTGTAATCGCTAATTCCAACAAAATTTGATGTTGAAGGGGCTGATTGAATTCACCGGCGTCCAAATGTCCACCCTCCAATGGTGATCCACAAGATGATTGATCAAGATGCTAGCTTCTTCAAAATTCCTTCACTTGAGTTCTTATCCTAGAACTCAAGAGGACTATGGCTTTAAAACTCCAGGGTTGGGGCTCCTTACTTCCTTTCTTTCTTCTTCCTCTCCCTTTCTTAAGACCTTGTCCTAAGAATAAAACTCTTGTCTTGAAGGAGGAGGAGGATTTAAGACACTAATGTCTTAATATAAAAGGAAATAGTAACAGAGTAGTATTTCTTTTCTTTTACCGATCGAGAGATTCTTCTTATCTCTTGTTTTGGACTTGAGTTTCAACAGAGAAGAGAACTCTGTAAAAGGGAAACTCTCTGTGTCCTAAACAAGCTAAGGAGGAATCAGTTTCCTGGAAAGAAAAGAAAAATAAAAACCTATGTCGTACATTCGTCAAACACCCGAGACCTCTGTTATTTAAATAGATTACAGAGAGATGTCTTCTCAAAAGAACACAACTCTCCGTAAACACCATTCCACTTTGTCTCACGCCCCTTCCCTATTTCTCATGCCCCATCCTCCCATCTCACGGCCTTCCAGATTAAATCCCACAGCTTTTCTTAAAGAAAAAACCGTGGTGTTTTAAAAGGAAAGGGGTCGCGACTTTTCATCTCCGAAGAGATGTTATTTCGCGCGCCCGGAAAGAGACGGCGATTTTCTTCTTTCTTAAAAACCCATCATCCGTTGGATTCCTATCCAAGGGGGGGTATGTGAGGCACTATTTCTTAAGAAAGGAGGCCGCCCCATCTTAATTCATCGGAGAATTAAGTGGGGTGTGCCAAGAGTCCATGCGCCATGGACTCTTCCAAATGGCACGCCAAGAGTCCATAAGCGCATGGACTCTTGGCATTTGGCATGGAAAAGCAAAGGGGGTGGGTGGGGAGGCTAGCCTAGTTACATGGCTAGCCAATAGGGTTAGCCATAATCCTAATTAACTTAATTAGGGTCTAATTAGATCCAATTAGAACCCAATTAGAACCAATCCGGAACCCTAATTCGAATCCGATTCGAATAGAAGCTAGGGTTTGCAACACCTGCTAGAGTGTTATCCTGCAAAGATGATTTAATTCCAAATTAAACTCTTGATCAATCCTCTTAAGTGTGTGACCCATTGGGTTCCACATCTAGCCAGCAGTGGGTTCGAATACAAGTTGACCTAATTTGATTAGAACTCTTTCTAATTAATTTAGGTCAAATCGGGCTTACCTGATTTGATCAATTAGGACTCTTCCTAATAAATGATCTTTGAATTTGATCAACCCACAAGACAAGATTGACGTCTAGCAACGTGTCATGTCTACCTGGAAGATATGGAAATTCTGGTGAAATACCAAAATTACCCTTCAGTAGAGAGTTACCGTACAATTAAATCTTTCGATCAGCCTGCACCCAAAATATAACTATGGATATGGATATATGTCAAATCCAATATTATATTTATTTCTAGCTCAATCTTATATTGATGATTCAATTATCTTGATATTAGAAACCATCTCTAATATCTTTACTTTGATCAAAGATTCCTTGAATCATCATCCGATTGTTAACTAGCTGGATGCAATCTCTTCTTACTAAGAGTGATCGATTCCTTGTTGACCTACTCATTACCTTCATATCCAATTCACCATTCCCAGTATCAATCCTGTGCATGACTCAGTGTCATGATTAGGATTGAACCAAAGCATGGGTTCATGTACATAAGGTACTTATGGCAGTCTCAGGTCAAAGGATTACTTGTTCCACTCCCACTATGAGAACCTTCTATTGACATGTAGCTAAGACTCCATTAGATGTTCTTAAGTTGGATCATATCAGTGAACTCATTCTCCAATGAGCACCCACATCCCAATATTAGTGTCATACACAAGTGACTGTGAGAGCAGTCACCCTTTCCAATATACTTGGGATGTGCTAGTCTTACCGGAAAACCCTGATCCCCTACTCAGGGTTCCTTTGACTAGGAATATTTTAGATTAAGGTTTTAAGACTTTAGGTCTCACTGGTATGAACTCATCATAACCCTAAAATCATAGCCCTAATCTATGGGGTTCATCATATAATATAAAAACAGCGTATGATGAAAAATAATGCCTTTATTTAGAAAATTGTCAATTACAATGGTTTGGGAGATACAACATAGATTGGCTTGTAGGGCATATCCCTTTCAAAATTTACTTGGGCTCTGATACCAATTTGATGGGGGACGGATAAGGGTAGGATCGTCAACGAACTGAGAAGTCGACGAAGATTAGGGGATCCTATATTTTTTTTTGGATTTTTTTGTAAGGGGGTGGTGAAGGAACAATGGGGATGGAGGGTAGGAAAATGGACACTCTAGGACTGGAGACTTACATTCACGGAGAGACCTCTCACCTCAAGGGCATCTAACCCATCTTGGTTGGCCAAGGTTTGAATTCAAAGAGGGTGGCCAACCAAGCATTCAAGGCATGAATCAAGGATGATTTCAACTTCCCCACTTATCTCTCCATGATCAAGGCATGAATCAAGGATGGTTTCAACTTCTCCACTTATCTCTTCATGATTTATGTAACCTCCTTTTGAATTCAAAATTTCAAATGACTTTGGAGAGGCTGTAAATACCACTCCAAACCCCTTGTAAAGGATATTGATGAATGAAATTAAAAGAGTTTCTTCTTCCACTTGTGATAAGCAATGTGTCCTCCGAGAGGGAACGGGTGAGAGGCCTACAAAACCATCCTTTAGCCATCCTAATCTTCTCCTAAACCCACCATTACTCTAGCTAGAAGACACCCCACCACCATCCAAAGAAGATCTCCCAAATTCCAACCAAAGTTCCTCCACCATCTCCTTTCTTCAAGGCTACTAACTTCAATCTTCAAGGAAGCTTCTACAATAGATTTTGGATATTATCCCTTACCTTCATGGAATGCCAACTCCAGTTGCAGCTCAAGGATTCCAATGAGATGACATTCCAGGCACCAAATGAAGCAACTTGATCTCCTCCAACTCCATCCAATCCAACCATACTATTCTTCCCTTGAAGCTTTAGTATTTTTTCCATTCTTCTTGTCATCTCAAGTCTCTAATCCCTTTCCTTTCTAGGGTTCCCCAAGATCACAAGTTGAAGAGGAATTTGGTCTTGCCCTTGGGACCTTTCAAGCCAGAGGTTTACATCTCTTGGAGTGATAGTTTCAAGTACAAATCTCAATTCGGGAGTGTTGAAATTGAATCCCTACTAATAGCGTGAGACATCAATATTGGTAAGAAAACCCTCCTTATTTCTTAGGTCTGAATATTTGAATGGTCTATGCCCAAGATAGGATGGTTTCCCAAGCCTTAGGTCCAATCTTCATGGATGAACATGAAGCCCTTGTTTGAGTTATCCCTTATTTGGTTTTTTCCTTTATATGACCCTTTGCTATCTTGGGGTTGAATTTGTTTATGTTCGTAGGGATCATTGCTCAACAAACTAAATCATCCATTAAATTAGAAATCATTCATCACATACCACATCAATGCTTAACCTAACCGTTATAATAGAGCACCACACCATAGGGATGGGATGGAGACAAACTCCTAAAAATGGTGCTCTCAGATGTCACCTCAGAAATCGTTTCTCTTTGAACCTTAACCATGAGATTGCCATGGGGTCCACTTTGATGACTAATATATGGGCTTAAGCCCCATCCTCCTCGATGTCTCAGATACCATAGCCTTCGTATGGCCTTTGGTCAAAAGACTTGTCCAATAATAAATAATAGTCTACAAAAATTGCTGTCAATTATATATCTATGCAGTTCATATTCCTAACTAATGAACCAATAGAAATTATGTAAGTGCAATATAGTGCAGCAATTATTCCATATGATATAGGGCCACATATTTATATTATCTGTAGATCATAAATTTGATCAATAAAAACATGGATCCATTACAATGGCAATTATAAGGATTCCTGCTAATATCTATTGACAGAAATTAAATATATGCATCACCAATAATAAATATAACTATGTCATAGCTACCATTATTTGACATTGCTATTATTTGATCATATAAATGTTAACTTTGAATAATAAAATCATCAAATATATGATTCAAGAAATCATAGTATTGTTTTGTTTCTATGCTAGTAATGATTATTCTATTGTAAAAATGTTCAACTATAAAAAGTAGATTTTCTACTTTACCCTTTCTTAACCTCATGACTCATTAATAGTTATGACTTTTACTAAATATCTTTCTCCTAGAAAGGGATACATGTTCATCTGAATTCCTATCTCTGCATTTGTCTGTAGATATACACATGCATGCATCCATGCATAAACACATACAAACAATAGTTTCTGTGATTAGATTTTGGACTTCAATTCAATTCTTGGCTTACATTTTGTTCCTGAGGAATGTACCAAATTCCAGCATACAAAACCTTATCATCCTCCCTCCTTGTCTACGCTTTCCAGATCTAGTGAGATTTTAAAAGGGTGCTCCCTGTTTGCATGAGAACTAACTTCAAGCAATAAGGTAGGTTTACCAACTAACTAGCCCTCTAAGCTTCATGGCAGGACTATCTCTTGTTTAAATTTAACTCAGCTATGAATATCACAGCAGTTCTTAGAGGAATGACACCAAGTTGACAGTTTGTCTTATAGTACCATGTCTGTCCAAATACAATTGTGCTCCATAATTGACCATATTTTAGTGGGAAAGAGATAGAACGATGGTAACTACATAATGAGCCAAAATAGAACTATCAAAATGGTGTAAAAACAAAATTATTTCCATTCTTTGGTTTACTACAAAACAATAGGATTCTTTGTGAATTCAATTTCAGCTGAATCAAAAATATGGAACTAGAAAAGAGAACTTTCTACAGGAAAGCTAGCAATGCAAGTAGCTAATAACCTGTATTTAGAAATGTAAATCTGAATTTCATGGTTCATCACTAGAAAGGATTTCTAGAATCAAATCAGAATAAAGAAGGCCAACCACTACAACGTAGATCCCATCTAGCAGCCAAATATACAAATATGCATGGATGATAACTGAAATACAAAGATTAAAGATACAAGAAAAGAAGAAAGAGGGATCATACAGCAATGAGAGATGATGCAGAGGTGCATGCATATGAACTGCTTTACCTTAGCACCTCCTTTCTTTACTTGTGCTTGTGCATTCCCTTCCAGTCAGTCAATGACAAAAAAAGCCCTTGAGGCGGATACAGATAACATATGTTGACCCAATACTAGGATAAACATAAGGCCAATAATATGCTAGGAAGCCCATGTACACTATGTATCATAAAATGCAGTAAAGGAACGAATTCACGTTATAGCAACATGCTTTTTATTTAAGAGTTGGATGGATGAGGAAGATAACCCATGCAGTACCTCCTATCTAGAAGGTGGAAATTGTCTGGGCTCACTTATGCATTGCCTGCTCCATGTGCATCATACCAAATCTCAAGTTTGATCCTGTGCTCGATCATGCTACTGAATGACAGTTATGGGTGTTGATGAGGCTAAATGGATGCCCGAGTAAGCTAGTTTGATATCCCTAAGTGGGATTTCTAAAAGAGAGATCTAATGGTATTCTTAAACTATAATCATAGTACGGATCAACCTCCAAATCATCAAATCAATGCCAGCCATTGGTAAACTAACATAACTGAAGTTTAATCCTTCATTCATGCTGAGCTAATTAGTTGAATGTGTACCTTGTCATAAATATAATGCTAAACGTCAAAGTCTAACAAAATTGATAATCTCAGACAACCTATATAGCTAAGGATTCTATTTCGAGCCTTACGAATTCACACTTCTAACTTCTAACACAATCATTCCAAGGAATCTTTCAGAGTTATTCTATATTATTCTTTGGTTCTTCCTTGCTTCATCTTGTTAAGGAAACAATAAGCACCTCTCTTTCTCTCTTTGTTATTGAACAGATTATTCATCTTAAAAAACAAGTTTAGAAAAAATCAGACAGCATAAATAGATCCAGCAATAATGAACCTCCATGACAAAACTATATTTTCAAGAGCTGGTAATACTGTCAAGCATTTGGTAGGAGTGGCACCTATTGATTCCCTTCCAATAAAAAAAAGGGTCCCCAAGTCCTTTTCCTTTTTTTTTTTCTCTCTCTTTTTCTTTTGACATGCTGGCGCCTCATGCTAGTGTCACTTAAATCCTTGGAGGAAACCTCACAAAAGGAAACAAAACAAAGTAATTTCCTTCATAATGTAAATAAGCCTGATGAATAGAAGCATATCATTTTCAAAAAGAACCAAGCATTAGCAAGACTCAATAAATTTGATAAAAGGTTGCAAGTTTAGGTGAAAAAAAAGATAAGCTGACATTTATAATATGTACCCTCTGGTATCATGCTGCTATGCATGATGTTAGAGTCCTATTTAAAAAAAATATCAAATCAAATCGAAGATAAGCCCAAACTAGGACTAGTGGCCAGATATATTTAAAATAAATATTTTTAATTCTCTAATGCCAATAGAATGAACAAAATACAGATAAAGATATGCCCTATGAAGTCAGTTGATTATATTGGGCTGTGTAATTGCAAGCATGCCTTTCAGACATAGGGTAGAAGGAAAATGATACCACAATTTATCTTCCTGTAGCCATTAGGCCAAATAACTGTATTATGTTATTGTTTATGATAAATTGCTTGAAGCTACATAATGGCATGTTAAAATGCAATCAGTAAAGATATCTAAAATGATTTGCAATCCTAGATTTATGTAGGCTAGTGATAAAATAGGCTTATCTATAATAAATATATTCAAGCAATAGTAATAAAATAATTCAAAATAGAACATGTTTAGAATTTGAGTAAAGTAGCGTATCTCAGCAATGCAACTTGCACATCTTTTTTTACAATCTTGTGTATCTTTCTTTGCCTGTGCATGAGCAAACAAAACACAAGTAGCATGACAGTACCTTGACTAGCAAGTCAAACTAGAGTGCTTCATATAGATAAAGGTTATGTTAATAACAACGTAGATGTCTTCACCCTTAGGGCTATCTAGAAGATCCAAAGATCATAACTGTGTGCCTTGGGTACATATCCTTGAAGACCTATCTTGTTCTACATCCAAATATAGGACTATTGCCGCCTACACCATCGTAGCTTATAGCAGGAGCCGACCTCGGATGCCGACCTCGTCGCGTGGGAGCTTGCACGCATGCTCGGACCTGCAAAACAGAGGAGACCCGGGCCGGGATCCCGGTGGGAGCACTCTGATGATCAAGTTAGTGGTGATTAAAGGAAATAGATCCTCCCCTGTGGGCCCCTTGCTCGGACTCCACACTCGGAGGAGGAGGTTTAGTTTGAAATAGAGGGAATGGAGCTGGGGTAAGAGCAGCTGAGGAGAACTTGGGCCTTGTGGCTGTGTCTGTCAAGACCCTTCCGATGAGTCTCCAGTAGCCCAAAGTGCTCAGTCTAGCCGTTGCTCCCCTGTGTGTTGCCATCTCCCCTGTCTGCTTGAGTTAGACTTGCTTACCTTTTTTTGGGAACCCTCGGAGGGTCCTTTTTGTCTTGATCCCTCCTAGCGGTTTACCTTGGGATCTTCCTCCTTTGCCAATGTCGGAGGGTCAATGTTTGGTAATGCTTCGTACCGTGCGTACAGGTGCCTTTTCTCATTCATGATAAGGGGATGTACAGCATACTCTAACACTCCATCTGATCGCTCTTCTTCGGGAAACCTGGTAGTGACTCGATCGAGGGGCAGCCATCCCCTGGATTTGAATCTTCTGGGATAGTTTCCTCTTCCGGGTGGTACAGATGGTCGGTCGAGAGTGCGGTGCTTTGGGCAGGGTGCCTTTTCCTACATTGTGTAAACAGCAGCAGGGGTGATCATGGCATCCTGGGAGGTGCTCCTCCGTGGTCCTTGGGTGGTGGCCCGCTGCCCGAGGGAAGTGGTGCCATGGGATTCAAACGAGAGCTCAACTTCGGCTGAGGTGGGCTCGACCATGAGGAAGCCACCCGGCGAAGGAGCTTGAAGAGAGCGGGAGCTCGACCTCGGTCGAGGTGGGCTCGACCTCGAGGGAGCCACCCAACGAAGGAGCTCGAAGAGAGCGAGAGCCTGACTCGGTCGAGGTGGGCTCGATCCCGAGGGAGCCACCCGGTGAAGGAGATCAAAGAGAGCGGGAGCTCGACTTCGACCGAGATGGGCTCAACCTCGAGGGAGCCACCCGGTGAAGGAGCTCGAGGAGAGCAAGAGCTCGACTTCGGCTAAGGTGGGCTCGACCCCGAGGGAGCCACTTGGCGAAGGAGCTCGAAGAGAGCGGGAGCTCGATTTTGGCTGAGTAGGCTCGACCTCGAGGGAGCCACCCAACAAAGGAGCTCGAAGAGAGTGGAAGCTCGACTTCAACTGAAGTGGGCTCGACCTCGAGGGAGGCACCGAGCGAAGGAGCTCAACTTCGGTTAGGGTGCCTCGACCTCCAGGCGCCTGGCGAAGGGTTTGACATGGCAGCATGCGGCATCAGGTTGGTTCTGATAGGGACTTCACATCAGCGATCTTGCCACATCATTTTCCCCCCACTCTTGAGTCCCGTTAGCACACGGCACTCGGGGCAAAGAGAGTAAATGCGGTGCTAACATGGAAAGGTAAAAATCGAGCACCATTAATGTCATGATTGCTGGTGCCTCAGGGAGCGAACCTTGAGCCAATATGGGGATGACATGTCAGCCGGTCCGAGGAAACATAATGACCGACGCAGGACCTAAAGTAGTTTTTGGTGAACCGAAGCATCATTCCTCGTTGATTTTGACACGTGGCAGCAATCCGATGGAGGCGGTTGCAAGGTGGTACGGCCACTGCCTGGTCATTTCGAAAAGAGGGAATACTTCCTGCGAACATCACTTCTTTCGAATCCTCTATGCCCACCGATGAACCAGAGCCTTTCTCTTCTTCTCATCCGAGTTTTTTTGACTCCCAAAGCCACCAGGTTAGTCTTCCGCAGTCTTCCCCTATCCTTCGGTTGGGTATAGCCCATCATCAGAGCCCCTTCAGACTCCAACTTGCTTCCTTCATTCTTTGTCCTTCTTCGTTCCTCCCTGGTCTTTGCTAGGATGGCCCCTTTGGGCCATCATTTTTGTCCTTCAAGCAATCCCGATGAGATGGGGCCCTCTTGACCAAGGACTCCCTCTTCTTCTGATAAGGAGGAGGAAGTCCCGCTCGAGGTTTGCAGGAACCTTCATCCTGGCAAGATTATGATAAGGGAGCCGAGGGCCCACCCCCCTCTTCCTTCCATCCTCGAAGTTCTCCCCGAGCCATCCCATTCGTCTGGTCCCAGCAGGGTCACCTCGGTGATAATGAGGGAGGAGCTTGCCATAATCCAGGAGGCCTTGGATATTCCAAGCTCTGTCCGGCTCTCGATCCCTCGATCGGAGGAGCAAGTAACCTCCAATGGCCTGGGCCGGATCACCCTCTCCGAGGAATCCCTCGAAGGGGGCCTTCGACTCCCTTTCCATCCTTTCTTCCTCTCCGTTCTTAGCAACTACTGTCTTGTTCTGGCTCAGCTAGTTCCAAACACGGTTAGGACTATTTTTTGCTTCATCATCATTTGCCACTTCCACGGGATTATGGCCCGTTTCTCCTTGTTCAGGGCTTTCTTCACCCTAAAGCACCACCTGACCAAGGATGGGTGGTGGTTTATTTCTCCTCGCCTAAAGGGCATTAAGTTTGAGCTTCCCTCTTCCATCAAAGGATGGAAGAGTAAATATTTCTTTGCTTCCGTCGAGGGGGTCGATTGGGTTTGGAGCAACCCAGATCGGACCCCGAACCGAAACTCTACTATCGAAGGGCTAATCGGGAAATTTACGACCATCTCTGCACTATCCAAATCTCTTCCTTTGAGGTTCTGCTATCAGAGCAGAATCTCTTTGAAGTCGGGGTCCACCCAATCCAGGAGTTGGGTGAGTTCGGCCTGAACTTGATTCTCCTTTCCCCAAGTCTGTCCGGGCACGAGGCTGACCTCAATTCTTTTCTTCTTGCAGGCATGAAACTTTCAATAGAGCAGATAGTCCAGCACGCCCAAAGGAGAGGCGCTCTAGGGGGGCCCAGGGAGTCTCCCATGAAGAGGGCCCGAAACGAGCCTGGCCAGAGGCCCGAGCTAGTCGCAGCCTTCAGCCCGGGCAGAGGGGCAACTAAACAGGCACGCGATCCACCAAGGCGACAGGCTTCGCCTCCGGCCCAGGAATCTATCGTGGGTTTGGCCTGCCGTCATCATTGCCATGCCTCCATCTCCTGAAGTTATCGAGGTAGAGGCGGGAGGAGATAAGAGGAGGGTACTACCACCGACGACATCGTTTGGTGTGTCTGCAAGTTTAACCAGGGGCTCGGAGATGTCTTTGGCCACCCCTGAGGATGCTACGGTAGCCTGGGTGAAGAAGAAGGCTGGCTCCTGGAGGGTGCCCTTCGAGGTGGCACTAAACTCCTCGATGACTCAGGATCGATCCTTGGTCGAGCACATGATAGACTTCACCGTCCAACACACGATCAATGAGAAAGGGGAGGAAGGCCCTTGCCGGATGCTATTCTCGGCACCTTCCCCCATCTCTTCATAGTAAGGCTCCATGCCTTCTTTCTTCTTCTCTTTTTTTCTTCTTTTTGCTGATGCCTTTATTGTTGTAGCTTGGCATGGATCTTCCACTCTCCTTGATTACTGCTCCCACTAGATCAAAAGGGAGAAGTTGAAGGAGCAGGAGCTGGCATTGGCTATGGCCGAGACCAAGGAGAAGACGGCAAGGGCTCAAGAAGCTGAAGAGAACAACAGAGAATTGAAGACCGAGGCAGCAAGCACCGAGAGGCACATTAAAGATCTCGAGGCATCCCTGGCCCAGGAAATGGATCGGGTCAGGTGCAGGTCTGAGGTGCTCAAGGCTGAGACAGCCCGTGCTGAGGGACTCAAGGCTGAGGTGGTCCGGGCATCGGAGTAGACTAAGGATCTCGGACCTAGCTCGAGGTCATGCAGGCTCGGGCTACAACAGCTAAGGAAAAGGCCGCGGGCACGGTGGCTTTGACAGAGGCCTCCAAGAAAGAGGCTGTCGAGGTGGTCCCCAACTACAAGGCCTTAGAAGCTTATATTGACGAAGTTGAGGAGGTGATCCTCGACTCTTTCTCCAAGGGCTTTGAACATTGCAAGTCCCAGGATGCCCAGCTATTCCCCAGGCTGAACCTGGATGGCCTCGTCTTCATTGTGGTGCCGGCTGAGGATCCTAATGAGGTCGCAGCCATAGTAGTGGAGGAGGAGCCTCCGGCTATCGCAAAAGCAGCTCCCCTAGTGGAAGCCGGAGTGGATGCTGATGTGCCATAGCACCACCCCGGGAAGGAGCCGGTGGAATAGGAGCTCCTTCACATCACTTGCATTCCTTCATTTTTTCTTTTCACTACTATCTTCGGATCGCCTGGCCTGTCAGGGGTCTTTGCATGATGTAATGCTTTTGCACCTTAATGAAGATTATCTTTTTCCAGTGGAGTCTCAATTCTCTTCTTCCTTTCCCTCTCTTCCTCTCCCCTTTTCTTTCTTCTTTTCTTTCTTTCTTTTTTCTTTTGGGCTGTCGAGGAACATGCTTTAGCTATAATGCCGTACAACGGGGCATTGAGCAGCTAGCTCTTCCCTGTAGAGCTCCAAATATGTGGGCAAAAGAAGAGAGGGATCTTTGGCTTTTAGCTTCTCCACCATGTCAGAGACGAGGCAGAAAGACTTCGCACATCTCCCCCATGTTGATTGTGTTCTTGGGTCCTCCACATCCCGAGCAGGGAACAGATGAACACTCGACCTGAGGGGAGCCATCGAGATGAAAGAACTCAAGGAATGGGGGTCCAGCCTCATTATGGAATTCACCCTCAATAGGGAACTCTACCCCAACGGGGAGCTCAACCTCGATTTTTGGGTTTGGTGCAGGGCTTCGAAAGTTTCCTGGCTTGAAGTTCCAGGCTTCAGGAGTTTCCGAGCTTGATGTGCCAGACTTCAGGAGTTTCTGGGCTTAAAGTATCGGGCTTTATGAGTTTCCAATCTTAAAGTGCCAAGCTTCAGGAGTTTTCGGGCTTAAAGTACCGGGCTTCAAGAGTTTTCGAGCTTAAAGCACCAGGCTTCAGGAGTTTCTGGGCTTAAAATGTCGGGATTCAGGAGTTTTTGAACTTAAAATTCCGAGCTTCAGGAGTTCCCGGGCTTAAGGTATCGGGCTTCAGGAGTTTCCAAGCTATGATATTCCTGCAAGGCAAAGATGGTTTGCATTGAAAGGAATTCTATCATTAATTGGAGGAGGTCTTACATTATTGATAATACATCCTCAAGTTATCGGCATTCCAAATCCACGGGAATCGGGTGCCGTCGAGGTCAATGAGGTATTATGCTCCGTGGGGGAGAGCTTCTACCACCTTGTAAGGGCCCTTCCAGTTCGGGGTGAGCTTGCTGCACTCCCGAGGTTGAGAGGCTTCAGCATGCCGCAACACCAAGTCACCAGCTCAGAAGATCTTTGGCCTTACCCGCATGTTGTAGTATCGAGCTACCCACTACTGGTAGGCTACCATCCGGAGCCGAGATTTGTCTCTCATTTCCTCAGGGAGGTCTAAGTTTAGAAGAAGGCGAGCCGGGTTTTCATCTGTATCATACTGCTCTACCCACAGCATGGGCACACCAAGCTTGACTAGGATAATGGCTTCAGATCCGAAGACAAGGTTAAAAGGCATCTTGTCCGTAGTCATTTTGGGCATTGTGTGGTAGGCCCAAAAAATGCTGGGGAGTTCTTCTACCCACCTACCCTTGGCCTGGTCCAATCTGGTTCGGAGCCCTTGGAAGATGGTGAGGTTGGTCACCTCAGCTTCGCCGTTCATCTACGGGTGGGCCACCGGGGTGAAGCGGTGGCAGATTCCAAGATCGACATAGAATTCCTCAAACTTTTGGTTATCGAACTATCATCCGTTATCGGTGATGATGCAATGAGGGAGCCCGTACCTTGGCCTCGATGATCCATGCTAGTGGCTCTGCCTCAACCCATTTGGTGAAGTAGTCAATAGACATTATCAGAAACTTGCATTGTTCGGATACGGGAGGACATGAATCTAGGATATCCATCCCCCACTGAGCAAAAGGCCAGGAGGCCGAGAGTTGGGAGAGTGGCACCGACGGTTGACGTTGTATGCGGCCACGATGCTGGTAGTAATCGCACCTCTTCATGAAGTCGGCAGCGTCTACCCTCATAGTCTCCCAGTAATATCCCTGACGAAGAGCCTTGTATGCTAGCATCCTACCCCCTACGTGGTTTCTGTACAGGCCTTCGTGTATCTCCTAAAGCACAAAGGCTACCTCCGTGGATCTCAGGCATTTCAAGAGTGGATAGGGATAGGACCTGTAATAGAGCTGCCCATCCATTAAGACATAGCACGCAACCTTCTTCATGACTAGGATAGCTTCTGCATGATCTTCTGGTAGGGCGCCATCATTGATGTACCTGATGTATCGATCCATCCAGCTGGGGTACGGGGTGACCTGCTAGACTCCCCTGGGAGCTTCGTAGCTTGGAACTTCTAGGTATTCAATGTGGGTGCATCCCAGCGACGAGTCTGGTAGGGTTGCGAGCCTCGACAGGGTATCGGCGCGAGCATTCTCTCCATGGAAAATGTGGAAGATGCTGAAACATCGAAAGCCCAGGGTGCTCAAGCATACCTATTCCAAGTAGTTCATCATCTGAGGGTCCCTTGCCTCAAACTCTCCAGAGACTTTCCTGGCTACCAGCTAGGAGTCGGTGAAGACCTTCAAGTTGGTTACACCCAGCTCACGAGAGACTCTCAGCCCCGTGAGGAGTGCCTCGTACTCCACCTGGTTGTTGGTTGCTGTAAACCGGAAGCTGAGCGCACATTCAGCCACCACCCCATCACCGTTGGTGAGGATAAGGCCCGCTCCATTCCCTCCTGAGTTGGATGCACCATCCACATGGAGGACCCAGATCTCCTCCTCGATTTTGGGCTCCAGCTGGTGTTCCGAGGTGGTCTCCTTGGGCTCCTCGCTCATGCCCGTGCACTCAACCAGGAAGTCAACCAGCACTTGGGCCTTCTAGGATGATCTCTGTCGGTACGCGATGTCAAACTCGCTGAGCATCAGAGCCCACTTGGCCAGGCACCCAGAGATGTCGGGGCGGCCAAGTATGGTCCTTAGCGGTTGGTCCATCATGACTGCAATCGGATGCGCTTGGAAGTATGGCTTGAGCCACTGAGCAGACATTATGAGAGCGAAGATCAACTTCTTAGAGCGAGTGTATCTGACCTCCACATCTTAGAGGAGCTTACTGGCATAGTACACCAGCTTCTGGGCTCCGTCCCCACCTGTATGGACAAGGACCGAACTAATGGCCCCTAGGATGATCGCCAGGTATAACAAGAGTTCCTCTCCATCCTCTGGTATGGAGAGCAATGGTGGCCATGCCAAGAGTTTCTACAGCTCCTCAAAGGCCACCTTGCACTCCTCCATCCAAACGAAGTCGTGCATCTTGCAAAACACCTTGAAGAAAGGTAAACAGTGGTCAGCTGACCTCAAGATGAACCGGCTCAAGACGGCAATCCAGCCCACTAGGCGCTGGACTTACTTCTTCGAGGTAGGGTGTTCTATATCGATGATTGCTTGGACCTTCTGATGGGGAACTAATATGCATGCAATTTTTTTTTATGTTTTACATGTTGAGTTAGGTGATTAATTCCCAAATTTTAGATCAAAATTATTTGTAGGGAATTTTGTATGAATTTTTGAAGATCAGCATGCAGATTAGGATCTAGAAAAGTAGCAAAGAAGGACCGCCGGGGCTGAGAAGCCTCGGTTAGGGCAAGTTCTCCTACAATAAAACTACTGGAGGTAGAGGGGTGTACCTGACAATGTCTGTGAAGATTGCAATGAAGGGGTCTCTCGTTTCTCGACGGATGCGGCCTGGAAAATCGAGCCAAAGACCCGCGGATACCCGGCTTTCTGCTCGATGATCCGATTGAGGCTTGGCTGGAGTCGTTGGATTCGTAGGAACTCAGGGACCTGCAAACGACCTGTCAGGGGTTAGAAAGCTCACAAAGGAATAAGAAAACAAAGTAAAACAGCAAGGAAAGGCTTCTTTTGGAGTGGGCGTCCAGGGATCTGGAGGGTTTGTTGGCAGCAGGAAGATGATTGCAAACACCGGGAAGAAGAACTCTCACAAACCCCTTTATGCACACAGCAAAGTATCACACCACTCAATAGAAGAACTCAAGGTTTTCATTCATCAAAAATTCTCCTCATACAAGAGGCTAGGGTCCCTTAAATAGACCCTTAACCTTGGGCTCCAAGTAAGGGTACATAAGTCTTTACATAAGAATCCTTTTCCCTCTCAAACCCTAGCTAGAAAATAAGGAAATATTAGGTAGAAAAATCCCTAAAAATTTTTTTGACTTGGTCAAGACTACAAGGATGCCTAGGGGGGCGTGTTGGGCTTCTAGGAGCAGCAAAAGGCCGGCCCTAAGGGGCTCGGGTGCATGGGTTTGGAACTCTGGAAGCTGGGGTGGCCTGGTAGCCAGGTAGCAGGAATATTCCCTGGTATCTTGCTTCTTAGGGGCTTGGGCTTGGCACCTAGGCTTGATTTCTTTGGGCTAGGATGCAGATGGACCTCTGGAATCATGGATGCCCTTATCTATGAATATACTTTGGCATCTGGAAGGGAATCTAGGCATCTGGAGGGCATATGCAAGAAATCAGGGTTTTCTGAATTTTTCTCCTGGGGTCTTCAAATCTTCAAGCTGGGTTGGACTTGTGCTATACTTCCATGTCTTCAATCTAGTTGGACTTGGTCTTCACTTGTATGATATAGTCTTGAGTCTTCAGTATGTTTGGACAGGACTCAAAAAAATAAAATTAGCTCAACATGAGCTGACTAGTACAGAACTGAAATAACAACTAAAAATACTCAAATAACAACTAAAATGGACTCAGATGAGCTAAGCCCTTATTACAGATGGACTCATAAATTATTAATCAATTTACAGAGGGTTGAAAAAGCCTCTATCTTATTCTGGTGCCTCAGGTGTCCCCACCAATTCTCCCAGGGTGGGAGGAACTCGACCCTGTCGAGTGAAGGTCAGACTGGCTCACATATCTCTCGAGAAGGTCTGGGTTGAGGCGTTGCAAGTCCTCTCGAGAAATCCACGAATCGTCCGACTCTGGCCGGCCTTGCCATCGGACCAGGAAGCGTTGATAGTCATGGCCCTGGGTCATGATGGCTTGATCATCCAGGATACGCTCGATCCGTTCTCCTCTCTCAGGCCAAATTTGTTTGTGGACACTCTAGGTTAGGATCACTCACAATGAAAAGGAATAGGTCCAAAGGCCTCACTAGGTAGCACTGCCGGTTCCCTATACTCAACCAGGTCTGTAATATTGAAGGTAGAACTAATGCCCAAATCCGAAGGCAAGTCTAACACCTAGGCATTTGATCCAACCTTCTTTATCACTTTGAAAGGTCCGGCTCTGCGAGCATGAAGCTTCTTTTAGGCCTAAGCCTAACCAAGATAAAATCCACTACATCAAATTTTTTTGATCCATCTTCGGGAATTAGCCAGTTGTTTTAACATTAGTGCGGGTGGTGAACATGCTAGGCACATGCAGACTCCTAACAAGATGATGCAAAGGACTCAAACCTACACCTAGCAGACTCGACTAAAGAGGTTTATTAGGTCTTAACTACCACTTGGGCATGGGGGCATGAGTCGTGGTTGATGGATGACATGCAGAAGAAAATTTGCTAGTAACTCCTAATAAGTGCCAGAGGGTCTGCCAAAAGTAGGTAGCAAATGGGATGGGCTCTATGGATCCTTGCAACCTAGTAACCTCAACAAAATGTAACCTAATAGTTCTAGACACATGAGAAAACTCAGGAAAGGGTAGAAAATAGGAAGTTGGTTCAGAATTACTCTGGTAGGGTGGAGAAAAAGGTTCTGGGTTAGTTGGATAAAGTAGAATCAAAGAAGGCATGTCAGGGACTAATCCTAGACTAATGAGGTTAACCTTATGGGGTTGCGATATATCTACGGGGTTTGTATAATGGAAGGATGGGTTATTAATCTCAGGAAAGAGATCCTTAATGGGAACTATAGGAGGAGACTCATCCTGAGGGTACTGATTCAAAGAGATCAGGTCCTTAATAAATTCTTCTGGTTCTTGTATTTTAGGACTAGACTCTATAATTTGGCTCTCCTCTATGGTTTCCTCAGGTAAGGCTTTAGTAGCAGTACCTAGGTTCTCTTCCTCTATTTGTTCTTCCATTATAGCTTTATGTTGGATATGGTCAAGGTCAACTAGCTCTGGGTTGGTTTCTACCTGGGTATCTACTGGGTCAGCTAATTCTAGGTCTACTAAAGGTGTCTCCTCTTCTCCCTCATACTCATCCACTAGGCTCACATCAGCTTCATACACTTCCGCGTTAATGTAAGCCTTGCGAATCTCAGGATTGGTTGGAGAAGGTCGGCAAGCAGGAAATTTGATGCAGAACAAAGAACAAGGAAGCATATGCGGAAGTAAATTTAAGATTAATTCTTTTTTTTTTTTTTTATATTTCAGAAATTGGCTTTGACTCAAAGTAAAGCTAAACTAAGTTGAAGGAAACTAGGTAAGGATTGAAAGCATAATTTAGATGAAACTAAATTATCAGAGTAGTTCAGAAGTAACGGATCGCTGGGGGTTGAGAAACTCCCAGACCTAGGGTTTCGCTCTGAACTTTCAACAGAACAGAAATAGAGAGGAGAGATGGTTTACTAACCAAACAGTGATCTTCTCAGAATTTGGATGGAAGAACTCTCTCGATCAGATTGTGGGATCCTCGGAGTCGGCTATCTTCGCAATGGATCCTCCAATACTGGTCTTGTGGTTTGGTTGGCTTCTCCTGGACTCAAGATCTGGGAAAGAAGAGGAACAAGCGATGGAATTCAGATACTCAAGAAAAGGTTTACCAGGTTGAAGAACTTGAAAGCTGAAGTTGCTGAAATCAAGATTCTCCTGGAGGCTGATCTGACTTCCTCTTAGAATTGCTGTAGATCTGAAGTATCTGGACTGGAGCTGGATGCTGGTGGTCGGCCTGGACTTGGAGAGGGTGGCCGTGAGAGGTGGGATAGGCTAGGGCTTGGTGGAAAGAGAAGGGTGATGGCGGCTAGGGTTTGGGAGTGGAGTGGCTAACCTAGGGTTTGGGTTTTGGAGATCTCACACCTCCTCAAGGTTCCTGGGGAACCCGGATTTACTCTCTCACAGAGCTTAACACCTGGATGCAAGTGCAGAAGAGAGAAAACACAAAGTTTGCTCACAAAAAAAATTTGGCTTCATTCATCTCATTTTTTTCAAACTTACATGGGGGTTTAATTTATAGGCCATTACAAGAGAGTAGGGTTTTACATCTTCCCATGTGGGACTAAAGGAGGGGATCTTCAAATTAGGATATCAATCCCTACTCATATGGCCGGCCAATTAATTCCAAAGTTGATTTAAGCTTCAAAAAGGAAAGTGGGAGGCGCCTCCTTGTCTTGACCTCCAAGAAAATATTTTTTTCCTTTTATGCTTGGCCTTATCTGGAAGTGTTTGGGCGCCTCTTAACCTTGCCCTCCAAGAGAAAATTTGTTGCCTTTTATATCTGGCTTTAGTTGGAATGATTAGGGCGCCTCCTAACCTTGCTTTTCAAGAGAAATCTCCTTCCTTCCATGGCTAAACCCTTTTTGGATACCTCCTTTTCTTTCTCCCCAAGTTATGGCTCCTTCTAACTTTGTTTTGAGTATTTCTGGCAGGTAATGGGCGCCTCCTTGAATTTCTCTCTAAGAGAATTTCTTCCCTTTCATAGTTTAGTTCTTTTGGGAAGTCTTGGGCCGCCCCCTTGATTTGTGGACCCCTGGTGGATTTCTCCTCAATTGGCGCATGAAAGAGGGGAGCTGCTATCTGTGGTGTGGGGACCAAAGCCTGCTGGATGGGGATGTGGTGCCCCCTGGACTCAGGCGTATGGCTGGAAGTGTGGCTGGGAGTGTGGCGCCCACTTGCTTGGCCTTGGGAGAAAATGTAACACCCCAGGTTGAAGCCCTAGTCCACTACTGAGTCAACATGACTCAACAAAATAAAAATGCAGGTAATACAGACTCAAACTAAAATTGAGTTGATCAAGTCAACCCTTATTACAAGCCAAAAAAGACCCTAATTCTTCGGGCAAGGTTAATCAGAGATCCAGATGGAGCTCTGAAGTCTTCTTCTGAGTCTGGTGCCCGCACCAATTCTCCCAGGGTGGGAGGAACTCGACCCTGTCGAGTATGGATCAAGTTGGCTCTGGTATCTCTCCAAGAGGTCTGGGTCCAACTCTTGTAATTCTTCTCGGGAGATCCAAGAGTCATCAGAATCTGGCCTTCCTAGCCAGTGGACCAGGTATCTTTGGTATCCTCGATTACGAGTAGAGATAACCTGGTCATCCAGGATCTTTTCAATCTGCTCTTTCCTCACTGGCCAGTTTGTTGGTGGACACATAGGGTTGGGTTCACTCTCAAGAGCAGGATTAGGTTCAAAAGGCTCACTGGGAATCACTGCTGGCTCTCTATACTCTACTATGTATGTAATGTTGAAAGTGGAGCTAATGCCTAGTTTTGGAGGCAACTCGAGCACATAGGCATTGGATCCTACTCTCTTCACCACTCTAAATGGTCCAGCTCCTCTAGCATGTAACTTTCTAACAGTTCCAGGAGAAAACCGTTCAGGCCTTAACCTAATCATTACATAGTCTCCCTCAATAAAAGTTTTGACTTGCCTTTGAGAATCAGCCAACTTCTTATAAGTTTCATTACTTAAATTTATTTTGGCATGAATTTCTTTATGCAAGTTCTTTACATGCTATGCAAGTGCATCAAGAGACTTGTGTGTGTGGGCTAATAGTGAAATCAGATCAAGTGGTGTGTGAGGCTTGTATCCATGAACAATTTCAAAGGGACTCTAGCCTATAGACCTATTGATCGAAACATTGAATGCAATTTCAGCCCTTGACAAAATACAAATCCCAATTCCTGGTGCTCTCAATCAAACCAAAATCTGAGCCAAAGCCTAGTAAAGGGTTAAGAAAACTAAACTAGACTGACGACGCATTCCTAAAGAATGGACTTTATTCCAAAGGAACCCTAGGCCTAAACCTAACAAACTACGGCTCTCTAGGTTTGACCTTGGGTCGGAGGATGGCATGCAGAGCATGAAAACTTATCATGGGTGCCTAGTAGGTGCCATAAGGTCTTCCAAAAGTAGGTGGCAAACCTAATAGATTCTGACACGTGGTTCACTCTAAAGACTTGGACAAAGTATACTTGGATGGTGTAAGAAGCATTGGAAGTCCTAGAGAAAGGGAGGAGATATGAGGTGGGGTCTCGAATTACCTGTTGACTAAAGGTGGTGACCTGAACGTTTGAATGGTGATCTATGAGTGTCAACTGGTCATCCTTACGAAAGGAAAAGTTTGCTACTCCCAGGAATGGACCAAAAGATGGTTCGAGGAGTAGCCTAGGACATGTGATTGCAACAGTTAAGGTTTGTTCTCTAAGCAAATAATGATCCACTTTCTCAAGAAATGGATTAGAGAATGATTCATGGAAGGGCCTATGGATGATGACCTCAAGACTTGAAATTTGACCTATGGGTGAGGAAAGGTATACTCTATAGAAGGGTAGCTCAGTCATGCGAAGGAAGGGGTCTGGGGCCATAAGGAAGACTTCTACAGGACTGGGTGAATCAATCCACTCAAGAAAAGGATGTCCAACTGAGATTACGGGAGAGACCTTAGTGGCTGAGCATGGGACAAGGTCCAATTGTAAGAGGCTTGATTCAGTCATCCTAAGGAGAGGATCTACCATAGGGTGGGCAAATTTAAACAGTTTAGTGCAAAGATCTTCAACTGGTACTTGGGGAATGACTGTCATTAGAGGATACGAACTGATAGCTCGGGCTAACACTATGAGTTCTTCCTGGGGGTATTTGACTAAAGAAACCTGGTTCTCACAAATCTCTTGAATTTCTGAACTAGGTCCTACCACTTGGTTGCTCTCCAAGGTCTCCTCAGGTAAGGAACCAATAGTATCAATGTCACATTCGTCAAGTTCTTCCCCCTCATATTCATCAACTAGACTCAAGCCAACATCATATACTTCCTCGATGCCATCTTCAATGGGTTTCGGGTCAGTGGTGATCGGGTCAACTGACTCTAGGCTTGTCATACCTAACCTTTCTTCCTCATTGGTAGGCTTGGGTTCTCCCTCATTAATGTCATCCTTAGGATTCTTACCACTTAGCTGTGCACAAGCCAGTCCTATGCATGGGCACTGACTAGATTTATGGCCTCTTTCTCTACAAAACAAACATTCTTGCGATATAGGAACCTGGGTCACACTGGGTTTCAAGCTAGTAGAGACCTTACTTGGGCATGGGTGTGGATCTAAATGGTTTGATCTAGAAGACTTGGATTGTTGAGTGACTGGTCTAGAATATTGTAAAGACCTCTCATAGACATGATCCATACTATAGATATCATGGTTAGGCTTCCTAAGGTTATGCTCGGGATCACGGTATAAGGTCCTCCTAGGCTCCTGGCATGGATGAGGTTGGGGCCTATTAAATTTTGGATCAGGGATCCCATTTTGATGTCTACGTTTCTCAAGTACTTGGACTTGATCCCTAAGCTGGGTTAAATTCTCATGGACTTGTTCTTTACACTGGGTAACAGTAGCAGTCAAATCCTGGCTCAATTTGTTCATACTTTTAGTAAGAGCTCTAACCATGGCCTCTAAATCAGGTTGGGTTTGACCAGGTTGGTAGGGCACTCCATTCCGGGTAGACATGATGCAAGCAAACACACAAAATGAGACTCAACTGAATGACTACGGGTTAACTAGACCTAGAGCCCAAACTAGATACCCAATCAGAGTGGCAAGCTAGCCTGTAGTAACTCAGGACTCAGCCAGGCAGGTGTAAGGGGAGTGTTAGGTCCCTGAATTCCAATCCTAGACACCAATCAGAGATTGGCCAGGTAGGCGGACCAGCACACAAGCCCTTCAGGATGGAATCCCTGAACCACCGTTCTAGACACTGAGTACAAAGCACACACAGAGTAACCAGACAAACCGACTCAACACTAGCCTTGACTCGACTTGTTGATGTCCCTAGCCCACTAGGGCAAATTAGGTCTAATCAATTTTAGATTAAAGGCTTAGGTTCGAATGAAGGGGTGGTGGTTTTGGGCTAAGGAGAGGTTATCAACTCCTCCCCTTATCTTAGATGCTCAAATGCCCTTAAGATGAATTAAGAGATGAACACTCAAAAATAAATGGATTGCAGAACACAAAAATAAAGTTGCAGTAATTTAATTCTCAGAAATCGCACGGAAACCAATAAATCATGAGAAAATTATGTAAATTATTTTCAATTATACTGGTTTCAGAAAAATAAAAATAACTGAATTTGGAGTTACCTATAGTGAGAAATAATTCCTACAATAGGGCAATTACAGGCTGAAAACAGAGCACTTCCCCGTTTACAATTTCTGCTACGAAGTTGTAACCCAACGGATCCCCTACACGCCCTAGGAACACCCCGTGGAATGGGAAGAGGAGGTTTGCACCTCACTTCGTTCCTAGGACCGGACGTCCTGGGGAGTCTACTTCGAGCAGACAAGGTAAAAAGAGAGGGACTCAAACAAGCAATCAAACAGAAATCCTAGACAGGGCTCTGATACCAAAAATGATGCAGAACAAAGAAAAAGGAAGCGTATGCGGAAGTAAATTTAAGATTAATTCTTTTTTTTTTTTATATATTTCAGAAATTGGCTTTGACTCAAAGTAAAGCTAAACTAAGTTGAAGGAAACTAGGTAAGGATTGAAAGCACAATTTAGATGAAACTAAATTATCAGAGTAGTTCAGAAGTAACGGATCGCTGGGGGTTGAGAAACTCCCAAACCTAGGGTTTCTCTCTGAACTTTCAACAGAACAGAAATAGAGAGGAGAGATGGTTTACTAACCAGACAGTGATCTTCTCAGAATTTGGGTGGAAGAACTCTCTCGAGCAGATTGTGGGATCCTCGGAGTCGGCTATCTTCGCAATGGATCCTCCAATACTGGTCTTGTGGTTTGGTTGGCTTCTCCTGGACTCAAGATCTGGGAAAGAAGAGGAACAAGTGATGGAATTCAGATACTCAAGAAAAGGTTTACCATGTTGAAGAACTTGAAAGCTGAAGTTGCTGAAATCAGGATTCTCCTGGAGGCTGATCTGACTTTCTCTTAGAATTGCTATAGATCTGAAGTATCTGGACTGGAGCTGGATGCTGGTGGTCGGCCTGGACTTGGAGAGGGTGGCCGTGAGAGGTGGGATAGGCTAGGGCTTGGTGGAAAGAGAAGGGTGATGGCGGCTAGGGTTTGGGAGTGGAGTGGCTAACCTAGGGTTTGGGTTTTGGAGATCTCACACCTCCTCAAGGTTCCTGGGGAACCCGAATTTACTCCCTCACAGAGCTCAACACCTGGATGCAAGTGTGGAAGAGAGAAAACACAAAGTTTGCTCACAAAAAAAATTTGGCTTCATTCATCTCATTTTTTCCAAACTTACATGGGGGTTTAATTTATAGGCCATTACAAGAGAGTAGGGTTTTACATCTTCCCATGTGGGACTAAAGGAGGGGATCTTCAAATTAGGATATCAATCCATACTCATATGGCCGGCCAATTAATTCCAAAGTTGATTTAAGCTTCAAAAAGGAAAGTGGGTGGCGCCTCCTTGTCTTGACCTCCAAGAAAATATTTTTTTCCTTTTATGCTTGGCCTTATCTAGAAGTGTTTGGGCACCTCTTAACCTTGCCCTCCAAGATAAAATTTGTTGCCTTTTATATCTGGATTTAGTTGGAATGATTAGGGTGCCTCCTAACCTTGCTTTTCAAGAGAAATCTCCTTCCTTCCATGGCTAAACCCTTTTTGGATACCTCATTTTCTTTCTCCCCAAGTTATGGCTCCTTCTAACTTTGTTTTGAGTATTTCTGGCAGGTAATGGGCGCCTCCTTGAATTTCTCTCCAAGAGAATTTCTTCGCTTTCATAGTTTGGTTCTTTTGGGAAGTCTTGGGCCGCCCCCTTGATTTGTGGACCCCTGGTGGATTTCTCCTCAATTGGCGCATGAAAGAGGGGAGCTGCTATCTGTGGTGTGGGGACCTAAGCCTGCTGGATGGGGATGTGGCGCCCCCTGGACTCAGGCGTATGGCTGGGAGTGTGGCACCCACTTGCTTGGCCTTGGGAGAAAATGTAACACCCCAGGTTGAAGCCCTAATCCACTACTGAGTCAACATGACTCAACAAAATAAAAATGCAGGTAATACATACTCAAACTAAAATTGAGTTGATCAAGTCAACCCTTATTACAAGCCAAAAAAAACCCTAATTCTTCGGGCAAGGTTAATCAGAGATCCAGATGGAGCTCTGAAGTCTTCTTCTGAGTCTGGTGCCCGCACCAATTCTCCCAGGGTGGAAGGAACTCGACCCTGTCGAGTATGGATCAAGTTGGCTCTGGTATCTCTCCAAGAGGTCTGGGTCCAACTCTTGTAATTCTTCTCGGGAGATCCAAGAGTCATCAGAATCTGGCCTTCCTAGCCAGTGGACCAGGTATCTTTGGTATCCTCGATTACGAGTAGAGATAACCTGATCATCCAGGATCTTTTCAATCTGCTCTTTCCTCACATGCCAGTTTGTTGGTGGACACACAGGGTTGGGTTCACTCTCAAGAGCAGGATTAGGTTCAAAAGGCTCACTGGGAATCACTGCTGGCTCTCTATACTCTACTATGTATGTAATGTTGAAAGTGGAGCTAATGCCTAGTTCTGGAGGCAACTCAAGCACATAGGCATTGGATCCTACTCTCTTCACCACTCTAAATGGTCCAGCTCCTCTAGCATGTAACTTTCTAACAGTTCCAGGAGAAAACCGTTCAGGCCTTAACCTAATCATTACATAGTCTCCCTCAATAAAAGTTTTGACTCGCCTTTGAGAATCAGCTAACTTCTTATAAGTTTCATTACTTAAATTTATTTTGGCATGAATTTCTTTATGCAAGTTCTTTACATGCTATGCAAGTGCATCAAGAGACTTGTGTGTGTGGGCTAATAGTGAAATCAGATCAAGTGGTGTGTGAGGCTTGTATCCATGAACAATTTCAAAGGGACTCTAGCCTATAGACCTATTGATCGAAACATTGAATGCAATTTCAGCCCTTGACAAAATACAAATCCCAATTCCTGGTGCTCTCAATCAAACCAAAATCTGAGCCAAAGCCTAGTAAAGGGTTAAGAAAACTAAACTAGACTGACGATGCATTCCTAAAGAATGGACTTTATTCCAAAGGAACCCTAGGCCTAAACCTAACAAACTACGGCTCTTTAGGTTTGACCTTGGGTCGGAGGATGGCATGCAGAGCATGAAAACTTATCATGGGTGCCTAGTAGGTGCCATAAGTTCTTCCAGAAGTAGGTGGCAAACCTAATAGATTCTGACACGTGGTTCACTCTAAAGACTTGGACAAAGTATACTTGGATGGTGTAAGAAGCATTGGAAGTCCTAGAGAAAGGGAGGAGATATGAGGTGGGGTCTCGAATTACCTGTTGACTAAAGGTGGTGACCTGAACGTTTGAATGGTGATCTATGAGTGTCAACTGGTCATCCTTACGAAAGGAAAAGTTTGCTACTCCCAGGAATGGACCAAAAGATGGTTCGAGGAGTAGCCTAGGACATGTGATTGCAACAGTTAAGGTTTGTTCTCTAAGCAAATAATGATCCACTTTCTCAAGAAATGGATTAGAGAATGATTCATGGAAGGGCCTATGGATGATGACCTCAAGACTTGAAATTTGACCTATGGGTGAGGAAAGGTATACTCTATAGAAGGGTAGCTCAGTCATGCGAAGGAAGGGGTCTGGGGCCATAAGGAAGACTTCTACAGGACTGGGTGAATCAATCCACTCAAGAAAAGGATGTCCAACTGAGATTACGGGAGAGACCTTAGTGGCTGAGCATGGGACAAGGTCCAATTGTAAGAGGCTTGATTCAGTCATCCTAAGGAGAGGATCTACCATAGGGTGGGCAAATTTAAACAGTTTAGTGCAAAGATCTTCAACTGGTACTTGGGGAATGACTGTCATTAGAGGATACGAACTGATAGCTCGGGCTAACACTATGAGTTCTTCCTGGGGGTATTTGACTAAAGAAACCTGGTTCTCACAAATCTCTTGAATTTCTGAACTAGGTCCTACCACTTGGTTGCTCTCCAAGGTCTCCTCAGGTAAGGAACCAATAGTATCAATGTCACATTCTTCAAGTTCTTCCCCCTCATATTCATCAACTAGACTCAAGCCAGCATCATATACTTCCTCGATGCCATCTTCAATGGGTTTCGGGTCAGTGGTGATCGGGTCAACTGACTCTAGGCTTGTCATACCTAACCTTTCTTCCTCATTGGTAGGCTTGGGTTCTCCCTCATTAATGTCATCCTTAGGATTCTTACCACTTAGCTGTGCACAAGCCAGTCCTATGCATGGGCACTGACTAGATTTATGGCCTCTTTCTCTACAAAACAAACATTCTTGCGATATAGGAACCTGGGTCACACTGGGTTTCAAGCTAGTAGAGACCTTACTTGGGCATGGGTGTGGATCTAAATGGTTTGATCTAGAAGACTTGGATTGTTGAGTGACTGGTCTAGAATATTGTAAAGACCTCTCATAGACATGATCCATACTATAGATATCATGGTTAGGCTTCCTAAGGTTATGCTCGGGATCACGGTATAAGGTCCTCCTAGGCTCCTGGCATGGATGAGGTTGGGGCCTATTAAATTTTGGATCAGGGATCCCATTTTGATGTCTACGTTTCTCAAGTACTTGGACTTGATCCCTAAGCTGGGTTAAATTCTCATGGACTTGTTCTTTACACTGGGTAACAGTAGCAGTCAAATCCTGGCTCAATTTGTTCATACTTTTAGTAAGAGCTCTAACCATGGCCTCTAAATCAGGTTGGGTTTGACCAGGTTGGTAGGGCACTCCATTCCGGGTAGACATGATGCAAGCAAACACACAAAATGAGACTCAACTGAATGACTACGGGTTAACTAGACCTAGAGCCCAAACTAGATACCCAATCAGAGTGGCAAGCTAGCCTGTAGTAACTCAGGACTCAGCCAGGCAGGTGTAAGGGGAGTGTTAGGTCCCTGAATGCCAATCCTAGACACCAATCAGAGATTGGCCAGGTAGGCGGACCAGCACACAAGCCCTTCAGGATGGAATCCCTGAACCACCGTTCTAGACACTGAGTACAAAGCACACACAGAGTAACCAGACAAACCGACTCAACACTAGCCTTGACTCGACTTGTTGATGTCCCTAGCCCACTAGGGCAAATTAGGTCTAATCAATTTTAGATTAAAGGCTTAGGTTCGAATGAAGGGGTGGTGGTTTTGGGCTAAGGAGAGGTTATCAACTCCTCCCCTTATCTTAGATGCTCAAATGCCCTTAAGATGAATTAAGAGATGAACACTCAAAAATAAATGGATTGCAGAACACAAAAACAAAGTTGCAGTAATTTAATTCTCAGAAATCGCACGGAAACCAATAAATCATGAGAAAATTATGTAAATTTGTTTCAATCATACTGGTTTCAGAAAAATAAAAATAACTGAATTTAGAGTTTCCTACAGTGAGAAATAATTCCTACAATAGGGCAATTACAGGCTGAAAACAGAGCACTTCCCCGTTTACAATTTCTGCTACGAAGTTGTAACCCAACGGATCCCCTACACGCCCTAGGAACACCCCGTGGAATGGGAAGAGGAGGTTTGCACCTCCCTTCGTTCCTAGGACCGGACGTCCTGGGGAGTCTACTTCGAGCAGACAAGGTAAAAAGAGAGGGACTCAAACAAGCAATCAAACAGAAACCCTAGACAGGGCTCTGATACCAAAAATGATGCAGAACAAAGAACAAGGAAGCGTATGCGGAAGTAAATTTAAGATTAATTCTTTTTTTTTTTTTTTTATATTTCAAAAATTGGCTTTGACTCAAAGTAAAGCTAAACTAAGTTGAAGGAAACTAGGTAAGGATTGAAAGCATAATTTAGATGAAACTAAATTATCAGAGTAGTTCAGAAGTAACGGATCGCTGGGGGTTGAGAAACTCCCAAACCTAGGGTTTCGCTCTGAACTTTCAACATAACAGAAATAGAGAGGAGAGATGGTTTACTAACCAGACAGTGATCTTCTCAGAATTTGGGTGGAAGAACTCTCTCGAGCAGATTGTGGGATCCTCGGAGTCGGCTATCTTCGCAATGGATCCTCCAATACTAGTCTTGTGGTTTGGTTGGCTTCTCCTGGACTCAAGATCTGGGAAAGAAGAGGAACAAGTGATGGAATTCAGATACTCAAGAAAAGGTTTACCAGGTTGAAGAACTTGAAAGCTGAAGTTGCTGAAATCAGGATTCTCCTGGAGGCTGATCTGACTTTCTCTTAGAATTGCTATAGATCTGAAGTATCTGGACTGGAGCTGGATGCTGGTGGTCGGCCTGGACTTGGAGAGGGTGGCCGTGAGAGGTGGGATAGGCTAGGGCTTGGTGGAAAGAGAAGGGTGATGGCGGCTAGGGTTTGGGAGTGGAGTGGCTAACCTAGGGTTTGGGTTTTGGAGATCTCACACCTCCTCAAGGTTCCTGGGGAACCCGAATTTACTCCCTCACAGAGCTCAACACCTGGATGCAAGTGTGGAAGAGAGAAAACACAAAGTTTGCTCACAAAAAAAATTTGGCTTCATTCATCTCATTTTTTCCAAACTTACATGGGGGTTTAATTTATAGGCCATTACAAGAGAGTAGGGTTTTACATCTTCCCATGTGGGACTAAAGGAGGGGATCTTCAAATTAGGATATCAATCCCTACTCATATGGCCAGCCAATTAATTCCAAAGTTGATTTAAGCTTCAAAAAGGAAAGTGGGTGGCGCCTCCTTGTCTTGACCTCCAAGAAAATATTTTTTTCCTTTTATGCTTGGCCTTATCTAGAAGTGTTTGGGCACCTCTTAACCTTGCCCTCCAAGATAAAATTTGTTGCCTTTTATATCTGGATTTAGTTGGAATGATTAGGGTGCCTCCTAACCTTGCTTTTCAAGAGAAATCTCCTTCCTTCCATGGCTAAACCCTTTTTGGATACCTCATTTTCTTTCTCCCCAAGTTATGGCTCCTTCTAACTTTGTTTTGAGTATTTCTGGCAGGTAATGGGCGCCTCCTTGAATTTCTCTCCAAGAGAATTTCTTCGCTTTCATAGTTTGGTTCTTTTGGGAAGTCTTGGGCCGCCCCCTTGATTTGTGGACCCCTGGTGGATTTCTCCTCAATTGGCGCATGAAAGAGGGGAGCTGCTATCTGTGGTGTGGGGACCTAAGCCTGCTGGATGGGGATGTGGCGCCCCCTGGACTCAGGCGTATGGCTGGAAGTGTGGCTGGGAGTGTGGCGCCCACTTGCTTGGCCTTGGGAGAAAATGTGACACCCCAGGTTGAAGCCCTAGTCCACTACTGAGTCAACATGACTCAACAAAATAAAAATGCAGGTAATACAGACTCAAACTAAAATTGAGTTGATCAAGTCAACCCTTATTACAAGCCAAAAAAAACCCTAATTCTTCGGGCAAGGTTAATCAGAGATCCAGATGGAGCTCTGAAGTCTTCTTCTGAGTCTGGTGCCCGCACCAAAATTGGTTAGGTTCTGGTCTCTGATTATGGGTACTACTCCTAGTAGGTTCAGGTTGTATAAGAGGTAGTGGCTCACTATTGGGTTCATATTTAGGGATACTAATCCTATGGGGTTCAAGTTGACTAGGGGAAGCATGACTAGTACTAGGCTGATACTTAGGGGTTATGTGTTCTCTAGGCTCATAGGACAAGGGTGCAGATCTATGGGTCATGGGATTATAGGATCTGGGGTCATATGATTTTGGGTCAGCTCTATGATCAGGTTCTAAGGATGGATCAAGGTATGGGGTCCTCCTAAGGTTGGGCTCTCTATATGGGTCAGAATATTAGGTCCTCTTAGGATTGGACTCCCTATATGGGTCAGAATACTGGGTTCTCCTAGGGTTGGACTCCCTATATAGGTCAGAATATTGGGTCCTCCTAGGGTTGGACTCCCTATATGGGTCAGAATATTGGGTGTTAGGTCTACTAGGCTCATAGGGTGTGGGTGCATAGGATCTATGATCATGGGATCTAGAGTCATAGGATCTAGGTTCATAGGTTATGGATTCATAGGTTCTAGGTTCATAGGATTTGGAGTCATAAGATCTATAGGTTGTAGGTATACTAGGCTTGTAGGGAGAGGGTAAATAGGATCTATCTTCCTGGTCTATAAAATCCTGATTGAGTCTTCTAGGACTAACCTTAGGGATTGGGTCATGACAATGGGCTCTCCTAGGTTCAGCCTCAAGGTATGGATCAGGGTTTGGGGTCCTCCTAGGTTGAGGATTGTAGTACGGGTCAGGATAAGGGGCTCTCCTAGGTTCGACCTCATGGTATAGATCAGGGTTTGGGGTCTTCCTAGGTTGAGGGGAATCAGGATCTGGCTCAGACTGTGACCCATGGGTTTTTCTTGGGGTCCCTACCCGGACTTTTAACTGATCAAACCTATTGGCAAGATGGTCAATTCTATCATTGGTTTGAATACGAGACTGAGTTAACTGGGTCATCTGGGTAGTTATCTGGGCCATTTGATCAGCTAGGGCTTTTATTTGGGCTTGTAAATTTTCCATTGATTCAGACATTTGTGAAGGAGGTGGGTGATATGAAACTCCTGATCTAGTGCTCATGCAAGACTCGATCAGACCGACTATAGCTGACTAGATCTAGAGTCCAAACTAGATGCTCAATCAGGGTGGCAAACTAGCCTATAGTAACCCTGTACTCAGCCAGGTAGGTGTAAGGGGAGTGTTAGGTCCCTGATTGCCAATCCTAGATACCAATCAGAGATTGGCCAGGTAGGCGGACCAGCACACAAGCCCTTCGGGATTGAATCCCTAAACCACCGTTCTAGGCACTGAGCACAAGGCACACACAGGTTAACTTGACATAGTGATCTAACACTAGCCCGGACATGACCAGTTGGTGTCCCTAGCCCACTAGGGCAAATTAAGTCTAATTAATTTTAAGTTAAGGCTTGGGACCGAATGCAAGGGATGTGGTTTTGGGCTAAGGAGAGGTGATCAAATCCTCCCCCCATCTGATATAGCAAGAGTGCCCTTAAAAGTAAATTATGCAATGATGGCAGGCAGATGAGGATGCAAATTAGGGTTTAGATATTTTTTTTGGTATTTTTGGAGAATATGTAATTTTTTTTTTTGTATTTTTTAAATAGAAGAAAACTTGCAAATCATGGTCTAATATGCAAGAAATATACTAAAATTAAAAGATATGCAAAAGATGCTAAATAAAACCCTAAAACTTCCAAACTTGTCTTGCTGAAAAAAACAGAGCCAAAAATTTGCAGGCCTTATATTGGCTTGCAAAAAATCCACAAGCCATAATAAAATCTTAGAAAATTTATAAAATCACTGTGAATTATTATAAATCCAGAAAAATAAATTTCAGAATTTTTTGAGTTTTTAACATGGAGAAATAATTAAAATAACAGAGTATATAGGGACTGAAAAATTTCAGAAAACAAGTCCTAATCTAAGCTCTGATACCAAATGATGGGGAACTAATATGCATGCAATTTTTTTTGTATGTTTTACATGTTGAGTTAGGTGATCAATTCCCAGATTTTAGATCAAAATTATTTGTAGGGAATTTTGTATGAATTTTTGAAGATCAGCATGCAGATTAGGACCTAGAAAAGTAGCAAAGAAGGACCGCCGGGACTGAGAAGCCTCGGTTAGGGAAAGTTCTCCTACAATAAAACTACTGGAGATAGAGGGGTGTACCTGACAACGTCTGTGAAGATCGCAGCAAAGGGGTCTCTCGTTCCTCGACGGATGCGGCCTGGAAAATCGAGCCAAAGACCCGCGGATACCCGGCTTTCTGCTCGGTGATCCGATTGAGGCTTGGCTTGAGTCATTGGATTCGTAGGAACTCAGGGACCTGCAAACGACCTGTCAGGGGTTAGAAAGCTCACAAAGGAACAAGAAAACAAAGTAAAACAGCAAGGGAAGGCTTCTTTTGGAGTGGGCATCCAGGGATCTGGAGGGTTTGTTGGCAGCAGGAAGATGATTGCAAACACCGGGAAGAAGAACTCTCACAAACCCCTTTATGCACATAGCAGGGTATCACACCACTCAATAGAAGAACTCAAGGTTTTCATTCATCAAAAATTCTCCTCATACAAGAGGCTAGGGTCCCTTAAATAGACCCTTAACCTTGGGCTCCAAGTAAGGGTACATAAGTCTTTACATAAGAATCCTTTTCCCTCTCAAACCCTAGCTAGAAAATAAGGAAATATTAGGTAGAGAAATCCCTAAAAATTTTCTTGACTTAGTCAAGACTCCAAGGATGCCTAGGGGGGCGTGTTGGGCTTCTAGGAGCACCAAAAGGCCGGCCCAAAGGGGCTCGGGTGCATGGATTTGGGCCTTTGGAAGCTGGGGTGGCCTGGTAGCCAGGTAGCAGGAATATTCCCTGGTATCTTGCTTCTTAGAGGCTTGGGCTTGGCACCTGGGCTTGATTTCTTTGGGCTAGGATGCAGATGGACCTCTGAAATCATGGATGCCCTTATCTATGAATATACTTTGGCATCTGGAAGGGAATCTGGGCATCTGGAGGGCATCTGCAAGAAATTAGGGTTTTCTGAATTTTCCTCCTGGGGTCTTCAAATCTTCAAGCTGGGTTGGACTTGTGCTATACTTCCATGTCTTCAATCTAGTTGGACTTGGTCTTCACTTGTATGATATAGTCTTGAGTCTTCAGTATGTTTGGACGGGACTCAAAAAAATAAAATTAGCTCAACATGAGCTGACTAGCATTGGACTGAACTAGCTCAACATGAGCTGACTAGTACAGAACTGAAATAACAACTAAAAATACTCAAATAACAACTAAAATGGACTCAGATGAGCTTAGCCTTTATTACAGATGGACTCATAAATTATTAATCAATTTACAGAGGGTTGATAAAGCCTCTGTCTTATTCTGGTGCCTCAGGTGTCCCCACCACCTTCTCAGGATTTGCTTCCATTCCTCTTTGATGCAGAACAAATAAGATGATGCGATACGGAAGTAAATTAAGACTTTTTTTTTTTTTTTTTTTTTTTGTGTTTTGTTAGAAGTTGGCTTGACTCAAAAACAAGGCTAACTAATATTGAAAGAAAATATGCACTGAAAGAAAGCACAATTCAAAAGAGTAGATTATCAGAGTAATAAAGAAGTAGGATCGCTGGGGATTGAGAAACCCCTAGACCTAGGGTTTACTCCTCTTTCAAGAAACAGCCGAAGAGAGAAGAGAAGGTTTTATACCTAACTATGATATCTCTCTTTGCTTCAATTGAAGGACACTCTCGAGCAGATTATAGGATCCTTGGAGATGGGGTATCTTCGTAATGGATCCTCAGATTATAGTCCTATGGCAAGGTTGGCCTTCTTCTCGTACTCTGGATCTGGAAAGGATGAAGAACAAGATAAGGATGTAAGAAACTCAAGGAAGAGACCTTTACCTGGGATAGCTCCGGACTGCTCGAACTTTGAAGATGAGGGAAGAGTATGGAGGTGGTGGTGGAAGATGGAGTGGATTTAGGGTTTGGCTGGTAGGGCGGCGGCTTGCAGATGAAAAGGACCTAGGGCTTGATATAGTGGGCGGTGGCTTGGAGAAGGAGATGGCAGCCTTGAATGAAGTGGGAATAGGGTTTAGGAATTTGGGTGTTGGCGGCTTGGATGATGAAAGGAAATTAGGGTTGGCGGTCAGGGATGAAAGCGCGGCAGGGTTTTGGTAACTTTGGAGATCTCTCACCTCCTCGAGGCTCCAATGGAACCCGAATTTAATCCCTCATAGAGCTCAACACTCAAAGAAGTGCGGAAGAAGAGAACACAAGGTTGCTCAACACAAGAAAAGATTTCATTTACTCCTTCTCTTCAAAAGATTACATAAGGGTCCAATATATAAACCTTGCAAGAGAAACAAAATTACACTACTTTTCATGTTGGACTAAACATTCATCCTAAGCATGAAAAACTTTCCCTTGACCGACCAGGCTTCTTTCCTTGGAGTGGGCGGCCTCAAATGCAAGGTGATGGCTTCATATGGCAGGTATGTGGGGCACCTTCTAGTTCTTCTCCTTAAGTCATGGGTTTTCCTTCCATGACTTGCTCTTTCTTGGAAGAAAATACTCATCTCCTAGTCTTTCTCCCCAAGACTAGGCTCCTTCCATTCATAGCCAGGTACTTTAGACAGGTGTGGGCGCCTACCTTGAAGTCCTCTCCAAGAAAAATCCCCTGCTCCTTTAGCTTGGTTACTTTTGGCAGCTTGTGGGCGCCTTCCTTGACTTCTCCTAAGAGAATTCTCTTGCTCTCTTGGGCATGGGGACCAGGGACACTGGGATGAAATGTGGCGCCAACTGGTCTTGGGACTGTGGCTGGGAGTGTGGTGTCCACTTGCATTTGGCCTTGGAAGAAAAAATGATGCCCAAGGGAATGGCGCCAACCAGGACTTGACTTGGACTTAGACTGAATCAACATGACTCAACAAAATGAAATGCAGACTCAAAGAAATAAAATAATCTGGTTGACCAGGTCAACCCTTATTACAAACCCTAATCTTCGGGCAAGGTTATTCAGAGATCCAGATGGAACCCTGAAGTCTTCTTCTGATTCTGGTGTCCGCACCAATTCTCCCGGGGTGGGAGGAACTCGACCCTGTTGAGTAAGGCTCAAGTTGGCTCTGGTATCTCTCCAAGAGATCTGGATCCAGCTCTTGTAATTCATCTCGGGAGATCCAAGAGTCATCAGAATCTGGCCTTGCTAGCGGACCAGGTATCTTTGGTATCCTCGATTACGAGTAGAGATAACCTGATCGTCCAGGATCTTTTCAATCTGTTCTTTCCTCACTGGCCAGTTTGTTGGTGGACACACAGGGTTGGGTTTACTCTCAAGAATAGGATTAGGCTCAAAAGGCTCACTGGGAATCACAGCTGGCTCTCTATACTCTACTAGGTCTGTAATGTTGAAAGTGGGGCTAATGCCTAGTTCTGGAGGCAACTCGAGCACATAGGCATTGGATCCTACTCTCTTCACCACTCTAAATGGTCCAGCTCCTCTAGCACGTAACTTTCTAACGGTTCCAGGAGGAAAACGTTCAGGCCTTAACCTAATCATTACATAGTCTCCCTTAACAAAAGTTGACTCGCCTTTGAGAATCAGCCAACTTCTTATAAGTTTCATTACTTAAATTTATTTTGGCATGAATTTCTTTATCCAAGTCTTTTATATGCTGTGCAAAAATTTCAGCAGACTCGGAGACTCGTGTATGGACTGGTAAAGGGGCTAGGTCAAGAGGTGTGTGAGGTTTGTACCCATGCACAATTTCAAATGGACTCTTACCTGTAGACCTATTGACCGAGTCATTGTATGCAAATTCAGCCCTAGGTAAGTACAAATCCAAATTCCTAGTATTTTCACCAACAAGACATCTTAGCAGATTGCCTAAGCTATGGTTCACTACCTCGGTTTGGCCATCAGTTTGGGGATGATACGCAGTTGAAAACTTAAGTTTTGTCCCTAACTTATGCCAAAGGATTTTCCAAAAATAGCTGGTGAACCAGACATCCCTATCTGAAACAATTATCTTAGGTAGGCCATGGAGTCTAACTTTCTCATTAAAGAACAGGGTGGCTACCTTAGACACATCAAAAGTCTCGGAACAAGGCAAGAAGTGGGCCATCTTAGAAAATCGGTCGACTACGACACAGATAGAGTCATGCCTCCTCTGGGTCTTAGGCAAACCTAACACAAAGTCCATACTCACATCTTGCCAAGGACGGTCTGGGATAGGGAGTGGGGTATAAAGGCCGGTGTTCTGTTTTCACTGTTTGGCAACAGCGCAGGTCCGACACCTAGCCACAATGTGTGCTACATCTCTTTTTAAGCTAGGCCAGAAAAAGTGGTCTTCAACAACCAGGGTGGTCTTGTCTTTTCCAAAATGGCCTGCTAGACCCCCAGCATGAATTTCCCAAATAAAAAATTTCCTAAGAGAAATTCTAGGGATGCAAAGCCTATTCTTAAAGAACAGAAAGCCATCTAAAAGGGTATAATCCTTATGATCACTAGATGGTCCTTGAGCTAGATCCTGATACACAGTCTTAAAATCTGGACATGACTCATATTCCTCTTTGATCTGCTCAAACCCTACGACTTCAGCCCTAACAGAATTTAATAATAAAGATCGACGACTAAGGGCATCAGCTACCTTATTTTCAGTCCCAGCCTTATATTTCAAAACAAAAGTATAGGATTGGATATACTCTACCCACTTAGCATGCCTAGGGTTAAGCTTCTTCTGGGAATTCATGAATCTAAGAGCCTCATGGTCCGAAAACAGCACATATTCTTGCGGTAGCAAATAATGTCTCCAGTAACGCAAAGCTTGTACTACCGCATAAAATTCTTTATCATAGGTAGAATACCTAAGCTTAGCATCATTAAGTTTTTCACTAAAGAATGCTACGGGATGATTCTCTTGGCTTAGGACTCCACCTATACCTACACCTGAAGCATCACAGGCAACCTCAAATACTTTAGAAAAGTCGGGTAACCTCAAAATGGGTGCCTGGGTCATCCTATCCTTAAGATCTAGGAAGGCTTTATGGGCTGCTTTAGTCCACTGAAATTCTTCCTTCCTAATACAGTCTGTGATAGGAGCAACCACAGTACTAAACCCCTTGATGAGTCATCTATAGAAGGTAGCCAAGCCATGGAAACTCCTAACTTCATGCACACTGGTAGGCTCTGGCCATTCTACTATGGACCTAATCTTCTCTGGATCAGCAGCCACGCTGTCAGGGGTTACTACAAAACCAAGGGAGATAACTCTACTGGTCATGAATTCACACTTCTTGAGATTACCGTAGAGACTATCATTCCTCAAAACTTGGCAGACTTGTCTAAGGTGGCCTAGGTGGTCTGCAGGGGTCTTACTATAGATCAGGATGTCATCGAAATAGACCACTACAAACTTCCTTATGAAAGCTCTAAGCACCTGGGTCATAATCCTCATGAAAGTACTAGGGGCATTGGACAACCCAAAAGGCATAACAACCCATTCGTAGAGACCATCCTTAGTTTTGAAAGCGGTTTTCCACTCATCCCCTAGTCTAATTCTAACGTGATGATAGACGCTCTTGAGATCAATTTTGGAAAAAACCATTGCACCAGCCATCATATCTAGCATGTCATCTAGTCTAGGGATGGGGAACCTATACTTGATTGTGATTTTGTTGATGGCACGACTATCAACACACATCCTCCACGTGCCATCTTTCTTTGGGGTCAATAGTGTAGGGACTGCACAAGGGCTAAGACTCTCTCTAATGAACCCCTTCCTTAACAATTCTCCAACCTGCTTTTGCAGTTCCTCATGCTCAGATGGATTCATCCTATAATGGGGCAAGTTGGGTAAAGTAGCTCCTGGGATTAAATCTATGGAATGCTGGATATCCCTAAGAGGTGGAAGGTGGTCTGGCAGATCCTCGGGAAAAACATCCTCAAATTATTCTAACAAAGGCCTAACTTCTTGAGGAGGCTCTGAGGGTGTAGGAGTCCTAAGTTCCTTAGCGGTCAACATCAAAATGGGTGAACCACTATGAATTTCTTGTTCTAGATCCTTAGCACTAATTAGGTTCACTCCAGTCTTCATCTCTTTGACCTTATTGGGTCCTTTAGCTACCTTGTCCTTAGGAGGGACTGAATGGATTGTGATCTTTTTTCCATTAAAACTAAAGACACAGGTATTGGATTTTCCTAAGAGGGTGGCATCATGATCATATAACCAAGGTCTCCCAAGAATTATACTGCTCACCCCCATGGGTAAGACATCACACCAAATCTTCTCTTGATAGGATTGCATCTGGATTTGGACCTGACATCTAGACTGGATGGGTATAGAGGTAGAGTCTACCCAAGAAACCTTATAGGGGTTGGGGTGGGGGACTGGGGTTAAGCCTAACATTTTGACAGTGCTAGCAGAAATGGCATTCACACAGCTCCCACTATCTATGATGATCTTACATACCTTATCCCCTAATTTAAGGAAAGTCTGTTGGATGTTAGTCCTACACCAATCCTCCTGAACTCTACTCTGGGACAGGATGCATCTCACAACTCCTAACTGGTCAGACTCTGTGGGTTCCTCCTCTCCTTCATACTCATCAACCAAGTTCATTCCGGCCTCATAAACTTCTTCTTCAAATTCCTCATTGGGCCCGAAATTCTCTTCCTCTCCCTCTTCTATGTAAAGGGATCTTTGTGGGCATTGGCTAGAAACATGACCTACCCTATGGCACTTAAAACAGGCTATGGCTGTACACTGGCTGGAGATATAACCTGGTTTCTGACACTTAAAACAGGTGATACTAGAACTAGGGGTTCTTTGGGTGTCAGGTGCCTTACCTTTGTCCATGGGCCTAGGGGTGGAAATACCCTGAAAAGGTTTGCTAGGGATAACTTGGCTAGGTCCATTTCTTGGGATTGGGGCACTAACCCTAGAAGGTATAGGTCCTCTCTGAAATTCTCAGTGTTCAGTGCAATCTGATAGGCTTGGTCTAGGTCAGTAACCTCTCTCAGAAACAACTCCCTCTTAATGTCTTCCTTAAGTCCAGCCCTAAATCTAGACAAAGTGACCTCATGGGCTTCACTCACATCACATCTCATCAAGTACTCATCAAAGGTGGCTATGTAGTCTGAGACAGATCGGTTCCCTTGTTTCAAGGTTTGCCATTGGTCTAACAGATTCTGCTGGTATGAAATGGGTAGGTACTTATCTCTAAGCTTCTCTTTCATACCCTTCCAAGTGGTTATGGGCTCAACATTTCGTCTCCTAATGGTTAGCTCAATGTTCCCCCAGTATAACCTAGCTTGATGCACTAACTTCATCTTGGCAAACTTGAACTTCCTTTCCTCAGACATGGTATACCACTTAAAGTACTGGTCCATCTCACCCTCCCAATCAGAATACACCTTAGGGTTTAAGCTACTATCAAAAGTGGGTGCATCTAATTTGATGTTCCGGATGAACCTCTCATCTCTATCTTCAGGCTCTGGATTAGGCCTCCTATGATTAGGTTCAGGATCTCTGTATAAAGGTCTTCTAGGCTCCTGGTGTGGGTGAGGTTGAGGCATATTAAAATCTGGGTCAGGAGTCCAATTCTGATGTCTAGGTTCCTCAAGTACTTGGACTTGATCCCTAAGCTGGGTAAGATCCTCACGGACTTGATCCCTAAACTGGGCAACAGTATCAGTCATATCCTGACTCAATTTGTTCATACTTTCGGTAAGAGTTCTAATCATGGCCTCTAAATCAGGTTGGGTTTGACCAGGTTGGTAGGGTACTCCGTTCCGGGTGGACATGATGATGCAAGCAAGCACACCAAATGAGACTCGACTGAAATGACTACGGGCTAACTAGACCTAGAGCCCAAACTAGATGCCCAATCAGAGTGGCAAGCTAGCCTGTAGTAACTCGGGACTCAGCCAGGCAGGTGTAAGGGGAGTGTTAGGTCCCTAATTGCCAATCCTAGATACCAATCAATGATTGGCCAGGTAGGCGGACCAGCACACAAGCCCTTCGGGATAGAATCCCTGAACTACCATTCTAGACACTGAGTACAAAGCACACACAGAGTAACTAGACAAACTGACTTAACACTAGCCTAGACCTGACCAGTTGGTGTCCCTAGCCCACTAGGGCAAATTAGGTCTAATTAATTTTAAGATTAAAGGCTTAGGTTCGAATGCACGGGAGGTGGTTTTGGGATAAGGAGAGGGTCTCAATCCTCCCCTTCTATTGCAACTTCAGTGCCCTTAAGATAGATTCAATTTATGCACACTCAAATAAAAAAATAGCTTGCAGAAAATAAAAAGCAGAACAGCAGTAAAATTAATATCAGAAAATCTACATAAATTAATAAATCATGAAAATTCTTTGTAAATTACTTTCAATTATACTGGTTCCAGCAAAACAAGGATTACTTAATTTTGAATTTTTCGCATGGAGAAACAATTTGAAAAACAGGGTAGTTACTGGCAGAAAATAGAACGTGTGTCCCGTTTACAATCCCTGCCTAGAAGTTATAACCCAGCGGCACCCCTAAATGCCCTAGGAACCCGCGTGGAATGGGAGGAGGAGGCTTGCGTCTCTCTTGTTCCTAGGACCGGATGGCCAGGGGAGTCTACTCCAGGCAGCAAAAGTAAAAAGGAACGAAAAAAAATAATCAAACAAGCAAGAACCCTAGACAGGGCTCTGATACCAAAAATGATGCAGAACAAATAAGATGATGCGATGCGAAAGTAAATTAAGACTAATTTTTTTTTTTTTTTTGTGTTTTGTTAGAAGTTGGCTTGACTCAAAAACAAAGCTAACTAATATTGAAAGAAAATATGCACTGAAAGAAAGCACAATTCAAAAGAGTAGATTATCAGAGTAATAAAGAAGTAGGATCGCTGGGCATTGAGAAACCCCCAGACCTAGGGTTTACTCCTCTTTCAAGAAATAGACGAAGAGAGAAGAGAAGGTTTTATACTTGACTGTGATATCTCTCTTTGCTTCAATTGAAGGACACTCTCGAGCAGATTGTAGGATCCTTGGAGACGGGGTATCTTCGTAATGGATCCTCGGATTGTAGTCCTATGGCAAGGTTGGCCTTTTTCTTGTACTCTGGATCTGGAAAAGATGAAGAACAAGATAAGGATGTAAGAAACTCAAGGAAGAGACCTTTACCTAGGATAGCTCCAGACTGCTCGAACTTTGAAGATGAGGGAAGAGTATGGAGGTGGCGGTGGAAGATGGAGTGGATTTGGGGTTTGGCTAGTAGGGCGGCGGCTTGCAGATGAAAAGGACCTAGGGCTTGATATAGTGGGTGGTGGCTTGGAGAAGGAGATGGTGGCCTTGAATGAAGTGGGAATAGGTTTTAGGAATTTGGGTGTTGGCGGCTAGGATGATGAAAGGAAATTAGGGTTGGCGGCCAGGGATGAAAGCGGGGCAGGGTTTTGGTAACTTTGGAGATCTCTCACCTCCTCAAGGCTCCAATGGAACACGGATTTACTCCCTCACGGAGCTCAACACTTAAAGAAGTGCAGAAGAAGAGAACACAAGGTTGCTCAACACAAGAAAAGATTTCATTTACTCCTTCTAATCAAAAGATTACATAAGGGTCCAATATATAGACCTTGCAAGAGAAACAAAATTACACTACTTCCCATGTGGGACTAAACATTCATCCTAAGCATGAAAAACTTTCCCTTGACCGACCAGGCTTCTTACCTTGGAGTGGGCGGCCTCAAATGCAAGGTGATGGCTTCATATGGCAGGTATGTGGGGCACCTCCTAGTTCTTCTCGTTAAGTCATGGGTTTTCCTTCCATGACTTGCTCTTTCTTGGAAGAAAATATTCATCTCCTAGTCTTTCTCCCCAAGACTAGGCTCCTTCCATTCATAGCCAGGTACTTTAGGCAGGTGTGGGCACCTACCTTGAAGTCCTCTCCAAGAAAAATCCCCTGCTCCTTTAGCTTGGTTACTTTTGGTAGCTTGTGGGCACCTTCCTTGACTTCTCCTAAGAAGATTTTCTTGCTCTCTTGGGCGTGGGGACCAGGGACACTGGGATGAAATGTGGCGCCAACTGGTCCTGGGAGTGTGGCTGGGAGTGTGGCGTCCACTTGCATTTGGTCTTGGAAGAAAAAATGATGCCATAGGGAATGGCGCTAGCCAGGACTTGACTTGGACTTAGACTGAGTCAACATGAGTCAACAAAATGAAATGTAGACTCAAAGAAATAAAATAATCTGGTTGACCAGGTCAACCCTTATTACAAACCCTAATCTTCGGGCAAGGTCATTCAAAGATCCAGATGGAACCCTGAAGTCTTCTTCTGATTCTGGTGCCCGCACCACTCTGGATGTATCTGGATTTGATTGTACCCGGAGAACACATACATGAAGGAAGCAAGCGATGCCCCAAGGTGGTATCTACCAGCTGATCGATCTTTAGCAGTGAGAAGCTATCCTTCGGGTAGGCCCGGTTGAGGTCGGTGTAGTCCATACTGATCCCCTACTTCATGTTATTCTTCTTCACCATGACCATGTTTGCCAACCAGCTAAGGTACTGTACTTCATGGACAAAGCTGGCTGCGAGAAGTTTTTCCACCTCCTCATTGATCACTCATTGCCTCTCCAAGGCAAAGCACCTCTTCTTCTGCCGGACAAGGTGGCACTTCGGATCGAGGCTCAACTTGTGGGTGATGATGCTGGGGGGAATCCTGGGCATGTCTGCCACTGTCAAGGCAAACACGTCCGTGTTCGCTTGGAGAAAGCTCAACAAGAAGGTCCGCTCCTCTTCTTGTAGTTAGGCCATGATCTGCACCATCTTCGCAGGGTCTGCCCCAAGTGGGAATGTCAGTAGATGCTCGACAAGGCCGCTTCTGGGGTCCTGCACCCTTTGGTCAAGGTCGTCGATGCTGGGGTCTTCCTCGGAGCTCCTGGCCCCTGGGATAGCTTGAAGGCAATGCTGGATCAGCTAAGGTGTTGAGCAGTCAAACATCATGTTGTAGGCTGAAAGAAGCCTAACAACCATAAAGGTCATTATGACAGTACTCTACTGAGGTGGTGTCCCGGCAGTAACTAGGAGAGTTATTTCCCCTTCGACTCCCATGGAGGCCCCAGTAAAACCGACAAGTGGAGTGTGCATAGGCCTCAATTTAGTCGAGGACAGATTCATCCTAAAGAAAGCATTGTAAAAAAGGATATCAGTAGAACTTCCACTATCGACCATAATCTGTGTTGACCCCTAAAGTGATTTTGATGATAACAAAACATTGGAGCATACATTTAGTTATCTAACAACTCTTCAAATGATTGACAAGTTTTTGTAGGACAACTACATTGACACATTTTTCAATTCCTACAATCTTTAATGTTTTGTGTTGAGTTGTAAATTATTTAGAATCTTGTAAAAAAGAACCCTACAAAAAAATTCTATTAATAACAAGTTCAAGGGTTACTTCTAGTAGTCTTTCTAGCTTCAAGTTTTCTTGATTTTATTGTAAAAAGTGCTTGAAGAAGACTTTAAAGCATGGGACAAGTGTTCTGGAAGTTTGAAACTGATCTAGCTGAAGAACCACATTCGAGCTGACTGGATGAATAACCCAGTCGACTCTGGCACTGGCACTGAAGACAAGTTCTCTGGCATACAGATCCAGCCAACAGGCACCAAGGTCCAGCCGACTCGTCTAGAACAAGGTTGAGAATGTTCTATGATTCTCAGGAATCCAAGCCGACTAGAATCAGATCCAACTAACTCATCCAGAACTTAGTTGAAATTGGTCTAAGAAGCCTCTGAGATTCCAGCCGACTGGAATTTAGCCCAGCCGACTCATCCAGAGTGAGGTATTTTTTCAACCATGGAAGCTAGCCGACTGGCACTCAGCCCAATCGACCCGAACTTCATCCGAGCCGACTCGAAGTTTGTCCGAGCCGACTGGAATGGCGGGGTCACCTCCAACGGCTAGTTCTAGTTCTCAGTTTTTGAATTCCAAAAGTGCTCCAACGGTAACCTGTCACCTCCCAACGGTCTACAACGTTCAAAATCAAGGGAAGGCAGTTAAAGTCTCTATAAATAAAGTATGAGAACATCTTTGGAGAGACTAATGAGCAAATAAGGATTTATTGAGCATTTATTGAACACTTATTGAAGTGAAGTGAGAGAGCACTAGAGCTTTAAAGTTTGCCTTCAAGCCTGCAACAACTCTAACCAGAAGCTTGAAGCACCTTTTTGAGGAAAGCAAGGAAGCCATTGAAGTACATTAAAGAGCATTTAGTGGATCTTCACTCGAGCTGCATTGGCAACCACCCAGACAACAGAGTTTGTCTTCATTTTTTGCTTTTTATTCTATCATTTAGAATATCTAGGTTATTAGTGAGCCCTGCTGTAAAAATCAAATAGGTTTCTTTGGTGAGCCTTTAAAACCAAAGTGTAGAAGTTTCTTTGGTGAGCCTAGCTAAAAACCAAAGTGTAGAGGTTTTAGGTGAACCTGTAAAAACCTAGCTTGGATTTCTTTGGTGAGCCCGGTTTCAAAAACCAAAGTGTAGAGATTTGGATTATGAGCCTATAAAACAATCTGACTGTATTTCGGTTTGGGGGATATAGTGGAAATCCCTAGTGGTGAACTTGGGTAGTGGACGTAGGAGCTAGGTTGCTCCGAACCACTATAAATCTGCTTTGTTTGTGTTGTGTTTGTTCTATCTTTTTGCTTCTGCTTTCTTTCTCTGATTAACACAGTACCTAACCACTAATTGGAATTACTTATGCACATACTTGCAAAAATTTTGTAATTTCCAATTCACCCCCCTCTTGGGACTAAGCCACCTGGGCAACAGCTGGTATCAGAGTAGTGTCTCTGATTACTTGAGTTAAGTTCGATGGTTCATCCCATGAGTACATCCTTGGCCGAGGGCCAATCTACAAATAGACCTCCACTATTCACAGGCACTAATTATTCATATTGGAAAGCATGAATGAAAATTTATATACAAGCTGTAGATTTTCAATTATGGAAGGTCATCTTGAAAGGGCCACACATTTCAATAATTAAAGTTGATGGCGTGGACATCCCTAAGCCTGAAGAGGACTGGGATGATCATGACATGAAGATGGGAGAATTGAACGCCAAAGCAATGAATTTATTATATTGTACTTTGGATGCTAACGAGTTCAACCGAATTTCCACTTGCTTATCAGCAAAGGAAATCTAGGATAAACTCGAAGTGACCTATGAGGGAACTTCCCAAGTGAAAACCTCAAAGATAAATCTTTTAATTCATAACTATGAATTATTCAAAATGGAACCTTCTGAAACAATATCTGCCATGTTCTCTAGATTTACAGATATTATTAATGGTTTAAAAAGTCTTGGCAGGGTATACTCTAATACAGATCTGGTTAAAAAAATCCTTCGCTCTTTGCCCGACAAATGGGATCCCAAGGTAACTAGAATCCAAGAAGCTAAAGATCTCAACACTTTGATGCTGGATGAACTGCTGGGATCACTCATCATCCACGAGCTAACAATACAACACAGAACGAAAGATGAGCAGAAGAAAAAGAAGACAATAGCCTTCAAAATTGCTTCCGATTCAAAGAGGGATGATGACGAATCTGAAGATGAAAGCACCTCCTCCAATGATGCCCTAGAAGACGAAGACATCGCTATGGTTGTGAGGAGATTTAAAAAATTTATGGAAAGAAAGAAAGAAAGGTACAACCGGAAGTTTCACAGGAAGGATTATGGAAAGGAAAAGGATAGAGAGAAAGATAAAGAGGCAGTCCCCACATGCTACGAATGCAAGAAGCTGGGGCACATACGACCGGACTGTCCAATGTTGAAGAAATCCTTCAGACCGAAGAAAAAGAAAGCCATGGTTGCCACATGGTCTGATAGTGAAGACTCAACATCATCGGAAGAAGAAGAGACCACCAAGACTGCCAATCTTTGCTTAATGGGTCTCGAAGATGAGGTAACATCCCCTAACAACTGCACTGAATTTACTTTTGAAGAATTAAATTCTACTTTTCATGATTTACTTTCTGAATTTAAGAAAGCTGGAGTAAAGATAAAATCATTGAAAAATCTGAATGATTCTTTACTCAAACATAAGGATGAGATTTCAGAAAAGAACATTTTATTGCAAAAGGAACTGCGTGACTTTTCTGAAAAATTTGAAAAACTGAAAAATGAAAATTTATCATATGAAAAGAAAAATACTGATTTACTTGCTGAAAACAATGAATTAAAAATGGAGGTTACAAAACTCAAGTCTTTGGTTGAAAAACTCACTTTATCTTCAAATAAGCTTGAGCTAATTTTGAAAGAACAACAAATTTCTGGAAATAAAGCTAGAATTGGTTTCAACACTTCTTTTATAAATGAAATTTCAGCAACAACTTTTGTGAAATCCAAAAACCAGCTCAAAATATTTTATCTCAAAAAGTTTCAGCCACACCAAAAGTTGTTTCTACTTCAAAATCTTTATCATATACTCCTAAGAATCTGATCAAAAATATATACATTCCAAAAAGTTTGAAATCTGCATCAAGTGCATCAACTTTTAGAACGTCAAATTCTGTTTCCAACAAAAATTCTAAAGTTGTTTGCTATGCTTGTAAAAGAATGGGACATAAAGCTTTTGAATGCAATAATTTTAGAAATATCCATAAAAAGGTAAAATAGATTTGGGTTCCCAAAGGAACCACCTCTGCTGACCTGCAAGGATCCACGGTAGCTTGGGTACATAAAAAAATTTATTGATTATTTTGTAGGAATATCTTGCAGCCCAAAAATTGAAGAAAAGGTGGTACTTGGACAGCGACTGCTCAAGACATATGACAAGTGACAAGGACCAATTCATCACCCTTGAAGTGAAAGAAGGAGGTATGGTCACCTTTGGAGATAATGGCAAAGGGAAAATAATCGGTATCGTAAGATCAAAATAACTCCCTCCATTTATATTGAAAATGTTTTGCTAGTAGACAAATTGAAGCATGATCTATTAAGTATAAGTCAATTATATGATAAAGGCTTCAAGGTTGTCTTTGAGTCTTCTATATGCATAGTAACTAACTCTTTAGATTCTAGCAATAAATTTATTGGACATAGACTTGGGAATATCTATGTGGTAGATCTTGATGATCTTGCCATGTCTAGTAGCCCTAGTCTAGTTGCAATGAATGCTAAGACCAAAGAGTTAGGCTTCCTATGGCATAGACGATTAGGTCATGCTAGCATGCATACAATTACCAAACTAATTTCTAAAGATCTTGTTAGAGGCATGCCTAAGTTTAAAGTTGATTTAAATCATGTTTGTGATGCATGCCAAATGGGTAAACAAACTACGGGGTGTTTTAAATCAAAGAATGTAATTTTTACAACAAGACCTCTTGAACTATTTCACATGGATCTTTTTGGACCTACTAGGACCACTAGCCTAGGAGGGATGAAATATGCTCTTATGATAGTAGATGATTTTTCGAGATTTACATGGGTTTGTTTATTGCATCGAAAGATGAAACTTTTCATATTTTTCGAAAATTTCATAAAAAGGTTTCAAACCAAAAGAACTTATCTTTGATTTCAATTAGAAGTGATCATGGAACTGAGTTTGAAAATCAAATTTTCAAAGATTATTGTACTGAATTTGGCATTGACCACAACTTCTCTGCTCCTAGAACACCTCAACAAAATGGTGTTGTAGAGAGGAAAAACAGGACATTGGAAGAAATGGCTTGCACAATGTTATGTGAAGGCAATCTTCCATAGTACTTTTGGGCAGAAGCGGTGAACACTGCATGTTATATTTTAAACCGTGTTTTGATCCGTCCTATTTTAAAGAAAACCCCCTATGAGCTTTGGAATGACAAAAAATCCAACATTAGTTATTTTCATGTATTTGGTTGTAAATGCTTTGTGCATAACAATGGAAAAGATAATTTAGGAAAATTTGATTCTAAAGTTGATGATACAATTTTCCTAGGTTATTCATTACATAGCAAAGCACATAAGGTTTTTAATAAAAGGACTCTTACTGTTGAAGAGTCAATTCATGTTGTATTTATTGAAACTAACCCTACACCTTCTAGACAAGAAGAGTGCATAGATAACGATGCAGGTACATTGCAAAAAGGAATGGATGACTTGAGCATTCAAGACAGACACTCAAGGTGGAGAAGAAATGATAAGTAAGGATCACACTGATCTACTGAGGGACTGGAGGTACGTTACATCTCACCCTAAAGAATTAATAATAGGAGATCCTTCACATGGTGTTAGGACTAGGGCTGCACATAAGGATGTACATGATTACCTAGCCTTTGTGTCACAAATAGAACCCCATAGCTTAGAAGAGGCTGAGACTGACCCAAACTGGATGATGGCAATGCATGAAGAATTAAACCAGTTTGAAAAAAATAAGGTATGGACACTTGTAGATAGACCTACAGACCACCCAATTATAGGAACTAAATGGGTCTATAGGAATAAATTAGATGAACAAGAAAATATTATAAGGAACAAGCTAGATTAGTGGCTAAGGGATATTACCAAGAAGAAGGTATTGATTTTGATGAAACTTATGCACCCGTAGCAAGACTAGAAGCTATTAGATTATTACTTGTATTTGCTTGCTACATGAACTTTAAACTCTTTCAAATGGATGTAAAAAGAGCACTTCTAAATGATTTTATCTCTGAACAAGTTTTTGTGGAACAACCACCAGGTTTTGAAAATCACGCTTTTCCAAACCATGTATTCAAATTAAACAAAGATTTGTATGGTTTGAAACAAGCACCTAGAGCCTGGTATGATAAACTTAGCACCTTCTTAATTGAAAATAATTTTTCAAGAGGAAATGTAGATAAAACTTTGTTTATCAAAAAGAAAAATAATGACATCTTAGTTGTACAAATATATGTAGATGATATCATTTTTTGTGCAACTAACGAATCTCTATGTAAAGAATTTGCTAAGCTTATGCAGGGAGAATTTGAAATGAGCATAATGGGCGAGCTGAACTACTTCCTTGGACTTCAAGTAAAACAAACAAAGGAAGGCATCTTCATCAACCAAGCCAAATACATCAAGGAAATCATCAAAAAGTTTGGCATGGAGAGTAGAAAAACAATGAGCACACCCATGAGCCCAGCTTGCAGACTGGACAAAGATGAGAATGGATCCAATGTTGACCAAAAGCTATATAGAGGTATGATCGGATCCTTATTATATTTGACTACAAGTAGACTTGACATATTATACAGTGTATGTGTATGTGCTAGATTTCAGTCATCACCAAAAGAAACACATATGCTTGCTGTAAAGAGAATAATTAAATTTTGAAAGGAACAAGTAATTTAGGAATTTGGTATTCTAAACATTCTACTTTGAATTTGATTGGATTCTCTGATGCTGATTATGCTGGTTATAAAATAGATAGAAAAAGCACTAGTGGTACATGTAAATTTCTAGGGTTGAATTTAATTTCATGGCACTGTAAGAAGCAAAACTTCGTAACCTTGTCCACAGCTGAGGCTGAGTACGTAGCTGCCAGTAGTTGTTGTGCTCAAGTGTTATGAATTAAACAACATCTAAAAGACTTTAGTGTATCACAATCTAAAATTTTAATTAAATATGATAACACAAGTGCTATCAATTTGACAAAGAATCCAATTCAACACTCTAGAACCAAGCACATTGAAATTAGACATCATTTTATTAGAGATTATGTATCAAATGGTAATATTGTGCTTGACTTTGTGCCTACTGAAGATCAATTAGCTAACATATTCACCAAGCCACTCAATCAAGATAGATTTGAGCTAATTAAAAGTGAATTAGAACTTTGTGATCCCTTCTAGATTCTTTAACCTAATTCCTTCAATTCTAAGGAAATTTCATCTAAAAAACCTCCTCAATTTATTCTATTCTATTGAGCTTTAATTTCCTTCGAAATTTTATTCAAAATCCTTCTGAATTGTATTCAAACTTTTCAAAACTCTACTCTTTTTGTTTAAGTCGACTGGATCCTAATCCGAGTTGACTGGATTTTTTTGTGATTTTTGAACTTGTTCTGGCCTAGCTGGCTCGATCAGTTTCGAGTCGACTGGAATTTCTGATGATTCTAGAGAAGCTCTGGCCGAGTCGACTGGAAACCCTTTTAGGGCTACTCGAGTCTACTGGATTTTCGTGCCGAAGCATTTTGCTTAGGGTTATAAACTCTTCTCCAAACTGTTTAGCTTCTATGTTATCTTCTCTAACGGTTCACTCATCTCCAAAACCCACTCCAAAGACTTCTTACTCCTACCAAGCACTCCATTCTCTTGCTCTTCCATCTTTCCTATCTATGGCACCCAAACGTGCGACAGGGATATGGTCCGCTAGGGTTGCTCCTTCGGCTGAAAAAGAAAGAAGGTCCAAGAGAAGACAAGAAGATCCAAGCAATGAAGAAATTGCAAAGGAAGCCACAAGAGAAGCTCCAACTGCTCCTAGCCAAGTGCCCTCAATGTCTACGCGTCCGGTAACCTCCGGCCGCCGAATTAATTTTGAGTTTATTTAGGGCATTGGGTTAAAGATAGGAGACTTAATCGAAGACCAAGGGTGGAGGAAATTTTGTTCATTGAATGAGAAAACCTATCCCACTTTGGTTAGAAGCTTTTATGAGAACCTAAGGTTGGGAACTAACCATGTGGATTCAATTGTCAAAGGGAAGAGGGTTATTGTGAATGAGGAGTCCTTACTTGAATTACTGGATATTCCTTCTGAGAGACCGAAGTTTTTAGTAATTGAAAATAGAGAGAAGACTCTGAAAATAATTTTGAACAAAGAGGATGTAGGAGGAATTGGGACTGTTTTAGCTAACACCCTGTCATTGGAAATGAGACTACTTCAGAACTTCATTTGTAGAATCTTCTTACAAAGAACTGGTAGGTTCGATTGGGTGAGCAAAAAGGATCTATGTCCCATGGAGCACATCCTAGAAAGAACTTCTGTCATTCTGTTATATATTATAATCATGCAGATGAAAGAAACAGTAAGAAAGGCTAAATCCTGTTTGCCATATGGTATGATGCTTACATTGTTGTTTAAATCCCATAGAGTCAATTTGGATGGTGAAGACGGATTAGAATTGCATCACACTGATATCTACATATCTAAAACTCTTGAGAGAATGGGATATTTTTAAGTGGAAGGAGTCTGGAGAAAGAAGGGCACAAATATAAGAGCCATTGGCAGCTCTAGTAGTAGTGAAGAAGAGGAAGAGGAAGAAGTAGCTGGAACTTCCTTTACACCTGTACCGGAGCCTGAGTCATTTGCACCTGTGCCTACTACTATTACTGAGGAGATCAGACCACCGTCACCTATATTTGATTTTCCTGCAGTAGAGTTTGATTTGCTAGCACCGGAGTTTGACCTTCCTTCAGCTGATGCTCCTTTACATGACTATCCTACTACAACTACACAGCCTCCAATTGTCCAAGTTCAGATTGAAGAATAGTTGAAAAACTTGATAGATTCACTGACTAGTACTATAACTTCCTTATTTACTGATTTGAAACAATCAGTGGACAGCAGATTGGACAAACTAGAAGAGAATTGATGGGGGACTAATATGCATGCCATTTTTTTTGTATGTTTTACATGTTGAGTTAGGTGATTAATTCCCAAATTTCAGATCAAAATTATTTATAGGGAATTTTGTATGAATTTTTGAAGATCAGCATGCAGATTAGAACCTAGAAAAGTAGCAAAGAAGGACCGCCGGGGCTGAGAAGCCTCGGTTAGGGCAAGTTCTCCTACAATAAAACTACTGGAGGTAGAGGGGTGTACCTGACAACATCTATGAAGATCGCAGCGAAGGGGTCTCTCGTTCCTCGACGGATGCGGCCTGGAAAACCGAGCCAAAGACCCGCGGATACCTGGCTTTCTGCTCGTTGATCCGATTGAGGCCTGGCTGGAGTCGTTGGATTCGTAGGAACTCAGGGACCTGCAAACGACCTATCAGGGGTTAGAAAATTCATAAAGGAACAAGAAAACAAAGGAAAAATAGCAAGGGAAGGCTTCTTTTGGAGTGGGCGTCCAGGGATCTGGAGGGTTTGTTGGCAGCAGGAAGATGATTGCAAACACCGGGAAGAAGAACTCTCACAAACCCCTATATGCACACAGCAGGGTATCACACCACTCAATAGAAGAACTCAAGGTTTTCATTCATCAAGATTCTCCTCATACAAGAGGCTAGGGTCCCTTAAATAAACCCTTAACCTTGGGCTCCAAGTAAGGGTACATAAGTCTTTACGTAAGAATCCTTTTCCCTCTCAAACCCTAGCTAGAAAATAAGGAAATATTAGGTAGAAAAATCCCTAAAAATTTTCTTGACTTGGTCAAGACTCCAAGGATGCCTAGGGGGGCGTGTTGGGCTTCTAGGAGCAACAAAAGGCCGGCCCAAAGGGGCTCGGGTGCATGGGTTTGGGCCTCTGGAAGCTGGGGTGGCCTGGTAGCCAGGTAGCAGGAATATTCCCTGGTATCTTGCTTCTTAGGGGCTTGGGCTTGGCACCTGGGCTTGATTTCTTTGGGCTAGGATGCAGATGGACCTTTGGAATCATGGATGCCCTTATCTATGAGTATACTTTAGCATCTGGAAGGGAATCTGGGCATCTGGAGGGCATCTGCAAGAAATCAGGGTTTTCTGAATTTTCCTCCTGGGGTCTTCAAATCTTCAAGCTAGGTTGGACTTGGGCTATACTTCCATGTCTTCAATCTAGTTGGACTTGGTCTTCACTTGTATGATATAGTCTTGAGTCTTCAGTATGCTTGGACAGGACTCAAAAAATAAAATTAGCTCAACATGAGCTGACTAGCATTGGACTGAACTAGCTCAACATGAGCTGACAAGTACAGAACTGAAATAACAACTCAAAATACTCAAATAACAACTAAAATAGACTCAGAAGAGCTAAGCCCTTATTACAGATGAACTCATAAATTATTGATCAATTCATAGAGGATTGAAAAGCCTCTATCTTATTCTGGTGCCTCCGGTGTCCCCACCAATTCTCCCGGGGTGGGAGGAACTCGACCCTGTTGAGTGAAGGTCAGACTGGCTCACATATCTCTCGAGAAGGTCTGGGTTGAGTCGTTGCAAGTCCTCTCAAGAAATCCATGAATCGTCCAACTCTGACTGGCCTTGCCATCGGACCAGGAAGCGTTGATAGTCATGGCCCCAGGTCATGATGGCTTGATCATCCAGGATACGCTCGATCCGTTCTCCTCTCTCAGGCCAAATTTGTTTGTGGACACTCTAGGTTAGGGTCACTCACAATGAAAAGGAATAGGTCCAAAGGCCTCACTACGTAGCGCTGCCGGTTCCCTATACTCAACCAGGTCTGTAATATTGAAGGTAGAACTAATGCCCAAATCCGAAGGCAAGTCTAACACCTAGGCATTTGATCCAACCTTCTCTATCACTTTAAAAGGTCCGGCTCTGCGAGCATGAAGCTTCTTTTAGGCCTAAGCCTAACCAAGATAAAATCCACTACATCAAATTTTTTGATCCATCTTCGGGAATTAGCCAGTTGTTTTAACATTAGTGCGGGTGGTGAACATGCTAGGCACATGTAGACTCCTAACAAGATGATGCAAAGGACTCAAACCTACACCTAACAGACTCGACTGAAGAGGTTTATTAGGTCTTAACTACCACTTGGGCATGGGGGCATGAGTCGTGGTTGATGGATGACATGCAGAAGAAAATTTGCTAGTAACTCCTAATAAGTGCCAGAGGGTCTGCCAAAAGTAGGTAGCAAATGGGATGGGCTCTATGGATCCTTGCAACCTAGTAACCTCAACAAAATGTAACCTAATAGTTCTAGACACATGAGAAAACTTAGGAAAGGGTAGAAAATAGGAAGTGGGTTCAGAATTACTCTGGTAGGGTGGAGAAAAAGGTTCTGGGTTAGTTGGATAAAGTAGAATCAAAGAAGGCATGTCAGGGACTAATCCTAGACTAATGAGGTTAACCTTATGGGGTTGCGATATATCTATGGGGTTTGTATAATGGAAGGATGGGTTATTAATCTCAGGAAAGAGGTCCTTAATGGGAACTATAGGAGGAGACTCATCCTGAGGGTACTAATTCAAAGAGATCAGGTCCTTAATAAATTCTTCTGGTTCTTGTATTTTAAGACTAGACTCTATAATTTGGCTCTCCTCTATGGTTTCCTCAGGTAGGGCTCTAGTAGCAGTACCTAGGTTCTCTTCCTCTATTTGTTCTTCCATTATAGCTTTAGGTTGGATATGGTCAAGGTCAACTAGCTCTGGGTTGGTTTCTACCTGGGCATCTACTGGGTCAGCTAATTCTAGGTCTACTAAAGGTGTCTCCTCTTCTCCCTCATACTCATCCACTAGGCTCACATCAGCTTCATACACTTCCACGTTAATGTAAGCCTTGTGAATCTCAGGAATGGTTGGAGAAGGTCGGCTAGCAGGAAATTGGTTAGGTTCTGGTCTCTGATTATGGGTACTACTAGTAGGTTCAGGTTGTATAAGGGGTAGTGGCTCACTACTGTGTTCGTATTTAGGGATACAAATCCTATGGGGTTCAAGTTGACTACGGGAAGCATGACTAGTACTAGGTTGATACTTAGGGGTTATGGGTTCTCTAGGCTCATAGGACAAGGGTGCAGATCTATGGGTCATGGGATTATAGGATCTGGGGTCATAGCATTTTGGGTCAGCTCTATGATCAGGTTCTAAGGATGAATCATGGTATGGGGTCCTCCTGAGGTTGGGCTCCCTATATGGGTCAGGATATTGGGTCCTCCTAGGGTTGGACTCCCTATATGGGTCAGAATACTGGGTTCTCCTGGGGTTGGACTCCCTATATGGGTCAGAATATTGGGTTCTCCTAGGGTTGGACTCCCTATATGGGTCAGAATATTGGGTGTTGGGTCTACTAGGCTTATAGGGTATGGGTGCATAGGATTTATGATCATGGGATCTAGAGTCATAGGATCTAGGTTCATAGGTTCTGGATTCATAGGTTCTAGGTTCATAGGATTTGGAGTCATAAGATCTATAGGTTGTGGGTATACTAGGCTTAGAGGATGTGGGTAAATAGGATCTATCTTCCTGGTCTACAAAATCCTGATTGGGTCTTCTAGGACTAACCTTAGGGATTGGGTCAGGATGATGGGCTCTCCTAGGTTCAGCCTCAAGGTATGGATCAGGGTTTGGGGTCCTCCTAGGTTGAGGGGAATCAGGATCTGGCTCAGACTGTGACCCATGGTTTTTTTCTGGGGTCCCTACCCGAACTTTTAACTGATCAAACCTATTGGCAAGATGGTCAATTCTATCATTGGTTTGAATACGAGACTGAGTTAACTGGGTTATCTGGGTTGTTATCTGGGTAGTTATGTGGGTAGCCATTTGGGCCATTTGATCAGCTAGGGCTTTTATTTGAGATTGTAAATTTTCCATGGATTCAGACATTTGTGAAGGAGGTGGGTGATATGAAACTCCTGATCTAGTGCTCATGCAAGACTCGATCAGATCGACTATAGCTGACTAGACCTGGAGTCCAAACTAGATGCTCAATCAGGGTGGCAAACTAGCCTATAGTAACCCTGTACTCAGCCAGGCAGGTGTAAGGGGAGTGTTAGGTCCCTGATTGCCAATCCTAGACACCAATCAGAGATTGGCCAGGTAGGCGGACCAGCACACAAGTCCTTCGGGATTGAATCCCTAAACCACCGTTCTAGACACTGAGCACAAGGCACACACAGGTTAACTTGACACAGTGATCTAACACTAGCCCGGACCCGACCAGTTGGTGTCCCTAGCCCACTAGGGCAAATTAAGTCTAATTAATTTTAGGTTAAGGCTTGGGACCGAATGCAAGGGATGTGGTTTTGGGCTAAGGAGAGGTGATCAAATCCTCCCCCTATCTGATATAGCAAGAGTGCCCTTAAAAGTAAATTATGCAATGATGGCAGGCAGATGAGGATGCAAATTAGGGTTTAGATATTTTTTTTGGTATTTTTGGAGAATATGTAATTTTTTTTTGGTATTTTTTAAATACAAGAAAACTTGCAAATCATGGCCTAATATGCTGGAAATATACTAAAATTAAAAAATATGCAAAAACTGCTAAACAAAAACCTAAAACTTCCAAACTTGTCTTGCTGAAAAAACAGAGCCAAAAATTTGCAGGATATATTTTGGCTTGAAAAACATTCACAGGCCATAATAAAATCTATAAAAATTTTTAAAATTATATTGAATTATGAGGAATCTAGAAAAATAAATTTTAGAATTTTTGGAGTTTTTATCAGGGAGAAATAATTAAAATAATAGAGTATATATGGACTGAAGAATTGCAGAAAACAAGCCCTTATCTAAGCTCTGATACCAAATGACGGGGGACTAATATGCATGCCATTTTTTTTGTATGTTTTACATTTTGCTTTAGGTGATTAATTCCCAAATTTCAGATCAAAATTATTTGTAGGGAATTTTGTATGAATTCTTGAAGATCAGCATGCAGATTAGAACCTAGAAAAGTAGCAAAGAAGGACCGCCGGGGTTGAGAAGCCTCGGTTAGGGCAAGTTCTCCTACAATAAAATTACTGGAGGTAGAGGGGTGTACCTGACAACATCTATGAAGATCGCAGCGAAGGGGTCTCTCGTTCCACGATGGATGCAGCCTGGAAAACCGAGCCAAAGACCCGCGGATACCCGACTTTCTGCTCGTTGATCCGATTGAGGCCTGGCTGGAGTCGTTGGATTCGTAGGAACTCAGGGACCTGCAAACGACCTGTCAGGGGTTAGAAAATTCACAAAGGAACAATAAAACAAAGAAAAAATAGCAAGGGAAGGCTTTTTTTGGAGTGGGCGTCCAGGGATCTGGAGGGTTTGTTGGCAGCAGGAAGATGATTGCAAACACCGGGAAGAAGAACTCTCACAAACCCCTTTATGCACACAGCAGGGTATCACACCACTCAATAGAAGAACTCAAGGTTTTCATTCATCAAAATTCTCCTCATACAAGAGGCTAGGGTCCCTTAAATAGACCCTTAACCTTGGGCTCCAAGTAAGGGTACATAAGTCTTTACGTAAGAATCCTTTTCCCTCTCAAACCCTAGCTAGAAAATAAGAAAATATTAGGTAGAAAAATCCCTAAAAATTTTCTAGACTTGGTCAAGACTCCAAGGATGCCTAAGGGGGCGTGTTGGGCTTCTAGGAGCAGCAAAAGGCTGGCCCAATGGGGCTCGGGTGCATGGGTTTGGGCCTCTGGAAGCTGGGGTGGCCTGGTAGCCAGGTAGCAGGAATATTCCCTGGTATCTTGCTTCTTAGGGGCTTGGGCTTGGCACCTGGGCTTGATTTCTTTGGGCTAGGATGCAGATGGACCTTTGGAATCATGGATGCCCTTATCTATGAGTATACTTTGGCATCTGGAAGGGAATCTGGGCATCTGGAGGGCATCTGCAAGAAATCAGGGTTTTCTGAATTTTCCTCCTGGGGTCTTCAAATCTTCAAGCTAGGTTGGACTTGGGCTATACTTCCATGTCTTCAATCTAGTTGGACTTGGTCTTCACTTGTATGATATAGTCTTGAGTCTTCAGTATGCTTGGACAGGACTCAAAAAAATAAAATTAGCTCAACATGAGCTGACTAGCATTGGACTGAACTAGCTCAACATGAGCTGACAAGTACAGAACTGAAATAACAACTCAAAATACTCAAATAACAACTAAAATAGACTCAGATGAGCTAAGCCCTTATTACAGATGGACTCATAAATTATTGATCAATTCACAGAGGATTGAAAAGCCTCTATCTTATTCTGGTGCCTCCGGTGTCCCCACCAAGAATGTTTCAAATCTAAAAGAAAAGGTTGAAGCTATAGAAGCTTCAAGGTCAGCACCTCAGATAGACCTTCAACCTATTATGAACTGTATCTCTTCAAATTCTGAAACAATTCTAAAGTCTATGGATGCCACTTTAAATGAATTTCAGACTGAATTGAAAGAGCTTATAGGCAGAGTGGGAACTATTGCAGATACAAGATGTATGGTAGAAGATTATACCAAAGGCATTGGGATCATAAGATTAGAGCTTGGCAGACTTCGAGGACCAGCAGAAGCCTTCGCCAATGTCCAAGCAACTGAGCTTGTATCTATGCAGAAAGAGATAGGTGAAATGAAAGAGGCAGTAAATAAAGTACCAGTTAGCCTCAAGGCTTGGATCAGCAGATGGGAGCAATGTGGGTGGAAATGGTGTCTCTCAATAGCACTGTCAGTTCATTGGAAGTCACAGCTAGGACAAGACCTTTATATGATCCGCCACCCATTTCCACTAGGGCACCTAGTACCTCTGTTCACCCTAGGGCTCCTCCTCCACATGCTTCATCTAGTTGAGCACCTAGACCCACTTCTTGGCAAGGTGTCAATGTTCCTAGAGATGATTCTGATTATACATTTTGTAGTTTCAGTACCTTTTTTGGATGTTTTTGAAACTTTTGTAATGACTGATGTACTGAACACTTTTTGATAGAAATGAAATGAACATCTTTTTAATTACTGTGTAATGTGTGTACTTGTATTATCTTGATTACACCTCTATTTGTTTAAATAGAATTCTCTCTCTAAGTTAAGAAAGTGAAATTATCTCAAACAAATCTTGAAACTTTCTATATCTATTTAAAATTCTGAGCTTACCCGTTTAACCTTTTTGAATTAATTGACAAAATGGGGGAGAATCATAGAGTGCATGAAAGAATACATGAATTGCAATAGTAATAGTAATGAAAGAATACATGAATTGCAATAGTAATAATAAAGTAAAGTAGACAGGGGGAGTTTTTAAGGCATTTCTGAATGATCTCTCGCATATTATTCTGATAAAATGTTCAATTGAATGTCAAAGGGGATTTAAAAACAATTCATATTGTCTAGAAATCTTATAAATAGGGGGAGATATGCATGTTTAACTTACATACTTCAATGATTTTTATGATGCTCTGATGCTCTCAACTTATCATATCTATCAGTCGATACTTAATGCTGCTTGATACATACAAGTAATCAATCTCTGATATTTACAGTTTATGAATTTGATCTTATGCAAAACTGTATAGCACATACTGATATACATTTGAGATTACAGTTGATTTTTAAATATAAATGCTTACATATTTGTGAATAGAGCATATTCTTTTCATGCCCAGTGTTTTGTCATCATCAAAAAGGGGGAGATTGTTGACCCCTAAAGTGATTTTGATGATAACAAAACATTGGAGCATACATTTGTCATCTAACAACTCTTCAAATGATTGACAAGTTTTTGTTGGACAACTACATTGACACATTTTTCAATTCCTATAATCTTTAATATTTTGTGTTTAGTTGTAAATTAATTAGAATCTTGTAAAGAAGAACCCTACAAAAAATTTCTATTAAAAACAAGTTCAAGGGTTACTTTTAGTAATCTTCCTAGCTTCAAGTTTTCTTGATTTTATTGTAAAAAGTGCTTGAAGAAGATTTTAAAGCATGGGACAAGTGTTCTAGAAGTTTGAAGCTGATATAGTTGAAGAACCACATTCGAGCCGACTGGATGAACAACCCAGCCGACTCTGGCACTGGCACTGAAGACAAGTTCTCTGGCACTAGCACTGAAGATAAGTTCTCTAGCAAACAGATCCAGCTAACTAGCACCAAGGTCCAGCCAACTCGTCCAGAACAAGGTTGAGAACGTTCTGTGATTCTCAAGAATCCGAGCCGACTGGAATCAGATCCAGCCGACTCATCCAGAACTCAGTTGAAAATGGTGTGAGAAGCCTCTGAGATTCCAGCCAACTGGAATTTAGCCCAGCCGACTCATCCAGAGTGAAGTATTTTCTCAACTGTGGAAGCTAGCCGACTGGCACTCAGCCCAATCGACTCAAACTTTATCTGAGCTGACTCGAAGTTTGTTCGAGCCGACTGGAATGGCAGGGTCACCTCCAACGGCTAGTTTTAATTCTTAATTTTTGAATTCCAAAAGTGCTCCAACGGTAACCTGTCACCTCCCAATGATCTATAACGTTCAAAATCAAGGGAAGGCAGTTAATGTCTCTATAAATAAGGTATGAGAACATCTTTGAAGAGACTAATAAGCAAATAATGATTTATTGAGCATTTATTGAACACTTATTGAAGTGAAGTGAGAGAGCACTAGAGCTTTAAAGTTTGCCTTCAAGCCTGCAACAACTCTTACCAAAAGCTTGAAGCACCTTTTTGAGGAAAGCAAGGAAGCCATTGAAGTGCATTAAAGAGCATTCAGTGGATCTTCACTCGAGCTGCATTGGCAACCACCCAGACAACAGAGTTTGTCTTCATTGTTGCTTTTTATTCCATCATTTAGAACATCTGGGTTATTGGTGAGCCCTGCTGTAAAAACCAAATAGGTTTCTTTGGTGAGCCTTTAAAACCAGAGTGTAGAGATTTCTTTGGTGAGCCTAGCTAAAAACCAAAGTGTAGAGGTTTTAGGTGAACCTATAAAAACCTAGCTTGGGTTTCTTTGGTGAGCTCGGTTTCAAAAACCAAAGTATAGAGGTTTGGATTATGAGCCTATAAAACAATTCAACTGTATTCCGGTTTGTATGATATAGTGAAAATCCCGAGTGGTGAACTTGGATAGTGGACGTAGGAGCCGGGTTGCTCCGAACTACTATAAATCTACTTTGTTTGTGTTGTATTTGTTCTATCTTTTTGCTTCTATTTTCTTTCTCTGATTAACACAGCACCTAACCACTAATTGGAATTACTTGTGCACATACTTGCAAAAATTTTGTAATTCCCAATTCACCCCCCTCTTGGGACTAAGCCACCTGGGCAACAATCTGTTTTACATGATGCATGGCGATCGTCATCTCGATGACCACGGTATCGTTGTTTAGATTTCATCCCCAGATTTCCTCTCCCTCATGAAGGGAAGTACATTTTCCAGACTCTCTCCTCCCTGGGTCCTCTTGGCAGTGTGCTCTATTTTCCAACATATCATTCTCACAAGCTTCTCGGTGGGCCGATTATCGACTACAGGGATAGGGGGAAGAACAAAAAATACCTGAGGTTCCACTGGGGTATTGCCCCCCACGAACATCCCAAGGCAGCCCCTCTTTATTAGATCTTCGATTTCTCTCTTGAGGTGGCGGCATTCCTCGGAGTCGTGGCCTTGGTCGTGGTGCAATTGGCAGTACTTCATCTTATCGTGACTGTTGGATGGCCTCAGCGGGGGAGGTCGGTGCAGGTAGCGCTCGCCCTCAATCTCCATGAGGATCTTCATCCTCGGGGCTAGGTGAGGTGTATATCTCTCTTCTGGGATGGGGCCGCAATTGCCTAGGTGGCTTTTCCCAAGAGGGGGGCGAATTGGGAATTACAAAATTTTTGCAAGTATGTGCATAAGTAATTCCTTTTAGTGGTTGAGTGCTGTGTTAATTAGAGAATAAGCATAGAAGCTGAAAGGTAAATCAAGCACAACACAAACAAGGCAAGTTTATAGTGGTTCGGAGCAACCCAGCTCCTATGTCCACTATCCAAGTTCACCACTCAGGATTTTCACTATATTCTCCAAACCGAAATACAGTCGAATTATTTTACGGGCTCATAATCCCAACCTCTACACTTTGATTTTTAAATCGGGCTCACCAAAGAAACCCACACTAGATTTTCACAGGCTCACCTAGAACCCTACACTTTGATTTTGAAAAGGCTCACCAAAGAAACCTATTTGGTTTTTACAACCGGGCTCACCAACAAACCAAGTATTCTAAGAATAGAATAAAAAAGCAACAATAATGACAAACTCAATTATCTGGTGGTTGCCAATGCAGCTCGAGTGAAGCTCAATTGAATGCTCTTCAATGCACTTCAATGGCTTCCTTGCTTTCCTCAAAAGATGCTTCAAGCTTCTAGTAAGAGTTGGTGAAGGCTTGAAGGCTGACTTCAAAGCTCAAGTGCTCTCTCTTCTTACTTCAATAAATATTCAATAACTGTTCATTAACTCATTAGTCTCTCCAAGGATGTTCTCATACCTCATTTATAGAGATTTCAACTACCTTCCCTTGATTTTGAACATTGTAGACCAGTGGGAGATGACAGGTTACCGTTGGAGCACTTTTGGAATTAAAAAATAGAAAACTGGAACTAGTCGTTGGAGGTGACCCCGTCATTCCAGTTGGCTCGGCTAATCTTCAAGTTGGCTCGGATCAAGTTCGGGTCGGCTGGGTTGAACACCAGTCGGCTGGGTTCCACAGTTAAGAAAATGGTTCACTCTGGACGAGTTGGCTAGGCTGAAATCCAGTTGGCTCGGATCCCAAAGAATCTTTGAACGTTCTTAACCATGTTCTGGACGAGTCGGTTGGGCCTTGGTTCCAGTTGACTGGATCTGTGTGCCAGAGAACTTCTTTCTTGTGCCAGTGCCAGAGTCGGCTAGTTCCTCAATCCAGTCGGCTCGAGAATGGTTCTTCAGCCAGATCAAATTCAATCTTCCAGAACTCTTGTCCCATGCTTTGAAAACTTCTTCAAGGTCTTCTTACAATAAAATCAAGAAAAATTGAAGCTTGAAAACTACTAGAAGTAACCCTTTATCTTTGATTTAAGTAAGAAATTTTTTGTTAGGTTCTTCTTTACAAGATTCTAAACACTTACAACTCAACACAAAGCAGTAAAGATTGTAGGGTTTAGAAAGTATGTCAATGTAGTTGTCCTACAAAAACTTGTCAACCATTTGAAGAGTTGTTAGATAACCAAATGTATGCTCCAATGTTTTGTTATCATCAAAATCACTTTAGGGGTCAACAATCTCTCCCTTTTTGATGATGACAAAATACTGGGCATGAAAAGAATCTATTCTATTCACAAGTAGATGTATATCATAGTAAGTATTTACACTTGTTTGACAATTCATAAAATCAACTGTATCTCAAATGTGTATCAATATATGCTATACAGTTATATACAAAGCCAATTTTATAAAATGTAAGTGTTAGAGAATAAGTGCTTATATGTATCAAGCAGCATTAAGTATTGACAGTTAGATGTAATAAGTAGAGAGCATCAAAGTAATCATCGAAGCAAATTGAACATGTAAATTAAATATGTATATCTCCCCCTTTTTATAAAATTTCTAATCAATATGAAATTTCTCTAAATTTCTCCCCCTTTAACATTTATTTGAACATTTCAGCAGGAAAAGTATGCAAAGATCATTCAAAAATCATTAAGCTCCCCCTATCGAATTAACTTTATTAGTTCTATTCCAATTCATTAAGTTTCTTCTTTCATGCACTCTATTGTATAATAGTTCTCCCCCTTTTTGTCATCAAATCCAAAAGATTAAATAGTTAAGCTCAGATTTTAAATAGATTAAGAATTATCAAGATTTGTTTGAGATAATTTCACTTTCTCAATTTAGAGAGAGAATTCTATTAAAAAATTAGACAGTGTTAACAGGATAAAACAAATACACAATAGTGTCCAAAAAGGATATTCATTGCATTTCTATCAAAAAAATTCAGTACATCAAGCATTACATAAGCTTCAAAAAGTTCCCAAAAAGTATAGAAAATACTAAAGACCATACTAAAGACTTATTCACTATCAGACTCTTCTTTGGGTACATTGGTAGGTGTACTAGCATCATACCAAGAAGCAGGTCTAGGTGGTCTACTAGAGGATGCATGAGGTGGAGGTGCTCTAGGATGGTGAGAAGTAGTAGGAGCCCTAGTAGAAATAGGAGGAGGATCATACAAGAGTCTGGTCCTAGCGGTGACCTCCAAGGATCTAACAGTACCACAGATGGAAACCATCTCCATCCAGATTGTTCCAAGCTGATGCTCCATATCCTTGAGGCTTACTGGTACTTTGTTCACTGCCTCGTTCATCTCACCGATTTCCTTTTGCATTGATATAAGCTCAGAAGCTTGGACATTGGCAAATGCTTCAGCAGATCCTCTAAGTCTTCCAAGCTCTGACCTGATGATCCCAATGCCTCTAGTATAGTCATCTGCCATCTGTCTAATTTCTGCAATTGTTTCCAATGTACATTTGGCTTCATTCAGTTCAGTTCTGTATTCCTTCAAAGTTGCATCCACAGATTTGAATATAGTTTTAGAACTATAAGATATACAATCTAGGATTGGTTGAAGTTCTATTTGAGGTGCCGATCTTGAAGCTTCCATTGCTTCAACCTTTCTTGTAGATTTGAGACATGCTCTTCTAGCCTATCCAGTCTGCTGTCTACTGACTTTTTCAGATCACCAAATAGAGAAGTAATTATACCTGTCAGTGTATCAGTCAAACTTCTCATCTGTTCTTCAATCTGACTTTGAATGATTGGAGGATGTGATGCTGCAGGAGGGTAGTTCAGTAGAAAAATATCAGCTGTAGGTAAATCAAACTCATGTGCAGGCATGTCAAAAACTGGAGAAGGTGCTCTAGCCTCCTCAAAGGTAGCAGCAGGCTCAGAAATAAGTGACTCAGGCTCAAGTGCAGGCACAAAAGATGTTCCAGCTTCAACTGCAGTAGTGCTAGCTGGTTCTTCGTCTCCTTCTTCCTCTTCACTACTTGAGCTACCTATAACCCTGACATTTGTACCTTTCTTCCTCCAAACTTCTTCAACTTAGAAGTAACCCATCCTCTCTAGTGATTTGAAAGTATAGACATCTGTATGGTGTAGTTCAACTCCATCTTCACCTTCCAAACTCACTCTTTAGGACTTAAACAGTAGGGTAAGCATCATTCCATAGGGTAAGCATGACTTGGCCTTTCTAACTGTCTCCTTCATTTGCATAATTATAATGTAGGATAGATTTACAGGAGTCTTCTCTATAATGTGTTCCATAAGGTATAAGTCTCTTTCACTTACCCAATCAAATCTTCCTATTCTTTGCAAGAATATTCTGTAGATAAAATTGTGTAGCAACCTCATTTCTAGAGACAGGGTATTAGCAAACATTGTTCCAATTCCACTAACCTCTTCTCTATTTAAGATTGTTCTTAAAGCCTTTTCCCTATTGTCAATCACTAGGAATTTCACTCCATCTGAAGGTAAGTCCAGTAAACCATGTAGAAATTCTTCATTGACAATAATCCTTTTTTCTTTGATAGTAGATTCAACATGATGTGTTCCCAATCTTAGATTTTCATAAAAATTTATAATAAGAGAGGGATAAGTCTTTTCATTTAAAGAGAAAAACTTTCTCCATCCTTGATCTTTAATTAAATCTCTGATTTTTAACTAATTTCCTTGATAAATTCAAAGTTAATGCATCGGCCAGAGGTTACCGGTCTTGTAGACATCGAAGGCACTTAACTAGGAATAGTTGGAGCATCCCTTGCGGATTCTTCCACAAGTTCCTCACTGTGAATGGTGCCACTTGGCTCTTCTTGATGCCTTTTAGACCTTCTTTCCCTTTCAACAATCGGAGCAGCCCTAATGGAGCATTTTCCGGTTTCATGCTTGGGAGCCATTGCTAGGAAAGGTGGAAAACTGAGAGATTGGAGACCTTAGAAAAGAGATGGAAGTCTTTGGAGTACGATTAGGAGAGGAACGAATTGTTAGAGAAGATAAAATAGAGGTTAAACGGCTCGGAGAAGGGTTTATAACCCAAAGTAAAACACTTAGGCGCGAAATTCCAATCAACTCGAATAGCCCTAAAAAGGCTCGAGTCAGCTCGACCAGAGCTCTCCTAAAACAATCAGAGAATTTAGTCGACTCAAAAAAGCTCGAGCCGACTAGGCCAGAACTCGCTCAAAACTCTCGAAAATCCAGTCGACTCATTTTAAGAACCAGTCGACTCGAACAGAGAAATTAGAGTTTTGGAAATTTTGATCATAAATCAGAGAAATTTTGAAGAGAATTTCAAAGGAAATTAAGGCTCTATGATATAGAATGAAATCAGAAGGTTCTCTAGATAATGTTTCCTTAAATTTGAAGGAATAGGTTAGAGAATTTAGAAATGATCGCAAAGTCCTAATTCACTCCTAATTAGTTCAAATCTATCTTGATTAAGTGGCTTAATAAATATGTCAGCTAATTGATCTTCAGTAGGAACAAAATCAAGCACTATATTATCATTTGAAACATGATCTCTAATAAAATGATGTCTAATTTCAATGTGCTTGGTTCTAGAGTGTTGAATTAGATTTTTTGTCAAATTGATAGCACTTGTGTTATCATATTTAATTGAAATTTTAGATTGGGATACACCAAAGTCTTCTAGTTGTTGTTTAATCCATAACACTTGAGCACAACAACTACCAGCAGCCACGTACTCAGCCTCAGCTGTGGACAAGGCTACGGAGTTTTGCTTCTTACAGTGCCATGAAATTAAATTCAATACTAGAAATTGGCATGTACCGCTAGTGCTTTTTCTATCTATTTTACAACCAGCATAATCAGCATCAGAGAATCTAATCAAATTCAGGGTAAAATGTTTAGAATACCAAATTCCTAAATTACTTGTTCCTTTCAAATATTTAATTATTCTTTTAACAGCAAGCATATGTATTTCTTTTGGTGATGAATGAAATCTAGCACATACACATAAACTATATAATATGTCAGGTCTACTTGCAGTCAAATACAATAAGGATCCGATCATACCTCTATATAGCTTTTGGTCAACATTGGATCCATTTTCATCTTTGTCCAATCTGCAAGCTGGGCTCATGGGTGTGCTCATTGATTTGCTACTCTCCATACCAAACTTTTTGATAATTTCCTTGATGTATTTGGCTTGGTTGATGAAGATGCCTTCCTTTGTTTGTTTTACTTGAAGTCCAAGGAAGTAGTTCAGTTCGCCCATTAAGCTCATTTCAAATTCTCCCAGCATAAGCTTAGCAAATTTCTTACATAGAGATTCGTTAGTTGCACCAAAAATGATATCATCAACATATATTTGTACAACTAAGATGTCATTATTCTTATTTTTGATAAATAAAGTTTTGTCTACATTTCTTCTTGAAAAATCATTTTCAATTAAGAAAGTGCTAAGTCTATCATACCAGGCTTTAGGTGCTTATTTCAAATCATATAATGCTTTATTTATTTTAAATACATAGTCTGGAAAAGTGTGATTTTCAAAACCTGGTGGTTGTTCCACAAAAACTTGTTCAGAGATAAAACCATTAAGAAATGCACTTTTTACATCCATTTGAAAAAGTTTAAAATTCATGTAGCAAGCAAATGCATGAAGTAATCTAATGGCTTCTAGTCTTACTACAGGTGCATAAGTTTCATCAAAATCAATACCTTCTTCTTGGTTATATCCCTTAGTCACTAATCTAGCTTTGTTTCTTATAATGTTTCCTTGCTCATCTAATTTATTTCTATAGACCCATTTTGTTTCTATTATTGGATGGTCAGTAGGTCTATCTACAAGTGTCCACACCTTATTCCTTTCAAACTGGTTTAATTCTTCATGCATTGCCATCATCCAGTTTGGGTCAGTCTCAGCTTCTTCTAGGCTATGGGGTTCTATTTGTGATACAAAGGCTAGGTAATAATATGCATCCCTATGTGTAGACCTAGTCCTAACACCATGTGAAGGATCTCCTATGATTAATTCTTTAGGGTGAGATGTAACATACCTCCAATCCCTTGGTAGATCGGTGTGATCCTTACTTACCGTTTCTTCTCCATCTTGAGTGTCTTTGTCTTGAATGCTCAAGTCATCCATTCCTTTTTGCAATATACCTGCATCATTATCTATGCACTCTTCTTGTCTAGAAGGTGTAGGGTTAGTTTCAATAAATACAACATGAATTGACTCTTCAACAGTAAGAGTCCTTTTATTAAAAACCTGATATGCTTTGCTATGTAATGAATAACCTAAGAAAATTGCATCATCAGCTTTAGAATCAAATTTTCCTAAATTATCTTTTTCATTGTTATGCACAAAGCATTTGCATCCAAACACATGAAAATAACTAATATTGGGTATTCTATCATTTCAAAGCTCATAGGGGGTTTTCTTTAAAATAGGACGAATCAAAATGCGGTTTAAAATATAATATGCAGTGTTCACCGCTTCTACCCAAAAGTACTTTGGAAGATTGCGTTCACACAATATTGTACGAGCCATTTCTTCCAATGTCTAATTTTTCCTCTCTACAACACCATTTTGTTGAGGTGTTCTAGGAACGGAGAAGTTATGATCAATGCCAAATTCAGTACAATAATCTTCAAAAAATTGATTTTCAAATTCAGTTCCATGATCACTTCTAATTGAAATAAAAGATAAGTTCTTTTGATTTGAAACCTTTTTATGGAATTTTCTGAAAACATGAAAAGTTTCATCTTTTGAAGCAATAAACAAAACCCAAGTAAATCTCGAAAAATCATCTACTATCACAAGAGCATATTTCATACCTCTTAGGCTTGTGGTCCCAGTAGGTCCGAAAAGATCCATGTAAAGTAGTTCAATTGGTCTTGTTGTAGAAACTATATTCTTTGATTTAAAACTCCCCCTCGTTTATTTATCCATTTGACATGCATCACAAACATGATTCAAATCAACTTTAAACTTAAGCATGCCTCTAACAAGATCTTTAAGAATTAATTTGGCAATAGTATGCATGTTAGCATGACCTAATCGTCTATGCCATAGTAAACCTGACTCTTTGGTCTTAGCATTCATTGCAACTAGACTAGGGCTACTTGACATGGCAAGATCATTAAGTTTACCACAGATATTCCCAAGTCTATGTCCAATGAACTTATTGCTAGAATCTAAAGAGTTAGTTACTATACACATAGAAGATTCAAAGACAACCTTGAAGCCTTTATCACACAATTGACTTATGATCAAGAGATTATGCTTCAACTTGTCTACTAGCAAAACATTTTTAATAAAAGTGAAAGGAGTTATTTTGATCTTACCAATACCGATTATTCTCCCTTTGTCATTGTCTCCTAAGGTGACCAAGCCTCCTTCTTTCATTTCAAGGGTGATAAATTGGTCCTTGTCACCCATCATATGTCTTGATCAGCCACTGTTTAAGTACCACCTTTTCTTCAATCTTTGGGTTGCAAGACATTCTTGCAAAACAGTCTATGAATTCTTTTAGGTACCCAAGCTACCTTGGATCCTTGCAGGTCAGCAGAGACGGTTCCTTTGGGAACCCAAATCTTTCTTACATTCTTAAGGACATTTCTAGAGTTATTGCATTCAAAAGCTTTATGTCCGAGTCTTTTACAAACATAGCATACAACTTTAGAGTTTTTAAAAGAAACAGAATTTGAAGTTCTAAAAGTTGATGCACTTGATGCAGATTTTGAACTTTTTGAAATATGTGCATTTTTTCTCAAGTTCTTAGGAACATATAATAAAGACTTTGAAGTTGAAACAGTTTTTGGTGTGGCCAAAACTTTTTGTGATAAAATATTTTGAATAGGTACTTTAGATTTCACAAAAGTAGTTGCTGAAATTCCATTCATAAAAGAAGTTTTAAAACCAATTCCAGCTTTATTTCCTAAAATTCGTTGTTCTTTTAAAATTAACTCAAGCTTATTTGAAGACAAAGTAAGTTTTTCAACTAAAGGCTTGAGTTTTGTAACCTCCTTTTTCAATTCAGTGTTTTCAGCGAGTAAATTATTGTTTTTCCTCTCACATAAAAGATTTTCATTTTTCAGCTTTTCAATTTTTTCAGAAAAGTCATGCAGTTCTTTTTGCAATAAAAGGTTCTTTTCTGAAATTTCATCTTTTTGTTTGAGTAAAGAATCATTCATATTTTTAAATGATTTTATCTTTACTCCAGCTTTCTTAAATTCAGATAATAAATCATGAAAAGCAGAATTTAATTCATCAAATGTAAATTCAGTGCAATTGTTAGTGGATGTTACCTCATCTTCGAGACCCATTAAACATAGATTTGCAGTCTTGGTGGTCTCTTCTTCTTCAGATGAAGATGATTCTTCACTGTCGGACCACGTGACAACCATGGCTTTCTTTTTTTTTTTTTCTGTCTGAAGGATTTCTTCAACAGAGGATAGTCTGGACGAATATGTCCCGGCTTCTTGCATTTATAGCATGTGGGGACTACTTCTTTATCTTTCTCTCTGTCCTTTTCCTTTTCTTTTCAGTAATCCTTCCTATGAAATTTTTGGTTGTATCTTCCTTTCTTTCTTCCCATAAGTTTTTTGAATCTCCTCACAACCATAGTAATGTCATCGTCTTCTAGGTCATCATTGGAGGAGGTGCTTTCTTCTTCAGATTCTTCATCATCCCTCTTTGACTCGGAAGCATCTCTGAAGGCTATTGTTTTCTTTTTCTTCTGCTCGTCTTCAGTTCTGTGCTGCATTGTCAGCTCATGGGTGATGAGTGATCCCAGCAGTTCATCCAATAGAAGTGTGTTGAGATCTTTGGCCTCCTGGATTGCAGTCACTTTGGGATCCCATTTGTTAGGTAGAGAATAGAGTATCTTCTGAACTAGATCAGCATTGGAGTATACCCTGCCAAGACTCTTCAAACCATTAATAATATCTGTAAATCTAGAGAACAAGGTAGAAATTATTTCAGAAGGTTCCATTTTAAACAATTCATAATTGTGAACTAATAGATTTATCTTTGAGATTTTCACTTGGGAAGTTCCCTCATGGGTCACTTCGAGTTTGTCCCAGATTTCCTTTACTGAAGAGCAAGTGGAAATTTAGTTGAACTCGTTTGCATCCAAAGCATAATATAATAAATTCATTTCTTTGGCATTCAATTCCCCCATCTTCATGTCATGATCATCCCAGTCCTCTTCAGGCTTAGGGATGTCCACGCCATCAACTTTGATCGTGGGAATGTGTGGCCCGTTTAAGATGACCTTCCATAATTGAAAATCTATAGCTTGAATGTAAATTTTCATTCATGCTTTCCAATAGGAATAATTAGTGCTTGTGAATAGTGGAGGTCTATTTGTTGACTGGCCTTCGACCAAGGATGTACTCATGGGATGAGCCATCAATCTTAACTCAAGTAATCAGAGACACTGCTCTGATACCAGCTGTTGCCCAGGTGGCTTTTCTCAAGAGGGGGGTGAATTGGGAATTACAAAATTTTTGCAAGTATGTGCACAAGTAATTCCTTTTAGTGGTTAAATGCTGTGTTAATCAGAGAATAAGTACAGAAGCTGAAAGGTAAATCAAGCACAACACAAACAAGGCAAGTTTATAGTGGTTCGGAGCAACCCAGCTCCTACGTCCACTACCCAAGTTCACCACTCGGGATTTCCACTATATCCCCCAAACTGGAATATAGTCGGATTATTTTACATGCTCATAATCTCAACCTCTACACTTTTATTTTTAAACCGAGCTCATCAAAGAAACCCACACTAGGTTTTTACAGACTCACCTAGAACATCTACACTTTGGTTTTGAAAAGGCTCACCAAAGAAACCTATTTGGTTTTTACAACCGAGCTCACCAACAATCCAAGTATTATAAGAATAGAATAAAAAAGCAATAATAATGACAAACTCAGTTGTCTGGTGGTTGCCAATGCAGCTCGAGTGAAGCTCAATTGAATGCTCTTCAATGCACTTCAATGGCTTCCTTGCTTTCCTCAAAAGATGCTTCAAGCTTCTGGTAAGAGTTGGTGAAGGCTTGAAGGCTGACTTCAAAGCTCAAGTGCTCTCTCTTCTTACTTCAATAAATATTCAATGACTGTTTATTAACACATTAGTCTCTCCAAGGATGTTCTCATACCTCATTTATAGAGATTTCAACTACCTTCCCTTGATTTTGAACATTGTAGACCGTTGGGAGGTGATAGGTTACCATTGGAGCACTTTTGGAATTCAAAAATAGAAAACTGGAACTAGCTATTAGAGGTGACCCTGTCATTCCAGTCGGCTCGAACAATCTTCAAGTCGGCTCGGATCAAGTTCGGGTCAGCTGGGTTGAACACCAGTCGGCTGGGTTCCACAGTTAAGAAAATGGTTCACTCTAGACGAGTCGGCTAGGCTAAAATCCTGTCGGCTCGGATCCCTAAGAATCTCAGAACGTTCTCAACCATGTTCTGGATGAGTCGGCTGGTTCTTGGTGCTGGTCGGCTGGATCTATGTGCCAGAGAACTTCTTTCTTGTTCCAGTGCCAGAGTCGGCTGGTTTCTCCATCCAGTCGACTCGAGAATGGTTCTTCAGCCAGATCAAATTCAATCTTCCAGAACTCTTGTCACATGCTTTGAAAACTTCTTCAAGGTCTTCTTATAATAAAATCAAGAAAAATTAAAGCTTGAAAACTACTAGAACTAACCCTTTATCTTTGATTTAAGTAGGAATTTTTTTGTTGAGTTCTTCTTTACAAGATTCTAAATACTTACAACTCAACACAAAGCATTAAAGATTGTAGGGTTTAGAAAGTATGTCAATGTAGTTGTCCTACAAAAACTTGTCAACCATTTGAAGAGTTGTTAGATAACCAAATGTATGCTCCAATATTTTGTTATCATCAAAATCACTTTAGGGGTCAACAGCCACTCTTTGGCTTTGACCCTTGGTGGAAGTTCGGGGTGGTTGACCTGGGCTTCCGCACCCCGAGCATCTCCCCTAGAGGTTGCTTTTCCAGTGGCTTCCCGTCCAGCTCCCTCCTCGTACGGTCCACCTCCTCAGTGTGGATGTACTTATGAATGCAGAGGAGGAGGTTGGAGTATGTCTTCGGTGGCTTCTTATCCAAGAAGTAGGTCAGGCGGGAAGTCTTGAGCCCCCTCTTCAGTGCCAGCATGGTGACCGGCTCATCCAGATTATAGATCTCCAGTGCGGTGACTTTGAAATGGGTCACATAGTTTTGCAAAAGCTGGTGATCCTGTTTCCTAATGAAGAAGAGGCTATCCGCTTCCTGTGGCACCTTTCGACAGGCATCGAAGTGGGCTACGAACTTCTCCAGCTGCGCGAAGGAGTCAATGCTTTCAGGCTCAAGGCGGGCGAACCAGACCCGAGCCACCTTCAAGAGAGTAGTTGGAAAGGCGATGCATAGGAGGGCGTCGGTCGCCCCTTGGACTCTCATGAGATCCTTGTAGCTCTCGAGGTGGTCCAGGGGTTCGGTGGTCCCATCGAAGGGATCCACCTGTGGCATTCAGAACCAACTCGGAATCAGCTCCTCTTGGATTTCTTGGGAGAAAGGGGGACGGGCATCGTAGCCCGCAGGCTCTTGGTAGGAGCCCTGCAAATTCGCAAACTAGTGGGATAGCTCCGCCAACTTTTGCTCCTGCTCCTCTAGGAACCATTTGGCCATGCGCTTGATGGCCTCATCGGTGGAGCCCTCCGCTGAGGCCGACGAAGGAGGTGAAGGTGATAGTTGAAGGCGGTTCGCGATGGGGGGCCTTGCCTTTATGGCCTCGATGGTGCTTAATAACAACCTGCTCGAGGGCCGAAGACCCGCTCTCTCGATCGACTGACCCGGTCTACCGTCTCTTCGTCAGGGTCTGGTGGCTTCCCCGGTGATCTATCGTGGCCCACGAGAGCGACGGCCTTTTATGGAAGGACCGCAGGATGTCATGAGGTGATGCAGCTTAGGCTGTAGGAATTCCTGGCTGCTGGTGGGTGGGGCCAGGGATCAGTGTTGATGATGTAGCTGTCGCACCGCTATAGTCAAGAGCTGCATCTGCTGGGTGAGCACCCCTAATTGGGCATCCACAGAAGGAAGTGGTGGTGGAGCGGGGGGCTCCCCCTCTGAACTGTGCGAGCCCTCGCGGGAGGGGGGATCTCTTGCATGACTAGTGGAGACCTCCCGTGCTTGTATCATCACCATACTTCAAGCGGAGTCACACAAAAAGGAAAGAAAGGGGGGTAAAACTGTGTCTAGCCCCTTCCTGGCATGCCAATCTATTACCACCTACACCATCGTGGCCTGTAGCTGGAGCTGACCTCAGATGTCAACCTCGTCGTGCAGGAGCTTGCACGCACGCCCGGACCTACAAAATAGAGGAGACCCAAGCTAGGGATCCCGGTGGGGCCACTCCGACAATCAAGTCAGTGACGATCTAGGAGAACAGATCCTCCCCTGTAGGCCCCTTGCTCGGACTCCACACTCAGAGGAGGAGGTTTAGTCTAAAATAGAGGGAATGGAGCTGGGGTAAGAGCAGCTGATGATGGGGGCATTGACCTGCATGAATCCCAGAGCAACATGGATCCCGAAGCAGCATGAATCACGATGTAGTATGAATTTTGATGCAAATAAATTTAGATGTGAAGATCATTTCATCCTCCACATAAGAAAGTCCCCACATGAATTTCAAGTGGCGCCCAACACATGATGATACATGAATGCCCACATAAATGCCAAGTGGCGTCCATGCATGCAGATTTTCAGATTTGGATACTTGGCAATCACAAGGAGACACTTGGCACCCATGCATTTTGCCACCCCTTTTCATGAAACCTGAAATTCAAATTTGTAGCTAAATTCCCCCTCTTTCCATGTAAAATTTAAATTTTAAATGGGGCTTAGAAGGCTATAAATAGGCCTCTAACCTCTTTATAAAGGAGGCTATTGATGAATGAAAGTTTTTTTAGAGAATAGTGACTCTTCTTTTGCTCTGTGAGGAGAGGGTGTGAGGCACAACCCCAGGACATAATGTGGGGTCACGTCTAGTTATCCCCTTCCATGATTCCATCTTCCTTACCACCCTCATCTCCTTTGAGATTCATCCTAACGGCTCCATTAGTGAGGTGGGTGAGATGCCCTAGAGGTGAGAGATCTCTCCATGAGTATGAGTCCCAAAGTCCATTAGAGTCCAAATTTCTACCTTCCATCTTCATTGTTCCTTCACCACCTTCTACAAAAAAAAAGTATATAGTAGTACCCTAATCTCGGTGACTTCTCAGCTCGCCGACGATCCTACCCCGATCCCGTGCCCCATCAATTTTGGTATCAGAGCCTAGAGATTTAGGGTATCCAATATTCCTTTTTGTCCCATCTTATTCCGCTTATTCGCACTATTCCCATTATATTCATGCTTATCCCTGACTTATCGCTGACTTATCCCTATCATCTTCTTCCACCATTCTGCCCAGATCCAAGCCCCATTTCCTCCATTCCCAGCAATGATCACCACCGACGCCACCGACAATAACCGAAGGGCCCTTACCGTCGCCTTCGCCTCGTCCGGTGGCACTATCGCCGCCCCTACCCCGCAGCCACTCCCTCCCGGCCAGAAGACCCCATGCTCCATTCCCCATTTGAACGAAAAACCACTCTGCCCAAGGTCTATGTTCCCCATCCTCCTCTCCACCCCTGCTGGCAAATCGATGACCGACAACCGTCGAAAGGGAGGTTGCGCCACCGGGCATCCGGCTCCTTTGAGATCCGCACGACGCCCGTCTCCACAATGCCAACCAAACGGCTCAACCGCCCCTGTGCACAAGTCTTCGCCGAGACTGCCCGTGCCCCACCGGATCTCTTCCCTATTTCCTGTCGGCCACTCATCGCCCCGGCATCCGTCAAATCACATCCATCATTGCCAGAACCAACCAAGATCAACCGCATCCTCCGCTCCCTCCACGACACCGATCGGTCTAGCCTCCGCCCATCTCCTCGGCTCAAGACCATGCCGGCATCCCTGCCCTACTGCTGAAGCGACGGACGCTAGCCAGATCTCCCTATGCGACAAATCCATGCGATCGCCGGCCACCAGTGAAACCCGTCCGAGCCCAATGCAACCCATCAGAATCGCTTGCTCCTCTCACCGTCGCCACCATTCATCAAAGCAGCACCGCGCTGCCATTACCCCGGGTCGTCGTCCTCATTGCCAGCCCCATCACCAATGACCCCACCGAAGTTCCAGGGCCAAAGCTTTCACTTGTTCGTCAAAGCAGGAAGGCTCCTTTACACGGTCGGAGAAGCAAAGTCGGCCTCCTCTACCGACTTTAGAGCAAACCTGAGGAAAAAAAAAATCGTGAGAGAAAAAAAAACTGTAAGAAAAAAAAAGGAAAAAAAAAGAAGTAAAAAAAAATAGAAAAAAATTTAAAAAAGGAGAAAAAAATATGAAAAAAAATGTTTATTTGAATAAAAAGTTTTTAGAAAAAAAAAAATTCATGGTTATCTCAAGCTAGAGTTTGGAGTCCCAGAAGCCTGAAGTCAATTGAAGTTGGAGTCTGACCATGACTTGACGGAGTCAAGTTCTTCCCACCTCAAGAGAATGATAGGGACATCAACCTGCATGAATCCCAGAGCAGCATGGATCTCGGAGCAGCATGGATCCCGAAGTAGAATGAATCATGATGCAGTATGAATTTCGATGCAAATAAATTTAGATTTGAAGATCATTTCATCCTCCACATAAGAAGGTCCCCACATGAAAGCTAAATGGCGCCCAACACATGATGACACATGAATGCCCACATGAATGCCAAGTGGTGCCCAACACATGGTGACACAAGAATGCCCACATGAATGCCAAGTGGCGCCCATGCATGCAGATTTTCAGATTTGGATACTTGGCAACCACAAGGAGACATTTGGCACCCATGCATTTTTCCACCCCTTTTCATGAAACTTGAAATTCAAATTTGTAGCTACATTCTCCCTCTTTCCATGTAAAATTTGAATTTCAAATGGGGCTTAGAAGGCTATAAATAGGCCCCTAATCTCTTTGTAAAAGGAGGCTATTAATGAATGAAAGTTTTTTTAGAGAAGAGTGACTCTTCTTTTGCTCCGTGAGGAGAGGGTGTGGGGCCCAACCGTAGAACATGATATAAGATCATGTCTAGTTATCCCCTTCCTTAGTCCCATCTTCCTTACCACCCTCATGTCCTTTGAGATTCATCCTAATGGCTCCATTATTGAGGTGGGTGAGATGCCCTAGAGGTGAGAGATCTCTTCATGAGTATGAGTCCCAAAGTCCATAAGAGTCCAAATTTCTACCTTCCATCTCCATTGTTCCTTCACCACCTTCTACAAAAAAAAAAAATATAGTAGTACCCTAACCTTGGTGACTTCTCAGCTCATCGACGATCCTACCTCGATCTCGTGCTCCATCAGCTGAGGAGAACTCAGGCCTTGTGGCTGTGTCCATTAAGACCCTTCTGATGAGTCTCCGGTAGCCCAAAGTGCTCAGTCTCACCGTTGCTCCCCTGTGTGCTGCCCTCTCTCCCATCTGCTCGAGTTAGACTTGCTTACCTTTTCTTGGGAACCATTGGAGCATCCTTTTTGCCCTGATCCCTCCCAACGGCTTACCTTGGGATCTTCCCCCTCTGCCGACACCAGAGGGTCAATGTTTGGCAGTGATTCATGCCATGCACACAGGTGCCTTTCCTCATTCATGATAAGGGGTTGTGTCGTGTGCTCTGACTCTCTATCTGGTCACTCTTCTTTGAGAAACCTGGCAGTGTCTCAATCGACGGGCAGCCACCCCTTGGATTTGAATCTTCTGGGATAGTTTTCTCTTCCGGGTGGTGTAGATGATCGGTCTAGAGTACGGTGCTTTAGGAAGGGTAACTTTTCCTACCTGGTGTAAACAGCAGCAGGGATGATCATGGCATCCTAGGAGGTGCTCCTACGTGGTCCTTGGGGGTGGCCCGCTACCCGAGGGAAGTGGTGCCATGGGATTTGAACGAGAGCTCAACTTCGGTCGAGGTGGGCTCGACCTTGAGGGAGCCACCCGGCGAAGGAGCTCGACTTCGATCGAGGTGGGCTCGACCTCGAGGGAGCCACCCTGTGAAGGGTTCGAAGAGAATGGGAGCTCAACTTCGATCGAGGTGGGCTCGACCCCAAGGGAGCCGCCCGGCGAAGGAGATCGAAGAAAGCGGGAACTCGACTTTGATTGGCCAAGATGGGCTCAACCTCAAGGGAGCCACTTGGTGAAGGAGCTCGAGGAGAGTAGGAGCTCGACTTCGATCGACTGAGGTGGGCCCGACCTCGAGGGAGCCACTCGGCGAAGGAGCTCAAAGAGAGCGGGAACTCGAAGAGAGCGGGAGCTCAACTTCGACCGAGGTGGGCTCGACCTTAAGGAAGTCACCGAGCGAAGGAGCTCAACTTCAGCTAAGGCGCCTTGACCTCCAGGGAGTCGCCTGGCAAAGGGTTTGACGTGACAGCATACGGCATCAGGCTGGATCTGACAGGGACTCCATGTCAGCGATCTTGCCACATCAAGGACAAATCTCCTTTAGATTGTTGATATTTGATATAGAAAAATATATGCCTAGATATATATTTATATAATTTTAAAAATATTTGGAAATTATTTTGTTTTGTATATGGAAAAACAAGGTTTGTGCAACAAATTAATTATAAGTACAAAGAAATAAGATAGAAAGTCTGGCCTGTGAGGTGGATAGATCCGCTGTCCTAAAAAAAATTTAGCCCCTTCTTATGCAAAGACTGATAGACCACACACACTCCTCTAAGGTACAATCCGGAAGTTTAAACTTCAATGCCCATCAGTGGCACGATCTCGAACGGACGCCGATTAGCTCATCTTCAGTCCAAAAAATTTTAAAATGAAAAAACTAGAAAGAGAAAGACTTTAAAAATAATATTGGAATAGAGAAATATTAGAGAGAGATATTTTTTTTTGGTACCTTAAAAGGCTAGGGTAGAGGCATATTTATAGCCTCACAATCGTAGAGAAAATTTCCAAAATATCCTCAAACTAGCCGTTATAGCAGTTATAAGTTTTAATTCAAAATTAATTAAAAATTAGTCGTTATCTTATTAAATAAGAAATGAATAAAATGACCATTATGACCGTTACCAAATTAATAAAATAATTAAAATAAAGATAGAAAAGCTTTTGGGGTTTATTTTATTTTGTTTTTAATGTACTGTGATGTCAACATTTTTTGTTTTGGGTTTGCATTGGTCATTGGTCATGTAGGTTTCTTCTTAAATAATTCAGTGTAGTTTTCCTGTCAACCCAAAATATTTGTAATTCAGAAAATCGTAGCATGGAAAAGCATTTTGTCGCATGATGACACTTCAACACTCTTGTTGATCTCTGGCTGGTTTTCTGAGAAGGTTTGGTAATCAGGTAAAATAATGAGAATAGTTCTAGTTTGTCTATGCCCTGTGACACAATGAGCATTCCATATTTAACACACAATTGATGTGTCAATGATTCTTTTTCTTTTCATATAATTGTTTTTGAGAGAAAGAGTGGACTAAATCCAGTCAAATTCATAAGATCATGAATTATGAAATTGTTGGCGTAGAATTTCTTTTCCAACTGGGTGGAGCTACTGGATCGTAGGCCCGCTCCTTGGTTCACCTGCAAAATAAATCCCTGGCCGGAATTGCTCTGGCGGGGGACACTCCGATGCCTAAGTCAGAGGCGAGCTCCAGCCATAGAATGGGAAATATTCTGAGGAGGATGAAAAAGGGAAGGATTCCAAGATTTTCAGAGATATCTGGTGCATTACCTCGAGCATTCCCTCTTACCATTATTTATAAGAGTTATCCAGCCTGCGATTTTGATCCTCCTCTAGCAGTTACGATGGGAGAATTAATTTTCTTCCCATAATTTGGAATTATGTGTAGTTATCAGATGGTTTCGGTGGCCAGATCAGAGGCGTTGCCGCTAGAGTTACGTGCCATGATTATGTTCTAGAAATAGTTGATGATAACCATTGCTTGTCATGTTTGTAGAGACTCGAGACAAGTCAAAGCCCATCCTCAAACTTTTCTTTTAGGAAGATTTCTGTAATTGAATCAGGGAATGTCTTCGTCCTTAGATCCTCTTGAGATAGATCGAAAATCATGTCTTCGACATAAATTGAGGACTTAATCTTTGTCACAGGTCGAAGACTAGGTCTTTGACATAAACCAGAGACCGTGTCTTTGGGAGTCAGTGAAGGTTACTCCTTGGTTTAGGCCGAGGACCTTGTCTTCAGGGGCCGTAGAACTTGATCTTCGACATAACCCGAACACCGTGTCTTCAGGAGACGTAGACCCATTAAGAATCTTGACTCGCCCACAAGTTGCCTGGTCCGAAGTTTACGGTTTGGAAGAAATGTTTTTCGTCGGTTGAACTGGTTGGCTAGCTTGTACTTGGACCGAGATATCCCAACAGTAATAAAATTACAGATGTCAAAGGTAGAGGCATCCACATGCACCAAGAAAACAACTAAATTAAACCCTCTTAGAAGAAACAATTAGTACAGGTATGGTTCCCCCTCTCTTCTTTCTTGCACACAATCAGTCCAACATTTTATAGTCCAACATTTTAGCAATGAAACAATCCGGTCCCTAGTCTGATTTGGACCTTTTAACTGGTCCTTGAAAGTCCAGTATTGGGCTCCCAACAAATGGCTCAAAAAACCACAGCTACAAGGACATCCCAACTTCTTTTGACTTGTTTATTCACATAGTTAGTTGTATGACTTAGAAATAGGGGAGTGACTCCAAATCTACATTGTCCTAAGACCAAGCATTAATTAATGGTGTTGCTGCAGAATCACCGGGGTCGGACCTCTTTCTTGTTCTTCCTCTTCGAGATCCTACAAAACAAAGAATGCCTTGTGCCGGGGATTCCGGCGAAGTCACTCTGATGATCAAGTCAGTAGAACGATCATGGAGAATGAAAGACCTTTGAGATAGAGAGCTTGCGGGACTCTCCATCTGCCAGAGGGTGGGGAGATGAGAAGAGAAGACCCATAATTAAAGGTGATGGGTTCCGAGAGTTACCTGGGGTCTGCCTCGCTTTACCTTATATAGGCATGGGATAGTGCCAAAATCTATTAGGGAGGAGGTCGGAAAAGATCGATTTGCCCCCAGGAGGATCTGGAGAGTGGCCACGTAGTGCCCTGACAAGATGGTGTCATGGGAGTAGTGGAGCAGTGATGCTGACGTGACAGGATTCTGTTGTAACAGAAGGGGTTTCTGAAATTTTCTGGGCTGTGAAGTAAGTTGGTCGGGTGCCGACTGGGAGGGCCAGTCGGTTGTCCGAAGAGGAGTGTCCGTCGAGATATCCTTGAAGTGGGTCAGTCGTACCTCAGTAGAAGTGGGCTAGTTGGTCGTCCGAAGAGGAGTGTCTGTCGAGATATCCTTGAAGTGGGTCAGCCATACCTCAGCAGAAGTGGGTCAGTCATACCTCAGCAAAAGTGGATCAGTCGTACCTCAGTAGAAGTGGGTCGTTCAGACCTCTTCTTAGTGGGTCGTTCGGACCTCTCCTTCAGTGGGTCGGTTCGGACCTCAGCTTCAGTGGGTTGATTCGGACCTCAACTTCAGGTTGGTCGGCCTTCTGGTTGGTTGGACTTCAGGGGGTCGGCCTTTTGGGTGGTCGGCCTTCTTGGTGGTCGGCCATTTGGGGTAACAGTTGCCCCCCTTGCTCTTGGCCTTTGGAAGGGTTCACACCGTCAAAGGGCGAGAGCAATATTAAATGCGTCCATTTTTGAAGGGAGATATAGAGGAAGATAGGGGATCTACATAGTCATATTGTTTGTGACTATTTCCTGATTCGGGATACTGACTGGGGTACTGCTCCTTTACAGCACATGGGCTGAGAAGAGCATGCCTGAGATGGGCAGAAGCAAGCCAGGGGCGGAACCTTCTTGGGGCATTGTCGATGCACTACTTTACGCACCGGATTGTTATCCAGATCTTCTCTGTACCTTCATTTTGAGAAGCATACCTAGGATGGAACCAAACGGACCGGGGGAGTGCATGGGGGCGCGGAGACAGCCTTGGGGCCGGACCTAATGCAGAGTAGGCCGCGGGAGCACGCGGGAGTGCAGAGATGGCAGCGGAAGCGCGCAGGTGCGCGAAGACAACCACGGAAGTGCATGGGGGCGTGGAGACGGTCGAGGTCGTCGGGCTGCCCCCCAGTGTGCGGATGCCAGAGCTGACGCGGGGCAAGCTGATCGTGAGCGTCCGACGGTGGCCGTGGGGCCAGACATGGAGCGGGGCATGCGGGGCATCACAGAGACGCCGCGGGGAGCGCGCGGGGGCGCGAAGACAGTCGCGGGCCGGACCTGGTGCGGAGCAGGCTGACTGCGAGGCACGGATACGGCCAGGGAGCGCACAGGGGTGTGGGCCTGGGGCGCAGACTACCGGGGAGCACGCGGGGGCGCGAGCCTGGCACGGAGATGGCCTGGGTCATCGGGCTGCCCCCAAGCATGCGGACACCGGAGCTGATGTGGGGCAAGCCAACCGCGGGGTGCTGAGATGCCACGGGGAGCACACAAGGGTGCAAAGACGTCCGATGGTTGCGGGAAGAGCACGGGGCCACGAAGACATTTGACGACCGTGGATAGAGCACGGGGAGCCTGTGGAGATGTCCGATGACCTTGGGAAGAGTGCGGGGAGTGCATGAAGACGTTCGACGGTCGCGGGAATAGCACAGGGGCGCAGAGACATCCGACGGCCATGGGAAGAGCGCGGGGGTGCGTGGAGACATCCGACGGCCACGGGAAGACTGCGGGGGAGCGTGAAGATGTCCGACAGCCATGGGAAGAGCGTGGGGGCGCACGGAGATGTTTAACGGCCGCAGGAAGAGCACAGGGGCACACGGAGAGGTCCGACAGCCGCGGGAAGAGCGCAGGGGAGCGCGCGGAGATGGCCGCGGGCTGAACCTGATACAGAGACACCACGGGGAGCACGCTGGGGCGTGGAGACGTCCGATGGCCGCGGGAAGAGAATGGGGGTGCGAAGACGACCACGGGCCGGACTTGGCATGGAGCAGGCCGACCGCGGGGCACGGAGATGACCGCGGGGACCATTACGGGTCCAGGGCAGGCCATGAGGGCGTGCCAAATCCAGAGTCGGTGCGGAGCAGGCAGACGGGCACGGAGAGGGCGACTGCCGTGGGAAGATGCCGCGGGGGCGCAGACCTGGCACGGAGCAGGTCAAGGTCGTTAGGCTACCCCCCAGCATGCGGATGCCGGTGCTGACGTGCGGCAAGCCGACCGCGGGGCATAGGGCACGCGGGGGTGTGGAGACGGCCACGGGGAGTTGCGCGGGGGCGTCCAGATGCGCGTAGGTGCCCACGGGGGCATCCAGACTGAGCGGAGGTGATCGCAGGGGTGTTCAGATGCACGGAGGAGACCGCGGGTTGGAGCAGGATGTTTCCCAGAAATGGAGCCCAAGAGGGGGGGTGAATTGGGTCTTTTTGAAAATTTAAGACAATAATATGAGGGACTAGTGGTGCTTGTGAACAATGATAAATTTAATGCAAGATATTAGCAATAATTAAAGAGCAAGAGAGGAAAAGAGTAATCACACACAAACACAAGGTTTATAGTGGTTCGGTGCAAACCTAGCACCTACATCCACTCCCCAAGCCACCCTTGGGAATTTCACTATAATCCAAACAAGATTACAGTCGACTTGTTTTTCACAAGGCTCACAAGTCAAAACCTAAGTTGGTTTTGTCACTTAGGCTTATCAACAAACCTTAACACTTGTTTTGTTTTCGGGCTCATAAGATAACCCTAGTTGGTTTTATCCCTTTGGCTCACCAACAAACCATAATAACCTTCTTTCAAGACACCCTTGAAAGCAAGGTCAAATCACAATAAAATAGATATATAATTTAAAAATAAAACAAACTCTCTTCAAGAGTAGATTGGAATCTTTGAAGCTCTAAGTAGTTGCTTTGTCTTCACTTCTTCCTTGGAATCTCCTTCAAAGTGCCTCTTTTTGGAATGAAATAAGGATGAGCTTGTAGGCTTTTCAAGGAATCAAACTATAAGAGGCTTTTGATGTGAAGTATTTGAGAGAATATTGGCTTTTTGGCTTTTGAGTAGACTTGAATGCACTTCAATACACTTCTCTTGCTTTAAAATGAGGTTGGTGGAGGTTAAATACACCAAGAACCTTCCAAAAAATGGTTTGTGACTGTTGGTACCTCGAAAATAGCCGTTTGTAGCTTGAAAAGCAAGTTCTGCAAGCCAGAAAAATAGATCCGTTAGAGCTGTCAGGCTGCAAGTGTCGACACTTGGCTATCAGGTGTCGACACTTGAACATTCAAGTGTCGACAATTGATGCACAGTTGTCGACACTTGACACAAAAATCCTCAATATTACAAAGTTCTATATTTTCAAAATTCTCAGGCCTTGAGTCGATACTTGGAACCTAAGTGTCGACACTTGGTGTCGACACTTGGATATAGGTGTCGACACTTGGCATGCTAAGAATTTTTGTCTATGCCAAATGCTGAAGTGTCGACACTCGACTGTCCAGGTGTCGACACTTGAGACTGAAAAATCTCAGATTCAAGTGTAAATGCCTCGAAAACATAAATATAATTCTAGAAAACATAAACACATAATATTTAAACATTTAGATACCCTTTTTTAATGAAGAGGATGCCCGGATTTGTGAGAATTGCTCCATGCCATTACGTGCCATAAACCATAAGTTTTTGAGATTTTGAGGTGCTCTCTTCCTGAAAACTCACAACTTGAAATCCTCATTAGAATACAATATGCACTCAATGTTTTGTTATTCATCAAAATCACTGGGTGGAGCCAATAATCTCTCCCTTTTTGATGATGACAAAACCTTGAGTAAAAAGGAAATATATTTCAAACTTTAACAATTTAATTTATGAATATGAATTTAAGTCATAAGAGAGGCAAAAACTTCATAGTTAGGAAGAATCAATCTCCCCCTTAATTAGATACTTCTTATTAAGGTAAACTTCAAAGATTCTTACAAGGTAAAAAATCAACACAATCAATACAATTTCTCAACAAAGTTATGAATTAACACCTTTTTCTCAGCAAATTTATACATCAATAAAATCAATACACTTTCTCCCCCTTTTTGTCAATCATTAGAAAGGGGAATTTTTCCTCCCCCTTACAATGAGCATGGAGACAAAAAGATAGTAGAGAATCAAATAACATAGATATCAGAGCCAAAATTATACTAACATAAAAGAGTATCAGAGCTAAAATATACCAAGATAAAAGAGTATCATAGCCAAAAAAATAGTAAAGTGATTCATTGAAACACAAATAATGAGTACTGAACTGAAATGTATATAATAGATAAGTTTTCAGTACAAAATTTGCTGAGTCATCAGCAAGGGCTGAAACATACAGATATCATATAAGTATCAAACATACAACACAAGGGCTATAACAGGCATCTGTGAGGCTAATCCTCATCAGATGGAACATCAAGACTGAATGGAGCACTGATCCTAGATCTAGTGGCTAATGCCCTAGGAGGTGCTAAAGCTCTACGACTCCTATTACGGCCGGAAGGACCAAAGGCGGGTACAATCCTAGATGATCTAGTGGAAGTAGGTGAAAGAAGATCAGCTGGCATAACAAGGTCTGGTGTGGAATCAACCAAGGCAGAAGTAGGAGCTGGTGTAGTGGGAGGATCTCGACTGACCACCTCATAGTCATCGGCACTGCCATCACTGTCGCTGTCACTGCCCACCACCTCTGTAGCTCGGTCAACATCCTGATCACCACCCTCAACAAAATCAGCATGGTCGCTCTGGTGATCGCCGCCATCATCATCATCATCGTCATCATCATCATCATCATCTGATCGTGCAACTGCAGGGGCTGCAAGAGGTATAAGGGATCTCAATAGACCCTCAATGCAAGAGAATCCTTCCTCCATGGATCTGCGAATCTCAGCATACTCCGAGGTAGTATGTGCTCATAGAAGCTCGACCTCGCTACGTAGCTGAGTCATCTCACCTCTAATCTCTGTGAACTGCTCTCTGGCATGCTCCTCAAAAGATAGTACTATAGACGGTGGCGGAGGAGCTGAAGTGTCAGGAGACAAGTGCTCTACCTGTGTCGATGGTACATCTACTGGAGGAAAAACTGCTGGCTCAGATGGTCTAGCCTCTGCCTCTCGAATCTCGTCATCCTCATCTGGCTCCTGGCCAGACTCTCTGCGAACCCATCGACCTCCAACTAACCTGTATCCCATGCGGTGCAATGACCTCTCGTCGTACACATCGGTGTGTAGTATCTCCTTGGGGATCTCCCCCTCCAATGATACTCCACATGCTCTGAAAAGTCTGGTCAGTGCCATGCCGTATGGTAGACAGTGTCGGTGATGTGTCGCAGCATCATGCATCTGAGTGAGCATCAGGGATGGAAGATCAATCTGCCTTTTCTCAATCAGGCTCGTCATCACCATCAGCTCCCTCTCGGTCATGAAGTCAAATCTCCTAGTCTTTGGTAGCAGAATCCGTGCTGTGATGTGGTGCAGTAGGCGCATCTCCAATGACAACTGGTTCACGGTAACTATGGATATACCGCGAACATCCTCTCTCTCAAGAATGCACCTGAATGCAGCCTCTCTATCATCCACTGAAAAGACAGACTCCCCTCCGAGGGATCTCCCATACTCGGCTCAGAAGCTCATCTGTCAATGAAATCTGAATGCCCCTGACTGAAGTAGTCCACAGTAGTCATCGACAATCCAATGCACCATAAAACTCTCTCACTAGGTGAGGATAGTACCTCTCCTGCATAGTGCAGAATGGTACTAATCCTGCATCAGTGAGTACCTATCGAATACCGAAGTGGTGCATATCGAAGCACTGCAAGTCGACTCTCCTCCCTGAGGCTACTAACTTCCCTGCCATCCTCTCTGCAGGGGGGAGCTCGATGTGGCTGTACTGCTCGGCTGTGCTGTATCAAATATGGCCTTCGACCTCCTCTCAACACCATGACTGGGCCTCTCCCTAACTGCAAGTCTCTTCCTTGGACCCATTATAGCAAACTGACCAGGGAAGAAGGAAGATAGGTTTAGAACATGGCTACAGGCTGAGATAAGGAGAGTTTCATTTCTTGAAAAATGTTCAGATAGGTTTTGAAAACCAAAATTTAAACCAACAACGTTTGAAAAATTTGTCAATCAGTTTAAAGTGGAATTCTTACAATTTGTACTTTGATTAAATAACAAAATTTTGAACAAGATTTATAGAAAATATTTTTGTTCGTTAGAACACATTTGAATCTTTGGAAAAATAATTTTTGTAAGGTCTAAAAATCAAAAACCATGGGATTTGGGTCTAAACACTTAGGGTTTTAGCTAATAGGCAAAAATGTCGCAAATATATCACGAGAAACCATTCTAAATTAACAATAAAAGGATTTAGCATACTTAATTGAGATGAAAACCCAAATTATTTTGGTCAAAAATCAATAGAATAGTGTTTTTGTGAAAAGTGGGTGAAAAGGGCGTGAAAACGACCAAAAGACGAGGGAAATCCGAGAAAAATACGTTTAAATCACTATTCCCTCAAATGGAGTTTTAGAAATCCACTAAAACATGCAAAAATCCGGTTAGATTCATGAAAAATATTTGGAAAACCCCAATCACGGTTGTTTGGTTCGAAAACGACAAAACCAAAAATAAGAAAAAATAAAATAAAATTGGAAGGGGGAAATACCTGATTTGTGATGGATTAAAGAGTAAAAGGATGGATTTGGATAGAGGGGACCACTGTTACAAGAAATTGGCGGGGGAAAGAAAATTACAAAACCCTTGTTCAGCCTTTTTAGAAACAGCTTCGGTTTCGCAAGTGTCGAAACTTCGAATGTGTCAAGTGTTGACACTTGGTCAGGTGTCGACACTTGACAATTTTCAAGTGTCGACACTTGGCCAAAAAAGTTAGGAAAATCCAGAAATTTTTTTTTAAAAATAGGAAATATTTTGATAAGGATTTTGGGGCTTTAATCAATAAGTTTTGAGCTCTAAGATTTAGGTATAATTGATACTAAGAGAGTTCAAGGAGAATGGATCAATGACACCTAACTCTCTTCTAATCAAACAAAACCTATCCTCACTCAAAGGTTTGGTAAACACATCTGCTAACTGATCATCAGTACAAACAAAATCAAGAATTACATTAGAGTTTTGTACATGATCTCTTATGAAATGATGCCTTATTTCAATGTGTTTACTTCTTGAATGTTGCACAGGATTTTTAGATAGGTTGATTGCACTAGTATTATCACATCTTATGGGTGTCTTAGTTAGTTTAATACCAAAATCTTCGAGTTGCTGTTTGATCCAGAGGATTTGAGCACAACAGCTTCCAGCTGCTATATATTCGGCTTCCACCGTAGATAAAGCAACTGAGTTCTGTTTCTTGCTACTCCAAGAGATCAAATTTACTCCAAGAAACTGACAGGTTCCACTAGTACTTTTATGATCAAGGTTACACCCAGCAAAGTCAGCATCAGAATAAGCAATCAATTCAAATGAAGAATCTCTAGAGTACCATAAACCAATTTCAATTGAGCCAGATAGATATCTAAGTATGCGTTTAACAACCAAAAGATGAGACTCTTTAGGATTAGACTGATATCTAGCACACATACAGATACTAAACATGATATCTGGCCTACTAGCAGTAAGATATAACAATGAACCGATGATGCCACGATATAATTTTTGGTCTATAGACTTACCTGATTCATCCTTGTCAAGTCTATATGTAGAGCTCATAGGGGTACCTAAAGGCTTAGTGTTCTCCATACCAAACTTCTTGAGTATTTCTTTTGTGTATTTTGTTTGGTTGATGAAGATCCCCTCTTTGGTTTGCCTTATTTGGAGTCCGAGGAAGAAATTCAGTTCTCCCATCATGCTCATCTCGAATTCACCCTGCATTAACTTCGCAAAATCTTGACAAAGAGATTCATTAGTAGCACCAAATATTACATCATCTACATAGATTTGTACTACTAAGAGATCATCATTCTTTTTCTTTAAAAATAAATTTTTATCTACATTACCTCTAGTAAAATCATTTTTCAGCAAAAAGGAGCTTAAACGATCATACCAAGCTCTTGGAGCTTGTTTCAATCCATATAAAGCTTTATGATGTTTATAAACATGATTTAGAAATTCAGAATTTTCAAAACCAGGGGGTTGCTCAACGTAAACTTCTTCTTCAATTAATCTATTTAAAAAGGTACTTTTAACATCCATTTGATATAGTTTAAAATTCATGAAGCAAGCAAAAGCCAACAATAGCCTAATTGCCTCAAGTCTAGCCACAGGAGCAAAGATTTCATCAAAATCTATCCCTTCCTCCTGATTGTATCCTTTGGCAACTAGTCTAGCTTTATTTCTAGTTACTACTCCATTTTCATCAAGTTTATTTCGAAAAACCCATTTTGTACCAATAATTAAAGTGTTTGAAGGCCTATCTACTAATATCCAAACATTGTTCCTTTTAAATTGATTAAGTTCATCATGCATAGCATTTATCCAATTACTATCACATTCAGCTTCCTCAATAGTTTTAGGTTTAATTTGAGACAAAAACTAAGTAATCACAGATATTTCTAAGGGATGATCGAGTACTTACACCTTTAGATGGATCACCTATAATTAGTTCTTTTGGGTGTCCATGAGCATACCTCCATTCTTTTGGTAATGGATCAACAGTTGATGTATTTTCATCACCTTGTGCTTGATCTCCTTCAGTGTTTTGATCATCGTTCTGTTCCTTGGTAAGCCCTTCATTGTTGTTTATTTCTTCAGTTTTCTTGCTACCTGTTTCATCAGAAAGTACATCTTTTTTTCTTGAAGATTTTTGGTTAGTTTCATCAAATACCACATGTATGGATTCTTCAACAACAAGTGTTCTTCTGTTGAAGACCCTGTATGCCTTACTAGATGTGGAGTAGCCTAGAAAGACTCCCTCATCTGATTTGGCATTAAATTTACTCAAATTATCTTTACCATTGTTTAAGATGAAACAACGGCATCCAAAAACATGAAAATAACGAATTGAGGGTTTTCTACCCTTCCAAAGCTCATAAGGTGTTTTCTTTAAAATCGATCGAATTAAAACTCGATTTAAAATATAGCATGCAGTATTTATGGCTTCCACCCAAAAATATCTAGGTAAATCATTTTTACAAAGCATGGTGCGTGCCATTTCTTCAAGAGTTCTATTTTTTCTTTCTACTACCCCATTTTGTTGAGGTGTCCTAGGTGCAGAAAAATTGTGATGAATTCCATTTTCAATACAAAATTTATCAAAATCAGCATTTTCAAATTCGGTTCCATGATCACTTCTCAAAGATACTACTGAAACACCTTTTTCATTCAAAACTCTTTTATGAAATCTAATAAATTCAGAAAAAGTTTCATCTTTATGTGCTAAAAACATGATCCATGTAAATCGTGAGAAATCATCTACAATGACTAGACCATACTTCTTACCTCCCAAACTAGATGTTCTAGTTGGCCCAAAGAGGTCCATGTGAAGCAATTCCAAAGGTCTAGATGTAGAGATTACTCATTTTGGTTTGAAAGAGGATTTTGTTTGTTTTCCAAGTTGACATGCACTGCAAATCTTATCTTTTTCAAAATTGAGTTTAGACAAATCCTTTACCAAATTCTTTTTGCTAAGTTTTGAAATTAAATGCATGCTTGCATGTCATAGTCTACGATGCCAAAGCCAACTAGTTTCATCGATCTTGGCTTCCATTGCCACTAGACATTGACCTTTCTGAATAGGGAGATCATCAAGATCAACCATATAAATATTGCCATGCCTATGACCAATGAACTTAATGCCATTGTCATCTAGACTAGAAACAATGCACAAGGAAGATTCAAAAACAACTTTAAATTTTTTGTCACAAAACTGACTAATGCTAAGCAAGTTATGTTTTAAACCATCAACATATAATACATTATCAATATAAGAGGTAGGAGTGATATGGATTTTACCAATACCGATAATTTTGCCCTTTCCATTATCACCAAAAGTTACATTGCCACCATTTTGATATGTGAGTGATGAGAACTGCTCCACATCTCCTGTCATATGCCTTGAGCAACCGCTATCATGGTACCACATCCTTTTCTTATTGGTTGCAAGGCATACCTGCAATAAAGATCAAGTGGAGACTTTAGGTACCCAAGCCATCTTGGGTCATTTTTGGTTAGTGGCATTGGTTCCTTTCGGAACCCAAACTTTCTTAGTGTTATTTAACTTTCTTTTGTTGCATATATAAGATTTGTGTCCTTTGATACCACAAGTATAGCAAGTAATGGATGAAGATGCAGGCACAAAGAAATTTTTAAAGAGTTTTTGTTTCTTATGAGTTCTGAAACCTAAACCTGCTTTGTCAAATACTGCTCTTTGGTTATTTAAGAGTAAGTTCAATTTTTCAGAACTGTAAGTAAATTTTTCTACAAAAGGTTTTAGTTTTTCAATTTCTTCTTTATATCTTTTGTTTTCATTTAAAATTTCTTTGCTTTGTTTTGACAAATTTTCATTTGAAAGTAAGTCATTTTTCTTTTTAAGGATATCCTTTTCTTTTTCAAGTGCCATAATCTTATCATTTAATTTTTTATTTTGTATAAGAAGGCATTCATTTTCATTTGAAAGGTTGTTATTTGTTTTGGCCAGATCCAAATTTTGCTTCTTTAAATCTTTATGTTTTGAATTTAGCTTTTGAAATTCTATGACTAGTTCGTCAAAAACTTCATGAAGCTCATCAAAAGTAAATTCATTCTCGGTTTCGGAACATACCTCATCATGATCGGCCATCAGACATAAGTTTGCTACCTCCTGCTATTCTTCCTCAGAACTGGAGTCTTCACTTTCACTCCAGGTTGCCATCATGGCTTTCTTTCTCAGTTTTCTTCTGCTTTTCTTTAACAAGGGGTAGTCTATCTTGAAATGCCTGGATTTTTTGCACTCAAAACACGTAGGCTGCTCCTTCTCCTTTTCTTTGTCCTTCTCTTTGCTCGGCTCACCTTTCAGAGGTTTCTTTTTGTAGTTAAACTTTTTCTTCCTCATGAACCTCCTGAATTTTCTTGCTAACAGAGCCGTCTCATCTTCTTCATCATCTTCTTCGGAGTCTTCGCTTGAGTCCTCTCAAGTAGTAGATTTGAACGCGATCGCCTTCTTCTTTTTATCGACCTCTCCATTCTTTTATTTGAGGGAGAGCTCATAAGTCATTAGAGAACCCAACAGTTGTTCCAGCGGGAGAGTGTTGACATCCTTAGCTTCTTCAATAGCAGTGACCTTTGCATCCCATGAAGCTGGTAGAGACCTGAGAAGTTTATTCACAAGTTCACCGTTAGAAATAATTTTTCCTAGGCTTCTCATGCCATTCACAATATTTGTGAACCTAGTGTATATCTCACTAATAGACTCAGTAGGTTCCATTTTAAACATTTCGTATGTGTGAATAAGCATGTTGACCTTGGTGGTTTTCACTTGATGTGTACCCTCATGGGTAACCTCAAGTGTATCCCAAATCTCCTTGGCGGAGAGATAATTTGATATTCTATTAAATTCACTTGGATCAAGAGAATAAAATAAAAGGTTCATTGCCTTAGCATTAAGCTCGATTTGCTTAATGTCATTCTCATCCCAATCATCTTCCATTTTTGGAGTGAGAATGCCATTAATCAACATTGTAGGCTGATGAGGACCTTTTACAATTGTCCTCCATAAATTATAATCAAGAGCTTGAATAAATATGCACATGCGTGTCTTCCAGTATGTGTAATTTGTGCCATTAAAAAGTGGGGGACGATTTGAAGCTTGACCTTCAACAATACCCATTCCTATTGGGACTGCCATGATCTTTTACTCAAGATCCTTGGACCTACAAGAGAGTATCGGTGCTCTGATACCACTTATTGCCCAGAAATGGAGCCCAAGAGGGGGGGTGAATTGGGTCTTTTTGAAAATTTAAGACAATAATATGAGGGACTAGTGGTGCTTGTGAACAATGATAAATTTAATGCAAGATGTTAGCAATAATTAAAGAGCAAGAGAGGAAAAGAGAAATCACACACAAACACAAGGTTTATAGTGGTTTAGTGCAAACCTAGCACCTACATCCACTCCCCAAGCCACCCTTGGGAATTTCACTATAATCCAAACTAGATTACAGTCGACTTGTTTTTCACAAAGCTCACAAGTCAAAACCTAAGTTGGTTTTGTCACTTAGGCTTACCAACAAACCTTAACACTTGTTTTGTCTTCGGGCTCACAAGTTAACCCTAGTTGGTTTTATCCCTTTGGCTCACCAACAAACCACAATAACCTTCTTTCAAGACACCCTTAAAAGCAAGGTCAAATCACAATAAAACAGATATATAATTTAAAAATAAAACAAACTCTCTTCAAGAGTAGATTGGAATCTTTGAAGCTCAAGTAGTTTCTTTGTCTTCACTTCTTCCTTGGAATCTCCTTCAAAGTGCCTCTTTTTGGAATGAAATAAGGATGAGCTTGTAGGCTTTTCAAGGAATCAAACTATAAGAGGCTTTTGATGTGAAGTATTTGAGAGAATATTGGCTTTTTGGCTTGAGTAGACTTGAATGCACTTCAAAACACTTCTCTTGCTTTAAAATGAGGTTGGTGGAGGTTAAATACACCAAGAACCTTCCAAAAAATGGTTTGTGACCGTTGGTACCTTGGAAATAGATGTTTGTAGCTTGAAAAGCAAGTTCTGCAAGCCAGAAAAATAGATCCGTTAGAGCTGTCAGGCTGCAAGTGTCGATACTTGGCTGTCAGGTGTCGATACTTGGCCGTCAGGTGTCGACACTTGATCTCTGGGTATCGACACTTGAACATTCAAGTGTCGACACTTGATGCACAGGTGTCAACACTTGACACAAAAATCCTTAATATTACAAAGTTCTGTATTTTCAAAATTCTCAAGCCTTGAGTCGACACTTGGAACCTAAGTGTCGACACTTGGTGTCGACACTTGGATATAGGTGTCGACACTTGGCATGCCAAGGATTTTTATCTGTGCCAAATGCTAAAGTATCGACACTCGACTGTCCAGGTGTCAACACTTGAGACTGAAAAATCTCAGATTCAAGTGTAAATACCTCGAAAACATAAATATAATTCTAGAAAACATAAACACATAATATTTAAACATTTAGATGCCCTTTTTCAATGAAGAGGATGCCCGGATTTATGAGAATTGCTCCATGCCATTACGTGCCATAAACCATAAGTTTTTGAGATTTTGAGGTGCTCTCTTCCTGAAAACTCACAACTTGAAATCCTCATTAGAATACAATATGCACTCAATGTTTTTTTATTCATCAAAATCACTGGGTGGAGCCAACACAGGATCTGTGCTAGCGTTGGACAAAGCGGGTTCGCCCTCCTTCTAGCACCAATCTGTTGCTGTAGAATCACCGAGGTCGGACCTCTTTCTTGTTCTTCCTCTCCTTGATCCTGCAAAATAGAGAATGCCTTGTGCCGGGGATTCCGGCGAAGACACTCTGATGATCAAGTCAGTGGGACGATCATGGAGAACGGAAGACCTCTGAGATGAACAGCTTTGGGGACTCTCCGTCTGCCAGAGGGTGGGAAGATGAGAAGAGAAGACCCATAATTAAAGATGATGGGTTCCGAGAGTTACCTAGGGTCTGCCTTGCTTTACCTTATATAGGCATGGGTTAGCACCAAAATCTATTAGAGAAGAGGTCAAAAAATATCGATTTGCCCCCAGGAGGATTTGGAGAGTGGCCACGTAACACCCAGACAGGACGGCATCGTGGAAGTAGTGGAGCAGTGCTATTGATGTGGCAGGATTCTGTTGTAACAGAAGGGGTTTCTGGAATTCTCTAGGCCACGAAGTAAGTCGGTCGAGTGCCGACTGGGAGGGCCAGTCGGTCGTCCGAAGAAGAGTGTCCATCAAGATATCCTTGAAGTGGATCAGCCGTACCTCAGTAGAAGTGGGTCAGCCGTACCTCAGCAGAAGTGGGTTGTTTGGACCTCTCCTTTAGTGGGTCGTTCAGACCTCTCCTTCAATGGGTCGGTTCGGACCTTAGCTTCAGTGGATCGGTTCGAACCTCAACTTCAGGTTGGTCGGCCTTCTTAGTGGTCGGCCATTTAGTGTAACAAATGGCTTTATCCTACATGAAACAAAGAATACTTATGAGAAAGAATGCAATCAGCTAATGCTGACTGAGTGTTAATGACTGCTTTAACCTCTGGGCACTGGCACGCAATTTCTGATATATGAGATGTGTTGGGATATCCCAGTTCAGCTATACACCAAACCCTGGTTCGACTGGAAAAAGCCCGTTTCTCCGGACTACGAACTTCAGACCAAGCAAAGGATAGGCCAACTGCAAGCAACCCAAGGCTTCACACCGGACTGCAACATCCAGAGGCCAGTCCTCCGGTAGCACCTTCGACCCCGGCCAAAATTCGAACTACTCATCGACTTTTGAAGGCACGTACTTCGATCTCCATCGTAGACACAATCTCTGGCCTTGGAGAAATGCCAAGTCTTCAGCCCATGCAAGGGAAAACCTGAAGTTTGAACCACAATCTATTCCAGAAAGGAAACTGTAACCAACGGTTTCAATCGACACTCATCATGCCATGATCATGGCATGCAACTCCTGCAGCCACGCCTCCAATCTGGTCAGAACCGCTCACTAACAACCCACAATCGCCAATGACCGAAGAGATTGGCTCCCCATGATCACCGGAAAAAGAGCGGGCCACAGACCGAAGGCCATCTTTTAAATATGGGTAAGAAGGGTAGCCGGAGAGGTACACGAACATTCTCTCTGATACATACTTGCATTCTCCAAGAACTCTTTTTCTCTTCCACTCTTGACACCTTCCCCATTCTGTGGCTGGAATCCGCCACTGACTTAGGCATCGGAGTGTCCTTCGCCAGAACAACTCCGGTAAGGGACCTGTTTTGCAGGTGAACCAGGGAGTGGTCCTGCGATGCAGCGACTCTGACCGACCGATCCAGGGACTCCACGCCAGTAGATTGGCGTGCCAGGAAGGGGGGCGACATTAACATTTTTTAAGCTCCCTCCTAGATAAGGGGAAGAAAAAGTTTTTTGATGGCAAGAGGAAAAGCTCAAGTTGCTTCTCCAAGCTGGAGTCGAGCTCCATCTCAGGGGGGTGCACCCCCAGAAGAGAATGATGTCCCACCTCCCACAGTTGTTGTGGGGACTATAGCAGTTCGAAGCTCTTATGAACCAGGTCGCCAACCTAATGGCCATGGTTCAATAATTCCAAGACAGAGCCTTTCCGGTGGCAAACCCACCGATTATTTCTAGACATAGCTCTCGATCTCGAAGGAGAGCTCCGCAGGAGGATTCTATACGTCCCTCCCCCCGTTCTCAGCCTTCTCCTGAAGGCCGGACTTCAAGACTGCCTAGGTCTGCTGATTCTCCGCAGAAAGGGAAAAGGCCTAGGCAAACCTTCTCCTCCTCCTCCAAAGACTCCACTTCAGTGGAAAGAGTGCCGAAGTAGACTCCCGATTATGATGGGAGGTTCAGAGCCATCAAGTCAGAGATGGCAAAGGCGTGAGAACAGAGAATGCGGGATCAGAGAGATCCCGATGATTTGATTGTGGGTGATCTACGCCCACCCTACACTGACCGCATAATGGCTGAGAACATTCCTCGGCACTTCAGGGTTCCCCAGATGGAACCCTACGATGGCACCTCCCACCCTCTCGACCATTTAGGCAGCTTCAAAGCCCATATGATGATCCAAGGAGCATCGAACATGATGTACTGTTTAGCATTCTCGGCTACCTTGAAGAAGTCTACTCGGATGTGGTACTCGAGCCTGCGCCCAGGTACCATCAATTCCTTTTCCGAGTTAGAAAAATTATTTGTCTTGCATTTTAGGACCTGCCATAAGACTCCTCGAAATATAGACACACTCTTCCTCCTTCACCAGCATGAAGGAGAGAGCCTGAGAGATTACATCTCCAGGTTCAATGTGGCTACGCTTGAGATCCCCGATCTTAATGAGCATGTGGCCATGTCAACACTAAAGAAGGGGCTTCGTACCTCTAGGCTTACTTTCTCCCTGGATAAGAAGTTCCCTAAGAGCTATGCTGAGCTCCTATCAAGGACTAAAAAATACACCGATGCTGAAGAGCAGGCGACGAATCAACGGTTGATTGAAGGGAAACCCCCTTCAAAGAAGAAGAATAACAGGGGACAAGGCCCCCAAACTTCCAATAATAACGGCAGCAGATATGCAGACCACCGAAGAAGCCCTCCCAAGCCCAGAGCATTGGGAGAAAGATTCAACTCCTACACCCCCCTCAACCTCCCTCGAGAGAAGATTCTCATGGAGATAGAAAAAGAAAACTATCTCCAACGGCCCCATCCCATAAAGGCCACCTCTTCCGTCAGGAACAGGAACAAATTCTACCGATTCCATCGGGACCACAGCCACAATACAAAAGAATGCATCCAGCTGAAGGATGCAATTAAGGATCTCATCAAGAGAGGGTACCTGGGGCGATATATCGGTCACCAAGGCCCCCGGTCGGAAGCAACTGTTCACCAGCCACCTCCTGAAGATGCCGAATTGCCAAATCAAAGGCCCACCAACGGAGGTGTAGGGATGACACACCGGCCCACCAACTGGAGAAGGGATGAAGATGAAGCTTCAAAGCGACTGAAGGATAACAACTCCATCCTCTTCTTCGACGATGACCTTGCAGGAGTTCGACTCCCACATGATGATCCTCTTGTAATTTCAGCCGTAGTGGCCAATTATGATGTAAAGCAAATTCTTGTAGATAATGGAAGTTTGACTGATGTCTTGATGTACGATGTATTCTCCAAAATGTGTTTGCCTAGACAACAACTACAAAGATCCCCCATACCGCTCTTTGGTTTCGAGGGCAACCAAGTTTATGCCAAGGGGAAAATAGTGCTGCCTGTAACCTTTGGCACCGAGCCTCGACAAAAGACATTGCCGATCAACTTCACAATGGTCCAGATCCCCTCAGCATACAATATTATTATGGGGCGGCCTGCCTTGAACAAGTTCCAGACTGTAATCTCCTCTCACTACCTCTTGGTATGCTTCCCTACCAGAAATGATGTTGGAGAAGTTAGAGGAAACCAGAGGATGGCATGACAGTGTCTAATGATTGAAGACCAGCATTTCAAGGATTCGACTACTCGGGATCAACTGGATTCGAGGGATTCAAACACAAATCTTGGCGAATCCATGGAGAGGACCATCCCGATACCTTTGAAAGAGGAAGATCCCTCCAGAGTTGTGCAGATCGGGAGCGCGCATGATAAGGAAACCAGAATGGAGCTGATCCGTTTCCTCAGGGACAACGCTGATGTCTTCACCTGGTCGGCTTCGGACATGCCCGGGATTCCTGCCGAAGTGATTACTCATCGGCTAGAAGTAACCCCTGGGTACAAACCGGTACGGCAGAAGAAGGGATCTTCGCCCCCGAGAGACAGCAAGCCGTAGATGAAGAGGTGATGTGGAACAATGAGGTAGGGCTAGGGATGCTAGATGCTAGTAAGGATGCTTATGATGCAAGGAATTTCTTTTTTTTTTAGGGTTGATGAGTTTTTTTGGTGTTTTTCTTAGGGTTTTGATTCCCGATCACAAGCAACGACAAGAAATAAGAAAGATGAGTAACGGAAACTTATGCTAGCAGTTCAAGTCCTAAAAAAAGTGAGAACGAGAACAGGACCCCGGGATTAAGAAACCCTGGTAGGACTAGCTCGACATACAATACCTACTTAGAAGATAGAGAGAAAGCAAACCTTACACTTTTGAAGTGCCCGGTATAGAGATCGCTCAACTCGGTGGATGCGGCCTGGATGCCCGAGCAGTCGAACCCGTGGAAGCACTGGCTTTGGGTCGGGAGGTCACGATGGAAAAGCAGACTGTCTCCGATGCCCGAGATGCTAGGGAGGACCTGTAGGCAAACAAAAGAAGGATCGACGAGATGTGGAGATGCTCGGAAAAGGAACTTATATGGAGTTGGGAAGGGGCTTCGATCCCGGTGTCTGGCTGGAGTCCGAAGTCGAAGTTGGAGATAACTTGGGGCCTCTCACCCTGCGACGTCCCGGAGGACGAAGGAATGTGGCCTCACACCACGCGACATCCTGGAGGATGAAGGATTCGCGATGCTTTGGGGCGACAGACAGGTGGCCTCACACCACTCGACGTCCCTGGGGATGAAGGCAACTTCACTCAAACCTAGCCTAAGAGACAATGGTTGGAGGATGGAAAACTCAAACATTTTTTCATTAATCATTCAATCATTCAATAGTTCTACAAGGGAGGGATTGGGTCCTTTAAATAGGCACCCAAGGCCCATTTGAAATTCAAATTACAACTTTCATGGTGGCGCCCAAAATTCTCCATCAACTCCTCTCTTTGGCCGACCAAATGACTTGGGGTTGGGCGTGGCATGTGGGAAGGCTTGGAAAGAGGGATTGGTCTCTTGACTTCCTTCCTTAGCATGCTTATTTTTGGAAGAAAGAGTGGGGCATGGCTTGCTTGGAGGGATGTGTTCCCTTGGATTCTTCAACGCCACCTCTTTGATTGATTCAAGGCCGACCAAGGGAGAGCTCCATGGGCGTTGCATGGTTGAGGGCTTGAAAAGGGGAGTGTGTCCTTTGACCTTCCTTCCTTGCATGAACACTTTGGAAAGAAAGCTTGGAAGGGGGCTTGCTTTGAGGCTTGGTTTCTTCAAGGATCTTCAACGCCCCTGTTTTGATGGAACAAGGCGTGATGTGGGGGAGGGAAGAGGGGGATGGTGTTTCTTCCTTCTAATGTCGCCCAAGGCGTGTGGAAAGCATGGGGGTGCCACTTTGTTTCCCTCCTTGGATGCCCAAGTGGCAGCTGATGTGGCACCACGTAAGTAGCTGAGGTGGCACCTGAGTTGGCATTATCCCAAGTGGAAGGGGTGGGTTGGCCCACCAGAACTTGAGTTGGTGAAGAAAACCAGGATGACTTCAATTGGGCTTGGGCCCAGTCCAATCTCAGACTCGAACAAATACAGGACTCATGACATAACTTGACCCAAATTGGTCAAGGTACAGGACTAAACAAATTTTGACAAGAAATTATGAAATTGTTTTGGCTCAAGGCCTTATTACAGGACTCATAGAAGGAGAACCCTAATCTGAGATCCACAGAGGGTTGAGGAGCCTCAATTGGATCCAGGTGCCCACACTAGTTCTCATAGGGTGGGAGGAACTCTACCCTGTCGAGTAAGGGTTAGCTAGGCTTTGATACCTTTCCAGGATGTCGGTGTCGATGCGCTGCAAGTCCTCCCGTGTGATCCATGAGTCATCGAATTCGGGTCGGCCTTGCCATCGGACCAGGTAACACTGGTAGCCTTTGCCCCAGGTAGTGATGGCTTGGTCATCCAGGACATGCTCGATCCGTTCTCCTCGCTCAGGTATATTTGGAGGTGGACACTCAGGTTCAAGTTCACTCTCAAAAGGTAGGTCAGGCTCAAATGGCTCACTGGATATGTTTGTGGGTTCTCTATACTCGACTAAGTCAGAGATATTGAATGTCGAGCTAATTCCATAATCCGGAGGTAATTCTACTACATAGGCATTAGGGCCCATTCTCCTAATCACTTTAAAGGGACCCGCCCCATGAGCATGAAGCTTCTTAATGGTTCCCGGAGGAAACCGTTCAGGCCGGAGCCTAATCATTACAAAATCCCTTATTTCAAACTCTTTGGCTCACTTTTGGGAATCAGCCAAATTATTTTAAAAATTGTATTTAATGCATAATCCTAACATGTTGCAAAATGTAGACTCAACTATGCAATCTTATTGAGAAAAAATTTTATTGGACTCCTAGGACCTAAACCTAACAAACTTTTGACTCTCTAGGTTTGACCCTAGTCTGGTATGCACAAGAAAAATTATTAAGGATCCCTAGCAAATGCCATAAAGTATACCAGAATTAGAGGGCAAAAGGGATGGGCTCTAAGGAGTCACGCATTCTGGTAATCTCAAATAAAAGTAACCCCATGGTTCTAGAAATGTGAGAAGGTTCAGGGAAGGGTAGGAAATAGGAGTCGGAGTCTTGGGGTGGCTTATGGAAAACATAAAACAGACCTTGGTTATTCAGGATGACCTTAAAACTTGGGCATCGTTCTATAGGTGTCATATGGTCCACTTGTTCCGGTAGATCTTGGGGCTCACTAGGGTCCACCCCACAGTGAGAAAGGTCTGTTAAAGAGGATCCTGGGACCAAGTCTATAGTATGATGGAAGTTTCTCAGGGATGGAAGTTGATCAGGTAACTCATCGGGAACTTCATCCTCAATTTCTTTCCGAGCTTCAACCATCTCTTGAAGATGTTCTCTTTGGATCGGTTCATTAAGGGTTGGTTCATGAACTCCTGTGGAAAAGACTGGTGAATCCTCATGTTCATTTACTAGATGTGATCCTGGCTCTGTCATTCCCTCTTCAAATTTTGGAGTAGGTTCAGGATCATTTTTCTTGGATTCCTCAATGATTTCACCCTCAGGCCCATCTTCTACTAAACTTGACTCATAGATGCTTTCTTTCAATTCTTTAATGGGCTCAGGAGTTTCTTTTCCTAGATTTTCAATGGGTTCAGCCTTAAAGTCTTCATTGGGCTCAGGGGTTTTTGTATTCAAATTCTCAGAATGTTCATCCTTCTCTCCCTGAAACTCTTCTTCTAACCCATTATCCTTGATCAAGTTAACTTCAGGCTTCTTTTCTTTAAGGCTACTTGATCCTTTCTTGACTGGGTCCTTTGGCTGGATTGGGTTGATTGTAATCTTTTTCCCTTGGTGGAGAAAGACACAGGTATTGGATCGACCATAAAGGGTGGCATCATGGTCGAAAAGCCAGGGTCGTCCTAGGATGATACTACCCACACCCATGGGTAAGACGTCACACCAAATTGACTCTTCATAGGAACTCATTTTTATCTTGATTTGGCACCTAGACTTTATAGGGATTGAAGTTGAATCTATCCAGGAGACTTTGTAAGGGTTGGGGTGGGGAACTGTGGCTAGTCCTAAGGATTTGACTGTACTCAAGGACATGGCATTAACATAGCTTCCACTATCAAAGATGACCTTACAAACCTTATCTCCTAGCTTGATCATGGTCTGTAGGATGTTGGTCCTACGCCAGTCTTCCTATATTATGTTTTGGGCTAGGATGCATCTGACTACTCCTAGAAGGTCTTCAGATTCATTTAGCTCTTCCTCTAGGGGTCTTATTCTGGCCTCTATCTGGTCCAGTCTATTGATCAACTGGGTCATGGATTGGGTTAAGGCTCCAATGTCGGCTCGCAGTTGGTCCATGGTGTCGGTAGAGGGTGGAGAAGGTGGGTGAAAAGAGGTTCCTGATCTAGTGCCCATGTAACAAAACGATGCTACGGTTTGCTAGACCTAGGAGATCTCTCCAAATGTAAAGTCAAGAAGATGAACCTGGAAGTAGTAACTTGGCACCTGGCCAGGTAAGTGTAAGGTGAGTGGAGGTTCCTCTTTGCTTGCCTAGACACCAATTAAAAATTGGCCAGGTAAGCGAACCAACCCACTTCCCTTCGAGCTCTAGTTCTGAACCACTTGCCTAGACACCAGCTACACAAGCACACACCAACAAGCAATCTAGCTTGGCTCGGCACTTGGGTTGACCCGACTTCGTGGGTGTCCCTAGCTCACTAGAGCAGATTAAATGTTTAATTGATTTTAGTTAATGGCTAGGGTTCGATATGCTGGGTGGTGGTTTTTGGGCTAGGGATAGGTAATGAAATCCTGACCCTATGTTAAATTGACGCTCTTAAGATAAGTTATGCAAAATAAAGTACAATAATGACTAATGAAATGACTTAAATTTTTTTTTGTTCTTTTGTGTCTTTTAGATGGGTGAATGATAAACAAAATGCAGGAATTAAAACATGCAAGAAACAAGCAAGATGGAGGAATGAATCAAAAATGAGATGCTTGCTGAAATTTCAGACCTGAGATTTTCTCAGGCAGTATTTCGGCTAGTAGAAACACTACAAAATGAAATAAAATTTGAGAAAATAGACAAAAATACTATGAAATTAATGTGATCTAACAAAATAGAAATAATAAAATTTGAATATCTCTACAGAGAGAAACAATCCAATGATCAGACCATATACAGACTGACCAGAATGCAGAAAATGAAACAAATGCACTAGTCCTAGCCTTGCTCTGATACCAAGATTGATGTGGAACAATGGGGTAAGGCTAGGGATGCTAGATGATATTAAGGATGCTTATGATGCAAAGAATTTCTTTTTTTTTTAGGGTTGATGAGTTTTTTTGGTGTTTTTCTTAGGGTTTTGATTCTCGGTCACAAGCAACGACAAGAAATAAGAAAGATGAGTAACGGAAACTTACGCTAGCAGTTCAAGCCCTAAAAAAGTGAGAACAAGAACAGGACCCCGGGATTAAGAAACCTCGATAGGACTAGCTCGACATACAATACCTACTTAGGAGATAGAGAGAAAGCAAACCTCACACTTCTGAAGCGCCCGGTGCAGAGATCGCTCAACTCGGTGGATGCGGCCTGGATGCTCGAGCAGTCGAACCCGTGGAAGCACTGGCTTTGGGTTGGGAGGTCGCGATGGCAAAGCTGACCATCTCCGATGCCCGAGATGCTAGGGAGGACCTGTAGGCAAATAAAAGAAGGATCAGCGAGATGTGGAGATGCTCGGAAAAGGAATTGAGATGGAGTTGGGAAGGGGCTTCGAGCCCGGTGTCCGGCTGGATTCCGAAGTTGAAGTTGGAGATAACTTGGGGCCTCGCACCCTATGATGTCCCGTAGGACGAAGGAATGTGGCCTCATACCACGCGATGTCCTGGAGGATGAAGGATTCGCGATGCCCTGGGGCGACGGACAGGTGGCCTCACACCACTCGATGTCCCTGAGGACGAAGGCAACTTCACTCAAACCTAGCCTAAGAGACAATGGTTGGAGGATGGAAAACTCAAACATTTTTTCATTAATCATTCAATCATTCAATAGTTCTACAAGGGAGGGATTGGGTCCTTTAAATAGGCACCCAAGGCCCATTTGAAATTCAAATTACAACTTTCATGGTGGCGCCCAAAATTCTCCATCAACTCCTCTCTTTGGCCGACCAAATGACTTGGGGTTGGGCGTGGCATGTGGGAAGGCTTGGAAAGAGGGATTGGTCTCTTGACTTCCTTCCTTAGCATGCTTATTTTTGGAAGAAAGAGTGGGGCATGGCTTGCTTGGAGGGATGTGTTCCCTTGGATTCTTCAACACCAACTCTTGGATTGATTCAAGGCCGACCAAGGGAGAGCTCCATGGGCGTTGCATGGTTGAGGGCTTGAAGAGGGGAGTGTGTCCTTTGACCTTCCTTCCTTGCATGAACACTTTGAGAAGAAAGCTTGGAAGGGGGCTTGCTTTGAGGCTTGGTGTCTTCAAGGATCTTCAACGCCCCTGTTTTGATGGAACAAGGCGTGATGTGGGGGAGGGAAGAGGGAGATGGTGTTTCTTCCTTCCAATGTCGCCCAAGGCGTGTGGAAAGCATGGGGGTGCCACTTGGTTTGCCTCCTTGGATACCCATGTGGTAGCTGATGTGGCACCACGTAAGTAGCTGAGGTGGCACCTGAGTTGGCATTATCCCAAGTGGAAGGGGTGGGTTGGCCCACCAGAACTTGAGTTGGTGAAGAAAACCAGGGTGACTTCAATTGGGCATGGGCCCAGTCCAAACTCAGACTCGAACAAATACAGGACTCATGACATAACTTGACCCAAATTGATCAAGGTACAGGACTAAACAAATTTTGACAAGAAATTATGAAATTGTTTTGGCTCAAGGCCTTATTACAGGACTCATAGAAGGGGAACCCTAATCTGAGATCCACAGAGGGTTGAGGAGCCTCTGTCGGATCCAGGTAATGTAAGCTTATGCTAGCAGTTCAAAGCCCTAAAAGTGAAAACGAGAACAGGACTCCGGGATTAAGAAACCCCGGTAGGACTAGCTCGACTTACAATATCTACTTAGGAGATAAAGAGAAAGGAAACCTCAAACTTCTGGAGCGCCCGGTACAGAGATCGCTCAACTTGGTGGATGCGGCCTGGATGCCCGAGCAGTCGAACCCGTGGGAGCACTGGCTTGGGGTCGGGAGGTCGCGATGGCAAAGCTAACTGTCTCCAACACCCGAGATGCCAGGGAGGACCTGTAGGCAAACAAAAGAAGGGTCAGCGAAAGGTGGAGATGCACGGAAAGGAATTGAGATGGAGTTGGGAAGGGGCTTCGAGCCCGGTGTCCGGTTGGATTCCAAAGTCGAAGTTGGAGATAACTTGGGGCCTCGCACCCCGTGATGTCCCGGAGGATGAAGGAATGTGGCCTCACACCACGCGACGTCCTGGAGGATGAAGGATTCGCGACGCCCTGGGGCGACGGACAGGTGGCCTCACACCACTCGACGTCCCTGGGGACGAAGGCAATTCCACTCAAACCTAGCCTAAGAGACAATGGTTGGAGGGTGGAAGAAACTCAAACTTTTTCATTAATCACTCAATCATTCAATAGTTCTACAAGGGAGGGATTGGGTCCTTTAAATAGGCACCCAAGGCCCATTTGAAATTCAAATTACAACTTTCATGGTGGCACCCAAAATTCTCCATCAACTCCTCTTTTTGGCTGACCAAATGACTTGGGGTTGGGCTGGCATGTGGGAAGGCTTGGAGAGGGAGATTGGTCTCTTGACTTCCTTCCTTAGCATGCTTATTTTGGGAAGAAAGAGTGGGGCATGGCTTGCTTGGAGGGATGTGTTCCCTTGGATTCTTCAACGCCATCTCTTGGATTGATTCAAGGCCGACCAAGGGAGAGCTCCTTGGGCGTTGCATGGTTGAGGGCTTGAAGAGGGGAGTGTGTCCTTTGACCTTCCTTCCTTGCATGAACACTTTGGGAAGAAAGCTTGGAAGGGGGCTTGCTTTGAGGCTTGGTTTCTTCAAGGATCTTCAACGCCCCTGTTTTGATGGAACAAGGCGTGATGTGGGGGAGGGAAGAGGGGGATGGTGTTTCTTCCTTCCAATGTCGCCCAAGGCATGTGGAAAGCATGGGGGTGCCACTTTGTTTCCCTCCTTGGATGCCCAAGTGGCAGCTGATGTGGCACCACGTAGGTAGCTGAGGTGGCACCTGAGTTAGCATTATCCCAAGTGGAAGGGGTGGGTTGGCCCACCAAAACTTGAGTTGGTGAAGAAAACCAGGGTGACTTCAATTGGGCTTGGGCCCAATCCAAACTCAGACTCGAACAAATACAGGACTCATAACCTAACTTGACCCAAATTGATCAAGGTACAGGACTAAACAAATTTTGACAAGAAATTATGAAATTATTTTGGCTCAAGGCCATATTACAGGACTCATAGAAGGGGAACCCTAATCTGAGATCCACAGAGGGTTGAGGAGCCTCTGTCAGATCCAGGTGCCCACACTAAGAGGTTGGCAAGCTCCTCAGGGCAGGGTTCATCAGAGAGGCCAGCTACCCCGAGTGGCTATATGGTCATGGTGAAGAAAGCTAGCAGCAAGTGGAGGATCTGCATCGACTATACAGATCTCAACAAGGCTTGCCCAAAAGATAGCTTCCCTCTCCCAAAGATTGATCAACTGGTCGATGCTACTGCCGACCACCAGTTGCTGAGCTTTATGGACGCCTTCCTTGGCTACAACCAGATCAGAATGGATCTGCAAGATGAGAAGAAGATGGCATTCATCACTGACAAAGGTCTCTACTGCTACAAGATGATGCCGTTCGGCCTCAAGAATGCTGGAGCAACATTTCAAAGACTCATCAATAAGATGTTTGAAAAGCAACTAGGAAGAAATATGGAGGCCTATGTTGATGACATGATCGTCAAGAGTCTCCACCGGAGAGACCACATCCATGACTTGAAGGAGTCATTCAGCACTCTCCGGCGCTACCAAATGATGTTAAACCCGGCCAAGTGCGCCTTCGGGGTCACGTCGGGTAAATTCCTGGGCTTCCTTGTCACCAAACGAGGGATTGAGGCCAACCCCGAGAAGATCCAGGACTTGAAGGATATGCGACATCCCTCCTATAAAAAAGAAGTCCAACAGTTAACAGGAAGGATTGCCTCCCTAAGCAGATTTATCTCTCGGTCCACCAAGAAATGTCTTCCGTTCTTCAAGGTACTTCGACAATCAAAGGGCTTCAAATGGTCCGAAGACTATCGCGTTGCCTTTGAGAAATTGAAAAAGTATTTGGAGACCCCACCATTACTCTCCAAGCCAAAAGAAGGCGAGGTCCTCTACCTGTACTTCTCTGCTTCAGACGAAGCAGTGAGCTCGATTCTTGTCCGGAAGGAGGAAGATGGGTCCCACAAGCCGATCTACTACATCAGCAAGATCCTGCATGATGTAGAAACGCAGTATACAAAGATGCAGAAGCTGATCTACTCTTTAGTGATTGCGGCAAAGCAACTACGGCATATTTCCAGGCCCACGCTATCGTGGTGCTGACTGATCAACCTCTCAAGGCCGTTCTTCGATCTCCGGACACTTCTGGAAGGATAGCCAAGTGGACTATGAAGCTAAGCAAATTTGACATTAGCTTCCAGCCTCAAGCGGCTATGAAGGCCCAGGCGCTCTCTGATTTCTTGGTTGAGTGCACATAGAAGTCTAAAGATGAAGTCTCTTCGAAAGAAGAAAAAGCCCCGAAGGAGACGAAGTCCGTTTGGGTGCTTCATGCGGACGGAGCTTCCAATGCTATCGGATGCGGGGCTGGACTCATGTTGGCTGAAATAGATGGCCATATCATAGAGTATGCACTACGTTTCTCCTTCCATGCCTCCAATAATCAGGCCGATACAAGACCCTACTCGTCGAACTTCGGATCGCCAAAGATCTGGGAGTTCGGCAGCTCCGAGCCTTCTCCGATTCTCAACTGGTTGTGAATCAAGTCAATGGAGAATACGCAGCCAAAGATCCAACCATGGTGCAATACCTGGAGAAGGTTCAGGCTTTATCCTTACAACTAGAACATTTTGAAATTATTCATGTTCCCCCATCAAAGAACTCCTGGGTGGATGCACTGTCTCAACTGGCAACTACAGCACCGGAGTCTCTCGGGCTCATCTTTGTTGAACATCTTGAAACTCCAAGCATTGCCAAAAAGGTTGCGAAGGTGCGCCAGATTGATACTGAGCCAAGCTGGATGGATCCTATCATCAGATTCCTGAATGAAGGAAAACTGCCGGAAGATAAGGCAGAGGCCAAGAAGATCCGCTGGATGGCATATCAATAGTAATCTTAGATGGAACCCTCTATAAGAGATCGTTCTCCCAACCACTGCTAAATGCTTAGGACCCACCGATGCAGATTATGCTTTGAGAGAGGTCCACGAGGGCATATACGGGGATCACTTGGGAGGCAGATCTCTAGTATACAAGATTATTCGACAAGGGTATTACTGGCCCTCCATCCAGAAGGATTCAGCTGATTTTATAAGGAAGTGTGACCAATGCCAGAGGTATGCCAATGTGCAGAGACAACCTGCAAGTCACCTGACTCAGTTGGCATCCTCATGGCCTTTTGCCCAGTGGGGGATGGACATTCTTGGCCCGTTTCCACTAGCATCAGGACAAAGGAAGTTTCTCCTAGTGGCCATCGACTATTTCATGAAGTGGGTGGAAGCCGAACCATTGGCCCAGATCATAGAAGGCAAGGTGAAAAATTTTGTGAAAAATTTTATCATCTTCAGGTTCGGCATCCCACATGTCATCATCACAGACAATGGGAGATAATTTGACAATCCGAAGTTCAAGGACTTCTGTGCTCAGTACCATATCCAGCATCGGCTAACATCCGTTACTCATCCACAGTACAACGGAGAAGCCGAAGTCACCAACCAGACCATCCTCCATGGTCTGAAGATAAGGTTGAACGCCGCCAAAGGGATTTGGGCCGAAGAACTGACCTCCATTCTTTGGGCGACCGAACTACCCCAAGAACGGCCATCGACGAATCTCCGTTCAACCTAGCCTACGGTATCGAAGCATACTACCTATCGAAGTCTCCCTACAGTCCCTGAGAATTGACAACTATGAAGAGCCTAAGAATTCTGATCACAGAAGGATTGATCTGGATTTGCTAAGCACCAGGTTACAGGCCTAGATAAGAATGGCAGCATACCAGCAAAAGATTATCAAGTACTACAACTCAAGGGTGAAGGAGCAAACTTTCTACACGGGGGACATGGTATTGCGAAGAGCAGAAGTGTCCAGGCCAACAGAATAGGATAAACTCTCCCCCAACTAGGAAGGCCCATATCAAGTCAAAGATGTCATTCGACCAGGGACATATCGACTCAAGACCCTGGAGGGGAAGACCCTATCCCGGTCATGGAATGTACAAAACCTTCGCAAATACTATCAATGAAAAAGTTCCAAAAAATTCTTGTGTAAAGCTTCTCAACTCTACTCAACTCAGAATGGCTAGTTGCATCGATTGAATGACAACAGCCTGCGCAAAGGAGAGTCTGATCCACTTACCTTATCGGTATGCTCGACGAGCACAATGGATGGCCTAATCAGGCCACCAAAAAGATCAAAGCGTAGGGATGGTTTTCGTAACCTACCCTACGGTGAATCCGAACATGCGCCGAGGCGAGCCTGAACAGCCTACCTTAATTACGACAGAAAGAGCACAGGGACGGTGTAAACACCTTACCCTACGGAAAATCCGAACACGTGCCTAAAAGGACTACTGTCATCCTTTCTGTCAACAACAGTCGTTCTCAGAATGGTCCAACTGACCCTACTTCTTCTCTACAGACCGCAAGTGGTCTACGGAGTCTACATTACGGACAAATCATGATGCAACACATCACAGAAAATATGCAGGAAGAGGTAAAAGAAAAGATCTTTCATTTCTTTCAAATTTTTACAAAAAAAAAGAAAGAGAGAAAGAGAAAAGAAAGAAAGAAACTCTCATAAAAAGAGAGCAAGAAAAAAGAAAAGAAACTCTCTTAAAGAGAAATATATATAAAAAAAAAAAAGAGCAGCAGCAGCGACAGCAAAGTTGGAAAATTTTTAATAACTCCCCGATGGGTTTTTCCTGTACTGTCAGGGAGAGACCAGATGGGACGATGAAGGGCCCTCGGGGTTCCCGTCCGAACTCGAATCCGACCCCTCATTGGAGTCAAAGTCGAATTCATGGCCGGGGAAGGGAACAGAGGGCTTGATGTTATACAGGCCCTTCAAGTTGTAAAACTTGGAGGCCTTCCTCCGACACTCCCAGAACCCCTGATGGAAGGAGTCCAGGGCCACCGCGATGAGCTCATCCTTGAAGGCGGTCGAGGCTTTGAAATTTGCAACGGCGTCCGCCGCCTCCTTCCTAGCCTCCTCTGTTGCCGTCATCGCCACCGTGACCTGGGCCCAGGCTTCCCTCAAATGGGCCTCCAACTGTCAGACCTTCTTCTCCAGTTGGTCCAAAAGAGGCCCCTCCTCTTTGCCTTCCGGCTCAGGCAGCTTCTAGCTTTGCTTCCTCTTGGGGTCGATGGCCCTCCTCTTCGCTGCGCGACGAAGCTTGTAAGTGCTGAACCTTATTGTTAATGGGAGGAAGATACCAATGGAAACGATGGCCTTCGATAGCAGGAGGGCAGGGTCCTATTTATAGAAACCCTGCACCCACGACCGATTGTGGGGAGGCGTGTCCCACGTCCTTCCCAGCCATATGAGAAGGCACCATGTGTCCGGGCGATGCTTCGAGAACCAGAAAGTCTCTCGAAAGCCATCCCCAGGATAGCAACTGCCATTGCTTCGAATCCGGAGAAATCTGCATCGTGCGACTGCATCATTAATGGTCTCTTTTTGGGAAAAAGAGGCCTGACGGCTCATAAGGCACAAGAGATTACGACCGTACAAATTTTGACGTGCCACGTGGACAACAATGATCCTAATCCAATCTCCCTAATCACTGATTGGCGAGAAGATGACTCCTGTCCGCCCCAACGGACAAGCTCAACATCCGAAGAAAGGCAATGGAGTTTTGGTCCGTTCAAGAGTTCGTCCTCGCCGATTGAACGGCCTTCGGTCATGACTGTTCAACTAAATAGAAAAGAGAACGGTAGAACCAGTTCTTATCGACTAAATGGTCTCCGGACACGATTATTCGACTAAGTAGAAAAAAGAACAGGAAGATCGATTCAAGCAACACATGACACACAACAACACATGTGCAAAGAAAGGAGAATTCATTCCAAAATCTGGAAAAGTTGCAATACAAAGTTCATTGGCAATACAAGTAAGAAAGAAGGAAAATACATTCAAAGTGATCCAGGTCACTCAACATCAGCAGGAGAAGGCTCCACACCATAGGACTGGAGCAACTTGTCAACTTGCTCTGAGAGGATCTCATCAATCTGGGCCGGGATGGGAGAACCTTCAGCCTGGACTCCTCCAGCCTGAGTCACCTCCTGGGCCAGGATCGGAGCTGGGATCACCTCCGGATCTTCGACTGGGGTAGCAGCCTCCTCCACTGGACATAGCAACTCCTCGACCTTCCCTACGACTTCGGTGGTGCGGGCACCAGACTCAGAAGAAGACTTCAGAGCTCCATTTGGATCTCTGATTGACATTGCCCGAGAAATTAGGGTTTGTAATAAAGGTTGACCTGGTCAACCAGTTTATTTATTTTATTTATTTCTTGAGTCACCATTTAAATTTTGTTGAGTCATGTTGACTCAGTGCAAGTCCCAATGTGGTTTCAATTTGGTCCAAAATGGTGCCACATTTGTCTTCCAATCAAATCAAGGTTCAAGCAAGTGGAGGCCACACTCCAAGCCACACGCCCAGCCACACTCCGAGCACATGCCAGAGTCCAGGAGGCGCCACAGAGGCATCCCAGTGTCTTGGTCCCCACATCCAAAGAAGAAAAAATCAAATTGGAGGCTACTTTAAAGGAGGCGCCCATACCTGCCTATTTTACCTAAGCAAAGAAGGAAGAAGACTTCTCTTGGAGAAGAAATCAAAGAAGGATATCCAACCTACTCCTAATTGAAGTTCAAATCAAAATCAAAGAGCTTAACTTGGAGTGGAAGAAAAGAAGAAATGCCATAAGAAGAAGAGGACTCCAAATCCAAATCAAACTCCAAAGGAGGTGCCATAAAAATTCCAAAAAAATTTCTTTATGGCCGTCCCAATTTTTTTTGAACTCTTGGTCGGCCAAGAGAGAAGATTTTCTACCTAATCTAGGGGTTGGAGGAGTTTAGTCCCACATGGGAATTTGTACAAGCTTGGAGAAAATTTTAGGTCTATATAATAGACCTCTCTTTGTAACTTTGAAAAATCAATGAAGAAAATTATTTTTTTGCTATTCTCTTGTGTTGAGTGACCTAGGTCTCTCTTCTTCCGCACTATTCTAAGTGTTGAGCTCCGTGAGGGGGTAATCCGAGTTCCATTGGAGCCTTGAGGAGGTGAGAGATCTCCATCTTTATCCAAAACCCTAGGTTAGCCACTTGAAATTCCAAAAACCTAGCCGCCCTTCATTATTTTCAATCCATCAAACCCTAGATCCATCCATCTCCCACGGCCTCTCTCTCTCTACAAGTCCAGGCCGTCCACCTTCATCCAGATCCAGTCCGGCTACTTCAGATCCAGAGCAAGTTCCAAGGAAAATCACTTCAACATCCAGGAGAATCCAGTTTTCAGCAATTTCAATCTTCAAGTTCATCAACCTGGTAAATCTTTCCCTTGACTCTCTGATTCCATCAATTGTTTTTCTTCTCTTCCAGATCTTGAGTTCAGGAGAAGCCAACCCACCAAAGGACCAGTATTGGAGGATCCATTACGAAGGTATCTGAATCCGAGGATCCAACAATCTGCTCGGGAGAGTTCTTCCACCAAAATCTGTGAAGATCATTGTCTGGTTAGACAAACCATCTCTTCTCTTTATTTCTGTTCTGCTGAAAGTTCGGAGTGAAACCCTAGGTCTGGGAGTTTCTCAACCCCCAGCGATCCGTTGCTTCTGAACTACTCTGATAATTTAGTTTCCTTAAAATTGTGCTTTCAATTATCATATTAGTATCTTTCAATGTTAGGTTAACTTTTCTTTGATTTGAAGCCAACTTCTACAAACATATAAAAACAACAAAAAAATTAGTTAATCTTAATTTACTTCCGCATCGCATCCCTTTATTTGTTCTGCATCATTTTTGGTATCAGAGCCCAGTCTAGGATTTCTGATTTGCTTGCTTGCTTTGATTGTTCTCTTTTTATTTTGTCTGCTCGAAGTAGACTCCCCAGGACGTCCGGTCCTAGGAACTAAGCGAGGCACAAGCCTCCTCCTCCCATTCCACGGGGTGTTTCTAGGGCGTGTAGGGGATCCATTGGGTTATAACTTCGTAGCAGGGATTATAAACGGGGAAGACAATCTAGTTGCAGCCCATAATTGCCCTGTTTTCTAAATTATTTCTCCCTGCATAAAACTCCGAATTGCATGATTTTTGCTTCGTTGAAACCAGTATAATTGAACCTATTTTTCATAAGTTTTCTGTGATTTATTGGTTTCGGTAAAAATTCTGAGAATTAAAATACAGCAACTCTGTTTTTTGTGTTCTGCAATTCAATTCTTTTTGGAGTGATCATCTCATAATTTACTTAAGGGCAATTGAGCATTTAAGATAAGGGGAGGAGTTGATTACCTCTCCTTAGCCCAAAACCACCATCCAATCATTCGAACCTAGACCTAATTTAAAATCAGTTAGACCTAATTTGTCCTAGTGGGCTAGGGACACCAATTGGTCGGGTCTAGGCTAGTGTTGAGTCAGTTTGCCGAGTTATTCTGTGTGTGCTTAGCACTCAGTGTCTAGAACGGTGGTTTAGGGACTACGTCCCGAAGGGCTTGTGTGCTGGTCCGCCTACCTGGCCAATCACTGATTGGTGTCTAGGATTGGCAATCAAGGACCTAACACTCCCCTTACACCTGCCTGGCTGAGTCCTGAGTTACTACAGGCTAGCTTGCCACTCTGATTGGGCATCTAGTTTGGACTCTAGGTCTAGTGATCCAGTAGTCAATTTAGTCTAGTCTTATTTTGTGTGCTTGCTTGAATCATCATGTCTACCAGAAACGGAGTGCCATATCAACCTGGTCAAACCCAACCTGATTTAGAGGCCATGATCAGAACTCTTACTGAAAGTATGGCTAAAATGAATCAGGATATGACAAACACTGTGGCCCAGTTTAGCGCACAAATTCATGAGGATCTTACCCAACTTAGGGACCGAGTCCAAGTACTTGAAGAACCTAGACATCGGAATTGGACTCCTGACCCCGATTTTAATGTGCCTCAACCTCACCCACATCAGGAGCCTAGAAGGCCTCTATATAGAGATCCTGAACCTAATCATAGGAGGCCTGACCCAGAGCCTGAAGATAGAGATGATAGGTTCATCAGGAACATCAAATTAGATGCACCCACTTTTGATGGTAGTCTGAACCCTAAGGTGTATTCTGATTGGGAGGGTGAGATGGACCAATACTTTGAGTGGTATGCTATGTCTGAGGAGAGGAAATACAAGTTTGCCAAGATGAAATTAGTGCATCAAGCTAGGTTATACTGGGGGAACATTGAGCTAACCACTAGGAGACGGAATGTTGAGCCCATAACCACTTGGCAAGGTATGAAAGAAAAACTGAGAGATAAATACCTACCCATTTCATACCAGCAAAACCTGTTAGACCAATGGCAAAACCTGAAACAAGGAAACCGATCTGTCTCAGACTACATAGCTACTTTTGATGAATACCTAATGAGATGTGATGTGAGTGAAGCCCACGAAGTCACTTTGTCTAGATTTAGGGCTGGACTGAGGGAAGAAATCAAGAGAGAACTATTTCTGAGAGAGGTTACTGATCTAGACCAAGCCTACCAGATTGCACTGAACACTGAGAAATTTCAGAGAGGACCTATACCTTCTAGAGTTAGTGCCCCAATCCCAAGGAATGTACCTAGCCAAGTTATCCCTAGTAAACCTTTTCAGGGTACTTCTACCCCTAGACCCATGGACAAAGGTAAGGCACCTGACACCCAGAGAACCCCTAGTTCAAATATCACCTGTTTTAAGTATCAGAAACCAGGTCACATTTCCAGTTAGTGTACTGCCATAGCCTGTTTCAAGTGTCATAAGGTAGGTCATGTTGCTAGCCAGTGCCCACGGAGATCCCTTTACATAGAAGAGGGAGAGAATGATAATTCCGAGCCCAGTGAGGAATTTGAAGAAGAAGTTTATGAGGCCGAAATGAATTTGGTTGAGGAGTATGAAGGAGAGGAGGAACCCAATGAATCTGACCAACTAGAAGTTGTAAGATGCATCCTATCCCAGAATCTAGTTCAAGAGGATTGGCGTAGGACTAACATCCTACAGACTTTTCTTAAATTAGGGGATAAGGTATGTAAGATCATCATAGATAGTGGGAGCTGTGTAAATGCCATCTCTACTAGCACTGTCAAGATGTTAGGCTTAATCCCAGTTCCCCATCCCAACCCCTATAAGATTTCTTGGGTAGATTCTACCTCCATACCCATCCAGTCTAGATGTCAAGTCCAAATCAAAATGCAATCTTAACACGAAAAGATTTGGTGCGATGTTTTACCCATGGGGGTGAGCAGTATAATTCTCGGAAGACCTTGGTTGTATGATCATGATGCCACCCTCTTAGGAAAATCCAATACCTGTGTCTTTAGTTTCAATGGGAAGAAGATTACGATCCATTCCGTTCCCCCTAAGGACAAGGTAACTAAAGGAGCCGGTAAGGTTAAGGAGATGAAAACTGGAGTGAACCTAATCAGTGCTAAGGATCTAGAACAAGAAATTCATAGTGGTTCACCCATCTGGATGTTGACTGCTAAGGAACTTAGAACTTCGGAACCCTCAGAGCCTCCTCAAGAAGTTAAACCTGTGTTAAAAGAATTTGAGGATGTCTTTCCCGAGGATTTGCCAGACCACCTTCCACCTCTTAGGGATATCCAGCATGCCATAGATCTAATCCCAGGAGCGACTTTGCCCAACTTGCCCCATTACAGGATGAATCCATCTGAGCATGAAGAACTGCAAAAGCAGGTTGGAGAATTATTGAGGAAGGGATTTATTAGAGAAAGTCTTAGCCCTTGTGCAGTCCCAGCCTTACTGACCCCAAAGAAAGATGGCACGTGGAGGATGTGTGTTGACAGTCGTGCCATCAATAAAATTACAATCAAATATAGGTTTCCCATCCCTAGACTAGATGACATGCTTGATATGATGGCTGGTGCAATGGTTTTTTCTAAGATTGATCTCAAAAGCGGCTATCATCAGGTTAGGATTAGACCCGGGGATGAATGGAAAACTGCTTTCAAAACTAAGGATGGTCTTTATGAATGGGTTGTTATGCCTTTTGGGTTGTCCAATGCCCTTAGTACTTTCATGAGAATTATGACCCAGGTACTTAGAGCTTTCATAGGAAAATTTGTGGTGGTCTATTTTGATGACATCCTGATCTATAGTAAGACCCCAGCAGATCACCTAGGCCATCTTAGAGCAGTCTGCCAAGTTTTGAGGAATGAGAGACTCTACGGTAATCTTAAGAAGTGTGAATTCATGACTAGTAGAGTTATCTTTCTTGGTTTTGTAGTAACCCCTGATGGCGTGGCGGCCGATCCTGAGAAAATTAGGTCCATAGTAGACTGGCCAGAGCCAACCAATGTGCATGAAGTTAGAAGTTTCCACGGCTTGGCTACCTTCTATAGGCGATTCATCAAGGGGTTTAGTACTTTAGCTGCTCCTATCACTGATTGTATTAGGAAGGGAGAATTTCATTGGACTAAGTCAGCCCATAAAGCCTTCCTAGATCTTAAGGATAAAATGACCCAGGCACCCATTCTGAGATTACCCGATTTTTCTAAAGTATTTGAGATTGCCTGTGATGCTTCAGGTGTAGGAATAGGTGGAGTCCTAAGCCAAGAGAATCATCCCATAGCGTTCTTTAGTGAAAAACTTAATGATGCTAAGCTTAGGTATTCTACCTATGATAAGGAATTTTATGCGGTGGTGCAAGCTTTGCGTTACTGGAGACATTATTTGCTACCGCAGGAATTTGTACTATTTTCGGACCATGAGGCTCTTAGATTTCTGAACTCCCAAAAGAAGCTTAACCCTAGGCATGCTAAGTGGGTAGAATATATCCAGTCCTATACTTTTGTCCTGAAACATAAGGCTGGAGTTGAGAATAAGGTAGCTGATGCCCTTAGTCGCCGATCTCTGTTATTAACTTCTGTTAGAACTGAGGTCATAGGGTTTGAGCAAATCAAAGAGGAATATAAGTCTTGTCCGGATTTCACAACTGTGTATCAGGATCTAGTTCAAGGACCATCTAGTAATCACCAGGATTATACCCTTGTAGATGGTTTTTTGTTCTTCAAAAATAGGCTTTGCATCCCTAGAACTTCTCTTAGGGAATTTTTGATTTGGGAAATCCATGCTGGAGGTTTAGCCGGCCATTTTGGAAAAGACAAGACCATTCTAGCTATTGAAGACCACTTTTTCTGGCCTAGCTTGAAAAGGGATGTAGCTAATATTGTAGCTAGATGTCGAACCTGCGCTGTTGCCAAACAGCGAAAACAAAACACTGGCCTTTATACCCCACTCCCTGTCCCAGATCGTCCTTGGCAAGATGTGAGTATGGATTTTGTGTTAGGTTTACCTAAGACCCAGAGGAGACATGATTCTATCTGTGTCGTAGTCGACCGACTCTCTAAAATGGCCCACTTCTTGCCTTGTTCCCAAACCTTTGATGCGTCTAAGGTAGCCACACTTTTCTTCAATGAGATAGTTAGACTCCATGGCCTACCTAAGACAATCGTTTCAGATAGGGATGTCCGGTTCACCAGTTACTTTTGGAAGACCCTTTGGCATAAGTTAGGGACAAAACTTAAGTTTTCAACTGCCTATCATCCCCAAACTGATGGCCAAACTGAAGTAGTGAACCGTAGCCTAGGAAATCTGCTGAGATGTCTTGTTGGTGAAAACACCAGAAATTGGGATTTATACCTACCAAGGGCAGAATTTGCGTACAATGACTCGGTCAATAGGTCTACGGGTAAGAGTCCATTTGAAATTGTACATGGGTACAAACCTCACACACCTCTTGACCAAGTCCCTTTACCTGTCCACACTCGAGTCTCCGAATCTGCTGAGAATTTTGCACAGCATGTAAAAGACTTGCATAAAGAAATTCATGCCAAAATAAATTTAAGTAATGAAACTTATAAGAAGTTGGCTGATACTCAAAGGCGAGTCAAATCTTTTGTTGAGGGAGACTATGTGATGATTAGGTTAAGGCCTGAACGGTTTCCTCCTGGAACCGTTAGAAAGTTACATGCTAGGGGAGCTGGACCATTTAGAGTGGTAAAGAGAGTAGGATCCAATGCCTATGTGCTCGAGTTGCTTCCAGAACTAGGCATTAGCTCTACTTTCAACATTCCAGACTTAGTAGAGTACAGGGAGCCAGCTGTGATTCCTAGTGAGCCTTTTGAGCCTAACCCTATCATTGAGAGTGATCCCGACCCTGTGTGTCCACCAACAAACTGGCCTGTGAGGAAAGAGCAGATTGAAAAGATCCTGGATGATCAGGTTATCTCTACTCGTAATCGAGGATACCAAAGGTACCTGGTCCGCTGGCAAGGAAGGCCAGATTCTGATGACTCTTGGATCTCCCGAGAAGAATTACAAGAATTGGACCCAGACCTCTTGGAGAGATACCAGAGCCAACTTGAGCCTTACTCGACAGGGTCGAGTTCCTCCCACCCTGGGAGAATTGGTGCGGGCACCAGACTCAGAAGAAGACTTCAGAGCTCCATTTGAACCTCTGATTGACATTGCCCGAGAAATTAGGGTTTGTAATAAAGGTTGACCTGGTCAACCAGTTTATTTATTTTATTTATTTCTTGAGTCACCATTTAAATTTTGTTGAGTCATGTTGACTCAGTGCAAGTCCCAATGTGGTTTCAATTTGGTCCAAAATGGTGCCACATTTGTCTTCCAATCAAATCAAGGTTCAAGCAAGTGGAGGCCACACTCCAAGCCACACGCCCAGCCACACTCTGAGCACACGCCAGAGTCCAGGAGGCGCCACAGAGGCATCCCAGTGTCATGGTCCCAACATCCAAAGAAGAAAAAATCAAATTGGAGGCTACTTTAAAGGAGGCGCCCATACCTGCCTATTTTACCTAAGCAAAGAAGGAAGAAGACTTCTCTTGGAGAAGAAATCAAAGAAGGACATCCAACCTACTCCTAATTGAAGTTCAAATCAAAATCAAAGAGCTTAACTTGTAGTGGAAGAAAAGAAGAAATGCCATAAGAAGAAGAGGACTCCAAATCCAAATCAAACTCCAAAGGAGGCGCCATAAAAATTCCAAAAAAATTCCTTTATGGATGTCCCAATTTTTTTTGAACTCTTGGTCGGCCAAGAGAGAAGATTTTCTACCTAATCTAGGGGTTGGAGGAGTTTAGTCCCACATGGGAATTTGTACAAGCTTGGAGAAAATTTTAGGTCTATATAATAGACCTCTCTTTGTAACTTTGAAAAATCAATGAAGAAAATTATTTTTTTGCTATTCTCTTGTGTTGAGTGACCTAGGTCTCTCTTCTTCCGCACTATTCTAAGTGTTGAGCTCCGTGAGGGGGTAATCCGGGTTCCATTGGAGCCTTGAGGAGGTGAGAGATCTCCATCTTTATCCAAAACCCTAGGTTAGCCACTTGAAATTCCAAAACCCTAGCCGCCCTTCATTATTTTCAATCCATCAAACCCTAGATCCATCCATCTCCCACGGCCTCTCTCTCTCTACAAGTCCAGGCCATCCACCTTCATCCAGATCCAGTCTGGCTACTTCAGATCCAGAGCAAGTTCCAAGGAAAATCACTTCAACATCCAGGAGAATCCGGTTTTCAGCAATTTCAATCTTCAAGTTCATCAACCTGGTAAATCTTTCCCTTGACTCTCTGATTCCATCAATTATTTTTCTTCTCTTCCAGATCTTGAGTTCAGGAGAAGCCAACCCGCCAAAGGACCAGTATTGGAGGATCCATTACGAAGGTATCTGAATCCGAGGATCCAACAATCTGCTCGGGAGAGTTCTTCCACCAAAATCTGTGAAGATCATTGTCTGGTTAGACAAACCATCTCTTCTCTTTATTTCTGTTCCGCTGAAAGTTCGGAGCGAAACCCTAGGTCTGGGAGTTTCTCAACCCCCAGCGATCCATTGCTTCTGAACTACTCTGATAATTTAGTTTCCTTAAAATTGTGCTTTCAATTATCATATTAGTATCTTTCAATGTTAGGTTAACTTTTCTTTGATTTGAAGCCAACTTCTACAAACATATAAAAACAACAAAAAAATTAGTTAATCTTAATTTACTTCCGCATCGCATCCCTTTATTTGTTCTGCATCATTCGGCCTCCTCTGCTTCTTCTCCTTCCTCTCCAATTATGTTGTAGAAGGGAATGCTCGAAAGGTCGAGGTGAGGGAGGGTCTCCTTTACCTTGGAAAGCCCGTCATTGAAGCCGTGCTGGTAGGCATACAATGATGCTTCATCAATCTCTGTATGAAATTGTGAAGACATCTTGAAGTCAGCCACGGCACTGTCTACCCGCTTCCTCAAAGCTTTGGACTCCCTCTTGGCGGCTTTGGCCTCCCTCTTAGCAGCTTTGGATTCCAGGATCGCCTCTTCGGCCCTCCTAGAAGCCTCCTCCGTCACCTTGGACAGATTTTCCATCCTCTCCTGATCCTCCCTAGCAGCCCGCTCTAGGGATTTGACTTGCTTCCTGCTCCTGTTCCACCCTGCCTCTTGTCCCGCTATCCTCGAGTGGGCACTTTTCACTTCACCCTTCAGGTCATGAACTTCATCAGTTACCCGAACAAGAGAGTCCTCCATGGATTGCTTCAACTCTTCGGCTACTTCTCTGGCAGCCCTAGCGATCTGAAGCTCCTCCTTGAGGCCGTGGATGTGGCTGTCCATATTCCCCAGGCCTTCCTCCATGAAGGTGAAGTCATAGACCAACTACATCAAGAAAGAAGAATTCAGGATCAAATAACTCTCAAGACAAAGGAGGCGATGATAGTCATACCTGTTGCAGGGAGGCAAAGTCGGAATCGGACACTTTGAGAAAGCTCCAGTTCCGGAGAATTGCCAGGTTGTGGGGCAGTATCGTACCCTTCAACGCCTACCTGGTTTCGGCCGGGACCAGCATCCCTCCCATAGGCGGAAGCTCCGAAGAGTCAGTCGAACGGCCTCCAGCTGAAGAAGCCCAATGGACAAACTCTCCTTCGACTTGCCACGCTTTTCCCCTATCAGCGGCAGGGGGGCAAACCGGTGGCACATTCACTCCTTGAGGCGGGCTCCCCGTTATGTTGGCTGGGGAGGCGACCGCCGGTAGGGTTTCGACTGGATAGGGTCTCACCGGAGCCCCTTCCACGGCCACTACATCTTCCCTCGAGGTGCCTCGGGAGGACGAAGTGCTTTGGTCCCCTTCGGGACCATCCCTCCGAACTCTCTTTCGAAACGCAGACTTGGTGGAAGGGGCCTGTGCAACCCTCTTCTCCGAAGTCTGGCGAAGCCAGCTCAAATCGCACTTCATCCCACCACCTGCAGGCAAAGGGGATCATCTCAGTTAAATGAACTGCGATAAAACCTGAAGTAGTGGGGTAGAAATTCCCGTCACTATACCTAATGAGGGGAATTTACTAATTTCTACTCGATGGAGATTCCTCTCTTCCAATAACTCCCGGATAGGGGCAACTTCAGAGTTAGTCAGAAGATCATAGTTCGACTGATCGGTCACCAAGACCTTCTTTCCATCGTTAGCGGTCAGGCAAGGCTTCTTCCATACAATGTCGAAGCCCTATGGATCAAAAGATAACACAAATATGAAGACGGGTTTCCACCCGTGGATGGCACTGGGCATGTCCTTGATAACCCTACGGCCTGATCTAGGGCTAATCACCCACCATCCGTTGCTATGGAAGTCCCTCTTGAGGACGAAAAGGGCTGTGAACAAGTTGGTCCTGGGCTTTACATTGGCGATGCTGCACATAATCAGGAACCCGTAGATACTCTTGATGCTGTTTGGGGTCAACTGCGCTGGCACCACTTGGTACAAGCAAAAAATCTTAACAAAGAAAGGGTGTAGGGAAAATCGAAGACCAGCCTTCAGGTGATCTTCGTATACAGTTAGGCACCCAGGGAGAGCTTCGTTCGCTTGCTCCTCAGGCGCGGGGAGGATAAAGGAAAACTCCTCAGGAATGCGGTAGCGTTCCCGAAGAAGGACTGCCTTGCTCTGAGAAACCGAGCTGGGGATCGACTCTGGACCTACTACATCTCCGGCCCCCGAGGGCCCAACCTGCTTCTCCGACTCTCTACGGTCTCTTCCATGACAAAGGAATGAAGTAAGAGAACGGAAAGAGGATTCTACCTGGAGAATAGACTGGCAGTCCAGAACAGTTTGGGCGGAGATTGAGACGAGGTTGAAGAAGCTTCCTTGCCCAGATCTTCGCCCTTCCCCAAAAGAAAGGATAAGATCTACCCTTCATCCAACGAACTGAGGGCAACCACCACAACCATCCAAATCCCAACCAAAAGATCGCCTCAACCACCGTGCAATGGGAAAAGAAAAGATGGCCCCAGGGCCACCCACTTTTTCTCTTTTTCCCAATCCAGGAATGGCACCTGTCCACCATCTGATTCTCAGGTCATGATGGACAGCCCAGTAAGGGATTCCGTAATCATCTCCTGCGCCGTCTCTCAGGAGGAAAACGACAAGGCATTACTACTCTCACTTCTCGAGGCAAATCTCTGCTTCAAAAACTGAGAGTAGGGGGCAACTGTTGGGATATCCCGGTTCAGCTATACACCAAACCTCGGTTCGACTGGTCGAAGCCCGTTTCTCCGGACTACGGACTTCGGACCAAGCAGAGGATAGGCCAACTACAAGCAACCCAAGACTTCACACTGGACTATAACATCCAGAGGCCAATCCTCCGGTAGCACCTTCGGCCCTGGTCAAAATCTGAACTACTCATCGACTTTCGAAGGCACGTACTTCAGTCTCCAATCGTAGACACAATCTCTGGCCTTGGAGAAATGCCAAGTCTTCGGCCCATGTAAGAGGAAACCCGAAGTTTGAACAATAATTTGTTCCAGAAAGGAAACTGTAACCAACGATTACAATCAACACTCATCATGCCATGATCATGGCGAGCAACTCCTGCAGCCACGCCTCCGATCTGGTTGGAACCGCTCATTGACAACCCACGATCGCTAATCATGGAAGAGATTGGCTCCCCATGATCATCGAAAAAAGAGCGGGCCATAGACCGGAGGCCATCTTTTAAATATGGGTAGAAGGGTAGCCGGAGAGGCACGTGAACATTCTCACTAATACACACTTGCATTCTCCAAGAACTCTTTTTCTCTTCCACTCTCGACACCTTCCCCATTCTGTGGCTGGAATCTGCCACTGACTTAGGCATCGGAGTGTCCTCCACCGGAACAACTCTGGCAAGGGACCTGTTTTGCAGGTGAACCAGGGAGCGGTCTTATAATGCAGCGGCTCCGACCGGCTGATCCTGGGACTCCACGCCAACAAGATGCAAACCCCCGTCTGGTATTCAATGACGTGCTCCAAATTCTCCAGCCATTCTTTGAACCAAAACAATGATGTGCAGCAGGCCATCTCTGGCCCAATTATGGTCCTTAATTAAGATCCTCTCAAAGATAATGTTTCTTGTGAGTGAGAAAAAATGCCTTTAAGAGATGTAATGGGTTGATGATGGAGGTGAAAGTATGACCTATGCCATATCAAGTGCAACCCCATATTCCAACAAGCACAAAAGAAAGGTGGCTGCAAAAGGGATGTTGATAAGATCGGTGGAACTTGTAATTAATTGAAGTTTAAGCCATGGCATCGCAAACAATCAAGCAAAAGATGATTTTTATGATTCAATGGAACAAGTGTCCAGGAGAGCAGCTGGCATCATCTAATGTGGACCTGTGACTAATAATCCATATCATAATTAAGTTGATGAAATGGTAGACATTTGTTGGCATGGAGTCCCTGGATCGGCCAGTCGGAGCCGCTGCATCGTAGGACCGCTTCCTGGTTCACCTGCAAAATAGGTCCCTTGCCGGAGTTATTTCGACGGAGGACACTCCGAAGCCTAAGTCAGTGGCGGATTCCAGCCACAGAATGGGAAAGATGTCGAGAGTGGAAGAGAAAAAGAGTTCTTGGAGATTGAAAATGTGTATGTGCGAGATTATTCACGCGTACCTCTCGAGCCATCCTTCTTACCCATATTTAAAAGATGGCCTCCGGTCTGTGGCCCGCTCTTTTCCCGGAGATCATGGGGAGCCATTCACTCCCATAATTGGCGATCGTGGGTTGTCAATAAGCGGTTTCGGCCAGATTGGAGGCGTGGCTGCAGGAATTGCACGCCATGATCATGGCATGATGAGTGTCAATTGTAACCGTCAGTTACAGTTTCCTTTTTGGAATAGATTGTGGTTCAAGCTTTGGGTTTCCCCTTGCATGGGTCGAAGGCCGGTCAGAGCCGCTGCGTCACAGGATCGCTCCCTGGTTCACCTGCAAAACAGGTCCCTTGCCGGAGTTGTTCTGGCGGAGGAAATTCCGATGCCTAAGTCAGTGGCAGATTCCAGCCACAGAATGGGGAAGATGTTGAGAGTGGAAGAGAAAAAGAGTTCTTGGAGATTGAAAATGTGTATGTGCGAGATTATTCATGCGTACCTCTCGAGCCATCCTTCTTACCCATATTTAAAAGATGGCCTCCGGTCTGTGGCCCGCTCTTTTCCCGGATATCATGGGGAGCCATTCACTCCCATGATTGGCGATCGTGGATTGTCAATAAGCGGTTCTGGCCATATCGGAGGCGTGGCTGCAGGAATTGCATGCCATGATCATGGCATGATGAGTGTCGATTGTAACCGTTGGTTATAATTTCCTTTTTGGAACAGATTATGGTTCAAGCTTCGGGTTTCCCCTTGCATGGGCCGAAGGCTTGATATTTCCCCGAGGCCGGAGATCATGTCTACAGCGGGGACCAAAGTTCGTGTCTTCAGAAGTCGATGAGTAGTTCAAACTTCAGCCGGGGCCGAAGGTGCTACCCGAAGGACTGGCCTTCGGATGTTGTAGTTCTGTGTGAAGCCTTGAGTTGCTTACAGTTGGCCTTCGCTTAGTCTGAAGTCCATAGTCCGGAGAACCGGGGCTTCGATAAGTCGAACCAGAGCCTGGTTCGTAGCTGAACCAGGATATCCCAATAGTTGCCCCCCTACTCTTAGTTGTCGAAGCGAAGATCTGCCTCGAGAAGTCAGAGTATTATAGCCTTGTCGCTTTCTTCCTGAGAGACGATGCAATAAATGATTACGGGACCTCTATTGGGCTGCCCAATAGAATCTGAGAATCAGATGGTGGACAGGTACCATTTCCTGATTGGAAAAAAGTAGGTGGCCCTAAGGCTATCTCTCCTCGTCCCATTGCACAGTGGTTGAGGCAATCTTTTGGTTCGGATTTGGATAGTTGTGGTGGTTGTTCTCCGCCCGTTGGATGAAGGATAGATCTTATCCTGGCGGTCAGTCATAAGTGGGTTACCTCCTAGGGTAACCTTGAGTCAAATTAACCCTCTGTGGGGGTCCAGAGACCCTTACTTTTCTTTAGGAGAAGGGTGAAGGTCTGGGCAAGGAAGCTTCTTCAACCTCATCTCATTCTCCGCCCAAACCGTTCTAGGTACCAGTCTATTCTTCAGGTAGAATCCTCTTTCTGCCCCTTTGCTTCATTCCTTTGTTATGGAAGAGATCGTAGAGAGTCAGGGAAAGCAGGTTGGGCCCTCGGGGGCCGGAGATACAGTAGGTCCAGAGTCGGTCCCAAGCTCGGTTTCTCATAGCAAGGCAACCCTTTTTTGGGAATGCTACCGCATTCCTGAGGAATTTCCCTTTGTCCTCCCTACGCCCGAGGAGCAGGAGAACAAAGCTCCCCCTGGATGCCTAGCTGTATATGAAGATCACCTGAAGGCTGGTCTTCAGTTTCCCCTGTACCCCTTCTTTATTAAGATTTTTTTCTTGTACCAAATGGTACCAGCGCAGTTAACCCCAAACAGCATCAGGAACATCTGCGGGTTCCAGGTCATGTGCAGCATCGCCAACGTAGAGCCTAGGACCAACTTGTTCTCGGCCCTTTTCGTCCTCAAGAGGGACTTCCACAGCAATGGATGGTGGGTGATCAGTCCCAGATCGAGCCGCAGGGTGATTAAGGATATGCCCAGCGCCATCCATGGATAGAAACCTGTCTTTGTATTTGTGTTGTCCTTCGACCCATGGGGCTTCGACACTGAGTGGAAGAAGCCTCGCCTGACCGCCAATGACGGAAAGAAAGTCTTGGCGGTCGATCAGTTGGATTATGATCTTCTGACCAACTCGGAAGTTGCTCCTATCCGGGAGTTGTTGGAGGAGAGGAACCTCCATCGAGCGGGAATCAGTAAATTCCCCTCACTAAGTATAGCAGTGAAAATTTCTGCTCTTCTTCTTTAGGTTTCATTGTAGTTCATTTAACTGAGGTGATCCCCTTTGCCTGCAGGTGGCGCGATGAAGTGCAATTTGAGCTGGCTTCGCCAAACTTCGGAGAGGAGGGTGGCACAGGCCCCTTCCACCAGGTCTGCAGCTCGAAAGAAAGCTCAGAGAGATGGTCCCAAAGGGGACCAAAGCACTTCGTCTTCCCGAGGCACCTCGGGAGAAAATGCAGCGACCACGGAAGGGGTTCCAGCGAGGCCCTGCTCAGTCGAGACTCCAGCAGCGGTCGCCTCCCTGGTCGACACAACGGGGGGCCCGCCTCAAGGAGTGGATGTGCCGCCGGTTTGCCCCTCTGCTGCCGAAAGGGGCAAGGCATGGCAAGTCGAAGGAGAGTCCGTCTGCGGAGCTTCTTCAGCCGGAAGTCGCTCGATGAACCCTTCGGAGCTCCCGCTTATGGGAGAGCTGCTGGTTCCGGAGGAAGCCAGACAGGCATTGAAGGGTACGATACAGCCTCGCAACCTGGCAATTCTCCGGAATCGGAGCTTTCTCAAGGTGTCTGATTCCGGCTTCGCCACCCTGCAACAGGTATGACTATCACCGCCTCCTTTGCCTTAAGAGTTATTTGACCCTCGATTCTTCTTTTTTGATGTAGTTGGTCTATGACTTCACCTTCATGGAGGAAGGCTTGGGAAACATGGACAGCCTCATCTACGACCTCAAGGAGGAGCTTCAGATTGCTAGGGCTGCCAGGGAAGTAACCGAGGAGTTGAAGCAATCCATGGAGGACCGTCTTGTCCGGGTGACTGATGAAGTTCGTGACCTGAAGGGCGAACTGAAGAGTGCCCACTCGAGGATAGCAGCATAAGAGGTAGGGTGGAACAGGAGTAGGAGGCAAGTTGAATCCCTAGAGCGGACTACCAAGGTGAACCAGGAGAGGATGGAGAGCATGTCTAAGGTGGCGGAGGAGGCTTCTAGGAGGGCCAAAGAGGCGATCCTAGAATTCGAAGCTGCCAAGAGGGAGGCCGAAGCTGCCAAGAGGGAGCCTGAAGCTTTGAAGAAGCAAATAGACAATGCCGTGGCTGACTTCAAGATGTCTTCGCAATTTCAGACAGAGATTGATGAAGTATCATTGTACGCCTACCAGTACGGCTTCAACGATGGGCTTTCCAAGGTAAAGGAGACCCTCCCTCACCTCGACCTTTCAAAGATCCCCTCCTACAACATAATTGGAGAGGAAGGAGAAGAAGCGGAGGAGGCTGAAGCCGCAAGGGAGGTCAAGGAGTCACCATGTCCGGCAGAGGAGGCTACTACCCCAGTCAAAAACCCGGAGGTGATCCTAGCTTTGATCTCGGCCCAGGAGGTGACTCAGGCTGGAGGAGTCCAGGCTGAAGGTTCTCCCGTCCTGGCCCTGATTGATGAGACCCTCTCCGATCAAGTTGATAGGTTGCTCCAGTCCTGTGGTGTGGAGCCCTCTCCTGTTGATGTTGAGTGACCTGGATCACTCCGAATGTATTTTCTTCCTTTCTTACTTGTATTGACAATGAACTTTGTATTACAATTTTTCCAGATTTTGGAATGAATTCTCCTTTCTTTGCATATGCATTATTGTGCCTTATGTGTAGCCTGAAATGGTTCTATCGTTTCTCCTTTGGCCTAGTCGAACGATAGCCATCGAAGGCCGTCCAGTTGATAAGAGCTAGTTTTACCGTTCTCTTTTTTGCTTAGTTGAATAGTCATGGCCGAAGGCCATTCAGTTGGTAAGGGCGAACCCTTGAACAGACCAGAACTCCGTTGCATTGCCTTCCTTCAGATGATTAGCTTGTCTGTTGGGGCAGACAGGAGTCATCTCCCCGCCAATCAATAATTAGGGGGATTTGATTAGGATCACCGTTGTCCATGTGGCACGTCAAAATTTGTACAGTCGCGATCTCTTGCACCTTATGAGCCATCGGGCCTCTTTTTTCCAAAAAGAGACCATTAATGATGCCGTCGCATGATGCGGGTTTCTCCGGATTTGAAGCGATGGCGGTTGCGGTCCTGGGGATGGCTTTCGAGAGACTTTCTGGTTCTCGAAGCGTCACCCGGACATATGGCGCCTTCTCATACGGTCGGGAAGGATGTGGGATGCGCCTCCCCGCAGTCAATCATGGGCGCAGGGTTTCTATAAATAGGACCCTGCCCCCTTGCTGTCGAAGGCCATCATTTCTGTTGGTGTCTTCCTTTTATTAGCCATGAGGTTCAGCACTTCCGAGCTCCATTGTGCAGCGAAGAGGAGGGCTATTGACCCCAAGAGGAAGCGAAGTCCGGAGCCATCTTGGCCTGTAGGTGAAGAGGAGGAGCCTCTGGTGGACCGTCTCAAGAAGAAGGTCCGCCTCTTGGAGGCTCAATTGAGGGAGGCCCGGGCCCAAGTCATGGCGGCGACCACGACGGCGGAGGAGGCGAAAAAGGAGGCGGCGGATGCCGTCACAAACTTCAGAACTTCTGCCTCATTCAAGGATGAGCTCACCGGGGTGGCCCTGAACTCCTTTCACCAGGGGTTTTGGGAGTGCCGGAGGAAAGCCTCCAAGTTTTATAACTTGAAGGGCTTGGATGATATCAAACCCTCCGTTCCCTTTCCCAGCCACGAATTTGATTCTGACTCCGATGAGGGGTCAGACTTGAGTTCGGACAGGAACCTCGGGGGTCCTTCGTCGTCCCATCTGGTCTCTCCCCGACGGTACGGAAGAAACCCGTCAGGGAGTTAATGCAAATTTTCCAACCTTGCTGTTGCTGCTGCTGCTCTTTTTTTTTTTTTTTTGTATCTCTCTTTTGGAGAGTTTTTCTTTTCTTTTTCTTATCTCTTTTTAGGAGAGTTTCTTTCTTTCTTTTCTGTTTCTTTTATTTTCTTTTTGTAAGAAAAATTGAAAGAAATGGAAGATCTTTTCTTTTACCTCTTCTCGTGTATTTTCTATGATGTGTTGCATCACGATTTGTCCATAATGTAGACTCCATAAATCACTTACGGTTTGTAGGGAAGAAGTAGGGTCCGTTGGACCGTTCTGAGAGTGTTTGTTGTTGACAGAGAGGACAACAGTGGTCCTGTTAGGCACGTGTTCGGACTTTCCATAGGGTAGGGTGTTTACACCATCCCTGTACACTTTCTGTCATGATTAAGGTAGGTTGTTCAGGCCTGCCTCGGCGTGTGTTTGGATTCACCTTAGGATAGGTTACGAAAACCATCCCTGCGCCTTTGATCTTTTTGGTGGCCTGGTTAGGCCATCCATTGTGCTCATCGAGCATACCGATAAGGTGAGTGGTCAGACTATCCTTTGCGCAGTTGACCGATTTTTTAGATCTGGTCATTTGGGCTGTTGTCGTTTAGTCGATGCAACTAGTCGTTCTGAGTCGAGTAGGGTTGAGAAGCTTTGCACAGGAGTTTTTTGGAACTTTTTCATTAATAGTATTTGCGAAGGTTTTGTACATTCCATGGCCGGGATAGGGTCTTCCCCTCCAGGGTCTTGAGTTGATATGTCCCTGGTCGAATGACTTCTTCGACTTGATATGGGCCTTCCCAATTGGGAGAGAGTTTATCCTGTTCCGTTGGCCTGGACACCTCTGCTCTTCGCAATATCATGTCCCCCGTGCGGAAAGTTTGCTCCACCCTTGCATTATAGTACTTGGCGACCTTTTGCTGGTATGCTGCCATTCTTATCTGGGCTTGTAGCCTGGTGCTTGATAGTAGATCCAAATCGATCCTTCTACGATCGGAATTCGCAGGCTCTTCATAGTTGTCAATTCTCAGGGACTGTAGGGAGACTTCGATAGGTAGCATGGCTTCGGTACCGTAGGCTAGGTTGAACGGAGATTCGTCGGTGGCTGTTCTTGGGATAGTTCCGTACACCCAAAGAACAGAGGTCAGTTCTTCGGCCCAAAGCCCTTTGGTGGCGTTCAACCTTGTCTTTAGACCATGGAGGATGGTCTGGTTAGTGACTTCGGCTTCTCCGTTGGACTGTGAATGTGCAACGGATGTTAGTCGATGCTAGATATGGTACCGAGCATAGAAGTCCTTGAACTTCGGATTGTCAAATTGTCTCCCGTTGTCCGTGATGATGACGTGTGGGATACCGAATCTAAAGATGATGGAGTATTTCACAAAACTTTCCACCTTGCCCTCTGTGATTTGGGCCAATGGTTCAGCTTCCACCCATTTCGTGAAATAGTCGATGGCCACTAGGAGAAACTTCCTTTTCCCTGATGCTGGTGGGAACGTGCCAAGAATGTCCATCCCCCACTGGGCAAAGGGCCATGGGGCTGCCAACTGAGTCAGGTGACTCGCAGGTTGTCTCTGCATATTGGCATACCTCTGGCATTGGTCGCACTTCTGCACGAAATCAGCTGAGTCCTTCTGGATGGAGGGCCAGTAATACCCTTGTCGAATAATCTTGTATGTTAAATATCTGCCTCCCAAGTGATCCCCGCATATGCCCTCGTGGACCTCTCTCAATGCATAATCTGCATCGGTGGGTCCGAGGCATTTCAGCAGTAGTTAGGAGAACGATCTCTTGTCGAGGGTTCCGTCTAAGATGACATCCAGCGGATCTTCTTGGCCTCTGCCTTATCTTCGGACAGTTCTCCTTCATTCAGGAATCTGATGATGGGATCCATCCAGCTTGGCTCAGTATCAATCTGGCACACCTCTATAGCCTCTTTGGCAATGCTTGGAGTTTCAAGATGTTCAACAAAGGTGCGCCCAAGAGACTCCGGTGCTGTAGTTGCCAGTCGAGACAGTGCATCCGCTCGGGAGTTCTCCTATCGGGGAACATGAATAATTTCAAAATATTCTAGTTGGGAGGATAAAGCCAGAACCTTCTCTGGGTATTGCACCATGGTTGGATCTTTGGCTGCGTACTCTCCATTGACTTGATTCACAACTAGTTAAGAGTCGGAGAAGGTTCGGAGTTGCTAGACTCCCAGATCTTTGGCTATCCGAAGTCCGTCGAGTAGGGCCTCACATTCGGCCTGATTATTGGAGGCGTGAAAGGAGAAACGGAGTGCATACTCTATAATCTGGCCGTCAGGTTCGGCCAACATGAGTCCAGCCCCGCATCCGGTAGCATTGGAAGCTCCGTCCACATGAAGCACCCAAACAGACTTCATCTCCTTCGGGGTTTCTTCTTCATCCAAAGAGGCTTCATCTTCGGACTTCTAAGTGCACTCAGCCAGAAAATCGGAGAGCACCTGGGCCTTCATAGCCGCTCGGGGCTGGAAGCTAATGTCAAATTCGCTTAGCTTCATGCCCACTTGGCTATCCTTCCAGAAGTGTCCGGAGATTGGAGAACGGCCTTGAGAGGTTGATCAGTCAGCACCACGATAGCGTGGGCGTGGAAATATGGCCATAGTCACTTTGCCACAATCACTAAAGAGTATATCAGCTTCTGCATCCTTGCATACCGCATTTCTGCATCAAGCAGGATCTTGCTGATGTAGTAGATCAGCTTGTGGGACCCGTCTTCCTCCTTCCGGACAAGAACCGAGCTCACTACTTCATCTGTAGCAAAGAGGTACAAGTAGAGGACCTCGCCTTCTTTTGGCTTGGAGAGTAATGGCGGGGTCTCCAAATACTTCTTCAATTCCTCAAAGGCAACGCGATAGTCTTCGGACCATTCGAAGCCCTTTGATTGTCGAAGTACCTTGAAGAACGGAAGACATTTCTCGGCGGACCGAGAGATAAATCTGCTTAGGGAGGCGATCCTCCCTGTTAACTGTTGGACTTCCTCTTTACAGGAGGGATGTCGCATATCCTTCAAGGCCTGGATCTTCTCGGGGTTGGCCTCAATCCCTCATTTGGTGACAAGGAAGCCCAGGAATTTACCCGACGTGACCCCGAAGGTGCACTTGGCCGGGTTTAACATCATTTGGTAGCGCCGGAGAGCACTGAACGACTCCTCCAAGTCGCGAATGTGGTCTCTCCGGTGGAGACTCTTGACGATCATGTCGTTAATATAGGCCTCCATATTTCTTTCCAGTTGCTTTTCAAATATCTTATTGATGAGTCTTTGAAATGTTGCTCCGGCACCTTGAGGACGAACGGTATCATCTTGTAGCAGTAGAGACCTTTGTCAGTGATGAATGCCGTCTTCTTCTCATCTTGCGGATCCATTCTGATCTGGTTGTAGCCAGAGAAGGCATTCATAAAGCTCAACAGCTGGTGGCCAGCAGTAGCGTCGACCAGTTGATCAATCTTTGGAAGAGGGAAGCTATCTTTTGGGCAAGCCTTATTGAGGTCTGTATAGTCGATGCAGATCCTCCACTTGCCATTAGCTTTCTTCACCATTACCACATTGGCCAGCCACTCGGGGTAGCTGGCCTCTCTGATGAACCCTACCTTGAAAAGCTTGCCAACCTCTTCATCAACAGCTTGCTGTCTTTCGGGGGCGAAGCTCCTCTTCTTCTGTCGCACCGGCTTGTACCCAGGGGTTACTTCCAGTCGATGAGTAATCACTTCGATGGGAATCCCGGGCATGTCCGAAGCTGACTAGGCGAAGACATCGGCGTTATCCCTAAGGAAATGGATCAGCTTCATTCTGGTTTCCTCGTCAAGGGCACTCCCGATTTGCACAACTCTGGAGGGATCTTCCTCTTTCAAAGGTATCGGGATGGTCCTCTCCATGGGTTCACCAAGGTTGTGGTTGAATCCCTTAGATCCAGCTGATTTGGAGTAGTCGAATCTTTGAAATGCCTGTCCTCAATCATTAGACATTGCCGTGCCATCCTCTGGTTCCCTCTAACTTCTCCAACACCATTCCTAGTGGGGAAGCGTACTAAGAGGTAGTGAGAGGAGATCACGGTCCGGAACCTGTTCAAGGCGGGCCTCCCCAGAATAATGTTGTATGCAGAGGGGATCTGGACCACCGTAAAGTTGATCGGCAATGTCTTTTATCGAGGCTCGGAATCGAGGGTTACAAGCAACACTATCTCCCCTTCGGCATAAACTTGGTTGCCCCCGAAACCGGAGAGTGGTATGGGGGATCTTTGTAGTTGATGTCTAGGCAAACACATTTTGGAGAATGCATCATACATCAAGACATCAATCGAACTTCCATTATTAATAAGAATTCTCTGTACATCATAATTGGCCACTACAGCTGAAATTACAAGAGAGTCATCGTGCGGGAGCCGGACTCCCGCAAGGTCATCGTCGGAGAAGAGGATGGAGTTGTTATCTTTCAATCGCTTTGAAGCTTCATCTTCATCCCTTCTCCAGTTGGCGGGCCGATGTATCATCCCTACACCTCCGTTGGTGGGCCTTTGATTTGGCAATTCGACCTCTTCAAGAGATGGCTGGGGAACAGTTGCTTCCGATCGGGGCCCATGGCGATCGATGTATCGCCTCAGGTATCCTCTCTTGATGAGATTCTCGATCGCATCCCTCAGTTGGATGCATTCTTCTGTGTTGTGGCCATGGTCCAAGTGGAATCGGTAGAATTTATTCTTGTTCCTTGTGAAAGAGGAGGCCTTCATGGGACGGGGCCGTTGGAGATAGTTTTCTTTTTCTATCTCCATGAGGATCTTTTCTCGAGGGAGGTTGAGGGAGGTGTATGAGTTGAATCTTCCTCCCAATGTTCTGGGCTATGGAGGGCTTCTTTGGCGGTCTGCATATCTGCCACCATTGTTATTGAAAGTTTGGGGGCCTTACCCCCTGTTATTCTTCTTCTTTGAAGGGGGTTTCCCTTCAGTCAAACATCGATTTGCCGCCTGCTCTTCAGCATCGACGTATTTCTGAGCCCTTGATAGGAGCTCAGCATAGCTTTTAGAGAACTTCTTGTCCAGGAAAAAAGTAAGCCTGGAGGTTAGAAGCCCCTTCTTCAGTGCTGACATGGCCACGTGCTCGTTGAGATCGGGGATCTCAAGCGTGACCGCATTGAACCTGGAGATGTAATCTCAGGCTCTCTCCTTCATTCTGGTGAAGGAGGAAGAGTGTGTCCGTATTTTGAGTAGTCTTGCGACAGGTCCTGAAATGCAAGACAAACAATTTTTCTAACTCGGAAAAGGAATCGATGGTACCTGGGCGCAGGCTCGAGTACCACATCCGAGCAGACTTCTTCAAGGTAGCCGAGAATGCCAAATAGTACATCGCGTCCGAAGCTTCTTGAATCATCATATGGGCTTTGAAGCTGTCCAAATGGTCGAAGGGGTCGGAGGTGCCATCATAGGGTTCCATCTGGGGAACCTTGAAGTGCCGAGGAATGTCCTCAACCATGATGCAGTCGATGTAGGGTGGGCGTAGATCACCCACAATCAGGTCCTCGGGATTTCTCTGATCCCGCATTCTCTGTTCTCGCGCCCTTACCATCTTTGATTCGATGGCTCTGAACCTCCCGTCATAATCGGGAGTCTACTTGGATGCTCTCTCCACCGGGGTGGAGTCTTTAGAGGAGGAGGAGGAAGTTTGCTTAGGCCTTTTTCCTTTTTGTGGGGAATCGGCAGACCTAGGCAGTCTCGAAGTTCGACCTTCGGGAGAGGACCGAGAATGGGGGGAGGGATGCGCTGAATCCTCCCGTGGTGCTCTCATTCTTCGGGATCGAGAGCTATGTTTAGAAACAGCAGGTGTGTTTGTCACCGGAAAGGCTCTGTCTTGAAACTCTTGAACCATGGCCGTCAGGTTGGCGACCTGGTTCAAAGAGCTTCGAACTGCTGTGCTCCCACAGTAACCATGGGAGGCGGAACATCGTTCTCCTCCGGGGGTGCACCCCCTTGAGATGGAGCACGACTCCAGCTTGTAGAAGCATTTTGAGCTTTTCCTCTTGCCATCAAAAAATTCTTTGTTTCTTCCCCTTGTCTAGGAGGGAGCTTAACAAATGTTAGTAATACGCCCCCTACCTGGCGCGCCAATCTGTTGGCGTGGGTCCTTGGATCGGCCGGTCGGAGCCGCTGCGTCGCAAGACCGCTCCCTGGTTCACCTGCAAAACAGGTCCCTTGCAGGAGTTGTTCCAAGAGAGGACACTCTGATGCCTAAGTCAATGGCAGATTCCAGCCATAGAATGGAGAAGATGTCGAGAGTGGAAGAGAAAAAGAGTTCTTGGAGATTGAAAATGTGTATGTGCGAGATTATTCACGCGTACCTCTCGAGCCATCCTTCTTACCCATATTTAAAAGATGGCCTCCGGTCTGTGGCCCGCTCTTTTCCCGGAGATCATGGGGAGCCATTCACTCCCATGATTGGCGATCGTGGGTTGTCAATGAACAGTTTCGGCCAGATTGAAGGCGTGGTTGCAGGAATTGCACGCCATGATCATGGCATGATGAGTGTCGATTGTAACCGTTGGTTACAATTTCCTTTTTGGAACAGATTATGGTTCAAGCTTCGGGTTTCCCCTTGCGTGGGCCGAAGGCTTGATATTTCTCCGAGGCCGGAGATCATGTCTACGGCGGGAACCGAAGTTCGTGTCTTCAGAAATCGATGAGTAGTTCAGACTTCGGCTGGGGCCGAAGGTGCTTCCCGAAGGACTGGCCTTCGGATGTTGTAATTCGGTGTGAAGCCTTGAGTTGCTTACAGTTGGCCTTCGCTTAGTATGAAGTCCGTAGTACGGAGAACCAGGACTTCGATAAGTCAAACCGGAGCCTAGTTCGTTGCTAAACCAAGATATCCCAACAATATTTATGTGTGACTAATATTCCATAATCTTCACTACCCGACACCACTCATGGTACTCAGTTACTGATACTATCTTGTATCACCTAAAATGTTCCATCGATATGATTCTCTTGTCAAAAAATAAGCATCACCCCAACAAATAGACATTTGGAGTTAAATCCAAACCTTCCCCATCCCTATCAAATGTGACAAAATCCACTTACAAGATAGAGAAAAGACGCTGCAATAGACAAATCAGATTTGGCATGGCACCACCATTGGGACAGTTTTTCACCGTGCTCATGGAAGGTAGGTTGGCACCACCTTTCTGAAAGTAATTAGATTAGCTTGGTTGGCACCTTTCTGGACCACTTCATCACTCCAAATCTTCTCCACTAGAGTAAATAATGATAAGCAGAAGCATCTCCATTAATTGCCAGTCACCAATAATCACTAATATATCCCATGGTAGGCAAGATTGGTTGCGTGGGAGCCCAAGTATAGTTTGTTAATCATATCCTCAGACCTCTTCATGGTGCAGGTGGTTCTCGCAAATTCTTTCGGGAGCCAGCGTCGTCCCACCACGTATCACAAAAGACTTTTACACCAGTTGATATCTAAAATAGAAATTCCTCAAAGTCGTGCTTAACTATCACTTTACCCACTTGTTAGCACTAATGATCACTTAGACCTAAACTGTTTATTAGCTGCCCATCTTACTTTTTGCCACCCCTTGAGTGCTCCTTTGCTGGGTGGAAAGAAGACGTCAGCTCCAAAATACCATTTGGATTGAGGCATGGAATAAACATTTCGCTAGGGCTTCTGGCTGTTGCTGAGGCTTCTTGGGCCATGTCAGGATTTTGATGGTCTGGTGGGCATAGGCTCAAACTTCCTTTGCAAGAGTTTGGATCCTCTCTCTTCCTTGGTGCCATTATATATGGATTGTGCCCTGCATATAATTGGTATACATGCCATATTGCAATGCGATATGAACTAGGGTTTGTAGAGGATTGGGCTGAATTTTCTTTAGGAATCAGATCTGTAATTAAGCCTGCCCATCCCGTATTCATCTAAAGGTCTGTCCCAACCTTAGTCTAAATCCAGTATATATATGAGCATATTAGCGCGTAGGAAGGAACAAAAAAAGATTCGTGGAAATCCTCTCCTTTTCTTTTTTTCCACAGGATTTAAGCTACAGAGGCACAAGGTTAATCTGGCCCCTATGCAATATAATAAGACATTCAGTCCAATCCTGCTAGGTTTTTCAAACAATCCCTTAGTCGGCATCGTTGCGAGTATAAACCTCAATCGTTTGGAGTGTGGGAAATGCAAGCAAGATAATGGTAGTAGTGGGATAATGGGTCTTGAAGGGTCCAAGCTCAGCATGCACCTAAAGTAAAAGAAGTATGTTTAAATAATCTCCACCATTGGCTCTGCTGAGAGTAGAAAGTGGAGTGTAATACTGGTGCGCATCGCTCTCTCACCCACTTGGTTATATTATCCTACCAAAAATGGCTCGAGGGGATTTGTGCTGGTCACAGGGATTTGAGTCGTTCATGGAATACCCACGCGTCAGTGGCACTGTAAACATTATTGGAAGCAGGTGCACCATGAAGCACTTGTGGCTTGGGCACCAAGATCCATTACTTGTATTATTTTGTTTTTTAAAATCCATTAATTGTATTATTATGGAGTCATGGAGGTGGCTTTTTTAAGGATCCATTAATTATATTTTTTGTTTACCACCCCCGCCAAGGTGCGTCCAACCCTGACCTAATTCATTACATTCCTACCATGCTTTAAATTGGCCACTCCAAATGGCCACAAAAAGTCCACGAGTAATTGGAGGTGGACCTCCATCTAATTCACGGACTCTGGGAAAAAAACAAGAGGGTGATGTACAAGGTGCGAAGAACATGCACACAATTGTACCGAAGTGAGGCCGAGAACTCACGGCAATCTATTTTTTTACATGGATAACATGATATTTATAAGAACTAAATGAACATGGCCAGGATTCTAGCCCATTTCATGGAAAGAGATCTTTTATTTTTGAGTATATTACAAAAATTTTTCAAAAAACATGGATAAATTATACTTATGCCTAGTAATTAAAAAAATCTATGCCTACCTTATGAGGATTATTTCTATTCAACACTTTAGCCTATCACTTAATAGAGTGTTAGTCAAACCATTAATCTTAAATAGGATTTAAATGTCATATCAGAAAAATTTTAAAAATAATCAAAATAATTATAGTAATATAATAGCCATTCAAAAATATTAAAAAGAAAAAAAGTGCATCCTCCTTACCAAGAATAATTTTGATCTTTCATGTAAGATAATTAGTTTCACCAATACTATCAATTTAACTGGACGTAAATATAGATTTTATAAATTAAAAGATATAAATATAATAAACATAAATATAATAAGTATAGATTTTATTATTATTATTTTTATTTTTTTCGGTTGCTTGCATGTATTATCTTCTTTTTTTTGAAAACCGTGATCAATGTCAACTTGCAAGCAAAGCTTCTCGATGTAGCTACAATTCAATATCCAAGGGTTAGACCTTTTTGACCAGAGCTGATAGTCCTAAAGTCACAGAAAGTGGTAGATGTGCTTCCTTTGCTTGAAGCAATAGAAAACCTCTCAAGGGTCTTCCTCTTGAAGCTAAAATTCTGATGTCCACAGTCCAACAAGCCATATTTAGACAGCAAGGATTTTTTTGAACCAAGATCCTCGGTGGTGTGAACTTTGCACCTGTGTTTACAATGGATGGCTGCTACGTCATCGGTTTCTAAAGACTGCCAGACTGGTGGCTTTCCTTCGTTACTATGATGCGCTGTGCATTGTATGTCCTATTTTAGGAATAAATAAGATCCGTTCATTTTTTAGATGAATGATGGGGAGACCATCCGTAAAGCATAGGATCTAAACTTGTTTTTGTTTATCGTTGTTAATGGTACGTTGACCCCAAACTAACAATGGATAAGATAGCACGTCACTGGAGATGATGCCGCCCCGTGGCCAACGCTAATGTGGAGAAATTAATTTCTGGAACTTCTCACTCCCGGCAATTGCTTCGAATGCTTTCGGGACGTAATCCAGGGAACTCCGAGATGGAAAACTGTTATGAAGGTACTATTGATATATATTTCAAATCTATGATCGACATGTCATCTGGGAGATGGCTGACTTTCATATCAAGCTGGCCTATCTTCTAACATATCTTCATAAGATCAAAGGCAGCTGCCAACTGCTTATGAAGGAAACAGATAAGGATTAAAATCTTGTGCTCATAATAGCATGATTAACAATTCAATATTCTCATTATTACATGGTTCTCTAATCATCTACTACAAATAATAAGAGCACTGAGTATCCAAGTAAGTGATATATGATTGCAAGAGCAGCTTACTACTTTATTTCTATTCCAGATACCTGACTTGATCATCGAAAAGTCCTCACCGGAGCCAATTCTGGTCAAGAACTTTATTTTGCATATCTCTCCAGGAGTGACTTCCATTAATCAGCCACTTCTCGTACTTTGAGCTGGGATCTATAGCAATAAATAGGTACTAGCTAGAGGAAGGACCCTGCCCATTTTCTGGTAAGACAAGCAGGCAATCTTTTGAAATGGTGTACAGAGTTTCTCATGGCATTCTAGTGCCACTTCTTCAAGAAGTAAAAGAGCCTACTCATGTCAACAATAGGGCTCTTGCATCACCATCACAACCAACATCCACCAACTTCGCCTACCATGGGATAAGTGCTGGCCAATTTAATGCACCAATCTAGTATGTGTGCACTTTAATCGCTGCGATTCAAAAGACGCAACAGAACAATGATGCTCAATAGGGGGCACCTCTTGCTCCACAATAGAACCTCTGGCCATAGCTCAACGACCACAGCCACCTCTTGCAATGTCCTATCCTCCTTCCTTGAATCCAGAATAGAAGAGGCATACATGGCAGAGCAAGTCTAGAAGTCCTGATCTAGCTCAGAGGCGATTGCCTACTCTCTATTCTAAGAAGGATTCCACCTCGAGAAGGTCATCTCAACATTTTGAGGCTAATAATGCTAGAGATGCTATTATGAAATAGTATTTCCAAGAGATGAATCGAAGGTTCAGCATCAATACTGATGTGGCAGGATAGCTGACGTGGAACCCATGTCAAACCCAATCAGTGCCACGTTGGAGGAAGCTGCCATGTCAGATTTTTCTTCGGACTCCTTCGCCATGTGGCTCCCTCGAGATTGAGACGCCATGGCCGAAGTCGAGCTCCACCTCTCTTCGGACTCCTTCATCAGGTGGTTCCCTCGAGGTCGAGATGCCATGGCCGAAATCGAGCTCTGCCTCTCTCCGGACTCTTTCGCTAGGCGGCTCCCTCGAGGTCGAGATGCCGTGGCCGAAGTCAAGCTCCGCCTCTCTCCGGACTCCTTCACCAGGTGGCTCCCTCAGGGGTCGAGACGCCGTGGCCAAAGTCAAGCTCCGCCTCTTTCCGGACTCCTTCGCCAAGCGGCTCCCTCGAGGTCGAGATGTCATGGCCGAAGTTGAGCTCCACCTCTCTCCAGACTCCTTCGCCAGGCTGCTCCCTCAAGATCGAGATGTCATGGCCGAAGTCGAGCTCCGCCTCTCCGGATCAGCCCCATCTCGGACGAAGGGACCAGGAATCGAGGGATGTCGCTGCTCTCCTTGGATGGCGGTAGGCCACCCAAGGACTACGGAGAGGCGCCTGCCAGGCCGCAATAATTGCCCCAGCTACCACTTACATCGAAAAGGAAGGGATCCCTCGATCGAGGCGCTGCACTCCCTACCAACCGTCTGTGCCACCCAGAAGAGGAAGTCAACCCAGAAGATCCAAATCCAGGAGACGATTGCCCCCCGATCAAGGCTCTACCAGGCTTCCCAAAATGGAGCGACCAGATGATGCAGAACAAAAAGATGATGCGATGCGAAAGTAAATTAAAATTAATATATTTTTTTTTATTTATTTATTTTCAGAAGTCGGCTTTGACTTAAAGGAAAGATAAACTAATGCTGAAAGAAACTAAGAAATGATAGAAAGCACAATTAAAAGGAGTGGATTATCAGAGTAACTCAGAAGTAGGATCGCTGGGGATTGAGAAACCCCCAGACCTAGGGTTTACTCCTCTTTCAAGAAACAGACGAAGAGAGAAGAGAAGGTTTTATACCTGACTATGATATCTCTCGTTGCTTCAATTGAAGGACACTCTCGAACAGATTGTAGGATCCTTGGAGATGAGGTATCTTCGCAATGGATCCTCAGATTGTAGTCCTATGGCAAGGTTGGCCTTCTTCTCGAACTTAGGATCTGGAAGAAAAAGAACAAAAAAAAAAAAAAGAACCAGAAACTCAAAGAAAGACACTGACCTGAGGACTTAATGAAGATTGTTGGATTTAGAAGTTCCGGAGATCTTGATACTAATCTGACTCTCATTTGAACTGGCTCTGTAGTTGAAACAGTTGATCTGAACCTGGATGCTGGTGACCAGCTTCGATGTGGAAGAGAGGGGCCGTGGGATGAAGATGGAAAACTAGGTTTTGGTGGTGGTGGAGTAGAGATGGCTGGACTAAGCTAGGGTTTTGGGGTTGGAGATCTCACACCTCCTCAAGGTTCCTAGGGAACCCGGATTTACTCCCTCATGGAGCTCAACACCTGAATACAAGTACGGAAGAGAGAAATATAAAGTTGCTCACAAAGAAATTGATTTCATTCATCATTTTTTCAAGAGTTACATAGAGTTGAATATATAGACATAACAAAGAAATAAAATTTCATACACTTCCCATGTGGGACTAATAGGACTAACCCACACTTTAGGCATCAAATTCTCTTCCCAAGACTCCTTCCATGAGTGGGCAGCCCAAAAACTCCAAGAAAACTTGAAAATCAGCTCCAAATGGCAGGTTATGGGGGTGTCTCCTAGTATCTCTCCATGAATCAAGGATTTTCCCTTCATGGTTTGGCTCTTTTGGACACCTCCTAGTCTTGCTCCACAAGTTTAGGCTTCTTCCTTTCATGGCTTTGGCACTTTAGGAAACTTTTGGGTGCCTCCTTGATTTTCTCCCAAAGACATGCTCTCTTCCCTTTTATAACTTGGGTTTTTATGGAACATTGTGGGGCACCTCCTTGATCCTCTCTTCAAGAAAAATTCTTGCCATCCTGGCTTGGGTTTATCTGGAAAGAAGTTGGCTCCTCCTTGGATTGAGGTATCTTGATGGATTTCTCCCCCAAGTGGCGCATGAAAGAAGGGACCTGCTTTCTTGTGGTGTGGGGACCAAGGCACACTGGATGGAGATGTGGCGCCTCCTGGACTCTGGCGTGTGGCTGGGAGTGTGGCGCCCACTTGCTTGGTCCTGGGAGAAAATGTGGCACCTTGGAGAAGACCTAGACCACTACTAGGACTTGTATTGAGTCAACATGACTCAACAAAATTTAAATTGCAGGAAAATACAGACTCAAACTAAAATTGAGTTGACCAAGTCAACCCTTATTACAAAACCAGAAAATCCTAATTCTTTGGGCAATGTCAATCAGAGATCCAGATGGAGCCCTGAAGTCTTCTTCTGAGTCTGGTGCCCGCACCAATTCTCCCGGGGTGGGAGGAACTCGACCCTGTCGAGTATGGATCAAGCTGGCTCTGGTATCTCTCCAAGAGGTCTGGGTCCAATTCTTGTAATTCTTCTCGGGAGATCCAAGAGTTATCAGAATCTGGCCTTCCTTGCCAGCAGACCAGGTATCTTTGGTATCCTCGATTACGAGTAGAGATAACCTGATCATCCAGGATCTTTTCAATCTGCTCTTTCCTCACAGGCCAGTTTGTTGGTGGACACACAGTGTTGGGTTCACTCTCAAGAGCAGGATTAGGCTCAAAAAGGATCACTGGGAATCACAACTGGCTCTCTATACTCTACTAGGTCTGTAATGTTGAAAGTGGAGCTAATGCCTAGTTCTGAAGGCAACTCGAGCACATAGGCATTGGACCCTACTCTTTTCACTACTCTAAATGGTCCAGCTCCTCTAGCATGTAACTTTCTAACGGTTCCAGGAGAAAACCGCTCAGGCCTTAACCAAATCATTACATAGTCTCTCTCAACAAAAGTTTTGACTCGCCTTTGAGAATCAGCCAACTTCTTATAAGTTTCATTACTTAAATTTATTTTGGCATGAATTTCTTTATGCAAGTCCTTTACATGCTATGCAAGTGCATCAAGAGACTTGTGTGTGTGGACTAATAGTGAAATCATATCAAGTGGTGTGTGAGGCTTGTATCCATGAACAATTTCAAAGGGACTCTAGCCTATAGACCTATTGATCGAAACATTATATGCAAATTTAGTCCTGGACAAAATACAAATCCCAATTCCTGGTGCTCTCAATCAAACCAAAATCTGAGTCAAAGCCTAGTAAAGGGTCAAGAAAAACTAAACTAGACTGACGACGCATTCCTAAAGAATAGACTTTATTCCAAAGGAACCCTAGGTCTAAACCTAACAAACTACGGCTCTCTAGGTTTGACCTTGGGTTGGAGGATGGCATGCAGAGCATGAAAACTTATTATGGATGCCTAGTAGGTGCCATAAGGTCTTCTAGAAGTAGGTGGCAAACCTAATAGGTTCTAAGGAGTCTTGCAACCTAGAGATCTCAGTAAAGTATAATCCCATAGCTCTAGAAACATGAGAAGATTCAGGGAAGGGTAGGAAATAAGAATCAGAGTTTTGAGGTGGCTTATCAGAAACAAGAAACAAACCTTGGTTATTCAGGATGACCTTAAAATGAGGACATTGTTCTATAGGTGCACTCATCCAAACCTCATGATTTGCTCTAGGAGGGTCTACAAGTGCAAGTTCTAGGGTAGGCTGGGTGCTCCTAAAAGGTGGAAGGTTATTAGGAAGGTCTTTGGAATGTTTATCTAAAAAGTCCTCTAAGCTACTGTCTTTTTCTTGTTCTTGGACCTTCTCAATGGGCAATTCTTGTGAACCCCTTCCTTCTTCACACTTTTCTACCAGATTTGACTCAGGGGTGTCTTCTTTGGATTCCTCAATGAGTTCAGGGGTATTCTCACTTAAACTTTCATTGGGTGTAATTTCTTCTTCCTGAACTTCCTCAAAAGGGTCTTCTCTTAGGGTTAGCTCCTGAATTCCTTGAGTGGCAGGGGTCCCCTCAATAACCTCTTTAGGTAGGAGTTGGTTAATTGAATTATCGGGAGAGATATCCTCAAATTCTTCTTCTTCATATTCATCTATCAAACTTATGTCAGGCTCATATATTTCTTCCTCAATCTCACTGAAAGGTTCTAATCTATTCTCCTTTGATTCCTCTTTAAGTACGGCTCTGGTCGGGTCAACTAATTTTGGGATGACCATGCCTAACTCCTTCTCAGTGTTATCCTTCTGGTCAAGAGGTGACACAAGTGGGAATTGACAAACAAGAGTCTGGTTCACTACGGGTGTCGGATCAATCGGAACTTGACTCAAGTTGGTAGAGGTTGGCTTTAAGTCCAAAGTACTTGATTGGTTATATCTTAAAGACCACTCATAGTCTTGGGCTTCTTGGTAGGCTCCGTCTAACTTATTGGTCTTTTCAAGGCATAGCTTTCTATAAATGTCTGGGTGTAACCCAACCCTAAACCTCGATGTGATCTGAGCTTCGGTCTCAATGGTATTGCATTTCATGTCATACCACTGGAAGTCCTCAATATATTTAGACACAGGCCTATTACCTTGTTGCAATTGGTACCATTGGTCTAAAAATCTTTTCTCATAGGATCTACCTAGGTACCTATCTCTCAACTTACTTCTCATATCTCTCCAAGTATATATTTTCTCTTTTCTTTGATAACACTCATGCTCAATAGCATACCAATGCGACCTAGCATGTTTGGTGAACTTGGTTTTGGCCAACCTAACTTGTCCTAATTCCGATATGTTAGTGCACTCAAAATATCGATCCATTTGTTCTTCCCACTTAATATATGTCTCTTGTCTTCCATCAAAAGTGGGTGCATAAGGTTTGGTGTTCCTAACAGGTCCCTTTTCTGAGTCAACCAAGTATAGATATAGGCTCCTAGGGTTATGCTCGAGATCACGGTATAAGGTCCTCCTAGGCTCCTGGCATGGGTGAGGTTGGGGCCTATTAAATTTTGGATCAGGGGTCCAATTTTGATGTCTACGTTTCTCAAGTCCCTGGGCTCCGTCTCTAAACTGGGCAAAACCCTCATTCATATCCTAACTCAATTTGGTCATACTTTTGGTAAGAGTTCTAATCATGGCCTCTAAATCAAGTTGGGTTTGACCAGGTTGGTAGGGTACTTCGTTCCGGGTGGACATGATGATGCAAGCAAGCACACCAAATGAGACTCGACTGAAACGACTACGGGCTAACTAGACCTAGAGCCCAAACTAGATGCCCAATCAGAGTGGCAAGCTAGCCTGTAGTAACTCGGGACTCAGCCAGGCAGGTGTAAGGGGAGTGTTAGGTCCCTAATTGCCAATCCTAGACACCAATCAGAGATTGGCCAGGTAGGCGGACCAGCACACAAGCCCTTCAGGATAGAATCCCTGAACCACCATTCTAGACACTGAGTACAAAGCACACACAGAGTAACTAGACAAACTGACTCAACATTAGCCTAGACCCGACTTGTTGGTGTCCCTAGCCCACTAGGGCAAATTAAGTCTAATAAATTTTAAAATTAGGCTTAGGATCGAATGAATGTGTGGTGGTTTTTGGCTAAGGATAGGTTATCAACTCCTCCCCTTATCTTAGATGCTCAATTGCCCTTAAGATGAATTAGGAGATGATCACTCAAAAAAATTGAATTGCAGAAACACAGAAACAGAACTGCTGTAATTTAACTCTCATAAATTTCACAGAAACCAATAAATTATAGTAAAATTATGTAAAATATCTTCAATTACACTGGTTCCAACAAAATAAAAATTATATAATTTGGAGTTAACTACAATGAGAAAAAATTCCTACAACAGGGTAGTTACAGACTGAAAACAGAATGCTTCCTCCGTTTACAATTCCTGCTACGAAGTTGTAACCCAGCAGATCCCCTACACGCCCTAGGAACACCCCATGGAATGGAAAGAGGAGGCTTGCACCTCGCTTAGTTCCTAGGACCGGACGTCCTGGGGAGTCTACTTCGAGCAGACAAAGTAAAAAAGAGAGACACTCAAAACATGCAAGCAAGTCAGAAACCCTAGACAGGGCTCTGATACCAAAATTGATGCAGAACAAAAAGATGATGCGATGCGAAAGTAAATTAAAATTAATATATATTTTTTTTATTTATTTATTTTCAGAAGTCGGCTTTGACTTAAAGGAAAGATAAACTAATGCTGAAAGAAACTAAGAAATGACAGAAAGCACAATTAAAAGGAGTGGATTATCAGAGTAACTCAGAAGTAGGATCGCTGGGGATTGAGAAACCCCCAGACCTAGGGCTTACTCCTCTTTCAAGAAACAGACGAAGAGAGAAGAGAAGGTTTTATACCTGACTGTGATATCTCTCGTTGCTTCAATTGAAGGACACTCTCGAACAGATTGTAGGATCCTTGGAGATGAGGTATCTTCGCAATGGATCCTCGGATTGTAGTCCTATGGCAAGGTTGGCCTTCTTCTCGAACTCAGGATCTGGAAGAAGAAGAACAAAAAAAAAAAAAGAACCAGAAACTCAAAGAAAGACACTGACCTGAGGACTTAATGAAGATTGTTGGATTTAGAAGTTCCGGAGATCTTGATACTAATCTGACTCTCATTTGAACTGGCTCTGTAGTTGAAACAGTTGATCTGAACCTGGATGCTGGTGACCAGCTTCGATGTGGAAGAGAGGGGCCGTGGGATGAAGATGGAAAACTAGGTTTTGGTGGTGGTGGAGTAGAGATGGGTGGACTAAGCTAGGGTTTTGGGGTTGGAGATCTCACACCTCCTCAAGGTTCCTAGGGAACCCGGATTTACTCCCTCACGGAGCTCAACACCTGAATACAAGTGTGGAAGAGAGAAACATAAAGTTGCTCACAAAGAAATTGATTTCATTCATCATTTTTTCAAGAGTTACATAGAGTTGAATATATAGACATAACAAAGAAATAAAATTTCATACACTTTCCATGTGGGACTAATAGGACTAACCCACACTTTAGGCATCAAATTCTCTTCCCAAGACTCCTTCCATGAGTGGGCAGCCCAAAAACTCCAAGAAAACTTGAAAATCAGCTCCAAATGGCAGGTTATGGGGGTGTCTCCTAGTATCTCTCCATGAATCAAGGATTTTCCCTTCATGGTTTAGCTCTTTTGGACACCTCCTAGTCTTGCTCCACAAGTTTAGGCTTCTTCCTTTCATGGCTTTGGCACTTTAGGAAACTTTTGGGTGCCTCCTTGATTTTCTCCCCAAGACATGCTCTCTTCCCTTTTATAACTTGGGTTTTTATGGAACATTGTGGGGCACCTCCTTGATCCTCTCTTCAAGAAAAATTCTTGCCATCCTGGCTTGGGTTTATCTGGAAAGAAGTTGGCTCCTCCTTGGATTGAGGTATCTTGATGGATTTCTCCCCCAAGTGGCGCATGAAAGAAGGGACCTGCTTTCTTGTGGTGTGGGGACCAAGGCACACTGGATGGAGATGTGGCGCCTCCTGGACTCTGGCGTGTGGCTGGGAGTGTGGCGCCCACTTGCTTGGTCCTGAGAGAAAATGTGGCACCTTGGAGAAGACCTAGACCACTACTAGGACTTGTATTGAGTCAACATGACTCAACAAAATTTAAATTGTAGGAAAATACAGACTCAAACTAAAATTGAGTTGACCAAGTCAACCCTTATTACAAAACCAGAAAACCCTAATTCTTCGTGCAATGTCAATCAGAGATCCAGATGGAGCCCTGAAGTCTTCTTCTGAGTCTGGTGCCCGCACCACCAGAAAGAATGACAGAGCGCACGGTAAGCTCCTTATCTCAAATAAAGAAAGGTACCTTATACATGGCACAAAACATCGCCGCGCACGCCTACAAGCGAGGGAAGGATCCCAAGGTAGGCATCTAGCAGCAACCCTGGCTTGAAAAAGCTCTCCAAGGTTCCAGAAAGAAGGTAAGCAAACTAACAGGCAAGAAAGGTGGCACATAGGAGAGCACCGAGAGACAAGGCATCCAAGGCTACGAGAGACCAACCGAAAGGGTCTCGACGGATACAACCTTCCTGCCCAAACTCTCCTCCATCACCACTTCTCCTGCTCCACTCACAACTCATTCATATTCTTCAAGTATATTACTTTCTCTTCCTAGTGTGGAGTCCATCTACAAGGCTCGACCAGGAGGATCTGTTCCCCTGGATCATCACTGATTTGAGCATCAAAGTGCCCTCACCGGGATCACTGGCCCGAGTCTCTTCTGTTTTGCAAGTCCGGATGCATAGGTAGGTTCCGGAGCGAGAAGGGCACGATCCGAGGTCATCCTCAGCTACAGGCCACGGTGATTTAGGCGGCAATAGATTGATGCACAAGGTAGGGGGTAGGATGCATTTTGATCTAACCTAATCCCCTTGCAGAAAAACCACCGGAGGCATGGTGATGACCCATGCGAGGGAGGTCTCCACCAGCCATGCGGGAGATCCCCCTTCCTATGGGAACCTGCACAGTCCAGAGAGGGAGCTCCCAGCTCCACCGCAACCGCCTCCAGTGGAAGTTCAGCTGGCCGCACTCGCCTAGCAAATGTAACTTTTAACTATGGTGGTGCGCCAGTTGTAGCATCAACACCGATCCCTGGCCACCCACTAATAGCCAGGGACTCCCGCGACCCAAGCCGTCGCACCCCACAATAGCCTGCAATCATTCCAAGGAAGGTCTTCGTAGCCACGAGCCACAACAGACCACCAGGGAAGCCACAGGACCTCGGCAAAGAGACAATAGCCCGGGTCTACCGACCGGGAGAGCCGGTCTTCGACCTTTGAGCAGGCTGCTGTTAAGCACCACCGAGGTCGTAGAGGCAAGGCCCCCCATCATGATCCCCCTTAGATGCAATCTTCTCCTCTTTCGTCGGCCTCAGTGGAGGGATCAACCGACGAGGCCATTAGGCGCAAGGCAAAGAATAAGAGTGCAAGCTAGTGGAGCTATCCCACCAGTTTACAAATTTTCAGGGCTCTCCCAGCGAGACTGCGAGCTACGATGCCTGTCCCCCTTTCTCTTGAGAGATCCAAGAGGAACCGATCCTAGGTCGATTCTGTATGTCGTAGGTAGATCTCTATGACGGGACCACCGACCCCCTAGACCACCTGGAGAGCTACAAGGCCCTCATTAGAGTCCAAGGGCGACCGACGCTCTCCTCTGCATCACCTTTCTAGCCACCCTCCAGAAGGTGGCTCGAGTCTAGTTTACCCACCTCGAGACCGAAAGCATCAGCTCTTTTTCTCAACTGGAGCAGAAGTTTGTGGCCCACTTTGATGCCTGTCGAAATGTGCCATGCGAGGCGGACAGTCTCTTCTCCATCAGGCAACAGGACCATGAGCTCCTACAGGACTACATGGCCCACTTCAAGGTTGTCGTACTGGAGATCTATAACTTGGTGAGCCAGTTGCCATGCTGGCACTGAAGAGAGGGCTTAGGACTTCTTGCCTGACCTACTCACTGGACAAGAAGCCACCGAAGACGTACTCCAAACTCCTCCATGTTCAAAAGTACATCCACACCGAGGAGGCGGACTGTACGAGAAGAGAGATAGACGGGAAGCCACTAAAGAAGCCAGCTCCTATTGAGGCGTCTGGGATGCGGAAGCTGAGACCGCCCACACCAAATTTCTACCAGGAGTCGAGGCCAAAGAGCAGCCCCATCCCAGAAAAAAGATACACACCTCTCCTTGCTTCGAGGATGAAGATCCTCATGGAGATTGAGGGTGAGCACTACCTGCGTCGCCCACCCCCTCTAAGGCTACCAATGGTTGCGATAAGATGAAGTACTGCCAATTCCACCATGACCATGACCACGACACCGAGGAGTGCCACCACCTCAAGAGAGAGATTGAAGACCTCATAAGGAGGGGCTACCTCGGAAGGTTCGTGGGAGACAAGACCCTGGCCAAACCTTAGGTGCTCGCTGCTCTCCCTCTGATCCCCGAAGTCGACAACCTGCCCATTGAGAAGCATGTAGGGATGATCTGTTGGAGAATCAAGCGCACCCCCAAGAGTGCCCAGGGAGGAGAGGGTTCTAAAAATGTACTCCCCTTTATAAGGGAGAGGGAATTTGGGGTTGAGAATGTGAATAATGATACCATGGTCGTCGAGATGACGATCGTGAAGCATCCTGTAAAGCAGATTATGGTCGATAGTGGAATTCGATTGATGTTCTTTTTTATGATGCTTTCTTCAAGATGAATCTATCCTTTGCTCAACTTAAGCCTGTGCACACTCCCATCATCGATTTCATAGGGGATTCCATGGGCGTCGAAGGGGAAATCACTCTCCCTGTTACTGCCAAGGTGCCACCTAGGCAGAGCACCGTCATGATGACCTTCACGGTTGTTAAGCTTCCTTCGGCCTACAACATGATCCTTGGCTGCCCCGGGCTCAATCTACTCAACACAGTCATCTCCACCAAAAGGCTACTAGTGTAGTTTCCTACTCCTTACGGTGTTGGAGAAATGAGGGGGGCACCTCAGCCAATCCAAAACTGTCTCCAAGCCATCCCTGGGGCCAGCAATTCTAAGAAGGATCCTAGTGCCGACGACCTCGACCAAAGGGCAGAAGACCCCAGAGGTGGCCCGGTCGAGCGCTTGCTGTCATACCCACTCGGAGCCAACTCGACGAAGATGGTGCAAATTGGGGCCCAGTTGCAAGAGGAAGAGCGTGCCCACCTGTTGGAGTTTCTTCGAGTGAATGCAGACATGTTCGCTTGGATGGTGGCTAATATGCCAGGGATTCCCCCTAATGTCATTACCCATAAGTTAAACATTGACCTGAAGTACCGTCCTGTCCGGTAGAAGAAGAGAAGCTTCGCCCCTGAAAGGCAACGGACGATCAACGAGGAGGTGGATAAGCTCCTTGCAGTTGGCTCTATCCGTGAGGTACAGTATCTCAACTGGTTGGCAATTGTAGTCATGGTCAAAATGAGCAATGGGAGTGGAGGATCTGTATGGACTACATCGACCTCAATCGAGCCTGTCGAAGGACAGCTTCCCTTTATCGAAGATTGACCAACTTGTTGGCTCCACCCAGTGATTTTGATGAATAACAAAATATTGAGTGCATATTGTATACTAATGAGGATTTCAAGTTGTGAGTTTTCAGGAAGAAAGCACCACAAAATCTTAAAAACTTATGGTTCATGGCACGTAATGGCACGGAGCAATTCTCACAAATTCGTACATCCTCTTCATTGAAAAAGGGCATAAAAATGTTTAAATATTATGGGTTTATGTTTTCAAGAATTATATTTATGTTTTCGAGGCATTTACACTTGAATCTAAGATTTTTCAGTCTCAAGTGTCGACACCCAGACAGTCAAGTGTCGACACTTCAGCATTTGGCACAGACAAAAATCCTTGGCACGCCAAGTGTCGACACCTACATCCAAGTGTCGACACCAAGTGTCGACACTTAGGTTCCAAGTGTCGACTCAAGGCCTGAGAATTTTGAAAATACATAACTTTGTAATTTGAGGATTTTTGTGTCAAGTGTCGACACCTGTGCATCAAGTGTCGATACTTGAATGTTCAAGTGTTGACACCTAGAGATCAAGTGTCGACACTTGACAGCCAAGTGTCGACACCTGACAGCCAAGTATCGACACTTGCAGCCTGACAGCTCTAACTGATCTATTTTTCTGGCTTGCAGAACTTGCTTTTCAAGCTCCAAACAGCTATTTCCGAGGTATCAACGGTCACAAACCATTTTTTGGAAGGTTCTTGGTGTATTTAACCTCCACCAACCTCAGTTTAAAGACAAAGAAAGTGTATTGAAGTGCATTCAAGTCTACTCAAAAGCCAAAAAGCCAATATTCTCTCAAATACTTCAAATCAAAAGCCTTTTATAGTGTGATTCTTTGAAAAGCCTACAAGCTCATCCTTACTTCATTCTAAAAGAGGCACTTTGAAGGAGATTCCAAGGAAGAGTGGAGACAAAGCATCCACTTGAGCTTCAAAGATTCCAATCTACTCTTGAAGAGAGTTTGTTTTAGTTTTAAATTGTATATATGTTTTTATTGTGATTTGACCTTGCTTTCAAGGGTGTCTTGAAAGAAGGTTATTATGGTTTGTTGGTGAGCCTAAGTAATAAAACCAACTAGGGTTAACTTGTGAGCCCAAAGACAAAACAAGTGTTAAGGTTTGTTGGTAAGCCTAAGTGATAAAACCAACTTGGGTTTTGACTTGTGAGCCTTGTGAAAAACAAGTCAATTGTAATCTAGTTTGGATTATAGTGAATTTTCCAAGGGTGGCTTGGGGAGTGGATGTTGGTGCTAGGTTTGCACCGAACCACTATAAACCTTGTGTTTGTGTGTGATTACTCTCTTCCTCTCTTGCTCTTTAATTATTGCTAACATCTTGCATTAAATTCATCATTGTTCACAAGCACCTCTAGTCCCTCTCATTATTGTCTTAAATTTTTTAAAAGACCCTATTCACCCCCCCTCTTGGGCTCAATTTCTGGGCAACAAGTGGTATCAGAGCACCGATACTCTCTTGTAGGTCCAAGGATCTTGAGTAAAAGATCATGGCAGCCCCAATAGGAATGGGTATTGTTGAAGGTCAAGCTTCAAATCGTCCCCCACTTTTTAATGGCACAAATTACACATACTGGAAGACACGCATGCGCATATTTATTCAAGCTCTTGATTATAATTTGTGAAGGACAATTGTAAAAGGTCCTCATCAGCCTACAATATTGATTAATAGCATTCTCACTCCAAAAATGGAAGATGATTGGGATGAGAATGACATTAAGCAAATCGAGCTTAATGCTAAGGCTATGAACCTTTTATTTTGTTCTCTTGATCCAAGTGAATTTAATAGAATATCAAATTGTCTCTCTGCCAAGAAGATTTGGGATACACTTGAGGTTACCCATGAGGGTACACACCAAGTGAAAACCACCAAGGTCAACATGCTTATTCACACATATAAAATGTTTAAAATTGAACCTACTGAGTCAATTAGTGAAATGTATACTAGGTTCACAAATATTGTGAATGGCATGAGAAGCCTGGAAAAAATTATATCTAACGGTGAACTTGTGAACAAACTTCTCAGGTCTCTACCAGCTTCGTGGGATGTAAAAGTCACAGATATTGAAGAAGCTAAGGATGTCAACACTCTCCCGCTGGAACAACTATTAGGTTTTTTAATGACCTATGAGCTCTCCCTCTAACAAAAGAATGGAGAGGTCGACAAAAAGAAGAAGGCAATCGCGTTCAAATCTACTGCTAGAGAAGACTCAAGTGAAGACTCTGAAGAAGATGATGAAGAAGATGAGACGGCTTTGTTAGCAAGAAAATTCAGAAGGTTCATGAGGAAGAAAAAGTTTAACTATAAAAAGAAACCTCTGAAAGGTGAGCCGAGTAAAGAGAAGGACAAAGAAAAGGAGAAGGAGTAGCCTACATATTTTGAGTACAAAAAACTGGGGCATTTCAAGGTAGACTGCCCCTTGTTAAAGAAAAGCAGAAGAAAGCTGAGAAACAAAGCCATGATGGCAACCTGGAGTGAAAGTGAAGACTCCAGTTCTATGGAAGAACAGCAGGAGGTAGCAAACTTCTATCTGATGGCCGATCATGATGAGGTATGTTCCGAAATCGAAAATGAATTTACTTTTGATGAGCTTCATGAAGTTTTTGATGAACTAGTCATAGAATTTCAAAAGTTAAAATCAAAACATAAAGATTTAAAGAAGCAAAATTTGGATCTAGCCAAAATAAATAACAACCTTTCAAATGAAAATGAATGCCTTCTTATACAAAATAAAAAATTAAATGATAAGATTATGGTACTTGAAAAAGAAAAGGATATCCTTAAAAAGAAAAGTGACTTACTTTCAAATGAAAATTTGTCAAAACAAAGCAAAGAAATTTTAAATGAAAAATAAAAGATATAAAGAAGAAATTGAAAAACTAAAATCTTTTATAGAAAAATTTACTTACAGTTCTGAAAAATTGAATTTACTCTTAAATAACCAAAGAGCAGTATTTGACAAAGCAGGTTTAGGATTCATAACTCATAAGAAACAAAAACTCTTTAAAAATTTCTTTGTGTCTACATCTTCATCCATTACTTGCTATACTTGTGGTATCAAAGGACATAAATCTTATAAGTGCAACAAAAGAAAGTTAAATAACACGAAGAAAGTTTGGGTTCCAAAAGGAACCAATGCCACTAACCAAAAAGGACTCAAGATAGCTTGGGTACCTAAAGTCTCCACTTGATCTTTATTGCAGGTATGCCTTGCAACCAATAAAAAAAGGATGTGGTACCTTGATAGTGGTTGCTCAAGGCATATGACAGGAGATGTGGAGCAGTTCTCTTCACTCATATATCAAAATGGTGGCAATGTAACTTTTGGTGATAATGGAAAGGGCAAAATTATCGATATTGGTAAAATCCATATCACCCCTACCTCTTATATTGATAATGTATTATATGTTGATGGTTTAAAACATAACTTGCTTAGCATTAGTCAGTTTTGTGACAAAAATTTTAAAGTTGTTTTTGAATATTCTTTGTGTATAGTTTCTAGTCTAGATGACAATGGCATTAAGTTCATTGATCATAAGCATGGCAATATTTATATGGTTGATCTTGATGATCTCCCTATTCAGAAAGGTCAATGTCTAGTGGCAATGGAAGCCAAGATCGATGAAACTAGTTAGCTTTGGCATCGTAGACTAGGACATGCAAGCATGCATTTAATTTCAAAACTTAGCAAAAAGAACTTGGTAAAGGATTTGCCTAAACTCAATTTTGAAAAAGAAAAGATTTGCAGTGCATGTCAACTTGGAAAACAAACAAAATCATCTTTCAAACCAAAAGGAGTAATCTCTATATCTAAACCTTTGGAATTGCTTCACATGGACCTCTTTGGGCCAACTAGAACATCTAGTTTGGGAGGTAAGAAGTATGGTCTAGTCATTGTAGATGATTTCTCACGATTTACATGGGTCATGTTTTTAGCACATAAAGATGAAACTTTTTCTGAATTCATTAGATTTCATAAAAGAGTTTTGAATGAAAAAGGTGTTTCAGTAGTATCTCTGAGAAGTGATCATGGAACCGAATTTGAAAATGCTGATTTTGATAAATTTTGTATTGAAAATGGAATTCATCACAATTTTTCTGTATCTAGGACACCTCAACAAAATGGGGTAGTAGAAAGAAAAAATAGAACTCTTGAAGAAATGGCACGCACCATGCTTTGTGAAAATGATTTACCTAGATATTTTTGGACGGAAGCCATAAATACTGCATGCTATGTTTTAAATCGAGTTTTAATTCGACCGATTTTAAAGAAAACACCTTATGAGCTTTGGAAGGGTAAAAAACCCTCAATTCGTTATTTTCATATTTTTGGATGCCGTTGTTTCATCTTAAACAATGGTAAAGATAATTTGAGTAAATTTGATGCCAAATCAGATGAGGGAGTCTTTCTAGGCTACTCCACATCTAGTAAGGTATACAGGGTATTCAACAGAAGAACACTTGTTATTGAAGAATCCATACATGTGGTATTTGATGAAACTAACCAAAAATCTTCAAGAAAAGAAGATGTACTTTCTGATAAAACAGGTAGTAAGAAAACTGAAAAAATAAACAACAATGAAGGGCTTACCAAGGAACAAAACAATGATCAAAACACTGAAGGAGATCAAGCACAAGATGATGAAAATACATCAACTATTGATCCATTACCAAAAGAATGGAGGTATGCTCATGGACACCCAAAAGAACTAATTATAGGTGATCCATCTAAAGGTGTAAGTACTCGATCATCTCTTAGAAATATATGTGATTATTTAGCTTTTGTCCTCAAATTGAACCTAAAACTATTGAGGAAGCTGAATATGATAGTAATTGGATAAATTCTATGCACGATGAACTTAACCAATTTAAAAGAAACAATGTTTGGACTTTAGTAGATAGGCCTTCAAACACTTCAATTATTGGTACAAAATAGGTTTTTCGAAATAAACTTGATGAAAATGGAGTAGTAACTAGAAATAAGGCTAGACTAGTTGCCAAAGGATACAATCAGGAGGAAGGAATAGATTTTGATGAAACCTTTGCTCCTGTGGCTAGACTTGAAGCAATTAGGCTATTGTTGGCTTTTGCTTGCTTCATGAATTTTAAACTATATCAAATGGATGTTAAAAGTGCCTTTTTAAATGGATTAATTGAAGAAGAAGTTTATGTTGAGCAACCCCCTGGTTTTGAAAATTCTGAATTTCCAAATCATGTTTATAAACTTCATAAAGCTTTATATGGATTGAAACAAGCTCCAAGAGCTTGGTATGATCGTTTAAGCTCTTTTTGCTCAAAAATGATTTTACTAGAGGTAATGTAGATAAAACTTTGTTTTTAAAGAAAAAGAATGATGATCTCTTAGTAGTACAAATCTATGTAGATGATATAATATTTGGTACTACTAATGAATCTCTTTGTCAAGATTTTACAAAGTTAATGCAGGGTGAGTTCGAGATGAGCATGATGGGAGAACTGAATTTCTTCCTCGGACTCCAAATAAGGCAAACCAAAGAGGGGATCTTCATCAACCAAACAAAATACACAAAAGAAATACTCAAGAAGTTTGGGATGGAGAACACTAAGCCTTTAGGTACTCCTATGAGCTCTACTTGTAGACTTGACAAGGATGAATCAGGTAAGTCTATAGACCAAAATTTATATCGTGGCATGATCGGTTCATTGTTATATCTTCCTGCCAGTAGGCCAGATATCATATTTAGTGTCTGTATGTGTACTAGATATCAGTCTAATCCTAAAGAGTCTCATCTTTTGGCTGTTAAACACATACTTAGATATCTATCTGGTTCAATTGAAATTGGTTTGTGGTACTCTAGAGATTCTTCATTTGAATTGATTGCTTATTCTGATGCTGACTTTGCTGGGTGTAAACTTGATCGTAAAAGTACTAGCGAAACCTGTCATTTTCTTGGAGTAAATTTGATCTCTTGGAGTAGCAAGAAATAGAACTCAATTGCTTTATCTACGGCGGAAGCCGAATATATAGCAGCTGGAAGCTGTTGTGCTCAAATCCTCTGGATCAAACAACAACTCGAAGATTTTGGCATTAAACTAACTAAGACACCCATAAGATGTGACAATACTAGTGCAATCAATCTATCTAAAAATCCTGTGCAACATTCAAGAAGTAAACATATTGAAATAAGACATCATTTCATAAGAGATCATGTACAAAACTCTAATGTTATTCTTGATTTTGTTTGTACTGATGATCAGTTAGCAGATGTGTTTACCAAGCCTTTGAGTGAGGATAGGTTCTGTCTGATTAGAAGAGAGTTAGGTGTCATTGATCCATTCTCCTAGAACTCTCTTAGTATTAATTATACCTAAATCCTATAGCTCAAAACCTCTTGATTAAAGCCCCAAAAACCTGATCAAAACATTTCCTATTTTTCAAAAATTTTTTGGATTTTCTCGATTTTTTTTGGCCAAGTGTCGACACTTGGAAATTGTCAAGTGTCGACACCTGACCAAGTGTCGACACTTGACACATTCGAAGTGTCGACACTTGTGAAACAGAAACTATTTTTAAAAAAGGCTGACCGAGGGTTTTGTAATTTTCTTTCCCCTGTCGATTTCTTGCAACAGTGGTCCCCTCTGTCCAAATCCATCCTTTTACCCTTTAATCCATCACAAATCAGGTATTTCCCCCTTCCATTTTTATTTTATTTTTCCTCGTTTTTGGTTTTGACGTTTTTGAACCAAACAACCATGAATGGGGTTTTCTGAGTGTTTTTCATGAATCTAACTAGATTTCTACATGTTTTAGTGGATTTCTAAAACTCCATTTGAGGTAATAGTGATTTAAACATATTTTTTCTCGGATTTCCCTCGTCTTTTGGTCGTTTTCACCCACTTTTCGCAAAAGAAAATACTGTTTTATTGATTTTGGCCAAAATAATTTGGGTTTTCATCTAAATTAAACATACTAAATCCATTTATTATTGATTTAGAAAGGTTTTTCATGATATATTTGCGATATTTTCACCTATTGGATAAAACCCTAAGTGTTTAGACCCAAATCCCATGGGTTTTGATTTTTTAGGCCTTACAAAAATTATTTTCCAAAGGTTCAAATATATTTTAATGAACAAAAATATTTTCTATAAATATATGTTCGGAATATTGTCATTTAATCAAAGTATAAGTTGTAAAAATCCCACTTTAAACTGATTTACAGTTTTTCCAAATGATGTTTAAGGTATTTTGCTACCCAAAATTGGTTTAAACTCTAGTTTTCTAAACCTTTCTGAACATTTTTTTAAAAAGAAATGAAACTCTCCTTATCTCAACCTATAGCCAGTCCCTTAGTTCTAAACCTATCTTCCTTCTTCCCTAGTCAGCTTGCTGTAATGGGTCCCAGGAAGAGACTTGCAGTTAGGGAGAGGCTCAGTCGTGGTGTTGAGAGGATGATAGGGAAGTTAGTAGCCTCAGGGAGGAGAGTCGACCTGGAGTGTTTCGACAGGCACCATTTTGGTATTCGACAGGTACTCACTAATGTAGGATTAGTACAATTCTGCACCATGCAGGAGAGGTACTATCCTCACCTAGTGAGAGAGTTTTATGGTGCATTAGATTGTCGACGATTTCTGTGGACTACTTCAGTCAGGGGTATTCAGATTTCACTGACAGATGAGCTTCTGGGCAGAGTATGGGAGATCCCTCATAGGGGAGTCTGTATCTTTTCGGTAGATGACAGAGAGGCTGTGTTTAGGTGCATTCTTGAGAGAGAGGACGTTCGCGGTATATCCGTAGTTACCGCGAACCAGTTGTCATTGGAGATGCGCCTATTGCACCACATCACAGCACGCATACTTCTATCGAAGACTGGGAGATTTGACTTCATCACCGAGAGAGAGTTGATGGTGATGACGAGCCTGATTGAGAGGAGGCAGATTGATCTTCCATCCCTGATGCTTACTCAGATGCATGATGCTGCGACACAGCGCCGACACTGTTTACCGTTCGGCATGGCACTGACCAGACTATTCAGAGCGTGTGGAGTATCATTGGAGGGGGAGATCTCCAAGGAGATACTACACACAGATGTGTACGACGAGAGGTCTTTGCACCGCATGGGATACAGGTTAGTTGGAGGTCGATGGGTTCGCATAGAGTCTGGCCAGGAGCCAAATAAGGAGGACGAGATTCGAGAGGCAGAGGCTGGACCATCTGAGCCAGCAATTTTTCCTCCAGTAGATATCCCATCGACACAGGCAGAACATTTGTCTCCTGATACTTCAGCTCCTCCGCCACCTTCTACTGGACTATCTTTTAAGGAGCATGCTAGAGAGCAGTTCACAGAGATCAGGGATGAGATGACTCAGCTATGTAGCGAGGTTGAGCTTCTATGGAGGAGTATGCTGAGATTCGCAAATCTATGGAGGGATTCTCTCGTATTGAGGACTATTGAGATCCCTTTTACCTCCTGCAGCCCCTATAGACGTTCCATCAGATGATGATGATGATGATGATGATGATGATGATGATGATGATGATGATGATGATGATGATGATGGCAGCGATCACCAGAGCGACCATGCTGATTCTGTTGAGGGTGGTGATCAGGATGACGACCGAGCTACGGAGGTAGTGGACCGTGACAGTGACAGTGGTGACAGTGCCGATGATTATGAGGTGGTCAGTCGAGATCCTCCCACTACACCAGCTCCTACTACTGCCTTGGCTGATTCCACACCGGACCTTGTTACGCTAGCTAATCTTCTTTCACCCCCTTCCACTAGATCATCAAGGGTTGTACTCGCCTTTGGTCCTTCCGGCCGCACTAGGAGTCGTCGAGCTTTAGCACCTCCTAGGGCATTAGCCACTAGATCTAGGATCTGTGCTCCATTCCGTCTTGAGATTCCATCTGATGAGGATTAGCCTCACAGATGTCTGTTATAGCTCTTATGTTGTATGTCTGATATTTATATGACTTTGATGATATCTGTTGTTTCAGCTCTTGCTGATGGCTCAGCAAATTTTGTACTGAAAACTTATCTATTATATGTATATTTCAGTTCAGTGCTCATTATTTGTGTTTGAATGGTTCAATTTACTTTTTTATTTTTTTATTTTTTATTTTTTTGGCTCTGATACTCTTTTATCTTGGTATATGTTTTAGCTCTGATACTCTTTTATATTAGTATAATTTTGGCTCTGATATCTATCTTATTTGATTCTCTTTTTGTCTCCTTGCTCATTGTGAGGGGGAGGTTATTCCCCTTTCTAATGATTGACAAAAAGAGGGAGAAAAAGGTGTTAATTCATAAAGTGTTAATTCATAAATTTGTTGAGAAATTGTATTGATTGTATTGATTTTTCACCTTGTAAGAATCTTTGAAGTTTACCTTAATAAGAAGTATCTAATTAAGGGGGAGATTGATTCTTCCTAACTATGAAGTTTTGCCTCTCTTATGGACTTAAATTCATATTCATAAATTATAATGGTTAAAGTTTGAAATATATTGCCTTTTTACTCAAGGTTTTGTCATCATCAAAAAGGGGGAGATTGTTGGCTCCACCTAGTGATTTTGATGAATAACAAAATATTGAGTGCATATTGTATACTAATGAGAATTTCAGGTTGTGAGTTTTCAGGAAGAAAGCACCTCAAAATCTCAAAAACTTATGGTTCGTGGCACGTAATGGCATGGAACAATTCTCACGAATCTGGACATCCTCTTCATTGAAAAAGGGCATAAAAATGTTTAAATATTATGGGTTTATATTTTCAAGAATTATATTTATGTTTTCGAGACATTTACACTTTAATCTGAGATTTTTCAGTCTCAAGTGTCGACACCCAGACAGTCAAGTATCGACACTTCAGCATTTGGCACAGACAAAAATCCTTGGCATGCCAAGTGTCGACACCTACATCCAAGTGTCGATACCAAGTGTCGACACTTAGGTTCCAAGTGTCGACTCAAGGCCTGAGAATTTTGAAAATACAGAACTTTGTAATTTGAGAATTTTTGTGTCAAGTGTCGACACCTGTGCATCAAGTGTCGACACTTGAAAGTTCAAGTGTCGACACCTAGAGATCAAGTGTCGACACTTGCAGCCTGACAGCTCTAACGGATCTATTTTTCTGGCTTGCAGAACTTGCTTTTCAAGCTCCAAACGGCTATTTCCGAGGTACTAACGGTCACAAACCATTTTTTGGAAGGTTCTTGGTGTATTTAACCTCCACCAACCTCATTTTAAAGACAAAGAAAGTGTATTGAAGTGCATTCAAGTCTACTCAAAAGCCAAAAAGTCAATATTCTCTCAAATACTTCACATCAAAAGCCTTTTATAGTGTGATTCTTTGAAAAGCCTACAAGCTCATCCTTACTTCATTCCAAAAGAGGCACTTTGAAGGAGATTCCAAGGAAGAGTAGAGACAAAGCATCCACTTGAGCTTGAAAGATTCCAATCTACTCTTGAAGAGAGTTTGTTTTAGTTTTAAATTGTATATCTGTTTTTATTGTGATTTGACCTTGCTTTAAAGGGTGTCTTGAAAGAAGGTTATTATGATTTGTTGGTGAGCCTAAGTAATAAAACCAACTAGGGTTAACTTGTGAGCCCGAAGATAAAACAAGTATTAAGGTTTGTTGGTAAGCCTAAGTGATAAAACCAACTTGGGTTTTGACTTGTGAGTCTTGTGAGAAACAAGTCAACTGTAATCTAGTTTGGATTATAGTGAATTTCCCAGGGGTGGCTTGGGGAGTGGATGTAAGTGCTAGGTTTGCACCGAACCACTATAAACCTTGTGTTTGTGTGTGATTACTCTCTTCCTCTCTTGCTCTTTAATTATTGCTAACATCTTGCATTGAATTCATCATTGTTCACAAGCACCACTAGTCCCTCTCATTATTGTCTTAAATTTTTTAAAAGATCCAATTCACCCCCCCTCTTAGGCTCTATTACTGGGCAACATACGTACTACTACTGGATGATGCCCTTTGGCTTGAAGAACACTGGCACCACGTACTGGTGACTAGTCAACCAGGTCTTCATTAACCAAATCGGAAGAAACATGCAAGCATACATCGATGACATGCTCGTCATGAGCAAGCCAAATTTGGACCATATCGCAAACTTGGTAGAGGCCTTCCACAACCTCCAAATGCACAAGATGAAGCTATACCTGACAAAGTGCACCTTCGGCATAGCGGCAGGAAAGTTCCTTGGTTTCATGATCATCCAAAGGGGCATCGAGGCTAACCTGGAGAAGGTCCAGGCAATCGTTGACATGGAGCATCCCACCTCGAAGAAGTAGGTCCAGCACTTGACCAACCGGATTGCAGCCCCGTGCATGTTCATCTCAAGGTTGCCTGACCACTACTTACCCTTCTTCAAGGCACTGCGCAAAGTGCACGACTTCGCCTAGACTGAAGAATACAAAGCAGCCTTCGAAGAGTTGAAGAAGTTCATGGCATCTTCATCGCTGCTCTCCAAGCCAGAGGAAGGAAAGGAACTCCTGCTATATCTGGCGGTCCCCCAAGAGCCGTCAGCTCGGTCCTTGTCTGCACAGATAAGGACGAATCCCAAAAGCCAATGTACTATATCAGCAAAATCTTTCAAGATGTGGAGATCAGGTACACTAATTCAAAAAAGTTATTTTTTGCTATAATAATGTCTGCATAGCGCCTTAGGCCATACTTTCAAGCACATCCTATTGCGGTCATGACGGACCAGCCACTAAGGCCCATACTCAGTTGCCTAGAAATATCCGGATGCTTGGCTAAATGGTCTCTAATGCTGAGTGAGTTTGACATCTCGTACCGATCGAGGCCATCTCAAAAGGTCCAAGTACTGGCCGGCTTCCTGGTTGAGTGCACTGGCATGAGCGAGGAGCCCGAGGAGACCACCTCGACCTCGACGCCCTTGCTGGAGCCTGTTACCAAGGAGGAGACATGGGTCATCCATGTGGATGTCACATCCAACTCAGGAGGGAGTGGAGTAGGACTCATCCTTGCCAACGGGGACGGGGTCATGGCTGAGTGTGCATTTCGCTTCTGGTTCACAGCAACCAACAATCAAGCAGAGTATGAGGCACTCCACGCGGGGCTCAAAGTCTCCCGTGAGTTGGGTGTACCCAACCTGAAGGTCTTCACCGACTCCCAGCTGGTGGCAGGGCAGGTCTTAGGGGAGTATGAGGCCCGAGATCCCTAGATGATGAAGTACTTGGAGCGGGTCCGTTCTGGGCAGCACAAGTTCCTGATAGTGGCTATTGACTACTTCACCAAATTGGTGGAGGCAGAGCTGCTAGCATGGATTACCGAGGCCAAGGTCCGCCAGTTCTTTTGGAAGTCGATCATTTACCATTTCAGACTCTCCCACAGCATCATCACCGACAACGGGCGGTAGTTCAACAACTGAGAGTTCGAAGATTTATGCATCGACCTCGGCATCCAACATCGCTTCACCTTGGTGGCTCACCCCCAGACCAACGGGGAGGTCGAGGTGACCAACCGAACAATTCTCTAGGGACTTTGGACTAGGCTAGAATAGGCCAAGGGTAGGTGGGCTGAAGAACTTCCTAGCATTCTTTGGGCTTACCACACAATGCCTAGGACCGCAACGGATGAGAAGCCTTTTAGCCCCATCCTCGGCACGGAAGCCATCATCCCTGTCGAACTCAAGTACCCACACTGCGGATGGAGCAGTATGATGAGGCAGAAAATCTGGCACGCCTTCTTCTCAACTTGGACCTCCTCAAGGAAATCAGAGATAAGGCTTGACTCCAGATGGCGGCCTATCGGCAGCACATAGCTCAGTACTACAACGCGCAGGTGAGGCCAAAGATCTTCCGCCCAAGCAACCTGGTGTTGCGCCGAGCTGAAGCCTCGTAATCCCGGGAGTGCGGCAAGCTTTCGTCAAACTGTGAGGGCCCTTACAAGGTGGTCGAAGTGATACGGCAAGCATATGATTAATGTTTTGAATATGATTTGTAGAGCAATGAAACCTAATTACACTAGCATTGTACTCATCATAATAGGACTTAAGGATTATAAGAAATGGAATTTTTACTTGATTAGACACAATCCTAAACTAAGAAGGAAGAAGATCTAGACAATAGGGGCTAATGATTGTGGACTTACCTTGATGAACTTTCCAACCTTCTTTTGATTCATACCTTGAAACTACCAATGCTCAGAACTGAAGAACCTGGATAACAGAGATCAGAACCCTGGACTTGGGGCTTCAGCTTGTTGGTTCTTTGTCAAGGTGAACCCGGTTCACAACTCAAAGACTTCGAAGGACCTCCAATGCCTTCACGTGAGCTTGGAAGATGCTTTGCTAGGGGAAAAGAATGGCTTTGGCATGGAGGAAGAGGATGAGAAACTTTCACATAAGGAAAAAAAAATACAAGATAACTTCTACTTCCAAAATTCAACTTCAATTTTCATTCATTCCCAAAATCAATCCCCTTTTACAATGGGGCGTCCAAGGCTTTTTAATAGCCTTACAAAACTTTTGAAATTTGAAAACTCCCCAAATTGTGGAGGATTACAAGGGAGGTTGGAGGATATGGGGCCTTGTTACATGGGATAAGGAGAAATTCATGGAGATTGGCCGGTTTCTTTGAATTTAAAATACTTGGTCGATCTCCCCTTTAGGCGCCCATTTGAAGGTGACGTGGCTGATGATGTGGCATCCCTGGTGGCTGCTTTGTTGGCATGGTGATGTGGAATTCCAGCTTGGTGGACCAAGGTCTTGATTTGGAAGCTCCAAGTGATTTGGTGAACCTCAACTTGAAGTAGCTTTGACTTGATTTAAATAAACCTAATGGAACTCTAATTGAGTTCTTATTTGAACCCAGATTGAGACAGGACATAATTACAGGACTCGATTGGACATAATTACAGGATTCATGAAATTGAAACTAAGTAATTACAGGACTCTTGAAAGTAAATTGCCCTTTATAAGAAAAATTTAACCTAGTGATCTTCGATCTAAAGTGGAATCAGGTTAACCTTATTTGAGTAGGGTTTTATTCTGCTTCTGCTTCTGGTATCCACACCAATTCTCCTAGGGTGGGCAGACCTCGACCCAGTCGAGTATGGTTTAGTTTTGCCCTGGTAATGCTCGAACAAGTCTGGGTTAAGTCTTTGCAGGTCCTCTCGAGTAATCCAAGAGTTGTCGGACTCAGGTCGACCTTGCCATTAAACCAGGTATCGCTGATAGTCCTTATTCCTGGTAGTAATGGTCTTGTCATCCAGGATTCTCTCAATCCTCTCTCTCCGCTCAGGTAGGGTTGGTGGTGGACACTCGGAAATAAGTTCACTCTCAATGAAAGTTTCTGGCCCAAAAGGCTCACTAGGTATTAGTACTGGTTCTTTGTATTCTACTAGGTCTGAAACATTAAAGGTTGTACTGATACCCATATCAGGTGGAAGTTCCAAAACATACGCATTAGGCCCTATTTTCTTTAAGATCTTGAAAGGTCCCGCTCCGCGGGCATGCAGCTTCTTTATGGTTCCAGAGGGGAACTGTTCAGGGTTGAGCCTAATCATCGCATAATCTCCTTCACAGAATTCTTTAGCCCTCTTATGTGAATCAGCTAAATGTTTGTAAGTCTCATTGCTCAGTTTGATCTTATTACTGATTTCTTTATGCAAATTTGTGACATGCTGTGCAAAAGATTCAGCAGACTCAGAAATTTACACAAGCACTTACAAAATGCAGACTGAACTAGGCATCCTTATTGAGAGGAATTTTATTGGACTTTCTAGGACCTAAACCTAACAGATTAATGACTCTCTAGGTTTGACCCTGGTCTGGTATGCACATGAGAATTTACCATGGGTTCCTAGCAAATGCCATAAGGTTTTTCAAAAGTAGGTAGCAAAAGGAATAGGCTTTAAAAGCTCATGCATCCTAGTAATCTCATCAAAATGAAACTTAATGGCTCTAAAATTATGATAGGAATCCGAGACTTGGGGTAATTTAGGAAAATCTTGAAATAGACCTTGGTTACTCATGATGACCTTAAGATTAGAATTTTGATCTACAGGCGGGATGCTTCTAGGTAGTTGAAGGTCATCAAGAAAGTCTTCTAGAATAATGATCGGGTTCTTCTCAGGTACATGAAGGAGTTCTTGTGTCGAAGCTAAAGTATTGGGTTCTTCCTGAGGGCATTGTCTTACGGGAACCAAGTCCTCACTAAATTTTGGTTGTTCTGATGTTTCAGGACTAGGCTCAATAATCTTTTCTTTACCAAAGGTTTCCTCAGGTAAGGTACTAAAGTTGTTCTCTTCACTGTCTTCCCCTTCATTTTCATCTATTAAACTTATGTCAGTCTTATACATATATTTACTAGGTTCAAATTTGCCTTCTTCCTTCCCTAGCCCTTCAGTTTGAGGATACCCTAAGTCTTGAGTATCAATGAACTCAACTTGTACTTCAGGGTTCTTACTCCTATCATTCATATGAGCTAATGGGATAGTAGGAGTTGGTTGGTCTAAGGAAAATTGTTTAGCCAGCATTTGGTTCAATTGGGCCATTTGATCATTTAGGGCTTTCAGCATGGTTTCAAGATTCGGGTCCATGGCTACACTGGACTGGGTCTGGACTGGTGAATATGAGGCTCCTGATCTAGTTTTCATGCATGCAAGTAGACTCAAGCTTGAGCTAAGGTTTCCTAGACCTAGAGCATAAATTAGAGGTCTAATTAAGTGAACCAACTAGCTAGTAGTACTTATGGGACTTAGCCAGGTAGGTGGAGGGGAGTGAAGGTCCCTGATTGCCAACCTTAGATACCAATCTGAGATTGGCCAGGTAGGCGAACCAAATCACAAGCCCTGATGCACCAATCCTAGACACCAAGCCAGTAAGCACATACCAATTAGCTAACACAGTTAACTTGACCCTAACCTGAACCCAACTTGTTGGTGTCCCTAACCCACTAGGGAAATTAACGTTCTACTCAATTTTAATTAACAGGCTGGGATCGATATGCTGGTCGGTGATTTTTGGGCTAGGGACAGGTGATGAAACCCTGACCCTATGTCAAATTGATGCCCTTAATTTGATTTCTCATGAGATGAATGAAATACAAAGGTGCTGCAGAAGTGTATTACAGTTTGAAAGTGGTGTGGAAAACATGATGAAAAAATATCCAAAAATTCTGAAAAATTCACAGAAGATTTCTAACTTATATGTTTCAATGTAGATGAAAGGAATTTTAAAACTAAAATTTGTACTACTCTAAGCAGATCCTACAAATGAAGATAAATAAAATAGGACAGAACAGAACCCTAATGATAGTGTTGAACTGTAGAAATTTTCATTTTTTTTATAATTTTTTTCTGATGATGAAATTTAATATAGTGATAACTGACTTAAAAAGGAACAAGAAAAAAAATATTTCAACAAAAAATTATCAACTTGCCTTTGGAGCTGCAGACGGATTACAGTAAACAGATGCAAATTTTCAGAAAATAGAACCTAATCAAACAAGTGCAAAGGCTTACCCAAACTTCAATCTAAAAAATTCACGTCCGGCCAGGGGCTCATTATTCCCATGGGTCGTGATAGTGTACTAGAGTACACCCGCTCAGGAGGCATGAATTTTAGATCTTGCTTGGATTTAAAGAAAACTATTCTACCCTAATGCAACCATGCTCTGATACCAATTTGATGCGGCAAGTATATGATTAATGTTTTGAATATGATTTGTAGAGCAATGAAACCTAATTACACTAGCATTGTACTCATCATAATAGGACTTAAGGAGTATAAGAAATGGGATTTTTACTTGATTAGACACGATCCTAAACTAAGAAGGAAGAAGATCTAGACAATAGGGGCTAATGATTGTGGACTTACCTTGATGAACTTTCCAACCTTCTTTTGATTCATACCTTGAAACTACCAATGCTCAGAACTGAAGAACCTGGATAACAGAGATCAGAACCCTGGACTTGGGGCTTCAGCTTGTTGGTTCTTTGTCAAGGTGAACCCGGTTCACAACTCAAAGATTTCGAAGGACCTCCAATGCCTTCACGTGAGCTTGGAAGATGCTTTGCTAGGGGAAAAGAATGGCTTTGGCATGGAGGAAGAGGATGGGAAACTTTCACATAAGGAAAAAAAATACAAGATAACTTCTACTTCCAAAATTCAACTTCAATTTTCATTCATTCCCAAAATCAATCCCCTTTTACAATGGGGCGTCCAAGGCTTTTTAATAGCCTTACAAAACTTTTGAAATTTGAAAACTTCCCAAATTGTAGAGGATTACAAGGGAGGTTGGAGGATATGGGGCCTTGTTACATGGGATAAGGAGAAATTTATGGAGATTCTCCCCAAATTGTGGAGGATTACAAGGGAGGTTGGAGGATATGGGGCCTTGTTACATGGGATAAGGAGAAATTCATGGAGATTGGCCGGTTTCTTTGAATTTAAAATACTTGGTCGATCTCCCCTTTAGGCGCCCATTTGAAGGTGACGTGGCTGATGATGTGGCATCCCTGGTGGCTGCTTTGTTGGCATGGTGATGTGGAATTCTAGCTTGGTGGACCAAGGTCTTGATTTGGAAGCTCCAAGTGATTTGGTGAACCTCAACTTGAAGTAGCTTGGACTTGATTTAAATAAACCTAATGGAACTCTAATTGAGTTCTTATTTGAACCCAGATTGAGACAGGATATAATTACAGGACTCGATTGGACATAATTACAGGATTCATGAAATTGAAACTAAGTAATTACAGGACTCTTGAAAGTAAATTGCCCTTTACAAGAAAAATTTAACCTAGTGATCTTCGATCTAAAGTGGAATCAGGTTAACCTTATTTGAGTGGGGTTTTATTCTGCTTCTGCTTCTGGTGTCCACACCATGAAGCACTCCCCAGTGGAGCCTACTACCTAGCAGAGCTGGGCAGTGCCAGATTCCCGCGCACTTGGAATGCCAACAATCTGAGAATGTATTATTAATAATGTAAGGCCTTCCTCCATTAATGATAAAGATCCTTTCTGGGCAAATCACCTTTGCCTTACAGGAATGTCGCTGCACGACCCAAGGTCTGGTAAGCCAAGCCCGGAAACTCCAGAAGCCCGGCACTCCAAGCCCGGAAACTCCTGAAGCCCGGCACTCCAAGTCCAGAAACTCCTGAAGCCCGGCACTCTAAGCCCGGAAACTCTAAAAGCCTGGCACTCCAAGCTTGAAAATTCTTGAAGCCTGGCACTCCAAGCTCAAAAACTCCTGAAGTCCAAAAACTCCTGAAGTCCAGTACCACAAGCCCGGAAACTCCTGAAGCCCGGCACTCCAAGCCTAGAAACTCTTGAAGCCTGGTACTCCAAGCATGGAATGGCCCAAAGCCCATCACTCTCAAGCCCGGAAACTCCCAAAGCCCAGCACTCTCAAGCCCAGAAACTCCTGAAGCCCGGCACTCTCAAGCCCGGAAACTTTCAAAGCCCAGCACCTCATTGTCACCCAATGGTCCCACCAAGCATAGCATCCGGGCTCGTTCGCACCATGCTCACTTGGGGGCGATTCCATCCGAGGTCGAATACACCTCTCCAGAAGCAGTGCTCGAAGGCCTAATACCACTTTGCCCGCGAGGTGGGAATGACTTAGCAAGTCAAAAGACTCCCTTTCTAACTGCCTCGCGTACCCGGAGCTCGACAGGAAAGAGCCCAGGGACTTAGAGCCTTAAGGCGAGATGCCTTGGCAGAGACATGTACATGGGCAGTTGAGAAGTAAAGGAAGGAAGATTGCTAAAGAGTTGTTAATGCAAAAAATAAATGCACAAGTGGAGAAGGTAAAGAGAAATTTTATTGATAAAACTTGAAGTTTTTACATCATCTTCGGGCCCCGACAGGCTAGGCAGCCCAAACAGAAATGAAAAAAGAAAGAAGATAAAGGAGCCCCTATGTTACTCGGCCAGCTCCTTCCCAAGATGGCGCACAAGCAAGGCATCATCTTCAGGGACCTCCGGTGGCGAAGCTACGTCGACAGTAGCTATTGGTTCCTCTGCTTCAGCCAAGTCTAGCATTGGGCTCTCACACGGGGTAGCCGGGAAGGCGAGCCTATCTAGGTTCTTGTCTGGGACAAGCCCCGCCACCTTGGACCAGCAATACAAAAACCCCTTGAACAAGGAATCCATCGCCAACTCATGGAACTCAGTGTCGAACTCCTTCGAGGCCTTGTCTTTGTGACCACCTCGGCGGCCTCCTTCTTTGTAGCCTCCACTTTCGATGGCCACCGTGATCTTCTTTTCAACGGTAGTAGCTTTCTCTTCAACCATCATAGCTTTCCTTTTGGTGGCTACAGCCCGCTCCTTCGTCGCCTCTAGCTGGGCTCAAAGGAATTGGGCCTATTCCTTCTCCCGGGCTGCCTCGGCCCTGAGCTCCTCTACTTTGGCCTCCTTGGCCCTGAGCTCCTCAGCCCTGCTCTTGGACCGACTCCTCTCTCAGTCCAAAGACTCCTCCAGCTCCTTGATGCACCTTTCAGTGCTTGCCACCTTGCCCCTTAGCTCCTTATTCTTCCAATCGGAATCCCAGGCAGCATCCGACTTTAGCTTGGCCTTAGCCTTCAGAGACTCAAGCTCCATTGACTGTTGTTGGTCCCTCTTCGCCTAGTGCTTACAGTAGTCCCAGATAAGCAAGAGGTAGGCCCCGAGCTATTCCAAGGAAGACATCAGCCAGAAAAATAAAGAGAAAGAAAAAGAAGAAAGGGAAGGGGCGAGAGGAAAGGAAAGGAATACTCACTGAGAACAGCTAAGAAAATGTGCCATGAATGGCATCGCCCAGGAGCTTCCTCGCCTTCACCCGTCGATCGCGTGACTGGACGACAAAGTCCATCATGCACTCGACGAGGTCTTAGTCCCGGGCTAGCGAGACATTCGGTGCCACCTCGAAGGGCAATTTCAGGGATCCTTCTCCCTCTTCTTCATCGTAAATGCGGCATCACCCCCTCCTTCAATCGAGGAAGCATCGAAGGCGTGGTGGGGGCTCAGTGCCACTCCAGACGGTGCCACCAGTGGTAGCTCCACTCTTTCCTGCTCTCCCTCTACTTCCACCTCGATGATCATGGGAGAAGGAGGCACCGTAGCGGTGGCAGCACCGGCGGACCTTGCCCGGTGACCACTTCGATCTCTCGCACTAGGAGCAAGTCATGCTATCTCGGTAGCTCGACAGTAGGCTCTGCTCTCCTCTTGCTCTGCTCAGGGTTAGGCTCTGCTCTCCTCCTGCTCTGCTCAGGAGCAGGTTTTACCCTTCCCTTACTCGGCTCTTCTGGCATGGCAGGTATAGCCCCCGCACCATCCTCTTCCCGGGCCCTCGTCGACGGGGACTCTCTGATCCCTGCTGGCGGACCCCTCTTCCTGGAGAGGGCAAGGAGGTCCTCCATAAAATACTTCATGCCTGCACAAAGAAAAGACAAGGTCAGTTCCGAAGTCAAAGAAATAGAGAGAAAATAGAAACAAGTGAAGGTCATGCAGAACTCACCCATTAGGCCGACTCTAGCTTCATGGAGGTTCTGCTCTGTTAGCAAAACATCGAGAGAAGGTATCTGGTCAGTGCAGAGCTGGTCGTACACATCCCGATCAGCTGCCTCGATGATAGCATTCCAGTTTGGGGTCCGATCTGGGTCGCTCCAAATTCAGTCGACCCCCTCGATCGAAGCAAAGAAGTACTTACTCTTCCATCCCTTGATGGAAGAGGGGAGCTTAAATTTAATATCCTTAGGATGAGGTGAAATGATCCACCACCCATCCTCGGATGGGTGGTACTTCAGGGTGAAAAAGGCCCTAAAGAGGGAGAAACGGGCAACTATCCCATGGAAATGATACAGGATGATGAAGCAGAAGATGGTTCGAACTACATTTGGAACCAGCTGGGCCAGAACCAAGTGATAGTGGCTAAGGACATAAAAGAAGAAAGGGTGGAAAGGAAATTGGAGGCCCCCTACAAGGGTCTCCTCATAAAGAGCAATCCGGCCTGGGCCACTGGCGATGACCGGTTCCCTTGGTCGTGGAACCGAGAGTTGGATGGAGTGCAGGATATCGTAAGTGTCCCGGATGGTCGCAAGCTCCTTGCCTATTATCACCAAAGTGATACCACCGGGACCAGTCGACCGCGGAGGTTTAGGAGATGGTTCAGGAGGAGGAGGTGGGGGATGGACCCTAGACGACCCTATGACTATCCCCATGGGGTGAGGCCTTACAGAAAACTCGAAGTGCACCTCTTCCTTATCATCATCATCAGAAGAAGGTGTCCTCGGCCAAGAAGGCCTGGCCTCGTTGGGATTAGTCGAGGGGTGAAAGTTCTGAACCCAGCGAGACATTTCAAGAAGAAGAAGAAGAAGACAAAGAAGAAGGGACAGAGAAGTAGGAAGAAGAGAACGGATGAGGTCCAAGAAGATCCTAGCCCTAAGAAGAAACTCTACCCAACCTACAAAGAAGGAAGAATGAATGAACCTGGTTGCCTTTGGAGGAAAAAGATGACTAGGGGGAAGGAGACTCTCCGGTTTGCTGGCAGGCATGAAAATATTTTGAAAGAGAAACTATCTTTCCTTTCAAAGTGACCGGACCATAATCGTCCCATCATCGCCATCGAATTCACTCAATGTGTCAGCAATCGACAGAGACGACACTCCATTCTGTCGATGACCACTTCGAATTATGCATCAACAATAATGCCTCCTCGGATGAGTCCGCATGTCACCACATCATTGGCCCAAAGGTCTGCCCTATAAGGCACCGGCGATCATGGCAATTATGGTGCAGGATTTTGGTCTTTCCATGTCAGCACTGCATTTACTCCCTTCGCCCCTAGCATCACACGCCAATGGAACTTGGGAGTGTGGGGCAAATGATGTGGCAGGATAGCTGACATGGAACCCATATCAGACCCAGTCAGATGCCACATCGGAGGAAGCTACCATGTTAGATTTTTCTTTGGACTCCTTTGCCAGGTAGCTCCCTCAAGGTTGAGACACTGTGGCCGAATTTGAGCTCCACCTCTTTTTGGACTCCTTTGCCAGGTGGCTCCCTCGAGGTCAAGACATCGTAGTCGAAGTCGAGCTCCGTCTCTTTTCAGACTCCTTCACCAGGTGGCTCCCTCGAGATCAAGACGCCATGGACGAAGTCGAGCTCCACCTCTCTCTGAACTCCTTCACCAGGTGGCTCCCTTGAGGTCAAGATGCCATGGCTGAAGTCGAGCTCTGCTTCTCTCCAGACTCCTTCACTAGGCGGATCCCTCGAGGTTGAGATGTTGTGGCTGAAGTCGAGCTCCGCCTCTCTCTGGACTCCTTCTCCAGGCGGCTCCCTCAAGGGTCGAGACGCCGTGGCCAAAGTCGAGCTCAGCCTCTCTCCGGACTCCTTCGCCAAGCGGCTCCCTCAAGGGTCGAGACGTCGTGGCCAAAGTCGGGCTCAGCCTCTCTCCGGACTCCTTCACCAGGCGGCTCCCTCGAGGTCGAGACATCGTGGTCAAAGTCGAGCTACGCCTCTCCGGATCAGCCCCACCTTGGACGAAGGGACCTGCAACTGCGGGACATCACCGCTCTCCTTGGGTGGTGGTAGGCCACCCAAGGACCACGGAGAGGCACCTACCAGGCCACAATAATTGCCCCAGCTACCACTTTCACCAAAAAGGAAGGGGTCCCCCGATTGAAGCGCTGCACTTCCTACCAACCATCTGTGCCACCCAGAAAAGGAAGTCAACCCAGAAGATTCAAATCCAGGGGATGGCTGGCCCCCGATCGAGGCTTTGCCAGGCTTCCTAAAATGGATCGACCAGAAAGAATGTCAGGGTGCACAGTAAGCTCCTTATCGCAAATGAGAAAAGGCACCTCGTGCACGGCATAAAACATCGCTGCATGCACTGCAAGCGAGGGGAGGATCCCAAGGTAGGCATCTAGCAGCAACCCTAGCTTAAAAGAGCTCTCCAAGGTTCCAAGAAGAAGGTAAGCAAACTAGCGGGCAAGAAGGGTGGCACACAGGAGAGCATCGAGAGACTATGCATCCAAGGCTACCAGAGACCCACCGGAAGGGTCTCGATAGACATAGCCTTTCTGTCCAAACTCTCCTCCGTCACCACTTCTCTTGCTCCACTCACAATTCATTCATATTCTCCTAGTATATTACTTTCTCTTCCTAGCATGGAGTCCATCTATGAGCCTCAACCAGGAGGATCTATTCCTCTGGATCGTCACTGATTTGAGCATCGGAGTGCCCCTACCGGGATCACCAGCCTAGGTCTCTTCTTTTTGCAAGTCCAGACATGCAGTCAGGTCCTAGAGCGACAAGGGTGCGATCCGAGGTCTCCTCCGCTACATGCCATGATGGTTTAGGTGGCAACAAATACTAACCCATCTTTCACTACCAAAATAATGTTAGAGCTGATGCCTACAATTTTTTTCCAGATCTTGAAACCTACGATGGGTCAAGTGACCTGATGGATCATCTAGAGAGTTTTAGTACTTTCATATTAAAAGAAATAAAGATGCAAGCATGCATAAAATCAGAGTCACTAAAATACTAGTAAAAGCAATTTATGAAACTTTTTCACAAAAGCATGCAAAATTAATTTAAAAATTCATTTAAGAATTTATCTAACATGCTAATTAGTATTTCATCACATGAACTTAGATATAAAATTAAAAAAAAATTAGAAGAAGAAAAGAACACTTACTTGTAAAAATGCTTTCTATCTTTAACTTTGATTGTATTAGATCTAGCGGATCATCAAGGTTCCTATTGGAGCCATACACGTGTCCGGTCTCTGCTGGTATCTATATACGGCTCATTCCTGATCAACTCAACAATGCCACTGGAGTGCTAGCTCCTTCACAGGCATCTTCTCTGGCTTGGACTTGGACCTTCTTCAACAACTTGAAAGAATAGCTGCAACCTTTGTAGCTTTTGCACGAATCTTTCGCATAGGGCTTCGAGACTTCTTCTTGGATGCCTAGGGAGAACAAAACTATTTTTTCTCTCTTCTACTATCTCTAAAGATGCTCTCTTAAAGGTTTTTGGCATGGAATCATCAAAGAGAAAAAGGTGGGGCGGTAGCAAGAAGCATGTCATGCAGCAAGGTAATATAAGATGCCCTTTTTGGTTAGCACACAACTCATCTTGTTTTATTTTGTCACACACCTCCTTTTTTTTTACCCAATCTCACGTTGATTCAAGATAACTCCTCATGCAGAAACCAAGATATGATCTTATTTTATCTCTATCTAAATCTGTTAACCCTGGGATTGATTTTGATGATTAAAAAATATTGATGCATGATTATGTTACTAATTATATTTGTAAAGATTATTTTTGTAGAGTATCATAGGTTTAGAAAATGTTTGGAAGATGTTGAAAGAAGTTTGGAAAAGTTTGAAAGCCTTTTGAACAAAGTTCACTCGAGCTGACTCCCTAAGAATTCGAGCCGCTCTTCTAGAGTGGCTGAAATTGTGTTATGAGAAAACCAGTCAACCGAGCTGACTCAAAAAATATAGCTAACTCCAGAATAGTAGAAGAGTAATTATTCAAGCTGACTCAAGTCATCCAAGCTAACTCGAATCCCAGTTTTTTAAATAGCAATGGCTAATTACAGAAATTATTTTTCTTCCTTCCAATAGTTCCAAATGGTCATATTTCGCTTTCCAAGGCACTCCAACCGTCCAAACAACCAGGAAACACCTCAACGAGTATAAAATAAAGATCCAGACTCAAGAGGAAAAAGGTTTTTTTGAGGAATGAAATAGTTTTGGAGTTAGAGAAGAAAGAGTGAGCTACAAAGAAAAATCTTTTAGAAAATCAAGTGAGCTTCATCTTCTACACTCAAGTGAGATTCAAGATCATCTTCTACACTCAAGTGAGATTGAAGAGCACATCTTGAAGACTTAGAGCTACACCAAATCAAGCTAAAGCTGCAACCTCTGCTCTTTAAGAGTTTGTATTTTGTGTTGCATTGTTTACTTGTTTTGTTTATTTTTGTTATTGGGTTCTTGGTGATCCCGGTGTAAAAATCAAGTGTTGGATTCTTGGTGATCCCGGTGTAAAAACCAAGTGTTAGGTTCTTGGTAATCCCGGTATAAAAATCAAGTGTTGGATTCTTGGTAAGCCTAGTGTAAAACCAAGAGTGGGTTTTTGGTGAGCCCATGAAAACCAAAGATTAGATTTTGGTTTGTGAGCCCGGTGTAAAACAAACCGACTGTATTCCATTGTGAATATAGTAAAAATTCTAAGTGGTACCTTGGATAATAGATGTAGGAGCCGTGGGTTACTCCAAACCACTATACATTATTTTGTTTGTGTGATTACTATTTATTTGTGTATTTACTTGCTTCTGCTCCACACACAACACAAGGTTCACAATACACATATTGTAATTGTTTAAAAAGGCACATACTTGATCAACAAGTTTTCAAACCCAATTCACCCCCCCTCTTGGGTTGGCCAACTAGGCAACAACTAGTTTCAGAGTAGGTCTCTGTGCCTCTAATCTAACCACTAGGAGAAAATATTAATGGCAACCCAAATGAGTACCTCTTTGGCCAAGGGCCAATCCACAAATAAACCTCCACTTTTTATCGGCACAAACTATAGCTATTGGAAAGCATGCATGAAAATTTATTTTCAAGCTATAGATATTAAATTTTGAAATATTATTTTAAGAAAACCTTCCACACCCACGATAAATGTTAATGGCATAAACATTCCAAAATCGGAATTAGATTGGAATGCTTATGAAATGCAAATGGGAGAGTTGAATGCAAGAGCAATGGACCTCTTGTATTGTACTTTAGATGCAAATGAGTTAACCGGATTTTCACTTGAACCTCCGTAAAAGAAATTTGGGATAAACTTGAAATCACTCATGAAGGCACAACATAAGTTAAAAACTTTAAGATCAATATGCTCATGCATGATTATGAAATGTTTAAAATAAAACCTCATGAATCTATTTTTAAAATATTTTCAAGGTTTACTAACATTACTAATGATTTGAAAAGTTTTAGTAAATTGTATTCTAATGTAGATATGGTTCAAAAGATTCTTCGATCTTTGCCAAAAGTTTGGGACCCTAAAGTAACTGCAATATAAGAGGCAAAGGATTTAAGTAATATTGCATTAGAAGAGCTTCTCGGATCACTTATCACTCATGAACTCACATTGAAGCACCAGAGTGAAGAAGAGAAAAATAAAAAGAAAGCAATAGCACTCAAGGCCGCTACTAAAGAAACTGAAGAAGAGTTCACCAGTTCATCATCCGAAGAGGAGCTAAATGAAGATGACTTGGCCCTTGTTATGAAAAAAATTAAAAAATTTATGGAAAAGGACAGATTCAAAGACAAAGAAAAAAGGTATATGGCTAAGGAGGAGACATACAAAGAGAAAGAAAGAAAAAGAAGGTATTGGCAGCCACTTGGAGCGACAACGAAGATTCAAGCTCAAGTGAAAATGAAAAGCAATAAAAAACTATCAATACTTGCTTTATGGTTCTACAAAATGAGATAAATTCTATACCTAACTCAGATTTTATATTTGATGAACTTAATGATACTTTTTATGATTTATTTTATGAATATAAAAAAATTAGGAGCAAAGCATAAATGTTTACAACAATCATATGATATGCTTTTGAATGAGAAAAATGATACTTTTGATAAAATTGAATCTTTGCAAAGTGAACATGATGATAGCTCTAAAAAGATTAGTGTTTTGCAAGATGATTTGAACTTAATTAAAGAAAATTGCAAGACCATTCAAAATAAAAAAGATATATATGTTTAGAAAAGAATGTGTCTTTGCAAAATAAATTGGATAATTCTATTAAAAAATGCAAAACCTTAGAAAAAGAAAAGAGTGAATATCTTGAAAAGAATAAGGTTTTACATAAAGAAAATATATATTTACAAAAAGAAGTTGAAGAACTCAAGCCTTTAGTTGATAAATTAACTTTAAGTTCTAATAAGCTTGAGTTGATTTTGAAAAATCAAAAGTTTTCAAAGGATAGAGCTGGAATTAGTTATAATTCAAATTCTAATCATGTTGAAAGAAAGATTTCAGCTCAAAACAAATTTCAAAAATCTAATGTTGTTTGTTTTTGTTGCAAAAAATTTGGAATAAAACTATCATTTGCAATTTGAAAATGAAAAAGAAAAGTGATGTAAAGAAAGTTTGGATTTCAAAAAGAACCACATGTACTAACTCCAATGGATCCAAAAGGATTTGGGTACCAAAGGTGTCCACTTAGCTATTTTGTAGGTTTGTCTTGCAACCCATTATAAGAAAAAAAGATTGCAATTATAAAGTGGCTGTGCAAGGCATGAAGTAGGGTGGAAGAGCAAGTCTTCATCCTAAAGTTAAGGCAAGTGGACTAATATAGTTTGTAGAAATAATGGCAAATAGAAGATTATTCATATTGGTATAATTTATTCAAACACTTCCTTACTTTTTGATATATGTAATGCTAGTCATTTACTTGAAGCAATATGCTATGTTATTATATTTGATGCTTCAAGATAAGTTAAATGTTAATTATGCAAAAGTTACTAATATTCTTGATTATGTGAAACTCATTGAACTTTGACTTGAAATATTTTGAATGTTTAAGGTATGATTGATATTCAAGTCTTGTAGCAATGAACTATGGAATCAAGAGTTCTAGCTTACTCTAGCATGGATAATTTGAAATGTGCTAGCATACTTAATGTTTAACATTTAACCTCATAAGCCTAGTCAATTACCTTAATTAATGCTTAAATGTCACTATGCTTGTGTTGTATATTATTGGGATATGTCAATCCAAGTACAAGCCAACCATCGACTCGACTGGCCGAAGACATTTTCTCAAACCATGCATGTTAAACCAAAGTGTTTGGAAGAAACTGGGCAAGTCAAAATCGAAGCCCTTAACTCCATCCGAAAAGCAAGTCTATGGTCCCTGCCAAAGATAGGATCCCCGATCCATGCCGAAGAGTGATCTCCGCTATCGACCGAGGACATAGTCTTTGAATTATGACGAAGATATCGGCTTCGAACTACAACCAAGATAAAGTCTTCGATCTTTGCCGAGGATATAACCTCTGATCTGTCCCAAAAAAGTTCGAAGATAAAGGCAATTCCCCAACTCAACTGCAGGTATTTCCCGAAGAGGGAAACCTAAAGATAGATCTTCGATCTGTCTCAGGTATCTGTGAACACAATGAATAATGGTTACCATCGACTATCTCCAAGAGCGCAGTCATGGTGCATGACTCCAGCAGCAACGCCCCTAGTCTGTCCGGAATCATTTTGTAACCATCCATGATTATGAATTGAGGGAAAAGAATTAACTCCCCCCCATCGTAACCGCTGGAGGAAGGACGGAACTACAGGCTGGACAACTCATTATAAATAACGGTAAGAGGGGATGCTCCAGGTAGGGCACAATATACTCCTGAAAATCTCAGAGTCTCTTCCTTTTCCATTTGATCCTTCATAGAATCTTCTCCATTTTGTGGCTGGAGCTCGCCTCTGACTTAGGCATCGGAGTGTCCCTTGCTGGAGCAACTCTGGCTAGGGATTTGTTTTGCAGATAAACCAGGAAGTGGCCCTGCGATCCAGTAGCTCCGCCTAGTCAGAAAGGGACTCTACGCCAATAGATTAGCATGCCAGGAAGGGGGAGGCATCTAAAAATCCATTATTAAGCTCCCCTCCTCAAAAAAAAAAGGGAAGTAAGAAATTCTCGATGGCAAGAGGGAAGACTCGGATCGCCTCGATGAGTCAAAATCGTGCTCCATCCCAAGGGATGCACCCCCAGAGAACGACGTTCCACCTCCCACCATTGTCATCGGACAACAATAGTTCGAAGTTCTCCTGAACCAAGTCACTAACCTCACGACTATGGTTCAGGACTTCCAAGATAGAGCTTTCCAAGTGGGGCATCCGCCGGCCATCTTTAGACATAGCTCTCGATCCCGGAGAAAGAGAACCCCTCGAGAGGGGTCTACACATCTCTGCCCTCATCCTCGGCCCTCTCCTGAAGGCCGAAGTTCAAGAATGCCTAGGTCCACCGATTTCCTGCAGAAAGGGAAAAGATCAAGGCAAACTTTCTCACCTTCTTCTGAAGACTCTACTCCTGTAGAGAAAGCACCAAAGCAGGTTCTCCCCGATTATGATGGGAAGTTCAAAGCCATCAAGTCGAAAATGGCAAGAATCCAGGAGCAAAGGGATCATAATGACCTGGCAGTGTGTGACCTGCACCCCCTTACACCGATCGCATCTTGGCCGAAGTTGTTCCTCGGCACTTCAGGGTTCCCCAGATGGAACCTTACGATGGCACCTCCAATCCTTTTGACCATTTGGGCAGTTTAAGGCCCATATGATGATTCAAGGAGCTTCAGGCATGATGTACTGCCTCGCATTCCCAGCCAACTTGAAGAAGGTTGCTCGGATGTGGTACTCGAGCATACACCAGGTACCATCGATTCATTCTTCGAGTTAGAAAAATTGTTTGTTTTGTATTTCAGGTCTTGTCATAAGACCTCCCAGAATATGGATACACTATTCCTCCTTCACCAGAATGAAGGAGAAAGTTTGCGAGATTATATCTCTAAATTTAATGTGGCCCGCTCGAGACCCCGATCTCAACAAGCACGTGGCCATGTCTGCATTGAAGAAGGGACTTCGTACATCCAGGCTCACCTTTTTCCTGGACAAGAAGTTTTCTAAAAGCTACGCTGAGCTCCTATCGAGGGCTCAGAAATACGCCGATGCCGAAGAGCAAGCGGCAAATCGATGACTGACCGAAGGAAAGCCCCCTCCAAAGAAGAAAAATAATAGGGGACAAGGTCCCCCTACTACTACCAACAACAACAATAACTAGTATGCTGATCGCTGAAGGAGTCCTCCTAAACTCAGAGTATTTGGTGGAAGATTCGATTCCTATACCCCCCCTCAACCTCTCCTGTGAGAAGATTCTCTTGAAGATAAAGAAAGAAAACTATCTCCAGTGGCCACATCCAATGAAAGCATCCTCTTCCACAAGGAATAGGAACAAATAATGTCGATTCCATTGGGACCACGGTCATAATACTGAAGAATGCATCCAGCTGAGAGATGTAATAGAGAATCTTATCAAGAGAGGATATCTGGGGTGGTACATTAGTCGCCAAGGACCCCGATCAGAAGCTATTATTCACCAACTGACTCTTGAAGAGGCTGAACTGCCAAACCAAAGGCCCACCAATAGAGGTGTGGGGATGATATATCGACCTATCAACTGGAGGAGAGACGAAGATGATGCCCCAAAGTGGCTCAAGGATAACAACGCTATCCTCTTCTCCGAGATGACCTCGCAGGAGTTCGGCTCCCACACGATGACCCTATTATAATTTTGGCCATTGTGACCAATTACGATATACAATGAATCTTAGTTGATAATGGGAGTTCGACTGATGTCTTGATCTACGATGCATTCTCTCGAATGTGTTTGCCTAGGAACAAACTACGAAGGTCTCCTATACCACTTACTAGCTTCGGAGGCAACCAGGTTGATGTCGAAGGGAAAATAATACTGCTTGTAACCCTCGATACCGAACCTCAACAAAAGACACTGCCAATTAATTTCATGGTGGTCCGAACCCCTTCGGCCTATAATATTATTTTGGGATGGCCCGCCTTGAATAAATTCTGGACTGTAGTGTCTTCTTACTACCTCCTTGTATGCTTTCCCACCAGGAATGGCATCGAAAAAGCTAGAGGAGATCAAAGAGCAGCACGACAGTGCCTGATGATTCAAGACAAGCACTCTAATGACCTTACAACCTTGGATCAATTAGATCCAAGGGATCCGATCACGGATTCTAGTGATCCCATGGAGAGAACCATTTCAGTGCCGTTGACTAAGGAGGACCCCACCAGGGTCATGCAGATCGGAAGTATGCTTGATGAAAAAACCAGAACGGAGCTGATCTGCTTTTTTAGAAATAATGTAGATGTTTTTGCCTGGTCGGCTTCAGACATGCCAGGGATTCTCATCGAAATAATCACTCATCGACTAGAAGTTGCTTCCGGGTATAAGCCGGTCCGGCAAAAGAAGAGGAGCTTTGCCCCCGAAAGATAGAAGGTAATAGATAAAGAAGTAAGCAAGCTTTTCAAGGCAGGATTCATCCAGGAAGCCCATTACCCCGAGTGGCTGGCCAATATGGTAATGGTAAAGAAAGCTAATGGCAAGTGGAGGATCTACATTGACTATACGGACCTCAATAAGGCTTGCCCAAAAGATAGCTTTCCTCTTCCAAAGATCGATCAACTAGTTAATGCCACTGCTGGGCATTAGCTACTGAGTTTCATGGATGCTTTCTCTAGATACAATCAGATCCTAATGGATCCCCGGGATGAAGAAAAGATGGCCTTCATCACCGATAAGGGCCTATATTGCTACAAGATGATGCCATTTGGGCTAAAGAACGTCGGGACAACATTCCAAAGATTAATCAACAAGGTGTTCAAAGTGCAGCTAGGAAGAAACATGGAGGCCTATGTTGATGACATGATCGTCAAGAGCCTCCTTAAAAAAGATTACATCCAGGACCTGGAGGAATCATTTAGCACCTTGCGGCGCCATCGCATAAAGCTAAATACGATGAAGTGCACCTTCGACGTTACTTCGAGCAAGTTTTTGGATTTCCTCATCACCAAGCGAGGGATTGAAGCAAATCCTGAGAAAATCCAGGCCCTCAAAGACATGAGGCATCCATCCTTCAAGAAGGAAGTTCAATAACTGACAGGGCAGATTGCTTCCTTAAGCAAATTCATCTCTCGGTCAGCCGAGAAATGCCTCCTCTTCTTCAAGGTACTTCAGCAATCTCGGGGCTTCGAGTAGACTGAAGATTGCTGTGCTGCCTTTGAAGAGCTGAAGAAGTATTTAGAGACCCCACCTTGATGGGGAACTAATATGCACGCAATTTTTTTTGTATGTTTTACTTGTTGAGTTAGGTGATCAATTCCCAAATTTCAGATCAAAATTATTTGTAGGGAATTATTTATGAATTTTTGAATATCAGCATGCAGATTAGGACCTAGAAAAGTAGCAAAGAAGGACCGCCGGGGCTGAGAAGCCTCGGTTAGGGCAAGTTCTCCTACAATAAAACTACTGGAGGTAGAGGGTTGTACCTGACAACGTCTGTGAAGATTGCAGCGAAGGGGTCTCTCGTTCCTCGATGGATGCGGCCTGGAAAACCGAGCCAAAGACCCGCGGATACCCGGCTTTCTGCTCGGTGATCCGATTGAGGCTTGGCTGGAGTCGTTGGATTCGTAGGAACTCAGGGACCTACAAACGACCTGTCAGGGGTTAGAAAGCTCACAAAGGAACAAGAAAACAAATTAAAAATAGCAAGGGAAGGCTTCTTTTGGAGTGGGCGTCCAGGGATGTGGAGGGTTTGTTGGCAGCAGGAAGATGATTGCAAACACCGGGAAGAAGAACTCTCACAAACCCCTTTATGCACACAGCAGGGTATCACACCACTCAATAAAAGAACTCAAGGTTTTTATTCATCAAAAATTCTCCTCATACAAGAGGCTAGGGTCCCTTAAATAGACCCTTAACCTTGGGCTCCAAGTAAGGGTACATAAGTCTTTACATAAGAATCCTTTTCCCTCTCAAACCCTAGCTAGAAAATAAGGAAATATTAGGTAGAAAAATCCCTAAAAATTTTCTTGACTTGGTCAAGACTCCAAGGATGCCTAGGGGGGCGTGTTGGGCTTCTAGGAGCAGCAAAAGGCCGGCCCAAAGGGGCTCGGGTGCATGGGTTTGGGCCTCTGGAAGCTGGGGTGGCCTGGTAGCCAGGTAGCAGGAATATTCCCCGGTATCTTGCTTCTTAGGGGCTTGGGCTTGGCACCTGGGCTTGATTTCTTTGGGCTAGGATGCAGATGGACCTCTGGAATCATGGATGCCATTATCTATGAATATACTTTGGCATCTGGAAGGGAATCTGGGCATTTGGAGGGCATCTGCAAGAAATCAGGGTTTTCTGAATTTTCCTCCTGGGGTCTTCAAATCTTCAAGCTGGGTTGGACTTGTGCTATACTTCCATGTCTTCAATCTAGTTGGACTTGGTCTTCACTTGTATGATATAGTCTTGAGTCTTCAGTATGCTTGGACAGGACTCAAAAAAAATAAAATTAGCTCAACATGAGCTGACTAGCATTGGACTGAACTAGCTCAACATGAGCTGACTAGTACAGAACTGAAATAACAACTAAAAATACTCAAATGACAACTAAAATGGACTCAGATGAGCTAAGCCCTTATTACAGATGGACTCATAAATTATTGATCAATTTACAGAGGGTTGAAAAAGCCTCTGTCTTATTCTGGTGCCTCCGGTGTCCCCACCACACCTCTACTTTCTAAGCTTCAATAAGGGGAGGTGCTCTACTTATACCTTTCCGCTTTGGACAAAGCAATCAGCTCGGTCCTCGTCCAAAGAGAAGGAGATGGCTCCCACAAGCCGATCTACTACATCAGCAAAGTCTTGTATGATGCTGAAATGAGGTATTCAAAAATGAAGAAGCTGATCTACTCTTTAACAATTATAGCAAAGTGACTACGGCCTTACTTCCATGCCTACGCCATCGTGGTCCTGACTGATCAGCCTCTTAAGGTCATCCTCCGATTCCCCGAAACTTCAGGAAGGATAGCCAAGTGGATTGTGAAACTAAGTGAGATTGATGTTAGTTTCCAACCCCGGTCAGCTATGAAGGCCCAGGTGCTCTCAGATTTTCTGGCTGAGTGTACCTGGAAGTTCGAAGATGAAGCATCTCCAGCAGAAGAGGAAGTCTCGAAGGACACGGAGTCTGTTTAGGTACTCCATGTGGATGGGGCCTCCAACTCTGTTGGGTGTGGACCTGGTCTCATACTGGCTGAGCTAGATGGGCATACAGTAGAATATGCACTCCGATTTTCCCTCTGTGCTTCGAATAACCAGGCAGAATACGAAGCCCTGCTTGCAGGACTTCGAATTGCCAAGAGTTTGGGAGTTTAAAGACTCCAGGCATTTTCGGATTCCTAGTTGGTGGTAAACCAAGTAAAAGGGGAATACGAAGCCAGAGACCCCTCCATGGTGCAGTACCTGGAAAAGGTACAAGTCCTATCTTCTCAACTGGAGTTCTTCGAAATTATCCATGTTCCTCGATCGGAGAACTCCTGGGCAGATGCGTTGTCTCGACTTGCTACCACAACCCCGGAATCCCTTGGTCGTACCTTCGTTGAACACCTTGAAGCCCCAAGTATAGCTGAAGAAGTTGTAGAGGTGCACCAAATTGAGACCGAACCAAGCTGGATGGATCTCATCATTAAGTTCTTAAACGAGGGTGTGCTGCCGGAAGACAAAGCAGAGGCCAAAAAGATCCACTGGATGGCATCTCAATATGTCATCTTAGATGGAGCTCTCTACAAAAGATCATTCTCTCAGCCTTTGCTAAAATACTTGGGACCATCAGACGCAAACTATGCCTTGAGGGAGGTCCACGAAGGGATATGTGGTGATCATTTGGGGGGCAGGTCCTTAGCGTATAAAATTATACACTAAGGATACTATTGGCCCTTAATCCAAAAAGATTCGGCCGACTTCGTGCGAAGATGTGATCAATGCTAGAGGTATGCCAACATTCAGAGGCAACCAGCGAGTCATCTGACCCAACTGACAGCCCCCTGGCCCTTTGCTTAATGGGGGATGGATATCCTTGGCCCATTTCCATCCACATCTGGGCAGAAGAAGTTCCTCCTTGTGGCAATCGACTACTTCATGAAGTGGGTCGAAGCTAAACCACTAGCTCATATCATGGAGGGCAAGGTCAAGAATTTTGTCAAAAACTCCATTATATTTCAGTTCGGGATTCCACATACAATAATCACCGACAACGGAAGACAATTCGATAATCCGAAGTTCAAGGACTTCTGCGCCTGGTACCATGTACAACATAGGCTAACTTCCATCACCCATCCATAGTCCAATGAAGAAGCCGAAGTCACAAATCGGACCATTCTCCATGGTCTGTGATGCGGGACTAATATGCATGCAATTATTTTTGTGTGTTTTATATGTGGGGTTAAGAGATTAATTCCCAAAAATTGGATCAAAATAAGTTATAGGGAATTCTATATGAATTTTAGAAGTCAAGCATGCAGATTAGGACCTAGAAAAGTAATAAAGAAGGATTGTCGAGGGCTAAGAAGCCTCGGTTAGGACAAGTTCTCCTACAATATTATTACTGGAGGTAGAGGGGGTGTACCTGACAATGTCTGAAGTGCCCGATGAAGATCGCAGCGAAGGGATCTCTCATTCCTCGATGGATGCAACCTGGAAAATCGAGCCAAAGACCCGTGGATACCCGACTTTCTGCTCGGTGGTCCGATTGAGGCTTTGCTGGAGTCGTTGGATTCGTAGAAACTCGGGGACCTGCAAATGACCTGTCAGGGGTTAGAAAATTCATAAGGGAACAAGGAAACAAGGGGAAACAGCAAAGGAGAATAGAGTTTTGGAGGTGGTGGCCAGGGCTCTGGTAGGATGGTTGGCGGCAGGAATCCTGTTGCAAAACACCAGGAAGAAGAACTCACAAAACCCCTTTATGCACACAGCAGGGTAACACACAAAGTTGAAGGAAACTCAAGTTTAATTCATATATCAAAATCAATCTTTATACAAGAGACTAGGGTCCCTTAAATAGACCCTTAACCTTGGGCCCCAAGTAAGGGTACATTAGACTTTACATAGGACTCCTTCTCCCTTTCAAACCCTAGCTAGGAATATAAGGCAACATAGGTAGAAAATCCTTAAAATCTTGCTCTCCCTCTCCTTGTCTTGGTTGGCCAAGGGGGTGACCTTAAGTGGCTGACCAAGAAGAGGGTCACCATAAGGAATGGCGCCCTTGATCCTTCCTGGGCCTGGGCTATCCCAATTTGCTTCCGGCTGGTCCAGGGCTTCAGGTTTGTACTTGTTTTTATTTTCTCCTCCTGGGATCTTCAAGTCTTCAAGCTGGGTTGGACTTGGGCTCAACTTCCATGTCTTCAATTAGGTTGTACTTGGTCTTCACTTGTATGATGTGGTCTTGAGTCTTCAATTTGCTTGGAAAGGACTCAAAAAAAATAAAATTAGCTCGACATGAGCTGACTAATAATGGACTGAACTAGCTCAACTTAGCTGGACTAAGCTTTATTACAATGAACTCAAATGTCATTAAGTGATCCACAGAGGGTTGAGAAGCCTCTGCCTTATTCTGGTGCCTCTAGTGTCCGCACCAATTCTCCCGGGGTGGGAGGAACTCGACCCTGTCGAGTGAAGATCAGACTGGCTCACATATCTCTCGAGAAGGTCTGGGTTGAGGTGTTGCAAATCCTCTCGAGAAATCCATGAATCATCCGACTCTGGCCAGCCTTGCCATCGAACCAGGAAGCGTTGATATCGCGGCCCCGGGTCGTAATGGCTTGATCGTCTAGGATACGCTCGATCCGTTCTCCTCTCTCAGGCTAATTAATTGGTGGACACTCTAGGTAAGGATCACTCTCAACAGGAGGGATAGGTCCAAAAGCCTCACTGGGTATCGTTGCCGGTTCCCTGTACTCAACCAGGTCTGTAATATTGAAGGTAGAACTAATGCCCATATCCGAAGGCAAGTCTAACACATAGGCATTTGATCCAACCTTCTTTAACACTTTAAAAGGTCTGGCTCCACGAGCATGAAGCTTTTTAATGGTCCCAGGTGGGAACCGCTCAGGTCTATGCCTAATCATCACAGAATCCCCTACATCAAATTCCTTGATCCTTCTTCGGGAATTAACCAATTTTTTTTTATAAGTTTCATTGCTTATATTTATCTTTTGGCTAATGTTCTTGTGCAAGTCTCTAATATGCTGTGCAAATAACTCTGTAGACTCTGAGACTCATGCATGAATAGGTAAAGGAATCAGATCAATGGGATGATTAGGCTTGTACCAATGGACTATCTCAAAAGGACTCATACTAATACCTAATAGACTCGACTCTGCATTCCTATGGAAGGAAATTTTATTGAACTCTTTGGATCTAAACCTAAGAGATTATAGGTTCTCTAGGTTTGATCCTAGCTTGACATGCACATAAAAATTTACAGTGAACTCCTAGCAAATTCCAAAGAGTATGCCAGAAGTAAGATGCAAACCTAACATGCGCGATGAATGTATGTAGTATGCTAATCTCAGCTAAATGCAATCTAATGATCCTAGAAATCCTGGAGGTGTCTAGAAAGGGAAGAAAATAGGAAGTGGGCTCAGAATTAGTCAAGTAGGATAAGGAAAACGGTTCATGATTGGTTGGATATAGTAGGATAAAAGAAGAGGTGTCAGGAACTAATCCTAGACTAATGAGACTAACCTTACGGGGTTGCAGTATATCTATGGGGTTTGCATAATGGAAGGATGGGTTATTAATCTCAGGGAAGAGGTCCTTAATGGGAACTATAGGAGGAGGCTCATCCTGAGAGTACTGGTTCAAAGAGATCAGGTCCTTAATAAATTCTTCAGGTTCATGTATTTTAGGACTAGACTCTATAGTTTGGCTCCCTTCTATGGTTTCCTCAGACAAGGTTCTAGTAGCAATATCTAGGTTCTCTTCCTCTAATTATTCTTCCACTACAGCTTTAGGCTGGATTTGATTAGGGTCAACTACCTCTAGGTTGGCTTCTACTTGGGTATCTATTGGGTTAGCTAATTCTAGGTCATCTATAGGTATCTCATCTTCTCCCTCATACTCATCCGCTAAGTTCACATCAGCTTCATACACTTCAGCATTAATGTAAGCCTTGTGAATCAAAGAGATGGTAGGGGAAGGTTGGCTTAGAGAAAATTGGCTAGGTCCTAGTTTTTGGTTATGGGCACTAACCCTAGTAGGTTCAGATTGCCTAAGGGGTAGTGGCTTACTACTGGATTCATATCTAGGGATACTAGCCTTATGGGGTTCTGGTCGATGGCCTATGGGTTCGGATCTATAGGTCATGGTTCTATTAGGCTTATAGGGTGTGGGTGCATAAGATCTATGGTCATGGGATCTAGAGTCATAGGATCTAGGTTCATAGGTTCTAGGTTCATAGGTTCTGGATTCATAGGACTTGGGTAGTGTGGGTAAAGGTGGCTCAGGTTTGGATCTAGCCTGGGTCCTACGGGTTTTCTCTAGGATTCCTACACGGCCCTCTAACTGATCAAACCTATTGGCGAGATGGTCAATTCTATTGTTGGTTTGGGTATCAGACTGAGTTAACTGGGTCATCTGGGTAGTTAACTGGGTAGTCATCTGGGCCAAGGATTGGGCTAGCTACTCAGTGAGTGCATTAATCTTGGCTTCAAGGTTATCCATGGGTTTAGTCAAAGGTGGGGGATAGTGGATGAAAGGATGCTCCTGATCTAGTGCTCATGCAAGACTCGATCAAACCGACTACAGGTGACAAGACCTAGAGTCCAAAACTAAGGGCTCAATCAGAGTAGCAAACTAGCCTATAGTAACCCTGTACTCAGCCAGGCAGGTGTAAGGGGAGTGTTAGGTCCCTGATTGCCAATCCTAGACACCAATCAGAGATTGGCCAGGTAGGCAGACCAGCACACAAGCCCTTTGGGATTGAATCCCTAAACCACCGTTCTAGACACTGAGCACAAGGCACACACAGGTTAGCTTGACATAATGATATAACACTTAGCTCGGACCCGACCAGTTGGTGTCCCTAGCCCACTAGGGCAAATTAAGTCTAAAAGATTTTAAATTAGGCTTGGGACCAAATGCAGGGGATGTGGTTTTGGGCTAAGGAGAGGTGATCAAATCCTCCCCCCATCTGGCATAGCAAGAGTGCCGTTAAAAGTAGATTATGCAATGATGGCAGGAAGATGATGCAAATTAGGGTTAGATGTTTTGGTAGCTTTTATATATGTAATTTTTTTAATTTTTTTTTTCCTTTTGCAGAGATATGATTTGCAGTAAATGATCTAATATGCTAGAAACATATTAAAAATAAAAGATATGCAAAGAGATGCTAAACAAAACCCTAAACCTTCCAAAATTGTCTTGTTGAAAAAATAGAGCAAAAAATTTATAGGCTGTATTTTAGCTTGCAGAAAATTTACAGATAGAAATAAAATCTTCAAAAATTCTGAAATTACTTTGAATTATGATGAATCCAACAAAATAAATTTTAGAATTTTTGGAGTTCTGAACAGGGAGAAATAACTAAAATAACATAACATATACAAACTGTAAAAATGCAGAAAATAAACCATAATCTAAGCTCTGATACCAAAATTGATGCGGGACCGAAAATTGATGTAACTTGGTTATTTGGAAAATAGGGAAAAACACCTAACAAACTAGGACCATGGGAGGGCTAAGAAGCCTCCCGGGACTAGGGCATACTGACACTAAAATCCTAAGACAACTGATCTCTTTTGTTTTCAATTTTCTGGGTGGATGTAGCGAAGGAAGGATGAAGATGGGGGACCGAGAAGTGGAACTCATGGCCCTGAGACTCATTCTAGCGGGGAACGCACACAGAAAGTCAGGGGTCAAAGCCTAAAGCCACCCTCCTGAGGGATCACAGCACCAGCTACCCTGAGCATAAAGCTACCCTCCCGAAGGATCACAGCACCAACTACCCTGAGCTCTCATCGAACCCATAATGCACATAGCAGGGCTCTCAGATAGATGCACTAGGATGACTCTCAAAGGACACGAGGGGATAAAGAAGACGAGATAGGGGATAACTAGGGTGCTCGAACCCATCATCCATAAAGTATGACTCTCATATCCCCCAACGAACCCATTATCCACATAGTAGGGAACGAAGGCAAACGGGCCTTAGCCCAGAACCAGAACTGGAACCAATGGAAAATCCAAAAATCTATATCAAATCATCTGATTATTACAGGAGGAGAGGGGGCCTTTATATAGAAAAACCAAAACCCTCAGTTTCTTAGCCTCTAAGAAAACTAAAAATGGAAAATAAATTACATCAAAATTCATGTTGCATCAAAAGTGGTGCTGATCTGCTCTGAGAAGCGTGTCGGCTTGATGATCAGCTCCAAAAAGCATGCTGCCCTAAAAATAGGACTACTATGAAATCCGTGCAAACACCAACTCAAGGCCGTGGAAGGGAAGAACAGTCTCCGGTAGGGCACCAGCGGACGGCCAAGAAGCGAATGTCGGACGGGCCGGCGGACGGCTGGCGGCGGGCTACGGGCGAGGCGGCACAAGAATGGCATGGCACGCCCCAGGGCGTGTCGGCCGTGGGATACCTCAAGGTGCCAGCGTGGTCGATGGACGGCAGGGGAGGCCGGGGCCGGTGGGATGGTGGCCGGCGGATGTGCGAGTGGTGGCGGCAGGCGGCAACGATGGCGATGGTGCAGGGGCTCATGTGGGCGGACGGACGCCTCCCGCATCCGTTCGTCTTCCCACGGGCGTGGGCGGTGAAGGACCCCACCGGTGATCGGGCGAGGGCCGGCGGGCGACGGGCAGTAGGGCGGCGGTGGTGGTGGCTATGGGCCATGGCGGGTGGACGCCTCTGCATACATTCATCTTCCCACGGGCGTGGGCGGTGGCGGCGGCTTCTCCGGTGAGGGCGGGGGCCGGCGAGCGTCGGCGACGGTCTAGCGAGGGTGGCCGGGGTTCGGGCGGCCCGGATCTGGGGCCGGAGGGGGTGGCGACTAGGGTTCGGAAGTTTTAAAAAAAATTCACGGGAGAAGATGGAATAGTGTAGGAATAAATCAGGAATAAGATCGGGATAAAGGTGGAATAGTAGGAATAAGTGGAATAGCGGGAATAGGAAAAATAAAAAAATACGAGAAAATAAGAGGAAAATGGAAAAATATACGGACCTGCCCTGGATCCCCATCATTCTCCTCGACCATAAAGAACTAGACTCCGTCGTGTTCGAAAAATGGAGCACACCCTAATCCACAACTCGCTCTGATACCAAAATTGATAAGGGACTAATATGCATGTAATTATTTTTGTGTATTTTATATGTGGGGTTAAGAGATTAATTCCCTAAAATTGGATCAAAATAAGTTATAAGGAATTTTATATGAATTTTAGAAGTCAAGCATACAGATTAGGACATAGAAAAGTAATAAAGAAGGATCGCTGAGGGCTAAGAAGCCTCGGTTAGGACAAGTTCTCCTACAATATTATTACTGGAGGTAGAGGGGGTGTACCTGACAACGTCTAAAGCACCCGATGAAGATCACAGTGAAGGGATCTCTCGTTCCTCGATGGATGCAGCCTGGAAAATCGAGCCAAAGACCCATGGATACCCGGCTTTCTGCTCGGTGGTCCGATTGAGGCTTTGTTGGAGTCGTTTGATTCGTAGGAACTCGGGGACCTGCAAACGACTTGTCAAGGATTACAAAATTCACAAGGGAACAAGGAAACAAGGGGAAACAGCAAAGGGGAATAGAGTTTTGGAGGTGGTGGCCAGGGCTCTGGTAGGATGGTTGGTAGAGGAATCCTGTTGCAAAACACCGGGAAAAAGAACTCACAAAACCCCTTTATGCACACAGCAGGGTAACACACAAAGTTGAAGGAAACTCAAGTTTAATTCATATATCAAAATCAATCTTCATACAAGAAACTAGGGTCCCTTAAATAGATCCTTAACCTTGGGCCCCAAGTAAGGGTACATTAGACTTTACATAGGACTCCTCCCTTTCAAACCCTAGCTAGGAATATAAGGCAACATAGGTAGAAAATCCTTAAAAACTTGCTCTCCCTCTCCTTGTCTTGGTCGGCTAAGGGGGTGACCTTAAGTGGCTGACCAAGAGGAGGGTCACCATAAGGAATGGCGCCCTAGCTTCTTCTTGGGCCTGGGTTGGCCTAATTTGCTTCCGGCTGGTCCAGGTCTTCAAGTTTGTACTTGTTTTTATTTTCTCCTCCTGGGATCTTTAAGTCTTCAAGCTGGGTTGGACTTGGGCTTAACTTCCATATCTTCAATCAGGTTGTACTTGGTCTTCACTTGTATGATGTGGTCTTGAGTCTTCAATTTTCTTGGACAGGACTCAAAAAAAATAAAATTAGCTCGACATGAGCTGACTAATACTGGACTGAACTAGCTCAACATGAGCTGACTAATACAGGACTCAACTCAGCTGGACTAAGCTTTATTATAGTGAACTCAAATGTCATTAAGTGATCCACAGAGGGTTGAGAAGCCACTACCTTATTTTAGTGCCTCTGGTGTCCGCACCAGTCTGAAGACAAGGTTGAACGCTACTAAAAGACTTTGTGCAAAAAAGCTGACCTCCATTCTCTGGGCATACAGGACGACTCCGAGAACAACTACTGGCGAATCGCCATTCAACTTGGCGTGCTATACCGAGGCTGTTCTCCTTATTGAAGTCTCCCTCCAATCTTTGAGGATCGGTAGATATGAAGAGCCTGAAAACTCTAATCGTAGAAGAGTTGACCTGGATCTACTACCAAGTACCAGGCTTCAGGCCTAGATGAAAAAGGCGACATATCAACAAAAGATTACCAAGTATTATAACTCTAGGATAAAGGAACAGATTTTCCTCACGGGGGACATAGTGCTATGAAGAGATGAAATATCCAAGCCAACTGAGCAGGGCAAGCTTTCTCCTAATTAGGAAGGGTCATACCAAGTTGAAGAAGTCATACGTCCAGGAACGTATCGACTCAAGACCTTGGATGGTAAAATTCTGTCCCGGTCATGGAATGTACAAAACCTTCGCAAGTATTATCAATAAACAAACCCCAAAATCTTTTGTATAAATCTGATTCCACTTTGAATGGCCTATTGCACCAACTGGATGACAATGGCATGAACGGCCCGATCTAAGGAATCGGCCACTGGTGCAAAGGAGAGTTTGATCCGCTCACCTTATTGGTATGCCCGACGAGTGTAACAGACGGTCCAATCAGGCTGCCAAAATGATCAAAGAAAAAAGAACGGTTTTTATAACCTACCCTACGGTAAATCCGAAGACGTGCCAGGGTGAGCCTAACCAGCCTACCTTATACTAAAGAAGGCACAGAGATGGTTTTTTATAACCTACCCTACGATAAATCCGAAGACGTGCCAAGGCGGGCCTGAACAGCCTACCTTAATTATAACAAGAATGCACAAGGATGGCCTTGATGCCCTACCCTATGGTAAATCCAAAAATAGCTGAAGTGAATGTATATCACTCATCCTATCAACAGTAAGTACTTGATGAGACGGCCCAACCGATCTCACCCCTTCTGCAGATTCCAAATAATATGAGAAATTTACATCTTCGACATGTCATAAGGATTGCATTCAACAGTACGACAAGTCACAAAAGAAGTATGGAAGAAGTCGAAAAACTTCATTTCATTTTTAAATCTTTTACAAAAAAAAAAAGAAAAGAAAGAAGAAAAGAGAAAAAAGAAAACAGGGAGCAGTGTAGATTACGAGAAAGTGGATCTAGAGACTGCCAGCCGGCCCTTTCCCACACCGGCAGGAGGCTTCAAAGCCCGGGAAAGAGGATGAAGAAGCTCCTGCATCCCCTTCTGAGTCTGACTCCGATTCTTCAAAATTAGAGTCGAATTCATGACCAGGGAACGGGATGGAAGGCCTAATGTTTTCCAAGCCCTTCAAATTGAAGAACTTGAAAGCCTTGTCCCGATGCTCTCGGAAACCCCGGTGGTATGAATCCAGGACCGCCTCTGTAACTTCATCCTTATAGGCGGGAGAAGCCATGAAGTCCGAGATGGCCTCCACCAACTTCTTCCTAGCCTCTTCCACCTCTGCAACGGCAACCGCAACCTCGACCCGTGCCTTGGCCTCTACCAAGAGGGCTTCTAAGACCCGAATTTTCCTCTCCAGGCGAGCAATGACCCCCTGCGGGTCATCATGGTCACCTCTCCGAGGGGCCTTAGAACTAGGCTCGCCCTCAGATAGTGCCTCAGAGGCCCTCTTCATTGCCACCTTCTTAAGTTTGGGGATGCTGAACTTCATTCTGCTGGTATGCTGGAGAAAGAAAGGAAAATTCCAAAATAGGAGTCTAAAATTTTGATGGCCTTTGACAGGGAGAGATAGGGTCCTATTTAAAAGGAACCTACACCCACGAATGGCCACAGGAAAACGTGCTCCGTGCCTTCTTCTAGACGCACCAAGGGATGCCATGTGCTGAAACGATGCCTCGAAACCCAAGTAATTGCCTGGGAACGGTATGATCACCAATAACTACTCTCGGGGATGGCAACCGTCAGTGCTTCGAATCCAAGATGGTCTTCATTGTACGGTGATGACATTAATGGCCTCCCCTTAGGAAGGGAGGATATGGCGGCACCCGGGATGCACGGAGATGCAACCGTTCGAATGTCTATATACTCGATGCGGGCAACGAGAATCATGCTCGATGTTCCTCAATCAATGGTTAATAGGAAAGTGACGCCCGTCTGTCATGTCCATTCCTGAACAAAAGGAGTAATTACAGCGGCATTCCAATTTCACTTCGGAATTCGTCTTCGATTCTAACCTCAAATCAAATAGCCTTCAGCTCATCCATCAACCAGAAAGGATTAAACCGAAAGGAACCAATTTAAGAAACCAAAGTTTCTTATTTCAAGGATGAAAAACTACATCCAAAGGGAGGATATTACAAATAGCTGTGAAGAGGAGAAATTACAACAAAATTACGTCTTGTCAATCTCTCTGGCAGTCGAAACAGGAGTTAGGGTCAACGCTTCCCCAAGCTAGGCCCTCGAGGCCACAGGTTCATTCTCCGGGATGGCGAGCAAGGAGAAGTCCATGCCAGGGTAAATTTCCTTAAGTTTTCCCATATAATCGACATAACCCGAGGAATATCCTTCCAACACCGCCTTACTTGTCTCATCTCTAAAAGCCTGGGAAGCCTTGTAAACTTCAACAGCCCTGGAAGACCTCTCTTTAGCCTGTGCAGCCCTTTGGACGGCCACCAAAAAGTTCATCCCCAGTTCCTCAACCCTCCTCTCCAATTCAACCAGACAAGACTTCAACTCCTATACATCTCGTAGCACCTCCCTTAGCAACAGTTCAAGAGAGCCAATCTTCTTCTTTCTCTCCTGCACGATGATCACCACCTCGGCCGCCTGTTCCTGAATGACGCTCATCTATCTCTTCAAGACATCATTAGAGGCGACGACCCTGTCTCTTTCTTCTTCTGTAGCAGCCCAAAGCTTTTCAGCGACATCTTTTTTCGCTATGGTTGAGGCCACCTGGCTTCGGAGGCCTTCGCCATAGCCAATACATTCATGAACACCCTTCTTTAACAAAGAAAGGTCAGAAGAAACCTGTAGAGCAAGGGGCACCTATGAAATCAGCTTAATTAACGGATGTGGATAGGTGACATTCATGACTAAAGGTTACCTATTGTATTCCAAGAAAGAGGATAGGTAAGGGATCCCCAGATTCCTCCTTTCCGGTTGCACTCACAGGGGTATCATACCCCATTGACCCCTTTCCTCCTACGACTGGGACTACTGGCTTAAGGAAGGGGCCCATCAACATCTTGTGGGCTCAGTCTCATGGATGGTCCAGCCACCACAACCCTCTTAGGAATAACTGGCTCCTCCCATGAGGAAGAACCTATTTCGATAGGTTCATTGCTCTCGGCCTTGGCACACGGCAACGCCAACATATATCTCCGCCTTTGATCTGATCTCCTCACTTGAAAACCTCTTATTGGTTTCCCTCTGGCTGCTCGCCTGAGTTATGCAAGGTTTGGCCTCATGGCGCAACAAGCCCTCAGAGTGGCGCAAGGAGGAAGGAGTAGGTATGGCATTAAAAATGGTATTGCCTGATGTGAATAACACCTGATCCAAGGATATCGAGACTGGCAAAATTCAAAAGCCCTCGATCATAACAGTTTCTTAGACGTGACATGCACAGGAACCCTAACAGGTCAGAGCCTCAACTAACATGCTAGGGGGACCATTAAAAGGCTATAGCCATGGTGGTCTTTATTCCCACGCGTAATTGTCGTCAACTCGGTCGCCACTACCTCTCCAAGTGATGACATAGTAGTCACCACCCCGGTAAACCGATAAGTTAAAGGTTTTTTTTATGTGGATACCTCCCTATCTACTCCGCAGCTTGAGAGGAGAAGCTTGCATTTGCAAGAAAAGACTATGCAAAGGGCGATGTGATTCAAAACATCACCAAAAATCAACAATATTACCTAAATCAAGTTCGAAGATGCAATACAAAATACACGAAAAGGGAAAGCTACTCGTTAATTCAAAAAGATTTGCCGGTTACATGCTAGAGGAAAGAGGAGAAGAGATACAATGCCCTACAAGTTCCTAAGGATCGGTCGGAAGAGATTTGGCTTTGCAAGACTGGAGCAGCCCGTCAATTTGTGCAGAAAGGGTTTCCTCAACTTGAGCTAGGTTCAGAGAGTCTCCAACCTGGGCTCCCTCTTCAGCTTGGGCTCCCTCTTCAGCTTGAACTCTGCTATCGACTTGGACCGGAATTACACTCAAGTCTTTGACTACGATATGAACTTCTTCCCTCAGGCATGGCACTTCTTCGGCTTCTTTGACCTGGACCGAGATTATGCCTGAACCCTCAACCATGACTGGGATCTCCTCCCTTGGGCTTGACATCTCTTCGGCCTCCTTTATAGCCTCGTCCTCCTCCTCTTCTCCTTCTTCCGCTATGTCAAAAGCAAAAACATCAGAAAGATCAAGATCAAGAAAGGCCCTACTGACCTTGGCAAGTCCGTTGTTGAAGCCGTGCTGATAGCTGTATAAAGTTACCTCGTTCATTTCCTCTTGAAACTGTGAGGACTTCCTAAAATCTGCTTCAGCTTTATCCATCAGCTCTTTCATGGCTTCAGACTCCCTCTAGGCCACTTCGGACTCTCTCTTGGCTACTTCGGACTCCAAGGCTATCTCTTTGGCTCTTAAATATCCCATTTTGGCTCTTAAAGATGCCTCTTCAGCCCTCCTGGTTGCCTCCTTAGTCGCCTTGGCCAAACCGTTCATCCTTTCCTGATTCTCCTGGCGGATTGTTCCAAGGAGTCAATATGTTTTTTATTCTTCTTCAACTCTGCATCTTGCCTCGCAATTGTCAAATGAGCACTCTTCAGCTCGCTCCTCAAGCCACGAACTTCAGCATCTACATGGACAAGTCGGTTCTCCATGGACTGTTTCAGTTCTTTGGCCATCTCCTTCTCGACCCTGGCCATATGGAGCTCCTCCTTTAAGCCATGAATGAGGCTATCAACATTCCCCAAGCAAGTAGTACAAGTCTAATGACGATGAATGCTAAAATCAATGAATCTAGCTTACTTTGGCATAGAATATTAGGTCATGCTAGCATGCATACTTTAGCCAAATTAATTTTCAAAGATCTAATTAGAGGTTTACCTAAATTTAAAGTTGATTTTGATCATGTATGTGATGCATGCCAATTTGGTAAACAAACTAGGGAGAGTTTTAAATCAGAAAATATTGTTTCAACATCAAGACCCTTAGAGCTGCTACACATGGGCCTATTTGGACCAACTAGGACCACAAGCCTAGGAGGTATGGAATATAGACTTGTGATGGTAGATGATTTTTCAAGATTCACATGGATTTTGTTTATTGCACATAAAGATGAAGCTTTCAATGTATTTCAAAAATTTCTTAAGAAAGTTTCAAATCAGAAAAATCTTTCAATAATTTCAATTAGAAGTGATCACGGCACTGAATTTGAAAATCAATATTTTAAAAAATTTTGCACTGAACATGGCATTGATCATAACTTCTCAGCTCCTATAATACCACAACAAAATGGTGTTGTAGAGAGAAAAAATTGGACATTGGAAGAGATGGCCCGAACTATGTTATGTGAAGGCAATCTTCCAAGGTACTTCTGGGTAGAAAATGTGAATACTGCATGTTACATATTGAACAATGTTTTAATTAGACCTATCCTTAAGAAAACCCCCTATGAACTTTGGAATGATAGAAAACCAAGTATTCATTATTTTCATATTTTTGGTTGCAAATGCTTTGTATTGAATAATGGTAAGGATAACCTTGAAAATTTTGATGCTAAATCTGTTGAAGGAATATTTCTTGGTTATTCAACTTCTAGCAAAGCATATAGAGTCTTTAATAAAAGAACATTAACTGTTGAAGAGTCTATTCATGTGATATTTGATGAAACTAACCCCTCACCTTCTAGAAAAGAAGAGTGTATTGACAATGATACAGGTACAATTGATGAAGTAATGAAGGCATGAGCTTAAAAGACAAACAAGTTGAAGAAGGAGTGAAATGGTAAGCAAAGAGCATATTGATTTACCTAAAGAATGGAAGTATGTAACATCACATCCTAAAGATTTAATTATAGGTGATCCCTCATAAGATGTTAGAACTAGATCTTCACTTAGAGATGCACATGATTATCTTGCATTTGTCTCACAAGTTGAACCTAATTGTATAAAAGAAGTAGAAAATGATCCAAATTGGATCATGGTCATGCATGAAGAACTTAATCAATTTAAAATAAATAATATATGGATCTTAGTAAAAAGACCTTCTGAATATCCTATTATAGGCACTTAATGGGTTAGGAATAAATTAGATAAAAAAGTAATATATTAGAAATAAAGCTAGACTAGTTGCCAAAGAATATAATCAAGAAGAAAGAATAGATTTTGATGAAACTTATACACCTGTAGCAAGATTAGAAGCTATTAGACTATTACTTGCATTCTTGCTACATGGATTTCAAACTATTTCAAATAGATGTAAAAAGTACATTTTTAAATGGCTATATTTCAGAAGAAGTTTTTGTAGAACAACCGCCAAGATTTGAAAGCCATGCTTTTTCTAATCATGTTTTCAAACTCAATAAAGCATTGTATGGTTTAAAATAAGCACCTAGAGCATGGTATGATAGATTGAGTAATTTCTTACTTAAAAATGATTTTCTTAGAGGTAGTGTAGACACAACTCTATTCATTAAAAGAAAAGATGATGATATGTTGTTGTATAGATTTATGTAGATAATATAATTTTTGGTGCAATTAATAAAAATTTATGTAGAGAATTTGCTAAGCTTATGCCGGGCGAATTTGAAATGAGCATAATGGATAAATTAACCTACTTCCTTGGACTTCAAATTAAGCAAACAAAGGAAGGAATACTTATCAACCAAGCTAAGTACATCAATGAGATTATCAAGAAGTTTGGTATGGAATCAGTCAAGGAAATTGGCACACCCACGAGCCTTACCTACAGACTTGACAAGGATGAAGATGGAAACAACGTTGATTAAAAGTTTTATCGAGGTATGATTGGATCATTATTGTATTTGACTGCTAGTAGACCTGATATCTTATTCAATGTTTGTATATATGCTAGATTTCAATCAAATCCAAAAGAATTACATATACTTGCTTTAAATGAATCATAAGATATCTAAAAGGAACAAGTAATCAAGGTTTATGGTATTCTAAATAATTTTTATTAAATTTAATTAATTTTTTTGATGCTGATTATGGTGGATATAAAATTGATAGAAAAAGTACTGGTGGTACATATCAATTTCTAGGGCTGAACTTAATCTCTTGGCACAGTAAGAAGCAAAACTCCATAGCACTATCTACTGCTAAGGTAGAATATATGACTGTAGGGAGTTGTTGTACTCAAGTACTTTGGATTAAGCAATAACTAGAAGATTATGGTATTATTCAAACTAAAATTTCTATCAAATGTGATATCACAAGTACTATTAATCTGACAAAGAATCCTATTCAGCATTCTAAAACTAAACATATAGAAATTAGACATCATTTCATTAGGGATCATGTACAAAATGGTAATATTGAACTTGAATTTGTTTCAACTGAAAATTAATTAGCTGATATCTTTACTAAGCCACTTAATGAGGATAGATTTTAGATGATTAGATGAGAATTAGGCCTGTGTGACCCTTTTTAGAATCTTTGACCTAATTTCTTCTAAATTAAGGAAAAATTATCTAGAAAACCTTCATCATCAATCTAAGGACAAAAACCATCTTATCTAGTATATATCTAGGGTTAGAAACCTTTTTGCTAAACTTTTGGACCCTTTTGCTTGATCTTTGCTTGAGCCGACTCGGCTGTCGAGTTCAAGTTTTTTTTAAAAAGCTCGTAAGCCCTAAACGTAGGTCACTTTCTTTCCTGTTGAACCCTAACCGAACAACCAAAAAATTCCTTTCCAAACCCTTAGGACCACACCTTCTCACTCTTTCTCCACTAGATCCTTGATCAATGGCACTGAAGAAGGCATCCACTTATCAAGGAAAATGGAAGGCTCCGAGCTCCAGTACTGCAGAAAGAAGAGCAAAAGCTCGACATGAGGAGCCGACTCAAAAAAATTGACCCATTTTTCCACCTAGACAAGTGATTCTTATGGAAAATTGTCTCGTCACCTCCAGAAGAAAGGTAATCTTCGAGTTTCTTAAGCAAGAAAGCTTTTGGATAGGAGATTGGATTTCATTTCATGGGTGGCAATTCTTTAGTTCTATGGATTTACCCACTTATCCCAGTCTTGTAAGATCTTTCTTTGAGAATCTGACCCTTGGAGCTCACCAAATCACATCAACTATCAAAGGGGTAAATATAATTGTTGATGAATATGTTCTAAGCAAAGTTCTACATTTACCCACTGATGGAAAATGTCATTTAGTTTTGATTGTTAGAGAGGAAGAATGTCAATGGAATTGTGAATCTGCAAGCCAACCAACTATCTTTAAAAATGAGGCTACTACACAACTTTATCAGCAGAATTTATTTGCCCAGGACTAGTCGATTTGACTGGGTAAGTGAAAGGGACATGGTATTTATGAGTTATCTAATTGAGGGGGAGCAAATAAACCTTCCATTTATCATGTTGTCTCAAATGAAGGATGCTACGAGAAAAGCCAGTGCGTGCCTTCCATATGGAATGGCCTTTATCCTGATATTTAGAGAGTTTGGAGTGGACTTGATAAATGAGGATGATAGACCTCTGTTGCATACAGGCAAGTATACTGACAAGTCTCTTCACCATATGGGTTATCATAAGATTGAAGGTCAATGGGTGAAGAAGACCTCAGGACAAAGGATAGTACATCACTCTGATGATGATGATGAGGAGGCTGAGCATGATGCTGCTACTACTAGAGAGGAGGACTCAGATGAGGAGGCAGGCACTGAGTCCGGTGACAGCTCTGATAGTCATGATAACTCTGGTGATGGGGAGGCTAGAGCTCAGGATGAGTTGGATGGACAACATGGCAATCCGAGGACTCCACCCAGAGCATCTACAGTACCATCAGCACCTTCTACTTTAGCTACTACTACTCATACCACTATTTCAGTTGAGCAGCTTTCTCAGTTTACCGAGACCTTGACTGGTACATTCAGATTGATGTTCAACAATCTACGTCAGACACTCGAGAGAGGCCTTTAGGAGTTTCAGACAGATATGAGGGAGATCACACTGAGAGTGGAGATAGTAGAGAGGAGTCAGAGGATGCAGGATGACTACCGGATAGATCTTATACAGCTGCATTCTGATTTTGGCAGGCTTAGTGGAGCTACAAATTCCTTTGCTACTCAGTAGGCTATAGCATTGCATGACATTCAGTAAGGAGTACAGAGGATGCAGATGGAGCTTGGAGCTGTCTTACTCAGATTTACTAGGGTGCAACCTGACTTTGGAGCTTCCACTTCTAGACAGCCACCTCCATAGCCTTCACCCAGACCTAGACAGCCTTCACCACATGCTAAACAGCCACCACCTAGAATTGGACTAGCATCTAGGACTAGAAACTCCAGAGGACCTTCATTGCCTATTAGAGGTTCTAGAGTTTATGCTATTGAAACCTTAGATGTAGGCTCTAGTAGTGATGATAGTAACCATGATCTTTTTGGTTAATGTTATGCATTTTGTTGTATCACTTTTTGTATGCTTTTGTATGACCTTGTAACATCTAATGATATAATGTATCTTTTTGAAGTAATGATATATATATTTTCCATTCAATGTATAATGGTTGTCATTTTTCTTGTATGATGTATCTAAGCTTGGACTCAACAATTAATATTAAAAAGAGAGAACGAATGTTAACGTGAATATGAAAGAAATAAAGAGAAGGTGAAATTATCTCAAAACATCTTAATATTCTTGTACTATTTCAAAAATCATTGTTTGGTATTCTCATAGAGCATGTTTATATATGAAAAATATTTTTGTTGATGACAAAAAGGGGGATAGTAATGATGTGCATGAAAAAATGATGTGCATGGAAAATAGAAATTTCATGAAAAATATTTTATGGAAAACACAAACTTCATTGAAAAATATTTTTTGTGGGAAGTCATTTATGCAAGGAAATTAATGGAAATTAATTGGCTATGTTACATTTTGATATTTAATTGGCTCTGATATATTCTAAAGCAAAAGAAATTTTTGATAAATATTGACTTTGATACACTTTGATAAATATTAGCTCTGATACAGTTTGATAATATTAGATGTATCAATATTAGCTCTGATATATTTTGATACTTTCTAATACATTCTTGATACATACCTGATATATATTGATACTTACGACACACATCAATTTAAACATATACAAGTCACTTTGATACTTCTAAGTGTTCATATATACATAATTGTGAAAAAAAATTTTCATGCCCAGTGTTTTGTCATCATCAAAAAGGGAGAGATTGTTGACCCCTGGAATGATTTTAATGATAACAAAATATTAGAGCATATATTTGATACTAACTCTTTTCAAATGTTTAAGAAGTTTTTGTAGGATGTTTCAAATGAATAATCATTTTTCCTATAATTCTGAAACCATAGTAGAGTATCAACATTAAAGAGCCTACGGAAACTTAAATATATATTCCTGTAAAAAGGGATAATTTTATGTAATTTTATAGTTTAAATTTCTTAGATTAAGTTTGGAAGAAGTTTGAAAGTGGTTGGAAGTTGTTAGAAGAAGATTAATGAAGTTTGAAAGTCTCTTGGACAAAGTTCACTCGAGCTGACTTAGAGATTAGAGTTGATATAGTGATCTGGCACGGCACATAAGTTTCTGATACTTAGCCAACCGAGTCGACTCACTGAGAAATCAAGCCGATTCTTCTAGAGTGAGTAAATTTCAGTTCTGAGAAAATTGGTCATCCGAGGCGACTCAACTGAAGAGAGTCGACTCTAGCAAAACTTGGTTTCTATATGTCTGAGAATCCGAGCCGACTCAATTGAAGAGAGTCGACTTGACCAAAGTTATGTTTTTACATGTCTGTGCATCCGAGCTGACTCGAATCCCAGTTTCTGAAGTATAACGGCTAGTTCCAGAATGAAGTTTTTGAATCCAAAAAGCTCTCCAATGGCTAGTTCTCATCTCCCAAGGCATCCTAATGGCTATTTTTAGCTAGAAATAGTAAAAGAGACTATAAATGAAGGATTATAGACAAGAGAATGAAGTTTTGACAAGTTTTTGAAAGAGAGGAAAAGTGAGCATTGAATATCCAAAGAGCATTCAAGCAAGAACTTAAGTCTTCACCAACTTTCGATCAATCTCTTGAGTCAATCATTGGAGAAGTTTGAAAGCTTTGAAGAGCATTGAAGAAGTAGTGAAGAAGGCTTCAATTAAAGCTTCAACTGCAACCATCTGACAAAGTTTGGTTTGTCTTTAGAGTTGCTTCTTTTTGTAACTCTGTTTTGAGTTGTTCCAAGTATAGCAAGGGTTGTAGCTTATGACTAGTTTAAGGTTTTTGGTGAGCCTTGAAAACTAAGTTTGGGTTGTTTGTGATCCTGAGAAAATGAACATTGTATTGGGTTCTTGGTGATCTCGGTATAAAATTAAGTTTGGGTTTTGGTTTGTGAGCCCGGTGTAAAACAAACCGGCTGTATTCCATTGTGCATATAGTAAAAATTCCAAGTGATATCTTGGATAGTAGACATAGGAGCAGGGTTGCTCCGAACCATTATAAATTATGGTGTTTGTGTTTATTTTGTTTGTGCTCATTTACTAGCTTCTGTTTTAAATTCTTTAAGCACTTCACTCACCATACTAAGATTTGAAAAGGACACATACTTACTAAAAAAGTTTTCAAACCCAATTCACCCCCCCTCTTGGGTTAGCCAACGGGCAACAAGACCTAATTGTTCTACCCACACCCACATGTACAAACTAAAATTTTAGATTCTAAAATAATTTTTAGATTAAGTTTTGTGAATGATTTTAATGGTTTATGATCTTAAAATGATTTTTAGATCTAAACCCTACTTCATGTATTTCATACATCTTGTCTTAAATAAAACTAACTAACCTACATCTTAGATAATTAACTTTAAATCTAAAATGAAATTAATTTTTTTTTCACTGTTTTTCTTCATGAGTTAAACCATAGTGGCACCTCTATATGTCATAGGAAATCTATCGAATGGGAAGAGAGGGCCTTTAAACCCTGCTTGCTTTTATAACTAGATAGCCATGGTGATGCACTCAATCCAAGTAGTTAGCAAAAAGGTTTATAACATTTATGAAACTAATTTTATTTTATTTCAAATCTTAACCTAATCTAGCATGTTAGATCAACCCTAGGCTCTAATACCATTGAAAGAAATAGGGGTTCAAGCATGCATAAAATCAAAGTTTCTAAAATCCTAGTAGAAGCAATTTATGAAACTTTTTCATAAAAACATGAAAAATTAATTTAAAAATTCATCTAAGGATCTATCTAACATGGTAATTAGCATTTTAGCACATGAATTTAGGTCTGAAATTAAATAAAAATTATAAGAAGAAAAGAACACATACTTGTAAATGCTTTCTATCTTGAACTCCAATTGCATTGGATCTGGTGGATCAACAGGATTCCTATCGAAGCCATGCACATGCCCGTCCTTTACTAGTATCCATATAGGGCTTGTTTTTGATTGACTCAATGATGCCATCGGATTGCTAGCTCCTTCACAATGTCTCTTCTAGCTTGGATCTTGGCCTTCCTTCAACAACTTGAAGGAATGGCTACAACCTTTGCAGCCTTTGTATGAAACTTTTGCATAGGACTTTGGGACTTATTCTTGGATGCCTAAAGAAAAACAAAACTATTTTTTCTTTCTTCTACCCTCTCTCAAGATCCTCTCTTAGAGATTTTTGGCATGGAATCATAGAAGAAAGGAAGGTGGGGCAGTAGCAAGAAGCATGCCATGTGGCAAGGTAAGATAGGATGCCTTTTTTTGGTTAGCACATAATTCATCTTGTTTTATTTTGTTGCAGACCCTTTTTTTTAACCTAATCTCATGTCAATTCAATATAACTCATGCAAAACCCAAGATAAGATCTTTTCTTATCTCTATCTAAATATCATTTAAATTTGGATTGTTATAAGGAAGAGATGAAATTGAGATCTTGTGATGAGAAGGATTAGCACTGCCCACTTTTCCTCTCTTTAAGATGTCGCACATACCACTTAATTCCCATATTAAATTGTAGATAGGAATTCTCACTAGATAAGACTCCTCACCCATTTAAATACAGTAATTATCCTAATCTATGTAGGATTCAAATGACTTCAAGATTGGGAAGGAAAATAGCGATGAGAAACAAAGAATAGCTCAACTTTCTTCTTCTTGGCCAGTAAGCCAACTAGCTCAACTTTCTTCTTTCTGGCCCTTTGCCTAGTGAGGAATGGACATATCCAGTCTATTTTCCTTAGCAACTTGCTAGCAGAAGTTTCTTATTATCGCTATCAACTACTTCACCAAATGGGTGGAGACAGAATCCTTGGTACACATCACAAAAAATAAAGTCAAAAACTTCTTTTAGAAGTCCATTTGCTGATTTGGTCTTCTCTATGTCATCATCACCAATAATGACTGACAATTTGACAACTAGGCATTCAAAGATTACTATGCTGAACTCTAGATCCAACATGGTTTACATCCATTGGGCATCTTCAGTCAAACGGAAAGGTGAAAGTCACGAACCAGACTATTCTTCAAGAGCTCAGGACTAAGTTAGATGAAGCCAAAGGCAAATGAGTAGAGAAGTTATCCAAAGTGTTATGGGCATACAATACAACTCATTGGACATCAACTAATGAAACTCCCTTCAACTTGGCCTTCGGCATCAAAGCAATAATCCTAGAGAAAATCAAACTCAAGACTAGTGGATCGAGCTTTTTGACAAGTCAAGCAACTCGAGCTGGCTAAGAGCTAACCTGGACCTACTAGCCAAGACTCGAAATCGCACCCACTTGCAGATGGCAGTGTATTGACAAGGGTTGCTCATTACTACAACTCCTGAGTAAGGTCATAGACTTTATGTCTAGGAGATCTTGTACTATAAAGTGTGAAAGTCTTAAAACTCATTGAGCAAGGCAAGTTATCCCCAAACTGAGAAGGGCCTTACCAACTAATTGAAGCTTTTCAACGAAGAGCCTACAAGATTTAAGATCTAGATGGGATATTGATTCCTTGGACTTGGAATGCTGAAAACCTCCAAATATATTATTAATGATATAACCATTCTCATTTGGTAATACAAAGAAATTTACTTTGATAATACTCCTAAAGGTCTCGTCTTCGTGTTCAAACTCTCAGTCATCTAGCATTAAGCCTGCTAAAGTTTATTGAGTCATCCAGGTGATTAAGACTCATCACTATAAGACTGCTACATTTCCATGTCTCCATCTCCTATTTGGTTGACACCACCCAGTCACTATAATGATGGCTGTGTTCCGATAACGCTCAGCTATGTTTCTACATCTCCTTCTTCTATCCGGTCAATTAACACCCAGTCACTATAAAAATGGCTATGTTTCCACACCTTCATTTCTTATCCGATCGATTAACACTCAGTCACTATAAAGATGGCTACTTCTGACACCTTTATTTTCTATCCAGTTGGTTAACACCTGGTCCCTGTAAAGATGGCTATATTTCCATACCCCCATCTTTACCATCTAGTCGATTAACATCCAGTCACTGCAAAGATGGTTGTGCTTCCACACCTCTATCCTACCATCTGGTCGATTAACTTCCAATCGCTGCAAAGATAATTATGTTTCCACACCTCTATCTTTTATCTGGTGATTAACACCCGATCGTTATAAAGATGACTACATTCTGATACCTCCATCTTCTATTTGATCGATTAATACACGATCACTAGCAAAGATAGCTATATTTCCATACCTTCGTCTCCACCTCTGGTCGATTAATAGCCAGCCAATGAAGATAGCTATGTTCTCAACCTCCATCTTGTTCGGATCTCACTCCCCTCCGACCACCTAATAACTAGTTTGCAAAGATGATTGCTAGGTTAGTTGACTCATACTCAGCTAATCTATGGCGAAGACCAAAGGGCGCTTAGTAACAGTCATCGACAATCGACTAAAACTCGACCATTTGAAGAAAATTACTAGGGTTACTTGATCCAAGGAGCAAATTACTGACTAACCATTGCATCAATCATAATCGATAACCAACTTCACATAATTGGATTTCAAATGGTGACTAACTAATACTCATTCATTCCTAAAAAGGCACCAACACATCCAGGCGATGACTAATTCTTAGCAATTGGAGGAGAATTTACCAAGCCCTATGGTCAAAGGTTATATTCCTATGTCTAGGAAGTTAGAGTACAAGTCATCTCAACAAGCTTCCTAGCCTGTTAGAAAACTTCACCCTATCACAATCGAAGTTATTCCTTCGACTGAAAAATTTTACCAAAGAACTTAATTGTAAACAAGTAGTTGAAGACAAACATTGGGAAAAAGACATTTTCATTAATTTGGAAAGATTCTTATAAGAGATAGACCGAGGCCAAAAAAGCAAAAGTTACAAGGGAAGAAACAAAATGTTACAAGGCTCTTTGTTGCTGACAACTTCTTATGATCATCAGGCTCAAGGCTTGCTCTTTAAGGGGGCAAGCTTGAGGTAAGGGGCCCAACCAGAGAAGAAGACTGAATATCCACCAAGGATAATTGAAGGGAATGTTCCATTTGCCACACTTTGGTGGAGCTATCTCCTAAATTTGTCACTCGCGGCCGAAAGCTTCTCATAATCAATAGGTTTGAGCTCGACTTTTGAAGGAAGCAAGCTTGGGATCGGTTCTTCAAAGTGAAGAACCTGGTCAAGGGGGAATGGTTGAGCCTTCTCCAATAAAGTGTTCCACTGGGCACATATATGCTAGGCAAAATTATCTACTTGGCACATATTCTTGGTGGAACTATCTCCAAGGATACTGATAAATCACATATTTATGCATTTATGTTAAGCATTTTAAGTACTAACATTTTTTAAAAAATCTAATTTCATAATTAAACCAGACTTCTTACAAAATTAATTATTTTTAAAATATCTTTAAAAAAGATGAAATTAGAGTATACTCATACAAAGTAGATATCAAGCCAAAGCACCACACACCCATCAAAATATTTAATGAAAAGTTTAATTCATGCTTCTTCTGCTTTTATAGGTATATTAAAATGGACTTTTTTGAAACTTTAGAACCTAAAAAAATTAGTTGGATTACTGATTAAAAAGCATGCCAATATGAAAAGCTCAACTTGTAGAATCTAATAGAACAAATGGCATGCAAATCAAAGTTCAAATGGACCTAGAATCAAGAAAAGAACAAAACATCAATTTATGCATGGATTTTAAAGCAACTAGTCCATCATGGATTGGCCACTTGATCTATGGAGGCCTGAGCAGTCCATAATCTGCCATTGCTGTCGGTCCACGGCTCAGAACCATAGACTGTAAAGTTTAGCCATTTGCTACCCAAATCTCATCATTGCCTAACCTGAGACACCGAAGCCATCGTGCTGCTGCTGATCGCCACCGCCCATCACCATTTTTATTCCTCCAAATGCTTGTTGCTGCTGCTCCCATCCTCTCCATGCTTCCCCACCACCGATCATCGACCTCCGATCTGCCCATGACCACCATCTTCCCTTGGTCGCTAGCTATTTTGCTGCTCCTAGGTCCATCGCTCGTTGCTGCCCCCATGCCATCTTCTTCCCCAATACTACTGCTCCCTCCTCCCATTGCCAGAGTCCTCACCATCCTCCTTTTTTCCCATCACTGCTTGCCAGCATATTCCTTGATCCATGACAAGCCTCCCATTACTGTTCTCGTCAAAGCCACCATGCCATCCCCCTCCTTCTTCCTCCCTCCCCAAGCCACCGGCTTGTCATAATTGCTGCTGGCCTCTTCCTATCACCTCTTCACCAAAGCAATTGCGACCTCCTTATTGCTACCCCCTACTGCCACCATTCAACACTGCTGCCTCCTTCCCACAAGCACTCGGTCTACCGACCATCCTCCCTGTCCCAAGATCCCGAGCCATCAATTTTCATCCATCATTTCCATCCATTGCCTCCTTCATCCTCATGATCCGATGGCTGACAAGATTTCTCACCTGATGGAGACCTGTAAGCATGATCCAGGGTTGAAAGATAATTAAAAATCTAATCCAATAGTGATAGGTGATTCCATACTTAAGAAGGAGTTCAAGGCACAACACTGTGATCCATGGCATCTAATTGATCTTAGCCATCCAATACAGTTAATCCGATGGTTGAAGAAGATCCAATCTATTATAGCCCATTAAAACATGATCCACCATCCGACGGACACAAGTACAGGAGTCTATCTAATTCCCTTTATTTAAAGGATCCTGGATTATAGAAGAAATCATCTTAGAGAGAGGAGTACAGTACAGGATAGAAAGCTTAGCTTTGGATTGCAGGTTGTCCTCTAAAAATGAGGTTTCTTAGAAGAGAAGCTCTGTCTTCTATGCCATATTTTCACCTATACCAATATTCATATCAAGATCCAAAAAGAAAGAAGAAAAGGAAGCCTAGTTCGCTCCATGGAGTACGATGGACGAAGGTGAAGTGACATCAACCAACTTCTTGATGAGACTGTACCAATTAACTTCGGATTCTTTGTTATTGCTTTTTGTAGTTTATTTAATTATTATTTTTAGTTCCTTGTAATTAGATTTTAATTAATGCAAAGTTTATTTTTATGCTATTTAAATTTTTATTAGTTATTTTTATTATAAGAGATGCTAAGATCTGACTAGCAGATCAAATGCACCCATGTTTAAATTCTTATTCTTCAAATTTTTTTATACTTTTTAATTTTATTTTTCAACTTCAAAATATTTTTCTTTTCATCTTAAAATCAAAGATTTTAAACTATTCTAGGCTTTACATTCTCTATGTATTCAACCTGACTCATCCATTCTACATGTTTTTAATTTTATTTAAAAGTTGATTAATTAAACTGATAGCCGCGGTATCTTAACGACAACATCGGATCCTATAAGACACCTTCAGTCCCCTTTTTCTATCTCCAAGAACACCTTTAGCTCTCATGCAGTGCCTTCTCTACTCCATCTGCCTCTTCCTTGCTAGAATTCATGCCTTTAGGTGCCCTAACAAGTAGCTTGGGATCTTGCATGGTTGGAAGCAATCAAAACAAAATCTAGAAGGCCAAATTGAAGCACCCTACCTAGATTGGAGCTCTTACGAAAATGGCAGGGGGGGTCTCTATTTATACCCTACCCTAGGCTACCAGTCTCTAACACATGGTGCAACCTGAGAGGAAGAATTGAGCGGTCACTCAAAAATAACACCATAATAACTCTAACCTCCAGAATCAATGCAGGTGGTTGAGAGTCAGTCTTTATCAACGTTGCATTGCAGCTGGACTAGCCAAAAAGGGTAGTCACCAAGGCAATAAATGAATTATGCTTTTGAAGTGTGCTTGTTTTCCCATGAGATAGTGAGCTCGAGGAAGATTGGTTAGCTTGTACAGTCTAGCTTCAAGTAATATCTAACTTCCTACAACCCGACTTCAAGTAAAAGCTAACTTTCTATAGTCTGACTTCAAGTAACAACCAACTTCCTATGATTCAACTTCAAGTAACAACTGACTTCCTATAGTCTAGTTTCAAGTAACAATCAAATTCCTACAATCCAGTTTCAAGTAGCAACCGACCTTTATAGTCTAATTTTAGGTAACATACTTGGCCATGAGATAGAGAGGTTCTTACTCTGTTGAAAATGGTTCTCCTACTACATTACTTAGCTATGAATCCATGCTACATTTGAAGCCAACTTGGTTACCTACTCAGACAAAGACACTCCCTAACTAAAGGACTTAACCGGTCCCATGTCATGGGCAAGTCTTCTATGTGACCAAGCTTAAGGAGTTTGCCATAGGTGGCTAGAGTCTTATAGACTAAGACAGTCAATTCGTCTCAACTACAATCAGTTAGTCAGTAAGCATCCACAAACATGCATTTAAAGAAAGAGTTAAACTTTCATTGATGATAAAATATTTACAAGAACTTGGACTAAAAATCTGAGAAATGAAGAAGAGTACAAAAAGGACAAAATTTCCCAAGTATCTATTCAGGGTTATAGTAGATTTTTCAAGGTCTCCAACCGTAGCTTCTTCGTCAACCCTAGTGGACCCTTCCTCGGTTGCTACTTCTTCCTCTCCTTTCCGAGGAACAAAAATGAGGCTCAGGTCGAACTTGGGGTAGGGTTGGGTAATTACATCCTAGTAATCGGCAAAGCCAAAGACATAAGCATTTGCTCCAACCTCAGTGGTGTTGTTGGTGAAGTCCTTCGACTCCTTGTACTCCTACATTGCTCAAGCTATGGTGTGGCTACCTACTCTTCAACCACCTTTGCCTTCTCTACCATTGAATGGAGAAGACCTTTAGTTTGGACAGGCTAGGCTTCTACCTTGACAAATTGTGCCTACTTCTCGACAAGCGACTTCTCCTTCTCTACCACTCGGGCTTCTAGTTCCTAGGTGGGAATCTTCAAAGAAGATTGGAGGCTAGCCAATTCCTCCTTTAGCTCACATTTGCACCCCCGAGAGGCTACGAGGAGCCTATCATAGCCCACCACTTTAGATTTTGCCTCCCTTAGCTATGCAATCAAGGAATGACTGAATTTAGTGAAAGAATTAAACCTTCCCCGAATAGTGGCCGCATCATGAATAAGCTACACGCTAGAAAAAATGACAAATTAGTTAATCATATATATGGTGATTAACTAAAACATAAAAGGAAAAGTAGGGCAAACTTACCCTGACTAATATTGGAAGGAGCCTAGCAATGACATTGTCCAGGGGCAATCTTTTGGCTCTTCCACGTCCCGTGGGGGGAGCATTACTTTGGATAACTCCCAAGCTATGTAGGAGTTGTGGATGGTGGAGTCATCTACACCAATGTCAGTTCAATGGGCATGCTTGTCACCTTCCCTGCTATGAGTGGCGTTAATGTTGGATCCAAGGGGTATTGCAGAGAGGCCTTCATTTGTAGGACCCAGTTGCTATTGGAGTCAGGGAGATCGGGGAGTTGCTACCCTTGGGGGCGAGGTCACTATTGGCACCGAAGGAGTTGGAGCTAGGTGCTCCAAAGTTGGCCCCCATGAAACTATATGAGGAGTGGCAGTGGTCGCTGGCTCTTCACCACTAGCGGTGGCAGGATTTCCTCCCATCATTAAGTTTCTCATTTGGGATGGTGGAGCCATAGCAGTGGTGAAGGAGGCCCCGACAGATAGCCCTAGTTAAGGCCACTTTGCAATGGCCTTTTTTGGTTGACTACCTCGCAAGTAGTCCTCTTCTAGGTGGTCGCCCAAAAATATTTGGTCGAGAGTCTCATGCCTACAAGACAAATAAGTCATTGAGCAATAATCTCTTAAAACTACAAAAAGAAAAGAAATTACCTAAGAGAGGCTTACCAAGAGAGTCGTTCAGGCTCAACTTGACACGATGAAGATTCTCCTCGATCAGAAGCTCCTGAAGAGTGAACTTCTTCTAACTATTCAATCCATGGAAGTCTCATTGAAGCCTTCTAACCATTCAATTTGTGGAAGTCTCCTCGGTCAGCTTCAAGGACTTGGTCATTCTTGCTTGGGAAAAGATTTGGCTCCCCCCAGAACCAACTCCTTCCCCAGGGTCAGTCAGAGGACACAAAAAAAGACCTCCCTTTCTAGTCATGAATGGAAGAGGGGAGGTCACGGGTGAAGGCTCACCTATGACGGGGGCCAATGAACTACCAGCTCATGCCTTAGGGTGCTTCTTCAATATAAAGAGGGCCTAGAATAAAGATACTCAGGGCTAGATGTTGAAGAAATGACAAAGGATAATAAAACATCAACAGATTTGAAAGGAATTCGATGCCAACTAGATTGGGATGACCCAGTAGAAGTCTTGAAAAATTACAAGGGGTGAAGAGGATACCAAAGCCCAGCATGAAGGGATTCTTCGTATACAACTATTTGATCAACCAGATAAGAGTTTACTCAATCCTTCGGTCTGGAGGCATGAGCATGAAAGGTACTTGGGAAGTTGTACCTTTCACATATTCAGAGAATCTCGACTTCAATTATGGTGGGAACCTCTATTGATGGGCTAGCTGAAGCAATTTCTCAATTGTTGGAACCCTCAGATGACATCTTTCGGATTGCAAGAATGCAAAAATCAAGGGAATATCCAAGGAAAATCCTTCACCCCATGAGTTGGGTAAAGGCGGAAGATAGGACCAAAATTGCAAGGAGATAAAGATCCCTATGGACGCTCTAGAAGACCTCCAAGGAACGAAGCTTTGGGAGATAAGCAGTGTGGAAAACCAAGAAGGAGACAAAGAAAACCAACCTGAGAATTGAGTCTCCGAAGAGCTAAGCTGAACTTTCCCTTCTTTTTAGTTCCTCCGTGGAAATTCAAAAGCACAATAATAGGAAAGCAATGGTTAGGAAAGCCCTATTTACAACTGTCTCCATGATCAAGATCAAAGCTTCAATCCTTGCTAAGACTCTCAAATCTCTTCACATGGCCTATTCCCAGTAGGGTAACACCGTGCAACTTTGAAAACACAATTAGCCAATCACTCTCAATGTTGGATTCTATGCAAATTATTTGAACACCATAATTGTCAGGTTGCATGGTGCGACATCGTTGGCCAAGAAAGATAGGTCAAATCACCAACTACTCAGGAATCAATGCATAGTTCTTAGAATATTGCACTAATGATTCCTCTACCCACCACTATCAAAGTGACAAAATGGTTACAAGTGTTTCCAAGGGGCTAATAAATGCCAAGAGAGCAAGAAAGTCTACTTAGCTCTAAAGCCTGGAAAAATGCTTACTCCCTTTGTTTAGAGATGACAAAGCATGAGTAACTTAGCAATGCTTTGGACTTAGGAATGGGGGGCAAATATTGTGGCAATTGCTTATTCGGCCTTGAGGACCAACCAAACTACCGACTGAGAAGGAGGTGACTGTTGGACTACCAACTACAACATCAAGTAATGAGGAGATGACCACTGATTAATGGTCTACCCAGCAACTAACTGAATGGAAGCCATAAATCAACTACTATATCGAGCAACCATAACACTCTATACCAAGATACTGCAAGTAGCCAGATCCGATTGGTGCAACATCCCTTCATACATGACCATCGAGTAACTACTCGATCCTGACTAACTATCCTGGCCAACTTAGTTGGGTATAATAGATTTGAAGCACCCAGAATCTCTCTCTTTCCCTCTCTTGGCACCAACTGATATTCGAGTCCCTGATGCGTGACCAAGCAGCAAAAATAGATAAATTCCACTTGTCCCTTGGAGATTATAACTAGTAGTTGTAGCCATCCTTATATAGATCATGGTGGATAGGATCATTGCAATGGCCATAATCCAAGCAAAAAAGATTTCAAGAAACAAGATTTTAACATCCTACCTGAAATCTATTAGGCATGTCAGAGAAGGCAACTTTCCTAACGTTATTCTGTTACTCCACGTAACTCTATAAATTGGTAAGAGAAAACCCCCAATACGGTACATTTTCATTGCCACTCTCATACACATTCAGTTTCCCCATTATGCTCTTAGCTCCGACTACTGTTGTCTATCTCACCCTTTTACTAACTTGAGCATCGGAGGATCCCTACCGGTCACTACCGGTTAAGAGACTATTCTGGCAGGTCTCCACTTGTGAGATGCCGAGAGCAGCTCTTCAATCCATTGGAAAAGGCTGGGAGATCTTTATGCACTACCAAAACCTAGTAGAAGGTGATTTGTCAGCAATAAACACTATATGAGTAAATATGATCCAAAACCTCTAAGAGTAATATGTTTGATGTATGTAGTGATATGGCGAGACTGCTGACGTGGGTAGCTGACAGGCACCACGTCAAAGGAGACCGCCACGTCGGACGCCAAGGCAACACCTCAGCCTGGACCGTTCTACCGAGCTGAGCTGAGCTCCCTCAAGGCAATGAGCCGAGCTCCGTCCTCTGCCAGGTCGGGCCCGCGAGCTCGGGATGCCTAGGCCGGAGCTGCCCTCTGCCCTCTAGAGCGAGACCCTCGAAGGTTATAGCCATGTGGTCGAGGTTGAGCTCGGCGCTCACCTGCCAACGTGGAGCCTCTATGAGCGCGCGCCCTCTAGACCGGATCCGCCCTCTGCCCTCCAGAGCGAGACCCTCGGAGGTTAGAGCCCTGTGGTCGAGGTCGAGCTCAGCGCTCACCCGCCAACGTGGAGCCTATCCGAGCACGCGCCCTCTAGACCGGGTCGGTCCTCTATCCTCCAGAGCGAGACCCTCGGAGGTTAGAGCCCTGTGGTCGAGGTCGAGCTCAGCGCTCACCAGCTAACGTGGAGCCTCTCCGAGCGCGCGCCCTCTGGACCGGGTCCATTCTCTGCCCTCTAGAGCGAGACCCTCAGAGGTTAGAGCCCTGTGGTCGAGGTTGAGCTCAGCGCTCACCCGCCAACGTGGAACCTCTCCGAGTGCACGCCCTCTGGACCGGGTCCGCCTTCCGCCCTCCAGAGCGAGACCCTCGGAGGTTAAAGTCCTGTGGTCAAGGTCGAGCTCAGCGCTCACCTGCCAACATGGAGCCTCTCCGAGCGCGCGCCCTCTGGACTAGGCCCGCACTCTTCCCTCCTCCATCAAGGTGACCACACGAGCTCGGAGCATCTAGATTGAAGCAAGCCCTGCCATCCCGGGACACCAGTGAACTGCCTAAGGACTACGGAACGGTGCCCCCCATACCGCCATAACCACATATCCGACCGTACTTCTAAGGGGATGGGCCAGCCAGAAAGCACGAACCCCTAGGGCGGCGACCCTCGGATCGAGGCTCTGGCAAGCTTCCTGGAATGGGATGACTAGAGGGGATGTCAGAACGAATGGAAGCTTCCTCTACCATCTATCAGGAAAGACGTCTCGTCCCTGGCATGGAATCCTGCCGTACGTGCCTGCTAGCCCAGCGAAGATCCCGAGTTAAGCATCCAACGGCCAATTTTCAACTACAAAGAACAGTCGACACCCCTGAAATGGGAAAGGTAACAATAGCAATCGACCACCAACACAAGCGCAAGCTCGACCAGGAGGGCGAAGCGCCACCACAACTATCACAGTTGAAGGAAAACGAGGGATACAAGGAGAGACGGAGGAACAGGGAACCCCTCCGTCCCCGCTATCGTTCTCCCCCTGCAACGTTTTTGTCTTCACACACATCTTTTACTCCTCCTAGTGTGGAGTCGATCAAGAGGGGCCTGATCACGAGGATCTGTTCTTCTGGATCGTCACTGACTTGACCGTCGGAGTGCTCCCGCCGGAAATCTCGGTCCGGGTCACTAATCCCTGTTTCGCAGGTCCAGTAGTAGAGGACCGCTAGGCAGCGAAGGGAGCGCACTCCGGTACCGATAGCAGCTACGGGCCACGACGATCTTGGCGGTAATAAATAGCATAGTATAAAGTTGTATCAAAATGTTTGTAGCGGAGAAGTTAAATATATTGACCATACGAATAGGTTTAACATTGCTAGACGGAGTAAAGAGAAAAAAATAAAATAAAAAGGATAAAAAGATATATATGGTCGGGCATAAGTCAGGATAGAAGTCGGCGTTCAAGCATTCACCTGCCACCTAGTTTTTGTACCACAAGCCGAAAACCGGTTTCAGCCGGTGGACTTTCTGCAAACCACAAAACGGCATAGAAATGATCCCGTACCAAACATGTAACACCACACACAGAAGCTGCTCACATTAGGAAGCCGACATGTTAAGTGTCCTTTTTTTTATTTTTGTGCCAAAAGTCAAAACAACCGTGGCATCACGATCCCCCGAATCTCCTCAACTACCACGCTATGATCACATGAAGTCTTCCTTCCCTTGTTCCTCCCCAAACAAATATTTCACCAAACCTTTCTCCAATAAATACAAAGAAAAATGACATCATATTCTTGTCCTTTGTGGTCTAAGTTTTTAATCCAGACGCTCCAAAGGAACAACAGACCATGCAGCGGTCGCCTTCCCATCCCCGAAAACCACTGCTGCCCAAAGCGGCGATGCCCGTGTCGTCTGCTTTTGACCGTTGACTTTTGTTCTCGGACGACAACCCCGCTGGCCATCGCCGCCCGCGCACCGCCTACTCCCGGTTATCTCTCTCTTTCTGACGTTCTTCCAAGGGCTCTCCCCACCCACAAACCACCTCCATTAATTGAAAAACTAAAACAAGTGGAAATCCAACCAGATATGGATATTAAATTTGATCAAATTTATAAAAAAATAAATCAGAGTGCAAGAAAGAGGTTGAAATGGAACGAACACGGGTCAAAACCAAACCAAACCTGTCTCTTTTTCATCCCTTCTTCTCACTGCCTCCACAGAGAAAAGCTCACTCCTTTTCCTCCTCCTCCTCTTCTACTCCTCTGTTCACTTGTTTTGGTGGTAGAATCCCATAGCTCAGCACCAGCAGAGAAAGAATATCTCCGGAATTCCGAATGGGTTTCTCCAGCCATAGCTTATAAAGCCGGAAAGGAGCCTCCTTTACCCCTCTCTGCCCCTTCTCTGTTTTTTGGGATCATTTGAAATGGGGAACAGGGGGGATCCCAAGCGGTTTCTCTTCATGCGCACTTGGTGTTTGTTCGTGTCTTTCTTCCTCTTCTTCTTTTTCAAAGCTACCAATTCCCAAAACCAGACCTGCAATTCTGACGATTTGCATGCTTTGCGGGGCTTCTCGAGTGGCCTCGATGCTGGGATCCCAGGCTGGAGCTTTGATTCTTCTCACATCGACTGTTGTTCCTGGGCCGGGGTCTTGTGTGACCGGCAGGCTGGTTCTGAAAGACGGGTGATCGGACTGGATCTCCATAACAAGAGCTTGAAGGGCTCCTTATCTGATTGTTTGGCTGGTTTGGATCACCTGAGATGGCTTAATCTTTCTTATAATTCTCTTAAAGGCCCTGTTCCCTTGCAGCTGTTCCAGCACCACCGGCTGGAGCTCCTTGATCTCACCGAAAATTATCTATCCGGCTCCATTCCACTGGATGTCTACCTTCCCTCGATTCGGGTTTTCAACATTTCTTACAATATGTTCAACGGTAGCCACCCGATTCTCTCCAGGTCGACGAATCTTGAAGAGTTTGATATCAGTTTCAATATGTTTGTTGGTCAAATCAACACGAGCATCTGTAATTCTTCCACCCGAATTCGAGTTCTCCGGTTTTCAATGAACGCCTTCACCGGCAACTTCCCGGTGGGTTTCGGAAATTGCAATTCTCTTGATGAGCTCTCCCTTTATATGAATGATATTACTGGGAATTTGCCTGAAGATTTGTTCGAGCTGTCATCTTTGAAGAGCTTATATCTTCAGGAGAACCGGCTTTTCGGTCGGATGAGCACGAGATTCAGTAATCTCTCTAACCTTTCTCAGTTGGATGTTTCTTTTAATCTGTTTTCAGGGAACATCCCAAATGTTTTCAGTAGCCTTAATATGCTCGAGTATTTTTGTGCTGAATCTAACAGTTTCCATGGTTCTTTACCTGCTTCTTTAGCTAACTTGCCCAGTCTTAGATTGCTTAATTTAAGGAACAATTCTCTGAGTGGTCAAATAACTCTCAATTGCACAGCTTTGACTAACCTGAGCTTGATTGATCTTGCTTCGAATTTTCTCACTGGTCCTATTCCTTATAATATGTCTCGGTGTGTGGAATTGAAGACCTTGAATCTTGCTAGGAATAGTCTAACTGGTGAAATTCCCATCAGCTTCAAGAACCTTAGTTCACTGTCGCATCTCTCACTATCTAATAACAGCATCTCCAATTTGCCCTTGGCATTGGAAATCCTACAGGATTTACCAAGCCTTAATAGTCTTGTCCTCACTAAAATTTCTTTGACGGTGAGAGGATCCCAGAGGTTGGGATTCATGGTTTTCGGAATATAGAGGTTCTTGTCATTGCAAACTGTAATCTTTTGGGATCGATACCACAGTGGTTGCTTAACTGCACAAAATTGAAGGTTTTGGATTTGTCATGGAATCGCTTGGATGGGGTCATCCCTTCGTGGATAGGATCTTATGACCATCTATTTTACTTGGATCTCTCTAACAATTCATTCACTGGAGAAATCCCAGGTAGTTTGGCTCAGATGAAGGGCCTTATTTCTTCGAACAATTCACAGCAGGGGCCCCCGATGGAGGACTTTCCATTCTTTATTAAAAAGAATACATCTGGGAAGGGATTGCAGTATAATCAGGTCAGCAGCTTTCCTCCATCCTTGATTCTGAGTAATAACGTGCTTGTTGGACCAATCTTGCCAGGATTTGGGGACCTTAAGCAGCTCCATGTATTGGACCTTAGCAAGAATAGTCTTTCAGGGACAATACCGGATGAGTTATCAGGCATGTCAAGCTTGGAGACTCTGGATTTGTCACACAACAATCTTACGGGAAGCATTCCTTTTTCACTTACCAGGCTTAATTTTCTATCGAGTTTCAGTGTGGCATACAACAATTTGGTCGGGTCAATCCCAACTGGAGGCCAGTTCTCCACCTTTTCAAGTAATGCCTTCGATGGGAATCCAGGTCTCTGCGGTCCTCATTTAGCTTCCTGCTATCCTGGAGCTCCTATGCAGACAGTAAGCCAGGGACAAAAGAATAAAGGTGTGATCATCGGAATGGCTATTGGAATTGGACTGGGAACAGCTTTTCTTCTTGCTATCATCTATTTGTTTGTGTCAAGAACTCATTCCATAAGACAGGAAGATACTGTAAAAGTGGTAGCAGATGCCAATGGAAACTTGGAATCGGCAGCATCTACATTGGTTCTTCTGTTTCAGAACAAGGAAAACAAAGAGCTGAGCATCCGTGATATCTTGAAATCTACCAACAACTTTGACCAAGCTAATATCATTGGGTGTGGGGGCTTTGGTGTAGTTTACAAAGCAAATCTACCGGAAGGGTGCAGTGTTGCTATCAAGCGGCTTTCCGGTGACTATGGCCAGATGGAGAAGGAATTCCAAGCTGAGGTGCAAGCTCTCTCTAGAGCTCAGCACAGAAATCTTGTTCTGCTTCAAGGATACTGCAGGATTGGAAGTGATAGACTCTTAATCTATTCGTACATGCAGAATGGGAGCTTGGACTACTGGCTTCATGAAAAGCAAGATGGAGGATCCATGCTAGATTGGGAGAAAAGGCTTCGGATAGCTCAGGGCTCGGCAAGGGGATTGGCATACTTGCACCAATCATGTCAACCCCATATACTGCACCGTGACATCAAGTCAAGTAACATACTCCTTGATGAGAACTTTGAAGCTCATTTGGCTGATTTCGGGCTTGCAAGGCTCATTCTGCCGTGCGACACCCATGTGACAACAGACCTGGTTGGGACTTTGGGCTACATCCCCCCTGAATATGGTCAATCCTCTGTTGCTACTTTCAAGGGTGACATCTATAGCTTTGGTGTTGTTCTTTTGGAGCTGCTTACTGGTAAGAGACCAGTGGATCTTTGTAGACCAAAGGGTGGCCGGGATTTAATTTCCTGGGTGCTTCAGATGAGAAAGGAGAAGAGGGAAAATGAGGTGTTTGACCCCTTTATATATGATAAAGAGCATGATAGCCAGATGAAGCAGATGCTTGAGATTGCATGTCTCTGCCTAAATGACTCTCCTAAATTGAGGCCATTATCCCATCACCTAGTTGCATGGCTGGAGAACATTGGTCTGGATGGCTTTATGACAAAATGAGGAAATCTTCCTCTGTTATGGCAAAATTTTAATGTTTCTGGTTCCTTCCCCCATTTGCACTCTCTAGCTTCAGTATGTGAGAGTTGTGCCAGTTTCCAAACATCTTCCCCAAAACATATAGATCACTTGTACATAATATTTGCATGTCATCAATTAGTGTTTTCTTCTCAAGCAATTCCTTCAATACATAGAGAGGAGGTGAGGTTATCAAAGGTTACAACATACACATGCTACGGTGTAAGTTGCACTTTTTTCATGAATAAGACTGTACTTTCACACTTCTGTTGTAAAGGATAAGTTGTAGATTTTCCCTGTTGTGATAGTTATCGGAGTAGTCCTTCTTCGATTACCTTTCAAAAACAATGGTAACAACATGTACATTGCAAACTTCTTGCGAGTTCTCATTGACCATCTGATGTCTGGTGCAAATAAAAAACTCTACTCTTCATGATTTTTGAATAGTTCATTCATAATTCAAAAATTGTTTGTTTTGCTAGTTTTGATGATAATAAGGAACCATTATCAATTTGATAATTCCTTTTGTGTGGCTCTTAGATGTAACTGCCTTTGATGGCATCAGATTCTTATCCAAACTCCAGTATTTCCAAATTATTTCATGGTCACTTTCATCTACCCTACATCCACACTTACCACTAAGAAAACTGAAACTACCCTAGTTTCATAAGTTTTCTTTAATCCTAAATAGCTGAGGGTGGAAGATCTTGGAATAGTTGGAGATATTATTGTAGTAGTTAATGTGTCCACGGGTTGAACTATATTGTTCGAAAGTGAGACGAACTTAGTTATCTAGATTGTTGTTGGAAAAATCTCTTAAGCCATATCATTCAACTATAACTCCCTTGTACATATTGTGCAATTTATATGATTCTTCTGTACAATTAATTTAAGAGAGATAATGTAACACCCAGAAAAAAAAAAAAAAAAAAAAAGGCCTGCCGGCCCGCTTGCCGAACCGGCCCAACGACGCCGTGCAGCAACGCGCGGGCGCGCGGGCGGGCGACGCACGTGCGGCGCGAGGAGCGCGGGGACGCGGGAGAGGGAGACGACGCATGGCAGGCGGGCGACGCGCGGGCGCGCGGCCCAGCCCATCGCGGCGGGCGCACGAGGCACGGCCCAGGCCCACACGCGCGGCGCGCGCGGGCGCGTGGGCTCGGTCCAGCCCGAGCCGGCTGTCGCGTGGGCGTTTCCCAACCGTTTCTCGCGTTGTATGGCGGTCCATGGGGTTTCTGAACGATCTGGACCGTCCGATCATCCGATCGAACGGTTGAGATTGGTTCGAAGGAGTTTATACTTGATTAGGTGCTTTTGGATTCAGATTTGGATGTGGTTTGAGGCGCCGATCTCAGATCTGACGGCTGGGAAGATATTTTAATGGTTTTGAACTTCCTAGGTTACATTTAAGATGATTTTGGATGAGTTTTTCTCCTTCTTTTAAACAGGACGTCGATAGGAAGCAGGGAAGAGCCTGCAGAGAGCCATAAAAGAGAGGAGAAGAGAGAGAAAGAGAAGGAAAAGAGGAGAGAAGAAGGAAGAAAAAAAAAGAGGAGAAGAGAGAGAAGGGGAGAGGGAAGGGATTTTGGTTTGGAAGATGAGGAAAGAGAAAATCAGGGGGGAAAACCGATTTGATGAATTTATTTATTATTGTAGAAGATCAATCTTTTGAGCCAGAAGTATTTGGACGAATTTCGGGAATAGATTGATACCGGATATTTTGGGTTAGCGGTTGAAGGTAAGGACTTCTGGACTTGATCACCCGTAATATTAATATATTTTACATGACTTGATTTGATCCGAACATATATTAAATTTTTTTCATGCATGGTAGTTTTCGGATACATGATTTGATTTCCGGGTTACGGAACGAGTTTGTTGTTAATGCTGTTTGCATTTGTCAAGTGATCTTGAAATGTATTTAATCGTGATATCGATCATTGGAAAGTGACATGATCTGACTATGTGAGAAGAAATGATAAAGTGTTAAGTAAACCGGTGTTTGTACTAGCCATGCCACAGCGGTACCGTGGTTTCTCAGTGTGCCCGTCACAGGCTGGAGTGTGACAATTTGTGTGCCAGTCACAGGCTGGAGTGTGACAATAGTGTGCCCGTCACAGGCTGGAGTGTGACAACAGTGTGCCCGTCACAGGCTGGAGTGTGACAATAGTGTGCCAGTCACAGGCTGGAGTGTGACCGTGGCTAGTCCAGAACCCTAAAGATAATGGTTAAATAATGGAAATTCTGAAAGGAAAAATATAAATAAAAAAAAGAAAAATTTCAAAGTTTTTGGTTAAACATGAAATCTGAATTGTTGATTTCATCACATGTTTTGCTGTTTTCATATACATGTATATTATTATTGGTGATCGTTTGGAAACCTTACTGGGCTGTAGAGCTCACAACCCTACTTTCTTCTTTCACAGAGACGTGCAGATATTCAGGCTTGGTGATGAATGGATTTTTTTTTGAGGTAAGGGACTCTTGTGTACCAGGCCTTGCATGATCTCTAGGATAAAACCTAGGATTTGTGCGGCCGGTCGCGTGCCGATTCCGGTACTGGATTCGGGGCGTGACAGATAACAGATGGATGAGAAGAAGACCAGGTATGATATTTGGTAGCAAATTTTGCTAACACATGAGCACATCCATTTGTTTTAAAAGGAACGAAAGAAGCCTGAACTCGAGATATTTCTTTGAGAAGATTTCTGCAAAGGGCATTCACTTGGTGTGATACATCAGGGTGAGGGTAGAACAATAATCCAAGTTTCTATATAGGTCAAGGGCCACTGCCGTTTAGAATGATCAAAAACCAAATATGTTAAGGTTGAGAACCAACTATAATTAGAATAATTAATCAATCTCTGCATTCTATGATCTCCAACCGAGGTCAGAGGAAGTTGGAAAAATGGTTTCATTCTTGAAATTAGAATATCAATAAAGCTGCATGAAGTTTTCTGCTTTTAATACAACCATCTGTTAAGGTCAGAATACATAATAATCTAAAAGAGAAAGGAGTTTAAAATGTTCCTTTTCAAGAACGTGTTTGCAGTTTCAGCTATGTAGGTCTTGTGCTAATGAAGAAAAAACATAATTCGCCGAAGATGGATTGATAGATGGAACATGCCATAATCCTAGTTTCCTCATTGTCAGGGGAAAAGACATTGTTTTGATTATTAACAAAATTGTTACCTATAAAAGAAAGGGGAGATGGATATCCAGAGCTACAATCCAGAGAATTCAAGCGAAATTAGAATCAGTCATTAAAAATCTCAGTTTTTCATTTGATAATTTTATTTTTTGAGTGACATTCATAACATGCATTTCTTTCTGTTGTTCCTTACCATAAGAAAGATGTTTTCTGCATGCTCCTATTTCCTTGGTAGATGGTTTCATTATTTTAAATTACAACTTGCTGCCTCTTTGCAATTCCTCAGTTCTGTAGGATGCAAATTATGGAAGTTCACAGGTCTTGTGACTATATAAAGGCCATTTTCTCAGTAAATGTATGGTAACTTAAGGAGAATTGGACCACAATGTAACCCTTCATTTTGAATTCTAATAGCAAAAGGCACCATCATGGCCCCATAATTCAAGAAGTTTTAATTAGTGTGTTTTATTTTGTTGTATTATTTACATTGTTTTGATACATATGATACGAAGACTTATTTAGTTTATTGAGTGTTAATATGCCCTCTATACTGCATACTAATTCAATACCGATACAGTATGGTATGATCACATGCTAGTACTGTTGGCGTGGAGTCCCTGGATTGGCCGGTCGGAGCCGCTGCGTCGCAGGACCGCTCCTTGGTTCACCTGCAAAACAGGTCTCTTGCCGGAGTTGTTCCGGCGGAGGACACTCCGATACCTAAGTCAGTGGTGGATTCCAGCCACAGAATGGGGAAGATGTAGAGAGTGGAAGAGAAAAAGAGTTCTTGAAGATTGAAAGAGTAAATATGCGAGATTATTCACGCGTCCCTCTCGAGCCATCCTTCCTACCTATATTTAAAAGATGGCCTCCGGTCTGTGGCCTGCTCTTTTCCCGGAGATCATGGGGAGCCAATTTCTCCCATGATTGGCGATCGTGGGTTGTTAATGAGCGGTTCCAGCCAGATCGGAGGCGTGGCTGCAGGAATTGCGCGCCATGATCATGGCATGATGAGTGTCGATTGTAACCGTTGGTTACAGTTTCCTTTTCGAAATAGATTATGGTTCAAGCTTCGGGTTTCTCCTTGCGTGGGCCGAAGGCTTGATATTTCCCCGAGGCCGGAGATCATGTCTACGGCGGGGACCGAAGTTCGTGTCTTCAGAAATCGATGAGTAGTTCAGACTTCGGCTGGGGCCGAAGGTGCTACCCAAAGGACTGGCCTTCGGATGTTGTAGTTCGGTGTGAAGCCTTGAGTTGCTTGTAGTTGGCCTTCGCTTAGTCCGAAGTCCGTAGTCCGGAGAACCGGGGCTTCGATAAGTCGAACCGGAGCCTAGTTCGTAGCTGAACCAGGATATCCCAACAGTTGCCCCCCTACTCTCAGTTGTCGAAGCGAAGATTTGTCTCGAGAAGTGAGAGTATTATGGCCTTGTCGCTTTCTTCCTGAGAGACGGCGCTGTAAATGATTATAGGACCTCTATTGGGCTGCCCATCACGATCTGAGAATCAGATGGTGGACAGGTGCCATTCCCGAATTGGAGAAAAGTAGGTGGCCCTGAGGCTATCTCTCCTCATCCTGTTGCACAGTGGTTGAGGCAATCTTTTGGTTAGGATTTGGATAGTTGTGGTGGCTGTTCTCCGCCCGTTGAATGAATGATAGATCTTATCCTGGCGGTCAGTCATAAGTGGGTTACCTCTCAGGGTAACCTTGAGTCAAATTAACCCTCTGTGGGGGTCCAGAGACCCTTACTTTTCTTTTGGGGAAGGGTGAAGGTCTGGGCAAGGAAGCTTCTTCAACCTCGTCTCATCCTCCGCCCAAACTGTTCTGGAGTACCAGTCTATTCTTCAGGTACAATCCTCTTTCCGCCCCTTTGCTTCATTCCTTTATCATGGAAGAGACCGTAGAGAGTCAGGGGAAGCAGGTTGGGCCCTTGGGGGCCGGAGATACAGTAGGTCCGGAGTCGGTCCCCAGCTCAATTTCTTAGAGCAAGGCAACCCTTCTTTGGGAACGCTACCGCATTCCTGAGGAATTTCCCTTTGTCCTCCCCGTGCCCAAGGAGTGGGCGAACAAAGCTCCCCCCGGGTGCCTAGCTATATACGAAGATCACCTGAAGGCAGGTCTTTGCTCCCCTTCTTTGTTAAGATTTTTTGCTTGTACCAAGTGGTGCCAATGCAGTTGACCCGAAACAGCATCAGGAACATCTGCGGGTTCCTAGTCATGTGCAGCATCGCCAACGTAGAGCCTAGGACCAACTTGTTCTCGATCCTTTTCGTCCTCAAGAGGGACTTCCACAGCAATGGATGGTGGGTGATCGGTCTCAGATCGGGCCACAGGATGATTAAGGATATGCCCAGCGCCATCCACGGGTGGAAACCTGTCTTTGTATTTGTGTTGTCCTTCGATCCATGGGTGGTGTGGAACAAAAGGGTTGAGCTAGGGATGCTAGGATGGATGCTTATGATGCAAGAAATTTCTTTTCTTTTTTTTTTTTTTTAGGGTTGATGAGTTTTTTTGTTGTTTTTCTTAGGGTTTTGATTCCCGATCACAAGCAAAGGCAAGAAATAAGAAAGATAAGTAACGAAAACTTATGCTAGCAGTTTAAAGCCCTAAAAAGTGAGAACGAGAACAGGACCCCGGGATTAAGAAATCCCGGTAGGACTAGCTCGAAATACAATACCTACTTAGGAGATAGAGAGAGCAAACCTCACACGTCTAAAGCACCCGGTGCAGAGATCGCTCAACTCGGTGGATGCGGCATGGATGCTCGAGCAGTCGAACCCGTGGAAGCACTGGCTTTCGGTCGGAAGGTCGTGATGGCAAAGCCGACTGTCTCCGGTGCCCGAGATGCCAGGGAGGACCTGTAGGCAAACACAATAAGGATCAGCGAGATGGGGAGATGCACAGAAAGGAACTGAGATGGAGTTGAGAAGGGGCTTCGAGCCCGGTGTCCGGCTGGATTTCGAAGTCGAAGATGGAGATAACTTGGGGCCTCGCACCCTGCGATGTTCCGGAGGACGAAGGATTGTGGCCTCACACCACGCGACGTCCAGGAGGACGAAGGATTCGCGACGCCCTGGGGCGACGGACAGGTGGCCTCACACTACTCGACGTCCCTGGGGATGAAGGCAATTTCACTCAACCTAGTCTAAGAGACAAGGGTTGGAAGATGGAATACTCAAACTCTTTTTTCATTAATCATTCAATCATTCAATAGTTTTACAAGGGAGGGATTGGGTCCTTTAAATAGGCACCCAAGGCCCATTTGAATTTCAAATGAAACCAAATTACAAGCTTTCTTGGGGGCGCCAAAACCCTTTGACCTTCTCCTCTCTTTGGCCGACTAAAGGGACTTGGATTGGGCGTGGCATGTGGGAGGGCTTGGAGAGGGGGATTGGCCTCTTGACTTCCTTCTTTAGCATGCTCAATTTGGGAAGAAAACGTGGAACATGGCTTGCTTGAAGGGATGTGTTCCCTTGGATTCTTCAACACCCCTCTTTGGAGTGATTCAAGGCCGACCAAGTGGAGGGAGCTTTGGGCGTTGCATGTTTGAGGGCTTGGAGAGGGGAGTGTGTCCTTTGACCTTCCATCCTTGCATGAACACTTTAGGAAGAAGGCTTGGAAGAGGGCTTGCTTTGTGGCTTGGTCTCTTCAAGGATCTTCAACACCCCACATTTGATGGATCATGGCATGATGTGGGGGAGGGAAGAGGGGGATTGTGTCTCCTCCTTCCAAAGTCGCCCAAGAGAAAAAGGCAAGGGGAGGGCGTGTGGAAAGCATGAGGGCGCCACCTTGTTTCCCTCCTTGGATGCCCAAGTGGCAACTGATGTGGCGCCACGTAGGTGGCTAAAATGGCACCTGAGTTGGCATCTTTCCAAGTAAAAGAGGTGGGATGGCCCATGAGGACTTGTCTTGGTCTTGAAAGCCTGGTTGACTTCAATTGGGCTTGGGCCCAGTCTAAACTCAGACTCGAAACAAGTACAGGACTCATGACCTAACTTGACACAAATTGGTCAAGGTACAAGACTAAACAAACTTAGACTAGTTACATGACTAGAAATTATGAAACTGCTTTGGCTCATAGCGTTATTACAAGACTCAAAGAAGTGGAACCCTAATCTGAGGTCTACATAGGGTTGAGGAGCCTCTGTCGGATCCTGGTGCCCACACTAGTTCTCCCGGGGTGGGAGGAACTCGACCCTGTCGAGTAAGGGTTAGCTTGGCTTTGGTACCTCTCCAGGATGTCGGGGTCGATGTGCTGCAAGTCCTCCCGTGTGATTCATGAGTCATCGAATTCGGGTCGGCCTTGCCATCAGACCAGGTAACATTGGTAGCCCTTGCCCCGGGTAGTGATGGCTTGGTCATCTAGGACATGCTCGATCCGCTCTCCTCGCTCAAGTATATTTGTAGGTGGACACTCAGGTTCAGGTTCACTTTCAAAAGGGAGGTCAGGCCCAAACGGCTCACTGGGTATATTTGCGGGTTCTCTATACTCGACTAAGTCAGAGATATTGAATGTCGAGCTAATTCCATAATCCGGAGGTAATTCTAGCACATAGGCATTAGGGCCCATTCTCCTAATCACTTTAAAGGGACCCGCCTCACGAGCATGAAGCTTCTTAACGGTTCCCGGTGGAAACCATTCAGGCCGGAGCCTAATCATTGCAAAATCCCTTATTTCAAACTCTTTGGCTCGCTTTCGGGAATCAGCCAAATTATTTTAAAAATTGTATTTAATGCATAATCCTATCATGATGCAAAATGCAGACTCAACTATGCAATCTTATTGAGAAAAGAATTTTATTGGACTCCTAGGGTCTAAACCTAACATACTTTTGACTCTCTAGGTTTGACCCTAGTCTGGTATGCACAAGAAAAATTATTAAGGATCCCTAGCAAATGCCATAAAGTATACCAGAAGTAGAGGGCAAAAGGGATGGGCTCTAAGGAGTCACGCATTCGGGTAATCTCAATAAAAAGTAACCCCATGGCTCTTGAAATGTGAGAGGGTTCAGGGAAGGGTAGGAAATAGGAATCGGAGTCTTGGGGTGGCTTATGGAAAACATAAAACATGCCTTGGTTATTCAGGATGACCTTAAAATTTGGGCATCGTTCTATAGGTGTCATATGGTCCACTTGTTCCGGTAGATCTTGGGGCTCGCTAGGGTCAATCCCACAGTGAGGAAGGTCTATTAAAGAGGATCCTGGGACCAAGTCTATAGTATGATGGATGTCTCTCAGGGGTGGAAGTTGATCAGGTAACTCATTGGGAACTTCATCCTCAATTTCTTTCCGAGCTTCAACCATCTCTTGAGGATGTTCTCTTTGGATTGGTTCATTAAGGGTTGGTTCCTAAACTCCTGTGGACAAGACTGGTGAATCCTCATGTTTATTTACTAGATGTGATCCTGGCTTGGTCATTTTCTCTTCAAATTTTGTAGTGGGTTCAGGATCATTTTCCTTGGATTCCTCAATGATTTCACCCTCGGGCCCATCTTCTACTAAACTTGACTCATAGATGCTTTCTTTCAATTCTTTAATGGGCTCAGGAGTTTCTTTCCCTAGATTTTCAATGGGTTCAACCTTAAAGTCTTCAATGGGCTCAGGGGTTTTTGTATTCGAATTCTCAGAATGTTCATCCTTCTCTCCCTGAAACTCTTTAAAGGGTCTTTTCCCAGTAATCTCTTTTTCTAACCCATTGTCTTTAATCAGGTTAACTTTTGGCTTCTTTTCCTTTAGACTACTTGATCCTCTTTTAACCCGATCCTTAGGTTGAACTGGATTGATTGTAAACTTCTTCCCATGGTGGTTAATGGTATAGGTATTGGTCCGACCATGAAGGGTGGCATCATGATCGTACAGCCAAGGTTGTCCTAAGATAATACTACAGACGCCCATGGGAAGGACATCACACCAAATCATCTCTTCATAAGATTGTAACTTGATTAAGACTTGGCACCTAGAATTTATGGGTATGGAGGTTGAATCAATCCACGAGACGTTGTAAGGGTTGGGGTGAGAAACTGGGGTCAATCCTAGGGATTTGGCAGTACTTGAAGAAATGGCATTGACACAGCTCCCACTATCAACTATGATCTTGCATACCTTATTCCCTTGCCTGGCAAAGGTTTGTAGGATGCTAGTCCTACGCCAATCTTCTTGCACTATGTCCTGGGTAAGGATGCACCTAATTACTCCTAAAAGGTCTTCAGACTCTAGGGAAGGATCATGCTGAGAGTATTCCCTATGGTGAGGAGGTGACTCAACCTCAAGCTCGATGGATGGTCTAATATTCTTTTCTAAGGCTCTAATTTTATCTTCAAACTTATCAAGCCTATTAGTCAACTGGTTGCTTAATTGAGTCATGGATTGAGTCATGGATTGAGTTAGGGCTCCAATGTCAGCCCAAAGTTGGTCCATGGCTTCAGTAGGGGGTGGAGAAAGTGGGTGAAAAGAGGTTCCTGATCTAGTGCACATGTAACAAAACGATGCTACGGTTTGCTAGACCTAGGAGATCTCTCCAAATGTAAAGTCAAGAAGATGAACTTGGAAGTAGTAACTTGGCACCTGGCCAGGTAAGTGTAAGGTTAGTGGAGGTTCCTCTTTGCTTGCCTAGACACCAATTAGAAATTGGCCAGGTAAGCGAACCAACCCACTTCCTTTGGGCTCTAGTCCCTGAACCACTTGCCTAGACACCAGCTACTCAAGCACACACCAACAAGTAATCTAGCTTGGCTCGGCACTTGGGTCGACCCGACTTCGTGGGTGTCCCTAGCTCACTAGAGCAGATTAAACATCTAATCAATTTTAGTTAATGGCTAGGGTTTGATATGTCGGGTGGTGGTTTTTAGGCTAGGGACAGGTAATGAAATCCTGACCCTATGTTAATTTGATGCCCTTAAGATAAGTTATGCAAAATAAAGCACAAAAATGACTAATGAAATGACTTACAAATTTCTTGTTTTTTTGTGTCTTTTAGATGTGTGAATGCTAAACAAAATGCAAGAATTAAAATGTGCCCCTAAATGCAAGAAATAAACTAGATGGGTGAATGAGATGCTTGCTAAATTTCAGACCTGAGATTTTCTCAAGTAGTATTTCGGCTTGTAGAAATTCTACAAGCTGAAATAAAATCTAAGAAAATAGATAAAAATACTTTGAATTTAATGCGATCTAACAAAATAGAAATCATAAAATTTAAAGATCTCTACAGAGAGAAACAATCTAAAGATCAGACCATATACGGGCTGATCAGAATGCAGAAAATGAAAGAAAACAAAATGCACTAGTCCTAGCCTTGCTCTGATACCAAATTAATGTGGACTAAGAGCTCTGATACCAAAAATGGTGTGGAACAAAAGGGCCGGGCTAGGGATGCTAGGATGGATGCTTATGATGCAAGATGCTAGTATGGGTGATTATGATGCAAAGGAGTTTTTTTTTTTTTAGGGTTGATGAGTTTTTTTGTTGTTTTTCTTAGGATTTTGATTCCCGATCACAAGCAAAGGCAAGAAATAAGAAAGATGAGTAACGGAAACTTACGCTAGCAGTCTAAAGCCCTAAAAAGTGAGAATGAGAACAGGACCCCGGGATTAAGAAACCCCGGTAGGACTAGCTCGAAATACAATACCTATATAGGAGATAGAGAGAGCAAACCTCACACGTCTAAAGCGCCCGGTGCAGAGATCACTCAACTCGGTGGATGCGGCCTGGATGCCCAGCAGTCGAACCCGTGGAAGCACTGGCTTTCGGTCGGAAGGTCGCAATGGAAAGCCGATTGTCTCCGGTGCCCGAGATGCCAGGGAGGACCTGTAGGCAAACACAATAAGGATCAGCGAGATGGGGAGATGCACAGAAAGAAACTAGGATGGGGTTGAGAAGGGGCTTCGACCTGGTGTCCGACTAGATTTCGAAGTTGAAGTTGGAGATAACTTGGGGCCTCGCACCCTGCGACATCCCGGAGGACGAAGGATTGTGGCCTCACACCACGTGACGTCCAGGAGGACGAAGGATTCGCGACGCCCTGGGGCGACGGACAGGTGGCCTCACACCACTCGACGTCCCTGGGGACGAAAGCAATTTCACTCAACCTAGTCTAAGAGACAAGGGTTGGAAGATGGAATACTCAAACTCTTTTTTCATTAATCATTCAATCATTCAATAGTTTTACAAGGGAGGGATTGGGTCCTTTAAATAGGCACCCAAGGCCCATTTGAATTTCAAATGAAACCAAATTACAAGCTTTCTTGGGGGCGCCAAAACCCTTTGACCTTCTCCTCTCTTTGGCCGACCAAAGGGACTTGGATTGGGCGTGGCATGTGGGAGGGCTTGGAGAGGGGGATTGGCCTCTTGACTTCCTTCATTAGCATGCTCAATTTGGGAAGAAAACATGGAACATGGCTTGCTTGAAGGGATCTGTTCCCTTGGATTCTTCAACGCCCTTCTTTGGAGTGATTCAAGGCCGACCAAGTGGAGGGAGCTTTGGGCGTTGCATGGTTCAGGGCTTGGAGAGGGGAGTGTGTCCTTTGACCTTCCATCCTTGCATGAACACTTTGGGAAGAAGGCTTGGAAGAGGGCTTGCTTTGTGGCTTGGTCTCTTTAAGGATCTTCAACGCCCCACATTTGATGGATCATGGCGTGATGTGGGGGAGGGAAGAGGGGGATGGCGTCTCCTCCTTCCAAAGTCGCCCAAGAGAAAAAGGCAAGGGGAGGGCTTGTGGAAAGCATGAGGGCGTCACCTTGTTTTCCTCCTTGGATGCCCAAGTGGCAACTGATGTGGCGCCACGTAGGTGGCTGAGGTGGCGCCTGAGTTGGCATCTTTCCAAGTAAAAGAGGTGGGATGGTCCACAAGGACTTGACTTGGTTTTGAAAGCCAGGTTGACTTCAATTGGGCTTGGGCCCAGTCCAAACTCAGACTCGAAACAAGTACAGGACTCATGACCTAACTTGACCCAAATTGGTCAAGATACAAGACTAAACCAACTTAGACTAGTTACATGACTATAAATTATGAAACTGCTTTGGCTCATAGCCTTATTACAAGACTTAAAGAAGTAGAACCCTAATCTGAGATCCACAGAGGGTTGAGGAGCCTTTATCGGATCCTGGTGCCCACACCAATGGGGCTTCGACACTAAGTGGAATAAGCCTCGCCTGACCGCCAATGACGGAAAGAAATTCTTGGCGATCGATCAGTTGGATTATGATCTTTTGACCAACTCGGAAGTTGCTCATATCCGGGAGTTGTTGGAGGAGAGGAACCTCCATCGAGCGGGAATCAGTAAATTCCCCTCACTAGGTATAGCAGTGAAAATTTATGCTCTTCTTCTTTAGGTTTTGTTGTAGTTCATTTAACTGAGGTAATCCCCTTTGCCTGCAGGTGGTGGAATGAAGCGCAATTTGAGCTGGCTTCGCCAGACTTCGGAGAGGAGGGTGGCACAGGCCCCTTCCACCAGGTCTGCAGCTTGGAAGAAAGCTCGGAGAGATGGTCCCGAAGGGGACCAAAGCACTTCATCTTCCCGAGGCGCATCGGGGGAAAATGCAGCGATCGCAGAAGGGGTTCCAGCGAGGCCCTGTCCAGTCGAGACTCCAGCGGCGGTCGCCTCCCCAGTCGACACAACGGAGGGCCCGCCTCAAGGAGTGGATGTGCCGCCGGTTTGCCCCTCTGCTGTGATGCAGAACGGAAGCTCTGATACCAAAAATGATGCAGGACAAAGAACAAAGAAGCGTATGCGGAAGTAAATTTAAGATTAATTCTTTTTTTTTTTTTATTTCAGAGATTGGCTTTGACTCAAAGTAAAGCTAAACTAAGTTGAAGGAAATTAGGTAAGGATTGAAAGCACAGTTTAGAAGAAACTAAATTATCAGAGTAGTTCAGAAGTAACGGATCGCTGGGGGTTGAGAAACTCCAAGACCTAGGGTTTCGCTCTGAACTTTCAACAGAACAGAAATAGAGAGGAGAGATGGTTTACTAACCAGACAGTGATCTTCTCAGGATTTTGGTGGAAGAACTCTCTCGAGTAGATTATGGGATCCTCGGAGTCGGCTATCTTCGCAATGGATCCTCCAATACTGGTCTTGTGGTTTGGTCGGCTTCTCCTGGACTCAAGATCTGGGAAAGAAGAGGAACAAGTGATGGATTTCAGATACTCAAGAAAAGATTTACCAGGTTGAAGAACTTGAAAGCTGAAGTTGCTGAAATCAGGATTCTCCTGGAGGTCGATCTGACTTCCTCTTAGAACTGCTGTAGATCTGAAGTATCTGGACTGGAGCTGGATGCTGGTGGCCGGCCTGGACTTGGAGAGGGTGGCCGTGAGAAGTGGAATAGATTAGGGCTTGGTGGAAAGAGAAGGGTGATGGCGGCTAGGGTTTGGGAGTGGAGTGGCTAACCTAGGGTTTGGGGTTTTGGAGATCTCTCACCTCCTCAAGGTTCCAGGGGAACCCGGATTTACTCCCTCACGGAGCTCAACACCTGGAAGCAAGTGCGGAAAAGAGAAAACACAAGTTTGCTCATAAAAAAAATTTCTTTCATTCATCTGATTGATTTAAACTTACAAGAGGGGTTTAATTTATAAGGCTTTACAAGGGAGTAGGGTTTTATATCTTTCCATGTGGGACTAAAGGAGGGGATCTACAAATCAGGAAAAATCATACACATATGGTCGGCCAAAGTACCAAAAAATTTGATTTGGGTTATAAAAGGCAGGTAGATGGCGCCTCCTTGTATGGATCTTCAAGAGAATTTTTTTTCTTCCATGGATCAACTCTTTTGGACTCCTCCTTTTCTTCCTCCCTAAGTCAAGGTCCTTCCCATCTTTGTTTTGGATTTTTTTTGGCAGGTAGTGGGCGCCTCCTTGAAGTTCTCTCCAAGAAAATTTCTTCCCATCTTTACTTTGGTTCTCTTGGGAAAGTCTTGGCCGCCCCCTTGATTTGTGGACTCTTGGTGGATTTCTCCTCATCTGGCGCATGAGAGAAGGAAGCTGCTATCTGTGGAGTGGGGACCAAAGGCTGCTGGATGTAGATATGGCACCCCCTGGACTCAGGCGTATGGCTGGGAGTGTGGCTGGGAGTGTGGTGTCCACTTGCTTGGTCTTGGGAGAAAATGTAACACCCCAGGTTGAAGCCCTAGTCCACTACTGAGTCAACATGACTCAACAAAATAAAATGCAGGTAATGTAGACTCAAGCTAAATTAAGTTGATCTAGTCAACTCTTATTAAAATCCAGAAACCCTAATTCTTCGGGCAAGGTTAATCAGAGATCCAGATGGAGCTCTGAAGTCTTCTTCTGAGTCTGGTGCCCGCACCAATTCTCCCAGGGTGGGAGGAACTCGACCCTGTCGAGTATGGATCAAGTTGGCTCTGGTATCTCTCCAAGAGGTCTGGGTCCAGCTCTTGTAACTCTTCTTGGGAGATCCAAGAGTCATCAGAATCTGGCCTTCCTAGCCAGCGGACCAGGTATCTTTGGTATCCTCGATTACGAGTAGAGATAACCTGATCATCCAGGATCTTTTCAATCTGCTCTTTCCTCACAGGCCAGTTTGTTGGTGGACACACAGGGTTGGGTTCACTCTCAAGAGCGGGATTAGGTTCAAAAGCCTCACTGGGAATCACAGCTGGCTCCCTATACTCTACTTGGTCTGTAATGTTGAAAGTGGAGCTAATGCCTAGTTCTGGAGGTAACTCGAGCACATAGGCATTGGATCCTACTCTCTTTACTACTCTAAATGGCCCAGCTCCCCTAGCATGTAACTTTCTAACGGTTCCAGGAGGAAACCGTTCAGGCCTTAACCTAATCATTACATAGTCTCCTTCGTCAAAAGTTTTGACTCGCCTTTGAGAATCAACCAATTTCTTATAAGTTTCATTACTTAAATTTATTTTGGCATGAATTTCTTTATGCAAGTCCTTTACATGCTATGCAAGTGCATCAAGAGACTTGTGTGTTTGGACTAATAGTGAAATCAGATCAAGTGGTGTGAGAGGCTTGTATCCTTGAACAATTTCAAAGGGGCTCTAGCCTATAGACCTATTGATCGAAACATTATATGCAAATTTAGCCCTGGGTAAATACAAATCCCAATTCCTGGTATTCTCACTCAATCAAAATCTGAGACAATGTCCTAAACTCGACTGACGATGCATTCCTAAAGAATGGACTTTATTCAAAGGAACCCTAGGTCTAAACCTAACAAACTACGGCTCTCTAGGTTTAACCTTGGGTCGGAGAATGGCATGCAGAGCATGAAAACTTATCATGGGTGCCTAGTAGGTTCCATAAGGTCTTCCAGAAGTAGGTGGCAAACCTAGTAGATTCTGACACATGATTCACTCTAAAGACTTCGACAAAGTATACTTGGATGGTGTAAGAAGCATTAGAAGTCCTAGAGAAAGGGAGGAGATATGAGGTGGAGTCTCGAATTACCTGTTGACTAAAGGTGGTGACCTGAAGGTTTGAATGTTGATCTATGAGTGTCAACTGGTCATCCTTATGAAAGGAAAAGTTTGCTACTCCCAGGAATGGACCAAAAGATGGTTCGAGGAGTAGCCTAGGACATGTGATTGCAATAGTTAAGGTTTGTTCTTTAAGCAAATAATGATCCACTTTCTCAAGAAATGGATTAGAGAATGATTCATGGAAGGGCCTATGGATGATGACCTCAAGACTTGAAATTTGACCTATGGGTGAGGAAAGGTATACTCTATAGAAGGGTAGGTCAGTCATGCGAAGGAAGGGGTCTGGGGCCATAAGGAGGACTTCTACAGGACTGGGTGAATCAATCCGCTCAAGACAAGGATGTTCAACTGAGATTACGGGAGAGACCTTAGTGGCTGGGCATGGGACAAGGTCCAATTGTAAGAGGCTTGATTCAGTCATCCTAAGGAGAGGATCTACCATAGGGTGGGCAAACTTAAACAGTTCAGTGCAAAGATCTTCAATTGGTACTTGGGGAATGACTGTCATTAGAGGGTACGAACTAATAGCTCGGGCTAACACTATGAGTTCTTCCTAGGGGTATTTGACTAAAGGAACCTGATTCTCACAAATCTTTTGAATTTCTGAACTAGGTCCTACCCGTTGGTTGCTTTCCAAGGTCTCCTCAGGTAAGGAACCAATAGTATCAATGTCACATTCTTCAAGTTCTTCCCCCTCATATTCATCAACTAGACTCAAGCCAGCATCATATACTTCCTCGATGCCATCTTCAATGGGTTTCGGGTCAGTGGTAATCGGGTCAACTGATTCTAGGCTTGTCATACCTAACCTTTCTTTCTCATTGGTAGGCTTGGGTTCTCCCTCATTAATGTCATCCTTAGGATTCTTACCACTTATCTATGCACAAGCCAGTCCTATGCATGGGCACTGACTAGATTTATGGCCTCTTTCTCCACAAAACAAACATTCTTGAGATATAGGAACCTGGGTCACACTGGGTTTCAAGCTAGTAGAGACCTTACTTGGGCATGGGTGTGGATCTAAATGGTTTGATCTAGAAGACTTGGGTTGTTGAGTGACTGGTCTAGAATATTGTAAGGACCTCTCATAGACACGATCCACACTATAGATATCATGGTTAGGCTTCCTAAGGTTATGCTCGGGATCACGATATAAGGTCCTCCTAGGTTCCTGGCATGGGTGAGGTTGGGGCCTATTAAATTTTGGATCAGGGGTCCAATTTTGATGTCTACGTTTCTCAAGTACTTGGACTCGATCCCTAAACTGGGAAAAACCCTCATTCATGTCCTGACTCAATTTGGTCATACTTTTGGTAAGATTTCTAACCAGGGCCTCTAAATCTGGTTGGGTTTGACTAGGTTGGTAGGGTACTCCATTCCGGACAGACATGATGATGCAAGCAAGCACACAGAATGTGACTAGACTAAAGCGGCTACTGGCTCACTAGACCTAGAGTCCAAACTAGATGCCCAATCAGAGTGGCAAGCTAGCCTGTAGTAACTCAGGACTCAGCCAGGCAGGTGTAAGGGGAGTGTTAGGTCCCTAAATGCCAATCCTAGACACCAATCAGAGATTGGCCACGTAGGCGGACCAGCACACAAGTCCTTCGGGATGGAATCCCTGAACCACCATTCTAGACACTGAGTACAAAGTACACACAGAGTAACCAGACAAACTGACTCAACACTAGCCTTGACCTGACTTGTTGATGTCCCTAGCCCACTAGGGCAAATTAGGTCTAATTAATTTTAAGATTAAAGGCTTAGGTTCGAATGAGTGGGTGGTGGTTTTGGGCTAAGGAATGGTTATCAACTCCTCCCCTTATCTTAGATGCTCAAATGCCCTTAAGATGAATTAAGTGATGAACACTCAAAAATAATTGAATTGCAGAAACACAAAAATAGAGTTGCAGTAATTTAATTCTCAGAAATCTCATGGAAACCAATAAATCACAGAAAAATTATGAAAAATAGCTTCAATTATCTGGTTTCAGAAAAACAAAAATCACCAAATTTGGAGTTACCTACAGTGAGAAATAATTCCTGCAACAGGGCAATTACGGGCTGAAAACAGAGTACTTCCCCGTTTACAATTCCTGCTACGAAGTTGTAACCCAACGGATCCCCTACACGCCCTAGGAACACCCCATGGAATGGGAAGAGGAGGTTTGCACCTCGCTTCGTTCCTAGGACCGGACGTCCTGGGGAGTCTACTTCGAGCAGACAAAGTAAAAAGAGAGAGACTCAAACAAGCAATCAAAACAGAAACCCTAGATAGGGCTCTGATACCAAAAATGATGCAGCACGAAAGCTCTGATACCAAAAATGATGCAGAACGGAAGCTCTGATACCAAAAATGATGCAGGACAAAGAACAAAGAAGTGTATGCGGAAGTAAATTTAAGATTAATTTTTTTTTTTTTTATTTCAGAAATTGGCTTTGACTCAAAGTAAAGCTAAACTAAGTTGAAGGAAACTAGGTAAGGATTGAAAGCACAGTTTAGAAGAAACTAAATTATCAGAGTAGTTCAGAAGTAACGGATCGCTGGGGGTTGAGAAACTTCCAGACCTAGGGTTTCGCTCTGAACTTTCAACAGAACAAAAATAGAGAGGAGAGATGGTTTACTAACCAGACAGTGATCTTCTCAGGATTTTGGTGGAAGAACTCTCTCGAGCAGATTGTGGGATCCTCGGAGTCGGCTATCTTCGCAATGGATCCTCCAATACTGGTCTTGTGGTTTGGTCGGCTTCTCCTGGACTCAAGATCTGGGAAAGAAGAGGAACAAGTGATGGATTTTAGATACTCAAGAAAAGATTTACCAGGTTGAAGAACTTGAAAGCTGAAGTTGCTGAAATCAGGATTCTCCTGGAGGCCGATCTGACTTCCTCTTAGAACTGCTATAGATCTGAAGTATCTGGACTGGAGCTGGATGCTGGTGGCCGGCCTGGACTTGGAGAGGGTGGCCATGAGAAGTGGAATAGATTAGGGCTTGGTGGAAAGAGAAGGGTGATGGCTGCTAGGGTTTGGGAGTGGAGTGGCTAACCTAGGGTTTGGGGTTTTGGAGATCTCTCACCTCCTCAAGGTTCCAGGGGAACCCGGATTTAATCCCTCACGGAGCTCAACACCTGGAAGCAAGTGCGGAAAAGAGAAAACACAAGTTTGCTCATAAAAAAAATTTCTTTCATTCATCTGATTGATTTAAACTTACAAGAGGGGTTTAATTTATAAGGCTTTACAAGGGAGTAGGGTTTTACATCTTTCCATGTGGGACTAAAGGAGGGGATCTACAAATCAGGAAAAATCATACACATATGGTCGGCCAAAGTACCAAAAAATTTGATTTGGGTTATAAAAGGCAAGTAGATGGCGCCTCCTTGTATGGATCTTCAAGAGAATTTTTTTCCTTCCATTGATCAACTCTTTTGGACTCCTCCTTTTCTTCCTCCCTAAGTCAAGGTCCTTCCCATCTTTGTTTTGGATTTTTTTTGGCAGGTAGTGGGCGCCTCCTTGAAGTTCTCTCTAAGAAAATTTCTTCCCATCTTTACTTTGGTTCTCTTGGGAAAGTCTTGGCCGCCCCCTTGATTTGTGGACTCTTGGTGGATTTCTCCTCATCTGGCGCATGAGAGAAGGAAGCTGCTATCTGTGGAGTGGGGACCAAAGGCTGCTGGATGTAGATATGGCGCCCCCTGGACTCAGGCGTATGGCTGGGAGTGTGGCTGGGAGTGTGGTGTCCACTTGCTTGGTCTTGGGAGAAAATGTAACACCCCAGGTTGAAGCCCTAGTCCACTACTGAGTCAACATGACTCAACAAAATAAAATGCAGGTAATGTAGACTCAAGCTAAATTAAGTTGATCTAGTCAACTCTTATTAAAATCCAGAAACCCTAATTCTTCGGACAAGGTTAATCAGAGATCCAGATAGAGCTCTGAAGTCTTCTTCTGAGTCTGGTGCCCGCACCAATTCTCCCAGGGTGGGAGGAACTTGACCCTGTCGAGTATGGATCAAGTTGGCTCTGGTATCTCTCCAAGAGGTCTGGGTCCAGCTCTTGTAACTCTTCTTGGGAGATCCAAGAGTCATCAGAATCTGGCCTTCCTAGCCAGCGGACCAGGTATCTTTGGTATCCTCGATTACGAGTAGAGATAACCTGATCATCCAGGATCTTTTCAATCTGCTCTTTCCTCACAGGCCAGATTGTTGGTGGACACACAGGGTTGGGTTCACTCTCAAGAGCGGGATTAGGTTCAAAAGCCTCACTGGGAATCACAGCTGGCTCCCTATACTCTACTAGGTCTGTAATGTTGAAAGTGGAGCTAATGCCTAGTTCTGGAGGTAACTCGAGCACATAGGCATTGGATCCTACTCTCTTTACCACTCTAAATGGCCCAGCTCCCCTAGCATGTAACTTTCTAATGGTTCCAGGAGGAAACCATTCAGGCCTTAACCTAATCATTACATAGTCTCCTTCGTCAAAAGTTTTGACTCGCCTTTGAGAATCAGCCAATTTCTTATAAGTTTCATTACTTAAATTTATTTTGGCATGAATTTCTTTATGCAAGTCCTTTACATGCTATGCAAGTGCATCAAGAGACTTGTGTGTTTGGACTAATAGTGAAATCAGATCAAGTGGTGTGAGAGGCTTGTATCCTTGAACAATTTCAAAGGGGCTCTAGCCTATAGACCTATTGATCGAAACATTATATGCAAATTTAGTCCTGGGTAAATACAAATCCCAATTCCTGGTATTCTCACTCAATCAAAATCTGAGACAATGTCCTAAACTCGACTGACGATGCATTCCTAAAGAATGGACTTTATTCAAAGGAACCCTAGGTCTAAACCTAACAAACTACAGCTCTCTAGGTTTAACCTTGGGTCGGAGGATGGCATGCAGAGCATGAAAACTTATCATGGGTGCCTAGTAGGTGCCATAAGGTCTTCCAGAAGTAGGTGGCAAACCTAGTAGATTCTGACACATGATTCACTCTAAAGACTTCGACAAAGTATACTTGGATGGTGTAAGAAGCATTAGAAGTCCTAGAGAAAGGGAGGAGATATGAGGTGGAGTCTCGAATTACCTGTTGACTAAAGGTGGTGACCTGAAGGTTTGAATGGTGATCTATGAGTGTCAACTGGTCATCCTTACGAAAGGAAAAGTTTGCTACTCCCAGGAATGGACCAAAAGATGGTTCGAGGAGTAGCCTAGGACATGTGATTGCAATAGTTAAGGTTTGTTCTCTAAGCAAATAATGATCCACTTTCTCAAGAAATGGATTAGAGAATGATTCATGGAAGGGCCTATGGATGATGACCTCAAGACTTGAAATTTGACCTATGGGTGAGGAAAGGTATACTCTATAGAAGGGTAGGTCAGTCATGCGAAGGAAGGGGTCTGGGGCCATAAGGAGGACTTCTACAGGACTGGGTGAATCAATCCGCTCAAGACAAGGATGTTCAACTGAGATTACGGGAGAGACCTTAGTGGCTGGGCATGGGACAAGGTCCAATTGTAAGAGGCTTGATTCAGTCATCCTAAGGAGAGGATCTACCATAGGGTGGGCAAACTTAAACAGTTCAGTGCAAAGATCTTCAATTGGTACTTGGGGAATGACTGTCATTAGAGGGTACGAACTAATAGCTCGGGCTAACACTATGAGTTCTTCCTGGGGGTATTTGACTAAAGGAACCTGATTCTCACAAATCTTTTGAATTTCTGAACTAGGTCCTACCCGTTGGTTGCTTTCCAAGGTCTCCTCAGGTAAGGAACCAATAGTATCAATGTCACATTCTTCAAGTTCTTCCCCCTCATATTCATCAACTAGACTCAAGCCAGCATCATATACTTCCTCGATGCCATCTTCAATGGGTTTCGGGTCAGTGGTAATCGGGTCAACTGATTCTAGGCTTGTCATACCTAACCTTTCTTCCTCATTGGTAGGCTTGGGTTCTCCCTCATTAATGTCATCCTTAGGATTCTTACCACTTAGCTGTGCACAAGCCAGTCCTATGCATGGGCACTGACTAGATTTATGGCCTCTTTCTCCACAAAACAAACATTCTTGAGATATAGGAACCTGGGTCACACTGGGTTTCAAGCTAGTAGAGACCTTACTTGGGCATGGGTGTGGATCTAAATGGTTTGATCTAGAAGACTTGGGTTGTTGAGTGACTGGTCTAGAATATTGTAAGGACCTCTCATAGACACGATCCACACTATAGATATCATGGTTAGGCTTCCTAAGGTTATGCTCGGGATCACGGTATAAGGTCCTCCTAGGTTCCTGGCATGGGTGAGGTTGGGGACTATTAAATTTTGGATCAGGGGTCCAATTTTGATGTCTACGTTTCTCAAGTACTTGGACTCGATCCCTAAACTGGGAAAAACCCTCATTCATGTCCTGACTCAATTTGGTCATACTTTTGGTAAGATTTCTAACCATGGCCTCTAAATCTGGTTGGGTTTGACTAGGTTGGTAGGGTACTCCATTCCGGGCAGACATGATGATGCAAGCAAGCACACAGAATGTGACTAGACTAAAGCGGCTACTGGCTCACTAGACCTAGAGTCCAAACTAGATGCCCAATCAGAGTGGCAAGCTAGCCTGTAGTAACTCAGGACTCAGCCAGGCAGGTGTAAGGGGAGTGTTAGGTCCCTTTCTTCCTCATTGGTAGGCTTGGGTTCTCCCTCATTAATGTCATCCTTAGGATTCTTACCACTTAGCTGTGCACAAGCCAGTCCTATGCATGGGCGCTGACTAGATTTATGGCCTCTTTCTCCACAAAACAAACATTCTTGAGATATAGGAACCTGGGTCACACTGGGTTTCAAGCTAGTAGAGACCTTACTTGGGCATGGGTGTGGATCTAAATGGTTTGATCTAGAAGACTTGGGTTGTTGAGTGACTGGTCTAGAATATTGTAAGGACCTCTCATAGACACGATCCACACTATAGATATCATGGTTAGGCTTCCTAAGGTTATGCTCAGGATCACGGTATAAGGTCCTCCTAGGTTCCTGGCATGGGTGAGGTTGGGGCCTATTAAATTTTGGATCAGGGGTCCAATTTTGATGTCTACGTTTCTCAAGTACTTGGACTCGATCCCTAAACTGGGAAAAACCCTCATTCATGTCCTGACTCAATTTGGTCATACTTTTGGTAAGATTTCTAACCATGGCCTCTAAATCTGGTTGGGTTTGACTAGGTTGGTAGGGTACTCCATTCCGGGCAGACATGATGATGCAAGCAAGCACACAGAATGTGACTAGACTAAAGCGGCTACTGGCTCACTAGACCTATAGTCCAAACTAGCTGCCCAATCAGAGTGGCAAGCTAGCCTGTAGTAACTCAGGACTCAGCCAGGCAGGTGTAAGGGGAGTGTTAGGTCCCTAAATGCCAATCCTAGACACCAATCAGAGATTAGCCAGGTAGGCGGACCAGCACACAAGTCCTTCGGGATGGAATCCCTGAACCACCGTTCTAGACACTGAGTACAAAGCACACACAGAGTAACCAGACAAACTGACTCAACACTAGTCTTGACCCGACTTGTTGATGTCCCTAGCCCACTAGGACAAATTAGGTCTAATTAATTTTAAGATTAAAGGCTTAGGTTCGAATGAGTGGGTGGTGGTTTTGGGCTAAGGAGAGGTTATCAACTCCTCCCCTTATCTTAGATGCTCAAATGCCCTTAAGATGAATTAAGTGATGAACACTCAAAAATAATTGAATTGCAGAAACACAAAAATAGAGTTGCAGTAATTTAATTCTCAGAAATCTCATGGAAACCAATAAATCACAGGAAAATTATGCAAAATAGCTTCAATTATCTGGTTTCAGCAAAACAAAAATCACCAAATTTGGAGTTACCTGCAGTGAGAAATAATTCTTGCAACAGGGCAATTACGGGCTGAAAACAGAGTACTTCCCCGTTTACAATTCCTGCTACGAAGTTGTAACCCAACGGATCCCCTACACGCCCTAGGAACACCCCATGGAATGGGAAGAGGAGGTTTTCACCTCGCTTCGTTCCTAGGTCCGGACGTCCTGGGGAGTCTACTTCGAGCAGACAAAGTAAAAAGAGAGAGACTCAAACAAGCAATCAAAACAGAAACCCTAGACAGGGCTCTGATACCAAAAATGATGCAGCACGAAAGCTCTGATACCAAAAATGATGCAGAACGGAAGCTCTGATACCAAAAATGATGCAGGACAAAGAACAAAGAAGTGTATGCGGAAGTAAATTTAAGATTAATTCTTTTTTTTTTTATTTCAGAAATTGGCTTTGACTCAAAGTAAAGCTAAACTAAGTTGAAGGAAACTAGGTAAGGATTGAAAGCACAGTTTAGAAGAAACTAAATTATCAGAGTAGTTCAGAAGTAACGGATCGCTGGGGGTTGAGAAACTCCCAGACCTAGGGTTTCGCTCTGAACTTTCAACAGAACAGAAATAGAGAGGAGAGATGGTTTACTAACCAGACAGTGATCTTCTCAGGATTTTGGTGGAAGAACTCTCTCGAGCAGATTGTGGGATCCTCGGAGTCGGCTATCTTCGCAATGGATCCTCCAATACTGGTCTTGTGGTTTGGTCGGCTTCTCCTGGACTCAAGATCTGGGAAAGAAGAGGAACACGTGATGGATTTTAGATACTCAAGAAAAGATTTACCAGGTTGAAGAACTTGAAAGCTGAAGTTGCTGAAATCAGGATTCTCCTGGAGGTCGATCTGACTTCCTCTTAGAACTGCTATAGATTTGAAGTATCTGGACTGGAGCTGGATGCTGGTGGCCGGCCTGGACTTGGAGAGGGTGGCCGTGAGAAGTGGAATAGATTAGGGCTTGGTGGAAAGAGAAGGGTGATGGCGGCTAGGGTTTGGGAGTGGAGTGGCTAACCTAGGGTTTGGGGTTTTGGAGATCTCTCACCTCCTCAAGGTTCCAGGGGAACCCGGATTTACTCCCTCACGGAGCTCAACACCTGGAAGCAAGTGCGGAAAAGAGGAAACACAAGTTTGCTCATAAAAAAAATTTCTTTCATTCATCTGATTGATTTAAACTTACAAGAGGGGTTTAATTTATAAGGCTTTACAAGGGAGTAGGGTTTTACATCTTCCCATGTGGGACTAAAGGAGGGGATCTACAAATCAGGAAAAATCATACACATATGGTCGGCCAAAGTACCAAAAAATTTGATTTGGGTTATAAAAGGCAGGTAGATGGCGCCTCCTTGTATGGATCTTCAAGAGAATTTTTTTCCTTCCATGGATCAACTCTTTTGGACTCCTCATTTTCTTCCTCCCTAAGTCAAGGTCCTTCCCATCTTTGTTTTGGATTTTTTTTGGCAGGTAGTGGGCGCCTCCTTGAAGTTCTCTCCAAGAAAATTTCTTCCCATCTTTACTTTGGTTCTCTTGGGAAAGTCTTGGCCGCCCCCTTGATTTGTGGACTCTTGGTGGATTTCTCCTCATCTGGCGCATGAGAGAAGGAAGCTGCTATCTGTGGAGTGGGGACCAAAGGTTGCTGGATGTAGATATGGCACCCCCTGGACTCAAGCGTATGGCTGGGAGTGTGGCTGGGAGTGTGGTGTCCACTTGCTTGGTCTTGGAAGAAAATGTAACACCCCAGGTTGAAGCCCTAGTCCACTACTGAGTCAACATGACTCAACAAAATAAAATGCAGGTAATGTAGACTCAAGCTAAATTAAGTTGATCTAGTCAACTCTTATTAAAATCCAAAAATCCTAATTCTTCGGGCAAGGTTAATCAGAGATCCAGATGGAGCTCTGAAGTCTTCTTCTGAGTCTGGTGCCCGCACCATGCTGCCAATAGGGGCAAAGCACGGCAAGTCGAAGGAGAGTCCATCTACGGAGCTTCTTCAGCCGGAGGTCACTCAACGAACCCTTCGGAGCTCCCACCTATGGGAGAGCTGCTGGTTCCAGAGGAAGCCAGACAGGCATTGAAGGGTACGATACAGCCCCGTAACCTGGCAATTCTCCGGAACCGGAGCTTTCTCAAGGTGTTTGATTCTGGCTTCGCCGCCCTGCAACATGTATGACTATCACCGCCTCCTTTGCTTTGAGAGTTATTTGACCCTCGATTCTTCTTTTTTGATATAGTTGGTCTATGACTTCACCTTCATGGAGGAAGGCCTGGGAAACGTGGACAACCTCATCTATGACCTCAAGGAGGAGCTTCAGACTGCTAGGGCTGCCAGGGAAGTAGCCGAAGAGTGAAGCAATCCATGGAGGACCGTCTTGTCTGGATAATTGATGAAGTTCGTGACATGAAGGGCGAACTGAAGAGCGCCTACTCGAGGATAGCGAGACAAGAGGTAGGGTGGAACAGGAGCAGGAAGCAAGTTGAATCCCTTGAGCGGATTGCCAGGGAGAATCAGGAGAGGATGGAGAACCTATCCAAGGTGGCGGAGGAGGCTTCTAGGAGGGCCGAAGAGGCAATCCTGGAATTCGAAGCTACCAAGAGGGAGGCTGAAGCCGCCAAGAGGGAGTCCGAAGCTTTGAGGAAGCAAATAGACAATGCCGTGGCTGACTTCAAGATGTCTTCGCAATTTTAGACAGAGATTGATGAGCATCATTATATGCCTACCAGCACGGCTTCAATGACGGGCTTTCCAAGGTAAAGGAGACCCTCCCTCACCTCGACCTTTCGAAGATCCCCTCCTACAGCATAATTGGAGAGGAAGGAGAAGAAGCGGTGGAGGTCGAAGCCGCAGGGGAGGTCGAGGAGTCGCCATGTCTGGTGGAGGAGGCTGCTACCCCAGTCAAAAATCCGGAGGTGATCCCTCTTTGATCTCGGCGCAGGAGGCGACTCGGGTTGGAGGAGTCCAGGCTGAAGGTTCTCCCGTCCTGACCTAGATTGATGAGATCCTCTCCGAACAAGTTGATAGGTTGCTCCAGTCCTGTGGTGTGGAGCCTTCTCCTGCTAATGTCGAGTGACCTGGATCACTCTGAATGTATTTTCTTCTTTTTTTACTTGTATTGCCAATGAACTTTGTACTGCAATTTTTTCAGATTTTGGAATGAATTCTCCTTTCTTTGCATATGCATTGTTATGCTTCATGTGTAGCCTGAAACGGTTCTATCGTTTCTCCTTTTGCCTAGTTGAGTTATAGCCTCTGAAGGCCGTCCAATCGATAAGAGCTAGTTTTACCGTTCTCTTTTATGCTTGGTTGAATAGTCATGGCCGAAGACCATTCAGTCGGTAATGACGAACCCTTAAACGGACCAAAACTCCATTGCATTGCCTTCCTTCGGATGTTTAGCTTGTCCGTTGGGGCGGACAGGAGTCATCTCCCCGCCAATCAATAATCAGGGGGATTTGATTAGCATCACCGTTGTCTATGTGGCACGTCGAAATTTGTACAGTCATAATCTCTTGCACCTCATGAGCCGTCAGGCCTCTTTTTCTTAAAAAGAGACCATTAATGATGCCGTCGCATGATGCGGATTTCTACGGATTCGAAGCGATGGTGATTGCGGTCCTAGGGATGGCTTTCGAGAGACTTTCTAGTTCTCAAAGCATCACTCGGACATGTGGCGCCTTCTTATACGGCCGAGAAGGACGTGGGACATGCCTCCCCGCAGTCGATTATGGGTGCAGGGTTTCTATAATTTGGACCCTGCCCCCTACTGTCGAAGGCCATCATTTCTGTTGGTGTCTTCCTTCTATTAACCATGAGGTTTAGCACTTCCAAGCTCCATCGTGCAGTGAAGAGGAGGGCTATTGACCCCAAGAGGAAGCGAAGTCCATAGTCATCTGGGCCTGTAGGCGAAGAGGAGGAGCCTCTGGTGGACCGTCTTGAGAAGAAGGTCCGCCTTCTGGAGGATGAGTTGAGGGAGGCCCAGGCCCAAGTCATGGCGGCGACCACGATGGCAGAGGAGGTGAAGAAGGAGGCGGCGGATGCCATCGCAAAATTCAGAACTTCTACCTCATTCAAGGATGAGCTCACAGGGGTGGCCCTGGACTCCTTCTACCAGGGGTTTTGGGAGTGCCGGAGGAAAGCCTCCAAGTTTTATGACTTGAAGGGCTTGGATAATATCAAACCCTCCGTTCCCTTCCCCGACCACGAATTCGATTCTGACTCCGATGAGGGGTCGGACTTGAGTTCAGACGGGAACCCCGGGGGCCCTTCATCGTCCCATCTGGTCTCTCCCCGATGGTATGGGAAAAACCCGTCGAGGAGTTAATGCAAATTTCCCAACCTTGCTGTTGCTGCTGCTGCTGCTTTTTTTTTTCTGTATCTCTCTTTAGGAGAGTTTATTTTCTTTTTCTTACTCTCTTTTTAAGAGAGTTTCTTTCTTTCTTTTCTTTTTTATAAGAAAAATTGAAAGAAATGAAAGATCTTTTCTTTTACCTCTTCCCGTGTATTTTCTGTGATGTGTTGCATCATGATTTATCCATATTGTAGACTCCATAAACCACTTGCAGTTTGTAGGGAAGAAGTAGGATCCGTTGGACTATACTGAGAGTGTTTGTTGTTGACAGAGAGGACAACAGTGGTCCTTTTAGGCACGTGTTCAGATTTTTCTCAGGGTAGGGTGTTTACACCATCCCTGTGCACTTTCTGTCATGATTAAGGTTGGCTGTTCAGGCCCGCCTCGGTGCATGTTCGGATTCACCATAGGATAGGTTATGAAAACCATCTCTACACCTTTGATCTTTTTGGTGGCCTGGTTAGGCCATCCATTGCGCTCGTCGGGCATACCGATAAGGTGAGTGGATCAGACTCTCCTTTGCGCAGTTGATCGATTTTTCAGATCGGGTTATTTGGGCTGTTGTCGTTTAGTCGATGCAACTAGCCATTCTGAGTTGAGTAGGGTTGAGGAGCTTAGCACAGGAGATTTTTAGAACTTTTTCATTGATAGTATTTGCGAAGGTTTTGTACTTTCCATGACCGGGACATGGTCTTCCCCTCCAGGGTCTTGAGTCGATATGTCCCTGGTCGAATGACTTCTTCGACTTGATATGGGCCTTCCCAGTTGGGGGAGAGTTTACCCTGTTCTGTTGGCTTGGACACCTCTGCTCTTCGCAATACCATGTCCCCCGTGCGGAAAGTTTGCTCCTTCACCCTTGCGTTGTAGTACTTGGCAACCTTTTGCTGGTATGCTGCCATTCTTATCTGGGCCTGTAGCCTGGTGCTTGATAGCAGATCCAGATCGATCCTTCTGTGATCGGAAGTCTCAAGCTCTTCATAGTTGTTAATTCTCAGGGACTGTAGGGAGACTTCGATAGGTAGCACGGCTTTGGTACCGTAGGCTAGGTTTAACGAAGATTCATCGGTGGCTGTTCTTGGGGTAGTTCGGTATGCCCAAAGAACAGATGTCAGTTCTTCGGCCCAAAGCCCTTTGGCGGTGTTCAACCTTGTCTTTAGACTATGGAGGATGGTCCGGTTGGTGACTTCGACTTATCCGTTGGACTGTGGATGAGCAATGGATGTTAGCCGATGCTGGATATGGTACCGAGCACAGAAGTCCTTGAACTTCGAATTGTCGAATTGTCTCCCGTTGTCCGTGATGATGACGTGTGGGATACCAAACCTGAAGATGATGGAATTTTTTACAAAACTTTCCACCTTGCTCTTTGTGATTTGGGCCAATGGTTCGGCTTCCACCCATTTCGTGAAATAGTCGATGGCCACTAGGAGAAACTTTCTTTGCCTTGATGCTGGTGGGAACAGGCCAAGAATGTCTATCCCCCACTGGGGAAAGGGCCATGGGACTGCCAACTGAGTCAGGTGACTCGCAGGTTGTCTCTGCACATTGGCATACCTCTGGCATTGGTCGCACTTCCGCAGGAAATCAGCTGAGTTCTTCTAGATGGAGGGCCAGTAATACCCTTGTCGAATAATCTTGTATGCTAGAGATCTGCCTCCCAAGTGATCCCTGCATATGCCCTCGTAGACCTCTCTCAATGCATAATCTACATCGGTGGGTCCGAGGCATTTCAGCAGTGGTTGGGAGAACGATCTCTTGTAGAGGGTTTCGTCTAAGATGACGTACTGAGACGCCATCCAGCGGATCTTCTTGGCCTCTACCTTATCTTCGGGCAGTTCTTCTTCATTAAAGAATCTGATGATGGGATCTATCCAGCTTAGCTCAGCATCAATCTGGTGCACCTCTGCAACCTCTTCGGCAATGCTTGGAGTTTCAAGATGTTTATTCAACAAAGGTGTGCTTGAGAGACTCCGGTGCTGTAGTTGCTAGTCGAGACAGTGAATCCGTCCGAGAGTTCTCCGATCGGGAAATATGAATAATTTCAAAATGTTCTAGTTGGGAGGATAAAGCCTGAACCTTCTCCAGGTATTGCACCATGGTTGGATCTTTGGCTGCGTACTCTCCATTGACTTGATTCACAACCAGTTGAGAATCGGAGAAGGTTCGGAGTTGCTGGACTCCCAGATCTTTGGCGATCCAATGTCTGGTGAGTAGGGCCTCATATTTGGCCTGATTATTGGAGGCGTGGAAGGAGAAACGGAGTGCATACTCTATAATCTGGCCATCAGGTTTGGCCAACATGAGTCCAGCCCCGCATCCGGTAGCATTGGAAGCTCCGTCCACATGAAGCACCCAAACGGACTTCATCTCCTTCGGGGTTTCTTCTTCATCCAAAGAGACTTCATCTTCGGACTTCCAGGTGCACTCGGCCAGAAAATCAAAGAGCACCTAGGCCTTCATAGCCGCTCGGGGCTGGAAGCTAATGTCAAATTTGCTTAGCTTCATAGCCCACTTGGCTATCCTTCCAGAAGTGTCCGAAGATCGGAGAACGGTCTTGAGAGGTTGATCAATCAGCACCACGATAGCGTGGGCCTGGAAATATGGTCGTAGTCGCTTTGCCGCAATCACTAAAGAGTAGATCAGCTTCTGCATCCTTGCATATCGCATTTCTGCATCATGCATGATCTTGCTGATGTAGTAGATCAGCTTGTGGGACCCGTCTTCTTCCTTCCAGACAAGAACCAAACTCACTGCTTTGTCTGAAGCAGAGAGGTACAGGTAGAGGACCTCGCCTTCTTTTGGCTTGGAGAGTAAGGGCGGGGTCTACAAATACTTTTTCAATTCTTCAAAGGCAACGCGACAATCTTCAGACCATTCGAAGCCCTTTGATTGCCGAAGTATCTTGAAGAATGGAAGACATTTCTCGACGGACCGAGAGATAAATCTACTTAGGGAGGCAATCCTCCCTGTCAACTGTTGGACTTCCTTTTTATAGGAGGGATGTCGCATATCCTTCAAGGCCTGGATCTTCTCGGGGTTGACCTCAATCCCTCGTTTGGTGACAAGAAAGCCCATGAATTTACCCGACGTGACCCTGAAGGTGCACTTCGTCGGGTTTAACTTCATTTGGTAGCGCCGGAGAGCGCTGAATGACTTCTCCAAGTCATGGATGTGGTCTCTTCGGTGGAGACTCTTGACGATCATGTCGTCAACATAGGCCTCCATATTTCTTCCCAGTTACTTTTCAAATACCTTATTGATGAGTCTTTGAAATGTTGCTCTGGCATTCTTGAGGCCGAACGGCATCATCTTGTAGTAGTAGAAACCTTTGTTAGTGATGAATGCCATCTTCTCCTCATCTTGTGGATCCATTCTGATCTGGTTGTAGCCGGAGAAGGCATCCATAAAGCTCAGCAACTGGTGGCCGGTGGTAGCGTCGACCAGTTGATCAATCTTTGGGAGAGGGAAGCTGTCTTTTGGGCAAGCCTTGTTGAGGTCTGTATAGTCAATGCATATCCTCCACTTGCCGCTAGCTTTCTTCACAATTACCACATTGGCCAGCCACTCGGGGTAGCGGGTCTCTCTGATGAACCCTGCCTTGAGGAGCTTGCCAACCTCTTCATCAATAGCTTGCTATCTTTCGGGGGCGAAGCTCCTCTTCTTCTGTCGCACCAGCTTGTACCCAGGGGTTACTTCCAGCCGATGAGTAATCACTTTGGCGGGAATCCCAGGCATGTCCGAAGCCGACCAGGCGAAGACATCGGCATTATCCCAGAGAAAACGGATCAGCTTCATTCTGGTTTCCTCGTCAAGGGCGCTCTCGATTTGCATAACTCAGGAGGGATCTTCCTCTTTCAAAGGTATCGGGATGGTCCTCTCCATGGGTTCACCAAGGTTTGTGGTTGAATCCCTCGGATCCAGCTGATCCGGGGTAGTCGAATCCTTGAAATGCCTGTCTTCAATTATTAGACATTGCCGTGCCGTCCTCTGGTTCCCTCTAACTTCTCCAACACCATTCCTGGTGGGGAAGCGTACCAAGAGGTAGTGAGAGGAGATCACGGTCCGGAACCTGCTCAAGGCAGGCCTTCCCAGAATAATGTTGTATGCAGAGGGGATCTGGACCACCGTGAAGTTGATCGGCAATGTCTTTTGTAGAGGCTCGGAGGCAACACTATCTCCCCTTCGGCATAAACTTGGTTGCCCCCGAAACCGGAGAGTGGTATGGGGGATCTTTGTAGTTGATGTCTAGGCAAACACATTTTGGAGAATGCATCGTACATCAAGATATCAGTCGAACTTTCATTATCAATAATAACTCTCTGTACATCATAATTGGCCACTACGATCGAAATTACAAGAGGGTCGTCGTGCGGGAGCCGGACTCCTGCGAGGTTATCGTCGGAGAAGAGGATGGAGTTGTTATCTTTTAGTCGCTTTGAAGCTTCATCTTCATCCCTTCTCCAGTTGGCGGGTCGGTGTATCATCCCTACACCTCCATTGGTGGGCCTTTGATTTTGCAATTCGGCCTCTTCGGGAGGTGGCTGGGGAACAGTTGCTTCCGACCAGGGTCCCTGGCGACCAATGTACCGTCCCAGGTATCCTCTCTTGATGAGATCCTCGATCGCATCCATCAGCTGGATGCATTCTTCTGTGTTGTGGCCGTGGTCCCGGTAGAACTGGCAGAATTTGTTCCTGTTCCTTGCGAAAGAGGAGGCCTTCATGGGACGGGGCCGTTGGGGATAGTTTTCTTTTTTAATCTCCATGAGGATCTTTTCTCGAGGAAGGTTGAGGGGGGTGTATGAGTCAAATCTTCCTCCCAATGCTCTAGGCTTGGGAGGGCTTCTCCAGTGGTCTGCATATCTGCCACCATTGTTATTTGAAGTTTGGGGGCCTTTTCCCCTATTATTCTTCTTCTTTGAAGGGGTTTCCCTTCAATCAAACATCGATTTGCCGCCTGCTCTTCAGCATCGGCATATTTCTGATCCCTTGATAGGAGCTCAACGTAGCTTTTAGGAAACTTCTTGTCCAGAGAAAAAGTAAGCATGGAGGTTTGAAGCCCCTTCTTCAGTGCTGACATGGCCACGAGCTCGTTGAGATCGGGGATCTCAAGCGTGGCCACATTGAACCTGGAGATGTAATCCTCAGCCTCTCTCCTTCATTCTGGTAAAGGAGGAAGAGTGTGTCTGTATTCCTAGGAGTCTTGTGGAAGGTCTTAAAATACAAGACAAACAATTTTTCTAACTTGGAAAAGGAATCGATGGTACCTGGGTGCAGGCTCGAGTACCACATCCGAGCGGACTTCTTCAAGGTAGCCGGGAATGCCAGACAGTACATTTCATCCGAAGCTCCTTGAATCATCATATGGACTTTGAAGCTGCCCAAATGGTCGAAGGGGTCGGAGGTGCCGTCGTAGGGTTCCATCTGGGGAACCCTGAAGTGTCGAGGAATGTTCTCAGCCATGATGCGGTCGGTGTAGGGTGGGCGTAGATCACCCACAATCAGGTCCTCGAGATCTCTCTGATCCCGCATTCTCTGTTCTCGCGCCCTTGCCATCTCTGATTCGATGGCTCTGAACCTCCTGTCATAATCGGGAGTCTGCTTGGGTGCTCTCTCCACCGGAGTGGAGTCTTCGGAGGAGGAGGAAGTTTGCCTAGGCCTTTTTCCTTTTTGTGAGGAATCGATAGACCTAGGCAGTCTCGAAGTTCGGCCTTCGGGAGAGGGTCGAGAACGAGGGGAGGGATGTGCTGAATCCTCCCGTGGTGCTCTCCTTCTTCGGGATCGAGAGCTATGTCTAGAAACAGCCGGTGGGTTTGCCACCTTAAAGGCTCTGTCTTGAAACTCTTCAACCATAGCCGTCAGGTTGGCGACCTGGTTCATAAGAGCTTCGAACTACTATGCTCCCACAACAACCATGGAAGGTGGAGCATCGTTCTCCTCTGGGGGTGCACCCCCCTGAGACGGAGCACGACTCCGACTTGTAGAAGCATTTTGAGCTTTTCCTCTTGCCATCAAAAAATTATTTGTTTCTTCTCCTTGTTTGGGAGGGAGCTTAACAAATGTTAGTAATACGCCCCCCTTCTTGGCGCGCCAATCTATTGGGTGGAGTCCCTGGATCAGTCGGTCGGAGCCGCTGCATCGCAGGACCGCTCCCTGGTTCATCCACAAAACAGGTCCCTTGCCGGAGTTGTTCCGGCGGAGGACACTTCGATGCCTAAGTCAGTGACGGATTCCAGCCACAGAATGGGGAAGATGTCGAGAGTGGAAGAGAAAAAGACTTCTTGGAGATTGAAAAAGTATATGTGCGAGATTATTCACGCGTCCCTCTCGAGCCATCCTTCTTACCCCTATTTAAAAGATGGCCTCCGGTCTGTAGCCCGCTCTTTTTCCGGAGATCATGGGGAGCCAATTTCTCCCATGATTGACGATCGTGGGCTGTCAATGAGCGGTTCCGACCAGATCGGAGGCGTGGCTGCAGGAATTGCGCGCCATGATCATGGCATGATGAGTGTCGATTGTAACCGTTGGTTACAGTTTCCTTTTCGGAACAGATTGTGGTTCAAGCTTCAGGTTTCTCCTTGCATAGGCCGAAGGCTTGATATTTTCCCGAGGCCGGAGATCATGTCTACGGCGGGGACCGAAGTTCGTGTCTTCGGAAGTCGATGAGTAGTTCAGACTTTGGCCGGGGCCGAAGGTGCTACCCGAAGGACTGGCCTTCGGATATTGTAGTTCGGTGTGAAGCCTTGAGTTGCTTGCAGTTGGCCTTCACTTAGTCCGAAGTCCATAGTCCGGAAAATCGGGGCTTCGATAAATCGAACCGAAGCCTGGTTCGTAGCTGAACCAGGATATCCCAACAAGTACCAACCGGCACATCCAACCTTAGTCAATATAGTCATACCCAACTACTATACTGAAATCAGTGTCCATCAAATTGGTATAGTATTTCTATGTTATCTGGTCCAATTTAGCATGTAAAGCACTGGCTTTGACATCTTAGCTTGCTAGCTGAATTATCTAATTGTATCTAATTGCTATTAATGAGCAATTTTCTTTCTTTCTATTTTTTAACTGAGAAGGAAAGTTCTGCCAAATTCAAATGTTGACAAATTGGAAATTTGAATCATTTCACTAAAAGACTTGAGAACCTTCTTGTTCTTTCGACAAGCTTAAATGACTTTCTTATTGAAAGGCATTTGAATAGCATCTTTTGTGAAGGTGGTTTTCTTCTAAAAAGTTATTGTATATAAGGAATACGGAGCACAACTTTGAAATAAATTGTCATGGATATCATGGTGGATGTGTCACTCCAAGATAAGGATGAATGTTAATAACTTTGTAAAGAAAGTGGAAATGATGAAGGCGACCTAGCTAATAGGTTACCCCTATGCCAAGACTTTCATGTAACCAACAACCTCACTATAACAATTAAGGTTTAGAAATTTCTTTTTGAGGATTTTGCATCATTTATAGTAAAATATCAGTTTTTAATTATAATACACACACATACAAGCATACATACATGCATACATATATACATACATGTATGTGTGTATGTATGTATTTACACACATTAATATATAAAATGAAAAGGCATGTATCACTGCATAGCTTTGGGGCAACTCTTGGTACTGAAGAGCTTTTCTCATAGACGAAGGAATCTGAAAGCAAGAGTATTTCTGCTTGAACCTTCACTCTAACCATGACCGCTTAATTTTGAGACTTCCATTTGGCCAATTAGTTATAACATCATTACAGACCTTCTTTTGTTTCTGGCATAATGCATAGAAATGTGATGCGCAAATGTTTACACAAGATAGATAACAGGGTTAATGCCAATGGAGATCAATGAGTACGCACTCGGGAAAATTCAAAGCAGCACTCTAAAATGGGAATATTCTCTAACCATCTCCTTGGGGTCGGTAAATCAAGGTTGCCTATTATTCTCCAAACATCTTCAGATTCTAAAGACATGCGCATAGGGATGGCAACAAAATCCAAATTCATGGATACCTGACCCGGCCCAATTCGATTGGACCAGGTAATTAACGCTTTGACTGGGTTTGAGTCGGGTTTGGACAAAACTCGAATGCTTAACTTTGAATTTGGACCGGAACTGGATAGATATACACCTGATCCGAACCCGACCTAAATTATTTTAATATTTAAATATATATAATTAATATATATTATATTAAATATATTTTATTAATTATTAATTATTAGTTATTAAATTTTAAAATATTTAAACCCTTTACCCTAATAATTATTTTTCATAGATAAGAGAATTGTAAATTATAATTTATAATTGGTAAACCACGATTAATCTCCAGCTCCCCGCTTCCTCTTCGATGGCTCTTTCTCCTTTCGGATCGGTGTTGAACTAAAAATATAGTTAAATTTTATTTGTTTAATGTAGGTATGATTTATAAAATGGTAGATGATTTTAAAATTAATAAAAATAAAAAAAATATTTAATATGACTCAATTGGGTTCAGGTTAGATAAATTTGAATTATCCGATATCTAATTGAGATGGGTTTGAATAAAAAAAATCCAGTCCCAATAATGTTTGGACCGGGTTTGAGTAGTTAATTGAGTATTTGGGTTTAGATTTGGATAGTTATATACCCGGTCCGAACCCAGCCCATTGTCATTCTTGCTGCGCACGCATGAACTAAAAAAATAAAAAAAAAAGCAAGAGCATCACCAATCTGGAGACGTATCTCTGTACCTCTTGACCCATAATGGATAAGCATATACTCTTCTCTAGATAATTGAAAGCCGAAATCATCCAAGATAGTGTTGGAATTCTATGGGAGTCTTCTCAAGCGACTTCTACAAGTTCATCAATCTTGGTGGATACAAGTGTCCTATCACCCTATCGAGTTCAAAAGGTGTAATACCAGAAAAGATCCGAGTGTTCCTTTTTTTTTTTTTTTTAGTAAGGTAAAAGGGATAGGAAAAATAAATCTCGGTGTAGCTATCCCTGTAGATCCCCATCCCGCCGGTAATGTTCGATACGAAGCACCTAGATTCGCGCAGCCTCTCTCCACCTAATGGTGAGTATGTCAACCTGACACTACACTTAATGATGAGTATGTCAACCTGACACTATACTTAATGATGAGTATGTCAACCTGACACCACTAAGACGTCGACCAGTAGATCGGGGCATTAAGACGTCGACCAGTAGATCGGGGATAAAGGAGAAGATCCTGACCTCTCACTCATGCCAATTGTCAAGGCCTCTAGGATAAAGGAGAAGATTCTGACCTCTCACTGAGACCACTAAGACGTCGACCAGTAGATCGGGATAAAGGAGAAGATCCTGACCTCTCACTCATGCCAATTGTCAAGGCCTCTAGGATAAAGGAGAAGATTCTGACCTCTCACTGAGACCACTAAGACGTCGACCAGTAGATCGGGATAAAGGAGAAGATCCTGACCTCTCACTCATGCCAATTATCAAGGCCTCTAGGATAAAGGAGAAGATCTTGACCTCTCACTCATGCCAATTGTCAAGGCCTCTAGAAAAATTATGGATTTAATCGAGTCACCTGCGAGATCATATCTCGAACCACCGATCTGTTGGTAGTGAGACAAGGTCTCTGCCAACCGGGCTACCGTCTTAGCGATATCCGAGTGTTCTTTGGCTTGCTAATTAAAAACATGCTTCATACCAGAGAAGTTCTTGCAAGGAAAGGGTGCTCTATGAGTTTGGTCATCCTTTTTTTTTTTCCCCAACTCTATTAAAAACATTGATCATCTGCCACTTTTTTCCTGGTTTGGCAAATAATTCCAGTAAAAATCTCCCCACGATAATGCAACTCTAGGTTGCTATGCATTGAAGCAGGGTATCTGAAAATCTTGAGGTGCAAGGGACCAATTTGTTGCTGTAGTTTGCTGATTCATGTGGATGGAGAAATAAACAACCAAATCTTCCTCATGACGGCCCTACACCTTGCTCTGATGCTCTTCAACAGCTTGTTAACCTTGTAATCCCAAAGGAATGGCTCACAAGATTCTCACCTCTCTAACAGTCTCTACTTGGCTTCTCCCTCCACCTCCCCTCGCCTGTGGTCTTTCCGGTTTTGTATCCTCTTTGCATTCTGATGCTCTCTCCATTTTCTCAGTGAAATAGATGGAGCCGTCTCCTCCTTTCCTTTTCTCTTTTTTTAAATTAAAATATAGCGGCAATTGAGATTACACTATATATGTCTCAATGACCACATTCAGTAAATGAGGATTGTTTTATCAATTGGAAACATGAGGGCAGTCATAACTTAAAATCATCAGGCACATCTCGTGGACTCTAGAAGGAGATCTGACACTCAGATTTTTATTAGTTCTTCACATTCATATTTTTTGTTGGAATTTGTCGAACTTCTTGAGGATGTTGACAACATGGTATGAGAGCCTATTAGACCAAACTAACTAAATAAAATATTTTGTCCCACATATAAGTTAAATTTGGAAGATATGTTGATCTGTTACTGTGTATCATTACTGCCGTTGCAGGGTATTTTACAGTGATTTTAGAGTTTCCTTGCTGGATCAATTATATCTAATATCAGACATCCTATATGTTGCCATGTGTTGGCGCAGAGTCCTTTTTCCGATTGGACGGAGTTACTGAATTGCAGGCCCGTTTCCTGGTTCACCTGCAAAACAAATCCTTGGCCGGAATTGATCTGGCGGGGGACACTCCGATGCCTAAGTCAGAGACGAGATCCAGCCATAGAATGGGGAAGATTCTGAGGATCAGATGGAGAAGGGAAAGACTCTCAGATTTTCAGGAATATCTTGTGCCTTACCTGGAACATTCCCTCTTACCGTTATTTATAAGGAGTTGTCCAGCCTGCGGTTATGTTCTTCCTCCAGCAGTTACGATGGGGTAGTTAATTTCTTTCCTACAATTTGGAATTGTGGGTAGTTATTAGATAGTTTCGGCAACCAGACCGGAGGCATTACCGCTGGAGTTACGTGCCATGATTGTGTTCCGGAAATAGTTGATGATAACCGTTGCTTGTCGTGTTCGTAGAGACTTGAGATAGGTCGAGGGTCCGTCTTCAGATTTCCTTTTTAGGAAGATTTTCGTGATTGAATCAGGGAATGTCTTCGTCCTCGGATCCTCTCGAGACAGATTGGAGATCATGTCTTCGGTATAGATCGAGGACTTGATCTTCGATGTAGGCTGAAGACTATGTCTTCGACATAATCTGAAGACCATGTCTTCGGGAGTCGTAAGCCCATTAAGAATTTTGGCTTGTCCATAGGTTGCCTGGTTTTTTCTGAATACCTTGGTCCGAAGTTTACGGTTCGGAGGAAATGTCTTCAACCGGTTGAACCGGTGATTGGCTCATACTTGGACCGATATATCCCAACAGTTGCCCCCCTACTCTCAGTTTTCGAAGCGAAGATTTGCCTCGAAGAGTGAGAGTATTACTGGTTTGTTGTTTTCCTCTTGGAGGATGGTATAGTGGATGATTACAAAATCTCTGATTGGACCGTCTACCATAACTACCGGCTAATTCGAGAATCATGCGATGGACATTTGTCATTTCCTGATTGGGAGGTGAAAAAGGAGTGGGCGGACCAGGGACTGTCTCTCCTCTTTCCGTTGTGCGACGGTTCAACCAATCTTTTGGTTGGGATTTGAGCGGCGGTCATGGTTCCTCCCCGCCCCTTAGATGATGAGCGTGCTTCATCTTGGCCATTGATTCATACAGATTATGATCTTTGGTCTATTCCATGTCAAATCAGCTTAGGACTGTTTTGGGGTTGTGCGGCTATCTCGAGCGTCCATGGCGGGTTTATGACGATGGTTCTGTTTATCGAGATGTTACCTTGGAGCTTTTTCGTCTCTTTTTGAGAAGGAGAAAAGGTTCGGCTGAGGAAGCTTCTTCAATCTCACACTTTTAGTTTTGGCTCAGCTTTCTCTGTTCTTGGCTATCAATCCTTTTTGCAGGTAGAACCTCCCTTCTGCTTCTTTGCCTTGATCTTTTATCATGGCTGAGTCTGTAGGAAGCCAAAAGGAAAAAGTCGGGCCCTCGAGGGCCGATAATGTGGTGGGGCCGATAATGTGGTGAAAGTCTGGAGTTAGTTCCCAGCTCCATTTCATCAGGAATGGTTGCTCATCTTCAAGAACATTATCATGTTCCCGAAGGGTTTCCTCTAATCCTTCCCATATTTGAGGAATAGGTGAACAAACCTCCTGCTGGGTGTTTGGCCGTGTACAAAGATCATTTGAATGCTTGCCTTCGATTCCCCGTGCATCATTTCTTCATCAAAATCTTTCGCTTGTACCAAGTAGTTCCTGCGCAGTTGACTCCGAATAGCATTCGGAACATCTGCGGGTTTTTGGTCTGGTGTCACATAGCTAATGTGAACCTCGGGACCAATTTGTTTACTGTCCTTTTTGTACTTAAGAGGGATTTCCACGGTAGCGGATGGTGGGTGATCGGCCCTCGACCTGGTCACAAGATCATCAAGGATATGCCCAGCACCATCTACAGGTAGAAACCTATCTTCGTTTTTGTATCGTCTACCAAACCATTGGATTTCAGTAGCGATTGGAAGGAGCCATGTTTAACCACCAATGATGGGAAAAAGGTTTTGGGGGCTGATCAATCTGATTATGATTTACTAACTGATTCGAAAGCCGTTCCTATCCGCGAGTTGTTGGAGGAGAGGAATCTCCATCTTGCAGGGATCAGTGAGTTCCCTGTGTTAGGTATAAATGGCAGATATTTTTACTTCTCTTTTATTCCTGTTGTAGTTTAGTCGACTCAAAGGAGTTTTTCTGCTTGTAGGCGGTGAAATAAAGCCTAACTTGAGCTGGCTCCGCCAATCTTCCGAGAAGTGGGCAGCTCAGGCCCCTCCTTCAAGATCGGCGGTTCGGAAGAAGGCTCGAAGGGATGGTCCCGAGAGGAGTAGGAGCACTTCGTCCTCTAGAGAAACCTCTGGGGGGGACGTGGTGCCAATGATGGAGGCCCCGATAGGGCCTCAGCTAGTTGAATCTTTGCCGACGGTTATCTCTCCAGTTCATACAAGGGAGAGTCCGCCTTCGGTGACTGATGTGCCTCTGCCTTGCCCCCCTGTAGTAGATAGGGGCGAGGCACCGCAAGTCGAGAGGGAGCCCGTTCGGAAGGCTTCTCTACCTGGGAGTCGTCTCGCGGACTCTTCAGAGCTTTCCCCCACGGGAGGATCGTTGATCCCCGTCATGGCTAGGCGGGCACTAAAGGATATGTTACTGCCTCATGATTTGGCAGTTATCCGAAGTCGAAGCCTTGCTAGAATATCCGACTCTGCATTTTCCTCCCTGCAATAGGTGATATCCTTATCGTTTCTCCTTTGCCCAGAGGGTTGTTTGGTCCATAACCTTGACTTGTCGATATAGTTGGTCTACGACATCACCTTCATGGAGGAGAGCCTAGGGAATGTCAATAGCCTCATCCATGGTCTTAAGGAAGAGCTTCGTACAGCCAAGGTTGAAAAAGAGGTGGCCGAAGAATTAAAGTAGTCTATGGAGAATCATCTCGTTCACGCGGACGCTGAAATTTGTGGCCTGAGGGGTGAGCTGAAGAATGCCCATTTGACAATCATGGGGCAAGGGGCAGAGTTGAGAAAGATTAGAAAATATGTCGATTCCTTGGAACAATCCATCAAGGAGAATCAGGAAAAGATGGAAGATCTGACCAAGGCAGTTGAGGAGGCAACCAGGAGGGCTGAAGAGGCATCCTTAAGAGCTAGAAAGGCATCTTTAAGGGCCGAAGAGGTAGCCCTAGAGTCTGAGGTAGCCAGGAGAGAGTTCAAAGTCCTGAAAGAGCTGGCGAGTAGAGCTGTAGCAGATTTCAGGAAGTCCTCACAATTTCGACAAGAAATGAATAAGGTGACCTTATATAGCTACCAGCACGGTTTTAACGATGGACTCGCCAAGGTCAGTGGGGTTTTTCCTAACCTTGATCTTTCTGCTGTCCCTGCTTTTGATATTGTGGAAGAAGAAGAGGAGGGAGCCGAGGCCGAAGAGGAGATCAGAGGGATGTCAAGTCCAAGGGAGGATATCCCAATTGTGGTCGTGGCTCCCAGCATAATTTTGGCCTAGGTCGAAGAGGCTGAAGAGGTGCCAGGCTTGAGGGAAAAATCTCCTGTCATAGCTGAAGACTTGAATGTGATCCCAATCCCAGCCCAAGATGGAGTCCGAGCTGAGGAGGTCCAGGTTGAAGACCCTTTGGACTCAACCCAATTCGAGAAAACTCTCTCTGCACAAATTGACGGACTGCTCCAATCTTGCGATGCTGGGTCTCCTCTAGCCGATACTTAGGGATCTGTGTAGCTTTAAGCATTATATCTCTTCCTTACTCTCCTCTGAAATGTAACAGTCGAACTATTCTGAATTTCCAAGTGACTTTCTCCTTTCTGTACATGTCATGTCATGTTTTTTGAATATGATTTGAATAAGGTTGCTAGCTTTGGTGATGACTTGAATTACGTTGCTCTTCTTCCTTCTTGGTCGAGGGGCCAAAGCCGAAGATTATTTGGCTTCTGAATTTCCAAGTGACTTTCTCCTTTCTGTACATGTCATGTCATGTTTTTTGAATATGATTTGAATAAGGTTGCTAGCTTTGGTGATGACTTGAATTACGTTGCTCTTCTTCCTTCTTGGTCGAGGGGCCAAAGCCGAAGATTGTTTGGCTCGTGGCTGGCATCGAAGATGAGTTTCGAAGCAAAATTGGAATGCCATTACCGAAGACTGACCACGATCAAGCCAAGTTGATGTCAGCCTTTCTTCATAATTAATCCATCCGTCTACGACAGACAGGTATCATTTTCCTGTTGACCGTTGATTAAGGAACATTGATTATGATTCTCGTTGCTCGTGTTGAGTGTGTCAATATTCGAACAGTCGTATTTTCATGTGCCCCGGGTGTCGCCATATCCTCCCTTTTTGAAAGGGAGCCATTAATGCCATCATTGCACGATGAAGATTATTTTGGATTTATAGTGTCGGCGGTTGCCATCACCAAGAGTAGTTATTGGTGATCATACCGCTCCTAAGCGGTCACCTGGATTCTCGAGGTGTCACTCCGACATGTGGCATCCTTTGGTGCATCTGGGAAAGGGCGTGGAGCATGTTTCCTTGTGGCCAGTCGTGGGTGTAAGGTCCTTATAAATAGGACCCTGTCTCCCCCTGCCAAAGGGTATCACAATTTCAGACTCCCATTTTGGAAGTTTTCCTTCTTTCTCCAGCATCCCAGCAGAATGAAGTTCAGCATTTCGGAACTTAAGAAAGCAGCAATGAAGAGGGCCTCAGAGGCCCTATCTGAGGGGGAGCCCAGCTCTAAGGCTCCTCAGAGAGGCGATAACGATGACCCACAGGGGGTCATTGCTCGCCTGGAGAGGAAAATCCGGATCTTAGAGGCCGCGTGGTGGAAGCCAAGGCACGGGTTGAGGTCGCCATTGTAGAAGTGGAGGAGTTCAGGAAGAAATTGGTGGAGGCCATCTCGGACTTCACGGCTTCTCCCGCCTACAAGGATGAAGTGGCGGAGGCGGTTTTGGATTCGTACCACCAGGGTTTCCGGGAGTATCGGGACAAGGCTTTCAAGTTCTTCAATTTGAAGGGCTTGGAAAATATTAGGCCTTCTATCCTCTTCCCCGGCTACGAGTTTGATTTTGACTTCGAAGAGGAGTCGGAGTCCGACTTTGAGGGGAACATCGGAGCCTCTCCATCCTCCTCCCAGGGCTTTGATGACTCTCGCCGGCATGGGAAAGGGCTGGCTGGTGGTCACTGAATCTACTTTCCCCTTTATCTGCAATGCTCCTTGTCTTCTTTTCTCTCTCTCTCTTTTTTTTTGTAAAAATTCAAAGATGAAATGAAGTTTCCAACTTCTTCCACACTTCTTCTGTGACTTGTCGTACTATGATATGTCGAAGGTGTAAATTTTCCAAAACATTTGGAATCTGTAAAGAGATGTGAGATCGACTGGGCCATCCCATCAAGTGTTTTACCATTGACAGGATGAGCGATATAGGTTCACTCTAGCATGTTTTTGGATTTACCGTAGGGTAGGGCGTCCAAGCCATCCTTGTGCATTCCTGTCATGATTAAGGTAGGCTGTTTAGGCCCATCTCGGCGCGTCTTCGGACATACCGTAGGGTAGGTTATGGAAAGCATCCCTGTGCCTTTTTTGGTGTAAGGTAGGCTGATTAGGCCCACCCCAACACGTCTTCGGGCTTTTCGTAGGATATGTTACATGAATCATCCCTATACCTTTTATCATTTTTGGTAGCCTAATTGGGCCATCCATTGTGCTCGTCGGACATACCGATAAGGTGAGCGGATCAGACTCTCCTTTACGCCGTTGGCCGATTCCTTAGATCATGTCATTCAGGCCGTTGTCGTTCAGTTGATGCGACAGGTCGTTCAATTGATGCGACAGGTCATTCAATTGATGCGACAGGCCGTTCAGAGTTGGAAAAATTTGTACAAAAAATTTAGGGGCCTATTTATTAATAGTATTTGCAAAGGTTTTGTACATTCCACGGCCGGGACAGAATTTTACTATCCAGGGTTCTGAGTCGATATGTTCCTGGACATATGACTTCTTCGACTTGATATGGACCTTCCCAGTTGGAAAAAAGTTTACCTTTTTCTGTTGGCCTGGACACTTATGTCCTTCGCAGCACCATATCTCCTGTGCAGAAAATCTTCTCCTGTACTCTGGAATTGTAATACTTGGCGACCTTTTGCTGGTATGTCGCCATTTTTATTTAGGCCTAAAGCCTGGTGCTCGGCAACAGATCCAAATCAACTCTTTTACAATCAGAGTTTTCAGGCTCTTCGTATTTATCGATTCTTAGGGATCAGAGGGCGACTTCGATAGAAAGAACGGCTTCGATACCGTATGCCAGGTTGAATGGAGACTCACCAGTCATCGTTCTTGGGATAGTTCTGTATGCCCAGAGGACGGAGGTTAGCTCTTCTGTCCAAAGTCCTTTGGCAGCGTTCAACCTCGTCTTCAGACCATGGAGAATGTCTGATTAGTTACTTCGGCTTCTCCGTTGAACTGTGGGTGGGCAACGGAAGTCAGCCTGTGTTGCACATGATACCGAGCATAGAAGTCTTTAAACTTCGGATTGTTGAACTGCCTCCCGTTGTCGGTGATTATTGTATATAGAATCCCGAACTGAAATATGATAGAGTTTTTGACAAAATTCTTAACCCTGCCTTCCGTGATTTGGGCCAGTGGTTCAGCTTCGACCCACTTTGTGAAGTAGTCAATAGCTTTCTCTATCCAGATGCAAGCGGAAAGGGACCAAGAATATCCATCCCCCATTGAGCAAAAGGCCAGGGGGCTATCAGCTGGGTCAAGTGACTCGCTGGTTGTCTCTGAATGTTGGCATATCTCTGGCATTGATCATATCTTCGTATGAAGTTGGCCGAGTCCTTTTGGATGGAGGGCCAATAGTATCCTTGGTGTATAATTTTATACGCTAAGGACCTACCTTCCAAGTGATCACTACATATCCCCTCGTGGGCCTCTCTCAAGGCATAGTTAGCATCTGACGGTCCCAAGCATTTTAGCAGGGGCTGAGAGAATGATCTTTTATAAAGAGCTCTGTCTAAGATGACATATTGAGATGCCATCCAGCGAATCTTTTTGGCCTCTGCCTTGTCTTCCGGCAGCACACCCTCATTTAAGAACTTGATGATGGGATCCATCCAGCTTGGCTCAGCCTTAATTTGGTGCACCTCCACAGCTTCTTCAGCTATACTTGGGGCTTCAAGGTGTTCAACGAAGGTGCGACCGATGGATTCTGGGGTTGTAGTGGCAAGTCGAGACAACGCATCTGCCCGGAAGTTCTCCGATCGGGGAACATGAATGATTTCGAAGTATTCCAGTTAAGAAGATAAGTTTTATACTTTTTCTAGGTACTGTACCATGGTGGGGTCTCTGGCTTCAAATTTTCCTTTAACTTGATTTACCACCAACTGGGAGTCCGAAAAAGCCTAGAGCCTTCGAACTCCTAAACTCTTGGCGATCTGAAGTCCTGCAAGCAGGGCTTCATATTCGGCCTGGTTATTTGAAGCATGGAAGGAGAACTAAAGTGCGTACTCCACCGTGTGACCGTCGGGTTCAGCCAGTATAAGGCTGGCTCCACATCCAGCGGAATTGGAAGTTTCGTCCACATGGAGCACCCAATCGGATTCTGTATTCTTCGAATTTCTTTCTTCTGCTGGAGGCGCTTCATCTTCGGACTTCTAGGTGCACTCAGCCAGGAAATCTGAAAGCACCTGGGCCTTCATAGCTGATCGGGGTTGGAAGCTGATATTGAACTCGCTTAGTTTCACAACCCACTTGGCTATCCTTCCGGAGGTATCAGAGCATCGGATAATGGCTTTGAGGGGCTGATTGGTCAGCACCATGATAGCGTGGGCATGGAAGTAAGGCCGTGGTCACTTTGCCACAATTATCAGAGAGTAAATCAGCTTCTACATTTTTGAATATTTAGTTTTAGTATCATGCAGAACTTTGCTGATGTAGTAGATCGGCTTGTGAGAGCCATCTTTTTCTCTTTGGACAAGGACTGAAATGACTGCTTCATTTGAGGTAGAAAGGTATAAATAGAGCACCTCCCCCTCTTGAGATTTGGAGAGTAAAGGTGGGGTCTCTAAGTACTTCTTCAACTCTTCGAAGGTAGTACAGCAGTCTTCGATCTACTCAAAGCCTCGAGACTACCGAAGTACCTTGAAAAATGAGAGACATTTCTCGGCTGAGCAAGAGATAAACCTGCTTAAAAAGGCGATCCTCCTTGTCAGTTGTTGGACTTCCTTCTTGTAGGATGGATGCCTCATATCTTTGAGGGCCTGAATTTTCTCAGGATTTGCTTCAATCCCTCGCTTGGTAACTTGGAAACCCAGAAACTTGCCCGAAGTAACCCCAAAGATGCACTTCGTCAGGTTTAGCTTCATTCGATGACATCGCAGGGTGCTGAATGATTCCCCCAGATCCTGGATGTGATCATTTTTAAGGAGGCTTTTGACGATCATGTCATCGACATAGGCCTCCAGGTTTCTTCCTAACTACTCCTTGAACACTTTGTTAATCAACCTCTGAAATATTGCTCCAGCATTCTTGAGCCCAAATGGCATCATCTTGTAGCAATATTGATGCGGGATGGCTGAGACGTAACCTGATTTATTAAGAAAATAGGAAAAAACCTAAACAAACTAGGACCGTGGGAGGACTAAGAAGCCTCCCAGGACTAGGGCGAACTAACACTAAATCCTAAAATAGCTGAACTCTTTTAGGTTTTCAATTTTCTGGGTGGAGGAACATGGGATGGAGGATAGAAAACATGGACACTCTAGGACCAAGGACTCACCTTCGCGAAGAGACGTCGCACCTCTAGGGCATCTCACCCACCCCACTACATGTAGTTTAGGGCGTCCCACCTATCTCACTACACGTGGAGCCTAGGGCATGCCACCCAAATCGCTACCTGGGGCCATAAAGAAAAATCCCTAAGACCTAGAGGGGGACTCAATGGATAGGGGGATAACTAGGGCCTCGCGCCCCTCGACGCTCGTATGCGAGCGAAGGAAGTGGGGTCTCACACCCCTCAACACCCGCAGGTGAAGGAAAAACAGGCCTCAGCCTAGAACCAGAACCAGTGGCTAAACCAAAAATTCATTCAACTTCTTATTACAGGGGGGAGGGGGTCCCTTTATATAGAAAAACCAAAACCATCAGTTACTTAGCCTACAAGAAATCCAAAAATGAAAAATAAATTACATCAAAAACTGTGCTACATCAATATTGGTGCTGATATGCTCTGAGAAGCATGTTGGCTTGATGATCTGCTCCAGAAGGCGTGCTGCTTTGAAAGTTGGATTGCTCTGAAATCCATGCAAACTCATCTCACGACCTGGACAGGGAGGGAACCAACTCCGGCGGGGCACCAGCGGACGGCCGGGAAGCAGGTGGCGGACGGGGCTGGCAGACGGTGAGTGGTGGAGGGCTAGCGGCGGGCTTCAGGCGAGGCGGCACAGGGGGGCACGGCACGTCCTGTGCATGCCGTTTGGTCTTCCATGGCGTGGGAACTCCTGGGTACCGGCGAGTCCTCCGACGACCGGGCCTTGGCTGGCGGCGGTGCAGGGCGGCACCACCTTAGGTGGGCGAACGGACGCCTCCCACATCCATTCATCTTCGCACGGGCATGGGCGGCGGCGGCGGCGATGACTTCTTTGGTGAGGGCGGGGGCCGGCGAGCGTCGACGACGATTCGGCAAGGGTTGCCGGGGGTCGGGCGACCCGGATCTGGGGCCGGAGGGGATGGAGGCTAGGGTTTGGAAGATGTTTTTAAAACTCACGGGAGAAGATGGAATAGTGTTGGAATAAATCGGGAATAAGATCGGGATAAAGATGGAATAGTGGGAATAGATAGAATAGCGAGAATAAGAGAAATTAAAAAAATCTGAGAAAATAAGAAAAAATAGAAAAAGAACCTGGACCTGCCCTGGATCCCCATCATTCTCCTCGACTATGAAGAACTCGACTCCGTCGAGTTTGAAAAATGGAGCATACCCTAATCCACAACTTTCTCTGATACCAAACTAATGCGGGACGACTCTAAGACTACTAAACATGCATGAAAAATAGTAAAATAATTTTTTTATGATTTTTATAATTTTAATTGCAAGCTAGATTTCCAAAATAAAATAAAAACTACCAGAAGGACTAGCAGTGCAAAGAATCATCGGGTCGCAGGCATACTCATGCAAACCAATAAAATATCCAGGATCCGAGAGTTGAGAAACTCCCAGTTTAGGATAGCTTATCTTCATTAAATCAGAAAATAAGAGTTGGGAAGGTTTCTTACCAGTCAGAGATTGAAATTCAAAAGTAGCAGGGTTCACACGCACTCTGATCGGAGCCTAGAAGAAGAAGCCTTGTCTCCCTTGAATCTGATGGCTGATTTGGGTGGTTCGAGCAGCAAAGAAGGCCTCCTCCAGGGAGGGGAAGTACCTCGAGGATCCTACAAGTGTCAGGGTTAATCAAAATAGTAATTAAAAAATAAGAAAGGAACTATGGATTGAAAGGAATCAGGATTAGGGTTAGAAGATGGTTGTTTGAAGCTTGTTGAAGATCTCCTTGCTTGGCGGCCTAGGGCACTCCTCCTTGGATGTGTGAAGGCTTGGATGGTAGTGAGTTAGGGTGTGGAAGGAAGCTAGGGCAGCAAAGAACTCGTCCAAGGACAAAAACACAAACCAAAGAACCAAAATAAAACACCAACACAAGGCAATAACTCAAATTTCAGCAAATTGTATTCATAAGAAAGAGATGCTTACAAGAGGGAGAGGGGTGGGGTATTTATAGAGTTCCCAAGCCCTCACTAACCATGGTAACACTTGGGTTATAAGTCCTCTTCCCAAATGGAATACAAGTCATTTCCTAGCTAGGTTAGGAAAACAAATCCCCATTAGGTTAGGAATTGACCTAGTCTTCTCCTTTTTCCTTCATGCTTTGACTATTCCACTCAAGGACACCTCTTGGACTTGGTCAACACTTCAAGGATGCCTAGGGGTGCGTGTTGGGCCTCTAGGAGCAGCAAGGGGCCGGCCCAAAGGGGCTTGGGTGCATGGGTTTCGGCCTTTGGAAGCTAGGATGGCCTGTTAGCCTGGTAACAGGAATATTCCTTGGAATCTTGCTTCTTAAGGGCTTGGGCTTGGCACCTGGGCTTGGATGCAAGCGGACCTCTGGAATCATGGGTGCCCTATTCTGAGAATATGTTCTGGCATCTGGAAGGGAATCTGGGCATCTGGAAGGAATCAGGGTTTCCGGAAGCATCTTAGATCCTGGGTTGTCACACAAAATCCAATGGGCTGATGTAGTGGCCTCTGACTCTTGGATGTGGCATGGTGGAACTCCAAAATATGTTAACCTCCTCTCTTGTATAAAAATTTAGCTCATATTGGACTCATAACTGATATACAGGACTCAAAATAATGACTAGGTTGAGGGTTGAGACAAATCAACTAACCTCAACTTATTACAGGACTCAATTCTAGTTGATTACAAAATTTGATACATGGCTAGGTAAACCAAATAGGGCCCAGTTATCTGTGTCTGATCCTGGTGCCCCCACCAAATATAGACCTTTGTCGGTGATGAAGGCCATCTTCTCTTCATCCCGAAGGTCCATTTGGATCTTATTGTAGCTAGGGAAAGCATCCATGAAACTTAATAGTTGGTGGCCGGCGTGGCGTCAACCAATTGGTCGATCTTTGGAAGAGGAAAGCTGTCCTTTGGGCAAGCCTTATTGAGGCCTGTGTAGTCAATGCAGATCCTCCATTTGCCATTAGCTTTCTTTACCATTACCATATTGGCTAACCACTCGGGATAGTGGGCTTCCCGGATGAACCCTGCCTTGAGGAGCTTGCTCACTTCTTCATCTATTGCTTTTTGTCTTTCAGGGGCAAAGCTTCTTTTCTTTTGTCAAACTAGCTTATACCCAGGAGCAACTTCCAGTCGATGAGTGATCACTTCGGCGAAAATCCCTGGCATATCCAAAGCCGTCCAGACAAAGACATCAACATTATCCATGAGGAAGTAGATCAGCTCCGTTCTAGTTTTTTCATTAAGCATACTTCCGATCTGTACGACCTTGGTGGGGTCTTCTTTAGTTAAGGGTATCGAGATAGTTCTTTCCATAAGTTCACCAGAATTATAGCCAAGTCTCTCAGATCTAGCTAATCCCAAGTTGTAGGATTATTAAAGTGCTTGTCCTGGATCATCAGGCATTGTCGTGCCGTTCTCTGGTCTCCTCTTACTCTCCAACACCATTTCTGATGGGAAAACATACCAGGAGGTAATAGGATGATACTACGGTCTGGAATTTATTCAGGACAGACTGTCCCAGAATAATGTTATAGGCCGAAGGGGTTCGGACCACCGTGAAATTGATCGGTAGTGTCTTTTATCGAGGTTCGATACCGAGGATTACAGGCAGTACTATTTCTCCCTCGGCATCAACCTGATTACCTCCAAAGCCGGTAAGTGGTATAGGGGACCACCGTAGTTTGTCTTTAGGCAAACACATCCGAGAGAATGCATCGTAGATCAAGACATCGGTCGAACTTCCATTATCAACTAGGATTCATTGTACATCGTAATTGGCCACAACGGTCGAGACTATAATAGGGTCATCGTGCAGGAATCGGACTCCCGCAAGGTTATCGTCGGAGAAGAGAATGGTGTTGTTGTCCTTGAGTCGCTTCGGGATGTCATCTTCGTCTCTTCTCTAGTTGACAGGCCGATGTATCATCCCCATGCCTCCATTGGCGGGCCTTTGATTTGGCAGTTCAACCTCTTCAAGAGCCAATTGGGGGACAGTAGCTTCTGACCAAGATCCTTGGCAACCAACATACCACCCCAAATACCCTCTCTTGATGAGATCCTCTATTGCATCTCTCAGTTGGATGCATTCTTCGGTATTATGGCCGTGGTCCCGGTAGAATTGGTAGTATTTATTCCTGTTCCTTGTGAAAGAGGATGCCTTCATGGGACGCGACCACTGGAGATAGTTTTCTTTTTCTATCTCCAAGAGAATCTTTTCATGAGGGAGGTTGAGGGGGGTATAGGAGTTGAATCTCCTATCTGATGTTCTGGGCCTAGGAGGACTCCTTCGACGGTCAGCATACTTATTATTGTTGTTGGAAATAGGGGGGCCTTGTCCCCTATTATTTTTCTTCTTCGAAGGGGGCTTCCCTTCGATTAGTCATCGATTCGCTGCCTGCTCTTCGGCATCGGCATATTTCTGAGCCCTCGATAGGAGCTCAGCGTAGCTTTTGGGAAACTTCTTATCCAGGAAAAAGGTGAGCCTGGATGTGCGAAGTCCTTTCTTCAATGCAGACATGGCCACGTGCTCGTTGAGATCGGGGATCTCGAGTGTGGCTGCATTAAACCTGGAGATGTAATCTCGCAGACTTTCTCCTTCATTCTGGTGAAGGAAGAATAGTGTATCCGTATTCCGGGGGGTCTTGCAACAAGTCCTGAAATGCAAGAAAAACAATTTTTCTAACTTGGAGAAGGAATCGATGGTACCTGGGCGTATGCTCGAGTACCACATCCAAGTGGCTTTCTTTAAGGTGGCTGGAAATGCGAGACAGTACATCGCATCCGAAGCTCCCTAGATCATCATATAGGTCTTAAAACTACCCAGATGGTCAAAAGGATCGGAGGTGCCATCATAGGGTTCCATTTGGGGAATCCTGAAGTGTCGAGGGATGACTTCGGCCATGACGCGGTTGGTGTAGGGCGGGCACAGATCACACATCGCCAAATCATTATGATCTCTTTGCTCCCGCATTCTTGCCATCTCCGATTCGATGGCCTTGAATTTTCCATCGTAATCAGGGAGAGCCTGCTTTGGCGAAGTAGAGTCTTCAGAAGAGGGTGAGGAAGTTTGCCTAGGTTTTTCCTTCTCTATGGGGAATCAGTGGGCCTAGGCATTCTTGAACTTCGGCCTTCAGGAGAGGGCCGAGGATGGGGGGAGAGATGTGTGGACCCCTCTCGAGGGGCTCTCTTCCTCAAGGATCGAGAGCTATGTCTGGAGGTGGCTGGTGGATGCCCCACCTTAAAAGCTCTATTTTGGAAGTCCTGAACCATAACCGTGAGGTTAGTGACCTGGTTCAGGAGGGCTTCGAACTGTTGTTATCCCATGATGATTGTGGGAGGTGGGATGTCATTCTCTACCCGGGGTGCACCCTCTTGGGATGGAGCACGATTTCGACTCATTGAGGCAACCTGAGTCCTCCCTCTTGCCATCAAAAATTTCTTACTTCCCCTTAGTCAAGGAGGGAAGCTTAATAATGCGAATTGCACAGAACCCCTACCTGGCACACCAATCTGTTGGCACAGAGTCCCTTTTTCGACTGGGCAGAGCTACTGGGTCGCAGGCCCACTCCCTGGTTCACCTGCAAAATAAATCCCTGGCCATAATTGATCTAGCTGGGGACACTCCGATGCCTAAGTCAGAGGCGGGCTCCAGCCACAGAATGGTGAAGATTATGAGGAGGATCGGATAGAGAAGGAAAAGACTCTTAGATTTTCTGGAGTATCTTGTACCTTACCTGGAGCATTCCCTCTTATTGTTATTTATGAGTTGTCTGCCTGAGGTTCTGTTCTTCCTCCCGTGGTTATGATGGAAGAGTTAATTTCTTTCCTACAATTTGGAATCATGGGTAGTTATTAGATGATTCCAGTGGCCAGACTAGAGGCGTTGTCGTTGGAGTTACGCGCCATGATTGTGTTCCAGAAATAGTCAATGATAACCATTGCTTGTCGTGTTTGTAGAGACTTGAGACAGGTCGAGGGCCCGTCTTTAGATTTTCTTTTTAGGAAGATTTTCATAATTGAATCAGGGAATGTCTTCGTCCTTGGATCCTTTCGAGACAAATCGAAGATCATGTCTTCGGCATAGATCGAGGACTTGATCTTCGACGTAGGCTGAAGACTATGTCTTCGACATAATCCAAAGATTGTGTCTTCGAGAGCCGTAGACCCATTAAGAGTTTTGGCTTGCCCATAGGTTGCCTGGTTTTTTTCGAATACCTTGGTCCGAAGTTTATGGTTCGAAGGAAATATCTTTAGTCGGTTGAACCAGTGACTGGCTCGTACTTGGACCAAGAGATCCCAACACCATGTATTTATATCAGTTTGCAAACATGAATTTTTTAAGATAAAATTTATCTTTCTAATCGATTTCTTCTAGTAATGGATTCGAAAAAGTTTTGTTAAAGCTGAATTTTGCTTTTGTTAAGGATGGAGGTTTCTTTACTGCCCAAAAAAAAAAAAAAAGATGGAGGTTTCTTTCTTTTGGGAAAAAAAAAGATGGAGGTTTCTTAAACCAATTTCAGTTATACTGGGAACCAGGACCGGAGGAAATTTGGCCAAAAGTCAAGCAGAAATATATCCCAGATCAGAGGCACCAACCTTCAATTACTTTATCAACTGCACTAGGTGGTAATTTTAGGTGTTAATAATTATGGAGCTTCATGGTTGTTATGCCCCGGCTCAAGGTCCAAGCTTGACAAATGGCTGCATTCCTTAGGGTTTAATCTTGTCAGACATATAAGGCCTATTTTTATTATAAATAACCAGGCAGTGGCAGAATGTAATTTCACTAATCATATCATTTAATAATAAATCTTTTTCGTCAAGACTACCAATAAAAAATTTAAAATTCAACTAAATTAAAAAAATCCATGATTAAATGTACTAATTAAGAAAATAATGCCTAAACTCTAAGATGCTCACTAACTAGTCTCAATGCCCGTATGATCTTCTGGATCTATGCCAAAAATATGATAAATAAGGAGTGAGCTTTATAGGCTCAGTAAGTTATCATAACCTCTAATTTATGTATTAATATTTCAATAATAATCCATATATATAAGCCAATCAAATATAATAAAACAATCAACACTTTTTTTCAATATGCACATTTAATTACTATATTTCAAACAACACAACTATGGATGGCCATCCATTTTCACATTATTCTCGTAGTCCCAATAACTATGACCACGATCAGCCCGTGGCTAATCCCGAAAGAAACTAGATCCTGATTATACGTATCACTCATCAGCCATGTACTAATGATCACCCCACTAGAGGCCTAGAAGGATACTAGCGCTAATATCACATGAGAAAATATGCATCCTTAGCATGTATTAGTGATTGCCCTATTTGGCTAGGCCTAAAAAAATCTAGCTCCTGACTATACATACTATCCATCAGTCATGTATCAATGATCGTCCCACCAGAGGTCTAAAAGGAGTCTAGATCCTAACTCGTGTGATTATAGCCAAATCAGAGAGTGTCAACATCAACAAACATTATAATTTATATAATTCAATACACACCATCTTAAGATATGTATGTTCAATATTCCACAATATTCATAGCATAACTATAACACATTAATAATTTAACCTTTTAGATAGTACAAGTTTGGCACAGAATACTAGAGATCAAGATAACTTATTAGAAATAATTATACTAATATATTACAAATTCAAGTCCTAACTCTAATGCTCCTTTACCAGTATGATGGAAACTCTGGCAAAATAATTATATAATTAATCTTCTACTTAAAAAAAATGAACTAACATTGGAAAAGAGGTTCTTGGTTAAGTTTGGACCTTGACTTAAATCATGAAAAAGATCAATCCAGATTTTATTTATTTATTTATTTATTTTGCTCTTTTCTTTCACTCTCCTCCCTTTCTCTCTTCTTCTCTCTCCTCTTTTTTGCCCTTTTTCTATCTCTCCTCTTTTCTCTCTCCTTATTATCTCTCTCCTATTTCTCTTGTTGACTCCGTTATTGATTTTGATGATAAGCAAAATGCTTAAATATAAGTTGAGTACTAATGAATTCTTTGAAGTGTGTTTTTATAAAAAAAGGTGTTCATCAACTTAACAAAAATTGTTTGATTGAAAAGTCCCAAATATGGATGAAAGATCTGTTTAAAGAGAATTTTAGAAGATGAAGACTGCTTGAAAAGACATATGAGTTCAACACAAACTTGTTTCAGTAGAAGTTCTGATGTTTTTGAGAAAATCTCAATGATGTGTCGACTCAAAGTGTCGACACCTACAACTCAAGTGTCGACACATGATAGTGAAGTATCAATACAAGCCAGCATGCAGAGATAGTTTTAGATGGCACAGTTGAAGTGTCAACATATGGATGTGTTGTATCGACTCAAAGTGTCGACACATGGATCAGCTCATCGCTTGAGATTTTTTGGATTACAGAACTTGCTGAAGTTGAAGACTTGCTTGAAGTGTCAACACATGGATGCAAAGTGTCGACTCAAAGTATTGACTCACCAGAGAAAGTGGCAGCATATTTGAGAATTCTAGATGACTTCATTGAAGATATTGAAGTAGGTGCTGACACATGAAGAGCAAGTGCTGACCCTATATGTCGACTCATGGCTTGAAGTGTCGATACTTGGATTTCTGGGAATAGTAACGACCAGTCTTTCAAATGCAGAACTTATCCCTCTCGGCTCCCAACGGTTAGTTTATCGTGTCTAACAACTAGAAATAGGGTTTGAGGCCTTGGTAAGGTATTTAATTGATTCAAATCAAATCTAAACATAAGAGAATGAAAAGAGAATAACCAAGAGAAAAAGAAAAGAAGAGCATTCACTCCTATTCATTGAGTTCAACTACTTCCAAGCTAAAAGCAAGTCTCCAAGCATTCAAGAGCTTTCAATAGCTTTCAAGATCAACCATCTTAAGCATTAAAAAGAGGCTTCATCTAGTTGGAGACATCACCATAATAAAGCTCCAAAGAGATACTCGCTTTTATTAGAAAGCTTTCATTGTTTCTTTACTTCAAACTTATATTTATTGTAAAGATTTTTGGTTAGCCTATTGAAAAACCAAGGAGGTTATTGGTGAGCCTTTGAAAACTATTAAGGTTCTTTGTTAGCCCAGAAAACCAAGTGAGGTTTTGACTTGTGAGCCTTATGAAAACAAGTCGGGTTTTGATTAGTGAACCCAGAAAACTAATCGGCTGTAATCGATTGAGATTATAGTGAATTCTCAAGTGGATCTTGGGGAGTAGATGTAGGTGCATTGGATAGCACCGAACCACTATATTTTCTTTGTGTTTATGGTTGCTTGTCTCTTTTATTTGCTCTTCTCTAATTGCTTTTATATTTTCGCTGCTTACTTATTAAAAGCACATTACACTTGCATTCACAGTACTGAGTTTAATTGTTGGATTGGTGTACACACTTGCATTTAAATTTTTAGAGACCCAATTCACCCTTCTTCTTGGGTTGCTTACTGGGCAACAAGTGGTATCAAAGCCCTGTTCTCAGTTTATAGGTCTAACCACCTTGAGTAAAGATCTATGGCAGCCTCCCTTGGTACTAGCATAGTTAAGGGACAAGCCTTAAATTGACCTCCTGATGTGGACATCAATAATAAGAACATATACTTTGATTAACTATCTTTATTTTTGCAGCTATAGTTAATAAAATCTTGAGCCATGAAACAAGCCTAAAATTTTCTTGAAGCATACTCATGAGTCAACACATGGAAGAAGATAATTTTTCATGAGTTGACTCAAGCTCAAAGCATGATGGAAAGCCACCTCTTCAAAGCCCAATTCAAGCCAAGACTTGAAGCCAAAATTTTCATATGGGGGAACACCTCATCAAGAAACCTTGGGGGAGAAGAGATTACACTACATCAAGACTTTTATGGAAAACATAAAGATACCTTCCAACAAGTGACATGTGGGGTGCCACCTCTAATGACACCTAATCCTCCACATCAGCATTTGACAACCACATGAAGACCTTCTAGAATGCCATATGTAAAGTGGTTGTAACATTCTATCAATAATTTATTTTTAGTAAAAATCACTTACCTAAAAATTGTTGGAGCCAACTAAGCTATCCTTATCCCCTCATCTCCACCCTTGGACAAAATTTCTAGCATTGGAGCCTATAAATAGAGCCCCTAGGCTCTCATTGTATTTATTCTAAACTACGATTTGAGTTAATGAAAGGATTATTTTCTTGTGTTCTAGTTTTTTTGAGTTCTTGTTTGGAGTAAAAGTTTTCTAGCTAGTTTGAGTGTGTAGATCCTCATCCAAGGAGGGAATGAGAGTTTTCAAAGTTTGAGTTTGAGAGTGAAGAATTCTTTTGCAAGGAGTAAAGGATGGGATGTTCATTGATGGATCTATAATCAAGCTCCAAGTCCCAAGCCGCCGACCACTTTCTTCTTCTTCCTTTTTTCTTTATTTTCATTCCAACTCCAATTCTTCTTCTATGTCTAATCCCAAATTTCTTTGCAGGTTCTCTCAGGTTCCTAGGTCAAGGATGAAGGTCTCCATGCCATGGATCAAGGCCAATGTGAGTCTCAAAGTAGAGAGTGCCAATCTTGACTTCTAGGCCTAAATCCTTGAGTGATGAGAGCTCCTTCTTCCACCAAATAATTAGCCATCATTGTTGGTAGGAAAACTCTTCCTAAGCTTCATTAGATCTAATCATTTGAAGTTTAACTTATCCTAGTAGTGATGGTTTCTTTTCCATGAAGATCCTAATCCTTATTTTGAACTAGATCTACATTGCGGGTCTTAAAAATTAGATCAACTAGTCTCCTTATGAAGTTTTTTTCTTGGATTAATTTAGCCCATTTATTTGATAATTAATTGCTTAAGTTTGCTTGCTGGTTAGCTTGCTAAAACTCTCTATTCATTATTTTATTTTTGTCTCCCATCACCTCCATATTTTAATGGAACAAATTATACTTATTGGAAAACTAGGATGAGAATATATATGCACTCTATTGATTATAATTTATGGAAGGTTGTTGATAAAGGTCCATATATTCCTTCGATTATTGTTAATGGTGTTTCCATCCCAAAGCTCGAAAAGGATTGGGATGAAAATGATATTAAACAATTAGAGATTAATACGAAAGCAATGAATCTTATCTATTGTGCATTAGATCCTAGTGATTTTAATAGGATTTTTACATGCACTTCAGCCAAAGAAATATGGGATACACTTGAAGTTACCCATGAGGGTACCGATCAAGTGAAGAACATAAAAGTGAGCATGTTAGTGCACACTTATGAAATGTTCCGAATGGAACCAAATGAGTCTATCACTAACATGTACACAAGGTTCACAAATATTGTAAATGGAATGAAAAGTTTAGAAAAAGTAATGTCTAATGCTAATCTTGTCAACAAAATTCTCAGGTCACTTCCAACATCATGGAATCCAAAGGTAACCGCCATCCAAGAAGCAAAGGATGTTGACAAGCTACCATTGGAGCAGTTGGTGGGATTGCTCATGACTTATGAGCTAAACTTAAAGAAAAAGTCTATGGATATGGACAAGAAGAAAAAGGGGATTGCTTCAAATCTACTGTTCAAGAAGAATCCTCAAAAGATGAATCTGAAGAAAAAAAAGGAGAAGAAAGTAAAGAAGCACTTCTTACTATAAAATTCAGGAAGTTTATGAAGAGAAGGAAGTTTTCCTATAAGAAGACATTTCAATCAACTAAAGAGAAGGGAAAGGAAAAGGAGAAAGAAAAAGAAAAGGAGAAGGAAATACCTACATGCTTCGAGTGCAAGAAGCCTGGTCACTATAAATTTGACTGCCCTCTCGTAAAGAAGTCAAGAAAAAAGCTTAGGAAGAAAGCTATGATGGTGACATGGAGTGATAGTGAAAACTCCAGTTCAGAGGAAGAACAAGCTGAAATTGCAAACCTATATCTCATGGTATATCAAGAACAGGAAGAGGTAACTTTTGATATAGAAATAGATTTTACTTTTGATGAATTAAGAAATGCTTTTGATAAATTAATGCATGATTACAAACTGATTTTAACTAAAAATAGAAAGTTGAAAAAGAATTCAAATAGTTTTTCTCATGAAAACAATTCTCTTTTGAATGAAGTTAATGAATTAAAAACTAAATTTGATGTTTTGGAAAAAAAATAAGGCTTTAACTATGGAAAATGATGTTTTGAAAAGATATAAAACCATCATTTCAAATGATGATCTTTTGAAGAAAAACAAGGATTTGGAATTAGAAAATAAAAATTACAAAAATGAGCTTGATAAAATAAAATCGTTTGTTGAAAAGTTTACTTTCAGCTCAGAAAAATTAAATCTTCTTTTAAATAACCAAGGAGCTATTTTTAACAAAGCAGGAAAATGATACAAACCCCACAGACAACAAAAGCATTTGAAAAATTTTTTTGTACCTGCATCATCTAGCATCACATGCCTTTCATGCAAAAAACAAGAACACAAAGCTTTTCAATATAATATGAGAAAAATTAATAACTCCAGAAAAGTTTGGGTTCTAAAAGGAACAAATTTAAGTACTAATCCCAAAGGACCCAAGTTGGCTTGGGTACCTAAAAACAAAACTTGATTTGTTTTACAGGTGTGTCTTGCAACCAAGGAAAACAAAAGACTGGTATATGGATAGTGGTTGCTTAAGGCACATGACATGAGATGTGAAACAATTCACTTCTCTTAAGGTAATGAATGGAGGGAGTGTGACCTTCGGGGATAATGGTAAAGAAAAATTCTTTGGCATTGGTAAGGTTCACATTATCCCTTCTACATGATTAATAGTATACTTTTAGGTAAAGGTTTGAAACATAATCTTTTAAGTATTAGCCAGTTTTTTGACAGAGGTTTTCAAGTTGTTTTTAAATCATCTTATTGCATAATTGCTAGTCATGATAAAAATGGAGTACAATTCATTGAAAAAAAGGCATGGTAATATTTATTTGGTAGATTTAGATAATCTATCTTTGCCTAATGGAGAATGCCTAATTGCAATAAATTCTACTATAGATGAGACTAGTTGGCTTTGGCATAGAAGACTAGGACATATTAGTATGTACTTACTTTCAAAACTTTGTAAAAAGGATTTAGTAAGAGATTTACCAAAACTAGTTTTCGAAAAAGATAAAGTTTGTCAAGCTTGCCAATTTGGAAAACAAGTCAAAACTTCTTTCAAATCTAAAGATTTTGTTACCACTAGTAGACCACTAGAACTACTCCATATGGATCTCTTTGGACCAACTAGAATATCTAGTCTAGGAGGTAAGAGATATGGATTGGTTATAGTGGATGATTTTTCAAGATTTACTTGAATTTTCTTTCTTGCTCATAAAGATGAATCATTTTCTGAATTTATAAAGTTTTATCAAAAAGTTTCAAATGAAAAAGGTACTTATGTTATTTACATACGAAGTGATCATGGTTCTGAATTTGAAAATCAAGATTTCAAAAGTTTTGTAATGAGAAAGGTATAGAACATAATTTTTCTGTACCTAGGATATCTCAGCAAAATGGAGTAGTAGAAAGAAAAAATCATACTTTAGAAGAAATGGCATGCACTATGCTTTGCAAAAATGATTTGCCAAGATATTTTTAGGCTGAAGTAATTAATACTGCCTATTACATTTTAAATCATGTTTTAATCCAACCTATTTTAAAGAAAATTCCTTATGAACTGTGAAATCAAAGAAAACCAACTTTAAAGTATTTTCAAGTTTTTGGTTGTCAATGTTTTATTTTGAATAATGGTAAAGATAATCTTAAAAAATTTGATGCTAAGTCGGATGAAGGTATCTTTCTAGGATACTCTACATCAAGCAGGGCATATAGAGTTTTTAATAAAAGAATCCTAACTGTAGAGGAATCTGTATATGTGATTTTTGAAGAGTCTACTAACAAATCCTCCAAAAAAAAGAATACTTCTTATGCATGTGCAGGTGCTGATAAGTTACAAAAGTTGACATTGGATGATCAACCCTCTCAACAAAATGAAGAAAATTGAGACAAAGATGAAAAAGGTGAAGCCATACAATCCACACCAAAGCACCAAGATCTACCTAAAGAGTGGAGGTATGCTCATGGACATCCTAAGGAGTTAATCCTAGGTGATCCATCAAAAGGAGTAAGAACATGAGCCTCAATTAGAAATGAATGTGATTATATTGCTTTTGTTTCTCAAATAGAGCCTAAATGTTTTGAAGATGCTGAAAAAGACCCTAACTGGATAAATACTATGCAAGATGAACTAATTCAGTTTGATAGAAATAATGTTTGGACATTAATAGAAATACTATCTAATGTTTCTATTATTGGCACTAAATGAGTGTTTAGAAATAAGTTAGATGAAAATAAAATTGTTATTAGAAATAATGCTAGGCTAGTTACCAAAGGCTACATCAGGAGGAAGGAATTGATTTTGATGAAACCTTTGCTCCTGTTACTAGACTTGAGGCAATTAGACTACTCTTAGCATTTGCTTGTTTTATGAATTTCAAACTTTTTCAAATGGATGTTAAAAGTGCTTTTCTGAATGGTTTTATAGTAGAAAAAGTTTTTGTTGAACAACCACTTAGTTTTGAAAATCATACACATCCTGATTATGTTCTCAAATTGCATAAAGCACTTTATAGTTTAAAGCAAGCACCCTAAGCATGGTATGAAAGACTCAGTAAATTTTTGATTGAAAATGAATTTTCTAGAGGCCATGTTGATAAAACCTTATTTCTAAAAAAGAAAAATGATGATTTATTAGTAGTGCAAATCTATGTTGATGATATTATTTTTGGTGCTACTAATGAGATTCTTTGTTAAGAGTTTGCTAAGCTAATGCAGGATGAGTTTGAGATGAGCATGATAGGAGAACTCAATTTCTTTCTCAGACTCCAAATCAAGCAAACTAAAAATGAAATCTTCTTTAACCAAGCTAAGTATATAAGAGAGATCATAAAGAAGTTTGGGATGGAGACTACTAAGTCAATAGGTACACCTATGAGCCCCTCTTGTAAACTTGATAAATATGAGCATGGTAAATCTGTTGATCAAAAATTATACAGAGGTATGATTGGCTCTTTATTATATTTGACTACTAGTAGACCAGATATAATGTTCAGTATATGCATATGTACTAGATATCAGTATGATCCTAAAGAATCTCATCTATTGGTTGTTAAGCGCATTATTAGATACTTGTCTAGTATAATTGATATTGGTTTATGGTATTCTAGAAACTCATCTACTGAATTAATTGGATTTTCTGATGCTGATTTTGCTGGGTGTAAATTAGATAGAAAAAGTACTAGTGGAACTTGTCAATTTCTTGGAGTTAACTTAATCTCCTGGTTTAGCAAGAAACAAACTTCAGTTGTACTATCCACAGCTGAGGCTGAGTATATTGTAGCAGGAAGTTGTTGTGCTCAAATCTTATGATTAAGCAATAACTTGAAGATTTTGGAATCAAATTAACTAAGACACCCATAAAATATGATAATACTAGTGCTATTTGCTTAACTAAGAATCCTGTTCAGCATTCTAGAAGTAAACATATTGAAATTAGGCATTATTTTATTAGAGACCATATTGAAAATAATGATGTTGTACTTGAATTTATTTGTATTGAATTGTAATTAGCTGATATTTTGACTAAGCCTCTCCAAGAAGATCAGTTCAGTATGATTAGAAGAGAACTTGGGGTCATTAATCCTTTTGATTGAAATTTTCTATTCTTTGACCCATAAAAGATCAAATTTGACATCAATTACATTCAATTATCTTGAATTTCATTATATTTCTAGTGTTTTTGCTCTACACTTCATTTTCTTTTTTTCGATTTTAAGTCAATGTGTCGACACCTATATGTGTCGACACCTTGATGTGTCGACACATGGCACTGTGTCATGAGTTGGCACATGAATGGCTGCAGACCAAGAGTAAAGATGAAAATGAAGTGTTTTCTTCTCCATTTCTTCCCAATTCAAGCCGACACTTGCCCTAACACTGTTCTATCCACTTCGTCCCTCCAAATCTTGACTCAAACCCTCTCAAATTCCTATTTTGGATGGTTTTGGGTTCGTTCTTGCCTCAATCCCTCTTCCACTTCCGTTTTGAACAGTAGAAACCCTAGGTTTCATCTCCTTTCATGTTTAATCCATGAATCTGTGTAATGGGACCTAGAAAGCAAGTTGTTCATCACCCTTGGCCATCCAACCATGATGAAAAGAAAAGGACAAAAGCCAGACATGAAGGTAGAGCACCTGATCCACCTGTTCATTTACTTTTTCTTGCTTCCAGTCGCATGAGTTCGAAGACAGTTATCGGAGGATGCCGTGTAGACTTTGGATTCATCGACCAGCAGCACTTTTAGATTGGTCAGTGGATTAAAGATGCTGGTTTGACTTCATTCTGCGCGTTGTCTGAGAGATTCTACCCGGGCCTGATACGAGAGTTCTATGGATCTTTAGCCCATGGCAATGATGGATCGATCGTACAAGTCATGGCAGAGATATCCCGATGACTGCAGAGGTTTTGTGCAGAGTATGGGATATACCCCTGACTGGATTTGTAGTTGACAGCTTAGTGGATAGGCTCAATGGTCTCCAGTGCATTTTTGAGTCAGATATTCTACATGAGGGAGCCACTATTGCAGCATCCCGTCTTTCTACTGAGCTGAGACTATTACATCATATTGTTGCCCGGATTCTTCTGTCGAAGACCGGATATTTTGACTACATCACAGAGAGAGAGAGCTGCTTGTGATGATCTCTTTAGTTCAGCATGCACTAGTTTGCCTTCCAGTACTCATGATACATCAGATGACGGAGGCATCGACCAGTCAGAGACTATGCTTGCCCTATGGGATGGGCTTGACATTGCTCTTCAGAGCATATGGAGTGACATTTGATGATGGGCCCTACCGGATGCTTTTACACACTGATGTCTATGAGATCAGGTCACTACACTGGATGGGATATCAGTTGGTTAGAGGCCAGTAGAGATGCAGAGTATCAAGATAGGCTGATGACAAAGATGAGGACACTGCAGAGGAGGAGTACATATATTCGAGCGAGGCAGGACCTTTAGAGGCATATCTACCAGAGATTCAGCCTGAGCCAGCAATGCAGCCAAAGCCTGCTCCTCAATCTGAGTCAGCTACCTAGCCTCAGCTAGCATAATCAAATGTTCCAGGAGCTTCAGAGAGTCTTATGGATAGAGTCAGTCACATAGAGACAGATATTATGATTGTTCGACATCGACTTGATATCTTCATTATGGAGACTAGAGAGAGCCACAAAGGATTGAGAGATGGCATCTCCGCTATTTTGTCCGCACTATTTAGACCCTCTTCTGGGAGTGTTCCCGACTCATCTGCTCCAGCTGATTCTACTCCAACTCCACCTGCTCCAGCTGATGGTGATACTGACTCTGACAGATTCGACTTTCCAGATATGATAACAGAGCCAGTACCTGAGACAGCAACTGACTTACCTAGAAGTCCCGTTCTTGATCCAAGGAGTTCATCCTCTCAGACTCTTATCCTACCCACACCACCTTCTAGATCTGTTGATCATTCTACCATTCCTATACTTTCACCTGTTATTGATTCACCTATTATTGATTCCACTATTATTGATACACCTATTATTGCTTCAGCTGATACACCTATCATTGATACACCTATCATTTCTTCAGCTGATACACCAATTTTTGATACACCTATAGTTGGTACGCCATCCTTACATACATCTTCTCTTATTCGAGAGCTAGGTTTCTACACACCTGGTTTCCATTATCTTGAATCAAGTCCTTTATTTGATCGTACACCACATCCGACAGTTGTTGAGACTGTCACTCTGATTTGTTCTATTCCTACTGATGACATAGCTTCTGTCTCTTTTGCTCAGCTAGAGGGAGGACTTATGTTCGATGCAGAGGTCATGGTCATTGTACTCCTTCTAGACCGACCAAGACTCCTCTTCATGATCTTAAATCGATGTGGCATCGATCTCGTGCTTTCACTGATACTAGACCGATCGAGATTAGATCCTCAGATGATGAGGATGATGCTTAGGATAGTTTTTATATGGTTTAAATTTTCTATACCTTATGTATATTTTGATGTTCCCTTTATGTATCAAACTTATTTTAAGTGAATGAAATATTATGTTTCACCTTATGACTTTGAGTGAATGAAATGCATTAGTTACTCTCAGTAATTCATTGTCTTCCTTTATGATTGAGTGAATAGCTTACCTCTTTATTCAAACTCATTTAGCTCTTCCTTCCTTTTTAATGATAACAAAAAGGGGGAGAAATCAGTATAAGTATAAATGAGAAATGAGAGTATAAATATGTATGATGAAAGAAATTTTGAAAATCTAAAATTTTTGGAAAGTTTTGTGCATTGAGTGAGGGAGAGTAATACCTCCTTTGTATTGAAAATCTATTTTGAATTGGGTTTCATGCCCAATTCCTATCTGTAGAAATTTAAAAGATGTTCACATTTTTGTTTATGAATCATCTCTTCAGGGGGAGTATAGTTTATTGCTGAAATTATTTCTCTTGAGCATGTTTTCTTTTTGAGTATCATGATACATGATTTTATCTTCCATATAATTTAAGTTCTGATACTCTTAGCTATGGCAATAGTCTTAGCCCTGATACATCTCTTTTAGTATCTCAATACCTATTGCAATATGCTCTATGCATAATAAAAATATTTCCTTGAAAGCTTTTTATTGTGCAATTTATACTTAAAGGTTTTGTCAGTATCAAAAAGAGAGAGATTGTTGACTTCGTTATTGATTTTGATGATAAACAAAATGTTTAAGTATAAGTTGAGTACTAATGATTTCTTTGAAGTATGTTTTTATAGAAAAAGGTGCTCATCAACTTAACATAAATTGTTTGATTGAAAAGTCCCAAATATGGATAAAAGATCTGTTTAAAGAGGACTTTAGAAGATGAAGAATGCTTGAAATGATATATGAGTTCAACACAAACTTGTTTCAGTAGAAGTTCAGATGTTTTTAAGAGAATCTTAGTGATGTGTCGACTCAAAGTATGGACACCTACAACTCAAGTGTCGACACATGACAGTGAAGTGTCGACACAAGCCGGTATGCAGAGATAGTTTCAGATGGCACGGCTGAAGTGTTAACACATGGATGTGTTGTGTCGACTCAAAGTGTCAACACATGGATCAGTTCATCACCTAAGATTTTTTGGGTTACAGAACTTGCTGAAGTTGAAGACTTGTTTGAAGTGTCGACACATGGATTTCTGGGAACAGTAACGGCTAGTTTTTCAAACACAGAACTCGTCCCTCTTGGCTCCCAACGACTAGTTTTTCTTGTCTAACAGCTGGAAATCGGGTTTGAGGCCTTGGGAAGGTATTTAATTAATTCAAATCTAATCTAAATACAAGAGAATGAAAAGAGAATAACCAAGATAAAAAGAAAAGAAGAGCATTCACTCCTATTCATTGAGTTCAACTACTTCCAAGCCAAAAGCAAGTCTCTAAGCATTCAAGAGCCTTCAAGAGCTTTCAAGATCAACTTTCTTAAGCATTAAAAAGAGGCTTCATCAAGTTAGAGGCAGCACCACAACAAAGCTTCAAGGAGATACTCGCTTTTATTAGAAAGCTTTCATTGTTTCTTTACTTCAAACTTATATTTGTTATAAAGGTTTTTGGTTAGCCTACTGAAAAACCAAGGAGATTATTGGTGAGTCTTTGAAAACCATTTAGGTTCTTTGTTAGCCCTTAAAACTAAGGGAGGTTGGTGGTTATCCTTAAAACCATTTAGGTTCTTGGTTAGCCTGGAAAACCAAGTGAGGTTTTGACTTGTGAGCCTTGTAAAAACAAGTCGAGTTTTGATTAGTGAGCCCCGAAAACTAAGCGGCTATAATCGGTTAAGATTATAATGAATTTCAAAGTGGGTCTTGGGGAGTGGATGTAGGTACATTGGATAGCACCGAACCATTATATTTCCTTTATGTTTGTGGTTGCTTGTCTCTTTCATTTGCTCTTTTCTAATTGTTTTTATATTTCCGCTGCTTACTTATTAAAAGCACATTACACTTGCATTCATAGTACTAAGTTTAATTATTGGATTGGTGAACACACTTGCATTTAAATTTTTAGAGATCCAATTCACCCCCCTCTTGGGTTGCTTACTGGGCAACACCTCTCTCCTTTCTCTCTCCTCTTTCTCTTTCTTCTCTTCTCTCTTCTTTCACTCTTTTCTTTTCTTTCCTCTTCTCTCTTCTTCTCTCTTCTTTCTCTTCTCCTCTTCTCTCTTTTCTTTCTCTCTCCTCTTTTTTTCTTTTCTTCTCTTCTATCTTCTCTTCTCTCTCCTTTTTTTCTTTCCTTTTCTTTTCTTTTTTCTTTTTTCTTTTTTTTCCTTTGGCTTGGCCCAAATAGGCCTTCCATGGTCCCAGAGAATTGAGAAAGATGGGGAATGGGGAGGAGGTCCATCAGAGCATGGTTGGATGGAGAGGGGGGTCAGGGTGATGCAGTCGATAGCATCCATCCACCAATGGAGAGGCCTAAAAGAAGAAAAAAAATGGGGCATTGCCCCCTGGCTGCAAAACAAAAAGAGTAACCAAGGGAGAAAGCACTTACTAGTGATGGTGAAGACGTGGCAAGCCATCGGAGATAGAAAAGAAGGTGGTATAGCTCGATTTTTGACCTGATTAGAGATGGTGTAGGGAGAGATTTTAAGGATGGTTTCAAAGGGGATAACTTCATTTTCTCGCAAATTTGCTCAGCAAATCGAGAGTCCCACCGACCCCTGTTGCTCTGCCAGCCTTCTCCCACCCAACCATGGCCATCATCCCACTAAATTCGATGAGCTTTTTGCTCAGACAAGTAGGGGACAAAGTCCCCTATTTCAAGCTCTTTTTTTTGGCTTTGGGTTGAAGTCGGTTGGGACTGCTGACTTCTATCCAAAAAGGGCTCATTAGCTTGGTCCTCACATTTTTCCCACCTTAAATAAATTTTGTTCTCATAATTTAACATACCTAATTCATGAAACAACTAAGGGTACTTAGCTTACATAGACTCTTCAAGTTTCTAAGTGGCTTCTCGCTATGAATGATTGCTCCACTGCACTTTGACATAATGAATTATATGTCGCCTTAAGACTTGCTCCTTCCTATCCATAACTTTCACTGGTTTCTCCTTATAGGACAAATCTTCTCCAAGCTGAAGGGGTCCAAACTCGACTATATGATTAGGGTCAGTACATACTTCTTCAGTATAAAGATATGAAACATATTATGAACTCTAGCAAGTGAATGTGGTAAGGCAAGATGGTAAGCTATTACTTAACCTTCTCTAAGATTTAAGAGGACCCACATATCAGGGGCTTAGTTTACCTCGCATGCCGAATCTCATCACTCCCTTAGTAAGAAACACTTTGAAAAACATGTGATCTCCTACTTGAAATTTTAATTCTCTTCTTCTATTTCTACATAGTTCTTTTGTCGACTCTAGGCTAAAAGAAGCCACTTTTTGATAAGCTAAATTTTCTTCATAGTTTGCTAAATAATTTTTGATCCCAAGAATCTCCTTTCACTGATATCATCCCAATAGACAGGAGTCTTACACCTTCTACCATAGAGAGCTTCAAAGGGAGCCATCAGAATAGAAGCCTAGTAGCTATTATTATATACAAACTCCACCAATGGTAAATTAATAAGTGCATAAAAATTAGTAATAAGTATATTAATTTATTAATCAAATTTATTTAATTTTATTAAAATTATTATTTTTATGTAGTGTTTTAACAAAAGAACCCCGCCAATACAAAGAGCATGATTTATGGGATCCAACGGCATGAATGGTGCACGAATCGGACTTCAATTAAGCCAAAAAATGGATTTTGAAGTTACTATTAAAGAATTGCACGAAAATTGATGAAGCCGATCCACCATGGACTGGCTGAATGGTTCATGAGTCGTTCACTTGGTCCACATCCTTTATTGCAGCTGGTCCACGGAACAGATCCATAGACCATAGGCCAAACCAAGCCAAGTTTCGTCGGGGAAGCTGCCAGATCTTCTTCCATCATCGCTGGGAGAAGCCCCTATTCAAGAGTTGAACCTTCCAAACTACCACCATCTCCTCTGTTCGCTACCTCCCATGCTGTGCTGGCCACACTCATTTCCACCTTTTTGTCCGACCTTCTTCGTAAATCATTGCCCAGCCTATCAACAGCCACTGAAGAAGCTCTGTAACGTCTTCCCATGCTGCATTTCCTCTTGTCGATCCAGAAATTTGTCGAAGATTGGATGTCCGAATGGATAAGAAGGAGGGAAGACCTTCGATCACGAACTCTACGAGATAACACTGAATAAGTGCGAGTGGATGTGGATATACAGTGGTTGTAATGGTTACGGGAATGAGAATAGAGAACCGGAAGAAACTAATAGGAGAGTCCAACGCTAATTTTCCATGGGTCAACGCATCTGACTCCTTTATAAATAAAGATCCATCGTGACAGAGAAAGGAAGCCAGTTCGTCGCCCTTGCCTCTTGCTCTTTCTCCTTTCCATCTTTTCTTCCCACAAAGAGTTTTAGTATTTTATTTTTATTTTTATTTTAAGTCCAAGCCCTCCTAATGGCTTAGGAGTTTAATCCTTTATGACCAAATTAGCTTTTACAATAAAGGATTTATTTATTTATTTATTTTCCTTATTTTAATTTATTAGTTGCAATTTTTAATTTCAGTACTAGGATAGTTTCTTTTCTTAAAATTTATTTTATGCTATTTAAATTCCTATAATTAGGGTAGTTTTTATTTTTGCATTTAAATTTTGTAATTTAAATTTTAGTAAGTATTTAATTGATTTTAATTTTTTAAAATAATTTTTAAAGTTCTATTTTAATCATGTCTGGCTAAGCGAACCTCCTAGGATTGGTGATGAAGCTAGGCCATGATTAGAAGCCGTTCTTTGGATTTCTTTTCGGGCTTTAATTTTTAAGAGTTTTTCTTCTTTTCAAACTTCTTGCCAAAGAGACTTGATGAGCTATCGTTGGGTTTCAATCCCTTCATAGTTCATACTTGATTTGGTGCAAGAAGAACGAAAGGTAGAAGGCTCAATAATTTATTTTTCATTTCTTTCTTTCTTTCCTTATAAAATCTTGATGGGTTATAGTTGAGTTAAATCTCTTTATGATCCATACTTGGTTAATATAGAGAAAGATGTTGGAAGGATTTTTAAGAGAGATCCTCAAAAAAGTTTTCTAAATCATTGGTCTAGTGGATTCAAGGGCCCTAGAACTTTATATCATTTATTTCATTGATTTAATTTAGTTTTGCTCATTCTTGTCAGCTTATCTAAGTGAGGGTTTGAATACAGTTCAAATACAAATTCCTCATGGGATCGACCTGTACACACTGGACTTGCTACTCTGCATGCCATGCACTTGCGGTTACAACTTAAAGTTCACATCAAGATTTTGGCACCATTGTCGGGAAATTAGTTTGTTTTAAATTATGTTTTAAATTCTTACTTTAATTTGATCTATCTAGTATTTATTTCTAGGTTGGTGAGTGCTGGAAGCCAGGTACACAATCTAAACTATTCCTTTTTCTTTCAGCATCTTATTTTGATTTTTGTTTACTATTAGTATTTAGTTTAAACTTGTTTGATCTTTTTATTTGTGCATATCATTTCTAAATTACATTAAGGGCATGAACCTAAACAAGATAAGGTGGGGATTTTATCACCCTTCCTTAGCCCACAAACAAGACTCCTTCATTTACATCAACCCAAGCCTCTAAATAAAATTAATTAGACACTGATCCTAGGGACATCTGAGCTCATCAGGACAAGGATACCTAAGAGTTATACTAAGCTAGTTTCGATCATTGAATTGGTGTCTAGGAAAGTGGTTCAGGGATCGTAGTCTTGAAGAAAGGCGGTTACTTAAATAGTTCCATTCGCTGACCTGGCCAATCCAATTGTTGTCTAAGGAAAGCAACAGGGGGACTCCCGCTAATCTTACACTTACTTGGCCAACTTGGTAAATTGGTTCAAACTTGGAGTGCTTGAAGGTTGACTTGGAATAGTTCGGAGCTGTCTAGTTTTAGGTTAACCCCAGGATAGGATTAATTTTATATGAAACTTGTTTGAAAGTTTAAAAAAAATTTAAAAAAATTAATTAAATTATTTTAGGTATTTTCAATCTTGACTACCTTGAATAACGTTGCCCTGGCATAACTGGAAGTTATATTGCATGGTTGTCTTAGGATATGAAAAGGTTGAATTGATTTAGATTTTTTTGAAGAAAAGCTTCTAAAATAAAAAAATAATTTAAAAAATATAAATAAAAAATATAAATGTATAAAATTTTAAAAAATAGAAGACATAGTAGATGTAGTGAATTCTCCATCTCCTGTGTGGAGAAGGATATCAGATCGACTTGTTAGAACTGAATTAGTTCCTATTTTAGATCCTATGACTTCTACAATGGATATAACGAATCAACCCTAAATCCTTAAGGATTTATATTATCCAGTTGGTTCCATCCAACCTTCTTGCATTAGGTTGCCTCAACCCATGGCAAATAATTTTGAAATCAAACCCCAAATGATTAATATGCTTTCAAAGTTCATGAAAATAGTGGATGCATATATATTTATTAGGGAATTTGAAGAGGTTTGTGCAACTATGAGACTGCAACAATTATCAGATGCTAAAATCAAGCTGAGATTGATTAATTTTGTCCTTAAGGATAATGCTAAAAAGTGGCTTTATAGTCTTCCAAATCAATCTATCATGACTTGGGAGGGCTTTGTAAGAGTATTCTTAAAGAAATATTTTTCTCATCATAAAATAGCTAAAATTAGAAAAGAAATAAACCAATTTTATTAATTAGCTGGCAAGTCATTTTGGAAATACTTTGACCATTTCAAGAACCTTTTGACCCAATGTCCACACCATGGAATAGAAACTCGGAGACTATGCCAAATCATTTATGAGGGTTTAGATTCCAATTCAAGAACCATGCTAGAGTCTATGTGCTAAGGCCAATTCATGTATAAAGAACCCAATGAAGCATGACAATTTCTAGAGGACCTAGCTGAAAAGAATTTACAATGGAAAACTAGGGAACTAGAAAGATCCACACCTTCAAGAGGTGGAATGCACCAAATGCAGACTTTCCTAGCTGCAGAGGCTAAAATTGCAATCTTGACACGTAGGTTAGAGGCCTTAGAATTTTAGAGACCAGCCAGTTTGAACCAAGTGTTTGCACCAATGTGTAATTGGTGCAATGCACTAAACCATGTCCTTGAGGAATGTCCACTCTTGATGAACCCAATAGATAATGGATGTGCATAGGTGAATGCTATATACCAGAGACCCATGAACAATCCCTATGCACCCACATATAACCCAAGATGGAGGAATCATCCAAATTTTTTATGGTCACAGATCCCAAATGTAGGTGGTCCTAGTTTCAATCAACAAAACCTAAGGCCTAACCTATGATGAACCCAAATGTAGCACTGGTCCACTCTTTAGTAAAAAGCTTGGAAGCTCTAGCCAAATCCAATGCTGATACCAGTGCTACATTGAGTAATTTTATGCAAACCATGGGCCAACTTCTTAATTCAAACTCCTAGGCCATAGCCCACTTAGAAATGCAGGCGGGTTAGCTAGCATCTACCATTAATAAAAGAGAATGAGGTAGGCTACCTAGTCAACCTGAGCCCAACCCAGAAATCAAAATGGTTATCCACCCCAAGAAAATCAAGTCAATCAAGTAAATGCTATTCATTCTTTAAGATCAGGGAAACAAGTGGATAATAAGGTAGATACATCTGACATTAGAGAGAACTTAACTACTGAGTCAACCGAGCTACCTAATGAACAACCTATCTTACAAACTTGAGATTCTAAAATTAATAGTCCACCAAATCGGGTACCTGAAATTTCTAGAGCTCCTTTCCCTAATTGATTATGGTCTAATAAATAATCGAAATATTTAGATAAAATGTTAGAGGTGTTTAAGCAAGTTCAAGTAAATATTCTTCTACTAGACATGATCCAACAAGTACTGACTTATGCTAAATTCTTAAAAGATCTTTGTACCAAGAAAAGGATTAATAATGTACCAAAAAGAGCTTTCTTAGTAGCAAGTGTGAGTTCATACTTGTTTAGTCACGTGCCTATAAAATATAAGGATCCAGGTTCTCCAACAATTTCTTATGTTTTAGGAGAAACCCACATTGAGAAGGCCTTACTTGATTTATGGGATAGTATAAATATCTTGCCATATTTAGTTTTTGAGCAATTAGGATTGGAAAAACTTCAGCCAACAGAGATCACATAATAATTAGCAGACCGATCTTTTAGAATCCCTAGAGAAATTGTAGAAGATATCTTAATTAAGATTGGTAATTTTATCTTCCCTATAGATTTTATTATTTTGGAGACTGAACCAGTATTGAATTCTAAAGATCATATCCCAGTTATTTTAGGAAGACCATTCCTAGCTACTGCTAATGCTGAAATCAATTATCATAATGGGCTTATGAAACTATCTTTTGGGAACATGACTATTGATCTAAATATATTCAATTTGGAACAAGAATCTATCAAGCATGCTAATGTGAGTGTAATCCAAGATAAAATTTAGAATCCATAAACATTAAAAAAGAGGAAGTAGTCTTGAGTCTAGTATCTGGCCAATACATGAATATGAAGATATTGATAAAATACTTGACGATGACAAGATTAGTCAGAGATGGGAGCCTCCTATTGAAACACTCATGGAAATGGTTAAACCATCAACTAAGCCATCAATAGAGGAAGCACCCAAATTAGAATTAAAATCCCTCCCCAAGCACCTTAAGTATGCATATTTAGGTCCGAATGAAACTTTGCCTGTAATTATTGTCTCAGACTTAAATCCTAAACATAAGGAGGAGCTCTTGACTATTCTAAAAGAAAATCTAGAAGTAATAGGCTGGACCATGGCAGATATTAAGGGCATAAGTCCTTTCATAGTTCAACATAGGATACACCTAGAGGAAGAGGCTAAACCAACTAGAGAAGCTCAAAGGAGATTAAATCCAGCAATGAAATATGTAGTCAAGAAAAAGATTTTGAAGTTACATGACAATAGAATTATTTATCTTATTTCTGATAGTTCGTGGATAAGTCCTGTTCAAGTGGTACCTAAAAAGTCTGGAATAACAGTGATTCAAAATGGAGTAAATGAACTTATCCCAACTAGAACCCAAACAGGATGGAGGGTTTGTATAGACTATAGAAAATTGAATGTAGCAATAAGGAAAGATCACTTTCCTTTGCCATTTATTGACCAGTGTTAGAGAAACTAGCTGGACAAGAGTTTTATTTTTTTCTTGATGGATACTCTGGCTATAATCAGATTCCCATAGCTTCTGAAGATCAGGAAAAGACCATATTTACTTGGTCATTTCGAACCTTTGCTTATAGGCGTATGCCCTTTGGGTTATGCAATGCACCAGCAATCTTCCAGAGATGTATGATCAGCATTTTTTCTGACATGGTTGAATGATTCTTAAAATCTTTTTTGGATGACTTTTCTGTGTTTGGCGCTACCTTCTCTGAATGTTTAAACCATCTGAGACTAGTTCTAGAGAGATGTAAGGAGAAGCACCTAGTTCTTAATTAGAAGAAATGTCAATTCATGGTTAGAGAAGGTATAGTTCTTGGCCATGTAGTTTCAAAAAAAGGAATAGAAGTTGACAAAGCCAAAGTTGACCTGATTACAAGTCTTCCACCACCCAAGTTTGTCAAAGAAATTCGTTTATTTTTAGGACATGCTGGGTTTTATAGAAGGGTCATACCCAATTTTAGAAAACTTGCTCACCCATTGACAAATTTGCTAGCAAAGGAAGTAAAATTTGAGTTTACTCCTGAGTTCTTAGAGTCTTGAATTTCTTAAAAAGGCACTCAATTATGCTCCCATCATTCATCCACCCATATAAAGTGAAACCTTTGAACTCATGTGCGATGCATCCAATCATGCTATAGGTGCAGTTTTAGGTCAAAGGATTAATAAGTAGCCTAGAGTTATATATTATGCCAGTAAAACTTTAAATGATGCGCAACTTAATTATACAACTACTGAAAAGGAGTTTCTAGATATTATCTTTGCTTTAGAAAAATTTAGGTCTTACTTGGTTGGGTTGCATACTATTGTTTATACCGATCACTAAGCTATTAAATATCTCCTAGTACAGAAAGATGCTAAGGCACGCTTAATAAGATGGATTTTGCTCTTTCAAGAATTTGACCTAGAAATTAAGGACGAGAAAGGAACAGAGAATGCTGTAGCTGATCACTTGTCCAGAATCATAATTGCACCATCTAGTGAACCACCTATCAATGAATTCTTCCCTGATGAACAACTCATGTCTGTGTCCACTGAACCATGGTATGCTGATATTGTAAATTATTTAGCCATTGGTAAAGTTCCTTCTCATTGGACTGCTCAGGATAAACATAAATTCTTTTCTCAAGTGAAATACTTCATTTGGGATGATCCTTACTTGTTTAAATAGTGTCTTGATCAGATCATTAGGAGGTGTTCCGAATAATGAGGTTAGAAGTATTCTGTCATTTTGTCATGATTAAGCATGTGGTGGTCACTTTACATCTAAGAAGAGAGACGTGATGCCAACAAATAGGTCGGATCACCAAGAGAGACGTGATGCCGCTTAATCCAATCTTAGTGGTTGAGATTTTTAATGTATGGGGAATAGATTTTATGGGACCATTTCCAAACTCTTTTGGAAATGAATATAGTTTTGTGGCTGTTGAATATGTGTCTAAGTGGGTAGAAGCTATTCCATGTAGATCCACTGATAGCAAAGTGGTCATTAATTTTTTTAAGAAAAATATTCTCTCCCATTTTGGTTTCCTAGAGCAATCATTAGTGATCGGGGGACACATTTTTGCAACCGACCTTTTGCCACATTAATAAAAAAATATAATGTTACCCACAAGTTAGCTACACCATATCATCCTCAAACTAGTGGGAAAGTAGAAATATCTAATAGACAAATCAAACAAATCTTGGAGAAGACTGTTAATGCTAATAGAAAATATTGGTCTTTGAAATTAGTTGATGCACTCTGGACATATCGCACCACCTACAAGACCAACCTAGGAATGTCTCCTTATAGGATTGTGTTTGAAAAATCATGTCACTTGCCTATTGAATTAGAACATAAAGCTATGTGGGCAATTAAAAAATTGAACATGGATTTGGACTTAGTTGGAGATTATAGGAAGCTTCAAATCAATGAATTAGAAGAACTTAGAAATGAAGCTTACAAGAATGCCAGGGTCTACAAAGAAAGAACAAAAGTATTTCATAATCAAGCAATTCATAGAAAATCTTTTATACCTGGACAAAAAGTTCTTTTGTATAATTCAAGGTTACATCTTTTTCCTGGGAAGCTTAGGTCTAGATGGATAGGACCTTTCATAGTTGAGGAAGTCTTTCCATATGGGGCTATAGAAATTGAAAATCCAAGCAATGGTGCTGTTTTCAAATGTTAACGGTCAACGATTAAAACCATTCTTGGAATTACCTACAGAATCTATTGAAGAAGCCATGATTCTTTATGAACCAACATATCTTGATTAGCCTGCTATCACTGCTTAGTCTGGCTGAAGACATTAAACTTAGCACTCCTGGGAGGCAACCCAGCTCCTTTCATTCTAATAAATTTTTTTTGAGCATGATTAGGTTTCTCAGATCCTGACTCAAATGAGCTCCATTGGCAAAGTTAGGGGGAGAGCTCAATAAAATCTTTACTCAGGTATCTTTGTTTTCTTTTATACCATATCATGCATACAATTAAAAATTATTTTTATTCATGGACGATATAAAGCTGAATAAGTATATATTTGGAGCTACCTTCACCTTAATATTTTTACACTTGTCAATCTTGGACTTAGGATAAATCACACACTTTTGATAAGTAGTTGATTGAACAATCTAGATAATTTTTGAAATATTGAGGGGTAAAATATTAATAGACTCAAGTAAAAATGGTAAGTAAGAATGTAATCAATTTCTAGATAATTCTAACCCTCCTATTCGCATTGAAGAAGAATCTACCTCTTGGATGTGTGTGGGTGTTGTTAAATGCAAAGTTCCTTTATTAGTTAAAAGAAAAAAAAAAAGAATGAGATAATAAAGCAAGTTCTAAATATTGTTCCATCGAGAACCGAGCCTCTTCGTCTAAATAAATGGTTGAGTCTTGCATCAAAAAGTGGAGATGTGAAGAAATTTTGCTTTATAGCCAGTTTTGATATGTAGCCCTTCTGACTTAAGCCAGTAAGCCCAAGGGGTGTTTTATACCTAGTGCCCTAAGACCAACTAGTCTGGAAGATATTGGTTGAAAACTTGTTACAAGGGTCAAATAGAAAGCTTAAGAGTTTAAGACATTGCACGGTCTGTATCAAAAAAAAAGAAAAGTAAAAAAAGAAGAAGAAAAAAAAAGTGAAAGAATAAGAGGAACATCCTTGCACTAAAACGATATCTTGCCACTCCATGGGAATACATGATTCAGAAATAACAGTAAAGTTGGTTAAAAATTATTTAGAAAAATGAGGAGTTTGCACTTAACCAATTTACTTGAAGAAATTAATATCCCAATGACCAATTTCATCTACTATTTAATAAGAAATCTTTTACTTATAAAAAGGGTATGAGAACAACCTTTGAGTCTGAGTAAACTTGTGTAGGATATTAAGAGTTTTTGGTAGCATCCTTAATCATTTATTTTACTCGAGGATGAGTAAGAGTTAGGGGGAGTGATAAGTGCATACAAATTAGTAATAAGTGAATTAATTTATTAATCAAATTTATTTTATTTTATTAAAATTAATATTTTTATGTAGTGTTTTAATAAAAGAACCTTGCCAATGTGAAGGGCTTGATTTATGGGATCCAATGGTGTGAACGGTGCACGAATCAGACTTTAATTGAGCCGGGAAATAGATTTTGAAGTTACTATTAAAGAATTGCATGAAAATTGATATAGCCGGTCCACCATGGACCGGTTGAATGGTTCATGAGTCATTCACTTGGTCCATATCCTCCATTGCAGTTGGTCCATGAAACAGATCCATGGACCATAGGCCAAACCAAGCCAAGTTTTCATCGGGGAAGCTACCGGATCTTCTTCCCTCATCATTGGGACCCTCCTCACCGGCTAGAGAAGACATTGGAAGCTGGAAAAACTCCCATTCACCATTCGTTTTCCTCATCGCCTCCGACCAAGCTACTGGAAAACCCCATTTCTCTGCCTCCTCTTCCTCCTCTCCTGTCCATGGCCATCGGAGCTCTCCATCAAGCCACCGATTTCCACCGTCATCCGCCCCATCTTCCCGTAGCCGAGTCATCTTCTTCCCTTTGCGGGGAGAAGCCCCTGTTCAAGAGCCAAACCGTCCAAACTGCCACCATCTCCTTCGTTTGCTGCCTCCCATGCTATGCCGGCCACGCTCATCTCCACCTTTTTATCCAGCCTTGTTCGTAAGTCGCTGCCCAGCCTATCAACAGCTACTGAAGAAGCTCTGCAACATCTTCACATGCTGCATTTCCTCTTGTCGGTCCAGAAATTTGTCGAAGATTGGATGTTCGAATGGATAAGAAGGAGGGAAGACCTTCGATCATGGACTCTGCGAGATAACACCGAAGAAGTGCAAGTGGATGTGGATATACGGTGGTTATAATGGTTACGGGAATGAGAATAGAGAACCGGAAGAAATTGAGAGGAGAGTCCAATGCTAACTTTTCACGGGTCGACACGTCTGACTCCTCTATAAATAAAGATCCATCGTGACAGAGAGAGGAAGCCAGTCCATCGCCCTTGCCTCTTGCTCTCTCTCCTTCCCATCTTTTCTTCCTATAGAGAGTTTTAGTATTTTATTTTTATTTTTAATTTAACTCCAAGATCTCCTAATGGCTTAGGAGTTTAATCCTTTATGACCAAATTAGCTTTTACAATAAAGGATTTGTTTATTTATTTATTTTCTTTATTTTAATTTATTAGTTGCAATTTTTAATTTTAATACTAGGATAGTTTTTTTTCTTGCAATTTATTTTATGCTATTTAAATTCTTGCAATTAGGGTAGTTTTTATTTTTGCATTTAAATTCTATAATTTAAATTTTAGCAAGTAGTTAATTGATTTTAATTTTTTAAATAATTTTTAAAGTTTTATTTTAATCATGTCTGGCTAAGCGAACTTCCTAGGGTTGGCGATGAAGCTAGACCATGATTAGAAGCCCTTCTTTGGATTTCTTTTTGGGCTTTAATTTTTAAGAGTTCTTCTTCTTTTCAAACTTTTTGCCAAAGAGACTTGATGATCTATCATTAGGTTTCAATCTCTTCATAGTTTTTGCTTGATTTTGATGCAAGAAGGATGAAAGGTAGAAGGCTCAATAATTTGTTTTTCATTTCTTTCTTTTTTTTCTTGTAAAACCTTGATGGGTTATAGTTGAGTTAAATCTCTTCATAATCCATACTTGGTTAATATAGAGAAAGAAGTTAGAAGGATTTTTAAGAGATATCCTTAGAAAAGTTTTCTAAATCATTGGTCTTAGAGAGATCTTTAGATCATTTATTTCATCGATTTAATTTATTTTTTCTCATTCTTGTCAACTTATCAAAGTGAGGGTTTGAACATAGTTCAAACATAAATTCCTTGTGGGATCGACCCGTACTCGCTGGACGTGCTACTTTGCACACCGTGCGCTTGTGGTTACAACTTAAAAGTTCACATCATAAATATTCATCCCAAGATTCCTTAATGTCCAGTACACATGCTCTTAATATATCTTCCAAAATAGTTCTTTTGATTAGACATCTATCTAGGGATGAAAGGCTGTACTGAATTCTAACTTGGTCTTCATGTCTTGATGCAAACTTTTTCAAAATTGTAATATAAACCTTGTGTCCCTATTAGATATAATTGATACTGGAATACCATAAAGTTTGATAATTTCATCTATATATAGTTAGCTAACATCTCCAACGGAAAACTAACTTTGATAGATAAAAATGTGCTGACTTAGTTAATCAGTCCACAATCATCCAAATGGCATCAAATTCTCTAAGAGTTCTTGGCAATCCTGAAATAAAGTTCATTGTGATATGTTTTCGCTTCCTCATTGGAATAGTAAGGGGCTGTAGTGGTCCTGCAAGCCTCTAGTGCTTAGCTTTCACTTATTGATAGTTTAAGCACCAAAGCAACATACATAGCTATCTCCGTTTTTATACCACTCCACTAGAATTTTTCTTGAAGGTTCCAATATGTTTTTGTACTTCTAGAATGCATGGTATAAGCAAAATTATTGGCCTCCCCCAAGATTTTTCTCTTCAAACCTACATTATTTGGAATACACAATCTATTTCCAAATCTCAAGGATCCCTCATCATGAATTCTAAACTCTATGGTTATACTCTAGATTGTATCTTCTCTCTGACTATTTGTAATTCTAGATCACTTATTTGGAATGCTTTAATTCTATCAATCAAGGTAGGTTGTACATTAAGAGCAGAGAGTCAGAATTCAGAATTTTTCAATCATTCCTTAATATTTAGCTTATCAAGATCTTGAAGAATATGCTTTTATGAAGTGGTTAAAGCTACTACATCACTACTAGACTTTTTGCTTAAAGCATTGGCCACCACATTTCGATGCGGGATGACCTGATCAATATTTATTTAAGGAGGTTGGATCGTTGGTCATTAAGAAATGACCGTTAGGCTAGGTCAAACAAACCCAATTTTTTTTCATATTTTTTTTCTTTTTTTATTACTTTGAAAGGTGTGTAAATTCCAATCAGATAATCAAATAACCCTGATTTTATAAAAAAATAACCAAAGTCAATAGTTGATTGGGGCTTTGCTTTGAGAAGCATGCAGAACTACCCTTTGGCTTAAAGTCGGCAACCAAGAGGGTGGCTATGCTTTCATGGTCGTGCAGGGATTCTTCTCTCTAGACTGATGTAAGGTGGAACAGGGGATCGGCAACCTGGAGCAGTGCCTGTCAGATTCGGGAGTCCACCTTCTTGGAGATCCCCATCTAGATCCTCATTATCTTCAATTTAATCAAAAAAAAAAAAAAAGACTTAATGATTGAGAAACTATTTAGACTAGGACATAAACCTTCAAATGATCAGACCTAAGAGTCTAGGAAGGGTCAATAACCAATGATGAGCTCTCACTCCTTTGGTGGTGGGTTAATTTTATCATTCCATGGAGCTGCGAATGAACTTGAAGACTATCACTCCTTGGATGAAGACTCCCTCCGTAGTTGATTCTAAAGCAAAGAAGACCTTCTCTTTAACCCAAAGTCATAGAGGACCCTGCATTGAAAGAAATTAGTGGCATGGTATGGATGAAAAAAATGGAAAGAAGAGGTTAATAATAAGAGTAGAGTTATTGGTGTCTTTTGGATTGATGGGTGATGGTTTGAGTAGGGAAGAGCTAGCATCCTTGAATGAAGAAGGAATGGTTCCTTGGAAACAAGAAGGGGGCATCCTTGAATGAAGAAGAGATGGCTCCTTGGGATGAAGAAGGATGGCACCCTTGGATGTTGGTGATGGCAACCTTGGAAGAATGATGTCGACCTTGGAAGGATGATGGGTGGCTGTCTTGGTTGAAAGAAGTGATGGCTTGCTTTGGTAGGTTAATTGCTATTTGGTGGATAGGTTGAGCCTCACACTCACTCCATCACGGAGGTCATTTGCAAACACACAAATAAAAAAGAAGGAACTCAAATTTTCATTCACTTATTAGATCCATTACAAGGGGTTTGGAGAGGTATTTATAGATCTCTCAAAGCTTTTGAAATTTTGAATTACATGGAGAAAAATAAGGGAAGCTAAGCAAGATACATGAAGCATTGTAACCATGAAGAGAGTAGGGAGTTGCAACCATGCTTGATTCATGGAGAAAGAAGTGGTCGGCCACTCTTCTTTTGAATTTGAAATTGGCTGCCTAAGTGGAGGGGTGTGAGGTGTCTTTCATTTTGGCATGGCTGCCACCTATGCCTGGTGATGTGGCGATCCAAATTGGCATGGTGGTTGGGAAGTTACTCCAAAGTAGTGGATTTGCTAAATTATTCCAAGTAGCCGAATTATTCCAAGTGATGAATTATTCCAAGTAGCTGAATTATTCCAAGTGCTGAATCATTCCAAGTAGCTGAATTAATCCAAGTGCTGAATTATTCTAGGTAGCTGAATTATTCCAAATGTTGAAGTGGTAGAAGATTGAGATAGCAGAGTTCTCTGGTCGAGTCGGCTCTCAAGGTTGTGGTTGAGCTGGCTCCAATGCCTTTGATTTCCTTATGATTCAATGCATAAAGAATTAGATTGAAGACTATTGTTGGTGTCCGCACCATGGTGTGTGGTTCCCCTATGAGATCTCCGGTGACTGCCCTCCTTACCCACGATGATTCTCACATTCCCTTCATGGTGTCGAGCCCTTTCTCCAGCACTAAGTCCTCCGATAGAGCTCCTCCCTCTAGCGGTGACCATTGTTAGAGCTCCTCATCAGATCCAAGCCCCTCCATCTCTGCTCATACTAATTCAGTCGTTCCCATCATCATACTGACCTTCTATTCGCCATCACCGACACTACCCGAAGCTGAGTGCCTCGAACCCCGCCTTCCACTGACGTGCATTGTCCTTGCCGGCATCCTTGTCATCGCTCCAGTGCTCGCTCACCTCAACAGAGGCCAGTAAGATGAAGAAGGCCCTCAGGATCAAGTCCTCTAAGAAGAGTCCCGGCAAGGAGATCAGCCCGGCCAAGGACTCCAAGTGCCGGATGACCGTCGGCGCACTGCATTGTGGGTAAGTTTTAATTTCATTTAGTCTTATCATTTGGTTTACTTTGGCCTATTCTTATGCATGAATCTTGCTAATGTATGTAGGTGTCATTGCTCAATTTAAATTGCTAAGTAGTTAAGTTAGAACTCCTCCTTTGCATCCCGCATCAATTTGGTATCAGAACATGGTAGGCTAGGACATGAATGTGCATTGTTTGCATTCTTTAATCTAAAGTTTCATGGCTTTTGAGTGGGTATACAAAAGTATAATGTCATGACCCATGGAAGTAATGAGCTACGACTGGACGTGAGATCTTTAGGTTAAAGGTTTAATGTGCAATTGCTTGCTTGGTGTGTGATTTGCATAATGTTTGAAGTGCATGATTTTTCTTTGTTTACCACATTGAACACTCCACAATTCCTGGCATAATTCAAATTCAAATTTTTCCACCAAGAGTTTTGGAATTTAAATTTTAAATTTTAAATTTTGAATTCTGAAATTTGAGGATTGGAAATTCAAATTTGAAATTTGAACTTGAAATTTCAAATTAGAAATTTAAATTTTGAAATGCATGATTACCATGGCTAGTTAGAAGTTAACTCCTTGATTATTGATTAGTTAAGACAATTGTTTGTGCATTCATATTAAAGCTACTTAAGGGCAATGCTATCATAAGATAAGGAAAGGATTTCATCACCTTTTCTTGGCCCAAAAATAACCCACCTCATCTTGCATCGAACCCAAGTCTTAAATAAAAATTGAGTAAAAACCTAATTAGAACTAGGGACACCAACAAGTCAAGCTTAAGTAGTGTGTTGAGGCTAGTGTGAATCAGTTCTTCACTTACTTTTGGATATTGGTGTCTAAAACTAGAGGTCAAATGGCAAATACCTTAAGTGAACTTGTGGTTTTTAATTAGGACCCTGCGAGAGCAGGGGGAGCCTCCCACAACCCCACCTCTTACTTAGCCAGTTGAAAAAGTAATTGTAGTCTTGATCCATAGTTAGTTAATTCATACTACATTGAACTTCTAGGTCTAGCAAATCCTAGAACGAGTATATGGTTTTGCATGTCTACTAGATCAGGGACTCCATAGCAACACTTCCAAACCCAACCTAGTGTCACCATGGATACAAATTTGGAAACTCTATTAAGAACTATGATTGAGTAGTTCAAGCAATTAAATACTAGGTTTGATCAAATGGAGGAAAGGATAGGGACCCTCGAAGAAACCTGGATGATCCCTACCAAACCACCATCACTTAGACCAACACCCATTGGTACTAGGACCCATCTCCATGAATCCACCCCTGAACCTAATCAAAGATGAACACACCATGACTTTACTGAATCAGAAGAAAGAGCCCTTAGGAACATTCGACTCGATGCACCCACCTTTGATGGAAACCTAGATCCTAAGGTGTACATAGACTGGGAGAGTGACATGGATCAGTATTTTGAGTGGTACGAGATGTTGGAAGAGAGGAAATTCAAGTTTGCTAAGTTGAAGTTAGTCCAACAAGCTAGGTTGTATTGGGATAATGTTGAGAGATTATGTCATCAAAGAGGAGACATGCCCATAGCCATATGGAGAGTCATGAAGATTAAGCTTAGAAAAAAGTACCTACCCATGTCTTATGAGCAAAGACTGTTGGACCAATGGCAAAGGTTGAGCTAAGGGAATAGAACTGTGTCTGAGTACATCATCAAATTTGATGAATTCGTCATGTGATGTAGCATAGTAGAATCTAAGGCTGTGACCCTGTCTAGATTTCAAGCTGGCCTACAAGAAGAAATTCAAAGAAAAATATTTCTGAGAGAAGTCTGTGACCTAGAACAGGCCTATCAAATTGCTAGGGATTTTGAGAGATTTCAGATTGGACCCATAATTCGATGACCTGAACCCAACAGAATTGGTACCCCTAGACCTAGGCCATGTTCTAGTCAAGTCCCTTCAAACCGATCTACTCCTTCTAACCCTTTAGCTCACAAGGATGATAGAGGTAAGGGCCATGAAATCCAAAGGAGCCATAATGATGCGGGACCTAGGATGCATGCAGGTGATTTCTTTTTATTTTTATGTTTTAAAGGATTTATCGATTACCAAACTCAAACTAAGAATATATCTAGAGATTTGTATAATGACAAGAAACTCAAGCATGCAAACATAGACCCTAAATAGTGATAAAGAAGGATCCTAGGATTGAGAAACCCCAGCAGGACTTAGCTCTAAATCAATACCCAACTTAGAAGACTAGGGAGTGCAAACCTCTCGAAGCTCTGCAGTGCCCGATGCTGAGTTTGCTCACACTCACGGATGCGGCCTGGAAGATCAAGCCCTCGACCTTGCGGATTCGCCGGTTTTCCATCAGATGGTATTGAAGGCAAGGAGAGCCGACTCCTTTGTCTGTGGTACCTGAAGGACCTGCAAGCAACCTAGAGACGAGTTAGAAAATAGTAAGAAGAAAGGGGAAGGCAATGAAATAAGGGAGGGTGAAGAGAAGGTGGCGATCAATGAAGGCTCTTCTTGTTGGGTGTCCAAGAGGATCTTCCATAGGGTGTCCAAGCTTGGGAAGAAAGGTTGGTGGCTTGCGTAGGAAGAAGGTAACCAAGGCCTCTCACCCCTCGATGTCCCAAAGGACAAAGGCACACTCTCTCACAGAGTTCCAAGTCTCAACACAAGGGCTAGGAAGAAAATTTTAGATTCTTTTTTTCATTCATCAAAATTATCAATTACAAGAGGGTTAGGGCCATTTTTATAAGCTCTCAAGCCCTCATTTGAATTCAGATGAAAGGAGTTACAAGACTTGATTTGAGGATGAATCAAGGGGCACCTAATTTGAATTTGAAATTTCTATCCAAAGGGCATCCAACTTGAAATTTGAAATCCCTTTTAATGAAGCTTGGCATCCAATTTCTGAATTTTGAATATTATCTTGGCTGACCAAGATGCTTGATCTTGGTAGCTTGATTTGAGGGCATGGAGTGAGGATGTTGTTGGCTAGGATCAAGGGGAGGTTAATGGGTGTCAACATGGCTTTTGAATTTGAAATTTTAGCTTGAACTTGGTCGCCCAAGGTGCTTGGTGAAGTGGCGCCTCCCATGCCATGTGGCACTCCATGAGCTGAAGTGGTACCTCCCATGCCATGTGGCATTGATGATGTTGATAGAAAAGTGCCCTAAGAGCCAATCATTATGAGGCCCTTTTTGTAAACTTCCAGCTCATGTATGACATACTTTCATATTAATAAAGTCATTTGATTCATCATATACTGCTGTGTTATATTTTCTTATTGATTATGATGAACCCCATAAATTAGGGCAATGGAGTTAGGGTTATGATGGAGTTCATAATAGTGAGACCTAATTTCTATAAACCCTAATTTAGAATGTTCCTAGTCAATTGGACCATCGATTTGGGGATCGATGAATCCGGAAAGACTAGCTTATCCTATGTCTACTCAGTTGATGAGGGTGGTTGATCTCACAACCACTTGTGTAGAGACACTAATACAAGGATAAGGGTGCTCATCAGGATATGAGTACACTGGACTAATCCATACCGGGACTATCTTATGGAAGTCTTACTACTTGTCAAAAGATAGATCCTAGAGTAGAAGTTGTGCATGTGATCTTTAGACCTGAGGTCATCATGGTTCCTTGTACACACTAAGCCATATTTTAGTTCATACTCATTCATGCCATTGCAGCATGTACGGAGTGTTCTGGGTATGGTGGAAGGTGTACGAAGGATGTGAGTGGACCAACAAGGAATCAATCATTCCTGGTAAGAGGAATTATAATCCCACGCAATCTCTTCATGAGAGACTCAAGGAGCCTTTGATCAAAGCAGGATGAGATTAGTGGAATCTAATCAGTCATCAGTTGAGTCCTTATGATCGAGCTAAGATTCGATATGATTAAGTGTTAGGATTTGACATATATCCATACCTATCACTTAATCGGGATAATGGGAGATCGAAAGATTAAATTGCATGGTAACTTATTACTGAAGGGTATTTTGATATTTTTCACCAAATTTATCATCTTCCGGGTAGGCATGACACGTTGCTAGATGTCAATATTGTCTTGTAGGTTTTTATGAACCAATTGGTTTGGTTTCATGAGTCAATTCGATGTGTGATTCGAATTGGATAATTAGGTGAGCCAATTTGACCTAATTAGGTCAATTGGGTTCGATCGGATCGAATCGGCTCAAACCTAAACCTACTACTGGCTAGATGTGGAATCCAATGGGTTGCACACAATAGAGACTTGGCCAAGGAAGTCATTCATGATTTAATTAGGGTCATAGGATCATACTAGCATATATAGGCTAACCTAATTCCTAACCCAATTGGATTGGGTTCGGTTGCTTGTTAATTGGGCTAACATAATTATGGGAAACCTAAATTAGGTTGAGTCTTAAGTGGGGCTAGCCAAATCAGAGCTTGATCTAATTTTTATTTGGATTTTTGGGCATGTTAGGTGCGCTATATATGAAGAGTCCCAATGGCATGGGACTCTTGGTACCTAAATGACACCTTAACTTCAAAAAGGCACAGAAGGAGTTACAAGCCTCTGATCTGAAAATAAAAGATATGGTCAAAAAGCTTATTTGATGCCCTTTCCAATGACACCCATATTGCATATGTTTGACCAAGTCAATTTGATGCTTTGGGTGGACTAAATGGAAAGGGAAAGACTATTGGTGCCCTTTAGCGCACCTGGGAAAAAGTATGGCATGCAGATGGATTGAAAGTCCTTCTGTAGATGAGACTCTGGGAGCTTCATCAGGAAGGTGCCTCTTAGCTCAATCCCTAACAAGTCAAAAGACCGGTCTAAAGTTTGAATGGGATGGCTTGAAGAGGTGTGAAAGGTGGCGCGCACATGAAGAGTCGCGCCTCTTCATATGCGCACGCACAACATAAAGCAGAGTCCTTCTGTCTCTTAAACTCTTCAAGCCTCGCATTATTTCAGATAAGAAGAGGTGTCTCCCTATCTCAGAAACTGGTATTTGATACATGGCATGATGGGGCTTGATCTGGTAAGTGAAAGAACAAAGATATGACTCTCCATTTTGGAAGAGTCTTATCAGATATGATATTTCATATCTGATAAATGTTGTCGGGATGCATTTCATGCCCCATCTGAGATTATAAATAGGGGTATGATGAAATGAGAAACACTACTTCTTCTTCTTCGATCTTTTGATATCAGTGTTTTTATTTTTCCGAGAGTCTGTTTGAGAGTCTTCCACTTTCTCCCTCCCTCCTTCTTGTTTTAGGACAAGACTTGTCTTGTCAAGACAAGTTCTTCTACACTAGGACGAGGCTTGGTTTTAGGACATAAGCCTAAGGGTCCAAGTGGAGGGTAGTCCTAGAACCTAAAGTGGTTTAGGATTGTGTCTTGAGTGCCCTTCAGTAGGACAGGGTGTCCTACAATAGTCAATAGACCAAAGGCTGCCGAAAGAGTTCCACTTCTCCAAGCAACTTGAAGAAGGAGTTATTCCTTGGTCCGAGTTTCGTGTGGATCACCATTGGAGGGTTTGCGCTTGTTAACCTTGTGGAAAAGTTGGGTTTCAGTGATCCAGGTATTTTTCTTGACTCTATTTTATGATTCATTAGTTGATATTGTACAAGGGATTCCTGGGAATTAGGGTTTTCTATACATGTTATACATGTTAGGGTATCATGCTATGAAATTTTGTTTTGAAAATCAATTCCACATGCTGCATGATCCCCGGCACCCTAGGAGAATTCCCATCAGTGGTATCAGAGCCCTCCTTGTGGCATACCAATTATGAATCATTTTTGAAGTTCATGATTTCCACATATCGAGTCGTCCCGACTAGTGACCGAGCCGACTCAAACCCTGTCGTGTCGACTCTACCAGAATCTTGTGATGAAAATGCATATTAGGATGCATTTGGTAGACGGTAATCTATCCAAATTACTGGTAATTTTAAAGTGGGCCCACCGGATAACTACGTTTGGTATTTTTATGAAATGGTAATCTATCTTGAACCAGTAATCCGGATTACCTCTCATGTGGCAATCCAGATTACCTTAGGGAGGGGTGGCTATCCAGATTATCAGAGATATGGTAATCCATTTTTTTTTTTTGACAAAATTGTCCTGTCCCTTTTCGCTTCTATGAGAATGAAATCGTCCTCTCTTCCCTCTCCTCTGATTTCTCCTTCTCGTCATCGTCATCCCCAGGCACGTCCATCTCACCTGCACTCCAGTTTCTCTGCCCAAGGGAGGGCCTTGCACCTCGCGATGTTCCCAAACCTTTGATGCTTCCAAGGTGGCCAAACTTTTTCTTGATAATGTGGTTAGGTTACATGGCCTTCCTAAAACCATTGTGTCTGATAGGGATGTCTGATTCACCAATTACTTTTGAAAGACTCTCTAACACATGTTAGGAGCCAAGCTAAAATTTTATACCTCCTACCACCCACAAATAGATACCTAGACTGAAGTAGTAAACCGAAGCCTTGAAAACTTGTTAAGATGTCTAGTAGGCGAGAACACTAGAAATTAGGACCTCTTATTTCTAGAGCTGAGTTTGCCTATAACAGTTCAGTTAATAGGTCCATAGGAAAGAGCCCATTTGAGATTATCCAGGGTTATAAGCCAAAGAAACCCATAGACTTAATCCCCTTGCCCATACATGCATGAGTCTCTGAGTCAGCTGAATCATTTGCATAGCATGTTAGGGATTTGTATAAGGAAATTAGCCATAAGATTAATATGAGCAATGATATTTATAAAAACTTGGCTAATTCCTGAAAAAGAGTCAAAGAGTTTACCGAGGGAGATTATGTAATGATTAGGCTTAGGCCTGAGTGGTTTCCTCCGGGGACCGTGAAGAAGTTACATGCCCGTGGAGTTAGACCCTTCAAAGTGATAAAGAAAGTTGGACCAAATGCCTATGTGCTCGAGTTACCACCCGAATTTGGCAATAGCTCAACCTTTAATATCTCAGACCTTGTTGAGTATAGGGAGCTAGCAAGGATACCCAGTGAGCATTTTGGACCTGACCATATTCTTGAGAGCGAACCCATACCTAAGTGTCCACCAATAAATTTGCCTGAAAAAGGAGAAAGGATTGAGTGTATCCTAAATGACCAAGCTATTAGTACCAGGAACAAAGGCTACCAACATTACTTGGTTCATTGGCAAGGTAGACCAGAATCTGAGGACTCGTGGATCACCTGAGAGGATCTGCAATGCCTCGACCCAAAAATGTTAGAGCAATACCAGAGCTGGATTGACCCTTACTCGACAGAGTCGAGTTCCTCCCACCCTGGGAGAGTTACTACGGGCACCAAGATTAGATAGAGATTACTGGGCCCATTACAGATTTCTGATTACACTTTAAAGTCCTGTAGAGTCCATCAGTCCTGAGTTATTTGAGTCCTGTAATAAAGTAAGACAATTGAGTTCATTAAGTCAATTGAGTCCTGTAATAAAGTTAAGTCAATTGAGTCCATTGAATCTAGTTATTTCAGTCTAGTCCATTGAGTTCATTTGAGTCCTATAGTTGTAATTTTCTTTCATTTAAGTCAAGTTTAAGAGGAGAGTCACTAGGCCCCCACTAAATCTGACTTCATGCACCACTTCTGGTCCCCATTCAGGCACCCAAGCCCAAGAGTCATTGCCACCCAAGGAGAGTTGGCATCCTAGGCTCCATTCAGGCACCCAAGCCTAGGAGTCTTTGCTACCCAAGGAGAGTTGGCATCCCAAGGCCCAAGGAGAGTTGGCACCCCAGGTGCAAAAGGGGTTGGCATCCCAGCCCAGCAAGGAACTGGCATCCCAAGCCCAAGAGGAGTTGAAGCCCCAGTCTAACAAGGAGTCAAGCCTCCCAATCCAACCCGGAGTCAAGTCTCCGTGTCCCACTTAAACTTTGTACTCCAACATTGACAGGGAGAGGCATGGGTGATCTATAAATACCCCCCTCCTCCCTTTTGTAAAAAGAAAGTTTATTGAATGAATGAAAATTTGAGAGTCTTATATTTTTGTGCCTTGTGCATTGACGCTCCATGAGGGAACACCAGGCCCAAACCAACCAATTATTCTCTTTCTCCAAACCCTAGGTCATCCCATCCAACATCCAAACCCTAGCCATCCATCATCTTGATAAACCCTAGGCCGCCCCCCTCCCACCTTTCTATCAAGTCCTCCAAACCCATCTTCCAAAACCTTAGTCGCCAGGAGTCCAACTGTCAAATCCAGGCTGCCACCTCCCAGGCATCCAAGCATCCTTCCCTAGGCCGCCAAGTCCTCCACCAGGCCGCCCACTCTAAGTCCAGGCGTCCTCATCTTCCAGGCCACCAATCAGCCTTTAGTGCCCCCTCCTGACTTTCTCTACTTCCAACTCTCGTTTTCATATTTTTCCCATCTTCAGAAACCCTAACCCTTTGTGTTTGCAGGATCCCTCCAGTGCCACAATCCTTGGAGGAGATCTGTTGGGGATTCCAGTGCAGCGCAGCGGAAGTGCAATTTCAAAAATGATGAAATTGGCACCAAAATCCCTTAGCCAAGATCTCCTTATTCAGGATTAAAACATACAAACTAACATTGTTAGAATTAGGGCACCAACCTTTAACGCTAAGTCCAATTTTGATGTAGAATCAGAACTTGGTGTTGAATGCTTCTTTTGATTTCACCAGGCGTCCAAATGTCCACCCTCCAATGGTGATCCACAAGATGATTGATCAAGATGCAAGCTTCTTCAAAATTCCCTCACTTGAATTCTTATCCTAGAACTCAAGAGGACTATGGCTCTAAAACTTCAGGGTAGGGGCTCCTTACTTCCTTTCTTCCTTCTTCCTTTCCCTTTCTTAAGACCTTGTCCTAAGAATAAAACTCTTGTCTTGAAGGAGGAGATGGATTTAAGACACTAATGTCTTAAAGTAAAGGAAATAGAAACAGAGTAGGAGTTCCTTTCTTTTACCGATCAAGAGATTCTTCCTATCTCTTGTTTTGGACTTGAGTTTCAACAGAGAAGAGAACTCTATAAGAGGGAAACTCTCGTTGTCCTAAACAAGCTAAGGAGGAATCAGTTTCCTGGAAAGAAAAGATAATAAAATAAACTCTGTTGTTCATTAGTATAAACACCCGAGACCTCTATTGTTTAAATAGATTACAGAGAGATGTCTTCTCAGAAGAACACAACTCTCCGTAAACCCCATTCCACTTTGTCTCACGCCCCTTTCCTATTTCTCACGCCCTATCCACCCATCTCACGGCCTTCCAGATTAAATCCCATGGCTTTTCTTAAAGGAAAAACCGCGGTGTTTTAAAAGGAAGGAAGTCGCGACTTTTCATCTCCGAAGAGATGTTATTTCGCGCACCCGGGAGGAGTTAGCGCTTTCCTTCTTTCTCAAAATCCCATCAGCCATTGGATTCTCATCCAAGGGGGGAGAGATGGTGTGCTAATTGCTTAAGGAGGAGGCCGCCCCAAATAAAAACATCGGAGAAATTTTGGGGCGCGCCAAGAGTCTATGCGCCATGGACTCTTCCTTAAGGCGCGCCAAGAGTCCATATGCGCATGGACTCTTGGTATTTGGCATGGAGAAATAAAGGGGGCGGGTGGGGAGGCTAGCCAAGCTACATGGCTAGCCAATAGGGTTAGCCATATTCCCGTTTTCTCAATTAGGGTCTAATTAGGTCCAATTAGAACCCAATTTGAACCAATCCGGAACCCTAATTTGAATCTGATCCGAATAGAAGCTAGGATTTGCAACACCTGCTAGAGTGTTATCTTTGAAAGATGATTTAATTCCAAATTAAACTCTTGATCAATCCTCTTAATTGTGTGACCCATTGGGTTCCACATCTAGCCAGCAGTGGGTTCGAATACAAGTTGACCTAATCGATTAGAACTCTTTCTAATCGATTTAGGTCAAACCGGGCTTACCCGATTCGATCAATTAGGATTCTTCCTAACATGTGATCTTTGAACTTGATCAACCCACAAGACAAGATTGACGTCTAGCAACGTGTCATGTCTACCCGGAAGATATGGAAATTCTGGTGAAATACCAAAATTACCCTTCAGTAGAGAGGTACCGTACAATTAAATCTTTCGATCAGCCTGCACCCAAAATATAACTATGGATATGGATATATGTCAAATCCAATATTATATTTATTTCTAGCTCAATCTTATAATGATGATCCGATTATCTTGATATTAGAAACCATCTCAAATATCTTCACTTTGATCAAAGATTCCCTGAATCATCATGCGATTGTTGACTAGCTGGATGCAATCTCCTCTTACTAAGAGTGATCGATTCCTTGTTGACCTACTCATTACCTTCATATCCAATTCACCATTCCCAGTATCAATCCTGTGCATGTCTCAGTGTCATGATTAGGATTGAACCAAAGAATGGGTTCATGTACATAAGGTACTTATGGCAGTCTCAGGTCAAAAGATTACATGTACCACTCCCACTATGAGAACCTTCTATTGACATGTAGCTAAGACTCCATTAGATGTTCTCAAGTTGGATCATATCAGTAAACTCATTCTCCAATGAGCACCCACATCCCAGTATTAGTGTCATACACAAGTGACTGTGAGAGCAGTCACCCTTTCCAGTATACCCGGGATGTGCTAGTCTTATCGGAAAAACCCTGATCCCCTATTCCGGGTTCCTTTGACTAGGATTACTTTAGATTAAGGTTTTAAGATTTTAGGTCTCACTGGTATGATCTCATCATAACCCTAAAATCATAGCCCTAATCTATGGGGTTCATCATTAATTAAAAAAGCGTATGATGAAAAATAATGCCTTTATTTAGAAAATTATCAATTACAATGGTTTGGGAGATACAACATAGATTGGCTTGTAGGGCATATCCCTTTCAATCTCCCACTTGCACTAAAGCCAATCGCCTTTGAATCTTAATCCCATACATTCGAGGTGGCGATCAAAATCTCGCTGTGGTAGAGCCTTAGTGAACGGGTCTGCTACATTGTTCTTTGTATCAACTCTATCTATGTAGACATCTTGTCTCTCTACTATTTCTCGGACAAGATGGAAGCGTCTCAGAATGTGCTTGGACTTATGATGAGCTCTTGGTTCCTTAGCTTGAGCAACGGCCCCAGTGTTGTCACAGTAAAGTGGCACTGGGTTTTCAATTTGAGGAACAACACCCAACTCTGTGATGAACTTCTTCATCCAGACTGCTTCCTTGGCGGCTTCACTAACAGCTATGTATTCTGCCTCTGTGGTTGAGTCAGCTACAGTCTGCTGCTTGGTACTCTTCCAACTCACTGCTCCACCATTTAGGGTAAAAACATATCCCGAAATGGATTTGCTATCATCAGGGTCTGATTGAAAACTAGAATCAGAATAAGCTTCTAGTTTAAGATCAGAACCACCATAAACCAGAAAAATATCCTTAGTCCTTCTCAGGTACTTAAGAATATTTTTAACTGCTTTCCAATGATCCTCTCCTGGATCAGCCTGAAACCTACTGACAATGCCTAAAGCATATGCCACATCAGGCCTGGTACATAACATGGCTTACATTATGGATCCTATTGCCGAAGCATAGGGTATAGAATTCATTCTATTTCTTTCTTCAGGTGTCTTAGGAGACATCCTTTTAGAAAGATGTATGCCTTGACTCATAGGAAGATAACCTCTTTTACTTCCTTCCATGTTGAATCTTTTCAGCACTAAGTCAATGTACCTAGATTGGGATAAACCTAGCATCCTCTTAGATCTATCTCTATAGATCTTAATACCTAGTATATAGGATGCTTCTCCCAAATCTTTCATGGAAAGCTGGTTTGATAGCCAAACCTTGACTGATTGCAACATTGGGATATCATTCCCAATGAGGAGTATGTCATCTACATACAGAACCAAGAAGACTATGGCACTCCCACTAGTCTTCTTATAAACACAGGGTTCATCCACATTTTTGATAAAACCAAACCTTTTAATAGTTTCATCAAAGCGGATGTTCCAACTCCTGGAAGCTTGCTTTAATCCATAAATGGATTTCTTTAGCTTGCATACTTGATTAGGTTTATTCTTTGAAATAAAACCTTCTGGCTGTGACATGTAGACTTCTTCCTCAAGGAAACCATTGAGGAATGCAGTCTTTACATCCATCTGCCATATCTCATAATCATGGTATGCTGCTATAGCAAGTAAAATCCGAATTGATTTTAGCATGGCAACAGGTGAAAATGTTTCATCATAATCAATTCCCTGTTTTTGTCTAAAACCTTTAGCCACTAATCTGGCTTTATAGGTTTCAACTTGGCCATCAGCCCCAATCTTTTTCTTATAGACCCATTTACACCCAATAGGATTAACACCCTCTGGTGCATCAACCAAAGACCATACTTGGTTTACATACATAGAGTCTACTTCGGATTCCATGGCTTCTTGCCATTTATCTGAGTCAGTACTCAAGATAGCTTCCGTATAGGTCAGAGGTTCATCATTTTGAATGACTTGGGCTTCATTATTTTCAATAATAAACCCATACCTCTCAGGTGCCCGTGGCACTCTATCAGACCTACGAGGAGGAGTTTTATGTTCTGGTTCTGTCCTAACTATATGTTCTAATGGTTGAGAATTGTCTATCTGTATTTCTTGTACTTCTCCAAGTTCAATAGTTCTACCATTTCCCTTTTCTAAAATGAACTCTTTTTCTAGAAAAGTGGCATGCCTGCTGACAAAAATCTTTTGTTCAGTAGGATGGTAGAATAGATATCCTCTACCTTCTTTAGGATATCCTACAAATAGATATTTATCCGCTCTAGGTTCCAACTTATGTCCAAAATTTCTTTTAACATAAGCTGGACATCCCCATACCTTAAAATATTTAAGATATGGTTTCTTTCCACTCCAAATTTCATATGGAGTACTAACAACGGATTTAGAAGGTACTTTGTTCAGAATGTAAACTGCAGTTTCTAGGGCATGACCCCAGAAGGAAATGGGCAAATTTGTGAAGCACATCATGGATCGTACCATATCTAATAAGGTACGATTCCTCCTTTCAGCTATACCATTTAGCTGTGGTGTATAAGGAGGGGTCCATTCAGAAAGGATTCCATTAACTTTAAGATAGTCTAAAAACTCCGTGGATAAGTATTCTCCTCCTCGATCAGAACGAAGAACTTTAATACTTTTCCCGGTTTGTTTTTCGACCATACTTTGATACTCCTTAAATTTATCAAAGGCTTCAGATTTGTGTTTCATAAGATACACATATCCGAACCTAGATAAATCATCTGTAAAAGTGATAAAATATGAGTATCCTCCTCTGGCCTGAGTTGTCATTGGACCACATACATCAGTATGTATAAGTCCTAATAACTCAGTTGACCTTTCCCCATGTCCAGTGAATGGAGTTTTTGTCATCTTACCCATGAGACATGATTCGCAAGTTCCTAATGATTCATACTCATAAGGATCAAGGAATTTTTCCTTGTATAACTTGCTAATCCTAGACTCATTAACATGACCAAGTCTATGATGCCAAAGTAAAGTATCATTAAAGTCTTTTCTTTTCCTTTTAGTATTGACATGAAAAATACTATCATTGGAAGAAAGAGTTAAGAGCCCATTGCTAAATATGCCAGAACAAATAATTTTATTAGATAACATTATCGAGCAACCAGTGCTCGTTACATCCATTACATATCCTTGTTTTAATAACAAAGGAATAGATATAATGTTCCTAATAATCTTTGGCATATAGTAACAATTCTCTAGCTCCAAGATCTTCCCTGAAGGCAACTTCAGAATATAGGTCCCTACAGCTTCTGCTTGGATGATATCACCACCAGCACCGTAGAGATTGAAGTCGCCTTCCTTCAATACTTTAAGCTTGTGGAGGTCCTGCAAAGATTTGCATATATGGTAACCACAAGCAGTATCCAATACCCAAGTATTTGATATAGACGAATTTAATGTCAATATAGTATGTATCTCATACATACCTTTTGGTGCGTCTGCCGCACCAGGCTTCACAGTTGCAAGGTAAGCCTTGCAATTCCTTTTCCAATGTCCCGCTTTGCCGCAAAAGAAACAGGTTGACTGTTTTGAGGCCTTCTTTCCTTTCTTATTCTTATTGATGCCACCCTTAGGGTTTAGCCTCCTACTAAAACCCTTTTTGCCCGATTTCTTCTTATTGGTCTTATCAACAAGAAGAAGTGGAGCCTTTTCTTTCTTAACGTGGCTCTCTGCTATTTTTAACATATTTAACAGCTCAGGCAAGGAAGTGTTCAGTTTGTTCATGTGATAATTCAAGACAAACTGAGAAAATGACTCTGGGAGTGATTGCAGAATTAAATCCTGATTCAGCTCCCCATCCATTATAAACCCTAATTGACCCAATCTGGTGATTAAGTCAATTACCTTTAGGACATGATCCTGAACAGATGTACCCTCTGTCATCCTAGCATGGAATAACTGCTTAGATATTTCGTATCTAGCAGTTCTGCTTTGTTCTCCATAAAGCTCCTTTAAATTGAGCATTATGGATTGAGTATCCATGCTTTCATGCTGCCTCTGTAACTCATTGGTCATAGAGGCCAGTATGATACACTTGACAGTGAGGGAGTCATTCTGCCACATTTTGTATGTGGCCACATCTTCCTGTGTGGCATCATCCCCTAGTGGATTAAGACTAGGGGTATCAAGAATATAGGAAAGTTTTTCTGAACTCAGTACAATCTTTAAGTTTCTCAACCAGTCCACATAGTTTGGACCAGTCAATTTGTTAGTATCTAAGATGCTTCTCAGTGATAATGAAGATGCCATTTATCTACATTTAATTAAGAACAATACATAAGCAAACAACCATGAAATGACTTACATAATTAAATTAGGTCTTCAATTTAATTATGTCTCCCACTATTTTATCAAAAATCATAGCCCTCACTATGATAATTGAGAAGAACCCTGATCGGTTTTCTTAGTGAGATCGAGATCCTTATTATTTATAAAAGATCTTGCAGATAACACAACAAATCCTTTATAAGTTCAAAGGTAGGAAACTCTTCCAATTATATCTCATATAATTCTCACTTGGCCTCTAGAACATTATAAGTCTTGCAGAAAACACAACAAACCATAATGTTCTAGTTAAGTCAAGACCCTTTCATTTCTATACAGTCAGTACTCAAATACAATGCCCTTGCAGATAACACAACAAGGCATTATACTGAATACACTATAAGCATATATTTGCACTAGACCAATATTATGTCAATCACCCTATTAGGTCTTGCAGATAACACAACAAACCTAATGTGGTTCATAACACAGTAATGATCCAGCATGAAGGAAGGCCAACACATAGCATTTTTTAACACTAAGCATATAAGTCAAGATTTAAATATAATCAAATCGGCCAGGCAAGTGGAAGAGATGTGGGAGTCCCCCCGTTGCTTTCCTAGACACCAATAAAAATTGGCCAGGTCAGTCAACGGAACCAATTAAAAACCACGATTCTCTTTACCTTCCCAGAACCACCTTTCTAGACACCGAATGATCAATTGTTCATCATGACTAGTGATGCTCATTAGTTAAATATACTATGACTTAATATAATTTTAAGAAGAGGGCTTTATTAAAATTGCCAGCACATTCTTATAAAAACATATCATAATGATATCACTCTGATAAACATATATGTGCTAAGTGTGTCATCATACTAGGACAACCATTTACCACATAATGGATCCACCATTATGCCAGGGCAACCTTATTTCAGTATGATGACTTCAAAAACTAATCAGATCTCTATAATAATTAGGGTTTGAGTGAAAAACCCTAATTAGTGGCAAACATCAAAACATTAATTATCATATATGCATTCCTTAAATTATGCTAAGTGTGTCAGCATTCAAGGGTTTAAAACCCTAATTGCGATACTACAACAAAAACGCATATAAATAATTTTCATATGTTTTAACTGTAATAAGGATGGCTCTGATACCACTGTTGGGGATTCCAGTGCAGCGCAGCAGAAGTGCAATTTCAAAAATGATGAAATTGGCACCAAAATCCCTTAGCCAAGATCTCCTTATTCAGGATTAAAACATACAAACTAACATTGTTAGAATTAGGGCACCAACCTTTAACGCTAAGTCCAATTTTGATGTAGAATCAGAACTTGGTGTTGAATGCTTCTTTTGATTTCACCAGGCGTCCAAATGTCCACCCTCCAATGGTGATCCACAAGATGATTGATCAAGATGCAAGCTTCTTCAAAATTCCCTCACTTGAATTCTTATCCTAGAACTCAAGAGGACTATGGCTCTAAAACTTCAGGGTAGGGGCTCCTTACTTCCTTTCTTCCTTCTTCCTTTCCCTTTCTTAAGACCTTGTCCTAAGAATAAAACTCTTGTCTTGAAGGAGGAGATGGATTTAAGACACTAATGTCTTAAAGTAAAGGAAATAGAAACAGAGTAGGAGTTCCTTTCTTTTACCGATCAAGAGATTCTTCCTATCTCTTGTTTTGGACTTGAGTTTCAATAGAGAAGAGAACTCTGTAAGAGGGAAACTCTCTTTGTCCTAAACAAGCTAAGGAGGAATCAGTTTCCTGGAAAGAAAAGACAATAAAATAAACTCTGTTGTTCATTAGTATAAACACTCGAGACCTCTGTTGTTTAAATAGATTATAGAGAGATGTCTTCTCAGAAGAACACAACTCTCCGTAAACCCCATTCCACTTTGTCTCACGCCCCTTTCCTATTTCTCACGCCCAATCCACCCATCTCACGGCCTTCCAGATTAAATCCCACGGCTTTTCTTAAAGGAAAAACCGCGGTGTTTTAAAAGGAAGGAAGTCGCGACTTTTCATCTCCGAAGAGATGTTATTTCACGCGCCCGGGAGGAGTTAGCGCTTTCCTTCTTTCTCAAAATCCCATCAGCCATTGGATTCTCATCCAAGGGGGGAGAGATGGTGCGCTAATTTCTTAAGGAGGAGGCCGCCCCAAATAAAAACATCGGAGAAATTTTGGGGCGCGCCAAGAGTCCATGCGCCATGGACTCTTCCTTAAGGCGCGCCAAGAGTCCATATGCTCATGGACTCTTGGTATTTGGCATGGAGAAATAAAGGGGGCGGGTGGGGAGGCTAGCCAAGCTACATGGCTAGCCAATAGGGTTAGCCATATTCCCGTTTTCTCAATTAGGGTCTAATTAGGTCCAATTAGAACCCAATTTGAACCAATCCGGAACCCTAATTTGAATCTGATCCGAATAGAAGCTAGGGTTTGCAACACCTGCTAGAGTGTTATCTTGCAAAGATGATTTAATTCCAAATTAAACTCTTGATCAATCCTCTTAATTGTGTGACCCATTGGGTTCCACATCTAGCCAGCAGTGGGTTCGAATACAAGTTGACCTAATCGATTAGAACTCTTTCTAATCGATTTAGGTCAAACCGTGCTTACCCGATTTGATCAATTAGGATTCTTCCTAACATGTGATCTTTGAACTTGATCAACCCACAAGATAAGATTGACGTCTAGCAACGTGTCATGTCTACCCGGAAGATATGGAAATTCTGGTGAAATACCAAAATTATCCTTCAGTAGAGAGGTACCGTACAATTAAATCTTTCGATCAGCCTGCACCCAAAATATAACTATGGATATGGATATATGTCAAATCCAATATTATATTTATTTCTAGCTCAATCTTATAATGATGATCCGATTATCTTGATATTAGAAACCATCTCTAATATCTTCACTTTGATCAAAGATTCCCTGAATCATCATGCGATTGTTGACTAGCTGGATGCAATCTCCTCTTACTAAGAGTGATCGATTCCTTGTTGACCTACTCATTACCTTCATATCCAATTCACCATTCCCAGTATCAATCCTGTGCATGTCTCAGTGTCATGATTAGGATTGAACCAAAGAATGGGTTCATGTACATAAGGTACTTATGGCAGTCTCAGGTCAAAAGATTACTTGTACCACTCCCACTATGAGAACCTTCTATTGACATGTAGCTAAGACTCCATTAGATGTTCTCAAGTTGGATCATATCAGTGAACTCATTCTCCAATGAGCACCCACATCCCAGTATTAGTGTCATACACAAGTGACTGTGAGAGTAGTCACCCTTTCCAGTATACCCGGGATGTGCTAGTCTTATCGGAAAAACCCTGATCCCCTATTCAGGGTTCCTTTGACTAGGATTACTTTAGATTAAGGTTTTAAGATTTTAGGTCTCACTGGTATGATCTCATCATAACCCTAAAATCATAGCCCTAATCTATGGGGTTCATCATTAATTAAAAAAGCGTATGATGAAAAATAATGCCTTTATTTAGAAAATTGTCAATTACAATGGTTTGGGAGATACAACATAGATTGGCTTGTAGGGCATATCCCTTTCAAGATCTTCTTTGGCCCCAGAACTATCTGATAGAAAGCCGGCACATCCGTGGGAATGAAGCTTCTTCTTCCAGGCACTAATCCAGAGTGTTGTGCTACCACTTCAATTTAGAGGCTGATCATGATTGCCAGGTATGAAAACCAATCCCTTCTCTTTAGATCTATTTTATTGAGGATGAACATGTTCTAAATTAGTGGTTTTTTAACCCTAAGATCCTACTTTTGTTATCACTTGTTAGAATCTTGAACTGTGGGTAGAACTTTGATCTTCACATGATAACCTTAACCTATTCTTGACTTTTTTCAGGAACAAAATCATCATTAAATCTGAAATTACTACTCACTAGAACTACAAGTTCTTTATGTTAACCCCTAGCATGCTTCATCCTGCATCACATACGAAGCTCCGCATTCAACTGCCTTGCTCACAGTCGAGAGGTGTTAGTTGGAAAACTCCTAAAATCCCACCATCTACTGCTTGACTCACAGTTTGGAAAATCAAGCCTGGGGACTTCAATAGCCCCGTATTCAACTACCTTGCTCATAGTCCAGAGATGTTAGCTGGGAAACTCCTGAAATCCCACCATCTATCGCTTGACTCATAGTTTGGCAAATCAAGATGGGAGACTCCAGAAGCCCCATATTCAACTACCTTGCTCACAGTTTGGAGATGTCAATTGGGAAACTCCTAAAATCCCACCATCTACCGCTTGACTCATAGTTTGAAAAATCAAGTAGGAAGACTCCAGAAGCCTTGCATTCAACTGCATTGTTCACAGTCCAGGGATGTCAACTGAGAAGCTCCTAAAATCCCACCATCTATCGCTTGACTCACAGCCTGGCGAATCAAAAAGCTCCAGAAGTACTGCACTTGGGTCTACATGACTTCAAGACCAGAAGAGAAGGGACGAAGTATTCTTAGAAACCTTCATGCCAATCCTATGGTTTCAAAGTCAGCCTGAGGTGACTAAGGCTTGGGAAAGGCATGCACACATGGCTACCATGAAGCCTATCTTCTTACCATGCGGAAGGGTAAAGGAGCTGAAGGAAAAATAAAAACTAGACTAAGCTCATTAATCGAGTTGGACTATTTCTTCATTACAAAGATAAGTCCCTCACAAACTCTAAAGGATTCTTTGGAAGTATTTCAAAGCAAAAAAAAAAAAGAAAAAAAAAATGAACAGGGCAAACCAGTTGGAAAGAAAATATGTTTTCATTAATCAATGTCCTCTTTACATCCTTTGAAGGCTCTTGAAAGGCCAGGAAGCCTCCCAGAGAATCTAAGTTACAAGAAAAGAAGAAAATCTTCAAGCCTCGCTCACCGGCTCCTTTCCTGGCCGGCGAGTGACCCCTTCTAGCGAAGCCGCGTCGTAGGTGGCAGTGGCTCCAACTTCGACTTTGGCCACCTTCGGCTACATCTCTACAGCAGGAATCCTCAGTCGCACGAGGAAGGGTAGCTCGGGGAGGATGTCTTCCAACCCCTTTGACCCAAGGAGGTGAATGGCCTTGCCATGGAAGTCGTTGAACCCCTGGTGCTAGGAGTCCAACACCGCCTCGATAACCTTATCGTTGAAGGCCTCGGATGCCTTGAACTTGGAGATAGCCTCGGTAGCTTCCTTCTTGGCCACCTCCATTAGCACGATGGCCACCATGGCCTTCTCCAAGGTGGCCATGGTCTTGGCCGCTTCCTCATCAAGTTTCATGATAATTACATTATATACACATATAAAAATATTAATTTAATAATTAAACTATCTTTATTTATATTAAATTAATATTTTTATATATTATTTATAGAAAAAACACTATCATTATGAAGAGCTCAATTTTTGAAGTCTAACGGTACAAACAACATGCAAATCGAATTTCAAACGGGCCCAGAATTGAATTTTAAAGTTTATTCAATAAATGCATGGATTTTGAAGCAGCCGGTCCACCATGGACCAGATGCTTGGTCTATGAACGGGAGAACGGTTTATCAGCAGCCATTGCTGCCAGTCCATGACCCAAACCCGTGGACCATAGTCGCCATTCCACATCACCCGACCATCGGAGCCTTCCCCCACCATTCCCCTCACTACCGGGAGGCCTTGCACCGTTCGCCTATCACTGAAGACCCACCGTCACCACCAGAAAACCACCGAGCACCTACCTTCTTCATTTTAGCCACCGTTCACCCAAGCCACTACTGGACTTGCCGCACCCTACCACCGACGCCACCACCTCGAGCCACCGGTGCCACCTCCTCCACTAGAAAAGCAACGAAAGCCACCACCGACCGTTGTCCCCCACAGTTTTCTCCTCCTCCCTACCGTGGACCACCATCCCTACTCTACCACTGCTCACCACTGCCATCACGGCCACCCATCACCATTTCTCCCTGCCCATCACCACCTGTGTCTTGAGGGGATGCTGAGAACCTATCAACGATCGAAAAATCCATGATCCAGCCATTCCCCAAGCTGATTGTCCCCTCCATTCTCTATTCAACTGCCATCCACCACCAGTGCTCATCCCACCACTACCGTTTGGCCACCAAAGCACTACAAGGAGATGCATAATCATAGTAGGAGAAGGTGTCTAAGTTTGATTTGGGATTCAAAAACTCAGGGATTCAAGGATTCGGTGTTGCAAGAGCCCATGATGGGGGACAAGATGAGGGGAAGGACCGTTAGCGAGCTGAGAAGTCACCAGGGATTTGGGTATCACTATATTTTTTTATTTTTCTATTTTTTAAGGAGGTGGTGAAAGAAATAATAGAGATGGAAGAAAAAAGTTTGGACTCTCATGAACTTTGGGACTCACACTCACGGAGAGACCTCTCACCTCTAGGACATCTCACCCACCTCGTTGCATGGAGCCGTTAGGATAAATCTCAAAGGACATGAGGGCGGTAAAAAAGATGGAATCAAAGAAAAGGGAATAACTAGACATGATGCGAAGCAACATGTCCTGGGATTGTACCTCTCATGCTCTCCTTATAAAGCGATTGATTTGCACCTCTCGTGCTCTCCTTGCAAAGCAATTAATTTGCACCTCTCGTGCTCTCCTTGTGGAGTGATTAGTGGGCCTCTCATCCTCTCCATGTAGAGTGAACGAAAAATCTCTCTTCTAAAATTTCTTTATCATTATTATTTTTTTCATACATCAAGGGGATCCTTTTATAATTGACCCTAGCCCTTGGATTACATGGAATGAAGAGAAAAGAGAGGAGGTAGCAACATGTTGCCTTGTGGGTGGATTTGCATGAAAGGGAAGCACCACATAACTTCCATAACAGGTGGGTAGTACAAGAAAAAAAACTCATTAAATAGGAAACAGCGGGAGGACACCCATATGCTGCTTAATCTGCCTAGATGCCATATGAGTTCCTTCCATCTTCTCTTGGGCGGTCCACAACTTCCATATGGGATGCTGATCTGCTTCCTTTTTGGGCCTGGATGATGTCATGAAGATCTTGGGATGCCTAATAAGGTGGATGATGCTTGCCTTGACTAGGACTCCACGTGGCTACTGAGGTGGCTGGGTCTCGAGTCCCCATCATTCCCCTGGAGTGGGGAGAACTCAACCCCATCGAGTATGGATCAGCAAGGGCTTTGGTGGAATCAAATCCAATCAAATCAAAAGAGGCTCTGCTCCAAGATTCATTTAGCTCTGAAAATCATGCATCTCTGAAAATCATGCAGCTTTGAGGATCGTGTAGCTTTAAGGATCGTGTGATGTAGGACGGACCAATAAATCCTAGAGCTAAGGACCTTAATGGCATCAGTGAAATAATTAATGAAGTAATTAAAGATAAAAACTAGAAGATAGTCAATGCAATTAAAGAATTTAAACTAAGAAATGATCCTAATCAAATCAAGTTCCAATCTAGAAATTCACCTAATCGGCATGCACAGTCAATATTCAAGATATTGGACCGTTGATCGTTAGAGAATGACCACTAGGTTAGGGCTATCCCATTTTAATAAAATTAGATCTAATTAAATAAAAGATAAGACAATTAGTATCAATATAGAAATTGATTAGATCTATACTAAGTTATCGAAGTGGTCTCACCCAAAACATGGAATATCACAAATCTTGGAAGAGTGAGATTGTCTAGAGGTGGTCAAAATCCTAGACCAGCAGTTCACGAGCGAGGTGGGTCAGAAGCTGTCAGACCTGGATCACCAAAAACAAACAATATTATCAATCCCAAATCAAATAAGATAAATAGAAACCGGAAAACCCAATGCTTTGAGATCTGTGTCTAATTCTAATCCTCTCTAAAAACTATGCTTGTCTTTGGGACTGCTCTGAGATCCGTGTGGATCTCCTCTTGCCTTCACGTTCGTACTGGATACCTCCTTCTCCACGAATCGAAACCAGGGAACAGGGGAAGGCTTGCAGGGAGGAACTCCGGTGAGGCTTCACCAGTGATAGCACTGGGGCGAAAATGGTGGCACCGATGGAAGGCGGCTGGTACGGTGACCATCGTGTCTAGTCATGGACCTGTCCGATCGAGAGGAAGGCAACAATCGTTGGAGACGTTCGGTCTGGATGGACGACCAGAGGAGTCCTTCAGGGGGGGTGGCCGGGAATGTCAGCCGACTATGGTTGACTCTGAATGGAAGACAATGATGGTTCCGATCGGTGAGAAGAGGAATCGGGTGGTCCGTGGGAACTCGGGACCTAAGAATCCAGCATAGACATGGCAAAATCAGCGATGATGTCGGATGAGGGCATCGATGATTAGGTGGGTCAGGGGTCGGAGGGTTCGGCTACTCTGAATTTCTAGATATAATTTTCGGATAGAAAAGAGGCGGAGATGGCAGATCTGACGGTGGACGTCTCTAGACAGGAGGAGGGCCACGGAGGATTCAAGCGACTATGGAGGCACTGCTTGGAGGGGAGGATGTGGGTGGCTCTGGATGGTGAGTAGCATGATGGTCGATGGAGATGAGTTGAAATAGGGGAGGCGCTTCATGGGTTGTGGATGCTTATCGATTGTGTGCTTGAGATGTTTGACTCAATGGAAGGAGGAAGAAGCAATAGACAGGAAAGGGAAAAAGATTAGGAGGGATAGGAGAGGAATAAGGAGAATAGATTGAGAGAATAAGAGGGATAAAAGAAGAAGGAGAACCAGGAAGAGGAATACGAGAAGTAGAACTAGGAAGAGAGAAGAGCAGGGGAGAAGAAGGGAAGGTGGAAGAGGGGAAGGAGTCGGATACATCCAGATTTTTCTCAAAATATTCTTTTCACTAATTTTATTCATGACAAAACATCTTAAATAAAGCAACTAAACAACTGATAAAGATAAAAATAAATTATAAACAAATTGATAAGATAAATCCTAAAATAGACCCAAACAAAAATTGAAACTACTAAGGGATTTCGATGACTCGAAACAGAAATAAAAACTGATCTCCGATTCGAAGATATCCCAAAGCTTTCATGATTTATGCTGGGTGTGCTTCAAGATTCATGCTAGGATGTCCATCATGATTCGTGCTGGGATGTCCATCAAGATTCATGCTGGGATGTCCATCAAGATTATCGGGATCTTGGCTGGGTTGGGCTGAAACTGGGATTTGGGCTGAGCTGGCACCGGGATCTAGGCTAGACTGGGCTAGCATAGGATCTGGACTGGACTAGCATCAGCTCGATGTCCCCATCACCGTGTGGCTTAAAGTCAGCAACAAGTGTGTAGCACTACTTTCACGATCGAGCGGGGACTCTCCTTCTCACAGGTTAATGCAGAGTGTGATAGAGATGGAAATTCGGTGAACAACTTTGCCAGTAATAGTGCTGGGAATGCAGCGCCTCAGGGAGAGGGAGGTGCGGCTTGTTCCAACAACCAGCGGCGGCATGGTGGAGAGAAGGGTGGCACGGAAGTTGGCATGGCTCGGTGGCATCGATCGGCAGGGGAGGGGGCTTTGGAGGCGAAGATTGGTAGGGTGGCGGCAAGGTTTGTTAGTAGTGGGAGGAGGCTAAGACCATCGACAGATCCGAATGGCTTTGGGTGCATGGCATCCATCTGATGGCCTAGGGCAATTTTGGTCAGTGGGAGGAGCTTGGTAGGAGATGGTTGCTCAGTGGCGCAGGGGCTCTTGAGCTTAACCTGGATGCCATCATGGATGGGCTCCCAATCGATGGAGGAGTCGAGGCGGGGGGGCACGATCTACAGTACCTTGCAATCGGTGATGCCAAGGAGGATGGGCTCATTGGTGGCGGTGAGGTAGCGGCCGTAGAGGCTCTTGACGTGTAGCACTGGGGTCGGCCCATCCATGATCTCCACTGTCCATCGGGCATTCCGGGACTCAATATGGTTGGAGGCTTGTTAAGAGGCAGAGAGGTGGGGGCTCAGCCTGGGTGGAGGTCGACAGAGATGGATCTTCCGATGGGGCTCTCTTGTTGGGAAGGGCAGCGATGGGGAAGAGGACGGCACAGCAGTAGACAACATCGACGATAAGAAAGACCTGCTTTCAGTTGACCCAATTACGGGCGTAGGGGCTAGACTCGTTGATGGTGACCTAGGTAAAGTTGGCGATGACCTGAAGGGGGATGGGGATGTCACTAAAGCAGGGCGGTGGAGCAAGAACAGGGGAGAGAGAGAATGGTTGGGTCGGTAAGGGGGATCTGGGATGATTCAGGAAGATGAAGCATATCCTAATTCTCTAGCTCTGATACCAAAATTGATGGGGGACAAGATGAGGGGAAGGACCGTTAGCGAGCTGAAAAGTCACTAGAGATTAGGGTATCACTAGATTTTTTTTATTTTTTTATTTTTTAAGGAGGTGGCGAAGGAAACAATGGAGATGGAAGATAGAAGAGTGGATTCTCATGAACTTTAGAACTCACACTCACGAAGAGACCTCTCACCTCTAGGGCATCTCACCCACCTCGCTACATGGAGCCATTAGGATAAATCTCAAAAGACATGAGGGCGATAAAGAAGGTGGAATCAAAGGGAAGGGAATAACTAGACATAATGTGAAGCAATATCCTGGGGTTGCACCTCTCTGCTCTCCTTATAGAGTGATTAATTTGCATCTCTTGTACTCTCCTTGCAGAACGATTAATTTGCACATCTCGTTCTCTCCTTACGGAGCGATTAGTGGGCCTCTCACCCTCTCCATGCGGAGCGAACGAAGAATCTCTCTTCTAAAATTTCTTCATCATTATTATTTTTTTATATATGAAGGGGGTCCTTTTATAATTGACCCTAGCCATTAAATTATATGGAATGAAGAGAAAAGAAGGGAGGCAGCAACATGTTGCTTTGTGGGTGGATTTGTATGAAAGGGAGGCACCACATAACTTCCATAAGAGGTGGGTGGTTGGTGTGGACACCAGAAGCCGAAAGAAACTTCACTCCAACAAGGTTAGCCTTATCCCAATTTGGATCGAAGATAATTAGGTTACCTTGTATCCTTTAGTTCAAAAATATTTTATTTTCAAGAGTCATTTCCTTTTCAAGAGTCCTGTAATTAATTTTGAGTTTCAAATCAAGAGTGTTTATTGAGTCCTGTAATTACTTTTTAAATTTCATTTCCTGTTTTAAAGTCTAGGTCAGTCAAGTCAGTTCAGTTGAGTTAAGTCTAATTCAGTTGAGTTAAGTCTAATCAAGTCTTAAAGCCATGAAAGCCAGCAACAAGACTCAAATTCTAGACCCCAAAATTTGACCACATGAAGAAGAGAAGACACATCAACCAAGCAAGAGAAAAGGACCATCAACTAGGACCACTGGGCGCCACATGTCATTCTTATCCAAGTAGAAGACCACCTCACCATGCCACGTCATCAGGTGCCACTTCACCAGCCACCTCATCACCCTTTGGGTGCCAACAAGGAAGATTCAAATTCAAGGAGGTTGGCCACATCCCTCCAAGTCCTCCACCAAATCCTCCAACCCCCCCCACATCCCTCCAAACTCTCAACCAAATCCTCCAACCCCCCTTGTAATCCTCCTCGATTTGGGGAGTTTTTAAATTTCAAAAGCTAGCTTTGTGAGGCTATTAAAAGCCTTGGACGCCCATTGTAAAGGAGATTGATTTAGGGATGAGATGAATGAAAAATGAAGTTGAAGTTGAAGTTGTAGTCTTATATTATTTCTTTGAGTGATTGTTCCTAAGCCCCCTTCCCCCCCACTCGAATCTACTTTCTTCTCCAAGCCATCCAACGCCAAGTTCAAGAAGGATACATTGGAGCCGGCCAAACCATCTCAGACTTCCTTCCTTGCTCATAAATTATTCCATCCCTTCCATATGCCTGCTTTCTTCTTCCTTAACTTTTGATCTTCATTGCAGGGTCCTTCGAAGTCTTTGAGTTGTGAACAAGGTTCCCCTTGACAATGAACCAACAAGCTGAAGCCCAAGCCCAGCGTTCTGATCTCTGTTATCCGAGTTCTCCAGTCCAGAGCATCGGTAGTTTCAAGGTTTGAAATCATTAGAAGGTTGGAAAGCTCAACAAGGCAAGTCCTCAATCATTAGCCCTTATTGTCTAGATCTTCTTCCTTCTTAGTTTTAGGATTGTGTCTAATCATGTAATAGTCCCTTTTCATGTAATCCTTAAGACTTATTATGATGAGTACAATGCTAGTGTAATTAGGTTTCATTGCTCTACAAACACGAATCAAATCACTAATCATATGCTTGCCACATCATCTTGGTATCAGAGCATGGTAGAATAAGTTCCTGATTGCATAGCATTAAGTCCTTGAAGTACTTGGATCGGGGGCGTTACCAGGCCGTCCGGTCTTAGGAGAAAGTAGGGTTTAAACACCCTCTCTTCCCATTCCACGGGGATCTCCTAAGGCGTGTCGGGGTGCCATTGTGATTGACCCGTGAAAAAGAAAGCCAAAGGACTTCTTAGATTTCATTTGTGAATTTTGCATTGGGCACGTTCTGTTTTTCTGCTTGCTGTATTTTCTGTAGGCTGACTGTAATCCGCCTGCAACTCCAAAGGCAAGTCACTGATTTTTTATTGAAATATTTTCTTTCTTGTTCCTTTTTAAGTCAGTTATCACCATATTAAATTTCATCATCAGAAAAAAATTATAAAAAAAATAAAAATTTCTGCAGTTCGACACTATCATTAGGGTTCTGTTCTGTCCTTTTTATTTATCTTCAATTGTAGGATCTGCTTAGAGTAGTACAGATTTTATTTTTAAAATTCCTTTCACCTGCATTGAAACATATAAGTTAGTAATCCTCTGTGAATTTTTCAAAATTTTTGGACATTTTTTTCATCACGTTTTCCACATCACTTTCAAATTGCAACACACTTCTGCAGCACCTTTGCATTTCATTCATCTCATGAGAAATCAAATTAAGGGCATCAATTTGACATAGGGTCAGGATTTCATCACCTGTCCCTAGCCCAAAAATCACCAACCAGCATATCGATCCCAACCCATTAATTAAAATTGAGTAGAACGTTAATTGCCCTAGTGGGTTAGGGACACCAACAAATTGGGTTCAGGTTAGGGTCAAGTTAACTGTGTCAGCTAATTGGTGTGTGCTTACTGGCTTGGTGTCTAGGATTGGTGCATCAGGGCTTGTGATTTGGTCCGCTTACCTGGCCAATCTCAGATTGGTGTCTAAGGTTGGCAATCAGGGACCTTCACTCCCCACCACCTACCTGGCTAAGTCCCATAAGTACTACTAGCTAGTTGGTTCACTTAATTAGACCTCTAATTTGTGCTCTAGGTCTAGGAAACCTTAGCTCGAGCTTGAGTCCATTTGTATGCATGACAAGTAGAGCAGGGACACCATATTCACCAATCCAAGCCCAGTCCAGTGTAGCCATGGACCCGAATCTTGAAACCATGCTGAAAGGCCTAAATGATCTAATGGTCCAATTGAACCAAATGCTGGCTAAACAATTTTCCTTAGACCAACCAACTCCTACTTTCCCATTAGCTCATATGAATGATAGGAGTAAGAACCCTGAAGTACAAGTTAAGTTCATGAATACTCAAGACTTAGGGTATCCTCAAACTGAAGGGCTAGGGAAGGAAGAAGGCAAGTCTGAACCTAGTAAATATGTGTATGAGACTAACATAAGTTTAATAGATGAATATGAAGGGGAAGACTGTGAAGAGAACAACTTTAATACCTTACCTGAGGAAACCTTTGGTAAAGAAAAGATTATTGAGCCTAGTCCTGAAACATCGAAACAACCAAAATTTAGTGAGGACTTGGTTCCCGTAAGACAATGCCCTCAGGAAGAACCCAATACTTTAGCTTCGACACAAGAACTCCTTCAGGTACCTGAGAAGAAGCCAATCATTATTTTAGAAGACTTTCCTGATGACCTTCAACTACCTAGAAGCATCCCGCCTATAGATCAAAATTCTAATCTTAAGGTCATCTTGAGTAGCCAAGGTCTGTTTCAAGATTCCCCTAAATTATACCAAGTCTCGGATTCCTATTTCCTGCCTTTCCCTGAGTCTTATCATAATTTTAGAGATATTAAGTTTCATTTGGATGAGATTACTAGGATGCATGAGCTTTTAAAGCCTATTCCTTTTGCTACCTACTTTTGGAAAACCTTATGGCATTTGCTAGGAACCCATGGTAAATTCTCATGTGCATACCAGACCAGGGTCAAACCTAGAGAGTCATTAATCTGTTAGGTTTAGGCCCTAGAGAGTCCAATAAAATTCCTCTCAATAAAGATGCCTATTTCAGTTTGCATTTCGTAAGTGCTTGTGTAAGTTTCTGAGTCTGCTGAGTCTTTTGCACAGCATGTCACAAATCTGCATAAAGAAATCAGTAATAAGATCAACCTGAGCAATGAAACTTATAAACACTTAGCTGACTCACATAAGAGGGCTAAAGAATTCTGTGAAGGGGATTATGCGATGATTTGGCTCAACCCTGAACGGTTTCCCCCTGGAACCATAAAGAAGCTGCATGCCCGCGGAGCGGGACATTTTAAGATCTTAAAGAAAATAGGGCCTAATGCATATGTTTTGGAACTTCCACCTGATATGGGTATTAGTACAACCTTCAATGTTTCAGACCTAGTAGAATACAAAGAACCACTACTAATACCTAGTGAGCCTTTTGAGCCAGAAACTTTCATTGAGAGTGAACATATTTCTGAGTGTCCACCACCAACCTTACCTGAGCAGAGAGAGAGGATTGAGAGAATCCTGGATGACAAGATCATTACTACCAGGAATAAGGACTATCAACATACCTGGTTCAATGGCAAGGTCGACCTGAGTCCGACAACTCTTGGATTACTCGAGAGGACCTGCAAAGACTTAACCCAGACCTGTTCGAGCATTACCAGGGCAAAACTGAACCATACTCGACTGGGTCGAGTTCTGCCCACCCCAGGAGAATTGGTGTGGACACCAGAAGCCGAAAGAAACTTCACTCCAACAAGGTTAGCCTTATCCCAATTTGGATCGAAGATAATTAGGTTACCTTGTATCCTTTAGTTCAAAAATATTTTATTTTCAAGAGTCATTTCCTTTTCAAGAGTCCTGTAATTAATTTTGAGTTTCAAATCAAGAGTGTTTATTGAGTCCTGTAATTACTTTTAAAATTTCATTTCCTGTTTTAAAGTCTAGGTCAGTCAAGTCAGTTCAGTTGAGTTAAGTCTAATTCAGTTGAGTTAAGTCTAATCAAGTCTTAAAGCCATGAAAGCCAGTAACAAGACTCAAATTCTAGACCCCAGAATTTGACCACATGAAGAAGAGAAGACACATCAACCAAGCAAGAGAAAAGGACCATCAACTAGGACCATTGGGCGCCACATGTCATTCTTATCCAAGTAGAAGACCACCTCACCATGCCACATCATCAGGTGCCACTTCACCAGCCACCTCATCACCCTTTGGGCGCCAACAAGGAAGATTCAAATTCAAGGAGGTTGGCCACATCCCTCCAAGTCCTCCACCAAATCCTCCAACCCCCCCCACATCCCTCCAAACTCTCAACCAAATCCTCCAACCCCCCTTGTAATCCTCCTCGATTTGGGGAGTTTTTAAATTTCAAAAGCTAGCTTTGTGAGGCTATTAAAAGCCTTGGACGCCCATTGTAAAGGAGATTGATTTAGGGATGAGATGAATGAAAAATGAAGTTGAAGTTGAAGTTGTAGTCTTATATTATTTCTTTGAGTGATTGTTCCTAAGCCCCCTTCCCCCCCACTCGAATCTACTTTCTTCTCCAAGCCATCCAACGCCAAGTTCAAGAAGGATACATTGGAGCCGGCCAAACCATCTCAGACTTCCTTCCTTGCTCATAAATTATTCCATCCCTTCCATATGCCTGCTTTCTTCTTCCTTAACTTTTGATCTTCATTGCAGGGTCCTTCGAAGTCTTTGAGTTGTGAACAAGGTTCCCCTTGACAATGAACCAACAAGCTGAAGCCCAAGCCCAGCGTTCTGATCTCTGTTATCCGAGTTCTCCAGTCCAGAGCATCGGTAGTTTCAAAGTTTGAAATCATTAGAAGGTTGGAAAGCTCAACAAGGCAAGTCCTCAATCATTAGCCCCTATTGTCTAGATCTTCTTCCTTCTTAGTTTTAGGATTGTGTCTAATCATGTAATAGTCCCTTTTCATGTAATCCTTAAGACTTATTATGATGAGTACAATGCTAGTGTAATTAGGTTTCATTGCTCTACAAACACGAATCAAATCACTAATCATATGCTTGCCGCATCATCTTGGTATCAGAGCATGGTAGAATAAGTTCCTGATTGCATAGCATTAAGTCCTTGAAGTACTTGGATCGGGGGCGTTACCAGGCCGTCCGGTCTTAGGAGAAAGTAGGGTTTAAACACCCTCTCTTCCCATTCCACGGGGATCTCCTAAGACGTGTCGGGGTGCCATTGTGATTGACCCGTGAAAAAGAAAGCCAAAGGACTTCTTAGATTTCATTTGTGAATTTTGCATTGGGCACGTTTTGTTTTTCTGCTTGCTGTATTTTCTGTAGGCTGACTGTAATCCGCCTGCAACTCCAAAGGCAAGTCACTGATTTTTTATTGAAATATTTTCTTTCTTGTTCCTTTTTAAGTCAGTTATCACCATATTAAATTTCATCATCAGAAAAAAATTATAAAAAAAATAAAAATTTCTGCAGTTCGACACTATCATTAGGGTTCTGTTCTGTCCTTTTTATTTATCTTCAATTGTAGGATCTGCTTAGAGTAGTACAGATTTTATTTTTAAAATTCCTTTCACCTGCATTGAAACATATAAGTTAGTAATCCTCTGTGAATTTTTCAAAATTTTTGGATATTTTTTTCATCACGTTTTCCACATCACTTTCAAACTGCAACACACTTCTGCAGCACCTTTGCATTTCATTCATCTCATGAGAAATCAAATTAAGGGCATCAATTTGACATAGGGTCAGGATTTCATCACCTGTCCCTAGCCCAAAAATCACCAACCAGCATATCGATCCCAACCCATTAATTAAAATTGAGTAGAACGTTAATTGCCCTAGTGGGTTAGGGATACCAACAAATTGGGTTCAGGTTAGGGTCAAGTTAACTGTGTTAGCTAATTGGTGTGTGCTTACTGGCTTGGTGTCTAGGATTGGTGCATCAGGGCTTGTGATTTGGTCCGCTTACCTGGCCAATCTCAGATTGGTGTCTAAGGTTGGCAATCAGGGACCTTCACTCCCCACCACCTACCTGGCTAAGTCCCATAAGTACTACTAGCTAGTTGGTTCACTTAATTAGACCTCTAATTTGTGCTCTAGGTCTAGGAAACCTTAGCTCGAGCTTGAGTCCATTTGTATGCATGACAAGTAGAGCAGGGACACCATATTCACCAATCCAAGCCCAGTCCAGTGTAGCCATGGACCCGAATCTTGAAACCATGCTGAAAGGCCTAAATGATCTAATGGTCCAATTGAACCAAATGCTGGCTAAACAATTTTCCTTAGACCAACCAACTCCTACTTTCCCATTAGCTCATATGAATGATAGGAGTAAGAACCCTGAAGTACAAGTTGAGTTCATGAATACTCAAGACTTAGGGTATCCTCAAACTGAAGGGCTAGGGAAGGAAGAAGGCAAGTCTGAACCTAGTAAATATGTGTATGAGACTAACATAAGTTTAATAGATGAATATGAAGGGGAAGACTGTGAAGAGAACAACTTTAATACCTTACCTGAGGAAACCTTTGGTAAAGAAAAGATTATTGAGCCTAGTCCTGAAACATCAGAACAACCAAAATTTAGTGAGGACTTGGTTCCCGTAAAACAATGCCCTCAGGAAGAACCCAATACTTTAGCTTCGACACAAGAACTCCTTCAGGTACCTGAGAAGAAGCCAATCATTATTTTAGAAGACTTTCCTGATGACCTTCAACTACCTAGAAGCATCCCGCCTATAGATCAAAATTCTAATCTTAAGGTCATCATGAGTAGCCAAGGTCTGTTTCAAGATTCCCCTAAATTATCCCAAGTCTCGGATTCCTATTTCCTGCCTTTCCCTGAGTCTTATCATAATTTTAGAAATATTAAGTTTCATTTGGATGAGATTACTAGGATGCATGAGCTTTTAAAGCCTATTCCTTTTGCTACCTACTTTTGGAAAACCTTATGGCATTTGCTAGGAACCCATGGTAAATTCTCATGTGCATACCAGACCAGGGTCAAACCTAGAGAGTCATTAATCTGTTAGGTTTAGGCCCTAGAGAGTCCAATAAAATTCCTCTCAATAAAGATGCCTAGTTCAGTTTGCATTTCGTAAGTGCTTGTGTAAGTTTCTGAGTCTGCTGAGTCTTTTGCACAGCATGTCACAAATCTGCATAAAGAAATCAGTAATAAGATCAACCTGAGCAATGAAACTTATAAACACTTAGCTGACTCACATAAGAGGGCTAAAGAATTCTGTGAAGGGGATTATGCGATGATTAGGCTCAACCCTGAACGGTTTCCCCCTGGAACCATAAAGAAGCTGCATGCCCGCGGAGCGGGACATTTTAAGATCTTAAAGAAAATAGGGCCTAATGCATATGTTTTGGAACTTCCACCTGATATGGGTATTAGTACAACCTTCAATGTTTCAGACCTAGTAGAATACAAAGAACCACTACTAATACCTAGTGAGCCTTTTGAGCCAGAAACTTTCATTGAGAGTGAACATATTTCCGAGTGTCCACCACCAACCTTACCTAAGCAGAGAGAGAGGATTGAGAGAATCCTGGATGACAAGATCATTACTACCAGGAATAAGGACTATCAGCGATACCTGGTTCAATGGCAAGGTCGACCTGAGTCCGACAACTCTTGGATTACTCGAGAGGACCTGCAAAGACTTAACCCAGACCTGTTCGAGCATTACCAGGGCAAAACTGAACCATACTCGACTGGGTCGAGTTCTGCCCACCCCAGGAGAATTGGTGTGGACACCAGAAGCTGAAAGAAACTTCACTCCAACAAGGTTAGCCTTATCCCAATTTGGATCGAAGATAATTAGGTTACCTTGTATCCTTTAGTTCAAAAATATTTTATTTTCAAGAGTCATTTCCTTTTCAAGAGTCCTGTAATTAATTTTGAGTTTCAAATCAAGAGTGTTTATTGAGTCCTGTAATTACTTTTAAAATTTCATTTCCTGTTTTAAAGTCTAGGTCAGTCAAGTCAGTTCAGTTGAGTTAAGTCTAATTCAGTTGAGTTAAGTCTAATCAAGTCTTAAAGCCATGAAAGCCAGCAACAAGACTCAAATTCTAGACCCCAGAATTTGACCACATGAAGAAGAGAAGACACATCAACCAAGCAAGAGAAAAGGACCATCAACTAGGACCATTGGGCGCCACATGTCATTCTTATCCAAGTAGAAGACCACCTCACCATGCCACGTCATCAGGTGCCACTTCACCAGCCACCTCATCACCCTTTGGGCGCCAACAAGGAAGATTCAAATTCAAGGAGGTTGGCCACATCCCTCCAAGTCCTCCACCAAATCCTCCAACCCCCCCCACATCCCTCCAAACTCTCCACCAAATCCTCCAACCCCCCTTGTAATCCTCCTCGATTTGGGGAGTTTTTAAATTTCAAAAGCTAGCTTTGTGAGGCTATTAAAAGCCTTGGATGCCCATTGTAAAGGAGATTGATTTAGGGATGAGATGAATGAAAAATGAAGTTGAAGTTGAAGTTGTAGTCTTATATTATTTCTTTGAGTGATTGTTCCTAAGCCCCCTTCCCCCCCACTCGAATCTACTTTCTTCTCCAAGCCATCCAACGCCAAGTTCAAGAAGGATACATTGGAGCCGGCCAAACCATCTCAGACTTCCTTCCTTGCTCATAAATTATTCCATCCCTTCCATATGCCTGCTTTCTTCTTCCTTAACTTTTGATCTTCATTGCAGGGTCCTTCGAAGTCTTTGAGTTGTGAACAAGGTTCCCCTTGACAATGAACCAACAAGCTGAAGCCCAAGCCCAGCGTTCTGATCTCTGTTATCCGAGTTCTCCAGTCCAGAGCATCGATAGTTTCAAGGTTTGAAATCATTAGAAGGTTGGAAAGCTCAACAAGGCAAGTCCTCAATCATTAGCCCCTATTGTCTAGATCTTCTTCCTTCTTAGTTTTAGGATTGTGTCTAATCATGTAATAGTCCCTTTTCATGTAATCCTTAAGACTTATTATGATGAGTACAATGCTAGTGTAATTAGGTTTCATTGCTCTACAAACACGAATCAAATCACTAATCATATGCTTGCCGCATCAGTGGTACAAGGAACAAAAACTAATTAAATAGGGGAAAGAGGGAGGGCGCCCATATGTTGCTTAATCTGTCTGGATGCCATATTTCCATCTTCTCTTGGGTGGTCCACAACTTTCATATGGGGCGCTGATCTGCTTCCCTTTTGGGCCTGGATGATGTCATGAAGATCTTGGGATGCCTATTAGGGAGGATGATGCCAGCCATGACTAGGACTCAACGTTGCTACTGAGATGGCTGGGTCTCGGGTCCCCATCAGCCCAGATCAGACTCTAGGTAGCCAGAGAAGGAAGGAGGGAGCCGATCAATCAATCATGATGACATCGGATGGCCGAGAATTCTTCATGTGATATCTACTCGATCTGGAACCCGATTGAGTCCAAATTTGACTGGGACGAAGCCCTAAATGAGCTATATTTAAAAGACCCCTGGGTTATGAGAAAGAGCATCTTAGAGATAGGAGTACGGTATAGGATAGAAGGTCTAATTTTGGATTGTGGGTTGGCCTTTAAGAGTGAGATTTCTTAGAGGAGAGTTCTACCCCCTACACCATCTTCAAGCCTACTCCATCTCCAAGATCAAAATCCAAGGAGAAAGAAGCAGAGAAACCAGTTCTCTCTGAGGAGTACGAAGGAAGAAGGAAGTTCGCCGACCATCTTCTCAACGAGGCTATGCCAATCTACTTCAATCCTTGTTCCATTTTTTTTTGGTTTATTTAGTTGTTTTCAATTTCTTATAATTGAATTTTCTTTAATACAATATTTATTTTTCTATACTTTAAATTCATGTTTTTTAATTTTATTGCAAGTAGATGCTAAGATCCGACTAGTGGATCGAGCGTATCCCAGTTTTATTTTTCTGTCACACTTTTGATATCTATTTATCCTAACTTCAAAATATTTTCTTTTATTTCATAAAAATCAAAGATTTCAAATTATATTAAGCACTGCCTTCTCCGTGGATTCGACCTGACTCACCATTCCTACATGTTTTATTTTATATAGAAGTCGGTTAGTTAAACTGATAGTCATGGTGTCTTAATGACATCACAGCCTATCAAGTTTTTGGCATCGTTGCCGGGGAATGCATGAATGCTAATATGTTTGATTTATTTTATTTCTTATAAATTCAAGTGTACTAATTTTTTTCTTGTTTTTTGGGCAGAACAAAAAAATTAAAAAAAAAGGAAAAAAGGGAAACAAAGAGGAGAAGGAAATTTTTGCGATTTTGGTGAGAACAACCCTAACCCTAGATTCATTCCTTTTTTTTTTACTTTCTTTTAATTAGTTTCCTTCTTTTCAACATAACAAAAAAATAAAAAATATATTTATATTTGATTTTTGTTAGCTTCTTTCTTTTCAAACTAATCTAAAAAGAAAAATTCTAAAAAAAATCCTTTTAAATTCCTTCCTATTTAAGTGAACCTAAAAAATGAAAAAAATCATTAACCTTTCACATAACTGCCTTAAACATTAGATTAGATTTTCTTCTTTAATTTAGGATCTCTACTTACTTTATTTGCTTAATTTAATTTTAGTTCTTTTTCTCACGCTTAATGAACAAAGATGTTGCTCAGATGGCGAACCCAAGAAGGGGGTGAATTGGGTTTGAAATCTTTTTCACAAGTGTTGCTCAGTAAGAAACCCAAGAAGGAGGGTGAATTAGGTTTCTAAAATATCTAATAGCAAATGAGTTCCAATTCAAAAATAATTAAAGTCCTTGTGTATTGCTAGTGTTTATGAGTGCTCAAGAGTGTGCAGTGAAATTAAAATGCAAATGCAAGGTAAGGAAAGATAAATAAGAAAGAGAAAGCAACACAAACACATAAAATTTTATAGTGGTTCGGTGCACACCAAAGTACCTATGTCCACTCCCCAAGATCCACTTGGAATTTTCACTATAATCTTTCTTGATTATAGCTGATTAGTTTTTTGGGCTCACTAATTATAATCCAACTTGTTTTCACCAAGAATACAAGTCAAAACCCCTTTGGTTTTGAGGGATAACCAAAAATCTAGTTGGTTTTGTAACTTAGGCTCACCAACAACCTCCTTGATTTTATAACTTAGGCTAACCAAAAACCATTGGAAATTGTGTCCCAAAGCCAATCGCCTAGGCTGTAGGTGATTATGCTTAGTATTGTAATTTGTATATAAATTAATAAAACTTTACTTTGGCAGCTCATCACATTATTAATTTCTCTGTAATGAACTCTAATTTATGCGATGAAGTTCTTAGGACTGCACTGACTTTGATATAGAGAGGATATATTGAGTGGTCCTTTAAAAAGGTTCACAACCAAAGGATATATTATACAGGATGTCAATGTATCAAGTGTAGGTTATTGTGGTTCACATCGTTTGGTTGTCCTCTTGACCAAAGGAGTGTGGTGACACTGATGTGATCTGCAAGTGGGATGTGTGACATCTCATTGAATGTAATTCCATGGAGCTCCTTTCTACCAAAGGATTGCTCATGATTGGATATGGGTATATGTGTCCCTCCGACCTGAGGTCACCATGGTAGCTTGCAAGCAACTCCCTATGCTTTGGTGCTGGACTACCTAGATTTCTAATCCGGTGACAAAAGGTTTCTAGGTACAGGCAAGTACTTGTGAAGTAGTGGTGGACCAAGATGGAATTGACCTGTCCAAATTGTTTGGATTGAATGTCTCGCAGTGTTTCAATTTAGCAAATCCTCGACCGGGGTAGTCCTAGTGAGGAGTCACTGGACTTGCGAGGTTGAGACATGTTGTGGATTGACTCAGTTAGGGTTGGCAGTCTAACCCTAGATCATCTTGAGCATTAAAGGTCAAAGGGATGAATTATACGGTAACCATATGCCAGAGGTTTGATAAATTGCTCTCGCATCTTCGGCCTATCCGAATGCCGAGACCCATTGCTAGATGGTATCTTGTGCTGGTACTGGAAGTGTACCAGTGCTATCATTTAGGTTCAAACCTATGAGGTCACATACCATAGAGGATTTCTTCCTGATCCGGGAATCGATCAATGATTGGAAATCATTTCGGTATTAAGGTCAAACGGTCTAATTGAGCACACATTGGATTCTTTCTGGTCTACCTAGTCTGATTTGGATCGATCAGGATTGGTTTGGGTCAACCAGGAATTGTTCCTGGTAGACCAAGACTGGATCCGATTTTACTTACTATCAATTTTGGTTGAACCATTTTGGGTTTATGAACTAGTTTGATTTGGTTTTGTTAAACTGGTTTATTACATGGTTACACGGTGTTTTAAATGTTGTTTTCTCCCACTTCCCCTCTCTCAGTTTTCATGATATTTCTTCTTTCTTCCTCTGTTCGAATTACCCTATTTTGTCGATTGAATGAATTTGAACTGCTATAGATCGGATGAAGTTTGGGACTTTGAATGATGATCCTTTGCATCGTGATTTGGAAGGGGTCTCTTGTGTTTTTCTCCCGCACGACATTCGAACTCTATTTCATGCAGATTCTACCCTCTCCAGCCTACGGTTCCCAGGATTTCAAAATCGATTCAGAGCCAATCCATTTACGAGTTTGGGTTTTATCTTTTCTCCTCTCTCGATACCTTCCCTGGATTTCATGGGTGTTCTCGACCGGCATTCATGATTTTTCTCCGCCTTTGAGTTTTCTTGGTGGTAGGCCATGTGAGAAGGAGAGGTGATGCAGGATGACTTTAGGACTGCTAAACATGCATGAAAAATAGTAAAATAATTTTTTTATAATTTTTATAATTTTAATTGTAGGCTAGATTCCTAAAAAAAAGTAAAAACTAGCAAAAGGACTAGCAGTACAAAGAATCATCAGGTCGCAGGCATATTCATGCAAACCAATGAAATATCCAGGACCCGAGAGTTGAGAAACTCCCGGTTTAGGATAGCTTTTCTTCATTAAATCAAATAGTAAGAGAAGGGAAGGTTTCTTACTAGTCAGAGATTAAAATTCAATTGCAGAAGAGATCACTCACAACTCTGATCGGAGGCTGAAAGAAGAAGCCTCGGTTCCTTTGAATCTGATGGTGAATCTGGGTGGTTCGGGCAGCAAAGAAGGACTCCTTAGGGGAGGGGAAGCACCTTGGGGATCCTACAAGCATCAGAGTTAATCAAAAGAGCAATTAAAAAATAAGAAAAGGAACTATGGGTTGAAAGGAATCAGGATTAGGGTTAGAAGATGGCTGTTTGAAGCTTGTTGAAGATATCCTTGCTTGGCAGCCTAGGGCACTCCTCCTTAGATGTGTGAAGGCTTGGATGGTAGTGAGTTAGGGTGTGGAAGGAAGCTAGGACAGCAAGGAATTCGTCCAAGCACGAACCAAAACAAAACACCAACACAAGGCAATAACTCAAATTTTAGCAAATTGTATTCATAAGAAAGAGATGCTTACAAGAGGGGAAGGCGTGAGGTATTTATAGAGTTCCCATGCCTTCACTAACCATGGCTACACTTGGGTTACAAGTTCTCTTTCCAATTGGAATACAAGTCCTTTCCTGGCTAGGTTAGAAAAACAAATCCCCACTAGGTTAGGAATTGACCTAGTCTTCTCCTTTTTCCTTCATGCTTTGACTATTCCACTCAAGGACACCTCTTGGACTTGGTCAACACTTCAAGGATGCCTAGGAAGGGCATGTTGGACCTCTAGGAGCAGCAAGGGGCTGGCCCAAAGGGGCTTGGGTGCATGGGTTTGGGCCTCTGGAAGCTGGGGTGGCCTGTTAGCCTGGTAGCAGGAATATTCCCTTAAATCTGCTTCTTAAGGGCTTGGGCTAGGCACCTGGGCTTGATTTCTTTGGACTTGGATGTAGGTGGACCTTTGAAATTATGGGTGCCCTGTTCTGAGAATATGCTCTGGCATCTGGAAGGGAATCTGGGCATCTAGAGGGCATCTAGAAGGAATCAAGATTTTCGGAAGTATCTTGGATCCTGGGTTGTCACATAAAATCCAATGGGCTGATGTAGTGGCCTCTGACTCCGGGATGTGGTTTGGTGGAACTCCAAAATATGGTAACCTCCTCTCTTGTACAAAAATTGAGCTCATATTGGACTCATAACTAATATACAGGACTCAAAATAATGACTAGGTTGAGGGTTGAGACAAATCAACTAATCTCAACTTATTACAGGACTCAATTCTAGTTGATTACAAAATTTGACACATGGCTAGCTAAACCAAATAGGGCCCAGTAATCTGTCTAATCCTGGTACCCCCACCAATTCTTCCAGGGTGGGAGGAACTCGACCCCGTCGAGTGTGGGATAACTTGGCTCTCATAGTGCTCGAGTAGGTCTGGGTTGAGGCGCTGCAGATCCTCACGGGTGATCTATGAGTCCACAGATTCTAGCCGACCTTGCCACCAGACCAAATACCTCTGATAGCCTCTATTCTAGGTACATATGACTTGATCGTCCAGGACTCTCTCAATCTTTTCCTCACTATTTGGCCAATTGGTTGATAGACAATCTGGGGTGGGTTCTCTCTCAAAGGGAGGAATAAGCTCAAGATGCTTGCTAGGTATCACTGCTGGCCCCCTAGACTCTATAAGATCTGAGATGATGAAGATGGATCTAATACCTAAATCTGGTAGTATCTCACGCACATAAGCATTGGGTCCACAGATATTCATTATCTTGGATGGGCCAGCTTCGCGGGCAGAAAATCTTTACAACTACAAAATCCCCTGCAAAATTCTTTATCTCTCTTTTGGAAATTAGCCAAGTTGTTATTTATTTTATTAGTTATGTTCAGCTTTTGACTAATTTCCATATGCATATGCTGTGCAGAAGGTAGTGCAGGTGTAGACATGTAATTTGGGCTATGAATTTATTGGACTCAAAACTAATACCTAATAGACTCGACTAAACATCCCTATCAAAGGATGTTTTATTGGACTCTAAGGGACAAAACCTAACAAATTATAGACTCTTTAGGTTTGATCCTATCATGACATGTATATGAAAATTTATTATGTACTCCTAGCAAATGCCACAAAGTATACCAAAAGTAATATGCAAACCTAACGTGGGCGATAAATGAATGCAACATGCAAACTTCTACATGATGTAGGTGAATGGTTAAAGAAATATAAGAAAACTCAAGAAAAGGCAAAAAATATGAGGTGGACTCGGGGTTAGTCTCGCAGGAAAAGGGTTTTGGATTGATTGGATAGAATGGAATGCAAGAAGGTGTGTCATGAATTAGTCCTAGACTAATGAGATTTACTTTATGGGTTTGTTGTCTATCTAAAGAGTCTATATAATGGAAGAAAGGGTCATTGATTTCAGGAAAAAGATCAAGTGGAGTAAAAAAGGTGACTTCATCTGGAGGGCATTGATCTAAAGAGATTAAGTCCTTAATAAACTCTTCTGGTTCATAAATCAAAGGACCGGGCTCTCTGATTGGACTTTCTTCTAGTGGCTCCTCAAGTAAAGCTCTAATAGTGGGACTGGATTGGTCATGATCTTCTTCCTTTAAAGGTTCTTCCACTATAAGTTAGGTGTGGTTAAAATCAGCTAACTCTAGGGTGGCTTCAACCTGGGTATCTACTGGATCAACTAACACTGGATTGGCTTCTACCTGGGTTTCTACTAGATCAACTAACATTGGATTGGCTTCTACCTGGGTTTGGTCAGGGTCAACTGATTTTAGGGTATCTACTGGATCAACTAACACTGGATTGGCTTCTACCTGGGTATCTACTGGATCAACTACATTGGATTGACTTCAACCTGGGTATCTACTGGATCAACTAACACTGGATTGGCTTCTACTTGGGTTTCTACTAGATCAACTAACATTGGATTGGCTTCTACCTGGGTTTGGTCAGGGTCAACTGATTCTAGGGTGGTGGATTGGGTAAACTGGGTTTGGAATTGGGTAATTTTCTGGGCCCATTGTTCAATTAGGGCCTTGAGGGTTTCTAGATTGGACTACATGGTTCAATTGGGTTGGACTTCAGACTCAACTAATTTTGGGTTGGTTTCTATTGGGATTTAGTTATAGTCAACTACTTCTGGGTCTTCTATAGGTGTTTCTTCATCTAGATCTACAATAGACTCATCATCTTCATACTCCTCCACTAAACTTGGGTCAGCCTCATATATTTCTTCTTCTAGGTCATCTTGGTGAACCAATGGGGTAGTAGGAGGGGTTTGGCTAAAGAAAAACTGGCTAGGGTCTGAGGTGCTGATCCTATGGGGTTCAAGCTGACTAAAGGTTATGGGTTCATAGGTTATGGGTTATGTCCTAAGGGTTGACTCGAATTCCAAAGCTATGTGATAGGCTTCCTCTAAGTTCTGAATTTGCCAATGAGATAGTTCCCACTGGATGTCTTCATGAAGGCCAGTCTCAAACCTGGATAAGGTCACTGATTCGGGTTCGTCTAGGCAACACCTAAGGGCACATTCTTCAAATTGGGCTATATACTTCGACACAGACCTATTTCTTTGATATAACCTATTCCATTGGTCTAGAAGGCACTGTCGATAGTATGGGAGAACATACTTAGCCCTAAGCTTTAACTTCATGGCTTCCCAGGTGGTAATGGGTAGGTTGCCTATCTGATTATTGAGTCTTTCTACTTGGTCCCAGTATAATCTAGCTTGATCAGTTAGCTTGAGCTGGACAAATTGACATTTTTTCTCATCACTCAAGCCATACCATTCAAGATATTGTTCCATGTCTTTTTTCCAGTCTATGTAATATCCTCAAGATTTGAGGTGCCATTGAAGGTGGGTACTTGATAATTGGGCTTCCTATAGTTGGACTTATGGTAAGGGTCAGAGTATTGGGTTCTCCTAGGGTTGGGCTTCCTATATGGATCCGAGTATTGGGCTCTCCTAGGGTTGGACTTCATGGTCACACTAGTTGGGTTGGATTATGTCTACTGGTATTGGGTTTCTAATATAGTGGTCATGCAACAAATCAATCAATCAAAATGAAATGATGCAACCAAGCATGCAAAAGAGAAAGAAAAGGCTAGTATAATTTAGGGTTTCCTAGACCTAGAGCCAGAAACTGGGTGGGTCAGCTCAACTTACACCTAACCTAATAGCTAATCCTTCCATTGGCCAAGTAGGGGGTGGGAGTGTGGGAGGCCCCCCTGCTTTCGCAGGGATCCAATTAAAAATCACAGCACCACTTAGGTCGTTTGACTCTGGACCCCCAGCCTTAGACACCAGCTTTCAGCAATAGCTAAAAGGTTAAATGCACTAGTTGGCCCACACAGCTCGAACCCGACCTGTTGATGTCTCCTAGCCCACTAGGGCAAATTAGGTCTAATAGATTTTAATTAGGCTTGGGTTAGTATGATGATGGTGGTTTTGGGTCTAGGACAGGTGATGAAATCCTGCCCTGATTTGAGATAGAGAAAAGCCCTTAAAATTAGGTTAAGAATGATGGCAATCGATGGCCTTGATGCAATCTAAAATAATCAGAAAATAAAATATTTTTTAATGATTTATGATGTGTTAAGTTATGTTTAAGTTGACTGAGGTTAGCAAACAAAGTTTGGCTTGGGATTGAGGGGTCTGGAAGTTGATTAGGTTTGAGTTAGTCAAGTGCAAAATCAGCAGAAATCAGAGAATTAGGGTTTCAGTCGATGCAGAGTTTGACATAGATCCTTATGTATAAAAATTTCAAAAAAAGTCTGGAACAAAGGAAGAACAGTGATGATGAACCCTACCGAATTTCATGTCAAAACAAAATCAGATGATAATGCAAACCTAGGGTTTTCTGGACTGCTACAGAAATTATTAGGATTTTGTTAGGGTTCCTATTATGCTGAATTTTATAGATTTAGGGTTTCACTAAAAATAATTAAAAATATTGATAATTACTAAAATAGAATAGAGGACATCTAGTGCAAATTTCACAAAAAAATAAAATGTTTATGATGCCAAAATCAGATAAAACCTAGACACCTAATGCAATGGACAGAATGCAGAAATTAGGGTTTGTGAGTGCAAAGCAAATAAAAACTATCCTAAACCTGCTCTGATACCAAACTGATGCGAGACAACTCTAGTACTACTAAACATGTATGGAAAATAGTAAAATATTTTTTTTGTGATTTTTATAATTTTAATTGTAGGCTAGATTCCTAAAATAAAGTAAAAACTAGTAGAAGGACTAGCAGTGCAAAGAATCATCGGGTCGCAGGCATACTCATGCAAACCAATGAAATGTCCAGGACTCGAGAGTTGAGAAACTCCTGATTTAGGATAGCTTTTATTCATTAAATCAGATAATAAGAGAAGGGAAGGTTTCTTACCAGTCAGAGATTGAAATTCAATTGCAGAAAAGATCACTCACAACTCTGATCGGAGCCTGGAAGAAGAAGCCTCGGTTCCCTTGAATCTGATGGCGAATCTGGGTGGTTTGGGCAGAAAAGAAGGCCTCCTCAGGAGAGGGATAGCACCTTGGGGATCCTAAAAGCATCAGGGTTAATCAAAACAGCAATTAAAAAATAAGAAAAGGAACTATGGGTTGAAAGGAATAAGGATTAGGGTTAGAAGATGGCTGTTTGAAGCTTATTGAAGATCTCCTTGCTTGGCAGCCTAGGGCACTCCTCCTTGGACGTGTAAAGGCTTGGATGGCAGTGAGTTAGGGTGTGGAAGGAAGCTAGGGCAGCAAGGAATTCGTCTAAGCACAAAAATACAAACCAAAGAACCAAAACAAAACACCAACACAAGGCAATAACTCAAATTTTAGCAAATTGTATTCATAAGAAAGAGATGCTTACAAGAGGGGAAGGGGTAGGGTATTTATAGTGTTCCCATGCCCTCACTAACCATGGTTACACTTGGGTTACCCATGCCCTCACTAACCATGGTTACACTTGGGTTACAAGTCCTCTTTCCAATTGGAATACAAGTCCTTTCCTAGCTAGGTTAGAAAAACAAATCCCCATTAGGTTAGGAATTGACCTAGTCTTCTCCTTTTTCCTTCACACTTTGACTATTCCACTCAAGGACCCCTCTTGGACTTGGTCAACACTTCAAGGACACAGAGGGGGGGCATGTTGGGCCTCTAGGAGCAGCAAGGGGCCAGCCCAAAGGGGCTTGGGTGCATGGGTTTTAGCCTCTGGAAGCTGGGGTGGCCTGTTAGCCTGGTAGCAGGAATATTCCCTGGAATCTTGCTTCTTAAGGGCTTGGGCTTGGCACCTGGGCTTGATTTCTTTGGGCTTGGATGCAGGTGGACCTCTGGAATCATGGATTCCCTATTTTGAGAATATGCTCTGGCATCTGGAAAGGAATCTGGGCATCTAGAAGGAATCAGGATTTCCGTAAGCATCTTGGATCCTGGGTTGTCACACAAAATCCAATGGACTGATGTAGTGGTCTCTGACTCCTGGATGTGGCCTGGTGGAACTCCAAAATATGGTAACCTCCCCTCTTGTATAAAAATTGAGCTCATATTGGACTCATAACTGATATACAGGACTAAAAATAATGACTAGGTTGAGGGTTGTGACAAATCAACTAATCTCAACTTATTACAGGACTCAATTCTAGTTGATTACAAACTTTGACACATGGCTAGGTAAACCAAATAGGGCCCAATAATCTATGTCTAATCCTGGTGCCCCCACCAAGAGGAGAGGGGAAGAAACAGGGTATGGAAAATAAGAAGAGCAGAAAGCGTTTATTACCGATCTTGAGAGAGTATTTTGGGATGGAAAATCAGAGTGCATAAATTCTGTCGGGTGTCCGTGTAATCCTTCCATCATCATCATGATTTCTTTTGTGCACTTAAGGTGGAGTAAAGGTAGTCTTGGAGAAGACTGTCCATGAAGTCCTTTTAGGCTTTCCCTGCTCCACATGTCCGTGGCATATTTCTTTTATTCTCAAAGGACTAGCATGCTTCCGGGAGTAGGATCAGCGAGAACCCACGCGTGGATACTCAAGAGGGTGGACATTTGGATACCTCGAGAGATTGGATCGATCTCTTCTTCTTGCTATTTGCATATCTGTTTTGCTGTTGAAGGAGTTCAACCGGCTGCCTTGATTTGCTATTGATCTATTCTGAAGACTGAGGAAGTTGGCTTCTTCCTGCTTCAATCAGGTATATTATTTATTTTTATTGTCATGTATTCTTAGATCTAGATTTTATCATGTTGTTTATAATTATTGCACTTGCCATGCTTGTGTATCTATTTCATGCATCATGTTTATGTTAGATCATGTGCATGATTTGGTTTTTCCGTATGCATGTTTAAAATTTTTAATTATGCAATACCTACTAGGTTTTTCTGTATGCATGTTTAAAATTTTTAATTATGCAATACCTATTTCCTTGTGTAGCGTGCCTAGGGTAGGCGTCTGATACGCTAGTTTCCCTTCAGTGGTATCAAAGCCACAGGTTCCTGTGTTGCATATCCTGATTGCATGTATTGTTAGTTGTGGATCTGTATCTAGATTAGGGATTACTTTTAGGAACCTAGTTGAGACCTTCACCATGGCCATGTGTCTAGATTATTCAGGGTTTAAAACCCCTAATTTTTGTGGCACGAGGCAGTTCATCTATGTTGGCCTTTTCAGAAGGATCCTTAAAGGATACCTATGGTATTAAAAATATTTTAATCCTAATACACGATTATACATTAGCATAGGCTTGCAATATTATAAATAATATGATAGAACTAGATATGATGCATGAAAGATGTAAAAGGGTTTTACATGAATTTAATTAAAAATATTTTAATTAAAAGTTGGCTTATAATCTAACAATTTGAATCGAAAGATTAATTAAATAACAAGCCAGATTAGGGTTTATGAAACTTATTGTCATTTGAATAAGCCATCCGGGTTAATTGGGTTAGTTGTCTGATCGGATCCGTTTATTGGGTTAGACCTAAGGTTAGTTGAATTGGATTAAGAGAACTAATCAAATGTTGATTAAGGACCTTCTCTTTAGTATCTATCTAATAGTTAGATGGGTTAGTCCATTCTTCTAAAATGGATCTAATTAGTGGCTTTGTGGTAAGCCCGAGTTCTTAGGCTGGTCTAATCGAGTCTGGTAAATCGATTAGTGTCTAGGTAGGTTTGGCATTTTTGATCATGGCTGCATGAGGCTACCTCTTTCCTGTCCAACTTGGTTGGTGTCTAGGAAAGATGGTTAATGGCGGATACTCACCCATGATCTCACTTACCTGGCCAATCCGGTCAACCAAAACTGATTAGAAGTGCTTATTGATTCGAGTTAACCCATGTCACCCAAGTTGATCTTTAGGTGCCCATGGACCAATTTGTTGAATTTAATTTAACCCTCCTGAGAATTGATTTGATCAATGGGAGGTTGATCCATGTTCTCTCTATTCTTCTGTCATAACTTAATTAAAAATCCTCTAAAATTATTAGGTCCTGAAAAAGACTAAGTCAATGAGTTGATGGTGTCTTAGCCTCCAATTAAGTGGGTTAGTAATGAGTCCTTTAGCTTGGTGTACATCGACAATTCCAAAGAACGGGTGTGCATCCAGTTATTGGGATTACTCTCCCATAGATGATGGTTCAGTGTAACCTTCTTAACGGTGATCAGGTGGGCTGGCCAAAGTTGGGCTTGGTCATTCGTTAGCTGGAAGCATTGGACTTATCATATTAATGGTTGGACCTAACCAGAGACCTGCAATAGGAGGCCCTAAGGCTGATCAGGGGTTCTGTGGGGCAAAATTTACTACTGGAAGTTGCTTAGGGAAGCAATTGGTTAGAGAACCTATCTTTAGGCACGTATGGGTGAGCCAGCCATAGTCGGGCTCATACGTGGTCTATTGGATTTCAGTACCCACTATGAAATGATGATTTCACAGATTGGAGTTAGAGGCTCCCAATCTAAAAAATTAGTGGGAGGGACCTTTAGACTAAAGTCCAAGTCTTTTGGTTTAATTGATTAATTCATATACTAATTTGGTCTTAGTTTTCCTTTCAGATGTCTTCAAACCTTTCGCTCCGATCACTTCTCGATAGCGAGAAGTTAAAAGGTCCCAATTTTGATAGCTGGTATCAAAAATTAAGGATAGTCCTGGAGCATGAGCAGATCCTTTATATGATAACAGATCCAGCATTCGAAATCCCTCCTACCAATGCTTAGAGTTTGGTCAGGGACACTTATTTGAAGTGGGTTTCTGATCGGACTACTGTCCGATGCATAATGTTGGTGGCGATGAACGACGAGTTCAGTCGCAAATTCGAGGAGGCCCAGCTAGATGAGATCCTTCAAAAGTTGAAGGAATCTTTTGGCACACCAGACGATGTGGAGCGGTACAAGTGTCTTGTACCATCTACAATGCCAAAATGCGGAATGGTGGTTCGATCACTGATACATGATCGAGATGATCGAACAATTGGGCAAGCTCAAATATCCCTTGCACGAGCAACTCGGCAAGGATACGATTCTGAATTCTCTACCCTCGTCCTATCTTGACTTTCTCGATCATTATAGAATGAATAAGCCTGCAATCAATTACCATAGTTTGATGGGGATGCTGTAGACTTACGAGAAGGACCACCAACTGAATAAGGGGGTGGTGAATTTAGTGGGAGGTTTTAGAGGTCGTTATCCCTTTAAGAAAGGTAAGGGAAAGAAGGTGCAGAGTGCTCCTGGCCTAAGTCAGGCCAAGAAAGTGAAAGCTGATCAATTTAGTGCAGAGTGCTTCTATTATAAGAAGCAGGGACACTGGAATAGGAACTGTCCTCTTTATCTGGCATCCTTAGACCTGAGCAAGCCAAGGAAGGGAAAGCAGCAGGGTGCTGGACAAGGTATTTATATGATAAAACCTTGTAATTTCTCTATTTATGACAGTGCTAACTGGGTATTGGATACTGGTAGTCCTATTCATGTTTGCAATTCATTACAGGGATTGCAGGTTAGAAAGAGATTCGAGGATAGGGAGCAATTCTTGAGCATCAGAAATGGAAGTCGTGTTCCAGTTCTGGCGGTTGGAATTCTCAGTCTTGTTTTTGAGTCTAGTACTATCGAATTAGTCGACTATCATTATTGTCCTAGTTTTATTATAAGCATTATCTCTATAGGCCTATTGGCCAATTGTGGTTATGAACTTTCAATAACAGGAGATTTTTGCCAAGTTATTATGAATAACTTTGTGATAATGAAAGCTAAGTTAAATAATGGCATTTATGTTTTGTCACGGCCTGTTAATGTAATGTACACGACTAGCAAATGCCCAAGGATAGATAATGTCAGTGACTTATATCTTGGCACTGTAGGCTAGGTCATGTTAACCAAAATAGGATAAACAAGTTGCGAGGAGATGGCCTCCTCGAGATCAGTGATTCTGACTCACTGCCAACTTGTGAATCCTGTTTGCTTGGTAAAATGACCAAGTCACCTTTTACTAGAAAAGGTGAACGAGCTATAGAGCTTCTGGGTCTTATACATACTAATGTATGCGGACCCATGACAGTTAGTGCCAAAGATGGATACAGATATTTCATTACATTTATAGATGACCTTTCCAAATATGGTTATGTCTTCTTGATGAGACATAAATCTGAGTCGTTTGAAATGTTCAAACGATATCATAATGAAGTGGAGAAACAAACTGGAAAGAGTATTAAAATCCTTCGATCTGATCAAGGCGGTCAATACCTATCCAGTGAGTTCATGACATATCATGAGGAGAATGAGATTCTCTCTCAATAGACTCCTCTAGGAACACCCCAGTTGAATGGTGTGTTCGAAAGGAGGAATCAAACCCTGTTGGACATGGTTCAATCTATGATGGGCTTTGCAGCTCTACCACTGTCCTTCTGGGGATATGCACTTGAGACAGCTTGTTACTTGCTGAATGATGTTACGAGTAAGTCTGTTGTCTCCACTCCATATGAGTTATGTACTGGACATAAGCCCTCAATTTCACACCTTCGGGTCGGGATTGTTCGGCTTATGTAAAGCATTTAGACTCAGATAAACTTGGTCCTAGGTCTGATTGATGCCTATTTATTGGGCACCCTAAGGAAACAAAAGGGTATTTCTTCTACTTGGAGGATGAACAGAAAGTGTTCATTTCTCTTAGGGCTATCTTTTTGAAAAAGAAGTTCCTTGGAGAAGGAACTGTAGCCTCTAAGATTGAACTTGGTGAAGTTCAACCAGTAGAAGAAGAACCTGCACATTCTAAGGACATCATAGAACAGGCTATGATTGGATCACACCCGGAACCCATTATTAGGAGATCCGGTAGAGTACCGCGTCAGCCGGACAGATACTATGGTTTCTTGGTCCGGCACAGTGATCTCATTGAGCTCGACGAGAATGATGAGGATCCGATCACCTATATGGATGCACTTCAGAGATCTGACTCTGAGGCGTGGCATGGAGCCATGCGATCCGAGATGGAGTCCATGGAGATCAACAATGTATGGACATTGGTTGATCCACTTGAAGGGATAAAATCCATTGTGTGCAAGTGGATTTTCAAGAGAAAAAGGGATGCAGATGGGAAGGCAGAGACTTATAAAGCCCTTCTGGTTGCCAAGGGATATCTTCAGTGATATGGTATCGATTATGATGAGACGTTCTCCCCTGTGGCAATGCTCAAGTCTATTCGGATCATGCTTGCTTTGGTAGCACATTTTGACTTTGAGATCTGGTAGATGGATGTCCAAACCACTTTCCTGAATGGGGAGTTGGATGAGGAAGTGTATATGATATAGCCTGAAGGGTTCGCATCCATAGACGAGTCAAAAGTGTGCAAATTGTAGAGGTCCATTTATGGACTCAAGCAAGCATCTCAAAGTTAGAACATGTGATTTGATAGGTGATCAAATCATATGGCTTCATTAGGAACGGAAAGGAACCCTGCATCTATAAGTGGATTAATGGTTCTGTGATTGTATTCTTGGTACTGTATGTTGATGACATTCTCTTAATCGGGAATGACATCACAGCATTGCAAGGAATAAAGGTCTGGTTGTCATCTCAATTCTCCATGAAGGACTTGGGTGAAGCTTCTTACATACTAGGTATGAAGATTTATAGAGATAGATCTAAGAGGCTTCTGGAATTGTTCTAGTCTACATACATTGATACCGTGCTGAAACGGTTCAGCATGGAGAATTCCAAGAAAGGCTATCTTCCATAGGTTCTAGAATTACTCTTTCCAAGAAGGATTGTGTGACAACTCCTGAGGAAAGACAGTGCATGAGTAGAGTTCCTTATGCTTCAGCAGTGGGCTCTATCATGTATGTTATGACATGTACTAGACCAGACATGGCATACTCACTAGAAGTGGTGAGCAGATACCAGTCTGACCCAGGTGAGGTGCATTGGAAGGTGGTTAAGACCATCCTGAAGTATTTGAGAAATACTAAGGACCAATGGCTGATTTATGGAGAACCTGACTTGAAATTTGTGGGGTATACTGACTCCAGTTTCTAGTCAAATAGAGATGATAGCAAGAGTGTATCAGGGTTTGGTTTACCTTAAATAGAGGAGCGATCTGCTGGAAGAGTTCCAAGCAGGCAACAATTACAGACTCGGTATGCAAAGCAGAGTACTTTGCAGCATCAGATACAGTAAAGGAAGCCGTGTGGTTGAGAAAGTTCCTTGGAGAGCTAGGGGTGGCACCTTCCCTAGATGGTCCTGCTCCAGTGTGTTGTGATAGCACAGGAGCCATTGCTCAAGCTAAGGAGCCAAAGTCTCATCACTGCATTAAGCACATTCTGCGGTGTTATCACCTCGTGCGAGATATCATAGATTGAGGCGACATCAATCTTATGAAGATTGATGGAAAGGAGAATCTGGCCGACCCCTTCACTAAAGCCCTTGGAATCAAAGAGTCCAACTATTGTAAAAGGAAAATGGATATTAGTACTATTCTGATTAGCTTTAGTTCAAGTGGAAGTTGTTGGGAATTGTGTCCCAAAGCCAATCGCCTAGGCTGTAGGCGGTTGTGCTCAGCATTGTAATTTGTATATGAATTAATAAAACTTTATTTTGGTAGCTCATCACATTATTCATTTCCCTGTAATGAACTCTAATTTATGTGATGAAGTCCTTAGGACTGCACTAACTTCGATATAGAGAGGATATATCAAGTGGTCCTTTAAAAATGTTCACAACCAAAGGATACATTGTACAGGATGGCAATGTATCAAGTGTAGGTTGTTGTGGTTCACATCCTTTGATTGTCCTCTTGACCAAAGGAGTGTGGTGACACTAATGTGATTTGCAAGTGGGATGTGTGACATGTCATTGAACGTGACTTCGTAGAGCTCCTTTCTACCAAAGGATTTGTTGGGGACATCAGCCTGAACGAATCCCAAAGCAGCATGAATTTCGGAGCAGCAAATAAATTTGAAAAATAAATTTAGGATTTATCTTTTATTTGAAATTTAAATTAGAATTTTGTTGGTTAGGATTGAGATATGGATAGGCTTATCTTATCTTATCTTGTATTTAAATTTGAGTTATCCCTATCCTGTATTCAAATTCAAATGAGGGTTATGGAGCTTATAAATAACCCCTCATTCCTATTGTAAAAAGAGAAAAGAAATTGAATTTTTGGGATTTGGTTTGTCAGTTGGTTTGGCAGTTGTTGTTCAGGGCTATAGCCCATTATGTCTTCACCTGCGGGTGTTGATGTTGTCTTTGTCCTTCGAGACATCGTAGGGGCGTGATGCCCTAGTTATCCCTCCATCTTCGTTTTCCTCCACGTTCTTTGAAATCCCCCTCATGGCTCCAGGAGTTACCTGGGTGGCAGGTGAAATACCCTGGGCTCCGCGTGTAATGAGATGGGTGGTAGGTGAGATACCCTAGACTGCATGTAGTGAGGTGGGTGGTAGGTATAATGCCCTAGAGGTATGAAGTCTCTCTGTGAGAGTGGGTTTCAGGGTTCGTGGTAGTCCATCCTCATTATCCTCCATCCCTATTTTTTTTCCTTCGTCACCACCATAAAGAAATCAGAAAATAGAAAAAAAAAAAAGGATACCCTAATCTTCGGCGACTTCTCAGCGCGCCGACGATCCTATCCCGTGCCCTATCAACTTGGTATCAGAGCCATAGGTTAGGTTAGGGTATGTTTCTTCCCCAATCCTTGTCAGCCACCCGTCCCTTTCGCCTGCAATCATAAATAGCTGATCACCGTGGCTGAAGCTCATCAGATCGGTACCCCCACAGCAACAATTTTGCCTTCATCCGCTGGCCTCTCATGGGTGCTCCCTGCAGCCGATCCCATCGTGCGTCATCCCACTGTTCTCCCAGTCATCTTCCCCGAAGCACCGTTCAACCCTCGATCCAGTCCACAACAAAAAAAGTTCTCATCCCTCTCGGTGTTCTTCCAGACGATCACGAGCCACCAAGACTTCCCTCCCCCTATCTCCCAATGCCAGATCTCCCCTCCTCACTGTCTTCCCAGGTGCTCAGATCCAAGCCCATCGCTCAGAACCACCACCCTCCATCTCCCGTAGCCTAAACGGCCTCCTCTGGCACTCCCATTGACCGTAAGCCTCCTTCGGTCCTCCCGAACCTCCTTCTTCCAGTCCTTCTATCATCGGCTCTCACTCCTCCGGCCCCTCCCGTCACCGGATCTCCCTCAACCGGTCCTCCCGAGCACCAACGGCTCCTTCTCCGGTCTTCATGAAGCCAGATCCCCTCTCCTCCATCTTCCATCGTCGGACCTCCCTCCTCTGGCCTCCCGTCGCCAGGCATCCCTCCTCTGGTCCACTGAGCCGCCGTTCTCTGCCCCAGCACCGTTGCTGGAGAACACCCACCCAGATCCGATCGTCTGCGACACCCTTGGCCATGCAGCGCCATCGCCGGCCACCATCGTCACCCCTGCTGCCGTCGCCGGACACCGCCGCCTCCATGACTACCCTGCAGGACGGTCTCCGCCCAGCCTTGACACCGGAGAACTCCATTGCGCCTCTCCCTGGTTTGGTCCGTGTGGAAGAAAGGGACCACACGAACGTGAAGGCAAATGCCTTCACTATTACCGACTTCAACGCACGCTTTCTGGAGCAGCACGAATCTCAGTGCTATACAATCTTCAAAGCTTCACTAATCCCAAAGCAGCCAAAAAAAAAAAAAATTAAGCTAGTTTCTTTGCTTTGATTAGTTCCGGTTCTGTCAAATCCCGCTAAGTCTGACTCGATAGAGTCAAGTTTTTCCCCACCTCAGGGGAATGATGGGGACATCAGCTTGCACGAATCTCGAAGCAGCATGAATTTCGGAGCAGCAAATAAATTTGAAGAATAAATTTAGGATTTATCTTTTATTTGAAATTTAAATTAAAATTTTGTTGGTTAGGATTGAGATATGGATAGGCTTATCTTATCCTATCTTGTATTTAAATTTGAGTTATCCCTATCCTGTATTCAAATTCAAATGAGGGTTATGGAGCTTATAAATAACCCCTCATTCCTATTATAAAAAGAAAAAAGAAATTGAATTTTTGGGATTTGGTTTGTCAGTTGGTTTGGCAGTTGTTGTTCAGGGCTATGGCCCATTATGTCTTCACCTGCGGGTGTTGATGTTGTCTTTGTCCTTCGGGACATCGTAGGGGCGTGATGCCCTAGTTATCCCCCCATCTTCGTTTTCCTCCACGTTCTTTGAAATCCCCCTCATGGCTCCAGGAGTGACCTGGGTGGCAGGTGAAATACCCTGGGCTCCGCGTGTAGTGAGATGGGTGGTAGGTGAGATACCTTAGACTGTATGTAGTGAGGTGGGTGGTAGGTATAATGCCCTAGAGGTGTGAATTCTCTCTGTGAGAGTAGGTTTCAGGGTTCGTGGTAGTCCATCCTCGTTATCCTCCATCCCTATTTTTTTTCCTTCGTCACCACCATAAAGAAATCAGAAAATAGAAAAAAAAATAGGATACCCTAATCTTCGGCGACTTCTCAGCTCATCGACGATCCTATCCCTATCCCGTGCCCCATCAGGATTGCTCGCGATTGGATATGGGCATATGTGTCCCTCCGACCTGAGGTCACCATGGTAGCTTGCAAGCAACTCCCTGTGCTTTGGTACTGGACTATCCAGATTCTAATTCGGTGATAGAAGGTTTCTGCGTATAGGCAAGTACTTGTGGAGCAGTGGTGGACCAAGATGGAATTGACCTGTCCAAATTGTTTGGATTGAATGTCTCATAGTATTTCAATTTAGCAAATCCTTGACCAAGGTAGTCCTAATGAGGAGTCACTGGACTTGCGAGGTTGAGACATGTTGTGGATTGACTCAGTTAGGGTTGGCAATCTAACCCTAGGTCATCTTGAGCATTAGAGGTCAAAGGGATGAATTATACAGTAACCATATGCCAGAGGCTCGATAAATTGCTCTCGCATCTTCGACCTATCTGGATGCCGGGACCCATTGCTAGATGATATCTTGTGCTGGTACTAGAAGTGTTCCAATGCTACTGTTTAGGTTCGAACCTATGAGGTCACACATCATAGAGGATTTCTTCTTTCTTCCCCTGTTCGAATTGCCCCGTTTTGCTGATTGAATGGATTTGAACTGCTATAGATCAGATGAAGTTTGGGATTTCGGATGATGATCTTTTGCACCGTGATTTGGAAGGGGTCTCTTGTGTTTCTCTCCCACACGACATTCGGACTCTATTTTCACGTGGATTCTGCCCTCTCCAGCCCGTGGCTCCCAGGATTTCAAAATTGATTCAGAGCCAATCCATTTACAAGTTTGGGTTTTATCTTTTCTCTTCTCTCAATGCCTTCCCTAGATTTCACGGGTGTTCTCGGCCAGCATTCACAATTTTTCTCCGCCTCTGAGTTTTCTTGGTTATAGACCATGTGAGAAGGAGAAGAGAGGGGAAGAAACAGGGTATGGAAAATAAGAAGAGCAGAGAGCGTTTATTACCGATCTTGAGAGAGTTTTTTAGGACGGAAAATCAGAGTGCTGAAATTCTATGGGGCGTCAGTGTAATCCTTCCATCATCATCATGATTTCCTTTGTGTGTTTAAGGTGGAGTAAAAGCAATCTTGGAGAAGACTTTTCATGAAGTCCTATTAGGCTTTCCCAGCTTCACATGTTTGTGACCTATTTCTTTTATTCCCGGAGGACTAGCATCCTTCCGGGAGTTGGATTAGCGAGAGCCCATGCATGGATACTCTAGAGGGTGGACATTTGGACACCTCAAGAGATTGGATTGATCTCTTCTTCTTGCTGTTTGCATATCTGTTTTGCTGTTGAAGGAGTTCAACCAGCTGCCTTGATTTGCTGCTGATCTGTTCTGAAGACTGAGGAAGTCGGCTTCTTCTTGCTTCGATCAGGTATATTATTTATTTTTATTATCATGCATGCTTAGATCTAGATTTTATCATGTTGTTTATAATTATTGCACTTGCCATGCCTGTGTATATATTTTATGCATCATGTTTATGTTAGATCCTGTGCATGAGTAGGTTTTTCCGTATGCATGTTTAAAATTTTTAATTATGCAACACGTATCCCTAGTGTAGCCTGCCTAGGGTAGGCGTTTGATGCACTGGTTTTCCTTCAAAAATCTCCATTGGTTTTAACACAAAAGCTCACCAACAAACCTCCACTTCTAGTTCAAATCCCTTTGAAACTAGAAACAAAAGAAAGGATTCGATAATATTATTAAGAATACAAAAAGCTTTCAATATAAAAGCATGTATCTCTTTGAAGCTCTTTTAAAATTATTGTAGATTCTTGTCCTCAAGTTGTTGAAGCCTTAAATGCAGCTTGAATGGTTGAATTTGAATGCTCTTGAATTGTTACCCAGGTGGCTTCCCAAGAGGGGGGTGAATTAGGATTATAAAAACTTTAACAACTATGTGCAATTTAAAATCCTTTTAGTGTTGTGGTGAACAATGCAATGTGGAAGCAAGTAAATAAATGCAATGAAGTTAAACAAGCACAAACAAAAACACAAGGAATTTAGAGTGGTTCGGAGAACCCACTCCTACGTCCATTACCCAAGCACCACTTGGGATTTCCACTATATACCCCACCAGAATACAGTTCGATTGTTTTAACAGGCTCACAATCCAAATCTCTACACTTTGGTTTTACCGGTATCACCAAAGAAAACCCTCACTTGGTTTTAACATAGGCTAACCAAGAACCTAAATCCCTTTGGTTTTTAGAACCGGGCTCATCAAAGAAAACCCAAACTTAGGTTTTAATAGGCTCACCTAAAAACCTTTAATACACTCTCAATACACAGCCCCTTGCTGTTCTAAGAGAGAAGACAAGATAAAATAAATATAAATTTACAACTTTATAATAAACCAAATTTGTTTGAGTGTTGTCGATAAAGATCAAATCGAAGCCTAGCTTTAAATGCTGTTGAATGCTCTTCAAGCTGCTTCTATACTTCTTCAAAAGGTTGGATTCAAGAATGAAAGTCAGTTGGTGAAGCTTTGAATCCTATCTTGAATGCTCTTGAAGTGGATTGGTGAAAGACTTGAAAACTCCTTAACTTCCAAAGAATAATCAATGAATAATCTAATAAAAATTGTTTAATCCTTCATAAATACTCCCTTTTATAGTCTTCAATAAAAACTAGCTGTTGTAGGGCCTAGGGAACTGAAATAAAGCCGTTGGAGGGCTTTTGGAGTTCAAAAAAGAGATTTTGCAACTAGCTGTTAGACTACAAAAACTAGTCACTCGAGTCGGCTCAAGAAGCATGAGTCGGCTCGACGTCTTAGACAACCCAAATAAAAGTTTTGGACAAGTCAGCTCTTCTAGGTAGAGTCAGCTCTAACTCTTAGTCAATGGAAAAATAAATTCTGCAGGAGTCGGCTCTTCAAGGCTGAGTCGGCTCGAAGTCACAATCACCAACAACATAAACTCTGGATGAGTCGACTCTTCTGGGCTTAAGTCGGCTCAAGGTCTCAGTCATCAAAAACATAAGTTCTTCATCGAGTCGGCTCTTAAGGCTCAAGTCAGCTCGAACTTTTGAAACTATGAAATTTTTTGTGCCGTACCAGAATAGGAGTCGGCTTTTGGTCCATGAGTCGGCTCTTACAAAAAATTCTTTTTATGCTTCAAACTTCTCCAAACTTCTTCAATTCAAGATTCCAACAAGAGCAAGTCTTCCAAAAAGCTTCAAAGAGCTTACCAAACATGTTTAACTTACTTACTCTCATTTATATTAATTTAGAGCCCATTTTACGAGATTACATAGAAGAAAAAAGTAGGGCTTTACAACTTGAAGTGTACATGAGTTCATACAATGTTGGAATATATCTCAACTAGATAAAAAACCAACTAATATAAAGATACAAACTTTCCTGCAAAACTTCTTAAGTGATTGAAAGAATTAGTAATGCATACATGCTCTAATATTTTGTAATCATCAAAATCATTCCAAGGGTCAACAATCTCTCCCTTTTTGATGATGACAAAATACTGGGCATGAAAAGATTTAAAACACTTTACAATTACCTGTAATGATATACTATGTACCATATTCACATGTATTAAGGTGTATTCAAAGTAGTGTATATCAAAGAAAATAAAATATCAAGTTGTTGAAGTGAAGTAGTATTAAAATAATGTATCATTACTGTATTATGCATGCACTAAGTATCAAATAATCACAATACTAATTTCCAGCTTCAATTAGAAGAACTTTTCTCATTTCATTTGAAAGATATTTTAGTAAATGCTCAATAAAAGCTCCCCCTTTCTCATATTTTTCATGCTCTTTTCATTTTTCTTTGCTCATTTTTAGCTTATTTCCATTTTCATACATGCTCTTCTCCCCCTTTTTGTCATCAATACAAAAGTATATAATTTAGGCAAAACATTCATTCATACACAATCATTCATATTGATAAAAACATAACATTTTCAAAACACAAATATATACATATAAAGAGTCAATACAAGATGTGATACATTACAAAAGTGCTAAAGCACACCAAAATAGTATCACAAACAACAAAAAATGCTAAAAAAAATAAATCCTAAAGGTCAGAAGGAAGGACTAGGCTCATCATCACTAGGTTCATCTTCACTGGAAGAAGGGCCAACCTCTAAAATACTAGGAGCAGGTTTAAATTTAGGGAACCTAAGTCTAAGGTCCCTAAGTCTAGTCCTACCAGGAGCTGAAGATCTAGAAGATCGAGGTCTAGATTTTGTTGGAGGCTTTGAAGAAATCAAGATAGGTGTCGGCCATCCAGAAGAAGGATCATCAGACAATGCAAAGGTGCTGGTAGTCGATAGAATCTACATTACCAGAGTGTCTACTACGCCAGTGCTTTGACCCTGAGTACCAGTACCAAGCCCAACAAGAGGAGTAGCTGTAGTATGAATGTTAGTAGTATGCTCTGCCTCTCCCTGTGCACAGTCAGCATCATGAATATCTGGTCCAGTTGAAGATGGAAAAGGTACTAAATGACTGGCTATCCTGATCTGTTGAAGAATCGATAATATCTCCTGGAAGCCATCACGCATCTCAGTCTGAAGTGCCACTATCTTGGCATCTGTCTCCTCCCCGCCTCTCTATAGAGTAGAAATCTCATCCAGAATAAGCTACAACTTGCGATCATCACCTAAACCATCAATAGTAGATCCTCTCACAGGTGAATGAGGTGTACAAGGTGCTGGCTCAAAAGGTCCAGCCTCATCAGTCTATAGCTCAGCCTCAGTGCCCTGTGCCTGACCAGTCTGGTCATCCTCATCTGACTCCGCATCAGAATGTGTTGCTGGTAGTCTGGAAGTCTTCCTGATCCAGTGTCCATTAACCTTCAGAGATCCCATCCGGCTCAATGACTTTATAATATATCTGTCTGTATATAGTAGAGGCCTACTATCCTCACCAGACAAATCCACTTCGGCATCCTGAAAAAGTAGTGTAAAAACCATGCCATAAGGAAGACAAGCTCGTGCCCTACAAGCTGCTTCCCACATCTGGGATATCATGATATAAGGTAAGTTGAGGGCCTCCCCCTCAACCAAACATCTCATAAATACAAGATCCCTCTCACTCACCTAGTCAAACCTTCCAATTCTGGGTAGAAAAATATGACTGATAATATTATGAATCAATCTCATCTCCAAAGATAGTTGGTTTGCCTTGACATGCACTATACCAGAAACATCATTCCTCTCAAGAATTATCCTCAAAGTTTTCTGTTTCTCTTTTAAAACCAAAAAGCTCTCTCCTTCCATAGGGATCTAAAGAATATCACTTAACTTCTGCTCATTTATCTCAATGTGCTTCCCTTTAACAGTTGATTCCACATGAAATGTGCCAAGGGACATATTTTCAAAATATTGTCTTACTAAGTTTGGAAATGTAGGTAAATTCATCATACAGAAAGATTTCCACCCTTGTGCAATGAGCCAATCCCCTACTCTTAGATTTTCTTGTTCAAGAAAAGTAAAATCAACACATCGTCTAGAAGTAACTTGCCTGTTTTCGATAAGAACAACTTGTCTTGGAGCTTCTAGAGCCTCTTGCTGTTCTTCTTGTGGCTCTTTAGTGGGATTTGAAGTGTCTAATTTCCTTTTTATTCTTCTTTCCTCTGCTACGGTCTGCACAACCCATTTTGCTTTCTTCCCTACCGCTTTCCTAGGACCCATTTTGGTTGGATTAGGGTTTAGGAGAGGTTTGGTGGAGTTCTAAGTCTTTTCCTAGGTTTGGAATAGTGAACGGTTGGAGTAGAATAGGAAAGGCAGAAAGAAAATTGATTTTGAAACCTAACGATGCCCTATTTAAAAAGGATCGGCCCGACTCTCGAGTCGGCTCGTGCAAAAATCAAGGTTAAGGCTCAAAAATTAAAAAAAATAAAAATCTACAGGTTACTTAACACTAAAGGAAGTGGTCATAAACTCTAAAGTGAATTTTGAAACATCTAGATAATTTTTCCTTATTTTTGAAAAATTAGGTCAAAAACTCTTAATATGGGTCACATAGACCTAACTCACCTCTAATCTTTTCGAATCTATCCTGGCTAAGAGATTTGATAACAATATTAGCAAGTTGATCATCTATATGCACAAATTCTAATTCTACAACATTATTTAAAACATGGTCTCTAATGAGATGATGTCTAATTTCTATATGCTTTGTTCTAGAATGCTGAATTAGATTTTTAGATAAATTAATAGCATTAGTGTTACCACATTTAATAGGAATTTTAGACTGGATAACTCCATAATCTTTTAGCTGTTGCTTGATCCACAACACTTGTGCACAACAGCTCCCCGCAGCCACATATTCTGCTTCAGCAATAGATAGTGCTGCAGAGTTCTGTTTACGGTAGTGCCTTGAAATCAAGTTGACACCTAGAAATTGACAAGTGCCACTTGTACTCTTTCTATCAATCTTACAGCAACCATAATCAGCATTAGAATAACTAATTAACTTTAAAGATAAATGCTTAGAATACCATAATCCTATATTACATGTGCCTTTAAGATACTTAATGATTCTTTTAACAGCAATAATGTGTGACTCTTTTGGATTTGATTGAAAACATGCATACATACAAATACTAAAAAGAATATCAGGTCTACTGACAGTTAAATAAAGTAGAGATCCAATCATACCTTTATACAATTTTTGATCAACAGTTGTGCTATTTTTATCTTTATCAAGTCTATATGCAGGATTCATGGGTGTTCCAACTTCTTTGCTTGATTCCATGACAAACTTTTTGATAATCTCTTTAATATATTTGGCCTGGTTTATCATAATTCCTTCCTTTGATTGTTTGATTTGAAGCCCGAGGAAGTAGCTTAGCTCACTCATTAAACTCATTTCAAATTTTCCTTGTATTAACTTAGCCAAATCTTGGCACAAAGATTCATCAGTAGATCCAAATATTATATCATCAACATAAATTTGAACAACCAAAATATCATCATTTTTCTTTTGAAAAAATAAGGTAGTATCAACACTACTTCTTATAAAATCATTTTTGATTAAAAACTTGCTTAATCTGTCATACCAGGCTTTAGGTGCCTATTTAAGACCATATAAAGCTTTATTCAACTTGAAAACATGATTTGGAAAAGTGTGATCGATAAAACTAGGTGGTTGTTCAACAAAAAGTTATTCAAATAGAAAACCATTTAAAAAAGCACTTTTTATATCCATTGAAATAATTTAAAGTTCATAAAACATGCATATGCCAAGAGTAATCTAATAGCCTCTAGCCTAACTACTGGTGCATAGGTCTCATCAAAATCTATTCCTTCTTCTTGATTGTAACCTTGAGCTACTAGTCTAGTCTTGTTCCTAATCACATTACCTTGCTTATCTAGCTTGTTTCTATAAACCCATCTAGTGCCTATAACAGGGTAGTCATTTGGTCTTTCTATAAGTGTCCAAATATTATTTCTCCTGAATTGGTTTAACTCATCATGCATAGCTAACATCCAATTAGGATCGGTTTCAGCTTCTTCTATAGTGTGTGGTTCTACATGAGATACAAAAGCAATCAAATCATGTGCATCCCTATATGAAGCTCTAGTTCTAACACCTTGAGATGGATCTCCCATAATAAGTTCTTTAGGATATGAGTGTACATACCTCCATTCTTTAGGTATATCTTCATGATCTTTGCTTACCACTTCTTCATGTTGTTCAGTTGCTTGCTTATCATTGATAGTCATATCCTTTAGTCCATGTTTAAGTGTACCCTCATCATCATCAGCACAATTTTCTTTTCTAGAGATGTCATGTCAATTTCATTGAAAACAACATAGATTGATTCTTCCACAGTTAAAGTTCTTTTATTAAAAACTTGATAGGCTTTGTTATTTGTAGAATAACCAAGAAATATAGTCTCATCGAATTTTGCATCAAACTTATCAAGATTTTCTTTACCATTATTAAGAACAAAACATTTGCAACCAAAAACATGAAAGTAATTGATATTAGGCTTTTAACTGTTTCACAGTTCATAGGAGGTTTTTCTTATAATAGGTCTAATCAAAACTCTATTTAAAATATAGCAAGCAGTATTCACAGCTTCTGCCCAAAAGTATTTTGGAAGATTTCCTTCACAAAGCGTTGTTCTGGATATTTCTTCCAAAGTTCTATTCTTTCTCTCTACAACACCATTTTGCTGTGGTGTTCTAGGAGTGGAGAAGTTGTGATCAATACCGTGCTTTGTGCAAAAGTGATCAAAATGTTGATTTCAAATTATGTACCATGATCACTACGAATAGAAATAACAGAAAGATTTTACAAGTTGGAAACTCTTTTGTAAAACTTTTTAAATGCTTTAAAAGTTTCATCTTTATGTGCAATGAACAAAATCTAAGTGTATCTTGAAAAGTCATCTACAATCACAAGGCCATACTTCATACCACCTAGGCTTGTTGTCCTAGTAGGTTCGAAGAGATCCATGTGAAGTAGCTCTAAGGATCTAGTAGTAGAAACAATATTTTTGGATTTAAAACTCCCCCTCACTTGCTTTCCTAATTGATATGCATCACAGACATAATCAAAATTTACTTTAAACTTTGGTAAGCCTTTAACGAAATCTTTTGAAATAAGTTTTGCAATAGTATCCATACTAGCATGTCTAAGTCATCTATGCCATAGTAAACTTGATTCCTTGCTCGTATCATTCACTACCACAAGACTTGTTTTGCTTGACATAGCTAGATCATTAAGATCTACTACATAAATATTACCAAGTCTATGTCCAATGAACTTTGTACTAGAGTCAAGAGGTTCAACTACTATACACATTGAAGACTTGAAGAAAACATTAAAACCAATATCATAAAGTTGACTGATGCTTAAAAGATTATACTTTAATTTCTCTACAAGTAGTACATTCTCGATAAAGGTTGAAGGAGTAATTTTTATTTTACCAATATCGATTATTCTTCCTTTGCGATTATCACCAAAGGTTACCATGCCATCATCTTTTTGTTCTAGGATGAAGAATTGATCAATATCACCCGTCATGTGTCTTGAGTAGCTACTATCAAGGTACCATCTTTTCTTTGCATTCGTGGCTGCAAGACATCCCTGCAAAACAATCAAGTAATGGATTTAGGTACCCAAGCTTTCTCGAGTCCTTGCAAGTTAGTAGGATTGGTTCCTTTTGGAATCCAATTTTTTTTAATTTTCTTATTGCCATTATATTTCAAATGACATTCAAATGCTTTGTGACCAATATTATTACAAGCATAGCAGATAATTTTTGGCTTTGAATAAGAAGTATATGATGATGCAAACTTAGGTCTATATTGCTTTGATGTAATGAACTTAGGTGCATAAGATGTGGATGCAGAAAACTTATTTGAATTTGAGCTTTTATAACCGATTCCAAACTTGCTATTTGAATCTCTTTGATCTTTCAAAATCAGTTCAAGTTTGTTAGAGCTTAAAGTTAATTTTTCAACCAATGGTTTAAGCTTTTGAACTTCCTTTTGCAAGTCAGTATTTTCATTTTGAAAAATTTTATTCTTTTCAAGAAGTTCTTCCTTTTCAAATTGAATAGTTTTAAGTCTTTCACAAATCAAACTTGATTCTCTTTGTAAAATCTTGTTCCTTTCATAAATTTCATTTTTATCTTTTTCAACCATATCACAATCATTTTTCAAATTCTTCATTTTCAAACCAGCTTTTTTGTACTCTATCAATAGTTCACAAAAAACATTATGAAGCTCATCATAAGTAAATTCTAGATTAGGTTCAGAAGTTGTTACCTCATCCTCCAAACCCATAAGGCAGATTTGAGTAGTCTTTGTTGTATCTTCATCTTCTTTGGTTGATGTAGATTCATCACTATCGCTCCATGCTGCAAGCATTGCCTTCTTTTTCTTTCTCTTAACCATCTTTTTTTTGATCTCTGGACAATCAAGATGTATGTGTCCTGGTTTCTTGCATTCATAACAAATAAGAGTTTGATCTTTATCCTTATCCTTTTCTTTATCTTTTTCTCTTTCTTTTCCAAATTCTTTTCTTCTGAATTGTTTTCTCCATCTGTTAGTCCTTCTTATGCCCATAAATCTCTTAAATTTTTTCATAACTAGGGCGAATTCATCATCTTCCATATCATCATTATCAGATCTATCTGAATCTTCATCTTTGTCCTCTTCTATTGCTTTAAATACAATAGCCTTTTTTCTTTTTTAATCTTCTTCTATTCTTTGCTGCATGGCTAGCTCATGAGTGATCAATGATCCCAGCAGCTCATCCAATGGTAGGGTGTTTAAGTCCTTTGCCTCTTGAATAGCTGTAACTTTTGCATCCCATTTATCTGGCAAAGATCACAAAACCTTTTGTACTAGATCAGTATTAGTATAAGTCCTATCAAGACTTTTAAGACAATTTATGATATTAGTAAAACGTGTATACATAGCAGATATTAGTAAAACGTGTATACATAGCAGATATAGTTTCACTTGGATCCATTTTGAACAATTCATAATTGTGCATAAGAAGATTGATTTTTGAAGTCTTGACTTGTGGTGTGCCCTCATGTGTGATCTCAAGCTTATCCCAAATTTCTTTAGTAGAATTGCAAGTGGAAATTCTATTAAACTCATTTGGATCCAAAGCATAATAATGTAAATTCATAGCTTTGGCATTTAGCTCAGCCAATTTCATATCATTCTCGTCCCATTTCTCTTCTGGTTTGGGAACCTCAATATCATTAATTCTTATAGTCGGTGTGTGAGGTTCTTTTAGAATTATTTTTCATAAATGAAAGTCTACGGCTTGAATGTATATTTTCATCCTAGCCTTCCAATATGTGTAATTAGTTATAATGAAAAGTGGAGGTCAATTTGTGGATTGGCCTTTGACCAAGGAGGTGCTCATGGGATGTGCCATCAATCTTTACTCTAAGAAGTTTTTAGAGACTCTGCTCTGATACCACTTGTTGCCCAGGTGGCTTCCCAAGAGGGGGGTGAATTGGGATTATAAAAATTTTAGCAAGTATATGCAATTTAAAATCCTTTTAGTGTTGTGGTGAACAATGCAATGCAGAAGCACGTAAATAAATGCAATGAAGTTAAACAAGCACAATCACAAACACAAGGAATTTAGAGGGTTCGAAGCAACCCACTCCAACATCCACTATCCAAGCATCACTTAGAATCTCCACTATATCCCCCACCAGAATATGGTTGGATTATTTTAACAGGCTCACAATCCAAATCTCTACACTTTAGTTTTATCAGGATCATCAAAGAAAACCCTCACTTGGTTTTAACACAGGCTAACCAAGAACTTAAATCCCTTTGGTTTTTAGAACCGGGCTCACCAAAGAAAATCCAAACATAGGTTTTAATAGGCTCATATAAAAACCTTTAATACACTCTCAATACACAGCCCCTTACTGTTCTTAGAGAGAAGACAATATATAACAAATATAAATTTGCAACTTTATAACAAACCAAATTTGTTTGAGTGTTGCCAATGAAGATCAAATCGAAGCCTAGCATTAAATGCTCTTGAATGCTCATCAAGCTACTTCTTTACTTCTTCAAAAGGTTGGATTCAAGAATGAAAGTGGTGGGGACACCACCAGGATCAGACACAGATCATTGGATCCCATATGGTTTATTGATTAAGGTTTTAATTTTAGAACCTTAATCATATGTCAAAGTTTTGAAAGTTTTGTAATCAATTAAGATTGGGTCCTATAATAAGTTGAGGTTAGTTGATTTGTCTCAACCCTCAACCCTAGTCAGTATCGAGTCCTGTATTTCAGTATAAGTCAAGTATGAGTCTAATTTTTGTACAAGAGAGGAGGTTATCCTATTTTGGGATTCCACCAAGCCTCATCCAGGAGTCAGAGGCCACTACATCAGCTTATTGGATTTTGTTTGACACCTAGGATCCAAGATGCCTTTCTAGATACCCTGATTCCTTTGAGATGTTCTCCGGATGCCCAGATGCCCTCTAGATGCTAAAGAATATCCCTAGAATAGGGCCTCACATGATTCCAAAGGTCCACCTATATCCCAGCTCAAGGAAATCAAGTCCAGGCTATAGGCCCAAAGCCCACCAGAACCAATATGCTTTTATTCCAAGAATATTCCCACCAGGGTGCCCCAAATATCAGGAGGCCCAAGCCCATGCGCCCAAGACCCTTTGGGCTGGCCCCTTGCTACCCCTAGAAGCCCAACACCCCATCCTAGGCATCCTTGGAGTTGACCAAGTCAAAGCATGGGGAGAAGAGGTGGGTTTTATTTTTCTAAATATTCTAAGACTTGTAATTCTAACCTAGCTAGGAAAAGGACTTGTAATCTAACTAGGAAAAGGCTTGTTAACCTAAGTATAACCCTAGTTAGGAGAGGGCATGGGAACTCTATAAATACCCCACCCTATCCCCCTCTTGTACTACCTTTCTCTTATGAATACAATATTGCTAAAATTTTGAGTTATTGCCTTATGTTGGTGTGTTGGTTCTTATTTGAGTGCTCTCCTTGTGTACCCTGGCCGAACCCCTGCTACCCTAGCTCTCTTTTGCATCCTTGGAGATCAGCCACACCTAAGGAAAGGGATCCCTAGCTGCCATCCAAGACTAAGAGATCTTTCTTCCTTGGCGCCAGCTTTTAACCCTAATCTCGATTTCCTTCAAACCCTAGTTCCTTTCTCTTTTCTTACTTACTATTTTGATTGACCCCTAATGCTTGCAGGATCTCCGAGGTGTTTCACATCTCTTGAGGATGCTTTCCTTGTCTCTAGGACCACCTAGATCAGCCATCAAACTAAAGGTACTGAAGCTTCTTCATCTAGGCTCCAATCAGAGTGTGAGTGATCCCTTATGTTGCAAAGTTTTCAATCTCTGACTGATAAGAAACCTTCCCTTCTCTTGATATCTAATTTTTTGAAGATAAGCTATCCTAAACTGGGAGTTTCTCAATTCTCAGGTCCTGACTTTCATTATCTTGCATGAGTTATTTTGCGATCATGGTGATTCTTTGCATTGTTACTTTATCCGCAGTTCTTTGCTTAACTTTGGAATTTAGCCTACAAACCTAAATTATAAAAATCATAAAAAAATTAGTTTACTATTTTTTCTACATATATAGCAATTCTTAGAGTCATCCTGTATTAGTTTGGTATCATAGAAGGTTAAGGATAGTTTTCATTTGCATTAGATCACAAAACCCTAATTTCTAAATTTTCTGCATCCTACCCACTTCATTAGGTGTCTGATTTCCATCTGATTTCAACCATCTAAGAATTTTATTTTTCTGTGAAATTTGAAAGAATTGTTCTTGGCCTTGTCCTTTATTTTATCATAATTTTTAATTAATTTTACAGGAAATCTAACTCCCTACAATTTGGCATATTAGAAACCCTAACAAAATCCTAAAATTTTTGAAGTAGTCTGAAAACCCTAGGACTTGCATCATCATTTTGATTTTTGTTCTATATCAAATTTGGTAGAGCTCATCAAGACCATCCATCCTCTATCCTAGAGTTTTTTTATTTTTTTATGCATTGAAATCTATGTCAAAATCTATATCTTCTGAAACCCTAATTCTAATATTTCTGCACTTGACTCAACCTAACCTAATCAACTTCCACACACCCAAATCCCAAGCCCAATTTGATTGCTAACCTAATCAACTTAAACTTAACATGCCACATCATAAAATACACAAAAAATATTTTATTTTTCTGATTGTTTTAGATTGCATTAGGATCATTGATTTCCATCATCTTTAACCTAATCTTAAGGGCAACTCAATATCTCAAATCAGGACAGGATTTCATCACTTGTCCTGGGCCCAAAACAACCATCATCATACTAACCCAACCCTAATTAAAATTAATTAGACCTAATTTGCCCTAAAGGGCTAGGTGATATCAACAGGTTAGGCCTGAGCTGTGTGGGCCAACTAGTGTATTTAATCCAATGGCTATTACTGAAATCTAGTGTCTAAGGCTGAGGGTCTAGAGTCAAACGACCTAAGTGGTGTTGTGGTTTTTAATTGGGTCCCTGTGAAAGCAGGGGGGCCTCCCACACTCCCACCCTCTACCTGGCCAGAGGAAGGATTAGCTACTGGGTTAAGTGTAAGTTGAGCTGACCCATCCAGTTTTGGCTCTAGGTCTAGGAAACCCTAGATTGTACTAGTAGCCTATTTCTTTTTGCATGCTTGGTGCACCATTCCATTTTGATTGCTTGATTGAGTGTATGACCACTAGATTAGGAACCCAATACCAGAAGTCTAAACCCCAAACTGACTCAGCCATGGATCCCAATTTTGAAGCCATTATGAACCAGTTTGCCCAACTAAACCAATCCAATAAGCAATTCAATGCCCAAATTAATGCTAAACTTGACCAAACCAATGACCAGATAACCCAATTGACCCAATCCAAAAATCAAATGAACCATAGATTCAACCAAGTAGACCAACAATTTGACCAGGCAACCACTAGGATCGACCGGTTAACCACTAGATTAAATCAAGTAGAAGAGCGATTAGGTACTATAAAGAAAACCCAAGACTCCAATGCTGAACCTAAACCTGACCCATCCTGTTCCACCTCTCAAAACCCTAAGAGACCCTTAAATCAAGACCAATTTGTAGAACCTAACCCTAGAGAAGTCCAAAACCCTGAATAATTTGTGGAATCTAATCATAGGAGGGTTCAATATCAGGAACCATACCAAGAGCCCAACCATAGGAGAGTCCACAACCCTGACCCTATCCAAGAACCAAACCGTAGAAGGCCCCAACATGAAGCCCATGATCGAGATGAAAGGGCCATGAAAAATATTAGGGTAGAAGCACCCACCTTTGATGGAAGTCTTAAACCAAAGGTTTATGTAGATTGGGTAGGAGATATGGAGTATTATTTTGAATGGTATGAGATGAGTGAAGAGATGAAGTATAAGTTTGCCAAGATGAGGTTGATTCGACAAGCTATATTATATTGGGCTAATCTTGAGCGTACTAGGAGACAACAAAAGCTTCCACCTATAGCTACTTGGCAAGACATGAAATTGAAACTCAAGGACAAATACCTACCACAATCCTACAGTCAAAATCTTTTAGACCAATGGAACAAAATTCATCGAGGGAATACATCAGTGTCAGATTATATTGCTGAATTTGATGAGTTTGCTGTGAGGTGTAGTGTATCCAAGTCTTTAGATCAAACCCTGTCCAGGTTTAGAATTGGATTACATGAAGACATCAAAAGAGAGCTATACATGAGAGAGGTCCATGATTTGGAACATGCCTACTAAATAGCTAGACATTATGAACAATTCCAAAGAGTACCTACATATCAAAAGACTGAACCTGTTAGGAACAATACCTAATTCCCCAGGTCAAACCCAAACCAGGTATACCAGGGTAGACCAAACCCCAACCCCAACCTAAGTCAATTTAACCCTAACCCAGTTAGGCCAAACCCTAACCCAGGCTGACCCAACCCTAATCAATTTGATTCAATCCCAACTCAAACTGACCCAACCCTAACCCTTCTCGACCTAACTCGAGTCCGAGTCCATCTAGTTCCAGTAATTTTGCACCCACTAGAATCGACAAGGGTAAGGCACCCATGTTTCAGAAAGCCCCAAGCCCCAGCCCCAATACCTGCTTTAGGTGTAATAAGGTAGGTCACTATACGAGCCAGTGTCCCACAAGATCATTACATATAGGGGAGCTAGAGGAACAGGAGCCTGAACCCAATAATGAGGATATGGAAGGAGAAGTTTATGAGGCTGAACCAAACTTGGTAGAGGAATATGAAGGAGAAGAGGAGGAATTTGATCAAATAGGGGTAGTTAGATGTATTTTGACCCAAACCCAAGCTGAGAAAGATTGGCATAGGACTAGAATCCTACATACTTTTATAAAAATTGGGAATAAAGTATGTAAGATTATAATTGATAGTGGGAGTTGTGTCAATGCCATTGCTACTGAAACAATTAGATCTTTAGGCTTGACTTTAGTTCCACATCCCAGCCCCTACGAAGTATCATGGATAGATTCCACCTCAATGCCAATCCAGTCTAGGTGCTAAATCTTAATTAAATTGCAATTCTATGAAGAAGAGATTTGGTGTGATGTCCTTCCCATGAAGGTTAGTAGTGTCATTCAAGGTCAACCATGGCTATATGATCATGATGCCGCCCTATCTGGTCAAACCAATATTTGTACCTTTTATCATCATGGGAAGAAATTTGTGATTTACCCCACTCAACCCAGAAATTCAAATTGTAATAGCCTCAGAGAAAAACCATGAGTTAATTTGATTAAGGCTAAAGAATTAAAGGAATACCCTTTTAAACCTATTGAGGACTTAATGAAAAATGATCCTAAACCCACTATAATAACTAAAGAAGTAGTAATTAAGCCAGGATCAAATAATATAGGTGAAACTAAGAATTTACATGAGTTGTTCATAGAGGAAGCCCAGGATCAAATCCCTAAAGAACAACCTCAAGAAATAGGTGTAACATCTGAATCTGAACTCACAAACCCTGTCTATCTGTCTATACCTATACTAGCCTCTACACAGCATATGCATCATGAAATTAGTCAAGAGTTGAACACAAGTAATGAACGAAATAACAACTTGGCTAATTTCCAAAGAATAGATAAAGAATTTCCTATAGAGGATTTTGTGATTGCAAAACAAATTTTCTACTCACGAAGCTGGCCCATCCAAAATAATGAAGAGTAATGGACCCAATGCCTATGTGCCTGAGATATTTCCTATAGAGGATTTTGTGATTGCAAAAGAAATTTTCTACTCACGAAGCTGGCCCATCCAAAATAATGAAGAGTAATGGACCCAATGCCTATGTGCCTGAGATATTACCTGATTTAGGTATTAGCTCCACTTCATCATCTTAGATCTTATAGAGTCTAGGGAGCCAGCAGTGATACCTAGCGAGCACCTTGAGCCTATCCCTCCCTTTGAGAGAGAACCCATCCCAGAGTGACCACATACAAATTGGCCTATAAGTGAGGAAAAGATTGAGAGAGCTCTGGATAGTCAAGCTATCGATACTTAGGATAGAGACTGTCAGTGATACTTGGTCCGGTGGCAAGGTCGGCCAGAATCTAAGGACTCGTGGAATGCTGGTGCGGATCTGTAGTGCCTCAACCCACACCCTCCTTGAGCCAAATTGACCAAACTCGACGGGGTCGAGTTCCTCCCGCCTCGAGAGAATTGGTGGGGACACTAGGATCATACATAGATCATTGGATCCCATATAGTTTATTGATAAGGGTTTTAATTTTAGAACCTTAATCATGTGTCAAAGTTTTGAAAGTTTTGTAATCAATTAAGATTGAGTCTTGTAATAAGTTGAGGTTAGTTGATTTGTCTCAACCCTCAACCCTAGTAAATATCGAGTCTTATATTTCAGTATAAGTCAAGTATGAGTCCAATTTTTGTACAAGAGAAGAGGTTACCCTATTTTGGAGTTCCACCAGGTCTCATCTAGGAGTCAGAGACCACTATATCAGCTTATTGGATTTTGTGTGACACCCAGGATCCAAGATGCCTTTCTAAATACCCTGATTCCTTTCAGATATTTTTTGGATGCCCAGATTCCCTCCAGATGCCAAAGAATATTTTTAGAACAAGGCCTCACATGCTTTTAGAGGTCCACCTACATCCCAGCCCAAGAAAATTAAGTCCAAGCACCAGGCCCAAAGCCCACCAAAACCAAGATGCTTTTATTCCAAGAATATTCCAACTAGGGTGCCCCAAATATCAGGAGGCCCAAGCCCATGTGCCCAAGCCCCTTTGGGCCGGCCTCTTGCTACCCCTAAAAGCCCAACACACCATCCTAGGCATCCTTGGAGTTGACCAAGTCAAAGCATGGGGAGAAGAGGAGAAGACTAGTCAAAGTTCTAAACCTAGTTGGGTTTTATTTTCCTAAGTATTCTAAGACTTGTAATTCTAACCTAGCTAGGAAAAAGACTTGTAATCTAACTAGGAAAAGGATTGTTAACCTAAGTGTAACCCTAGTTAGGAGAAGGCATGGAAACTCTATAAATACCTCACCCCCTCCCCCTCTTATACTACCTTTCTCTTATAAATACAATATTACTGAAATTTTGAGTTATTGCCTTGTGTTGGTGTGTTGGTTCTTATTTGAGTGCTCTCCTTGTGTACCCTGGCTAAACCCCTGCTGCCCTAACTCTCTTCTATGTCCTTGGAGATCAGCCACACCCAAGGAAAGGGAGCCCTAGTTGCCGTCCAAGACTAAGAGCTCTTTCTTCCTCGGCTGCCAGCTTTTAACCCTAATCCCGATTTTCTTCAAACCCTAGTTCTTTTCTCTTTTCTTACTTGCTATTTTGATTGACCCCGGATGCTTGAAGGATCTTCGAGGTGTTTCACCTCCCCTGAGGAGGATTTTCTTGCCTCTAGGACCACCCGGATCAGCCATCAGATTCAAGGAACTGAAGCTTCTTCATCCAGGCTCCAATCAGAGTGTGAGTGATCCCTTCTGTTGCAAAGTTTTCAATCTCTGACTGGTAAGAAACCTTTCCTTCTCTTGATATCTAATTTACTAAAGATAATCTATCCTAAACTGGGAGTTTCTCTATTCCCAGGTCCTAACTTTCATTATCTTGCATGAGTTATTTTGCAATCATGGTGATTCTTTGCATTGCTACTTTATCTACTAGTTCTTTGTTTAACTTTGGAATTTAGCCTACAAACCTAAATTATAAAAATCATAAAAAAATTAGTTTACTATTTTTCCTGCATATATAACAATTCTTAGAGTCATTCCATATCAGAAAGCCAATTGGTGAAGCTTTGAATCCTATCTTGAATGCTCTTGAAGTGGGTTGGTGAAAGACTTGAAAACTCCTTAACTTCTAAAGAATAATCAATGAATAATCTATCAAAAATTGTTTAATCCTTCATAAATACTCTTTTTTATAGTCTTCAATCAAAACTAGCCATTATAGAGCCTAGGAAACTGAAATAGAACCTTTGAAGGGTTTTTGGAGTTCAAAAAAGAGATTCTGCAACTAGCCGTTAGACTGCAAAAAATCCATCACTCGAGTCAGCTCGAGAAGCATGAGTCGGCTCGAAGTCTTAGACAATCCAAATAAAAGTTCTGGGTGAGTCTGCTCTTCTGGGTTGAGTCAACTCGAACTCTTAGTCAATGGAAAAACAAATTCTGTAGGAGTCGGCTCTTTAAGGCTGAGTCAGCTCGAAGTCACAATTACCAACAACATAAACTCTGGATGAGTCAGCTCTTCTGGGCTTGAGTCGGCTTGAGGTCTCAGTCATCAAAAATATAAGTTCTTCATCGAGTCGGCTCTTAAGGCTCAAGTCAGCTCAAACTTTTGAAACTCTGAAATTTTTTGTGCCATGCCAGAACAGGAGTCGGCTCTTGGTCCATGAGTCGGCTCTTACAAAAAATTATTTTTATGCTTCAAACTTCTCTAAACTTCTTCAATTCAAGATTCCAACAAGAGCAAGTCTTCCAAAAAGCTTCAAAGAGCTTACCAAACATGTCTAACTTACTCTCATTTATATTAATTTAGAGCCTTTTTTACAAGATTATATAGAAGAAGAAATTAGGGCTTTACAACTTGAAGTGTACATGAGTTCATACAATGTTGGAATCATCTCAACTAGATAGAAAACCAACTGATATAAAGATACATACTTTCCTGCAAAACTTCTTAAGTGATTGAAAGAATTAGTAATGCATACATGCTCTAATATTTTGTAATCATCAAAATCATTCCAGGGGTCAACATGAATGCTTTGAAAGCTTGAAGGCTTAACTTGACTTAAAAGTAGATGAACTCTCGATGAATATTCAATGTAAACTCATTCCTCTTGTCCCTCTTCAATTAAGATCACCTTAATTACTTTTTCAAATCCTAAATGGTAGTTTATGACCATTGGATAGGTGAACTAGCCATTGATGGGCAAAAAGGATAAGTTTTGCATTTAAAAAAGCTAGCCGTTATTGTTCATCAGAACTTCAAGTGTCGACACTTCAGGTTATGAGTCGATATTTGAGTCGATAGTTGGCTTCCATGCGTCAACACTTAGTTTAAAAGATATTCTTTGAAGCTTTCTAAAAATCTCAGGTGAGTTGATACTTGAGTCGACACTTGGCTTCCAGGAGTCGACACTTGAGGAAAGTCTTGAAATTCAGCATGTTTTATATAAATTTTATCTCAGGCTTTGAGTCGATCCATGAGTCGATACTTCATCTGCATGAGTCGACACTTCAAGCGTACCATCTGAAACTTCTTCTGTGTATTGACTTAAGTCGACACTTAACTTTCATGAGTCGACACTTGCACTATGAGTCTACACTTTGAGTTGACCTTACTGAAACTTTCTAAAATTTAACCGAGACTCTGCTGAATCTTCTTTAAACTTGACTCTTAAGTCTTTTCAAGCCATCCTTATATACTTAAGTCCATTAATCTTGAATGTTTCATCCATAAAAAGGGCTTCTCCAACTATTTAACAAGCAATCTAATTTACTAACCTGATGAGTACCTTTTCTGATAAAACATACTTCAATAATCGGTTAGTACTCAAATATACTTAAGTATTTTGTTAATCATCAAAATCAATACAGGAGTCAACAATCTTCACCTTTTTGACGATGACAAAACCTTTAAGTATAAGTATATAAAAAGCTTAAAAGATTTTTAATAGGTACAAAGCCTTGTGCAATAAGTATCAGAGCAAATGATAAATCGAAGTTAGAGTCTAAAATAGACCATTGAGAACTAAGACTCATTTGCATTATATTAGAGATATAAATAAAAAGATATCAGAGCTAAGATTACATGTACCATGATACTCAAGGGTGTATCAAAGCTAAAGCATATTTTAAAGATAAGAATTTTAGCATGGAAAACATCAGAGTAAAAATAACAAGAAAATCTTCTATACTTGAAATATGTGCTAAAAAGGAAGACAGTATCAGATAATAAGGAGTGTTAAGATATGATAATAAAGCAAAAGTGTCGGAACAAGAGGTTGAAGGGTATAAATACTCCCCCTCAAAAAGTGATCCGAAAAAAAAAATTGATTTTCAAAGAGATTTCAAGAAATTGTAACTTTAGAAAAAAGATTCCTTTTTCACACCCAATTTATGTTTCCATAAAACCATTTTAGATAATACCATTTTAGCATAAAACATTTTAGTATAATTAACATTTCAGTATATACCATTATCTTATTTCTACCATCATTATCTTATTTCTCCCCCTTTTTGTCATCATTAAAAAAGGTGGGAAGGAAAACAAGATAGATTTCATAGAATTTAAGTAAGAAAGTAGAAGAGTTAATGATAGCATTAGAGTCTGAACGAGTTAATATATATATATATTTCAGAATTTGATACATCAATTTTGATACAAATAAACAAATAAACAAACAAACACTGATACAAACAAAATGTGTTGAAATGTAAACTAGTTAACATAGAGACCACCCAAAGGAATACTCTCCTTATCAGAGGAGGACCCAATCTCAATCGATCCAGTATCTCCAGAAGGTCAGGATCATGGCCACATTGATCGGAGATTAGAGAGTCTGGTCCGGGTAGGTCTCGATACATCATGACAGCCTCGGCCTCTGCATCTAACATATGCTCTACCTCTGGCTGGTATTGAAGAGGAAGAGGCTATATTAATAGTAGGAGTAGCACTGACTAGAGCGGCTATAGTATCAGTGGGAAAGGGGGTATGATCAAAGTGGGACTTGAATCAAGGCGGTGGAAACCAAGAGTGTAAAAGCCTAGTTCCCGGATCAGGGAGGATGTGTCTTGAGAAGTAGAGTGAATCACGGGTGTATCAGTAGATTGAATGACAGGAGTAGAAGGGGGAATGGAAGTGATAAAAGGGTCAGGAATGGTGGAAGAGCTGGGTAAATTGAGAGTCTAGAAGGAAAATCGGCAAGGATTAGGAATGGGTATCCTAAACACATCAGTAGCTATATCTACCTCTGGCTCCACCATGAAGTCTACAACATCGAAATCTACGAAGTCAGTCTGATCATCTCCTGTCTCTAGTACTGGGGATGTTGATGGTGCTGGAGGTGAATCTGAATGAGTAGAGGGAGATACTCTGCTCGATGAAGGTCTCTCCAATGTAGCTAAAATAGCAGATATACCATCTCTTAAGCCCTGGTAGCTATTTCTCATCTTTAGATGTATCTGATCAACCCGCTATCTAATGATCATGGTATTTGACTACAAATAGGCGATCCTATCCTTTATAGAATCTCTAGTGGCTGGCATCTCTGAGTGTGGCAGAGCAGCTAGCTCAGGCTGAGCTGTAGGCTCAGGCTATGAGGAAGGCTCAGGCTGTGCCTCCGGAATCTCTTTATGTACCTAAGAGGGCCCGGCCTCATCTCTAAAAATGAGCTCCTCCTTTGCAGTCTCATCATCTGCATCAATTGTCTGACCTGATATACGTCATCTCCACTAACTTCTAACTAGATGAAATCCCATCCTATGAAGGGATCTCTTATCATAGACGTCTGTGTAGAAGTTGCCTGTATGGCTCTTGGTCTACGACTACTCTGTATGCCCTGAATAATATAGTCAATCCCATATCATAGGGCAGGCAAAGCCTCTAACTGGTTGATGCCTCTATCATCTGATGAACCATAAGGACAGGGAGGCATACCAGAGTGTGCTGAATTAGTGACACCATGACTCATAGCTCTCGCTCAGTAATAAAGTCGATTCGTCTAGTTTTCAGTAGTAAGATCCGGGTGATGATATGACGCAGTAGCCTCATCTCGGGTGAGAGTCTTGATGCAACTACAGTGGCTCCCTCTGGAAGATTGTCTTACTTGAAGATACACTGGAGCCCACTGAACATGTCCACTAAGGCATCCACCATTGAACCTCTCATAGGTATCTCCGATGCCCGGCTCAAAATCTTAGTAAATAGTGGAACCTCTCTCCCACGTACTTATGCTACCCATCCATCAGTACCTCTGGCTAGAGATCCATAGAACTCTCTCATCATGCCAGGGTAGAATTTCTTAGATAGCATGTAGAAGTGTGCTAGACCAGCATCTCTCAACCACTGACCGATCCAAAAGTGTTGTTGGTCCAGGAAATCAAAATCCATTCCATGACCACCATAATAGTCTTTAAGCTCATCCTATCCGCTATGGGAAAAAGTGATTTGACAGAAACATCAGGCTGGTTCTCGGGCTCAACTGCTGCTCGATCCTCATGCCTAGCCTTCATCCGTCACTCTACCTCCTGAATAGATGGTCGAGGTCTCCGGACTACTTGCTTTTTAGGACCCATTCCAAAGAAACAAGGTAAAGAGTAAATGCAGGAAGAAATCAAGGGTTTTTTACAAAAAGAAATGGTGACAGCGAATGGGGAACAGTGAGGGAACCAAAAGAAACTATTCCAAATAAAGAATCAGACAGTTAAAACTTAGATTGGAGGTAATGGAGTGCTGGATTACTATTGTAGGGTGAGTCAGCTAAGATTGGAAGAAGAAATTTGAAGAGAAACACTTTGTTTTCCCTATTTTATCTTGGTTTGCCACTGGTCAAGTGTTAACTCATGACTATGGGTCAAGTGTCAACACATGCAGGTGTCGACACTTCAAAGTGTCGACACTTCGACTTAAAATCTGAGAAAAAATGAAAAAATGATCATTGAACAAATTAAAACATGATTTCAAAGATTTGTAAGAGTATAAACATGATCTTCAAGCAATTTGATCAATAAATTTCAAGGAGAGTTTTAAAGATCATGAAGAGATGGAAATTTAGTCAAAAGGGTTGATGATCCCTCTCTTCTAATCATACAAAACCAATCTCCTTGAAGTAGTTTGGTCAAAATGTCAGCCAATTGCATTTCAGTGCACATAAATTCTAGCACAACATCATTATTTTCAACATGATCTCTAATAAAATGATATCTAATTTCAATGTGTTTACTTCTAGAATGCTGAACAGGATTTTTGGTTAAATTTGTAGCACTTGTGTTATCATATCTTATGGGTGTCTTAGTTAATTTGATTCCAAAATCTTCAAGTTATTTCTTAATCTACAAGATTTGAGCACAACAACTTCCAGCTATAATATATCCAACTTCAGCTGTAGATAGTGCAACTGAAGTTTATTTTTTGTTAAACCATGAGATTAAGTTAACACCAAGAAATTGGCAAGTTCTACTGGTGCTTTTTCTATCTAATTTACACCCAGCAAAGTCAGCATCTGAATAACCAATCAATTCAATAGATGAGTCTCTAGAATACCACAATCCAATATCAATAATACCAGATAAATATCTAAGAATGTGCTTAACAACTAATAAATGAGATTCTTTAGGATCATACTGATATCTAGCACACATACAATCACTAAACATAATATCTGGTCTACTAGCAGTCAAATATAGTAGAGACCCAATAATATCCCTATACAATTTATGATCAACACTTTTATCACATTCATCTTTATCAAGTTTACAAGAAGGGCTCATAAATGTACCTATTTGCTTGGTTGTCTCTATCCCAAACTTCTTTAAGATTTCTCTTATATACTTAGCTTGGTTGATGAAGATCCCTTCTTTGATTTGCTTGATTTGGAGTTCGAGGAAGAAATTTTATTCACCCATCATACTCATCTCGAACTCTCCCTGCTTAAGCTTGGAAAACTCTTGATAAAGAGACTCATTAGTAGCACCAAAAATGATATTATCAACATAGATTTGTACTACTAATATATCATCATCTTTTCTTTTCAGAAATAAGGTAATATCAACATGGCCTCTAGAGAAATTATTTTTAATCAAAAATTTGCTAAGTCTTTCATACCATACTTGGGGTGCTTGTTTTAAATTATAAAGTGCTTTGTGATGTTTGAAAACATGTTCAGGATGTGCATGATTTTCAAATCCAAGTGATTGTTCAACAAACACTTCTTCACCAATATAACCATTTAAAAAAGTGCTTTTAACATCCATTTGAAATAGTTTGAAATTCATAAAACATGCAAATGCTAAGAATAATCTAATGGCTTTAAGTCTAGCTATTGGAGCAAAGGTTTTATCAAAATCAATACCTTCTTATTGATTATAGCCTTTAGCTACCAGCCTAGCCTTGTTTCTAGTAACAACACCATTTTCATCTAGTTTATTCTTATATACCCATTTTGTTCCAATAATTGAAACATTAGATGGTCTTCTATTAGAGTCCAAACTTTGTTTCTTTCAAATTGATTTAGTTCTTCTTTCATAGCAATTATCCAATTAGGGTCTTTTTCTGCTTCTTCAATACATTTAGGTTCAATTTGAGAAATAAAAGCTATGTAATCGCATTCATTTTTAATTGATGCTCTAGTTCTTACCCCTCTCGATGGATCACCTAGAATTAACTCCTTAGGGTGTCCACGAGCATACCTCCACTCTTTTGGTAGATCTTGATGCTTTGGTATGGATTTTGTAGCTTCTTCTCTATCCTTCTTGTTTTAATCTTCTTCATCTTCCTTGAAAGGGGGATCATCCAAAGTTAGCTTCTTTAATCCTTCAATACCTGCACATTCATCAGAAATATCCTCTTTTCTTGAGGATTTGTTAGTAGATTCTTCAAATATAATAGCATTGATTCTTTAACTAATAAAGTTCTTTTATTAAATACTCTATATGCCTTGCTAGATGTAGAGTATCCTAAGAAGATACCTTCATCTAACTTAGCATCAGATTTTTCTAGATTATCTTTGTTATTATTTAGGATAAAGTAACGACAACCAAATGCTCGAAAATACTTCAAGATGGGTTTTCTTTCTTTCCAAAGCTCATAAGGTGTTTTCTTTAAAATAGGTCAGATTAAAACACGGTTTAAGATGTAACAAGCAATATTGACTACTTCAGCCCAAAAATATCTCCATAAATCATTTTTAGAAAGCATTGTGCATGCCATTTCTTCTAAAGTCCTATTTTTTCTTTCTACCATCCCATTTTTCTTGAGGTATCCTAGGTGTAGAAAAATTATGATCAATTTCCTTTCATTGCAAAAATTTTTAAAATCCTAATTTTCAAATTCCGTGCCATGATCACTTTGAATAGAAATAACTAAAGTACTTTTTTCATTTGAAACTTTTTGATAAAACTTCATAAAAGCTAAAAATGATTCATCTTTATGTGATAAAAACAAAACCAATGTGAACCTAGAGATATCATCCACTATAACTAATCAATATCTCTTGCCTCCTAGGCAAGTTATCTTAGTTGGTCTAAAGAGATCCATATGGAGTAGCTCTAATGGTCTAAAAGTTTAAACAAAACCTTTTGGTTTGAAAGATATTTTAGATTATTTTCTAAATTAGCATGCTTCACATATTTTATCTTTTTCAAAACTAATTTTTGGAAAATCTCTTACTAAATCCATTTTGCATAATTTTGAAAGAAGATGCATGCTTGCATGACCTAACTTACAATGCCAAAGCCAGCTAGTTTCATTAGATGTGGAATTCATTGCAACTAGGCATTCACCATCATGTAAGAGTAAATTATCAAGATCGACAAGATAGATGTTGCCATGCTTGTTTCCAATGAATTTCACTCTATTATCATTAGGACTAGCTACCTGCAAAGAGATCATTCGAAAATAACTTTAAAACCTTTATCCCAAAATTGACTAATGCTAAGCAAATTATGTTTCAAACCTTCAACTAATAAAATATTATCTATACAAGCAGAAGGAGAGATATAAACTTTACCAATGCCAATGATTTTTTCTATGCTATTATCCCTGAAAGTTACATTCCCTCCATTCAGTGCTTCAAGAAAAGTGAATTGCTTCACATCTCCTGTCATGTATCTTGAGCAACCACTATCAAGATACCACAATCTTTTATTTTCTTTGGTTGCAAGACACACCTGTAAAATAAATTAAGTTTTAATTTTAGGTACATAAGCCATCTTGGGTCCTTTAGGGTTAGCATTAAGAGTGGTTCCTTTTGGAATCCAAATCTTCTTAGAACAATTTAGCTTCCTAAGGTCACATTGATATACTTTATGACCTAATTTTTTACAAGAATAACAAGTAATGCTAGATGATGCTGGAATAAAAAAGTTTTTGAAATATTTCTATTATTTTTGTGGTCTAAAATCCAAACTGGCTTTATTGAAAATAGCTTTTTGATTGTTCAACAAAAGATTTAACTTTTCAGAACTAAAAGTAAATTTTTCAACAAAAGGTTTTATCTTTTCAAGCTCATTTTTGAATTTTAGATTTTCAGTCTCAAGGTCTTTATTTTTTCTTAAAAGCTCATTATTTGAAATATTGACTTTGGGTCTTTTCAAAACTTCATTTTCCATAAATAAACCATTTCTTTGATTTCCCAAACATCAATTTTATTCTTTAAAACACTAACTTCATTCATAAGATTTGTGTTTTCATGAGAGAAAGAGTTTGCATGCTTTTTCAATTTTTTATTTTCAATCACTGCCAATTTGTAATCATACATTAATTCATCAAAAATATTTCTTAGTTCATCAAAAGTATAATCAACTTCAAATTTAGAATGTAGCTCTTCTTCTTGTTATGCCATGAAGCAAAGATTGGTAACTTCAGTATGTTCTTCTTCTGAGCTTGAGTCTTCACTGTCACTCCATATTGCCATCATTGCCTTCTTTCTAAATCTTCTCTTGAAATTCTTTAGGAGATGACACTCATATTTGTAATGTCCAAGCTTCTTGCACTTGAAGCAATTAGTAGCTCCTCCTTCTCCTTTTCTTCTTCTCTCTTTTCCCTTTCCTTGCTTGGTTGAACCTTCTTTTTGTAGGAAAATTTCTTTTTCTTCATAAATCTTCTAATTTTTCTTGCTATGAGTGCTTCTTCATCCTCATTCTCTTCTTCTTATTATTCTTTATTTAAAGACTCTTCTTGTATTATGGACTTGAAGACTATAGTCTTCTTCTTCTTATCCATATCCATTGCTTTTTGCTTCAAGTTCAGCTTATAAGTCATGAGTGAACCTACTAGCTGCTCCAATGGAAGTTTCTCAACATCTTTGACTTCTTAGATAGTGGTTACTTTAGGATTCCAAGATGTTGGTGGAGACCTGAGAATTTTATTCATAAGATCGACATTAAACATAGTTTTACCAAGACTTCTCATGCCATTAACAATATTTGTAAATCTAATGTAATGTCAGTAATAGATTCATTAGATTTTATTCGAAACATTTCATAAGTGTGTATAAGCATATTAACTTTAGTATTTTTCACTTGATTGACACCCTCATGAGTGACCTCAAGTGTGTCCCATATTTTTTTGGCTAAGGTGCATGTGGAAATCCTGTTGAATTTACTAGGATCAAATACATAATAAAGGAGATTCATTACCTTAGCATTGATATCAAATTGTTTAATATCATTTTTATCCCAATCATCTTCAAGTTTTGGGATGGAAACACCATTAACAATAATCGAAGGAATATGACGACCTTTATCCACTACTTTCCATAAATTATAATCTATAGAATGCATATAAGTTCTCATTCATGTTTTTCAATATGTATAATTGGTGTAATTAAAATAAGAAGGTCAATTTGAGGCTTGTCCCTCAACTACACTAGTACCAAGTAGGGCTACCATAGATCTTTACTCAATGTGGTTAGACCTATACACTAAGAACGTGGCTTTGACACCACTTGTTGCCCAATAAGCAACCCAAGAGGGGGGTTAATTGGGTTTCTAAAAAATCTAATAGCAAATGAGTTCCAATTCAAAAACAATTGAAGTCCTTATGTATTACTAGTGTTTGTGAGTGCTCAAGAGTGTGCAGCAGAATTAAAAGGCAAATGCAGGGTAAGTAATAACAAATAAGAAAGAGCAAGCAAAACAAACACAAAATTTTATAGTGGTTCGGTGCACACCAAAGAACCTACATCCACTCCCCAAGATCCACATAGGATTTTCATTATAATCTTTCTTGATTATAGCCAATTAGTTTTCTAGACTCATTAATCATAACCTAACTTGTTTTCACCAGGAACACAAGTCAAAACCCCTTTGATATTGCAGGATAACCAAAAACCTAGTTGGTTTTGTAACTTAGGCTCTCCAACAACCTCCTTGGTTTTGTGACTTAGGCTAACCAAAAACCTCCATTGGTTTTAACACAAAGGCTCACCAACAAACCTCCACTTCTAGTTCCAATCCCTTTGAAACTAGAAACAAAAGAAAGGATTCAATAATATTGTTAAGAAAATAAAAAGCTTTTAATAAAAGCAAGTATCTTTTTGAAGCTCTTTTAAAGTTATTGTAGATACTTGTCTTCAAGTTGTTGAAACCTTGAATGCAGCTTGAATGGTTAAACTTGAATGCTCTTGAATGCTTTGAAAGCTTGAAGGCTTAACTTGACTTGAAAGTAGATGAACTCTTGATGAATATTCAATGTAAACTCATTCCTGTTGCCCCTCTTCAATTAAGATCACCTTAAATACTTTTTCAAATCCCAAATGGCAGTTAATGACTGTTGGAGAGGTGAACTAGCCATTGAAGGGCGAAAAGGATAAGTTTTGCATTTGAAAAAACTAGCCGTTACTGTTCATCAGAACTTCAAATGTCGACACTTTAAGTCATGAGTCAATACTTGAGTTGATACTTGGCTTCCATAAGTCGACACTTAGTTCAAAAGATGTTCTTCGAAGCTCTCTAAAAATCTCAGATGAGTCGATACTTCTTCTGTTAAGTCGACACTTGAGTCAACACTTGGCTTTCAGGAGTCGACACTAGAGAGAAGTCTTGAAATTCAGCATGTTCTGTATAAATTATCTTAGGCTTTGAGTCAATCCATGAGTCGACATATGAGTTAACACTTCATTTATATGAGTCGACACTTCATCTGCATGAGTTGACACTTCAAGCATGCCATCTGAAACTTCTTATGTGTATCGGCTTAAGTCGACACTTCACTTTCATGAGTTGACACTTGTACTGTGAGTTGACACTTGCTGAAACTTTCTAAAATTCAACCAAAACTCTGCCGAATCTTCTTTAAACTTGACTCTTAAGTCCTTTCAAGCCATCCTTATATACTTAAGTCCATTAATCTTCATTATTTCATCCATAAAGAGGGCTTCTCCAACTATTTGACAAGAAATTCAATTTACTAACCTGATGAGTACCTTTTCTGATGAAACACACTTCAACAATCGATTAGTACTCAAATATACTTAAATATTTTGTTAATCATCAAAATAATATAGGAGTCAATAACAAGTATGTGCCCTTTTGAAATCTTTATATGGTGAGTGAAGTGTACAAAGTATTAAGTGTAGAAGCAAATGAGTATGTAAAGATAAAACAAACACAAACACCACAAATTTAGAGTAGTTCGGAGAAACCCAACTCCTACATCCACTACCCAAGGTGCATACTTGGGATTTCCATTATATTCTTCCCGAATACAACCGAATTGTTTTGCAACGTGCTTACAATCCAAAACCCAAAAGAATGTTAGTTTTCCAGGGCTTACTAACAACCCAAATTTGGTTTTCAAGGCTCACCAATAACCTAAAATAACCATAAGTTATAGCCCCTGCTGTACTTGGAATAACTAAAAAATAGAGTATAAAAGGAAACAACACTTAAAACAAATCCAAAGATTTGATGGTTGCAGTTGAAGCTCTTTATGAAGCCTTCTTCAATGCTTCTTCAATGCTCTTCAAGGCTTTCACAATCTTTCAATGATTGACTCAAGAAATTGGTTGGACATTGTTGGAGAACTTGAGTTCTTTTCACTTCAAAGCACTTAGGATATTTAATGCTCTTATCTCTTATTAAAAACTTGTTTCCCTTGACTTAAATCCTTCATTTATATCCTCTTGAAGTGTTCCTAGGTAAATGACTGTTGGAGTGCCTTGGCAGTCGAAAACTAGTCGTTGAAGGGCTTAGAAATCAAGAAATTTAATTTTTGGATCTAGCCATTACTGTTCAAATTCTGGGATCGAGTCAGCTCGGATGGGTCGAGTTGGCTCAGATGCTTAAACAGGTAAAAACTGAACTCTTGAAGAGTCGGCTCATTTCAATCGAATCGGCTCGGTTGACTAGTTCTCTCAAAACTAAATTTCTGTCACTCTGGATGAGTTGGCTCGGATCTTCATTAAGTCGGCTCGATTGATTGTGTATCAGAATTCTTTATGCAATGCCAAAATAATGTATCAGCTCTAATTATTGAGTTGGCTTGAGTGAACTTCCTCCAAAAGCTTTCAAACTTCTCCAAACTTATTCCAACATCTTTCAAACAACTTCAACCTTCTTCTAAACCTAATCTAAGATATTTAAACTTAAAGTTTACTTAAAATTGGCCCTTTTACAAGAATATACATTTAAATTTAGCTAGGGCTCTCAAATACATGAAACTTTTCTTAAATACAAGGATTGTTCCCAATTATCTTGAAAAACATAGGATTGATGATTGTTCAATAGAAATGCCCTATAAAGCCTTCTCAAACATTTGAAAGAAGTCAGTATCAAATGCATGCTCCAATATTTTGTTATCATCAAAATCATTCTAGGGGTCAACAATCTTCCCCTTTTTGATAATGACAAAACATTAGGCAAAAAAATATATCAATTACCTTTCAATTAAATTGAATCATAGTTAATGCTGTACAGTATGTCAAGCAATTCAAATTTTCTATTCAGATTATGATCTAATGTATGACAGCTGTATCAAGGCTTGATTGAAATATCAGAGCTTAGTAAGTTACGTATCATAAAGTATCAAAACTGTTAAAGTTAAGTATCAGAGCTGAACTATATATCAGAGCTATCAAAGTTAAGTATCATGGTAGTTAAGCATTCAATTGAAGTAATAGATATTGGATATCAAAGCTTTATATGAGAGTTCATTTTGGGATTTATTTTAGATATCGGAGCAATTTTGACTTAAGTAACAGAGCTTTTGCAGTTTGACTAGAGTATCAAAATTTTAACAACAGTATCAGGGCCATTAGAAGTATTAGAGCTTTAAAATTTTAACAAAAGTATCAGAGCTTTTAACAAAAGTATCAGAACTTTGAAAAAGAGATGTAAACTTTAAAAGGTCAAATGTATCAGGGCTTAAAGTTGATGTTTATGTATCCAACAAGACAAGAGTATTAGAGCTTAATAAATTTTCATGACAATCACATTATATGGTCATTTGGTCATGCTCTCTTCATATATTTTTGTGCCAATGTCATGCTTCACATCACATAAAATATTTTTCATGAAGTTTCTATTTTCCATGCATCATACTATATTTTCCAAGCATCATTACTATATTTTCCATGCATCATTACAACTACTCTCCCTTTTGTTAATCAACAAAAAAGGTAAAACAGTACTCCCCCTTACTAAAAAGAGTTGTATAGAAAGAGTGTAAAAGAGGTTCAAGGATCATTCAACACAATATAACAAGATATATGAAAGAGCAAAAAAACACACACACACACACACACACACACACACACACACATATATATATATATAACAAAAAGATCTAATAAGACCTAGTCTTCTTCTTCCTCACTACTAGAAGAGCCTACCTTTAATACAGAAGATGAAACTATAGTCTTCATAGGCTTCTGTCTAAGATCTCTAAACCAAGTTCGGGTAGGAGCTCTAGGTACTCTTGATCTAGCTCTACCTCTCGATCAGACTCAGGAACAATATCTGAAGGAAGCAGAGTTTGCTGGTCTGTGAAGGCTCCAGAAAGGACTAAAGTGCTAGTATCTGATAAGATCTGAGTGGCTGAGTGTCAAAAGTGCACTGCTCTATCTACTCTCTCTTTGATGCTAGTGACTCCATAACCTGAGCATCTCCTGACTTCTCACTAGCCTGCTGAAAGTCTTGCTCATCATCATCAGGAGGTGAAGGTGGTGATCTGGATAGTCTAGGTGTAGTAGTCTAATGAAAAGCAGCTAATATCTGAGTAAAACCATCCCTCATCTCTGTCTGAAGTAGATCTATCCTCGAGTATACCTCAGTCCAGATAGTCTGAATATCTGATCGAAGAGTGGAGATGCCATCATGAAGTGCCTGAAATTGCTCAGTATCATGTAGTCCTCCCATGCTGGGCTTAGATGGAACTGTCTAAGGTGGTGTAGTAGGAGCTGGCTCTGAAGGTCCAGCCTCATCCTTAACTGGCTCATCCTCCTCAACAGTCTGCTCAGTAACCAATGCCTCAACTGGAATGTCCTCATCGGTGTCAATTGAATATGCTGCCCTCTGACCTGAGATCTTCCTCACCCAGACACCCTCTACTTTATGGTATCCCATCCTCTGTAGGGATTTCTCTAAATACCTATTAGTGTGATGTAGAGGTCTGCTATCCTCCTCAGTCAGATCAATGTCAAAATCCTGGAATAGAAGTGTGAAGGGCATATCATATGGAAGCCAAGCTCTGGCCCTCCTAGCTACATCCCGAAACTGGGTCATCATAATGAAGGGTAGATTGAGGGCCTCCCCCTTAATCATAAACCTCATAAACATTAGGTCTCTTTCACTGACTCGATCAAATTCTGCTAGTCTGTTGCCCAGGTGGCCTTACCCAAGAGGGGGGTGAATTGGAAATTTAAAAAATTTAAGCAAATGTGTGCTCTATTAAGTGTTCTTTAGTATGGAAAGTGCTGTGATTAGAATAATTAAAGCAGATGATGCGGGATGACTCTAAGACTGCTAAACATGCATAGAAAATAGTAAAATATTTTTTTTATAATTTTTATAATTTTATTTGTAGGCTAGATTCCCAAAATAAAGCAAGAACTAGCAGAAAGACTAGCAGTGCAAAGAATCATCGGATCCCTGGCAAACTCATGCAAACTAATGAAATAGCTAGGACCCGAGAGTTGAGAAACTCCCAGTTTAGGATAGTTTATCTTCATCTAAATCAAATAATAAGAGAAGGGAAGGTTTCTTACCAGTCAAAGATTGAAATTCAAAGCAGCAGGATTCACTCACAACTCTGATCGGAGCCTGGAAGAAGAAGCCTTGTTTTTCCTTGAATCTGAAGGCTAATCTAGGTGGCCCAGGTAGCAAAGAAGGCCTCCTCAGGGGAGGGGAAGCACCTCGAGGATCCTACAAGTGCCAGGGTTAATCAAAACAGCAATTAAAAATAAGAAAAGGAACTATGGTTTGAAAGGAATCAGGATTAGGGTTAGAAGATGGCTGTTTGAAGCTTGTTGAAGATCTCCTTGCTTGGTGGCCTAGGGCACTCCTTCTTGGACATGTGAAGGCTTGGATGGCAGTGTTAGGGTGTGGAAGGAATCTAGGGCAGCAAGGAATTCGTTCAAGCACAAAAACACAAACCAAAGAACCAAAACAAAACACCAATACAAGGCAATAACTCAAAATTTCAGCAAGTTGTATTCATACGAAAGAAATGCTTACAAAAGGGGGAGGTGTGGGGTATTTATAGAGTTCCCATGCCCTCACTAACAATGGTTACACTTGGGTTACAAGTCCTCTTCCAAATTGGAATACAAGTCCTTTCCTAGCTAGATTAGAATTACAAAGTTTAAAAGGATTAGAAATCCCTACTAGGTTAGGAATAAACTTGGTCTTCTCCTTCTTCTCTTCAACTTGGACTTGGTCAAACCTCTTTGGACGTGGTCAACACTTCAAAGATGCCTAGGTGGGCATGTTGGGCCTCTAGGAGCAGTAAGGGGCCGGCCCAAAGGGGCTTGGGTGCATGGGTTTGGGCCTTTGGAAGCTGGGGTGGCCTTATAGCCTGGTAGTAGGAATATTCCCTGGAATCTTGCTTCTTAAGACTTGGGCTTGGCACCTGGGCTTGATTTCTTTGGGCTAGGATGCAAGTGGACCTCTGGATTCATGGGTGCCTTATTCTGGAAATATGCTCTGGCATCTAGAAGGGAATCTGGGCATCTGGAGGGCATCTGGAAGGAATCAAGGTTTCCGGAAGCATCTTGGATCCTGGGTTGTCACACAAAATCCAATGGCTGATGTAATGGCCTCTGACTCCTGGATATGACCTAGTGGAACTCCAAAATAGGATAACCTCCTCTCTTTTATAAAAAACAGGCTCATACTGGACTCATAATTGATGTACATGACTCAAAATACTGACTAGGTTAAGGGTTGAGACAAATCAACTAACCTCAACTTATTACAGGACTCAATTTTAGTTGATTACAAAATTTGACACATAGCTAGGTAAACAAATTAGGGCCCAGTAATCTGTGTCTAATCCTGGTGCCCCCACCAGTAGAAGCAAGTAAAAGTAAAAAAGGCATAATCACAAACACAGCAACTTTATAGTGGTTCGGAGCAACCTCGCTCCTACGTCCACTACCCAAGATACCACTTGGGATTTCTACTATTTTCACCCACGGAATACAGCCGGATTATTTTCATGAGCTCACAATCCAAAATCCAAACTTAGTTTTAACCGGGCAAACCAAAAACCCAAACTTGGTTTTCACCAGGCTCACCAAAACCCACAACAATGTTTGTTTTAAGATGGGATCACTAACAACCCACACTTGGTTTTCATCAGGCTCACCAAGAACCTAACAAACTCATAAAAAAGTTAAGAAAATACAAACAACTTTATGACAAACCCAAGTTGTCTGATGGTTACAGTTGTAGCTCAAAGGAAGCCATCTTAATTGCACTTGAATGCTTCTTAATGGCTTCTAAGATTCCTCAATAAATGCTTCAAGCTTCAGATAAGAGTTGGTGAAGACTTGAAGACTCTCTTGAATGCTTTCTCTTGAGTATTCTCACCAAATAAATATTAAAGCTCATTAGCCTCTCAAGAGATGTCCAAGTCCCATATAAATAGAGTCTTGTACTATTCTTTAGTGCGTATGGCCATTGTAGACCGTTGGGATTCGAAATATGACCGTTGGAGCTTGATTTGATTTCAAACAACAAGTTCTAGACTAGCCGTTACTTGCCTAAAACTAAGATTCAAGTCAGCTCAGATGCTTCGAGTCAGCTCGGGTTCTTAGATAGGTCAGAAGGTTGTACTGGTTGAGTCGGCTCCTCTTCATCGAGTCGGCTCGCTTGGCTTGTTCTTCAGAACTGATTATATCTTATCTCTATAAGAGTCGGCTCTTCTATTTTTGAGTCGACTTGCCTGTCTGTATGATAAATCCTTACTCTAGTCGAGTCGACTCGGATACCCTCGAGTCAGCTCGAATGCTAGAATTTCAGAACTTGTACTTTGTTTGAGTCAGCTCTTTGCTTTTAGGTCGGCTTAAATGTCTGACTGAGAAACTAAAGCATTGGATGAGTCGGCTCGACTTCCTTCAAGTTGGCTCGGATATTTGCATGCCAGTAAGTTGTGTTTTGTGCCAGAACTTGAGTCGGCTCTTTTTGATTTGAGTCGGCTCTTCAGTGAAGTTACCCATTTTCATGAATTCTTGAGTGATTTTTATTGGACACTTCTTTTCATAAAATATTTCCAATATTTTTAGAAATTTGCTTGACATACTTACAAAGTTGTAGGAAGTTTGAATGTGCATTAAAATCATCCTACAAAAACTTAGAAAAGACTTGGAAGTAGTTAGCAAAACAAATGCAAGCTCCAATTTTTGTTATCATTAAAATCATTCAAGGGTTCAACAATCTCCCCTTTTTGATGATGACAAAACACTGGGCATGGAAAAAAAACTTTACAATTACATGTATAATGGTATTTGGAAGTTAGTATTAACATGTATGAGTTGTAAATCACAAATGTATCAGAGTATATTGACATAATATCAAGGCTTTTGAAACAGTTCCATTATGTATTAACATTTATCCAAGCCTATTTTTGCCTAAGTTAAAGTCAATAAGTATTAGGCAAAATTGATAGGAAAAATATATCAGAGTTCAAAATTTGCAAATTGTATTAGATCTTGAGATGGAAAAAGGTATTGGTGTTGGCAATAATGTATCAAAGTATATTGAGAGCTAATGATAGTAGAGCTATTGAATGTATCAGAGCTTAATATGTATCAAATATGTATCAAAGCTAAATTTAGGAAACATCTCAGAGCATAAAGATAATAACTCATTAGATTCAAAATCAATTAGCTCCCCCTTGTATATTTCTCTGAAATAATGAATGTTTGATTTTTCATGCACATACACTTCATTAATATCATTCATCATTCTTCCCCTTTTTGTCATTAATCAAAAAAGTATACAAATAATTGCTCCCCCTATGTTAAGTACTTTAAGCTCGATTTTTGAAACAAAAAGAGAAGATTATTAATATTGTTTGAGATAATTTCATGTTCTCATAGAAATTTTGATAAACTAATTAAAATTCATCTTGATTTGATGTTGAATAAACAATCATCATTGCACAAACATAAAAAGTCAAACAAAAGAAATGCTTTCATTACTTTCAAAATTTTTCATTACAATTTACAAAATTTGAAAGCAGAAATACTAAAGACTAGCCTACTCACTGTCACTAGACTCAACTTTAACAGATTCAGACCTACCATACCAAGATCTAGGATGACTAGAAGAACCTCTAGCCCTAGTAGATGGTCCAAGAGGTGGTTTAGAAGAAATAGGGTCTGGATCAAACAATCCGGGAGGTACAAAAGGTGGTTGTGTAAAGTGAGGTGGTGGCTATCTAGAGTGAGGTGGTGGCTGTCTAGGAGTAGAAGAGCTAGCTCTTGTAGCAATAGAAGAAAGCTGAGACAGGAAAAGCCAAATAGTGCTAAGCTCAGTCTGTATCTTCTTGATCTTCTCATGAAATGCAATGATCTCACTAGCTTAAGCATTGACAAAAGCTTCTGTAGATCCTCTCAATCGGCCAAACTCAGCTCGAAGTATCCCCACACCTGCAGTATAATCATCCTCACTCTTCCTAGTCTCCTCTAGTGACCCCAACTTAAAAGTTAGCTCTCGTAATCATGATATGAACTCCTATAATGCTTGGTCTATTGTCAATCAGATATCATTAGACACAGACCTGAAAGAATTTGTCAGTGACTGAAAGTCTCTCTATGGCTCTGCTCTGGTAGACTCAACTATGTCCACTCTAGAGTGTAATTGTCTCAGCTCTCCATAGATCTCATGAAGTCTAGTGTTGTTTGTTTGATGAAGCTCGCTAAACATCGATCCAACAGTGCTCATCAGGGACTGTGATAACTGCCTGATGTGCTGAGCAAAGAATGCATGTGATACTGATGGAGCGAAGTATCTACTGATGGTCTTGGAGCAGGTGTAGCAAAAGGTACAAGGATAGAAGTCTCTGCTGGTGCTGGTGTTGGTGCTGGTGAAGGTGCTAGTGCTGGTGAAGTCCTAGGACTCTTAGGCTCACTCTGTAGCTGTGCATGCTCATCAACCTATATGTCATCATCTCCTCTGTCAATAATATCAGTACCATTAACAGGGTGCTCAGTCTGATCATCTTCACCTTCATCCTTATCTGAAGAGGTCTCAGCTCTCTATTCTGATGACTTCTTCAACCAAACTCCTTCAATTTGATGGTAACCCATCCTCTGAAGAGATTTTTTTGAGTAAGTGTCAGTGTGATGCAATAATCTGTTGTCCTCTCCATCCAAGTCAATACCAAAATGCCTGAATACTAAGGTGAAGGCCATACCATAAGGTAGACATGCTTTGGCCTTACGAGCTACATCTCGCATATGAATCAGCATAATATAAGGTAGATTAAGGGCCTCCCCCTCAATCATATATCTCATGAACATCAGGTCTCTTTCGCTGACCCAGTCAAAATGTCCAATACGAGGCAAGAAAATTCTGCTTAGGATATTGTATAGAAGCCTCATCTCTAGGGATAAAACATTGGCTTTCATATTTGTTATCCCATATACACAACTGGACTCTAGAATAAGCCTTAGAGTTCTTTGCCCATCCTTCATGATTAGGTGACATTTTTCTCTATTAGGCATTTGAAGAATTTGGCTTAAACTAGCTTCATTCATAGATATCCTAACCCCTTAAACAGATGATATTTTCCCATGCTCTTCTAGGATTAGATTCTTAAAAAAGGTTCTTATAAGGCTTAGGTAAGTAAGAAAATCTAAAGAGCAAAAGTATTCCTAGCCTTGAATTTCAATCCAGTTGCTTATCCGAAACCCTTGGTTTTCCAAAAATGAAAAACTTATCTTCCTACCAGTGGTTACGGGGCGATTTCCCATCTAAATGACTGGTCTTGGAGGCGCTGGAGGCAGATTTTTGATTGCTTCCTATTCTTCCTGTTCTTCCGAATGAGTCGGCTCTTCTTGTCTTTGTTTAGTCCTTCTTTCTCTTTCAGCTCTTAGATCAACCCTATGAGATCTCTTGCCGACAGCTCTTTTTAGTGTCAATGGGAGAGAAAAATTAGGTTTGGATTGGATTGAGTATATTTTGGAAGAGTAGGGTAGGAAAGAGTATTCTAAAGCTTAGAGAGAGAGAGTTCTTAAGTTCAGCTATGGTTTGATCAAAAATAAGGTCTAAGAAGGGTTCTGCTGGTTTTATATAAAAATGCCCAACCTGATATTCGAGTCGACTTGATTGGAGCACTGATGCTCGAGTCGACTCAAACCAAAACTCTCTAGATGGTTCAAAAAGTTTTTGAATTGGTTTCTAAAGAAGGGTATATACTTATAAAGATGGTCAATATTTTAAAGTTGATGTAGGAGGCTTTCTTAAATAATTTTTCCTTAATTTTTTGGAGTAATCAAGTCAACAAACACTAAAATGGGTCACGTAAGCCTAATTCTCCTCTAATCATCTCAAATCTCTCTTCATTAAGTGGCTCAGTGAAAATATCTGCAAGTTGGTTCTCATTTAAAATATATTCAAGTTCAATTTCTCCATTTAAAATATGATCTCTTATGAAATGATGTCTAATTTCAATGTGCTTTGTTCTTGAATGCTGAATTAAATTTTTTGTCAAATTTATAGCACTTGTGTTATCACATTTGATAGGAGTTTTAGTTTGTATAATATCAAAGTCTTCTAGTTTTTGCTTAATCCATAACACTTGTGGACAATAACTCCCTACTACATACTCTACCTCAGCAATAGATAGTGCTACAGAGTTTTGTTTCTTACACTGCCATGAGATTAAATTCAACCCTAGAAATTGGCAAGTATCACTAGTACTTTTTTTATCAATTTTACAACCAGCATAATCAGCATCTAAAAATCCAATTAAGTTTAATGAAGATTGCTTTGAATACCATAGACCTAGATCACTTATTCCTCTTGGATATTTTATAATTCTTTTTATTGCAAGTATATGTGATTCTTTAAGATTAGATTGAAATCTACATTTACACATATGCTAAACAAGATATCAAGTCTACTTGCGGTTAAATACAACAGTGATCCAATCATACCTTTATATAGCTTTTGATCAATGTTGTTGCCATCTTTATCTTTGTCTAATCTGCAGGTAGGGCACATGGGTGTGGTCATTTGTTTGCTTGACTCCATACCAAACTTCTTGATGATCTCCTTGATGTACTTTGCTTGGTTTATAAAAGTTCCATCCTTTGTTTGCTTTATTTGGAGTCCAAGGAAGTAGGTTAGTTCACCCATCAAGCTTATCTCGAATTCTCCTTGTATTAACTCAACAAATTCTCTACAAAGATTCTCACTAGTTATACCAAATATAATATCATCTACATAAATTTCTACAACTAACATATCATTATCCTTCTTTTTGATAAATAAAGTTTTATCTATATTTTCTCTTACAAAATCATTTTCAAGTAAGAATTTGCTTAATCTATCATACCAGGCTCTATGTTCTTGTTTTAGTCCATACAATGCTTTATTAAGTTTAAAAACATGATTTGGAAAAGCATGATCTACAAAACCTAGTGGCTATTCTACAAAAATGTGTTCTGATATAAAATCATTTAAAAATATATTTTTACATCCATTTGGAATAATTTGAAATTCATGTAGCAAGCAAATGCAAGTAGTAATGTTATGGCTTCTAGTCTTGCTATGGGCACATAGGTTTCATCAAAATCTATTCCTTCCTCTTGATTATATCCTTTAGCCACTAATCTAGCTTTGTTTCTAGTAACATTTCATTTTTTATCTAGTTTATTTCTATAAACCCATTTAGCTCCTATGATAGATGGTCTGATGGTTTATTTACTAATGTCCATACATTGTTCCTTTTAAATTGATTAAGTTCTTCATGCATGGCCATCATCCAATTATGGTCATTTTCAGCTTCTTCTAAACTATGTGGCTTAATTTGTGATACAAATGCTAGGTAGTCATGTGCTTCTCTATGTGATGATCTAGTCTTAATACCTTGAAAAGAATCATCAATAATTAAATCTCTTGGGTGTGAAGTTACATACCTCCATTCCCTTGGTAGATCACCATGATCTTTACTTACCACTTCTTCTCCATCTTGTCTTTGCTTGACTTTTAAGCTCATATCCTCCATCTCTTTTTCAAGTGTACTTGCATCATTATCTATACACTCTTTTTCTTTGAAGGTGAGGTGTTAGCTTCATCAAAAATGACATGGACTGATTCTTCTACAGTTAGTATTCTCTTATTAAACACCCTATATGCTTTGCTATTAGTTGAATAACCTAGAAATATAACTTTATCAGATTTTGGATCAAATTTTCCTAGGTTATCCTTTCCATTTTTTAACACAAAGCATTTATAACCAAAATCATGAAAGTAATTAATATTTGGTTTATTTTCATTTCAAAGCTCATAAGGGGTTTTCTTTAAAATTGGTCTTATTAAAACATGGTTTAAAATATAGCTAGCAGTATTCACCACTTCTATCCAAAAGTACCTTGGAAGATTGTCTTCACATAGCATTATTCGGGCCATCTCTTCCAAAGTCTTATTCTTTTTCTCTACAATACCATTTTGTTATGGTGTTCAAGGAGCAGAGAAGTTGTGATCAATGCCATTTTCTATTCAATAATCATCAAAAAATTGAATTTCAAATTTCATGCCATGATCACTTCTAATAGATACATTTAAAAAATTTTTCTGGGTTGAAACTTTCTTATGAAACTTTCAAAAAACTTTGAAAGTTTCATCTTTATGTGCGTAAACAAGATCCATGTAAATCTAGAAAAATCATTTACTATCATAAGTACATATTTTATACCACCTAGGCTTGTAGTCCTAGTTGGTCCAAATAAATCCATGTGAAGTAGCTCAAGGGGTCTAGAAGTTGAAACCATGTTTTTAGATTTAAAATTCTCCTTAGTTTATTTACCCATTTGATAAGCATCACAAACATGTTCGAAATCAACTTTGAATTTAGGTAAACCTCTAACTAGATTCTTAAAAATTAATTTGGCAATTATATGCATGCTAGCATGACCTAATCATCTATGCCAAAGTAAGCTAGACTCCTTGGTTTTAGCATTCATTACTACTAGACTTGTATTATTAGTCATGGCTAGATCATTCAGATCTACCACATATATATTTCAATATCTATGTCCAATGAGTGTGGTGCTAGAATCAAGCGAGTTAGTTACTATACACATAGATGATTCAAAGATAACCTTGAAGTCTTTATCACATAATTGACTAATACTTAACAATTTATGCTTCAATTTGTCTACTAGCAATACATTTTCAATGAAAGTAGAAGGGGTTATTTTGATCTTATCAATTCTGATTATTTTGCCCTTGCCATTATCTTCAAAAGTTACCAATCCTCCTTTTATTTGTAGGATAATGAATTGCTCTTTATCACCCATCATATGCCTTGAGTAGCCACTATCCAGATACCATCTTATCTTTACATTTTGGTCTGCAAGGCATTCCTGCAAAACAGTCATGGAGTATTTTTAGGTACCTAAGCTATCTTGGGTCCTTTCAAGTTAGTAGGATTGGTTCCTTTGGAAATCCAAATTCTTCTAATTCTATTTTTATTTTTCTTTAACATATTACATTGAAATAATTTGTGTCCAACCCCATTACATGCATAATAAACAACTCTGGAATTTTGAAAAGATATAAATTTTGATACTCTACAAGTAGAAGTATTAGATGTAGATGTAGAATCATTTAACTTGATAGATTTTTTATTTGAAATTTTGGGTACATACTTTGAAATTCTAGAAATGGATGTGGAAGCATTTGATACAAAAACTTTTTGAAATGAAAGTTTCGGTACATAAGCTTTTGAAGATACAAATTATTGACCCCATAAGTGATTTTAACGATAACCAAACATTGGTGCATGCATTTGTTTTACTAACAACTCTTCAAGTGTTTTACAAGTTTTTGTAGGATGAATTCATTGCTCAAATTTCAAGTCCTACATTTCAATTTCTTGTTTTGAGTTGTGTTGTAATTAAATATTGCAAAGAAGAACCCAAAAAAAAAGTTAAGAAAGATCATAAAATTGGGTTACTTCTAAATGTGTTTCAAGCTTTTAATTTCTTAGAAATATGTTGAGTTTGAAGACATCTTGAAGCTTGAAGCATGCTAGATGAATTCTGGAGATAGATTGAAAAAATCACTGAAACAATCATCCGAGCTGACTCGAAGAGAAGAGAGCCGACTCTGGCATATGGCATGCATGAGGATTCTGGCACGCAGATATTCGAGCCGACTCTAAGGGACCCAAGCCGACTCATCAAGAGTACCATTTCATGAATCAGACAGGCGAGCCAACCCAAAGAGAGTCCGAGCCGACTCTATCACATTATCAGACATCCGAGCCGACTCTTCAGAAGATCGAGCCAACTCCTCTAGGTTCTAGAAAATGCATTCTGAGAACCACAGCCAACCGAGTCAACTAAAATGGAAGTTAGCCGACTCTTCCAAACTGACATTCTTAAAGGCCTGAGGATCCGAGTTGACTAGAATCAAGGCGAGCCGACTCTTACAGAGTGAGGAATCAGGAACTGTGCAAGCGAGCTGACTAGATTAAAGAGAGTCGACTCAACCAGAACTCCTCTAAGGATCTGAGCCGACTTGAGTGATCCGAGTCGACATGAAGGTCAATTTCAGACTTCCAATGGCTAGTTCCAGAACTTGGATTTTGAATCCAAAAAGTGCTCCAATGGTCAAATGTCACATCCCAACGGTCTACAATGACCTAAACTACCTTAGAATGATGGAAGACCATATATTTAAGGGATTTGAACTTCTTTGAAGTTAGTTTCGGAAAGTTTTTGAAAAAGGAAAAAGAGTTAATGCATTATTGAATATCCATCCAACCCAACAAGTAAGAGAGCACTGAGAGCATTCAAGATAGTCTTCAAGCCTTCACCAACCTCATCTGAAGCTTGAATCACTTAGTAAAGAAGCTATAGAAGCCATTAAAGTGCATTGAAATGCATTCAAGTGGGCTTCTCTCAAGCTACATCGGCAACCATTCGACAAAAAATTTGTTTGTCATTCTGTTGCTTTTCTTTTCAATTCATTTTGAATTGTTGGGTTATTAGCGAAGCCCGGTTGAAAAACCAAATAGGTTCTTGGTTAGCCTTTGTTAAAACCAAGTATTAGGTTCTTGGTGATCCTGGTAAAACCAAGTTCGGTTTCTTTGATAAGACCGGTTTAAAAATCAAAGTGTAGAAGTTTGGATTGTGAGCCTGTGAAAATAATCCGACTGTATTCCGGTGGGGGATATAGTGAAAATCTCAAGTGATAATCTGGGTAGTGGACATAGGAGCTGGGTTGCTCCGAACCACTATAATTGTTGTGTTTGTGTTGTGCTTTTCTGATCTGATTTTGCTTCTACACTTTATCACAGCACTTAACACCTTAAAAGGGATTTCAAAGAGCATATAATTGCTTAAATTTTTTAATTTCCAATTCACCCCCTCTTGGGAAAGCCACCTGGGCAACACAAATCTAGTAGCTGAAATTTCATTTTTTTTCAAAGAGTTATAATCAATTCCAGCCTTATTACTTGAATCTCTTTATTCTTTCAAAATTAACTAAAGCTTATTTGAACTTAAAGTTAGTTTTTCAACCAAAGGTTTGAGTTTTTCTGCCTCCTTTTTCAAACTAATGTTTTCTTCAAGTAAAGCTTTGTTTTTCTCAAAGTATCTATTCTTTTCAGTTTGCAAAGCTTTATAGTTTTCAGTAAAGGTAATCAGTTTTTTTTGTAATAGCTTATTCTTTTATGAAATTTCAATATTTTCATTCATTAATGAATCATTACAATTATTTAAAGCTCTAATTTTTATCCAAGCCTTTTTAAATTCAGACAGTAAATCATGGAATGCTGAATTTAGCTCCTCAAAAGTAAATTCATTATGAGGTTCAGGAGATGTTAGCTCATCTTCAAGACCCATAAGATATAGATTGGCAGTTTTAGTGGTCTCTTCCTCTTCGGTTGAAGTCAACTCTTCACTGTCACTCCAAGTAGCAACCATCGCTTTCTTCTTCTTTTTCTTATATGCCTTCTTCAATAAAGGACAATCAGTAAGTATAAGCCCCGGCTTCTTGCATTCATAACAAATGGGTGTTTGATCCTTTTTTCTTTCTTCATCCTTGTCCTTGTCCTTGCTGTATTCACCTTTCTTATAAAATTTCCTGAAGTACCTTTCCTTTTTCTTGCCTATAAATTTTCTAAATCTCCTCACAACTAGTGCTATGTCTTTATCTTCCAAGTCATCTTCAGAGGATGGGCAATCTTCTTTAGATTCATCTTCTTGTTTCTTCATTTTCGATGCAGCTTTGAAGGCAATAGTCTTTTTCTTTTTCTGATCATCTTCATTCCTATGCTGCATGGTTAGCTCATGTGTTATTAAAGAACTCATCAGTTCATCTAGAGGTAGTGTGTTCAAGTCTTTTTCTTCCTGAATGGCAGTTAATTTAGAGTCCCACTTATTTGGAAGTGATCTTAAGATCTTCTGTACTATATCTGCATTAGAGTAAACCCTACCAAGACTTTTCAAATTGTTAATAATATCTATAAAACATGAAAATATGGTAGAGATAGTTCCATTTTGTTTCATCTTAAATAGTTCATAGTTGTGCACAAGAAGATTAATTTTAGAAGTCTTCACTTGGAAAGTTCCTTCATGGGTTACCTCGAGTTTGACTCAAATTTCTTTTGCAGATAAGCAAGTAGAAATTTGATTGAACTCATTTGCGTCCAAAGCATAATATAACAAGTTCATGGCTTTAGCATTTAGCACACCTATTTTTATGCCATGTTCATCCCAATTCTCTTCAGGTTTTGGGACATCCACGCCATCAACTTTTATCATGGGTGTATGAGGTCCCTTGAGAATGACCTTCCATAATTGAAAGTCTATAGCTTGAATGTATATTTTCATTCGAGCTTTACAATAAGAATAGTTTGTGCAAGTGAACAGTAAAGGTCTATTTGTTGATTGGCCTTCGGCCAAGGAGGTACTCATGGGATGAGCCATTAATCTTTACTCTATTTAAAATTTAGAGACTCTGCTCTGATACCAGTTGTTGCCCAAGTGGCCTTTCCCTAGAGGGGGATGAATTGGAAATTTAAAAAATTTAAGCAAATATGTACTCTATTAAGTGTTCTTTAGTGTGGAAAGTGATGTGATTAGAATAATTAAAGCAGAAGCAAGAAAAAGCAGAAAAGGCATAATCACAAACATAGCAAGTTTATAGTAGTTCGGAGCAACCTCGCTCCTACGTCAACTATCCAAGATACCACTAGGGATTTCCACTATATTCACCCATGGAATACAGCTAGATTATGTTCATGGGCCCACAATCCAAAATCTAAAATTGATTTTAACCGGGCTAACCAAAAACCCAAACTTGGTTTTGACTAGGCTCACCAAAAACCCATAACAATGTTAGTTTTAAGACAAGATCACTAACAACCCACACTTGGTTTTCAACAGGCTCACCAAGAACCTAACAAACTCATAAAAGAGTTAAGAAAATACAAACAACTTTATGACAAACCCAAGTTATATGATGGTTACAGTTGTAGCTTAAAGGAACCCTTCTTAAATGCACTTGAATGCTTCTTAATGGCTTCTTAGATTCCTCAATAAATCCTTCAAGCTTCAGATGAGAGTTGGTGAGACTTGAAGACTCTCTTGAATGCTTTCTCTTGAATATTCTCACCAAATAAATATTAAAGCTCATTAGCCTCTCAAGAGATGTCTAAATCCCTTATAAATAGAGTCTTGTACTCTTATTTGGTGGGTATGGTCATTGTAGACCGTTAGGATTTGAAATATGATCGTTGGAGCTTGATTTGATTTCAAACAGTAACATCTGGAACTAGTCGTTACTTGCCTAAAACTGAGATTCGAGTCGGCTCGGATTCTCAGATAGGTCAGAAGGTTGTACTGGTCGAGTCAGCTCCTCTTCATCAAGTCGGCTCACCTGGCTTGTTCTTCAGAACTGATTATATCTGATCTCTGTAAGAGTCGACTCTTCTGTTCTTGAGTCAGCTCGCTTGTCTGTCTGAGAAATCCTTACCTGGTCGAGTCGGCTTGGATGCTAGAATATCAGAACTTGTACTCTACTTGAGTTGGTTCTTTGCTTTCGAGTTAGCTCGAATGTCTGATAGAGAAACTAAAGCACTGGACGAGTCGGCTCGACTTCCTTCAAGTCGGCTCGGATATCTGCATGCTAGTAAGTTATGTTTTGTGCCAGAACTTAAGTCGACTCTTTATGATTTGAGTCGGCTCTTCAATGAAGTTGCCCATTTTCATGAATCCTTGAATGATTTTTCTTGCACACTTCTTTTCATAAAATATTTTCAATATTTCAAGAAATTTGTTTGACATACTTACAAAGTTGTAGGAAGTGTGAATGTGCATTGAAATCATCTTACAAAAACTTAGAAAAGACTTGGAAGTAGTTAGCAAAATAAATGCATTCTCCAATGTTTTGTTATCATCAAAATCATTCAAGGGTTCAACACAGTCCTAAATACCCTATTGATAATATTATGCAGTAACCTCATTTCCAAAGAGAGTATTGAAAGAAAAGTTCCCTAAAAGCCATCTTTGTAAGGGCATTTTTCTAATCTTCCAAATCTTGTATGACATTATTGTTTTAATGAAAGGCATTTTTGTTTCATCATACTGCTGTGTCTTATTTAAAGATTATGATGAATCCCATAAATTAGGACAAAGGAATTAGGGTTATGATGAAGATCATAACAGTGAGACCTAAGTTTCTATAAATCCTAATCTAAAATATTCCTAGTCATTGGATCATCGATTTAGGGATTGATACTTCCAGAAAGACTAGCTTATCCTATGTATGCTTGATGGAGAAGGTGTGATGCGGGATAAAATAAACAAAACTAATCTATTGATTATAAAACCAATTTTTAAAGATTAAATAGCAATTCTCTTTTTTGAATTATCAAAGTTTAAGACTCAAAGTATCCAATAAATCTAGACTAGTCAACTAGTTATATGCCCGTAGAGTAGATTTAACAAATCTAATTAGAAAAGGACTTGGTGATTATGAAACCACCTTAAACTAGGGTTCCTACCTTCAAAGAATCAGAAAATAAGAGTTAGGAAAGGGTTGTACTTTACCAATGGAGATTTGAAGCACTCTTGAGTGGATCTGAATCGGTACTCTAGGATCTTGCGGTAGGACTTCAAGATTGTTGATCTTCGGGCTTTGATCTTCAACGGAGTTGGTTCCAAGGAAAAGTCACCATTGATGTGGGATGAAATGGAATGATGCAATCTAGGAGGAGATAGTAGTAACTAAATGAAAAATGAAGTGAAGCTAGGCTACTTTTCCATGTAAAACGAAACTGAAATTTTCATGAAGGGATTTGCATGTTAAACTAGACTTGAATGAGAACCTTCAAAGTAGTAAAGAGAAAGGATCTTTGTGGCTAAGAAACCACATAGGCTAGGGCTTAATTACTCTAATATCTCATATCTGAAAGCATTGAAAGAGGGGTTCCCAGCCATTAACATTTCAGTGATTGAAAGGATTACACTCAAGGATGAAGCTCTTGGATGACAAGGAGATTCCTTTAGATGGTAGGACTTCTTGTCTCTATTTCTTGTCTCGGAAGACCTTCTTCTTTGGAACCTCGAAATCCTAGGGATCCTACACAAACCATATTAGAGTCAAAAAGAAAATTGAAAGGTGGAATACTAATGAAATGAAGGTTGATGTTGAGATGAAGCTTTGGTGGAGTGGAAGTTGCTTGGTCGGCCTCCTTTGTATGGTCTCCTTGCACTTTGGAAAATGGAATGGAATGATTGGATGGAATCGAATGATTGGATGGAATGGAAAATATGCTAATGGCTCTTGGAATGGAAGATGCTTTTTCTTGAAGTAGCTAAGGGCCTCTCACCCACTCCCTCTCGGAGGACATTTGATAACACAAATGGAAGGGAAGAAATTCAACTTTTCATTCATATGATATATCCTTTACAAGAGAGCTTGGAGTAGTATTTATAAACCTCCAAGGAACTTTTGAAAATTTGAAATACATGGAGCTTTTCATGGGGAGTTGCTAGCTATATGGGTGGGAATTCAAAATACATGGAGCTTTTCATGGGAAATTGCAACCTTAGCTAGCTATAAGGGTGGAAAGTTGAAACACCTTGGCCGGCTCCTTTGAATTGAAATCCTCTTGACGATGTGGCATGTGGTGATGTGGCTTGATGAGGTGTACACCAAGTGGTTGGGAGGATGACATGGCATCCAATAATGCTTGCTAAAGTGGCATCTTCCTTGGATTATATTGTTGGAGTGGTTGAATGCATCCAATCTTCAAGTGAGCTTGCTTATATTGAACCAATTCCAAACCCCTCTTGGACCCAACTACTAAACTTACTAAATACAAGACCAATTTGACCCTAATTAGACTCAAAAATCCAAATGGACTCAAAAGAAACCAAATTAAAATAAACCCAACCCTAATTACGTGACTCAAATTAAATTAAAGAAGTAAAATTACTCTATTTACAAGATATAAATTCAATGAAAGAATTAAAGCCATACTGAATTAGACGGAAGCCTCTTTCGAACTTTGGTTCCTGCACCAATTCTCCCGAGGTGGGAGGAACTCGACCCTGTCGAGTATGGACTGGTCTGACTTTGATACCTTTCTAGTAGGTCTATATCAATTTGCTGTAGATCCTCTCGGGTGATCCATGAATCCTCGGATTCGGGTCTTCCTTACCATCGAACTAGATAATGTTGATAGCCCTTATTTCTGGTGGTAATTGCCTGGTCATCCAAGATACTTTCAATCTTATCTCTCCGTTCTAGCTGAAGTGCTGGTGGACACTTAGGTAGGGTTTCACTCTCAAAGGCTGGATAAGGTCCAAAAGGCTCACTAGGAATTAATGCCGGCTCTTTGTATTCTTTCAGATCAGAAATATTAAATGTTAAACTAATGCCATAATCCGGTGGTAACTCTAACATGTATGTATTAGGTCCAACTCTCTTTGATACTTTGAAAGGTCCAGCTCCCCGGGAATGCAGTTTCTTCATAGTTCCTGACGAGAACCTTTCATGTTTAAGTTTAACCATTACAGAATCCCCTACATTGAAATCTTTCATTCGTTTACGTGAATTGGCCATATGCTCATAGACTTCGTTGCTTATTTGAATTTTCTTACTAATCTCATGCAATTCCTTAATATGCTGTGCATATGACTCGGCAGACTCAGACATTCGTGCATGAGTGGGTAATGGAATGAGGTCGATAGGTCTCCTAGGTTTATAACCATGGAGAATCTCAAAGGGACTCTTGCCAGTAGAACTATTGACTGAACTGTCGTAAGTGAATTCAGCATGAGGTAATAGCAAATCCTAGTTTCCCAGACTCTCTCCAACAAGACACCTCAATAAGTTCCCTAGACTTCTATTTACTACTTCGGTCTGTCCATCAGTCTGGGGGTGGTAAGCAGTTGAGAAGTTTAGTTTTGTTTCTAGTAGGTGCCAAAGGGTTTTCCAAAAGTAACTCATGAAACGGACATCCCTATCAGAAACAATGGTCTTAGGTAACCCATGCAATTTGACTACTTGATTGAGAAAAAGCTTAGCTACCCTAGAGGCATTAAAAGTTTGGGAACAGGGTATAAAATAGGCCATCTTTGAAAATTTGTCGATCACTACAAAGATTGAATCGTGTTTCATAAGGGTCTTGGGCAACCTTAAAACAAAGTCCTTGCTAAGATCCTGCCATGGACTGGTGCGGGCACCAGACTCAGAAGAAGACTTCAGGGCTCCATCTAGATCTCTGATTGACCTTGTCCGAAGAATTAGGATTTTCTGGTTTTGTAATAAGGGTTGACCTGATCAACTCAATTTTGAGTCTGTAATTTTGTCATTTCAATTTTTGTTAGGTCATGTTGACTCAGTCCAAGTCCAAGGCCCAGGTAGGTGTCATTCCCTTTGCCATAGGGCACCACATTTTCCAGCTACAAGTGGGTGCCACACTCCCTGCCACATCTCCATCCAGTGTACCTTGGTCCCCACGCCTCAAGTAAGCAGGTTCTTTTTTTCTTGCACCACTTGGGGGAGAAATCCATCAAGATACCTCAATCCAAGGAGGAGCCAACTTTTTTCCAGATAAACCCAAGCCAGGATGGCAAGAATTTTTTTTGAAGAGAGGATCAAGGAGGTGCCCCATAATGTTCCATAAAAATCCAAGTTATAAAAGGGAAGAGAGCATGTCTTGGGGAGAAAATCAAGGAGGCATCCAAAAGTTTTCAAAAGTGCCAAAGCCATGAAAGGAAGAAGCCTAAACTTTTGGAGCAAGACTAGGAGGTGTCCAAAAGAGCCAAACCATGAAGGAAAAATCCTTGATTCATGGAGAGATACTAGGAGACACCCCCATAACCTGCCATTTGGAGCTGATTTTCAAGTTTTCTTGGAGTTTTTGGGCTGCCCACTCATGGAAGGAGTCTTGGGAAGAGAATTTGATGCCTAAAGTGTGGGTTAGTCCTATTAGTCCCACATGGGAAATGTATAAAATTTTATTTCTTTGTTATGTCTATATATTCAACTCTATGTAACTCTTGAATTTAATTAGATGAATGAAACCAAATTTTTTTTGTGAGCAAACTTTGTGTTTTCTCTCTTCCGCACTTGCATCCAGGTGTTGAGCTCCGTGAGGGAGTAAATCTGGGTTCCCCATGAACCTTGAGGAGGTGTGAGATCTCCAAAACCCCAAACCCTAGGTTAGCCACTCCACTCCCAAACCCTAGCCGCCATCACCCTTCTCTTTCCACCAAGCCCTAGCCTATCCCACTTCTCATGGCCACCCTCTCCAAGTCCAGGCCGACCACCAGCATCCAGCTCCAGTCCAGATACTTCAGGTCTACAGCAATTCTAAGAGGAAGTCAGATCGGCCTCCAGGAGAATCCTGATTTCAGCAACTTCAGCTTTCAAGTTCTTCAACCTGGTAAATCTTTTCTTGAGTATCTGAATTCCATCACTTGTTCCTCTTCGTCCCAGATCTTGAGTCCAGGAGAAACCGACCAAACCACATACCAGTATTGGAGGATCCATTGCGAAGATAGCCGAATCCGAGGATCCAACAATCTGCTCGAGAGAGTTCTTCCACCAAAATCCTGAGAAGATCACTGTCTGGTTAGTAAACCATCTCTCCTCTCTATTTCTGTTCTGTTGAAAGTTCAGAGCGAAACCCTAGGTCTGGGAGTTTCTCAACCCCAGCGATCCATTACTTTTGAACTACTCTGATAAATTAGCTTCTTCTAAATTGTGCTTTCAATCCTTACCTAGTTTCCATCAACTTAGTTTAACTTTACTTTGAGTCGAAGCCAATTTCTGAAATATAAAAAAAAAAAAAAAAAAAAAAAAAATTAATCTTAATTTTACTTCCGCATACGCTTCTTTGTTCTTTGTTCTACATCATTTTTGGTATCAAAGCCCTGTCTAGGGTTTCTGTTTGTTTGCTTGTTTGAGTCTCTCTCTTTTTACTTTGTCTGCTCGAAGTAGACTCCCCAGGACGTCCGGTCCTAGGAACGAAGCGAGGTGCAAACCTCCTCTTCCCATTCCACGGGGTGTTCCTAGGGCGTGTAGGGGATCTGTTGGGTTACAACTTCGTAGCAGGAATTGTAAACGGGGAAGTACTCTATTTTCAATCCGTAATTGCCCTGTTGCAGGAATTATTTCTCACTATAGGTAACTCCAAATTTGATGATTTTTGTTTTGCTGAAACCAGTATAATTGAAGATATTTTTCTTAATTTTCCTGTGATTTATCGGTTTCTTTGAGATTTCTGAGAATTAAATTACTGCAACTCTATTTTTGTATTTCTGTGATTCAATTATTTTTGAGTGTTCATCACTTAATTCATCTTAAGGGCATTTGAGCATCTAAGATAAGGGGAGGAGTTGATAACCTCTCCTTATCCCAAAACCACCACCCACTCATTCGAACCTAAGCCTTTAATCTTAAAATTAATTAGACCTAATTTTCCCTAGTGGGCTAGGGACATCAACAAGTCGGGTCAAGGCTAGTGTTGAGTCAGTTTGTCTAGTTACTCTGTGTGTGCTTTGTACTCAGTGTCTAGAACGGTGGTTCAGGGATTCCATCTTGAAGGGCTTGTGTGCTGGTCCGCCTACCTGGCCAATCTCTGATTGGTGTCTAGGATTGGCATCTAGGGACCTAACACTCCCCTTACACCTGCCTGGCTGAGTCCTGAGTTACTACAGGCTAGCTTGCCACTCTGATTGGGCATCTAGTTTGGACTCTAGGTCTAGTGAGCCAGTAGTCGCTTTAGTCTAGTCACATTCTGTGTGCTTGCTTGCATCATCATGTCTACCCGGAATGGAGTACCCTACCAACTTAGTCAAACCCAACCAGATTTAGAGGCCATGGTTAGAAATCTTATCGAAAATATGACCAAATTGAGTCAGAACATGAATGAGGGTTTTTCCCAGTTTAGGGATCGAGTCCAAGTACTTGAGAAACGTAGACATCAAAATTGGACCCCTGATCCAAAATTTAATAGGCCCCAACCTCACCCATGCCAGGAACCTAGGAGGACCTTATACCGTGATCCCGAGCATAACCTTAGGAAGCCTAACCATGATATCTATAGTATGGATCATGTCTATGAGAGGTCCTTACAATATTCTAGACCAGTCACTCAACAACCCAAGTCTTCTAGATCAAACCATTTAGATCCACAACCATGCCCAAGTAAGGTCTCTACTAGCTTGAAACCCAGTGTGACCCAGGTTCCTATATCTCAAGAATGTTTGTTTTGTGGAGAAAGAGGCCATAAATCTAGTCAATGCCCATGCATAGGACTGGCTTGTGCACAGCTAAGTGGTAAGAATCCTAAGGATGACATTAATGAGGGAGAACCCAAGCCTACCAATGAGGAAGAACGGTTAGGTATGACAAGCCTAGAATCAGTTGACCCGATTACCACTGACCCGAAACCCATTGAAGATGGCATCGAGGAAGTATATGATGCTGGCTTGAGTCTAGTTGATGAATATGAGGGGGAAGAACTTGAAGAATGTGACATTGATACTATTGGTTCCTTACCTGAGGAGACCTTGGAGAGCAACCAAGTGGTAGGACCTAGTTCAGAAATTCAAGAGATTTGTGAGAACCAAGTTCCTTTAGTCAAATACCCCCAGGAAGAACTCATAGTGTTAGCCCGAGCTATCAGTTTGTATCCTCTAATGACAGTCATTCCCCAAGTACCAATTGAAGATCTTTGTACTAAACTGTTTAAGTTTGCCCACCCTATGGTAGATCCTCTCCTTAGGATGACTGAATCAAGCCTCTTACAATTGGACCTCGTCTCATGCTCAGCCACTAAGGTCTCTCCCGTAATCTCAGTTGGACATCCTTTTCTTGAGCGGATTGATTCACCCAGTCCTGTAGAAGTCCTCCTTATGGCCCCAGACCCCTTTCTTCGCATGACTGAGCTACCCTTCTATAGAGTATACCTTTCCTCACCCATAGGTCAAATTTCAAGTCTTGAGGTCATCATCCATAGACCCTTCCATGAATCATTCTCTAATCCATCTCTTAAGAAAGTGGATCATTATTTGCTTAGAGAACAAACCTTAACTATTGCAATCACATGTCCTAGGCTACTCCCCGAACCATCTCTTGATCCATTCCTAGGAGTAGCAAACTTTCCCTTTCGTAAGGATGACCAGTTGACACTCATAGATCACCATTCAAACCTTCAGGTCACCACCTTTAGTCAGCAGGTAATTCGAGACTCCGCCTCATATCTCCTCCCTTTCTCTAGGACTTCCAATGCTTCTTACACCATCCAAGTATACTTTGTCGAAGTCTTTAGAGTGAACCACGTGTCAGAACCTATTAGGTTTGCCACCTACTTCTGGAAGACCTTATGGCACCTACTAGGCACCCATGATAAGTTTTCATGCTCTGCATGCCATCCTTCGACCCAAGGTCAAACCTAGAGAGCCTTAGTTTGTTAGGTTTAGACCTAGGGTTCCTTTGGAATAAAGTCCATTCTTTAGGAATGCGTCGTCAGTCTAGTTTAGTTTTTCTTGACCCCTTTACTAGGCTTTGGCTCAGATTTTGGTTTGATTGAGAGCACCAGGAATTGGGATTTGTATTTTGTCTAGGGCTGAAATTGTATTCAATGTTTCGATCAATAGGTCTATAGGCTAGAGTCCCTTTGAAATTATTCATGGATACAAGTCTCACACACCACTTGATCTGATTTCACTATTAGCCCACACACACAAGTCTCTTGATGCACTTGCATAGCATGTAAAGGACTTGCATAAAGAAATTCATGCCAAAATAACTTTAAGTAATGAAACTTATAAGAAGTTGGCTGATTCTCAAAGACAAGTCAAAACTTTTGTTGAGAGAGACTATGTAATGATTAGGTTAAGGCCTGAGCGGTTTTTTCCTGGAACCGTTAGAAAGTTACATGCTAAAGGAGCTGGATCATTTAGAGTAGTGAAGAGAGTAGGATCCAATGCCTATGTGCTCGAGTTGCCTCCAGAACTAGGCAATAGCTCTACTTTCAACATTACAGACTTAGTAGAGTATAGGGAGCCAGCTATGATTCCCAGTGAGCCTTTTGAGCCTAATCTTGCTCTTGAGAGTGAACCCAACCCTGTGTGTCCACCAACAAACTGGCCTGTGAGGAAAGAGCAGATTGAAAAGATCCTGGATGATCAGGTTATCTCTACTCGTAATCGAGGATACCAAAGATACCTGGTCCGCTGGCAAGGAAGGCCAGACTCTGATGACTCTTGGATCTCCTGAGAAGAACTACAAGATTTGGATCCAGACCTCTTGGAGAGATACCAGAGCCAACTTGAGCCTTACTCGACAAGGTCGAGTTCCTCCCACCCCGGGAGAATTGGTGCGGGCACCAGACTCAGAAGAAGACTTCAGGGCTCCATCTAGATCTCTGATTGACCTTGTCCGAAGAATTAGGATTTTCTGGTTTTGTAATAAGGGTTGACCTGATCAACTCAATTTTGAGTCTGTAATTTTGTCATTTCAATTTTTGTTAGGTCATGTTGACTCAGTCCAAGTCCAAGGCCCAGGTAGGTGTCATTCCCTTTGCCATAGGGCACCACATTTTCCAGCTACAAGTGGGTGCCACACTCCCTGCCACATCTCCATCCAGTGTACCTTGGTCCCCACGCCTCAAGTAAGCAGGTTCTTTTTTTCTTGCACCACTTGGGGGAGAAATCCATCAAGATACCTCAATCCAAGGAGGAGCCAACTTCTTTCCAGATAAACCCAAGCCAGGATGGCAAGAATTTTTCTTGAAGAGAGGATCAAGGAGGTGCCCCACAATGTTCCATAAAAATCCAAGTTATAAAAGGGAAGAGAGCATGTCTTGGGGATAAAATCAAGGAGGCATCCAAAAGTTTTCAAAAGTGCCAAAGCCATGAAAGGAAGAAGCCTAAACTTGTGGAGCAAGACTAGGAGGTGTCCAAAAGAGCCAAACCATGAAGGAAAAATCCTTGATTCATGGAGAGATACTAGGAGACACCCCCATAACCTGCCATTTGGAGCTGATTTTCAAGTTTTCTTGGAGTTTTTAGGCTGCCCACTCATGGAAGGAGTCTTGGGAAGAGAATTTGATGCCTAAAGTGTGGGTTAGTCCTATTAGTCCCACATGGGAAATGTATAAAATTTTATTTCTTTGTTATGTCTATATATTCAACTCTATGTAACTCTTGAATTTAATTAGATGAATGAAACCAAAAATTTTTTGTGAGCAAACTTTGTGTTTTCTCTCTTCCGCACTTGCATCCAGGTGTTGAGCTCCGTGAGGGAGTAAATCTGGGTTCCCCATGAACCTTGAGGAGGTGTGAGATCTCCAAAACCCCAAACCCTAGGTTAGCCACTCCACTCCCAAACCCTAGCCACCATCACCCTTCTCTTTCCACCAAGCCCTAGCCTATCCCACTTCTCACGGCCACCCTCTCCAAGTCCAGGCCGACCACCAGCATCCAGCTCCAGTCCAGATACTTCAGGTCTACAGCAATTCTAAGAGGAAGTCAGATCGGCCTCCAGGAGAATCCTGATTTCAGCAACTTCAGCTTTCAAGTTCTTCAACCTGGTAAATCTTTTCTTGAGTATCTGAATTCCATCACTTGTTCCTCTTCTTCCCAGATCTTGAGTCCAGGAGAAGCCGACCAAACCACATACCAGTATTGGAGGATCCATTGCGAAGATAGCCGAATCCGAGGATCCAACAATCTGCTCGAGAGAGTTCTTCCACCAAAATCCTGAGAAGATCACTGTCTGGTTAGTAAACCATCTCTCCTCTCTATTTCTGTTCTGTTGAAAGTTCAGAGAGAAACCCTAGGTCTGGAAGTTTCTCAACCCCAGCGATCCGTTACTTTTGAACTACTCTGATAACTTAGCTTCTTCTAAATTGTGCTTTCAATCCTTACCTAGTTTCCATCAACTTAGTTTAACTTTACTTTGAGTCGAAGCCAATTTCTGAAATATAAAAAAAAAAAAATTAATCTTAATTTTACTTCCGCATACACTTCTTTGTTCTTTGTTCCTCATCATGGACACTCAGGCCTGGTAAAGGAGTGTATAACCCAATATTTTGCCTTTGATGTTTGGCAATAGCACACATCCTACATCGGGCAACAATATTGGCTATGTGTCTTTTAAGGCCTGGCCAGTAAAATTTCTCCTCAACTATTAATATGGTGTTATTTCTTCCAAAGTGGCCAGCCAATCCTCCAGCATGAATTTTCCACACTAAGAAGTCTCTAATCGATGTTCATGGAATACATAGCTTATGTCCTTAAAAAGAAAACCATCATGTAGAGTGTAATCGCGAAATATGCTAGATGGTCCATGTTATAGAATTTGATGAACTTCACTAAAGTCAAGACAATTGGAGTATTCTTCCTTCAACCTATCGAATCCTATGACTTCAGTGCTGATTGATACCACTCTGTCACGTCCCAAATCCAGCACCGGAATCGACCACATGATCGGCCACACAAATCCTAGGTTTTACCCTAGGGATCATGCAAGGCCTAGGTACACAAGAGTCATTCATTTAAAAATCATAGCAATTGTAACAACATGAATTAAGAGTATGAATATAACTAAACAATTCTTTTATTCAAATCAACTACTAATGGTCCACCGATCCATAATAAGTATCAGCAACTGAAAAACTACATAAAACTAACTAACAAACTAAAAGTCAATGTAACGTCTCATGCCCAACCCAAACCTTGCTATGCATCTTGAGTCTCTGAAAAATCAAAAAGTAGGGGTGAGATATATAGTCCAGTAAGGTTTCTATATGATCACACCAATAATAATATAAATTTCTGAAAACAGTAAAATACCAGTATATCATGTCATGCAGTCAAATAATTCAAGCCTCATATATGACAAGACCTTGATAACTTTACATTTTTCTTTTAGAATTTCTATTAATTAACCTTTATTTTTAGGGTTCTGGACTAGCCACGGTCATGCTCCAGCCCATGACTGGCAACCGCAAAGCGAGCATGCATACTGTGATCGGTCCTACTCACGTACAAAGCCTATGGCACAGGCTATCCCAAGCACTAACTGCCCGTGGCCGGCTCCCACGTACAAAGTCCATGGCTCAAGCTGTGTAACCATGGTGCTACCATAGCATGGCTAGTCCAAAAATTATATTTACTTCATTAACACTTCATCATTGTAGTCAAAACATGTCTCTTATGATTTCTTAATAATTGGTGTCATTGTCCAATCCATTCAATAACCGGTATCATGGTCCAACCCACTCGATAACCGGTATCATGGTCCAACCCATTTAGCAATGCGGTATCATGGTCCAACCCATTTGGATATCACTTTCCTTTAAAACATGGTATATGAAATACAGACGATTATAATAATAACAACCACAATATCCATCACAAGAAAATAATTATGCCATGCAAAATAACACCATGCGTGCAAATATACATATATATATGCTCAGATCAAGTCAGGCCACATAAAATACATGGTTCTAAAATACATGGTGCCATAAGGTCTTCCAGAAGTAGGTGGCAAACCTAATAGGTTCTAAGGAGTCTTGCAACCTAGAGATCTCAGTAAAGTGTAATCCCATAGCTCTAGAAACATGAGAAGATTCAGGGAAGGGTAGGAAATAAGAATCAGAGTTTTGAGGTGGCTTATCAGAAACAAGAAACAAACCTTGGTTATTCAGGACGACCTTAAAATGAGGACATTGTTCTATAGGTGCACTCATCCAAACCTCATGATTTGCTCTAGGAGGGTCTACAAATGCAAGTTCTAGGATAGGCTGGGTGCTCCTAGAAGGTGGAAGGTTATCAGGATGGTCTTTGGAATGTTTATCTAGAAAGTCCTCTAAGCTACTGTATTTTTCTTGTTCTTGGACCTTCTCAATGGGCAATTCTTGTGAACCCCTTCCTTCTTCACACTTCTCTACCATATTTGACTCAGGGGTGTCTTCTTTGGATTCCTCAATGAGTTCAGGGGTATTCTCACTTAAACTTTCATTTGGTGTAATTTCCTCTTCCTGACTTCCTCAAAAGGGTCTTCTCTTAGGGTTAGCTCCTGAATTCCTTGAGTGGCAGGGGTCCCCTCAATAACCCCATTAGGTAGGAGTTGGTTAAGTGAATTATCGGGAGAGATATCCTCAAATTCTTCTTCTTCATATTCATCTATCAAACTTATGTCAGGCTCATATATTTCTTCCTCAATCTCACTGAAAGGTTCTAATCTATTCTCCTTTGATTCCTCTTTAAGTACGGCTCTAGTCAGGTCAACTAATTTTGGGATGGCCATGCCTAACTCCTTCTCAGTGTTATCCTTCTGGTCAAGAGGTGACACAAGTGGGAATTGACAAACAAAAGTCTGGTTCACTACGGATGTCGGATCAATCGAAACTTGACTCAAGTTGGAAGAGGTTGGCTTTAAGTCCAAAGTACTTGATTGGTTATATCTTAAAGACCACTCATAGTCTTGGGCTTCTTGGTAGGCTCGGTCTAACTTATTGGTCTTTTCAAGGCATAGCTTCCTATAAATGTCTGGGTGTAACCCAACCCTAAACCTCGATGTGATCTGAGCTTTGGTCTCAATGGTATTGCATTTCATGTCATACCACTGGAAGTCCTCGATATATTTAGACACCGGCCTATTACCTTGTCGTAATTGGTACCATTGGTCTAAAAGTCTTTTCTCATAGGATCTACCTAGGTACCTATCTCTCAACTTACTTCTCATATCTCTCCAAGTATATATTTCCTCTTTTCTTTGATAACACTCACACTCAATAGCATACCAATGCGACCTAGCATGTTTGGTGAACTTGGTTTTGGCCAAACTAACTTGTCCTAATTCTGATATGTTAGTGCACTCAAAATACCGATCCATTTGTTCTTCCCACTTAATATATGTCTCTTGTCTTCCATCAAAAGTGGGTGCATAAGGTTCGGTGTTCCTAACGAGTCCCTTCTCTGAGTCAACCAAGTATGGGTATAGGCTCCTAGGGCTAGACTCAGGAGCAAGATCATGGTCATAGGCTCTTAGATCAAACCTCCAATGATTAGGTTGAGGATCCCTGTATAAAGGTCTCCTAGGCTCTGGGTGTGGGTGAGGTTGGGGTCTACCAAATTCTGAGTCAGGGGTCCAATTTCGGTGCCTAGGCTCCTCAAGTACATGGGCTCGGTCTCTAAACTGGGCAACAGTATCAGTCATATCCTGACTCAATTTGGTCATACTTTCGGTAAGAGTTCTAATCATGGCCTCTAAATCAGGTTGGGTTTGACCAGGTTGGTAGGGTACTCCGTTCCGGGTGGACATGATGATGCAAGCAAGCACACCAAATGAGAGTTGACTGAAATGACTATGGGCTAACTAGACCTAGAGCCCAAACTAGATGCCCAATCAGAGTGGAAAGCTAGCCTGTAGTAACTCGGGCCAGGCAGGTGTAATGGGAGTGTTAGGTCCCTAATTGCCAATCCTAGACACCAATCAGTGATTGGCCAGGTAGGCGGACCAGCACACAAGCCCTCGGGACGTAGTCCCTGAAACACCATTCTAGACACTGAGTATAAAGCACACACAGAGTAACCAGACAAACTGACTAAACTCTAGGCTAGACCTGATCAGTTGGTGTTCCTAGCCCACTAGGGCAAATTAAGTCTAATAAATTTTAAAATTAGGCTTAGGATCGAATGAATGGGTGGTGGTTTTGGGCTAAGGAGAGGTTATCAACTCCTCCCCTTATCTTAGATGCTCAATTGCCCTTAAAATGAATTAGGAGATGATCACTCAAAAAAAAAATTGAATTGCAGAAACACAGAAATAGAATTGCTGTAATTTAACTCTCAAAAATTTCACAGAAACCAATAAATTACAATAAAATTATGTAAAATAGTTTCAATTATACTAATTCCAGCAAAATAGAAATCATACAATTTGGAGTTACCTGTAATGAGAAACAATTCCTGCAACAAGGCAGTTACAGACTGGAAATAGAATGCTTCCCCCGTTTATAATTCCTGCTACGAAGTTGTAACCCAGCGGATCCCCTACACGCCCTAGGAACACCCCATGGAATGGGAAGAGGAGGCTTACACCTCGCTTCATTCCTAGGACCGGACGTCCTGGGGAGTCTACTTCGAGCAGACAAAGTAAAAAAGAGAGACACTCAAAACATGCAAGCAAGTCAGAAACCCTAGATAGGGCTCTGATACCAAAATTGATGCGGAACGAAAGCTCTGATACCAAAATTGATGTAGAACAAAAGATGATGCGATGCGTAAGTAAATTAAAAATAATGTATTTATTTATTTTTTTTTATATTTTCAAAAGTCGGCTTTGACTCAAAGGAAAGTTAAACTAAATTGAAAAAAACTATATAATAATTGAAAGCACAATTCAAAGAAACTAGATTATTAGAGTAGTTCAGAAGTAAAGGATCGCTGAGGGTTGAGAAACTCCCAGACCTAGGGTTTTGCTCTGAACTTTCAACAGGACAGAAATAAAGAGAAGGGAAGGTTTATATACCAGGCAGTGATCTTCACAGAGTTTGGTGGAATGACTCTCTCGAGCAGATTTTGGATCCTCGGATTCGGATATCTTCGCAATGGATCCTCCAATACTGGTCCTTTGGCAGAGTTGGCTTCTCTTGAACTCAGGATCTGGGAAAGAAGAAGAACAAGTTAAGGAACCAGATACTCAAAGAAAGGATTTACCAGATAAGAAGAACTTGAAAAATTGATGTTGCTGAAATCCTGATTCTCCTGGATGTTGATCTGGCTTCCTCTGGGATTTGCTCTGTATTCGAAGTAGCCGATCTAGACCTGGATGCTGGTGGTCGACCTCTACTTGGAAGAGAGGGGCAATGAGATGATGAGGTAGATTAGGGTTTAGATGATTGGTGGAATGAAGAAGATGATGGGCGGCTAGGGTTTGGAATTGAAGTGGCTAACCTAGGGTTTTGGTAGGGTTTTGGGGTTGGAGATCTCACACCTCCTCAAGGTTCCTAAGGAACCCGGATTTACTCCCTCATGGAGCTCAACACCTGAACACAAGTGCGGAAGAGAGAAACACAAAGTTGCTCACAAAGAAATTGATTTCATTCATCATTAAATTCAAGAGTTACATAGAGTTGAATATATAGACATAACAAAGAAATAAAATTTTATACATTTTCCATGTGGGACTAATAAGACTAACCCACACTTTAGGCATCAAATTCTCTTCCCAAGACTCCTTCCATGAGTGGGCAGCCCAAAAACTCCAAGAAAACTTGAAAATCAGCTCCAAATGGCAGGTTATGGGGGTGTCTCCTAGTATCTCTCCATGAATCAAGGATTTTTCCTTCATGGTTTGGCTCATTTGGACACCTCCTAGTCTTGCTCCACAAGTTTAGGCTTCTTCCTTTCATGGCTTTGGCACTTTTGGAAACTTTTGGGAACCTCCTTGAATTCCTCCCCAAGACATGCTCTCTTCCCTTTTATAACTTGGATTTTTATGGAACATTATGGGGCACCTCCTTGATCCTCTCTTCAAGAAAAATTCTTGCCATCCTGGCTTGGGTTTATCTGGAAAGAAATTGGCTCCTCCTTGGATTGTGGTATCTTGATGGATTTCTCTCCCAAGTGGTGCAAGAAAAAAAAAGGAACTTACTTCTTGTGGTGTAGGGACCAAAGACACTGGATGGAGATGTGGCGCCTCCTGGACTCTGGCGTGTGGTTGGGAGTGTGGCGCCCACTTGCTTGGGCCTGGGAGAAAAAATGTGGCACCCTGGACCTTGACTTGACTGAAAAAAAAAGTGGCACCAACCTGGAGAAGACCTAGACCACTACTAGGACTTGTACTAAGTCAACATGACTCAACAAAATTTAAATTGCAGGGAAATACAGACTCAAGACTAAAATTGAGTTGACCAAGTCAATCCTTATTACAAAACCTGAAAACCCTAATTCTTCGGGCAAGGTCAATCAGAGATCCAGATGGAGCCCTGAAGTCTTCTTCTAAGTCTGGTGCCTGCACCAGATGGGATCAGGCCCAAAAGGCTCACTAGGTATCAACGTTGGCTCCCTATACTCCATAAGGTCTGAAATGTTGAAAGTAGAACTAATACCTAGTGCAGGTGGTAAATCAAGCACATAGGAATTAGGTCTAATTTTCCTATTTACTTTGTATGGTCCATTACTATGGGCGCGTAACTTCTTTATGGTTCCAGGTGGGAACCGTTCAGGTCATAGCATGACCATGACAAAGTCTCCTACATTGAATTCTTTGAGTCTTTTCCTAGAATCAGCCATATATTTATGAGATTCATTGCTTTCATTAGTTTTCTTACTTACTTTCTTATGCAATTCTTTAATATGTTCAACATATGACTCTACAGACTCTGAAATGCATTCATGTATGGGTAACGATATAAGATCTAAAGGCTTTCTAGGCTTGTACCTATGTACAATTTCAAACGAATTATTTTCAGTGGACCTATAGTAGGCGAACTTAACTCTAAGTATTAGGAAGTCCCAATTTTCGATGAAGAGCCATAATTGGTGCCTCTCCATCTCCTATAAATAGCCTTCAATGTTTAGGCTGAAGGAATGATTATGAATCTGATTCCTTTCTTTCTTACACTTACACCCTGTCACACTATCCGTGTCTCCTCCCTCTCTTGTTAGAACTTAGGTCTTGTCTTAAGACAAGTCCACCATTTTAAGACAAGGGTTTAGGAAAAGTTTTAGGAAGTGATAAAGAGAGTGAAAAGAGATTTTGGAGAGGGCTCAGAGTGTTCTACTAAAGGGCAAGGGTCTGAGCCAAGAAGGAGAGGCTGCCAAAGGAAGAAAGACCAAAGTGAAGAGTCCTAGTGGTTTAAGCAACCTACTAAGGAGTGCTTCCTAGGATCAATTCCTGTGTGGATTATGTCTGGAGGGCATGTACTTGTGTGCCTAGTGGAAAGAAGGAATTAGCATTCCAGGTATTCTTCCAAACCCTAATTGAATTACTTGTTAATTGTAATGAATAAGGGATCTTGGGCTTAGGGTTTCAAGTTGTTTGGAGCTTCAAAATGAAAATTTTGAAATCCATTCTTCCGTTGTGCCATCAAAACCGAATAGTGGTATCAGAGCCCCCTTATTTCATTCAATCAATGGTCCATGCAATTAGTAGTGATTGCTTATTATGATATGTAGTGATGCATTACTGTTTAAATTACATATGATATGTTATATCCTAGTAACTGCTTCACATTGGGTTAGTCACCATGGCCGTCCAGTCATAGGAGCCAAGTAGGGTTTAAAAGCCCTCTCTTACCATTCAATGGGATCTCCTATGATGTGTTGGGTACCGCTACGGCCATATGCCATGAACAAGTGAGGTGAATGGATTATTTTCATAATCATGCAATGTTATGCATATTAGGATTTTAATGCTTATATGATGTCATGAATATCATGTTTACTTAGGATGTGTTTGAGATCACTAAAAGCCCTCATAATTAAAATATTTAGTCATTGTGTAAGTTAGTCAAGAGGCAAATTCATTTAAGGTTATATGATTAGCCAATTGGTGTATAGGCAAGTGGTTTTGGGAAGGTAAAGGGCATGAGGTTTATAATTGGTTCCGTTGTCTGACTTCGCCAATTAATTTGGTGTCTAAGAAAAGCAATGGGGGGACCCCCTCATCTCTTCCACTTACCTAGCTAATTTGGCTATATCTGCACCTTGAATTAAAAATACCAATTGAATTAATACACTATAGTTTGCCTTCCTTCATGCAAGGTATAGTTCATATTAATAACTATAGTAGGTTTGTTGTGTAACACAAGACCTACCATAGTATTAAATATGAATTATCTTAGTGCAGTTTTTGCTTTATAGCATGTTTGGTAGTATTGCTTTGTTGTGTAACACAAAGGCAATATTATTCGAACATGTCTATATGGAAATGATGGGTCTGACTAAACTAAGATATTATAGTTTATTATGTAACATAAGATAATAAGTATCTTAGAGGCAGTTCATTGTTGAGAATTGCATGGGTTACAATTGGAAAGGAATTCCTATCTTTGAACTCATGAGTGTTTGTTGTGTAACACAAGGCACTCACGAGGAATTGGGATCTCAACCCCACTAAAGAAACCTGGAAGGTTTCTCGCTTACCATAGGTGAGGGTTATGGTATTCGAATAAAATAGTGAGAGACATAATTATATATAAAGTCCTTATCTAGTTATGAATGTCATCTTGAGTGGTCTGCTTATATTGTTCTTTTTTAAATATAGGTTTTATTATGGCCTCAAATTTATCACTGCGGGGCATCTTAGATGCCAATAAGTTGATCGATCCCAATTATGTGGACTGGTTAAGGAGCCAGAGGATAATACTAATTCAGGAAAAGCTTTCTTATATTCTTGATTCTCCAGATCCAGAGCCGATCGAAGAGGATGTTTTTGAGGAGGAAAGGGCATACATAAAATATGGCTAAATGAAAGCATGACCGTCAGGTGCATCATGTTGACCTCAATGAGCAATGAGCTTCATAGGCAACATAAAGAGATGGAACCTCAGTCCATATTGCTCAATCTAAAGGAGCTTTATGAAGAGAAAAGTAGGGATGCTCGGTATAAGATATCGAAGCAGTTGTTCTATGCATGCATGAGTGAGGGTTCATCAATTCAAACCCATGTTTTGAAAATGATTGACTTAATCACCCGATTAGGTCAATTAGGGTTTGTAATGGATGGTGAACTAAATCAGGACTTGATCCTGCAATCACTCCCGGATTCCTTCTCTTAGTTTGTTCTAAATTATCATATGAATAAACTGAATATTTCTTTGCCTGAGCTGCTTAACATGCTTAGGACAGTAGAGAGCCATTCTAAGGGAGATAAGGCTCATCTTCTTATTGTTGATGGGAAGAAGAAATAGGCAAAGAAAATGGATTTGAAAAGGAAATTCAACCCTAAAAAGAGCATCCAGAAGAAGAAGAAAGCAAAGAAGGTTGTAAATGATGGAACATGTTTCCACTGCAGCAAGCAAGGGCATTGGAAGAAAAATTGCAAGACATATCTTGCAAGTGTGAAGCTAGATGCTGGAGGAGCATTTAAAGGTTTGTACAATATATAAACAAATTTATCATTGAGTGCTTCTACTTCTAATTCATGGATATTGGATACCGCATATGGGTCTCATATCAGTAAGTCATTACAGGGACTCCACAGAATTAAAAGCTTGAAGAAAGGTGACTTCGAGCTATATGGCACAAGTGGTAAAGCCATGTATGCTAAAGCTATGGGCACCTATATTCTATTATTACCTTCGGGTAATGTACTAAAGTTAGAAGATTATTACTATGTCCCAAATGTTGTAAGAAACATTATTTCGATACCCTTGTGTTGAACCCTGAAGTGATTTTGATGATAACAAAACATTGGAGCATGTATTTGGTTATCTAACAACTCTTCAAATGGTTGATAAGTTTTTGTAGGACGACTACTTTGACATATTTTTTAAACCCTACAACCTTTATTTCTTTGTGTTGAGTTGTAAGTAATTAGAATCTTGTAAAGAAGAATCCAACAAAAAATTTTCTATTTGAATCAAAGATAAAGGGTTGCTTCTACTAGTTTTCAAGCTTCAATTTTTCTTGATATTGTTGTAAGAAGATCTTAAGGAAGTCTTCAAAGCTTGGCATGTGAGTTCTGGAGAATTAGAATTGGTCTGGGTGAAGAACCAATCTCCAGCCGACTGGATGGAGGAACCAGCCGACTCTGGCACTGGCATAAAAAAGAAAATCTCTGGCATGCAGACCCAGCCGACTGGCACCAAGTCCCAGCCGACTCATCCAGAACTTGGTTGAAAATGTTCTGAGAACCTCTGGGATCCGAGTCGACTGGATTTCAACCTAGCCGACTCGTCCAGAGTGAGCTATTTTCTCGACTGTGGAACCTAGCCGACTGGTATTCAACCCAGCCGACCCGAACCTGATCCGAGCCGACTCGAAGATATCCGAGCCGATTGGAATGTCGGGGTCACTTCCCAACTACTAGTTCCAGACTTCTGATTTTGAATTCCAAAAGTGCTACAACGGTAACCTGTCACTTTCCAACGGTCTACAACATTCAAAATCAAGGGAAGGTTGTTGAAGTCTCTATAAATAAGGTATGAGAACACCCTTAAAGAGACTAATGAGTTGTTGAACATTTATTGAATATTTATTGAAGTAAGAAGAGAGAGCACTTGAGCTTTGAAGTCAGTATTCAAGCCTTCACCAACTCTTATCAAAAGCTTGAAGCAACTTTTGAGGAATGTAAGGAAGCCATTGAAGTGCATTGAAGGACATTCAATTGAGCTTCACTCGAGCTGCATTGGCAACCTCCAAACAACTTAGTTTGTCATTTCTGTTGCTTTTCATTCCACTCTTAGATTACTTGGGTTATTGGTGAACCCGGTTGTAAAATCCAAATAGGTTTCTTTGGTGAGCCTACTGAAAACCAAAGTGTAGAGGTTCTATGTGAGCCTGTGAAAACCTAGTGTGGGTTTCTTTGGTGATCCTGGTTTAGAAACCAAAATGTAGAGGTTGGGATTGTGAGCCTGAAAAACAATCTGACTGTATTCTGATTTGGGGGATATAGTGAAAATCCCAAGTGGTGAACTTGGGTAGTGGACGTAGGAGCTGGGTTGCTTCGAACCACTCTAAACTTGTTTTGTTTGTATTGTGCTTTACTAACTTTTCAGCTTCTGCACTTAATTCTGATTAACACAACACTCAACCACTAAAAGGAATTACTTATGCACATATTTGCAAGAAATTTTGTAATTCCCAATTCACCCCCCTCTTGGGAAAAGCCACCTGGGCAACAACTGGTATTAGAGCAGTGTCTCTGATTACTCGAATAAATATTGATGGCTCATCCCATGAGTACAATCTTGGCCGAAGGCCAGTCAACAAATAGACCTCCACTATTTACAGGCACTAATTACTCTTATTGGAAAGCACGAATGAAAATTTACATTCAAGCTATTGATTTTCAATTATGGAAGGTCATCTTAAAAGGGCTACACATTTCCACGATCAAAGTTGATGGCATGGACATCCCTAAGCCTGAAGAGGACTGGGATGATCATGACATGAAAATGGGGGAATTGAATGCCAAAGCAATGAATTTACTATACTGTGCTTTTGATGTAAATGAGTTCAACCAAATTTTCACTTGCTCTTCAGCAAAGGAAATCTGGGACAAACTCGAAGTGATCCATGAGGGAACTTCCCAAGTGAAAACCTCAAAGATAAATCTTTTAGTTCACAACTATGAATTATTTAAAATGGAACCTTCTGAAATAATTTCTGCCATGTTCTCTAGATTTACAGATATTATTAATGGTTTGAAGAGTCTTGGCAGGGTATACTCAAATGCTGATCTAGTTCAGAAGATACTCCGATCTTTACCTAACAAGTGGGATCCCAAAGTAACAGCAATCCAAGAGGCCAAAGATCTCAACACATTACTACTGGATGAACTACTAGGATCACTCATCACTCACGAGCTGACTATGCAGCACAGAACTGAAGATGAACAGAAGAAAATGAAAACTATAGCCTTCAAAGCTGCTACCGAATCAAAGAGGGATGATGAAGAGTCTGAAGAAGAAAGCACCTCCTCCAATGATGACCTAGAAGATGATGATATTGCAATGGTTGTGAGGAGATTCAGAAAGTTCATGAGAAGAAAGAAAGGAAGATTCAACCGAAAATTCCATAGGAAGGATTATGGAAAAGAAAAAGAAAAGGATAGAGAGAAAGATAAAGAAGTAGTCCCCACATGCTATGAATGCAAGAAGCCGGGGCACATTCATCCAGACTGTCCTCTATTGAAGAAATCCTTCAGATAGAAAAAGAAGAAGAAAGTCATGGTTGCCACATGGAGCAATAGTGAATAATCATCTTCGTTTGAAGAAGAGACCACCAAGGCTGCAAATCTGTGTTTAATGGGTCTTGAAGATGAGGTAACATCCCCTAGCAATTGCACTGAATTTACATTTGACGAATTAAATTCTGCATTTCATGATCTATTATCTGAATTTAAGAAAGCTGGAGTAAAGATAAAATCATTGAAAAATATGAATGACTCTTTACTCAAACAAAAAAATGAAATTTCAGAAAAGAACCTTTTATTGCAAAAGGAACTGCATGACTTTTCTGAAAGAAATGAAAAGCTAAAAAATGAAAATCTCTTATGTGAAAGGAAAAACAATGATTTAATTATTGAAAATATTGAACTAAAAAAGGAGGTTTCAAAACCCAAGCCATTAGTTGAAAAACTTACTTTGTCTTCAAATAAGCTTGAGTTAATTTTAAAAGAACAATGAATTTTAGGAAACAAAGCTGGAATTGGTTTTAAAACTTCTATTATGAATGGGATTTCAGCAACTACTTTTGTGAAATCTAAAGTACCTGTTCAAAACACATTATCACAAAAAGCTTTGGCTGCACCAAAAACTGTTTCAACTTCAAAATCTTTATTGTATATTCCTAAGAACTTGAGCAAAAATGCTTATATTTCAAAAGGTTTAAGATCTGCATCAATTGCATCAACTTTTAGAACTTCTAATTATACTCTTATTAAAAACTCTGAAGTTGTATGCCATGTTTGCAAAAGAATAGGACATAAAGCTTTTGACTGTAGCAATTCTAGAAATGTCCATAAGAATGTAAGAAAAATTTGGGTTCCCCAAGGAACCACCTCTACTGACCTGCAAGGACCCAAGGTAGCTTGGGTACCTAAAAGAATTCATTGATTATTTTGCAAGAATGTCTTGCAGTCCAAAAATTGAAGAAAAGGTGGTACTTAGACAGTGGCTGCTCAAGACATATGACGGGTGACAAGGACTAGTTTATCACCCTTGAAATGAAAGAAAGAGGCATGGTCACCTTTGAAGACAATGGCAAAGGGAGAATAATCGATATTGGTAAAATCAAAATAACTCCCTTCACTTTTATTAAAAATGTTTTGCTAATAGACAAGTTGAAGCATAATCTTTTAAACATAAGTCAATTATGTGATAAAGGCTTCAAGGTTGTCTTTGAATCTTCTATGTGTATAGTAACTAATTCTTTAGATTCTAGCAATAAGTTCATTGGACATAGACTTGGGAATATCTATGTGGTAGATCTTAATGATCTTGCCATGTCAAATAGCCCCAGTCTAGTTGCAATGAATGCTAAGACCAAAGAGTCGTGTTTACTATGGCATAGACGATTAGATCATGCTAGCATGCATACTATTGCTAAATTGATTTCTAAAGATCTTGTTAGAGGCATGCCAAAGTTCAAAGTTGATTTTGATCATGTTTGTGATGCATGCCAAATGGGTAAACAAACTAGGGAGAGTTTTAAATCAAAGAATATAGTTTCTACAATAAGAACACTTGAACTACTTCACATGGACCTTTTCGAACTTACTAGAACCATAAGCCTAGGAGGTATGAAATATGCTCTTGTGATAGTAGATGATTTTTCAAGATTTACTTGGATTTTGTTTATTGCTTCAAAAGATGAAACCTTTCATGTTTTTAGAAAATTCCATAAAAAGGTTTCAAATCAAAAGAACTTATCTTTAATTTCAATTAGAAGTGATCATGGAATTGAATTTGAAAATCAATTTTTTGATGATTATTGTACTGAATTTGACATTGATCACAACTTCTCCGCTCCTAGAACACCTCAACAAAATGGTGTGTAGAGAGAAAAAATAGGATGTTAGAAGAAATGGCTCGCACAATGTTGTACGAAGGCAATCTTCCAAAGTACTTTTGGGCAGAAGTGGTGAACACTGCATGCTATATTTTAAACCGCATTTTGATCATCCTTTTAGGATATCCCAATTCAGCTATAAACCGAACACTCATCCGACTGGCCGAACCCCTTTTCTCTGGACCACGGACTTCGGACCAGGAAAAGTCCAGGCCAATTACAGGCAACCCAAGGCTTCTCACCGGACTATGACATCCAAAGGCCAGACCTTCGGATGATATCTTCGGCCTTGACCGAAGACCAAGTTTCTCATCGACTTTCGAAGACACGCTCTTCGGTCCCTGCCATAGACACGATCTCCAGCCCCGGGGCAAATGCCAAGTCTTCGGCCCTTGCAAGGAAAAACCCGAAGATGGGACCATGATCTGGCCCAAATAGGTAACTATGACCAATGGTTACAATTGACACTCTCCATGCCACGATCATGGCGCGCAACTCCAGCTGCCACGCCTCTGATCTGGCCAGAATCACTCAATGACAACCCACGATCGCCAATCATGGGAGAAATTGACTCCTCATAATCATCGGGAAAAGAGCGGGCCGCAGGCCGGAGGCCTCCTCTTAAATAGTAGTAAGAAGAATGGTTCGAGGGAGGTACACACACAGATACACCCATACTCTAAGAGCCTTTCTCTCAGACTCTCGACACTCTTTCCCATTCTGTGGCTGGGATCCGCCACTAACTTAGGCATCGGAGTGTCCCCCGTCGGAACAACTCCGGTAAGGGACCTATTTTGCAGGTGAACCAGGGAGCGGTCCTGCGGTGCAGCAGCTCCGACCAGCCGATATAAGGATTCCATGCTAACAGATTGGCATGCCAGGTAGGGGGCTTCATAGCACTCTTTAGGCTCCCTCCTAGACAAGGGGAAATGGCGAGAGGAAAGACTCAGATAGCTTCTACAAGTCGAAGTCGTGCTCCATCCCAAGGGGGCACGCCCCCGAGAGAGAACGACGTCCCGCCTCCCATAGTTGTTGTGGGACTACAGCAGTTTGAAGCCCTTGTGAACTGGTCACCAACCTCATGGCCATGGTTCAGGACTTCCAGAACAGAGCTTTTCCGATGGGAAACCCACCGGCCACCTCCAGACATAGCTCTCGGTCCCGAAGGAAGAGAGCCCCATGGAAGGATCCTACACATCTCTTCCCCCATTCTCGGCCCTCTCCTAAAGGCCGAATTTCGAGACCGCCTAGGTCCGCCGATTCCCCGCAGAAAGGAAAAAGGCCTAGGCAGACTTTCTCACCCTCCTCCGAAGACTCCACCTCCGTGGAGAGAGCATCGAAGCAGACTCCTGATTACGATGGGAGATTCAGAGCCATCGAATCAGAGATGGCAAAGGTGCGGGAACATAGAATACGGGATCTGAAGGATCCCGACGATTTGATTATGGACGATCCACGCCCACCCTACACCGACCGTATCATGGCCGAAGTTGTTCCTCTGCACTTCAGGGTTCCCCAGATGGAATCCTACGATGGCACCTCCGATCCTCTCGACCACTTGGGCAGTTTCAAGGCCCATATGATGATCCAAGGAGCTTCGGACGTGATGTACTGCCTCGCGTTCCCGGCTACCTTGAAGAAAGCTGCTCGGATATGGTACTCGAGCCTGCGCCCAGGTACCATTGACTCTTTTTTTGAGTTAGAAAAACTATTTGCCTTGCATTTCAGGTCCTACCACAAGACTCCCCGGAATACGGACACACTATTCCTCCTTCACCAAAATGAAGGAGAAAGCCTGCGAGATTACATCTCCAGGTTTAATGCAGCCACACTTGAGATCCCCGATCTCAATGAGCACGTGGCCATGTCTGCGTTGAAGAAGGGGCTTCGTACCTCCAGGCTTATCATTTCCCTGGACAAGAAGTTCCCTAAAAGCTATGCTGAGCTCTTATCAAGGGCTCAGAAATATGTCGATGCTGACGAACAGGCAGCTAATTGATGACTAATCGAAGGGAAACCCCCTTCAAAAAAGAAGAATAACAGGGGACAAGGTCCCTCAACTTCCAATAACAATGGCGGCAAATATACCGACCACCGAAGAAGTCCTCCCAGGCCTAGAGCATCGGGAGGAAGATTCGACTCCTACACCCCCCTCAACCTCCCTCAAGAGAAGATCCTCATAGAGATAAAGAAAGAAAATTATCTCCAACAGCCCCGTCCCATGAAGGCCTCCTCTTCCGTAAAGAAAAGGAACAAATACTGCCGATTCCACCGGGACCACGGCCACAACACCGAAGAATGCATCCAACTGAAGGATGCGATCAAGGATCTTATCAAGAGAGGGTATTTGGGGTGGTACATTGGTCGCCAAGGACCATGGTCGGAAGCACTGTTCCCCAACCACCTCCTAAAGAGGCCAAACTGCCAAATCAAAGGCCCACCAATGGAGGTGCAGGGATGATACACCGACTCGCCAACTAGAGAAGGGATGAGGACGATGCCCCAAAGCAACTCAAGGACAACAATGCTATCATCTTCTCCAACGATGACCTTGCGGGAGTTCGGCTCCCACATGATGATCCCCGTGTAATCTCAGCCGTAGTGGCCAATTATGATGTACAGAAAATCCTTATTAATAATGGAAGTTCGACTGATGTCTTGATTTACGATGCATTCTCTAAAATGTGCTTGCCTAGACATCAACTACGAATATCCCCCATACCACTCATCGATTTTGGGGGCAATCAAGTTCATGCCGAGGGAGAGATAGTGTTGCTTGTAACCCTTGGCACTAAACCTTGACAAAAGATACTACCGATCAACTTCATGGTGGTCCGAATCCCCTCTGCATACAACATCATTCTGGGATGGCCTGTCTTGAATAGGTTCCAAACTGTGATCTCCTCTCATTATCTCCTGGTATGCTTCCCCACCAGGAACGGTATCAGAGAAGTTAGAGGAGACCAGAGGACAGCACGGCAGTGCCTGATGATCCAAGACAGGCATTTCAACGATTCAGTAACTCCGGATCAGCTGGATCCGAAGGATACAACCACAAGCCTTGGTGAACCCATGGAGAGGACTATCCTGGTCCCTTTAACAAAGGAAGACCCCTCTAGAGTTGTGCAAATCAGGAGTACACTTGTTGAGGAAACCAGAACGGAGTTGATCCATTTCCTCAGAGACAACGCCGATGTCTTTGCCTGGTCAGCTTCGGATATGCCGAGGATTCCTGCCAAAGTAATCACTCACCGGCTGGAAGTTATCCCTAGGTATAAGCCGGTGCGGTAAAAGAAAAGGAGCTTCGCTCCTAAAAGATAGCAAGCCGTGGATGAAGAAGTTGGCAAGCTCCTTAAAGCAGGGTTCATCCGAGAGGCCCACTACCCCAAGTGGTTGGCCAATGTGGTGAAGGTGAAGAAAGCCAGCGACAAGTGGAGGATCTGCATCGATTATACGGACCTCAATAAGGCTTGCCCAAAAGATAGCTTCCCTCTCCCGAAGTTTGATCAACTAGTCGACGCTACTGCCGGCCACCAGTTGCTGAGCTTCATGGATGCTTTTTCCGGCTATAAGCAAATTAGAATGGATCCACAGGATGAGAAAAAGATGGCTTTCATCACTAACAAAGGTCTCTACTACTAAAAGATGATGTCGTTCGGCCTCAAGAACGTCGGAGTGACATTTCAAAGACTAATCAACAAGGTATTCGAAAAGCAACTAGGGAGAAACATGGAGGCCTACGTTGACGACATGATCGTCAAAAGCCTCCTCCGGAAAGATCACATCCATGACTTGGAAGAGTCATTCAGTGCTCTACGGCACTACCGCATGAAGCTAAACCCGGCAAAGTATGCCTTTGGGATCACTTCGGGTAAGTTCTTGGACTTCCTTATCACCAAACGAGGGATTGAGGCAAACCCTAAGAAGATTCAAGCTCTAAGAGATATGAGACATCCCTCCTGCAAAAAGGAAGTCCAGCAGTTAACAGGGAGAATTGCCTCCCTAAGCAGATTCATTTCTCGATCAGCCGAGAAATGCCTCCCATTCTTCAAGGTACTCCGACAGTCAAAGGGCTTTGAATGGTCCGAAGACTGTCGCGTTGCCTTTGAGGAATTGAAGAAGTACTTGGAAACCCTGCCACTACTCTCCAAACCACAAGAAGGCGAGGTTCTCTACTTGTACCTCTTTGCTTCAGATGAAGCCATTAGTTTGGTCCTTGTCCGGAGGGATAAAGATAGATCCCACAGGCCGATCTACTATATCAGCAAGGTCCTGCATGATGCCGAAATGTGATATGCGAGGATGCAGAAGCTGATCTACTCTCTGGTGATTGCGGCAAAGCGACTGTGGTCGTACTTCCATGCCCATACCATTATGGTGCTGACCGATCAGCCCCACAAGGCCGTTCTCTGATCTCCAGACACCTCTGGAAGGATAGCCAAGTGGGCTGTGAAGTTAAGTGAATTTGACATCAGTTTCCAACCACGAGCAGCTATGAAGGCCCAGGTGCTCTCTAATTTTTTGGCTGAGTGCACCTGGAAGTCTGAAGGTGAAGCACCTTCGGTGGAAGACGAAGTCCTGAAGGAGACGAAGTCTGTCTGGGTGCTTCATGTGGATGGAGCTTCCAATGCTACTAGGTGCGGGGCTGGACTCATGCTGGCCGAACCTGATGGCCATACCATAGAGTACGCACTCCGGTTCTCCTTCCATGCCTCTAACAACCAGGCCGAATACGAAGCCTTGCTCGCCGGACTTCGGATCACCAAAGATTTGGGAGTTCAGCAACTCCAAACCTTCTCAGACTCCCAGCTAGTTGTAAATCAAGTCAATGGAGAGTATGCATCCAAGGATCCAACCATGGTGCAGTACCTAGAGAAGGTACGGGCCTTATCCTCTCAACTGGAACATTTTGAGATCGTCCATGTCCCATGATCAGAGAATTCCTGGGTGGATGCCTTGTCTCGACTGGCAACTATAGCGTCGGAATCTCTCGGGCGCACCTTTGTTGAACATCTAGAAACTCCAAGTATAGCCGAAAAGGCTGCGGAGGTGCGCTAGATCAACACCGAGCCAAGCTAGATAGATCCTATCATCAAATTCCTAAATGAAGGTGTACTGCCAGAGGACAAGGCAGAGGCCAAGAAGATCTGCTGGATGGCATTTCAATATGTCATCTTAGATGGGACCCTCTATAAGAGATCATTCTCTCAGCCACTGCTAAAATGCTTGGAACCGACAGATGCGGATTATGTCCTGAGAGAGATCCATGAGGGCATATGCGGTGATCACTTGGGAGGTAGATCATTGGCATACAAGATCATTCGACAAGGATATTACTGGCCCTCCATCCAGAAGGATTCGGCTGACTTTGTACGAAAGTGCGACCAGTGCCAGCGGTACGCCAATGTCCAAAGACAGCCTGCGAGTCACCTGACCCAACTGGTAGCCCCATGTAGAAGCCGAACCACTGGCCCAAATCACAGAAGGTAAGGTGGAGAATTTTGTAAAAAATTCTATCATATTCCGATTTGGCATCCCATATGTCATTATCACGGACAACGGGTGACATTTTGACAACCCGAAGTTCAAGGACTTCTACACTTGGTATCATGTTCAGCATCGGCTGATTTCCGTTGCTCATCCACAGTCCAACGGAGAAGCCGAAGTCACTAATCGGACCATTCTCCATGGTCTGAAGACAAGGTTGAACGCCGCCAAAGGGCTTTGGGCTGAAGAACTGACCTCCGTTCTCTGGGCATACCGAACTACCCCGAGAACGGCCACCGACGAGTCTCCGTTCAACCTGGCATACGATACCGAAGCTGTACTACCTATTGAAGTCTCCTTGCAGTCCCTGAGAATTGACAACTATGAAGAGCCTGGGAACTCCGATCGTAGAAGGATTGACCTGGATCTGCTACCAAGCGCCAAACTTCAGGCCCAGATAAGAATGGCGGCGTACCAATAAAAGGTCGCCAAATACTATAACTCAAGGGTGAAAGAGTGGATTTTCTGTACAGGGGATATGGTATTGTGAAGGGCAGAAGTATCCAGGCCAACGGAACAGGGTAAATTCTCCCCCAACTGGGAAGGTCCATATCAAGTCAAGGAAGTCATTCGATTGGGAGCATATCGACTTAAGACCCTAGATGGGAAGACTCTATCCCAGCCATGGAATGTATTTTCTCGACTAACAACTACAGCACCAGAATCTCTCGGGCGCACCTTTGTTGAACATCTTGAAACTCCAAGCATAGCCGAAGAGGCTGCGGAGGTGCACCAGATCGATGATGAGCCATGCTGGATGAATCCCATCATCAAGTTCCTAAATGAGGGAGAGTTACCAGAAGATAGGGCGAAGGCCAAGAAGATCCACTGGATGGCATCTCAGTACATCATCTTAGACGGAACCCTCTATAAGAGATCATTCTCTCAGCCATTGCTGAAATGCCTGGGATCGATAGATGCAGATTATACCCTGAGAGAGGTCCATGAAGGTATATGCGGTGATCACCTGGGAGGCAGGTCTCTGGCATACAAGATCATTCGACAAGGGTATTACTAGCCCTCCATCCAGAAGGACTAACTGATTTTGTGTGAAAGTGTGATCAGTGCCAGAAGTACGCCAATGTTCAAAGACAGCCTGCGAGTCACCTGACCCCATTGGCAGCCCCATGGCCTTTTGCCTAGTGGGGGATGGACATTCTTGGCCCATTCCCACCGGCATCAGGGCAAAGGAAGTTTCTCCTTATGGCCATCGACTAATTTATGAAGTGGGGAGAAGCCGAACCATTGGCCCAGATCACGGAAGGCAAGGTGGAGAATTTTGTAAAAAATTCCATCATATTTCAGTTCGGCATCCCACATGTCATAATCATGGACAACAGGAGACAGTTTGACAATTCGAAGTTCAAGGACTTCTGCGCTCAGTATCATATTCAACATCGGCTGACTTCCATTGCTCATCCTTAGTCCAACGGAGAAGCCGAAGTCACTAATCGGACCATCCTTCATGGTCTGAAGACAAGGTTGAACGTCGTCGAAGGGCTTTGGGCTGAAGAACTGACCTCCATTCTCTAGGCATACCGAACTACCCCAAGAACGGCCATCGACGAGTCTCTGTTCAACCTGGCATACGGTACCGAAGCTATACTACCTATTGAAGTCTCCCTGCAGTCCTTGAGAATTGACAACTATGAAGAGCCTGGGAACTCCGATCATAAAAGGATCAACCTAGATCTGCTGCCAAGCACCAGACTTCTGGCCCAGATAAGAATGGCGGCGTACCAATAAAAGGTCACCAAATACTACAACTCAAGGGTGAAAGAATAGATTTTCCGCACAGGGGATATGGTACTGCATAGGGCAGAAATATCCAGGCCAACGGAACAAGGTAAACTCTCCCCCAACTGAGAAGGCCCATTTCAAGTCGAAGAAGTCATTCGACCAGGAGCATATCGACTCAAGATCCTGGAGGGGAAGACTCTATCTCGGCCATGAAATGTACAAAACCTTCGCAAATACTATCAATAAATAAGTTCCTAAATTTCCTGTACAAAGTTACTCAACCCTACTCGACTCAGAATGGCTGGTTGCTTCGACTGAACGACAACAGCCTAAATGACCTGATCTGAAAAATCGGTCAACTGTGCAAAGGAGAGTCTAATCCACTCATCTTATCGGTATGCCCGATGAGCGCAACGAATGGCCTAACCAGGCCACCAAGAAGATCCAAGGTGCAGGGATGGTTTTCGTAACCTACCCTACGGTAAACTCGAATACGCACCGGGGTGGGCCTGAACAGCCTACCTTGATCATGATAGAAAAGCACAGGGATGGTGCAAGCACCCTACCCTACAAAAAATCCAAAAACATGCCTAAAAGAACCACTATCGTCCTTTCTGTCGACAACAAGCATTCCTAGAATGGTCCAACTGACCTCACTTCTTCCCTATAGACCAAAAATGGTCCCAGGAATCTACATTCCAGACAAAACATGATACAATACATCACAAGAAACACATGGGAAGAGGTAAAAGAAAGATACTTCATTTCTCTTTTTTGATTTTTTTCACAAAAAAAAAAAAAGAAAAAAAAGAGAGAGAAAAGAAAGAAGAAACCTCACACAGAGAGAACAAAAAAAGAAAAGACTCTCAAAAAGAGAGACAAAAAAAAAAGGAGTAACATTGGAAAGGTTTGGGAAATTTTCAATAACCTCCCGCCAGATTTTTCCTGTACCGGCAGGGAGAGATCTGGAGGGATGAAGAAGGGGCCCCGGGGTTCCCATCCGAACTAGAATCCGATCCCTCATTAGAGTCGGAATCAAATTCATGACCAGGAAAGGGAACGGAGGGCTTGATGTTGTCCAGGCCCTTCAAGTTATAAAACTTGGAGGCCTTCCTCCTGTATTCCGACAACCCCTGATGGAAGGAGTCTAGAGCCGCCTTGGTGACTTCCTCCTCGAAGGCAACAGATGACCTGAAGTCCGAGATGGCATTCACCACCTTCCTCCTGGCCTCCTCTACCTCTGCGGCTGCCATCGCGACCTGGGCCCGGGCCTCCCTCAGTTGGGCCTCCAACAGGCGAACCTTCTTCTCCAAATGGTCCACGAGAGGCTCATCATCATCCTCTGGCCCTAAGAACTCTGGACTCCTCTTTCTCTTTGGATCAACGGCCCTTCTCTTTATGGCTCGGTGGAGCTCGAAAGTGCTATACCTCATTTTCAATAGGAAGAAGGAGTCTACAAGGATGATGGCCCTTGACAGCAGAGGGCAAGGTCCTATTTATAGAAACCCTGCACCCAAGATCGACTGCGGGGAGGCGTGCTCCACGTCCTTTCCAAGACGCATCAGAGAGCGCCACGTGTCCGGGCGACACTTTGAGAACCAGAAGGCTGCTTGAGGGTCATTCCCGGGACAACAACCGCTAGCGCTTCGAATTTGAAAAAATCCTCATCGTGCAACGGCAACATTAATGGCTCCTTTTTGGAAAAAGGAGACCTGGCAGCACATAAGGCGCAAGAAATCATGACTGTACGAGTACCGACGTGCTATGTGGACAACAAGAGTTACGATCAAACTTCCCTAATCATCGCTTGACAGAGAGTTGACGCCTGTCCACTCCAATGGATAGATTTACAATCAAAGGAAGGTGACACCAACCTGACCAATCGTAGACAGTCTTCTGCAATGGAGTTCTAATCTGTCCCAAAATTCGTCTTCGTCGACTATCAACTAAATGGCCTTCGGCCATGACTGTTCGACCAAGTAGAAGAAAGAACGGTAAAACTAGTTCAAACTACATATGAAACACAACATTGCATATACAGAGGGGGAAATAGTCATTTCAAGATCCAGAAAAGTTGTCATACAAAATCCATCAACAATACAAAAAGGAAAAGAAGAAAGTACATCTAAAGCAACTTGGCAACTTGGATCACTCAATGTCAACGGGAGGAGATCCCACACCATATGACTAAAGAAATTTGTCAACCTGTGCTGAGAGGACCTCATCAATCTGGGCCGGGACCAGAGAACCTTCGGCTTGGACTCCCCCAGCCTGAACCTCCTCTTGAACCGGGATCGAAGTTGGGGCCACCCCGAGATTTTCGATTGAGGCAGAGGCCCCCTCACCTAGGTATGGCGCCTCTTCGGCCTCAACTGTAGCTTCAGCCTCCTCTCCTTCTTCTTTTTCAGCTATGTTGAAGGGAGGAATGCCGGAAAGGTCAACGTGAGGGAATGCCTCCTTTACCTTGGAAAGTCCGTCATTAAAGCCATGCTGGTAGCCGTACAAAGATGCTTCATTCATCTCCTCTTGGAATTGTGGAGACATTTTGAAGTCTGCTACAGCATCATCTACTTGCTTCCTCAAAGACACGGACTCTCTCTTGGCCGCTTCGGACTCCAGAATTGCCTCTTCGACCCTCCGGAAGCCTCCTCCGCTGCCTTGGTCAGGCTTTCTATCTTCTCCTGATTCTTCTTGGCAGCTTGCTCCAAGGAGTCGACTTGTTTCCTGCTCTTTCTCCACCCTACCCCATGCTCCGCCATTCTCAGATGGGCACTTTTTAGTTCACCCTTCAGTTCACGAACTTCATCATTCACCCAGACAAGGCGGTCCTTCATAGACTACCTCAACTCTTCGACCACTTTCTTTGTGGCCCTGGCAGTATGAAGCTCCTCCTTGAGGCCATGGATGAGGCTGTCAACATTCTCTAGGCCCTCCTCCATAAAGGTGAGGTTGTAGACCAACTACATCGAGAATATGGGGTCATGGATCGAACAACTATTAATACAAAGGGGACGGCAAAAATTATACCTGTTGCAGGGCGGAGAAGGCAAAATCAGATACCCTAAAAAGGTTTTGATTTCGAAGAATCACCAAGTCATGAGGCAGCAGCATACCCTTCAGTGCCTGCCTAGCTACGGCGGGGACCAGCAGTCCCCCCGTAGGTGAAAGCTCCAAAAAGTTTGCCGAATGGATTCTAGCTGGGGAAGCCCCACGAGCGGACTCTCCCTTGACTTGCTGTGCTTTGTCCCTATCAACTGCAGGGGGGCAAAATGATGGCATATCCACTGCCTGGGGTGGACTCCCTGTTGTGCGAACTGGGGAAGTAGCCGCCATGGAGCTTCGACTGGACAAGGTCTCGACGAGGCCCCTTCCACGGGTGCTGCATCTTCCCCTGAAGTTCCCCGGGAAGACGAAGTGCTCCGGTGCCCCTCAGGACCATCCCTTAGAGCCTTCTTTCAAACCGCCAACCTGGTGAGAGGGGCTTGTGCTACCCTTTTCTCGGAGGTCTGACGGAGCCAGCTCACACAGGGCTTCATCCCGCCACTTACAAGCAAAAAGGTTCTTTTCAATCGATCGAGCTACAACAAAATCGAGGATAAGGAGCAAAAATTTCTGTTACTATACCTAATATGGGGAATTTGCTAATTCCTATAAGATGGAGATTTCTCTCCTCCAACAACTCTCGGATAGGGGCGACCTCGGAATTGACCAAGAGATCGTAATCCGACTGATCGGCCACCAAGACCTTCTTCCCATCATTGGTGGTTAGACGAGGCTTCTTCCAAACCGTGTCGAAGCCCCAGGGATCAAAAGATAGTACAAACACAAAAACATGTTTCCACCCGTGGATGGCACTGGGCATGTCTTTGATGACCTTGCGGCCTGATCTAGGGCCAATCACCCACCATCCGTTGCTGTGGAAATCCCTCTTGAGAACGAAAAGGGCCGTAAACAAATTGGTCCTAGGTTCTATGTTTGCAATGCTACACATGACCAGGAATCCGCAGATGTTTCGGATGCTGTTCGGGGTCAACTACGCCGGCACAACTTGGTACAAGCAGAAGATCTTGATGAAGAAAGGGTGCAGGGGAAACCGAAGACCAGCTTTCAGATAATCTTCATATACGGCTAGACACCCAGGGGGAGGTTCGTTCACTCGCTCCTCGTGTGCGGGGAGAACAAAAGGGAACTCCTCAGGAATGCGATAGTGTTCTCAAAGAAGAGCCGCCTTTCCCTGAGAAATCGAACTGGAGATCGACTCCGGACCTACTACGTCACCGGCCCCTGAGGGTCCAACTTGTTCCCCCTGACATCCTACGGTTTCTTCCTTGATAAAAGAATGAAGCAAGGGAGCAGAAGGAAGATTCTACCTGCGGAATAGACTGGTAGTCCAGAACAAAAAAAGCTGGATGAAGGATGAGACAAGGTTAAAGAAGCCTCCTTAGCCGGACCTTCACCCTTTCCCAAGAGAAAAGAAGGGGTCTTTGAAGCCTTACCAGGATGATTTGACCCAAGGTTACCCAGGGAAGTAACCCATCTTCAACTAACTGCCAGGATGAGGCGCATCTATCATCAGCGGACAGGGGAAAGCCGCCACAACCATCCAAATCTCAACCAAAAGATTGTCTTAACCATCGTGCAACGAGAAAAAGAGAGACGATCCCAGGGCCGCCCACTTTTTCCTTCTTCCCCAACCTGGGAGTGACAGCTGTCCACCACCTGATTCCCAAATCAACCAGCAGTCATGATGGATAGTCTAATCAGAGATCTCATAATCATCCACTACACTATCTCCTGCGAGAAAAATGACAAAGCATTAATACTCTCACTTCTCGAGGCAAACCTTCGCTTTGAAAACTGAGAGTAGGGGGCAACTTTTGGGATATCCTGGTTCAGCTTTGAACCGAACACCGGTCCGACTGGCCGAACCCCTTTTCTCCAGACCACGGACTTCGGACCAGGAAATGTCCAGGCCAACTGCAAGCAACCCAAGCCTTCTCACCGGACTACGACATCCCAAGGCCAAACCTTCGGATGACATCTTCGGCCTTGACTGAAGACCAAGTTTCTCATCGACTTCCGAAGACATGCTCTTCGGTCCTTGCCATAGACACGATCTTCGGCCCCGGGGCAAACGCCAAGTCTTCGGCCCACGCAAGGGGAAACCCAGAGTTGGGACCATGATTTGGCCCAAATAGGCAACTATGACGAACGGTTACAATCGATACTCTCCATGCCACGATCATGGCATGCAACTCCAGCTACCATGCCTCCGATCTGGCTGGAACCGCTCAATGACAACCCACGATCACCAATCATGGAAGAAATTGACTTCCCATAATCATCGAAAAAAGAGCGGGCTGTAGGTCGGAGGCCTCCTCTTAAATAGTGGTAAGAAGAATGGTTCGAGGGAGGTACACACATAGATACACCAATACTCTAAGAGCCTTTCTCTCATATTCTCGACACTCTTCCCCATTCTGTGGCTGGGATCCGCCACTGACTTAGGCATCAGAGTGTCCCCCACCGGAACAACTTCGATAAGGGACCTGTTTTGCAGGTGAACCAGGGAGTGGTCCTGCGGCGCAGCAGCTCCGACCGACCGATACAGGGATTCCATGCCAACACGTCCTATTTTAAAGAAAACCCCCTATGAGCTTTGGAATGATAGAAAACCCAATTTCAGTTATTTTCATGTGTTTGGATGCAAATGCTTTGTGCATAACAATGAAAAAGATAATTTAGGAAATTTTGATTCTAAAGCTGATGATGCAATTTTCCTAGATTATTCATTACATAGCAAAGCATATCAGGTTTTTAATAAAAAGACTCTTACTGTTGAAAAGTCAATACATGTTGTATTTATTGAAACTAACCCTACACCTTCTAGACAAGAAGAGTGTATAGATATTGATGTAGGTACATTGCAAAAAGGAATGGAGGACTTGACCATTCAAGATAAAGACACTCAAGATGAAGAAGAAATGGTAAGTAAGGATCACACCGATCTATCGAGGGACTGGAGGTATGTTACACCTCATCCTAAAGAATTAATCATAGGAGATCCTTCACATGGTGTTAGGATTAGGTCTGCACATAAGGATGCACATGATTACCTAGCCTTTATACCACAAATAGAATCCCATAGCCTAGAAGAAGCTGAGACTGATCCAAACTGGATGATGGCAATGCATGATGAATTAAACCAGTTTGAAAGGAATAGGATATCGACACTAGTAGATAGACCTACTGACCATCCAATAATAGAAACCAAATGGGTCTATAAGAATAAATTAGATGAGCAAGGAAACATAATAAGAAACAAAGCTAGACTAGTGGCTAAGAGATATAACCAAGAAGAAGGTATTGATTTTGATGAAACTTATGCACCTGTAGCAAGACTAGAAGCCATTAGATTACTACTTGCATTTGCTTGCTACATGAATTTCAAACTTTTTCAAATGAATATAAAGAGTGCATTTCTTAATGGTTTTATCTCTGAACAAGTTTTTATAGAACAACCACTAGGTTTTAAAAATCACACATTTCCAAACCACGTATTTAAATTAAACAAAGCATTGTATGGTTTGAAACAAGCACCTAGAGCCTGGTATAATAGACTTAGCACTTTCTTAATTGAAAATAATTTTTCAATAGGAAATGTAGATAAAACTTTATTTATCAAAAAGAAGAATAATGATATCTTAGTTGTACAAATATATGTTGATGATATCATTTTTGGTGCAACTAACGAATCTCTATATAAAGAATTTGCTAAGCTTATGCAGGGAGAATTTGAAATGAGCTTAATGGGCGAATTAAACTACTTCCTTGGACTTCAAGTAAAACAAACAAAGGAAGGCATCTTCATCAACCAAGCCAAATACATCAAAGAAATCATTAAAAAGTTTGGTATGGAGAGTAGCAAATCAATGAGCACACCTATGAGCCCAACTTACAGATTGGACAAAGATGAAAATGGATCCAATGTTGACCAAAAGCTATATAGAGATATGATCGGATCCCTATTGTATTTGACTGCAAGTAGACCTGACATATTATATAGTGTATATGTATATGTTAGATTTCAGTCATCACCGAAAGAAATACATATGCTTGCTGTTAAGAGAATAATTAAATACTTGAAAGGAATAAGTAATTTAGGAATTTGGTATTCTAAACATTCTACCCTGAATTTGATTGGATTCTCTGATGCTGACTATGCTGGTTGTAAAATAGATAGAAAAAGTACTAGTGGTACATGCCAATTTCTAGGGTTGAATTTAATCTCATGGCACTGTAAGAAGCAAAACTCCGTAGCCTTGTCCACTGCTGAGGCTGAGTACGTGGCTGCTGGTAGTTGTTGTGCTCAAGTGTTATGAATTAAACAACAACTAGAAGACTTTGGTGTATCACAATCTAAAATTTTAATTAAATGTGATAACACAAGTGCTATCAATTTGACAAAGAATCTAATTCAACACTCTAGAACCAAGCACATTGAAATTAGACATCATTTTATTAGAGATCATGTTTCAAATAGTGATATAGTGCTTGATTTTGTTCCTACTGAAGATCAATTAGCTGATATATTTACTAAGCCACTTAATCAAGACAGGTTTGAACTAATTAGAAGTGAATTAGGACTTTGTGATCCTTTTTAAATTCTCTAATCTAATTCATTCAAATATAAGGAAACATCATCTAGAGAACCTCCTAATTTCATTCACTATCATAGAGCCTAGATTTTCTTAGAAATTTTTTCCAAAAATCTCTCAGGTTTGTGATTGAATTTTCCAAAACCTAATTTCTCTATTCGAGTCGACTGGTTCTCAAATCGAGTCGACTGGATTCTCTGTGTTTTGGGCGAGTTCTGGCCTAGCCGGCTCGAGCCTCTCTAGGGATTTTTCGAGTCGACTGGATTATCGCGCCTGAGTTTTTTATTTTGGGATGTAGACCCCATTCCGAGCTTTCTAACCTCCATTTCATCTTTCTAAATGTCTGTTCCTCTCCTGATCCTATTCCAAATATTCCTCTCTCCCTTCTAAGCTCTCCATTCTCTCATCTCTTCCTCTTTCCTAGCAATGGCTCCTAAACATGCTACCGGGAAATGCTCCTTGCGAGCCGCTCCATCCGTGGAAAGAGAAAGAAGAACGAAGAGGCATCAAGAAGAGCCGACTGTCACTATTCATCATGAAGAACTTGTGGAGGAACTTGTAAGGGCTGCTCTAATTGCTCCAAGTCAAATCCCTTCAATGTCCACAAGACCGGTAACTTCTGGCCATCGTATCAACTTTGAATTTATTAAGGAAATAGGGTTGAAGATTGGTGATTTGATTGAGGATCAGGGTTGGAGAAAATTTTGTTCTCTAAATGAAAAAACCTACACCTCACTTGTTAAGACATTTTATGAGAATTTGAGAGTAGGTACAAATCATGTAGAGTCTACAATTAAAGGAAGAAGAGTTTTTATCAATGAAGAAGTTCTGCACAGCCTACTGGATTTACCTACTGATGGGGTGAAATACCTAGTAATTCAGGATAGAGAAAAGGCCTTGAAAACTATCCTAAACAAGGAAGATGTCAGTGGGATTGGAACTGTCTTTGACAATTCTTTATCACTTGAAATGAGGTTATTGCACAATTTCATTAGTAGGATATTTGTGCAAAGGACTGGAAGGTTTGATTGGGTAACTGAGATGGACCTGTGCCTTATGGAACATATCATGGAAAAGACTCCTGTGAATTTATCTCATATTATCATTATGCAAATGAAGGAGACTATTAGAAAGGCTAAAGCTTGCTTACCTTATGGAATGATGTTAACCCTGCTATTCAAGTCCTAAAGAGTGAATTTGGAAGGTGAGGATGGAGTTGATCTGCACCATACTGACATCAACACCTCCAAGTCACTAGAAAGAATGGGCTACATTCAAGTTGAAGGTGTTTGGAGAAAGAATGGAACTAATATCAGGGCAATTGGTAGTTCAAGCAGTGAAGAAGAAGAAGAAGAAAATGAAGAAACTGCTGGTATTGCTACTGCTGAAGCTGGAACCTCTATTGCACCTGCACCTGAACCAGAATCTCTCATTCCTGAACCTCCTGCCACTTTTGAAGAGACTGATGCACCTTTCCCTGAATTTGATATGCCTGCACCTGAGTTCATGACAACTGACATACCTTTACCAGACTTCACTCCTGCAACTTTACATCCTTCAAATATCCAAAGTCAAATTGAAGATCAGATGAAGACTTTGACTGATTCACTGACAGGCACTATCACTTCACTTTCTGGTGATCTAAAACAGTCAGTGGATAGTAGACTATCTCAACTGGAAGAACATGTTACAAGTTTGCAAGGAAAAGTTGAAGCAATAGAAACTTCAAGATCTACACCTCAAGTGGAACTTCAACCTATCCTAGAATTATTTCTTCTGGTTCTGAAGCCATAAAGAAATTAGTTGATGCAACCTTAAATGAGTATAGAACTGAGTTGAATGAAGCCAAATGCACTATGGAAACAATTGCAAAAATAAGACAAATGGCAGATGACTATACATAAGGCATTGGGATTATCATATCAGAACTTGGAAGACTTAGAGGATCTATTGAAGCTTTTGCTAATGTCCAAGCTTCTGAACTTTGTCAATGCAAAAGTAAATTGGTGAAATAAAAGAGGCTGTGAACAAGGTACCTACAAGCCTCAAGGACATGGAACAGCAACTTGGTGCAATCTGAATGGAAATGGTTTCAATCTGTGGCACTGTTAGATCCTTGGAGATCACTGCTAGGACTAGACCTCTATATGATCCTTCTCCTATTTCCTCTAGGGGTCCTATCACCTCTCACCATCCTAGAGCACCTTCACCTCATGCATCTTCCAGTAGACCTCCTAGACCTGCTTCTTGGTATGGTGCGCAAGTATGCCTATCAATGTACCTAAAGAAGAATCTGATAGTGAGTAGGTCTTTGGTAATTTCTGTACTTTTAGAAACTTTTTGAAGATTGTGTAATGTTTAATGTACTAAATATTTTAATGGAAATACAATGAATATCCTTTTGGACACATGTGTGTACTTCTTTTATCTTGTTAACACTCTCTAATATTTTTTTTAAAATAGGATTCTCTCTCTAATTTGAGAAAGTAAAATTATCTCAAACAAATCTTAATACAATCTCAATCTACTTAAAATCTGAGCTTGTTTGTATAACTTTTTGATTTAATGACAAAAAGGGGGAGAACTATTATACAATAAAGTGCATGAAAGAAGAAACTTAATAGAATTGGAATAGAACTGCTAAAGTTAACTAGACAGCGGGAGCTTAATGAATATTGCATACCTTTTCTGCTGAAGTGTTCAAATAAATGATAAAGGGGGAGAAATTTCACATTGATTAGAAATTCTATAAAAAGGGGAAGAAATACATGTTTAATTTGCTTCAATGATTACTATTCTGCTCTCTACTAATTACATCTAACTGTCAATGCTTAATGTGCTTAATACACACAAGTACTTATTCTTTGATACTTACATTTTATAGAATTGGCTTTGTGTATAACTGCATAGCATACATTGATACTCATTTGAGAATACAGTTAATATTGTGATACATCAAACAAGTGTAAATGCTTACTATGATATACATCTATACTTGTGAATAGAATAGAATTTTTCATGCTCGGTATTTTGTCATCATCAAAAAGGGGGAGATTGTTGAACCCTGAAGTGATTTTGATGATAACAAAACATTGGAGCATGTATTTGGTTATCTAACAACTCTTCAAATGGTTGACAAGTTTTTGTAGGATGACTACTTTGACATATGTTTTAAACCCTACAACCTTTATTTCTTTATGTTAAGTTGTAAGTAATTAGAATCTTGTAAAGAAGAACCCAACAAAAAATTTTCTATTTGAATCAAAGATAAAGGGTTGCTTCTACTAGTTTTCAAGCTTCAATTTTTCTTGATATTGTTGTAAGAAGATCTCAAGGAAGTCTTCAAAGCTTGGCATGTGAGTTCTGGAGAATTGGAATTGGTCTGGGTGAAGAATCAATCTCGAGCCGACTGGATGGAGGAACCAGCCAACTCTGGCACTAGCACAAGAAAGAAAATCTCTGGCACGCAGACCCAGCTGACTGGAACCAAGTCCCAGCCGACTTATCCAGAACTTGGTTGAAAATGTTCTGAGAACCTCTGGGATCCGAGCCGATTGGATTTCAGCCTAGCCGACTCATCTAGAGTGAGCTATTTTCTCGACTGTGAAACCTAGCTGACTGGTATTCAACCCAGCTGACCCAAACCTAATCCGAGTCAACTCGAAGATTTCCGAGCTGACTAGAATGTCGGGATGACTTCCCAACGACTAGTTCCAGACTTCTGATTTTGAATTCCAAAAGTGCTCCAACAGTAACCTGTCACTTCCCAATGGTCTACAATGTTCAAAATCAAGGGAAGGCTATTGAAGTCTCTATAAATGATGTATGAGAACATCCTTATAAAGACTAATGAGTTGTTGAACATTTATTGAATATTTATTGAAGTAAGAAGAGAGAGCACTTGAGATTTGAAGTCAGCATTCAAGCCTTCACCAACTCTTATCAAAAGCTTGAAGCAACTTTTGAGGAAAGTAAGGAAGCCATTGAAGTGCATTGAAGGGCATTCAATTGAGCTTCACTCGAGCTGCATTGGCAACCTCCAGACAACTTAGTTTGTCATTTCTGTTGCTTTTCATTCCACTCTTAGATTACTTGGATTATTGGTGAACTCGGTTGTAAAAACCAAATAGGTTTCTTTGGTGAGCCTACTAAAAACCAAAGTGTAGAGGTTCTAGGTGAGCCTGTGAAAACCTAGTGTGGATTTCATTGGTGAGCCCGATTTAAAAACCAAAGTGTAGAGGTTGGGATTGTGAGCCTAAAAAACAATCCGACTGTATTCCGGTTTGGGGGATATAGTGGAAATCCCGAGTGGTGAACTTGGGTAGTAGACGTAGGAGCTGGGTTGCTCCGAACCACTCTAAACTTATTTTGTTTGTATTGTGCTTTACTTACTTTTCAGCTTCCGCACTTAATTCTGATTAACACAATACTCTACCACTAAAAGGAATTACTTGTGCACATATTTGCAAGAAATTTTGTAATTCCTAATTCACCCCCCTCTTGGGAAAAGCCATCTGGGCAACACCTTGTTAGTACAACAAGGATTTGAAATAAGTGTAAAGAGTAGTAGCTGCTCTATTCTTTATTCTAATAAAAATCTGGACATGGTTATTGTTGGCCCCATAAGTGATTTTGATGATAACCAAATATTGGAGCATATACATTTATTTCTAACAATTCTTCAAGTGTTTTACAAGTTTTTGTAGGATGAGTTAATTATTCAAACTTCAACTCCTACACCTTTGTTTCTTATTTGAGTTGTATTGTAATGTGTTTCTATAAAGAAGAACCAAATGAAAAAGCTAAGAAAAAATTATGTAAAAAGAGTTACTTCTGTGTATGTGTGCCTTAAAATTATTTTGAGTTGGTTTGCTTAAAAAATGTAAGAGAGTTGGTGAGAGTTTTTTCTTTGAGTCAAATTGTAAAAATCCTGAAGTAAAATACTCGAGTCGACCCAGCACATTGAAAAGCCGACTCCACCTACTGGCACGCAGCAAGGACTCTGGTATGCAGCAATCCGAGCTGACTCAAAGGTTACCAAGCCGACTCCAGTGAATCCGAGTCGACTGGAATATGTTCGAGCCGACTCCTCCAGAGTCCAATTTTTGAAGATTTCTGAGAACAGCCAGGCGAGCCGACCCAAACTAGAAAGAGCCAACTCTGCCAGACCTAATTTTAAAGACCTGAGAAAGCGAGCCGACCCAAACTGCATCGAGCCGACTCTTCCAGAGTGATGATTTCAAAACCTAAGAAGAAGAGCCGACCAATGATCAAAAGAGCCGACTCCTCGAGTTCAAGTTTTTCAAAGATATAAGTTCGAGCCGACCCGAGCTACAAAGAGTCGACCGTCCAGAGTGAAGTTTTGTACCCTCAGATAAAGAGCTGACTGCACTGAAGATTTGGCGACTTGACCTATTGACTCGAAGGATCCAAGCTGACTCGAAGGAATCCAAGCCGACTCGAACATCGCTTTCAGGTATCCAATGGCTAGTTCCAGAATTTGTTTTTAAATGCCAAAACATACTCCAATGGTCAAAAACCACTTCCCAATGGTCTACAATGGCTAGAATTGCCTTAAAGTGATAAAAGACCTTATATTTGACGGATTTGAACTTCCTTGAAAAAAATATCTTGAGAATTCTTCAAAATTTTGAGAGCTACATTGAATATCCTATGTACTAACAAGAAAGAGAGCACAAGAGCATTCAAGCAAGCCTTCAAGTCTTCACTAACTCTGATCTGAAGCTTGAAGAAATTTTGAAAGAAGTCACTAAAGCAATTAAAGCTCATTCAAGTGCAAGTCAAGTGGACTTCTATCAAGCTGCACCGGCAACTATTTGTTAAATTGAGTTTGTCATTTTTGTTGCATTTATTTCAATTCATTTTATTGAATTGTTGGGTTATTGGTGAGCCCGGTTGAAAAACCAAATAGGTTCTTGGTGAGCCTTTCTAAAAACCAAGTGTTGGGTTCTTGGTGATCCTGGTAAAACCAAGTTAGGTTTCTTTAGTGAGCCTGTTCAAAACCAAAGGGTGTTAGGTTCTTGGTGATCCTGGTAAAACCAAGTTAGGTTTCTTTGGTGAGCCTGTTCAAAATCAAAGGATGTTGGGTTTTCTTTGGTGATCCCGTTAAAACCAAAGTGTAGAGGTTTTGGATTATGATCCTGTAAAACAATCCCACTATATTCATGTGTGAATATAGTGGAAATCCCAAGTGGTATCTTGGGTAGTGGACGTAGAAGCTGGGTTGCTCCAAACCACTATAAATCTTGTGTGTTTGTATTGTGATTCTCTGATTTCTTTTAGCTTCTGCATTTAATTTTTAGTCACAACACACAACACTTTCAAAAGTGGATTTTAAGTGCATATTATCTGCTTTAAATTTTTTAAAGTTCCAATTCACCCCCGTCTTGGGTAGACACCTGGGCAATAATTGGTAACAGAGCAGTGTCTCTGAATATATAAGAGTAAAGATCGATGGCTCATCCAATGAGTACGTCCTTGGTGGAAGGCCAATCAACCAATAGACCTCCACTCTTCACTAGCACAAATTATGCATACTGGAAAGATAAAAAGAAATTTTATGTTCAAGCAGTTGATTTTCAGTAATGGAAGGTCATTCTAAAGGGTCTTTATATCCCCATGATTAACATTGATGGAGTGGACGTTCCAAAACCTAAAGAGGATTAGGACGAACATCACATGAAGATGGGTGAGTTAAATGCCAAAGCAATGAATCTTTATACTGTGCTTTGGATAGTAATGAGTTTAATCGAGTTTTTATTTGCTCCTCTACAAAGAAAATTTGGGATAAACTCGAAGTGACCCATGAAGGAACTTCTCAAGTGAAGTCTTCTAAAATTAATCTTCTTGTGCATAGTTATGAATTATTCAAAATGAAACCTAATGAAACAATCTCTGCCATATTTTCATGTTTCACTGATATTATTAATGGCTTAAAAAGTCTTGGCAGGGTATATTCTAATGCAGATCTTGTACAAAAGATTATAAGATCTCTTTTGGATAAATGGGATCCGAAAGTGATAGCCATCCAGGAAGCAAAAGATTTGAACACCTTACTGCTGGATGAACTACTAGGATCTCTCATCACACATGAACTGACCATGCAACACCGAACTAAAGATGATCAAAAGAAAAAGAAATCTATTGCCTTCAAAGCTGCTATGGATTCTAGAAAGGATGAAGAATCGGAAGATGAATGCTCCTCTACTGAAAGCAACATGGAAGACAAAGATGTTTCCATGGTCGTTAGGAAATTCAGAAGGTTCTTGGGAAGAAGAAAAAGAAGACATTTTAGAAAATTTCACAAGAACAAAGAATTCAGTAAGGAGAAGGACAAGGAAAAGGAAAAAGAGAGAGAAGTGCCCACCTGCTATGAATGTAAAAATCAGGGCACATTCGACCATATTGTCCTTTATTGAAGCAGGGTTTTAAGAAAAAAAAAAAGAAGGCTATGGTAGTGACGTGGAGCGACAGCGAAGCATCCTCATCTACTGAAGAAGAAGAGACCACAAAATCTGCGAACTTATGTCTGATGGGTCTTGAAAATGAGGTATCATCCCCTGAGCTTCAAACTGAGTTTACATATGATGAATTGAATTCTGCGTTTCATGATTTACTTATTGAATTCAAGAAAGCTGGGATTAAAATTAATTTCTTGAAGAAACAAAATGATGTTTTATTAAAAGACATGAGATTTCTAAAAAGAATAACATTTTGCAAAAAGAATTGAATATCTTTTCTGAAAATGTTATTATTTTGAATAATAAGAAAAATGCTTTGAATGAGACAAACAAAGTTTTAGTTGCCGAAAATGTTGATTTGAAAAAGGAGGTTGAAAAGCTTAAGCCTTTAGTAGAAAAACTTACTTTGAGTTTTAACAAGCTTGAGCTAATTTTGAAAGAACAAAAAGAATCAAAAGGTAAAGCTGGAATTGGATTTAATGCCATAAATTCTAAAGGAATTTTAGCAATAAAATTTGTATCTTCAAAAGCTTCAGCTTCAAATGCAAAATTTCAAAAAGCTTTTCCATCGAAATCTATTTCAAATGGCTTGAAGTATGTTCCAAAAAATTCTATTCAAAAATTTTTCAAACCAAATATTTCTGTTTTTGCATCTTTTAAAGCTTCAAAGCATGCATCATTCAAAAATGACAAAATTATTTGTTATGCATGTCATAGATTTGGACATAAATCTTATCAATGCAATTCTTTGAAAAGTCCCATGGTTGGTGCATTGAAATATAGAACCATTTGGGTTCCAAAGGGAACCAATTTTGCTAACCCGAAAGGATCCAAGTTGGCTTAGGTACCTAAAATCACTCCTTGACTGTTTTGCAAGACTATCTTGCAGCCCACAAATTAAAAAAAAGATGGTATCTTGATAGTGGTTGTTCAAGGCATATGATGGATAACAAAGATCAGTTCATCACCCTACAAATGAAAGGAGGATTGGTTACTTTTGGAGATAATGGCAAAGGAAAAATAATCAGAATCGATAAGATCAAAATAACCTCCTGTACTTTTATTGAAGATGTGCTGTTAGTAGATAAATTGAAGCATAATTTATTGAGTATTAGTCAACTTTATGATAAAGGCTTCAAGGTTATCTTTGAATCATCTATGTGTATAGTAACTAACTCTCTTGATTCTAGCAATAAGTTCATTGGTCATAGGCTTGGAAACATCTATGTGGTAGATCTAAATGATATAGTCATGACCAGTAGTTCCAGTCTAGTAGCAATGAATGCTAAGACCAAGGAGTCATATTTATTATGGCATAGACAATTAGTTCATGCTAGCATGTATACAATTGCCAAATTAATCTTAAAGAATCTAGTTAGCGGTTTGTCACATTTTAAAGTTGATCTTGACTATGTATGTGATGCTTGTCAATTAGGCAAACAAACTAGGAGGAGTTTTAAATTAAAAATTGTTATTTCAATAATTAGACCCCTTGAGCTACTTCACATAGACTTATTTGGACCAACTAGGACCACAAGCCTAGGAGGTATGAAATATGGCCTTGTGATTGTAGATGACTTTTCTAGATTCACATGGATATTATTTATCACACATAAGGATGAAACTTTTGACATATTTCGAAAATTTTATAAGAAAGTTTCAAATGAAAAAATTCTTTCTGTTATTTCTATAAGAAGTGATCATGAACTGAATTTCAAAATCAATTTTTTGATGAATATTGCACTGACCACAGCATTGATCACAACTTCTCTACTCCTAAAACACCACAACAAAATGGTGTTGTAGAGAGAAAGAATAGGACTTTGGAAGAAATGGCCCGAACCATGTTATGCGAAGGTAATCTTCCAAGGTACTTTTGGACAGAAGCGGTGAACACTGCCTGTTATATATTAAACCGAGTTTTGATAAGACCAATTTCAAAGAAAACCCCCTATGAACTTTGGAATGGAAGAAAACTAAATATTAACTATTTTCATGTTTTTGGGTGTAAATGCTTTGTGTTGAACAATGGTAAAGATAATCTAGGAAAGTTTGATGCAAAATCTGATGAATCTATATTCCTTGGTTATTCTCTACATAGCAAAGCATATAGAGTGTTTAATAAGAGGACTCTTACTGTAGAAGAGTCAATTCATGTTATTTTTGATGAAGCTAATCCCTCACCATCTAGAAAAGATGAGTGCATAGATAATGATACAGGTACACTACAAAAGTAAATGGAAGATCTAAGCATTCAAGACAAGCCAATACAAAATAGAAGAGAAATGGTAAGCAAGGATCATACTGATTTATCAAAGGAATGGAGGTATGTATCTTCACATCTTAAAGATTTAATTATTGGTGATCCTTCTCATGGTGTTAAGACTAGGTCAATACATAGAGATGCACATGACTACCTAGCCTTTGTCTCATAAATTGAACCACATAATTTAGAAGAGGTTGAAACTAATCATAACTGGATGATGGCCATGCATGATGAATTAAACTGGTTTGAAAGGAATAATGTTTGGACACTAGTTAGTAGACCTACAGACCACTCAATCATAGGAACCAAATGGATCTATAGAAATAAACTAGATGTGAATGGTAAGGTTATAAGAAATAAAGCAAGGTTGGTAGCAAAATGGTATAATCAAGAAGAGGGCATTGATTTTGATGAAACATATGCACTCGTAGAAAGATTTGAGGCTATTAGATTACTTCTTGTATTTGCTTGCTACATGCATTTTAAACTCTTTCAAATAGATGTCAAAAGTGCTTTTCTAAATTGATTTATTTCTGAACAAGTTTTTGTAGAACAGCCACCAGGTTTTGAAAATAATGCTTTTCCAAATCATGTGTTTAAATTGAACAAAGCTTTATATGGTTTGAAGCAAGCACCTAGGGCCTAATATGATAGACTAAACAAATTTTTACTTGAAAATGATTTCAAAAGAGGAAATGTTGACAAAACTCTTTTTATTAAAAATAAAGAGAATGATATGCTAGTTGTACAAATTTACGTTGATGACATTATATTTGATACAACTAATAAAAATCTTTGTGGAGAATTTGGTGAGTTGATGCAAGGTGAGTTTGAAATGAGCCTTATGGGTGAACTCAACTACTTCCTTGGACTACAAGTCAAACAAATGAAGGAAGGAATCTTTATAAGCCAAGCCAAATATATCAAAGAGATAATCAAGAAGTTTGACATGAAAACAAGCAAAGAGACTAGCACACACATGAGCACTACCTGCAGGCTAGATAAAAATGAAAGTGGATCCAATGTTGATCAAAAGCTGTATAGAGGTATGATCGGATCCCTACTATATCTTACAGCCAGTAAACCTGATATCTTGTACAGTGTATGTGTATATGCTAGATTTCAATGTAATCCTAAAGAAACACTATGCTTACTGTTAAAATTTTTTTTAAATATTTGAAAGGTACAAGCAATTTAGGTCTTTGGTATTCTAAAGAATCATCTTTGAATTTAATTGGTATTTCTGATGCTGACTATGCTGGTTGCAAAATTGATAGAAAGAGCACTAGTGGTACATGCCAATTTCTAGGGTTGAATTTAATTTCATGGTTCTGTAAGAAGCAAAACTCTGTAGCATTGTCCACTACTGAGGCAAAGTACGTTGATGCTGGTAGTTGTTGTGCTCAAGTGTTATGGATTAAACAACAGCTAGAAGACTTTGGTGTTACATAATCTAAAATTCTAATCAAATGTGATAATACAAGTGCTATTAATTTGACTAAAAATTATGTTCAGCATTCAAGAACTAAACACATTGAAATTAGGCACCATTTTATAAGAGATCATGTATTGAATAATGATATTGAACTTAAATTCATGCCAACTGAAAACCAACTTGCTGGTATTTTTACAAAACCTTTGAATTTTTATAGATTTGCAATGATTAGAAGTGAACTAGGATTATGTGATCCACTCTAGAATCACTCCCATAATCTTAAGGACAAATTATCTAGGAGACCTCCTAATCCCAAATTTTGTGATTAAAAGAGCTTTGATTGAAATCCAAAAATCACTTTTTGTGCTCCCTCTGCTCGAGCCGACTCGAGAAGATGACCTATTGGTCGAGCCAGCTCAGATGTCGAGCCGTCTCTTTTTAGTTCGAGCCGTAGGATTTTTCTTTCCCATTTCTATTCCTCAACTCTACTCTCTTTCCCTCCAAGAAACTTTTCAAATACTTCCAACTTCCAAAAAAAAACTGCTTCAAAACTCAAGCATCTTTGCGCAATGGCTCCAAAGAAGGCAGTTGGGAAGAAATTGAGATGGGATACTAAAGCTGCTCCTAAAGAAAGAAGAACAAAGTTTCGAGAAGATAGTGCTTCCCGAATTCCACCATAGTCTGATGAAGAACCAAGCCTAGTTTCACCAAGCCATCAGATCTCCTTAGGTATGAGACCTATTACTACTGGTAGACAGATTTTGTTTGAGTATCTAAAAGAAATAGGTTTTGTTATTGGAGGTTTCATAGAAAACCAGGGTTGGAGAAACATGTGCTCCTTGGATATCAAAACCTACCTTAATCTGTTTAGAAGTTTTTATAAAAATTTGAGATTTGGTGAGAATTTTATTGAATCATCAGTGAAAGGGAAAAGAATTATTATATCTCAAGAAATCCTTGGTAATGTTTTGGAAATGCCATTTGAGGGAACTGAGTACTTGGTCCTAAAAGACAGAACTAGAGCTTTACAAATTGTATTGGAAAGGACTAAAGTTGATGAAATTGGAATTCTCAAGGCTAGCATGTTATCCATTGAAATGAGAATTCTTCACAGTTTTATCAGTAGGATCTTTCTACCCAGGACAGGCCGCTTCGACTGGGTAAGTGAGGTGATCTTTGCTTCATGGAGCTGCTGATAAATGGGGACAAGATTAACCTGCCTACTATCATGTTAAGTCAGATGAAAGAGGCAGTGAGAAAGGTTAAAGCATGTTTGCCTTATGGAATGGTCCTCACACTTTTCTTCCAAGATGCTAACATTGACTTATCAGGAGAAGATAGCAAGACCCTCCTTCATACTGATACTTATACAGCCAAAACTCTTCAAAGGATGGGTTATTTATTATTTGAAAGAACTTGGAAAAAGAAATCTGATGCTCCAATGGTTGAAGAATCAGAGGAAATAGAAGAGCAAGCAAAAATGAAGATTGGTGAAGGAACTTCAATGCAAATTCCAGAGTCACAGCCACAGCTAGGGTCTCCAATCCAGGTAGACTTTGATGCTTCATTTCTAGATATTTCAGTACCTGATATGCCTGATATGCTTCCTAGCACACCTATCTAAACTCAGGCTACCACTGATATTCCTGTTCATAGTCATGGTATTCCTGCTCCTGTTGTGGATACATCCATATTACAAAATTTCATGGCACAACAGTTAAAAAATTTGACTGAAACTATAAATTTTTCTGTCTTCTATGTTTGGCATATTTCGTCAGTCTATTGATGAGAAACTCAATCAATTTGGGGGACAGATAGACAAACTGAGAAGCATAATTGATAACATTGAAACCTCCAAGACTACAACTGGTGTAACTAAAACAAATTTGCAACCCATTCTTCATTTGATTACTTCAAGTTCTGAAAGAATTGAAAAATCTATTACTCAAGTACTTGAAGCTTATAGAGTTGAGATGTATAATTTAAGAATAAGAATGGGCTCAGTAGAAGAAGGAAAGAAAATGGAAGAGGACTACACTAGAGGTATTGGAATTATAAGAGCTGAGTTTGGGAGACTCATAGGTTCAGTTGAAGCCTTTGCAAATGTACAAGCTTCGAAAATTCTTTCATTGCAAAAGGAAGTTGCTGATATAAGAGCCTCAATGGAAAAATTGGCTGCTTCCAAGAATACCAAGAAAATTGAAACTGAATTGAAGACCATTAACAACTTTTTGTGGAAGCTAATGACCAAAGTTGAAGACATTCAATCTACTCAAAGTGTACCTCCTCCAACACCAATAGATCCTACTAGACCTAGGCCTCAATCATCTTCTTTTGCTGGTCAGTCTATTCATCCCAGATAACCAGCTCCTCACTTTAGGGCATAGGAATCCTATCCTATTCCACCATCTCATATCGTAGATGCTGACCCAATTGCCTCTCTACCTCCGGGCATCCAAATTCTGGGTCAACCTCCAAACCCTAGAGTAAACATAGACAGTGACTAAATGTATTTTCCTTCATTCTGTACTTTGTATTGAACATCTTTGAAATGAAATGAAAGTTCACATTTTGTCTCTTAAATTGTTCACTCTCTCTATACAAAGAATGTTTATGATTCATACAATGACTAATTTTTAATTAGAATTTCAAGATGAATATGAGAAAGTGAAATTATCTCAAATAAGTTTTAAATACTTTCTCATTCTACTTTAAAATCTGAGCTTACCTCTTACTCTACCTTTTTTATTGATTGACAAAAATGGGAAGAAAGTTGTGAAATTATTGCATGAAAAGGATAAAATGTGTTCATGTTTGTATATTTGCTCTGATACATAAAGATTGAAATCTCTGATACATAATACATATGAAAGTTTTGATACATTATATACCTTGACTCTTTTAAGGTCTGATATACAATATTTCAAGCTCTGATCTACAAAATTTTAAGCTTTGATACATAATATTTTAAATACTTTAAGCTCTGATATTTAATAAGCTCTGAATATTTAAAGTTCTATTAGAAACTATTGAGCTTCGAAGTATGAAATTGCATAGAAAGTGTGTCAAAACATGGAGTATCTTATTGAGGGGGAGACTACCTCTCATTGCCCTAATTCTCCTTCCATAGTTTGGCACTAATTGAAGTCATTTTTTTACTTGTTCAAATATTCTTGCAAATATAGTTATACAAGTAATTGTAAAGTTTTATCTTGCTTTTTCATATCCAGTGTGTTGTCATCATCAAAAAGGGGGAGATTGTTGACCCCATAAGTGATTTTGATGATAACCAAACATTGAAGCATGTACATTTATTTCTAACAACTCTTCAAGTGTTTTACAAGTTTTTGTAGGATGAGTTAATTCTTCAAACTTCAACTCCAACATCTTTGTTTCTTATTTGAGTTGTGTTGTAATGTGTTTCTGTAAAGAAGAACCCAATGAAAAAGCTAAGAAAAAATTATGTAAAAGGGTTACTTTTGTGTATGTGTGCCTTAAAGTTATTTTGAGTTGGTTTGCTTGAAAAATGTAAGAGAGTTGGTGAGAGTTTTTTCTTTGAGTCCAATTGTAAAAATCCTAAAGAAAAATACTCGAGTCGACCCAGCACGTTGAAGAGTTTTTTCTTCATCTCCTTCCTCCAGCTAAAGAAGAACTTCGTGGTGCACTTGAACGCATGCAGAAAGGTGCCACATGAGACTGACAGCCTCTTCTCGATCCGATAGCAAGATCGAGAGCTTCTCCGAGACTACATGTCCTGATTCAAGATCGCCACCCTGGAGATCTACAACCTCGATGAGTCAATTACAATGCTGGCCCTAAAGAGGGGGTTACGGACCTCCCGCTTCACCTACTCCCTTGACAAGAAGTCTCTGAAGACCTACTCAGAGCTCCTCTTCCATGCACAGAAATACATCCCTGTCGAGGAAGCGAACCATACCAGGAGGGAGATGGACGGGAGGCCCCCAAAGAGGCAGGCCATCGAGGAAACATCCTCTCCCCCGGTTTAGAAGATGGTGCCAGTCCAATGACCAGGGCCAAGACCCAGGATCAACCCTGCCAAAGAAAAAAGTTCATTACTCTCCTTGCCCCCAGAATGAAGATCTTGATGGAGATCGAGGGCGAACGCTTCTTGCACCGTCCTCCTCCCCAGAGGCCATCCACGAGACATGATAGGTCCCATTACTACCACTTCCACCAGGACCACAGCCACGACACCGAGGAATGCTGCTATTGGGAATTGTGTCCCAAAGCTAATCACCTAGGATGTAGGCAGTTGTGCTCAGTATTGTAATTTGTATATAAATTAATAAAACTTTATTTTGGCAGCTCATCACATTATTCATTTTCCTGTAATGAATACTATTTATGTGATGAAGTCCTTAGGACTGCATTGACTTCGATATAGAAAGGATATATCAAGTGATCCTTTAAATGGTTCACAACCAAAGGATACATTGTACAGGACGGTAATGTATCAAGTGTAGGTTATTGTTGTTCACATCATTTGGTTGTCCTCTTGATCAAAGGAGTGTGGTGACACTGATATGATTTACAAGTGAGATGTGTGACATCTCATTGAACGTGACTCCATGGAGCTCCTTTCTGTCAAAGGATTGCTCGCGATTGGATATGGGTATATTTGTCCCTCCTACCTGAGGTCACCATGGTAGCTTGCAAGCAACTCCCTGTGCTTTGGTGCCGGACTACCTGGATTTCTAATCTGAAGATGGAAGGTTTTTGGGTTCAAGCAAGTACTTGTGGAGTAGTGGTGGACCAAGATGGAATTGACCTGTCCAAATTGTTTGGATTGAATGTTTCGTAGTGTCTCAATTTAGCAAATCCTCGACCAGGGTAGTCCTAGTGAGGAGTCACTGGACTTGTGAGATTGAGACATGTTGTGGATTGACTCAGTTAGGGTTGGCAGTCTAATCCTAGGTAATCTTGAGCATTGGAGGTCAAAGAGATGAATTATACAGTAACCATATGCCAGAGGCTCGATAGATTGCTCTCGCATCTTCGACCTATCTGGATGCCCGGACCCATTGCTAGATGGTATCTTGTGCTGGTACTGGAAGTGTTCCAATGCTACTGTTTAGGTTCGAACCTATGAGGTCACACATCATAGAGAAATTCTTCCTGATCCGGGAATCGATCAATGATTGGGAATCATTTCGATATTAAGGTCAAACAGTCTTATTGAGCACACATTGGATTTTTTCTGGTCCACCTAGTCTGATTTGGATCGATTAGGATTGGTTTCGGTTAACCAAGAACTATTCCTGGTAGACCAGGACTGGACCCGAATTTTTTACTAATCGGGTTTGGTTGGACCGGGGTCTTGATGAACCAGTTTTTGGGTTTGTTGAACCGGTTTTATCATGGTTTTTTTTTACACGGTTTTCTCCTTTCTTCCCTTGCTCGGTTGCCCTATTTTTACTGTGTGAATGGATAAGGACTTCATGAAAGGTCAATTGCTACTTGGGATTTCATCCTTAGCATCATGATCTGGATTGGGTCTCTCCATGGTTTCCTCCTGCACATCACTCCTACCTCTCGATCATTGTTTTCATGGTGTTTCCGTTCTTCTTATTCTCTTCCAGCCAGCAGTTTCCATGACTCTCCACCGATCAAGAGTCAGTTCAAATTAGGTATTTGGCTTTTATCTAAACACCTCTCTCGATGTCTTCCAAGCCTTCATGGTTTTTTCTATGCCTCTGATATCTTGGTTGGAGCCTGGTTTTATAGATTTGTTCTGGTTGAAGGCCGTGAGATAAGGGAAAGGTGAAGAAACAGGGTATGGGATAAAAAGGAGAAGAAAGCGATCAATAGCGATCTTGAGAGTGTTTTTGGGATGGATTTCTGAGCCTAAAATTTGTTTTGCATTCCGTGTAGTCCTTCCCTGTTTTTATGTTCTCCATGTGTGTGCTCTTGGTGGAGTAAGGACGGTCTTAAAGAAGATCATCCATGAAAATCTCTTTGGATTTTCCCTGCTCCACATGTCCATGACCTGTTCATTGATTCCTGGAGGACTAGCATCCATCTGGGAGTTGGATCAGTGAGAGCCCGCACGTGGATACTCTAGAGGGTGGACATTTGGACACCTTGAGAGATTGGATCGATCTTTTCTTGTTCTTTCTATTTTTATGTGTTACAGATCAAGTGGAAGCACTATTTGCTAATCTGTTCTAAAGATTGAGGGAGTCAGCTTCTTCTTGCTTTGATCCAAAATTCAGAACAAAAGGAAGCTCTATAAGGTATATTATTTATTTTTGTTATCATGCATTCTTAGATCTAGATTTAATCATATTGTTTATAATTTTTGTACTTGCCTTTACATGCCTGTGTATTAGTTACATTCATCATGTTTATGTTAGATCCTATGCATGAGTAGGTTTTTCTGTTTGCATGTTTAAAATTTTTAATTATGCAATACCTACTTCCTAGTGTAGCATGCCTAGGGTAGGCGTCCATTGCACTGATTTTCCTTCAGTGGTATCAGAGCCACAGGTTACTGTGTAGCATATCATGATTGCATGTATTGTTGGTTTTGGATCTGTATTTAGATTAGGGATTACTTTTAGGAACCTAGTTGAGACCTTCACCATGGCCATGTATCCGTAGAGATTAATCAAGGTTTAAAACCCCTAATTTTCTATGGCACGAGGTGGTTCATCTGTGTTGGCCTTTTCAGAAGGATTCTTAAAGAAAACCTACAGTTTTAAAAATACTTTAATCCTGATACATGATTATACATTGGCATGTCTAAAATTGTTAAGACTTGCAATATTATAAATTGATATGATAGGACTAGATATGATGCATGAAAGATGTAAAAGGGTTTTACATGAATTTAATTAAAAATATTTTAATTAAAAGCTGGCTTATAATCTAACAATTATGAATTGAAAGATTAATTAAATGACAAGCCAGATTAGGGTTTATGAAACCTAATATCATTTGAATAAGCCATCCGGGTTAATTGGGTTAGCTGTTTGATTGGGTCCATTTATTAGGTTAGACCTAAAGTTAGTTGAATTGGACTTAAAAGAACTAATCAAATATTGATTAAGGAACTTCTCTTTAGTATCTATCTAATAGTTAGATGGGTTAATCCATTCTTCTAAAATGGATCTAATTAGTGGCTCTGTGGTAATCCCGAGTTCTTAGGCTGGTCTAATCAAGTCTGGTTAATCGATTGGTGTCTAGGCAGGTTTGGCAATTTTGATCATGGCTGCATGAGGCTACCTCTTTCCCGGCCAACTTGGTTGGTGTCTAGGAAAGATAGTTAATGGCGGATTCTCACCCATGATCTCACCTACCTAGCCAATCCGATCAACCAGAATTGATTAAAAGAGCTTATTGATTCAAGTTAACCCATGTCACCCAAGTTGATCAACCTGTCTGATCTTTAGGTATCCATGGACTAACTTGTTGAGTTTAATTCAACCCTCCTGAGAATTGATTTGATCCGTGGGAGGTTAATCCATGTTCTTCTCTCTATTCTTCAGCCATAATTTAATTAAAATCCTCTAAAATTATTTGGTCCTGAAAAAGACTAAGTCAATAGTTGATGGTGTCTTAGCCTCCCATTAAGTGGGTTAGTAATGAGTCCTTTAGCTTGGTGTACATCGACAGTTCCAAAGAACGGGTGTGCATCTGGTTACTGGGATTACTCTCCCATAGATGATGGTTCAGTGCAACCTTCTTATGGTGATCAGGTGGGCCGGCCAAAATCAAGCTTGGTCATTCATTAGCTAGAAGCATCGGATTTGTCATATTAATGGTTAGACCTAACCAGAGACCCGCAATAGAAGGCCCCAAGGCCGATTGGGGATTCTGTGGGGCAAAATTTACTACTGGAAGTTGCTTAGGAAGCAATTGGTTAGAGAACCTACCTTTAGGCACGTATGGGAGAGCTGGCCAAAGTCGGGCTCATATGTGGTCTATTGGATTTCAGTACCCACTTTGAAATGATGATTTCATGGATTGGAGTTAGAGGTTCCCAATCTGAAAAATTAGTGAGAGGGACCTTTAGACTAATGTCCAAGTCTTTTGGTTTAATTGATTAATTAATATACTAATTTGGTCTTAATTTTTCTTTCAAATGTCTTCAAACCTTTCGCTCCGGTCACTTCTCGATAGCGAGAAGTTAAAGGATCCCAATTTCGATAGCTGGTATCAAAATTTGAGGATAGTCCTGGAGCATGAGAGGATCCTTTATGTGATAATGGATCTAGCATCCAAAATCCCTCCTGCCAATGCTCGAAGTTCAGTCTGGGACACTTACTTGAAGTGGGTTTCTGATCGGACTACTGTTCGATGCAAAATATTGGCAGCGATGAACGATGAGTTCAGTCGTAAATTCGAGGAGCCCAGCCAGACAAGATTCTTCAAAAGTTGAAGAAATCTTTCGGCACGCTAGACGATGTGGAGCAGTACAAAGTATCTTGTACCATCTACAATGCCAAAATGCAGAATGGTGGTTCGATCACTGATCATGTATTGTACATGATCGAGATGATCGAACGATTGGGCAAGCTCGGATGTCCCTTGCACAAGCAACTCGGCAAGGTGGTACGGGCACCAGACTCAGAAGAAGACTTCAGGGCTCCATCTAGATCTCTGATTGACCTTGCCTGAAGAATTAGGGTTTTCTGGTTTGTAATAATGGTTGACTTGATCAACTCAATTTTAGCTTGAGTCTGTATTTCCCTGCAATTTAATTTTGTTGAGTCATGTTGACTCAGTAGTGGTCTAGGTCTTCTCCAGGGTGTCACATTTTCTCCCAAGGCCAAGCAAGTGGGTGGCACACTCCCAGCCACACTCCCAGCCACACGCCTGAGTCCAGGGGGTGCCACATCTCCATCCAGTATGCTCTGATCCCCACACCACAAGATAGCAGGTCCCTTCTCTCATGCGCCACTTGAGGAGAAAATAATCTGGGATCCACAATTCAAGGGGGCGGCCCAAAACATTCCATAAGAGCCAAGCTATGTAAAGAAAGAAGCTCTTCTTGGGGAGCACTTCAAGGGGGCGCCCAATCCATGCCTAAAAAGCCTAAAGCAAAGATGGGAAGAACCATGACTTAGGGAGAAAGAAAAGGAGGTGTCCAAAAGAGTTGAGCCATGGAAGGAAAGAAATTCTCTCTTGAAGAACAAGGCTAGGAGGCACCACCTACTTACCTTTTGAAGACACCAATCAACATTTTTGGAACCTCTTGGCCGGCCATATGTGTGGGAATTGATTCTACAAACCTAATTTGTAGATCCACCCTATTAGTCCCACATGGGAAGATGTAAAACCCTGCTCTCTTGTAAAGTCCTATAAATTAAACCCCTCTTGTAAATTTTAAAGTAATCTGATGAATGAATCCAATTATTATGTGAGCAAACTCTGTGTTTTCTCTCTTCCGCACTTGCATCCAGGTGTTGAGCTCCGTGAGGGAGTAAATCTGGGTTCCCCAGGAACCTTGAGGAGGTGTGAGATCTCCAACCCCAAAACCCTAGGTCAGCCACTTCAACTCCAAAACCCTAGCCGCCCATCACCCTATTCTTTCCACCAAACCCTAGCCTACCCCATCTCTCACGGCCACTCTCTCCAAGTCAAGGCCGACCACCAGCATCCAGGTCCAGTCCGGATACTTCAGATTCAGAGCAATTCCCAGAGGAAGTCAGATCAGCTTCCAGGAGAATCCGGATTTCAGCAACATCAGCTTTCAAGTTCTTCAAACTGGTAAATCCTTCCTTGAGTATCTGGTTCTATAAATTGTTCTTCTTCTTTCCCAGATCTTGAGTTCAGGAGGAGCCAACTCTGCCAAAGGACCAGTATTGGAGGATCCATTACGAAGATATCTGAATCCGGGGATCCAACAATCTGCTCAAGAGAGTCCTTCCACTAACTCTGTGAAGATCACTGCCTGGTCTGTAACCCTTCTCTTCTCTTTACTTCTGTCCTGTTGAAAGTTCAGAGCGAAACCCTAGGTCTGGGAGTTTCTCAACGCCCAGCGATCCTTTACTTTTGAACTACTCTGATAACCAAGTTTCTTTTAAATTGTACTTTCAATTATTACATAGTTTCTTTCAATTTAGTTTAACTTTCCTTTGAGTCAAAGCCGACTTCTGAAAATATATATATATAAAAAAAAGAATTAGTCTTAATTTACTTCCGCATCACATCATCATTTTCGTTCTGCATCAATTTTGGTATCAGAGCCTTTCGTTCTGCATCATTTTTGGTATCAGAACCCTGTCTAGGGTTTCTGTTTTGCTTGCTTGTTTTGAGTCTCTCTCTTTTTACTTTGTCTGCTTGAAGTAGACTTCCCAGGACGTCCGGTCCTAGGAATCAAGCGAGGTGAAAACCTCCACTTCCCATTCCACGGGGTGTTCCTAGGGCGTGTAGGGGATCCACTGGGTTACAACTTCATAGCAGGAATTGTAAACGGGGGAAGCACTCTGTTTTCAGTCTGTAACTATCCTATTGCAGGAATTGTTTTTCATTACAGGTAACTCTAAATTGTATTATTTTTATTTTGATGGAACCAGTACAATTGAAACTATTTTACATAATTTTTTTGTAATTTATTGGATTCTATAAAATTTCTGAGAGTTAAATTACAGCAACTCTATTTTTGTGTTTCTGCAATTCAATTATTTTGAGTGATCATCTCCTAATTCATCTTAAGGGATTGAGCATCTAAGATAAGGGGAGGAGTTGATAACCTCTCCTTAGCCCAAAACCACCACCCATTCATTCGATCCTAAGCCTAATTTTAAAATTTATTAGACTTAATTTGCCCTAGTGGGCTAGGGACATCAACAAGTCGGGTCAAGGCTAGTGTTGAGTCAGTTTGTCTAGTTACTCTGTGTGTGCTTTGTACTCAATGTCTAGAATGGTGGTTCAGGGATTCTATCCTGAAGGGCTTGTGTGCTGGTCCGCCTACCTGGCCAATCACTGATTGGTGTCTTGGATTGGCATTTAGGGACCTATCACTCCCCTTACACCTGCCTGGCTGAGTCCCGAGTTACTACAGGCTAGCTTGCCACTCTGATTGGGCATCTAGTTTGGACTCTAGGTCTAGTGAGCCAGTAGTCGCTTTAGACTAGTCACATTCTGTGTGTTTGCTTGCATCATCATGTATATCCGGAATGGAGTACCCTACCAACCTGGTCAAACCCAACCTGATTTAGAGGCCATGGTTAGTGCTCTTACTGAAAGTATGAACAAATTGAGTCAGGATATGACTGCTACTATTACCTAGTGTAAAGAACAAGTCCATGAGAATTTTACCCAGCTTAGGGATCTAGTCCAAGTACTTGAGAAATGTAGACATCAAAATTGGACACCTGATCCAAAATTTAATAGGCCCCAACCTCATCCATGCCAGGAGCCTAGGAGGACCTTATACCGTGATCCCGAGCATAACCTTAGAAAGCCTAACCATGATATCTATAGTGTGGTTCGTGTCTATGAGAGGTCCTTACAATATTCTAGACCAGTCACTCAACAACCCAAGTCTTCTAGATCAAACCATTTAGATCCACACCCATGCCCAAGTAAGGTCTCTACTAGCTTGAAACCCAGTGTGACCCAGGTTCCTATATCGTAAGAATGTTTGTTTTGTGGAGAAAGAGGCCATAAATCTAGTCCGTACCCATGCATAGGACTGGCTTGTGCACAGCTAAGTGGTAAGAATCCTAAGGATGACATTAATGAGGGAGAACCCAAGCCTACCAATGAGGAGGAAAGGTTAGGTATGACAAGCCTAAAATCAGTTGACCCGATTACCACTGACCCGAAACCCATTGAAGATGTGGTTGAGGAAGTATATGATGCTGGCTTGAGTCTAGTTAATGAATATGAGGGGGAAGAACTTGAAGAAGGTGACATCGATACTATTGGTTCCTTACCTGAGGAGACCTTGGAGAGCAACCAAGTGGTAGGACCTAGTTCAAAAATTCAAGAGATTTGTGAGAATCAGGTTCCTTTAGTCAAATACCCCCAGGAAGAACTCATAGTGTTAGCCCGAGCTATCAGTTCATACCCTCTAATAACAGTCATTCCCCAAGTACCAATTAAAGATCTTTGCACTGAACTGTTTAAGTTTGCCCACCCTATGGTAGATCCTCTCCTTAGGATGACTGAATCAAGCCTCTTACAATTGGACCTTGTCCCATGCCCAGCCACTAAGGTCTCTCCCGTAATCTCAGTTGAATATCCTTGTCTTGAGCAGATTGATTCACCCAGTCCTGTAGAAGTCCTCCTTATGACCCCAGACCCCTTCCTTCGCATGACTGACCTACCCTTCTATAGAGTATACCTTTCCGCATCCATATGTCAAATTTTAAGTCTCGAGGTCATCATCCATAGGCCCTTCCATGAATCATTCTTCAATCCAGTTCTTGAGAAAATGGATCATTATTTGCTTAGAGAACAAACTTTAACTGTTGCAATCACATGTCCTAGGCTGCTTCCCGAACCATCTCTTGATCCATTCCTGGGAGTAGCAAACTTTTCCTTTCGTAAGGATGACCAGCTAACACTCATAGATCACCATTCAAACCTTTAGGTCACCACATTTAGTCAACAGGTAATTCGAGACTCTACCTCATATTTCCTCCCTTTCTCTAGGACTTCCAATGCTTCGTACACCATCCAAGTATACTTTGTCGAAGTCTTTAGAGTGAACCACGTGTCAGAACCTATTAGGTTTGCCACCTACTTCTGGAAGACCTTATGGCACCTACTAGACACCCATGATAAGTTTTCATGCTCTGCATGCCATCCTCCGACCCAAGGTCAAACCTAGAGAGCCGTAGTTTGTTAGATTTAGACCTAGGATTCCTTTGGAATAAAGTCCATTCTTTAGGAATGCGTCGTCAGTCTAGTTTAGTTTTCTTGACCCTTTACTAGGCTTTGGATCAAATTTTGATTTGATTGAGAGCACCAGGAATTGGGAATTATATTTTGTCCATGACTGAAATTGCATTCAATGTTTCGATCAATAGGTCTATAGGCTAGAGTCCCTTTGAAATTGTGCATGGTTACAAACCTCACACACCTCTTGACCTAGCTCTTTATCAGTCCACACACGAGTCTCCGAGTCTGCCAAGGTTTTTGCACAGCATATAAAAGACTTGCATAAAGAAATTCATGCCAAAATAAACTTAAGTAATGAAACTTATAAGAAGTTGGCTGATTCTCAAAGGCGAGTCAAAACTTTTGATGAGGGAGACTATGTAATGATTAGGTTAAGGCCTGAACAGTTTCCTCCTGGAACCGTTAGAAAATTACATGCTAGAGGAGCTGGACCATTTAGAGTAGTGAAGAGAGTAGGATCCAATGCCTATGTGCTCGAGTTGCCTCCAGAACTAGGCATTAGCTCCACTTTCAACATTACAGACCTAGTAGAGTATAGAGAGCCAGCTGTGATTCCCAGTGAGCCTTTTGAGCCTAATCCTGCTCTTGAGAGTGAACCCAACCCTGTGTGTCCACCAACAAACTGGCCTGTGAGGAAAGAGCAGATTGAAAAGATCCTCGATGATCAGGTTATCTCTACTCGTAATCGAGGATACCAAAGATACCTAGTCCGCTGGCAAGGAAGGCCATATTCTGATGACTCTTGGATCTCCCGAGAAGAATTACAAGAATTGGACCCAGACCTCTTGGAGAGATACCAGAGCTAGCTTGATCCATACTCGACAAGGTCGAGTTCCTCCCACCCCGGGAGAATTGGTGCGGGCACCAGACTCAGAAGAAGACTTCAGGGCTCCATCTGGATCTCTGATTGACCTTGCCCAAAGAATTAGGGTTTTCTGGTTTGTAATAATGGTTGACTTGATCAACTCAATTTTAGCTTGAGTCTGTATTTCCCTGCAATTTAATTTTGTTGAGTCATGTTGACTCAGTAGTGGTCTAGGTCTTCTCCAGGGTGTCACATTTTCTCCCAAGGCCAAGCAAGTGGGCGCCACACTCCCAGCCACACGCCTGAGTCCAGGGGGTGCCACATCTCCATCCAGTATGCTCTGGTCCCAACACCACATGATAGTAGGTCCCTTCTCTCATGCGCCACTTGAGGAGAAAATAATCTGGGATCCACAATTCAAGGGGGCGGCCCAAAACATTCCATAAGAGCCAAGCTATGTAAAGAAAGAAGCTCTTCTTGGGGAGCACTTCAAGGGGGTGCCCAATCCATGCCTAAAAAGCCTAAAGCAAAGATGGGAAGAACCATGACTTAGGGAGAAAGAAAAGGAGGTGTCCAAAAGAGTTGAGCCATGGAAGGAAAGAAATTTTCTCTTGAAGAACAAGGCTAGGAGGCACCACCTACTTACCTTTTGAAGCCACCAATCAACATTTTTGGAACCTCTTGGCCGGCCATATGTGTGGGAATTGATTCTACAAACCTAATTTGTAGATCCACCCTATTAGTCCCACATGGGAAGATGTAAAACCCTGCTCTCTTGTAAAGACCTATAAATTAAACCCCTCTTGTAAATTTTAAAGTAATCTGATGAATGAATCCAATTATTGTGTGAGCAAACTCTGTGTTTTCTCTCTTCCGCACTTGCATCCAGGTGTTGAGCTCCGTGAGGGAGTAAATCTGGGTTCCCCAGGAACCTTGAGGAGGTGTGAGATCTCCAACCCCAAAATCCTAGGTTAGCCACTTCAACTCCAAAACCCTAGCCACCCATCACCCTCTTCTTTCCACCAAACCCTAGCCTACCCCATCTCTCACGGCCACTCTCTCCAAGTCAAGGCCGACCACCAGCATCCAGGTCCAGTCCGGATACTTCAGATTCAGAGCAATTCCCAGAGGAAGTCAGATCAGCCTCCAGGAGAATCCGGATTTCAGCAACATCAGCTTTCAAGTTCTTCAAACTGGTAAATCCTTCCTTGAGTATCTGGTTCCATAAATTGTTCTTCTTCTTTCCCAGATCTTGAGTTCAGGAGGAGCCAACTCTGCCAAAGGACCAGTATTGGAGGATCCATTGCGAAGATATCTAAATCCGGGGATACAACAATCTGCTCAAGAGAGTCCTTCCACTAACTCTGTGAAGATCACTGCCTGGTCTGTAACCCTTCTCTTCTCTTTACTTCTGTCCTGTTGAAAGTTCAGAGCGAGACCCTAGGTCTGGGAGTTTCTCAACGCCCAGCGATCCTTTACTTCTGAACTACTCTGATAACCTAGTTTCTTTTAAATTGTACTTTCAATTATTACATAGTTTCTTTCAATTTAGTTTAACTTTTCTTTGAGTCAAAGCCGACTTCTGAAAAAATATATATATATAAAAAAAGAATTAGTCTTAATTTACTTCCGCATCGCATCATCATTTTCGTTCTGCATCAATTTTGGTATCAGAGCCTTTCATTCTGCATCATTTTTGGTATCAGAGCCATGTCTAGGGTTTCTGTTTTGCTTGCTTGTTTTGAGTCTCTCTCTTTTTACTTTGTCTACTTGAAGTAGACTCCCCAGGACGTCCGGTCCTAGGAATGAAGCGAGGTGCAAACCTCCTCTTCCCATTCTACGGGGTGTTCCTAGGATGTGTAGGGGATTCGCTGGGTTACAACTTCGTAGCAGGAATTGTAAACGGGGGAAGCACTCTGTTTTCAGTCTGTAACTATCCTATTGTAGGAATTGTTTCTCATTGTAAATAACTCAAAATTGCATGATTTTTGTTTTGATGGAACCACTATAATTGAAACTATTTTACATAATTCTTCTATAATTTATTGGTTTCTGTGAAGTTTCTGAGAGTTAAATTATAGCAACTCTGTTTCTGTGTTTCTGCAATTCAATTATTTTGAGTGATCATCTCCTAATTCATCTTAAGGGATTGAGCATCTAAGATAAGGGGAGGAGTTGATAACCTCTCCTTAGCCCAAAACCACCACCCATTCATTCGATCCTAAGCCTAATTTTAAAATTTATTAGACTTAATTTGCCCTAGTGGGCTAGGGACATCAACAAGTCGGGTCAAGGCTAGTGTTGAGTCAGTTTGTCTAGTTACTCTGTGTGTGCTTTGTACTCAGTGTCTAGAACGGTGGTTCAAGGATTCTATCCTGAAGGGCTTGTGTGCTGGTCCGCCTACCTGGACAATCACTGATTGGTGTCTAGGATTGGCATTTAGGGACCTATCACTCCCCTTACACCTGCCTGGCTGAGTCCCGAGTTACTACAGGCTAGCTTGCCACTCTGATTGGGCATCTAGTTTGGACTCTAGGTCTAGTGAGCCAGTAGTCACTTTAGTCTAGTCACATTCTGTGTGTTTTCTTGCATCATCATGTATACCCGGAATGGAGTACCCTACCAACCTGGTCAAACCCAACCTGATTTAGAGGCCATGGTTAGTGCTCTTACTGAAAGTATGAACAAATTGAGTCAGGATATGACTGCTACTGTTACCTAGTGTAAAGAACAAGTCCATGAGAATTTTACCCAGCTTAGGGATCTAGTCCAAGTACTTGAGAAACGTAGACATCAAAATTGGACCCCTGATCCAAAATCTAATAGGCCCCAACCTCATCCATCCCAGGAGCCTAGGAGGACCTTATACCGTGATCCCGAGCATAACCTTGGAAAGCCTAACCATGATATCTATAGTGTGGATCGTGTCTATGAGAGGTCCTTACAATATTCTAGACCAGTCACTCAACAACCCAAGTCTTCTAGATCAAACCATTTAGATCCACACCCATGCCCAAGTAAGGTCTCTACTAGCTTGAAACCCAGTGTGACCCAGTTTCCTATATCGCAAGAATGTTTGTTTTGTGGAGAAAGAGGCCATAAATCTAGTCAGTGCCCATGCATAGGACTGGCTTGTGCACAGCTAAGTGGTAAGAATCCTAAGGATGACATTAATGAGGGAGAACCCAAGCCTACCAATGAGGAGGAAAGGTTAGGTATGACAAGCCTAAAATCAGTTGACCCGATTACCACTGACCCGAAACCCATTGAAGATGGCGTTGAGGAAGTATATGATGCTGGCTTGAGTCTAGTTGATGAATATGAGGGGGAAGAAATTGAAGAAGGTGACATCGATACTATTGGTTCCTTACCTGAGGAGACCTTGGAGAGCAACCAAGTGGTAGGACCTAGTTCAGAAATTCAAGAGATTTGTGAGAATCAGGTTCCTTTAGTCAAATACCCCCAGGAAGAACTCATAGTGTTAGCCCGAGCTATCAGTTCATACCCTCTAATGACAGTCATTCCCCAAGTACCAATTAAAGATCTTTGCACTGAACTGTTTAAGTTTGCCCACCCTATGGTACATCCTCTCCTTAGGATGACTGAATCAAGCCTCTTACAATTGGACCTTGTCCCATGCCCAGCCACTAAGGTCTCTCCCGTAATCTCTGTTGAACATCCTTGTCTTGAGCAGATTGATTCACCCAGTCCTGTAGAAGTCCTCCTTATGACCCCAGACCCCTTCCTTCGCATGACTGACCTACCCTTCTATAGAGTATACCTTTCCGCATCCATATGTCAAATTTTAAGTCTCGAGGTCATCATCCATAGGCCCTTCCATGAATCATTCTTCAATCCAGTTCTTGAGAAAATGGATCATTATTTGCTTAGAGAACAAACTTTAACTGTTGCAATCACATGTCCTAGGCTGCTTCCCGAACCATCTCTTGATCCATTCTTGGGAGTAGCAAACTTTTCCTTTCGTAAGGATGACCAGCTAACACTCATAGATCACCATTCAAACCTTCAGGTCACTACATTTAGTCAACAGGTAATTCGAGACTCCACCTCATATTTCCTCCCTTTCTCTAGGACTTCCAATGCTTCTTACACCATCCAAGTATACTTTGTCGAAGTCTTTAGAGTGAACCACGTGTCAGAACCTATTAGGTTTGCCACCTACTTCTGGAAGACCTTATGGCACCTACTAGGCACCCATGATAAGTTTTCATGCTCTGCATGCCATCCTTCGACCCAAGGTCAAACCTAGAGAGCCGTAGTTTTTTAGATTTAGACCTAGGGTTCCTTTGGAATAAAGTCCATTCTTTAGGAATGCGTCGTCAGTCTAGTTTAGTTTTCTTGACCCTTTACTAGGCTTTGGCTCAAATTTTGATTTGATTGAGAGCACCAGGAATTGGGAATTATATTTTGTCCAGGACTGAAATTGCATTCAATGTTTCGATCAATAGGTCTATAGGCTAGAGTCCCTTTGAAATTGTGCATGTTTACAAACCTCACACACCTCTTGACCTAGCTCTTTATCAGTCCACACACGAGTCTCCGAGTCTGCCAAAGTTTTTGCACAGCATATAAAAGACTTGCATAAAGAAATTCATGCCAAAATAAACTTAAGTAATGAAACTTATAAGAAGTTGGCTGATTCTCAAAGGCGAGTCAAAACTTTTGATGAGGGAGACTATGTAATGATTAGGTTAAGGCCTAAATAGTTTCCTCCTGGAACCGTTAGAAAGTTACATGCTAGAGGAGCTGGACCATTTAGAGTAGTGAAGAGAGTAGGATCCAATGCCTATGTGCTCGAGTTGCCTCCAGAACTAGGCATTAGCTCCACTTTCAACATTACAGACCTAGTAGAGTATAGAGAGCCAGCTGTGATTCCCAGTGAGCCTTTTGAGCCTAATCCTGCTCTTGAGAGTGAACCCAACCCTGTGTGTCCACCAACAAACTGGCCTGTGAGAAAAGAGCAGATTGAAAAGATCCTGGATGATCAGGTTATCTCTACTCGTAATCGAGGATACCAAAGATACCTGGTCCGCTGGCAAGGAAGGCCAGATTCTGATGACTCTTGGATCTCCCGAGAAGAATTACAAGAATTGGACCCAGACCTCTTGGAGAGATACCAGAGCTAGCTTGATCCATACTCGATAGGGTCGAGTTCCTCCCACCCCGGGAGAATTGGTACGGGCACCAGACTCAGAAGAAGACTTCAGGGCTCCATCTGGATCTCTGATTGACCTTGCCCGAAGAATTAGGGTTTTCTGGTTTGTAATAATGGTTGACTTGATCAACTCAATTTTAGCTTGAGTCTATATTTCCCTGCAATTTAATTTTGTTGAGTCATGTTGACTCAGTAGTGGTCTAGGTGTTCTCCAGGGTGTCACATTTTCTCCCAAGGCCAAGCAAGTGGGCGCCACACTCCCAGCCACACTCCCAGCCACACGCCTGAGTCCAGGGGGTGCCACATCTCCATCCAGTATGCTCTGGTCCCCACACCACAAGATAGCAGGTCCCTTCTCTCATGCGCCACTTGAGGAGAAAATAATCTAGGATCCACAATTCAAGGGGGCGGCCCAAAACATTCCATAAGAGCCAAGCTATGTAAAGAAAGAAGCTCTTCTTGGGGAGCACTTCAAGGGGGCGCCCAATCCATGCCTAAAAAGCCTAAAGCAAAGATGGGAAGAACCATGACTTAGGGAGAAAGAAAAGGAGGTGTCCAAAAGAGTTGAGCCATGGAAGGAAAGAAATTTTCTCTTGAAGAACAAGGCTAGGAGGCACCACCTACTTACCTTCTGAAGCCACCAATCAACATTTTTGGAACCTCTTGGCTGGCCATATGTGTGGGAATTGATTCTACAAACCTAATTTGTAGATCCACCCTATTAGTCCCACATGGGAAGATGTAAAACCCTGCTCTCTTGTAAAGTCCTATAAATTAAACCCCTCTTGTAAATTTTAAAGTAATCTGATGAATGAATCCAATTATTGTGTGAGCAAACTCTGTGTTTTCTCTCTTCTGCACTTGCATCCAGGTGTTGAGCTCCATGAGGGAGTAAATCTGGGTTCCCCAGGAACCTTGAGGAGGTGTGAGATCTCCAACCCCAAAACCCTAGGTTAGCCACTTCAACTCCAAAACCCTAGCCGCCCGTCACCCTCTTCTTTCCACCAAACCCTAGCCTACCCCATCTCTAACGGCCACTCTCTCCAAGTCAAGGCCGACAACCAGCATCCAGGTCTAGTCCGGATACTTCAGATTCAAAGCAATTCCCAGAGGAAGTCAGATCAGCCTCCAGGAGAATCCGGATTTCAGCAACATCAGCTTTCAAGTTCTTCAAACTGGTAAATCCTTCCTTGAGTATCTGGTTCCATAAATTGTTCTTCTTCTTTCCCAGATCTTGAGTTCAGGAGGAGCCAACTCTGCCAAAGGACCAGTATTGGAGGATCCATTGCGAAGATATCTGAATCCGGGGATCCAACAATCTGCTCAAGAGAGTCCTTCCACTAACTCTGTGAAGATCACTGCTTGGTCTGTAACCCTTCTCTTCTCTTTACTTCTGTCCTGTTGAAAGTTCAGAGCGAAACCCTAGGTTTGGGAGTTTCTCAATGCCCAGCGATCCTTTACTTCTGAACTACTCTGATAATCTAGTTTCTTTTAAATTGTACTTTCAATTATTACATAGTTTCTTTCAATTTAGTTTAACTTTTCTTTGAGTCAAAGCCGACTTCTAAAAATATATATATATATATAAAAGAATTAGTCTTAATTTACTTCCGCATCGCATCATCATTTTCGTTCTGCATCAATTTTGGTATCAGAGCTTTCGTTCTGCATCACAAGGATGCGATCCTGAATTCTTTACCCTCCTCCTATCTTGACTTTCTCGATCATTATAGAATAAATAAGCCTACAGTCAATTATCTTGGTTTGAAGGGGTTGCTGCAGACTTATGAGAAGGATCATCAACTAAATAAGGGGTGGTGAATTTAGTGGGAGGTTTTAGAGATCGTCATTCCTTTAAGAATGGGAAGAAGAAAGGTAAGGGAAAGAAGGTGCAGAGTGCTCCTGGCCCATGTCAGGCCAAGAAAGTAAAAGCTGATCAAGCTAGTGCAGAGTGCTTCTATTATAAGAAACAGGGACACTGGAAGAGGAACTGTCCTCTTTTTCAGGCATCTTTATCAGGCATCCTTAGGCCCGAACAGGCCAAGGAAGGGAAAGCAGCAGGGTGCTGGACAAGATATTTATATGATAAAACCTTGTAATTTCTCTATTTGTGACACTGCCAACTGGGTATTGGATACTGGTAGTCCTATTCATGTTTGCAATTCATTGCAGGGACTGCAGGTTAGCAAGAGATTCGAGGATGGGGAGCAGTTCCTGAGCGTCGAAAATGGAAATCGTGTTCCAGTACCGGCAATCGAAGTTCTGAGTCTTGTTTTTGAGTCTAGTTCTCTCAAATTAGTCGACTGTCATTATTGTCCTAGTTTTATTATGAGCATTATCTCTGTAGGCCTATTGGCCAATTATGGTTATGAACTTTCAATAAAAAAAGATTTTTGCCAAGTTATTGTGAATAACTCTATGATAATGAAAGCTAAGTTAAATAATGGCATTTATGTTTTGTCATGGCCTATTAATGTAATGTACATGTCTAGCAAATGCCCAAGGATAGAAAATGTCAGTGATTTGTATCTATGGCATTGTAGGCTAGGTCATGTTAAATAGAATAGGATAAACAAGTTCGAGGAGAAGGCCTCCTCGAGGTCAGTGATTCTGACTCACTGTCCACTTGTGAATCCTGTTTGCTTGGTAAAATGACCAAGTCACCTTTTACTGGAAAAGGTGAACGAGCTACAGAACTTCTGAGTCTCATACATACTCATGTATGTAGACCCATGATAGTTAGTGCCAGAGGTGGATATAGATATTTCATTACATTTATAGATGACCTTTCAAGGTATGGTTATGTCTTCTTGATGAGACATAAATCTGAGTCGTTTGAAATGTTCAAATGATATCGTAATGAAGTAAAGAAACAAACTGGAAAGAGTATTAAAACCCTTCGATCTAATCGAGGCGGTAATACCTATTCAATGAGTTCATGGCATATCTTAAAGAGAATGGGATTCTCTCTCAGTGGACTCCTCCAAGAACACCCTAGTTGAATGGTATGTCTGAAAGGAGGAATCGAATCCTGTTGGACATGGTTCGATCCATGATGGGCTTTGCAACTCTGTCGCTGCCCTTCTAGAGATATGCACTTGAGATAGCTTGTTACTTGCTGAATGATGTTCCGAGTAAGTATGTTGTCTCCCCTCCATATGAGTTATGGACTGGACGTAAGCCCTCAATTTCACACCTTCGGGTTTGGGGTTGTTCGGCTTATGTAAAGTGTTTTGACTTAGATAAACTTGGTCCTAGATATGATCGATGCCTATTTATTGGGTACCCTAAGGAAACAAAAGGATATTTCTTGTACTTGGAGGATGGACAAAAAGTGTTTGTTGCTCTTAGGGCTATCTTTTTGGAAAAGGAGTTCCTTGGAGAAGGAACTATAGCCTCTAAGATTGAACTTGGTGAAGTTCAACCAGTAGAAGAAGAACCTGCACACTCTAAGGACATCATAGAACCGGTTATGATTGGATCACACCCGGAACCCATTATTAGGAGATTCGGTAGAGTACCGCATCAGCCAGATAGATACTATGGTTTCTTGGTCCGAGACGGTGATCCCATTGAGCTCGACGAGAATGATGAGGATCCAATCACCTATATGGATGCACTTCAGAGATCTAACTCTGAGGCATGGCATGGAGCCTTGTGATCCGAGATGGAGTCCATGGAGATCAACAATGTATGGACATTGGTTGATCCACTTGAAGGGATAAAACCCATTATGGTTCACATCGTTTGGTTATTTTCTCGACCAAAAGAGTGTGGTGACATTGATGTGATCTGCAAGTGAGATGTGTGACATCTCATTGAACGTGACTCCATGGAGCTCCTTTCTTCCAAAGGATTGCTTGCGATTGGATATGGGTATATGTGTCACTCCGACCTGAGGTCACCATGGTAGCTTGCAAGCAACTTCTGTGCTTTGGTGCCGGACTACCCGGATTTTTAATCTAGTGATGGAAGGTTTCTGGTACAGGCAAGTACTTATGGAGTAGTGGTGGACCAAGATGGAATTGACTTGTCCAAATTGTTTAGATTGAATGTCTCACAGTGTCTCAATTTAGCAAATCCTCGACCGAGGTAGTCCTAGTGAGGAGTCACTAGACTTGCAAGGTTGAGACATGTTGTGGATTGACTCAGTTAGGGTTGGCAGTCTAATCCTAGGTCATCTTGAGCATTGGAGGTCAAAGGGATAAATTATACGGCAACCATATGCTAGAGGATCGATAGATTGCTCTCGCATCTTCAGCCTGTCTGGATGCCAGGACCCATTGCTAGATGGTATCTTGTGCTAGTATTGGAAGTGTTCCAATGCTACCATTTGGTTCAAACCTATGAGGTCAAATGCCATAGAGGATTTCTTCCTGATTCGAGAGCCGATCAACGATTGGGAATCATTTTGGTATTAAGGTCAAACGGTCTTATTGAGCACACATTGATTTTTTTCTGGTCCACCTAGTCTGATTTGGATCGACCAGTATTGGTTTGGGTCAACCAGGAACTATTCCTGGTAAACCAGGACTAGACCCAGTTTTCTTACTGATTGGGTTTAATCATATCAGGGTCTTGATGAACCGGTTTTTGGGTTTGTTGAACCGATTTTATCATGGGTTTTTTTTTACATGATTTTCTCCTTTCTTCCCTTGCTCGGTTGCCCTATTTTTACCGTGTGAATGGATAAGGACTTCATGAAAGGTCGATTGCTGCTTGGGATTTCATCCTTAGTACCGTGATCTGGATTGGGTCTCTCCATGGTTTCCTCCCGCAGTCACTCCTACCTCTCGATCGTTGTTTTCATGGTGTTTCTGCTCTTCTTATTCTCTTCCAGCCAGCGGTTTCCATGACTCTCCACCGATCTATAGTCAGTTCAAATTAGGTGTTTGGCTTTTATCTAAACACCTCTCTCGATGTCTTCCAAGCCTTCATGGTTTTTTCTATGCCTCTGATATCTTGGTTGGAGCCTGGTTTTATAGATTGGTTCTGGTTGCAGGCCATGAGATGAGGGAGAGGTGAAGAAACAGGGTATGGGATAAAAAGGAGTAGAGAGCAATCAATAGCAATCTTGAGAGTGCTTTTGGGATGGATATTTGAGCCTAAAATTCATTTTGCATTCCATGTAATCCTTCCCTGTTTTTATGTTCTCCGTGTGTGCTCTTGGTGGAGTAAGGACGGTCTTGGAGAAGACCGTCCATGAAGATCTCTTTGGTTTTTCCCTGCTCCAGACGTCCGTGACCTGTTTGTTGATTCCTGGAGGACTAGCATCCATCCGGGAGCTGGATCAGTGAGAGCTCATGCATGGATACTCTAGAGGGTGGGCATTTGGACATCTTGAGAGATTGGATCGATGTTTTCTTATTCTTGCTATTTTTATGTGTTACAAATCAAGTGGAAGCAATGTTTGCTGATCTGTTTGAAGACTGAGGGGTCAGCTTCTTCCTGCTTCAATCCAAAATTCAGAACAAAAGGAAGCTCTATAAGGTATATTATTTATTTTTGTTATGATGCATGCTTAGATCTAAATTTAATCATATTGTTTATAATTTTTGCACTTGCCTTTACATGCCTGTGTATTAGTTACATGCATCATGTTTATGTTAGATCCTGTGCATGAGTAGGTTTTTCTATTTGCATGTTTAAAATTTTTAATTATGCAATACCTACTCCCTAGTGTAGCATGCCTAGGGTAGGCATCCGTTGCACTGGTTTTCCTTTAGCTGCCACCTGAAGAGGAAGATAGAAGAGCTAATCAAGCATTACTATCTCGGCAAGTACATAGAGGGAGGGGCACCCCCAGTATACTAGAGTGAGGAGCCTCGACCTCTCGCCATCAACAACCACCGAGAAGCTGGTCGGGATGATATCCTGGGGGGCAGGAAAAACCCCGAAGAGGGCTCGAGGAAGAGAGGAGAGTGATGATATACTCCCCTACATGGAAGAGGGGTCAGCTAGGACGAACAACCCCAATAATGATGCTGTCATCATTGAAATGATGATAGCGAAGCACCCTATAGAGAGAATAATGGTTGATAGTGGAAGCTCGACAGATATCTTTTTTTATGATGCTTTTACAAAGATGAATTTGTCTGCTGACCTAATAAAGTTGTTATTCACACCCCTGATATGACACTCGGAGCACCACCTCATTGGTGTCACTTGGCGAAAGGATGCGCCACATCATCTTAACTCTTGAGCAGCCAAGAGAGAATGGAGGACTTCAAAATCAATGGTTGTTTGATGCCCATGCTCCAAGCCCACAACCTCTCCATCCCACTCCCCACATCAAGCTCTTTTCCTTAGAAGCTTGGTCGGCCAAGGAAGGTTCTTCAAGACAATAAAGCATCCCGTGATTTTTGAAGAAATGTTCCTTTCTTCAAGCTCCCATATCAAGCCTTCTTTCCAAAGAGTCATGGTCGTCCATGGAAGAAAATTAAAGTCAATTAGGCACCACCTTGAGTCATGAAGGAATTCAAAATTTGAATGGGGACAACCTCCTCCCTTCCCTCCCTAAATCAAGCTCCTCCAAGTCAAGGTCGGCCTAGCATCATGAATTTCAAATTTCAAGGGATTAAATGCAGATTTTGGGCACCCCTTGTTTAATGCTTTGTAACTCCTCTCATTTGAATTCAAATAAGACTTAGGTGCTTATAAAAGGAGCCCTATCCTCTTGTAAATTCAATTTTGATGAAATGAAAAAAAGAGTTCAAGTTTTCTTCCATTAGCCCTTGTCTTCTTAGACTAGGAACTCTATGAGAGAGTGCCTTTATCCTTCGGGACATCGGGGGTGAGAGGCCCTGAGTTACCTTCCTCCTTCGCAAGCCACCAGTCCATCTTCAAGCTGGGACACCACCTTGAAGATCCACCAGATGCCCAACAAGAAGAATCCTCTTCGACCACCATCTTTGATTCCTTTTCTCCTACCTTTTCACTTTCTCATACCCCTACTTGCTATTTTCTAACCCTTCTCTTGGTTGCTCACAGGTCCTCCAAGTGCCATGGACAAAGGATTCGGTCTCCCTTGCCTTCGGGACCATCGGACGAAAAGCCGACGAATCTGCGTGGTCGAAGGCTTGATCCTCCAGGCGACATCCGCGAGTGTGAGTGAACTCGGCATCGGGCGTATCAGAATCTTCAAGGTTTGCACTCCCTAGTCTCCTAAGTAGGTATTGATTTAAAGCTAAGTCCTACAAGGTTTCTCAATCCCAGGATCCTCTCTTCATCATTGTTTAGGGGCTAAGCTTACATGCTAGAAGTTTCTTGTGCTTATAGAACCTCTAGATCTAATCTTTGCTTGACTTCGGGAATCAGAAAATCTCTTAAACCTAAATCATAAAAGAAAAAAATTCATTTGCATATCCATTTCATCATTAGTATAGTCCCGCATGATCTTAGTCCTGCATCAATTCCTGGTATCAGAGCATGGTTAGGATTTAGTTCTCTTTAAGTACTTGGATCGGGTGCTTCACCATAGCCATCCGGTCATAGAAAAAAGTAGGGCTGCAAGACTCTCACATCCCACTCAAAGGGGATTCCTATGGTGTGTAGGGGTGCTGATGTGATTGACCCTTGAAGGGGAAAACAAGGAGATAGGTTTTAGATCCTAAAGAAAAATTTTTGCGTCATTGATTTCAGCATCTTTAAAAATTCTGCAACTCAGTATATAGTCTGATATTTTAGTTGTTTCTGCATGTAGGAGTCTCCGATTTTGGTGATTTTTTTTTCTCTGGTTCCACATAATTAGAAGTAATTTTCAGATTTTATTTCTATCTGTAGATTTTCTACATGCTGGATTACTATCTGAGAATAAATCTGCTCTGAAATTCTAGCAAGTGCATTTCATCATACTTTCATTTCCATATAGTTTAATTTTACACTTTAGGTTTATGTTTTTTATTTCCAGCAACTTATACTTCTGCTAATCTACATCAAAACATAAAAAAATTTAGAATCATTTTATTAGGTTTCATGTGCATGCCATCATTTGCATAATTGACTTAAGGGCGTCAATATCACAAGATAAGGGAAGGAGGTCATTACATTTCCTTAGCCCGAAAACCACCACCCTTGCATGTCGAACCTAAGACTAATCTAAAATCAAATAGTAATCTAATAGCTTAGGGACATCAATGAGTCAGGTTTAACCATTTTAGAGAAGCTAGTGCATGCAACCCTTCAATTAGTACCGGGAAGCTGGTGTCTAAGGCAAGAGGTTTAGCATCAAACGATCAAAGTGATGTTGTGGTTCTTTAATTTGGCCCTTGCGAAAGCAGGGGGGCCTCCCACACTCCCACCTCTTACCTGGCTGGTGAAAGGGCTAGTTGTTGTGCTGTGTCTTCTACATTAACCCATTCTGTTTAAACTCGTAGGTCTAGCAAACTGTAGTACCCTCCATTGTGTGTTGCATGTCTAGTCTACATTAGGAGTCCATTAGCCTATCAGTCCTTATCCAGCCCAGTATAGTCATGGGATCAAACCTTGAAGCCCACTTGCGGGCCCTCAGTGAACAACTGGCCCAATTAGGCCAAAAGATGGCCCAAGCAGAGGCACGAACAGAAGCCCGTAAGGCCCATGCTAAATTCAACTCCTCTAGGCCCAATTCCCTGGATCCAAGGGCCTATGATCATAATCTTGTCCCTGAGTCTAGCCCTAGGAGCCCATGCCCATACTTGGTTGACTCCGAGGAGAGACCCATTAGGAGCACCCAACCTTATGCACCCACTTTTGATGGAAGACAAAAGGTGTATATCGATTAGGAGGAGAGCATGGATCACTATTTCGAGTATACTAGGATGTCGGAGTGAGAGAAATTTAGATTGGCCACACGTAGATTAACCCAATATGCAAAGTGGCATTGGGTAGCTATTGAGGATGAGTGTTATCAAAGAGGAGATAGAATATGTAGCTGGAGAACCATGAGAAGTAGGCTAAGAAAAAAGTACCTAGGTAGATTTTATGAGCAAAGACTTTTAGACCAATGGTACAAACTGAGACAGGGCGATAGACCAGTGTCTGAGTATATTAAGGAATTCAAGGGGTTTGTCAGGAGATGTAACACAACCAAATCTAAGACCATGACCATATCTAGATTTCGAGGAGGCCTATGTAAGGACACCCGGGGGAATTACCTCAATGGGAAATCCATACTCTAGAGGAAGCTTATCGAATTGCTAGAGAATTCGAGTCTTATCAAATAGAACTCATAAGCAACTGACCTAAGCCCAGCATGATTAGCACCTCTAGGCCAATTCTTAGATAGATTCTTTCAAACCAGCCTACTACTCCTATCCCATTAATTTGCAAGGGAAAGACCCCTGAACCCATTAGTGAGCCTGAGGAAGAAGTTTATGAGGCTGAACCGAGTTTAATTAATGGATATGAAGGGGAAGAGGAAGAACCCATTGAAGAATTTCAGGGAGAAAAGGTTGAACCCATTAAGAATCTAAAGAAAGAAACTCTTGAGTCCATTGAAGAATTCAAAGAAGACATCTATGAATCAAGTCTAGTGGACGAGTATGATGAAGGTGGACGTAAGGTTGAGACACTGAGAAACTAATAGAAAAGGATCCTGAACCCACTATAGAATTTGAAGGAGTGACTGAGCCAGGATCAAACATATAAGATGAAAGTGAGGGTTCACACGAGTTGTCCATAAAAGAGGTCCAGGAACAAGTCCCTAAGGAGCAACCCCAGGAAGTAGATGTTATTTTAGAAGACTTTCAAGATAAACTTCCCGAAGACCTTCCTGATGACCTTCCACTATCTAGGAGCATCCAGCCTACCCTAGATCTTACACACATAAATCAATAATTAAATCTTATGATCATCCCGGGTAACCAAGGTCTATTCCAAGTTTCCAATAGATGGTCCTAAGACTCCGATTCCTATTTCCCGTCACACCTTAAGGCTTCCAATGTTCTCCAAACTTTCAAATCCCATTATGTTGAGGTCGTTCGGTTGCACCAGTTCTTCGAGTATGTTAGGTTTGTGACCTACTTTAGGAAGACCTCATGGCATTTGCTAGGAGTCCATTCTAAATTTTTACACGCATGCCAAACTAGGGTCAAACCTAAAGAGTTTATAGTCTATTAGGCTTAGGCCCGAAGAGTCTAATAAAATTCCTCTCAATAGGAATGCATAGTTGAGTTTGTATTTTGCATCATGTTAGAATTCTGCATTAAGTACAAATTTTAAAATAATTTGGCTAATTCCCAAAAGAAAGCCAAAGAGTTTGAAATTGGGGATTTTGTAATGACTAGGCTTAGGCTTGAATGGTTTCCACCAAGAACCGTTAAGAAACTTCATGTTCATGGAGCTGGCCCCTTTAGAGTGATAAGAAGAGTTGGCCCTAATGCCTATGTGCTTGAGCTACTCCCGGATTATGGCATTAGCTTGACTTTCAATATCTCGGACTTAGTCGAGTATATGAAACCATCAAACATACCCAGCAAGCCATTTGGGCATGACCTTTCATTTGAGAGCGAACCCGACCCAGAGTGTCCACCTCCAATTTTACCTGAGAGAGGAGAGTGGATCGAGCGTGTCCTAGATGATCAAGCTTTGATCACCCGGGGCAAAGGTTATCAGCATTACTTGATCCAATGGCAAGGTCGACTGGAGTCCGATGATTCGTGGATTACTCATGAGGACTTGTAGCACCTCGACCCCGACCTTCTTGAGAAATATCAAAGCCAAATCAATCCTTACTTGACAAGGTCGAGTTCCTCCCATCCCGGGAGAACTGGTGTGGGCACTAGGATCAGATAAAAGCTCTTCAATCCTCTGTGGATCTCTGATTAGGGTTTCAATTTATTGGGTTCTGTAATAAGGCTTCAAGCCTGAGCATTTTAATTTTGAGTCATGTATTTAGGTCCAATTTTTGTTTTAGCCTTGTACCTTGGCCAATTTGGTCAAGCTAGGTCACTGGGTCCTGTATTTAGCTGTATTGGTCCAAGCCTAAGTCTAATTGAAGATTGAGCTCAAGCTGGTCTGAAGTTGGAGTGGACACTTGAGTCAAGCCCAGTTGATGGATCAGGCCATCTTCCTCATGCCATAAAAAAATGCCACCTCAGCTCTTGGAGCGCCACCTCACTAGCGCCACTTGGCGAAAGGATGCGCCACATCATCTTGACACTTGAATGGTCAAGAGAGAATGGAGGACTTCAAAATTAATGCTTCTTGGATGCCCGTGCTCCAAGCCCACAAACTCCCCATCCCACTCCCCATATCAAACTCTTTTCCTTAGAAGCTTGGTCGGCCAAGGAAGGTTCTTCAAGATAATAAAGCATCCCATGATTTTTGAAGACATGTTCCTTTCTTCAAGCCCCCACATCCAGCCTTCTTCCCAAAGAGTCATGGTCGGCCATGGAAGAAAATTAAAGTCAATTGGGCACCACCTTGAGTCATGAAGGAATTCAAAATTTGAATGGGGACAACATCCTCCCTTCCCTCCCCAAATCAAGCTCCTCCAAGTCAAGGTCTGCCTAGCATCATGAATTTTGAATTCCAAGAGATTAAATACAGATCTTGGGCACCCCTTGTTTAATGTTTTGTAACTCCTCTCATTTGAATTCAAATAAGACTTAGGTGCTTATAAAAAGAGCCCTAACCTCTTGTAAATTCAATTTTGATGAAATGAAAAAAAGAGTTCAAGTTTTCTTCCATTAGCCCTTGTCTTCTTAGACAAGAAACTCCATGAGAGAGTGCTTTGTCCTTCGGGACATCGAAAGGTGTGAGGCCCTGAGTTACCTTCCTCCTTAGCAAGCCACCAGTCCATCTTCAAGCTGGGACACCACCTTGAAGATCCACCTGGATGCCCAACAAGAAGAACCCTCTTTGACCACCATCTTCGATTCCTTTTCTCCTCCCTTTTCACTTTCTCATCCCCCTACTTGCTGTTTTCTAACCCTTCTCTTAGTTGCTCGCAGGTCCTCCAGGTGCCACAGACAAAGGATTCAGTCTCCCTTGCCTTCGGGACCATCGGATGAAAAGTCGATGAATCCGCAAGGTCGAAGGCTTGATCCTCCACGCCGCATCCACGAGTGTGAGTGAACTCGGCATCGGGTGCATCAGAATCTTCAAGGTTTGTACTCCCTAGTCTCCTAAGTAGGTATTGAGTTAGAGCTAAGTCCTACGGGGTTTCTCAATCCCGGGGTCCTCTCTTCATCATTGTTTAGGGGCTATGCTTGCATTCTAGAAGTTTCTTGTGCTTATAGAACCTCTAGATCAATCTTTGCTTGACTTCGGGAATCAGAAAATCTCTTAAACCTAAATCATAAAAGAAAAAAATTTATTTGCATATCCATTTCATCATTAGTATAGTCTCGCATCATCTTAGTCTTGTATCACGTTTGGCCTAAAAAATGCAGGAGCCATGTACCAGTATTTGGTCAATAAGGTCTTCAAGGACCAGATCGACTGCAACATACAGATGTACATAGATGACATGCTTGTCATGACCAGCCCAGAGTCGGATCATGTCATCAACCTAGTGGAAGCCTTTGATAATCTTCGCTCCCATCAAATGAAGTTGAATCCCGCCAAGTGTGCTTTCGGGGTCGCGGCTGGAAAGTTTTTGGGGTTCATGGTCACCTAAAGAGAAATAGAAGCCAATCCAGAGAAAATCTGGGTGATCACCAATATGAGGCACCCCACTTCAAAGAAAGAGGTATAGTGCTAGACCAGGCGCATCATGGCATTAAGCCACTTCATTTCATGCTCTGATAAGTGCTGTCAACTATTCTTCAAGGTGCTGTGGAAGACGAACAACTTCACCTAGATGGAAGATTGCCGGGAGGCCTTTGAGGGGCTGCAGAATCTCCTTGCCTCACTGCTGCTACTACCCAAACTAGAGCATGGAGAAGAGCTCCTCCTATACCTAGCGGTGTCACCCAAAGCGGTCAGCTCGGTACTAGTCTGCACTGATAAGGATGGCATCCAGCGGCCAATCTACTATGTCAGCAAGCTACTCCATGACTTGAAAACTAAGTACACCCGACCTAAAAAAATCATTTTTGTACTAATAATGTCTGTGCAGTGCCTTAGGCCCTACTTCCAAGTGCACCCCACTACTGTCCTCACCGATCAGCCTCTAAGGGCCCTCCTCAGCCACCATGATACTTCAGGATGCCTGGCCAAGTGGGAACTGAAACTCAACGAGTTTGACACTACCTATCGCTTGTGGCCGGTGCAAAAGGCTCAGGTCTTGATCGATTTCTTGGTGTAATGCACCTGGGCGGAGAAGGACCCAGAGGAGGCGGATCAACTGACCGAGCCCGGGTCGGACCTAACCCCAGCAAGGTGACATGGATACTTCACGTCGATGGTGCATCTAACACCAGAGGGAGCGGAGCCAGCCTCATCCTTGCCAATCCTGATGGGGTCGTTGTGGAGTATGCCTTGCGCTTCCTCTTCAAGGTGACCAACAACCAGGCCGAGTATAAGGTGCTCCTTATGGGGCTAAAGGTATCCCGCGAGCTGGGTGTCAAGAAGCTAAAAGTATTCACTAACTCTCAGCTAGTAGTGGGTCAAGTCTCTAGTGAGTATGAAGCATGGGATCCCATGATGGCAAAATACCTGGATAGAGTGTGCATGTACACAGTGACCCTGCAGTACTTCAGCATCTCCCATATCCCACAGGTAGAGAATGCCCGAGTTAACATCCTCTCCAGACTGGCCACCTTGCTGGAGTCCTCGCTAGGGCATACCTTCATCGAATATGTCGAGACCCCCAGCTACGAGCTCATAATCGAAGTCCAGCAGGTTACCATCGAAGCTAGCTGGATGGACCCCTACATTAAGTATATCACCACTGGCACCATGTCGGATGACCAGAAAGAAGCCGGCTTGCTCAAGAAGGTTGCATGTTATGTTATGATGGACAGATAGCTGTGCCGAAGGTCCTACTCTTACCCCTGCTAAAGTGCCTGAAGCCCTCGAAGGCTACTTACGTGCTTCAGAAAATACACAAGGGCATCTGTGGCAATCATGTGGGGGGCAGAACTTTGGCCTACAAAGCGATCCGGCAGGGATACTTTTGGAAAACGATGAGGGAAGACACCGTCGACTTCATGAGGAGGTGTGACCAGTGCCAACATCATGCCCACATCCAGCGACAACCAGTGTCCCCACTTTTCCAACTATCGACTTCGTGGTCGTTCGCCCAGTGGGGAATGGATATCTTAGGTCCCTTCCCCATTGCATCTGGGCAATGGAAATTCTTAATATTGGCTATCGACTACTTTACCAAGTGGATCGAGGCTGAGCCATTGGCCCAGATAATAGAGGTGAAGGTCCAGTCACTCTTCTGAAAGTCCATAATCTACTAGTTCAGTCTCCCATGCTCGATTATCATCGATAATGAGAGGCAATTCAATAACTGGGCCATCAAAGAATTCTATGCCAATCTCGGCATCCGCCATCACTTCACTTCAGTGGCTTATCCTCAGACTAATGGTAAGGCCAAGGTGACCAATCAAACCATCCTGCAAGGGCTCCGTATGAGGTTGGATGAGGCCAAGGGTCGATGGGCTGAGGAGCTACCTAGTGTGCTATGGGCCTACCATACCATGCCCCGTATGGCCATTAGTGAGTGCCCTTCAACCTTGTCTTCGGTACTGAAGTCATGATCCTAGTAGAACTTGACCTACCCACACTACAAGTGGAGCAATATGATGCAGTAGGAAATCCAGCTCGTCTCTTCCTCAATCTGGACATGTTGGATGAGACAGAGACAAGGCCCAACTTCAGATGGCAGCCTACCAGCAACGAGTCACGCGCTACTACAACTCTTGCATGTGGCCCAAAGTGTTCCATCCGGGCAACCACGTCCTCAAGAGGGTGGAGGTATCCCAACCAGGAGAATGTGGGAAACTCTCCCTGAAGAAAAGATCATACAAGGTTATGGAGGCTTTACCAGGTGGGGCCTACTACCTCACTGGGTTTGACGACATCTGATTCATGTGAAGCTAGAATGCTAGCAACTTAAGAATATACTACCAATAATGTAAGGCCCTTCCATAATAAATTAAAGTTCCTATTTGGTGCAACCTTGTTTTTCACCTATGCAGGAACTCATCTGTCTGACTCTAAGTCTAGTAGAATAAGCTTGGAAACTTACGTAGCCCGGCACTCTAAGCCTAGAAACTTTCGAAGCTCGACACTCTAAGCCTGGAAACTTACAAAGAACGACACTCTAAGCCCAGAAACTTACGAAGCTTGGCACTCTAAGTCCAAAAACTTACGAAGCCCGGCACTATAAGCCCAGAAACTTAGAAAGCCCGACACTCTAAGCCCAGAAACTTATGAAGCCCGGCACTCTAAGCCCAAAAACATACAAAACCCAGAAACTTACGAAGCTTGTTACTCTAAGCCCGGAAACATACAAAGCCCGGCATCCTAAGCCCGGAAACTTAGAAGCCCAGCACTATAAGCCCGAAAACTCATGAAGCCCAGCACTCTAAGCCCAAAAACTCATGAAGCCTAGCACTCTAAGCCCAAAAACTTATGAAGCCCAACACTCTAAGCCCAAAAACTTAAGAAGCCCGACACTCAAGGCCAGCAGTCCCACCTCCGAGGTCTGGAGATACACCGCCGCCTTGCTCGTAGTCCAGAGATGTCATGGGAGCCTGATGCTGGATGACTCTAAGATTGCTAAACATGCAAGAAAAATAGTAAAATAATTTTTTTATGACTTTTATAATTTAGTTTGCAAGCTAAATTCCCAAATAAAAGTAAGAACTAGCAAGAAGAAGAGCAATGCTTAAAATCATCATATCGCAGATAAACTCATGCAAAATAATAAATTTCAGGACCCGAGAATTGAGAAACACCCGGATTAGGATAGCTTATCTTCATCAAATCAGAAATTAAAAGAAGGAAAGGATGTTACCAATCAGTGATTTGAAGAACGTCCGATGAAGAGATCACACAGCACTCTGATTGGAGTATGGATGATGAAGTTCGGTTCTCTTGATTAGATGGCTAATTTGGATGGTTCTGGATGCAAGGAAAGCCTCCTCTGGGATGGTGAAACACCTCAGGGATCCTGCAAAATGTCAAGGGTCAATCAAAATAGCAAGTAAGGAAAAGAAAGGGGATTAGGTTTAGAAGGAATCAGGTTAGGGTTTAGAAGCGGGGCAGCTTGAAGCTTGATGAAGATCTCCTTGCTTAGTGGCCTAGGGCACTCCTTCTTGGACGTGTGAAGGCTTGGATGGCAGTGATTTAGGGTGTGGAAGGATGCTAGGGCAGCAAGGAGACACAAACATGAACCAAAGAACCAAAAAAATAAAGTAACACAAGCTCGCAAGCTCAAAATAAATTCACCAGAGTTTTGATATCATGAATAAAAGTTGATTACAAGAGGAGGAGGGATGGGGTATTTATAGAGTTCCCATGCCCTCACTAACCATGGTTACACTTGGGTTACAAGTCCTCTTCCAAATTGAAATACAAGTCCTTTCCTAGCTAGGTTAGAAAACTAAATCCCCATTAGGTTAGGAATTGACCTAGTCTTCTCCTTTTTCCTTCATGCTTTGACTATTCCACTCAAGGACACCTCTTGGATTTGGTCAACACTTCAAGGATGCCTAGGAGGGCGTGTTGGGCTTCTAGGGGCAGCAAGGGGCTGGCCCAAAGGGGCTTGGGTGCATGGGTTTGGGCCTCTCGAAGCTAGGGTGGCTTGGTAGCGTGGTAGCAGGAATATTCCATAGAATCTTGCTTCTTTAGGGCTTGGACTTGATTTCTTTGGACTTGGATGCAGGTGGACCTCTGGAATCATGGGTGCCCTATTCTGAGAATATGCACTGGCATCTGGAAGGGAACTGGGCATCTGGAGGGCATCTGGAAGGAATCAGGGTTTCCGGAAGCATCTTGGATCCTAGGTTGTCACACAAAATCCAATGGGCTGATGTAGTGGCCTCTGACTCCTAGATGTGGCCTGGTGGAATTCCAAAATATGGTAACCTCTTCTCTTGTACAAAAATTGAGCTCATATTAGATTCATAACTGATATACAAGACTCAAAATAATGACTAGGTTGAGGGTTGAGACAAATCAACTAACCTCAACTTATTACAAGACTCAATCTTAATTGATTACAAAATTTTTAAAAGTTTGACACATGACTAAGTAAACCATATGGGATCCATGGAGTTGTGTCTGATCCTGGTATCCCCACCAATTCTCCAGGGGCGGGAGGAACTCGACCCCGTCGAGTATTGGTCAATTTGGCTCAAGGAGGGTCTGGGATGAGGTGCTGCAAATCCGCACCAACATTCCACAAGTCCTCAAATTCTGGCTAACCTTGCCACCAGACCAAATACCGCTGACAGTCTCTATTCTGGGTACCGATAGCTTGATCATCCAGAGCTCTTTCAATCTTTACCTCAGCATAAGGCCAAATTATATGTGGTCGCTCTGGGGTGGGTTCTCTCTCAAAGAACGGGAGTGGCTTAAGGGGCTCACTGGGTATCACTACTGGCTCCCTAGACTTTACAAAGTCTGAGATGATGAAGGTGGAGCTAATACCTAAATCAGGTGATATCTCAGGTACATAGGCATTGGGTCTATTACTATTCATTATTTCGGATGGGCCAGCTTTGCGAGCAGAAAATTCTTGAACAGTCATATATTCCTCTGCAGAAAATTCTTCATCTTTCTTTTGGGAATTAGCCAAGTTGTTATTTAGTTCATTAATTATGCTCAACTCTTGACTAATTTCATGATGCATATCCTGTGCAAAGGCTAGTGTAGGTGCAGACATATAGATTGAGTCTATGGACTCGCATTCAGATGTTGTTTCATTACATATACCTATTTGTTTTAGTTGTTCTTTAGGGATTTGATCTTGGGCTTCCTCTATGAATAACTCTTGTAATTTCTCAGTTTCACCCATAAAGTTTGAACCTGGCTTACTTAATTCTTCAATTATTAAAATGGGTTCAGGATTAATTCTCATGACTTCCTTAGTGGGTTCAAAAGGGTCTACCTCTAACTCTTTAGCCTTAATTAGATTTACTCTTGGTTTTGCTCTAAGGCTACTAGAATTTCTTAAATTCTTAGGCTGACTGGGGTAAATTATAAACTTTTTCCCATGACGATGAAAGGTACAGATGTTGGTTCAACCAGATAAGACAGCATCATGATCATATAGCCATGGTCGACCTAGAATGACACTACTAACCTTCATGGGAAGGACATCACACCAAATCTCTTCTTCATATGAGTGCAATTTAATTAGGATTTGGCACCTAGACTTGATTGGTATAGAGGTGGAATCTATCCATGATACTTTATAGGGGTCAGGGTGTGGAACTAGGGTCAAGCCAAAAGATGTAGCTGTCTCAGTAGCAATGGCATTGACACAACTACCACTATCAATTATAATCTTACATACTTTATTCCCAAACTTAACAAAAGTCTGTAGGATGATAGTCCTACGCCAATCTTCCTTAGGTTGGGTTTGGGAATGATGGGGATCCAGGGCAGGTCTAGATATTTTTTCCATTTTTTCTTATTTTTTTGCATTTTTTATTTTTACTTATTCCCGCTATTCCACCTATTCCCTCTATTCCAGTTCTATCCCAATCTTATTCCCACCTTATTCCAGTCTTATTCCATCCTCTTCTCGTGATTTTAAAAAATCTTCAAAACCCTAGCCCATCGCTCCGCCGGCCCCAGATCCGGGCCGCCCAACCCCCGGCCGCCCCGCCGGCCGGTGCACGTTGGCCCCGCCCTCGCCGGAAATCCGGCGCCGCCGTCCACGCCCATGGGAAGACGAACGGACGTGGGAGGTGTCCGTCCACCCACACGTCGTCTGTCACCGCCAACCTGCCACTGGTCGCCCACCCGCCGTCCGCCGGCCCACGCCCGGCCGTCGCCGCCCTCGCCGGCACCCTTGGGCCCCATGCCCACGGGAAGACAAACGGACGCGGGAGGTGTCCGTCCACCCCTGCACCGCTGCCGGCCTGCGCCACCATCGCATACCTCCGCCGCCTACCTGCTGCCGCCCGTCGCCAATCCGTCGCCCGCTCGTTCGCCGGAGGCCACGCCGGCGCCCAGGGGGTCGCAGGACGGACTCGATATACCCTAGGTTATGTGGAAAAATGGAACACCCTAAATAAACTAGGATTATGGGAGGGATAAGAAGCCTCCCGGGACTAGGGCGAGCTAATACTAAAACCTAAAACAGTTGAACTCTTTTAGTTTTCAGTTTTCTTGGTGGAGAAACATGAGATGGAGGATAGGAAACATGGACACTCTAGGACTGAGGACTCACCTTCATGGAGAGACGTTGCACCTCAGGGCATCTCGCCCAGCCCACTACATGTAGTCTAGGGCGTCCCACCCATCTCACTACATGCAGAGCCTAGGGCATCCCACCCAAATCGCTACCTGGGGCCATAAAGAAAAATTCCTAGACCTAGAGGGGGACTCAATGGAAAAGGGGGATAACTAGGGCCTCGCGCCCCTCAACGCTCATATGCGAGTGAAGGAAGTGGGGTCTCACACCCCTCGACACCCGCAGGTGAAGGAAAGACGGGCCTCAGCCCAGAACCAGAACCCAGGGAAAACCCAAAATTTCATCGCATCAGAGCCTCAAGTAATCCTTCCATCTATCACTTGACTCATAGCTCAGCGAAGCAAGAAGATCTAGAGGTCTTGCATTTTAGTTCGAATGGCCTCAAGGATCAAGGGAAAGAGGGGGAGGCACTTCCAAGGACCTCCATGCCCATCCTAAGGCCCTAAAGTAGGCCTGGAGCAGTCAAGACCTAAAGAAGGCACCTGCACCATAATTGAATGAAGGTGGTATGGAACTGCACCAAGCTCATGGGACGAACTAGCCTACTTCCTCGCGGTCAAGATGAGCCCCCTGTACACTTCCAGGAATTCCTTGAAAGTACTACAAAAAAAAACGAGAGAAGAAAGAAGAAAGAAAAGAAGAAGAAGGGCTGAGTGAGGAATAGTAGCTGAAGAAAAAGAAAATGTTTTCATTAACAAAGGTCTTTTTACATTTCCTGGGTAGCACCCCCAACAAACTGGGGGTCCTCTCAGGATTCCAAGTACAAAAAGAAAGGAGAAAAGTCTTTGTGTCGATCACCGTCTCCTTCCTGGGCCAATGAGTGACCTCAGCCACTTGTGGGGCATCCTGAGCAGTTCAGGTTCTGCCTTGACTTCAGCCTCCTCCGACTCTAACCCCACCTCGATGGCAAGCTAGCCCTACTGCCCAAGGAACAGGAGAGAAGGCTGGATGTTGTCCAGCCCCTTCAGCTCGAAAAAGTGAAAGGCCTTGTTCTTGAAGTCTCTAAACCCCTAGTGGAAGGAGTCTAGAATGGCTTTGGCGACCTCATCCTTAAAGGCCTAGGATGCCATGAACCGGGGGATGGCCTCAGCAGTGATGGGGAACTAATATGCATGCAATTTTTTTTTTATGTTTTACATGTTGAGTTAGGTGATTAATTCCCAAATTTCAGATCAAAATTATTTGTAGAGAATTTTGTATGAATTTTTGAAGATCAGCATGCAGATTAGGACCTAGAAAAGTAGCAAAGATGATGCAGAACAAATAAAGGGATGCGATGCGGAAGTAAATTAAGATTAACTAATTTTTTTTGTGGTTTTTATATGTTTGTAGAAGTTGGCTTTAAATCAAAGAAAAGTTAACCTAATATTGAAAGATACTAATATGATAATTGAAAGCACAACTTTAAGGAAGCTAAATTATCAGAGTAATTCAGAAGCAACGGATCGCTGGGGGTTGAGAAACTCCCAGACCTAGGGTTTCACTCCGAGCTTTCAACAGAACAGAAATAAAGAGAAGGGAAGGTTTATCTAACCAGACAATGATCTTCACAGATTTTGGTGGAAGAACTCTCCCGAGCAGATTGTTGGATCCTCGGAGTCGGATATCTTCGTAATGGATCCTCCAATACTGGTCCTTTGGCAGGTTGGCTTCTCCTGAACTCAAGATCTGGAAGAGAAAAAAAATAATTGATGGAATCAGAGAGTCAAGGAAAAGATTTACCAGGTTGATGAACTTGAAGATCGAAATTGCTGAAAACTGGATTCTCCTGGATGCTGATGTGATTTTCCTTGGAACTTGCTCTGGATCTGAAGTAGCCGGACTGGATCTGGATGAAGGTGGACGGCCTGGACTTGTAGAGAGAGAGAGGCCGTGGGAGATGGATGGAGCTAGGGTTTGATGGATTGAAAATAATGAAGGGTGGCTAGGGTTTTGGAATTTCAAGTGGCTAACCTAGGGTTTTGGATAAAGATGGAGATCTCTCACCTCCTCAAGGCTCCAATGGAACCCGGATTACCCCCTCACGGAGCTCAACACTTAGAATAGTGCGGAAGAAGAGAAACCTAGGTCACTCAACACAAGGGAATAGCAAAAATAATTTTTCTTCATTGCTTTTTTTTTTCTCAACTTACAAGAGGGATGTAATTTATAATGCTTTACAAGGGAGAAGGGTTTCATATTTTCCCATGTGGGACTAAAGGAGGGGATCTCCAAATTAGGGCAAATCCCTTACTTATGGTTGGCCAAAATACCAAAAAATTAGGATTTGGGTTATAAATGGCAGGTAGATGGTGCCACCTTGCTTGATTTTTTTTCAAGAAAATTTTCTTCCTTCCCTGGATGAACATTTTTGGACTCCTCCTTTTCTTCCTCCCTAAGTCAAGGCTCTTCCCATCTTTGTTTTAGGTGTTTTTGGCAGGTAATGGGCGCCCCTTGATATTCTCTTCCAAGAAAAACTTCTTCCCTTCTTTGCTTGGAGTCACTTGGGAAAGTCTTGGCCGCCCCCTTGATTTGTGCTCTTCTCTTTATCTGGTGCATGAAAGAATGAGGTTGCCATCTGTAGAGTGGGGACCAAAGGCTGCTGGATGTGGATATGGCGCCCCCTGGACTGGGAGTGTGGCTGGGAGTGTGGTGTCCACTTGCCAGGTCTTGGGAGAAAATGTAACATCCCCGGTTGAAACCCTAGTCCACTACTGAGTCAACATGACTCAACAAAATAAAAATGCAGGTAATGTAGACTCAAGCTAAATTGAGTTGATCTAGTCAACTCTTATTACAAACCAAAAACCCTAATTCTTCGGGCAAGGTTAATCAGAGATCCAGATGGAGCTCTGAAGTCTTCTTCTGAGTCTGGTGCCCGCACCAATTCTCCCGGGGTGGGAGGAACTCGACCCTGTCGAGTAAGGCTCAAGTTGGCTCTGGTATCTCTCCAAGAGGTCTGGGTCCAATTCTTGTAATTCTTCTCGGGAGATCCAAGAGTCATCAGAATCTGGCCTTCCTTGCCAGCGGACCAGGTACCTTTGGTATCCTCGATTACGAGTAGAGATAACCTGATCATCCAGGATCTTTTCAATCTGCTCTTTCCTCACAGGCCAGTTTGTTGGTGGACACACAGGGTCGGGATCACTCTCAATGATAGGGTTAGGCTCAAAAGGCTCACTAGGAATCACAGCTGGCTCCCTGTACTCGACTAAGTCTGTAATGTTGAAAGTAGAGCTAATGCCTAGTTCTGGAGGCAACTCGAGCACATAGGCATTGGATCCTACTCTCTTTACCACTCTAAATGGTCCAGCTCCTCTAGCATGTAACTTTCTAACGGTTCCAGGAGGAAACCGTTCAGGCCTTAACCTAATCATCACATAGTCTCCCTCAACAAAAGTTTTGACTCGCCTTTGAGAATCAGCCAACTTCTTATAAGTTTCATTGCTTAAATTTATTTTGGCATGAATTTCTTTATGCAAGTCTTTTACATGCTATGCAAGTGCATCAAGAGACTTGTGTGTGTGGACTAATAGTGAAATCAGATCAAGTGGTGTGTGAGGCTTGTATCCATGAACAATTTCAAAGGGACTCTAGCCTATAGACCTATTGATCGAAACATTATATGCAAATTTAGTCCTGGGTAAATACAAATCCCAACTCCTGGTATTCTCACTTAACCAAAATCTGAGACAATGTCCTAAACTCGACTGACGATGCATTCCTAAAGAATGGACTTTATTCAAAGGAACCCTAGGTCTAAACCTAACAAACTACGGCTCTCTAGGTTTGACCTTGGGTCGGAGGATGGCATGCAGAGCATGAAAACTTATCATGGGTGCCTAGTAGGTGCCATAAGGTCTTCCAGAAGTAGGTGGCAAACCTAATAGGTTCTGACACGTGGTTCACTCTAAAGACTTCGACAAAGTATACTTGGATGGTGTAAGAAGCATTGGAAGTCCTAGAGAAAGGGAGGAAATATGAGGTGGAGTCTTGAATTACCTGCTGATTAAAGGTGGTGACCTGAAGGTTTGAATGGTGATCTATGAGTGTCAACTGGTCATCCTTACGAAAGGAAAAGTTTGCTATTCCTAGGAATGGATCAAGAGATGGTTCGGGGAGTAGCCTAGGACATGTGATTGCAATAGTTAAGGTTTGTTCTCTAAGCAAACAATGATCCACTTTCTCAAGAAATGGATTAAAGAATGATTCATGGAAGGGCCTATGGATGATGACCTCAAGACTTGAAATTTGACCTATGGGTGAGGAAAGGTATACTCTATAGAAGGGTAGGTCAGTCATGCAAAGGAAGGGGTCTGGGGCCATAAGGAGGACTTCTACAGGACTGGGTGAATCAATCCGCTCAAGATAAGGATGTTCAACTGAGATTACGGGAGTGACCTTAGTGGCTGGGCATGGGACAAGGTCCAATTGTAAGAGGCTTGATTCAGTCATCCTAAGGAGAGGATCTACCATAGGGTGGGCAAACTTAAACAGTTTAGTGCAAAGATCTTCAATTGGTACTTGGGGAATGACAGTCATTAGAGGGTACGAACTAATAGCTCGGGCTAACACTATAAGTTCTTCCTGGGGGTATTTGACTAAAGGAACCTGGTTCTCACAAATCTCTTGAATTTCTGAACTAGGTCCTACCAGTTGGTTGCTTTCCAAGGTCTCCTCAGGTAAGGAACCAATAGTATCAATGTCACATTCTTCAAGTTCTTCCCCCTCATATTCATCAACTAGACTCAAGCCAGCATCATATACTTCCTCGATGCCATCTTCAATGGGTTTCGGGTCAGTGGTAATCGGGTCAACTGATTCTAGGCTTGTCATACCTAACCTTTCTTCCTCATTGGTAGGCTTGGGTTCTCCCTCATTAATGTCATCCTTAGGATTCTTACCACTTAGCTGTGCACAAGCCAGTCCTATGCATGGGCACTGACTAGATTTATGGCCTCTTTCTTCACAAAACAAACATTCTTGCGATATAGGAACCTGGGTCACACTGGGTTTCAAGCTAGTAGAGACCTTACTTGGGCATGGGTGTGGATCTAAATGGTTTGATCTAGAAGACTTAGGTTGTTGAGTGACTGGTCTAGAATATTGTAAGGACCTCTCATAGACACGATCCACACTATAGATATCATGGTTAGGCTTCCTAAGGTTATGCTCGGGATCACAGTATAAGGTCCTCTTAGGCTCCTGGTATGGATGAGGTTGGGGCCTATTAAATTTTGGATCAGGGATCCAATTTTGATGTCTACGTTTCTCAAGGACTTGGACTTGATCCCTAAGCTGGGTAAAATTCTCATGGACTTGTTCTTTACACTGGGTAACAGTAGCAGTCAAATCCTGGCTTAACTTGTTCATGCTCTCAGTAAGAGCTCTAACCATGGCCTCTAAATCAGGTTGGGTTTGACCAGGTTGATATGGCACTCCGTTTCTGGTAGACATGATGATTCAAGCAAGCACACAAAATGAGACTAGACTAAATCGACTACTGGATCACTAGACCTAGAGTCCAAACTAGATGCCCAATCAGAGTGGCAAGCTAGCCTGTAGTAACTCAGGACTCAGCCAGGCAGGTGTAAGGAGAGTGTTAGGTCCCTGATCGCCAATCCTAGACACCAATCAGTGATTGGCCAGGTAGGCGGACCAGCACACAAGCCCTTCGGGACGTAGTCCCTGAACCACCGTTCTAGACACTGAGTGCTAAGCACACACAGAATAACTCAGCAAACTGACTCAACACTAGCCTAGACCCGACCAATTGGTGTCCCTAGCCCACTAGGGCAAATTAGGTCTAACTGATTTTAAATTAGGTCTAGGTTCGAATGATTGGATGGTGGTTTTGGGCTAAGGAGAGGTAATCAACTCCTCCCCTTATCTTAGATGCTCAATTGCCCTTAAGTAAATTATGAGATGATCACTCCAAAAAAGAATTGAATTGCAGAACACAAAAAACAGAGTTGCTGTATTTTAATTCTCAGAGTTTTACCGAAACCAATAAATCGCAAAAAAAATTATGGAAAATAGTATCAATTATACTGGTTTCAACGAAGCAAAAATCATGCAATTCAGAGTTTTATGCAGGGAGAAATAATTCAGATAACAGGGCAATTACGGGCTGCAACTAGATTGTCTTCCCCGTTTATAATCCCTGCTACGAAGTTATAACCCAATGGATCCCCTACACGCCCTAGGAACACCCCGTGGAATGGGAAGAGGAGGCTTGCACCTCGCTTAGTTCCTAGGACCGGACGTCCTGGGGAGTCTACTTCGAGCAGACAAAATAAAAAGAGAACAATCAAAGCAAGCAAGCAAATCAGAAACCCTAGACTGGGCTCTTATACCAAAAATGATGCAGAACAAAAGCTCTGATACCAAAATTGATGCAGCACGAAAGCTCTGATACCAAAAATGATGCAGAACAAATAAAGGGATGCGATGCGGAAGTAAATTAAGATTAACTAATTTTTTTTGTGGTTTTTATATGTTTGTAGAAGTTGGCTTTAAATCAAAGAAAAGTTAACCTAATATTGAAAGATACTAATATGATAATTGAAAGCACAACTTTAAGGAAGCTAAATTATCAGAGTAATTCAGAAGCAACGGATCGCTGGGGGTTGAGAAACTCCCAGACCTAGGGTTTCACTCCGAGCTTTCAACAGAACAGAAATAAAGAGAAGGGAAGGTTTATCTAACCAGACAATGATCTTCACAGATTTTGGTGGAAGAACTCTCCCGAGCAGATTGTTGGATCCTCGGAGTCGGATATCTTCATAATGGATCCTCCAATACTGGTCCTTTGGCGGGTTGGCTTCTCCTGAACTCAAGATCTGGAAGAGAAGAAAAACAATTGATGGAATCAGAGAGTCAAGGAAAAGATTTACCAGGTTGATGAACTTGAAGATCGAAATTGCTGAAAACTGGATTCTCCTGGATGCTGATGTGATTTTCCTTGGAACTTGCTCTGGATCTGAAGTAGCCGGACTGGATCTGGATGAAGGTGGACGGCCTGGACTTGTAGAGAGAGAGAGGCCGTGGGAGATGGATGGAGCTAGGGTTTGATGGATTGAAAATAATGAAGGGTGGCTAGGGTTTTGGAATTTCAAGTGGCTAACCTAGGGTTTTGGATAAAGATGGAGATCTCTCACCTCCTCAAGGCTCCAATGGAACCCGGATTACCCCCTCATGGAGCTCAACACTTAGAATAGTACGGAAGAAGAGAAACCTAGGTCACTCAACACAAGGGAATAGCAAAAATAATTTTTCTTCATTGCTTTTTTTTTTCTCAACTTACAAGAGGGATGTAATTTATAATGCTTTACAAGGGAGAAGGGTTTCATATTTTCCCATGTGGGACTAAAGGAGGGGATCTCCAAATTAGGGCAAATCCCTTACTTATGGTTGGCCAAAATACCAAAAAATTAGGATTTGGGTTATAAATGGCAGGTAGATGGCGCCACCTTGCTTGATTTTTTTCAAGAAAATTTTCTTCCTTCCCTGGATGAACTCTTTTGGACTCCTCCTTTTCTTTCTCCCTAAGTCAAGGCTCTTCCCATCTTTGTTTTAGGTGTTTTTGGCAGGTAATGGGCGCCCCTTGATATTCTCTTCCAAGAAAAACTTCTTCCCTTCTTTGCTTGGAGTCACTTGGGAAAGTCTTGGCCGCCCCCTTGATTTGTGCTCTTCTCTTTATCTGGTGCATGAAAGAAGGAGGTTGCCATCTGTGGAGTGGGGACCAAAGGCTGCTGGATGTGGATATGGCGCCCCCTGGACTGGGAGTGTGGCTGGGAGTGTGGTGTCCACTTGCCAGGTCTTGGGAGAAAATGTAACATCCCCGGTTGAAACCCTAGTCCACTACTGAGTCAACATGACTCAACAAAATAAAAATGCAGGTAATGTAGACTCAAGCTAAATTGAGTTGATCTAGTCAACTCTTATTACAAACCAAAAACCCTAATTCTTCGGGCAAGGTTAATCAGAGATCCAGATGGAGCTCTGAAGTCTTCTTCTGAGTCTGGTGCCCGCACCAAAAGAAGGACCGCCGGGGCTGAGAAGCCTCGGTTAGGGCAAGTTCTCCTACAATAAAACTACTGGAGGTAGAGGGGTGTACCTGACAATGTCTGTGAAGATCGCAGTGAAGGGGTCTCTCGTTCCTCGACGGATGCGGCCTGGAAAACCGAGCCAAAGACCCGCGGATACCCGGCTTTCTGCTCGGTGATCCGATTGAGGCTTGGCTGGAGTCGTTGGATTCGTAGGAACTCAGGGACCTGCAAACGACCTATCAGGGGTTAGAAAGCTCACAAAGGAACAAGAAAACAAAGTAAAAATAGCAAGGGAAGGCTTCTTTTGGAGTGGGCATCCAGGGATCTGGAGGGTTTGTTGGCAGTAGGAAGATGATTGCAAACACCGGGAAGAAGAACTCTCACAAACCCCTTTATGCACACAGCAGGGTATCACACCACTCAATAGAAGAACTCAAGGTTTTCATTCATCAAAAATTCTCCTTCATACAAGAGGCTAGGGTCCCTTAAATAGACCCTTAACCTTGGGCTCCAAATAAGGGTACATAAGTCTTTACATAAGAATCCTTTTCCCTCTCAAACCCTAGCTAGAAAATAAGGAAATATTAGGTAGAAAAATCCCTAAAAATTTTCTTGACTTGGTCAAGACTCCAAGGATGCCTAGGGGGGCGTGTTGGGCTTCTAGGAGCAGCAAAAGGCCGGCCCAAAGGGGCTCGGGTGCATGGGTTTGGGCCTCTGGAAGCTGGGGTGGCCTGGTAGCCAGGTAGCAGGAATATTCCCTGATATCTTGCTTCTTAGGGGCTTGGGCTTGGCACCTGGGCTTGATTTCTTTGGGCTAGGATGCAGATGGACCTTTGGAATCGTGGATTCCCTTATCTATGAATATACTTTGGCATCTGGAAGGGAATCTGAGCATCTGGAGGTCATCTGCAAGAAATCAGGGTTTTCTGAATTTTCCTCCTGGGGTCTTCAAATCTTCAAGCTAGGTTGGACTTGGGCTATACTTCCATGTCTTCAATCTAGTTGGACTTGGTCTTCACTTGTATGATATAGTCTTGAGTTTTCAGTATGCTTGGACAGGACTCAAAAAAATAAAATTAGCTCAACATGAGCTGACTAGCATTGGACTGAACTAGCTCAACATGAGCTGACAAGTACAGAACTGAAATAACAACTCAAAATACTCAAATAACAACTAAAATAGACTCAGATGAGCTAAGCCCTTATTATAGATGGACTCATAAATTATTGATCAATTCACAGAGGATTGAAAAGCCCCTATCTTATTCTGGTGCCTCCGGTGTCCCCACCAATTCTCCCGGGGTGGGAGGAACTCGACCCTGTCGAGTGAAGGTCAGACTGGCTCACATATCTCTCGAGAAGGTCTAGGTTGAGGTGTTGCAAGTCCTCTCGAGAAATCCATGAATCGTCCGACTCTGGCCGGCCTTGCCATCGGACCAGGAAGCGTTGATAGTCATGGCCCTGGGTCGTGATGGCTTGATTGTCTAGGATACGCTCGATCCGTTCTCCTCTCTCATGCCAAATTTGTTTGTGGACACTCTAGGTTAGGGTCACTCACAATGAAAAGGAATAGGTCCAAAGGCCTCACTAGGTAGCGCTGCCGGTTCCTTATACTCAACCAGGTCTGTAATATTGAAGGTAGAACTAATGCCCAAATCCGAAGGCAAGTCTAACACCTAGGCATTTGATCCAACCTTCTCTATCACTTTAAAAGGTCCGGCTCTGCGAGCATGAAGCTTCTTTTAGGGCTAAGCCTAACCAAGATAAAATCCACTACATCAAATTTTTTGATCCATCTTCGGGAATTAGCCAGTTGTTTTAACATTAGTGCGGGTGGTGAACATGCTAGGCACATGCAGACTCCTAACAAGATGATGCAAAGGACTCAAACCTACACCTAGCAGACTCGACTAAAGAGGTTTATTAGGTCTTAACTACCACTTGGGCATGGGGGCATGAGTCGTGGTTGATGGATGACATGCAGAAGAAAATTTGCTAGTAACTCCTAATAAGTGCCAGAGGGTCTGCCAAAAGTAGGTAGCAAATGGGATGGGCTCTATGGATCCTTGCAACCTAGTAACCTCAACAAAATGTAACCTAATAGTTCTAGACACATGAGAAAACTCAGGAAAGGATAGAAAATAGGAAGTGGGTTCAGAATTACTCTGGTAGGGTGGAGAAAAAGGTTCTGGGTTAGTTGGATAAAGTAGAATCAAAGAAGGCATGTCAGGGACTAATCCTAGACTAATGAGGTTAACCTTATGGGGTTGCGATATATCTACGGGGTTTGTATAATGGAAGGATGGGTTATTAATCTCAGGAAAGAGGTCCTTAATGGGAACTATAGGAGGAGACTCATCCTAAGGGTACTGATTCAAAGAGATCAGGTCCTTAATAAATTCTTCTGGTTCTTGTATTTTAGGACTAGACTCTATAATTTGGCTCTCCTCTATGGTTTCCTCAGGTAAGGCTCTAGTAGCAGTACCTAGATTCTCTTCCTCTATTTGTTCTTCCATTATAGCTTTAGGTTGGATATGGTCAAGGTCAACTAGCTCTGGGTTGGTTTCTACCTGGGTATCTACTGGGTCAGCTAATTCTAGGTCTACTAAAGGTGTCTCCTCTTCTCCCTCATACTCATCCACTAAGCTCACATCAGCTTCATACACTTCCGCATTAATGTAAGCCTTGTGAATCTCAGGAATGGTTGGAGAAGGTCGGCTAGCAGGAAATTGGTTAGGTTCTGGTCTCTGATTATGGGTACTACTCCTAGTAGGTTCAGGTTGTATAAGAGGTAGTGGCTCACTATTGGGTTCATATTTAGGGATACTAATCCTATGGGGTTCAAGTTGACTAGGGGAAGTATGACTAGTACTAGGCTGATACGTAGGGGTTATGGGTTCTCTAGGCTCATAGGACAAGGGTGCAGATCTATGGGTCATGGGATTATAGGATATGGGGTCATATGATTTTGGGTCAGCTCTATGATCAGGTTCTAAGGATGGATCAAGGTATGGGGTCCTCCTAAGGTTGGGCTCTCTATATGGGTCAGGATATTGGGTCCTCCTAGGATTGGACTCCCTATATGGGTCAGAATACTGGGTTCTCCTAGGGTTGGACTCCCTATATAGGTCAGAATATTGGGTCCTCCTAGGGTTGGACTCCCTATATGGGTCAGAATATTGGGTGTTGGGTCTACTAGGCTCATAGGGTGTGGGTGCATAGGATCTATGATCATGGGATCTAGAGTCATAGGATCTAGGTTCATAGGTTATGGATTCATAGGTTCTAGGTTCATAGGATTTGGAGTCATAAGATCTATAGGTTGTAGGTATACTAGGCTTGTAGGGAGAGGGTAAATAGGATCTATCTTCCTGGTCTATAAAATCCTGATTGAGTCTTCTAGGACTAACCTTAGGGATTGGGTCATGACGATGGGCTCTCCTAGGTTCAGCCTCAAGGTATGGATCAAGGTTTGGGGTCCTCCTAGGTTGAGGATTGTAGTACGGGTCAGAATAAGGGGATCTCCTAGGTTCGACCTCATGGTATAGATCAGGGTTTGGGGTTCTCCTAGGTTGAGGGGACTCAGGATCTGGCTCAGATTGTGACCCATGGGTTCTTGCTATGGTCCCTACACGGCCTCCTAACAGGTCAAACCTTTTGGCAAGATGGTCAATTCTATTGTTGGTTTGGGTACCAGACTGAGTTAACTGGGTAGTCATCTGGGCCATTTGATCAGCTAGGGCTTTTATTTGGGCTTGTAAGTTTTCCATGGGTTCAGACATTTGTGAAGGAGGTGGGTGATATGAAACTCCTGATCTAGTGCTCATACAAGACTCGATCAGACCGACTATAGCTGACTAGACCTAGAGTCCAAACTAGATGCTCAATCAGGGTGGCAAACTAGCCTATAGTAACCCTGTACTCAGCCAGGCAGGTGTAAGGGGAGTGTTAGGTCCCTGATTGCCAATCCTAGACACCAATCAGAGATTGGCCAGGTAGGCGGACCAGCACACAAGCCCTTCAGGATTGAATCCCTAAACCACCGTTCTAGACACTGAGCACAAGGCACACACAGGTTAACTTGACACAGTGATCTAACACTAGCCCGGACCCAACCAGTTGGTGTCCCTAGCCCACTAGGGCAAATTAAGTCTAATTAATTTTAGGTTAAGGCTTGGGACTGAATGCAAGGGATGTGGTTTTGGGCTAAGGAGAGGTGATCAAATCCTCCCCCCATCTGATATAGCAAGAGTGCCCTTAAAAGTAAATTATGCAATGATGGCAGGCAGATGAGGATGCAAATTAGGGTTTAGATATTTTTTTGGTATTTCTGGAAAATATGTATTTTTTTTTGGTATTTTTTAAATAGAAGAAAACTTTCAAATCATGGCCTAATATACTGGAAATATACTAAAATTAATAAATATGCAAAAATTCCTAAACAAAACCCTAAAACTTCCAAACTTGTCTTGCTAAAAAAAATAGAGCCGAAAATTTGCAGGCCCTATTTCAGCTTGCAGAAAATTCACAGGCCATAATAAAATCTGGAAAAATTTTAAAAATTACTGTGAATTATGATAAATCCAGAAATATAAATTTCAGAATTTTTGGAGTTTTTAATAGGGAGAAATAATTAAAATAACAGAGTATATACGGACTGAAAAATTGCAGAAAACAAGCCCTAATCTAAGCTCTGATACCAAATGATGGGGAACTAATATGCATGCAATTTTTTTTTGTATGTTTTACATGTTGAGTTAGGTGATTAATTCCCAAATTTCAGATCAAAATTATTTGTAGGGAATTTTGTATGAATTTTTGAAGATCAGCATGCAGATTAGGACCTAGAAAAGTAGCAAAGAAGGACCGCCGGGGCTGAGAAGCCTCGGTTAGGGCAAGTTCTCCTACAATAAAACTACTAGAGGTAGAGGGGTGTACCTGACAATGTCTGTGAAGATCGCAGCAAAGGGGTCTCTCGTTCCTCGATGGATGCGGCCTGGAAAACCGAGCCAAAGACCCGTGGATACCCGGCTTTCTGCTCGGTGATCCGATTGAAGCTTGGCTGGAGTCGTTGGATTCGTAGGAACTCAGGGACCTGCAAACGACCTGTCAGGGGTTAGAAAGCTCACAAAGGAACAAGAAAACAAAGTAAAAACAGCAAGGGAAGGCTTCTTTTGGAGTGGGCGTCCAGGGATCTGGAGGGTTTGTTGGCAGCAGGAAGATGATTGCAAACACCGGGAAGAAGAACTCTCACAAACCCCTTTATTCACACAGCAGGGTATCACACCACTCAATAGAAGAAATCAAGGTTTTCATTCATCAAAAATTCTCCTTCATACAAGAGGCTAGGGTCCCTTAAATGGACCCTTAACCTTGGGCTCCAAGTAAGGGTACATAAGTCTTTACATAAGAATCCTTTTCCCTCTCAAACCCTAGCTTGAAAATAAGGAAATATTAGGTAGAAAGATTCCTAAAAACTTTCTTGACTTGGTCAAGACTCCAAGGATGCCTAGGGGGGCGTGTTGGGCTTCTAGGAGCAGCAAAAGGCCGGCCCAAAGGGGCTCGGGTGCATGGGTTTGGGCCTCTGGAAGCTGGGGTGGCCTGGTAGCCAGGTAGCAGGAATATTCCCTGGTATCTTGCTTCTTAGGGGCTTGGGCTTGGCACCTGGACTTGATTTCTTTGGGCTAGGATGCAGATGGACCTTTGGAATCATGGATTCCCTTATCTATGAATATACTTTGGCATCTGGAAGGGAATTTGGGCATCTGGAGGTCATCTACAAGAAATCAGGGTTTTCTGAATTTTCCTCCTGGGGTCTTCAAATCTTCAAGCTAGGTTGGACTTGGGCTATACTTCCATGTCTTCAATCTAGTTGGACTTGGTCTTCACTTGTATGATATAGTCTTGAGTCTTCAGTATGCTTGGACAGGACTCAAAAAAATAAAATTAGCTCAACATGAGCTGACTAGCATTGGACTGAACTAGCTCAACATGAGCTGACAAGTACAGAACTGAAATAACAACTCAAAATACTCAAATAACAACTAAAATAGACTCAGTTGAGCTAAGCCCTTATTACAGATGGACTCATAAATTATTGATCAATTCACAGAGGATTGAAAAGCCTCTATCTTATTCTGGTGCCTCTGGTGTCCCCACCAAGCAGCCTCTTTCTTGGCTACCTCATCAGTGCGATGGTCGCTATAGCCTTTTCTGCCACCGCCAAGGCCCTGGCTGCCTACCCCTCTAGCTAAGTCTGGAAGGTCTGTGCTCTCCCCTCGAGGTGGGCAACCTCCATCATAGAAGTAGCCACCTTTTCAGCTTGGTGGGAGCCGAACCCCCTCTCCTCAGCCAAGGTAGCCTCGAGCTCGACCAACTTTTTCTTAAGCTCAGCCACTTTGGCCAGAGAACCGTTCAGTTGAGCCTCCAACCTTCGGGCCCGACCAAATAGGTCTCGGGCCTTATCCCTCTCCCGGTGGAGGCGGGCCCCGAGCTTTTCCATTGCTCGACAGGCATCCCGTAGGAGCTGCATGTCAACCACCACCTGCACCAAGAATGACGATTGACACCCCCTGTGAAGAAGGTGAAAAAGGAAGTACATATTCAAAAATGGCTTACCGACTGCAACCGGGCAAAGGCCTCAGTGGTGAGCTCCACCACTAGCCTCCCTACCCGATTCTAGCGGTCCGACGACTGGATCAGGGTGTTGAGGATATCTTTCGCCACCCTCCCATCTTGGGATATCATAGAACCCATAGGAAGGATGACGGTGAACATCTTAGCTTCCTGGCTCAGGTGAAATCATCGTATTTATGAAACTATCACCAATGGCTCCAGCCCCAGGTCACAGAGGCAGTACCTTCATGGTAATGGGTCCCGCCTCACTTGCTGCTTCCGGCTGCGGTAGATTGTCGATGCATGTAGGGGCCACTGGAGATGGAGGTGGAGCCCCCTCCGTGGGCCTAGTTTCACTCCTGGGCTGCCTAGAAGGGGTTTGGACCATTGCTCGGATGGTGCACAAAAGGTAGCTGGCCCCCTCGCATTAGGGCCGTCGCAGGGCCCCTGTCTCAATTCCTCCTGGGGCTTCTTCCTGGGCTCCCCTTCGGGCTCTTCAGCAGTAGCCCTCTTTTGAGACATCCCACAAAGTTCCTCAAAGCTGAATTTCATCCCTATAACATAAGGCAGACTGGTTAACCCTATTCCTGGACCAGGCCCATGGTTGAGAGAAAAAAAGGCCCGATGATGAGTTTACCCTGGGCTAAGCCTGGGTGACCCCAGCTTCGACGAGATTCTGCTTGCACAGTAAATCCCGAGGAGATAGGACCTAGGAGGAGATGAGCCAGTCGAATATTTCTCTATCGACCAGCTCGATCGTAGATTATCAGTTAGGGAAAGTGTCTAGGTCACTCAAGACCCAGTCCGCTCCCTTAACCGAGGCAAAAAAGAACCTGTGCTTTCACCCCTTGATGGAGGTGGGCAAAAAGAGTTTGAAGTACCCCTTGTGAGGGGACATGAACCACCACTCGTCATCAAAGGGGTGGCGCTTCAAGGTGAACAATGCCCTAAAGAGGGAGAAACAGGCGATGATCCCATTATGACTATAGAGGATAATAAAGCAAAAAATGGTCTAGAAAGCATTAGGGGTAAGCTGTGCCAGCACCAGACGACAGTTGCTGAGGAAGGCAAAGAAAAAGATATGGAAGGAAAGATGAAGATACGCGAAGAAGAAGTCTTCGTACAAGGCTATCCAGCCCGGGCCACTAGAGATGACCCGATCTTCCGGTGATGCAGGACTACCAACTAAGATGATATGCAGGTGATTTTCTTTTTGTTGTTTTTATATTTTAGGATATTGATTGATTCCCGAAATGAAGCTAAGAGTAGACCTAGGGATTTAAGTAATAACAAGAGACTTTAGCTTGTAAATATAGTCCCTAAATAGTGATAAAGAAAAGGACCCCGGGATTGAGAAACCTTGGTAGGACTTAGCTCTAAGACAATATCCTACTTAGGAGACCAGGTGGTGCGGGCACCAGAATCAGAAAGAGACTCCAACCAATTCAAGCCCATTCCAAATCTTTATGGTTGGACTAGAGAGTCCAGTAACCTTTCTTTATTTTGAGTCCAAAAGAATCATGTAAGTCGAGTCCATGTTGGGTCCTGTAATCTTTCTTTTGAGTCCAAAATAATCATGTAAGTCGAGTCCATGTCGGGTCTAGTCTTAGTCCAATCCAAATGGGTCAACTAGCATCAAGCCTAAAGAAGACTTACAATGTATACCCCAAATCAAGACCAAAGCCAACTCAATTGGGGACCACATGCCACATCACTTGCGACACCTCAACTTGGGACCACATGCCATGTCAAGAGGGGCCCACATGCCACCTCACATGCCACCTCACCACAAGAGGGCGCCATCCCAAGTTCAAATTCAAGGAAGTTGGTCAAGGAGGATTTCAAGCAAGAAAATCAGCCCTCTCCCCTTATATTACTCCACTTGTTTGGGGATTTGAAATTTCAAAATTTGTGAGGCTTTATTTAAAGCCTTGGACGCCCCTTGTAAAGAGGAAAATTGATGAGTGAATACAAATTTCCAGCAATTTTCTATGTGTTTCTATGTGCCTATGTGGATCTTTGTGCCTAAGTGAACCTCTTCCTCTCCTCCATCATTTCTTCTCCCTAATCCTTCTCTTTTACTCTTCATCTTCCAAGCAATCCTCTTCCTTCAAAGTGAATTAAGGACATCCTCACAAGAAGAAGATCAACACCAACACAAGCTTCCACCATGGCGCCAAGGATCATTTCCAACGAACTCTCCTTTTGAGTTCCATCAATCTTCTCACTTCTAATTAAGTTTCTAATCATCTTGGTTTCTTTATTGCAGGGTTCTCTAGGCTCCAGATCCAAGAGGAAGGATTTCTTGCTACAAACCAGAAAGTTAGAAGGCCCATCTTATGTGGTATGATCTTTCATTTGAGAACCTTAAGAGCGAATCCCTTGTGCTTGAGATTTCAATGCTTGAACTCCTAGTCTTTTAAGATTGGGATCATTAAATAGGGCTAGCTTGACTTGTGTGCGAATTCTAATCTTGTCCTATTTCTTTAAGATTTTGATAGTCCTCCTAGCTGGGTTTAAGTATAAGCATTTAGGGTTTCTTATTTTGATCTCCTTGATCTTATATGTTGAATCACTCATATGCAAGTAGGAATTGCTAGTTAAATTTTGGTTAATCTCCTTTAGAGTCACATGATTGCATCCTCATCATGCATACCACACCATTCTTGGTATCAGAGCATGGTAGAATAAGTTCCTGATTGCATAGCATTAAGTCCTTGAAGTACTTGGATCGGGGGTGTTACCAGACCGTCCGGTCTTAGGAGAAAGTAGGGTTTAAACTCCCTCTCTTCCCATTCCACGGGGATCTCCTAAGGCATGTCGGAGTGTCATTGTGATTGACCCATGAAAAAGAAAGCCAAAGGACTTCTTAGATTTCATTAGTGAATTTTGCATTGGGCACGTTCTGTTTTTCTGCTTGCTGTATTTTCTGTAGACTGACTGTAATCCGCCTGCAACTCCAAAGGCAAGTATCACATTCCTCGTTGGAATATTTTTTTCCCTGTTCCATTTTAAGTTTCTTATCACCGTTTTAGATTTCAATCTGAGAAAAAAATTATAAAAAAAATGAAAATTCCTGCAGTCCATTAGTGTTATTAGGGTTTCTGTTCTGTTCTGTTCCTTTTCATTATCTCCATTTCAGAATCTGCCTAGAATAGTACAGATTTTATTTTGAATTTTTGTTTCATCTAGTATGTCATATAGAAGTTAGGAGTTTTCTGTGATTTTCTTAGATTTTTCTGATATTTTTTTCTGCACTTATCAACACACTTTTAAACTGCAACACACTACTTCTGCACCTGAAATTTGAAATTTGCATGCATCTCATGACAAATCAAATTAAGGGCATGAAATTGACATAGGGTCAGGATTTCATCACCTGTCCCTAGCCCAAAAATCACCAAATTGCATATCGACCCAATCCCTAACTAAAATTGATTAGACATTAATTGCCCTAGTGGGTTAGGAACATCAATTTGGTCGAGCCCGGGTTATTGTCAACTCATTGTGTCAACTAGTCTTGTGTGTGCCCTATTACTTGGTGTCTAGAATTGGGACTAAGGGCTTGGGTGCTGACCCGTCTATCGGGCCAATTCCACAGAGCCTAGGTAGGCCAGAGACAGGATCTCACACTCCCCTTATTCTAAAACCTGGCCAAGTATAGAGTTACTACAATCTAGCTTGCCACCTTGATTAGGCAACTAGCTTGGAACTCTAGGTCCAGTTCAATTCAATTGGGAAAGCTTGTGCAACCCATTTCTTCATCTATTATTGAAAGCTGGTGTCAAGGATAGAGGTTAAGTGGCTCAAGCCTAAGCGGTTCTTGTGGTTTTTAATTAGGACCCAGTGAAAGCTGGGGGAACCTCCCACAGACCCACCTCCTGACTGGCCAGTGGAAGAGAGTAGCTGTTGATTTGATTGTATCTAGTCAACTCAGTTTATTTGGACTAACCGGTTTAGAAAACTCGTAGTTCGGGTCTGAGACTAATTGTTTGCATGACAACTAGGTCAGGCACACCTTACCACCCTTCACAAGCCCAACCTAGTTCATCCATGGATACTAGTATGGAAAGCCTTATGAGAACTATGATCGAGAAGATGGACCGTTTGGATGCTAAATTTGGTCAGTTCGAGGAAAGGGTAGGAACCCTAGAAAAAGCTAGGTTGACCCCAACTGAACCACCTTCATCCAGATTACCTTCAGTTCATCCTAGAGCCCAACGACAGGAACACACACCTGACCCAATTCAAAGAAGACCGCATCAGGATTATGTTGATCATACTCCAGAGCCACCTCCTAGAAGGCCTCACTATGATACTTTTGATCAGGATGATCGGGCCCTAAGGAACATCCATCTAGATGCACCAACCTTTGAGGGAAGCTTAGATCCTAAGGTGTACACAGACTGGGAGGCTGACATGGACCAGTGTTTTGACTGGTATGATATGTCTGAAGAGAGAAGATTTAAGTTTGCCAAAATCAGACTAGTTCGTCAGGCTCGGTTATATTGGAGAAACGTGGAACGCATATCAAGGCAAAGGGGAGATTTACCTATAGCAACATGGAGAGATATGAAGAGAAAACTTAGAGAGAAATATCTGCCTATGTCTTATCAGCAAAGGTTATTAGATCAGTGGCAACGATTTGACACAGGATAACAAGACCATTTCTGAATACGTTGCTAAATTTGATGAGTTTGTGATGCGATGCAACGTAGTCGAGTCTGAAGCAGCCACTTTATCAAGGTTTAGATCAGGGTTGAATGATGATATAAAAGGGGAACTGTTTTTAAGGGAAGTCCATGATTTAGATCAGGCATACCAAGTTGCCATGGACTATGAGAGGTTTCAAAGGAGAGCTACATTTAGACGACCTGAACCTATTAGGTTTAACCCTTCTAATAGCAGGCCTAGTTCAGTCCCTGGTACAACCAATAGACCAAGATCCAGCTCGAATCCAACCCTTAGACACAACCCTGCCATTTCTCCAATTTCTAGAGAAGACAAAGGAAAGAGCCCTGAAGTTCGAGGTGAGAGGGAGCGAGTCTGCTATAAGTGTCATAAACCAGGTCATTTCGTGAGCCAGTGTCCTTCTAGAGCTTTACATATAGGGGAGGCAGAAGAAGGTGAATCAGAACCCCTGGAGAATGATGAAGAGGAGGTTTATGAAGCAGGGGATTGCTTGGCTGATGAGTATGAAGGAGATGAAGAGAACATAGACTCATCAGATTTGCTAGGAGTTGTGAGACGTATCATGACACAGACCAAGGAGCAAGAAGACTGGCGTAGAACTAGCATCCTACACACATTTGTTAAGATAGGAGAAAAGGTTTGTAAGATCGTCATCGATAGTGGAAGCTGTGTCAACGCCATTTCCACTAACGCAGCCAAAAGTCTAGGATTACCCGTTGTACCACATCCCAATCCATATAAGGTGTCCTGGATCGATTCCACTTCTATACCAATCAAGTCAAGATGTCAGGTTCAAGTCCAGTTTCAATCCTATCAGGAAAAGATCTGGTGTGATGTGCTTCCTATGGGGGTAAGTAGCATCATCTTAGGCAGGCCATGGCTGTTTGATCATGATGTGACCATCTTTGGTCGATCAAACTCCTGTGCTTTCAATTTCAATGGCAAGAAAATTGTCATTCATCCAACCCAGCCTAAGGATAATGTCAAGAGAGGAGCTAGCAGCTTGAAAGATAAGAAGACTGGATTAAATTTAATAGGTGCAAAAGAATTAGAGCAAGATATCATGGAAGGAGCACCTATTTGGGTAGTAGCTGCTAAGGAAATTAAGGACCACAGCCCTGTAGAACACCCTCAAGAGGTGGTCCAATTATTGAAAGAATTTGAGGATGTGTTTCCAGAAGATCTCCCCGATAACCTCCCACCTTTAAGAGACATACAACACGCAATAGATTTAATCCCTGGAGCGACTTTACCTAATTTGCCTCACTATAGGATGAACCCAACTAAACACTAGGAGCTGCAAAGGCAAGTGGGTGAATTTCTTAGGAAGGGGTTTATTAAGGAAAGCTTAAGTCCATGTGCAGTCCCTGCTCTGCTGACCCATAAAAAAGATGGTACCTGGAGGATGTGTATAGATAGCCGTGCCATTAATAAGATCACTGTAAAGTATAGATTCCCAATCCCAAGATTAGACGACATGTTAGATATGATAGCTGGAACGACAATTTTTTCCAAAATAGACCTAAAAAGTGGCTATCACCAGGTTAGGGTTAGGCCTGGAGATGAATGGAAGGCCGCTTTTAAGACTAAAGATGGATTATATGAGTGGTTAGTCATGCCGTTCGGTCTGTCCAATGCACCCAGCACTTTTATGAGAATAATGAATCAGGTGTTAAAGGTTTTTATCGGAAGATTTGTAGTGGTCTATTTTGATGATATACTTATATATAGCAAAACAAAGGCAGACCACTTAACCCACCTGAAGCAAGTTTGTCAAGTCCTGAGAAAAGATAGTCTCTATGCCAATATCAAGAAGTGTGATTTCCTGACAAATAGAGTTATCTTTCTAGGATTCGTAGTCACATCTGAAGGGGTGTCCGCTGACCCTGCGAAAATTAAGTCAATAGTAGAGTGGCCTGTACCCAAGAATATCCATGATGTCCGTAGTTTCCATGGTTTAGCCACCTTCTATAGGAGATTCATTAGAGGGTTCAGTACGATAGTGGCTCCAATCACTGATTGTATTAGGAAGGGAAATTTCGAGTGGACTAAAGCAGCAGGTAAGGCCTTCCTAACAATTAAGGAGAAAATGACACAAGCACCTGTCTTAAGGTTACCCGATTTTACCAAGGTGTTTGAGGTTGCTTGTGATGCTTCTGGGGTCGGAATTGGAGGTGTCTTGAGTCAAGAGAATCACCCAGTAGCATACTTCAGTGAAAAGTTAAATGAGGCGAGACTAAGGTATTCCACGTATGATAAGGAACTGTATGCTGTAGTTCAAGCTCTACGATATTGGAGCCATTATCTTCTACCCTACGAGTTTGTCCTGTTCTCTGATCACGAAGCTCTTAGGTTCCTTAGTTCTCAAAAGAAATTAAACCCTAGGCACGGAAAATGGGTAGAATTCATACAAGCTTACACGTTCGTTTTGAAACATCATGCCGGTACTGAAAATAGGGTTGCTGATGCGTTGAGCCACCGTTCTATGTTGTTAACCTCTGTGAGCACTGAAGTAGTAGGGTTCGATAGATTGAAAGATGAATATCCCACATGTCCTGATTTTGGTCACATCTATCAATCTCTCCAACAAAGACCATCTAGTGAGCCTAGTGATTATACACTGTTAGATGGATACCTTTTCAAAGGAAATCAGTTGTGTATTCCCAAGACCTCTGTTAGGGAATTTCTGATCTGGGAAGTCCATGCTGGAGGTTTAGCAGGACATTTTGGCAGGAACAAAACCATCCTAGCAATGGAAGAACAATTTTTTTGGCCTGGTCTTAAAAAGAACGTTGCCCAGATCGTAGCTCAGTGTCGGACCTGTGCTATTGCAAAACAGCAAAGACAGAACACCGGTCTGTACACGCCCTTACCTGTCCCTAATGGTCCATGGCAAGATATCAGTATGGATTTTGTGGTAGGTCTACCTAAAACTTCTAGGAAACATGACTCTGTTTTTGTGGTTATCGATCGTTTCTCCAAAATGGCGCACTTCATCCCGTGTTCTCAAACTTTAGACGCTTCGAAAGTGGCCAAGCTTTTCTTAGATCAGGTGGTTAAGCTTCATGGTTTACCCAAGACCATTGTGTCAGATAGAGATGTCAAGTTCACTAGCTACTTCTGGAAAACCCTCTGGCACATGTTAGGTACTAAGCTGAAATTTTCTACGGCCTATCATCCTCAAACCGATGGCCAAACTGAAGTAGTAAACCGAAGCTTAGGAAATCTCTTAAGATGTTTAGTCGGCGACAACCTAGGAAACTGGGACTTACTACTTCCTCGCGCTGAATTTGCCTACAACAGTTCGATTAATAGGTCTATTGGGAAAAGTCCATTCAAAGTGGTCCATGGATACAGACCTAGGAAACCTTTAGACCTAATTCCATTACCAGTACATACACGAATATCTGAGTCTGCTGAGTCATATGAACAGCATGTTAAGGGTTTGCACAAGGAGATTAGTCAGAAGATTCAAACAAGCAATGAACTCTATAGGCATATGGCTAATTCACATAAACGGTTAAAGGAATTTAATGAAGGAGACTCTGTAATGATTAGGCTTAAACCAGAAAGGTTTCCTCTGGGAACTATGAAGAAACTCCATGCCCGGGGAGCCGGACCCTTCAAAATAATAAAGAAAATTGGACCTAATGCTTATGTAGTAGACTTACCACCTAGTTATGGCATTAGTTCTACATTTAATGTTTCCGATCTGAAAGAATACAAGGAACCTGCATTGATACCGGATGAACCTTTTGATCCTAACACTTCTCTTGAGAGTGAAATGCCAATTGAGTGTCCACCACCAAATATTCCTGAGCGAAAGGAAAGAATTGAAAGGATCTTGAATGACCATATCATCACTACTAGAAATAAGGGCTACCAACGCTATCTGGTTCGATGGCAAGGACGTCCTGAATCTGAAGATTCCTGGATCACCAAAGAGGACCTACAACAAATCGACCCGGATATATTAGAAACTTATCACTCGACATGGTCGAGTTCCTCCCACCCGGGGAGAATTGGTGCGGGCACCAGAATCAGAAAGAGACTCCAACCAATTCAAGCCCATTCCGAATCTTTATGGTTGGACTAGAGAGTCCGGTAACCTTTCTTTATTTTGAGTCCAAAAGAATCATGTAAGTCGAGTCCATGTTGGGTCTTGTAATCTTTCTTTTGAGTCCAAAATAATCATGTAAGTCGAGTCCATGTCGGGCCTAGTCTTAGTCCAATCCAAATGGGTCAACTAGCATCAAGCCTAAAGAAGACTCACAATGTATACCCCAAATCAAGACCAAAGCCAACTCAATTGGGGACCACATGCCACATCACTTGTGACACCTCAACTTGGGACCACATGCCACGTCAAGAGGGGACCACATGCCACCTCACATGCCACCTCACCACAAGAGGGCGCCATCCCAAGTTCAAATTCAAGGAAGTTGGTCAAGGAGGATTTCAAGCAAGAAAATCAGCCCTCTTCCCTTATATTACTCCACTTGTTTGGGGATTTGAAATTTCAAAATTTGTGAGGCTTTATTTAAAGCCTTGGACGCCCCTTGTAAAGAGGAAAATTGATGAGTGAATACAAATTTCCAGCAATTTTCTATGTGTTTCTATGTGCCTATGTGGATCTTTGTACCTAAGTGAACCTCTTCCTCTCCTCCATCATTTCTTCTCCCTAATCCTTCTCTTTTACTCTTCATCTTCCAAGCAATCCTCTTCCTTCAAAGCGAATTAAGGACATCCTCACAAGAAGAAGATCAACACCAACACAAGCTTCCACCATGGCGCCAAGGATCATTTCCAACAAACTCTCCTTTTGAGTTCCATCAATCTTCTCACTTCTAATTAAGTTTCTAATCATCTTGGTTTCTTTATTGCAGGGTTCTCTAGGCTCCAGATCCAAGAGGAAGGATTACTTGCTACAAACCAGAAAGTTAGAAGGCCCATCTTATGTGGTATGATCTTTCATTTGAGAACCTTAAGAGCGAATCCCTTGTGCTTGAGATTTCAATGCTTGAACTCCTAGTCTTTTAAGATCGGGATCATTAAATAGGGCTAGCTTGACTTGTGTGCGAATTCTAATCTTGTCCTATTTCTTTAAGATTTTGATAGTCCTCCTAGCTGGATTTAAGTATAAGCATTTAAGGTTTCTTATTTAGATCTCCTTGATCTTATATGTTGAATCACTCATATGCAAGTAGGAATTGCTAGTTAAATTTTGGTTAATCTCCTTTAGAGTCACATGATTGCATCCTCATCATGCATACCACACCACCAGGGAGTGCAAACCTGACAAAGCTCTGAAGCGCCTGATGCCGAGTTCACTCAACTAACAAATATGATCTGGAAGATCAAGTCCTCGACCCTGCGGATTCACTGGCTTTTTGTCTGGTGGTCCTAAAGGCAAGGAAGACCCGACTCCTTTGTTCGTGGTTCCTGAAGGACCTGTGAGCAACCTGAAGACAAGTTAGAAAACAATGAAGGAATGGGAAGGCAAAGAACAAGGGAAAGGGTGAAGAGAAGGTGGTGATCAAGGCAGGCTCTACTTGTTGGGCATCTAGGAGAATCTTCCAGGGACATCCAAGTTTGGGCAAAAGGGTTGGCTTCTTGCATAGGAAGAAGGTAACCCAGGTCCTCTCACCTCTCGATGTCCTAAAGGACAAAGGTACTCTCTCACAGAGTTCCAAGTCTAAGACAAGGGCTAAGAAGAAGAAAACTTCAACTATTTTTTTTCATTCATCAAAAATTATTTTTACAAGAGAGTTAGGGCCCTTTCTATAAGCACCAAAGTCCCATTTGAATTCAAATGAGAGGAGTTACAAAACATCATTCAATGGGGCACCCAAAAATCTAAATTTGAACTCTTGAAATTTGAAATTCTCTTGAAGCTTGGTCGACTTGACTTGGTGGAAAGGCTTGATTCGGGGAGGGAAAGGAAAATGTTGTCTTCATGACTTAAGGGGGTGCCCATTTGACTTTAGATTTCTTCCTTGGCTGACCATGATATTTGGAGAAATGCTTGATATATGGAGGGAAGTGATGGGGACATCACCAGCATGGATCCCAGAGCAAGCATGGATTTTGGAGTTGCACGAATCTCGGAGGATATCCAGAATAAATTTGTTTGGGATTTATCTTTATCTTTTGTTTGAATTTTGAATTAGGATTTGGTTGGATTGAGATATGGATAGGCTTATCTTATCCTATCTTGTATTTGAATTTGAGTCATCCCTATCTTTTTATCCTGTATTCAAATTCAAATGAGGGTTGGACAGGACTATAAATACCACCCTTTGTCCTTTGTAAAAAACCAGTTTGGTTAATCAAGTGATTTTTTTGAAAAGAGTTTTTCTTTTCGTTCGCCCTATATGGGGAGGGTGAGAGGCCCGTCTGTCCTTCGCCTTCGGGCGTTGAGGGGTAAGAGACCCTAGTCCTTCGCCTTCGGGCATCGAGGGGTGAGAGATCCTAGTCCTTCACTTTCAAGCATCGAGGGATGAGAGACCCTAGTTATCCCGTTTTCCCCGTCGAGTCCCCTCTAGGTCTTAGGGGTTTTTCTTAATGGCCCCAGGTAGAGATTTGGGTGGTGTTGCCCAGAGAGCAACCCAACAGGGGGGGTGAACTGGGTCTCTAAAAAAAATTTAAAGCTAAGCTTGATAAAATAAGTAGCAAACTTCACAAGACAAGATATGCAATTCAATTCAACAAGGTATTGAAATTAAAGTGCAATGCTCTAATGTAAAAGTGCAGCGGAAATTAAAAGCAATAAGCAAAATGTAAAGAGCAAGGAGGGAGAGAACAAGCAATCACAAACACAACAATCTATAGTGGTTCGGTGATAACAATGCACCTACATCCACTCCCCAAGATCTCCTTGGGAATTCACTATAATCCAATGATTACAGCCGATTAGTTTTTCGGGCTCACTAATCAAAACCCGACTTGTTTTCACAAGGCTCACAAGTCACAACCTCACTTGGTTTTACGGGCTAACCAAGAACCTAATTGGTTTTCACAAGGCTAACCAAAAACCTCCCTTGGTTTTCCGGGCTAACCAAGAACCTTAGTGGTTTTGCGGGCTAACCACCAACCTAATTAATTTTCAAGGCTTACCAAAAACCTCACTTGGTTTTTCAATAGGCTAACCAATAACCTTTACAAGATATAAGATAGAGAAATAAACAACCAATGTAAGCTTTCAATAATAAAGCAAATAAGTCGATGTAGCTCGATGTAGTGTTGCTTTGCTTTTGTTAAAGCCTTTTGAATGCCCAATATTGAATGATCTTCAATACACTTGATAGCTTTGAATGCTTGGAAGGCTTCCCTTTGCTTGAGAGTGGTTGAGCTTTGAATGAATAGGAGTTAAGGCTCTTCTCTCTTCTTTTCTCTTTAAACTCTTTAAGGATATTCAATACTTATCTTCTTAATTTGATTTGGAGCCTTTATATACCTTCCAAAGCCCCCAAAACTGAAATCTAGCCGTTATACTTGAAAAACTAGCCGTTGAGGGCATTTGAGAGAGTTCTGTGCTTGAAAAAACTAGTCGTTACTGTTGTCAGAACTCCATGTGTTGACACTTCCTCTTTATGTGTCGACACATTAGGTCGATACATATTCTTCTTGAGTCGATACAAGTTCAAAATGTTCCATTCAGATTCTCTGAAAAAATCAGCTGAGTCGACACATTCTCAGTTGAGTCGACATATTGAGTCGACACATAAGGTCCGTGTGTCAACACATCAACTATTCCTTCAACTTCTGCAAGTTCTATGGCTTGAAATTCTTAGGCGATGTGTTGATCCATGTATTGACACCTTGAGTTGACACATAAGGTCCATGTGTCGACACATCATCTATGCCATTTGAAATTTTGCTGTGTACTTGCCTGAGTCGACACACCTCTTCATGTGTCGTCACATCTGTCATGTGTCGATACCTTGAGTCGACATATCTTCAAAAAAGGTACAGAAATTGCTAAACTTGTACTGGAACATGTTTCCATTTGCCTTAGTCATCCATTCAACCAATTCTTTGAGTGTCCAAGTCTTGTTTTGTTTAGTCATTCCATTCAAACTTGGTTCTTCAACACAATTGGGCTTCTTCAAATTTTGTGAGCATCCTTTCCATGAAAACACACTTAAAGCAAATCATTAGTGCTCAAATTATACTTAACTATTTTGCTTATCATCAAAATCAATTAGTGGAGTCAACAATCTCTCCCTTTTTGATGATGACAAAACCCTTAAGTATAAATTTCTTTAAAAGTAAATCTTTAAGAGAATTGATCAAGATGCATAATATTGAAAGCATTAAGTATCAATCATTACTTAAAGATACAATCATTCAAAATACAAGTGATAGAATTTGAGCTTGTTTCAAAGATAGAGAGTATCAGAACTTAGTCAGAACTTTGATATTTATTTAAATGCATTAAAAACATGTATCATGATACACTTACAATGAAAATTTCAATAATTAACAAAGCTCCTCCTGAATTAATGATTCATAACACAATTTGTGAGAATCTTTTCAAAAACATTGAAAGAGGGGTTTTGAGAATCAAATTTACTTTGACAAAAGGTGAAGCTCCCCCTTTCATAAATTTAGGTTTTCAAAGTATAAAAGTTTTACTCCCCCTTTAGTTTGGAGAAGTAAACATGTAAACACATTTATACTTAAATAAAATCATGAACTACTTCCCCTTTTTGTTATCATTAAAAAGGTAGGAAGTAAAGGAAATGAATAAACAAGACAAAGCATAGTCATTGAATGTATAAAAGCAATTCAAGACATCATTTATGTTCATCAAAGATATAGAAATGAGAAAATACAAGATTTTTCATATATGTCAGGAACTTGTACATCAAGTACACAACAAGGATAAAAGTACATGTAAGCATGAAAGTAAACTATCTAGAAATATAAAACTATCTAGAAATATAAAACTATCTAGAAATACATCAATGTCCTAATCCTCATCCATCGAGTCATCAGAAGATGAATCAATCTCGATCGGTCCGGCATTAGTAAAAGATCGAGCTCGCAGCCATCGTGGTCGAAGATCTCGAAGTATGGTCCTGGTCGGCTGAGGAGGGGTACGGCATCCACGTCCACTGCGATGAATATAGGTCCAGCTTCTGGTTGAAGCAGTAGAGATAGAAGCTACATCCTCCGCAGGAACTGAACTGATCCGGCGAATCATCTCAGCAACAGCTAGAGCAGGAGTATGATCAAAAGTGGGGCCTGAATCGAGATGCTGAAAGCCAAGTGTATAAAACCCAAGCTCTTGAATGACTGATGAAGTATGAAGGGAAGGACTATCAAAAGTAGGTGTAATAGCTGATGATACAGGCGTATCAAGAACAACAGTATCAGCTGTAGAAAGTATAGATGTATCTACAATAGATGTATCAAGTGAGGGGGTCTCGATGATAGGTGTCTGAATGTCAGGAGAATCAATGAATGAAATATCCATGTCAGGTAGGTCAACAACAGGACTAAGAATAGGAATAGGAACTGGAACTGGAGTATGATCATCCAATCTGGAAGGATAGGATGAATCAGGTATCAGGGCAGGTGAGAAGGATGGGTCAACAGGTCTCATAGCCACATCATCCATCACCTCCATAACTGGCTCTAACATAAGATCATCAATATCAAACCAGTTTGAGTCAGTCACTGTATCTCCATCAATATCTCCAACAGTAGTACCTCCAACTCCTTCTCCAATAGTAGTCTCAGCACCAGTATCAATATCAGCAACTTCATCAGGTGGTGCTGGAGCAGGAACATCAACAGAAGCAGGAACTGTGTCTGCAACAGGAGCAATTGTAGAAGATTTGGACAGTGCTGAGAGAATAGCCGAAATACCATCACTGAGACAATGTGGCTCTCTCTCGTATCAGTAATAAACACATCAAGACACTGCCTCATGATGAAAACATCGATCTCAATGCATCTGACTCTGTCCTCTAAAGTATCTGAAACACCAGGAGTCTCTGTCTGCGCTGGCTGTGGCTGGGCAGATGTAGAAGGATCTGACTGAGCTGGCTGTGCTGCCGTCTGAGGTTGTGTCTCGCTCGGTCCAGCCTCACCTGATAGAATCCACTCCTCCTCTGTTGTGTCCTTATTAATGTCAGCTGCATCCTCAACCTATCCTGATGTCCTCCGTGTCCACTAGCCTCGGACTAAGTGATAACCCATGCGATGCAATGACCTGATGTCATATACATCGGTATGGATCAAAGTACGATAAGGCTCATCTTGGAAGCTGACTCCATACTCTCTGAATAGTACTGTCAAACCCATGCCATATGGCAAGTAGAGCCATTGACTAGACGCCGCTTTAGTAATTTGATGGATCATCAGAATAGGAAGACAAATCGACGTCCACTGAATCAGGGAGACCATCACGAGCAGCTCTCATTCGGTAATGTAGTCAAATTGACCAGTCTTCGGCAGAAGAATCCAGGAAACTATATGATGTAGCAATCTCATCTCCGCAGACAGTCTCGAAGCAGGAACAGTGGCTCCCTCTGGTAAGATATCAGACTCAAAAATACACCGAAGCCCACTAACTCTGTCAACAGACTATCAATAACTGATCCAGTCATGGGTATCTCCCATACCCTGCTCAGAATCTTTGCTGAAATGGGAATATCCCATCCTCTGACCTGAGCAATCCAGCCATCTGATCCACGGGCAAGTGATCCGTAGAACTCTCTCATCAGCCCGGGATAGTATCTCTCACTGAGCGAACAGAAAGATGCCAAACCAGCATGTCGGATCCACTCTCCTATCCAAAAATGCTGCTGATCCAAGAAAGAGAAGTCCACTCGGCATCCTCCAACCACTGTATTTGAGCTCATCCGACTAGAAGGTGCAAACAACTATCATGCTGGCAGATCCGGAGCCCTAGACTCGTGTCGTGCCTTCATTCTCCGCTCTTCTTCATGCTGTGACTGACGCGGTTGGTGAATGACTTGTTTACGAGGACCCATTGTCAACAATCAAGGTTTGGGCAAGGTTTTTGATGGAAATAGGGAGTTTCTAGGGTTTAGGAGCTAAAACCTAGAAGGAAATCCAACAAAAATGACCATCGAACCATCAAATCCGAGAAAATAGTGGGTAAAAGCAAAGAAATGAGAGGATGAACAGGATGGATACTTGGAATCGAGGTGTTGGCTCGGAGGAGAATGAATTTTGGGAGAAAAACAGTTCGAAAACCCTTAAAATCTTAGTTTCCCATCGGGCATGTGTCGACTCATGATGTGTCGACACATCGACTTAAAAACTGAAAAATTAGGAATTTCACAGAATGATCAAAATCAATTGAAATAACAGATTTTTGGAGTCAAGTCATCAATGATTAATCATGATTCATCAAAAAATAAGGTTGAATAGAACTAATTTGAGTCAAATTTGGAGTAAAGATTTAATCAAATGGATTGATGATCCCGAGCTCTCTTCTAATCATGTAGAATAGATCTTCCAAGAGAGGTTTAGTTAAAATATCGCTAATTGAAATTCAGTACATATAAATTCAAGCAAAATATCATTGTTTTCAACATGATCTCTAATAAAGTGATGTCTAATTTCAATGTGCTTGCTCCTAGAGTATTGAACAAGATTTTTAGTAAAGCAAATAGCACTGGTATTATCATATTTGATGGGAGTTCTAGCCAACTTGATTCTAAAGTCTTCAAGTTATTGCTTAATCCACAAGATTTGAGCACAACAACTTCCTGCTGCAATATACTCAGCCTCAGCAGTGAATAGTGCAACTGAAGTTTATTTCTTGCTAAACCATGAGATTAAGTTAAACCCAAGAAATTGGCAAGTTTCACTAGTACTCTTTCTATCTAATCTACAACCAGCAAAGTCTACATCAGAATATCTAATCAATTCAGTAGAAGAATTTCTAGCATACCACAAACCAATACTAATAGTACCAGACAGATATCTAATAATGCGCTTAACAGCCATAAGATGTGATTCCTTAGGTTCAAACTGATATCTAGCACACATGTAAACACTGAACATAATATCTGGTCAACTAGCAGTAAGATACATTAAAGAGCCTATCATGCCTCTATATAATTTCTGATCCACAGATTTACCATTTTCATCTTTATCTAGTTTACATAAGGGGCTCATAGGCGTACCTATTGACTTAGTAGTCTCCATCCCAAACTTTTTAATAATTTCTCTTGTTTACTTAGCTTGGTTGATGAAGATAACATCTGAAGTTTGCTTGATCTGGAGTCCGAGAAAGAAGTTGAGTTCTCTCATCATGCTCATCTTGAACTCAACCTGCATAAGCTTAGCAAACTCTTGATAAAGAATTTCATTAGTAGCACCGAAAATGATGTCATCAACATATATTTGTACTACTAATAAATCATTGTCTTTCCTTTTCAAAAATAGTGTTTTGTCAATATTTTCTCTAGAAAATTTATTTTTAATAAAAAATTTGCTTAACCTTTCATATCATGCTCTAGGTGCTTGCTTTAATCCATAAAGTGATTTGTGCAGTTTAAAAACATGATCAGGATGTGCATGACTTTCAAATCCGGGTGGTTGTTCAATAAAAACTTTTTCATTTATAAAACCATTTAAGAAAGCACTCTTAACATCCATTTAAAATAATTTGAAGTTCATAAAGTAGGCAAAAGCTAACAATAGTCTAATTGCTTCAAGTCTAGCAATAGGAGCAAAAGTTTCATCAAAGTCAATCCCTTCCTCCTGATTGTAGCCTTTAGCAACTAGCCTAGCTTTATTTCTAATGACAAAACCATTTTCATCTAATTTATTCCTAAATACCCATTTAATGCCAATAATTGAAACATTAGATGGTCTTTCTACAAGTGTCCAAACATTATTTCTATCAAATTGTATTAGTTCTTCTTGCATAGCATTGATCCAATTAGAGTCTTTTTCAGCTTCTTCAAAGCATTTAGGTTCTACTTGAGATACAAAGGTTATGTAATCATATTCATTTCTAATAGAAGCTCGAGTTCTTACCTCTTTAAATGGATCACCTAAGATTAATTCCTTAGGGTGTCCATGAGCATACCTGGTGCGGGCACCAGACTCAGAAGAAGACTTCAGGGCTCCATCTGGATCTCTAATTGACCTTGCCCGAAGAATTAGGGTTTTCTGGTTTTGTAATAAGGGTTGACTTGGTCAACTCAATTTTAGTCTTGAGTCTGTATTTTCCTGTAATTTAAACTTTGTTGAGTCATGTTGACTCAGTACAAGTCCTAGTAGTGGTCTAGGTCTTCTCCAGGTTGGTGCCACTTTTTTTTCAGTCAAGTCAAGGTCCAGGGTGCCACATTTTTTCTCCCAGGCCCAAGCAAGTGGGCGCCACACTCCCAGCCACACGCCAGAGTACAGGAGGTGCCACATCTCCATCCAGTGTCTTTGGTCCCTACACCACAAGAAGTAAGTTCCTTTTTTTTTCTTGCACCACTTGGGAGAGAAATCCATCAAGATACCTCAATCCAAGGAGGAGCCAATTTCTTTCCAGATAAACCCAAGCCAGGATGGCAAGAACTTTTCTTGAAGAGAGGATCAAGGAGGTGCCCCACAATGTTCCATAAAAATCCAAGTTATAAAAGGGAAGAGAGCATGTCTTGGGGAGGAATTCAAGGAGGTTCCCAAAAGTTTTCAAAAGTGCCAAAGCCATGAAAGGAAGAAGCCTAAACTTGTGGAGCAAGACTAGGAGGTATCCAAATGAGCCAAACCATGAAGGGAAAATCCTTGATTCATGGAGAGATACTAGGAGACACCCCCATAACCTGCCATTTGGTAAAGATTTTCAAGTTTTTTTGGAGTTTTTGGGCTGCCCACTCATGGAAGGAGTCTTGGGAAGAGAATTTGATGCCTAAAGTGTGGGTTAGTCTTATTAGTCCCACATGGAAAATGTATAAAATTTTATTTCTTTGTTATGTCTATATATTCAACTCTATGTAACTCTTGAATTTAATGATGAATGAAATCATATTCTTTGTGAGCAACTTTGTGTTTCTCTCTTCCGCACTTGTGTTCAGGTGTTGAGCTCTGTGAGGGAGTAAATCCGGGTTCCCTAGGAACCTTGAGGAGGTGTGAGATCTCCAACCCCAAAACCCTACCAAAATCCTAGGTTAGCCACTTCAATTCCAAACCCTAGCCGCCCATCATCTTCTTCATTCCATCAATCATCCAAACCCTAATCTACCTCATCATCTCACGGCCCCTCTCTTCCAAGTAGAGGCCGACCACCAACATCCAGGTCCAGATCGGCTACTTCAAATACAGAGCAAATCCCAGAGGAAGTCAGATCAGCATCCAGGAGAATCAGGATTTCAGCAACATCAAATTTTTTTAAGTTCTTCTTATCTGGTAAATCCTTTCTTTGAGTATCTGGTTCCTTAACTTGTTCTTCTTCTTTCCCAGATCCTGAGTTCAGGAGAAGCCAACTTTGCCAAAGGGCCAGTATTGGAGGATCCATTGCAAAGATATCCAAATCTGAGGATCCAACAATCTGCTCGAGAGAGTCCTTCCACCAAACTCTGTGAAGATCACTGCCTGGTACATAACCCTTCCCTTCTCTTTATTTCTGTCCTGTTGAATGTTCAGAGTGAAACCCTAGGTCTGGGAGTTTCTCAACCCCCAGCGATCCTTTACTTCTGAACTACTCTGATAATCTAGTTTCTTTGAATTGTGCTTTCAATTATTATATAGTTTCTTTCAATTTAGTTTAACTTTTCTTTGAGTCAAAGCCAACTTCTGAAAATATATATAAAATAATAATAATAATAAATACATTAATTTTAATTTGCTTCCGCATTCCACATATCCGTTTTGCATCATTTTTGGTATCAGAGTTTTCGTTCTGCATCAATACCTCCACTCCTTAGGTAGATCATGATGCACTGGAGTATCATCTTCTTTCTCACCCTTGTCCTAATTTTCTTCATTTGGTTGAGCTTGATCATCCAATGTCAACTTCTGAAATTTGTCAGTACCTGCACAATCATCAGATGTATCCTTTTTTCTTTAGGATTTGTTAGCAGATTCCTTAAATACAACATGTACTGACTCTTCTAGAACTAAAGTTTGTTTGTTAAATACTCTGTATGCCCTGGTTGATGTAGAGTATCCTAAGAAGATACCTTCATCAGACTTGGCATCGAACTTCCCTAGATGATCTTTTTCATTGTTCAAACTAAAGCATTTACAACCAAAAACTCAAAAATATTTCAAAGTTGGTTTTCTTTGGTTCCAAAGCTCATTTGGAGTTTTCTTTAAAATAGGGCGTATCAAAACTTGATTCAAAACATAACAGGCTATATCTATATCTTCATCCCAAAAATACCTTGGAAAATTATTTTCACAAAGCATAGTGCATGCCATTTCTTCTAAAATGCGATTTTTCCTTTCTACTATCCCATTCTACTGAGCTGTCCTAGGTGCAGAGAAATTGTATTCTATCCCTTTTTCATTACAAAAGTTTTCGAAATCTTGATTTTCAAATTCGGTTCCATGATCACTACGGATATGAACGACTGAAACACCTTTTTCGTTTGAAACTTTTCTATAAAACTTTATGAATACGGAAAATGATTCATCTTTTTGTGCTAAAAAGAAAACCTAAGTAAATCTCAAAAAATCATCCACAATAACTAATCCATATCTCTTGCCTCCTAGACTTGATGTTCTAGTTAGTCCAAAGAGATCCATATGGAGTAGTTCAAGTGGTCTACTAGTAGTTATAAATCCTTTTGGTTTAAAAGAAGTTTTGACTTGTTTTTCAAATTGACATGCTTGGCAAATTTTATCTTTTTCAAAACTGATTTCAGGTAAATCTCTAACTAAATTTTTTTTGCAAAGTTTTGAAATAAGGTACATACTAGCATGCCCTAACCTTCTATGCCACAACCAACTAGTCTCTTCTTTCGTAGAATTCATTACAACAAGGCATTCTCCATTAGGTAAAGATAGATCATCAAGATCTACAAGATAAATATTTCCATGCCTTTTTCAAATGAATTGTACTCCATTGAAATCTGGACTAGAAATCATGCAATATGATGATTTGAAACTACTTGAAAACCTTTATCGCAAAACTAACTAATACTTAAGAGATTATGCTTTAAACCATCTACTAGAAGTACATTACTAATACTATTAAAAGGAGTTATGTGAACCTTACCAATTCCAATGATTTTACCTTTACCATTATCACCGAAGGTCACACTCCCTCCATTCAAAGCTTCAAGAGAAGTGAATTGCTTCACATCTCCAGTCATGTGCCTTGAGCAATCACTATCAAGATACCAAATTTGTTTGTTTTCCTTGGTTGCAAGACACACCTGCAATAAGATCAAGCTTTATTTTTAGGTACCCAAGCTAACTTGGGTCCTTTAGAGTTAGCATTCAAAATGGTTCCTTTTGGAACCCACACTTTACCAAAAGACATGATTTTTCTAAAACTGCATTGATATCATTATGACCTAGTTTTTTGCAAGTAAAACAAGTAATACTGGATGATGCAGGTACAAAAAAGTTTTTGAAATACTTTAGTTGCTTTTGAGGTTTATATCCTAAACCTGCCTTATTGAAAACTGCTCTTTGATTATTTAAAAGTAAATTCAGCTTTTCTGAACTAAAGGTGAACTTATCAACAAAAGGTTTGATTTTTTCAAGTTCATTTTTGTATTTTTCATTTTCAAGTTCCAAATCCTTATTTTTCTTTAAAAGATTATTATTAGAAACAACATGTTTAGGTATTTTTAGAACTTCATTTTTCATAGCTAAAGCATTATTTTTCTTTTCCAAAATATTTAGTTTAGTTTTCAAAGAACTAACATCATTAAGTAAAGAATTATTTTCTAATGAAAAACTATTAGCATGCTTTTTTAATTTCTTATTTTTAGATAATACTAACTTATAATCATGCATCAATTCTTCAAAAGCACTTCTAATTTCATCAAAAGTAAAATCAACTTCAAAGTCGGAACATACCTCTTCGTTATCCTGATGTGCCATGAAGTAGAAGATTTGCAATTTCAGTCTGCTCTTCTTCTGAACTGGAGTCTTCACTATCACTCCATGTGGCCATCATTGTTTTCTTCCTTAGTTTCTTCCTTGATTTCTTAAGGAGAGGACAATCAAATTTGTAGTGCCCGGGCTTCTTGCACTCGAAGCATATAGGTACTTTTTTCTCCTTTTCCTTTTCTTTCTCTTTTTCTTTTTCCTTTCCCTTTTTCTTGGATTGAAATTTCTTTTTATAGGGAAACTTCCTCCTCTTGATGAATCTTCTAAATTTTCGGGCAAGGAGGGCTTCTTTACCTTCTTCTTCTTCATCATCATCGGACTCATCAATCGAGGATTCTTCTTGAATATTTGATTTAAAAGCGATTTTGGTGGGGACACCTGAGGCACCAGAATAAGATAGAGGCTTTTTTAACCCTCTGTAAATTGATCAATAATTTATGAGTCCATCTGTAATAAGGGCTTAGCTCATCTGAGTCCATTTTAGTTGTTATTTGAGTATTTTTAGTTGTTATTTCAGTTCTGTACTAGTCAGCTCATGTTGAGCTAGTTCAGTCCAATGCTAGTCAGCTCATGTTGAGCTAATTTTATTTTTTTAAGTCCTGTCCAAGCATACTGAAGACTCAAGACTATATCATACAAGTGAAGACCAAGTCCAACTATATTGAAGACATGGAAGTATAGCACAAGTCCAACCCAGCTTGAAGATTTGAAGACCCCAAGAGGAAAATTCAGAAAACCCTGATTTCTTGCAGATGCCCTCCAGATGCCCAGATTCCCTTCCAGATGCCAAAATATATTCATATACCAAGGCATCCATGATTTTAGAGGTCCATCTACATCCTAGCCCAAAGAAATCAAGCCCAGGTGCCAAGCCCAAGCCCCTAAGAAGCAAGATACCAGGGAATATTCCTGCTACCTGGCTACCAGGCCACCCCAGCTTCCAGAGGCCCAAACCCATGCACCCGGGCCCCTTTGGGCCAGCCCCTTGCTGATCCTAGAAGCCCAACACGCCCCCCTAGGCGTCCTTGGAGTGTTGACCAAGTCAAGAGAATTTTTAGGGATTTTTCTACCTAATATTTCCTTATTTTCTAGCTAGGGTTTGAGAGGGAAAAGGATTCTTATGTAAAGACTTATGTACCCTTACTTGGAGCCCAAGGTTAAGGGTCTATTTAAGGGACCCTAGCCTCTTGTATGAGGAGAATTTTTGATGAATGAAAACCTTGAGTTCTTCTATTGAGTGGTGTGATACCCTGCTGTGTGCATAAAGGGGTTTGTGAGAGTTCTTCTTCCCGGTGTTTGCAATCATCTTCCTGCTGCTAACAAACCCTCCAGATCCCTGGACGCCCACTCCAAAAGAAGCCTTCCCTTGCTGTTTTTACTTTGTTTTCTTGTTCCTTTGTGAGCTTTCTAACCCCTGACAGGTCATTTGTAGGTCCCTGAGTTCCTACGAATCCAACGACTCCAGCCAAGCCTCAATCGGATCACCGAGCAGAAAGCCGGGTATCCGTGGGTCTTTGGCTCGGTTTTCCAGGCCGCATCCGTCGAGGAACGAGAGACCCCTTCGCTGCGATCTTCACAGACGTTGTCAGGTACACCCCTCTACCTCCAGTAGTTTTATTGTAGGAGAACTTGCCCTAACCGAGGCTTCTCAGCCCCGGCGATCCTTCTTTTCTACTTTTCTAGGTCCTAATCTGCATGCTGATCTTCTAAAATTCATATAAAATTCCCTATAACTTATTTTAATCTGAAATTCGGGAATTAATCACCCAACCCCACATATAAAAACATATAAAAAAAAATTGCATGCATATTAGTTCCGCATCATTTGCTGATCTTCTAAAAAAAAAATACCAAAAAAAAAAAAAATACATATTTTCCAAAAATACCAAAAAAAAAATATCTAAACCTTAATTTGCATCCTCATCTGCCTGCCATCATTGCATAATTTACTTTTAAGGGCACTCTTGCTATATCAGATGGGGGGAGGATTTGATCTCCTCTCCTTAGCCCAAAACCACATCCCTTGCATTCAGTCCCAAGCCTTAACCTAAAATTAATTAGACTTAATTTACCCTAGTGGGCTAGGGACATCAACTGGTCGGGTCCGGGGTAGTGTTAGATCACTGTGTCAAGTTAACCTGTGTGTGCCTTGTGCTCAGTGTCTAGAATGGTGGTTTAGGGATTCAATCCCGAAGGGCTTGTGTGCTGGTCCGCCTACCTGGCCAATCTCTGATTGGTGTCTAGGATTGGCAATCAGGGACCTAACACTCCCCTTACACCTGCCTGGCTGAGTACAGGGTTACTATAGGCTAGTTTGCCACCTTGATTGAGCATCTAGTTTGGACTTTAGGTCTAGTCAGCTATAGTCGGTCTGATCGAGTCTTGCATGAGCACTAGATCAGGAGTTTCATATCACCCACCTCCTTCATAAATGTCTGAACCCATGGAAAACTTACAAGCCCAAATAAAAGCCCTAGTTGATCAAATGGCCCAGATGACTACCCAGATGACCCAGTTAACTCAGTCTCGTATTCAAACCAATGATAGAATTGACCATCTTGCCAATAGGTTTGATCAGTTAAAAGTCCGGGTAGGGACCCCAAGAAAAACCCATAGGTCACAGTTTGAGCCAGATCCTGATTCCCCTCAACCTAGGAGGACCCCAAACCCTGATCTATACCATGAGGTCGAACCTAGGAGATCCCCTTATTCTGACCCGTACTATAATCCTCAACCTAGGAGGACCCCAAACCCTGATCCATACCAAGAGATTGAACCTAGGAGAGCCCCTCAGCCTGACCCATACAATAATACTGAACCTAGAAGAACCCCTTACCATGACCCTTATTATGATACTGAACCTAGAAGAACCCCTTACCGTGACCATTATTATGATACTGAACCCAGGAGAACCCAATACTCTGACCCATATAGGGAGTCCAATCCTAGGAGAACCCAATACTCTGACCCATATAGGGAGCCCAACCCTAGGAGAACCCAATACTCTGACCCATATAGGGAGCCCAACCCTAGGAGAACCCAGTATTCTGACCCATATAGGGAGTCCAACCCTATGAGGACCCAAAATCCTGACCCATATAGAGAGCCCAACCTTAGAAGGACCCCATACCATGATCCATCCTTAGAACCTGACCATAGAGCTAACCCAAAATCCTATGACCCGAGATCCTATAATCCCATGACCCATAGATCTGCACCCTTGTCCTATGAGCCCAGAGAACCCATAACCCCTAAGTATCAGCCTAGTCATGCTTCCCCTAGTCAACTTGAACCCCATAGGATTAGTATCCCTAAATATGAACCCAGAAGTGAGCCACTACCCCTTATACAACCTGAACCTACTAGGAATAGTACCCATAATCAGAGACCAGAACCTAACCAATTTCCTGCTAGCCGACCTTCTCCAACCATTCCTGAGATTCACAAGGCTTACATTAACGCGGAAGTGTATGAAGCTGATGTGAGCCTAGTGGATGAGTATGAGGGAGAAGAGGAGACACCTTTAGTAGACCTAGAATTAGCTGACCCAGTAGATGCCCAGGTAAAAGCCAACCTAGAGGTAGTTGACCTTGACCACATCCAACCTAAAGCTATAGTGGAAGAACAAATAGAGGAAGAGAACCTGGGTACTGCTACTAGAGCCTTACCTGAGGAAACCATAGAGGAGAGCCAAATTATAGAGTCTTGTCCTAAAATACAAGAACCTGAAGATTTTATTAAGGACCTGATCTCTTTGAATCTATACCTTCAAGATGAGCCTCCTCCTATAGTTCCCATTAAGGACCTCTTCCCTGAGATTAATAACCCATCCTTCCATTATACAAATCCCATAGATATACCGCAACCCCGTAAGGTTAACCTCATTAGTATAGGATTAGTTCTTGACACCCCATCTTTTATCCTACTTTATTCAACTAACCATGAACCATTTTCTCTACCTTACCAAACTAATTCTGAACCCACTTCCTATTTTCTGCCCTTTCCTGACACCTCCAGCATTTATAGGATTATTAGATTGCATTTAATTGAGATTAGCATACTGCATGCATTCATCACGCATGTTAGGTTTGCATCTTACTTCTGGCACACTCTTTGGAATTTGCTAGGAGTTCACTGTAAATTTTCATGTGCATGTCAAGCTAGGATCAAACCTAGGGAACCTATAATCTCTTAGGTTTAGATCCAAAGAGTTCAATAAGATTTCCTTCTATAAGAATGCATAGTCAAGTCTGTTAGGTGTAGGTTTGAGTCCTTTGCATCATCTTGTTAGGAGTCTGCATGTGCCTAGCATGTTCACCCCTCACACTAATATTAAAACAACTGGCTAATTCCCGAAGATGGATCAAAAAAAAAAAAATTTGATGTAGTGGATTTTATCTTGGTTAGGCTTAGGCCTAAAAGAAGCTTCATGCTCGCAGAGCCGGACCTTTTAAAGTGATAGAGAAGGTTGGATCAAATGCCTAGGTGTTAGACTTGCCTTCGGATTTGGGCATTAGTTCTACCTTCAATATTACAGACCTGGTTGAGTATAGGGAACCGGCAGCGCTACCTAGTGAGGCCTTTGGACCTATTCCTTTTCATTGTGAGTGACCCTAACCTAGAGTGTCCACAAACAAATTTAGCCTGAGAGAGGAGAACGGATCGAGCGTATCCTGGACAATCAAGCCATCACGACCCAGGGCCATGACTATCAACGCTTCCTGGTCTGATGGCAAGGCCGGCCAGAGTCGGACGATTCATGGATTTCTCGAGAGGACTTGCAATGCCTCAACCCAGACCTTCTCGAGAGATATGTGAGCCAGTATAACCATCACTCGACAGGGTCGAGTTCCTCCCACCCCGGGAGAATTGGTGGGGACACCTGAGGCACCAGAATAAGATAGAGGCTTTTTTAACCCTCTGTAAATTGATCAATAATTTATGAGTCCATCTGTAATAAGGGCTTAGCTCATCTGAGTCCATTTTAGTTGTTATTTGAGTATTTTTAGTTGTTATTTCAGTTCTGTACTAGTCAGCTCATGTTGAGCTAGTTCAGTCCAATGCTAGTCAGCTCATGTTGAGCTAATTTTATTTTTTTAAGTCCTGTCCAAGCATACTGAAGACTCAAGACTATATCATACAAGTGAAGACCAAGTCCAACTATATTGAAGACATGGAAGTATAGCACAAGTCCAACCCAGCTTGAAGATTTGAAGACCCCAAGAGGAAAATTCAGAAAACCCTGATTTCTTGCAGATGCCCTCCAGATGCCCAGATTCCCTTCCAGATGCCAAAATATATTCATATACCAAGGCATCCATGATTTTAGAGGTCCATCTACATCCTAGCCCAAAGAAATCAAGCCCAGGTGCCAAGCCCAAGCCCCTAAGAAGCAAGATACCAGGGAATATTCCTGCTACCTGGCTACCAGGCCACCCCAGCTTCCAGAGGCCCAAACCCATGCACCCGGGCCCCTTTGGGCCAGCCCCTTGCTGATCCTAGAAGCCCAACACGCCCCCCTAGGCGTCCTTGGAGTGTTGACCAAGTCAAGAGAATTTTTAGGGATTTTTCTACCTAATATTTCCTTATTTTCTAGCTAGGGTTTGAGAGGGAAAAGGATTCTTATGTAAAGACTTATGTACCCTTACTTGGAGCCCAAGGTTAAGGGTCTATTTAAGGGACCCTAGCCTCTTGTATGAGGAGAATTTTTGATGAATGAAAACCTTGAGTTCTTCTATTGAGTGGTGTGATACCCTGCTGTGTGCATAAAGGGGTTTGTGAGAGTTCTTCTTCCCGGTGTTTGCAATCATCTTCCTGCTGCCAACAACCCTCCAGATCCCTGGACGCCCTCTCTAAAAGAAGCCTTCTCTTGCTGTTTTTCCTTTGTTTTCTTGTTCCTTTGTGAGTTTTCTAACCCCTGACAGGTCGTTTGCAGGTCCCCGAGTTCCTACGAATCCAACGACTCCAGCCAAGCCTCAATCGGATCACCGAGCAGAAAGCCGGGTATCCGCGGGTCTTTGGCTCGATTTTCCAGGCCGCATCCGTCGAGGAACGAGAGACCCTTTTGCTGCGATCTTCACAAACGTTGTCAGGTACACCCCTCTACCTCCAGTAGTTTTATTGTAGGAGAACTTGCCCTAACCGAGGCTTCTCAGCCCCGGCGATCCTTCTTTTCTACTTTTCTAGGTCCTAATCTGCATGCTGATCTTCTAAAATTCATATAAAATTCCCTATAACTTATTTTAATCTGAAATTCGGGAATTAATCACCCAACCCCACATATAAAACATATAAAAAAAAATTGCATGCATATTAGTTCCGCATCAGATTTCCTTCTTCTTTTTATCCAAGTCCATTGATTTCTGTTTCAAGTTGAGCTCATAGGTCAAGAGCGATCCTACTAGCTGCTCAAGTGGAAGCTTATCTACATCTTTTGCCTATTGAATTGCGGTCACCTTTGGATCCCCCGACGTCGGTAGTGACCTAAGAGTTTTATTCACAAGATCAGCATTAGATATGACTTTACCAAGACTCCTCATAGTATTTACAATATTTGTAAAACATGTGTACATATCAGTAATAGATTAATTTGGCTCCATCCGGAACATCTCATATGTGTGCACTAACATATTGACTTTAGTGTTCTTCACTTGATTAGTACCTTCATGGGTAACTTCAAGTGTGTCCCATATTTCTTTGGCGAACATGCATGTAGATATCCTATTGAACTCACTAGGATCTAATACACAATACAAGAGATTCATTGCCTTAGCATTGATCTCAGATTGTTTAATATCATTTTCATCCCAATCCTCTTCAAGTTTTAGGATGGAAACACTATTAACCACCACCGAAGGAACATGAGGACCTTTATCAACTACTTTCCATAAATTGTAATCTATAAAATGCATATAAATTCTCATCCTAGTTTTCCAATAAGTGTAATTTGCACCATTGAAAAATGGAGGTCTGTTTGAGGCTTGTCCCTCAACTACACTAGTACCAATTAGGGTTGCCATAGATTTTTACTCAAGGCGGTAAAGCCTATATACTGAGAACAAAGCTCTGATACCACTTGTTGCCCAGAGAGCAACCCAAGAGGGGGGGTGAATTGGGTCTCTAAAAAAAAATTAAAGCTAAGCTTGATAAAATAAGTAGCAAACTTCACAAGACAAGATATGCAATTCATTTCAACAAGGTACTAAAATTAAAGTGCAATGCTCTAATATAAAAGTGCGGCGAAAATTAAAAGCAGCAAAATGTAAAGAGCAAGAAGGGAGAGAACAAGCAATAACAAACATAATAATCTATAATGGTTCGGTGCCAACAATACACCTACATCCACTCCCCAAGATCTCCTTGGGAATTCACTATAATCCAATGATTACAGTCGATTAGTTTTTCGGGCTCACTAATCAAAACCTGACTTGTTTTCACAAGGCTCACAAGTCACAACCTCACTTGGTTTTACGGGCTAAACAAGAATCTAATTGGTTTTCACAAGGCTAACCAAAAATCTCCCTTGGTTTTTTGGGCTGACCAAGAACCTTAGTTGTTTTGCAGGCTAACCACCAACCTAATTGGTTTTTAAGGCTTACCAAAAATCTCACTTGGTTTTTCAATAGGCTAACCAATAACCTATACAAGATATAAGATAGAGAAATAAAGAACCAATGTAATATTTCAATAATAAAGCAAATAAGTCGATGTAGCTCGATGTAGTGTTGCTTTGCTCTTGTGAAGCCTTTTGAATGCCCAAGATTGAATGATTTTCAGTGCACTTGATAGCTTTGAATGCTTGGAAGGCTTCTCTTTGCTTGAGAGTGGTTAAGCTTTGAATGAATAGGAGTTAAGGCTCTTCTCTCTTTTTTTCTCTTTAAACTTTTTAAGGATATTCAATACTTATCTTCTTGATTTGATTTGGAGCCTTTATATACCTTCCCAAGCCCCCAAAACTGAAATCTAGCCATTATACTTGAAAAACTAGCCATTGGAGGGCATTTGGGAGAGTTCTACGCTTGAAAAAACTAGCCATTATGTTGTCAGAACTCCATGTATCGATACTTCCTCTTCATGTGTCGATATATTAGGTTGATACATATTCTTCTTGAGTTGACACAAGTTCAAAATGTTCCATTCAGATTCTCTGGAAAAATCAGCTAAGTCGACACATTCTCAATTGAGTCGACACATTGAGTCGACACATAAGGTCCGTGTGTCGACACATCAACTATTCCTTCAACTTCTGCAAGTTCTGTAGCTTGAAATTCTCAGGCGATGTGTTGATCCATGTGTTGACACCTTGAGTCGATACATAAGGTCCATGTGTCGACATATCATCTATGCCATTTAAAATTTTGCTACGTACTGGCCTGAGTCAACACACCATCTTCATGTGTCGACACATCATGTCATGTGTCGACACCTTGAGTCGACACATCTTCAAAAAAGGTGCAGAAATTATTGAACTTGTGCTGGATTATGTTTCCATTTGCCTTAGTCATCCATTCAACCAATTCTTTGAGTGTCCAAGTCTTGTTTTGTGCAATCATTCCATTCAAACTTGGTTCTTCAACACAATTGGGCTTCTTCAAATTTTGGGAGCATCCTTTCAATGAAAACATACTTAAAGCAAATCATTTGTCCTCAAATTATACTTAACTGTTTTGCTTATCATCAAAATCAATTAGTGGAGTCAATAGGTGGGATGCCCTAAGCTCTGCATGTAGTGAGATGGGTGGGATGCCCTAGGCTCTGCATATAGTGAGATAGGTGGGATGCCCTAGACTACATGTAGTGGGATGGGTGAGATGCCCTAGAGGTGAGATGTCTCTCCATGAATGTAAGTTCCAAGTCCTAGAGTGTCCAATTTTCCTACCCTCCATCCCTATTTTTCCTTCGCCACCATCATAGAAAATTCAAAAAAATTAAAAAAATAGGATACCCTAATCTTCGGTGACTTCTCAGCTCACCGATGATCCTACCCTGATCCGTCCCCCACAAATTGGTATCAGAGACATAGGTCAGATTAGGGTATGTTTCTTTCCCAAACCCAGATTCTTCCCCACCGGTTCTGCCATTATCTATCTTCCCTGTTCTTGCTCCACCCTGTAGCAGTCCGTGAAGAATCCACCATCCTCCTCAGCCCCGGATCCACTGTGGCTGAGTCTCCGCCCAACCCTCCATCCGCGCAGCCACCGTAGCTGATCTCCTTGCCGCCCACCACCATGACCCTGCTCACACTCTCCAAGATCTCTCAGATTTCCATAAAAGGCTTCTATCCATTTCGTGCCAGATGCTTCTATCCACTGCCTCCAATTGAATCGCTTCTCCCATTTCGTGCCAAGAAGCCATGGTATCACAAAAGGTTTCGTCAAATGCTTCTCATGGCTTTGGTTGCAGATCAAGGTAGAGGCCCGATGCGACACAGAGTCGGAGCCCATCCTCGCAAGCTATCTCTACGCCATCATCCTACTCCCGCCTCTCCATCCTCGGTAACCCGTCCGACCCCACCGACTGAGGCCCCATCGACCATTTTCCAAGCCAAATTGAAACTCCCTCCCTCCAACCGATCACCCACCTCACGTCACCACTAGCCCCTCTGCTTTCCACCAAGAGCCATCCTCCATTGCTCTAGATGCATCGCCAAGTTTGCAGCGATGGTGTCGGAGAAGCAATCGAACCAAATGAGGGAGATCAAGGTCCAGAAGTTGGTGCCCAACATTTTTGTTGGGGAGAGTGGTGATCACCTCACCCGCTCCCTCTCGGAAGTGTACCTGGCCTTAGAGAAAATAGGAGTTTGTCCACTTAGTTGCTCCAGCACTCATGGCTTCCCCATGACCGCGACCGACCATGTCAGCCGACAAGCACGAAGCCCCCCCACCACCGCTCTTCCTCCACCCTTCTCTCCATGGACCCCAGTGGCGGCACCCCACCGTTGGCCATCACTACCACCCCCTTCATCCACGATGACTGCGACAGGGAGCTCATGATCCAGCAGCACCAGTAGATGGTCCTAACGCGACCGCCCGACATCAACCTTCCCCTCTCGATCGAGCACTCCCCACCACCGCTGTCCTAGAGCTCCAACTCCTGTGACATCCTTGATGTTGGATCGGTCCCCAGATATCCAAGATCGAGGCCATCCTCACCTTCTCGAAGTCCAGTGGTAGCATCGTTGCCGCTGCCGTTGCTAGTGCCCGGAAGTGCACCATGCCTCCCTAGAATCAAGCCACGGCCGCCTCCTTCCTCCCGCCCGATCTGGTTCCCTTCCATGCTGCCGCCGCCACAGGTTTCCACCATAAGCAACAGACCTCCGCCGCCCTAGGAATTGCATCCACTCCTCTCCCTCCTTTGCCCACAATGCCCATGCTGCCCTCGCCCCTGCCGCTGCATTCCTCCTCGACCTTGGTGGCATCCCCCTACTCTCTGTCCATGACATCTCCCCTGTTCGACCTTCCCATCGGCCATGGAGATGGAAGATGCATGCATGACCGTGAAAGCAATGGACCTTCACTGCTATCGACTTCAGACCTACATGGATCTCAAAGCAGTCCTAAGATTGTGAGGCACCGATCTCAGAGCTGCACAGATTTTGACATTAGAGGCAATGTTGCACAGATCCAGAGTGCATGATTTTCAGTGCTGCACGATTCTCGGAGCCAAATAGATTTAAGAGTATAGCCTCTTTGATTGATTGGATTCGGTTTCTCCAACGTCCCCCCTGATCCAGCAAAATAAGAATTAGCAAATTCTGATACTCCTACATGCAAAAATTATCAAAACAATAGACCATATACTGGTTGGACAAGATGCAAAAATTTAATGATGCTGAAATTAGTAAATCTAAATTTTCTTTAGGACCTAAGATACTTATCTCCTTGTTTTCTTCTTCAAGGGTCAATCATATCGGCACCCCTGCATGCCATAATAAATTCCCTTTGAATGGGATGTGAGGGTCTTGCAGCCCTACTTTTTTCTATGACCGGACGGCCATGGTGAAGCACCCGATCCGAGTACTTAAAGAGAAACTAAGTCCTAACCATGCTCTGATACCAAACATGATACGGGACTACCAACTAAGATGATATGCAGGTGATTTTCTTTTTGTTGTTTTTATATTTTAGGGAATTGATTGATTCCCAAAATGAAGCTAAGAGTAGACCTAGGGATTTGAGTAATAATAAGAGACTTTAGCCTGCAGATATAGCCCCTAAATAGTGATAAAGAAAAGGATCTCACCACATCGACGACCGCATAGCTAGAAGACCACAACCTTTACAATAGGGAGCCTCCACCTTTCCAAAAAAGGTATTCCACTAAGGCTCTAGGCCCTGTGATACTCCGACGATCCCCCCTAAAATGGAAACACCTAGGATGGAAGGCTCTCCACTAAAGGATCGACCCGACAGGGAAGCTACAGTGAATAATAGAAAGCCCCATACTTGGTCCAGGCCACCCCGTCTATATAAGATCAACAGGGGAGGTAAGTAAGAAGGTAAGCAATATACACACTCAGTCCTCCACTATCTTTTTTCATTTATCTTACTCATCCTTACCCTCTTAACATGGAGAGTCCCCCAAGCTCTCCGTTATAGAGGTTCTGTTCCCCTCGATGATCCCATTGACTTGATCATCGAAGTGTCCCCGCCGGAATCCCCAGCATGGGTCTCCTCTATTTTGTAGGGCCTCCAGGTGAGGGAGCCAACTGTGAAGAGAAGGAGCGAGCATCTAGTGAGAGCCCAATGTGTCAGAGCTACGGGCCACGACTATCTTGGTAGCAACAGGAATGATATCCCAATGTTACAATCAGTTAAAACATGGCTATCATCAAAGTTTTCCATGAAGGATCTGGGAGAGGCATCCTATATATTAGGGATAAAGATCTATAGAGATAGATCTAAGAGGATGCTAGGCTTATCCCAATCCAGGTACATTGACTTAGTGTTGAAGAGATTCAACATGGATGGTAGTAAAAGGGGTTACTTACCTATGAGTCAAGGCATACATCTCTCCAAGAAAATTCCTCCTAAGACATCAGAAAAAGAGAGAGGATGGTTATGATTCCTTATGCTTCGGCTTAGGATCGATTATGTATGCCATGTTATGTAACAAGCCTAATGTTGCTGATGCCTTGGGCATAGTGAGCAGGTTCCAGGTAGATCCAAGAGAGGATCATTGGAAAGCTGTAGAAAATATCCTTAAGTACCTGAGAAGGACTAAGAATATTTTTCTTCTACATGGTGGATCAGATTTAAAACTAGAAGGATATACAGATTCTAGTTTTCAATCAGATCCAAATGATAGCAAATCCATATTAGGATATGTCTTCACCCTATATGGTGGTACAGTGAGTTGGAAGAGTACAAAGCAACCGACTGTAGTTAACTTAATCACTAAGGTAGAATGCATAGCTGCAAGTGAAACCATAAGGGAAGCGTGTAAATAAAAAAATTCATCATGGAATTGGGTGCATGGTTCCTACTATAGAACAACCGGTGTCACTTTATTATGGTAACACTGAGTTGTTGTGCAAGCTAAGGAACCAAGGTCTCATAATAAGCCCAAGCACATCCTAAGATGCTTCCACCTCATTCAAGGACAAGATGCTGTCATCGAACGAGTAGATATGAAGAATAATGTAGCAGACCCATTCACTAAAGCACTGCCCTAGCAGTAGTTTGATTGCTACTTAAATCGTATGGATATAAAATACAAGAGAGATTGGCTTTAGTGCAACTAGGAGATTGAAAGAAAAGTGCCCTAAAAGCTAATCTTTGTAAGGACATTTTTCTAATCTTCCAACTCTTGTATGACATTATTATTTTAATGAAAGGCATTTTTGTTTCATCATATTGCTGTATCTTATTTAAAGATTATGATGAACCCCATAGATTAGGACAAAGAAGTTAGGGTTATGATGAAGATCATAACAGTGAGACCTAAGTTCCTATAAATCCTAATCTAAAATGTTTCTAGTCGTTGGATCATCGATTCGAGGATCGATGCTTCCGAAAAGACTAGCTTATCCTATGTATGCTTGATGGAGAGGATGGTTGGTATCACAGTCACTTGTGTAGAGACACTAATACAAGGATAAGGGTGCTCATTAGGATATGAGTTCACTGAATTGATCCGTACTGAGAATACCTTATGGAAGTCTTGCTACTTGTCAAGAGATAGTTCTCATAGTAGGAGTTGTGCAAGTAATCTTTAGACCTGAGGTCACCATGGTTCCTTATGCATACTAAGCCATGTTTTGGTTCATACTCATTCATGATATTAAGTCATGTATGGGGTGTTTTTGGATATGCTGGAAGGTGTATAAAGGATGTAAGTGGACCAACAAGGAATCGATCATTCCTAGTAAGAGAAAATGTTATCCCAAATAATCTCTTCGATTAATGACTCAGGGAGTCTTTGATCAAAGCAAGATAAGATTAGAAGTTTTTTTTTAATCAGTCATCAGCAGAGTCTTCATTATCGAATTGAGACTCGAAATGACTAAGTGCTAGGGTTTGACAATTATTCATACCCATCACTTATTTGGGATAAAGGGAGATCGAAAGATTAAATTGCACAGTAACTTTCTGCTGAAAGATATTATAGTACTTTTCATCAAATTTATCATCTTCTGGGTAGGCATGACACATTGCTAGATATCAGTCATGTTTTGTAGATTTTCATGAATCAATTCGATTGGATTCATGAGTCAATTCGAAAGCTAGTTCGAATTGGTAACTTAGGTCAGCTCAATTTGACCTAATTAGATCAATCAGATTCGATTGGATCGAATTGCTTGGACCTAGATCTACTGCTAGCTAGATGTGGAACCCAAAAGGTCACACACATTAGGAAATTGATCTAGGAAGTCAATTAAAATTTTATTAGGGTCATGGAATCCTAATTGGTTATCTAGATTACACACTAGCATGTGTAGGCTAACCTAACTCCTAACCCAATTGAATTGGGTCCATAAGTTTGCTTAATGGGCTAACCAATTTAAAGGAATCCTAGATTGGGTTGAGTCCAAAGTTGGGTAGCAATTATCTAGTTTTATCCAGATTTAATCAGCCTATCTATTTATGTAAAGAGTCCTGAGTTGTAAGGACTCTTGGCGCCAATTATTTTTTTGCGCTAGAATAAATGGGAAGCAGAAAGGACCTAGAGTCCTTCTACTTTAGGAAATTGTTTCTAGATGAAACAAGGCATCCCTAGCTTTATCCTATGTCCTAATGTCATGGCTTATTATCGGTTAAAAGAAAGCTTGGGCGGTGAAGAAACATTGGCGCGTACATGAAGGGTTGCGTCCCTTCACGATAACCGCAACATTTAAAATCCAAGAGTCTTTCTCGCTGAAGGAACTTGGCTCTTAGATAAGCCACTTCATTTCCCATGCCATCTAAGAAGTCTATCAACTGGTTAAGTGCCACATGGCATGAGGAGAAAAGGCATTTGGTGCAGGAAGGGTCATGGCTTTTGGTGCAGGAAGAGTTATGATGTTTCAAGATAAGATCCTTCTTTATAAAGGGTCTTATTTGATCTGTTGATTGATAGATCTAAGGCAGATGAAGAGCCATAATTGGAACCTCCACATCTCCTATAAATAGCCTTTAGTGTTTAGGCTGAAGGAATGATTATGAATATGATTCCTTTTTTTCTTACACTTACACTTTGTCACACTATCCTTGTCTCCTCCCTCCCTTGTTAGAACTTAGGTCTTGTTTTAAGACAAGTCCATCATTTTAAGACAAGGGTTTAGGAAGAGATTTAGGAAGTGATAAAGAGAGTGAAGAGAGGTTTTGGAGAGGGCTCAGAGTACTCTACTGGAGGGCAAGGGTCTAAGCAAAGAAGGAGAGGCTACCAAAGGAAGAAAGGCCAAAGTGGAGAGTCTAGTGGTTTAAGCAACCTACTAAGGAGTGCTTCCTAGAATCAATTCCTGTGTGGATCACCTCTGGAGGGCATGCACTTATGTGCCTAGTGGAAAGAAGAAGGAATTAGTATTCCAGGTATTCTTCCAAACCCTAATTGAATGACTTGTTACTTGTAATGAATAAAGAATCTTGGGCTTAGGGTTTCAAGTTGTTTGGAGTTTCAAAATGAAAATTTTGAAATCCATTCTTCCGCTATGCCACCGAAACCCAACAAGTATATTAGCTTGAACATTTGTAATACCCTCTACATTACTCCTTTCAGGTATTATCCTCGATGTTCTTAGCTTATCTTTCAAATTTAGGTAGCACTTTCCATCATTTGGCATTTGTAGTACTCTACTAAGCCGGGTCTCATCAACTGACATGGTTACTCCCTTTACTGTGGACATAATTTGATTTTGTCCAAGAGTCAAATTTTCAAAGAAGGTTCTTACAAGAGTGGGGTATGTGGGAATGTCAAGAGAACAGAAATACTTCCAACCATTCACCTCAATCAAATCACCAAGTCTAAATCTCTAATTTTCTAGAAAAACAAAATCTATCTTTCTTCCACAAGTTATAGGATGATTATCCATTAAAATCACTTGCCTCTGTAGAGCTAGTGGCTATACTTGGGCTTCTTCTTAAGCTTCCTAGAGAGTTGACCCATCCTCTCTACGCTTTGATCTTCTTTCTTCTTCAACTACCCTCGATGCTGCTCGCTTGGGTCGCTTGGCTATGGCCATTTTAAGTGCCATTTGATCAAAATCCAAGGAAAAAATGGAAGGATTCGGTGGTCCCTAAGGTGGGAAAGGGTTGTGGTCCCCTAGGACTCAATTCTATAGGAAATGGAAAGAAATGAGATTTTTTAGATCTTAGGGGTTTTAAGTGAACCTGCCGTTCGAGTCGGCTCGACCTAACATTTTTCTGCTCGAGTCGGCTCGATCTAAATTCAAGAAAAAGGGTCTAAAAATTCAATAAAAAGGTTCCTATTCCTAGGAATACACTAGATAAGGTGGTTATCATCCTTAGATTGATGATGGAGATTTTCTAGATAATTTTTTCTTAAATCTTGAAAAATTAGGTCAAAAACTAAAAAGGGTCACACATGCCTAATTCTCCTCTAATTATTTGAAATCTATCTTTATTAAGTGGTTTAATGAAGATGTCAGCTAATTAATTTTAAGTACAAATGAATTCAAGTTCAATGTCATCATTTTGTACACGATCCCTAATGAAATGATATCTGATTTCAATATGTTTAGTTCTTGAATGCTGAATAGGATCTTTGTTAAGTTAATAGCACTTGTGTTATCACATTTGATAGGAGTTTTTGATTGAATAATACCATAATCTTCTAGTTATTGATTAATCCATAACACTTGAGTACAACAACTCCTTACAGCCATATACTCTGCCTCAGTAGTAGATAGTGCCATGGAGTTTTGTTTCTTACTGTGCCATGAGATTAAGTTCAACCCTAGAAATTGATATGTACTACTAGTACTTTTTCTATCAATTCTACATCTACCATAATCAGCATCAAAATAACCAATTAAATTTAAAGATGAAGGTTTAGAATACCATAATCCTAAGTTAGATGTACCTTTAAGATATCTTATAATTCTTTTAATAGCAAGTAATAGCAAGTATATGTAATTCTTTAGGATTAAATTGAAATCTTGCACATATACAAACACTAAATAGTATATCAAGTCTGCTTACAGTTAAGTAAAGTAAAGATCCAATCATACCTCGATATAGTTTTTGATCTACTTTGTTACCTTCTTCATCCTTGTCAAGTTTGCAAGTTGGGCTCATGGGTGTGCCGATTTCTTTTACAGATTCCATCACAAACTTCTTCAATAATTATTTGATATACTTTGTTTAGTTGATGAATATCCCTTCCTTTGTTTGTTTGATTTGTAGTCCAAGGAAGAAAGTGAGTTCACCCACCATGCTCATTTAAAATTCTCCATGCATAAGCTTTGCAAATTCTTGATATAAAATTTTATTTGTCGCACCAAAGATTATATTACCAATATATATTTGCATAACTAATAATTCATCATTATTTTTTTTGATAAACAAAGTTGTATCACTTTACTTCTATTGAAATAATTTTTAATAAGAAACTTGCTCAACCTCTCATACCATGCTCTAGGTGCTTGTTTCAAACTATATAAAGTTTTGTTTAATTTGAAAACATGATTTGGATAAGAGTATTTTCAAATTCGTGAGGTTGTTCTACAAAAACTTCTTCAATGTAGCCATTCAAAAAAGCACTTTTTATATCCATTTGAAAAAGTTTAATTTTCATATGACATGCAAATGCAAGTAAAAGTCTAATGGCTTCTAATCTAGCTACTAGTACATAAGTTTCATCAAAATCTATTCCTTCAGGCTAGTTATATCTTTTGGCAACTAGCCTAGCTTTATTTCTAACTACATTACCTTTGTCATCTAATTTATTTCTAAAGACCCATTTTGAACTTATGACAGGATGTTCTTTAGGTCTTGCTACTTTCTTTCAAATTGATTAAGTTCTTCTGGCATAGCCAACATCCAGAATGGATCATTTTCAGCTTCCTCTATGCAATTAGGTTTAACTTGAGAAACAAATGCTAGATAATTAAATGTGTCTCTAAAAGATGACCTAATTCTAACTCCTTGTGAGGATCACCTATAATTAACTCTTTAGGGTGAGAGTGTATGTACCTCCAATCCTTTGGTAACTCATCATGATCTGTACTTTTTTCTTTTCTTGCTCAGCTAGTTTTTCTTTCAAGCTCATGTCCTTCAATCCATCATTCAGAGAACCTGGATCATTATCAATACACTCTTCTTTTCTTGAAGGTACTCTTCTTTTCTTGAAGGTGTGAGGTTAGACTCATCAAAAACAATATGCATTGATTCTTCAATAGTTAAGGTTCTTTTGTTGAAAACTCTATAAGCTTTATTAGTAGTTAAATATCTAAGAAATATACTTAGATCAGATTTAGCATCAAATTTACCTAAGTTATCTTTACCATTGTTCAAAATATAACATTTGCATCCAAAAATATGAAAGTAATGAATACTTGGTTTTCTATTATTCCAAAGCTCATAGGGGATTTTTTTCAAGATTGGTCTAATCGAAATACGGTTTAATATATAACATGCACTGTTCATAGCTTCTACCCAAAAGTACCTTGGAAGATTATCTTCACATAACATATTTCGAGCCATCTCTTCTAATGTTCTATTCTTTCTCTCCACAACTCTATTTTATTATGGTATTCTAGGGGCTGAAAAGTTATAATCAATGCCATGTTCAGTGCAAAATTCTTCAAAATATTGATTTTCAAACTTAGTACCATGATCACTTATGATTGAAATAATTAAAAAAAAAATTTGATTTAAAACCTTTTATGAGATTTTTGAAATACTTTGAAAGCTTTATCTTTGTGTGCCAGAAATAAAATCCATATGAATCATGAAAAATCATCTACTATCACAAATCAATATTTTATACCTCCTAGGCTTGTGATCCTAGTTGATCCAAATAAGTCCATGTGTAGCAGCTCTAAAGATCTTAAAGTTGAAATAATATTTTTTGATATAAAACTCCCCCTGGTTTGTTTACCATACTTACATGCATCACAAATATTATCAAAATCTACTTTAAATTTAGGTAAGTCTCTAACTAGATCTTTGGAAATCGATTTGACTAAAGTATGCATGCTAGCATGATCCAATCTTTTATGCCAAAGTATACTAGATTCCTTGGTTTTAGCATTCTTTGCCATTAGACTTGTACTACTTAACATTCCTTGATCATTCAGGTCTACAATATAGATATTTCTAAGTCTATGACCAACAAATTTAGTGCTAAAATCAAGAGAGCTAGTTACTATATACATTGAAGATTCAAATATAACGTTGAAGCCTTTATCACAAATTGACTAATACTCAATAAATTGTGCTTCAATTTATCTACTAGCAGTACATTTTCAATATAAGTAGAAGGGGTTATTTTGATCTTACCAATTCCAATGATCTTCTCTTTGCCATTATCACCAAATGTTACCATACCTCATTCTTTCATTTCAAGGGTGATGAATTGATCTTTGTCACATGTCATATGTCTTGAATAGCCGCTGTCAAGATACCATCTTTTCTTTGAAATTTAGGCTGCAAGACACTCCTGCAAAATAATCAAGTTGAATTTTTAGGTATCCAAACTTTCTTGGATCCTTGAAAATTAGTAATAGCGGTTCCTTAGAAATCCAAGTCTTTTGTACTTTATTTTTATTTTTCTTTCTTAAATTGCATTCATAAGCCTTATGTCCAACCCCATTGCAACAGTAACAAACTACATTCGATTTTTGAAAAGATATGGATGTTGAAAACATTGATGCATGAGATCTTAAAGCTAAAAACTTGTTTGTATTCAATGAATTGTATCCAATTCTAGCTCTATTATTAGATTTCCTTTGATTTTTCAAAATCAACTCAAGTTTGTTTGAACTCAAGGTTAATTTGTCAACAATAGGTTTGAGTCGACTCATTTCATCTTGTAAATTGTTATTTTTTTCAAGACACTCATCTTTTTCAATTTGCAATTGTTTATATTTTCCAGAAATACTATTTAATTCCTTTTGCAAAAGACTGTTCTTTTCAAAAATTTCAATCTTTTCTTTCAATAATGCATCATAATTATTTTTCATGGTTTTAATTTTCATGCCAACTTTTGTATATTCAAATAAAAGCTCATAAAATGCAGTATATAACTCATCATAAGTAAATTCATCAGTGGGTTCAATAGATGTTACCTCATCTTCTAGACCTATGAGACATATGTTTATAATTTTTTATGTCTCTTCCTCTTCATTTGAAGTTGATTCGTTGCTATCACTCCATGTAGCCATCATGGCTTTCTTCTTCTTCTTCTTGTATCCTTTCTTCAATGTTGGACACTCTGAACGGTAGTGCCCTAGCTTCTTGCACTCATAATATATAGGTTGTTGCTCCTTTTCTTTTTCTTTATCTTTCTCCTTTTCTTTGCTATGTTCACCTTTTCCAAGATGTTTCCTCCAATATCTAGACTTTCTTCTACCCATAAATTTTCTAAATTTTCTCATGACTAAGGCAATGTCATCATCTCCTAGTTCTTCATCAGAGGAGGGACTTATTTCTTCTTTCTCTTCTTCTTGCTTCTTGATTTTAGCTGCAGCCTTGAATGCTATTATTTTTTTTTTCTTACTATCATCTTCACTACGGTGCTGCAAAGTTAGTTCATGTATAATTAAAAAACCAAAAAGCTCATCAAGTGGGAGTGTGTTAAGTCCTTGGCTTCCTGAATTGCAATGACCTTAGGATCCTATTTGTTCGATAACGATCTAAGAATTTGTTGACCCCATAAGTGATTTTGAAGATAACCAAACATTGGTGCGTATATTTATTTTACTAACAACTCTTCAAGTGGTTTACAAGTTTGTGTAGGATGAATTCATTGCTCAAATTTCAACTCCTATATTTTCATTTCTTGTTTTGAGTTGTGTTGTAATTGAATATTGTAAAGAAGAATCCAAAGAAAAAAGTTAAGAAAGATCATAAAATTGGGTTACTTCTGAATGTGTTTCAAGCTTTTAATTTCTTATAAATTTGTTAAGTTTGAAGACATCTTGAAGCTTGAAAACTTACTGGATGAATTCTGGAGAAAAACTGAGAAAATCACTGAAACATTCATCCGAGCCGACTCGAAGAGAAGAGAGCCGACTCTGGCACATGGCACACATGAGAATTCTAGCACGCAGATATCCGAGCCGACTCTAAGGGACCTGAGCTGACTCGTCTAGTGTACCACTTTCTAAATCAGACAGGCAAGCCGACCCAAAGGGAGTCTAAGATGACTCTATCACATAGTCAGACATCCAAGCTGACTCTTCAGAAGATCGAGCCGACTCCTCTAGAGTCCAAAAAATGGTTTTTGAGAACTATAGCCAACCAAGTCGACTAGAATGGAAGTTAGCCAACTCGTGCAGATTGATAAGTTGAAGGCCTGAGGATCCGAGTCGACTAGAATCAAGATGAGCCAACTCTTACAGAATGAGGAATCAAGACACTATGTAAGCGAGCTGACTGGATTGAAGAGAGTCGACTCAACTAGACTCCTTGAGGATCCGAGCCAACTCGAGTGATTCAAGTCGACTCGAAGGTCAATTTCAGACTTGCAATGGCTAGTTTCAGAACTTGGATTTTGAATCCAAAAAGTGCTCTAATAGTCAAATGTCATATTCCAACGGTCTATAATGACTTAAACTACCTTAGAATGATGGAAGGTCATATATTTGAGGGATTTGAACTTCTTTGAAGTAAGTGTTAGAAAGTTTTCAGAAAGTAATGCTTTATTGAATATCCAAACAAGCCAATAAGCAAGAGAGCACTGAGAGCATTCAAGATAGCCTTCAAGTCTTCACCAACTCTCATCTGAAGTTTGAAGCACTTAGTAAAGAAGCACAAGAATCCATTAAAGTGCATTCAAGTGGGCTTCTCTCGAGCTGCATCGGCAACCATTCGACAAAAATTTGTTTGTCATCTTGTTACTTTTCTTTTCAATTCATTTTTGAATTATTGGGTTATTGGTGAGCCCGGTTGAAAAACCAAATAGGTTCTTGGTTAGCCTTTGTTAAAAGCTAAGTGTTGGGTTCTTGGTGATCCTAGTAAAACTATGTTGGATTTCTTTGGTGATCCCGGTAAAATCAAAGTATAGAGGTTTGGATTGTGAGCTTGTAAAAATAATCCGACTATATTTCGGTGGGGGATATAGTGAAAATCCCAAGTGGTAATCTTGGATAGTGGATGTAGGAGCTAGGTTGCTCCGAACCACTATAATTATTGTGTATTTGTGTTATGCTTTTCTGATTTGATTTTGCTTCTGTAGTTAATTACTTTGTCACAGCACTTAATACTTTAAAAGGGATTTCAAAGAGCATATAATTGCTTAAATTTTTTAATTCCCAGTTCACCCCCCTCTTGGGAAAGACACCTGGGCAACAACTGGTATCAGAGCAATGTCTCTAAATATAATTAGAGTAAAGATTGATGGCTCATCCCATGAGTACATCCTTGATCGAAGGCCAATCTACAAATAGACCTCCACTCTTCACTAGCATAAATTATTCCTATTGGAAAGCTAGAATGAAAATCTATATACAAGCTATCAATTTTCAATTATGGAAGGTCATTCTAAAAGGGCCACAAATTTTCATTATTAAAATTAATGGCATGGATGTCCCTAAGCCTGAAGAGGACTGGGATGAACACGACATGAAGATGAAGGAATTAAATGCCAAAGCAATGAATCTACTATACTGTGCTTTGGATGCGAACGAGTTTAATCGAAGTTCTACTTGCTCTTCAGCAAAGAAAATTTGGGATAAACTTGAAGTGACCCACGAAGAAACTTTCCAAGTGAAGACTTCGAAAATAAATCTTCTTGTACATAGTTACGAATTATTTAAAATAGAATCTACTGAAACTATCTGTGCCATGTTTACTAGATTTACAGATATTATTAATGGCTTGAAAATCTTGGTAGGGTCTACTCAAATGCTAACTTAGTATAGAAGATCTTAAGATCACTTCTGGATAAATGGGATCCCAAAGTGACTGCCATCTAAGAAGCGAAAGATCTAAACACCCTTTCTTTGGATGAATTAATGGGTTCACTCATCACACACGAATTGGCCATGCAACATAGAACAGATGATGATCAAAAGAAGAAGAAGACAATTGCCTTCAAAGCTACATTGGACTCAAAGAAAGATGAGGAATCGGAAGATGACTCCACCTCCTCTGAAGATGATCTAGAAGATGAAGATATCGCAATGGTCATGAGGAGATTTAGAAGGTTTATGGAAAAGAAGAAAGAAAAATTCAATAGAAAACTCCATAAACGAAGAGAGCACTCCAAGGACAAGGACAAGGATAAAGAAAAGGAAAAAGAACAAGTGCCCACATGCTACGAATGTAAGAAATCGAGGCACATTCATCCAGATTATCCATTATTAAAGAAATTCTTCAAGAAAAAAAAGAAAAAAGTGATGGTTGCCACATGAAGCGATAGCGAAGAATCCACCTCAATTGAAGAGGAAGAGACCACAAAAATTGCTAATTTATATCTAATGGGTCTCGAGGATGAGGTAACATGTCCCAATGCTCAAATAGAATTTATATTTGATGAATTAAATTATGCTTTTCATGATTTATTATCTGAATTTAAAAAAGCAGGTGTAAAGATTAGATCCTTAAAGAATATCAATGATTCTTTACTAAAAGAAAAAGAAGAGATTTCATAAAAGAATAACTTATTGCAAAAAGAATTACATGTCTTTTCTGAAAAATATAAAGCTTTGAAAATTGAGAATAGTGTATATCAAGACAAAAACAAAGTATTGATGAATGGAAATAATGAGTTGAAAAAGGAGGTTGAGAAACTCAAGCCACTTGTTGAAAAACTTACATTATCTTCTAACAAGCTTGAGTTGATTCTAAAAGAACAAGAAATTTCTAGAAATAAAGCTGGAATTGGTTTTAATTCTTCAATTTTAAATAGTATTTCAGCAACTATTTTTGTGAAACCAAAAGCTTATGTCCCAAAATTTATATCTCAAAAAGCTTTTGCAATAAATGGTTCTGCTTTTACTTCTAAAACTACATTGTATGTTCCTAAGAGCTCAAATAGAAAATCTTTTATATCTGCATCTCATGCATCAACATCTAAAACTTCAAAATATGCATCTTTTCAAAATTCTAGAATTGAATGTTATGCATGCAAAGGGTTAGGACATAAAGCTTTTGAATGTAATATCTTTAGAAATGTCAAAAGTAAAATAAGAAAGATTTGGATTTCCAAAGGAACCACCTTCGCTAACCTGCAAGGATCCAAGTTAGCTTGGGTACCTAAAAGAACTTCTTGATTATCTTGCAGGAATGTCTTGCAGCCCAAAAATTGAAGAAAAGATGGTATCTCGACTGTGGCTATTCAAGGCATATGATGGGTGACAAGGATTAATTTATCATCCTGAAAATGAAAGAAGGAGGTATGGTTACTTTTGGAGATAATGGTAAGGAAAAAATAATTGAAATCGGTAAGATCAAGTAACCCCTTGTACTTTTATTGAAACTGTATTGCTAGTAGATAAATTGAAGTATAATTTGTTAAGTATTAGTCAATTATGTGATAAAAGCTTCAAGGTTATCTTTGAATCATTTATGTGTATTGTAACAAACTCTCTTGATTATAGTAGTAAGTTCATTGGACATAGACTTGGAAATATCATGTGGTAGACCTTAATGATCTTGTCCTATCAAGTAGTTCCAGTCTAATTGCAATGAATACTAAGACCAAGGAGTCTTGTTTACTTTGGCATAGACGATTAGATCATGCTAGCATGCATACTATTGCCAAGTAAATTTCCAAAAATTTAGTTAAAGGCATGCCTAAGTTTAAAGTAGACTTTAATCATGTTTGTGATGCATGCCAAATGGGTAAACAAACTAGGAGGAGCTTTTAAATTCAAAAATATGATTTCAACTACTAGACCTCAGAGCTATTTCACATGGACTTATTTGGACCAACTAGGATCACAAGCCTAGGAGGTATGAAATATGTCGTTGTGATTATAATGATTTCTCTAAATTTACATGGGTTTTATTTATTGCTCACAAAGATAAAATCTTTAAAGTATTTCAAAAATTTCACAAAAAGGTTTCAAATCAGAAAAATCTTTCAATAATTTTAATTAGGAGTGATCATGACACCGAATTTGAAAATCAATTTTTTGATGATTATTGCACAGAAAATGACATTGATCACAACTTCTCCGCTCTTAGGACACCACAACAAAATGGTGTTGTAGAGAGAAAAAATAGGACTTTGGAAGAGATGGCCCGAATAATATTATGTAAAGGTAATCTTCAAAGGTACTTTTGGGCAGAAGCGGTGAACACTGCTTGTTACATTTTAAACCGCATTTTGATCCATCCTATTTTGAAGAAAACCCCCTATGAGCTTTGGAATGAAAAGAAACCCAATATTAATTATTTTCATATTTTTGGATGTAAATGCTTTGTGCTTAACAATGGTAAAGATAATCTAGAAAAATTTGATGCTAAATCGGATGAAGCAATTTTTCTTGGTTATTCATTTCATAGCAAAGCATATTGATGAGGGACTAATATGCATCCAATTCTTTTTGTATATTTTATATGTGGGGTTAGATGATTAATCCCCGAATTTCAGATCAAAATTAGTTGTAGGGAATTTTGTATGAATTTTTGAAGCCAAGCATACAGATTAGAACCTAGAAAAGTACTAAAGAAGGATCGTCGGGGCTGAGAAGACTCGGTTAGGGCAAGTTCTCCTACAATAATAAGACTGGAGGTAGAGGGGGTGTACCTGACAATGTCTGAAGCACCCGGTGATGATCACAGTGAAGGGATCTCTCGTTCCTCGATGGATGCGGCTTGGAAAATCGAGCCAAAGACCCGCGGATACCCGGCTTTCTGCTCGGTGGTCCGATTGAGGCTTGGCTAGAGTCGTTGGATTCGTAGGAACTCGGGGACCTGCAAACGACCTGTCAGGGATTAGAAAACTCAAAGGAAATCAAGAAAACAAAGGAAAACAGTAAAGGGAAGAAAGTTTTGGAGGGGGCTGGAAGGATGGTTGGTGGCAAGAAGATGATTGCAAACACCGGGAAGAAGAACTCTCAAACCCCTTTATGCACACAGCAGGGTAATCACACAAAGCAAAGAGGAACTCAAGGTTTATTTCATATATCAAAATATTCCTTCATACAAGAGGCTAGGGTCCTTTAAATAGACCCTTAACCTTGGGCTCCAAGTAAGGGCACATAAGTGTTTACATAAGAATCCTTTTCCCTCTCAAACCCTAGCTAGAAAATAATGAAACATTAGGTAGAAAAATCCCTAAAAATTCTCTTGACTTGGCCAACAATCCAAGGATGCCTAGGGGGGCATGTTGGGCTTCTAAGAGCAGCAAGAGGCCGGCCCAAAGGGGCTCGAGCGCATGGGTTTTGGGCCTTTGGAAGCTGGGGTGGCCTGGTAGCCAGGTAGCAGGAATATTCCCTGGTATCTTGCTTCTTAGGGGCTTGGGTTTGGCGCCTGGGCTTGATTTCTTTGGGCTAGGATGCAGATGGACCTCTGGAATCATGGATTCCCTTATCTATAAATATATTTTGGCATCTGGAAGGGAATCTGGGCATCTGGAGGGCATCTGCAAGAAATCAGGGTTTTCTGAATTTTTCTCCTGGGGTCTTCAAATCTTCAAGCTGGGTTGGACTTGGGCTATACTTCCATGTCTTCAATCTAGTTGGACTTGGTCTTCACTTGTATGATGTGGTCTTGAGTCTTCAATATGGTTGAATAGGACTCAAAAAATAAAATTAGCTCGACATGACCTGACTAACACTGGACTGAACTAGCTCAACATGAGCTGACTAGTACAGAACTGAAACTCAAAATACTCAAATAACAATTAAAATGGACTCAGATAGGCTAAGCCCTTATTACAGATGGACTCATAAATTATTGATCAATTCATAGAGGGTTGAAAAGCCTCTATCTTATTCTGGTGCCTTTGGTGTCCCCACCAATTCTCCCGGTGTGGGAGGAACTCGACCCTGTCAAGTGAAGATCAAGCTGGCTCATATATCTCTCGAGGAGGTCTGGGTTGAGGTGCTGCAAGTCCTCTCGAGAAATCCACGAATCGTCCGACTCTGGCCGGCCTTGCCATCAGACCAGGAAGCGTTGATAGTCGTGGCTCCGGATCATGATGGCTTGATCATCTAAGATACGCTCGATCTGTTCTCCTCTCTCAGGCCAATTTGTTAGTGGACACTCTAGGTTAGGATCACTCACAATGAAAAGGAACAGGTCCAAAGGCCTCACTAGGTATCACTGCCGGTTCCCTATACTCAACCAGGTCTATAATATTGAAGGTAGAACTAATGCCCAAATCCGAAGGCATGTCTAACACCTAGGCATTTGATCCAACCTTCTCTATCACTTTAAAAGGTCCGGCTCTGCGAGCATGAAGCTTCTTTTAGGCCTAAGCCTAACCAAGATAGAATCCACTATATCAAATTCTTTGATCCATCTTCGGAAATTAGCCAGTTTGTTTAAAATTAGTGTAGGTGGTGAACATGCTGGGCACATGCAGACTCCTAACAAATGATTCAAAGAACTCATCCTAACACCTAACAGACTTGACTATGCATTCCTATAGAAGGAAATCTTATTGAACTCTTTGGATCTAAACCTAACAGATTATAGGTTCCCTGGGTTTGATCCTAGCTTGACATGCACATGAAAATTTACAGTGAACTCCTAGCAAATTTCAAAGAGTGTGCCAGAAGTAAGATGCAAACCTAACATGCATGATGAATGCATGCAGTATGCTAATCTTAGTTAAATGCAATCTAATAATCCTAGAAATGCTGGAGGTGTCAAGAAAGGGCAGAAAATAGGAAGTGGGTTCAGAATTAGTTTGGTAGGATAGGGAAAAAGGTTCAAAGTTAGTTGGATAAAGTTCGATATAAGAAGGCATGTCAGGGACTAATCCTAGACTAATGAGGCTAACCTTACGAGGTTGCGGTATATCTATGGGGTTTGCATAATGGAGGATGGGTTACTAATCTCAGGGAAGAGGTCATTAATGGGAACTATAGGAGGAGGCTCATCCTGAGGGTACTGATTCAAAGAGATCAAGTCCTTAACAAATTCTTCTGGTTCTTGTATTTTATGACTATACTCTATAATTTGGCTCTCCTCTATAGTTTCCTCAGGTAAGGCTCTAGTAGCAGTACCTAGGTTCTCTTCCTCTATTTGTTCTTCCACTATAGCTTTAGGTTGGATGTGGTCAAGGTCAACTACCTCTAGGTTGGCTTCTACCTGGGTATCTATTGGGTCAGCTAATTCTAGGTCATCTAAAGGTGTCTCCTCTTCTCCCTCATACTCATCCACTAAGTTTGCATCAGCTTCATACACTTCCGTGTTAATGTAAGCCTTGTCAATCTCAGGAATGGTTGGAGAAGGTCGGCTAGGGAAAAATTGGCTAGGTCCTAGTTTCTGATTATGGACACTAATCCTAGTAGGTTCAAGTTGCCTAAGGGGTAGTGGCTCACTACTGGGCTCATATTTAGGGGTGCTAATCCTATGGGGTTCAAGTTGACTAAGAAAAACCTGACTAGTACTAGATTGATACTTAGGGGTTATGGGTTCTCTGGGCTCATAGGACAAGGGTGCAGATCTATGGGTCATGGGATTATAGGATATGGGGTCATAGGATTTTGGGTCAGCCCTATGGTCAGGTTCTAAGGATGGATCATGGTATGGGGTCCTTCTAAGGTTGAGCTCCCTATATGGGTCAGGATATTGGGTCCTCCTAGGGTTGGACTCCCTATATGGGTCAGAATATTGGGTTCTCCTAAGGTTGGACTCTCTATATGGGTCAGAATATTGGGTTCTCCTAGGGTTGGACTCCCTATATGGGTCAAAATATTGGGTGTTGGGTCTACTAGGCTCATAGGGTGTGGGTGCATAGGATCTATGATCATGGGATCTAGAGTCATAGGATCTCGGTTCATAGGTAATGGATTCATAGGTTCTAGGTTCATAGGATTTGAGTCATAAGATCTATAGGTTGTGGGTATACTAGGCTTATAGGGAGAGGGTAAATAGGATCTATCTTCCTGGTCTATAAAATCCTGATTGGGTCTTCTAGGACTAACCTTAGGGATTGGGTCATGACGATGGGCTCTCCTAGGTTCAGCCTCAAGGTATGGATCAGGGTTTGGGGTCCTCCTAGGTTCAGTATCATAGTATGGGTCATGACGATGGGCTCTCCTAGGTTCAACCTCTCGGTAGGGATCAGGGTTTGGGGTCCTCCTAGGTTGAGGATTGTGGTACGGGTCAGGATGAGGGGCTCTCCTAGGTTCAACCTCATGGTATAGATCAGGATTTGGGGTCCTCCTAGGTTGAGGAGACTCAGGATCTGGATCAGACTGTGACCCATGGGTTCTTTGTATGGTCCCTACATGGCCTTCTAACTGGTCAAACCTATTGGCAAGATGGTCAATTCTATTATTGGTTTGGGTACTAGACTGAGTTAACTGGGCCATGGATTGGGTTAGTTGCTCAGTGAGTGCTTTTATTTGGGCTTGCAAATTTTCCATGGGTTCAGACATTTGTGAAGGAGGTGGGTGATATGAAACCCCTGATCTAGTGCTCATGCAAGACTCGATTAGACCGACTATAGCTGACTAGACCTAGAGTCCAAACTAGATGCTCAATCAGGGTGGCAAACTAGTCTATAGTAACCCTGTACTCAGCCAGGCAGGTGTAAGGGGAGTGTTAGGTCCCTGATTGCCAATCCTAGACACCAATCAGAGATTGGCCAGGTAGGTGGACCAGCACACAAGCCCTTCAGGATTGAATTCCTAAACCACCGTTATAGACACTGAGCACAAGGCACACACAGGTTATCTTGACACAATGATCTGACACGTAGCCCAGACCCGACCAGTTGGTGTCCCTAGCCCACTAGGGCAAATTAAGTCTAGTTAATTTTAGGTTAAGGCTTGGGACTGAATGCAAGGGATGTGGTTTTGGGCTAAGGAGAGGTGATCAAATCCTCCCCCTATCTGATATAGCAAGAGTGCCCTTAAAAGTAAATTATGCAATGATGGCTGGCAGATGAGGATGCAAATTAGGGTTTAGATGTTTTTGGTATTTTTGGAGAATATGTAATTTTTTTTTTTGGTATTTTTTTAAATAGAAGAAAACTTGCAAATCATGGCCTAATATGCTGGAAATATACTAAAATTAAAAGATATGAAAAAGATGCTAAACAAAACCCTGAAACTTCCAAACTTGTCTTGCTGAAAAAACAGAGCCGAAGATTTGCAGGCTGTATTTTGGCTTGCAGAAACTTCACAGGACATAATAAAATCTGAAAAAAATTTTAAAATTACTGTGAATTATTATGAATCCATCAAAATAGAGTTTAGATTTTTTTATGTTTTTATCAGGGAGAAATAATTAAAAAGATAGAGCATATACAAACTAAGAAATTGCAGAAAATAAGCCCTAATCTAAGCTCTGATACCAAATGATGCGGGACTAATATGTATGCAATTCTTTTTGTATATTTTATATGTGGGGATAGGTGATTAATCCCCGAATTTTAGATCAAGATTAGTTGTAGGGAATTTTGTATGAATTTTTGAAGCCGAGCATGTAGATTAGAACCTAGAAAAGTACTAAAGAAGGATCGCCGGGGCTGAGAAGCCTCGGTTAGGGCAAGTTCTCCTACAATAATAAGACTAGAGGTAGAGGGGGTGTACCTGACAACGTCTAAAGCACCCGGTGATGATCGCAGAGAAGGGATCTCTCGTTCCTCGATGGATGTGGCCTGGAAAACCGAGCCAAAGACCCGCGGATACCCGGCTTTATGCTCGGTGGTCCGATTGAGGCTTGGCTGGAGTCGTTGGATTCGTAGGAACTCGGGGACCTGCAAATGACCTGTTAGGGGTTAGAAAACTCAAAGGAAATCAAGAAAACAAAGAAAAATAGCAAAGGGAAGAAAGTTTTGGAGGGGGCTGAAAGGATGGTTGGCGGCAGGAAGATGATTGCAAACACCGGGAAGAAGAACTTTCAAACCCCTTTATGCACACAGCAGGGTAATCACACAAAGCAAAGAGGAACTCAAGGTTTATTTCATATATCAAAATATCCCTTCATACAAGAGGCTAGGGTCCTTTAAATAGACCCTTAACCTTGGGCTCCAATTAAGGGCACATAAGTGTTTACATAAGAATCCTTTTCCCTCTCAAACCCTAGCTAGAAAATAAGGAAACATTAGGTAGAAAAATTCCTAAAAATTCTTTTGACTTGACCAACACTCCAAGGATGCCTAGGGGGGCATGTTGGGCTTCTAGGAGCAGCAAGAGGCCACCCCAAAGGGGCTCGGGCGCATGGGTTTGGGCCTCTGGAAGCTGGGGTGGCCTGGTAGCCAGGTAGCAGGAATATTCCATGGTATCTTGCTTCTTAGGGGCTTGGGCTTGGCGCCTGGGCTTGATTTCTTTAAGCTAGGATGCAGATGGACCTTTGGAATCATGGATTCCCTTATCTATGAATATACTTTGGCATCTGGAAGCGAATCTGGGCATCTGGAGGGCATCTGCATAAAATCAGGGTTTTCTGAATTTTCCTCCTAGGATCTTCAAATCTTCAAGCTGGGTTGGACTTGGGCTATACTTCCATGTCTTCAATCTAGTTTGACTTGGTCTTCACTTGTATGATGTGGTCTTGAGTCTTCAATATGGTTGAATAGGACTCAAAAAATAAAATTAGCTCGACATGAGCTAACTAACACTGGACTGAACTAGCTCAACATGAGCTGACTAGTACAGAACTGAAACTCAAAATACTCAAATAACAATTTAAATGGACTCAGATAGGCTAATCCCTTATTACAGATGGACTCATAAAGTATTGATCAATTCATAGAGGGTTGAAAAGCCTCTATCTTATTCTGGTGCCTTTGGTGTCCCCACCACATATAGAGTATTTAATAAAAGAACCCTTACTATAGAAGAGCCAATGCATGTTATTTTTAATAAAACTAACCCTTCACCTTCTAAGAAAGAAGAGTGCATAGACAATGATGCAGGTACAATTCAAAAAGAAATGGAAGACATGAGCATACAAGAAAAACCAATTGAAGAAGGAGAAGAAATGGTAAGTAAAGATCATGCAAATAAACCAAGAGAATGGAAGTATGCAACTTCTCATCCAAAAGAATTAATTATTGGTGATCCTTCATAAAGTATTAGGACTAGGTCATCACATAGAAATGTACATGATTACCTAGCCTTTGTATCATAAATAGAACCACATACCTTAGAAGAAGCTGAAAATGACCAAAACTGGATGATGTTCATGCATGAAGAACTAAACCAATTTGAGGGAAATAAGGTATGGACATTTGTTGATAGACCTTCACACCATCCAATCATAGGAACCAAATGGGTCTATAAGAACAAATTAGATGAGCCCCCCCCATGAAGCCTCCCGCTAGAATTCCTCCGCTCCGCCGTCGCCAGCCGCCTCCGCTGCCAACCTCCATGCAAAGCCTTCCATTGGTCTCCTCCCTTTTGATCGTCGATTTTCCATGCATCACCATCACTGCAGCCGAACTCCTCCCCGTTGCCATGCCCTCCATGTCCACCGGATCTCCCTCCCTCCAACCGATCTCCACCGTCCGCCGCCCAGCACCGTCGTCGACAAACTTAGTCGCAAGGCCTTCGGCCTCCCCTGTTCTTCTTGGTGTTGATCTATGGAGAAGACAGCCTATACACGAACGTGAAGGCAAAAGAAAACCCGCACGGTTCTCAGAGTTGCACAGATCCTAAAGCCTCACAGATTCCAAAGCTTCACTGATCTCAAAGCACTGAGTTTATTTAATTATTTTGATTTGGGATTATTAATCATTTCTTTTTGGTGATTCAGGTCCGACAACTTCAAATCTATTTGCCCGTGAACCACTGGTCCGGATTTTTGGACGACCTCAAGACAATCTCCCTTTTCCAAATTTCATGAAATTTCGTGATTTCGGGTGAGATCCACTTTGATAACCTGATTCAAATAATTGCTGGTTTGTTTTATTTAATTAGATCTAAGTTTATTAAATTGGACATCCTAACCTAGTGATCATTTCTTAATGATCACGGTCCGAAATAATTTTTTTAGGGTCTAAGTTTTGTCGGCCTGTCCTGCACCAGACTTGGTATCAGAGCAAGGTTAGGTTAGGATCAATTTCAATTTTCAATTTTGCATGACAACTAGGTTATGAATCAAGTATCAATCAGAACATTCTTCCTTAGATAACAAAATGGATCCTAGTTTAAAAACTACCCTCCAGGGAATTATGGGTAAACTCGAAGCAATTGATAGTAAGTTAGGATCTTTAGATGCAAGGGTAGGAGCTCTTGAAGATGAACACCAATTACCCTATTAGGAACTCTTCATCAAAGAGTTACAAATCCTAGAGTTCCAAATTCTAGAGTTACAGATCCTAGAGACTGAAATGACTACCCGAGTTATGATGTTGGTCATACTCGAATCCTTCGACCTGACCCTAAGGATCGACATGATCATCCAGGTTTTGATGTAGGTAGTCATCCAACACTTGACCTTATCGCAACCCAATAGATCAAGATGAATGAATCATGAGGAGTGTTAAGGTTGACGCCCCAAGTTTTGTAGGTCGCCTGGATCCCAAAGAATATATTGACTAGGAAGCTGAATGGACCACTATTTCACTTGGTATGATATGTCTGAGGATAGGAAAGTTAGGTTTGCCCAAATGAGATTGTTAGTTCAAGTTAAATTATATTGGCACAATGTCCAGAGGTTAGCTATTCATAGGAAACAGGACCCCATTAGAACATGGGATGAGTTGAAGGATAAGCTTCGTGAGAAGTATCTTCCTGCATCTTATCAACAGCCACTCCTGGATCAATAGCAAAGGCTGACCTAGGGAATCGGATCTATAAATTATTACATCAATAAATTTGATGAATATCTTATGCGATATAATGTGAATGAAGACACATCTGTTACTTTATCCCGATTTAGAGCTGGTCTGAGGGTGGACATTCAAAAGGAACTATTTTTGAGAGAAGTTTATAATCTAGAGCAAGCATATCAATTAGCCCAAGACTATGAAAGATTTCAGCAAATATCTATCACACGTAGACCTGAACCTTCTAGACCAGGAATTTTAAGTTCAAGGCCTAGCATAAATCAAGCCCCAACTGGTCCACAGCCTAACATTAGTCAGACCCCTGGTAGCCGACCCCCGTTTACAACCCCACCAATTAAGAGAGATGACAAAGGAAAAGGGATTATAGGAGAGACTTCCCATGGAAGTAGCTCTAAGATCCACTGCTTTAGGTAATGGAACAGGTCATGTGGCTAGCCAATGTTCGTCTAGAACCTTGCATATAGGGGCACTTGAAGAATAAAAAGATCTAGGTAATGTTATTGAAGAAGAAATCTACACTACTGACCGAGGATTAGCTGATGCCTACGAAGAACATGACCATGAGGCTAGAGCTGAAAAACAATTATGAGTTAATTTGATTAATAATTTCGATCTAATTGAATATAAAGAACCAGCATTGATACCTGGTGATGTATTTGAGCCTCATCTTTCTTTAAGAGTGACCCTCCTCTTGAGAGCCCACCAGTCCAAATGAGAGGAAAGCACGATGTGATTGAACGAATTTTGGACGAGAAGATCAAGTCTTCGAGGAGTCGAAATTGCTATCGCTACCTGGTTCACTGGCGAGGCAAACCAAAGTCAGAGGACTCCTGGATTACTGAAGAGGAGCTGCAGAACATTGATCCAAATCTATTTGAGCACCTCTAGCCTGACTCGACGGAGTCGAGTTCTCCCCGCCACAGGGTAAATGATAGGGACATTGAGCAGATCCAGCCAGCCCAGATTCCAGCTAGTCCAATCCAGATCCCAGTGCCAGCCCAACACGAATCCTGAAGATTTCAGCCTGCACAAATCTTGAAGTATTTTATTATTTTTATGGGTGTACGAGGGTTTGGGATATCTCCGAATCAGAGATTAGTTTTTATTTGTATTTAGAGTTATTAGAATCTCTTATAGTTTCGATTATTTTGAGATTGCTTAGGGATTTATGTTTATCGTTGTTTTCTTTCTTTATTTAAGATTTTTTGTCATCGAATAAAAATTTATCGATGAGAATATTTTGAAAAAAGAAATCAGGGTGTGTCCCGATTTTCTTCCCCCTCCTTCTCCCCCTCTTCTTCCTTGTGTTATTTCTTCTTCCCAGTTCTTCTTCCCCCCACTCCGGCTACTTCTTCCTCTCCCTTTTCTTCTCGGATTACTTATCCCTCTGCCAATTCAAAACACCCAAGCTCCGGAATCAAGCCATTGCACCTGTTTCTGGAGCCACCCATGATCACCATCCATCCATCCAACAACTCCCATCTCCACCGAGCAAGCTCCCTCGTCGGATCCAAGGGAGGAACCCCCCAGCTCGACAACTCCCCGTCCGTGTCGACGCCTCCTTCCTGTGCCACCGGCGAAGCCCTTCCTCTACTGCCAGCCGCCGACCCGAAGAAGTCATCCCCGAACACCCCACTGCCGAACCTCGATCCGCATGGCCTACAACCGAGCGCCCCTCCCGTGAAGCCTCCTGTCGAAATTCCTCCGCTCCACCGTTGCCAGCCGCCTTCGCCACTGGCCTCCATGCGAAGCCTTCCATCGGTCTCCTCCTCCCTTCCGACCATCGATTTCCCATGCGTCACCATCGCTGCAGCCGAACTCCTCCCAGCTACCGTGCCCTCCACGGCCACCGGATCTCCCTCCCTCCAACCGATCTCCACCATTCGCCGCCCAGCACCATCGCCGGCAAACCCAGCCACAAGGCCTTCGGCCTCCCCTGTTCTTCTAGGTGTTGATCTATGGAGAAGACAGCCTTTGCACGAATGTGAAGGCAAAAGAAAACCCGCACGATTCTCAGAGTTGCACAGATCCTAAAGCCTCACGGATTCCAAAGCTTCACTGATCTCAAAGCACTGGATTTATTTAATTATTTTGATTTAGGATTATTAATCATTTCTTTTTGGTGATTCAGGTCCGATGACTTCAAATCTATTTGCCCGTGAACCACTGGTTCGGATTTTTGGACAACCTCAAGACAATCTCCCTTTTCCAAATTTCATGAAATTCCATGATTTCGGGTGAGATCCACTTTGATAACCTGATCCAATTAATTACTGGTTTGTTTTATTTAATTAGATCTAAGTTTATTAAATTGAACATCCTAACCTAATGATCATTTCTTAATGATCAACAGTCTGAAACAATTTATTTAGGGTCTAGGATTTGTCGGCTCGTCCCGCACCAAATGCCCTACAAAAACTTCTCAAATATTTGAAAGAATTCAGTATCGAATAAATGCTCCAATATTTTGTTATCATCAAAATCATTCCAAGGGTGAACACAAGATTAAAACATACCTTTTATTTCCCTTTCTTGAATTACCACAATATAAAAGGAAAAATATCCCATAACACTCAACTAAAATAGCATAACTAATTAAAACTTAAAAAAAAATTACTTGTTTGGGACATTTTTCTTTTTTGCATTGCATCTTTTTATAAAATATCTTAAGGGCATTACCCCATAAACAACATAAGGTATGGAGTTGATAACCCTTCCTTGACCCACAAATCATCACCCTGCATCTTGCATCAACCCAAGCCTATTAATTAAAATCAATTAGATGCTAGCCCCTAAGAAACTTTAGCTCAATAGGACAAGACATCCAAAGAGTTGGACGAAGCCAGGATTGGCTGATTAACTGGTATCTAGGAAAGGGATTCAAGGATGATGTAGCCCTGAAGAAAGGTAGTTTTTAATTAGTTCCGTTGACTGACCTGACCAATTTTAATTGGTGTCTAAGAAAAGAAATAGGGGGACTCCCACCAATCTTACCTTTACTTGGCTAGTTGATTAGTCAGTTTCTAACTTGGAAGGCTCCAAGGTTGACTTGGCAGTTAAGAGCTGTCTAGATTTAGGATAATCCTAGGATAGAGAGTCCATGTATACTAACTTGTTTGTAAATAACACCAAACCCTAACTAACTCTTCTTCTCTCTCTCTTAGCTCTAGGACTCCTTAGGCCCTCTTTTTTAGAACTCTTCTTCTTCTTCATCTCACGACTCCTCTTAAAAAAATAATAAATACAAAAATAAATAAGGATTTCTATATGATGCGGGACTATTTATACATGCTAATTATTTTTTTGTTATTAGGTCGTGAGTTAGGAGTTTAGATCCCAAATTTTGAGCCAAGATTCTAAGCAGGAAATTCTACAAAAAATTAGAAGCACATGCATGCAAAAATAGATCCTAAATAATGAAAGAAACAGGATCGCCGAGATTAAGAAGCCCCAATAGGGCTAGCTCTTCTGCAATACCATAACTCGTAAGTCAAGGGGGTGTACCTAGAAGTAATTTGAAGATCAATCTATGAAGAGATCGCTCTACACTCTTGGATGTGGCCTAAAAAATCAAGCTGGAGACCCCACAGATCCGCAGCTTTCTATCCACTGACTCGAAAGCCGGTCGGATGGAATCCTAAATTTATGAACTCTGAGGGATCTGCAAAACACCTATCAAGTGTTAGAAAATAGGTTAGATGGCTGAAAGAAGAAGGGAAGAAGAGGATTAGAGGAGGGCGGCCAAGAGGTGTGGCATCCAAGGTTGAAGCATGCGGTGGCTAGGGTTTCTTTGTTGGAGGCTTGGAGGCAGCGAAGGGATCACACAAATACCCTTAGGAGGACAAATCACACAGCAAAAGCACACAGCAATTATAGAACTCAAGAAAATTTCATTAATTGATCATGAAAATACATGAGAGGTAGGCCTTTTATATAGACTTACAAAACTTAGGGCCTAAGTAAGGGTATACAAGGGATTTTCTGTGTCATTTTCCCTCACAAACCCTAGCTAGAATTCCTCTCCCAATTAGGCTCTCTCTCCTTATTTTGGTCGACCAAGGGGGGTGACCCTAAGGTGGCCGACCATATAGCGGTGACCATAAGGTTGGGCATGACTGCATGAAGAGCATGGGCCTTGGGTGGCCCACTTCAGTCCTAGGCAGGCTCTAGGGTTTCTTTCGATATCTATCTTCCCAGTAGGCTGATGTTGTTGTCATCCTGGTCTTCAATGGTGATGATCTCAAGGTCCTTCTCATGCAATCCAAGGTGGCACATTCAAGTATGAATGGGACTCCTTGTAGTTGTCAGATTATCACTCTGGCTGGGGTCCATCAATGGCTTGAGTCTCCTTTTTGCTGAACTGGACTGGACTCAATATAAGACTTACAAAAATGACAAAACTTATAATGAACATCCAAAACTTGACTCAATACCCTAATGGTGTGAGTGACTCTAAATACAATACTCAAATGTAGAAAGGCCCAAAACAGGACTTAGGGGCCAAAGTAGGGACTCAAAATGGGCTAAGCTTTTATTACAAAATTTGACTCAAATACTAATCAGATAACCACAGAGGATTGAGAAGCCTCTACCTAGGTCTGGTCCTCTAGTGTCTGTACCAATTCTTCCGGGACAGAGGAAGTCAACCCCGTTGAGTAAGGGTCGCTCTGGCTCTAGTATCTCTCAAGAAGGTCTAGGTCGAGGTGCTGTTAGTCCTCTCGAGTAATCCACGAATCATCGGATTCTGGTTGACCTTGCCATCAGACCAAGTAGTGTTGATAACCGCGACCCTAGGTCATGATAGCTTGATCATCCAGGATATGCTCGATCCGTTCTCCTCTCTCAAACCAATTTATAGGTGGACACTCTAGATTAGGTTTGCTCTCAAAGGATGGGGTAGGTTCAAAGGCCTCAATAGGAATCGCTGTCGGTTCCCTATACTCAACCAAGTCCATGATATTGAAGGTAGAGCTAATGCCAAAATCCAGGAATAAATCTAGCACATAGACATTAGGTCTGACCTTCTCTATCACTCTAAAGGGTCCAGCTTCGTGAGCATGAAGCTTCTTAACGGTCCCTGGTGGGAACCACTCAGGCCTAAGCCTAATCATAGCAGAATCCTATACATTAAATTCCTTGGCTCTCTTTTGCTAGTTTCTTATATGTTTCAAAATTAGTGCTTAATGTAGATCTCTAACATGATGCACCTATGACTCGTACTGACATCTAACAAAGTACAAACTCAACTATACATTCCTATTGAGAGGAACTTTATTGGACTCTTTGGGCCTAAACCTAACAAACTATAGACTCTCTAGGTTTGACCCTGGTTTGGCATGCACATGAATATTTACAATGGATTCCTAGAAAATGCCATAAGGTCTTCCAAAAGTAGGTCTCAAACCTAACATACTCAAAGAACTGGTGCAATCGAATGCCTCAACAAAGTATGATTGGAAAGTTTGGGGAACATTGGAAGCCTTATGGTATGGCAGGAAATAAGAATCGAAGTCTTGGGACAATCCATTGGGAGCATGAAATAGACCTTGGTTACTAGGGATGACCTTAAGATTTGAACATCGATCTATGGGTGACATAAGGTCCACTTGAAGGATGGAGAATTTGGTCATTTCAAGTGTAGGGTCTTTAAGAAAAAATGACTTAGTCAGTTCAAGAAAAAGGTCATCGACTGGGGTTAGAAGAATGAACTCTTTATGAGAGTACTAAATGAGGTCTCGGGCTAGGGCTAAAGGAGTGGGCTCTTCCTGAGGGTATTGACTTATAAGAACCAAGTCCTCACTAATTTCCTGTTATTCTGATACTTCAGGACTAGGTTCTATAATTTTATCTTCTCCTAGGGTTTTCTTAAGTAAGGTACTAGAGTTATGCTCCTCAAAGTCTTCTCCTTCGTATTTATTTACTAAATTCATGTCAGCCTCATATACTTCTATAATGGGTTATGATTTGTTCTCTTCTTCAGGTTCCTCACTCCTATCATTCATATGAACTAATGGGGCAGTAGGAGTTGGTTGGTCTAAAGGAAGTCAACTAGGGTTGGGTATGGGTTTAGAGGTACTAATCCTGCTGGGCTCAACCCCATAGTTCATGGGTTCCCTCTAACATGACTCGAATTTCCTAGCAAGTTGATAGGCATCATCCAAGTCATAAATTCTATAATGAAATAGTTTCCACTGAATGTCCCTACATAGGCCATCTTGAAATCTAGCTATGATCTTAGACACAAGTTGAACTGTATTACATCTCTTAATAAACTCATTAAATTGGTCAATGTATTCAGACACAGTTTTATTACCCTATCTCAATTTGCACCATTGGTCTAAAAGTTTGTGCTTATAAAATCTACCTAGGTACTTTTCTCTCAATCTACTTCTCATGGATCTCTAAGTAAGTATTTCATCTTCTCTTTGATAACATTCATCCTCAATAACTTTCCAGTGCCACTTAGCATGTTAAGTCAACCTACATGTGGCCAATCTAACTTTACCTAACTCTGACATCTTAGTGTACTCAAAATACTGATCCATTCTTTCCTCCCAATCAATATACATCTTAGGATTGGACTTCCATCAAAAGTGGGTGCATAAGGCTAGGCGTGTCTAAAGGGTCTTTCCTCTGGGTCCACTAAGTATGGGTATGGGCTTCTAGGGTTAGACTCAGGGGCAAGATCATAACGATAAGATCGTGGATCAAACGTACTAGGCCTAGAGGATTTGAATTCAGCATGGGTCCTACGGACTCCTTCATAAGTCAAAGGATGTTCACCAATTCGATCAGGCCTATGGGGTTCAAAAGAGTCAAGTCTAACATGGGCCTTAGGGGGCTAACTTTGGCACGGGCCCTACAAGCCTCATCCTGGGCCTTCGCTTGGGTAAGCGATTAGCCCATTAGGGTAATTTATTCAGACAGGGCCCTCAATTGGGCCTAAACCCTGGACTCTATGACTAGGCTGGGCTGGACATGGACTGATGGACTAACAGGCTCCTAATCTAGACTGGACATGGGCTGATGGCCTAATGGACATGGGCTAATGGGCTCCTAATCTAATGGACATACAACACACAAGGACAAATCAACTACGACTTCCTAGACCTAGAGCCCAAACAGAATGGGTCGACTCAACTTACAAACAACACAACCCCTAGTCCTTCCACTGGCCAAGTAAGAGGTGGGATGGTGGGAGGCCCCCCTGCTTTCGTAGGGACCCAATTAAGGAACCACCAATCCTCTTAGGGCATTTGCCTCTTGACCTCTAGCCTAGACACTAGCTTATAGTAATAGGAGAGGTATTAGGTGCGCTAGTCTTCCCATAAAGGTTGGACCCGACCTGTTGGTGTCCCTAGCTCACTAGAGCAAATTAGGTCTAATTGATTTTAATTAGGTTGGGCTCGAATGCAAGGGTTGTTGATTTGGGCTAAGAAGAGGTGATCAAATCTTTCCCCCATCTGGCATAGTAAAATTGCCCTTAATGTAACTTATGCATATGATGGCACACATATGAAAACTAAATTAGGATTTCTAATTTTTTTATTTTTTATGTATATATTTTTTTTTGTAGAAATATAATATGCAAGAAATTACCTAATATGTAGGAAATATGCAAAAAATTAAAATATGCAAATATTATGCAAAAAGAAACCTAAACATGCTGAAATTAGACTTGCTAAAAATTTAGGGTAAAACTATTTTTAGGCAGTAATCCGGCATGAAAAAATTCTACATATCGAAATAAATTATGAGAAAGTTCTGATAAATATTTTCAGTTATGTGGAATCCATCAAAATGAGAATCAAGATTTTCTAATCTATCTACATACAAAAATAATTAAAATAATAAACTATATATAGGAATTACAAGATGCAGAAATAGCCCTAAAAGATGCTCTGATACCAAATGATGCGGGACTACTTATGCATGCAAAATATTTCTCCATTATTAGGTCATGATTTAAGAGTTTAGATCTCAAAGTTTGAGCCAAGATTCTAAGCAGGGAATTCTATAGAAAATTAGAAGCACATGTATATAGAAATAAACCCTAAATAGTGAAAAAGAAGGATCGCCAAGACTGAGAAGCCCTAGTAAGGCTAGCTCTTCTCCAATACCGCAACTGATGAGTCAAGGGAGTGTACCTAACAGTGATTTGAAGATCAATCCATGAAGAGGGTGCTCTACACTCTCAGATGCGTTCTAAAAAATCAAGCTGAAGATCCCGCAGATTCGTGGCTTTCTATCCGCTGACCCGAAAGTCGGTCGGATGGAATCCTAAATTTATGAACTCAGAGGGACCTGCAAAATACCTATCAAGGGTTAGAAAACAAGAGAGAAGTAGGTTATATGGCTGAAAGAAGAAGGAAGGAAGAGGATTGATGTGGGGCGACCAAAAGGTGTGGTGTCCAAGGGTTGAAGTAGGCTGGCGGCTAGGGTTTTTGTTGGAGGCTTGGAGGCAGCGAAGAGATCACAAGACACCCTTAGGAGGACAAATCACACAGTAAGAGCACACTGCAATTTGGAGAAAACTCAAGAAATTTCATTAATTGTTCATTAAAATACATAAGAGGGGGGCCTTTATATAGGCTTACAAAACTTGGGTTCCAAGTAAGGGTATACAAGAGATTTTCTTTCACAAACCCTACCTAGAACTCCTTCCCCATTGAGGCTCTCTCTCCTTGTTTTGGTCAGCCTAGGGGTGACCCTAAGGTGGTCGACCATATGGTGGTGACCATAAGGGGCGCCGAATTCATGAAGAGCATGGGCCTTGGGCGGCCCACTTCAGTCCCGGGCAGGCTCTAGGGTTTTTTCGATAGTCCTTCTTCCCGATAGGCTAATGTAGTTGTCATCCTGGTCTTCAATGATGATGATCTCAAGGTCCTTCTCATGCAATCCAAGATGGCACATTCAAGTTTGACTGGGACTCTTTGAAGTTGTCAAATTATCACTCTGGCTAGGGTCCATCAATGGCTTGAGTCTTCTTCTTGCTAAACTGGACTGAACTCACTATAAGACTTACAAAATTGGACTGGACTAATAAGACTCAAAGTGACAAAACTTATAATGGGAATCCAAAACTTGACTCAATACCCTAATGGTATGATTGTCTCTAAATACATGACTCAAATGTAGAAAGGCTTGAAACAAGACTTAGGGGCCAAAGTTGGGGCTCAAATAGGCTAAGCCTTTATTACAAAATTGGACTCAAATACTAAAAATACTATTTAGATAACCATAGAGGGTTGAGAAGCCTCTGCCTAAGTTTGGTGCCTCTGGTGTCCGCACCACTCTGATCCAAACCTTTGATTGCATATCCCAATGATCAGCATAATCCGATAGACTGAATCAATGCCAGGAGAATGAATTTTTATAGTCGAATACCATTTCTCCCAGCACACCAAATTCATTCAAGCCCCACCCACTTTGAGAGTGAGTGCCCCACCGGGTACCAATCTCTTGAATTTAGGTATGACCAAGTTTATTAGGATCAAACCCAAATGACCTACAACTCAAGAGATAATCTATATTATAATGCCTATAATTCAGGTTGGGGGCTCAACCAAATTTTTCGTGGCAACCATACCTAGTAGTTATCTCGGCTATCCAAGGATCTATGTTTATAGAGGAACCCTATTATGATCGGCCCTATCCCTATTACCGACCTTCTCCAATTAATTATAGCCCATCATTTGAAGAGAAGGTTCAGCAAGCACCATATCCACATCCCCTATAGACCAATCTAGATGTCGATAGGTTTGACCAATTTCAATAAATGATTATAGCCCAACAACAATCTATCAATAGGCTAATGGATCAAACTGATCAATGATTGATTTAGCTTAATAGAGAAGAGGGAGGTGAACTACCTAGTCAACCTAAGAGTAACCTAGAGGGACCATACCTAGCTCAAGATTTTAATGACCCTTTATTTTTTCTTAAACAATCAACTTTGACTTCCGAGAATGAACTGGTCTTAGAACAACTTTGCACAACCATAAGGACCAATATAGATAATTTGGCTAGGGCAGCAAAACATATGGAGACATTAAACTTGTGGGATGAACCAATTTCATCATTACCCCACTCACATATCGCCCCATTCTCTAGTGCCCTAGAATTGTCTATGCCTTTTAATGGAATAGGAGAACAAATTGATGAAATGATGGAATTGGTCGAGACTTCCCAAGAACTACAAATGCATGACTCAATAAAGGAAGCCACTCCCATAATTCTCTCCCAGGATTTGTTCGATCCCTGTCTAGCTCAACTCGGGATAGATGATTTTAATATAGATGGGTATACCTTACAAGTGAATAATCCAGTACAAATACCCTACTTTGAAACCACCCTACTTTCAATTGATGAACTACAAGAGCCATCACCTAGCCCACTAATAACCCCCTTATTAGAATCAGCACCTGAACTAGAACTGAAATCACTTCCTAATGCGCCCATTAAAACTCTTCTAGTGAACCTTACCCAGGAAGCCCAACTTAGTGATGTTCTAAAAGCACATAAAGAAGCTATCAGGTGGGATATCACTAAAATACAAGATCAAGATCTTAAAAATTTTATAATAGATTTTTCCATATTCAACATCAATTTTGAGGACTGCCTCCAAAATCTGCATCAATTTTGAGGACTGCCTCTAAAATCTTTCCATGATGTTAAAATAATGTATGGAGATAGGTCTAACATTAATTTGAAAAAGGTGCCCAAATTTAAAATGGGAAGGGACATTGACTAAACATATCATGCTCAAGAAGGGGAGTAGGGTAGACCAACCCATAATTGAAAAAATTTTTAAACTACCACCTCCAATCTCAGACCAGCAAACATAATCCCTTCCTAAGTATTTTATAAACTATAAATCCTGGAATAACATGCTTGCCTAATACACTTTATTGAGCAGGGCTAATCATTATAGAGTACTCTATGAACAATTTTCTACTATGATGACAAGGCCTCTTGATTGGCCCTGTCCTTTTGATATTATGAGGGATATAATAAGGTTGATTATCTATTGGACTCTCTCATAATGTCCGGTTGAAGACGTTAAACTTAGCACTGGTTGGGAAGCAACTTAACAATCTTATTTTTTTTAGTATAATTACAGGAATTTAGATGGAAGTATAATAGCTTCTACTTTACGAGCCCACTACATCACGAAGCCTTCTTCAACTCCCAAAGCACATCCACTCCAGGTGCACTATTTCTTATTTCTTTTTATATATTTCACCCTTTATTTTTCTTCTTCATTGAGGACAATGTCGATTAAGTTTGGAGGGGAGAATAACTAATCTATATAAGTCCTCAAGTATAACTAGAAGTAATTAGTTTTGTATCCAAATTTTATCTCAATTTGAAGTTAATTAGGCATCCTAATCAATGATTGATTAATGGCCTAGATAGCTTTAGAGATACTAAGGGGCAAATTACTAAGAAAACATAAAAAATGGTAGGGTATTGACCAAGTTAAATTTTGGGAGTGATTCCAGAACTCTCTCCTTTCTTATCTCAATAAAGAATCTGCATATTAAAAGTTAGGGTGGAGATGTTGAAAAGTCCTCAAACCAAAAAAAATAATAAAAAAAAGATAGTCAGTCTAACCTCATAGCTCTTCTTGAACTCATTGAGTTACCGGGCCCCTTCATCTAAGTAAGCATTGTGGTTCGCATCAAAAGATGAGAAGATCAAGAGATCTGTTAAGCAATGGCGCCATATTGAGTAACCGGGTCCCTTTGCCTGAGTAAGCATTATGGTTCACGTCAAAAGGTGAGGATGCTAATACTTAAGAGGTCAAGACATTACACTAGACTCCTAAAAAAAAAAGAAAAGAAAGGGGGCCAAAGTATAAAAAGGCAACAAACCCAACTCAAATTAAGTTAGAGGATTTAAAGAGTAAGTTAGGGAGATAGTAAGGAAGACCTATAAAGATTTCTATGGTCAATACTCAACCACTAATTGGATAAACTCAATGATCTAATGAAGTACCTCTTTAATGTCTGATCGGGTATCAGCTACCTTTAGGACTGCCTAAGTTAACTTTCAATTCAATGATGAATTTGTATACATAGCTAATTCATTTTCTTTACTCAAGGATGAGCAAAGTTCAAGTTGGGGGGTGTGATAATTATATTATATACACATATAAAAGTATTAATTTAATAACTAAACTATTTTTATTTATATCAAATTGATATTTTTATATATTATTCATTAGAAAAAAGACCCACCAGTATGAAGAGCTTGATTTTTGAAGTCCAATGGTACAAACGGAATGCGAATCAGAGTTTAGACAGGCCCAGGATTGAATTTTAAAGTTTATTCAATAAATGCATGGATTTTGAAGCAACAGGTCCACCATGGACAGGCCGCTTGGTCTACAAACGGAAGAATGGTCCATCGGTAGCCATTGCTACTGGTCCATAACCCAAACCCATGGACCACAGTCATCGTTCCACATTGCCCGGCCACCGGAGCCTTCCCCCACTGCTGGGAGGCCTTCTGCCATCCACCGTCGCCACCAGAACACCGCTGGGCACCTACCTTCTCCATTTTAGCTACTGTTCACATGAGCCACTACCGGACCTGAAAGGATTATGCCCTATAAGCCAATATCTGTATCTCCCAGACCATTGTAAATTGACAAATTAATAAAGGCAATAATTTTTTCATCATTCGCTGTGTCATTATATGATGAACCCCATAGATTAGGGCTATGGTTGTAGGGCTATGATGAGATCATACCAGTGAGATCTAAGGCCTTAAAACCCTAATCTAGAATATTCCTAGTCATAGGAATCCTGAGTTGGGGATCAGGGTTTTCCGGTAAGACTGGCACATCCTATGTATGCTGAAAAGGGTGACTGCTCTCACAGTCATTTATGTAGGACACTAATACAAGGATGTGGGTGCTCATTAGTGAATGAGTTCACTGAATAGATCCAGTTTGAGAACATCTAATGGAGCCTTAGCTGCATGTCAATAGATGTTTCACATAGTGGGAGTTGTGCAAGTAGTCCTATGACCTGAGACTGCCATAATACCTTATGTACATGAACCCATGCTTTGGTTCAATCTCAATCATGACACTAGGTCATGCACGAGGTTGATGCTGGGTATGGTGAATTGTATATGAAGGTAATGAGTAGGTCAACAAGGAATTGATCACTCCTAGTAGGAGGAGATTGCATCCAGCCAAATTAGGTCAGATGATGATTCAGGAAATCTTTGATCAAAGTACAGATATTAGAAATGATTTCTAATATCGAATTAATTGAATCATTAGTGTATGACTGAGCTGGGAATGAGTATAAACTGAATTTGACATGATTCCATATCCATAGTTATATTCGGGATGCAAGATGATTGAAGGATCGAATTGTACGGGAACTTTCCACTGAAGGGTAGTTTTGGAATTACACCAGAATTTCCATATCTTCCGGGTAGACATGACACGTTGCTAGACGTCAATCTTTTCTTATGGGTTGATCAAATTAAATGGTTTAATTGGATCACTAATTAGGAGGAGTCCTAATTGACTGACTCGAGTTAGCTCGATTTGACCTAAATCGATTAGAATGAGTTCTGATCAGATTAGGTCAACTTGCACTCGGACCCACTGCTGGCTAAGTATGGAACCCAATGGGTCACACACTTAGGACAGATAATCAAGGATTTAATTTGGAATTAAATCTCGTTTGCAGATGAACACACTAGCATGTGTTGCAAACCATGACTTCTACTTGAATCGGATTCGAGTTAGGGTTCCGATTTGGTCTTTTTTAGATCCAAATTCATTCCGGTTTGAATCTAATTGAAGATACAAAATGTTGGGCTAACTATAGGCTAGCAATTGGGCTAACCTAAGAGGCTAAACCCCTTTCCCACATCGCCTAAAACCCCTCCCCCTCTCTTCCCACGCGCGCGCGCAAGGAGAAGAGTCCACACGCGCGTGGACTCTTCCAAGACGCGTCTTTGCGTGAAAAGAAAGAAAAAACACCGGTGATTTTTTGAAGAGGCGTGGAAGAGAGTCCACCTAGGCGTGGACTCTCCAAAAAAAAAAAAAAAAAAATACCGTGGAAAAGAAGAGAAAAACACCGAAGGGGAGCGACTCTTTTTTCTGCGCGCGCCCTTCTGTGTTTTTCACGATCTTTCTTCGCGTCTTCCCATCCCAAAGGCCGTGAGATTAATCCCAAGGGCTGTGAGATTAAGAGAGAAGATGTGAGAAGGGAGAGAGGGACGTGAGAGGATTTTTCAGAAGGAGAAGGCGCCTCTCTGTCGCCTATTTAAGAAGAAGGCTTCACCGTAAAAATTCATTCCAGATTTTCTACGGCGAAGCCTTGCTTCTCTTTCCTTCTCCCTCTCCAGAAGATTGTTTCCCCCTCTTCTCTTTCCTCTTTGATTCCTTTACAGAGCCTAGGCTCTGTCGAATCTCAGAACAGAAGGAGAGTCAGAGAGAGAAACTCTCCGACGGTAAAGGAAGAAGGCGCCTCTTTTCCTTCTTTCTTACATTAAGACAACTTTGTCTTAATTTTCTTCTCCCTCCAAGACAAGCCTTGTCTCACTTTAGGACAAGGGCTTATTCTTAAGACAAGAGTGTCTTAAGGGGCCAAAGTTGCTAAAAACTAGGAGAAGAGTAAGAGAGAAAGTTTTGGTCCCCGTTTGGCTAGAGGAGTCCTAGCCAATAGCTCATATATCAAGTTCTTGGGGTAGAACTTGATTGGAAGGAACCCAATTGAGGAGTCACTGTCTTGATCATCTGCCCGTGTGGATCACCATCGGAGGGCAGACAAGTGGACGCCTGGTGTGTTCAAAAGGTTACCCTATTTGGAGTTTATTTCTACATCAGATTGGATATAGCGATCTGAGGTTAGTATCTAAACTGTGTTTAAATTTGGACATGCATGTAGTCATAAGTTTTAATTGCTAATAAGGAGATTTTGGGATTAGGGTTCGGACCTGATTTCATAAAGTTTTTGAAATCCACACTTCCGCACTGGTTCCCGAACCCTACAGTGGTATCAGAGCATCCTTATTAGGATTAAAACTTATGAAGTTCAATTCATGATGTAGTATCATGTTAAAGTTTTTATATTGATGCACAGTGCATGTCTTTGATTGAACATGAGTTTGATGATTGCCACCAGTTAGGGTTTTCCACTGAAACCCTAATTGTCTTAGAGATATGATTAGCCCTGGAGCCATCATACTGAAATAAGGTTGCCCTGGCATAATGGTGTATCCATTATGTGGTAAATGGTTGTCCTAGTATGATGGCACACATTTCACATATTTGCTTAGTTTAAAGCATGTATTAATATATGTGATAGACTTTAATTGAATGTGCTGGCATTGCATGAACCCCTCTTAAAATTATATTAAGTGGTAGTATAGTTAACCGATAAGCATTATTAGTCATGATGGATAATTAGTCATTTCGGTGTCTAGAAAGGTGGTTCTGGGAAGGTAAAGGGAATCGTGGTTTTTAATTGGTTCCGTTGACTGACCTGGCCAATTTTAAATTGGTGTCTAGGAAAGCAACGGGGGGACCCCCACATCTCTTCCACTAGCCTGGCCGATCTGATTGATTCAATTCTTGACTAACATGCTTGGTGTTAAAATACTATTATTGGCCTTCCTTCATGATAGGTCATCATTGTATTACGATCTATACTAGGTTTGTTGTGTACACACAAGACCTAATATGGTGACTAACACAATTTTTGGCCTAATACAATTATTTGTTTATGGCATGATTTAAAGTAATATTTTGTTGTGTACACACAAGTGTATTACTATTAAAGTCATGACTATATGGCTATGAAGGGTCTTACTTAACTAAAATATTATAGTTTGTTGTGTATACACAAGGATATTAATATTTTAGAGGCCGAGATAAGTTGAGAATTGTACAGGTTACAATTGGAAAGAGTTTTCCTACCTATGAACTTATATAAGATTTGTTGTGTACACACAAGGTCTTTTATGAGGGATTGGGATCTCAACCCCACTAAGAAAGATCAATTAAGGTTTTCTCGATCATCGTATAGAGGGTTATGATGCTCGATAAAATAGTGGGAGACATAATTAAATTAAAGTCCTAATTTAATTATGTATTGTCATTTCATGGTTGTTTGCTTATGTTTTCGTTCTTTGTTTAAATGTAGATAAATGGCCTCTTCACTCTCACTCCGTAGTATTTTAGATGCCAACAAATTGACTGGGCCTAATTATGTTGATTGGCTGAGAAATTTGAAAATAGTACTCAGTCAAGAAAGAATTTCCTATATTCTTGATACCCCGATTTTGGAACCACCAAGGGAAGATGCCTCGCAAGAGGAGAAGACCACATATAATATGTGGCAAAATGACTCACTTACTGTCAAATGTGTTATGCTTGCCTCTATGACTAACGAGTTGCAGAGGCAGCATGATAGCATGGATACTAACTCCATACTCCTAAATTTAAAAGAGCTTTATGGAGAACACAGTAGAACTGCTAGATATGAAATATCTAAGCAGTTGTTCCGTGCAAGGATGACAGAAGGTACATCAGTACAAGACCATGTATTAAAGATAATTGATCTAATCACTCGATTAGGTCAATTAGGTTTTGTAATGGATGGGGAGTTGAATCAAGACTTGATCTTGCAATCACTCCCAGAGTCATTTTCACAGTTTGTTCTTAATTACCATATGAACAAACTTAATTCTTCCTTGCCTGAGCTGTTGAATATGTTGAAAACAGCAGAGAGCCATGTAAAGAAAAATAAGGCTCCAGTTCTTCTTGTGGATAAGAAGAAGACAGGCAAAAGGGGTTCCAATAAGAGGATGAATCCCAAAGGGGGCATTAAGAAGAAGAAAGGAAAGAAGGCCTCCGGACAGATGACCTGCTTTCATTGTGGCAAGCCGGGTCATTGGAAAAGAAACTGCAAGGTTTACCTTGCAAGTTTGAAGCCTGGTGCATCAGAGGCACCAAAAGGTATGAAAGAAGTTCATACTATTTTGTCATTGGATTCTTCCATTTCAAATACTTGGGTGTTGGATACCGCCTGTGGTCATAACATCTGCAAATCATTGCAGGGACTTCAGGGGCTTAAAGTATTGAAGGAAGGTAACTTTGAGCTCTACGGTGCTGGAGGGGACCCCATCCAAGCAGAAGCTGTAGGGACTTATGTTTTGAAGTTACCTTCAGGGAAGATCTTGGAGCTAAGGAATTGTTACTATATGCCAAAAATCATTAGAAATATCATATCTATACCCTTGTTACTTAAACAAGGATATACTATGAATGTAATGAGCAGTGGCTGCTCAATTTCTTTATCTAATGAAATTATATGTTATGGCATATTCTGCAATGGTCTCTTAACTCTTTCCACTAATGACAATGTTTTTCATGTTTCTAACAAACGGAAAAGAGATGATGTTAACAATACCTTACTTTGGCATTGTCGACTTGGACATATTAGTGAGACTAGGATTAACAAGTTGTACAAAGAAAATTTCTTTGATCCTTATGACTATGAGTCATTAGGAACTTGTGAATCATGTCTCATGGGTAAGATGACCAAGACTCCATTTAGTGGACATGGAGAAAGGACAAAAGAGTTATTAGGACTCATACACACAGATGTATGTGGGCCTATGACAACTCAAGCCTATGGTGGATACTCATACTTCATCACATTTACTGATGATTTTTCAAGGTATGGATTTGTGTATCTAATGAAACATAAGTCCGATGCTTTTGAAAAATTTTTAGAGTATCAAAGTATGGTAGAGAAACAGACAGGAAAAAGTATAAAGATCCTCCGATCAGATAGAGGAGGTGAATACTTATCCACTGAGTTTCTTGATCACCTTAAAGATAAGGGGATCATCTCTGAATGGACTCCTCCTTACACACCACAATTAAATGGTGTTGCTGAAAGGAGGAATCGTACTTTATTGGATATGGTACGGTCCATGATGTGCTTCACGGAGTTACCTTTTTCTTTCTGGGGATATGCTTTGGAAACAGCAACTCATATCTTGAATAGAGTACCATCTAAAACTGTCTCTAGCACTCCATATGAATTATGGAGAAGTAAGAAGCCCAATCTTAAGTATATTAAGATATGGGGATGTCCAGCCTATGTAAAAAGGAATTTTGGACATAAACTAGATGCTAGAGCAGACAAATGTCTATTTATCGGATATCCTAGAGATAGTATAGGATATGTGTTCTACCACCCTACTGAACAAAAGGTTTTGGTCAGTAGGCATGCCACTTTTATGGAAAAGGAATTTATCCTACAAAAGGGCACTGGTAGAAATATCGAACTTAATGAGATTCAACAAATAGACACTTCTCAGTCAAGTAACAACATAGTTAATATAGAACCTGAACACACTCCTATCCGTAGGTCTGATAGGGTGCGACAGGCACCTGAGAGGTATGGGTTCATAATTGAAAATAATGAAGCCCAAATCATTCAAAATGATGAGCCTCTAACCTATACGGAAGCAGTCATGAGTAGAGACTCAGACAAATGGCTGGAAGCCATGAGATCCGAGATGGACTCCATGTATGTCAACCAAGTATGGTCTTTGGTTGATGCACCAGAGGGTATTAACCCTATTGGGTGTAAATGGGTCTATAAAAGGAAGATTGGGGCAGATGGCCAAGTTGAAACTTATAAAGCCAGATTGGTGGCTAAGGGTTTCAGACAAAAACAGGGAATAGATTATGATGAAACATTTTTCCCTGTTGCCATGCTCAAATCTATTCGGATTATGCTTGCTATAGCAGCATATCATGATTATGAGATCTGGCAAATGGATGTAAAAACTGCATTCCTCAATGGTTTCCTTGAGGAAGAGGTTTATATGTCACAACCAGAAGGTTTTGTCTTGGAGACTAAACCTAATCAGGTATGTAGGCTAAAGAAATCCATTTATGGATTAAAGCAAGCATCCAGGAGTTGGAACATCCGATTTGATAAAACAGTCAAAGAATTTGATTTTTTCAAAAATGAGGATGAACCTTGTGTGTACAAGAAGACTAGTGGGAGTGCCATAGTTTTCTTAGTTCTATATGTTGATGATATACTTATTATTGGGAATGATATCCCAATGTTACAATCAGTCAAAGTATGGTTATCGAAACAGTTTTCCATGAAAGACTTGGGAGAAGCATCCTATATACTGGGTATAAAGATCTATAGAGATAGATCAAGAAGGATGCTTGGCTTGTCCCAGTCTAGGTACATTGACCAGGTGCTAAAGAGATTTAGCATGGAGGAAAGTAAAAGAGGTTACTTACCTATTGGTCATGGCATACGTCTTTCTAAGAGGATGTCTCCTAAGACACCTGAAGAAAGAAATAGAATGAGTTCTATACCTTATGCTTCGGCTATAGGGTCGATTATGTATGCTATGTTATGTACCAGGCCTGATGTGGCATATGCCTTGGGTGTAGCCAGTAGATTTCAGGCTGATCCAGGAGAGGATCACTGGAAGGCTGTGAAAAATATTCTTAAGTACCTGAGAAGGACTAAGGATATTTTTCTTATATACGGAGGATCTGATCTTAAACTAGAAGCCTATTCAGACTCTAGTTTTCAATCAGACCCAGATGATAGTAAATCCATTTCAGGGTATGTCTTTACCTTGAATGGTGGAGCAGTAAGTTGGAAGAGCACTAAACAGCAGACTGTAGCTGACTCAACTACCGAGGCAGAGTACATAGCTGTCAGTGAAGCCGCCAAGGAAGCTGTCTGGATGAAGAAATTCATCACAGAGTTGGGAGTAGTTCCTGAGATTGAGAACCCGGTGCCACTCTATTGTGATAACACTGGAGCAGTTGCTCAAGCTAAGGAACCGAGAGCCCATCACAAGTCCAAGCACATTCTGAGACGCTTCCATCTTGTCCGAGAGATAATCGAAAGACAATAAGTCTGCATCAATAGAGTAGATACAAAGAACAACATAGCAGATCCGTTCACTAAGGCTCTACCACAGCGGGAGTTTGATCGCCACCTCGATTGTATGGGGTTAAAGAATAAGAGCGATTGGCTTTAGTGCAAGTGGGAGATTGAAAGGATTATGCCCTATAAGCCAATATCTGTATCTCCCAGACCATTGTAAATTGACAAATTAATAAAGGCAATAATTTTTTCATCATTCGCTGTGTCATTATATGATGAACCCCATAGATTAGGGCTATGGTTGTAGGGCTATGATGAGATCATACCAGTGAGATCTAAGGCCTTAAAACCCTAATCTAGAATATTCCTAGTCATAGGAATCCTGAGTTGGGGATCAGGGTTTTCCGGTAAGACTGGCACATCCTATGTATGCTGAAAAGGGTGACTGCTCTCACAGTCATTTATGTAGGACACTAATACAAGGATGTGGGTGCTCATTAGTGAATGAGTTCACTGAATAGATCCAGTTTGAGAACATCTAATGGAGCCTTAGCTGCATGTCAATAGATGTTTCACATAGTGGGAGTTGTGCAAGTAGTCCTATGACCTGAGACTGCCATAATACCTTATGTACATGAACCCATGCTTTGGTTCAATCTCAATCATGACACTAGGTCATGCACGAGGTTGATGCTGGGTATGGTGAATTGTATATGAAGGTAATGAGTAGGTCAACAAGGAATTGATCACTCCTAGTAGGAGGAGATTGCATCCAGCCAAATTAGGTCAGATGATGATTCAGGAAATCTTTGATCAAAGTACAGATATTAGAAATGATTTCTAATATCGAATTAATTGAATCATTAGTGTATGACTGAGCTGGGAATGAGTATAAACTGGATTTGACATGATTCCATATCCATAGTTATATTCGGGATGCAAGATGATTGAAGGATCGAATTGTACGGGAACTTTCCACTGAAGGGTAGTTTTGGAATTACACCAGAATTTCCATATCTTCCGGGTAGACATGACACGTTGCTAGACGTCAATCTTTTCTTATGGGTTGATCAAATTAAATGGTTTAATTGGATCACTAATTAGGAGGAGTCCTAATTGACTGACTCGAGTTAGCTCGATTTGACCTAAATCGATTAGAATGAGTTCTGATCAGATTAGGTCAACTTGCACTCGGACCCACTGCTGGCTAAGTATGGAACCCAATGGGTCACACACTTAGGACAGATAATCAAGGATTTAATTTGGAATTAAATCTCGTTTGCAGATGAACACACTAGCATGTGTTGCAAACCATGACTTCTACTTGAATCGGATTCGAGTTAGGGTTCCGATTTGGTCTTTTTTAGATCCAAATTCATTCCGGTTTGAATCTAATTGAAGATACAAAATGTTGGGCTAACTATAGGCTAGCAATTGGGCTAACCTAAGAGGCTAAACCCCTTTCCCACATCGCCTAAAACCCCTCCCCCTCTCTTCCCACGCGCGCGCGCAAGGAGAAGAGTCCACACGCGCGTGGACTCTTCCAAGACGCGTCTTTGCGTGAAAAGAAAGAAAAAACACCGGTGATTTTTTGAAGAGGCGTGGAAGAGAGTCCACCTAGGCGTGGACTCTCCAAAAAGAAAAAAAAAAAAAATACCGTGGAAAAGAAGAGAAAAACACCGAAGGGGAGCGACTCTTTTTTCTGCGCGCGCCCTTCTGTGTTTTTCACGATCTTTCTTCGCGTCTTCCCATCCCAAAGGCCGTGAGATTAATCCCAAGGGCCGTGAGATTAAGAGAGAAGATGTGAGAAGGGAGAGAGGGACGTGAGAGGATTTTTCAGAAGGAGAAGGCGCCTCTCTGTCGCCTATTTAAGAAGAAGGCTTCACCGTAAAAATTCATTCCAGATTTTCTACGACGAAGCCTTGCTTCTCTTTCCTTCTCCCTCTCCAGAAGATTGTTTCCCCCTCCTCTCTTTCCTCTTTGATTCCTTTACAGAGCCTAGGCTCTGTCGAATCTCAGAACAGAAGGAGAGTCAGAGAGAGAAACTCTCCGACGGTAAAGGAAGAAGGCGCCTCTTTTCCTTCTTTCTTACATTAAGACAACTTTGTCTTAATTTTCTTCTCCCTCCAAGACAAGCCTTGTCTCACTTTAGGACAAGGGCTTATTCTTAAGACAAGAGTGTCTTAAGGGGCCAAAGTTGCTAAAAACTAGGAGAAGAGTAAGAGAGAAAGTTTTGGTCCCCGTTTGGCTAGAGGAGTCCTAGCCAATAGCTCATATATCAAGTTCTTGGGGTAGAACTTGATTGGAAGGAACCCAATTGAGGAGTCACTGTCTTGATCATCTGCCCGTGTGGATCACCATCGGAGGGCAGACAAGTGGACGCCTGGTGTGTTCAAAAGGTTACCCTATTTGGAGTTTATTTCTACATCAGATTGGATATAGCGATCTGAGGTTAGTATCTAAACTGTGTTTAAATTTGGACATGCATGTAGTCATAAGTTTTAATTGCTAATAAGGAGATTTTGGGATTAGGGTTCGGACCTGATTTCATAAAGTTTTTGAAATCCACACTTCTGCACTGGTTCCCGAACCCTACAGGACCTACCGCCCTTACCATCGACGCCACCATCCCGAGCCACCGGCACCACCTCCTCCACCGAAAAAGCATCGAAAGCCACCACCGACCGTTGCCCCCCATGATTTTCTCCTCCTCTCTGCCATGGACCTCCATCCCTGCTCTGCCACTACTCATCACTGCCATCACCGCCACCTATCACCGTTTCTCCCTGCCCATCGCCGCCTGTGTCTGGAGGGGATGTCGAGAACCTATCGCTGGCTAGAAAAGCCATGATCTGGCCATTCCCCATCCCAATTGTCCCCTCCATTCTCTATTCGATCGCCATCCACCACTGGTGCTCGTCCCACCACCACTATCCGGCACCAAAGCACTGCTAGGAGAAGCACAATCGCAATAGGAGAAGGTGTCCAAGTTCGATCTGGGATTCGGAGACCCAAGGATTTGAGGATTTGGTGTTGCAAGAGCCTGGATTGGACTCTGGGTAGCCAGAGAAGGAAGGAGGGAGCCGATCAATCCATCATGATGGCATCGGATGGCTGGGAGTTCTTCATGTGATATCTTCCTGATCTGGAACCCAATTGAGTCCAAATTTGACTGGGATGAAGCCCTAAATGAGCTCTATTTAAAGGATCCCTGGGTTACAAGAAAGAGCATCTTGGAGAGGAGAGTACGGTATAGGGTAGAAGGTCTAATTTTGGATTATAGGTTGGCCTCTAAGAGTAAGGTTTCTTAGAGGAGAGTTCTACTCCCTACACCATCTTCAAGCCTACTCCATCTCCAATATCAAGATCCAAGGAGGAAGAAGTAGAGGAAGCCAGTTTGCTCCGAGTACGAAGGAAGAAGGAAATTCGCTGACCATCTTCCCGACGAGGCTGCGCCAATCTACTTCCAATACTTGTTCCAATTTCTTTTAGTTTATTTAGTTATTTTCAATTTCTTGTAATTAAATTTTTTTTAATATAATATTTATTTTTCTATACTTTAAATTCATGTTTTTAATTTTATTGTAAGTAAATGCTAAGATCTGACTAACGGATCGAATGTATCCTAATTTTATTTTTCAGTCACACTTTTAATTTCTATTTGCCTGACTTCAAAATATTTTCTTTTATTTTATAAAAATCAAAGATTTCAAATTATATTAAGCACTATCTTCTCTGTGGATTTGACCCGACTCATCCTTCCTACATGTTTTATTTTATATAGAAATCGGTTAATTAAACTGATAGCCATGGTGTCTTAACGACAACATCATGGCCTATCATTTCACCTGGAGGGGAGAGTGCTGCAGTGTCCTGACAACAACATCACGGCCTATCATTTCACCTAGAGGGTCTGCACCCTCCCCTCCAGGTGAGCCACCTCCACTGTGGAGGCAGCCACCTCCTCAGCCCTGTGAAGGCTCTCTCCCTTCTCTTCCTTCAGGGCAGTCTCGTGCTCAATGGATTTCTTCTCCAAGCTGGTCACCCATGCCTTAGAGCTAGCCAGCTGGTCCTGGAGGGCCTTCACCTGGCCCTCTAGTTCTTGGGCCCAGGTGGCCTGAGCCCAGGCCTCGTCCCTCTCTTTGCGGAGGCGGGACTCTTGTTTCATCAGCCCCTGGCAGGAGTCCTTGAGGAGCTGAACATCGAGGGCCACCTGCATGAAGAGCATCAGTTAGTATCTCTACAAACAAAAAAGAAAGAATGCAATAACTAGGAAGGTAACTTACCAAGAAGAGTTGGGGGAACATCCCGATGAAGACATCCACTACTTGCCGACCGGTCCTCTCTTGGTGGTCCAGCGACTGGGCAAGGGCGGTCAAGACCTCCTCGGCCAACTTTCCATCCTTCGTCAACCTGGCATCCCGGGGCATAACGAGGGATATTTTCTTCAACCCCAACATTGGCATCCCGGGGCATGACGAGGGATATTTTCTTCAACCCCAACATTTGCATCCCGGATAGTTTTAAGGGTTCTAGGAAAGTGGACGGTGGGGGCACGGTGGTGGTAGACCGGTCGGTAGCAGGTCTGTCCCCAAATGGTGGGGCTGGGCTCTCTGTGGCAGCGTCTCTTGCCAACTCCTCTACCTCCAACTGCGGTGGAGCTTCAATTCGTGCGGGGGACATCGGAGGTGCTGGCACGGCCCCCTCTACTGGTCAAGCATCCCTCTGGGGTTTGTAGGCTGAACAACGAAATGCCGGCCCAGGCACGACTGATGCAGCAAGAGGCCCTCTCCTAGTAGGCTCACCGATGGGCCTCCATCCCGGCTCCTCCAGGACTTTCTTTGCAACTTTCCCTTCAGACCTTGTGCAGGCAGTCCTCTTTCTGGACATGCTAAGAAGCTCATCCATTGAGAACCTCATCCTTGTGAAATACAAAAAAGATTGGTCAGCCACCTGTCAAAGCTGGAAATCAAACTCAGAAGAAAAAGAAGAAGCCCAGCATCAAGCCTTACCCTGAGGTGGGGCCTAGCTGACCCCGGTGTCGATGAGGTTTCGCTCGGTTAGTAGATCCCGAAGGGCCAAAAACTCAAAAGTAATGAGCCAATCGAATGTCTCTTTGTCAACTGGCTCGACTGTAGATTATCGATTGGGGGAGTATCCTGGGTCACTTTAAACCTAGTCCACCCCCTCAACCGAAGTAAACAAGAACCTGACATTCCATCCCTTAATAGAAGAAGGCAAGTCAAGCTTGAGGGTCCCCGGGTAGGGGGCCACGAACCACTACCCCTTATTAGATGGGTGGCACTTCAAGATAAACAAGGACCTAAAGAGGGAGAAACGGTCAACAATCCCATGGAAGTGATAAAGAATATTGAAGCAAAAGATAGTCCGGATAGCACTAGAGCTAGGCTGGGCCGGGACCAAGCGATAATTTCTCAAAAAAGAAAGAAAAAATAGATGAAAAGGAAGACAAAGACCTACGGAGAAGAAGTCTTCATACAGGGCGATTCGGCCCGGGCCACTGGAAGTGACCCGTTCCTTCGGTCTTGTAATAGAAAGTCGAATGGAGTTAGGGATCCCAAATACATTCCGGACGTAGAGGAGGTCCTCACTAGTCATCACTGAAGCAATGCCAGTGGGACCGCCTGACTCCTTGACGGGAGCAGGAGGAGGAGGAGGAGGAGCCAAGGGCAACCAATGACAATCCCTGACTGGCGAGGACCCCTGTGGACCATAAAAGGAATATCCTCCTCCTCGCTATCTGAGGAAGGAGGCCTCAATTAAGATGGACCCACCTCACTGAAAAAATTTGGGTGATGGTGCCCTCCATCGAAAAAACTCATGGCGAACAAGGAGAAAGAAGGCAAAAAAGAAGGAAGCCCAGAGACCTAACAAGAGCTCTCCTTCAGCACAGGCCAAAGGAGAAGAACAGAAGAGGGAAAGGAAGGAGAAGGACAGAAAAGAAGAAGGAGGGAAAGGTTTAACCTGCTAAAGACTTCAAACCCTGGGGCAAGGAGGAAGACTGAGGAAGAAGATGGATTTTGTAGCCTTCAATGCTCGGAACACCCTTAAGGGGCAAAAAGGTAGGAGGGCAAGTCCCTTTCAAGCACTTGCAGAGTCTCGTCACCTCGTACGAGTTGAAGATGTGCGCCTCTTTCTCTTCCTAGCCAACCAAAGCTTGCCACGTGTTGAGATCCGCTGAGGGTGATGCTTCAATTCAAAGGCACCCGTGTTGGGCCCGATGCGGTAATTATGGTGTCCATAAAGGAAGGCTGACATGGTGCTACTTTATTAAGGCGGAGCATGATCACCAGGGCACTAGCGCTCGAGGCATTAATGGTGCAGGAAGTGCACCCCTCCATGTCAGCACGATCATTACTCTCATCGCCCCGGGCATCGCTTTGTTCTTTGGGCTCGAGAGTGGAGGGCATCTGATGTGGCATAACTGCTGACGTGTAACCCATGATGGTGATAACTGACAACTGCGCAGGTGGAAAGTGCCATCTGGATGCTGTGCCCGAATGAAGACCCAAGGGCGAGCCCTTCATTCAAGGTCAACTCCCAACCAGAGTCATGCTCAAAGGGCTAGCCCTCCATCTGAGTCAGCTTCCGGTCGGGGTTGTGCTCATGCTTGCCAAGGGCGAGCTCTCTGTCCGAGGTTAGCTCCTAGCCGGGGTTGTGCTCATAAGGCGAGCCCTCCATTTGAGGTCAGCTCCTGGCCGGGGTCATGCTTATGCTTTTCGAGGGCAATCCCTCCATCCGAGGTTAGCTCCCAACTGGGATCGTGCTCATAAAGAGATCCCTCCATCTAAGGTCAGCTCTTGATGGGGACCAAGGGGGAGCCCTCCGTCCGAGGTCAGCTCCCAGCCAAGGTCATGCTCATAAGGCGAGCCCTCCGTCTGAGGTCAGCTCCCGGTTGAGGTCATGCTCATGCTTTCCAAGGACGAGCCCTTCATCCGAGGTTAGCTCCCAGCCGGGGTCGTGCTCATAGGGCAAGCCCTCCATATAAGGTCAGCTCCCAGTCGGGGGGGGATCGTGCTCATGCTTGCCATGGGTGAGCCCTCCATTTGAGGTCAACTCCCAGCCGGGGTCATGCTCATATGGCGAGCCCTCCGTTTGAGGTCAACTCCCGGTTAGGGTCATGCTCATGCTTGCCAAGGGCGAGCCCTCCATTTAAGGTTAACTCCTAGCCAGGGTCATGCTCATAGGGTGAGCCCTCCATCTAAAGTCAGCTTCCGATCAGGGTCATGCTCATGCTTTCCAAGGGCGAGCCCTCCATCCGAGGTCAACTCTCAACCGGGGTCGTGCTCATAAGGCGAGCCCTCCGTCTAAGGTCAGCTCCTGGTCAAGGTTGTGCTCATGCTTTCCAAGGGCGAGCCCTCCATCCGAGGTCAGCTCCCAGCCGGAATCATGCTCATAAGGCGAGCCCTCTATCTGAGGTTAGCTCCAGGCCAGGGTCATGCTCATGCTTGCCGAGGGCGAGCCCTCCATTCGAGGTCAACTCCTAGCCGAGGTTGTGCTCATGAGACGAGCCATCCATTTGAGGTCAACTCCCGATCAGGGTCATGCTCATGCTTTCCGAAGGTGGCCCCTCGCATGCAGGGTCGAGTACCTAGCCGAGGTCATGCTCATGCTTTCCAAAGGTGGCCCCCCGCATCCGAAGTCGAGCACCCAACTGAGGTCGTGCTCCCACTTCCGGAGTCAGGCTCCCTAGACTGAGCTCTCCCCCTCCTCCTGCCAAGATCGGAGTTCTCGCCAGCAACAGAAAGAGAGAAGATCAGTAGAGGTACAGACTATGACATGAAAGCTTCCAATTACCTGCAACCTCCCAGAAGTGGTGCATGCCCTATTGAAAAATTCAATTTCTGCAATGCACCACCCGTATGTTCTGCGCGATACATGCTCCACCAGGCTCCACACCCTATGGCGCACCGCCTCATCAACGATCATGTAATCGAGGGCTCCAATGCTCGCAACAAGAAACTTGAACCTCCTCCAATAGGAGTATTTCATTAAAGCCATAGGCCCTACGACACTCCAACGGTCTCTCCTGGAATGGAAACGCTCCACCATGGCTTGGGGCTCAGTGGCACGATGCCCGCCCCTCTCATAAGAAATTGCACCAATAGAGGGACAAGATCTGTACTACACCGATGATTATCTCCTAATAGAAGGATCTCCTCGAGAGGACCGGTCCAACAGGGGGGAGGCTATAGACAAAGAAAAACCCCTCCAGAGGACATCTCAATGAAGCCCCAGGCTTGGTCTGGGCCACTCCTACTCATATTAAAATAGAAGAAAGGACCCCCAAGAGAAAAAGAGAGAGAGACAACTGGTAAGACTCAGAGAGCAAACGGGCAAGGAACCAGCCAAGGGAACCTCCCAGCTCTCTGAACACCACTCGACCCTGTCCTTCCATTTCAATTCCATCTTTCACCCTCTACGCGGAGAGTCCTCAAGCTCTTCATCACAGAGGTTCTATGATCATCCCAATTGACTTGATCATCGGAGTGTCCCCGCCGAAATCTCTGACCCGGGTCTTCTCTTTTTTGCAGGGCAAACCGAAAGAGGATCAAGCACTCAATGGGAGCCCGACGAGTCCATGCCACGTTAGAGCTACAGGCCATGGCGATCTCGACGACAATAGGATGAATCATTAGTAACTCATGAAAATCAAGGCAAGTGCATTGTCTAGATAGCGCTATCCCATATTATGATCAATTCATCTTTATACTATGTATATTTTTATAATAAATGCAAGTTCAAATCTAGAAGGTACTTGCACTAAGCATAGTAAAAGTCCTAAAATTTTATTATTTAAATTATTTACTAAATTTAAATATTTTATATTGAGTTTTTGAAACATGTGAAGGATTGTTGTCTTTTTTGGAAGTTTTAAAAACTTCTCCCTGGGAACATGGACTGGATGCATGCACAGGCGCATGCTCCGCATGCAAGCTATTCTGCATTACACAGGTGCAAGCCATTGCATGCATGCAATACAATTTTTTTAGGCATGCATTACATGTGTTTTGAATGATTTTTTTGAATGGCTATTGGGATATTTTGAGATTTTTTAAAAAGTTTTGAGCTTATAAATAGGCTCCTATCGGCCTTTCAATCTATCCAAAGTTATCCATCGCATTCTTTTTCTCTCTTTAAAATCTCTAAAAACACTATTTCTCTCTCACTTAATTTTTTAATATTATTTTTTATTTGATCATTTTGAGTTGAGGACGAGTTTGATTATCATCTGATCAAGATCATGCCACCAACGTTGAAGTACTTGACTTCTGGATTGTACCTTAAAAGAGAGTGTATAGTTTAGATCTTCGCATGAAAAGGGATCAAAGTCTCTTTTAAGATAGTAATTTTATCCCCTTCCAAGCCAGGTTCTAGTTTTTAATTTTTTAAATTTATGTCATATCAATATATATTATTTCATACACATCATGAATAAAATATATTTTCAATTTTTTGTCAATATATATATATATTATTTCATATAATTTCTATAAAAATACATAATATATCTTTATTATATACTCTAGACCACAACCTATTAGTTTCTAAACGACCAAGTACTTTAATGTTTCAATGTAGAACACTTCAATTTGGCTTTGAAAAGTTCAATCACAAAATGTTATTCATATGATAAGTTAATTTGTGCATCAAACTTCTAAATTCCTATCTGTTGCTTCTTGATTTTTTCTCCATAAGTTTCCAAATGTGTTTTACAATTTCTAATAGCAATAACATGTATTTTCACATTTGCTCAATTCATATATAAAATGGTACGCCATGAAAAAAATGATAAATATGGCATCTTTAAAATACATGTTATTGATAACATGGCCGCTAGCTTCTTGGTTGTACCTAGGGTTTTGGAGACTTGAAAGGCGTCATCTCTCTTGTTAATATCTTTGGAAAATTTCCCCATCCAAAACGTCCTTTCTTCGCATCACAGACCAGCCAAGGTACTTATATAGGTGAGGACATCACCCTTCCTAATATCAGAAAAAGCCATAAATAAATATAAATAATGTTCATGCTATGCGCAACAATTTAAGAAATTGTAACCATGTACAGATGCACTCCTGTGTCATTTCTCGATATAAAGACAAATCTGTGAAATCCAGTAAACTAACTTGAATTTAAGAAATCGTGCCAATGTACTTAGTGGTGGGACAATATAAGAAATTGAAGACTAGCCAAATTTATATTTATAGGTGGCTTGTCCTAATCACCTACATCAATGTATAAGTAAATTGTGTTGCCTCGTATTTTCCTGGACCGGGATGGTCGGCTATGCTGGAGCGCTCCTCCTCCGGTCGACCTGCAACAAAGTCCCCAAATATCGACGGTGCTCCGGTGGGGAACATTCCGATGCTTAAGTTAGCAGGAGTTTGAAGGCAACAGAATGGAGAAATCGAAAAGAATAGTACACGGAGATGGACGAATATACTTAGCCCAAATGGAAGTCCTCCGGTCACCTTATATAAGTGTATAATACTGCCAAATTCTGTTAGGGAATGGGTGAAGAATGTCCAATTTATCCCTAGGAGAATCAGGATGGTGGCCAGGTGGCACCGAGACATGGTCATGAGACGGTGTTCGTTGTAACAGAATTTTGGAACCAACTGGAGAGGGCTTCTGGAGCCTTCGAGCTACTTCCGGAGCAAGAATGAATCGGTCGGACCTGACAGAGATAGGTTGTCCGGTCGAAGGAAAATATGCGTCAAGCCTTCTGAGAGAGCAGATCGGTCGAACCTTGACGAAAGTGAATCGTTCGGACCTAACATAGATGGGTCTTCTCGTCAGACTTCTGATGAAGTGGAACGGCCGAACCTCTTGCTTCATTAGATCGGCCGGTCGGCCTTCTGACAAGATAGATCGACCAGACTAATTGGAAGCCCACATTCAGTTCAAGAACAGCCGGTTGAGTACAACAAATGGCTCCGGTGCACAAAGCATTAGTAGGGTGATCCTGGTACCTGGGATGAATGTAGGTCACCCTCACTGATGATTCTTGTACGGAGCCCTGATAACTAAGACATTCGCAACGCTGGAAAAGCCTATGCCCATGCAAGTTTACTCGCCGACGAGCCACCGCCGTGATTGGCCATGCAACAGTAGATGGCCCTCACGAGGCTCAGGCACAGCCAGCCATGCACTTCCACATCAGTGTGCAGCTTTGCATGCATCATAGAAGAAGACATGAATATTGGTCTGATAAACATCGACACCATTTAATGATCCATTGGAATTGGTCATGTAGCTCATACTGAGGTATGTCACAAAGAAATGCTTGAATTCAATAATGACATCTACCACGGCCTCCATGCTTGCAGCTAACAGGTGGTATGATCATCCCAAATATGCAACACTTGATAATAACAGTGATTTGATCATCGCATTATGTGACAACAATAAAAGATATCTTTTCTAACCATGAAAATGTTAGCACAAGCATGATATAAGCATGTTGGATAAAAGCTTTAGTCCTGTCAATGAAAATGAAATAGAATCCAGAGTCTCCTTCAAAGTTTTTCATCTGACCGCATAAAATGTTGAATCCAGAGGCTCCTTTAGCTGTTACAAAATTCACATAAAAGCACTGCATTGATCTCCATATCGGTATTAACTGAGTTAATTAGTTGAAGCAACCAAAAAGTGCCATAAATTTGCACGCCCTGAAAATTGATCAACCCAGCTTTGGAGACGCAGTCAAATAACAGCCTGACATGGGAGAAAGCTTATAGATGATGCTGTTTACAGTTAAAAGACTGTTCAAGTGCTTTTATAAGAGAAGGTTTTTGTTTTTGTTTTTGTTTTTTTTTTTTATGTTTTTTACAGGAAAAGTTGCAGCGAAAATATTACAAACCACTACATGAAGTGAAAGCAGAAATTAACAGAAAAGGTTGACAGAATTCCATCAATTTTTAATGGTCCAGAATTTTTTTGTAAAATCTTAACTTCTAAAACGATAATTTCTTATAGTTTATCATATCTCAGGAGATAGTAGTAAGGTTCAAGAATCTCATTCAGTATCATCTTCCATCTCGTGCACTGCCTGGAGAGGACCACTTCCCGAGAGAAACCCACTTTCAGATGTGTTCACAGGCCAATTTCCAAAAAGGCATACCTGCGGTTCAATCTTGTTCAACCTATTCCATTCCACATCAGAAAGAAACCAATCAAAAATATCTATATTTTTGATGATCTTCTCAGGCTTTAGGCTGCATGGAAGCACGCTGGTTCCTCGCTGTAGTCCCCACCTCAGGATGACCTATAATACATGGAAGCACAAAAGCACCATCAATGAGAATGCATACAAATTCATTGAAAAGAAATATAAATGAATACTTTCAAAAAATATATATAAATGATACTGATGATCAAATGATCATTATGAAAAATAATTATGATTTATGATTGCATTTGAGAAAAAGAAACCTTAAATTTGAAACAGATTTATATATAAGAAACATAAACAAAGTGGTAAGGTTTTCCATAACTAAAGGGTAACCCTGTAAAGCCCGTACAACAGCCATGCAAGCCGGAAAGCAAAAGGTCTTTATCAACTTTCTGTCCATAAGCATTGCAACCACGAGTCTCACGAGTCACACCTTTTTGTAGAGCTCAGTGAAATTCTCTCACATAGATGGCTTCAGTCTTCTTTATTCTCTCCTAAGAACAAAGTGACATGGAGTCCACATCAAGTTCAAGTGATATCGGGCCCAACACTGGATCTAAGATTCCAAAACCATTTGTCCAGCCATATATTGACCCAAAGTGAAATTAGCTTCCTCAGGCACTTGCACACCTAAAGTGGAAATTTGCACATTTACTTCGAAAGGCAACGGTGTACACTAAAAGAGTTATCAATAAAACTAGGAAAAGTAATAGGCAACCCATGAATCTTTAAAAAAGAAAACACCCGATGGAAGAAAAGAAATAAGCCTAAGACCCTAGATATAATTTGAATTACATCAGCGTCAAATTACATATCGAAGTCCTGTTTCGAAACCTGATTTCCCTATTGCATCAAATTCCTCCCATGCTAGGAAGAGCCGAGGGTAGTATTTGAGAGGGGCAGGATGAGAAATTTCAAGAGTCCTACAAATCTGGGAATCTAAGGACACCAGAAATTACCTTCTAGAACAATTCTGATATGTAGGATCATTGGCCTCTTCCATTTCGCTATATGCATGCATGTACATGCATAACTACCTACATGGTACATACTGACATATGGATGCATGTCTACATGCACATGCATATATGATTGTGCATGTGTGCCTGCACATACAGATTCACATGCACTACGTGCACAAAATATTTTCTTGTGATTTCTTCTTCACAAATGACACCTGGATGTTAACAAGGGGATCTGATGCACTACAAAGGAGTCTGATGAAAGAAAGATAATTTGTTTTTCCCTGGTAGTTTTAACCTCAAGATTGAGCCTCAACAAAGTTGCATTATGATTCCGCAACAAAGGACTACACCAGAGCTCAATGCATGTAGCTTTCCTATAGCTCTTGCCTTTGATAAAAAATTTGAGAAAAATAAAAAAGGGAATCAAACCAACAGTTCTCATTCTCCATGACATATTGAAAGCAAAATTTCCTGACACAAAGCAAGAGCCTAAATGTAAGGCTTTTGCTTCTTCATACCAAATGTAGCATTTCAACAAGCTTTTTACTTGAGTTCCCATGGAATCCACAGATTTAACCATCTTACAAACTTGTTCAAACGTGGCATCTATGACACTTGCACAAAAGCTTTTTAAAGAAAATTTCTTGGCTCACAAAATCTCTGCCCTCTTCATTACAAAATTACCGCTTCAATTTCCATTAGCCTCACTCTCTTAGCCATCTTCCTCTTCCCTCCTGTCACTCACTTTTCCATTTCTGTTCTGCTTCATCTTTCCTTCTTCCACAACTAACTGCAGTCTTCATTACATTAAAACATCTGGTCCAAGAGAAAAGCAGCACTGCATAACAACCCTCCTTTCCTCTCCACCACTCATATCTAGTATCCTATCCTCCATCAAGGATTAAAGTATCATGCATCCAGCTTATGCTGGGAAAATGTTGGCATGTCATGCATATTATGCCTGCAATTCGCACACATTTCAATGGAGAGACAAATTTGTAAAATGATTCAATATGATATGCTAAGTTTTTTAGTCATAGACAAAGTTTAGTTGCTCAATAGTATGCACACTTGTTGTAAACAAATAAAGAAAGTTTTACACCATGGTGTCAAAACCCATGGTGTATGCCCCTGTACCATTCAAACACAAGTATGGAATGAGATAGGGTATGCCTCCCATATCTATACACGGTATGCCAAACCAGCTGACACCTTTGAGTTGATATGGGGCTGATGCAGAATCACATTTGACATTGCCCATCATACAGGGTTGATAATGTACCAGCAGTTTGAGATTTAAAACCTTGCGCTTTAAACTGATCTTTAAAATCCCACATTCAACATGTCCACAACAGTTTTATTTATTTTTAACACAAACTAATACCATACAAGTATGTTTTACACACAAACAATAAACTAAGTTTAAAATTCATAATAAAATTGGTGCAACACATCCAGCTATGCTTACACACTGACACTTCATTGTAGGCAATGTTCATGTATTTCCAGTGCCAGCCAACCTTATATGCTGGTAATATTGCATGGATCTTATTTATTATAAATTACCATGAACTGTAACCTTCGATATGATATTGAATGACAACTTTTTATGTGTCCAAACCAGAGAGCAGGATTTTAGATCCTCACTAAAAAAGTGCAAAAAACAATATCATTATCATAGTTGTAGGACTTCTTAAATGGAAACAAGATTCAGGATGGCTGGATAGAAAACAAGAGCTAAGAATGCTACAATCTTGTACCACCAATTGTACTAGTCAATTATCATTGCTTTAATACTGTTATGGCATTTAATGACCAAGATGATGTGGCATGATGTGATTCGTCCAACTCATGACTCATATGGTGGCCTTAGATGCATACAAAACCTATCCAAGGCATTATGATCGGGCCTCCTTTGCCAACATGAACAGACTTGAGGCAACAGACTTGAGGCAATAAGCTCCGAGGCCCATAACTTGGTCACATCGGCCAAGCAGGATCTTCCCACGAAGGAAGCAACTCAATCCCTCCACCTCAAAATTGCACAAGGCCTTGGCAATCCCACCCTGTGCTAAGCTATTACAGCACGTTCTCAAGGTTATTACACCATGCTAGTAGTTTGTTATGGTACGACCCCTAGTTTGTTGAGATAAAATTCACTGGAGATGTGGGATCCTAGCTATAAATAAACCTAGAGGCCCTTCCCCAAAGTGGTAATGCAAAAAATCACTATAGCCTGGGGAGACTGATTCTCTACTCTTCCTTCCTCCTTTTGATCTCCTTTAAAACCTTTTCCAACTTAAGCATCGAAGGGCCCAATCGAAGCCTATCCGGCGAGCTCTCACCTTTTGTCCATTGTCTCGTAGGTCCACAAAGATGGTTCACATCTACATCCCACGATCAACGGCAACAAATTGGCACTATTTATGGGAAAGAAGGAAGAAGAGCCATGAAGCTCAGAAGGAACAATCACCCAACAGCCATTTTAGCTAGAGTCCAACAACTCCTTGCACAACCCAAGGTCTCCACCCTATCAACTAGATGTAGAGACTACAAACACCAAGCATCTTAGCTTGCTACTGGAGCAGATACAAGCTCTTACAATAATGGTACAATATCTACAACAAGGAGTTGCCCCTCCTTCAGCAGCCAAACAGGTCACCTTAATGACCTGGCTCAAGGTAGTAGTCACCTCCATCCCGAAGGTCGCGAAAGAGGTTAAAAGCAAGGCCACTCCTACTCCCCTACCAGAGCTAGCTCAAATCACAATGATCTTTCTCCATATCAATCACAGAGTTTCTAGGTGGGAGACAGACCTCAACCATGAACTCGAGGAGATGGGCAATCAGATCAAAGTCCTGTAGGACTGGAAGGCCAAAGCTAGAGACAATCTTAAAATGATGAATGAACCTCCTTTCACCAAAGAAATTATGGAGCCCATGTCAAAGGAGTTCAAAATATCCTAGTTTGAGCTCTATGATGGCACCACAAATCCAATAGATCATCTCAAAAGCTTCAAAGCTTTCATGCCGCTATAAGGAGCTTCAGAAGCCATGATGTGCTGAGCATTCCTGCCATGCTCGGGAAGGGGGCTCGACTTTACTACTTATAGGCCTCCAATCAGGCTCGATCTATTCCTTCGACTAGCTTAGTCACCAATTCACCAACCACTTCATCGGTAATAGAAGACAAACAAAAGATCAACAAGCTTGTTCACTATCAAACAAGGGGAAGATGAGTCCATCCAAAACTATATCGGTCAATTCAACATCGAGGTGTCAGAATGCACAAGCTGGTTCATTCCATCACAATAACCATGGTGATGAATAAGGCCTTAGAGATGAGGCCTCCAAAGGATTTGAATGAACTCCTAACTCGAGTAGACAAATACATCAATGCCAAGAAAACCCTCGCTGCCCGAAATGAAGCAGCATGGAAAGGAGGTCATAAGCACAAAGACCGCAAGAATGACAATCAGAGGAAAAAACACAACCAAGACAAGCGAGCACTACACCTCAAAGTCCACCATGTAAGTCTGAGAGGCATACTCCTCTCAATGTGCCGAGAACCCAAATTCTAATGGAGATCCAAGACCGAGATTACTTATGCTGCTCTCAATTGCGAACCTTTGCCAAGAAGAGGGACATGGGCAAATATTGCCAATTCAACAAAGATCATGGGCATGACACAAAGGAAAGCCTTCAACTAAAAGAAAAGATTCAAGTCCTCATCTAACAAGGATAACTCAAACAATACATGAGCAATCATTGGAGCTTTGATCGAGATAGGCAAACTCTCGAAATGTAGGATGGTAATCAACCGCTAGCCAAGGTGATAACCCTACCTTCTAAAGACCTCCGGCAAGGAGCTAAGCCCTTTGGCCAAAGCAAAATAATGGTACAACCCAATCGATCTAGAAGCATCCGTGTTGAGCGACCGAACTCAAAAAGTTCTTACCCTAGCAATGGTAAGATGTAAAATCTAGTAAGAATTTTACCTTCGAATCTTTATTTATTTTTACTACTAATCGATAATAGAATTGTGTTTCAAATTCCCCATTGGAGCTTTGATCGAGATAGGCAAACTCTCGAAATGTAGGATGGTAATCAACAGCTAGCCAAGGTGATAGCCCTACCTTCTAAAGACCTCCGGCAAGGAGCTAAGCCCTTTGGCCAAAGCAAAATAATGGTACAACCCAATCGATCTTAGAAGCATCTGTGTTGAGCGACCGAACTCAAAAAGTTCTTACCCTAGCAATGGTAAGATGTAAAATCTAGTAAGAATTTTACCTTTGAATCTTTATTTATTTTTACTACTAATCGATAATAGAATTGTGTTTCAAATTCCCACCCCCCGCACCCCCCCCCCCCCCCCCCCCCCCAGTCTAGGGGCAAAAGCATTATAGGTAGTATCAATTCATGGCAATTAGACACCTTAAAGGATCTCTTATCTAAGAAATCCTAGCTCAATCTAAGAGGCATGCTCAGCCTAATCACCCAACGTATTTGCCGACAAAAGGCCTGTTGGTCCCTAAGATTCGAACAAGCCCACTGGCCTTTATACTCATCCTTAAGCATTCTCAAAAGTTTATTAGCCCCCTAGGTTTGAGCAAGCCTGCTAACCCTTACTCATCCTCATCGGTCATAAAGGCCCATTAGCCCTCAAGGTTCGAGCCAACGTGCTGGCCCTTATTCTTATGTACTCTTAAGGCCCATTAGCCCCCAAGGTTCAAGTTGGCCTCCAAGGTTCAAGCAAGCTTGCGGGCCAAGTATTCACTTCTCATCAGAGGCTCACAAGTGATTATATTCAACTCTGACAAGGCAATATCTAATTATCTTTAATTATGCAATGGTATTCTTGCCAATCTCTTGGCATACTATGGAATTATGATGTTATGTGCTTAGAAGGCATTTTGGCTTATAATTTTAGCTTATCTTACTATGATCTCATCTTGTTATGGTATCTTGACCTTATCTTTCTCTCTCAGCTAGTCCCCTAAGGCATTATGGTGTTATGGCTTCATCTCAAAGTACTTAGCTAATCTCAAATACCTGGAATCTATTAACTCGGCTCCATTTTGGCTTTATGGCCTTATTCAACTGACCTTGGAGATTCATGTGTCTAGCCTAATCTGGCTTGCCTTCGCATCCTCAAGGATCGCAAGCAAATCATTCAAATCATAAAGGTACACAAAACTTTTCCTTTATTTCATTAATAATGTAATTACATAACAAGTCAAAGATTGAGCCAAACTAGTACATTACAAAAGAAAGACGTTTGGACTAGATATTCTCCGGCTCTACAAGGCTGAAGACTCTGGGAAGGTCACTTGGCTTAGGAGACCACCCTTCACCTCATCTTAAGCCTCCACAATCATGCCAAGAAACATAGGAAGGGGGTCTACAAAAGCCTATTGTTTGGGGCTTAACAACTCCTTGGCCTCACTATCACTGTCTTGCTCTGCAATCTCATTGTTGCTATTTTTGGCTACATCAGGACTTCTCAAATCGGCCCATAAGAAGAGCCTCAACGCCTGGCTTTAGAACCCATCAAAGCTCTCCGCGAAAGATTTGATCACAGTGGAGGTGAGCCGTGCTGAATAGCTTCCAATGCCATGAACTTCTCCACTATTTTGGAAACTTTCTTGTCAGCCAAGGTGATCCAGAGCCAACCGACCCTAAGCTCTTCCTCCGTAATAGCCGCTCTAAGTAGCACCCCCTAGATCCGATCCTTCTCATCTGCCTGCCTACTCTTGGGGGATCCAACTTTGGCCTCCGCCTCGACAGCCTTCTTCCTAGCCAATCACAAGGCCAAACAAAGTGCTTCCACACGATTTTGGAGACGACTTTCCTAAGGAAAGTCCATCCTACAAAACTAAAATGAAGAATCAATAGAAAGGCCAACTATCTAGGACAAAAGCAGCAAAACCATCACCCAAGGTTGATTTGGAGCGACTTGGTGAATATGTTCTACAAGAGTTCCTCTCACAACAATGGGGGGAATGCTTAGAGCCTTCTCAAGCATGGTGGATTTGCAGGGACCTCCCCTCCTTTAATGAATTTTGGACAATCAGATAGATCCACTCGATTATTTTCTCATCGAAATCAGCAAACATGTGCTGCACCAACATTGTTCCAAATGGTCAAACAACACCTTAGGAGGCAAAGCATCAAGACTGGTCCTTCAAGGGACACCACTTTGAAGTTAATACCCTCATTAAAGTGGCCCAGAGTTTGATAGATAGTTGCTTCCTTCACCAGAATAAAAAAGATTATTTAGGCTCAAAAGTGGGGGCGAGGGAGGGGGGCAATGTTATTGCATTTAACGACCAAGGTGATATGGCACAATAAGATTCATTTATCTCATGACTCATTTGGAAGCCTAAGTATCAGAAACTCTCCAAGGCATTATGATCGGGCCTTTTCTGCCAGCATAAGCAGACCTAGGGCAGCCAACCTTCAAGGCTGATATCTCTCAGCTTTAGCTTGGCCACCTCAACCATCGATCCAAGTTGACCATGATCTTCCCATGAATGAAGCATCTTGGTCCCTCCACCTCAAACTATTACATCATGTGCCATCATATTACAACATGTCCTCAAGATTGTTACACTACATCGGTAGTTTGTTATGGCACAATCCTGAGTTTGTCGAGATACAATTCACTAGAGAAGAGAGATCCCAACTAGAAATAAACCTAGAAGCCCTACACCAAAGAGGTAACACAAAAAATAACCATTGCCAAGGAAGGCCCTACTCTGTTCTTTCTTCCGCCTTTTGTTTTCCCTTGAAACCTTCTAACTTAAGCACTAAAGGGCCCAGCCAGGGCTAATCCTGCAAACTCTCACCATTTGTCCATTGTCTTACAAGTCCATAGAGGCAACATGGTCAGCATCTTGGGATCAACAGCAACAAATACTAATTCATGTATGTAGATAAATACCTAGATGAGCTAGCTTGAATGCCATAAGGATACAAACCCCTGAAGTGTGCCAACAACCTTGAGGCACAGTATCATAGAATATGGTATGCTGTCATCTTTATTATCCACCCTGTTCATTTCAAACCATGTAATCCAACTCCATGACCCACATCAATGTTTAATATATTCCCTTCACCAGGATTCAGGATCTGTGTTTTAGAGTTAAAATTTAGCCTAAGGTCAATATCCAATGTATATCATTTCTTTTCAATAACCTAAATCATAAAGCATGCCCTACATTTCAGATTCGGAATCATTGGACCCCTCATGATCTTTACCAAGAAATCTTGGTAAACATATCTTGTTAGCTTTTATGCATTTCCAAGCAGACATTATCCAAAAAATTCATTTTCTACACACAATTGATGATACATATAAAAATCAGTTTGGCACATCGGATAACCATCACTTTTGGAAAGATATACGGGATACCAATGGATTTTAATTTTTATCTTTTAAGTGTTGGAGATAGATGCATATATCATTATGTATGTATTGTATTTACATCATACATGAGAGCTTTCAACCTCTCTCCTAAAGATTGATTAATCCCTATTCTTCATGCTCTCAAAGAAAATCCAAACTAGGTAACTATTCTTTATATCCATAAGTAAAACATAGTCATTCAGGTTCTTATACCTAAAAAAGAAAGTGACACAATTGAGCATAAAACAGAACATTACTTCAGCAAAGAAAAATTTCGGCTAACTTAGCATCAGGAAGTTTTTAGTTTCCCATATTCATCAACAAATAAAACTAAATTGTAAGTTATTGCCAAGTGGTAAATGTTTCTTCCACAAGGCTATTTTGTTCAACAGATTGATGGTAAATGATCAACTTATCAATAAAGATTATCAACTTATGGATAAAGATTGGACAAAAAGCTAGAGCCAATAACCTGCTCAGCTGTCTTGTTGTGGCATTCTGCAATATCTTCAACAACAGAAAGCTTCAGCATCGGTCCATGCACTGATCTTGACCTTCTGAATGTTATTCTAGGAGTTCCAGGTTCATCCTCTGATCCACTGTCAGACAGACCAGGACTGGTGGTTGACATACCAGGAGCTGTTGGTACTCCTAATGGAGTATGAGCAGATACGTGGATACCTTTCTCTTGACAAAACTTTACAACTTCATCCTGCCTCCAAAAAGGGTGTAACTCCACCTAAAGATAGCCATGTCAGTCAATTGAGTAAGAAAACTCCATAAGTTCATTTTAATAGCTCAAATATGGTAGCAGCAAGCAAAATATGCCAAAGCCAGGAAGGCATTATCATTTGTGAATTAAAGGAATAGAATATAGATCTAATTAATTAATTATCCATAATAACAAGTGGTGTTAAAGTAATCCAGGTTATGCTCCAACTAACCAGTTTACTATTTGTTATTATTAGCAATCGTACTCACTTCCATAATAAACATTTTCTAATTGTCCCTTACATTTGATACAGTTACAGCACTTCTCATTTATATCTATCAATATCATCCACTGCAAACTATCTAAACTATGTTCTGATCACTTTATCCTTCACTAGTACCATCCCTGTTTTTTATTTGTTAAATCCACGCCCAACTCTTTTCACCACCTTACTATTAAGACTCCAATCAATCATGTCTTGATTGTGCAATAAACTCTAAAAAACTGTAAATTTGACAAAGCATGCACTATGCAGCATATAGAGCATGGCACATGTCAGAGAGAGAGACACACACACACACACACACGAAGAGATTAACAATGGGAAACAAATATATAAAGAAGGTTGAAACTGCTGCTTTATGACAATTTACAAATGTGAGGAAAAGTAGAAATGGTTTACTTCAATCTTGTTCCTGCCTAACCTCAGAGGTCCTAATAGGTTAGCAAGAAGCTTAACTAAGATAGGCTAAACCTAAACAGTATCAACCATCAAGCACATTGATCAAACACCTCAGGATGGCCCATCACCATATGATCTCACCTCTTCCATATTCTGCCACCAATGCTTCACTGATATATCTTCCATTTAGCAGGTGTCCTCTCCACTAGTTCGATTTGATTATGATTTGTGCCTGACACAATCTCCACTTCAAAAGTATTTTAAATTATCTTCCATAGCCTTGCCACTAGAAAATCTTCCATTCACCAACTTCCAATGTGCTTCAATTCCTGTTAACCTTATTTCTGCTCCTAACAGAAACCCCCTCTTGATCTGACCTCCCTTCTTGGATTTATGGTTGTCCAACCAACCATAATGATGTTAGGATTAGGTTTTTGTAGTTCTTGGAATCCAAACATGGATGAAGGTAATTAAAAATAAAAAATCGTATTGTCATGTATCTTGTATTCTGAAGCTAATTTTCAAGTTTGGACTAGAAACAAGTATTTTCAGAAAAATACTAAGGAATATAACACTTGCCTTCTGTTTTCTCTAAAACATTGATAAGTTAACATGTTTCATATCGTACTAGTGTTTTTTTATATCATCATCAGTAATGCTTATACCCTTTAATTGTAAGTACACATAGAAAATGAACAATCTCATAGCTCATGATTTATAGTTGTGAGAACTCTTAAAACTCTTACGCATCACCAATTTACCAGTGCTACACCTTTTAATGTATAGATCTAACCATTCACAATTATTTAAATGTCTGAACTCAAAAGTGACACCAAGACTTAATCAATCACTAATTGGATACTATTTATCAAAAGAGAATCACTTTATCGATTTTACATAGAGGATGGAACACCTTAGATGTTATCTTTTCATGTTTTTGATACTGCAAGATAGGCATTAGTATGTCCATAATTTAGTTATGAAAGTTATATCAAGTCCTGTATCTTTGCTTTTTTCTTTTGCTGCCCTCCTTTGCTGAATCTTGGACCTTCTATCTACTCATAAATCTAACTTAGGTGCCTGAGTCCAAGCAACAATTTAGAAAAAAAAAAATTCAAAATGAATAGGCATTAGTATGTCCATAATTTTGTCCATGGCTTCAGCATTCCAACTATATTAGGGAGAAATATTTTCTGTCAAATTGGATAAAAGTGATATAATGATCAAAATTACATGTCCCAAAACCTAAAGGTGCATGAAGAATGTTGGCTATTATTTGCTTAATTTTTTAAGCAATAGCATCAGGCATTTACCTCTAATAATCTTCCTCCACTGCAGCTTTTAAAGCCTAACAAACTTCTAAAAGATCTTGCTTTAACAAGCAGCAATGCAGAATGTTAAGGAATAGAAGAGGGCATTATCAAGCAGACCTGATTGACAGCTGGAACAATCTTGGCAAACTGGAGCAATTCACTAATCTGCTGAACATTGAAATTGCTAACACCAATAGCACGGACCAGACCCATCTCCACAAGATTTTCCATGGCCCTCCACGTTGGCTTTAACCGATGTAAGAACTGCCTATATTCACTCCCTGAATTCCATGGGGGATCAGTAGCATCTCCAAAAGCTGAATTCTCAGGCCAATGTACAAGATATAGATCCAGATAGGAAACACCAAGGTTCCTCAAAGAAACTCTTACAGAAGTTTCAACTCTCTTATGTGAATTGGTCGCGCAATATAGTTTGGAAGTCAAGAACACATCTTCCCTCTTTAGTCCACCATCAAAAGCTTCAGCCAGAGCTTTCCCCACTTCAAGCTCATTACCATATAGGTGTGCACAGTCTATATGGCAGTAACCAACCCTCAAAGCTGTGGCCACTGCCTCAATGCAGATGTCTCCTCCACATTGCCATGTTCCAAGCCCTATAGACGGAATCTTCGCCCCTGTATTTAATACAAAGTAGTTTGCAGTTGCAGCTCCCTTTCCTCTCATCCTTCCGCTCTATTTAAGAGAAGCAATATACTTAGTTAAAAAGAAAAAAAGCTATGTCAAATACAGTGCAAAATAAAACAAAAGATCCTAGTAGAACTGAAACAAGCTCCACCTTGAAGGAGCAGTTAACCTAAACTCCAAAAGTTAATCAGTAAATGAGACCAAGAATTCAATATTTTGTTTATAAATGGAAAATTAGGAACTTGGTAGACCAATGATCTTTGTAGGGCAATAGATTCAGACTTCCAGGAACCCATCAATCTCAGCAAATGATATTTATTATATCAACAAATCAAGTAATTTAAAACATTCGGCCATTTAAGGGAAATACTAACTTAAAGAATATACCGAAGCACAACTACGAACATGAACATAATTAAACCATTAAACAGGAAATGATGAAACAGAGAGGACAAGCTCCTTCAGCAAAACTACATCTCAAAGAAAGAAATTTGGGGGGTGTGGGGTGAAGCATATTTTTTTCAAAGGGAAAAGCCAACCACCTCAACAATCAGGGAGGAAAAAAATAAAATAGTACAATCAAAAACATAATGAACAAAATTGCTCACCAAGGGAAATAGATGAAGAAAACTCTATATACCATCGGCTACCAGAGATGTATGAAAGGGGGCAAAAAAAAAAAAAGAAAGACAAGAAACAATTTTTGTTCGAGGTCTGATAAAAAAAACACCGAAAATATAGCAACGGAACAGCAACAAATAAAGCCCAAACAAGAAATAATCCAAATAGATCAAAAGGAATATAAAAAAAATAGCCAAAAAGTCTCAAAAACAAGACAGAAAAGATGAAGGCAACCTAAGAACACCTTTTCCTTCTTCCTCTCCAAAGACCAAGAATCCTCGAGCGACAAAGAAAAGGATCCCAATCCAAATCCCCTCACCCCCTCCCCGGTCAAGTCCCAAAAAGCTCATACATCACCAATATTAATCATTTCAAAAAAAAAAAAAAATCCAAAACCCAAGGAGACGCGTTCAACAGCAACACAACAAGGAATGGCAACCCATGTAAATCCAACGACACACGTTTCATATAATATCATATAATATTCAACAAAAGAAGAGAGAGAAAGAGAAACGGAGTAAAGCTATGTTTTTATTTGATTATTATTTTACACTCGCCCACCTAACTGAAGAAGACCAGAAATCCCCACCCACCTACCTTCTATAAAAGAGATGAACAAATGGATATAGCAACAGGACTCCTGTTCCTTTGCCCCGCTTTCCTAGATATTGTGGTGGCTTTTTGGTTTGAATTCTTGGCTCTTAGCGGGGGAAAAGAGAAAAAAACAAAGAATTCTAACGGTAAAGAGGGGAGGAGAGGAGAGGAGGAGAGGGGGAAAATGGGCGCCTCTGTCTCTTTCAGTCGTTCTCCGTAAAAAACATCCTCGATCCCTCGGTACTTCCTAGAAAAGACAGGCACAGGGGAACGGTCCTGGCCAAAGGGGAAAGTAGGCCCGCGGCTGGTGCATATCCTTATGCGAGTCCTATTTTATAGGCTGGCCAAATGAGGCAGTGGGGTGCTGAATAAACGGTGACATGAGAGGTAGCGTTTATCCATGGCAAAAGGATATTTCCTCCGGCTCCCTTATCAAATTTATATGAATATTGAATGAGGATTAAAATCAAAATATTTAACCAATATATATATATATATATATATATATATATAGATAATTATATGATCTGTAAATGAATATTTGATTATGCTTATAATTTTATTTAATCTTATATAGTAATTGATACATATATTTGATTATGCTTATAATTTTATTTAATCTTATAGTACTTAATACAGGTAGTTAAAATTTTGTTTTGAACCTGCTGGCAATAAGATATCTATATCAACTTCATCGATTTCTGATCTCATCCAATCCAATCTGCTCTTATGGGTTGTAATTGATATCAACTTATTGATCCAAGAAAAATTGACTTCTAATTTCGTACAAACCATAGATTTTCAAGATTTCGGGTAACAACTAGGTATTTAGAATAATTCACCCTTATCAGATCATGTAGCAATAATAGATAATAACAGGTGTTCCTATCTTGATAAGGTCTGGCCTAGCTTTCCATTTTTTGCATGGCATCTCAATCTTTGTTTATAAATAGAGGTCCACATGGGTTCCAGGTATATAATCACTTTTCTCTCATACACATTCCTTCCCATCTATTTTAAAATTTTGATTTGAGCATCGGAGGGTCCCCATTAGTACTCCACTAGTAAGGAACTTGTTTTGCAGGTTCTATAGCAATCACAAAAATGATGTGATGGGACTTTTTTGTATCATCTTCCAATTCATGTAATGACATTTATTCTTATATTAATAAAATCAAGCTTTTTAAGTCATTATTTTAGTTGCATCTTACTATGTTAAAGATTTTGATGAACCCATAGATTAGGGTTATAGTTTTAGGAGACATGATTAGGATCATGCCTATGAGACCTAAAATCCTAAAGCCCTAATCATAAACTTTCTTAGTTATTGGAGTATTGAGTCAGGGATCAATATTCTGGAAAGACTAGCACATCCTATATATTCTCGATGGTGAGGGTAACTGATCTCACTAATCATTTTTATGAAAATACTAATACAAGGATATGGATATTCATTAAGGAATTAGTTCATTAAATTGACTCACCAAAAGAAATCTCTTATGAAGCATTACTTGTATGTCAAAAGATGGTTCTCTAAGTAAGAGTTATGCAAGTGATCCTTAGATTAAAGATCATCATATAACCTTGTGCACATGAATCTATAGTTTGGTTTATACTCATTTATGATTAAATCATATATAAGGTATTTTGGATATGGCAGAGTGTGAATGAAGGTTGTGAGTAGGTTAATAAGGAATCGATCATTTATAATAAGAAGAAATGATATTCTATGTATTTTCATCTTTAGATAACTCGGAAAGACATCGGCCAAAGCAGTGTGAAGATTAAATAGGGTTTCTAATGTTTCATTAGAGTTATCATTAATTTATCGAGAATCAATAGGAATATATGTTTGAGTTTGATATAAATCCATACTCGTTACATATTCAGAATGCAAGATGATCGAAGGATTGAATTCATGGCAACTTGTCACTGAAAGATATTTTAGTAATTTTATCAAATTTCACATCTTCTCAAAATGCAAGATGATCAAAGGATTAAATTCATGGCAACTTGTTACCGAAGGATATTGATGTGGCTAGATCGCTGACGTCGTGTGGGCAAACTGATGTGGAGTCCCCATCAGATGCCATGCTGGATGATGGGAGACTAATATGCATGCCATTTTTTTGTATATTTAACATGTTGAGTTAGGTGATTAATTCCCGAATTTCAGATCAAAATTATTTGTAGAAAATTTTGTATGAATTTTTGAAGATCAGCATGCAGATTAGGACCTAGAAAAGTAGCAAAGAAGGACCGCCGGGGCTGAGAAGCCTCGGTTAGGGCAAGTTCTCCTACAATAAAATTACTGGAGGTAGAGGGATGTACCTGACAATGTCTGTGAAGATCGCAGCGAAGGGGTCTCTCGTTCCTCGACGGATGCGGCCTGAAAAACCGAGTCAAAGACCCGCGGATACCCGGCTTTCTGCTCGGTGATCCGATTGAGGCTTGGCTGGAGTCGTTGGATTCGTAGGAACTCAGGGACCTGCAAACGACCTGTCAGGGGTTAGAAAATTCACAAAGGAACAAGAAAACAAAGGAAAAACAGCAAGGGAAGGCTTCTTTTGGAGTGGGCGTCCAGGGATCTGGAGGATTTGTTGGAAGCAGGAAGATGATTGCAAACACCGGGAAGAAGAACTCTCACAAACCCCTTTATGCACACAGCAGGGTATCACACCACTCAATAGAAGAACTCAAGGTTTTCATTCATCAAAAATTCTCCTCATACAAGAGGCTAGGGTCCCTTAAATAGACCCTTAACCTTGGGCTCCAAGTAAGGGTACATAAGTCTTTACATAAGAATCCTTTTTCCTCTCAAACCCTAGCTAGAAAATAAGGAAATATTAGGTAGAAAAATTCCTAAAAATTTTCTTGACTTGGTCAAGACTCCAAGGATGCCTAGGGGGCGTGTTGGGCTTCTAGGAGTAGCAAAAGGCCGGCCCAAAGGGGCTCGGGTGCATGGGTTTGGGCCTCTGGAAGCTGGGGTGGCCTGGTTGCCAGGTAGCAGGAATATTCCCTGGTATCTTGCTTCTTAGGGGCTTGGGCTTGGCACCTGGGTTTGATTTCTTTGGGCTAGGATGCAGATGGACCTTTGGAATCATGGATGCCTTTATCTATGAATATACTTTGGCATCTGGAAGGAAATCTGGGCATCTGGAGGGCATCTGCAAGGAATCAGGGTTTTTGATTTTTCCTCCCGGGGTCTTCAAATCTTCAAGCTGGGTTGGACTTGGGCTATACTTCCATGTCTTCAATCTAGTTGGACTTGGTATTCACTTGTATGATATAGTCTTGAGTCTTCAGTATGCTTGGACAGGACTCAAAAAAAATAAAATTAGCTCAACATTAGCTACTAGCATTGGACTGAACTAGCTCAACATGAGCTGACAAGTACAGAACTGAATAACAACTCAAAATACTCAAATAACAATTAAAATGGACTCAGATGAGCTAAGCCCTTATTACAGATGGACTTATAAATTATTGATCAATTCACAGAGGATTGAAAAGCCTCTATCTTATTCTGGTGCCTCCGGTGTCCCCACTAATTCTCCCGGGATGGGAGGAACTCGACCCTGTCGAGTGAAGGTCAGACTGGCTCACATATCTCTCGAGAAGGTCTGGGTTGAGGCGTTGCAAGCCCTCTCGAGAAATTCATGAATCGTCCGACTCTGGCCGGCCTTGCCATTGGACCAGGAAGCGTTGATAGTCATGGCCTTGGGTCGTGATGGCTTGATCGTCCCGGATACGCTCGATCCATTCTCCTCTCTCAGGCCAAATTTGTTTGTGGACACTCTAGATTAGGGTCACTCACAATGAAAAGGAATAGGTCCAAAGGCCTCACTAGGTAGCGCTGCCGGTTCCCTATACTCAACCAGGTCTGTAATATTGAAGGTAGAACTAATGCCCAAATCCGAAGGCAAGTCTAACACCTAGGCATTTGATCCAACCCTCTCTATCACTTTAAAAGGTCCGGCTCTGCGAGCATGAAGCTTCTTTTAGGCCTAAGCCTAACCAAGATAGAATCCACTGCATCAAATTCTTTGATCCATCTTCGAGAATTAGCCAGTTTGTTTAAAATTAGTATAGGTGGTGAACATGCTGGGCACATGTAGACTCCTAACAAAATGATGCAAAGGACTCAAACTAACACCTAATACACTCGACTTTGCATTCCTATCGAAGGAAATTTATTAGACTTTTATGGGCATAAACCTAAGAGACTATAGACTATCTAGGTCTGACCCTAGTGTGGTGTGCATAAGAGTATTTATAATGGACTCCAAGCAAATGCCAGAGGGTATGCCAGAAGTATAATGCAAACCTAACATACGTAATGAATGCATGCAGTACGCTAATCTCATTTAAATGCAATCTAATAATCCTAGAAATGCTGGAGGTATCAGGAAAGGGCAGAAAATAGGAAGTGGGTTCAGAATTAGTTTGGTAGGATAGAGAAAAATGTTCAAGGTTAGTTGGATAAAGTTCGATATAAGAAGGCATGTCAGGGACTAATCCTAGACTAATGAGGTTAACCTTACGAGGTTGAGCTATATCTACAGGGTTTGCATAATGGAAGGATGGGTCACCAATTTCGGGGAAGAGGTCCTTAATGGGAATTATAGGAGGGGACTCATCTTGAAGGTATTGATTCAAAGAGATCAGGTCCTTAATAAATTCTTCTAGCTCTTGTATTTTTGGACTAGACTCTATAATTTGGCCCTCCTTTATGGTTTCCTCAGGTAAGGCTCTAGCAGCAGTACCTAGGTTCTCTTCCTCTATTTGTTCTTCCATTATAGCTTTAGGTTGGATGTGGTCAAGGTCAACTAGCTCTGGGTTGGTTTCTACCTGGGTATCTACTGGGTCAGCTAATTCTAGGTCTACTAAAGGTGTCTCCTCTTCTCCTTCATACTCATCCACTAGGCTCGCATCAGCTTCATATACTTATGCGTTAATGTAAGCCTTGTCAATCTCAGGAATAGTTGGAGAAGGTCGGCTAGGGGAAAATTGGCTAAGTCCTGGTTTTTGAATATTGACACTAATCCTAGTAGGTTCAAGTTGCCTAAGGGGTAGTGGCTCACTACTGGGCACATATTTAGGGGTGCTAATCCTATGGGGTTCAAGTTGACTAAGGAAAACTTGACTAGTACTAGATTGATACCTAGGGGTTATGGGCTCCCTAGGCTCATAGGACAAGGGTGCAGATCTATGGGTCAGGGGATTATAGGATCTGGGGTCATAGGATTTTGGGTCAGCTCTATGGTCAGGTTCTAAGGATGGATCATGGTATGGAGTCCTCCTAAGGTTGGGCTCCCTATATGGGTCAGGATATTGGGTTCTCCTAGGGTTGGACTCCCTATATGGATCAGAGTATTGGGTTCTCCTATGATTGGACTCCCTATATGGGTCAGAGTATTGGGTTTCCTGGGTTCAGTATCATAATAAGGGCCATGGTAAGGGGTTCTTCTAGGTTCAGTATCATAATAAGGGTCATGGTAAGGGGTTCTTCTAGGTTCAGTATTATTGTATGGGTCAGGCTGAGGGGCTCTCCTAGGTTCAACCTCTCGGTATGGATCAGGATTTGGGGTCCTCCTAGGTTGAGGGGAATTTGGATCTGGCTCAGACTGTGACCTATGGGTTCTTTGTATGGTCTCTACACGGCCTTCTAACTGGTCAAACCTATTGGCAAGATGGTCAATTCTATTGTTGGTTTGGTTAGCAGACTGAGTTAACTGGGTAGTCATCTGGGTAGCCTTTTGGGCAATTTGATCAGCTAGGGCTTTTATTTGGGCTTGTAAGTTTTCCATGGGTTCAAACATTTGTGAAGGAGGTGGGTGATATGAAACTCCTGATCTAGTGCTCATACAAGACTCGATCAGACCGACTATAGCTGACTAGACCTAGAGTCCAAACTAGATGCTAAATCAGGGTGGCAAACTAGCCTATAGTAACCCTGTACTCAGCCAGGCAGGTGTAAGGGGAGTGTTAGGTCCCTGATTGCCAATCCTAGACACCAATCAGAGATTGGCCAGGTAGGCGGACCAGCACATAAGCCCTTCGGGATTGAATCCCTAAACCACCGTTCTAGACACTGAGCACAAAGCACACACGGGTTAGCTTGACACAATGATCTGACACATAGTCCGGACCCGACCAGTTGGTATCCCTAGCCCACTAGGGCAAATTAAGTCTAGTTAATTTTAGGTTAAGTCTTGGGACTGAATGCAAGGGGTGTGGTTTTGTGCTAAGGAGAGGTGATCAAATCCTCCCCCCATCTGATATAGCAAAAGTGCTGGTGGGGACACCGGAGGCACCAGAATAAGACAGAGGCTTTTTCAACCCTCTGTAAATTGATCAATAATTTATGAGTCCATCTGTAATAAGGGCTTAGCTCATCTGAGTCCATTTTAGTTGTTATTTGAGTATTTTTAGTGGTTATTTCAGTCTTGTACTAGTCAGCTCATGTTGAGCTAGTTCAGTCCAATGCTAGTCAGCCATGTTGAGCTAATTTTATTTTTTTGAGTCCTGTCCAAGCATACTGAAGACTCAAGACTATATCATACAAGTGAAGACCAAGTCCAACTAGATTGAAGACATGGAAGTATAGCACAAGTCCAACCCAGCTTGAAGATTTGAAGACCCCAGGAGGAAAATTCAGAAAACCCTGATTTCTTGCAGATGCCCTCCAGATGCCCAGATTCCCTTCCAGATGCCAAAGTATATTCATAGATAAGGGCATCCATGATTCTAGAGGTCCATCTGCATCCTAGCCCGAAGAAATCAAGCCCAGGTGCCAAGCCCAAGCTCCTAAGAAGCAAGATACCAGGGAATATTCCTGCTACCTGGCTACCAGGCCACCCCAGCTTCCAGAGGCCCAAACCCATGCACCCGGGCCCCTTTGGGCCAGCCCCTTGCTGCTCCTAGAAGCCCAACACGCCCCCCTAGGCATCCTTGGAGTCTTGACCAAGTCAAGAAAATTTTTAGGGATTTTTCTACCTAATATTTCCTTATTTTCTAGCTAGGGTTTGAGAGGGAAAAGGATTCTTATGTAAAGACTTATGTACCCTTACTTGGAGCCCAAGGTTAAGGGTCTATTTAAGGGACCCTAGCCTCTTGTATGAGGAGAATTTTTGATGAATGAAAACCTTGAGTTCTTCTATTGAGTGGTGTGATACCCTGCTGTGTGCATAAAGGGGTTTGTGAGAGTTCTTCTTCCCGGTGTTTGCAATCATCTTCCTGCTGCCAACAAACCCTCCAGATCCCTAGACGCCCACTCCAAAAGAAGCCTTCCCTTGCTATTTTTACTTTGTTTTCTTATTCCTTTGTGAGCTTTCTAACCCCTGACTGGTCGTTTGCAGGTCCCTGAGTTCCTACGAATCCAACGACTCCAGCCAAACCTCAATCGGATCACCGAGCAGAAAGCCGGGTATCCGCGGGTCTTTGGCTCGGTTTTCCAGGCCGCATCCGTCGAGGAACGAGAGACCCCTTCACTGTGATCTTTACAGACGTTATCAGGTACACCCCTCTACCTCCAGTAGTTTTATTGTAGGAGAGCATGCCCTAACCGAGGCTTCTCAGCCCCGGCGGTCCTTCTTTGCTATTTTTCTAGGTCCTAATCTGCATGCTGATCTTCAAAAATTCATACAAAATTCCCTACAAATAATTTTGATCTGAAATTTGGGAATTAATCACCTAACTCAACATGTAAAACATACAAAAAAAATTGCATGCATATTAGTTCCCCATCATTTGGTATCAGAGCTTAGATTAGGGCTTGTTTTCTGCAATTTTTCAGTCCGTATATACTTTGTTATTTTAATTATTTATCTCTTTTACAAACTCCAAAAATTCTGAAATTTATTTTCCTGGATTTATCATAATTCACAGTAATTTTAAAATTTTTTTCAAATTTTATTATGGCCTGTGAATGTTCTGCAAGCCGAAATAGGGCCTGCAAATTTTCGGCTCTATTTTTTTTAGCAAGACAAGTTTGGAAGTTTTAGGGTTTTGTTTAGGAGTTTTTGCATATTTCTTAATTTTAGTATATTTCCAGTATATTAGGCCATGATTTGCAAGTTTTCTTCTATTTAAAAAATACCCCAAAAAAAATACATATTTTCCAGAAATACCAAAAAAAATATCTAAACCCTAATTTGCATCCTCATCTGCCTGCCATCATTGCATAATTTACTTTTAAGGGCACTCTTGCTATATCAGATGGGGGGAGGATTTGATCACCTCTCCTTAGCCCAAAACCACATCCCTTGCATTCAGTCCCAAGCCTTAACCTAAAATTAATTAGACTTAATTTGCCCTAGTGGGCTAGGGACACCAACTGGTCGGGTCCGGGCTAGTGTTAGATCACTGTGTCAAGTTAACCTGTGTGTGCCTTGTGCTCAGTGTCTAGAACGGTGGTTTAGGGATTCAATCCCGAAGGGCTTGTGTGCTGGTCCGCCTACCTGGCCAATCTCTGATTGGTGTCTAGGATTGGCAATCAGGGACCTAACACTCCCCTTACACCTGCCTGGCTGAGTACAGGGTTACTATAGGCTAGTTTGCCACCCTGATTGAGCATCTAGTTTGGACTTTAGGTCTAGTCAGCTATAGTCGGTCTGATTGAGTCTTGCATGAGCACTAGATTAGGAATTTCATATCACCCACCTCCTTCACAAATGTCTGAACCCATGGAAAATTTACAAGCCCAAATAAAAGCCCTAGCTGATCAAATGGCCCATATGACTACCCAGTTAACTCAGTCTGCTACCCAAACCAACAATAGAATTGACCATCTTGCTAATAGGTTTGACCAGTTAGGAGGCCGTGTAGGGACCATAGCAAGAACCCATGGGTCACAATCTGAGCCAGATCCTGAGTCCCCTCAACCTAGGAGAACCCCAAACCCTGATCTATACCATGAGGTCGAACCTAGGAGATCCCCTTATTCTGACCCGTACTACAATCCTCAACCTAGGAGGACCCCAAACCCTGATCTATACCGAGAGATTGAACCTAGGAGAGCCCCTCAGCCTGACCCATGCAATAATACTGAACCTAGAAGAACCCCTTACCATGACCCTTATTATGATACTGAACCTAGAAGAACCCCTTACCGTGACCATTATTATGATACTGAACCCAGGAGAACCCAATACTCTGACCCATATAGGGAGTCAAATCCTAGGAGAACCCAATACTCTGACCCATATAGGGAGTCCAACCCTAGGAGAACCCAATATTCTGACCCATATAGGGAGTCCAACCCTAGGAGAACCCAGTATTCTGACCCATATAGGGAGTCCAACCCTAGGAGGACCCAATATCCTGACCCATATAGAGAGCCCAACCTTAGGAGGACCCCATACCTTGATCCATCCTTAGAACCTGATCATAGAGCTGACCCAAAATCATATGACCCCAGATCCTATAATTCCATGACCCATAGATCTGCACCCTTATCCTATGAGCCTAGAGAACCCATAACCCCTAAGTATCAACCTAGTACTAGTCATGCTTCCCCTAGTCAACTTGAACCCCATAGGATTAGTATCCCTAAATACGAACCCAGTAGTGAGCCACTACCCCTTAGACAACCTGAACCTACTAGGAGTAGTACCCATAATCAGAGACCAGAACCTAACCAATTTCCTGCTAGCCGACCTTCTCCAACCATTCCTGAGATTCGCAAGGCTTACATTAACGCGGAAGTGTATGAAGCTGATGTGAGCCTAGTGGATGAGTATGAGGGAGAAGAGGAGACACCTTTAGTGGACCTAGAATTAGCTGACCCAGTAGATACCCAGGTAGAAACCAACCCAGAGCTAGTTGACCTTGACCACATCCAACCTAAAGCTATAATAGAAGAACAAATAGAGGAAGAGAACCTAGGTACTGCTGCTAGAGCCTTACCTGAGAAAACCATAGAGGAGAGCCAAATTATAGAGTCTAGTCCAAAAATACAAGAACCAGAAGAATTTATTAAGGACCTGATCTCTTTGAATCAATACCTTCAAGATGAGTCCCCTCCTATAGTTCCCATTAAGGACCTCTTCCCCGAAATTAGTGACCCATCCTTCCATTATGCAAACCCTGTAGATATAGCTCAACCTCGTAAGGTTAACCTCATTAGTATAGGATTAGTTCCTGACACCCCGTCTTTTATCCTACTTTATCCAACTAACCCAGAACCTTTTTCTCCACCCTTCCAGAGTAATTCTGAACCCACTTCCTATTTTCTACCCTTTTCTGAGTTTTCTCATGTGTCTAGAACTATTAGGTTACATTTTGTTGAGGTTACTAGGTTGCAAAGATCCATAGAGCCCATCCCATTTGCTACCTACTTTTGGAAGACCCTCTGGCACTTATTAGGAGTTACTAGCAAATTTTCTTCTGCATGTCATCCATCAACCACGACTCATGCCCCCATGCCCAAGTGGTAGTTAAGACCTAATAAACCTCTTTAGTCGAGTCTGCTAGGTGTAGGTTTGAGTCCTTTGCATCATCTTGTTAGGAGTCTGCATGTGCCTAGCATGTTCACCACCCGCACTAATGTTAAAACAACTGGCTAATTCCCGAAGATGGATCAAAAAATTTGATGTAGTGGATTTTATCTTGGTTAGGCTTAGGCCTAAAAGAAGCTTCATGCTCGCAGAGCCGGACCTTTTAAAGTGATAGAGAAGGTTGGATCAAATGCCTAGGTGTTAGACTTGCCTTCGGATTTGGGCATTAGTTCTACCTTCAATATTACAGACCTGGTTGAGTATAGGGAACCGGCAGCGCTACCTAGTGAGGCCTTTGGACCTATTCCTTTTCATTGTGAGTGACCCTAACCTAGAGTGTCCACAAACAAATTTGGCCTGAGAGAGGAGAACGGATCGAGCGTATCCTGGACAATCAAGCCATCACGACCCAGGGCCATGACTATCAATGCTTCCTGGTCTGATGGCAAGGCCGGCCAAAGTCGGACGATTCGTAGATTTCTCGAGAGGACTTGCAACGCCTCAACCCAGACCTTCTCGAGAGATATGTGAGCCAGTCTGACCTTCACTCGACAAGGTCGAGTTCCTCCCATCCCGAGAGAATTGGTGGGGACACCGGAGGCACCAGAATAAGACAGAGGCTTTTTCAACCCTCTGTAAATTGATCAATAATTTATGAGTCTATCTGTAATAAGGGCTTAGCTCATCTGAGTCCATTTTAGTTGTTATTTGAGTATTTTTAGTGGTTATTTCAGTCTTGTACTATTCAGCTCATGTTGAGCTAGTTCAGTCCAATGCTAGTCAGCCATGTTGAGCTAATTTTATTTTTTTGAGTCCTGTCCAAGCATACTGAAGACTCAAGACTATATCATACAAGTGAAGACCAAGTCCAACTAGATTGAAGACATGGAAGTATAGCACAAGTTCAACCCAGCTTGAAGATTTGAAGACCCCAGGAGGAAAATTCAGAAAATCCTGATTTCTTGCAGATGCCCTCCAGATGCCCAGATTCCCTTCCAGATGCCAAAGTATATTCATAGATAAGGGCATCCATGATTCTAGAGGTCCATCTGCATCCTAGCCCGAAGAAATCAAGCCCAGGTGCCAAGCCCAAGCTCCTAAGAAGCAAGATACCAGGGAATATTCCTGCTACCTGGCTACCAGGCCACCCCAGCTTCCAGAGGCCCAAACCCATGCACCCGGGCCCCTTTGGGCCGGCCCCTTGCTGCTACTAGAAGCCCAACACGCCCCCCTAGGCGTCCTTGGAGTCTTGACCAAGTCAAGAAAATTTTTAGGGATTTTTCTACCTAATATTTCCTTATTTTCTAGCTAGGGTTTGAGAGGGAAAAGGATTCTTATGTAAAGACTTATGTACCCTTACTTGGAGCCCAAGGTTAAGGGTCTATTTAAGGGACCCTAGCCTCTTGTATGAGGAGAATTTTTGATGAATGAAAACCTTGAGTTCTTCTATTGAGTGGTGTGATACCCTGCTGTGTGCATAAAGGGTTTTGTGAGAGTTCTTCTTCCCGGTGTTTGCAATCATCTTCCTGCTGCCAACAAACCCTCCAGATCCCTAGACGCCCACTCCAAAAGAAGCCTTCCCTTGCTATTTTTACTTTATTTTCTTGTTCCTTTGTGAGCTTTCTAACCCCTGACAGGTCATTTGCAGGTCCCTGAGTTCCTACGAATCCAACGACTCCAGCCAAACCTCAATCGGATCACCGAGCAGAAAGCCGGGTATCCGCGGGTCTTTGGCTCGGTTTTCCAGGCCGCATCCGTCGAGGAACGAGAGACCCCTTCGCTGCGATCTTTACAGACATTGTCAGGTACACCCCTCTACCTCCAGTAGTTTTCTTGTAGGAGAACATGCCCTAACCGAGGCTTCTCAGCCCCGGAGGTCCTTCTTTGCTACTTTTCTAGGTCCTAATCTGCATGCTGATCTTCAAAAATTCATACAAAATTCTCTACAAATAATTTTGATCTGAAATTTGGGAATTAATCACCTAACTCAACATGTAAAACATACAAAAAAAATTGCATGCATATTAGTTCCCCATCAAGTGCCCTTAAAAGTAAATTATGCAATGATGGCAGGCAGATGAGGATGCAAATTAGGGTTTAGATATTTTTTTGGTATTTTTGGAGAATATGTGAATTTTTTTTTTTGTATTTTTTTAAATAGAAGAAAACTTGCAAATCATGGACTAATATACTAAAATTAAAAGATATGCAAAAGATGCTAAACAAAACCCTAAAACTTCCAAACTTGTCTTGCTGAAAAAATAGAGCCGAAAATTTGTAGGCTGTATTTCGGCTTGCAGAAAATTCACAGGCCATAATAAAATCCGAAAAAATTCTTAAAATTACTGTGAATTATGATGAATCCAGGAAAATAAATTTCAGAATTTTTGGAGTTTATAATAGGGATAAATAAATAAAATAACAGAGTATATATGGACTGAAAAATTATGAAAAACAAGCCCTAATCTAAGCTCTGATACCAAATGATGGGGGACCAAAATTCATGCCATTTTTTTGTATGTTTTACATGTTGAGTTAGGTGTTTAATTCCCGAATTTTAGATCAAAATTATTTATAAGAAATCTTGTATGAACTTTTGAAGATCAGCATGCAGATTAGGACCTAGAAAAGTAGCAAAGAAGGACCGCCGGGACTGAGAAGCCTCGGTTAGGGCAAGTTCTCCTACAATAAAACTACTGGAGGTAGAGGGGTGTACCTGACAATGTCTATGAAGATCACAGCGAAGGGGTCTCTCGTTCCTCGACGGATGCGGCCTGAAAAACCGAGCCAAAGACCCGCGGATACCCGGCTTTCTGCTCGGTGATCCGATTGAGGCTTGGCTGGAGTCGTTGGATTCGTAGGAACATAGGGACCTGCAAACGACCTGTCAGGGGTTAGAAAATTCACAAAGGAACAAGAAAACAAAGGAAAAACAGAAAGGGAAGGCTTCTTTTGGAGTGGACGTCCAGGGATCTGGAGGGTTTGTTGGCAGCAGGAAGATATTGCAAACACCGGGAAGAAGAACTCTCACAAACCCCTTTATGCACACAGCAGGGTATCACACCACTCAATAGAAGAACTCAAGGTTTTCATTCATCAAAAATTCTCCTCATACAAGAGGCTAGGGTCCCTTAAATAGACCCTTAACCTTGGGCTCCAAGTAAGGGTACATAAGTCTTTACATAAGAATCCTTTTCCCTCTCAAACCCTAGCTTGAAAATAAAAAAATATTAGGTAGAAAAATCCCTAAAAATTTTCTTGACTTGGTCAAGACTCCAAGGACGCCTAAGGGGGCGTGTTGGGCTTCTAGGAGCAGCAAAAGGCTGGCCCAAAGGGGCTCGGGTGCATGGGTTTGGGCCTCTGGAAGCTGGGGTGGCCTGGTAGCCAGGTAGCAGGAATATTCCCTGGTATCTTGCTTCTTAGGGGCTTGGGCTTGGCACTTGGGCTTGATTTCTTTGGGCTAGGATGCAGATGGACCTTTGGAATCATGGATGCCCTTATCTATGAATATACTTTGGCATCTGGAAGGAAATCTGGGCATCTGGAGGGCATCTGCAAGGAATCAGGGTTTCTGATTTTTCCTCCTGGGGTTTTCAAATCTTCAAGCTGGGTTGGACATGGGCTATACTTCCATGTCTTCAATCTAGTTGGACTTGGTCTTCACTTGTATGATATAGTCTTGAGTCTTTAGTATGCTTGGACAGGACTCAAAAAAATAAAATTAGCTCAACATGAGCTACTAGCATTGGACTGAACTAGCTCAACATGAGCTGACAAGTACAGAACTGAAATAACAACTCAAAATACTCAAATAACAACTAAAATGGACTCAGATGAGCTAAGCCCTTATTATAGATGGACTCATAAATTATTGATCAATTCACAGAGGATTGAAAAGCCTCTATCTTATTCTGGTACCTCCGGTGTCCCCGCCACTGGATTTTTAACATGAGCCCCTTTACCGGGCTGAGCTCCCTCGGAGCAATGGGGTCGCCTGTTGAAGCCGAGCTCCGTCCTCCGCTAGGTCGATCCCCGCTGGATCGGAATGCCTAGGCCGGAGCCGAGTACAAGTCCCCACCCAAGGCGGACCCCTTGAGGTTGGGCCCCGTGGTCAGGAGTTGAGCTCAAGGCTCCTCCGCCACGAGGAGCCCCTCCGAGGTCAGATCCCCTGGGCTGGGCGGCACCCCACCCACCTCCGTCAGGTCGAGCTTGTCCGAAGCTGAGTTCTGCTAGTCCGGAGTCGAGCTCTGCCCTCTTCCGCCCAGCCGAGCTACCTTGAGGCGAGCCCATCGGAAGTGAGCCCCACCTTTCCAGATCGGTCCCCTTCTCAGACAAAGGCACCAACTGCCAAGGGAATGGCACCTCCTCTCCAAGGACAGCGGAGGGCCTCTCGAGGGTCGTACAACCGCGCCTGCCATGCCGCCATTAATGACCACGGCCGTCACTCATTCCAGAAAGAAAGGAAACTCACATTAAGGCGCCATGCCCTCTACCAACCTGCCGTACCTCCAGGAAAAGACCCAACCGGAGAGCGTGAGTCCCGAGGATGGCGACCTGCCAACCAAGGCCCTGCTAGGCTTCCAAGAGTGGGGCAAGCAAAAGGAATGTCAGAGTGCATGGAAGCTTCCCTGGCTACCTGACAAGAGAGACATCCCGTCTAATGCACGATACCTCGTCGTACATGTCTGATGGCACGGGGAGATCCCGAGGCAGGCTAAAGCAAAAACTTAGCCATAGTAAGCAAAAAGTAAGCAAACACAGAAATGGGGGGGGGGGAAGCCAGATAGGAGGATTGGACCACCTCGGCCACCACCTCTCCCAGCTCACTCTCACTTCCATACACACTACACTCACTCCTCCTAGCATGGATCTCATCTAGAGGGGCTCGACCAGGAGGATCTGTTCCCCTGGATCGTCACTGACTTGACCGTCGGAGCGCCACCGTCGAAATCCCCGGCCCGGGTCACTGACGTTGTTTTTGCAGGTCCCGAGGCACCGAAGGCATCCCGAGTAGGTGGACGCACGATCCTTGATGCCATCAGCAGCTACGGGCCACGACAATCCGGACGGTAACAGATTGGTGCACCAGGTAGGGACGGAACGATTCCTGATCCAGTTCAGGACCAACTCAAACAGTTTATCGAGAGGATGGTGACCACTCGGACGAGGGGAGCCTCTCCCGGCCGTGCAGAAGCGTCCCCTTCCCATGGGAACCCGCACAGTCTAGGAACAGAGCCACCCACCCCGGTTCAACTGCCTCCACTACAAGTCCAGCTGACCGCACTTGCTCAGCAGATGCACACTCTCACTGTAGCAGTGCGCCAGCTCCAGCACCAGCATCGGTCCCTAGCTACTCACCAGCAGCTAGAGACCCCCGCGGCCCATGCCGCAGCACCCCACGACAGCCTGTGTTCCTTTCACAGGAGGCCTTCACAGCCGCAGGCTGTTACAGACCCTCGGGGTAGTCGCCAAGCCCCGATGAAGCGACAATGAGCCGGGTCCACTGATGAAGAGAGCTGCTCACCGCACCTTGACCGGGGGGCATCTAAATCCTGTCAAGGCAGGAAGGGCAAAGCCCCTCATCATGGGCACCGCGCACCCGCATCGCCTTCCCCGCCTCTCTCAGCAGAGGGGTCGATAGATGAAGTTATCAGGCGCATAGTGGAGAAGCGCCCGGAGGAGCATGACCACAAACTGGCGAAGCTGTCCCACCGATTTGCTAACTTGCCCGGCTCTGCCAGCAAGCCAGTGGGCTATGATGTCTGTCCTCTGTTCTCCCAAGAGATCCAAGCAGAGCCGATTCTCTGCCAGTTCTGCATGCCGCAGGTGGATCCTTAGACGGGACCATCGACCCCCTGGACCACCTAGAAAGCTACTGGGCCCTCATGAGGGTCCAGGGGGCTACTGACGCTCTCCTGTACATCACCTTTCCTGCTACTCTCCGGAAGGCGGCACGGGTATGGTTCGCTCGTCTTGAGCTGAAAAGCATCAACTCCTTTGCCCAACTGGGACAAAAATTCGTGACTCACTTCGATACTTGTCGGAAGATGCCGCGGGAGGCAGACAGCCTCTTCTCCATCAGGCAGCAAGACCGCAAGCTGCTATGGGACTATGTGGCTCACTTCAAGGCTACCGCGCTGGAGATCTACAATCTGGAGGAGCCGGTCGTAATGCTAGCTCTGAAGCGAGGGCTCAGGACTTCTCGCCTGACTTACTCGCTCGACAAGAAGCCCCTGAAGACTTACTCCGAGCTCCTTATCCGAGCTCAGAAGTACATCTGCACCGAGGAGGCGGATCGTACAAGGTGGGAGCTCGATGGGAAGCCACTAAAGAGACCGGCACCCGCCGAGGCGCCTGGGGCACGGAGGTCGGGACCGCAAGCTCAGAGCTCCCAACCGGGACCAAGGCCAAGAAGCGCTCTCATCCCTGAGGGGAATTTCACCCCCCTCCTCGCCCCGAGAATGAAGATCTCCATGGAAATCGAGGGCAAGACCTATCTGAGGTGCACACCGCTGTTGAAACCGTCCTCTAGCCGGGACAGGATGAAATAATGTCATTTCCACCGTGACCACGGCCACGACACTGAGGAGTGCCGCAATCTAAAATGGGAGATCGAAGAGCTCATCAAGAGGGGCTACCTTGGAAGGTATGTGGGGGGCGGATCTCAATCGGAATCTCAAGCACTCGTCGCCCTCTCACCAATCCCGGCGGTCGACAATCGCCCTACCGAGAAGCCGGTGGGGATGATACGCTGGGGAGCAGACTCTTAAGAGGGCTCGGGGGGCAGGGCATCTCGAGGTTGTACTCTCCTTTATGAGAAAAAGGGAAGACAGGGAGAGAAATGTAAATAATGATGCTGTGGTCTTCGAGATAACGATCGCAAAGCATCCTGTAAAACATATCATGGTAGATAGTGGAAGCTCCACGGATGTGCTTTTCTACGATGCCTTCTCCAGGATGAATCTTTCCTCTGCTCAGCTCAAGCCTGTACATACCCCCCTTGTTGGTTTCATGGGGGACTCCGTAAGGGTGGAGGGAGAAGTTACCCTCCCAGTCACTACCGGGACTCCACCTCAGCAGAGTACCGTCATGATGATGTTCACGGTTGTCAGGCTTCCTTCGCCTTACAACATTATTTTGGGCCGACCTGGGCTCAATCTCCTCGATGCTATCGTCTCTACCAAGAGATTGCTTGTACAATTCCCAACCCCTCGTGGTATGGGGGAGATGAGGGGTACGCCCCAGCCGGTGTAGCACTGCTTCCAAACCCTCCCCGGGGCCCGGGCGCCCGAGGAGGACTCCAAGGCAGACGATCTCGACCAGAGGGTTCAGGACCCTAGGGGAGGCCCAGCCGAGCACCTACTTTCTTACCAGCTCGGGGCCGACCAGACGAAGATCGTACAGATCGGAGCCCAGCTGCCTGAGGAAGAGAAGGCTCCGCTGTTGGAATTCCTGTGGGCAAATGTAGATGTGTTCTCCTGGACAGCGACGGACATGCCAGGTATTCCTCTTGAAGTCATCACCCACAAGCTCAACGTCAATCCGAAGCACAGACCGGTTCAATAGAAGAAGAAAAGCTTCACCCCAGAGAGGCAGGTGGCTATCAACGAGGAAGTTGAGAAACTTTTGGCCACCGACTTCATCCGAGAGGTGCAATACCCGAGCTGGCTGGCGAACGTGGTGATGGTGAAGAATAAAAATGGCAAATGGAGGATCTGTGTAGACTACACCAACCTCAATAAGGCATGCCCAAAGGACAGCTTCCCTCTGCCGAGGATAGATCAGTTGGTGGACGCCATCTCAGGGCATAGGCTGCTCTCCTTCATGGATGCATTCTTCAGGTACAATCAGATCCGGATGCACCCAGGGGATGAAGAGCACACTGCCTTCATTACCGACCGAGGGACATACTGCTACAGGATGATGCCCTTTGGCCTGAAGAATGCTGGAGCCACGTACCAACATTTGGTCGACAAGGTCTTCAAGGACTAGATTGGGCGGAACGTGCAGGTGTACATGGATAACATGCTCTTTATGAGCAAGCCAAGCTTGGACCATGTCACCGACCTCACCGAAGCCTTTCACAATCTCTGGAAGCACCAAATGAAGCTCAATCTGGCAAAGTGCACTTTCAGGGTTGCAGCCGGAAAGTTCCTCGGCTTCATGGTCACCTAAAGAGGCATCGAAGCGAACCCGGAAAAAGTCCAAGCGATCCTGGACATGGAGCACCCGATATCCAAGAAGCAAGTTTAATGTCTGATAGGGAGGGTCACAGCCTTAAGCCGGTTAATCTCGAGGTCGGCTGACTGCTGCCTCCCTTTCTTCAAGGTGTTGTGCAAAATGCATGACTTCACTTAGACTGAAGAGTGCAAGATGGCCTTTGAAGAGCTGAAGGAGTTCCTAGCCTCTCCACCTCTGCTATCCAGACCGGAAGAAGGAGAAGAGCTCCTACTCTACCTGGCGGTTACACCTGGGGCCATCAGTTCGGTCCTCATCTGCACAGATCAGGACGGAACTCAAAAGCTGGTGTACTACACCAGCAAAATCTTTCGCGACACGGAGATCAGGTATACCCGCTTTGAGAAACTCATTTTTGCACTAATTATGTCTGCTAAGCGCCTCAGGCCCTACTTCCAAGCGCATCCCATCGCGGTTGTGACTGATCAACTATTGAGGACCATACTAGGCCACCCCGAGACTTTCGGGAGGCTGGCTAAATGGTCCCTGATGCTGTGCAAGTTCAACATCGCCTACCGGCCGAGGTCATCGCAGAAGGCCCAAGTCCTAGCCGACTTTGTGGTCGAATGTACAGGGCCCCCCGAGGAGCTGGAGTGGACGGTCCCGGAGAGCCAAGCTGAGCCCGAACCACGAGAGGACCCTTGGATCCTCCACGTGGATGGTGCCTCCAATTCCGGCGGAAGCGGAGCGGGCCTCATCCTCGCCAATTCCAAAGGAGTGGTGACGGAATGCGCTCTTCGCTTCAAGTTCACCGCCACGAACAACCAGGCGGAGTACGAAGCGTTCCTTGCGGGCCTGAAGGTATCCCGCAAGCTGGGCATACCAAGCCTAAAGGTTTTTACTGACTCCCAACTGGTTGTCGGACAAGTCTCCGAAGAGTACGAGGCCCGAGATCCCCAGATGGTGAAGTATTTGGAGAAGGTTCGTTCGAGCACGGCGGGCTTCCATTACTTCCGCATTTTTCATATCCCTCGTGGAGAAAATGCTCGTGCGGATGCACTGTCGAGGCTCGCAACCCTATCGGACTCATCCCTGGGGCGCTCCTACATCGAATATCTCGAGAATCCGAGCTACGAAAGTCCAGAGGAGATACAACAAGTAGCCGGCGAGCCGAGCTGGATAGACAAGTACATCAATACATCCAAGGCGACCTCCTATTAGAGGATCGCAAAGAAGCCGACCTCATCAGAAGGAAGGCCACCCATTTTGTCCTAATGGATGGTCTCTCTACCGTCGATCTTACTCCTACCCACTCTTGAAGTGCCTTAGACCCACGGAGGCAGCCTTCGTGCTCTGGGAGATACATGAGGGCCTCTATGGGAACCATGTAAGGGGGAGGACTCTAGCGTACAAGGCACTTCGCCAGGGATATTTCAGGGAGACAATGAGGGAAGACACCACTGACTTCGTCAAGAAGTGTGATAAATGCCAACACCATTCCCACATACAGCACCTGCTGGCCGCACCGATCTCCCAACTATCATCCCCCTGGCCTTTCGCATAGTAAGGGATGGACATTCTGGGACCGTTCCCCACCGTGCCAGGGTAGCAGAAGTTCCTGCTAGTGGCGATCGACTACTTCATCAAGTGGGTCGAGGCAGAGCCGCTAGCTCGGATTACAGAAGCCAATGTTCGACAATTCTTTTGGAAGTCTGTCATCTGCCGCTTTGGACTCCCCAATTGCATCATCACCGACAACGGGCGATAGTTCAATAATCGAAAGTTCGAAGGGTTCTGCGTCGAACATGGCATCCAACACCGGTTCACCTCGGTTGCTCATCCCCAGATAAATGGGGAAGCTGAGGTGACCAATCGGACCATCCTTCAGGGACTTCGCACTAGGTTGGACCAAGCGAATGGCAGATGGGCAGGGGAACTTCCAAGCATCCTGTGGGCCTACTACACAACACCTAGAATGGCGACAGGTGAAACGCCCTTCAACCTCGTCTTCGATGCTGAAGCAGTAATCCCAATTGAGCTCGGCGTGCCCACATTGCAGGTGCAGCAGTATGACGAGACGTAGAATTCGGCGTACCTCCTACTCAATCTAGACCTCCTAGAAGAAACAAGGAACAAAGCCCGACTTCGGATGGCAGCATACCGACAAAGGGTCGCCCGATATTACAATATGCGGGTGAAGCTGAAGATTTTCTGACCTGGCGACCTGGTACTGCACCGGGTCGAGGCGTCTCAATCCCGGGAGTGCAGCAAGCTCTCACTAAACTAGGAAGCCCTTACAAAGTGGCCGAGGCCCTCTCACATGGGGCCTACAATCTCGAGGAACTGGATGGTGCCAGGTTCCCTCGGACATGGAATGCTTGTAATTTAAGGAGATACTACCAGTAATGTAAATTTTTTCCTCCACTAGAGATAAAGACATTCCTTTGCACTACGGATTGTTTGCCTTACAGGAATGTCGCTGCCCGGGGCCCAGTTCTCCGGGAAGCCTGCCTCGAGCCCAGCTCCTAGGCATCCAAGCCCGGAGAAAAGTCCTCCGGCACCAAGACCTGAGAAGCCCTCAGGCACTCAAGCCTTGAAACCAGCTCCTCGGCATCCAAGCCCGGAGAAAAGTCCTCCAGCACCAAGACCTGAGAAGCCCTCAGGCACTCAAGCCTCGAGCCTAGCTCCTCGGCATCCAAGCCCGGAGAAAAGTCCTCCGGCACCAAGACCTGAGAAGCCCTTAGGCACTCAAGACTCGAGCCTAGCTCCTCGGCATCCAAGCATAGAGAAAAGTCCTTCGGCACCAAGACCTGAGAAGCCCTCAGGCACTCAAGCCTCGAGCCTAGCTCCTTGGCATCCAAGCCCGGAGAAAAGTCCTCCGACACCAAGACCTGAAAGCCCTCAGGCACTCAAGCCTCGAGCCCAGCTCCAAGGCACTCCAGCCCGGAGCCACCGCTCTCCAGCACCAGATCCCGGAGCCCAGTCCTCCGGCCAGCACGTCTCCAAGCCCAGCTCCAAGACGGCGACTCCTTAGCCATGTCCTCAGGCCATCCAAATCCGGAGCCCAATCCTCCAGCCAGCGAGCCTCGAGCCCAGCTCCACGGCACTCCAGCCCGGAGCCACCGTTCTCCGGCACCAGATCCCCGAGCCCAGTCCTCTGGCCATCACGTCTCCTAGCCCAGCTCCAAGACGGTGACTCCTGAGCCATGTCCTCAGGCCATCCAAATATGGAGCCCAGTCCTCTGGCCAACATGCCCTCGAGCCCAGCTCCAAGGCATCCAAGTTTCGGAGCCCAGTCCTCTGGCCAGCGAGCCTCGAGCCTAGCTCCTTGGCATCCAAGCCCAGAGAAAAGTTCTCTTGCACTCAAGCCGCGAGCCTAGCTCCAAGGCATTCAAGATCTAAGAAGCCCTCAGGCACTCAAGCCCAAAGCCAACGTTCTCTGGCGTCGGAGTCTCGAGCCCAGCTCCGAGACAGTGAGGCTCGAGCCCATACAAGATGGAGCTCCCCTCTCCAACCTCCCCGCACTGAAAGAGAAAAGAGAAGAAAAGAAAAGGGAGGAGAAAGGGGGAGGAGAGAAGACATTCACACCATAGAAGAGATAAGAAGCTGTATTGGCTGAAATACTTTTCATTACTTGAAACAAAAATACCTTACATTATCTCCCGGGCCCTGACAAGCCAGGTAGCCCGGTCCAACAAAAAGAAAAGAAAAAATTCATACAAGAAGTCCTACCCTATTGAGCCGGCTCCTTCCCTAGGCGGTGCACGACCGGGACTTCCCCCTCCTCCATCTCCGTTGCAGGGGCACCTTCCTGAGCAGCCTTCGCCGGAGGGGTGGGTTCAGTTGCTGACGCCACCGGGACCGACTCGGCCATCTCCGCCTGTGGCACTGGTTCGGTCGTCGTCGCCACCAAGGTCGGCTCGACATGGCCAGGTGCCTCCGGGGCCACCTTTGGGAGAGGACTGGCTGGAGCGGCTCTCTACCTCGCTGCAGCCACCACCGAAGCTGGAGCCTTCTTGCCGGGGGCCCGGAGCACAACCAGTCGCTTCTCGGAGAGGATCCCCCGTAGCTGAGTGCGGCAGTAGGCGAACCCCTTGGCGAAGGAGTCCGTTGCTGCCTCCTTGAAGCCCTTTATATATTCGGGGGAGGCCTTGTAAGTGGCCACCGCATTCGCGGCCTCCTTCCTTGTGGCCTCCACCCGGTGCCTCAACTCCTCCAGTTGCTCCCCGGCGTGCTCGACCTGCCAGATCGCCACCGCCATCCCCTTCTCGGCGGTCTCAGTGGAGCGGGTGGCGGCGATAGCCTTCTCCTCCACCTCCACGGCCCTCTTCTCCACGGCCGCCACCCTCTTCTTAGCAGAGGCGGCCCTGTCCCTTGTCACCTTCGACTCGACCCGAAGCTCCCATAACCGAGTCCTCTTCGACTTGAGCTCTCCCTCGAGCTCCTTCCTGATCCGAGTGGCGTCGGCGACCTTGGCCATGAGGCTCTTGACCTTCAGGTTGGCCTCCCGGGTCTCCTCATCCTTTTGACCCACCTCGATCCTCAGGGACTCGAGCTCCGCCTGTCGCTCCTTGTTCGTCTTGGTCCAGTTAAGACAGTAGTCTTGGATGAGGATCAGTTCTTGGCCTTGCTGTATCAGAGAAAGCACGTTAGATACGGTGCTAAAAAAGGTCAGAAGAAGTCAAGACGAGCGAAGAAGAACTTACGGTGTAAAGATTGGCGAAGGACGAGCTGACAACGTCGCCTAGAAGTCTCCTACTCCCTTCTCGCCGGTCGCAGGACTGGACTAAGAAGTCCATCATCCACTCGGCGAGGCTCAGGTCCTTCATCAAGGAGACATTGGGCCCCAGCCGGAAGGGGACTCGGCGATAGTCCTTGTCCCTCTTTTCCGCCGACTCGGACCCCTCAGCGGCGGAAGGCATCTTCAATGCCAGTTGCGAGCTCGGCGGTGCTTCGGGCCGCACGTGGGGCACCGGCCTTGTTTCTTTTAGCTCCCCATCCTCCTCGACGTCGATGACCTCCGGAGTGGGGGATCCTATCCTGGCGGCAGCGACGGCCGACATGGCATGGACGACCACCTCAGGCTCAGGCGCTGGGGCCAGGATGCACTGCCCTGAAGGCTCGAGGACAAGCTCAGCCACCCTCTTCCACCTTCGTTCAGAAATCGGTGCGTCCGACCCGGCCTGCACCGGCCTCACACCATCGTCGGCATGAGACATCTTCGAAGCAAGCTCACCGGCCTCAACTGCCTACTCTCATTCCTCGGAGAACGAGAGCAGCTCATCCATGGAGAATTTCATCTCTGCACCAAAGAAGGCACAGTCAATCCCGAGTTCAAAAAAAAAAAAAAAAGAGAGAAAGAAGAAAAAGAGAAGGGGTGGCCAAGTCGAACTCACCTGACTCCAGTGTCGAGTCGACCCTGGCCTCGCGGAGATTCCGCTCCGACAGCAGGAACTCAAGCGAGGAGATCTCGATCGATTTGAGCAGCTCGTACAGGTCGATGTCGGTTGCTTCGACAGAGGAGTTCCTATTGGGAGACCAATCTAGGTCGTTCCAAACCCAGTCGATCCCTTCGACCGAGGCAAAGAAGTACCTACTCTTCCATCCCTTGATAGAAGAGGGGAGCTTGAACCTAATGAGAGGCCCAGAACAGGGAGAAACGAGTGACAATCCCGTGGAAGTGGCACAGAATGATGAAGCAGAAGATCGTTCTGATGGCATTGGGGACCAACTGAGCGGGAACAAGACGGTAGTTGGTCAGAAATGAGAGGAAGAACGGGTGGACAGGGAATCGGAGACCCCCGACGAAGGCCTCCTCATAGAAAGCGATCCGTCGAGGGCCACTAGATGTGACCCGCTCCCCCGGACGATGAACAGAAAGGTGAATGGACTCGGGGATGTCGTATGCACCCCGGATGGTCACAAGATCCTCGGCGGTGATCACCGAAGCAATCCCTCCGGGGCTTGTCAACCGAGAAGGCTCGGGTTCAGGAACAGGAGCAAGAGGAGGAGCGAGAAGGAGAGCCAAGCGAGGTGGGGGAGCAGAACCAGGTTCCCTAATGGCTACAGGACCATAGGAAGGTCTTTTACTGAACTCATAATGTGCCACCTTCCTCTCCTCGTCGGAGGAAGAAGGAGTCCTCGGTCGAGAAGGTCCGGCCTCAGCTTGGCAAGAGGGATGGAAGTTCTGACCAAAACGGTCCATGGAAGAAGAAGAGAATGACAGAGGAAGACCGACGACGACTTCTAGTCTACGAGAAGGGAGAGGAAGAAGGAGCTAACCTGCTAAGGCTCTAGGAGGATGATGACGACCAGAGAAGGAGGAGGAGAAGACCTTTGTACAATGCCGGGCACGAAAGATTTGAAAGAAAGTTTCGAAAGACTTACCCTTCTTTTCTAGGCAACCTACGTCCGACCATACCGTTACGGCTCCCCCAAGAGACGCTCACCATGTGTCGCCGATCGACGGGGCCAACGCCTCAATCCGACCGTGGCCGCTCTGACTTTCGTGTCTGCCATAACTGCTCCTCAGGCATGGCCATGTGGCACCACCGCATAGGCTCGAAGGACTGCCGCGCGAAGCACCGCCGATATCGATCATTATTACACCAGATTTCTTCACCTTTCCACGTCAGCACCGTAATTACTCCCTTTGCCCCTAGCACCGCGCGCCAACGAGCCTCAGGAGTGGGGGGCAAATGATGTGGCTAGATCACTGACGTGGTGTGGGCAAACTGACGTGGAGTCCCCATCAGACGCCATGCTGGATTTTCAACATGAGCCCCTTCGCCGGGCTGAGCTCCCCAGGAGCAACGGGGTCGCCCGCCGAAGTCGAGCTCCGTCCTCCACCAGGTCGGTCCCCGCCGGGTCGGGATGCCTAGGCCGGAGCCGGGTATAAGTCCCCACCCAAGGCGGACCCCTTGAGGTCAGGCCCCATGGTCAGGAGTTGAGCTCAAGGCTCCTCCACCACGAGGAGCCCCTCTGAGGTCGGATCACCTGGGCTGGGTGGCACCTTGCCCACCTCCGTCAGGTTGAGCTCGTCCGAAGCCGAGGTCCGCTGGTCCGGAGTCGAGCTCAGCCCTCTTCCGCCCAGCGAAGCCACCTCGAGGCGAGCCCATCGGAAGCGGGCCCCACCTTTCCAGATCGGTCCCCATCTCAGACATAGGCACCAACTACCAAGGGAACGACGCCTCCTCTCCAAGGACAGTGGCGGGCCTCCCGAGGGTCGTACAACCGTGCCCGCCATGCCGCCATTAATGCCCACGGCCATCACTCACGCTAGAAAGAAAGGAAACTCACATCAAGGCGCCATGCCCTCCACCAACCTACCGTACCATCAGGGAAAAGACCCAACCGGAGAGCGCGAGTCCTGAGGATGGCGACTTGCCAACTGAGACCCTGCTAGGCTTCCAGGAGTGGGGCAAGCAGAAGGAATGTCAGAGCGCATAGAAGCTTCCCCGGCTACCAGATAGGAGAGACATTCCGTCTACGGCACGATACCTTGTCACACATGTCTGACGGCACGGGGAGATCCCGAGGCAGGCTAAAATAAAAACTCAGCCAGAGTAAGCAAAAAGTAAGTAAACACAGAAATGGGGGGGGGGGGAAGCCGGATAGGAGGATTGGACCATCTCGGCCACCACCTCTCCCAGCTCACTCTCACTTCCATACACACTACACTCACTCCTTCTAGCATGGATCTCATCCAGAGGGGCTCGACCAGGAGGATCTGTTCCCCTGGATCGTTACTGACTTGACCGTCAGAGAGCCCCTGCCGGAATCCCCGGTCCGGGTCACTGACGTTGTTTTTTGCAGGTCTCGAGGCACCGGAGGCATCCCAAGTAGGCGGACGCATGACCCTCGACACCATCAGCAGCTACGGGCCACGACGATCCGGGCGGCAACATATATTTTAATAATTTTATCAAATTTTACATCTTCTAGATAGTCATGATATATTGCTAGATATTAATTTTGACTTGTAAGTTTGGATCAATTAGATAGTTTAATTTATTCTTTAATAAGAATGATTTCTAATTGTTAATTTCAGGTCAACACAAATTCGACTGTAATCGATTAGAAAGAAACTAATCAAATCATGTCAAGATATAAGTAAAACTACTACTGGTTAGGTGTGGAATCCAATGGATCACACACATATAAGGCTGCAAATGGGTCGGGTTGATCCGTGACCCGACCCAACCCGACCCGACCCATTTAGACCCGATCCAACCCGTTTTTATGGACCCATGGATCTGAGTTGGGTCCTAAAATTAGACCCGTTCCATTTTCTGGATCGGGTCTGGGTTTGCTGAATTTGTACCCGACCTGACCTAACCCGATTCGATCATACTAATACTGTTAGAATTATATCTATTTGGACCTTTAAATTATAATTTAAAACTTGTATGGAACTAGTTATAATTATTTTTATATCTTAATTTATTTTAAAAAAATATAGTTGTCTATATTTTATTCGGATCATATTTAGATCTAAATTTTGTATATTAGAACCAGATTATTTATGGACCCGATCTAACCCGAATGATCCGTTGGATTGAAAATTCTGATAATGGACCCGATCCGACCTGACCCAATTTTTTAGTGGATTGGGTCTGGATTTACTATTAGGACCTGATCAAAGAATCGGGTCGGATCGGGGTCACTCAAGACCCGATCCGACCCGACCCATTTGCACCCCTACACACATAAGGGAAGTAGTCAAATAATCATTTTAAGAAGTTTTATTGGATTAATTAATCCAATTGATTAGCTGATGAGCATGCTAGCATGCATGGCTAACTATAGCTCCAATTTGGATTGAAATTGATTTGAATCAGTTTAATTAATTGAACCAAAATAATTGAGGATTAATTTGGGTTAACCTTTGATGTGGCAGCCATTAGATGGCACCACATGGCCCCTCTAGGCATTGATTGATAGAGTCCCAGGGGCATTGGACTCTATCTACAATGGGTGCATGCTAGAATCGGGATGGCTGGCTTTTTGGAATCGGGACTCTCCAAGAGTCCTTCATGCATGGGTTTAAGACCCATGTGGCATCCCCAGCAACCTTCCATCAAGTTGGCATGAGTTTTAAAGGATGAATATATTCTTTTTGGCATGGAGAAGAGAGGAATTGCTCAGCACGCATGTGTTGTCTTCAAAAGAGGTGCCAAGGAATCCTTCTGATTTAAGGTAGAAGGAGGTGCAACTTTTTGGGATTTTTATGTTGATCTGAATTAGATTAAGTTCTCTTGCCATGTGGCAAAATTAGAGGCATTCTGATTGAGGATGGGACACCAGCAGCATCCCATCAGGTGTGGCCTGCACGGGAAGAGATGGTGAAGTGATGCAAACGTTTAAAGTTTATTTTGGATGAACTAAATTTAAACTCTCCTTATTATTTTAGTGGGGCATGAGAAAGGGTGTGCCCCTTGATGTGGCGTCCTCCCATTTTCTATTTAAAGTGGGTAGTAGATAGGGAAGATTATTTGGAAGAAATTTTGTGCTATCTTTCTTTTAAGACTGAGCTCCCTCTCTCTCCCTCTCTTTCTCTTACAAGCCTTAAAGACTTTAGGATAACCCCTTCCTAGCCTAATACAAGTCTTATTGGGTTTAGGAAAAAGGTCCGAAGGGTCTTAAGAGGCTAGCTAAGAAATCAAGTCAAGAAAAGGTTCAGGTCAGGTTCAAGTCAAGTTTGAGAAGCAATTCAAGAAGATCGAGTCAAGGTGAACTCGAGTCAGGCAATTGAGTTCGGAAAGAGAATTTCTTTGATCCAATTCTTGTGTGGATTATTGTTGGAGGATAGACATGTAAGTGCTTCGTAGAAATAATCATCACCAAATCAAAACTAAATAGGTATGCATCTTTATACTTCTTGTTAAAAGTAGTTTAATTGTTATTATCAAGGATATCCTAGGTTCTAGGGTTTCAGTGTTCTCAAATAAATTTTAAATTATCGATGTTCTGCCATGCCACCGTAACCTGATAGTGGTATCAGAGTAGTCTTTGATTAATGCAATCATGATATTAATATAGTTGTTAATGATATAATTCTATTTAGATATATTTAGATAAGTTAATTATCATTCTAAAATAAAGTTATCCTAGCATAGCGGTGGACATCTGCTAGGTTGTAAGGTTGTCCTACAATGATGAAATAACTGATTCTCATTTGGCATAGCATGTCTATATTTTTCATGATAATGTTAAGATAGGATATGCATGAGACCATGAAAACCTTCATTAAAATTATATTAAATCATAGTGTCGGAAAGCAAATGCAAATCCATTCGAGATATGATTGATCAATTGGTGTCTAAAAAAGTGGTTCAGGAATGGTAAAGAGAACGTGGTTATTTAATTAGATCCATTGCTTACTTGACCAATCTTTTGGTATGTAAGGTAAGCACAAGGAGCCTCCTACACCCCTCTCACTTACCTAGCCAATTCGATTGATTTAAATATTGAATTGAGAATGCTTAGTAATTAGTTACTATTGATGCCTTTCTTCATACTAAGATTATTATTATTTCAAGAACCATAGTAATTGTTGACTCCTGGAATGATTTTGATGATAACAAAATATTGGAGCATGTATTTGATATTAATGATCTTTAAGTGTTTGAGAAGTTTTTGTAGGGCAATTTACATCGTCAAGCATTCACTCTACATTTCTAGGACCAATGTAATGAATTCATGTATACAAAGAAAATTTTCATGTATTTGTGAGCCCTAAAGATTTTTGGAATGTATATTCTTGTAAAAAGGGGCAAAATTATTGTAAAGGTAAGTATAAATATCTTAGATTAAGTTTAAAAGTTGTTGGAAGTTGTTTGGAAGAAGTTTGGAGAAGTTTGAAGCCATTTGGAAGCTTTTGGAAGCAAGTTCACTCGAGCCGACTCAATTTTAAGAGCTGATACATTTCCATGGCACGGCATGGCACAGCACAGAAAGTTTTAAGTTTCAGCCATCCGAGTCAACTCAAGTAGAATTCGAGTCGACTCTTCCAGAACTATGAAAAATGAGTTTCTAAGATTTCTGGCATCCGAGCTGACTCAATGAAATCCAAGCCGACTCTTCTAGAATTGCTGAACTACTGGACTGAGCATCCGAGCTGACTCATCATCCGAGCCGACTCGATTTTTGGTTCTACAATAGTAACGGCTAGTTCCAGAATTCAAATTTCTTAGATTTTAAAGCTTCTAACGGCTATATTTCGACTTTCAAGGCACTCCAATGGTCATATCCATCTAGAAACACTTCATGAGGCTATAAATGATGGATCTAAACAAGTTTTGAACAACTTTTATAAGGGTATTGAATATTCTAAGTGCTTTTCAAGAGAAAGAACTCAAGCTCTTCAACAACTCCCAACCAATTTCTTGAGTCAATCATTGAAGAAGTGTGAAAGCCTTAAAGAGCATTGAAGAAGGCTTCATTAAGAGCTTCAACTGCAACCAATTATTTTTAGTGTTGCTTCTTTTATAACTCTATTTTTGAATTGTTCCAAGTACAATAGGGGATGTAACTTGTAAATTAATTTTAGGTTATTGGTGAGCCTTGAAAACCAAGTTTGGATTGTTAGTGAGCTTGAAAAAACTAACATTGTATTGGGTTTTGGATTGTGAGCCCATTGCAAAACAATCCAACTGTATTCGAGAAGAATATAGTGAAAATCCCAAGCATGCATCTTGGATAGTGGACGTAGGAGCTGGGTTGCTCCGAACCACTCTAAATTTGTGGTGTTTGTGATTGTTCTTGTTTTTGCTTATTCATTTGCTTCCGCACACAACACTTAATACACTTCACTCACTACACAAAGATTTCAAAAGACACATACTTGTCAAAAAGTTTTCAAACCCAATTCACCCTCCTTTTGGATTGGCCAACTGAGTAACAAGTGGATCAGAGCTTCGTCTTAGTGCCATTAATCCCATGATTAAGAGAAAAGATCTATGGTAACCCAAATGAGCACCTCTTTGGCCGAAGGTCAATCAAGTAATAGACCTCCACTATTCAGTGGCACCAATTACACTTATTGGAAAGTAAGAATGAAAATTTATATTCAAGCTGTTGATTTTCAATTATCAAAAATTATTTTAAAAGGACCTCACATACCTACCAAGAAAGTTGATGGCATAGACATCCCAAAATCAAAAGAGGAATGGGATGAATATGACATGAAGACGGGGGAACTAAATGCCAAAGCAATGAACATTCTATATTGTACTTTGGATGCAAATGAGTTTAACCGGATTTTCACTTGCACTTTGGCAAAGAAAATTTGGAATAAACAACAAGTTATCCATGAAGGCACAACATAAGTTAAGACCTCCAAAATCAATATTCTTGTGCATAATTATGAATTATTTAAAATAGAACCAAATAAGACAATATCTCAAATGTTTGCCAAATTTATAGATATTATTAATGATTTAAAAAGTGTTGGCAGGGTCTACTTAAATGCAGATCTCATACAAAATATTTGTCGATGCTTACCTGACAAATGGGACCCTAAAGTCACTGCAATACAAGAAGTCAAAGACTTAAATAAACTTCCACTTGATGAGCTTCTTGGCTCCTTGATCACTCATGAACTAATAATGCAGCGACATAGCGAATATGACAATAAGAAAAAGAAATCTATATCCTTCAGAGTTGCAGCTGAAATTAAGAAGCAAGAAAAAGAAAAAAGAAAAGGAAAGCCCCTCCTCTGATAAAGAACTTAGAGATGATGACATAGCTCTAGTCATGAGCAGATTTAGAAGATTAATGGGCAGAAGAATGTTAAGGTACTGGAGGAAGCACATTGACAAGGATGAACAAAGTAAGGAGAAAGAGAAAGGTAAATAAAAAGAAAAGGAGCAATAACATATATGTTATGAGTGCAAAAAATCGGGCACTACCATTTAGAGTGTCCAACATTAAAGAAAGGATACAAAAAGAAGCAGAAGAAAGCTATGATAGCCACATAAAGCGATAGTGACAAATCAACTTCAAATGAAGATGAAGAGACCACAAAGTCAGCAAATATATGTTTAATGCGTCTAGAAGATGAGATAACATCTACTGAACCCACTGATTAATTTACTTATGATGAATTACATACTACCTTTTATGAGCTTTTAACTGAATATAAAAAGGCTGGCATAAAAATTAAAAACTTTGAAAAATAACTGTGATGTATTATTGAAAGAAAAAGATGAGATTCTTAAAAAGAATAATCTTTTACAAATGCAATTATGTAACGTTTCTGAAAAATATAAAGTTTTATAAGTTGAAAAAGATGAGTGTCTTGAAAAGAATAAAAATTTGCAAAATGAAATGAGTCGACTCAAATCTATTGTTGACAAATTAACCTTAAGTTCAAACAAACTTGAGTTGATTTTAAAAAATCAAAGAAAATCTAATAATAGAGCTAGAATTGGATATAATTCATCACATATAAACAAGTTTTTAGCTTCAAGACCTTATTCATCAAAGTTTTCAACATCTATATCTTTTCAAAAGTCAAATATAGTTTGTTTTTATTGTAATGGGGTTGGACATAAAGCTTATGAATGCAACTAAGAAAGAAAAAAAATAAAGTGAAAAAGATTTGGGTTCCTAAAGGAACCACAATTACTAACCTTCAAGGACCTAAAAAAGCTTGGGTACCTAAAAATTTAACTTGACTGTTTTATAGGAATGTCTTGCAGCCCAAAATTCAAAAAGAAGATGGTATCTAGATAGTGACTGTTCAAGACATATGACGGGTAACAAAGATCAATTCATCATCCTCGAAATGGAAGATGGTAGAATGGTAACATTTGGTGATAATGGTAAGAAAAAAATTATTGAAATTGATAAGATGAAAATAACCCCTTCCACTTATATTAAAAATGTATTGCTAGTAGATAAATTGAAGAATAATTTATTGAGTATTAGTTAATTGTGTGATAAAGGCTTCAAAGTTATTTTTGAAACTTTAATGTACATAGTAACTAGCTATCTTGATTCTAGCATTAAGTTTGTTGGTCATAGACTTGAAAACATTTATGTGATAGACTTAAATGATCTAGCCATGTCCAGTAGTACAAGTCTAGTGGCTATGAATGCTAAAACCAAGGAATCTAGTTTACTTTGGCATAAAAGATTGGGTCATGCTAGTATGCATACTTTATCCAAATTGATTTTCAAAGACTTAATTAAAGGTTTGCCTAAATTTAAAGTTGATTTTGATCATGTTTGTGATGCATGTCAGTATGGTAAACAAACTAGGAGGAGTTTTAAATTTAAAAATATTGTTTCAACATCAAGACTTTTAGAGCTGCTACACATGGACTTATTTGGACCGACTAGGACCACAAGCCTAAGAGGTATGAAATATAGACTTGTGATAGTAGATGATTTTTCATGATTCACATTAGTTTTGTTTCTCGCACACAAAGATGAAGCTTTTAAAATCTTTCAAAAATTTCATAAAAATGTTTCAAATCAAAAAAATCTTTCAATTATTTCAATTAGAAGTGATATGGTACTAAATTTGAAAACTAGTATTTTGAAGAATTTTGCACAGAACATGGCATTGATCACAACTTTTCAGCCCCTAGAATACCATAACAAAATGGTGTTGTGGAAAGAAAAAATAAAACATTAGAAGAGATGGTCCGAACCATGTTGTGTGAAGGCAATGTTTCAAGTTACTTTTGGATAAAAGCTATGAACACTGCATTTATATACTAAACTGTATTTTAATTAGACCAATTTTGAAGAAAACCCCTTATAAGCTTTGGAATGAAAGAAAACCAAATATTCATTACTTTCTATTGATCCTTGAGTGATTTTGATGATAACAAAACATTGGAGCATGTATTTATTTTGCTAACAACTCTTCAAGTATTTTACAAGTTTTTGTAGGATGATTCATATAGTCAAAATCCAACTCCTACAATCTTATTTTCTATTATAAGTTGTGTTAAAGTATATCATGTAAAGAAGAACCCAAAGAAAAGTTAAGAAAAAATCATGAAAACGGGTTACTTCTAGATGTGTTTCAAGCTTAACATTTCTTAGAGAATGTTGTTAGAAGAGTTCGAAAGCATCTTGAATGTTTAAAGTCTTGCTGGATGAATTCTGGAGAAGAACCGAGATTTCAATGAAGAACTCATCCGAGCCGACTCGAAGCAAAGGAGCCGACTCTGGCACAAGGCACGCATGAAGGATCTGGCATGCAGATATTTGAGTCGACTCTAAGGGACCTGAGCTGACTCGTCCAGAACATGATTTTCTGAATCAAACAACTGAGCCGACCCGAAGGAAGTCTGAGCCGACTATGTAATTCTGTCAGACATCCGAGCCGACTCTTCAGAGATTTGAGCCGACTCCTTCAGAGTCCATAAAGAAGAGTTCTGAGTGAACTGCCAGGAGAGCCAACCAGGAGGAACCTGAGCCAACTTTTCTAGAGTACAGTTTTAAACACCTGTGAATCCGAGTCAACTCGAAGTAAGGTGAGCCGACTCTTCCAGAGTAAGGAATCAAGCTACTGAGAAACCGAGCCGACCTAAATGAAGCGAGGTGACTTGACCAGAACTACTCTATGGATCCGAGTCGACTCGAGTAGATCCGAACCGACTCGAAGGTCAATTTCAGGCTTGATATGGCAGCTTGCCGATGTGTAATCCCTGTCAGATGCCATGTCAGAGAAACCTGCCATGCCGGACACTCCTCCTTGGACTCCTTTATCGGGTTGAGCTACTTCGTAATTTTGGGGTGGCCCACCAAAACTGAGCTCCGTCCGCCATCAGGTCGCTCCCGCGAGCTCGGGATGCCTAGGCCGAAGCTGAGCGACCTCTTGTGCCAGATCGAGCCCCTCTAAGGTCGAGCCCCCCCAGGTCGAAGTCGAGCCTAGCCCTCCTCCGCCAGGTCGAGCCCCTCTAAGGCCGAGCCTTCTAAGCCGGAGTCGCGCCATGCCCTCCTCCGCCGGATCGAGCCCCTTCGAGGCTGAGCCCCCTGGGTCGGAGTCGAGCCTAGCCCTCTTCCACCAGGTCGAGCCCGTTCGAGGCCAAGCCCTCTAGGCTGGAGTCGAGACCTGCCCTCCTCCACCAGGTGGAGCCCTTTCAAGGTCGAGCCCCCTCGAAGTCGAGCCCCATGGGCCGGAGTCGAGCCTTGCCTTCTCAGCTCAGGCCCCATCTCGGATGAAGCCATCGATGGCCGGAGGAGCGACGCCACCCTCCCTAGACGCCGATGGTCACCCGAGGATCAGAGAGAGGTGCCCACCAGGCTGTAATAATTGCCGCCAGCTACCACTTATACCAAAAGAGGAAGAAGCTCTCCAATCGAGACATCATACTCTCTACCAACCGCCTGCACCACCCGGAAGAAGAAGTCAATCTAGAGATTCGAATCCCGGGAGTGGCGACCCCCCAATCGAGGCCCTGCCAAGTTTTCCAGAATGGAGTGATCGAAAGGAATGTCAGAGAGCACAACAGGTTCCCTCATCACGAACCAGGAAAGACATCCCATCCATGGCACAGAACACCGCCGCATGCACTTTTCGGTAGGGGGAGATCCTGAGGTAGGCATTTAGCAACCACCTAGGCATAAAAGAGCCATCGACGGCCCAAAAGCAAAGGTAAGCAAGCCAACATACTCAAACATATTGAAGCAAGTGAGGGAGAGGACGCCACACAGGAGAACCACCAAGAAGACTGAGAGTTAAGACTACCGAAAATCCACAGGAAGGATCGCCCGGACACAGCCATCTGGCTTCTATTCATCTCGGCCACTTCTCCCAGCTTACTTATACCCTATCCACACATTATTCACTCCTCCTAGCATGGAGTCCACCTCAGGGGCTCAACCAGGAGGATCTGTTCCCCTGGATCATCACTGACTTGACCGTCGGAGTACCCCCGCCGGAATCCTCAGCCCAAGCCTCTAACTTTATTTTGCAGGTCTTGAAGAGCAGGCTGATCCCGAAGAGACGAGGGGCGATCCAATGTCGACAATAGCTACGGGCCATGACAATCTTGGCAACAACAGATTGGCACACCAGGTAGGGGGGACGTAGGTCTTTCCTTCCAAAAGCCAATCCCTCCGCAAGCTAATCCACTGGGAGGATGGTGACGACACGAGCGAGAGAGGTCTCCACCTGCCGTGCGGAAGACCCCCCGTCCCATAGGGACCCGCATAGTGTAGAAGGTGAGCACCTCGCTCCAGCTCAACCACCCCCGATGGGTCCTCAGTTGACCGCGCTCGCCCAGTAGGTGTAGCTTCTCACTATAGCAGTGCGTCAGCCCGGGACTCCCGCAGCCCATGCCGCAGCATCCCATAATAACCTGTGATCCTTCCAAGGAGGGCCTTCACAGCCGCGAGCCATCGCCAACTGCCGGGGAAGCCACTAGATGCCAGCGAAGAGACAATGGGCTGGATCTGTCGATCAAGAGAGCCAGTCCTTGATGCTCGAGCAGGTAACAGCAAAACCCTGTCGAGGTCGAAAAGGCAAGATTCCCCTTCATGGACACCACCCCATGTCACCTTCTCCATCTCCTTTGGCCTCAGCGGAGGGTTCAACTGACGAGGCCATCAAGTTCACAGCCGAGAAGCACCTGGAGGAGCAGGAGCACAAGCTGGTGGAGCTATCCCACCAGTTTGCAAATATGTAGGGCTCCACTGATGAGCTAGTGGGCTACGATGCCCATCCCCCATTCTCCCGAGAGATCCAAGAGGAACCGATTCTCAGCTAGTTCCGTATATCGTAGATGGATCCCTACGATGAGACCATCGACCCCCTGGACCACCTAGAAAGCTACAAGGTCCTCATGAGGGTCCACGGGGCCACCGATGCCCTCTTTTGCATTGCCTTCCTAGCAACCCTTCGGAAGGTGGCTCGAGTCTGGTTCACCCACCTCGAGCCTGAAAGCATCGGATCTTTTGCTCAGCTGGAGTGAAAGTTTGTGGCCCACTTCGATGCCTGTCGAAAGGTGCCATGAGAAGCAGACAGCCTCTTCTCCATTCGGCAACAGGACCGCGAGCCCCTACGAAACTACGTGGCCCGCTTCAAGGTTGCCGCATTGGAGATCTATAATCTTGATGAGCTAGTCACCATGTTGGCACTAAAGCGAGGGCTCAAGACCTCCCGCCTGACCTACTCACTCGACAAGAAATCCCTAAGATGTACTTCGACCTCCTCCAAAGAGCCCAAAAGTACATCCATGCCAAGGAGATGGATCATATGAGAAGGGAGTTGGATGGAAAGCCGACGAAGAAGCCAACTCCCATGGAGGCATCCGGGGCCCGGAAGCAAGGACCCCCAACTTCGAACTTCCGCCAGGGGCCGAGACTGAGGAGTGACCCCTTTCCGGAAGAGAGGTTCACAACTCTTCTCGCCTCGAAGATGAAGATCCTCATGGAAATTGAGGGCAAGTCTTACCTGAAGTGCCCACCTCCAATGAAGCCGTTGACTGGCCATGATAAGACAAAGTACTATCGCTTCCATCGTGACCATGACCATGACACCGAGAAATTCCACAATCTCAAGAGGGAAATCGAAGAACTCATAAGGAAGGGCTACCTTGGGAGGTACTTGGGGGGCAAGGCTCCAGCCAAACCTTAGGCGATCGCCGCTCTCCCACCTGTCCCTGGAGTCAACAACCGTCCTACCGAGAAGCCGGTGGGGATGATACACTGGGAAGCTGAGCACGCTTCCAAGAAGGCCCGGGGGACAGAGTATTCTGAAAATGTACTCCCCTTTATAAGGAAAGGGGAAAGCGGGGGAGAGAATGTAAATAACGATGCCATGGTCATCGAGATGATGATCGCGAAGCATCCTGTAAAATGGATTATGGTCGATAGTGGAAGCTCAACTGATATCCTTTTTTATGATGCCTTCTCCAGAATGAACTTGCCCTTCGCTCAGCTCAAGCTTGTGCATGCCCCCCTTATCAATTTTATAAGGAATTTTATAAGGGTTGAGGGAGAAACACTCTCCCAGTTACTACCGGGATCCCACATCGGCATAGCACTGTTATGATGACCTTCACGGTTGTCAGGCTACCCTCGACCTACAACGTGATTCTCGACTGACCTGGCTCAACCAGCTCGACGTCGTCGTTTCCACAAAGTGGCTGTTGGTGCAGTTCCCTACCCCCTATGGTGTCGAGAAAATAATGGAGGCACCTCAGCCGGTACAACATTGTCTTCAAACTGTCCCTGGGACAAAAGTCCCCAAAGACAACCCAGCATAGACAACCTCGACCAGAGGGCACATGATCCTCGGGGTGGCCCAGTCGAGCACCTACTATCTGAAAGGATTATGCCCTAAAGGCCAATCGAAATGTTGTATTTCAATAGAATTTTCTTTTGTATCCCAAACCAGTGTATTGACATTATCAATTAATAAAGGCATTTTATTTTCATCATACGCTGTGTCTTATTAATTTTATTGAGATATGATGAACCCCATAGATTAGGACTATGGTTCTAGGGTTATGATGAGATCATACTAGTGAGACCTAAAGTCTTAAAATCCTAATCTAGAATATTCCTGGTCGATTGGATATTGAGTAGGGGATCAATGTTTTCGGTAAGACCAGCACATCCTATGTATGCTTGGTGAAGAGGGTGACTGATCTCACAGTCACTTGTGTTTGACACTAATACTAGGATGTGGGTGCTCATTAGAGAAGGAGTTCACTGAATGGATCCAGCTTGAGAACATCTAATGGAACCTTATCTGTTTGTCAATAGATAGTTCTGATAGTGGGAGTAGTGCATATGGTCCTTTGACCTGAGACTGCCATGGTACCTTGTATGCATGAATCCATACTTTGGTTCACACTCAATCTTGACATTGAGTCATGCATGGGGTGATATTGGGTATGGTGGATTGCATATGGAGGTTGTGAGTAGGTCAAAAAGGAATCGATCAACCCTAGTAAGAGGGAAGCGCATCCAGATGATTTCAATCAAATGAAGATTCGGAAAATCTTTGATCAAAGTATGAACAATAGAAATAGTTTCTAATGGTTCATTAATGAATCATCATTATCAGATTGAGTAAGGAATGAATATGAAATTGGATTTGATAAGTATCCATATCCATAGTCATATTCAGGGTGCAAGTAGATCGAATGACTGAATTGCTCGGTAACTTACCACTGAAGGATATTTTGGTAAATCCATCAAAATTCCTCATCTTCCGGATAGGCATTGGTGGGGACACCTAAGGCACCAGAATAAGATAGAGGCTTTTTCAACCCTCTGTAAATTGATCAATAATTTATGAGTCCATCTGTAATAAGGGCTTAGCTTATCTGAGTCCATTTTAGTTGTTATTTGAGTATTTTTAGTTGTTATTTCAGTTCTGTACTAGTCAGCTCATGTTGAGCTAGTTCAGACCAATGCTAGTCAGCTCATGTTGAGCTAATTTTATTTTTTTGAGTCCTGTCCAAGCATACTGAAGACTCAAGACTATATCATACAAGTGAATACCAAGTCCAACTAGATTGAAGACATGGAAGTATAGCACAAGTCCAACCCAGCTTGAAGATTTGAAGACCCTAGGAGGAAAATTCAGAAAACCCTGATTTCTTGCAGATGCCCTCCAGATGCCCAGATTCCCTTCCAGATGCCAAAGTATATTCATAGATAAGGGCATCCATGATTCCAGAGGTCCATCTGCATCCTAGTCCAAAGAAATCAAGCCCAGGTGCCAAGCCCAAGCCCCTAAGAAGCAAGATACCAGGGAATATTCCTGCTACCAGGCTACCAGGCCACCCCAGCTTCCAGAGGCCCAAACCCATGCACCCGAGCCCCTTTGGGCCGGCATTTTGCTGCTCCTAGAAGCCCAACACGCCCCCCTAGGCATCCTTGGAGTCTTGACCAAGTCAAGAAAATTTTTAGAGATTTTTCTACCTAATATTTCCTTATTTTCTAGCTAGGGTTTGAGAGGGAAAAGGATTCTTATGTAAAGACTTATGTACCCTTACTTGGAGCCCAAGGTTAAGGGTCTATTTAAGGGACCCTAGCCTCTTGTATGAGGAGAATTTTTGATGAATGAAAACCTTGAGTTCTTCTATTGAGTGGTGTGATACCCTGCTGTGTGCATAAAGGGGTTTGTGAGAGTTCTTCTTTCCGGTGTTTGCAATCATCTTCCTGTTGCCAACAAACCCTCCAGATCCCTGGACGCCCACTCCAAAAGAAGCCTTCCCTTGCTATTTTTACTTTGTTTTCTTGTTCCTTTATGAATTTTCTAACCCCTGACAGGTCGGTTGTAGGTCCCTGAGTTCCTACGAATCCAACGACTCCAGCCAAGCCTCAATCGGATCACCGAGCAGAAAGCCGGGTATCCGCGGGTCTTTGGCTCGATTTTCCAGGCCGCATCCGTCGAGGAACGAGAGACCCCTTCGCTGCGATCTTCACAGAAGTTGTCAGGTACACCCCTCTACCTCCAGTAGTTTTATTGTAGGAGAACTTGCCCTAACCGAGGCTTCTCAGCCCCGGCGGTCCTTCTTTGCTACTTTTCTAGGTCCTAATCTGCATGTTGATCTTCAAAAACTCATACAAAATTCTCTACAAATAATTTTGATCTGAAATTTGGGAATTAATCACCTAACTCAACATGTAAAACATACAAAAAAAATTGCATGCATATTAGTTCCCCATCAGGCATGACACGTTGCTAGATGCCAATCTTGTCTTGTAGGTCTTCATGAACCAATTGATTTGGTTTCATGAGTCAATTCGATGTGTGATTCGAATTAGACAATTAGGTGAGCCAATTTGACCTAATTAGGTCAATCGGGTTCGATAAGATCGAATCGGCTCAAACCTAAACCTACTGCTGGCTAGATGTGGAACCCAATGGGTCACACATAATAGAGACTTGGCCAAGGAAGTCATTCATGATTTAATTTGGGTCATAGGATCCTAATTGGTTAGCCGGATTACATACTAGCATATGTAGGCTAACCAAATTCCTAACCTAATTGGATTGGGTCCGGTTGCTTGCTAATTTGGCTAACCTAATTATGAAAAACCTAAATTAGGTTGAGTCCTAAGTGGGGCTAGCCAAATTAGAGATAAATCTGATTTTAATTTGGATTTAAGGGCATTTTAGGTGCCATACATGAAGAATCCCAATGGCATGGGACTCTTGGTACCTAAATGATACCTTAACTTCAAAAGGATACAGAAAGAGCTATAGATCTCTGATTTAAATATAATTTATATAGTTAGAAAGGAAATTTTATGCTCTTTCCAATGACACCTATCTTTCCAATATTTTGATTGGTCAACATTCTTTGAAATTTGCACGGAAGAAGGATGGTGCGCGTGGTTCATGAAGAGTCGCAACTCTTCATATGGCACGCGATTCTGATGGAGAGTCCTTCTGCTGACTCTTCATAATCTCCGATGTTTGGAGATTGAAGAGCTTCCTAGGGACCTATAATTGACATGTGGCAAGTGAGAATTCGTTCAGATAAAAGAAGGGATGTGAATAAGGCCTTCGGTGCATGAATGGGCTTATTAGATATGATTTTTCAAGCCAGATAACTTCTCTTCGGTCTTGAAAAATCATATATGATAAGTTAATGGGAGGACATATCACACGCCCCTCTTGTATCTATAAATAGGGGGCGGTGAAATGAGTCTAAAATAAGAATTCCACCGAAGTACTATTCTGAGTGTCTCTCTCTCCCTCCTTCTTTCTTTAAGACAAGACTTGTCTTGTTAAGACAAGGTCTTTTCTAATAGAACAAGGCTTTATTTTAGGACATAAGCCTAAGGGGTCATAGAGGAGGGTTGTCCTAAAATCAAGAGTGGCTTAGGAGAGTGTCTTTAGTGCCCTATAGTAGGACAGGGTGTCCTATAGTGGTCAATAGACCAAAGGCTGCCGAAAGAGTTCCACTTCTCCAAGCAACTTGAAGAAGGAGTTCTTCCTTGGTCCGAGTTTCATATGGATCACCGTTGGAGGGCGAACGTTTGGGCGCCTGGTGGAGAAGAAGGCTGAATTAGGATTTTCTTCATCGGATTGGATAATAGCGCTTCAGGTTCGTGCCTAAACTCTAGTTTATATTATATATGCATGTTTGTATGTTTTAATTCTTAGTAAGGAGGTCTTGGGTTAAGGGTTTGGTAGTGGTTTCATAATAAATCTTTGAAATCCATGCTTCCGCCCTGGTCACCAAAACCCTTACAGTGGTATCAGAGCCACCTTATTAGCACTAAATCACACAAAATTTGAAGTTGCCCAATTTTGTAGGACTCTTGAGGTTGCCTATTTTGGTAGGACTCTACAAAATTTGAAGTTGCCCAATTTTTTAGGACTCTTGAGGTTGCCCATTTTGGTAGGACTCTACAAAATTTGAAGTTGCCCAATTTTGTAGGACTCTTGAGGTTGCCTATTTTTGTAGAGCTTTACAAAATTTGAAATTGCCCAATTTTGTAGGACTTTACAAAAGTTTAAAGTTACATATGATTGATATGTTTATGCATATATGTATGTCACTGGTTAGGGTTTTCACTTAAACCTTAACCGATATAGATATATGTTTAGCTTTCTAGTCATCATTAAGTTGTAGTGTCATATACCAAAAGCAAAATAATCAAGATGATTAATTGATCATTCGGTGTCTAGGAAAAGTGGTTCATGATCAGTAAAGAGGACGTGATTTTTAATTTGTTCCGTTGACTGACCTGGCCAATTTTTATTGGTGTCTAGGAAAGCAACGGGGGGATTCCCACCACTCTCCCACTTACTTGGCCGATAAGATTAACTTAATTCTTGATTGATATGCTTAGTGTAATATTCACTACATTAGGCCTTCCTTCATGATAGGTCATTATTATGTTATGATCCATATTAGGTTTGTTGTGTACACACAAGGTCTATTATGGTAACTAACATAATTTTGGCCTGGTGCATTTGATGCTTACGGCATGATTTAATATAATACTTTGTTGTGAACACACAAGGGTATTATTATTACAATCATGACTATAAAGGAATGAAGGGTCTTACTTAACTAAAAATATTATAGTTTGTTGCGCACACACAAGGCTATTAATATTTTAGAGGCCAGGTTTTGTTGAGAATTGTATGAGATACAATTGGAAAGAGTTTTCCTACCTTTGAACTTATAAAAGATTTGTTGTGTACACACAAGATATTTTATAAGGAATTAGGATCTCAACCCCACTAAGAAAACCAATTAGGGTTTCTCGATCATCATATAGAGGGTTATGATGCTTGATAAAATAGTGGGAGACATAATTAAATTAAAGTCCTAATTTAATTATGTTTTGTCAACATTGGTTGTTTGCTTATGTTATGTTTTTTGTTAATGTAGATTAAATGGCATCTTCACTCTCACTCTGTAGTATACTTGATGCCAATAAATTGACTGGACCGAACTATGTTGACTGGTTAAGAAATCTAAAGATAGTACTCAGCCAGGAAAAACTTTCTTACATTCTTGATACCCCTACCTTGGAACCTTTAGGAGAAGATGCCTTGCAAGAGGAAAAGATCACATACAAGATGTGGCAAAATGACTCACTCACTGTCAAATGTATCATGCTTGCCTCTATGACCAATGAGTTACAGAGGCAACATGATAGCATGGACACTAACTCCATACTGCTCAATCTAAATGAGCTATATAGAGAACATAGTCGAACTGCTAGATATGAGATATCTAAGCAGTTGTTCCGTGCGAGAATGACAGAAGGTACATCCGTACAAGACCACGTACTGATGGTTATTGACCTGATCACTGGATTAGGTCAATTGGATTTTGTTATAGATGGGGAGTTGAATCAGGATTTGATCCTGCAGTCACTCCTGGAGTCATTTTCATAGTTTGTTCTTAATTATCATATGAACAAACTTAACACTTCCTTGCCTGAGCTGTTAAACATGTTAAAAATAGCAGAGAGCCATTTAAAGAAAAATAAGGCTCCACTTCTTCTTATGGATGGGATCAACAAGAAGAAGTCAGGCAGAAAGGGTTCCAAGAGGAGATTGAACCCAAAAAGGGGCATCAAGAAGAAGAAAGGAAAGAAGGCCTCCGGACAGATGACCTGCTTTCACTGTGGCAAGCCAGGTCATTGGAAGAGGAACTGCACGGCTTACCTTGCTGGTGTGAAGCCTGGTGCATCGGATGCACCAAAAGATATGAAAGAAGTTCATACTATTTTGTCATTGGATTCTTCCATTTCAAATACTTGGGTATTGGATACCGCCTGTGGTCATAATATCTGCAAATCATTGCAGGGGCTGCAGAGGCTTAGAGTATTAAAGGAAGGAGACTTCGAGCTCTACAGTGCTGGAGGAGAGTCCTTCCAAGCATAGGCCGTAGGGACTTATATCTTGAAGTTACCTTCGGGAAAGATTTTAGAGCTGAGAGATTGTTACTATATGCCTAAGGTCATTAGAAATATCATTTATGTACCCTTGTTACTTAGACAAGGTTATACTATGAATGTGATGAGCAATGGTTGCTCAATCAGCTTTTCTAATGAAATTATATGTTGTGGCATATTTTGCAATGGTCTTTTAACTCTATCCACTAATGACAATATACTTCATGTAAGTAACAAACGAAAGAGAGATGATGTAAACAATACTTTACTCTGGCACTGTCGGTTTAGACATATTAGTGAGACTAGGATTAGCAAGTTATACAAGGAAAATTTCCTTAATCCTTATGATTATGAATCATTAGGAACTTGTGAATCATGTCTCATGGGTAAAATGGCCAAGACTCCATTTAGTGGACATAGAGAAAGGACAACTGAGTTATTAGGACTCATACATACAGATGTATGTGGGCCTATAACAACTCAGGCCAAGGGTGGATACTCTTATTTCATCACGTTTACTGATGATTTTTCAAGGTATAGATTTGTGTATCTTATGAAACATAAGTCCGAAGCCTTTGATAAATTTTTAGAGTATCAAAGTATGGTAGAGAAATAAATGGGGAAAAGTATTAAAATCCTTCGATCAGATCAAGGAGGTGAATACTTATCCACCGAGTTTCTTGATCACCTTAAAGAAAAGGGGATTATCTCTGAATGGACCCCTCTTTACACACCATAATTAAATGGTGTTGCTGAAAGGAGGAACCGTACCATATTAGATATGGTACGGTCCATGATGTGCTTCACAGAGTTATCTGTTTCCTTCTGGGGATATACCTTGGAAACCGTGGCTAATATCTTAAACAGAGTACCATCTAAATCTGTCTCTAGCACTCCATATGAGATATAGAGGGGTAAGAAACCCAATCTTAAGTATTTTAAGATATGGGGATGTCTAGCCTATGTCAAAAGAAATTTTGAACTTAAGCTGTATGCTAGAGTAGATAAGTGTCTATTTGTAGGATATCCTAAAGATAGTATAGGATATCTATTCTACCACCCTACTGAACAAAAAGTTTTTGTCAGTAGGCATGCCACTTTTCTGGAGAAAGAGTTCATCCTACAAAAGGGCAGTGGGAGAAATATTGAACTTGAAGAAGTTCAACAAATAGATACATCTCAACCAAATGATAACATAGTTAGTATAAAACCAGAATACACCACTCCTATCCGTAGGGCTGATAGGGTGTGTCATGCACCTGAGAGGTATGGGTTCATTATTGAAAATAATGAAGCCCGGATCATTGAAAATGATGAGCCTCTAACCTATATGGATGCTGTCATGAGTAGGGACTCAGACAGATGGCTGGAAGCCATGAGATCCGAAATGGACTCCATGTATGTCAACCAAGTGTGGACTTTGGTTGATGCACCAGAGGGTGTTAACCCTATTGGATGCAAATGGGTCTATAAGAAAAAGATTGGGGCAGATGGCCAAGTCGAAACTTATAAAGCCAGATTAGTGGCTAAGGGTTTCAGACAGAAACAGGAAATAGATTATGATGAAACATTTTCTTCTGTTGCCATGCTCAAATCTATTTGGATCATGCTTGCTATAGCAGCATATCAAGATTATGAAATCTGGCAGATGGATGTGAAAACTGCATTCCTTAATGGTTTCCTTGAGGAAGAGGTCTATATGTCACAGCCAGAAGGTTGTCTTGGAGACTAAACCTAATCAGGTATGTAGGCTAAAAAAATCCATTTATAGATTAAAGCAAGCATCCAGGAGTTGGAACATCTAATTTGATAAGACAGTCAAAGAGTTTGACTTTATCAAAAATGATGATGAACCTTATGTATACAAGAAGACTAGTGAGAGTGCCATAGTTTTTTTGGTTCTGTATGTGGATGACATACTCCTCATGGGGAATGATATCCCATTGTTACAATCAGTCAAGGTATGGTTATCTAAATAGTTTTCCATGAAAGACTTGGGAGAAGCATCCTATATACTGGGTATCAAGATCTATAGAGATAGATCTAGGAGGATGCTAGGCTTATCCCAGTCTAGGTACATTGACCAAGTGCTAAAGAAATTTAGCATGGAGGGAAGTAAAAGAGGTTACTTGCCCAATGGTCATAGCATACATCTTTCTAAGAAGATGTCTCATAAGACACCTGAAGAAAGAAATAGAATGAGTTCTATACCTTATGCTTCGGCTGTAGGATATATAATGTATGTTATGTTATGTAGCAGGCCTGATGTGGCAAATGCCTTAGGTATAGCCAGCAGATTTCAGGCTGATCCAGGAGAGGATCACTGGAAGGTTGTGAAAAATATTCATGTATACTTGAGAAGGACTAAGGATATTTTTCTGATATACGGAGGATCTGATCTTAAACTGGAAGCTTATTCAGATTCTAGTTTTCAATCGGATCTAGATGATAGCAAATCTATTTCAGGATATGTTTTTACCCTAAATGGAGGAGCTATAAGCTGGAAGAGTTCTAAACAGCAGACTGTAGCTGACTCAACAACTGAGGCAGAATACATTGCTGTTAGTGAAGCTGCCAAGGAAGCTGTCTGGATGAAGAAGTTCATCTCAGAGTTGGGCGTTGTTCCAGATATTGAAGGTCCAGTACCACCTTACTGTGATAATACTGGAGTCGTCACTCAAGCTAAGGAACCTAGAGCTCATCACAAATCAAAGCACATTCTAAGACGCTTCCATCTTGTTCGAGAGATTGTTGAAAGATAAGAAGTCTGCATTAAAAGAGTAGAAACGAAGAACAACATAGCAGACCCGTTCACTAAGGCTCTACCAAAGCGGGAGTATGATCGCCACCTCGAATGTATGGGGTTAAAATTTAAAGGCGATTGGCTTTAGTGCAAGTGAGAGATTGAAAGGATTATGCCCTAAAGGCCAATCAAAATGTTGTATTTCGATGGGATTTTCTTTTGTATCCCAACCAGTGTATTGACATTATCAATTAATAAAGGCATTTTATTTTCATCATACGCTGTGTCTTATTAATTTTATTAAGATATGATGAACCCCATAGATTAGGGCTATGGTTCTATGGTTATGATGAGATTATACCAGTGAGACCTAAAGCCTTAAAACTCTAATCTAGAATATTCCTGGTCAATGGGATATTGAGTAGGGGATCAATGTTTCCGGTAAGACCAGCACATCCTATGTATGCTAGGTGAAGAGGGTGACTGATCTCACAGTCACTTGTGTTTGACACTAATACTAGGATATGTGTGCTTATTAGAGAATGAGTTCACTGAATGGATCCAACTTGAGAACATCTAATGGAACCTTATTTGTTTGTCAATAGATAGTTCTGATAGTGGAAGTAGTGCATGTGGTCCTTTGACCTGAGACTGCCATGGTACCTTGTATGCATGAATACATACTTTGGTTCACATTCAATCATGACATTGAGTCATGCATAGGGTGATACTGGGTATGGTGGATTGCATATGGAGGTTGTGAGTAGGTCAAAAAGGAATCGATCAACCCTAGTAAGAAGGAAGCGCATCCAGATGATTTCAATCAAATGAAGATTCAGGAAATCTTTGTTCAAAGTATGAACATTAGAAATAGTTTCTAATAGTTTATTAATGAATCATCATTATCAGATTAAGCAAGGAATGAATATGAAACTGGATTTGACAAGTATCCATATCCATAGTCATATTTAGGGTGCAAGTAGATAGAAGGACTGAATTGCCCGGTACTCATCATTGAAGGTATTTTGGTAAATCCACCAAAATTTCTTATCTTCTGGGTAGGCATGACACATTGCTAAACGTCAATCTTATCTTGTAGGTCTTCATGAACCAATTGATTTGGTTTCATGAGTCAATTCGATGTGTGATTCGAATTGGACAATTAGGTGAGCCAATTTGACCTAATTAGGTCAATCGGGTTTGATCGAATCGAATCGGCTCAAACCTAAACCTACTGCTGGCTAGATGTGGAACCCAATGGGTCACACACAATAAAGACTTGGCCAAGGAAGTCATTCATGATTTAATTAGGGTCATAGGATCCTAATTGGTTAGCCGGATTACATACTAGCATATGTAGGCTAACCAAATTCCTAACTTAATTGGATTGGGTCCGGTTGCTTGCTAATTAGGCTAACCTAATTATGGGAAACCTAAATTAGGTTGAGTCCTAAGTGGAGCTAGCCTAATCAGAGCTAAATCTGATTTTAGTTTGGATTTAAGGGCATTTTAGGTACCATACATGAAGAGTCCCAATGGCATGGGACTCTTGGTACCTAAATGATACCTTAACTTCAAAAGGGCACAGAATGAGCTATAGATCTCTGATTTGAATATAATTTATATGGCCAAAAAGAAAATTTTATGCTCTTTCTAATGACACCCATATTGCCTATGTTTTGAATGGTCAACATTTTTTGAAATTTGCATGGAAGAAGGATGGCACGCGCGGTGCATGAAGAGTCGCAACTCTTCATGTGGTGCGCGGTTCTGATGGAGAGTCCTTCTGCTATCAGGACTCTTCATAATCTTCGATATTTGGAGATTGAAGAGGCACCTCTTGGCTTCCTAGGGACCGGTAATTAACATGTGGCAAGTGAGAATTCGTCCAGATAAAAGAAGGGATGTGAATAAGGCCTTCGGTGCATGAATGGGCTTAAGGTTTATAAAAGCTCCTAGAATTCTCTTGTAATGGTAATGATGAATGAAGAAGAAATTTTTTTTGAAAGCTTTTCCCTTTGCTAGCCAAAGTCCCTTGAGAGAAGGAAAGGTGTGAGACCTAAGTTACCTAGCCAATCCAATTTCTAACCCATACTCCATTTCTATTTGATCAACCTTGAAGACTCTCCTACAATCCACTCCAAAATTCGTCCATCTCCTCTTTTAAAGGCGTCTTCTACAAAGAAGTTCAGCATGCCAACAAGTGAAGGAGGTTTAAGTTGTGCATGCCATGGAAGATCTATTTCAAGCCAAGCTTAATCCTTATTACTCATTTCCAAATTCTCTTTATCCATTCCTACAACCTCCTATCTAAACCTGTTAATCTTTCCATCTCCTTGTGCAGGATCCCCGGGTCTCATGGTTTCCAAGATGAAGGTTTACTAAGCCAAAGAATCAGAAGCAGGAGGCCTTGAAACCTAGAGTAATTCCTTTGTCATTTAGGTACCTCATCTTGAGTGTCCTTTATCCCATTTTCAGAACATTAATAGCCGGGTAACCATTCTTATACTTTCTTTCATATATGAAATTACAAGGTAAGCTAGCCCTAACTTGTGTGATTTCCTAACCACAAAGGTCCTTTCTTAATTACTTTGAGAGAGTTTCTTTCTAGTCATGTTTTTCTCTATGTTCCTTTCCTGAATTTCTATTTCTTTTATAGAATAGCTGCATGCCTATTTGCCTCATCAACATTTAATCCTTAGAGATGCATCATTCGAATCTTGTTCCCCATCATTTTGGTATCAGAGCATGGTAGGTTAGGGTTACTTTTGAATTTGTGCATTTAGGTAGGTTGCTGAAATTTTCTGCATGCATAGCATTCATACATGTTACTTAGTTATTGTTTTCAAAATCTAATCTAGATCTAAAATTCACGCCTCCTGAGCGGGTGTACACCAGTACACTGTCATGACCCATGAGAATAATGAGCCCCTGGCCGGACGTGAATTTTTAGGTTGAAGTTTGGTATGTAAATGCCTTTGTTTATTTAAATTCTGCTTGCTGTATTTCTGATTGGGCTGACTGAGTCTCGCATAAAATTCTGAATAAAAGTAGTTAATTTTTCATTGAGATAATTTATTTCCTACTCTATATTAAGTTAGTTATCATCACGTAAAATTTCATCCTCAGAAGAAAATTACAAAAAAAATGAGAATTCCCGAATTCCATCACTATCACTGAAATTCCTTTATGTTCAGTTCTATTTTTTTATCTAGTTTTCAGTATCTGCTCAGCATAGTATAGAATTTATTTTTAAATTTCCTTTTGTATGGCATATCATCTACAAGTTAGTAATCTTTTGTGAATTTTTTAAATTTTTTTGAATCTGTTACATTGCACTTTTCCATCACTTGAGAAATGCAACACACTAATTCTGCACCTGAAATTTAGATCCATATGTTTGTTGCATTCATTTCATGGTAAACAAAATTAAGGGCATCAAATTGACATAGGGTCAGGATTTCATTACCTGGCCCTAGCCCAAAAATCACCAACTTGCATAACGAGCCCAACCCTAATTAAAACAGATTAGACATTTAATTGCTCTAGCGAGCTAGGGACACCCACAAGGTCGGGTCGAGTCAAGTGTCAAGCCAACTTTGACACCATGTTTGTGTGTGCTTGTATCTGGTGTCTAGGCAAGTGGTTCAGGGACTAGAGCCCGAAGGAAAGTGGGTTGGTTCACTTACCTGGCCAATTTCAAATTGGTGTCTAAGGCAAGCAAAGAGGAACCTCCACTAACCTTACATTTACCTGGCCAGGTGCCAAGTTACTACAACCCGGATTATCAATTTGACCTTACATTTGATTTGTACTCTAGGTCTAGCAAAACCCCTAGTCCGAGTTGAGTCCGTGTGCATGGCAACTAGATCAGGAGCACCTTATCAGCAAACCCAAGCCCAATCTAGTGTAACCATGGAACAAAACTTTAAGAGTCTAATGAAATCCTTGAATGACCAAATGACCAGGCTGAACCAAAACTTAACTGATCAATTAGCCCAGACCAATCAAAACTTGACTGATCAGATAATCCACATCACTGCTAGACTTGATCGATTAGAATCTCGTACCCCTGGAGGAAATCATGAAGTCCAAAATGAGTTAGAGCCTGAATCCGAGTTTGAGACACCCATCAACCCTAGAAGAACTCTTCATCAAGACCATTTCTTCGAGCCAAATCCTAGGAGGCCCAATCCTAATCGAGTCCATGACCCAAATCCTAGGATAGCACACCATGATCCAATCTATGAGCCAAACCCTAGGAGACATAATCAGGATCAGACAAATCGTGATGAGCGAACCCTTAGGAGTATTAGATTGGAAGCACCAACATTCGATGGAAATCTGGATCCTAAGGTTTACATAGATTGGGAGGGAGAGATGGATCAGTACTTTGATTGGTATGACATGACAGAGGAGAGAAAATGCAAGTTTGTGAAGCTTAGGTTAATTCGTCAGGCTAGGCTTTACTGGAAAAATGTCGAGAGGTTCATTAGGCAAAGGGGTGATGTTCCCATAGTAACCTGGAGAGCAATGAAACTTAGGCTTAGAGAGAAATACCTTCCTATGTCCTACCACCAGAGACTTCTAGACCAGTGGCAGAGATTGATCCAGGGAACCAAGAGTGTAGCTGAATACATTGCCAAATTTGATGAATTTGTAATGAGATGCAATGTAGATGAGTCTGAGTCAGTTACTTTGTCGAGATTTAGGGCAGGATTGAGAGAAGAGATCCAGAAGGAGTTATTTCTGAGAGAAGTCCATGACTTAGAGCTAGCTTACCAGGTAGCACGAGATGCCGAGAGATTTCATAGGGGACCATTTTATCACAAACCCGAACCCCCTAGAACTAGTGCACCTAGTCAGCAGCCAGGAACAAATCAGATGTGACCCAGTCGACCCAACACTAGCACCCCTCTGACCCATAAAGATGTTAGGGGTAAAGCACCAGAAGTTCAGAGGACTCCAAATTCTAATGTGGCTTGCTATAGATGTCATAAGTTAGGCCATTACGCTAGCAATTGTCCAACTAGGGCCTTACACAAAGGAGAATTAGAAGAAAGTGAGTCTGAACCCAAAGAACCCCTAGGTGATAATGTCGAGGAAGTATACCAGGCTGAGGACAATTTGGCTGAAGAGTATGAAGGAGACGAGGAACAAATAGAGCCTGATATGTTGGGAGTAGTTAGATGCATCCTTACCCAAAACGTGACACAGGAAGATTTGCGTAGGACTAACATCCTACAAACATTCGTCAAGTTAGGGGATAAGGTATATAAAATAATCATAGATAGTAAGAGTTATGTAAATGCCATATCCACTAGTGCTGTCAAAACTTTAGGCTTGTCCACAGTTCTCCATCCGACTCCATATAAGGTTTCTTGGATAGACTCCACTTCGATTCCTATCAAACATAGGTGCCTAGTCCAAATCCAGTTACAGTCTTATCAGTAGAAAGTGTGGTGTGATGTCTTACCAATGGGAGTGAGCAGTATCATCCTAGGTCGACCCTGGTTATTTGACCATGACACGACCCTATACGGTCGATCAAATTCTTGCTCATTCATGCACCTAGAAAAGAAGTTTGTGATCAACCCAACACCACCTAAGGACACTATTAAGAGAGGATCAAGCCATCTAAAGGAAAAGAAAATGGGAGTCAATTTGATCACTGAAAAGGAAATTAAGAAAGAACTCACTGAGGGTACACATGTTTGGATTTTAACCACAAAGGAAATTCAGGAGCCTTCCCAGAAAGAATGCCCTCAGGAAGTGGCTAAAGTGTTAGAAGACTTTAAGGATGTATTTCCAGATGACCTACCTGACTAGCTTCCACCACTTAGGGACATCCAGCACACCATTGACATAGTCCCAGGAGCCACCCTACCCAACCTTCCACACTATAGGATGAACCCTACTGAACATTTAGAGTTACAAAGACAAGTAAGGGATCTCCTTAGGAAAGGATTTATTAAAGAGAGTTTGAGTCCCTGTGCAGTACCCGTATTACTGACCCCTAAGAAAGATGGTACTTGGAGGATGTGCGTTGATAGTCATGCTATTAATAAGATCACAACGAAATATAGGTTTCCCATACCCCGTTTGGATGACATGTTAGATATGATGGCCAGAGCAACAATATTTTCAAAGATTGACCTTAAGAGTGGCTATCATCATGTTAGGATTAGACCAGGGGATGAGTGGAAAACTGCATTCAAGACCAAGAAGGGTCTTTTTGAGTGGGTAGTAATGCCTTTCGGACTGTCCAATGCTCCTAGTACCTTTATGCGGATTATGAATCAAGTCCTACGGTTATTTATAGAAAAGTTTGTCGTAGTTTACTTCGACGACATTTTTATATATAGCAGGACCCAGAAGGACCATTTGGACCACTTGAATCAAGTCTATTTAGCTCTTAGGGAAAATAGTCTCTTTGCAAATCTTAAGAAATGTGACTTTTTTACCCATAGAGTCATTTTTCTAGGTTTTATTGTCACACCTGACGGAGTTTCTGCGGACCCTGAAAAGATTAAATCAATTGTAGAGTGGCCAGTGCCAAAAAGTGTTCATGAAGTATGAAGTTTTCATGGCCTAGCTACTTTTTATAGAAGATTCATTCGAGGGTTTAATACCATAGTTGTGTCAATCATAGATTGCATTAGGAAAGGCCAATTTGAATGGACAAAAACTACTAATAGGGCCTTCCTAGATGTTAAGAAAAAAATGACACAAGCACCTATCTTAAGATTATATGATTTTTCCAAGATTTTTGATGTTGCTTGTGATGCATCTGGAGTTGGAATAGGTGGAGTTTTAAGTCAGGAGAGCCATCCCACAGCTTTCTTTAGTGAAAAATTAAATGAAGCCAAGCTTAAGTATTCCACCTATGATAAGGAGCTATATGCGGTAGTGCAAGCTTTAAGATATTGGAGGCACTATCTACTACCGCATGAATTTGTCCTGTTTCTGATCACGAGGCCCTTAGATTCCTTAGTTCCTAGAAAAAGCTGAATCCTAGGCATGCCAAGTGGGTCGAATACATCTAGGCCTACACGTTTGTCCTAAAACACCATGCTAGAACTGAGAATAAGGTGATCGATACATTAAGTCGTAGAGCCCTGCTTCTAAACTCGATTAGCACTGAAGTCGTTGGATTTGAAAGACTTATGGTTGAGTATGATAATTGTCCAGACTTTAGTAAAGTTTACCAAGCTCTAAAATTAGGACCATTTAGTGACCACAATGAGTACACCATTTTATATGGTTATCTGTTTAAGGAAAACAAGCTTTGTGTTCCGAAGACTTCCCTGAGAGATTTTCTAATTTGGGAAACCCATGCTAGAGGTTTGGTTGGCCATTTTGGAAGAAACAAGACCATATTGATAATTGAGGAGAAATTTTACTGGCCAGGCCTTAAGAGACAAGTAGCCAATATTGGTGCCCGATGTAGGACATGTGCGGTTGCCAAACATCAGAGACAAAAACTGGGTTATACACTCCTTTACTTGTGCCGGATTGTCCATGGCAGGATCTTAGCATGGACTTCGTTTTAGGACTGCCCAAGACCCTTAGAAACACGATTCAATCTTTGTAGTGGTCGACAGATTTTTGAAAATGGCCCATTTTATACCCTGTTCCCAAACTTTTGATACCTCCAGGGTAGCCAAGCTTTTTCTCGATCAAGTAGTCAAGTTACATGGGTTACCTAAAACCATTGTTTCAGATAGGGATGTTTGTTTCACAAGCTATTTTTGGAAAACTCTTTGGCACCTACTAGAAACAAAACTAAAATTCTCAACTGCTTACCACCCTCAGACTGATAGACAAACTGAAGTTGTAAATAGAAGCTTGGGGACTTATTAAGGTGCCTTGTTGGAGAGAGTCTGGGAAATTGGGATTTATTTTTACCTCGTGCTGAGTTCGCATACAACATCTCGGTCAATAGGTCTACTGGTAAAAGTCCCTTTGAGATTGTCCATGGTTACAGACCTAGGAGATCTATTGACCTTATCCTATTACCCACACACGCACCTGTATCTGAGTCTGCCGAGTCATATGCACAGCATCTTAAAGAATTACATAAAGAAATTAGTATGAAAATTCAAATGAGTAATGAAGTTTATAAGCATGTGGCTGATTCACGTAAATGGATAAAGGAATTTAATGAAGGGGACTCTGTCATGATAAAACATAGACTTGAAAGGTTTCCACCGGGAACTATTTGATCAACCTTGAAGACTCTCCTATAATCCACTCCAAAATTCATCCATCTCCCCTTCCAAAGGCATCTTCTACAAAGAAGTTCAGCATGCCAACAAGTGAAGGAGGTTTAAGTTGTGGACGCCAAGGAAGATCTACTTCAAGCCAAGCTTAATCCTTATTAGTCCATTCCAAATTCTCTTTATCCATTCCTACAACCTCCCATCTAAACCTGTTAATCTTTCCATCTCCTTGTGCAGGATCCCCGGGGCTCATGGTTTCCAAGATGAAGGTTTACTATGCCAAAGAATCAGAAGCAGGAGGCCTTGAAACCTAGAGTAATTCCTTTGTCATTTAGGTACCTCATCTTGAGTGTCCTTTATCCCATTTTCAGAACATTAATAGCCGGGTAACCATTCTTATACTTTCTTTCAGATCTGAAATAGCAAGGTAAGCTAGCCCTAACCTGTGTGGTTTCCTAACCACAAAGGTCCTTTCTTAATTACTTTGAGAGAGTTTCTTTCTAGTCATGTTTTTCTCTATGTTCCTTTCCTGAATTTCTATTTCTTTTATAGAATAGCTGCATGCCTATTTGCCTCATCAACATTTTAATCTCTTTAATCCTTCGAGATGCATCATTCGAATCTTGTTCCCCATCACACTTTGGATGCAGCCTGGAAAACCAAGCCAGAGACCCGCGGATATCCAGCTTTCTGCTCGGTGGTCCGATTGCGGCCTGGTTGGAGTCGTCGGATTCGTTGGAGTTGAGGGACCTACAAACAACCTGTCAGGGGTTAGAAAACACAAAGGAGAAGAAGAAATAAAAGGAAAACAGTAAAAGGAAGTTTAGGCTTGGAGTGGGTGGCTAGGGTTTTGGAGAGCAGGATGGTGGCAGGAAGCAGTTGCAGAACACCGGGAAGAGGAAGGGCTCACATAGAATCCCTTCAAGCACACAGCAGGGTAGCACACAGCAATTGGAGAATCAAAGATTAATTCATATCAAAAATTAATTCCTCATACAAGAGACTAGGATCCATTAAATAGACTCCTAGACTTGGCCCCTAAGTAAGGCTAAAAAAGATATTGCATAGGTATTTGAATCCCCATCCAACTCAAGCTAGAAAATAAGGAAGAAAGCTAGGTAGAAAATCCCTAAAACTCCTCTCCCTCCTCTTGCCTTGGTCGACCAAGGGAGGTGACCCTAGTGGTCGACCAAGGGTGGTAAGAATAATGCTTGGTGCCACTTATTTCCCCTCCTGGGCCTAGGCTGGCCCAATTTGCTTCGAGTTGCGTTTCAGGGCTTTAGGGCTACATTTCAGGGCTTCAAGGCTTTGGGCTTGTCTCCCGGGCTTCTGATTTCTTCTCATGATCCTCATAGCTTTAGTTGGATAGGTCTTCACTTAGACTGGCTTGGTCTTCACTTGTACTTCACTTGTATGAGTCATTACATGTATCGATCTTCGAAAAATAACTAGCTCAACATGAGCTGACTAGTATAGGACTCAAGTAAAAAAAATAACTTAGATGAACTAAGCTTTATTACAAATGGACTCGAATGTGACTAAGTAATCCATAGAGGGTTGAGAAGCCTCTGTCTTATTCTGGTACCTCTAGTGTCCCCACCAATTATCCTAGGATGGGAGGAACTTGACCCTGTCGAGTGAAGATCAGGCTGGCTTACATATCTCTCGAGGAGGTTTGGGTTGAGGCGCTACAAGTCCTCTCGAGAAATCCATAAATCATCCGACTCTGGCCAGCCTTGCCATCGGACTAGGTAGCGTTGATAGCCTCGGCCTCGGGTTGTGATGGCTTGATCGTCCAGGATACGCTCGATCCGTTCTCCTCACTCAGGCCAATTAATTGGTGGACACTCTGGGTTAGGGTCACACATAATAAAAGGATTAGGTCCAAAGGCCTCACTGGGTATCGCTGCCAGTTCCCTATACTCAACCAGGTCTGCGATATTGAAGGTAGAACTAATGCCTAAATCCGAAGGCAAATCTAATACATAGGCATTTAGTCCAACCTTCTCTATCACTTTAAAAGGTCCGGCTCTGCGAGCATGAAGCTTCTCTTTTAGGCCTAAGCCTAACAAAGACAAAGTCCATTACATCAAATTCCTTGGTCATTCTTTAGAAATTAGCCAGTTTCTTTCAAAATTAGTGCAGGTGGTGAACATGCTAGGCATATGCAGACTCTTAACAGGTGATGCAAAGGATTTAAACTATCACCTAACATACTTGACTATGCATTCCTATCGAAGGAATTTTTATTAAACTCTTTGGACCTAAACCTAACAGATCATAGGTTCCCTAGGTTTGGTCCTAGATTGACATTCACATGAAAACTTACAATGGGCTCCTAGCAAATTTCATAGGGTATGCCAGAAGTATAATGCAAACCTAACATGCATAATGAATGCATGCAGTATGCTAATCTTGACTAAATGCAATCTAATGATCCTAGAAATGCTGGAGGTGTCTGGAAAGGGTAGAAAATAAGAAGTGGGTTTAGAATTAGTCTGGTAAGGTAGGGAAAAATATTCCGGGTTAGTTGGATAAAGTACAATATAAGAAGGCATGTCAGGAACTAATCCTAGACTAATGAGGCTAACCTTACGGGGTTGCGGTATATCTATGGGGTTTGTATAATGGAAGGATGGGTTATTAATCTCAGGGAAGAGTTCCTTAATGGGAACTATAGGAGGGGGCTCATCATGAAGGTACTTATTCAAAGAGATCAGGTCCTTAATAAATTCTTCTGGTTCTTGTATTTTAGGACTAGACTCTATAATTTAGCTCTCTTCTATGATTTCCTCATGTAAGGTGCTAGCGACAGTATCTAGGTTCTCTACCTCTAATTGTTCCTCCATTACAGCTTTAGGCTGGGTATAGTCAGGGTTAACTAACTCTAGATTGGCTTCTACCTGGATACCTATGGGGTCAACTACTTCTAGGTCTTCTAGAGGTGTCTCCTCTTCTCCCTCATACTCATCCATTAAGTTCACATCAACTTCATACACTTCTGCTTTAATGTAAGCCTTGTGAATCACAGGGGTGGTAGGGAAAGATCGGCTAAGAAAAAATTGGCTAGGTCCTGGTCTCTGATTATGGGCACTACTCCTAGTAGGTTCAAGTTACCTAAGGGGTAGTGGCTTACTACTGGGTTCATATTTAGAGATATTAATCCTATGGGGTTCAAGTTGACTAGGAAAAATATGACTAGTACTAGGCTGATACCTAGGGGTTATGGGCTCCCTAGGCTCATAGGATAAGGGTGCAGATGATGGGGATCCAGGGTAGGTCCAGGTTCTTTTTCTATTTTTTCTTATTTTCTCAGATTTTTTTTATTTTTTATATTCCCGCTATTCCACCTATTCCCGTTATTCCATCTTTATCCCGATCTTATTCCCGCTTTATTCGTATGTTATTCCATCTTCTCCTATGAGGTTTAAAAAATCTCCTAAACCCTAGCCTCTGCCCCGCCAGCCCCGGATCCTGGCCGCCCGACCCCCGACCGCCCTCGTCGGCCCACCCGCCAGAGCTTGCCGGCCCCGCCCTCGCCAGAAAAGTTGCCCGCCGTCGCCCACGCCCGTGGGAAGACGAACGAACATGGGAGGCGTCCGTCCGCCGACGTGCAGCCGTGCCGCCTTGCATCGCTGCTACCGCCGCCGCCGGCTTGCTGCCCACTGCCCGCCCGCTGTCCGTCGGCTCATGCCCAGTCGCCGGGGGGCCCTCGCTAGCGCCCAGGACTCCACGGCCATTGGGAAGACCAATGGACGCGTCTGTTTATGTGATGCCGCCGCCGCCCGCCTGCCGCTGTCCCGCCATCCCACCGTCTGCCGGCCAAGGTCCGACCACCGGAGGCCTCACCGGCGCCCAGGAGTTCCCACGCCTGTGGGAAGGCCAAACGGCACGCACAGGGTGTGCCATGCCCCCCCTGTGCCGCCTCACTTGTAGCCCGTCGCCAGCCGTCTGTCGGCCCTATCCGTCGGTGCTCAGTCGAGAGATCGATCCTCCTCTGTGCACATCAGCGAGAGGATTCTACACGGCTTTCAAAGCAATGCAGTTTTTAGAGCAGCACGCTTTTCATCATAGATCATCAAGCCGACATGCTTCTCAGAGTAGATCAGCACCACTTTTGATGCAGCATGAATTTTGATGTAATTTATTTTTCTTTTTTAGTTTTCTTGGAGGCTAAGAAACTGAGGATTTTGGTTTTTCTATATAAAGGCCCCCTCTCTCCCTGTAATGAATAGACTTTGATATAAATTTTTGGGTTCTCCATTGGTTCTGGTTCTAGGCTGAGGCTCGTTTGCCTTCGTTCCCTACTGTGTGGATAATGGGTTCGTTGGGGGGTGTGAGAGCCCTACTATATGGATGATGGGTTTGAGCATCCTAGTTATCCCCTATCCCATCTTCTTATCCCCTCATGTCCTTTGTGAGTCACCCTAGCGGCCTCTATGAGAGCCCTGCTATATGGATGATGGGTTCGATGAGAGCTCAGGGTAGCTATGTGCTTTGATCCCTGACTTTCTGTGTGCGTCTCCCCGTTAGAGTGAGTCCCAGGGCCATGAGTTCTGGTTCCCAGTCCCCCATCTCCATCCTTCCTTAGCGACCTCCACCAAGAAAATTGAAAACAAAAGAGATCAGCTATTTTAGGAGTTTAGTTTTCAGTGTCACCCTAGTCCCGGGAGGCTTCTTAGCCCTCCCACGGTCCTAGTTTATTTAGTTGTTTTCCTTTCCCAAATAATCCAGGGTTACATCGAGTCTGTGTCCCACATCTGCAGATCTATGGGTCATGGGTCTATTGGGATCATGGGATATGGGCTCATAGGTTCTAGAGTCAGAGGATTTGGAGTCATAAGATCTAATGGTTGTGGGTATACTAGGCTTATAGGGAGTGGGTAAATAGGATCTAGGCTCATAGGGTTTGGGTACATAGGTTCTATGTTCATATAATTTGGGTAGTTTGGGTAAAGGTGGCTCAGGTTTGGATCTAGTCTGGGTCCTACGGGTTTTCTCTAGGGTTCCTAGTTAGTTGTCTATATGTTCAAACCTATGGGCTAAGTGATCAAGTCTATTGTGGGTTCGGGTATCGAACTGGGTCAACTGAGTCATCTGGATCTGGGCCATCTGGTCTACAAGGGCTTGAATTTGGGTTTCTAGCTTATCCATGGGTTCAGGGATATGGTGGATGAAATGGGACTCCTGATCTAGTGCTCATGCAAGACTCAATATTGACTCGATTATAGCTACCTAGACCTAGAGCCCAATCAGAATGGGTTGACTCAACTTACATACAACTCAAATCCTAATCCTTCAAGCTAGCTAGGTAAGAGGTGGGATGGTGGGAGGCCCTCTCTGCTCTCGCAGGGACCCAATTAAGGAACTACTGATCCTCTTAGGTTGTTTGACTCCGTACCTCTTGCCTAGACACCAGTATCTAGTAATAGGAAGTGAATTGGGTGCACTAGTCATCCCACAAAAACTGAACCCGACCGATTGGTGTCCCTAGCCCACTAGAGCAAATTAAGTTTAGTTAATTTTAAGTTAGGCTTGGGATAGAATGCAAAGATGGTGGTTTTGGTATAAGGAAAGGTAATGACCTCCTTCCCTTATTTGGCATAAAGAGAGTGCCCTTAAAGTAAATTATGCAGTGATGGCAGGCAGATGAAGATACAAATTAGGGTTTCAATGTTTTGGTATTTTTGAATATATGTAAATTTTTTTTTTCAGAATTTTTCTTGAACAGAAGATAATTGCAGATTGTGCTCTAATATATAGGAAATATGCTAAAAAATAAGGATATGCAAAGATTGTACTAAAAAACCCTGAACTTTCCGAAATCGGGTTTGCTGCCAAAACAGAGCAGAATTGTTCTCAGGCAGTTTTTCAGCTGGGAGAAAATCCACAGACCGAAATAGTTCATTCTAAAATTTTGAAAAATACATTGAATATGAGGAATCTAGTAAATCAAATTTCAAAATTTTCTGAGTTCTATGCAGGCAAAAATAATTAAAATAACATAGTATATTTGAAAAGGGCCGAAAATGAAAAAAAAACCTAAGAACTCCTTGTGTTCTTCTTCACGAGCCAATTCACAGTGGCACCCCTACCGCCATAGGAGATCCCGTCGATTGGGAAAAAGGGTTTCGAAGCCCTAATAATCTTTTATGACCGGACGGCTATGGTGAATCGCCCGATTCGAGTATCCAAAGAGAACCGAGCCCAAAACAGGCTCTGATATCAAATTGATGCGGAACCTATATATGCATGCAGATATATTTTTGTATGTTTTAGGGTTAAGTTGTGAATCTAAATCCCAAAGAGCAGACCAAGAATCTAAGCAGGGGAAACTATGCAAGATAAGAAACTAAAGCATGCAAGATAGGACCTAACAGCAACAGAAAGAGAAGGACCGCCAATGTTGAGAAGCCTCGGTTGGGCTAGTTCAACTACATACGGCTACTGGTGGCAGAGGAGGTGTACATGGCAACGATGGAAGTGCCTGGTGTAGATTGTACGTGAAGAGATCGCTCTTACTCCGGATGCAGCCTGGAAAACCAAGCCAGAGACCCACGGATACCCGGCTTTCTGTTCGGTGATCCGATTGCAGCCTGGTTGGAGTCGTCGGATTCGTTGGAGTCGAGGGACCTGCAAACGACCTGTCACGGGTTAGAAAACATAGAGGAGAAGAAGAAATAAAGGGAAAATAGCAAAAGAAAGTTTAGGATTGGAGTGAGCGGTTAGGGTTTTGGAGAGCAGGATGGTGGCAGGAAGCAGTTGCAGAACACTGGGAAGAGGAAGGGCTCACACAAAATCCCTTCAAGCACATAGCAGGGTAGCACACAACAATTGAAGATTCAAAGATTATTTCATATCAAAAATTAATTCCTTATACAAGAGACTAGGGTCCTTTAAATAGACTCCTAGACTTGGCCCCCAAGTAAGGCTAAAAAAGATATTACATAGGTGTTTGAATCCCCATCCAACTCTAGCTAGAAAATAAGGAAGAAAGCTAGGTAGAAAATCCCTAAAACTCCTCTCCCTCCTCTTGCCTTGGTCGACCAAGAGAGGTGACCCTAGTGGCTGACCAAGGGTGGTAAGAATAATGCTTGGCGCCACTTATCTCCCCTCCTGGGCCTGGGCTGGCCCAATTTGCTACAGGCTACGTTTCAGGGCTGCATTTCAGGGCTTAGGGCTTCGGGCTTGTCTCCCGGGCTTCTGATTTCTTCTCATGATCCTCATAGCTTTAGTTGGGTTGGTCTTCACTTGGACTGGCTTGGTCTTCACTTGTACTTCACTTGTATGAGTCATTACATGTATCGATCTCTGGAAAATAACTAGCTCAACATGAGCTGACTAGTACAGGACTCAAGTAAAAAAAATAATTTATATGAACTAAGCTTTATTACAAATGGACTCAGATATGACTAAGTAATCCACAGAGGATTTAGAAGCCTCTGTCTTATTCTGGTGCCTCTAGTGTCCCCACCAAATCAGATCTGGATGCACCTGGAGGACGAGGAGCACACCACTTTCATCACCGACCAAGGAACATACTGCTACAGGATGATGCCCTTTGGCTTGAAGAATGCTGGGGCCACATTCCAGCATCTGGTCAACAGGTTCTTCAAAGACCAAATTGGCTGGAACATGCAGGTGTACGTGGATGACATGCTTGTCATGAGCAAGCCAATCTCGGACCACATCGTCGACCTCGTCGAAGCTTTCCAAAAACTTCAAAAATACCAGATGAAATTAAACCCAGCAAAGTACACTTTTGGAGTGGCAGCAGGAAAATTCCTTGCCTTCATGGTCACCTAGAGGGGCATTGAAGCAAACCTGGAGAAGGTCCAGGCGATCGTCGACATGGAGCACCCAACATCTAAGAAGTAAGTCCAGCGCCTAATGGACCAGGTTGTAGCTCTGAGCCGATTCATCTCGAGATCAACTGACCACTGCCTTCCCTTCTTCAAGGCACTGCACAAAATGCACGCCTTCACTTGGATGGAGGAGTGTAGAACGGCCTTCGAAGAATTGAAGGAGTTCCTGGCATCTCCGTCGTTGCTCTCCAGACCGGAGGAAGGAGAGGAGCTCCTACTCTACCTGGCAATCACACCAGGGGCTGTCAGCTCAGTCCTCGTCCATGCAGATGAGGACGGATCTCAAAAGCTAGTATACTACACCAGCAAAATCCTCCATGATGTGGAGATCAGGTATACTCTCTCTGAGAAACTCATTTTTGCTCTAATAATGTCTGCTAAGCGCCTCAAGCCGTACTTCCAAGTACATCCCATCATGGTCATGATGGATCAGCCGCTGAGGACCATACTTAGCAACCCCAAGACCTCTGGACGACTGGCCAAGTGGTCCCTGATGCTGAGCGAGTTCGACATCGCATATCGATCGAGGTCGTCATAGAAGGCTCATGTCCTAGCCAACTTCCTAGTCGAGTGCACGAGACTCTTCGAGGAGCCAAAGCAGACAATCCCGGAGCATCAAGTTGAGCCCGAAGCAGAGGAGGAGCCTTGGATCCTCCATGTCGACGGTGTGTCCAACGCCGGTGGGAGCAGAGTAGGCATTATCCTCGCCAACAGCAATGGGATCATGGTAGAATGTGCTCTCCATTTCAAATTCGCCGTGACAAACAACCAGGTAGAGTATGAGATGCTCCTCACAGGCCTAAGGGTCTCCCGCGAGCTGGGCATACAAAGCCTAAAAGTCTTCACCGACTCCCAACTAGTGGCCGGACAAGTCTTTGGAGAATATGAAGCAAGAGATCCCTAGATGATTAAGTACCTGGCACGAGTCCGCTCAGGCACGGTAGGTTTTCGATACTTCAGCATCTTCCATATCGCCCGCGTGGAGAATGCTCACGCGGACATGCTGTCGAAGCTCGCGACCTTGCTGGACTCTTCGCTAGGGTGAGCCCACATCAAGTACCTTGAGAGTCCAAGCTACGAAGCTCCTGAAGAGGTGCACCAAGTCACCTTGGAGCCGAGTTGGATGGATAGGTACATCAGATACATAATCGATGGCACCTTACCAGAGGATCGCATAGAAGCCGGTCTCATCAAGAAGAAAGCCTCCTAGTTTGTCCTAATGGAAGGGCAACTCTATCGCCAATCCTACTCCTACCCGCTCCTGAAAGGCCTGAGGCCCACAGAGGTAGCCTTCATACTCTAAGCGATACACATTAAGGCCTCTATGGCAACCATGTGGGAGGAAGGACACTAGCATACAAAGCTCTCCACCAGGGGTACTTCTGGGAGACCATGAGGGAGGATTCCACTGACTTTGTGAAGAGGTGTGATAAATGCCAACGCCACGCTCACATACAGCATCGATCGGTGGCGCCGCTCTCCTAGCTCTCGACCCCTTGGCCTTTTGTCCAGTGGAGAATGGACATCTTAGGGCCATTTCCCCCTACACCAGGATAGTGGAGATTTCTGCTGGTGGCTATTGACTATTTCACCAAGTGGGTGGAAGCAGAGCCACTAGCATGGATCACGAAAGCCAAGGTCTGCCAGTTCTTCTAGAAATCGATCATCTACCGCTTCGGGCTCCTACACTGCATCATCACCGACAATGGGCGGCAATTCAACAACCGGGAGTTCGAAGGGTTCTATGCCGAGCACGGCATCCAACACCACTTCAGCTCGGTAGCCCACCCTCAAACAAACGGTGAAGCCGAGGTGACCAATCAGACCATCCTCCAGGGACTCAGGACCAGGTTGGACTGGGCCAAAGGCAAGTGGGCAGAAGAACTTCCGAGCATTCTATGGGCCTATCACACAACGCCCAAAATGGCCATGGACAAAACACCTTTCAACCTTGTCTTCGGTGCTAAGGCCGTCGTCCCAGTTGAGCTCGGCATGCCCACACTGTGGGTGTAGCAGTATGACGAAGCACAGAACCCGGCGCACCTCCTACTCAACCTGGACCTCTTTGAAGAAACCAGGGACAAAGCTTGGCTCTAGATGGCAGCATACCAATAATGAGTGGCCCGGTACTACAACGCGAGGGTAAGGCCAAAGGTCTTCCGACATGGCAACCTGGTGCTGCGTCGAGTCGAAGCGTCTCAACCCCGGGAGTGTGACAAGCTCTCACCGAACTGGGAAGGCCCTTACAAGGTTATCGAAGCTCTTCCACATGGAGCCTACTATCTCAAGGATCTGGACAGTGCAAGATTTTCACGAACATGGAACGCCTGCAACCCGAGAATATACTATCAGTAGTGTAAGGCTCTCTCCTAATAATCATAAAGATTTTCCTTTGTATAAATCACTCTTTGCCTTGCAGGAGTATCGCCCCCCAGCCCAAGGCCTGGCACACCCAAGCTTGGAGTCCAACTCTCTGGCACTCAAGCCCGGAGCCTAGCTCTTCGGCACTCAAGCCTGGAGCCCAACTCTCCGGCATTCAAGCCTGGAGCCCAGCTCTCTGACACTCAAGCGCGGAGTCCAGTTCTCTGGCATTCAAGCCCGGAGTTCGGCTCTCCAGCATTCGAGCCGAGCCCAGCTCTCCAGCACTCAAGCCTGGAGCCCAGCTCTGCGGTATCGATAATGTAAGGTCTACCCTCATTAACAATTAAGATTCTCCTTGTGCAAATCCTTTTTGCCTTGCAGGGGAATCATTGCCCGGCCCCAGGCCTGGCACTCAAAGCCCGGAGCTCATGCCCCTTTGGCACCAAAGACCGGATCCTGCTCCGGGACCAGGAGCCTAGCTTCCTAGCATTCAAAGCCTAGATCTCATGCCCCTTTGGCACCAAAGACCGGACCCTTCTCTGGCACCAGGAGCCTAGCTTCCTGGCACCCAAAGCCCGGATCTCATGCCCCTTTGGCACTAATGACTGGACCCTGCTTCAGCACCAGGAGCCTAGCTTCCTGGCATTCTATGCCCGGATCTCATGCCCCTCCGGCACCAAAGATCGGACCCTGCTCCGGCACCAGGAGCCTAGCTTCTTGGCACTCAAAGCCCGGATCTCACGCCCCTCTGGCACCAAAGACCGGACCCTGCTCTGGCACCAGGAGCCTAGCTTCCTGGCATTTGAAGCCCGGATCTCATGCCCCTCCGACACCAAAGACCCGACCTTGCTCTGGCACCAAGAGCCTAGCTGCCTGGAACTCAAAGCCCGGATCTCACGACCCTCCGGCACCAAAGACTGGACCCTGCTCTGACACCAGGGCCCAAGCTTCCTGACGTTGGGTAGAGCAGAGGGATCTTCGCAGTCACTTCACCCCCAAGCTGGGCATGACCAAGAAGGTCGAGAACTCCTCCCTTAACTTTTCACTTATTCGGGGATCCGAAGGAAGGATCACCCGGGCGCTCGATACTTCAAGTCCGCGCACCCACACAGGTACATGCATCCAGATGATCGAGAAGGGGGAAGGAGACACTTGCAACACAAAGATGCGAACAAAGAAAAGAGACTAGTCAAGTCAGTTGAAAGTAGTTTTCATTACTTGGCAAAATGGCACATTATTACTGGGCCCCGACATGCCGGGTAGCCTTGGTCAAAAAAAGAAAGAGAGGGGTTACATCAGCTACGGACCCTTACTCTCCTCAGTCGGTGCCTTCCTCGGACGATGTCCGGTTGGGGCCTCACCCTCTCCAGCCTCCAGGGCTGGGGCCTCTCCTTCAACCGCCACCACCAGCGGGGCCGGTTCAATTATGGCTGCACGCTCCTCTGCTGGCAATGGTGCGGGAATTAAAGGTGTTCTCCTCATGCTACCCGGAAGATGAAAGCCGGCCATCTACTTCTCCGTGATGATACCGTGCAGCAGGGACCGGCAGTATGCAAAGCCCTTGAAGAAGGAGTCCATCACCGCCTCCTTGAAGTTGAGCTTGAATCCCGGGGAAGCCTTATAGCTGGCGATCGCCTCGATCGCCTCATTCCTAGCAACTTCTGCCCTGCTGGTCGCCTCGGCTGCCTCCATTCCTATAGCCTCAGCCCAACGGGCCGCCTCGGCCGCCTCCTTTTTCGAAGCCTCTACTGAGCGGATGGTCACAGAGACCTTCTCCTTTACTCCGGCTGCTTTCTGCTCAGTGGCAGTGACCTTCTTCTCGGTGGAGGCAGCTCGCTCCTTCGTCGCCTCCAACTCGGCTCCGAGCTCCTTTAGCTGGGTCATTTTGGCCTTGAGATCCTCCTCAAGCTCCTTCGAGAGCCGCCTGGTGCTCGTGACCTTGCCCCAGAGCCCCTTGATCTTCATGTTGGCCTCCCAGGCCTCGTCATGCATCCATTTCATTTCTGCCCTCGAGGATTCAAGCTTCACATCTCGTTCCCTGTCCCTCCTGGTCCAAGTGAGGCAGTAGTCATGGATGAGTAAAAGCTCCGTGCCTTGCTGCATCGAAAAGAGTGTCAATCTCAAGGATAGGAAAAGGAAGAGGGGGCGAGGCAAGGTATGGAAGTACTTACAGTGAAGAGGTGGGAGAAAGTGGGGCTAATTGCATCACCCAGAAGCTTCCCGGCCTTCTCCCTCGGTCACACCATTGGACAGCAAAGTCCATCATGTGCTCGGCAAGGGTCGAGTCCTTGACCATGGAAATGTTGGGTGCAAGCTTGAAAGGCACCTAACGATAGTCCCTGCCCTTCTTGCTCGCCATCGACACAGGGTCACCCACCCCCTCAATAGGAGAAGATCTGGTGCGGGCTGAGGGCTCGGCACCACTTTAGATGGCGTCGCTGACGTTGGCCCCGCCCTTTCTGGTTCTCTATCCTCCTCAACCTCGATGATCTTTGGAGAGGAAGGTGCCATCGCAGTGGCAGCAGATCTGGCCTGGGCGACCACTTCAGGTTTTTGGGTCGGAAGTAGATTGTGCTGTCTCGGGGGTTCGGGGATGGGCTCAGCGACACTCCCGCTCATCTCGGGAGCGGGCTCGACTGGCACGGTAGGTACAGATCTCGCCCCACTATCTACTCGAGCCCTCTTTGGGGCGGGCTTGCCGACCCCCTCTGCTTGGCCCCTCTCCTTAGAGAATGAAAGGAGCTCTTCCATGAAGAATTTTATGCCTGCACCAAGAAAGAAGACATCAGTTTTGAGTAAAAAAGAGAGAGAGAGAGAAAAAAAAAGGAAAAGAAAAAAAGATGAAGTTCGAGCTGAACTCACCCAATGCTTGTATTGGGCTGACTCCGGCCTCGAACAAATTCTGCTCTGATAGCAGAACCTCGAGTGAAGGGATCTGAGTGGAGTGGAGCTGGTCATAAACCTCTTGGTTGGCTGCCTTAACTACAGAGTTCCGGTTAGGGGTCCGATCTAGGTCACTCCAAATCCAGTCCACCCCCTCGACCGAGACAAAAAAATATCTACTCTTCAACCCTTTGATGGAGGAGGGGAGTTCGAACCTAATTCCCTTTGGACGAGAAGAAAGAGACCACCACCCCTCCTCTGTGCGATGGCGTTTCAGGATAAAAAAGGCCATGAACAAGGAAAAATGGGCAACTATCCCGTGGAACTGACATAAAATAATGAAGCAGAAGATTGTTTTAATGGCGTTTGGGACAAGTTGGGTAGGAACAAGGTGGTAGTTGTTCAAAACTGAGAGAAAAAATGGATGAAATGGGAATCGGAGGCCCCCCGTGAGAGTTTCCTCGTAGAGGGCAATCCAGCTCGGACTGTTGGAGGTGACCCGATCTCCCGGCGAGGGATCGAGAGTCGAATAGAGTCAGGAATACCATAGGTCTCCCGGATGGTCGCGAGCTCCGCAGCAGTGATCATCGAAGCAATCTCGTCGAGACCTATCAACCGAGGAGGATCAGGGACATGCTCAAGTGGAGGAAGAAGATGAAGTGGAGGGGAAGACACAGGTTCCCTAATCACTTCCCCCTAGGCATGGGTCTCCTGCTAAACTCGAAGTGCACTGTGTCCTCCTCCTCATCAGAAGAGGAAGGCAGCCTCGGCTTGGAAGGCCCGGCCTCATCGTGGTTGGATATGGGGCGGAAGTTTGGGTCGAAGCGGGACATTGGGAAGAAGATGGAAGCAAAAGGCAGAGAAAAAAGAAGACAGGAGAAGACGGACATGAGTCCAAGGAAGAACCTAGCCCTAAGGGAGGTCTCTACTCAGCCGGGATAGGGAGGAAGGAGACTAACCTGGCAAACTTGGAAAGACAAAAATAGCTGGGGGAGCGAAGGTAGAACTTCGGTACGATGGCGGGCATGCAGGATTTGAAAGGGGAGGTATTTTAGGAAAGATTGCCTTTTCTTTCTAAGTGACCAGCACCCAACTATACCGTTACAACCTCGACCGATGGATTCGCACCACGCGTCATCAATCGGTGAGGCTGGCATTCTATTTCGACTGCGATTGCTCTAAATTCCATGCTCGCAATAACTACTCCTCGAACGTGTCCACATGGCTCCCCTAGATAGGCTGGAGAAATCATTCCATGAAGCACCGGTGATCGTGGCCATCATTGCACCGGATCCTTACCTTTACATGTCAGCATTGCATTTACTCCCTTCGCCTCGAGTGCCCCATGACAAACGGGACTTGGGAGTGGAGGGCAAATGACGTGGTAGCTTGCCGATGTGTAATCCCTGTCAGATGCCATGTCAGAGAAAGCTTCCATGCCAGACACTCCTCCTCGGACTCCTTCGTCGGGCTGAGCTCCTTCATAATTTTGGGACGGCCCATCGAAACTGAGCTCCATCCCCCGCTAGGTCGCTCCCACAAGCTTGGGATACCTAGGCCAGAACCGAGCGACCTCCAACACCAGATTGAGCCCCTCCGAGGCCGAGCCCCCCAGGCCGCAGTCGAGCCTAGCCCTCCTTCGCCGAGGCTGAGCCCCTCCAAGGCGGAGCCCTCTGAGCCGGAGTCGTGCCCTGCCCTCCTCCTCTAGATTGAGCCCCTCCGAGGTCGAGCCCCCTGGGCTGGAGTCGAGCCTAGCCCTCCTCCACCAGGTCGAGCCCCTCTGAGGTCGAGCCTTCTGGGCTAGAGTCGAGCCCTGCCCTCCTCCACCAGGTGGAGCCCCTTCGAGGTCGAGCCCCCTCAAAGTCGAGTCCCCTGGGCTGGAGTCGAGCCCTGCCTTCCCAGCTCGAGCCCCACCTTGGACGAAGGCGCCGATGGTCGGAGGAGTGATGCCACCCTCCCTAGACGCTAGTGAGTCACCCGAGGATCACAAAGAGGTGCCCACCAGGCCATAATAACTGCCTACAGCTACCACTTACACCAAAAAAAGAAGCTCCCCAATCAAGATGCCATACTCTCCACCAACTGCCTACACCACCCGAAAGAGGAAGTCATCTAGGAGATTTGAATCCCGAGAGCGGCGGCCTCCCAATCGAGGCCCTGCTAGGTTTCCCAGAATGGAGCGATCGGAAAGAATGTCAGAGTGCACAGCAGGTTCCCTTGTCATGAACCAGGAAAGACATCCCATCCAACACCACCACACGTGCCTGCCGGTGGGGGAGATCCAGAGGTAAGCATTTAGCAACCACCTGGGCTTAAAAGAGCCATCGACGGCCCCAAAGCGAAGGTAAGCAAGCCAAACATACTCAAATACACTGAAGCAAGTGAGGGAGAGGAGGCCACACAGGAGAACCACCAAGAAGACTGAGAGTTAAGACTACCGGAGATCCATGGAAAGGATCACCCGGACACAGCCATCCGGCTTCCATTCACCTTGGCCACCACTTCTCCTAGCTCACTTACACCCTATCCACACATTATTCACTCCTCCTAGTGTGGAGTCCACCTCAGGGGCTCGACCAGGAGGATCTGTTCTCCTGGATCATCACTGACTTGACCGTCGGAGTGTCCCTACCTAAATCCCTGATCCAGGCCTCTAATCTTATTTTGCAAGTCTCGAAGATCTGGCCAGTCCCAAAGAGATGAGGGACGATCCGACGCTAACAGCAGCTACGGGCCATGACAATCTTGGCGGCAACAAGGCTTATAATGGCTAGTTCCAGAACTTGGAATTTGAATCCAAGAACTCCAACAATCAAGTATCACATCTCAACAGTCTACAATGACTAAAACTACTTGAGAATAGTACAAGACACTATAAATGAAGAATTAGGACAACTTTTGAATAGAGTATGCTTATTTTGAATATCAAAGAGACCTTGAGAGTAAGAGAGCACTAAAGAGCATTCAAGATAGTCTTCAAGTCATCATCAACTCTCATCAGAAGCTTGAAGCAATCATTGAAGAAGTTAAAGAAGCCATTCAAGTGCATTGAAGTGAAATCAATAAGGCTTCTCTTGAGCTACATCGGTAACCATCCAACAACATCTATTTGTCATTTCGTTGCTTTCTCTTTACAATTTTTTTTCTGAATTGTTGGGTTATCGGTGAGCCCGGTTTAAAAACCAAATAGGTTCTTGGTAATCTTGGTAAAACCAAGTATTAGGTTCTTGGTGATCCTGGTAAAACCAAGTGTTGGGTTCTTTGGTGAGCCCAGTTTATAAACCAAAGGGAGTTAGGTTTGGATCGTGAGCTTGTTAAAATAATCCGACGGTATTCCGGTGGGGGATATAGTGAAAATTTCAAGTGGTACTCTTGGATAGTGGACGTAGGAGCGGGTTGCTCCGAACCACTATAAATTTCTTTTATTTGTGTTGTGCTTTCTCTAATTACTTGCGCTTCTACTTTTAATTATTTGAACCACAGCACTTAACACTCCAAATTCCTTTTTAAAAAATACATACTTGATTTAATTTTTAAATTTCCAATTCACCCCCCTCTTGGAAAAGCCACCTGGGCAACACTTTCATATTTTTGGTTGTAAATGCTTTGTATCGAATAATGAAAAGGATAACCTTGAAAAATTTGATGCAAATTTGATGAAGGGATATTTCTTGGTTATTCAACTTCAAGCAAAGCATATAAAATTTTTAACAAAAGAACATTAACTGTAGAAGAGTCTATTCATGTAATATTTGATGAAATTAACCCCTCACCTTCTAGAAAAGAAGAGTGTATTGATAATGATGTAGATACAGTCGACAAAGCAATGAAGGACATGAGCTTAAAGGACAAACAAGTAGAAGAAGGAGATGAAATGGTAAGTAAAGAGCATGATGATTTGCCTAAGGAATGGAGGTATGTACATCACCATCCCAAAGAATTAATTATTGGAGATCTATCTGAAGGTGTTAGAACTTGATCTTCACTTAGAGATGTAAATGATTATCTTGCTTTTATCTCGCAAATATAACCTAATTACATAGAAGAGGCTGAAAATGATCCAAATTAGATGATGGCTATGCAAGAAGAACTTAATCAATTTAAAAGAAATAATGTATGGATCTTAGTAGATAGACCCTCTGAACATCCTGTTATAGGCACTAAATGGATATATAGGAATAAATTAGATAAAAAAGGCAATGTAATTAGAAATAAAGCTAGATTAGTTGCCAAAGGATATAACCAAGAAGAAGGAATAGATTTTGATGAAACTTATGCACCAGTAGCTAGATTAGAAGCCATTAAACTATTATTTGCATTTGTTTGCTACATGAACTTCAAATTATTTCAAGTGGATGTGAAAGGTATATTTTTAAATGGTTACATTTTTGAAGAAGTTTTTGTAGATTAACCCCTCGGATTTGAAAACCATGCCTTACCTAACCATATTTTCAAACTCAATAAAGCATTATATGATTTAAAACAAGCACCTAGAGCATGGTATGATAGGTTAAGTAAATTCTAGCTTGAAAATAATTTTATTAGAGGTAGTATAGACACAACGCTATTCATTAAAAGAAAAAGATGATGATATGTTAGTTGAACAAATTTATAAATATGATATAATTTTTGATGCAACTAGTGAAGTTTATGTGGAGAATTTGCTAAGCTAATGCAGGGCAAATTTGAAATGAGCTTAATGGATGAGTTGACCTACTTTCTTGGACTTCAAATTAAGCAAACAAAAGAAGGAACACTTATCAACCAAGCTAAGTACATCAAAAAGATTCTTAAGAAATTTGGTATGGAGTCAGCTAAAGAAATTGACACACCCATGAGCCCCACCTGCAGACTTGACAAGGATGAAGATGGAAACAACTTGATCAAAAGCTTTGTCCAGGTATGATTGGATCATTGTTGTACTTAACTGCCAGTAGACCTGATATCTTATTCAGTATTTGTATATATGCTATATTTCAATCTAATCTAAAAAAATCATATATACTTTCTCTTAAAAGAATTTTAAGATATCCAAAAGGAACAAATAATCTAGGTCTATGGTATTCTAAACAATCATCCTTAGAATTAATTGGATACACTGATGTTGATTAAGGAGGATACAAAATAGATAGAAAAAGCACTAGTGGCACATGTCAATTTCTAGGATTAAACTTCATCTCATGGCACTGTAAGAAACAAAACTCCATGGCACTATCTACTGCTAAGGCAGAATATATGGCTACAGGGAGTTGTTGTGCTCAGGTGTTATGGATTAAGAAACAACTAGAAGATTATAGTGTTATTCAATCTAAAATTTTTATCAAATGTGATAACAAAGTGCTATTAATTTAACAAAGAATCCAATTCAGCATTCAAGAACAAAGTACATAGAAATTATACATCAGTTCATTAAAGATCATGTACAAAATGGTAACATTGAACTTGATTTTGTTTGTATCGAAAAATAATTAGCTAACATCTTTACTAAACAACCTAGTGAGGATAGATTTAGAATGATTAAAGAAGAATTAGGACTTTGTGATCCTTTTTAGAACTTTGACCTAAATTCTTCAAAAAATTAAAGAAAACTCATCTAGACGACCTCCAACACTTTTTAAGTCATTTAGACACCATTCTTAGTGTTTTTCTATGCTTAAAAATCTTTTCCAAAATTTTTAGAGCCTTTCTTGTAGTTTCCAATCGAGCAGACTCGAGTTGTGAGACCTATTCGGGCCGAGCTGACTCGAGTGACAGATCTACTTAAGAAACCCATCATGCCCTAGTTTCCATTTCCCTCGTATCCCTCATTATTGAACTTAAGCCCAAGTAAGACTTTCCCTCTTAGCCTTAGAAACCTTCCCCACTATTCCATTCACTCCAAATCCACCTCGTTCCCTTGATTCGTGATCTATGGCCCCTAGAAAAGCCATGACAAAAAGGAAAAGGCAAGGGCCGGCTCCCAATTTGGAAAATGTGGAGAAGAGATCTAAAAGGAGATAGGAAGAGCTGACTCCCCAAGAAGAATAAGAGCTTGTTCCTCCTCAAAGGTAGATTATTCCAATGGGGAACAAGGAAATCACTTCAGGTAGGAAAATCAACTTTGATTTCCTTGAACAAGAGCATTTTAGAATTGGTGAGTGGCTTAAGAAATAGAATTGGAAGTTTTTATGTACTTTGTGCACTTCGACATACCCTACATTGGTTAGATCTTTCTTTGAAAACCTTTTCCTTGGAATAAACCAGCTTTTGTCCACTGTTAAAGGGATTACCATTTCTATAGATGAGGATAGATTGAGTAAGGTTTTGTAGATGCCTAGGAGTGGTAAATATTACTTGAATATTAAAGATTTGCAGATGCCTAGGAGTGGTAAATATTACTTGAATATTAAAGATAAGCAAGGGGCATTTTAGGCTTTTTTAGAAAGAAGAAATGTTAAAGGCATCTCAAATTTGCAAGCTAATAAGTTATCCCTCAAGATGCGACTGCTTCATAATATCATCAATCGAGGCTTCCTTCCCAGGACAAGACGTTTCGATTGGCTTAGTGAGAGGGATATGATGTTCATGAGGTTTATGATTAAGGGGGAGGCCCTCAATCTACCCTTTTTTATGATGACTCATTTTCATGATGCAGCCAGGAGGGCTAGGGCATGTCTGCCCTATGGCATGGCATTCACTTTGTTATTCTAGGATTTTGGGGTAGATCTCATTGGTGAGGACCATAGACCATTACTCCAAACTGACAGGTACTCTGAGAAATCCCTACATAGGATAGGATATCATCGAGTTGAGGGAGTGTGGATGTGGAGAGTATCAGGTCAGAGGACTGTTCACACTAATGATTCTGATGATGAACTTGAGGATATAGAGGTTACTACGCATACTGGAGCTAATGAGGACGAGCATGGTGATGTAGCAGGGCTTTAGAGCCAGCTTCTACTACACCACCTCAGTCAGCCCCCTCGGAGCCTAGCACAGGTGGACCACAGTCTGAGTCAGAGCAGTTGAGGATTCTGAGAGAGGACATCATAGCTCTTAAGTCTGATCTTCAGATAGTGAGGGCATAGATACACTCCTGGATTGACCAGCTACAGGTTGAGGTCAGGGACGGGTTCAGCCAGATCTTTGCTGCATTGCACACTTCAGCTAGACCCTCCATGCTAGCAGACTCACCTCCACCTCCAGATGATGATGTTCGATAGGACTTTCAGTAGGCTGGTGAGCATTCAATAGATACTCATGTCTTAAAGATACTAGCAGCAGAGAGAGCAACCGGAGTAGTGCACTTTTGACACTCCTGCCACTCAGATCTTGTCAGAGCTATTTGATGCTTTCACTGACCAGCAAACTTCACTACTTTCAGATACTTTTCCTGAGTCTGAGCCTCCCATAGTGCCCATTCTAGATTCTGCTCCTACGCACCTAGACCTAGAGATAGAGCTAGATCAAGAGTACCTATTGCTCCTACCCAGACTAGATTTAGAGATCTTAGATCGAAGCCTATGAAGATTGTAGTTTCATCTTCTGTATTAGAGATATGCTCTTCTTCTAGTGAGGAAGAAGAAGACTAGGTCTTATTAGATCTCATTTTTATATGTTGGCTGTATCAGCCACTTTTTGTATCAAAACTTGATATATATATATATATATATATATATATATATATATATATATATAGATATGTTTGCTTTGTTATCCATCTTGTTGAGCAATTTATACTTTACTGAATGATACTTAAACTCTTTTATTATCTTGATATATAACTTTTTTATAGGGGGAGTAATGTTTAACCTTTTTTGTTGATGAAAAAAAGGGGGAGTAGTAATAATGATGCATGGAAAATAGAAACATCATGACAAATATTTTATGTGATGTAAGCATGGAAAATGGACAATGTATGGGAAGTAGTATTATGGAAAATGTAATGAGATGCATGTATATGTGCAAGAAAATGATTACAAACTTTTACAATTTTGCAGATTCTTTCAAATTATGACTCTTTTATGAAAATTAATTGAAAAAGGGAGTTTATATCATTAAAGATTGACAAAAATTATAATGAGCCTTGATACTTCACTAAATAACTTTGATACTTCAATTAACTTGTAAAACAACTTTGATACTTCAGTTGATTTGTAAAGTGAAACTCTATGCTTTGAATTGTTTGGTATGGCACACTGAATAGAATATTCTAGAATCATTTACATTGATACATTTCCCTCTGATATAATTGCAAATATAAAGAACTTACTCTTTCCATGCCTAGTATTTTGTCATCATCAAAATGGGAGAGATTGTTGACCCTTGGAATGATTTTGATGATAACAAAATATTGGAGTATGTATTTGATACTAATGATCTTTAAGTGTTTGAGAAGTTTTTGTAGGACAATTTACATGGTCAATCATTCACTCTACATTTCTAGGACCAATGTAATAAATTCATGTACACAAAGAAAAGTTTCATATATTTGTGAGCCCTAAAGACTTTTTGAATGTATATTCTTATAAAAAGGGGCAAAATTATTGTAAAGTTAAGTATAAATATCTTAGATTAGGTTTAGAAGTTGTTGGAAGTTGTTTGGAAGAAGTTTGGAGAAGTTTGAAGTAATTTGGAAGCTTTTGGAAGCAAGTTCACTCGAGCCGACTCAGTTTTAAGAGCTGATACATTTCCATGGCACGATACGGCATGGCATAGAAAGTTTTAAGTTTAAGCCATCCAAGCCGACTCTTCCAAAACTATGAAAAATGAGTTTCTGAGATTTCTGGCATCTAAGCTGACTCAATGGAATCTGAACCGACTCTTTCAGAATTGCTGAACTACTGGACTGAGCATCCGAGCCGACTCAATTTTCTGGTTCTGCAACAGTAATTGCTAGTTCTAGAATTCAAATTTCTTGTGTTTTAAAGCTTCTAACGACTAGATTTTGATTTCCAAGGCACTCCAATGGCCATATCTATCTCGAAATACTTCAAGAGGCTATGAATGCTGGATCTAAATAAGTTTTGAACAACTTTTATGAGGGTATTGAATATTCTAAGTGCTTTTCAAAAGAAAGAACTCAAGCTCTTCAATAACTCCTAACCAATTTCTTGAGTCAATCATTGAAGACGTGTGAAAGCCTTAAAGAGCATTGAAGAGGCATTGAAGAAGGCTTCATTAAGAGCTTCAACTACAACCAATCAAATCTTTGGGTTTGTTTTTAGTGTTACTTCCTTTATAACTCTATTTTTGAATTGTTCCAAGTACAGTAGGGGCTATAACTTGTGAGTTAATTTTAGATTATTGGTGAGCCTTGAAAATCAAGTTTGGGTTGTTAGTGAGCCTAGGAAAACTAATATTGTATTGGGTTTTGGATTCTGAGCCCATTGCAAAACAATCCGACTGTATTCGGGGAGAATATAGTGAAAATCCCAAGAGTGCACCTTGGGTAGTGGACGTAGGAGCTGGGTTGCTCCAAACCACTCTAAATTTGTGGTGTTTGTGATTATTCTCATCTTTGCTTGTACATTTGCTTCCGCACACAACACTTAATACACTTCACTCACCACACAAAAATTTCAAAGGCACATACTTGTCAAAAAGTTTTCAAACCCAATTCACCCCCCCTCTTGGGTTGGCCAACTGGGCAACAGTAAGTTTGTTGTGCTATCCATAAGGCTTGTTATGAGGACAAATATGATAATATCTTGGTGCATAAGATGTGCTTATGGCATATTTTAATATATATTACTTTGTTGTGCTATCCACAAAAATAATATTATTTCAAATATGACTATATGAAAATGAAGGGTCAGACTTAACTAGAATACTGTAGTTTACTGTACTATCCTCAAGGCTATAGTATTTTAAAGGCAAGTTATGTTGAGAATTACAGGAGATGCAATTGGAAAGGTTTTCCAACATTTGAACTCACTAGAATCTGTTGTACTATCCACAACAAATCTTTGAGAAATTAGGATCTCAACCCCATTAAGAAACCAGATTCAGATTTTTTCTCATATGCCTTAAAGAGGGCTATGGTATATGATAAAATAGTGGGAGTAATAACTTGACTAAAAGACCTCATATACATGTCATCATGAATAGGTTTGCTAATTATGTTTTTCTTAATACATGTAGATTAAACTCTACATTATGGCTTCTGCACTCTCATTATAATGCATTCTTTATATGAACAAATTGACTGATCCCAATTACATGAATTGGTTAAGGAACTTGTGCATAATGCTTGCATAAGAGAAAGTTTTATATATTTTGGATGCTCCTGATCTTTGTCCGGTCAGTAAAGATGTTTCTAAGGAGGAGAAGCCACATATAACATGTGGCAAAAAGATAGCATGACTATCAATGTATTATGTTAGCCTCCATGAATAATGAATTATAGAGGCAATGCAAGAAAATGGATCCTAGCTTCATATTGTTTAATTTAAAAGAACTTTGATGATACTGTGATGAGATCATATATATCTCCCTACCAGATAGAATAGAATATGAGGGGTCACATATAAAAGGAGCTTGACTTGATCATGCGATTGGATCAATATGTAAGAGTTACATATTTAGAAACTATTAAATATATAAGGGTTACATATTTAGAAACTGCTAATTATGTAAGGGTCACACATTTAGCAATTTCTAATTATTAGCACAAGGGATTTAATTACAAATATTTTAGTACAATTTAGTTTAATTAAATATGAATCAAGTTCTAATTAATTTAAATCAGATTTAATTTAATTGAACTTGATCTAATTTAAGGCTAATTAGATTTAATTATTCAAGTAATACTTGGATTGCAATCTTAATTGGATTAGGGTTGCCAGTCTTTCAAATTTGACTTGAATTGGATTTAAAATTAATCCAAATCAAAGCAAAATCAAATCAAGTAGTCAACCTCCTAGTTGACTGAGTTTTTCTCTCTTATTTCATGACAAATAAAGAGAGAGGGTGCTAAAATTATTGCCCCCTTCTGTTGGTGTGGATGAAAGGGTGAAGGGGCCATACTTTGTGGCATTCCTATTTTTTTGGGAAATCTCTCTCTTCCATGTAAGGATAATAATTAGTATCATTTGAATTTGATTCAAATCATATTAGAGTCATATTTTCTCTAGATTTTTTTTAGGCATGGGATTATTTTTGTAAGGGTTTTGGTGACCAGGGCGGAAGCATTGATTTCAAAAATTTATTATGAAACCACAACCAAACCCTTAACCCAAGACCTCCTTACTAGGAATTAAAACATACAAACATGCATATATAATATAAACTAGAGTTTAGGCACCAACCTGAACCGCTAGTATCCAATCCGATGATAAAAAACCCTGATTTAGCCTTCTTCTCCACCAGGTGCCCAAACGTTCACCCTCCAATGGTGATCCACACGAAACTCAGACCAAGGAAGAACTCCTTCTTCAAGTTGCTTGGATAAGTGGAACTCTTTCGGCAGCCTTTGGTCTATTGACCACTATAGGACACCCTGTCCTAATGTAGGGCACTAAAGACACTCTCCAAACCACTCTCGATTTTAGGACAATCCTCCTCTAGGATCCCTTAGGCTTATGTCCTAAAACAAAGCCTTGTCCTAGTAGAAAAGACCTTGTCTTAACAAGACAAGTCTTGTCTTAAAGAAAGGAGGGAGAGAGAGACACTTAGAATAATACTTCGGTGGAATTCTTATTTCAGACTCATTTCACCCCCCCTATTTATAGATACAAGAGGGGCGTGTGATATGTCCTCCCATCAACTTATCATATATGATTTTTCAAGACCGAAGAGAAGTTATTTAGCTTGAAAAATCATATCTAATAAGCCCACTAATGCACCAAAGGCTTTATTCACATCCCTTCTTTTATCTGGACGAATTCTCACTTGCCACATGTCAATTACCGGTCCCTAGGATGTCAAGATGTGCCTCTTCAATCTCCAAACATTGGAGATTATAAAGAGTCTTGATAGCAGAAGGACTCTCCATTAGAATCGCGCGCCACATGAAGAGTTGCGACTCTTAATGCACCGTGCGCACCATCCTTATTCCATGCAAGTTTCAAAGAATGTTGACCAGTCAAAACATAGGTAATATGGGTGTTATTGGAAAGAGCATAAAATTTCCTTTCTGACCATATAAATTATATTCAAATCAGAGATCTATAGCTCATTCTGTGCCCTTTTGAAGTTAATGTATCATTTAGGTACCAAGAGTCCCATGCCATTGGGACTCTTCATGTATGGCACCTAAAATACCCTTAAATCCAAATTAAAATCAGATTTAGCTCTGATTAGGCTAGCCCCACTTAGGACTCAACCTAATTTAGGTTTCCCATAATTAGGTTAGCCCAATTAGCAAGCAACCGGACCCAATCCAATTGGGTTAGGAATTTGGTTAGCCTACATATGCTAGTATGTAATCCGGCTAACCAATTAGGATCCTCTGACCCTAATTAAATCATGAATGACTCCCTTGGCCAAGTCTCTATTGTGTGTGACCCATTGGGTTCCACATCTACCTAGCAATAGGTTTAGGTTTGAGCCGATTCGATCCGATCGAACCCGATTGACCTAATTAGGTCAAATTGGCTCACCTAATTGTCCAATTCGAATGACACATCGAATTGACTCATAAAAGCAAATCAATTAGTTCATAAAGACCTACAAGACAAGATTGACATCTAGCAATGTATCATGCCTACCCAGAAGATGAGAAATTTTGGTGGATTTACCAAAATACCCTTCAGTGTTGACTTACCGGGCAATTCAGTCCTTCGATCTACTTGCACCCTGAATATGACTATGGATATGGATACTTGTCAAATCCAGTTTCATATTCATTCCTTGCTCAATCTGATAATGATGATTTATTAATGAACCATTAGAAACTATTTCTAATGTTCATACTTTAATCAAAGATTTTTCGAATCTTCATTTGATTGAAATCATCTGGATGCGCTTCCCTCTTACTAGGGTTGATCGATTCCTTTTTGACCTACTCACAACCTCCATATGCAATCCACCATACCCAGTATCACCCCATGCATTACTCAGTGTCATGATTGAGTGTGAACCAAAGTATGGATTCATGCATACAAGGTACCATGGCAGTCTCAGGTCAAAGGACCACATGCACTACTCCCACTATGAGAACTATCTATTGACAAACAGATAAGGTTCCATTAGATGTTCTCAAGCTGGATCCATTCAATGAACTCATTCTCTAATGAGCACCCACATCCTAGTATTAGTGTCAAACACAAGTGACTATGAGATCAGTTACCCTCTTCACCAAGCATACATAGGATATGCTGGTTTTATCAAAAACATTGATCCCCTACTCAATATCCCATCGACCATGAATATTCTAGATTAGGGTTTTAAGGCTTTAGGTCTCACTGGTATGATCTCATCATAACCCTAGAACCATAGCCCTAATCTATTGGGTTCATCATATCTTAATAAAATTAATAAGACACAGCGTATGATGAAAATAAAATGCCTTTATTAATTGATAATGTCAATACACTGGTTTGGGATACAAAAGAAAATCCCATCGAAATACAATATTTCAATTGGCCTTTAGGGCATAATCCTTTCAATCTCCCACTTGCACTAAAGCCAATCGCCTTTAAATTTTAACCCCATACAATTGAGGTGACGATCAAACTCCCGCTGTTGTAGAGCCTTAGTGAACTGGTCTGCTATGTTGTTCTTTGTTTATATTCTTTTAATGCAGACTTCTTGTCTTTCAACAATCTCTCGAACGAGATGGAAGCGCCTTAGATTGTGTTTTGATTTGTGATTAGCTCTAGGTTCCTTAGCTTGAGCGACGGCTCCAGTATTATCACAGTAAAGTGATACTGGACCTTCAATCTCTGGAACAATGCCCAACTCTGAGATGAACTTCTTCATCCAGACAGCTTCCTTGGCAGCTTCACTAACAGCAATGTATTCTGCCTCAGTTGCTGAGTCAGCTACAGTCTGCTGTTTAGAACTCTTCTAGTTTACAGCTCCTCCATTTAGGGTAAAAACTTAACCTGAAATAGATTTACTATCATCTGGATCCGATTGAAAACTAGAATCTGAATAAGCTTCCAGTTTAAGATCAGATCCTCCGTATATCAGAAAAATATCCTTAGTCCTTCTCAAGTACTTAAGAATATTTTTCACAGCCTTCCAGTGATCCTCTCCTGGATCAGCCTGAAATCTGCTGGCTATACCTAAGGCATATGCCACATCAAGCCTGATACATAACATAGCATACATTATAGATCCTACAGCCGAAGCATAAGGTATATAACTCATTCTATTTCTTTCTTCAGGTGTCTTAGAAGACATCTTCTTAGAAAGATGTATGCCATGACCAATGGGCAAATAACCTCTTTTACTTCCCTTCATGCTAAATCTCTTTAGCACTTGGTCAATATACCTAGACTGGGATAAGCCTAGCATCATCCTAGATCTATCTCTATAGATCTTGATACCCAGTATATAGGATGCTTCTCCCAAGTCTTTCATGGAAAACTGTTTAGATAACCATACCTTGACTGATTGTAACATTGGGATATCATTCCCAATGAGGAGTATGTCATCCACATACAGAACCAAGAAAATTATGGCACTCCCACTAGTCTTCTTGTACACACAAGGTTCATCCTCATTTTTGATAAAGTCAAACTCTTTGATTGTCTTATTAAATCAGATGTTCCAACTCCTAGATGCTTGCTTTAATCCATAAATGGATTTTTTCAGCCTACATACCTGATTAGGTTTAGTCACCAAGACAAAACCTTTTGGCTATGACATATAGACCTCTTCCTCAAGGAAACCATTAAGGAATGCAGTTTTCACATCCATCTGCCAGATTTCATAATCATGATATGCTGCTATAGCAAGCATGATCGAATAGCTTTGAGCATGGCAACAGGAGAAAATGTTTTATCATAATCTATTCTTTGTTTTTGTCTGAAACCCTTAGCCACTAATCTGGCTTTATAAGTTTCGACTTGGCTATCTGCCCCAATCTTTTTCTTATAGACCCATTTGCATCCAATAGGGTTAACACCCTCTGGTGCATCAACCAAAGTCCACACTTGGTTGACATACATGGAATCCATTTCGGATCTCATGGCTTCCAGCCATCTATTTGAGTCCCTACCCATGACAGCATCCGTATAGGTTAGAGGCTCATCATTTTCAATGATCCGGGCTTTATTATTTTCAATAATGAACCCATACCTCTCAGGTGCATGACGCACCCTATCAGACCTACGAATAGGAGTGGTGTATTCTGGTTCTATACTAACTATGTTATTATTTGGTTGAGATGTATCTATTTGTTGAACTTCTTCAAGTTCAATATTTCTCCCACTGCCCTTTTGTAGGATGAACTCTTTCTCCAGAAAAGTGGCATGCCTACTGACAAAAACTTTTTGTTCAGTAGGATGGTAGAACATATATCCTATACTATCTTTAGGATATCTTACAAATAGACACTTATCTGTTCTAGCATCTAGCTTATGTCCAAAATTTCTTTTGACATAGGCTGGACATCCCCATATCTTAAGATACTTAAGATTGGATTTCTTACCCCTCCATATTTCATATGGAGTGCTTGAGAAAGATTTAGATGGTACTCTATTTAAGATATTAGCCACGGTTTCCAAGGCATATCCCCAGAAGGAAACAGGTAACTCTGTGAAGCGCATCATGGACCGTACCATATCTAATAAGGTACAGTTCCTCCTTTCAGCAATACCATTTAATTGTGGTGTGTAAGGAGGGGTCCATTCAGAGATAATCCCCTTTTCTTTAAGGTGATCGGGAAACTCGGTGGATAAGTATTCACCTCCTCAATCTGATCGAAGCATTTTAATATTTTTCCCCGTTTGTTTCTCTACCATACTTTGATATTCTAAAAATTTATCAAAGGTTTCGGACTTATGTTTCATAAGATACACAAATCCGTACCTTGAAAAATCATCAGTAAACATAATGAAATAAGAGTATCCACCCTTGGCCTAAGTTGTCATAGGCCCACATACATCGTATGTATGAGTCCTAATAACTCAGTTGTCCTTTCTCTATGTCCACTAAATGGAGTCTTGGCCATTTTACCCATGAGACATGTTTCATAAGTTCCTAATGATTCATAATCATAAGGATTAAGGAAGTTTTTCTTATATAACTTGCTAATCCTAGTCTCACTAATATGTCCAAGCCGACAGTGCCAGAGTAAATTATTGTTTACATCATCTCTCTTTCGTTTGTTACTTACATGAAGTATATTGTCATTAGTGGATAGAGTTAAAAGACCATTGTAAAATACGCCACAACATATAATTTCATTAGAAAAGCTGATTGAGCAACCATTGCTTATCACATTCATAGTATAACCTTGTCTAAGTAACAAGGGTACAGAAATGATATTTCTAATGACCTTAGGCATATAGTAACAATCTCTCAGCTCTAAAATCTTCCCTGAAGGTAACTTCAAGATATAAGTCCCTACGGCCTCTGCTTGGATGGACTCTCCTCCAACACCGTAGAGCTCGAAGTCTCCTTCCTTCAATACTCTAAGCCTCTGCAGCCCCTGCAATGATTTGCAGATATTATGACCACAGGTGGTATCCAATACCCAAGTATTTGAAATGGAAGAATCCAATGACAAAATAGTATGAACTTCTTTCATACCTTTTGGTGCATCCGATGCACCAGGCTTCACACCTGCAAGGTAAGCCTTGCAGTTCCTCTTCCAATGACCTGGCTTGCCACAGTGAAAGCAGGTCATCTGTCTGGAGGCCTTCTTTCCTTTCTTCTTCTTGATGCCCCTTTTTGGGTTCAATCTCCTCTTGGAACCCTTTCTGCCTGACTTCTTCTTGTTGATCCCATCCATAAGAAGAAGTGGAGCCTTATTTTTCTTTAAATGGCTCTCTGCTATTTTTAACATGTTTAACAGCTCAGGCAAGGAAGTGTTAAGTTTGTTTATATGATAATTAAGAACAAACTGTGAAAATAACTCCGGGAGTGACTGCAAGATCAAATCCTAATTCAACTCCCCATCCATAACAAAAACCCAATTGATCTAATCGAGTGATCAGGTCAATAACCATCAGTACGTGGTCTTGTACGGATGTACCTTCTGTCATTCTCGCACGGAATAACTGCTTAGATATCTCATATCTAGCAGTTCGACTATGTTCTCCATATAGCTCTTTTAGATTGAGCAGTATGGAGTTAGTGTCCATGCTATCATGTTGCCTCTGCAACTCATTGGTCATAGAGGCAAGCATGATACATTTGACAGTGAGTGAGTCATTTTGCCACATCTTATATGTGATTTTTTCCTCTTGCGAGGCATCTTCCCCTAAAGGTTCCAAGGTAGGGGTATCAAGAATGTAAGAAAGCTTTTCCTGGCTGAGTACTATCTTTAGGTTTCTTAACCAGTCAACATAGTTCGGTCCAGTCAATTTATTGGCATCAAGTATACTACGGAGTGAGAGTGAAGAGGCTATTTAGTCTACATTAACAAAGAACATAACATAAGCAAACAACCAATGTCGACAAAACATAATTAAATTAGGACTTTAACTTAATTATGTCTCCCACTATTTTATCAAGCATCATAACCCTCTATATGATGATCGAGAAACCCTAATTGGTTTTCTTAGTGGGGTTGAGATCCTAATTCCTTATAAAAGACCTTGTGTGTACACAACAAATCTTTTATAAGTTCAAAGGTAGGAAAACTCTTTCTAATTGTATCTCATACAATTCTCAACAAAACCTGGCCTCTAAAATATTAATAGCCTTGTGTGTGTACAACAAACTATAATATTTTTAGTTAAGTAAGACCCTTCATTCCTTTATAGTCATGATTGTAATAATAATACCCTTGTGTGTTCACAACAAAGTATTATATTAAATCATGCTATAAGCATCAAATGCACCAGGCCAAAATTGTGTTAGTTATCATAATAGGCCTTGTGTGTACACAACAAACCTAATACGGATCATAACATAATAATGACCTAGAATGAAGGAAGGCCTAATGTAGTGAATATTACACTAAGCATATCAATCAAGAATTAAGTTAATCTTATCGGCCAAGTAAGTGGGAGAGTAGTGGGAGTCCCCCCGTTGCTTTCCTAGACACCAATAAAAAATAGCCAGGTCAGTCAACGAAATCAATTAAAAACCACGTCCTCTTTACCGATCATGAACCACTTTTCCTAGACACCGAATGATCAACTAATCATCTTGATTATTTTGCTTTTGGTATATGATACTACAACTTAATATAATTTTAATAGAGGGCAATTCAAATAGAAGCACATTCTAATATTACCATTCATCAACCATGCATCATATATCATTTTATAATATGCCAAGTGTGTCATCATACTAGGACAACCATCTACCACATAATGGATCCACCATTATGCCAGGGCAACCTTATTTCAGTATGATGACTAGAAAGCTAAACATATCTCTATATTGGTTAAGGTTTAAGTGAAAATCCTAACCAGTGACATACATATATGCATAAACATATCAATCATATGTAACTTTAAACTTTTGTAGAGTCCTACAAAATTGGGCAACTTCAAATTTTGTAGAGTCCTACAAAAATGGGCAACCTCAAGAGTCCTACAAAATTGGGCAACTTCAAATTTTGTAGAGTCCTACCAAAATGGGCAACCTCAAGAGTCTTACAAAATTGGGCAACTTCAAATTTTGTATGATTTAGCCCTAATAAGGTGGCTCTGATACCACTGTAAGGTTTTTGGTGACCAAGGCAGAAGCGTGGATTTCAAAACTTTATTATGAAACCACTACCAAACCCTTAACCCAAGACCTCCTTACTAGGAATTAAAACATACAAACATGCATATATAATATAAACTAGAGTTTAGGCACCAACCTGAACCGCTAGTATCCAATCCGATGAAGAAAACCCTGATTCAGCATTCTTCTCCACCAGGCGCCCAAACGTTCACCCTCCAATGATGATCCACATGAAACTCGGACCAAGGAAGAACTCCTTCTTTAAGTTGCTTGGATAAGTGGAACTCTTTCGGCAGCCTTTGGTCTATTGACCACTGTAGGACACCCTGTCCTACTGCAGGGCACTAAAAACACTCTCCTAAACCACTCTTGATTTTAGGATAACCCTTCTCTAGGACCTCTTAGGCTTATATCCTAAAATAAAGCCTTTTCCTAGTAGAAAAGTCCTTGTCTTAACAAGACAAGTCTTGTCTTAAAGAAAGGACGGAGAGAGAGACACTCAGAATAATACTTCGATGGAATTCTTATTTCAGACTCATTTCACCACCCCCTATTTATAGATACAAGAGGGGCATGTGATATGTCCTCCCATCAACTTATCAGATATGATTTTTCAAGACCAAAGAGAAGTTATCTGGCTTGAAAAATCATATCTAATAAGCCCATTCATGCACCGAAGGCCTTATTCACATCCCTTCTTTTATCTGGATGAATTCTCACTTACCACATGTCAATTACTGGTCCCTAAGAAGCTAGAGGTGCCTCTTCAATCTCCAAATATCGGAGATTATGAAGAGTCCTGATAGCAGAAGGACTCTCCTTCAGAACCGTGCGCCACATGAAGAGTTGCGACTCTTCATGCACCGCGCGCGCCATCCTTCTTCCACACAAATTTTAAAGAATGTTGACTAGTCAAAACATAGGCAATATGGGTGTCATTGGAAAGATCATAAAATTTTCTTTCTGACCATATAAATTATATTCAAATCAGAGATCTATAGCTCATTCTGTGCCCTTTTGAAGTTAATGTATCATTTAGGTACTAAGAGTCCCATGCCATTGGGACTCTTCATGTATGGCGCCTAAAATGTTCTTAAATCCAAATTAAAATCAGATTTAGCTTTGATTAGGCTAGCCCCACTTAGGACTCAACCTAATTTAGGTTTTACATAATTAGGTTGCCCAATTAGCAAGCAACCGGACCCAATCCAATTGGGTTAGGAATTTGGTTAGCCTACATATGCTAGTATGTAATCCGGCTAACCAATTAGGATCCTATGACCCTAATTAAATCATGAATGACTTTCTTAGCCAAGTCTCTATTGTGTGTGACCCATTGGGTTTCACATCTTGCCAGCAGTAGGTTTAGATTTGAGCCGATTCGATCCGATCGAACCTGATTGACCTAATTAGATCAAATTGGCTCACCTAATTGTCCAATTCGAATCACACATCGAATTGACTCATGAAACCAAATCAATTGGTTCATGAAGACCTACAATACAAGATTGATATCTAGCAACGTGTCATGCCTACCCAGAAGATGAGGAATTTTGATGGAATTACCAAAATATCCTTCAGTGGTGAGTTAATGGGTAATTCAGTCCTTCGATCTACTTGCACCCTGAATATGACTATGGATATAGATACTTGTCAAATCCAATTTCATATTCATTCCTTGCTCAATCTGATAATGATGATTTATTAATGAACCATTAGAAACTATTTCTAATGTTCATACTTTGATCAAAGATTTCCCGAATCTTCATTTGATTGAAATCATCAGGATGTGCTTCCCTCTTACTAGGGTTGATCGATTCCTTTTTGACCTACTCACAACCTCCATATGCAATCCACCATACCCAGTATTTCCCCATGCATGACTTAGTGTCATGATTGAGTGTGAACCAAAGTATGGATTCATGCATACAAGGTACCATGGTAGTCTCAGGTCAAAGGACCACATGCACTACTCCCACTATGAGAACTATCTATTGACAAACAGATAAGGTTCCATTAGATGTTCTCAAGCTGGATCCATTCAGTGAACTCCTTCTCTAATAAGCACCCACATCCTAGTATTAGTGTCAAACACAAGTGACTGTTAGATCAGTCACCCTCTTCACCAAGCATACATAGGATGTGCTGGTCTTACCGAAAACATTGATCCCCTACTCAATATCCCATCGATCAGGAATATTCTAGATTAGGGTTTTAAGGCTTTAGGTCTCACTGGTATGATCTCATCATAACCCTAGAACCATAGCCCTAATATATGGTGTTCATCATATCTTAATAAAATTAATAAGACAGCGTATGATGAAAATAAAATGCCTTTATTAATTGATAATGTCAATACACTGGTTTGAGATACAAAAGAAAATCCCATTGAAATACAACATTTCAATTGGCCTTTAGGGCATAATCCTTTCAATTTTGTGTGACAAAATAAGAAAGGGAGAAAGGGAGTTAGCACTAGAAGGAATAAGATTTCTTTCTTGTCGCAAAGATGGGTTCTCACCTATCTTTCTCAATGCCAAAATTTATTTTCGTCACCCCATTTTATTTGAATTAGATTCATAATAAGATAAGATGGGATCTTATCTTAAGGTGGTGTCAATCTGAATTGTGGCGTAGGGGTTTTAAGATATGAGATCAATTGGCACGAAGGAACTAAAGCAAAATTTTTCCTAGCACCATCTCTCTATTTCCACCACCTCTTCTTTTTTTTGGTACAGACGGGCAGTCACCTTAGATAGATGCAAGAACTGCCAAAAATATCAAGGAAAAGGAATCCCTGAAGAGTCTCTGGAATGTAGTCAGCCTGGTGCCAAGACCATTCGCCAGAGTGTTGTGCAACAAAAGATGCAACCCAATCAGCTGCACAATTCGCCTCCCGGTAGACATGTCTAGTCAAAATCATCCTAGGATGCTGAAAGAAGCTCCAAATGTCATGAAGGTGAGGGTGGCCATCACAATGCTCCCTCCTGTCCTGAATCCAACTCATAACAGTGGAAGAGTCTCCCTTCATGAAGATCCTCTCTGCATGAAGCTCATGAATGACTCTCTTGATACCTGCCCACACTGCATTGAGCTCAGCTTCTAGGACTGAAGGCTCATGAAGAAAGAAATCTCCTGCCGCTAAGAGCTTGCCGTCAGCATCCCAGATAACATACCCTACACCGCTAGAGGCACCTCATACACTGCCATCAAATTTTAGCTTCACAAACCCCATAGGAGGGGGCTCCTAGGAGAATATAAAGCCCTCTAGGCCACTAACGAGGCAACATGGAAGTCCCAAGAATATGGGATCACAAGGGATGAAGCAGTGCTGAAATGATGAAATTCCATCATCATGAACAAGGCTCTCTAGATAATCTAGTGTGGCAGAGTCATCACAGCCTCGAATACCATAACATTCCAAGATAGCCAAATGTGATAAGCAATGTAGGCACAACAGCATAAATTCTTAGGTGAGCATTATTTGAGAAAATCAAAGAAAGGGCCTAAGCAAGGTCTGTTGTCCTCATCCCAGGGGCATCTCCCTGCAAGCCTCTAGATACACCTTGTCCTAGAGCAGGTGAGAATGGCATGCTCGATAGATTTATCCTGTAGGCCATAAAGTATACAAGACTCGGTAATATCCATGCTTCTACGCCCGAGCAAGGTCCTCGTCGGGAGGCGATCCTAAGCCATCTTCCAAAAGAAGAGGCACACTCTCGGGTGGACTGGCAATCTCCAGATCCAATATGCTCCTATACTCTTATCCGATGGTCCCCTGCACAAATTATAGAGGGTGCTTAAAGGGACCTTGGGCTAGCAAGAATGATCCCATACCCTCAGATCTTAACAACACTAACTAGGAATTGGGATAGCAAGGATCCAATCCCCAGTTGCTCCCAAATAGTCTAGTAACCTCCAGGACTTTCCAGGTCCTAGCATCGTCCATCATCAAGTCACAAACTCGAAGGTTGTCCAATGCCTCCATACTGACAAAGGTCGACCACCTAGACAGAGGTAAAGAAGAGAACCAAGTATCCTAAGTAACATCAATAGTGGACCCATTACCAATCACACACCTGATATGGGTCATCATAGTGGGACCTCAGGCATAGATCTCTCTCCAAATAATAGAGTAGCTACAAGAGGTCTGAATCTGGAGCCCTTGAGTCCAAATCCCAGAGCGGGCTCTCATCACCCTACTCCATAGATAATTAGGCTTCTCCCTTCCATCCACATGCCTAAAACTTGATAGAGAGAGTTTAAAGAGAGAAGAAGAGAAGAGAAGGGTTCTCTTCCCTCTTGGTTTCTTTTCCTATGTTCCCTTGATTCAATGTGAAGATTTCGCACAGGAGTTTCTTGGGCTTCTTCTTCTTAAAGAAGGGGCTCGATCCAATTTCTGAATTGAGGCCTGCAAGGTACTAGCACTCCAGTGGCCTTGATGTTATGATCAGGACACTCTATGTGGATACTAGCAGAGGCTAGGCACATGCATGGGTCCAACAAAACCTGAGATATCCATTAAATCCGATCCAAAGAAGATAGAGTAACACAACAGGTTAGTAGATTCAGATCTACTTGAACTTTTATTTTAGATCTTATATATTCATGATATAGATCTTGTATGCATGCTAGATTAGATTTTTAATTCCATTACATTCATTAAAAATATTATTAAAAAAATTATGCATGCAACTCAAGGATTGTGTGATGATTCCTTACAAGAAGCTTAACCGACATATTATTTTATGATGCATTTTCTAAGATGGGCATTTTCTTGAAATGATTGGAAAAACTAGACTCACCAATCATGGGCTTCTTAGGGGAAATGGTACCTGTTGAAGGGGTTATCACCTTACCAGTTGATATATCAGGGCTTGGTTAGTCCAGTATGGCACCCAAGGATCCAATCATTGCTAAGCATGCCTTAGCCAAGTCAAACATTTAGGCTAGAGCCATACCTCTCCACTTGGATATCAAACTACATGCTCACCTACCCATCATGGATGCTAGCCACTGCCAAAGCTATCTATAACGTTCCAGTTGCATGTGCTTCAAAAGTAGCAGCCATAAATGCTTGTCACCAGTGGAAGGCCTAATCACATGAACATGTCAAGCTAGTCACCGCTCCTTACCATGGTGTGGCCCTTGCCATGGGCATTCCTGTAATTGCCAGGACATGCCTGATGCCACTTCTCTACAATGCACACCATACTTTTTCACTGCCTTTAGGTATTATGTACATGCCATAACCTGTTCCATGGGGACCCTTCAGGTAAGTTGAAGTCCAAGTCCAAAGGTCCTAAGAAAGGCCTGAGGCCATGGAAAGAGAGCCAACAGAGAGGAACAAGGAGGTGAGGCAAAGTGGAATGGAGAACTCCCATCTCTTGTGAAAACCACCACCACGAGAGCACACTCTAAAGCTCCCTAACTCCATGAGCATTCATCCAAGTGACCATCAAGACATTTGCAGGCCTACCTATATGCTTTTCTCTTTCACAAAGTATCCAGGCCTCCACAAATCTGCTCACTAGTGTGTCACTCCCAGGAAGCAAGCCTCATGCATACTGAGTGCCCCTTCTTTCATAGATCCTGTTCTATCTCCCTCCATTCCTCCTTCGGCTCTTCTCTCTCTTTCCTTTTATTTTAATTTTTAGAGGGGACTCAAGCCTCCTCATTTGCCTGATCGAGAGATTGACTTAGACATTGGAGGGTCCACCATTGGGAAACCCCCTTGGGTGTGGGCTTTTTGACCCTTCTTTGTCTTACAGGACTGATTCCTAGCAATAAGTCACTACGAGACCCAACTCCCTATTAGTAGCCATCTTAGCTCTAGACTTCCATGAGTTGAGCCTGATTGGTGCTAGAGGAAGGGCTCTGGAGCTTGCAAACTTCATTAATATTTGGAAATCATCTCTAAATGTGCCTTGCCATAATTTGTGCCATGACAAAAGGCAACAGGACGATCATGCTTGCTATCGCTGAGGAGTCCGCAACCTTACCACCCCACCTTTGATTCTCCTAATAGGGGAAGAGGCAGGATCATCAATTGCTCTGACCATCACTGTCAAGCAGTTCTAGTGACTCTCCTAGTAAGTCAAGGCATTGATGACCTTGATACAAAGCTTGCAGCAAGCATTGCTTATTAGGTTCCTGGATAGTGCAGTGAAAGGCTGGATTTCAAGATTTTTATTATTGAAGCCCTAATCAGCCAAAACCCTAAACCCTAGGGCCACTTGACCATAATAACTAATAAATCATAACTTTTGGATTATAGAAGAATACCTGGAGTGCTATACTCCTTAATTCCACAAGGTACACAAGTGTATGCCCTCTAGAGGTGTCCACACAGAAACTAGACCAAGGAAGTGAAGGGAAAGAAAAACGAGCAAGTATGGAAGAAAAAAATGCATTTTAAAATAATTTTAAAATAAGCACAGTGGAAGGCTTGGTAGATTGATCAAAATGATCTACCAATATGCCTGCAATAAAAACAAGTATGATAATGTAGCATGCAAAAGACATCATAAGCAGGAAAAGAACCAAAAGGCATAAGGATACCTTACCGTTATACCTTTAGAAGGAGGTTGTAAAAAGCCCTCGAGCCATGCACATGTCTGGCCTCTACGGGTAGTTCACATCAGGGCTCGATTCTGATCAACTCTCTCAGAGTGCTAGCTCCTTGGGATCCTTGAGGCCGATCTACTTCTTCTTGGAAGACAAGGAGGAGAGGTGGAACCCTTTCTAACTAGCTCTCTTCCCAAGACCTAGCTTGAGTGCTAGGAAGTCACATACCCAAAATCCTAGTCCTTCCAAGTCCCTTTTCTTTTCCCTCTCAAAACTTCAGCAATCTCATTCAATAAGAAAACTCCTTTTTTTTCACCAACCAGTAGCCCCTAAACAACCCTTATTTATAGAGGTAGCCATGAGAGGGAGAAAGAGAAAGGAGGAGTGATTGGGGGAGAAGGTCAAGGGCTATACTAAATTGGTTCTAAGCTCATAAGGCAAGAATGGCCATCATTCCATGAAAGCTTGGAGCCAAAACTAGCCAAAAATTTGAAATTCGAATTGAGGTCAAAACCTTCCAAAGAATAACCATCATTTCATGAAGGCTTGGAGCCAAAACCAACCAGAATTTGAAATTCAAATTGAGATCAAAACTTTACAAAAATTCTTCCCAGAATTTTTGCTCATCACAGCCAAGTGTCGACACTTCCTAGTGTCGACTTTCCAAGTGTCGACACTTGCAAGTGTTGACACATCTAAGTGTCGACAGTTGGAAGTGTCAACACTTGGAAGTGTCGATACTTGGAACATGGTCAATCATATTGACGTCCAGTGATGGCAAACGGTTCTCAATTATCGATCAGCCTTTAGATCAGATAGAAATTTCTATGATGTGTAATACCATAGGTTCAAACACTAAGCCGGTAGCATTGGAACACTTTCAATACCAGTCAAAGTCATCATCTAGCAATGATATCCAATGTCCGGATAGGTCAAAGATTGTAGAACAACTTTCTAGAACCTCTAGAATATAGTTACCACATAATTCATCCCTTTGATCTCATAATGATCAGGAAGTCCTAGGGTTTGATTGCCAACCCCAACCTGGTACATCCAGATCATGTCTCAACTTTACAAGTTCTATGACTCCTCACAAGAACTATCCTGGCCAAGGTTTTGCTAAATTAAGACATAATGAGTCATTCACTTCAAACCATTTGGAGGGATCAATCCCATTTTGATCCACCATTGCTCCATAAGTACTTGACTATACCCAGAAGTCTTTCATCATTGGATTAGAAATCCAGGTAGTCCAGCACCAAAGTATAGCGAGTTGCTTGCAAGCTACCATGGTGACCTCAGGTCTAAGGGAGCATATACCCATATCCCTTCGTGAGCAACCCTTTGGTAGAATGGAGCTCTGCAGTTGGTCACGTTCAGTGAGATGTCGTATATTTCACCTGTATGTCACATCAGTATCTCTACACTCTTTAGTTAGAAAGATAATTAACAAATTGGTGGGACACCAAAGGCACCAGAATAAGATAGAGGCTTCTCAACCCTCTATGGATTAATTAGTAGCATATGAGTCCATTTGTAATAAAGGCTCAGTCCATCTAAGTTGTTTTTTAATTACTTGAGTCCTATACTAGTCAGTTCATGTTGAGCTAGTCATTTTCTGGAGTTCAGTACATGTCCAGTAATGACTCATACAAGTGAAGACCAAGCTAGTCCAAGTAAAGACCAACCCAACTAAAGCTATGAGGATCATGGAAGGCCTAAGAGGAGAAATCACAAGCCTAGAAGAAGAAATCAGAATCTCGGGAGACAAGCCCGAAGCCCTGAACTGTAGCCTGAAGCAAACTGGGCTAGCCCAGGCCCAGGAGAGGAGTTAAGTGGCACCAAGGCCTTATGCTCACCATCCTTGGTTAGCCACTAGGGTCACCTCCCTTGGCTGACCAAGGCAAGAGGAGAGGAGAGAGTTTTTAGGGATTTTTCTACCTAGCTTTCCTTGTTTTCTAGCTAGAGTTAGATGGGGATTAAAACTTCTATGTAATGTCTCTTTTAACCTTACTTGGGGGCCAAGTCTAGGAGTCTATTTAAAGGGCCCTAGTCACTTGTGTGAAGAACAATTTTTATTTTGAAATAATATTGAATTCCTCCAATTGCTGTGTGTTACTTGCTGTGTGCTAAAAAGGAATTCTGTGTGAGCCCTTCTTCTTCCCGATGTCTTGCGCCTGCCTCCAGTCTCCATCTACCTCTCCAAGCCCTAGCCACCCTCTTCAAACACCTTCATCCCTTTGCTGGTTTTTCAATTAACTCTCCATCTGTAATTTGTTTCTAACCCCAGAATGGCTGTTTGCAGGTCCCTCAGCTTTTACGAATCCAACAACTCTAGCCAGGCTGCAATCGGATCACCGAGCAGAAAGTCAAGAATTCATGGGTCTCTGGCTTGATTTTCTAGGTCGCATCCGAGAGCGAGAGCGATCCCTTCATCCATGATTTGCATCGGGCATAGCACCATTGTCAAGTACACCCCCTCTACCTGCCAGTCCCTTTATTGAAGATGAATGAGCCTAACCAAGAGTTCTCAGCCTTGGCGATCCTCTTTCTATTGCTTATTAGGTCATGTTATGCATGTTTTTGCTTCTTAATTTCATATAGAACTCTCTACATAGTTTCTTGGTCTGATCTTCGGGATTCAAACATATAACTTAATACATAAAAATACAAAAATAATCTGCATACATATATAGTTTCGCATCACAAATGTGACATACAACAATCTACACTTGATACATCGCCGTCCTATAACAATGTATCTTTTGGTTATGAACCAGTTTAAGAACTACTTGATATATCTTCTCTATATCAAATATAATATAGTTCTAAGGACTCTATCATACAAGAGTTCTTTTTAGAAAAATACACACGTGATGAATAGCCAAAAGAATAACTTTTATTCATTAAGAAATTTATATACAATTACAAAATAGTACAACCGTCTACAGTCTAGACGATTGGCTTTGGGATACAATCCCCAACAGGAAGCACTCCCATCAAGCTTGCTTATTTGACTAGGACTCTTCCTGGTAGCCTTTCTTCCTTTTCCTTTGCTGGAATCCCTACCCTCCTATAGGGCACTTAGAGATCTCTCTAAATCCTCTCTCAGAATTTGATTATCCCTCCTATATCTCTTTCTAGGCTCTTATCTTAAAATGATAAGTCTTGTCTTAAAAGGACAAGGAAGAGAAAATAGAAAGTGACTTCTTTAGGATCGGAATTCAATCCCTTTGGTATCAGATTAACGATGCCTATTTATAATGAGAGAGGGGGAGCCTGATAAGTCTTTTCCTTAACCCTTGATAAGACCCTTCAAGCAGAAGGAATCTTTTGGATGAAAAGACTTATCGTGATATATCATTTCATGCACCAAGAGACATATAAGATTCTCTTTATTTTTCTAGCCATTTTCCTCACTTGCCATGTGGCAAGTTATCGGTCAGATAAAGGCTAAGAGGTGTGGAATCCCATGAGGTGTCTTAGAGAAAATTGAAGCCTTCAAACAAAAGGGCTCCTGCATTTAAAATCTATGCCAAAATAAAGGAACACGTCCGTTCATTATGTGCGACACAATTCCAAGCCAATTCCTTCTTCTTTTGATCGATCAATACCCATCCAATTAGGCATGGAGATAAGAGAGAGGGTCTTTGAGTTTATCTGGTATTGGTGATTAAGTGGCAGAAGGACTCTTGGTCCTTCTGTGCACCTTATTTTGGTGCATGCCAATATGGCGGCAGAGTCCTTTTCTACTTGGACTCTATCATAAATCAAAGATAAAGCTACAAATAATTCTAGATAAATACTGATTAAGGTTGCTCCAATTAGGACTCAACCTAATTTAAGTTCTACTTAAATTGGTTAGCCCAAATAGCAAGCTAATTGATCCAATCCAATTAGGTTAAGAGTTGGGCTAGCCAACATATGATAGTATGTTAATTAGCTAGCCAATTAGGATCCAATGACCCTAATTAAAATCCAATTGACTTCCTTGGCTAATTTTCTAATGTGTGTGACCCTTTGGGTTCCACATCTATCCAGTAGTAGGTCCAGGTCTAAGCTATTTTGATCCAATCAAAATCGATTAACCCAATTAGGTCAAATCGAGTTGACCCAAGTTGCCAATTAGAACAAATTTTCAAATTGACTCATAAATCATCCAATTTGATTCATGAAAACCTATAAGACATGATTGACATCTAGCAATATGTCATGTCTACCCAGAAGATAAGAACTTGATAGAATTTATCAAAATATCCTTCAGTAAAAAGTTACCATGCAATTCAATCCTTCGATTTTCCTTTATCCTGATTAAGTGTGGGCATGGATAAATGTCAAACCCTAGTACTTAATCCTTTCGAATCTCCATTCAATAATGAAGATTCGACTGATAAAAGATTAAAAATTTTATCTAATCTCATTCTACTTTGATCAAAGACTTCCTGAGTCAATAATCGAAGATATTACATGGGATAAGTCCTCCTCTTACTAGGAGTGATTGATTCCTTGCTGACCTACTCATTACCTTCATACATAATCCACTATATCCAGAAGTACCCCGTACATGACTTAATTGCCATGAATGAGTATGCACCAAAATACGGGTTCATGTGCACAAGATACTATGGTAGTCTCAGGTCTAAGGATCATATACACAACTTCCACTAAGAGAACATTCTTTTAGACAAAGAAGACTTCCATTAGACATTCTCTTATTGAATCAATTTAGTGAACTCATAACCTAATAAGCACCCACATCCTGGTATTAGTGTCACTACACAAGTGATCGTGAGACCAACCACCCTCTACATCGAGCGTACATAGGATGTGCTAGTTTATCCGGATTCATCGATCCCTGAATCGATGATCCTACGACTAGGAATATTCTAGATTAAGGTTTATAGGTTTTAGGCCTCACTGTTATCCCTGTAACCCTAAAACCATTGCCCTAATCTGTGGGGTTCATCATAATCATAAGACATAGCATATGATGAATCAAGAATTTACCTTTATTAATGTCAATCTTGAGTTGGGAGAATACAAAAATGTCACTGATACAATAATTATGATTAGCTTTCAGGGCACAATTCTTTCAATCTCCCACTTGCACTAAAGCCAATCATCCTTGTTTTTAATACCCATACAATCTAGATGGTGATCTAACTACTATAGAAGAAGTGCCTTAGTGAATGGGTCTATTATATTGTTCTTTGTATTACTCATTTGACCATTACATCATTTCTTTCAATGATTTCTCAAATGAGGTGGAAGTGTCTCAGGATGTGCTTGGACTTATGGTGAGACCTTGATTCCTTTGCTTGTGCAATAGCTCCACTGGTATCACAATACAATAGCACTAGTTACTGTATAGCGGGAACCATGCCCAATTTCATGATGAACTTCTTCATCCAGACAGCTTCCTTAGCGACTTCACTAGTAGCTATGTACTCTGTCTTAATGACCGAGTCAACTACAGTTGGCTGCTTGGTACTCTTCCAACTCACTACTCTTCTATTCAGAGTAAAGACATACCATGATATGGATTTACTGTCATCTGAATCAGATTAGAAACTAGAATCTGCATTGCCTTCTAATTTCAACTCTAATATACCATATATTAGAAAAACATCTTTAGTCTTTCTTAGGTATTTAAGAATATTTTCATAGCTTTTTAATGATCCTTCCTTGGATCAGCCCGGAACCTGCTTACCATGTCTAAGGTATAAGCAACATCAGATCTGGTACATAGCATTGCATACATTATTGATCCTATTATCGAAGCATAAGGGATCTTATTCATCTTATCTCTTTTTTCTGGAGTCTTTGGTGACATCCTTTTAGATAGGTGCATGCCTTGACTTTTAGGTAAGTAACCCTTCTTACTTCCCTCCATATTGAATCTCTTCAATATCAAGTCTATGTACCTGGATTGGGATAATCCTAGTATCCTTTTAAATCTATCTTTATAGATCTTTATTCCAAAAATATAGAATGCTTCTCCCAAATCCTTCGTGGAAAACCATTTTGACAGCCATGTTTTAATTGACTGCATCATTGGAATATCATTTCTAATGATAAGTCTATCATTGACATACAAGATTAAGAAGACAATGGCACTCCCACTTGTCTTCTTATACACACATGGCTCATCCGTAATGTTGATGAAACCAAATTGCTTAATAGTTTCATCGAAATGAATGTTCCAATTCCTTGATGCTTGCTTTAATCTATAAATGAATTTTCTAAGCTTGTATACTTGGTTTGGTCTCCCACTTGAGACAAAACCCTCTGGCTGTGACATATAGACTTCTTCCTCAAAATTTCAATTGAGGAATGCTATCTTAATATCCATCTACCAGATCTTATAATCATAGTATGCAGCAATGGCAAGCATAATTCTAATGGAGTTAAGCTTGGCAACTGACGAAAAAATTTCATCAGAGTCAATACCATGCTTTTGTTTGAAACCTTTTGCAACCAATCTAATCTTGTAGGTTTCTATTTATCCATCTACTCTAATCTTCCTCTTGAAGATTCATTTGCACCCTATTGGAACAACTCCCTCAGATGGTTCAACCAAGGTCCAAACCTGGTTATCATACATAGAGTCCATTTCAGATTTTATGGAACTGATCATTTTTCAAAGTCCTTACTCATGATTGCTTTTGTATAGGTCAGTGGATCATCATATTCAATGATGCTAGTTTCATTATTATTTCCAATCATAAAACCATATCTTAGAGGTGCACTTCGCACTCTCTCTGATCTATGAAGAAGAGGTGTGTGTTGTGGTTGTACCTGATCAACTGGTACTTCTGGTTAAGGAACTTGAGTTTATTTATTTTAAACTTTACTCAATTCAAATATTATCTCATTACCTTCTTCTTGGATAAATTCTTTTTCCTTGAAAATGGCATGCATACTAATAAAAAGCTTTTGTTCAGTAGGATAATAAAATAGGTATCCAATACCTTTTTAAGAATAACCAATAAACCTACATTTCTCAGTCCTAGCACTTAGCTTATATCCAAATTCCTTTCTAATATAAGCTGGGCAACCCCAAATCTTAAGATATTTAAGACTTCGTTTCTTGCCATTCCATAATTCATACGGAGTGCTAGGTATTGATTTTGATGGTACCCTGTTTAATACATATGTAGCAGTTTCTAAGGCATATCTCCAGAAAGATATTCAAAGATCTGTGAAGCACATCATAGACCTTACCATGTCAATAAGGTATGATTCCTTTTTTCTGCTACACCATTTAATTATGGTGTATATGGAGGGGTCCATTCAGAGAGAATACCATTTTCCTTAAGATGATTAAGAAATTCACTAGATAAATATTCTCCTCCTCAATCAGATCGAAGGATCTTAATACTTTTTCTAGTTTATTTCTCAACCATATTTTGATACTCAACTTTATCAAAGGCTTCGGATTTATGTTTCATGAGATACACATATCAAACCTAGATAAATCATCTATAAATATGAAAAAATAAGAGTATCCACCTCTAGCCTATGTTGACATAGGTCCATATACATCTAAATGTATTATCCCTAATAACTCAGTTGTCCTTTCTCCATGTCCAGTGAATAGAGACTTGGTCATTTTACCCATGAGGCAAAATTCACAAGTTCCTAATGATTTATAATCATAAGGGCCAAAGAAATCATCTTTGTATAACTTGTTAATCCTTGATTCACTTATATGATCTAATAGGCAATGCCAAAGGATTGTTTCATTGGTATCATCTCTTTTTTTCTTTTTATTTTCTACAAGCAATACTTCATCATTGAGCGATAGAATTAAAAGACCATTCACAAATCTTTTCATTCCAAAATAGTCATTAGAATGAAAAATGGAGCAACCATTTCTCTCAACTTTTATTTCATAACCTTGTCTTAATAACAAAGGTACAAAAATAATATTTCTAACAACATTTGAAATATAATAATAATCTTTTAATTCCAATATCTTGCTCGAAGGCAACATGTAGGTTCCAATAGCTTTGGTATGAATGGCCTCTCCACTCGCGTCATAAAGCTTGAAGTCACCTTTCTTTAAACTTCTAGGTCTTAGTAACCCCTGCAATGACTTGCAGATATGAGACCCACATGCAGTGTCCAATACCCATGAAAGTTGAAGAACTCAATTGCAGTATCCAATACCCATGAAAGTTGAAGAACTCAATGATAAGTTTGTGATGCGAGATGACTCTAGGGATGATATGTATGCAGAAAATAATAGTAAACTATTTTTTTTAGATTTTTTTAAAATTTAAATCTGAGGCCAAAATTACGAGAAATTGTAAAGATCAGCAGGAAAGTATGTAACGACAAGTCTATTATACCCGCAGTTAGAATCATGCAGAGTAAAAAAAGATAGGACCTTGAGGATTGAGAAACCCCCGGCTAGGATAGCGTACCTTCAAAAAATTTGAACTTAGGAGAGGGGTTGGGAGTTTACCTGGCAACGATGGTTGATCCTACCATAGACGAGGTCGCTCAATGCTCTGGATTGGTGCTTAGAGATCAGCCTTCTATCCCGCGAATCAGCTAGCATTTTTTCTGTCGGTCTAGGAGGCAAGGAGGGCCTCTTCCTTGGAGGTGTTCACTAGAAGGATCCTGCACACGTCACAGGTTAGGTCAATAGGTAATAAAAAAAATATGAACACAGAAAGAAATTGTAAGAAAGATGAGAGGGGGGAGAAAGAAGTGGCTGGCAGCCTGCTTGGGGAGGAGGACGCCTGGCTTGCTTGGAGGTAGGCCTAGCAATAGGTAGGATGCCTAGAGGGGTTGGAGGGAGGGCAACCTGGAGGCCTGGGATTGCCTGGAAGGAAGGTGGAAAGGGTGGCCAAGGTTAGGATGGAATTAGGGTTGGTGGGTTTGATGGAAGAAGGGAGATGGGTGGCGGCCAAGGGTTTGGTGTTTGGGCATCTTAGGGTTTGATGAAAAAAGGCTAGGGAGGCTAAGGTTTGATGGCTAGGATGGAGAATCTAAGGCTAGGGTTTTCACACAAGAATAAGAAAGCACTCGGGTCTTACACCCACTCCAATTTTAGGAACAAGAATTACACAGAATTCTCTCAATATTTTATTTCATAAGCAAAGTTAATTTTACAAGAGGGGAGGGGTGGGTATTTATAGATCACCTAGGTCCCTGGACTCCAATACAAACTGGAAATACATGACTTGAGGGCCAAGCAACCCTTGTGGACTTGGTTAACTACAGGCTTCTCCTTGGGCTGGGGTGCCAGCTTTGGAGGACTTGGGCTAGGGGGGTGCCAATCATAAAAATCTAGGGTGCCAAGGGCCTGGAGCAGGGGCGCCAACCTTGATGGGCCTGGGGGTGCTGATGGGCTTGAGGGTGCCTGCTAGTGTGGACTGGGAAGGGTGCTGGGCTAGAGAATGTGCCAACTAGAAAAGGTGCCCATCCTTAGGCTAGGTGGCATAAAAATGCCCACTATTGGGGTGCCTTGCTGGGGAAGGCCTGGGTAGGGATCTAGATGTTTAATGCTTTGCTTTGGTGAGGGGGCTTGGTGAATCTTTTGGCTAGATGACTCTCCTCTTGACTTGAGTGACATTATAGGACTCTTGACTTGGGACAAAACTTAACCAGACTAAAAGGACTCAACTGGACTCACATGTCCCACTTTATTATAGGACTCAATTGGCTCACTTGTATTACAAGACTCAAGTGACACATTACTAAGGACTACAGGACTTAGAAATCCTAATTAGTAAACCAGATTAGGCCCAGTAATCTTTGTCTGATCCTGGTGCCCGCAACAATTCTTCCAAGGTTGGAGGAACTTGAACCTATCGAGTAAGGGTCATCTCTACCTCATACTATTCCAATATGTCTAGGTTAAGGAGGTGCTATAGATCCTCTCGGATGATCCACGAGTCTTTGAATTCTAGTCGACCTTGCCATTGGACCAAATACTGTTGGTAGCCTTTATTCCGGGTACTGATGGATTGATCATCCAGGATACGCTTAATCCTTTCCTCTCTTATAGGTCAATTTATGGGTGGACACTCTATGATGGGCTCACTCTCAAGGGAAGGGTTAGGTCCAAAGGGCTCACTAGGTATCGTTGCTTGTTCCCTATACTCCACAAGGTCTAAAATATTAATGGTTGAACTAATACCTAACTCGGGTGGCAACTCGAGCACATAGGCATTGGGTCCAACTCTCTTTATTACTCTGAAGGGTCCAGCTCCATGAGCATTTAGTTTCTTCATGGTCTCTGGAGGGAACCGCTCAGGCCTAAGCCTGATCATTACATAATCCCCTATAGAAAATTCTTTAGCTCTTTTTTGAGAATTAACCAAATTTTTATAAAGTTCATTACTTATGTTAATCTTTTGACTAATTTCCTTATGCAGATCCCTAACATGCTGTGCAAATGATTGAGCCGACTCAAAGACTCATGCAAGCAAGGGTAAGGGGATTAGGTCAAGAGGTTTGTTGGGTTTATAACCATGGACAACCTTAAATGGGCTCTTACTTATGGACCTATTGACTGAACTGTTATAGGCAAATTCGGTTCTAGGTAAAAGAAGGTCCCAATTCTTGGTATTCTCACCTACAAGACATCTAGTAGGTTTTCTAAGCTTCGGTTTACTACCTTGGTTTGGCCATCGGTCTGAGGGTGGTAGGTGGTGGAAAACTTAAGCTTGGTTCCTAACAAGTACCGAAGGGTCTTCCAATAATAACTGATGAAACGGACATCCCTATCAGAGATTCATGGTTTTAGGAAGGCCATGTATCCTAAACACATGATCAAGGAAGAGTCGAGCTACCTTAGAGGATCAAAGGTCTGAGAGTAGGGTATAAAATGGACCATTTTCGAAAACCCATCGACCACTACACAGATGGAGTCATGTTTTCTTAGGGTCTTAGGTAGTCCTAGTACAAAGTCCATGCTAAGGTCTTGCCATGGGTGATCTGGTATAGGTAAAGAGGTGTATAAACCAGTGTTTTGCTTCTGCTGCTTAGCAACAGCACAAGTTCGACACCTGGACACTATGTGGGCAACATCCCTTTTCAAACTAGGCCAAAAGAATTGGTCCTCTATAGCTAAAATGATTTTGTTTCTACCAAAGTGACCAGCTAGACCTCCTACATGGGTTTCCCAAATTAAGAATTCTCTAAGTGAGGTCCTGAGAATATATAATCTATTATTTCTAAAAAGGTAACCATCCTGGAGGGTGTACTCGCTATGGAAACTAGATGGTCCTTGGTGATGGTTTGGAAAATCTCATTGAAGTCTGGACAGGTTTCATATTCTTCCTTCAATTGGTCAAATTTAATGACTTCAGTCCTAACAAAGTTCAGAAGTAAGGCACAGCGGCTAAGGGCATCAGCTACCTTATTTTCAGTTCCAACCTGATATTTCAGCACAAAGGTATATGCTTGGATGTACTCTACCCACTTGGCATGCCTAGGGTTCAACTTTTTTGGGGAGTTTAGGAATTGAAGTGCTTCATGGTCAGAGTAAAGGTCAAACTCCTGGGGTAGAAGATAATGTCTCCAATATCTAAGGGCTTGTATTACCATATAGAATTCTTTGTCATAGGTTGAGTACTTAAACTTTGCCTCATTAAGTTTTTCATTAAAGAAGGCTACTAAGTGACTCTCTTGGCTCAAAACTCCTCCTATGCCTACTCTCGAAGCATCACAAGATACCTCAAAGACTTTGAAAAAATCAGGCAACCTCGGGATAGGTGCTTGTGTCATCTTATCCTTAATCTCTAAGAAGGCTCTATCAACAGCTTTGGTCCACTCAAAATTTTCCTTCCTAATACAGTCGGTGATGGTGCTACAATGGTGCTAAATCCTTGGATAAATCTCTAATAGAAGGTGGCTAAACCATGGAAACTATGCACATCATGGACACTAGTAGGCACTGGCCACTCAACTATGGATCTAACCTTCTCAGGGTCAGCTGACACTCCTTCGGGGGTCACCACAAATCCTAGGAAGATGACTCTATGGGTCAAGAAATCGCACTTCTTCAAATTGGCATAGAGATTCTCCTTCCTAAGGGTCTGACAGACTTGTCTCAGATGATATAGGTGGTCTTCCTTAGTCCTACTATAGATCAGGATGTCATCAAAATAAACCACTATGAATTTTTCTCTGAACATCCTTAGGACTGGGGTCATGATTCTTATAAAGGTGCTAGGGGCATTGGACAACCCAAATGACATGACTACCCATTCATAAAGACCATTCTTAGTTTTGAATGCAGTTTTCCACTCATCCCCAGGTCTGATTCTAACCTAATGATAGCCATTCTTAAGATCAATCTTTGAGAAGATGGTTGCACCGGCCATCATATCTAACATATCATCCAAGTGGGGGATGGGAAGCCTATATTTTACAATAATCTTGTTTATGGCACGACTATCAACATACATCTCCGCGTGCCATCTTTGTTAGGGGTTAATAGGGCTGGTACGGTACAAGGACTTAAGCTTTCCCTAATAAACCCTTTTCTAAGGAGTTCTCCTACTTGTTTCTGTAGCTCTAGATGTTCAGTTGGGTTCATCCTATAGTGGGGCAGATTGGGTAGGGTGGCTCCTGGGACTAAGTTTATGGCATGCTGAACGTCTCTTAGTGGAGGTAACTGGTCAGGTAAATCTTTAGGAAATACATCTTCAAATTCACCTAAGATTTCCTTAACCTCCTGAGGGTACTCTTTATGGATTTGATCAGGTACTTCCTTAGCAGCTATTATCCAAACTATAGTTCCCTCAGAAATCTCCTTCTCTAGCTCCTTAGTAGTAATTAAATTGACTCCAGATTTATTTTCTTTCAATAAGCTAGATCCTCTCTTGACTTTGTCCTTAGGTGGGGTTGGGTTAATCATAATCGTCATCCCACAAAAATTAAATGAGCATGAATTTGATCGGCCGTACAGGGTAGCATCATGGTCATAAAGCCAGGGTCTATCTAGAATTATGCCACTAACTCCCATGGGTACAATATCACACCACACCTTATCCTGGTAAGACTGAAGCTGGATCTAGATTTGGCATCTAAACTTAATGGGTATGGATGTTGAGTCTATCTAGGAAACCTTATAGGGGCTGGGATGGGGAACTGGGCTCAAGCCTAAGATTTTGACTATCTTGAGTGAGATGGCATTCACATAGCTCTCACTATCTATGATAATTTTGCACACCTTATCCCCTAATTTCATAAAAGTTTATAGGATGTTGGTCCTATGCCAATCCTCTTGTATCTTAGTTTGGGCTAGGATGCACCTAACTACCCCTAACAAGTCAGACTGGTTAACAACTTCTTCATCTTCTTCATATTCATTTATCAGGTTCTCCTCAACTTCATAGATTTCCTCTCCAATTTTTTCACTGGGTTCAGGCTCTTCTTCCTCTAATTCACCTATGTGTAGGGATTTGGGTGGGCATTGGCTAGCAAAATGTCCCATCTGACGACATCTAAAACAGGCATTTGGGTTGGGACTCAGATTTTTCTGGGTTTTAGGTGCCTTACCCTCATCATCCCTAAAGGGTACTGAGTTGCTAGAACTGGGTCAACTCGGGTTAGGGTTGGGACAATTTGGGTTAGGGTTGGGATGATTTGGGTTAGGATTGGGATGATTTGGGTTAGGGTTGGGTCGATTTGGGTTACGGTTTGGTCGGCCTAGGTATGCTGGGCTAGGGTTTGGTCTAGAACAAGGGGCACTAGGCCTAATGGACTCAGGTCGACAGGCTATGGGTGCTCTCTAGAATCTCTCATAATTTTTGGCTATCTGGTAGGCTTGTTCTAGAGTATCGACTTCTCTCAAATACAGCTCTTTATGGATGTCTTCATGAAGGCCAACCCTAAACCTAGATAGGGTAACTGATTCAGACTCGTCTATGCAACACTTTATGGCACACTCATCAAACTTGGCTATGTATTCTGACACGGACCTACTTCCTTGACTTAATCTCTGCCATTGGTCTAGAAGACTCTATTGGTAGGATGGGGGAAGCTATTTTTTCGTAAGTTTCAGCTTCATGGCCATCCAGGTATCTATGGGAGCTTCGTTTCATTGTCTGATTAGGCGCTCTATGTTTTCCTAGTATAACCTAGCCTGGCTGGTTAACCTTAGTTTGGCAAATCTACACCTCCTTTCCTCACTCAACTCATACCATTCAAAATATTGTTCCATGCCTCCTTCCCAATCTTTGTAGGTCTTGGGATATAGGGTGCCATCGAAGGTGGGTGCGTCTAGCCTGATGTTCCTCATAATTCTTACATCCTGGTCCTAGGGTTCATGATTGGGCCTCCTAGGGTGGGGCTCCTGGAATGGGTCATGGCGTTGGGCTCTCATAGGGTTGGGCTCCAAAAATGGGTCATGGGGTTGGTCTCTCCCAGGATTAGGTGGTGTGGGAAGATGATGGGGGACAAGTGGGGGGGCAAGATCGTTGGCGAGCTGAGAAGTCGCCAAGGATTAGGGTACCACAAAAAAATTTTTATTTTTTTTTTATTTTCCATAGAGGTGGCGAAGGAACAACGGGGATGGAAGGTAGGGGTTTGGACTGCCACAGACTTGGAAACTCACACTCACGGAGAGACCTCTCACCTCTAAGGCATCTCACCCACCTCACTAATGGAGCCGTGAGGGTAACTTTCCAAGGCCATGGAGGGATAAATAAGATGGACACTTTACGGACTTGGAACTTACATTCACAGAGAGACCTCTCACCTCTAGGGCATCTCACCCACACCACTACATGTAGCATAGGGCATCCCACCTATCTCACTACATGTGGAGCCTTGGCTATCCCATCTAAATTGCTTCCTAGGATCGTGAAGGAAAATCTCTAAGACCATAGAAAGGACTCGACAGGGAAGGGGATAACTAGGGCCTAACACCCCTTGATGCTTGAAAGCGAAGGCATAGGGTCTCGCACCCCTCGACCCCGAAGGCGAAGGCTAGATGGGCCTCATGCCCACTCCTTTACAAAGGCAGAATGAAGAATCACTCTTCTCAAATCATCATCATTATTATTATTCTTTTCAATACAAGAGAGGGGTCCTTATATAGGGACCATTTACTTGGGAAACAAGTAAAGAAAACATGAAAAATATGAGGCACCACAATCTTTCCTAGTTTGCTGATTTGAAAATATGGAAGGTGTTATACAATTCCCAAGGAAGCTCAAGAAAAATAAAGAAAGAAGGGGGGACCATGTGGGGTGCCAAACACCTACTCTCTTAGGCTTGGGGTGGACCACATCTTTCCTTAGTTGCTTGGCATGAATCAAGGGATTCATGTTTATCCACTTGACCTTCTTTCTTTGCTTTAGAGGGGGCTTGAAGTGAAGTCCAGTGGCTCTCCTCTTTGACTTGATCAACCAAATAAACTGATGGATAGCTCTCAGGTCCCCATCACAAACTGGTGGGCGAGGTCAGCTAGTCTGCACTTGGTGGGGACACTAGGATCAGACAAAGATCACTGGATCCCATATGGTTTAATTAGTCATGTGTCAAAGTTTTGAAAATTTTGTAATCAATTAAGATTGAGTCTTGTAATAAGTTGAGGTTAGCTGATTTATCTCAACCCTCAACCTAGTCCAGTACATTGAGTCCTGTACATCAGTATGAGTCTAGTATGAGTCCACTTCTTGTACAAGAGAGGAGGCTACATTATTTTGGAGTTCTACCAGATCTCATTTTGGAGCAAGAGGTAGTTACATCAGCTTAGGGGAGCTCAATTGACACCTAGGTGTCCTGATTCCCTCCAAATACCATTTTAGATGCCAGATTCCCTCCATATGCTTCTAGAATATTCCATATGCCAGGATCCCATATTTTCTAGGTTATCCCAACACTCCAGGCCTTCAAATTCAAGTCCAAGCACCAAGCCCAGGTCCATTAAGAAGCAAGATTCCAAGAATATTCCCCTATCAGGCCATCTCAGCTTCCAGGGACCAAAGCCCAAGCACCCAAGCCCCCCCTTGGCTGGCCCACTTGCTGCCCATGAAGCCCAACATGCCATTCCAAGAGAGCTTAGGTGTCGTCACATGTTGACTTGGTCCAAAGCCAAGTGGGGAGAGGAAAGAGGAGAAGACTAGGTCAAATTCTAACCTAGTTGGGATTCCTAATCCTTTTAAACCTTGTAATTCTAACCTCGCTAGGAAAGGACATATAATCTAACTAGGATGAAGACTTGTAACCTAAGTGTAACCCTAGTTAGAGAGAGCATGGGAACTCTATAAATACCCCACCTCTCCCCCTCTTGTAATCATTTTTTTCTTATGAATACAACTTGTTGAATTTTTGAGTCATTGCCTTGTGTTGGTGTTTTTGTTTTGGTTCTTTGGTTTGTGTTCTTGTACTTGGCTGAATTCCTTGCTACCCTAGCATCCTTCCATGCCCTAACTCACTGCTATCCAAGCCTTCACACATCCAAGAAGGAGTGCCCTAGGCTGCCAAGTAAGGAGATCTTCAACAAGCTTCAAACAGCCCAGCTTCTAAACTCTAACCTGATTCCTTCAAAACCTAGTTTCTTTTCTTTTTCTTACTTGCTGTTTTGATTGACCCTTGATGTTTTGCAGGATCCCCTAGGTGTTACACCTCCTCAGAGGAGGCTCTTCTTGCCTCCGGCACCATCCAAATCAGCCACCTAATCAAGGGAACCGAACTTCATCATCCAGACTCCAATCAGAGTGTTGTGTGATCTCTTCATCGGAAGTTCTTCAAATCACTGATTGGTAACACCCTTTCCTTCTTTTAATTTCTGGTTTGATAAAGATAAGCTATCCTCAACTGGGAGTTTTCCAACTCTCGGGTCCTGGCTACTTATTATCTTGCATGAGTTATTTGAGATCATGATGATTCTTAGAATTGCTGATTACCTGCTAGTCTTTACTTTACTTTTAAAAATTTAGCCTACAATCCTAAATTATAAAAATCATAAAAAAATTATTTTACTATTTTTTCCCACATATTTAGCATTCTTAGAGTCATCCCGCATCAATTTGGTATTAGAGCAGGTTTAAGATAGTTTTTATCTGCTTTGTATTCACAAACCCTAATTTTTGCATCCTGTCCAATGCATTAGGTGTCTAGGTTTAATCTTATTTTGGTATCTTAGAAAATTTATTTTTATATGAAAATTTCACGTCCTATACTCAACTCTATCCTGATAATTTTCATAATTTTTAATTAATTTTACTAAAACCCTAATTCTTTAAAATCTAGCATATTAGAAACCCTAACAAAATCCTGAAATTTCTATAGATGTTTGAAAACCCTAGGATTTGTATCATCATTTGATTTTAGTTTTGCATAAAATTTGGTAGAGGTCATCAACACCGTCCATTATCTATCCTAGAATTTGTTTTGATTTTTTTCTGCATCAAAATCTATGTCAAAACCTGCATCATCCGAAACCCTAATTTCTTGAATTATGTTATTTTGCATACTTGTTCAACCAAAACCTAATTAACTTCCAAACCCCCCAATCCCAAGCCAAAATTTGTTTGATAATCCCAATTAACTTAAACCTAACTTGACATCTCATAAATTAATTAAAAATTATTTTATTTTATGATTAGTTTAGATTGCATCAGGACCATTGAATGTTCATCATCTTTTAATCTAATCTTAAGGGTAATCAATATAACTTTAGGGCAGGAGGTCATAACCTATCCTGGGCCCAAAACAACCACCCAGCATTTCCACCCAAGTCTTAATTAAAATTGATTAGACTTAATTTACCATAGAGGGCTAGGTAACACCAACAGGTCGGGTCTGAGCTGTGTGGGCCAACTAGTGCATTTAATCCTATGGCTATTATTGAAATCTGGTGTCTAAGGCTGAGGGTCCAGAGTCAAACGACATAAGTGGTGTTGTGGTTTTTAATTGGGTCCCTGCGAAAGCAGGAGGGGCCTCCCACACTTCCACCCTCTACCTGACTAGAGGAAGGATTAGCTACTGGGTTAGGTATAAGTTGAGCTGATCCACCTAGCTTTGGCTCTAGGTCTAGGAAACCCTAGATTGTACTTGCATTTTTTTCTTTTTGCATGCTTGGTTACACCATTCCATTTTGATTGATTATTTATTCCATGACCACTAGACTAGGAACCCAATACCAGAAGTCTAAGCCCCAACCTAGCTCAACTATGGAACCTAATCTAGAAGCCTTTATAAGAGCCATGAGTGAACAGATGAACCAAGTGAATACATAGATGAACTAGATTACCTCAAACAGGATCAAATGAACCAAGCCAATACCCAAACCCAAGCCCAGCTTGCCTAAATAGACCGTAGGTTTGACCAATCTGATACTAAGCTTGACCAAACCTATGACCAAATAACCCAATTGATCCAATCCCAAAACCAAATGAACCATAGATTCAACCAAGTAAACCAACGATTTGACCAAGCAACCACTAGGATTGATCCATTAGATGACCAAGTAGGAACCCTAGGTAAGACCCATAGAGCTGAACCCCAGGAACCCATAGTCCCTAGATATGAACCCAGTAGTAACCCACTATCCCTCAGTCAACCTGAACCCTATAGGATTGATATCCATAGATTTGAACCCATAACCTTTGAACCCATAACCTTTAAACCCATTGAAAGATTGTGCCCTGAAAGCCAATTGAAACATTGTAATTTTGATCCCAAAATCAATGAATTGACATTTTATAAAGGCATTATTTTTCATCATTTGCTGTGTCTTTTTGATTTTATGATGAACCCCATATATTAGGGCTATGGTTCTAGGGTTATGATGAGATCATACCAGTGAGACCTAAAGCCTTAAAACCCTAATCTAAAATATTCCTGGTCGATGGGACATTGAGTTGGGGATCAATGTTTCCGGCAAGACCAGCACATCCTATATATGTTTTGTAATAAGGGTGACTAATCTCACAGTCACTTGTGTTTGACACTAATACTAGGATGTGAGTGTTCATTAGAGAACGAGTTCACTGAATTGATCCAGATTGAGAATATCTAATGGAACCTTATCTGTTTGTCAATAGATGATTCTCATAGTGGGAGTAGTGCATGTGGTCCTTTGACCTGAGACTACCATAGTACCTTATATACATGAATCCATACTTTGGTTCACAATCAATCATGACACTGAGTCATGCACGAGGTGATACTGGTTATGGTGGATTGCATATGGAGGTTGTGAGTAGGTCAACAAGGAATTGATCAGCCCTAGTAAGAGGGAAAAGCATCCAGCTAATTTCAAATGATGGATTCAGGAAACCTTTGATCAAAGTATGAACATTAGAGTTATTTTCTAATGGTTCATTAATGAATCATCATTATAAAGATTGAGCTAGGGATGAATATGAAAATTGGATTTGACAAATATCCATATTCATAATCATATTCGGGATGCAAGTTGATCAAAGGACTGAATTGCCCGGTAACTCACCACTGAAGGGTATTTTGGTAATTTCACCAAAATTCCACATCTTCCGGGTAGACATGATACGTTGCTAGACGTCAATCTTGTCTTGTAGGTATATGATTGAGTCATGGTAATTCAAATCAGTCAATTTGAATTAGATTCTAATTGACCGAGTCGAGCTAGTTTGAGTTGACCTAAATCGGCTTAGTTGAGATCTAACCGAATTAAGTCAAATAGCACTCGGACCTACTGCTGGCTAGGTGTGGAACCCAATGGGTCACACACAAAAGAAAATTGATGAAGGATTTAATTTGGAATTAAATCATGTTTGCAGGATAAACACACTAGCATGTGTTGCAGACCAAATTTCTATTCGAATCAGATTCGAATTTGGTTCCGAATTGGGCTTAATTGGGTTCTAATTGAACTAGATTAAGGTCCAATTTAATTTTTAGGACATTGGGCTAACCCATGGCTGAACCCAAGTGAATTTAATTCACTGAGACCCTCTCTCCAAGCCGCCCCCTCCCTTCTCTCACCCGCGCGTGCCAAGAAAGAAAGTCCACGCGCGTGGACTTCTCTTAAAACGCGTGAGAAGAAAAAACGTCGGAGAAATTTCTGAAGAGGAGCATTTCAGATCCTTGTCTGGCGCCCTTGGATCTGGATCTGATGGCCAGAAAAATTTAAGAAAAAGATCCGTCGCTTTTCGGTCGCAAATCTGTCTCCAAAAGTCGCGATCCTTCCTAAAGTTTTTCCGAGAATTCTCCTCGTCGGAAAAACGAAAATCAAATCGGAGAATCATGATTTTTGGTTGAGGGGACGCGTGAGGAATGAGGGATCGTGATCCCTGGGGTTTCAGAGGGTTGCGTTGTTTCGAGATGACACCCCTCTGAGATCTATAAATAGGGTTAGGGTTCTCGGGGATTTTCACGCAACATAGTTCAGAGATCCAATTCCCTCACTTCCTCTCCAGAATACTCCTTCCTCTTGTTCTTGTTGGGTATTGTTTCCCTTACAGAGGTATCCTCTGTCGAAACTCTGACCCTAAACAAGAATAAGAAGAAGGTCTTGAACGGTAAAGGAAAGAACAGGGAAAGGATCTTTTCTTCTTTTCTTTCTTGAATTAAGACTTTGACTGTCTTAATTTTTTCTTCCAATTCAATTCAAGAAAAGGGATTCAAGAAAGGGAATTCTTGAAGAAAATTCAAGAAGAGGAAAGAAGGAAGAAAAGGAAATTTTCAAGAAAGAAAATTTCAGCCTAAAGGTCCAAGAATTGAATTCTTGAAAAAGAATTCAAGAAGAGGAACCAAGAAATAGAAATTTTGTCTTCATTGTTTTTCTGTGTGGATCACCATTGGAGGGTGAACATTTGGGCACCTGGTGGAGATTCAGAGTTTGGATTTTGCGATACAGGTTAGTATCTTGATTTGAGATTAAATCTTATATAAACATCTTATATGTTTTAATTCTTTTAAGGAGATTTTGGGTTGAAGGTTTGGTGAAGATTTCATTAAGATAAAAATTTTTGAAATCTATGATTCCGCCTTGCCACCGAACCCTACACCCATAACCTTTAAACCCATAACCTATGAACCCATAACCCTTAGTTTACCCACCCTTGTTACCCTAGACCTTAGTCAATTTTTCATTAGCCAAACCCCTCTTACCACCCCATTGGTTCACCAAGATGACTTAGAAGAAGAAATAGATGAGGTTGATCCAAGTCTGGTAGAAGAGTATGAAGATAATGAGTCTATTGAAGATTTAGAAGAGTACCCTATAGAAGACCCATGATTAGTTGATTATGACCAACCCAGATAAAAATCAACCCAGAATTAGTTAAGTTAGAAGTCCAGTACAACCAACCCAGTTCAATCATGGAGTCCTATCTTAGAGTAGAGACCCTCCTTAAAGCCATGATTGAACAACTTGACCAATCCATTACCCAATCCCAAAGTCAGTTTACCCAATCAACCACCCAAACCAACCAAATGACCCAAACCAACAACCAAGCAACCAATAGGCTTGACCAATTAACCAATAGGTTGAACCAGGTAGAAGCCACCCTAGAGTTAGCTGACTTTAACCACACCCAACCTGTAGTGGAAGAACCCTTAAAGGAAGAAGACCATGAGGAACCTGATCCTACTATTAACATCTTACCTGAGGAGCCACTAGAAGAAAGCCCAAGTATAGAGCTCAGTCCTGAATTTCTTGAACCCGAAGACTTTATTAAGAATTTGGTTTATCAGTACCCTCAGGAAGAATCCAATCCTGTAGTTCCCATTGAAGAACTCTTCCCTGAGATCAGTGACCCATTCTTCCATCATGAAAACTCTGTAGGACTACCTCAAACCCATAAGATCAACCTCATTAGTATATGACTTATCCCTGAAACCCCTTCTAGTATTCTACTCTTTCTGATTAACCCTGAACCATCTCCTTATTTCTCATCCTGCCAGACTAACCCTGAATCCACTTCTTATTTTCTACCCTTTCCTGAAACGTTTTCTATTTTTATTACTATTAGGTTACATTTTATAGGAGTTTGCATGTTACATTCATTCATTGAGCATGTCATGTTTGCATTTTACTTCTGGAAAATCCTATGGCATTTGCTAGGAGTCCATAGTAAATTTTCATGTGCATGCCATGCTAGGGTCAAATGTAGAAAGTCTATAGTCTATTACATTTTGTCCCTTAGAGTCCAATAAAATATCCTTTGATAGGAAGGTCTAGTCGAGTCTTTTAGGTATTAGTTTTGAGTCAAATAAATTCACAACTTGAATTATATGTCTGCACCTATATTAGCCTCTACATAGCATATGCATCATGAAATTAATCAAGAGCTGAACATAATTAATGAACTAAATAATAACTTGGCTAATTTTTAAAAGAAAGATAAAGATTTTTATGCAGAGGAAAATATGACTGTCAAAGAATTTTCTGCTCGCGAAGCTGGTCCATCCAAAATAATGAATAGTAGTCGACCCAATGCCTATGTGCCTAAGATATCACCTGATTTAGGTATTAGCTCCACTTTCATCATCTCAGACTTTGTAAAGTCTAGCGAGCCAGCAATGATACCCAACGAGCCCCTTGAGCCACTCCCATTTTTTTGAGAGAGAACCCATCCCAGAGTGACCACATATAATTTGACCTTTTGGTGAGGTAAAGAATGAGAGAGTTCAGGATGATCAAGCTATCGATACCCAGGAAAGAGACTATCAGTGATACTTGGTCCAATGGTAAGGTCAGCCAGAATCTGAGGACTTATGGAATGCTGGTGCAGATCTGCAGCACCTCAACCCAGACCCTCCATAAGCCAAATTGACCCATACTCGATGGGGTCGAGTTCCTCCAGCCCCGGAAGAATTGATGGGGATACCAGGATCAGACACAGATCATTGGATCCCATATGGTTTAATTAGTCATGTGTCAAAGTTTTGAGAATTTTGTAATCAATTAAGATTAAGTCTTGTAATAAGTTGAGGTTAGTTGATTTGTCTCGACCCTCAACCTAGTCCAGTACATTGAGTCATGTACATCAGTATGAATCTAGTATGAGTCCAGTTCTTATATAAGGAGGAGGCTACACTATTTTGAAGTTCCACCAGACCTTATTCTAGAGCCAGAGGCAGTTACATCAGCTTAGGAAGCTCAATTGACACCCAGGTGCCATGATTCCCTCCATATACCATTTCAGATGCCAAATTCCCTCCAGATGCTTTCGAAATATTTCATATCCCAGGAGCGCATGTTTTCCAGGTTATCTCAGCACTCTAGGCCTTCAAATTCAAGTCTAAGCACTAAGCCCAAGTCCATTAAGAAGCAAGATTTCAAGAATATTCCCCTATCAGGCCATCCCAGCTTCCAGGGCCCAAAGCCCAAGCGCCCAAGCCCCCCTTGGCCGGCCCACTTGCTGCCCATGAAGCCCAACACACCATTCCAAGAGAGTTTAGGCATCCTCACATGTTGACTTGGTCCAAAGCCAAGTGGGGAGAGGAAAGAGGAGAAAACTATGTCAAATTCTAACCTAGTTAGGATTCCTAATCCTTTTAAACCTTGTAATTCTAACCTAGCTAGGAAAGGATATATAATCTAACTAGAAAGAGGACTTGTAACCTAAGTGTAACCCTAGTTAGAGAGGGCATGGAAACTCTATAAATACCTCACCCCTCCCCCTCTTGTAATCATTTTTTTCTTATGAATACAACATGCTGAAATTGGAGTCATTGCCTTGTGTTGGTGTTTTTGTTTTGGTTCTTTGGTTTGTGTTCTTGTGCTTGGCCAAATTTCTTGCTACCCTAGTATCCTTCCATGCCCTAACTCACTGCCATCCAAGCCTTCACACGTCCAAGAAGAAGTGCCCTAGGCCGCCAAGCAAGGAGATCTTCAACAAGCTTCAAATAGCCCAGCTTCTAAACCTAGTTTCCTTTCTTTTTCTTACTTGATGTTTTGATTGACCCTTGACATTTTGCAGGATCCCCGAGGTGTTTCACTTCCCTAGAGGAGGCTTTCCTTTCTTCCGAGACCATCCAAATCAGCCACCTAATCAAGGGAACCAAACTTCATCATCTAGACTCTAATCAGAGTGCTGTGTGATCTCTTCATCGGAAGTTCTTCAAATCACTGATTGGTAACATCCTTTCCTTCTTTTAATTTCTGATTTGATGAAGATAAGCTATCCTAAACTGGGAGTTTCTCAACTCTCGGGTCTTGGCTACTTATTATCTTGCATGAGTTCTTTGCAATCATGATAATTCTTAGAATTGCTTATTACCTGCTAGTCTTTACTTTACTTTTGAGAATTTAGCCTACAAGCCTAAATTATAAAAATCATAAAAAAAAATAGTTTACTATTTTTTCCTGCATATTTAGCATTCTTAGAGTCATCCCGCATCAGCACTTTTACTCTTCAAGGCACTTCTTCGCCCACCATCGGATGGCCTCGTCGGTCAACCCCTCCATAAAGGCCATCGAGGAAGAAGAGCGTGGCAACCAGAGGGGCTCATGCTTTAGCCCCCTGTCCTGTTGGTGCTTTCGGTGCAATATAGCATCATGGTTTGAGACTGGAAAGTGGCTTTCCTAGTCGGCTGAACCATTCCAACATCTCTTTCTAGCTGCCCATAGGCTCTCTCATAGATATGATGCTGCCTGTGCATGAGATGGCCCTTCCTGGAAGGACCTTAGGCTGGCATAGGGGTTGGTGGCATGGGCCACAAGTGTCCTCGGTTACTTCTATGTTGCTAGGTCTTGATGCTGGTGATGTAGCTGGCACACTACTATGGTCAGGGCCTAGACCTGCTGCGTGAGTACATCTGATGATGGACGGGATTCTAATATGATGTAGGATGATAAGCAAGGAATGAAGATGAAGAAAATCATATTAAAGTAAGCAAATATTTTTAGATTTTTTAATGGTTTTGATTTCTAAAACTAGCCTAGATTAGGTTAGGGTTATCTTGCATCAATTAGCATCCTATCCACATGTTATATCAATCAAAAGAAAAAGAAAATCAGGATCCTAGGTCTAAGAAGGCCTATTATGAGCATGTTCACCTTCAAGAAATCAGATAAAAAGAGATGAAAATTAGGTTTAACATACCAGGCAATGATTTCTAGTTGCTATAGAAGAGATCGCTCTGCTCAGATCAGTGCCTGGATGATCCAATCACTTTGCCATAGATCCGCTGGTTTTTTATCAACTTTGTTCGGAGGCAAGAAAAATGTCATCCAAGGGTGTGGCACTAGAGGGATACTGCAAATATTAGGGGTTAGTATCAAGGATGATGAGAAAAATAATAAACTAGAAGAAGATGGAAGAGGGAAAAGAGGGGCTATTAGAGAGGCTGGCAGCCTGCTTGAGAAGATGGAAGATGCCTGGCTTGGATGAGGATGGCCTGGCAGCAAGGAGGGCTCTTGGCTTGAGGAAGAAGGCAGGACGACTTGGCTTAGAAGGAAGAGAGAGATTAGCAGGGGGTGGCTAGGATTTGTAAAGCTAGGGCACTCAAGTCTCACACACACACTTCCAAAGAATACAATTATCACAAGAAAATTTACCAGAGTTTTATTTCATGAATAAGAGATTGATTATAAGAGGGGGAGGGGGTGGGTATTGATTACAAGAGAGATTGATGAGGGACGGGACTCTAATATTATGCATGCAGATGAATGACATAAGAAGGATAAGAAAATCAGATTAAAATAAACAATGATTTCATATCATGTTATTGATTTATTCCCAAAAAAAGACTAGACTAGGTTAGGGTTTCATACAACAGCTAGAATTCCTACTCACATGCTGGAACTGTCAAAGAAATAAAGCAAGTAAAGGATCCTAGGTCTAAGAATGTCTATTAGGAGCATGTTCAACTTCAAGAAATTAGAAAAAGAGAGAAGGGAAGGGGTCTACATACCTAGCAATGATTTGCATGATGTTGTAGAAGAGTTCACTTTGCTTGGATCGGTGCCTGGATGATCCGATCACTTTCCCGCGAATCCACCAGCTTTTTATCATATTCATTTGAGGGTAAAGAAGAATTCATCCAGAGGGCGTGGTACTGGAGGGATCCTACAAACATTAGGGGTTAGTGTCAAGGATGATGGAAAAAATATAAAATTGGAAGAAGATGGAAGAGGGGAAGAGAGGGGTTGTTGGAGAGGCTAATGGTCTGCTTAAGAAGATGGATGCCTAGTCTTGGATAAGGGCGGCCTGGCAGCAAGGAGGGTGTCTTGGCTTGAGGAAGAAGGCTGGATGGCTTGGCTTAGAAGGAAGAGAGAGATTAGTAGGGGGTGGCTAGGGTTTGTAAAGCTAGGGCACTCAAGTCTCACACACACACTTCCAAAGAACACAATTATCACAAGAAAATTCACCAGAGTTTTATTTCATGAATAAGAGATTGATTACAAGAGGGGGAGGGGGTGGGTATTTATAGGCTCACCCAGGTCCTCTTCTTGTTAGGATTGGATTACAAAGTTTAATTAGGAAGAGGATTATAAAATTTGAATAAAACTACACTTCCTAATTGACATGGGAAAGAATATTCTCTTTTGACCTGGTCTTCTCCTAATTGACTTGGAAAAGAATATTCTCCTTTGACTTGGTCTTCTCTTGGGGCACTTGGGCTTGTGGGCTCACTCTGGGGTGCCATTCTTTATTGGATTGGGTAGGGCACCAATCATGAATGGGCGTGGGGCACCAACTCCTGATGGGCTTCTGGGCTGGGGCGCCTAGGAGAAGGAATATTTCATGGGGTGCCTGGTATCTTCAAGTGTGTAGGCTCCATGGGCTTGGGCGGCATGAAAGGTCTAGGGCAGTTTGAGTAGGTTGCAGTTGCAAGGTCTCCAGCTCCTGGGTGAGGCCTGATAAACTTCTAATCTAGGGATCCTCTCATCTTGTTCTTGAAAATTACAGGACTCAAGTAAACTTAACTTACAAATGGACTTTAAGTAACAGGACTTAATAAATTCAACTTATTACAAAACTTGACTCACTTTAATATAAGTGACACAGTACTGATGAACTACAAGTCTCATGAGATTGAGACAAGGGATTCACTGGACTTGATTGGGTTCATGCCTCACTTATTACAGGACTCAAAATTGACCAACACATGACTTAGGAAACAAAATGAATCTTGAAGTCTATGTCTGATCTGATGTCCCCATCAGCATCGATCTACATGGGCTGGTCCACCAAAGGTGGAGGTGGAGCAAGGAGCTCCATCGCCTGGCTGCGTCGATCACCACGGTGTGATGGGTCTCCCATGCAGCTAAGGGAAGCCTCCCGTGCATGGATTACCACCATGAGATCACTGTTGGTCAGTTGGTGATTCTTGGCCAGAGTAGATTGCATCAGCCTCATCCCCTTCTTGGCACACCAATCTGTTACCACGTAGATCGCTGTGGCTTAAAGCTCCGGTGGGGCTCGGTCGAAGCTGGCCTTCCCTGGGGATGTTTGGTGCTTCATCCCCACATCCTTGTAGCTGGTCAGTCCTGCAAAAAGGAGACCCTGGCCGGGGATCCTGATGGGGACACTCCGATGATCAAGTTAGTAAGGCAACCAAGGGGAATAGTCCCTCTACTGGAGAGAACGATAGAAGAGAATAAGAAACTAGAGTTTCTAGGAGGAGGTTGTTCACTACTTTGGCCCTTTGCCTTTGCTTGTTTGTTCTCCTTTTATTCGCTCTCCTCATCTTGGAGATCCTTTTGGCCATTATATAGGAGCCAATTTTGCTAGACTGGGTCTAGACCCTTGGTTGGGTAACTCTCCTGAGGCATTCCCTATGGAAGGGATACAAGTTTGTCAAAGTCCTGATGGACAAGGTTCGAGGTTTCCGGGAGAGGGTTTTTTTGCAGGGGGTGCAGCCAGCATGCTACAGAGCCTGCCCTCTTGGTGGAGTGATCCCCTATGAAGGACACAGGTGGGATGTTATAGGGCTTGGAGCCCTGGCTGAGCACTCCTCCTATAGGGGGTGTGATAGGCCATGATGTTATCATTAAGACACCACAGCTATCAGTTTAATTAACCGACTTCTAAATTAAATTAAGAACACGTAGAAAGGGTAAGTTGGGTCAAATCCATAGGGAAGGTAGTATGTTGAATATTTTGAAACCCTTGATTTAAGAAAATAAATAGATCAAAGTCAGGAAAGTAAAAGTTAAAAGTATGAAAAATAAATAACTTGGTACTAGGATCTACTATTTAGATCCTAGCATTTACTTGCAATAAAAATAGAGAACATGAATTTAAAAGCACATGAAAATAATTTTTTGCATTAAATAAAGGAGAGTTCTATTACAAGAAGAAAAGGATAATTTAATAACTAAGAAAAGCTATAAGGAAAATAATAACAAAGGCTGGAAGTAGATTGGCACAGCCTCATCGAGAAGATGGTCAACGAACTCTCTTCTTCCTTCGTACTCCTTGAAGTGAACTAACTTTCTCTGCTTCTTCCTCTTTGGATCCTGATCTTGGAGATGGAGTAGGCCTGAAGATGGTGAGGGGCAGAACTCTCCTCTAAGAAATCTCACTCTCAAAGGCCAACCAGCAATCCAAGATATGCCCTCTACCCTATACCGTCCCCTCTTTCTAGGATGCCTTCTCTTATAGCATAGGATCCTTTAAATAGAGCTCATCCAGGGCTTCCTTCCAATCAAATTTGGATTCAATCAAGCTCCAAATCGGCTAAATACTACAAGGAGAAATCTGGGTAGTCCGATCTACCTCATGATGGAGTGATTACAGCTCCCTTTCTTCCCTAGTAGCAGAGTATGATCTAAACTCATAGATTCCTCAAATCCCCCTCCTTCTTTGATCAAGACTTGGATCCATCGGGTGGCTGGTGACATGAGGCTGCAGGTTATGGCAGGAGGCGGCGGTGGGATGGGCTGATGAGTGGTGGACAGTGATGGGGAGAATGGTGTGGATGGGTGAACAATAGTGGTTTGGGTGGTGATAGGGAGGCAGCTCGAATGGTGGGGTGGTGGCTTGGGCGACAGGTTGGTAGAGGACCGTTGATCGGTGGTGAAGAAGCATAGGGAAAATGGGAGGAACAGCAACATGAAAGAAGAAGAGGATGTCGATGTTTTGGGTGTTTCCAAGTGGCTTCTCTAGCCGATGAGGGACTAGGTGGCAGCTCAGGGCGATAGGGTGGCGGGACAGCAGCTCAGGGTGGCGGCTCGTGTTGGGTTTTGGGTTGACATAGTGGAACTCTAGATTTCAAAATTTTCATTATACAAACCTTAATCGGCCAAAACCCTAGACCCAAGGACCACTTGATGATAACAACTAATAAATCATAACTTTAGGATTATAGAGGAATACCTAGAGTGCTATACCCTTAATTTCCATAAGGCATACAAGTGTATGCCCTCTAAAGATGATCCACATAGGAATCAGACCAAGGAAGCACTCCTATCGAGCATGCTTATTTGACTAGGACTCTTCTCGATAGCTTTTCTTCCTTCAGTGGCCTTTCTCACTTTGCTAGAACCCCTACCCTCCTGTAGGGTACTCAGAGACCTCTCTGAGTCCTCTCTAAGAATGTGATTATCCCTCCTATATCTTTTCCTGAGCTCTTGTCTTAAAATGATAAGCTTTGTCTTAAAGAAGACTTCTTGTCCTAAGAGAAGGAAGAGAGATAGGAAAGTTTTCTTTAGGATTATTTTTTAGATGTTCTCGCATCAAAATACCAATGCCTATTTATAATGAGTGAAGGGGGACCTTATAAACCTTTTCCTCAGCCTTTGATCTGATTATCTAATGATCAGATAGGACTCTTCAAGTAGGAGTCCCTTGGATGAAAAGATTTATCCTAATATGCCATATCATGTGCCAAGAGACATATAAGTGTCTCTTTAATTTTCCAGTATTTTTATACTTGCCATGTGACAAGTAACTAGTCAATATCTGGCTAAGGGGCATGGGATATCAATGGATGTATCGGAGAACCAGAAGCCTTCAAGTAGAAGGACTTTTAGATTTTTGAATTTGTGCAAAATATGAAGGGATGCATCCATTCATTATGCATGCCACAATTTCACACCAATTTTCCATCTTTTGACCGGTCAAGCCCAATCCAAATGGGTGTGGAGATAAGGGAGAGTGTCTTAGTATTTATCTGAAAAAAGTGATTAAGTGGTAGAAGGACTCTTCCATAATCCAAAGATAAAGTCTAATAAAATCTAGATAAATATAGATAATTATTGCACTTATTAGGACTCAACACAATTTAAGTTTTACTTAAATTGGTTAGTCCAAATAGCAAGCTAACTGATCCAATCCAATTGGGTTAGGATTTGGACTAGCATGCATATGCTAGTATGCAAATTAGCTAGCCTATTAGGATCCAATGACCCTAACCAAAACCCAATTAACTTTCTTGGCCAATTTTCTAACATGTGTGACCCTTTAGGCTCCACATCTAGCTAGCAGTAGGTCGAGGTCCAAGCTGTTTTGATCCAAACAAAATTGATTGACCCAATTAGGCTAAATTGAGCTGAGACAAGTTAGCCAATTCGAACCAATTTCCAAATTGACTCATGAATCCAATAAATGTGATTCATGAAAACCTACAATATATGATTGATATCTAGCAACATGTCATGTCTACCCAGAAGATGAGGGACTTGTTTGAAATTATTAAAATACCCTTCAATGAAAAGTTACAATGCAATTCAATCTTTTGATCTTCCTTTATCCTGAATAAGTGATGGGTATGGAGAATTGTCAAATCCTAGGACTTAATCTTTTTGAATATCAATTTGATAATGAAGACTCAATCGATGAAAGATTAGAAACCTTATCTAATCTCATCCTGCTTTGATCAAAGACTTCCCGAGTCAACAATTAAAGAGATTACATGGGATAAGTTCTCATATTACTAGGAGTGATCGATTCCTTGATGATCCACTCACATCCTTCATGCACAATCCACCACAACGAGAACACCCCATACATAACTCTTTATCATGAATAAGTATAAACTAAAATATGGCTTTATATATATGAGAAATCATGGTGATCTCAGATCTAAGGATCACTTGCACAACTCCCACTACGAGAACCATCTTTTGACAAGAGTAAGACTTCCATAAGATGTTCTCGAGGTAGATCAGTTCAGTGAACTCATACCCTAATGAGCATCTACATCCTTGTATTAGTGTCCCTATACAAGTGGCTTTGAGACCAACCACCCTCTCCATCGAGCATACATAGGATGTGCTAGTCTTTCTAGAAATATTGATCCTCGAATCAATGATTTAATAACTAGGAATATTTTAGATTAGGATTTATAAAAACTTAGATCTCACCATTATGATCTCCATCATAACCCTAATTTCATTATCCTAATCTATGGGGTTCATTATAATCTTGATCAGATGTAGCAGTATGATGAATCAACAATTATCTTTTATTAATAAATAATATCATACATCAGTTGAAAGATTATAGAAATGCCTATACAAAGATTGGCTTTTACGACATAATTCTTTCAATCTTCCACTTGTACTAAAGCCAATCACCCTTGTATCTTACACCCATACAATCTAAGTGGTGATCAAACTACTGCTGTGGTAATGCTTTAGTGAATGGGTCAGCTTTGTTGTTCTTTATATCTACTCGTTCAATGATAAGATCTTGTCTTTCTATGATCTCTCGAATGAGATGGAAGCATCTTAGGATGTGTTTGGTCTTTTGATAAGACCTTGATTCCCTAGCTTGTGCAATAGCTCCAGTGTTATCACAATAAAGTTGCACCGGTTGTTGTATAGCAGGAACCATGCTCAATTTCATGATGAATTTCTTTATCCACATAATTGTGGCTTCACTTGCAGCTATGTCCTCTACCTCAGTGATTGAATTAGCTACTGTTTGCTGCTTTATACTCTTCCAACTCACTACACCACCATATAGAGTGAAGATATATCTTGATATAGATTTGCTATCATCTGAATCTAATTGAAAACTATAATCTATATACCCTTTTAGTTTCAACTTTGATCCACTATATATTAGAAAAACATCTTTAATCCTTCTTAGGTACTTAAGAATGTTTTTGATAGCTTTCCAATGATCCTTTCCTGGATCAACCTAGAACCTGCTTACTATGTCCAAGGCATAAGAAACATCAAGCCCAGTACATAACATGGCATACATAATTGATCCTACAGCCGAAGCATAAGGAATCATACCCATATTCTCTCTCTTCTAGTGTCTTAGGAGTCATCTTTTTGGAGAGATGTATGCCTTGACTCATGGGCAAGTAACCTCTCTTGCTTCCCTCCATGTTAAATCTCTTCAATACTAAGTCAATGTACCTGGATTGGGATAAGCCAAGCATCCTCTTAGATCTATCTCTATAGATCTTTATATCTGGCATATAGGATGATATCTGGCATATAGGATGATACAGGCATAAACTTGCATTCAAATTAATTTTAGGGGAATATGTGGCTTAAGAGGATTTTATGTTCCTAAAATCAAGCCAAAGAAAAAACTAGAGGATCATGTAATAGTTTGGAAGCATAAGCATGCAAAGAAAGACCCTAAAAGAAAAGAAACCAGGACCCCAAGGCTAGGAAACCCCGGTAGGACTAGCTTTTCCTCAATAATTTGGATTAGAAAGTTAGGGGTGTGTACCGAATAAGATCTGAAGCACCCGATGCAGAGGTCTCGCCACTCATGGATGCGGCCTGGAAGACGAAGCTATCAACCACAGGTTCGCCGGCTTTTCATCCGTTGGTTCGAAGGCAAAGCAAACGGCATCCGATCTTCACAAAATCAAAGAGACTTGTAAGACACCTATCAGGGGATTAGGAAAAAATATCAGATTGAGAAAAGAAAGAGGAGAAGAAGAAAAAGAAAAGGTTGGATGGGGCGACCAAGATGGGAGCTGGAAGATGGGTGTCCAAGTAGATGGTGGCTAGGGTTTTGATAAATAGGGCCTCACACCCCTCCATGCTCACAGAGCAAAGGCAGATTTACTCCCTCACGAAGCTCGATGTTCACAAAGAAGAAAGGCAAACAAAGAAGAACTCTCAATTTTCATTCACATAACCATCAACTTTCATACAAGAGATGGGTCCTTTATATAGAGTCACATGACTTAGGACCTAAGTTATGAAAACATGTAAATAATGGGACATCCTGAACCTTCCTCCTTTGCAAATTGAATACATAGAAGAAATCTAACAAATACCAAATAAAAGTCCACCAAAGATGGTATGTAGTGGGTGGCCCAAAGGGCGGGACCAAGGGGTGCCAACTTGTTTCTTCTCTTTGCTTAGGGTGAACTACTTTCCTAAGCAAGCTGGCATGAATCATGGGATTCATGTTTATCTGCTTTGACTTTTCTTCTTGTCATGCTGGCATATGGAGTTGGTGTGCTTGAGTGTGGAGTTGATGTGCTGTCATGTGGACACCAAATCCTCATAGTGGGCTGACCTTATGTAATCCTCCATGTAATCCTAGTGTGGCACAATCCAAGATGTGACCGAACTCCATGTAGTTGTCGAGGTGTGATGCGGGATGAACCTAAGATTGATGCAAAATAGTAAACTAATTTTTTAATAATTTTTTTAGATATTAATTCAGTGGCTAAAGACTCAAACATAAGAAAGAATCAGCAGAAAGACTAGTAATGTTAGAAACTAACATACCCGCAAGATAACTCATGCAGAATAATAATAAGCCAGGACTCGAGACTTGAGAAACTCCCGGTTTAGGATAGCTATTCTTCATCAAATTAGATACCAAGGGAAGGGAAAGATGTTACCAATTAGTGATTTGAAGAACTTTCGATGAAGGGATCACACAGCACTTTGATTGGAGTCTGGATGATGAAGCTTGGTTTCCCTGATTAGATTGCTAATTTGAGGTGATCATGGAGGCAAAGAAGGCCTCTTCTGGGGAGATAAAATACCTTGGGGATCCTGCAAGCCTCAGGGGTCAATCAAAATAGCACGTAAATAAAGTAAAAGAAACTAGGATTGAAGGAAATCTGAATCAGGTTTTGAATGGCTGGCAGCTAGAAGCTTGATGGAGATCCTTGCTTGGGTGGCCTAGGGTTCTTTTCCTTGGGCATGTGAAGGCTTGTGTGGCAGCAAGATTGGGCATGGAAGGATACTAGGGCATCAAGGATGGCTAGGGCACACAAAGTAACCAACAAAACACAAGAACACAATTCCAACACAAGAGCAAACTCAAATAAAATCACCAGGGTTTTGATATCATGAATAAAAGTTATTACAAAAGGAAGAGGGGTGGGGTATTTATAGAACTCCATTCCCTCTCCTAACTAGGGTTACACTTAGGTTAAGAATAACTCTCCTTAAGGTATTAGGAAAAGTACTCTTTAATAGGTTAGGAAAGAGAGCCTTAAGATGTTAGGACTTTGACTAGTCTTCTCCTTCTCCCTTCATGCTTTGACCTAGTCTTCTACCAACCCTTGGACTTGGTCAACCAAGTGAGGACACCTCTTTTAGGCATGTTGGGCTTCATGGGAGCAGAAAGGGCTGGCCAAGAGGTGAAGGGTGCATGGGCTTGGGCCTCCTGGAAGCTAAGATGTCCTGGTAGCCTGGTAGCAGGAATATTCCTTGGAATCTTGCTTCTTAAGGGCTTGGGCTTGGTGCCTGGGCTGATTTCTCTTGGGTTATGGTGCAGTTGGACCTCTGGATTTATGATGTGACCTAGTCTGGGAATATACTCTAGCATCTAAAGGTGAATCTAGACATCTGGAGAGCATCTGGAGGGCATCTGGGCATAATGCAGGAATCTTGGACCTTGGGTTAGCATACAAAGTCCAATTGGCTGAAGTGGGATCTTCTAGCTCCTGGATGAGGCCTGGTAGAACTCCATAATAGGGTATCCTCTTCTCTTATACAAAATTGAACTCATACTGGACTAATAACTGAAGTACAGGACTCAATATATTGACTAGGGTTGAGGGTTGAGACAAATCAACTAACCTCAACTTATTACAGGACTCAATCTTAATTGATTATAAAATTATGACACATGACTAAGGTTCTAAAATTAAAACCCTAATCAATAAACCATATGGGATCCAGTGATCTGTGTCTGATCCTGGTGTCCCCACCAATTCTCCCGGGGTGGGAGGAACTCAACCCTGTCGAGTAAGGGTCAATTTGGCTCAAGGAGGGTCTGGTTGAGGTTCTGTAGATCATCACCAACGTTCCACAAGTCCTTAGATTCTGGCCGACCTTGCCACCATATCAAGTACCACTGATAGTCTCTATCCTAAGTACCGATAGCTTGATCATCCAGAGCTCTCTCAATCTTTTCCTCACCAAAAGGCCAAATTGTATGTGGTCGCTCTAGGGTGGGTTCACTCACAAAGAAAGGGAGTGGCTCAAGGGGCTCACTGGGTATCACTGCTGGCTCCCTAGACTCTATAAGATCTGAGATGATGAAGGTGGAGCTAATACCTAAATCAGGTGATATCTCAAGTACATAGGCATTGGGTCCACCGCTATTCATTATTTTGGATGGATCAGCTTTGCGAGCAGAAAATTCTTTTATCATCACATATTTCTCTGCATAAAATTCTTTATCTTTCCTTTCAGAATTAGCCAAGTTTTTATTTTATTCATTACTTAGGTTCAGCTTTTGACTAATTTTCAAATGCAAATGCTGTGTAGAGTGCATGTATGGACAGATGAATTAGGGTTGTAAATTTGTTGGACTCAAAATTAATACCTAAAAGACTCGACTAGGCTTACTTATTGAAGGAAACTTACTAGACTCTTCTTTGGGTCTAACCTAACACACTTTAGACTCTTTAGGTTTGACCCTAACATGGCATGCACATGAGAATTTACTATGTACTCCTAGTAAATGCCACAAAGTATACCAAAAGTAATATACAAACCTAACATGTGTAATGAATGAATGCAACATGCAAACCTCTACATGATGCAGGTGAATGGTTAAAGAAATATAAGAAAATTCAAGAAAAGGCAAAAAATACGAGGTGGATTCGGGGTTAGTCTGATAGGATAGAAAGTAAGAAGAAGGTTATGGGTTGATCAGGTAGAATAGAAGATAAGAAGGGATTTCAGGGATGAGTTCTGTACTATGAGGTTGACCTTATGGGATTGATGTCTATCTAAAGGGTCTGCATAATGGAAGAAAGGGTCATTGATTTCAGGAAAGAGATCAATGGGAGTCAATGGAATGATTTCATCCTAAGGGTACTGATTCAAATAGATCAAGTCTTTAATAAATTCTTCTGGATATTGAATTAAAGGACTAGGCTCTATAGTTGGGCTTTCTTTTAGTGTCTCCTCAGGTAAAACACTAATAGTATGATTGGGTTCCTCATGGTCTTTTTCCGTTAAGGGTTCTTCAACTACATGGTCAGCTAACTCTATGTCGGTTACTGTCTGGGTATGGCTAGGGTTAGCTAAACCTAGGTCGGCTCCTACTTGGGTATGGTCAGGGTCAACAAATGTTGGGTGGTCTTCTACCTGGTCCAACCTATTGGTTACTTGGTTATTGGTTTGGGTCATTTGGTTGGTTTGGATGGTTGATTGGGTAAACTGGGTTCGGAATTGGATATTTTTCTGGGTCCATTATTCAATTAGGGCCTTAAGGAGGGTTTCTAGATTGGACTCCTTGGTTGAACTGGGTTGGTTACACTGGATTTCAGGCTCAACTAATTCTGGGTTAGTTTCTATTAGGGTTTGGTTATAGTTAACTACTTCTAGGTATTCTATAGGTGTTTCTTCCTCTAGTTCTTCAATAGACTCATCATCTTCATACTCCACTACCAAACTTAGATCAGCCTCATATATCTCTTCTTCCAAGTCATCTTGGTGAACTAATGGGGTTGTAAGAGGGGTTTGGCTAAAGGAAAATTGGCTATTAACTAGGGTAACAGGGATGGGTTGACTAAGGGGTTCCTGACTATGGGCACTAATCTTAGTGGGTTTAGGTTGACTAAGAGAAAGTGGGCTAACACTGGGTTCATATTTAGAGGTACTAATCCTATTGGGCTCAGGCTGACTAATGGAAACCTGACTAGCACTAAGCTGATACCTAGAGATTTTGGATTCCTGGGACTCATAGGATATGGGTTTAGACCTATAGGGTATGGGTTCTTTGGACTTAGGTTGACTGAACATGAGTTCCCTCTATTTTGACTCAAATTCCAAGGCTATGCCATAGGCATCATCTAGGTCTCGAAGTTGCCATCGAAATAATTCACCCTGGATGTCTCTACGTAGGCCAGCTCGAAACTTATATATGATCTGAGACTCATGTTCAATTGTGTAACATGCCCCATAAAACTCATCAAATTGGTCAATGTATTCAGACACCGTTTTGTTACCCTATCTCAAATCCCACCATTGTTCTAAAAGTTTGTTCCAATAGAATCTGTGGTTATTGCATTTGGGTGCATAGGGGCTAGAGTAGTAGGGTTTGGGTTCCTGGTATGGGTCATGGTATGAGGTTCTCCTAGGATTGGACTCTAAGTATGGGTCATAGTATTGGGTTCTCCTAGGGTTGGACTCCATGGTCACACTAGTTAGGTTGGGTTGAGGCTATTGGTATTGGGTTCCTAATCTAGTGGTCATACAATCAGATAATCAATCAGAATGAGATGGTGTAGCCAAGCATGCAAAGGATCAGTAATTCTAGGGTTTCCTATACCTAGAGCCAAAACTGAATGGGTAGCTCAAGTTATACTTAACCTAGCAGCTAATCCTTCCTCTGGCCAGGTAAAGGGTGGGAGTGTGGGAGGCCCCCCTGCTTTCGCAGGGACCTAATTAAAAACCACAACACCACTTAGGTCGTTTAACTCTGGACCCTTAGCCTTAGACATCAAATTTCAGTAATAGCCACAGGATTAAATGCACTAGTTGGCCCACACAATTTGGACCCAACCTGTTAGCTGTCACCTAGCCATCTAGGGCAAATTAGGTCTAATTAATTTTAATTAAGGTTTGGGTGAGAATGCAAGGAGATTGTTTTGGGCCCAGGACAGGTTATGACCTCCTACCCTGATCCGAGATAGAGAAAGTGCCCTTAAGATTAGTTTAATATAGATGATGGCAATCGATGGTCCTGAAGCAATCTAAAACAATCAAAAAAATAAAATATTTTTGTGTATTTTATGATGTGGTGAGTTAGGTTTGAGTTGATTAGGTTATCAATCAAATTAGACTTGGGATTGGCGTGTGTAAAAGTTGGTTAGGTTTGGTTGAGTCAAGTGTGTAGAGTTCACGGAATTCTAAGATTTAGGGTTTAGATTAATGTAGTGTTTTACATGGATTCTGATGTAGAAAAAAATTAGAAAAATTGTAAGACAGAGGATGGGCGGTTATGATGACCTCTACCAAATTTGATACAAGACTAAAATAATATGATAATGCAAATCCTAGGATTTTCAGACTGATACAGAATTATCAGGATTTTAGTTAGGATTTCTATTATGCCAAATTTTAGTAAATTAGTATTTTTATAAAATTAATTAAAATTTATGATAAAATAGAGGGCAAGAAAAATAAAAATTCATGTAATTTTCACAGAAAAATAAAATTCCTAGGTGGTCAAAAATAGATGAGAAACATACACCTAATGCAGTGGACAAGATGTAAAAAATTCATGAATTAGGGTTTTGTGACTCTGATGCAGATGAATGCTATCTTAAACCCACTCTGATACCAAACTGATGCAGGACAAACCTAAGATAGATGCAAAATAGTAAACTAATTTTTTTATAATTTTTTAGATATTAATTTAGTGGCTAAAGTCCCGAAAATAAGAAAGAATCAGTAGAAAGACTAGTAATGCTAGAAACTAACATGCCCGCAAGATAACTCATGCAGAATAATAATAAGCCAAGACTCAAGAGTTGAGAGACTCTCGATTTAGGATAGCTATTCTTCATCAAATTAGATATCAAGAGAAGGGAAGGATGTTACCAATTAGTGATTTGAAGAATTTTCGATGAAGAGATCATATAACACTCTGATTGGAGTCTGGATGATGAAGCTTGGTTTCCCTGATTAGATGGCTGATCTGAGGCAGTCTTGGAGGCAAAGAAGGCCTCCTCTGACGAGGTAAAATAACTCAGGGATCCTGCAAGCCTCAGGGGTCAATCAAAATAGCATGTAAATAAAGTAAAGGAAACTAGGGTTGAAGGAAATCCGAATCAGGGTTTGAATGGCTGGCGGCGGGAAGCTTGATGGAGATCATTGCTTGGGCGGCCTAGGGTTCCTTTCCTTGGGCATGTGAAGGCTTGGGTGGCAGCAAGCTTGGGCGTGGAAGGATGCTAGGGCAGCAAGGACAGCTAGGGCACACAAAGTAACCAACAAAACACAAGAACACAATTCCAACACAAGAGCAAACTCAAATAAAATTCACCAAGGTTTTGATATCATGAATAAAAGTTATTACAAGAAGAAGAGGGGTGGGGTATTTATAGAGCTCCATGCCCTCTCCTAACTAGGGTTACACTTAGGTTAAGAATAACTCTCCTTAAGGTATCAGGAAATGTACTCCTTAATAGGTTAGGAAAGAGAGCCTTAAGATGTTAGGACTTTGACTAGTCTTCTCCTTCTCCCTTCATGCTTTGACTTAGTCTTCACCAACCCTTGGACTTGGTCAACCAAGTGAGGACACCTCTCTTAGGCATGTTGGGTTTCATGGGAGCAACAAGGGTCGGCTAAGAGGTGAAGGGCGCATGGGCTTGGGCCTCCTGGAAGCTGGGATGGCCTGGTAGCCTGGTAGCAAGAATATTCCTTGGAATCTTGCTTCTTAAGGGCTTGGGCTTGGTGCCTGGGCTGATTTCTCTTGGGCTGGGGCACAGTTGGATCTCTGGATTTATGATGTGACCTAGTCTGGGAATATACTCTGGCATATGGAGGGAAATCTTGACATCTGGAGAGCATTTGGAGGGCATTTGGGCATCATGCAGGAATCTTGGACCCTGGGTTGGCATAAAAAGTCCAATTGGCTAAAGTGGGGTCTTCTGGCTCCTGGATGAGTCATGGTGGAACTCCATGGTAGGGTATCCTCTTCTCTTGTACAAAATTAAACTCATATTGGACTAATAACTGAAGTACAGGACTCAATATACTGACTAGGGTTGAGGGTTGAGACAAATCAACTAACCTTAACTTATTACAGGACTCAATCTTAATTGATTACAAAATTATGATACGTGACTAAGGTTCTAAAATTAAAACCCTAATCAATAAACCATATGGGATCTAGTTATCTGTGTCTGATCCTGGAGTCCCCACCAAGGTACCACACTAGGTGTGGTCCTTCACATGCTTGAGTCTTCTCTGACTATATTTAACTCAATAAAACTGGACATGATAACAAGACTCAAAATGATAAATGGCTCAACATGAGTTGACTCAACCAACTTAGCTCAACTGAGCTGACCATATCCCAAGACTAATCTAAAACCCTAATGGTATGAATCAAACTCTAAATACAGGTGATATTGTGACATCCATTGATATGGAGCTTGCGGACTAATATGGCACCATCCACTGACATGGAGCCTGCAAACAGCCACGATGGCAAGAGCCGCGCCACCTGGGCAAAGCTACATGATGAAGAACCAAGGCGGGCCACCCTGACGAGGTCAGCTCCTAGCCGAGGCAGGGCTCATTGGGCAGGCCCCCTGTCTGAGGTCAGCTCCCAGTCGAGGTCGAGTCCACCCGTCCAAGGCGAGCCCTCCGATTGAGGACAGCTCCTGGTCAGGGTCGAGCTCATGCTTCCAGAATGGACCACGCTGCCGAGGGTCAGCTCCCAACCGAGGCAGGGCTCATTGGGCGGGCCCCCCATCTGAGATCAGCTCCCGGTCGAGGTCGAGTCCACGCTTCCAGAACATACCACCCTACTGAGGTCAGCTCCTAGCCGAGATAGGGCTCATTGGGCGAGCCCCTCGTCTGAGGTCAGCTCTCGATCGAGGTCGAGTCCACGCTTCCAGAAACCCTCATACCAGTAGGAGCGTGGGTTCCCGCCAAAGGCTTATGGAGTGGGGAAGCCAAAATTCAAAATGAAGACCATGGAATACCTGATCATGTAGAGCCTCTGAGAGGTGGCATATGCCCTGCCATGGGCACAGGCCCCTTACAGCGCGCCGTCTACATGATTTGCACGATCCGGGCAACACCAGGCTCCCGACCTTGTAGTGTGCCAACACGTCGATGACTGCATGATTGGGAGACTGCAACTTCTATAATAAGACACTTGGACCCTAGGCCCTAGACCCTAGACCCTAGGCTTTGTGGTACCTGGACAGCCACCTCAAAAATGGCAACATCTCATTATGGCTCAAGGCTCAGGCACAGAACTGGCCTGACAGAGAGGTGACAACAAGCAATGGAAAGCCTCCTTCAAAAGAGAGAACCAGGAAGCCAACGAAAAGCCACCCACCTATATAAGACTTGCACGAAAAGGAAAGTAAAGGTAAGCAAAAATAAAAAATAATATAGACTCTTTCGATTCAGCATTATCTTCTCTCTTATCACCCTCTCGATGTATAGAGTCCCCTAAGCTCTCTACTATAGATGTTTCTGTTTCCCTCGATCATCCCATTGACTTGATCATCGGAGTGCCTTTGCTGGAATCCCAAGGTTTTCTTTGTCTTGCAAGACCCCTGAGCGAGTGAGCGAGTCGGCTGAGAGGTGGGAAGCCAAGCATCTGGCGGGAACCCGACATGTCAGAGCTATAGGCCACGATGATCATGGTGGCAACATATTGGCGCACCAGGAAGGGGGGCCAGAAGAAAGCATCGTCCCTCCGACAACAAGAAAGACTGCACGGACACCCACAGTCCGATGGTGACTATGCAAGCCCGTGAAGCCCCCGCCAGTCGAGCGGGGGACCCTCTTCGCCATGGTGACCAATGCTCGGAGGGAAAGCATCCCACTCCTTCGCATGGACCTTCAGCAAACCCCGAGTACACCGCACTCGCCCACCAAGTCCAGCTCCTGGTTGCGATGGTGCATCAGCTCCACTAGAGGCATCGCTCCTTGGAAACACAACAACAGCCAGGGACTCTGACAGCTCATGTAGCTGATCCTTGCACCAGCCTGCGGTCCTTCCAAGAGGGGCCACTGCATGCGGCATCCTCCCCTCGGGAGGCCCAACAGGCGGGTGGCAAGCGACCACAGCATGATCCGACCGACCGGGGGAGCCGCTCCTCGACCTCGAACAACTGTGCACCCTCACGCCAGCAGCACTGGCATGGACTGGGAACTTATGCGCGAGTTCCTCCACTTCGATCCTCCCTCACCCCCAGCGTCCTCCATCGAGGGGTCGACTAATGAGGCCATCTATTATCGAGCAAAAAGGCACATCGAGGAGCATGAGCGCAAGCTAATAGATCTGGACCGCCGATTTGTAAAAGTTCAAGGCTTCCCCAATGAGCCCAGGGGTTACGAAACTTGTCCACCCTTTTCGAAGAAAGTCCAAGAGGAGCCGATCCTCAGTGATTCCGTATGCAGCAGGTTGACCCCTACGATGGGACAACCGACCCCTTGGACCACCTGGAAAGTTACAATGCCCTCATGAGGATCCAAGGGTCTACCAACGCCCTACTTAGGGTCGCCTTCCTGATGCGGGACTAATTATCATGCAAGGGAATTTTCGTGGATTCAATATTAAGCTAAGATCTTAATTCCTGAATTTCAAGTCAAAAGGATATAAGGGTAATCTTATAATAATTCTAGAGCATAAGCATGCAAAAAAACCCTCAAAAGAGATAAAAAACAGGACCGCTGGGGCTAAGAAATCCCGGTAAGGCAAGCTCTTCTGCAATAACTCGATCTAGAGGGCTAGGGGGTGTGTACCTGGCAATATTTGCTACTGCATCCATAAAGAGTGAAGGAAAAATCAGTGCAACGGACGCCTATCCTAGGCATGCTTACACTAGGGAGTAGGTATTGCATAATTAAAAAATTTTAAACATGCATACGGAAAAACCTACTCATGCATAGGATCAAATATAAACATGATGCATGAAATAGAAACAGGCATGTAAAGGCAAGTGCAAAAATTATAAACAACATGATAAAATCTAAATCTAAGCATGCATAATAACAAAAATAAATAATATACCTGATCGAAGAAGGAAGAAACCGACTTTCTCAATCTTCAGAACAGATCAGCAGCAAATCAAGGCAACCGGTTGAATAGCAAATCAGATCTGCAATTGCAAGAAGAAGAGATGATCTATCCAATCTCTTGAGGTATCCAAATGTCCACCCTCTAGAGTATCCATGTATGGGCTCTTGCTGATCCAACTCCCGGAAGGATGCTAGTCCTCCGGGAATCAATGACAGGTCTCGGACAGGGAAACCCAAAAGGTCCTCACGGACGGTCTCCAAGACAGCCCAATTCCACCAATAGCACACACAAGAAAACAAAACAGGGGAGGAAGACATGGACACCCAAAGAATTTCTGCGCTCAGAAATTCATTCCAAAAGAACTCTCTGCTCCTCTTAAATCAAATGTCCTATTCTTCTTCCCATCTCGCGCACACCACGGTCTCTTCTTCTCTATTCTCACGGCAAGGCCTGTTCCCTCTCTCCGCGCATGCTCTGTTTCTCCAAACTCGCACGCCTTGTTTTCTTCCAAAAACCGCACGCCTTGTTTTCTTCCAAAAACCGCACACCCCAGCCCCTTCCTCTACCTCGCACGTCACGTTATTCCTCTCTCTCACGCACTGCAACTTGCTCTCTCTACTTCTCATGGCCAGCAACCAAAATAAAACATCAGCGAAGAAAACCTGTGAATCCAGTGAAGATACGATGAGAGAAGCCAGATAAATCCAAAACTCTTTTGAATTGGTTATGATCGGATTAAAATGCTGGGAACTAACTCTTGGAAAAGAATAAGAAACTATAACATCGTGAAAACTAAAGACCGAGAGAAAAGAAATCCATGCGGAAGGAAATCACCGGGAGAACTTATCCCAAGCTGCATCTATCCGATCAACATGTGATACTTATCCCATGCGGCACGGTAAAATAGAAAACAGGGGAAGCCAAGCAAATCACAAACTGGTGATGAACCATCGTGTAAAACAACCTTTGTTTAAATCGGTTCATCAAACCAAAATCGATCAGGTTGAAAAAACCGGGTCCAATCCTGGTCAACCAGGAACAGTTCCTAGTTAACCCAAACCAATCCTGGTCAATCCAAATCAGATCAGGTGGACCAGAAAAAATTCAATGTGTACTCAATTAGACCGTTTGACCTTAATATCGAAATGATTCCCAATCGTTGATCGGTTTCCGGATCAGGAAAAAACCCTCTATGGCATGTGACATCTTAGGTTCGAACCTAAATGGTAATACTGGAACACTTCCAATACCAGCACAAGATACCATCTAGCAATGGATCCCGACATCCGGATAGGCCGAAGATGCAAGAGCAATCTATCGAACCTCTGGCATATGGTTACCATATAATTCATCCCTTTGACCTCCAATGCTCAAGATGACCTAGGATTAGACTGCCAACCCTAACTGAGTCAATCCACAACATGTCTCAACCTCGCAAGTCCAGTGACTCCTCACTAGGACTACCCCGGCCGAGGATTTGCTAAATTGAAACACTACGAGACATACAATCCAAACAATTTGGACAGGTCAATTCAATCTTGGTCCACCACTGCTCCATAAGTACTTGCCTGTACCCAAAAACCTTCCATCACCGGATAAGAAATCGGGGTAGTCCAGTACCAAAGTACAGGGAGTTGCTTGCAAGCTACCAAGCTACCATGGTGACCTCAGGTCGGAGGGACACATATACCCATATCCAATCGTGAGCAATCCTTTGGTAGAAAGGAGCTCCACGGAGTCACGATCAATGAGATGTCACACATCCCACTTATAGATCACATCAGTGTCACCACACCGCTTTGGTTAAGAGGACAACCAAACGATGTGAACCACAACAACCTACACTTGATACATTGCAGTCCAGTATAATGTATACTTTGGTTGTAAACCTTTTAAAGGACCACTCGATATATCCTCTCTATATCGAAGTCAGTGCAGTCCTAAGAACTTCATTACATAAATATAGTTCATTACAAGGAAATTAATAATGTGATGAGCTGCTAAAATAAAGTTTTATTAATTCATATATAAATTACAATACTGAGCATAACCGCCTATAGCCTAGGCGATTAGCTTTGGGACATAATTCCCAACAACTCCCACTTGTACTAAAGCCAATCAAAACAGTATCTAATACCCATTTCCCTTTTACAATAGTCAAACTCTTTGATTTCGAGGGCTTTAGTGAAGGGGTCGGCCAAATTCTCATTTACATCGATCTTCATAAGATTGATGTTGCCTCGTTCCATGATCTCTCGCACGAGGTGATAGCACCACAGAATGTGCTTGGTGCGGTGATGAGACTTTGGCTCCTTAGCTTGAGTAATGACTCCTGTGCTATCATAATACACAGGAACAGGACCATCTATGGAAGGTGCCACCCCTAGCTCTCCAAGAAACTTCTGCAACCACACGGCTTCCTTTGCTGCATCTGATGCTGCAATGTACTCTACTTTGCATACCAAGTCTGCAACTGTTGCCTGCTTGGAACTCTTCCAGCAGATCGCTCCTCCATTCAGGGTAAACACAAACCCTAACACACTCTTGCTATCATCTATGTCTGACTAGAAACTAGAGTCAATATACCCTACAAGTTTCAAGTCAGGTTCTCCATAAATCAGCCATTGATCCTTAGTATTTCTTAAATACTTCAGGATGGTCTTAACCACCTTCCAATGCACCTCACCTAGGTTAGACTGGTATCTGCTCACCGCTCCTAGTGAGTATGCCACATCTGGTCTAGTACATGTCATAGCATACATGATAGAGCCTACTACAAAAGCATAAGGAACTCTACTCATGTGCTCTCTTTTCTAAGGAGTTGTCACACAATCCTTCTTGGAAAGAGTAATTCTAGAACCTATCGGGAGATAGCCTTTCTTGGAATTCTCCATGCTAAATCGTTTCAGCACGGTTCAATGTACGTAGACCGGGACAATCCCAGAAGCCTCTTAGATCTATCTCTATAAATCTTCATACCCAGTATGAAAGAAGCTTCACCCAAGTCTTTCATGGAGAACTGAGATGATAACCATACCTTTATTCCTTGCAATGCTGCGATGTCATTCCCGATTAAGAGAATGTCATCAACATACAGTACCAGGAATAAAATCACAGAACCATTAACCTACTTATAGATGCAGGGTTCTTCTCCGTTCCTAATAAAGCTATAGATTTGATACACCTATCAAATCGCATGTTCCAACTTCAAGATGCTTGCTTGAGTCCATAGATGGACCTCTGTAATTTGCATACTTTTGACTTGTCTATGGATGTGAACCCTTCAGGCTGTATCATATACACCTCCTCATCCAGCGCCCCATTCAGGAAAGGGTTCGGACATCCATCTGCCAGATCTCATAGTCAAAATATGCTGCCAAAGTAAGCATGATCCGAATGGACTTGAGCATTGCCACAGGGGAGAACGTCTCATCATAATCGATACCATATCGTCGACGATAGCCCTTGGCAACCAGACAGGCTTTATAGGTCTCCACCTTCCTATCTGCGCCCCTTTTTCTTTTAAAAATTCATTTGCACCCAATGGGTTTTATCCCTTCAGGTGGATCAACCAATGTCCATACATTGTTGATCTCCATAGACTCCATCTCGGATCGCATGGCTCTAAGCCACGCCTCAGAGTCAGATCTCTAAAGTGCATCCATATAGGTGATCGAATCCTCATCATTCTCATCAAGCTCAATGGGATCACCATCTCGAACCAAGAAACCGTAGTATCTGTCCGGCTGACGCGGTACTTTACCGGATCTCCTAGTCATGGGTTTCGGGTGTGATCCAATCACAGCTAGTTCTATGATGTCCTTAGAGTGTGCAGGTTCTTCTACTAGTTGAACTTCACCAAGTTTTATCTTAGAGGCTACAATTCCTTCTCCAAGGAACTCATTTTCTAAAAAGATAGCCCTAAGAGCAACGAACACTTTCTGTTCGTCCTCTAAGTAGAAGAAATACCCTTTTGTTTTCTTAGGGTACCCAATAAACAGGCACTGATTAGACCTAGGACCAAGTTTATCTGAGTCTAAATGCTTTACATAAGCTAGACAATCCCAAACCCGAAGGTATGAAATTGAGGGCTTACGTCCAGTCCATAACTCATATGGAGTGGAGACAACATACTTACTCAGAACATTATTCAGCAAGTCACAAGCTGTCTCAAGTGCATATCCCTAGAAGGACAGCGATAGAGTTACAAAACCCATCATGGATCGAACCATGTCCAACAGGGTTCGATTCCTCCTTTCGGACACACCATTCAACTAGGGTATTCCTGGAGGAGTCCATTAAGAGAGAATCCCATTCTCCTCAAGATATGTCATGAACTCACCGGATAGGTATTCACCACCTCGATCAGATCGAAGGGTTTTAATACTCTTTCCAGTTTGTTTCTCCATTTCATTACGATATTGTTTGAACATTTCAAACGACTCAGATTTATGTCTCATCAAGAAGACATAACCGTACCTAGAAAGGTCGTTTGTAAATGTAATGAAATATCTGTATCCACCTCAGGCACTAACTGTCATGGGTCTGCATACATCAGTATGTATATGACTCAGAAGTTCTGTAGCTCATTCACCTTTTCCAGCAAAAGATGACTTGGTCATTTTACCAAGCAAACAGGATTCACAAGTGGGCAGTGAGTCAGAATCACTGACCTCGAGGAGGCCTTCTCCTCGCAACTTGTTTATCCTATTCTGGTTAACATGACCTAGTCTACAGTGCCATAGATATAAGTTACTGACATTTTCTATCTTTGGGCGTTTGCTAGACGTGTACATTACATTAACAGGCCGTGACAAAACATAAATGCCATTATTTAACTTAGCTTTCATTATCACAGAGTTATTCATAATAACTTGGCAAAAATCTCCTTTTATTGAAAGTTCATAACCACAATTGGCCAATAGGCCTACAGAGATAATGCTCATAATGAAACTAAGACAATAATGACAGTCGACTAATTCGACAGTACTAGATTCAAAAACAAGACTAAGAACTCCGACTGCCAGCACTAAAACAAGATTTTTATTTCCGATGCTCAGGAACTGCTCCCCATCCTCGAATCTCTTTGATGCAGGACAAACATGCTGATGTAACCTAGGTTATTCGAAAAAAAAAGACCTAAACCAACTAGGACCGAGGGAGGGCTAACAAGCCTCCCGGGACTAGGGGCGACACGAAACAAAAATCCTAAAACAGCTGATCTCTTTTGATTTTCAGTTTTCTTGGTTGAGGTGGCGAAGGAAGGATGGGGATGGGAGACTTGGATCTGGATCTCGTGGACTTTAAGACTCACCCTAACGAAGAGACCTTTCACCTCTAAGGTAACCCACCTCATTAATGGAGCCGTACGGAGAGATCTCACACCTTTATGGCATCCCATCCACCTCACTAATGGAGCCGTACGGAGAGATCTCACACCTCTAGGGCATCCTACCTTCCTCGTTACTTGGAGGCGCTAGGTTGGGTCTCAAAGATCATAAGGGGATAAGAAGATGGAATAGGAGATAATTGGGGCCTCACATCCCTCGACGCCCGAAGGCGAAGGCAAAACGGGGCCTCACACCCCTCGACGTCCCAAAGGACAAAGGCAAGACGGGCCGCAGCCTAGAACCGGAACCAGAACCAGTGGCTAACCAAAAATTTCTATTCAACTTCACTTATTACAAGAGGGGAGGGGCCTTTATATAGAAAAACCAAACCCCTCACCTACTTAGCCTACAAGCAAACCAAAAATGAAAAAATAAATTACATCAAAATCTGTGCTACATCAATATTGATGCTGATCTGCTCTGAGAAGCATGTTGGCTTGATGATCTGCTCTGAAAAGCATGCTGCTTGGATTGCTCCAGAAAGCATGCGGACTCATCTCACGGTCGTGCACAGGGGGAGAACAATCTTCGCCGACATCAGTGGGCGGCCGGTGGCAGGGAAGCGGGCGGCGAACGGGGCCGACGGACGGCGGGCTGCAGGCGGGGTGGCAGCTTAGGAATGGCACGGCATGCCCAGGGCGTGCTGTTTCATCTCCCACGGCCGTGGGGGCCCCCAGGCACCAGCGAGGGCCTCCGGCAGCCGGCGAGTCGGCGGGATGGCGGGACGGCGGCACGACGGCAACTGGCGAATGGCGGGACGGCCCGACAGCGAGGCAGCGACGAGCGGTGGCATGGCACGCCCTGTGCGTGCCGTTTGGGCTTCCCACAGGCGTGGGGCCCAACACGCCGGTGAGGATCTCCGGTGGCCAGGTGAGGGCCGGCGGGCGGGCGACCGGCAGCAGGCCGGCGGCGGCAGGCGACAACGGCGGCTGTGGGGTGGTGCTTGGTCTTCTCACAGCCGTCCCTTCATCTTCCACGGGTGGGGGCGGCGGACGTCGGGTTTTCGGCGAGGGCGGTGCCGGCGAGCACTGGTTGGTGGGCCGGTAGGGGCGGCCGGGGGAGTCGGGCAGCCCGGATCTGGGGTCGGCGGGGCGGTGGGCTAGGGTTTGGAAGGTTTTAAAAATCACGGGAGGGAGATGGAATAAGGTTGGAATAAAGTGGGGATAGGTTGGGGATAAAGCAGGAATAGTGGAGATAGGTGGAATAGCGGGAATAGAAAAAATAAAAAAATGCGAGAAAATTGAGAAAAATTAAAAAAATACCTGGACGGCGGCTGGATCCCCATCATTCTCCTCGATCGCGAAGAACTCGACTCCATCGAGTTCAAAAAATGGAGCACACCCTAATCTACAACTCACTCTGATACCAAGTTGATGCGGGATGGACACGGTGATGTAACCTGGGTTATTCGGAAAAGGGAAAGACCTAAACCAACTAGGACCATGGGAGGGCTAAGAAGCCTCCCGGGACTAGGGTGACACACAAACAAAAATCCTAAAACAGTTGATCTCTTTTGGTTTTCAGTTTTCTTGGTGGAGGTGGCGAAGGAAGGATGGGGATGGGAGACTTGGATCTGGATCTCGTGGACTTTAGGACTCATCCTAACGAAGAGACCTCTCACCTCTAAGGTAACCCACCTTATTAATGGAGCCGTACGGAGAGATCTCATACCTTTAGGGCATCCCACCCACCTCACTAATGGAGCCGTACGGAGAGATCTCACACCTCTAGGGCATCCTACCTTCCTCGATACTTGGAGGTGCTAGGTTGGGTCTCAAAGATCACGAGGGGATAGGAAGATGGAATAGGGGATAACTAGGGCCTCATACCCCTCGACACCTGAAGGCGAAGGCAAAACGGGGCTTCACACCCCTCGACGTCCCGAAGGACGAAGGCAAGATGGGCCGCAGCCCAAAACCGGAACTGGAACCAGTGGCTAACCAAGAATTTCTATTCAACTTCACTTATTACAAGAGAGGAGGGGCCTTTATATAAAAAAACCAAATCCCTCACTTACTTAGCCTACAAGCAAACCAAAAATGGAAAAATAAATTACATCAAAATCCATGCTACATAAATATTGGTGCTGATCTACTCTAAGAAGCATGTTGGCTTAATGATCTGCTCTGAAAAGCATGCTGCTTGGACTGCTCCAGAAAGCGTGCGAACTCATCTCACGGTCGTGCGCAGGGGGAGAACGATCTCTGCCGACACCGATGGATGGCCGGTGGCCGGGAAGCGGGCGGCGGACGGGGCCGGCGGACGACGGACGGCGGGCGGCGGGGTGCAGGCGGGGTGGCGGCTCAGGAATGGCATGGCATGCCCAGGGCATGCCGTTTCATCTCCCACGACCGTGGGGGCCCCCAAGGCGCCGGCGAGGGCCTCCGGCGGACGGCGAGTCGATGGGATGGCGGCACAGCGGCAATCGGCTGACGACGGGATGGCCCGACGACGGGGCGACGGCGAGCAGCGGCACGGCATGCCTTGTGCATGCCGTTTGGGCTTCCCATAGGCATGGGGCCCAAGGCACCGACGAGGATCTCCGGCGGTCGGGCGAGGGCCGGCGGACGGCGGGTGGGTGGCCGGCAGTAGGCTGGCGGTGGCAGGCGGTAGCGGCAGTCGTGGGGTGGCGGTTGGTCTTCCCATGGCTATCCTTTCGTCTTCCATGGGCGGGGGCGGCGGACACCTGGTTTCCAGCGAGGGTGGCCGGCGAGCATCGACGGGTTGGCCAGCAAGGACGACTGGGATAGTCGGGCAGCCCGAATCTGGGGGTGGCGGGGCGGTGGGCTAGGGTTTGGAAGGTTTTAAAAATCACGGGTGGTAGATGGAATAAGGCTGGAATAAAGTGGGGATAGGTTGGGAATAAAGGAGGAATAGTTGGGATAGGTAGAATAGCGGGAATAGAAAAAATAAAAAAAATGCAAGAAAATTGAGAAAAATTGAAAAAATACCTGGATGGCAGTTGGATCCCCATCACTCTTGCTAACCTGCAATCCGTGCAACGTATTGCAAACATGAATGGGACTACCAGTATCCAATACCCAGTTAGCAATGTCACAAATAGAGAAATTACAAGGTTTTATCATATAAATACCTTGTCCAGCACTCTGTTTCTTTCCCTTCCTTGGCCTGTTCGGGTCAAAGGATGCCTGATAAAGAGGACAGTTCCTCTTCTAGTTTCCCTGCTTCTTACAATAGAAGCACTCTGCACTAGCTTGATCAGCTTTCACTTTCTTGGCCTGACTTGGGCTAGGAGCACTCTACACCTTTCCCTTACCTTTTTTCTTCCCTTCCTTAAAGGGACGATGACCTCTAAAACCTCCCACTAAATTCACCACCCCCTTATTCAGTTTGTGGTCCTTTTCGTAAGTCTGCAGCAACCCCATCAAATCATGGTAATTGACTGCAGGCTTATTCATTCTATAATGATCGAGAAAGTCAGGATAGGAGAAGGGTAGAGAATTCAGGATCGCATCCTTGCCGAGTTGCTCGTGCAAGGGACATCCAAGCTTACCCTATAATTCGATCATCTCGATCATGTACAATACATGATCAGTGACCGAACCACCATTATGCATTTTGGTATTGTAGATGTCACAAGACACTTTGTACCGCTCCACATCATCTGGCGTGCCAAAAGATTCCTTCAACTTTTGAAGAATCTCATCTAGCTCGGCCTCCTCGAATTTGTGACTGAACTTGTCATTCATCGCCGCTAACATTATACATCGGACAGTAGTCCGATCAGAAACTCACTTCAAATAAGTGTCCCTAACCGAACTCCGAGCATTGGTAGGAGGGATTTCGGGTGCTGGATCCGTTATCACATAAAGGATTCACTCGTGCTCCAGGACTATCCTCAATTTTTGATACTAGCTATCGAAATTGGGATCCTTTAACTTCTCGCTATCGAGAAGTAACCAGAGCGAAAGGTTTGAAGACATCTAAAAGGAAAATTATGACCAAATAAGTATATGAATTAATCAATTAAACCAAAAGGCTTGGACTTTAGTCTAAATGTCCCTCCCACTAATTTTTCAGATTGGGAGCCTCTAACTCCAATCTATGAAATCATCATTTCATAGTGGGTACTGAAATCCAATAGACCACGTACGAGCCTGACTTTGGCCGGCTTACCCATATGCACCTAAAGGTAGGTTCTTTAACCAATTGCTTCCCTAAGCAACTTCCAGTAATAAATTTTGCCCCATAAAATCTCTAATCAGCCTTGGGGCCTCCTATTGCAGATCTCTGGTTAGGTCCAACTATCAATATGATAAATTCGATGCTTCCAGCTAACGAATGACCAAGCCCAACTTTGGCTGGCCTACCTGATCACTGTTAAAAAGGTTGCACAGAATCATCATCTATGAAAGAGTAATCCCAGTAACCAGATGCGTAACCCATGTAGCTTGACTACTTGATCGAAAAAAAGCTTGGCTACCTTGGAGGCATCAAAAGTTTGGGAGCAGGGTATAAAATGGGCCATTTTCAAAAATTTATCGACCACTACAAAGATTGAATCATAATTTCTAAGGGTCTTGGGCAGTCCTAAAATGAAGTCCATGCTAAGATCCTGCCATGGACAATCCAGCCCAGGTAAAGGAGTGTATAACCCGATGTTTTGTCTTTGATGTTTGTGTTGGCCCACGTAGGCAACCCAAGAGGGGGGGTGAATTGGGTTTTATAAAACTTTTGTACTATCTAAAAGATGAACTAAAGCAAGTATATGCTAATGCAATTTAAGTGCTTGTGTATTTCAAATAAATGCAGCGGAAATAATGAAATTAAAGCATAAGGAGAACAATCACACAAACACAAAGATTTATAGTGGTTCGGTGCCAACCAAGCACCTACATCCACTCCCCAAGAATCCCTTAAGAATTTCACTAAGTTTGGTTTTATAACTTAGGCTCACCAACAACCTTTACAACTTGTTTTGTCTTCGGGCTCACAAGTCAAACCCTAGTTGGTTTCAAGGCTCACCAACAACCACCCTTGGTTTTACGGGATAACCAAGAACCTAAACAACTTGTTTTGGCTTCGGGCTCACAAGTAAAACCCTAGTTAGTTTCAAGGCTTACCAACAACCACTTTGGTTTTCCAAGGCTCACTAAAAACCTCTTTGGTTTTCCAAGGCTCACCAAAATCCTTAAGTAAAACAATGAAAGAGCAAGTATAAATGAATACAATAAAAGCTTTTTAAAATAAAGCAAATATCTCTTTAAAATCCGTTGAGAGTTGATGAAGATCTTGTCTTCAAGTTGATGAAGCCTTTGATTGATGCTTGAGGATGTGAACTTTGGATGCTTTCTTTGAAACTTGGAAGCTTGAAGGCTTGAACCACTCAACTCTTGAATCCTTGAAGAATATTCAAAAATCTCACCAAAGGATTACTTTCCCAATTGATTTTTGATGTTTATATAGCTCTCCAAACCATAGATGACCGTTTATGACCGTTGGGGATGAAGATATGACCGTTTGAAGCAAGTTGGAGAAGTTCTGCAGCCCAGAAAACTAGCCGTTACTGTTCAAGTGTCGACACTTTACCTTCAGGTGTCGACACTTCAGTTTCCAGGTGTCGACACTTCACTTCCAAGTGTCGACACTTCAGCTCCAGGTGTCGACACTTCACTGAAAGAGCTTTCTGAAGTTTTCTGTTTGTCTCAGGCATTGAGTCGACACTTCACTCTTCAAGTGTCGACACTTGTTCCTCAGGTGTCGACACTTCATTTTCAAGTGTCGACACTTGCCTATGCCATTGCTGAAATATCTTCAAATTGAAACTTTAACCTCTTCAAGTTCTTCCATATTAATTCCAAAATCCATATACTTGATTTTTCATTAAATTAAGGACTTTTTCAACTGAAATATAAGCATTTCTTCATTCAACATGGTTGAGTACTAAGATCTGAAAAATATACTTAGAATACAATTAGTACTCATATATACTTAAACATTTTGTCAATCATCAAAATCAAGACCAGAGTCAACAATCTCCCTCTTTTTGATGATGACAAAACCTTTAAGTATATGAATAGGGTAAGCTTAAAAAAGATTAACAATAAGATAAACATGTAAGCTCAAAACAATAAGCACCAAGCTCTCCCTCAACATATGATCCAAAAAGTCTTCAAAAATATTTTTCAAAATATGCAAAAATTTTAAATGTTTAAAATTTCTTCTTCTTACTAATTCTTCCCTTTAGATAAAAATATTTTATATTCTTCTCCCCCTTTTGCATTTTCTTTCATTTCTCAAATGATTTTTCATGTTTATCCAATCTTCCCATTTTCATACTTAACAATTTTCTCCCCTTATTTGACATCATGAAAAAAGGGTGAAAGGCAATACAAAGTGGGAATGAAGTTGGAAAGAATAGCAAGTAGGTCATCAAAATCAATGCATGAAATCAAATATTTTTGATATCAATTGAATATGATAAAAATTGAACAAGATACCAAAGAATGTAAGCACATGCAAGAAATGATTTGATATATATTATCCATTCGCCTTACTTGTTCATGGGATAAGGTCACAGCGGCACCCCTACACATCATAAGAGAGCCCATTGAATGGGAAGAGAGGGTCTTTAAGCCCTACTTATCTCCTATGACCGGACGGCCATGGTGACTAACCCAATCCGAAGCGGTTACTAGGAATTCTATTAAAAATAATTTTGATACCAATAGAATATGATACCATTTGAATGTAACTCCCCTCAAAGAATTAGATTTGAAAACAAGAAGGAGTATCAGAGCAATATAAGCAAAGCATGATATCAACAAGATATTCAAAGCATCAAATATCATAACAAATCTTTGGATGCTCACCCTGAATGTTATTTCTCCGTTAAAAATATGCATTTATTTCAGGAATAAAACATGAAAGCTTATGCATCAAGATTTGAAAATTTTCAAGATATTCATGATTTTCAAAATACAAAGCATTTATATCGAATAAAAACTTTTAGCATGATTTCAAATTCATTTTAAGATGATTTGATATCCATACAAATGCTTGAAGTAATATGATATCAAGTCTAGCTATTAGAGCAAGGGTTTGTCAATAAGCATACCTTCTTCTTAAAAGTAACCCTTAACTACTAGTTCTATACTTGATCCAAATCATTTCTAGATTATGCATAGATGCAAAAAATAAAAACATATAAATCATAGCATTTCACTTGAAATAATTTAGAAACTATATTAATCAAAATCAAGTGAAGATCTAATAATCACAAGTTTGACCATGAGAGTTTGAAATCCATCAACATCAAAATGGTCATGATCACAACAAATGATTATTAGTCTAAGCTTGATTCTAATCAATCATTTAAAACATTTTTCAAATCAATATGCATCTTTAAAAGTATTTTTCATGAAATACATTAATCAAAATCAAGTAAAGGTCTTACAATCATAAATTTAATCATGATAGTATGAAATTCATCAACACCAAAAAGTTCATGATAATAGCCAATGATGATAAGTCCTAACTTGATTCTAATTAACTATTTAAAACAATTTTTCAAAGTAATTGATGCAACAAAAACTAATCTATATTTTTAATTATGGAAGGAGATGTTTAGAATTTACCAATATACATAATCCTTTCTTTTACCATTTAGTCCAAAATGTAGCTTGTCCACTTCTTTAAATTGTCTTGTACAACCTCTTTTCAAGAACTTCTTTTCTTCATGTTGGGTTGCAAGACATTCCTGCAAAACAAATTAAGTGGACATTTTTGGTACCCAAACTTTCTTGGATCCTTTATGATTAGTAATTATGGTTCCTTTTGGAACCCAAACTTTTTTTAATCTAGAAGGATAAGCATTGAAACCACATTTATAAGAAAAATTGAAAGAAGCAGGAATATTGAAGTTCTTCAAAAGTTTTTGCTTCTTTTCCTCAATCAAAATATTTTTCTCATCAAAAACTTTATCACATAAATCTTTTAAAATAACATTTTCTTTTTCTAAAAATTCTTTTTCTTTAGAAAAATTATTCTTTTCATTTTTCAAAATATCAATCTTAGCATTTAAATCATCATTTTTATTTGCAAGATTGGTGTTGTCAATAGAAAATGAATCTACATGCCTATTTAATTTCTTGTACTCAATTTTTAGCAATCTATATTCATGCACAAGATCATTAGATGCATCATGTGATTCTTTAAAGGTAAAATCAGAATTATTTTTAGCACATACCTTTTTCTCATTTGCCATGAAACAAAGATGGGCAACTTCATCATCCGTATTTGAATCTTCGCTATCGCTCCAAGTTGCCATCATTGCCTTGAATTTCTTTTTGGCCTTGAGAGCTATTATTTTCTTTTCTGTATCAGCTTCCACTATCCTTTGCCATAAGTTCAACTCATAGGTCATGAGTGAACCGATAAGCTCCTCCAAAGGTAAGGTTTCTACATCTTTAGCTTCTTGGATCGCCGTCACCTTTGGATCCCATGATTTTGGCAAGGATCTAAGAATTTTGTTCACCAAATCAGCATTAGTATAGATTTTGCCAAGACTTTTTAATTCATTAATAATAGTCATAAATCTTGAAAACATATCAGATATAGATTCACAATGCATCATTTCAAAAATTTTAAAAGAATGTATAAGCAAATTAATTTTAGTGTTCTTCACTTGAAGAGTACCCTCATGAGTAACTTCAAGTGTGTCCCATATTTCCTTCGCTGATGTGCATGTAGAAATTCTATTAAATTCATTTAAGTCCAATGCACAATAAAGTAAGTTCATTGCTTTAGCATTGATTTCAATTTGTTTAATGTCATATTCATTCCAATCCTCTTCGAGCTTTGGAATGGAAATGCCATTAACCAAAATGGAAGGAATATGAGGACCACTAACAATAATTTTTCAAAGAAGATAACTAATAGATTGAATATAGATGCGCATGCGAGTTTTCTAAAATGTGTAATTTATGCCATTGAAAAACGGTGGTCTAACACTAATACCTACAAGGGTTGCCATAATCTTTAACTCAAAATTGTTAAATTTTCAATCAGAGCACCGAGCTCTGATACCAATTGTAGGCCCACGTAGGCAACCCAAGAGGGGGGTGAATTGAGTTTTATAAAACTTTTGTACTATTTAAAAGATGAACTAAAGCAAGTATATGCTAATGCAATTTAAGTGCTTTTGTATTTCAAATAAATGCAGCAGAAATAATGAAATTAAAGCATAAGGAGAACAATCACACAAACACAAAGATTTATAGTGGTTCGGTGCCAACCAAGCACCTACATCCACTCCCCAAGAATCCCTTGGGAATTCCACTAAGTTTGGTTTTATAACTTAGGCTCACCAACAACCTTTACAACTTGTTTTGCCTTTGGGCTCACAAGTCAAACCCTAGTTGGTTTCAAGGCTCACCAACAACCACCCTTGGTTTTACGGGATAACCAAGAACCTAAACAACTTGTTTTGGCTTCGGGCTCACAAGTAAAACCCTAGTTGGTTTCAAGGCTTACCAACAACCACTTTGGTTTTCCAAGGCTCACCAAAAACCTCTTTGGTTTTCCAAGGCTCACCAAAAACCTTAAGTAAAACAATGTAAGAGCAAGTATAAATGAATACAATAAAAGCTTTCTAAAATAAAGCAAATATCTCTTTGAAGCCCGTTGAGAGTTGATGAAGATCTTGTCTTCAAGTTGATGAAGCCTTTGATTGATGCTTGAGGATATGAACTTTGGATGCTTTCTTTGAAACTTGGAAGCTTGAAGGCTTGAACCACTCAACTCTTGAATCCTTGAAGAATATTCAAAATTCTCACCAAAGGATTACTTCCCCAATTGATTTTTGATGTTTATATAGCTCTCCAAACCATAGATGACCATTTATGACCGTTGGGGATGAAGATATAACCGTTTGAAGCAAGTTGGAGAAGTTCTGCAGCCCAGAAAACTAGCCGTTACTGTTCAAGTGTCGACACTTTACCTTCAGGTGTCGACACTTCAGTTTCAAGTGTCGACACTTCAGTTTCCAGGTGTCGACACTTCACTTCCAAGTATCGACACTTCAGCTCCAGGTGTCGACACTTCACTGAAAGAGCTTTCTAAAGTTTTCTGTTTGTCTCAGGCCTTGAGTCGACACTTCACTCTTCAAGTGTCGATACTTGTTCCTCAAGTATCGACACTTTATTTCCAAGTATCGACACTTGCCTGTGCCATTGCTGAAATATCTTCAAATTGAAACTTTAACCTCTTCAAGTTCTTCCATATTAATTCCAAAGTCCATATACTTGATTTTTTATTAAATTAAGGACTTTTTCAACTGAAATACAAGCATTTCTTCATTCAACATGGTTGAGTACTAAGATCTGAAAAATATACTTAAAATAAAATTAGTACTCATATATACTTAAACATTTTGTTAATCATCAAAATCAATACCAGAGTCAACAATCTCCCCCTTTTTGATGATGACAAAACCTTTAAGTATATGAATAGGGTAAGCTCAAAAAAGATTAACAATAAGATAAACATGTAAGCTCAAAACAATAAGCACCAAGCTCCCCCTCAACATATGATCCAAAAAGTCTTCAAAAATATTTTTCAAAATATGCAAAAATTTCAAATGTTTAAAATTTCTTCTTCTTACTAGTTCTTCCCTTTAGATAAAAATATTTTACATTCTTCTTCCCCTTTTGCACTTTCTTTCATTTCTCAAATGATTTTTCATGTTTATCCAATCTTCCCATTTAAATACTTAACAATTTTCTCCCCCTATTTGACATCATGAAAAAAGGATGAAAGGCAATACAAAGTGGGAATGAAGTTGGAAAGAATAGCAAGTAGGTCATCAAAATCAATGCATGAAATCAAATATTTTTGATATCAATTGAATATGATATAAATTGAACAAGATACCAAAGAATGTAAGCACATGCAAGAAATGATTTGATATATATTATCCATTCGCCTTACTTGTTCATGGGATAAGGTCACAGCGGCACCCCTACACATCATAAGAGAGCCCATTGAATGGGAAGAGAGGGTCTTTAAGCCCTACTTATCTCCTATGACCGGACGGCCATGGTGACTAACCCAATCCGAAGTGGTTACTGGGAATTCTTTTAAAAATAATTTTGATACCAATAGAATATGATACCATTTGAATGTAACTCCTCTCAAAGAATTAGATTTGAAAACAAGGAGTATCAGAGCAATATAAGCAAAGCATGATATCAACAAGATATTCAAAGCATCAAATATGATAACAAATCTTTGGATACTCCCCCTAAATGTTATTCCTCTTTTAAAAATATGCATTTATTTCAGGAATAAAACATGAAAGCTTATGCATCAAGATTTGAAAATTTTCAAGATATTCATGATTTTCAAAATACAAAGCATTTATATCGCATAAAAACTTTTAGCATGATTTCAAATTCATTTTAAGATGATTTGATATCCATACAAATGCTAGAAGTAATATGATATCAAGTCTAGCTATTAGAGCAAGGGTTTGTCAATAAGCATACATTCTTCTTAAAAGTAACCCTTAACTACTAGTTCTATACTTGATCCAAATCATTTCTACATTATGCATATATGCAAAAAATAAAAACATATAAATCATAGCATTTCACTTGAAATAATTTAGAAACTATATTAATCAAAATCAAGTGAAGATCTAATAATCACAAGTTTGACCATGAGAGTTTGAAATCCATCAACATCAAAATGGTCATGATCACAACAAATGATTATTAGTCTAAGCTTGATTCTAATCAATCAATTAAAACATTTTTCAAATCAATATGCATCTTTAAAAGTATTTTTCATGAAATACATTAATCAAAATCAAGTGAAGGTCTTACAATCATAAATTTAATCATGATAGCATGAAATTCATCAACACCAAAAAGTTCATGATAATAGCCAATGATGATAAGTCCAAACTTGATTCTAATTAACTATTTAAAATAATTTTTCAAAGTAATTGATGCAATAAAAATTAATCTACATTTTTAATTATGGAAGGAGATGTTTAGAATTTACCAATATACATAATCCTTCCTTTTACCATTTAGTCCAAAATGTAGCTTGTCCACTTCTTTAAATTGTCTTGTACAACCTCTTTTCAAGCTCTTCCTTTCTTCATGTTGGGTTGCAAGACATTCCTGCAAAACAAATTAAGTGGACATTTTTGGTACCCAAACTTTCTTGGGTCCTTTATGATTAGTAATTATGGTTCCTTTTGGAACCCAAACTTTTCTTAATCTAGAAGGATAAGCATTGAAACCACATTTATAAGAAAAATTGAAAGAAGCAGGAATATTGAAGTTCTTCAAAAGTTTTTGCTTCTTTTCCTCAATCAAAATATTTTTCTCATTAAAAACTTTATCACATAAATCTTTTAAAATAACATTTTCTTTTTCTAAAAATTCTTTTTCTTTAGAAAAATTATTCTTTTCATTTTTCAAAATATCAATCTTGGCATTTAAATCATCATTTTTATTTGCAAGATTGGTGTTGTCAAGAGAAAATGAATCTACATGCCTATTTAATTTCTTGTGCTCAATTTTTAGCAATCTATATTCATGCACAAGATCATTAGATGTATCATGTGATTCTTTAAAGGTAAAATCATAATTATTTTTAGCACATACCTTTTTCTCATTTGCCATGAAACAAAGATGGGCAACTTCATCATCCGTATTTGAATCTTCGCTATCGCTCCAAGTTGCCATCATTGCCTTGAATTTCTTTTTGGCCTTGAGAGCTATTATTTTCTTTTCTGTATCAGCTTCCACTATCCTTTGCCATAAGTTCAACTCATAGGTCATGAGTGAACCGATAAGCTCCTCCAAAGGTAAGGTTTCTACATCTTTAGCTTCTTGGATCGCCGTCACCTTTGGATCCCATGATTTTGGCAAGGATCTAAGAATTTTGTTCACCAAATTAGCATTAATATAGATTTTACCAATACTTTTTAATTCATTAATAATAGTCATAAATCTTGAAAACATATCAGATATAGATTCATAATGCATCATTTCAAAAATTTCAAAAGAATGTATAAGCAAATTAATTTTAGTGTTATTCACTTGAAGAGTACCCTCATGAGTAACTTCAAGTGTGTCCCATATTTCCTTCGCTGATGTGCATGTAGAAATTCTATTAAATTCATTTAAGTCCAATGCACAATAAAGCAAGTTCATTGCTTTAGCATTGATTTCAATTTGTTTAATGTCATATTCATTCCAATCCTCTTCGATCTTTGGAATGGAAATGCCATTAACCAAAATGGAAGGAATATGAGGACCACTAACAATAATTTTCCAAAGAAGATAACTAATAGATTGAATATAGATGCGCATGCGAGTTTTCCAAAATGTGTAATTTATGCCATTGAAAAACGGTGGTCTAACACTAATACCTACAAGGGTTGCCATAATCTTTAACTCAAAATCGTTAGATTTTCAATCAGAGCACCGAGCTCTGATACCAATTGTAGGCCCACATAGGCAACCCAAGAGGGGTGGTGAATTGAGTTTTATAAAACTTTTGTACTATTTAAAAGATGAACTAAAGCAAGTATATGCTAATGCAATTTAAGTGCTCGTGTATTTCAAATAAATACAGCAGAAATAATGAAATTAAAGCATAAGGAGAACAACCACACAAACACAAAGATTTATAGTGGTTCGGTGCCAACCAAGCACCTACATCCACTCCCCAAGAATCCCTTGGGAATTTCACTAAGTTTGATTTTATAATTTAGGCTCACCAACAACCTTTACAACTTATTTTGTCTTCGGGCTCACAAGTCAAACCTTAGTTAGTTTCAAGGCTCACCAACAACCACCCTTGGTTTTATGGGATAACCAAGAACCTAAACAACTTGTTTTGGCTTCGGGCTCACAAGTAAAACCCTAGTTGGTTTCAAGGCTTACCAACAACCACTTTGGTTTTCCAAGGCTTACCAAAAACCTCTTTGGTTTTCCAAGGCTCACCAAAAACCTTAAGTAAAACAATGTAAGAGCAAGTATAAATGAATACAATAAAAGCTTTCTAAAATAAAGCAAATATCTCTTTGAAGCCCGTTGAGAGTTGATGAAGATCTTGTCTTCAAGTTGATGAAGCCTTTGATTGATGCTTGAGGATGTGAACTTTGGATGCTTTTTTTGAAACTTGGAAGCTTGAAGGCTTGAACCACTCAACTCTTGAATCCTTGAAGAATATTCAAAAATCTCACCAAAGGATTACTTCCCCAATTGATTTTTGATGTTTATATAGCTCTCCAAACCATAGATGACCGTTTATGACCGTTGGGGATGAAGATATAACCGTTTGAAGCAAGTTGGAGAAGTTCTGCAGCCCAAAAAAGTAGCCGTTACTGTTCAAGTGTCGACACTTTACCTTCAGGTGTCGACACTTCAGTTTCAAGTGTCGACACTTCAGTTTCCAGGTGTCGACACTTCACTTCCAAGTGTCGACACTTCAGCTCCAGGTGTCGACACTTCACTGAAAGAGCTTTCTGAAGTTTTCTGTTTGTCTCAGGCCTTGAGTCGACACTTCACTCTTCAAGTGTCGATACTTGTTCCTCAAGTATCGACACTTTATTTCCAAGTGTCGACACTTGCCTGTGCCATTGTTGAAATATCTTCAAATTAAAACTTTAACCTCTTCAAGTTCTTCCATATTAATTCCAAAGTCCATATACTTGATTTTTATTAAATTAAGGACTTTTTCAACTGAAATACAAGCATTTCTTCATTCAACATGGTTGAGTACTAAGATCTGAAAAATATACTTAAAATAAAATTAGTACTCATATATACTTAAACATTTTGTTAATCATCAAAATCAATACCAGAGTCAACAATCTCCCCCTTTTTGATGATGACAAAACCTTTAAGTATATGAATAGGGTAAGCTTAAAAAAGATTAACAATAAGATAAACATGTAAGCTCAAAACAATAAGCACCAAGCTCCCCCTCAACATATGATCCAAAAAGTCTTCAAAAATATTTTTCAAAATATGCAAAAATTTCAAATGTTTAAAATTTCTTCTTCTTACTAATTCTTCTCTATAGATAAAAATATTTTACATTCTTCTTCCCCTTTTGCACTTTCTTTCATTTCTCAAATGATTTTTCATGTTTATCCAATCTTCCCATTTAAATACTTAACAATTTTCTCCCCCTATTTGACATCATGAAAAAGGGTGAAAGGCAATACAAAGTGGGAATGAAGTTGGAAAGAATAGCACGTAGGTCATCAAAATCAATGCATGAAATCAAATATTTTTGATATCAATTGAATATGATATAAATTGAACAAGATACCAAAGAATGTAAGCACATGCAAGAAATGATTTGATATATATTATCCATTCGCCTTACTTGTTCATGGGATAAGGTCACAGCGGCACCCCTACACATCATAAGAGAGCCCATTGAATGTGAAGAGAGGGTCTTTAAGCCCTACTTATCTCCTATGACCGGACGACCATGGTGACTAACCCAATCCGAAGTGGTTACTGGGAATTTTTTTAAAAATAATTTTGATACCAATAGAATATGATACCATTTGAATGTAACTCCTCTCAAAGAATTAGATTTGAAAACAAGGAGTATCAGAGCAATATAAGCAAAGCATGATATCAACAAGATATTCAAAGCATCAAATATGATAACAAATCTTTGGATGCTCCCCCTGAATGTTATTCCTCTTTTAAAAATATGCATTTATTTCAGGAATAAAACATGAAAGCTTATGCATCAAGATTTGAAAATTTTCAAGATATTCATGATTTTCAAAATACAAAGCATTTATATCGCATAAAAACTTTTAGCATGATTTCAAATTCATTTTAAGATGATTTGATATCCATACAAATGCTAGAAGTAATATGATATCAAGTCTAGCTATTAGAGCAAGGGTTTGTCAATAAGCATACCTTCTTCTTAAAAGTAACCCTTAACTACTAGTTCTATACTTGATCCAAATCATTTCTAGATTATGCATAGATGCAAAAAATAAAAACATATAAATCATAGCATTTCACTTGAAATAATTTAGAAACTATATTAATCAAAATCAAGTGAAGATCTAATAATCACAAGTTTGACCATAAGAGTTTGAAATCCATCAACATCAAAATGGTCATGATCACAACAAATGATTATTAGTCTAAGCTTGATTCTAATCAATCAATTAAAATATTTTTCAAATCAATATGCATCTTTAAAAGTATTTTTCATGAAATACATTAATCAAAATCAAGTGAAGGTCTTACAATCATAAATTTAATCATGATAGCATGACATTCATCAACACCAAAAAGTTCATGATAATAGCCAATGATGATAAGTCCAAACTTGATTCTAATTAACTATTTAAAACAATTTTTCAAAGTAATTGATGCAATAAAAATTTATCTACATTTTTAATTATGGAAGGAGATGTTTAGAATTTACCAATATACATAATCCTTCCTTTTACCATTTAGTCCAAAATGTAGCTTGTCCACTTCTTTAAATTGTCTTGTACAACCTCTTTTCAAGAACTTCCTTTCTTCATGTTGGGTTGCAAGACATTCCTGCAAAACAAATTAAGTGGACATTTTTGGTACCCAAACTTTCTTGGGTCCTTTATGATTAGTAATTATGGTTCCTTTTGGAACCCAAACTTTTCTTAATCTAGAAGGATAAGCATTGAAACCACATTTATAAGAAAAATTGAAAGAAGCAGGAATATTGAAGTTCTTCAAAAGTTTTTGCTTCTTTTCCTCAATCAAAATATTTTTCTCATTAAAAACTTTATCACATAAATCTTTTAAAATAACATTTTCTTTTTCTAAAAATTCTTTTTCTTTAGAAAAATTATTTTTTTCATTTTTCAAAATATCAATATTGGCATTTAAATCATCATTTTTATTTGCAAGATTGGTGTTGTCAAGAGAAAATGAATCTACATGCCTATTTAATTTCTTGTGCTCAATTTTTAGCAATCTATATTCATGCACAAGATCATTAGATGCATCATGTGATTCTTTAAAGGTAAAATCATAATTATTTTTAGCACATACCTTTTTCTCATTTGCCATGAAACAAAGATGGGCAACTTCATCATCCGTATTTGAATCTTCGCTATCGCTCCAAGTTGCCATCATTGCCTTGAATTTCTTTTTGGCCTTGAGAGCTATTATTTTCTTTTCTGTATCAGCTTCCACTATCCTTTGCCATAAGTTCAACTCATAGGTCATGAGTGAACCGATAAGCTCCTCCAAAGGTAAGGTTTCTACATCTTTAGCTTCTTGGATCGCCGTCACCTTTGGATCCCATGATTTTGGCAAGGATCTAAGAATTTTGTTCACCAAATCAGCATTAGTATAGATTTTGCCAAGGCTTTTTAATTCATTAATAATAGTCATAAATCTTGAAAACATATCAGATATAGATTCATAATGCATCATTTCAAAAATTTCAAAAGAATGTATAAGCAAATTAATTTTAGTGTTCTTCACTTGAAGAGTACCCTCATGAGTAACTTCAAGTGTGTCCCATATTTCCTTCGCTGATGTGCATGTAGAAATTCTATTAAATTCATTTAAGTCCAATGCACAATAAAGCAAGTTCATTGCTTTAGCATTGATTTCAATTTGTTTAATGTCATATTCATTCCAATCCTCTTCGAGCTTTGGAATGGAAATGCCATTAACCAAAATGGAAGGAATATGAGGACCACTAACAATAATTTTCCAAAGAAGATAACTAATAGATTGAATATAGATGCGCATGCGAGTTTTCCAAAATGTGTAATTTATGCCATTGAAAAACGGTGGTCTAACACTAATACCTACAAGGGTTGCCATAATCTTTAACTCAAAATCGTTAGATTTTCAATCAGAGCACCGAGCTCTGATACCAATTGTAGGCCCACGTAGGCAACCCAAGAGGGGGGGTGAATTGGGTTTTATAAAACTTTTGTATTATTTAAAAGATGAACTAAAGCAAGTATATGCTAATGCAATTTAAGTGCTTGTGTATTTCAAATAAATGCAGCGAAAATAATGATATTAAAGCATAAGGAGAACAATCACACAAACACAAAGATTTATAGTGGTTCGGTGCCAACCAAGCACCTACATCCACTCCCCAAGAATCCCTTGGGAATTCCACTAAGTTTGGTTTTATAACTTAGGCTCACCAACAACCTTTACAAATTGTTTTGTCTTCGGGCTCACAAGTCAAACCCTAGTTGGTTTCAAGGCTCACCAACAACCACCCTTGGTTTTACGGGATAACCAAGAACCTAAACAACTTGTTTTGGCTTCGGGCTCACAAGTAAAACCCTAGTTGGTTTCAAGGCTTACCAACAACCACTTTGGTTTTCCAGGGCTCACCAAAAACCTCTTTGGTTTTCCAAGGCTCACCAAAAACCTTAAGTAAAACAATGTAAGAGCAAGTATAAATGAATACAATAAAAGCTTTCTAAAATAAAGCAAATATCTCTTTGAAGCCCGTTGAGAGTTGATGAAGATCTTGTCTTCAAGTTGATGAAGCCTTTGATTGATGCTTGAGGATGTGAACTTTGGATGCTTTCTTTGAAACTTGGAAGCTTGAAGGCTTGAACCACTCAACTCTTGAATTCTTGAAGAATATTCAAAAATCTCACCAAAGGATTACTTCCCCAATTGATTTTTGATGTTTATATAGCTCTCCAAACCATAGATGACCGTTTATGACCGTTGGGGATGAAGATATGACCGTTTGAAGCAAGTTGGAGAAGTTCTGCAGCCCAGAAAACTAGCCGTTACTGTTCAAGTGTCGACACTTTACCTTCAGGTGTCGACACTTTAGTTTCAAGTGTCGACACTTCAGTTTCTAGGTGTCGACACTTCACTTCCAAGTGTCGACACTTCAGCTCCAGGTGTCGACACTTCACTGAAAGAGCTTTCTGAAGTTTTCTGTTTGTCTCAGGCCTTAAGTCGACACTTCACTCTTCAAGTGTCGACAATTGTTCCTCAGGTGTCGACACTTCATTTTCAAGTGTCGACACTTGCCTGTGCCATTGCTGAAATATCTTCAAATTGAAACTTTAACCTCTTCAAGTTCTTCCATATTAATTCCAAAGTCCATATACTTGATTTTCCATTAAATTAAGGGCTTTTTCAACTGAAATACAAGCATTTCTTCATTCAACATGGTTGAGTACTAAGATCTGAAAAATATACTTAAAATACAATTAGTACTCATATATACTTAAATATTTTGTCAATCAACAAAATCAAGACCAGAGTCAACAATCTCCCCCTTTTTGATGATGACAAAACCTTTAAGTATATGAATAGGGTAAGCTTAAAAAGATTAACAATAAGATAAACATGTAAGCTCAAAACAATAAGCACCAAGCTCCCCCTCAACATATGATCCAAAAAGTCTTCAAAAATATTTTTCAAAATATGCAAAAATTTCAAATGTTTAAAATTTCTTCTTCTTACTAATTCTTCCCTTTAGATAAAAATATTTTACATTCTTCTCCCCCTTTTGCACTTTCTTTCATTTCTCAAATGATTTTTCATGTTTATCCAATCTTCCCATTTTCATACTTAACAATTTTCTCCCCCTATTTGACATCATGAAAAAAGGGTGAAAGGCAATACAAAGTGGGAATGAAGTTGGAAAGAATAGCAAGTAGGTCATCAAAATCAATGCATGAAATCAAATATTTTTGATATCAATTGAATATGATATAAATTGAACAAGATACCAAAGAATGTAAGCACATGCAAGAAATTATTTGATATATATTATCCATTCGCCTTACTTGTTCATGGGATAAGGTCACAGCGGCACCCCTACACATCATAAGAGAGCCCATTGAATGGGAAGAGAGGGTCTTTAAGCCCTACTTATCTCCTATGACCGGACGGCCATGGTGACTAACCCAATCCGAAGCGGTTACTAGGAATTCTTTTAAAAATAATTTTGATACCAATAGAATATGATACCATTTGAATGTAACTCCCCTCAAAGAATTAGATTTGAAAACAAGAAGGAGTATCAGAGCAATATAAGAAAAGCATGATATCAACAAGATATTCAAAGCATCAAATATGATAACAAATCTTTGGATGCTCCCCCTGAATGTTATTCCTCTTTTAAAAATATGCATTTATTTCAGGAATAAAACATGAAAGCTTATGCATCAAGATTTGAAATTTTTCAAGATATTCATGATTTTCAAAATACAAAGCATTTATATCGCATAAAAACTTTTAGCATGATTTCAAATTCATTTTAAGATGATTTGATATCCATACAAATGCTAGAAGTAATATAATATCAAGTCTAGCTATTAGAGTAAGGGTTTGTCAATAAGCATACATTCTTCTTAAAAGTAACCCTTAACTACTAGTTCTATACTTGATCCAAATCATTTCTAGATTATGCATAGATGCAAAAAATAAAAACATATAAATCATAGCATTTCACTTGAAATAATTTAGAAACTATATTAATCAAAATCAAGTGAAGATCTAATAATCACAAGTTTGACCATGAGAGTTTGAAATCCATCAACATCAAAATGGTCATGATCATAACAAATGATTATTAGTCAAAGCTTGATTCTAATCAATCAATTAAAACATTTTTCAAATCAATATGCTTCTTTAAAAGTATTTTTCATGAAATACATTAATCAAAATCAAGTGAAGGTCTTACAATCATAAATTTAATCATGATAGCATGAAATTCATCAACACCAAAAAGTTCATGATAATAGCCAATGATGATAAGTCCAAACTTGATTCTAATTAACTATTTAAAAAATTTTTTCAAAGTAATTGATGCAATAAAAATTAATCTACATTTTTAATTATGGAAGGAGATGTTTAGAATTTACCAATATACATAATCCTTTTTTTTACCATTTAGTCCAAAATGTAGCTTGTCCACTTCTTTAAATTGTCTTGTACAACCTCTTTTCAAGAACTTCCTTTTTTCATGTTGGGTTGCAAGACATTCCTGCAAAACAAATTAAGTGGACATTTTTGATACCCAAACTTTCTTGGGTCCTTTATGATTAGTAATTATGGTTCCTTTTGGAACCCAAACTTTTCTTAATCTAGAAGGATAAGCATTGAAACCACATTTATAAGAAAAATTGAAAGAAGCAGGAATATTGAAGTTCTTCAAAAGTTTTTGCTTCTTTTCCTCAATCAAAATATTTTTCTCATTAAAAACTTTATCACATAAATCTTTTAAAATAATATTTTCTTTTTCTAAAAATTCTTTTTCTTTAGAAAAATTATTCTTTTCATTTTTCAAAATATCAATCTTAGCATTTAAATCATCATTTTTATTTGCAAGATTGGTGTTATCAAGAGAAAATGAATCTACATACCTATTTAATTTCTTGTGCTTAATTTTTAGCAATCTATATTCATGCACAAGATCATTAGATGCATCATGTGATTCTTTAAAGATAAAATCATAATTATTTTTAGCACATACCTTTTTCTCATTTGCCATGAAACAAAGATGGGCAACTTCATCATCCGTATTTGAATCTTCGCTATCACTCCAAGTTGCCATCATTGCTTTGAATTTCTTTTTGGCCTTGAGAGCTATTATTTTCTTTTCTGTATCAGCTTCCACTATCCTTTACCATAAGTTCAACTCATAGGTCATGAGTGAACCGATAAGCTCCTCCAAAGGTAAGGTTTCTACATCTTTAGCTTCTTGGATCGCCGTCACCTTTGGATCCCATGATTTTGGCAAGGATCTAAGAATTTTGTTCACCAAATCAGCATTAGTATAGATTTTTCCAAGACTTTTTAATTCATTAATAATAGTCATAAATCTTGAAAACATATCAGATATAGATTCATAATGCATCATTTCAAAAATTTTAAAAGAATGTATAAGCAAATTAATTTTAGTGTTCTTCACTTGAAGAGTACCCTCATGAGTAACTTCAAGTGTGTCCCATATTTCCTTCGCTGATGTGCATGTAGAAATTCTATTAAATTCATTTAAGTCCAATGCACAATAAAGCAAGTTCATTGCTTTAGCATTGATTTCAATTTGTTTAATGTCATATTCATTCCAATCCTCTTCGAGCTTTGGAATGAAAATGCCATTAACCAAAATGGAAGGAATATGAGGACCACTAACAATAATTTTTCAAAGAAGATAACTAATAGATTGAATATAGATGCGCATGCGAGTTTTCCAAAATGTGTAATTTATGCCATTGAAAAATGGTGGTCTAACACTAATACCTACAAGGGTTGCCATAATCTTTAACTCAAAATCGTTAGATTTTCAATCAGAGCACCGAGCTCTGATACTAATTGTAGGCACACGTAGGCAACCCAAGAGGGGGGGTGAATTGGATTTTATAAAACTTTTGTACTATTTAAAAGATGAACTAAAGCAAGTATATGCTAATGCAATTTAAGTACTTGTGTATTTCAAATAAATGCAGTGAAAATAATGAAATTAAAGCATTAGGAGAACAATCACACAAACACAAAGATTTATAGTGGTTCGGTGCCAACCAAGCACCTACATCCACTCCCCAAGAATCCCTTGAAAATTTCACTAAGTTTGGTTTTATAACTTAGGCTCACCAACAACCTTTACAACTTGTTTTGTCTTCGGGCTCACAAGTCAAACCTTAGTTGGTTTCAAGGCTCACCAACAACCACCCTTGGTTTTACGGGATAACCAAGAACCTAAACAACTTGTTTTGGCTTCGGGCTCATAAGTAAAACCCTAGTTGGTTTCAAGGCTTACCAACAACCACTTTGGTTTTCCAAGGCTCACCAAAAACCTCTTTGGTTTTCCAAGGCTCACCAAAAACCTCTTTGGTTTTCCAAGGCTCACCAAAAATCTTAAGTAAAGCAATGTAAGAGCAAGTATAAATGAATACAATAAAAGCTTTTTAAAATAAAGCAAATATCTCTTTGAAGCCCGTTGAGAGTTGATGAAGATCTTGTCTTCTAGTTGATGAAGCCTTTGATTGATGCTTGAGGATGTGAACTTTGGATGCTTTCTTTGAAACTTGGAAGCTTGAAGGCTTGAACTACTCAACTCTTGAATCCTTGAAGAATATTCAAAATTCTCACCAAAGGATTACTTCTCCAATTGATTTTTGATGTTTATATAGCTCTCCAAACCATAGATGACCATTTATGACTGTTGGGGATGAAGATATGACCGTTTGAAGTAAGTTGGAGAAGTTCTGCAGCCCAGAAAACTAGCCGTTACTGTTCAAGTGTCGACACTTTACCTTCAGGTGTCGATACTTCAGTTTCAAGTGTCGACACTTCAGTTTCAAGTGTCGACACTTCAGTTTCAAGTGTCGATACTTCAGTTTCCAGGTGTCGACACTTCACTTCCAAGTGTCGACACTTCAGCTCCAGGTGTCGACACTTCACTGAAAGAGCTTTCTGAAGTTTTCTGTTTGTCTCAGGCCTTGAGTCGACACTTCACTCTTCAAGTGTCGACACTTGTTCCTCAGGTGTCGACACTTAATTTCCAAGTGTCGACACTTGCCTGTGCCATTGCTGAAATATCTTCAAATTGAAACTTTAACCTCTTCAAGTTCTTCCATATTAATTCCAAATTCCATATACTTGATTTTTCATTAAATTAAGGACTTTTTCAACTGAAATACAAGCATTTCTTCATTCAACATGGTTGAGTACTAAGATCTGAAAAATATACTTAAAATATAATTAGTACTCATATATACTTAAACATTTTGTCAATCATCAAAATCAAGACCAGAGTCAATAGTTTGGCAACCACACATGTCCTACATCGGGCAACAATATTGGCTACCTGTCCCTTAAGGCCTGGCCAGTAAAATTTCTCCTCAAGTATCAATATGATCTTGTTTCTTCCAAAATGGCCAGCTAACCCTCCAGCATGGGTTTTCCAAATTAAAAAGTCTCTGAGGGAAGTCTTTGGAACACAAAGCTTATTTTCCTTAAACAGATAACCATCTAAAAGGGTGTACTCACTGTGGTCACTAGATGGTCCTAATTTCAAAGCTTGGTAAACTTCACTAAAGTCTAGACAGGTATCATACTTATTCGTAAGTCGTTCAAATCCAATGACTTCAGTGCTAATCGAGTTCAGAAGCAGGGCTCTATGACTTAATGCATCTGCTACCGTATTCTTAGTTCTGGCATGGTGTTTCAAGACAAATGTGTAGGCCTAGATGTATTCTACCCACTTAGCATGCCTAGGATTCAGCTTTTTCTAGAAATTAAGGAATCTAAGGGCCTCGTGATCAGAAAACAGGACAAATTCATATGGTAGTAGATAGTGCCTCCAATACCTTAAAGCTTGCACTACCGCATAGAGCTCCTTATCATAGGTGGAAAACTTAAGCTTGACTTCATTTAATTTTTCACTAAAGAAAGCTATGGGATGACTCTCCTGGCTTAAAACTCCACCTATTCCAACTCCAGACGCATCACAAGCGACCTCAAAAACCTTACAAAAATTAGGCAATCTTAAGATAGGTGCTTGTGTCATTTTCTTCTTAACATATAGGAAGGCCCTATCAGCAGCTTTTGTCCATTCAAATTGGCCTTTTCTAATGCAATCCATGATTGGCACAACTATGGTACTAAACCCCCGAATGAATCTTCTATAAAAAGTAGTAAGGCCATGAAAACTTCGTACTTCATGAATACTTTTTGGCACAGGCCACTCTACAATTGACTTAATATTTTCGGGGTCAGTAGAAACTCTGTCAGGTGTAACAACAAAACCTAGGAAAACAACTCTATGGGTGAAAAAATCATATTTTTTAAGATTTGCGAAGAGACTATTTTCCCTAAGTTCTAAACAGACTTGATTCAAATGGTCCAAATAATCCTTCTTGGTCCTGCTATATATAAGAATGTCGTTGAAGTAAACAATGACAAACTTTCCTATAAATAACCGTAGGACTTGATTCATAATCCGCATAAAAGTACTAGGAGCATTGGACAGTCCGAAAGGCATTACTACCCACTCAAAAAGACCCTCCTTGGTCTTGAATGCAGTCTTCCACTCATCCCCTGGTCTAATCCTAACCTGATGATAGCCACTCTTAAGGTCAATCTTTGAAAATATTGTTGCTCCGGCCATCATATCTAACATGTCGTCCAAATGGGGAATGGAAAATCTATAATTTGTTGTGATCTTATTAATGGCATGACTATCAACGCACATCCTCCAAGTGCCATCTTTCTTAGGAGTCAGTAATGCGGGTACTACATAGGGACTCAAACTTTCTCTAATAAATCCTTTCCTAAAGAGATCCCCTACTTGTCTTAGTAACTCTAAGTGTTCGGTAGGGTTCATCCTATAATGTGGAAGGTTAGGTAGGGTGGCTCCTGGGACTAAGTCAATGGCATACTGGATGTCCCTAAGTGGTGGTAGTTGGTCAGGTAAGTCATTTGGAAACACATCCTTAAATTCTTCCAACACTTTAGCCACTTCCCGAGGGAATTCTTTCTAGGAAGGCTCCTGAATTTTCTTAGTGGCTAAAATCCAAACATGTGTATCCTCAGTGAGCTCTTTCTCAATTTCCTTATCAGTAATCAAATTGACTCCCATTTTCTTTTCCTTTAGGTGGCTTGATCCTCTCTTAACAGTGTCCTTAGGTGGTGTTGGGTTGATCACAAACTTCTTTCCTAGGTGCATGAATGAGCAGGAATTTGATCAGCCGTATAGGGCCGCATCATGGTCAAATAACCAAGGTCGACCTAGGATGATACTGCTCACTCCCATTGGTAAGACATCACACCATACTTTCTTCTGATAGGACTGTAATTGGATTTGGACTAGGCACCTATGTTTGATAGGAATTGAAGTGGAGTCTATCCAAGAAACCTTATAGGGATTTGGATGGGGAACTGTGGACAAGCCTAAAGTTTTGACAGCACTAGTGGATATGGCATTTACACAACTTTCACTATCTATGATTATTTTATATACCTTATCCCCTAACTTGATAAATGTTTGTAGGATGTTAGTCCTACGCCAATCTTCCTGTGTCACGGTGTGGGTAAGGATGCATCTAACTACTCCCAATAGATTAGGCTCTATTTGTTCTTCGTCACCTTCATACTCTTCAGCCAAATTTTCCTTAGCCTGATACACCTCCTCAACATTATCACCTAGGGGCTCTATGGGTTCAGGCTCATTCTCTTCTGATTCTCCTATGTGTAAGGCCCTAGTTGGACAATTGCTAGCATAATGGCCTAACTTATGACATCTGAAACATGCAACATTAGGGTTCGGAGTCCTCTGAACTTCTGGTGCTTTACCCCTATCATCTCTACGGGTCAAAGGGGTGCTAGGATTGGGTTGGTTGGTTCGCATCTGATTCGATCATGGCTGCTGATTAGGTGCACTAGTTCTAGGGGATTCAGGTCTGTGATAAAGTGGTCCCCTATGGAATCTCTCGGCATCTCATGCTACCTGATAAGCTAGCTCTAAGTCATGGACTTCCCTCAAGAATAACTCCTTCTGGATCTCTTCTCTCAATCATGCCCTAAACCTAGACAAAGTAACTGACTCAGACTCATCTACATTGCATCTCATCGCAAATTCATCAAACTTTGCAATGTATTCAGCTACACTCTTGGTTCCCTGGGTAAATCTCTGCCACTGGTCTAGAAGTCTCTGGTGGTAGGACATAGAAAGGTATTTCTCTCTAAGCCTAAGTTTCATTGCCCTCCAGGTTACTATGGGAACATCACCCCTTTGTCTAATGAACCTCTCGACGTTTCCCCAGTAAAGCCTAGCCTGATGAATCAACCTAAGCTTCGCGAACTTACATTTTGTCTCCTCTGTCATGTCATACTAATCGAAGTGTTGATCCATGTCTCCCTCCCAATCTATGTAAACCTTAGGACCCAAATTTCCATCAAATGTTTATGCTTCCAACCTAATACTCCTAAGGGTTCACTCGTCACGATCAGTCTGATCCTGATTGTGTCTCCTAGGGTTTGGCTCATAGACTGGATCATGGTGTGCTATCCTAGGGTTTAAGTCATGGACTCGATCAAGATTGGGACTCCTAGGATTTGGCTCGAAGAAATGGTCTTGATGAAGAGCCCTTCTAAGGTTAATGGGTGCCTCAAACTCAGATTCAGGCTCTAACTCATTTTGGACTTCATGAGTTCCTCCAGGGGTACGAGCTTCTAATCGATCAAGCCTAGCAGTGATGAGGGTTATCTGATCTGTCATGTTTTGATTGGTTTGGACTAATTGATCAGTCAAGTTTTGGTTCAGCCGGGTCATTTGGTCATTCAAAGATTTCATCAAACTCTCAAAGTTATGTTCCATGGTTACACTAGATTGGGCTTGGGTTTGCTGGTAGGGTGCTCCTGATCTAGTTTCCATGCACACACGGACTTAAACTCGGACTAGGGATTTGCTAGATCTAGAGCCCAAACCAAATGTTAAGTCAAATTGATAATCCGGGTTATAGTAACTTGGCACTTGGCCAGGTAAATGTAAGGTTGGTGGAGGTTCCTCTTTGCTTGCCTTAGACACCAATTTAAAATTGGCCAGGTAAGTGAACTAACCCATCTTCCTTCGGGCTCTTGTCCCTGAACCACTTGCCTAGACACCAGATACAAGCACAAACAATAGGTTGCCAAAGTTGGCTTGACACTTGACTCGACTCGACCTTGTGGGTGTCCCTAGCTCACTAGAGCAATTAAATGTCTACTTTGTTTTAATTAGGGTTGGGTGCGTTTTGCAAGTTGGTGATTTTTGGGCTATGGACAGGTAATGAAATCCTGACCCTATGTCAATTTGATGCCCTTAATTTGATTTGCCATGAAATGGATGCAAACAAGCATATGGATTCAAGTTTCAGGTGCAGAATTGGTGTGTTGCAGTTCCAAAGTGGGACAGAAAAGTGCAATGTAAAAATGTCTAAAAACTCAGAAAAAATTACAGAACATTCTTAACTCATGGATGACATACCAAATAAGAGAAAATTAAAAATTAAAATCTGTGTTAGATGTGGTAGTTCCTATAACACAGACATTGCATGCAGGACAGAACAGCAGAATTTAAACAAACAAAAGTATGAACATACCAAACTTCAACCTAAAGATTCACGTCCGGCCAGGGGCTCATTATTCCCATGGGTCATGACAGTGTACTAGTGTACACCCGCTCAGGAGGCGTGAATCTTAGATCTAGATTGGATTTACAAGGAAAACTATGTAGCAAGTATAAACGCTATGCATGCAGAAATTTCAGCAATCTACCTAAATGCAGAAATTCAAAATTAACCCTAACCTACCATGCTCTAATACCATGATGATGGGGGACAAGTATCGAATGATGCATTTCTAGGAATTAGAGGAACTAAGTGAAAATGAAATAGATAAACATGTAGCTATTCTACGTAAAAAAATCAGAATTATATGAAAGGAACATAAGGAAATAAACTTGACTAGAAAAGAATCTTTTAAAATAACTAAGAAGGGACCTTCGTGGTTAGGAAACCACACAGGTTAGGGCTAGCGTAATCTACTATTTTAGATCTGAAAGAAGGTTATAAAGATGGCTATCCGGCTATCAATATTCTGAAATTTAGCAAAGGAACACTCAAGATGAAGTACTAAGATGGCAAAGAGATACTCTAGATCTAAAGGCACCTTGTTTATGATTCCTTGGCACAGTAGACCTTCACCTTGGAAACCAGGAGACCCGGCGATCCTGCATAGATAGATGGTAAAATTAAAAGATTTAGATAGAAGAATGGAGAAATGGAAGAGGAAAATTAGGAATGGAAGAAGTGACTTAGGCTTAGCTTGAAGTGGATCTCCTTTGGTGCCCATAGCTTGAATCTCTTTCACTTGATGGCATGGAGAACTCCTTTGAGGATGACATCTTTTGGAAGAGGGGTGGACGAATTTGGATTGGCTTGGAGAGGAATTTTCAAGGTTGGCCGAATGGGGTTGGAAAAGGGATTAAAGGCTTGAATTGGCTAAGTAACCTAGGTCTCACACCTACCTTCTCTCAAGGGACTCTGGCTAGCAAAGGAAAGAACTTTCAAGAAAATTATTCATTTCATTCATCATCCCATTACAAGAGAACTTAAAAGCTTTTATAGACTTTAAGCTCCCTTTCAAATTCAAACTACACCTCCTTTCATAGAGAAAATCAAGGGGCATCCCATGAAGAGAGGAGTGGCCCTTTCAAATTTGAAACTCCTAATTACAAGAGAGAAAATCAAGGCATCCCAAAGAAAGTGGGATGGTTCTTGCAAGGTGGCGTCCCATGGAGCTTTTCTTGAATTTATATTGGGCGAAAATCATGTTTGAATTGTCTTGGTGATGTGGCATGATCTATCCTCCAAGTGGCATGACTTGTCCTCCAAGGTGGCATGGTTCAATGATGATGTGGTGCTCCAAGTAGTTGGTGAAGCTGGTTGCACTTAATCTGGCTTAATTGAAACCCAATTCAAGTAGCTCTTGAACCCGACTCAATACAAAGCCAATTTAACTCTAATTGCACCCAAATTGAAATAAAACATGACTCAATTATTCAAATAAAAACAAGTACAGGACTCATAGATTTATTACAGGACTTAATTTCTTATTCTTCTATCCATAAAGAACTTGGCATTGGTTAAAGCCTCTTCCTGAGCCTGGTGCCCGCACCATATCCTTATCACTTTTAAGGGTCCAGCTTCACAAGCATGTAGTTTCTTCATGGCTCCCAATGGAAACCATTCAGGTTTAGATCTAATCTCTACATAATCTCTCTCAGCATACTCTTTGACTCGAATTCGAGAATTAGCCATGTTATTATCAATGTTCAAGTGAATGCTAATATCTTGATGCAGATGTTGTGCAGAGATCTGTACATGTGTGAACAGTAGGATTAGGCCTAGGGATGTTTCAGACTTAAAACCAGGTAGCACTTCATCCTTTTTACTTACTTCATCCCCTATGTTAAATATGTAGACCCAAAATTCAATCCACCTTTTAGGTTTCAAGCTTAAAATTTTTTGGGAATCATAAAACCTGAAAGTCCTCTAGTATGGGTATAGTAAGTTTCCTAGGGGCAATAAATATCCTCTCCAGAACTTTAGGACATGGATTGTAGCATGAAAGTCTTTAAGGTAGACATGGTTCAACAGACTCCTATGCTTAAGGGAAATTAACTGGGTGCTTGTCCTAACCACATGTTTGGCACTAAAGTCATCTACAAGCACTAGTTCTAGAGTAGGCTGGGAATCCATTAACGGTGGAAGGTTATTAGGAAGGTCTTTGAAAATTTATCTTGAAAGTTCTTAAAATAATGTTTACTTCCTAGGGCTGTTCCTTAGGGATTTGTTCCTGGACCTCCTCAGTGGACAATTCTGGTGAACCCTCACTTCCATAAACTATGTTTGATCTTGGCTTAGTCTCTTCTTCTTCAAATTCTATAGTGGGTTCAGGATCTTTTTCTATTAGGACCTCAATGGGTTCACTCTCTTATTCTTCTTCTTCAAGTTCCTCACTTCTATCATTTATATGAACTAATGGGGCAGTAGAAGTTGGTTGGTCTAAAGGAAGTCGACTAGGGTTGGGTTTGGGTTCAAAGGTACTAATCCTGCTAGGCTCAAGTTGATAGTTCATGGGTTCCCTCTGACCTGACTCGAATTACCTAGCAAGTCAATAGGCATCATCCAGGTCATAAATTCTCCAATGGAATAGTTTCCACTGGATGTCCCAACATAGGCCATCTCGAAATCTAGCTATGATCTTGGACTTAGGTTCAACTATGTTACATCTCCTAATAAACTCATTAAATTGGTCAATATATTCAGACACAGTTTTATTACCCAGTCTTAATTTGTACCTTTGGTGATGCGGGACAGAGCGGGGGAGGATCGCTGGTGAGCGTAGAAGTCACCAGGGGATTAGGGCTTGCACTTAAGAACAAGGAACCAGGGCATCACACCCACTCCAATCTAAAGAAAACTTAAAACTCATATCAAAATAATTTTTTTGTTTGTATTCATAAGAAAAAAGATGTTTAATACAAGAGAGGAGGGGTGGTATTTATAGATTCACCCCAGGGTACATTACTTGAGGACTAAGAAACCTGACTTGTGGGCCAAGAAACCCTGGTGGACCTGGTCAAAGCAGGCCTGTCTTGGACTGGAGCACTCTTTTGCAGGCCTGGCAGCATGAAGGGGCCTAAGTGCATGAAGGCCAGCTCTGGTTGGGGGGGCCTGGTGAATCTCCTGGTCTGATGACTCTCCTCTTGACTTGAACGACTCAACTGGACTTGACTGGACTAAAAGACAGGACCCGACTAAGTGGACTCAACTGACTCAGTTATCTCACTTTATTACAAGACTCGATTGGCTCACTTTAACTAAAGTGACACATGACTAAAGGACTCAAATAAAATAAAATAGGCTCTCGATCCCCATCATTTTCCTATGGTGGAGAGAACTCGATTCCGTCAAGTCGGGCTCATCGGGGTTTGATGGAACCGAAACTAAGCAAAAAGACTCCGATGCTAGGTTCACCCAATTTTATTATTATTTTTTTTTACTTTTTTCAACTCCTTTTCTTTTTTTTTCCATCTCTGCACTAGAAACTATATAGCTCTGGAAGTCATGCATTGCTAAAATCCATGCTGCTCCATAAAGCGTGCTGCTCTAGAAATCGTGCACTGAAGTCAGCAACAGTGTTAGGAGCTGTATTCATGTTCGTGATGGAGCATCTCTTCTCCCACAATCCGAAGGGAAATGGAGCAGGGGAGGATGTCCAGTGGGGCTCGCTGGCATTGGCACCTGGCAGAGGATGATGCCGGCACGGGAGGAAGAGGGCCGGACGGACGGCACGAGGCGACGGCATTCAGCGGCATTGGGAGCGCGGGTGATAGTGGAGGAGGAGGAGGTAAGGGGCCGCTCGATGGTGGCCTTGACAGCGGTGCTAGAGAAGCTGGCCTCATGCATGACATGACTGACGGAATCAGATCAATGGGACGATTAGGCTTGTACTCATGGACTATCTCAAAAGGACTATTGCCCGTTGTCCTATTCATTGAACTATTGTAGGCAAACTCTACTCTAGGCAATAATAGATCCCAAGTTCCAATGTGTTCACCATTGATCTGATTTCTTTACCTATTCACGCATGAGTCTCAGAGTCTGCAGAGTCATTCGCACAGCATATTAGAGACTTGCACAAGGATATTAGCCAAAAGATTAACCTAAGCAATGAAACTTATAAGAAATTGGCTAATTCCCGAAGAAGGATCAAGAAATTTGATGTAGGGGATTCTGTCATGATTACGCTTAGGCCTGAGCAGTCCCCACCCAGGATCGTTAAGAAATTTCATGCTCGTGGAGCCGGACCTTTTAAAGTGTTAAAGAAGGTTGGATTAAATGCCTATGTATTAGACTTGCCTTTGGATATGGGCATTACTTCTACCTTCAATATTATAGACCTGGTTGAGTACGGGGAACCGGCAGCGATACCCAGTGAGGCCTTTGGACCTATTCCTTCTGTTGAGAGTGACCCTTACCTAGAGTGTCCACCAATTAATTGGCCTGAGAGAGGAGAACGGATCGAGCGTATCCTGGATAATCAAGCAATTATGACCCGGGGCCGTGGCTATCAACGCTACCTGGTCCGATGGCAAGGCTGGCCAGAGTTGGATGATTCATGGATTTCTCGAGAGGACTTGCAGCGCCTCAACCTAGACCTCGTCGAGAGATTGTGAGCCAGCCTGATGTTCACTCGACAGGGTCGAGTTCCTCCCATCCCGGGAGAATTGGTGGGGATACCAGAGGCACCAGAATAAGACAGAGGCTTCTCAACCCTCTGTGGATTATCTAGTCATGTTCGAGTCCATTTTTAATAAGGGATTAGTCCATCTGAGTCCATTTTAGTTTGTCATTTGAGTCTTTTGAGTTGTCATTTCAGTTCAGTATTAATCAGCTCATGTTGAGCTAGTTCAGTCTAGTGCTAGTCAGCTCATGTTGAGCTAATCTTATTTTTTTGAGTCCTGTCCAAGTACACTGAAGACTCAAGACCACATCATACAAGTGAAGACCAAGTCCAACCAGCTTGAAGACATGAAAGTGAAGCCTAAGTCCAACCCAGCCTGAAGATTTGAAGACCTCAAGAGAAGAAATCAGAAGCCCGGGAACCTAGAATTGCAGCCCGTAGCTAATTGGGCCAGATGAAGGCCCAGGAGGGAACCAGGGAGCCAAACCAGCTTATGGACACCCCCGAGTTCCAACGAATCCAATGACTCCAGCCGGGCTGCAATCGGACCACCGAGCAGAAAGCCGGGAATCCACAGGCCTCCGACTTGATTTTCCAGGTCGCATCCATCGAGGAACGAGTGATCTCTTTGCTATGGTCTTCACCAGGCACATCAGACATTGCCAGGTACAATCCTTATATTCTCCAGCAATTTTATTGTAGATGAACTGGCCTTAACCGACGCTTCTCAGTCCCGGCGATCCCCTTTTACTGCTTTCTTAGGTCTTGATCTGCATGCATAGTTTCTAAAATTCATATAGAACTCTCTACATCTTATTTTGATTTGATCTTCGGGATTTAACCACCTCACCCCACATATAAAACATACAAAAATAATCGCATGCATATTAGTTCCGCATCAATTGGTCTAAAAGTTTGTGCTCATAAAATCTACCTAGGTACTTTTCTCTCAACTTACTTCTCATGGATCTCCAAGTAAGTATTTCATCTCCTCTTTGATAACATTCATCCTCAATAACTTTCCAGTATCGCCTAGCATGTCGGATTAGCCTAAGTTTAGCAAAGTTAACCTTTCCTAACTCTGACATTTCATTCCACTTAACATATCGATCCATGCTTTCCTCCCAATCAATATCTACCTTAAGATCTAGGCTTCCATCAAAAGTGGGTGCACAGGGTTGGGGGCTCCTCATGGGTCTTTCCTCTGAGTCAACCAAGTATGGGTATGGGCTTCTAGGGTTAGACTCAGGAGCAAGATTATGATGATAAGCTCGTGTGGTATGGGCACTAGGATTAGATAGAGGCTCCTCAACCCTCTGTGGATCTCTAATTAGGGTTTTTAATATTTTAGATCCTGTAATAAGGCTCAAAGCTTGATTAATTTGCTTTCGAGTCATGTAATTAGCATATAGTTGATTTCAATTTTGGTTAGTCTTGTAATTTGGCCAATTTGGTTAAGTTTGGATCAATTGGTCCTGTAATTAGCTAAGTTGGTCCACAAGCTCAAGTCAATTTGAAGATGGGCTCAAGCTAGTTTGAAGATGGGTTCACAAGTTGGCAATCAAGTCAAGCCCAATTGAAGAAGAGTCAAGCCACCTCCTCCAAACCAAGTAGGAGTGCCAAATCATCAGTGCTACATGGCATGGAAGGCGCCACTTCAGCTCATAAGGAGTGCCACATCATCAGTGCCACATGGAATGGGGAGGCCCACTTCACTAAGCTCCTTTGGGCGGCCAATTGGAGTGCTACATCATTAGTGCCACATGGCATGGGAGGTGCCACTTCAGCTCATGAGGAAAGCCACATCATCAATGCCACATGACATGGGGAGGTGCCACTTCACCAAGCTCCTTTGGGCGGCCAAGTCAAGATGAAAAATTCAAATTCAAATTCATGTTTGACTCCCATTAATCTCTCCTTGATCCAAGAAGACAATATCCACACAACACTCCCCATATCAAGCCTCCCCTTGATCCAAGCCAACAACGTCCTCACTCCAGTCCACAAATCAAGCTACCAAGATCAAGCTTCATGAAAAGACTCAAAATTCAAAAGTTAGATGCCAAGTTTCATGAAGGAGGAATTCAAAATTCAAATGGGCGCCCCTTGATTCATGCAGACAACATCCTCTCTTCACTCCTTCAAATCAAGCTTTGTAACTCCCCTTTTCAAATTTTGAATGTAGACTTGGGTGCTTATAAAAGGACCTTAACCCTCTTGTAAGAATTTTTAATGTTGATGAAATGAAAAAAAATTTAAAGTCATTCTTCTAGCCCTTGTCTTCTAGACTAGAAACTCCGAGAGGGAGCACCTTTGTCCTTTGGGGCATTGAGGGGTGAGAGGCCCTGAGTTATTATCCTTCAGTGCAAGCCACCTTCCCACCTTCAAGTTTGGATGCCATCTGGATGATCCACCTAGGTGCCTAGCAAGAAGAACCTCCTCCACCACCACTCAACTTTGTTCTCTCATTTCTTACTTGCTTCTTGATGATTTCTAACCCTTCACTTGGGTGCTTGCAGGTCCTCCAGGTGCCATGAACAACATAGTTGGTCTCCCTTGCCTTCGCGACCATCGGACGGAAAGCCGGTGAATCAGCAGGGTTGAAGGCTTGATCCTCCAAGCCGCATCCACGAGAGCGAGTGAACTTGGCATTAAGCGCATTAGAGTTTTTTTTTTTAAGGTTTGCATACCTAAAACTCCTAAGTAGATATTGATTTAAGAGCTAAGTCCTACGGGGTTTCTCAATCCCGGGATCCTCTCATTATCCTTGTTTAGGGGTTATTTTGCTTGCTAAAAGTTCTTATCATTATAGATTCTCTAGATCTGCTCTTTGCTTATCTTCGAAAATTCTTAAATCCTCCAAAACTTTTAAAAAATTAACAAGAAAAAAATCATTTGCATCATCAACCTCATCTTAGCATAGTTAGTCCCACATCAAGCCTGTTATCAGAGCCTGGTTAGGGCTTAGTTTTCTTTAAGTACTTAGATTGGGTGCTTCACGATGGCCGTCCGGTCATAGAAAAAAGTAGGGCTACAAGACCCTCACATCCCATTCAAAGAGGATTTCCTATGGCATGTAGGGGTGCCGATGTGATTGACCCTTAAAGGGAAAAACAAGGAGATAGGTTTTAGATCTTAAACAAAATTTTTTTACATCATTAGATTTCATCATCTTTAAATTTCTGCATTCTGTCCACCCAGTACATGGCCTATTGTTTTAGTTGTTTCATTCTTTAGGAACCTCTGATTTTGGTGATTTTTATTTTTTTGGATTTTATATATTTGAAAGTAATTTTCAGAATTTTCTCATATTTTATTATAATTTGCAGAATTTCTACATGCTGGAATACTACCTGAGAACAAATCTGTTCTGAAATTCCAGCAAGTGCATTTCATCACACTTTCATTTCCCATATAGTTTAATTTTGTATTTAGGTTCATATTTTTATTCCCAACATCTTATTTTTGCTAGCATACATCAAAAATCCAAGAAACAAAACTTAGATACATTTTATTAGGTCATGTGTATGCCATCATTTTCATAATTAACTTAAGGACATCAATATCACAAGATAAGGGAAGGAGGTCATTACCTTTCCTTAGCCTAAAAAACCATCACCCTTGCATTTTGAACCCAAACCTAATCTAAAATCTAGTAGCAACCTAATAGATTAGGGACGTCAACGAGTTGGGTTTAACCAATTTGAGAAAGCTAGTGCATGCAACCCTTCAATTGGTACCGGGAAGCTGATGTCTAAGGCAAGAGGTCTAGCATCAAACGACCTAAGTGGTTTTGTGGTTCTTTAACTGGGTCCTAGCAAAAACAAGCGGGGCCTCCCACACTCCCACCTATTACCTGGCCGGTGAAAAGGCTAGTTGTTGTATTGTGTTTTCTATGCTGATCTATTCTGATTGAACTCCTAGGTCTAGCAAAACCGTAGCACCTTTCTTTGTATATTGCATGCCTACTAGATCAGGAGCCCCATATCACCCCCACCACTCTCAATCAGGTGAACCCATGAAAAATAACCTCGAGAATCAGATTAGGCTCCTCACTGAGCAAGTTAACAAGTTGACCCAAAGATTTGATGGTTTTGAAACCAGGTTTAGAACTCTAGAAAGGGTGAAGGAGCATCACACTGAACTAGAGTTTGAGTCACCTCCACATCCTAGGGATTTCCCTCAACATGATTCTCCCTTAAAGGCTGATCCCAGAAGAGTTCCACATCCTAACCTAGCCCAAGAGATTCATCCTAGGAGACCCAATCAGGAGTTCATGGACCAGAAAGAACTCCATGAGTCTGATGACTTGTAGGAGTAGTTAGGTGCATCCTAACCCATAACATAGTGCAAGAAGATTGGCATAGGACTAACATCCTACAAACCTTTATCAAGTTAGGGGATAAGGTGTGCAAGATCATAGTAGATAGTGGGAGCTGTGTCAATGCCATCTCGTTAAGTACCATCAAGTCCCTAGGATTGACCCCAGTTCCTTATCCCAACCCCTATAAGGTCTCATGGATAGATTCAACTTTCATACCCATCAAGTCTAGATGCCAAGTCATGATCAAATTACAGTCATATGAGAAAAAGATTTGGTGTGATGTCCTTCCCATGGGAGTCAGTAGCATTATCCTAGGTCAACCCTAGCTTTACGATCATGATGCCATCCTTTATGGTTGGACCAATACCTGTGCCTTTAGTCACCATGGGAAGAAATTTGTGATTAGTCCAACTCAGCCTAAGGACCAGGTTAAAAGAGGATCGAGTAGCCTAAAGGAAAAGAAGCCAGAAGTTAACCTGATCAAGGGCAAAAAGTTAGAAAAAGAGATTACTAAGGAAGAACCTTTTAAAGAATTTCAGGGAGAAAAGGTTGAACATTCTGAGAATTTAAATGATAAAACCCTTGAGCCCATTGAAGACTTTAAGTATGGAAAGGTTGAACCCATTGAAAATCTAGAGAAAGAAACTTTTGAGTCTATTGAGAAATTCAAAAAAGACATCTATGAATCAAGTCTAGTGGAGAAGTGTGAAGATGGACCCAAGGTTGAAATCACTAAGGAACTCATAGAAAAAGATCCTGAACCCACTATAGAATTTAAAGGAGTGACTGAGCCGGGATCAAATATAGTAGATGAAAGTGAAGGTTTGCATGTATTACCCATAGAGAAGGTCCAGGAACAAGTCCCTAAGGAACAACCCCTAGAAGTAGACATTAGTTTAGAGGACTTTCAAGATAAACTTCCTAAAGACCTTCCTGATGACCTTCCACCATCTAGGAACACCCAGCCTATCCTAGAACTTGCACCCATACATTAATGTCCAAATTTTAAGATCATCCTGAATAACCAAGGTCTATTTCATGCTTTCCAAAGATTGCCCCAAGACTCCAATTCCTATTTCCTACCCTTCCCTGAGTCTTCTCATGTTTCTAGAGCCATTGGGTTACATTTTGTAGAGATTACCAGGTTGTGAGATTACCAGGTTGCATGAATCCTTAGAGCCCATCCCTTTTGCAACCTACTTCTGGTATACCTTATGGCATTTGCTAGGGATCCATGGTAATTTTTCATGTGTATACCAGACCAGGGTCAAACCTAGAGAGTCAATAGTCTATTAGGTTTAGGCCCTAAGAGTCCAACAAAATTCTTCTCAATAGGAATGCATAGTTGAGTCTGCATTTTGCATCATGTTAGAATTCTGCATTAAGTACAAATTTTAAAATAATTTGGCTGATTCCTGAAAGAGAGCCAAAGAGTTTGAACAAGAGGATTCTGTAATGGTTAGGCCTAGGCCTGAATAGTTTCCACCAGGAACTGTTAAGAAACTTTATGCTCGTGGAGCTGGCCCCTTTAAAGTGATAAGAAGAGTTGGCCCTAATGCCTATGTGCTTGAGCTACCCCTAGATTATGGCATTAGCTTGACTTTTAATATCTCGGACTTAGTCAAGTATACGGAACCAGCAAACATACCCAGCGAGCCATTTGGGCTTGACCTTTCATTTGAGAGCAACCCGACCCAGAGTATCCACCTCCAATTTTACCTGAGAGAGGAGAGTGGATCGAGCGTGTCCTGGATGACCAAGTATCACCACCCAGGGCAAAGGTTATCAGCATTACTTGGTCCGTTGGTAAGGTCGACTAAAGTTTGATGATTCATGGATTACCCGAGATGACTTGAAGTGCCTCGACCCCGACCTTCTTAAGAAATACCAAAGCCAAATCAACCCTTACTCGATAGGGTCGAGTTCCTCCCATCCCGGGAGATTTGGTGTGGGCACCAGGATTAGATAGAAGCTCTTCAACCCTCTATGGATCTCTAATTAGGGTTCTTAATATTTTGGATCCTATAATAAGGCTCAAAGCCTAATTAATTTGCTTTTGAGTCATGTAATTAGCATCTAGTTGATTTCAATTTTGGTTTAGTCTTGTAATTTGGCTAATTTGGTCAAGTTTGGGTCAATTGGTCCTGTAATTAGCCAAGTTGGTCCACAAGCTCAAGACAATTTGAAGATGGGCTCAAGCTAGTTTGAAGATTGGTTCACAAGTGGGTAATCAAGTCAAGCCCAATTGAAGAAGAGTCAAGCCACCTCCTCCACACCAAGTAGGAGTGCCAAATCATCAGTGCAACATGGCATGGAAGGTGCCACTTCAGCTCATGAGTGCCACATCATCAGTGCCACATGGCATGGGGAGGCCCACTTCACCAAGCTCCTTTGGGTGGCCAACTGGAGTGCCACATCATCAATGCCACATGGCACGGGAGGCGCCACTTCAGCTCATGAGGAGTGCCACATGGCATGGGGAGGTGCCACTTCACCAAGCTCCTTTGGGTGGCCAAGTCAAGATGAAAAACTCAAATTCAAATTCATGTTTGACTCCCAATAATCTCCCCTTGATCCAAGTAGACAATATCCACACAACACTCCCCATATCAAGCCTCCCGTTGATCCAAGCCAACAATGTCCTCACTCCACTCCACAAATCAAGCTACGAAGATCAAGCTTCATGAAAAGATTCAAAATTCAAAAGTTAAATGCCATGTTTTTGGAAGGAGGAATTCAAAATTCAAATGGGTGCCCCTTGATTCATGCAGACAACATCCTCTCTTCACTTCCCCAAATCAAGCTTTGTAACTCCCCTTTTCAAATTTTGAATGTAGACTTGGATGATTATAAAAGGACCCTAACCCTCTTGTAACAATTTTTAATGTTGATGAAACGAAAAGAAATTTTGAAGTCATTATTCTAGCCCTTGTCTCATAGACTAGGAACTCCGAAAGGGAGTGCCTTTATCCTTCAGGGCATCGAGGGGTGAGAGGCCCTGAGTTACTATCCTTCAGTGCAAGCCACCTTCAAGTTTAGATGCCATCTAGATGATCCATCTGGGCGCCTAGCAAGAAGAACCTCCTCGACCACCACTCTCAACTTTGTTCTCTCATTTCTTACTTGCTTCTTGATGATTTCTAACCCTTCACTTGGGTGCTCGCAGGTCCTCCAGGTGCCACGGATAACAGAGTCGGTCTCCCTTGCCTTCGCGACCATCAGACGGAAAGCCGACGAATTTGCAGGGTTGAAGGCTTGATCCTCCAGGCCGCATCCGGGAGAGCGAGTGAACTTGGCATCGTGCGCATCAAAGTTTTTTTTTTTAAAGGTTTGCATCCTTAAAACTCCTAAGTAGATATTGATCTAAGAGCTAAGTCCTACGGGGTTTCTCAATCCTGGGGTCCTTTCATTATCCTTGTTTAGGGGCTATTTTGCTTGCTAAAAGTTCTTATCATTATAGATTCTCTAGATCTGCTCTTTGCTTATCTTTGGAAATCCTTAAATCCTCCAAAACTCAAAAAAAATTAACAAGAAAAAAATCATTTGCATCATCCACCTCATCTTAGCATAGTTAGTCCCACATCACCGTGGATCAAAGGTACTGGGCCTAGGGGATTTGAATTCAGCATGGGTCCTACGGGCTCCTTCATAGGTCAAAGGATGTTCACCTATTCGATCAGGCCTATGGGGTTCAAGAGAGTCAAGTCTAATATGGGCCTTAGGGGGTCTAACTTTGGCGTGGGCCCTGCAGGCTTCTACCTAAGTCTCCACTTGGCTAATCCTTTGGTTCATCTGGGTAAATGATTGGGCCATTTGCTTAATAAGAGCTCTTATTTGGGATCCAAGATTAGAATTATCCATGGGTTCAGCTGACTGTGGGTGTGGTTGATGATATGAAACTCCTGACCTAGTGCACATGCAAGACTCAAAGGATAAATCGACTACGGTTTCATAAACCTAGAGCCCAAATAGAATGGGTCGACTCAACTTATACACAACTCAACACCTAATCCTTCCATGGGCCAGGTAAGAGGTGTAGTGGTGGGAGGCCCCCTTGCTTTCACAGGGACCCAATTAAGGAACCACCAGTCCACTTAGGATGTTTGCCACTGGACCTCTAGCCTTAGACATCGGCTTCCAGTAATAGGTGAGATATTGGGTGTACTAGTCTTCCCATAAGGTTCGAACCCGACCTGTTGGCATCCCTAAATTGCTTTAGGTTATTAATTGATTTTAAATTGGACTTGGGTTCGAATGCAAGGATTGTTGTTTTGGGTTAAGGAGAGGTGATCAACTCTTCCCCCCACCTGACATAGTAGAATTGCCCTTAGAATATTTTATGCAAATGATGACAAGTAAATGAAACCCTAATGATGCAATGTCTTTGAAGTTTTTTCATTTTTGTTTTTGTTTTTTATATTTTTAGCAGAAATATAATATGTAGGAAATTACCTAATATGCAGGAAACATGTAGAAAATTAAAATATGTAGAGATTTTGCAATCAAAATCCTAAACATGCTGAAATTACTACTTGCTGAAATTTTAAGTGTAGAAACTTTCTAGGCAGAAAATTTGACGTGTAGAAGACTTATAAACCGAATTAAATCATGAAAAGTTTTTTGATAAATAGTATCAAATATGATGAATCCAGCGTAATAAGAATCAGAATTTTTTAAGCTGCCTATATGTAGAAACAATTAAATGAACAAACTATATGCAGGAATTACGGGATGCAAAAATCAATATGCAAAAGAGATTAAAATATGCCCAAATAAATCATGGGACCTTGCTCTAAATAATTCACATCTGGCCTTGGTGCATTACTCCTATGGATAGATAGCATACGCAGTTTTTACACGTATACCGCACTCAGGAGGCATGAACTTTCTAAAGAAAGGTTTTAGAAGATGAAAACTAAGCCGTAAACTTGCTCGATACCAAATGATGCGGGACTAATTAGCATGCAAGAGAATTTTTATGGATTCAACATTAAGTTAAGATTTTAAATCCTAAATTTTAAATCAAAAGGATGTAAGGGTGATCCTATAAAAAATTTAGAGTGTAAGCATGCAAAAAGACCCTCAAAAGAGATAAAAAACAGGACCGCTAGGGCTAAGAAATCCAGGTAGGGCAAGCTCTTAGACAATAACTCGAACTAAAGGGCTAGGAGGTGTGTACCTGGTAATGTTTGCTACTGCTTCTATGAAGAGATCACTCCACACTCCAGGATGCGGCTTGGAAGATCAAGTTGAAGACTCATGGATCCATCAGCTTTCTATCTGCTAGCCCAAAAGCTAGGCAAACGAACTCTGATTCATGTGAAACTTGAGGGATCTACAAAAACACCTAAAAAGGGTTAGAAAATGATAGAAAAGATGGCTAGATGGCTAAAGAAAACATGGAAGAGAGAGGAAGTAGGTGGCGGCAAGGATGGGTTGATGATGGGCATCATTGGGCTGGAAGAAATAGGGCGACCAAGGCTTGATAACTAGGGCCTCCCACCCCTCGATGCTAAAAAAGCAAAGGCAGTTTACTCCCTCACGGAGCTCGATGCACAAAGGCAAAGGATAATTGAGAAGAGATTCAAGAATTTTTTCTATTAATCATAACATCATTCTTAAAGTATATAAGAGGGGTCCTTTATATAGATGCTCATTACTTAGGACCCAAGTAATGGAATATATGGAAAAACCTCATGATAAGGGGAGCCCAACACCTTTCTATTGTGCCTCTAGAATACATTGTAGAATTCAAACATATTCCAAAATAAAATCCCTCCAATTATCTTATATATGGGGAGGCCAAAAGGGTGGGGAACATGGGGTGCCAAACATATTCCATCTTGGGCTTGGGGAGGCCCACATCATTCCAATACAAGCCTCCATGATTTGCAGTATTGAAGTATATTCGTTTGACCTTCCTTCCTAGCTTGATGGCATATGGAGTTGGCATACTTGGAGGGTGGAAGGGTGTGCTGGCATGTGGACACCAAATCTTTATGCATGGGTCGACTTCATGTGATCCTCCATATAATCCTAATGTGGCGCAATCTAAGGTGTGGCTGGGACTTCACGCAGCTGCTGAAGTGGCACACTAGCTGGGGTCCTTCACTGGCTTGAGTCTTCTCTTGTTGAACTGGACTTGACTCAAAAAAATTAAAAGTATAGGACTCAACTGACATAAGGCTCAAAATGAGCTGACATGACAACTAGGCTCACTGAGTAGAACATGTCTCGAAAACTGATCCAAAATCTTAATGGCATGAATCGAACTCTGAATACAAGACTCAATGATATCAAGAGCTAAATAAAGACTCAAAAGAACTAACTTGGGCCTAAATGGGCCAAGCCCTCATTACAGGACTCAAAGTGAATGAAAATCCTAATCATAGGACACAACCAGGTTTTCGTGACTTAACTCTTATTATAGGACTCTAGATGACTTCAATGACTTAAGCCCTACTTACAGGACTCAAAGGGCTTATAGAACTTGATTATTGGACTCAAAGATAAAATTTGAAAAATGGCTAAGGGACTCAAAATTCAGGGACCCATAGTGAACTAGGATTAACCTGATGTCCCCATCAATTCTCCCGGGGTGGGAGAAACTTGACCCTGTCGAATAAGGGTCAGTCTGGTGTGAGTAAGAGGGTTTGGTCATGGTGCTGTGGATCCTCTTGGGTGTCCCACAAATTCTTAGAGTCTGGTTGGCCTAGCCATCCAACCAAATGATATGGATAGCCTAGGTCTCGGGTCATAACAGCTTGGTCGTCCAGGTCATGCTCGATCCGTATTCCTTTCTTAGGGCAATTTTATGGACACTCAGGTAAGGTTTCTGTCTCAAGAATAGGGTGAGGTCCAAAAATCTCACTGGGTGTCATTACTAGTGCCCTAGACATAATTAGGCTCAAGATATTGGAAGTTGAGCTAATGCCATAATCCGGTGATGACTTAAACACATAGGCACTAGGGTCAACTATCCTTATCACTTTTAAGGGTCTAGCTTCACAAGCATGTAGTTTCTTCATAGCTCCCAATGAAACCATTCAAGTCTAGACCTAATCTCTACATGATCTCCCTCAGCATACTCTTTGGCTCGAAATCGGGAATTAGCCATGTTATTATCAATGTTCAAGTGAATGCTAATGTCTTGATGCAGATGTTGTGCAGAGATCTGTGCATGTGTGAACAATAGGATTAGGCCTAGGGATTTTTCAGACTCAAAACCAGGTAGCACTTCATCTTCTATACTTACTTCATCCCCTATGTTAAAGATGTAGACCCGAAATTCAATCCACCTTTCAGGTTTCAAGCTTAAAATTTGTTGCCCAGATATGGTGCCCAAGAGGGGGGGTGAATTTGGTCTTTTAAAAATTAAAGCAATATATGTGCTATCAATTTCAAATGTGAAGAGTGATAGTGCTCAAGTAATTGTGCAACGGAAGCAATAAAAGATAACAACAATTAAAGAGCAATAGAAGATAGAGAGTAAAGCAATGCAAACACACAAAACGTATAGTGGTTCGGTGCACCTAGCTCCTACAACCACTCCCCAAGCTCCACTTGGGAATTTCCACTATAATCTTCTCTAGATTACAGCTGACTTGTTTTACAAGGCTCACAAGTCAAAACCTAAGTTGGTTTTGTTACCTAGGCTCACCAACAAACCTTACACACTTGTTTTGGCTTCGGGCTTACAAGCAATCCTAGTTGATTTTATCAATTGGCTCACCAACAAACCTCACACTAGTTTCAAATTCCCTTGAAACTAGGCTAACACAAATAGAGTATGAATATAATGAATAAAAACAAGACAAACTCCTTTTTGAGCAAAAATAATTCGATGTAGCTCTTGTTGAAGACTCTTCAAGTCTTCCTCTTGGAATCTTGGACCTCACTAAATGCCAAAGACTTGAAAGCTGGATTCCTCAAAAATGGAAAGCTTTTGGCTAAGGAATCTCTTGGATTTTCACTCTTTTTGGCTTAGGATTGATTGAAAGCTTTGTACTTTTACTCTCTTCTTTTTCACTTTGTCTCCTTGACTTTTTTGAAGTTAGGTGGAGGTTAAATACTTCATTCAAGCTGAAATAACTCTACAAGACCGTTAGAATAAAAAATATGGTCGTTTATGGCCGTTAGAAATCAAATCAAAAGTTCAGAAAAATTAGCCGTTATGCCATGAGTCGACCTCATGAGTCGACCTCTGGGTCAAGTGTCGACCTCAAGAGTCGACCTCTAGTTTACCTTAGGCAAAAATCCAGAAAACCATAGTTCTGCCTAGTTTGAATTCTCAGGCTATGAGTCGACCTCTGGTGTCGACCTCTGGACAGGTGTCAACCTCAGGTGGTTGACCTCTGGAGCATGCCACTGAAATCTTGCCGTGCCAGCATTGCTGAACTTTTCTTTTCTTCATGAGTCGACCTCTGGTGGTCGACCTTTGGCAAGGTGTCGACCTCTGGTGGTCGACCTCTGATCTGAAATTTTCTGAAACTCTGGAGAGGTGCATGCCATGCTTGAGTTTCGCTAAGCCTTTGTTTTCTTTTGTCAATTACTTGTTAATAAGAAGGTCCAATATGAGAAACTTGATCTTGTTTAAGGTAGAAGAGCTCTTTCCCAAATCAAGCAAGCTTGGTTTCATCATTGTACTCTTGATACTCTTTTTGAATAACCTATGGCCTGAAACTTTATCTTGAAATGAAACATTAGTCTAAACATATACTCAACCTTTTGTTAATCATCAAAACTAAGGAGCCAAAGCCAACAATCTCCCCCTTTTTGATGATGACAAAACCTTGAGTATATATGCAATTAAGTCCAAAAGCAAAATATAGCATTAAAAAAAATTTTCAAGGAAACTTCACATATATGAGTATATCATAAAATTTTTACTTTTCATCTACTTCTTTCTTTTTGTGAAAACATTCTCATGAGTCAAAAAGTTAAGAACCATAATAGCTTTACTCTACTTTATGAAAGAGTCATAAGAACCATATATACTTTACTATACTTTACCATATATACTTTACCATACTCCCCCTTTTTGTTAAGTATCAAAAAGTGCATTCTTTGTAGTAAAAGATATACTAAAGAAAATTATGTTCCATTTCAATGAAGTATTTAGTTGCATAAAATACATGCTCCCCCTCAATTTGTGCATTCGATATAGCAAAGACATTCTAACTTGAGGGTTTAAAAAGATTAATGCTAAGAGCTGGCATCAGACAGTAAAATACCACAATGTAGATAAATATATAAATGAATGTATTCAGTTACAAAATTGCTTACATAGTAAGCACAAAACACTGATACATCAGAACATACAAAGCAAACTAGTACATCATACATCAAGCAAATCTATGAGGCTACTCCTCATCAGAAGGTATATCAAAAGAGATAGGAGCCGAGATCCTAGATGAGGATTTTGGAGTCCTATGAGTGAGACTCCGAGTCCTCAGAGAAGGACCAGACCTAGGGGTAGTCCTATGAGATCTATAGGTCCGTGGAAAAGACTCCAAAGGTGTCCTAACAGAAGTAGTAGCAGTAGGAGTAGGTGGATCAGTATGCTGAGTAGACTGAGCTGGAGTGTGCCTGCTGACAAGCTCATAAGCAGTGGGATCATCAATATCAGTCTCTGTAGGCTCATCTCTATCATCTGGAATGCCTGTAATAGTCTCAAAGAGTGACTCAGTAATCTCAGTATCTACTGGCACATCTGTAGCTGGAGGATCAGTACTAGGAAGATCAGTAGAAGGAGGATCAGCAGAAGGGGGAATCTCTGGAATCAGATCAGCAGGTGGAACATCAGAGCTACCTGCTCCAGGCTGATCTCCATCACTGTCACTGTAGCCACTGGAATCATCATCATCATCATCATCATCAGAATGTGGAGGAGGCACTGTCAGATCTACAGTCCCTAGTGGCAATGCCAATCTCAGTAAGCTGAGGATCTGTCGGAATCCTACATCGACAGTAGCTGATAGAGCTCCAATGCACATGTCTATGTGGATCCGCAGACCATGTAGCTCCTGTCGTACACCAGCAATCTCTGTCCGGACCTCTGAAATGTGATCAGTCACTCTCTGCTCAAAGTCCGATGTGCTCGCTGTAGTCCTCTATGGTGTAGCATTAGCAAAAGGTGCCGGAGCTGATGAGGGTGGTGGCGTGAATGGCTCAAGCTCCGCAGTCTCTGACTTTGGTGCTGGGCGAGGAGGTGTACCATGATCAGTAGGCTCTGAAGGCCCTACCTCAGCTGCTCGAATCTCCTCCTCCTCATCTGGCTCCTGGCATGACTCATGTCGCACCCATCGATCACCAATCAGTCGAAATCCCATCCTATACAGGGATTTCTCTCCATATGTGTCAGTATGCTGCAGCTGACTGAAGGGTATACCAACAAATGATACTCCAAACTCCCTAAATAACTGAGTCAGCCTCATGCCATATGACTGAACTAGTCTCCTATGAGATGCTGCCTCTCCCATCTGCTGAAGCATGATCCTAGGTAGGTTGATGGGAGTCCGCTGTCTCAGGGACACCATCAACACTAGCTCATGCTCAGTGATAAAGTCGAATCTCCCGCTCTTTGGAATCAAGATGCAGGCGATGATATGATGCAGCACTCTCATCTCCAATGATAGCTGGTTAGCGGCTACTGTGGAAATGCTGCTAACATCCTCGCGCTCTAAGATACATCTGAAGGCACGCTCTCGGTCGCTGACAGTAGTGGCGGCTGTGTCATGAAGTGGAATCCTCCAAACATGACTGATGACCTCCGGTGTCACTAGAATCTTGATCCCATGAATAGTAGCAGACCATCCAATGCCATCAGTGGCCATGGATGCATAGAACTCCCTGATGAGGTCTTGGTAGAATCTCTCAGTCATCGTGCAGAAGTGAACCAGACCTGCATCTCTCAGTACATCTCCAATAAAAAAAGTGATGCTGATCCCAGAAGGGTATGTCCACACGTCTCCCGCTCGCAATGCTCTTCCGTACTAAGCTGGCTGGCACTGGTGCAGGTGCCTCTGGGGACGGCTCACGCTCATGTCTGGTCTTTCTTCGTCGCTCAGTACTACCCTGGCCTTGTTCCAATCTCCTTTTCCTTACAGCCAAATGCTTCCTTGGACCCATATGGATGGAAGGGGGGTAAATTAGGGGGAAGTAGGATAATGTAGTGCTAAGAAAGAGGAGAACCAAGAATTTTGGATAGGAGAAAAGGATTTCACAGTTGGGCGAATGAAGGAACCATGCAAAGGTAAGTGAGGGTTTGTGAAATTGACAAAAAAGGAGAACAAATAGAGGAAATGCATGAAATGGAGGAAAGAAAAGAGTGTTTTCAATCGAATATCAACCGATAATAGAGGGTAAATAGAGGCAAAAGCTTAAGGTTGCCCAAAAATAAAGAAAACGGTCAAAACGATTCGGTCCAAAAGAAAATGAGAGGGGAGGAGAAGATTACCCAAAAGGAGGAGGGAGAGAGTTGGAAATCCACTGTTCAGACCTTAGAAACGATGGAGGGGGACCACACGAAGGAGAAAACGAAAGGAAATGGAAGAAAAAAGGGCTTGCGGACGGGTTTTAAAAACATATTTTCCATCCAAGTGTCGACCTCTAAAAAATTTCAGGGGTCGACCTCAAGTGTCGACCTCCGAAATTCTAAGTGTCGACCTCCGAAAATAAATTTGTCAAAATAAAATTTGGTAAAAATTGATAAAATTTAGAATGAATTCTTAGAGAAGCTTTAAATATTTTTGAGAATTTATAAATCATTTTTAAGGAATTTTGAAGGAATTTGGTGAGTTTCAAGCAAAAGGATCAATGACTCCCAATTCTCTTCTGATCATGCAAAATCTATCTTCATTCAATGGTTTTGTGAATATATCAGCCAATTGATAATCAATACAAATAAATTCTAACAACATATTAGAGTTTTGAACATGATCTCTTATGAAGTGATGTCTTATTTCAATATGTTTGCTTCTTGAATGTTGTACAGGATCTTTTGTTAAATTGATTGCACTAGTATTATCACATCTTATGGGTGTCTTAGTTAGTTTGATGCCAAAGTCCTCGAGTTGTTGTTTGATCCATAGAATCTGAGCATAACAGCTTCCGACTGCTATATATTCGGCTTCCGCCGTAGATAGAGCAACCGAATTCTGTTTCTTGCTGCTCCATGAAATCAAATTAACTCCTAGGAATTGACAAGTTCCACTAGTACTTTTACGATCAAGTTTACACCCAGCAAAATCAGCATCAGAGTAAGCAATCAATTCATATGATGACTCTCTAGAGTACCAAAGACCAATTTCAATTGACCCAGATAAGTATCTAAATATACGTTTTACATCTAAGAGATGTGATTCTTTAGGAGCAGACTGAAAACGTGCACACATACAAATATTAAACATTATATCTGGTCTACTGGTAGTTAGATATAGCAATGAACCAATCATGCCTCTATATAATTTTTGGTCTACTGATTTACCACATTCATCTTTGTCTAATTTACATGAAGAGCTCATAGGGGTACCTATTGGTTTGGTAGTCTCCATCCCAAACTTTTTCAATATTTTCTTTGTGTACTTGGCTTGGTTGATGAAGATCTCCTCTTTGGTTTGCTTAATTTGGAGTCCGAGGAAGAAGTTGAGTTCTCCCATCATGCTCATCTCGAACTCACTCTGCATTAACTTTGCAAACTCTTGACAGAGACATTCGTTAGTAGCACCAAAAATAATATCATCTACATAGATTTGTTCTACTAAGAGATCATCATTTTTCTTTTTCAAAAATAATGTATTATCTACATTACCTCTAGAAAAATCATTCTTCATCAAAAATGAACTTAATCTATCATACCAAGCTCTAGGAGCTTGCTTTAAACCATACAATTCTTTATGCAATTTAAAAACATGGTTAGGAAATTCGTGATTTTCAAAACCAGGAGGTTGTTCAACATAAACTTCCTCTCCAATAAATCCATTTAAAAAAGCACTTTTAACATCCATTTGAAATAACTTGAAATCCATAAAACAAGCAAAAGCAAGTAAAAGTCTAATTGCTTCCAGCCTAGCAACAGGAGCAAAGGTTTCATCAAAGTCAATCCCTTCTTCCTGGTTGTAGCCTTTAGCAACAAGTCTAGCTTTGTTTCTAGTTACAAAACCATGTTCATCAAGTTTATTTCTAAAAACCCATTTTGTGCCAATTACAGAAACATTAGGGGGTCTTTCAATTAAAGTCCAAACGTTATTTCTTTTAAATTGATTTAGTTCATCTTGCATGGCATTAATCCAGTTACAATTTTTTTCAGCTTCTTCAATTGACTTAGGTTCTATTTGAGAAACAAAAGCTAAATAATCACAAACATTTCTGATAGAAGAGCGTGTACTTACTCCCTTTGACGGATCACCAATAATTAGCTCTTTGGGGTGTCTATGTACATACCTCCACTCTTTAGGTAAAGGTTTTGGTGAAGTTGCATTGATCTCTTGAATTTGATCTTCATTTTCTTGATCATCATTTCCTTTGGGCACATCTTCATTGATTGTCAATTGTTCAAGCTTCTTTGTAACTGTTTCATCATAAATAGAATCTTCTTTTCTAGAAGATTTTTCGTTAGTTTTATTAAACACTACATGAATTGATTCTTCAACTAGAAGAGTTCTTCTGTTGAAGACCCTGTATGCCTTGCTAGAAGTAGAGTATCCTAAGAAGATACCCTCATCTGACTTGGCATCAAATTTACTGATATTGTCTTTGCCATTGTTTAATATGAAACAGCGTCAACCAAATACACGAAAATATTTAAGATTAGGTTTTCGATTTTTCAAAAGCTCATATGGTGTTTTCTTCAGAATAGGTCGAATTAAAACATGATTTAAAATGTAACAGGAAGTATTAATGGCTTCTGCCAAAAAATATATAGGTAAATTATTTTTGCAAAGCATTGTGCGTGCCATTTCTTCAAGAGTCCTGTTTTTTCTTTCTACCACCCCATTTTGTTGAGATGTCCTAGGTGCAGAAAAATTATGACTAATGCCATTATCATTACAAAAAGCTTCAAAATCATGATTGTCAAATTCAGTTCCATGATCACTACGCAAATAAATAATAGTGAGATCTTTTTCGTTTGAAACCCTTTTATGAAATTTAACAAAAGCTGAAAACGTTTCATCTTTATGAGCTAAAAACATTACCCAAGTAAATCGTGAGTAATCATCTACAATTACTAGCCCATATTTCTTACCTCCCAAACTAGTTATTCTGGTTGGTCCAAAGAGGTCCATATACAATAATTCAAGGGGTCTAGTAGTAGATACTACTCCTTTAGGTTTGAAAGTAGATTTAGTTTGTTTTCCAAATTGACATGCAGCACAAATCTTATCTTTTTCAAATGTGAGTTTTGGTAATTCTTTTACAAGATCATTTTTGCTTAATTTTGAAATCAAATGCATACTAGCATGCCCTAGCCTGCGATGCCAAAGCCAACTAGTTTCACTTGCCTTGGCTTCCCTAGCCACTAGGCATTGACCACTTTCCATGGCTAGATCATCAAGATCAACCATGTAAATGTTTCCATGCCTATGACCAATGAACTTGATGCCATCGACATCTAGACTAGACACCATGCACAAAGATGATTCAAAAATTACTTTAAAACCCTTATCACAAAACTGACTAATGCTAAAAAGATTATGCTTCAAACCATCAACAAATAATACATTATCTACATAAGCATTATGGGTGATATGGATTTTACCAATTCCGATGATTTTACCTTTTCCATTATCACCAAAAGTAACGTTTCCACCATTTATAGCTACTAGTGATGAGAATTGCTTCACATCCCCAGTCATGTACCTTGAGCAACCACTATCCAGATACCACATTCTTCTTTTATTTTTGGTTGCAAGACACACCTGCAGAAATTGATTAAGTTGAAACTTTAGGTACCCAAGTCATCTTGGGTCCTTTAGGGTTAGACAAATTGGTTCCTTTTGGAACCCAAATCTTTCCAAAGGTACTTGATTTTCTTCTATTACAAATATATGATTTATGTCCTAACTTACCATATGCATAGCAGGTAATATTAGAAGATGCAGGTATGAAAAAGTTTTTAAAAAGTTTTTGCTGATTCTGTGGCTTAAATCCAAGTCCAGCTTTGTTAAAAACTGCATGTTGACTGTTTAAAAGCATACTTAATTTTTCTGAACTATAAGTAAACTTTTCTACAAAAGGTTTCACTTTTTCTAATTCTTCTTTGTAATTCTTATTTTGAAGCAACAGTTCTTTATTTTGTTTTTCAATTTTCTCATTAGTTTCAAAACTTCTATTATTTTTCAAAGAATCCTTTTCTTTTATAAGATTGTCCTTATCACTTTTCAAGGTCTTTACATGTTCAGTTAATTTCTTGTTTTCTTGAATTAAATCTTCAATTTCAGTTGAAAACTTGTCTGAACTTTTGGTAAGCTCTTGATTTAGCTTTCTTAATTTCTTATTTTTTAATTTTAGTTTTTCATACTCCATAACTAAATCATCAAAAGCATCATGTAATTCATTAAAAGTAAATTCATTTTCAGGTTCAGAATTTACCTCATCATCTTTATTGGCCATGAAACACAGGTTGACGACTTCCTGCTGCTCTTCATCACTGCTGGAGTCCTCACTCTCACTCCAGGTAGCCATCATGGCTTTCTTTCTCAACATCCTTCGACTCTTTTTAAGCAAAGGGCAATCCATTTTATAATGTCCAGGCTTCTTGCACTCGAAGCAGATGGGTGGATCCCTTTCTAATTCTTTCTCTTTATCTTTATTGTAATCACCTTTTTGTGGCCTTTTCTTGTAGAATCCCTTCTTCTTTTTCATGAATCTTCTGAATTTTCTTGTAATGAGGGCTGTCTCATCATCATCAGCTTCTTCTTCTGATTCATCACTTGACTCTTCCTTTGTAGTGGACTTGAAGGCTATGGCTTTCTTTTTCTTATCATTGTCCACTGTCTTCTGTTTTAGTGAAAGCTCATAAGTCATCAGTGATCCAAGAAGCTACTCAAAAGGTAGAGTATTGACATCCTTGGCTTCTTCTATGGCCGTTACTTTCGCTTCCCATGAAGCCGGAAGAGACCTGAGAAGTTTGTTAACAAGTTCACCATTAGATATAATCTTTCCCAAACTCCTCATACCATTTACTATATTGGTAAATCTAGTGTACATTTCATTAATACTTTCAGTTGGTTCCATCCTGAACATCTCATACGTATGAATGAGCATGTTCACCTTTGTGGTCTTCACTTGGTGTGTACCCTCATGGGTAACCTCAAGTATATCCTAAATTTCTTTGGTAAAAATACAATTTGATATTCTGTTAAATTCACTTGGGTTAAGTGCACATAATAGCAAATTCATCGCCTTAGCATTTAACTCAGCTTGTTTGATGTCATTGTCATCCCATTCTTCTTCAGATTTTGAGGTGATAATGCCATTAACCAAGTGAGTGGGCTGATGAGGCCCTTTAGTAATTACTCTCCATATATTATAATCTACAGCTTGTAAATAAATGCGCATACAAGTTTTCCGGTATGTGTAGTTTGCGCCATTAAAGAAAGGAGGGCGATTTGATGCTTGACCTTCAATTACACCCATTCCAATTGGGGCGGCCATGATCTTTCACTCAAGATCGTTGGACCTACAAGAGAGTACCGGTGCTCTGATACCACTTGTTGCCCAGATATGGTGCCCAAGAGGGGGGGTGAATTGGATCTTTTAAAAATTAAAGCAATATATGTGCTATCAATTTCAAATGTGAAGAGTGATAGTGCTCAAGTAATTATGCAACGGAAGCAATGAAAGATAACAACAATTAAAGAGTAATAGAAGATAGAGAGTAAAGCAATGCAAACACACAAAACGTATAGTGGTTCGGTGCACCTAGCACCTACATCCACTCCCCAAGCTCCACTTGGGAATTTCAACTATAATCTTCTCTAGATTACAGCTGACTTATTTTACAAGGCTCACAAGTCAAAACCTAAGTTGGTTTTGTTACTTAGGCTCACCAACAAACCTTACACACTTGTTTTGGCTTCGAGCTTACAAGCAACCCTAGTTGGTTTTATCAATTGGCTCACCAACAAACCTCACACTAGTTTCAAATTTCCTTGAAACTAGGCTAATACAAATAGAGTATGAATACAATGAATAAAAACAAGACAAACTCCTTTTTGAGCAAAAATAATTCGATGTAGCTCTTGTTGGAGACTCTTCAAGTCTTCCTCTTGGAATCTTGGACCTCACTAAATGCCAAAGACTTGAAAGCTGGATTCCTAAAAAATGGAAAGCTTTTGGCTAAGGAATCTCTTGGATTTTCACTCTTTTTGGCTTATGATTGATTGAAAGCTTTGTACTTTTACTCTCTTCTTTTTCACTTTGTCTCCTTGACTTTTTTGAAGTTAGGTGGAGGTTAAATACTTCATTCAAGCTGAAATAACTCCATAAGACCGTTAGAATCAAAAATATGGCCGTTTATGGCCGTTAGAAATCAAATCAAAAGTTCAGAAAAACTAGCTGTTATGCCATGAGTTGACCTCATGAGTCGACCTCGGGTCAAGTGTCGACCTCATGAGTCGACCTCCAGTTTACCTTAGGCAAAAATCCAGAAAACCATAGTTCTGCCCAGTTTGAATTCTCAGGCTATGAGTCGACCTCTGGTGTCGACCTTTGGACAGGTGTCGACCTCAGGTGGTTGACCTCTGGAGCGTGCCACTGAAATTTTGCTGTGCCAGCATTGCTGAACTTTTCTTTTCTTCATGAGTCGACCTCTGGTGGTAGACCTTTGGCAAGGTGTCGACCTCTGGTGGTCGACCTCTGATCTAAAATTTTTTGAAACTCTGGAGAGGTGCGTGCCATGCTTGAGTTTCGCTAAGCCTTTGTTTTCTTTTGTCAATTACTTGTTAATAAGAAGGTCTAATATGAGAAACTTGATCTTGTTTAAGGTAGAAGAGCTCTTTCCCAAATCAAGCAAGCTTGGTTTCATCATTGTACTCTTGATACTCTTTTTGAATAACCTATGGCCTGAAACTTTATCTTGAAATGAAACATTAGTCCAAACATATACTCAACCTTTTGTTAATCATCAAAACTAAGGAGCCAAAGCCAACAAAATTTTTTGGGAATCATAAAACCTGAAAGTCCTCTAGTATGGGTACAGTAAGTTTCCTAGGAGCAATAAATATCCTCTCCAGAATGTTAAGACATGGATTGTAGCATGGAAGTCCATAAGTTAGATATGGTTCAATAGGCTCCAATGCTTAAGAAAAATTAACTGGGTGCTTGTCCTAACCACATGTTTGGTACTAGAGTGGTCTACTGGCACTAGTTCTAGAGTAGGCTAGAAATCTATTAATGGTGGAAGGTCATTTGAAAGGTCTTTGGGAAGTTTATCTTGAAAGTCCTCTAAAATAATGTTTACTTCCTGGGGCTGTTCCTTAGGGAATTGCTCCCGGACCTCCTGAGTGGACAATTCTGGTGAACTCTCACTTTTATCAACTATGTTTGATCCTAGCTTAGTCAGTTCTTCAAATTCTATAGTGGGCTCAGGATCTTTTTCCATTAGGACCTCAGTGGGTTCACTCTCTTGTTCCTCTTCTTCAGGTTCCTCACTCCTATCATTCATATGAACTAATGGGGCAGTAGGAGTTGGTTGGTCTAAATGAAGTCGACTAGGGTTGTGTTTGGGTTTAGTTTGGTCTAAAAGAAGTCGATTAGGGTTGGGTTTGGGTTCAGAGGTACTAATCCTGCTAGGCTTAACTCGATAGTTCATGGGTTCCCTCTGACATGACTCAAATTCCCTAGCAAGTCGATAGGCATCATCCAGGTCATAAATTCTCCAATAGAATAGTTTCCACTAGATGTCCCTACATAGGCCATCTCGAAATCTAGCTATGATCTTAGACTTAGGTTCAATTGTGTTACATCTTCTAATAAACTCATTAAATTGGTCAACGTATTCAGATACAGTTTTTTTACCCTATCTCAATTTGTACTATTGGTCTAAAAGTTTGTGCTCATAAAATCTACCTTGATACTTTTCTCTCAACTTACTTCTCATGAATCTCCAAGTAAGTATTTCATCTCCTCTTTGATAACATTCATCCTTAATAACTTCCCAGTATCGCCAAGCATGTTTGATTAGCCTAAGTGTAGCAAAGTTAACCTTTCATAACTCCAACATTTCATTCCACTCAAAATATCGATCCATGCTTTCCTCCCAATCAATACACACCTTAGGATCTAGGCTTCCATCAAAAGTTGGTGCATACGGTTGGGTGCTCCTCATGGGTCTTTCCTCTGAGTCAACCAAGTATGGGTATGGGCTTCTAGGGTTAGACTCAGGGGCAAGATCATGATGATAAGCTCGTGGATCAAAGGTACTAGGCCTACGGAATTTGAATTCAGCATGGGTCCTATGAGCTCTTTCATAGGTCAAAGGATGTTCACCTATTCGATCAGGCCAATGGGGTTCAAGAGAGTCAGGTCTAATATGAGCCTTAGGGGGTCTAACTTTGGTGTGGGCCCTGCGGGCTTCTACTCAAGTCTCCACTTGGCTCATCCTTTGGTTCATCTGGGTAAATGTTGGGCCATCTGCTCAGTGAGGGCTCTTATTTGGGCTCCAAGATTAGAATTATCCATGGGTTCAATCGACTATGGGTGTGGTGGATGATATGGAACTCCTGACCTAGTGCACATGCAAGACTCAAAGGACAAATTGACTACGATTTCCTAGACCTAGAGCCCAAATAGGTATTTCATCTCCAAGTAAGTATTTCATCTCCTCTTTGATAACATTCATCCTTAATAACTTCCCAGTATCGCCAAGCATGTTTGATTAGCCTAAGTGTAGCAAAGTTAACCTTTCATAACTCCAACATTTCATTCCACTCAAAATATCGATCCATGCTTTCCTCCCAATCAATACACACCTTAGGATCTAGGCTTCCATCAAAAGTTGGTGCATACGGTTGGGTGCTCCTCATGGGTCTTTCCTCTGAGTCAACCAAGTATGGGTATGGGCTTCTAGGGTTAGACTCAGGGGCAAGATCATGATGATAAGCTCGTGGATCAAAGGTACTAGGCCTACGGAATTTGAATTCAGCATGGGTCCTATGAGCTCCTTCATAGGTCAAAGGATGTTCACCTATTCGATCAGGCCGATGGGGTTCAAGAGAGTCAGGTCTAATATGAGCCTTAGGGGGTCTAACTTTGGTGTGGGCCCTGCGGGCTTCTACTCAAGTCTCCACTTGGCTCATCCTTTGGTTCATCTGGGTAAATGTTGGGCCATCTGCTCAGTGAGGGCTCTTATTTGGGCTCCAAGATTAGAATTATCCATGGGTTCAATCGACTATGGGTGCGGTGGATGATATGGAACTCCTGACCTAGTGCACATGCAAGACTCAAAGGACAAATCGACTACGATTTCCTAGACCTAGAGCCCAAATAGAATAGGTCGACTCAACTTACACACAACACAACACCTAATCCTTCCATGGGCTAGGTAAGAGGTGGGGTGGTGGGAGGCCCCCCTGCTTTCACAGGGACCTAATTAAGGAACCACCAGTCCGCTTAGGGCATTTGCCTCTGGACTTCTATCCTTAGACACCCACTTTCAGTAACAGGTGAGGTATTGGGCACACTAGTCTTCCCACAGGGTTCGAACCTGACCTGTTGGCATCCCTAAATTGCTTTAGGTTGATACTTGATTTTAAATTGGGCTTAGGTTCGAATGCAAGGATTGTTGTTTTGGGCTAAGGAGAGGTGATCAACTCTTCCCCCCACCTGACATAGTAGAATTATCCTTAGAATATTTTATGCGAATGATGACAAGCAAATGAAACCCTAATGATGCAATGTCTCTAAAATTTTTTTCATTTTTTTCATTTTTTTTGTATTTTTAGTAAAAATATAATATGCAGGAAATAACCTAATATGCAGAAAATATGCAGAGATTTTGCAATCAAAACTTTAAACATGCTGAAATTACTACTTGCTGGAATTTTAGGTACAGAAACTTTCTAAACAGAAAATCAGATGTGTAGAAGACTTATAAACTGAATTAAATCATGAAAAAAATTTGATAAATAGTATCAAATTTGGTGAATCCAGTAAAATAAGAACCAGAATTTTCTGAGCTATCTATATGCAGAAATAATTAAATGAACAGACTATATACAGGAATTATGGGATGCATAAATTAATATGCAAAAGAGAGTAAAATATGCCCAAATAAATCATGGGACCTTGCTCTAAAGAATTCACATCCGGCCTTGGCTCATTACACCCATGGACAGACAGCATACATGGTTTTCATGCGTATACCTCATGATGGGGATCCAGGGCAGGTTCGGATTCTTTTTTTTTTTTCTTATTTTCTCATATTTTTTTTATTTTTACCTATTCCCTATATTCCACCTATTCCCACTATTCCAGCTTTATCCCAACCTTATCCCACCTTATTCCTGCCTTATTCCATCTCCTTCCTGTGATCTTAAAAAAAACTTCCCAAACCCTAGCCACTGCCTCGCCGCCCCCAGATCCGGGCTCCCCGACCCCCGGCCGCCACCACCGACCGGCGCCCGTGCTTGCCGGCCCCGCCCTCGCCGGAAAATCCGGCCGCCCGTCGTCCAAGGCCATGGGAAGATGAACGAATGTGGAGGCGTACGTCCGTCGCCTGCCCACGACCACCGCTGTCGCTGCCACCGCCGGCCTACTGCCGGTCGCCCGCCCATCGTCCGCCGGCTCACGCCCGGCCGCTAGGGGGCCCTCGCCGGTGCCCAAGACCCCACGACCGTGGGGAAGCCCAACAGACGTGTCCGTCCCTATGACGCCGTCGCCTGACGCCGCCGCCATTACCCGCCTGCTACCGTCCCACCGTCCGCCGGCCAAGGCCTGGCCGCCGGAGGTCCTCGTCGGCGCCCGGGGCCCCCACGCCCGTGGGAGACCAAACGGCACGCCCAGGGCATGCCGTGCCCATCCTGTGCCGCCACCCCGCCTGCAGCTCGCCGCCCACCGTCCGTCGCTCACCATCCACCGCCTGCTTCCGGCCGCCGGCCGTCCGCTGATTGCCGCCAGAGATTGGTCCTCCTCTGTGCACGTCCACGAGAGATGGTTCTGCACGCTTTCTGGAGCAGTCCAAGTAGCATGCTTTTCAGAGCAAATCATCAAGCCAACATGCTTCTCAGAGTAGATCAGCACCAATATTGATGTAGCACGAATTTTGATGTAATTTATTTTCCTTTTTTGGGTTTCTTGTAGGCTACGTAATTGAGGGTTTTGGTTTTTCTATATAAAGGCCACCTCCCCCTCTTGTAAATTTAAGTTTGATATGAAATTTTTGGATTTTCCATTGGTTCTGGTTCTGGGCTGAGGCCCGTCTTTCCTTCACCTGCGGGTGTCGAGGGGTGTGAGACCTCACTTCCTTCGCTCCATGCAAGCGTCGAGGGGCGCGAGGCCCTAGTTATCTCCCTTTTCCATCGAGTCCCCCTCTAGGTCTTAGGGATTTTTCTTTACGGCCCCAAGTAGCGATTTGGGTGGGATGCCCTAGGCTCCGCGTATAGTGAGATGGGTGGGACGCCCTAGACTATATGTAGTGGGGTGGGTGAGATGCCCTAGAGTGTCCATGTTTCCTATCCTCCATCCCATTGTTCCTCTACCAAGAAAATTGAAAACCAAAAGAGTTCAGCTGTTTTAGGATTTAGTTTCAGTTCGCCCTAGTTCCGGGAGGCTTCTTAGCCCTCTCACGGTCCTAGTTTATTTAGGTGTTCCCTTTTCCAAATAAACCAGGGTTCATCGAGTCCGTCTCGCATCACCCCGCTCAGGAGGCATGAACTTTCTAAAGAAAGGATTTTAAAAGAAGAAAACCAAGGCCTAAACTTGCTCTGATACCAAATGATGCAGAACTAATTAGCATGCAAGGGAATCTTCATGGATTCAGCATTAAATTAAGATTTTAATTTTCAAATTTCAAGTCAAAAAAATATAAGGGTGATCCTTTTGAAATTCTAGAGCGTAAGCATGCAAAAAGACCCTCAAAAGAGATAAAAAAACATGACCGCCAGGGCTAAGAAACACCGGTAGGACAAGCTCTTCTATAATAACTCGATCGAGAGGGCTAGGGGGTGTGTACTTGGCAATGTTTGCTACTGCTTCCATGAAGAGATCACTCCACACTCCCGGATGCGGCATGGAAGATCAAGCTGAAGACCCACGGATCCGTTGACTTTCTATCCACTGGCCCGAAAGCTTGGCAAACAAACTTCGATCGTGTGAAACTCGAGGGATCTACAAAAACACCTAAAGAGGGTTAGAAAATGATAGAAAAGATAGCTAGATGACTGAAGGAAATATGGAAGAGAGAGGAAGCAGGTGGCGGCAAGGATGGGTTGATGATGGGCATCTTTGGGCTAGAAGAAACAGGGTGGCTAGGGCTTGTTAACTAGGGCCTCACACCCCTCGATGCTCAAAGAGCAAAGGCAATTTACTGCCTCATGAAACTCGATGCACAAAGGCAAAGGACAATTGAGAAGAGATTCAAGAATTTGTTCCATTAATCATAACATCATCCTCAAAGTACATGAGAGGGGTCCTTTATATAGATGTTCACTACTTAGGACCCAAGTAATGGAATACATGGAAAAACCTCATGATAAGGGGTGCCCAACACCTTCCTATTGTGCCTCTAGAATACATGGCAGAATTCAAATATATTCCAAAACAAAATCCCTCCAATTATGGTATATATGGGGCGGCCAAAAGGGGGGGACCATGGGGCACCAAACATATTCCATCTTGGGCTTGGGGAGGCGCACATCATTCCAAGACAAGCCTCCATGATTTGCAAGATTGAAGTATATCCGTTTGACCTTCCTTCCTAGCTTGATTGCGTGTGTAGTTGGCATGCCTGGAGAGTGGAAGGGTGTGCTGGCTTGTGGACACCAAATCTTTATGCATGGATCGACTTCATGTGATCCTCCATGTAATTTTAGTGTGGCACAATCCAAGGTGTGGCTGGGACTCCATGCAGCTGCTGAAGTGGCACATTGGCTGGGGTCCTTCACTGGCTTGAATCTTCTCTTGCTGAACTGGACTTGACTCAAAAAAATTAAAAGTACAAGACTCAACTAACTTAAGGCTCAAAATGAGCTGACTTGACCAACTAGGCTGACTAAGCCGAACATGTCCCAAAAACTGATCCAAAATCCTAATGGCATGAATCGAACTCTAAATACAAGACTCAATGATATCAAGGGCTAAAGTAGGACTCAAAAGAACTAACTTGGGCCTAAATGGGCCAAGCCCTCATTACAGGATTCAAAGTGAATGAAAACCCAAATCATAGGACACAACCGGGTTTTCATGACTTAACTCTTATTACAGGACTCCAGATGACTTTAATAACTCAAGCCCTACTTACAAGACTCAAAGGGCTAACAGGACTTGATTATTGGACTCAAAGATAAAATTTGAAAAATGGCTAAGGAACTCAAAATTCAGGGATCCATAGTGAACTAGGATTGACCTAATATCCCCATCACTTATCGGCCACTCTGTGAAAGGCCGCTCGAGTCTAGTTTTCTAGACTCGAACCTGAAACTATAGACTCCTTCCCTCAGCTAGAGAGGAAGTTCGTGGCATACTTCGATGCTTGAAGGCACCGCACGAGGCTGATAGCCTCTTCTCGATCTGACAGTAGGACTGAAATCCTTCGGGACTACCTGTCCTGGTTCAAGACCGCCGCCCTAGAGATCTACAACCTTGATGAGTTCGTCACCATGCTAGCCTTGAGAGGGGGCTGCGAACCTCCCGCTTCACCTACTCCCTTGACAAGAAGTCCCCAAAGATGTACTTAGAGTTTCTCCTCTGGGTGCAAAAGTACATCCATGTTGAGGCGGCAGATCATGATAAGAAGGAGCTGGACGGGAAGCCCCCGAAGAGGCAGGCCATCGAGCAAACCTCTGGCCACCCGACATGAAGGATGGTGTGAGTTCCATGACCGGAGCCAAGGCCCAAGGCTGACCCTGCCAACGAAGAGAGTTTCACTCCTCTCCTCACTCCTAGAGCAAAGATCCTGATGGAGATCAAGGGCGAGCATTTTCTACGCCGACCCCCACCACTGAAGCCATTCGCTGGATGGAACAAATCTTGCTACTGCCATTTCCACCGGGACTACGGCCATGACACAGAGGAATGCCACCACCTGAAGAGGAAGATCGAAGAGCTGATTAAGCATGGCTACCTCGGCCAGTATATGGAGAGGGGAGTGCCCCCTGCTGCCCAAACTGAAGGGCCTCGGCTCCTCACCATCCATAACTGTCCCACCGAGAAGCCAGTAGGGATGATATCCTGGGGGGCAGGAAAAACCCCAAAGAGGGCTAGGGAAGAGAGGGGAGTGATGATGTATTCCCCTGCATGGAAGAAGGGTCAGCTAGGATAAACTACCCAAATAATGATGCTGTCATTGTTGAAATGATGATAGCCAAACATCCTGTAAAAAAAATTATGGTAGACAGTGGGAGCTCCTCGAACATCTTTTTTTACAATACTTTTGCAAGGATGAACTTGTCCACTAATCAAATATGATCGGTGTTCGTGCCTCTGGTAGGCTTCATCAAAGACTCAGTCAGAGTCAAGGGAGAAATTACCTCCCAATAACTACTGGGACACCACCCTAGCAAAGCACCATGCTGGTGACCTTCACTATTATAAAGCTCCCCTCACACTACATGCCATCCTGGAATACTCGGAACTTAATCTGCTTGATGCCACCATTTCCACAAAATACCTCCTTGTCCAGTTCCCAACTCCATGGGGGACCGAAGAGATGAGAGGGTCCCAGCAGCCGGTGCAGCATTGTTGGCAGACCGTCCTAGGCCTAATGGAAGCAGATTCCAGCCTTGCCATAGACCAGCCTGATTCGGCGGTACCAGAATCGAAGAGTGGGCAGGCCAAACCCCTGCTATCTTTTTCTTTAGGGGAGGATCCCTCAAAGATGATACAAGTCGGGGCTTTGTTGACTCAGGAAGAGAGAACCCATCTACTTAGCTTCCTGCGGGCTAATACAGATGTTTTTGCCTGGACCATCGTTGACATGCCCGGTATCCCACTAGAGGTGATAACTCACAGGCTGAATGTCAACCCCAATCATCACCCGGTTCAGTAGAAGAAAAGGAGCTTCATCCTGGACTGACAGAAAGCCATCAACGAGGAGGTCGATAAACTCCTCACAGCAGGCTTCATCCGAGAGGTACGGTATCTTGACTAGCTTGCTCACATGGTGATGGTCAGGAAAGCCTCTAAGAAGTGGAGGATCTATATGGACTACACCGATCTCAACAAGGCATGCCCAAAGGACAGTTTCCCCCTCCCCAAGATTGATTGCTGGTGGATGTAACTTCAGGCCACAAGTACCTCAGCTTTATGGATGTGTTCTCCGGATATAATCAAATCCGCATGCATCCCGAGGATGAGGAGTGCATAGCATTTGTGACCAACTAAGGTATGTATTGTTACAAGATGATGCCCTTCGGTCTTAAGAATGCAAAGGCCACCTACCAGTGCTTGGCCAGCATGGTGTTCAAGGACCAGATCGGCTGCAACATCCAAGTGTACGTGGATGACATGCTTGTCAAAAGCGGCCCGGAGGAGGACCATATCGTTGACTTAGCAGAGGCTTTCGATAACCTCTGCCATTATCAAATGAAGCTGAACCCCACCAAGTGTGCCTTCGGTGTGGCGGCGGGAATGTTCTTGGGGTTCATGGTGACCCAGAGGGGGATAGAGGCCAACCCTGAGAAGATCCAAGCGATCACAGTCATGAGGCATCCTACCTCCAAGAAGGTAGTCCAGTGTCTGACCGGGCGCATCGCGGCTTTGAGCCATATCATCTCACGCTTTGCTGAGCATTGCCAGCCATTCTTCAAGGTCCTCCGAAAGATGAATGACTTCACTTGGACAAAAGAATGCCAAGAAACATTCGAGGGACTGAAGAAGCTCCTCACCTCACCACCACTACTATCTAGGCCTGAGCTCAAAGAAGAGTTCCTCCTGCACCTAGCGATCTCACCAGAGGCAATCAGCTTCATGATAGTTCATGTTGATAAGGACGGCTCTCAGCGGCTAGTCTACTACACCAGCAAGCTACTCCATGATACTGAAACCAGGTACACTCGACCCGAGAAAATTATTTTTTCACTAATAATGTTTGCGCAGCATCTCCTTACTTTCAAGTGCACCCCATCACCATCATTACTGATCAGCCCCTGAGTGCTATCTTGAGCTATCCTGACACTTCCGGGTGCTTGGCCAAGTGGGCGTTGAAGCTCAACAAATTTGACATCACCTATCACCCGCGGCAGGCACAGAAGGCCTAGGTTTTAGCTGATTTTATGATGGAATGCATCTAGGCCAAGGGAAGTTCAGAGGAGGTGGACCAACAGACCGAGCTTGGGCAGGGCATGACCCCGATGGAGGAGACGTGGATACTCCATGTGGATGATGCATCCAACATGGGAGGAAGCGGAACTAGCCTCATCCTTGTCAGTCCTGATGGGGTCGTCACAGAAGGTGCTCTGCGTTTCCTCTTCAAGGTGACCAACAACCAAGCAGAATATGAAGTGCTCCTTGTGGGGCTGAAGGTATCCTGTGAACTAGGAATCAAGAGGCTAAATATCTCCATAGACTCACAGCTAGTAGCGGGCCAAGTCTTTGGCGATTACGAAGCATGGGACCCCATGATGGTAAAGTACCTATGATGCATGACAAATTAGGATGCAAGGAAATTGTCATAGATTCAAAATTAAGTTAAAATTTTAATTCCTGAATTTCAAGTCAAAAGGATGCAAGGGTGATCTTATAGAGATTCTAAAGCGTAAGCATGCAAAAAGACCCTCAAAAGAGATAAAAAATAAGACCGCCAGGGCTAAGAAACCCCGGTAGGGCTAGCTTTTTTGTAATATCAAGATCTAGAGGGCTAGGGGGTATGTACCTGGCAATGTTTGCTACTACTTCCGTGAAGAGATCACTTCACACTCCCGGATGCAGCCTGGAAGATCAAGCTGAAGACCCGCGGATCCATCGGCTTTCTATCCGCTGGCCAGAAAGCTAGGCAAATGCACTCTGATTCATATGAAGCTTGAGGGATCTACAAAACACCTAAATAGGGTTAGAAAATGATAGAAAAGATGGCTAGATGGCTGAAGGAAACATGGAAGAGAGAAGAAGCAGGTGGCGGCAAGGATGGGTTGATGATAGGCATCTTTGGACTGGAAGAAACAGGGTGGCTAGGGTTTGATAACTAGGGTCTCACACCCCTTGATGCTCAAAGAGCAAAGGCAGTTTACTCCCTCATGGAGCTCGATGCACATAGGTAAAGGATAATTGACAAGAGGCTCAAGAATTTTTTTCCATTAATCATCACATCATCAAAGTACATGAGAGGGGTCCTTTATATAGATGTTCATTACTTAGGACCCAAGTAATGGAATACATGGAAAAACCTCATAATAAGGGGTGCCCAACACCTTCTTATTGCGCCTCTAGAATACATGGTAGAATTCAAACATATTCCAAAACAAAATCCCTCCAATTATGGTATATATGGGGCGGCCAAAAGGGGGGGACCATGGGCACCAAACATATTCCATCTTGGGCTTGGGGAGGCCCATATCATTCCAAGACAAGCCTCCATGATTTGCAGGATTGAAGTATATCCATTTGACCTTCCTTCCTAGCTTGATTGCATATGGAGTTGGCATGCCTGGAGGGTGGAAGGGTGTGCTGGCATGTGGACACCAAATCTTTATGAATGGGTCGACTTCATGTGATCCTCCATGTAATCCTAGTGTGGCGCAATCCAAGGTGTGGCTAGGACCCACACAACTACTGAAATGGCACACTAGCTGGGGTCCTTCACTGGCTTAAGTCTTCCTTGCTGAATTGGACTTGACTCAAAAAAATTAAAAATACAGGACTCAACTGACTTAAGGCTCAAAATGACCTGTCTTGACCAACTAGGCTCACTGAGCCGAACATGTCCCAAAAACTGATCCAAAACTCTAATGGCATGAATCGAACTCTAAATACAAGACTTAATGATATCAAGGGTTAAAATAGGACTCAAAAAAACTAACTTGGGCCTAAATGGGCCAAGCCCTCATTACAGGACTCAAAGACAAAATTTGAAAAATGGCTAAGGGACTCAAAATTCAGGGACCCATGGTGATCTAGGGTTAACCAGATATCCCCATCAACCTGGACCGGGTGCGCTCTCACGTGTCGACTCTCCGACACTTCGACATCTCCAAATCCTGTGGATAGAGAATGCTCGGGCTGACATCCTTTCCAGGCTGGCCACCTTGTCAGAGACCTAGTTAGGGTGCAGTTTCATCGAACGTCTCAAGGCCCCCAATTGCGAAACTGTGGCTGAGGTCCAGCAAGTCTCCAATGAGGTTAGTTGGATGGATCCCAACATTAAGTACATCATCGCTGGCACCCTGCCAGAGGACCAAAAAGAGGCCGGCCTTCTTAGGAAGAAGGCTACATGTTATGTTATTTTGGATGGGCAGCTCTGCCGGAGGTCCTACTCCTACCCCCTGCTGAAGTGCCTGAAGTCCTTAGAAGCCGCTTACGTGCTCTAAGAGATACATGAAGGAATCTATGGCAACCATGTGGGGGGCAGGGCCTTACCCTACAAGGTGATCCGGCAGGGATACTTTTGGGAAACCATGTAGGAAGACACAACCGACTTTGTGAAGAAATGTGACAAGTGCCAGCACCACGCATGCATCCAGCGGTAGCCGGCAGCCCCTATCTCCTAGCTATCAGCCCGTGACCATTTGCCCCGTGGGGAATGGACATCCTAAGCCCCTTCCCTGTAGTGTCCGGCCAATGGAGGTTCCTGATTATGGCCATCGACTACTTCACCAAGTGGGCCAAGGCCGAACCTCTGGCACGAATAACAAAGGTGAAGGTCCAGTCTTTCTTTTAGAAATTCATAATATGTAGATATGGCCTCCCGCACACAGTTATCATCGACAACAGAAAGCAGTTTGACAACCAGGCTTTCGAAGAATTTTGCTCCGATCTCGTCATCTACCGTCGCTTCACCTCGGTGGCTCATCCTCAAACAAATGGGGAGGCCGAAGTGACTAACCGCACCATCCTGTAAGGGCTCCGTACGAGGCTAGACAAAGTCAAGGGTCGATGGGTAGATGAGCTACCCAGCATGCTATGGGCCTACCACACCACTCCCCGTATAGCCATCGGCGAGATGCCCTTCAACCTCGTCTTCAAGACTGAAGTGGTAATCCTAGTGAAACTCAGCCTGCCTATGCTCTGGATAGAGCAATATGATGAAGTCAAAAACTTGGCACACCTCCTCCTCAACCTGGACTTGCTGGATGAGATAAGGGACAAAGCCCGACTCCGAATGGTAGCTTACCGGTAGCGAGTCACATGCTATTATAACTCCCACGTGCGGCCCAAGGTGTTCTGCCCAGGCGACCTCGTGCTCAGCGAGCGGAAGCATCCCAACCAGGGGAGTGTGGGAAACTCTCCCCGAATTGGGAAGATCCTTACTAGGTGATCGAAGCCTTGCCAGGTGGGGCCTACTACCTCGCCGGGTTCAATGGCATCCACTTCATGCGAACCTAGAATGCTAGTAACTTAAGGATGTACGATCAATAATGTAAGGCTCTTCCATAATAAATTCAAGTTTCTTTTTGGTGCAACCTTATTTTTCACCTGTGCAGGAACTCATCCACCCCACTTCAAGATGGGAGCCACAGTGCCCCGCACCAAAGCCGGGAGCCATAATACCCCACACCAAAGCTAGAAAACTTCTGAAGCCCCGCACTCAAGCCATGAGCCACAGCGCCTTGCACCAAAGCCGAAAGCCACAGTGCCCCACACCAAAACCAAGAGCCATAGTGCATCGCACCAAAGCTGGGAAACTTTCGAAGCCCTGCACCCAAGCCGAGAGTCGCAGCACCCCGCACCAAAGTCGAGAAACTTTTGAAGCCCCGCACTCAAGCCCAAAGCCTCAGCGCCTAGCACCAAAGCCCGGAGACTCCCGATGCCCGGCACTTCAAGTCTGAAAACTTATGAAGCATGGCACTCAAAGACAAGCAATTTCATTGCCCAGCTTATAGTCCGGAGATGTCAGATGAGAGCTCCAAGCAAGTCCCACCATCTACCACCTGACTCATTGTCGGGCAACACAAAAAAAAGAGAAGAAAATGAGGAAGAGAAAGAAGTGGCATGGTAGCCAAGGGATTTCATTGATATGGTGAAAACTTTCTGTACATTCCCTGCGAGGTGCCCCCAACAAACTGAAGGCCCTCCTTGACTTACTAATATAAAAAAAGAAAAGGAGATCTAAACATCAGCTGCCGACTCCTTTCCAGGCCGATGGGCGACCCCCGCCTCCTGCGAGATGCTTGGGGAGGCAATGGAGCCCACCTCAACCTCAGCCTCCTCTGACCCTGACTCCTCGAAGCTAGGCTCATCCTCATGCCCAGGGAATGGAATGGAAGGCCTGATGTTGTCTAGCCCTTTCAGCCTATAAAAGTGAAAGGCCTTGCTCTTGAAGTCCCTGAATCCTTGATGAAAGGAATCCAAGACAGCCTCGGTGACCTCATCCTTAAAGGCCTAGGATGCCATGAACTTGGGGATGGCCTCCATCGCCTCCTTCTTGGCCATCTCCGCCAGTGCAGCAGCCGCCTTCGCACTCTCAACTACCGCCATAGCCTAAGCTTTTTCCTCCTCCAGTTGAGCCTGGGGTTCTGCACCTTCCTTTCCAAATGGGCCATCTCCTCGGCTCGAAGGGAGTCGGCGTCCCTCCCTCCAGCAGGAGCCACCTCAAGCTTGACCGCCTCCGTAGTCTCTGTGTCACCCTCCTGGACCATCACACTGGGCTCCCCCTTGAGCTCCTTGATTGTAGTCGAGATATTTCCCGGAGATCCTTGAGGCTGAACCTCATCCTTACAGTATAAAGAATGAAGATATAGGTCATACAGGGACCTGGAGACCCTAGCAAGGGTACTCCCCCAACTCAAGAAGAAAAAAGGGGGGAAAGAAGGAAGGGAGCCTAACTTTTTAAGACTTTGCCCAAGGGAAAGGGGGAGAGTAGCTCTGGAGCAAAAGCCTTATCTTTTCACTAGCCGAGGAATCTCTAAGGGCTGAGAAGATGGATCCTATTTAATGGCCTGGAGTCCTGTAGCCTCGTGCTTATGGAAGATGTGTGCCATGTCTCGCGCCAAGCCTATCTAGAGATGCCATGTACCGAAGCGACCCTTTGAACCCGAAGCAGTTCCCTTGAAGTCGATGCAGCATTAATGACCGTTTTTAAGCAGAGAAGATGTGGTGACATTCGGATGGCATGGAAACATGACCACCTAAACGTCGGTGCATCCGACATTGGTAACGGAAGGGGCACACCCCCTCCACGCCAGCGCGATCATTACTCCCTTCGCCCTGAGTGGATGCTTCGTTCTCCAGGCTCGGGAGTGGGGGGCAACTGATATGGCGACATTCATAAACATGGAGCCTATGAACTGATTGTTGGGATTCTATGGTTTCGATGACATGGCGAAAGCATGGATTTCAAAAAATTTTTCGTGAAACTCCAAACATCTTGAAACCCTAAGCCCAAGATCCCTTATTCATTACAATTAACAAGTCATACAATTAGGGTTTGGAAAAATACCTGGAATGCTAATTCCTTCTTCTTTCCACTAGGCACACAAGTGCATGCCCTCTAGAGGTGATCCACACAGGAATCCAACTAGGAAGCTCTCCTTAGTAGGTTGCTTATGCCACTGGGACTCTTCTGATGGCCCTTCTTCCTTTAGCAGCCTCTCCTTCCTTGCTCAGACCCTTGCCCCCTAGTAGAGTACTCTAAGCCCTCTCCAAATCCTCTCTTCACTCACTTTTTTACTTTCTAAATATCTTCCTAAACCCTTGTCTTAAAATGGTGGACTTGTCTTAAGACAAGACCTAAACTCTAACAAGGAAAGGGGGAGACAAGGAGAGTGAGTGGCAGAGTGTGAGTGAATGTAGGAAAAAAATGATGGAATCAGATACCATCGACCTAAACACCAATGGCTATTTATAGGAGAGGAAAGGGTGCCAAATATGGCCTCTCATTAGCCATTGATCTGTCAATCAATAGATCAAATAAGATCCTTCAATGAGAAGGAGTCTTATCTTGAAGACTCATGACATTTCCTGTGCCAACTGCCATATATCTATCTCTTCAAGTTTCCTGCCAACTTTTCCACTTGCCACATGGCAGTGACCGGTTGCAGGAAGGCCAAGGGACATGGCTAGTGATTTAGAAGCATCGGTGATTTGAAATTCCTTAAAGCAAGACTCTGCTTCATGGAATTAGCGCCAAACATCTGTGCGCCAATAGTGAAGAGTCGTGACTCTTCACTTTGCATGCCACCTTTCTCTATGCCTTTCACATATTTGACCCAGTCAAAAGATATGCAAAATGGGTGTCATATAAAAGGGCATTAAATCTACTTTCTGACCATATAATTTGTTTTCAAGTAAGAGGTCTATTGGTCTTTCTACTTCCTTTTAAATGCCGAGCACCCATTTTGTGCCAAGAGTCCCATGCCATTTGGACTCTTAATATATGGTGCATGACATGTCCAAAAAATATTAGATAAAATCTGATAAATTTGTCCCACTTAGGACACAACCTAATTTAGGTCTTCCATAAATTGGTTAGTCCATTTAGCAACCTTTTAGACCCAATTTAATTGGGTTAGGAGATTAGGTCAGCCTATACATGCTAGTGTGCAATCTAGTGAACCAATTAGGATCCCATAACCCTAAATAAATGCCAATTAACTTTCTAGATCAATTCCCTAATGTGTGTGACCCTTTGAATTCTACATCTAGCTAGCAGTAGGTCTAGGTTGGAGCCAATTTGATCCAATTGAATCCGATTGACCTAATTAGGTCAAATTAAGCTGACCTAAGTTATCAATTCGAACTAACTTTCGAATTGACTCATGAATTCACTTCAGTTGATTAATGAAAACCCACAAGACATGATTGACATCAAGCAATATGTCATGCCTGCCCGAAAGATGATAAATTTGGTGGAAAGTACCAAAATGTCCTTCAATAGAATGTTACTGTGCAATTCAGTCATTCGATCTCCCTGTATCCTGATTAAGTGATGGGCATGAATAAATATCAAACCCTAGCACTTAATCTTTTTGAATCTCAATTTGATAATGAAAACTCAACCGATGAATGATTAGAAACCCTATCTAATATCATCCTGCTTTGGCCAAACACTTCCTGAGTCATCATTCGAAGAGATCACACGGGATAACTTCTCCTCTTACTAGGAGTGATCGATTCCTTGTTGACCTATCTATTACCTTCATACACAATCCACCATATCCAGATATACCCCGTACATGACTTAATTGTCCTGAATGAGTATGCACCAAAATATGGGTTCATGCGCACAAGATACTATGGTAGTCTCAGGTTTAAGGATCACATGCACAACTCCCACTAAGAGAACATTCTTTTGATAAGTAAGTAAGACTTCCATTTAATATTCTCTTGTCGGATCAGTTCAGTGGACTCATAACCTAATGAGCACCCACATCTTTGTATTAGTGTCTCTACACAAGTGGTTGTGAGACCAACCACTCTCTCCATTGAGCATACATAAGATGTGCTAGTCTTTCAGAATTCATCGATCCCTGAATCGATTATCCAATGACTAGAAACATTTTATATTAGGGTTTATAGGAACTTAGGTCTCGCCGTTATGATCTCCATCATAACCCTAATTTCATTATCCTAACCTATGGGGTTCATCATAATCTTTATAAGATGCAGCAGTATGATGAATCAAAAAATGCCTTTTATTGATAAATAATATCATACATGAGTTGGAAGATCATAGAAATGACCTTACAATGATTGGCTTTTAGGGCACCATTATTTCAATCTCCCACTTGCACTAAAGCCAATTGCCTTTGTATTTTATACCCATACAATCTAAGTGGTGATCAAGCTACTGCTTTGATAGTGCTTTAGTGAATGGGTCTGCTATGTTGTTCTTTGTATCTACTCATTCAATGAGAACATCTTGTTTTTCTATGATCTCTTGAACGAGATGGAAGCATTTTAGGATGTGCTTGGACTTATGATGAGATATTGGTTCCTACGCTTGTGCAACAGCTCCAGTGTTATCATAATAAAGTGGCACCGGTTGTTGTATAGCAGGAACTACGCCCAACTCCATGATGAATTTCTTCATCCACATCGATTCCTTTGCGGCTTCACTTGTAGCTATGTATTCTGCCTCAATGACTGAGTCAGCTATAGTTGGCTGCTTTATACTCTTCCAACTCACTGCACCACCATATAGGATAAAGACATACTCTGATATGAATTTGCTATTATCTATACCTCATTCCTTTTGCCTTTCCAGAACCACTTGCCTAGACACCAATTGGCTGATCATACCCTAATCGGATTTGCATCATGATTAACTTACATTATGACTAAATATGATTTTTACGAGGGCTTTGATGGTCTCTAACACATCCTAATATGGACTTAATCATGTCAACCTAACACTCATGACATCATAAAACCTAACATTCATGACATCATAATGTACTCATAACCATACACATATGACATGATATTCATTCCATCATTCGAGCATATATTATATGCATACCATAAGCATGATTGTAATATGAATCCGTTCACCTCACTTGTTCATGGGATATGGTCACAATGGCACCCCTACACACCATAGAAGATCCCATTGAATGGGATTAGAGGGCCATGAAACCCTAAATAACCTCTATGACCAGATGTCCATGGTGACTAACCCAATCTGCAACAGTTACTAGGATTTAATATATATCATATGTAATTTTAAAACAATCATGCATCACTTCATAGCATAATAAACAATCATTACTAATTGCATGCACCATATATGATAATATTCACTATCATATATCCTTTCAATAGTATGCATCATACAATGATTTATATATATGATCATATTATCATTCAATATATAAGTGAACCCTAATTAGTAGCATGCATCAGAATATGATCCCCATATATGATCATATTCATTATCACATAAGGATATCCAATTTGTTGGGGTTTCCGGTGCATCGCAGCGGAAGTGTAATTTCAAAATGATGAAATTTGCACCGAAATCCCTTAGCCAAGATCTCCTTATTTCAAATTAAAACATACATACTAACATTGTTAGAATTAGGGCACTAACCTTTTAACGCTAAGTCCAATTTTGATGTAGAATCAGAACTTGGTGTTGAATGCTTCTTTTGATTTCACCAGGCGTCCAAATGTCCACCCTCCAATGGTGATCCACACAGAGCAGTGATCAAGACAACTCTATCTTCTTTTCAAAGGTTCCTTCTATTGAGTTCTTCTTCCTAGAACTCAATTGCTTGGACTATGGCTTGAATTCCTCCACACAAAAGCTTGCTTTCCTTTCCTTGACTCCTTCTCCTCCTTCCACCAAGACCTTGGCCCTTTAGACACCCTTGTCTTGAAGAAAAAGACCTTGTCCTAAGAGGACATAGGCTTGTCTTAAGTTGGAGGAGAAATTAAGACAATGATGTCTTAATGTAAGAAAGGAAGAAATCAGAACTTCTTTCTTTCCTTTACCGTCGGAGACTTTTACTTTTATTCTTGTTCAGTAGCAGAGTTTCGACAGAGGTTTACTCTGTAAAGGAAACAATGCAAGAGCAAGAAAAATAAAAGAGTCTTCAGGAGAGGAAGAAAGAAAAGATTACACATGTTCTGATTTTTCCCGACCCTTTAAATAGAAATCAGATAGGCGCCTACACACCTCTCCGTAATCACTTTCTCATGCCCTTCCCAATTTCTCACGCCCCATCCTCCCATCTCATGGCCTTCCAGATTAAATCCCATGGCTTTTCTTAAAGGAAAAACCGCGGTGTTTTAAAAAGAAGGAAGTCGCGACTTTTCATCTCCGAAGAGATGTTATTTCGCGTGCCCGGGAGGAGTTTGCGCTTTCTTTCTTTCTCAAAATCCCATCAGCCATTGGATTCTCATCCAAGGGGGAGAGATGGTGCGCTATTTGCTTAAGAAGGAGGCCGCCCCAAATAAAAACATCGGAGAATTTTTTGGGGCGCGCCAAGAGTCCATGCGCCATGGACTCTTCCTTAAGGCGCGCCAAGAGTCCATATGCGCATGGACTCTTAGTATTTGGCATGGAAAAATAAAGGGGGTGGGTGGGGAGGCTAGCCAAGCTACATGGCTAGCCAATAGGGTTAGCCATATTCCCGTTTTCTTAATTAGGGTCTAATTAGGTCCAATTAGAACCCAATTTGAACCAATCCGGAACCCTAATTCGAATCCGATCCGAATAGAAGCTAGGGTTTGCAACACCTGCTAGAGTGTTATCTTGCAAAGACTATTTAATTCCAAATTAAACTCTTGATCAATCCTCTTAAGTGTGTGACCCATTGGGTTCCACATCTAGCCAGTAGTGGGTTCGAATACAAGTTGACCTAATTTGATTAGAACTCTTTCTAATCGATTTAGGTCAAACCGGGATTACCCGAATCGATCAATTAGGATTCTTCCTAACATGTGATCTTTGAACTTGATCAACCCACAAGACAAGATTGACGTCTAGCAACGTGTCATGTCTACCCGGAAGATATGGAAATTCTGGTGAAATACCAAAATTACCCTTCAGTAGAGAGTTACCGTACAATTAAATCTTTCGATCAGCCTGCACCCAAAATATAACTATGGATATGGATATATGTCAAATCCAATATTATATTTATTTCTAGCTCAATCTTATAATGATGATTCGATTATCTTGATATTAGAAACCGTCTCTAATATCTTCACTTTGATCAAAGATTCCCTGAATCATCATGCGATTGTTGACTAGCTGGATGCAATCTCCTCTTACTAAGAGTGATCGATTCCTTGTTGACCTACTCATTACCTTCATATCCAATTCACCATTCCCAGTATCAATCCTGTGCATGTCTCAGTGTCATGATTAGGATTGAACCAAAGAATGGGTTCATGTACATAAGGTACTTATGGCAGTCTCAGGTCAAAAGATTACTTGTACCACTCCTACTATGAGAACCTTCTATTGACATGTAGCTAAGACTCCATTAGATGTTCTCATGTTGGATCATATCAGTGAACTCATTCTCCAATGAGCACCCACATCCCAGTATTAGTGTCATACACAAGTGACTGTGAGAGCAGTCACCCTTTCCAGTATACCCGGGATGTGCTAGTCTTATCGAAAAACCCTGATCCCCTACTCAGGGTTCCTTTGACTAGGAATACTTTAGATTAAGGTTTTAAGATTTTAGGTCTCACTGGTATGATCTCATCATAACCCTAAAATCATAGCCCTAATCTATGGGGTTCATCATATAATAAACACAGCGTATGATGAAAAATAATGCCTTTATTTAGAAAATTGTCAATTACAATGGTTTGGGAGATACAACAGAGATTGGCTTGTAGGGCATATCCCTTTCACAATTGACCAATAATTGAATGAAATAAGAGGGCTCTGATACCATTGTTGGGATTCTAGGGTTTCGATGGCACAGCAGAAGCATGGATTTCAAAAAATCTTTCTTGAAACTCCAAACATCTTGAAACCCTAAGTCCAAGATCCTTTATTCATTACAATTAACAAGTCAGGAAATTAGGGTTTGGAAAAATACCTGGAATGCTAATTCTTTCTTCTTTCCACTAGGAACACAAGTGCATGCACTCTAAAGGTGATCCACACAGGAATCGAACTAGGAAGCTTTCCTTCGTAGGTTGCTTAAGCCACTGGGACTCTTCTGATGGCCCTTCTTCCTTTGGCAACCTCTCCTTCCTTGCTCAGACCCTTGCCTCCCAATAGAGCACTCTGAGCCCTCTCCAAATCCTCTCTTCACTCTCTTTTCCACTTACTAAATCTCTTCCTAAATCCTTGTCTTAAAATGGTGGACTTGTCTTAAGACAAGACCTAAACTCTAACAAGGGAAGGGGGAGACAAGGAGAGTGAGTGGCAGAGTGTGAGTGAATGCATGAAAGAAAGGATAGAATCAGATACCATCAGCCAAAACACTGATGGCTATTTATAGGAGATGAGAGGGCACTAGATATGGCCTCTCATCAGCCTTTGATCTGTCCAAACATAGATTAAATAAGACCCTTAATGAGAAGGAGTCTTATCTTGAAGAGTCATGACATTTCCTGCATCAACTGCCATATATCTGTCTCTTCAAGTTTCCTACCAACTTTTTCACTTGCCATATGGTAGTGACCGGTTGCAGGAAGGCCAAGGGACATGGATTTTGATTTAGAAGCATTGATGATTTGAAATTATTTAAAGCAAAAGGACTATACTTCATGGAATTAGCACCAAACATCTATGCGCCAACAGTGAAGAGTCGTGACTTTTCACTTTACACGCCACCTTTCTCCATGCCTTTCACATATTTGACCCAGTCAAAAGATATGTAAAATGGGTGTCATATGAAAGGGAATGGTTCCCTAAAAGCCAATCATTGTAAGGGCTTTTCTATGATCTTCCAATTCATGTATGATATTATTTATCAATAAAAGGCATCTTTTGATTCATCATACTGCTACATCTTATAAAGATTATGATGAACCCCATAGGTTAGGGCAAGGGAATTAGGGTTATAATGGAGATCATAATGGTGAGACCTAAGTTCCTATAAACCCTAATATAAAATGTTCCTAATCGTTGGATAATCGATTCGGGGATCGATGAATCTGGAAAGACTAGCACATCCTATATATGCTCGATGGAGAGGGTAGTTGGTCTCACAACCACTTGTGTAAAGACAATAATACAAGGATGTGGGTGTTCATTAGGTTATGAGTCTACTGAACTGATCCGACAAGAGAATATTAAATGGAGGTCTTACTTACTTATCAAAAGAATGTTCTCTTAGTGGGAGTTGTGCATGTGATCCTTAAACTTGAGACTACCATAGTATCTTGTGCGCATGAACCCATATTTTGGTGCATACTTATTCTTGGCAATTAAGTCATATACGGGGTGTTTCTGGATATGGTGGATTGTGTATGAAGTTAATGAGTAGGTCAACAAGGAATCGATCACTCCTAGTAAGAGGAGAAGTTATCCCGTGTGATCTCTTCGAATGATGACTCAGGAAGTCTTTGGCCAAAGCAGGATGATATTAGATAGGGTTTCTAATCATTCATCGATTAAGTTTTCATTATCAAATTGAGATTCAAAAGGATTAAGTGCTAGGGTTTGATATTTATCCATGCCCATCACTTAATCGCGATACAGGAAGATCGAATGACTGAATTGCATGGTAACTTTTTGCTGAAGGATATTTTGGTACTTTCCACCAAATTTATCATCTTTCGGGTAGGCATGACATGTTGCTTGATGTCAATCATGTCTTTTGGGTTTTAATAAATCAATTGGATTGAATTCACGAGTCAATTCAAAAGCTGGTTCGAATTGACAACTTATGTTAGCTCAATTTGACCTAATTAGGTCAATCGAGTTTGATTGGATCAAATCGGCTCGGACCTAGACCTACTGCTGGCAAGATGTGTAATCCAAAGGGTCATAAACACTAGGATATTGACCTAGGAAGTTAAATAGAATTTAATTAGGATCATGGGATCCTAATTGATTCGCTGATTGCATACTAGCATGTGTAGGCTGACCTGATCTCCTAACCCAATTGAATTAGGTCTAAAAGGTTGCTATATGGACTAACCAATTTATGGGAGACCTAAATTGGGTTGTTTCCTGAAAGGAAACCAGTGCAATCGATGCCTATCCTAGGCATGCTACACTAGGGAGTAGGTATTGCATAATTAAACTTTTTAAGCATGCATACGAAAAACATACTCATGCACAGGATCTAACATAACATGATGCATATAACAAATACATAGGCAAGTATAGGCAAGTGCAATAAATATAAACAACATGATAAAATCTAGATCTAAGCATGCATAATAACAAAATGAATAAAATATACTTGATCGAAGTAGACTTTCTCATCTTCAGAATAGATCAGTAGCAAATCAAGGTAGCCGGTTGAACTCCTTCAACAGCAAATCAGATCTGCAATAGCAAGAAGAAGAGATCGATCCAATCTCTCAAGGTGTCCAAATATCCACCCTCTAGAGTATCCATGCGCGGGCTCTCGCTGATCCAACTCTTAGAAGGATGCTAGTCCTCCGAAAATCAACAAATAGGTGACGACAATGTGGAGTAGGGAAAACCAAACAAATCCCCATGGATAGTCTTCTCCAAGACCGCCCAAACTCCATGAAGAGCACACAAACCGGAAAACTAAAAAACCAAATAGGGAATGTTTTCACGGTCCCAAAAAAAAATCTCTCTCTGTCGCCCTGTTTCTCTTTTGTTCCCTCCTCTCACTCACCGCATGGCTAGCAACCAAGAAGACTGCTTCTCACCCCCAACGGGACCACTAAGAGAGGAGTTGGCGGACTCTCCCACGGCTGGCTTCCATCCTAAGCCTCCACTACACGGCTACTCGCCACAGCCACTGAAGGGGATGATGCTTGTAGCAATGCAGAGGACTCCCTGTGCACGTCTCTCATGGCCTTCAACTCAGCCGCAAGCCACGACCTTCAACCCAGGTGGTGGGGGCACCAGGATTAGACACAGATTACTGGACCCTATGGTGCGGGCACCAGACTCAGAAGAAGACTTCAGAGCTCCATCTGGATCTCTGATTAACCTTGCCCGAAGAATTAGGATTTTTGGTTTGTAATAAGAGTTGACTAGATCAACTCAATTTAGCTTGAGTCTACATTACCTGCATTTTATTTTGTTGAGTCATGTTGACTCAGTAGTGGACTAGGGCTTCAACCTGGGGTGTTACATTTTCTCCCAAGGCCTAGCAAGTGGGCGCCACACTCCCAGCCACACTCCCAGCCATACGCTTGAGTCCAGGGGGTGCCATATCTACATCCAGCAGCCTTTGGTCCCCACGCCACAAATAGCAGCTTCCTTCTCTCATGCGCCAGTTGAGGAGAAATCCACCAGGAGTCCACAAATCAAGGAGGCGGCCCAAGTCTTTCCCAAAAGAACCAAACTAAGAAAGGGAAGAAATTCTCTTGGAGAGAACTTCAAGGAGGCGCCCACTACATGCCAAAAATATCCAAAACAAAGATGGGAAGGGCCTTGACTTAGGGAGGAAGAAAAGGAGGAGTCCAAAAGAGTTGATCCATGGAAGGAAAGAAATTCTCTTGAAGACCCAAGCAAGGAGGCGCCATCTACCTGCCTTTTATAACCCTAATCAAATTTTTTTGGTACCTTGGCCGACCATATGTGTATGGATTATCCTGATTTGTATATCCCCTCCTTTAGTCCCACATGGGAAGATGTAAAACCCTACTCCCTTGTAAAGCCTTATAAATTAAACCCCTCTTGTAAGTTTAAATGAATCAGATGAATGAAACCAATTTTTTTGTGAGCAAACTTTGTGTTTTCTCTCTTCCGCACTTGCATCCAGGTGTTGAGCTCCGTGAGGGAGTAAATCCGGGTTCCCCAGGAACCTTGAGGAGGTGTGAGATCTCCAAAACCCAAACCTTAGGTTAACCACTCCACTCCCAAACCCTAGCCACCATCACCCTTCTCTTTCCACCAAGCCCTAGCATATTTTCTCCCACGGCCTCTCTTTCCAAGTCCAGGCCGACCACCAGCATCCAGCTACTGTCCAGGTACTTCAGATCCAAAGCTCTTTCCAGTAGAAGTCGAATCAGCCCTCAAGAGGATCCGGATCTTAGCGACATCAGCCTTCAAGTTCTTCAAACTGGTAAATCCTTCCCTGAGTCTCTGAATCCCTCACTTGTTTTTCTTCTTCACAGATCTTGAGTCCAGGAGAAGCCAACCAAACCACAAGACCAGTATTGGAGGATCCATTGCGAAGATAGCCGAATCCGAGGATCCAACAATCTGCTCGAGAGAGTTCTTCCATCCAAATTCTGAGAAGATCACTGTTTGGTTAGTAAACCATCTCTCCTCTCTATTTCTGTCCTGTTGAAAGTTCAGAGCGAAACCCTAGGTCTGGGAGTTTCTCAACCCCCAGCGATCCGTTACTTCTGAACTACTCTGATAATTTAGTTTCTTCTAAATTGTGCTTTCAATCCTTACCTAGTTTCTTTCAACTTAGTTTAGCTTTACTTTGAGTCAAAGCCAATTTCTGAAATATATAAAAAAAAAAGAAAAAATAAATTAATCCTAAATTTACTTTCACATACACTTATTTGTTCTTTGTTCTGCATCATTTTTGGTATCAGAGCTCTGTCTAGGGTTTCTGTTTTGATTGCTTGTTTGAGTCTCTCTCTTTTTACTTTGTCTGCTCGAAGTAGACTCCCCAGGACGTCCGATCCTAGGAATGAAGCGAGGTGCAAACCTCCTCTTCCCATTCCACGGGGTGTTCCTAGGGTGTGTAGGGGATCCGTTGGGTTATAACTTCGTAGCAGGAATTGTAAACGGAGAAGTGCTCTATTTTCAGCCCGTAATTACCCTGTTGCAGGAATTATTTCTCACTGAAGGTAACTCCAAATTTGGTGGTTTTTGTTTTGCTAAAACCAGTATAATTGAAACTAATTTGCATAATTTTCCCATGATTTATTGGTTTCCGTATGATTTCTGAAAATTAAATTACTGCAACTCTATTTTTGTGTTCTGCAATCCATTTATTTTTGAGTGTTCATCTCTTAATTCATCTTAAGGGCATTTGAGCATCTAAGATAAGGGGAGGAGTTGATAACCTCTCCTTAGCCCAAAACCACCACCCCTTCATTCGAACCTAAGCCTTTAATCTAAAAATTGATTAGACCTAATTTGCCCTAGTGGGCTAGGGACATCAACAAGTCGGGTCAAGGCTAGTGTTGAGTCAGTTTGTCTGGTTACTCTGTGTGTGCTTTGTACTCAGTGTCTAGAACGGTGGTTCAGGGATTTCATCCCGAAGGGCTTGTGTGCTGGTCCGCCTACTTGGCCAATCTCTGATTGGTGTCTAGGATTGGCATTCAGGGACCTAACACTCCCCTTACACCTGCCTGGCTGAGTCCTGAGTTACTACAGGCTAGCTTGCCACTCTGATTGGGCACCTAGTTTGGGCTCTAGGTCTAGTTAGCCCGTAGTCGTTCAGTTGAGTCTCATTTTGTGTGCTTGATTGCATCATGTCTACCCGGAATGGAGTACCCTACCAACCTGGTCAAACCCAACCTGATTTAGAGGCCATGGTTAGAGCTCTTACTGAGAGTATGAACAAATTAAGTCAGGATATGAATGAGAATTTTGCCCAGCTTAGGGATCGAGTCCAAGTACTTGAGGAACCTAGGCATCGGAATTGGACTCCTGACCCAGATTTTAATGTGCCTCAACCTCACCCACACCAAGAGCCTAGAAGACCTTTATACCGAGATCTTGAACCTAATCATAGGAGGCCTGACCCAGAACCTGAGCATAGAGATGATAGGTTCATTCGGAACATCAAGTTAGATGCACCCACTTTTGATGGTAGTTTAAATCCTAAGGTGTATTCTGATTGGGAGGGTGAGATGGACCAGTACTTTGAGTGGTATGCTATGTCTGAGGAGAGGAAATTCAAGTTTGCCAAGATGAAATTAATACGTCAAGCTAGGTTATACTGGGGGAACATTGAGCTGACCACTAGAAGACGAAATGTAGAGCCCATAACCACTTGGCAGGGTATGAAAGAAAAGCTTAGAGACAAGTACCTACCCATTTCATACCAGTAAAATCTGTTAGACCAATGGCAGACTTTGAAACAAGGGAATCGATCTGTTTCAGACTACATAACCACCTTTGATGAATACCTAATGAGATGTGATGTGAGTGAAGCCCATGAGGTCACTTTGTCTAGATTTAGGGCTGGGCTTAGGGAAGATATTAAGAGAGAGTTGTTTCTGAGAGAGGTTACTGACCTAGACCAAGCCTATCAGATTGCACTGAACACTGAGAAGTTTCAGAGAGGACCCATGCCATCTAGGGTTAGTACCCCAATCCCAAGAAATGGACCTAGCCAGGTTACCCCTAGCAAGCCTAATCAGGGTATCCCCACCCCTAGGCCCATGGACAAAGGTAAGGCACCTGACACCCATAGAACCCCTAGTATCGTCTGTTTTAAGTGCCAGAAGCCCGGTCATATCTCCAATCAGTGCACAGCCATAGCTTGTTTTAAGTGTCATAAGGTAGGTCATGTTTCTAGCCAGTGCCCTCGTAGATCCCTATATATAGAAGAGGGAGGAGAAGAGAATTTCGAGCCTAATGAGGAGTTTGAAGAAGAAGTTTATGAGGCCGGAATGAATTTGGTTGATGAGTATGAAGGAGAGGAAGAATCCACTGAGTCTGACCACTTAGGGGTTGTGAGATGCATCCTATCCCAGACTAAAGTTCAGGAAGACTGGCGTAGGACTAACATCCTACAGACTTTCCTTAAACTAGGGGATAAGGTTTGTAAAATCATCATAGATAGTGGAAGCTGTGTAAATGCCATTTCTACTAGCACTGTCAAAATGTTAGGCTTAAGCCCAGTCCCCCACCCCAACCCCTATAAGGTTTCTTGGGTAGACTCTACCTCTATACCCATCCAGTCTAGATGTCAGGTCCAAATCCAAATGCAATCCTATCAAGAGAAGATTTGGTGTGATGTCTTGCCCATGGGGGTGAGCAGTATAATTCTTGGAAGACCTTGGTTGTATGATCATGATGCCACCCTCTTAGGAAAATCCAACACCTGTGTCTTTAGTTTCAATGGGAAGAAAATCACAATCCATTCAGTCCCTCCTAAGGACAAGGTAGCTAAAGGAACCAGTAAGGTTAGGGAAATGAAGACTGGAGTGAACCTAATTAGTGCCAAGGATCTAGAACAAGAAATTCATAGTGGTTCACCCATTTGGATGTTGACTGCTAAGGAACTTAGGACTCCTACACCCTCAGAGCCTCCTCAGGAAGTTAAGCCTTTATTAGAAGAATTTGAGGATATTTTTCTCGAGGATCTGCCAGACCACCTTCCACCTCTTAGGGATATTCAGCATTCCATAGATTTAGTCCCAGGAGCTACTTTACCCAACTTGCCCCATTATAGGATGAATCCATCTGAGCATAAAGAACTGCAAAAGCAGGTTGGTGAATTGTTGAGGAAGGGGTTCATTAGAGAGAGTCTTAGCCCTTGTACAGTCCCTGCACTTCTAACCCCGAAGAAGGATGGCACGTGGAGGATGTGTGTTGACAGTCGTGCCATAAATAAAATCATAATCAAGTATAGGTTCCCCATCCCTAGACTAGATGACATACTTGATATGATGGCCGGTCCATGGTTTTTTCTAAAATTGATCTCAAGAGCGGCTATCATCAGGTTAGGATTAGACCAGGGGATGAGTGGAAAACAGCCTTCAAAACTAAGGATGGTCTCTTTGAATGGGTTGTTATGCCTTTTGGGTTGTCCAATGCCCCTAGTACTTTCATGAGGATTATGACCCAGGTACTTAGAGCTTTCATAGGGAAGTTTGTAGTGGTCTATTTTGATGATATCCTGATCTATAGTAAGACCCCTGCAGATCACCTAGGCCACCTTAGACAAGTCTGTCAAGTTTTGAGGAATGATAGTCTCTACGGTAATCTCAAAAAGTGTGAATTTATGACCAGTAGAATTATCTTCCTTGGATTTGTCGTAACCCCTGACGGCGTGGCTGCCGATCCTGAAAAGATTAGGTCCATAGTAGAATGGCCAGAGCCGACCAGTGTGCATGAAGTCAGAAGTTTCCATGGCTTGGCTACCTTCTATAGGCGATTCATCAAGGGGTTTAGTACCGTAGTTGCTCCTATCACAGACTGCATTAGGAAGGGAGAATTTCTGTGGACCAAAGCAGCCCATAAAGCCTTCCTAGATCTTAAGGATAGGATGACCCAGGCACCCATTTTAAGACTACCGGACTTTTCAAAGGTATTTGAGGTTGCCTGTGATGCTTCAGGAGTAGGTATAGGTGGAGTCCTAAGCAAAGAGAACCATCCCGTAGCATTCTTTAGTGAAAAACTTAATGATGCTAAGCTTAGGTATTCTACCTATGATAAGGAATTTTATGCGGTAGTGCAAGCTTTGCATTACTGGAGACATTATTTGCTACCGCAAGAATTTGTGCTGTTTTTGGACCATGAGGCTCTTAGATTCTTGAATTCTCAGAAGAAGCTTAACCCTAGGCATGCTAAGTGGGTAGAGTATATCCAGTCCTATACTTTTGTTTTGAAGCATAAGGCTGGGTCTGAAAATAAGGTAGCTGATGCCCTTAGTCGTCGATCTTTGTTGTTGAATTCTGTTAGGGCTGAAGTCATAGGGTTTGAGCAAATCAAAGAAGAATATGAGTCGTGTCCGGATTTCAAGACTGTATACCAGGATCTAACTCAAGGACCATCTAGTGAACATAAGGATTATTCCCTTTTAGATGGCTTTCTGTTCTTTAAGAATAGGCTTTGCATCCTTAGAACCTCTCTTAGGGAATTCTTGATTTGGGAAACTCATGCTGGAGGTTTAGCTGGCCATTTCGGAAAAGATAAGACCACTCTGGCTATTGAAGACCATTTTTTCTGGCCTAGCTTAAAAAGAGATGTAGCACACATTGTGGCTAGGTGTCGGACCTGCGCTGTTGCCAAACAGCGAAAACAGAACACCGGCAACAGCGAAAACAGAACACCGGCCTTTATACCCCACTCCCTGTCCCAGATCGTCCTTGGCAAGATGTGAGCATGGACTTTGTGTTAGGTTTGCCTAAGACCCAGAGGAGGCATGACTCTATCTGTGTTGTAGTAGATCGATTTTCCAAGATGGCCCATTTCTTGCCTTGTTCCCAAACATTTGATGCGTCTAAGGTAGCCACCCTGTTCTTTAATGAGATAGTTCGACTCCATGGCCTACCCAACACCATTATTTCAGATAGGGATGTTCGGTTCACCAGCTATTTCTGGAAAACCCTTTGGCATAAGTTAGGGACGAAACTTAAGTTTTCAACTGCCTATCATCCCCAGACTGACGGCCAAACCGAAGTAGTGAACCGTAGTTTAGGCAATCTGCTAAGGTGTCTTGTTGGTGAAAACATTAGGAACTGGGATTTGTACTTACCTAGAGCTGAATTTGCATATAATGACTCGGTCAATAGGTCTACGGGTAAGAGTCCATTTGAAATTGTGCATGGTCACAAACCCCACACACCTCTTGACCTAGCTCTTTTACCAGTCCACACACGGGTCTCCGAGTCTATCGAAGTTTTTGCACAGCATATAAAAGACTTGCATAAAGAAATTCAAGCCAAAATAAATTTAAGTAATGAAACTTATAAGAAATTGGCTGATTCTCAAAGGCGAGTCAAAACTTTTGACGAAGGAGACTATGTAATGATTAGGTTAAGGCCTGAACGATTTCCTCCTGGAACCGTTAGAAAGTTACATGCTAGGGGAGCTAGACCATTTAGAGTGGTAAAGAGAGTAGGATCCAATGCCTATGTGCTCGAGTTACCTCCAGAACTAGGAATTAGCTCCACTTTCAACATTACAGACCTAGTAGAGTATAGGGAGCCAGCTGTGATTCCCAGTGAGGCTTTGAACCTAATCTTGCTCTTGAGAGTGAACCTGACCCTGTGTGTCCACCAACAAATTGGCCTGTGAGGAAAGAGCATATTGAAAAGATCCTGGATGATCAGGTTATCTCTACTCGTAATCGAGGATACCAAAGATACCTGGTCCGCTGGCTAGGAAGGCCAGATTCTGATGACTCTTGGATCTCCCGAGAAGAATTACAAGAGCTGGACCCAGACCTCTTGGAGAGATACCAGAGCCAACTTGATCCATACTCGACAGGGTCGAGTTCCTCCCACCCTGGGAGAATTGGTGCGGGCACCAGACTCAGAAGAAGACTTCAGAGCTCCATTTGGATCTCTGATTAACCTTGCCCGAAGAATTAGGGTTTTTGGTTTGTAATAAGAGTTGACTAGATCAACTCAATTTAGCTTGAGTCTACATTACCTGCATTTTATTTTGTTGAGTCATGTTGACTCAGTAGTGGACTAGGGCTTCAACCTGGGGTGTTACATTTTCTCCTAAGGCCTAGTAAGTGGGCGCCACACTCCCAGCCACACTCCCAGCCATATGCCTGAGTCCAGGGGGCGCCATATCTACATCCAGCAGCCTTTGGTCCCCACGCCATAGATAGCAGCTTCCTTCTCTCATGCGCCAGTTAAGGAGAAATCCACCAGGAGTCCACAAATCTAGGGGGCGGCCCAAGTCTTTCCCAAAAGAACCAAACTAAGAAAGGGAAGAAATTCTCTTGGAGAGAACTTCAAGGAGGCGCCCACTACCTGCCAAAAATATCCAAAACAAAGATGGGAAGGGCCTTGACTTAGGGAGGAAGAAAAGGAGGAGTCCAAAAGAGTTGATCCATGGAAGGAAAGAAATTCTCGTGAAGACCCAAGCAAGGAGGCACCATCTACCTGCCTTTTATAACCCTAATCAAATTTTTTTGGTACCTTGGCCGACCATATGTGTATGGATTATCCTGATTTGTAGATCCCCTCCTTTAGTCCCACATGGGAAGATGTAAAACCCTACTCCCTTGTAAAGCCTTATAAATTAAACCCCTCTTGTAAGTTTAAATGAATCAGATGAATGAAACCAATTTTTTTGTGAGCAAACTTTGTGTTTTCTCTCTTCCGCACTTGCATCCAGGTGTTGAGCTCCGTGAGGGAGTAAATCCGGGTTCCCCAGGAACCTTGAGGAGGTGTGAGATCTCCAAAACCAAAACCCTAGGTTAGCCACTCCACTCCCAAACCCTAGCCGCCATCACGCTTCTCTTTCCACCAAGCCCTAGCATATTTTCTCCCACGGCCTCTCTCTCCAAGTCCAGGCCGACCACCAGCATCCAGCTACCGTCCAGGTACTTCAGATCCAAAGCTCTTTCCAGTAGAAGTCGAATCAGCCCTCAAGAGGATCCGGATCTCAGCGACATCAGCCTTCAAGTTCTTCGAACTGGTAAATCCTTCCCTGAGTCTCTGAATCCCTCACTTGTTTTTCTTCTTCACAGATCTTGAGTCCATGAGAAGCCGACCAAACCACAAGACCAGTATTGGAGGATCCATTGCGAAGATAGCCGAATCCGAGGATCCAACAATCTGCTCGAGAGAGTTCTTCCACCCAAATTCTGAGAAGATCACTGTCTGGTTAGTAAACCATCTCTCCTCTCTATTTCTGTCATGTTGAAAGTTCAGAGTGAAACCCTAGGTCTGGGAGTTTCTCAACCCCCAGCGATCCGTTACTTCTGAACTACTCTGATTATTTAGTTTTTTCTAAATTGTGCTTTCAATCCTTACCTAGTTTCTTTCAACTTAGTTTAGCTTTACTTTGAGTCAAAGCCAATTTTTGAAATATATATATAAAAAAAAAAGAAATTAATCCTAAATTTACTTCCGCATACGCTTCTTTGTTCTTTGTTCTGCATCACCCTATTTGGTTTACCTAGCCATGTGTCAAATTTTGTAATCAATTAGAATTGAGTCCTGTAATAAGTTGAGGTTAGTTGATTTATCTCAACCCTCAACCTAGTCATTATTTTGAGTCCTGTATATCAGTTATGAGTCCAATATGAGCTCAATTTTTGTACAAGAGAGGAGGTTACAATATTTTGGAGTTCCACCAGGCCACATCCAGGAGTCAAAGGCCACTACATTAACCCATTAGATTTTGTGTGACAACCTAGGATCCAAAATGCTTCCGGAAACCTTGATTCCTTCTAGATGCCCTCTAGATGCCCAGATTCCCTTCCAGATGCCAGAGCATATTCTCAGAATAGGGCACCCATGATTCCAGAGGCCCACCTGCATCCAAGCCCAAAGAAATCAAGCCCAGGTGCCAAGCCCAAAGAAATCAAGCCCAGGTGCCAAGCCCAAGCCCTTAAGAAGCAAGATTCCAGGGAATATTCCTGCTACCAGGCTAACATGCCACCCCAGCTTCCAGAGGCCCAAACCCATGCACCCAAGCCCCTTTGGGCCAGCCGCATGCTGCTCCTAGAGGCCCAACACGCCCCCTTAGGCATCTTTGAAGTGTTGACCAAGTCCAAGAGGTGTCCTTGAGTGGAATAGTCAAAGCATGAAGGAAAAAGGAGAAGACTAGGTCAATTCCTAATCAAATGGGGATTTGTTTTTCTAACCTAGCTAGGAAAGGACTTGTATTCTAATTGAGAAGAGGACTTGTAATCCAAGTGTAACTATGGTTAGTGAGGGCATGGGAACTCTATAAATACCCCACCCCTCTCCCAATTGTAAGCATCTCTTTCTTATGAATACAATTTGCTGAAATTTGAGTTATTACCTTGTGTTGGTGTTTTGTTTTGGTTCTTTGATTTGTGTTCTTGTGCTTGGACGAATTCCTTGCTGCTCTAGCTTCCTTCCACACCCTAACTCACTACCATGCAAGCCTTCACACATCCAAGAAGAAGTGCCCTAGGCCGCCAAGCAAGGAGATCTTCAACAAGCTTTGAACAACCATCTTCTAACCCTAATCCTGATTCCTTTCAATCCATAGTTCATTTTCTTATTTTTTAATTGTTGTTTTGATTAACCCTAATGCTTGTAGGATCCCCGAGGTGCTTCCCCTCCCCTGAGGAGGCCTTCTTTGCTTCCCGGACTGCCTAGATCAGCCATCAGATTTGAGGGAAACAAGGCTTCTTCTTCCAGGCTCTGATCAGAGTGTGATTGATCTCTTCTGCTACTGAATTTTAATCTCTGACTGATAAGAATCCTTTCATTCTCTTATTATCTGATTTAATGAAGAAAAGCTATCCTAAACTGAAAGTTTCTTAACTCTTGGATCCTGGATATTTCATTGATTTGCGTGAGTATGCCTGCGACCCGATGATTCTTTGCACTGCTAGTCCTTCTATTAGTTTTTACTTTACTTTGAGAATCTAGCATGCAAATAAATTTAAAAAAATCACAAAAAAATTATTTTACTGTTTTACATGCATGTTTAGTAGTCTTAGAGTCATCCTGCATCAGTTTGGTATCAAAGTGGGTTTAGGATAGTTTTTATTTGCATTGCATTCATAAACCCTAATTTCAACATTCTATCTACTGTATTAGGTATCAGTTTTGCATCTATTTTCGACCATCTAGAAATTTTATTTTTCTTTGAAATTTGCATGAATTGTTCTCTATTAAGTTCACTATTTAATAAAAATTTTTAATGAATTTTATAGAAAACCTAAATCATTAAAATTTGGCATAGTAGAAACCCTAACAAAATCCTGATAATTTCTATAGCAGTCCAAAAAAACCCTAGGTTTTCATTATCATATTATTTTTGTTTTGCATGAAATTTGGTAGGTTTCATCAACACCGTCCATCCTCTATTGTAGATTTCTTTTGAATTTTTTCTACATCAGGATCTATGTCAAACTCTGCAACAATAGAAACCCTAATTCACTGATTTCTACTACATTCTGCATACTTAACTCAACCTAACCTAATCAACTTCCAAACCCCCCAATCCCAAGCCAAACCTTGTTTGGTAACCCTAGTAAACTTAAACTTAACTTGACATCTCATAAATTATTTAAAAGTCATTTTATTTTCTGATTGTTTTAGATTACATCAGGACCATTGATTGTTCATCATCTGTTAATCTAATCTTAAGGGCAATCTATATAACATCAGGGCTGGAGGTCATAACCTGCACTGGGCCTAAAATAACCATCCAGCATTTCCACCCAAGCCTTAATTAAAATTGATTAGACCTAATTTGCCCTAGTAGGCTAGGAGACATCAACAGGTCGGATCCGAGCTGTGTGGGCCAACTAGTGCATTTAATCTTTTAACTATTACTGAAAGCTGGTGTCTAAGGCTGGGGGTCCAGAGTCAAACGACCTAAGTGGTGCTGTGGTTTTTAATTGGGTCCCTGCGAAAGCAGGGGGGCCTCCCACACTCTCACCCCCTACCTAGCCAGTGGAAGGATTAGCTATTGGGTTAAGTGTAAGTTGAGCTGACCCACCCAGTTTCTGGCTCTAGGTCTAAGAAACCCTAGATTATATTAGCCTTTTCGCTCTTTTTGCATGCTTGGTTGCATCATTTCATTTTGATTGTTTGATTTGTTGCATGACCACTAGATTAGGAACCCAATATCAAAAGTCCAAACCTCAGCCTAACCCAACCATGAATCCCACTTTAGAGGCCATCCTAGTACAGCTTACCTAAATGAACCAAGCCAATACCCAAATCCAAGCCCAGCTCGCCCAGTTAACTACCCAAATGAACCAAGCCAATGTCCAATCTCAAAATCAGCTTACCCAAATAGACCGTAGGTTTGACCAATCCAATACTAAGCTTGACCGAATGAACTATAGGTTCAACCAAGTAGGAACCCTAGGCAAGACCCATAGAGCTGAACCCCAGGAACCCATAGTCCTTAGATATGAATCCAGTAGTAACCCACTATTCCTCAGTCAACCTGAACCCTATAGGATTGACACCCCTAGATTAGAACCCATAACCTTAGAACCCATACCCCTTAGTTTACCCAACCCTGTTACCCCAGACCCTAGTCAGTTTTTCATTAGCCAAACCCCTCTTACCACCCCATTGGTTCACCAAGCTGACTATTGACCCCTAAAGTGATTTTGATGATAACAAAACATTGGAGCATACATTTGGTTATCTAACAACTCTTCAAATGATTGACAAGATTTTGTAGGACAGCTACATTGACACACCTTTTAATTCTTATAATCTTTAATGTTTTGTGTTGAGTTGTAAAGTATTTAGAATCTTGTAAAGAAGAACCCTACAAAAAGTTTCCTATTAAAATTAGTTTAAGGGTTACTTCTAGTAGTCCTTCTTACTTCAAGTCTTCTTTAATTTATTATAAGTAGTCCTTGAAGAGATCTTTAAAGCATTGGACAAGTGTTCTGGAAGTTTGAAGTTGATCTGGCTGAAGAACCACCTTCGAGCCGACTGGAAGGACAACCCAGCCGACTTTGGCACTGGCACTGAAGAGAAGTTCTCTGGCACACAGATCTAGCCGACTGGCACCAAGGCCCTGCCGACTCGTCCAGAACAAGGTTGAGAACATTCTGAGATTCTCAGGAATTCAAGCCGATTGGAATCAGATCCAGCCGACTCATCCAGAACTCAGTTGAAAATGGTCTGAGAAGCTCTAAGACTCCTGCCGACTGGAATTCAGCCCAGCCGACTCATCCAGAGTGAGGTATTTTCTTAACTGTGGAAGCTAGCCGACTGGCACTCAGCCCAGTCAACCCGAACTTCATCCGAGCCGACTGGAATGACGGGGTCACCTCCAACGGCTAGTTCCAGTTCTCAGTTTTTGAATTCCAAAAGTGCTCCAATGGTAACCTGTCACCTCCCAACGGTCTACAACGTTCAAAATCATGGGAAGGCAGTTAAAGTCTCTATAAATAAGGTATGAGAACACCCTTAAGAGGCTAATGAATTATTGAGCATTTATTGAACATTTATTGAAGTGAAGTGAGAGAGCACTAGAGCTTTAAAGTCTGCCTTCATGCCTGCAACCACTCTTACCAGAAGCTTGAAGCACCTTTTGAGGAAAGCAAGGAAGCCATTGAAGTGCATTGAAGAGCATTCAGTGGATCTTCACTCGAGCTGCATTGGCAACCACCCAAATAACAGAGTTTGTCTTTATTATTGCATTTTTATTCTATCATTTAGAATATCTGGATTATTGGTGAGCCCTGTTGTAAAAACCAAATAGGTTTCTTTGGTGAGCCTTTAAAACCAGAGTCAGAGGTTTCTTTGGTAAGCCTATCTAAAAACCAAAGTATAGAGGTTTTAGGTGAACTTGTAAAAACCTAGCTTGGATTTCTTTGGTGAGCCCGGTTTCAAAAACCAAAGTGTAGAGGTTTGAATTGTGAGCCTATAAAACAATCCGACTGTATTCCGGTTTGGGGAATATAGTGAAAATCCCGAGTGGTGAACTTGGGTAGTGGACATAGGAGCTAGGTTGCTCCGAACTACTATAAATCTGCTTTGTTTGTGTTGTGTTTGTTTTATCTTTTAGCTTCTGCATTCATTCTCTGATTTACACAGCACCTAACCACTAATTGGAATTACTCGTGCACATACTTACAAAAATTTTGTAATTCCCAATTCACCCCCTCTTGGGACTAAGCCACTTGGACAACAGCTGGTATCAAAGCAGTATCTCTGATTACTTGAGTTAAGATCGATGGCTCATCCCATGAGTACATCCTTGGCTGAGGGCCAATCAACAAAAAGACCTCCACTGTTCACAGGCACTAATTATTCATATTGGAAAGCACGAATGAAAATTTACATACAAGCTATAAATTTTCAATTGTGGAAGGTCATCTTGAAAGGGCCACATATTCCAACAATTAAAGTTGATGGCGTGGACATCCCTAAGCTTGAAGAGGACTGGGATGATCGTGACATGAAGATGGGGGAATTGAATGCCAAAGCAATGAATCTATTATATTACGCTTTGGATGCTAACGAGCTCAACCGAATTTCCACTTGCTCATCAGCAAAGAAAATTTGGGATAAACTCGAAGTGACCCATGAAGGAACTTCCCAAGTGAAAACCTCCAAGATAAATCTTTTTAGTTCATAATTATGAATTATTCAAAATAGAACCTTCTAAAACAATATCTGCCATGTTCTCTAGATTTATAGATATTATTAATGGTTTAAAAAGTCTTGGCGGGGTATACTCTAATGCAGATATGGTTCAGAAAATCCTTCGCTCCTTGCCCGACAAATGGGATCCCAAGGTGACTGCGATATAGGAAGCCAAAGATCTCAACACTTTGATGCTGGATGAACTGCTGGGATCACTCATCACCCACGAGCTAACAATGCAACACAGAATGGAAGATGAGCAGAAGAAAAAGAAGACAATAGCCTTCAAAGCTGCTTCCGATTCAAAGAGGGATGATGAAGAATCTGAAGAAGAAAGCACCTCCTCCAATGACGACCTAGAAGACGAAGACATCGCTATGGTTATGAGGAGATTTAGAAAATTTATGGGAAGAAAGAAAGGAAGGTACGACCAGAAATTCCACCGGAAGGATTATGGAAAGGAAAAGGAAAAGGACAGAGAGAAAGATAAAGAGGTAGTCTCCACATGCTACAAATGCAAGAAGCCAGGGCACATACGTCCGGACTGTCCAATGTTGAAGAAATCCTTTAGACAAAAGAAGAAAAAGAAAGCCATGGTTGCCACATGGTCCGACAGTGAAGACTCAACATCATCGAAAGAAGAAGAGACCACCAAGACTGCCAATCTTTGCTTAATGGGTCTCGAAGATGAGGTAACATCCCCTAACAATTGTACTGAATTTACTTTCGAAGAATTAAATTCTGCTTTTCATGATTTACTTTCTGAGTTTAAGAAAGCTGGAGTAAAGATAAAATCATTGAAAAATATGAATGATTCTTTACTCAAACAAAAGGATGAAATTTCAGAAAAGAACATTTTATTACAAAAGGAATTGCATGACTTTTCTGAAAAATTTGAAAAACTGAAAAATGAAAATCTTTCATATGAAAAGAAAAACAATGATTTACTTGCTGAAAATAATGAATTAAAAAAGGAGGTTATAAAACTCAAGCCTTTGGTTGAAAAACTCACTTTATCTTCAAATAAGCTTGAGCTAACTTTAAAAGAACAACGAATTTCTGGAAATAAAGCTGGAATTGGTTTCAACACTTCTTTTATAAATGAAATTTTAGCAACAACTTTTGTAAAATCCAAAACACCTGCTCAAAATACTTTATCTCAAAAGGTTTCAGCCACACCAAAAACTGTTTTTACTTCAAAGTCTTTATCATATGTTCTTATGAATTTGAGCAAAAATGCATACATTCCAAAAGGTTTAAAATTTGCATCAAGTGCATCAACTTTTAGAACTTCAAATTCTGTTTCCAACAAAAATTCTAAAGTTGTTTGCTATGCTTGTAAAAGAATAGGACATAAAGCTTTTGAATGCAATAATCTTAGAAATGTCCATAAAAAGGTAAAAATGATTTGGGTTCCGAAAGGAACCACCTCTGCTGACCTGCAAGGACCCAAGATAGCTTGGGTACCTAAAAGAATTCATTGATTATTTTGCAGGAATGTCTTGCAGCCCAAAAACTGAAGAAAAGATAGTACTTGGATAGTGGCTGTTCAAGACATATGACATGTGACAAGGACCAATTCATCACCCTTGAAATGAAAGAAGGAGGTATGGTCACCTTTGGAGACAATGGCAAAGGGAGAATAATCGGTATTGGTAAGATCAAAATAACTCCCTTTACTTTTATTGAAAATATTTTGATAGTAGACAAATTGAAGCATAATCTTTTAAGTATAAGTCAATATGCGATAAAGGCTTCAAGGTTGTCTTTGAGTCTTCTATGTGCATAGTAACTAAATCTTTAGATTCTAGCAATAAATTTATTAGACATAGACTCGGGAATATCTATGTGGTGGATCTTAATGATCTTGCCATGTCTAGTAGCCCTAGTCTTGTTGCAATGAATGCTAAGATCAAATAGTCAGGCTTACTATGGCATAGACGATTAGGTTATGCTAGTATACATACAATTGCCAAATTAATTTCTAAAGATCTTGTTAGAGGCATGCCTAAGTTTAAAGTTGATTTAAATCATGTTTGTGATGCATGCCAAATGGGTAAACAAACTAGGGAGAGTTTTAAATCAAAGAATATAGTTTCTACAACAAGACCTCTTGAACTACTTCACATGGATCTTTTCGGACCTACTAGGACCATAAGCCTAGGAGGGATGAAATATGCTCTTGTGATAGTAGATGATTTTTCGAGATTTACATGGGTTTTGTTTATTGCCTCAAAAGATGAAACATTTCATGTTTTTAGAAAATTTTATAAAAAGGTTTCAAACCAAAAGAACTTATTTTTTATTTCAATTAGAAGTGATCATGGAACTGAGTTTGAAAATCAATTTTTCGAAGATTATTGTACTGAATTTGGCATTGATCACAACTTCTCCGCTCCTAGAACACCTCAACAAAATGGTGTTGTAGAGAGGAAAAACAGGACATTAGAAGAAATGGCTCGCACAATATTGTGTGAAGATAATCTTCCAAAGTACTTTTGGACAGAAGTGGTGAACACTGCATGTTATATTTTGAACCATGTTTTGATCCATCCTATCTTAAAGAAAACCCCCTATGAGCTTTGGAATGACAAAAAATCCAATATTAGTTATTTTCATGTGTTTGGTTGTAAATGCTTTGTGCATAACAATGGAAAAGATAATTTAGGAAAATTTGATTCTAAAGCTGATGATGAAATTTTCCTGGATTATTCATTACATAGCAAAGCATATAGGGTTTTTAATAAAAGGACTCTTACTGTTGAAGAGTCAATTCATGTTGTATTTATTGAAACTAACCTTACACCTTCTAGATAAGAAGAGTGCATAGATAATGATGCAGGTACATTGCAAAAAGGGATGTATAACTTGAGCATTCAAGACAAAGACACTAAAGATGGAGAAGAAACAGTAAGTAAGGATCACACTGATCTACCAAGGGACTGGAGGTATGTTACATCTCACCCTAAAGAATTAATAATAGGAGATCCTTCACATGGTGTTAGGACTAGGACTGCACATAAGGATGCACATGATTACCTAGCCTTTGTATCACAAATAGAACCCCATAGCTTAAAAGAGGCTGAGACTGACCCAAACTGGATGATGGCAATGCATGAAGAATTAAACCAGTTTGAAAGAAATAAGGTATGGACACTTGTAGATAGACCTACAGACCATCCAATTATAGGAACTAAATGGGTCTATAGGAATAAATTAGATGAGCAAGGAAATATTATAAGGAATAAAGCTAGATTAGTGGCTAAGGGATATAACCAAGAAAAAGGTATTGATTTTGATGAAACTTATGCACCTGTAGTAAGACTAGAAGCAATTAGATTACTACTTATATTTGCTTGCTACATGAACTTTAAACTTTTTCAAATGGATGTAAAAAGTGCATTTCTTAATGGTTTTATCTCTGAACAATTTTTTGTGGAACAACTACCAGGTTTTGAAAATCACACTTTTCCAAACCATGTATTCAAATTAAACAAAGCATTGTATGGTTTGAAACAAGCACCTATAGCCTGGTATGATAGACTTAGCACTTTCTTAATTAAAAATAATTTTTCAAGAGGAAATGTAGACAAAACCTTATTTATCAAAAGAAAAATAATGACATCTTAATTGTACAAATATATATTAATGACATCATTTTTGGTGCAACTAACGAATCTCTATGTAAAGAATTTGCTAAGCTTATGCAGGGAGAATTTGAAATGAGCTTAATGGGCGAGCTGAACTACTTCCTTGGACTTCAAGTAAAACAAACAATGAAAGACTTCTTCATCAACCAAGCCAAATACATCAAAGAAATCATCAAAAAGTTTGGTATGGAGAGTAGCAAAACAATGAGCACACCCATGAGCCCACCTTGCAGATTGGACAAAGATGAGAATGGATCCAATGTTGACCAAAAGTTATATAAGGATATGATCAGATCCTTATTATATTTGACTGCAAGTAGACCTGACATATTATACAGTGTATGTGTATGTGCTAGATTTCAGTCATCACCAAAAGAAACACATATGCTTGCTGTAAAATGAATAATAAAATATTTGAAAGGAACAAGTAATTTAGGAATTTGGTATTCTAAACATTCTACTTTGAATTTGATTGGATTCTCTGATGCTGATTATGCTGGTTGTAAAATAGATAGAAAAAGTACTAGTGGTACATGTCAATTTCTAGGGTTAAATTTAATTTCATGGCACTGTAAGAAGCAAAACTCCATAGCCTTGTCCACAGCTGAGGCTGAGTACGTGGCTGCCGATAGTTGTTGTGCTCAAGTGTTATGGATTAAACAACAACTAGAACACTTTGGTGTATCACAATCTAAAATTCTAATTAAATGTGATAACACAAGTGCTATCAATTTGACAAAGAATCCAATTCAACACTCTAGAACTAAGCACATTGAAATTAGACATCATTTTATTAGAGATCATGTTTCTAATGATAATATTGTGCTTAACTTTGTGCCCACTGAAGGTAATATTGTGCTTGACTTTGTGCCCACTGAAGATAAATTAGCTGACATATTTACCAATCCACTAAATCAAGATAGATTTGAGCTAATTAGAAGTAAATTAGGACTTTGTGATCCCTTCTAGATTCTTTAACCTAATTCCTTCAATTCTAAGGAAATTTCATCTAGAAAACCTCCTCAATTTATTCTATTTTATTGAGCCTTGATTTCCTTCAAAATTCTATTCAAAGTCTTTCTGAATTGTGTTCAATTTTTTTCAAAACTCTATTTTCTCTGTTCGAGTCGACTGGATCTTGATCCGAGTCGACTGGATTTCTCTGAGAGTTTTGAACTTGTTCTGGCCTAGCCGACTCGAACAGTTTCGAGTCGACTGGATTTTCTGATTGTTTTAGGAGAGCTTTGGCTGAGCCGGCTCGAGCAGTCTCGAGTCGACTGGAACTTCGCGCTGATGTGTTTTGCCTTGGGCTATAAACCTTTTTCCGAACCATTTAAACCCTATTTTGTTTTCTTCAATGGTTCGTACCTCTCCAAGACCTCCAAAGTCTTCCTTCTCCCTTCCAAGCACTCCATTTTCTTGTTCTTCCATCTTTCCTAGCTATGGCACCCAAACGTGCGACAAGGAAATGCTCAGTTAGGGTTGCTCCTTCGGCTGAAAAAGAAAGAAGGTCCAAGAGAAGGCAAGAAGAGCCAAGCAGTGAAGAAATTATAGAGGAAGCCACAAAAGAAGCTGCAACCGCTCCTAGCCAAGTGCCCTCAATGTCTACGCTCCGGTAACCTCCGGCCGTCGAATTAATTTTGAGTTTATTAAGGGCATTGGGTTAAAGATAGGAGATTTAATTGAAGACCAAGGGTGAAGAAAATTTTGTTCATTGAATGAGAAGACCTATCCCTCTTTGGTTAGAAGTTTTTATGAGAACTTAAGGTTGGGAACTAACCATGTGGAATCCACTGTCAAAGGGAAGAGGGTTATTGTCAATGAGGAGTCCTTGTATGAATTACTGGATATACCTTCTGAGGGACTGAGATTTTTAGTAATTGACAATAAAGAGAAGACTCTAAAAACAATTTTGAACAAAGAAGATATGGGAGGAATTGACACTGTTTTTGCTAACACCCTATCACTAGAAATGAGACTACTTCACAATTTCATTTGTAGAATTTTCTTACAAAGAACTGGTAGGTTCGATTGGGTGAGCGAAAAGGATCTCTGTCTCATGGAGCACATTCTGGAAAGAACTCCTGTCAATTTATCATACATTATAATCATGCAGATGAAAGAAATAGTAAGAAAAGTTAAATCATGTCTGCCATATGGAATGATGTTTACATTATTGTTTAAATCCCATAGAGTCAATTTGGATGGTGAAGACGGATTTTAATTGTATCACACTGTTATCTACACTTCTAAAACCCTTGAGAGAATGGAATATTTCCAAGTGGACGGAGTGTGGAGAAAGAAAGGCACAAATGTAAGGGCCATTGGCAGCTCCAGTAGTAGTAAAGAAGAGGAAGAAAATGTAGAAGTAGCTGGAACTTCTACACCTGTACCGGAGCCTGAGTCATGTGTACCTGAGCCTGCTGCTGTTACTGAGGAGACTAGAGCTCCATCACCTATGTTTGATATGCCTGTAGCAGAGTTTGATTTGCATGCACCGGAGTTTGACTTGCCTTCAGCTGATATTCCTTTACATGACTACCCTACTGCAGCTACACAGCCTCCAATTGTCCAAGTTCAGACTGAAGAACAATTGAAAAGCTTGACAGAGTCACTGACAGATACAATAACTTCATTATTTACTGATTTGAAACGGTCAGTAAATAAGAAGAGCATGTAAATAAGAACAGCAGATTGGACAAATTAGAAGAGCATGTATCAAGTCTACAAGGAAAGGTTGAAGCTATAGAAGCTTCAAGGTCAGCACCTCAGATAGACCTTCAGCCTATTCTGAATTGTATCTCTTCAGGTTCTGAAACAATTTTGAAGTCTGTGGATGCCACTTTGAATGAATATCAGACTGAATTGAAAGAGCTTAGAGGCAAAGTGGGAACTATTGTAGATATAAGAGGTATGGCAGAGGATTATACTAGAGGCATTTGGATCATAAGATCGGAGCTTGGCAGACTTTGAGGATCAGCTGAAGCCTTCGCCAATGTCCAAGCAGCTCAGCTTGTATCTATGCAGAAAGAAATAGGTGAAATGAAAGAGGCAGTAAATAAAGTGCCAGTTAGCCTCAAGGACTGGAGCAGCAGATGGGAGCAATTTGGACGAAAATGGTGTCTCTCAATAGCACTGTCAGTTCATTGGAAGTCACAGCTAGGACAAGACCATTGTATGATCCGCCACCCATTTCCACTAGGGCACCTAGTACCTCTGTTCACCCTAGGGCTCCTCCTCCACATGCTTCATCTAGTCGAGCACCTAGACCCGCTTCTTGGCATGGTGCCAATGTTCCTAGAGATGATTCTGATTAGACACTTTGTAGTTTCAGTACCTTTTTGGATGCATTTTGAAACTTTTGTGATGGTTGATGTACTAAACATTTTTTCACGGAAATGAAATGAACATCTTTTGAATACTATGTGATGTATGTATTTGTATTTTCTTGTCTACACTTCTATTTGTTTAAATAGAATTCTCTCTCTAAGCTGAGAAAGTGAAATTATCTCAAACAAATCTTGAAATTTTCTCAATCTATTCAAAATTCTGAGCTTACTTGTTTAACCTTTTTGATTTGTTGACAAAAAGGAGGAAAATCATAGAATGCATGAAAGAATACATGAAAGAAAAAGCTTAATGAAGCTTAATGAATTGCAATTGAAATGATTGAAATTCTAAAGTAAAGTAGACAAGGGGAGTTTGTAAGGTATTTCTGAATAAACTAATTTCTTGCATATTATTCTGATACAATGTTCAAATGAATGTCAAAGGGGGAGAATCTTAGAGAAAATTCATATTGTCTAGAAATCTTATAAACAGGGGAGATATACATGTTTAATTTATATGCTTTAATGATTACTATGATGCTCTTAACTTATTATATCTATCAGTCGATATTTAATGCTGCTTGATACATACAAGAAATCAATGTCTGATATTTATAGTTTATGAACTTGATTTTGTGCATAACTATAAAGCACATACTGATATACATTTAAGATTGCAGTTGATTTTTAAACAAATGTAAATGCTTATATATTTGTGAATAGATTAGATTCTTTTCATGCCCAATGTTTTGTCATCATCAAAAAGGGAGAGATTGTTGACCCCTAAAGTGGTTTTGATGATAACAAAATATTGGAGCATACATTTGGTTATCTAACAACTCTTCAAATGATTGACAAGTTTTTGTAGGATAACTACATTGACACACCTTTTAATTCCTATAATCTTTAATGTTTTGTGTTGAGTTGTAAAGTATTTAGAATCTTGTAAAGAAGAACCCTATAAAAAGTTTCCTATTAAAATCAGTTTAAGGATTACTTCTAGTAGTCCTTCTTGCTTCAAGTCTTCTTTAATTTATTGTAAGTAGTCCTTGAAGAGGTCTTTAAAGCATTGGATAAGTGTTTTGGAAGTTTGAAGTTGATCTGGCTGAAGAACCACCTTCGAGCCAACTAGAAGGACAACCCAGTCGACTTTGGCACTGGCACTGAAGAGAAGTTCTCAGGCACACAGATCCAGCCGACTGGCACCAAGGCCCAGCTGACTCATCCAGAACAAGGTTGAGAACGTTCTGAGATTCTCAGGAATCTGAGCCGACTGGAATCAGATCCAGCCGACTCATCCAGAACCAGTTGAAAATGGTCTGAGAAGCCTCTGAGACTCCAGCCGATTGGAATTCAGCCCAGTCGACTCGTCCAAAGTGAGGTATTTTCTCAACTGTGGAAGCTAGCCGACAGGCACTCAGCCCAATCGACCCGAACTTCATCTGAGCCAACTCGAAGTTTGTCCGAGCCGACTGGAATGACGGGGTCACCTCCAACAGCTAGTTCTAGTTCTCAGTTTTTGAATTCCAAAAGTGCTCCAATGGTAACCTGTCACCTCCCAGTGGTCTACAACGTTCAAAATCAATGAAAGGCAGTTAAAGTCTCTATAAATAAGGTATGAGAACATCCTTGAAGAGGCTAATAAATTATTGAGCATTTATTGAACACTTATTGAAGTGAAGTGAGAGAGTACTAGAGCTTTAAAGTCTACCTTCAAGGCTGCAACCACTCTTACCAGAAGCTTGAAGCACCTTTTGAGGAAAGTAAGGAAGCCATTGAAGTGCATTGAAGAGCATTCAGTGGATCTTCACTCGAGCTGCATTGGCAACCACCCAGACAATAAAGTTTGTCTTTATTGTTGCTTTTCTATTCTATCATTTAGAATATCTGGGTTATTGGTGAGCCCTGTTGTAAAAACCAAATAGGTTTCTTTGGTGAGCCTTTAAAACCAGAATGTAGAGGTTTCTTTGGTAAGCCTATCTAAAAACCAAAGTGTAGAGGTTTTAGGTAAACCTGTAAAAACCTAGCTTGGATTTTTTTGGTGAGCGCGGTTTCAAAAACTAAAGTGTAGAGATTGGGATTGTGAGCCTATAAAACAATCCGACTGTATTCCGGTTTGGGGGATATAGTGGAAATCCCGAGTGGTGAACTTGGTTAGTGGACGTAGGAGCGGGTTGCTCCGAACTACTATAAATCTGCTTTGTTTGTGTTGTGTTTGTTTTATCTTTTAGCTTCTGCATTCATTCTCTGATTTACACAGCACCTAACCACTAATTGGAATTACTTGTGCACATACTCGCAAAAATTTTGTAATTCTCAATTCACCCCCCTCTTGGGACTAAGCCACCTGGGCAACACTGACTTAGAAGAAGAAATATATGAGGCTGATCCAAGTTTGGTAGAGGAGTATGAGGATAATGAGTCCATTGAAGATTTAGAAGAAGAGATACCTATAGGTGACCAAGAGTTAGGATTCAACCCATAATTAGTTGACCCAGTAGAAACCTAATTAGAAGTCGACCTAGTGTTAGTTGATCCAGTAGAAACCCAGGTAGAAGCCACCCTAGAGTTAGCTTACTTTAACCACACCCAACCTATAATGGAAGAACCTTTAAAAGAAGAAGACCATGAGGAATCCAATCCCACTATTAGAGCTTTATCTGAGGAGCCACTAGAAGAAAGCCTAATTAGAGAGCCCAGTCCTTTGATTTATGAACCAAAAGAGTTTATTAAGGACTTAATCTCTTTAGATCAATGCCCTCAGGATGAACTCACCTCTTTGACACCACTTGATCTTTTTTCTGAAATTAATGACCCCTTCTACCATTATGTAGACCTTTTAGATAGCCTCAAACCCATAAGGTAAATCTCATTAGTCTAGGACTCATCCCTGAAACCCCTTCTAATATTCTACTCTTTCTAATTAACCCTGAACCATCTCCTTATTTCTCATCCTGCCAGACCAACCCTGAACCGACCTCTTATTTTCTACCATTTCAAGAAACTTCTTCTGTTTTCTTTACTATTATGTTGCATTTCGTAGAGGTTTGCATACTGCATTCATTCATAGAGTCAGTCATGTTTGCTTCCTACTTCTGGAAGACCCTTTGGCATCTACTAAGAGTTCATGTCACATTTTCATATGCATATCATGATAGGATCAAACCTAAAGAGTCTATAATCTATTAGGTTTTGTCTTTTAGAGTCCAATAAAATGTCCTTTGATAGGGATGTTTAATCGAGTCTATTAGGTATTAGTTGAGTTCAATAAAGGCACAGCCTAAATTACATGTCTGCACCTGCACTACCCTCTGCATAGCATATGCATATGGAAATTAGTCAAAAGTTGAACATAACTAACAAACTAAATAATGATGCAGAACAAATAAAGGGATGCGATGCGGAAGTAAATTAAGATTAACTATTTTTTTTTTTGTTGTTTTTATATGTTTGTAGAAGTTGGCTTCAAATCAAAGAAAAGTTAACCTAACATTGAAAGATACTAATATGATAATTGAAAGCACAATTTTAAGAAACTAAATTATCAGAGTAGTTCAGAAGCAACGGATCACTGGGGGTTGAGAAACTCCCAGACCTAGGGTTTCGCTCCGAACTTTCAACAGAACAGAAATAAAGAGAAGAGATGGTTTATCTAACCAGACAATGATCTTCACAGATTTTGGTGGAAGAACTCTCCCGAGCAGATTGTTGGATCCTCGGATTCAGATATCTTCGTAATGGATCCTCCAATACTGGTCCTTTGGTGGGTTGGCTTCTCCTGAACTCAAGATCTGGAAGAGAAGAAAAACAATTGATGGAATCAGAGAGTCAAGGGAAAGATTTACCAGGTTGATGAACTTGAAGATTGAAATTGCTGAAAACTGGATTCTCCTGGATGTTGATGTGATTTTCCTTGGAACTTGCTCTGGATCTGAAGTAGCCGGACTGGATCTGGATGAAGGTGGATGGCCTGGACTTGTAGAGAGAGAGAGGCCGTGGGAGATGGATGGAGCTAGGGTTTGATGGATTGAAAATAATGAAGGGTGGCTAGGGTTTTGGAATTTCAAGTGGCTAACCTAGGGTTTTGGATAAAGATGGAGATCTCTCACCTCCTCAAGGCTCCAATGGAACCCGGATTACCCCCTCACGGAGCTCAACACTTAGAATAGTGCGGAAGAAGAGAAACCTAGGTCACTCAACACAAGAGAATAGCAAAAAAATAATTTTCTTCATTGATTTTTCAAAGTTACAAAGAGAGGTCTATTATATAGACCTAAAATTTTCTCCAAGCTTGTACAAATTCTCATGTGGGACTAAACTCCTCCATCCTCTAGATTAGGTAGAAAATCTTCTCTCTTGGCCGACCAAGAGTTCAAAAAAATTGGGACGGCCATAAAGGAATTTTTTTGGAATTTTTATGGCGCCTCCTTTGGAGTTGGATTTGGATTTGGAGTCCTCTTCTTCTTATGGCATTTCTTCTTTTCTTCCACTCCAAGTTAAGCTCTTTGATTTTGATTTGAACTTCAATTAGGAGTAGGTTGGATGTCCTTCTTTGATTTCTTCTCCAAGAGAAGTCCCTTTCCTTCTTTGCTTGGACAAACTTGGCAGGTATGGGCGCCTCCTTTAAATTAGCTTCCAATTTGATTTTTTCTTCTTTGGATGTGGGGACCATGACACTGGGATGCCTCTGTGGCGCCTCCTGGACTCTGGCGTGTGCTCGGAGTGTGGCTGGGCGTGTGGCTTGGAGTGTGGCCTCCACTTGCTTGAACCTTGATTTGATTGGAAGACAAATGTGGCACCATTTTGGACCAAATTGAAACCACATCGGGACTTGCACCGAGTCAACATGACTCAACAAAATTTAAATGGTGACTCAAGAAATAAATAAAAATAAATAAACTGGTTGACCAGGTCAACCTTTATTACAAACCCTAATTTCTCGGGCAATGTCAATCAGAGATCCAAATGGAGCTCTGAAGTCTTCTTCTGAGTCTGGTGCCCACACCAATTCTCCCAGGGTGGGAGGAACTTGACCCTGTCGAGTAAGGCTCAAGTTGGCTCTGGTATCTCTCCAAGAGGTCTGGGTCCAATTCTTGTAATTCTTCTCGGGAGATCCAAGAGTCATCAGAATCTGGCCTTCCTTGCCAGCGGACCAGGTACCTTTGGTATCCTCGATTACGAGTAGAGATAACCTGATCATCCAGGATCTTTTCAATCTGCTCTTTCCTCACAGGCCAGTTTGTTGGTGGACACACAGGGTCGGGATCACTCTCAATGATAGGGTTAGGCTCAAAAGGCTCACTAGGAATCACAGCTGGCTCCCTGTACTCTACTAAGTCTGTAATGTTGAAAGTAGAGCTAATGCCTAGTTCTGGAGGCAACTCGAGCACATAGGCATTGGATCCTACTCTCTTTACCACTCTAAATGGTCCAGCTCCCCTAGCATGTAACTTTCTAACGGTTCCAGGAGGAAACCGTTCAGGCCTTAACCTAACATCACATTGTCTCCCTCAACAAAAGATTTGACTCGCCTTTGAGTATCAGCCAACTTCTTATAAGTTTCATTACTTAAATTTATTTTGGCATGAATTTCTTTATGCAAGTCTTTTACATGCTGTGCAAAATTCTCAGCAGACTCGGAGACTCGAGTGTGGACAGGTAAAGGGACTAGGTCAAGAGGTGTGTGAGGTTTGTACCCATGTACAATTTCAAATGGACTCTTACCCGTAGACCTATTGACCGAGTCATTGTACGCAAATTCTGCCCTTGGTAGGTATAAATCCCAATTTCTGGTGTTTTCACCAACAAGACATCTCAGCAGATTTCCTAGGCTACGGTTCACTACTTCAGTTTGGCCATCAGTTTGGGGATGATAGGCAGTTGAAAACTTAAGTTTTGTCCCTAACTTATGCCAAAGGGTCTTCCAAAAGTAACTGGTGAACCGGACATCCCTATCTGAAACGATTGTCTTAGGTAGGCCATGGAGTCTAACTATCTCATTAAAGAAAAGTGTGGCTACCTTAGACGCATCAAAGGTTTGGGAACAAGGCAAGAAGTGGGCCATTTTACAGAATCGGTCGACTACGACACAGATAGAATCATGTCTCCTCTGGGTCTTAGGTAAACCTAACACAAAATCCATACTCACATCTTGCCAAGGACGATCTGGGACAGGGAGTGGGGTATAAAGGCCAGTGTTTTGTTTTCGCTGTTTGGCAACAGCGCAGGTTCGACATCTAGCTACAATATTAGCTACATCCCTTTTCAAGCTAGGCCAGAAAAAGTGGTCTTCAATAGCTAGAATGGTCTTGTCTTTTCCAAAATGGCCGGCTAAACCTCCAGCATGGATTTCCCAAATCAAAAATTCCCTAAGAGAAGTTCTAGGGATGCAAAGCCTATTTTTGAAGAACAAAAAACCATCTAAAAGGGTATAATCCTGGTGATTACTAGACGGTCCTTGAACTAGATCCTGATACACAGTTGTGAAATCCGGACAAGACTCATATTCCTCTTTGATTTGCTCAAACCCTATGACCTCAGTTCTAACAGAAGTTAATAACAGAGATCGGCGACTAAGGGCATCAGCTACCTTATTCTCAACTCCAGCCTTATGTTTCAGGACAAAAGTATAGGACTGGATATATTCTACCCACTTAGCATGCCTAGGGTTAAGCTTCTTTTGGGAGTTCAGAAATCTAAGAGCCTCATGGTCCGAAAATAGTACAAATTCCTGCGGTAGCAAATAATGTCTCCAGTAATGCAAAGCTTGCACCACCGCATAAAATTCCTTATCATAGGTAGAATACCTAAGCTTAGCATCATTAAGTTTTTCACTAAAGAATGCTATGGGATGATTCTCTTGGCTTAGGACTCCACCTATTCCTATACCTGAAGCATCACAGGTAACCTCAAATACTTTAGAAAAATTGGGTAATCTCAGAATGGGTGCCTGGGTCATTTTATCCTTAAGATCTAGGAAGGCTTTATGGGCTGACTTAGTCCAATGAAATTCTCCCTTCCTAATACAATCAGTGATAGGAGCAGCTAAAGTATTAAACCCCTTGATGAATCGCCTATAGAAGGTAGCCAAGCCGTGGAAACTTCTAACTTCATGCACATTGGTTGGCTCTGGCCAGTCTACTATAGACCTAATCTTCTCAGGATCGGCCGCCATGCCGTCAGGGGTTACTACAAAACCAAGAAAGATAACTCTACTAGTCATGAATTCACACTTCTTAAGATTACCGTATAGTCTATCATTCCTCAAAACTTGGCAGACTGCTCTAAGGTGGCCTAGGTGATCTGCTGGGGTCTTACTATAGATCAGGATGTCATCAAAATAGACCACCACAAATTTTCCTATGAAAGCTCTAAGTACCTGGGTCATAATTCTCATGAAAGTACTAGGGGCATTGGACAACCCAAAAGGCATAACAACCCATTCATAAAGACCATCCTTAGTTTTGAAAGCAGTTTTCCATTCATCCCCGGGTCTAATTCTAACCTGATGATAGCCGCTTTTGAGATCAATCTTAGAAAAAACCATTGCACCAGCCATCATATCAAGCATGTCATCTAGTCTAGGGATGGGAAACCTATATTTGATTGTAATTTTATTGATGGCACGACTGTCAACACACATCCTCCACGTGCCATCTTTCTTTGGGGTTAGTAAGGCTGGGACTGCACAAGGGCTAAGACTTTCTCTAATAAACCCCTTCCTCAATAATTCTCCAACCTGCTTTTGCAGTTCTTCATGCTCAGATGGATTCATCCTGTATTGGGGCAAGTTGGGCAAAGTCGCTCCTGGGATTAGATCTATGGCATGCTGGATATCCCTAAGAGGTGGAAGGTGGTCTGGCAAATCCTCGGGAAAGACATCCTCAAATTCTTTTAACACAGGTTTAACTTCTTGAGGAGGCTCTGAGGGTTCCGAAGTTCTAAGTTCCTTAGCAGTCAACATCCAGATGGGTGAACCACTATGAATTTCTTATTCTAGATCCTTAGCACTGATTAGGTTCACTCCAGTTTTCATCTCCTTAACCTTACCGGCTCCTTTAGTTACCTTGTCCTTAGGGGGAACGGAATGGATCGTAATCTTCTTCCCATTGAAACTAAAGACACAGGTATTGGATTTTCCTAAGAGGGTGGCATCATGATCATACAACCAAGGTCTTCCGAGAATTATACTGCTCACCCCCATGGGTAAAACATCGCACCAAATCTTTTCGTGATAAGATTGCATTTGGATTTGGACTTGACATCTAGACTGGATGGGTATGGAGGTAGAATCTACCCAAGAAACCTTATAGGGGTTGGGATGGGGAACTGGGATTAAGCCTAACATCTTGACAGTGCTAGTAGAGATGGCATTTACACAGCTCCCACTATCTATGTTGATCTTACATACCTTATCCCCTAATTTAAGAAAAATATGTAGGATGTTAGTCCTACGCCAATCCTCTTGAACTAGATTCTGGGATAGGATGCATCTTACAACTCCTAATTGGTCAGATTCATTGGGTTCCTCATCTCCTTCATACTCCTCAACCAAATTCATTCCGGCCTCATAAACTTCTTCTTCAAATTCCTCACTGGGCTCGGAATTATCATTCTCTCCCTCTTCTATGTAAAGGGATCTCCGTGGGCACTGGCTAGCAACATGACCTACCTTATGACACTTGAAACAGGCTATGGCAGTACACTGACTGGAAATGTGACCTGGTTTCTGACACTTAAAACAGGTGATATTTGAACTAGGGGTTCTCTGGGTGTCAGGTGCCTTACCTTTGTCCATGGGCCTAGGGGTAGAAGTACCCTGAAAAGGTTTACTAGGGATAACTTGGCTAGGTCCATTCCTTGGGATTGGGGCACTAACCCTAGAAGGTATAGGTCCTCTCTGAAATTTCTCAGTGTTCAGTGCAATCTGGTAGGCTTGGTCTAGATCCATAACCTCTCTCAGAAATAATTCTCTCTTGATATCTTCCCTCAGTCCAGCCCTAAATCTAGACAAAGTGACTTCGTGGGCTTCACTCACATCACATCTCATTAGGTATTCATCAAAAGTAGCTATGTAGTCTGAGACAGATCGGTTTCCTTGTTTCAGGTTTTGCCATTGGTCTAACAGGTTTTGCTGGTATGAAATGGGTAGGTATTTATCTCTCAGTTTTTCTTTCATACCCTGCCAAGTGGTTATGGGCTCAACATTCCGTCTCCTAGTGGTTAGCTCAATGTTCCCCCAGTATAACCTAGCTTGACGCACTAATTTCATCTTGGCAAACTTGTATTTCCTCTCCTCAGACATAGCATACCACTCAAAGTATTGATCCATCTCACCCTCCCAATCAGAATACACCTTAGGGTTCAGACTACCATCAAAAGTGGGTGCATCTAATTTGATGTTCCTGATGAACCTATCATCTCTATCTTCAGGCTCTGGGTCAGGCCTCCTATGATTAGGTTCAGGATCTCTATATAAAGGCCTTCTAGGCTCCTGATGTGGGTGAGGTTGAGGCACATTAAAATCGGGGTCAGGAGTCCAATTCCGATGTCTAGGTTCTTCAAGTACTTGGACTCGGTCCCTAAGTTGGGTAAGATCCTCATGAATTTGTGCGCTAAACTGGGCCACAGTGTTTGTCATATCCTGATTCATTTTAGCCATACTTTCAGTAAGAGTTCTGATCATGGTCTCTAAATCAGGTTGGGTTTGACCAGGTTGATATGGCACTCCGTTTCTGGTAGACATGATGATTCAAGCAAGCACACAAAATGAGACTAGACTAAATCGACTACTGGATCACTAGACCTAGAGTCCAAACTAGATGCCCAATCAGAGTGGCAAGCTAGCCTGTAGTAACTCAGGACTCAGCCAGGCAGGTGTAAGGGGAGTGTTAGGTCCCTGATTGCCAATCCTAGACACCAATCAGTGATTGGCCAGGTAGGCGGACCAGCACACAAGCCCTTCGGGAAAGGATCCCTGAACCACCGTTCTAGACACTGAGTGCTAAGCACACACAGAATAACTCGGCAAACTGACTCAACACTAGCCTAGACCCGACCAATTGATGTCCCTAGCCCACTAGGGCAAATTAGGTCTAACTGATTTTAAATTAGGTCTAGGTTCGAATGATTGGATGGTGGTTTTGGGCTAAGAAGAGGTAATCAACTCCTCCCCTTATCTTAGATGCTCAATTGCCCTTAAGTAAATTATGAGATGAACACTCCAAAAAGAATTGAATTGCATAACACAAAAAACAGAGTTGCTGTATTTTAATGCTCAGAATTTTTACCGAAACCAATAAATCACAGAAAAATTATGGAAAATAGGTTCAATTATCTGGTTTCAACGAAGCAAAAATCATGCAATTAGGAGTTTTATGCAGGGAGAAATAATTCAGACAACAGGGCAATTACGGGCTGCAACTAGATTGTCTTCCCCGTTTATAATCCCTGCTACGAAGTTATAACCCAATGGATCCCCTACACGCCCTAGGAACACCCTGTGGAATGGGAGGAGGAGGCTTGCGCCTCGCTTAGTTCCTAGGACCGGACGTCCTGGGGAGTCTACTTCGAGCAGACAAAATAAAAAGAGAAAACAATCAAAACAAGCAAGCAAGCAAATCAGAAATCCTAGACTGGGCTCTGATACCAAAAATGATGCAGAACAAATAAAGGGATGCGATGCGGAAGTAAATTAAGATTAACTAATTTTTTTTTTTTGTTGTTTTTATATGTTTGTAGAAGTTGGCTTCAAATCAAAGAAAAGTTAACCTAACATTGAAAGATACTAATATGATAATTGAAAGCACAATTTTAAGGAAACTAAATTATCAGAGTAGTTCAGAAGCAACGGATCGCTGGGGGTTGAGAAACTCCCAGACCTAGGGTTTCGCTCCGAACTTTCAACAGAACAGAAATAAAGAGAAGAGATGGTTTATCTAACCAGACAATGATCTTCACAGATTTTGGTGGAAGAACTCTCCCGAGCAGATTGTTGGATCCTCGGATTCAGATATCTTCGTAATGGATCCTCCAATACTGGTCCTTTGGCAGGTTGGCTTCTCCTGAACTCAAGATCTGGAAGAGAAGAAAAACAATTGATGGAATCAGAGAGTCAAGGGAAAGATTTACCAGGTTGATGAACTTGAAGATTGAAATTGCTGAAAACTGGATTCTCCTAGATGTTGATGTGATTTTCCTTGGAACTTGCTCTGGATCTGAAGTAGCTAGACTGGATCTGGATGAAGGTGGACGGCCTGGACTTGTAGAGAGAGAGAGGCCGTGGGAGATGGATGGAGCTAGGGTTTGATGGATTGAAAATAATGAAGGGTGGCTAGGGTTTTGGAATTTCAAGTGGCTAACCTAGGGTTTTGGATAAAGATGGAGATCTCTCACCTCCTCAAGGCTCCAATGGAACCCGGATTACCCCTTCACGGAGCTCAACACTTAGAATAGTGCGGAAGAAGAGAAACCTAGGTCACTCAACACAAGAGAATAGCAAAAAAATAATTTTCTTCATTGATTTTTCAAAGTTACAAAGAGAGGTCTATTATATAGACCTAAAATTTTCTCCAAGCTTGTACAAATTCCCACGTGGGACTAAACTCCTCCAACCTCTAGATTAGGTAGAAAATCTTCTCTCTTGGCCGACCAAGAGTTCAAAAAAAATTGGGACGGCCATAAAGGAATTTTTTTGGAATTTTTATGGCGCCTCCTTTGGAGTTGGATTTGGATTTGGAGTCCTCTTCTTCTTATGGCATTTCTTCTTTTCTTCCACTCCAAGTTAAGCTCTTTGATTTTGATTTGAACTTCAATTAGGAGTAGGTTGGATGTCCTTCTTTGATTTCTTCTCCAAGAGAAGTCCCTTTCCTTCTTTGCTTGGACAAACTTGGCAGGTATGGGCGCCTCCTTTAAATTAGCTTCCAATTTGATTTTTTCTTCTTTGGATGTGGGGACCATGACACTGGGATGCCTCTGTGGCGCCTCCTGGACTCTGGCGTGTGCTCGGAGTGTGGCTGGGCGTGTGGCTTGGAGTGTGGCCTCCACTTGCTTGAACCTTGATTTGATTGGAAGACAAATGTGGCACCATTTTGGACCAAATTGAAACCACATCGGGACTTGCACCGAGTCAACATGACTCAACAAAATTTAAATGGTGACTCAAGAAATAAATAAAAATAAATAAACTGGTTGACCAGGTCAACCTTTATTACAAACCCTAATTTCTCGGGCAATGTCAATCAGAGATCCAAATGGAGCTCTGAAGTCTTCTTCTGAGTCTGGTGCCCGCACCAAATAACCACTTGGCTAATTCCCAAAAGAGAGATAAAGAATTTTGCAAGGGATTTTGCAATTGTAAAGAATTTTTTGCTTGCGAAGCTGGCTCATCTAAGATAATGAATATCGATGGACCCAATGCCTATGTGCATGAGATACTACCTGATTTAGGTATCAGCTCCACCTTCATTATCTCATGTCTTATAGAGTATAGGGAGCCAGCAGCGATACCTAGCGAGCACCTTGAGCCTATCCCTCCCTTTGAGAGAGAACCTACCCCATGTTGGGATCCGGTGCAATGCAGCAGAAGGGTAATTTCAAAAATTGAAATTAAATATGCACCAAAAATCCTAAACAAGGAACTCCTTAATAAGACTAGAATATATGAAGACAAACATTTCTATGCAAATTGAATTAGAATATCAACCTGTAATCGCTAATTCCAATTTATGAAGACTTAAAACTTGAAGATCAATGGGTTATTTGAATTCACCAGGCATCCAAGTGTCCGCCCTCCGATGGTGATCCACACAGAGCAATGACCAAGGACACAATCTTCTTGTCCAATAGTTCCTCGTATTGAGTTCTTCTTCTAGAACTCAATTCTTCAGATTATGGCTGGAAATCTTCCACTCAAAAGTGTGTCTTCTTCCTTTTTACCCCTTCTCCACCTTCTACCAAGACTTAGAACCTTTAGGACACCTTTGTCTTGAAAGTAAGACCTTGTCCTAAGAAGATTAATGCTTGTCTTTAATTGGTGGAGAAATTAAGACAAGAATGTCTTAATGTAAGAAAGAAAGGAAAGAACAAAACAGAACTCTTTCTTTCCTTTACCATCGGAGACTTTCGCTCTTGTTCTTGTTCAGTAGCAGAGTTTCGACAGAGGTGTACTCTGTAAAGGAAACAATGCAAAAACAAGAAAAGGGAGAAAGAGTCTTTAGGAGAGGAAGAAGAATAAAAATATATTTTTGAAGTTCTGATTTCCATTCCTTTATATAGTTTTCAGAGAGGCGCCCTCACAACTCTCCGTAAACATTTTTCTCACGCCCTTTTCCTTCTTCTCACGCCCTTTCCTTCTTCTCACGCCCTTCTCTTCTTTCTCACGGCCTTCTGGATTAATTCTCACGGCCTTCCAGATCAATTCTCATGGCTTTTCTTAAAGGAAGAAGTCGCGACGATTGGGAGAAAGAAGTCACGAAACTTGAATCTCTGAAGAGATATGATTTCGCGCACCCGGGAAGAAACAACGCTTTCTTTCTTTCTTAAAACCCCACCACCCGTTAGATTACCATCCAAGGGATGACAAGTGAGGTGCTAAAAATGAGAAAGAATGCCACCCCATCTTAATTCATCATAGAATTAAGTGGGCGCGCCAAGAGTCCATGAGCCCATGGACTCCTCCATATGGCGTGCCAAGAGTCCATAAGCGCATGGACTCTTGGTGTTTTTGGCGTGCAAGGGCTAAGGGGCGGGTGGTATGCTAGCCTAAGTAATTGGTTAGCTAATTGGGTTAGCCATAATCCCTAAAACCTCAATTAGGGTCTAATTAGATCCAATCAGAACCCAAATTGAATCAATTCGGAACCCTAATTCGAATCCAATTCGAATAGAAGTTAGGATTTGCAACACTTGCTAGAGTGTCTTCATGCAAATGACTCTTGATCAATTCTCTTAAGTGTGTGACCCGGCGTGCAAGGGCTAAGGGGCGGGTGGTATGCTAGCCTAAGTAATTGGTTAGCCAATTGGGTTAGCCATAATCCCTAAAACCTCAATTAGGGTCTAATTAGATCCAATCAGAACCCAAATTGAATCAATTCTTAACCCTAATTCGAATCCAATTCGAATAGAAGTTAGGATTTGCAACACTTGCTAGAGTGTCTTCATGCAAATGACTCTTGATCAATTCTCTTAAGTGTGTGACCCATTGGGTTCCATATCTAGCTAGCAGTGGGTTCGAATACAAGTTGACCTAATTTAATTAGAACTCTTTCTAATTGATTTAGGTCAAATCGGGCTTACCCGATTTTGATCAATTAGGACTCTTCCTAATAAATGATCATTAAATTTGATCAACCCACAAGACAAGATTGACGTCTAGCAACGTGTCATGTCTACCCGGAAGATATGAAAATTCTGGTGAAATACCAAAACTACCCTTCAGTAGAAAGTTACCGTATGATTAAATCCTTCGATCAGCCTGCACCCAAAATATAATTATGGATATGGATATATGTCAAATCCAATATTATATTTGTTTCTAGCTCAATCTTATATTGATGATTCAATTATCTTGATATTAGAAACCATCTCTAATATCTTTACTTTGATCAAAGATTTCCTGAATCATCATCCGATTGATAACTAGCTGGATGCAATCTCCTCTTACTAAGAGTGATCGATTCCTTGTTGACCTACTCATTACCTTCATATACAATTCACCATTCCCAGTATCAATCCTGTGCATGACTCAGTGTCATGATTAGGATTGAACCAAAGCATGGGTTCATGTACATAAGTTACTTATGGCAGTCTCAGGTCAAAGGACTACTTGTACCACTCCCACTATGAGAACTTTCTATTGACATGTAGCTAAGACTCCATTAGATGTTCTCAAGTTGGATCATATCAGTGAACTCATTCTCTAATGAGCACCCACATCCTAGTATTAGTGTCATACACAAGTGACTGTGAGAGCAGTCACCCTCTCCAGTATACATGGGATGTGCTAGTCTTACCAGAAAAAAACTTGATCCCCTACTCAGGGTTCCTTTGACTAGGAATATTTTAGATTAAGGTTTTAAGACTTTAGGTCTCACTGGTATGATCTCATCATAACCCTAAAATCATAGCCCTAATTTATGGGGTTCATCATATAATAATAAACACAGCGTATGATGAAAAATAATGCCTTTATTAGAATATTGTCAATTACAATGGTTTGGGAGATACAACATAGATTGGCTTGTAGGGCATATCCCTTTCACCCCAGAGTGTCCACCAACCAATTGGCCAAATAGTGAGGAAAAGATCGAGAGAATCCTGGACGATCAAGCCATATGTATCCAGAATCATGGCTATCAGAGGTATTTGGTCTGGTGGCAAGGTCGGCCAGAATCTGAGGACTCGTGGATCACCCGTAAGGATCTGCAATGCCTCAACCCAGACCTACTCAAGCACTATGAGAGCCAAGTTATCCCACACTCGACGGGATCGAGTTCCTCTCACCCCGGGAGAATTGGTGGGGGCACTAGGATCAGACAGATTACTGGGCCCTATTTGGTTTACCTAGCCATGTGTCAAATTTTGTAATCAACTAGAATTGAGTCCTGTAATAAGTTGAGGTTAGTTGATTTGTCTCAACCCTTAATCTAGTCATTATTTTGAGTCCTGTATATCAGTTAAGAGTCTAATATGAGCTCAATTTTTGTACAAGAGAAAAGGTTACCATATTTTGGAGTTTCACCAGGCCACATCCAGGAGTCAGAGGCCACTACATCAACCCATTGGATTTTGTGTGACAACCCAGGATCCAAGATGCTTTCGAAAACCCTGATTCCTTCCATATGCCCTCCAAATGCCTAGATTCCCTTCTAGATGCCAGAGCATATTCTCAGAATAGGGCACCCATGATTCCAGAGGTCCACCTGCATCCAAGCCCAAAGAAATCAAGCCCAGGTACCAAGCCCAAGCCCTTAAGAAGCAAGATTCCAGGGAATATTCCTGCTACTAGGCTAACAGGCCACCCCAGCTTCCAGAGGCCCGAACCCATGCACCCAAGCTCTTTTGGGCCGGCCCCTTGCTGCTCCTAAAGGCCCAACACGCCCCCCTAGGCATCCTTGAAGTGTTGACCAAGTCCAAGAGGTGTCCTTGAGTGGAATAGTCAAAGCATGAAGGAAAAAGGAGAAGACTAGGTCAATTCCTAACCTAATGGGGATTTATTTTTCTAACCTAGCTAGGAAAGGACTTGTATTCCAATTGGGAAGAGGACTTGTAACCCAAGTATAACCATGGTTAGTGAGGGCATGGGAACTCTATAAATACCCCACCCCTCTCCCTCTTGTAAGCATCTCTTTCTTATGAATACAATTTGCTGAAATTTGAGTTATTGCCTTGTGTTGGTGTTTTGTTTTGGTTCTTTGGTTTGTGTTCTTGTACTTGGATGAATTCCTTGATGCCCTAGCTTCCTTCCACACCCTAACTCACTGCCATCCAAGCCTTCACACATCCAAGAAGAAGTGCCCTAGGCCACCAAGCAAGGAGATCTTCAACAAGCTTCGAACAACCATCTTCTAACCCTAATCTTGATTCCTTTCAATCCATAGTTCCTTTTCTTATTTTTTAATTACTATTTTGATTAACCCTGACACTTGTAGGATGCCCGAGGTGCTTCCCCTCCCCTGAGGAGGCCTTCTTTGCTGCCCGGATCGCCCAGATCAGCCATCAGATTTGAGGGAAACAAGGCTTCTTCTTCCAGGCTCCGATCAGAGTGTGAGTGATCTCTTCTGCTACTGAATTTTAATCTCTGACTGGTAAGAATCCTTTCCTTCTCTTATTATCTGATTTAATGAAGAAAAGCTATCCTAAACCGGGGGTTTCTCAACTCTCGGGTCCTGAATATTTCATTGGTTTGCATGAGTATGCCTGCGACTCGATGATTCTTTGCACTGTTAGTCCTTCTGCTAGTTTTTACTTTATTTTGAGAATCTAGCCTGCAAATAAAATTTAAAAAATCATAAAAAATTTTTTTATTGTTTTACATGCATGTTTAGCAGTCTTAGAGTCGTCCCGCATCACCAGGAGAAATCAAATTGGTAGAGAAAAATCCATTAAGGAAAAGGGAAGATTTTGGGAGAGAAGCCAGATAAAAACCCCAACTATCTCTATGTTCCTTCCCATCTCATGGCCAGCTACAAGAACTAATCAGTAAAACAGGGCTTCAACCAAGAAAATAACAGAGGTGGATAAAACTATGAAGGCTGGGAAGACTTCGTGAAGGAAATCAAATCAAATCCAAACTCCTTTGGATAGCTTTGATCGGATAAAAATGCTGGGAGAACACGGTGAAAATAGGGAGAGAAAAGGGAAAGCTAAGCGCATACGATCCGATCGTGAAAAACAGGGAGGTCGAGTGGCAGAGAAACACCATGAGAGAAGTCTCAGATTGGGGCAGCAATTCTATGAGCAAAGAGTCCAAGCTAGTCTTCAAACCGATGATTCAAAATATCGGGAGAAAAAACCACCATGTAGACTTGCCAAGTATTAAAACTGGTTCAATAAAAAACCAAAAACCGGTTCAATAACAAAACCAAAATCCCGGTCCGACCAAACCCGATCAGCAAGAAAATCAAGTCCAGTCCTGGTCTACCAGGAACAATTCCGGGTTGACCTAAACCAATCCTGGCCGATCCAAATCAGACCAGGTAAATCCAATGTGTGCTCAATTAATCCGTTTGACCTTAACACCGACACGATTCCCAATCATTGATCGGTTCCCGGATCAGAAAGAAATCCTCTATGGTGTGTGATCTCATAGGTTCGAGCCTAAACGGTAGCACTGGAACACTTCTAGTACCAGCACAAGATACCATCTAGCAATGGGTCCTGGTGTCTGGATAGGTCGAAGATGCGAGAGCAATCTATTGAACCTCTGGCATATGGTTACCGTTTAATTCATCTCTTTTACCTCCAATGCTCAAGATGACCTAGGGTTAGACTGCCAACCCTAACTAAGTCAATCCATAACATGTCTCAACCTCGCAAGTCCAGTGACTCCTCACTAGGACTACCCCGGTCGAGGATTTGCTAAATTGAGATACAACGAGACATTCAATCCAAACAATTTTGGATAGGTCAATTCCATCTTGGTCCACCATTGCTTTACAAGTACTTGCATGTACCTAGAAACCTTTCATCGCCAGATTAAAAATCTGGGTAGTCTGGCAACAAAACACAGAACCATTAACCTACTTATAGATGCAGGGTTCCTCTCTGATCCTAACGAAGCCATACGATTTGATACACCTTTCAAATCGCATGTTCCAACTTCGAGATACTTGCTTGAGTCCATAAATGTACCTTTACAATTTGCACACTTTTGACTCATCTGTGGATGTGAATCCTTTAGGCTGTATCATATACACCTCCTCATCCAGCTTCCCATTCAGGAAAGCAGTTCAGACATCCATCTGCTAGATCTCATAGTCAAAATGTGCTGCCAAAGCAAATATGATCCGAATGGACTTGAGCATTGCCACAGGAAAGAACGTCTCATCATAATCGATACCATATCGCTGATGATACCCCTTGGCTACCAGATGGGCATTATAGGTCTCCACCTTCCCATCTGCGCCCCTTTTTCTCTTGAAGATCCACTTGCACCCGATGGGTTTTATCCCTTCAGGTGGATCAACCAATGTCCATACATTGTTGATCTCCATGGACTCCATCTCGGATCGCATGGCTCCAAGACATGCCTTAGGGTCAGATCTCTGAAGTGCATCTATATAGGTGATCGGATCCTCATCGTTCTCATCGAGCTCAATGGGATCACCGTCCCGGACCAAGAAATCATAATATCTGTCCTGCTGATGCGGTACTCTACCGGATCTCCTAGTCATGGATTCTGGGTATGATCTAATCACAGTTGGTTCTATGATGTCCTTAGAGTGTGTAGGTTCTTTTACTGGTTGAACTTTACCAAGTTCTATCTTAGAGGCTACAGTTCCTTCTCCAAGTAACTCTTTTTCCAAAAAGATAGCCCTAAGAGCAACGAACACTTTTTGTTCGTCCTCCAAGTAGAAGAAATATCCTTTTGTTTCCTTAGGGTACCTAATAAACAGGCACCGATCAGACCTTGGACCAAGTTTATCTGAGTTTAAATGCTTTACATAAGCTGGACAACCCCAGACCCGAAGGTGTGAAATTAAGGGCTTACGTCCAGTCCATAACTCATATGGAGTGGAGACAACAGACTTACTCGGAACATTATTCAGCAAGTAACAAGCTGTCTCAAGTGCATATCCCTAGAAGGACAGCGACAGAGTTGCAAAGCCCATCAAGGATCGAACCATGTCCAACAGGATTCGATTCTTCCTTTCAGACACATCATTCAACTGGGGTGTTCCTAGAGGAGTCCATTGAAAGAGAATCCCATTCTCCTCAAGATATGTCATGAACTCACCGGATAGGTATTCACCGCCTTGATCAGATCGAAGGGATTTAATACACTTTCCAGTTTGTTTCTCCACTTCATTACGATATCATTTGAACATTTCAAACGACTCAGATTTATGTCTCATTAAGAAGATATAACCATACATGGTAACGTCATCTGTAAATGTAATGAAATATCTGTATCCACCTCTGGCACTAACTGTTATGGGTTCGCATACATCAATATGTACAAGACTCAAAAGTTCTGTAGGTCGTTCACCTTTTCCAGTAAAAGGTGACTTGGTCATTTTACCAAGCAAACAGGATTCACAAATGGGCAGTGAGTCAGAATCACTGACCTCGAGGGGGCCTTCTCCTCGCAACTTGTTTATCCTATTCTAGTTAACATGACCTAGCCTACAGTGCCATAGATACAGCTCACTGACATTTTCTATCCTTAGGCATTTGCTAGACGTGTACATTACATTAACAGGCTGTGACAAAAATAGAAAAATTACAAGGTTTTATCATATAAATACCTTGTCCATCATCCTGCTGCTTTCCTTTCCTTGGCCTGTTCGGGTCTAAGGATGCCAGATAAAGAGCACAGTTCCTCTTCCAGTCCCTGCTTCTTACAATAAAAGCACTCTGCACTAGTTTGATCAGCTTTCACATTCTTGGTCTGACTAGGGCCAGTAGCACTCTGCACCTTCTTTCCCTTACCTTTCATCTTCCCTTTCTTAAAGGGACGATGACCTCTAAAACCTCCCACTAAATTCACCACCCCTTTATTCATTTGGTGGTCCTTCTCATAAGTCTACAGCAACCCCATCAAACCATGGTAATTGACTGCAGGCTTATTCATTCTATAATGATCAAAAAAGTCAAGATAGGAGGAGGGTAGAGAATTCAGGATCGCATCCTTGTCGAGTTGCTCGTGCAAGAAACATCCGAGCTTGCCCAATCGTTCGATCATCTCGATCATGTACAATACATGATCAGTGATCGAAGCGCCATTCCATATTTTGGCATTGTAGATGGCACAAGATACTTTGTACAGCTCCACATCATCTGGCGTGCCGAAAGATTCCTTCAACTTTTGAAGGATCTCGTCTGGCTGGGCCTCCTCGAATTTGCGACTGAACTCGTCGTTCATCGCTGCCAACATTATGCATCGACAGTAGTCCAATCAGAAATCCACTTCAAATAAGTGTCCCTGACCGAACTTCGAGCATTGGCAGGAGGGATTTTGGGTGCTGGATCCATTATTATATAAAAGAACTGCTTGTGCTCCAGGACAATCCTTAATTTTTGATACCAGCTATCGAAATTGGGACCCTTTAACTTGTCGCTATCAAGAAGTGACCGGAGCGAAAGGTTTGAAGACATCTGAAGGAAAATTAAGACCAAATTAGTATATGAATTAATTAATTAAACCAAAAGACTTGGACTTTAGTCTAAAGGTCCCTCCCACTAACTTTTAAAATTGGAAGTCTCTAACTCCAATTCGTGAAATCATCATTTCATAGTGGGAACTGAAATCCAATAGACCACGTATGAGCCCGACTATGGCTAGCTCACCCATAGCGCCTAAAGGTAGGTTCTTTAACCAATTACTTCCATGAGCAACTTCTAGTAATAAATTTTGCCCCACAGAACTTTCAATCGGCCTAGGGGCCTCCTATTACAGGTCTTTGGTTAGGTCCAACTATTAATATGATAAATCCGATGCTTCCAGCTAACGAATGACCAAGCCCGACTATGGCCGGCCCACCTGATCATCGTTAAGAAGGTTGCACTGAATCATCATCTATGGGAAAGTAATCCCAGTAACCAGATACACACCCGTTCTATGGAACTGCCGATGTACACCAAGCTAAAGAACTCATTACTAACCCACTTAATGGAAGGCTAAGATACCATCAACTCATTGACTTAGTCTTTTTCAGGACCTAATAATTTTAGAAGATTTTAATTAAATTGTGATAGAAGAATAAAGAGAAGAACATGGATCAACCTTCCACTGATCAAATCAATTCTCAGGAGGGTTGAATTAAATTCAACAAATTGGTCCATGGGCACCTAAAGATCAGATAGACTGATCAACTTGGGTGACATGGGTTAACTCGAATCAATAAGCTTTTCTAATCAGTTCTGGTTGATCGAATTGGCCAACTTGGGTGACATGGGTTAACTCGAATCAATAAGCTTTTCTAATCAGTTCTGGTTGATCGAATTGGCCAGGTAGGTAAGATCATGGGTGAGTACTCGTCATTAACCATCTTTCCTAGACACCAACCAAGTTGGCCAGGAAAGAGGTAGCCTCATGCAGCCATGATCAAAAATGCCAAACCTGCCTAGACACCAATTGATTTACCAAACTTGATTAGACCAGTCTAAGAACTCGAGCTTTCCACAAAGCCACTAATTAGATCCATTTTAGAAGAATGGACTAACCCATCTAAATATTAGATAGATACTAAAGAGAAGGTCCTTAATCAATATTTGATTAGTTCTTTTAAGTCCAATTCAACTAACCTTAGGTCTAACCCAATAAATGGACCCAATCAGATAGCTAACCTAATTAACCCGGATGGCTTATTCAAATGATATTAGGTTTTATAAACCCTAATTTGACTTGTCATTTATTTAATCTTTCAATTCATAATTGTTAGATTTATAAGCCAACTTTTAATTAAAACATTTTAAATTAAATTCATGTAAAACAGTTTTACATCTTTCATACATCATATCTAGTTCTATCATATCATTTATAATATTGCAAGCTTTAACAATTATAGACATGCCAATGTATAAACATGTATCAGGATTAAAATATTTTTAATTCCGTAGGTTTTCTTTAAGGATCATTCTAAAAAGGCCAACACAGACGAACCATCTCGTGCCATAGAAATTAGGTTTTTAAACCCTGATTAATATAGACACACGGCCATGATGAAGGTCTCAACTAAGTTCCTAAAAGTAATCCCTAATCTAGATACAGATCCAATACATGCAATCATGATATGCTACACATGAATCTGTGGCTCTGATACCACTAAAAGGAAACCAGTGCAACCGAGCACAGGATCTAATATAACATGATGCATATGACAAATACATAGGCATGTATAAGAAAGTGCAATAAATATAAACAACATGATAAAATCCAGATCTAAGCATGCATGATAACAAAAATGAATAAAATATACATGATCGAAGCAGACTTCCTCAGTCTTCAGAACAGATCAGCAACAAATCAATATAGCCAGTTGAACTCCTTCAACAGCAAATCAAATCTGCAATAGCAAAAAAAAGAGTTGATCTAATCTCTCGAGGTGTCCAAATATCCACCTTTTAGAATATCAACATGCGGGCTTTTGCTGATCCAACTCCTGGAAGGATGCTAGTCCTCCAAAAATTAACAAACATATCATGACAATGTGAAGTAAAAAAAACCAAATAAATTTTCATAGACGGTTTTCTCCGGGACCGTCCAAATTCCACCAAGAGCACACAAATGGAAAAACTAAAAAACCAAACAGGGAAGGTTTTCACGGTCCCAAAAAAAAAAACTCTCTCTGTCACCCTGTTTCTCTTTTGTTCCCTCCTCTCACTCACCGCACGGCCAGCAACCAAGAAGACTGCTTCTCACCCCCAACGGGACCACCAAGAGAGGAGTTGGCCCACTCTCCCATGGCTGGCTTCTGTCCCAAGCCTCCACCGCACGGCTACTCGCCCCAGTCGCTGAAGGGGATGATGCTTGCAGCAATCCGGGGGGCTCCCTATGCACGTCTCTCTTCAACTCAGCCACAAGCCATGACCTTCAACCCAGGAGAAATCAAATCGGCAAAGAAAAATCTGTGAAGGAAAAGGGAAGATTTCGGGAGAGAAGCCAGATAAAAACCCCAACTCTCTATATGTTCCTTCCCATCTCATGGCTACACGAACTAATCGATAAAATAGGGCTTCAACCAAGAAAAAAACCGAGGCGGATAAAACCGTGAAGGCTGGGAAGACTTCAGGAAGGAAATCCAGATCAAATCCAAACTCCTTTGGATAGCTTTGATCGGACAAAAATGCTGGGAGAACACGGTGAAAACTGGGAGAGAAAAGCCAAGCGCATACGATCTGATCGTGAAAAACAGGGAGGTTAAGTGGGAGAGAAACACCATGAGAGAAGTCTCGGATTGGGCCAGCAATTTCGTGAGCAGAGAGTCCAAGCTAGTCTTCAAACCGATGATTCAAAATACCGGGAGAAAAAACCACCGTGTAGACTTGCCAAGTATTAAAACCGGTCCAATAAAGAACCAAAAACCGGTTCAATAACAAACCTAAAATCCTGGTCCAACCAAACCCGATCAGCAAGAAAATCAGGTCCAGTCCTGGTCTACCAGGAATAATTCCGGGTTGACCCAAACCAATTCTGGCCGACCCAAATCAGATCAGGTAAATCCAATGTGTGCTCAATTAAACTGTTTGACCTTAATACCGACATGATTCCCAATCGTTGATCGGTTCCCGGATCAGGAAGAAATCCTCTATGATGTATGACCTCATAGGTTCAAACTTAAACGGTAGCACTGGAACACTTCCAGTACCAGCACAAGATACCATCTAGCAATGGGTCCCAGCGTCCGGATAGACCGAAGATGCGAGAGCAATCTATCAAACCTCCGGTATATGGTTACTGTATAATTCATCCCTTTGACCTCCAATGCTCAAGAGACCTAAGGTTAGACTGCCAACCCTAACTGAGTCAATCCACAACATGTCTCAACCTTGCAAGTCCAGTGACTCCTCATTAAGACTACTCCGATCGAGGATTTGCTAAATTGAGACACTACGAGACATTCAATCCAAATAATTTTGGATAGGTCAATTCCATCTTGGTCCACCACTGCTCCACAAGTACTTGCTTGTACCCAGAAACCTTTCATCACCGGATTAAAAATCCGGGTAGTCCGGTACCAAAGCATAGAGAGTTGCTTGCAAGCTACCATGGTGACCTTAGGTCGGAGGGACACATATACCCATATCCAATCACGAGCAATCTTTTGGCAGAAAGGAGCTCCATGGAGTCACGTTCAATGAGATGTCACACATCCCACTTGCAGATCACATCAGTGTCATCACACTCCTTTGATCAAGAGGACAACCAAACGATATGAACCACAACAACCTATACTTGATACATTGCCATCTTGTACAATGTATCCTTTGATTGTGAACCTTTTTAAGGACCACTAGATATATCCTCTCTATATCGAAGTCAGTGCAGTCCTAAGGACTTCATCATATAAACAGAGTTCATTATAGGGAAATGAATAATGTGATGAGCTACCAAAATAAAATTTTATTAATTCATATATAAATTATAATACTGAGCACAACTACCTACAGCCTAGGCAATTGGCTTTGGGACACAATTCCCAACATTTCCTAAGTGGGACAAATTTATCAGATTTTATCTGATATTTTTTGGACATGTTATGTGCCGTATATCAAGAGTCCAAATGGCATGGGACTTTTGGTGCAAAATGGGTGCTCGACATTTAAAAGGGCGGAGAAAGACCAATAGACCTCTTACTTGAAAACAAATTATATGGTCAGAAAGTAGATTTAATGCCCTTTCATATGACATCCATTTTGCATATCTTTTGACTGGGTCAAATATGTGAAAGGCATAGAGAAAGGTGGCACACAAAGTGAAGAGTCGCGACTCTTCACTGTTGGCACAGATTTTTGGCATACAAAAAAGACAAGACTCCTTCTGCTTGTCATTCACCAAAGCCAGATAAAGTCCAAGGGACTTTATCCTCATCACCAAAGCCAGATGAAGAGTTGCGACTCTTCATGTTTAGCGCTAATTCCATGAAGCAGAGTCCTTCTGCTTTAAGGAATTTCAAATCATCGATGCTTCTAAATCAAAAGCTATGTCCCTTGGCCTTCCTGCAATCAGTCACTAACATGTGGCAAGTGGAAAAGTTGGCAAGAAACTTGAAGAGATAGATATATGGCAGTTGGCACAGGAAATGTCATGACTCTTCAAGATAAGACTCCTTCTCATTGAAGGGTCTTATTTAATCTATGTTTGGATATATCAAAGGCTGATGAAGAGTCTTATCTAGCACCTCTCCCACTCCTATATATAGCCATTAGTGATTTGGCCGATGGATATCTGATTCCATCCTTTCTTTCCTGCATTCACTCACACTCTGCCACTCAGTTTCCTTGTCTCCCCCTTCCCTTGTTAGAGTTTAGGTCTTGTCTTAAGACAAGTCCATCATTTTAAGATAAGGGTTTAGGAAGAGATTTAGGAAGTGGAAAAGAGAGTGAAGAGAGGATTTGGAGAGGGCTCTTAGTGCTCTACTGGAGGGCAAAGGTCTGAGCAAGGAAGGAGAGGCTGCCAAAGGAAGAAAAGCCATAAGAAGATTCCCAGTGGTTTAAGCAACCTACTAAGGAGTGCTTCTTAGGTTACATTCCTGTGTGGATCACCTCTAGAGGGTATGCACTTGTGTGCCTAGTGGAAAGAAGAGGGAATTAGCATTCCCGGTATTTTTTCAAACCCTAATTGCATGACTTGTTAATTGTAATGAATAAGGGATCTTGGGCTAAGGGTTTCAAGTTGCTTGGAGTTTCAAGAAAATTTTTTTTTGAAATCTATTATTTCGCCGTGCCATTGAAACCCTAGAAACCCAACAGTGATATCAGAGCCCTCTTATTTCATTCAATTAATGGTCAATTGAAAATTCTTAAGTGATAGTGAATATGTGGGAATCATATTCTGATGCATGCTAGTAATTAGGGTTCAATTATATATTGAATGATAATATGATCATATATATAAATCATAGTGTTGCCGTTCTCGCCGCCGCGCCCGTGCCTCGGATCCGTGGATCCTCCCTGATCGCCTGGCGAAGGAACCTCCCTGGCTGCGGCGAACCTGCAAGAAGGGGTTAGGAGACCCTGGCCGGGGATCCCGGCGAGGGAGCTCCGACGGTCAAGTCAGTAGACGACGAGAAGGAACAGACTCTCCAAGACGGTCCCCCAAAGGGGTTCCAGACTTAGAGAATTTGCTAGTAAGAAAGGTGCTCTGGGGACCAGAAATTTGGCCGGGCCTCCTTGAGGAGCTCACGCCAAGCGATCCCCTCTCGGGACCTTGGATCTCACTCTCGGAGCGAGGCTTTTGGCCACTGCTTCTTACTTGTCCCCAACCTGATCGGCTTACCTTGTCGTCCCCAGCTTCCTTCCTTTTATCTCCTCTCGCTGTTCGCTTGTCTTCTCCCCCTGGGAGGCTCCCCTCCCCCATCCCTTTCTCTTTCCCTTTTTGGTGAGGAGGGCCAGGCGGCTTTCCGACCTCGTCCACCGAGCCCAACGGGGAAAAGGCAAAGACAGAAGGGGGGGTGGCACCGGTAAGGCGGCCGGTCAGACCTCAGGCCTAGTGAGAGCGCCCTCTTTCCCAAGTGTGGGCGCCTCCGTCTATGGGCCCTGTTTTGTCAGAATCGCGCCTATCGATTGTGGGACCTGTCGGGCCGATGCAAATGGTGTTTCGCGTGCCGCCGCCATCCGTACGGGGCACCGCCTGTGATGCGCACGGCCCGAGGGATGACCTCAGAGCCTGCGCCTCTTTCCTTGGGACCTTCTCTGTACGGGCGACCTGACCTCGGCCGAGGAGGTCCCGTCTCCGGGGGCCACCTGGCGGAGGAGCGAAGGATCGGCCGACCTCGGCCTAGGTGGATCCCTCCCGGGTGGACACCTGGCGAGGTGGCAGGGGGTCGCCTGGCTTCGACCGAGGTGGGCCCGTCTCCGGGGGCCACCTGGCGAAGGAGCGAAGGATCGGCCGACCTCGGCCTAGGTGGACCCCTCCCGGGTGGACACCTGGCGAGGTGGCAAGGGGTCGCCTGGCTTCGGCCGAGGTGGGCCCGTCTCCGGGGGCCACCTGGCGAAGGAGCGAAGGATCGGCCGACCTCGGCCTAGGTGGACCCCTCCCGGGTGGACACCTAGCGAGGTGGCAGGGGGTCGCCTGGCTTCGGCCGAGGTGGGCCCGTCTCCGGGGGCCACCTGGCGAAGGAGCGAAGGATCGGCCGACCTCGGCCTAGGTGGATCCCTCCCGGGTGGACACCTGGCGAGGTGGCAGGAGGTCGCCTGGCTTCGGCCGAGGTGGGCCCGTCTCCGGGGGCCACCTGGCGAAGGAGCGAAGGATCGACCGACCTCGGCCTAGGTGGTCCCCGCCCGGGTGGACACCTGGCGAGGTGGCAAGGGGTCGCCTGGCTTCGGCCGAGGTGGGCCCGTCTCCGGGGGCCACCTGGCGAAGGAGCGAAGGATCGGCCGACCTCGCCTAGGCGGACCTCTCCTGGGTGGGTGCCAGGCGAGGTGGTAGAGGAGCCCCGAACCGAGCTCGACTTCGGCGAGAGCAGTTTGTCTTGGAAAGCCGTCTGGCGGAGTAGCCTTGCCGAGCTCAGCCTCGGTAATGTGGCGCTGACTCGGTCGGAGAAACCTCCACGTGGCTCGATCATATTTGGCGGTATCTGAGCCCGGCCATGTCATCGTCACGGCCGTAACAGTTGCCCCCCAGCCCGCCGTTCCGTTGGGACGTCGTAGAACGGAACGTCGGGATTAAATGCAGATATGACATGGGGAGGCGAAGATCTTGCATCATAATTGCCACGATCCTCGTCGCCGCTTCTCGATGCGCCCGAAACCCTATAGGAAGTCGCCACGCGTCGCCCACTTGCCCGCAATAAATGCGTCGCTTCGAGGCAGAGGCCGTTACCCTGCTAACGAGGCATCGGTGTCGGGCGTGCATCCACGTGGCGATCACTCAGTGTCTCGGGGCGGAATGACGGGTACGGTCGCTGTCGACTGAGTTTGAAAAGGAGGGGACTTTCTAGAATGAGGCCTTTCCCCTTGCTTCGTGGGCGGTTTGCTACAGGCTATCTTCCGTTGCCCCGCGTTCGCTTGGCGTATTTTCGGTGAGTGCCTCCATCCTTCTCTAGTTCCCCTCTCCCTTTTCCTCTCTGAATCCTTGTTCTCCCCTTTGCTATGGCGCGTCGTCGCTATGTCTCTTCCAATCCGGATGAGGCCGGTCCATCCCGGCCGAGGACTCCATCTTCTTCCTCCTCAGAGGAGGAAACGATTCCAGAGGAGATCCGCAGGCATCTGCAACCTGGGGGTGTCACCATCGGCATCCCCAGGGGGGTCTGGTCTCCTCCGGTTGCTCCCGCTTTGCCTCTTCTTTCTCTTCCTGCTCCGCCTCTTCTTCCCGCTGGTCCCTCCGGTCATGCTTCCACCATGACCGAGGGCGATCTTTCTTTGCTCCGGGAGGCCTACGGCATCCCGGGATCAATTCGTCTATTCGTTCCATGGCCCGGGTAGCGCGTCACCATGAGTGGCCCCGGCCGCATAGCCTTTTACGAAGACTTCTTCCTTGGGGGTCTTCGATTTCCTCTTCACCCCTTCTTCCTCTCTTTTCTTATCCATTTTCGACTTGTTCCGGCCCAGTTGGCTCCCAATGCCATCCGGGTCATCTTCTCCTTCATAGTTTTTTGTCACTTTCACGGGTTCGTTGCCCGTTTCTCCCTCTTCAGGGCCATGTTCATCCTGAAGAGGTATTCCACCGAAGACGGCTGGTGGTATATTTCGCCCCGGCCCAGGTATCTCCGGTTCGACCTCCCCTCTTCTATCAAGGGCTGGAAGAGCCAGTTTTTCTTTGCCTCGGTCGAAGATGTCGACTGGGCCTGGAGTGAACCGGACAGGTCTCCGAACCGGAACTCCCAGGTTAAGTCGGCGGACCAGGAGGCCTACTCCCTACTCCTGAGTGGTGTGGTCCCGACGTTCGAGGTTCTGCTCTCAGAGTAGAATCTTTTTGAGGCCGGGATCAGTCCCATCCGTGAGTCGGGTGAGATTCGGTCCTCCCTTGACTCTTGCATTCTTTTTTCTTCATAACCGAGTTGGCTGACCTTCTATTCTTTTGCATTGCAGGTATGAAGTTCTCACTGGAGAGCCTCCTGGAGGGCGTGGCCCAGAGAGACATCCCGGAGGTGGATGAGCATGCGGCCAAGAGGGCTCGCACCGAGGCGAGCCAAGAGGTGGCGCCGGCGTCTGCACTTAGCCCAGCGGCCGCCGCTCCCCCGCCCAGGCTACCTCGGGGCGGGGCCGTTGATTCCTCGGCTGCCAGATCCGGTGGTGCTGTCGTCGAGGGGGTTCCACCGCCCGCTGCCCCGTCCAGCACCGGCCCTATCATCACCGCGGCTCCGACGGTGCAGCCCGTGTCCTCCGCCGGCCCATCGGCTGCGGCTCCTGCTGGAGGGACAGTCACTGTAAGAGCCGAACTGATGGCTCCGCCACCGGTGATCACCCACCGGTGTTCAGTCATCCGCGATAAAGGGCTCGCGGAGAAGGTGATGGAGTACGCCTCCACAGCCCGGGACCGCCGAGCTTGGGGCGGTCGGGACTATGCTGACGTTTTGCTCGGGATCCTCCCGCAGCTCTTCACGGTAAGCCCGAACTCATTTTCTTCCGTCTTTCGTGACCTCAGTGGTCTTTCTTCTAACCCGGTTACTTTACCTGTGCAGATTGGGAATGACGTTCTCCTACTGAGGAACTTCCTCGTAGGGAACGCGAAGAGGGACGCCGAGAAGGAGAAGAAGCTCGGCAAGCTCACAGCCGACGTCAAGGACCTCATGGAAAAGGGGGTCGAGCTGCGAGCAAGCAATCAAGCCATCCAGACTGACCTGGCGCACGCCGAGGGGTGGAACAAGGAGCTGGAGTTTTCTCTATCGGAGGAGAGGATCTCCCACCAGCGTCGCGCGGAGGAGGACGCAGCGAAGAGGGCTCGTCTTCAGGCCCATTCCCAGTGGCTGGAGCGCCAGCTGGAGGAGGCCCGGCGAGATGCAAACGCGGCGAAGGAGCGGAGTGCGTATGTCAACGGACTCCTGGAGGCCGCGAAGCGGGAGGCACAGGAGGCCATCCCGAAGTTTCGGGCTTCCGACGAGTACACGTCGGAGGTCCGGGAGGCCGCTGTGGACTCCTTCCTGAAGGGGTTCCGGATGTGCCGGGAGAAGGTAGGGGCCTTCTACCCCGAGCTCGACCTCAGTGGGGTGGTGCTCAGAGGTAGGAGGCAAGGAGCTAAGAGTAGAGCCTCCGGTGTGGCCGACGCCATGCCTGCGGCCCCGTCGACCGGCGAAACCGTGGCTCCGGAGCAGCCGCCTGAGCCGGCCGTCGCTGAAGGCGAGGATGCGGAGCGCGCGACCCCGGCGGAGGGCTCCGACCCCACACCAAACTGAGCCACCGTCTTCTCGCCCTTCTCTGTCGTCGTAATTGTACCCTTTTCTTCTTTCTTTTTTGGGGACTCCCGGCCTGTCGGGATTCCCAGCTTTGTACTTTTCCTCGGATTAATGAAAACATCGTTTGACTAAGTCTCGAGTTCACTTTCTTCCCCACTCTCCCATCTTTTTTTTTTTTTTTTTTTTTTTTTTTTTTTTGGGATGTTGATGTGGAGTGCCGAAACGATCGTAGACCTGGTCCCGTCCGTCACTCAAATCGAAGGTTGGGACATTCCGGACCGCGTGGCGTCAGAGTAGGCCTTGAGCGGGTCCGTCTTCGGGATCGCCTTCATACTTGCGTGGGCGAAATGGTTTCTGCCCCGCCTTCCAGGCCAAATCCCGGGACCTCCGGACTGAACCCCGGGGCCGCAGGCTTTCTCAAGCCTTGCGCGGCTTGCCGGGCTGTTCTCCGGGCTTGCGTGGGCGAACTGGGTTCTATCCCACCTTCCAGGCCGAAGCCCAGGATCTCCGGACTGAACCCCAGGGCCGCATGCTTTCTCAAGCCTTGCGCGGCTTGCCGAGCTGTTCTCCAGGCTTGCATGGGCGAACTGGGTTCTATCCCACCTTCCAGGCCGAAGCCCAGGATCTCCGGACTGAACCCCGAGGCCGCAGGCTTTCTCAAGCCTTGTGCGGCTTGCCGAGCTGTTCTCTGGGCTTGCATGGGTGAACTGGGTTCTATCCCACCTTCCAGGCCGAAGCCCAGGATCTCCGGACTGAACCCCGGGGCCGCAGGCTTTCTCAAGCCTTGCGCGGCTTGCCGAGCTGTTCTCCGGGCTTGCATGGGCGAACTGGGTTCTATCCCACCTTCCAGGCCGAAGCCCAGGATCTCCGGACTGAACCCCGGGGCCGCAGGCTTTCTCAAGCCTTGCGTGGCTTGCTGAGCTGTTCTCCGGGCTTGCATGGGCGAACTGGGTTCTGTCCCACCTTCCAGGCCAAAGCCCAGGATCTCCGGACTGAACCCCGGGGCCGCAGGCTTTCTCAAGCCTTGCGCGGCTTGCCGAGCTGTTCTCCGGGCTTGCGTGGGCGAACTGGGTTCTGTCCCACCTTCCAGGCCAAAGCCCAGGATCTCCCGCTTCCTTCGGCCGTCGGCCATGATCGGTCATGCCGAGCTCAGGGCCATGCGCCGGTTTTCCTACAAAGTGAGAAGAGAGCGTTTGAAGCAAGGGAACTTTATTGCGGGAGTGGGGAACCTTACATTACTGATAATACATTCTTAGGTTCGAGGCATTCCACGTCCGGGGGAACCTGGCACCTCTCAACTCCTCCAGGTAGTAGGCGCCGTGAGGGAGGGCTTCTGCTACCCGGTATGGGCCCTCCCAGTTGGGCAAGAGCTTGCCGCACTCCCGTGGCTGAGAAGCTTCAGCGCGCCGGAGGACCAAATCTCCGGGACGAAAAACCTTCGGCCGCACTCGGGAGTTATAATACCTGGCCACACGCTGCCTATACGCCGCCATTCGAACTCGGGCCTTGTCCCTCGTCTCCTCAAGAAGGTCAAGGTTAAGCATCATCTTGGCTGGGTTTTCTGTCTCGTCATATTGCTCCACACACAGCGTGGGCAGGCTGAGCTCGATCAGGATGACCGCCTCGGCTCCGAAGACGAGGTTGAACGGGGTCTCGTCGGTAGCCATCCTCGGGGTGGTGTGGTATGCCCAGAGGACGCTGGGGAGCTCGTCGGCCCACCTTCCCTTGGCCTGGTCCAGCCGCGTGCGGAGGCCCTGAAGAATGGTCCTGTTCGTGACTTCGGCCTCTCCATTGGTCTGGGGATGCGCCACCGAGGTGAAGCGATGCCTGATGCCGAGGTCGCTGCAGAACTCTTCGAACTCCCGGCAGTCAAACTGGCGCCCGTTGTCGGTAACCACGGTGTGGGGGAGGCCGAAGCGGCAAATGATCGACTTCCAAAAGAACTTGGCGATGTTTGCTTCGGTGATCCTCGCTAAGGGTTCGGCCTCGACCCACTTTGTAAAGTAGTCGATGGCCACTATCAAGAACTTTCGCTGTCCAGACACCGGCGGGAATGGGCCCAGAAGGTCCATCCCCCACTGGGCGAACGGCCAGGGAGCTGAGAGCTGGGAGATTGGGTTGGAGGGCTGCCGTTGCACCGTGGCGTGATGCTGGCACCGGTCGCACTTTTTCACGAAGCCAGCGGTGTCTTCCTTCATCGTCTCCCAGAAGTAGCCCTCACGGAGGGCCTTGTACGCCAATGCCCTGCCCCCCACGTGGTTCCCGCAGACGCCTTCGTGAATCTCCTGGAGCACGAGCTTGGCTTCCGTGGATCCTACACACTTGAGGAGGGGGTAGGAGTAGGATCTTCGATACAATTGCCCATCCATCAGGACGAACCGCACGGCCTTCTTTCTGATAAGGCGAGCCACCTCGCGGTCCTCCGGCAGGGTGCCACTGGTGATGTATTCGGCGTACTTGTCCATCCAGCTGGGTTCATGGCTGACCTGATGGACCTCCACCGGTGCCTCGAGGCTTGGGATCTCAAGGCGCTCCACATGAGCGCGGCCCAGCATCGAGTCCGGCAGGGTCGCCAGCCGAGAGAGAGTATCCGCACGGGCGTTCTCCCTGCGGGGGATATGGAAGATGTTGAAGCGCCAGAATCTGGACGCGCCCGCCTTGACGAGCTCCAAGTATTTCGCCATTTGGGGGTCATGTGCAGCATACTCCCCGGAGACCTGTCCCGCCACGAGCTGGGAATCGGTGAAAGCTCTGAGGTCAGTCACTCCCAGCTCGCGGGAGACCCTCATCCTGGCAAGAAGTGCTTCATACTCCGCTTGGTTATTTATCCTGGGGAATTCGAAACGGAGCGTGCATTCGGCGACGACCCCGTCGCTATTGGTAAGGATGAGTCCGGCTCCGCTCCCGCCGGAGTTCGAGGCTCCATCCACATGGAGGATCCAGGCGTCCTCTCCGGGCTCACCGGGGCCTATCTCCATCGGCTGGCCTGAGGGGCCTTCCTCGGGCTCCTTGCCCAAGCCTGCACATTTGACCAAGAAGTCGGCCAGCACATGTGCTTTCATGGCTGACCTTGGCCTGTACGTAATGTCGAACTCGCTGAGCTTCAGTGCCCACTTTGCTAATCGTCCCGAAATATCGAGTCGGCTGAGCATCGCTTTCAGCGGTTGATCCGTCAGGACAGCGATGGGGTGCGCTTGGAAATAGGGCCTGAGATGCTGGGCAGACACTATTAGCGCAAAAACGAGTTTCTCGGGCCGAGAATACCTGAGCTCCGCGTCGTGGAGAAGCTTGCTGGTATAGTACACCGGCCGCTGGACTCCTTGGCCATTGGTCCGAACCAAGACCGAGCTGACGGCTTTCGGGATGACCGCTAGGTAGAGGATGAGCTCCTCCCCCTCCTCGGGCCTGGACAGCAATGGTGGCGATGCGAGCATCCTTTTCAGCTCCTCGAAGGCCTTCTGGCATTCCTCGGTCCAAGCGAAGTCGTTCATCTTTCTCAGCACCTTGAAGAAGGGACGGCAGCAGTCTGCCGACCTGGAGATAAATCGGCTGAGGGCCGCAACTCGACCGGTGAGTTGCTGCACTTGCTTCTTGGAGGCGGGCGGCTCCATGTCCAGGATGGCCTGGACCTTCTCCGGGTTGGCTTCAATTCCTCTTTGGGTCACCATGAATCCTAGGAATTTCCCGGCGGAGATGCCGAAGGCGCACTTCACCGGGTTCAGCTTCATCTGATGACGTCGGAGGTTGCCGAATGTCTTTGCCAAGTCAGCCACGTGGTCCGAATCGGGTTTGCTCATTACCAGCATGTCGTCCACGTACACCTGCATGTTGCGGCCGATCTGGTCCTTGAAAATTCTATTGACCAGGTGCTGGTACGTTGCCCCTGCATTCTTGAGGCCGAATGGCATCATCCTGTAGCAAAAAGTCCCGCGGTCGGTTATGAAGGCGGTATGCTCTTTGTCCTCGGGCTCATCTGGATCTGGTTGTATCCAGAGAAGGCGTCCATGAATGACAGGAGGCGATGTCCCGAGGTGGTGTCGACCAGCTGGTTGATCTTTGGAAGAGGGAAGCTGTCCTTTGGGCAGGCTCGATTGAGGTCGGTGTAGTCCACACAGATCCTCCACTTACCACTACTCTTTCTTACCATGACCACGTTTGCTAGCCAGCTAGGATACTGGACTTCCCGCACAAAACCGGCGGTGAGGAGTTTCTCCACTTCCTCGTTGATTGCCTTCTGTCTTTCCATGGCGAAGCTCCTCTTCTTCTAGCAGACCGGGCGGCAGCTTGGGTCCACGTTTAACCTGTGCGTGATGACCCCGGGCGGGATGCCCGGCATGTCGGCCGCTGACCAGGCGAACACGTCAGCGTTCGCATGGAGGAACTCCAGCAGGCAGGTCCATTCTTCTTCAGGGAGCTGGGCCCCGACTTGCACCGTCTTCAGCGGGTCCGAACCGAGGGGAAAAGTCAGCAGGCGCTCCATGGGCTCTCCCTTGGGTTCCTTCTCTCTTAGGTCGAGGTCGTCGACATCGGGGGCGAGCTCGTGCCCCGGGCGCCCGGGACCGTCTGGAGGCAAAGCGGGACTGGCCGAGTCGTTCCCTTCATCTCCCCGAGCCCGGAAGGCATGGGGAACTGCACCAACAACCTTTTCGTGGAGATCGTGGCGTCTAGTTGGTTGAGCCTGGGATGCCCGAGAATGGCATTGTAAGGCGAGGGGAGTCTGACGACGGTAAACGTTATCAGGACGGTCGTCTGTCGGGGTGGGGATCCGGCGGTGACCGGGAGAGTGATCTCCCCTTCGACCCCCACGGAGTCCCCTGTAAAACCTACCAGGGGGGTATGTACCGGTCTCAGCTGATCGTGGGACAAGTTCATCCGAGAGAAAGCCTCGTAAAAAAGCACGTCAGCCGAGCTTCCACTATCCACCATGATTCGATGTACAGGATGCTTCGCGATGGTCATCTTGACCACCACGGCATCGTTGTTTACATTATCATTACCCTTCCCCTCCTCGGGAGGGATCACATTCTCCGGGTTCCCGACTTCCCGGGCTCTCTTCGCCGCTCGTCCGATCCCGCATGAGATCATGCCCATGGGCTTCTCCGTTGGGCGGTTATCGATTGCAGGAATGGGCGGTAAGGTCACGAGCGGCTGCCCCTCTGGGGGGGCCTCGTTCCTGACGAACTTCCAGCGATAGCCCCTCTTAATCAGCTCCTCGATCTCCCGCTTCAGGTTGTGACACTCCTCCGTGTCGTGACCGTGCTCGCGGTGGAACTGACAGTACTTCGATTTATCTCGGATGGCCCTCGGGTTCTGAGGAGGAGGTTGGTGGAGGTAGCGCTCGCCCTCGATTTCCATGAGGATCTTCGTCCAAGGTGCGAGGAGAGGGGTGAACCTCCGCTCGGGAGTGGCCTCGCCCCTCGGCCTTGGATTCGGGCGAGGGTCGGCAGATGGCCCGGGCTTCCGAGCTCCTGGGGTATCTCTCGGGGGTGGCCTCTTCAGAGTCTTCCCGTCCAACTCTCGACGGGTGTGATCGGCCTCCTCCGCTCGGATGTACTTATGGGCACGGAGGAGGAGCTCGGAGTACGTCCTGGGCGGCTTCTTGTCCAGGGAGTAGGTCAGGCGGGACGTCTTGAGCCCGCGCTTCAAAGCCAACATGGCGACGGGCTCGTCCAGGCTGTAGATTTCCAGGGCTGCGGTCTTGAACCGGGTGATGTAGTCCCGGAGCAGCTCCTGGTCCTGCTGGCGGATAGAAAAGAGGCTGTCCACCTCTCTTGGCACCTTTCCACAGGCGTCGAAGTGCGCCATAAACTTTCCTTCCAACTGGTGGAAGGAGCAAATGGATCCAGGCTCGAGGCGGGTGAACCAGACTCGAGCGGCCTTCCGGAGGGTGGCCGGGAAGGCGATGCATAGAAGGGCGTCGGTGGCCCCCTGGACCCTCATGAGAACTTTGTAGCTCTCCAAATGGTCCAGAGGGTCGGTGGTCCCGTCGTAGGGATCCACCTGTGGCATGCGGAACCGTTTTGGGATTGGCTCCGTCTAGATTTCTTCAGAGAAAGGGGACGGGAGCCGTAGCCCACCGGGTCCGCCGATGAGTTCTGCAGGTCGGCAAATCGGCGGGCGAACTCCGCTAGCTTGCGCTCATGCTCCTCCAGGCGCCTCTCAGCCTGGCGCCTAATGGCTTCGTCGGTGGAGTCTTCCACCGAGACTGCGGGTGAAGGGGGCGCCGATCGATCTCGGCGCGAAGTCAGGCCTCGGTGTCGCTTACTGCGATGCACCGTTTCGACCTCATCAGCCGGGGATCGATTCTCGTGATCCTCCGAACTGGAGTAGTTTCTTTTTGTGGGAGCTTGGTGGCTCCCACGGGGGTTGGAGACGGCCCTCGGGTGGGATGGCCTGCCCTGAATGGAGCGCAGGCTCCCACGCTGCCCCGCGGCCCGGGCCGCGGGGGTCCCTGGTTGCGACTGCGTGGCCAGGGATCACTGCTGATGCTGAAGCTGCCGGACCGCCGAGGTCAAGGTCTGCAGCTGTTAGATGACGGCCGCAAGGGGTCCGTCTGTTGAGGTAGGCTGTGGTGGAAGAGGAGGGGGAGCTGGAAGCTCCCTCTTCGGGCTGTGGCCCCCTTGAGGAGAGTGAACCTCCCCTACATGGCTGGTGGACGCCTCGCGCCCACGAGTGACCACCATTGTCAGAGAGCGCGATACCTGCAGAAAGCTAGCTCCCGCTAAGGGGTGTTGTCCTGCCCCCCCTTCCTGGCGCGCCAATCTGTTGCCGTTCTCGCCGCCGCGCCCGTGCCTCGGATCCGTGGATCCTCCCTGACCGCCTGGCGAAGGAACCTCCCTGGCTACGACGAACCTGCAAGAAGGGGTTAGGAGACCCTGGCCGGGGATCCCGGCGAGGGAGCTCCGACGGTCAAGTCAGTAGACGACGAGAAGGAACAGACTCTCCAAGATGGGCCCCCTAAGGGGTTCCAGACTTAGAGAATTTGCTAGTAAGAAAGGTGCTCTGGGGACCAGAAATTTGGCCGGGCCTCCTTGAGGAGCTCACGCCAAGCGATCCCCTCTCGGGACCTTGGATCTCACTCTCGGAGCGAGGCTTTTGGCCACTGCTTCTTACTTGTCCCCAACCTGATCGGCTTACCTTGTCGTCCCCAGCTTCCTTCCTTTTATCTCCTCTCACTGTTCGCCTGTCTTCTCCCCCTGGGAGGCTCCCCTCCCCCATCCCTTTCTCTTTCCCCTTTTGGTGAGGAGGGCCAGGTGGCTTTCCGACCTCGTCCGCCGAGCCCAACGGGAAAAAGGCAAAGACAGAAGAGGGGGGGGGGGGTGGCGCCGGTAAGGCGGCCGGTCAGACCTCGGGCCTAGTGAGAGCGCTCTCTTTCCCAAGTGTGGGCGCCATCCGTCTATGGGCCCTATTTTGTCAGAACCGCACCTCTCGATTGCGGGACCTGTCAGGCCGATGCAAATGGTATTTCGCTTGCCGCCTCCATCCGTACGGGACGCCGCCTGTGATGCGCACGGCCTGAGGGATGACCTCGGAGCCTGCGCCTCTTTCCTTGGGACCTTCTCTGTACGGGCGGCCTGACCTCGGCCGAGGTGGTCCCGTCTCCGGGGGCCACCTAGCGGAGGAGCGAAGGATCGGCCGACCTCGGCCTAGGTGGATCCCTCCCGGGTGGACACCTGGCGAGGTGGCAGGGGGTCGCCTGGCTTCGACCGAGGTGGGCCCGTCTCCGGGGGCCACCTGGCGAAGGAGCGAAGGATCGGCCGACCTCGGCCTAGGTGGACCCCTCCCGGGTGGACACCTGACGAGGTGGCAGGGGGTCGCCTGGCTTCGGCCGAGGTGGGCCCGTCTCCGGGGGCCACCTGACGAAGGAGCGAAGGATCGGCCAACCTCGGCCTAGGTGGACCCCTCCCGGGTGGACACCTGGCGAGGTGGCAGGGGGTCGCCTGGCTTCGACCGAGGTGGGCCCATCTCCGGGGGCCACCTGGCAAAGGAGCGGCCGACCTCGGCCTAGGTGGATCCCTCCCGGGTGGACACCTGGCGAGGTGGCAGGAGGTCGCCTGGCTTCGGCCGAGGTGGGCCCGTCTCCGGGGGGCCACCTGGCGAAGGAGCAAAGGATCGGCCGACCTCGGCCTAGGTGGACCCCGCCCGGGTGGACACCTGGCGAGGTGGCAGGGGGTCGCCTGGCTTCGGCCGAGGTGGGCCCATCTCCGGGGGCCACCTGGCGAAGGAGCGAAGGATCGGCCGACCTCGCCTAGGCGGACCCCTCCTGGGTGGGCGCCAGGCGAGGTGGTAGAGGAGCCCCGAACTGAGCTCGACTTCGGCGAGAGCAGTTTGTCTTGGGAAGCCGTCTGGCGGAGTAGCCTTGCCGAGCTTGGCCTCGACAATGTGGCGCTGACTCGGCCGGAGAAACCTCCACGTGGCTCGATCATATTTGGCGGTATCTGAGCCCGGCCACGTCATCGTCACGGCCGTAACACATAGTATGATTCATACTATTGAAAGTTTATATGATAGTGCATATTATCAAGTATGGTGCTTGCTATTGAAGGATTGTATGATTCTATGCTTGATTAGTTCAATCACATATTTGAAATGTGTTATATCCTAGTAACTGCTTCGGATTGTGTTAGTCACCATGGCCGTCCGGTCATAAGAGTTATTTAGGATTTCAAGGCCCTCTTTTTCCATTCAATGAGGTCTCCTATGGCATGTAGGGGTGCCGCTGTGGCCATATCCCATGAATAAGTGAAGTGAATGAATTCATATTACAATCATGCTTATACTCGAATGATGGAATGAATATCATGTCATATTTGTATGGTTATGAATACATTATGATGTCATAAATATTAGGTTTTATGATGTCATGAATGTTAGGTTGACATGATTAAGTCTATATTAGGATGTGGTAGAGACCATCAAAGCCCTCATAAAAAAATATATTTTGTCGTAGTGTAAGTTAATCATGATGCAAATCAGCTTAGGGTATGATCAGCCAATTGGTGTCTAAGCAAGTGGTTCTAGGAAGGTAAAGGGAATGAGGTTTTTAATTGGTTCCGTTGACTTACCTGGCTAATTTAATTGGTATCTAAGGAAAGCAACGAGGGGACCCCCTCACCCCTTCCACTTACTTGGCCAATTTAATCATATCTAGACCTTAAATTGGAATTTCTAATTGATTAAGCATAGTACAATTTGCCTTTCTTCATGCTAAGTCAAATTAATATCAAAAACTATGGTAGGTTTGTTGTGTATACACAAGGCCTGCTCTAGTATTTGGTATAAAATTTGTCTTGGTGCACCTAGTGCTTTATAGCATGACTGATAATGTTGCTTTGTTGTGTACATACAAAGATAACATTATTTAATCATGGCTATATGGAAATGAGGGGTTCGGCTAAACTAAGACATTATGGTTTATTGTGTATACACAAGGCTATAAGTGTCTTAGAGACAAAAAGTTAAGTTGAGAATTGCAAGGGATGCAATTGGAAAGGGTCATTTCCTACCCTTGAACTTATAAGTGTTTGTTGTGTACACATAACGCATTTATAAGGAATTAGGATCTCAACCCCACTAAGGAAGTCCTGGGATGGTTTCCCGCTTACCATAGTTGAGGGTTATGGTATTCGATAGAAAATAATAGGAGACACAATTAGATGCAAAAGTCCTTGTCTAATTATGAATATCATCATGAGTGGTCTTTTTATAGTTGTTCTTTACTTACTATAGATTATTATATTATGGATTCTACTCTTTCACTGTGGGGCATCTTAGATGCCAATAAGTTGACCAATCTGAATTATGTGGATTGGTTGAGGAACTTGAGAGTTATATTAGCTCAGGAGAAAATTGTCTATATCCTTGATACTCCTGACCTAGATCTGGTAGGAGAGGATGCTACTAACAAGGGTTCAAAGAGAAAAAGGAACCCTAAGAGTAGCTTCCAGAAAAGGAAAAAGGCAAGGAAGCCCTCTATTGATGAAACCTGCTATCATTGTGGAAAGCAAGGGCACTGGAAGAAGAATTGCAAGTTATATCTTGCAAATCAAAAGCAGAATGCTAGTAATGCATCAAAAATTTTGTACATGATACAAACAAACTTATTATTAAGTTCTTCAGCTTCTGATACATAGGTATTGGATACAGCATTTGGGTCTCATATCTGTAAGTCATTGCAGGGGTTACAGAGATCCAGAAGCTTGAAGGGTGACTTCGAGCTGTTTGGCATGAGTGGTAATCCCATTCATGCTGAAGCTATTGGCACCTATCTAATGTTATTGCCATTGGGCAATATTCTTGAATTAAAAGATTGTTACTATGTACCCAACATTATAAAGAATATTATTTCTATACCTTTGTTATTAAAACAAGGTTATGAAATAAATATTTCAAGCCATGGGTGCTCGATCTTCTTTTCGAAGAAGTTCTTTGGTTGTAGTACATTTGTTAATGGTCTTTTGATTCTATCACTTAATGATGAAGTTATGCTTGTTGAAATTAGGAAGAGAGAGATGATATAAATGTCACATATCTTTGGCATTGCCGTTTGGGTCATAACAATGAGTCTAGGATAAACAAGTTATACAAAGAAAATTTCTTTGAATCTTTTGATCTTGAGTCATTAGGAACTTGTGAATCCTGTCTCATGGGTAAGATGACCAAGTCTCCATTCACTGGACATAGAGATAGGGCAACTGAGTTATTAGGCCTGGTACACACAAATGTGTGTGGTCCTATAACAACCCAGGCCAGAGGAGAATACTCTTATTTTATCAATTTTATTGATGATTTATCAAGGTTTGGATATGTGTATCTTATGAAACACAAGTCCAAAGCCTTTGAAAAATTCAAAGAGTATCAAAGTATGGTTGAGAAACAAACTGGGCATAGTATTAAAACCTTTCGATCTAATAGAGGAGAAGAATACTTGTCTAGTGAATTTCTCGATCATCTTAAAGACAAAGGAATTCTCTTTGAATGGATCCCTCCAAATATGCCACAATTAAATGGTGTAGCAGAAAGGAGGAACCGAACCTTATTTTCAAGTAAGAGGTCTATTGGTCTTTCTGCTCCCTTTTAAATGCCGAGCACCCATTTTGCACCAAGAGTCCCATGCCATTTGGACTCTTGATATATGGTGCATAACATGTCCAAAAAATATCAGATAAAATCTGATAAATTTGTCCCACTTAGGACACAACCCAATTTAGGTCTCCCATAAATTGGTTAGTCCATTTAGCAACCTTTTAGACCCAATTCAATTGGGTTAGGAGATTAGGTCAGCCTACACATGCTAGTGTGCAATCTAGCGAACCAATTAGGATCCCATGATCTTAATTAAATTCCAATTGACTTCCTAGGTCAATTCCCTAATGTGTGTGACCCTCTATGTTCCACATCTTGCCAGCAGTAGGTCTAGGTCTGAGCCGATTCGATCCAATTGAATCCGATTGACCTAATTAGGTCAAATTGAGCTGACCTAAGTTGTCAATTCGAACTAGCTTTCGAATTGACTCATGAATTCACTCCAATTGATTCATAAAAACCCACAAGACATGATTGATATCTAGCAACATGTCATGCCTATCCAAAAGATGAAAAATTTGGTAGAAAGTACCAAAATATCCTTCAGCAAAACGTTACCGTTCAATTCAATCATTCGATCTCCCTGTATCCCGATTAAGTGATGGGCATGGATAAATATCAAACCCTAGCACTTAATCCTTTTGAATCTCAATTTGATAATGAAAACTCAACCGATGAATGATTAGAAACCCTATCTAATCTCATCCTGCTTTAGTCAAGGACTTCCTGAGTCATCATTTGAAGAGATCACACGAGATAACTTCTCCTTTTACTAGGAGTGATCGATTCCTTGTTGACCTACTCATTACCTTCATACACAATCCACCATATCCAGAAACACCCCGTACATGACTTAATTATCATGAATGAGTATGCACCAAAACATGGGTTCATGTGTACAAGATACTATGGTAGTCTCAGGTTTAAGGATCACATGCACAACTTCCACTAAGAGAACATTCTTTTGACAAGTAAGTAAGACTTCCATTTGATGTTCTCTTGTTGGATCAGTTTAGTGGACTCATAACCTAATGAGCACCCACATCCTTGTATTAGTGTCTCTACACAAGTGGTTGTGAGACCAACCACCCTCTCCATCGAGCATACATAGAATGTGCTAATCTTTTTGGATTTATCGATCCCCGAATCAATTATCCAACGACTAGGAACATTTTATATTAGGGTTTATAGGAACTTAGGTCTCACCATTATGATCTCCGTCATAACCCTAATTTCATTACCCTAACCTATGGGGTTCATCATAATCTTTATAAGATGCAGCAGTATGATGAATCAAAAGATGCCTTTTATTGATAAATAATATCATACATGAGTTGAAAGATCATAGAAATGCCCTTACAATGATTGGCTTTTAGGGTACTATTCTTTCACTGATATGGCGACATCCGCTAACGTGGAGCCGACGGACGGCCACGACGGCAAGAGACCCATCACCTAGGCAAGGCTACATGATGAAGAACCAAGGCGGACCACCTTGCTACGGTCTTCTCCTAGCCAAGGCAGGGCTCATTGGGCGGGCCCCCGTTTGATGTTAGCTCCCGGTCGAGGTCTAGTCCACCCCTTCAAGATGAGCCCTCCGATTGAGGACAACTCTCAATCAGGGTCGAGCTCATATTTCCAGAATGGACCACCCTACCGAGGTCAGCTCCTAGCCAAGACAGGGCTCATTAGGTGGGCCCCATGTCTGAGGTCAGCTCCCGGTCAAGGTCGAGTCCATGCTTCCATAATGAGTCACCCTGCCGAGGTCAGCTCCTAGCCAAGGTAGGGCTCACTGGGTGGGACCCCATCTAAAGTCAGCTCCCGATTGAGGTCGAGTCCATCCCTTCGAAGCAGACCCTCCTACCAGCAGGAGCGTGGGTTCCCACCAAAGGCGTAAGGAGGGGGAAATCCAGAATTCAAAACAAAGACCAGGGAATACCTAATCACACAGAGCCTCTAAGAGGTGGTGCATGTCCTGCCATGGGCATAGCCCCACTACGGCGTGCCGTGCACACGATCTGCATGATCCAAGCAACACTAGACTCCCAGCCTTATAGTGTGCTGACACGTTGACGATCGCACGACTGGGAGACTGTGACTTCCATAATAGGAAGCCTGGACCCTAGGCTCTAGACCCTAGGCACTGTGGTACCTGGATGGCCTCCTCAAAAATGGCAATATCTTGTTATGGCTCATGGCTTAAGTATAGAACCGGCTCAACAGAGAGGTGACAGTAGGCAACGAAAAGCCTCCTTTGAAGGAGAGAACTGGAAGCCAACAAAAAGCTACTCACCTATATAAGACCCACACAAAAAGGTAAGTAAAGGTAAGGGAAAAGAAGAAACAACAGAGACTCTTTCGATTTGGCATTATCTTATCTCTTATCACCCTTTTAACACGGAGAGTCCCCCAAGCTCTCTGCTATAGAGGTTTCTGTTCCCCTCGATCATCCCACTAACTTGATTATCAAAGTGCCTTTGCCAGAATCCCCGGTCCAAGGTTTTCTCTATCTTGCAGGACCCTCGAGTGAGCGAGAGAGCCGACCGAGAGGTGGAGAGCCAAGCATCCAGCAGGAACCTGACATATCATAGCTACGAGCCACGACAATCTTGGCAGCAACAACAGGACTCAATGATATCAAAATAGGACTCAATGATATCAAAAATAGGACTTAAAATAAATAAAAATCCCTAATAACTCTAGTTAGATAACCACAGAGGGTTGAGAAGTCTCTGCCTGATCCTGGTGCCCACACTAATTCTCCTGGGGTGGGAGGAACTCGACCCCGTCAAGTAAAGATTTGTTTGGCTCTGGTAGTGCTCAAGGAGGTCTGGATCGAGGCACTGCAAGTCCTCTCGGGTAATCCATGAATCATCAGATTTTGATCGACCTTGCCAATGGACCAGGTAGCGCTGATAGTCTTTTTTTCAGGTCAGATAGCTTGGTCGTCCAGGATACGCTCGATCCATTCTCCTCTCCCAGGTAAAATTAGAGGTGGACACTCAAGGTTGGGTTCGCTCACAAAGGATGGGGCAGGTCCAAATGTCTTGCTAGGAATCATTGCCGGCTTCCTATACTCAACTATGTCCGAGATATTGAAAGTTGAGCTAATGCCAAAATATGGGGGAAAATCAAGCACATAAGCATTAGGTCCTACTTTCTTTAACACTTTAAAGGATCCAGCTCTGCAAGCATGTAACTTATTAATGGTCCCTGGTGGGAACTGCTCAGGCCTAAGCCTAATCATTACAGAATCCCCTATTTCAAACCTTTGGCTTTCTTTCGAGAATTAGTGATGTTATTATTAGTGTTCAAGTGAATGCTAATGTCCTGATGCAGTTGCTGTGCAGATATTTGTGCAGGTGTGAACAGTGGGATTAGACCTAAGGGACTTTAGGATTGAAACCAGATAGCACCTCAGTATATATATTCACTTCATCCCTTATGCTAAGGATGTAGACCCAAAACTCAATCCACCTTTTAGGTTTCAAACTTAAGATTTTTTGGGAATCATAAAACTTGAAAGTTCCATGGTATGGGTACAGTAAGTTTCCTAGGGGCAGTAAATATTCTCTCCAGAACTGTAGGACATGAATTGCAGCATGGAAGTCTTTAGGATAGACATGGTTCAACAGGCTCCTATGCTTAAGAAAAATTAATGGCTTGTCTATCCTAACCACATGTTTGGCACTAGGGTGGTCTACAGGCACTAGTTCTAGAGTAGGCTGGGAATCCATTACTGGTGGAAGGTCATCAGGAAAGTCTTTAGGAAGCTTACCTGGAAAGTCCTCTAAAATAATATCAACTTCCTAGGATTGTTCCTTAGGGATTGGTTCTTGGACCTCCTCAATGGACAATTATGGTGAACCCCCACTCTCACCAACTATGTTTGATCCTGGCTCAGTTACTTTTTCTCCAAATTCTTTAGTGGGTTCAGGATCTAGTGTGGGCACCAGGGCAAAAAGAATCGATAGGTTGAACCCATATCCCTGTGGATCACCTATGAGTAAAATCCTGAACCCAAACCATTTTTATCATGTAAATATTTAATTTAAATTCTATTTTGGTTTAGTTAGAGTAAACCCTTTTTATCAACTGTAATTAGGGTTTGGTTTATCTTGGGATAAAACCCTTTTTACCAAGTTAAGTCGAAATCCCAATTGAGTCAAACCCTATTTACCCAATTAGGATTTAAATGGTCCAGTTTGAATTAGCCCTTATTACCAACTTTAATTGGGTTTTTATTTGCAAGCCTAATTAAGTATGGTTGGTTATTTATTTGAGTCATGTGATTTGTTATTTATTGAGTCCATGTAACTAGTTGAGTCATTGAATCCTGTATTATAAGAGGAGACCCAAGACAACATCCCATGTGCACCCGATTGAAGACCCATGTGATCCCATGTACTACCTCAAGACAATCCATGTGCCAGCACAAGTCACAACATCTTCTTGGCACCACCTTTTCAAAGATTTGGACATCAATACATGTCATGTTTGGATATGTTTTTGGGACAACACTGCTTGGCACTTCAACGAGGACAAGAGAACATGACATGTCTGAAAATTACTTGCCATTGGGACAACACACTTGCCATGTCACTTATGTTTGGACATCCCACATGCCATGTCTTAAATGAATTCCAAATTGGCACCCCTTCTTTTTAAGAGGTGTAAAGCAAAAGGAGTTCTCCACATTGGCGCCCCCACTCAAATTATTTCACACCAATTTAAGAAGAAGTCTGCCAAGCATTCTTTTTCATGCCAACTTCAAAGAGTTCTAGGAATTTTATTCATCCAAGAGAAGAAGGTTCAAAGGTTTTCTACTACAGAGTTTCAATCAAATAGATTGGAAGTTGCTTAAGTATCCAGAACTCAAGAGTCTCAGCAAAACTCTTGAGTCTTCTTCAATCCAGACTAAGGAGTCCACTCACGTGTAGATGTCTACATCATCCAGACTCTAGAGTCTAGCAAGCAAGGCCAAGTGATAGAGCATCTTGACCCTACATCAAGCCACATCACCAATCCATCACTTTGGATGAAAAAAATTCATGAATTTCATCCACTTTAATGAGAGTTCCAAATCAGCCAAGCAAGAGTCCTAGATGCCCAAAAGCAGGATTCTATGAGTTGTAGTCCAAGAAAGAAAAAGACTAGTAGTTGTATCCCTTACACCACTGGTTAGGGGTCTATAAATATCCCTCCAACCCCTCCTTGTAATCAATCAATTATTATTCATCAATAAAGATATGTTGTCGAATTTCCTTTGCTATGTGCATCATGGGGTGTGAGGCCCTTTTTCTTTGTTCTTCGGAACATCGCGGGGTGTGAGGCCCTTTTCCTTTGTTCTTCGAAACATTGTGGGTTGCGAGGCCCTAGTTATCCTACCGATCCAGCCAACCAGAAAATCCAAAATCCACCATTTCTAAACCTTCCTTTCCTTTCATTCTTTCTTTTTCTTTGATGCTTCTTAATTCATGATTTTCATTGTTGAGTATTACATGTGATTAGGAATCAAAGTCAAGTGTTCTTGCCTCAAAACCAGCTTCGTGCAGAAGATCGAAACCCAAGATCAAGTTCTTGAAATCCTTCCATGAAGATCTTGAGAGTTCTGTCAGATCTATTTCAGAGGAGCGATTTTTATTAATTAAACTAAAAACTTATTCCCTTCTCTTTAATTTCTGATTAGTTGAAAGTAAATCATAGTTTACGGTGGTTTTTCAACCACCAGGTCCTGCTTTCTAGTTACTTTGTAAGTTTACTTGTGCGGGTAGTTAACTAGGACTTGTTTTCTTTACTGTCTCTTTTGAGTCTTCCTTAAAAATCTAAAAAAATTATTCTCCACTATTCTCTGATAATTAAGCTTTAATTTTTTGTCCCGCATCATCTTTTGTCCCGCATCATCAAGTAACCTAATTTTAATTATTTTAGTTTGATTGCATATAGGGTTTCATCTTGTGTGTGCATCATCAAGTAACCTAATCTTAAGGGCACTTGAGCATCTCTGATCAAGATAGGAGCTCATCATCTATCCTGGGCCCACAACAACCTTCTTTGCATCCGAACCTAACCCTAATTAAAATCAATTGACTTAATTTCTTTAGTGAGCTAGGGACACCAATAGGTTGGGTTCCAAGTATTATGTGTAAGCTAGTGCACCCAATCCTTTCATTATCACTTAAATTTGGTGTCTAAGGCTAGAGGTCCAGAGGCAAACATCCTAAGTGGTTTCGTGGTTTTTAATTAGGACCCTGTGAGAGCAGGAGGAGCCTCCCACGACCCTACCTCTTACTTGGCTAGTGGACATGGTAATTACTGAATTGGTTGTAATTTGAGTTGACCCATTCTACTTGAGCTCTAGATCTAGGAAACCCTAGTCCGAGTCTTGTCTGTGTGTGTGCATTGCATGACAACTAGGTCAGGCACACCCTATTAGTTTCACCCAAATCCAACCCAATTTAATCATGGATCCCAATTTTGAGACCTTCCTTAGGACCATGACTAAATAATTTTTCTTAATGAACAATAAGTTTGACCGAATAGATGACCGATTAGAGAACCTAGAGAGGACCAGTAATGTTGCCTAGGTGGCTACCCAAGAGGGGGGTGAATTGGGAATTTTAAAAATTTTAAGCAAGTAATGTGCTATTACAAATTCCTTAGAAGGTGTTAGGTGCTATGACAGAGTTATAAGTTGCAGAAGCTAAAAAAGGAGTGAAGAAGCACAACACAAATACACCAAATTTATAGTGGTTCGGAGCAACCCAACTCCTACGACCACTACCTAAGATACCACTTGGGATTTCTACTATATTCACACCCGAATACAATAGGATTGTTTTGCAGAATCACAATCCAAAACCTCTACAGGATCACCAAAGAAAACCCAACATCCTTTGATTTTAATAGGCTCACCAAAAAAACCTAACTTGGTTTTACCAGGATCACCAAGAACCCAACACTTATTTTTTTAACAAGGCTCACCAAGAACCTATTTGGTTTTTCAACCGGGCTCACCAATAACCCAATAATTCAAAAATGAATTGAAAGAAATGCAACAAAAATGACAAACTCAATTTGTCGGATAGTTGCCGGTGCAACTTGATGGAAGTCCACTTGAATGCACTTGAATAAGCTTTAATTGCTTCAGTGGCTTCTTCCCAAAGTTGCTTCAAACTTCAAATCAGAGTTGGTGAAGTCTTGAAGTCTAGCTTGAATGCTCTTGTACTCTTTTGCTGTTGGTTGGTAGAATATTCAATGAAACTCTCTTTTCTTTTTAAGAACTCTCTTTTTTCTTCTCTTATCTTCTTTCTATTTTCTTTTGTCTTCAAGGAAATTCAAATCCTTCAAATATAAAGTCTTCCATCACCTCAAGGCAGTTAGAAATGTTTTTGACCATTGGGATGTGACTTGTGACCGTTGGAGCACTTTTTGGTATTCAAAAATAAATTCTAGAACTAGCCATTAGATACTTGGAAATGGCATTCGAGTCGGCTCGGATTCGTTCGAGTTGGCTCGGATCCTTCGAGTTGATAGGTCGAGTTGCCAAATCTTTAGTGCAGTCGGGTCTTTGTCTCAGGGCGCAAAACATCACTCTGGATGAGTCGGCTCTTGATAGCTTGGATCATCTCAAATTTCTTTCTTTGAAAAACTTGAACTCAAGGAGTCGGCTCTTTTCAGCTTGGGTCATCTCTTCTTCTCAGGTTCAGAAATCCTTACTCTGGAAGAGTCAGCTCGATGCAGTTCGGGTCGGCTCGCTTTCTCAGGCTTTCAGAATTAGTTCTAGTAGAGTCGACTCTTTCTAGTTCGGGTCAGCTCGCATGGCTGTTCTCAGAAATCTTCATAAATTGGAATCTGGAAGAGTTGACTTGGACTGATTCCAGTCGACTTGGATTCATTAGAGTCGGCTCGGTTACCTTCGAGTTGGCTCATATTGCTGCGTTCCAGAATCCTTGCTGCGTGCCAGTAAGCGGAGTCAGCTCTTCAACAGGTTGGGTCGGCTCGAGTATCTTCTTCAGGATTTTTATACTTGAACTTAAAGAAAAAACTCTTACCAACTCTTTACATTTTCAAGCATACCAACTCAAAACTAATTTCAAGGCACACACACACAGAAATAACCCTTTTTATATGATTTTTTTCTTAGCTTTTTCATTGGGTTCTTCTTTACAAAAACACATTACAATACAACTCAAACAAGAAAATAGAGGTGTAGGAGTTGAAGTATGAACATTTAATCTATCCTACAAAAACTTGTAAAACACTTGAAGAGTTGTCAGAAATAAATATACATGCTCCAATGTTCGGTTATCATCAAAATCACTCATGGGGTCAAGAATCTCTACCTTTTTGATGATGACAAAATTCTGGGCATGAAAAATTCTTTACACTTTACATGTATGATAGTATTTAAAAGTTAAATATTCACATGTATCAGAGATAATTAGATTTGAAAAAGAAAAACAAAGCTCAAGAGATGATATCATTGTATATCATCAAAGTATTAAACTTTTCATGTTTCGTAATATTATAATTAGCGCAAAATATGGAGTATCAGAGAATAAAAAAATAACAATAGCAATCAAAGCATTAAGATTAATTTGAATATCAATCAGAGCAAAATGATTCAAAAGAATCTCCCCCTTTCTCTAGTTTTTAAAGTAATTTAAGCAATACTATCATTTTTGTGCTCCCCCTTTTTCATTCTTTTTATACACTTTAAGAATGGTTGGTAGGAAGCTCAACATATATACTAATTTCCCATTTATTATATTCTTTTCATATTTCTCCCATTTTTCTCTCCCATTTTTCATATTTCTCCCCCTTTTTGTCAATCAATCAAAAAGGTGGTTTCAAATAAAACTCAAATTTTAAAATAGATTGAGAAGGTCTTTAATATTTGTTTGAGATAATTTCACATTCTCAAATTTGAAATTCTAATTAAAATCTCATCATAGTTTTATCATATTATATAACAACAAATGAAATTGCTAAAGAAACTTTCATTTCATTGATAAGTTTGGCATACAAAGTAAAAAAGAAAGTACATTGCAGTTGTAAAAGATAACATGTAGATCATTAACAAAAGACTACACCCAAGAGTCTAATTAATTAAACTATTCTTCTTCTTCAGTTGAAGAAGAAGAGCCTACCTCTATAACCTTATCAGAGGCCTTAGTTTTCAGGGGTTTAAACCTTAAATCTCTGAATCTAGTTCTAACAGGGGCTCTAAAAGTCTTAGTCTTTTTGGTTTTGGTTTCTTTGTTGGTCTTAATAGGTTTGGGTGGATTAGATGAAGGCATAGGAGCAGGGAAGTCAAGTGACTCCTTGATGATCTGTTCAGGAGCATCTTCAGTGGGAATAGTTTCCTTTTGCAGTACGATGCTTCTTATCTCTTCCTTGAAGTCCTTCATTTCTCTTTCAATTTTCTGCTGGTGAAGCTTTTGTTCAGACCTCAAATCCTGCAAGCTGATGTCAACTGATTTTCTTATTTCTTCAATTGTAGAATTCATGTGATCTGTTAATAGATTTGAAATTATTTCCATCTTTTGAAATATTAACTTCTTGAGATCAGATGGAGTAATCCTAGTGCCTTCAATCCTTTCTTCAGCAGTAGCTTCATCATCTGAAAAGGTAGCAGCAACTTGACTAGGCATCCTTTTTATCCATATTCCTTCTTGTAGCTTGTAACCCATTCTTTTCAATGAATTGAAGGAGTAGATATCAAAATGATGTAATGGCTTGCCTATTTCATTGGTTAAGTCAACTGCTGCTTCTTCAAACAACAGAGTGAAAACCATATCGTAGGGTAGACAGGCTTTGACTTTTCTTGCTACTTCAGTCATCTGAATCATCATTATATAAGGAAGATTGAGAGGCCTTTCTTCAATCAAGTGTCACATAAAGATCATGTCTTTCTCACTGACCCAATCAAAGCGGCCAGTTCTGGAAATAAAAATCCTGTTGATCATGCTATGCAGAAGCCTCATTTCCTTTGATAGTAAATTTGCTTGTACATGCTGGACTGTGCTCACATCTTCTTTTTTCAAAATCAGTTTTAAAATATGTTCCTTGTTCGGTTGAAGAAGTTTAGTGGCACCGTTCATAGGCACTTGCAGCAAATTGCCTAATTTCTCTTCATCCACTATTACTACTTTTCCTTTGACAGTAGATTTCAAGTGAAATTCCTTGATAATAATGTTTTCATAAAAAATCTGTACTAGTGAAGGGTACGTTAAGATGTCCAAGGAGCAGAAGTGCTTCCAGCCTTGACTCTCTATCCAATTTCCAATTTTCATTCCCATTTTTTCTAGGAATGCAAAGTTGATTCTTCTTCCGCAAGTGACAGGTCGGTTGACAATTGAGACATGCTATTCAGGAGCAGGAGTTTCTTCATCTTGATGCATTGGAGCAGATCTTTTTCTCTTTTTCCCTTTTTCTTTTGCATCTTTACTACGAGCATTTGATTCACCGATATGAAGAACCTTCTTCGCAGATCTTCGAGAAACCATTGCAGATGGATTAAGGAATTTTAGGCTCTAGGGAATAATTTTTGAGAGTTTGGTAAAGTTTCCGAGAGAAGTGGAGTGAGTTTAAAGTAAAGTGAGAAAAATGAAGTACTTAGAAAAGACAGTTCAGAACTACCTAAATAGCGATTTCTTGACTTTCTAGTCACCTCGCCCAACCCTAGAAATATCTGAGTCGGCTCGACCAGAGCGAACTCAGAGCAATTAGAACATCGAGTCGGCTAGGTGAAGACTTAGTTGGCTCGACCAGAGAGATATGTAGAGAACTCAGACATTCGAGCTGGCTCGACCAGAGCAAGATTGCTCGAGTCGACTTAAACAAAAACTTTCTACATAAAATCAAATGATTCAGAAATTGAAATTGATATAGTTGAAAGTTCAAGGAAAGTTGTTCAAGAAATCATGAATAATTGTAGGAGGTTTTCTCAATAATTTTTCCTTAACTTTTGAGGGAAATTAGGTTAACTAGATTTAGATAGGATCACAAAGCCCTAATTCTCCTCTAAGCAATTCAAATCTATCCTAATTCAGTGTCTTAGTAAAGATGTCAGCTAATTATTTTTCAGTTGGGATAAATTCTAGTTCGATGTCACCATTCAAAACATGGTCTCTAATAAAATGGTGTCTAATCTTTATGTGTTTAGTCCTAGAATGTTGAATAGAATTTTTGTTAGATTTATAGCACTTGTGTTATCACATTCGATAGGAATTTTGCATTGTGTAACACCAAAATCTTCTAGTTGTTGTTTAATCCACAATACTTGTGCACAACAACTCCCTGCAATAACATACTCTGCCTCAGCAGTAGATAGTGCTACCGAGTTTTATTTTTTGCAGTGCCATGAGATTAAATTTAATCCTAGAAATTGACAAGTATCACTAGTGCTTTTTCTATCAACTTTATAACCAGCAAGGTCAGCATCAGAGAATCTAATTAAATTTAAAGATGATTCTTTTGAAAACCACAGACCTAGATTACTTGTGCCTTTCAAGTATTTAAAAATTCTTTTAATAGCAAGCATATGTGTTTCTTTAGGATTGCATTGAAATCTAGTACATACACATACACTATACAAGATATCTGGTCTACTTGCGGTTAAATATAATAAAGATCCAATCATACCTCTATATAACTTTTGATCAACATTGGATCCACTTTCATCTTTGTCCAATTTGCAAGATGGGCTCATGGGTGTGCTCATTTGTTTGCTTGTCTCCATGCCAAATTTCTTCATTATTTCTTTAGTGTATTTGGCTTGGTTGATGAAGATTCTTTCCTTTGTTTGCTTTACTTGAAGTCCAAGAAAGTAATTAAGTTCACCCATTAAACTCATTTTGAATTCTCCCTGCATCAGCTTAGCAAATTCTTCACAAAAGCTTTCATTAGTTGCACCAAAGATAATATCATCAACATAAATTTGTATAACTAATATATCATTATCTTTCTTTTCAATGAAAAAAGTTTTATCAACATTTTCTCTTGAAAAATCATTTTCAATCAAGAAAGTGCTAAGTCTATCATACCAAGCTTTAGGGGCTTATTTCAAACCATATAAAGCTTTGTTCAATTTAAATACATGATTTGGAAAAGCATGATTTTCAAAGCCTAGTGGCTGTTCTAACAAAACTTGTTCAGAAATAAATCCATTTAGAAAAGCACTTTTGACATCCATTTGAAAATGTTTAAAGTTCATGTAGCAAGCAAATGCAAGAAGTAATCTAATGGCTTTTAGTCTTGCTACGGGTGCATAGGTTTCATCAAAATCAATACCTTCTTCTTGACTATATCTCTTTGTCACTAATCTAGCTTTATTTCTAGTTACATTTTCTTATTCATCTAGTTTGTTCCTATAGACCCATTTGGTTCCTATAATTGGGTGGTATTTAGGTCTATCAACTAGTGTCCAAACCTTATTTCTTTCAAACTGGTTCAGTTCTTCATGCATGGCTAACATCCAGTTTGGATCAGTTTCAGCTTCTTCTAAACTGTGTGGTTCAATTTAAGATACAAAGGCTAGGTAGTCATGTGCATCTCTATGTGCTGACCTAGTCCTAACACCATGAGAAGGATAACCAATAATTAAATCTTTAAGATATGAAGTTACATACCTCCATTCCTTTAATAAATCAGCATGATCCTTGCTTACCATTTCTTCTCCTTCTTCAATTGGTCTTTCTTGAATGCTTATGTCTTCCATCTCCTTTTGAATGGTACCTGCATCATTATCAATATACTTATCTTTTCTAGATAGTGAAGGGTTAGTTTCATTAAAAATAACATGCATTGACTCTTCAACAGTAAGAGTCCTTTTATTAAAAATCATATATGCTTTGCTATGAAGTGAATAACCAAGGAAAATAGCTTTATCAGATTTAGCATCAAATTTTTCTAGATTATCCTTATCATTGTTAAGCATAAAGCATTTGCATTCAAACACATGAAAATAATTGATATTGGGTTTCTTTTCATTTCAAAGATCATAGGGGGTTTTCTTTAAAATAGGACGGATCAAAACACGGTTTAAAATATAACAAGCAGTGTTCACCGCTTCTGCCCAAAAGAACCTTGGAAGATTACCTTCATACAACATTGTTCGGGCCATTTCTTCTAAAGTCTTATTTTTCCTCTCTACAACACCATTTTGTTGCGATGTTCTAGGAGTGGAGAAGTTGTGATCAATGCCATTTTCAGTACAATAATCATTGAAAATTAATTTTCAAATTCAGTGCCGTGATCACTTCTAATTGAAATTATTGAGAGATTTTTCTGATTCGAAATCTTTTTGTGAGATTTTCTAAACATTTTGAAAGTTTCATCTTTATGCGCAATAAACAAGACCCATGTAAATCTAGAAAAATCATCTACAATCACAAGGGCATATTTCATACCTCCTAGGCTTGTGGTCCTAGTTAGTCCAAATAAGTCCATGTGAAGTAGCTCTAAAGGTCTAGACGTTGAAATCATATTTTTTGATTTAAACCTCCCCCTAGTTTGTTTACCCATTTGGCATGCATCACACATATGATCAAAATCAACTTTAAATTTAGGCATGCCTCTAACAAGATTTTTGGAAATTAACTTGGCAATAGTATGCATGTTAGCATGACCTAATCATCTATGCCATAATAAACATGACTCCTTGGTCTTAGCATTCATTGCTACTAGACTGGAGCTACTGGACATGGCTAGATCATTTAGATCTACCACATAGATATTTCCAAGTCTATAGCCAATGAATTTGTTGCTAGAATCAAGAGAGTTAGTTACTATACATATAGATGATTCAAAGATAATTTTGAAACCTTTATCACATAATTGACTAATACTCAATAAATTATGCTTCAATTTATCTACTAGCAGCACATCTTCAATGAAAGTACAGGGGGTTATTTTGATCTTATCAATTCCGATTATTTTTTCCTTGCCATTGTCTCCAAAAGTAACCATACCTCCTTCCTTCATTTCCAGGGTGATGAACTGATCCTTATCACCCGTCATATGCCTTGAATAGCCGCTATCAAGATATCATCTTTTCTTCATTTTCTGGGCTGCAAGAATTCCTGCAAGAGAGTCAAGGAGTTCTTTTAGGTACCCAAGCTAACTTGAATCCTTGCAGGTTAGCAGAGGTGGTTCCTTTGGGAACCCAAATTTTTCTTGATGTATTATGGATATTTCTAATAATATTGCAATTGAAAGCTTTATGTCCTAATTTCTTGCAAACAAAACATCTGATTCTATACTTTGAAATTCTAGATGCATGAAATGTAGAGATAGCAGGTTTTAAATTTGAATTCTTGGAAACAAAATCCTTTTGTTTCATAAAAGTAATAGCTGAAATATAATTTGAATTTGAAGCATTAAAACCTATTCTAGCTTTATTACCAGAAATTCTTTGATCTTTAAGAATTAACTCAAGCTTGTTAGAAGATAAAGTTAATTTTTCAACAAGTGGCTTGAGTTTTTCAACCTCCTTTTTTAGCTCATTATTTTCTTTCAATAAAGTATTATTTTTGCTATCAAACTCACTATTCTCGGTTTTCAAAACTTTACATTTTTTAGAAAAGATATGAAGTTCTTTTTGCAGTAAAGAATTCTTTTCTGAAATTTCTTCTCTTTCTTTGAGTAAAGAATCATTGATATGCTTTAATGATCTAATCTTTACTCCTGTCTTTTTAAATTCAGATAAAAGATCATGAAATGCAGAATTTAACTCATCAAATATAAATTCAATTTGTGTATCGGGAGAATTTACCTCATCCTCGAGACCCATTAGACATAGGTTAGCTGTTTTCATGGTCTCTTCTTCTTTAGTCGAAGTGGAGTCTTCACTGTCGCTCCACGTGGTAACCATTGCTTTCTTCTTTTTCTTTTTAAAAAATTTCTTTAGTTGTGGATAGTCCGGAGGAATGTGTCCCAGTTTCTTACATTCATAGCAGGTGGGGACTTGTTCCTTATCTTTTTCTTTGTGCTTGTCTTTTTCTTTTAAATGCTCTCATCGCTTATAGAATTTTCTGTTATATCTACCTTTCTTCTTTCCCATAAACCTTCTGAATCTCCTCACAACCATTGTAATGTCTTCATCTTTAAGATCATCTTTGGAGGAGGAGGAGTCATCTTCAGTCTCTTCATCATCCTTTGATTCTAATACAGCCTTGAATGCAATTTTTTTCTTCTTTTTCTGATCATCATATGTTCTATGCTGCATTGCTAGTTCATGTGTGATGAGAGATCCCATTAATTCATCCATTGATAGAATGTTCAAATCTTTAGCTTCCTAGATGATAGTGACTTTAGGATCTCATTTGTCAGGAAGTGATCTCAAGATTTTCTGTACTAAATCAATATTTGAGTATACCCTGCCAAGACTTTTCAAACTATTAATAATATCTGTAAATCTAGTGTACATGGAAGAAATACTTTCATTAGGCTCCATCTTAAACAATTCATAATTATGCACTAAAATATTTATCTTTGAAGTTTTCACTTGTGTAGTTCCTTCGTGGGTCACCTCAAGCTTATCCCAAATTTTTTTTTGCTGAAGAGCAAATGGAAATTCGATTAAACTTGTTCGAATCCAAAGCATAGTAAAGCAAGTTCATTGCTTTGGCATTCAATTCTCCTAATTTCATGTCATGTTCATCCCAGTCCTCTTCAGGCTTAGGGACATCCATGCCATCAACTTTAGTCATGGAGATACTTGGCCCTTTAAGAATGACCTTCCACAATTAAAAATCAATAGCTTGGATATAGATTTTCATTCATGCTTTCCAATATGCATAATTTGTTCCTGTGAACAATGGAGGTCTATTAGTTTACTAGCCTTCCACTAGAGATATACTCATGGGATGAGCCATCAAACTTTACTCTAATGTATTCAGAGACACTGCTCTATACTAGTTGTTGCCCAGGTGGCTACCCAAGAGGGGCGTGAATTGGGAATTTTAAAAATTTAAAGCAAGTAATCTGCTATTACAAATCCTTTAGAAGGTGTTAGGTGCTGTGACAGAGTTATAAGTTGCAGAAGCTAAAAAAGGAGTAAAGAAGCACAACACAAACATACCAAATTTATAGTGGTTCGGAGCAACCCAACTTCTACGTCCATTATCCAAGATACCACTTGGAATTTTCACTATATTCAGACCCGAGTACAGTAGGATTGTTTTGCAGGATCATAATCCAAAACCTTTACACTTTGGTTTTACGGGATCACCAAAGAAAATCCAATATCCTTTGGTTTTAACAGGCTCACCAAAGAAACCTAACTTGGTTTTACCAGGATCACCAAGAACCCAACACTTGGTTTTTTAACAAGGCTCACCAAGAACCTATTTGGTTTTTCAACCGGGCTCACCAATCACCCAACAATTCAAAAATGAATTGAAAGAAATGCAACAAAAATGACAAACTCAATTTATCGGATAGTTGCCGGTGTAGCTTGATGGAAGTCCACTTGAATGCACTTGAATAAGCTTTAATTGCTTCAGTGGCTTCTTTCCAAAGTTGCTTCAAACTTCAAATTAGAGTTGGTGAAGTCTTGAAGTTTAGCTTGAATGCTCTTGTGTTCTTTTGCTGTTGGTTGGTAGAATATTCAATGAAGCTCTCTTTTCTTTTTAAGAACTCTCTTTTTTCTTCTCTTATCTTCTTTCTATTTTCTTTTGTCTTCAAGGAAATTCAAATCCTTCAAATATAAAGTCTTCCATCACCTCAAGGCAGTTAGAAATGTTTTTGACCATTGGGATGTGACTTGTGACCGTTGGAGCACTTTTTGGTATTCAAAAACAAATTCTAGAACTAGCCATTAGATACTTGGAAATGGCATTCGAGTCGGCTCGGATTCATTCGAGTTGGCTCGGATCCTTCGAGTCGATAGGTCGAGTTGCCAAATCTTTAGTGTAGTCGGCTCTTTGTCTTAGGGTGCAAAACATCACTCTGGACGAGTCGGCTCTTGATAGCTTGGGTTGGCTCGAACTTCTTTCTTTGAAAAACTTGAACTCGAGGAGTCGGCTCTTTTCAACTTGGGTCGGCTCTTCTTCTCAGGTTCGGAAATCCTTACTCTGGAAGAGTCAGCTCGATGCAGTTCAGGTCAGCTCGTTGTCTCAGGCTTTCAAAATTAGGTCTGGTAGAGTCAGCTCTTTCTGGTTCGGGTCGGCTCACCTGCCTGTTCTCAGAAATCTTCAAAAATTAGACTCTAGAAGAGTAAGCTCGGATTGATTCCAGTCGACTCGGATTCATTAGAGTCGGCTCGGTTACCTTCAAGTCGGCTCGTATTGCTGCGTTCCAGAATCCTTGCTGCATCCCAGTAAGCAGAGTCGGCTCTTCAATAAGTTGGGTCGGCTCGAGTATCTTCTTTAGGATTTTTACACTTGAACTTAAAGATAAAACTCTTACAAACTCTTTACATTTTCAAGCATACCAACTCAAAACTAATTTCAAGGCGCACACACACAGAAGTAACCCTTTTTATATGATTTTTTTCTTAGCTTTTTCATTGAGTTCTTCTTTACAAAAACACATTACAACACAACTCAAACAAGAAAACAGAGGTGTAGGAGTTGAAGTTTGAACATTTAATCTATCCTATAAAAACTTGTAAAACACTTGAAGAGTTGTCAGAAATAAATATACTTGCTCCAATGTTTGGTTATCATCAAAATCACTCATGGGGTCAATAGGTAAGACCTGTCCTAAACCTAAACTTGAGACCCCATGTCTTACACCTCCCAACCCTAGGATGGCCCCTTGCCATGACCCAATCTTGGATCTTAGTGCAAGGAGATCCAATTATGATTCTATAAACCAAGATGAGAGAGCCACTAGGAACTTTAGGTTAGAAACACCTACCTTTGATGGTAATCTTGATCTTGAGAATTATATTGATTGGGAAGAAGGTATGGATCTATATTTTGAGAGGGAACTAGTGTCTGATAAAAGAAAGTTTAAGATTGCTAAACCCAAATTAGTACGCCAGGCTATAATTTATTGGGATGATGTTGAAAGAATGATCAGACGAAGAAGAGACATACCCATAACTACTTTGAGTGACATGAAACTTAAACTTAAGAAAAAGTTCCTACCCAGATCATATGAACCCAGTTCCTATGCACCCAGATCTTTTGAACACAGCTCCTACGTACCCAGATCCATGACTTATAGATCTGAGCCCATATCCTATGAGCCCAAGGAGCCCAAGTCTATCAAACTGAATCCACTAAGATCAGTGCACCTAGTCTGAACCTCTGAATCAGTCCACCTCCACTTAGTCGACCAGAACCCCATAGGATTAGCACCTTTGAGTGCAAGCCAAGTCTTAGTCAGGTACCCCTTAGTCGACCCACCCCTGCTATCCCAGACACTCATCAATTTTTCCTTAACCGACCTACTCCTACTACCCCATTGGTTCATTAGGATGACATTGAAGAAGAAGTGTATGAAGCTAATGTGAACTTAGTGGATGAGTATGAGAGAGAAGAAAAAATACATATGGCCAACCCAGAATGAGCTGACCCAGTAGACACCCAGGTTGAAGCCAGCCTAGAGTTAGTTGTCCATGACCATACCTTGACTAAAATTGTACTGGTAGGACCCCTAGAAAAAGAGACCCATAAGGAGCCTAACCCTCTTGCTAGGACCTTACCTGAGAAAATATTAGAAGAGAGTCAAACCCTAGAGCCGAGTCCTGAGATTCACGAATCTGAAGTAATTAGTGAGGACTTGACTTATTTAGTTCAGTACCCTCAGGAAGACTTCACCCCTGTAGTTTTCATTGGAGATCTCTTCCCTGAGATTAGTGACCCATTCTTCTATAGGGCAGACCCTGTAGCTATACCTCAAACCCTTAAGGTCAACCCCATTAGTCTAGGACTATTCCCTGAAAACCCTTCTTATTTCCAGTCTAACCATGGATCCACTTCTTACTTCCTACCTTTTCCTGATGTTTCCAATGTTTATAGAACCATTAGTTTACATTTTGTTGAAGTTAGTATGTTTCATTAGTCCTTAGATCCTGTTAGACTTGCCACTTATTTCTAGAGAACCTTATGGCATCTATTAGGAGTGCATGTTAAATTTTCATCTGCATGTCATCCATCGACCAAGGGTCAAGCATATAATTGAAATTAAGGACTTAAAAAGATAAAATAATAATAATAAATAAATAAATAAATTTCCTTCACTAGTAATGCATAGTGAGTCTATTAGACATTTGTAGAGTCATATACATAATACATTAAAGAATTGTATAAGAATCATATGGCTAATTCTAAAAGAAGACTCAAGGAGTACAAAGAAGGAGACTTTGTTATGGTTCGATTATGACCTGAATGGTTCCCACCTGGAACCATGAAAAAATTGCATGCCCGTAGTAGTGGACCATACAAAGTAATTAAGAAAATTGGACCTAATTCCTACATGCTTGAATTGCCACCTGAACTAGGCATTAGCTCTACTTTCAATGTTTCAGACCTTATCGAGCATAGGGGCCAACGTTGATTCCTAGTGAGCCATTTGGGCCTAATCCAGTCCTTGAGAGTGAACCAACCTAAGTGTGTCCACCTGCCATACCACCAGCTCGGAGAGACAAGATCGAGCGGATCTTGGATGACAAGATCATCGCTACCTGGAGTAAAGATTACCAACGATATCTGGTTCATTAGCAAGGATGACCTAAATCTGATGATTCTTGGATCACCAGATAGGACTTGCAGAGAGTTGCCCCTAACTTACTAGAATATTATAATAGTAGAGTTGACCCATACTCGACAGGGTCGAGTTACTACCACCCGGGGAGAATTGGTGCGGACACCAAGGCTAAAAGAAATCGACAGGTTGAATCCACATCCCTGTAGATCATCTATGAGTAAAACCCTGAACCCAAACCCTTTTTATCATGTAAATATTTATTTTAAATTCTATTATTTTGGTTTAGTTAGAGTAAACCCTTTTTACCAACTGTAATTACGATTTGGCTTATCTTGGGATAAAACCCTTTTTATCAAGTTGAGTCGAAACCCCAATTGAGTTAAACCCTATTTACCCAATTGGGATTTAAATGGTCCGGTTTGAATTAGCCGTTGTTACCAACTTTAATTGGGTTTGTATTCACAAGCCTAATTAAGTATGGTTGGTTATTTAGTTGAGTCATGTGATTTGTTTTTTTATTGAGTCCATGTAACTAGTTAAGTCATTGAGTCCTGTATTACAAGAGGGGACCAAAGACAACATCCCATGTGCACCCGATTGAAGACCCATGTGACCCCATGTGCTAGCTAAAGACAACCCATTTGCCAGCCCAAGTCATAACCTCTTCTTGGTGCCACCTTTTCAAGGATTTGGACGTCAACACATGTCATGTTTGGACATGTCTTTGGGATAACACTACTTGACACTTCAACGAGGACAAGCATACATGACATGCCTGAAATTTACTTGCCATTGGGACAACACACTTGCCATGTCACTTATGCTTGGACATCCCACATTCCATGTCTTAAATGAATTCCAAATTGGCGCCCCTTCTTTTTAAGAGGTGTAAAGCAAAAGGAGTTCTCCACATTGGCACCCCCACTCAATTATTTCACGCTAATTTAAGAAGAAGTCGGCCAAGCATTCTTTTTCATGCCAACTTCAAAGAGTTATAGGAATTTTATTCACCCAGGAGAAGAATGTTCAAAGGTTTTCTACTACAAAGTTTCAATCAAACAGGTTGGAAGCTGCTTAAGTATCCATAACTCAAGAGTCTCACCAAAACTCTTGAGTCTTCTTCAAGCTAGATTGAGGAGTCCACTCACCTGCAGACATCTACATCATCCAGACTCTAGAGTCCAACAATCAAGGCCAAGTGATGGAGCATCTTGACCCTACATCAAGCTACCTCACCAATCCACCAATTTGGATGAAAAAAATTCATGAATTTCATCCACTTTAATGAGAGTTCCAAATCAGCCAACAAGCAAGAGTCCCGGATGCCCAAAAGTAGGACTCTAGGAGTTGTAGTCTAAGGGAGAAAAAAACTAGTAGTTGTATCTCTTTAACCACTAGTTGGGGGTCTATAAATACCCCTCCAACCTGATGTAGAACGAAAGCTCTGATACCAAAAATGATGCAGAACAAAAAACAAAGAAGCGTATGTGGAAGTAAAATTAAGATTAATTCTTTTTTTTTTTTTATATATATTTCAGAAATTGGCTTCAACTCAAAGTAAAGCTAAACTACGTTGAAGGAAACTAGGTAAGGATTGAAAGCACAGTTTAGAAGAAACTAAATTATCAGAGTAGTTCAGAAGTAACGGATCGCTGGGGGTTGAGAAACTCCCAGACCTAGGGTTTCGCTCTGAACTTTCAACAGAACAGAAATAGAGAGAAGAGATGGTTTACTAACCAGACAGTGATCTTCTCAGGATTTTGGTGGAAGAACTCTCTCGAGCAGATTGTTGGATCCTCGGATTCGGCTATCTTCGCAATGGATCCTCCAATACTGGCCTGTGGTTTGGTCGGCTTCTCCTAGACTCAAGATCTGGGAAAGAAGAGGAACAAGTGATGGAATTCAGAAACTCAAGAAAAGATTTTACCAGGTTGAAGAACTTGAAAGCCGAAGTTGCTGAAATCAGGATTCTCCTGGAGGCCGATCTGACTTCCTCTTAGAATTGTTGTAGATCTGCAATATCTGGACTGGGGCTGGATGCTGGTGGTCGGCCTGGACTTGGAGATGGTGGCCGTGAGAAAGGAAATAGACTAGGGCTTGGTGGAAAGAGAAGGGTGATGGTGGCTAGGGTTTGGAAGTGGAGTGGCTAACCTAGGGTTTGGGGTTTTGGAGATCTCTCACCTCCTCAAGGTTCCAGGGGAACCCGGATTTACTCCCTCACGGAGCTCAACACCTGGAAGCAAGTGCGGAAAAGAGAAAACACAAGTTTGCTCATAAAAAAAATTCTTTCATTCATCTGATTTTTTTAAACTTACAAGAGGGGTTTAATTTATAAGGCTTTACAAGGGAGGAGGGTTTCACATCTTCCCATGTGGGACTAAAGGAGGGGATCTACAAATTAGGGCAAATCCTTCACATATGGTCGGCCAAAGTACCAAAAAATTGGATTTGGGTTATAAAAGGCAGGTAGATGGCGCCTCCTTGCTTGGATCTTCAAGAAAAATTTTCTTCCTTCCCTGGATCAACTCTTTTGGACTCCTCCTTTTCTTCCTCCCTAAGTCAAGGTCCTTCCCATCTTTGTTTTGGATGTTTTTGGCAGGTAGTGGGCACCCCCTTGAAGTTCTCTTCCAAGAGAATTTCTTCCCATTTTTGCTTTGGATGTCTTGGGAAAGTCTTGGCCGCCCCCTTGATTTGTGGTCTCTTGGTGGACTTCTCTTTATCTGGCGCATGAGAGAAGGAAGTTGCCATCTGTGGAGTGGGGACCAAAGGCTGCTGGATGTAGATATGGCGCCCCTTGGACTGGGAGTGTGGCTGGGAGTGTGGTGTCCACTTGCTTAGTCTTGGAAGAAAATGTAACATCCCAGGTTGAAACCCTAGTCCACTACTGAGTCAACATGACTCAACAAAATAAAATGCAGGTAATGTAGACTCAAGCTAAATTGAGTTGATCTAGTCAACTCTTATTACAAACCAAAAACCCTAATTCTTCAGGCAAGGTTAATCAGAGATCCAGATGGAGCTCTGAAGTCTTCTTCTGAGTCTGGTGCCCGCACCAATTCTCCCAGGATGGGAGGAACTCGACCCTGTCGAGTATGGATCAAGTTGGCTCTGGTATCTCTCCAAGAGGTCTGGGTCCAGCTCTTGTAACTCTTCTCGGGAGATCCAAGAGTCATCAGAATCTGACCTTCCTAGCCAGCAGACCAGGTATCTTTGGTATCCTCGATTACGAGTAGAGATAACCTGATCATCCAGGATCTTTTCAATCTGCTCTTTCCTCACAGGCCAATTTGTTGGTGGACACACAGGGTCAGGTTCACTCTCAAGAGCAGGATTAGGTTCAAAAGCCTCACTGGGAATCACAGCTGGCTCCCTATACTCTACTAGGTCTATAATGTTGAAAGTGGAGCTAATGCCTAGTTCTGGAGGCAACTCGAGCACATAGGCATTGGATCCTACTCTCTTTACCACTCTAAATGGTCCAGCTCCCCTAGCATGTAACTTTCTAACGGTTCCAGGAGGAAACCGTTCAGGCCTTAACCTAATCATTACATAGTCTCCTTCGTCAAAAGTTTTGACTCGCCTTTGAGAATCAGCCAATTTCTTATAAGTTTCGTTACTTAAATTTATTTTGGCTTGAATTTCTTTATGCAAGTCTTTTATATGCTGTGCAAAAACTTTGGCAGACTCGGAGACCCGTATGTGGACTGGTAAAGGAGCTAGGTCAAGAGGTGTGTGGGGTTTGTAACCATGCACAATTTCAAATGGACTCTTACCCGTAGACCTATTGACCGAGTCATTATATGCAAATTTAGCTCTAGGTAAGTACAAATCCCAGTTCCTAATGTTTTCACCAACAAGACACCTTAGCAGATTGCCTAAACTACGGTTCACTACTTCGGTTTGGCCGTCAGTCTGGGGATGATAGGCAGTTGAAAACTTAAGTTTCGTCCCTAACTTATGCCAAAGGGTTTTCCAGAAATAGCTGGTGAACCGAACATCCCTATCTAAAACAATGGTCTTGGGTAGGCCATGGAGTCGAACTATCTCATTAAAGAACAGGGTGGCTACCTTAGACGCATCAAATGTTTGGGAACAAGGCAAGAAATGTGCCATCTTAGAAAATCGGTCTACTACAACACAGATAGAGTCATGCCTCCTCTGGGTCTTAGGCAAACCTAACACAAAGTCCATGCTCACATCTTGCCAAGGACGATCTGGGACAGGGAGTGGAGTATAAAGGCCGGTGTTCTGTTTTCGCTGTTTGGCAACAGCGCAGGTCCGACACCTAGCCACAATGTGTGCTACATCTCTTTTTAAGCTAGGCCAGAAAAAATGGTCTTCAATAGCCAGGGTGGTCTTATCTTTTCCGAAATGGCCAGCTAAACCTCCAGCATGAGTTTCCCAAATCAAGAATTCCCTAAGGGAGGTTCTAGGGATGCAAAGCCTATTCTTAAAGAACAGAAAGCCATCTAAAAGGGAATAATCCTTATGTTCACTAGATGGTCCTTGAGTTAGATCCTGGTATACAGTCTTGAAATCCAGACACGACTCATATTCTTCTTTGATTTGCTCAAACCCTAAGACTTCAGCCCTAACAGAATTCAACAACAAAGACCGACGACTAAGGGCATCAGCTACCTTATTTTCAGACCCAGCCTTATGCTTCAAAACAAAAGTATAGGACTGGATATACTCTACCCATTTAGCATGCCTAGGGTTAAGCTTCTTCTGAGAATTCAAGAATCTAAGAGCCTCATGGTCCGAAAACAGCACAAATTCTTGCGGTAGTAAATAATGTCTCCAGTAACGCAAAGCTTGCACTACCGCATAAAATTCCTTATCATAGGTAGAATACCTAAGCTTAGCATCATTAAGTTTTTCACTAAAGAATGCTACGGGATGGTTCTCTTGGCTTAGGACTCCACCTATACCTACTCCTGAAGCATCACAGGCAACCTCAAATACCTTTGAAAAGTCTGGTATTCTCAAAATGGGTGCCTGGGTCATCCTATCCTTAAGATCTAGGAAGGCTCTATGGGCTGCTTTGGTCCACTGAAATTCTCCCTTCCTGATGCAGTCTGTGATAGGAGCAACTACGGTACTAAACCCCTTGATGAATCGCCTATAGAAGGTAGCCAAGCCATGGAAACTTCTGACTTCATGCACACTGGTCGGCTCTGGCCATTCTACTATGGACCTAATCTTTTCAGGGTCGGCAGCCACGCCGTCAGGGGTTACAACAAATCCAAGGAAGATAATTCTACTGGTCATAAATTCACACTTTTTGAGATTACCGTAGAGACTATCATTCCTCAAAACTTGACAGACTTGTCAAAGGTGGCCTAGGTGATCTGCAGGGGTCTTACTATAGATCAGGATGTCATCAAAATAGACCACTACAAACTTCCCTATGAAAGCTCTAAGTACCTGGGTCATAATCCTCATGAAAGTACTAGGGGCATTGGACAACCCAAAAGGCATAACAACCCATTCATAGAGACCATCCTTAGTTTTGAAGGCAATTTTCCACTCATCCCCTGGTCTAATTCTAACCTGATGATAGCCGCTCTTGAGATCAATTTTAGAAAAAACCATGGCACCGGCCATCATATCAAGCATGTCATCTAGTCTAGGGATGGGGAACCTATACTTGATTGTGATCTTATTGATGGCACGACTGTCAACACACATCCTCCACGTGCCATCCTTCTTCGGGGTTAGAAGTGCAGGGACTGCACAAGGGCTAAGACTCTCTCTAATGAACCCCTTCCTCAACAATTCGCCAACCTGCTTTTGCAGTTCTTTATGCTCCGATGGATTCATCCTATAATGGGGCAAGTTGGGTAAAGTAGCTCCTGGGACTAAGTCTATGGAATGCTGAATATCCCTAAGAGGTGGAAGGTGGTCTAGCAGATCCTCGGGAAAAACATCCTCAAATTCTTCTAATAAAGGCTTAACTTCCTGAGGAGGCTCTGAGGGTGTAGGAGTCCTAAGTTCCTTAGCAGTCAACATCCAAATGGGTGAACCACTATGAATTTCTTGTTCTAGATCCTTGGCACTAATTAGGTTCACTCCCGTCTTCATTTCCCTAACCTTACTGGTTCCTTTAACTACATTGTCCTTAGGAGGGACTGAATGGATTGTGATTTTCTTCCCATTGAAACTAAAGACACAGATGTTGGATTTTCCTAAGAGGGTGGCATCATGATCATACAACCAAGGTCTTCCAAGAATTATACTGCTCACCCCCATGGGCAAGACATCACACCAAATCTTTTCTTGATAGGATTGCATTTGGATTTGGACCTGACATCTAGACTGGATGGGTATAGAGGTAGAGTCTACCCAAGAAACCTTATAGGGGTTGGGGTGGGGAACTGGGGTTAAGCCTAACATTTTGACAGTGCTAGTAGAAATGGCATTCACACAGCTCCCACTATCTATGATGATTTTACAAACCTTATCCCCTAGTTTAAGGAAAGTCTATAGGATGTTGGTCCTATGCCAATCTTCCTGAACTTTAGTCTGGGACAGGATGCATCTTACAACCCCTAAGTTGTCAGATTCAGTGGATTCTTCCTCTCCTTCATACTCATCAACCAAATTCATTCCGGCCTCATAAACTTCTTCTTCAAACTCCTCATTAGGCTCGGAACTCTCTTCCCCTCCCTCTTCTATATATAGGGATCTACGAGGGCACTAGCTAGAAACATGACCTACCTTATGACACTTAAAACAAGCTATGGCTGTGCACTGAGTGGAGATATGACCGGGCTTCTGGCACTTAAAACAGACGATACTAGGGGTTCTCTGGGTGTCAGGTGCCTTACCTTTGTCCATGGGCCTAGGGGTGGGGATACCCTGATTAGGCTTGCTAGGGGTAACCTGGCTAGGTCCATTTCTTGGGATTGGGGTACTAACCCTAGATGGCATGGGTCCTCTCTGAAATTTCTCAGTGTTCAGTGCAATCTGATAGGCTTGGTCTAGGTCAGTAACCTCTCTCAGAAACAACTCTCTCTTAATATCTTCCCTAAGTCTAGCCCTAAATCTAGACAAAGTGACCTCATGGGCTTCACTCACATCACATCTCATCAGGTATTCATCAAAGGTGGTTATGTAGTCTGAAACAGATCGGTTCCCTTGTTTCAAAGTCTGCCATTGGTCTAACAGATTTTGCTGGTATGAAATGGGTAGGTACTTGTCTCTAAGTTTCTCTTTCATACCCTGCCAAGTGGTTATGGGCTCTACATTTCGTCTTCTAGTGGTCAGCTCAATATTCCCCCAGTATAACCTAGCTTGACGTATTAATTTTCATTTTGGCAAACTTGAATTTCCTCTCCTCAGACATAGCATACCACTCAAAGTACTGGTCCATCTCACCCTCCCAATCAGAATACACCTTAGGATTTAAACTACCATCAAAAGTGGGTGCATCTAACTTGATGTTCCGAATGAACCTATCATCTCTATCCTCAGGTTCTGGGTCAGGCCTCCTATGATTAGGTTCAGGATCTCGGTATAAAGGTCTTCTAGGCTCTTGGTGTGGGTGAGGTTGAGGCACATTAAAATCTGGGTCAGGAGTCCAATTCCGATGCCTAGGTTCCTCAAGTACTTGGACTCGATCCCTAAGCTGGGCAAAATTCTCATTCATATCCTGACTTAATTTGTTCATACTCTCAGTAAGAGCTCTAACCATGGCCTCTAAATCAGGTTGGGTTTGACCAGGTTGGTAGGGTACTCCATTCCGGGTAGACATGATGCAAGCAAACACACAAAATGAGACTCAACTGAATGACTACGGGCTAACTAGACCTAGAGCCCAAACTAGATGCCCAATCAGAGTGGCAAGCTAGCCTGTAGTAACTCAGGACTCAGCCAGGCAGGTGTAAGGGGAGTGTTAGGTCCCTGAATACCAATCCTAGACACCAATCAGAGATTGGCCAGGTAGGCGGACCAGCACACAAGCCCTTCGGGATGGAATCCCTGAACCACCGTTCTAGACACTGAGTACAAAGCACACACAGAGTAACCAGACAAACTGACTCAACACTAGCCTTGACCCGACTTGTTGATGTCCCTAGCCCACTAGGGCAAATTAGGTCTAATCAATTTTAGATTAAAGGCTTAGGTTCGAATGAAGGGATGGTGGTTTTGGGCTAAGGAGAGGTTATCAACTCCTCCCCTTATCTTAGATGCTCAAATGCTCTTAAGTTGAATTAAGAGATGAACACTCAAAAATAAATGGATTGCAGAACACAAAAATAGAGTTGCAGTAATTTAATTCTCAGAAATTTCACGGAAACCAATAAATTATGAGAAACTTATGCTAATTAGATTCAATTATACTGGTTTCAGCGAAATAAAAATCACTAAATTTAGAGTTACCTGCAGTGAGAAATAATTCCTGCAACAGGGCAATTACGGACTAAAAATAGAGCACTTCCCCGTTTACAATTTCTGCTACGAAGTTGTAACCCAACGGATCCCCTACATGCCCTAGGAACACCCCGTGGAATGGGAAGAGGAGGTTTTCACCTCACTTCGTTCCTAGGACCGGACGTCCTGGGGAGTCTACTTCGAGCAGACAAAGTAAAAAGAGAGGGACTCAAACAGGCAATCAAACAGAAACCCTAGACAGGGCTCTGATACCAAAAATGATGCAGTACGAAAGCTCTGATACCAAAAATGATGTAGAACGAAAGCTCTGATACCAAAAATGATGCAGAACAAAAAACAAAGAAGCGTATGCGAAAGTAAAATTAAGATTAATTCTTTTCTTTTTTTTTATATATATTTCAGAAATTGGCTTCGACTCAAAGTAAAGCTAAACTACGTTGAAGGAAACTAGGTAAGGATTGAAAGCACAGTTTAGAAGAAACTAAATTATCAGAGTAGTTCAGAAGTAACGGATCGCTGGGGGTTGAGAAACTCCCAGACCTAGGGTTTCGCTCTGAACTTTCAAAAGAACAGAAATAGAGAGAAGAGATGGTTTACTAACCAGACAGTGATCTTCTCAGGATTTTGGTGGAAGAACTCTCTCGAGCAGATTGTTGGATCCTCGGATTCGGCTATCTTCGCAATGGATCCTCCAATACTGGCCTGTGGTTTGGTCGGCTTCTCCTGGACTCAAGATCTGGGAAAGAAGAGGAACAAGTGATGGAATTCAGAAACTCAAGAAAAGATTTTACCAGGTTGAAGAACTTGAAAGCCGAAGTTGCTGAAATCAGGATTCTCCTGGAGGCCGATCTGACTTCCTCTTAGAATTGTTGTAGATCTGCAGTATCTGGACTGGGGCTGGATGCTGGTGGTCGGCCTGGACTTGGAGATGGTGGCCGTGAGAAAGGAAATAAACTAGGGCTTGGTGGAAAGAGAAGGGTGATGGCGGCTAGGGTTTGGGAGTGGAGTGGCTAACCTAGGGTTTGGGGTTTTGGAGATCTCTCACCTCCTCAAGGTTCCAGGGGAACCCGGATTTACTCCCTCACGGAGCTCAACACCTGGAAGCAAGTGTGGAAAAGAGAAAACACAAGTTTGCTCATAAAAAAAATTCTTTCATTCATCTGATTTTTTTAAACTTACAAGAGGGGTTTAATTTATAAGGCTTTACAAGGGAGGAGGGTTTCACATCTTTCCATGTGGGACTAAAGGAGGGGATCTACAAATTAGGGCAAATCCTTCACATATGGTCGGCCAAAGTACCAAAAAATTGGATTTGGGTTATAAAAGGCAGGTAGATGGTGCCTCCTTGCTTGGATCTTCAAGAAAAATTTTCTTCCTTCCCTGGATCAACTCTTTTGGACTCCTCCTTTTCTTCCTCCCTAAGTCAAGGTCCTTCCCATCTTTGTTTTGGATGTTTTTGGCAGGTAGTGGGCGCCCCCTTGAAGTTCTCTTCCAAGAGAATTTCTTCCCATTTTTGCTTTGGATGTCTTGGGAAAGTCTTGGCCGCCCCCTTGATTTGTGGTCTCTTGGTGGACTTCTCTTTATCTGGCGCATGAGAGAAGGAAGTTGCCATCTGTGGAGTGGGGACCAAAGGCTGCTGGATGTAGATATGGCGCCCCTTGGACTGGGAGTGTGGCTGGGAGTGTGGTGTCCACTTGCCTGGTCTTGGGAGAAAATGTAACATCCCAGGTTAAAACCCTAGTCCACTACTGAGTCAACATGACTCAACAAAATAAAATGTAGGTAATGTAGACTCAAGCTAAATTGAGTTGATCTAGTCAACTCTTATTACAAACCAAAAACCCTAATTCTTCGGGCAAGGTTAATCAGAGATCCAGATGGAGCTCTGAAGTCTTCTTCTGAGTCTGGTGCCCGCACCACAACCCCTCCTTGTAATCAATCAATTATTATTCATCAATAAAGATATGCTGTCAAATTTCCTTCACTATGTGCATCGCAGGCTGTGAGGCCCTTTTCCTTTGTTCTTCGGAACATCGCAGGGTGTGAGGCCCTTTTCCTTTGTTCTTCAGAACATCGTGGGGTGCAAGGCCCTAGTTATCCTACCTATCCAGCCGACCAGAAAATCCAAAACCTACCATTTCTAAACCTTCCTTTCCTTTAATTCTTTCTTTTTCTTTGTTGCTTCTTAATTCATGATTTTCATTGTTGAGTGTTACAAGTGATCAGGAATCAAAGTCAGGTGTTCTTGCCTCGAAACCAGCTTCGCACGGAAGATCGAAACTCAGGATCGAGTTCTTGAAACCCTGCCATGAAGATCTTGAGAGTTTTGTCAGATCTATTTCAGAGGAGCGATTTTCGTTAGTAAAACTGAAAACTTATTTCCTTCTCTTTAATTTATGATTAGTTGAAAGTAAATCCTAGTTTACGATGGTTTCTCAACCACCAGGTCCTGCTTTCTAGTTACTTTATAGTTTACTTGTGCAGGTAGTTAACTAAGACTAGTTTCCTTTAATGTCTCCTTTGAGTCTTCCTTAAAAATCTAAAAAAAATATTCTCTGCTATTCTATGATAATTAGGCTTTAATTATTTATCCTGCATTAGGATCTTTTCTTGTTAGGTCCTTAGTGGGTTCACTTTCTTGCTTTAGGCTCAAGTCATAGGTATCTTCTTTAGACTCTTCAATGGGCTCAGGAGCGCCTTTAAGTATCGAGGAGGGTGTAATGCCTTAGAGGTGAGAGGTCTCTTTGTTAGGGTATGTTCCAAAGTCCATGAGTTCCAAACCCTAAGTCTTCCATCCCCATTGTTCCTTCGCCACCCCTAGAAAAAAATACCCAAAAAAATAGTACCCTAATTTTGGTGACTTTTATGCTCGCCAACAATCCTACCCATCTGTCCCACATCATTTCCCTAGACTTTCAATGATTTCAACCTCTTCATACTCCTCGATCAGACTTGAGTCAGCCTCATACATCTCTTCTTCAGGTTCAGTAATGGGTTCAGACTCATCATCTTCTAGCTCTCCTATATGTAAGGCTTTGGTTGGACATTGGCTAGCATAGTATCCCGATTTGTGGCATCTAAAGCATGTGATGTTGGGACTTCTCTGAACCTCTAGTGACTTGCTCTTATTCTTCTCTAGCTCCTCAACTTGGGGATACCCTAAGTCTTGAATATCAATGCAATCAATTTGAACTTCAGGGTCTTCACTCCTATCATTCATGGGAACTAATGGGATACTGGGCTCGGGTTGGCTCGGGTCGAGTTGGCTCAGGCTGGGTTGCCTTGAACATACCTGACTAGGTCCTAGGGTCTGGCTAGGGGCAATGGGAGTTGGCTGGTTTAAAGGAAGTTGGCTAGGTCTGGGCTTCGGTTCAGGGGGATTAATGTTTTTGGACTTAGATTAACTGAAAATGAGTTCCCTCTGATATAACTCGAATTTCCTAGCTATGTGATAGGCTTCCTCTAGGTTCTGAATTTGTCATTGAAACAGTTCTCACTGGATGTCCCTACGTAAGCTAGTTCGAAACCTTGATATGATCATAGCCTCAGACTCAACTATGTTACATCTCCTGATAAACTCATTAAATTGGTCAATGTACTCAGACATAGTCTTATTATTGTGTCTCAATCTGTACCATTGGTCTAAAAGTTTGTGCTCATAAAATCTACCTAGGTACTTTTCTCTCAATCTACTTCTCATGGATCTCCAAGTAAGTATTACATCTCCTCTTTGATAACATTCATTCTTAATAACTTCCCAGTATCGCCTGGCATGTCGGATTAGCCTAAGTGTAGCAAAGTTAACCTTTCCTAACTTTTACATTTCATTCCACTCAAAATATCGATCCATGCTTTCCTCCCAATCAATATACACCTTAGGATATAGGCTTCCATTTAAAGTGGGTGCATAAGGTTGGGTGTGTCTAAAGGATCATTCCTCTGGGTCCACCAAGTATGGGTATGGGCTTCTAGGGTTAGACTCAGGGGTAAGATCGTAACGATAAGCTCATGGATCAAAGGTACTGGGCCTAGGGGATTTGAATTCAGCATGGGTCCTATGGGCTCCTTCATAGGTCAAAGGATGTTCACCTATTCAATCAAGCTTATGGGGTTCAAGAGAGTCAGGTCTAATATGGGCCTTAGGAGGTCTAACTTTGGCACGGGCCTTATGGGCCTCGTCCCGGGCCTCCGCTTGGGTAAGCGATTGGCCCATTAAGGTAATTTATTTAGACAAGGCCCTCAATTGGGCCTGAACCCCAAACTCCATGACTAGACTAGGCTGGACATGGACCGATGGACTAACAAGCTCCTATTCTAGACTGGACATGGGCTATGGCCTAATGAACATGGACTGATGGGCTAATGGGCTCCTGATCTAGTGGACATGCAACACACATAAGACAAATCAACTAAGGCTATCTAGACCTAGAGTCCAAACAGAATGAGTCGACTCAACTTACACACAACACAACACCTAATCCCTCCACTGGCCAAGAAAGAGGTGAGGTGGTGGGAGGCTCCCCCTGCCTATGACAGAATCCTAATTAAGTAACCACCAGTCCATTTAGGATGTTTGCCACTAGACCTCTAGCTTTAGATACCAACTTCCAGTAATAGATGATGGGTCGGGTGCACTAGTCTTCCCACAAAGGTTGAACCCGACCTGTTGTGTCCCGAAGCTCTTAGGTTGCTACTTGATTTTAGATTAGGCTTGGGTTCGAATGCATGGGTGGTTGTTTTGGGCTAGGGAAAGGGGATCAAATCTTCCTCCCATCTGACATGTTGAATTGCCCTTAAAATTAGGTTATGCAAATGATGGCACACATATGAAAACTCAATTAGGATTTCTAACTCTTTTATATTTTTACTGTATTATTATTATTTTTTAAATTTTTGGTAGAAATATAATATGCAGGAAATTACCTAATATGTAGAAAATATGCAGAAAATTAAATTATGCCAAAATTATGCAAAAAGAACCCTAAACATGCTGAATTTCTATCATGCTGAAATTAGGTACATACATTTCTTAGGGCAGAAAACAGGCATGCAAAAAATCTATAACTCAAAATAAATCATGAAAATTTATTGATAAACAGAAATCAAATATGATGGATTCAGCAAAACAAGAATCATATTTTTTATGAGATCCCTATATGCAGAAACAATTATGGGAAGAAACTATGTAGGATGTTCTACTATGCAGAAATTTAACCTAGGTGCAGATTTTAATATGCAGAAAATAAAATAAATACAGAAAAAGTGTAAAACCTTGCTCTAAGGAGATCACGTCTAGCCTAGGCTCATTACTCCCATGGGCAGACAGTATACTCATGTATACCCTACTTAGGAGGCGTGATTTCTTCAAAGGAAGGACTTAAAAGAGGAAAAAAACTAGGTCCTAAGCATGCTCTGATACCAAATGATGCGGGACTAAACTTGCATGCAAATTAATTTTAGGGGAATAGGTGGCTTAAGAAAATTTTAAGTTCCTGAAATCAAACCAAAGAAAAGACTAGAGGATCATGTAATAGTTTGGAAGCATAAGCATGCAAAGAAAGACCCTAAAAGAGAAGAAACTAGGACCCCAGTGCTAGGAAACCCCGGTAGGACTAGCTTTTCCTCAGTAATTTGGATTAGAGAGTTAGGGGTGTGTACCAGGCAAGATCTGAAGTATCCGATGCAGAGGTCTCGCTAGTCATGGATGCGGCCTGGAAGACAAAGCTATCAACCCTGGGTTTGCCGGCTTTTCATCCTCTGGTTCGAAGGCAAAGGAAACGGCATTCGATCTTCATAAAACTGGAGGGACTTGCAAGACACCTATCAAGGGATTAGGAAAAATATCATATTGAGAAAAGAAAGAGGAGAAAGGGAAGAAAAGGTTGGATGGGGCGGCCAAGATGGGAGCTAGAAGATGGGTGTCCAGGTAAATGGTGGCTAGGGTTTTGATAAATAGGGCCTCACACCCCTCGATGCTCACAGAGCAAAGGCAGATTTACTCCCTTACAAAGCTTGATGTTCACAAAGAACAAAAGCAAAGAAAGAAGAAGAACTCTCAATTTTCATTCACATAACCATCAACTTTCATACAAGAGATGGGTCTTTTATATGAAGTCACATGACTTAGGACTTAAGTTATGAAAACATGGAAATAATGGGGTGCCCTAAACCTTCCTCCTTTGCAAATTGAATACATAAAAGAAATCTAACAAATGCCAAATAAAAGTTTTCCAAAGATGATATGTAGTGGGCGGCCCAAAAGAGGGGACCAAGGGGCGCCAACTTCTTTCTTCTCTTGGCTTGGGGTGGACCACTTCTTTCCTAAGCAAGCTGGCATGAATCATGGGATTCATGTTTATCCACTTTGACTTTTCTTCTTGTCGTGCTAGCATGTGGAGTTTGTGTGCTTGAGTGTGGAGTTGATGTGCTGTCATGTGGACACCAAATCCTCATATTGGGTCGACCTCATGTAATCCTCCATGTAACCCTAGTGTGGTGCAGTCCAAGGTGTGACTGGGACTCCATGTAGTTGTCAAGGTGCCACACTGGGTGTGGTCCTTTACATGCTTGAGTCTTCTTTGACTGGACTTAACTCAATAAAATTAGACATGATTACAAGACTCAAAATGATAAATGGCTCAACATGAGCTAACTCAACCAACTTAGCTCAACTGAGCTGACTATATCCCAAGATTAATGAGGATCTAGGACAAGTCCGGGTATTTTTCAATTTTTTTCTCACATTTTTTATTTTTCTTATTCCCACTATTCTACCTGTTCCCACTATTCCATCTTTATCCTGATCTTATTCCCAATTTATTCCTACACTATTCCATCTTCTCCCGTGAGTTTTAAAAACATCTTCCAAACCCTAGCCTCCATCCCCTCTGGCCCAAGATCCGGGCTGCCCGACCCCCGGCCGCCCCCGCTGGACCACCGCCGATGCTCGTCGACCCCCGCCCTCGCCGGAGAAGCAGCCGCCGCCGCCCATGCCCGTGGGAAGACGAATGGATGCGGGAGGCATCCATCCGCCAACCTTCGACCGTGCCGCCCTGCACCACCGCCGGCCCACCGCCCACCCACCTCCCGCCTCCATTCTCGCCGCCCGCCGGCCCCCGCCCGGCCGTCGGTGGAGTCCGTCGCCGCTCACGCCCGTAGGAAGATGAACGGATGCGGGAGGCATCCGTCCACCCCGTGCGTTCGTGTGACGCCGCTGCCTGACATTGTCACCGCCATCCGCCTGCCGCCGTCCCGCCACCCTGCCATCCGCCGGCCAAGGCCTGGCCACCGGAGGCCTCGCCGGTGCCAAAGAGTTCCCACGCCATGAAAGAGCAAATGACACGCCCAGCATGCCGTGCCATTCCCTTGTGCCGCCTCGCCTGCAACCCGCCACCAGCTGTCCGCCGCTCGCCATCCGCCGCTCGCTTCCTGGCCGTCCGCTGGTGCCCCGCCGGAGTTGGTTCCCTCCCTGTCCAGGCTGTGAGATGAGTTTGCACAGATTTCAGAGCATCCCAATATTCAGAGCAGCATGCTTTCTGGAGCAGATCATCAAGCCAACATGCTTCTCATAGCAGATCAGCACCAATATTGATGCAGCACAGTTTTTGATGTAATTTATTTTCTTTTTTTGGGTTTCTTGTTGGCTAAGTAACTGAGGGTTTTGGTTTTTCCATATAAAGGGGCCCCCTCTCCCCTGTAATTAGAAGTTAAATGAATTTTTGGTTTAGCCACTGGTTCTGGTTCTGGGCTGAGGCCCGTTTTTCCTTCACCTGCGGGTGTCGAGGGGTGTGAGACCCCACTTCCTTCACTCGCATGCGAGCATCAAGGGGCGCGAGGCCCTAGTTATCCCCCTTTCCATCGAGTCCCCCTCTAGGTCTTAGGGATTTTTCTTTACGGCCCCAGGTAGCAATTTGGGTGGGCTGCCCTAGACTATATGTAGTAGGGTGGGTGAGATGCCGTAGAGGTGCGACGTCTCTCCGTGAAGGTGAGTCCCTGGTCCTAGAGTGTCCATGTTTCCTATCCTCCATCCCATGTTCCTCCACACAGAAAATTGAAAACCCAAAAGAGTTTAGCTATTTTAGGATTTAGTGTCAGTTCGCCCTAGTCCCGGGAGGCTTCTTAGCCCTCCCACGATCCTAGTTTGTTTAGGTTTTCCCCTATTTTCCCAATAAATCAGATTACGTCTCAGCCGTCCCGCATCAGTTTGGTATTAGAGCAAGTTGTGGATTAGGGTGTGTTCAATTTTTCGAACTCGATGGAGTCGAGTTCTTCGTGGTCGAGGAGAATGATGGGGATCCATGGCAGGTCCGGGTATTTTTCTATTTTTTTCTTATTTTTCTCGTATTTTTTATTTTTTCTATTCTCGATATTCTACCTATTCCCACTATTCCATCTTTATCCCGATCTTATTCCTGATTTATTCTTACACTATTCTATCTTCTCCCGTGAGTTTTAGAAACATCTTCCAAACCCTAGCCTCCGTACCCTCTAGCCCCAGATCCGGGCCGCCCGACCCCCGACCGCCACCGTCGGACCGCCGCAGACGCTCACCCGCCCCCGCCCTCGTCGAAGAAGTCACCACCGCCGCCCATGCCCGGGGGAAGATGAACGGATGCGGGAGGCGTCCGTCCGCCCACCTGCAGCTGTGCCGCCCTGCACCACCGTTGGCCTGCTGCCCAGTGCCGTTCCAGCCGCCCACCGGCCGCCGGTGGGGTCCACCGCCGCCCACGCCTATGGGAAGACGAACGGATATGGGAGGCGTCCGTCCGCCCCGTGCATCCGTGTGACACCGCCGCCCGCCGCCGCCGCCACCGTCTGCCTGCTACCGTCCCACCGCCCCGCCGGCCAAGGCCCGGCCGCCGGAGGTCTCGCCGGCACCCCGTTGTTCCCATGCTATGGAAGACCAAACGGCACGCCCGGTGTGCCATGCCATTCCCATGTACTGCCTAGCCTGCAGCCCGCCACCAGCTGTCCGCTGCCCGCTTCCCGACCGTCCACTAGTGCCCCGCCGAAGTTGGTTCCCTCCCTGTCCAGGATGTGAGATGGGTTTGCACAGATTTCAAAGCATCCCAATATTCAGAGCAGCATGCTTTCTGGAGCAGATCATCAAGCCGACATGCTTCTCAGAGCATATCAGCATCAATATTGATGCAGCATAGTTTTTGATGTAATTTATTTTCCTTTTTCGGGTTTCTTGTTGGCTAAGTAACTGAAGGTTTTGGTTTTTCTATATAAAGGGACCCCCTCCCCCCTGTAATCAGAAGTTGAATGAATTTTTGGTTTATCTACTAGTTTTGGTTCTGGGCCAAGGCCCGTTTTTCCTTCACCTGCGGGTGTCGAGGGGTGTGAGACCCCACTTCCTTCGCTCGCATGCGAGCGTCGAGGGGCGCGAGGCCCTAGTTATCCTCCTTTCCATCGAGCCCCCCTCTAGGTCTTAGGTATTTTTCTTTACGGCCCCAGGTAGCAATTTTGGTTGGATGCCCTAGGCTCCGTGTGTAGTGAGATGGGTGGGACGCCCTAGACTACATGTAGTGGGGTGGGTAAGATGACCTAGAGGTGCGACGTCTCTCCGTGAAGGTGAGTCACTAGTCCTAGAGTGTCCATGTTTCCTATCCTCCATCCCATGTTCCTCCACACAAAAAATTAAAAACCCAAAAGAGTTTAGCTATTTTAGGATTTAGTGTCAGTTCACCCTAGTCCCGGGAGGCTTCTTAGCCCTCCCACGGACCTAGTTTGTTTAGGTTTTCCCCTGTTTTCCCAATAAATCAGGTTATGTCTCAGCTGTCCCGCATCAAAGATTGATCCAAAATCCTAATGGTATGAATCAAATTCTAAATACAGGACTCAATGATATCAAAAACAAGACTCAATGATATCAAAAACAGGACTCAAAATAAATAAAAATCCCTAATAACTCTAGTCAGATGATCATAGAGGATTGAGAAGTCTCTGCCTGATCCTGGTACCCGCACCATAGGATGCCTCTCCCAAATCCTTCATGAAAACCTATTTTGATAGCCAAGACTTGATCGATTACAACATTGGTATATCATTCCCAATAATGAGTATGTCATCAACATACAAAACTAAGAAAATAAAGGCACTCCCACTTGTCTTCTTATACACACAGTTCATCCACATTCTTGATGAGACCAAACTCTTTGATCGTCTCATCAAAGTGGATGTTCCAACTCCTTGATGCTTGTTTCAATCCATAAATGGATTTCTTAAGCCTGTATACTTGGTTTGGTCTCCCACTTGAGACAAACCCCTCTGGCCATGACATATAGACTCTTCCTCAAGATATCCATTAAGAAAAGCAGTCTTTACATCCATCTACCAGATCTCATAGTTATAGTATGTAGCTATGGCAAGCAATATCCAAATGGACTTGAGCATGGCTACTGGTGAAAAAGTTTCATCATAGTCAATACCATGTCTTTGTCTAAAACCTTTTGTCACCAGCCTGGCTTTGTAGATCTCTACTTGACCATCTACTCCTATCTTCTTCTTAAAGATCCATTTACACTCAATAGGGTTTACTCCCTCAAGTGGATCAACTAATGTCCAAACCTGATTAGAGTATATAGAGTCCATCTCGGATTTCATGGCTTCTAGCCATTTGTTAGAGTCTTTACTCATGACAACTTTGTATAGGTCAGAGGATCATCATCTTGTATGATATTAGCTTCATTATCATTTCCTATGACAAAACCATATTTGAGAGATGCACTTCGCATTCTCTCTGACCTATGGAGAGGAGGTGTGTGTTGTGGTTGTTCATAAACCTTAGGAATATATGATTGAGGAATTGCTTCTGGTGTAGGTTGAACTTCTTTAAGTTCAAATATCCTTCCACTATCCCCTTCTTGGATAAACTCTTTTTCCAAGAATGTGGCATGCCTACTGACAAAGACCTTTTGCTCAGTAGGGTGGTAGAAAAGGTATCCCATACCTTTTTTAGGATATCCTACAAACCTGCACTTATCAGCCCTAGCACTTAGCTTATATCCAAAAATATTCCTGACATAAGCAAGGCAACCCCGAATCTTAAAATACTTAAGACTTGGCCTTTTCTCTTTTCATAATTGATATGGAGTGCTTTTAACTATCTTTGATGGCATCATGTTCAGTATATAGGCAGCAATCTCCAAAGCATAACCCCAAAAGGATATTAGAAGATCCATGAAGCACATCATGGACCGTACCATATCCAACAAGGTACGATTCCTCCTTTTTGCTACACTATTTAACTATGGTGTGTATGGAGAGGTCCATTCAGAGAGAATGCCTTTATCTTTAAGATGATCGAGAAATTCACCAGGCAAGTATTCTCCTCCTTGATCAGATCGAAGGATTTTAATACTATGCCTAGTTTGTTTCTCAACCTCACTTTGATACTCCTTGAATTTATCAAAGGATTCAGACTTGTGTTTCATAAGATATACATATTTGAACCTTGATAAATCATCAATAAAACTGATTAAATAAGAGTATCCTCCTCTAGCTTGGGTTATCACAGGACCACACACATCTGTGTGTACTAGACCTAACAACTCAATTGCCCTTTCTTCATATCCAGTGAATGGAGATTTGGTCTTCTTATCCGTAAGATAGGACTCACAAGTTCCTAATAATTCATAGTCAAAAAGTTCAAAGAAATTATCTTTGTACTACTTATTTATCCTAGACTCACTGATAGGACCCAAATGATAATGCTAGAGATAAGTGACATTCACATCATCTCTCTTTATTTTCTTGTTCTTAATAAGCATAACCTCATTATTAAGTGATGGAATCAGAAGACCATTTGAGAATGTACCACAACCAAAGAATTTCTTTGAAAAGAAAATCAAGCACCCATGGCTCATCAAATTTATTTCATAACCTTGTTTCAACAAGATATAGAAATAATATTTTCTATAATGTTGGGTACATAATAATAATCTTTTAATTCAAGAATATTTTCTGATGGCAATAACAATAGATAGATGTCAACAGCTTCAGCCTGAATGGGTTCACCACTCACGTCGAATAGCTCGAAGTCACCATTCTTCAAGCTTTTAGATCTCTATAACCACTACAATGACTTGTAAATATGAAAACCATATATGGTATTCAATACCCATGTATTAGAAATTGAAGAACTCAATGATAAGTTTGTTTGTATCATGTACAAACCTTTAGATGCTCCACCAGCATCATGCATCTGACTTGCAAGATATAACTTGCAATTCTTCTTCCAGTGCCCTTGCTTTCCATAGTGATAGCAGGTCCCATCAGCAAAGGGCTTCCTCACATTCTTCCTCTTCTAGAAGCTACTCTTAGGGTTCCTCTTTCTCTTTAAACCCTTCTTCATTGCCTGCTTCTTTCCATCAATCAGAAAAAGTTAAGCCTTATCACCTTTGAAGTGGCTCTCTATTGTCTTAAGCATATTTAGCAGCTTAGGTAATGACATATTCAGTTTGTTCATGTGATAAATCATGACAAACTATGAAAAAGAATCCAAAAGTGACTGTATGATTAAGTCCTGATTAAGCTCTCCATCCATCACAAATCCTAGTTGACCTAAATGAGTGATCAGGTCAATCATCTTGAGGACATGCACGTGAATGGAAGAGCCCTCACTCATGCATGCTCAGAACAACTACTTCGATGTCTCATATCGAGTAGTCTGATTATGTTCTCCACAAAGCTCTTTAAGATTGAGCAATATGGACTGAGATTCCATTTCCTTATATTGCCTCTGCAACTTGTTGCTCATAGAGGCCAACATGATGTGCTTGACAGTCATGTTATCATTCTGCCATATTTTATATGTGACCCTTTCTTCCTCAGTAGCATCCTCTCCTACCGGATCTGGGTCAAGAGAATTGAGGATATAGGTAAGCTTTTCCTGAGCTAATACAATTCTTAGGTTCCTCAACCAGTCCATATAATTTAGACCAGTCAACTTATTGGCATCTAAGATGCCACGTAGTGAAAGAGTAGAAGCCATAATGTAAAATCTATATTAAATAACAAACAACCATGAGCAGACCACTCATGATGATATTCATAATTAGACAAGAACTTTTGCACCTAATTATGTCTCTCATTATTTTTTTTCGAATACCATAACCCTCAACTATGTTAAGTAGGAAAACCCTCCCAAGGCTTCTTTTGTAGGGTTGAGATCCCAATTCCTCATGAATGCCTTATGTTAATCACAACAAACACCCATGAATTCAAGGATAGGAAAATCCCTTTCTAATTGCTATCCATGCAACTCTCAACATAACACCAGCTTCTAAGACACTTATAGCTTTGTGTTAATCACAACAAACTATAATATCTTAGTTTAGTCAGACTCTCCATTTCTATATAGCCATGTTTGATAAATGTTGCCCTTGTGTCAATCACAACAAAGCAACACTACCAATCATGCTATAAAGCAAAAAAATACACCAAGATAAATATCATATCAAACCCTAGAGTAGGGCTTGTGTTAATCACAACAAACCTATTATAGTTTTTGACTTGAATTTGGCTTAGCATGAAGGAAGGCAATTTGTAGTGTACTTAATCAATTAGCATTTTCAATTTATGGTCTAGATATAACCAAATTGGCCAAGTAAGTAGGAGAGATGAGGGGGTCCCTCCATTGCTTTTCTTAGATACTAAATGAATTGGCCAGGTTAGACAATGGAACTAATTAAAATCCTCATTCCCTTTACCTTCCCAAAACCACTTGTCTAGACACCAATTAGCTAATCAAATCCTAAACAGATTTACATCAGGATTAACTTACATTATGACTAAATATAATTTTTATGAGGGATTTGATGGTCTCAAACACATCCTAATTAAACATGCCAACATGACACGTATTCCAAAAAATAAGCATATTAACCCTAATATGCAAAACCAAAGTATGATTAAAATAACAATCCATTCATCCCATTTGTTAATGGGATAAGGCCACAACGACATCCCAACATATCATAGGAGATCCCATTGAATAGAAAGAGAGGGCCTTTAAATCCTACTTAGCTCCTATAACTGGACGGTCATGGTGACTAACCTAATCCGAAGCAGTTACTAAGAGCATAACATATCACATATGTAATATGAACTAATCATGCAAGAGTCATGTCAAAGCAAGCAATTAACACTAAAAATGATTACTAATTGCATGAATCAAGCTGGCTCTGATACTACTATTTGGTTTCAGGAAGATATAGTGAAAGACTAGATTTCAAAATTTTCATTATTGTAACCCCAGTTGACCGAAACCCTAGATCCAAGGACCACTTGACCATGATAACTAATAAATCATAACTTTAGGGTCACAAAGGAATTCCTGGAGTGCTATACTCAGTTTCTATAAGGCACACAAGTGTATACCCTTCAAAGGTGATCCACACAGGAATCAAACCAAGGAAACACTCACATCAAGCTTGCTTATTTGATTAGGACTTTTCTCGGTAGCCTTTCTTCCTTCAGCAGCCTTTCTCCCTTTATTAGAACCCCTACCCTTTTGTAGGGCACTTAGAGATCTCTCTAAATCCTCTTCAAAATCTGATTATCCCTCCTATATTACTTCCTAGGCTCTTGTCTTAAAATGACAATCCTTGTCTTAAAAAAGACTTCTTGTCCTAAGAGAAGGAAGAGAGATAGGAAAGTTTTCTTTCAGATTATTTTTTGGATGTTCTAGCATTAGATTACTGATGCTTATTTATATCGAGTGATGGGGTGCCTGATAAACCTTTTTCTCAACCCTTGATCAGATAGGACCCTTCAAGCAAAAGAAGTCCCTTGGGTGAAAAGATTTATCCTGATATACCATATCATGCATCAAGAGACATATAAGTGTCTCTTTAATTTTTTAACATTTTTTACACTTTCCATGTGGCAAGTAACCGATCAATATTTGACTAAGGGGCATGGGATTCTAATGGATGTATCAGAGAACCAGAAGCCTGCAAGCAGAAGGACTTTTAGATTTTTGAATTTGTGCCAAATATGAAAGGATGCATCCCTTCATTATGCACACCACAATTGCATGCCAATTTTCCATCTTTTGACCGATCAAGCCTAATCCAAATAGGTGTGGAGATAAGGGAGAGTGCCCTAATATTTATCTAGAAAAAGTGATTAAGTAACATAAAGACTCTTGGTCCTTCTGCACCCCTTAATCCTGGTGCATGCCAATATGGTGCCAAGAGTCCAATCCAACTTAGACTCTTCCATAATCCAAAGATAAAGTTCAATAAAATCTAGATAAATATAGATAATTGCTACCCCAATTAGGACTCAACCCATTCTAAGATCCACTTAAATTGGTTAGCCCAAATAGCAAGCTAACTGATCCAATCCAATTAGGGTTAGGAGTTGGGCTAGCATGCATATGCTAGTATGCATATTAGCTAGCCTATTAGGACCCAATGACCCTAACCAAAATCCAATTAACTTTCTTGGTCAATTTCCTAGCATGTGTGATCCTTTGGACATGACATCTAGCCAGCAGTAGGTCTAGGTCTAAGCTATTTCGATCCAATCAAAATTGATTGATCCAATTAGGTTAAATCGAGTTGACCCAAGTTAGCCAATTCGAACCAATTTATAAATTGACCATGAATCCAACCAATTTGATTCATGAAAACCTACAAGAAATGATTGATGTCTAGCAATGTATCATGCCTACCCGAAAGATGAGGAATTTGATAGAAATTATCAAAATACTCTTCAGTGAAAAGTTACAATGCAATTCAATCCTTTGATCTTCCTTTATCATGAATAAGTGATGGGTATGAAGAATTGTCAAACCCTAGCACTTAATCCTTTTGAATCTCAATTTAATAATAAAGACTCGATTGATGAAAGAATAAAAATCCTTTCTAATCTCATCCTGCTTTGATCAAAGACTTCCTGAGTCAATAATCAAAGAGATTACATTGGATAAGTCCTCTTACTAGGAGTGATCGATTCCTTGTTGATCCACTCACATCCTTCATGCACAATCCACCACATCCGAGAACACCTCGTACATGACTCTTTGTTATGAATGAGTATGAACCAAAATATGACTTTATGTGTATAAGGAACCATGTTAATCTCAGGTCTAGGGATCACTTGCATAACTCCCACTACGAGAACCATCTTTTGACAAGTAATAAAACTTTCATAAGATGTTCTCGAGGTAGATCAGTTTAATGAACTTATATCCTAATGAGCACCCATATCCTTGTATTAGTATCCATACACAAGTGGCTGTGAGACCAACCACCATCTCCATCAAGCATATATAGAATGTGCTAGTCTTTTTGGAAATATCAATCCCCAAATCGATGATTCAATGACTAGAAACATTTTAGATTAAGGTCTATAGGAACTTAGGTCTCACCATTATGATCTCCATCATAACCCTAATTCCATTGCCCTAACCTATGTGGTTCATCATAATTTTGATAAGATGTAGTAGTATGATGAATCAACAATTACTTTTTATTAATAAATAATATCAACATGAGTTGGAAGATTATAGAAATGCCCGTACAAAGATTGGCTTTTAGGGCATAATCCTTTCAGCTCGGGCAACGTGATGGTAGAAATCCCTTCACGGTCCATGGCTTAGAGCAGTGGACCACTGGCAATGGTATCCTATGGACCATCCAGACATCCGTAGACCAAGCAACCAGTCCATGGTAGATCGTCTGCTTTAAAATCCATGCATAACTTTAAAGTTCAATTTCAGGCTCGTTCCAACTTCGATTTGAATGTCGTTTGCACTGTTAGACTTTAAAAATTGAGCTCTTCACATTGACGATCTTCTTTTCTATAAATGATACATAAAAATATTAATTTAATATAAATAAAGATAATTTAATTATTAAATTAATGCTTATATATATATATAATATAATTATCACACCTTTAACTTGAACTTTGCTCATCCTCGAGTAAAGTAGATGAATAGCTATGTATACAAACTTATCCTTGAATTAAAGGTTGACTTAGGCAATCCTAAAGGTAGCTGATACCTGGCCAAACCATTAAAGAGATACTTTATTGGATCACTAAGTAACCCAATTAGTGGTTGAGTGTTGACCATAGAAATCTTTAGAGATCTTCCTTACTATCTTCCCAACTTATTCTTTAAGTTCTCTAACTTGATTTGAGTCGGGTTTGTTATATTTTTACACTTTAGTCCTTTCATTCCTTTTTTTGGAGAAGTCTAGTGTAACATCTTGACCTCTTAAGTATTAGCATCCTTACCTTTTAATGTGAATCATAATACTTATTTAGGTAAAGGGAAATGTTACTCAGTGGGGTGCCATTGCTTAACAGATCTCTTGACCTTTTTACCTTTTGATGCGAACCATAATACTTAGGCAAAGGGGCCCGGTTACTCAATAAGAGTTCAAGAAAAGCTGTGAGGTCAAACTGACTCTCTATTATTATTATTTTTTAAAGGACTTTTTGTATATCTCAATATTTTCACCCCTACTCTTAATAAGTAGATTCTTTATTGAGATAAAAATGGAGAGAGTTTTGGAATCACTTCCAAAATTTAATTTGGTCAACACCTTATCATTTGTTAGATTTTCTTAGTAATTTGCCCCATAGTATCTCTAAAACTATCTAGGTCATTAATCAATCATTGATTAGAGTGCCTATTCACTTCAAATCGAGATAAAATTTGGATACAAAACTAATTACTTCTGGTCATACTTGAGGACTTAATTAAATTAGTTATTCTCTTCCCTAACTCAATCGACATTGTTCTTAATGGAGAAGGAAAATAAAGGGTACAATATATAAAAAATAATAGAAAAGAGTGCACCTAGAGTGAATGTGCTCTAGGAGTTGAAGAAAGCCTTTTGAAGTAGCAGACTCTAGTACTTTCATCTAAGTTCCTGTAATTATACTAAAAAGATAAGATTGTTGGGTTGCCTCCCAACTAGCACTAAATTTAACATCTTCGGTCAGACATTATGAAGGAGTCCAATAGATAATTAACTTTAATGTGTCCCTCATAACATTAAAAGGGCAGGGCCAATCAGGGGGCCTTGTCATCATAGTAGAAAAATATGCATAAAGTACTCTATGATGATTAGCCCGACTTAATAAAGCAAACTGGACAAGCATGTTATTCCATGATTTAAAAATATTATTATAGTTTAATGATAACTAGGAAGGGATTATATTTACTAGTCCGAGATTAGAGATGGTAGTTTAAGAATTTCTTTACTTTTGAGTAGATCTACTCTACTCCCCTTCTCGGGTATGATGTTCTTAGTCAACATCCCTTCCCATGTTAAAGTTAGGCATCTTTTTCATATTAATACTAAACCTGTCTCCATACATCATTTTAATATCATAAAATGATTTTGGAGGCAGTCGTTAAAATTGATGGCGAATATAGAGAAATCAATTATAAAATTTCAAAGATCATGATCCCTCATTTCAGTAATATCCCACTTGATAGCTTCTTTATATGCTTTTAGAATATCACTAAGTTAGGCTTCCTGGGTAAGGTTCATTGAGAATGTTTCAATGGGTGCATCAAGAAGTGATTTTAGTTCTAGGTCAGATGGTGATTCTAACAAAGGGGCTATTGATGGGCTAGGTGATGGCTCTTGTTGTTCATCAATCAAAAATGGGGTGGTCTCAAGGTAAGGTATTTGTATTGAGTCATTCACTTGTGAGGTATATCCATCTACATTAAAATTACCCATCCCAAAATAAGCCTGATAGGGATCTACTATATCCTGAGAAAGAATTGTGGGGATAGCTTCCTCTATTGAGTTATGTATTTATAGTTCTTAGGAAGGCTCTACTAATTCAATCATTGCATCTATTTGTTCTCCCATCCAATTAAAAGGCATAGGTGATTCTAGGGCACTAAAAAATGGGGCCATAGATGAGTAAGATAATGATGGAATCGATTCATCCCACAAGTTTAATGTCTCTATATATTTGTTTGCCTTAGCCAAATTATCTATATTGGTCTTCATGGTTATGCAAAGTTATTCTAAAACCAGTTCATTCCCGGAAACCAGAGTTGATTATTCAAGAAAGGCTATAGGGCCATTAAAGTTTTAAGCTAGGTATGGCCCCTTTAGGTTACTCTCGGGTTGACTAGGCAGTTCACCTCCCTCCTCTTTATTAAGCCCAATTAATCGTTGATCAGTTTGATCTATTAGTTTATCGATGGATTATTGTTAGGCTATAATCATTTGTTGAAATTGAGCAAACCTATCAATATTTAGGTTTGTTACCCAGTTGGCCAACCCAAAGAGGGGGGGGGGTGAATTGGGTTTGAAAACTTTTTTCAAAAATATGTGCTCTTTATAATCTTATATGGTAAGTGAGGTGAAATAGGAATAAAATGCGGAAGCAAGAGAAAGAACACAAACAAACCAATCACAAACACCATAAATTTATAGTGGTTTGGAGCAACCCAGCTCCTACGTCCACTACCCAAGATACCACTTGAAATTTCCACTATATTCACCATGGAATACAGTCAATTTGTTTTATCCCGGGCTCACAAATCAAAACCCAATCCTGGTTTTACACTAGGATCACCAAGAATCCAATATAGTGTTAGTTTTTCCGGGCTCACTAACAATCCAAACTTGGTTTTTAAGGCTCACCAAAAACCTTAAACAAATCCAAGCTACAGCCCTTGCTGACTTAGAACAACTCAAATTAAGAGTTACAAAAGAAAGCAACATTAATGATAAACCAAACTTTGCCGGATGGTTGTAGTTGATGCTCTTTGAGAAGCCTTCTTGATTTTACCTTCAATGCTCTTTAAGGCTTCCAAGCTTCTTTAATAAATGACTCAAGAGAATGATTGGAGTTTGGTGAAGTCTTGAGTTCTTCCTTGAATGCTCTCTTTAGATATTCAATGCTCTTCTTGAAAAAACTATTCAAAACTCATTCAAATCCATCATTTATAGCTCTTCTAACTATTCCTAGCTGAAAATAGCCATTATAGTGCCTTGGGAGTCGAAGTATAGCCATTGGAGCACTTTTTGGATTCAAAAAATCAATTCTGCAACTAGCCATTATGCTTCAGAAAATTGGGGCTCGAGTCGGCTTGGATGGGTCAGTTGGCTCGGATTCTCAGACATGTTAAATCTGCACTCTGGTCGAGTCAGCTCTTCTTAGTCGAGTCAGCTTGCCTAACTAGTTTTCTCAGAACTGAAATTTTAATCACTCTAGAAGAGTCGGCTCGGTTGCTCAATGAGTCAGCTCAGATGACTAGTTTCAGAAAACTGAACTTTGGGTACTCTGGATGAGTCGGCTCTAGCTTCATCGAGTTGGCTTAGTTGTCTGTGTGCCTGAAACCTTTGTGCCTTGCCAAAACAATGAGTCGGCTCTACCCTTTGAGTCGGCTCGAGTGATCTTTGTCCAAAAGCTTTCAAACTTTTCCGGACTTCTTCCAAAGACTTTCCAACTTCTTCTAAATCTAATCTAAGTAATTTAAACTTAATAATTACATAGAATTGGCCCTTTTTTACAAAAATACAAAAATAATTTTTTTGGGCTCTTCAATATATGAACATTTTTATAAAGAAACTTGATATATTACAACAATTTCAGAATTATAGGAGGAATGGCTTTGTATTTGAATCATCCTACAAAAACTTCTAAAATACTTGAAAAGAGTTAGTATCAAATACATGCTCCAATACTTTGTTATCATCAAAATCATTCCAGGGGTCAACAATCTCCCCCGTTTTGATGATGACAAAACACTAGGCATGGAAAAACTTTACAATTAAGTATTATATGAACACTTATAAGTATCAAAGTGACTCGTCTATATCTTAAATTAATAAGTATCAATATATATCAAGAATATATCAATAAGTATCAAGAAGTATCAGTGCTTTTTGTATCAAAACCAATAGTTGTCAGAAACTACTTTTGCTTTAGAATATATTAGAGCCAAATAAGTATCAAAGTGTATTAGAACAAAATAAGTATCAAAAATGTATCAGAACCAATTAATTTCCATTAATTTAGCATAAAAGAAAATCAAAGCTAATTGAGCTATAAAATGTATCAGAGCCAATTTATTTTCATTGATTTCCATGCGTAATTGACTTCTCCCCTTGTTTTGCATATTTTCATGAAGTTTGAATTTTTTGAATTTTCCAGTTTGAGTTTTTTGAGTTTTTCATGCACAATATTAATATTACTCCCCCTTTTTGTCATCAACAAAAAAGTTCTTTAAGCATTCTTTATGGGGCAAAGGAATTACTACTCCCCCTTTTTCATGCAAATCAATAATTTTTGAAATAGAATAGGAATATTAAAATGTTTTGAGATAATTTCACCTTCTCTTTATATTCTTGATATTCTTGTTAACATTGTCCTTTCTTTTTCAATGTCAATTATTTGAAATCAATTGTTGAGTCCAAGCTTTATGCATCACAGAAGAGTTAAAATGATAGAGTAAAAAGCCAATAACATTCAAACAAAGTAAACATACGTATATATATAAGCAAGTTTTAATTACAGAGCCAACAAAAGCAAGATCTATAAGACCTATTCTTCTTCTTCCTCACTAGAAGAAGAACCTATTTCTAAAATAGAAGATGATACAATAATTTTCAAGGGTTTAGGTCTGAGATCTCTAAATCTTGTCCTAGTGAGAGCTCTAGGTACATTAGATTTGGCTTTAGGTCTAGGTCTAGTTCTAGTAGGAGTAGGAGTAGGCTCAATCTTAGTATCTCTATAATGTACATCAGTCTGAACAGAGTCATAAATTACATGATCAAGAGGTGGAGGTGGTTGTCTGACATGTGGTGGAGGCTATCTAGGTCTGGGTGAGGGCTGTGGAGGTGGCTACCTAGAAGTAGAAGCTCAGGATCCCGAAGGCACTCCAGTGATGAAGAGTAGAACAGTCCTGAGCTCTGTCCCCATCTTTTGAACCTCCTGTTGGATATCAAGTAATGCAACAGCCTGGCCTCTGGCAAAAGTATCTGCTGCTCCTCGAAGCCTGCCAAAGTTAGAGCACAACTGTGTCAGATCTGTCCTGTAGTCCTCTTACATCCTCCGACCCATCTCCATAGACTCCATCCTCAGTGTCAGCTCCCTCATCTCCGTGTGAAACTCCTCTAGTGCTCTCGTAAGTGTTTGGCACATATCGCCAAATAAAGATCTAAAAGTGCTAGTCAAGGTCTCAGTGATCTATGAGAGCTACTTAGATGAAATGGTGGTTTGAGTGGCAGTAGCTGAAGTTGAAGGTACTGAAGGTATAGCTGATGGCCCTGGCGGAGTCCTCGGACTGTCAGGCTGTCTATCCATCTCAGCCTATCCCTTAGTCTCCTCATATACAGAGTCATCATTACTATCACCAGACTTAGTGTCATCGTCTCCATCAGACTCAACCTCTCCAACAGTAGTAGTATCAGTAGCAGCAGCAGCAGCAGCAGTCTCCAGCCTAGCCTCCTCATCATCAGAATGATGCACAACTCTCTGACTTGAGGACTTCTTCACACACTAACCATCTATCCTATGGTAACCCATATGGTGAAGAGACCTATCTGTATATCTATCAGTATGTAGCAATGGCCTGCCGTCCTCTCTGGATAGATCAACTCCAAAATCTAGAAACAACAAGGTGAATGCCATCCCCTATGGCAGACAGGCCTTGGCTCTTTGAGCTGCATGCCAAATTTGTGTCAGCATGATGTAAGCTAGATTGAGGGCCTCCCCCTCAATCATGTATCTCATAAACATCATGTCTCTCTCGCTGACCTAGTCAAAATGGCTTGTACGGGGTAAGAATATCCTACTAATGATGTTGTGTAGTAATCTCATCTCCAAAGGCAAAATGTTGGCTTGAACATTAGATATTCCTTCCACAATATTTATTTCAAGCACCACCTTAAGAGTCCTTTTCTTATCCTTTAAGTTCAGAAAGTTCTTTCTCTTTTTTGGCATGTGTAAGACTCTACTAAGTGTGTCTTCGTCAATGCACATAGAAACACCCTTTACAGTTGAAAAAAATTGGTTCTCCCCAAGTGATAGGTTCTAAAAAAATGTTCTTACAAGACTAGGGTAAGTCAAAATATCTAGTGAACAAAAGTACTCCCAGCCTTGCAGTTCAATCCATTCACCAATCCTAAAACCTTGATTCTTGAGAAATGTGAAATTTATATGTCTACTAGAGGTTACAAAATGGTTACCCATAAGAAAGACCAATCTCTGGGGTGCTGGAGATTTATCTTGAGGTTCACTTGGTGCTTCCCGAAGAGTTGGCTTATCTACTCTTAGTTTTGATCTTCTTTCTTCTTGGACTGATCTTGGAGCCAGACGCTTGGATCTTTTAGCAATGACCTTCCTTGGTGCCATTTAGTCAAGATCTAAGGTAGGAAAGTGAGGATTTGAGTGGTCCAAAGATGGGAAGTGGAGTGGTCCCCTAGGGCTCTATTTGGAACACTGAAAGGGAAATGAAAAGAATTTTTTAGGGCTATCGGCTTATAAGGGTTCTGACATTCGAGTCGGCTCGACCAGCAAAGTTTTTCTGCTCGAGTCGGCTCAAGCCAAAACACAGAAAAAGGCTCCAAAAATTTTACAAAAGGCTCCTAACCCTAAGTATACACTAGATAAGGTGGTTTTTGTCCTTAAATTGAAGATGGAGGTCTTCTAGATAATTTTGTCTTAATTTGGAAGAAATTAGATCATAATTTCTAAAAAAGGGTCACACAAACCTAATTCTGCTCTAATCATTTGAAATCTATCTTTATTAAGTGGCTTAGTAAAGATATCAGCTAATTGATTCTCAGTTGGAACAAATTCAAGTTTAATATTATCATTTTGTACATGATCTCTAATGAAATATTGTCTAATTTCTGTGTTTAGTCCTAGAATGTTGAATTGAATTATTTGTTAAATTAATAGCACTTGTGTTATCACATTTGATAGAAATCTTAGTTTGAATAATACCATAATCTTCTAGTTATTGCTTAATCCAAAGCACTTGAGTGCAACAACTCCCTGCAGCCACATACTCTGCCTCAGAGTAGATAGTGCTATGGAGTTTTGCTTCTTACAGTGCTAAGAAATTAAGTTCAACCCTAGAAATTGATAAGTATCACTAGTACTTTTTCTATCAATTTCACATCCACCATAATTAGCATAAAAAAAACTAATTAAATTCAATGAAGATTGTTTAGAATACCATAGACCTAGATTACTTGTTCCTTTCAGATATTTATGATTCTTTTAATAGCAAGTATATGTGATTCTTTTGGATTAGATTGAAATCTAGCATATATACAAATGCTAAACAAGATATTAGGTCTACTAGCTATTAAATACATTAGTGATCCAATCATACCTCGATAAAGCTTTTGATCAGTGTTGTTTCCATCTTCATCCTTGTTAAGTCTGCATGTGGAGCTCATGGGTGTGCCAATTTCTTTGACCGACTCCATACCAAACTTCTTAATGATCTCCTTGATGTACTTAGCTTGGTTGATAAATATTCTTTCATGTGTCTGCTTAATTTAGAGTCTAAGGAAGTAGGTCAACTCATCTATCAAGCTCATTTCAAATTCATCCTACATAAGCTTAGCAAATTCTCCACACAAATCTTGATTAGTTGCACCAAAAATTATATCATCTACATAAATTTATACAACCAACATATCATTTTATTTCCTTTTAATGAATAGAGTGGTATCTACATTACCTCTAATAAAATTATTTTCAATCAAGAACTTACTCAATCTATCATATCATGCTCTAAGTGCTTGTTTTAAACCATATAATGCTTTACTAAGTTTGAAAACATGATTTGGAAGAGCATGATTTTCAAATCCTAGTGGTTGTTCTACAAAACTTTTTCAGAAATGAAACCATTTAAAAATATGCTTTTTACATCCATTTAAAATAATTTGAAATTCATGTAGCAAGCAAATGTAAGTAATAATCTAATAGCATCTAATCTTATTACAGGTGCATAGGTTTCATCAAAATCTATTTCTTCTTCTTCATTATATCCTTTGGCAACTAATCTAGCTTTATTTCTAATTACATTGCCTTTTTCATCTAATTTATTTCTATAAACCCATTCAGTTCCTACAATAGGATGATTAGAAGGTCTATTCACTAGGGTCCTTGCATTATTTCTTTCAAATTGATTAAGTTCTTCATGCATGGCCATCATCCAATTACGATCACTTTCTGCTTCTTCTATGCTATAGGATTATACTTGTAAAACAAAAGCTAGGTAATGATGTGCATCTCTAAGTGATAACCTAATCCTAACTCCTTATGAGGGATCACCAATAATTAAATCTTTAGGGTGTGATGTTACATACCTCCATTCTTTGGGTAAATCACCATGATCTTTGCTTACCATTTCTTCTCCTTCTTCAACTTGTTTGTCTTTTAAGCTCATGTCCTTCATAGCTTTTGAAAGAAACTGTTCCTAAGGAATGATACATGCATTTTAAAACTTTTCCAAAGGCATGCAGCAACAAAAAATGATAAAATCATTTTTTCTATAGATGTTAATCTAATTAACACAAGCCCCTACCGGGATCAAGATACATCTAGAGTAATGTAAATATGAAATTATGCAAACATTATATGAAAAATAGAACCATTCCAAAAATCACGTAATGATGTAGCAATGATAATTATGTCATACATAAAATAAAGACATACCTTAGTGACATTCACCAAAGGTTGCAATAAAATCCCTAGCTCTCAGTCGCAATCCCAAGGGCAGCTCCAACCTATGGAAAAAACTTTGGCTTTGCAAGTAGCACACGCGTACCACCTCTACGGGTGGTTTATACCATGTAGTGCGGTTTCTTCTCCTTCCTTCAAGATGCTAGCCCCTCCAGAAATAATGTCAGTAGCAAAGACTCCTTCTTCAACTCCTTGAAGATATGCGGCCTCCTTTAACTCCTTGAAGGACTTTTGCTACAGTGGTGCTGGAATGAAGATGCTTGAGAACCCTTTCCCAATGCTCTGTCTTAAACCTTTAATAGAAGATATGCACTCAAGAATCCCAAAATCCAAACCTCACTCTATCCCGGAGATCAAATCTCACAATCTCTCAAGTATCAAGCAAGATCTTTATCTCAGAAATTTTCTGGGCAGAGTCTCAACTTTGATCCAGATTTTTGGATGTAGAATGTCAGAAAACCTCAGCCATCCACCTTCTTCAGCCTTGCCTTTTTAATAGTAGCCCCCTGATGTGGAAGGATCGCTGACGTGGAACACCTGTCAGATGCCACATTGGAGAAGACTGCCATGCCAGATACTCCTCTTCAAACTCCTTTGCTGGGCCGAGCTCCCTCAGAATGTCGGGGTGGCCTGTCGAAGCCGAGCTCCGCCCTCCGCCAGGTCGGCTCCCGTGAGATTGGGATGCTTAGGTCGGAGCCGAGCGACCTCTCCAAGATCAAGCCCCTCAAAGTCGATCCCCTTGGTCCGGAGTCGAGCTCAGCCCTCCTCCACCAAGTGGAGCCCCTTCGAGGTCAAGCCTTCTGGGCTGAAGTCGCGTCCTGCCCTCCTCTGTCAGGCCGAGCCCTCTAAAGTCGAGCCCCTTAGTCCGAAGTCAAGCTCAACCCTCCTCTGCCAAGTGGAGCCCCTTTGTGGTCAAGCCCCTCGGAGTCGAGCCCTGTCCTCCTTCGCTAGGTCGAACCCCCTCGAAGTCGAGCCCCTTGGTCCGGAGTCGAGCTTAGCCCTCCTCTGCTAAGTGGAGGCCCTTCGAGGTCGAGCCCCTCGGAGTCGAGCCCTGTCCTCCTCTGCCAGGTCGAGCCCCCTCAAAGTCGAGCCCCTTGGTCCGGAGTCAAGCTTAGCTCTTCTCCACCAAGTGGAGCCCCTTTGAGGTCGAGTCCTGCCTCTCCAGCTCGGCCTCCACCTCGGACAAAGGCACCAGCAATCGAAGGGGCGACACCATCCTCCCTGGATGCCGGTGAATCTCCCAAGGATCACAAAGAGGCACCCACCAAGCTGCAATAACTGTCCACAGCTACCACATACTTCAGAAGAAGAAGAAGCTCCATGATCGAGGTGCCACGCCCTCCACCAACCGCCTACACCATCCGAAAGAAGACGTCAACTAGGAGATTCGAATCCCGGGGGTGGCGGCCTCTCGATTGAGGTACTGCTAAGTTTCTCAGAATGAAACAACCAGAAGGAATGTCAGAGTGCACAGTAGGTTCCCTTATCATGAACTGGGAAAGATGTCCGATCCACGACATGGGACACCATTGCACATGCCTACTGGCACGGGGGAGATACCGAGGTAGGCGCCTAGCAACCACCTGGGCTTAAAAGAGCCATCTGCGCCTCAACAAGGAGGTAACAGCAATAATAAACAACATACCAAAAACACACTCAAGCAAGTAGGGAGCCGAGGTTCCACAGGAGAGCCATCTCCGATTCACCTCGGCCATCACCATTCCCAGCACACTTGCATTCTACTCACACATCATTCACTCCTCCTAGCATGGAGTCCATCTTAAGAGGCTTGACCAGGAGGATCTGTTCTCCTGGATCATCACTGACTTGACCATCATAGTGCCCCCACCGAAATCCCCAGTATGGGTCTCTAACCCTATTTTGCAGGTCTTGAAGTGTAGACCAGTCTTGAAGAAACAAGGGACGATCCGACGTCGACAGTAGCTATGGGCCATGATGATCTTGGCGGCAACAGATTGGCGTGCCAGGTAGGGAGGACGTAGGTTCTTTATCTAGAAGCCAGTCCCTCTGCAAGCAAGCCCACAAGAAGGATGGCGACGACAAGGGCGAGAGAAGTCTCCTCCAGCCATGCGGGAGACCCCCCTTCCCATGGGGACCCACACGGTCCAAGAGGGGAGATCCTTGATCCCGCTCAGCCACCTCCGGTGGACGTCCAGCTGGCCTTACTTGCTTAGCAAATGCGGATCCTTACTATGACATTGCGCCAGCTCCAGTACCAGCAACGGTCCTTGGCTACCCACCAGCAGCCAGGGACCCCCGTGGCTCATGCCACAACATCCTGTGACAGCCTGCGTTCCTTCCAGGGAAGGCTTTCGTAGCCACGGGCCATCACCGATCACTGGGATAGTCACCAGACTCTGGCGAAGAGATAACGGGCCAGATCTGCCGATCGGGAGAGCCGGTCCCCAAACCTTGAGTGGGTGACATCCAAACTCCACCAAGGTCAAAAAAGCAAGAGCCCCATCATGGACACCATTCCACGTCACCTTCTCCATCTCCTTCAACGGAGGGTTCTACTGATGAAGCCATCAGGCGCATAGCAGAGAAGCACTTGGAGGAGCATGATTGCAAGCTAGCAGAATTATCCTGCCGGTTTGCGAATCTACAAGGCTCCACCAACGAGCCAGCGGGCTAAGACGCCCATCCCCCATTCTCCTGAGAGATCCAAGAGGAGCCGATTTTTAGCCAGTTTCGTATGCCGCAGGTGGATCCCTACGATGGGACCATCGACCCCCTGGACTACCTGAAAAGCTACAAGGCCCTCATAAGGGTTTAGGAGGCCACCGATGCCCTCTTCTACATCGCCTTCCCAGCGACCCTCTAGAAGGTGGCTCAGGTATGGTTCACCCGACTCAAGCCCGAAAGCATCGGCTCTTTTGCTAAGCTGGAGCGGAAGTTTGTGGCCCACTTCAATGCATGTTGGAAGGTGCCACGAGATTTACAATCTTGATGAGCCAGTCGCCATGCTAGCACTGAAGCGAGGGCTCAGGACCTCCCGCCTGACCTACTCACTCAACAAGAAACCGGCTTCGTTCGGGAGGTGCAATATCCGAGCTGGCTGGCAAATGTGGTTATGGTGAAGAAGAATAACAAGAAGTGGAGGATCTGTGTAGACTACACTGACCTCAATCGAGCCTGTCCAAAGGATAGCTTCCCTCTGCCGAAGATCGACCAGCTAGTGGATGCCACCTCGGGGCACTGCTTGCTCTCCCTTATGGATTCATTCTCTGGATATAACCAGATCTAGATGCACCCGAAGGACGAGGAGCACACCGCCTTCATCACCGATCGAGGAACATTCTACTATCGGATGATGACGTTCAGCTTGAAGAATGCCGGTGCCACATACCAGTGCCTGGTCAATCGGGTCTTCAGCGACCAAATCGGTAGGAACATGCAAGTCTATATGGATGACATGCTCATCATGAGCAAGCCAAGTTTGGACCATGTAGCCGACCTGGTGGAGGCTTTTCAAAACCTCTCAGAGTATAAGATGAAGCTAAATTCGACAAAGTGTGCCTTCGGGGTAGCAGCAGGGAAGTTCCTCGGCTTTATGGTGACCCAAAGGGGGATCGAGGCAAACCTAGAGAAGGTCCAAGCAATCATCGACATGGAACACCTGACCTTGAAGAAGCAAGTCCAGTCCCTGATGGGTCGATCGCTGCACTAAATCGATTCATCTCGAGGTCGGCGAACCGCTGCCTCCCTTTATTCAAGGTGCTATGCAAGATAGCGACTTCACCTGGATGGAGGAGTGTAGGATGGCCTTCGTGGAGCTCAAAGGCTTCTTGGCATCACCACCACTGCTCTCCAGGCTGGAGACAAGAGAGGAGCTCTTGCTATACCTGGCAATCACCCCTGGAGCTATCAGTTCGGTCCTCATCTGCACGGACAAGGATGGATCCAAAATGTCGGTGTATTATGCCAGCAAACTTCGGGATGCCGAACTCAGGTACACCCGATCTGAGAAACTCATTTCTACACTTATCATGTCTGCTCAACATCTCAGGCCGTACTTCCAAGCATATCCAATCACGGTCTTGATTGACCAGCCCTTGAGAGCTGTGCTCAGTATCCCGACACATCCGGATGCTTGGCCAAGTGGGCACTAAAGCTCGGCAATTCGACATCGCATACCAGTCGAGGTCATCCCAGAAGGTGCAAGTGCTGGCCGACTTCCTGATCAAGTGCGCAAGACTCGTCGAAGAACCGGAGCAGATGATGCCAGAGCATCAAGAGGAGCCCAGCACAAAGGAGGACCCCTGGATCCTCCATGTCGATGGCACATCCAATGCAGGCGAAAGCGGTGCAAGCCTAATCCATGCCAACAGCAATGGAGTTGTGGCAGAATGTGCACTCCATTTCAAGTTCGCCATGACAAATAACTAGGTGGAGAATAAGGCACTCCTCGTGAGCCTTATGGTCTCCTGCAAGCTGGGTGTATGGAGCCTGAAGGTCTTCACCGACTCCCAATTGGTGGCCAGACAGGTCTCCGGAGAATACGAAGCCAGAGATCCCCTGATGATGAAGTACCTAGAGCAGGTCCGCTCAAGCATGGCAGGTTTTCGGTGCTTCAGCATTACTCATATCCCCCGAGGAGAGAATGCTCGAGTCGATACACTATCTAGACTTGCGACCTTGCCGAACTCATCACTAGGGCAGGCTTATCTTGAGTACCTCGAAAATCCAAGTGACGAAGCTCCTGCAGAGGTATAGCAGGTCATCCCAAAGTCAAGCTGGATGGATAGGTATGTCAGGTATATCACCGATGGCACTTTGCTAGAAGACCGAGCATAGCAGGCCTCATCAAGAAGAAGGCCTCACAGTTTGTCTTCATGAAAGGACAACTCTACCGCCGATCCTACTCATATCCACTCTTGAAGTGCCTGAGACCTGCAGAGGCAACCTTCATCCTCTAAGAGATCTGCGAAGGCCTTTGTGGAAACCACGTCAGGGGGAGGATGCTGGCATACAAGGCCCTCCGTCAAGGTTACTATTGGAAGACTATGAGAGAGGACACCACTGACTTCGTGAAGAGGTGCGACCGGTGCCAACACCATGCCCATATAAAGCATCAGCTAGTGGCACCGCTCTCCCAGCTCTCCACCCCATGGTCGTTCACCCAGTGGGGGATGGATATCCTGGGTCCATTCCCTCCAACTTCAGGGCAGCGGAAGTTCTTAATAGTGGCCATCGACTACTTCACCAAGTGGGTAGAGGCAGAGCCACTGGTACAGATCACAGAAGCCAAGGTTCTTCAGTTCTTCTGGAAGTCGATCATCTGTCGCTTTGGGCTTCCCCATAGCATCGTCATTGATAACGGGTGGCAGTTCAACAATCGGGAGTTCAAAGAGTTTTATGCCGAGCTCGGGATCCAGCACCGCTTCACCTCGATCACACATCCCTAGACCAACGGGGAAGCTGAGGTGACCCATCGGACCATCCTCTAGGGACTCAGGATCAGGTTGGACTAAGCCAAGGGCAGGTGGTTGGAAGAGCTCCCCTGCATTCTCTGGGCCTACCGCACAATGCCTAGGATGGCGACGGATGAAATGCCTTTCAACCTTACTTTCGGAATGGAGGCCATTGTCCTGATTGAACTCGGCGTACCCATACTGTGGATACAGCAATTAATCGAAGCAGAGAATCCGGCATGCCTTTTTTTCAATCTAGATCTCCTCGAGGAAACCAGAGACAAAGCTAGAATCTAAATGGTGGCTTACCGGTAGCGTGTAGCTTGGTACTACAATGCTCGAGTAAAGCCGAAGGTCTTTCACCCAGGCGACCTGGTGCTACACCAAGCTGAAGCTTCTCAATCCCGGGAATGCGGCAAGCTCTCGCCAAAATGGGAATGCCCCTACAAGGTGGTCGAAGCTCTTTTACATAGAACCTATTACCTCATGGATCTGGATGGTACTAAGTTCCTGCGGACGTGGAATGCCTGTAATCTGAGAATATACTACCAGTAATGTAAGGCCTTTCCCTAAAATAAAGATCCCTTTTTATGCAAACTGCTTTCGTCTTGCAGGGACATAGAAGCCCGGAGCCCAGCTCTCTAGTGTAGAAGCCCGAAGCCCATCACTCTGACATGGAAGCCCGGAGCCAAGCACTCCGGCACGGAAGCTTAGATCCCATGACTCTCCAACACTGAGTCCTGGAGCCCAGCTCCCAAGCATCAAAGCCCGGATCCCACGACTCTCCGGCACCAAGTCTTGGAGCCTAGCTCCAAGGCATCAAAGCCCGAATCCCACGACTCTCTAGCACTGAGTCCTGAAGCCCAGCTCCCAGTTATCAAAGCCTGGATCCCATGACACTTCGACACCAAGTCCTAGAGCCCAGCTCCCAAGCATTAAAGTCCGGATCCCATGACTCTCTGGCACCAAGTCCTGGAGCCTAGCTCCCAGGCATCAAAGCCCGAATCCCACGACTCTCTGGCACCAAGTCCTGAAGCCCAACTCCCAGGTGTCAAAGCTTGAATCCCATGACTCTCCAAAAAGTCATGAAGCCCAGCTCTCAGGCAATAAAGCCTAGAGCCCAGCTCTCCGGCACTGAAGCTTGAAGCCCAGCTCTCAAGCCATCAAGCCCAAAGCCCAGCTCTCCGGCACTGAAGCTTGAAGCCCAGCTCTCAGACCACCATGCTCGGAGCCTAGTTCTATGGCACTGAAGCTTGAAGCCTAGCTCTCAGGACACCAAGCCCGGAGCCTATCTCTCCGGCACCGAAGCTTGAAGCCCAGCTCTCAAGCCACCAAACCTAGAGCCTAGCTCTCTAGCACCGAAGCTTGAAGCCCAGCTCTTAGGCCAACAAGCCTAGAGCCCAGCTCTCCGGCATCAAAGCTTAAAGCCCAGTTCTCAAGCCACCAAGCCCGGAGCCCAGCTCTCAGGCACTGAAGATTGAAGCCCAGCTCTCAGGCCACCAAGCCCAGAGCCTAGCTCTCCGGCACTAAATCTTGAAGCCTAGCTCTCAGGTGATGCAGAACTAATATGCATGCGATTATTTTTTTATGTTTTAGGGGTTGGATGAGGTGGTTAAATCCTGAATATTAGATCAAAATATGATGTAGATAATTCTATATGAATTTTAAAAGCTACACATGTAGATCAAGACATAGGAAGCAGTAAAGAGGGATCGCCGGGGCTGAGAAGCCTCGGTTAGGGCTAGTTCTCCTACAATATAACTACTGGTGGTAGAGGGGGTGTACCTGGAAATGTCTGAAGCACCTGGTGAAGATTGCAGCAAAGAGATCACTCATCCTCAATGGATGCGACCTCGAAAGTCAAGCCAAAGACCCATGGATTCCTGGCTTTCTGCTTGGTGGTCCGATTGTGGCCTAGTTGGAGTCATTGGATTCGTAGGAACTCGGGGACCTACAAACAACCATCAAGAGTGAGAAAGAAAGTTTGGAAACAAAAGAAAAAGCTCAGAAACAAGGCAACAAGGGCATGGGAAGAGGAAGCTTGGATGAAGGCTGGAGGCAGTTGCAACACCGGGAAGAGGAAGACACCAATAAACCCTTAAGCACATAGCAGGGTAGCATAACATAATTGTAGAAAACTCAAGTATATTTCATATATCAAAATCTACTCTCATACAAGAGACTAGATAGACCCTTAGTCTTGGGCTCCAAGTAAGGGTATATTAGACTTTACATAAGAATTTTACATCCACCCAAACCCTAGCTAGAAAATAAGGCAACATTAGGTAGAATAAATCCCTAAAAACTCTCCCTCTCTCCTTGCCTTGGGCGGCTAAGAGGGTGACTCTAAGGGGTCGACCAAGGGGTGGTCACCATAAGCCTTGGCACCCTAGCTCCTCTCCTGGGCCGGGGCTGGCCCAGTTTGCTTCCTGCTTCGGTCCAGGGCTTCAGGGTTTCTGATTTCTCTACCAGGGTCTTCAAATCTTCAAGCTGGGTTGGACTTGGGCTATACTTCCATGTCTTCAATCTGATTGGACTTAGTCTTCACTTGTATGATGTGGTCTTGAGTCTTCAGTGTGCTTGGACTGGACTCAAAAAAAATAAAATTAGCTCGACAGGAGCTGACTAACACTGGACTGGACTAGCTCAACATGAGCTGACTAATACAGGACTCAAATAAAGACAACTTTTATTACAATGGACTCGAATGTCATTAAGTGATTCATAGAGGGTTGAGAAGCCTCTGTCTTATTCTGGTGCCTCTGGTGTCCCCATCAATTCTCCCAGGGTGGGAGGAACTAATCTCTGTCGAGTGCAGATTAGACTGGCTCACATATCTCTCGAGAATGTCTGGGTCGAGGTATTGTAAGTCCTCTTGAGAAATCCATGAATTATCCGACTCTGGTCGGCCTTGCCACCAGACCAGGAAGCGTTGATAACCATGGCCCTAGGTCGTAATGGCTTGATCATCCAGGATACGCTCAATCCGTTCTCTTCTCTTAGGCCAATTAATTAGTGGACCCTCTGGGTTAGGGTCACTCATAATGGAAAGGAATAGGTCTAAAGGCCTCACTAGGTATCGCTGTCGGTTCCCTGTACTCAACCAGGTCTGTAAAATTGAAGGTAGAACTAACGCCCAAATCCAGAGGCAAATCCAACACATAAGCATTTGGTCCAACCCTCTCTATCACTTTAAAAGGTCCGGCTCTGCAAGCATGAAGCTTCTTTAGGCCTAAGCCTAACCAAGATAGAATCCACTACATCAAACTCCTTGACCTTTCTTCGGGAAATTAGCCAGTTTCTTTCAAAATTAATGCAGGTGGTGAACATGCTGGGCAAATGCAGACTCCTAACAGATGATGGAAAGGACTTAAACTATCACGTAACATACTCGACTATGCATTCCTATCAAAGAAATTTTTATTAAACTCTTTGGACCTAAACCTAATAGATCATAGGTGCTCTAGGTTTGGTCCTAGCTTGACATGTACATGAAAACTTACAATGGGCTCCTAGCAAATTCCATAGGGTATGCCAGAAGTATAATGCAAACCTAACATGCGTAATAAATGCATGTAGTATGCTAATCTCAACTAAATACAATCTAATGATCCTAGAAATGCTGGAGGTGTTTGGAAAGGGCAGAAAATAGGAAGTGGGTTCAGAATTAGTCTGGTAGGGTAAGGAAAAAGGTTCAAGATTAATTAGATATAGTAGGATAGAAGAAGAGGTGTTAGGAACTAATCCTATACTAATGAGGTTAACCTTATGAGGTTGAGTTATATCTACAAGATTTGCATAATGGAAGGATGGGTTACTAATCTCAGGGAAGAGGTCCTTAATGGAAACTATAGGAGGGGGCTCATCTTGAGGGTATTGATTCAAAGAGATCAGGCCCTTAATAAATTCTTCTGGTTCTTGTATTTTTGGAGTAGACTCTATAATTTGGCTCTCCTCTATAGTTTCCTCAAGTAAGGCTCTAGCAGCAGTACCTAGGTTCTCTTCCTCTATTTGTTCTTCCATTATAGCTTTAGGTTGGATATGGTCAAGGTCAACTAGCTCTGGGTTGGTTTCTACCTGGGTATCTGCTGGGTCAGCTAATTCTAGGTCATCTATAGGTATCTACTCTTCTCCCTCATACTCATCCACTAAGCTTGCATCAGCTTCATACACTTCTGCATTAATATAAGCCTTGTGAATCTCAGGAATGGTTGGAGAAGGTCGGCTAGGGAAAAATTGGCTAGGTCCTGGTTTCTGATTATGGGCACTAATCCTAGTAGGTTCAGGTTGCCTAAGGGGTAGTGGCTCACTACTGGGCTCATATTTAGGGATACTAATCCTATGGAGTTCAAGTTGACTAGGGGAAACCTAACCAGTACTGGCTGATACTTAGGGGTTATGGGCTCCCTGGGCTCATAGGATAATGGTGCAGATCTATGGGTCATGGGATTATAGGATCTGAGATCATAGGATTTGGGTTCAGCTCTATGGGTCTTGGGTCTACTGGACCCATGGGATATGGGTTCATAGGTTCTAGAGTCATAAGATTTGGAGTCATAAGATCTATAGGTTGTGGGTATACTAGGCTTATAGGATGTGGGTAACTAGGATCTAGAGTCATAGGATCTAGGTTCATAGGTTTTGGAGTCATAAGACTATAGGTTGTGGGTCTCTTGGACTGATAGGACTTGGATAGGTACTTTCTCCTTAGTTCAAGTTTCATATCACTCTAGGTAGTTATGGGTTCGAGGCCTTCTAGCCTAAGTATTCTCTTAACATTATCCCAGTCTAACCTGGCCTGGTGAGCTAACTTAGCTTTAGCAAACTTGAACTGACATCGTTCAGGCTTGAAACCCGTATTTTGTTCAAAATACAGGTCCACATCTCTTTCCCAAGCAAGATAATCCTCACACTTGGGATCATAAAATTTAGGTACTACCCTCAGAACGTACCTAGTAGCTCTCCTAGGGTTAGGCTCTAGATAGGGGTCATGGTAAGGATCAGGGTTTGGGGTCCACCTAGGTTCAGTCTCATAGTAAGGGTCATGGCAAGGGATTCTCCTAGGATTGGACTCCCTATATGGGTAAGAGTATTGGGTTCTCCTAGGGTTGGACTCCCTATATGGATCAGAGTATTGGTCCTCCTAGGGTTGGACTCCATGGTTTCACTAGGTTGAGTTGGGTTGAGGCTATCGGTATTGGATCTAGTCTGGGTCCTACGGGTTTTCTCTAGGGTTCCTAGTCGGTTGTCTATATGTTCAAACCTATGGACTAAGTGATCAAGTCTATTGTGGTTTCGGGTATCTAACTGGGTCAACTGAGTCATCTGGGTAGTTAACTGGGTAGTTAACTGGGTAGTCATCTGGACCATGGATTGGGCTAGCTGCTCAGTGAGTGCATTATTCTTGGCTTCAAGGTTATCCATAGATTCAGGTAAAAGTGGAGATGGTGGATGATATGAAACCCCTGATCTAGTGCTCATGCAAGACTCGATCAGACCAACTACAGCTCCTTAGACCTAGAGTCCAAAACTAGGTGCTCAATCAAGGTGGCAAACTAGCCTATAGTAACCCTGTACTCAGCCAGGTAGGTGTAAGGGGAGTGTTAGGTCCCTGATTGCCAATCCTAGACATCAATCAGAGATTGGCCAGGTAGGCAGACCAGCACACAAGTCCTTTAGGATTGAATCCCTGAACCACCATTCTAGACACTAAGCACAAGGCACACACAGGTTAGCTTGACACAATGATCTGACACTTAGCCCGGACCCGACCAGTTGGTGTCCCAGCCCACTAGGACAAATTAAGTCTAATTGATTTTAAGTTAGGCTTGGGACTGAATGTAGGGGATGTGGTTTTGGGCTAAGGAGAGGTGATCAAATCCTTCCCCCATCTGACATAGCAAGAGTGCCCTTAAAGGTAGTTTATGCAATGATGGCAGGCAGATGATGCAAAATTAGGATTTAAGTATTTTAGGTAGCTTTTATATATGTAATTTTTTTTTTTTTTTTTTTGCAAAAATATGATTTGCAACCAATGTTCTAATATGCTAGAAACATACTGAAATAAAAGATATGCAAAGAGATGCTAGACAAAACCCTAAACCTTCCAAAATTATCTTGATGAAAAAATAGAGCCAAAAATTTATAGGCTATATTTCGGCCTGCAGAAACTACACAGACCGAAAAAAAATCTGAAAAAATTTTGTAAAATACAATGAATTGATAAGAATACAGAAAAATAAACTTCAAGATTTTTGAGATTCTAAGCAGAGAGAAACAATTAAAATAACAAAGCATATACGGACTATAAAGATGCAAAAAACAAGCCCTAATCTAAGCTCTGATACCAGATGATGCGGAACTAATATGCATGCAATTACTTTTTTATGTTTTAGGGGTTGGATGAGGTGGTTAAATCCTGAATATCAGATCAAAATATGATGTAGATAATTCTATATGAATTTTAAAAGTGATGCATGCAGATCAGGACCTAGGAAAGCAGTAAAGAGGGATCGCTGGGGCTGAGAAGCCTCGGTTAGGGCTAGTTCTCCTATAATAAAACTACTAGTGACAGAGGGGGTGTACCTGGCAATGTCTGAAGTGCCTGGTAAAGATCATAATGAAGAGATCACTCATCCTTGATGGATGCATCCTGAAAAGTCGAGCTAGAGACCCGCGGATTCCTGGCTTTCTGCTCGGTGGTCCGATTGCGGCCCGGTTGGAGTCACTGGATTCGTAAGAACTCGGGGACCTGCAAACAATCATCAAGGGTGAGAAAGTAAGGTTGAAAACATAAGAAAAAACTCAGAAACAAGGCAGCAAGGGCATGGGAAGAGGAAGCTTAGATGAAGGCTGGAGGCAGTTGCAACACCGGGAAGAGGAAGACACCAATAAACCCTTAAGCACATAGCAGGGTAGCTCAAAGCAATTATAGAAAACTCAAGTATATTTCATATATCAAAATCTACTCTCATACAAGAGACTAGGGTCCTTTAAATAGAGCCTTAGTCTTGGTCTCCAAGTAAGGGTATATTAGACTTTGCATAAGAATTTTACTCCCACCCAAATGCTAGCTAGAAAATAAGGCAACATTCAGTAGAATAAATCCCTAAAAACTCTCCCTCTCTCCTTGCCTTGGTCGTCCAAGAGGATGACTCTAAGGGGTCGACCAAGGGGTGGTCACCATAAGCCTTGGCACCCTAGCTCCTCTCCTGGGCCTGGGCTAGCCCAGTTTGCTTCTGGCTTCGGTCCAGGGCTTCAGGGTTTCTGATTTCTCTACCAGGGTCTTCACATCTTCAAGCTGAGTTGGACTTGGGCTATACTTCCATGTCTTCAATCTGATTGGACTTGGTCTTCACTTATATGATGTGGTCTTGAGTCTTTAGTGTGCTTGGACAAGACTCAAAAAAAATAAAATTAGCTCGACAGGAGCTGACTAACACTGGACTGGACTAGCTCAACATGAGCTAACTAATACAGGACTCAAATAAAGATAACTTAGCTTTATTACAATGGACTCGAATGTCATTAAGTGATCCACAGAGGGTTGAGAAGCCTCTGCCTTATTCTGGTACCTCTGGTGTCCCCATCATCAGGCCACCAAGCCCGGAGCCCAGCTCTCCGGCATTGAAGCTTGAAGCCTAGCTCTCAGGCCACCAAGCCCGGAGCCCAGCTCTCCGGTACTGAAGCTTGAAGCCCAGCTCTCAAGCCACCAAGCTCGGAGCCAAGCTCAGAGCCCAGCTCTCTGGCACCGAAGCTTGAAGCCTAGAGCCCAGCTCTTTGGTACTGAAGCTTGAAACCCAGTGCTCCGGCACTCGGGAACACTCATCCACCTCTGAAACACTCAGAGACAAAGTGGAAGCCTCCTCTCTAATCTCAATACATGCCCAAAAAAAAAAAGGAAAGAAAAAGAGGGGAGAGGTAAAGAAGTTTCAAGCTGAAATGGATGAAAATTTCTGCTTCATTGAAAATTTGTTCATTACAAGTGTCCCCGAGCCCCCGACATGCCGGGCAGCCCAGGTCAAAGATAGAAGAAAGGAAAAATAGAAAGGGAAATCTACCCTACTCAAGCGGTCCCTCGTCGGGTCTATGTGGCTATAAGACTGATGCGGGGTGACTCTAATACTGCTAAACATGCATGAGAAATAGTAAAATATAATTTTTTTAATTTTTATAATTTTATTTGCAAGATAGATTTTCAAAATAAAGTAAGAACTAGCGGAAAGACTAGTAGTGCAAAGAATCATCGTGTCGCAGGCATATTCATGCAAACCAATGAAATATCCAGGATCCGAGAGTTGAAAAACTCCCGATTTAGGATAGCTTTTGTTCATTAAATTAGATAATAAGAGAAGGGAAGGTTTCTTACCAGTCAGAGATTGAAATTCAGAAGCAGAAGGGATCACTCACAACTCTGATCGGAGCCTGGAAGAAGAAGCCTTGTTTCCCTTGAATCTGATGGCTGATCTGGGTGATTCCGGAGGCAAGGAAAGCCTCACCTAGAGAGGTGAAACACCTCAGGGATCCTACAAAATGGCAAGGGTCGCTCAAAATAGTAAGTAAAAAAAAAAAAGGAAATTAGGTTTAGAAGGAATAGGGTTAGGGATTAGAAGCTGGGTTGTTTGAAGCTTATTGAAGATCTCCTTGCTTGGTGGCCTTGAGCACTCCTTCTTGGACATGTGAAGGCTTGGATGGTAGTGATTTAGGGCATGGAAGGATGCTAGGGCAGCAAGGAATTCGTCCAAGCACAAAAACACAACCCAAAGAACCAAAACAAAAACACCAGCACAAGGCAATAACTCAAAGTTTCAACAAGTTGTATTCATAAGAAAAAGATAATACAAGAGGGGGAGGGGGTGGGGTATTTATAGAGTTTCCATGCCCTCTCCTAAAGGGATTACAAGTCTTCTCCTAGTTAGAATAGGTTTACATAATTTAAGTGGGAGAAAGACTATAAAATAAACCTAGAACTAGGAGTATACAAGTTGAATGAAATAAAAACTCAAACTCCTTCTTGTATTTGAACTTTTCTACCATGTTGGACTTGGTCAAGTCATGGAGGATGCCTATCCTAGGTGTGTTGGGCTTCAAGGGGTAGCAAGAGGTCATCCTCCTTTAGATTGGTGCATGGGCTTTGGGCCCTGGAAGTTGGGATGCCCTGGTATCAGCATATTCCTTGGAATCTTCGTTCTTCATGCTTCGGCTTGCTTCATGGGCTTGGAATTTTAAGGCATGGAGTGTTGGAATAACCTTGGAAACATGGGCTCCTGGCATATGGAATATTTTGGAAGCATCTAGAGGGAATCTGATGATTAAAATGGCATTTGGAGGGAATCAGGGCACCTGGAGGGCATCTGGAGGGCATTTAGGGCTCCTAGGTGTCAATTAAGCTCCCATAAGCTGATGTAATTACCTCTGGCTCCTGAATGAGGCCTGGTGGAACTCCAAAATAGGGTAACCTCCTCTCTCGTACAAAATTTGCACTCATACTAGACTCATACTGATGTACAAGACTCAATATACTGGACTAGGTCGAGATAAATTAACTAGTCTCACCTTATTACAACTCAATCTTACTTTCTTACAAAATTATGACACATGACTAAGTAAACCAAATAGGGCCTAGTAATCTATGTCTGATCCTGGTGCCCCCACCAATTCTCCTAGGGTGGGAGGAACTCGACCCCGTCGAGTGTGGGATAACTCAGCTCTCATAGTGCTCGAGTAGGTCTGGGTTGAGGCGCTGCAGATCCTCATGGATGATCCACGAGTCCTCAGATTCTGGCCAACCTTGCCACTATACCAAATACCTCTGATAGCCTCTATTCCAGGTACATATGGCTTGATCATCGAGGATTCTCTCAATCTTTTCCTCACTATTTGGCCAATTGTATGTGGACACTCTAGGGTGGGTTCTCTCTCAAAAGGAGGGATAGGCTCACGGTGCTCGCTAGGTATCGCTGCTGGCTCCCTGGACTCTATAAGATCTGAGATGATGAAGGTGGAGCTGATACCTAAATCAGGTAGTACCTCATGCACATAGTCATTGGGTCCATCGATATTCATTATCTTGGATGGGCCAGCTTCGTGAGCAGAAAATTTTTTACAATTACAAAATTCCCTGCAAAATTTGTTATCTCTCTTTTGGGAATTAGCCAAGTTGTTATTTAGTTTATTAGTTATGTTCTGCTTTTGACTAATTTCCATATGCTTATGCTATGCAGAGGGTAGTGCAAGTGGAGACATGTAACTTAGGTTGTGCATTTATTGGACTCAACTAATACCTAATAGACTTGACTAGACATCCCTATCAAAGGATGTTTTATTGGACTCTAAGGGATAAAACCTAACAAATTATAGACTCTTTAGGTTTGACCCTAGCATGGCATGCACATGAGAACTTACTATGTACTCCTACTAGGTTCCATAGGGTTCTCCTAAAGTAAGATGCAAACATGACATGAATAATGAACGAATGCAACATGCAAACTCCTATAAAATGCAACCCAATAGTAAAGAAAAAAAAAGAAGTTTCCGGAAATGGTAGAAAATAAGAGGTGGGTTCAGGGTTAGTCTGATTGGGTGGAAAGTAAGAAAAGGGTTCGGGGTTAATTGGATAGACTAGGATTTAAGAAGGGATGTCAGGGATTAATCCTAAACTAATAAGGTTGACCTTAAAGGGTTGGTGTCTATCTACTAGGTCTGCCTTATGAAAGAATGGGTCACTAAGTTCAAGGAAAAGATCTTCAATTGGGATCAAGGAAGTGACTTCATCTTTTGGCTTAGGAAATTCAGGACTAGGTTCTACAATTGGATCCTCTTCTAAAGTCTCCTCTAATTTCTCTTCCATTGTAGCTTGGGTGTGATATGGGTTATCTAACTCTGGGTCGGCCACTAACTGATTATGGTCAAGGTTAGAAGGAATCAGGTTAGGGATTAGAAGTTGGGCTGTTTGAAGCTTGTTGAAGATCTCCTTGCTTGGTGGCCTAGGGCACTCCTTCTTGGACGTGTGAAGGCTTGGTGGTAGTGATTTAGGGCATGGAAGGATGATAGGGTAGAAAGAAATTCGTCCAAGCACAAAAACACAACCCAAAGAACCAAAACAAAAACACCAACACAAGGCAATAACTCAAAATTTCAGCAAGTTGTATTCATAAGAAAGAGATAATACAAGAGGGAGAGGGGGTGGGGTATTTATACAGTTTCCATGCCCTCTCCTAAAGGGATTACAAGTCTTCTCTTAGTTAGAATAGGTTTACATAATTTAAGTGGGAGAAAGACTATAAAATAAACCTAGAACTAAGAGTATACAAGTTGAATGAAATAAAAACTCAAACTCCTTCTTGTATGTGAACTCTTCCTCCATGTTGGACTTGGTCAACTCATGGAGGACGCCTATCCTAGGTGTGTTGGGCTTCAAGGGGCAGCAAGGGGTCGTCCTCTTTTGGATTGGTGCATGGGCTTTGGGCCCTGGAAGCTGGGGTGCCCTGGTATCAGCATATTCCTTGGAATATTAGTTCTTCATGCTTGGGCTTGCTTAATGGGCTTAGAATTTTAAGGCCTAGAGTGCTGGAATAAACTGGGAAACATGGGCTCCTAGCATATAGAATATTCTGAAAGTATCTGGAGGGAATCTGGCATCTGAAATGGCATTTGGAGGGAATTAGGGCACCTGGAGGGCATTTAGGGCTCCTAGGTATCAATTGAGCTCTCATAAGCTGATGTAATTGCCTTTGGCTCCTGAATGAGACCTGGTAGAACTCCAAAATAGGGTAACCTCTTTTCTTATATAAAATTTGGACTCATACTGATGTACAGGACTCAATATACTGGACTAGGTCGAGATAAATTAACTAGTCTCACCTTATTACAACTCAATCTTACTTTCTTACAAAATTGTAACACATGACTAAGTAAACCAAATAGGGCCTAGTAATCTGTGTCTGATCCTGGTGCCCCCACTAGAGATGTCATCTGTCGAGGCCTCGAGCTGTGCAGCTCTGGCTTCGGCAACCACCACCGGTGGGGAAGGTTCGAAGATGGCCACCAACTCCTCAGCAGCTCCCGAGTCTGGGGCCGGGTCCGTGTCTGAAGCTCTAGGATAGCTGAGGAAAGCTCGACCCTTGTCAGAAACAAACTCCTCGACCCTGGAGCATAGGTACATGAAGCCTTTGTAGAGGGAGTCCGATGCCGTTTCATGGAACTCGGCGGCGAACTCCTTCGAGTCCCTGTACCTTGCCACGGCCTCCTCAGCCCCCTTCTTTGCCTCGGTGGCTTGCACCTTTGCCGCCTCTACTGACTTGGCCACCACCACTACCTCCTTATCAGCAGTTGTGGCCCTCTTCTCGATGGAGACCAGCCTCTATTTCACCATATCTAGTTCGGCCTAGAGGGACTGAGCACGCCCCTTCTGCCGGACCACCTCGGTATTGAACTCGATCAGCCTCTTCTCGATGGCCGTGAGCTCCTTAGCCTTGGTCCTTGACCGACCCCATTCTTGGTCAAGGTTCTCCTGGAGCTCCTTCGAGTGCCTCTCGGCACTGGAGAGATCTTTCTAGATCTCCTTGTTCTTCAGACCAAGCTCCCAGGAGGTGTCAGTCTTCTCCTTCAGCTCGGTCCTCAAGGACTCGACCTCCACCGCTCACTGCTGGTCATTCTTCAACCAGTTTCTGCAGCAGTCCTTGTCAGGAGGACCTTGACATCGATCTGCACTAAACAAGATTCAGCAACCAATGCAAACAAAAAACAAAAGAGAAGAAGAAAGAAATCAAGAAGGCGAAATGACTTACCGAGAAGAGTTGGGGGAAGATGCTGCCGATCACATCCCCTAGCAGCTTTCCGGCCTTCTCTCGCCGGTCGCATGTTTGGATTGAAAAATCCATCATGCGCTTCGCCAGCCCCTGGTCCCGGAGCAATGAGACATTAGGCGCCAGTCTGAATGGGACCCGGTGGTAGTCCCTCTCCCTTTTGCTCAACCCCGAGGTGGAATCGCCTACTCTGCCAGCAGAAGGGGCCTTGGGAACAAGGTGGGAGCCCGGCACCCCTTCAAGCGATGCCTCAGGCACCGGCTCTGCTCCTCCTTGCACCTCCTCCCCCTCGACGACAATGAGCTCTAGGGGAGGAGAAGACATGATGGCAATGGCTGCGGCCTTGGCCCGGATGACCACCTCAGGCTCTGGGGCGGGGGCCGGTTCTCATCACCTTGGCCACTCTGGCATGGGCCTAGCTGCCCTCTGGCTCGATTCTGGCATCACGGCAACCACCCTCCTTCTTTTTGCGGGGGTGGTCTCAGCCTCCCTCCTGCTTGGCTCGGTCGGTGCGGTGGGAGCGGTTGCCGATGCGCTCTCATCATGAGCCCTCTTCGAGGAGGATTCTTCAACCAATTCTAATGGAGGCCTTTTCCTGGTGATTGAGAGCAGGTCGTCCACCGAGAACTTCATACCTACATATAGAGGCTGCAATATCAGTTCCAAGTTTGGAGAAACAGAGCAAGAGGCATAAAAAGAAGAACTCGAGCCAAACTCACCCAACTCTCTCATTGGGTCGACCCCAGCCTCAGCGAGGTTCTGCTCTGACAATAGAACCTTGAGAAAAGGAATCTGGGTAGTGCGGAGTTGCTCGTGGACCTCTCGGTCGCCACCTCAACCATAAAATTTTAGTTAGGGGACCGATCTGGGTCGCTCCACACCCAGTCGACCCCCTCGACTATCGCAAAAAAAATTTACTCTTTCATCCTTTGATGGAAGAGGGGAGTTCAAATTTGATGCCCTTCAGGCGAGAAGAAAGAGACCATCACCCGTCCTCGGCAAGGTGGCACTTTAGGGAGAAGAAGGCCCTAAATAAGAAAAAATGGGTGACAATCCCGTGGAAATGGCATAGCACTATAAAACAAAATATGGTCCTTATGGCGTTCGGGACGAGTTGAGTAGGGACCAGACGATAGTTGCTCAACACTGATAACAAGAAAGGGTGGAAAGGAAAGTGGAGCCCTCATGAGAAGGTCTCCTCATAGAAGGCGATCCAACCTGGGCAACTAGAAGTAACCCAATCCCCTGGTCGGGGGATTAGAGCCAGACATAATGCGGGATGCCATAGACATCCCGGATGGTTCCTAGTTCTTCAGCCGAGATTGTCGAAGCAATCCTGCCAGGACCTATGGACCGAGTAGGGTCAGAAATGGGTTCGGTTGGAGGAGGGGGGCTAGATCTAGGCTCCCTAATGACTATGCCACCAGGGGGATGCCTTCTACTAAGCTTGAAGCATGCCTCTTCCCCCTCCTCATCGGAGGAAGAAGAAGGCGGTCTTGGCACAGAGGGACCCGCCTCACCCTGGTTGGTTGAGGGACGAAAGCCAGGACCAAAGTGAGACATCTACAGAGATGGGAAAGAGAAAGCTCGAGAAGAGGAGGAAGAAGACGAACTGCAAGGACCCAAATCTCAAAACGAGAAACTCTACTCTACAGGGGGAAGGAGGAAGAAAGAGACGAACCTGGTTCCTAGGGGAGTCTAAGGTAATCGGGGGAGAAGAGAAAGCCTGGGTATGATGGCGGGCATGCAAAATTCATAAGAGTGGATGTTTCGAGAAAAATCTGCCTTTCATTTCAGAGTGACCTGACGCATCCGTACCGTTATAGCCTCCCCACCAACAGATTTACACCACATGCCGACCATCGATGAGAGGGACTCGACGCACCAGCCATAGCTACTCTAAATTTCATGCCAGTAATAACTGCTCCTCGAACGTGGCCACGTGGCTCCTCTGCACTGGCCCGGGGAATCGCTTCATGAAGCACCGACGATCGTGGTCATTATTGCACCGGATCTTTGCCTTTCCATGTCAGCACCATAATTACTCCCTTTGACCTGAGCACCGTGCACCAACGGGCCTCGGGAGTGGGGGACAAATGATATGGCAAGATCGCTGACATGGAAGACCTGTCAGAAGCCATATTGGAGAAGGCTGCCATGCTACATACTCCCCCTCGGACACCTTTGCTGGGCCGAGCTCCCTCAGAATGTCAGGGCGGCCTGTCAAAGCCAAGCTCTGCCCTCTGCCAGGTCGGCTCCCGCGAGATCGGGATGCTTAGGTCGAAGCTGAGCGACCTCCCCCAGATCGAGCCTTTCGAAGTTGAGCCCCTTGGTCCAGAGTCGAGCTCAGCCCTCCACCGCCAAGTGGAGTCCCTTCGAGGTCGAGCATTCTGGGCTAAAGTCACATCCTGCCCTCCTCCATTAGGCCGAGCCCTTCGAAGTCGAGCCCCTTGGTCCGGAGCCGAGCTCAGCCCTCCTCCACCAAGTGGAGCCCCTTCATGGTTTAGCCACTCGAAGTCGAGCCCTGTCCTCCTCTGCCAGGTTGAGCCCCCTCGAAGTCGAGCCCCTTGGTCCGGAGTCGAGCTCAGCCCTCCTCCACCAAGTGGAGCCCCTTCGAGGTCGAGCCCCTCGGAGTCGAGCCCTGTCCTCCTCCACCAGGTTGAGCCCCCTCAAAGTCGAGACCCTTGGTCCAGAGTCGAGCTCAGCCCTTGGTGTGGGAACCATAATCAGGAAAAGACTCCAACCTATTCAATTCAAGTCTGAGTCCTTATGGTTGGATTAGTCCTGTAATTAGTCCTGTAATTTCTCTTTCAATTTTGAGTCCAAATAATCTTGTAATTAATTTTGAGTCCATATGGGGTCTAGTCCAGTTGAAGTCAAAGTCTTAGTCTAATTAATTTCGAGTCCATGCTAGGTCGGGTCCAATTTGAAGCCTTAGTCCAGTTGAAAGTCAGATTTTGAAGCATCAAGACAAATCCAAAGCCAAGTGGTGCCACATGCCACTTGCCATCTCAGCGCCACATCAGCTACCACTTGCCACCTCAGTGCCATCTCAGCTAGAAGCCACCTCATCAAGTGGTCCCCACTTTGGTGCCACTTGTCATGGGTTGAAGGAACTCCAAGAGGGCACCCAAGAAGAAAGTTTGAATTCAAAATGATGGTTGGCCACCCTCTTCCACAAATCAAGCATCAAGGCCTACAAATCCTCTAACTCTCCTTGTAATCCTCCACATTTTAGGGATTTTCAAATTTTAGAGATTTACACTCTTTCACAAATCAAGCAACAAGGCCTACAAATCCTCTAACTCTCCTTGTAATCCTCCACATTTTAGGGATTTTCAAATTTTAAAGATTTGTAAGGCTCCTGTTAAAGACTTTGGGATGCCCCATTGTAAGGGTAATGGATGAATAAAATTTTTGGCTTGGATTATTCTTTCTATGTGATTGTCTTTGTGTCTATGTGGTTTAGTCTTTCTCCTCTTCCACGCCCACTCTAGTTCCTCCCTTCTTCCATCTCCAACGCCCAAGGACTCCTTTCTTCCTCTCCAATCTCAAGCGAGCCTTCAACATGCAATGGTGAATCAAGAGGATCAACACAAGGAGACCAACCTGTTCCATCTCAAGCACTCCACCATGGCGCCAAGAAGGATCCCCATCAATGCTTCATCCACCTCTCTTCCCTTTCTCCATTTCATGTTTTGTTAAGTTCTTTCATCTTAGGGATTTCTTTGTTGCAGGGTTCTCTGGAATTCCGACTTCAAGAGGAAGGATCTCTTGCCACCAATCCAGAAAACAAGAAGAGTCTCCAACCTGTAGCATGGCCTGGTCATCTAGAAGATCCCCTCAAGAGTGATCTTATTCTTATTGGAAAATCAATGCCAGGTAAGTCAGTATCAATTAGGTCCGAGACATTAATCTGACTAGCATGACTGGTGGTTTTAATTCTGTCCTATTACTTTATTATTTCGAAGTCTCGGTAATTAGGGTTATGCATGATCATTCAAGTTTGCTTCATTAACTTATCTTTGATAAATTATGCTGAACTCTTCATATGTCGATAGAACTTGCCAATTAATCTTCGCTAATCTCCTTTAGAGTTGCATAGTTTCATCTTCACTTTGCATCCCCTACCATTCTTGGTATCAGAGCATGGTTGCATTAGGGTAGAATAGTTTTCTCTTAAATCCAAACTAGATCAAAAACTCACGCCTCCTAAGCGGGTGTACTCCAGTACACTGTCACGACCCATGGGAGTAATGAGCCTCCGGGCCGGACGTGAAGTTCTAGATTAGAGTTTGGTAAAGCATCGCAATTCCTTTAATTTTTTTTTTTTGTGAATCTGAATCTGCTGGCTGTGATCAAAAAAAAAATTCAAAAAAAGAAAAATAGTACATTTTGCATTTCCATAATTTTTTTTTGATTCCATATAAGGTTAGTTATAACCACACAAAGTTTCAGCATTAGAAGAAATTCACGAAAAATACTAAAATTCCTACTTCAATCTTCTGTCCTGCTGAAATAGTCTGCAGTACATGGTCTGTTGTTTTTATTGTTTCTCTATATAGACAGATCAAAATTTTCTGATTTTTAATTTGCTGGGATCCTCATAATTCATGTTATTTCTCAGAAATTTTTCAGATTTTATTTCAATTGTTATAATTTCTAGCATTCGAAATACTCTCTGAGATTCAATCTGAACTGAAATTCCAGCAAGAACCAATCTCAGAAAATTTTTGAATTTGAAGTTCAAATTTTAAATTTTAAAATTCTGACATTATAGAATCTGGAACTTGAAGTTTGAAATTTAAATTTTAAAATTTAAGTTTGAATTTAAAATTGTTTGAAAACTAATCAAGTCAATTAATTAAGTCAGCTCATAAAACACAAAAAAAAAAAAAAAAAAATTGCATTCATTTGAAAACATCTTAAGGGCATCAATATGACATGGGGGCAAGAGTTCATCACTTGTCCTTAGCCCAAAACCACAACCCATCATCTTGATCCCAATCCTTAATTAAAACCAATTAGACTTAATCACCCTAGTGGGTTAGGGACACCAACGAGTCGGGTTCGGATTAGGGTCAAGTTGATTGTGTCCACTAATTGGTGTGTGCTTACGAGCTTGGTGTCTAGGATTGGTGTATTAGGGCTTGTGGGTTGGTCCGCCTACCTGGCCAATCACAGATTGGTGTCTAAGGTTGGCAACACAGGGACCTCCACTCCCCTTCCCACCTACCTAGCTAAGTCACGTAAGTTACTACTAGCTAGTTGGTCCTTTTAATTAGATCTCTAATTCGTACTCTAGGTCTAGAAATCCTTAGCCCGAGTTTGAGTCAAATTGTTTGCATGACAACTAGATCAGGAACTCCTTACCACCCTTCACAAGACCAACCAAGTTCATCCATGGACACCAATATGGAAACCCTTATGAGATCTATGATTGAGCGACTTGAACGTTTGGATTCTAGGTTTGATCAATTCGAGGAAAGGATAGGAAACCTAGAGGAATCTAGGTTGACCCCAACTGAACCACCTTCACCCAAATTACCTTCAGTTCGTCCTAGAGCCCAACGACAAGAACATACACCTGATCCAATTCATAGAAGGCCACATCAGGATTATGCTGATCACACTGCAGAGCCATATCCTAGAAGACCTCGCCATGATACTTTTGATCAGGATGATCGGGCCTTAAGGAATATCTGTCTAGATGCACCAACCTTTGAGGGAAGCCTAGATCCTAAGGTGTACATAGACTGGGAGGCTGACATGGAACAATATTTTGACTGGTATGATATGTCTGAAGAGAGAAGATTCAAGTTTGCCAAAATCAGACTAGTCCGTCAGGCTAGGTTGTATTGGGAAAATGTCGAACGCATAGCTAGGCAGAGGGGAGACTTACCTATAGCGACCTGGAGAGACATGAAGAGAAAGCTTAGAGAGAAATATTTGCCTATGTCTTATCAGCAAAGGTTGTTAGATCAGTGGCAGCAATTGACACAAGGAAATAAGACCGTTTCTGAATACGTTGCTAAATTTGATGAGTTTGTAATGCGATGCAACATAGTTGAGTCTGAGTCAGCCACATTGTCGAGGTTTAGATCAGGATTGAATGAAGATATAAAAGGGGAACTATTTTTGAGAGAAGTCCATGATTTAGATCAGGCATACCAAGTTGCCATGGACTATGAGAGGTTTCAAAGGAGAGCTACATTTAGGCGACCTGAGCCCATTAGGTTTAATCCTCCTGTTAGTCGACCTAGTTCAGTCCCTGGTACAACCAATAGACCAAGATCCAGCTCAAATCCAACCCCTAGGCCCAACCCTGCCATTCCCCCAATTCTTAGAGAAGACAAAGGAAAGAGCCCTGAAGTTCAAGATGAGAGGGAGCGAGTCTGCTATAAGTGTCGTAAACCAGGTCATTTCGTGAGCCAATGTCCCTCTAGAGCTTTACATATAGGGCAGGCAGAAGAAGGTGAATCAGAACCCCTGGAGAATGATGAAGAGGAGATTTATGAAGCAGGGGATTGCTTGGCTGATGAGTATGAAGGAGATGAAGAAAATGTAGATTCATCAGATGTGTTAGGAGTTGTGAGATGTATCATGACACAGACCAAGGAGCAGGAAGATTGGCGTAGGACTAGCATCCTACACATATTTGTCAAAATAGGAGAAAAGGTCTGTAAGATCATGATCGATAGTGGAAGCTATGTCAATGCCATTTCCACTAGTGCAGCCAAGAGTCTAGGATTACCCATTGAACCATATCCCAATCCATATAAGGTATCCTAGATCGATTCCACTTCTATCCCAATCAAGCAGAGATGTCAGGTCCGAATCCAACTTCAGTCCTATCAGGAACGAATCTGGTGTGATGTGCTCCCTATGGGAGTAAGTAGCATCATCCTAGGTAGGCCATGGCTGTTTGACCATGATGTGACAATTTTTGGTCGATCAAATTCCTGTGCTTTCAATTTCAATGGCAAGAAAATTATCATTCATCCAACCCAGCCTAAGGACAACACCAAAAGAGGAGCTAGCAGCCTGAAAGAAAAAAGGACTAGATTAAATTTGATAGGTGCAAGAGAATTAGAAAAAGACATTAATGAGGGAGCACCTATTTGGATGGTAGCTGCTAAGGAAACTAAGGACCACACCCCTATAGAACACCCTCAAGAGGTGGTCCAATTATTGAAAGAATTTGAAGACGTGTTTCCCGAGGACCTACCTGATAGTCTTCCACCTTTAAGGGACATACAGCATGCCATAGATTTAGTCCCTGGCACGACTTTACCTAATTTGCCTCATTATAGGATGAATCCAACTGAACATCAGGAGTTACAAAGGCAAGTTAGTGAACTTCTTAGAAAGGGGTTTGTTAGAGAAAGTTTAAGCCCATGTGCAGTCCCTGCCTTGTTAACCCCTAAGAAGGATGGCACCTGGAGGATGTGTGTAGACAGCCGTGCCATCAATAAGATTACTGTTAAATATAGGTTTCCAATTCCAAGACTGGACAATATGTTAGACATGATAGCCGGATCAACGATTTTCTCCAAGATAGACTTAAAGAGTGGCTATCACCAGGTTAGGGTTAGGCCTGGAGATGAATGGAAGACCGCTTTTAAGACTAAAGATGGATTATATGAGTGGTTAGTCATGTCGTTCGGTCTGTCCAATGCACCCAGCACCTTTATGAGAATTATGAATCAGGTGTTGAAAACCTTCATCGAGAAATTTGTGGTGGTCTACTTTGATGACATTCTTATCTATAGCAAGACTAAGGCAGACCATTTAACCCACCTAAGGCAAGTTTTCCAAGTCCTTAGAAAGGATAGCCTCTATGCCAATATCAAGAAGTGTGATTTCTTAACACATAGAGTTATCTTTCTAGGATTCGTAGTCATATCTGAAGGAGTGTCTGCTGACCCTATGAAAATTAAGTCCATAGTACAGTGGCCTGTACCCAAAAGCATCCATGATATCCGTAGTTTCCACGGTTTAGCCACCTTCTATAGGAGATTCATTAGAGGGTTCAGTACGATAGTGGCTCCAATCACTGATTGTATTAAGAAGGGAACTTTTGAGTGGACTAAAGCAGTAGACAAAGCCTTCCTAACAATTAAGGAAAAAATGACACACGCACCCGTCTTGAGGTTACCCGATTTTATCAAAGTGTTTGAGGTTGCTTGTGATGCTTCTGGGGTAGGAATTGGAGGTGTCTTGAGTCAAGAGAATCACCCAGTAGCATATTTCAGTGAAAAGTTAAATGAAGCGAGACTAAGGTATTCCACCTATGATAGGGAGCTGTATGCGGTAGTTCAGGCATTACGTTATTAGAGGCATTATCTTCTACCGCAAGAGTTTGTCCTATTTTCTGACCACGAAGCTCTTAGGTTCCTTAGTTCTCAGAAGAAATTGAACCCTAGGCACGGGAAATGGGTAGAGTTCATACAAGCTTATACGTTCGTACTGAAACATCGTGCCGGTACTGAAAATAGGGTAGCCGATGCATTGAGTCGTCGTTCCATGTTGTTGACTTCTGTGAGCACTGAGGTAGTAGGGTTTGATAGATTGAAAGAGGAGTATCCTACATGCCCTGATTTTGGTAACATCTATCGATCCCTTCGACAAGGACCATCTAGTAAGCATAGTGATTATACCCTTTTAGATGGATACCTTTTCAAAGGAAATCAGTTGTGTATTCCCAAGACCTCTGTTAGGGAATTTCTGATCTGGGAAGTTCATGCTGGAGGCTTGTCAGGACATTTTGGTAGGAATAAGACCATCTTAGCAATAGAAGACCAATTCTTTTGGCCTGGTCTCAAAAGAAATGTGGCCCAGATTGTAGCTCAGTGCCGTACCTGTGCTGTTGCAAAACAGCAAAGACAGAACATCGGTCTGTACACACCCTTACCTGTCCCTGATTGTCCATGGCAGGATATCAGCATGGATTTTGTAGTAGGCCTCCCTAAGACGTCTAGGAAGCATGATTTTGTCTTTGTGGTTGTCGATCGTTTCTCCAAGATGGCTCACTTCATTCCTTATTCTCAAACTTTAGATGCTTCGAAGGTGGCCAAGCTTTTTCTCGATCAGGTCGTTAGGCTTCATGATTTACCCAAAACCATTGTGTCCGATAGAGATGTCAAATTTACTAGCTATTTCTGGAAAACCCTCTGGCACATGTTAGGTACCAAGCTAAAATTCTCTACTGCCTATCATCCTCAAACCAATGGCCAGACAGAGGTAGTAAACCGAAGCTTAGGAAATCTGTTGAGATGTTTGGTTGGTGACAACCTGGGAAACTGGGACCTATTACTTCCTCGTGCTGAATTTGCCTACAACATCTCAGTTAATAGGTCTATTGGAAAAAGTCCGTTTGAAGTGGTCCATGGATACAGACCTAGGAAACCTTTAGACCTAGCCCCATTACCCACACATGCACGAGTGTCTGAGTCTGCTGAGTCATATGCATAGCATATTAGAGAATTGCATAAGGAGATTAGCCAAAAGATCCAATCGAGCAATGAACTCTATCAGCATATGACTAATTCATATAAACGGTTAAAAGAATTTAATGAAGGAGACTCCGTTATGATCAAATTTAAACCTGAAGGTTTCCGTCGGGAACTATGAAGAAACTCCATGCCCGGGGAGCCGGACCCTTCAAAATAATAAAGAAAATTGGACTTAATGCTTATGTATTAGAATTACCACCAGGTTATGGCATTAGTTCAACCTTTAATGTTTCAGACTTAAAAGAATACAAAGAACCTGCATTGATACCTAGTGAGTTTTTTGGTCCTAATGTTTCTTTTGAGAGTGAAACACCAAATGAGTGTCCACCACCAAGTGTTCCTGAGAGAAAGGAGAGAATTGAAAGGATCTTGGATGACCAGATCATTACTACTAGAAATAAAGGCTACCAACGTTATTTGGTTAGATGGCAAGGATGTCCTGAATCTGAAGACTCCTGGATTTCCCGAGAGGACCTACAACAAATCGACCCGGATGCATTAGAAGCTTATCAAGCCAACCCTCACTTGATAGGGTCGAGTTCCTCCCACCCCGGGAGAATTGGTGTGGGAACCAGAATCAGGAAAAGACTCCAACCTATTCAATTCAAGTCTGAGTCCTTATGGTTGGATTAGTCCTGTAATTAGTCCTATAATTTCTCTTTCAATTTTGAGTCCAAATAATCTTGTAATTAATTTCGAGTCCATATGGGGTCTGGTCCAGTTGAAGTCAAAGTCTTAGTCTAATTAATTTCGAGTCCATGCTGGGTTGGGTCCAATTTGAAGCCTTAGTCCAGTTGAAAGTCAGATTTTGAAGCATCAAGACAAGTCCAAAGCCAAGTGGTGCCACATGCCACTTGCCACCTTAGTGCCACATCAGCTACCACCTACCACCTCAGTGCCATCTCAGCTAGAAGCCACCTCATCAAGTGGTCCCCACTTTGGTGCCACTTGTCATGGGTTGAAGGAACTCCAAGAGGGCGCCCAAGAAGAAAGTTTGAATTCAAAATGATGGTTGGCCACCCTCTTCCACAAATCAAGCATCAAGGCCTACAAATCCTCTAACTCTCCTTGTAATCCTCCATATTTTAGGGATTTTCAAATTTTAGAGATTTACCCTCTTCCACAAATCAAGCATCAAGGCCTACAAATCCTTTAACTCTCCTTGTAATCCTCCACATTTTAGGGATTTTCAAATTTTAAAGATTTGTAAGGCTCCTATTAAAGACTTTGGGATGCCCCATTGTAAGGGTAATGGATGAATAAAATTTTTGGCTTGGATTATTCTTTCTATGTGATTGTCTTTGTGTCTATGTGGTTTAGTCTTTCTCCTCTTCCACGCCCACTCTAGTTCCTCCCTTCTTCCATCTCCAACGCCCAAGGACTCCTTTCTTCCTCTCCAATCTCAAGCGAGCCTTCAACATGCAATGGTGAATCAAGAGGATCAACACAAGGAGACCAACCTGTTCCATCTCAAGCACTCCACCATGGCGCCAAGAAGGATCCCCATCAATGCTTCATCCACCTCTCTTCCCTTTCTCCATTTCATGTTTTGTTAAGTTCTTTCATCTTAGGGATTTTTTTGTTGCAGGGTTCTCTGGAATTCCGACTTCAAGCGGAAGGATCTCTTGCCACCAATCCAGAAAACAAGAAGAGTCTCCAACCTGTAGCATGGCCTGGTCATCTGGAAGATCCCCTCAAGAGTGATCTTATTCTTATTGGAAAATCAATGCCAGGTAAGTCAGTATCAATTAGGTCTGAGACATTAATCTGACTAGCATGACTGGTGGTTTTAATTCTGTCCTATTTCTTTATTATTTCGAAGTCTCGGTAATTAGGGTTATGCATGATCATTCAAGTTTGCTTCATTAACTTATCTTTGATAAATTATGCTGAACTCTTCATATATCGATAGAACTTGCCAATTAATCTTCGCTAATCTCCTTTAGAGTTGCATAGTTTCATCTTCACTTTGCACCCCTACCAGCCCTCCTCCACCAAGTGAAGCCCCTTCGAGGTCGAGCCCCTCAGAGTCGAGCCCTGCCTCTCCAGCTCAGCCTCCACCTCGGACGAAGGCACCAGCAACCAATGGGGCGACACCGTCCTCCCTGGATGCTGGCGAGTCACTCGAGGATCACAAAGAAGCACCCACTAGGCCACAATAACTACCCGTAGCTACCACTTACATTAGAAAAGGAAGAAGCTCCATGATCGAGGCACCACGCTCTCCACCAACCGCCTGCACCATCCAAAAGAAGAAGTCAACCAAGAGATTCGAATCCTGAGGGCGGTGACCCCGTGATCGAGATACTGCTAAGTTTCCCAGAATAGAGCAACCGTAAGAAATATCAGAGCGCACAGCAGGTTCCCTTATCATGAACTGAAAAAGACATCTTGACCACGACACGGGACACCGCTGCATGTGCCTGCTAGCATGGAAGAGATCCCGAGGTAGGTGCCCAGCAACCACCTAGGCATAAAAGAGCCATCTGCACCCCAACAAGGAGGTAACATCAATAACAAACAACATACCAAAAACACACTCAAGCAAGTAAGGGAGCCGAGGTCACACAGGAAAGCCATCTCCGATTCACCTCGACCATCACCCTTCCCAACACACTTGCATTCTACTCACACATCATTCAATCCTCCTAGCATGGAGTCCATCTCAAGGGGCTCGACCAAGAGGATCTGTTCTCCTTGATCATCACTAACTTGACCGTTTGAGTGCCCCCACTGGAATCCCCGGTCCGGGTCTCTAACCTTGTTTTGTAAGTCCTGAAGTGCAGACCAGTCCCGAAGAGACGAGGGGTGATCCGACGTCAACAACAGCTATGGGCCATGATGATCTTGGTGGCAACACCCCTATTGACTATGGTCTTGATTTTGATGATTGACAAAATATGTAAGTATATATGAGTACTAATTATATTTTAAGTATGTTTTTTTCAGATCTTAGTACTCATCCATGTTGAATGAAGAAATGCTTGTATTTCAATTGAAAAAGTCCTTAAATTAATGGAAAATTAAGTATATGGACTTTAGAATTAATATGGAAGAACTTGAAGAGGTTAAAGTTTCAATTTGAAGATGTTTCAGCAATGGCACAGGCAAGTGTCGACACCTGGAAATGAAGTGTCGACACCTGAGGATCAAGTGTCGACACTTGAAGAGTGAAGTGTCGACTCAAGGCCTGAGACAAACAAAAAACTTCAGAAAGCACTTTCAGTCAAGTATCGATACCTGGAGCTGAAGTGTCGACACTTGGAAGTGAAGTGTCGACACTTGGAGAATGAAGTGTCGACACTTGAAACTGAAGTGTCGACACCTGAAGGTGAAGTGTCGACACTTGAACAGTAATGGCTAGTTTTCTGGGCTGCAGAACTTCTCCAACTTGCTTCCAAACGGTCATATTTTCCTTCCTAACGGCTATAAACGGTCATTTAAGTGTTGGGAGGCTATACAAACATCAAAAATCAAATGGGGAAGCAATCCTTTGGTGAGATTTTTGAATATTCTTCAAGGATTCAAGAGTTGAGTGGTTCAAGCCTTCAAGCTTCCAAGTTTCAAAGAGAGCATCCAAAGTTCACATCCTCAAGCATCAATCAAAGGCTTCATCTACTTGAAGACAAGATCTTCATCAACTCTCAACGGGCTTCAAAGAGATATTTGCTTTATTTTAGAAAGCTTTTATTGTATTCATTTATACTTGCTCTTACATTATTTTAGTTAAGGTTTTTGGTGAGCCTTGGAAAACCAAAGAGGTTTTTGGTAAGCCTTGAAAACCAAAGTGGTTGTTGGTGAGCCTTGAAACCAACTAGGGTTTTACTTGTGAGCCCGAAGCCAAAATAAGTTGTTTAGGTTCTTGGTTATCCCGTAAAACCAAGGTTGGTTGTTGGTGAGCCTTGAAACTAACTAGGGTTTGACTTGTGAGCCCGAAGATAAAACAAGTTGTAAAGGTTGTTGGTGAGCCTAAGTTATAAAACCAAACTTAGTGGAATTCCCAAGGGGTTCTTGGAGAGTGGATGTATGTGCTTGGTTGGCATCGAATCACTATAAATCTTTGTGTTTGTGTGATTGTTCTCCTATTGCTTTTATTTCTTTATTTCCACTGTATTTATTTGAAATACACAAGCACTTGAATTGCATTAGCATATACTTGCTTTAGTTCACACTTTGCAAATAATACAAAAGTTTTATAAAATCCAATTCACCCCCCCTCTTGGGTTGCCTACCTGAGCCTTCAATTGGTATCAGAGCGGGTGCTCTGTTTGAAAATCTAATGATTTTGAGCTAAAGTTCATGGCAACCCTTGTAGGTATTAATGTTAGACCACCATTTTTCAATGGCATAAATTACACATTTTGGAAAACTCGCATGCGCATCCATATTCAATCTATTAGTTATCATCTTTGGAAAATCATTGTTAGTGGTCCTCATATTCCTTCCATTTTGGTTAATGGCATTTCCATTCCAAAGCTCGAAGAGGATTGGAATGAATATGACATTAAACAAATTGAACTCAATGCTAAAGCAATGAACTTGCTTTATTGTGCATTGGACTTGAATGAATTTAATAGAATCTCTACATGCACATCGGCGAAAGAAATATAGGATACACTTGAAGTTACTCATGAAGGTACTCTTCAAGTGAAGAATACTAAAATTAATTTGCTTATACATTCTTTTGAAATTTTTGAAATGATGCATTATGAATCTATTTCTGATATGTATACTAGATTTATGACTATTATTAATGAATTGAATAGTCTTGGCAAAATCTATACTAATGCTGATTTGGTAAACAAAATTCTTAGATCCTTGCCAAAATCATGGGATCCAAAGGTGACGGCGATCCAAGAAGCTAAAGATGTAGAAACCTTACCATTGGAGGAGCTTATCAGTTCACTCATGACCTATGAGTTGAACTTATGGCAAAGGATAGTGGAAGCTGATACAGAAAAGAAAATAATAGCTCTCAAGGCCAAAAAGAAATTCAAGGCAATGACGGCAACTTGGAGCGATAGCGAAGATTCAAATACGGATGATGAAGTTGCCCATCTTTGCTTCATGGCAAATGAGAAAAAGGTATGTATTAAAAATAATTATGATTTTATCTTTAAAGAATCACATGATGCATCTAATGATCTTGTGCATGAATATAGATTGCTAAAAATTGAGTACAAGAAATTAAATAGGCATGTAGATTCATTTTCTCTTGACAACACCAATCTTGCAAATAAAAATGATGATTTAAATGCCAAGATTGATATTTTGAAAAATGAAAAGAATAATTTTTCTAAAGAAAAAGAATTTTTAGAAAAAAAAAATGTTATTTTGAAAGATTTATGTGATAAAAATACTTTGGTTGAGAAAAAGAAGCAAAAAATTTTTAAAAATTCCTCTATTCCTACTTCTTTCAATTTATCTTCTAAATATGGTTTTAATGCTTATCCTTCTAGATCAAGAAAAGTTTGGGTTCCAAAAGAAACCATAATTACTAATCATAATGGACCCAAGAAAGTTTGGATACCAAAAATATCCACTTAATTTGTTTTGCAGGAATGTCTTGCAACCCAATATGAAGAAAGGAAGTTCTTGAAAAGAGGTTGTACAAGACAATTTAAAGAAGTGGACAAGCTACATTTTGAACTAAATGGTAAAAGGAAGGACTTTGTATATTGGTAAATACTAAACATCTCCTTCCATAATTAAAAATGTAGATTAATTTTTATTGCATCAATTACTTTGAAAAATTATTTTAAATAGTTAATTAGAATCAAGTTTGGACTTATCATCATTGGCTATGATCATGAACTTTTTGGTAATGATGAATTTCATGCTATCATGATTAAACTTGTGATTGTGAGACCTTCACTTGATTTTGATTAATGTATTTCATGAAAAATACTTTTAAAGATGCATATTGCTTTGAAAAATATTTTAAGTGATTGATTAGAATCAAGTTTAGACTAATAATCATTTGTTATGATCATGACCATTTTGATGTTGATGGATTTCAAGCTCTCATGGTCAAACTTGTGATTATTAGATCTTCACTTGATTTTGATTAATATAGTTTCTAAATTATTTCAAGTGAAATGCTATGATTTATATGTTTTTATTTTTGGCATCTATGCATAATCTAGAAATGATTTGGATCAAGTATAGAACTAGTAGTTAAGGGTTACTTTTAAGAAGAAGGTATGCATATTAACAAACCCTTGCTCTAGTGGCTAGACTTGATATCATATTACTTCTAGCATTTGTATGGATATCAAATCAACTCTTTGTCAAATGAGTCCGGAACAATTTCCAATCATTCCCATCCAACAAAGCAAAAAGAAACCCTCAGTGTGTGACCCCATAGGTTCAGACACTAAATCGACAGCACGGGAACATTTTTAGTACCCGCTAAAGTTGCCACTAGCAATGACACCCGGCATCCGGATAGGTTGAAGGTTGCAGAGCAACATGAACCTATCAAATATGGAATAGTAGTGAACTTATTTCTTGAGCCTCCTAATGCTCCGGATGGTATAGGGTTAAACTATCCAACCCTAATCAATCCATCTTAATATGTGATGCAGAAAGAAAGCTCTGATACCAAAAATGATGCAGAACAAAGAACAAGGAAGCGTATACGGAAGTAAATTTAAGATTAATTCTTTTTTTTCTTTTTTTTTTTTTATATTTCAGAAATTGGCTTTGACTGAAAGTAAAGCTAAACTAAGTTGAAGGAAACTAGGTAAGGATTGAAAGCACAATTTAGATGAAACTGAATTATCAGAGTAGTTCAGAAGTAACAGATCGCTGGGGGTTGAGAAACTCCCAGACCTAGGGTTTCGCTCTGAACTTTCAACAGAACAGAAATAGAGAGGAGAGATGGTTTACTAACCAGACAGTGATCTTCTCAGGATTTCGGTGGAAGAACTCTCTCGAGCAGATTGTGGGTTCCTCGGAGTCGGCTATCTTCGTAATGGATCCTCCAATACTGGTCTGGTGGTTTGGTCGGCTTCTCCTGGACTCAAGATCTGGGAAAGAAGAGGAACAAGTGATGGATTTCAGATACTCAAGAAAAGATTTACCAGGTTGAAGAATTTGAAAGCTGAAGTTGCTGAAATCAGGATTCTCCTGGAGGCCGATCTGACTTCCTCTTAGAATTGCTGTAAATCTGAAGTATCTGGACTGGAGCTGGATGTTGGTGGCCGGCCTGGACTTGGAGAGGGTGGCCGTGAGAAGTGGAATAGACTAGGGCTTGGTGGAAAGAGAAGGGTGATGGCGGCTCGGGTTTGGGAGTGGAGTGGCTAACCTAGGGTTTGGGTTTTGGAGATCTCACACCTCCTCAAGGTTCCTGGGGAACCCGGATTTACTCCCTCATGGAGCTCAACACCTGGATGCAAGTGCGGAAGAGAGAAAACACAGAGTTTGCTCACTAAAAAAATTTGGTTTCATTCATCTGATTCCCTTAAACTTACAAGAGGGGTTTAATTTATAGGACTTTACAAGAGAGTAGGGTTTTACATCTTCCCATGTGGGACTAAAGGAGAGGATCTTCAAATTAGGATATCAATCCCTACTCATATGGCCAGCCAATTAATTCCAAAGTTGATTAAAGCTTCAAAAAGGAAAGTGGGTGGCGCCTCCTTGTCTTGACCTCCAAGAAAATATTTTTTTCCTTCTATGCTTGGCCTTATCTGGAAGTGTTTGGGTGCCTCTTAACCTTGCCCTCCAAGAGAAAATTTGTTGCCTTTTATATCTGGCTTTAGTTGGAATGATTAGGGCACCTCCTAACCTTGCTTTTCAAGAGAAATCTCCTTCCTTCCATGGCTCAACCCTTTTTGGATACCTCCTTTTCTTTCTCCCCAAGTTATGGCTCCTTCTAACTTTGTTTTGAGTATTTCTGGCAGGTAATGGGTGCCTCCTTGAATTTCTCTCCAAGAGAATTTCTTCCCTTTCATAGTTTGGTTCTTTTGGGAAGTCTTGGGCCGCCCCCTTGATTTGTGGACCCCTGGTGGATTTCTCCTCAATTGGCGCATGAAAGAGGGGAGCTGCTATCTGTGGTGTGGGGACCAAAGCCTGCTGGATGGAGATGTGGCGCCCCCTGGACTCAGGCGTATGGTTGGGAGTGTGGCTGGGAGTGTGGCGCCCACTTGCTTGGCCTTGGGAGAAAATGTAACACCCCAGGTTAAAGCCCTAGTCCACTACTGAGTCAACATGACTCAACAAAATAAAATTGCAGGTAATACAGACTCAAACTAAAATTGAGTTGATCAAGTCAACCCTTATTACAAGCCAAAAACCCTAATTCTTCGGGCAAGGTTAATCAGAGATCCAGATGGAGCTCTGAAGTCTTCTTCTGAGTCTGGTGCCCGCACCAATTCTCCCAGGGTGGGAGGAACTCGACCCTGTCGAGTATGGATCAAGTTGGCTCTGGTATCTCTCCAAGAGGTCTGGGTCCAATTCTTGTAATTCTTCTCGGGAGATCCAAGAGTCATCAGAATTTGGCCTTCCTTGCCAGCGGACCAGGTATCTTTGGTATCCTCGATTACGAGTAGAGATAACCTGATCATCCAGGATCTTTTCAATCTGCTCTTTCCTCACAGGCCAGTTTGTTGGTGGACACACAGGGTTGGGTTCACTCTCAAGAGCAAGATTAGGTTCAAAGGCTCACTGGGAATCACAGCTGGCTCTCTATACTCTACTAGGTCTATAATGTTGAAAGTGGAGCTAATGCCTAGTTCTGAAGGCAACTCGAGCACATAGGCATTGGATCCTACTCTCTTCACCACTCTAAATGGTCCAGCTCCTCTAGCATGTAACTTTCTAACGGTTCCAGGAGGAAACTGTTTAGGCCTTAACCTAATCATTACATAGCCTCCCTCAACAAAAGTTTTGACTCTCCTTTGAGAATCAGCCAACTTCTTATAAGTTTCATTACTTAAATTTATTTTGGCATGAATTTCTTTATGCAAGTCTTTTACATGCTATGCAAGTGCATCAAGAGACTTGTGTGTGTGGACTAATAGTGAAATTAGATCAAGTGGTGTGTGAGGCTTGTATCCATGAACAATTTCAAAGGGACTCTAGCCTATAGACCTATTGATCGAAACATTATATGCAAATTTAGCCCTGGGTAAATACAAATCCCAACTCCTGGTATTCTCACTTAACCAAAATCTGAGACAATGTCCTAAACTCGACTGACGATGCATTCCTAAAGAATGGACTTTATTCAAAGGAACCCTAGGTCTAAACCTAACAAACTACGGCTCTCTAGGTTTGACCTTTGGTCAGAGGATGGCATGCAGAGCATGAAAACTTATCATGGGTGCCTAGTAGGTGCCATAAGGTCTTCAAGAAGTAGGTGGCAAACCTAATAGGTTCTGACACGTGGTTCACTCTAAAGACTTCGACAAAGTATACTTGGATGGTGTAAGAAGCATTGGAAGTCCTAGAGAAAGGGAGGAAATATGAGGTGGAGTCTCGAATTACTTGTTGACTAAAGGTAGTGACCTGAAGTTTTGAATGGTGATCTATGAGTGTCAACTGGTCATCCTTACGAAAGAAAAAGTTTGCTACTCCCAGGAATGGATTAAGAGATGGTTCGGGAAGTAGCCTAGGACATGTGATTGCAATAGTTAAGGTTTGTTCTCTAAGCAAATAATGATCCACTTTCTCAAGAACTGGATTAGAGAATGATTCATGGGAGGGCCTATGGATGATGACCTCAAGACTTGAAATTTGACCTATGGGTGCGGAAAGGTGTACTTTATAGAAGGGTAGGTCAGTCATGCGAAGGAAGGGGTCTGGGGCCATAAGGAGGACTTCTACAGGACTGGGTGAATCAATTCGCTCAAGACAAGGATGTTCAACTGAGATTACGGGAGAGACCTTAGTGGCTGGGCATGGGACAAGGTCCAATTGTAAGAGGCTTGATTCAGTCATCCTAAGGAGAGGATCTACCATAGGGTGGGCAAACTTAAACAGTTCAGTGCAAAGATCTTCAATTGGTACTTGGGGAATGACTGTCATTAGAGGGTACAAACTGATAGCTCGGGCTAACACTATGAGTTCTTCCTGGGGATATTTGACTAAAGGAACCTGGTTCTCACAAATCTCTTGAATTTCTGAACTAGGTCCTATCAGTTGGTTGCTTTCCAAGGTCTTCTCAGGTAAGGAACTAATAGTATCAATGTCACATTCTTCAAGTTCTTCCTCATTGGCAGGCTTGGGTTCTCCCTCATTAATGTCATCCTTAGGATTCTTACCACTTAGCTATGCACAAGCCAGTCCTATGCATGGGCACTGACTAGATTTATGGCCTCTTTCTCCACAAAACAAACATTCTTGAGATATAGGAACCTTGGTCACACTGGGTTTCAAGCTAGTAAAGACCTTACTTGGGCATGGGTGTGGATCTAAATGGTTTGATCTAGAAGACTTGGGTTGTTGAGTGACTGGTCTAGAATATTGTAAGGACCTCTCATAGACACGATCCACACTATAGATATCATGGTTAGGCTTCCTAAGGTTATGCTCGGGATCACGGTATAAGGTCCTCCTAGGCTCCTGGCATGGATGATGTCGGGGCCTATTAAATTTTGGATCAGGGGTCCAATTTTGATGTCTACGTTTCTCAAGTACTTGGACTCGATCCCTAAGCTGGGTAAAATTCTCATGGACTTGTTCTTTACACTGGGTAACAGTAGCAGTCATATCCTGACTCAATTTGTTCATACTTTCAGTAAGAGCTCTAACCATGGCCTCTAAATCAGGTTGGGTTTGACCAGGTTGGTAGGGTACTCCATTCCGGGTGGACATGATGATGCAAGCAAGCACACCAAATGAGACTCGACTGAAACGACTACGGGCTAACTAGACCTAGAGCCCAAACTAGATGCCCAATCAGAGTGGCAAGCTAGCCTGTAGTAACTCAGGACTCAGCCAGGCAGGTGTAAGGGGAGTGTTAGGTCCCTGAATGCCAATCCTAGACACCAATCAGAGATTGGCCAGGTAGGCGGACCAGCACACAAGCCCTTTGGGATGGAATCCCTGAACCACCGTTCTAGATACTAAGTACAAAGCACACACAGAGTAACCAGACAAACTGACTCAACACTAGTCTTGACCCAACTTGTTGATGTCCCTAGCCCACTAGGGCAAATTAGGTCTAATTAATTTTAAGATTAAAGGCTTAGGTTCGAATGAGTGGGTGGTGGTTTTGGGCTAAAGAGAGGTTATCAACTCCTCCCCTTATCTTAGATGCTCAAATGCCCTTAAGATGAATTAAGAGATGAACACTCAAAAATAATTGGATTGCAGAACACAAAAATAGAGTTGCAGTAATTTAATTTTCAGAAATCGCACGGAAACCAATAAATCATAGGAGAATTATGCAAATTAGTTTCAATTGTACTGGTTTCAGAAAAATAAAAATCACCAAATTTGAAGTTACTTGCAATGATAAATAATTCCTGCAACAGGGTAATTACGGGCTGAAAATAGAGCACTTCCCCGTTTACAATTCCTGCTACGAAGTTATAACCCAACGGATCCCCTACACACCCTAGGAACACCCTGTGGAATGGGAAGAGGAGGTTTGCACCTCGCTTCGTTCCTAGGACCGGACGTCCTGGGGAGTCTACTTCGAGCAGACAAAGTAAAAAGAGAGAGACTCAAACAAGCAATCAAACAGAAACCCTAGACAGGGCTCTGATACCAAAAATGATGCAGAACGAAAGCTCTGATACCAAAAATGATGCAGAACAAAGAACAAGAAAGCGTATGCGGAAGTAAATATAAGATTAATTCTTTTTTTTCTTTTTTTTTTTATATTTCAGAAATTGGCTTTGACTGAAAGTAAAGCTAAACTAAGTTGAAGGAAACTAGGTAAGGATTGAAAGCATAATTTAGATGAAACTGAATTATCAGAGTAGTTCAGAAGTAACGGATCGCTGGAGGTTGAGAAACTCCCAGACCTAGGGTTTCGCTCTGAACTTTCAACAGAATAGAAATAGAGAGGAGAGATGGTTTACTAACCAGACAGTGATCTTCTCAGGATTTCGGTGGAAGAACTCTCTCGAGCAGATTGTGGGATCCTCGGAGTCAGCTATCTTCGCAATGGATCCTCCAATACTGGTCTGGTGGTTTGGTCGGCTTCTCCTGGACTCAAGATCTGGGAAAGAAGAGGAACAAGTGATGGATTTCAGATACTCAAGAAAAGATTTACCAGGTTGAAGAATTTGAAAGCTAAAGTTGCTGAAATCAGGATTCTCCTGGAGGCCGATCTGACTTCCTCTTAGAATTGCTGTAGATCTGAAGTATCTGGACTGGAGCTGGATGCTGGTGGCCGGCCTGGACTTGGAGAGGGTGGCCGTGAGAAGTGGAATAGACTAGGGCTTGGTGGAAAGAGAAGGATGATGGCGGCTCGGGTTTGGGAGTGGAGTGCTAACCTAGGGTTTGGGTTTTGGAGATCTCACACCTCCTCAAGATTCCTGGGGAACCCAGATTTACTCCCTCACGGAGCTCAACACCTGGATGCAAGTGCGGAAGAGAGAAAACACAGAGTTTGCTCACTAAAAAAAATTGGTTTCATTCATCTGATTCCCTTAAACTTACAAGAGGGGTTTAATTTATAGGACTTTACAAGAGAGTAGGGTTTTACATCTTCCCATGTGGGACTAAAGGAGGGGATCTTCAAATTAGGATATCAATCCCTACTCATATGGCCGGCCAATTAACTCTAAAGTTGATTAAAGCTTCAAAAAGGAAAGTGGGTGGCGCCTCCTTGTCTTGACCTCCAAGAAAATATTTTTTTCCTTCTATGCTTGGCCTTATCTGGAAGTGTTTGGGCGCCTCTTAACCTTGCCCTCCAAGAGAAAATTTGTTGCCTTTTATATCTGGCTTTAGTTGGAATGATTAGGGCACCTCCTAACCTTGCTTTTCAAGAGAAATCTCCTTCCTTCCATGGCTCAACCCTTTTTGGATACCTCCTTTTCTTTCTCCCAAAGTTGTGGCTCCTTCTAACTTTGTTTTGAGTATTTCTGGCAGGTAATGGGCGCCTCCTTGAATTTCTCTCCAAGAGAATTTCTTCCCTTTCATAGTTTGGTTCTTTTGGGAAGTCTTGGGCTGCCCCCTTGATTTGTGGACCCCTGGTGGATTTCTCCTCAATTGGCGCATGAAAGAGGGGAGCTGCTATCTGTGGTGTGGGGACCAAAGCCTGCTGGATGGAGATGTGGCGCCCCCTGGACTCAGGCGTATGGTTGGGAGTGTGGCTGGGAGTGTGGCGCCCACTTGCTTGGCCTTGGGAGAAAATGTAACACCCCAGGTTGAAGCCCTAGTCCACTACTGAGTCAACATGACTCAACAAAATAAAATTGCAGGTAATACAGACTCAAACTAAAATTGAGTTGATCAAGTCAACCCTTATTACAAGCCAAAAACCCTAATTCTTCGGGCAAGGTTAATCAGAGATCCAGATGGAGCTCTGAAGTCTTCTTCTGAGTCTGGTGCCCGTACCAATTCTCCCAGGGTGGGAGGAACTCGACCCTGTCGAGTATGGATCAAGTTGGCTCTGGTATCTCTCCAAGAGGTCTGGGTCCAATTCTTGTAATTCTTCTCGGGAGATCCAAGAGTCATCAGAATCTGGCCTTCCTTGCCAGCGGACCAGGTATCTTTGGTATCCTCGATTACGAGTAGAGATAACCTGATCATCCAGGATCTTTTCAATCTGCTCTTTCCTCACAGGCCAGTTTGTTGGTGGACACACAGGGTTGGGTTCACTCTCAAGAGCAGGATTAGGTTCAAAGGCACACTGGGAATCACAGCTGGCTCTCTATACTCTACTAGGTCTGTAATGTTGAAAGTGGAGCTAATGCCTAGTTCTGAAGGCAACTCGAGCACATAGGCATTGGATCCTACTCTCTTCACCACTCTAAATGGTCCAGCTCCTCTAGCATGTAACTTTCTAACGGTTCCAGGAGGAAACCGTTCAGGCCTTAACCTAATCATTACATAGTCTCCCTCAACAAAAGTTTTGACTCGCCTTTGAGAATCAGCCAACTTCTTATAAGTTTCATTACTTAAATTTATTTTGGCATGAATTTCTTTATGCAAGTCTTTTACATGCTATGCAAGTGCATCAAGAGACTTGTGTGTGTGGACTAATAGTGAAATCAGATCAAGTGGTGTGTGAGGCTTGTATCCATGAATAATTTCAAAGGGACTCTAGCCTATAGACCTATTGATCGAAACATTATATGCAAATTTAGCCCTGGGTAAATACAAATCCCAACTCCTGGTATTCTCACTTAACCAAAATCTGAGACAATGTCCTAAACTCGACTGACGATGCATTCCTAAAGAATGGACTTTATTCAAAGGAACCCTAGGTCTAAACCTAACAAACTATGGCTCTCTAGGTTTAACCTTGGGTCGGAGGATGGCATGCAGAGCATGAAAACTTATCATGGGTGCCTAGTAGGTGCCATAAGGTCTTCAAGAAGTAGGTGGCAAACCTAATAGGTTCTGACACGTGGTTCACTCTAAAGACTTCGACAAAGTATACTTGGATGGTGTAAGAAGCATTGGAAGTCCTAAAGAAAGGGAGGAAATATGAGGTGGAGTCTCGAATTACTTGTTGACTAAAGGTGGTGACCTGAAGGTTTGAATGGTGATCTATGAGTGTCAACTGGTCATCCTTACGAAAGGAAAAGTTTGCTACTCCCAGGAATGGATCAAGAGATGGTTCGGGAAGTAGCCTAGGACATGTGATTGCAATAGTTAAGGTTTGTTCTCTAAGCAAATAATGATCCACTTTCTCAAGAACTGGATTAGAGAATGATTCATGGGAGGGCCTATGGATGATGACCTCAAGACTTGAAATTTGACCTATGGGTGCGGAAAGGTGTACTTTATAGAAGGGTAGGTTAGTCATGCGAAGGAAGGGGTCTGGGGCCATAAGGAGGACTTCTACAGGACTGGGTGAATCAATTTGCTCAAGACAAGGATGTTCAACTGAGATTACGGGAGAGACCTTAGTGGCTGGGCATGGGACAAGGTCCAATTGTAAGAGGCTTGATTCAGTCATCCTAAGGAGAGGATCTACCATAGGGTGGGCAAACTTAAACAGTTCGGTGCAAAGATCTTCAATTGGTACTTAGGGAATGACTGTCATTAGAGGGTACAAACTGATAGCTCGGGCTAACACTATGAGTTCTTCCTGGGGATATTTGACTAAAGGAACCTGGTTCTCACAAATCTCTTGAATTTCTGAACTAGGTCCTATCAGTTGGTTGCTTTCCAAGGTCTCCTCAGGTAAGGAACTAATAGTATCAATGTCACATTCTTCAAGTTCTTCCTCATTGGTAGGCTTGGGTTCTCCCTCATTAATGTCATCCTTAGGATTCTTACCACTTAACTGTGCACAAGCCAGTCCTATGCAGGGGCACTGACTAGATTTATGGCCTCTTTCTCCACAAAACAAACATTCTTGAGATATAGGAACCTGGGTCACACTGGGTTTCAAGCTAGTAGAGACCTTACTTGGGCATGGGTATGGATCTAAATGGTTTGATCTAGAAGACTTGGGTTGTTGAGTGACTGGTCTAGAATATTGTAAGGACCTCTCATAGACACGATCCACACTATAGATATCATGGTTAGGCTTCCTAAGGTTATGCTCGGGATCACGGTATAAGGTCCTCCTAGGCTCCTGGCATGGATGATGTCGGGGCCTATTAAATTTTGGATCAGGGGTCCAATTTTGATGTCTACATTTCTCAAGTACTTGGACTCGATCCCTAAGCTGGGTAAAATTCTCATGGACTTGTTCTTTACACTGGGTAACAGTAGCAGTCATATCCTGACTCAATTTGTTCATACTTTCAGTAAGAGCTCTAACCATGGCCTCTAAATCAAGTTGGGTTTGACCAGGTTGGTAGGGTACTCCATTCTGGGTGGACATGATGATGCAAGCAAGCACACCAAATGAGACTCGACTGAAACGACTATGGGCTAACTAGACCTAGAGCCCAAACTAGATGCCCAATCAGAGTGGCAAGCTAGCCTGTAGTAACTCAGGACTCGGCCAGGCAGGTGTAAGGGGAGTGTTAGGTCCCTGAATGCCAATCCTAGACACCAATCAGAGATTGGCCAGGTAGGTGGACCAGCACACAAGCCCTTCGGGATGGAATCCCTGAACCACCGTTCTAGATACTGAGTATAAAGCACACACAGAGTAACTAGACAAACTGACTCAACACTAGTCTTGACCCAACTTGTTGATGTCCCTAGCCCACTAGGGCAAATTAGGTCTAATTAATTTTAAGATTAAAGGCTTAGGTTTGAATGAATGGGTGGTGGTTTTGGGCTAAAGAGAGGTTATCAACTCCTCCCCTTATCTTAGATGCTCAAATTCCCTTAAGATGAATTAAGAGATGAACACTCAAAAATAATTGGATTGCAGAACACAAAAATAGAGCTGCAGTAATTTAATTCTCAGAAATCGCACGGAAACCAATAAATCATAGGAAAATTACGCAAATTAGTTTCAATTATACTGGTTTCAGCAAAACAAAAATCACCAAATTTAAAGTTACCTGCAGTGAGAAATAATTCCTGCAACAAGATAATTACGGGCTGAAAACAGAGCACTTCCCCGTTTACAATTCCTGCTACGAAGTTATAACCCAACGGATCCCCTACACGCCCTAGGAACACCCCATGGAATGGGAAGAGGAGTTTTGCACCTCGCTTCGTTCCTAGGACCGGACATCCTGGGGAGTCTACTTCGAGCAGACAAAGTAAAAAGAGAGAGACTCAAACAAGCAATCAAACAGAAACCCTAGACAGGGCTCTGATACCAAAAATGATGCAGAACGAAAGCTCTGATACCAAAAATGATGCAGAACAAAGAACAAGGAAGCGTATGCGGAAGTAAATTTAAGATTAATTCTTTTTTTTCTTTTTTTTTTTATATTTCAGAAATTGGCTTTGACTCAAAGTAAAGCTAAACTAAGTTGAAGGAAACTAGGTAAGGATTGAAAGCACAATTTAGATGAAACTGAATTATCAGAGTAGTTCAGAAGTAACGGATCGATGGGGGTTGAGAAACTCCCAGACCTAGGGTTTCGCTCTGAACTTTCAACAGAATAGAAATAGAGAGGAGAGATGGTTTACTAACCAGACAGTGATCTTCTCAGGATTTCGGTGGAAGAACTCTCTCGAGCAGATTGTGGGATCCTCGGAGTCGGCTATCTTCGCAATGGATCCTCCAATACTGGTCTGGTGCTTTGGTCGGCTTCTCCTGGACTCAAGATCTGGGAAAGAAGAGGAACAAGTGATGGATTTCAGATACTCAAGAAAAGATTTACCAGGTTGAAGAATTTGAAAGCTGAAGTTGCTGAAATCAAGATTCTCCTGGAGGCCGATCTGACTTCCTCTTAGAATTGCTGTAGATCTGAAGTATCTGGACTGGAGCTGGATGCTGGTGGCCGGCCTGGACTTGGAGAGGGTGGCCGTGAGAAGTGGAATAGACTAGGGCTTGGTGGAAAGAGAAGGGTGATGGCGGCTCGGGTTTGGGAGTGGAGTGGCTAACCTAGGGTTTGGGTTTTGGAGATCTCACACCTCCTCAAGGTTCCTGGGGAACCCGGATTTACTCCCTCACGGAGCTCAACACCTGAATGCAAGTGCGGAAGAGAGAAAACACAGAGTTTGCTCACTAAAAAAATTTGGTTTCATTCATCTGATTCCCTTAAACTTACAAGAGGGGTTTAATTTATAGGACTTTACAAGAGAGTAGGGTTTTACATCTTCCCATGTGGGACTAAAGGAGGGGATCTTCAAATTAGGATATCAATCCCTACTCATATGGCCGGCCAATTAATTCCAAAGTTGATTAAAGCTTCAAAAAGGAAAGTGGGTGGCGCCTCCTTGTCTTGACCTCCAAGAAAATATTTTTTTCCTTCTATGCTTGGCCTTATCTGGAAGTGTTTGGGCGCCTCTTAACCTTGCCCTCCAAGAAAAAATTTGTTGCCTTTTATATCTGGCTTTAGTTGGAATGATTAGGGCACCTCCTAACCTTGCTTTTCAAGAAAAATTTCCTTCCTTCCATGGCTCAACCCTTTTTGGATACCTCCTTTTCTTTCTCCCCAAGTTATGGCTCCTTCTAACTTTGTTTTGAGTATTTCTGGCAGGTAATGGGCGCCTCCTTGAATTTCTCTCCAAGAGAATTTCTTTCCTTTTATAGTTTGGTACTTTTGGGAAGTCTTGGGCCGCCCCCTTGATTTGTCGACCCCTGGTGGATTTCTCCTCAATTGGCGCATGAAAGAGGGGAGCTGCTATCTGTGGTGTGGGGACCAAAGCCTGCTGGATGGAGATGTGGCGCCCCCTGGACTCAGGCATATGGTTGGGAGTGTGGCTGGGAGTGTGGCGCCCACTTGCTTGGCCTTGGGAGAAAATGTAACACCCCAGGTTGAAGCCCTAGTCCACTACTGAGTCAACATGACTCAACAAAATAAAATTGCAGGTAATACAGACTCAAACTAAAATTGAGTTGATCAAGTCAACCCTTATTACAAGCCAAAAACCCTAATTCTTTGGGCAAGGTTAATCAGAGATCCAGATGGAGCTCTGAAGTCTTCTTCTGAGTCTGGTGCCCACACCAATATGTCTCAAACAAAGAATCCCTATAATTTCTTATAAGGAATACCCTGGCCAAGGTCTTTCTCAATTGAGGCATATTAAGCATTCAATCTAAACCATTTGAATAGGTCAATCCAAACCATTTGGAGAGGTCAATCCTATCTCGATCCTACTACCGCTACACAAGTACTTGACTGTATCCAGCAACCTTCCATCATCAGATTAGAAATCTAGGTAGTCCAGCATATAAGCAAGTAAGTCGCTTGCAAGCTGCCATAGTGATCTTAAGTCAGAGAAATAATTCATGTCCACATTCTAATGCAAGACTCTTCTTCAGCAGAAAGAGAATCTTGCATGAGAGTCACATTCAGTGAAGTGTCAAACACAACACCTGATGTCATACCAGCATCTCCATGCTACTTGGTTAAGAGGACAACCAATAGATATGACATCAACGACCTACTCTCGATACACCATCGTCTTGAAATAGCGTATCCTTTGGTCGCGAACCAATTTATGAACTACATGATGCATCCTCTCTGCATCATATACAAGGTAGCTCAAAGGACATCATCACACAAGAGTTCAATTAGGAAGATGACATGTGATGAACAACGAGAATAAACTTTTTATTCAATTCAATAATTCATATACATAAACCTGAGTTGCACAACTATCTATAGCCTAGATGATTAGCTTTGGGACACAATTCCTAATAACTCCCACTTGGACTAAAGCCAATCGAAATAGAATCTGATTCTCATCTTCCATTTGCAGTCATCAAACTCTTGTATTCCAACGGCTTTAGTGAAGGGGTCAACCAAGTTCTCCTTACCATCGATCTTTAGAAGCTTGATGTCACCTCATTCAATAATCTCCTGGACAAGGTGATAATGACGTAGAATATGCTTGATCCGTTTATGTGATTTCAGTGCTTTGGCTTGAGCTATGGCTCCAGTGCTATCACAATAAACCAGAATAGGACCATCCAAGAAGGTGCCACTCCCAACTCGCCTAGGAACTTCTGCAACCACATAGCCTCTTTTGCTGCATCTGATGCTGCAATATACTTTGCCTTGCAAACATAATCAGCCACTATATGCTACTTGAAACTTTTCTAGTAGACAGCTCCACCATAAAGGGTAAACACAAAACTAGATACACTCTTGCATCATCTCTATCTGACTGAAAACTGGAGTCAGTGTACCCCATAAGTTTTAAGTTAGAATCTCCATAAATAAGCCATTGGTCCTTAGTATTTCTCAAATACTTAAGGATGTTCTTAATAAATTTTCAATGAGCTTCACCGAGGTCAGATTGGTATCTACTCACTATCCCTAGTGAGTATGCCATATCTGGTCTAATATATAGCATAGCATACATAATAGAACCTACTATCGAAGCATATGTGATGTAGCAGGATCGCTGACGTGGAACACCTGTCAGATGCCACATTGAAGAAGGCTGCCATGCCAGATACTCCTCCTCTGACTCCTTTGACAGGCCGAGCTACCTCAGAATGTCGGGGTGGCCTGTCGAAGCCAAGCTCCACCCTTTGTCAGGTCGGCTCCCGTGAGATCAGGATGCTTAGGTCGGAGCCGAGCGACCTCCCCCAGATTGAGCCCCTTGGTCCAGAGTCGAGCTCAGCCCTACTCCACCAAGTGGAGCCCCTTCGAGGTCGAGCCCTCTAGGCTAAAGTCATGTCCTGCCCTCCTCCGTTAAACCGAGCACTCCAAAGTCGAGGCCCTTGGTCCGAAGTCTAGCTCAGCCCACCTCGCCAAGTGGAACCCCCTCGTGGTCAAGCCCCTTCGAGTCGAGCCCTGTCCTCCACCACTAGGTCGAGCCCCTTCGAAGTCGAGCCTCTTGGTCCGTAGTCGAGCTCAGCCCTCCTCCGCCAAGTGGAGCCCCTTCTGATGGGGTACAAATATGGAATGATGCATTTCTAAGAATTAGAGATACTAAGTGATGATGAGACAGATATGCATGCGGCTATTTTACGTAAAGAAGCAGAATTTCATGAAAAGGACATAAGGAAAAACATGACTAGTGTTGACCCCTAAAGTGATTTTGATGATAATAAAATATTGGAGCATACATTTGGTTATCTAACAACTCTTCAAATGATTGACAAGTTTTTGTAGGACAACTACATTGACATACTTTCTAAATCCTACAATCTTTATTACTTTGTGTTGAGTTGTAAAGTGTTTAGAATCTTGTAAAGAAGAACCCTACAAAAATTTTCTAATTAAATCAAGTTAAAGGGTTACTTCTAGTAGTTTTCAAGCTTCAATTTTTTCTTTAATTTATTATAAGAAGACCTTGAAGAAGTCTTCAAAGATTGGGACAAGTGCTCTAGAAGATTGAGTTTGATCTGGCTGAAGAACAAATCTCGAGCCGACTGAATGGAGGAACTAGCCGAATCTGGCACTGGCATAGGAAAGAAGTTCTTCGGCACACAGATCCAGCCGATTGGCACCAAGGCCCAGCCGACTCGTCCAGAACTTAGTTGAAAGTATTCTGAGATTCTCAGGGATCCGAGCCAACTGGAATTCAGCCCAGCCTACTCGTCCAGAACTTGGTTGAGATTGCTCTGAGAGCCTCTGAGATCCGAGCCAACTGGAATTCAGTCTAGCCGACTCGACCAAAGTGACACATTTTTTCAACTGTGGAAGCTAGCCGACTGGCATTCAGCCTAATCGAACTGAACTTGATCCGAGCCGACTGGAATGACGGGGTCACCTCCAACGACTAGTTCCTGTTTTCAATTTTTGAATTCCAAAAGTGCTCCAACGGTAACCTATCACCTCCCAACAGTCTACAATGTTCAAAATCAAGGGAAGGCAGTTGAAGTCTCTATATATAAGGTATGAGAATATCTTTGGAGAGACTAATGAGTTAATGGACATTTATTGAACACTTATTGAAGTTAGAAGTGAGAGCACTTGAGCTTTGAAGTCAGCCTTCAAGCCTTCACCAACTCTTACCAGAAGCTTGAAGCACCTTTCGAAGAAAGCAAGGAAGCAGTTGAAGTGCATTGAAGAGCATTCAATAGAGCTTCACTCGAGCTGTCTTGGCAACCACCCGACAACAGAGTTTGTCATTTTTGTTACTTCTTTATTCTATTCTTAGAATATTTGGGTTATTGATGAGCCCAGTTATAAAAACCAAATAGATTTCTTTGGTGAGCCTTTTTCAAAAACCAAAGTGTAAAGGTTGGGATTGTGGGCCTGTAAAATAATCCGATTGTATTCCAGTTTGGAGGATATAGTGAAAATCCCGAGAGGTGAACTTGGATAGTGGACGTAGGAGATGGGTTACTCCGAACCACTATAAACCTGCCTTGTTTGTGTTGTGTTTGATTTACCTTTCAGCTTCTTCATTTAATCTCTGATTGACACAGCACCTAACCACTAAAAGGAATTACTTGTGCACATACTTGCAAAAATTTTGTAATTCCCAATTCACCCCCCTCTTAGAAAAAGCCACCTGGGCAACAGCTGGTATCAGAGCAGTGTCTCTGATTACTTGAGTAAAGATTGATGGCTCATCCCATGAGTACATCCTTGGCCGAAAGCCAGTCAACAAATCGACCTCCACTGTTCACAGGCACTAATTATTTATATTGGAAAGCACGAATGAAGATTTACATACAAGCTATAGATTTTCAATTATGAAAGGTCATCTTGAAAGGGCCACACATTCCCACAATTAAAGTTGATAGCGTGGACATCCCTAAACCTGAAGAGGACTGGGATGATCATGACATGAAGATGGGAGAATTGAACGCCAAAGCAATGAATTTATTATATTGTGCTTTGGATGATAACGAGTTCAACCGAATTTCCACTTCTCTTCAGCAAAGGAAATCTGGGATAAACTCGAAGTGACCCATGAGGGAACTTCCCAAGTGAAAACCTCTAAGATAAATCTTTTAGTTCATAATTATGAATTATTTAAAATGGAACCTTCTGAAATAATTTCTACCATGTTCTCTAGATTTATAGATATTATTAATGGTTTAAAGAGTCTTGGCAGGGTATACTCTAATGCAGATCTAGTTCAGAAGATCCTTTGTTCTTTGCCCGACAAATGGGATCCCAAAGTAACTGCAATCTAGGAAGCAAAAGATCTAAACACATTGCTGCTGGATGAACTGCTGGGCTCACTCATCACTCACGAGCTGACAATGCAGCACAGAACGAAAGACGAACAAAAGAAAAAGAAGACAATAGCCTTCAAAGCTGCTTCCAAATCAAAGAGGGATGATGAAGAATCTGAAGAAGAAAGTACCTCCTCCAATGATGACCTAGAAGACGATGACATCGCTATGGTTGTGAGGAGATTCAGAAAATTTATGGGAAGAAAGAAAGGAAGGTACAATCAAAAATTTCATAAGAATGATTATGGAAAGGAAAAGAAAAAGGACTGAGAGAAAGATAAAGAGGCAGTCCCCACATGCTATGAATGCAAGAAGCTGGAGCACATACGTCCAGACTATCCACTATTAAAGAAATCCTTCAGATAGAAGAAGAAAAAGAAAGCCATGGTTGCCACATGGTCCGATAGTGAAGACTCATCTTCATCGGAAGAAGAAGAGACCACCAAGACTGCAAATCTATGCTTAATGGGTCTCGAAGATGAAGTAACATCCCCTAACAATTGCACTGAATTTACTTTTGATGAATTAAATTCTGCTTTTCATGAATTACTTTCAGAATTTAAGAAAGCTGGAGTAAAGATAAAATCATTGAAAAATATGAATGATTCTTTACTCAAACAAAAGGATGAAATTTCAGAAAAGAACATTTTATTACAAAAAGAACTGCATGACTTTTCTGAAAAATTTGAAAAGCTGAAAAATGAAAATCTTTCATGTGAAAAGAAAAATAATGATTTACTTGCTGAAAACACTGATTTGAAAAAGGAGGTCACAAAACTCAAGCCTTTAGTTGAAAAACTCACTTTATCTTCAAATAAGCTTGAGTTAATTTTAAAAGAACAATGAATTTCAGGAAATAAAGTTGGAATTGGCTTTAAAACTTCTTTTGTGAATGGAATTTCAGCAATTACTTTTATGAAATCCAAAACACCTATTCAAAATGTTTTATCTCAAAAAGTTTCAGCCACACCAAAAACTATTTCTACTTCAAAGTCTTTATCAAAGAATTTGAGCAAAAATGCATACATATCAAAAAGTTCAAAATCTGCATCAAGTGCATTAACTGTTAGAACTTTAAATTATGTTTCTATTAAAAATTCTAAAGTTGTATGCTATGTTTGTAAAAGAATAGGACATAAAGCTTTTGAATGCAATAATTCTAGAAATGTCCTTAAGAAAGTAAGAAAGATTTGGGTTCTCAAAGGAACCACCTCTGCTGACCTGCAAGGACCCAAGGTAGCTTAGATACCTAAAAGAATTCATTGACTATTTTACAAGAATGTCTTGCAGTCCAAAAATTGAAGAAAAGGTGGTACTTAGATAGTGGCTGCTCAAGACATATGATGGGTGACAAGGACCAATTTATCACCCTTGAAATGAAAGAAGGAGGCTTGGTCACCTTTGGAGACAATGGCAAAGGGAGAATAATCGGTATTGACAAGAAGAGTGCATAGACAATAATGCAGGTACATTGCAAAAAGGAATGGATGACTTGAGCATTCAAGACAAAGACACTCAAGATGGAGAAGAAACAGTAAGTAATGATCACACCGATCTACCAAGAGACTGGAGGTATGTTACATCTCACTCTAAAGAATTAATAATAGGAGATCCTTCACATGGTGTTAGGACTAGGTCCGCACATAAGGATGCACATGATTACCTAGCCTTTGTATCACAAATAGAACCCCATAGCTTAGAAGAGGCTGAGACTGACCCAAACTGGATGATGGCAATGCATGAAGAATTAAACCAGTTTGAAAGAAATAAGGTATGGACACTTGTAGATAGACCTACTGACCATCCAATAATAGGAACCAAATGGGTCTATAAGAATAAATTAGATGAGCAAGGAAACATTATAAGAAACAAAGCTAGATTAGTGGCTAAGGGATATAACCAAGAAGAAGGTATTGATTTTGATGAAACTTATGCACCCGTAGTAAGACTAGAAGCCATTAGATTACTACTAGCATTTGCTTGCTACATGAACTTTAAACTCTTTCAAATGGATGTAAAAAGTGCATTTCTTAATGATTTTATCTCTGAACAAGTTTTTGTGGAACAACCACCAGGTTTTGAAAATCACACTTTTCCAAACCATGTATTTAAATTAAACAAAGCATTGTATGGTTTGAAATAAGCACCTAGAGCCTAGTATGATAGATTTAGCACTTTCTTAATTGAAAATGATTTTTCAAAAGGTAATGTAGACAAAACTCTATTTATTAAAAAGAAAAATAATGACATCTTAGCTGTACAAATATATGTGGATGACATCATTTTTGGTGCAACTAACGAAACTCTATGTAAAGAATTTGCTAAGCTTATGCAGGGAGAATTTGAAACGAGCTTAATGGACGAGCTGAACTACTTCCTTGGACTTCAAGTAAAACAAACAAAGGAAGGCATCTTCATCGACCAAGCCAAATACATCAAGGATATCATCAAAAAGTTTGGTATGGAGAGTAGCAAATCAATGAGCACACCTATGAGCCCAGCTTGCAGATTGGACAAAGATGAGAATGGATCCAATGTTGACCAAAAGCTATATAGAGGTATGATCGGATCCTTATTGTATTTGACTACAAGTAGACCTGACGTATTATATAGTGTATCTGTATGTTCTAGATTTCAGTCATCACCAAAAGAAACATATATGCTTGCTGTAAAAAGAATAATTAAATATTTGAAAGGAACAAGTAATTTAGGAATTTGGTATTCTAAACATTCTACTTTGAATTTGATTAGATTCTCTGATGCTGATTATGCTGGTTGTAAAATAGATAGAAAAAGCACTAGCGGTACATGCCAATTTCTAGGATTGAATTTAATTTCATGGCACTATAAGAAGCAAAACTCCGTAGCCTTGTCTACAACTGAGGCTGAGTACGTAGCTGCTGGTAGTTGTTGTGCTCAAGTGTTATGGATTAAACAACAACTAGAAGAATTTGGTGTATCACAATCAAAAATTCTAATTAAATGTGATAACACAAGTGCTATCAATTTGACAAAGAATCCAATTCAACACTCTAGAACCAAGCATATTGAAATTAGACATCATTTTATTAGAGATCATGTTTCAAATGGAGATATTATGCTTGATTTTGTTCCTACTGATGATCAATTAGCTGACATATTCACTAAGCCACTCAATCAAGATAGATTTGAGCTAATTAGGAGTGAATTAGGACTTTGCGATCTTTTCTAAATTCTCTAACCTAATTCCTTCAAGTTTAAGGAGATATTATCTAGAGAACCTCCTGGATTTATTCTATTTTATTGAGCCTTAATTTCCTCTAAAATTCTCTTCAAAATCTTTCTGATTTATGATCAAAATTTCAAAAACTCTATTTTTTCTGTTCGAGTCGACTGGATCTTAATCCAAGTCAACTAGATTTTCTGAGAGATTTGAGCTAGTTCTGGCCTAGCCAACTCGAGCAGTTTCGAGTCGACTAGATCTTCTGATGGTTTTAGGAGAGCTCTGGCTGAGCTGACTCGAGCCTTTTTAGGGCTACTCGAGTCGACTGGAATTTCGCGCCTATGTGTTTTGCCTTGGGTTATAAACCCTTCTCCGAACCGTTTAACCCCTATTTTGTCTTCTCTAATGGTTTGTACCTCTCCAAAACCTGCTCCAAAAATTTCTATCTCCCTTCCAAATACTCCAATCTCTCAATTTTCAATCTTTCCTAGCAATGGCACCCAAGCGTGCAACGGGTAAATGCTCTGTTAGGGCTGCTCCATTGGTTGAAAAGGAAAGAAGGTCAAAAAGGCGTCAAGAAGAGCCAAGAAGCTTCGTTCGTAGTGAAGAACCTGTAGAAGAGGTCGCAAGGGATGCTCCAAATGTTCCTAGCCAAGTGCCCTCGATGTCTACTCGTCCGGTAACCTCTGGCCGATGCATTAATTTTGAGTTTATTAAGGGGATTGGATTGAAAATAGGAGACTTAATTGAAGATCAAGGGTAGAGAACATTTTGTTCTTTGAATGAAAAGACCTATCCCTCTCTGGTTAGAAGTTTTTATGAAAATTTAAGATTTGGAACTAATCATGTGGAGTCCACTGTTAAAGGAAAGAGGATTATAGGCAATGAGTAATTTCTACAAGGTGTATTGGACTTACCTTTAGAGGGAGTGAAGTTTCTAGTAATTGACAATAGAGAGAAGACTCTAAGAACAATACTGAACAAAGAAGATGTTGGAGGAATTGGTACAGTTTTTGCTAACACCCTGTCACTGGAAATGAGATTGCTTCACAATTTTATTTGTAGAATTTTCTTGCAAAAAACCAGAAGATTTAACTGGATGAGTGAAAAAGATTTATGCCTTATGGAACACATTTTAGAGAAAACTCCTGTCAATCTGTCATACATTTTAATTATGCAAATGAAGAAGACAGTTAGAAAGTCTAAATCATGTCTACCGGGAATGATGCTTACCCTATTGTTTAAATCTCAAAGAGTAAGTTTGGATGGTGAAGATGGATTAGAATTGCATCATATATATGTATACACTTCCAAAACTCTAGAGAGGATGGGGTACTTCCAAGTGGAAGGAGTATGGAGAAAGAAAGGCACAAATGTAAGGGCTATAGGTAGCTCAAGTAGTAGTGAAGAGGAAGAAGAGGAAGAGAATATAGAAGCAGCTGGAACTTCTTCTACACCAGTACCTGAGCCTGAGTCACATATTTTTGAGCCTGCTGCTACTGTTGAGGAGACTAGAGCACCTTCTCCTATGTTTGATATGCCTGTAGTGGAGTTTGATTTGCCTACACCAGAGTTTGACTTGCCTGTAGCTGATGTTCCTTTACCTGACTACCCCTCTGCAGCACCATAACCTCCAATCATTCAAGTTCAGATTGAAGAACATATGAGAAGCTTGACAGATACACTGACAGGTACAATAACTTCTTTATTTAGTGAATTGAGAAAGTCAGTGGACAGCAGATTAGATAGACTGGAAGAGCAAGTGTCAAATCTACAAGGAAAGGTTGAAGCTATGGAAGCTTCAAGATCAACTCCTCAGATAGAACTTCAACCAATCCTGAATTGTATCTCTTCAAGTTCTGAAGCAATTTTGAAATCTGTGGATGCTACATTAAATGAATACCAAACTGAGTTGAGGGAGCTTAGATGCAAGATGGGCACAGTTACAGAGACAATGAGTATGGCTGATGATTACATTAGAGGCATTGGGATCACCAGGTCGGAGCTTGGAAGACTTCGAGGATCAGCTGAGGCATTCGCCAATGTCCAAGCTTCTGAGCTTATATCAACGTAGAAAGAAATAGGTGAGATGAAGGAGGCAGTGAACAAAGTTCCAGCAAGCCTCAAAGATATAGAGCAACAGCTAGGAGCAATTTGGATGGAGATGGTGTCTATCTGTGGCACTGTCAGATCCTTAGAGGTCACTGCTAGGACCAAACCCTTGTATGATCCACCTCCCATTTTCATTAGGGCTCCTAGTACTTCTCATCACCCTAGGGCTCCTCCTCCACATGCTTCCTCTAGCAGACATCCTAGACCTACTTCTTGGCATGGTGCCAATGTTCCTAAGGATGATTCTAAGTAGATCTTTTGTAGTTTCAGTTCTTTTTGGATGCTTTTTGAAACTCTTGTAATGGTTGATGTACTGAAATTTTTTGATAGAAATGAAATGAACATCTTTTTGACATTATTGTGCATTTGTGTTATCCTATTTATACTCTCTATTTTCTTAAATAGAATTCTCTCTTTAAGTTAAGAAAGTGAAATTATCTCAAACAAATCTTGAAACTTTCTCAATCTATTTAAAATTTTGAGCTTATCTATTTAACCTTTTTGAATTGATGACAAAAAGGGGGAGAACTATAGAGTGCATGAAAGAAAAAGCTAATTGAATTGGAATAGAACTGATAAAGTGAATTAGACAGGGGAAGCTTAATGATTTTTTGCATACTTTTCCTGCTAAAATGTTCAAATAAATGTTAAAGGGGGAGAAACTTAGAGAAATTTCTTGTTATTTAGAAATTTTATAAAAAGGGGGAGATATACATGTTTAATTTACATGCTTCAATGACTACTATGATGCTCTCTACTTATTACATCTATCTGTCAATACTTAATGCTACTTGATACATGCAAGCAATCATTCTCTGATACTCACAGTTTATGAATTTGACCTTGTGCATAACTGTATAGCATATATTGATACACATTTGAGATTACAGTTGATTTTATGAATTGTCAAACAAGTGTAAATGCTTATTACGATACACATCCATACTTGTGAATAGAATAGATTCTTTTCATGCCCAGTGTTTTGTCATCATCAAAAAGGGGGAGATTATTGACCCCTAAAGTGATTTTGATGATAACAAAATATTGGAGCATACATTTGGTTATCTAACAACTCTTCAAATGATTGACAAGTTTTTGTAGGACAACTACATCGACATACTTTCTAAATCCTACAATCTTTATTTCTTTGTGTTGAGTTGTAAAGTGTTTAGAATCTTGTAAAGAAGAACCCTACAAAAATTTTCTACTTAAATCAAGTTAAAGGGTTACTTCTAGTAGTTTTCAAGCTTCAATTTTTTCTTGAATTTATTGTAAGAAGACCTTGAAGAAGTCTTCAAAGCTTGGGACAAGTGTTCTAGAAGATTAAGTTTGATCTGGCTGAAGAACAAATCTCGAGCCGACTGGATGGAGGAACCAACCGACTCTGGCACTGGCACAGGAAAGAAGTTCTCCGGCACACAGATCCAGCCGACTGGCACCAAGACCCAGTCGACTCGTCAAGAACATAGTTGAAAGTGTTATGAGATTCTCAGGGATCTGAGCCGACTGGAATTCAGCCTAGCCGATTTGTCTAGAACTTGGTTGAGATTGCTCTAAGAGCCTTTGAGATTCGAGCCGACTGGAATTCAGCCCAGCCAACTTTTCCAAAACTTGGTTGAGATTGCTCTGAGAGCCTTTGAGATTCGACCTGACTGGAATTCAGTCTAGCCGACTGATGCAGAACGAAAGAAGAGATGATGCGATGCGGAAATAAATTAAGATTAATTCTTTTTTTTTTATTTTCAGAAATTGGCTTTGACTCAAAGGAAAGCTAAACTAAATTGTAAGAAACTAGGTAATAATTGAAAGCATAATTTAAAAGAAACTAGGTTATCAGAGTGGTTCAGAAGTAATGGATCGCTGGGAGTTGAGAAACTCCCAAACCTAGGGTTTCGCTCTGAACTTTCAACAGGACAGAAATAAAGAGGAGAGATGGGTTACCGACCAGACAGTGATCTTCACAGAGTTTGGTGGAAGAACTCTCTCGAGCAGATTGTTGGATCCTCGGATTTGGATATCTTCGTAATGGATCCTCCAATACTGGTCCTATGGCTGAGTCGGCTTCTCCTGAACTCAAGATCTGGGGAAGAAGAAGAACAAGTGATGGAATCAGATACTCAAGGAAGGGCTTACAAGATTGAAGAACTTGAAAGCTGATGTTGCTGAAATCTGGATTCTCCTAAAGGCTGATCTGGCTCCCTCTGGAATTTGCTCTGAAGCCGAAGTATCCGAACTGGACCTGGATGTTGGTGGTCGGCCTAGACTTGGAGATAGTGGCCGTGGGAGGTGGGGCAGGCCAGGGTTTGGTGGAGTGAAGAGGATGATGGGCGCCTAGGGTTTTGGAGTGAAGTGGCTAACCTGGGATTTTGGGGTTGGAGATCTCACACCTCCTCAAGGTTCCTGGGGAACCCAGATTTACTCCCTCACGGAGCTCAACACCTGGATGCAAGTGCGGAAGAGAGGAAACACAGAGTTTGCTCACACAAAAATTGGATTCATCATCAGATTACTTTAAATTTTACAAGAGGGGTTTAATTTATAGGACTTTACAAGAGAGTAGGGTTTTACATCTTCCCATGTGGGACTAATGGGAGGGGATCTTCAAATTAGGTTTGTAGGATCAATTCCCACACATATGGCCGGCCAAAAGGTTCCAAAAAAGTTGATTGGAGGCTTTAAAAGAAAGGTAGGTGGCGCCTCCCAACCTTGTTCTTCAAGAGAGGATTTCTTTCCTTCCATGGTTCAACTCTTTTGGACTCCTCCTTTTCTTTCTCCCTAAGTTATGGTTCTTCCCATCTTTGCTTTGGGCATTTTTGGCATGGAATGGGCGCCCCCTTGAAGTACTCCCCAAGAAGAGCTTCTTTCTTTACATAGCTTGGCTCTTATTTAAGGTTTTGGGCCTCCCCCTTGAATTGTGGATCCCAGATTGCTCTCTCCTCAAATGGCGCATGAGAGAAGGGACCTGCTATCTTGTGGTGTGGGGACCAGAGCATACTGGACGGAGATGTGGCATCCCCTGGACTCAGGCATGTGGCTGGGAGTATGGCGCCCACTTGCTTGGCCTTGGGAGAAAATGTGACACCCAAGTTGAAGTCCTAGACCACTACTGAGTCAACATGACTCAACAAAAATAAATTGCAGGGAATACAGACTCAAGCTAAAACTGAGTTGATCAAGTCAACCCTTATTACAAACTAGAAAACCCTAATTCTTCGGGCAAGGTCAATCAGAGATCCAGATGGAGCTCTGAAGTCTTCTTCTGAGTCTGGTGCCCGCACCAATTCTCCCGGGGTGGGAGGAACTCGACCCTGTCGAGTATGGATCAAGTTGGGTCTAGTATCTCTCCAAGAGGTATGGGTCCAATTCTTGTAATTCTTCTCGGGAGATTCAAGAGTCATCAGAATCTGGCCTTCCTTGCCAGCGAACCAGGTATCTTTGGTATCCTCGATTACGAGTAGAGATAACCTGATCATCCAGGATCTTTTCAATCTGCTCTTTCCTCACAGGCCAGTTTGTTGGTGGACACACAGGGTTGGGTTCACTCTCAAGAGCAGGACTAGGTTCAAAAGGCTCACTGGGAATCATAGCTGGCTCTCTATACTCTACTAGGTCTGTATTGTTGAAAGTGGAGCTAATGCCTAGTTCTGGAGGCAACTCGAGCACATAGGCACTGGATCCTACTCTCTTCACCTCTCTAAATGGTCCAGCTCCTCTAGCATGTAACTTTCTAACGGTTCCAGGAGAAAACCGTTCAGGCCTTAACCTAATCATTACATAGTCTCCCTCATCAAAAGTTTTGACTCGCTTTTGAGAATCAGCCAACTTCTTATAAGTTTCATTACTTAAATTTATTTTGGCTTGAATTTCTTTATGCAAGTCTTTTATATGCTATGCAAAAACTTCGGCAGACTCGGAGACTCGTGTGTGGACTGGTAAAGGAGCTAGGTCAAGAGGTGTGAGAGGTTTGTAACCATGCACAATTTCAAAAGGACTCTTACCTGTAGACCTATTGACCGAGTCATTGTATGCAAATTCAGCTCTAGGTAAGTACAAATCCCAGTTCCTAATATTTTCACCAACAAGACACCTTAACAGATTGCCTAAATGACGGATCACTACTTCGGTTTGGCCATCAGTCTGGGGATGATAGGCAGTTGAAAACTTAAGTTTTGTCCCTAACTTATGCCAAAGGGTTTTCCAGAAATAGCTGGTGAACCGGACATCCCTATCTGAAACAATGGTCTTAGGTAGGCCATGGAGTCGAACTATCTCATTAAAGAACAGGGTGGCTACCTTAGACGCGTCAAATGTTTGGGAACAAGGCAAGAAATGGGCCATCTTGGAAAATTGGTCGACTACAACATAGATAGAGTCATGCCTTCTCTGGGTTTTAGGCAAACCTAACACAAAGTCCATGCTTACATCTTGCCAAGGACGATCTGGGACAGGGAGTGGGGTATAAAGGCCGGTGTTCTGTTTTTGCTGTTTGGCAACAGCGCAGGTACGACACCTAACCACAATGTGTGCTACATCTCTTTTTAAGCTAGGCCAGAAAAAGTGGTCTTCAATAGCCAGGGTGGTCTTGTCTTTTTCGAAATGGCCAGCTAAACCTCCAGCATGAATTTCCCAAATCAAAAATTCCCTAAGAGAAGTTCTAGGGATGCAAAGCCTATTCTTAAAGAACAGAAAGCCATCTAAAAGGGTATAATCCTTATGGTCACTAGATGGTCCTTGAGTTAGATCCTGGTGCACAGTCTTAAAATCCGGACACGACTCATATTCCTCTTTGATCTGCTCAAACCCTATGACTTCAGCCCTAACAGAATTCAATAACAAAGATCGACGACTAAGGGCATCAGCTACCTTATTTTCAGACCCAGCCTTATGTTTTAAAACAAAAGTATAGGACTGGATATACTCTACCCACTTAGCATGCCTAGGGTTAAGCTTCTTCTGGGAATTCAGGAATCTAAGAGCCTCATGGTCCGAAAACAGCATAAATTCTTGCGGTAGCAAATAATGCAAAGCTTGCACTACCGCATAAAATTCCTTATCATAGGTAGAATACCTAAGCTTAGCATCATTAAGTTTTTCACTAAAGAATGCTACGGGATGGTTCTCTTGGCTTAGGACTCCACCTATGCCTACTCCTGAAGCGTCACAGGCAACCTCAAATACCTTTGAAAAGTCGGGTAACCTCAAAATGGGTGCCTGGGTCATCCTATCCTTAAGATCTAGGAAGGCTTTATGGGCTGCTTTAGTCCACTGGAATTCTCCCTTCCTAATACAGTCTGTGATAAGAGCAACTACAGTACTAAACCCCTTGATGAATCGCCTATAGAAGGTAGCCAAGCCGTGGAAACTTCTGACTTCATGCACACTGGTCGGCTCTGGCCATTCTACTATGGACCTAATCTTTTCTGGATCAGCAGCCACGCCGTCAAGGGTTACTACAAAACCAAGGAAGATAATTCTACTGGTCATGAATTCACACTTTTTGAGATTACCGTAGAGATTATCATTCCTCAAAACTTGGCAGACTTGTCTAAGATGGTCTAGGTGATCTGCAGGGGTCTTACTATAGATCAGGATGTCATCAAAATAGACCACTACAAACTTCCCTATGAAAGCTCTAAGTATCTGGGTCATAATCCTCATGAAAGTACTAGGGGCATTGGACAACCCAAATGGCATAACAACCCATTCATAAAGACCATCCTTAGTTTTGAAAGTGGTTTTCCATTCATCCCCTGGTCTAGTCCTAACCTGATGATAGCCGCTCTTGAGATCAATTTTAGAAAAAACCATTGCACTGGCCATCATATCTAGCATGTCATCTAGTCTAGGGATGGGAAACCTATACTTGATTGTGATTTTATTGATGGCACGACTATCAACACACATTCTCCACATGCCATCCTTCTTTGGGGTCAGAAGTGCAGGGACTGCACAAGGGCTAAGACTCTCTCTAATGAACCCCTTCCTCAACAATTCTCCAACCTGCTTTTGCAGTTCCTTATGCTCAGATGGATTCATCCTATAATGGGGCAAGTTGGGTAAAGTAGCTCCTGGGACTAAATCTATGGAATGCTGGATATCCCTAAGAGGTGGAAGGTGGTCTAGCAGATCCTCGGGAAAAACATCCTTAAATTCTTCTAACAAAGGTTTAACTTCCTGAGGAGGCTCTAAGGGTGTAGGAGTCCTAAGTTCCTTAGCAATCAACATCCAAATAGGTGAACCACTATGAGTTTCTTGTTCTAGATCCTTAGCACTAATTAGGTTCACTCCAGTCTTCATTTCTCTGACCTTATTGGTTCCTTTAGCTACCTTGTCCTTTGGAGGGACTGAATGGATTGTGATTTTCTTTCCATTAAAACTAAAGACACAGGTATTGGATTTTCCTAAGAGGGTGGCATCATGATCATATAACCAAGGTCTTCCAAGAATTATACTGCTCACCCCCATGGGCAAGACGTCACACCAAATCTTCTCTTGATAGGATTGCATTTGGATTTGGACCTGACATATAGACTGGATGTGTATAGAGGTAGAGTCTACCCAAGAAACCTTATAGGGGTTGGGGTGGGGGACTGGGATTAAGCCTAACATTTTGACAGTGCTAGTAGAAATGGCATTTGAAAGGAAAAAATATGGGTGCAGGTGCCTACGCTAAGCATGCAACGGCACAGGGAATAGGTAAGTATTTTAAAACATTTTAAAAATAAGTGCGGAAAAAACCTATTCCGCACAGGATCTAGCATATGCAAGATGCATATATAGGCATGCTTCAGGACATATAATATTTATAAACATTTTAATAAATCTAGATCTATACATGCACCGAAATTAAAACCCAAAAACATACCTTATTCCCAGCTGGAATAAGTCTGGGATAAACCTGGAATAGACTGGAATAAAGTTATTCCAGTCATCTTCCACCTTGGGCTGAAAACAGGGCTTCCAAAAAGTCCCCGGAACGCCGCCTTCCGGACCTCCGATCGCTCCCAAATTTGAGCTGTAGATTCTTAAGGAAGTCCTCTTCGATTTGGCACTGGTTTCTACAAGAAAAACTAAGCCAATAAATCGTAAAAAATCGCCGAAGTCTGCTGCACGAAAATGGCAGCAGAACGGAGTAGCTGTCTTCGTCGTTGGATTTCGGGCAACTGGAGCGATCCCGGCTCGCGTGGTTTGCTCCGAGGAGTAGAGTGGTACTCCCTCTAGAGGGGAGACATGCCCGGGACTCTCGGATCCGCCTCCACGCACGGTGCTAGCCGCCGGAAGAGGGGTTCACGGTCACAGAATTCTGCAGCAGAACTGGGCAGAATTTTAGCTTGAAACAATGGGATTTTCTCTCCCTCTAAGGCTTCTAAACCCAGCCCAAAACCCTCTCCTTAAGCCTCTCAAGGAAAAGGAATGCCCAGATCTATTTCTTGCTTTCCTTTGGATCTCACACGGTGGATCATTGAACTCACGGTTGAAACTTCATTCCACGTTGAAAACTTCACCACCCAAACAACAGGAGATGGCAAGGTGTTAATTATAGGTTGCTGGGAGGGAGAGGGAGGTGGAGCGACGTGAGGTAGAGAGGCTTCATCGGTTAACCCAATTAAATGCCATAAACAAGGGATTAAGGCCTTTAACCAAAGGGGAGGGAGAAGAGGAAAACGCCCAGCATGGGAGTGCAACGGCCTTTCAAACGTTTGGAAAAAATTTCCATTCGTTTGGCCTTCCTTTCCGAATACCGTGTAAAACGGTCCAAGGTGGAAAAGAAATCAAGGTGGAAACCGGTTCAACCAAAAACCGGTCCAATCCCTTTAAACCAAACGGTTCAATCGAATTGAACCTGGTTCAAGAAATAAAATTGGTTCACAACCAATTGGAGGCCGAAACGAACTCCGAATCAGTTCAAAACTGATTCAGAAAAATCCTGGCGCAGCGCTGGTCAACCCGGAACAATTTTCGGTTGACACAAACGAGGGCAAGACGGGAAAAAGAGTGCTCAAAAATACTGTGACCATAAAACCGAGACGATTCCTAATCGTAATCAGTATCCGGATCAGAGAGTTATCCTCTATGGCGTGTGACCTCATAGGTTCGAACCTAAACGGTAGCACTAGAGCAATTTCTAGTACCAGCACAGGAAACCATCTAGCAATGGGTCCCGGCGTCCGGATAGGTCGAAGATGCGGGAGCAAACAATCGAACCTCTAGCATATGGTTACCGTATAATTCATCCCTTTGACCTCAAATGCTCAGGACGACTGAGATTGGGCTGCCAACCCAGACTGAGTCAGTCGACTACGTGTCTCAACCTCGCAAGCCTAGTGACTCTTCACTAGGGCTATCCCGGCCGAGGATTTGCTAAATTGAGATATTGCGAGACATTCAATCCAAACTGTTTGGACAGGTCAATTCCATCTTGGTCCATCACTGCTCCACAAGTACTTGCCTGTACCCAGAAACCTTCCATCACCGGATTAAAAATCCAGGTAGTCCGGCACCAAAGCACAGGGAGTTGCTTGCAAGCTACCACGATGACCTCAGGTCAGAGGGACACTTATACCCATATCCAATCGTGAGTATCCCTTTGGCAGAAAGGGACTGCACGGAGTCACGTTCAATGAGATATCACATATATCCCACCTGCAGATCACATCAGTGTCACCACACTCATTTGGTCAAGAGGACAACCAAACGATGTGAACTACAACAACCTATGCTTGATATATTGCCGTCCAGTACAATATATCCTTTGGTTGTGAACCGGGTTTAAGGACCACTCGATACATCCTCTCTGTATCGAAGTCAGTGTAGTCCTAAGGACTTCATCACATAGGAAAGAGTTCATTTTAGGGAAATACAATATGTGATGAGCTGCCAAATAATAATTTTATTAATTCATAAAATAAATACAGTACTTAGCACAACCACCTACAACCCAGGCGATTGGCTTTGGGACACAATTCCCAACAACTCCCACTTGTACTAAAGCCAATCAGAAGAGTATCTAATACCCATTTCCCATTTACAATGGTCAAACTCTTTTATTCCGAGGGCTTTAGTGAAGGGGTCGGCTAGATTTTCTTTTCCATCGATCTTCAGAAGATTGATGTCGCCTCGTTCCACGATCTCTCGTACGAGGTGGTAGCGCCGCAGGATGTGCTTGGTGCGGTGATGAGCTTTTGGCTCCTTAGCTTGAGCAATGGCTCCAGTGCTGTCACAATACACCGGAACAGGACCATCTAGGGAAGGTGCCACCCCTAGCTCTCCAAGGAACTTTCGCAACCACACAGCTTCCTTTGCTGCATCTGATGCTGCAATATATTCAGCTTCGCATACCGAGTCTGCAACAGTTGCCTGCTTGGAACTTTTCCAGCAGACCGCTCCTCCGTTCAGGGTAAATACAAACCCTGACACACTCCTGCTATCATCTCTATCTGACTGGAAACTAGAGTCAGTGTTCCCCACAAGTTTCAAGTCAGGTTCTCCATAAATCAGCCATTGATCTTTAGTATTTCTCAAATACTTGAGGATAGACTTAACCACCTTCCAATGCACCTCACCTGGGTCAGACTGGTATCTACTCACTACTCCTAGTGAGTATGCCACATCTGGTCTAGTACAAGTCATAGCATACATGATAGAGCCTACTGCAGAAGCATAAGGTACTCTACTCATGCGCTCTCTTTCCTCAGGAGTTGTCGCACAATCCTTCTTGGAAAGAGTAATTCCAGAACATATCGGAAGATAGCCTTTCTTGGAATTTTCCATGCTGAACCGTTTCAGCACGGTGTCTATGTACGTAGACTGGGACAATCTCAAAAGCTTCTTAAATCTATCTCTATAGATTTTCATACCTAGTATGTAAGAAGCTTCACCCAAGTCCTTCATGGAGAACTGAGATGATAACCAGACCTTTATTCCTTGTAATGTTGCGACGTCATTCCCGATTAAGAGAATGTCGTCAACATACAGTACCAGGAATACAATCACAGAACCATTAATCTATTTATAGATGCACGGTTCTTCTCCGTTCTTAACGAAGCCGTACGATTTGATACACCTATCAAACCATAAGTTCCAACTTCGAGATGCTTGCTTGAGTCCATAGATGGACTTCTGCAATTTGCATACTTTTGATTCATCTGTGGATGTGAACCCTTCAGGCTGTATCATATACACCTCTTCTTCCAGATCCCCATTTAGGAAAGCGGTTCGGACATCCATCTGCCAGATCTCATAATCAAAATATGCTGCCAAAGCAAGCATGATCCGAATAGACTTGAGCATTGCCATAGGGGAAAAAGTCTCGTCATAATCGATACCATATCGTTGACGATACCCCTTGGCAACCAGACGGGCTTTATAGGTCTCTACCTTCCCATCTGCGCCCCTTTTTCTCTTGAAGATCCATTTACACCCGATGGGTTTTATTCCTTCAGGCGGATCAACCAATGTCCAAACATTGTTGATTTCCATGGACTCCATTTCGGATCGCATGGCTCCAAGCCATGCCTCAGAGTCAGATCTCTGAAGTGCATCCATATAGGTGATCGGATCCTCATTGTTCTCATCGAGCTCAATGGGATCTCCGTCCCGGACCAAGAAACCGTAGTATCTGTCCGGCTGACACGGTATTCTATCGGATCTCCTAATGGGTTCTGGGTGTGATTCAATCACAGCCGATTCTACGATGTCCTTAGAGTGTGTAGGTTCTTCTATTGGCTGAACTTCATCAAGTTCAATCTTAGAGGCTATAGTTCCTTCTCCAAGAAACTCCTTTTCCAAAAAGATAGCTCTAAGAGCAACGAACACCTTTTGTTCATTCTCCAAATAGAAGAAATACCCTTTGGTTTCCTTAGGATAACCAACAAATAAACACCGATCAGACCTAGGACCAAGTTTGTCTGAGTCTAAATGCTTTACGTAAGCCGGATAACCCCAGACCCGAAGGTGTGAGATTGATGGTTTACGTCCATTCCACATCTCATACGGAGTGGAGACAACAGATTTACTTGGAACATTATTTAATAAGTAACAGGCTGTCTGAAGCGCATATCCCCAAAAGGATAGCGGCAAAGTTGCAAAGCCCATCATGGATCGAACCATGTCCAACAAGGTTCGATTCCTCCTTTCGGACACACCATTCAACTGTGGTGTTCCTGGAGGAGTCCACTGAGAGAGAATTCCATTCTCCTCAAGATATGTCAGAAAAGCACCAGATAAGTATTCGCCACCTCGATCAGATCGAAGGGTTTTAATACTTTTTCCAGTTTGCTTTTCTACTTCATTACGGTATCGTTTGAACATTTCAAACGACTCAGACTTATGTCTCATTAAAAAGACATAACCGAACCTTGAAAAGTTGTCTGTAAAAGTAATGAAATATTTGTATTCTCCTATAGCACTTACTGTCATCGGTCCACATACATCAGTATGTATTAGACTTAGAAGTTCTGTAGCTCGTTCACCTTTTCCAGTAAAAGGTGACTTGGTCATTTTACCAAGTAAACAGGATTCACAAGTGGGCAGTGATTCAGAATCACTGACCTCGAGAAGTCCATCTCCTCGCATCTTGTTTATCCTATTTTGGTTAATATGACCTAGCCTACAGTGCCAAAGATACAAATCGTTGACATTATCTAACCTTGGACGTTTGCTAGAAGTGTACATTACACTAACAGGCCTTGATAGTACGTATATGCCATTATTTAATCTAGCTTTCATTATAACAGAGTTATTCAAAATAACATTGCAAAAATCTCCTTTTATTGATAGTTCAAAACCACAACTGGCCAAAAGGCCTACAGAGATTATGCACATAATGAAACTAGGACAATAGTGACAGTCGACTAGTTCGACAGTACAAGACTCAAAGACAAGACGCAGGACTCCAACCGCCAGTACTGGAACACGATTTCCATTCCCGACGCTCAGAAATTGTTCTCCATCTTCAAATCTTCTGCTAACTTGAAGTCCCTGTAACGAATTACAAACATGAATTGGACTACCAGTATCCAATACCCAGTTAGCAGTATCAACAATTGAGTAATTACAAGGTCTTATCATATAAATACCTTGTTCAGCAGACTTCTGCTTTCTCGGCCTGTTCGGATCAAGGGATGCTATATAAAGAGGACAGTTCCTCTTCCAGTGTCCCTTCTTCTTGCAGTGGAAGCACTCTGCAGAAGACTGATCAGCCTTAAACTTCCTGGTCTGACTCGGGCCAGGAGCATTATGCACCTTCTTTCCCTTTTTATTTATTTTCTTCTTCCCTTTCTTAAAGGGACGACGACATCTACTACCTCCCACTAAATTCACCACCCCCTTATTCAGTTGGTGGTCTTTCTCGAAAGTCTGTAGCAACCCCAAAAGACCATGGTAGTTGACTGCAGGCTTGTTCATTCTATAATGATCAAGAAAGTCAAGATAGGAGGAGGGAAGAGAATTCAGGATCGCATCCTTGCCGAGCTGCTCGTGCAAGGGGCATCCGAGTTTTCCCAGTTTTTCAATCAACTCGATCATGTACAATACATGATCAATGACTGAACCGCCATTCGGCATCTTGGAGTTGTAGATAGCACAAGACACTTTGTACCGTTCTACATCATCCGGGGTGCCGAAGGATTCCTTCAATTTTTGAAGGATTTCATCAGGTTGGGCCTCCTCGAATTTGCGAGTGAACTCGTCGTTCATCGCCGCTAGCATAATGCAACGGACAGTAGTCCGATCAGAGACCCACTTCAAATAAGCATCTCTGACCGCACTCCGTGCATTAGCGGGAGGGATTTCAGGTGCCGGATCCGTTATCACATACAGGATCCGTTCGTGCTCCAGAACTATTCTCAACTTTCGATACCAACTATCGAAGTTGTGACCCTTTAACTTCTCATTATCGAGAAGTGACCGGAGCGACAAGTTTGAAGACATCTGAAAAGAAAACAAGACCAAATTAGTTTATGAATTAATAACTTAACCAAAAGACTTGGACTTTAGTCTAAAGGTTTCTCCCATTAATTTTTCAGATTGGTAGCCTCTGACTCCAATCCGTGAAAACAACATTTTTCAAGTGGGCACTGAAATCCAACAGGCCACGCATGAGCCCGACTATGGCCGGCTCACCCATACGAGCCTAAAGGTAGGTTCGTAAACCAATTGTTTCCCTAAACAATTTTCAGTATTTTATTTTGCCCCAGAGAACACCCCAATCGGCCTAGGGGCCTCCTATTGCGGGTCTCTGGTTAGGTCCAACCATTAAAATGACTAATCCAATGCTTCCAGCTAACTAAAGACCAAGCCCGACTATGGCCGGCCCACCTGGTCCCGTTAAGGAGGTTGCACTGAACCATCATCGATCAGATAGAAATTCCAGTCGCCGGATGTACACCCGTTCTATGGAACTGCCGATGCACACCAAGCTAGTGGACACATTTCTATCCAACTTAATGGGAGGCTAAGACACTGTCAATTCCTTGACTTAGTCTTTTTAAGGACCTAATAATTTTAGAGGATTTTTTTTTTTTTTTTTGTGACAGAAGAAAAAGGTAAGGACATGGATCATCCTCCCACTGAATCAATCAGATTCCAGGAGGGTTGAATTAAATCAACAATTGATCCATGGGCACCTATTGATCAGTCAGACCGATCAACCTGGGTGACATGGGTTAACTCGAGTCATTGAGCTTTTCCAATCAGTTCTGGTCGACTCGACTAGCCAGGTAGGTGAGATCATGGGTGAGTATCCGCCATTAACCATCTTTCCTAGACACCAACTAAGTTGGCCAGGAAAGAGGTAGCCTCATACAACCATGATCACAATTGCCAAACCTACCTCGACACCAGTCGGTTTACCAGACTCGATCATACTAGCCTAAAGACTCGGGCATCCACTGAGCCACTAATTGGATCCATTTTAGATGAACGGATCAACTAATCTAACTATTAGATAGTTCTAAAGAAGGACCTTAAACAACTTTTGTTTAATCTTCTTTTAATCCGGTTCAACTAAACTTAGGTCTAACCCAGTGATGGATCCAACTAATCAGCTAACCCAATTAACCCAATTTTGGCTTATGCAAATTTTATTAGATTTCATAAACCTAAATTTTTTTTTTTTTTATTAAGCCAAATACTTAATTAAAACATTTTTAATTAAGTCTCTTTGTAAAACAATTTTACATCTTAAATTATGCATCATATCTAGATTTATACTTTTATAAATATTATATGACCCAAATGACAAAATTATAAATCATGCCAAATTTATAATTTTAATTTCTTTTTGATTTCCTTAAAGGATCCTTCTGAAGAGACCAACACAGACGAACCGCATCGTGTCAAAGACACACGGCCATGATGAAGGTCTCAACTAGGTTCCTAAAAGTACTCTCTAATCCCAAGATTAAACAATTTAATCTACTGTACATGCATCAAGATGTGTTACTCTAGAACCTGGCTCTGATACCACTGAAAGGAAAAAATGTGGGTGCAGGTGCCTACGCTAAGCATGCAACGGCACAGGGAATAGGTAAGTATTTTAAAACATTTTTAAAATAAGTGCGGAAAAAACCTATTCCGCACAGGATCTAGCATATGCAAGATGCATATATAGGCATGCTTCAGGACATATAATATTTATAAACATTTTAATAAATCTAGATCTATACATGCACCGAAATTAAAACCCAAAAACATACCTTATTCCCAGCTGGAATAAGTCTGGGATAAACCTGGAATAGACTGGAATAACTGGAATAAAGTTATTCCAGTCGTCTTCCACCTTGGGCTGAAAACAGGGCTTCCGAAAAGTCCCCGGAACGCCGCCTTCCGGACCTCCGATCGCTCCCAAATTTGAGCTGTAGATTCTTAAGGAAGTCCTCTTCGATTTGGCACTGGTTTCTGCAAGAAAAACTAAGCCAATAAATCGTAAAAAATCGCCGAAGTCTGCTGCACGAAAATGGCAGCAGAACGGAGTAGCTGTCTTCGTCGTTGGATTTCGGGCAACTGGAGCGATCCCGGCTCGCGTGGTTTGCTCCGAGGAGTAGAGTGGTACTCCCTCTAGAGGGGAGACATGCCCGGGACTCTCGGATCCGCCTCCACGCACGGTGCTAGCCGCCGGAAGAGGGGTTCACGGTCACAGAATTCTGCAGCAGAACTGGGCAGAATTTTAGCTTGAAACAATGGGATTTTCTCTCCCTCTAAGGCTTCTAAACCCAGCCCAAAACCCTCTCCTTAAGCCTCTCAAGGAAAAGGAATGCCCAGATCTATTTCTTGCTTTCCTTTGGATCTCACACGGTGGATCATTGAACTCACGGTTGAAACTTCATTCCACGTTGAAAACTTCACCACCCAAACAACAGGAGATGGCAAGGTGTTAATTATAGGTTGCTGGGAGGGAGAGGGAGGTGGAGCGACGTGAGGTAGAGAGGCTTCATCGGTTAACCCAATTAAATGCCATAAACAAGGGATTAAGGCCTTTAACCAAAGGGGAGGGAGAAGAGGAAAACGCCCAGCATGGGAGTGCAACGGCCTTTCAAACGTTTGGAAAAAATTTCCATTCGTTTGGCCTTCCTTTCCGAATACCGTGTAAAACGGTCCAAGGTGGAAAAGAAATCAAGGTGGAAACCGGTTCAACCAAAAACCGGTCCAATCCCTTTAAACCAAACGGTTCAATCGAATTGAACCTGGTTCAAGAAATAAAATTGGTTCACAACCAATTGGAGGCCGAAACGAACTCCGAATCAGTTCAAAACTGATTCAGAAAAATCCTGGCACAGCGCTGGTCAACCCGGAACAATTTTCGGTTGACACAAACGAGGGCAAGACGGGAAAAAGAGTGCTCAAAAATACTGTGACCATAAAACCGAGATGATTCCTAATCGTAATCAGTATCCGGATCAGAGAGTTATCCTCTATGGCGTGTGACCTCATAGGTTCGAACCTAAACGGTAGCACTAGAGCAATTTCTAGTACCAGCACAGGAAACCATCTAGCAATGGGTCCCGGCGTCCGGATAGGTCGAAGATGCGGGAGCAAACAATCGAACCTCTAGCATATGGTTACCGTATAATTCATCCCTTTGACCTCAAATGCTCAGGACGACTGAGATTGGGCTGCCAACCCAGACTGAGTCAGTCGACTACGTGTCTCAACCTCGCAAGCCTAGTGACTCTTCACTAGGGCTACCCCGGCCGAGGATTTGCTAAATTGAGATACTGCGAGACATTCAATCCAAACTGTTTGGACAGGTCAATTCCATCTTGGTCCATCACTGCTCCACAAGTACTTGCCTGTACCCAGAAACCTTCCGTCACCGGATTAAAAATCCAGGTAGTCCGGCACCAAAGCACAGGGAGTTGCTTGCAAGCTACCACGATGACCTCAGGTCAGAGGGACACTTATACCCATATCCAATCGTGAGTATCCCTTTGGCAGAAAGGGACTGCACGGAGTCACGTTCAATGAGATATCACATATATCCCACCTGCAGATCACATCAGTGTCACCACACTCATTTGGTCAAGAGGACAACCAAACGATGTGAACTACAACAACCTATACTTGATATATTGCCGTCCAGTACAATATATCCTTTGGTTGTGAACCGGGTTTAAGGACCACTCGATACATCCTCTCTGTATCGAAGTCAGTGTAGTCCTAAGGACTTCATCACATAGGAAAGAGTTCATTTTAGGGAAATACAATATGTGATGAGCTGCCAAATAATAATTTTATTAATTCATAAAATAAATACAGTACTTAGCACAACCACCTACAACCCAGGCGATTGGCTTTGGGACACAATTCCCAACAGCATTCACACAGCTCCCACTATCTATGATGATTTTACATACCTTATCCCCTAGTTTAAGGAAAGTCTGTAGGATGTTAGTCCTACACCAATCTTCCTGAACTCTATTCTGGGACAGGATGCATCTCACAACCCCTAATTGGTCAGACTCTATGGATTCCTCCTCTCCTTCATACTCATCGACCAAATTCATTCCAGCCTCATAAACTTCTTCTTCAAACTCCTCATTAGGCCCGGAATTCTCTTCTTCTCCTTCTTCTATGTAAAGGGATCTACGAGGGCACTGGCTAGAAACATGACCTACCTTATGGCACTTAAAACAAGCTATGGCTGTGCACTGGTTGGAGATATGACCGGGCTTCTGGCACTTAAAATTGATGATACTAGGGGTTCTCTGGGTGTCAGGTGCCTTACCTTTGTCCATGGGCCTAGGGGTGGGAATACCCTGATTAGGCTTGCTAGGGGTAACTTGGCTAGGTCCATTTCTTGGGATTGGGGCACTAACCCTAGAAGGCATGGGTCCTCTTTAAAACTTCTCAGTGTTCAGTGCAATCTGATAGGCTTGGTCTAGGTCAGTAACCTTTCTCAGAAATAGCTCCCTCTTTATGTCTTCCCTAAGTCCATCCCTAAACCTAGACAAAGTGACCTCATGGGATTCACTCACATCACATCTCATCAGGTATTCATCAAAGGTGGTTATGTAGTCTGATACAGATCGGTTCCCTTGTTTCAAAGTCTGCCATTGGTCTAACAGATTTTGCTGGTATGAAATGGGTAGGTACTTATCTCTAAGTTTCAATTTCATACCCTGCCAAGTGGTTATGGGCTCTACATTTCGTCTTCTAGTGGTTAGCTCAATGTTCCCCCAGTATAACCTAGCTTGACATATCAACTTCATCTTGGCAAACTTGAACTTTCTTTCCTCAGACATGGCATACCACTTGAAGTACTGGTCCATCTCACCCTCCCAATCAGAATACACCTTAGGGTTTAAGCTACCATCAAAAGTGGGTGCATCTAATTTAATGTTCCGAATGAACCTATCATCTCTATCTTCAGGTTCTGGGTCAGGCCTCCTATGATTAGGTTCAGGATCTCTATATAAAGGTCTTCTAGGCTCTTGGTGTGGGTGAGGTTGAGGCACATTAAAATCTGGGTCAGGAGTCCAATTTTGATGCCTAGGTTCCTCAAGTACTTGGACTCGATTTCTAAGCTGGGCAAAATTCTCATGGACTTGTTCTTTAAACTGGGCAACAGTGGCAGTCACATCCTGACTCAATTTGTTCATACTCTCAGTAAGAGCTCTAACCATGGCCTCTAAATCAGGTTGGGTTTGACCAGGTTGGTAGGGTACTCCATTCCGGGTAGACATGATGATGCAAGCAAACACACAAAATGAGACTCAACTGAAATGACTACGGGCTAACTAGAGCTAGAGCCCAAACTAAATGCCCAATCAGAGTGGCAAGCTTGCCTGTAGTAACTCGGGACTCAGCCAGGCAGGTGTAAGGGGAGTGTTAGGTCCCTAGATGCCAATCCTAGACACCAATCAGTGATTGGCCAGGTAGGCGGACCAGCACACAAGCCCTTCGGGATAGAATCTCTGAACCACCATTCTAGACACTGAGTACAAAGCACACACAGAGTAACTAGACAAACTGACTCAACACTAGCTTTGACCCGACTTGTTGATGTCCCTAGCCCACTAGGGCAAATTAAGTCTAATAAATTTTAAAATTAGGCTTAGGATCGAATGAGTGGGTAGTGGTTTTGGGCTAAGGAGAGGTTATCAACTCCTCCCCTTATCTTAGATGCTCAAATGCCCTTAAGATAAATTAGGAGATGATCACTCAAAAATTGAATTGCAGAAACACAGAAAATAGAGTTGCAGTAATTTAACTCTCAGAAATTTCACGGAAACCAATAAATCACAGGAAAATTATGTAAAATAGCTTCAATTATATTAGTTCCAGAAAAATAAAAATCACATAATTTGAAGTTACTTGTAATGAGAAACAATTCCTGTAATAGGGCAGTTACAGACTAAAAACAAGGTGCTTCCCCCGTTTACAATTCCTGCTACGAAGTTGTAACCCAACGGATCCCCTACATGCCCTAGGAACACCCCGTGGAATGGGAAGAGGAGGTTTTTACCTCGCTTCATTCCTAGGACCGGACGTCCTAGGGAGTCTACTTCGAGCAGACAAAGTAAAAAGGAGAGAGACTTAAAACAAGCAAGCAAAACAGAAATCCTAGACTGGGCTCTGATACCAAAAATGATGTAGAACAAAAGAAGAGATGATGCGATACGAAAATAAATTAAGATTAATTCTTTTTTTTATATATATATTTTCAGAAATTGGCTTTGACTCAAAGGAAAGCTAAACTAAATTGTAAGAAACTAGGTAATAATTGAAAGCACAATTTAAAAGAAACTAGGTTATCAGAGTGGTTCAGAAGTAATGGATCGCTGGGGGTTGAGAAACTCCCAGACCTAGGATTTCGCTCTGAACTTTCAACAGGACAGAAATAAAGAGGAGAGATGGGTTACCGACCAGATAGTGATCTTCACAGAGTTTGGTGGAAGAACTCTCTCGAGCAGATTGTTGGATCCTCGGATTCGGATATCTTCGCAATGGATCCTCCAATACTGGTCCTATGGCTGAGTCGGCTTCTCCTGAACTCAAGATCTGGGGAAGAAGAAGAACAAGTGATGGAATCAGATACTCAAAAAAGGGCTTACCAGATTGAAGAACTTGAAAGCTGATGTTGCTGAAATCCGGATTCTCCTAAAGGCTGATCTGGCTCCCTCTGGAATTTGCTCTGAAGCCGAAGTATCCGACTGGACCTGGATGCTGGTGGTCGGCCTAGACTTGGAGATAGTGGCCGTGGGAGGTGGGGCAGGCTAGGGTTTGGTGGAGTGAAGAGGATGATGGGCGGCTAGGGTTTTGGAGTGAAGTGGCTAACCTGGGGTTTTGGGGTTGGAGATCTCACACCTCCTCAAGGTTCCTGGGGAACCCGGATTTACTCCCTTATGGAGCTCAACACCTGGATGCAAGTGCGAAAAAGAGGAAACACAGAGTTTGCTCACACAAAAATTGGATTCATTCATCATATTACTTTAAATTTTACAAGAGGGGTTTAATTTATAGGACTTTACAAGAGAGTAGGGTTTTACATCTTCCCATGTGGGACTAATGGGAGGGGATCTTCAAATTAGGTTTGTAGGATCAATTCCCGCACATATGGCCGGCCAAAAGGTTCCAAAAAAGTTGATTGGAGGCTTTAAAAGGAATGTAGGTGGCGCCTCCTAACCTTGTTCTTCAAGAGAGGATTTCTTTCCTTCCATGGTTCAACTCTTTTGGACTCCTCCTTTTCTTTCTCCCTAAGTTATGGTTCTTCCCATCTTTGCTTTGGGCGTTTTTGGCATGGAATGGGCACCCCCTTGATGTACTCCCCAAGAAGAGCTTCTTTCTTTACATAGCTTGGCTCTTATGGAAGGTTTTGTGCTGCCCCCTTGAATTGTGGATCCTAGATTGCTCTCTCCTCAAATGGCGCATGAGAGAAGGGACCTGCTATCTTGTGGTGTGGGGACCAGAGCATACTGGATGGAGATGTGGCACCCCCTGGACTCAGGCGTGTGGCTGGGAGTGTGGCGCCCACTTGCTTGGCCTTGGGAGAAAATGTGACACCTAGGTTGAAGTCCTAGACCACTATTGAATCAACATGACTCAACAAAAATAAATTGCAGGGAATACAGACTCAAGCTAAAACTGAGTTGATCAAGTCAACCCTTATTACAAACCAGAAAACCCTAATTCTTTGGACAAGGTCAATCAGAGATCCAGATGGAGCTCTGAAGTCTTCTTCTGAGTCTGGTGCCCACACCACCGACTCGACCAGAGTGACACATTTTCTTAACTGTAGAAGCTAGCTGACTGGCATTCAGCCCAGTCGACCCGAACTTGATCCGAGCTGACTTGAAGATTGTCCGAGCCGACTGGAATGACGAGGTCACCTCCAGCGGCTAGTTCTAGTTTTCTATTTTTGAATTCCAAAAGTGCTCCAACGGTAACCTATCACCTCCCAACGGTCTATAACGTTCAAAATCAAGGGAAGGCAGTTGAAGTCTCTATAAATAAGGTATGAGAACATCTTTGGAGAGACTAATAAGTTAATGGACATTTATTGAATGTTTATTGAAGTTAGAAGTGAGAGCACTTGAGCTTTGAAGTCAGCCTTCAAGCCTTCACCAACTCTTACCAGAAGCTTGAAGCACCTTTTGAAGAAAGCAAGGAAGCCGTTGAAGTGCATTGAAGAGCATTCAATAGAACTTCACTCGAGCTATCTTGGCAACCACCCGACAACAGAGTTTGTCATTTTTGTTACTTCTTTATTCTATTCTTAAAATATTTGGGTTATTAGTGAGCCCAGTTGTAAAAACCAAATAGGTTTCTTTGGTGAGCCTTTTTCAAAAACCAAAGTGTAGAGGTTCTATGTGAGCCTGTAAAAAACTAGTGTGGGTTTCTTTGGTGAGCCCGGTTCAAAAACCAAAGTGTAGAGGTTGGGATTGTGAGCCTCTAAACAATCTGACTGTATTCTGGTTTGGGGGATATAGTGGAAATCCCGAGAGGTGAACTTGGATAGTGGACGTAGGAGCTGGGTTGCTCCGAACCACTATAAACCTGCCTTATATGTGTTGTGTTTGATTTACCTTTTAGCTTCTGCATTTAATCTCTGATTGACAAAACACCTAACCACTAAAAGAAATTATTTGTGTACATACTTGTAAAAATTTTGTAATTCCCAATTCACCCCCCTCTTGGAAAAAGCCACCTGGGCAACAACTAGGAAGACAACCTTTCAAAGCAATTAAAAAATGGACTTTCATGGTTAGGAAACCACACAGGTTAGGGTTAGCTTAATTTCCTATTTCAGATCTGAAAGAGAGTTGTAAAGAATGGTTATCCAGCCATTAATATTCTGAAAATGGAGTATGGAACACTCAAGATGAAGTATTTAAATGGCAAAAGAATTACTCTAAGTTTTAAAGCATCCTGCATCTGATTCTTTGGCATAGTAGACCTTCATCTTGGAAACTATGAGACCCGGGGATCCTGCATAGGTAGATGGAAAGGTTAAAAGGTTTAGATGGAAGGTTGGAAGAAAGGAAGAGGAAAGTTAGGAATGGAAGTGTTGGCTTTGGCTTGGATTAAAGTATTCTCCCTTTGGCATCCTTAGCTTGAATCATCTACACTTGTTTGCGTGGAGAACCCCATTGTAGATGATCTCCTTTGAAAGATGGGAAGGACAAATTTGGAGAAGTTTGAAGATGGTTCTTCAAGGGTGGCCGAATGGGATTGGAAGAGGGATTAGTAGCTTGTTTGGCTAAGTATCCTAGGTCTCACACCTACCTTCTCTCAAGGGTCTTTGGCTAGCAAAGGAAGAAAGCTTTCTAGAAAAAAACTTTCATTTCATTTATCAATCAATTACAAGATAACTTAGGAGCTTTTATAGACTTTAAGCTCCTTTTTAAATTCAAACTACACCTCCTTTCATGGAGTAAATCAAGGGGCATCCCATGAAGAGAGGAGTGGCCCTTTCAAATTTGAAACTCCTAATTACAAGAGCGAAAATCAAGGAGGCGTCCCAAAGAAAGTGGGATGGCTCTTGCAAGGTGGCGTCCCATGAAATTTTCTTGAATTTATCTTGGGCGAAAATCTTGTTTGAATTATCTTGGTGATGTGGCATAATCTCTCCTCCAAGTGGCATGACTTGTCCTCCAAGATGGCATGGTTCAATGATGATGTGGTGCTCCAAGCAGTTGGTGAAGCTGGTTGCACTTAATCTGGCTTAATTGGAACCCAATTTAAGTAGCTCTTGAACCCGACTCAATACAAAGCCTAATTGAACTCTAATTGAACTTTAAAATCCAAATTGAAATAAAACATGACTCAATTATTCAAATAAACATAAGTACAGGACTCATAGATTTATTACAGGACTAAAATTCCTAATCTTCTATCCATAAAGAACTTGGCATTAGTTGAAGCCTCTTCCTAAGCCTGGTGCTCGCACCAATTCTCCCCGGGTGGGAGGAACTCGACCCTGTCAAGTAAGGATCAGTTTGATTGTGGTATTTTTCTAAGAGATCTGGTTCAATTTGTTGTAGATCCTCTCGGGTGATCCAGGAGTCTTTAGATTCTGGTCGACTTTGCCAATGAACCAGATAACATTGATAACCTTTGTTCCTAGTAGTAATCACTTGGTCATCCAAGATACGTTCAATCTTGTCTCTCCGGTCTGGTGGAATTGCTGGTGGACACTTAGGTAGGGTTTTGCTCTCAAAGGCAGGGGAAAGTCCAAAAGGCTCACTAGGAATTAATGCGAGTTCTTTAAATTCTTTCAGATCAGAAATATCAAATGTGGAGCTAATGTTGTAATCAGGTGGTAACTCTAACACATGCATTAGATCCAATTTTTTTAATTATTTTGAAAGGTCCAGCTCCCCGTGCTTGCAATTTCTTCATAGTTCCCGGTGAAAACCTTTCAGGTCTAAGTTTTATCATGACAAAGTCCCCTTCATTAAATTCTTTTTTTCATTTACATGAATCAGCCATATGCTTATAAACTTCATTACTCATTTGAATCTTCTTACTAATTTTTTTATATAATTCTTTAAGATGCTATGCATATGACTCGGCAGACTCAGATACACGTGCATGTGTGGGTAACAGAATGAGGTCGATAGGTCCCCTAGATCTGTAACCATGGACAATCTCAAAGGAACTTTTACCAGTAGACCTATTGACCGAGCTATTGTATGCAAATTCAGCACGAGGTAGAAGTAAATCCCAATTTTCCAAACTCTCTCAAACAAGGCACCTCAATAAGTTCCCTAGACTTCTATTTACAACTTCGATTTATCTATCAATCTGAGGGTGGTAAGCAATTGAGAATTTTAGTTTTGTTTCTAATAGGTGCCAAAGGGTCTTCCAAAAATAGCTTGTGAAACGGACATCCCTACCAGAAATAATGGTCTTAGATAACCCATGTAACTTGACTACTTGATCGAGAAAAAGCTTGGCTACCCTGGAGGCATCAAAAGTTTGGGAGCAGGGTATAACATGGGCCATTTTTGAAAATCTGTCGACCACTACAAAGATTGAATCGTGTTTTCTAAGGGTCTTGGGTAGTCCTAAAATGAAGTCCATGCTAAGATCCTGCCATGGACAATCCGGTACAGGTAAAGGAGTGTATAACCTGGTGTTTTGCCTTTGATGTTTGGCAACCGCACATGTCCTACATCGGGCAACAATATTGGCTACCTGTCTCTTAAGGCTTGGCCAGTAAAATTTCTCCTCAATTATCAATACGGTCTTGTTTCTTCTAAAATGGCCAGCCAAACCTCTAGCATGGGTTTCCCAAATTAAAAAGTCTCTCAGAGAAGTCTTTGGAACACAAATCTTGTTTTCCTTAAACAGATAACCATCTAAAATGGTGTACTCACTGTGGTTACTAGATGGTCCTAATTTCAAAGCTTGGTAAACTTCACTAAAGTCTGGACAATTATCATATTCATCCGTAAGTCTTTCAAATCCAACGACTTCAGTGCTAATCGAGTTTAGAAGCAGGGCTCTATGACTTAAAGCATTGGCTACCATATTCTCAGTTCTGGCATGGTGTTTCAAGACAAATGTGTAGGCCTGAATGTATTCTACCCACTTGGCATGCCTAGGATTCAGCTTTTTTTGGGAACTAAAGAATCTAAGGACCTCATTATCGGAAAACAAGACAAATTCATGCGGTAGTAGATAGTATCTCCAATACCTTAAAGCTTGCACTACCGCATAGAGCTCCTTATCATAGGTGGAATACTTAAGCTTGGCTTCATTTAATTTTTCACTAAAGAAAGCTATGGGGTGGCTCTCCTGGCTTAAAACTCCACCTATTCCAACTCCAGACGCATCACAAGCGACCTCAAAAACCTTAGAAAAATCAGGCAATCTTAAGATAGGTGCTTGTGTCATTTTCTTCTTTACATCTAGGAAAGCCCTATCAGCAGCTTTAGTCTATTCAAATTGGCCTTTCCTAATGCAATATGTGATTGGTGCAACTATGGTACTAAACCCCCGAATGAACCTTCTATAAAACATAGCGAGGCAATGAAAACTTCATACTTCATGAACACTTTTTGGCATAGGCCACTCTACAATTGACTTAATCTTTTTGGGGTTAGCAGAAACTCCGTCAAGTGTAACAACAAAACCTAGGAAAACGATTCTATGGGTGAAAAAATCATATTTTTTAAGATTTGCAAAGAGACTATTTTCCCTAAGTGCTAAACAGACCTGATTCAAATGGTCCAAATGATCCTTCTTGGTCTTGTTATATATAAATGTCGTCGAAGTAAACTACGACAAACTTTCCTATAAATAAACTTAGGACTTGATTCATAATCCGCATAAAGGTACTAGGAGCATTGGACAGTCCGAAAGACATTACTACCCACTCAAAAGGACCCTCCTTGGTCTTGAACGTAGTTTTCCACTCATCCCCAGGTCTAATCCTAACTTGATGATAGCCACTCTTAAGGTCAATCTTTGAAAATATTGTTGCTCCGGCCATCATATCTAACATGTCATCCAAACGGGGTATGGGAAACCTATATTTTGTTGTGATCTTATTAATGGCATGACTATCAACGCACATCCTCCAAGTGCCATCTTTCTTAAGGGTCAGTAATGCGGGTACTGCACAGGGACTCAAACTCTCTCTAATAAATCCTTTCCTAAGGAGATCCCTTACTTGTCTTTGTAACTCTAAATGTTTGGTAGGGTTCATCCTATAGTATGGAAGGTTGGGTAGGTGGTGGGGACATGCAAGATGAGGATGCAACTATGCAACCCTAAAGGAGATTAGCAAAGATTAACTTAGCAATTTCTTATTTGCATATGATTAGTTCAGCATATAGTATCAAAGGAGGTCTATTGAAGAGAACTCGAACGATCAAACGTAAACCTAATTAATAAGACTATCAAAATAACAAAGAAATAGGAATAAGATTCGAACCACACAAGTTAAGCTAGGTAAATTTAATATTTCAGACCTAATCGATACTAGAACATACCTAGCATTAATCTTTCAAGTAGATCAAGTTCACTCATGAAGAGACCTCCCAAGTGACAAGACCATACTACAAATTGAGGGCCCTTCTTGTTTTCTGGATTATGGCAAGCAGTTCCTTCCTCTTGAGTTCGGAATCCCGGAGAACCCTACAATAAAGAAACCTCGAGATTAGGAACTTGGTAAAATACGTTAGTCATGAAATGGAGAAACTAAAGAAGAGTCGAGGAAGCATTGTTGAAGAATAATCTTGGCGCCATGGTAGATCACTTGAAATGGATTAGGCCGGCCTCCTTGTGATGGTCTTCTTGATCAACCTTGAATATTGAAGAGCTAGCTTGAGATTGGAGAAGAAGGAGAGTGTCTTAGGCTTTGGAGATGGAGGAGGAGAAAGTAGGGTTGGCGTGGGATAGGGAGAGGAATTTAGAACTACCACTTAGGCACATAGAACTCACATAGAAGAAAATTTTTATTTTTTCTTTTCCATCCTAGTATCCATGGATGAACTAGGTTGGGCTTGTGAAGGGTGGTAAGGTGTGCCTGACCTAGTTGTCATGCAAACAATTAGGCCCAGACCCGAACTACGAGTTTTCTAAACCGGTTAGTCCAAATAAACTGAGTTGACTAGATACAATCAAATCAACAGCTACTCTCTTCCACTGGCCAGTCAGGAGGTGGGTCTATGAGAGGTTCCCCCAGCTTTCACTGGGTCCTAATTTAAAAACCACAAGAACCACTTTGGCTTGAGCCACTTAACCTCTATCCTTGACACCAGCTTTCAATAATAGATGAAGAAATGGGTTGCACAAGCTTTCCCAATTGAATTGAACTGGACCTAGAGTTCCAAGCTAGTTGCCTAATCAAGGTGGCAAGCTAGATTGTAGTAACTCTATACTTGGCCAGGTTTCAGAACAAGGGGAGTGTGAGATCCTGTCTCTGGCCTACCTAGGCCCGGTGGAATTGGCCCGATAGACGGATCAGCACCCAAGCCCTTAGTCCCAATTCTAGACACCAAGTAATAGGGCACACACAAGACTAGTTGACACAATGAGTTGACAATAACCCGGGCTCGACCAAATTGATGTCCCTAACCCACTAGGGCAATTAATGTCTAATCAATTTTAGTTAGGGATTGGATCGATATGCAATTTGGTGATTTTTGGGCTAGGGACAGGTGATGAAATCCTGACCCTATGTCAATTTCATGCCCTTAATTTGATTTGTCATGAGATGCATGCAAATTTCAAATTTCAGGTGCAGAAGTAGTGTGTTGCAGTTTAAAAGTGGTGTTGATAAGTACAGAAAAAAATATCAGAAAAATCTAAAAAAATCACAGAAAACTCCTAACTTCTAGATGACATACCAGATGAAACAAAAATTCAAAATAAAATCTGTACTATTCTAGGAAGATTCTGAAATGAAGATAATGAAAAGGAACAGAACAGAACAGAAACCCTAATAACACTGATGGACTGCAGGAATTTTCATTTTTTTTGTAAATTTTTTCTCAGATTGAAATTTTAAAAAATGATAAGCAACATAAAATGGAACAGGAAAAAAAATATTCCAATGAGGAATGTGATACTTGCCTTTGGAGTTGCAGGCGGATTATAGTCAGCCTACAGAAAATACAGCAAGCAGAAAAACAGAATGTGCCCAATGCAAAATTCACAAATGAAATCTAAGAAGTCCTTTGGCTTTCTTTTTCACGGGTCAATCACAATGGCACCCCGACACACCTTAGGAGATCCCCGTGGAATGGAAAGAGAGGGTGTTTAAACCCTACTTTCTCCTAAGACCGGACGGCCTGGTAACGCCCCCGATCCAAGTACTTCAAGGACTTAATACTATGCAATCAGGAACTTATTCTACCATGCTCTGATACCAAGAATGGTGGGGACATGCAAGATGAGGATGCAACTATGCAACCCTAAAGGAGATTAGCAAAGATTAACTTAGCAATTTCTTATTTGCATATGATTAGTTCAGCATATAGTATCAAAGGAGGTCTATTAAAGAGAACTCGAACGATCAAACGTAAACCTAATTAATAAGACTATCAAAATAACAAAGAAATAGGAATAAGATTCGAACCACACAAGTTAAGCTAGGCAAATTTAATATTTCAGACCTAATCGATACTAGAACATACCTAGCATTAATCTTTCAAGTAGATCAAGTTCACTCATGAAGAGACCTCCCAAGTGACAAGACCATACTACAAATTGAGGGCCCTTCTTGTTTTCTGGATTATGGCAAGCAGTTCCTTCCTCTTGAGTTCGGAATCCCGGAGAACCCTACAACAAAGAAACCTCGAGATTAGGAACTTGGTAAAATACGTTAGTCATGAAATGGAGAAACTAAAGAAGAGTCGAGGAAGCATTGTTGAAGAATAATCTTGGCGCCATGGTAGATCACTTGAAATGGATTAGGCCGGCCTCCTTGTGATGGTCTTCTTGATCAACCTTGAATATTGAAGAGCTAGCTTAAGATTGGACTGGATCGCTGGTGAGCATGAAAGTCACCAGAGATTAGGATTTGCAAAGAAGGAGGAAAGAAGAGGGTGCAGGGTTAAAAAAAATACTGGGGTTCACATAGATTCCCCAAGAAGAACAAGCACATAGCAAAGGGGCTCACATAGATGCCCTGAGCTCACACAGATGCCCAAAATCAGGGATCACATAGAAACCCTGGGAAGATGGAGAAGGGATCATACAGATACCCTAGGATCACACAAATCCTTCACACAGAACAATAGAAATTTTATTCATCCATCCTCCTATTACAAAAGGCTGAGGGTGGTATTTATAGATTTTCCAACCCTCATTTGAATTTGAATACAAGATAAAAGGATAAGAACGAATCAAATTCAAATATAAGATAGGATAAGATAAGCCTATCCATATATCAATCCTAACCAACCAAATCCTAATTCAAATTTTAAACAAAAGATAAATCCTAAATAAATTTATTCCAAAAATGCTTCAAGATCTGTGCCACTCCAAGAATTATGCTTGCTCCAAGATCCGTGCTTGAGATGTCCCCATCATTCTCCTACGGTGGGGTGAACTCGACTCCGTCGAATCAGGCTGAGCGAGGTTGATGGAATTGAAACCAATCAAAAAGGACTCCGATGCTGAGCAAGGTTGATGACGGTGGTGGCCATGGCGGAGGAACGCGGCTAGCCAACGGAGAGCACTGAGGCGATCTGGTGGAGCATTCGATCTGAAGCTTGAGGGCGATGATGAATCAGGTGTTGGGGCTCGCCGGCTGTAGGCAGGGGAGATGTCGTTGATGGAGAGAAGAAGACGACCGCCGGTGGGCTCGAAGGTGATCTCTCCGGTGAGGTCGGTAGACCAGAGTCTTTGACGGAGCGACTGGGAGCTGGGGTTGAGGACGGCTGGGGGGAGAATGGTCCGACGTCGATGTTGGGGAAGGATCCGTGGATGAGATTTGAAACAGGGAAGAAAGAGAACAGTGGGCCGGTGATGAAGCAGAAAAATCCTAATCCTTTAGCTCTGATACCATTTGATGCGGGACAGAGATTGGACTGGATCGCTGGTGAGCATGAAAGTCACCAGCGATTAGGATTTGCAAAGAAGGAGGAAAGAAGAGGGTGCAGGGTTAAAAAAAATACTGGGGTTCACATAGATTCCCCAAGAAGAACAAGCACATAGCAAAGGGGCTCACATAGATGCCCTGAGCTCACACAGATGCCCAAAATCAGGGATCATATAGAAACCCTGGGAAGATGGAGAAGGGATCATACAAATACCCTAGGATCACACAGATCCTTCACACAGAACAATAGAAATTTTATTCATCCATCCTCCTATTACAAAAGGCTGAGGGTGGTATTTATAGATTTTCCAACCCTCATTTGAATTTGAATACAAGATAAAAAGATAAGAACGAATCAAATTCAAATATAAGATAGGATAAGATAAGCCTATCCATATATCAATCCTAACCAACCAAATCCTAATTCAAATTTTAAACAAAAGATAAATCCTAAATAAATTTATTCCAAAAATGCTTCAAGATCTGTGCCACTCCAAGAATTATGCTTGCTCCAAGATCCGTGCTTGAGATGTCCCCATCAGTAGGGTGGCTCTTGGGACTAAGTCAATGGCGTGCTGGATGTCCCTAAGTGGTGGAAGTTGTTCAAGTAGGTCATATGGAAACACATCCTTAAAATCTTCTAATACTTTAGCCACTTCCTGAGGTCGTTCTTTCTGGGAAGGCTCCTGAATTTCCTTAGTAGTTAAAATCCAAATAGGGGTACCCTCAGTAAGCTCTTTCTCAATTTCCTTATCAGTGATCAAATTGACTCCCGTTTTCTTTTCCTTTAGGTGACTTGATCCTCTCTTAATAGTGTCCTTAGGTGGTGTTGGGTTGATCACAAACTTCTTTCCTAAGCGCATAAATGAGCAGGAATTTGATCGGCCGTATAGAGTCACGTCATGGTCAAATAACCAGGGTCGACCTAGGATGATACTGCTCACTCCCATTAGTAAGACATCACACCACACTTTCTCCTGATAGGACTGTAACTGGATTTGGACTAGGAACCTATGTTTGATGGGAATTGAAGTGGAGTCTATCCAAGAAACCTTATAGGGATTTAGATGGGGAACCGTGGACAAGCCTAAAGTTTTGACAGCACTAGTGGATATGGCATTTACACAACTCCTACTATCTATAATTATTTTACATACCTTATCCCCTAACTTGATAAATGTTTGTAGGATGTTAGTCCTATGCCAATCCTCCTGCGTCACAGTGTGGGTAAGGATGCCTCTAACTACTCCCAACATACCAGGCTCTATTTGTTCCTCGTCACCTTCATACTCTTCAGCCAAATTGTCCTTAGCCTGATATACCTCCTCAACATTATCACCTAGGGGCTCTATGGGTTCAGGCTCATTCTCTTCTGATTCTCTTATGTGTAAGGCCCTAGTTGGACAATTGCTAGCGTAATGGCCTAACTTATGACATCTATAGCAAGCAACATTAGGGTTTGGAGTCTTCTGAACTTTTGGTGCTTTACCCCTATCATCTCTATGGATTTGAGGGGTGCTAGGGTTGGGTCGGCTGGCTCTCATCTGATTCGATCCTTGCTACTGACTAAGTGCACTAGTTCTAGGGGGTTCGGGTCTGCAAAAAATGGTCCCCTATGAAATCACTCGGCATCTCGTGCTACTTGATAAGCTAACTCTAAGTCATGGACTTCCCTCAAGAATAACTCCTTCTGGATCTCTTCTCTTAATCCTGCCCTAAACCTAGACAAAGTAACTAACTCGGACTCATCTACATTGCATCTCATCACAAGTTCATCAAACTTTGCAATGTATTCAGCTACACTCTTGGTTCCCTGGGTCAATCTCTGCCACTGTTCTAGAAGTCTCTGGTGGTAGGACATAGGAAGGTATTTCTCTCTAAGCCTAAGTTTCATTGCCCTCCATGTTACTATGGGAACATCACCCCTTTGTCTAATAAACCTCTCGACGTTTCCCTAGTAAAGCCTAGCCTGATGAATTAACCTAAGCTTCGCGAACTTGCATTTCTCTCCTCCGTTATGTCATACCAATCAAAGTACTGATCCATCTCTCCCTCCCAATCTATATAAACCTTAAGATCCAGATTTCCATCAAATGTTGGTGCTTCCAACCTAATACTCCTAAGGGTTCGCTCGTCATGGTTTGTCTAATCCTGATTGTGTCTCCTAGGGTTTGGCTCATAGACTAGATTATGGTGTGATATCCTAAGGTTCGAGTCATCGACTCGATCGGGATTGGGCCTCCTAGGATTTGGCTCGAAGAAATGGTCTTGATGAAGAGCCCTTCTAGGGTTGATGGATGCCTCAAACTCAGATTCAGGCTCTAACTCATTCTGGACTTCATGATTTCCTCCATGGGTACGAGCTTCTAATCGATCAAGTCTAGCAGTGATGTGGGTTATCTGATCAGTCAAGTTTTGATTGGTCTGGGCTAATTGATCAGTTAAGTTTTGGTTCATCCTGGTCATTTGGTCATTCAAAGATTTCATCAGACTCTCAAAGTTTTGTTCCATGGTTACACTAGATTGGGCTTGGGTTTCCTAATAAGGTGCTCCTGATCTAGTTGCCATGCACACGGACTCAACTCGGACTAGGGTTTTGCTAGACTTAGAGTACAAATCAAATGTAAGGTCAAATTGACAATCCGGGTTGTAGTAACTTGGCACCTGGCCAAGTAAGTGTAAGGTTAGTGGAGGTTCCTCTTTGCTTGCCTTAGACACCAATTTGAAATTGGCCAGGTAAGTGAACCAACCCACTTTCCTTCGGGTTCTTGTCCCTGAACCACTTGCCTAGACACCAGATACAAGGACACACAAACAGGCTGTCAAAGTTGGCTTGACACTTGACTCGACCCAACCTTGTGGGTGTCCCTAGCTCGCTAGAGCAATTAAACGTCTAATCCGTTTTAATTAGGGTTGGGTTCGTTATGCAAGTTGGTGATTTTTGGGCTAGGGACAGGTAATGAAATCCTGACCCTATGTCAATTTGATGCCCTTAATTTGGTTTACCATGAAATGAATGCAACAAACATATGGATCCAAATTTTAGGTGCAGAATTAGTGTGTTGCAGTTCTAAAGTGGTACAGAAAGTGCAATGTGAAAATATCCAAAAATTCAGAAAAAATTACAGAGCATCCCTAACTCATGGGAGACATACCAGATGAAAGGAAATTATAAACTAAAATCTTTGTTAGACATGGTAGTTCCTAGAACACAGACGTTGCATGCAGGACAGAACAGCATAATTTAAATAAACAAAAGCATTAACATACCAAACTTCAACCTAATGATTCACGTCCGGCCAGGGGCTCATTATTCCCATGGGTCGTGATAGTGTGCTGGTATACACCCGCTCAGGAGGTGTGAATCTTAGATCTAGATTAGATTTACAAAGAAAACTATGTAGCAAGTATAAATGCTATGCATGCAGAAATTTCAGCAACTTACCTAAATGCAGAAATTCAAAATTAACCCTAACCTACCATGCTCTGATACCAAGATGATGGGATACAGATATGGAATGATGCATTTCTAAGAATTAGAGATACTAAGTGATGATGAGGCAAATATGCATGTGGCTATTTTACGTAAAGAAGTAGAATTTCATGAAAAGGACATAAGGGAAAACATGACTAGGAAGACAACCTTTCAAAGCAATTAAAAAATGGACCTTCGTGGTTAGGAAACCACACAAGTTAGGGCTAGCTTAATTTCCTATTTCAGATCTGAAAGAGAGTTATAAAGAATGGTTATCCGGCCATTAATATTCTGAAAATGGAGTATGGAACACTCAAGATGAAGTATTTAAATGGCAAAGGAATTACTCTAGGTTTTAAAGCATCCTGCATCTGATTCTTTGGCATAGTAGACCTTCATCTTGGAAACCATGAGACCCGGGGATCCTGCATAGGTAGATGGAAAGGTTAAAAGGTTTAGATGGAAGGTTAGAAGAAAGGAAGAGGAAAGTTAGGAATGGAAGTGTTGGCTTAGGCTTGGATTGAAGTATTCTCCCTTCGGCATCCTTAGCTTGAATCATCTTCACTTGTTGGCGTGGAGAATCCCATTGTAGGTGATCTCCTTTGGAATATGGGAAGGACGAATTTGGAGAGGTTTGAAGATGGTTCTTCTAGAGTGGCTTAATGGGATGGGAAGAGGGATTAGTAGCTTGTTTGGCTAAGTATCCAAGGTCTCACACCTACCTTTTCTCAAGGGTCTTTGGCTAGCAAAGAAAGAAAGCTTTCTAGAAAAAAAAATTTCATTTCATTCATCAATCAATTACAAGAGAACTTAGGAGCTATTATAGACTTTAAGCTCCTTTTTAAATTCAAACTACACCTCCTTTCATGGAGAAAATCAAGGGGTGTCCCATGAAGAGAGGAGTGGCCCTTTCAAATTTGAAACTCCTAATTACAAGAGAGAAAATCAAGGAGAAGTCTCAAAGAAAGTGGGATGGCTCTTGCAAGGTGGTGTCCCATGGGATTTTCTTGAATTTATCTTGGGCAAAAATCTTGTTTGAATTGTCTTGGTGATGTGGCATGATCTCTCATCCAAGTGGCATGACTTGTCCTCCAAGGTGGCATGGTTCAATGATGATGTGGTGCTCCAAGTAGTTGGTGAAGCTGGTTGCACTTAATCTGGTTTAATTGGAACCCAATTCAAGTAGCTCTTGAACCCGACTCAATACAAAGCCTAATTGAACTCTAATTGAACTTTAAAATCCAAATTGAAATAAAACAGGACTCAATTATTCAAATAAACATAAGTATAGGACTCATAGCTGCAATAACTACCCGCAGCTACCACTTACATCAGAAGAAAAAGAAGCTCCATGATCGAGGTGCCATGCTCTCCACCAACCGCCTGCACCACCTGAAAGAAGAAGTCAACCAAGATATTCAAATCCGGGGGTGGCAAATCCCCGTTCGAGGCACTGCCAAGTTTCCCGGAACGAAGCAACCGGAAGGAATGTCAGAGCGCAAAGCAGGTTTCCTTATCATGAACTGGGAGAGACATCCCATCCATGACACGGGATACTGTTGCATGCACCTGCTAGCATGGGAGAGATCCCAAGGTAGGCGCCCAGCAACCACCTGGGCATAAAAGAGCCATCTGCACCCCAACGAGGAGGTAACAACAATAACAAACAACATACCAAAAACATACTAAAGCAAGTAAGGGAGTCGAGGTCACATAGGAGAGCCATCTCTGATTCACCTCGGCCATCACCCTTCCCAGCACACTTGAATTCTACTCATACATCATTCACTCCTCCTAGTGTGGAGTCCATCTCAAGGGGCTCGACCAGGAGGATCTATTCTCCAGGATCATCACTGACTTGACCATCGGAGTGCCTCAGCTGGAATCCCCGACCCAGGTCTCTAACCTTGTTTAGCATGTCCTGAAATGTAGAACAGTCTCGAAGAGATGAGGGGCGATCCGATGTCGACAACAACTACGGGCCATGACGATCTTGACGGTAATAGATTGGTGTGCCAGGAAGGGGGGACGCAGGTTCTTTATCTAGAAGCCAGTCCCTCTACAAGCAAGCCCACCGGAAGGATGGTGATGACAAGGGTAAGAGAAGTCTCCTCCAGCCATGCGAGAGACCCCCCTTCCCATGGGGACCCACACAGCCCAGGATGGGAGATCCCCACTCTTACTCAACCACCTCCGGTGGACATCCAGCTGGCCGCACTCGCACAGTAGATGCTGATCCTCACTACAGTAGTGCACCAGCTCCAGCACCAGCAACGGTCCTTGGCTACCCACCAGCAGCCAAAGACCCCCGTGGCTCATGTCGCAGCATCCTGTGATAGCCTACGTTCCTTCCAAGAAAAGCCTTCGCAGCTGCGGGCCATCACCGATCACTGGGGTAGTCACCAGACTCTGGCAAAGAGACAACGGGCCGAATCTGCTAATCGAGAAAGCCGGTCCCCAAACCTCGAGCGGGTGACATCCAAACCCGTCGAGGTCGAAAAAGCAAGACCCCTCATCATGGACACCATCCCACGTCACCTTCTCCATCTCCTTCGGTAGAGGGTTCTACTGATGAAGCCATCAGGCGCATGGCATATAAGCGTCTAGAGGAGCATATCCGCAAGCTGGTAGAATTATCTCGCCAGTTTGCGAATCTACAGGGCTCCACCAATGAGCCAGCGGGCTATGACGCCCGTCCCCCATTCTCCCGAGAGATCCAAGAGAAGCTGATTCCCAGCCAGTTCCGTATGCCACAGGTGGATCCCTATGACGGGACCACCGATCCCCTGGATTACCTAGAAAGCTACAAGGCCCTCATGAGGGTCCAGGGGGCCACCGACATCCTCTTCTACATCGCCTTCCTAACAACCCTCTAGAAGGTGGCTCGGGTCTGGTTCACCCGACTCGAGCCCGAAAGCATCGGCTCTTTAGCTAAGCTGGAGTGGAAGTTTGTGGCCCACTTCGACACCTGTCAGAAGGTGCCATGAGAAGCAGACAGCCTCTTCTCCATTCGGCAACAGAATCGCGAGCCCCTACGGGACTACATGGCCCGCTTCAAGGTGGCAGCATTGGTGATTTACAATCTTGATGAGCCAATCACCATGCTGGCACTGAAGCGAGTGCTCAAGACTTCCTGCCTGACCTACTCGCTCGACAAGAAACCCCCCAAGACCTACTCCGAGCTCCTCCTCCAAGCCCAAAAGTACATCCATGCTGAGGAGGTGGATCGTATGAGAAGGAGCTGGACGGGAAACCACTGAAGAAATCCACTCCCGTAGAGGCACCCGAGATGCGGAAGCTGGGAGCCCTAGCTCCAAGCTTTCGCCAGGGGCTGAGACTAAGGGGTGCCCCCATTCTCGAGGAGAGGTTTACCCCTCTCCTCATCCCGAGGATGGAGATCCTTATGGAGATCGAAGGCGAGCCCTACCTGAAGTGTCTGCCACCGATGAAGCCGTCCACTGGCCGTGACAAGATAAAGTACTATCGCTACCATCGCAACCATGGCCATGATACTGAGGAATGCCACAACCTCAAAAGGGAGATTGAAGACCTCATAAAGAGGGGCTACCTCGGAAGGTTCGTGGGGGGCAGACCTCCATCGAAATCTCAGGTGCTCGTCGCGCTCCCTCCTGTCCCTGCCATTGACAACTGCCCTACCGAGAAGCCGATGGGGATGATATGCTGGGGAGCTAAGCACACTTCTAAGAAGGCCCGAGGGGCAGAGTGTTCTGAAAATGTACTCCTCTTTATGAGGAAAGGGAGAAATGGGAGGAAAAATGTAAACAATGATGCTGTGGTCATCGAGATGACGATCGTAAAACATCTTGTAAAATGCATCATGGTTGATAGTGGAAGCTCCACGGATATGCTTTTTTATGATGCCTTCTCCAGGATGAATCTTTCCTCTGCTCAGCTCAGACCCGTGCACACGCCTCTTGTTGGTTTCACGGGTGACTCCGTGAGGGTCGAAGGGGAGATTACCCTCCCCATTACTGCCGAGATGCCACCTCGGTAGAGCACTGTAATGATGACATTCACGGTTGTTAGACTCCCTTCAACCTACAACATGATCCTTGGCTGACTCGGGTTCAACTTGCTCGACGCGGTCATCTCCACGAAGCAACTGTTGGTGCAGTTCCTAACTCCCTACGGCATCAGGGAGATGTGATGTGGAACTATGCTCTGATACCAAGAATGATGTGGAACTATGCTCTGATACCAAGAATGATGTGGAACTATGCTCTGATACCAAGGAAAGGGTGATGGGGGATGGCATGCATGAAAATCACCCTAAGAATCTAGACGTGTACTGGTGCTTATAATAAACACAGATTCTAAAGAACATTCAAATAGGGTAGATTTTAGATTATGCATTCCCTCATGCTAGACTCAATAAAATAACAAAGAACCAAGACTCATAGATTGAGTAATCCCTGATCAAGGACATGCGTGCATTTCAAATCTTCAGATCTAAAGCAAGTAAAGAGAGATAGGACCTTACAATAGTAATAGCTATTTTCTTGTGATGAGTTCACTTAACCTTGGAAGATGCGGCCTGGGTGATCAACAATCAGTCGTCCAATGACAGGCATCAGGAGCATGGGTTGATGGCTAGGATCCCTTCAAGGCTCGGTACCGGAAAGGACCTAACATAATTAACCTTGGATTAGCCTAAGTGAGACAATCAAAGCCAAACACACAACCCAAATTAAAGTAAACGGGGCTTATTCCAGTTTGGAATAAATATAAGATAAGTGCAGAATAGAAGGAATAGCTAGAATAGCTATTCCTATCTTCTTTCAATAGTAGCTTGATGAGTCTTCTTCATAGCAATAGCCGAACGCTTCATGGAACAGGGTAGTGAGCTTGAAGCTTTGTGGGGTAGAGGCTTGGAGGTGAAGACGGCGTCGAGTTAGAAGCCAGGCAGAAACTCGCGGGGCAGTAGCTCGGAGAAGATGGCGTCGGGTGATCTCCGAGGGTGGATGAAGATGTCAGACTTCGGTGGAAGCAGAGCAGTCGACTGGGAAAAGGAGCTGGGAGCTCGGGATGTTCGGAAGGGACGCTGTGATCTCGGGAACAGGGGAGGCACACTCGATTTGAGTGAGACTTCCATGGAGAGCTAGCATCATGGCGATCTCCGGGAGGAGTGAGATCCGACATCGAAGATCGAGGGAGGGAGTCTGGTGATGGGAACCGGAGGAGGGAGTTCGGGCGTTGGAGACTAGAGGAGGGAGTATGGGCGATGGAGAACCGGAGGAGGCTTACGGACGACACGAGAATGGTGGAGGCTTCTGGATGACGGGAGACAGGAGGAGGGGGGGTCGGGCAGAGGAGTAGAAGGGAAGAAGCCTGGTGACGGAGGCCAGAGGAGGGAAGTCAGGTTGCTCGGGGTCATCTGGAAGAACACCGAGAGGAACGGGAGCTTCTTTGGACTTCTGAACGAGGGCTTCTCGATGATGATGGAGCGATGCTTGGGGAAGATGGAGATGGTGCAATCAGTCGACGAAGACTGGGAAGGTCGTGGAAGGAAGACTCGATGGAGATTGAGAAGATGATCGTGGAAAGAAGAAGCAACGGTGGAAGGAAGATGCAATCGGTCGTGGAAGAGGAAGAAGCAACAGTGATGGCGGTTGGGCTTACAGTGGTGTCGGACCGATGGGAGAGAAGTCCAGTGACGGGATCTCAAGGATAAGGGTTCGGATCAAAGAAGTTAGGGAGAATGGGGTTACGAACGGGAGCTTATCTCCTTTGCGGATAGGGCAGAGGGATGGCTTGGCACTTTGGGGAAGATGGAGACGGCATGAAATGGAAGAACAGTGGGATAGCTGGGGCCTCTCTCCCCTCGATGTCGCCGGCGGTGATGAAGGTAGTGGCAGATCCTCGCGCTCCTCGATGTTACAACAGTAACGAAGGTAGTCGAAAAAAATCAATCAGAGAAGAAGAACCTTTCATTTGTATTATATTCTCTCTCTGCTTTTCTTTCAAACCATAGCCTTATTTATAGGATTCAGACAGAGGGTTCTAGAACGGGTTTAGACCGTAAATAATCTAATGATTTGTTACAAACTCAACTAACCACAAACTAATCCAAGGATTATTTGCAAAAATATAACTAATCCTAAGAAGTGGCGGGGAATTTGTTACAATGGGTATTCAAGGATTTCTCATATTTTAAAATTTCAAAAATGAAGCAAGAAAATTCTGGAAAATTCTGGAAATTTTCTGGCACCTGGAATTCTGTTTGACTGTGTCTTGAGTTGGCATGGCGATCAAGATGCAGGTCCTATTCTTCTTGTTCTGTAATCCAGATGGGTCCTTGAGTCTTGGTCTTGGTCTTGGTGTCCCCACTAAGATAAGGGGGGCACCCCACCCGTTCAGCACTGCCTCCAAACCGTCCTCGGGGCCAAGGCTATCGAGGATGACCCCAGTTCAGACGACCTCAACCAAAGGGCATAGGATCCTAGAGGTGGCCTAGTCGAGCGCCTGCTATCATACCCTCTCGGAGCCCACCAAGCGAAGACGGTGTAGATTGGAGCACAGCTGCAAGAAGATGAATAGACCCACCTTCTGAAATACCTCCAGGTGAATGCTGATGTGTTCGCTTGGACAGTGGCCAACATGCCTAGAATCTCGCCAAAGATCATTACCTAAAAGCTAAGCATTGACCCGAAGTACCGCCCTGTCCAGCAGAAGAAGAGAAGTTTCGCGCTGGAGAGATAAAGGGCGATCAACGAGGAGGTAGACAAACTCCTCACAGCCAGCTTTGTTCAGGAGGTGCAGTATCTGAGCTGGCTAGCGAACATAGTTATGGTGAAGAAGAATAACGGAAAGTGGAGGATCTGGGTAGACTACACTGACCTCAACCGAGCCTGTCCAAAGGATAGCTTCCCTCTGTCAAAGATCGACCAGCTAGTGGACGCCACCTCGGGGCATCGCTTGCTCTCCTTTATGGATGCATTCTGCAGATACAACCAGATCCGGATGCACCCGGAGGACGAGTAGCACACCACCTTCATCACCGACTGAGGAACGTACTGCTATCAGATGATACCGTTCGGCTTGAAGAATGCCGGCACCACATACCAGCGCCTGGTAAATCGGATCTTCAACAACCAAATCAGCAGGAACATACAAGTCTATGTTGATGACATGCTCGTCATGAGCAAGCTGAGTTCGAGCCATGTAGCCGACCTCGCAAAGGCTTTCCAAAACCTCCAAGAGCACAAGATGAAGCTAAATCCAACAAAGTGTTTTCGAGGTAGCAGCAGAGAAGTTCCTCGGCTTCATGGTGACCCAAAGGGGGATCGAGGTGAACCCGGAAAAGGTCCAGGCGATCATCGACATGGAGCACCCGACCTCGAAGAAGCAGGTCCAGCGCTTGATGGGTCGGATCACCATACTAAGTCGATTAATCTTGAGGTTGGCAGATCTCTGCCTCCCCTTCTTCAAGGTGCTGCACAAGATGAGCGACTTTACTTGGACAGAGGAGTGCAGGACGACCTTCGAGGAGCTCAAAGGCTTCTTGGCATCACCACCACTACTCTCTAGGCCAGAGATGGGAGAGGAGTTCCTGCTGTACTTGGCGATCACCCCTGGAGCTATCAGTTCGATCCTCGTCTGCACGGACAAGGATGGATCCCAAAAGCTGGTGTATTACGCTAACAAACTCCTTCGAGATGCCAAACTCAGGTACACCCGATCCATGAAACTCATTTTTGTACTTATCATGTCTGCTCAACATCTCAGGCCATACTTCCAAGCACATCCAATCACGGTCTTGACTGACCAGCCCTTGAGAGCTGTGCTCGGTCATCCCGACATGACCGAATGCTTGGCTAAGTGGGCACTAAAGCTCGACGAGTTCGACAACGCATACCGAACAAGGTCATCCTAGAAGGCCCAGGTGTTGGCCGACTTCCTGGTCGAGTGCACGGGACTCGCTGAAGAGCCGAAGCAGATGATGCCAGAGCATCAAGAGGAGCCTAGCACAGAGGACCCCTAGATCCTTCATGTCGATGGCGCATCCAACATGGGAGGAAGCAGTGCAGACCTAATCGTCGCCAACTCTCAGGCCATCAAGCCCGGAGCACAGCTCTCCGGTACTGAAGCTTGAAGCCCAGCTCTCAGGCCACCAAGCCTGGAGCCCAGCTCTCCAGCACAGAAGCTTGAAGCCCAGCTCTCAGGCCACCAAGCCTAGAGCCCAGCTCTTCAGCACTGAAGCTTGAAGCCCAGCTCTCAGGCCACCAAGCCTGGAGCCCAGCTCTCCGGCACTGAAGCTTGAAGCCCAGCTCTCAGGCCACCAAGCTTGGAGCCCAGCTCTACGGCACTGAAGCTTGAAGCCCAGCTCTCAAGCCATCAAGCCCAGAGCCCAGCTCTCTGGCACTGAAGCTTGAAGCCCAGCTCTCAGGCCATCAAGCTCGGAGCCTAGCTCTCTGGCATTGAAGCTTGAAGCCCAGCTCTCAGGCCACCAAGCCTGGAGCCCAGCTCTCTGGCACTGAAGCTTGAAGCCCAGCTCTCAGGCCACCAAGCCCGGAGCCTAGCTCTCCGCCATTGAAGCTTGAAGCCCAACTCTCAGGCCACCAAGCCCAAAGCCTAGCTCTCAGGCACTGAAGCTTGAAGCCCAGCTCTCAGGCCACCAAGCCCAGAGCCCAGCTCTCCGGCACTAAAGCTTGAAGCCTAGCTCTCAGGCCATCAAGCCCGGAGCCCAGCTCTCTGGTATTGAAGCTTGAAACCCAGCACTCCAGCACTCGAGAACACTCATCCACCTCTAAAACACTCAGAGACAAAGTGGAAGCCTCCTCTCTAATCTCATTACATGCCCCAAAAAAAAAGGGAAAGAAAAAGAGGGGAGAGGTAAAGAAGTTTCAAGCCGAAATGGTTGAGAATTTCTACTTCATTGAAAATTTGTTCATTACAAGTGTCCCCGGGCCCCCGATAAGCCGGGTAGCCCAGGTCAAAGATAGAAGAAAAGAAAAACAGAAAGAAAAATCTACCCTACTCAAGCGGTCCCTTGCCGGGGCTATGTGGCAGTGAGACATCATCTCCCGGGGCCTCGGGCTGTGCAGCTTCGGCTTCGGCAACCACCACTAGTGAGGAAGGTTCGGAGATGGCCGCCAACTCCTCAACAACGCTCGAGTCTGGGGCCGGCTCCATGTCCAAAGCTCTGGGATAGCTGAGAAAAGCTTGACCATTGTCAGAAACGAACTCCTCGACCCTAGAGCGTAGGTACATGAAGCCTTTGTACAAAGAGTCCAATGCCATTTCATGGAACTCGACAGCAAACTCCTTCGAGGCCCTGTAACTTACCACGGCCTCCTCAGCCCCCTTCTTTGCCTCGATGGCTTGCACCTTTGCATTCTCTGCTGACTTCGCCACTGACGCTACCTCCTTCTCAGCAGCTGTGGCCCTCTTCTCGGCGGCGACCAGCCTCTCTTTCGCCGCATCTAGTTTGGCCTAGAGGGACTGAGCATGCCCTTTCTGTTGGACGGCCTCGGTGTTGAACTCAATCAGCCTCTTCTCGATGGCCATGAGCTCCTCAGCCTTGCTCCTTGACCGACCCCGTTCCTAGTCAAGGTTCTCTTAGAGCTCCTTCGAGTGCCTCTCGGCACTGGCAAGATCTTTTTGGAGCTCCTTGTTCTTCAGGCCGAGCTCCCAGGAGGTGTCAGTCTTCTCCTTCAGCTCGGTCCTTAAGGACTCGACCTCCATCGCTCGTTGCTGGTCATTCTTCAAACAGTTTTTATAGCAATCCCTAATCAGGAGGACCTAAACACCGATATGCACCAAACAAGACATCAGCGACCAATGCAAACCATAAAAAAAAGAGAAGAAGAAAGAAATCAAGAAGGCAAAATGATTTACCGAGAAGAGTTCGGGGAAGACATTGCCGATCACATCCCCCAATAGCTTTCCGGCCTTCTCCTACCAAGCGCATGTTTGGATTGAAAAATCCATCATGCGCTCTGCCAGCCCCTGGTCCCGGAGCAACGAGACATTAGGCGCTAGTCCGAATGGGACCCGGTGGTAGTCCCTCTTTCTTTTGCTCGCCCCCAAGGTGGAATCGCCTACTCTACCAGTAGAAGGGGCCTCAAGGACAGGGTGGGAACCCGGCACCCCTTCAGGTGGTGCCTCAAGCACCGGCTCTGCTCATCCCTGCACCTCCTCCCCCACAACAAGAACGAGCTCCGGGGGAGGAGGAGACATGATGGCAACGGCTGCGGCCGAGACCCTAGCTTGGACGACCACCTCAGGCTCCGGGGCGGGGGCCGGTTCTCATTGCCTTGGTCACTCTGGCACGAGCCAAGCTACCCTCTGGCCCATTTTCGGCATCATGGAAACCACCCTCCTTCTTCCTTGTGCGGGGGTGGTCTCGGCCTCCCTCCTGCTCAACTCGGTCAGCATGGTGGGAGCGGCCGCTGATGCGCTCTCGTCGCAAGCCCTCTTCGTGGAGGACTCTTCAACCAATTTCGATGGAGGCCTCTTCCTGGTGATCGAGAGCAGGTCATCCATCGAGAACTTCATACCTGCATACGAAGGGGGCAATATTAGTTCCAAGTTTGGAGAAACAAAGCAAGAGGCACAAAAAAAAGAACTCAAGCCAAACTCACCCAACTCTCTCATTAGGTCGACCCCGGCCTCGGCGAGGTTCTATTCTGACAACAGAACCTTGAGGGAAGGAATCTGGGTGGTGCGGAGCTACTCGTAGACCTCTCAATCAGCAGCCTCGATCATAGAATTTTAGTTAGGGGGCTAATTTGGGTCGCTCCAGACCCAGTCGACCCGCTCGACCATTGCAAAAAAAAATTTACTCTTCCATCCTTTGATAGAAGAGGGGAGTTCGAATTTGATACCCTTTAGGCAAGAAGAAAGAGACCACCACCCATCTTCGGTAGGGTGGCACTTCAGGGTGAAGAAAGCCCTGAATAGGAAAAAATGGGTGACAATCCCATGGAAATGGCAGAGCACTATAAAACAAAAGATGGTCCTTATGGCATTCTGGACGAGTTGAGTAGGGACCAAACGATAATTGCTCAACACTGACAAGAAGAAAGGGTGGAAAGTAAAGCAGAGCCCTCTTGAGAAGGTCTCCTCATAGAAGGCAATCCAGCTCGGGCTACTGGAAGTAACCCGATCTCCTAGTCAGGGGATCAAGAGCCAGACAGATTGCGGGATACCATAGACATCCCGGATGGTAGTTCTTCAGCCAAGATTATCGAAGCAATCTCGTCGGGACCTGTGGACCGAGTAGGGTCAGAAATGGGTTCGGCTAGAGAAAGAGGAGGGGGCCTAGATCCAGGCTCTCTAATGACTAAGCCACCAGGGGGATGCCTCCTACTAAGCTCGAAGTGCACCTCTTCCCCCTCCTCATCGGAGGAAGAAGAAGGAGGTCATGGCACAGAGGGACCAGCCTCACCCTGGTTGGTTGAGGGACGGAAGCCAGGACCAAAGCAAGACATCTACAGAGATGGGAAAGCAAAAACTCGAGAAGAAGAGGAAGAAGATGGACTACGAGGACCCAAACCTCAAAAGGAGAAACTCTACTCTACTGGGGGAAGGAGAAAGAAAGAGATGAACCTAGTTCCTGAGGGAGTCTAAGGTAATCGGGGGAGAAGAGAAAGCCTGGGTACGATGGTTGGCATGCAAAATTCGAAAGAGTGGATGTTTCGGGAAAAATCTGCATTTCATTTTAAAGTGACCCGACGGATCCATACCGTTACAGACTCTCCACCAACGGATTTGCATCATGTGCCGACCATCGACGAGAGGGATGCTCCGCACTAGCCACAGCCACTTTGAATTCCATGCTAATAATAACTACTTCTCGAATGTGGCCAAATGGCTCCTCCACACTGGCCCGGCGAACCGCTTCACGAAGCACCGACGATCATGGTCATTATTATGCCAAATCTTTGCCTTTCCTTGTCAGCACCGTAATTACTCCCTTTGAGCCAAGCACCGCACACCAACGGGCCTCGGGAGTGGGGGGCAAATGATATGGCAAGATCGCTGACAAGGAACACCTATCAGATGCCACATTGGAGAAGGCTTCCATGCCAGATACTCCTCCTCGAACTCCTTTGCTGGGCTAAGCTCCCTCAGAATGTCGGGGCGGCCTGTCGAAGTAGAGCTATGCCCTCTATCAGGTCGGCTCCCACAAGATCGGGATACTTAGGTTGGAGCCGAGCGACCTCCCCCAGATCGAGCCCCTCAAAGTCGAGCCCCTTGGTTCAAAGTCGAGCTCAGCCCTTCTCCGCCATGTGGAGCCCCTTCGAGGTCGAGCCCTTTGGGCTGAAGTCGCGTCCTGCCCACCTCCATCAGGCTGAGCCCTCCGAAGTCAAGCCCCTTGGTCCGGAATCGAGCTCTGCCCTCCTCCGCCAAGTGGAGCCCCTTCATGGTCGAGCCCCTCAGAGTCGAGCCCTATCCTCCTCCGCCAGGTCGAGCCCCCTCAAAGTCGAGCCCCTTGGTCCAGAGTCGAGCTCAGCCCTCCTCCACCAAGTGGAGCCCATTCAAGGTCGAGCCCCTCGGAGTCGAGCCTTGACCTCCTCCACCAGGTTGAGCCCCCTCGAAGTCGAGCCCCCTCGAAGTCGAGCCCCTTGGTCCAGAGTCGAGCTCAACCCTCCTCCACCAAGTGGAGCCCCTTCGAGGTCGAGCCCCTCGAAGTCGAGCCCTGCCTCTCCAACTCGGCCTCCAACTCGGACGAAGGCATCAGCAACTGAAGGGGCGACACCGTCCTCCCTGGACACCGGCGAGTCACCTGAGGATCACAAAAAGGCCCCCACTAGGCCACAATAACTGCCCGCAGCTACCACTTACATCATAAGAGGAAGAAGCTCCATGATCAAGGTGCCAAGCTCTCCACCAATCGCCTACACCACCCGAAAGAAGAAGTCAACCAAGAGATTCGAGTCTTGGGGGTGGCGGCCCCTCGATTGAGGCACTGCCAAGTTTCCTGGAATGGAGCAATCAGAAGGAATGCCAGAGCGCACAACAGGTTCCCTTATCACAAACAGGGAAAGATGTCCCGTCCACGACACGAGACACCGCTGCGCGCGCCTACTGGCACAGGGGAGATCTCGAGGTTGGTGCCCAGCAACCACCTGGGCTTAAAAGAGCCATCTGCACCCCAATGAGGAGGTAACAGCAATAACAAACAACATACCAAAAACACACTAAAGCAAGTAAGGGAGTCGAGGTCATACAGGAGAGCCATCTCTGATTCACCTCGGTCATCACCCTTCCCAGCACACTTGCATTCTACTCACACATCATTCACTCCTCCTACCATGAAGTCTATCTCAAGGGGCTCGACTCGGAGGATCTGTTCTCCTGGATCATCACTGACTTAACCGTCAGAATGCCCCCACCGGAATCCCCGGCCCGGGTCTCTAACCCTGTTTTCCATGTCCTGAAGTCCAGACTAGTCCCGAAGAGACAAGGAGCGATCCGACATCGACAGCAACTACGGGCCATGATGATCTTGGCGGAAATAATATGGAATCCTACTCATACGCTCTCTTTCATCAAGAGTTGTATACAATCCTTCTTGGAAAGAGTAATTCCATGACCTATCGAAAGATAGCCCCTTTTGGAATTCTCCATGCTGAACTATTTCAGCATAGTATCTTGTACATAGATTGGGACAGTCTCAGAAGCCTTTTAAATCTATCTCTATAGATCTTTATACCCAGTATGAATGAGGCTTCACCCAAGTCTTTCATAGAGAATTGAGATGAAAGCCAGACCTTTATTCCTTGTAATGCTGGAATGTCATTCCCGATTAGGAGAATGTCATCCACATACAAAACAAGAAATACAACTATATAACCATTTACCCATTTGTATATACAAGGTTCTTCTTTGTTCCTAATGAAGCCATATGTCTTGATACACTTATCAAAATGCATGTTCTAACTCCAAGAAGCCTACTTCAATCCATGAATAGACTTTTGTAGCTTGCATACTTTAGACTCATCTATGGAAATGAACCCTTCAGGCTGTATCATATACACCTCCTCTTCCAACTCACCATTTAGGAAAGCTGTTCGGACATCCATTTGCCATATTTCATAACCTAAATATGCTGCTAAAGCAAGCATAATCCAAATGGACTTGAGCATTGCCACAGAAGAAAACGTCTCATCATAGTCAATACCAAAATGCTGACGATACCCCTTGGCAACTAGACAGGCTTTATAGGTCTCCACCTGCTCATCTACACCTTGCTTCTACTTGAAGATTCATTTACACCCAATGGGTTTTATCCCTTCAGGTGGATCAACCAATATTCATACATTATTGATTTCTATGGATTCCATTTCGAATTTCATAGCTCTCAGCTGTGATTCAGAATCAGACCTTGAAATTGCATCCAAATAGGTGATCGGATCCTAGTTGTTCTCATCGAGTTCAATAGGATCACCGTTCTAGACCAAGAAATCATAGTATCTGTCCGGTTGACATAGTACTCTACCAGATCTCCTTAATAGTTGCACTATGGGCTCTGGATCTGATCTAATCAAATCAGTTCTATAGTGGCCTTAGAATGAAAAGGTTTTTCTATCTGTTGAACTTTTCCAAGTTCAACCTCAGCAGCTTGAGTGCCTTCACTAAGGTACTCCCTTTCTAAAAAGGTTACCCTAAAACTGATGAACAACTTTTGTTCCTCGGGCAGATAGAAATAATATCCTTTGGATTTTTTAGGATACTCAGCAAAAATATATTTATCAAACTTAGGTCCTGGTTTATCCATCTCCAAATGTCTAACATAATCCAGACACTTCCAAACCTGAAGGTGAGAGAGAGTTGGCTTGCATCTAGTTCATATCTCATATGGTGTTTTATCGACAGACTTACTTGGAACTCTATTCAGAAGGTAGGATGCTGACTCAAGAGCAAATCCCCAAAAGAATTTAGGCAACTAGCTAAGCCCATCATTGATCGAACAATGTCTAACAAAGTTTGATTCCTCCTTTCAGACACAATGTTTAATTGAGGTGTCCCTGGAGAGGTCCATTGAGAGAGAATCCCATTCTCTTCAAGAAAAGTTAGAAACTCACTAAAAAGATATTCACCACCTTGATCTGATCGAAGAGTTTTAATAAACTTTTCATTTTATTTTTCAAGTTCATTATGATAATGTTTGAGCATTTCAAATGATTCAAATTTATATCTCATGAGGTAGACATAACCGTATCTCGAAAGATCGTTTGTAAATATAATGAAATAACTATATTGTTGACTCCTTAAATGATTTTGATGATAACCAAACATTGGAGCATGTACATTTATTTCTAACAACTCTTCAAGTATTTTACAAGTTTTTGTAGGATGATTTAATTGTTCAAACTTCAACTCCTATACCTTTATTTCTTGTTTGAGTTGTGTTGTAAGTTATTTTTATAAAGAAGAACCCAATGAAAAAGCTAAGAAAAAATCATATAAAAAGGGTTACTTCTATGTGTGTGTGCCTTAGAATTATTTTGAGTTGGTATGTTTGAAAAATGTAAGAGTGTGGGTGAGAGTTTTTCTTTGAGTTCAATTATAAAAATCCTGAAGAAATTACTTGAGCCAACCCAGCATGTTGAAGAGCCGACTCCATCTCAGGCACGCAGCATGGATTCTGGTACACAGCAATCCGAGCCGACTCGAAGGCAATCAAGCTGACTCCAATGAATTCGAGTCAACTAGAATTTGTCTGAGCTGACTCCACTAGAATCCAATTTGTGAAGATTTCTGAGAATAGCCAGGGGAGCTGACTCGAACCAGAAAGAGCCGAATCTGCCAGACCTAATTTTGAAGACCTGAGAAAGTGAGCAGACCCGAACTGCAACGAGCCGACTCTTCTAGAGTGATGATTGCAAAACCTGAGAAGAAGAGCCGATTAAAGATCAAAAGAGTCAACTCCTCGAGTTCAAGTTTTTCAAAGATACAAATTCGAGCCAACCCGAGCTATCAAGAGCCAACTCATCTAGAGTGAAGTTTTGCACCTTGAGATAAAGAGCCGACTGCACTAAGGATTTGGTGACTCGACCTATCGACTCGAAGGATCCGAACCAACTCGAAGGAATCTGAGCTGACTCGAACATCGCTTTTAAGGTACCAATGGCTAGTTCTAGAATTTATTTTTGAATGCCAAAAAGTGCTCCAACGGTCACAAACCACTTCCCAACGGTCTACAATGACTAGAATTGCCTTGAAGTGATGGAAGACCATATATTTGAAGGATTTGAACTTCCTTAAAGAAATGATTTAGAGAGTTCTTAAAAGAAAAGAGAGCTTCATTGAATATCCTAGCTACCAACAAGAAGAGAGTACAAGAGCATTCAAGTCAGCCTTCAAGTCTTCACCAACTCTGATCAGAAGCTTGAAGCAATTTGGGAAGAAGCCACTAAAGCAATTAAAGCTCATTCAAGCACATTCAAGTGGACTTCTATCAAACTGCACCGGCAACTATCTGACAAGTTGAGTTTGTCATTTTTGTTGCATTTAATTCAATTCATTTCTAAATTGTTGGGTTATTGGTGAGCCCGGTTGAAAAAATAAATAGGTTCTTGGTGAGCCTTGATAAAAACCAAGTGTTGGATTCTTGGTGATCCTGGTAAAACCAAGTTAGGTTCTTGGTGATCCTATGAAAACCAAGTTGGGTTTCTTTGGTGAGCCTATTTAAAACCAAAGGGTGTTGGGTTTTCTTTAGTGATCCTGTTAAAACCAAAGTGTAGAGATTTTAGATTGTGATCCTGTAAAACAATCCTACTATATTCGGGTGTAAATATAGTGGAAATCCCAAGTGGTATCTTAGGTAGTCGACGTAGGAGCTGGGTTGCTTCGAACCACTATAAATTATGTGTGTTTGTGTTATGCTTCTTTATTCTTACTTAGCTCCTATAATTTACTACTCTGTCACAGCACCTACCACTTGCAAGGGATTTTTAATTGCACATTATTTGCCTTAATTTTTAAATTTCCAATTCACCCCCCTCTTGGATAGCCACCTGGGCAACAACTGGTATCAGAGCAGTGTCTCTGACTATACTAGAGTAAAGATTGATGGCTCATCCCATGAGTACATCTTTGGCCAAAGGCCAGTCAACTAATAGATCTCCACTCTTCACAGGCATAAATTATTCTTATTGCAAAGCAAGAATGAAAATCTATATTCAAGCTGTTGATTTTCAATTTTGGAAGGTCATTCTTAAATGGCCACGTGTTCTCGTGATTAAAATTGATGGCGTGGATGTCCCTAAGCCTGAAGAGAAATGAGATGAACACGACATGAAATTCGGGGAATTGAATGCCAAAGCCATGAACTTGCTCTACTGTGCTTTGGGTTCAAATGAGTTTAATCAAATTTTCATTTGCTCTTCAATAAAGAAAATTTGGGATAAACTTGAGGTGACCCATGAAGGAACTTCTCAAGTGAAAACTTCAAAGATTAATCTTTTAGTGCATAATTATGAACTGTTTAAAATGGAGCCTAATGAAAATATCTCTGCCATGTATACTAGATTTACAGATATTATTAACGGTTTGAAAAGTCTTGGTAGGGTTTACTCAAATGCTAATTTGGTGCAAAAGATACTGAGTCACTTCCTGACAAATGGGACCCTAAAGTTACAACCAGGAAGCTAAAGATTTGAACACTCTATCCATGGATGAACTAATGGGTTCTCTCATCACACACAAATTGGCCATGCAGCATAGAACGGATGATGATCAGAAAAAGAAGAAAACAATTGCATTCAAGGCTGCATTAGAATCAGAGGATGATGAAGAAATGGAAGATGACTCTACCTCCTCCGAAGATGATCTTGAAGATGAAGACATTGCAATGGTCGTGAGGAGATTCAGAAAGTTTATAGGAAAGAAGAAAGGAAGATTTAATAGAAAATTCCATAAATGAGGAGAACACTCAAAAGAATAGGACAAGGACAAAGATAAAGAAAAGAAACAAGTCCCCACCTGCTATGAATATAAGAAATCGGGGCACATTCATCCGGACTATCCACTACTAAAGAAATTTTTCAAAAAGAAGAAAAAGAAAGCGATGGTTGCCACATGGAGTGACAGTGAAGACTCCACTTCAACTGAAGAGGAAGAGACCATGAAAACAGCTAACTTATGTCTAATGGGTCTTGAGGATGAGGTAACATCCCCCGATACTCAAATTGAATTTATATTTGATGAGTTAAATTATGCATTTCTTGATCTCTTATCTAAATTTTAAAAGGCAGGAATAAAGATTAGATCATTAAAGCATATCAATGATTCTTTACTCAAAGAAAAGGAGGAGATTTCATAAAAGAATACTTTATTTCAAAAAGAACTTCAAATATTTTCTGATAAATATAATGTTTTGAAAACTAAGAATAGTGAATTTCAAGAAAAAAAATGTTTTGTTGAAAGAAAATAATGAGCTGAAAAAGGAAGTTGAAAAACTCTATCCACTTGTTGAAAAGTTAACCTTATCTTCTAATAAGTTTAAGTTAATTCTTAAAGATCAAAGAATTTCTGGAAATAAAGCTAGAATAGGTTTTAATGCTTCAAACTCAAATTATATTTCAGCAACTACATTTGTGAAACAAAAAGATTTTGTTCCCAAGCTTACTTCTCAAAAGGGTATTGTAACAAAAGGTTCTACTTCAATTTCCAAAGCTACTTTGTATGTTCCAAAAAATTCAATTACAAAACTTGCTATTTCTGCATCTCAGGCATCTAGAATTTCAAAGCATGAATCTTTTCAAAATTCTAGAATTAGATGTTTTGCTTGCAAAGAGATAGGACATAAAGATCTTAATTGCAACATCATTAGAAATGTCTATATTAAATCAAGAAAGATTTGGGTTCCCAAAGGAACCACCTCTGCTAACCTGCAAGGACCCAAGTTAGCTTGGATACCTAAAAAAACTCCTTGATTTCTTGCAGGAATGTCTTGCAACCCAGAAATTGAAGAAAAGATAGTATCTTGACAATGGTTGTTCAAGGCATATGACTGGTGACAAAGAACAATTCATCACCCTGGAAATGAAAGAAGGAGGTATGGTTACTTTTGGAGACAATGGCAAAGAAAAAATAATTGGAATTGGTAAGATCAAAATAACCCCTGTACTTTTATTGAAAATGTATTGCTAGTAGATAAATTGAAGCATAATTTATTGAGTATTAGTTAACTTTGTGATAAGGGCTTCAAGGTCATCTTTGAATCCTCTATGTATATAGTAACAAACTCTCTTGAATCTGGTAGTAAATTCATTGGACATAGACTAGGAAATATTTATGTGGTAGATCTAAATGATCTTGCCATGTCAAGTAGTTCCAGTTTAGTTGCAGATGATTAGGTCATGCTAGTATGCATACTATTGCCAAGTTAATTTCCAAAAATTTGGTTAGAGGCATGCCTAAGTTTAAAGTTGATTTTGATCATGTTTGTGATACATGCCAAATGGGTAAACAAACTAGGAGGAGATTTAAATCCAAAAATATGATTTCAACCACTAGACCTCTAGAACTACTTTACATGGACTTATTTGGACCAACTAGGACCACAAGCCTAGGAGGTATGAAATATGCCCTTGTGATTGTAGATGATTTTTCTAGATTTACATGGGTTTTATTTATTGCTCACAAAGATGAAACCTTCAAAGTATTTCAAAAATTTTACAAAAAGATTTTAAATCAAAAAAGTCTTTCAATAATTTCAATTAGGAGTGATCACGACACTGAATTTGAAAATTAGTTTTTCTATAATTATTGTACTGAAAATGGCATTGGTCACAATTTCTCCACTCCTAGAACACCACGACAAAATGGTGTTGTAGAGAAAAAAAATAGGACTTTGAAAGAAATGGCCCGAACAATATTATATGAAGGTAATCTTCCAAGGTACTTTTGGGCAGAAGCGGTGAACACTGCTTGTTATATTTTAAACCATGTTTTAATCCATCCTATTTTGAAGAAAACCCCCTATGAGCTTTGGAATGAAAAGAAATCCAATATCAATTATTTTCATGTATTTTGTTGTAAATGCTTTGTGCTTACCAATGGTAAAGATAATATAGAAAAATTTGATGCTAAATATGATGAAGCAATTTTCCTTGGTTATTTATTACATAGAAAAGCATATAGGGTTTTTAATAAAAGAACTCTTACTGTTGAAGAGTCTATGCATGTTATTTTTAATGAAACTAACCCTTCACCTTCTAAGAAAGAAGAGTATATAGATAATAATGCAGGTATAATACAAAAGGAGTTGGAAGACATGAGCATACAAGAAAGACCAATTGAAGAAGGAGAAGAAATGGTAAGTAAGGATCATACTAAACTACCAACAGAATAGAGGTATGCTACTTCCTATCCTAAAGAATTAATTATTGGTGATCTTTCACAATGTATTAGGACTAGGTCTGCATATAGGACTGCACATGATTACCTAGCCTTTGTATCACAAATAGAGCCTCACACTTTAAAAAAAGCTGAAAGTAACCCAAACTGGATGATGCCTATGCATGATGAATTGAACCAGTTTGAAAGAAATAAGGTTTGGACATTAGTTGATAGACCTAAAGACCATCCAATTATAGGAACCAAATGAGTCTATAGGAATAAACTAGATGAACAAGGAAATGCCATTAGAAACAAAGCTAGATTAGTGGCTAAGGGATATAGTCAAGAAGAAGGTATTGATTTTGATGAAACTTATGCACCCGTAGCAAGACTAGAAGCTATTAGATTACTTCTTGCATTTGCTTACTACATGAATTTTAAATTTTTTCAAATGGATGTAAAAAGTGTATTTTTGAATGGTTTTATCTTCGAACAAGTTTTTGTAGAACAACCACCGGATTTTGAAAATCATGCTTTTCCAAACCATGTGTTTAAACTCAATAAAGCTTTATATCGTTTGAAACAAGACCCTAGAGCCTAGTATGATAGACTTAGCACCTTCTTGATTGAAAATGATTTTTCAAGAAGAAATGTTGATAAAACTCTTTTCATCAAAAAGAAAAATAATGATATATTAGTTATACAAATTTATGTTGAAGATATTATATTTGGTGCAACTAATGAAAGTTTTTGTGAAGAATTTGCTAAGCTAATGCAGGAAGAATTTGAAATGAGCCTAATGGGTGAACTTAATTACTTCCTCTGACTTCAAGTAAAGCAAATAAAGGAATCTTCATCAACCAAGCTAAATACACCAAAGAAATAATCAAGAAGTTTGGTATGGAGACGAGAAAACAAATGAACACACCCATGAGCCCATCCTGCAAATTGGACAAAGATGAGAATGGACCCAATGTTAACCAAAAGCTATATAGAGGTATGATCGGATCCTTATTATATTTAACTGCAAGTAGACCAAACATCTTGTATAGTGTATGTGTATATGCTAGATTTCAATGCAATCCAAAAGAAACACATATGATTGCTATTAAAAGAATACTAAGATATTTGAAAGGTACAAGTATTCTAGGTCTTTGGTTTTCAAAAGAATCATCTTTGAATTTAATCGAATTTTCTGATGCTGATTATGCTGGTTATAAAGTAGATTGAAAAAGCACTAGCGGCACATGTCAATTTCTAGGGTTGAATTTAATCTCATGGCACTGCAAGAAACAAAACTCGGTAGCACTATCTACTGCTAAGGTAGAGTATGTTGCTACAGGAAGTTGTTGTGCATAAGTGTTATGGATTAAACAAGAACTAGAAAATTTTGGTGTTACACAATGCAAAATTCCTATCAAATGTGATAACACAAGTGCTATAAATTTAACCAAGAATCCTATTCAGCATTCTAGGACCAAGCACATAGAGATTAGACATCATTTTATTAGAGACCATATTTTGAATGGTGACATTGAATTAGAACTTATTCCAACTGAAAAACAATTAGCTGACATTTTAACTAAGCCACTAAATCAGGATAGATTTGAATTGCTTAGAGGAGAATTAGGGCTTTGTAATCCTTTTTAGATTTCTTTAACTTAATTTCCTTTGAGATTAAGGATAAATTATCTAGAAAACCTCCTATAATTATCCATGATTTTTGAACAACTTTCCTTGAAATTTCATTCGATCGAAATCAATTTCTGAATCATTTCATTTTTTATGGAAAGTTTCTGTTCGAGTCGACTCGAGCAATTTTGCTCTGGTCGAGCCAGCTCGAATGTATGAGTTTTTTGCCCTCGCTCTGGTCGAGTCGACTAGGTCAACCTAAAATTTTACCTAGCCGACTCGGTGCTTTGATTTTTTCTGAGTTCGCTTTGGCCAAGCCTACTCAAATATTTCTAGGGTTCAGCGAGCCGACTCGAAAGTCAGGAATTCGCTGGTTAAATAGTTTCATGTAATCCTTTCTTGAACTTAACTCTTTCTATTTTCACTTCAAGCACACTCTCTCCACTCGGAATCTTTACCAAAAACCATTCCCTAAATCCTTGATTTCTCAAATCCCACTGTAATGGCTCCACGAAGATCTTCAAGGAAGATTATTCAAGTTGGTGATCAAGCGCACGCTGTGAAGATGCAAGAGAAAAAGGAGAAAAGAAGAAAAGGTCTACCACTGAGCAACAGGAAGAAGAAACTCCTTCTCCTCCCAGATAAATTGTATCAATGGCCAACCAGCTTGTGACTTGTGGAAGAAGGATCAATTTTACCTTTCTAGAAGAGATGGAAATGAAGATCGGAAGATGGATAGAAAGCCAGGGTTGGAAGCACTTTTGTTCTTTGGACATCTTAACCTACCCCTCACTGGTACGGATCTTCTATGAAAATATAGTTCTTCAAGAATTTCATCTGGAATCAACTATTAAGGGAATCAAGATCATCATAGATGAAGATAAGTTGGGAAACTTGCTACAAATGCCAACGGACGGCGCCACTGAGCTTATCCTACCTGATAAAGAACACACTCTAAAACTCATTTTGGAAAAAGAAGATGTGAGCTCCATCAACATGTTCAGGCCAACTTACTATCAAAGGAAATGAGGCTTCTTCACAATATGGTCAGCAGAATATTTCTTCCCAAGATCGATCGCTTTGACTGGGTCAGCGAAAAAGATATGACTTTTATGGGACATCTGATAGAAGAAAAGCTTTTTAACCTTCCCTACATAATGATGATTCAAATGACTGAAGCAGCCAGAAAAGTCAAAGCCTGCCTACCCTACGGTATGGTCTTCACTCTACTATTTGAAGAAGCTAGAGTTGAATTAACCAATGAAATAGGCAAGCCACTGCATTCACTTTGACACTTATTCATTCAATTCACTAAAAAGAATGGGTTACAAACTACAAGAAGGAATATGGATAAAGAAATTGTCTAGTCAGGTTGCTGCTACTTTTTCAGAAGATGATGAAGCTACTGCTATTGAAGAGAGATCTGAAGGTACAATGATTACTCCATTTGACCTTAAGAACCTTATATTTCAGAAGATGGAAACAATCTCAAATTCAGTGACAGATCATATGAATTTTGCATTTGATAAAATGAGAAATACAGTAAATGCTAGCTTGCAGGAAATGAGATCTGAACAGAAGCTTCACCAGGAGAAAATTGAAAAGGAAATGGAGGATTTTAAAGAAGAAATCAGAAGCATATTGCTGCAATCACAAAAGGAAACAATTACTACTGAAGATGCTCCTATACAGATCTTCAAGGAGTCACTTGAGACTCCTACTCCTATTCCTTCATCTGATCCACTTAAACCTAAACCTGTTGAGACCAAAAAGAAATCCAAAACCAAGAAGACTAAGACTTTTAGAGCCCCTGTTAGAACTAGGTTTAAGGATTTAAGGTTTAAACCCCTGAAAACTAAGACCGCTGATAAGGTTATAGAGGTAGGCTCCTCTTCTCCTAGTGAAGAAGAAGAAGAATAGGTTATTTAGTTAGTCTTTTGGTTGTACTTCTGACTTTATTAATGTTCTACTTTTTATCTTTTACAATACGAATGTACTTTCCTTCCTACTTTGTATGGTAGATTTATCAATGAAATGAAAGATCTTTTAGTAGTTTCCTTTGTTGTCATGTACAATGATTTGATGGTTAGTCTTTGTTGTACAATGATAAATTTTTAATTAGAATTTTCAATTTGAGAAAGTGAAATTATTTCAAACAAATATTAAATACTTTCTTAATCTATTTCAAAATCTGACCTTTATTTGAAATACCTTTTTGATTGATTGACAAAAAGGGGGAGAAATGAAAAATAGGAGAATGTGAGAATAGTTCAATCAAAATGGGAGAATGAGAGAATAATATCAATATTAATGTTTGAACTATCATGAAAATTCTGATATTTATGTTGAGCTTCCTACCAATTATTCTTAAAGTTCTTAAAAAGAATGAAAAAGGGGGAGCACAAAAGTGATAGTATTCAAAAGAACCTAATGCTTTAAAACCTAGAGAAAGGGGGAGATTCTCTTGAATGGTTTTGCTCTGATTGCTACTTAATCTTAATACTTTGATTGCTATTGCTCTACAAATTGATCTTAATTCTGTTAACTTTTTTTTTCAAAACTCTGATACTTCAAGTTTTGTGTGAATTATAGTATTATGAAGCATGAAAAGTTTAATACATTGATGATATACAATGATATCTTCTCTTGAGCTCTGACACTTATTTACAAATTTAGTTAGCTCTAATACATATGGATATTTACCTTCAAATACTTTTATACATGTAAAGTGTAAAGAATTTTTCATGCCCAGTATTTTGTCTTCATCAAAAAGGGGGAGATTGTTGACCCCTTAAGTGATTTTGATGATAACTAAACATTGGAGCATGTACATTTATTTCTAACAACTCTTCAAGTGTTTTACAAGTTTTTGTAGGATGATTTAATTATTCAAACTTCAACTCCTACACCTTTGTTTCTTGTTTGAGTTGTGTTGTAAGTTATTTTTGTAAAAAAAAATATAATAAAAAAGCTAAGAAAAAATCATATAAAAAGGGTTACTTCTATGTGTGTGTGTCTTAGAATTATTTTGAGTTGGTATGTTTGAAAAATGTAAGAGCGTGGGTGAGAGTTTTTTTTGAGTTCAATTGTAAAAATCCTGAAGAAATTACTCGAGCCGACACAGCATATTGAAGAGCCGACTCCATCTCATGGCACGCAGCAAGGATTCTGATACGCAGTAATCCGAGCTAACTCGAAGGCAATCGAGCCAACTCCAATGAATCCGAGTCGATTGGAATTTGTCCGAGCTGACTCCTCCAGAGTCCAGTTTTTGAAGATTTCTGAGAACAGCCAGGCGAGCCGACCCGAACCAGAAAGAGCTGACTCTATCAAACCTAATTTTGAAGACCTGAAAAAGTGAGCCACCCGAACTGCAACAAGCCGACTCTATCAGAGTGATGATTTCAGAACCTGAGAAGAAGAGCCGACCAAAGATTAAAAGAGCCTACTCCTTGAGTTCAAGTTTTTCAAAGATACAAGTTCGAGCCGACCAGAGCTATCAAGAACCGACTCATCCAAGGTGAAGTTTTGCATCCTGAGACAAAGAGCTGACTGCACTGAGGATTTGGCGACTTGACCTATCGACTCGAAGGATCTGAGCCGACTCGAAGGAATCCGAGCCGACTCAAACATTGCTTTCAAGTATCCAATGGCTAGTTCCAGAATTTGTTTTTGAATGCCAAAAAGTGCTCCAACGATCACAAACCACTTCCCAACGGTCTACAATGGCTAGAATTACCTTGAAGTGATGGAAGATCATATATTTGAAGGATTTGAAATTCCTTGAAGAAATGATTTAGAGAGTTCTTAAAAGAAAATAAAGCTTCATTGAATATCCTACCTACCAACAAGAATAGAGCACAAGAGCATTCAAGTCAACCTTCAAGTCTTCACCAACTCTGATCAGAAGCTTGAAGCAATTTGAGAAGAAGCCACTAAAGCAATTAAAGCTCATTCAAGCACATTCAAGTGGACTTCTATCAAGCTGTACCAGTAATTATCCGACAAATTGAGTTTGTCATTTTTGTTGCATTTAATTCAATTCATTTTTGAATTGTTGGGTTATTGGTGAGCCCAGTTGAAAAACCAAATAGGTTCTTGGTGAGCCTTGATAAAAATCAAGTGTTGGGTTCTTGGTAATCCTGGTAAAACCAAGTTAGGTTCTTGGTGATCATGTGAAAACCAAGTTGGGTTTCTTTGGTAAGCCTGTTTAAAACCAAAGGGTGTTGGGTTTTCTTTGGTGATCCCGTTAAAACTAAAGTGTAGAGGTTTTGGATTGTGATCCTCTAAAACAATCCTACTGCATTCGAGTGTGAATATAGTGGAAATCCCAAGTGTTATCTTGGGTAGTGGATATAGGAGCTGGGTTGCTCCGAACCACTATAAGTTTTATTGTTTTTGTGTTGTGCTTCTTTATTCTTACTTAGCTTCTGCAATTTACTACTCTGTCACAGCACCTACCACTTGTAAGAGATTTTTAATTGCACATTATTTGCCTTAGTTTTTAAATTCCCAATTCACCCCCCTCTTGGGTAGCCACCTAGGCAACATATATCCACCTCTTGCACTAATATTCATAGGTCCACATACTTCAGTATGTACTAGACCTAGAAATCACTAGCTCTTTCACCCTTTCTAGTAAAAGGTGACTTGGTCATTTTTTCAAGTAAACAGGATTCACAAGTTGGTAAAGATTCACTCTCAATGATATCTAGGAGACCTTCTCCCACCAGCTTATTTAATGTGTTCTTGTTTATATGACCTATCCTACAATGCCAGAGATAAATATCACTGACCTTATGATGTAGGAACATCAGGAGCAGACCAGGATTTTAAGATTCCAATCTCTGAGTCATGTGTTGGTCAATTTTATTGAGTCCTATAATGAAGTCTAATTTTTAGTCATGTAATAAAGTGAGTCAATTGGATTCACTAAGTCCCTTGAGTCTTGTTACTTGAATCCATTTATAAGTTGAGTATGTCCACTTGTCCAAGTTTAATGAGTTTACTTGAGCCTATAATTTTCAAATATAAGAAAGGAGGATCCCTAGATCGAGAGTTTATCAGGCATCACACAGGAGCGGAGACCTTGCATCTGCACCCTACTCAAGCCACCCTGGGCCTTTCTTGCCACCCAAGCCCATGGTGCCTACACACTTGAAGAAACCAAGCGCCCCATAAAATATTCCTTCTCCCAGGCGTCCTAGCCCAGAAGCCCATCAGGAGTTGGCACGCTAGGCCCATTCATGATTGGTGCCCTATCCAGTCTAGCAAGGAGTGGTGCCCAAGAGCAAGCCCACAAGCCCAGGCACCCCAAGAGAAGACCAAGTCAAAAAGGAATATTCTTTTCCCAAGTCAACAAGGAATTGTAATTTCATTCAAATTCTGTAATCCTCTTCTTAATCAAATTTTGTAATTCTCTTCCTAATCGAACTTTGTAATCCAATCCTAACAAGGAGAGGACCTGGGTGAAGCTATAAATACCTAACTCCTCCCCCTCTTGTAAGATAATTTTTTTCTTATGAAATAAACTTTTGAGAATTCTGTGAAATTATTGTTCCTCCAGTTTGGAGTGGGTGTGAGACCCATATTTTTTTCTCTTTCTTACAAACCCTAGCCCTCCCAAAGCCCTAAGACGCCCTCCATCCGATCAGCCCCAAGACATCTCTCCTACATCTAGACACCCCAAGCAGTTTTCAAGGCCGCCAGCCCCCTGCAGCCCTACTTTTACCAAATCTTCTTCTTTCATCCTATTTACTATTTTTCCCATAATCTACGTGCCTAACCTTTGACATTTGTAGGATCCCTCTAGTGAAGCCATCCTTGGATGAAGTCTTCTTTGCCTCCAAATCGGTCTGATAAAAAGTCGACGGATCTGCGAAAAAGTGACCAGACCATCCAGCCGCCGATCTGAGCAGAGCGATCTTATCTACGGCATCAAGACATCATTGCTTTGTAAGTTTAGTCCAATTTCCAACTCTCTTTATCTTATTTCTTGAAGTTGAACATGCTCCTAATAGGCCTTCTTAGACCTAGGATCCTAGTTTTCTTTTCTCTTTGATTAATCTAGCATGTGCGTAGGATGCTAATTGATACAGGATAACCCTAACCTAGTCTTGTCTAGTTTCGAGAATTAAACCATAAATAAATCTGAAAATATTTGCTTGCTTTAATCTGATTTTCTTCATGTTCATCCCTTGCATATCATCCTGCATCATGTTAGGATCCTGTCCCTCATCAATTTTAGTATTAGAGTAAGATTAGGGCATGTTCTTGCATCATAGTTTGGATTTTTGCAACCTGAAATCTGCGATACTAGTCTAAACATAGGACTGTTTACCCATCAAAAAAAATTTTGTTTTCTTCTGATTTTCACAAAAATTAATCTCTGTTTAATCCTATATTTTTTTTGTAATTTCCATGGAATTTTTCTGATCTGTAAACAGGGCAAAACCTGCATGAGAAGCAACCCTACAAAAAATTTCTGCATGCTAAACCTGCACTAGTAGTCTGAATTTAGGTCTGGTTTTCCATCAATTTTGTATTGTTTTTCTCTAAAATTTCCATCACATCATCTATGTCGAGTCCTCAATTTTTCCAGCATTTTAATTAATTTTTAAAAATTATAAAAAAATAAAAAAGTCTGCATCTTAGAAACCCTAACCATAAATCTATTTTTTCTGCACCCAATTAGAAACCCTAGGTTTTGCATCATCATACTATTTTTGCTTTGCATGAAATTTGGTAAGAATAACCCTCACACATAACCCTTATGTTTTCAATTTTTTTTAGAATTCTTTTGCTTTGAAATTCATGCTAACTTTTTCATCAAAAAAAAAATAGAATAAAAATTTTTTTTCTGTTGTTCCTACATATTTGACTTAACTAAACCTAATCAACTACCAAACCTCACCAAACCCAAGCCAATTTGTTTGATAACTTAACTAATTCAAATTTAAGTTCCCACCTCATAAAAAGAGACAAAAAAAAAATATTTTTCTATTTTGTTATTAGATTGCATCAGGTTCATTGATTGTGCATCATCTCATTTAAAGGAATCTTAAGGACAATTTTCTATCCCAGATCAGGACAGGATTTCATCACCTGTCCTGGGCCCAAAACAACTACCTTGCATATGTATCCAAACCTTAATTAAAATCAACTAGCAACCTAATAGATTTAGAGACACCAACAAGTTAGGTCCGAGTCATGTGGGTAAACTAGTGCGTTCAATTCCTCAACTATTACTGGAAACTAGTGTCTAAGGCTAGAGATCCAGAGGAAAACATCCTAAGTGGACTGGTGGCTATTTTATTAGGACCCTGTCATAGGCAGTGGGAGCCTCCCACCACCCCATCTCTTACCTGGCCAGTGGAAGGATTAGTTGTTGAGTTGGGTGTGAGTTGAGTTGACCCATTCAACTTTGACTCTAGGTCTAGCAAACCCTAGAACATGTTAACCCGTGTGTGCTTGGTTGCATCATAACCCTTGTGTGTTTGATTGCATGACCACTAGATTAGAAGCCCAATACCAGTAATTTCAACCCAACCCAGCCTGACCATGGAATTTGACGTAGGAACCTTACTAAGGATCATTAATGATCAGCTTGCTCAATTGAATTCCCAAATGGACCAAAGGTGCAATAAGCTTAACCAGATAGAAGACCGGTTAGGAACCCTAGAGAAAACCAGTAGGACCCGTGCTGAGCCCAACCCTAGGAGAGCCCAACGCCATGACCTATTCCAAGAACCCAACCCTAGGAAGCCCAATCATGAACTCCAGGATCAGGATGAGAGAGCCACTAAGAACTTTAGGCTAGAAGTACCCACGTTTGATGGCACCCTAGATCCCAAGGCCTACATAGATTGGGAAGGAGGCATGGAGTAGTATTTTTAATGGTATGCCTTGAGCGATGAAAGAAAATATAAATTTGCTAAGCTCAGACTAACTAACCAGGCTAGGTTATACTGGGAACACATAGAGCGCCTGGGTAGACAACGAAACCATGATCCCATAACCACGTGGATGGCTATGAAGCTGAAACTTAGGGCAAAATATGTTTTCCCATACTACCAACAGTGCCTTCTAGACCAATGGAAAAGGTTAAGGCAGAAAAATAAGTTTGTGTTAGAGTATATAACCTAATTTGATGAATGTGCCATAAGGTGTTGCCTAGACAAACCTGAATCAGTGACCCTATCTAGGTTTAGGGCTGGCTTTCATGAAGACATCTAGTGCGAACTGTCTTATTGGCAAATTCAGGACCTAGATGAAGCCTATCACATAGCTAGGAAATTCGAGTCATATCAAAGGGAACTCATGATCAGTCAATCTAAGTCCAACAAGAGTAACCCCCCTGAACCTAAGTTCAGACCTAGCCGACTTCCTTTAAACCAGCCCATTCCCATTGCTTAGAGCCAGACCCTAGGACCTAGTCAAGTATGTCCAAGACAAGCCAACCCGAGTCAGTCCGAACCCAATAGGACTAGTCCCCCTAGGTATCAACCTAGTATTAGTCAGGTACCCCTTAGTCGACCCACCCCTGCTATCCCAAACACTCGTCAACTTTTTCTTAGCTTAACCCCTCCTACCACCCTATTGGTTCACAAGGAAGACCTTAAAGAGGAGATATATGAAGCTGATATGAGCTTAGTGGATGAGTATGAGGAAGAAGAAGAGTCACCTATAGAAAATCTAGAATTAGTTGACCCAGTAGATACCCAGACTAAAGCCAACCTAGAATTAGTTGACCTTGACCCTACCAAATAGAAGCCAACACAAAGTTAGTTGACCATGACCACACCCAGACTAAACCAGTAATAGAAGTATAGTTGAAGAAAGAGGATCATGAGGAACCTAATTCTACTATTAGAATTATACCTAAGGAGACTTTAGAAGATATCCCAATTATAAAGCCCAGTCCTGAGATTCAAGAACCAGAAGAATTTATTAAGGGCCTGATCTCTTTAAACCAGTACCCTCAGGAAGAATCCTCTTCTATAGTTCCCATTGAAGATCTCTTTTCCCTGAGATTAGTGACCCAGTCTTTCATAAAGCAAACCCTGTATATAGACCTCAACCCCATAAGGTCAACCTCGTTAGTCTAAGACTAATCCTTGATACCCCTTCCTGTATCCTATTCTATCCAATCAACCCCGAACCCACCTCGTACTTTCTATCCTACCAAACTAACCCTGAAACTATCTCTTATTTTCTATCCTTTTCTGAAGCTTCTCATGTTTCTTTAACCACTAGATTGCATTTTATAGAGGTAAGCATGTTGCATACATTCATTATGCATGTCATGTTTGCATCTTACTTTTGGAGGATCCTATGGCATCTGTTAGGAGTGCATGCCAAGTTCTCATCTGCATGTCACCCACCTGACCAAGGGACAAACCCACAGTTGTAGCTTAGGATTTTGTTGAGTCCGCATATCAATAAGTGTTGGCATGAGTCATTTGCCTGTATTAGGTGTTATGAGTTTTTGCACTGCATGATTAGAGATTTGCATGAGGAATTAATCATCAGATTAATATAAGCAATATTTTTATAAAAACATGGTTAATTCCCAAAAAGAGTCTAAAAGTTTGCTAAAAAAATCTTGTGATAATTAGGCTACATACCCGTAAGCTGGATCCACCAAAGTGATAAAGAATGTTGGACCAAGTGCCTAAGTTACCACCTAATTAGGCATTAAGCTCAACCTTCAATATCTCATACTTAGTTGAGTATAGGGACCCAACAATGATACCCAGTGAATATTGAGCCTGACCATTTCTTTGAGAGCGAACCCAACGCTGAGTGTCCACCATCAATTTAGCATGTGAGAGAAAAGATTGAGCATATCCTGGATGACCAAGCCATTAGTACCTGGATCAAAGGCTACCATGTCACTTGGTTTGTTGGCAAGGTCGACCGAGATCTGAGGATTCGTGGACCACTCGAGAGAATCTGCAATGCCTCAACCTAGACCCGTCAGAGCAGTACTAGAGCCAGATCAACCTTTACTCGACAGGGTCGAGTTCCTCCCACCCCGGGAGAATTGATGTAGGAACATCAGGAGTAGACCAGGATTTCAAGATTCCAATCTCTGAGTCATATGTTGGTCAATTTTGTTGAGTCCTGTAATGAAGTCTAATTTTGAGTCATGTAATAAAGTGAGTCAATTGGATTCACTAAGTCCCTTGAGTCCTTTTACTTGAGTCCATTTGTAAGTTGAGTAAGTCCACTTGTCCAAGTTTAGTGAGTTTACTTGAGTCCTATAATTTTCAAATACAAGAGAGTAGGATCCCCAGTCAAGAGTTTATCAGGCCTCACCCAGGAGCTGGAGACCTTGCTTCTGCACCCTACTCAAGCTGCCCTGGGCCTTTCATGCTGCCCAAGCCCATGGCACCTACGCACTTGAAGATACCATGCGCACCATGGAATATTCCTTCTCCCAAGTGCCCCAACCTAGAAGCCCATCAGGAGTTGGCACCCCAGGCCCATTCATGATTGGTGCCCTACCCAGTCCAGCAAGGAGTGGCACCCAAGAGCAAGCCCACAAGCCCAGGCGCCCCAAGAGAAGACAAAGTCAAAGAGGAATATTCTTTTTCCAAGTCAACAAGGAATTGTAATTTCATTGAAATTCTGTAATCCTCTTCCTAATCAAATTTTGTAATCCTCTTCCTAATCAAAGTTTGTAATCCAATCTTAACAAAGAGAGGACCTGGGTGAAACTATAAATACCCAACCCCTCCCCCTCTTGTAAAACAATTTTTTGCTTTTGAAATAAACTTTTGAGAATTCTGTGAAATTCTTGTTCCTCTAGTTTGGAGTGGATGTAAGACCCTTTTTTTTTTCTTTCTTACAAACCCTAGCCCTGTCAAAGCCCTAAGATGCCCTCCATCCCATCAACCCCTGGCTGTCCCTTCTACATCCAGATGCCCCAAGCATCTTTCAAGGCCACCAGCCCCCTGTAGCCCTACTTCCACCAAATCTTCTTCTTTCATCATGTTTACTATTTTTTCCATAATCTACGTGCCTAACCTTTGAAGTTTAGTCCAATTCCCAACTCTCTTTATCTGATTTCTTGAAGTTGAACATGCTCATAATAGGCCTTCTGGTGCGGGCACCAAACTCAGAAGAAGACTTCAGAGCTCCATTTGGATCTCTGATTGACATTGCCCGTGAAATTAGGGTTTGTAATAAAGGTTGACCTGGTCAACCAGTTTATTTATTTATTTCTTGAGTCACCATTTAAATTTTGTTGAGTCATGTTGACTCGGTGCAAGTCCCAATGTGGTTTCAATTTGGTCCAAAATGGTGCCACATTTCTCTTCCAATCAACTCAAGGTTCAAGCAAGTGGAGGCCACACTCCAAGCCACACGCCCAGCCACACTCCGAGCACACGCCAGAGTCCAGGAGGCGCCATAGAGGCATCCCAGTGTCATGGTCCCCACATCCAAAGAAGAAAAAATCAAATTGGAGGCTAAATTAAAGGAGGCGCCCACACCTGCCTAATTTACCTAAGCAAAGAAGGAAGAAAACTTCTCTTGGAGAAGAAATCAAAGAAGGACATCCAACCTACTCCTAATTGAAGTTCAAATCAAAATCGAAGAGCTTAACTTGGAGTGGAAGAAAAGAAGAAATACCATAAGAAGAAGAGGACTCCAAATCCAAATCCAACTCCAAAGGAGGTGCCATAAAAGTTCCAAAACAATTCCTTTATGGCCGTCCCAATTTTTTTTGGACTCTTGGTCGGCCAAGGGAGAGGATTTTCTACCTAATCTAGGGGTTGGAAGAGTTTAGTCCCACATGGGAATTTGTACAAGCTAGGAGAAAATTTTAGGTCTATATAATAGACCTCTCTTTGTAACTTTAGAAAATCAATGAAGAAAAATTATTTTTGCTATTCTCTTGTGTTGAGTGACCTAGGTTTCTCTTCTTCCGCACTATTCTAAGTGTTGAGCTCCGTGAGGGGGTAATCCGGGTTCCATTGGAGCCTTGAGGAGGTGAGAGATCTCCATCTTTATCCAAAACCCTAGGTTAGCCACTTGAAATTCCAAAACCCTAGCCACCTTTCATTATTTTCCATCCACCAAACCCTAGATCCATCCATCTCCCACGGCCTCTCTCTCTCTACAAGTCCAGGCCGTCCACCTTCATCCAGATCCAGTCCGGCTACTTCAGATCCAGAGCAAGTTCCAAGGAAAATCACATCAGCATCCAGGAGAATCCAGTTTTCAGCAATTTCGATCTTCAAGTTCATCAACCTGGTAAATCTTTTCCTTGACTCTCTGATTCCATCAATTGTTTTTCTTCTCTTCCAGATCTTGAGTTCAGGAGAAGCCAACCCGCCAAAGGACCAGTATTGGAGGATCCATTACAAAGATATCCGACTCCGAGGATCCAACAATCTGCTCGGGAGAGTTCTTCCACCAAAATCTGTGAAGATCATTGTCTGGTTAGATAAACCTTCCCTTCTCTTTATTTCTGTTTTGTTGAAAGCTCGGAGTGAAACCCTAGGTCTGGGAGTTTCTCAACCCCCAGCGATCCGTTGCTTCTGAACTACTCTGATACTTTAGTTTCCTTAAAATCGTGCTTTCAATTATCATATTAGTCTCTTTCAATGTTAGGTTAACTTTTCTTTGATTTGAAGCCAACTTCTACAAACATATAAAAACAACAAAAAAATTAGTTAATCTTAATCTACTTCCGCATCGCGTCCCTTTATTTGTTCTGCATCATTTTGGTATCAGAGCCCAGTCTAGGGTTTCTGATTTGCTTGCTTGCTTTGATTGATCTCCTTTTATTTTGTCTGCTCGAAGTAGACTCCCCAGGACGTCCGGTCCTAGGAACTAAGCGAGGCGCAAGCCTCCCATTCCACGGGGTGTTCCTAGGGCGTGTAGGGGATCCATTGGGTTATAACTTCGTAGCAGGGATTATAAACGGGGAAGACAATCTAGTTGTAGCTCGTAATTGCCCTGTTATCTGAATTATTTCTCCCTGCATAAAACTCCGAATTGCATAATTTTTGCTTCGTTGAAACCATTATAATTGAACCTATTTTCCATAATTTTTCTGCGATTTATTGGTTTCGGTAAAAACTCTGAGAATTAAAATACAGCAACTCTGTTTTTTGTGTTCTGCAATTCAATTCTTTTTTTTGGAGTGATCATCTCATAATTTACTTAAGGGCAATTGAGCATCTAAGATAAGGGGAGGAGTTGATTACCTCTCCTTAGCCCAAAACCACCATCCAATCATTCGAACCTAGACCTAATTTAAAATCAGTTAGACCTAATTTGCCCTAGTGGGCTAGGGACACCAATTGGTCGGGTCTAGGCTAGTGTTGAGTCAGTTTACTGAGTTATTCTGTGTGTGCTTAGCACTCAGTGTCTAGAACGGTGGTTCAGGGACTACGTCCCGAAGGGCTTGTGTGCTGGTCCGCCTACCTGGCCAATCACTGATTGGTGTCTAGGATTGGCGATCAGGGACCTAACACTCCCCTTACACCTGCCTGGCTGAGTCCTGAGTTACTACAGGCTAGCTTGCCACTCTGATTGGGCATCTAGTTTGGACTCTAGGTCTAGTGATCCAGTAGTCGATTTAGTCTAGTCTCATTTTGTGTGCTTGCTTGAATCATCATGTCTACCAGAAACGGAGTGCCATATCAACCTGGTCAAACCCAACCTGATTTAGAGGCCATGATCAGAACTCTTACTGAAAGTATGGCTAAAATGAATCAGGATATGACAAACACTGTGGCCCAGTTTAGCGCACAAATTCATGAGGATCTTACCCAACTTAGGGACCGAGTCCAAGTACTTGAAGAACCTAGACATCGGAATTGGACTCCTGACCCCGATTTTAATGTGCCTCAGCCTCACCCACATCAGGAGCCTAGAAGGCCTTTATATAGAGATCCTGAACCTAATCATAGGAGGCCTGACCCAGAGCCTGAAGATAGAGATGATAGGTTCATCAGGAACATCAAATTAGATGCACCCACTTTTGATGGTAGTCTGAACCCTAAGGTGTATTCTGATTGGGAGGGTGAGATGGATCAATACTTTGAGTGGTATGCTATGTCTGAGGAGAGGAAATACAAGTTTGCCAAGATGAAATTAGTGCGTCAAGCTAGGTTATACTGGGGGAACATTGAGCTAACCACTAGGAGACGGAATGTTGAGCCCATAACCACTTGGCAGGGTATGAAAGAAAAACTGAGAGATAAATACCTACCCATTTCATACCAGCAAAACCTGTTAGACCAATGGCAAAACCTGAAACAAGGAAACCGATCTGTCTCAGACTACATAACTACTTTTGATGAATACCTAATGAGATGTGATGTGAGTGAAGCCCACGAAGTCACTTTGTCTAGATTTAGGGCTGGACTGAGGGAAGATATCAAGAGAGAACTATTTCTGAGAGAGGTTACTGATCTAGACCAAGCCTACCAGATTGCACTGAACACTGAGAAATTTCAGAGAGGACCTATACCTTCTAGGGTTAGTGCCCCAATCCCAAGGAATGGACCTAGTCAAGTTATCCCTAGTAAACCTTTTCAGGGTACTTCTACCCCTAGGCCCATGGACAAAGGTAAGGCACCTGACACCCAGAGAACCCCTAGTTCAAATATCACCTGTTTTAAGTGTCAGAAACCAGGTCACATTTCTAGTCAGTGTACTGCCATAGCCTGTTTCAAGTGTCATAAGGTAGGTCATGTTGCTAGCCAGTGCCCACGGAGATCCCTTTACATAGAAGAGGGAGAGAATGATAATTCCGAGCCCAGTGAGGAATTTGAAGAAGAAGTTTATGAGGCCGGAATGAATTTGGTTGAGGAGTATGAAGGAGAGGAGGAACCCAATGAATCTGACCAATTAGGAGTTGTAAGATACATCCTATCCCAGAATCTAGTTCAAGAGGATTGGCGTAGGACTAACATCCTACAGACTTTTCTTAAATTAGGGGATAAGGTATGTAAGATCATCATAGATAGTGGGAGCTGTGTAAATGCCATCTCTACTAGCACTGTCAAGATGTTAGGCTTAATCCCAGTTCCCCATCCCAACCCCTATAAGGTTTCTTGGGTAGATTCTACCTCCATACCCATCCAGTCTAGATGTCAAGTCCAAATCCAAATGCAATCTTATCACGAAAAGATTTGGTGCGATGTCTTACCCATGGGGGTGAGCAGTATAATTCTCGGAAGACCTTGGTTGTATGATCATGATGCCACCCTCTTAGGAAAATCCAATACCTGTGTCTTTAGTTTCAATGGGAAGAAGATTACGATCCATTCCGTTCCCCCTAAGGACAAGGTAACTAAAGGAGCTGGTAAGGTTAAGGAGATGAAAACTGGAGTGAACCTAATCAGTGCTAAGGATCTAGAACAAGAAATTCATAGTGGTTCACCCATCTGGATGTTGACTGCTAAGGAGCTTAGAACTTCGGAACCCTCAGAGCCTCCTCAAGAAGTTAAACCTGTGTTAAAAGAATTTGAGGATGTCTTTCCCGAGGATTTGCCAGACCACCTTCCACCTCTTAGGGATATCCAGCATGCCATAGATCTAATCCCAGGAGCGACTTTGCCCAACTTGCCCCATTACAGGATGAATCCATCTGAGCATGAAGAACTGCAAAAGCAGGTTGGAGAATTATTGAGGAAGGGGTTTATTAGAGAAAGTCTTAGCCCTTGTGCAGTCCCAGCCTTACTGACCCCAAAGAAAGATGGCACGTGGAGGATGTGTGTTGACAGTCGTGCCATCAATAAAATTACAATCAAGTATAGGTTTCCCATCCCTAGACTAGATGACATGCTTGATATGATGGCTGGTGCAATGGTTTTTTCTAAGATTGATCTCAAAAGCGGCTATCATCAGGTTAGGATTAGACCCGGGGATGAATGGAAAACTGCTTTCAAAACTAAGGATGGTCTTTATGAATGGGTTGTTATGCCTTTTGGGTTGTCCAATGCCCCTAGTACTTTCATGAGAATTATGACCCAGGTACTTAGAGCTTTCATAGGAAAATTTGTGGTGGTCTATTTTGATGACATCCTGATCTATAGTAAGACCCCAACAGATCACCTAGACCACCTTAGAGCAGTCTGCCAAGTTTTGAGGAATGAGAGACTCTACGGCAATCTTAAGAAGTGTGAATTCATGACTAGTAGAGTTATCTTTCTTGGTTTTGTAGTAACCCCTGACGGCGTGGCGGCCGATCCTGAGAAGATTAAGTCCATAGTAGACTGGCCAGAGCCAACCAATGTGCATGAAGTTAGAAGTTTCCATGGCTTGGCTACCTTCTATAGGCGATTCATCAAGGGGTTTAGTACTTTAGCTGCTCCAATCACTGATTGTATTAGGAAGGGAGAATTTCATTGGACTAAGTCAGCCAATAAAGCCTTCCTAGATCTTAAGGATAAAATGACCCAGGCACCCATTCTGAGATTACCCGATTTTTCTAAAGTATTTGAGGTTGCCTGTGATGCTTCAGGTGTAGGAATAGGTGGAGTCCTAAGCCAAGAGAATCATCCCATAGCATTCTTTAGTGAAAAACTTAATGATGCTAAGCTTAGGTATTCTACCTATGATAAGGAATTTTATGCGGTGGTGCAAGCTTTGCGTTACTGGAGACATTATTTGCTACCGCAGGAATTTGTACTATTTTCGGACCATGAGGCTCTTAGATTTCTGAACTCCCAAAAGAAGCTTAACCCTAGGCATGCTAAGTGGGTAGAATATATCCAGTCCTATACTTTTGTCCTGAAACATAAGGCTGGAGTTGAGAATAAGGTAGCTGATGCCCTTAGTCGCCGATCTCTGTTATTAACTTCTGTTAGAACTGAGGTCATAGGGTTTGAGCAAATCAAAGAGGAATATGAGTCTTGTCCGGATTTCATAACTGTGTATCAGGATCTAGTTCAAGGACCATCTAGTAATCACCAGGATTATACCCTTGTAGATGGTTTTTTGTTCTTCAAAAATAGGCTTTGCATCCCTAGAACTTCTCTTAGGGAATTTTTGATTTGGGAAATCCATGCTGGAGGTTTAGCTGGCCATTTTGGAAAAGACAAGACCATTCTAGCCATTGAAGACCACTTTTTCTGGCCTAGCTTAAAAAGGGATGTAGCTAATATTGTAGCTAGATGTCGAACCTGCGCTGTTGCCAAACAGCGAAAACAAAACACTGGCCTTTATACCCCACTCCCTGTCCCAGATCGTCCTTGGCAAGATGTGAGTATGGATTTTGTGTTAGGTTTACCTAAGACCCAGAGGAGACATGATTCTATCTGTGTCGTAGTCGACCGATTCTCTAAAATGGCCCACTTCTTGCCTTGTTCCCAAACTTTTGATGCGTCTAAGGTAGCCACACTTTTCTTCAATGAGATAGTTAGACTCCATGGCCTACCTAAGACAATCGTTTCAGATAGGGATGTCCGGTTCACCAGTTACTTTTGGAAGACCCTTTGGCATAAGTTAGGGACAAAACTTAAGTTTTCAACTGCCTATCATCCCCAAACTGATGGCCAAACTGAAGTAGTGAACCGTAGCCTAGGAAATCTGCTGAGATGTCTTGTTGGTGAAAATACCAGAAATTGGGATTTATACCTACCAAGGGCAGAATTTGCGTACAACGACTCGGTCAATAGGTCTACGGGTAAGAGTCCATTTGAAATTGTACATGGGTACAAACCTCACACACCTCTTGACCTAGTCCCTTTACCTGTCCACACTCGAGTCTCCGAATCTGCTGAGAATTTTGCACAGCATATAAAAGACTTGCATAAAGAAATTCATGCCAAAATAAATTTAAGTAATGAAACTTATAAGAAGTTGGCTGATACTCAAAGGCGAGTCAAATCTTTTGTTGAGGGAGACTATGTGATGATTAGGTTAAGGCCTGAACGGTTTCCTCCTGGAACCGTTAGAAAGTTACATGCTAGGGGAGCTGGACCATTTAGAGTGGTAAAGAGAGTAGGATCCAATGCCTATGTGCTCGAGTTGCCTCCAGAACTAGGCATTAGCTCTACTTTCAACATTACAGACTTAGTAGAGTACAGGGAGCCAGCTGTGATTCCTAGTGAGCCTTTTGAGCCTAACCCTATCATTGAGAGTGATCCCGACCCTGTGTGTCCACCAACAAACTGGCCTGTGAGGAAAGAGCAGATTGAAAAGATCCTGGATGATCAGGTTATCTCTACTCGTAATCGAGGATACCAAAGGTACCTGGTCCGCTGGCAAGGAAGGCCAGATTCTGATGACTCTTGGATCTCCCGAGAAGAATTACAAGAATTGGACCCAGACCTCTTGGAGAGATACCAGAGCCAACTTGAGCCTTACTCGACAGGGTCGAGTTCCTCCCACCCTGGGAGAATTGGTGCGGGCACCAAACTCAGAAGAAGACTTCAGAGCTCCATTTGGATCTCTGATTGACATTGCCCGTGAAATTAGGGTTTGTAATAAAGGTTGACCTGGTCAACCAGTTTATTTATTTATTTCTTGAGTCACCATTTAAATTTTGTTGAGTCATGTTGACTCGGTGCAAGTCCCAATGTGGTTTCAATTTGGTCCAAAATGGTGCCACATTTCTCTTCCAATCAACTCAAGGTTCAAGCAAGTGGAGGCCACACTCCAAGCCACACGCCCAGCCACACTCCGAGCACACGCCAGAGTCCAGGAGGCGCCATAGAGGCATCCCAGTGTCATGGTCCCCACATCCAAAGAAGAAAAAATCAAATTGGAGGCTAAATTAAAGGAGGCGCCCACACCTGCCTAATTTACCTAAGCAAAGAAGGAAGAAAACTTCTCTTGGAGAAGAAATCAAAGAAGGACATCCAACCTACTCCTAATTGAAGTTCAAATCAAAATCGAAGAGCTTAACTTGGAGTGGAAGAAAAGAAGAAATACCATAAGAAGAAGAGGACTCCAAATCCAAATCCAACTCCAAAGGAGGTGCCATAAAAGTTCCAAAACAATTCCTTTATGGCCGTCCCAATTTTTTTTGGACTCTTGGTCGGCCAAGGGAGAGGATTTTCTACCTAATCTAGGGGTTGGAAGAGTTTAGTCCCACATGGGAATTTGTACAAGCTAGGAGAAAATTTTAGGTCTATATAATAGACCTCTCTTTGTAACTTTAGAAAATCAATGAAGAAAAATTATTTTTGCTATTCTCTTGTGTTGAGTGACCTAGGTTTCTCTTCTTCCGCACTATTCTAAGTGTTGAGCTCCGTGAGGGGGTAATCCGGGTTCCATTGGAGCCTTGAGGAGGTGAGAGATCTCCATCTTTATCCAAAACCCTAGGTTAGCCACTTGAAATTCCAAAACCCTAGCCACCTTTCATTATTTTCCATCCACCAAACCCTAGATCCATCCATCTCCCACGGCCTCTCTCTCTCTACAAGTCCAGGCCGTCCACCTTCATCCAGATCCAGTCCGGCTACTTCAGATCCAGAGCAAGTTCCAAGGAAAATCACATCAGCATCCAGGAGAATCCAGTTTTCAGCAATTTCGATCTTCAAGTTCATCAACCTGGTAAATCTTTTCCTTGACTCTCTGATTCCATCAATTGTTTTTCTTCTCTTCCAGATCTTGAGTTCAGGAGAAGCCAACCCGCCAAAGGACCAGTATTGGAGGATCCATTACAAAGATATCCGACTCCGAGGATCCAACAATCTGCTCGGGAGAGTTCTTCCACCAAAATCTGTGAAGATCATTGTCTGGTTAGATAAACCTTCCCTTCTCTTTATTTCTGTTTTGTTGAAAGCTCGGAGTGAAACCCTAGGTCTGGGAGTTTCTCAACCCCCAGCGATCCGTTGCTTCTGAACTACTCTGATACTTTAGTTTCCTTAAAATCGTGCTTTCAATTATCATATTAGTCTCTTTCAATGTTAGGTTAACTTTTCTTTGATTTGAAGCCAACTTCTACAAACATATAAAAACAACAAAAAAATTAGTTAATCTTAATCTACTTCCGCATCGCGTCCCTTTATTTGTTCTGCATCACCTTCTTAGACCTAGGATCCTAGTTTTTTTTTCTCTTTGATTAATCTAGCATGTGGTTAGGATGCTAATTGATACAGGATAACCCTAACCTAGTCTTGTCTAGTTTTAGGAATTAAACCATAAACAAATCTAAAAATATTTGCTTGCTTTAATCTAATTTTCTTCATGTTCATCCCTTGCATATCATCCTGCATCATGTTAGAGTCCCGTCCCTCATCACCATATCTAACCTAGGGCATTTATTAGCAGTGTACAATACAGTAACAGGCTGTGACAGTACAAATACGTCATTCTTCAATTATCCATTCATCACATTATAATCATTCAAAGTGATGTAGCAAATATCTTTCTTTATTGATAATTCATAACCATCATTGGCCAACAGGCCTACAGAAATGATATTTACTAAAATGGAAGGACAAAAATGACATTCATTAAGAATGACAGTACAAGATTTGAAATACAAAGAAATAGTCCCCAATGCCAAAACTGGAGCTTGATTCCGTTCCCAATGTTCAGAAACCTCTCACCGCTTCCGAATCTTCTACTAACTTGAGGTTCCTATAAAGAATTGCAAATATAGTAAAGACTTTCGATATCCAATACCCAGCTAGTAGTATTATAAATAGAGAAACTACAAGGATTTATCATATAAATACCTTGACCAGCAATACCTTGCTGCTTTCCCTTTCTTGGCCTATTCGGGTCTAGAGTTACAAGGTAAGCAAAATAGTTCCACTTCTAGTGACTTTGCTTCTTGCAGAAGAAGAACTCTGCCTTACTCTTGTCAGCCTTTACCCTCCGAGTCTGACTTGGCCTAGCATAAGCACCTTCTTATTCTTTTTCTTCTTCTTCCCTTTTTCGAAGGGACGACGTCCTGCTCCAGAACCTCCCACCAGATTCACTAACCCCTTATTAAGGTTGTGGTCTCTCTCATAAGTCTGCAGCAACCCTAATATCTCATGATAGTTTACTACAGGCCTATTCATTCTAAAATTGTCAAGAAAGACCTAGTAGGAAGGGGGTAAAGAATTTAGTATCGCATCCTTGCTGAGCTGCTCGTGCAAAGGATATCCGAGTTTTCCCAAATTCACAAATAACTCGATCATGTATATTACATGATCAGTCATCGAAGCTCCATCATGCATACACATATTATAGATGGCGGAAGAGATTCGATATCTGATGCGGCACGATGATGAGAATGCAATCTAAATGATGAATTGAGAAATGAGAGCAATGAAGCCTATTAACAGGTACTAAATTTCAGATCAAAAGTACTAAGGTAAAGCTATGGAAGGAGCACGAAAATTTGGAACTTACGCCGCGATGTAGTTATTTAAATCCTAGAGAAGATTAGGGCTAATGATTATGGATTCTAAACCTAGGAAAACTATCTTCAATAACCCAGACTTAAGAATATTAGAAGGAAATTGTTACCATGATGAGCACTCCTTGTTGGTGTAGATTCGTTGAAGTAATCAAATAAACAAGCCCTGGATGAAAAGATGACTCTTCCATCGAAACAAGTTCTCACCATACTTGATCTGATGGCAATGACCCCCTTCTTGAACTCCGGATCGTAGAAGGAACCCTTCGCAATGAAGGAATTAGGACTAAGCTGATTTGAAGGAATACCAAATCAAAGTAGGAGGAAGGAATTAAGAAAACAAGTGGTCGTTGAGGGAAGATGGGATCCTTGGAGAAGTTGTTGGCTTGGGAGGTAGAAGATCACACGCCAAGATTGAAACACAACCACACTACAAAACACTTGCTTCATAGAAAAACTACTCCTTCTTGTTTCATCATCCAAAAGCTCCCTTTACCATGGACGTACAAGAGGCTTTTATTGGCCTTTCAATCAATTTGAAATTTCCCATATCATGGAAAAATATTAGGGGGGGTTACATGAAATGTGGAGGATTTGGTGGAGGGTTACATGGAATGTGGAGGATTTGATGGAGGGTTACATGGAATGTGGAGGATTTGAATCCTTGGTCCCCACTTGAAGTTGGCACCTCTTGGTGATTACTTGGCAAGGTGAGTTGGCATGGTGAGGTCCCCACTTTGAAGTTGTTTTGATGTGGCACCACTTGGTGATGACTTGGCAAAGTGAGTTGGCATGGCGAGGTGGTTTCCAAATCCAATGATGTGGCAAGGTGAAATGGCATGGTGACATGGCGCATCCTTCTCCATGGCACCCCTTGGAGATGACTTGGCAAAAAGGTGATGTGGCATTCTTTGGTGATGAGTTAGCATAGGTGGTCCATGATGATATGGCGCTCCAAGTAAAGCTGGTCTGGCCCAATTTCAAGTAGCTCTTGAACTTGACTCAGTATAAAGCCTAATTGACTCTAATTGAACTTTAAAATCCAAAAAGAAAATAAAACAGGACTCAATAAACATACAGGACTCATATGAGACTTGAGTGTTGGGGTTTCAAGTGCACCGCAGCGGAAGTGTAAATTTCAAAATGATGAAATTTGCACCGAAATCCCTTAGCCAAGATCTCCTTATATACTAATTAAAACATACATACTAACATTGTTAGAATTAGGGCACTAACCTTTTAATGCTAAGTCCAATTTTGATGTAGAATCAGAACTTGGTGTTGAATGCTTCTTTTGATTTCACCAGGCGTCCAAATGTCCACCCTCCAATGGTGATCCACAAGATGATTGAACAAGATGCAAGCTTCTTCAAAGTTCCCTCACTTGAATTCTTATCCTAGAACTCAAGAGGACTATGGCTCTAAAGCTTCAGGGTAGGGGCTCCTTACTTCCTTTCTTCCTTCTTCCTTTCCCTTTCTTAAGACCTTGTCCTAAGAATAAAACTCTTGTCTTAAAGGAGGAGATGGATTTAAGACACTAATGTCTTAAAGTAAAGGAAATAGAAACAGAGTAGGAGTTCCTTTCTTTTACCGATCAAGAGATTCTTCCTATCTCTTGTTTTGGACTTGAGTTTCAACAGAGAAGAGAACTCTGTAAGAGGGAAACTCTCTTTGTCCTAAACAAGCTAAGGAGGAATCAGTTTCCTGGAAAGAAAAGACAATAAAATAAACTCTGTTGTTCAAAAAATCATCTGAACACCCGAGACCTCTGTTGTTTAAATAGATTTCAGAGAGATGTCTTCTCAGAAGAACACAACTCTCCGTAAACCCCATTCCACTTTATCTCACGCCCCTTTCTTATTTCTCACGCCCAATCCACACATCTCACGGCCTTCTAGATTAAATCCCACGGCTCTTCTTAAAGGAAAAACCGCGGTGTTTTAAAAAAAAGAAAGTCGCGACTTTTCATCTCCGAAGAGATGTTACTTCGCGCGCCCGGGAGGAGTTAGCGCTTTCTCTCTTTCTCAAAATCCCATCAGCCGTTGGATTTTCATCCAAGGGGGGGAGAAGGAGCGCTAATCACTTAAGAAGGAGGCCGCCCAAATAAAATCTCCGATGATTTTATTTGGGGCGCGCCAAGAGTCCATGCGCCATGGACTCTTCCTTAAGGCGCGCCAAGAGTCCATATGCGCATGGACTCTTGGTGTTTGGCGTGAAAAGCAAAAGGGGGCGGGTGGGAGGCTAGCCAAGCTACATGGCTAGCCAATAGGGTTAGCCATATTCCCATATTTCTTAATTAGGGTCTAATTAGGTCCAATTAGAACCCAATTTGAACCAATCCGGAACCCTAATTCGAATCCGATCCGAATAGAAGCTAGGGCTTGCAACACCTGCTAGAGTGTTATCTTGCAAAGACAATTTAATTCCAAATTAAATTCTTGATCAATCCTCTTAAGTGTGTGACCCATTGGGTTCCACATCTAGCCAGCAGTGGGTTCGAATACAAGTTGACCTAATTTGATTAGAACTCTTTCTAATCGATTTAGGTCAAACCGGGCTTACCCGGATCGATCAATTAGGATTCTTCCTAACATGTGATCTTTGAACTTGATCAACCCACAAGACAAGATTGACGTCTAGCAACGTGTCATGTCTACCCGGAAGATATGGAAATTCTGGTGAAATACCAAAATTACCCTTCAGTAGAGAGTTACCGTACAATTAAATCTTTCGATCAGCCTGCACCCAAAATATAACTATGGATATGGATATATGTCAAATCCAACATTATATTTGTTTCTAGCTCAATCTTATAATGATGATTCGATTATCTTGATATTAGAAACCATCTCTAATATCTTTACTTTGATCAAAGATTCCCTGAATCATCATGCGATTGTTGACTAGCTGGATGCAATCTCCTCTTACTAAGAGTGATCGATTCCTTGTTGACCTACTCATTACCTTCATATTCAATTCACCATTCCCAGTATCAATCCTGTGCATGTCTCAGTGTCATGATTAGGATTGAACCAAAGGATGGGTTCATGTACATAAGGTACTTATGGCAGTCTCAGGTCAAAAGATTACTTGTACCACTCCTACTATGAGAACCTTCTATTGACATGTAGCTAAGACTCCATTAGATGTTCTCAAGTCGGATCATATCAGTGAACTCATTCTCCAATGAGCACCCACATCCCAGTATTAGTGTCATACACAAGTGACTGTGAGAGCAGTCACCCTTTCCAGTATACCCGGGGTGTGCTAGTCTTATCAGAAAAACCCTGATCCCCTATTCAGGGTTCCTTTGACTAGGAATACTTTAGATTAAGGTTTTAAGATTTTAGGTCTCACTGGTATGATCTCATCATAACCCTAAAATCATAGCCCTAATCTATGGGGTTCATCATATAATAAACACAGCGTATGATAAAAAATAATGCCTTTATTTAGAAAATTATCAATTACAATGGTTTGGGAGATACAACAGAGATTGGTTTGTAGGGCATATCCCTTTCAATCTCCCACTTGCACTAAAGCCAATCGCCTTTGAATCTTAATCCCATACATTCTAGGTGGCGATCAAAATCTCGCTGTGGTAGAGCCTTAGTGAACGGGTCTGCTACATTGTTCTTTGTATCAACTCTATCTATGTAGACATCTTGTCTCTCTACTATTTCTCGGACAAGATGGAAGCGTCTCAGAATGTGCTTGGACTTATGATGAGCTCTTGGTTCCTTAGCTTGAGCAACGGCCCCAGTGTTGTCACAGTAAAGTGGCACTGGGTTTTCAATTTGAGGAACAACACCTAACTCTGTGATGAACTTCTTCATCCAGACTGCTTCCTTGGCGGCTTCACTAACAGCTATGTATTCTGCCTCTGTGGTTGAGTCAGCTACAGTCTGCTGCTTGGTACTCTTCCAACTCACTGCTCCACCATTTAGGGTAAAAACATATCCCGAAATGGATTTGCTATCATCAGGGTCTGATTGAAAACTAGAATCAGAATAAGCTTCTAGTTTAAGATCAGAACCACCATAAACCAAAAAAATATCCTTAGTCCTTCTTAGGTACTTAAGAATATTTTTAACTGCTTTCCAATGATCCTCTCCTGGATCAGCCTGAAAACTTACTGACAATGCCTAAAGCATATGCCACATCAGGCCTGGTACATAACATGGCATACATTATGGATCCTATTGCCGAAGCATAGGGTATAGAATTCATTCTATCTCTTTCTTCAGGTGTCTTAGGAGACATCCTTTTAGAAAGATGTATGCCTTGACTCATAGGAAGATAACCTCTTTTACTTCCTTCCATGCTGAATCTTTTCAGCACTAAGTCAATGTACCTAGATTGGGATAAACCAGCATCCTCTTAGATCTATCTCTATAGATCTTAATACCTAGTATATAGGATGCTTCTCCCAAATCTTTCATGGAAAACTGGTTTGATAGCCAAACCTTGACTGATTGCAACATTGGGATATCATTCCCAATGAGGAGTATGTCATCTACATACAGAACCAAGAAGACTATGGCACTCCCACTAGTCTTCTTATAAACACAGGGTTCATCCACATTTTTGATAAAACCAAATCTTTTAATAGTTTCATCAAAGCGGATGTTCCAACTCCTGGAAGCTTGCTTTAAACCATAAATGGATTTCTTCAGCTTGCATACTTGATTAGGTTTATTTTTTGAAATAAAACCTTCTGGCTGTGACATGTAGACTTCTTCCTCAAGGAAACCATTGAGGAATGCAGTTTTCACATCCATCTGCCATATCTCATAATCGTGGTATGCTGCTATAGCAAGTAAAATCCGAATTGATTTTAGCATGGCAACAGGTGAAAAAGTTTCATCATAATCAATTCCCTGTTTTTGTCTAAAACCTTTAGCCACTAATCTGGCTTTATAGGTTTCAACTTGGCCATCAGCCACAATCTTTTTCTTATAGACCCATTTACACCCAATAGGATTAACACCCTCTGGTGCATCAACCAAAGACCATACTTGGTTTACATACATAGAGTCTACTTCGGATTCCATGGCTTCTTGCCATTTATCTGAGTCAGTACTCAAGATAGCTTCCGTATAGGTCAGAGGTTCATCATTTTGAATGACTTGAGCTTCATTATTTTCAATAATAAACCCATACCTCTCAGGTGCCCGTGGCACTCTGTCAGACCTACGAGGAGGAGTTTTGTGTTCTGGTTCTGTCCTAACTATATGTTCTAATGGTTGAGAATTGTCTATCTGTATTTCTTGCACTTCTCCAAGTTCAATTGTTCTACCATTGCCCTTTTCCAAAATGAACTCTTTTTCTAGAAAAGTGGCATGCCTGCTAACAAAAATCTTTTGTTCAGTAGGATGGTAGAATAGATATCCTCTACCTTCTTTAGGATATCCTACAAATAGACATTTATCCGCTCTAGGTTCCAACTTATGTCCAAAATTTCTTTTAACATAAGCTGGACATCCCCATACCTTAAAATATTTAAGATATGGTTTCTTTCCACTCCAAATTTCATATGGAGTACTAACAACGGATTTAGAAGGTACCTTGTTCAGAATATAAACAGCAGTTTCTAGGGCATGACCCCAGAAAGAAATGGACAAATTTGTGAAGCACATCATGGATCGTACCATATCTAATAAGGTACGATTCCTCCTTTCAGCTATACCATTTAGCTGTGGTGTATAAGGAGGGGTCCATTCAGAAAGGATTCCATTAACTTTAAGATAGTCTAAAAACTCCGCGGATAAGTATTCTCCTCCTCGATCAGAACGAAGAACTTTAATACTTTTCCCGGTTTGTTTTTCGACCATACTTTGATACTCCTTAAATTTATCAAAGGCTTCAGATTTGTGTTTCATAAGATACACATATCCGAACCTAGATAAATCATCTGTAAAAGTGATAAAATATGAGTATCCTCCTCTGGCCTGAGTTGTCATTGGACCACATACATCAGTATGTATAAGTCCTAATAACTCAGTTGACCTTTCCCCATGTCCAGTGAATGGAGTTTTTGTCATCTTACCCATGAGACATGATTCGCAAGTTCCTAATGATTCATACTCATAAGGATCAAGGAATTTTTCCTTGTATAACTTGCTAATCCTAGACTCATTAACATGACCAAGTCTATGATGCCAAAGTAAAGTATCATTAAAGTCTTTTCTTTTCCTTTTAGTATTGACATGAAAAATACTATCATTGGAAGAAAGAGTTAAGAGCCCATTGCTAAATATGCCAGAACAAATAATTTTATTAGATAACATTATTGAGCAACCAGTGCTCGTTACATCCATTACATATCCTTGTTTTAATAACAAAGGAATAGATATAATGTTCCTAATAATCTTTGGCATATAGTAACAATTCTCTAGCTCCAAGATCTTCCCTGAAGGCAACTTCAGAATATAGGTCCCTACAGCTTCTGCTTGGATGATATCACCACCAGCACCGTAGAGATTGAAGTCGCCTTCCTTCAATACTTTAAGCTTGTGGAGGTCCTGCAAAGATTTGCATATATGGTAACCACAAGCGGTATCCAATACCCAAGTATTTGATATAGACGAATTTAATGTCAATATAGTATGTATCTCATACATACCTTTTGGTGCGTCTGCCGCACCAGGCTTCACAGTTGCAAGGTAAGCCTTGCAATTCCTTTTCCAATGTCCCGCTTTGCCGCAAAAGAAACAGGTTGACTGTTTTGAGACCTTCTTTCCTTTCTTGTTCTTATTGATGCCACCCTTAGGGTTTAGTCTCCTGCTAAAACCCTTTTTGCCTGATTTCTTCTTATTGGTCTTATCAACAAGAAGAAGTGGAGCCTTTTCTTTCTTAACATGGCTCTCTGCTGTTTTTAACATATTTAACAGCTCAGGCAAGGAAGTGTTCAGTTTGTTCATGTGATAATTCAAGACAAACTGAGAAAATGACTCTGGGAGTGATTGCAGGATTAAATCCTGATTCAGCTCCCCATCCATAATAAACCCTAATTGACCTAATCTAGTGATTAAGTCAATTACCTTCAGGACATGATCCTGAACGGATGTACCCTCTGTCATCCTAGCACGGAATAATTGCTTAGATATTTCGTATCTAGCAGTTCTGCTTTGTTCTCCATAAAGCTCCTTTAAATTGAGCATTATGGATTGAGTATCCATGCTTTCATGCTGCCTCTGTAACTCATTGGTCATAGAGGCCAGTATGATACACTTGACAGTGAGGGAGTCATTCTGCCACATTTTGTATGTGGCCATATCTTCCTGTGTGGCATCATCCCCTAGTGGATTAAGATTAGGGGTATCAAGAATATAAGAAAGTTTTTCTGAACTCAGTACAATCTTTAAGTTTCTCAACCAATCCACATAGTTTGGACCAGTCAGTTTGTTGGTATCTAAGATGCTTCTCAGTGATAATGAAGATGCCATTTATCTACATTTAATTAAGAACAATACATAAGCAAACAACCATGAAATGATTTACATAATTAAATTAGGTCTTCAATTTAATTATGTCTCCCACTATTTTATCAAAAATCATAGCCCTCACTATGATAATCGAGAAGAACCCTGATCGGTTTTCTTAGTGAGATCGAGATCCTTATAATTTATAAAAGATCTTGCAGACAACACAACAAATCTTTTATAAGTTGTAAGGTAGGAAACTCTTCCAATTATATCTCATATAATTCTCAAAAATAACTTGGCCTCTAGAACATTATAAGTCTTGCAGAATACACAACAAACCATAATGTTCTAGTTAAGTCAAGACCCTTTCATTTCTATACAGTCAATATTCAAATATAATGCCCTTGTAGATAACACAACAAGGCATTATACTGAATATACTGTAAGGATATTTTGTACTAGACCAATATTATGTCAATCACCCTATTAGGTCTTGCAGACAACACAACAAACCTAATGTGGTTCATAACACAGTAATGATCCAGCATGAAGGAAGGCCAACATATAGCAATTTTTTAACACTAAGCATATAAGTCAAGATTTAAATATAATCAAATCGGCCAGGCAAGTGGAAGAGATGTGGGAGTCCCCCCGTTGCTTTCCTAGACACCAATAAAAATTGGCCAGGTCAGTCAACGGAACCAATTAAAAACCACGATTCTCTTTACCTTCCCAGAACCACCTTTCTAGACACCGAATGATCAATTGTTCATCATGACTAGTGATGCTTATTAGTTAAATATGCTATGACTTAATATGATTTTAAGAAGAGGGCTTTATAAAATTGCCAGCACATTCTTACATAAAAAAAAAAAAACATATCATAATGATATCACTCTGATAAACATATATGTGCTAAGTGTGTCATCATACTAGGACAACCATTTACCACATAATGGATCCACCATTATGCCAGGGCAACCTTATTTCAGTATGATGACTTCAAAACTAATCATATCTCTATAATAATTAGGGTTTGAGTGAAAAAACCCTAATTAGTGGCATACATCAAAACATTAATTATCATATATGCATTCCTTAAATTATGCTAAGCGTATCAGCATTCAAGGGTTTAAAACCCTAATTTCGATACTACAACAAAAATGCATATAATATGTTTTAACTGTAATAAGGATGGCTCTGATACCACTGTTGGGGTTTCAAGTGCACCGCAGCGGAAGTGTAAATTTCAAAATGATGAAATTTGCACCGAAATCCCTTAGCCAAGATCTCCTTATATACTAATTAAAACATACATACTAACATTGTTAGAATTAGGGCACTAACCTTTTAATGCTAAGTCCAATTTTGATGTAGAATCAGAACTTGGTGTTGAATGCTTCTTTTGATTTCACCAGGCGTCCAAATGTCCACCCTCCAATGGTGATCCACAAGATGATTGAACAAGATGCAAGCTTCTTCAAAGTTCCCTCACTTGAATTCTTATCCTAGAACTCAAGAGGACTATGGCTCTAAAGCTTCAGGGTAGGGGCTCCTTACTTCCTTTCTTCCTTCTTCCTTTCCCTTTCTTAAGACCTTGTCCTAAGAATAAAACTCTTGTCTTAAAGGAGGAGATGGATTTAAGACACTAATGTCTTAAAGTAAAGGAAATAGAAACAGAGTAGGAGTTCCTTTCTTTTACCGATCAAGAGATTCTTCCTATCTCTTGTTTTGGACTTGAGTTTCAACAGAGAAGAGAACTCTGTAAGAGGGAAACTCTCTTTGTCCTAAACAAGCTAAGGAGGAATCAGTTTCCTGGAAAGAAAAGACAATAAAATAAACTCTGTTGTTCAAAAAATCATCTGAACACCCGAGACCTCTGTTGTTTAAATAGATTTCAGAGAGATGTCTTCTCAGAAGAACACAACTCTCCGTAAACCCCATTCCACTTTATCTCACGCCCCTTTCTTATTTCTCACGCCCAATCCACACATCTCACGGCCTTCCAGATTAAATCCCACGGCTCTTCTTAAAGGAAAAACCGCGGTGTTTTAAAAAAAGAAAGTCGCGACTTTTCATCTCCGAAGAGATGTTACTTCGCGCGCCCGGGAGGAGTTAGCGCTTTCTCTCTTTCTCAAAATCCCATCAGCCGTTGGATTTTCATCCAAGGGGGGGAGAAGGAGCGCTAATCACTTAAGAAGGAGGCCGCCCAAATAAAATCTCCGATGATTTTATTTGGGGCGCGCCAAGAGTCCATGCGCCATGGACTCTTCCTTAAGGCGCGCCAAGAGTCCATATGCGCATGGACTCTTGGTGTTTGGCGTGAAAAGCAAAAGGGGGCGGGTGGGAGGCTAGCCAAGCTACATGGCTAGCCAATAGGGTTAGCCATATTCCCATATTTCTTAATTAGGGTCTAATTAGGTCCAATTAGAACCCAATTTGAACCAATCCGGAACCCTAATTCGAATCCGATCCGAATAGAAGCTAGGGCTTGCAACACCTGCTAGAGTGTTATCTTGCAAAGACAATTTAATTCCAAATTAAATTCTTGATCAATCCTCTTAAGTGTGTGACCCATTGGGTTCCACATCTAGCCAGCAGTGGGTTCGAATACAAGTTGACCTAATTTGATTAGAACTCTTTCTAATCGATTTAGGTCAAACCGGGCTTACCCGGATCGATCAATTAGGATTCTTCCTAACATGTGATCTTTGAACTTGATCAACCCACAAGACAAGATTGACGTCTAGCAACGTGTCATGTCTACCCGGAAGATATGGAAATTCTGGTGAAATACCAAAATTACCCTTCAGTAGAGAGTTACCGTACAATTAAATCTTTCGATCAGCCTGCACCCAAAATATAACTATGGATATGGATATATGTCAAATCCAACATTATATTTGTTTCTAGCTCAATCTTATAATGATGATTCGATTATCTTGATATTAGAAACCATCTCTAATATCTTTACTTTGATCAAAGATTCCCTGAATCATCATGCGATTGTTGACTAGCTGGATGCAATCTCCTCTTACTAAGAGTGATCGATTCCTTGTTGACCTACTCATTACCTTCATATTCAATTCACCATTCCCAGTATCAATCCTGTGCATGTCTCAGTGTCATGATTAGGATTGAACCAAAGGATGGGTTCATGTACATAAGGTACTTATGGCAGTCTCAGGTCAAAAGATTACTTGTACCACTCCTACTATGAGAACCTTCTATTGACATGTAGCTAAGACTCCATTAGATGTTCTCAAGTCGGATCATATCAGTGAACTCATTCTCCAATGAGCACCCACATCCCAGTATTAGTGTCATACACAAGTGACTGTGAGAGCAGTCACCCTTTCCAGTATACCCGGGGTGTGCTAGTCTTATCAGAAAAACCCTGATCCCCTATTCAGGGTTCCTTTGACTAGGAATACTTTAGATTAAGGTTTTAAGATTTTAGGTCTCACTGGTATGATCTCATCATAACCCTAAAATCATAGCCCTAATCTATGGGGTTCATCATATAATAAACACAGCGTATGATAAAAAATAATGCCTTTATTTAGAAAATTATCAATTACAATGGTTTGGGAGATACAACAGAGATTGGTTTGTAGGGCATATCCCTTTCATTGAGTTCCTAGTCTCAATCCATAAAGAACTTGGTATTAGTTGAAGCTTCTTTCTGAACCTGGTGCCCCCACCAATATCTCTTCGTATCATTCGGAGTGTCAAAAGATTTCTTCAACTTTTGAAGAATCTCTTCTGGCTGGGCCTCCTCGAACTTGCAACTGAACTCGTCATTCATCGCAGCCAACATAATGCAACGTACCATGGTGCGGTCAGAGATCCACTTATGGTAAGTGTCCCTGACATTGCCATGAGCATTGGGGGCTGGAATCTCAGGTGCTAGATCCGTTATCACATAGAGGATCTACTCGTGCTCTAGGATTATCCTGAGTTTTCAATACCAGCTATCAAAATTGGGTCCAAAAAGTTTGTCATTATCTAATAATGGCTAGAGCGACAAAGTGGTCAACATTATCTAAAAAAGAAGAACAAGACCTATCAGTATATGAATTATTTTAAAAATTATAAAGACATGGATTTTAGTCTAAAGGTTTTTCTCATTATTTTATTCAAACTGGTAGCCTCTACACTCCAATCCAAAGAATAATATTTATCCTTTAGCGGGTACTAGGATCCAATAGACTACATATGAGCCCGACTTTGGTCGGCTAATCCAAATGCATCTAAAGGTGGTACAATACCAATTGCTTCTCCAAGCAATTTCTAGTATTCATTTTGCCCCAGGGGTCCTCACAATCGACCTTTGGGCCTCCTATTGAAGGTCCTGGTTATGTCCAACCATTAACATGATCGAATTCAATGCTTCTAACTAACCCATGATCAAGCCTGACTTTGGCTGGCCCACCTGACCACATGTTAAGATAATCACACTAAGCCATCATATGTTGAATGGCGATCCCACTGGCCTGATGACCATCCATTCTTTGGAACTACCGATGATCACCCAACTTATGGACTCATTGCCAATCCAACTTAATAGGAGGCTAAGACTTAGGCTATCACATAACTTAGCCTTTTTATAGACCTAATAATTTAGAGGATTTCAATTTTTGTGACATTTGAAAGGAAGACATGGACCTTGATCAAGAAAACTCCCACCAAACACGTAGAGGGTTTCTACATCAATTTGGTCCATGGGCACCTATAAACCAATCAGACTGATTAACCTTAGTTGACATGGGTTAACTTGAATCAATAGATAGTCTAATCTGATCTGATTCACCACATTAGCCAGGTAAGTAAGATCAAGGGATGGGTTAAGCCACGTAAGCCTCTTGCCTCAGACACCAACCATGAGTTGGCCAGGTAAGAGTTAGCCCCAAAGAACCTTGATCACCACTGTCAAACTTACCTTAGACATTAAGTGGTTTATCAGACTCAATCAGACTAACCTAAAGACCTGAGCTCACCACGAAGCCATGAATCAAGTCCATTAAGATGTATGGACTGATCTAACTAACTATTAGAGAGATCTATGGAGGAGAGACCTAATTTAACTTTTGATTAGTATTTTCTCTACTTAATCCATTCATCTAAACCTAAGTCTAACCCATTTAAAGACCCAATTACAGCTAACCCAATCAACACATGGCTTATTAATCATAACTTAAGATTAGAATCATATCCTAAATCTTAAAAATATACATCTTAATTTTTAATTAAGTGTGTCATACTATTTGAAACATTTTCAAAATGAAATGAAATAATTTCATTAAAATATGAAGCTTAAAATTATTGTTTCATAGTTTTCTGGTCGAGTCAGCTCTTCTGCTCAAGTCAGCCTTCCAGAATATAGTTTTCTAGTCGAGTTAGCTCTTCTGCTCGAGTCAGCTCAACTAGAACATAGTTTTCTGGTTGAGTCAGCTCTTCTGCTCGAGTCAGCCTGACCAGAATATAGATTTCTAGTCGAGTCAGCTCTTCTGCTCGAGTCAGTTTGACCAGAATATAGATTTCTGGTCCAGTCAGCTCTTCTGCTCGAGTTAGCTCGACCAGAAATAGTAACTTCAAATTACAATCATTTCCACTTAAACTTTTCAAAGTTTTAGATCATACATCTTTTAGATCTCATCTAAACATAGTTATGATCTATTATCCATAGATTAAAACCATTTTAATCCATCAAATTCCTCACTTTCTTCTTCATAAGGTTGTGATGCAGCGGCACCCCTACATGCCATAGGAGAACCCCTTGGAATGGAAAGAGATGGTCTTTTAACCATGCTTCTCTCCTATGACTAGACGGCCATGGCGAATCCACCTTAATCAAAGTACTTTGTGAAGAAAAAGGTCCGATTTTAGATAAAACATTAGACTAGATGTGCATCCAACCTGAATGCTCTAATACCATTGAAAGGAATGGTTCCTAAAGGGTGATACATGCATTTTAAAACTTTTCTAAAGGTATGTAGTAGTAGAAAATGATAAAACCATTTTATCTATAGATGTTAATCTAATTAACACTAGCCCCTACTAGGATCATGATACATCTATAGAAATGTAAAATGAAATCATGCAAACATTGTGTGAAAAACAGAACCATTCTAGAAATCACATAATGATGCAGCAATGATAATTATGTCATACATAAAATAAAGACATACCTTAGTGACGTTCACCAAAGGTTGCAACAAAATCCCTGGCTCTCAATCTCAATCCCAAGGGCAGCTCCAACCTGTGGAAAAAACTTTGGCTCTACAGGCAGCACACGCATACCGCCTCTACGGGTGGTTCACACCGTGTAGCGCAGTTTCTTCTCCTTCCTTCAAGGTGCTAGCCCCTCCGAAATAATGTCAGTAGCAAGGACTCCTTCAACTCCTTGAAGATATGTGGACTCTTTTAACTCCTTGAAGGATTGTTGCTACAGTGGGCTGGAACGAAGATGCTTGAGAACCCTTTTCCAATGCTCTGTCCCAAACCTTCAATAGAAGGTATGCACTCAAAAATCCCAAAACCCAAACCTCACTCTATCTCGGAGATCAAATCTCGCAATCTCTCAAGGATCAAGCAAGATCTTTGTCTCAAAGATTTTCTGGGCAGAGTCTCAACTTTGATCTAGATTTTTGGGTGTGGAATGTCAGAAAACCTTAGCCATCCACCTTCTTTAACCCTGCCTTTTTAACAGCATCCCCCAAAACCATTAAGGGGGGAATATGAGAGATTAAAGGTAGGTTTTAGTCTCTTGGAATTCCAATAGGTCAGGAGACCTTTGGACTTCAACAATAGTAGGTAATAACAACCTAAAAATGCCAACCATTAAACTTCTATAACTATTACAGCATTTAATGGAGGGTTCTCGGATTTTACCATAACTCGTCAGTCAAGTTGACTCAAATGTCTTGAGTTGACTCATCCAAATGAGCCAGCTTGAGTTTTTGACAACTCTCTATCAAATGAGTCCAGAATGATTCTCAATTGTTCCCATGCCAACAAAGCAAGAAGAAACCCTCAGTGTGTGACCTCATAGGCTCAAACACTAAACTGGTAGCACGGAAACATTTTCAATACTAGCCAAAGTTGCCATCTAGCAATGATAATCGGCATCTTGATAGGTTGAAGGTTGCAGAGCAACATGAACCTATCAAATATGGAATAGCAATGAACTTATTCCTTGAGCATCCTAATACTCCATATGGCATAGGGTTAAACTTCCAAATCCTAATTAATCAATCTCAATATGTCTCAAACAAAGAATCCCTGTAACTCCTTACAAAAAATGCCCTGGCCAAGGTCTTTCTCAATTAAGGCATATTAAGCATTCAATCCAAACCATTTGGAGAGGTCAATCTTATCTCGATCCTACTACCGCTACACAAGTACTTGACTGTACCCAGTAACCTTTCTTCACTAGATTAGAAATATGGATAGTCTGGCACCTAAGCACAGTGAGTTGCTTGCAAGCTACCATAGTGATCTCAAGTCAGAGAAATAATTCATGTCCATATTCTAATACAAGACTCTTCTTCGATAGAAAGAGAATCTTGCATGAAAGTCACGTTCAGTGAAGTGTCAAACACAATACCTGATGTCATACTAGCATCTCCATGCTACTTGGTTATGAGGACAACTAATAGATATGACATCAACGACCTACTCTTGATACACCATCATCCTAAAACAGCGTATCCTTTGGTTGCAAACCAATTTATGAACTACACGATGCATCCTCTCTACATCGCATACAAGGTAGCTCAAAGGACATCATCACACAGGAGTTCAATTAGGAAGATGACATGTGATAAACAACCAGAATAAACTGTTTATTCAATTCAATAATTCATATACATATACATGAGTTGCACAACCATCTACAGCCTAGATGATTGGCTTTGGAACATAATTTCCAATAGATTTTTCAATTATACCTGCATCATTATCAATATACTCTTCTTTTCTAGAAGGTGAGGGGTTAGTTTCATCAAATATAACATGAATAGATTTTTTAAACAGTTAATGTTCTTTTATTGAATACTCTATATGCTTTGTTAGAAGTAGAATAACCAAGAAATATTGCTTCATCAGATTTAGCATCAAATTTTCCAAGGTAATCCTTTCCATTATTCAGTACAAAGAATTTGTAACCAAAAATATGAAAATAGTGAATACTAGGTTTTCTATCATTCCAGAGTTCATAGGAGGTTTTCTTTAAAATATGTCTGATCAAAACATGGTTCAATATATAACATGCAGCGTTCACAGCTTTTGCCCAAAAGTACCTTGAAAAATTACCTTCACAAAACATAGTTCGGGCCATCTCTTCCAATGTCCTATTCGTCCTCTCTATAACACCATTTTGCTGTGGTGTTCTAGGAGGGAGAAGTTGTGATCGATGCCATGCTCAGTGCAATACTCTTCAAAATATTGATTTTCAAATTCTATGCCATGATCAGTTTTAATAAAAATAACTAAAAGATTTTTCTGATTTGAAACTTTCTTAAGAAATTTTTGAAATACTTTGAAAGCTTCATCTTTATAAGCTATAAGCAAAACCCATGTAAATCTTGAAAAGCCATCTATTATCACAAGTTCATATTTCATACCTCCTAGGCTTGAGGTCCTAGTTGGTCCAAATAAGTCCATGTGTAGTAGTTCTAAAGGTCTAGAAGTTGAAACAATATTTTTCAATTTAAAACTCCCCCTAGTTTGTTTACCAAATTGGCATGCATCACAAACATATTCAAAATCAACTTTAAACTTAGATAGACCTCTAACTAGATCTTTGAAAATTAATTTAGCTAAAGTATGCTTGCTAGCATGACCTAATCTTCTATGCCATAGTAAGCTAGATTCCTTGATTTTAGCATTCATTGCCACTAGACTTGTACTACTTGACATGGCTAGATCATTTAAGTCTACCACATAAATGTTTCCAAGTCTATGACCAATAAATTTAGTGCTAGAATCAAGAGAGCTAGTTACTATATACATTGAAGATTCAAAGACAACCTTGAAGCCTTTATCACATAATTGATTTATACTTAATAAATTATGCTTTAACTTGTCTACTAGCAATACATTTTAAATAAAAGTAGAAGGGGTAATTCTGATCTTACCAATGCCAATGATCTTTCCCTTACTATTGTCACCAAAAGTTACTAATCCTCCATCTTTCATTTCCAGGGTGATGAATTGTTCTTTGTCACTCGTCATATATCTTGAGTAGCCGCTATCCAAATACCATCTTTTCTTTTAATTATTAGCTGCAAGATATTCCTACAAAATAATCAAATGATTCTTTTGGATATTCAAGCTTTCTTAAGTCCTTGCAGGTTAGTATGAGTGGTTCCTTTAGGAACCCAAATCATTTTCACTTTACTTTTAATTTTCTTTTTCAAATTATATTCAAAAGCTTTATGACCAACCCCATTACAAGAATAACAAATAACTTTAGATTTTTGAAAAGATGCAAATGTTGAAACTTTTGAAGCAGAAGGTTTTAGAGCTGAGAACTTCAATACATATGTTTTTGGAGCTAAAAATTTATTTGCATTCATTGAATTTTAGCCACTTCCAGCTCTATTATTTGAATCTCTTTGATTTTTCAAAATCAACTCAAGCTTATTTGAACTCAAAGTTAATTTGTCAACTAAGGGCTTGAGTCGACTCATTTCATTTTGCAAACTTTTGCTCTTTTCAAGATATTCATTCTTTAAAGCTTGCAAAACATTGCATTTTTCAGAAATACTATTTAATTCTTTTTGTAAAATTCTATTCTTTTCTAAAATCTCTTCCTTTTCTTTTATCAAAGTATCACAATTATTTTTCAAAGCCTTATTTTTTAAACTTGCCTTTTTATATTCTAACAAAAGCTCATAAAATGTAGTATTTAATTCTTCATATATAAATTCATCATTAGGTTCAGGAGACATTACCTCATCTTCGAGTCCCATGAAATATATATTTGCAGTTTTGGATGTCTCTTCCTCTTCATTTGATATGGATTCGTCACTGTCGCTCCACGTAGCAACCATCGCTTTCTTCTTCTTTTTCTTGTATCCTTTCTTTAATGTGGGACAATCTGAACGATAAAGCCCCAGCTTCTTGCACTCATAGCATATCGGTTGTTGCTCTTGGTCTTTTTCTTTATCCTTCTCCTTCTCTTGCTATGTTCTCCCTTTCTAAGGTTTTTCTTCCAATACCTTAACTTTTTCCTACCCATAAATCTTTTGAGTCTTTTCATGACTAGAGCAATATCATCATCTTCAAGTTCTTCATTTGAGGAGGGGCTTTCTTCTTCTATCTCTTCTTTTTGTTTCTTTAATTCTGCTGCAGCTTTGAAGGCTATTGATTTTTTCTTTTTATTATTGTTCTCGCTGCGGTGTTGCATTGTAAGCTCATATGTGATTAATAATTCAAGAAGCTCATCCAATTGTAGCGTGTTTAGATCCTTTGCCTCTTGAATAGCAGTGACCTTCGGATCCTATTTATCCGGTAGTGATCTTAAATTTTTTTGCACAAGGTCTGCATTTGAATAAATCTTGCCAAGACTCTTTAAACCATTAATAATATATGTAAATCTTGAGAACATGGCAGATATTGTTTCATTGGGCTCCATCTTAAATAATTCATAACTATGTACAAGAATATTGATTTTTGAAGTCTTAACTTGAGAGGTTCCTTCATGGGTTACTTCAAGTTTATCCAAAATTTCTTTTGCAGACATGCAAGTAGAAATCTAATTAAACTCGTTAGCATCCAAAGTATAATACAAGAGATTCATTGCTTTGACATTCAATTCACCCATCTTCATGTCATATTCATTCCATTCCTCTTCAGGTTTTGGGATGTCTATGCCATCAACCTTTTTTGTGGATGTGTGAGGTTCTTTTAGGATAACTTTTCATAATTGAAAATCTACTGCTTGAATATAAATCTTCATTCGTGCTTTCCAGTAGGCATAATTAGTGCCTATAAAAAATGGAGGTCTATTTGTGGATTGGCCTTCGACCAAAGAGGTACTCATAGTATTTGCCATAGATCTTTTCTTTAGAAAATAGATTACAGAGACACTACTCTGATACTAGTTGTTGTCCAGTTGGCCAACCCAAGAGTGGAGGTAAATTGGGTTTGAAAACTTTTTCCATAAATATGTGCTCTTTAGAAATCTTAGTGTGGTAGTGAGGTGAATTAGGAATTAAATGCAGAAGGAAGAGAAAGAACACAAACAAACAATCACAAATACCATAAATTTTATAATGATTTGGAGCAACCCAGCTCCTACGTCCACTATCCAAGATACCACTTGGAATTTTCACTATATTCACCATGAAATACAACCAGTTTGTTTTAACCCGGGCTCACAAACCAAAACCCAATCTTGGTTTTACTCCGGGATCACCAAGAACCAATATAGTGTTAATTTTTTCTGGCTCACTAACAACCCAAACTTGATTTTCAAGGCTCACCAAAAACTTTAAATAATACCCAAGCGATAGCCCCTGTTGTACTTGGAACAACTCAAACTAAGAGTTACAAAAGAAAGCAACACTAATGACAAACCAAACTTTATCAGATGGTTGTAGTTGATGCTCTTTGAGCAACCTTCTTGATTGCTCCTTTAATGCTCTTTAAGGCTTCCAAGCTTCTCTAATAAATAACTCAAGAGAATGATTGGAGTTTGATGAAGTCTTGAGTTCTTCCTTGAATGCTCTCTTTGGATATTCAATGCACTTCTTAAAAAAACTATTCAAAACTCATTCAAATCCATCATTTATAGCTCTCCTAACTGTTCCTAGCTGAAAATAGCCATTGTAGTACCTTGGGAGTCGAAATATAGCCGTTGGAGTACTTTTTGGATTCAAAAAATCAATTCTGGAACTAGTCATTATGCTTCAGAAAACTGGGATTTGAGTAAGCTCGGATTCTCAGACATGTTAAATCTACACTCTGGTCGAGTCGACTCTTCTCAATCGAGTCAGCTTGCCTGATTAGTTTTCTCAAAACTAAAATTTCAATCACTCTGGAAGAGTCAGCTTGGTTGCTCAATGAGTCGGCTCGGATGATTGGTTTTAGAAAACTGAACTTTGGATACTCTAGATGAGTCGGCTCTAGCTTCATCAAGTCGGCTCGGTTGTCTGTGTACCTAAAACCTTTGTGCCATGCCAAAATAATGAGTCGGCTCTATCCTTTGAGTAGGCTCGAGTGATCTTTATCCAAAAGCTGCCAAACTTTTCCAGATTTCTTCCAAAGACTTTCCAACTTCTTCTAAATCTAATCTAAGTAATTTAAACTTAAGAATTACATAAAATTGGCCCTTTTTTACAGGAATACATAAATAATTTTTTTGGGCTCTTCAATATATGAATATTTTCACAAAGAAACTTGATATATTACAACAATTTTAGAGTTGTAGGAGGAATGGCTGTGCATTTGAATCATCCTACAAAAACTTCTAAAATAGTTGAAAAGAGTTAGTATCAAATATATGCTCCAATATTTTGTTATCATCAAAATCATTCCAAGGGTCAACAAGGTTGGTTTGTAAGGGAGGTGGATATGATGCTTGCTAAACCTTATCTTCAAATAATGGGCTATAGTTAATTAAAGAAGGTTGATAATGGGGATAGGGCTGATCATAATAGGGTGTATCTATGAACAAAGATCCTTGGGTTGCCGGGATAACCACTAGGTGTGTTGCCATGAAATGTCTGGTTGAGCCCCCTAACCTGAATTATAAGCATTAAAGTATAGATTATCTCTTGAGTTGTAGGCCAATTGGGTTTGATCTTGATAGACTTAGTCATACCTAAACTCAAAATGTTGGTACATGGTTAGGCACTCACTCTTAAAGTAAGTGGGACTCGAATAAAGTTGGTATGCTGGGAGAAAGGGTACTTTACTATAAGGATTCATTCTCGTGGCTCTGATTTAGTCTATCAGATTATTCTGATCATTCAGAATGCAATCAAAGTTTTAGATCAGAGTAATCCTTATTTATTTATATATATATTGTTGCCTAGTTGGCCAACCCAAGAGGGGGGGTGAATTGGATTTGAAAACTTTTTCACAAATATGTGCCTTTTGAAATCTTTGTGTGGTGAGTAAAGTGCAAGAGGTATTGTGTGCGGAAGCTAATAAGTATGCAAAGATGAAAACAATCATAAACATCATAATTTATAGTGGTTCAGAGTAACCCAACTCCTACATCTACTATCCAAGATATTGCTTGGAATTTCCACTATATGCACCCTCGAAATACAGTAGGATTATTTTCACGGGCTCACAATCCAAAATCCAAACTTGGTTTTAAATCGGGATCACCAAAAACTCAATATACTATTAGTTTTTTCGAGCTCACTAACAACCCACTCTTGATTTTCAAAGGCTCACCAAGAACCTTTACAAACCCAAGTTACAGTCCCTGCTGTACTTGGAACAACTTAAATTAAGAGTTTAAAAAATAGAGCAACTCTATAACAAACCGAACATTATCGAGTGGTTGCAGTTGTAGCTCTTGAGAAGCCCTCTTGATTGCTCTTTAAATGCTCTTCAAGACTTCAAGATTCTTCAATAAATACCTCAAGAATCAGATGAAAGTTTGGTGCAGTCTTGAGTGCTTCCTTGAATGCTCTCTTGAGTGTTCTCTCAAATATTCATTAAAAGCTCACTAACCTCTTGAAAAGTTGCTCAAATCCTTTATATATAATGTTTTGAATTGAATCCAAGTGAATATAACCATTGTAGGCCATTGGGATTTGAAAAATGAATGTTGGAACACTTTTTAGATTCAAAAAGAGAGTTCTGGAACTAGCCGTTACATGCCTGGAACAGTCATTTGAGTCGGCTCGGATGGGTCAAGTCGTCTTGGATGGGTCGAGTCAGCTCGGTTCCTCAATTGAGTCGGCTCTTCAGTCTTGAGTCAGCTCAGATTCATAAAACTGTTGAATCTTCACTCTGGATGAGTCGGCTCTTCTAAATCGAGTAGGCTCAGATTTTCATAACTTATTTTACACACTCTAGAGGAGTTGGCACTTCTCAGTCGAGTCGGTTCGGATTCCAACATGCCAGAAAGCTTGGTGCCATGCCATGGATTGAGTCGACTCTTCTACTTTGAGTTAGCTCGAGTAACTTTTGCCAAAAATTTTCCAAACTTCTCTAGATTGCTTCCAAAAGTTTCCAACCAACTTTCAAGGCTTTTTGACTTCTTCAAAGCCTATTCTAAGAAATTTAAACTTACAAAATACAAGGAATCGGCTCACTTTAGTGAATACATTTGTGATTTTGCTTTGGGCTCTATACATCATGAAATTTTTCATAAAATAAAATTGACATACATCAATAAAATCAAAATTGTAGGAAGAGTGATTGTTCATTCAAATCATCCTACAAAAACTTACAAAAATACTTGAGAATTGTTAGTAATCAAATGCATGCTCTAATATTTTGTTATTATCAAAATCATTCCAAGGGTCAACAATCTCCCCCTTTTTGATGATGACAAAACACTGAGCATGGAAAAACTTTATAGTTAGAGTATATGAATAATTAAATGTATCAATGTAACTGTGTATGATTAAAATTGATGTATATCCATATATATCAATATGTATCAAGAATGTATTAGATAGTATCAAAGCTTATCAAACATATTAGAGCTCATGAGAAATGTCAGAGCTTTTGTAGTAGATCCAATAGGTATGAGAGTTAACAATTATTAAAAGCTTTTTTTTCTTAAAATGAATTTAGATCAACAATATATCAAGACTATCAGTATGTATCAGAGCTATTGAAGGCAATATAGAAAAATGTCTTAGAGCTAATATTGGTACCAAAATATGTCAAGGCTAATTTCCAAATTTTAGAGATGTATCAAGGTTAATTCAAATGTATCAGAGCTAAGCTCAAAAGCATCCAAATGTATCAGAGCTATTCCATATTCAAATATATCAGAGCTTCAAAAATTTAGAGATGTATCAAGGTTAATTCAAATGTATCAGAGCTAGGTTCAAAAGCATTCAAATGTATCAGAGATATTAAAGTTATATGAATCAGAGGTATTAAAATGATTTCTTCCCATTTTCCATGCACATCATTAATATCATTGCCCCTTTTTGTCATTAATCAAAAAGGATTATTTTTGAAAAAAAGTCTTTATATTTCTCAACAACACTCCCCCTTAATATTAAATTTTGAAATAGAATTAGAACATTAAGAAGATTTAAGATAATTTCACCTTCTAATAGAATTTTTCAAATTGAAACTCTTCATTAAAATTTTCTTGAAGTGTTATTCCATTTTTTGAGATTTAATTAAAGAGATCATGCATAGAAACAAGAAAGTAATGTACACAATGATTTGAAAATAGACATTTCATTACTTTTGATAAGAGGTACAATGCATCAAAATGTACTACAAGATACATCCAATAAGCGGAAACAACAACAAAAATATATGAGTACTACTCTTCTTCTTTACTAGAAGAAGAACCTATCTCTAGTATAGTGGAAGAGGTCATAATCTTCAATGGCTTGAACCTAAGATCTCTAGATCTAGTCCTTGTGGGAACCTTTGGTACTTTGAATTTTTGTTTTGGCCTAGATTTGGGTTTTGTGCTAATAGGTACAGGCTCAGTTTTAGTATCAAAAGGTATGCTAGGCTCAGCTGTAGATGGTGGAGGCTGTGAAGCAAGTGGCGATGGCTCTCTGGCAAAAGGAGGAGGTGGAGACTGAGTAGGTGGCAGCCTAGAAGTTGATGCTCTAGAAGCCTCAACTGTAGATGACAATCTCAACAAGAATACCCAAATTGTGTAGCAAGTCAGTCTGCTGGGTACCAAAAGCATCTGCAGCTCCTCTGAGTCATCCAAAGTCTAAACGTAGGTCTCTAATATCTGCATGAACATCATCATGCGCCTGCTAACGTGCCTCTGCTGACCCCATCCTCAAAGTGAGCACTCTCATCTCTCCCCTGAACTCCTAGAGCCCTTGATCCACAGTCTGATGTAACTCATCAAACATGGATCTTAAGGTGCCTGTTAGTGTGTCAGTGAAGCGAGTGAGCTGCTCAGAAATGTCAAAGTGGGTGGTAGTCGATGCTGTAGGTGCTGATGGAGCAACTGAAGGTCCTGGTGGAGTCTTAGGACTACCAGGCTATCTCTATGACTGTCTCTGCTCCTCAGTCTCATCATCACCATCATCCCTATCAATAGCAGCAGTCCCAGCCAACTGTGCAGTCTCATCATCATCAGAGTTTGAGTCTGTGTCATGAGCCACTCTCTGTCCAGACATCTTTTTCATCCAAACCCCTTCTACTTGGTGATAACCCATCCGATGGAGGGACTTCACCGAGTATTTGTGTGGTGTAGTGGACAACCGTCCTCACTAGTAAATCAATCCCAGACTCCTGAAAGAGTAAGGTGAACACCATGCCATAGGGTAGGCAGGACTTCACCCTCCTCGTAGCCTCTTTCATCTGAACAAGCATGATAAAAGGAAGATTGAGGGCCTCCCCCTTAATCAAGCATCTCATAAATACTAGATCATGCTCGCTCACCCAGTCAAATCGGCCTATTCTTGGAAAAAATATCCGACTGATCATGTTGTGCAATAATCTCATCTCCAAAGATAGCGTATTTGCATGAACATTGCAAATTTCATCCACATTCCTTCTTTCAAAATTTGTTCTAAGTGTTTTCTTTTTATCCTTTAAAACCAAGTGATGTAGTCCCTCTATGGGCATCTGTAATACTCTTCCAAGTTTGTCCTCATCAACAATCATCCGAACACCCTTGATAGTAGACTCTATCTGATACTCTCCCAAAGATAGATTTTCAAAGAAGCTCCTCACCAGATTAGGATATGTGAGAGTATCCAATGAACAGAAATAACTCCAACCCTGATTGTTTATCCAATATCCTATCCTCAGCCCTAATTCTTCAAGAAATGAAAAGTCTATTCTTCTTCCACTGGTAACAAGGCGATTGGCCATGGAGATTACCTTTCTGGGTGGTTTGGATCAACGCGCCTCGACCTCTTTCGAACAGCCATTCTCAGTGCCATAGGTAGGAATCAAAAGTGGGAGAAGGGTTTGAAGGAATCTAAGGTGGGGTAGAAGTGGTTTTAAGTTTTGGAGAGGATTTTCTATTCCATGGCTAGGATTTGAAAGATCAGGCATGTGCCCTAGATTTCGGGTCCTATGGGTTATATATAAAAATAGTCACCTCGATAACTGAGTCGGCTCGACCTAAGCATTTCTACTCGAGTCGACTTGAACCAAAACTCTCAAAAAGGTTCTAAAAAGCTTTAAAAAGTTTTCTAATGAAAGTACACTAGGTAAGGTAGTCATTCTCCTTAAATTGATGAAGGAGATTTTCTAGATAATTTTCCTTAATTTAGAAGAAATTAGGTCAAAAATTCTATAACGGGTCACATAAACCAAATTCTCCTCTAATCATTTGAAATCTTTCTTTATTAAGTGGCTTAGTAAAGATGTCAGCAAGTTGATTTTCTGTTGAAATAAATTCAAGTTCAATAGTTTCATTTTGTACATGATCCCTAATAAAGTGATGTCTAATTTCTATATGTTTTGTTCTTGAATGCTGAATTGGATTCTTTGTCAGATTAATAGAACTTGTATTATCACATTTGATAGGAATTTTTGTTTGAATAATACCAAAGTCTTCTAGTTATTGCTTAATCCAAAGTACTTGTGCACAACAACTCCCTACAGCTATGTACTTTACTTCAGCAATAGACAGTGCTACAAAGTTTTGTTTCTTACAGTGCCTGAAATTAAGTTCAACCCTAGAAATTGATAAGTATCGTAGTGCTTTTTCTATCAATTTTACATCCACCATAATTAGCATCAGAAAATTTAATTAAATTCAATGAAGATTGCTTAGAATACCATAGACCAAGATTACTTGTTCCTTTTAGATATTTTATAATTCTTTTAACAGCAAGTATATGTGATTTCTTTAGGATTTGATTGAAATCTAGCACATATACATACACTGAACAAGATATCAGGTCTACTAGCAGTTAAATACAACAGTGATCCGATCATACCTTGATAAAGCTTTTGATCAATGTTGTGGCCATCTTCATGTTTGTATAGTCTGCAGGATGGGCTCATGGGTCTGCTTATTTTCTTAGATGATTCCATACCAAACTTCTTAATAATTTCCTTGATATACTTTGCTTGGTTAATGAAAATTCCTTCCTTTGTTTGCTTAATTTGGAGTCCGAGAAAGTAGGTCGGTTCACCCATCAAGCTCATCTCAAATTCGCCCTGCATAAGCTCAGCAAATTCTCTACATAACTCTATATAACTAACATATCATTTTCTTTCTTCTTAATAAATAATGTTATGTCTACATTGCCTCTAACAAAATTATTTTCAAGCAAGAATTTGCTTAATCTATCATACCATGCTCTAGGTGCCTGTTTTAATCCATACAATGCTTTGTTAAGTTTGAAAACATGATTTGGAAAAGCATGATTTTTAAAACCTGGTGGTTGTTTTACAAAAACTTCTTCTAAAATAAAATCATTAACAAATGCACTTTTTACATCCATTTAAAATGATTTGAAATTCATGTAGCCAGCAAATACAAGTAATAATCTAATGGCTTCTAGTGGTGCGGGCACCAGGATCAGACAAAGATTACTGGGTCCAATCTGGTTTGCTGATTAGGATTTCTGAGTCCTGTAGTCCTTTGTAATGTGTCACTTGAGTCTTGTAATATAAGTGAGCCAATTGAGTCCTGTAATAAAGTGGGACATGTGAGTCCAGTTGAGTTTTGTCCTAAGTCAAGAGTCTTGTAATGTCACTCAAGCCAAGAGAAGAGTCATCAGGCTAGAAGATTCACCAGGCCCCCTCACTAGAGCAGAGCATCAAACATCTGGATCCCTACCCAGGCCTTCCCCAGCAAGGTGCCCTAATAGTGGGCCTTTTCATGCCGCCTAGCCCAAGGATGGGCGCCCCTTCTAGTTTGTGCCATTCCCCAGCCCAGCACCCTTCCTAGTCCACACTAACAGGCACCCTCAAGCCCATCAGCACCCCCAAAACCATCAAGGTTGGCGCCCTTTCTCCAAGCCCTTGGTGCACCAGATTTTCATTATGGCACCCCCCCAACCCAAGTCCTCCAAAGCTGGTGCCCCAGCCCAAGAAGAAGCCTGTAGTTGACCAAGTCCACCAGGGTTGCTTGGCCCTCAAGTCATGTATTCCCAGTCTGTATTGGAGTCCAGGAACCTAGGTGAATCTATAAATACCCACCCCTCCCCTCTTGTAAAATTAACTTTGCTTATGAAATAAAATATTGAGAGAATTCTGTGTAATTATTGTTCCTCCAATTGGAGTGGGTGTGAGACCCGAGTGCTTTCTTATTCTTGTGTGAAAATCCTATCCCTAGATTCTCCATCCCAACCATCAAACCCTAGCCGCCCTAGCCTTCTTTCATCAAACCCTAAGATGCCCAAACACCAAACCCTTGGCCACCACCCATCTCCCTTCTTCCATTAAACTCGCCAACCCTAATTCCATCCTAACCTTGGCCGCCCCTTCCACCTCCCTTCCAGGCAATCCCAGGCCTCCAGGCCACCCCTCCCTCCAACCCCTCCAAGCATCCTACCTGCTGCCAGGCTGACCTCCAAGCAAGCCAGGCATCCTCCTCCCCAAGCAGGCCACCAGCCACTTCTTTCTCCCCCTCTTACCTTTCTTACAATTTCTTTTTGAGTTCATATTTTTTTTATTACCTATTGACCTAACCCATGACGTGTGCAGGATCATTCTGGTGAACACCTCCAAGGAAGAGGCCCTCCTTGCCTACTAGACCGACTGAAGAAAAGCTAGCTGATCTGCGGGATAGAAGGCTGATCATCCAGGCACCAATCTGGAGTGTTAAGCGACCCTGTCTACGGCAAGATCAACCATCGTTGCCAGGTAAACACCCAACCCCTCTCCTAAGTTCTGATTTTTTGAAGGTACGCTATCCTAATCAAGGGTTTCTCAACCCTTGAGGTCCTATCTTTTATTACTCTGTATGATTCTAACTATGGGTATAGTAGACTTGTCGTTACATATTTTTCTGCTGAACTTTGAAATTTTTCGAGATTTTAACCTCAGATTTAAGTTCAAAAAAAATCCAAAAAAAAATAGTTTACTATTATTTTCTACATACATATCATCCCTAGAGTCATCCTACATCAGTTTGGTATCAGAGCAGGTTTAGGACATCTTGCATCATCAAAAACACAAACTAAAACCCTAAATAGAATTTTTGTATCTTGTCTTCCGTACTAGGGGTCCGAGATTAGGTCTGTTTCACCACCTTAGGCATACTATTTTTTTTTTGAAATTTGCATTGATAATACTTTGATTAGTTTTCTAAATTACTATGATTTTTGTTAGATTTTACAGAACCAAAGAATATAAGAAAATTCTGCATCCTAGAAACCTTAGCACAGTATTCTATTTTTCTGAGTTTCCTGCACCTGGTTAGAAACCCTAGGTATTGCATCATCATACTATTTTTACTATACAGGAAATTTGGTAGGAATCATCTTCACACGTAACCCTTCTGTTTGTAGATTTTTTAGATTTTTCCTGTTCTGAAATCGATGCTAAACCCTGCATCAAAATAGAACCCAAAACTTCAATTTATGCTAATTATGCATGCTTGACTTGACTAAACCTAATCAACTACCAAACCCTGCCCAACCCATGCCAATTTTGATTGATCACTTAACCAACTTTAAATTAAGTTGCCATCTCATAAAAAGACCAAAAAGAATATCTTATTTTCTATTATTAGATTGCATTAGGGTTTCATTGAGTGTGCATCATTTGCATCTAACCTAATCTTAAGGACAATTTTCTCTATCAAATCAGGGTAGGATTTCATCACTTGTCCTGGGTCCAAAACAACCACCTTTGCATACATACCTAAGCCTAATTAAAATTAACTAGCAACTTAATTGATTTAGGGATACCAACAGGTCGGGTCCGAGTTTAGTGAAGGAACTAGTGCACTCAACCCTCCACTTATTACTAAAAACTGGTGTCTAAGGCTAGAGGTCCAGAGGCAAACGCCCTAAGCGGACTGGTGGTTACTTAATTAAGACCCTGTGACAAGCAGGGAGAGCCTCCCACCATCCCACCTCTAACGTAGCTAGTGAAAGGACTAAGTGTTGAGTTGGGAGTAAGTTGAGTTAACTCATCTGATTTTGGCTCCAGGTCTAGCAAACTCTAGAACGTGTTAACCCTTGTGTGCTTGATTGCATCATAATCCTATGTTTGATTAAGTGCATGACCACTAGGTCAAGAGTCTAGTACCATCGGTCTAAACCCCAATCCAGTTCAACCATGGAGCCCAACCTAGAGACTTTCATGAGGACCATTACTGAACAACTAGCCCAAATGAATAATAGGTTTGACCAAGTAAAGAACCGATTAAGAATCCTAGAGCGAACCCAAGAGTTCAACACCGAACCCGAAACTGAGTCACCATTTTCCATGCCACCTAATCTAGGAGAGACCAACCCCATGACCCATTTTTGGAGCCTAACCCTAGGAGAGCCCAATGCCATGACCCATTCCAGGAGCCCCACCCTAGAAGGCCCAATCATAAACCCCAAGACCAGGATGAAAGAATTATGAGGAACATCAGGCAAGACTCACCCACCTTTGATGGAACCCTAGATCCTAAGACCTACATAGATTGGGAAGGAGGCATGGAATAATATTTTGAATGGTATGAGTTGAGTGAGGAGAGGAGGTGTAGATTTGCCAAACTAAGATTAACCAGCTAGGCTAGATTATACTGGGGAAACGTAGAGTGCCTAACCGGACAATGAAACAAAGCTCCCATAGATACCTGGATGGCCATGAAGCTAAAACTTAGGGAAAAATAAATTCCCCCATCCTACCAACAGAGACTCCTAGACCAATGGCAAAGATTAAGTCAAGGAAGTAGGTCCGTGTCAGAATACATAGCTAAGTTTGATGAGTGTGCCATAAGGTGTTGCATAGACGAGTATAAATTAGTGACCCTATCTAGGTTTAAGGCTGGCCTTCATGAAGACATCCAGAGAGAGCTGTATTTGAGGGAAGTCGATGCTCTAGAGCAAGCCTACTAGATAGCCAAAAATTATGAGAGATTCTAGAGAGCACCTATAGCCCGTTGACCTGAGTTCATTAGGCCTAGTGCCCCTAGTTCTAGACCAAACCCTAGCCCAGCATACCCAGGCCGACCAAACCCTAGTTCAACATACCCAGGCCGACCAAACCCTAACCCAAATCGACCCAACCCTAACCCGAATCATCCCAACCCTAACCCAAATCATCCCAACCCTAACCCGAGTCAACCCAGTTCTAGCAACTCAGTACTCTTTAGGGATAATAAGGGTAAGGCACCTGAAACCCAGAAAAATTCGAGTCCCAACCCAAATGCCTATTTTAGATGTCGTTAGATGGGACATTTTGCTAGCCAATGCCCAACCAAATCCCTGCACATAGGTGAATTAGAGGAAGAAGAGCCTGAACCCAGTGAAGAAATTGGAGAGAAAATCTATGAAGCTGAGGAGAACTTGATAGATGAATATGAAGGAGATGAAGAGGTTGTTGACCAGTTTGACTAGTTAGGGGTAGTTAGGTGCATCCTAGCCCAGACTAAGACACAAGAAGATTGGCGTAGGACCAACAACTTACAAATTTTTGTGAAATTAGGAGATAAGGTGTGCAAAATTATCATAGATAGTAGGAGCTGTGTGAATGCCATCTTACTCAAGGCAGTCAAAACCTTAGGCTTGAGCCCAATTCCCCATCCCAGCCCCTATAAGGTTTCCTGGATAGACTCAACATCCATACCCATTAAGTCTAGATGCCAAATCTAGATCCAGCTTCAGTCTTACCAGGATAAGATGTGGTGTGATGTTGTACCCATGGGAGTTAGTAGCATAATTCTAGGTAGGCCTTGGCTTTATGACCATGATGCTATCTTGTACGGCCGACTAAATTCATGCTCATTTAATTTTCATGGGATGAAGATTACGATTAACCCAACCCCACCTAAGGACAAAGTCAAGAGAGGATCTAGCTCATTGAAAGAAAAAAAATCTGGAGTCAATTTAATTACTGCTAAGGAGCCAGAGAAGGAAATTTCTGAGGGGACTACAGTTTAGATAATAGCTACTAAAGAAGTACCTAATCAAATCCATAAAGAGTACCCTTAAGAGGTTAAGGAAATCTTAGGCGAATTTGAAGATGTATTTCCTGAAAAATTACCTGACCAGTTACCACCACTAAGGGACATCCAGCATGCCATAGACTTAGTCCCAGGAGCCACCTTACCCAACCTGTCCAACTATAGGATGAACCCAACTGAACATCTATAGCTACAGAAATAGGTAGGAGAACTCCTTAGAAAAGGGTTTATTAGGAAAAGCTTAAGTCCTTGTGCCGTACCAGCCCTATTAACCCCTAAGAAAGATGGCACGTGGAGAATGTGTGTTGATAGTCATGCCATAAACAAGATTACTATAAAATATAGGTTTTCCATCCCCCGCTTAGAAGATATGTTAGATATGATGGCCGGTGCAACCATCTTCTCAAAGATTGACCTTAAGAGTTGCTATCATCATGTTAGAATTAGACTTGGGAATGAGTAGAAAACTGCATTCAAAACTAAGGATGGTCTTTATGAATGGGTAGTCATGCCATTTGGGTTGTCCAATGCCCCTAGCACCTTTATGAGAATCATGACCCAAGTCCTAAGGATGTTCATAGGAAAATTCGTAGTGGTTTATTTTGAAGACATCCTGATCTATAGTAGGACTAAGGAAGACCACCTAGATCATCTGAGACAAGTCTGTTAAACCCTTAGGAAGGAGAATCTCTATTTTAATCTGAAGAAGTGTGATTTCTTGACCCATAGAGTCATCTTCCAAGGATTTGTGGTGACCCCCGAAGGAGTGCCAGCTGACCTTGAGAAGATTAGATCCATAGTTAAGTGGCTAGTGCCTACTAGTGTCTATGATGTGCATAGTTTCCATGGTCTAGCCACCTTCTATAGGAGATTTATCCGAGGATTTAGCACCATTGTAGCACCCATCACCGACTACATTAAGATGAAAAATTTTGAGTGGACCAAAGCTACTGATAGAGCCTTCCAAGAGATTAAGGATAAGATGATGCAAGCACCCATCCTGAGGTTACCTAATTTTTTCAAAGTCTTTGAGGTAGCTTGTGATGCTTCGAGAGTAGGCATAGGAGGAGTTTTGAGCCAAGAGAGTCACCCAATAGCCTTCTTTAGTGAAAAACTCAATGAGGCTAAGCTTAAGCACTCAACCTATGACAAGAAATTCTATGCGATAGTACAAGCCCTTAAATACTAGAGACATTATCTTCTACCCCAGGAGTTTATCCTTTACTCTGACCATAAAGCACTCCGATTCCTAAACTCCCAGAAAAAGTTGAACCCTAGGCACGCCAAGTGGGTAGAGTATATCCAAGCCTATACCTTTATGCTAAAACATCAGGCTGGAACTGAAAATAAGGTAGCTAATACCCTTAGCCACCGACCTTACTTTTGAACTCTGTTAGGACTAAAGTCATTAGATTTGACTGATTGAAGGAAGAATATAAAACTTGTCTAGACTTTAGTGAAAATTTCCAAACCATTAGCCAAGGAACATCTAGTTCCCATAGCGAGTACACCCTCTAAGATGGTTACCTTTTTAGAAACAATAGATTGTGTATTCCTAGGACCTCACTTAGAGAATTCTTAATTTGGGAAACCCATGCAGGAGGTCTAGCTGGTCACTTTGGTAGAAACAAAACCATTTTAGCTATAGAGGACCAGTTCATTTGGCCTAGTTTGAAAAAAAGTGTTGCCCACATAGTGTCCAGGTGTCGAACTTGTGCTATTGCTAAGCAGTAGAAGCAAAACACTGGTTTATACACCCCTTTACCTGTACCAGATCACCCATGACAAGACCTTAGCATGGACTTTGTACTAGAACTACCTAAGACCTTGAGAAAACATGACTCCATCTGTGTAGTGGTCGATAGGTTTTCGAAAATAGCCCATTTTATACCCTGCTCTCAGACCTTTGATTCCTCCAAGGTAGCCCGACTCTTCATTGATCATGTGGTTAGGTTACATGGCCTTCCTAAAACCATAGTGTCTAATAGGGATGTCCGTTTCACCAGTTATTTCTGGAAGACCCTTTGGTACTTGTTAGGAGCCAAACTTAAGTTTTCCATCACCTACCACCCTCAAGTCGATGGCCAAATCAAGGTAGTAAATCAAAGCTTAGGAAACCTACTGAGATGCCTTGTAGGTGAGAACACCGGGAATTGGGACCTTCTTTTATCCAGAGTCAAATTTGCCTATAATAGTTCAGTCAATAGGTCCATAAGTAAGAGCCATTTGAGGTTGTCCATGGTTACAAACCTAACAAACCTCTTGACCTAATCCCCTTAACCTTGCATGCACGAATCTCTGAGTCAGCTGAGTCATTTGCACAGCATGTTAGGGATCTGCATAAGAAAATTAGTCAAAAGATTAACATAAGTAATGAACTCTATAAAAATTTGGCTAATTCTCGAAAAAGAGCTAAAAAATTTTCTGCAGGAGATTATGTAATGATCAGGCTTAGGCCTGAATGGTTCCCTCTAGAGACCGTAAAAAAACTACATGCTTATGGAGCTGGACCCTTCAAAATAATAAAGAGAGTTGGATCCAATGCCTATGTGCTCAAGTTACCACCTGGTGGGGACACCAGAGGCATCAAAATAAGACAAAGGCTTTCCAACCCTCTGTGGATTACTTGGTAACATTTGAGTCCATTTGTAATAAGGGCTTAGCCTAATTAAGTTGTCATTTGAGTCCTGTACCAGTCAGCTCATGTTAAGCTAGTTTTTTTTCTGAGTCCTGTATATAGCATTTGATCCATACCATTAGAATTTTGGATCAGTCAATCAAGTCAGCTCATGTTAAGCTAATCATATTTCGAGTCTTGTAATCATGTCCAGTTATATTGAGTCTATTTAAGTCAAGCCCAGTCAAAGAAGACTCAAGCATGTGAAGGATACCACCCAGCATGCCATCTCAGCAGCTGCATGGAGCCAATCACACCTTGGATTGTGCCACCTAGGATTACTTGGAGGATCATGAAGTTGGCCCATGCATGAGGAGTTGATGACCATACGCCAGCACACCCCTTCCACACCCTAAGCACACCAACTCCACATGCCAGCATGACAAAAAGGAAAGTCAAAACAGATAAACATGAATCCCCTGATTCATGCTAGCTTGCTTAGGAAAGAAGTGGTACCCCGCCTTTGGATGTCCACACCTACCTTGTTTGGAGGAATTTTGTGTGGCATGAGAGTATTTTCTTCCATGTATTTAGCCCCACACTTTAGGAAGAAAGTGATCAAATCTTATTTTCCTTATTTTCTTTTGCTTGGGCCCTAAGTATCATGACTCTATATAAGGGACCCCTTGTATGAAGATTTAATAACTTTTATTCATTAAATATAATTGATTACTTCCAATTGCTATGTGCCACCTGCTGTGTGATAAGGGGATTCTGTGTGAGCCCCTCCTTCTTCCTAGTGTTCTGCGCCCTGTCTCCAGTTGCCATCCAGCTCTCCAAACCCTGGCTACCCAACCTTAAAATATTCTTCCCCTTGTTGCTTTCCCTTTACTACTTCATCCTTTCTTTGTTTCCTCACCCCTAAAAGGTTGTTTGCAGGTCCCTCGGCTTCTATGAATCCAACGACTCCAGCCGTGCCGCAATCGAATCACCAAGCAGAAAGCTGGGAATCTACGAGTCTCTGGCTTGATTTTCTAGGCCGCATCCGGGAGTGAGAGCGACCCCTTCACATATGATCGGCATCGGGTGCATCAACCGTTATCAGGTACACCCCCTCTGCCTGCTAGATGCTTTATTGAAGATGAACTAGCCCAACCGAGACTTCTCAGCCTCAGTGGTCCACTTTTTATTGCCTTTAGGTCCTATTATGCATGCTTTTGCTTCTTAAATTTCATATAGAACTCTTTACATCTTTACTTAGTCTGTTCTTCAGGATTAATCATACAACTTAAAACTAAAATACAAAAAAATACTTGCATGCATATATAGGTTCCGCATCATTTGGTATCAGAGCCTGTTTGGGCTCAGTTCTCTTTGGATATTCGGATTGGGTGCTTCACCATGGCCGTCCGGTCATAGGAGATTAGTAGAGCTTCAAAATCCTCTTTCTCAATCAACGGGATCTCCTATGGTAGTAGGGGTGCCACTGTGAATTGACCCGTGAAGAAGAACACAAAGGGTTCCATTAGGGTTTTTTTATTTTCAGCCTTTTCAAATATATCCTATTTTTTTAATTGTTTTGGCTTGCCTAGAATTCAAAAAATTCTGAATTTTATTTTTCTAGATTCCTCATAATTCAAAGTATTTTTAAGAATTTTCTCAAGAATTATTTCAGCCTGTGAATTTTCTCCCAGCCGAAACACTACCTAAGAACAATTCTACTCTATTTTGGCAGCAAAGCCGATTTCGGAAAGTTCAGGTTTCTTTTAGAATAATATTTGCATATTTTTAATTTTAGCATATTTCCTGTATATTAGATCATAATCTACAATTATCTTCTATTTAAGAAAAAATTCCAAAAAAAAAAATTATATATATTCAAAAAATACCAAAATATCTAAACCCTAATTTGCATCTTCATCTGCCTGCCATTATTGCATAAACTTGCTTTAAGGGCACTTTCTTTATGTCAGATAAGGGGAGGAGTTAATAACCTCTCCTTAGCCCAAAACCACATCCCTTGCATTCGGTCCCAAGCCTAATTTAAAATTAACTAGACTTAATTTGCCCTAGTGGGCTAGGGACACCCATCGGTCAGGTTCAATCTTTGTGGGACGACTAGTGCACCCAATTCATTTCCTATTACTGGATACTGGTATCTAGGCAAGAGGTACAGTGTCAAACGACCTAAGTGGATCAGTGGTTCCTTAATTGGGTCCCTGCGAGAGCAGGGGGCCTCCCACCATCCCACCTCTTACCTGGCCAGATTGAAGGATTAGGATTTGAGTCTTGTGTAATTTGAGTCAACCCATTCTGATTGGGCTCTAGGTCTAGGCAGCTATAGTCGAGTCAGTGTTGAGTCTTGCATGAGCACTAGATCAAGGGCATCATATCATCCACCATCTTCACCTTTGGCTAAACCCATGGATAAGCTAGAAGCCAAGATTCAAGCCCTTGTAGACCAAATAGCCCAGATGAACCATAAGTTTGACCAAATGGAGAATATGATTGGAACCCTAAAGAAAACCCGTAGGACCCAGACTAGATCCAAACCTGAGCCACCTTTACCCACACTACCCAAATTATATGAACATAGATCCTATGCACCCACTTGCTATAAGCCTAGTATACCCACAACCTATAGATCTTATGACTCCAAATCCTATGACTCTAGAACCTATGAGCCCATATCCCACGAGCCCAGTAGACCCAAGACCCATAAAGCTGAACCCAAATCTTTTGACCCCAGATCCTATAATCCCAGGATCCATAGATCTGTGCCCTTGTCCTATGAGCCCAAGGAGCCCATAACTCCCAAGTATCAGCCTAGTACTAGTCAGGTTTTCCCTAGTCAACTTGAACCCCATAGGATTAGTACCCCTAAATATGAGCCTAGTAGTAAGCCACTACCCCTTAGGCAACCTGAACCTACTAGGATTAGTGCCCATAATCGGAGACCAGGACCTAGTCAATTTTCTCTTAACCGACCTTCCACTACCATCCCTTTGATTCACAAGGTTTACATTTAAGTGAAAGTGTATGAAGCTGATGTGAGCTTAGTGGATGAGTATGAGGGAGAAGAAAAGACACCTCCAGAAGATCTAGAATTAGTTGACCACATAGGTACCCAGGTAGAAGTCAATCTAGAGTTAGTTGACCCTGACTAAACCCAGCCTAAAGTTGTAGTGGAAGAACAATTAGAGGAAGAGAACCCAAAGAATGTTGCTAGAACCTTACCTGAGGAAACTATAGAGGAGAGCTAAATTTTAGAGTCTAGTCCTAAAATACAGGAACCAGAAGAATTTATTAAGGACCTGATCTCTTTGAATCAGCATCCCCAGGATGAGCCTCCTCCTATAGTTTCCATTAAGGACCTCTTCCCTGAGATTAGTAACCCAACCTTCCATTACGCAAACCCTGTAGATATACCTTAACCTCGTAAGGTTAGCCTCATTAGTCTAGAATTAGTTCCTGACACCCCTTCTTTTATCCTACTGTATCCAACTAACCCTGAACCTTTTTCCCTACCCTACCAGACTAATTCTGAACCCACTTCCTATTTTCTGCCCTTTCCAGACACCTCCAGCATTTCTAGGATCATTAGATTGTATTTAGTTGAGATTAGCATATTGCATGCATTCATTACGCATGTTAGGTTTGCATTATACTTCTGGCATACCCTATGGAATTTGCTAGGAGCCCATTGTAAGTTTTCATGTGAATGTCAAGATAGGACCAAACCTAGAGAACCTATGATCTGTTAGGTTTAGGACCAAAGAGTTTAATAAAAATTTCTTCAATAGGAATGCATAGTCAAGTCTGTTAGGTGATAGTTTGAGTCCTTTGCATCACCTGTTAGGAGTCTGCATGTGCCCAGCATGTTCACCACCTGCACTAATTTAGAAAGAAACTGCCTAATTCCCAAAGAAGAGCCAAGAAATTTGATGTAGTGGATTCTATCATGGTTAGGCTTAGGCCTAAAAGAAGCTTCATGCTTGCAAAGCCAGACTTTTTAAAGTGATAGAGAAGGTTGGACCAAATGCCTATGTGTCAGATTTGCCTCCGAATTTGGATATTAGTTCTACCTTCAATATCGCAGACCTAGTTGAGTATAGGGAACCGACAGCGATACCCAGTGAGGCCTTCGAACCTACTCCTTCCATTGTGAGTGACCCTAACCTAGAGTGTCCACTAATAAATTTGGCCTGAGAGAGGAGAATGGATCGAGCATATCCTGGACGATCAAGCTATAATGATCCAAGGCCAAGGCTATCAACGCTACCTGGTCCGATGGCAAGGCCAGGCAAAGTCGGACTATTCGTGGATTTCTCTAGAGGACTTGTAGCACCTCAACCTAGACCTTCTCGAGAGATATATGAGATAGCCTAATCTTCACTCGATAGGGTCGAGTTCCTCCCACCCCGGGAGAATTGGTGGGGATACCAGAGGTACCAGAATAAGACAGAGGCTTTCCAACCCTCTATGGATTACTTAGTGGCATTTGAGTCCATTTGTAATAAGGGCTTAGCCTAATTAAGTTATCATTTGAGTCCTGTACCAGTCAGCTCATGTTGACCTAATTTTCTTTCTGAGTCCTGTATATAGCATTTGATTCTTACCATTAGGGTTTTGGATCAATCGATCAAGTCAGCTCATGTTGAGCTAATCATATTCCAAGTCTTGTAATCATGTCCATTTATATTGAGTCTATTTGAGTCAAGCCCAGTCAAAGAAGACTCAAGCATGTGAAGGACACCACCCAGCATACCACCTCAGCAACCGCATGGAGCCCAGTCACACCCTAGATTGCACCACCTAGAATTACTTGGAGGATCATGAAGTTGGCCCATGCATGAGGAGTTGATGACCACACGCCAGCACACCCCTTCCACACCCTAAGCATACCAACTCCACATGCCAGCATGACAAGAAGGAAAGTCAAAACAGATAAACATGAATCCCCTGATTCATGCTAGCTTGCTTAGGAAAGAAGTGGTAACCCCCCCTTTGGATGTCCACACCTACCTTGTTTGGAGGGATTTTGTATGGCATGAGAGTATTTTTTTCCATGTATTTAGCGCCACACTTTAGGAAGAAAGTGGTCAAATCTTATTTTCCTTGTTTCTTTTGCTTGGGCCCTATGTCTCATGACTCTATATAAGGGACCCCTTGTATGAAGATTTAATAACTTTTATTTATGAAATACAATTGATTACTTCCAATTGCTATGTGCTACCTGTTGTGTGCTAAGGGGATTCTGTGTGAGCCCATCCTTCTTCCTGGTGTTCTGCGCCTTGTCTCAGCTACCATCCAGCTCTCCAAATCCTGGCCACCCAACCTCAAAATATTCTTTCCCTTGATATTTTCCCTTTACTACTTTATCATTTTCTTTGTTTCCTCACCCCTGAAAGGTTGTTTGCAGGTCCCTCAGCTTCTATGAATCCAACAACTCTAGCCGTGCCGCAATCGGATCACCGAGCAGAAAGCTGGGAATCCGCGGGTCTCTGGCTTGATTTTCCAGGCTGCATCCGGGAGTGAGAGCGATCCCTTCGCATACGATCGGCATCGGGTGCATCAACCGTTGTCAGGTACACACCCTCTGCCTGCCAAATGCTTTATTGAAGATGAACTAGCCCAACCGAGATTTCTTAACCTCAACGATCCACTTTTTATTGCTTTTTAGGTCTATTGTGCATGCTTTTGCTTCTTATATTTCATATAGAACTCTTTACATCTTTACTTGGTCTGTTCTTTGGGATTAATCATACAACTTAACATTAAAATACAAAAAATACTTGCTTGCATATATAGGTTCCGCATCACCACCCGAGTTAGGTATTAATTCAACCTTCAATATTTCATACCTTGTGGAGTATAGGGAACCAGTAACGATACCCAGTGAACCCTTTGGACCTAACCCTTCCCTGGAGAGTGAGCCCATCCCAGAGTATCCACCCACAAATTGGCCTATTAGAGAGGAAAGGATTGAGTGTATCCTAGATGATCAAGCCATCAGTATCCGGAATAAAGGCTACCAATGGTATTTTGTCTGATGGCAAGGTCGACCAAAATCCTTGGACTCATGAATCACCCAAAAGGATCAGCAACACCTCAACCCAGACATACTAGAGCAGTACGAGAGCAGAGATAATCCTTACTCGACAGGGTCGAGTTCCTCCCACCCCGGGAGAATTGGTGCGGGCACCAGGATCAAATAAAGATTATTAGGACCAATCTGGTTTACTGATTAGGATTTCTGAGTCTTGTAGTCCTTAGTAATGTGTCACTTAAGTCTTGTAATACAAGTGAGCCAATTGAGTCCTGTAATAAAGTGGGACATGTGAGTCCAGTTGAGTCCTTTTAGTCCATTTGAGTTTTGTCCCAAGTCAAAGTTCTATAATGTCACTCAAGTCAAGACGAGAGTCATCATGCTAGAAGATTCACCACGCCCCCTCACCAGAGCAAAGCATCAAACATCTAGATCCCTACCTAGGCCTTCCCTAGCAATGCGCACCAATACTGGGCCTTTTCATGCCGCCTAGCCCAAGGATGGGTGCCCCTTCTAGTTGGCACCATTCCCTAGCCCAGCACCCTTCCCAGTCCAAACTAGCAAGTGCCCTCAAGCCCATCAGCACCCCCAGGCCCATCAAGGTTGGTGCCCCTGCTCCAAGCCCTTGGCACCCCAGATTTTCATGATTAGCACCCCCCCAGCCTAAGTCTTCCAAAGCTGGCACCCCAGCCCAAGAAGAAACCTGCAGTTGACCAAGTCTACCAGGGTTGCTTGGCCCTCAAGTCATGTATTCCCAGTCTGTATTGGAGTCCAGGGACCTGGATGAATTTATAAATACCCACCTCTACCCTCTTGTAAAATTAACTTTGCTTATGTAATAAAATATTGAGAGAATTATGTGTAATTCTTGTTCCTCCAATTGGAGTGGTTGTGAGACCCGAGTGCTTTCTTATTCTTGTGTGAAAACCCTAGCCCTAGATTCTCCATCCCAGCCATCAAACCCTAGCCACCCTAGCCTTTTTTCATCAAACCCTAAGATGCCCAAACACCAAACCCTTGGCCACCACCCATCTCCCTTCTTCCATCAAACCTACCAACCCTAATTCCATCCTAACCTTGGCCGCCCCTTCCACCTCCCTTCCAGGCAATCCCAGGCCTCCAGACCACCCTCCCTCCAACCCCTCCAGGCATCCTTCCTGCTGCCAGGCTGACCTCAAAGCAAGCCAGGCATGCTCCTCCCCAAGCAAGCCACCAGCCACTTCTTTCTCCCCCCTCTCACATGTCTTATAATTTCTTTCTGAGTTCATACTTTTCGTATTACCTATTGAACTAACCCATGATGTGTGCAGGATCCTTCTGGTGAACACCTCCAAGGAAGAGGCCCTCCTTGCCTCCTAGACTGGTTAAAAAAAAGTCGGCTGATCTGCGGAACAGAAGGCTGATCTGCGGGACAGAAGGCCGATCATCCAGGCACCAATCTGGAGCATTGAGCGACCCCTCTATGGCAGGATCAACCATCGTTTCTAGGTAAACACCCAACCCCTCTCCTAAGTTCTGATTTTTTAAAGGTATGCTATCTTAACCGATAGTTTCTCAACCCTCGAGGTCCTATCTTTTACTACTTTGCATGATTCTAACTGCAGGAGCAGTAAACTTTTCGTTACATACTTTCCTGCTGATCTTTGCAATTTTTTGGGATTTTAGCCTCAGATTTAAATTCAAAGAAAAATCCAAAAAAAATTAGTTTACTATTATTTTCTGCATACATATCATCCCTAGAGTCATCCTGCATCATCTAGTCTAGCTACGGGTGCATAGGTTTCATCAAAATATATTCCTTCATCTTAATTATAACCTTTAGCCACTAATCTTGCCTTGTTTCTAATTACATTTCCTTTTTTATCTAGCTTATTTTTATAAATCCTTTAGTTCCTATAACAGGGTGGTCTGATGGTCTATTTACTAAGGTCCATACATATTTCTTTCAAATTGGTTAAGTTCTTCATCTATGGCCATCATCCAATTAGGGTCATTTTTAGCTTCTTCTATACTATGTGGTTCTACTTGTGAAACAAATGCTAGGTAATCATGTGCTTCTCTAAGTGAAGACCTAGTCCTAACACCTTATAAGGGATCACCTATAATCAAATCTTTAGGATGTGAAGTTGCATACCTCCATTCTCTTGATAGATCACTATGATCTTGACTTACCATTTCTTCTCCTTCTTGAGTTGGTTTGTCCTTTAGACTCATGTCCTCCATAGCTTTGTCAATAGCACCTATATCATTATCAATGCACTCTTCTTTTCTAGAAGGTGAGGGGTTAGATTCATCAAAAATAACATGAATAGATTCTTCTACCATTAATGTTCTTTTATTAAATAATCTATAAACTTTGCTATTTATTGAATAACCAAGAAAAATTGCTTCATCAAATTTAGCATCAAATTTTTCTAGGTTATCCTTTTCATTATTTAACACAAAGCATTTACAACCAAATTGGTGGGGGCACCAGGCTCAGAAAGAAGAAGCTTCAACTAATACCAAGTTCTTTATGGATTGAGACTAGGAACTCAAGTCTCGTATGAGTCCTGTATATTTATTGAGTCCTGTTTTATTTTCTTTTGGAGTTTTAAAGTTCAATTAGAACTCAATCAAGAGTTCAATTAGAGTCAATTAGGCTTTGTACTGAGTCAAGTTCAAGAGCTACTTGAAATTGGGCCAGACCAGCTTTACTTGGAATGCCACATCATCATGGACCACCGGTGCCAACTCATCACCAGAGGACGTCACATCACCTTTGCTATGTCATCTCCAAGGGGCGCCATGGAGAAGGATGCACCATGTCACCATGCCACCTTGCCATGCCACATCATTGCCACCTCACCTGCCACGTGGCATCATTCAAATTTTAAATTACATGAAAGCTACAAGTGGTCGACCAAGGAGTATTTTCAAATTCAAAGGAGGTCGGCCAACTCCTCCACATCCCTCCAAACCCTCCGTCAAATCCTCCAACCCCGCTTGTAATCCTCCTCAATTTGGAGAGTTTTTAAATTTCAAAAGCTAGCTTTGTGAGGCTATTAAAAGCCTTGGATGCCTATTGTAAAAAGGGGATTGATTTTTGGAGATTAATGAAAGTTGAAGTTGAATTGAAGTTTTATGTTTTGAGTGATTGTCTCTAAGCCCCTCTTCCACACAAAACTATTCTCTCTTCCAAGCATCCAACACCCAAGTCAAGAAGAAGGCCTTGGAGTCGGCCAAGCCATCTCAAATCTCTTTCTTTGCTCACAAATTCTCCATCCCTTCCATATGCATGCCTTTCTTCTTCCTTAACTCTTATTCTTTATGTGTAGGGTCCTTCGAGGTTGCATCAAATTGGTATCAGAGCATGGTTGCATTAGGGTAGAATAGTTCTCTTTAAATCCAAGCAAGATCTAAAATTCACGCCTCCTGAGCGGGTGTACTCTAGTACACTGTCACGACCCATGGGAATAATGAGCCCCTGGTCGGACGTGAATTTTTTAGATTAAAGTTTGGGTAAGCCATTGCACTTGTTTGATTAGATTCTGTTTTCTGAAAATTTGCATCTGTTTACTGTAATCCGTCTGCAGTTTCAAAGGCAAGTCTCTAATTTTTTGTTGAAATATTTTTTTTCTTATTCCATTTTAAGTCAGTTATCACCATATTAAATTTCATTATCAGAAAAAAATTATAAAAAAAATGAAAATTTCTGCAGCTCGACACTATCATTAGGGTTTTGTTCTATCCTTTTTATTTATCTTCATTTGTAGGATCTGCTTAGAGTAGTACAGATTTTAGTTTTAAAATTCCTTTCATATGCATTGAAACATATAAGTTAGGAATCCTTTGTAAATTTTTCAGAATTTTTGGACTTTTTTTTCATCACATTTTCCACACCAATTTCAAACTGCAACACACTTCTGCAGCACCTTTGCATTTCATTCATCTCATGAGAAATCAAATTAAGGGCATCAATTTGACATAGGGTCAGGGTTTCATCACCTGTCCCTAGCCCAAAAATCACCAACCAGCATATCGATCCCAGCCCGTTAATTAAAATTGAGTAGAACGTTAATTGCTCTAGTGGGTTAGGGACACCAACAAGTTGAGTTCAGGTTAGGGTCAAGTTAACTATGTCAGCTAATTGGTGTGTGCTTACTGGCTTGGTGTCTAGGATTGGTGCATCAGGGCTTGTGATTTGGTCCGCCTACCTGGCCAATCTCAGATTGGTGTCTAAGGTTGGCAATCAGGGACCTTCACTCCCCTCCACCTACCTGGCTAAGTCCCATAAGTACTACTAGCTAGTTGGTTCACTTAATTAGACTTCTAATTTGTGCTCTAGGTCTAAGAAACCTTAGCTCGAACTTGAGTCCATTTGCATGCATGACAACTAGAGCAGGGACACCATATTCACCAATCCAGACCCAGTCCAGTGTAGCCATGGACCCGAATCTTGAAACCATGTTGAAAGCCCTAAATGATCAAATGGCCCAATTGAACCAAATGCTGGCTAAACAATTTTCCTTAGACCAACCAACTCCTACTATCCTATTAGCTCATATGAATGATAGGAGTAAGAACCCTGAAGTACAAATTAAGTTCATTAATACTCAAGACTTAGGGTATCCTCAAACTGAAGGGCTAGGGAAGGAAGAAGGCAAGTCTGAACCTAGTAAATATGTGTATGAGATTGACATAAGTTTAATAGATGAATATGAAGGGGAAGACTGTGAAGAGAACAACTTTAGTACCTTACCTGAGGAAACCTTTGGTAAAGAAAAGATTATTGAGCCTAGTCCTGAAACATCATAACAACCAAAATTTAGTGAGGACTTGGTTCCCGTAAGACAATGCCCTCTGGAAGAACCCAATACTTTAGCTTCAACACAAGAACTCCTTCAGTTACCTGAGAAGAACACAATCATTATTTTAGAAGACTTTGCCGATGACCTTCAACTACCTAGAAGCATCCCGCCCGTAGATCAATATTAAAATCTTAAGGTCATCATGAGTAACCAAGGTCTGTTTCAAGATTCCCCTAAATTACCCCAAGACTCGGATTCCTATTTCCTGCCTTTCCTTAAGTCTTATCCTAATTTTGGAGCCATTAAGTTTCATTTTGATGAGATTACTAGGTTGCATGAGCCTTTAAAGCCTATTCCTTTTGCTACTTACTTTTGGAGAATCTTATGGCATTTGCTAGGAATCCATGGTAAATTCTCATGTGCAGACCAGACCAGGGTCAAACCTAGAGATTCATTAATATGTTAGGTTTAGGCCCTAGAGAGTCCAATAAAATTCCTCTCAATAAGGAAGCCTAGTTCAGTCTGCATTTCATAAGTGCTTGTGTAAGTTTCTGAGTCTGTTGAGTCCTATGCATAGCATGTTGAGGATTTGCATCATGAAATAAATTTGAGCAATGAATCCTATAAACATAGGACTAATTCAAGAAAGAAAGTCAAGGAATTCTATGAGATAGATCATGTTCGCATCCGGGACTTTCAAGAAACTACATACCCGTGGTGCAGGCCCCTTTAAAGTCCTAAAGAAGATTAGATCTAATGCTTACATATTGGAATTACCTTCAGACCTAGGTATCAACCCGACCTTCAATGTCTCAGACTTGATAGAATATAAGAAACCCATGATGATACCTAGTGAGCCTTTTGGGCCTGACCATATTTTTTAGAGTGAACCATTACCCGAGTATCCACAAACAACCATTCCTCAAAAATGAGAGAAAACTGAACAAATCCTGGATAATAAGATTGTCACTACCAGAAACAAGGATTACTACCGATATTTGGTCCGTTGGCAAGGGAGACCAAAATCTGACGACTCCTGAATCGCTAGAGAGGACCTGCAACGACTGGACCCGGACTTATTTGAACAATATCAAAGCCAGGCTGAACCATACTCGACAGGGTCGAGTTCCTCCCACCCGGAAAGAATTGGTGGGGGCACCAGGCTCAGAAAGAAGAAGCTTCAAGTAATACCAAGTTCTTTATGGATTGAGACTAGGAACTCAAGTCTCGTATGAGTCCTGTATGTTTATTGAGTCCTATTTTATTTTCTTTTGGGATTTTAAAGTTCAATTAGAATTCAATCAAGAGTTCAATTAGAGTCAATTAGGCTTTGTACTGAGTCAAGTTCAAGAGCTACTTGAAATTGGGCCAGACCAGCTTTACTTGGAATGCCACATCATCATGGACCATCGGTGCCAACTCATCACCAGAGGACGTCACATCACCTTTGCCATGTCATCTCTAAGGGGCACCATGGAGAAGGATGCGCCTTGTCACCATGCCACCTTACCATGCCACATCATTGCCACCTCACCCGCCATGTGGCATCATTCAAATTTTAAATTACATGAAAGCTACAAGTGGTCGACCAAGGAGTGTTTTCAAATTCAAAGGAGGTCGGCCAACTCCATCCACAAATCATGCAACCAGCTCCACCAAATCCTCCACATTTCATGTAACCCCCCTAATATTTTTCCATGATATGGGGAATTTCAAATTGATTGAAAGGCCATTAAAAGCCTCTTGTACGCCCATGGTAAAAAAAAGCTTTTTGGATGAAATGAAATTTAAGTGAAGTAGTAGTTGAAGAAGGTATTTTTTTGGTAGTATCCTCTTGTTTTCTTTGGGTGTGTTTGATTTTCTCTTCTCAAGCTTTCAAGTGTCCAACGCCAACATCCACCTCTAGGGATCCATGCCTCCATCAAAGTTCCCTTGCCTGTTTGGTTTCTTTGTTTTGATATCTTTCAAATTGGTCCCAGTCTAACCCGTTCATTGTGCAGGATCCTTCTACGATTCGGAGTTCAAGAAAGGGTTCTCTTGCCAAAGATCAATGTTGAATGAAACTAGTTTCTTTGGAATGCCAATCTTCCACTTCAGGGCTAGTTCGTCTAAGAGCTTCAATGGATCTACCAGGGAGTGATCATCTTGGGTAAATAACACCTCCTAATCTCTTAAGTCTGAGTTATTGAAGATCGTTGCTAAGGTTTAAATTCAATATTCATTAGCCCTAATCTTCTCTAGAATTTAAATAACTACATCGCGGCGTAAGTTCCAAATTTCAGTGCTCCTTCCATAGCTTTACCTTAGTACTTTTGATCTGAAATTTAGTACCTGTTAATAGGCTTCATTGCTCTCATTTCTCAATCCATCATTTAGATTGCATTCTCTTCATCGTGCCGCGTCACAAATACATGAAAATAATGAATGCTTGGTTTTTTGTCATTCCAAAGTTCATAGGGGGTTTTCTTTAAGATCAGTCTTATCAAAACATGGTTCAAAATATAGCAAGCAGTGTTCACAGCTGTTACAGCCATGACAGTGACGTGGCCAGGCTCAGGTATCGCCGAATGAGAGCAAGCCACGTGTAAGTTTCCCCGCCGGAGTCAGCGCCACGTCCACAAAGCTAGGATCGGCATACCGCACCACCCGACGACTGCCTGAAGCAAACCGCCCTCGCCGAGGTCGAGCTCGGCCCGGAGTTCCTCTACCACCTCATTGGCGCCCGGGCCCGGAGGGGTCCGCCCGAGTGAGGTCGGCCGAGGTCGGGCGGCCCCCTGCCGCCTCGCCAGGTGTCCACCCAGGAGGGGTCCACCGAAGCCGAGGTCGGCTGGTCCTTCGCCTTTCGCCAGGTGGCCACCCGGAGACGGGCCCACCTCGGCCGAAGCCAGGTGAGCTCCTGCCACCTCGCCAGGTGTCCACCCAGGAGGGGTCCACCTGAACCGAGGTCGGCAGATCTTTCGCCCTGCACCAAGTGGCCACCCGGAGACAGGCCCACCTCGGCCGAAGCCAGGCGACCTCCTGCCACCTCGCCAGGTGTCCACCCAAGAGGGGTCCACCTAAGCCGAGGTCGGCAGATCCTTCGCCCTTCGCCAGGTGGCTACCCGGAGACGGGTCCACCTCAACCGAAGCCAGGCGACCTCCTGCCACCTCGCCAGGTGTCCACCCAGGAGGGGTCCACCTAAGCCGAGGTCGGCAGATCCTTCGCCCCTCGCCAGTTGGCCCCCGGAGATGGGTCCAACTCAGCCGAGGTCAGACCGCTCGTACGGAGAGGCCCCCGGGGAAGGAGAAAGGTCTCGAGGCCATCCCTCGGGCCGTACCGACCCCAGACGGCGTCCCGTACGGAGGGCGGCGGCACGCAGAACGTCACTTGCATCGACCCGACAGGTCCCGCAGCCGAGAGACCCGATCCTGACGGAACAGGCCCCATAAACGGGTGGCGCCCACGCTCGGGGAAGAGAGCGCTCTCACGGAGCCCGAGGCCTGACGACCGACCGCTCTGCCAGCGCCGCCCTCCCTCTTTTTCTCTTCTGTCTTTGCCTTTTCCCTGCTGGGCCCGGCGGACGAGGTCGGAAAGCCGCCTGGCACCCTTCACCAAAAAGGGAAAAGAGAAGAGGACGGGGGAGGAGGGTTCCCGAGGCAGAAAAAGACAAACGCGCGACGGAAGGGGATAAAGAAGGAAGAATCTGGGGACGACAAGGTAAGCCAAATTAGCCTGGGGACAAGGAGGAAGCACGGGCACAAGGCCTTGCACCGAGAGAAAAACCAGAGATCCCGAGAGGGGAACACTGGGCGTGAGTTCGACAAGCAGGCCCAGCCGAGATTCCGGTCCCCAGAGCGCTTCCTTCACCAATTAACTCTCTAGATCTGGGACCCTTTCGAGGGTCCGGGTGGGAGAGTCTGTTCCTTCTCGTCGTCTACTGACTTGACCGTCGGAGCTCCCTCGCCGGGATCCCCGGCCAGGGTCTTCTAACCCCTTTGTTGCAGGTTCTCCGCAGGAAGGGAGGCTCCCTCGCCAGGCGGTCAGGAAGGATCGGCTGATCCGTGGCACGGGCGCGGCGATGAGAGCGGCAACAGATTGGCGCGCCAGGTAGGGGGGCAGGACACTAACCCCTAGCGGGAACCAGCTTTCTGCAGGTGTCACGCTCTCCAGCAATGGTGGTCACTCGTGGTCGCGAGGCGTCCACCAGCCGTGTGGGAGAAACCCACTCCCCTCCAGGGGGCCACACCCCTGAACGGGAGCTTCCGGCTCCCCCTCCTCTTCCGCAGCAGCCTACCCCGGTGGACGGATCCCTTGCGGCCATCGTCCAGCAGCTGCAGACCTTGACCTCAGCGGTCCGACAGCTTCAGCATCAGCAACGGTCCCTGGCCACTCAGCCACAGCCAGGGACTCCCGCGGCACGAGCCGCGGGGCAGCATGGGAGCCTGCGCTCAATCCGGGGTAGGCCGTCCCATCCGCGGGCCATCTCCAACCCCCGAGGGAGCCACCAAGCTCCCCCGAAGAGAAACTATTCCAGTTTGGAGGATCACGAGAGTCGATCCCCGGCCGATGGGGCCGAAACGGCGCATCGCAGCAAGCGACACCGGGGCCAGACCTCGCGCCGAGACCGATCGGCGCCCCCTTCACCTGCAGTCTCGGTGGAAGACTCCACTGACGAAGCCGTCAGGCGCCAGGCCGAGAGGCGCCTAGAAGAGCACGAGCGCAAGTTGGCAGAGTTTGCCCGACGGTTCGCCGACCTGCAGAACTCGTCAGCTGACCCGGCGGGCTACGACTCCCGCCCCCCTTTCTCTGAAGAGATCCAGGCGGAACCGATCCTGAAACGGTTCCGCATGCCGCAGGTGGACCCCTACGACGGGACCACCGACCCCCTGGACCATTTGGAGAGCTATAAAGCTCTCATGAGGGTCCAGGGCGCCACCGACGCCCTCCTGTGCATCGCCTTCCCAGCGACCCTTCGGAAGGCCGCTCGAGTCTGGTTCACCCGTCTCGAGCCCGGATCCATTTGCTCCTTCCAGCAGTTGGAAGGAAAGTTCGTGGCGCACTTCGACGCTTGTCGAAAGGTGCCAAGGGAGGTGGACAGCCTCTTCTCCATCCGCCAGCAGGACCAGGAGCTGCTCCGAGACTACATCACCCGGTTTAAGACCGCAGCCCTGGAGATCTACAGCTTGGACGAGCCCGTCGCTATGCTGGCTTTGAAGCGCGGGCTCAAGACGTCCCGCCTGACCTATTCCCTGGACAAGAAGCCGCCCAGGACGTATTCCGAGCTCCTCCTCCGCGCCCATAAGTACATCCGAGCGGAGGAGGCTGACCGCACCCGCCGAGAGCTGGACGGGAAGACTCCGAAGAAGCCAATTCCGAGGGACGCCCCGGGAGCTCGGAGGCCCGGGCCATCCGCCGACCCTCGCCCGAATCCAAGGCCGAGGGCCGAGTCCACTCTCGAGCGGAGGTACACCCCTCTCCTCGCGCCTCGAGCGAAAATCCTCATGGAAATCGAGGGCGAGCGCTACCTCCGCCGACCTCCACCTCAGAACCCGAGAGCCGCCCGAGACAAATCAAAGTACTGCCAGTTCCACCGCGAGCACGGACATGACACGGAGGAGTGTCGCCATCTGAAGCGGGAGATTGAGGAGCTGATCGGGAGGGGTTACCTCAGGAAGTTCGTCAAGAACGAGGTCCCCTCTGAAGGGCAGCCGCTCGCGGCCTTACCGCCTGTCCCCGCGATCGACAACCGCCCAACGGAGAAGACCATGGGCATGATCTCACGCGGGTCCGGCCGAGCAGAGAAGAGAGCCCGGGAAGTCCCGGAGAATGTAATCCCTCCCAAGGGAGGGGAAATTAATGACAATGTAAACAATGATGCCGTGGTGGTCGAGATGACCATCGCGAAGCATCCTGTACATCGAATCATGGTGGATAGTGGAAGCTCGGCCGACGTACTTTTTTACGATGCTTTCTCTTGGATGAACTTGTCTCCCGATCAGCTGAAACCAGTGCACATCCCACTGGTAGGTTTTACAGGGGACTCCGTGAGGGTCGAAGGAGAGATCACTCTCCCGGTCACCGCCGGATCCCCGTCTCGGCAGGCGACCGTCATGATAACATTCACTGTCGTCAAGCTCCCTTTGCCTTACAACGCCATTCTCGGGCATCCCGGGCTCAACCAACTGGACGCCATCATCTCCACGAGGAGGCTGCTGGTGCAGTTCCCCATGCCTTCCGGGCTCGGGGAAATGAAGGGGACGATCCAACCGGTCCCGCTCTGCCTCCAGACAGTCCCAGGCACCAGGAGCGCAGAGCTCGCCCACGATATCGAAGATCTCGACCTGAGAGAGAAGGAACCCAGGGGAGGGCCCGTAGAGCGCCTGCTAACTTTTCCCCTCGGTTCGGACCCCCTGAAGACGGTGCAAGTCGGGGCCCAGCTCCCCGAGGAAGAGCGAACCCAACTGCTGGAGTTCCTCCGTGCCAACGCTGACGTGTTCGCCTAGTCGACGGCCGACATGCCGGGCATCCCGCCCGAGATCATCATGCACAGCCTGAACGTGGACCCAGGTTGCCGCCCGGTCCGCCAGAAGAAGAGAAGCTTCGCCATGGAGAGACAGAAGGCGATCAATGAGGAGGTAGAAAAGCTCCTCGCCGTCGGGTTTGTCCGAGAAGTCCAATACCCCAGCTGGTTAGCAAACGTGGTCATGGTAAAGAAGAGTAGTGGTAAGTGGAGGATCTGTGTGGACTACACCGACCTCAATCGAGCTTGCCCAAAGGACAGCTTCCCTCTGCCGAAGATCGACCAGCTGGTCGACACCACCTCGAGGCATCGCCTCTTGTCATTCATGGACGCCTTCTCCGGATACAACCAGATCCGGATGAACTCGGAGGATGAAGAGCGCACTGCCTTCATAACTGACCGCGGGACTTTCTGTTACAGGATGATGCCCTTCGGCCTCAAGAACGCGGGGGCGACGTACCAACGTCTGGTCAATAAAGTCTTCAAAGACCAGATAGGCCGCAACATGCAGGTGTACGTGGACGACATGCTGGTGATGAGCAAACTCGATTCGGACCACGTGGCCGACCTGATGGAGGCATTCGGCAACCTCCGCCGCCATCAGATGAAGCTGAACCCAGCGAAGTGCGCCTTCGGCGTCTCCGCCGGGAAGTTCCTAGGGTTTATGGTGACCCAAAGAGGAATCGAGGCCAACCCGGAGAAGGTCCAGGCCATCCTGGACATGGAGCAGCTAGCCTCCAAGAAGCAAGTGCAGCAACTGACCGGCCGGGTTGCAGCCCTTAGCCATTTTATTTCCAGGTCGGCGGACCGCTGCCGTCCCTTCTTCAAGGTGCTGAGGAAGATGAATGGCTTTGCTTGGACCGAGGAGTGCCAGCAGGCCTTCGAGGAGCTGAAGAAGACGCTCGCATCGCCACCTTTACTGTCCAGACCCGAGGAGGGGGAGGAGCTTACCCTCTACTTGGCGGTTACCCCGGAGGCCGTCAGCTCTGTCTTGGTCCGAACCGACGACCAGGGGCTCCAGCGGCCGGTGTACTATGCCAGCAAACTTCTCCGGGACGCGGAGCTCAGGTATTCCCGGCCCGAGAAACTCGTTTTTGCGCTAATAGTGTCTGCCCAGCGTCTCAGGCCCTATTTCCAAGCGCATCCCATCGCCGTCTTGACGGATCAACCGCTGAAAGCGGTGCTCAGCCGACCCGATACCTCGGGACGATTGGCCAAGTGGGCACTGAAACTCAGCGAGTTCGACATTACATACCGACCGAGGTCGGCCATGAAGGCACAGGTGCTGGCCGATTTCTTGGTCGAATGTGCAGGCTTGGGCAAGGAGCCCGAGGAGGGCCCCCCGGCCCGGCCGATGTAGGTCGGCACCGATGAGCCCGGAGAGGATGCCTGGATCCTCCATGTAGACGGAGCCTCAAACTCCGGCGGAAGCGGAGCTGGGCTCATCCTTGCCAACGGCGACGGGGTTGTCGCTGAGTGCGCACTCCGTTTCCAATTCCCCGCGACAAATAACCAGGTGGAGTACGAGGCACTTCTCGCCGGACTGAGAGTCTCCTGCGAGCTGGGCGTGACCAACCTCAGAGCTTTTACTGACTCCCAGCTCGTAGCGGGGCAGGTGTCCGGAGAGTACGTCGCGCACGACCCCCAAATGGCGAAGTATTTGGAGCTCGTCAGGGCGGGCGCGTCCAAATTCCTCCGCTTCAACATCTTCCACATCCCTCGCGGGGAGAACGCCCGTGCAGATGCCCTCTCCCGGCTGGCGACCCTGCCGGACGCGATGCTGGGACGCGCTCATGTGGAGCGCCTTGAGGTCCCAAGCCTCGAAGCACCGGTGGAGGTCCATCAGGTCAGCCAGGAGCCCAGCTGGATGGACAAGTACGCTGCGTACATCGTCAGCGGCACCCTGCCGGAGGATCGACAGGCGGCTCGCCTCGTCAGGAAAAAAGCCGCGCGATTTGTCCTGATGGACGGGCAATTGTATCGAAGATCCTACTCCTACCCCCTCCTCAAGTGCATCGGACCCACAGAAGCCAAGCTTGTGCTCCGGGAGATTCACGAAGGCATCTGCGGGAACCACGTGGGGGGCAGAGCATTGGCCTACAAGGCCCTCCGTCAAGGCTACTTCTGGGAGACAATGAAGGAAGACGCCGCCGACTTCGTGAAGAAGTGCGACCGGTGCCAGCGTCACGCCACGGTGCAGCGGCAACCCTCCAACCCGATCTCTCAGCTCTCAGCCCCCTGGCCGTTCGCCCAGTAGGGGATGGACCTCCTGGGCCCATTCCCGCCGGCGTCCGGCCAGTGAAAGTTTTTGATAGTGGCTGTCGACTACTTCACAAAGTGGGTCGAGGCCGAGCCCTTGGCAAGAATCACCAAAGCGAACGTCGCCAAGTTCTTCTGGAAGTCCATCGTCTGCCGCTTCGGCCTCCCCCACACTGTGGTCACCGACAACGGATGCCAGTTCGACTGTCGAGAGTTCGAAGATTTCTGCAGCGACCTCGGCATCAAGCATCGCTTCACCTCGGTGGCGCACCCTCAGACCAACGGGGAAGCCGAAGTCACGAACAGGACCATTCTTTAGGGCCTCCGCACGCGGCTGGACCAAGCCAGGGGCAGGTGGGTCGACGAGCTTCCCAGCGTCCTTTGGGCATACCACACCACCCCAAGGACGGCTACCGACGAAACTCCATTCAACCTCGTCTTCGGAGCCGAGGCAGTCATCCCGATCGAGCTCAGCCTACCCACGCTGCGCGTGGAGCAATACGACGAGACAGAAAACCCGGCCAGGATGATGCTCAACCTAGACCTTCTCGAGGAGACGAGGGACAAGGCTCGAATCCGAATGGCGGCATACCGGCAACGAGTAGCCAGATATTACAACTCCCGGGTGCGGCCGAAGGTTTTTCGTCCCAGGGACCTGGTCCTCCGACGCGCAGAAGCCTCCCAGCCACGGGAATGCGGCAAGCTTTCACCCAACTGGGAAGGCCCATATCGGGTGGCGGAAGCCCTCCCTCATGGGGCATTTACTTGGAAGAATTGGGAGGTGCCAGGTTCCCCCGGACATGGAACTCCTCGAACCTGAGAATGTACTACCAGTGATGTAAGGCTCCCAGTTTCTGTAACAAAGCTCCCCCACTTCAAACACTCCCTTCTAACTTCAACAAGAAGGCTTGCGGCATCGAGCTCAGTCCGGAAGATCCTGGGCTTCGGCCTGGAAGGTGGCGTCGAACCCAGTTCGCCCACGCAAGCCCGGAGCACAGCTCAGCAAGCCGCGCAAGGTTTGAGAAGGCCTGCGGCATCGAGCTCAGTCCGGAAGATCCTGGGCTTCGGCCTGGAAGGTGGCGCCGAACCCAGTTCGCCCACGCAAGCCCGGAGCATAGCTCAGCAAGCCGCGCAAGGTTTGAGAAAGCCTGCGGCATCGAGCTTAGTCCGGAAGATCCTGGGCTTCGGCCTGGAAGGTGGCGCCGAACCCAGTTCGCCCATGCAAGCTCGGAGCACAGCTCAGCAAGCCGCGCAAGGTTTGAGAAAACCTGCGGCATCGAGCTCAGTCCGGAAGATCCTGGGCTTCGGCCTGGAGGGTGGCGCCGAACCCAGTTCGCCCATGCAAGCCCGGAGCACAGCTCAGCAAGCCGCGCAAGGTTTGAGAAAACCTGCGATGTCGAGCTCAGTCCGGAAGATCCTGGGCTTCGGCCTGGAGGGTGGCGCCGAACCCAGTTCGCCCACGCAAGCCCGGAGCACAGCTCAGCAAGCCGTGCAAGGTTTGAGAAAGCCTGCGGCATCGAGCTCAGTCCGGAGATCCCGGGTTTCGGCCTGGAAGACGGTGCAGAAACCGTGTTGTTCGCCCGAGCATGAAGGCAACCCAAAATCGGACCTGCTTAAGGCTTGCCTTGCTGCGACATGACTCAGTGGGCCCCATCTTTTGATTTGAGCAATGGAAGGACCTGGCCTGCAGTATTTTCAGGTGTTCCAGACCGACATCTCAGAAAGAAAAGAAGAGAAAAGTAAGACGAAACGACGAACAAGGTTTCGGTAAAGCTTAGATCTTCATTAATATAAGTAGTCGCTACAAGCTGGGAGCCCCGACAGGCCGGGACTCCCCAAAGAACAAAAACTACAGAGATAAAACAAAAAGACAGCGCCGGGTCACTGGGGTGCGGGTTCGGAGCCATCTGCCGGAGGCGCGGGCGCTGCTTCTTCAACTTCTACAGTGGCCGGCTCCTGGGGCTGTTCCGGGGCCGCGGCATCGCTGGTCGACGGTGTCGCAGGTGTCGCTTTGGCCGCGCCGGGAGCCCTGCTCTCGCCCCCTGGTTTCCTGCCGCCGCCGACGACCCCGCTCAGGTCCAGCTGGGGGAAGAAGGCCCCCACCTTCTCCCGGCACATCCGGAACCCCTTCAGGAAGGAGTCCACAGTGGCCTCCCGGACCTCCGACGTGAACTCATCGGAGGCCCGGAACTTGGGGACGGCCTCTTGCGCTTCCCGCTTGGCCGCCTCCAGGAGCCCGTTGACGTAGGCGCTCCGGTCCTTCAACGCGGCCACCTCTCGCCGGGCCTCCTCCAGCTGGCGCTCCACCCAGTTGGAGTGGGCCTGCAGGCGGGCCCTCTCCGCCGCCTCCTCCTCGGTTCGGCGCTGGTGGGAGATCCGCTCCTCCGACAAGGAGGCCTCCAGCTCCTTGTTCCGCTCCTCGGAACGCGCCGGGTCGGACTGGAGGGCTTACTTCTCGGCTCGCAGCTCGGCCCCCTTCTCCATCAGATCCTTCACGTCGGCCGCGAGCTTACCGAGCTTCAGCTCCCGATCGGAGTCCCTCTTGGCGTTCCCTACGAGGTAATTCCTCAGTAAGAGGACGTCGTTCCCGATCTGCAGTGGCAAAAACGACGCACGTCAGAGCAGAGGCAGAAAGCCTCGAGGTTGAAACAAGGAAGAAGAGGAAGCTCGCACTTACCGTGAAAAGCTGAGGAAGGATGCCGAGCAGAGCGTCCGCATAGTCTCGACCGCCCCGAGCTCGGCGGTCCCGGGCGGTGGAGGCGTACTCCATCATCTTCTCCGCCAGTCCCCTGTCGAGGATGACCGAGTCCCGGTGGGAGATCACCGGTGCCGGACCTTTCGGGCCGGCCCCTACGGCAGCTGCCCCCTCGGCCGGAGCCATAACCGACGGGCCGGCGGTCGTCACAGACGGCACTGTCGGGCTAGCGGCGATGACAGGCCCGGAGACAGGCGGAGCGGCGGGCGCTGGAGCTCTCTCTGTGGCGCCGCCAGGTCGTGTGGCCGAAGTACCAGGAACCCCGCCCTGAGGTGGCCTGGGCGGGGAAATGGCAGCAGCTGGGTCGGGCACGGTCGCCGCCACGACCTCCCGGCTCGTCTCTGTACGAGCCCTCTTCGCTGCGGGCTCATCCACCTCCACGACGTCCCGCTGGGCTGCCCCCTCCAGGAGGTTCTCCAAAGAAAACTTCATCCCTGCAAAATGAAAAAGACAGAAGGTCAGACAGCTCGATCTTAAAGAAAGAGGGGGAGGCAGAAATCAATGCGGGGCCAAATCTCACCAGTCTTACGGATGGGACTGATGCCGGCCTCATAAAGGTTCTGCTCAGAGAGCAGAACCTCGAGCACCGGGACCACGTCACTCAGGAGCTGGGTGTAGGACTCCTGGTCCGCAGACTCCACTCGGGAATTCCGGTTCGACGACCGGTCCGGTTCACTCCAGGCCCAATCGACGTCGTCGACCGAGGCGAAGAAAAACCGGCTCTTCCATCCCTTGACCGAGGAAGGGAGGTCGAACCGGAGACACCTAGGCCGGGGCGAGATGTACCACCAGCCATCATCGGTGGAGCACTTCTTCAGGGTGAACAGGGCCCTGAAGAGAGAAAAACGGGCAACAAACCCGTGAAAGTGGCAGAAGACAATAAAGGAGAAAATGACCCGGATGGCATTAGGAGCCAGCTGGGCCGGGACGAGCCGAAAGTGGCTGAGGAAGGAAAGAAAGAAAGGGTGCAGAGGAAAACGAAGACCCCCGAGGAGGAAGTCTTCGTAGAAAGCAATGCGGCCGGGGCCACTCATGGTGACGCGCTCCCCGGACCGCGGAGCAAAGAGACGGATAGACCCCGGGATGCCATAGGCATCCCGGAGCAGAGAAAGGTCGCCTTCGGTCATGGTAGAAGCATGACCGGAGGGACCAGCGGGAAGAGATGGCGGAGCAGGAAGAGAAGGCAAGGCAGGAAGGGAACGGAGGGGCACGGCAAGTGCAACCGGAGGGGGCCGGATCCCCCTGGGGATGCCGATGGTGATCCCCCCGGGTTGCAAACGCCGGCGGACCTCCTCCGGAATCACCTCCTCACCTGAGGAGGAAGAAGAAGATGGAGTCCTCGGCCAGGATGGACCGGCCTCGTCCGGGTTGGAAGAGACATGGCGACGGCGCGCCATGGAAAAGAAAGGAACAGAAAGATCGGAAAAGAAGTGGGAAAGGAGGAGGGCTAGAGAAGGAGAAGAAGGCACTCACCGAAAATGCACAGACGAGCGCGAGCAGCAGAAGTTGTTAGCCTGCAGCAAACCGCCCACGAAGCAAGGGAAAAGGCCTCGTTCTGGAAAGTCCCCTCCCTTTCAAACTCAGCCGACAGCAGCCGTACCCATCATTCCGCCTCCGACCACTGGATGGTCGCCACGTGGGCGCACGCCCGACACCGACGCCTCGTTAGCAGAGTAACGGCCTCTGCCCCGAAGCGACGCATTGATTACGGGCAAGTGGACGACGCGTGGCGGCTCCCCATAGGTCTTCAGCCGCATCGAGCCACGACGAGCGAGGATCGTGGCAATTATGATGCAAGATCTTCGCCTCCCCACGTCATGTCCGCATTTAATCCCGACGTTCTGTTCTACGGTGCCCCGACGGAACGGCGGGCTGGGGGGCAACTGTTACAGCCGTGACAGTGACATGGCCAGGCTCAGGTATCGCCGAATGAGAGCAAGCCACGTGTAAGTTTCCCCGCCGGAGTCAGTGCCACGTCCACAAAGCTAGGATCGGCATACCGCACCACCCGACGACTGCCTGAAGCAAACCACCCTCGCCGAGGTCGAGCTCGGCCCGGAGTTCCTCTACCACCTCATTGGCGCCCGGGCCCGGAGGGGTCCGCCCGAGTGAGGTCGGCCGAGGTCGGGCGGCCCCCTGCCGCCTCGCCAGGTGTCCACCCAGGAGGGGTCCACCGAAGCCGAGGTCGGCTGGTCCTTCGCCTTTCGCCAGGTGGCCACCCGGAGACGGGCCCACCTCGGCCGAAGCCAGGCGACCTCCTGCCACCTCGCCAGGTGTCCACCCAGGAGGGGTCCACCTGAACCGAGGTCGGCAGATCTTTCGCCCTGCGCCAGGTGGCCACCCGGAGACAGGCCCACCTCGGCCGAAGCCAGGCGACCTCCTGCCACCTCGCCAGGTGTCCACCCAGGAGGGGTCCACCTAAGCCGAGGTCGGCAGATCCTTCGCCCTTCGCCAGGTGGCTACCCGGAGATGGGTCCACCTCAACCGAAGCCAGGCGACCTCCTGCCACCTCGCCAGGTGTCCACCCAGGAGGGGTCCACCTAAGCCGAGGTCGGCAGATCCTTCGCCCCTCGCCAGTTGGCCCCCGGAGACGGGTCCAACTCAGCCGAGGTCAGACCGCTCGTACGGAGAGGCCCCCGGGGAAGGAGATAGGTCCCGAGGCCATCCCTCGGGCCGTACCGACCCCAGACGGCGTCCCATACGGAGGGCGGCGGCACGCAGAACGTCACTTGCATCGGCCCGACAGGTCCCGCAGCCGAGAGACCCGATCCTGACGGAACAGGCCCCATAAACGGGTGGCGCCCACGCTCGGGGAAGAGAGCGCTCTCACGGAGCCCGAGGCCTGACGACCGGCCGCTCTGCCAGCGCCGCCCTCCCTCTTTTTCTCTTTTGTCTTTGCCTTTTCCCTGCTGGGCCCGGCGGACGAGGTCGGAAAGCCGCCTGGCACCCTTCACCAAAAAGGGAAAATAGAAGAGGACGGGGGAGGAGGGTTCCCGAGGCAGAAAAAGACAAACGCGCGACGGAAGGGGATAAAGAAGGAAGAATCTGGGGATGACAAGGTAAGCCAAATTAGCTTGGGGACAAGGAGGAAGCACGGGCACAAGGCCTTGCACCGAGAGAAAAACCAGAGATCCCGAGAGGGGAACACTGGGCGTGAGTTCGACAAGCAGGCCCAGCCGAGATTCCGATCCCCAGAGCGCTTCCTTCACCAATTAACTCTCTAGATCTGGGACCCTTTCGAGGGTCCGGGTGGGAGAGTCTGTTCCTTCTCGTCGTCTACTGACTTGACCGTCGGAGCTCCCTCGCCGGGATACCCGGCCAGGGTCTTCTAACCCCTTTGTTGCAGGTTCTCAGCAGGAAGGGAGGCTCCCTCGCCAGGCGGTCAGGAAGGATCGGCTGATCCGTGGCACGGGCGCGGCGACGAGAGCGGCAACAACAGCTTCTACCCAAAAGTACCTTGAAAGATTGCCTTCACATAATATTGTTCAGGCCATATCTTCTAAAGCTCTATTCTTCCTCTCTACAATACCATTTTGTTGTGGTGTTCTAGGAGTGGAGAAATTATGATCAATGCTGTGCTCAGTGCAATAATCATCAAAATACTGATTTTCAAATTCTATGCCATGATCACTTCTAATAGAAATGATTAAAAGATTTTTCTAGTTTGAAACTTTCTTATAATTTTTTTGGAAAACTTTAAAAGCTTCATCTTTGTGTGCAATAAATAAAACCAAGTAAATCTTGAAAAATCATCTACTATCACAAGTCTATATTTCATACCACCTAGGCTTGTAGTCCTAGTTGGTCCAAATAGGTCCATGTGTAACAGCTCTAAAGGTCTAGAAGTAGAAACCATATTTTTGATTTAAAACTCTCTCTAGTTTGTTTACCCAATTGGTATGCATCACAAATATGTTCAAAATCAACTTTGAATTTTGGTAAACCTCTAACTAGATCTTTAGAAATTAATTTAGCAATTGAATGCATGCTAGCATGACCTAATCTCCTATGCTAAAGTAAGCTAGACTCCTTGGTTTTAGCATTCATTGCCACTAGATTTGTACTACTAGACATGGCTAGATCATTCAAATCTATCACATATATGTTTCCAAGTCTATGTCCGATGAGCTTAGTGTTAGAATCAAGTGAGTTAGTTACAATGCACATTGAAGATTCAAAGACAACCTTGAAGCCTCTATCACATAATTGACTAATACTTAATAAATTATGCTTCAATTTGTCAACTTGCAATACATTTTCAATGAATGTGGAAGGGATAATTATGATCTTACCGATGCCAATTATCTTTCCCTTACCATTGTCACCAATGTGACCATACCTCCATCCTTCATTTCTAGGATGATGAATTGCTCTTTGTTACCTGTCATATGTCTTGAATAGCCACTATCCAGATACCATCTTTTCTTTATATTCTAGGCTGCAAGACATTTTTGCAAAATAATCAAGTTTTAGGTACCCAAGCTTTCTTGGGTCCTTGCACGTCAGTAGGAGTGGTTCCTTTGGAAACCCAATTCTTTCTAATTTTACTTATAATATTTCTTTTGAAATTGCATTCAAATGCTTTGTGACCAACCCCATTGCATGAATAACAAACAACTCTTGATGCATATGTTAAAGCTCTAGATGCAAAGTGTTTCAATGTAGAAAACATTGATGCATGAAATTTAGGTGCTGAAAACTTTGATACATATGATTTTGAGGATATAAACTTTGTAGCTAAAATTTTATTAGTATGCAAAGGATTATAACCAATTCTAGCTTTGTTACTTAAATCCCTTTGATCTTTTAAAATCAACTCAAGTTCGTTTGAACTCAATATTAATTTTTCAACTAATGGCTTGAGCTTTTCAACTTCCTTTTGTAAACCAAAGTTTTCTTCATGTAAAGCCTTATTCTTTTCAAGATAACCATTCTTTTTAATTTACAAAGCTTTATATTTTTTAGAAAATCCATTCAATTATTTTTTGCAAAATTTTATTCTTTTCTGAAATCTCATCTTTTTGTTTTATTAAAGCATCATTGCTATTTTTCAAAGATTTAATTTTGAGACCGGCCTTTTTGAATTCAAATAATAGCTCATGAAATTCAGTATTTAGCTCTTCGAATATAAATTCATCATGATGTTCGGGAGACATTACCTCATTTTCAAGACCTGTTAGACATATGTTCACTATTTTTGTGGTCTCTTCTTCTTCATTTGAAGTTGACTCCTCGTTATTACTCCAAGTTGCAACTATTATTTTCTTCTTCTTCTTCTTAAAAGCTTTCTTCAAGTTTGGATGATCAGAATGGAAGTGCCATGGTTTTTTGCATTCGTAGCAAATGGGTTGTTGCTCTTTATCCTTGTCTTTTTCTTTTTCTCTTTTCTTGCTGTATTCTCCTTTTCTATGGTACTTCTTCCAATATCTTCCCTTTTTCTTTTTCATAAACTTTTTGAATCTCCTTACTACAAGTGTGATGTCATCATCTTCAAGATCATCTTCGAAGGAGGAGCTTTCTTCATCAATTTCCTCTTCTTGTTTCTTCAATTCTGCTGCAACTTTGAAGGTAATTGATTTCTTCTTCTTTATATCATCTTCACTTCTATGCTGCATGGTCAGCTCATGAGTAATCAGGGAACCCAATAGCTCATCTAGTGGTAATGTGTTGAGGTCGTTGGCCTCTTGAATTGCAGTCACTTTTGGGTCCCATTTATTTGGAAGAGATCTCAATTTTTTTTTGCATAAGGTTTGCATTAGAATATGTCCTGCCAAGACTCTTTAAACCATTAATAATATCTATAAAACATGAGAACATGGTAGATATAGTCTCATTCGGTTCCATCTTAAACAATTCATAACTATGTACAAGAAGATTAATCTTAGATATTTTTACTTAGGAGGTTCCTTTATGGGTTACTTCAAGTTCATCCCAAATTTCTTTTACTGAATTTTAAGTAGAAATTCAGTTAAACTCATTTGCGTCCAAAGCACAATATAAGAGATTCATTGCTTTGGCATTCAGCTCACCCATATTCATGTCATGTTCATCCCATTCCTCTTTAGGTTTTGGGATGTCCACACTATCAACCTTCTTTGTGGGAGTATGAGGTCCTTTTAGAATCATTTTCCATAACTGAAAATCTACTGCTTGAATGTAAATTTTCATTCAGGCCTTCCAGTAGGTGCAATTAGTGCCTATGAATAGTGGATGTCTATTTGTGGATTGGCCTTCGGTCAAAGAGGTACTAATGGGATTTGCCATTAATCTTTACTCTAAGTATAATTCAAAGACACTACTCTAATACCAGTTGTTGCCCAGTTGGCCAACCCAAGAGGGGTGGTGAATTGGGTTTGAAAACCTTTTCACAAATATGTGCCTTTTGAAATCTTTGTGTGGTGAGTAAAGTGCAAGAGATATTATATGCGGAAGCTAATAAGTATGCAAAGATGAAAACAATCCAAATACCATAATTTATAGTGGTTCGGAGCAACCTAGTTTCTACATCCACTATCCAAGATACTACTTGGGATTTCCACTATATTCACCCTCGAAATACAGTAGGATTATTTTCACGGGCTCACAATCCAAAACCCAAACTTGGTTTTAAATCGGGATCACCAAAAACTCAATATACTATTAGTTTTTCTGAGCTCACTAACAACCCACTCTTGGTTTTCAAAGGCTCACCAAGAACCTTTACAAACCCAAGTTACAGCCCCTGCTATACTTGAAATAACTCAAATTAAGAGTTTAAAAAATAGAGCAACTCTATAACAAACCGAACGTTATCGAGTGGTTGCAGTTGTAGCTCTTGAGAAGCCCTCTTGATTGCTCTTTAAATGCTCTTCAAGGCTTCAAGCTTCTTCAATAAATGACTCAAGAATCAGATGAAAGTTTGGTGCAGTCTTGAGTGCTTTCTTGAATGCTCTCTTGAGTGTTCTCTCAAATATTCATTAAAAGCTCATTAACTTCTTGAAAAGTTGCTCAAATCTCTTATATATAATGTTTTGAACTGAATCCAAGTGAATATAACCGTTGTAGACCATTGATATTTGAAAAATGACCATTAGAACACTTTCTGGATTTAAAAAGAGAGTTCTAGAACTAGCCATTACATGCTTGGAATAATCATTCGAGTCGGCTCGGATGCATCGAGTCAGCTCGGTTCCTCAATTGAGTCAGCTCTTCAGTCTTGAGTCAACTTGGATTCATAGAACTATTGAATCTTCACTCTGGACGAGTCAGCTCTTTTCATTCGAGTCGGCTCAGATTCTTAGAACTTATTTTACACACTCTAGAGGAGTCGGCTCTTCTCAGTCGAGTCGGCTCGGATGCCTACATGCCAGAAAGCTTAGTACTGTGCCATGGATTGAGTCGGCTCTTCTACTTTGAGTCGGCTCGAGTGACTTTTGCCAAAAATTCTCCAAACTTCTCCAGATTACTTCCAAAAGTTTCCAACCAACTTCCAAGACTTTTTGACTTCTTCAAAGCCTATTCTAAGAAATTTAAACTTACAAAATACAAGGAATTGGCTCACTTTAGTGAATACATTAGTGATTTTGCTTTGGGCTCTATACATCATGAATTTTTTCATAAAATAAAATTGCCATACATCAATAAAATCAAGATTGTAGGAAGAGTGATTGTTCATTCAAATCATCCTACAAAGACCTACAAAAATACTTGAAAATTATTAGTAATCAAATGCATGCTCCAATATTTTGTTATCATCAAAATCATTTCAAGGGTCAACATATATTTATTTATTTATTATTATTACTTTTTTTAAGAGGAGCGGTGAGATAAAGAAGGAAAAGAGTTCTAAAGATGAGGCCTAAGGAGTCCTAGAGCTAAGGGAGAGAGAGAAAAATTAGTTAGGGTTTGATATTATTTATAAATAAGTTAGTATAACACGAACTCTTTATCCTAGGGTTATCCTAAATCTATATAACTTCTAACTACTAAGGCAATCTTGGAGCCCTCCAAGTTAGAAACTAACTAATCAGCTGACGAGGTAAGTGTATGATAGGTGGGGGCCCCCTTGTTGCTTTCCTTAAATACTAATTAAAATTAGTCAGGTCAGTTAACGGAATCAATTAAAAATTATCTTTCTTCAGGGCTACATCATCTTTGAATCCCTTTCCTAGATACCAGCCAATCAGCTAATCCTGACCTAGTCCAACTCTTTCGGGTGCCTTGTCCTATTGAGCTTGAGTTCCTTAGGGGTTGAGTCTAGTTAATTTTAATTAATAGGCTTAGGTATGCTGAATGCGAGGTGGTTATTTGTGGACTAAGGAAAGGTGATCAAATCCTCACTTTATCTTATTTATGGATTAATTCCCTTAACATAATTTATGAAAATATGAAATACAAAATAGGAAGATGTCCCAAACAAGTAATAAGCTTTTAAGTTTTAGTTAGTTACTCTATTTTAATTAAGTATTATGTGAAATTTTTATTTTTTTATATTATGTTATTTTAAGCAAAAGAGATAAAATGCAGTTTTTAATCTTGGTTAATTATGTATGAAAAAAATTAAAATTAAGTTAAGCAAATAAAAAAATTATGGATATTATAATTAAGGCAAGAAATCAAATCAATATTTAAGGTAATTAATTACAAGGTTAAGTAGTTTTTTTTGGTAATTTTTTAAAAAGGAAGAAACTAAAAAAAAAAAAAATTAGGTTTGTTTGGAAAGAAAGAAACTAATTAAAAGGAAGAAATCAAAAAAAGAATTTTTTTATGTTAATATGAAAAAGAGGATAGTAATAAAAAAAGGAAATAAATATTTAAAAAATGATTTTTTTTAAAAAAAAGAAGGCTAATCAAAAGAAACATAAAAAAGAAAATTTTTTTTTGATTAATATGAAAAGGTAGAAATTAATTAGAAGCAATTAAGAAAAAAGTAAGTAATCTAAGATTAGGATTGATCTCACCAAAATTGTAGAAATTTCCTTCTCCTCATTTTTTTTATTTTTTATTTTTTTAATTTTTTTATCTGTAAAAAAATTAGTATATTGAATTTACAAGAAATCAAAGAGATAAAAAATGTTAGCATTCGTGCCTTTCCCGGCAATGGTGCCAAAAACTTGATAGGCCACGATGTTGTTGTTAAGGCACCGTGACTATCAGTTTAATTAACTGACTTCTAAATTAAATTAAGAATATGTAGAAAGGATGAGTTAGTCAAATCCATAGGGAATGCAGTATGTTGAATAATTTTAAATCCTTGATTTAAGAAAATAAATAGATCGAAGTCGAGGAAGTGAAAATTAAAAGTATGAAAAATAAATAACTTGGTACTAGGATCTACTATTTAGATTCTAACATCTACTTGCAATAAAAATAAAGAACATGAATTTAAAAGTGCATGAAAATATTTTTTTACATTAAATAAAGGAGAGTTCTATTACAAGAAAAAAAAGGATAATTTAATAACTAAGAAAAGCTATAAGGAAAATAGTAATAAAAACTGGAAGTAGATCAGCACAGCCTCATCGGGAAGATGGTCAACGAACTCTCTTCTTCCTTCGTATTCCTCAGAGTGAACTGGCTTTCTATGCTTCTTCCTTTTTGGATCCTGATCTTGGAGATAGAGTAGACTTAAAGATGGTGCAGGAACAGAACTCTCCTCTAAGAAACCTCACTCTTAGAAGCCAACCCGCCATCCAAGCTATACCCTCTACCCTGTACCATATCCTCTCTCTAGGATGCCTTTCACTTATAGCATAGGGTCCTTTAAATAGAGCACATCTAGGATTTCCTCTGGGCCAAATTTGGACTCAATCAGGCTCCAGATAGACTAAATATCGTAAAGAGAAATGTAGGTTGTCTGATCTGCATCATGATGGAATGATTGCCGATCCCTTCCTTCTCTGGTAGTGGAGTCCGATCTAGACTCGTAGTTTCCCCAAATCCCCCTCCTTCGATCAAGACTTGACCCATCAGGCAGCCAGTGACGGGTGGTGGCAGGAGGCGGCGGTGGGACGGGTAGACGGGTGGTGGATGGTGATGGGGAGAACAATGGTGGATGGGTGAACAACGATGGTTTAGGTGGTGAAAGGGAGGCTGCTTGGATGGCGTGGTGGTGGGACGGTGGCTTCAGTGACAGGATGGTGGCTTCGCTGGTAGGTCGATAGAGGGCCATTGATCAGTGGCGGGCATGCACGAGGAAGATGGGAGGAACAGCAACATGAAAGAAAAGGATGGCGATGTTTTGGGTGGTTTCGAGTGGCTTCTCCGATTGAAGAGGGACTGGGCAGTAGCTCGGGGTGGCGGGGTGGCAGGGCGGTGGGATGGTGGCTTGAGGCAACGGCTCGGGCAATGGGATGGCAAAAATCCCTCTACAGTCCATGGCTCAGAATCATGGACCATTGGCAATGTTATCCCATGGACCACCCAGACATCCATAAACCAAGCGGCCGTGTTGCCCAGTAAGCAACCCAAGAGGGGGGTGAATTGGATCTCTAAAAATTTAAATGCAAGTGTAAGCATCAATCCAAAAATTAACTTAGTACTATGAATGCAAGTGTAATGTGCTTTTAATAAGTAAGCAGCAGAAATGTAAAAGCAATTAAAGAGAAGCAAATGGAAGAGACAAGCAATCACAAACACAAAGAAAATATAGTGGTTCGATGCTATCCAATGCACCTACATCCAGTCCCCAAGACCCACTTGGGAATTCACTATAATCTCAACTGATTACAGCCGATTAGTTTTCCGGGCTCACTAATCAAAACCCAACTTGTTTTCACAAGGCTCACCAATCAAAACCTTACTTGGTTTTCTGGGCTAACCAAGAACCTAAATGGTTTTAAAGCTCACCACCAACCTCCCTTGGTTTTGCAGGCTAACCAAGAACCTAATTGATTTTCAAAGGCTCACCAATAATCTCCTTAGTTTTTCAATAGGCTAACCAAAAACCTTTACAACAAATATAAGTTTGAAGTAAAGTAACAAAGAAAGCTTTCTAATAAAAGTGGATATCTCTTTGAAGCTTTGTTGTAGTACTACCTCCAACTTTATGAAGCCTCTTTTAATGCTCAAGAAGGTTGATCTTGAATGCTCTTGAAGCCACTTGAATACTTGGAGACTTGCTTTTTGCTTGAAGGTGGTTGAACTCAATAAATAGGAGTGAATGCTCTCTTTTCTTTTTCTTTTGTTCTTCCTTTTTCAATCTCTTGTATTTTGATTTGATTTGAATCATATAAATACCTTTCCAAGACCTCAAACTAGGTTTCTAGCCATTAGACATGAAAATTAGTCGTTAGAAACCAAGAGGAGCGAAATCTATGTTTGAAAAACTAGCTATTAATGTTCCCAGAACTCCAAGTGTCGACACTTCAGGCTGTGAGTGACACATAGGGTCGACACTTACACTCCATGAGTCGACACCTAGTTCAAATATCTTCAATGAAGCTTTTTAAAATTCTCAGATGTGTCGACACTTCCTCAGGTGAGTCGATATTTTGAGTCGACATTTAGCATCCATGTATCGACACTTCAGGTAGATCTTCAACTTCAGCAAGTTCTGTGATCCAAAAATCTTAGGCAATGAGCTGATCCATGTGTCGACAATTTGAGTCGACACCAGACGTTCATGTGTTGATACTTCGGCCGTGCCACTGAAACTTTGCTTGCATACGGCTTGAGTCGACACTTTCTTAGTCATGTGTCGATACTTGAGTCATGTGTCGACACTTTGAGTCAACACATGACTAAGATTTTCACATAAACAACTGAACTTTTACTGAAACAAATTTGTGTTGACTTCTTGTATCCTTTCAAGTATTCTTCAACTATCAAAGTCCTTTTTGATCTGATCTTTCATCCATATTTGGGACTTTTCAATCAATCAATCTTTGGTTAAGTTGATGAGCACCTTTTTCTATAAAAACATACTTCAAAGAAATTATTAGTACTCAACTTATACTTAAGTATTTTGCTTATCAACAAAATTAATAACAGAGTCAATAATCTTCTCGTTTTTGATGATGACACAACTTTTAAGTATAAATTGCATAAAAAGCTTTCAAATGAATTTATCAAAGTGCATAGAGCTAATTACAATAGGTGTTGAATTATTAAAAAAGATGTATCAAAGCAAGAGTATTGCAATGGCTAAGAGTATCAAAGCTTGAAATATATAAGGGATAAAATCATGTTTCATGATACTCTAAAAGAAAAACATACTCGGGAGAAACAATTTCAGCAATAACTAGACTCCCCATGAATAGATGATCCATAAAGAGATTTGTGAACATCTTTTAAACATCAAAAGATAAGGATTGGACATGAAATTCTAATCAAAATAGATTTTCAATACAAAGGAGGTATTACTCCCCCTTACTCAATGCACAGAAAGTTTCAAAATTTTCAAAATTATAGATTTTCAAAATTTCTTTCAATCATACATATTTGTACTTATTTCTCATTTATACTTATGCCTAAATTTCTCCCCTTTTTTGTTATCATTAAAAATGAAGGAAGAAGTTAATAAGTTTGAATATAAATGTAAGCCATTCACTCAATCATAAAAGAAGACAATGAATTACTGAAAGTAATTAATGCATTTCATTCACTCAAGATCATAAGGTAAAGTGGAACATACTATTTCATTCACTTGATACAAAAAGTGATCATTAAAATATACAGAAATGATAGAAATGTAAACTAAATAAAAGCTATCCTAAGCATCATCCTCATCATCTAAGGATCTAATCTAGATCGATCCAGTATCGGTGAAAGCACAAGCTCGGGGCCACATCGGTCTGAGATCATGAAGACGAGTCCTAGTCGATCATGAAGGAGTATGATGACCAAGTCCTCTACGACGAACATATATACTGCCTCTAGCTGAAGCAAAAGAGGTGGAAGCTATGTCGGGAGCAGGAACAGAACAAATTGGAGTGACAATCTTAACAACTGTCTGATGTGGTGTATGATCAAATGAAGGACTGAAATCAAGATCATGGAAACCAGGTGTGTAGAAACCTAGCTCCCGAATAAGAGAAGATGTATGCAAGGATGGTGTATCAACTATAGGTGTATCAAAAATTGGTGTATCAGTTAAAGAAATGATAGGTGTATCAATGATCGGTGTATCATCTGAAGAAATAATGGTGTATCACTAAAAGGTGAATCAATAACAGGTGAAAGTATAGGAATGGTAGTATGATCAACAGATCTAGAATTAGGTGTGGGTAGGATAGGAGTTTGAAAGGATGAACTCGAAGGATCAAGAATGGGACTCCTAGGTAAGTCAGCTACTGTCTCTGCCACTGGCTCTGTAATCACATCTGGAAAGTCGAATCTATCAGAGTCAGTCACCTTATCATCATCATCTATGTCTAGTCTCGGAGCAGGTGGAGCTAGAGTTGAGTCAGCTGGAGTAGACGAATCGGGAACACTCATAGAAGAGGGTCTAGACAAAGCGGATAATGTAGCAGAGATACCATCTTTCAATCCTCGATGGATCTCTGGTCTCTATAATAAAGTTGTCAAGTCACTGTCGAACAATCATAATATCTATCTCAATGCGACCGACTCTACCCACAAGACTCTCTGAAGCTCCTGAAACATCTGGTCATGCTGGCTCAGGCTGTGCTACAGGCTCAGGCTGAATCTCAAGCAAATGTGTCTCGAAGGTCCTGCCTCGCCCGAAATATGCGCTCCTCCTCCGCAGTATCCTCATCTCTGTCAACGGCCTGTCCTGATACTCGACGACACCACTAGCCTCTGACCAACTAATATCCCATCCAGTGAAGTGATCTGATGTCATAGACATCAGTATGTAAAAGCATCTGGTAGGGCTCATCATCCAATACCACTCCATATGCTCTGAAGAGCAAGGTCAAGCCCATTTCGTAGGGCAAACATAGTCTCTCACTTATCGATGCCTCCATCATCTGATGTACCATGAGTACCAGAAGGCAGATAGTTGCATGCTGAACTAAAGAGAGCATCACAAGCAGCTCTCTCTCTGTGATGTAGTCCAAACGTCCGGTCTTTGGTAGAAGAATCCATGCAATGATATGATGCAAAAGCCTCATCTCAGTAGAAAGTCGGGATGCTGCAGTAGTGGCTCCCTCAGGTAGAACATCTAACTTGAAAATGCACTAGAGTCCATTGAACCTATCCACTAAGGTGTCAACAACAGATCCTGTCAAAGGTGAAAGGATTATGCCCTAAAGGCCAATCGAAATGTTGTATTTCGATAAGATTTTCTTTTGTATCCCAAACCAGTGTATTGACATTATCAATTAATAAAGGCATTTTATTTTCATCATACGATATCTTATTAATTTTATTAAGATATGATGAACCCCATAAATTAGGGCTATGGTTCTAGGGTCATGATGAGATCATACCAGTGAGACCTAAAGCTTTAAAACCCTAATCTAGAATATTCGTGGTCGATGGGATATTGAGTAGGGGATCAATATTTTCGGTAAGACTAGCACATCCTATGTATGCTTGGTGAAGAGGGTGACTAATCTCACAGTCACTTGTGTTTAACACTAATACTAGGATGTGGGTGCTCATTAGAAAATGAGTTCACTGAATGGATCCAGCTTGAGAACATCAAATAGAACCTTATCTGTTTGTCAATAGATAGTTCTCATAGTTGGAGTAGTGCATGTGGTCCTTTAACCTGAGATTGCCATGATACCTTGTATGCATGAATCCATACTTTGGTTCACACTCAATCATGACACTGAGTCATGAATGGGGTGATACTGGGTATGGTGGATTGCATATGGAGGTTGTGAGTAGGTCAAAAAGGAATCGATCAACCCTAGTAAGAGAGAAGCGCATCCAGATGATTTCAATCAAATGAAGATTTGGGAAATCTTTGATCAAAGTATGAACATTAGAAATAGTTTCTAATGGTTCATTAATGAATCATCATTATCAGATTGAGCAAGGAATGAATATGAAATTGGATTTGACAAGCATCCATATCCATAGTCATATTCAGGGTGCAAGTAGATCGAAGGACTGAATTGCCCGGTAACTCACCACTAAAGGGTATTTTGATAAATTCACCAAAATTTCTCATCTTCCGGGTAGGCATGATACATTGCTAGATGTCAATCTTGTATTGTAGGTCTTCATGAACCAATTGATTTGGTTTCATGGGTCAATTAGATGTGTGATTCGAATTGGATAATTAGGTGAGCCAATTTGACCTAATTAGGTCAATCGGGTTCGATCGGATCGAATTAGCTCAAACCTAAACCTACTGCTAGCTAGATGTAAAACCCAATGGGTCACACACAATAGAGACTTGGCCAAAGAAGTCATTCATGATTTAATTAGGGTCATAGGATCCTAATTGGTTAGCCGAATTACATACTAGCATATGTAGGCTAACCAAATTCCTAACCCAATTGGATTGGGTCCGGTTGCTTGCTAATTAGGCTAACCTAATTATGGAAAATCTAAATTAGGTTGAGTCCTAAGTGGGGCTAGCCTAATTAGAGCTAAATCTGATTTTAATTTGGATTTAAGGGCATTTTAGGTGCCATACATGAAAAGTCCCAATGGCATGGAACTCTTGGTACCTAAATGATACCTTAACTTCAAAAGGGCACAGAATGAGCTATAGATCTCTGATTTGAATATAATTTATATGGTCAGAAAGGAAATTTTATGTTCTTTCCAATGACACCCATATTGCCTATGTTTTTATTGATCAACATTCTTTAAAATTTGCATGGAAGAAGGATGGCGTGCGCTGTGCATGAAGAGTCGCAACTCTTCATGTGGCGCGCGGTTCTGATGGAGAGTCCTTCTGCTATCAGGACTCTTCATAATCTTTGATGTTTGGAGATTGAAGAGGCACCTCTTGGCTTCCTAGGGACCAGTAATTGACATGTGGAAAGTGAGAATTCGTCCAGATAAAAGAAGGGATGTGAATAAGGCCTTCGGTGCATGAATGGGCTTATTAGATATGATTTTTCAAGCCAGATAACTTCTCTTCGGTCTTGAAAAATCATATCTGATAAGTTGATGGGAGGACATATCACACGCCCCTCTTGTATCTATAAATAGGGGGCGGTGAAATGAGTATGATATAAAATTTCCACCGAAGTACTATTCTGAGTGTCTCTCTCTCCCTCCTTTCTTTAAGACAAGACTTGTCTTATTAAGACAAGGTCTTTTCTAATAGGACAAGGCTTTGTTTTAGGACATAAGCCTAAGGGGTCCTAGAGGATGGTTGTCCTAAAATCAAGAGTGGTTTAGGAGAGTGCCTTTAGTGCCCTACAGTAGGATAGGGTGCCCTACAGTAGGACAGGTTGTCCTACTGTGGTCAATAGACCAAAGGCTGCCGAAAGAGTTCCACTTCTCCAAGCAACTTGAAGAAGGAGTTCTTCCTTCATCTGAGTTTCGTGTGGATCACCGTTGGAGGGCGAACGTTTGGGCACCTGGTGGAGAAGAAAGCTGAATCAGGGTTTTCTTCATCGGATTGGATACTAGCGGTTCAGGTTGGTGCCTAAACTCTAGTTTATATTATATATGCATGTTTGTATGTTTTAATTCCTAGTAAGGAGGTCATGGGTTAAGGGTTTGGTAGTGGTTTCATAATAAATTTTGAAATCCATGCTTCCGCCTTGGTCACCAAAACCCTTACAGTGGTATCAGAGCCACCTTATTAGGGCTAAATCATATAAAATTTGAAGTTGCCCAATTTTGTAGGACTATTGAGGTTGCCAATTTTGGTAGGAATCTACAAAATTTGAAGTTGTCCAATTTTGTAGAACTCTACAAAAGTTTAAAGTTACATATGATTGATATGTTTATGCATATATGTATGTCACTGGTTAGGAATTTCACTTAAACCTTAACCGATATAGAGATATGTTTAGCTTTCTAGTCATCATATTGAAATAAGGTTGCCCTGGCATAATGGTAGATCCATTATGTGGTAGATGGTTGTCCTAGTATGATGACATACTTGGCATATTATAAAATGATATATGATACATGGTTGATGAATGGTAATATTAGAATGTGCTTTTGTTTGAATTGCCTCTATTAAAATTATATTAAGTTGTAGTGTCATATACCAAAAGCAAAATAATCATGATGATTAGTTGATCATTCGGTGTCTAGGAAAAGTGGTTCATGATCGATAAAGAGGACGTGGTTTTTAATTGGTTCCGTTGACTGACCTGGCCAATTTTTATTGGTGTCTAGGAAAGCAACGGGAGGACTCCCACTACTCTCCCACTTACCTGGCCGATAAGATTAACTTAATTCTTGATTGATATGCTTAGTATAATATTCACTACATTAGGCCTTCCTTCATGCTAGGTCATTATTATGTTATGATCCGTATTAGGTTTGTTGTGTACATACAAGGCCTATTATGGTAACTAACACAATTTTGGCCTGGTGCATTTGATGCTTATGGCATGATTTAATATAATACTTTGTTGTGAACACACAAGGATATTATTATTACAATCATGACTATAAAGGAATGAAGGGTCTTACTTAACTAAAAATATTATAGTTTGTTGTGCACACACAAGACTATTAATATTTTAGAGGCAAGGTTTTGTTGAGAATTGTATAAGATACAATTGGAAAGAGTTTTCCTACCTTTGAACTTATAAAAGATTTGTTGTGTACGCACAAGGTCTTTTATAAGGAATTAGGATCTCAACCCCACTAAGAAAATCAATTAGGGTTTCTCGATCATCATATAGAGGGTTATGATGCTTGATAAAATAGTGGGAGACATAATTAAGTTAAAGTCCTAATTTAATTATGTTTTGTCAACATTGGTTGTTTGTTTATGTTATGTTCTTTGTTAATGTAGATTAAATGTCCTCTTCACTCTCACTCCGTAGTATACTTGATGCCAATAAATTGACTGGACCGAACTATGTTGACTGGTTGAGAAACCTAAAGATAGTACTCAGCTAGGAAAAACTTTCTTACATTCTTGATACCCCTACCTTGGAACCTTTAGGGGAAGATGCCTCGCAAGAGAAAAAGACCACATACAGGATGTGGCAAAATGACTCACTCACTGTCAAATGTATCATGCTTGCCTCTATGACCAATGAGTTTCAGAGGCAACATGATAGCATGGACACTAACTCCATACTGCTCAATCTAAAAGAGCTATATGGAGAACATAGTCGAACTACTAGATATGAGATATCTAAGCAGTTCTTCCGTGCGAGAATGATAGAAGGTACATCCATACAAGACCACGTACATATAGTTATTGACCTAATCACTTGATTAGGTCAATTAGGTTTTGTTATGGATGGGGAGTTGAATCAGGATTTGATCCTGTAGTCACTCCCGGAGTCATTTTCATAGTTTGTTCTTAATTATCATATGAATAAACTTAACACTTCCTTGCCTGAGCTGTTAAACATGTTAAAAATAGCAGAGAGTCATTTAAAGAAAAATAAGGCTCCACTTCTTCTTGTGGATGGGATCAACAAGAAGAAGTCAGGCAGAAAGGGTTCTAAGAGGAGATTGAACCCAAAAAGGGGCATCAAGAAGAAGAAAGGAAAGAAGGCCTCCGGATAGATAACCTGCTTTCACTGTGGTAAGCCGGGTCATTGGAAGAGGAATTGCAAGGCTTACCTTGCAGGTGTGAAGCCTGGTGCATCGGATGCACCAAAAGGTATGAAAGAAGTTCATACTATTTTGTCATTGGATTCTTCCATTTCAAATACTTGGGTATTGGATACCGCCTGTGGTCATAATATCTGCAAATCGTTGCAGGGGCTGCAGAGGCTTAGAGTATTGAAGGAAAGAGACTTCAAGCTCTACGGTGCTGGAGGAGAGTCCATTCAAGTAGAGGCCGTAGGGACTTATATCTTGAAGTTACCTTCGGGGAAGATTTTAGAGCTGAGAGATTGTTACGATATGCCTAAGGTCATTAGAAATATCATATCTGTATCCTTGTTACTTAGACAAGGTTATACTATGAATGTGATGAGCAATGGTTGCTCAATCAATTTTTCTAATGAAATTATATGTTGTGGCATATTTTGCAATGGTCTTTTAACTCTATCCACTAATGACAATATACTTCATGTAAGTAACAAACGAAAGAGAGATGATGTAAACAATACTTTACTCTGGCACTGTCGGCTTGGACATATTAGTGAGACTAGGATTAGCAAGTTATACAAGGAAAATTTTCTTAATCCTTATGATTATGAATATTAGAAACTTGTGAATCATGTCTCATAGGTAAAATGGCCAAGACTCCATTTAGTGGACATAGAGAAAGGACAACTGAGTTATTAGGATTAATACATACAGATATATGTGGGCCCATGACAACTCGAGCCAAGGATGGATACTCTTATTTCATCACGTTTACTGATGATTTTTCAAGGTACAGATTTGTGTATCTTATGAAACATAAGTCCGAAGCCTTTGATAAATTTTTAGAGTATCAAAGTATGGCAGAGAAACAAACGGAGAAAAGTATTAAAATCCTTCGATCAGATCGAGGAGGTGAATACTTATCCACCGAGTTTCTCGATCACCTTAAAGAAAAGGAGATTATCTCTGAATGGACCCCTCCTTACACACCATAATTAAATGGTGTTGCTGAAAGGAGGGACCGTACCTTATTAGATATGGTACGGTCCAGATGTGCTTCACAAAGTTACCTGTTTCCTTCTAGGGATATCCCTTGGAAACCGTGGCTAATATCTTAAATAGAGTACCATCTAAATCTGTCTCTAGCACTCCATATGAGATATGGAGGGGTAAGAAATCCAATCTTAAGTATCTTAAGATATGGGGATGTCCAGCCTATGTCAAAAAAAATTTTAGACATAAGCTGGATGCTAGAGCAGATAAGTATCTATTTGTAGGATATCCTAAAGATAGTATAGGATATCTATTCTACCACCCTATTGAACAAAAAGTTTTTGTCAGTAGGCATGCCACTTTTCTGGAGAAAGAGTTCATCCTACAAAAAGGGCAGTGGGAAAAATATTGAACTTGAAGAAGTTCAACAAATAGATACATCTCAACCAAATGATAACATGTTAGTATAGAACCAGAACACACCACTCCTATCCGTAGGTCTGATAGGGTGCGTCATGCACCTGAGAGGTATGGGTTAATTATTGAAAATAATGAAGCTCGGATCATTGAAAATGATGAGCCTCTAACCTATATGGATGCTGTCATGAGTAGGGATTCTAATGGTTCATTAATGAATCATCATTATCAGATTGAGCAAGGAATGAATATGAAATTGGATTTGACAAGTATCCATATCCATAGTCATATTCAGGGTGCAAGTAGATCGAAGGACTGAATTGCCCAGTAACTCACCACTAAAGGGTATTTTGGTAAATCCACTAAAATTTCTCATCTTCCGGGTAGGCATGACACGTTGCTAGACATCAATCTTGCCTTGTAGGTCTTCATGAACCAATTGATTTGGTTTCATGAGTCAATTCGATGTGTGATTCGAATTGGACAATTAGGTGAGCCAATTTGACCTAATTAGGTCAATCGGGTTCGATCGGATCGAATCGGCTCAAACCTAAACCTACTGCTGGCTAAATGTGGAATCCAATGGGTCACACACAATAGAGACTTGGCCAAGGAAGTCATTCATGATTTAATTAGGATCATAGGATCCTAATTGGTTAGCTGGATTACATACTAGCATATGTAGGCTAACAAAATTCCTAACCCAATTGGATTGGGTCCGGTTGCTTGCTAATTGGGCTAACCTAATTATGGAAAACCTAAATTAGGTTGAGTCCTAAGTAGGGCTAGCCTAATCAGAGCTAAATCTGATTTTAATTTGGATTTAAGGGCATTTTAGGTGCCATACATGAAGAGTCCCAATGGCATGGGACTCTTGGTACCTAAATGATACCTTAACTTCAAAAGGGCACAGAAAGAGCTATAGATCTCTGATTTTAATATAATTTATATGATCAGAAAGAGAATTTTATGCTCTTTCCAATGACACCCATATTACCTATATTTTGACTTGTCAACATTCTTTGAAATTTATGTGGAAGAAGGATGGCACGCGCGGTGCATGAACAGTCGCAACTCTTCATGTGGCGCACGGTTCTGATGGAGAGTCCTTCTGCTATCAGGACTCTTCATAATCTCTGATATTTGGAGATTGAAGAGGCACCTCTTAGCTTCCTAGGGACCGATAATTGACAAGTGGCAAGTGAGAATTCGTCTAGATAAAAGAAGGGATGTGAATAAGGCCTTCGATGAATGAATTGGCTTATTAGATATGATTTTTCAAGCCAGATAACTTCTCTTCGGTCTTGAAAAATCATATCTGATAAGTTGATGGGAGGACATATCACACGCCCTTCTTGTATCTATAAATACGGGGCGGTGAAATGAGTATGATATAAGATTTCCATCGAAGTACTATTCTGAGTGTCTCTCTCTCCCTCCTTTCTTTAAGACAATACTTGTCTTGTTAAGACAAGGTCTTTTCTAATAGGACAAGACTTTGTTTTAGGATATAAGTGTTGACTCTGGTCTTGATTTTGATGATTGACAAAATGTTTAAGTATATATGAGTACTAATTATATTTTAAGTGTATTTTTCAGATCTTAGTACTCAACCATGTTGAATGAAGAAATGCTTGTATTTCAATTGAAAAAGTCATTAAATTAATGAAAAATCAAGTTATAAGGACTTTGGAATATAAGGAAGACTTGGAAGGACTTAAAGTTTAATTTTGAAGAAGTTTCAGTACTGGCTCAACCGAGTGTCAACACCTAAAGATCAAGTGTTGACACTTGTAGGCCAAGTGTTGATACTTGCAGAACCAAGTGCTGACACTTGCAGAACCAAGTGCTGACACTTACAGACCAAGTGTCGACACTAAGTGTTGACACCTGGGAATCAAGTATCGATACTTGGAGGTCAAGTGTCGACACTTGACTATAACGGCTAGTTTTCAAAAGCTGCAGAACTTTTCCAACTTGCTTCAAACGGCCATATCTTCATCCCCAATGGTCATAAACGGTCATCTCTGGTTTGGAGAGCTATATAAATATCAAAAATCAATTGGGGAAGTAATATTTTGGTGAGTTTTTTGAATATTCTTCAAGGATTTAAGAGTTGAGTGATTCAAAGCCTTCAATCTTTCAAGTTTCAAAGAGAGCATTCAAAGTCTACAACTACAAGCATCAATCAAAGGCTTCATCAACTTGAAGATAAGATCTTCATCAACAATCAAGGGCTTCAAAGAGATATTTGCTTTATTTTAGAAAGCTTTTATAGTATTCATTTATACTTGCTCTTATATTATTTTACTTAAGGTTTTTGGTGAGCCTTGGAAAACCAAAGAGGTTTTTGGTAAGCCTTTGAAAATCAAAGTGGTTGTTGGTGAGCCTTGAAACCAACTAGGGTTTTACTTATAAGCCCGAAGCCAAAACAAGTTGTTTAGGTTCTTGGTTATACCGTAAAACCAAGGGTGGTTGTTGGTGAGCCTTGAAACCAACTAGGGTTTGACTTGTGAGCCCGAAGACAAAACAAGTTGTAAAAGTTGTTGGTGAGCCTAAGTTATAAAACCAAACTTAGTGGAATTCCCAAGGGATTCTTGGGGAGTGGATGTAGGTGCTTGGTTGGCACCGAACCACTATAAACCTTTGTGTTTGTGTGATTGTTCTTCTTGTGCCTTTATTTCTTTATTTCCGCTGCATTTATTTGAAATACACAAGTACTTGATTTGCATTAGCACATACTTGCTTTAGTTCATCTTTTAAATAGTACAAAAGTTTTATAAAACCCAATTCACCCCCCCTCTTGGGTTGCCTACCTGAGCCTACAATAAGCCTAAGGGGTCCTAGAGGAGGGTTGTCCTAAATCCAAGAGTGGTTTAGGAGAGTGTCTTTAGTGCCCTACAGTAGGACAGGGTGTCCTACAGTGGTCAATAGACCAAAAGTTGCCGAAAGAGTTCCACTTCCTCAAGCAACTTAAAGAAGGAGTTCTTCCTTGGTCCAAGTTTCGTGTGGATCACTGTTGGAGGGCGAACGTTTGGGCACCTGGTGGAGAAGAAGGCTGAATCAGGGTTTTCTTCATCGGATTGGATACTAGCGGTTCAGGTTGGTGCCTAAACTCTAGTTTATATTATATATGCATGTTTGTATATTTTAATTCCTAGTAAGGAGGTCTTGGATTAAGGGTTTGGTAGTGGTTTCATAATAAATTTTGAAATCCACGCTTCCGCCCTGGTCACCAAAATCCTTACAAAAGGTATATCCTATACTTTACTCAAAACCTCTGCAGTCATCGGGATATCTCTGCCATGAACCTACGCTATCCATCCATCACTGCCACGGGCTAAGGATTTGTAGAACTCTCATATCAGGCCTGGGTAGAATCTCTCAATCAACGAGCAGAATGATGTCAAACCAACATCTCTAAGCCACTGACCAATCCGAAAGTGCTGCTGGTCGATGAATCCAAAGTCTACATGACATCCTCCGATAACTGTCTTCGAACCCATGTGACTGGAAGCTAGAAAAAGTGGCCGAGCAGGTGGATCAGGTGCATCGGCTTCATGTCTGGCTTTTATCCTCTCTTCTTCCTAGTTGGATGGTCGAGGGTGACGAACAACTTGCTTTCTAGGTCCCATTCCACAGGTTCACGGATTGAATAAGAGAGGAGAGGAAACTAGGGTTTCAACGGTCAAAAATGACAATGGAAGGGGGATTGTAGCAAAAACCAAACCAAGAACTATTTAAAATGGGAATTAGAGAGAGTTTTTGAAGGAATTTGGAGGGAAATAGTGGTTGGAACAGTGCTAGGGCATGTGTCGGCACAAATTGGAGATAAAAATGCCAAGAAAACACTATGTTTCCATCTTTATTCTCGGCATACTGCCATTCATGTGTCAACTCATGACACAGAGCCAAGTGTCGACACTTCAAGGTGTCGACACTTATAGGTGTTGACACATCAACTTAAAACCAAAAAAAGAAAAAATGAAGTGCAGATCAAAATCACCAAAAATACTATGAAATTGAATGAAATTGATGTCAAAATTGATCTTTTATGGGTCAAAGAGTAGAAAATTTCAATCAAAAGGATTAATGACCCCAAGTTCTCTTCTAATCATACTAAACCGATCTTTTTGGAGAGGCTTAGTCAAAATATCAGCTAATTGCAATTCAGTACAAATAAATTCAAGTGCAATATCATTATTTTCAACATGAACTTTAATAAAATGATGCCTAATTTCAATATGTTTACTTCTAGAGTGCTGAATAGGATTTTTAGTTAAGTATATTGCACTAGTATTATCACATTTTATGGGTGTGCAAGTTAATTTGATTCCAAAATCTTCAAGTTGTTGCTTAATCTACAAGATTTGAGCATAACAACTTCCTGCTGCAATATACTCAGCCTTAGCTATGGATAGTGCAACTAAAGTTTGTTTATTGCTAAACCAAGAGATTAAGTTAACTCCAAGAAATTGGCAAGTTCCACTATTACTTTTTCTATCTAGTTTACACCTAGCAAAATCAGCATCAGAATATCCAATCAAATTAGTAGATGAGTCTCTAGAGTACCACAAGCCAATATCAATTATACCAAATAAGTATCTAATAATGTGCTTAATAGCAAATAGATGAGATTCCTTAGGATTAGACTGATATCTAGCACACATGTATATACTGAACATTATATCTGGTCTACTAGCAGTCAAATATAATAAAGAGCCAATCATATCTTTATATAATTTTTGATCTACAGATTTATCATGTTCATCTTTATCAAGTTTACAAGAGGGGCTCATAGGTGTATCTATTGACTAGTAGTCTCCATCTCAAACATCTTTATGATTTCTTTTGTATACTTAGCTTGGTTGATGAAGATTCCATCTTTGGTTTGCTTGATTTGGAGTCCAAAAAAAAAATTAAGCTCTTACATCATGCTCATTTCAAACTCATCCTATATTAGCTTAGCAAACTCTTGACAAAGAATTTCATTAGTAGCACCGAAAATAATATCATCAATATAGATTTGCACTACTAATAAATCATAATTTTTTTTCTTTAGAAATAAAGTTGTATCAACATGGCCTCTAGAAAATTCATTTTCAATCAAAAATTTGCTAAGTCTTTCATACCATGCTCGGGGTGCTTGCTTTAAACTATAAAGTACTTTGTGCAATTTAAAAACATAATCAGGATGTGTATGATTTTCAAAACCAGGTGGTTGTTCAACAAAAACTTCTTTTGCTATATAGCCATTTAGAAATGCATTTTTAACATCTATTTGAAATAGTTTAAAATTCATAAAACAAGTAAATACTAATAGTAGTCTAATTACCTTAAGTCTAGCAACAGGAGCAAAAGTTTCATCAAAATCAATTTCTTCCTCATGATTGTAGCCTTTGGCAACTAGCCTAGCTTTATTTCTAATAACAATTCTATTTTTATCTAACTTATTTCTAAACACCCATTGAATGCCAATAATTGAAACATTTGATGGTATTTCTATTAATGTCCAAACATTATTTCTATCAAGCTGAATTAGTTCATCTTGCATAGCATTTATCTAGTTAGGGTTTTTTTCAGCATCTTCAAAATATTTAGGCTCTATTTAAGAAACAAAAACAATATAATCACATTCATTTATAATTGAAGCTCGAGTTCTTATCCCTTTTGATAGATCACCTAGGATTAATTCCTTACGATGTCCATGAGCATACCTCCACTCCTTAGGTAGATCTTGGTGCTTTGGTGTAGATTATATGGCTTTACCTTTTTCACCTTTGTCTTAATTTTCTTCACTTTGTTGAGAGGGTTGATCATCCAATATCAACTTTTGTAGCTTATCAGCATCTGCACATGCATCAGAAGTATCCTCTTTTCTGGAGGATTTGTTAGTAGACTCTTCAAAAACTACATGTACAGACTCCTCTACAACTAGGGTTCTTTTGTTAAAAATATTGTATGCCCTGCTTGATGTAGAGTAACCTAGAAAGATACCTTCATCAGACTTGGCATCAAAATTTTCAAGATTGTCTTTACCATTGTTTAAAATAAAACATTGACAACCAAAAACTCGAAAATACTTTAATATTGGTTTTCTTTGATTCCAAAGTTCATAAAGAGTTTTCTTTAAAATAAGGTGGATTAAAACTTGACTTAGCATATAGCATGCAGTATTAATTGCTTCAGTGCAAAAATATTTTGGTAAATCATTTTTGTAAAGCATAGTATGTGCCATTTCTCCTAAAATATGATTTTTCCTTTCTACTATCCTATTTTGCTGAGGTGTCCTAGGTATAGAAAAATTATGTTCTATATCCTTCTCATTACAAAAACTTTGGAAATCTTGATTTTCAAATTCAGAACAATGATCACTTCGTATGTAAATAACAGAAGTACCTTTTTCATTAGAAACTTTTCGGTAAAACTTTACAAATGCAGAGAATGATTCATCTTTATGAGCAAGAAAGAAAATCTAAGCAAATATTGAAAAATCATTCACTATAACAAATCCATATCTCTTGCCTTCTAGACTAGAAGTTCTAGTTGGTCCAAAGAGATCCATATGGAGTAATTTTAATGGCCTACTAATAGAAACAAAACCTTTAGGTTTGAAAGAAGTTTTAACTTGTTTTCTAAATTGGCAAGCTTGGAAAATTCTATCTTTTTCAAAATCAAGTTTTGGTAAATCTCTCACTAAATCCTTTTTACAAAATTTTGAAAGTAAATACATATTAGCATGTCCTAGTCTTCTATGCCAAAGCCAACTAGTCTCATCTTTAGTAGAATTCATTACAACTAGGCATTCTCCATTAGGCAAGGATAGATCATCCAAATCTACCAAATAAATATTACCATACCTTTTTCCAATGAATTATACTTCATTTTTATTAGGACTAGCAATCATGCAATAAGATGATTTAAAAATAACTTGAAAACCTTTATCGCAAAATTGAATGATACTTAAAAGATTATGCTTTAAACCTTCAACCAAAAGTACATTACTAATACATGTAGAAGAGGTAATGTGAACCTTACTTATACCAATGATTTTACCTTTTCCATTATCACCGAAGGTCACACTCCCTCCATTTATTGCCTCAAGAGAGGTAAATTGCTTCACATTACCTTCAACCAAAAGTATCATTGGTATAATGATACTTAAAAGATTATGATTTAAACCTTCAACCAAAAGTACATTACTAATACATGTAGAAGAGGTAATGTGAACCTTACTTATACCAATGATTTTACCTTTTCCATTATCACCGAAGGTCACACTCCCTCCATTTATTGCCTCAAGAGAGGTAAATTACTTCACATCTCCTGTCATGTGCCTTGAGCAACCACTATCAATATACCATAGTCTTTTGTTCTCCTTGGTTACAAGACACACCTGTAAAACAAATCAAGTTTTGTTTTTAGGTACCCAAGCCAACTTGGGTCCTTTAGGGTTAGTACTTAAATTGGTTCCTTTTGGAACCCAAACTTTTTTAAAGTTATTGATTTTTCTTATATTATATTGAAAAGCTTTGTGTCCTTGTTTTTTGCATGAAAAGCATGAAATACTAGATGATGTAGGTACAAAGAAGTTTTTTAAATACTTTTCTTGACTTTGGGGTTTATAACCTAATCCTGCTTTGTTAAAAATAGCTCTTTGGTTGTTTAGAAGAAGATTTAGTTTTTCTAAGCTAAAAGTAAATTTTTCAACAAAAATTTTTATTTTGTCAAGCTCATTATTTTAATTTTTGTTTTCTAATTCTAAATCCTTGTTTTTCTTCAAAAGATTAACATTTGAAATGATAGTTTTAGGTCTTTTCAAAACATCATTTTTCATAGTTAAAGCCTTTTTTCTCTTTTCCAAAACATCAAGTTTAGTTTTCAAATCACTAAATTTGTTTAAAAGAGAATTATTTTCATGGAAAAAACTATTAGCATGCTTTTTCAGTTTTTTATTTTCAGATAAAATCAATTTGTAATCATGCACTAATTCATCAAAAGCATTTTTTAATTTATCAAAAGTAAAATCTATTTCTGTATCAGAAGTTACCTCTTCTTGATCTTGATGTGCCATGAGACATAGGTTTGCAATTTCAGCTTGTTCTTCTTCTGAACTGGAGTCTTCACTATCACTCTAGGTGGCCATCATAGCTTTCTTTCTAAGCTTTTTCCTTGACTTCTTTAGTAGAGGGCAGTCAAATTTATAGTGTCCAAGCTTCTTGCACTCGAAGCATGTAGATATCTCCTTCTTCTTTTCCTTTTTTTGTTTGTCTGAAACTTTTTCTTGTAAGGAAATTTCCTTCTTTTCATAAACCTTCTGAATTTTCTTGCAAGGAGTGCTTCTTCACTCTTAACCTCTTCTTCTTCTTCAGATTCTTTATTTGAGGATTTTTCTTGAACAGTAGACTTGAATGCAATCCCCTTTTTCTTCTTGTCCATATCCATAGATTTTTGCTTTAGGTTGAGCTCATAAGTCATGAGTGATCCCACCAATTGCTCCAATGATAGCTTATTAATGTCTTTAGCTTCTTGGATGGCGGTCACCTTTGGATCCCACGAAGTTGGAAGTGATCTGAGAATTTTGTTTACAAGATCAGCATTAGACATTATTTTTCCTAAGCTTCTCATTTCATTTACAATATTTGTGAATCTTGTGTACATGTCAGTGATAGATTCATTAGGTTCCATTCGGAATATTTCATATGTGTGCTAGCATGTTCACTTTAGTGTTCTTCACTTGATCTGTACCCTCATGGATAACTTCAAGTGTATCCCATATTTTCTCAATGGATGTGCAAGTAGAAATCCTATTAAACTCATTAGGATCTAATGCACAATAGAGGAGATTCATTACTTTCGCATTGATCTCGGATTGTTTAATATCATTTCCATCCCAATCCTCTTCGAGCATTAGGATGGAAACACCATTAACCACAATCGAAGGAATTTGTGGACCTTTATCAACAACCTTCCACGAGTTATAATCAATTGAATGCATGTAAATTCTCATTCTAGTCTTCAAATAAGTATAATTTGTTCCATTGAAAAATAGAGATCTATTTGAGGCTTGTCCCTCAATTACACTAGTACCAATAGGGACTGCCATAGATCTTTACTCAAGGCGGTTAGACCTATAAACTGAGAACAGGGCTCTGATACCACTTGTTGCCCAGTAAGCAACCCTAGAGGGGAGGTGAATTGGGTCTCTAAAAATTTAAATGCAAGTGTAAGCACCAATCCAATACTTAAACTTAGTACTATGAATGCAAGTGTAATGTGCTTTTAATAAGTAAGCAGTGGAAATGTAAAAGCAATTAAAAAGAAGCAAATAAAAGAGACAAGCAATCATAAATACAAAGAAAATATAGTTGTTCTGTACTATCCAATGCACCTACATCCACTCCCCAAGACCCACTTGGAAATTCACTATAATCTCAACCGATTATAGTCGATTAGTTTTTCGGGCTCACTAATCAAAACCCAACTTATTTTCACAAGGCTCACAAGTCAAAACCTCACTTAGTTTTCTGGGCTAACCAAGAATCTAAATGGTTTTAAGACTCACCACCAACCTTCCTTGGTTTTGCGGGCTAACCAAGAACCTAATTGGTTTTCAAAGGCTCACCAATAATCTCTTTGGTTTTCTAGTAGGCTAACCAAAAACTTTTACAACAAATATAAGTTTGAAGTAAAGTAACAAAGAAAGCTTTCTAATAAAAGTGGATATCTCTTTGAAACTTTGTTATAGTGCTACATCCAACTTGATTAAGCCACTTTTAATGCTCAAGAAGGTTGATCTTGAAGGCTCTTGAATGCTTGGAGACTTGTTTTTTGCTTGAAGGTGGTTGAACTCAATGAATAGGAGTAAATGCTCTCTTTTCTTTTTCTTTTGTTCTTCTTTTTTCAATCTCTTGTATTTTGATTTGATTTGAATCATATAAATACATTTCCAAGGCCTCAAACTAGGTTTCTAGCTGTTAGACATGAAAAACTAGCCATTGGAAACCAAGAAGAGCGAGTTCTGTGTTTGAGAAATTAACCATTACTATTTCTAGAACTTCAAGTGTCGACACTTCAGGCTGTGAGTCGACACACAGGATCGACACTTGCACTCCATGAATCGACACCTAGTTCAAATATCTTCAATGAAGCTTTCTAGAATTCTCAGATGTATCGACACTTCCTCAGGTGAGTCGACACTTTGAGTAGATACTTAGCATCCATATGTCAACACTTCAGGCAGATCTTCAACTTCAGCAAGTTTTGTGATCCAAAAATCTCAAGCGATAAGCTGATCCATGTATCGACACTTTGAGTTGATACCAGACATTCATGTATTGACACTTCGGTCATGCCACTGAAACTCTGCTTGCGTACCGGCTTGAGTCGACACTTCCTCAGTAATGTATCGATACTTGAGTCATATGTCGATACTTTGAGTTGACACTTCACTGAAATTTTCATATAAACAACTGAACTTTTGCTGAAACAAATTTGTGTTGACTTCTTGTGTCCTTTCAAGCATTCTTCAACTATCAAAGTCCTTTTTAAGCAGATCTTTCATCCATATTTGGGATTTGTCAATCAATCAATCTTTTGTTAAGTTGATGAGCATCTTTTTCTATAAAAACATACTTCAAAGAAATGATTAGTACTCAACTTATACTTAAGTGTTTTGCTTATCATCAAAATCAATAACGGAATCAACAGGCCAGTCCATGGTGGACCAGCTGCTTTAAAATCTATGCATAACTTCAAAGTTCAATTTCAGGCTCGTTCTAATATCGATTTGAGTGTCATTTATGTCGTTGGACTCCAAAAATCAAGCTCTTTACAGTGACAATCTTCTTTCCTACAAATGATGTATAAAAATATTAATTTAATATAAATAAAAATAGTTTAATTATTAAATTAATACTTTTATATATGTTTATAATATAATTATCAAGGTGCAGATGGCATACCGTAGGGCATGGAGCCTTAGTAGAGCACTCCTCTCATAGAGGGTGCAGACGGCGTGCTACAGGACCTGGAGCCCTGGTGGAGCACTCCTCTTGCAGGGGGTGCAGGCACTGTGCTACAGGACCTGGAGCCCATGGTGAAGCATGCACCCCTATGAGAGTTGCAGTCGGTCTGACGGAGATGGTGACATCACACCCCCGTGTCACTATCTGGGCCTCTTTCATGTTTGTCCTCCGGGGGTCGTGTCTCACCTTCTATTGTTCCTTTCGTCATGACCAGAGATTTATCCTCTTGCCTTCGGGGGCTTGGTCCGGTTGGGAGCTCTACTGGATCGAAGCTCTCTTCGGCCAGGAGCTCACCTTAGACTGGAGCTCACCTCGGACAAGAGCTCACCTCGAGCGAGAGCTCATCTCGGTTGGGAGCTCATCTTGGATGAGAGCTCAACCTTGGTTGGGAGCTCACCTCGATCGGGAGCTCACCTTAGACGGTAGCTCACTTTGGTTGGGAGCTCACCTCGATCGGGAGCTCACCTCGGATGGGAGCTCACCTCGGTTGAGAGCTTAACTCGGATGGGAGATCACCTCGATCGGGAGCTTACCTCGATCGGGAGCTCACCTCGGTTGGTAGCTAATCTCGGATGGGAGCTCACCTCGAATGGGAACTCACCTCGATCGGAAGCTCACCTTGACTGGGAGCTAGCCAGGTGGTACTCTCTGCTATCTCATCAGCTAATTGTGTCAGACGTGGGCACCATGTCATTGACTTGCTACATCAATGCCCACTCAAACCCTCTAAAGGCTAGCACTATCGATGCTCGTCCCAAACACCAAAAAGGTCACATCATATTTAATGATTACTAATCCCGTCTGTTGCTGCTGGATCATCATGGCTTGCAGCTCTTGCACGGCATCGGGTGGTGGCTTTCCCATTGATGGTCCGTAGTGGCCTACAGCTCTTGCATGGCACCGGCTGGTGGTTCTCCCAACTAGCGTCCTCCGCGCACACCCGATCTAAGATGGCCATCGCCATGGGAGCTCTTTGGCCCTAGCTTGGCCGTATTTTCACCGGGTTGTGGATGCGCCTCCCCTCCCCAGGTCGGTCACTTGGTCCGAAGGCTCTGCAAAAATGAGAAGACCCGGGCCGGGGATTCCAACGGGGACACTCCTACGGTCAAGTCAGTGGGACGATCTAGGAGAACAAAACCTCTATGGTAGAGAGCTTGGGGACTCCCAGCACGTAAAAGGTGAAAGATTGAACTGAGATGTAAAGACCAAGTGGAGTTGGGATCAGAGAGCTTGGAAGGTTCCGTTGGCTAGTTCCTTGCCCATTAGCTCTCTATTTCTTACCGATTGGCCTCGCTTCTCCCTTCCCCCTTCCTTTCTTCTTCTTTTTTTTCCTTCCATTTTATGTGAGATCTGTGGCCCAGACCAGGTCTGGGGCTTCCTTGAGATGTCCTTTTCTTGATGCCACCTTTGGAGAGGGTCTTTCCACTGCCCACCTCCTTCCCCCTTCGGACCGATCCTTTGCAGGAGGTCCTCCTATTGGGAGATGCTCCTCGGCGTGGCACAGAGCTTGTCCCTTTGATGATATAGTTTCCTGTGGGAGGGGTGGGTGCTGTGCCGCTAAGCCGCGAGCCACGGTGGGACATTTCTATTCTCGGAAGGATCGTCGGAGCATCGCGGGGCATGTGGCCTTAATGAAATACTCCTCTTGGGGAGGTTCAGGTTTCGTATCAGGAGGGTTGAGGCCCCTGGTTGCACGATCGTTGACATGGCAGCACGCTATAGGATCTAGAGCATGGAGAAGCATGCTTTGCACAGAGCATGCGGGTGATGCATTGCAGAGCTTGAATTAATGGCGGGACCTACACCACCTGCTAGAGGTTGCAAGCGGATGGGGGGGGCCTCTTGATGTGATTTGAATTTCTGTTGATCCTTCCCTCTTTCATTGCTAGCAGGAATTCTAGTCTTCGCAAGGTAGGGAGGAGACTCGCTTCGGGAGCCCCACCTCAGGAAGCATGAGCACGACTCCAACCGGGAGCTGACCTCAGCAAGAGGACTCGCCTTGGCAGCATGAGCGCGACTCGGCCGGGAGCTGACCTTGGTAGGATGGCTCACCTTGGTAGCATGAACATGACTCCAACCGAGAGCTGACCTTGGCAAGAGGGCTCGCCTCGACAGTATGAGCATGACTCCGGCCGAGAGTTGACCTCGGCAGAAGGGCTAGCCTTGGCAGCAATTAGGCACGCATCCAAGTGGCACTCTCCACCCGCACGGCTGCCGGCCAGTGTCCACATGGCCTCCATGTCAGTAGTTGGTGCCACATCACCGTCATTCTCCGTATTTAAGTGAAATACATCTAGGCTTATTCAATAGTGCATGCCACCATCAGAAAAGCATGGCAAAACTCTACAAAATGACAATGCACCAATTAAAATGGAATGGATGTTCTGGCATGTGAAAAATCTTCTAACAACATAATGATAAGTCCTATCACTTCTTACCAAATCTGTTCAAATCTTTCTATTCCAAAAATACATTTATCTTCTGCCTATAAAAGGGACTCCCTGGGAGCTTTCAAGGTATACAAGAATGCTCTACCATAATGCTTCTTATACTATTGTTTGTTGAAAACTAACTTGAGCGTCAAAAAGCTTACACCGGAGCTACCTCTGATCAGAGCTTTTTTTGTATGTTCCACCTCTCGGAGACTGACCTGTACCACCATCTTCGGCATCTTGGCATCTAATGGATTTCAGTACCAAAAAGTATAATATATAATTTATAAATTATATAAGATTTTTGAGCATTAGGAAGTTGTGCCTCATCAAACTAGGTTAATTTCAAACATGGTTTAAATTTATTTTGAGCTTATAAATTGGGTTTAAGTTTTGTTCAATTAAATCTAAATCATGTTTGATCAAATCTTTAACCCGAGCTTCTCGATTCCAATGATAGCCCTGGTGCAATTTATTGCAACGTTTATCTCCTTGGTTTCAAGATGTGCCTTTTTTTACTTTCTATATTTCGACACATAAATATATATTAAAAATATATCTCATTTATCTTAGCTCGGTATTTTTCGTCTTTCCACCTTTTTTTTTTTTTTTTTTTTTTTTTTTTTTTTTTTTTTTTTTTTTTTTTATCTAGCAGAATTTAGCGGTTGACTCTGTGTAATTTAACTTGTCGTATATGGGAAAGATTTGTTTAGAGCGGAATACATCGGCATTGGTATAGAACTGGCGTTACGCCAACCAAATGCCGAGCCATGCGCCTTTCACTCGGTGTCACCAAGCTCCGCGTTAACTCCCAGCCGTCATTCCGTAGCTTCTACCACGGCCCTTCACCGCCTCTCGCCGATGAGATCTTCCGCTCGGCCCGCCGATCCGGCGGCTACACCCAGGGCGACGCCACCTATCTCTCCCTTGCCCACGCCTTTTCCGATGCTGACCCCCCAGACCTCCCCGCCCTCCGCCGACTCCTATCCCGCATGCGCCGCGACCACCGCCCCTTTCCCGAGCGCGTCTTCATCCCCATGATCCGAGCCCTCGGCCGCGCCGCCCTTCCCCTCGCCGCCATCCGCCTCTTCGATCGCCTCCTCCCCGCCTTCCGCTGCGCCCCCTCCGCCTGCTCCCTCAACTCCGCCCTAGCCGTCCTCCTCTCCTCCCCACATCCCCCCGCCTCCCACGCCCTCCCCTTCATCTCCTCCGCTCTTCGTCGCCACCCCTCCCTCTCCCCTAACCTCCTCACCTTCAACCTCCTCCTCAAGGCACTCTGCCGTTCCGGCTTGCTCGACCGCGCACTCAGCCTCCTCCGCGATCGCCACCTCGACGCCGCTGATGGCCTCCGCTTCCGCCTCCCCCTCCCCCTTCGCCCCGACGTCTACTCCTACTCCACCATCATCGACGGCCTGGCCCGCGCTGGCCGTCTTGACGATGCCCTCGCCCTGCTTGATGAAATGCAGCTCGATGGCGTTGTCCCCTCTACTGTCACCTTCAACTCCCTTCTCCGAGCCCTCTGCCGCGCCGGCGACCTTCCCCGCGCCGCGAAGCTCGCCCGCTACATGCTTCTCAAGGACTGCCCGCCGACCCTCGCCACCTACAACACCCTCGTCCACGGCCTCTGCCTCCGTGGCCGCCTCGACGATGCCGCCGCCCTCCTTGCCCGCATGCCTCGCGACGGCTGCAAACCGAATGAGATCACGTACGGCACCCTGGTGGACGGCCTGGTCCGCCTCGGCCGCCCCTCCGACGCCAAGCACCTCGTCGAACACATGGCGGCGAACGGCCTTCGCCCCAACAAGTTCATCTACTCGGCCCTCATTTCTGGCTTCTTCCGCTCCGGCGACCCGGACAAGGCGATGAGAATATGGGACGAGATCACTACGACCTCCTCCTCCTCCCATATAAAGCCCAACACGGTTCTGTACAGTGCCCTCATCGACGGGCTCTGCTTCCACGGGCGGATGGAAGCCGCCGAGGTGGCGCTCGGTAAGATGACCGCGGAGGGTTGCACCCCGAATGTGCTGACCTTCAGCTCCATCGTAAGGGGCTACTTCCAGGCGGGCAACAGCAAACGAGCGCTCACCACGTGGCATCGTATGGTCGAGCTCGGGTGCGAGCCCAACAAGGTTAGCTACAGTATTCTGATCCATGGCTTATGCGAGGAGGGCAAGCTCAAGGACGGTATGATGGCCTGGAAGAACATGTTAAACAAGGGGTGCACCCCAGACTTGATCGCCTACACCTCGATGATCAGAGGGCTGTGCGAGGCGGGGATGGTGGATGGCGGGATGAGGTTGTTCAATGATATGCTTGCTCGCGGAGACGTGGAACCGGATGCTGTCACATATAACATACTGTTTCATGGAATGTTGAAGGGCGGTAACCTCACCAGGGCATTGGACTTGCTGGGTCGGATGCTGGATGGAGGGTGCGACCCGGATTCCGTCACCTGCAACATATTTTTGAAAGGGCTGGTGGTGGAGGGAAAGGGGAGGGAGTTTTTGGATGGGTTGGTGGTGAGGCTGATCAAGAGGGAGAGGGTGGAGGGTGCTTCTGAAATTGTGGAGGTGATGCTGAGGAAGTGTTTGGCTCCGGAAGCATCCACCTGGGAGAAGGTGCTGAGAGGGGTTTGTAAGAGGAAGAAGGTGTGGAGGATGATTGATGGGTGCTGGGGGAAGATGTGGGGAGAAAAGTTTCGATAGTCGAGCTTGTGTTGTACATTTATTTATTTTTTGTAACCTATATGCCTGAATTCTTTTTGTGGCATTGATTGGCATAAGGGCGATATTTGATTGTTATTAATAGCATGCCATAAAATGTTTCTTAGCGGAAACATCGAGTTCAGGATTGCCTTAAACCTAAATGCTGTCTGGTTTGGTACTTATCCATAGCAGCTCAGTTGCCATCCCAAGTTCCAAGCAACTCTCAATTCGATCCACAGCAAGGACAGAACGGTTTGCGAGTAAATCAGCCAGTTAACCGCAGCATTGTCCTGACCAGTGCCGATTTTATTCACTTTGGAATCCATATGCAATGCTGATGAAGAGAAGGAGAGAAGGGTGGATCTAGAACGGCCTTGCCACCGTGGTAATGCCTCTGCAGTTCAGGAGAATTCATGGAGATGGTGAGGCATGTTCAATTTCATATGTGCAAAATACAAGCTGTAGCAGCGACGAAGAGAGATCTTTCTGACATAGCTTTGTTCTGAAATAAAGGAATAGACAACAGTCGATGTAGAAATTTCTCAAAGGCATTTATGCTGGTCTAATTTGTCAATCTAATCAATCTAAAGTTCCTTTAGATGAAGAAAAAGTGGAATTTTTTTTTAAAATAATATAAAAAAAAATTTAATTACCAAAATAAGTGATTCTTTATTTATTTACCGATTTAGGTGGCACGTGGCATATAACGGGGTATTTTTGAAAAAAAAAATTGTCACATCGGACAGCCATACGAGTACGTATGAATTCGGCTTTTGAAAAGACGAATTCTCAGTTGAATTCGTCTTTTCAAAAGTCGAATTCAAGCCCCCGTACGCAACCCCGCATTGGTAGTTTGCAAACTCGCCACGTGGTCTGCGAGCTCGCCACGTGGGTTACATTTCTGAAATCGTCTTTCGAAAAGACGAATTCGACTGAGAATTCGTCTTTCCGAAAGACGATTTCAGGCAGAACAACCCCCCCCCCCCCGCAGGCCTTCTTCTTATGTTCTTCCGCCAACCCTCTTCCCCCCCGGCCCCATCCCTCCCCCCTCCTGGCCCCATCCCCCTCTCCCGGTCCCCTGTCTCTCTTCCCCACCCCCGCCCCCCGGCCCCATCCTCCTCTCCCGGTCCCCTTTCTCTCTTCCCCACCTCCTCGGCCCCATCCCCCCCGGCCCCATCCCTCTTCCCCACCCATCCCTCTCTCCCGGTCCCTGTCTGTCTTCCCCCCCCCCATTTTCCTTTCCTGGTCTCATCTTATATCCGGTCCAGTCCCATACTTTTTAAAAGGTTTGATTTTATTTTGATCCGGTCTAATTTAATTTTTTTTTGTTCTTCAATGGTCTCTATGATTTATTATTTTAAAATTTTTGTTTGTTTGTTGCTAGATCTATTCGAAGGAATCCGATTCGAAAGAAGTCCAGGAATATTTGAAAATATACAGGTAATTACTATATTTCTTTTGTTATTATAATTTTTTTGAATAATATTATTATGTTGTTTGTTGGTATAAAACTTAGAATAATTAGTAGGATAATTTTGGTATGAAATTTAGAATAATTAGGAGATAATTTTGTTTGATTTATGCTATTTTTGTTATAATATATGTATTTATATATTTTTGTTTATATTTATATAATATGTAATTGATAATTGTATAATTATAATTGTATTGATAATAATTAATTAAATTAAAAATATATATTATAAATTAGTGTATTGATATTATAATTGTAATATAATTATTCTAATTTTTAAAATTTTAATATTTAGTATTCTAATATAATTGTAATTATATTGAAAATAATTAATTAAATTAAAATATATATTATAAATTAATGTATTGATATTATAATTGTAATATAATTATTCTAATTATTAAGATTTTAATATTTAGTATTATAATATAATTGTAATTGTATTAATAATGATTAATTAAATAAAAGTATATATTATAAATTAATGTATTTATATTTTATTTATAATATCATTATTCTAATTATTAAGATTTTAATATTTTGTATTATGATATAATTGTAATTGTATTGATAATGATTAATTAAATAAAAAAGTATATATTATAAATAAATGTAATGATATTATAATTGTAATAAAATTATTCTAATTATTAAGATTTTAATATTTAGTATTATGATATAATTGTAATTGTATTTAAATGATTAATTAAATAAAAAAGTATATATTATAAATTAATGTATTGATATTATATTTATAATATCATTATTCTAATTATTAAGATTTTAATATTTTGTATTATGATATAATTGTAATTGTATTGATAATGGTTAATTAAATAAAAAAGTATATATTATAAATAAATGTATTGATATTATATTTGTAATAAAATTATTCTAATTATTAAGATTTTGATATTTAGTATTATGATATAATTGTAATTATATTTAAATGATTAATTAAATAAAAAAGTATATATTATAAATTAATGTATTGATATTATATTTATAATATCATTATTCTAATTATTAAGATTTTAATATTTTGTATTATGATATAATTGTAATTGTATTGATAATGGTTAATTAAATAAAAAAAGTATATATTATAAATAAATGTATTGATATTATATTTGTAATAAAATTATTCTAATTAGTAAGATTTTAATATTTAGTATTATGATATAATTGTAATTGTATTTAAATGATTAATTAAATAAAAAAGTATATATTATAAATTAATGTATTGATATTATATTTATAATATCATTATTCTAATTATTAAGATTTTAATATTTTGTATTATGATATAATTGTAATTGTATTGATAATGGTTAATTAAATAAAAAAAGTATATATTATAAATAAATGTATTGATATTATATTTGTAATATCATTATTTTAATTAGTAAGATTTTAATATTTAGTATTATGATATAATTGTAATTGTATTGATCATGGTTAATTAAAAAAAAAGTATATATTATAAATAAATGTATTGATATTATATTTGTAATATAATTATTTTAATTATTAAATGTGCCGAATGAATTTAGGTTAAGCATTTGATTTTCTATATATATTTTTATAAAATTTATATTTCATTGAACCGTAGACCCGTCAATTGCTTGATATGCATATTCTGTAGTATCCGTACATGTTTTTATACTTGTACAGATCTGAGAATTATGCATGTTGATCAATTGATTGTCCAATTTGGATAGTTTGAAAATTGCAAATAATTTTACAGGTCAATTTATAGTAATCAAACGATGTGTAATGAAGGCCGAATGAAATTTCGATCATCATTTTTCTTTTGTTCTTCGCATACATAAATATTTGTATATGGAGAACTAAGGGGAAATGCTGCCGAAATTTTATTTGGTCTTCATTGCATACCGTTTGATTACTATAAGTTGACCCGTAAAATTAATACAATTCCTGAATGGGATAGGGCCTTTACCTAGTAGTTGATGATAGGATGCATTCATCGTGATAGTAAAATAATTATATTTTTAATTTTATTGTCATATTAATTATGTAATTTAATTAGTTTGTTAATGATATCAATATATGAGAAAGTTATTTCTAAATATATTTTGTTAATTAAACATGTAGGATATAATGAGAGAAAGAATCACAGCATTATGTTATATGGGTGGTTCTATGATTAATGGATCAAATGGAATTGAGTACAATCAGGAACCAAAAAAGGCAATTAGAATCAGTTCTGATATGACATTCCAAGAGTTGGAGAACAAAATATGTAGAGTTCTCCGTATTGATAGAACTGGAAAAAAGTTTTGATTATCTATAGATATCCACAAGTTGTCCAGCCGACATTTGTAAAGTACGAACCTGTTCCATTAACCGATGATGAAGACATGGAGATGATGTTTTCAACTATCGGTTCACATTCATGTATATTGGGTGTAGAGTTATATATAGATATCCAAATCATTGAAGCTCCTGAACCTGATTGAGAATAGGATGATTACGAAGAAGCTGTTCGAAATATAGCAACAACTCGTGTAACTGAACAGGTTCTATCATATAGTACTCCGAATATTGCAGATAATGAAGTGGAAAATATTGGCTCAGTTTTTACTGTAGATCCGTTACGTACGGTGGACAGTACTGTACCAGAAAGTAATATTAGAGAAGCATCAATATATACAGCTGCTGATGACAGGGTGCATGTCGATAATCAACTTTTTAGTGAGAATGATGATGAAAGTGAATATGACTTGGCTGACAAAGGTGACGAGGCCGGTACTTCACATCTAGTACGAAGTCCGGATGATACCACTGTTCCAAATTATTCTACATTTGAAGCTCCATCTAGAATATTTACCCAGATTGATTGGAATGCTGCAAATATGTCAATGTATTATTCAATGCAGGAACAACATGTTATATGGCAAAGGAATGAGGAGTTACGTAAAGGACTCCGCTTTATAGATAAGGCAGAATTGCAGACTGCAGTAAAACAATATTCTGTTGAAAGACATCATGAATTCAAAGTTATTGAATCAAATCCAAATCTATGGCATGTCAAATGTAAGAGCAGAGATTCTGGTTGTCAGTGGATGCTGAGAGGTATTAAATGGCATAATTTTTTTGAGATCTCACGATATACCGGTCCTCATACATGCCTATCTGCAATGATATCTCAAGATCATTCTGGTTTGGACTCCACTTTAATTGCTAATGAAATTCGGGACCTGGTTAAAGAAATTCCTACCATTGCCATTGCTGGACTTGGTGCAGTCATAAAGAACAAATACAACTATACACCAAGTTATAGAAAATTATGGGATGCCAAACAGAAGGCGATAGCGATGCTGTTCGGAGATTGGGATGTGTCATATCAATTGCTTCCGAAATGGTTGCATGCTGTACAAACATTTAATCCGGGTACCTGGGTTAAATTTATCAGCACTCCAACTGGTATACCAAATTGTGCCCAGTTTGATCGTGTATTTTGGGCCTTTGCACCCTCGATTGAAGGGTTTAAGCACTGTCGTCTGGTTATAAGTATCGATGCTACTTTCATGTATGGAAAGTATAAGGAGAAATTGTTGATTGCAACTGCTATTGATGGAAATAATCAGATCTTTCCACTTGCATTTGGTATTGTCGATGAAGAGTCAGCGGACACCTGGGGTTGGTTCTTAGCTTGTATCAGAAATTTTGTTACAACACGTTAGGAAATTTGTCTAATTTCTGATCGACATGCTAGTATACTTGCTGCAGTACAGAATGAGTATCTGGGTTGGCAGCCACCGCATGCTTATCATGTATATTGCCTGCGTCACGTGGCAAGTAACTTCAATTCAAGATTCCGTGATCCCAAACTAAGAGATGTGGTGAAAAGAGCTGGAATGCAAACGCAGCGTAGAAAATTCCATAAATACATGAGAAATATTGAGAAATTTAACCCAGAAGCTGTTCAGTGGTTGAATGAAATTCCTTTAGCAAAATGGACACGTTCACATGATGACGGACGACGGTATGGGATGATGATAACTAATATATCCGAGTGTTTCAATGGAGTTTTGAAAAATGCTCGATTTCTTCCCATAACAGCATTGGTACAGTTGACTTTCTTTCGACTTGTGTCATATTTTAAAGGCCGATGTGTCCAAGCAACAGAGGCAATGGACAGAAATGAAAGGTTTACTCCTTTTGTTACGGGACATGTCATCTCCAACCAAGCCAAAGCGACATCGCATACCATTACATGATTTGATAGAGCAACTGGCTTGTTCCAAGTCCAAACTGCTAGACGTGGACCGAACATGAACAAGGGTGATAATACACAGGTATTTACGATCTTTATGTATCATTAAAAATATGTTATTACGTTATGTATATGCTGAATTATGATTTTTGATGCTGTAGGTTGTTCATCTTTCCCAGCAGACATGTACATGTCAGAAGTGGCAATGTTTTCATTTACCTTGTTCTCACGTCATGGCTACTTGTGCACATGTTGCCATTGATTTTAAAATATACATTGATCGGTACTATACATTACACGATTATCATCGAACTTATATGCCATAATTTCAACCAATTCCTCATGAAGAATATTGGCCCCAGCAAAATGAACATGGTATCATTATACCTGATGTAAATAGGCTGCGACAGAAAGGTAGGCCACGATCCACGAGGATCAGAAATGATATGGATATAAGAGAAGCTGGCAACAGACGCAAGTGTACAATCTGTAAAGAAGAAGGGCATGATAGGCGGTCATGTCCAAGGCTTCTACAAGCAGATTAGTTAAATTATATCAGTCATATTTTACAGATGTTTTAATATATGGATTGTAATGTATTAGGCTAATCTTATCATTACTTTGTATTTTATTTGATGGATTGTAATATATGGATATGTTTTATTGTCTGATGTTTATAGCTTGTATATGGATTGATGTCCTTACTATGCATTAAATGGGCTTTGTGATTGATTTTCTTTGAGTTATCGCAGTTATGGATCCTGGTCCTTCTGATAGTAGTGTACTACACGGTCAGCCTTCACATAGATCATCTTTGGTCTGGAAGGGACAGGATGTTGTTTTGCACTGTCGACGTCGAGAGATGGTTATGCGCAGATCGATACCGCTCGATCATCGTATTTTGCCATTGCTGATGCAGTCCGAATTCTATGGTTTAGCACGTGTTGGATTTATTAGATTGGACTGGCATTTGATCACTGCTCTCGTTGAGCGGTGGCATCCAGAGACGCATATTTTTCATTTTCTCCATGGAGAGGCTACCATCACCCTACAGGATGTTGCTGTTCAGCTAGGTTTGCCAGTAGATGGTCTACCAGTGACGGGTAGTACACGGGTAGACTGGAGGCAGCTTTGTCTTGAGTTATTAGGGGTCGTCCCACCGGATGATAGATTGCATGGATCACGACTGAGCTTGGTCTGGCTTACTGAGCACTTCTAGGATTTAGCATTCGATGCGGACGAGGCAGCCATTCAGTGCTATGCTTGAGCATATATTTTACAGTTGATGGGTGGGTGCCTTTTTATGGATAAATCTGGGAACAACATGAATCTATTATTTCTACCTTTATTAGCGGATTTCGAGATGGCCGGACAGTATAGTTGGGGTAGCGCTGGACTCGCTTGGTTGTATAAAGATATGTGCAGGGCGAGTCACAGAGATGTTATTGATATTGCTGGTCCGCTGTTGCTACTACAGCTGTGGGCATGGGATAGAGTTCCAATTCTTGCACCCCACAGATTACTTCGACAGGCTCCAGATCCGATGATCGATTTTGATGATGATGGAGCTGGTTTACCACAGGGACCATTAGGGATGAGGTGAGTTTAGAATTTACATAATATTTTTATACAGTGTATGATATATACTATTTTATTTAATTAATTTAATTAATTTATTTTGTAGATGGAGAGATTTTTTTTCTGTCACACAAGTACCTATGCATGTGGTCTCTTCGTATCGTTATTTACTTGATCGACTGCGACCCGACGAGGTAATGATTATTTAAATTTTTGGTAATGATTGACTTGTTTTATTTGTTCTTGTTTAATAAATTATGCTTTAAATTATTTATAAACAGGTCATATGGCTGCCATATACTGCCGCTATGATTGCACAGTTACCAGACTACTGTCTACAGGGTCAGGAGATCTGGTGTAGTAGAGTGCCACTAGTATGTTTTTATATAGTAAAGTGGCATTTACCCGATAAAGTGATGCGCCAGTTCGGGATGCGACAAGTCATGCCAGATTAGTTCGATACGTTGTCTGCATTACATCGTATTGATATGAGAGGACGATCTGATCAGGATTGGTCCACCGTTCATCGGGATTATATACAGTTATGGATGAGTCGTCATGACTATATTATACATTGTGATCCATTCGATGGTACCATGGATTATCACGATCCTTATATGCAGTGGTATCGTAGGATCACTCGTCAATTCATCAGTCGCAATGGTGCAGTATATGATTACATGGTAAGTAATTTAAATTTTATTATTTAAATTATAAGTTTAAATTTTGTCAAACTAATTATTTTTTTTATTTATAGGGTAGTAGTTTTGCGATGATACTCGAGCGTGCGACGACCTCCCCGGATATACAGGATATATGTCATTCTGCCCTCCATACTCTTGGCGAGCATGCACGAATTCCACTACATGAGTTTTATCATGAGGGAGACAGGAAGGACGAGACTCCTTCGCCTTATTATCCATATGCATCTTCATCCGGAGCACCTCCGCCAGCTCATCACAGATGAGGTACGAGACGAGATAGCATTGTTCCACATCCCATGCACGAGTTCACATCTATTGAGGATGTGGCAACACATTTTGATTATACTACTGCACAGGATTTCATGGGCTGGCAGCATGATTATTCCGGACATGGAGCATCGTCGTCACATCATGTATCTGCATAGCAGGCATCACATGATGTAGAGCATGCTGCATATCAGGCATCGCACGATATAGAGCATGCGACAAAGCAGCATCAGCCACCTCCGATCCGTCGTCGTATACAGCCTGCACGCACTAGGAGACGGCCACCATGTGGGACCGAATAGTCATTTATTTTCGAATTTATTGTAATTCATGTTTTCTTGTTAATTTTAAAAAATTGTGTTTTTAATATATGTGTTTATTTATATGTGTTGTGGTCCAAAATATATAAGAATTATTTATATAGGTGTTTATTTATATATGTATTTATATGTGTTCTGGTCACCAGTCCGATTACCAGGATCGATCATCGGTTCACTTATTGGTCTTACTAATGATTCGATCATCCGTCCATCTACTGATCCGATCATCGGTCCACATATCGATCTTAAAATGATAAGAATCATTTATTTGCTCAAGTAAATTAAAAATATATAAAATATAAAATTAAATTTATGAAAATAATAAATTATTTTAGAATTTATTAAAATTCATGATTTCTCATTAATTTCTAATTTTTTTTATTAAATTTTAATTAAAATAATATTATTTGGTGAAATCGTATATATAATTGATAATTTATCATTATTTATTTAATAAAAAAATATAAAATTTTTATCAATTTTTTAATAATTTATTTTTATTTTTAACATAATTTGGTAAATAATATATTTAAAATATTTTAATTTAATATATTAATTATTTAATAATAATAATAATTTTTTTTTTTCAGTAAAATCGTGGAAGGATTCGACCCTCGGTCACCGTCCCGATTGCCAGTTCGGCTAATCATCGGTTCACTTACCGGTCCTACTACCAGTCTGACCATCGATCCGCCTATCGGTCAGACCATCGATCCACGTATCGGTCCTGTAATTTTTTTATTAATTTTTATTTTTTATAAAATTTTGATATGTATTATTCACGGGTTAGTTTTTTTTCAAATTTTTTTTAAAAAAATTATTTTAATAAACTTTTTTTTATAATAAATCAATATTTTAAAATTATATATCTTCCCTTTACGAAATTATAATAAATCAGTATTTAATGCCAGGGAAAGGATTAACTGGATTCGTCTTTATATAAAATTAAATTTATGAAAATAATAAATTATTTTAGCATTTATTAAAATTCATGATTTCTCATTAATTTTTAAATTTTTTTATTAAATTTTAATTAAAATAATATTATTTGGTGAAATCGTATATACAATCGATAATTTATCATTATTTTATTTAATAAAAAAATATAAAATTTTTATCAATTTTTTAATAATTTTTTTTTATTTTTAACGTAATTTGGTAAATAATATATTTAAAATATTTTAATTTAATATATTAATTATTTAATAATAATAATAATTTTTTTTCTTTTTCCAGTAAAATCGTGGAAGGATTCGACCCTCGGTCACCGTCCCGATTGCCAGTTCGGCTAATCATCGATTCACCTATCGGTCCTACTACCAGTCTGACCATCGATCCACCTATCGTTCAGACCATTAATCTACGTATCGGTCCTGCAATTTTTTTATTAATTTTTATTTTTTATAAAATTTTGATATGTATTATTCACAGGTTAATTTTTTTTCAATTTTTTTTAAAAAATTTATTTTAATAAATTTTTTATAATAAATCAATATTTTAATAAATATCTTCCCTTTATGAAATTATAATAAATCAATATTTAATTGGGGGGGATTAACTGGATTCATCTTTACGAAAGACAAATCTAGTTAGAACTGGATTCGTCTTTTGAAAAGACGAGTCTAGTTCTAACCGGGTTCGTCTTTACGAAAGACGAATCCAGTTAATTTGGATTCGTCTTTGGTAAAGATGAATCCAAATTAACTGGATTCGTCTTTACCAAAGACGAATTCAATTAAATTCTATTCATCTTTTTAACAGATGAATTCGTCTACGTCACCACCACCACCTACTTCGGTAAATAAATTTCGCTTCACCTATTTTCATAAATTTTTTTAAAAAAACATTATTTTAAAAAATTACTCGAAAAAGTGGACCATACTGAGCTGGTTATGTGTTTGTTTTCCAAAAAAAGATAATGAAAGGCTTTTGTATTGACAGGTTTCACCAATAAAACCATTTTGCCTTTTTAAACAATTTAAAACTTGCTTGTATTGAAATGAGCGCTAAACCGCTAATATTGAAATGAGTGCTAAACCGCTAATATTGAAACATCAAGAAACATTATTGTTTAAATTATACAATGGAAGAAAATATACTGTGAATCCCGGCTGGTAATTGGGTCGCTTTGGGTGAAGTCGGTAGTCCTTGCTGACTTCAATTCAGAGCTTAGAAAAAAGAAGAAGAAAAGAGAAGCAGGGGACGAAGCCCTTGTTTATCCTACCTCTAAGCTTGCCGGAGAACTTGGAGAAGTAGCTATGGAGGGAAGGGAATCGGCCGGAGGATCATCCAGAATGGGTGGGACTCTCGGACGGTTGAATTAATCCGTCGAGAAAGGAGGTTGTTCTTTCCAAACTCCTTTAAATCTTGTTCCTTGTTGGCTCTAAATGGATCCGAATTGAGCTTCCACCGGTGGTCGGCCACCTCCTTGACGTCACCAGTGAGTCTCCTTCTCCTCTAGCTTTTAATAGTTCTGATTAGAGGGTAGCAAGGGGGTTCTTTCCCTTCTTTTTGGTTCCAGTTGGTGGATGAACTGTCGCCAGCAGCACCCTACCCGATCTCCTTTCCGTCCAGCCGTGCTCCATCGAGTGCTGCCGGGAGAAAACTCCTTCCCTATCACCAGTTGTGGAAGGGGGGAGATCCATCGGGCCGAGCCGAAGAGGAGAAGAACCAGGAAAAAAAGAAAGAAAGAAAAAAAAAAGAAGAGGAAAAAGAGAGAAAAAAGAAAATAATAATAATGAAAAAAAAGAAAGGGGGGAGATCCATCGGGTCGAGCCGAAGAGGAGAAGAACCAGGAAAAGAAGAAAGAAAAAAAAAGAAGAGGAAAAAAGAGAGAAAAAAGAAAATAATAATAATGAAAAAAAAGAAAGAAGAGATAGAAAGAAGAGAGAGAAAGATGAGAGAGGAAGAGGAGAGAGAAGGAAGAGAGAGAAAGATGAGAGAGGAAGAGGAGAGAGAAAGAGGAGAGAGAAGGAAGAGAGAGAAAGAGGAGAGAGGAAGTGGAGAGAGAGAAAAAGGAGAGAGGAAGAGGAGAGAGAGAAAGAGGAGACAGGAAGTGGAGAGAGAGAGAGGAAGAGGAGAGATAGGAAGAGGAGAGAAAAAAAATGAGAGATAGGAAGAGGAGAGAGAAAGAGGAGAGGGAGGAGAGATAAGAAAAAGAATAATAAATAAATAAATAAATTTTTGATATTTAAATTATTTTCTTGTTGATTAATCCGATATTCATCACCCATACCTAAATAGATAACTAGATCAAGCCTAGCCCTAGACCGGATCGAAGAATCTTTTATCTTATTTTTTATCCAGTGTTAATTATTTTACTTATTTTATCAGAGCCATCATTAGTATGGAAGTATCGAGGATCTAGAGTTGAATCGCGTGTTCCTGATAGAATCGTTTTCATGTAAGTTATCTTGACCTCTTGTATTACATGCTAAATATGTTATGATGTTGTGCAATGTTAAATGTATGTGGCATAGTTTGATCTGCATTAGGTTACATTCATTGTTATGTCTTGCCTAGGTGGCTACCTAAGAGAGGGGTAAATTGAGTCTTTTAAAAAATTGAAGCAAGTAATGTGCAATTCAAAATTCTTTACAAGTGGTAGGTGCTGTGATAGAGTTATAAAATATAGAAGCTAAACAGAGTCAAGAAAGCATAACACAAACACACCAAATTTATAGTAGTTCGGAGCAACCCAGCTCCTACGTCCACCACCCAAGATACCACTTGGGATTTTCACTATATTCACACCCGAATACAATAGGATTGTTTTACAGGATCACAATCCAAAAACCTCTACACTTTGGTTTTACAGGATCACCAAAGAGAACCCAACACCCTTTGGTTTTGACAGACTAACCAAAGAAACCTAACTTGATTTTCACAGGATCACCAAGAACCTAACCCTTGGTTTTAACAAGGCTCACCAAGAACCTATTTGGTTTTTCAATCGGGCTCACCAATAGCCCAACAATTCAAAGATTGAATTGAAAATAAATACAACAAGAATGACAAACTCAATTCATCGGATAGTTGCCGGTGTAGCTTGTTGGAAGTCCACTTGAATGCACTTGAATAAGCTTTAATTACTTCAGTGGCTTCTTTCAAAAGTTGTTTCAAGTTTCAGATTGGAGTTGGTGAAGACTTGAAAGCTTGACTTGAATGCTCTTGTGCTCTTTTGCTGTTGGTTGGTGGGATATTCAATGAAGCTCTTTTTTCTTTGAAGAACTCTCTAAATTATTGCTTAAAGGAAGTTCAAGTCTTTCAAATTTATTGTCTTCCATCATCCCAAGGTAGTTCTAGCCATTGTAGACCATTAGGGAATGATTTGTGACCGTTGGAGTACCTTTTAGCATTCAAAAATAAATTTTGGAACTAGCTGTTGGATACCTGAAAGTGGCATTCGAGTTGGCTCGGATTCCTTCGAGTAGGCTTGGATCCTTCGAGTCGATAGGTCGAGTCACCAAATATTCAATGCAGTCGGCTCTTTGTCTCAGGGTGTAAAACATCACTCTGGATGAGTTGGCTCTTTGTAGCTCGGGTCGGCTCGAACTTGAATCTTGAAAATCTTGAACTCGAGGAGTCGGCTCTTTTCAGCTTGGGTCGGCTCTTCTTCTCAGGTTCGAAAAACCTTACTCTGGAAGAGTCGGCTCGATGCAGTTCGGGTCGGCTCGCTTTCTCAGGCTTTCAGAATTAGGTCTTGCAGAGTCAGCTCTTTTTGGTTCGGGTCGGCTCGCCTGGCTGTTCTCAGAAATCTTCAGAAAATGAACTCTGGAGGAATCGGCATAGGCTGATTTCAGTCGACTCGGATTCACTGGAGTCGGCTCGCTTTCCATCGAGTCAGCTCAGATTGCTGCATTCCAAAATCCTTGCTACGTGCCAGTAAGCAGAGTCGGCTCTTCATCACTTGGGGTCGGCTCGAGTGTCTTCTTCAGTTTTTTACAATTGAACTTAAAAAAAACTCTCACCAACTCTTTTACAATTTCACACAATACCTACTCAAACTAAAATTCATGGCGCACACACACTTATAGAAGTAACCCTTTTAATTGATTTTTCTTAGCATTTTTGATTGGGTTCTTCTTTACAAAAACATTTACAACAAAACTCAACCAAGAAAACAGAAGTGTAGGAGTTGAAGTTTGAACATGTTATTCATCCTACAAAAACTTATCAAACACTTGAAGGGTTGTCAGAAATAAATATACATACTCCAATGTTAGGTTATCATCAAAATCACTTATAGGGTCAACAATCTCCCCCTTTTTAATGATGATAAAATACTGGGCATGAAAAATTCTTTACACTTTACATGTATAATAGTATTTGAAAATTAAATATTCACATGGATCAGAGCTAATGAAATTAGTAAGTATCAGGGCTCAAGAGATGATATCATAATATATCATCAAAGTATTGAACTTCTCATGGATATTATAATTATCATAAAACATGGAGTGTCAGAGTTCCAAAAAGAAATTGACAGAATTAACATCAATTTATAAATCAGAGCATGAAATAGTAATCAGAGCATTAAGAAGATAATAATTAGAACAACATCATTTCAAGAGAATCTCCCCCTTTCTCTAGATTCTAAAGTAGTTTAAGCAGAGCTATCATTTTTGTGCTCCCCCTTTTTCACTATTTTCATGCACTTAAAGAGTAGTTGGTAGGAAGCTCAACATATATACTATTTCCATTCTTTTCAAATTTCTCCCATTTTTCTTTTCACATTTTTCATAACTCTCATTTTTCATAATTTTTCCCCTTTTTGTCAATCAATCAAAAAGGTGATTTCAAATAAAGCTCAGATTTTAAAATAAATTGAGAAAGTTTTTAATATTTGTTTGAGATAATTTCACATTCTCAACTTAGAAATTCTAATTAAAATTTCATTATAGTTATACTATAACAAGTACAAAGATTGAATCTTGTACATGATAATATATAAAATCAAAAGATACTTCATTGATAAGATTTTCATATAAGTTCAAAATACAAGTACATTCATATTGCAGAATAAAAAAATATAACATTGATAAATTCAGAAATAACCAAAAGACTAACTAAATGATCTATTCTTCTTCTTCTTCATTAGAAGAAGAGGAGCCTACCTTTATAACTCTATCAGAGGTCTTAGTCTTCAGAGGTTTAAATCTTAAATCCCTGAATCTAGTTCTAACAGGGGCTCTAAGAACTTTAGTCTTCTTGGTTTTGGGTTCTTTCTTGGTCTTAGTAGGTTTAGGTGGATCAGGCAAATGTATAGGAGCAGGAATGTCAAGTGATTCCTTGATGATCTGTTCAGGAGCATCTTCAGTGGGAATGGTTTTCTTCTGTGATTGCAGTATGATGCTTATGATTTCATCCTTGAAGTCCTCCATTTCCTTTTCCACTTTTTGCTGGTGAAGCTCTTATTCAGATCTTAATTTCTGCAATCTAGTGTCAACTGACTTTCTGATTTTCTCAATTGCAGAATCCATATGATCAGTCAAAGAGTTGGAGATAGCTTCTATCTTTTGAAATATCAGATTTTTTAGGTTTGATGGAGTAACCATTGTTTCTTCAGTCCCTTCTTCATCAGCAGCTTCATTTTCTTCAAAAATGGTAGCAGCAACCTGACTAGGCATCTTCTTTATCCATTCTCCTTCTTGTAACTTGTATCCCATTCTTTTTAGTGAATTGAAGGAGTAGATATGAAAGTGGTATAATGGCTTGCCTATTTTATTTGATAAGTCAACTCCTGCTTCTTCAAATAACAAAGTGAAGACCATACCGTAGGGTAGACAAGCTTTGACCTTTCTTGCTACCTCAGTCATTTGAATCATCATTATATTGGGAAGGTTGAGAGGCTTTTCTTCAATTAAGTGTCCCATAATTGTCATATCCTTCTCACTGACCCAATCAAAGCGGCCAGTTCTTGGAAGAAATATCCTGCTGATCATAATGTATAGCAGCCTCATTTCTTTTGATAGTAGATTGGCTTGTACATGTTGGACTGTGCTCACATCCTTTTTTTCCAAAATTAATTTTAGAATGCGTTCCTTGTCCAGTAGAAGAAGTTCAGTAGTACCGTTCATTGGCATTTGCAGCAATCTGCCCAATCTTTCTTCATCTACTATAACTGTCTTCCCCTTGACTGTAGATTCCAAATGAAATTCTTTAATGATAATGTTTTCATAAACAATCCATACTAGTGAAGGGTAGGTCAATATATCCAAAGAACAGAAATGCTTCCATCCCTGACTCTCTATCCAGTTTCTGATTTTCATTCCCATTTCTTCTAGGAATGTAAAGTCGATCCTTCTTTCACAAGTGACAGGACGATTGATCATCGAGACATGCTGTCCGGGAGGAGGAGTTTCTTCATCTTGCTGGATTGGAGCAGACCTTTTTCTCTTTTCCTTTCTTTCTTTTGCATCTGTACTGCGAGCACTTGATTCATCGATTTGAAGAACCTTCTTCGCAGATCTTCGAGGAGCCATTACAAAGGGATTAAGGAATTTTAGGCTCTAGTGAATGATTTTTGGGAGAATGATAAAGCTTCCAAGGGAAGTGGAGTGTGTTCAAAGTAAAGTAAAAGAGTGAAGTACTTAGAAAAGACAGTTCAGAACTTCCTAAATAGTGATTTCCTGACTTTCGAGTCGACTCACTCAGCCCTAAAAATATCCGAGTCGGCTCAATTGAGCGAACTCAGAACAACAGAACACAGAGTTGGCTAATCAAAGACTTAGTCGGCTTGACCAGAGCAAGAGTATGAGACTCAAATATTCGAGCTGGCTCAACCAGAGCAAAATTGCTCGAGTCGACTCGAACACAAACTTTCCACATGAAATCAAATGATTTGGAAATTGAATTCAATATACTGAAAATTCAAGGAAAGTTGTTCAAGAAATCATGAAAAATTGTCCGAGGTTTTCTAGATAATTTTTTCTTAGTTCTTGAAGGAAATTAGGTTTACTGGATCTAGAAAGGATAACATAGCCCTAATTCTCCTCTAAGAAACTCAAATCTATCTTGATTTAGTGGCTTGGTAAAGATGTCAGCTAGTTATTTTTCTATTGAGATAAATTCTAGTTCTATGTCACCATTCAAAACATGGTCTCTAATGAAATGATGTCTAATCTCTATGTGCTTAGTCCTAGAATGCTAAATAGGATTTTTGGTTAAATTTATAGCACTTGTGTTATCACACTTAATAGGAATTTTGCATTGAGAAATACCAAAATCTTCTAGTTATTGTTTAATCTACAACACTTGCGCACAATAACTTCCCGCAGCAACATACTCTATCTCAGTAGTAGAAAGTGCTACCGTGTTTTGTTTCTTGTAGTGCCATGAGATTAAATTCAACCTTAGAAATTGACAAGTACCACTAGTACTTTTTCTATCTATTTTACAACCAGCATAATCAGCATCAGAAAATCTGATTAAATTTAAAGATGATTCTTTTGAAAACCAAAGACCTAGATTACTTATACCTTTCAAATATTTTAATATTCTTTTAACAGCAAGCATATATGTTTCTTTGGGATTATATTGAAATCTAGCACATACACATATACTATACAAGATATCTGGTCTACTTGTAGTTAAATATAATAAGGATTCGATCATACCTCGATATAGCTTTTGGTCAACATTGGATCCACTTTCATCTTTGTCCAATTTGTAGGTTGGGCTCACGGGTATATTCATTTGTTTGCTCGTCTCCATACCAAACTTCTTGATGATTTCTTTGGTGTATTTGGATTGGTTAATGAAGATCCATTTCTTTGTTTGTTTTACTTGAAGTCTGAGGAAGTAATTCAGTTCACCCATTAGGCTCATTTCAAATTCTCCCTGCATTAGCTTAGCAAATTCTTCACAAAAACTTTCATTAGTTGCACCAAAAATAATATCATCAATATAAATTTGTACAACTAACATATCATTGTTTTTTTTTTTAATAAAAAGAGTTTTATCAATATTTCCTCTTGAAAAATTATTTTTAATTAAGAAAGTACTAAGTCTATCATACCAAGCTCTAGGAGCTTGTTTCAAACCATATAAAGCTTTATTCAGTTTAAACATATGGTTTGGAAAAGCATGATTTTCAAAACTCGGTGGTTGTTATACAAAAACTTGTTTGGTGATAAAACCATTTAAAAATATACTTTTCACATCCATTTGTAAAAGTTTGAAATTCATATAGCAAGCAAATGCAAGAAGTAATCTAATGGCTTCTAATTTTGCTACAGGTGCATAAGTTTCATCAAAATCTATGCCTTCTTCTTGACTATATCCCTTAGCCACTAATCTAGCTTTGTTTCTAATGACATTTCCTTGTTCATCTATTTATTCCTATAGATCCATTTAGTTCCTATAATTGGGTGGTCTTTAGGTCTATCAACTAATGTCCAAACCTTGTTTCTTTCAAACTGGTTCAGTTCTTCATGCATGGCTAACATCCAGTTTGGGTCATTTTCTGCTTCTTCTAAGATGTGAGGATATATTTGAGATACAAAGGTTAGGTAATCATGTGCAGTCCTATGTGCAGACCTAGTCCTTATACCTTGAGAAGGATCATCAATAATTAATTATTTAGGATGGGAAGTAGCATACCTCCATTTGTTGGTAGATCGGTATGATCCTTACTTACCGTTTCTTCTCCTTCTTCAACTGGTCTTTCTTGAATACTCATGTCTTCCATCTTCTTTTGATGGTACCTACATCATTATCAATACACTCATCTTTTCTAGATGGTGATGGGTAAGTTTTATCAAAAATGACATGCATCGACTCTTCAACAGTAAGAGTCCTTTTATTAAAAACCCTATATGCTTTGCTACGTAGTGAATAACCAAGGAAAATAGCTTCATCAGATTTAGCATCAAACTTTCTTAGATTATCCTTACCATTGTTAAGCACAAAGCATTTGCATCCAAATACATGAAAATAATTTATATTGGGTTTCTTTTCATTCCAAAGTTCATAGGGGTTTTTCTTCAAAACAGGATGGATCAAAACACGGTTTAAAATATAACATGCAGTGTTCACTGCTTCTTCCTAAAAGTACCTTGGAAGATTACCTTCACACAACATTGTTCGAGCCATTTCTTCTAAAGTCCTATTTTTTCTCTCTACAACACCATTTTGTTGTGGTGTTCTAGGAGCGGAGAAGTTGTGATCAATGCCATTTTCAGTACAATAATCATCAAAAAATTGATTTTCAAATTCAGGCCCGTGATCACTCCTAATTAAAATTATAGAAAGATTTTTTTGATTTGAAACCTTTTTGTAAAATTTTCTAAGCATTTTGAAAGTTTCATCTTTGTGTCCAATAAACAAAATCCATGTAAATCTGGAAAAATCATCTACAATAACAAGGACATATTTCATACATCCTAGGCTTGTGATCCTAGTTGGTCCAAATAAATCCATGTAAAGTAGTTCTAAAGCTCTAGAAGTTGAAATCAGATTTTTGGATTTAAATCTCTCCCTAGTTTGTTTACCCATTTGGCATGCATCACAAACATGATCAAAATCAACTTTAAACTTAGGCATGCCTCTAATAAGATTTTCGAAAATCAACTTGGCAATTGTATGCATGCTAGCATGACCCAATCTTCTATGCCATATAAGCAAGACTCCTTGGTCTTAGCATTCATTGCAACCAAACTGGAGCTACTTAACATGGCAAGATCATTTAGATCTACCACATAAATATTTCCTAGTCTGTGTCCAATGAATTTACTGCTAGAGTCAAGAGAGTTTATTACTATACACATAGATGATTCAAAGATAACTTTGAAGCCTTTATCACATAATTGACTAATACTCAATAGATTGTGCTTCAACTTATCTACTAGCAATACATTTTCAATAAAAGTATAGGGAGTTATTTTGATCTTAGCAATTCTGATTATTTTTTCTTTGCCATTGTCTCCAAAAGTAACCATACCTCCTTCTTTCATTTTCAGGGTGATAAATTGATCCTTGTCACCCGTCATATATCTTGAATAGCTACTATCGAGATACCATCTTTTCTTTGATTTCTGGGCTGCAAGACATTTCTGCAAGAAAGTCAAGGAGTGCTTTTAGGTACCCAAGCTAACTTGGGTCCTTTCAGGTTAGATAAGGTGGTCCCTTTAGAAACCCAAACTTTTCTTGATGTGCTATAGATATTTTTAATAATATTGCAATTGAAAGCTTTATGTCCTAATTTTTTGCAAGCAAAACATCTGATTCTAAAATTTTGAAATAATTTAGACTTTGAAGTTCTATATGCATGAAGTGCAGAAATAGCAGGTTTTGTATTTAAATTATTAGGAACATATAAAGCAGGTTTTGAAATGGAAATAGAGTCATTTGTAATAAAGGTTTAATGAGAAGTAAACTTGGGAACAAAATCTTTCTGTTTCACAAATGTAGTAGCTGAAACGTAATTTGAGTTTAAAGCATTAAAACCTATTCCAGCTTTATTTCCAGAAATTCTTTGATCTTTAAGAATTAACTCAAGCTTATTAGAAGATAAAGTTAATTTTTTAACAAGTGGCTTGACTTTTTCAGCCTCCTTTTTCAGCTCATTGTTTTCTTTTCATCAAAATATTATTTTTGTCATGAAATTCTCTATTCTCAGTTTTCAATGCATTACATTTTTTAGAAAAGGTATGAAGTTCTTTTTGTAATAAACAATTCTTTTCTGAAATCTCATCTTTTTCTTTGAGTAAAGAATTACTGATATGCTTTAATGATCTAATCTTTACTCCTGCCTTTTTAAATTCAGATAATAGATCATGAAATGCAAAATTTAATTCCTCAAAAGTAAATTCAATTTGTGTGTTGGGGATATTTATCTCATCCTCAAGACCCATTAGACATAAATTTGCTATTTTTATGGTCTCTTCTTTTTCAGTTGAAGTAGAGTCTTCACTATTGCTCCACATGGCAACCATCACTTTCTTTTTCTTCTTTCTAAAAAAATTATTTAATTAAGGATAGTCTGGATGAATGTGTCCCGGTTTCTTACATTCATAGCAGGTGGGGACTTCACTACCAGAAATTAACCTTTCAACGAGGGACAAAATCCCTTGGTGAAAGTCAAAAATCCCTTGGTGAAGATTTTCACCGAGAAATTTCCAAGGAAAATTCGTCCCTTGGAATATATGATGTTGGTAAAAGTCTTCCTCAGAAATCCCTTGGTAATTACTGAGGGATCTAAAACTTTCAGCAAGGGAATTTTCCTTGGTGAAATTGCAGTCTATTTGCCAAAAACCAACCATTTTCCAAGGGATTCACTAACTAAAATGCACTCAGAAATCCCTTGGTAATTACCAAGGGATTCATCAAGGGAATTTCCCTTGCTAAAAATTGGCTAACAGAATAATTTATATGGAATTATCCCTCACAGATCCCTTGGTGATTATTTGAAGTTTGTTAAAAAATTCCTTGGTAATCCCTTGGTAAAATTTTCATCTTTCATTCTATTTTGCTTACAAATCATTTGTCAAAGCTTTCACCTAGAAGACAATTTTATAAATATAATAGCAACTCTATATACATTATAATTCTCAACACATCAACCATAACTCAATTTTTATAATACGAAACAACATCATAATGTATTTAAGCAAATTTTAACATGTCTATTAAATAAGTTTAACATCCATCAAGGTTTCAATCCATAAACAAATAAAACTATATCAAAACATGAAATAAAAAAACTCCAATTAATACCCAACATCAAACATATACATAATAAGTTCATAACAAACATCAATCACATGGAGAACCAGTTGAAGGGTTAGCAGACTCAGTTCCTTCTTGTGGAGGAGGTGAAGACAGCTCAGAGGATGTAAAACCAAGACTAGAAATGAGAGATCGCAACATTTCCTTATGTTGAGGGTTCATCAAAATTGCCATAATATGCTCCTGCGTATTCTCCATAGCTCCTTGGATAACAGAGTTAGTGGTAGGTGCACTTCTTGAAGAACTTCCTAGTTGAGAAGTAGAGCATGATGTAGAAGTCCTCACGAGTACATTGGATGAATGTGCATGTGGCCCAAATCCGTATACCTTGTTTTTAGAAACACCTCCTGTGGCTTCCACCCATATAGTAGCATCAAATGAAGGTTATGATTCAATCTCCGAGCCATACTTTTCATTAAGACCAGTTTTATATGCCTCCTACAACCATATATCAGAATAAAACAAATATAAGAATTATAAATAAGCAAATATATCTATGTCATGGATGATATGCATAAAAATAAAATAAACAAAAGAATAATAAATTAATCTATTAATATATATATTAACATAAAATATATTTAGATATAAAATTGAAAACATACACTAACTTTCTTAGATTTTGCATCCACAAACTCTCCTGTCCCTTTTTTCATATGGGTGCGCTCAAAAAGTGATGCAATAGTAGGTTCTACACCATTCTCTTGCATCTACAACAAGTTATTGTATCATAAATATATTATGAATATAAACATCAATAGGAATTAAGAAATACTAAATAAATTACCATTCTCCTCTTATGCATCACAAAAGGAATGGAACCCCCTGAATGCTTAGGATTGAGCCTTCTTTTTTCTTCATTCGATTTTCCTGACCAGCTTTAGACTTCTGCTGCCACTTATCTTTAAGCCAATGCATCTGACATAACTCATCCCATATTTCTTGTCTCATCCAACTTGGATGAACTTTGTCGATCGTGTCTGCAAGTATGGCTAGTGGATTCCTCTCTTTTAACTCATCAACACATTTCTTTCGTGCCTCACTCATCATGCCTGTCAGTAGAGATCTGTTGGTACTCACCCAACATTTTCTAATATTATAATCATCAGCTGGAGACCATCTATACCTTGCCTGTAAAACATATCAAAGACTTATGCTATGTTATCATAATAACTTCGTTATGAACTAAGTAACAATTTAATACATCACCTCAAATCTACGTAACAACTCATCTTTGGTTGTTTGCTCCACTGAACCCCATAAAGGCCAAGCTTCTTTAAAACATTGCTTCAACCAAACACTCATCTGACGTGATACCTCAGGCTCGACGAATCTATGCATTAAACATCAAGCAAATTAATCATATGAAATAAAAATAAAAATAGATATCAAATAAAAACATATAATTATAAAACTTACTTATTCATTTCTACTATGATGGAAACTTTATCTGTTTCAACTGTCGGCTCAGGAGCAGGCTGGTTCGGGCCTCTTGTATGTGTAGAGCCAATCGAACCTACACTATCAGGCACATGAGGTGAAGGATTGGCAGAGGGCTCCTCCATGGGCACTGATCCATGTTGCTCAACACGCGGAGGTGTGTTAAATAGCCTACTGGTAGATCGTTATGGATATCTTCCAGTATCCCTATGATGTTCATCTTGAAGCTGTTGTCGGGATACATCTCTTCCTCTACCACCCCTTCCACGAAGTCTAGATGCTCCACCATGTGTCATTATCCCTGTTGATATACAAAGATTAGATGCATATATTAAATATCATGGATGTAATTTAAGATCATATATATTATTTACAATAATATAATACAAACCCACAATGTAAACATAGTGCAAATAATCAAGACAAATATTTGATAAATTATGATCAAAATTATCCAAAATATATAAATTATAAATAATCCTCATTACATGGCAACTAAAATTAAATGTGAATAGCAACATTATACAAGTCAATCATTATCACTATCAGATAATTCAAACTCATTTTCGTCCTCATTAGACTCATCATTGTCTTCAAATTCTTCTTCTTCCTCATCTTCTGCATCCTCTCCATCGTCTTCTTCTTCTACCACTGCTTCTTCTAATCTTTGTTGCAACTTACGTATCTCATTATCATTAAGCATTTCATACTAAGAGAAATCAACTAACAAATCAGGTATGTCAAGATCTTCATCAGCTTGAACTATAGATAGGTCTATGATCTCATCCTTTTGATAAATATCAATATCCGGAGATACATTGATATTACTTGTATCCACGAAAGGGATATTAAAGGAATTCCTAGCTTTTGCTTTACACATAGCCCACCAACCATCTATCTCCCTTCTCTTGCATGGATAAGTGGTGTAATATACTTGTTGTGCCAATACAAAAGGCTCATTGGTATTCAATCGTGATTTGTAGCGCATGTCCACAAGGCCATGATCACGATGCACTCTAATGCCTCTCTCAATATCATACCTATCACATTTAAATAATACACTTTTATAAAAAAAAAGGAACTTATATAATGAATAAGAAATAGAAGAGGAAAAGGAAGTATTGGCATTTGGGCAAGATGATCCTATAGTTACTTTAAGAATGCAGCAACTCGTTCAAGCTACTTAGATTAGCAACCCTATCACTTATAATATAAGTAGTATAAGAACTAACAAAGCCATGGCATTTGGGCGAGATGATCCTATAGTTACTTTAAATTATTCAAATGAAAGTGTTAGGTAGATGACAATTTGTTATGCAATGGATAATCAAATAAACAATGATCAAGAAACATTAGATACTAAACATTCCCAAAGTTGAAGGTTACAAATAAGAATACACTAAATGCATTATTAAAACTATGCATCATTGGTAAAACTATGCATTAATCCTATAGTTACTTTCAGGTTTCTCACAAGATATATCTTACCTGAACGAAGAACTTCAAAACTATGCATCATTGGTACAAGAAACTATGCATCATTGGTAAAACTATGTGATGTGGTACTGAACGCTTTGATACCAAGGCTGATGTTGGACCGTTGATCGTTAAGAAATGATCTCTAGATTAGGGTGTCAAATTTAATTAAATTAAATCTAATTAAATAGAAATAACCATCAATTGACTAGATCAGATTCTCAAAATGGATATCACCCGAAAATATGGAACTTCACAAAATTTGAAAAAGGAAGATCATCCTGAGGTCGTCAAAAATCCGGACCAGTAGTTCACAGGCAAGATTGATCTGAATTCATTGGACCTAGAACACCAAAAAACAAGCAATATATCAATCCCAAATCAAATAAAAGTTAATTAAAATCCAATGCTTTAAAATATGTGCTCTGAGATCCGTGTGACTTTGAGAACTGTGCACCTCTAGGATTCGTGTGCTTTGGAATCCATGTGCTCTGGGATTCGTGTGGTGCAGAAGTCGGCAGGACAAAACATGTAGGCTTTCATGTTCGTGCCAAGTTCTTCCTTCCTTGGTCCGATACAGGGGAGAACAGGGACCGAACGGAAGAGGAGATCCGGCAGGATCTTGCCGGTGACGAGGCTGGGCGGTGATGGCGGATCGGCCGGCAGGGGTCACGGAGGCAACCGGCGACGGTGAAGCAGAGGAGTCCCGGCGGTTCTGGTCACGGGCAGACTGGCACGGGATGGTGCTTTGATGGCCATGCAGAACAGGGAACGACGGAGATGGACGTGGCATTGGGCCGGAGGGAGGTTTTTCGATTGGCCGTGTGCGCTCGGTCTGTCGGACAGGCATTGTTCGTGGAGGGTACGTCTGCAATGGCGGCTAGGACAGGAGGGGCTCACGGAAGGGCTCAGATGGCGTTGGTGGCGGGCAGACAGGCCGGCTTGGCTCGGTTGGAGACTTCCGGTCGACCGGTGGTGGTGAGGTGTCGCAGGAGGCTAGGGGATCTGGCGACTTGGGGCTTCGATCAGGCAGATCCGGGAAGATGTTGGTAGGAGACGGGAAGAAGCAGCGGCCCAAGTCCAAGTATGAAATTATATATATGTACAAATTTGCAACCTTAGGTCTACCATTTTCCAATTCTATTTGTTTACGAATAATACAGCTAACCGTGCCATGTACAAATTGGAAACCATTTTCTTCTTTTTCCTTTTTTTTATATTTTTTAAACAAGGTCCAGATGAAGGATGACTCGAACTCAAATATATTGGATTATTCTGGAATTGATGATGTCGTGTCTGAAACTTGGCCTTAATATGACATGAATTAGAACTGGTCAGGTGATACTTGTCACGCGAATACCTTTTAATCTATCAATAAGGCCAATTTTTCCAAAGAGATTTTCCCTATCAGCCTCTTGTGTGCAAGTGGGATGCTGGGCCCAAACAAGTGAACCCAAGTGCCCAACCAAATATAGAGCCGGTCCATCCTTGAAGGCAAATCCAGTCTGTTAGGTCAAGTGTGGCTCTCAGATTAAGACTCCTGTCAGGTCTCCTTTTAGATCATTATTAAGTTTTGAAGTCTAGGTCCAGATTTTTTAAGATACATATATATATATAACTGGAGGCTCGTTTCACTACTCTAATTTGGGTGAGAATTTGAATGTGGTCAGCAATGACCTTGACAAGCTGGCATTTGATGGTTACCTTCTACACGCTCCTTGTTGCACAGCGCCTACACTTCTTTGAGCCTAAATTCATCGATGGAAGGATGGTGGTCCTCTTTGGCTTGCTTAATGGCACCTCCATTGGCTTTCTCAACCTTAGCCTTGGCTTCAACTCTATTGGATTCTATCAGGCAAGTGCTCCTGCAACTACTTTACCTTCACACCACATGCTATCATCATCTTATAACTCTTGTCAAATGATAATGGTTGTTTCATTTCGAAATATTTCAATTTCCCTCCTATATATATTAATTTAATCAATATCATCTGTTGATTTACTTGCAGATGACTAAACTCGCCATCGTACCATTCACGATGCTGCTGGAGACTATCTTCCTAAACAAAAAATTCAGGTCGTGCAAAGCACCAGTGGATATTACCCCATTTTTCATCTTAACCCTTTTGGTTTCTTTTTCATCTGTCAAAAATAAGGAAAAGGATGTATGTGATGTATCCCTACCTAAAGTGTATTTAGAAAGGGCTTCAGATTTATCCCAAAAATGAGAAAAAGAAAATAGAGAGGGGGGGGGGGGGGCTTCAGGTCCAAACTTGATGCAATTGGTCAATAAATAAGAGCATATGTACTAGTTTGACGGAGCTCATCTATGCAAGATAAGTTATTCGCGAGATACTCATCTCTGCTCGTTCATTAGAAGGGTGGAGAGGTGGTGTGGAGTGAAGGGAGAGGTGGAATGGTTTGTTTTTAGTTAGAGAGGGAGTGGTGTTTTGATAAGATTTGAACGAGTTAGAGAGAAAGAGGGATGAAGAAATTTTTTTTGGTTTAATTAATAGTATTAAAAATTAGTACATAATATTAATTTTACCTATGACTTTTATTTTTATGCCAGTGAGAGAATCTGTAAATGACATTTGCTTGGTACAATATTTTAAAATCACTAAGGGATTTCTAAGAAAAAATCCCTCTCTGAAATCATTTTTTTTTGTTTTTAAAATATCTTACCAACACCAAGGGATTTATCCCTTAGTAAATCTCCAAGGGACCGAACTTCCCTTACAAATCCCTTGCTAAAAATTGTTTAAATAATCACTCACTGATCCCTTGTAGATTACCAAGGGATTTCCAAGGAATTTATCAAGGGAAATATATCCCTGGCAAATCCCTTAGAAATTCCTTATTGAAACTAAATTTTGAATGCAATTTAAAATCCCTTGAAAATCCCTTTCTAATCCCTTGGTAATTTTCTGAGGGACATATCCCTTGGTGATGTCCCTTGGTGAAAGGCTGATTTCTGGTAGTGCTTGTTCCTTATCCTTGTCTTTGTCCTTGTCCTTTTCTCTTGATTGTTCTCCTCGTTTATGGAATTTTCTGTTATATCTTCCTTTCTTCTTTTCCATAAATTTTCTGAATCTCCTCATGACCATTGCAATGTCTTCATCTTCAAGATCGTCTTCGGAGGAGGTAGAGTCATCTTCCGTCTCTTCATCATCTTTTGATTCCAATGCAGCTTTGAATGCAATTATTTTCTTTTTTTTCTGATCATCATCTGTTCTATGCTACATGGCTAGTTCGTGTGTGATGAGAGATCCCATTAATTCATCCATTGATAGAATATTCAAATCTTTAGCTTCCTGGATGGCAGTGACTTTAGGATCCCATTTATCAGGAAGTGATCTCAAAATCTTCCGTACTAAATCAGCATTTGAGTATACCCTACCAAGACTTTTCAAACCGTTAATAATATCTATAAATCTAGTATACATGGCAGAAAAACTTTCATTAGGTTCCATTTTAAACAATTCATAATTATGCACTAAAAGATTTATCTTTGAAGTTTTTACTTGTGAAGTTCCTTCATGGGTCACTTCAAGTTTATCCCAAATTTCTTTCGCTGAAGAGTAGATGGAAATTCGATTAAACTCATTTGAATCCAAAGCACAGTAAAGCAAGTTCATTGCTTTGGCATTCAATTCTCCCATCTTCATGTTGGGTTCATCCCAATCCTCTTCAGGCTTAGGGACATCCATGCCATTAATTTTAGTCATGGGAACCTGTGGCCCTTTAAGAATGACCTTGCACAATTAAAAATCAACAGCTTGAATATAGATTTTCATTCGTGCTTTCCAATAGGAATAATTTGTGCCTGTGAAAAGTGGAGGCCTATTAGTTGACTGGCCTTCGACCAAAGATGTACTCATGGGATGAGCCATCAATCTTTACTCCAAGATAATCAGAGACATTGCTCTGATACCAGTTATTGCCCAAGTGGCTACCCAAGAGGGGGTGAATTGGGTCTTTTAAAAACTTGAAGCAAGTAATGTACAATTCAAAATCCTTTGCAAGTGGTAGGTGCTGTGATAGAGTTATAAAATGCATAAGCTAAACAGAGTCAAGAAAGCACAAAACAAACACACCAAATTTATAGTGGCTCGGAGCAACCCAGCTCCTACGTCCACTACCCAAGATACCACTTGGGATTTTCACTATATTCACACCCAAATACAGTAGGATTGTTTTACAGGATCACAATCCAAAAATCTCTACACTTTAGTTTTACGGGATCACCAAAGAGAACCCAACACCCTTTGGTTTTGACAGGTGCACCAAAGAAACCCAACTTGGTTTTCATAGGATCACCAAGAACCTAACCCTTGGTTTTAACAAGGCTCACCAAGAACCTATTTGGTTTTTCAACTGGGCTCACCAATAACCCAACAATTCAAAGATTGAATTAAAAATAAATACAACAAGAATGACAAACTCAATTTGTTGGATAGTTACCGGTGTAGCTTGTTGGAAGTCCACTTGAATGTACTTGAATAAGCTTTAATTACTTCAGTGGCTTCTTCCAAAAGTTGTTTCAAGCTTCAGATTTGAGTTGGTGAAGACTTGAAAGCTTAACTTGAATGCTCTTATGCTCTTTTGTTGTTAGTTGGTGGGATATTCAATGAAGCTCTCTTTCTATGAAGAACTCTCTAAATCATTGCTTCAAGGAAGTTCAAATCCTTCAAATTTAAAGTCTTCCATCATCCCAAGGCAGTTCTAGCTATTGTAGATCGTTGGGGAATGATTTGTGACCGTTGGAGTACCTTTTAGCATTCAAAAATAAATTCTGGAACTAGCCATTGGATACCTGAAAGCAGCATTCGAGTTGGCTCGGATTTCTTCGAGTCAGCTCAGATCCTTCGAGTTGATAGGTCGAGTCACCAAATATTCAATGCAGTCGACTCTTTGTCTTAGGTCATATAACATCACTCTGGACGAGTCGGCTCTTTGTAGCTCGGGTCGGCTCGAACTTGAATCTTAAAAATCTTGAACTCGAGGAGTCAGCTCTTTTCAGCTTGGGTCGGCTCTTCTTCTCAGGTTCGAAAAACCTTACTCTAGAAGAGTCGACTCGATGCAGTTCGGGTTGGCTTGCTTTCTCTGGTTTTCAGAATTAGTTCTGGCAGAGTCGGCTCTTTTTGGTTCGGGTTGGCTCACCTGGTTGTTCTAAAAAATCTTCAGAAAATGGACTCTGGAGGAGTCGGCTCGGACTGATTCCAGTCGACTCGGATTCACTGGAGTCGGCTCGCTTTCCATCAAGTCGGCTCGGATTGCTACGTTCCAGAATCCTTGCTGCGTGCCAATAAGCAGAGTCGGCTCTTCATCACTTGGGGTCGGCTTGAGTGTCTTTTTCAGAGTTTTTACAATTAAACTTAAAGAAAACTCTCACCAACTCTTTTACAATTTCACACAATACCAACTCAAACTAAAATTCATGGCACACACTCACTCATAGAAGTAACCCTTTTAATTGATTTTTCTTAGCATTTTTGATTGGGTTCTTCTTTACAAAAACATTTACAACACAACTCAATCAAGAAAACATAAGTGTAGGAGTTGAAGTTTGAACATGTTATCCTACAAAAACTTGTCAAATACTTGAAGAGTTGTCAGAAATAAATGTACATGCTCCAATGTTTGGTTATCATCAAAATCACTTATGGGGTCAACATTATGTGTGTTGGTGTTGATGCTCTATAGTCCGACTATGATCACACGAGGACCTAGTCTCCTTCTGGGCCTCCAGTAGGGCGATCACTGGTACATGACCAATGTACGGTATATATAGTCATGAGCTAGTTGCCTTTTCTTTATTGCGATTGCTGGTACATACTAGGGATGCATGTTTTCTCATGTGATATCAGAGCTAGTTTCTTTTCGGCCCTCCAATGGGGGCGATCACTAGCACATGACCGCTTGTTGGTATGTGTAGTCAGGATTCTATTCTCTTTCAGGGCTAGCTACAGGCCCATCATGGCCATAATCAGAGGGACTAGGAGAGTAAAGTAAATGGTTAGCCATCCATAGTCGTGTTGTTATAATTGAATGTGCATATTAACGGATGTTGTATTTTATTTTGTAGTGAGCTGGTTGTTCTATGATGTGTGCTTTATGTATGTTTGTAATTTATTGTTATCATATTTATACATATATTAGAGATGATGATAACTTACTGAGCCTGTATAGCTCATCCCCTATTATTTTATATTTTTGTTACAAATACGGAAGATTAATCAGACTTTGGAACCAGTCAGTGAGGAGCTAGGGTTTAGGTATTAGTCTCTCAATTTATGATTTCTCTTAAATTTTAGTTGAATTTTACCTACCTGTTGATCTTGATGGAAAATTTTAGAAATAATAAATAATTAGTGAATTTATTTTATATCCCTGCTTGATTGTAGATTAGTAGGATAGGCCTTGCATATTCGATATGATTAAACTCTAAGGATATGCAGCCATCTATCGTACACCTGGCTCGGGCTTCGGGTCCGGGCATGACATATACCCTCCGTCAAATTGCATCTTTTGCAAGTAAAAATTTGTGTGATAACTCGCCTCCATTTAACGAAATCTCAAAAGTCCTTAACTAAAATATGGTCGGTCTAGTAGAATTTCCTATATCCAGTGAGTTAGCACAAGAAGAAAATGAAGAAAGGTTTCATACTCTGGTGCAAAAGCCATTGTAACTTTGCATTTTTGTAGTCAGGAAAGACTACACAAATCCATTATTAAAGAGAAAAAAATCTATATCAGCTTCCCACTTTTGTCCTTAGATAATACTAGCTAGTTGACATGCTAAAACAATTTCTCAGGATCTAATGATAGAAAATTTCAACAAGATTAAGATAATTTTTTGGATTTGTCCGTTTGGGATCACTTAAGAAAGATGTCGCACCCCAACTCGGTATCATGAGCCAAAATCATGGCAACTACCGCATACTCAGAAAATTCTACTCACAAGAATGCAAGATATCTTATCATAATATCATAAAGCAATAGATGAATAATCAGCTGATAAATTAAGCCTTAATTTAATTAACTAAAATCTAACTTTAATATCTAATTAATTTCAATAATATTCAAAAGGTCATGCATTAAATTTAATAAAATTTTCAATCTAAAATAAAAATATCAAAGTTCTACTTCTAATCACTCTTCTATAGATATTCATGTGTCATCTTAATTCTCAAAATCTATAAAAATAGCAAAACATGGATAAGGAGTTAGTCAGTCTAGTAGGTAACAAACACTTTAACTAGATTAAATCATGTAATAAAATAAATAATCACTTATAGAAAATAGGCATATAGAATTCATTATGTTAAAAATCAATTTTTAAGATATATGTAGCATTATCATAATATTATTCATGCTAAATTTAATCCTTTTCATAATTCAAGTTTCTTTCATGAATCCAATCTTTTCAAAAACATCAAATTTATTTTCCATCAACCATAAGCTAGACTTTCTTGTAGTAGGATCATAATACCATATAGCATCTTATGGTGTACTACATATTATCTTGTAGCAAAATCTTTCAAAACCATGTATCTACTTGAAGTGTGCCATGTATCATCTTGCAGTAAATTTCTATAGGATCTCATACTTGTTGGTGGTATGTCATGTATTTTCTTACAACATGAATTCTTTAGGATAATCAAATCAAGTACTAACATATTAGCCTTCATTGTCTTGTCCTTAACATAGTTAAGCTAAGAGTTTAACTCATCTCGAAACAAAATATTTTTCACAAATCATATTTCATATTTCAATTTGATATAAATACATATAATTATATGGTATTAAAGTCAATCAAGCACAATTCATAACAATATTAATACTTTTAATTATGTATTATTATAATACTTCAAAATAAAATATATTCGATATCAAAATATCAATCATCAAATTCATGCATAAATTTCATAAATCATGTCAAAAAGTATTTTATACTTTATCGATAAATCTAGAACAAGTGAAGCATTACTTATCTCATTAATACTTGGACAAATCCAATAATTTTATAAATTTCTTTTCTTATCTTCAATTAACAAATCATTTCGTAGAATTTACTACTAGAAATTTTTTTGTCGAGATGATTACATCTCTATATAGAATCAAGTCTAATATTAGGAAGGATTGGAATAATTGTAGAAAGACAGTATTGATAGATAGTCACATCTAACAGTTTGGATCGATTTGATCATCATAACTTCATCCAATTAAGATTAGGCTAGAAGATAGTGGTTTAATAGAGATTGAGGATGATCAAATCTTGTAATGTCCTACAAAAAATAAAGTGGAGGTCAATATATCATTAAGTAATCAGGGGTTAATTCAATCAATAACTTCATTTAATTAGGATCACTTAAAATACAAGGATTCAAAAAAAAATCAATAAAGACTTGATCTTATAATGCTCAACAAAGACTTTAATGGTGCAGATATGCTACTCGATCAATAAGATAGTTCAAAGTTTATTTACCAGGTCAACTTGAATTTAAAGCAATAGGGATATGGCCCCTTTATTGGGTTCATAAATCAAATAAAGTGAGAATTATCAAGAAGGAAAGAGAAAAATTAAGAGAGTAAAACAAAACTGATCAAGTGATATTACCAGCATCCTGATCAATCTAATCAAAATAATTTCATTAAATTATGATTGAATTAGTGTAGACATGGTTCAATAGAAACCATGAATGATCCAATTTATAATACCCAGTATGGCTAGAGATGGTGCTGATATGCTGCCTAGCAACCATGGGAATCGGGACCCCTCCAAGATCAATCAAACTCATTGAGATAGTCTTCTTGAAGATCCAAAAAAATCCTAGGAGAAAAATAATCTAAAAAAAAAAGTTTTAGAGAGAAAACTAGAGAAAGAAAGTAGAGCGATAAAGTAGAAAGAAAAACTAGAGAAAAGAGAGAGGAGAGAAGGAAAGAGAAGCAAGAGTCTTTTTTTTCTATTTTTTTTTTTTTCTTTTCCCTTGGCCTTTTGGTGAAACAGGAGATTTCCTCCCCTTTTTCTCCCAGAATAGGGGACTTAAGTCTAGTGGTGGCTATCTTTGGAGATGCAAGCCATAATAGCATAACTAAGGATCCCTGGACTAGTGGCAGGCAATGATATCTATCATCAAAAAAATCAAAGAAAATATTGAAAAGCAAGGGAGAAATCATAGACTTAAATTTCAAAGAAAATTGGGCAATAGCCGGCTGAAAATCATGGTCTACAGTCAAGCGATGTGGTCGAGGATCTTGGTGACCAACTGTTGTCCAGCTATTGCAACCGAAGAAGAGGGAAGGGTGAATTGTGTTCTAAAAACTTTAACAAGAAGGTGCACTAAAAATAAAATTTGGATGATACTTTGTGAAGTGATGTGCAATTCTGATATAAGACGAAGGTAAGATAAACACTAATACAATGCAAACACAAAAGTTTGTAGTGGTTCAGTGATCCCTTCACATCTACATCCACTTTCCAAGCTCCTACTTAAAAATTTCAATCCACTAATCATATTATAATAATTACATGTCAAACCTTCCGACAAATCCTTAGCTCTCCAAGCTAGTTTCTCTTTTTTCGGGCATGAGAAGGCCCTATACACTCCGTTTCTAGGTATGGATAAACCTATCTATATGTTCGGGTACATCCAAAACTTGTCCCAACAAGAAAGAGAATTTTACAATGAAGAAGAATCAATTCCTCTTAATGAGCAACATGCAAATAATTAAAATACTTTACAAAGATCGAAGAAGCTCTTGAGAGCAACATACCTTTAGTTAAGAGAGAATAATGAAAGCTCTTGAAGTGGTGGTTAAATTGAATTGAACATTTCTTTTCGCTTGAATGCTTCAAAACACTTTAGAAGTAGTTAATCCTTATTTTTTATTATATTTTTCTTCCTTTTGAATGCCTTCATAACTTTACTAAGTGTTGAAGAAGGTTTACTAGCTATTAAGAGCCATTTGGAGAAGTTTTGGGATGCATTAAATGCTATTAAACATGTGCAGAACTAGCCATTGTAGCTTTTCTTTGCTCAAGGGTCAATCCTAATATTGACCCATTGATCAAAGGTTGATCCTGATGTCGATCCTTTTTGCCAGGGCTTGATCCTTTTACTTTTGAGTTCTACCTAGGTTCTCAAGGCCTTCAGGGATTTGCATTTCTCATCAGGGGTTGCTATTAATGTCGACCCTTTTGGTCTAGTATTAATCCTTTTGTGCATGCCAAGCATGGCAAGATCTTTTCTTCAAAAGGATGCTTCGTGTGTCGACCCTAGACTTCTAGGAGATCAATTTCTTTAACTTTTGTCATTAAAACATATTGAAATTTCCTCCCTTTGGTCCAAATTTGTTCATTATCCTCATTGAACTTAAATATCTTTGGATCCTCAAACTTGACAAGCTTATTTTCGTTTGAATTCTTTGACAAAATATTTTCTGGTCCTCTCACTTGGAAAAAAAATATTTATATTAGATGTATGCCCTAGAAGATAAGCAGGCTAACACATATATTTATTCTAAGACATAATTTTGTATTTGATTTTTTTATTATTAATAAAATTTGATTTTAAATTTTATTTATTTTATATAATGTGTTCATGAATTATTCAAGAACTTAATAAGATGATGACACATATTTTCAAAAGTTAAGAATTTGATACATGTATTATTCGTAATTAATTTCTAAATGCTTTCGATCAATAAATCATAATAAAGATGATCATTGATCCAATGAGATTGGCATATAAATCACTTTCTTTTTAGGATATATAAGTGAGTCTACACTGTGAAGACATTAGAGTGAAAGTGCAAATAGTTGTTAGTGAACAAGGATACCGAGCATGATCAATATGAGCAGTCACTTAGATGTCTATCTACTCATCAATGACTTACTCCATGTTGTAGTAGTATGACTAATCTTTTGACCTATGGTGCCTCAATTATTTATAATATGGTTACTATAGTTTGATTATATAAATACCTGGTCCCTAATCATATGGATTCTTGTAGTGCATATTGGCTATAGTAGGTTCATTATAGGAATAGGATATATGCCTATATAGAATCTATCTTCCTTGGAAGATAAGGGAGTTGATCCTATGTATTTTATAAGATTGAGTTTAGAAGACCTTGGCCAGGGCATTTTGATTAATGAAAAAGAGTTTTTACTATTTTCATATCAGGAACTCGAGTTGAATAAATTAATATATGATAGATGATGGGATTTCATAAGTAATTACATAACCTCCATCTAATCGAGACTTATGATAGAAAGATTATATCATACATCAACTATATCTAAAAGTTCATATAATTTTATTCTATTAGATTGCCGCTACATACTACTAGGTATCACTGATAGATTGTGAGACTTATGAGAATTATCTTGATGGTCAATTAATATTATTCAGATAAGTTGGAATTATTCTAACACATTAAAAAGAGTTTCAATGATATTATATATAGAGATCGCAATATATCTCACTACTAGATAAAATAAAATTTATATAGTCACATATATAAGGTCTATTTATGATTGCCATAGCTTTTGACTAAAAAATATTTTTTGATAAAAAATATATTTTGATATTAAAAGCTATTTTGGAGTAAAATAGTTTTTTTTGTTTGGTTATCAATATCATAAGCTATTCAAAAATTGCAGAAATATTTTGCTATATTTTTGGTTGATAAATTCAAAAGCTGCTTTGAATGATAAAATGAAATGAACATATATCAAAAATAAGAGGAGATAATCTAAAAAAAATTCTAATAAATAAGCAACTCATATAGAAGTTAGAAAAATGATGTAGATAGAAAGAAGTTGGACAAATGATGTAGATAGAAGGAAGTTGGAAAATTGATATGGATAAAGATTAAAGGAAATTAATGTAGATAGAAGGAAGTTGGAAAACTGATATGGATAAAGATTAAAGGAAATTAATCTAAAAGAAGAAAGAATACTGATACACAAGGAAATGGAAAAAAAAGATGAGAGAAACAAAAGGGATGTGGATGATGAAATTAACTAGGGATGTGATTTAAAAAAGAGGATATGAACAATGAAATTAATTGGAGTGAAGTAAGAAAAAGGAATGTGCAAGAGATATTGAGAGGATATTGTATTATTTTTAAAAAAAACTAACTTCTTGCAAATGTGATATTTATTTTGTTGTGCTGTGTCCATGGGAAGTGGGAGGGGTTTAGTTTTATGTAAAACCACATTTTTTAAAAATTTTCAATATAATTCAAAAGTACTTTTGAGATGTGGCTAAATACTCAAAATTCTATTTTTAAATTTAGAATCACATTTAAACAATACAAGCAAACTCCCAAACATGCGCATAAGAAGTTATGATTATTCCAATGGTTGGATTATGATTTTTGAATCGCTATAGGACCTAATTATCAATATGATTGATAACTGGACTAATTTGTAATTGTTACTAACTAGTGGTCCTTAAATACAAAAGTTGCCAAAAAAAACTACTAATAGTTAATGAGTTTTAGGAGGACTTATGTGCAATTATTGTAATATTAATGTGTTGATCAAATTAATTAATCATTGGGGTTAAGTTCGAGTTAAATTAAATTGAAATTTAATTTAACCAGGATTTGTTGTAAGTTGACCAAATCAAAAGGAGTTTTGGTTAAATCCTAAAATCTTAGCACCTTATTTGAGTAGGACTCCTAGGGTTTTTCATGCCCAAAAATTGGGTGCCCCATGGTATTAATGCAAAAAAAGTTAGCAGACAAAGGAGTCCTTTTGCTCTAAGATAGCTCATGCTAATTTTGAGGACTCCTGGCACCTTAAAAGAGAAAATCTATTCACCATAAAATTTTTGTGCCCATATTTTTTTATGCAAAAAAACCAAGAGTTGTGGCACCCTTGGAGTTCTCCTAGGAAACTTCGAGAAAAGATTTCGATGCTAAGTTTCTTGCATTCAAGGATTCCTCAATGCCCAACACTCCTCAATTCCATAGGGTTTCATGTGAAGGTGTTCAAGCCCTAAGGTTTCATGCTAAAAAAAGGAAACCTAACACCCTATCTCTCATGCCCTAAAGGAGTCCTTCTACCCCAAGCAACTTATTGCCAAAATGTTTGGTGCCCAAAAAAAATCTCAATGTACCAAACTCCATGCAAAAAGGTCTCACTCCAAGGGTTGGCACCGCAAAAAGTCTCATGCCCTAGGACTTCTTTAATGCCTAGAGATTGGATGCTAAAAGGGTGGGACATGTTAGATGTATGTCCTAGAAACCAATCTAGCTGATATATTTTATTTTTAGGATATAAAATTATATTTGATAATTTTAATTGGATTATTTTTTTATACATAATGTGTCCATATATCATCCAAGGAATTAATGGACAATGACATATATTTTCAAGAGTTGAGAATTTGAGATATGTTACATAGATTAATTTTTAAATGCTTTCGATCATAAGAATCATAGGAATGGTGATTGATCTGGTTTGATCGATCACAGATTGCTTCCTTTTTAGATAGATGAGTCTTGAATCTATAGTGTAAGGATGCTAGATCAAGAGTATAGGTAGTCATTATAGAATGACAGTACCGAGCATGACTATCATGAGAAGTCATATGGATGTTTACATACTTGTCAGTGACTTTTTCGATATTGCAGTTATGTGAGTAGTTCTTTGACCTACCGTGCCTTGGCCTCTTATAATGGAATTGCTATAGTTTGATAACACAAAATATTGTTCTTAGCCATTTGAATCCTTATGGTGTTTGTTAGCTATAGTAGGTTCACTATAAGAGTGGAAGTGCACTTATAGGAGATATATCGACCTTAGTTATTAAGATACAGTCATATGCAATTTAAAAAGCTAAGTTTGAAAATCCATGGTCATAGTAATTAAAGGATAGAAAAGAGTTTTCATGAGTTTCACAAAGGATTTAGGCTAATTAAATCAAGTATATGATGGATGCTTAGAATTTGATAAGATTCCATGACTTGCATCCTATCGAGACTCTCAATAAAAGAATTCATTTACATGGTAACTACACCTAGGGATTCTTTCTTCTATTCTACTAGGTTGCCATTACGTGCTGCTAGAAGTCACTGGTGGATTGTGAGAACCCACTAGGATCGTTTTGGATCAATGATCCTTGATGGAGTAAGCTAGAATTATTTCGATGCATCAAAAGAGTTCAATGATATTATGATAGAGATCAAGATGTATTTCATTACGAGATAGAATGAAACCTAAGGGGTCATATATAATAGAACCTTAACCTGATCGCACAGTTAGATCGAAATATGTAAGAGTTACATATTTAGAAACTCTAAATTTGTAAGGGTTACAAATTTGAAATCTATTAATTTTAGCACTTACTAATTTTAGCAAAGAGAATTTTATTACAATAGTTATAATTTAATTAGATAATTTGATCATTTAATTATGATTAGGCTTGATACAAATTGAATTGAATTGAATTTGGTTGAGTTTGGGTGATGCCATAGTCCAATTAGATTTTGGACTAACCTAATTTCAATTATTGCAAGCCAATTCGGTTTGGCCTATTTGGTTGCATAATTCTAAATGAAATAAATATGATTTAATTTAGTTAGGTTTAATCTATTCTATTTGGATTTAGTGGTTCTAATTAGATTAGGATCTAATTTCTAATTTGTTATAGATTTAAACTTAAATCTAAATTGGTTAGGAATTATGTTAGTTTTCTAGTTGGTTAGATTTAGTTAATTAGTTGGCCTAATTATTTCCTATCTAATTCCTAATTAGTTATAGATTTAAACATAAAACTAATAGGATTAGTTAGGTTAGTTAGAATCCTAAAAAGGTTAAGACTAGGAGTTAGTTAGTTGAACTAATTCCTAACTAAATAATTTCTCTCTCCTCCAACATATCTCTTTCTTTTCTTAACGTGTAAGAAAGTAGCCCCAAAGAATCTCATTCATGTTAAAATTGATTTGAGCATGAAAAATTGTGGGGCACTTCAAAGAGTGGGAGTCCAATGGTTCTCTCTCTTCTACTTAACCTTATCCACCTATAACTTAGTTTTTGAATTTGATTTTAAGGCATTGTCCTAAAACTCTAGATAGGATAGGATTTTAGAGGGAAAAGAAGTTTGATATGGCATGAAAGAGAGAAGAAAAGGGTGGGTGCAAAATACAAATTGTCATGGAGTTGTTCTTGTTTTTAATGTGAGATCTTTCTCACTTCCCACCGCCCCATATGCCTTATTATTCTCCTTGACTACACAAAATAAAAAAAGGAGAGAGATTATTTGATCACCCCTCCTTTCTTAATCTTGCTTGAAAGGTTCTTGTGAGAAAAGGAAAAGAAAATTTCCTTTGATTTCTTGAGATTGTCTTCTTTCTTGGATCTTTAGCATAGAGAAAAAGAAAAGAAGATAAAAAGGGGATTCGATCTAATGGTCGAAGCAAGGCTTGTAAGGTACTCGCATTCTGGTGGCCTCAAGATTTTGTTAGGTCATTTCTATGTGGATACTAGTAGAGGCCGGGCGCGTGTGCGGCTCCAGTGAAACCCGAAGTTTTTTTTTTTTATATTCGATCCAATAAAAATGAAGTAGCACAACAAATAAGTGAATTAATAGTTTTGTTTTTATTTGCATATTTATATTAAATATTTATGATTGGTTCCATGCTTAGAGTAAATTTTTATTTCTGTTACAAATTAATTTTAATTAATTAAAAATTTTAAAAAATCTGCATACAATCCGGGGATCATTAGACGATTCCTTTAGGACATCTAATGGTCTTATATACCAATAATAAGGCATACAATTGTATGAATCCTACAAAAGGATTTTAAGAGCTTTGGGTTCCAAGAGAGGCTTGCATAATAGCATAAGGAAAAGAAGAAAATAGTTCACTATTTAGGATGGATCTTTACAAGAATAAATAAACCATCAAGTCGGGTGACTCTGAAGCTAGGCTAGCATGGTAAGACAAAATCACAAATGCAATATAAATGGGAAGAAATGTTACCTTGCCCTGCAAGAATAATACTTTTCCATTTTGAAATCTTCTCAAAATGGATGCATAAGTAGCCAAGCAGCCATTCGAGCAAGACCTATTTGACCGTTAATGTGACACAATCAAAATCATCAAACTCCACCACAACCAAAATTTAAGTTTTTTTTATTCTTGAATTTATTTTTGAATTATCAAATTTTGATCTAGTTTGGCTTTCTTTTTAGTAGAGGGTTTGAATACATGAAAGACACAAGGATTTATAATGGCATGTGTAAGCCATGAAGTAGACCAACATGATTCGAATGATGTTATTATAGTTATATAATTGTTACATGTTTAAGTCATTATTAGATGTTATAATCTTGTGAACAATCATTCGAGTGAAAATGAGTCTAAAATCATAATATGATCATTGAGTACCTTGACCTATTCTAGTATTTGCAAGTATCTCGCTGTAATTCTTGTCCTTAAAATAAAATATAATACTAACTTAAAAAAGACATATTAGAAGCAAGAAATAGGATTATTTAAAAGAAATTATATATTTTTTATTCATTACCTAGGACTTTATATCTAATATTTGAAGCTATTGTTCTTTGGAAGAGCAACACATCCTCTTATTTGAAAATAAATTATCACTCCAACAATACCTGCAAAGATTTAATATAAATTTAAGTTATATTCATCCATCAATACTCTTTAAAATAATAAGATGCTTACTTAAAAAATATATAGTAGACTGTAAAAGATGCTGCTAAATAATATATGTTAATAACATAAAATTGTTTAAAATAATATTATATATTTTGTTATTCATTACTTGGGAGGGAGAGAGATGACACTTTTAAGGGGATGGAAGGATGAAAATGGCAGGACTTACTACCCATCTTTTTAAAAAAAATAAGAGGGAGAGAAGTGATTTACAATTCAAGGATCTTACTTTACTTAAAGATTTAGACATATTATATATGGATGATCTTTATCTTGCATGCTGTGCATATCCATGCTACATACTTAAAATTTTATGTAGTAAATATATATCTTTAAAATTCTGAAGATTTGAATGTACATTAAAGAATATTACAATTAAATGCATACACAGAATCTAGTGAATTAAATGCACACACTTGGAATTCTATTAATTAAATGCATATCATTCTCATGAAAATCTCCGCTCCTCATAAAGGAGAGCTCTCATTGAGCTATCATGCATGTTGCCACCTAGATCATCATGGCCCGTAGCTCCGGTGCGTCGCCGCCATGTCGGGTGCATCCTTTTCCCGCCAGGAATGCTCTCTCCTCCTCGGGGGTCAGCTCTTTGACCCGCTCGGCCTGCAAAATAAAGGAGACCCAGGCCGAGGATTTCGGCGAGGACACTTCGATAATCAAGTCAATGGGACAATCGAGGGAAAACAGAATCCCTAGGATGGAGAGCTTGGAGGACTCCCTCGCTTCAGGAGGGTGACATGATAATGGAGTTAGTATAGAAAAAATAAAGAATGGATGGAGAGCAGGGAGCGGGGAGGTTCTCCGGTCAGTCTCGTGGCCGCCAGACTTATGGTTTCTTGCTTACCTCTTCTCCTGCTCCTCTCGCTTAATATCTGCTTACCTCCCTTACCTTCTCTTTTCTTCTTCTCCTCTCCCTCTCTCTGACTGGTACTTCCAAAGGAGGAGGAGGAGGCAATCCGTGGGCCTCTCGGACCCCCCTGCTGCTGCGGGTGTTGCTTTTCTTAAGAGGGGTAGGCATTAGGCCACTAAGCCCTGTGCCATGGCGGGATGCTTCCATTCCTGGAGGGACTGTCTGAGCATTGCAGGGCCTGTGGCTTTGACAGGATTCTACTTTTGGAGGGATTTTGGGTCTTGCACCACGTGGGTCAGCATCCTCCGGTCGTACAGTAATGGACGTGGTGGCACATTACAGGGCCCTAGGTCTGATAGGGCCTACCTCGTACAGAGCATGCAGGCGGCGTGTCACAGAGCTGGCATTGATGGCAGGGCATGCACCATATTGACTTTGGTCTTGATTTTGATGATTGACAAAATGTTTAAGTATATATGAGTACTAATTATATTTTAAGTGTGTTTTTTCAGATCTTAGTACTCATCCATGTTGAATGAAGAAATGCTTGTATTTCAGTTGAAAAAGTCCTTAAATTAATGAAAAATCAAGTTATAAGGACTTTAGAATATAAGGAAGACTTAGAAGGACTTAAAGTTTAATTTTGAAGAAGTTTCAGTACTGGCTCAATCAAGTGTTGACACTTGCAGAACCAAGCGTTGACACTTGCAGATCAAGTGCCGACACCTGGGAACCAAGTGCCGACACCTGGGAACCAAGTGCCGACACCTGGGAGGTCAAGTGTCGACACCTGGGAGGTCAAGTGTCGACACTTGACTGTAACGGCTAGTTTTCAAAAGCTGCAGAACTTCTCCAACTTGCTTCAAACGGCTATATCTTCATTCCCAACGGTCATAAATGGTCATCTATGGTTTGGAGAGCTATATAAATATCAAAAATCAATTGGGAAAGTAAGCCTTTGGTGAGTTTCTTGAATATTCTTAAAGGATTCAAGAGTTGAGTGATTCAAGCCTTCAAGCTTCCAAGTTTCAAAGAGATATTTACTTTATTTTAGAAAGCTTTTATTGTATTCATTTAAACTTGCTCTTATATTATTTTACTTAAGGTTTTTGGTGAGCCTTGGAAAACCAAAGAGGTTTTTGGTAAGCCTTGAAAACCAAAGTGGTTGTTGGTGAGCCATGAAACCAACTAGGGTTTTACTTGTAAGCCCGAAGCCAAAACAAGTTGTTTAGGTTCTTGGTTATCCCGTAAAACCAAGGGTGGTTGTTGGTGAGCCTTGAAACCAATTAGGGTTTGACTTGTGAGCCCAAATATAAAATAAGTTGTAAAGGTTATTGGTGAGCCTAAGTTATAAAACCAAACTTAGTGAAATTCCCAAGAGATTCTTGGGGAGTGGATGTAGGTGCTTGGTTGGCACCGAACCATTATAAATCTTTGTGTTTGTGTAATTGTTCTCCTTGTACTTTTATTTCTTTATTTCCGCTGCATTTATTTGAAATACACAAGCATTTGAATTGCATTAGCACTTACTTGCTTTAGTTCATACTTTGCAAATAGTACAAAAGTTTTATAAAACCCAATTCACCCCCCCTCTTGGATTGCCTACTTGAGCCTACACACCACATTCTGGAGGTTGTAGGTGGACAGGGACCTCCGTGCAGTAGTTTGAATTCTTGCAATCTTTCCCTCCTTCACCACTGGCAAGAATTTTGGTCTTCGTATGGTAGGGATGGACCTCCATTCTGGAGGTCCACCTTTGGCAGCATGAGCACGTCCCCGACCTGAAGCTGATCTCAAACGGAGGGCTCGTCCCACGAGATCGACCCCGACTGGGAGCTGACCTCGACAGGAGGGCTCGCTTTATGAGCTCGACCCCGACTGGAAGCTAACCTCGACACGAAGGCTCACTTTATGAGCTCGACCCTGGCCGAGAGTTGAACTCGGCCTTCCACCTGGGGGCTGCATCTAGGTGGTAGTCCCCACACGTGTGGCGACGTCTGGTGGCTGTGTATGTTCCACATCAACGGATGTTGCCACATCAGATGCCCCCACTCCTGAGCCCAGGGAATGAAGCATCACTCGGGGCAATGGGAGTAACGACCATGCTGACATGGAGGGATGCTTCTTTTGCACCATCAATGCTTCGACTAGCCATGCCCCAAAGATCGCGCCTTTACATTAGTGGGGTGCTGTGCTCAGTTTCCCAACGAAGGGATCATCAATGCCCTGGCTGGATCAAGGCATATGTTCCATGAATTGAAGCATCGGGAGGTGCCTGGTGCTGGCACATGGTGGCTTCTGGTTGGCTATGTAGCTTTTAAAAGGCCTTCGGGCATAGGTGGCCAGGGTTCCGTAAAGCTTCCTTCTTTCTTCTTCAACCCCCTTCTCGTTCCTATATTGGCCTCCATGTTCTCTGTTGAACCCATAAGTGATTTTGATGATAACCAAACATTGGAGCATGCATTTGCTTTACAAACAACTCTTCAAGTATTTTACAAGTTTTTGTAGGATGATTTTATTGCTTAATTTCAACTCCTACATTCCTAGTTTTGAAATGAGTTGTGTTATAAGTGATTTACATAAAGAAGAACCAAAAAAAAAAGTTAAGTAAAAATCATAAAAATATGTTACTTCTAGATGTGTTTCAAGCTTAAGTTTCTTAGAAATTTGGTTAGAAGAGTATGAAGGCATCTTGAAACTTTGAAGACTTATTGGATGATTTCTAGAGAGAAAATGATATATCATTGAAGATTTCATCTGAGCTGACTCAAAGAGAAGAGAGATGACTCTGGCACATAGCACGCATGAAAATTTCTGGCTCATAATATCCAAGCCGACTCTAAGGGACCCGAGCCGACTACTTTGTACTGTCAAATATCCGAGCTAACTCTTTAGAAGTTCGAGCCGACTCCTCTAGAGTCTAGAAAAAGTGCTTTAAGAACTATAGCCAATCGAGCTGACTCTAAAGAGAAAGAGCCAACTCTTCCAGACCATAATTTTGATGACCTGAGGATCTGAGTCAACTATAATTAAGGCCAGCCGACTCTTACAGAGTGAGGAATCAGAATACTATGCAACAGAGCTAACTAGATTGAAGAGAGTCGACTCAACCAGAATTACATTGAGGATCCGAGCTAACTCGAGTAATCCGAGCCGACTCGAATGTCGATTTTAGATTTATAATGGCTAGTCCAGAACTTGGAATTTAAATCCAAAAAGTGCTCCAATGGTCAAATGTCACATCCCAATGGTCTATAATGACTAAAATCATTTGAAAAGAGTACAAGACATATATTTAAGGGATTTGAACTACTTTAAAAGAGAGATAATGAGTAAATGCTAAATTGAATATCCAAGCTACCTTGTGAGCAAGAGAGCACTGCAAGAGCATTCAAGACAGTCTTCAAGCCTTCACCAACTACCAACCAAAGCTTGAAGCATTTATTAAAGAAGTTGAAGAAGTCAACCAAGTGCATTGAAGTACAATCAATTGGGCTTCTCTTGAGCTGCATCGGCAACCATCCGACAAAATTTGTTTATCATTCTGTTGCTTTCTTTTTACAATTCTCTTTTAAATTGTTGGGTTATTGGTGAGCCTGGTTTAAAAACCAAATAGGTTCTTGGATAGCCTGTGGTAAAACCAAGTGTTGGGTTCTTGGTGATCCTGGTAAAATCAAGTGTTGGGTTTCTTTGGTGAGCCCGGTTTAAAAACCAAAGTATAGAGGTTTGGATTATGAGCCTGTTAAAACAATTCGACTATATTCTAGTGGGAGATATAGTGAAAATCCTAAGTGGTAATCTTGGATAGTGGATGTAAAAGCCGGGTTACTTCGGACCACTATAAAATTTTTGTGTTTGTGTTGTATATTTTCTTTATATTATGATTCTACTTTTAATTATCTTAATCACAGCACTTAACACTATAAGGGATTTTCAAAGAGCACATAATTGCTTAAATTTTTTAAATTTCCAATTTACTCCCCTCTTGGAAAAGCCACCTGGGCAACAACTGGTATCAGAGCAATGTCTCTAAATATATTTAGAGTAAAGATTGATGGCTCATCCCATGAGTACATCCTTGGCCGATGGCCAATCTACCAATAGACCTCCACTCTTCACTGGCATAAATTATTCATATTGGAAAGCTAGAATGAAAATCTATATTCAAGCTATCGATTTTCAATTATGGAAGGTCATTCTAAAAGGGTCACAAATTTCCATGATCAAAATTAATGGCATGGATGTCCCAAAGCCTGAATAGGACTAGGATGAACATGACATGAAGATGGAGAAATTAAATGCCAAAGTAATTAATTTATTATACTGTACTTTGGATGCTAATGAGTTCAATCAAATTTTCACTTGCTCATCTGCAAAGAAAATTTGGGACAAACTCGAAGTGACCCACGAAGGAACTTTTCAAGTGAAGACTTCGAAAATTAATCTTCTTTTACATAGTTATGAACTTTTCAAAATGGAACCAACTGAAACTATATCTACCATGTTTACTCGCTTTACAGATATTATTAATAGTTTGAAAAGTCTTGGCAGGGTTTATTCAAATGCTGACTTAGTACAGAAGATCCTTAGTTTACTTTCGGACAAGTGGGACCCCAAAGTGACTTCCATCCAGGAAGCAAAAGATCTAAATGCCTTACCTTTGGATGAATTAATGGGTTCACTCATCACACACAAATTGGCTATGTAGCATCGAACTGAAGATGATCAAAAGAAAAAGAAGACTATTGCATTCAAGACTATATCTGATTCTAAAAGACATGATGAGGAATCGAAAGATGACTACACCTCCTCTGAAGATGATCTAGAATATGAAGATATTGTAATGGTCATGAGGAGATTCAGAAGGTTTATGAGAAAGAAAAAAGGTAGATATCATAGAAAATTCTACAAGAAAGGGGAATATAGTAAAGATAAGGACAAGGACAAGGAGAAAAAAAAGGAACAAGTCCCCACCTGCTATGAATGTAAGAAACTGGGGCACATTTGTCTAGATTGTCCACTATTGAGGAAAACCTTCAAGAAGAAGAAAAAAAGTTGATGGTTGCTACATGGAGCGATAGCGAGGAATCCACCTCAACTGAAGAGGAAGAGACCATGAAAACTGCTAATCTTTGCCTAATGGGTCTCAAAGATGGGGTAACATCCCCCAATGCTCAAACAAAATTTACATTTGATGAATTGAATTTTGCTTTTCATGATCTATAATCTAAATTCAAAAAGGCAGGAGTAAAGATTAGATCCTTAAAGAATATCAATGATTCTTTACTAAAGGAAAAATAAGAAATTTCAGAAAAGAATAATCTATTGCAAAATAATTTACATGTCTTTTCTAAAAAATACAAAGCTTTGGAAACTGAAAATAATGCATGTCTTGACAAGAACAAAGATTTAAGTATTGAAAATAATGACTTGAAAAAAAAGATTGAAAAACTCAATCCACTAGTTGAAAAGCTTACTTTATCTTCAAATAAGCTTGAGTTGATTTTAAAAGATCAAAGAATTTCTAGAAACAAAGCTAGAATTGGTTTCAATTCTTCAATTTCAAATAGAATTTCAGCTACTAAATTCATACCTTCAAAAGCTTATGTTTCAAAATCAATATCTCAAGATGCTTTTGTTTCTAATCCTTCTGCATCAATTACTAGATCTTCATTGTATGTACCTAAGGTTACAAATAGAAGATCTGTTATATCTGCATCAGCATCAACATCATTTTAGAATTCCAGAATTATATGTTACGCATGTTATGGAATTAGACATAAATTCTCTCAATGCAATTCATTGAAGAAAAATGCATATTCTAATAATAGAATCAAAAGAATTTGGGTTCCTAAAGGAACCACCTTCGCTAACCTGCAAGGACCTAAGTTAGCTTGGGTACTTAAAAGAACTTCTTGATTGTCTTGCAGGAATGTCTTGCAACCCAAAAATTGAAGAAAAGATGGTACCTCGATAGTGATTGTTCAAGGCATATGACGGGTGACAAGGATCAATTTATTATCCTAGAGATGAAAGAAGGAGGAATGGTTACTTTTGGAGACAATGGCAAGGAAAAAATAATCTAAATTGATAAGATCAAAATAACCCCCTGTGCTTTTATTGAAAATGTATTGCTAGTAGATAAATTGAAGCATAATTTGTTAAGTATTAGTCAATTATGTGATAAAGGCTTTAAGGTTATCTTTGAATCATCTATATATATTGTAACAAACTCTCTTGATACTAGTAATAAGTTTATTGGACATAGACTTGGAAATATTTATGTGGTCGACCTTAATGATCTTGCCATGTCAAGTAGTTCCAGTCTAGTTGTAATAAATGCTAAGACCAAAGAGTCTTGCTTACTTTAGCATAGATGATTAGGTTATGCTAGTATGCATACTATTGCCAAGTTAATTTCCAAGAATTTAGTTAGAGGCATGCTTAAATTTAAAGTAGATCTTAATCATGTTTATGATGCATGCCAAATGGGTAAATAAATTAGGAGGAGTTTTAAATCTAAAAATATGATTTTAACTACTAGACCCCTTGAGCTACTTCACATGAACTTATTTGGACCAACTAGGACCACAAGCCTAGGTGGTATGAAATATGCTCTTGTGATAGTAGATGATTTTTCTAGATTTACTTGGATTTTGTTTATCACTTATAAAGATGAAACTTTTAGAGTCTTTCAAAAATTTCACAAAAAAGTTTCTAATCAAAAAAATCTTTCAATAGTTTTAATTAGGAGTGATCACGGCATCGAATTTGAAAATCAATTTTTCGATGATTATTGCACAGAAAATGGCATTGATCACAACTTCTCCGCTCCTAGGACACTATAACAAAATGGTATTGTAGAGAGAAAAAATAGGACTTTGAAAGAGATGGCTCGAACAATGTTATGTGAAGGTAATCTTTCAAGGTACTTTTGGATAGAAGCGGTGAACACTGCTTGTTATATTTTGAACCGTGTTTTGATTCATCCTATTTTAAAGAAAACCCCCTGTGAGCTTTGGAATAAAAAAAAATCTAACATTAATTATTTTCATGTATTTGGTTGTAAATGCTTTGTGCTTAACAATAGTAAAGATAATCTAGGAAAATTTGAAGCTAAATTTGATGAAGCAATTTCCTTGGTTATTCATTACATAGCAAAGCATATAGAGTATTTAATAAAAAAACTCTTACTGTAGAAGAATCTATGCATGTTATTTTTGATAAAACTAACCCTTCATCTTCTAAGAAAGAAGAGTGCATAGACAATGATGCAGGTATAATTCAAAAAGAAATGGAAGACATGATCATATAAGAAAGACCAACTCAAGAAGGAGAAGAAACGGTAAGTAAAAATCATACTGATCTACCAAGAGAATGGACGTACGTAACTTCTCATCCAAGAGAATTAATTATTGGTGATCCTTTACAAGATATTAAGACTAGGTCATCACATAGAGATGCGCATGATTACTTAGCCTTTGTATCGTAAATAGAATCTCATACCTTAGAAGAAGCTGAATCTGATCCAAACTAGATGATGGCCATGCATGAAGAACTAAATCAATTTAAAAGAAATAAGGTATGGACTTTAGTTGAAAGACCATCAAACCATCCCATCATAAAAACCAAATGGGTCTATTGGAATAAATTAGATGAACAAGGAAATGTAATTAGAAACAAAGCTAGATTGGTGGCTAAGGGATATAACCAAAAAGAGGGTATAAATTTTGATAAAACATATGCACCTATAGCAAGACTAGAAGCTATTAGATTACTTCTTGCATTTGCTTGCTACATGGATTTCAAACTTTTTAAAATGGATGTGAAAAGTGCATTCTTGAATGGTTTTATATCTGAATAAGCTTTTGTAGAACATGCACCAGGTTTTGAAAATCATGCTTTTCTAAATCATATTTTTAAACTCAATAAAGCATTATATGGTTTGAAACAAGCATCTAGAGCCTGGTATGATATACTTAGCACCTTCTTGATTGAAAATAATTTTTCAAGAGGAAATATTGATAAAACTCTTTTCATCAAAAAGAAAGATAATGATTTATTAGTTGTACAGATTTATGTTGATATTATATTTGGTGCAACTAATAAAACTCTTTGTAAAGATTTTGGTAAGTTAATACAGGGAGAATTTGAAATGAGCCTAATGGGTGAACTTAACTACTTCCTTAGACTTCAAGTGAAACTAACAAAGGAAGGAATCTTCATTAACCAAGCTAAGTACACCAAAGAAATAATCAAAAAGTTAGATATAGATTCAAGTAAACAAATGAGCATACCTATGAGCCCAACTTGCATATTGAATAAAGATGAAAATAGATCCAACATTGATCAAAAGCTCTATAAAGGTATGATCGGATCCTTGTTATACTTAACTGCAAGTAGACTTGATATCTTGTTTAGCGTATGTGTATGTGCTAGATTTCAATCTAATCCTAAAGAATCACATATGCTTGCTGTTAAAAGGATTATAAAATATTTGAAAGGAATAAATAATCTAGGTCTATGATTTTCAAAACATTCTTCATTGAATTTATTTAGATTTTTCGATGCTGATTATGCTGGTTGTAAAATTGATAGAATAAGCACTAGCGGCACATGCCAATTTCTAGGGTTGAATTTAATCTCATGGCACAATAAGAAACAAAACTCGGTAGCACTATCTACTGCTGAGGCAGAGTATATTGATGTAGGGAGTTGTTGTGCACAAGTATTATGGATTAAACAACAACTAGAAGACTTTGGTGTTATACAATCTAAAATTCCTATCAAATGTGAAACACAAGTGCTATAAATTTGACAAAAAAATCCAATTCAGCACTCAAGAACTAAGCACATAGAGATTAGACACCATTTTATTAGAGATCATATTTTGAATGGTGATATTGAACTAGAATTCATCCCTACTGAGAACCAACTTACTGACATTTTCACTAAGCCACTCAACCAGGATAGATTTGAAATGATTAGAGAATTAGGTCTTTGTGATCCTTTCTAGATTTTTCTAACCTAATTCCTTCAAAATTAAGAAAAAATTATCTAGAAAACCTCTTACATCAATTCAAGTTCTTTGAATAACTTTCCTTGAGATTTTATCGAATTAATTTGAATTTCTGAATCATTTCAACTTTTGTGGAAAGTTTCTATTCGAGTCCACTCGGGCAATTTGGCTCTGGTCGAGTCGACTCGAATATCTGTTGTTTCAGTTTTTGCTCTAGTCGAGCTGACTCGGGCAATTTAGGGTTATTAAAGCCAACTCGAATTTCGGGCAAATGATTTTTTAATAGAGCCATGCAATTCTTTTCAAAACTTTTTTGCTCTCTATTCTCATTCTAAACCCTAAAACTACACTCAAAACCTCTTCCAAAACCTCGAGAATCATCTTCCTTGAGATCCAATCCTCCATTTCTCCCAATCCTTGCAATGGCACCTAAAATGGCTATTGGAAAAAGATCAAAAAGAGCTGCACCCTCAGTGGAAGTAGAAAGAAGAACAAAGCATCGGCAAGAGGAGCTGACTCGAGTAATTGAGAGGGAAGAAGAAGAAACAGAACAGTTGGCCTCTACTCACTCTCCAAGATAGGTGATTTCAATGTCAAACCGGCCTGCTACTAGTGGTAGAAGGATAATTTTGAAGTTTCTTGAAGAAATTGCATTGAAAATTAAGGATTTAATTGATGAACAAGGTTGGACATTCTTCTGCTCTTTGAATTTATCTACATATCCAACCCTTGTTAGAGCATTCTATGAAAACCTGAGAATTAAACCCCAACACATTGAATCCATAGTAAAGGAAAAATGGATTATAGTGATAGAGGAAATGCTCGGCACAATATTGGAAATGCCTGCTGAATGGTCCAAGCACTTAGTTTTGAAGGATAAAGAGAAAACCCTTCAAACAATATTGGGCAGGACAGATGTTAATGGAGTGGCAACTATCATGGCAAACACTTTCACTAGAAATGAGACTACTCCATAACTTTATTAGTAGAATATTGCTTCCAAGAATTGGCAGATTTGATTGGATAAGTGAACGTGACCTTAGCTTTATGGAACACATCATTCAGGGGGAGGCATTAAATTTACCCTATATCATGATAATGCAAATGAAAGAGGCTGTCAAAAAAGTTAAGGCATGTTTACCTTATGGAATGGTTCTAACCTTGTTGTTTCAAGCCTCCAGGATTAGTTTAGAAGGGGAAGATGGTAAACCCCTTCATCACACCAATACTTATACATCCAAATCTCTACTCCAAATGGGATATATCCTTAGTGAAGGGATATGGAAGAAGAAGGGAACTGAAGAGAGGGCTATAGCAGCATCCAGCAGCAGCAGCGGTACTGAGGATAGTGACAGTGAAGACCTTCCTAGGGAGATCTCCACTGCAGAGCCTTCAGCACCTGAGCACATTGTTGATATTCCAATTGGCACTTCTACTGACTTTGCTAGCATTTCTGAGCAAGCTAAGACTACTATACCTGAATTTGCACCTAATGAGATTGAGCATGCTACATTTGAGGCTATGGAGACAGTGCACTTTGAGTATGAGACTCCCTTGCCAGCATCTCCACCTATGCCAGATACTACTTATGTTCCTTCTGCACCTTCTGTTCCAGGACCACCTACACATTTAGCTGGACCTTCAATGACACAGGACTTCATAGCACTGTAGATGAAGTCACTGACAGAATCTTTGATTGTTTCCTTGGCTACTATGTTTGGTGAGTTTTGCTAATCAGTGGACTGTAAACTAGATCATATTGATAGTGAGGTCAGGGAGTTGAGAGGCAGAGTTGAATCACTTGAGACCTCCAGACCTACATCTCAGCCTGATCTGCAACCTATCATTGATACCATATCATCTGGTTTTGATTCAATCAAGAAAATTGTTGATCAAACTTTGGAAGAATTTAGAATAGAGCTAAAGGAGATAAGGTTCACACTGTGATCATTGGAATAGGGAAAGAGGATGGAAGAAGATTATACAAGGGGCATAGGTATCTTGAGATCAAAATTTGGGAGATTGCGAGGTTCTGCTGAAGCTTTTGCAAATGCGCAAGCTGCTGAGTTAATTGCAATAAACACTGAGGTGAAAAAGATTCATGAGGAGATGGAAGTGGTTCAAATTCAACTTGATCAGCTCAAAACCACTATCTTTATAGCATTTGCCACTCCTAAACCTGGACCTGTACATATACCTAAACCTACCTCCAGTACACATCCTAGGCAGCCAGCTCCTTATCTTAGGCCCCAAGCTTCTGAACCACAATTGGTGGACCCAATAGCATCTATGCCATTTTTTGGACCTTCTAGGGTACCACCTTATGGGCCATCAACTAGTACTAAGGTAGATAGTGACAGTGAATAGATTTTTAATCTTATCTTTTGTAATGTGTAATGAAAATTCTATGAATGCGATGAATATATTTTGGCATATCTTTGGCTTGTGCAATATTCTCAATAGTACTTTCATTTGTAAAATGCTAATCAAAATAAGTTTTAATTAGAATATCAATGTTGAAAAGAGAATGTGAAATTATCTCAAACAAATTTTATCAACTTTTTCTTTATATTATAAAAATTGAGCTTTGAAAATCAATTGAACACCTTTTTTGATTGCTGACAAAAAGGGGGAGAATGTTTAAAGTTGCATGAAAAAGAATGAAAAAGTTGCATAAATATGAAAGAAAAAGGGGGAGAATGTGATTAAGGGAGAAAAAAAAAATTGACTTAGTTTATGCTCTATGCTCTCAAAAACTTGCACACATTTCTTGAAGATCTTAAAGCATTAACTCAAATACTTATCAACTTTGATACATTTATGAAACTTTGCAAAATTGAGCTTTAATACCTTGTATACATTAATAGCTTTGATACTTTGTGAAATTGCTAGTCTCAACACTCTGATATATATAAAAGCACTGATACTGTATAGTCTTTTTTTTCACAAAAAGCTCTAATACTTACTTGCAAATACAATTAGCTTTGATACATGTTATTGCTCACTTTCAAATTCAATTATACATGTAATTGCAAAGATTTTTTTCATGCCCAGTGTTTTGTCATCATCAAAAAGGGGGAGATTGTTGATCCCATAAGTGATTTTGATGATAACCAAATATTAGAGCATGCATTTGCTTTACTAACAACTCTTCAAGTGTTTTACGAGTTTTTGTAGGATGATTTCATTGTTTAATTTCAACTCCTACATTCTTAGTTTTGAAATGAGTTGTGTTGTAAGTGATTTATGTAAAGAAGAACCCAAAGAAAAAGTTAAGTAAAAATCATAAAAATGGGTTACTTCTAGATATGTTTCAAGCTTAAGTTTCTTAGAAATTTGGTTAGAAGAGTTTGAAGGCATCTTGAAACTTTGAAGACTTGCTAGATGATTTTTGGAGAGAAACTGATATATCACTGAAGATGTCATCCGAGCTGACTCGAAGAGAAGAGAGCCGACTCTGGCACATGGCACGCATGAAGATTTTTGGCATGCAGATATCCGAGCCAACCCTAAGGGACCCAAGCCGACTCGTCCAGTTCATGATTTTCTGAATCAAACAACTGAGCCGACCCGAAGGGATTCCGAGCTGACTACTTTGTATTGTTAGATATTCGAGCCGACTCTTCAGAAGTTTGAGCTGACTTTTCTAGAGTCCAGAAAAAAGTTCTCTGAGAACTACAGCCAACCGAGCTGACTCTAAAGAGAAAGAGTCGACTCTTCCGGACTATATTTTTAATGACCTGAGGATCCGAGTTGACTAGAACCAAGACGAGCCGACTCTTATAGAGTGAGGAATCAGAACACTATGCAATCGAGCTAACTAGATTGAAGAGAGTCGACTCAACCAGAACTACTCTAAGGATCCGAGTCGACTAGAGTAATCCGAGCTAACTCGAAGGTCGATTTTAGACTTATAATGGTTAGTTCCAGAACATAAAATTTGAATCCAAAATGTGCTCCAATGATCAAATGTCACATCCCAATGATCTACAATGACTAAAATCATTTGAGAAGAGTACAAGACTATATATTTGAGGAATTTGAACTACTTTAAAAGAGAGATAATGAGTAAATGCTAAATTGAATATCCAAGCTACCTTGTGAGCAAGAGAGCACTGCAAAAGTATTCAAGACAGTCTTCAAGCCTTCACCAACTACCAAACAAAGATTGAAGCATTTATTGAAGAAGTTGAAGAAGCCAACCAAGTGTATTGAAGTGCAATCAATTAGGCTTATCTTGAGCTACATTGGCAACCATCCAACAAAATTTGTTTGTCATTCTGTTGCTTTACTTTTATAATTCTCTTTTGAATTGTTGGGTTATTGGTGAGCCCAGTTTAAAAACCAAATAGGTTCTTGGTTAGCCTGTAGTAAAACCAAGTATTGGGTTCTTGGTGATCCTGGTAAAACCAAGTGTTAGGTTTCTTTGGTGAGCTCAGTTTAAAAATCAAAGTGTAAAGGTTTGGATTGTGAGCCTGTTAAAATAATCTGACTGTATTCCAGTGGGGGATATAGTAAAAATTGCAAGTGGTAATCTTGGATAGTGGATGTAGGAGCTGGTTGCTCCGAACCACTATAAAATTTCTATGTTTGTGTTGTGCATTTTCTTTATATTCTGCTTCTGCTTTTAATTATCTTAATCATAGCACTTAACACTACAAGGAATTTTCAAAGAGCATATAATTGCTTAAATTTTTTAAATTCCCAATTCATCCCCCTCTTGGAAAAGCCACCTAGGCAACATTCTCCTTCTTTGATCCCTCTCCTTCAGACTGTGCCAAGGGGGGCTCTTGGTAGATTTCAGGATCTCAGCCCGAGACCTGGGGGGCCAAATGAAGGCTCTCCAGGAGTGATTGGCCGGTGTCAAGGCATGGGTGTTTGGTTCGAAGAAGAAATTCGTTGAGCTCAAAACTTCTCCCATGGATAAGAAGGGGGAGAGCCTCCAGTCATGCAACTAGGGCAAAGAGAGAGGCTACCTCAAAAGCGGAGGCGGCTAGAGCCACCTCCCGGTTTACAAGATTGGAGATCTTACAGGAGGAGGTGGTGGCCCGGGTCATGGTCAATGTGAATGGGGCCACGACCGTTGTGGTGCTGACAGGAGCATTTTGACGCGGAGCTGCTACAGCTGCCCTTGGAATCATGGGATCGGTGAATTCCAAAGAGGGGGTGGTAGAGCCATTGCTGGGCTCTAGAGATCTAGAGAACTCCTATGGAAGGGCACATATATGCTTGGGCAAAAGGGATGGCCATGTCCCCAGCCACTCCTCGAGGTTAGAGTGCAGTGTCGACCTGCCCCGCCGGTGGGCATTATGCCAATGCTATGGGGACCCGCTCACTAATTGGGCAAGGAGCGGAGATGGGGCTTCAGCCCATCTTCCTTTCATCTTGTATGTTAAGATTTTAGGAGGTCTCCCGACTTGTCGGGAGCCTCCATAAGATGTAAGAGATTTTTTACCAATGAAGGCGCCTCTTCCTTTATGACTATTGTTCTCTCTTCCTTTCTTTTCTTTCTTTCTCTCTTCTTTTTCTTCATTTTTTTTTTGGGCTTGAGTCTGTTGTACGGCCTCTCGGGCTGCTAGGGGCCTCTCTCTGATGTGAGGGACACTTCAATGGGGATAATTTTTCTCTTCCCTTTAATCGAAATGCTTGGTGTTGCCGCCACTTTGCTTATCATTTTTCTTCTCTTCATCTTGGATTACTTCTGGGGGATCTCCTCAGTTTGCCAAGCCATGAGTCAGGTGGTCGATGGTGGGAGTTCAGGGGTTTTCCACAAACATCCCCGAGCTGTGAGCAAGGCAACTGGACGTAGGGCTTCCAGAATATCCTGGCTTAGTTTGCCACGCTGTGAGTCAAGGAGCAGATGGTGGGACTTTTGGAGTTTCCTGGCAGACATCTCCAGACCATGAGTAAGGTAGCGGGTGTGGGGCTTCGTGAGTTTCTCGGCTTATAAGTGCCAAATTATGAGTTACGAGGTAGATGGCAGGGTTCCAGGAATCCCCAACTGCACTTCAAGACTGTGAGCAGGGTAATTGAGCACGGGTCTATCGAATGGATCTAGCTTAGAGATTGCCTAACTGCGGGCCTTGTGGTAGATGGCAGGTTGCCCTGCCACCGCCTCAGGGTTGTGAGCCCGGCTGAAAAGTGTGGGCCTAATGGAGTGGGCTTGGCTTGAATGTGCCAAACTCTAAGTCACGCGGTAGGTGGTGGGTTGCCCTGCCATCGCCTCCAAGCTATGAGCTCAACTGGTAAGCACAGGCCTGATGGAGTGGGCCCGGATCACTGATGAGAAGTTGCCATGCTGTGAGTCTCATGGTAGACAGCATCTTGGTGCCGCCTTCGGGTTGTGAGCATGACTAAGAAGGGTAGGCCTGATGGAGGGCCTAGCTTTCTAATGAGGAGTTGCCATGCTATGAGTCTCATGATAGACGGCATCTTGGTGTCGCCTCCATGCTATGAGCATGACTGAGGAGGGCGGGCCTAATGGAGGGCCCGGCTTAAAGGTGCCAAATTATGAGTCACACGGTAGGTGGTGGGATGCCCTACCACCACCTTCGGGCTGTGAGCTTGGTTGGTGAGCACGGGCTTGATGGAGCGCCTGGCTTAATGGTGCCAAATTATGAGTCATGCGGTAGGTGGTGGGTTGCCTCGTCGCCACCTTCGGGCTGTGAGCTCGGCTCGTGAGCATGGAACTGATGGAATGGGTCCGGCTCGCTGATGAAGAGTTGCCATGCTGTGAGTCTTGCGATAGACAGCATCTTGGTGCTGCCTTCGGGCTATGAGCGAGGCTGAGGGTGCTGAGCTTCTCGATCTACCATGCTGTGAGTCACACGGTAGATGGCAACTTGGTGCCACCTTCGGGCTATGAGCGTGGCCATGAGGTTGTGGGGTGCTGGACTTATGTATGAGCCAAGTTGTGAGTCCATGGTAGACGGCATCTTGGTGCCGCCTTCGAGCTATGAGCGAGGCTGAGGGTGCCGAGCTTCTCGATCCGCCACACTATGAGTCATGCAGTATACGGCATCTTGGTGCCACCTCTGGGCTGTGAGCGCAGCCATGAAGCTGTGGGGCACCGAGCTTCTCGATCCATCATGCTGTGAGTCACACAGTATATGGCATCTTGGTGCCTCCTTCGGGCTGTGAGCATGATGGAGGAGGGCGGGCCTGATGGAGGGCCCAGCTTAGTGATGAGGAGTTGCCATGTTGTGAGTCTCATGGAAGACAACATCTTGGTACCGCCTTCGGGCTATGAGCACGGCTGAGGATGCCGAGCTTCTCGATTTGCCATGCTATGAGTCACGCGGTAGATGATATCTTGGTTCCTTCTCTGGGCTGTGAGCCCGCCATGAGGCTGTGGAGCATCGGACTTATGTGTGAGCCAAGCTCTGAGTCATGCGGTAGATGGCATCTTGGTGCCACCTCCGGGCTGTGAGCAAGGTTGAGGGCGCCGAGCTTCTCAATCCGCCACACTGTGAGTCAGGCAGTAGACAGCATCTTGGTGCCACCTCCGAGCTATGAGCATGGAGGAGGAGGGCGGGCCTGATGGAGGGCTCGACTTGTGCCCGTCGGACTTTGGGCCGAACAGGGATGTTCCTACACAGGTGAAAAATAAAGTCGCACGAAAGAGGGATTGAGATAATTGAGGAGAAGTTTTACATCACCGGTAGTGCTATCTTAAATTGCTCATGTTCCAAGTTCACGGGCATCGGGAGGTGCCGAGACCGACGAGGTAGTAGCTCCATCCGGTTGGGATTCGACCCCTTTGCTGGGGTCCTTTACGAGGGTTGCAATAACATGCCATCTTTTATTAGCAGGCTGCCCCCCGGGCTCAGGCCTCATCTCTTGTTAGTTTGCCCCACTGTGAGTTGCATGGTGGGTGGCATTCCGCTGCCATCTCCGGACCGTGAGCGAGACTGTGGTGCTTGCCATCGATGGTGGTGTAGGGGCCCCTCCTATAGAACTTTAATGCAGTTCTCATATTGCAAAGGTAGTGGGAAAGGGAGTTACCTATTAGGCTTGCATAAGACGATGGAAGTCCCACATGTAGGGGAATGCTTAGATTCTAGGTCTAACTGAAGAGTGCCGTGAAAGGTGGCAAGCATTCAGAAAACCCACGAATATAAGCCCCTCTCTCTGCTATTATCAGACCCTTCTCTTCTCATTCTTTGGACGGGCTCCCAAGAGGGAATTCTCATGTCCCCTGCCTGTCCCCAGGGAGGCAGCTACTGTCCCCCCGTCGATTGGCTTAGGTCCTCTTAGTTTTGGTATCGTCTGCCGCTCATTTCCCTACCTGGTGTTCCAATTTGTTGCTACCTGGATCGTCATGGCCCGTAGCTCTGGTGTATCGCCACCACATCAGGTGCCTCCTTCTCTTGCTCGGAATGCTACCTCCTCCTCGGGGGTCAGCTCTTTGGCCCACTCGGCATGCAAAACAGAGGAGACATGGGCTGGGGATTTTGGAGAGGACACTCCGACGATCAACTTAGTAGGATGATCAAGGAAAAATAGAATCCCTAGGATGGAGAGCTTGGGAGACTTCCTCGCCTCAGGGGGGTGACATGATAATGGAGTTAGTATAGAAAAAAGAAAGAATGGATGGAGAGTGGGGAGCAGGGAGGTTCTCTGGTCGATCTCATGGCCATCGAACTTATGGTTGCTTGCTTACCTCTTCCCCTGCTCCTCTCGCTTAATCTCTGCTTACCTCCCTTACCTTCTCTTCTCTTCTTCTCCTCTCCCTCTCTCTGATTGTTACTTCCGAAGGAGGAGGAGGAGGCAATCCGTGGGCCTCTCAGACCCCCCTGCTATTGGGGATGTTGCTTTTCTTAAGAGGGGCAGGCATTGGGCCACTGTGCCCTATGCCATGGCGGGTTGCTTCCATTCCTAGAGGGACCATCCGAGCATTGTAGGGCCTGTGACTTTGACAAGATTTTATTTCTGGGAGGATTTTGGGTCTATGCCGTGTAGGTCAGTGATGCAGAACGAAAGAAGAGATGATGTGATGCGAAAATAAATTAAGATTAATTCTTTTTTTTTATTTTTTATTTTTTTTTAGAAATTGGCTTTTACTCAAAGAAAAGCTAAACTAAATTGAAAGAAACTAGGTAATAATTGAAAGCACAATTTAAAAGAAACTAGGTTATCAGAGTGGTTCAGAAGTAACGGATCGCTGGGGGTTGAGAAACTCCCAGACCTAGGGTTTCGCTCTGAACTTTCAACAGGACAGAAATAAAGAGAAGAGATGGGTTACCGACCAGACAGTGATCTTCACAGAGTTTGGTGGAAGAACTCTCTCGAGCAGATTGTTGGATCCTCGGATTCGGATATCTTCGCAATGGATCCTCCAATACTGGTCCTGTGGCTGAGTCGGCTTCTCCTGAACTCGATGATCTGGGCAATAAGAAGAACAAGTGATGGAATCAGATACTCAAGGAAGGATTTACCAGATTGAAGAACTTGAAAGCTGATGTTGCTGAAATCCGGATTCTCCTAAAGGCTGATTTGGCTCCCTCTGGAATTTGCTCTGAAGCTGAAGTATCCGGACTGGACCCGGATGCTGGTGATCGGCTTTGACTTGGAGAGAGTGGCCATGGGATGTGAGGTAGGCTAGGGTTTGGTGGATTGAGGAGAATGATGGGCGGCTAGGGTTTTGGAGTGAAGTGGCTAACCTAGGGTTTTGGGGTTGGAGATCTCACACCTCCTCAAGGTTCCTGGGGAACCCGGATTTACTCCCTCACGGAGCTCAACACCTGGATGCAAGTGCGGAAGAGAGAAAACACAGAGTTTGCTCACACATAAATTGGATTCATTCATCAAATAACTTTCAAATTTACAAGAAGGGTTTAATTTATAGGACTTTACAAGAGAGCAGGGTTTTATATCTTTCCATGTGGGACTAATAGGGTGGATCTTCAAATTAGGTTTGTAGGATCAATTCCCACACATATGGCCGGCCAAAAGGTTCCAAAAATGTTGATTGGTGGCTTCAAAAGGAAAGTGGGTGGCGCCTCCTAGCCTTGCTCTTCAAGAAAAAATATTTTTCCTTCCATGCTCGGTCTTATTTGGAAGTATTTGGGCGCCTCCTAACCTTGCTCTTCAAGAGAAATTTCCTTCCTTTCATACCTGGTTTTATTTGGAATTACTTGGGCGCCTCCTAGTCTTCCTCCCCAAGCTTTGCTCCTTTCTTTTCATAGCTTGGCTCTTATGGAAACTCTTTGGCCGCCCCCTTGAATTGTGGATCCCAGATTGTCTTCTCCTTAAGTGGCGCATGAGAGAAGGGACCTGCTATCTTGTGGTGTGGGGACCAGAGCATACTGGATGGAGATGTGGCACCCCCTGGACTCAGGCGTGTGGCTGGGAGTGTGGCTGGGAGTGTGGCTCCCACTTGCTTGGCCTTGGGAGAAAATGTGACACCCTGGAGAAGTCCTAGACCACTACTGAGTCAACATGACTCAACAAAATTAAATTGCAGGGATATACAGACTCAAGCTAAAATTGAGCTGATCAAGTCAATCCTTATTACAAACCAGAAAACCCTAATTCTTCGGGCAAGGTCAATCAGAGATCCAGATGGAGCCCTGAAGTCTTTTTCTGAGTCTGGTGCCCGCACCAGTCAGCATCCTCTAGCTATACAGTAGTGGACATGGTGGCACGTTACAAGGCCCTGGGATTGATGGGGCCTACCTTGTGTAGAGCATGCGGGCGGCATGTCGCAGAGCTGGCTTGGTGGTAGGGCATGCGCCACCTTCCAGAGATTGCGGGTGGACAAGGACCTCCACACAGTGGTTTGAATTCTTGCAATCTTTCCCTCCTTCACCACTGGTGGGAATTCTGGTCTTCGTATGGCAGGGACGGACCTCCATTCGGGGAGGTCCACCTTCGGTAGTGTGAGCACTACCCCGGCTGGGAGCTAATCTCAGATGGAGGGCTCATCCTGAGAGCTCGACCCCGGTTGGGAGTTGACCTCGGCAGGAGGGCTCGCTTTATGAGCTCGACCCTAGCTAGAAGCTGACCTCGATAGGAAGGCTCGCTTTATGAGCTCGACCCCGGCCAGGAGCTAACCTCGGCCTTCTACCCAAGGGGCCCATCCAGGTGGCAGTCCCCACCCATGTGGCTGATGGTTGGTGGCTGTGTATGCTCAACGTTAGTGGATGTTGCCACAGCAATGCTCAACCAGATTGTTGCCCAGTAAGCAACCCAAGAGGGGAGTAAATTGGGTCTCTAAAAATTTAAATGCAAGTGTGTACACCAATCCAATAATTAAACTTAGTACTATGAATGCAAGTGTAATGTGCTTTTAATAAGTATGTAGTGAAAATGTAAAAGCAATTAAAGAGAAGCAAATGGAAGAGACAACCAATTATAAACACAAAGGAAATATAGTGGTTCGGAGCTATCCAATACACCAACATCCACTCCCCAAGACCTACTTGGGAATTCACTATAATCTCAACCGATTACAGCTGATTAGTTTTTCGGACTCACTAATCAAAACTCGACTTGTTTTCACAAGGCTCACAAGTCAAAACCTCACTTGGTTTTCTGGGCTAACCAAGAATCTAATTGGTGTTCAAAGGTTCACCAATAACCTCCCTTGGTTTTGCGGGCTAACCAAGAACCTAATTAGTTTTCAAAGGCTCACCAATAACCTCCTTTGGTTTTGCGGGCTAACCAAGAACCTAATTGGTTTTCAAAGGCTCACCAATAACCTCTTTGGTTTTCCAATAGGCTAACCAAAAACCTTTACAACAAGTATAAGTTTGAAGTAAAGAAACAATGTAAGCTTTCTAATAAAAAGTGAATATCTTTTTGAAGCTTTGTTGTAGTGCTGCCTCCAACTTGATGAAGCCTCTTTTAATGCTTAAGAAGATTGATCTTGAATGAATGCTTGGAGACTTGCTTTTGCTTGAAGGTGGTTGAACTCAATGAATAGGAGTGAATGCTCTCTTTTCTTTTTTTTTGTTCTTTATTTTTCAATCTCTTGTATTTAGATTTGATTTGAATCATATAAATACCTTCACAAGGCCTCAAACTTGGTTTCTAGTCGTTAGACACGAAAAACTAGCCATTGGGAGCCAAGAGGAGCGAGTTCTGTATTTGAAAAACTAGCATTACTGTTCCCAGAACTCCAAGTATCGACACTTCAGGCTATGAGTCGATACATAGGGTCGACACTTGCACTCCATGAGTTGACACCTAGTTTAAATATCTTCAATGAAGCTTTCTGGAATTCTCAGATGTGTCGACACTTCCTTAGATGAGTCGACATTTTGAGTCGACGCTTAGCATCCATGTGTCGACAATTCAGGTAAATCTTCAACTTCAGCAAGTTCTATAATTCAAAAATCTTAGGCGATGAGTTGATCCATGTATCGACACTTTGAGTCGACACTAGACATCCATGTGTTGACACTTCAGCCGTGCCACTGAAACTTTCTTTGCATACTGGCTTGAGTCAACATTTTCTCAGTCATGTGTCGATACTTTGAGTCGACACTTCACTGAAATTTTTACATAAATAGCTAAACTTTTGCTAAAACAAATTTGTGTTGACTTCTTGTATCCTTTCAAGCATTCTTCAACTACCAAAGTCCTTTTTGAGCAGATCTTCCATCCATATTTGGGACTTTTCAATTAATCAATCTTTTGTTAAGTTGATGAGCACCTTTTTCTATAAAAACACACTTCAAAGAAATAATTAGTACTCAACTTATATTAAGCATTTTGTTTATCATCAAAATCAATAACGAAGTCAATAATCTTCCCCTTTTTAATGATGACAAAACTTTTAAGTATAAATTAGATAAAAAGCTTTCAAAAGAACTTCTCAAAGTGCTTAGAGCTAATTGCAATGGGTATTGAAATACTAAAAGAGATGTATCATGGCTAAGAGTATCAAAACTTTAAAAAATATAAGGGATAAAATCATATTTCGTGATACTCTAAAAGAAAACATGCTTAGGAGAAACAATTTCAGCAATACACTATACTCCCCCTGAAGATATGATCCATAAAAAGATTTGTGAACATCTTTTAAACATCTAAAGATAAGGATTGGACATGAAATTCAATTCAAAACAGATTTTCAATACAAAGGAGGTATTACTCCCCCTTACTCAATGCACAGAAATTTTCAAAATTGTAGATTTTCAAAATTTCTTTCAATCATATATATTTATACTTATTTCTCATTTATACTAAAATTTCTCCATCTTTTTGTTATCATTAAAAAGAAAAGAAGAAGTTAATAAGTTTGAATAAAAATGTAATCCATTCACTCAATCATAAAAGAAGATAATGAATTACTAAAAGTAACTAATGCATTTCATTCACTCAAGATCATAATGTAAAGTGGAACATACTATTTCATTCACTTGATACAAAAAGTGATACAAAAAGAGATCATCAAAATATACAGAAATGATAGAAATATAAAATATATTAAATCTATCCTAAGCATCATCCTCATCATCTAAGGATCTAATCTCGATCGGTCCAGTATCAGTGAAAGCACGAGCTCGGGGCCACATCGGTCTGAGATCACGAAGGTGAGTCCTGGTCGGTCGTGAAGGAGTACGACGACCATGTCCTCTACGTCGAACATAGATCCTACCTCTAGCTGAAGCAGAAGAGGTGGAAGCTATGTTAGGAGCAGGAACAGAACAAATCAGAGTGATAGTCTCAACAACTGTCAGATATGGTGTACGATCAAATGAAGGATCAAAATCAAGATAATGGGAACTAGGTGTGTAGAAACCTAGCTCCCGAATAAGAGAAGATGTATGCAAGGATGGTGTATCAAAAATTGGTGTATCAGCTAAAGAAATGATAGGTGTATCAGCTGAAGAAATAATAGGTGTATCACTAACAGGTGAATCAATAACAGGTGAAAGTATAGGAATGGCAGAATGATCAACAGAGCTAGAAGGAGGAGTGGGTAGGATAGGAGTCTGAAGGGATGAACTCGAAGGATCATGAATGGAACTCCTAGGTAAGTCAGCTGTTGTCTCCGGCACTGGCTCTGTCATCACATATGGAAAGTCGAATCCATCAGAGTCAGTCACCTCATCATCATCATCATCTTTATCTGGTCCCAGAGCAGGTGGAACTGGAGCTGAATCAACTAGAGCAGACGAATCGAGAACACTCACAGAAGAGGGTCTAGACAATGCGGATAATATAATAGAGATACCATCTCTTAATCCTCGATGGCTCTCTCTAGTCTCCATAATAAAGCTGTCAAGTCACTGTCGAACAATCATAATATCTATCTCAAAGCGACTGACTCTATCCACATGACTCTTTGAAGCTCCTGAAACATCTAGTCATGCTGGCTCAAGCTGAGGAGCTGGCTCAGGCTGCACTACAGGCTCAAGCTGAATCTCAAGCAAATGTGTCTCTGAAGGTCCTGCCTTGTCTGAATATATGCAATCCTCCTCCGTAGTATCCTCATCTCTATCAGCGACCTGTCCTGATACTCGATGACACCACTGGCCTGACCAACTGATATCCCATTCGGTGAAGTGATATTATGTCATAGAGTAAAAGCATCCGATAGGGCTTATCATCCAATACCACTCCATATGCTCTGAAGAGCAAGGTCAAGCCCATCCCGTAGGGCAAACATAGTCTCTGATCGATCGATGCCTCCGTCACCTGATGTACCATAAGTACCGATAGGCAAATGGGTGCATGCTGAACTAAAGAGACCATCACAAGAAGCTCTCTCTCTGTGATGTAGTCAAAACATCCGACTTTTGTTTGAAGAATCCGGGCAATAATATGATGTAGTAATCTCATCTCAGCAAAAAGTCGGGATGCTGCAATAGTGGCTCCCTCATATAGAACATCTGACTCAAAAATGCACTGGAGTCCACTGAACCTATCCACTAAGGTGTCAACAATAGATCCTGTCAAAGGTATATCACATACTCTACTCAGAACCTCTGCAGTCACAGAGATATCTCTGCCACGAACCTGTGCTATCCATCCATCACTGCCATGGGCTAAAGATCCATAGAACTCTTGTATCAGGCCCGGGTAGAATCTCTCAGTCAATAAACAAAATGAAGTCAAACCAGCATCTCTAAGTCACTGCCCAATCCGAAAGTGCTGCTGGTTGATGAATCCAAAGTCTACATGGCATCCTTCGACAACTGTCCTCGAACCCATGCGATTGGAAGCTGAAAAAAGTGGCCAAGCAAGTGGATCAGGCACACTGGCTTCATGTCTAGCTTTTGTCCTTCTCTCTTCTTCCTGGTTGGATGGCCGAGGGTGATGAATAACTTGCTTTCTAGGTCCCATTCCATAGATTCATAGATTAAACAAGAGAGGAGAGGAAACTAGGGTTTCAACGATCCAAAAATGAAAATGGAAGGGGGATTGTAGCAAAAATCGAACCAAGAACTGTTCAAAACAGGAATTTGAGAGGGTTTTTGATGGAATTTGGAGGGAAACAGCGGTTAAAACAGTGCTAGGGTATGTGTCGCACAAATTGGAGAGAAAAATGCCAAGAAAACACTTTATTTTTGTCTTTATACTCGGTCTACTGCTGTTCATGTGTTGACTCATGACACAGGGCCAAGTGTCGATACTTCAAGGTGTCGATACTTCAAGGTGTCGACACTTACAGGTGTCGACACATAAACTTAAAATCGAAAAAAAAGAAAATGAAGTGCAGATCAAAATCACTAGAAATACAATGAAATTGAATGTAATTGATGTCAAATTTGATCTTTTATGGGTCAAAGAGTAGAAAATTTCAATCAAAAGGATTAATGACCCTAAGTTCTCTTCTAATCATACTGAACCGATCTTCTTGGAGAGGCTTAGTCAAAATATTAGCTAATTACAATTCGGTATAAATAAATTCAAGTGCAACATCATTATTTTTAACATGATCTATAATAAAATGATGCCTAATTTCAATATGTTTACTTTTAGAATGCTAAGCAAGATTTTTAGTTAAGCAAATAATACTAGTATTATCATAATTTATGGGTGTGCAAGTTAATTTGATTCCAAAGTCTTCAAGTTGTTGCTTAATCCACAAGATTTGAGCACAACAATTTCCTGCTGCAATATACTCAGCCTCAGTTATGGATAGTGCAACTGAAGTTTGTTTCTTGCTGAACCAGGAGATTAAGTTAACTCCAAAAAATTGGCAAGTTCCACTAATACTTTTTCTATCTAGTTTACATCTAGTAAAATCAGCATCAGAATATCCAATCAAATCAGTAGATAAGTTCTAGAGTACCACAAGCCAATATCAATTGAACCAAATAAGTATCTAATAATGTGCTTAACAGCCAACAGATGAGATTCCTTAGGCTCAGACTGATATCTAGCACACATGCATACACTGAACATTATATTTGGTCTACTAGCAGTTAAATATAATAAAGAGCCAATCATATCTCTATATTATTTTTGTTCTACACATTTACCATGCTCATCTTTTCAAGTTTACAAGAAGGGCTCATGGGTGTACCTATTGACTTAGTAGTCTCATTCCCAAACTTCTTTATGATTTCTCTTGTATACTTAGCTTGGATGATGAAGATTCCATCTTTGGTTTGCTTGATTTGGAGTCCGAGAAAGAAATTGAGTTCTCCCATCATGCTCATTTCGAACTCACCCTGTATTAGCTTAGCAAACTCTTGACAAAGAATCTTATTAGTAGCACCAAAAATAATATCATCAACATAGATTTGCACTACTAATAAATCATCATTTTTCTTCTTTAGAAATAAAGTTCTATCAACATGGCTTCTAGAAAATTTATTTTCAATCAAAAACTTGCTAAGTCTTTCATACCATGCTCGGGGTGCTTGCTTTAGATCATAAAGTGCTTTGTGCAATTTAAAAACATAATCAGGATGTGTGTGATTTTCAAAACTAGGTGGTTGTTCAACAAAACTTCTTCTACTATATAGCCATTTAGAAAGGCACTTTTAACATCTATTTGAAAAAGTTTGAAATTCATAAAATAAGCAAATGCTAATAGTAGTCTAATTTCCTCAAGTCTAGCAACAGGAGCGAAAGTTCCATCAAAATCAATTCCTCCTTCCTAATTGTAGCCTTTGGTAACTAGCCTAGCTTTATTTTTAATAACAATTTCATTTTCATCTATCTTATTTCTAAATACCCATTTAGTGCCAATAATAGAAATATTAGATGGTCTTTCTATTAATGTCCAAACATTATTTCTATCAAACTGAATTAGTTCACTTACATAGCATTTATCCAGTTAGGATCTTTTTCAGCATCTTCAAAATATTTAGGATCTACTTGAGAAACAAAAGTAATATAATCACATTCATTTCTATTTGAGGCTCGAGTTCTTACTCCTTTTGATGGATAACCTAGAATTAATTCCTTAGGATGTCCATGAGCATACCTCTACTCTTTAGGTAAATCTTGGTGCTTTGGTGTGGATTGTATGGCTTCACCTTTGTCATATTTGTCTTGATTTTCTTCACTTTGTTAAGAGGGTTAATCATCCAATGTCAACTTTTGTAGCTTATCAACACCTGCACATGCATCAGAAGTATCCTCTTTTTTGGAGGATTTGTTAGTAGACACTTCAAAAACTACATGTACAGACTCTTCTACGATTAGGGTTCTTTTATTAAAAACTCTGTATACTCTGATTGATGTAGAGTATCCTGGAAAGATATCTTCATCAAACTTGGCATCAAATTTTCCAAGATTGTCTTTACCATTATTCAAAATAAAACATTAACAACCAAAAACTCAAAAATATTTTAAAATTGGTTTTCTTTGATTCCAAAGTTCATAAGGAGTTTTGTTTAAAATAGGTCGGATTAAAACATGATTTAAAATGTAATAGGTAGTATTAATTGCTTCAGCCCAAAAATATCTTGGCAAATCATTTTTGCAAAGCATAGTGCATGTTATATTTTTTAAAGTGCGATTTTTCCTTTCAACTACCCCATTTTACTGAAGTGTCCTAGGTGCAGAAAAATTATGTTATATACCTTTCTCATTACAAAAACTTTCAAAATCTTGATTTTCAAATTCAGAACCATGATCACTTCGTATGCAAATAACTAAAGTACCTTTTTCATTTGAAACTTTTCGGTAAAACTTTACAAATACTGAAAATGATTCATCTTTGTGAGTAAGAAAGAAAATCCAAGTGAATCTTGAAAAATCATCCACTATAACCAATCCATATCTCTTACCTCCTAGACTAGAAGTTCTAGTTGGTCCAAAGAGATCCATATGGAGTAGTTCAGATGGCCTACGAGTAGTAACAAAACCTTTAGGTTTGAAAGAAGTTTTAACTTGTTTTCCAAATTGGCAAGCTTAGCAAACTCTACCTTTTTCAAAAACAAGTTTTGGTAAATCTCTCACTAAATCTTTTTTACAAAGTTTTGAAAGTAAATACATACTAGCATGTCCTAGTCTTCTATGTTAAAGCCAGCTAGTCTCATCTTTAGTAGAATTCATTGCAACTAGGTATTCTCCATTAGGCAATGATAGATCATCCAAATCTACCATGTAAATATTACCATGCCTTTTTCCAATGAACTTTACTCCATTTTATCAAGACTAGCAATCATGCAATAAGATGATTTAAAAATAACTTGAAAATTTTTATCGCAAAATTGACAAATACTTAAAAGATTATACTTCAAACCTTTAACTAGAAGTACATTATTAATACATGTAGAAGGGATGATGTGAACCTTATCAATGCCAATGATTTTTCTTTTACCATTATCCTCGAAGGTCACACTCCCTCCATTCATTTCCTCAAGAGAGGTGAATTGCTTCATATGTCCTATCATGTGCCTTAAGCAACCACTATCAAGATACCATAGTCTTTTATTTTCCTTGGTTGCAAGACACACCTCTTCTTGATCTTGATGTGCCATGAGACATAAATTTGTAATTTCAGCTTGTTCTTCTTCTGAACTGGAGTTTTCACTATCACTCAAGGTGGCCATCATAGCTTTCTTCCTAAGCTTCTTTCTTGACTTCTTTAGGAGAGGGTAGTCAAATTTATAGTGTCCAGGCTTCTTGCACTCGTAGCATGTAGGTATCTCTTTCTCCTTTTCCTTTTTTTTCTCCTTTTATTTTCCCTTCTCTTTAGTTGATTGAAACTTCTTCTTATAAGGAAAATTCCTTCTCTTCATGAACTTTCTAAATTTTCTAGCAAAGAGTGCTTCTTCACTCTCTTCTCCTTCTTCTTCATCAGATTCGTCATTTGAGGATTCTTCTTGAACAGTAGATTTGAATGCAATCCTCTTTTTCTTCTTATCCATATCCATAGAATTTTGCTTTAGGTTGACCTCATAAGTCATGAGCGATCCCATCAATTGCTCCAATGGTAGCTTGTCAACATCCTTAGCTTCTTGGATGGCGGTCACCTTTGGATCCCATAATGTGGGAAGTGACTTGAAAATTTTGTTGACAAGATCAGCATTAGACATTACTTTTCCTAAACTTCTCATTCCATTTACAATATTTGTGAATCTTGTGTACATGTCAGTGATAGACTCATTTGGTTCCATTCGGAACATTTCATAAGTATGCACTAACATGTTTACTTTTGTATTCTTCACTTGATCGATACCCTCATGGGTAACTTCAAGTGTGTCCCATATTTTCTTGGTCGATGTGCATGTAGAAATCTTATTAAATTCACTAGGATCTAATGCACAATAGAGGAGATTCATTGCTTTCACATTGATCACGGATTGTTTAATATCATTTTCATCCCAATCCTCTTCGAGCTTTAGGAAGGAAATACCATTAACCATAATCGAAGGAATATGTGGACCTTTATCAACAACCTTCCATAAGTTATAATCAATTGAATGCATATAAATTCTCATTCTAGTTTTTTAATAAGTATAATTTGTTTCATTAAAAAATGAAGGTCTATTTGAGGCTTGTCCCTCAACTACACTAGTACCAATAGGGGCTACCATAGATCTTAACTCAAGATGGTTAGACCTATAAACTAAGAACAGGGCTTTGATACCACTTGTTGCCCAGTAAGCAATCCAAGAGGGGGGGTGAATTGGGTCTCTAAAAATTTAAAAGCAAGTGTGTGCACCAATCCAATAATTAAACTTAGTACTATGAATACAAGTGTAATGTGCTTTTAATAAGTGTGCAGTGAAAATGTAAAAGCAATTAAAGAGAAGCAAATGGAAGAGACAAGCAATTACAAACATAAAAAAAATATAGTGGTTCAGAGCTATCCAATGCACCTACATACATTCCCCAAGACCTACTTGGGAATTCACTGTAATCTCAACCGATTATAGCCGATTAATTTTCCGGGCTCACTAATCAAAACCCGACTTGTTTTCACAAGGCTCATAAGTCAAAACCTCACTTGGTTTTCCGAGCTAACCAAGAACCTAATTGATTTTCAAAAGCTCACCAATAACCTCCATTAGTTTTGCAGGCTAACGAAGAACCTAATTAATTTTCAAAGGCTCACCAATAACCTCCTTTGGTTTTGCAGACTAACCAAGAACCTAATTGATTTTCAAAGGCTCACCAATAACCTCCTTGGTTTTCCAATAGGCTAACCAAAAACCTTTACAACAAGTATAAGTTTGAAGTAAAGAAACAATGAAAGCTTTCTAATAAAAAGTGAATATATCTTTGAAACTTTGTTATAGTGATGCCTCCAACTTGATGAAGCCTCTTTTAATGCTTAAGAAGATTGATCTTGAATGCTCTGAATGCTTAGAGACTTGCTTTTGTTTGAAGGTGGTTGAACTCAATGAATAGGAGTGAATGCTCTCTTCTCTTTTTTTTTCTTCCTTTTTCAATCTCTTGTATTTATATTTGATTTGAATCATATAAATACCTTCCCAAGGCCTCAAACTCGATTTCTAGCTATTTGACATGAAAAACTAGCCATTGGGAGCCAAGAGAAGCGAGTTCTACGTTTGAAAAATTAGCCGTTACGGTTCCCAGAACTCCAAGTATCAATACTTCAGGCTGTGAGTTGACATATAGGGTCAACACTTGCACTCTATGAGTCGACATCTAGTTCAAATATCTTCAATGAATTTTTCTAAAATTCTTAGATATGTCGACACTTTCTCAGGTGAGTCGACACTTTGAGTGATACTTAGCATCCATGTGTCGACACTTCAGGCAAATCTTCAACTTCAGCAAGTTCTGTAATCCAAAAATCTCAAGCGATGAGCTGATCCATGTGTTGACACTTTGAGTCGACACCAGACATCCATGTATTGACACTTCAGCCATGCCACTGAAACTTTCTTTGCGGTACCGGCTTAAGTCGACACTTTCTCGGTCATGTGTCGATACTTAAGTTATGTGTTGACACTTTGAGTTGACAGTTCACTGAGATTTTCACATAAATAGCTGGACTTTTGCTGAAACAAATTTGTGTTGACTTCTTATGTCCTTTCAAGCATTCTTCAACTACCAAAGTTTTTTTTTAGTAGATCTTCCATCTATATTTGGAACTTTTCAATCAATTAACCTTTTGTTAAGTTGATGAGCACCTTTTTTTATAAAAACATACTTTAAAGAAATAATTAGTACTCAACTTATACTTAAGCATTTTGCTTATCATCAAAATCAATAACGGAGTCAACATGGATCCATCCACTCCCCTTTCTCTCTTATCCTGATTCTCTTGAGATTCGATGCAATGGTCACTGACATTCTCCTTGGTAACTGATGTGGCAACCTCCACTGACGTGAAGTCCACACAACCGCCAACCAGTAGCCGTGCGGGTGGGGGCTACTACCTAGGTGTGGCCCCCGATGGAATGCCGAGGTCAGCTCCTGGCCAGGGTTGAGCTTGCAAGCAAGCCTTCTATTGAGGTCAGTTCCCAGCTAGGGTCGAGCTCGAGGAGTGAGCCCCCTGCCTGATGCTAGCTCCCGATCGAGGTAGAGGTCACAGAGTCGTTTCTCCCGGCTGAGGCAGAGTTCATGAAGCGAGCTCCCTATCCGAGGTCAACTCCCAGCTGGGGTAGAGCTCATGGATGAGCCCTCCATCTGAGGTCAGCTCCTAGCTCGGGTTGAGCTCATGCTACCAAAGGTGGACCCCTTCGGGAGGTCCTTCCAAGTCATGCAAAGGCCAAAATTCCTACCAGTAGCAGAGGAGGGAAAGGTCAGTAAGAATTCAAACCATGGCATGGAGGTTTCTTTCCACCAACAGCTCCCGAGAAGTGGTGCACGCCCTGCCACTGATGCTAGTTTCGTAACATGTCGCCTGCATGCTCTAAACAAGGCCAGCCTCATCGGACCCGAGGCCCAGTAATACGTCACCACATCCACCACCCTATTAAAGTTCCCTCAGAAGAAGAACCCTATCAAAGCAACAGGCCCTGCGATGCCAGGACGGTCCCTCCAAGAAGGGAAAGATCTCGCCATGATAGGGGGCTCAGCGGCCCAGCACCTGCCCCTCATAAGAAAAAAACAACACCCCCAACATAGGGTGAAGGAAGGGAGAAAAAAAAATAAAGGTAAGGAAGGTAAGCGGAGGCCATGCGAGAGGAGCGAGGGGAGAGAAGCAAGCAAACAACCGCAAGCCTGGTGGCTACGAGGCCAACTGGAGAATCTCCCCACTCCCTGCTCTCCATTCGGTCTCTCTCTTTTTCCATATTAACATTTCTATCATGTCACCCCTAGGGCGAGGGAGTCCCCTAAGCTCTCCACCACAGTGGTTCTATTCTCCTTGATCGTCCCACTAACTTAATCATCGGAGTGTCCTCGCCGGAATCCCTGGCTCGGTCTCCTCTATTTTACAAGCCAAGCGGGCTGAAGAATCGACGCCCCCCGGAGGGGGAGGGTGCTCCCGGCGGGAGGAGGAGGCACCCGACATAGCAGTGACGCGCTGGAGCTGCAGGCCATGATGATCCATGCGGCAACAAATTGGCATGCAGGAAGGGGGGTGGGCCGAGCGGTAGACAACTCAGGAACTGAGGGGATCCGCCAAGGCTGAGAACCAAGCTCTCCAACCGTCGTAGGTGCCAGATGCTGCCCCCCTGGGGGGGCAGGCGGGGAACATGAGAGCTCCCTCCTAGGAGCTCGCCCAAAGAAAGAGAGGGAAACCCAGGCATTCCCCAGCGCGTGGGGGGCTTCTATCATCTCGTGAAAGCCTAACAGGTAACTCTCTTCCCCACCACCTTTGTAATATGAAAATTGTATCACAGTCCTATAGGAGAAGGCCCTGCATCACCGTCGAAGGCAAACATCGCGACCTCGCTCATGGTTGGGAGATGGCGGGGGGATGTCAACCATTGCGCAACCCACAGCCAGATGGACCAACAAGAGACAGGGCCTGACCCCGAGGGGCAACCCACTGGTGGAAGATGGCGTGCTACCACAACCCCCATAAAGGATCCCAGCGAAGGTGGTTGAAATCTAGCCAGACGAAGCCGGCTACCTCGCCAGCCTCGGTGCCCCCCAACACTCGCGAATCAGAAACGTGAGCAACTTTTAAGAGTGCTACCAGTGATGTAAAATTTCCTTTCAACTTTTTGAGCTCCTTTTTTATGCAACTTTGCCTTTCATCTATGCAGGGACATCCCCATCTGACTCAAAGTCTGGCAGGCACAACATGCACCCTCCCTCAGGCCCGTGCTCTTCACTGCTGAGCTCACAGCCTGGAGGTGGCGGCGGGGCAACCCGCCACCTACTACGAGACTCACAGCTCGGCATCCTCATCAATAATGCGGGCCCTCCATCAGGCTCACCTCCCACAGCCGTGCTCATAGCCCGGGGGTGGTACCAAGGTGCTGTCTACCACGAGAGTCACAGTATGATGACTCTTTATCAACAAGCCGAGCCCTCCATTAGGCCCACCTTTCAAAACCATGCTCACAGCCCAAAGGCGGCACCAAGGTGCTATCTACCGCGAGACTTATAGCATGGCAACTCCTCATCAATGAGCCAGGCTCACTCCATCAAGCCCGCACTCTTCACCACTGAGCTCACAGTCCAGAGGTGGCAGCGGGGCAACCCACCACCTATCATGAGACTCACAACTTGGCACCCTCATCAACAATACGGGCCCTCCATCAGGCCCGCCTCCTATAACCATGCTCGCAGCTCGAGGGTGGCACCAAGGTGCTGTCTACCGCAAGACTCACAGCATGGCAACTCCTCATCAACGAGCCGGGCCTGCTCCATTAGGTCCACGCTCTTCACAACCGTGCTCACAGCCTAAAGGTGGTGGTGGGGCAACCTGCCACCTACCACGAGAGTCATAGCTCGGCACCCTCATCAACAACTCGGGCCCTCCATTTGGCCCACCTCCCATAATCGTGCTCACAGCCCGGGGGTGGCACCAAGGTGCTGTTTATCGCGAGACTCACTGCATGGAGACTCCTCATCAACGAGTTGGGCCCGCTCCATCAGGCTCGCGCTCTTCACCGTTGAGCTCAGAGCCCAGAGGTGGCGGCGGGGCAACCCACCACTTACTGTGTGACTCACAGCTCGGCACCCTTCACCAGCAAGCCGGGCCCTCCATTAGGCCCGGCTCCCATAGCCATGCTCACAGCCCGGAGGCAGCACCAAGATGTCGCCCACCGCGTGACTCATGACGTGGAACATTGAGAAGCTGGGCACCCTTAGCCCAGCTCATCATCCAGAGGCGGCGGCAGGGCAACCCACCATCTACCAAGAGGCCCGTAACTATGCAATCACCAAGCTAGGTCCTTCCAACAAACCCACGCTCAGTCGCCCTGCTCACAGTCCTTAGGTGAAGTTGGGGACTCCTAGAACCCTGCCATCAATTATGAAATTCATAGTTTGGCACATATAAGCTGGGAAATTCAAGAAGCCCTGCATCCATTACCTTACTCATAGTTTGGAGATGCCTACCAGAAAACTCCAGAAGTCCCACCATCTACCCCTTGACTCACAGCATGGCGAATCGAGCTGGAATACTCCAGAAGCCCTGCATCTAGTTGCCTTGCTTACGGCCCAGGGATGTTGATGAGGAATCCTTGAAGTCTCATCATCAGCCATCTGATACATGGCTTGGCAAGCTAAGGAGACCCCCCAGCAACGATCCAAGCCAAAGAATGGAAAAATAATAAGCAAAAAGGAGGGGACACAGGGCATTCTGACCAAAAAAAGAAGAAAAATCACCCTCGTCGGAATGCCTCTACCTCGGAGAGAGGCCCCTAGCAGTTCGGGAAGCCGAGAAGCGGATTCAATCTCAAAAAAAAAAAGAAAAAAAAAGGAAGGAAAAGAAGAAGAAGAAGAAGCTGCAGTCATGAAGGAAGAGAAGCTTTCATTAATCAAAAGTCTCTTACACCCTATGGAGACTCCTGACAGGCTGGGAGACCTCCTGAAATTCTAAGATACAAGATGAAAGGAAGACGGGCTGAGGCCCCATCTCCACTTCTACCCAAGCACACTGGCACCCTTCCTCAGGAGCCCACCAAATCTCTAGAGCCTAGCATCGGCTTTGCCTCTACCATGTCATCCTCCTTGGAATTCACCGATTCCGTGATTCCAAGGGCAACTGTAGCAGCTCCGCATCAAGATGGTCCTATTAGCACCATGGCGGCCATGGCCCCTGCCACAGCCACCATGACCTGGGCCACCACCTCCTCTTGTAAGATATCCGATCTTGTGAACCGGGAGATGGCTCCGACTGCCTCCACTTTTGAGGCAGCCTCTTTCTCTACCCAACTGTATGACCAGAAGATCTTGTTTGAAATTGTGTCCCAAAGCCAATCGCCTAGGTTGTAGGTGGTTGAGCTGAGTATTGTATTCACTTTATGAATTAATAAAATATTATTTTTGGCAGCTCATCACATATTGTATTTCCCTAAAATGAGCTCTTTCCATGTGATGAAGTCCTTAGGACTACACAGACTTCGACACAGAGAGGATGTATCGAGTGGTCCTTAAACCCTGTTCACAACCAAAGGATATATTGTACTGGAAGGCAATATATCAAGTATAGGTTGTAGTTCACATCGTTTGGTTGTCCTCTTGACCAAATGAGTGTGGTGACACTGATGTGATCTACAAGTGGGATATGTGATATCTCATTGAACGTGACTCCATGCAGCCCCTTTCTGCCAAAGGGATACTCACGATTGGATATGGGTATATGTGTCCCTTCGACCTGAGGTCATCACGGTAGCTTGCAAGAAACTCCCTGTGCTTTGGTGCCAGACTACCCGGATTTTTAATCCGGTGATGGAATGTTTCTGGGTACAGGCAAGTACTTGTGGAGCAGTGATGGACCAAGATGGAATTGACCTGTCCAAACAGTTTGGATTGAATGTCTCGCAGTATCTCAATTTAGCAAATCCTCGGCTGGGGTAGCCCTAGTGAAGAGTCACTGGGCTTGCGAGGTTGAGACACGTAGTGGACTGACTCTGTCTGGGTTGGCAGCCCAATCTCAGTCATCCCGAGCATTAGAGGTCAAAGGGATGAATTATACGGTAACCATATGCCAGAGGTTCGATAGATTGCTCTCGCATCTTCGACCTATCCGGATGCCGGGACCCATTGCTAGATGGTTTCCTATGCTGGTACTAGAATTATTCCAGTGCTACTATTTAGATTCGAACCTATGAGGTCACACGCCATAGAGGATTACTCTCTGATCCGGATACCGATTACGATTGGGAATCATCTCGATTTTATGGTCACAGTATTTTTTGAGCATTCTTTTCCCCGTCTTGCCCTTGTCTGTGTCAACCAGAAATTGTTCCAGGCTGACCAGGACTGCGCCAAGTTTTTCTGAATCAGTTTTGAACTAATTCGGAGCTCGTTTCGGCCTCCAATTGGTTGTGAACCAATTGTAATCGCTTAGACCAATTTAATTGGGCTCGGACCGGTTCAATTGGATTGAACCACCGTTGGGTTTAAATGGGTTTGAACAAATTTGTTTGGACCAGTTTTTTTTGAACCATTTTCACCGTGTAAATGTTTACACATTGCTGGTTGGACTTCTAGCGTCCCATGAGGCCAAACGACCAAGAAGACCTTTCGACCGGGTGCTGGCCGTCCCTTCCTCTCCTCCACCTGCTGCTGTTTAATCCCTGTTTTATGGTTGATTTAATGGGTGTAACGCAGCCTCTAGCTCTTCATCTTCCCAGCCTCTCCAACTCCCTCTCCCTGCTATTCTATTTAAACCAAAGCCCTCCTCTATTTCAGTGAACAGTGAAAAATCCAAGGGATTTCTGGGCATTGTCTTTTCCCATTGAGAGGTTGAAAAATTCTTCCCGTTTGAGAGCTTTATCCTTGCTTCCACTGAGTGCTAGTAGGGCTGGGATTTGGTGTGTTTTAGGGAGAGAAATAAAGCCCTTTTCCCTGTTGATTGTAGTGCTCATTCAACCTCTGCAGCAAACCTGTGTTGCTGCTACTTACCGTGACCGAAACTCCTTCCAGCGGCTAGCACCGCGCGTGAGGGTGGATCTGAGAGCCTCGGGCGTGTCTCCCCTCTAGAGGGAGTATCCCTTTACTCCTGGGAGCAAGAGGGTCGAGCCGGATTCGTTGCTGCACCTCCAAACGCAACGAAGAAGGCTGCTGGTTTTTCTGCAATAGAAATTCTGGCAGCAAGGTTTTGGGTGATTTGTACACCCAATTTAGCTAACTTTTCCTTGAAGATTTTTGTTGAAAATCAAAGAAGAATCGATCACCTTGTCGCTGCTTCAATTCGGGAGGAAACGGAGGTCCGGAAGTCCCCGTTTGGTCACTATTTTCAAAGTCCAAAAACAGAGTATTCAACGTCCAAGGAGGAAGAAGACTAGAATAGATTTATCCCTGCTATTCTAGCCTATTCCAGCTTTATTCCAGGGCTATTCCAGGTGGAATAAAGGTATGAAAATATTTTATTTAAATCATGCATAATTAGATCTATTTGTTAATATATTTTACAAATATTATATGCCTTGTTACATGCCTATTTTATACATGCAACTTGAATAGATTAGGTTCTGGGCGGAGCAGTTTTCTGCTGCGTGATTTTTAAAAATTATTTTAAAATCCATTCTGCTCCCGTAGCTATTTGCATGCCTAGCGTAGGATCATGTCAAACCACCTGCATCCTCCTTCTTTCAGATCTTCCCCTCCACATCCGAGGGGGAAGGTTCAAGCTCAGCGAATTTTTTCTCCGAACCACGCCTTGATTCTAGCCAGTCGCTCCCGAAGAGCCTCCACTTGGCTCTCCCGGGCCTTGGGCAGAGATCCTGAAATCTACCAGGAGCCCCCCTTCAGCATAGGCCGAAGGAGAGGGATTGAAGAAGGAGAACATGAAAGCCAACCCTAGAACATAAAAGGGGCTGAAGAAGGAGGAAGGAGGCTTTGAGGATACCTGGTCGCCTGCATCCGAAAGCCTTTTAAAAGCCATGCAGCCAACCAGAGATCACCACGCATCGACTCCAAGTGCCTCTCGACACTTCGGTTCATGGAACAAATGCCTTGATCCAACCTGGGCACCAAGGATCCCTCCATTGGAAAACTGAGCACAACGCCCCATTAATGCGAAGGGGCGATCTTCGAGGCATGCCCGGTCAAAGCATTAAAGATGTAGAAGGCGCGTCCCTCCACGTCAATGTAGCCATTACTCCCATCACCCGAGCAACGCTTCATTCTCCGGGCTTGAAAATGGAGGGTATATGATGTGGCAACATCCGCTAATGTGCAGTCCACACAGCCACTAGCCAGTAGCCGCATCGGTGGGGGCTGTGTTGCCCAGAAATGGAGCCCAAGAGGGGGGGTGAATTGGGTCTTTTAAAAATTTAACACAATAAAACAAAAGGTCTAGTGGTGCTTGTGAGAAACAAATAATTAGATGCAAGATAATAGCACTTAATTAAAGAATGCAAAAAGAAAAGAGCAATCACACACAAACACAAGATATATAGTGGTTCGGTGCAAACTTAGCACCTATATCCACTCCCCAAGCCACCCTTAGGAATTCCACTATAATCTACACCAGATTACAGTTGACTTATTTTTACAAGGCTCACAAGTCAAAAACCTAAGTTGGTTTTATCACTTAGGCTCACCAACAAACCTAACTACTTGTTTTGTCTTCGGACTCACAAGTTAACCCTAGTTGGTTTTAACACTTTGGATCACCAACAAACCACAATAACCTTCTTTCAAGACACCCTTGAAAGCAAGGTTAAAGCACAACAAATCAGATATAAAATTTAAATGCTACAACAAACTCTCTTCAAGACTGGATTGGAATCTTTGAAGCCCAAGGATTGCTTTGACTTCACTCTTCTTCAAGTTGCCTCCTTTTGGAATGTAGTAGATTTGAGCAAGTAGGCTTTTTCAGTGGAATCAAGCTAGAAGAGGCTTTTGATTTGAAGTTTGGAGAGAATAAAGGCTTTTTGGCTTTAGAGTGGACTTGAATGCTCTTGAATAGACTTCTCTCTTTTTCTTCTTGACTTCTTCTCTCTTCTCTTGCTTTAAAATGAGGTTGGTAGAGATTAAATACACCAAAAACCTTCTAAAAATGGTTTGTGACCGTTGGAGCATTGGAAATAGCCGTTTGGAGCTTGAAATCCCATTTCTGCAAGCCAGAAAAATAGATCTGTTAGAGCTGTCAGGCTGCAAGTGTCGACACTTGGCTGTCAGGTGTCGACACTTGGCTGTCAGGTGTCGACACTTGAATTCTGGGAGTCGACACTTAATCATTCAAGTGTCGACACTTGATGCACAGGTGTCGACACTTGACACAAAAATTCTCGAACCAACAAGTTCTGTATTTTCAAAATTCTCAGGCCTTGAGTCGACACTTGAAACCTAAGTGTCGACACTTGGTGTCGACACTTGAATTCTAGGTGTCGACACTTGGCGTGCCAAGGATTTTTCTTCGTGCCAAATGCTGAAGTGTCGACACTTGTCTGTCCAGGTGTCGACACTTGAGACTGAAAACATCCAGAATCAAGAGTAAAAGCCTTGAAATCAAAAATAAAGTTCATGAATGCATAAACACATAATAGTTAAGCAAATATTAGCCCTTTTTCAATGAAGAGAATGTCCGGATATGTGAGAATTGCTCCGTGCCATTGCGTGCCATACACCATAAGTTTTTGGAATTTTGAGGTGCTTTCTTCCTGAAAACTCACAACTTGAAATTCACATTAGAATATAATATGTGCTCAATGTTTTGTTATTCATCAAAATCACTGGGTGGAGCCAACAATCTCTCCCTTTTTGATGATGACAAAACCTTGAGAAAAAGAGACAACATAGTTCAAACCATGAGTTTTCTAATTAATAGGAAACAATCTCCCCCTTAATTAGATACTTCTTATTAAGGTAAACTTCAAATCAATATAATGCATCTTTTTCTTTTAAACAAGATACACAAATCAATATAATGCATTTTTTTCTTTTAAACAAGATACATGTCCTCAAATTCTCAAAAACAATTAAACATCCATTATCACTTTTTTTGTCATAACAATTACTTTTTAACATTACTTTTTCTCATTACTTTTTCTCTCCCCCTTTTTGTCAATCATAAAAAATAACCTCCCCCTTTCAATTAGCATGTATACAAAAAGAGAGTATAGAAAATATTATAGCTGAAATTGTGCTTGTGTCAGAGTTAAAATATCCCATTATATCAGAGCTAAAATATGATAAACTGAAGTATAACAAACATATATATATATGAGACAAGTTTTTAGTACAAACAAAACTGAAACATACATATATCAAACATAAAAAGAGATCTGAAACAGTCATCTGTGAGGCTAGTCCTCATCAGATGGAACATCAAGACTAAAAGGAGCACTAATCCTAGATCTGGTGGCTAAAGCCCTAGGAGGTGCTAAAGCTCTAAGACTCCTGGTACGGCCGGCAGGACCAAAAGCGGGTACAACCCTAGAAGATCTGGTAGAAGGAGGCGAAAGACGATCAGCTGGCTCAATAGGATCTGGAACAAAGTAAACTAGAGCAGTAGAAGGAGCAGGTGTAGTAGGAGGATCTCGACTGACCACCTCATAAGCATCATCTCCGCCTACACTGTCGCTGTCAGTGCCTACCACCTCAGTGGCTCGGTCAACATCCTGATCACCTCCATCAGCAATATCAGTATGGTCGCTCTGGTGATCGCCGCCGTCATCATCATCATCATCATCATCATCATCATATGGAGCAGGAGCAGGTGCAGTAGGAGGTATAAGTGATCTCAGAAGATCCTCAAGACGTGTAAAACCCTCCTCCATAGATCTGCGGATCTCAGCATGCTCTGAGGTAGTCTGTGCTCGTAGAAGCTCGACCTCGCTACGCAGCTGAGTCACCTCTCCTCTGATCTGTGTGAACTGGGCTCTAGCATGCTCCTCAAAGGATAATCCGGTAGATGGTGGTGGAGGAACTGAAGCATCAGGTGACAGGTGCTCTACCTGTGTCGATGGTACATCCACTAGAGGAAGGACTGCTGGCTCAGATGGTCCAGCCTCAGCCTCTCGAATCTCATCCTCCTCATCTGGCTCCTGGCCAGACTCTCTCCGAACCCATCGACCTCCAACCATCCTGAAACCCATGCGGTGCAATGACCTCTCATCATATACATCTGTGTGCAGTATCTCCTTGGGGATCTCCCCCTCCAATGATACTCCACAAGCTCTGAAAAGACGGGTCAGTGCCATCCCGTATGGCAAACAGTATCGGCGTTGAGTGGCAGCATCATGCATCTGTGACAGCATCAAGGCCGGTATGTCAACTGGTCTCCTCTCGATCAGACTGGTCATCAACATCAGCTCTCTCTCTGTGATGAAATCAAATCTGCCAGTCTTCGGTAGAAGGATCCGTGCGGTAATGTGGTGCAGCAGTCGCATCTCTAAAGATAACTGGTTCGTGGTAACTACTGAGATACCGCGAACATCCTCTCGCTCAAGGATGCATCTGAAAGCTGCCTCTCTATCATCAACTGAGAACGCACTGACTCCTCTCCGGGGTATCTTCCATACTCGGCTCAGCAACTCATCAGTCAATGAAATCTGTATACCTCTGACGGATGTCGTCCATAAGAGTCGTCGACAGTCCAGGGCACCGTAAAACTCCCTCACCAGGTGAGGATAGTATCTCTCCTGCATGGTGCAGAAGGGTACTAACCCTGCATCTGAGAGTATCTCTCTAATGCCAAAATGGTGCCTGTCGAAACATTGTAGATCTACTCTCCTCCCTAAAGCTACTGACTTCCCTGCCATCCTCTCTACAGGGGGGAGCTCGGAGTGGCTGAACTGCTCTGCGGAGCGGGATCGAATCTGGCCTTCGACCTCCTCTCACTACCCTGACTAGGCCTTGCTCTAACTGCAAGTCTCTTCCTAGGACCCATATCAGCCAACTGACCAGGAAGAATGAAAAAGGTTCAGAACAAACGACTGGCTATAGGTTGAGATTAGAGTTTAAATTGGTCTCAAAAACCAGAATTAATAAGTTTTGATCAAGATGAGAAATTTTGAGTAAAAATTGTAGGTAAAATTTGTGTTGGGTGGAGCACATTTGAATCCAAAAATTATTTTTGTAAAGTCAAAAAAAAAAATCAAAAACCATGGGATTTAGGTTTTAAGCATTTAGGGTTTTTGCAAATAGACGAAAATATTCAAAATGCAATACTAGAAATCCTTCCCAATCATCAATAAAAGGATTTATTACATTTAAATTAGATGAAAACCCATTTTATTTTGCCCAAAATTGATGAAATAGTGATTTTTGTGAAAAAGGGTTGAAAAACACCAAAAAGATGAGGGAAATTCGAGGAAAACAAATCTAAAACAAGATTCCCTCAAATGGAGTTTTAGAAATTTACTAAAACACACAAAAATCTGGTTAGATTGAAGAAAAAGGTTCGGAAAACCTAAAACACGATTATTTGGTTTAAAAACAATAAAGTTAAAAACATAGAGAAATAAAAACTAAATTAGAGAGGGAAAATACCTAATTTGAGATGGATTGAAGGGTGAAAAGACGGGTTTGGACAGGGGGGACCACTGTTCCAAGAAATTTGGGGAAGGAAAATTTTCAAAAAACCCTTCGTTCGGCCCGTTTTAAAACAGTTCAGATTCGCAAGTGTCGACACTTCGGATTTGTCAAGTGTCGACACTTGGTCAGGTGTCGACACTTGACACTTTCCAAGTGTCGACACTTGGCCAAGAAAATTCGAGAAAATCCGGATAAAAAAAAAAAATCTTGGGGTTTAAAACAATAAGTATTGATCTTTTAGGACAAGGTAAAAAGGATACTAACAGAGTCCTAGGAGAATGGATCAATTACACCTAACTCCCTTCTAATCAGACAGAACCATCCTCACTCAAAGGCTTTGTAAACACATCAGCTAATTGATCGTTGGTACAGACAAAATCAAGAATTATGTTTGAGTTTTGTACATGATCTCTTATGAAATGATGTCTTATTTCAATGTGTTTACTTCTTGAATGTTGCACTGGATTTTTAGATAAGTTGATTGCACTAGTATTATCACATCTTATGGGTGTCTTAGCTAGTTTTATGCCAAAGTCTTCGAGTTGTTGTTTGATCCAGAGGATTTGAGCACAACAGCTCCCAGCTGCTATATATTCGGCTTCTGCCGTAGATAGAGCAACAGAGTTCTGTTTCTTGCTACTCCAGGAGATCAAATTTACTCCAAGAAACTGACAGGTTCCACTAGTACTTTTACGATCAAGTTTACATCCAGCAAAATCAGCATCAGAATAAGCAATTAAATCACATGAAGAATCTCTAGAGTACCATAAACCAATTTTAATTGAGCCAGATAGATATCTAAATATGCGTTTAACAGCCAAAAGATGAGACTCTTTAGGATTGGACTGATATCTAGCACATATACAGACACTAAACATGATATCTGGCCTACTGGAAGTAAGATATAATAACGAACCAATCATGCCACGATATAATTTTTGATCAATTGATTTACCTGATTCATCCTTGTCAAGTCTACATGTATAGCTCATAGGGGTACCTAATGGCTTAGTGTTCTCCATCCCAAACTTCTTGAGTATTTCTCTTGTGTATTTTGTTTGGTTAATGAAGATCCCCTCTTTGGTTTGCCTTATCTGGAGTCCGAGGAAGAAATTTAGTTCTCCCATCAAGCTCATCCCGAACTCACCCTGCATTAGACTTACAAAATCTTGACAAAGAGATTCATTAGTAGCACCAAATATTATATCATCAACATAGATTTGTACTACTAAGAGATCATCATTCTTTTTCTTTAAAAACAATGTTTTATCCACATTTCCTCTAGCAAAATTATTTTTTAGTAGAAAAGAGCTTAAACGATCATACCAAGCTCTTGGAGCTTGTTTTAATCCATATAAAGCTTTATGAAGTTTATAAACATGATTTGGAAATTCAGAATTTTCAAAACCAGGGGGTTGTTCAACATAAACTTCTTCTTCAATTAATCCATTCAAGAAAGCACTTTTAACATCCATCTGATATAGTTTAAAGTTCATGAAACAGGAAAAAGCCAATAGTAGCCTAATTGCCTCAAGTCTAGCCATAGGAGCAAAGGTTTCATCAAAATCTATCCCTTCTTCCTGATTGTATCCTTTGGCAACTAGTCTAGCTTTATTTCTAATTACTATTCCATTTTCATCAAGTTTGTTTCGAAAAACCCATTTTGTGCCAATAATTGATGTGTTTGAGGGCCTATCTACTAGTGTCCAAACATTATTCCTTTTAAATTGATTAAGTTCATCTTGCATAGCATTTATCCAATTACTATCACATTCAGCTTCCTCAATAGTTTTAGGTTCAATTTGAGACACAAAAGCTAAGTAGTCACAAAAATTTCTAAGTGATGATCGAGTACTTACACCTTTAGATGGATCACCTATAATTAGTTCTTTTAGGTGTCCATGAGCATACCTCCATTCTTTTGGTAAAGGATCAACAGTTGAGGTATCTTCATCACCTTGTGCTTGATCTTTGTCGGTGTTCTGATCATCATTCTGTTCCTTGGTAAGTTATTCATTGTTGTTTCTTTCTTCAGTCTTCTTGTTACCTAATTCATCAAAAAGTACATCTTCTTTTCTTGAAGATTTTTGGTTAGTTTCATCAAATACTACATGAATGGATTCTTCAACAACAAGTGTCCTTCTGTTGAAGACCCTGTATGCCTTACTAGATGTGGAGTAGCCTAGAAAGACTCCCTCATCTGATTTGGCATCAAATTTACTTAGATTGTCTTTACCATTGTTTAAGATGAAACAACGGCAACCAAAAACATGAAAATAACGGATTGAAGGTTTTCTACCCTTCCAAAGCTCATAAGGAGTTTTCTTTAAAATCGGTCGAATTAAAACACGATTTAAGATATAGCATGCAGTATTTATGGCTTCCGCCCAAAAGTATCTAGGTAAATCATTTTCACAAAGCATGGTGCATGCCATTTCTTCAAGAGTTCTATTTTTTCTTTCTACTACCCCATTTTGTTGAGGTGTCCTAGGTGCAGAAAAATTATGATTAATTCCATTTTCAATACAGAATTTATTGAAATCGGCATTTTCAAATTTAGTTCCATGATCACTTCTTAAGGAAATTACTGAAACACCTTTTTCATTTAAAACTCTTTTGAGAAATCTTATGAATTCAGAAAATGTTTCATCTTTGTGTGCTAAAAACATGACCCATGTAAAACGTGAGAAATCATCTACAATGACTAGACCAAACTTCTTACCTCCCAAACTAGATGTTCTAGTAGGCCCAAAGAGATCCATATGAAGCAATTCTAAAGGTCTAGATGTAGAGATTACTCCTTTAGGTTTGAAAGAAGATTTTGTTTGTTTTCCAAGTTGACATGCACTGCAAATCTTATCTTTTTCAAAATTCAGTTTAGGCAAATCTTTTACTAAATTCTTTTTGCTAAGTTTTGAAATTAAATGCATGCTAGCATGTCCTAGTCTACGATGCCAAAGCCAACTAGCTTCATCGATCTTGGCTTCCATTGCCACTAGACATTGACCTTTCTAAATAGGGAGATCATCAAGATCAACCATATAAATATTGCCATGCCTATGACCGATGAATTTAATGCCATTGTCATCTAGATTAGAAACAATGCACAAAGAAGATTCAAAAACAACTTTAAAATTTTTGTCACAAAATTGACTAATACTAAGCAAGTTATGTTTTAAACCATCAACATATAAAACATTATCAATATAAGAGGTAGGGGTGATATGGATTTTACCAATACCAATGATTTTTTCCTTTCCATTATCACCAAAAGTTACATTGCCACCATTTTGATATGTGGGTGATGAGAACTACTCCACATCTCCTGTCATATGCCTTGAGCAACCGCTATCAAGATACCACATTCTCTTCTTGTTGGTTGCAAGGCATACCTGCAATAAAGATCAAGTGGAGACTTTAGGTACCCAAGCCATCTTGGATCCTTTTTGGTTAGTGGCATTGGTTCCTTTTGGAACCCAAACTTTCTTAGTTTTTCTTAATTTTCTTTTGTTGCACATGTAAGATTTATGTCCTATAACACCACAAGTATAGCATGTAATTGAAGAAGATGCAGGTACAAAGAAATTTTTAAGGAGTTTTTGTTTCTTATGAGTTCTGAATCCTAAACCAGTTTTGTCAAATACTGCTCTTTGGTTATTTAACAGTAAATTCAATTTTTCAGAACTGTAAGTAAATTTTTCGACAAAAGGCTTTAGTTTATCGATTTCCTCTTTATATTTCTTGTTTTCCATTAAAATTTCTTTGTGTTGTCTTGACAATTTTTCATTTGAAACTAAGTTACTTTTCTTTTCAAGTATATTCTTTTCATTTTCAAGACCCATAATCTTATCATTTAGATTTTTATTTTGTATTAGAAGGTATTCATTCTCATTTGAAAGGTTGTTATTTATTTTAGCTAGTTCCAGATTTTGCTTCTTTAAGTCTTTATGTTTTGATTTTAATTTTTGAAATTCTATTACTAGTTCATCAAAAATTTCATGAAGCTCATCAAAAGATAATTCATTTTCGGTTTCAGAACATACCTCTTCTTGATCGGCCATTAGACAGAAATTTGCCACTTCCTGTTGTTCTTCCTCAGAGCTGGAGTCTTCACTTTCGCTCCAGGTTGCCATCATGGCCTTTTTCCTTAACTTTCTTCTGCCTTTCTTTAGTAAGGGGCAGTCTACCTTGAAATGTCTTGGCTTTTTGCACTCAAAATATGTGGGCTGCTCCTCCTTCTCCTTATCTTTTTCTTTACTGGGCTCACCCTTCAGAGGTTTCTTTTTGTAGTTGAATTTCTTTTTTCTCATAAACCTTCTGAACTTCCTTGCCAACATAGCAGTTTTATCTTCTTCGTCATCCTCTTCAGAGTCTTCGCTTGAGTCTTCTCTAGTAGTAGATTTGAATGCTATTGTCTTTTTCTTTTTGTCCACCTCTCCGTTCTTCTGTTTGATAGATAGTTCATATGTCATTAAGGAGCCCAACAGTTGTTCCAGTGGGAGAGTGTTGACATCTTTTGCTTCTTCGATTGCAGTAACCTTTGCATCCCATGAAACTGGTAGAGACCTGAGAAGTTTATTTACAAGTTCACCATTAGAAATTATTTTTCCTAAACTTCTCATGCCATTCACAATGTTTGTGAACCTAGTATACATTTCACTGATAGATTCAGTAGGTTCCATTTTAAACATTTCATAAGTGTGAATTAGCATGTTGACTTTGGTGGTCTTTACTTGGTGTGTACCCTCATGGGTAACCTCAAGTGTATCCCAAATCTCCTTTGCGGAGAGATAATTGGATATTCTGTTAAACTCACAAGGATCAAGAGAACAGAATAAAAGGTTCATTGCCTTTGCATTAAGCTCAATTTGCTTAATGTCACTCTCATCCCAATCATCTTCCATTTTAGGGGTGAGAATGCCATTAATCATCATTGTAGGCTGATGAGGACCTTTTACTATTGTTCTCCATAAATTATAATCAAGAGCTTGTATAAATATGCGCATGCGTGTCTTTCAGTATGTGTAATTTGTGCCATTAAACAGTGGGGGTCGGTTTGAGGCTTGACCTTCAACAATACCCATGCCTATTGGGGCTGCCATGATCTTTTACTCAAGATCCTTGGACCTACAAGAGAGTACCGGTGCTCTGATACCACTTGTTGCCCAGAAATGGAGCCCAAGAGAGGGGGTGAATTGGGTCTTTTAAAAATTTAACACAATAAAACAAAAGGTCTAGTGGTGCTTGTGAGAAACAAATAATTAGATGCAAGATAATAGCACTTAATTAAAGAATGCAAAAAGAAAAGAGCAATCACACACAAACACAAGATATATAGTGGTTCGGTGCAAACCTAGCACCTACATCCACTCCCCAAGCCACCCTTGGGAATTTCACTATAATCCACACCAGATTACAGTTGACTTGTTTTTACAAGGCTCACAAGTCAAAAACCTAAGTTGGTTTTATCACTTAGGCTCACCAACAAACCTAACTACTTGTTTTGTCTTCGGGCTCACAAGTTAACCCTAGTTGGTTTTAACACTTTGGCTCACCAACAAACCATAATAACCTTCTTTCAAGACACCCTTGAAAGCAAGGTTAAAGCACAACAAATCAGATATAAAATTTAAATGCTACAGCAAACTCTCTTCAAGAGTGGATTGGAATCTTTGAAGCCCAAGGATTGCTTTGACTTCACTCTTCTTCAAGTTGCCTCCTTTTGGAATGTAGTAGATTTGAGCAAGTAGGCTTTTTCAGTGAAATCAAGCTAGAAGAGGCTTTTGATTTGAAGTTTGGAGAGAATAAAGGCTTTTTGGCTTTAGAGTGGACTTGAATGCTCTTGAATAGACTTCTCTCTTTTTCTTCTTGACTTCTTCTCTCTTCTCTTGCTTTAAAATGAGGTTGGTGGAGATTAAATACACCAAAAACCTTCTAAAAATGGTTTGTGACCGTTGGAGCATTGGAAATAGCTGTTTGGAGCTTGAAATCTCATTTCTGCAAGCCAGAAAAATAGATCCGTTAGAGCTGTCAGGCTGCAAGTGTCGACACTTGGCTGTCAGGTGTCGACACTTGGCTGTCAGGTGTCGACACTTGAATTCTGGCAGTCGACACTTGATCATTCAAGTGTCGACACTTGATGCACAGGTGTCGACACTTGACACAAAAATTCTCGAACCAACAAGTTCTGTATTTTCAAAATTCTCAGGCCTTGAGTCGACACTTGAAACCTAAGTGTCGATACTTGAATTCTAGGTGTCGACACTTGGCGTGCCAAGGATTTTTCTTCGTGCCAAATGCTGAAGTGTCGACACTTGTCTGTCCAAGTGTCGACACTTGAGACTGAAAACATCCAGAATCAAGAGTAAAAGCCTCGAAATCAAAAATAAAGTTCATGAATGCATAAACACATAATAGTTAAGCAAATATTAGCCCTTTTTCAATGAAGAAAATGTTCGGATATGTGAGAATTGCTCCGTGCCATTGCGTGCCATACACCATAAGTTTTTGGAATTTTGAGGTGCTTTCTTCCTGAAAACTCACAACTTGAAATTCACATTAGAATACAATATGTGCTCAATGTTTTGTTATTCATCAAAATCACTGGGTGGAGCCAACAGGCTGCCACCTGGGCATGGCCCTCGGTTGAATGCCGAGGTCAACTCTCGGCCAGGGTCGAGCTCGCGAGCGAGCCCTCTATCGAGGTCAGTTCCCAGCCAAGGTCGACCTCGAGGAGCGAGCCCCCCGCCTGATGCCTGCTCTCGGCCGAGGTAGAGCTCATGGAGTCAGCTCTCCCGGTCGAGGCAGAGTTCATTAAGCGAGCCCCCTGTCCGAGGTCAGCTCCCAGCCAGGGTTGAGCTCACGGGTGAGTCCTCCATCTGAGGTCAGCTCCCGGCCAGGGTCGAGCTCATGCTGCTAAAAGCGGACCCCTTCGGGAGGTCCTTCCAAGCCATGCAAAGGCCAGAATTCCCGCCAGCAGTGGAGGAGCGAAAGGTCAGCAAGAAGTTAAACCACGGCATGGAGGTCCCTACCACCTGCAGTCCCCGAGAAGTGGTGCACGCCTTGCCACCAATGTCAGTTCTGCAACACGCCACCCGCATGCTCTGAACAAGGCCAGCACTGTCAAACCCGAGGCCCAGTAATATGCTGCCACGTCCACCACCATACGACCGGGGGATGCTAATCCACGCGGTGCAAAACTCAGAGTTCCCCAAGAAGAAGAACCCTATCAAAGCCACAGGCCTTGCAATGCCGGGATGGTTCCTCCAAGAAGGGGAAGATCCCGCAATGACAGGGGGCTCAGCAGCCCAGTGCCCGCCCCTCATAAGCAACAAACAACACTCCCAATGGAGGGGGAAGGAAGGGAGAAAAAAAAGAAGGTAAGAAAGGTAAGGAAGGTAAGTAGAGGCCAAGCGAGAGGAGCGAGGGAAGAGAAACAAGCAAGCAACCGCAGGCCCAGCAGCCGCGAGGCCGACTGGAGAACCTCCCCGCTCCCTGCTCTCCATTCGGTCTTTCTCTTTTCCATATTAACATTTCTATCATATCACCCCCGGGACGAGGGAGTCCCCCAAGCTCTCCGTTATAGGAATTCTATTTTCCTCGATCGTCCCACTGACTTGATCATCAGAGTGTCCTCGTCGGAATCCCCGGTTCGGGTCTCCTCTGTTTTATAGGCTGAGCGGGCCGAAGAGCCGACGCCCCCCGGAGGGGTAGGATGCTCCCGATGGATGGAGGAGGTACCCGACACGGCGGCGATATATCGGAGCTGCAGACCACAACGATCCAGGCATTAACAGTAACCTCCTGCTCTACATGTCGTTCTCTTTTGGCAACCTCGCACTCCTTGTGAAGGAGAGCTCCTATCGAACTATCATGTCCAACTGGATCCATCCACTCTCCTTTTTCTCTCATCTCGATTATTTTGAGATCTAGTGCCATGGCCATTGTGGTTCTTCTTGGTAGTCTCACACTCCTCGTAGAGGAGAGCTCCTATTAGATTGCTTCCATAAATTAATACATATCATTTCTCCCGGCAATGTCATGCTTCTCATGAAGGAGAGTTTAGTTTCTGCTATGGCCAATCGGATTTGTCCACTCTCCCTTCTCTCTCATTCTGATCCTTTCAAGATCTAGCATCATTATTGCTAGCTCATATTTCACAAAAGTCCTCTCACTTTTCTCTCATTCTGATCCTTCCAAGATCTAGCATCATTATTGCTAGCTCATGTTCCATCAAAGTCCTCTTAGATTTAATAATGAGAGGTCCACTCTTATATTAAAAATAAAAAAATAAAAATAAAAAATAAAAAAAAAGTGGAGGACCCAAGGCACTCATTGATTAACTACCAGCCCCACCAAAACTCCAACATCTCTTTCCTTCATCGGCACCCAACGTGTGTGGGTGGGGGGGGGGGGGGGCAAAAATGAGTCAATTCTCATTCAAGGTAGGCCCCACTACCATAATTTATCTGGCCACGTTTACTCAATCATAAGCATATGGACTCAGGACATGGGGAGTTAGTGGTCTTTTAGAAAAATGAAATGTTGGAACTGATTTAATGCATGTAAACCCAGCTTCTTTTTTTTAATTTTTTTTTGTAAGACACGAATCAGCACGAAATTTTACCCCTAATGCCTGCTTATCGTTTTACTAATATGCTAGCTTATTACTTGCATGATATATAATTTTTTAAATTTTAGCATAAATTTAAATAAAAAATATATAATTAAATACTATATTTTTAGATATACATGCTAAATGGAGACTCTACTTTTAATTATTAAAATGGCTTACTATTAATAACATTTGTTCATTACATTTTAAAATTATTTTTTAATAAAAATAGGTCAATTTTATCATATTTTTAAAATAAATTTGAAAAATAAAACATTAATGCTAGTCGGGATTTAGAGAAAATTAATAAAAAGATAGACTCCTAGGAATCCATGCCTGCATGATTTATTCAAAATCCATTTTAATTACAAATCACATAATTTTAAATATTTAAATGTGAAGAGATTTAATAAAAAGATGAGCTTAGTAGAAATCCACATTCTTTGAAATTCTAATTTTCTGTTCTAAACTTTAGTTATGAATTTCATAGTTTTAAATTTTTGAATATAAAGGGAATTACTGAAAAGGTGGGCCTCCTTGGCCTTAATGTGCTACTCATTGGAAATTCATGATAAATTTTCAGGATTTCAATTGTCTATCCTATTTTAACTACAAATCATGTAATTTCAAACTTTAAAAAAAATATAAATTTATGAGCATGGACTTTTCTGTATGTAATTAAATATTATATTTTTGGATATATCTATCAAATAGAAATCTTGCCGACTTGATCCCATTTGTCCATTGCAAACTTAAAAAGGTAAAGATTTGCTAATAATTTCACGTGGATAAAAATAATTACTCTTTATTTTGATAGATGTACTTTCTAGCTCCAACATGAAAAAGATTTTTTTACTCATGATAAAAAAATAGGGTAAGCTTATAAATTTTTCTTTTGTACAGCCCAAAGTCTAGCAGATCCTTTCCTATCTAATACCCACTTTTACCGAAAAAAAAAAAAAAAACTGACAGACTCAGGGCACCCATTGGTTACCAACCATTTCCCATCATAATTTCAGCACATGATTCAATTCATTACAATCAAGGCGCAATGATTCCCTCCGTTACAATCAATAACCCAATGATTATTGATAACGCTTTATTAGCCATAGCTTATTGATTGCCTTATCCTACGGCACCATCATTCCACAGCATATGAACCATGATCATCAACTACGTTTAATATTATCAATTAATTTGACTACAACAATTTATCCGGAAACTGCACATCATTATAATCTCATCACATATATAAGTTCAAATAAGTGCTGATGATGCTGATTCCCATGGATCAGATGGAGTGCTCGAGTCACCGGGTCATCTTCTTGGATTCCTGCAAAATAGATCCCTGATCAGAATTTTTTCGGTGGAAAACACTCCGATATCTAAGTCAGTAGGGTTCGAGCAACAGAATGGAGAACTCAAAGGGAGATAGATGAGAAAAAGAAAGGTCAAGTGGACATGGTGTAGACTTAGGATTGCTTGGCATTTTTGTAGAAGAAAAAAACTTACTTTGGAAGTCCTCTCTTACCTCTTTTTATAGGTGTTGTTCTAACCGTAAGCAGTTAAGACTTTTTGATTTCTGTTAGGGAAGTTGTTAGTGTAATTTCCCTTCAGTTGGTAATTAGTTACCTTGATTTTACTGACACTGCGGTCATATGTTATGTACCTAGACGGTTATAACAACCGGGCTCATTTTTGATGAGCCATAGTTAGAAGTAGATTGGTTGCTTATAGGTCGGACGTCGGCTTCAGAGCTTATCAATAGTAGATCGGCTATTTTCTTCAGAGTAGGCTAAAGGCCGATCGCACGTTGTATGTTGCTGCTGGCAGAAGTGTGGGGTTGATCAATTCTCCCTTCGAGCTTTGAGAATATCGTTGCACCAATCCATCGGGTCGATCGGTCCAGGTGGATCGATTGAATCTTACGGTTGGTAATTGCTTTTCTAGACCGGTTTATCACAATAAGTGCTATATTCCTTACCAGATAATAATGCCCTCACATTAAAAACATAAAACTTGAAAAAAAAAAAAGCACTGAACTCTACATCATTTTAGTTGCATAAATCAAATCACCGAAGAAAACTGTTGGGATAAACCGGTTTAGCAAAGGCTAATTGCTGGTTCAAGGGTCCAATTGAATCCCTTTTGAACTGATCACCCATACCAGAAGGCTCGAAGGTGACTCCACAGGCTGATAAAGCGATGACTTGACATCACCGTTCCAGTCACATCACAGGGTCAGTCTTCGGCCCGCACCGAAGAGGTCAGTCTCGAAGCATATCCCTAATCCATGCTGTGCCAGGTGCCAGGTGGCGGGCCGGTCTTCTTCGGATCAGTCCGAAGAAGACTGGTCCGAAGAAGACAGCCGCTTCATTCCCCAACTTGCTCTAAAAAGGATGAATACGAAGTAAATATTCCATCCCACTCTGAAGAAGGCAATTCCGATGAAAATGGCCAAGGCATCTTTGGCCTACTCCAAAGAGGATAGGCACGAGATGAATCAGCCAATTCGGCTTCTGTCCTTTCCGAAGAAGTGGCCCTGAAGCAAATCTCCAATTGATCTCGAATCTCCAAACATGGATATGATTGTTGTAACAAACCACGTAGCCACTAACTCCGATGATATCAAAGTAGCCAAAATCAGCCACGTAGCCACTAATTCCAACACCAACAATATCGAGGTAGCCAGAATCAGGCAGCAACCACATATGGTTATGGGGGAGTTAAACTAACCGACCCCATTTAACTAGAGGTAAGTGGGCTTAACTGCATTTTGGCATATCTATCGCTATAAATACTGATAAAAGGAGACACTCACGGTAAGCAAAGCAAAACAAGTAAGCCAAGCAAAAGCAAACTTTCTTGAGTCTCTTTCACACTCTCTATGAGAACTCTCCATTATGTTGCTCGAACCTTCACTGACTTAGGCATCGAAGTGTCCCCCGCCGGAGAAAATCCGGTCAGGGGACCTATTTTGCAGGGACCTCGAGAGGCAAGCCAGTAATCTAGTCGCTCCATCTGATCCACGGGGATTCAATGCCAACAGATTGGCGTGATGCCAGGTAGGAGAAAGTGCATGCCTAATAGCGAGCAAAGTACCACCCCTCTTGAAAAGGAGAGTTTCAAGAAGCCGTAATGGTGAAAGGTAAGACTCAAAATGCTTTGACAAGCAGGGGACGTCTTCCCTCTCAGAGGAACGATCCCTCGGTGGAGAATAATGTCCCACCTCCTACACTGATCATGGGATAGCACCAGTTCGAAGCCCTCCTAAACTAGGTTGATGTTCTCACAACCATGGTTCAGAACTTTCAGGAGACTGCCCTCGAAGTGGGGCATCCACTGATCGCCTTTAGGCACAGTCATCGGTCTAGAGAGAGAAGAGACCACCACCATGAGTCTACCCGGTGCTCCCCTCGGGATCAGCCCTCACACGAGGGCTGAAGCTCCTAACATCCGAAGTAAATTGACAATCAGTATGTGAGGAAGAGATCCAGGCAATCTCCCTCTATCTCCTCCGAAGATTCTACTCTCGAAAGTGCTGGGCAAAAAGCAACCCACTACAATTATGAAAAAAAGTTTAAGATGCTTGAAGTACAATTGCAAGGCTCCGCGAACAGAAAATAGATGGCGAGTTCATGGCCTTTGACACGCATCCTCCGTTCACCTCCAAAATAATGGTAGAAATCATCCCTCGGCATTTTAAAGTCCCTTAGATGGAATCCTACGATGGAACCACAGACCCTCTTGATCATCTGGGTAGCTTCAAGGACCACATGATGATCCAAGGAGCCTCTGATGCATTGTACAGCTTAGCCTTTTCTGCTACCCTAAAGAAGGCGGCTCAAATGTGGTATTCGAGCATACGTCTCGGTGCCATCGACTCCTTCTCTAAATTAGAAAAACTATTTGTCTTACATTTCAAGACTTGTCAAAAGATACCCCAAAATATGGACAACTTGTTCCTCCTTCATCTAAATGAAGGAGTGAGCCTCAAGGACTACATCGCGAGATTCAATTCGGCCACTCTCGAGATCCCTGATCTCAATGAGTATGTGGCCATGTCCACTTTGAAGAAGGGGCTTTAGTCATCCAGGCTCACATTTTCTTTAGACAAAAGGTTTCCGACTAGCTACACTGAGCTCCTAGCGAGGGCTTAGAAGTATGCAGATGCCGAAGAGCAAGCAACAAATCATTGCCTAATCAAAGGGAAATCTATTCCCAAGAAGAAGAGCAATAGGGGGCCGAATCTCCCTGTACCCCCCAGCAACGATGATTCCACTCAAGAACGTAGTCCCAGGCCCAAAGCATTGGGCAGAAAATTTGATTTATTTACTCCCCTCAATCTCCCAAGGGAGAAGATCTTGATGGAGATAGAAAAAGAGAGCTACCTCCAACGGCCGTGCCCCATGAGGACTCCTCCTCTGCAAGGATTAGAAGCAAATATTGCCGATTCCATAGAAATCATGGCCATAATACTGAAGACTGCATCCAACTTAAGGATGCAATAGAAGATCTAATCAAGAGGGGATACTTGGGAAAGTATATCGGTCACCCAGAATCTCGACCTGAAGCCACTGCCCCTCAGAGGGCCATTGAAGAAACTGAATTGCCCAACCAGAGGCCCACTGATGGAAGGGTGGGCATGCTGCATCGGCAAACCGACTGGAGGAGAGCCGAAGAAGATGATTCCAAAAGGCTCATAAGCAATAACTCCGTATACTTTTTTGATGATGACCTCTAGGGAGTTCAGTTCCCGTACAACGATCCCATTGTAGTTTCAGCCATCGTCGTCAATTATGATGTAAGATGTATTTTAGTAAACAATGGAAGCTCCACAAATGTTTTACTTTATAATGCATTCTCCAGAATGGGTCTGTCTAGAAACAAGCTATAATAATCTCCTATATCTCTGACTTAGTTTGGAGACAACCAAGTCGAAGTCGAAGGAGAAATAATACTGCCTATAACCCTCTGTGTAGAGCCATGTCAAAAGACGTTCTCCATCAATTTTGTAGTAGTCCGAACCCATTGACCTGTAATGTGATATCGGGATGGCCCGCTTTAAATAAGTTTAGGGCCGTAGTCTTGACATACCACCTTCTAATGCACTTTCCCACCAGAAGTGGGATCGGAGAAGTAAAAGGGGATCAGAGAGCTGCCTGACAATGCCTGATGATACAGGACAAGCAATCGGCTGATCTCATCACACTAGACCAGTTAGACCCAATAGATCAGACTGAAAATTATGAGGAACCGATGGAGAAGACTGTTTCTTTGTCTTTAGTCGAAGATGACCCCACCAAAGCAGTGCAGATTGGAAGCCTACTTGATGAAAGAACGAAGACAAGACTGATTCATTTCCTATAGAACAACACTGATTCTTCTCCTGGACAGCTTCGAACATGCCTGGAAGTTCTACCGAAGTAATTACTCATTCACTGGAAGTTGCCTCTAACTATAAGCCAGTTCGACAGAGGAAGAGAAACTTTGCCCCTGAAAGACAAAGGGCGATAGACGAAAAAGTGGATAAGCTTCTCAAAGCTGAATTCATTAAGGAGGTACGTTATTCGGAGTGGCTAGCTAGTATTGTGATGGTAAAGAAGGCCAACAGCAAGTGGAAGATCTGTATCGATTACACAGATCTCAATAAGGCTTGCTCAAAAGATAGTTTTTCCCTACTAAAATATACCAGTTGGTTGATGCCGCCATTGGTCACCAGCTACTAAGCTTCATGGATACTTTTTCTAGCTACAATCAGATAGAAATGGATCCTGAAGATGAAGAAAAGACATCCTTCATAATGGAGAAGGGACTATATTGCTACAAGATGATGCCATTCAGTCTAAAAAATATTGGAGCAACATTCCAAAGGCTGATCAACAAAGTATTTGAGAAGCAACTAGGAAAGAATATGGAGGCGTATGTCGATGACATGATCGTGAAAAACTTCTTCAAAGAGGACCACATTAAAGACTTGGAAGAATCTTTCAATGCTCTGCGATGCCACTGGATGAAGCTAAATCCAGCTAATTGTACTTTCGGGGTGACCTCCGACAAATTCCTAAAATTTTTTGTTACCAAACGAGGGATAGGGGCCAACCTGGAGAAGATACAAGCTATCTAAAGCATGAGGCATCCCTCTTATAAGGAGGTACAATAGTTGACCGGGAAAATCATCTTTTTAAGCTGATTCATCTTTCGGTCAGTCAAAAGGTGTCTCCCTTTCTTTAAAGTCCTTTGTCAGTCACAAAACTTCGAATGGCTTGAAAACTACTGTGGTGCCTTTGAAGAACTAAAGAAGTATTTGAAGAATCCCCCTCTACTTTCTAAACCCCAAGAAGGAGAAACCCTCTATGTGTACCTCTCCTCTTCAAACGAGGCAATTAGTTCGATACTCATCCAAAAGGGAACGAATAACCTTCAAAAGCTAATCTACTACACCAGCAAAGTATTGCATGATGCCGAAGTAAGAAACCCCAGGATACAGAAGCTCATATACTCGCTGGTGATTGCAGTGAAGCGCTTGCAACCATACTTTGAATCCCACTCTATTGTGGTCATGATAGACCAACCTTTAAAAGCTATCCTCTGATGCCCTAATACTTCGGGGAGGACAGCTAAGTGGGCCATAAAGCTTGAAGAATTTGACATCAGCTTTCAGCCTAGATCGGTAATGAAAGCACAGGTGTTGGCTGACTTCATAGCTGAATGCACATGGGATCCAGAAGATGACTCGCAACAAGTCAAAGAAGCTGAGGCCATCCGAAAAGATTCAGAGTCTACGTGGATGCTCAATGTAGATGTGGCTTCAAACTTGACAGGATGTGGAGCGGGCCTCATACTAGCCAGCCCAAATGGGCACACTATAGAATAAGCTCTACGCTTCTCCTTTCATGCTTTGACCAACCAGGATGAATATGAAGCTCTTCTCACAGGACTCCAAATCATGAAAGAGCTGGAGATTTGGAAGATCCAAATTTTTTTGGATTCTCAGTTGGTCGTAAACCAGGTGAAGGATGAGTTTAAAGCTCGAGATTTTACCATGGTTCAGTATTTAAGGAAAGTGCAGGTTCTAGTTTCCCTGCTAGAATTCTTCGAGATCGTCCATGTCTCGCGGATGGAGAACTCTCGAGCCGATGCACTGTCCAGACTCGCCACCACCATCCCAGATTTCCTCGATCGCACCTTCATAGAGTACCTTGAAGCTTAAAGTACATCAAAAGAAATACTATAGGTACATCCAGTTGAGCACAAGCCCAACTAGTTGGACCCTATTCTCAAATTTTTGAATGAAGGCACACTACCCAAGGATAAGGTTGAAGCTAAACAAGTCCCTTAGATGGCTTCGTGAGGAACTTCATTATGTTTCGATTTGAAATTTTCCATGCCATAGTCATTGATAACGGGAGACAATTTGACAACCCAAAGTTCAAGGACTTATGTGCTTAATACCATATACTCCATAAATTGACTTCTATCGGTCATCCCCAACCTAACAGGGAAGCTGAAGTAATGAACTGGACCATTCTCCATGGTTTGAAGACCAGGTTGAACAATACCAAAGGGCTTTGGGCCGAAGAACTAAATTCCATTCTTTGGGCATATCGGATAACTCCTAGAACAGCCATAGGCGAGTCTTCATTTCATTCGGCCTACGGCACTGAAGCGATTCTTTCCATGGAGGTTACTCTGTAATCCTTAAGGATAGACCAGTACAAGAAACTCAAGAATTCAGAACATCGAAGAGTGGATTTGGATCTACTACCGGGCACCAGACGTTATGCTAAGATGAAAATAGTGACATACCAATAGAGAGTCACCAAATACTACAACTCTAGGGTGAAGGAACAAACCTTCTGACCTGAAGATTTAGTACTATGAAGGTCCGAAGTATCCAAGCCGATGGAGCAAGGCAACTTTCCTCCAATTGGAAAGGCCCTTATCGAATCAAGGAAGTCGTACGTCCAGGGACTTATCAGCTCGAGACATTGGATGGTTCTGTACTATCTCAACCTTGGAATATTGAGATTCTTCATAAGTACTATCAATAAAAGTTCTCTATTGGGAAGACTTTAGTAAAAGTTCATTCGAAGGTGGGCCTAATCAGCCTATCTTATTCTCAATCAAAGACACAGAGATGGTTCAAGTAACTTACCCTATGGTAAATCTGTTGACATGCCGAGATGGGCCTAATCTGCTTGTCTTATTCTCAATCAAAGACACAGGGATGGTTCAAGTAACCTACCATTTGGTAAATCTGCTGACATGCTGAGGTGGGCCTCATCAACCTATCTTATTCTCAACTAAAGGCACATGGATGGTTCAAGTAACTTACCCTATGATAAATCTGCTGATATGCCAAGGTGGGCCTAATCAGCCTATCTTATTCTCAACCAAAGACATAGGGATGGTTCAAGTATCCTACCCTATGGTAAATCCACAGACATACCGAGGTGGGTCTAAACAACCTACCTTTTCATCCATGAAGTGCCTAAGGACGGTCTCATCAGCCTGCCTTAACCACGAATCCGACCAAGACAAATGGATAAATCTCTCTATGGCTCCAACAAGCTCAGACTTCTCATACCAAGAAGAAGATGGAGTCGACACAAAATCTTGAGATTCTTCATGAATGCTCTGCCTCAATGTTTGTGATGTTGAAGAGTTTACACTTAGCATTACTTTGAAATGCGTTCACCCATCAAAAGAAATTTTCAAAAAAATTTTACTTTAAAGAAGAAGAATTTTCGATTCATTGAAGGAAAAGTAGTACAATTGACCGAGTTACATCAAAAAAAAAAAGAAGAAAAGAGAGAGAGCTATAGCAAGAAGCTATTTTTCTTCGGCTAACCCAGCAGTTGAAGCAGAAATGGAGACTTCCTTGGCAACCCCTTCATCAGCTGGAGGGGCTGACACCTCTCTGGTGCCAACTCTTGTTCCTTCCATCTTATCTCCTGATAGGGCAATGGAAGAAATGTCTAGGTCTGGGTAAGACTCCGTGAACTTGTTCAGGCAGTCTGTGTAGCCAATGAAGTAACTCTCTACCCCAACTTCATGTATTTCATCATCAAAGGCTTTGGATTTCTTGTAAGCCTCAACAACTTGAGAAGCACTCTTCTCAACCTGTTCTGCACTTTGATTGGCCGATGAAACATCCATCTCTAGCTGGGCAATTATGTTCTCCAGTTCGACCTTATGGGCCACCGCTTCCTTGGCATTTCGAAGGCAATCCCTCATCAATAGTTTAGTTGAAATTGCCTTCCTCTTTTTCTTCTGTAATTCAGACATCAGTTCGGCCGCGTACATCTCAAGCATCCTCAGTTCCTTTTCTAAGGAACCATTGGCAGCGACAGCTTTGTTTAGTTTTTTTTGGCAGTGGCCCAAAGCCATTCAACCACTTCTCTCTCGGCTACGGCTGAAGCCAACTAGGTTCGAAGGCTTTCGCGAAGTTGATGGACTCATGAATGCTCGCTTCTAACAGAGAGACATTGTGGGTGACTTGTCAAGGGTAAACATACATAAAGTTAGTTTGGCTAATGCTGATGTACTTATGCCACTTACGTCGACATTCACCTGTTGTATCCTAGGGTAAATAAAGGAAAAAGGATCCCCAGACCCTTGCTCCTTAGTCTCCTTCCCATCCTTTCGGAGAATGGCAAAAGTCTTCGTCCACCCTTGATTGTTGAGACCATCACCGAAAATGGACGCACCATGTCTGCCCGAGCTCTCCCCTTCTATAGTTTGAAGTTTGGGCTTGGTATTCTTGACGGTGATGGGAGCTCTGCTCACATCCAGCGAGCTTGATCCCCTGATGACCCTGCTAGACGATCAGCCAGATGTCAAGATGAAGGAACTTGCTCCTCTTCCGAGGAAGAACCTACATCAATAGGAACTTCACCATCAGTTCAGACTCGTGGGAGCACCAGGATGTAGATCCATTTATGGTCTGACCTTTTTACTAGAGGGCCCATCATCAGTCGCTTCCTTGCCACCCGTCAAAGCTGCATTACGTCTAGCCTCATGATTGACAAGACCCTTGAAGCTAGTTACAGGAGGGAGAGGGAGAAAGATCACTCGAGGGGCGACATTGTTAAAGGCTCAAGAAGGTTTGATTTATGGGGGCTTTGGTCTCTTATATAAAGGTCGTTAGTGGCTCAAATTGATTGCCCATATTTTGGGTAGCTCTTTGATTATGCCACGTGTGCCTGCCCTAATTAATAATAGCCTCGATCCATGTGAAGATGGTTACGAGAAGTCTGAGAGTTGCAATTGATCCGATTCCTGCCATATGTTGCTTTAATGGCTCTGATCATCGTAGTCCCATGACCTGGGCAATAACTGCCTCCCTAACAATGATTGGACGTCTAGCAGAGATAGAGCATCGCATTGATTGGTGAGCTAGGATCCCCATCAAACATCGTGTTGACCCCTGGAATGATTTTGATGATCACAAAATATTGGAGCATGTATTTGATACTAACTCTTCTTAGATTGTTTAAGAAGTTTTGCAGGAATTGGTTACCTTTGTTTAAAGTGATTTTCAAATTTACTTAAGGGTAATTCAATTGAGTTTGTAAAGGCCCTAACTTATGAATGCTGTAATCATGAAAAATGGGCTTAAAAATTGTAAGTATTTTGATAAAGTATGTAGATTAGCTTCTAGTTGATTCAATGTTGAAGTTTTTTGGGAAGCTTGAAGCATATTCTTAAAAGATTTGTAAGAGCAACTTAAAATGGCATGGCATGGAGGAAGATTCAAAGTTTCAGAACCAAGAGCCGACTCCCAATTCAAGAGCCGACTCTTCCAGAAATATAGTTTTTGAAGTTCTAAGAACTAGAGCCAACTCCCAGATCAAGAGCAGACTCTAGGTATGTATGTTTGTCATGACTGAAAGCTTAAAGGCAAGAGCCGACTCCTAGTCCAAGAGCCGGCTCCCACAGAAGTTTGTTTTTGGCCTGTCTGAGACTTCGACCCGACTCCTGGAGCTCGAGCCGGCTCGTGGAGCCGTTGTCTACACTTCAACGGCTAGTTGCTGAAATTGAAATTTGAATTCCAATTCATCTCCAACGGCCATTTCATGAATCCCAAGGTCCTACAATAGCCATATCTCATGGAAAACTATAAAGGAGATTATTTTTGAAGGATTAAATAATTAATTGAGATTTATTGCTGAATTTTTTTGAGAAAATAAAGAGCTTTCAAGTTATTCCTCTACCTACCTCAAAGAGCATTCAAGTTGGATTCAAAGCTTCACCAACTCCACTCTATCATTGAATCCACTCATTGAAGAAAGGAAGAAGTAGCATTGAAGAGCATTGAAGAGCACTCAAGGCTTGACTTCATCTTGATCTACATCGGCAACATCAAAACAAACTTGGTTTGTTGTAGTTGCTTGTTATTCATTCTTTATCTTTATTTATTCTCTAAGAACAACAAGGGGCTGTATCTTAAGAGAGAGTTAAAGGTTTTTAAGTGAACCTTGTAAAACCTAAGTTTGGGATCTTGGTTTTTCCGATTTAAAATCAAGTGTTTGTGTTTTCTTTGGTGATCCCGTATAAAACCAAAGGGAGTTAGGGTTTCTTTGGTGATCCCGGTAAAACCAAAGTATATAGGTTTGGATTGTGAGCCTAGTAAAATAATCCAACTGTATTCCGATTGGAGGATATAGTAAAAATCCCAAGTGGTCCTTGGGTAGTGGATGTAGGAGCCGGTTGCTCCGAACCACTCTATTTCTTGGTGTTGGTGATTGTGCTTTCATTACTTGATTGCTTTAATTTATTTACTTCTGCTTTGCACACTTCACTTCTACACTAGAAGAATTTCAAAGTGCACATACTTGCAAAAGTTTTTTAAACCCAATTCATCCCCCTTTTGGAAAACCACCTGGGCAACAAGTGGTATCAGAGCAGAGTCTATGAAAGTTACTTAGAGTAAAGACATATGGCACATCCCATGAGCACTTCATTGACCGAAGGTCAATCCACAAATAGACCACCACTTTTCATCGAAATTAATTACACTTATTGAAAGGCAAGAATGAAGATATACATTCAAGCTGTAGACTTTCACTTATGAAAAATCATCATGAAAGGACCTCATACACCCACAATTAAAGTTAATGATGTAGAGGTTCCCAAACCAGAAGAGGATTGGGACGAGAATGATATGAAATTAGCTGAATTAAATGCCAAAGCAATGAACCTATTGTATTGTGCTTTGGATCCAAATGAGTTTAACAGAATTTGAACTTGCAATTATGCTAAAGAAATTTGGGACAAATTAGAAATCACACACGAAGGCACTTCTCAAGTTAAGACATCAAAAATCAATCTACTTGTACATAATTATGAGTTGTTCAAGATGGATCCTAGTGAGACTATATCTGCTATGTATACTCGTTTTACTGATATTATAAATGGTCTCAAGAGTCTGGGTAGAACTTATTCTAATACTGATCTTGTCCAAAAAGTCTTAAGATCTTTGCTAGATAAATGGGAAGCCAAAGTGATAGCAATTCAAGAAGCAAAGGACCTAAATACACTGCCACTGGATGAACTACTTGGATCCTTAATCACACATGAATTGGCTATGCAACAAAGGACTGAAGAAGATACAAAAAGAAAGAAAGCCATTGCATTTAAAGCAACTGAGGAAGATAAGAATGAAGAATTTGATTCATCAGATGATGATGATCTTGGAAGTGACGAAATTATCCTAGTCATGAGGAAATTCAAAAGGTTTATGGGCAGAAGAAAAATAAATAGATGGAGAAAGCATTACATAAAAGGTGACTTTGGAAAAGAAAAGGAAAGAGATTAAAAAAAAGAAAAAGAGAAAGATAAAGATCAAGTACCTATCTGCTATGGATACAAGAAACCAGAACACATCCGCCCTGATTGTCCTGAAGGAAAGAAAAAGATATTTCCTAGAAAGAAGAAGAAGGCAATGCTAGCTGCTTGGAGTGATAGTAATGAAACTACGTCTACTGAAGAGGATGAAGAGATAACAAAAACATCACAAATCTGTGTTATAGGTTTGGAGGATGAGGTAAGTACTTCTGAACCTAATTTAGAATTCACTTATGATGAATTGCATAATGCTTTTCGTGAATTATTGATAGAATATAAAAAAGCTGGTTTAAAATTGAGAGATTTAAAAAATAAATGTGATATATTTGAAAATGACAAAAATGAATCTTGTGAAAGAAACAAAATCTTACAAAGAGAACTAAATTTAGTTTGTGAAAGACTTAAGATTGTTCAAGTTAAAAAGAAGAGCTTTTTGAGAAAAATAAGAATTTGAAAAATAAAAATGATGATCTAAAGAAAGAAGTTCAAAAATTAAAACCATTAGTTAAAAAATTAATCCTAAGTTCTAACAAACTTGAGTTAATCTTAAAAGATCAAAAAGAAACAAATAATAGATTTGGAATTGGTTATAAAGGCTTTATTTCAAACACATTTTCTGCTTCTACTTCATATGCTTCTAAATTCATCAGTTCTAAACTTGTTAGACCTAAATTTGCATCATCTTGTAGTTATTATTCAAACTCAAGGATTGTATGCTATGCATGTAATAACATTGGTCATAAAGCTTTTGAATGTCATTTGAAATATAATGACAAAAGGAAAATTAAAAAAGTTTGGGTTCCAAAAGGAACCATTTCCACTAACTTGCAAGGATCCAAGAGAGCTTGGGTACCTAAATCTATTAAATGATTATTTTGCAGGGATGTCTTGCAGCCACAAGCATAAAGAAAAGATGCTATTTGGATAGCGGCTATTCAAGACACATGACGGGTGATGCTGATCAATTTCTTCACTCTAAAATAAAAGGATGGTAGAATGGTAACATTTGATAATAATAGAAAATGAAGGATAATCGGTATTAATAAAATCAAAATTACTCCTCCTACATTAATTGAAAATGTATTACTGGTAAAAAAATTAAAGCATAATCTTTTGAGTATTAGTCAGCTATGTGCCATTGGTTATAATATATTCTTCAAGTCATCAATGTGTATAGTAGTTGATCCACTTGACTCTAATACTAAGTTCATTGGACACAAACTTAGTAACATTTATGCTAGATCTTAATGATCTAGCAATGCTAAGTAATACAAGTCTTGTAGCAATGAATGACAAGAGCAAGGAATCAAGTTTACTATGGCATAGGCGACTTGGTCATGCTAGTATGGACACAATAGCTAAATTGATTTCAAAGGACTTAGTCAATGGTTTGCCGAAGTTTAAAGTTAATTTTGATTATGTTTGTGATGCATGTCAGTTAGGAAAACAAGTGAGGGGGAGTTTTAAATCTAAAAACATAGTTTCAACTTCTAGACCCTTAGAGCTACTTCATATGGACCTATTTGGACCTACTAGAACTACCAACCTAGGTGGTATGAAATATGGACTTGTGATTGTAGATATTTTTTCAAGATACATATGGGTTTTGTTTATTGCACATAAGGATGATACTTTTAATGTATTCAAAAAGTTTTACAAAAGAGTTACAAATTTGAAAAACTTATCTGTTATTTAAATTCGTAGTGATCATGGCACCAAATTTGAAAACCAGTATTTTGATCGTTTTTGTACAAAGAACGGTATCGATCATAACTTTTCTGCACCTAGAACATCACAGCAAAATGGTGTTGTAGAAAGAAAGAATCGTATTTTGGAAGACCAGAACAATGCTTTGTGAAGGAAATCTTCCAAAATACTTTTGGGCAGAAGCTGTTAATACCGCTTGCTATATTTTAAACAGAGTTTTGATTAGACTTATTATTAGAAAAATCCCCTATGAGCTTTGGAACAATAGAAAACCAAATATTAAATATTTTCATGTTTTTAGATGTAAATGTTTTGTTCTCAACAATGGAAAAGACAATCTTGGTAAATTTAATGCAAAATCTGATGAAGCTATTTTTCTTGGATATTCTTTAAATAGTAAAACCTATCGAGTTTTTAATAAAAGAACTTTGACTGTTGAAGAATCTGTTTATGTTGTTTTCAATGAATCTGACATTACATCTTCGAGAAAGGAAGATTTTGCTGATGATGATGCAGGTACACTAAAACATAGAATGAAAGACTTGACTCTTAAAGACAAACAATCAAGTGAACCACATGAAGAAGAGGAGAGTAAAAAGCATGATGATATACCTAAAGAATGGAGGTATGTACAATCATATCCTAAAGAATTAATTATAGGAGACCCATCTCAAGGTGTTAAAACTAGATCTGCACATAGATGCACATGATTTAATTACTTTTTGTTTCTCATGTAGAATCTCATAATATAGAAGAAGCCAAAACTGATCTTAATTGGATGTTAGCAATACATGATGAATTAAACCAATTTAGAAGAAATAATATCTGGACCTTAGTTGAAAGACCTAATGATCATCCTGTTATAGGCATTAAGTGGGTTTACAGAAATAAACTAGATGAAGATGGAAATGTAATTAGAAATAAGGCTAGATTGGTTGCACAAGGATATAATCAAGAAGAAGGAATAGATTTTGATGAAACTTATGCACCTGTAGCTAGATTAGAAGCCATTAGATTGCTGCTAGCTTATGCATGTTTTATGAATTTCAAGTTATTTCAAATGGATGTAAAGAGTGCTTTTTTGAATGAATTTTTATCTGAAGAAGTTTTTGTTAAGCAACCTCTCGGTTTTATCGATCATATTTTTCCAATCATGTTTTTAAACTAAATAAAGCTTTATATGGTTTGAAATAGGCACCTAGAGCCTGGTATGATAGACTAAGCAAATTTTTAATTGCAAATGAATTTGTAAGAGGTAGTGTTGACACCACACTGTTTATTCAAAGAAAAAAAATGATATTTTAGTTATTCAAATTTATGTTGATGACATTATCTTTGGATCTACTGATGAATCTTTGTGTCAAGACTTTGCTAAGCTAATACAGGGAGAATTCAAAATGAGCTTGATGGGCGAATTAAGTTACTTTCTTGGACTTCAAATTAAACAAACTAAAGAAGGTATTCTGATCAACCAAGCCAAGTACATTAAAGAAATAATCAAGAAGTTTGGCATGGAATCAAGCAAGGTAATTGGAACACCAATGAGTCCTGCATGTAGACTTGACAAAGATGAGAATGGCACAAATATTGATCAAAAGCTGTACCGAGGTATGATTGGATCATTACTTTATTTAATAGTTAGTAGACCTGATATATTATTTAGTATTTATATGTATGCACGTTTTCAATCTAATCTTAAAGAATCACGTATCACAGCTGTTAAGAGAATTATTAAATACTTGAAAGGCACCTATAATATAGGTTTGTGGTATTGCAAACACACATCACTTAAATTAATTAGTTATTCTGATGCTGATTATGAAGGATGTAAAATAGATAGAAAGAGCACAAGTGGCACCTGTCAATTTCTAGGTGTTAACTTGATCTCTTGGCACTGTCGTAAACAGAACTCTGTAGCTTTATCTACTGTTAAGGTAGAATATGTAGCTGCTGAGAGCTATTGTACTCAAGTGTTATGGATCAAGCAATAACTAGAAGATTATGGTGTTGTCCAATCTAAAACTCCCATTAAATGTGACAATACTAGTGCTATTAATTTATCAAAAAATCCAATTCAGCACTCACGAACTAAGCACATTGAAATTCGACATCATTTTATTCATAATCATGTTTTAAACAATGTTGTGGAACTTGAATTTGTACCTACTGAAGACCAACTAGCGAACATTTTCACTAAACCATTAAATCTAGATAGATTTGAAAAAATTAGAGGAGAATTAGGGTTATGTGACCCATTTTAAACCTATCTGACCTAATTTTTGAAAATCAAGAAAAAATTATCTAGAAATTTCAAACTTCTCTTTAGAGCATAGGGCAACCTAGTATAGACTCTAGAAACCCTTAGAAACTGAGTTTGACCCATTTTGATTTTTAGAATAGAATTTTGCTCGAGCCGACTCGAGTTCTTAGAGCTCTGGGCGAGCCGACTCGCAGGTCGGGCCGAAACTTTTTAAATAGGGTTTCCACTTTCCCTATTCATTGTATTTTTTGGATTTTAACCTTTTTATCTTAGCCGACTCCTCACTCTACACTAGAAAACTCTCCAAAAACCCTCTCTAACCTTTTTAAACCTTAAATCTTTGGAGAATGGCGCCTTGCAAGGTAGTGGCAAAGAAAGCAACAAGGGTTGTTCGGACTGTGGCTAAGGAAAGGAGGAGCAAGAGGCGAATGGATACTTCAATTCCGCAAGAAGAACAGTAGATTGAGCAAGAGAAAGTTGTTCCAGCACCCCAGCAAGTCATTCCAATGGAAAATCGATAAGTGACGCCTGGTAGGTGCATTGATTTCAATTTTCTAGAACAAGAATAGTTGAATATTGGTGTGTGGCTTGAAAGACAGGGTTGGAAGGATTTTTGTCAATTAAATATTCTAACTTACCCAAATTTGGTTCGATAATTCTTTGAGAATATGTCACTAGGAGCTTTTCATATTGAAGGAACAGTAGAAGGGAAATTGATAGAGGTGAATGAGTAGAAACTTTCAAATTTGTTGAATATACCTAAAGAAGGAGATTGCTATTTGGTTTTGAAGGAAAGAGTGAAGACTCTCAAACTCATCTTGGGAAGATCTAATGTTAAAGGAATTATTCATGTGAGTGCAAACTAGCTCTCATTGGAAATGAGGCTGTTGCACAACATCATTAGCCAGATTTTCCTATCCAGGATAGGTAGATTCGACTGGGTTAGCGAGAGAGATCTAACATTCATGAGGCGACTGATTGAGAGGGAGCCCCTCAACCTTCCATTTATTATGATTTCTCAAATGAGAGAGGCTGTACGTAGGGCACGAGCCTGTTTGCCCTACGGGATGGTATTTACTTTCCTGACCAGAATGGGATTTATTATGGTTGATGGAAATTGGATCAGGAAGACCTCAAGAGTTCCAGTAGCACATTCAGAGAACTCAGATGATGATGTACAGACTACACAGGGACATGGTGAGCAGACTGAGGGACAGACTGATGAGGCTGGACCATCCGAGCCAGCTCCTGCTTCACCACATTCACCAGTTAGGACTCCTACTGCTGCTAGAGCTTGATACTGATGATAGACTTCACAGAGTTTTACAGGAGATTTCTTGCCTCAGAACTGACACTGATAGGGGGATTAGTTTTCTATAGTCCGAGATGCAGCAGGGCTTTCATGATATTATGGCTATATTGAGACAGCTATCTACGGCCAGCCAGCATGCACCTTCTACTTCCACAGCGATTGGCACAGCAACAGGCATGAGCACTGAGACTGGTACTGGCACACATGCTGAGTAGGGACAGGAGACACATTGTACTGATGCATCGTATCGAGCCATACCTGCTATTGGTGAGCCTCAAGATAGTATGGAGGCTGCTGGATCTGCTGATGTTGGAGTGACTCCTGCTACTCAGATGCTTTCATCCACCAGCACTTTGGCCCTATCTCTTGATCCACCTACTGCCAGACCTACACCTATCTTTATTTCATCAGAATCAAAAACCAAACCTAAACCTAAATCTAAAGTAACTAGGACTTCTACACCTACTAGGACTAGGATTAGGGATATCTGCCCTAGGTTCCCCAAGTTCAAACCTAGTCCATGTATTCTAGAGGTTGGTTCCTCCTCTGATGAGGAAGAACCTGATAGTGATCCTAGCACCTCATTATGATGTTTAGGTTTTATCTTTTGAGACTTTTTGTTATTGTATTTTAGTTATGTGATACTATTTTGTTGTGCCGTGGCACGTTTGTAAAGTATCACATATGCTATGTATTGGCTATTTCTCATATATATATATATATATATACTTCACTTGTTATGAATTAGTGTTATGAATGAATTAATGTTATGCATATATGTTATGAATGAATGTCCATTTCTCATACACCTTTTGTTGATGACAAAAAGGGGGAGAATGGAGACTGTGGTTGGCATGAAAAAGAAAAAGCTATATTAATAAATCTATGCTATATTGATTCATGAAAGGAAGTTATGTTGATTCATGAAAATTGCTCAAAATTGTTTACAAATGCTATATGGATAATTGAATGTTATGAAACTTTGATGAAATGAATGTTTGATTCATGAAAATTTGATGAAACTTAAGTTTACTTCAAAAGTTTGAAAATTTTCATAAGCTTTGATACGCATTGTATAGTTAATATCCTTGATACATCATGTATCGATACATCATGTTATGATACATATGATACATCATGTTTCGATACACTTGATACACATGTTATGTAGTATTCAATACCATACATTTGATATATTTTGGCACATTGTATCGATACACCGATACTTAACCTATATGATACACATAGACTTGAAATTACTGCAATTATAAAGTGCTTTCAATTTTTTAATCATGCCCAGTGTTTTGTCATCATCAAAAAGGGGGAGATTGTTGACCCCTGGAATGATTTTGATGATCACAAAATATTGGAGCATGTATTTGATACTAACTCTTCTTAGATTATTTAAGAAGTTTTGCAGGAATTGGTTACCTTTGTTTAAAGTGATTTTCAAATTTACTTAAGGGTAATTCAATTGAGTTTGTAAAGGCCCTAAATTATGAATGCTGTAATCATGAAAAATGGGCTTAAAAATTGTAAGTATTTTGATAAAGTATGTAGATTAGCTTCTAGTTGATTCAATGTTGAAGTTTTTGGGAAGCTTGAAGCATATTCTTAAAAGATTTGTAAGAGCCGACTCAAAATGGCACGGCACAGAGGAAGATTCAAAGTTTCAAAACCAAGAGCCGACTCCCAGTTCAAGAGCCGACTCTTCCAGAAAAATAGTTTTTGAAGTTCTGAGAACTAGAGCCGACTCCCAGATCAAGAGCAGACTCTAGGTATGTATGTTTGTCATGACTGAAAGCTTGAAGGCAAGAGCCGACTCCTAGTCTAAGAGCCGGCTCCCACAGAAGTTTGTTTTTGGCCTGTTTGAGACTTCGAGCCGAATCCTAGAGCTCGAGCCAGCTCGTGGAGCCATTGTCTGCATTTCAATGGCTAGTTGCTGAAATTGAAATTTGAATTTCAATTCATCTCCAACGGCCATTTCACAAATCCCAAGGCCCTACAATGACCATATTTCATAGAAAACTATAAAGGGGATTATTTTTGAAGGATTAAATAATTAATTGAGATTTATTGCTGAATTTTCTTGAGAAAACAAAGAGCTTTCAAGTTATTCCTCTACCTACCTCAAAGAGCATTCAAGTTGGATTCAAAGCTTCACCAACTCTACTCTATCATTGAATCCACTCATTGAAGAAGGGAAGAAGTAGCATTGAAGAGCATTGAATAGCACTCAAGGCTTGACTTCATCTTGATCTACATCGGCAACATCAAAACAAACTTGGTTTGTTGTAGTTGCTTGTTATTCATTCTTTATCTTTATTTATTCTCTAAGAACAGCAAGGGGTTATATCTTAAGAGAGAGTTAAAGGTTTTTAGGTGAACCTTGTAAAATCTAAGTTTGGATTCTTGGTTTTCCCGGTTTAAAACCAAGTGTTTGGGTTTTCTTTGGTGATCCCGTATAAAACCAAAGGGAGTTAGGGTTTCTTTGGTGATCTCGGTAAAACCAAAGTGTATAGATTTGGATTGTAAGCCTAGTAGAACAATCCGACTGTATTCTGGTTAGGGGATATAGAGGAAATCCCAAGTGGTCCTTGGGTAGTGGATGTAGGAGCCGGTTGCTCCGAATCACTCTATTTCTTGGTGTTTGTGATTGTGCTTTCATTGCTTGATTGCTTTAATTTATTTACTTCCGCTTTGCACACTTCACTTCTGCACTAAAAGAATTTCAAAGTGCACATACTTGCAAAAAATTTTTAAACCTAATTCACCCCCCTCTTGGGAAGCCACTTGGGCAACACATCGAGATTCCTTAATTGTGAATCCAAATGCCAAAGAGTCCAACTCATGAGCAAGAAAATGCTGACATGATGAGAAGCCAGAATGAATGGTTTGTCTCTGAGGTTAATGATCTTGCTGAAGTCAAGTTCAAAAACCTCATGCAATGAAGAACTCATATTCAAGCCAAAGGCTTTCCTATGCCCAAAGATAGATCTCTATCTAAAAGGCCATAGTCTATCCGAAGACCTCACACTTAAAAAATTTATATTCAAGTTAAAGGTTATTGCATGTTCGGAAGTAGCCACATATCCGAAGACCTCACACTTAAAAAATTTATATTCAAGTTAAAGGTTATTGCATGTTCGGAAGCGGCCACCTATTTGAAGAATGCCATCTATCAGAAGATGGCGACTTACTAGAAGACTCTTCACTTGGAAAAACTTTTGTTCAAGTTATAAGTTATTATATCTTTCAAGAAATTGTTATCTACTCGAAGATTGCAATGTGTCCAATGACTGCATACTTGAAAAAATTTTATCCAATTGAAAGAAAAGTGTGCTTTCATTGATATTCAAGTAGACCTAATTACCCATCAATTTCTTATGAAACAAAAGACACAAGCTACAAGGCCTATTCGTCTACTATGGGAACTTCCGGATCGACCGCAATAAGAGACTCTTCAGCATGAACCATAGGAGAGACCTCTTCTACTTGAGCCGAAGTTGTTGGATCAGTCGTGGTCAGCTCTTTGACCTGCTCTTGACCTTCAGCCATGGCTGGGACTTCTTCAGCTTCAGTGGGGGCCATGGACTCAACTTTGACAGGGGCCATGCATCCTTCTTCTTCCTCGACGATCTCGTACGTCGGGATGCTCGAATGGTTAAGATCAGGGTAAAGCCCCTAGACCTCTTTAAGCCCATCATTAAAGCCATATTGGTAACTGACCACACTTGACTCAGTTACCTCCTCTTTAAACGTCGAAGACTTTTTGAAATCTTCAACTACCCTGGCCGCCTGCTCCCTCCAAGCTTCGGACTCCTTGACCGCTGCTTCAGCCCTATTGGCCACCTCATCGGCCTTCTGCTGAATCTCTTTGGTGGAGTGTTCCAAGGAGTGCACCTATTTCTTTCGTTTTCGAAGCTTAGTCTCCTGTTCAGAGATTTTTAATTGAGCTTTCTTCAGCTCATTTTTAAACCTAGAACCACAGCATCTTTATTGTTGAGCTTCTCTTCCATGGCCAGTTTCAGCTCTTCGGCCACTTCTTTATCAGCTCTCACCATTTGAAGCTCTTCTTTCAAGCTCTTGAAAAAGTTGTCGAACCCTTCCATGCTTTCTTCCATGAAAGTGATATCGGACTAGCTGCATTAAATCACCAAAATATGAAGTTAGTTATGTTGAAGACCACCATAAGAAGACGAAGAAAGATAAGATGTCATACCTTCAGCATGGAAGAGAATGCTGAATCGGACACCTCTACAAGGTGCCAGTTTCTGGTGGTTGCCCAGTCATGGGGCAACAATGTGGCCTTCAGTACTCTCTTGGCCACATCGGGGAGTGCAAGACCCCTTGCATCAAAGAAAAGAGAGAGGTCTATTTTGTAATCTCTGTCTAGGAGTGTGTTCCTCACCGGACTCCCCTCGACTTTAGGCACCTTGCCCTTATCCCTCGCAGATGGGCAAGGCGGTGGTAGGTCGGCAGTTGGGGCTGTGATTAGACTTTTCAAGATCCAAATCGGAGAACTTCCCTTGGGTGGAAGCTCTACCGATGGGACCTCGTATCTCCTCGACGACTCCCTTGCAGGAGCGATGCTCTTGCTGGCTCCCTCCTCCTGGGCTTTCTTTCGAACTTCCAATCCCATTGGAGGAACTTGGGCTACTTTCCTTTTGGTAGATTGATGAAGCAAGCTGACATCATGCCTCATCCTGCTACTTGTAAATAGAAGCAAATCTCAGGATTAGTTAGCTGGAATAACTACGAAGCTGGATAGAAGCGAAGCCATCTACTGATTATACCTAATGATGAGAACTCACTAATTTGAGTGAGACGAAGATTCCTTTCCTCTAAAAGTTCACGGATAGAAGCGACCTCAGACCCAGACAACAATGTGTAGTCCAGTTGGTCGGCCTTTAGAATCTTCTTACAGGCATTCGCACTCAAACAAGGTTCTCTCCATTCCGTAGCGAATCCCCATGATTGAAAAGAGGAGACAAACAAAAATTTGGGTTTCCATCCGTGGATGGTGCTAGGCATGTCCTTCATTATTTTACGACCAGGACGGGGGCCGATGACCCTCCACCCGTAGCTGTGGAAGTCACTCTTTAGAGCGAAGAGAGAAGTGAACAGACTAGTCTTGGCCTCACATTTGCTATGTAGAAACGGACTAAAAATCCATAGATATTCCGAATGCTATTCGGAGTTAGCTATGCAGGAATGTCATGGTCATATGAAAGACTTTAGCAAAAAATGGGTGCAACGGAAAGAGAAGACCAGCTTTTAAGTGGTCTTTATATATGGTGATAGCACTGGATGGAGGCCTATTTACTCTCTCTTTGGATTGTGGAAGTATCAAAGGAAGGTTATTGGGAATGTGATAATATTCTCGTAGGCGACTGATCCTATCAAAGGACAGAGAGCTTGGGATCAAGTCCGATCGGGACTCGATAATAGTCCCCCTAACAGGTCTTGGGGCACTCGAAGATTCGACTTCTCCCTTACCGGAGGGGGTCCTACTGACGGCAAGGACCTCTAAAGTCCTAACCATGGTGGGGAAAGAAGAAGGAAAGGGGAGGCCCTACCTGTAGGAAGAAATGAAAACCAAGAAGAAAACAAAAGCTGGGATAGCAGAAAGAAAAATGCACAAGGTAAAGAAGCTTCCTCTACCAACCTATTCCCCTTTATATAGGGGACAAAAGACGGTTCAAGTAGTCTCCTCGAAAGAGGAGATGCCTCTCCGATCATGCCACGTATGATAGTGCCCATCGTGGATACGAAGTCCTAAATAATGCCAATCGATTCGACGGGGAAAAAACCAAACTGTCAGCCTCGATCCATGTGACCATATCTGATGGCTGGGATGGAGTTCATACCTTAAATCCAAAGAATAGGATGATGCCACATCCTCCACCTAAACTGAAGTCGAAGAGCTCGTCAGATCGCCATAATGGAAAGAAGAGATGCGATTCATCGACTCGTTGTCTTCTTTTCATAAGCCAATAAGAGAGCGACATCTATCCCCCGCATGATCTCGAATCAGGTGGTTGTTATTGCAAATGACTGAATCAAAGATTCGTCATCATTGGTCATGCCTTTTTTGTTGATAAATGACAATCCATAAGTACTCCCACTTCTCAAAGCAAATAATTGCTTCAAAAACTGGGAGTGGGGGGCAACTATTGAGATAAAACCGGCTCAGTAAAGGCTAATTGCTGGTTCAAGGATCCAATTGAATCCCTTTAAACCGGTTACCCATACCAGAAGGCTCAAAGGTGACTCCATAGGCTGATAAAGAGATGACTTGACATCACCATTCCAGACACATCGCAGGGTCAGTCTTCGGCCTGCATTGAAGAGGTCAATCCTGAAGCATATCCCTGATCCATGCTATGCCAGGTACTAAGTGGTGGGCCGGTCTTCTTCGGATCAGTCTGAAGAAGACTGGTCCGAATAAGACAGTCGTTTCATTCCTTAACTTGCTCCGAAAAGGATGAATACGATGTAAATATTCTAGCCCACTCCGAAGAAGGCAATTCTGATATAAATGGCCAAGGCATCTTCGACCTACTCCAAAGAGGATAGGCACGAGGCAATCAACCAATTCGACTTCGGTCCCTTCCGAAGAAGTGGCCCTGAAGCAAATCTCCAATTGATCTCGAATCTCCAAACATGGATATGGTTGTTGTAACCAACCACGTAGCCACTAACTTTGATGATATCAAAGTGGCCAGAATCAGCCACGTGGCCACTAACTCCAACACCAACAATATCGAGGTGGCCAAAATCAAGTAGCAACTACTTATGGTTATTAAAGGTTAAACTAACCGACCCGATTTAACCAGGGACAAGTGGGCTTAACTGTATTTTGGCACATCTACCGCTATAAATACTGATAAAAGGGGACACTCACGGTAAGCAAAGCAAGACAAGTAAGCCAAGCAAAAGTAGACTTTCTTGAGTCTCTTTCACTCTCTCTTTGAGAACTCTCCATTCTGTTGCTCGAACCTTCATTGACTTAGGCATCGGAGTATTCCTCGACAAAGAAAATCTAGTTATGGGACCTATTTTGCAGGGACCTCGGGAGGCAAGCCAGAATCCAACTGCTCCATCCGGTCTGCATGGGTTCGACGCCAGCAAAAATGATAGCAAACCTGAATCTCAACTATATGCTATTCATAAACACGTTCATATATAGGAATATACTTCAACACCTTATGAACCATGATCGGTGGTCCCTTGCATTTCTTTTGTCATCGAGAACCACCTCGACCCTGCCCTCACCCAAAGCTTCTATAACCACATGCATGAAGCTGGCATCCCTCTCACCATCGCATCTTATAATATTCTTCTCAAGGCTTGATACTGTTATAACAGAATAGCCAGACTGATTGGTAAAAAAAAGATTGAAAAACTAATAGCCAATAATATAAAATCCAGTCGACTCATCTCTGAAGCACAACAATCTGACCAACTCATTTTTAAGGAGTAATGTAAAGTCCAACCAACTTAATTCAAAGAGACATCGGATGAACTGCCTACAAATAGATCGATAAAGATAAAAATATTTAATAAAAATGGCAGGAGAAGATGGCTGTCATAATAAGAATATTGTTATAACAGCCACCTGTTGTAACAATAATTGTTATCTCCAATAAGATGACGTTGACATTAACTACAAGAAGTTTCTCCCAACCAAATTTTATTAAGATGAATGCCTATAAATGCTGGTAAGAGAAGACCTCCAAGGGTAAGCAAAGCTTGAAAAAAACTCTTGACATCCAAAACTTCTTTAAGATTCTCCATCTGTTAGCTTGAGCTCTTATTGACTTAAGCATCAGAGGGTCCCCCATCAGAAAACTTCCACTCAGGGACTTGTTTTGCAAGTACTTGAGACGACCAGCAAGTAGATCCTGATGGCCAAGGTTGGTCATCGAAGTTCAGTGTCAACAAATTAGCGAGCCAGGAAGGTGGGCAGAAAAAGCATTTTACCTCCTAACTAGGAAGGAGAATCTATAGAAAAGATGATAAAAGAAAAGATGCAGAATGCTTCAACCAACAGGGGTTGTCAGCCATCCAAGAAGAATGACCCACCAAACCTTCATTAGAGAACAATAATATACCTCCCATAATGATCATGAAGCAACAGCAAATTGATATCCTTTTGAACAAGATGGAAGTTTTAACCACCGCCGTTCAAAATCTTCAAGAAGCAGTGATCAGCAGCCAACAGCAACCAATTGCTTTTAAACTTAGCTGACGATCTCTTTTGAGAGACATTCGGTGCTAAGAATCAAGTCGATACTCCCTGATATGGCCGTTATACTGACATGGCATGTCTCAGGTTTCGCCGGGCGTGATCCGAACCACGTGGATTTTTTAGGCAGAACGGGAACGGTCCAGCGAGGTCGGATGCGGGTCAACCGTGGCCGAAGTCGAGCACTCCTCTACCGCTCCGCCAGGTGTCCACCCAGGAGGGGTCCACCTCGGTCGAAGCTGGCGGCCCCTCGTTCCCTCATCGGGTGGTGCTCGGAGACGGTTCCACCCTGGCCGAGGTCGAGCCGGGCCCTCCTACACCTTCGCCAGATGGAACACGGATACGGGTCAACCTCGATTGAAGTCGAGCACTCCTCTGCCGCTCCGCCAGGTGTCTGCCTAGGAGGGGTCCACCTCGGCCTAAGCTGGCGGCCCCTTGCTCCCTCACCGGGTGGCGCCCGGAGACGGTTCCACCCCGGTCGAGGTCGAGCCGGGCCCTCCTGCTCCTTCGCCAGATGGCACCCGGATACTGGTCCACCTTGGCCAAAGTCAAGCACTCCTCTGCCACTCCGCCAGGTGTCCGCCAAGGAGGGGTCCACCTCGGCCGAAGCTGGCGGCCCCTCACTCCCTCACTGGGTGGCGCCCGGAGACGGTTCTACCCCGGTCGAGGTCGAGCCGGGCCCTCCTGCTCCTTTGCCAGATGGCACCCGGATACGGGTCCACCTTGGCCGAAGTCGAGCACTCCTCTATCGCTCTGCCAAGTGTCCGCCCAGGAGGGGTCCACCTCGGCCGAAGCTGGCGGCCCCTTGCTCCCTCACTGGGTGGTGCCCGGAGACGGTTCCACCCCGGCCGAGGTCGAGTCAGGCCCTCCTGCTCCTTCGCCAGATGGCACCCAGATACGGGTCCACCTCGACCGAAGTCGAGCACTCCTCTGCCGCTCCACCAGGTGTCCGCCCAGGAGGGGTCTACCTCGGCTGAAGCTGGCGGCCCCTCGCACCCTCACCGAGTGGCGCCCGGAGACGGTTCCACCCCGACCGAGGTCGAGCCGGGCCCTCCTGCTCCTTTGCCAGATGGCACCCGGATACGGGTCCACCTCGGCCGAAGTTGAGCACTCCTCTGCCGCTCCACCAGGTGTCTGCCCAGGAGGGGTCCACCTCGGCCGAAGCTGGCGGCCCCTCGCTCCCTCGTCGGGTGGCGCACGGAGACGGTTCCACCCCGGTCGAGGTCGAGCCGGGCCCTCCTGCTCCTTCGCCAGATGGCACCTGGATACGGGTCCACCTCGGCCGAAGTCGAGCACTCCTCTGCCGCTCCGCCAGGTGTCCGCCTAGGAGGGGTCCACCTCGACCAAAGCTGGTGGCCCCTCGCTCCCTCGCCAGGTGGCGCCCGGAGACGGTTCCACCCCGGTCGAGGTCGAGCCGCACCCTCCTGCTCCTTCGCCAGATGGCGCCTGGATACGGGTCCACCTCGGCCGAGGTCGAGCACTCCTCTGCCGCTCCGCTAGATGTCTGTCCAGGAGGGGTCCACCTCGGTCGGAGTTGGCCCTGCATGGTAAGGCCTCTGGGAGGCGGGGGCGTGAGTTTCAGAACCACCACTCGGGCAGCGCGCACTGTGCCTCGCGAGGAGCACCGGTACAGTCGGCAGTGATGCGCGAAACATCCTTTACATCGGCCTGACGGGTTTTGCAGCCGAGAAGCGGAGTCCTGGCAGGCAGGAGCCAGCAACGAACATCGTCAATGCCTGGGAAGGAGAGCCCCCGCGCTCGGCCCAAGGCATGGCCAGTGTCCTCCCTATCCCCTTTTTCTCGCTGGGCTCAGCAAGCAAGACAAGGAGGCCACCGGGTTCCTGGACTCGAAGGGGAAAGAAAAAAAAGAGGGAGAGAGGAAAAAGTGAAGGCGGAGAGGGAGCCTCCCGGGGGCGGGAGGCCGGAGGCGATGTGATGGGATAAAAGGATGGGAAGAGCGGATAACCAGGTAAGTGAAGAAAAGGCTGGAAAAAAGAAAGGCACCAAGAGTAGGATCCAAGGTCCCGAGAGGAGTCTCTCGGCATAAGCTCGGTGAAGGAGCTCGGCCCAATTTCCACTCTTCCAAAGACCTCTTTTGCTAAGATCATCTCTAAGTCTGGGACTCCTTCGAGGACCCACCTTAGGGATTCTGTTCCATCTCGCCGTTTTCTAACTTGACCGTCGAAGCTCCCTCGCCGGGACCCCCGACCAGGGTTTCTAACCTTGTTTCGCAGGATCGGATACTCGAAGACCTCGAGGTGAGACGGTCCGAGTCCGGTACCAGCTCTGAAGCTACAGGTCGCGGTGGTGAGATCGGCAATAGATTGGCGCGTTGGGTAAGGGGGCAGGACAGCAACCCCAGCGCAAGCTAGCTCTCCACGGGACAAAGCGCGCTCCGACCATGGTAGTAACACGCGGGCGTGAAGCGTCCACCAGTCGAGTATGGGAAGCCCTTTCCCCTTAGGGGCCGCGCAGCCCGGAGAGGGAACTTCCTGCTCCACCTCCTCTCCCTCCACAGCCGACCCCGGTGGACGGACCTTTGGTAGCTGTCATCCAACAGCTACAAACCCTGACTACAGCAGTTCGGTAGCTACAACACCAGCAACGGTCCCTGGCCACTCAGCCCCAGCCAGGGACCCCCGCGGCTCGGGCTGCGAGGCCCCGTGGAAGCCTGTAATCCATCCAAGTAGGCCCTCTCAACCGCGGGCGGTCTCCAACCCCTGCGGGAGCCACCAAACTCCCGCGAAGAGGAATTACTCTGGTTCGGCTGATCATGAGAGTCGATTCCTGACCAACGATGCCGAGATGGCACGCCGTAGTAGGCGACATCGGGGCAAAGCCCCCCGCCGAGATCGATCGGTGCCCCCTTCCCCAGCGGCCTCGGTGGAAGATTCCACTGACGAGGCCATCAGGTGCCAGGCCGAGAGGCGCCTGGAGGAGCATGAACGCAAGCTGGCGGAGTTCGCCCGCCAATTTGCCAACCTGCAGAACTCCTCGGTGGACCCGGCGGGCTACGACGCCCGGCCACCCTTCTCCCGGGAAATCCAAGAGGAGCCGATTCCGAGTCGGTTCCGCATGCCACAAATGGATCCCTACGATGGGACCACCGAACCCTTGGACCATCTTGAGAGCTACAAGGCTCTCATGAGGGTCCAGGGGGCCACAGATGCTCTTTTATGCGTCGCCTTCCCCGCTACCCTCCGGAAGGCTGCTCGAGTTTGGTTCACCCACCTCGAGCCCGAATCTATTTGCTCCTTCCATCAATTAGAAGGAAGGTTCGTGGCACACTTCGACGCTTGCCGAAAGGTGCCTAGAGAGGTGGACAGCCTCTTCTCCATCCGCCAGCAAGACCAGGAGCTGCTTCGGGACTGCATTACCCGCTTCAAGACCGCTACCCTGGAAATCTACAGTCTGGACGAGCCCGTCGCTATGCTGGCATTGAAGCACGGGCTTAAGATGCCCCGCTTGACCTATTCCCTAGGTAAGAAGCCACCCATGACGTACTCCGAGCTCCTCCTCCGTGTCCACAAATACATCCGAGCGGAGGAGGCCGATCACACCTGGCGGGAGCTGGACGGGAGGTCATCGAAGAAGCCGGCCCCGAGGGATGTCCCCGGGACCTGGAGGCTCGGGCCACCTGCTGACCCCCATCCAGGCCCAAAGCCGAAGGGCAGAGCTGCCCCGGAGTGAAGTTTCACCCCTCTTCTTGCTCCCAGAACGAAGATCCTCATGGAGATTGAAGGTGAGCACTACCTTCGCCGACCTCCTCCTCAGAACCCAAGGAACATCCGTGACAAGTCAAAATACTGCCAGTTCCACCGCGAGCACGGCCACAACACGGAGGAGTACCGCAATCTGAAGTGGGAAATCGAGGAGCTGATTAAAAGAGGCTACCTCAGGAAGTTCATGAGGAATGAAGCCCCGGCGGAGGGGCAGCCGCTCACAGCCCTTCCCCTGGTCCCAGTGATCGATAACCGCCCGATGGAGAAGCCGGTGGGCATGATCTCTTGGGGAATCGGGCGTGCGATGAAGAGAACCCGGGAGGTGGGTGATTCGGAGGATGTATCCCCCTTTGAGAAAGGGAGTGAAAACAAGAATGTAAACAATGATGCGGTGGTGGTCGAGATGACCATCGCAAAGCATCCTGTACATCGCATTATGGTAGATAGTGGGAGCTCTACTGACGTGCTTTTTTACGATGCTTTCTCCCGAATGAATCTATCTCATGGTCAGTTAAGGCCGGTGCACACCCCTCTTGTGGGCTTTACCGAGGACTCGTTGGGGGTCGAAGGGGAGATCACTCTCCCTGTCACCGCTGGATCCCCACCTGGCAGACTACCATCATGATGACGTTTACCATCGTCAAGCTCCCCTCACCTTATAATGCAATCCTTGGTCGTCCGGGGCTCAACCAGCTAGATGCCGTGATTTCCACCAAATGGTTGCTAGTACAGTTCCCCACAGCCTCTGGGACTGGGGTGATGAGGGGGACGACCCAGCCCATCCAGCATTGCCTTCAGACGGTCCCGGGTGTCCGGGGTGCTGAGCTCGGCCCCAACATCGACAACCTCGACTTAAGGGTGAAGGAACCCAGGGGAGGACCCGTAGAACACCTATTGACGTATCCCCTCGGTCCGGACCCTCAGAAGACTGTGCATGTGGGGGCCCAGCTCCCAGAGGAAGAGCGGACCCGCCTGCTGGATTTCCTCCGTGCGAATGCGGATGTGTTTACCTCGTCCGCAGTTGACATGCTGGGCATCCCCTCGGAAGTCATCACCCACAGGCTAAATGTTGACCCGAGGTGTCGTCCGGTCCACCAGAAGAAGAGGAGCTTCGCTGCAGAAAGGCAGAAGGCCATCAATGAAGAAGTAGAGAAGCTCCTCACCACTGATTTTGTGCGGGAAGTACAATATCCCAGTTGGCTGGCGAATGTGGTCATGGTGAAGAAGAGCAGCGGCAAGTGGAGGATTTGCATGGACTACACCGACCTCAACCGAGCTTGCCCGAAGGACAGTTTCCCTCTTCCAAAGATTGACCAGTTGGTAGACACCACTTCAGGGCATCATCTCCTCTCTTTCATGGATGCCTTCTCCGGGTACAACCAGATTCGAATGCACACGGAGGACGAAGAGCACACCGCTTTCGTCACCGACCGTGAGACTTACTGTTACAAGATGATGCCATTTGGCCTCAAGAATGCCGGGGCCACGTACCAGCGGCTAGTCAGCAAAGTCTTCAAGATCAGATTGGCCACAACATGCAGGTGTACGTGGATGACATGCTGGTAATGAGCAAGCCTCTTTCCGATCATGTTGGCGACTTGGCGGAGACCTTCGGCAACCTCCGACATCACCAGATGAAGCTGAACCCGACGAAGTACGCCTTCGGCATGTCCGTCGGAAAGTTCTTGGGGTTCATGGTGACCCAAAGAGGGATAGAAGCCAACCCGGAAAAGGTCCAGGCCATTATGGATATGGAGCAGCCCACCTCCAAGAAACAAATGTAGCGACTCACCGGCCGGATAGCCGCCCTGAGTCGGTTTATCTCGAGGTCGACCGACCGCTGCCGGCCTTTCTTCAAAGTGCTAAGGAAGATGAACAAATTCACCTGGACTGAGAAGTGCCAGGAGGCATTTGACGAGCTGAAGAAGATGCTTGCATCGCTGCCACTGCTCTCTAGGCCCGAAGAAGGAGAGGAGCTCATCCTGTACCTGGCGGTCACCCCGGAGGTCGTCAGTTCGGTCCTAGTTCGGATCGACGACCAGGGAATTCAGAGGCCAGTGTACTACATGAGCAAACTCTTCCGCGATGCGGAGCTCAGGTATTCCCGATCTGTAAAACTCATTTTTGCATTAATGGTGTCTGCCTAGCATCTCAGGCCCTATTTCCAAGCACATCCCATTGTCGTCCTGATGGATCAGCCACTGAAAGCGATACTCAGCCGACCCGACACATCCGGGCGATTGGCGAAGTGGGCACTCAAGCTCAGCAAGTTTGATATCACTTATCGATCGAGGTCGGCCATGAAGGTGCAAGTGCTCGCTGACTTCTTGGTCGAGTGCGCAGGCCTAGGCAAGGGGATGGAAGAAGACCCTCTGGACCGGCAGCCGGAACCGGGACCCGAGAAGGACGTGTGGATCCTTCATATGGATGGAGCCTCGAACTCCAGCGGGAGCGAAGCCGGTCTCATCCTCGCCAACGGCGAGGGGGTCGTCACCGAATGTGCACTCCATTTCTAGTTCGCTGCAACTAATAACCAGGAGGAGTACGAGGCGCTCCTCGCGGGGCTGAGAGTGTCCCGTGAGTTGGGCGTGGCCAACCTCAAGGCCTTCACTGATTCGCAGTTGATGGCCGGCCAGATCTCTGGAGAGTATGGTGCGCGGGACCCTCAAATGGCGAAATACCTGGAGCTCGTGAAAACGAGCACGGCCGAATTTCGGTGCTTCAGCATCTCCCATATACCCCGCGGGGAAAATGCTCGCGCGGATGCACTCTCCCGACTAGCAACCCTGCCGGACTCGTTGTTGGGCCACGCTTATGTTGAGCATCTCAAGGCCCCGAGCTACGAGACCCCTGTGGAGGTCCAACAGGTCAGCCAAGAGCCCAGCTGGATGGATAAGTACGTCGAGTACATTACCAGCGGCACCTTGCCGGAGGACCGCGCAGCGGCTAGCCTTATCAAGAAGAAGGCCGTGCGGTTCGTCTTGATGGATGGACAACTGTATCGGAGGTCCTACTCCTACCCCCTCCTCAAGTGCCTGAGACCCGCGGAGGCCGCACTCGTACTCCAGGAAATCCACGAGGGTGTCTGTGGGAACCATGTGGGGGGCAGAATGCTGGCGTACAAGGCCCTCCGCCAAGGTTATTTCTGGGAGACAATGAAGGAGGATGCGACCGACTTCGTGAAGAGATGTGACCGATGCCAGCGGCATGCCATGGTGCAGCGGCAGCCCTCCACCCCGCTTTCCCAGCTCTCTGCTCCATGGCCGTTCGCTCAGTGGGGAATGGATCTCTTAGGACCTTTTCCCCCGGCATTCGGGCAGCGAAAGTTTTTGATCGTGGCCATCGACTACTTCACGAAGTGGGTCGAGGCCGAACCCCTAGCCCAGATTACGGAGGCAAACGTCGCCAAGTTTCTTTGGAAGTCAATCATTTACCGTTTTGGCCTACCCCACACCATTATCACTGATAACGGATGTCAATTCGACTGTCGGGAGTTTGAAGAATTCTGCAGTGACCTCGGCATCCACCATCACTTCACCTCGGTGGCGCACCCATAAATAAACGGAGAAGTCGAGGTAATGAATAGGACTATCTTGCAGGGCCTTCGGACGAGGCTGGACCAGGCCAAGGGCAGGTGGGCGAAAGAACTCCCGAGCATCCTGTGGGCATACCACACCACCCCGAGGACAACCACCGATGAGACCCCGTTCAACCTCGTTTTCGGAGCCGAAGCGGTTATCCCGATAGAGCTCAGCCTACCCACCTTGCATGTAGAGCAGTACGATGAAGCGGAGAATCCCGCCAGGATGCTACTGAACCTGGACCTCCTTGAGGAGATGAGGGACAAGGCTCGAGTCCGAATGGCGGCATACAGGCAGCGAGTGGCCAGGTACTACAACTCCCGGGTACGATCGAAGTCTTTTCGCCCAGGAGATCTGGTGCTCCAACGGGCTGAAGCTTCCCAGCCATGGGAGTGCGGGAAGCTCTCCCCGAACTAGGAAGGCCCTTACAGGGTGGCGGAAGTTCTCCCTCATGGGGCCTACTACCTGGAGGAGCTAGGAGGGTCCAGATTCCCTCGGACCTGGAATGCCTCAAACTTGAGGATGTATTACCAATAATGTAAGGTTCTTTGAACTCCTGCAATGAAATCCTTTTACTTTAAATGCTTCTTCTCACCTCGTAGGAAGAGAGCCACATAACTCTGAGTTCGGCGAACACGGGTGTGGCCGAAGACTCAAGAAGGCGGGAGGTCCCGGACTTCGGTCCGGAAGGCGGGGCAGAGCCAAACTCGCCCATGCAATCACAGAGAACAGCTCGGCAAGCCACGCAGGGCTCAGATAAAGCATGCGGCCCCGGGGTTCAGTCCGGAGGTCCCGGACTTCGGTCCGGAAGGTAGGGCAGAGCCAAACTCACCCACGTAGTCACGGAGAACAGCCCGGCAAGCCGCGCAGGGCTCGGATAAAGCCTGCGGCCCCGGGGTTCAGTCCGGAGGTCCCGGACTTCGGTCTGAAAGGCGGGGTAGAGCCAAACTCGCCCATGCAATCACGGAGAATAGCCCGGCAAGCCGCGCAGGGCTCGGATAAAGCCTACGGCCCCGGGGTTCAGTCCGGAGGTCCCGGACTTCGGTCCGGAAGGCGGGGCAGAGCCAAACTCGCCCATGCAATCACAGAGAACAGCCCGGCAAGCCGCGCAGGGCTCGGATAAAACCTGCGGCCCTGGGGTTCAGTCTGGAGGTCCCGGACTTCGGTCCGAAAGGTGGGGCAGAGCCAAACCCACCCACGCAGTCCTAGAGGACGAGCCGGCAAGCCACGCAGGGCTCGTGCAAAGCCTACTCCACCGGCGTCCAGTCCGGAAGTTCCGAACTTCGATCTGAATGGTGGGGCAGGACTCAGTCTGCCCATGAGCTCAGCTCGGAGCACACCATAGGACTTAGTCCCGGCGCCCGAAACCAACATTCAGTTCAAAAAAAAAAAAAAAAAAAGGAGAAGAAGAAAAGAGAGAACAAAGCCGAGATCTGACGAACAAGAAATTTCATTAACCTGGAAATGGGATTACAGTGAAGGAGTCCCGACAGGCCGGGAGTCCTCTAAAAAAAAAAGAAAAAGTGATACAAGAAGGAAACATACAAAAACAAAAGAAGAAGTCCATGGGGCCAGGGGAGCTACTTCGGCGTGGTGGCATCATCCTCGGGCTGAGGTGCGCACTCTCCACCTGCGCCGTCGATGGGTGGCTGCTCGGGGGGCTGCTCTGGAGTTGCAGCCTTGTCGCCTGCTGCTGCTGGAGCCTCTTCACTAGGCTCCTGCCTCCTGCCACCGAGGACTACCCTGCTGAGGTCGAGCTCGGGGTAGAAGGAGCTCACCTTCTCCCGGCATACCTGAAACCCCTTCAAAAAGGAGTCCACGGCAGCCTCCCAAACCTCTGCGATGTACTCCTCGGAGGCCCGAAACTTCGAGACGGCCTCCTGCACCTCCCGCTTCGACGCTTCCAGCAGCCCATTGACGTAGGAGCTCTTCTCCTTGGCTGCGTTCAGCTCCTTCCGAACCTCCTCCACCCAGCGCTCCAGCGACCGGGACTGAGCTCGGAGGCAAGCCTTCTCCGCCGCGTCCTCCTCTGTGCGGCTTTGGCTCAAGATCCTCTCCTCGGATAGGGAGGTCTTCAGCTCCTTGATGCGCCCCTCGGTGCATGCCAGGTCAGATCGGAGGACCTGGTTATTCCCCCGCAGCTCGACCCCTTTCTTCATGAGGTCTTTTACGTCGGCTGCGAGCTTGCCAAGCTTTTCCTCCTTCTCGGCATCTTTCTTGGCGTACCCTGTGAGGAAGTTCCTCAGCAGCAGCATGTCGGTCTCGATCTACGCCAGAAGAAGAGAGGTTAGTCAGAATCCAACTGAAACTTTAAGAGGAAGGGCCCCGAGCTCGGGACTTACCGTGAAAAGCTACGGAAAAATTCCAAGCAGGGCATCGCTGTAGTCCCGGCCGCCCCTCAGTCGGCGGTCCCGAGAGGTGCAGGCAAACTCCATGACCTTCTCCGTGAGGCCCTGATCGCGGATCAAGGAGCACCGGCTGGTGAGGTTTGGCGGCAGGACAGACGAGTCGGCAGCAGTAGAGGCGACCGTCCCCTCGCCGGGCAGAACGACCACCGACAGAGCAGCTGGAGCCACCGTGGGTGCAGTCGGGGCGGCGGCTGAAGTAGACGCTGCCCGGGAGGGGGCTGCCCCCCCCTCTTCTATGACCCTGTCGAGGTCGACGACAGGGACGTCGGGCGCCCAGGCTTGAGGCGGCCTGGATGCGGGGGCTGCCGTCACTAGACCGGAGGTGGGGATCGGCACGGCCTCCCAGCTCGCCTCGGTACGAGCCCTCTTCGCCGCGGGCTCGTTTTCCTCGGTGACGTCCCTCTGTGCGGCGCCCTCCAACAAGTTCTCCAAGGAAAACTTCATACCTGAAAGGAAGTAGAGGTCAGTCAGGCCAATTAAAAAGAAAGAAAGAGGGAGAAGGGGGGGTACGATGTAAAAGGGAAACCCGAGCCTCACCTAGCTCCCGGATGGGACTGATTCCCACCTCGAACAAGTTCTACTCCGAGAGCAGAACATCGAGCATCGGGACCGCATCGCTCAACAGCTGAGAGTAGACCTCTTGGTCCGCCAGCTCGACTTGGGAGTTCCGGTTTGGAGACTGATCTGGCTCGCTCCAGGCCCAGTCGACGTCCTCGATCGAGGTGAAAAAGAAACGGTTCTTCCAGCCCTTGATAGAGGAAGGGAGGTCGAACCTGAGGCACCTAGGCCGAGGTGAGATGTACCACCAGCCATCATCGGTGGAATAGCACTTCAGGGTGAAAAGAGCCCTGAAGAGAGAGAAGCGGGCAACAAACCCATGGAAGTGGTAGAAAACTATGAAAGCAAAGATGACCCGGATGGCGTTTGGAGCCAACTGGGCCGGGACCAAACGGTAGTGACTGAGAAAGGAGAGGAAGAAAGGATGCAGGGAGAACCGAAGACCCCAAGGAGGAAGTCCTCGTAGAAGGCTATTCGCCCGGGGCCACTTAAGGTCACACGGTCCTTAGGCCGCGGGACAGAAAGATGGATCGACTCCGGGATGCCGTAGACTTCCCGGAGAAAAGAGAGGTCACCTTCGGTCATCGTAGAGACGTGACCGGAGGGACCAACAGGAGAGATGGCCGAAGGAGGAAGAGAAGAGATTGGACAGGCGAAAACTATAGGGGAGACCTAGGACCCCTAGGGACGCCAATGGTTACACCCCCGGGCTGGAGCTGCCTGCGGATCTCTTCCGGGATCACCTCCCCTTCCAAGGAAGAAGGCGATGGAGTCCTCGGCCAGGATGGACCGGCCTCGTCCGGATTGGAAGAAACATGACGACGACGCGCCATAGGGGAAGAAAGGGTGCGGGAAGGTTGCTAAGGCAGAGAAATGAAAAGAGGAAGAAGATGCGGGCACTCACCGAAATACTCTGTGTAAAAGGAGAGGCAACCCTGGAAGGTGAAGGAAGGCCCACTGCAACCGCCGGCGGAGTGCGAGAAAGTGGAGGGACTTCGTTTCTGGAAAATCCCCCTCCTTTTCAAATTCGATCGATAGCGGCCATACTCCTCATTCCATTCCGGACCACCTGATGGATGCCGCGTGGATGCACGCCCGACATCGACGCTTCGGTCTGATGGAAACGGCTTCCTTTTCAAAACAGCGCATTAATTGCCGCCGGAAATGCGACGCGTGGCAACCTCTCATAGGACCTCGGGCGTAACAAGGAACGGCGATGGGGATCGTGGCAATTATGGCATGAGATCTTCGCCTTCCCCACATCATCTCCGCATTAAATTCCCACGTTCTGAGCCACGACACCTTAGCGGAACGAGGGGATGGGGGGCAACTGATATGGCCGTAACGCTGATGTGGCGTGTCTTAGGTTCCGCCGGGCGTGATCCGAACCACGTGGATTTTTTCGGCATAACGGTAACGATCCAGCGAGGTCGGATGCGGGTCCACCATGGCCGAAGTCGAGCACTCCTCTGTCGCTCCGCCGGGTGTCCGCCCAGGAGGGGTCCACCTCGGTCGAAGCTGGCGGCCACTCGCTCCCTCGCTGGGTGGCGCCCGGAGACGGTTCCACCCCGGCCGAGGTCGAGCCGGGCCCTCCTGCTCCTTCACCATATGGCACCCGGATACGGTTCCACCTCAACCGAAGTCGAGCACTCCTCTGCTGCTCCGCCAGGTGTCCGCCCAGGAGCGGTCCACCTCGGCCTAAGCTGGCGGCCCCTCGCTCCCTCGCCGGGTGGCGCCCGGAGAAGGTTCCACCCCGGTCGAGGTCGAGCCGGGCCCTCCTGCTCCTTCGCCAGATGGCACCCGGATACGGGTCCACCTCGGCCAAAGTCGAGCACTCCTCTGCTGCTCCGCCTGGTGTCCGCCCAGGAGGGGTCCACCTCGATCGAAGCTGGCGGCCCCTCGCTCCCTCGCCGGGTGGTGCCCGGAGATGGTTCCACCCCGGCCGAGGTCGAGCCGGGCCCTCCTGCTCCTTCGCCAGATGGCACCCGGATATGGGTCCACCTCGGTCGAAGTCGAGCACTCCTTTGCCGCTTCGCCAAGTGTCCACCCAGGAGGGGTCCACCTCGGTCGAAGCTGGCGGCCCCTCGCTCCCTCACCGGGTGGCGCCCGGAGATGGTTCCACCCCGGTCGAGGTTTAGCCGGGCCCTCCTGCTACTTCGCCAGATGGCACCCGGATACGGGTCCACCTCGGCCAAAGTCGAGCATTCCTCTGCTGCTCCGCCTGGTGTCCGCCCAGGAGGGGTCCACCTCGACCGAAGCTGGCGGCCCCTCGCTCCCTCGCCGGGTGGTGCCCAGAGACGGTTCCACCCCGGCCGAGGTCGAGCCGGGCCCTCCTACTCCTTCACCAGATGGCACCCGGATACGGGTCCACCTCGGTCGAAGTCGAGCACTCCTCTGCCGCTTCGTCAGGTGTCCACCCAGGAGGGGTCCACCTCGGTCGAAGCTGGCGGCCCCTCGCTCCCTCGCCGGGTGGCGTCCGGAGACGGTTCCACCCCAGTCGAGGTTTAGCCGGGCCCTCCTTCGCCAGATGGCACCCGGATACGGATCCACCTCGGCCAAAGTCGAGCACTCCTCTGCTGCTCCGCCAGGTGTCCACCCAGGAGGGGTCCACCTCGGCCGAAGCTGGCGGCCCCTCGCTCCCTCGCCGGGTGGCGCTCGGAGACGGTTCCACCCTGGTCGAGGTCGAGCCGTGCCCTCCTGCTCCTTTGCCAGATGGCGCCCGGATACGGGTCCACCTCGGCCGAGGTCAAGCACTCTTCTGCCGCTCCGCCAGGTGTCCGCCCAGGAGGGGTCCACCTCGATCAGAGCTGGCCCTGCATGGTAAGGCCTCCAGGAGGCGGGGGCGCGAGTTTCAAAACCACCACTTGGGCAGTGCGCGCCGTGCCTCTCGAGGAACACCGGTACGGTCGGCAGTGATGCGCAAAACCTCGTTTACATCGACCCGACGGGTTCCGCAACCGAGAAGCGGAGTCCTGGCAGGCAGGAGCCAGCAATGAACGTTGTCAATGCCTGGGAAGGAGAGCGCCCGCGCTCGGCCCAAGGCCTGGCCAGTGTCCTCCCTCTCCCCTTTTTCTCACTGGGCTCAGCAAGCAAGACAAGGAGGCCACCAGGTTCCTGGACCCGTAGGGGAAAGAAAAAAAAGAGGGAGAGAGGAAAAAGTGAAGGCGGAGAGGGAGCCTCCCAGGGGCGGGAGGCCAGAGGCGATTTGATGGGATAAAAGGATGGGAAGAGCGGATAACCAGGTAAGTGGAAAAAAGGCTGGGAAAAAGAAAGGCACCAAGAGTAGGATCCAAGGTCTCGAGAGGGGTCCCTCGGTATAAGCTCGGTGAAGGAGCTCGGCCCAATTTCCACTCTTCCAAAGACCTCTTTTGCTAAGATCATCTCTAAGTCTGGGACTCCTTCGGGGACCCACCTTAGGGATTCTGTTCCATCTCGCCATTTTCTAACTTGACCGTCGGAGCTCCCTCGCCAGGACCCCTGGCCAGGGTTTCTGACCTTGTTTTGCGGGATCGAAAACTCGGAGACCTCGAGGTGAGACGGTCCGAGTCTGGTACCAGCTCTGAAGCTACAGGCCACGGCGGTGAGATCGGAAACACTCCCTATATCAATGTTTCCTAGATCGACGATTCCCCATATGGCTAAATTCTCGACATTACAAACATGGGGAAAGTCGACTTAAAGGGAAATGTTTGAGGTCCCTTTTCGAATCTTCAAGGGATTCTACTCCAGGAAGTACTTGACGAAGTAGGAGAATTTGGGGACACGATGACTATGAAAGGAAATTTCAAAAACCAGAGCTACAAATTGCAAAAATTTCAAAAACCAAAGCTACAAATTGCAAAGCTCGATGACCAACAAAAAAGTGATGAACGACTTGCTGCATATGATTCTCGACCTTTGTTTTTTCAATGAATTATGGAAGAAGTAATCCTGTCTCATTTCAAAATACCACAACTAGAATTGTACAATGGAACTATGGATCCATTGGACCACTTGGATAGTTTCAAAGCCCATATTATGATTCAAGGAACAAGTGATGCCCTCCACTGTCTTGCTTTCCTAGTAACTCTAAAAAAGGCTGTGTGGATGTGGTATTCGAGCCTCAAACTAGGTACCATTCATTTCTTTAGTCAGTTGGAAAGATAATTTGTGGCTCATTTTAGGACATGTAGAAAGATGCCGTATAATTCTGATAGCCTCTTCTTCATCCAGCAAAATGAAGGAGAAACCTTGAAGGAGTACGTGGCTTGCTTTAATTATGCCATACTTGAGATCCCAGATCTTGATGAACATGTAGCCATGTCAGGATAAAGAAGGGACTTCAATCATCCAGATTTATTTTTTCTCTGGATAAAAAATTTTCTACCAGTTATTCAGAGTTATTGGCACGTGCATAAAAATATATGTTAACTGAAAAACAAGCTGCTAGCTGATGCCAAGTTGAAAAAAGTCAACATCAAAAAAAAGAATCAAAAGAATAATGATTTGCAATCCTTCAACAATGATAATGCTCAAACTTGACGACGAAGTTCGAAGCCAAAAAACTTGACCAACAAATTCGACACCTATACTCCCCCGCCCTTCCAAGAAAAAAATATTGATGGAAATAGAGAAGGAGAATTTTTTGTAGAGACCTCGGCCAATGCAAGTGCCCCCAAACATCGTGGAATAAGAATAAATACTATCGATTCCATCGAGATCATGGACATACAACTAAAGAATGTATCCAGCTGAAGGATGAAATAAAAAATCTAATCAAGTAAGGATATCTATGAAAATATGTCCATAGCCAAGAACACCGGACTGAGGTTGCTACCCCTAAAAAGACTGTGGATAGAACGGACCTTCCCAACCAATAACCCACAGATGGAATGGTCGACATGATACATTATCGATCAAACTTAAGGGAGAAGAGGATTAAAGAAGATGCTCCGAAAAGGCATCGAAGAGTAATATTACTAGCTTTTCTGATGATGATATGCAGGGTATTCAAATGCCCTATGATGACCCTATTATTTTTTTAGCTATTATAACAAATTATGATATAAGAAGAATTTTGATAGATAATGGAAGTTCTACTAAGGTATTGCTCTACGATGCTTTTATTAACATGAACCTATCTAGATATAAGTTGCAAAAAATATCAACACCATTAATGGGATTCGATAGAAACTCAATCGGGGTGGAGTGAGAAATAACACTTCCAATAACCATTAGGACAAAACCTTGACAGAAACCACTCTCCATCAATTTTATGATTGTCCGAACATCTTTAGCATATAATACTATACTAGGATGACTGACTTTGAATAAATTTCGAGCAATCATGTCAACTTATCACCTTTTAGTATGATTCCCGATCAAAATTAGGATTGGAGAAATGAAAGGAGACCAAAGGATAGCTTGACAATGTTTGATGAATCAGGACAGATAATCGGTAAGTGGGATGTCTCTAGAACAACTAGATCAGAGGGAGGCTGAACAAAATGGTGAACCAACTGAGAATACCATCTTTGTGTTATTAGAAAAGGAAGATCCGATAAACGTCATACAAATCAAAAGTTTACTAAACGATGAAATGAGAGAAAAGCTGATAGATTTTCTTCAACGCAACATCGATGTCTTTGCTTGGTCGGCATCAAATATGTCTAAAATTCCTTCAGAAGTTATTACTTATAAATTAAAGGTCGATCCAGGGTACAAGCCCATCTGACAGAAGAAAAGAAGTTTCACCCCCGATGGCAAAGGCTTATCGATGAAGAAGTGAGCAAGCTTATCGATGCCGGATTCATTAAAAAAGTTCACCACCTCGATTGGCTCGCTAACATGGTGATGGTCAAAAAGGTGAATGGAAAATGAAGAATATGTATTGATTATACTGACCTTAACAAAACCTGCCCCAAGGATAACTTTCTTTACCAAGAAATGATCAATTGGTCGATGCAATAGCTAGACATAAGCTTCTAAGTTTCATGGATACTTTCTTAGGTTACAATCAAATTCGTATGGATCTTGAAGATGAAGATAAAATAGCTTTCATAACTGAAAAAGGGCTATATTACTATCAAGTAATGTCATTTGGTTTGAAAAATGCTGTAGCAACATACCAACGGCTGTTCAACAAAATTTTTAAAAATAACTTGGAAGAAATATGGAAGCCTACATTGATGACATGTTGGTAAAAAGCATCTAAGCATCATACCATATCAAAGATCTAGAAGAAGCCTTCAGCATATTACGATGCTATCGAAGAAGTTAAACCCGATGAAATGCATCTTCGAGATAATGTCAAGAAAGTTCCTTGATTTTCTTATCACTAATCGAGAGATAGAAGCCAATCTTGAAAAAACACGGCAATTCTTGATATGAGACACTCTTCTAATAAGAAAGAAGTGTAGTAACTAACAGGGTGCATTGCCTCTTTAAGCCAATTCATCTCTTGGTTGGTTGAAAAGTGTCTACCCTTCTTTAAGGCCCTATAGCAAATCAGAAATTTTGAAAGGTCAAATAGCTATCAACAAGCATTGGAAGAATTAAAGAAATATTTGACCAATTCTTCCTTGCTCTCGAAATCCCAAGAAAGAGTAACTTTATACTTATATCTCTCCGCTTCACATGAAGCTGTGAGTTTGACGCTTGTCAGAAGAGAACCTAATAATGTTCAGAAGCTAGTATATTATACCAATAAAGTGCTGCACAATGCTAAAATAAAATATCTAAAAGTGCAAAAGCTAATTTATGCATTTGTGGTAGAAACAAAGCACCTAAGACTTTACTTCCAAGTTCATTCGATAACAGTACTAACAAATTAACCATTGAAAGCAATCCTGTATTGTCCCAATATGTTAGGAAGAATAGCTAAATGGTTAGTCAAACTAGGCAAATTTGATATAACTTATTGGCCACAACTATCTTTGAAAGCACAGGTATTAACAGACTTTGTTGCTGAATGTACTTAGAGCATCGAAGAGGATAGTCATCTTCTGTTGTCTAATAAAGAGGAATTGGTCAAAGAAGACAACACCAACCCTGTGTGGATACTCTATATGGACAGAGCATCTAACTCTTTTGGTTGCGGAGCAGGTCTAATTCTAGCTAATCCTGAAGGAGAATATGCTCTTTGCTTTCCTTTTCGTGTGTCAAACAACCAAGCGGAATATGAAGAACTCTTGGCTGGATTGAAAATTATCAAGAAACTTAAAGTCTAGAAAATTAAAGTCTTCTTAGATTCTCAGTTAGTTGTGAAGCAAGTAAAAGAAGAATTTGATGCCTGAGATATCACCATGATAAAATATTTGAAGAAGGTACAAACTCTTGTAATGGCATTTAACTTCTTTGAAATATCTCACATACTGATATACTTTAGGTAAAGCAAGAGTCTCGAACTGATATACTTTCTTGATTAGCCACAATAACTGCTGATTCCCTTGGCCGAATGTATATTGAATATCTTGAGACCCCTAGTATTGAAGAAAATACTGAAGTACATTAGGTAAAGCAAGAGTCCAACTAGATGGATCTAATAATTAAACATCTAAATGAAGAGATATTGCCTGAATATGCTGTTGAAGCCAAACGAATATGCTAGATGGCTTCATAATATGTGATTATAAAGGGAACCCTCTATAAAAGTCTTTTACTTAGTCAATGTTAAAATGTCTAAGATCCACGGATGCTGATTACGCCCTCAGAGGCATGCATGAAAGTATATGTGGTGATCACTTAGGGGGCAAATCTTTGACTTACAAAATAATACGCCAAGAATACTATTGGTCGACCATTATAAAAGATGTAGCTGACTTTGTTAGAAAATGTGATCAATGCAAAGGTACTCCAATATTCAAAGGCATTCTGCGAGTCAGCTAACTTAATTAATAGCTTCTTGGCTATTTTCTCAATGAAAAATCGATGTCCTCGGACCATCCCCTTCTGCTTTTGGTTGAAGAAAAATTGTCATTATGGCCATTAACTACTTTACAAAGTAGGTTGAAGTTAAACTTTTAGCCCATATAACTAATGAAAAGGTCAAGAACTTTGTCAAAAATTACATAATCTATCAGTTTGGGATCCCACATGAAATTGTCATCAATAATGGGAGGTAATTTGATAATCAGAGGTTCAAAGATTTCTGTACTTAATATTAAATTATTTATAAATTGACCTTCGTTGGACATCCTCAATCAAATGGTGAAGTAGAGGTGATAAATTGGACAATTCTTCATGGTCTAAAGACAAGGCTAAATGGAGCAAAAGGACTTGGGCCAAAGAGCTAAATTTAGTCCTCTAGGCATATCGAACAACTTCCCAAACAATAACTGGAGAATCACCGTTTAATTTAACATTCGGAAGTGAAGTGGTAATACTGGTAGAGATTAGTTTGCAATCCATGAGGATTGATCATTTCAAAGAACCGGATAATTCAAGACGGCGAAGGGAAAACCTAGACCTACTTGAAGGAACAAGGCTCCAAGCTCCCGAGTTAAAACTAGAGTCTTCCGGCCCAAAGACCCAGTATTATGAAGGTCCAAAATATCCAGGCCGACAGAGCAAGGAAAACTCTCTCCAAATTAGGAAGGACTATACCGGATCACTGAAGTAATATATCCTAAAACTTATAGGATAGAAAGCTAGGATGGATATTAGATTGCTTGACCATGGAATGTAGAAAACTTATGCATGTATTATCAATAACAAAGTTCTTCTTCTAGATATTTCCATGAGAGCATTAATCCTTATATCAATAGGTAAACTGAAATACCCCATCGGTATGTTCGATAAATAAAGAGTTGGCCTAATCACCCAACTTAATTGGTATGTCCGACAAATAAAGAGTTGGCCTAATCACCCGACTCAATCTGTATATCCGACAAATAAAGAGTTGGCTTAATCATCTGACTCAATCGATATGTTCGATAAAAAAAGAGTTGGCCTAATCACCCGACTTAATTGGTATATTTGATAAATAAAAGGGTTGGTTAAATCTCCCGACCCAACCAGAATGTCCAGCAAAGTAAAGAGTTGGCTTTGCCTATTCAACTCATCAATATAACCGAAGGTTAAATACTTAATCTTGCAAATTTACCAAGGGGTTAATTGGTACTCTTGATACTTGAGATCTACCGAAGGCTTGGTACCTAAACCTGTTGAAGATTAACACTTAACCATAAGTGTTTTGAAGTACCTAGTCTATCGAAGGCTTAGTACTTAAGATTTATTGAGAATATAATACATGACACCGAAGGTGTAATACTTTAAACATTTTCCACACATAGACAAAATGCAAGAACATCTTGGAAAAAAAAAGTTCATTCAATGATTTATTGGTCTCCATTGTCGACAGTAGCATCTACTCCCAGTCCTGGCTCAGTGCACCCCTCTTGGATAACTTCTTCAGCTTGCAAGCTAGTTACAGGAGAGGCAGCAATATCAGGTGCTTCAACTATCTATTCACTACCCACTTCTTTGTCATCTCGCCAATAATGACCCGTTGAAGGTCCAAGTCGGGGAAGAGCTTCATGAACTTTTTCTTGCAGTCGGTGAAGCCCACCTCATAACCAAAAACCCCCGCCTCTATTATTTCCTCTTCGAAGGTGGATGATTTCTTGTATTCTTCATTGCCTAGTGGACTTTATCTTCTGCAAGCACTGCTCTCTTCTCAATCACCTCCCTCTGGGCTGAAGCTTCATCAGCCTTCTGCTTCAGCTCCTTTATTAACTTCTTCGATGAGAGAAGCTTCTTCTTCTTCTTCAATTTGGCCTCAGCTTTGGCCATCTTGTCTTGTGTCATCTTCAACTCCTTTTGCAAGAGGGAGATGTCGGCGACATTTTTTTCCAGCTTCTCCTCTAAGCTATGCCTCGATTCCTCGGCAACTTCTCTTTTGGCCTTTACCATTTTGAGTTGCTCTTGGAGGTTGCAGCTAAGCTCGTTAAAGCCGGAGAAGCTCTCCTCGATCAGGGAAACTTCGTGGATAAACTAAAAGCAAGGCAACAAAAACAAAGTTAGGAATGTTCATAAAAAATAAAAAAGAAAGAAGAAGATGAAGAGATACCTTGAGGAGACTCGAATAAAAGGATGGAATGACCTCATCTAGACAACGAGCCTTCATCATCTCCCACTCCTTTGGGAGGATGACAGTCTTCAGTAGCCGATGTGCTAGCTCAGGGTCTTCTAATCCCAACTCGTCGGAAAAGACATTAAGATCGACATAGGTCTCTAGGTCCTTAGCTCGACGATCTCCTTTGGATTCTGTACCAGTTTGAGAAGCCTTACCTTTATTCTGATGTGATGCCCACGAGGAGGAGATGTTGGCAGGCAGAGGGATGGTCAATCATTCAGAAGATTGGCCAACGAATGAAGAGGCCCTCGAGCGAAGTTTGACAGGGTGTCAACGTCATTCGAAGTCATCCTCACCATGACTGGGACGATCTGATCCACTGGAGCCTTTGAAGAAGTAGCAACCCACGCCCTCTTCGAACTTTGGGGAGCCTTTGAAGGATCAGTAGCCTGCCTCTTTTGAATGGCTTGATGGAGTTTCCATGCATCTGGCCTCATCCTTTTGTCTATAAAAAAGAAAAAATGGAAAGGTCAATCAACTAAATGAAGAGGAAGAGAAAAGTATGGCTTATTCGTTAGAATATACCTAAACTGGTGACATACTAATTTGGGCGAGGAAGAGGCTCTATTCATTTAACAGCTCTTTCATCGGAGGAACTTTGACCTCCAAAAACCTCTCGTAGTCTTTCTTGTCAGCTATAAGGACCATTTTTCCATTGTTCAGAGTTAGACAGGGCTCCCTCCAGTCGGTACCGAAGTCTCAAGGTCAAATGGATAATAAAAAAAGAAACAAAGTTTCCATCTATGGATAGAAGATGGAAGCCCTGAGATAAACCTTCGACCATGACGGGGTCGATGACCCACCATCCTTGGCCGTGGAAGTCCTTTTTCAAGATAAAAAGAGAACAAAAAAGAGAAGTCATAGGCTCTAACTGAAGGTTATGGCATAGGACAATAAAGGCACAAATGATCCGAATACTATTCGGAGTTAGCTGTGCAAGAACTATATCATACAAATTTAAAAGTCGAATGATAAAAGGATGAAGAGAAAAATGAAGACATGCCTTAAGATGTTCTTCGTATATGGCTATACCACCGGGAGGGGGCCTATTTATTCTATCACCAAATTGAGGGACAAATGCTAGAAAATCTTGCAAAATCTTATAATAATCTCATAGGATGGCTACCCTGGACTCGCTAAGGGAACTCCTAACTAAATAAGGATGGAGATCCTCCATGTGTGGGCCTCTCGCCCTAGAAAGACTAGAACTTCTAGAAGACCATTTCTCAGCCTCTTCCCTATTGGTTAAAGATCTGCCTATGGCAGAGACCTCTAAGAACCTAACCATTTTGAGAAAAAGAAAGAGGAAGGTGGGATCTGACCTACAGAAGAGAGCTCGAAGAAGGGAGAAACTCGGGAAGATGAAGACCCTCATGAGAAATGAAAGAAACCTCGAAATGACAGAGCTTAAACCCTGGGAAGGAAAACTCATTATATTAAAAATATCAATAGCTATGATTTCATCCTTGAACGGCGTGAGATGCTTCTAATTGTGACACATTCCTAGATCGCAACCGAAGAAGATACGCAGCCACCGAAAGAAATATCGATGCGGTGCCTTAACCATGAGAACGCCCCCATCAGCAATAAGAATTCGACACCTGGCAATGGTGAAACATCCAAAAGGAAAATAAATCAATTCTGCTAGCTATCTCTAGGATTTGTTATCATTAGAAGACGCTCCTTCGATGATGACTCTGATAACAAAGTGACCCACTATGAAGCATTAAATAACCAGCATGGAAGTGATAAAAAAAACCATCATCATTGCAACTCCCATCTTTCAAGACGACAACACGTCTTGAAATCGGGAGAGGGGGGCAACTGTTATAATGGAACAGCTGGATTGATTGGCAAAAGAAAAAAAGCCAAAAAACTAATAGCCAACAATATAAAATTTGATCGAATTATTTCTGAAGCACAATAATCTGACCAACTCAATTCAAAGAGACATCGGATGGACTGTCTACAAATCGATTGATAAAGAAAAAAATATTTAATAAAGATTGCGGGAGAAGACAACTATCAAAATAAGAATATCGTTATAAAGCCATCCATTATAACAAGAATAAGTTAGCTCCAACAAGATGACATTAAGATTAACTGCAAGAAATTTCTCTCAACCAAATTTTGTTGAGATGAATGCCTATAAATATGGTAACAGGGGACCTTCAAGGGTATGCAAAGCTTGAGAAAAACTTTGACATCCAAAACTTCTTTTAAATTTTTTATCTGTTAGCTTGAGCTCTTATTGACTTAAGTATCGGAAGGTTCCACATCAGAAAACTTCCGGTCAGGAACTTGTTTTGCAGGTGCTCAAGACAACTAGTGGATGGATCTTGACGATCAAATTATCAGAGTTCTATGTCAGATACCATTTGTAAATATATGAAAGCTCAGAGGCCACCGAATGAATGTAGTTAACACATGGGAGGTTCGTCGCTCCCTCCTCTCCATGTGCTTAGAGACATTACATGTGAGGAGTTGGGGGCCTCCTAGATGATCGTCACTCAGGCTTATTTAATATGGGGGTTGAGGCAAGAGTAGTATAAGAATCCCAAACAACTGCACTACTTAATAAACAAACTTAATCCTACATGACAAGATGAAATTACTCCATAAGGAGAAATCTCATCTCTAATATATATTTATTATTTTACTAAAATATATATAGATAATTTTATAATTCATTAATGATAAGATTTATTATAACTAGAGGTGCAAATGGGTCGGATCAGATCAAGTTATGAGTGAGCTTGATCTGACATGATTTTTTTATTGGATTCTAATATTAGACCCAGATCCAACTTACTAGAAAATTGGATCGGATCGAGTCCACTATCAAAATTTTCAATCCAACGAGTCATTCAGGTTGGATCGAGTCCATAAATAACTCGATTCTAATCTAAAAAAACTGGATCTAGATATGATCCAGATAAAATATAGATAACTATATTTTAATTATTACATGACCAACTATTATTAATCATAAAATAGATAACAAACAATATTATTTTTTAAATAAACTAAAATATAAAAATAATTATAACTCTATCTTCATGTTAAAAATAAGTTTTATATAAATTTTAAATTATAATTTAAAGATTCAAATAGATATGATCCTAACAGTATTAGTATGTTTGAGTCAAGTCAGATCGGATTGGATCCAAATTCAGTAAACCTAAACCCGACCCGGAAAATGAAATGGATTAATTTTAGGACCCGGCTCGGATCCACGGGTTCCCAAAAATAGGTTGGATCGGTCTAAACGAGTCAGGTCAGGTTGGATCACAAGTCAACCTGATCTATTTGCAGCCTTAATTATAACCACTATATTGTATGCTATTATAGGAATATGATATACAATACATTATTTTTAGACATAGCTACATTGTAGAATATTAACTTAAGGTTGAGCAAGAAAACCTGCATGTGCAATGCAGCATGCAATAAAACTAGCACTTAATAATATTGTATTAACTTTTATTTTTGGTAAGGCAAAAGGGATAGTGGGATAAATCCCGGTGTAGCTATCCCTGCAAGCCCCCACCCCGCCAAGTAATGTTCGATACAAGCTGTTTAGATTTGCGCAAGCTTTCCCTACCTAAAGTAATATTCGATACAAGCTGCTCAGATTTGTGTAAGCTTTTCCCATCTAAAGGTGAGTAGACTTGTCAAAATGGGCCGGCCCGGCCCTAACCCATATGGGCTGATATTATATGGACTATGCCGGGTTAGGCCCACTTGCAAAAATGGGCTAAAAAAACCTGGCCTAGCCCGGCCCAATTCTATATGGGCCATGGGCTAGGGCCGAGCTAGCCCATAGATATGCCTGGGATTGGCAGGTCTAAGCATAAGCATGGAATGCAAAAGCATAAAGTGGGGCCAAGAAATTCAATTATGGGAGCTTAAACACAAGTTAAAATATTTTAAGTAGACTTTAATGGCTTTAGACTTCTTCTTAGCAAAAATTTGCGATGGTGGAACTCAATGGTCAACACGTGGAGATTGACAGATGAAGTGAACAAGAATGCTGAAACAGGGGATGTGGGCTTCAACACAAATCGGACATGGGATGGGAATCACGCGAGGATTCCTCAGCAAGTATAGAAGAGGGAGAACTGAAATTCTAGAACGTTAAAGATGTTTGCTAGAAGCCTCTGGTTATCAGGCCTGACACTATTTTTGATGACGGATTGACACGATATCGGAGAAAGCCGGTGATCCCTCCCGGCAAGCTGGCACAGTGATAGTGGCACCCCCCGCGGATCCATGCCTCTAATGATCCGTTGAGAGAAAAATAAAAAAAAGGATAAAAGAATGACGAGTCCTCACCGCCGAATGGCCAAAGTCCTGGGTTCCGGCCGGCGTCACTGTTGCCACCACTTCCTCTCCTTCGCTAGAATGGGAGAGCTCCGGTGAACGTCATGTCAGGCATCACAGTCTCGTGGAAGAAAAACGACGGTCGTGGGGTGGGGTTCTCCGTTCTCATGTCTCCGGTTCTCCCAAACTTGAGACTCTCAGTCCTAGTCTCCCAGTTCTCTTCGGCGGCTCTTTGTGAGTCACTCTGGTTCTCTCTGGCGGTGGCTTTGATTGTTTGAGACTGTCGACGGGACCTAACCCTAGGTCCCTAACCGAGGTGTTGAGCCGTCGAGTAACAAAGTCCCGACTCCTGCAGAGGCTCAGAGGCAAACCCAGCAAACCACTAAACCGTATTATGTAACCCGTCCTCATCCATTTTTTTTTTAATCATGGCCCACGGGCTGGCCCGGTCCTAGCCTACTTCAACCCATGGGCTACAAGAGCCGGACCAAAAATCCCGGTTACATAAATGGATCATTTTTTTCTAACCCGACCTAACCCATTTATACGGTTAAATGAGCTGCCCCATTTTGACAGGTCTAAAGGAGGGTATGTCAACTTGACTTCTCACTCACACTAATTGTCGCAGGTCCCAGGATGTTGGACTTGTTGGTAGTGATGAAAGGTCTCTACCAACTGGGCTACCATCTTAGCGGTATTTTTTTTTTTTCAAAATAATAATTTACTGATAGCTAAAAAAATTTAAATAAATAATTTTTTGCAGAAACTTGCAATGAGAAAATTCAGGTCTGATTTCTTGAATTTATTCTTATACACAAACTCAAATATCGATTATAAATTTTTAATTCGGTTTGACGGATTATATCAGTCACCCTCGACGTCTGACCGATAGCTGTCTTCTTTTTATGTTATTTTGGCAGTAACCAATGGCTGTTTTCAGAGTAATAAAATTAAAAAAGCCTGCTCGACATTTAAAAAAAAAAATAGAGAAGATCTAGAACGCCGTTCCAAGGAGCGTGCATGGAATTCTGAGAAAGACGCAGGAAGGGAAGCATGAAATGATATGAAAAAAAATGACCCTTCCACTCCTTCCCGCTTCGTCTTCGCCAACCGACTCTACTTCTCACCGACAGCCGAGCTGCCGCTTCTCTTCCCGCTATAATTTTTTTTTGATGGGAACCTCCCATTATTATATAAATGGTCAATAAAGAACCGAACAGAAGTACAAAACAGACGAAAAAAACATCCAACGAGCCATCCTGTCCGCTGCCTGTTCTATGTTGTTCTGTCCATTATTAAAGGTTGGGTACCACTCACGTGGTGTTCTGTGCATTACTAAAGGTTGGATGCCACTCAGGCGGTAATCCAATCGGAACAGATTTAGTTCTAGCTCGCCTTTTATGCTCGAGACATGATATCATAGTTGATTTAAATAAATTTTAAAATTAATTTTAAGGTCTAGACATAGGTATCTATCCGCTAGAAAATTTTCGGATCCAAATATCTTTACTTAGATGAGGCTGGCCTGCATGGAATATGTCCTCGTTCAATGGGGGTCCTTTTAGTCATGCCTGGCTAGGAGTAGCAAACTAGTTGCGCCCCTCCCCCTTCTCCTTTGCCTTAAAAAAAAATAAAATTAAAAAAATTAAAAAAAGTAAATAAAATTAAATTTAAAAAAAAAAAGGAGGGGCGGGGGAGGAAGAGGAGGAGGATTCCTTGTACTTCATTTGTTACTTGTTTTTTATCCCTTTTCTTTATTTTTGAAATTGTTTTGATTTTACTTCGCATTACTTGTCCTCGTAGATTTTTGTCATTTGAAAGCGAAAAGAAGAATAAGAAAGAAAAAAAAGCAGGAGAACCATCTTAATTTCTTAGATGCTTAGATGTTGGGAAAAAAAAAAAATAAAGAGTAGGAAAGGAGGTGAAGCTCTTGCATTCGATAAGAACAGCACCAATGACATTGTTCTCTCTTATCTCTGCTTCTTTTTTGTCTTCTAATACTCCATTTTTAATTTTTATGTTTAGCTTTGACATGGCATCACCTTCTGGAGCTTTCAAGAAGAAGCGAGAACTCTCTGATGTTGTTCTCAAGTGGTCTATAGTATTGAATGACCAACACCAGTCCTATCTACGTGGGATTGAGTCTCAGAATTTATTTTTGTTTGGACTCTTAGTTTATTTGTTTGGTTTAAACAATGAGTCTTGAGTTAGTATAGTTTTAGTTAAAGTCTTGGTGTTTCCATCATGTATGCCAGTAAAGGACTTTGATATAAAAAAAAAAAATCCATCAACGTTGTGTGGTTGCAGCAACGTTTTTTTGTTCTTCCCGTCTTCCAAAATTCGTGTGCGTGGGTTTTGGGTTCTACAATTTTGGTATCAGAGCTGGTTGTGCCCGTGGTCCACCGTGCGTCCGCCTCCAAACCTTGCTGTTGTTTGGAGAGCCTTGGAGAACGTGAGAGGAAGACCATGTGCAGCGGAGAAGATCAAAGGAATTCCATAACCAGCGATCATGGCTGATCTTCATGTTGTTGGTGGCATCAAGAAGCTCAACAATCAGAACTACAACTCCTAGTCAACCTGCATGATTTCGTATATGCAAGGCCAGGATTTGTGGGAGGTTGTAAACGGCAATGAAACACGGCAACCTGATGAAGATACGAACGGGACGCTGCAGAAGTGGAAGATCAAGGCGGGCAAGGCGATGTTTGTCCTGAAGACGACGGTCGAAGAAGACGTGCTGGACTATATCCATGAGTTGAAGACCCCCAACGAAGCTTGGAATACTCTTGCTGCATTGTTCTCCAAGAAGAATGATACCAGGCTTCAACTTCTGGAGAGCGAACTACTGTCGGTGGCGCAGCGAGATCAGACGATCGCCCAGTATTTTCACAAGGTGAAATCCTTGTGCCGAGAGATTTCCGAGTTGGATCTAGAAGCTCCAATTGGCGATACCAGGATGAAGCGAATCATCATCCACGGTTTGAAGCCTGAATTTAGGAGCTTTGTTGCTGCTATACAGGGATGGCAAAATCAGCCATCGCTTGTGGAGTTTAAAAATCTGTTAGCCGGCCAAGAAGCCTTAGCCAAGCAGATGGGAGGAGTCTCGTTAAAAGGTGAAGAAGAGGCACTCTATGCCAATAGAGGCAGGAAGAACTCTAAGCAGCATGTTGTTAAAGGATCTAAGAAGAAGGATGATGAGGTGGAGAATCATCAGGGCGAAGGGAACTCTTGTGCAGGGGGCAGATCAAGAAACTCTGGCAATGGTAAAAGGTTTGAAGGAAAATGCTACAATTGCAAAAAGAAAGGTCATATGGCAAAGGATTGCTGGTTCAAGAAGAAGGAGGTAGATTGCAATGTTGCAACCTCAAAAATCGAAGATGAATGGGATACTGAGGCACTTTTCGCTACAGCCGAGGTTGAGCAAGCCTTCACGGTAACAACTGTCACCGAAGTTGATTATGAAAATGACTGGATTGTTGATTCAGGGTGTTCAAATCACATGACCGGTGACAAGGAGAAGCTACAGAATTTGTCTGAATATAAGGGAAGCCGGGTGGTGGTGACAGTAAATAATTCAAAGCTACCGATTGCTCACACTGGCAATACAGCAGTTGCTCTTCCTTGCAATAATAGTGAGGTGCCGCTCCATAATGTCTACCATGTTCCAGGGATGAAAAAGAATCTTCTCTCTGTGGCATAGTTGACATCTTCTGGCCATGTTATTGTGTTTGGCCCACAAGATGTCAAGGTGTATCGGGATCTTCAGATTGTCCAAGAACCAGTGATGAAGGGGCGGAAATTAGATTCAGTTTATGTGATGTCTGCCCAAACCGCCTATGTAGACAAAACCCAGAAAAATGAAACAGCTGATCTTTGGCATATGCGACTGGGACATGTCAGCTACTCCAAGCTCAATGTGATGATGAAGAAGGCGATGCTGAGGGGCCTTCCACAGCTTGAAGTAAGGACTGATACGGTTTGTGCTGGATGCCAATATGGAAAAGCACATCAGCTGCCTTATGAGGTGTCCAATTTTCAAGCAAAGGAGCCCCTACAACTGATTCATTCGGATGTGTTTGGACCAGTCAAGCAGGCTTCCATCAGTGGAATGAAATACTTGGTGACCTTTATTGATGACTTCTCGAGGTATGTTTGGATTTATTGCATGAAGGAGAAGTCTGAAACCTTCTCAAAATTTCGAGAGTTCAAGGAAACTGCATAAGCGGAAACTGGAAGAACTGTCCACTGTTTACGGACAGATAACGGGGGAGAGTATACCTCAAAGGAGTTCCTGGATTTTCTTCAGAAGTGCAGAATTCGCCATCAGTTCACTTGCACCAATACTCCACAACAAAACGGTGTATCAGAAAGGAAGAACAGGCATCTAGCTGAAATCTGTCGAAGCTTGCTTCATGCGAAGAATGTACCGGGTCGATTTTGGGCTGAAGCAATGAAGACAGCAGTCTTTGTGATCAACCGGTTGCCTCAAAAAAGGTTATCCTTTCTTTCACCCTTTGAAAAATTATGGAATTCAAAACCTGCAGTAGGACATTTTCGCGTTTTTGGATCTGTGTGTTATGTATTTGTACCTGACCATCTACGAGCAAAATGGAGAAGAAGGCTGTCAGATGTATTTTTGTAGGTTATGATAGTCAAAGAAAAGGGTGGCGGTGCTGTGATCCAGTTACAGGAAGATGCTACACATCACGAAACGTGGTATTTGATGAGGCATCTTCATGGTGGTCTGCGGACAAGAAGGAACTGCCAAGTTCGGATGTCTACAAAGAAGATCTGGAACCCTCACATGTTCAGCTTAGTTCACAGCAATTTGAAGTTGCAGAAAGCAGCGGTAATGGCGAGGAAAGAGCTGTTCAACATCCATGGCAGACAGGTGTTTATCAGAGAGTAGAAGAGGAGGACGAGCTATTACAGCAAGATATGCCGACTGCACTTAGAAGATCAACCAGGATTAGAAAAACAAATCCAAAATATGCTAATGTTGCATTAGTGGAGGATCTGGATACAAGGGAACCAGAGATATTTGAAGAAGCTTCACAGCACTCGGAATGGTTCAACGCAATGAAAGAAGAGATTGCTGCACTTGACCGAAATCAGACCTGGGAGCTGATGGCCAAGCCAAAGGATGTGATGCCCATCTCATGCAAGTGGGTGTACAAAATCAAGCACCGTGCTGATGGATCGATTGAGAGATACAAAGCTCGTCTTGTAGTTCGAGGGTTCTCCCAACAGTACGGGTTAGATTATGATGAGACCTTTAGTCCTGTTGCAAAGCTCACAACAGTAAGAGTTCTCCTGGCTTTGGCAGCAAGCAGAGGGTGGAATTTATGGCAAATGGATGTAAGAAATGCTTTCTTACATGGAGAGCTAGACCGGAAAACTTACATGGAACAACCGCTGGGATTTCAGAGTTCCGAGCACCCTGAATATGTGTGCAAACTTCGGAAGGCACTCTATGGTTTAAAGCAGGCGCCGAGGGCCTGGTACGGGAAGATTGCTGAATTTCTTATTCACTCTGGATACCAGGTAACTTCTGCAGACTCAAGCCTGTTTGTCAAAGCTAGTGAAGGGAAAATAGCTGTCGTATTAGTGTATGTGGATGATCTAATTATCACTGGAGATTTTGAGGAGGAAATTATTTGAACCAAGGAAAACCTGTCGATCCGTTTTCAGATGAAAGAACTAGGACGACTGAAGCGTTTCTTGGGTTTAGAAGTTGATCACTCTGATGAAGGGCTATTTCTACATCAAAGAAAGTACTCCGAGGATTTGTTGAAGAAATTTGGGATGCTCAGTTGCAAACCGAGCACAACACCAATGGAACCTAATGCAAAAATCTACTTTCAGGAAGGCAAAAGTCTGACAGATATCACTATGTATCGGCAACTGATGGGCAGTCTTATTTACCTCAGTGTTACTAGGCCGGATATTTTATTTGCTGTTGGGGTGATGAGCCGATTCATGCACAATCTAACGAACCTTCATCTGGAAGCAGCTCGGTGAATCTTGGGGTACGTGAAAGGAACGCTCGGTCATGGCATCATGTACACAAAGAACAACAGTTGCAAATTGGAAGGTTATTGTGACGCTGACTACGCAGGTGATCTTGATACTCGGCGGTCAACTACTGGGTATGTGTTTAAGCTTGGATCTGGAGCAGTTTCATGGTGTAGTAAGAGACAGCCCACTGTCTCTTTGTCAACCACAGAAGCTGAATACCGAGCTGCTGCAATGGCATCTCAAGAAATTGCCTGGCCAAGGCAATTGCTGAAAGATCTATTTCAGTTGGAAGAAGGTGGAGTTCTCTTACATTGTGACAATCTGTCTACAATAAAGCTGGCAGAAAATCCAGTTTTTCATGCTAGGACAAAGCATGTGGAGGTTCATTATCACTTCATAAGAGAAAAGGTGCTGCAGGGGGAGGTTGAGTTGAAATATGTTCGAACGGAAGACCAAGCTGCAGACTTGTTTACCAAGAGCTTGTGTGGTAACAAAGTTGAAGATCATTGTCGTCAACTCGGTGTAGTAAAGAGATGAAGTGCTGGCGTTGAGGGGGAGTATTGAATGACCAACACCAGCCCTATCTACGTGGGATTGAGTCTCAGAGTTTATTTTTGTTTGGACTTTTAGTTTATTTGTTTGGTTTAAATAATGAGTCTTGAGTTAGTCTAGTTTTAGTTAAAGTCTTGGTGTTTCCATCATGTATGCCGGTAGAGGACTTTGATATAAAAAAAAAAAATCCATCAACGTTGTGTGGTTGCAGCAACGTTTTTTTGTTCTTCCCATCTTCCAAAATTTGTGTGTGTGGATTTTGGGTTCTACATATAGATGATGCGCTCAACGAAGATCTTCTCAAACATAAGGTAGTTTTGTATTAAATGCTCTATTTGTTATTTCATTTGCTGTTATTTGTTTGCCGCCCTTTGTTTATCTTTTTGATATAACCTGCTTTATGGTTTTCTAGATCAAGAAAATACCTGTGACGTTTGTGTCTCTGAATCATTACTTCAACGCATTCAGATGCCCGTTCGTTTAGGAGACGAGGGCTCAATTGGCCTCGTGCTTGAATTCTATTGCTGATTTTCTTCGTACAGATGTAAATATTGAGAAAGCCTGCAAACAAATTGAGTTTGCACCCAATAATGTTGTTGGGTTTAGGCAGCATGGTGGGCAGGAAGCCTTATACACCGAGGGAAGGTGATCTTGTTCTATTGACAATTATGGCGCCAAAAGATGTTTCAGGGTTGAAGAAGTTTGGTGCATTCAATTGCTTGGCTTTTGTTAAAAAATATGAGGAGAGGCATTTCATGGCAAGATTAGGTGCATTTATGGGTTTTACAGGCAAGACCACTGATTTGTCATTTGTTGCAATATTTTTGTTGAATATTGCAAATAAGAGCCAAGTTTGGATTGCAATGAATGTAAATGATGATGATCCGAATGCTAATTTGAACTTGATCAAAAAGATTCTGCGTGCTGATGGTTTGGTAAGAAATTGATCTACTCATAGCTCTTTTATTCATTGCCACTTCTTCTGTAACGCTTCCTTATTGTGGATAAATCAATCTAGTGTTACCTGAATTTGTTGGTGGGAAAGTCTTTATCTTGGAGAAGTTTTACCTTTATTATGCTTCATGAAAATCCCTATAGGCTGTACAAATTTGCCTTCCCGTGTAGATCAGGTGACTTGTTACTCTGCCTCTGTTTTTTTGCTACTCCCAGTCCTGCTACCAAGCCTTATTCCGTTTTTTATTTATATTTACACTATTACATTATTTCTAGGTTTTGTGAGGGCATTGGGTTAGATTTTCTGATACAGGAATTCCATCACTCAATTTGATTATAAACAGACATACTCAACATCACTTCTCACTCCCATCATATATGGCATGCTGCTTAAGGCATTTACGTGGCATGTTGGATCATTCTTTAGGACATTGACCGAGCTCTATAATACATGCACTTATATGCCACTTTCTTTTTTCTTTCTAGTGCTTTGCACTGGATTTGAGTTTCCTATTATTTTTGAAACTTTCGTGTCATATTTGATTGGCACTTTGGAATGATGACTTTGTTCATGCATTGCATGTAACTGCAGCTTGCCAAGGCTTGTTCATGTTCTCTACATGCAGAAAATACTCTTACTAAAAATCTGCTGCATAAGATTCATCCTGTTGATCTGAATGAATCACAGATTAAAGCCAAATGCCATGTGCTTTCTACCAGTGGATGCTGTAATTCATTTTCTATAAATAGAATATCTGGATATCCTGGTACCGGTAAAACAGAAATTATAAGTTTAATTTGTTGGATTGCATTGCAAAGGAAATTTAAAGTTGTTGTCTGTGCTCCAACCACATTTTCTACTATTGAGGTTCTCCAACGTCTTTTGAAGCTTGTCGGGCAGTGTAGTAGCAATGCATCTGAAGGAATGTTTCCTGAATGGCCGTGGTCCGATGTTGCAGTATTAGGAGATGACCATGCTGCAAAGCTTTATACTTCTCATGGCTTTACCCATGTACTCTTAGAGGATCATCTTATCCTTCTAGAACCGTGCTTTTCAGCAACCGGTGGGTGGAAGAAGCATATAACTTTAATGATTGAGCTTTTAGAAAAGTATTTCTCAAAAAATGATGTATTATTAGAATTTGAGCAAAATGACTTTTTAACCGGTTATCTGGGGACACTGAAAGGTCAATTTGCTTCCGTTGCATTTCCATTTAAGGATTGCTTACAGTTATTTCTGAAATACCTTCCCATACCTTATTTTCAGATTCAGAGTTGAAGAATTTATCTTCTCTAGTGAACCTGATTGATTCTATGTGGAGTATTCTGTGTGATGATTCGGTAAAACTTGAGCCAGTGATGCTCTTTACTGGAGATGATTTGGAGGAAAGAGACTTGGAAAAAAATGGTTGGACACTTGGTAGAGAAAGAGATTACTGCCTGGAGATTCTGAATGATCTAATTGATATGCTGAGGTTACCAGTTAATGCAGAAAAACTATCAATTGAGCATCTCTGTCTGAAGCATGCAGGTCTTATTTTCTGTCCCGTACCTCAGTCACCTAAACTGAAATCGATGGAAAGTCTAGGCTCCATTGATATACTAATAGCTGATAGGGCTGGTGAGGTTAATGAATGTGAATTACTTCTACCACTTCAACTCCACAGATTGCAACATGCAATTCTTGTTGGTGGGGATTGTTCTTTGCCCGCAATGGTCGTAAGCAAGGCTTGTGTTCATTTGGCTCGTAATTTGCGAACATGTTGATATTTTTTTTCATGTGGTTAAGTTTTGTTTTGTCATTTCAGAATTTACATAGCATTGGCTACAAGTGGAGCCTACTTGAAAGAATAAGCTTCTTGTGCATCCTGAAAGAATAAGCTTCTTGTACAATACAGGATGCATCCTGAAATAAGTTATTTCCCAAATAAGAAGTTTTCAACTGGAAGCTTGTAGATAGTCCAAAAAATATGCATGGAAATATCAACAAACTTAGTCTTCCAGATTGCATTTCTGCTCCATTCTCATTTTTTGATGTTTTTGATGGAAAAGAATCGCTTGATGAAAAAACGAAGGATGGAAAAATTTGATTGAAGCAGCTGTTATATGCAAAATTGTTATGAGTCTTCTTAAAGGTAGGTAATCTGGAGCATAATAGAATCCCGGTCGTGCTGTTAATTGTGTTGGATTTTCCATTATCTGGCTCAAAAGCAGATTTTTTGTTTTTTGTTTTTGTTTTGTTTTGTTTTTTTTTTTTTTGCTATGAGTTATTTTTCTTTATTCAACGTTTAGACCATAGATCCTGCATTTGCTTTGTCTTTCTTTGATCAGTGCTAGCTTTACATGATTTAAAAGCTAGCAACTTGTTCAAACCTTTTAGTTAATTGTATGTCCTTTAATTTTGTCATATTTGTATGTCTGATTTCAGTTACCTATATGTTGTTAGTAGATGAAAACTTCTATTCTAATTAATGTGACTTAAAAGTTATTGGAACATTACCTTGAACTTGTTAGCTACTTTCACACAATTTGTTATATAAATTGTCAAATACCTTATCCAATGAAAATCATTTTGAAATTTTTACTTATTAAATTGCACACCGCTCTAATCTCGTAATGCTAATTTATAATGATTATTCCCAAGAGCATCAATTTGTGCATGTTTAAATCTTTATATGGGTAGGATTTTGTAAAATATTGACTAGCTAAGAAAAAAGTGGAGGTAAAATAAAAACAATATGCTGATTTTTTTTCAATGAAATTTTAATTCATTATGTTTTCTGTTAGCTAATCTATTGTTGGATCATTAGCATTTGAAATTTATTACAGATCTAGTAATGATTTTGGCGTGTTTGTTTAGAAGAAATTGTACATCAACATGAAGACTGAAGAAATCAGACAGTTATTTCTTATTATACCTAGCCATATCTCAAATCTTGTTATAAGTCTGATTGGGACTTTTCTCTTTTCTTATTTTTCCCTTTTGCCTAATCAAATTCACTAAAATAAAAAGGTGGTAGATTTAAAGAAGGGAAAGGAGTTATGAAAATGAGCATGCAAATAAAAGTGAAAACAAAGATCTCAAAAGCAGAAACACTCTCACTATAAGAAAACAATGTTTTAACAATCGATTTTACAACCAAATTTTTTGGTTACATTCGTGACCGATTTTGCAACCGATTTATTTTCTGAATAATTTAGTAACCGATTTAAATCGGTTGCAAATTCAATTGCAAGATTCCCATTTTGCAACCGATTTTGCAATCAAAATCGAAATTCATTTAAAAATATTTTTTAAAATTTACAATCGAATTTTCGGTTGCAAAATTATAAACAAATGAAAATTAATTTTAAATAAAATTTTGCAACCAAAAAATCGGTTGCAAAAAAATGATAATTAAAAAAAATTAATTTTTTTTAAATTTTGCAACCAAATTCTCGGTTGCAAAATTTTATTTAAAATTAATTTTAATATTTTTTGAATTTTGCAACCTAAAATTTGGTTGCAATAAAATGATAATCAAAAAAAAAAATTTTAAGTTTTTTAAAATTTTGCAACCGAATTTTCAGTTGCAAAATTTCATTTAAAATTAATTATAATTTTGTAAGAATTTTGCAACCAAAAATTAGGTTGCAAAAAAATGATAATTAAAAAAAATAAATTTTTTTAAATTTTGTAACTGAATTTTTGGTAGTAAAATTTAATTTAAAAATAATTTTAATTTTTTTTGAATTTTGCAACCGAAAATCAATTGCAACCAAAATCCAGTTGCAAAAAAATGATAATTAAAAAAAAATAATTTTTTTAAAAAAATTGCAACTAAATTTTTGGTTGCAAAATTTAATTTAAAATTAATTTTAATATTTTTTTTAATTTTTCAACCAAAAATTCAGTTGCAAAAAATGATAATTAATTTTTTTAAAAAAATATTTTTTAAAGTTTTGCAACCGAATTTTCGGTTGCAAATTAAAATTAATTTTAATATTTTTGAATTTTGCAACGGAAAAATTGATTGCAAAAAATGATAATTAAAAAAAATTATTTTTTTAAATTTTGCAACCAATTTTTTGGTTGCAAAATTTAATTTAAAATTAATTTTAATATTTTTGAATTTTGTAACTGAAAAATTGGTTGCAAAAAAAATGATTTTTAAAATTTTTTATTAAGAATAAATATGGGACGTAGGATAATGATCGAATAGTTAAACTCGATCAGGGGTTTATTATAAAACCCTCCTTCAAATCGGGTGCCCTGGCTACCCATTTGGCCCTTCTCCCTTCCAGTCGTCCAGCCGCCAGCGAATCCTCATTCCCCTCTGGCGCTCCCCCCGACAGCCGACGCCTCCCCCCCGACGGCCAACGTCCCCTCCGGCCCTCCCCCCGACGGTCGACGCCTCCCCTCGATGGCCAACCTGCCTCCGGCCCTCCCCCCGATGGCCGACGCCTCCCCCTCGATGGCCAACGCCACCTCCGGCCCTCCCCCTGATGGCCGACGCCTCCCCCCCGACGGCCAACACCGCCTCCAAGGTCAGAAATTTGCATTTACCAACCCTTAACCCAAGCCATCGTTGGTGTTGTCTCATCCGAGCCGGAGGGTTGGTCTAGTGATGGCTTTTCGCTCTTACTTCTTCTATATTTCTCCTTTTACTTTCAGTTCTTTTGGCTTTATCTTGGTTTTATTTTTGCTCTCCCTGTTCTTCTTTAGCTGATTTTGATGGACTTTTTTGTATGTTTTGTAGCTTTTTTTGTAGCATTTTTTAAATGTTCTACTTCTGTTAGAGTTCTTCGAGTGCATGATTTTTTTTTTGGATTTACCATATCGGTTGAGATTTTGACATGTTGGCGCTAAAATTTTGATTGAGTTCTCAAATAATCTCAGTTCCTTCCAAATTGGTAAAGTTCCATAGTAGCCGAGCTAAGAACTCAGTCATCTAAGTCTCGGCCATGCACTGCAATGACTTAGATCTATATTTTTCAAAAACCTTGATATCATGAGAGTTTGCCAATAATGAAAGGCCTAACGAGAATAAAGGCTTCATGAAGCATTTAATCACTTACAAACTTCGCTGGAACTCACAGTACATAAATATTCGATCATGGATCTTCTCTACATACCATATATAAGTTATCTTGCTCGGTCATCAGAATTTTGTGCAAACAAGCTGTACAACAAGAAAAGATTTTCATATATGCTTATTACTTTTTATTAGTCAAAATTCTGGGTTGTCTATAGACTTGTTATTTTTTAGTTTGATTTGGTACATCTATTTTTATTTTTGAATTATGGATTACTCTGTTTTGTTTTCCAGTTGGCAGTTTAAATACTTGTTAACTTGAAAAGGTATATGCTGAATGGGTCATAGTGCATGTTGTGCTGCTAAGTTTTTGTTTGACTCAGGCTAGGTTGTTATTTTAGGTAAATGAGCCTATGACCCACAGGTGAAGATATCCAAAATTTATTTCTTATTGATCTGTCTGCTGAATTTCGAAGAATTCTTGTAATTGCACTTCAGAAATATCAGAACCAGTGGATGGAGGAAGCATCTAAAGACCAGGTATTCAAATCTTCTCTAAAAATCTGTACATAAATTAGCATGACGTTCTCATACAACAATCAATCAGGATAGTTTATAGGTGTACTGAATAGAAGGATGTTTGGCTGCCCTATTTGTTGTTACATGGTTTCCAGTATCTTTGTATGATGCTTATTAGAAAATGCTTGGTTCATATTGCAGCCACTTCCTTTCAAAGTTTGATTTATTTTTTCACCTAGGAGCTTAGTTTTTAAGGTTCATTTGTTCATGATCAGATTTGGCCTGATTAAAAACTTGCATGTGTTACACTTTACACTTTATATCTTAATGTCTTGACCTTCATTTTTCTCTACTCTCTCAAATCACTGGTTGTTAACAATTCTACAATAATTTATGAACCAACTGGGTTTCCAATAGCTAAGTAACAATTTTTGGGTAACCTAGTAATGAATTCATTGTAGTTCCTGATAGTAACTTCATGTCTTTGTGTCTTCATGTCTGCAATAAACTTGATTAACAAAATTGTATAATGAAGAACATAGTTCGTCAGACTATTACAGAATTTGAGCCAATATATTCTTTAGGATAAAATGTTTAAAATATTCGACTCAAATAATACACGAGGATGAAAGACTTTTGGAACGATGCAATATAAGTTAAGGGGTTACAATTTTGTTGGTAATTTCTTCTCTATACTACTATTGCCCATCTTTAAATACTTGCAATAGAATTTAAGTTTACAAAATTTAATTTAAAACCAAATTTAAAATTTAAGAAAAAATAAAAAATAATCATTTTAAAAATGATATTTAATTTTTTTTTTTCTTGAAAGAGATAGATTAGGCTTTCAGATTGTGATAAGGTTATATTTAACCTTTTATATTTAAGCTTTAAGTTTGTGATAAGTATATGAACCTTAGATTAAGATAAATTTCTGTATCCTTATGTTTTGATATGCTGTAGAATATGGATATCTTTTATCTTCATAGTTGAATATATAATAGACTTTTACCGGATCGAAAGGGATATACCGAAGAATTTTTAAAAGGTGTAGAAGATTTTATACTCTTTGGGTGTCAGCAACCTTACTTTCAAAGTGAAGGAAAATTCAGATGTCCATGTTGCAAGTGCAAAAATCGAAGGTACTTAACTACCACTAAAGTGAAGCTTCATATTTACAAAACAGGATTTTTACCTAATTACTGGTATTGGACATCTTATGGAGAGAGTGATCCTCATGTGGGTGGGGTACCTGATTCGCATGCAACTGATCCTGCTATTGCATAAATGGATAATGACCCACAAAACACATATCGATGCATGATATTCGATACCTTTGGAACAGAGTTCGTACCTAACCATTCGTCTAATGTAGAGGATACACCGAATTTGGATGATCAAAAATTCTATGACTTGTTGCATTCAGTCCAAAAACTATTATGGCTAGGATATACTGATCATTCTGAGTTATCAGTAGCTGTATGGCTACTTAGCACCAAATCTGAAGGTAATATTTTACAACGATCTTTTGATCAAATAGTGGGTCTTCTGAAAGAGACTTCCAGCTGATAATACCATACCTCAGGATTTTTATAGGACAAAAAAGTTGGTGTCCAAACTTGGACTTACTGTTGTGAAGATAAATTGTTGTATTAATGGTTACATGCTGTATTATGGTGAACAATCTGAAGATAGGCAATGCAAATTTTGCGTGGCTGGTATATATAAACCTCGATCCCATGCAGACAGTCAACATAAAGAGGTGCCGATGAAGAGAATGTGTTATTTATCTCTAATTCCTAAATTAAAAAGATTGTATGCTTCAATGAGTTCTGCACCACACATGACATGGCATTATGAGAACAGGCGTGAGCCAGGGATATTGTGTCATCCATCAGATGGGGAAGCTTGGAAATATTTTGACCGACGCTATCCTAATTTCGTAGCTGAACCATGTAATCTCAGGCTAGGGCTATGTGCTGATGGTTTTACTCCTTACAGTCAATCATCAGCCCCATATTCTTACTGGCCAGTAATTGTTACTCCCTACAATCTGCCATCTGAATTGTGCATGACCATTTCTTATATGTTCTTGACAATAATTATTCCGAGTCCACATAATCCAAAGAGCAGGATAGATGTGTATCTACAGCCTTTGATAGATGAGTTGAAATATTTATGGGAGGAGGTGTCCTAACATATGATATTGCAAGAAATCAAAATTTTATGATGAGGGCTGCATTGATGTGGACCATCAATGACTTTCCTACATATGGAATGCGTCCGGATGGAGTACAACTGGAAAATTGGCATGTCCATATTGTATGGACCGATCAAATGCATTCACTTTAAAACATGGTCGAAAGAATTCTTGGTTTGATTGCCATCGACAATTTCTGCTTATTGATCATGTACTAAGAAGAAATAAGGATGCATTCTACAAAAACCGGATTGAAAAAGATCAACCTCCACGAAGGTTGACTGGAGAAGAAATATGGGAAGCTGTATCTTCGATTCCAAATATAATCGAGCAGGGTTCATGCAGAATTGAAGGATATGGGATTACACATAATTGGTTAAAACATAGCATATTTTGGAATTTACCATATTGGAAAACTAATTTGATCAGACACAATGTGGATGCGATGCATATTGAAAAAAATGTATTTGATAATATTTTTAACACTGTAATGAATATCAAAGGCAAAACCAAAGACAATGTCAAAGCATGAATGGATCTAAAGGAATACTGCAAGCATAGGAAACTTGAGTTGCAAGAGTTGGCTAACAAAAATTTATTGAAACTAAAAGTAACATATTCTTTAAACCTAGAGCAGAAAAGAGATGTATTTAAATGGATGAAGGAATTAAAAATGCCTGACGGTTATGGATCCAACTTAAGTAGATGTGTTAATATGAATGATAGAAAATTAATTGGAATGAAAAGTCATGACAGCCATGTTTTCTTTGAGCGTTTGTTGCCAGTTGTATTTATTGCTCTACCGGATCAAGTTTGGAAGCCTATAGCGGAGCTAAGTAGGTTTTTTAAGGATTTGTGCTCAACAATGTTACGGATCGATGACATGTTGCAAATGGAACAGAATATTGCTTTGATTATATGCAAATTGGAACGGATTTTTTCACCCAATTTTTTTGACTCAATGGAGCACTTACCTATTCATTTACCATATGAAGCAATAGTTGATGGTTCAGTTCAATATCGTTGGATGTACCCATTTGAGAGGTAAATATTACTAAGTTCAATTCAACAAACATATTCTTCTACATTAAATATCTATCTAGTACGTAACGTGTACCATATTTTAATGCTTGAATGAAGTAGGTTCCTTAATAAAATAAAATGGATGATCAAGAACAAAGCTCGTATTGAAGGATCTATATGCGATGCATATTTGTGTCAAGAGACAACTTCTTTTTGTTCATATTATTTTGAACCATATGTGCAGTCATCAAGAAATAGAATTGGAAGAAATGATGTTGTGGGTCAGGATATGACACGTGAACATACTCTGTTAATATTTAATAAACCTGGCCGATCTTCTGGTAGATGTCAAAGTCGATATCTGAATGACAGGGAATTAGCTGCTGTGCATTTACATGTATTACTTAACTGTGAAGATGTTCAACCATTTATCGAGTAAGGTTAAATAATCGTTGATACAAAATTATTTAAACCATATATCAATTATTGAAATACTAACTTTGAAGAATTCTTGGTTTCAGAATTTTTAGCGAGCACTTACGACTTTCGATACCAAATATAAGCACCATAGAAATTGATTCTAGGATTGCTTCCGAGTTTCCATATTGGTTTAAGTCTTATGTAAGTTCTTTTTTTGGAATGTCATGTATTTGTATCGAATTATGTTATATCGATGCTTATTGGCATTCATGCTTTTTCTTTATATGATGTGTAGGTTCATAATCCACAGAGTCAGGTAAACAATCAATATTTTCATGATTTGGCATGGGGTCCAAAAAGAAAGGTTCTTACATGGCAGACATATTTTGTTAACCATTACAAGTTTCATACAAATGAATGGAGTTGCTATAAAAAAATAATTAATAATGGAGTGTGCGTCAAAGGTTTCGAACAAGCTGCAGACCAATTTTATTACTACGGCATAATTAAGAAAATAATTCAATTATAATATCCTGGCCACCCAATGAAACAAGTAGTGTTATTTAATTATGAATGGTTTGATACGGTATTGAATCGTGGCATGAAAGTGCTTAAGGATTACGGGATCGTTGAGATCCTGCACAATAGAAGGTATCCAAGATACGATCCCTTTATAGTTGCACAAAAAGTGATTCAGGTATACTATCTACCATATCCTGAAAAGTTAAGGGACAAGCAACATTGATGGGTTGTAATTATGACTAGACCGAGACATACTGTGGATGATCGATATACAATTGAGGTTGCTTACCAAGAGGATACAATATCTCATGTGAATAGTGTACCGAATGATAATACAGTTGAAAATTTAGTTGATAACGACTTTATTTTTAAGGAAGTTGATGGAATCATCGATACGAATTTGAACATAGATGATGAAGATGAAGAGTATGATGAGTTTGATTCTAGCCAAAAGGATGATACCGAGCATGACCAATATGGAAGTTCTTCTAATGATGAATAGTAATCGTATAAGCAGAGCCCTAATTCTGTATTACGATCATTATTTAACTGCTTTATCATATTATTCATAAAGTTGACTTAAATTCTTTATATTTTTTTGTAGATGGCAGATCAATCCGGAAACACTTTTGCATCATTTGGTAGGGGTCATGGTAGGAGGCATCATCTTTCTGTTATTATCCCATCCTCATCTCTACTATCCCACCTGCATCTTCCACTATTCCTGCGTCTCCACTAATTAGTCCACCATATACTACTACTGTGGTATGTTCACCAGGAGCCACGTTTTCACCTCCATTATACTCAGGACCTCCTATACATGCTTCAGCACCTATCATGTATAATATACCACCCCTACTTATGCTACATCTCCTACAGTCCATTCATTATCTCCTAAGTTAGGATCGGCCACTATTCATTCATCATCTCCTCATTCATCCACCAACGCTGTTCCTTCATCATCTCCTCATGTAGTGCCAGTTAATCCTGAGCCTAGCATTTCTCACGATGCACAAGGCTCACAGACCATCGATGGCAAGGCTGTATTGATCCTTGATGGAGAGGGATAATAGTAATATTAAATTTTAGCCTTATATCCCATGTTGAAATATATAATTCGTATTAAATTTGTTGATTGACTTACTCGTAATTTGTAGGTTTTTACCATCTCATCCAGCTACCAATGCCATTGTAGAAATAATGAGGAGCCATTTTGATGAGCCATGGGTATCATGGAAAAAAATACCACACGGTATAAAGGATATGTGGTTGATGAGTTTAAGATAAGTAATTTTGCTTAGTCTAATGTAAGTTATTTTTTAATATTTTTATTGTCATTTAATCGATTGTTGAATTCATAATAGAGGAGATATCAGTTTTAGCCACTGGATGAAATATGGACACGTCGTAATTTCAAAAGACATGGTGCGGCTCGACTAAAAAATCTCCTTGCTAATCCTAGAAGAGCTATGGAGAAACCGTCATGGCTAAGGGACTTTGTGTGGAATAGATTGTGCGAGCACTGGCGCACCGCCCAATATCAGGAGAAGTCAAAAAAAGCAAAAGTAAATAAGGCTTCTGATAGCGATGGTTTTGATCCTACCCGTCGTACGTGTGGTTCTATCACTACATCCCAGCACAGATACAATTTGGTAAGCAATACCAACCAAAATCTTTAATACATTTACAATTTATATTAATAAAATATCTTGTTCTTCAAAATACAGACTTCGAAGACTAGTACTGTGCCTTCTCTATCTGAGTTATTTATTCATACCCATCAGATAAAGGATAAGACTTGGGTTGACAGGAGATCAAAGCATATTTGCATAAGTAAAAATTTTAATTTATTATACTTTTTTTTATACTAACTGAATTAAATTTTTCAGTCTGAATTTAGACATAACATGGAAGAGACACAACTCAAAGCAGTGTTGATTCCAGCTAGCAGCAAACTCCACCATCAGAATTGGATGTATGGATTCGTATTGTTGATGGAAAGAAGAAAGGAAGGGTATATGGGCTAGGATTAGAGTCCACTACAGTGACAGAAACGTCAAAATTTTCAGGACAATCTTCATTCCCTGTAAAATGGTTGAATAGTAAAAAATTCCAAGAACAAGTATGGAAGCAGGTTGAAACCGAAGTCAATGCTCGAGTACAAGCTGCCGAGCAAGAAAGTGATGAACTATGGAGGCTGGTTGAACACAGTGATGACTGTTGCAGGAGATATTAGCTAACATAAATTTTCAGTCTTCAGCAACTCCTGCTTTTACTGTTAATCCTTCACAAAGAACTGAAATGGATCCTTTTCAAAGGTACTGTGCATAAGGATCACAACGAGACGAGGGGGAGGATAACGATGAGGAGGACGATGACGAATAGGAGCATTAGCACATTATTCATATTACCCTATAGCACCTATTACTCTTATTTGTTTTACTTTATATTATGAACTGCACCTCTTCTTACTGTTATTTGTTTAGCTTTGTATTATGAACTGCACCTCTTCTTGTTTGACACTTTTGTTCTCTTTTTGTTGTTTTATTATGCATTTTCATGGATTGCCTCCTCTTGTTATCTACACTCTAGAGGCTGTGATGAGTTGCCTTGGTATCTTCATGATGCTTTAAGTGTTGAAAGTGTATGCTGGATCGGACCATTTTGCCCGGATCTAAATGGTGTTACAAATTTGGATGGCTTGCTATTATTGCAAGTAACCATTTGCTGCCTTAGACCCTTTTTAATGTATAAAAATAGGCAATTCTGAGCCTCTGAATCTTATTGTTTGACAGTTTTGTTCTGTTTTTGTTGTTTTATTGTGCATTTTTCATGGATTGCCTCTTGTTATCTGTGGTTAGAGGCTGTGATGAGTTGCCTTGGTATCTTCATGATGCTTAAAGTGCTGAAAGTATATGCTGGATCGGACCATTTTGCATGGATCTAAATGGTGTTGCAAATTTGGATGACTTATTATTATTGCAAGCAACCATTTGCTGCCTTAGACCCTTCTCAATGTATAAAAATAGGCAATCTTGAGCCTCTAAATTTTATTGTTTGATAGTTTTGTTCTGTTTTTATTGTTTTATTGTGCATTTTCATGGATTGCCTTTTATTATCTGCGGTTAGAGGCTGTGATGAGTTACCTTGGTATCTTCATGATGCCTCAAGTGCTGAAAGTGTATGCTAGATCGGACTATTTTGCATGGATCTAAATGGTGTTGCAAATTTGGATGGCTTGCTATTATTGCAAGCAACCATTTGCTGCCTTACACCCTTCTCAATGTATAAAAATAGGCAATCATGAGCCTCTGAATCTTATTGTTTGTCATTATATCTGAGGAATGATTACAGTCTTGAAGTTATGACTTATAATACTTTTTGGCTGTTTTAGCTTCATTTATTTTTCTGCATACATACGTATCATGTGATATTACTAGGGGCTTTGCTTCCATGCCTTTTTGCACTCTTTTTTCATTCACCATTGACATTTTGATGTTACTATATATCTTTTGCTTTCTTTGGTGAACTTTGCATTATAGCATAGTAGGTTTTTGCCATAAGGCGGACTGAGGTTGCCATAAATCTGACTGCAATGATGAAGGCAGAACCAGGTTGCTATAAAGCTGGTCGTGATGATGAATATAATATCATGTGTGAATATATGAGCTGCATTAGCTAGATCTAGGTGTTGATTGTCTCTTGGAACTGTTTGAGCAGTTTTGGCTACCAAATAATAACGGGGACAATAATAAGAGGTATAGGGAACTGCCTGACCCTAGGAATTTAACTTTATTCCTTGACACTAGATGTTTAGGTAAACAGTAAGTATCCAGAAACTATTAGTTAACATGGGAACTCTTATCCTGATCTGTCTAGAAAAATATTTCATAATTTAATTGAAGAATGTCACATGAGAGATCCATTGTTAGGTAGGAATTTGTTATTGAATGGATGTCACTTTCCTTCATGAGCATTTATTCTTTATTGATTGTGGAGGGAACATGCTTGAAATTTATGGATACTTTATGCCACTCGGAGAAAGTGACAGCATTGGATATCTAGACTTTGTACCCATGAGTAATCACATTTCATTTGACTTATCCAATGACTTAGAGAAAAGAATAGGTGGCTGATAATTAGCTGGTCTTTTTGTTGAACTAATGTTTTTGAGAGTGACTACTTGGGAGTCTATACATGGTTGAAAAGCTGTATGATGATGAATATTTCTCTGGAAATGTCGTCCACAATTGCCTTTCAATGCTCGTGGCCCCAAAATGATGGTTTAAATAGGCTTGTCAGGCCATTGCAAATTTTGTCTCTTAGAGACTTGTTTTGTGGCTGGGTGGATGATCTTGAATTGGACATTTGAATTTTTGTAGGATGGAAAATTTAGAAATAGGATGATGGGAGGATCTTTTAATTACTAAAGGTGTTTCTTGTTAGTTTTCATGCTGCAGTGAGAGCGGAAATTGACCATGGAAATATGCATCATGGACTGGAGGAAGTTGGTGGGGTCTATCCTACAAAAGCCATTTATATTTCACGTGTCAGTTTCTACTAGCTCCATGTAACAATCTGCCATTTGGAAGACAGTCGCCTGTTCGTTTATTTGCTAATATGTGGAATGGCTTTGGTGTTAAATAGGCAAATACTGTGTGTAGGGGTGGGTTTAATATTCATAAGGCATAGCTGATCTGGTTATTGTCAAAATATATTGCAGAACATCCAGATAATGATCTGTACTGCTTCATCCATGATGATCTACACTGTCTTAAGTACCTATATGCCAATTTTTTAGTATTTCGAAGACTTATAATGCCAGTAAGGGGTGGCAATGTGCCTAGTTCATGTTGACTTTGGACTGGACTCAGGTTGACCCTAGCTTGCCACTGGCCTAGTGTGAAGCCTGAATACAATATGAGATGTACACTATTTTGATTTCTGTATGTAAATATAGTATTCTTATACTTTCTAATAATATACGAGTTGCAATTTGTGGAAAAGAGAGTTAGAGAAGAAGTTGCAAGTCTTGAATGAGAAGAAACACAGTCTTGTGCAAATGCTGAAGCAGGTAACTTTATTTTCCAATATTTAGCTTATTTCATGCGGTTATTAGTTCAGAAACAGAAGAGCTATTTTTTTTAATCATTATTCTATAAATTTGCGATATTTCATGATTTTGGTAAAGGAGATGATATGTGTTAAATGATGTGTGTTTTATTAAAATACAAGCATGGGCTGCTAGTATGCTTTCTTGGTCTGACAGGTTGATTGAAATGATCTGAAAGAAGGGTTCAAGGAAAGCTATAGCAGCCTCGATGAACATCCTCTAAGTTCTTAGAAGGCATTTATAGTTGTAATCACCTTTTTTAACAGAATGCAAGGCAAGAAAAAATTCATCTTCAAATTATTTTATATAAATAGTTGTCGTAATGTGTACTTATGATGATTCATGCATGAATTTCTGATGAAGAGTACCAGAGGCACCTTAGTTTAGTTTCTGAAAATAGATATCAGCAAAGATTTCATAATATGTACAATTTATAAATGATTGGCCTATTTTATTATGTTCTAATGCAACATCAGCATTTATTATAGTATGAGATTTGAAATTTTAACTGTTCATATGTCTCCAAAGCCATTTGCTGTCAGTATTATTCAAATTTCATGAAATTTCAGTGAACATAGAGCTATCTGATGAAAGGTGTCAGAATATGGTATTGGTTTGTATGATAGGATGTCTCCTAGTGCTCTATGAAGTAAAAAAAGTTTCTCTTTGCCTATGCTGGCATCATGAATAATTTGTAGCCAACAAAATGCTTATTATGTGACTAAGATTCTTTTCAGTTGAAGAAATGCTTAGATAATTCTATTATGTGATTTGTTATTAGCATGTCTATATAGCCCAGTTATGTTTCAAGGGGCTTAAATTTGTTTCAACCATAAATTGTTTGCATGTATCTTGTCTTTATATAATTCAAAGTAGTTTCGAGCCTGACCATGTGTGGCTTGACTAGCCTTTATATCTTGCCTAAATTTGTTTTAACTTCTTTAAAGGTTTTTTTAGCAAAGTACTAGCTTATGTGTGCTTTATTGGCTGTCTTATATGACCTTTGAAAAATGGCTGCTTTATATGGCCTTTGCTTACCTCTTGTTCCTATTGGATACTTTATATTTTGGCATTGTAATCAAGTTCGGCCTGTCTGTGGAAATATTATAAAATAAAGGAAAAAAAAATCAGTATTTCATAATTTTTTTAATTATTCAATTTTAGCAACCGTCTTTTAATTTTTTTTTAGATTTTTATTTATTTGCAATCGATTTTTAATTTTTTTTAGAATTTTATTTATTTACAATCGATTTTGCAACCGAATTTTAATTTTTTTTATATTTTTATTTATTTGCAACTGATTTTGCAACCAATTTTTTTTTCAGATTTTTATTTATTTGTAATTGATTTTTAATATTTTTTTAGATTTTTATTTATTTATAATTGATTTTGCAACCGATTTTTAATTTTTTTTCAAATTTTTATTTATTTGCAACCGATTGTCAATTTGCTTCAGAATTTTATTATTTGCAACCAATTTTGCAATCAATTTGTAATTTTTTTTCAAAATTTTATTAATTTGCAACCGATTTTGCAACCAATTTTACTTTTTTTTATATATTTTTATTTATTTGCAACCAATTTTTAATTATTTTTCATAATTTTATTTATTTGCAACCTTTTTAATTTTTTTTCATAATTTTATTTATTTGCAACCGATTTTTAATTTTTTTTTATAATTTTATTTATTTGCAACCAATTTTGCAACCGATTTTTAATTTTTTTCAGAATTTTATTAATTTGCAACCGATTTTTAATTTTTTTTATAATTTTATTTATTTGCAACCGATTTTGCAACCGATTTTTAATTTTTTTCAGAATTTTATTAATTTACAATCGATTTTGCAACCGATTTTTATTAATTTTCAATGAATTTTTTTAAATATTAAAAATATATTTATTACTTACCAACCGAATTTGCAACCTATTTTCTCATTAAAAATATAAATTTAATAAATACATCAAATTCGATTTCTAAATTGGTTGCTAACTTTTTGCAACAGAAAAAAATTGATCACAAAATTTTACAACCTTGGTTTTTGCACTACAGCAAAACAGGGTTATCCCGACCCTTTTCTGGCGACGCTTCTCAGAAGCGTTGGGAAGAACCAAAACCTGCCGACGGTTTTTGAAAGCGCTGGCAAAATTGAAAGTCCGCCGACGCTTTTAAGCGTCGGCAATTAACCCTGAGTTTTACTGACGCTTTTAAGCATTGCCGGACCATCCCGCTGAAATCCGGGATATTTGCCAACGCTTATAAGCGTCGCCGGAGTCTGGGACCTTTGCCGACGCTTTTAAGCATCGCCAGACTTGGAACATTTACCAACGCTTTTAAGCGTCGTAGAGTCCAGGGACCTTTGCCGATGCTTATAAGCGTCGCCGGATCGGCCATTTGCCGATGCTTTTAAGCATCAGGACCTTTACCGACGCTTTAAAGCATCGCCACAGTTTTGGACCTTTGCCGACGCTTTTAAGCATCGCCGTACTATACATTTACCGACGCTTTTAAGCGTCGCGGAGTCCAGGAACCTTTGCCGACGCTTATAAACATCGCCGGATCGTACATTTGCCGACGCTTTTAAGCGTCGCCGAAGTCCGTGACCTTTGCCGATGCTTTAAAGGGTCGCCAAAGGTTCCAGGACATTTGGCGACGCTTATAAGCGTCGCTAGAGTTTCCAGGTTATTTAGCGACGCTTATAAGCGTCGCTAGAGTCCAGGACTTTTGGCGATGCTTATAAGCGTCGCCGGACTCCAAGTTTCCCCCACCCACCCAACCCTAATTCTTGCAGCCGCCAAACCAACTCCCCCCCCCCCCCCCCGAACTCCTCCTCACCCTCCCCCCCCCCACCTCCTCCTTCTCCTCCTCCTCCCCCCTGCTCGGTCCGCCGCCGAACCCCCACCCCCCCCCAACTCCTCCTCCTCCTCCCCCCCCCCTCCTCCTCCTCCTCCTCCTCCTCCCCTCTGCTCGGTCCGCTGCCGAACCCCCCCCCCCCCTCCTCCTTCTCCTCCTCCCCCCCCCCCCCACGCCACCGAACACCCCCCCCCCCTCCTCCTCCTCCTCCTCCTCCTCCTCCCCCCCCCTCCTCCTCGCCCCCCCCCCCACCCACCCACCACCCACCGAACACACCCCCTCCCCCCCCCAACTCCTCCTCCTCCCCCCCCTCCTCCTCCTCCTCTGCTCGGTCCGCCGACGTAGCAGCCGTCCGTGATCTCCTGGTCGATCGAGCCGTTGCCGAACCCCCCCTCCTCCTCCTCCGCTCGGTAAATTTTTTTTTTTCTTTTCCAAAGTTCAAAGTTATTGAAGTAATGGCCAGTATATTTCATGTAGCTTGAGGTATTGTTGTGCACCTAATGTACTTTAGCATTTCCTCCTTTAGTATAATCTTGATTGCAAACATAAATTTCCTAGCTTTATTTTTTTTAAATATAATATTATTTTCTTTTGGTGGTGGCATGGTCTAACTTCCTTTGACAATCTTTTAAAGATCCTGCCCTTGTAGGTATAATGGTCCCTGACCACTGTTCTAATACTAAATGTAAAGAAGAAATGAGACAGGAATCAAAAATAAACATGCTTTTATTAATCCTTAAAGAGTAGTATGCCAGTACACAAGTACACACATATTTATTGACATATGACACACTCACAAACTTTAAAAGTGGGAATATGTAATAGATATCTAGTAAAGAGCGAAGAGAGAGTTGTTATTAATTTGCAACATATACTTCATTTTACCAACTATGATTTGGAAACTAGTTTCAAGTTTTAAAATTACGGTTCCACATTTGGGTTCGGCCTTGGGCACCGGGATGTTAGCAACCATGCTAGTATCTTTCGGCCAGTCTTTGGAGAGACTGGCTCTTTGACAGCCCTGTAGATGCAGGTACAAGTGGAGAACATGGCAATACATCATAGTTTCTTGCCAAATTTTGTTAGATAATTGGGCAGACTCTCTTCCTGGTCATGTTGCAAAACAGAAGAGAGAACTTTTCTTTCCCTTGATCAACTTAAGGTATTATTTCTAAGCAAATTCTGTACAAATTGTTATCCATTCACAGGAGTTATCCGGTGACTTGATAGCCATCATACAACTTCTGCAGCTACAAAAGCTATGATATACCAAAATAATTCCATTCATACTCCTTGCAGAGAACCATCTGAGACCTTAAATAACTTGCTAATAGAGGGAACGGAATAAGGATTACCATATATATTATAAACCTAAAAACCACCGAAACCCAGTTACAATAAAATTTTAAAATGAAATCTTGTCATCCTCCAACATGGTCGCTTAAGAAGGGTGGAAGTTTGGGTTTATGTAAAGTTAAATGAGCTAGTCATAACCATGAACTAATCCTTTCTCATTAGAAGAACTTAAATATATTTGAAGGAAAGAACATACAAATATTAAAGTGTTTTCCCTCTAAATACTCCTAAACATGAATCCACACCAAGTTGTAATCTTGTTTCTGTCTCTTCAGTTTCTCATATGATTAATCTAAACTACATATCATCATCATAAAGAAGCATTTCATTTATCATAGATAACAAACATGAGGCAGTTTAGGTGCAATATTAATACTTCAGCATTACATTGCTCGAGCAAGCATATATTTGGTCCATACATAAATAAAAACATGACACTCAGTCACACAATGATTCAATAACATAGAGACAACAAGCTGTCACATGCCCCATTGGCTTATTATGGCTTTTGCCATATAACGTCACTTCAGTGATGATTACTTCGATATCGAAATCTACTGCAACATTTTTGATAAGTTGTCCATGAATAACTTCATTTTTATATATTTCAATACCATCTGTAATTTTGTTACGATCAATTATGATTTTTTATATATTTTTTTAAAAACTTGCATTGCATTGAAACATAGACCCGTCAATTGATTAAATTATATATTCTACATGATCTGTACAATTATTTAATTTTTGTACGGATGGTAGAAATATGTACAGTGGTCAATTGAATGTCCAGATTGGACAGTTTGAGAATTGCAAATAATTTTATAGGTGCTTACAGTAATCAAATGGTACAGATAGAGTTCCAGATATATTTCGGATATCATTTCCTTTTAGTTCTCCTCATACATATTTATTTGTATGGGGAGAACTAAGGGAAAATGCTGCCGAAATTTTTCTGGAACTTCTATTGCGTATCTTTTGGTTACTGTAAATGACCTATATAATTAATGCAATTCTTGAATGGGATAGGACCTCTTTACCTATTAGTTGATGATAGGGTACATTTAATAATACTGTAATTGATCTATTGAATAAACTTATTTTAAACTTGTTCTGTTCTTATAAATATTTATTTATTTCAGTTAGCTTTTTCTTACAATGGATAAAAGTTGGATAACTAAATCGAGGAATAGCAAAGAATATCTGGATGGAGTACAGAATTTCATTAAATTTGGTATGGAGAGAGGTAGTATCAGTGGGAAGATTTTATGTCCATGCCGAAAATATGTAAATTCCAGTTCTCTATATCCAAATATTGTTGAAGAACATTTGGTATGGAATGGTTTTTTAAGAGGTTATACTGAGTGGTTTTTTCATGGAGAGTCAAGGTTACAATCTACATATAACCAAACCTCTAACATGGAACATAAACCTGATTTTGGATCAAGTAACCAACAAAAAAATCTTGCAAGAGATGATGATATCAGGGGTTTGCTCAGAGATGCTTTTGAATATAGTGCTCAACATCCTGGAGATTACAGTGGAGGACAAGTAGCAGCTGGGTTTCCTGAGGATCCTATATTTACTGAATCTATACATGATGAAGAGCCGATACTCCCAACTAATGTTGGAACAGATCGTTATCAGAAGCTGATAAGAGATGCAGATCAAGAATTATATGCCGGTTGCAAGAACTTTTCAAAAATTTCTTTTCTTGTGCATTTGTTCCATATAAAATACTTGAATGGATGGTCTGGCAAGAGTTTTACTATGCTGCTCAAGTTGTTAAAGGATGCATTTCCTGAAGGTACTAATTTACTAACATCTTATTATGAGGCCAAAAAACTAGTAAAGGAATTGGATCTTGGATACGAAAAGATTCATAGTTGTCCAAATGATTGTATATTATATCGGGGAGAACATGCCGATCAAGAGTCGTGCCATGTATGTGGATGTTCACGATGGATAAAGCAAAAAGAAAATGAGAGTGAGGGATTAGATGAATTGGATGCAACATACATTAAATAAAAGCCGATGAAGGTATTATGCTATTTTCCTCTTGTACCTAGATTGAAAAGGATCTATGCATCATCAAAGATAGCTTCGTCAATGAGATGGCATGATGAAAGCCGTACAAAAGATGGAATGCTGAGACACCCAGCAGATAGTTTAGCATGGAAAGTATTTGATGAGAGACATCTTGATTTTGCATCTGATGCTCGTAATGTCAGGCTGGGTTTAGCCAGTGATGGGTTCAATCCATTTCGGACCTTAAGTTCTGTCTATAGCACCTGGCTAGTTGTACTGATTCCTTATAATTTGCCACCATGGATATGCATGAAACAGTCTTCACTTATTTTATCAATGGTCATTCCAGGTGATAAGGGTCCAGGTAATGATATTGATGTTTTCTTACAACCTTTAATAGATGAATTGAAACAACTGTGGGAGGGTATCAGTGCAATTGATGCTTTGAATGGCCAAACATTCAATCTACGGGCAGCTCTATTATGGACTGTTAACGATTTTCCTGCATATGCTAATTTATCTGGCTGGAGCACTAAGGGACGAGTTGCATGTCCTTCTTGTGGTGAATCAACCCATTCAATTTGGTTAAAACATGGAGGAAAGTTCTGTTATATGGGACATCGTCGATGGTTGGAGGCAAATCATCCATTTCGATTTCAGAAGGATTTATTTGATGGTACCATAGAGTTGGGATCTGCTCCAATTCTACCTTCTGGTTCTGATATTCGTAGACAAATGCTTGGTATCAGACACAGTTATGGCAAGATGACAAAGTCCTCTAAAAAGCGAGGAAGAGATGATGTTGAGACTTCAGTACGAGAAGAAATATCGGAGGAAGTCAATACTTGCACCTTAGATACAAGAGTGTTTAACATTTTGTTCAAGATATCTCGAAGGTGTTGAGACTGTATTCAATCGACCTCAACGTCATGGTGATAATATGGAGAATACAGATATATACAAATTTACATCATCCGGAAGATTTATAGGAAAAGTTGAAAGTATTGTTCTTGACCATAAATCCATGTCACAAGCACACCGTTATGTATTGCTACATAGTGACATAATATCTGACTATCGCAGGTTAGTCTATCTACACATGGATAATACTAAATATTAGACACAGTCAAACTTATATTTGATTGTCATGCAGTGAATTTTTATCTGTACAACGACAAGCCAATCATTCCACTCATCCTAATCCAAGGATTGAACAAAGATGGTTGGTTGAGTTATTCCCTAATTGGCTTGCCAATCAGGTTAGTATATATAAGTCGTATAATAATTTTATATATTTTTAACATCGACTAAATGATCGATAATTGATATTATATTTTTTAGGTACCGGTACTGATGGAGAAAAATAGTTCAGCAGAATTAATTGCACTTGCCAGAGGTCCAAATTATATTGTGAACAAATATAATGGTTTTATTATAAATGGCTTTAAATTTCATACCAAGGAGCGCGAGAAACTTAGAAAAACTCAGAACAGTGGTGTTATGGTTGAAGCAGATGGAAAATCTTATTATGGTATACTTAAAGCTATTTTGGAGTTGGATTATTATGAAAATTTTAAAGTTGTATTATTTCGATGCGATTGGGTGGATATAAATACATCGAGGGGTTTGAAAAAGGACTCAAACGGATTCGTACTTGCCAATTTTTCAAGATTGATACATACGGGTGTGTTATTGAAGGATGATCCATTTATCTTTTCATCTCAAGCTCGACAAGTTTTTTATGTACAAGACTCGAAAGATAAAGAATGGGCTACTATTATTAAGACAAAACCCAGAGACTTGTATGACATGGGAAAAAGGGTGGAAGAAGAAGATGATGATACTTACACTTAGTGTATGCCTTATAATATTGTACTGGATGATCATATAAATGATACAACCATTTTGGTTAGGTTGGATTCCGAGGAAGGTACAACTGGTTGATTATGACAAGTAAGTAATTTGTAAGATGGTTTACAATTTTTGCATTGATGATTATGTTATCTTTTAAATTGTAATTCATTTCCGTTATAATTTGATTATAATGTTGACTGACTTGTTTTTAAATAATGCAGGTTAGGTACACCATGCCTCGAAGGAAGCGATTAGCAGATGTACAGATACAGTTTTCCCAGACCGAGGCTGGTACTTCTTCAGCACAATAGCCTGAGGGCAGTCGATCAGTTTCACATCGGTCTGATGGCAGTCCCTCTATTTCTGCACATCAGTCTCAGGATGACGTTATTCCCTCCGAGTCCGTACATCACGATCCTTCTATGGATCATCCTGATGACGAGCCTATCGTCGATGATATACAGATACAGGGTACATAATTTAATAATTCTATCTCATTTCAATTCATGCATATGCAATAGTTTTAATATACAATGTTCTATATTTTTTTTTTTTGTAGATGGATCCGGGAGACTCAGGCGTAGGAGAGGACCCACATTAGTCCGTGATGTGTGGCAGTTACCTGAGGGTGAGAGGATAGTGATAGAGTGCAACAAGCTAGGGCAGCCTATTAAGAAAGCTGCTAGCTTGTTGACTAGCTTTCTGGGGACAGTAGCACGCCGTGGTCAGCTATGTCCCCTGAATTATTCGAAGTGGAACGACATGCTTCCTGCATATAAAATAGAAATGCTACGAGTTGTGCAGGTAAAAAAATTAATATATTATTTTATATCTTAGGTTTTTAACAATTGAATTGCTTTTTTCATTTAATATTTATTTTATTGTTTAATTAAATTGTAGAGCAAGTTCGTTCTTCCTTCAGATTCATCTGATTTTGTGCTTAAGTCTCTTAATCACAAGTGGAAAGAATATAGGGCGAAGTTGAAGAGAGACTATAAGCTAGAGGGTAGGACAGAGGAGCAGGTTGTAGCTACCTGTCCTCCTGATGTTCACCCTCATCAGTGGATGGAGCTGGTGCACTATTGGTTCTCCGAGAGGGCACAGGTTGTGTAGCATCATCAAACACTTCGAAATTTATTAATTTTCACTTGTTATAATTATATTTATACAATATATAACATTGTTTTAATTTTATTTTGCAGACGTATTCTGATATTGGTAGAGCTGCATGAGCTGCTCAATCTGTTACTCACACAGCGGGGTCCAAGAGTTATGCACGGCTCAGGCATGAGTTTGTATGTTTCTCATCCCATAATACTAGTAGTATACTTTTAGTTTTAACATAATGTATCATCATGTATCATGCATGTGCCATGTATAATGGTATGGGGATATAAGATGTATTATTTTGAATTTTTTTGTAATATTTATTTTTTATATAGGCTGATCAGCAGGGGAGGGAGCCTGGTGAGGTGGAGTTCTATCGGATGACTCACGTTCACCAGGATGGTAGTTTTGTTCGGGACGAGTCCAGAGATTATATGTATTTTTTTATTTATGTTATATTATGATTTATATTTTTATTTTTATTAAGTATTAATATATGTATTTTTTGTCAAATATAGAATAGGGCTACCTCTATGATATCCGAGCATGCTGGCGAGGGTTCATCATCTACACAGAGCAGTCGCATCGAGGCCGAGGTATTCTCGGAGTTGATGGGACCAAAGCGTCCTGGACGAGTGAGGGGTTATGGGATTGGAGTTACCCCTACTCAGTTATCTGAGGTGCGTAGATATACTCGGGATACTAGAGAGAGTCATGATCAGTTACATGTTTGTCAGCTCCAGGAGGAGATAGCAGAGCTCCGACAGACACGTGATGCAGACAGAGCAGAGATGCAGACCATTAGGTCTCAGCTAGAGCATGTTACATCTGTGCTGCATATGTTCATGTCATCTCAGGTAAGTAATTATTTATTAATTTTGTATGTATCTAATAATTGAGAATATATATAATGTATGTATTATAATTCCTGATGTATATCTTGCAGGTTCCTGGTGCATCTGCGAGCCGCAGACCTGACGACGACCAGCCTCCCACGGATCAGTGATGTTAGATGGTTTTTTTATTATTTATGTATGTCTTTTTGTTTATTTGAACTTGGATTGATATGTTTATATATATATAAAATTTTTTTTATATTTGGTTTGTATTTGTGTTTGTGTATGTTGGATGTGATATGTGATACAAGTTTGAATATTTTTATTTGTTTGTGTATGTTGGATGTGATACAGGTTTGAATGTTTCTTTTTCGTAATGTATACAGGTTATGGGTTTGTATATATGGCTGTTTATTTTTTTTTTTAAAAAAAAAATCTACAACATCGCTAGGTTTGGATCTAGCGACGCTTTAAAGTGTTGCTAGGTTTGGTGTCTAGTGACGCTTTAAAGCGTCGCTAACTGGAGACACTTTAAAGCGTCGCTAGGTTTGGTGTTTAGCGACGCTTTAAAGCGTCGCTAACGGCGACGCTTTAAAGCATCGCTAGGCTTGGTGTCTAGCGACACTTTAAAGCGTCGCTAACTGGCGACGCTTTAAAGCATCGCTAGGTTTGGTGTCTAGCGACGTTTTAAAGCGTCTCTAACTGGTGACACTTTAAAGCATCGCAGGTTTCAGTTCTAGCGATGCTTTAAAGCATCGCTAAAACTGGAACTGGCGATGCTTTAAAGCGTCGTTAGGTTTGGTGTCTACCGATGCTTTAAAGCGTCAAGTGGCGAGTTCTAGCGACGCTTTAAAGCATCGCTAGACTAAACCCTAGCGACGCTTGGGAAAAGCGTCGCTAGATTTGGTGTCTAGCGATGCTTTAAAGCGTCGCTAAAAGCCGACGCTTTAAAGCGTCGCTAGAATTGCGACGCTTTTACCAAGCGTCGGTAAGTTGCGTCCCAACGCTTGCATAGGCGACACTTTAACGATGCTTTACAAAACGTCGGGAGATTATTTAGCGACGCTTATAAGCGTCGGTAAAAGTCAAAAAAAGCGTCGGTAAAGCCCAGATTCACTGTAGTGTTGCAACCGACTGATTTCGGTTGCAAATTTATATTTTCAATTATTAGCAACCGATTTTTCGGTTGCTAAAATTGTGTTTTTTTGTAGTTGAAGATCCAACATGAAATAAAGCACTGAAAAAGAAAAACATTCTCCTTGCTAAATGATACAACATTCATATGGTCATCTGCCTAGAGTCTTTCTGATTATTTGAAAGGAATTCTGAAAAACTCTGGCATTTCTTTCAATCCATAGACTCCAACTGGTTCTAGCTGAGATAGTATTCCATCATTCCATGCTCTTACACTGATGCTTTCTTTTTCTAACCCTCCATAGGTCCAGTGGATTTGCTGGGAGATCGTGAATTTCCATTTTTATGTCCAAAATATCTCCATGTTGCTCTAAATGTATTAAGAGATAATCAAAATAATTCACCATTTCCTCATGTCAAGATAGAGTGCATGCATTAGGATATGGCCAATTATGTTTCTTGATTATTCAACCGTCAATATCTTATTTTTCAGAGCAAGCCAATTGATTTTGAAAGATTTAAGTAGTAGTGGACACAACTACAAGGTGCTATAAAATTTAGAGCTTTCACATGTTTAGTCCAAAAAATCTTGTGTTTTGGGTGGTATTTATGGTGGAAGGAAAGGACTATTACACGTGGTGTTAGAGATGTTCTATATCAAAATTTTCTTATAAAGTTTATTTGGTTACCCTAAGTGGGGTTTTTTGAGTTTGAATCATTTTTTCTTCTTTTTAAAATAGGATAGATGAAAGTCCATCTAGATTTTTTTTTTCAATTTGAATTTGACCATTCCTGTGATTAAAGGTACTTTGTTTTAATTTTTCTTGTTGACATATAGTGTACAATTTTATGCCTTTACAAATTAATTTAATTCCTTGAATCTAGGAAACTATGGAAGTTAGGTTATTAGTTGCTAGTTGCTTGATTTTAAAGTTTTGTAGCATTTGCAGACAGACTCCGTAAATGTGAACCAGTATTATGACTTTCTTGTCGGTTCCTCCTTCATGTTGGACTAGCTAGAAATTTGAGCCTTAGGTAATTTGATGTCTGCCTGAGTCTATTAAAGCATCTTCGGTTTGATCAACCATGGCTTGAAGCTTCCTTGTAAAGGTTAATTCAATTAAGATTTAAGAATATCTAAAATTAAGTAGGATTTAAACAAAAGTTATCCATTTTCATTGCATTCTATTACAAGGATAGTTGATTTTAATTTAAAATCCACTTTGAATGATATTGTTGCAATTGAAGAGCTTTACATATGATCATAAAGCTTAAGGTGTTTCATGTTCACATCCTTTTAAATAGTAACGTTGATTTGTCCAAAATTTTTGTGTTAAGGAATACTATGTTATGATGCTGGAAATTGTCGGATTGCCAGGTATGCTAGAGATGGGATGTCAATGATTGTCCCTGCAAAGAGATGACCCGCTGGGGGTGGTCCCGGCAATCGCCTTCTGATACTTAAATTAATATTCTAGGTCACAGAGAATAAAGTGAGATGATGGGTAAGGGTCTGTTGGGATATCCCAATTCAGCTACGAACCGAACTCCAGTTTGACTGGCCGAGGCTCTTTTTCTCCGAACCACAGACTTCGGAGTAAGGAAAGGCCAGGCCAACTGCAGGCAACCCATGGCTTCTCGCCAAACTACGACATTCAAAGGATAGAACTTCGGACGACGTCTTCGGCCATGATCGAAGACCAAGTTTCTCATCGACTTCCGAAAACACGTTCTTCGGTCCTTGCTGAAGACACGATCTCTGGCCTCGGGACAAACACCAAGTCTTCGGCCCACACAAGGGGAAACCTGAAGAGGGGACCACGATCTGGCTGAAATAGGCAATTGTAACCAACGGTTACAATCGACACTCTCCATGCCACGATCATGGAACGCAACTCCAGCTACCACACCTCCGATCTGGCCGGAACCGCTTAATGACCACCCATGATTGCTAATCATGGGAGAAATCGACTTCCCATAATCACCGAAAAAAGAGTGGGCTGCAGGCCGGAGGCCTCCTTTTAAATGGTGGTAAGAAGAATGGGGGAGGTACGCAAACACTCACAGATACACCCATACTCTAAGAGCTTTTCTCTCATACTCTCGACACTCTTCCCCATTCTGTAGCTGGGATCCGTCACTGACTTAGGCATCAGAGTGTCCCCTGCCAGAACAACTCCGGCAAGGGACCTATTTTGCAGGTGAACCAGTGAGCGGTCCTGCGGCGCAGCAGCTCTGACCGGCCTATACAGGGACTCCTCGCCAACAGATTGGTGCATCAGGTAGGGGGCATTAACACTCTTTAAGCTCCCTCTTAGATAAGGGGAAGTAAGAAGTTCTTGATGGCAAGAGGAAAGACTCAGATAGCTTCTACAAGTCAAAGTCGTGCTCCATCCCAAGGGGGAGCACCCTCGGGGGAGAACGATGTCCCATCTCCCACAGTTGTTGTGGGACTACAGCAATTTGAAGCCCTTGTGAACCAGGTCACCAACCTCATAGCCATGGTTCAGGACTTCCAGAACAGAGCTTTTCCGATGGAAAATCTACTGGCTGCCTCCAGACATAGCTCTCGGTCCCGAAGGAAGAGAGCCCCACGGGAGGATCCAACACATCTCTCCTCCCATTCTCGGCCCTCTCCTGAAGGCCGAACTTCAAGATTGCCTAGGTGTGCCAATTTCCTGCAGAAAGGAAAAAGGCCTAGGCAAACTCCCTCACCCTCCTCCGAAGACTCCACCTCCATGGAGAGAGCGTCGAAGCATACTCCCAATTACGACGGGAGATTTAGAGCCATCGAGTCAGAGATGGCGAAGGCGCGAGAATAGCGAATGCGGGATCTAAAGGATCCCGATGATTTAATTGTGGGTGATCTATGCCCACCCTACTCCGATCGTATCATGGCCGAGGTTATTCCTCGGCACTTCAGGGTTTCCCAGATGGAATCCTACGACGGCACCTTCGATCCCCTCGACCACTTGGGCAGTTTCAAGGCCCATATGATGATCCAAGGAGCTTCGGATGTAATGTACTGCCTCGTATTCCCGGCTACCTTGAAGAAAGTTGCTCGGATGTGGTACTCGAGCCTGTGCCCAGGTACCATTGACTTTTTTTTCGAGTTAAAAAAATTATTTGTCTTGCATTTCAGGTCCTGCGCAAGACTCCACGAAACACGGACACACTATTCCTCCTTCACCAGAACGAAGGAGAGAAAGCCTACGAGACTACATCTCCAGGTTTAATGCGGCCACACTTGAGATCCCCGATCTCAACGAGCACGTGGTTATGTCTGCACTGAAGAAGGGGCTTCGTACCTCCAGGCTTACCTTTTCCCTGGACAAGAAGTTCCCTAAAAGCTATGCTGGGCTCCTGTCAAGGGCTCAGAAATATGCCGATGCTGAAGAGCAGGCGGCTAATCGATGACTGATCGAAGGAAAACCCCCTTCAAAAATGAAGAATAACAGGGGACAAGGTCCCCCAACTTCCAATAATAATGGCGGTTGATATACAGACCACAGAAGAAGTCCTCCCAGGCCTAGAGCATCGGGAGGAAGATTCGACTCCTACACCCCCCTCAACCTCCCTCGAGAGAAGATCCTCATGGAGATAAAGAAAGAAAATTATCTCCAACGGCCCCGTCCCATGAAGGCCTCCTCTTCCGTAATTAATAGGAACAAATACTACCGATTCCATCGGGACCACGGCCACAACACTGAGGTGTACATCCAGCTGAAGGATGCAATTGAGGATCTTATCAAAAGAGGGTATTTGGGACGATACATCTATCGCCAAGGAACTCGGTCGGAAGCTACTGTTCCCCAGCCACCTCCTGAAGAAGCCGAACTGCCAAACCAAAGGCCTATCAATGGAGGTGTAGGGATGATACACCGACCCACCAACTGGAGAAGGGATGAGGATGATGCCCCAAAGCGACTCAAGGACAACAATGCTATCCTCTTCTTCGACGATGACCTTGCGGGAGTTTGGCTCCCACATGATGATCCCCTTGTAATCTCGACTGTAGTGGCCAATTATGATGTACAATGAATCCTTGTTGATAATGGAAGTTCGACTGATATCTTGATTTACGATGCATTCTCTAAAATGTGTTTGCCTAAACATCAACTACGAAGATCCCCCATACCGCTCACCAGTTTTGGGGACAATCAAGTTCAAGCTAAGGGAGAGATAATGTTGCCTATGACCCTTGGCATTGAATCCCGACAAAAGACACTGCCGATCAACTTCACGGTGGTCTGCATCCCCTCAGCATACAACATCATTCTGGGGTGGCCTACCTTGAACAGGTTCCGAACCGTGATCTCCTCTCACTACCTCCTGGTATGCTTCCCTACCAGGAACGGTGTTGAAGAAGTTAGAGGAGACCAGAGGACAGCACGTCAGTGCCTGATGATCGAAGATAGGTATTCCAATCATTCAACAACTCCGGATTAGTTGGATCCGAGGGATGCAACCACAAGCCTTGGTGAACCCATGGAGAGGACTATCCCGGTACCTTTGATAAAGGAAGACCCCTTCAGAGTTGTATAGATCGGGAGTGCACTCGATGAGGAAACCAAAATGGAGTTGGTTCATTTCATCAGAAACAACGCCGACGTCTTTGCCTGGTCAGCTTAAGATATGTCGAGGATTCCCGCCGAAGTAATTACTCATCGGCTGGAAGTTACTCCTAGGTACAAGCCAGTGCGGCAGAAGAAAAGGAGCTTCGCTCTTGAAAGATAGCAAGCCATGGACGAAGAAGTCGGCAAGCTCCTTAAAGCAGGGTTCATCCGAAAGACCCACTACCCCGAGTGGTTGGCCAATGTGGTAATGGTGAAAAAAGTCAATGGCAAGTGGAGGATCTGCATCGATTATACAGACCTCAACAAGGCTTGCCCAAAAGATAGCTTCCCTCTCCCAAAGATTGATCAGCTGGTCGACGCCACTGCAGGTCACTAGTTGCTGAGCTTCATGGACGCTTTTTCTGGCTACAACTATATTAGAATGGATCCACAAGACGAGAAGAAGATGGCTTTTATCATTGATAAATGTCTCTACTGCTACAAGATGATGCCGTTCGGCCTCAAGAACGCCGGAGCAACATTTTAAAGGCTGATCAACAAGATATTCGAAAAGCAACTGGGAAGAAACATGGAGGCCTATGATGACGACATGATCGTCAAAAGCCTCCTCTAGAAAGATCACATCCACGACTTGGAAGAGTCGTTTAGTGCTCTACAGTGCTACCGCATGAATCTAAACCCGGCAAAGTACGCCTTCGGGGTCACTTCGGGTAAGTTCTTGGGCTTCCTTGTTACTAAACGAGGGACTGAGGCCAACCCTGAGAAGATTCAAGCTCTAAGAGATATGAGACATCCCTCCTGCAAGAAGGAAGTCCAGCAGTTAACAGGAAGAATTGCCTTCCTAAGCAGATTCATTTCTCGGTCAGCCGAGAAATGCCTCCCATTCTTCAAGGTACTCCAGCAGTCAAAGGGCTTTGAATGGTCTGAAGACTATCGCACTGCCTTCGAGGAGCAGAAGAAATACCTGGAGACCCCGTCATTGCTCTCCAAGCCACAAGAAGGCGAGGTCCTCTACCTATACCTCTCTGCTTCAGATGAAGCAATCAGTTCAGTTCTTGTCTGGGGAGATGACGGATCCCACAAGCCGATCTACTATATCAGCAAGGTCCTGCATGATGTCGAAACACGATATGCGATGATGCAGAAGCTGATCTACTCTCTGGTAATTACGGCGAAGCGACTACGACTGTACTTCCATGCCCACGCTATTGTGGTGCTAACCGGTCAACCTCTTAAGGCCATTCTCCGATCTCCGGACACTTCTGGAAGGATAGCCAAGTGGGTCGTAAAGTTAAGTGAGTTCAACATCAGTTTTTAGCCCCGATTGGCTATGAAGGCCCAGGTGCTCTCCGATTTCTTGGCGAGTGCACCTGGAAGTCCGAAGATGAAGTCTCGAAGGAGACGAAATCTGTCTGGGTGCTTCATGTGGACGGAGCTTCCAATGCTATTCGGTGCGGAGCTGGACTCATGCTGGCTGAACCTGATGGTCATCCTATAGAGTACGCACTCTGGTTCTCCTTCCATGCTTCTAACAATCAGGCCAAATACGAAGCCTTGCTCGCCGGCCTTCGGATTGCCAAGAATTTGAGAGTTCGGCAACTTCGAACCTTCTCAGACTCCCAGTTGGTTGTAAATCAAGTTAACGAAGAGTATACAGCTAAGGATTCAACCTTGGTGCAGTACCTTAAGAAGGTATGGGCTTTATCCTCCCAATTGGAACATTTTGAAATCATCCATGTTTCGCGATTAGAGAACTCCCAGGCGGATGCATTATCTCGACTAGCAACTATGGTACCAGAATCTCTTGGGTGCACCTTTGTTGAGCATCTTGAAATTCCAAGCATAGCCGAAGAGGCTGCGGAGGTGTGCTAGATCGATGCTGAACCATGCTGGATGGACTCCATCATCAAGTTTCTAAATGAGGGAGAGCTACCAGAGGACATGGTGGAGGCCAAGAAAATCTGCTAGATGGCATCTCAGTACGTCATCTTAGACGGAACCCTTTATAAGAGATCGTTATCTCAGCCATTGCTAAAATGCCTGGGATCGACAGATGCAGATTATGCTTTGAGAGAGGTCCACGAGGGTATATGTGGCGATCACTTGGGGGGCAGGTCTCTGGCATACAAGATCATTCGACAGGGGTACTACTGGCCCTCCATCCAGAAGGACTCGACTGATTTTGTACGAAAGTGCGACCAATGCCAGAGGTACTCCAATGTTTAAAGACAACCTGCGAGTCACCTGACCCAACTAGCAGCTCCATGGCCTGGTGCGGGCACCAGACTCAGAAGAAGACCTCAGGGCTCCATCTGGATCTCTGATTGACCTTGCCCGAAGAATTAGGATTTTCTGGTTTTATAATAAGGGTTGACTTGGTCAACTCAATTTTAGTTTGAGTCTGTATTTCCCTGTAATTTAAATTTTGTTGAGTCATGTTGACTCAGTACAAGTCCTAGTAGTGGTCTAGGTCTTCTCCAGGGTGCCACATTTTCTCCCAGGACCAAGCAAGTGGGCACCACACTCCCAGCCACATGCCAGAGTCCAAGGGGCACCACATCTCCATCCCAGTGTCTTGGTCTACACACCCAAGGGAGAAAGAATTTTTCTTGAAGCCAAAATCAAGGAGGCGCCCCATATATACCTTAAAAGGCCAAGCTAAAGGAGGAAAGAGGCATTTCTTGGGGAGCACTTCAAGGGGGCGCCCAATCCATGCCTAAAAAGACCAAAGCAAAGTTAGGAAGAGCCATGACTTGGGGAGAAATAAAAGGAGGTGTCCAAAAGAGTTGAGCCATGGAAGGAAAACAATTTTTCTTGAAGAGCAAGTCTAGGAGGCGCCACCTACTTACCATTTGGAGCCATCAATCAACACTTATGGAAGCTCTTGGCCGGCCATATGAGAGGAGATTGACTCTACAAACCTAATTTGAAGATCCATCCTATTAGCCCCACATGGGAAGATGTAAAATCCTGACCTCTTGTAAAGTCCTATAAAATAAACCCCTCTTGTAAGTTTTGAAAACATCTGATGAATGAATCCAATTTATGTGTGAGCAAACTTTGTGTTTCTCTCTTCCGCACTTGCATCCAGGTGTTGAGCTCTGTGAGGGAGTAAATCCGGGTTCCCCAGGAACCTTGAGGAGGTGTGAGATCTCCAACCCCAAAACCCTAGGTTAGCCACTTCACTTCCAAACCCTAGCCGCCCATCATCCTCTTCTTTCCACCAAACCCTAGCCTACCCCATCTCTCACGGCCACTCTCTCCAAGTCAAGGTCGACCACCAGCATCCAGGTCCAGTCTGGATACTTCAGATTCGAGCAATTCCCAGAGGAAGTCAGATCAGCCTCCAGGAGAATCCGGATTTCAGCAACATCAGCTTTCAAGTTCTTCTATCTGGTAAATCCTTCCTTGAGTATCTGGTTCCATAAATTATTCTTCTTCTTTCCCAGATCTTGAGTTCAGGAGAAGCCAACTCTACCAAAGGATCAGTATTGGAGGATCCATTGCGAAGATATCTGAATCCGGGGATCTAACAATCTGCTCAAGAGAGTCCTTCCACTAAACTCTGTGAAGATCACTGCCTAGTTTGTAACCCTTCTCTTCTCTTTACTTCTGTCCTGTTGAAACTTCAGAGCGAAACCCTAGGTCTGGGAGTTTCTCAACCCCCAGCGATCCTTTACTTCTGAACTACTCTGATAACCTAGTTTCTTTAAATTGTGCTTTCAATTATTACATAGTTTCTTTCAATTTAGTTTAACTTTTCTTTGAGTCAAAGCCGACTTCTGAAAATATAAAAAAATAAAAAAATAAAAAAGAATTAGTCTTAATTTACTTTCGCATCGCATCACCTCTTTTTTGTTCTGCATCATTTTTGGTATCAGAGCCCTGTTTAGGGTTTCTGACTTGCTTGCATGTTTTGAGTGTCTCTCTTTTTTACTTTGTCTGCTCGAAGTAGACTCTCCAGGATGTCCGGTCCTAGGAACGAAGCGAGGTGCAAACCTCCTCTTCCCATTCCACGGGGTGTTCCTAGGGCGTGTAGGGGATCCGCTGGGTTACAACTTCGTAGCAGGAATTGTAAACGGGGGAAGCATTCTGTTTTCAGTCTGTAACTGCCCTGTTGCAGGAATTGTTTCTCATTGCAAGTATCTCCAAATTGCGTGATTTTTATTTTGATGGAACTAGATAATTGAAACTATTTTACATAATTTTATTGTAATTTATTGGTTTCTGTAGAATTTCTGAGAGTTAAATTACAGCAACTCTATTTCTGTATTTCTGTAATTCAATTTTTTTTGAGTGATCATCTCCTAATTCATCTTAAGGGCAATTGAACATCTAATATAAGGGGAAGAGTTGATAACCTCTCCTTAGCCCAAAACCACCACCCATTCATTCGATCCTAAGCCTAATTTTAAAACTTATTAGACTTAATTTGCCCTAGTGGGCTAGGGATACCAACAAGTCGGGTCCAGCCTAGTGTTGAGTCAGTTTGTCTAGTTACTCTGTGTTTGCTTTGTACTCAGTGTCTAGAACGGTGGTTCAGGGACTACGTCCCGAAGGGCTTGTGTGCTAGTCCGCCTACCTGGCCAATCACTGATTGGTGTCTAGGATTGGCAATTAGGGACCTAACACTCCCCTTACACCTGCCTGGCTGAGTCCCGAGTTACTACAGGCTAGCTTGTCACTCTGATTGGGCATCTAGTTTGGGCTCTAGGTCTAGTTAGCCCGTAGTCGTTTCAGTCGAGTCTCATTTGGTGTGCTTGCTTGCATCATCATGTCCACCCGGAATGGAGTACCCTACCAACCTGGTCAAACCCAACCTGATTTAGAGGCCATGATTAGAACTCTTAACGAAAGTATGACCAAATTGAGTCAGGATATGACTGATACTGTTGCCCAGTTTAGGAATCCAGTCCGTGAGGATACCCAACTTAGGGATCGAGTCCAAGTACTTGAAGAACCTAGACATTAGAATTGTACTCCTGACCCAGATTTTAATGTGCCTCAACCTCACCCACACCAGGAGCCTAGGAGGACCTTATACCGTGATCCCGAGCATAACCCTAGGAGCCTATATCCATACTTGGTTGACTCAGAAAAGGGACCTGTTAGGAACACCGAACCTTATGCACCCACTTTTGATGGAAGACAAGAGACATATATTAAGTGGGAAGAACAAATGGATCGGTATTTTGAGTGCACTAATATATCGAAATTAGGACAAGTTAGGTTGGCCAAAACCTAGTTCACCAAACATGCTAGGTCGCATTGGTATGCTATTGAGCGTGAGTGTTATCTAAGAAAAGAGGAAATATATACTTGGAGAGATATGAGAAGTAAGTTGAGAGATAGGTACCTAGGTAGATCCTATGAGAAAAGACTTTTAGACCAATGGTACCAATTGCGACAAGGTAATAGGCCTGTGTCTAAATATATTGAGGACTTCCAGTGGTATGACATGAAATGCAATACCATTGAGACCGAAGCTCAGATCACATCGAGGTTTAGGGTTGGGTTACACCCAGACATTTATAGGAAGCTATGCCTTGAAAAGATCAATAAGTTAGACCGAGCCTACCAAGAAGCCCAAGACTATGAGTGGTCTTTAAGATATAACCAATCAAGTACTTTGGACTTAAAGCCAACCTCTACCAACTTGAGTCAAGTTCCGATTGATCTGACACCCGTAGTGAACCAGACTTTTGTTTGTCAATTCCCACTTGTGTCACCTCTTGACCAGAAGGATAACACTGAGAAGGAGTTAGGCATGGCCATCCCAAAATTAGTTGACCTGACCAGAGCCGTACTTAAAGAGGAATCAAAGGAGAATAGATTAGAACCTTTCAGTGAGATTGAGGATGAAATATATGAGCCTAACATAAGTTTGATAAATGAATATGAAGAAGAAGAATTTGAGGATATCTCTCTCGATAATTCAATTAACCAACTCCTACTGATGGGGTTATTAAGGGGACCCCTGCCACTCAAGGAATTCAGGAGCTAACCTTAAGAGAAGACCCTTTTGAGGAAGTTCAGGAAGAGAAAATTGCACCCAATGAGAGTTTAAGTGAGAATACCCCTGAACTCATTGAGACATCCAAAGAAGACACCCCTGAGTCAAATCTGGTAGAGAAGTGTGAAGAAGGAAGGGGTTCACAAGAATTGCCCATTGAGAAGGTCCAAGAACTAGAAAAAGACAGTAGCTTAGAAGACTTTCTAGATAAACATTCCAAAGACCTTCCTGATAACCTTCCACCTTCTAGGAGCACCCAGCCTACCCTAGAACTTGCACTTGTAGACCCTCCTAGAGAAAATCATGAGGTTTGGATGAGTGCACCTATAGAACAATGTCCTCATTTTAAGGTCGTCCTGAATAACCAAGGTATGTTTCTTGTTTCCTATAAGCCACCTCAAAACTCTGATTCTTATTTCCTACCCTTCCCTGAATCTTCTCATGTTTCTAGAGCTATGGGATTACACTTTACTGAGATTTCTAGGTTGCAAGACTCCTTAGAACCTATTAGGTTTGCCACCTACTTCTGGAAGACCTTATGGCACCTACTAGGCACCCATGATAAGTTCTCATGCTCTGCATGCCATCCTCCGACCCAAGGTCAAACCTAGAGAGCCTTAGTTTGTTAGGTTTAGACCTAGGGTTCCTTTGAATAAAGTCCATTCTTTAGGAATACGTTGTCAGTCGAGTTTAGGACATTGACTCAGATTTTGGTTTGATTGAGAGCACCAGGAGTTAGGATTTGTATTTTGTCCAGAGCTGAAATTACATTCAATGTTTCGATCAATAGGTCTATAGGCTAGAGTCCCTTTGAAATTGTTCATGGATACAAGCCTTACACACCACTTGATCTGATTTCACTATTAGCCCACACACACAAGTCTCTTGATGCACTTGCATAGCATGTAAAAGACTTGCATAAAGAAATTCATGCCAACATAAATTTAAGTAATGAAACTTATAAGAAGTTGGCTGATTCTCAAGGCGAGTCAAAACTTTTATTGAGGGAGACTATGTAATGATTAGGTTAAGGCCTGAACGGTTTCCTCCTAGAGCCGTTAGAAAGTTACATGCTAGAGGAGCTGGACCATTTAGAGTGGTGAAGAGAGTAGGATCCAATGCATATGTGCTCGAGTTGCCTTCAGAACTAGGCATTAGCTCCACTTTCAACATTACAGACCTAGTAGAGTATAGAGAGCCAGCTGTGATTCCCAGTGAGCCTTTTGAGCCTAATCCTGCTCTTAAGAGTGAACCCAACCCTGTGTGTCCACCAACAAACTGGCTTGTGAGGAAAGAGCAGATTGAAAAGATCCTGGATGATCAGGTTATCTCTACTCGTAATCGAGGATACCAAAGATACCTGGTCCGCTGGCAAGGAAGGCCAGATTCTGATGACTCTTGGATCTCCCGCGAAGAATTACAAGAATTGGACCCAGACCTCTTGGAGAGATACCAGAGCCAACTTGATCCATACTCGACAGGGTCGAGTTCCTCCCACCCCGGGAGAATTGGTGCGGGCACCAGACTCAGATGAAGACCTCAGGGCTCCATCTGGATTTCTGATTGACCTTGCCCGAAGAATTAGGGTTTTCTAGTTTTGTAATAAGGGTTGACTTGGTCAACTCAATTTTAGTTTGAGTCTGTATTTCCCTGCAATTTAAATTTTGTTGAGTCATGTTGACTCAGTACAAGTCCTAGTAGTGGTCTAGGTCTTCTCCAGGGTGCCACATTTTCTCCCAGGACCAAGCAAGTGGGCGCCACACTCCTAGCCACATGCCAGAGTCCAAGGGGCGCCACATCTCCATCCCAGTGTCTTGGTCCCCACACCCAAGGGAGCAAGAATTTTTCTTGAAGCCAAAATCAAGGAGGCGCCCCATATATACCTTAAAAGGCCAAGCTAAAGGAGGAAAGAGGCATTTCTTGGGGAGCATTTCAAGGGGGCGCCCAATCATGCCTAAAAAGACCAAAGCAAAGTTGGGAAGAGCTATGACTTGGGGAGAAAGAAAAGGAGGTGTCCAAAAGAGTTGAGCCATGGAAGGAAAAATTTTTTTCTTGAAGATCAAGTCTAGGAGGCGCCACCTACTTACCATTTGGAGCCATCAATCAACACTTATGGAAGCGCTTGGCAGGCCATATGAGAGGAGATTGATTCTACAAACCTAACTTGAAGATCCATCCTATTAGTCCCACATGGAAAGATGTAAAACCCTGACCTCTTGTAAAGTCCTATAAAATAAACCCCTCTTGTAAGTTTTGAAAACATCTGATGAATGAATCCAATTTATGTGTGAGCAAACTTTGTGTTTCTCTCTTCCGCACTTGCATCTAGGTGTTGAGCTCCATGAGGGAGTAAATCCGGGTTCCCCAGGAACCTTGAGGAGGTGTGAGATCTCCAACCCCAAAACCCTAGGTTAGCCACTTCACTTCCAAACCCTAGCCGCCCATCATCCTCTTCTTTCCACCAAACCCTAGCCTACCCCATCTCTCACGGCCACTCTCTCCAAGTCAAGGCCAACCACCAGCATCCAGGTCCAGTCTGGATACTTCATATTCAGAGCAATTCCCAGAGGAATTCAGATCAGCCTCCAGGAGAATCCGGATTTTAGCAACATCAGCTTTCAAGTTCTTCTATCTGGTAAATCCTTCCTTGAGTATCTGGTTCCATAAATTGTTCTTCTTCTTTCCCAGATCTTGAGTTCAGGAGAAGCCAACTCTGCCAAAGGATTAGTATTGGAGGATCCATTGCGAAGATATCTAAATTCGGGGATCCAACAATCTGCTCAAAAGATTCCTTCCACTAAACTCTATGAAGATCACTGCCTGGTCTATAACCCTTCTCTTCTCTTTACTTCTGTCCTGTTGAAAGTTCAGAGCGAAACCCTAGGTCTGGGAGTTTCTCAACCCCCAGCGATCCTTTACTTCTGAACTACTCTGATAACCTAGTTTCTTTAAATTGTTCTTTTAATTATTACATAGTTTTTTTCAATTTAGTTTAACTTTCCTTTGAGTCAAAGCCGACTTCTGAAAATATAAAAAATAAAAAATAAAAAACGAATTAGTCTTAATTTACTTCTGCATCGCATCACCTCTTTTTTGTTCTGCATCATGGCCTTTTGCCCAGTGGAGAATGGACATTCTTGGCCCATTCCCGCCGGCATCAGGGCAAAGGAAGTTTCTCCTTGTGGCCATCGACTACTTCACGAAGTGGGTAGAAGCCGAACCACTGGCCTAGATCATAGAAGGCAAGGTAAAAAATTTTGTAAAAAATTCCATCATATTCAGGTTCGGCATCCTACATGTCATTATCACAGACAACGGGAGATAGTTCGACAATCCGAAGTTCAAGGACTTCTGCGCTCGGTACCATATCCAACATCGGCTGACATCTGTTGCTCATCCACAGTCCAACAGAGAAGCCGAAGTCACTAACCGGACCATCCTCCATGGTCTAAAGACAAGGTTGAATGCTGCCAAAGGGCTTTGGGCCGAAGAACTGACCTCCATTCTCTAGGCATATCGAACTCCCCTGAGAGCGACCACTGACGAATCTCTGTTCAACCTGGCGTACGGTACCGAAGCTGTGCTACCTATTGAAGTCTCCCTGCAGTCCTTGAGAATTGACAACTATGAAGAGCCTGGAAACTCTGATCGTAGAAAGATTGATCTGGACCTGCTACCAAGCACCAGACTCCAGGCCCAGATAAGGATGGCGGCATACCAGCAAAAGGTCGCCAAATACTACATTCAAGGGTGAAAGAGCAAATTTTCTGCACAGGGGACATGGTATTGCGAAGGGCGGAAGTATCTAGGCCAACAGAACAGGGTAAACTCTCTCCCAATTGGGAGGGTCCGTATCAAGTCGAAGAGGTTATTCGACCGGGAGCATATTGACTCAAGACTTTGGATGGAAAAACTCTGTCTCGGCCATGAAATGTACAAAACCTTTGCAAATATTATCAATAAACAAGTTTTTAAATTTTCTGTGCAAAGTTGCTCAACCCTGCTCAACTCAAAATGGCTAGTTGCTTCGACTGAACGACAACAGCCTAAATGACCTGATCTAAAAAATCGGTCAACTACACAAAGGGGAGTCTGATCCACTCACCTTATCGGTATGCCCGACGAGCACAACGGATGGCCAAATCACCCTACGGTCTGAAAAATCAGCCAACTGTGCAAAGGGGAGTCAGATCCACTCACCGAGAAGATCAAAGGCGTAGGATGGTTTTCGTAACCTACCCTATGATAAATCCGAAGACGTACCGGGATGGGCCTGAACAGCATACCTTAATCACGATAGAAGTGCACAGGGGCGGTGTGAGCACCCTACCCTATGGAAAATCCGAAAACGTGCCTAAAAGGACCACTGTCATCCTTTCTGTCGACAACAGACATTCCAAGAACGGTCCAACTGACCTCACTTCTTCCCTATAGACCAAAAATGGTTTGTGGAATCTACATTCCAGACAAAACATGATACAGCATGTCACAAGAAATGCATGGGAAGAGTTAAAGAAAAGATACTTCATTTTTTTTATTTTTTATAAAAAAAAAGAAAGAAGAAACTCTCACAAGGAGAGAACAAAAAGAAAATACTGTCAAAAGAGAGACAAAAAAAAAGAGTAACATTGATAAAATGTGGGAAATTTTTAATAACCTCCCGCTGGGTTTTTCTCGTACCGGCGGGGGGAGATCTGGAGGGATGACAAAGGGCCCCCGGGGTTCCCGTTCGAACTAGAATCCAACCCCTCATCGGAGTCGGAATCAAATTCATATCTGGGAAAGGGAACGGATGGCTTGATGTTGTCCAGGCCCTTCAAGTTGTAAAACTTGAAGGCGAACCTACATTCCCGGAACCCCTGATGGAAGGAGTCCAGAGCCGCCTCGGTGACTTCCTCCTTGAAGGCAGCAGATGCCCTGAAATCCGAGATGGCATTCGCCGCCTCCCTCTTGGCCTCTTCTACCTCCATGGCTGCCACCGCGACCTGGGCCCGAGCCTCCCTCAGTTGGGCCTCCAACAGGCGGACCTTCTTCTCCAAACGGTCTACTAGAGGCTCCTCATCATTCCCCGGCTTGAAGTACTTCGAGCTCCTCTTCCTTTTTGGATCGACTGCCCATCTTTTTGCGGCTCGGCGGAGCTCATAAGTGCTAAACCTCATTTTTAATGGAAAGAAGGAGTCTACAAGAATGATGGTCCTCGACAACAGAAGGCAGGGTTCTATTTATGGACACCCTACACCCACGACCGACTGTGGGGAGGCATGCTCCACGTCCTTCCCCAGCAGCATCAGAAAGCACCATGTGTCTGGGCGACGCTTCGAGAACCAGAAGGTCACTCAGGGGTCATTCCCAGGACAACAACCGCCATCGCTTCGAATCCGGAGAAATTCTCATCGTGCGACGACAACATTAATGGCTTCATTTTAGAAAAAGGAGACCTGGCGGCATACAAGGCACAAGAAATCGCGACTGTACAAATATCGACATGCCACGTGGACAACAAAAATCACAATCAAACTTCCCTAATCACTGGTTGACGGGGAGTTGACGCCTGTTCGCCCCAACGAACAAATTTGACACCAAAAGGAAGGTGACACCGGCCTAACCAATCGTAGACGGTCTTCGACAATGGAGTTCTAATCTGTTACAGAGTTCATTTTCGTCAACTATCAACTAAATGGCCTTCAACCACGACTGTTCAACCAAGCAAAAAAAGAAAAGAACAGTAAAATCGGTTCAAGCTACATATGAAACATAACATTGCATATGCAAAGAAGGAAGAAGTCATTTCAAAATCTGGAAAAATTATCATACAAAATCCATTGACAATACAAAGGAGAAAGAGAAAAAATACATCCAAAATGACTCGAATCACTCAACATCGACAGGAGGAGACCCCACACCACATGACTGAAGCAACTTGTCAACTTGTGTAGAGAGGATCTCATCAATCTAGGCCGGGACCGGAGAACCTTCAGCCTGAACCTCCTCCTGAGCCAGGATCGGAGTTGGGGTCATCACTGGATTTTTGACTAAGGCAGTGGTCCCCTCACCCGGGCATGACACTTCTTCGGCCTCTACTATGGCTTCGGCCTCCTTCACTCCTTCTTCTTCTTCTTCGGCTATGTTGAAGGGAGGGATGCCGGAAAAATCAAGGTGAGGGAAGACCTCCTTTACCTTGGAAAGTCCATCATTAAAGCCATGCTGGTAGCCGTACAAGGATGCTTCATTCATCTCCTCTTGGAATCGTGAGGATATTTTGAAATCTGCTACAATATCGTCTACCTGCTTTCTCAAAGACACGAACTCTCTCTTAGCAACTTTGGACTCCAGAATCACCTCTTCGGCCCTCTTAGAAGCCTCCTCCATCGCCTTGGTCAAGTTTTCTATCTTCTCCTGATTCTCCCTGGCAGCTTGCACCAAGGAGTCGACTTGTTTCCTGCTCTTTCTCTACCCTGCCCCTTGCTCCGCCATTGTCAGATGGGCACTTTTCAGTTCGCCCTTTAGTTCACAAACTTCATTATTCACCTGGATGAGGCGGTCCTCCATAGACTGCCTCAACTCTTCAGTTACTTCTTTGGCAGCCCTGGCAGTATGAAGCTCCTCCTTGAGGCCATGGATGAGGCTGTTGACATTCCCCAGGCCCTACTCCATAAAGATGAGGTCGTAGACCAGCTACATCAAGAATGTGGGGTCATGGATCAAACAACTCTCAATACAAAGGGGACGGCAAGAGTCATACCTGTTGCAGGGCAGAGAAGGCAAAATCAGACATCCTAGGAAGGTTCCGATTCCGAAGAACTGCCAAGTCATTAGGCAGCAGCGTACCCTTCAACGCCTGCCTGGCTACGGCAGGGACCAGCAGTCCCCGCATAGGTGAAAGCTCCGAAGAGTTTGCTTAACAGCTTCTAGATGGGGAAGCCCCGCGAGCAGACTCTCCCTCGACTTGCCATGCTTTGCCCCTATCAACTACATGGGGGCAAAACGGTGGCACATCCACCGCCTGAGGCGGACTCCCCGTTGTATGAATCGGGGAGGTAGCCGCCAGTGGAGCATCGACTGGACAAGGTCTCGATGGGGCCCCTTCCACGGGTGCTGCATCTTCCCCTGAAGTTCCATGGGAAGATGAAGTGCTTCGGTCCCCTTCTGGGCCATCATTTCGAGCCTTCTTCCGAACCGCCGACCTGGTGAGAGGGGCCTGTGCTACCATCTTCTGCGAAGTCTGACGGAGCCAACTCACACCGGGCTTCATCCCGCCACCTAAAAACAAAGGAGTTCATTTCAATTGACTGAGCTATAACAAAATCGGGGATGGGGAGCAGAAATTCCGATCACTATACCTAGTGTAGGGAATTTGCTAATTCCCGCAAGATGGAGATTTCTCTCCCCCAATAATTTCCGGATAGGGGTAACTTCAGAATTGACCAAGAGATCGTAATCCAACTGATCGGCCACCAAGACCTTCTTCCCGTCATTGGCGGTTAGATGAGGCTTCTTCTACATAGTGTCAAAGCCCCATGGATCAAAAGACAATACAAATACAAAAATGGGTTTCCACCCGTGGATGGCGCTGGGCATGTCCTTGATGACCTTGCGGCCTGATCTAGGGCCTATCACCCACCATCCGTTGCTGTGGAAATCCCTCTTGAGAATGAAATGGGTCGTGAACAAATTGGTTCTAGGTTCTATGTTTGCGATGCTGCACATGACCAAGAATCCGCAGATATTCCGGATGCTGTTTGGGGTCAACTGTGCCGGCACCACTTGGTACAAGCGAAAGATCTTGATGAAAAAAGGTTGCAGGAGAAATCGAAGACCAGCTTTCAGATGATCTTTATACACAGCTAGACACCCAGGGGGAGGTTCGTTCACTCGTTCCTCGAGTGCAGGGAGGACGAAGGGGAACTCCTCGGGAATGCGATAGCGTTCCCAAAGAAGGGCCGCCTTACCCTGAGAAATTGAACTGGAAATCGACTCCGGACCTACTATGTCACCATCCCCCGAGGGCCCAACTTGTTTTCCCTGACTTTTTATGGTTTCTTCCATGATAAAAGAATGAAGCAAGGGGGCAGAAGGAAGATTCTACCTGCAGAATAGACTGGAGGTCCAGAACAAGAAAAGCTAGACGAAGGATGAGACGAGGTTGAAGAAGCCTCCTAGGCCAGACCCTCTCTCCTTCCCAAGAAGAAAACAGGGGTCTCTGAAGCCCTACCAGGTTGATTTGACCCAAGGTTACCCAGGGAGGTAACCCGCCTTCAGCTAACCACCAAGATAAGGCACATCCATCATCCAACGGACGGGGAAAAGCCACCATAACCATCCAAATCTCAAATAAAAGATTGGCTAAACCATCGTGCAATAAGAAAAAGAGAGGTGGTCCCTAGGTCGCCCGCTTTTTCATTTTTCCCCAATCTGGGAGTGATAGCTGTCCATCACCTGATTCCCAGATCAACCAGCAGTCATGATGGGCAGATCAATCAGAGATCTTATAATCATCCACTACACCATCTCCTAGAAGGAAAACGACAAAGCATCAGTACTCTCACTTTTCGAGACAAACCTCCGCTTCGAAAACTGAGACAACTATTGGGAAATCCTGGTTCAGCTAAGAACCAAACTCCGATTTGATTGGCCGAGGCCCTTTTTCTCCGAACCATGGATTTCGGAGCAAGGAAAGGCCAGGCCAACTGCAGGCAACCCATGGTTTCTCACTGGACTATGACATCCGAAGGACAGAACTTTGGACGACGTCTTCGGCCCTGACCGAAGACCAAGTTTCTCATCGACTTTCGAAGACATGCTCTTCTGTCCTTGCCGAAGACACGATCTCTGGCCCTTGGACAAACACCAAGTCTTCGACCCACGCAAGGAGAAACCTGAAGAGGGGACCACGATTTGGCCCAAATAGGTAATTGTAACCAATGATTACAATCGACACTCTTCATGCCATGATCATGGCACGCAACTCCAGCTGCCACGCCTCCGATTTGGCCGGAACCGCTCAATGACAACCCACGATTGCCAATTATGGGAGAAATTGACTCCCCATAATCACCAGAAAAAGAGCGGACTATAGGCCAGAGGCCTCCTTTTAAATGGTGGTAAGAAGAATGGGGGGTGTTGCCGATCTCGCTGCGGTGGCCTGTAGCTCGTGAGCTGGGCATCGGTTCTCGGACTCTTTCACCTCAAGATCTCCAAGCTTTCAGACCTGCAAAACAAAGTCAGAGACCCGGGCTGGGGTTTCCGGCGGGGGCACTCCGATGGTCAAGTTAGAGAGCGGCAAGATGGAACTGGCCTTCTAAGGTGGGTTCCCGAAGGATTCCCATGCTTAGAGGAGATGTAAATGAAAGAAGCATGGGGAAGAGGGGAGTTGAGACCCGGGTTCCTATGCTGGGTTCACCGAGCTCACATTTGAAGACTTCTTGGGGTCCCCGTATCGTTCTCTCGATGTTCTCTCCCCTTTTTTTACTTACCTTTCCATCCATTTTTACCGTCCCTTTTATACCACCGGACTGCCTTCAGCCTACGTCTCCTCTTGGGGGAATCCCTGAGATCTCTGGGTCTTCTCCTCTCCCTTCTCCTTCTAGTTCGGGAGTTATGTGGCTGGCCCGCCTCATCCACTGTGTGCCACGAGAGGGGGAAGACTGGTGAGACCTCGGGCCGAGTGTGGGAGCTCTCCTTTCGGGGCATTGACGATGGACTTCTAGCCATTTCAGGCCCCTGCCCGCAAGGATTTCATTCCTTGGTTGCGGTGCCCTATTTAATTGATGTAAACGTGGTTTTGCATATCACTGCAGGCCGTACTGGTGCCCCATACAGAGCACGGCGTGCGCCGGCTCTAGTGGCGACCTCACGACCCGTGTCTGTGCCTCCCCGAGGCTTTGCAGAGTAGGGCTGACTTCGACCGAGGCAGACCTGTTAGGGGGCACCACCTGGCGGTGGAGCAGGGGCTGCCAACTTTGGCCGAGGTGGATCCCTCCTGGGTGGACACCTGGTGGAGTGGCAGAGAGAGGCTTGACTTCGACCGAGGTGGGCCCATTTTGGGGTGCCACTTGGCGAGGGAGCAGGAGGCCGCTAGCTTCGACCGAGGTGGACCCCTCCTGGGTGGACACCTGGCGGAGTGGCAGAGAGGTGCTCGACTTCGATCGAGGTGGACCCGTCTTGGGGTGCTACCTGGCGAAGAAGCAGGGGGGCCTGGCTCGACCTCGACAGAGGTGGACCCATCTTGGGGTCCCACCTGGCGAGAGAGCAGGAGCCCTCCAACTTTGATTGAGGTGGACCCCTCCTGGGTGGACACCTGGTGGAGTGGCAGAGAGGTGCTCAACTTCGGCCGAGGTGGACCCGTCTTCGGGGTGCCACCTGGCGAAGGAGCAGGGATTTTGAAAGAAAAATTTGTGTGGCACCTGCGACTTCCAGCTGGATCTGATACATGTTCCACGTCAGCGATGTAGCCATTTCAGTTGCCTCCCATCCCCAGGTCCCATCGAAGCGTCGTGGCTTGGGACATGGGGATTTAATGCAGAGATGACGTGGAAAGGATGAAAATCCTGTGCCATGATTGCCACGATCGCTGCCGCCACTCCCGTTGCACCCGAAACCCTGCGAGAGGCTGCCATGTGTGCACATCTAATGAGCCATTAATGTACCGTTTCGAAACCAAGGCAGTTTTTCTCAAATCGAAGCATTGATGTCGAGCATGCTCCTACGTGGCAGTCATCTGATGGCTCGGAACGGAAAGAGGCGTACGACTGCTGTTGATTGAGTTTGAAAAGGAGGGGGACTTTCTGGAAACGAGGTCTCTCCACTTTCTCACATCTCGCTAGCGGTTGTAGTGGTCTCCCTTCATCTTCCAAGGTCGCCATTCCTTTGGTTCAAAACCTTCCGGTGAGTGCCTGCATCTCCTTTTCTCTTCTTCCACCTCCCAATCTTTGTGCTAGTTTTTCTTGCTTCTTCTTCCTTCATGGCGCGTTGCTGTCACATTTCTTCCAACCCGGATGAGGCTGGTCCTTCCCGGCCGAGGACTCCATCGTCTTCTTCCTTGGAGGGGGAAGAGATTCCGGACGAGGTCCGGAGGTAGCTCCAACCTGGGACCGTGACCATAGGTGTCCCTAGGGGTCCTAGGTCTTCCATGACCATAGGTGTCCCTAGGGGTCCTAGGTCTTCTCCCATAGTTTTCGCACATCCCATTTCTTCCCTTCCTCCTCCGGAAGCCTCTTCCTCCGGTCCCTCCGGTTATACCTCGACGATGACTGGAGACGATCTTTCTCGGATCCGAGATACCTATGGGATCCCAGATTCAATCCATCTTTCCCTCCCACGGCCTAGAGATCGAGTAACCTCTAGTGGCCCTGGGAGGGTCACCTTCTATGAGGACTTCCTCCTTAGGGGTCTTCGTTTTTCCCTTCATCCCTTTTTTCTTTCATTTCTCGGTCATTATCGTCTTGTCCCGGCCCAGTTGGCTCCTAATGCCATCAGAGTCATCTTCGCTTTCATCATCTTCTGCCACTTTCACGGGTTCGTTGCCCGTTTCTCCCTCTTCAAGGCTCTCTTCACCCTGAAGCATTACTCTATCAATGATGGCTGGTGGGGTACATTTCACCCTGGCCTTGGTGTGTTAGGTTCGACCTCCCTTCATCGATCAAGGATTAGAAGAACCGCATCTTTTTCGCCTCAGTCGAGGACGTCGACTGGGCTTGGAGTGAGCCGGACCGGTCTCCGAACCGGAATTCCCAGGTCAAGCCGGTGGATCGGGATGATTATGCACTGCTGCTGGTTGACGTGATCCCAGCTCTCGATGTTCTGCTCTCGAAGCAGAATTTATTCGAGGCAGGGATCAGTCCCATCCGGGAGCTGGGTGAGGGCCCCCGGATGTTCACCCTCTACCTTCATTTTCTGCTTTGCACTTCCTTTCTTTTATGCCGGCCTAACTGACCCCCCCTTTCTTTTTCTCAGGTATGAAGTTCTCCGTAGAAAGCTTGATGGAGGGCATCCTGGAGAGGGACGCTGCCGAAGGGACTGAGGATCCTCCAGCGAAGAGGACTCGCACTGAGGCGAGCTGGGGGCCTGCGCCCACCTCAGCCATCGTCGGTCCTGGGGCAACGGCTCATGCTCCCAGGTTGCCTCGAGTTCAGGAGCCCAACATCCCTGTCATCGACCTCGACAGGGTCGGGGGAGAGAGGACACCGGAACCCCCCCGGGTGATGCCTGCTCCTGCTGCTACACCGGTCATCTCCACGATGGCCACCAGGGTGGTGATAGCTCCATCGACAGCCGCACCGCCTAGCGAAGGGCGGCTGCCCAGCCCGCTGCGAATGACCTCATTCCATCGCCGAGCCTCACCAGCCGCTCCTCCATGATCTATGATCAAGGGCTCGCTGAGAGGGTGATGGAGTTTGCGAGCACCTCCCGGGACTGCCATCTGAGAGGTGGCCGAGACGACATTGAGGCGCTGCTCGGGATCCTCCCGCTACCTTTTACGGTACGTTCCGAGCTCCGGCCTTTTAAAGTTCCAGTTGGATCTTACTAACATCTTGTATCTTTTTCGATGCAGATCGAGATGGACGTTCTCTTACTGAGGAACTTCCTCGCCGGCTATGCCAAGAAGGATGCCGAGGAGGAGAAGCTTGGAAAACTCGCAACCGATGTCAAGGACCTCATGAAGAAGGGGGTCGAGCTACGAGCGAACAACCAGGCCCTCCGGGCGGACCTGGGCCATGCCGAGGGGCGCGTGAAGGAGCTTGAGACCTCTCTATCGGAGGAGAGGATCTCGAGCCAGCACTGCACGGAGGAAGACGCGGCAGAGCAGACTCGCTTTAGGGCTCAGTCCCGGTTGTTGGAGCACCGGGCCGAAGAGGTCCTCAAGGAGCTGAGCGCAGCCAAAGAGAAGAATTCTTACGTCAACGGGCTGCTGGAGGCATCCAAGCGGGAGGCACAGGAGGCCGTGCCGAAGTTCTGGGCCTTCGATGAGTACGTCATGGAGGTGCACGAGGCAGCCATAGACTCCTTTCTGAAGGGCTTCCAAGTATGCCGAAAAAAGGTGAGTTCCTTTTATCCCGAGCTCGACCTTAGCAGAGTCGTGCTGGGTGGCCGGAGGGAGGAGCCCACCGGAGGAGCCTCGACTACGGCAGGTGATGAGGTGGTGGCTCTCGATCAGCCTCCAGTCGACGGTGCCGATGGAGAGGGTGCCCCCCAGCCCGAGGAGGACGCGGCCGCACTGAAGTAGCCCCGCGGCTTCATTTCTTTTTCCTTGTCATGTTTTCCTTTTCTTTCTTTAGGGTCTTCCGGCCTGTCGGAGCCCCTTTTTGTAAGGAACTGATATCAATGAAAAATTCTTTTTTCCATCGACTTGTTCCGACGTGTTTGATTTCTTCTTCTTTTCTTCTTTCTTTTCTTTTCTTTTTTTTTTTTATGCATCTTCCGGACTGAACCCCGGTGCCAGCTACTGGGACTAAGTCCCGTAGTGCGTTCCGAGCTGAACTCCAGGATTGCGTGGGTGAATTGGATTCTGCTCCACCTTCCAGACCAAAGTCCGGGACTTCGTTTTGGAACCAGGTTCCTTGCAAACTTCCGGACTGAACCCCAGGGCCGTAGGCTAGATTTGAGCCTTGTGCGGCTTGCCGAGCTGTTCTCCAAGATTTTGTAGGACCGGGACCTAAGTCACTGCGACCTCTTCTGGACTGAACTTTGGGGCCGCATTTCGGAATTTAATTTCGTGCAACACTTCAGACTGAACTCCGGGATTTTTATGAGAGGGACCTCGTGCCTTCGTGGATCTTCCGCCGTGTCCATGCTCGCCGAACTTAGAGCTGGATGGCTTTTGTCCTACGAGACGAGAATAGGCATTTGATGAAAAAGATTTTATTTCTAAAGTCTGAGGGGTCTTACACTATTGGTAGTACATCCTCAAGTTTGAGGCATTCCAGGTCCGAGGGAACCGGGATCCGCCTAGCTCCTCCAGGTAGTACGCCCCGTGGGGGAGTGCCTCCACCACCCTGTAAGGGCCTTCCCAATTTGGGGAGAGCTTTATGCACTCCCGTGGCTAGGAAGCTTCAGCACGGCGTAGCACTAGGTCTCCCTGGCGGAAGGACTTCGGTCGCACCCTGGAGTTGTAGTATCTGGCCACTCATTGCCGGTAAGCCGCCATCCGAACTTGTCCCCTGTCCCTCATTTCTTTAAGGAGGTCCAGGTTCAGCATCATCCTGGCAGGGTTCTCCGCCTCATCATACTGTTCCACGCGCAGGGTTGGTAGGCCGAGCTCAACTGGGATAACCACTTCCGCCCCGAAGACAAGGTTGAATGGGGTCTCATTTGTAGCCATCCTTGGGATAGTGTGATATGCCCAAAGGATGCTCAGGAGCTCTTCTGCCCACCTCCCCTTGGCCTGGTCCAGTCTTGTCCGGAGGCCTTGCAAGATGGTCCTGTTTGTTACCTCGGCCTCTCTGTTTGTCTGAGGATGCGCCACTGAGGTGAAACGATGGTGGATGCCGAGGTCGTTGCAAAATTCCTCGAACTCCCGACAGTCGAACTGGCATCCGTTGTTGGTGATGATGGTGTGGGGTAAGCCGAAGCGGCAGACAATCGACTTCTAGAGGAACTTGGTGACGTTCGCCTCCGTGATCCGGGCCAAGGGTTCAGCCTCGACCCACTTCGTGAAGTAGTCGATAGCCACGATCAAGAATTTTCGTTGCTCAGACGCCGGAGGAAAAGGTCCTAGGAGGTCCATGCCCCATTGAGCGAACGACCATGGGGCGGAGAGCTGGGCGAGTGGGGCAGCGGGCTGATGTTGCACCACAGCGTGCCGCTGACACCGATCGCACCTTTTCACGAAGTCAGCTACATCTTCCTTCATTGTTTTCTAGAAATAACCTTGACGGAGGGCCTTATATACCAGCATCCTGCCCCCCACATGATTCCCACAGATGCCCTCGTGGATCTCCTGGAGCATGAGTACGGCTTTTGTGGGCCTCAGACACTTGAGAAGTGGGTAGGAGTAGGATCTCCGATACAGTAGCCCGTCCATCAATATGAACCGTGCGGCCTTCCTCTTAATGAGGCCAGCCACCATGAGGTCCTCTGGCAAGGTGCCGTTGGTGATGTACTCGATGTACTTGTCCATCCAGCTGGGCTCTTGGTTGACCTGCTGGACCTCCATGGGTGTCTCGTAGCTCGGGGCCTTGAGATGCTCGATGTAGGCACGGCCTAGTGATGAGTCCGGCAGGATTGCCAGGTAGGAGAGTGCATCTGCGCGAGCATTTTCCCCGCGAGGTATATGGGAGACGCTGAAGCGCCGAAATCCCGTCGCGCTCGTTCACACGAGCTCCAGGTACTTTGCCATTTGGGGGTCCCGCGCCTCGTACTCCCCCAAGACCTGCCTGGTCACCAGTTGTGAGTTGGTGAAGACCCTGAGGCAGGCCACGCCCAGCTCACGGGACACTCTTAGCCCCACGAGAAGTGCTTCGTACTCCGCCTGGTTATTAGTAGCGGCGAACTGGAAGCGGAGCGCACACTCGACAATGACCCCCTCGCTGTTGGCAAGGATGAGACCAGCTCCGCTCCCACCGGAGTTCGAGGCTCTGTCTACATGAAGGATCCAGACGTCCTCCTCTGGTCCTGGTTCCGGTTGCCGGTCTTGGGGTCTTTCTTCATGGCCGACCTCGACCTGTAGGTGATGTCGAACTCGATGAGCTTGAGCGCCCACTTCGCCAAGCACCCAGACGTGTCAGGTCGGCTTAGAACCACCTTCAGTGGTTGATCCGTTAGGACCGCAATGGGGTGCGCTTGGAAGTAAGGCCTGAGATGCTGGGCGGATACGATTAGCATAAAAATCAGTTTCTCGGACCGAGAATACCTGAGCTTCGCATCGCGGAGGAGTTTGCACATGTAGTACATCGGTCTCTGCGTTCCTTTGTCATCCGTTTGAACCAGGACCGAACTGACGGCTTCTGCTGTGATCGCCAGGTATAGGAGGAGCTCCTCTCCTTCCTCTGGCATGTAAAGTAGCGGCAGAGATGCCAGTGTCCTCTTCAGTTCATCAAATGCCTCCTAGCACTCCTTCGTCCAGGTAAAGTTGTTCATCTTCCTCAATGCCTTGAAGAAGGTCTGGCAGCGGTCAGCGGACCTTGAGATAAATTGATTCAGGGCGGCTATCCAGCCAGTGAGTCGCTGTACTTGCTTCTTGGAGGTGGGTTGCTCCATGTCCAGGATCGCCTGGACCTTCTCTGGGTTGGCCTCTATCCCTCTCTGGGTCAGTATGAACCCCAGGAACTTCCCTGCGGACACGCCGAAAGTGCACTTCGCCGGGTTCAACTTCATCTGGTGAAGCCGGAGGTTACTGAAGGTCTCCGCCAGGTCACCGACATGGTCCGACGTGGGCTTGCTCATCACTAGCATGTCATCCACGTACACCTGCATGTTGCGGCCAATCTGGTCTTTGAAGACCTTGTTGACCAGACATTGGTATGTGGCACCTGCGTTCTTGAGATCGAACGGCATCATTTTGTAGCAGTAGCTCCCATGGTCGGTGATGAAGGCGGTGTGCTCTTCGTCCTCTGGGTACATTCGGATCTGGTTGTACCCGGAGAAGGCATCCATAAAAGAGAGGAGGCGATGCCTTGAAGTAGTGTCCACGAGCTAGTCGATCTTTGGAAGAGGGAAATTGTCCTTTGGGCAGGCTCGGTTGAGGTCGGTGTAGTCCTCACAGATCCTCCACTTGCCGTTGCTCTTCTTCACCATGACCACTTCGCCAGCCAACTGGGATACTGTACCTCTTGTATAAAGCTAGCGGCGAGAAGCTTTTCTACTTCCTCGTTGATGGCCTTCTGTCTTTCCACGGCAAAGCTCCTCTTCTTCTGGCAGACTGGACGGCACCTCAGGTCAATCTTCAGTTGGTGGGTGATGACTTCTGAGGGGATACTAGGCATGTCTGCAGCAGACCAGGTGAACACATCAGCATTCACCCAGAGGAAGTCTAGCAAATGAGCTCGCTCTTCTTCCGAGAGCTGGGCTCCTATCTGCACTGTCTTCTGAGGGTCTGAGCCGAGGGGGAACGTCAACAAGCGCTCCACGAGCCCTCCCCTGGGATCTTGCTCTCTTAGGTCGAGGTCATCGACGTCGGAGCCGAGCTCAGCATTCCGGGCCCGTGGGACCGTCTGCAGACAATGCGGGATGGGTTGGGCCATCCCTCTCATCACTCCCGTCACAGAGGCGGTAGGGAACTGCACCAGCAACCTCTTAGTGAAAATGACAGTGTCCAGCTGATTGAGCTATGGACGGTCGAGGATAGCATTGTAAGGTGATGGGAGCCTGATGATGGTAAATGTCATCATGACCGTAGTCTACCGAGGTGGGGATCCGACGGTAACAGGGAGAGTGATCTCTCCTTCGACCCCCACAGAATCTCCGGTGAAGCCTACAAGAGGGGTGTGCACCAGCTTTAATTGATCATGAGACAAATTCATTCGAGAGAAAGCATCGTAAAATAATATGTCAGTAGAGCTCCCACTATCTACCATAATGCGATGTACAGGATGCTTCACGATGGTCATCTCAACCACCACTGCATCATTATTTACATTTTCATTTTTATTTTCCTTTTCAAAGGGGAGTATATTCTCTAGGTCTCCTGCCTCCCGGGCTCTCTTCATCGCATGCCTTATCCCCCAAGAGATCATGCCCACCGGCTTCTACGTTGGACGGTTGTCAATTGCAGGGACGGGGGGAAGGGCTGCGAGCGACTGACCCTCCGTCGGGGCTTCGTTCCTCACGAACTTATTGAGGTAGCCCCTCTTGATCAGCTCCTCGATCTCCCGCTTCAGATTGCGGCACTCCTCCGTGTCATGGCCATGCTCGTGGTGAAATTGACAATACTTTGTCTTGTCACGGAGGAGTGCCGCAATCTCCATGAGAATCTTCATTTTGGGAGCGAGAAGAGGGGTGAAGGTCCGCTCCAGGATAGCTCCATTCTTCAGCTTCGGGCCCGGACGGAAGTCCGCAGGTGGTCCAGGCCTCCGGGTCCCAGGGACATCCCTTGGAGCAGGCTTTTTCGAAGGCTTCCCGTCCAGCTCTCACCTGGTACAGTCAGCCTCCTCGGCCCGGATGTACTTGTGGACGCGGAGGAGGAGCTCGGAATATGTCTTGGGGGGCTTCTTGTCCAGGAAATATGTCAGATGGGATGTCTTGAGCCTGCGCTTCAATGCCAGCATGGCGATGGGCTCATCCAGGCTATAGATTTCCAAAGCGGCGATCTTGAAGCAGGTGACGTAGTCCCGCAACAGCTCCTGGTCTTGTTGGCAGATAGAGAAGAGGCTATCCACCTCCCTTGGCACCTTCCGGCAAGCATCGAAGTGTGCCACAAACTTTTCCTCTAGCTGATGAAAGGAGCAGATGGATTCCAGCTCGAGGCGGGTGAACTAAACTCAAGCAGCCTTCCGGAGAGTGGCTGGGAAGGCGATGCATAGAAGAACGTCCGTCGCTCCCTGGACCCTCTCGAGAGCCTTATAGTTCTCTAGGTGGTCCAAGGGATCGGTGGTCCCATCGTAGGGATCCACCTGAGGCATACGGAACCGATTCGGGATCGGTTCCTTTTGGATTTCCCGGGAGAAGGGTGGCTGGGCGTTGTAGCCCGCTGGATCGATCGGGGAGCTCTGCATGTCGGCAAAGTGGTGGGAGAACTCCGCCAACTTGCGCTCGTGCTCCTCCAAGTGCCTCTCGGCCTGGCACCTGATGGCCTCGTCGGTGGAATCTTCCACCGAGGCCGTTGGAGAAGAGGGTGCCGATCGGTCTCGACGAGGGGCCTTGCCCCGATGGCGCCTGCTGCACCGCACTGCTTCAGCATCATTGGCCGGGGATCGACTCTCGTGATCTGCTGAACCAGAGTGGCTCCTCTTTGCGAGAGTCTGGTGGCTCCCGCGGGGGTTGGAAACTGCCCGCGGATGGGAGGGCCTGCCTTGGGTAGAGCACAGGCTTCTGCGGGGGCCCACGGCTCGAGCCACGGGGGTCCCTGGCTGGGGCTGAGTGGCCAGGGAGCGCTGCTGGTGCTGTAGTTGCCGCACAGCAGTAGTCAAAGTTTGTAGCTGCTGAATGACAGCTGTGAAAGGAACGTCTACCGAGGATGGCTGAAGAGGAGGAGGTGGAGTAGGAAGTTCCCTCTCTGGGTTGTGCGGCCCTTGGGGGGAAGGAACCTCTCCTGCTCGGCTGGTGGATGCTTTACGCCCGCGCGTCACCATCATGGTCAGAGGATGCTTTCGCCCATGGAGAGCTTGCTTGTACAGGGGTCACTGTTATGCGCCCCCTTCCTAGCGCGCTAATCTGTTGCCGATCTCGCTGCGGTGGCCTGTAGCTCATGAGCTGGGCGCTGGTTCTCAGACTCTTTCACCTCAAGATCTCCAAGCTTCCGGACCTGCAAAACAAAGTCAGAGATTCGGGCCAGGGTTTTCGGCGGGGGCACTCCGACGGTCAAGTTAGAGAGCGGCAAGATGGAACAGGCCATCTAAGGCGGGTTCCCGAAGGATTCCCGTGCTTAGAGGAGATGTAAATGAAAGAAGCATGGGGAAGAGGGGAGTTGTGGCCCAGGTTCCTGTGCTGGGTTCACCGAGCTCACGTCTGAGGACTTCTTGGGGTTCCTGGATCGTTCTCTCGATGTTCTCTACCCTTTTTCCACTTACCTTTCCGTCCATTTTTACCATCCCTTTTATACCACCGGACCGCCTTCAGCCCATGTCTCCTCCTGGGGGGCTCTCTGAGATCTCTGGGTCTTCTCTTCTCCATTCTCCTTCGAGTCCGGGAGTTAAGTAGCCGGCCCGCCTCGTCTGCCGTGTGTCACGAGAGGGGAAAGATTGGTAAGACCTTGGGCTGAGCATGGGAGCTCTCCTTTCGGGGCGTTGATGATGGACTTCTAGCCGTTTCAGGCCCCTGCCCGCAAGGCTTTCATTCCTTGGTTGCGGGACCCTATTTAACTGATGTAAATGAGGTTTCGTATATTACTACAGGCCGTACTAGCACCCCGTACAGAGCGCGGCGTGCGCCGGCTCTAGTGATGACCTCGCGACCCGTGTCTCTACCTCCCCGAGACTTTGCAGAGTAGGGCTGACTTCGGCCGAGGTGGACCCGTCAGGGGGTGCCTCCTGGCGGTGGAGCAGGGGTTGCCAGCTTTGGCCGAGATGGATCCCTCCTAGGTGGACACGTGGCGGAGTGGCAGAGAGAGGCTCGACTTCGACCAAGGTGGGCCCGTTTTGGGGTGCCACCTGGAGAAGGAGCAGGAGGGCTTGGCTCTGAAAGGATTATGCCCTAAATGCCAATCGAAATATTATATTTCGTTGGGATTTTTCCTTTTCCATCCCAAAAATCAATGTATTAACATTATCATTCAATAAAGGCATTATTTTCATCATACGCTGTGTCTTAATTATTATATGATGAACTCCATAGATTAGGGCTATGGTTCTAGGGTTATGATGAGATCATACCAGTGAGACCTAAAGCCTTAAAACCCTAATCTAAAATATTCCTGGTCAATGGGACATTGAGTAGGGGATCAATATTTCTGGTAAAGATAAGCACTTCCTATGTATGAGGGTGACTGATCTCACAGTCACTTGTGTTTGACACTAATACTAGGATGTGGGTGCTCATTAGAGAATGAGTTCACTGAATAGATCCAGATTGAGATATCTAATGGAACCTTATCTATTTGTCAATAGATATTTCTCATAGTGGGAGTAGTGCATGTGGTCCTTTGACCTGAGACTGCCATGGTACCTTATATACATGAATCCACATTTTGGTTCACACTCAATCATAACACTGAGTTATGCATGAGGTGATACTGGATATGGTGGATTGTATATAAAGGTTATGAGTAGGTCAACAAGGAATTGATCAGCCCTAGTAAGAGGATATTGCATCCAGCCAATTTCGATCAAATGATGATTCGGGAAATCTTTGATCAAAGTATGAACATTAGAAGTAGTTTATAATAGTTCATTAATGAATCATCATTAAAAAGATTGAGCTAGGGATGAATATGAAATTGGATTTGACAAGGTATCCATATCCATAATCATATTCAGGATGCAAGTTGATCAAAGGACTGAATTGCCCGGTAACTCACCACTGAAGGGTATTTTGGTAATTCCACCAAAATTCCACATCTTCCGGGTAGACATGATACGTTGCTAGACGTCAATCTTGTCTTGTAGGGAAATGATTAAATTATGATAATTTAAATTAGTTAATTAGAATTAGATTCTAATTGACCAAGTCGAGCTAGCTTGAGTTGACCTAAATCGGCTTAGTTGAGATCTAACCGAATTAAGTCAAATAGCACTCGGACTTACTGCTGGCTAGATGTGGAACCCAATGGGTCACACACAAAAGAGAGTCGATGAGGGATTTAATTTAGAATTAAATCATGTTTGCAGGACAAACATACTAGCATGTGTTGCAGACCCAACTTCTATTCGAATTAGATTCGAATTTGGTTCTGAATTGGGCTTAATTGGGTTCTAATTGAACCTAATTAAGGTCTAATTTAAATTTTGGGATTTTGGGCTAACCCATGGCTGAACCCATTGATTAAAAATCAATTTAAACCCTTTTCCCAAGACTGCCCAAGCCATCTTTCCCACGCGCGCGCACCAAAGGAAGAGTCCACGCGCGTGGACTCCTCTTCACGCGCGTGGGGACTTCTTTTACCATGAAAACCAGATGGGAGGGGGCGGAAATCTTTTCTTTAGGCGTCTCATCTGGAGTCCCTTGGATCAAGATCAGATGGCCAGAAGAAATCCGTTGCTTTTCGGTCGCAACTCCGTCTCAGAACATCGTGACTTTTCTGAGGTTTCTTCCGAGGTTTTTCTTCATCGAAAAATCTTGAAATAAATCAGGAAATGTGTGAAAAATCTAAGGGGACGTGTGAGGATGGAAAGAACGTGATTCTTGGGATAGCAGAAGGTTGCGTTGTTTTTGAAAAGACACCCCTCTGATATCTATAAATAGGGTTGGGTTCTCGGGGGTTTTCATGTAAGATAATTCAGAGATCAGATTCTCTTTCTTCCTCTCCAGAATACTCCTTTCCCTTGTTTTTGTTGGGTATTATTTCCCTTACAGAGGTATCCTCTGTCGAAACTCTGACCCTAAACAAGAATAAGAGGAAGTTCTTGAACAGTAAAGGAGAGAAACAGGAAGGGTCTCTTTTCTTTCTTGAATTAAGACATTACTTGTCTTAATTTTTCTTCCACTTCAAAAAATAATTTTCTACAAGGATTGAAGTTGAGGAAATGATCAAGAAGAGGAAAGAAGGGAGAAAGGGAATTTTCAAGAAAGAAAATTCCAGCCTATAAGTCCAAGAATTGAATTCTTGAAAAAGAATTCAAGAAGAGGATCCAAGATCAAGAAGTTGTTGTCTTCATCTCTTCTCCGTGTGGATCACCATTGGAGGGTGAACATTTGGGCACCTGGTGGAGATTTACATTTTGGATATTGCGATACAGGTTAGTACTTACATATATATATATTTAAATCATGTATATGAATGATATATATTTTTAATTTTTTTTAAGGAGATATAGGGCTAAAGGGTTTGGTATAGATTTCATAAGATAAAAATTTTGAAATCTATATTTCAACCTTGGTCAACAAACCCAACAGGCTCGCCATCGGCAGAGGTGGACCCATCCTGGGGTGCCACCTGGCGAGGGAGCAGGAGGCTGCCAACTTCGGCCGAGGTGGACCCCTCCTGGTAGACACCTGGCGGAGTGGCAGAGAGGTGCTTGACTTCGGTCGAGGTGGACCCATCTTTGGGTGCCACCTGGCGAGGTAGCAGGAGGCCGCCAGCTTCGACCGAGGTGGACCCCTCATGGGTGGACACCTGGCGGAGTGGTAGAGAGGTGCTCGACTTCGACCGAGGTGGACCCGTCTTGTGGTGCCACCTGGCGAAGGAGCAGGGGGGCTTGGCTCGACCTCGGTAGAGGTGGACCCGTCTTGGGGTGCCACCTGATGAGGGAGTATGAGGCCGCCAGCTTCGACCGAGGTGGACCCCTCCTGGTTGGACACCTGGCGGAGTGGCAGAGAGGTGCTCAACTTCGGCCGAGGTGGACCCGTCTTGGGGTGCCACATGGCGAAGGAGCAGGGGGGCTTGGCTCAACCTTGGCAGAGGTGGACCCGTCTTGGGGTGCCACCTGGCGAGGGAGCAGGAGGCAGCCAGCTTCGACCGAGGTGGACCCCTCCTGGGTAGACACCTGGCAGAGTGGTAGAGTGGTGCTTGACTTCGGCTGAGGTGGACCCGTCTTGGTGTGCCACCTGGCGAAGGAGCAGGAGGGGCCTGGCTTGACCTCGGCAGACGTGGACCTGTCTTGGGGTGCCACCTGGCGAGGGAGCAGGAGGCCGCCAGCTTCGGCCGAGGTGGACCTCTCCCGGGTGGACACCTGACGGAGTGGCAGAGAGGTGCTCGACTTCGGCCGATGTGGACCCGTCTTGGGGTGTCTCATGGCGAAGGAGCAGGGGGGCTTGGCTCGACCTCGGCAGAGGTGGACCCGTCTTGGGGTGCCACCTGGCGAGGGAGCGGAGGCTGCCAGCTTCGACCGAGGTGGACCCCTCCTGGGTGGACACCTGGCGGAGTGGCAGAGTGGTGCTCGACTTCGGTCGAGGTGGACCCGTCTTGGGGTGCCACCTGGCAATGGAGCAGGGGGTGCCTGGCTCGACCTCGGCAAAGGAGGATCCGTCTTGGAGTGCCACCTGGCGAGGGAGCTTGAGGCCGCCAGCTTCGGTCGAGATGGATCTCTCCTAGGTGGACACTTGGCGGAGTGGCAGAGAGGTGCTCGACTTCGGCCGAGGTGGACCCGTCTTCGGGGTGCCACCTGGCGAAGGAGCAGGGATTTTGAAAGAAAAATTCATGTGGCACTTGTGACTTCCAGCTGGATCTGACACACGTTCCACGTTAGCGAGGTAGCCATATCAGGGGAAGGTACGCAAACACTCACAGATACACCCATACTCTAAGAACTTTTCTCTCATACTCTTGATATGCTTCTCCATTCTGTGGCTGGGTCCGTCACTGACTTAAACATCGGAATATCTCTTATCAAAATAACTTCGATAAGAAACCTATTTTGTAGATAAATCAGAAAGTAGTCTTACGACGCAGCAGCTCCGACGAGCCGATATAGAAACTCCACACCAACGGGGTCCATGCCTTGAGCTCTGAGGGTGTTCCCCTTTATATATGCGAATGCCGCAACACCCTTTATATATGCGAATGCTGAGGGCAACTTGGGTACACAAAAAGGATCTCAGTGGGTCGGTAAGGGAGGATTAGGCAGGAGATCTTGTCCACGCTTGTCTCAGGGTGAGATCATTCTGCCGGATCGGAATGTCCCTTCTTCGTTGAATGCTGTTTTTGTCTTATGTGCGCTAGTAGCCGCTTTCTTTATGGTGCCAGGAATTACATCTTGGAAATGGGCCATTCCTGCTTGATTTTGGGGATCTACATGGGATTTCAGGACCTATTTGTTAGCTTTAGGGTAGGCTCGAGGGCGAACGTTGGCAGACTATATTGATCCCAAAGGCTGAGGAATCTTATTGCTAGGTCAGATCACTTAAAACTATAGGATCTCGGAGGCCGAGCGTTTGATTGCCCCTACCCGATACCAAGGCTGAGGGTTTCGTCATGTCGAAATGTTTTGGGATATATTTTCATACAGGGATGATAATTTTTATTAATTCGATGAATATTCGATCCGATCTATTTTTGATGGGACAGATAAAATTTGATCCGCTTAATTTATAAACGGATATGGATTATATAAAAAAAACCCGACTCGGATTGAATCAGCTATGGATAGTAGTACGTTTCGATCCGAACCCGACCTGTTTATATATAAAAAAAATTATGTTTATAAAATATTTAAGTAAATTAGATATGGGACGGATATATCCGACCCGACCCGATTCGACCCGACCTATTTAGCTTTTAAATTAACTAAGTTTTATGAGATCGGGTATACCCGATCCGATCGGATCCATATGTGATTTTTTTATACCCGACCCGATCCGATTCGAGACAGATATGAGACGGGTATGAGATGGATAATTTTTTAATGGAACGGATATGGATTTTAGATAACCCGATTCAAGTCCGATCCGTTGCCATCGCTATTTCTATTTATTACAAAGATCGTTCTCCAGAAATTTTCACCCTTCATCGGCCTAAGAAACAGGAATTCTTATTAAATGATTGAATATTTTAATAGGGTTGCGAGAGCTTGATATGGCCGAAGGCTCCTTTTTAAGTCTTCGAATACAGGAAAGACCAAATCTATACTCCTCTAGGTTGGGGGTAATTTTAACTAGAGATTAATAACAAAGTCCTTGGTCACTATTAACCCTTGACTAGAGGATCAGGAGGAGTCCTTATTATGCTGAAGTTGGGATAGATCGAGGGTTTTTTAGTGCTGGAAGCTGGTTGCGCTGAGACCAATTAGCTCGGGCCTCTTTCATTATGATGGGGGTCATTTATGCTAAGGAAGTCGTCCGTGAATGGGGTGGCGAGGGCTCCTTGCTAGGATCAACGACCTATACTGGCTCCTTTCCAAATTTCTTGGGCTAAGATGGGGCTGGGTATCTCATCCAGGGTTTAGGGAATTCTATGCTAGAGTTCCAGCAGTGTCGGTGCTCTTATCTCATCCTGTTGGCATTCGTGAGTCACCGTGTTACTCAGGATTTCTGGATGCTGAGGGTGGGGCTTTGCCTCGCATCACTGTGTAGAATATATTAGAGAAACAAACTCTATTGAATCATATTTTGTTTATGCATCGGCATGATTCTTTTTGTATATGATAATATCTATAAAAAATAAAATAATTGTATTTATTGTTTTTGTTGGTACAAGTTGATGCCTGCATCTTCTCCTGGGCCGGGCTCAGTCGGCTACGCTGGAGCGCTCTTCTCCTGGTCGACCTGCAACAAAGTCTCCCACGCACCAGTGGTGCTCTGACGTGGACACTCCGATGCTTAAGTTAGCAGGAGCTTGAGAACAACAGAATGGAGAAATCAAAGAGAATGCAGTGTACGGAGAGGGGAGAGTGTACTTAGCTCAAAATGGGATCCCCCAGGTACCTTATATAGGTATAGAACAATCCAAAATCATTAGGGGGGAGAGGCCGATAAAGACCGATCTGCCTCTAGGAGAATCTGGAGAGTGGCCACGTGGTGCTCGGATGGGGCAGCATCGTGGGAGTAGTGGAGCAGTACCGCTGATGTGGCAGGATTCCGTTATTACAGAAAGAGGTTTCTGGAATTTTCTGGATCCTGAAGTGAGTCGGTCGGACTCCGACTGGGAGGGCCAATCAGTCGTCCGAAGAGGAGTGCCCGTTTAGACCACAGCGAGAGTGGGTCGGATGCCGACTAGGAGGGTCAGTTGGCCGTCCGAAGGAATATGCCCATCCAGACTTCAGCAGGAGCGGGCTGCAGGAGCGGATCGTTTGGACCTCTGCTCCTGTGGTTCGGACTTCTGAAGGAGAGCAGTGCACTGGGCCCCAGCAGGAGTGAGTCGTTCGGACCTCTACTACGGTGGGCCAGACTTTGACTGGGATATGTCCGTCGGAGCTTTAGAAGAGCGGATTGGTCAGACTGCAAAGAGGGGTCGGTCCAGTCTAGCGGTGGGCCGGTAGGGTATAACAGTTGCCCCCCTTGCCCTTGGCCTTTGAGCGGGTCTGCAGGCTCGAAGGACGAGGGCACTACTTGGCAATAAATGTGCCAGTCCTCAAGATGATGGCAAATCTGATTTGGCGTGCTGCGATCGCCCATCTTTTGCCTCGAATCTTCGCTCCTGGATAGGTGTCAACACCGTATCGGCGGTGACAGAAGAGGTAGTTATTACTGATACGGTGCATGATGGCTGCCGGTCCTGAAACGCATGCCCGTCAAGCTCCTAACGTGATGTGGGCCACGCGGCAATATCCGAGCAGTTGGCATGGTGTTCGGAGCGATCCATCCATTGTTGCTTCGACGGTCACGCGGATCGTGACCCGATACAATCCGGTGCGTCACATCAGGTTCTCGCCAAACTTAGGAGTCGCATCGTCTGTCATAGGATTGCGGCACTCGAGAGGCATTGGGAAGCCGCCCCCTAGCACCTATAAAAGGGAGGGATGAATGCCCAGAGGGGATTTTCTACTGCGCCTGGGTTTGGAGAGAGAGAGAGCTTCCTTCTTCTGCTGCTCTAGCTCCCTTAGGAAACCAAAAATTAGGTTAGTTCTGCATCTGTCTTCTTCCTCTTTTATAGCTTCCATTAGAATGGCCTCCGGTAGTCGGAGTTTGGCTCGTGGGAATAGGGAACCAGGCCCGTACAATATTCCTTTGACCATAACCCAGGAGAGGGTGGAGAGCCTTAGGGTTGTTTATAGTATCCCCTCTACCTTGCATCTAACCATCCCGAGCCATGAGGGGAGGGTAAATGGCCTACTGGCCTTAGGAGCCCTTCCTATATACGAAGACCATCTGAAAGCCAGCCTCCGATTTCCACTCCACAGCTTTTTTATCCAGATTTTGAACTTTCATAGAATTACGCCCTTCCAATTGACCCCGAATAGTATTCGGGCAATCTGCAGCTTCGTGGTCCTTTGTCGGGAGGCGGGCATCGAGCCGAGGCCGTCGTTATTTTTCAACTTCTTTCTTCTAAAATAGGACTTCTGAAGTTATGAATGGTGGGTATTCAGCCCCCGTCCTGGCCAGAAGATACTACGGGGCTTCCATTGGCCATTCATGGATGGAAGTCCCGATATTTTTTTGTAGATAGCTTAGAGCCGTGGGGCTTTGAACCGGCATGGAAAGGGCCCAGGCCGAATGCCACAAATGGAAGGAAGATATTGAGGGCCGATGAGGCCGACTTCCATAGGCTGAACGATGAGGACCCGGTGTTTATCGGCACCCTGCTCCATGAGGAGAGTCTCCAGCAGGGTGGGATCATCCAACACCGAACGCTGGGTAGGTCGAAGGCCATTGAGAGGATAATAGTCATTCTTTCCTTTGTCAGTTTTGACATCATTGCTGACCCTAACTTTATTTGCTGCCAAGTGAAAAAATGAAGTCAGATCGGGCGATTATTTTAGCATGATCGGTGAAGAGGAGGGCCGTCCGCATTTCTGAGCTGACTCCCAAGGAGTTGAAAAGGCAACGGGCAGTGGAGCCATCACCCAAAAGGCCGAAGAAGCAATGGACATAGGAGCCATCCATCACCGTAGTTTCGGTGGAGTCTGACGACAACGTGCCGCTGGCGGATCGCCGGAAGGCGATGGCACCAGAGCATTCATCATCCATCGGGCAGTCAGCCACCCGGACGAGAGAGGAACTCCCGGTGCCAACTGGGGTAGAGATGACTCCAATCTCTTTGCCAATCGGACTGATGGAGGAGATTTCCCCGATGGCTGGGGAAAAACAAGTAGCCGGAGGGTCGACGACCATCAAGGGGAAGGCCGACGAAGTCGACGACCATCAAGGGGAAGGCCGACGAAGTCGACGACGATGGAGAGTGCCAGAAGTGGCATGCTATTCACGATGCTGAGCAGGTCAAAGAGCAGCTCCAGAGGGCAGTTACCGATGTCGACCAGCGGTCAGTAAACGAGGCCACCAAAAGTTCTCTTCATCACCTACTCGGGGTAGGTTTCAGATTCGGGCCTCCGGTGGTGGGGACACCTGAGGCACCAGAATAAGACAGAGGCTTTTTCAACCCTCTGTAAATTGATCAATAATTTATGAGTCCATCTGTAATAAGGGCTTAGCTCATCTGAGTCCATTTTAGTTGTTATTTGAGTATTTTTAGTTGTTATTTCAGTTCTGTACTAGTCAGCTCATGTTGAGCTAGTTCAGTCCAATGCTAGTCAGCTCATGTTGAGCTAATTTTATTTTTTTGAGTCCTGTCCAAGCATACTGAAGACTCAGGACTATATCATACAAGTGAAGACCAAGTCTAACTAGATTGAAGACATGGAAGTATAGTACAAGTCCAACCCAGCTTGAAGATTTGAAGATCCCAGGAGGAAAATTCAGAAAACCCTGATTTCTTGCAGATGCCCTCCAGATGCCCAGATTCCCTTCCAGATGCCAAAGTATATTCATAGATAAGGGCATCCATGATTCCAGAGGTCCATCTGCATCCTAGGCCAAAGAAATCAAGCCCAGGTGCCAAGCCCAAGCCCCTAAGAAGCAAGATACCAGGGAATATTCCTGCTACCTGGCTACCAGGCCACCCCAGCTTCCAGAGGCCCAAACCCATGCACCCGAGCCCCTTTGGGCCGGCCTTTTGCTGCTCCTAGAAGACCAACACGCCCCCCTAGGCATCCTTGGAGTCTTGACCAAGTCAAGAAAATTTTTAGGGATTTTTCTACCTAATATTTCCTTATTTTCTAGCTAGGGTTTGAGAGGGAAAAGGATTCTTATGTAAAGACTTATGTACCCTTACTTGGAGCCCAAGGTTAAGGGTCTATTTAAGGGACCCTAGCCTCTTGTATGAGGAAAATTTTTGATGAATGAAAACCTTGAGTTCTTCTATTGAGTGGTGTGATACCCTGCTGTGTGCATAAAGGGGTTTGTGAGAGTTCTTCTTCCCGGTGTTTGCAATCATCTTCCTGCTGCCAACAAACCCTCCAGATCCCTGGACGCCCACTCCAAAAGAAGCCTTTCCTTGCTGTTTTTACTTTGTTTTCTTGTTCCTTTGTGAGCTTTCTAACCCCTAACAGGTCGTTTGTAGGTCCCTGAGTTCCTACGAATCCAACGACTCCAGCCAAGCCTCAATCGGATCACCGAGCAGAAAGCCGGGTATCCGCGGGTCTTTGGCTCGGTTTTCCAGGCCGCATCCGTCGAGGAACGAGAGACCCCTTCGCTGCGATCTTCACAGACGTTGTCAGGTACACCCCTCTACCTCCAGTAGTTTTATTGTAGGAGAACTTGCCCTAACCGAGGCTTCTCAGCCCCGGCGGTCCTTCTTTGCTACTTTTCTAGGTCCTAATCTGCATGCTGATCTTCAAAAATTCATACAAAATTCCCTACAAATAATCTTGATCTGAAATTTGGGAATTAATTACCTAACTCAATATGTAAAACATACAAAAAAAATTGCATGCATATTAGTTCCCCATCATTTGGTATCAGAGCTTAGATTAGGGCTTGTTTTCTACAATTCTTCAATCCGTATATACTCTGTTATTTTAATTATTTCTCCCTAATAAAAACTCAAAAATTATGAAATATTTTCTCCTGGATTTATCATAATTCACAGTAATTTTATAAATTTTTTCAGATTTTATTATGTCCTGTGAATTTTTTTCAAGCCGAAATAGGGCCTGCAAATTTTCGGCTCTATTTTTTTTAGCAAGACAAGTTTGGAAGTTTTAGGGTTTTGTTTGGGAGTTTTTACATATTTCTTAATTTTAGTATATTTCCAGTATATTAGGCCATGATTTGCAAGTTTTCTTCTATTTAAAAAAATACCAAAAAAAAAAAATACATATTCTCCAAAAATACCAAAAAAAAAAATCTAAACCCTAATTTGCATCCTCATCTGCCTGCCATCATTGCATAATTTACTTTTAAGGGCACTCTTGCTATATCAGATGGGGGGAGGATTTGATCACCTCTCCTTAGCCCAAAATCACATCCCTTGCATTCAGTCCCAAGCCTTAACCTAAAATTAATTAGACTTAATTTGCCCTAGTGGGCTAGGGACACCAACTGGTCGGGTCCGGGCTAGTGTTAGATCATTGTGTCAAGTTAACCTGTGTGTGCCTTGTGCTCAGTGTCTAGAACGGTGGTTTAGGGATTCAATCCCGAAGGGCTTGTGTGCTGGTCCGCCTACCTGGCCAATCTCTGATTGGTGTCTAAGATTGGCAATCAGGGACCTAACACTCCCCTTACACCTGCCTGGCTGAGTACAGGGTTACTATAGGCTAGTTTGCCACCCTGATTGAGCATCTAGTTTGGACTCTAGGTCTAGTCAGCTATAGTCGGTCTGATCGAGTCTTGTATGAGCACTAGATCAGGAGTTTCATATCACCCACCTCCTTCACAAATGTCTGAACCCATGGAAAACTTACAAGCCCAAATAAAAGCCCTAGCTGATCAAATGGCCCAGATGACTACCCAGTTAACTCAGTCTGGTACCCAAACCAACAATAGAATTGACCATCTTGCCAAAAGGTTTGACCAGTTAGGAGGCCGTGTAGGGACCATAGCAAGAACCCATGGGTCACAATCTGAGCCAGATCCTGAGTCCCCTCAACCTAGGAGAACCCCAAACCCTGATCTATACCATGAGGTCGAACCTAGGAGATCCCCTTATTCTGACCCGTACTACAATCCTCAACCTTGGAGGACCCCAAACCCTGATCCATACCAAGAGATTGAACCTAGGAGAGCCCCTCAGCCTGACCCATACAATAATACTGAACCTAGAAGAACCCCTTACCATGACCCTTATTATGATACTGAACCTAGAAAAACCCCTTATCGTGACCATTATTATGATACTGAACCCAGGAGAACCCAATACTCTGACCCATATAGGGAGTCCAATCCTAGGAGAACCCAATACTCTGACCCATATAGGGAGCCCAACCCTAGGAGAACCCAATACTCTGACCCATATAGGGAGCCCAACCCTAGGAGAACCCAATATTCTGACCCATATAGGGAGTCCAACCCTAGGAGAACCCAATATCCTGACCCATATAGGAAGCCCAACCTTTGGAGGACCCCATACCATGATCCATCCTTAGAACCTGATCATAGAGCTGACCCAAAACCCTATGACCCCAGATCCTATAATCCCATGACCCATAGATCTGCACCCTTGTCCTATGAGCCTAGAGAACCCATAACCCCTAAGTATCAACCTAGTACTAGTCATGCTTCTTCTAGTCAACTTGAACCCCATAGGATTAGTATCCCTAAATATGAACCCAATAGTGAGCCACTACCTCTTATACAACCTGAACCTACTAGGAGTAGTACCCATAATCAGATACCAGAACCTAACCAATTTCCTGCTAGCCGACCTTCTCCAACCATTCCTGAGATTTTCAAGGCTTACATTAACGCGGAAGTGTATGAAGCTGATGTGAGCCTAGTGGATGAGTATGAGGGAGAAGAGGAGACACCTTTAGTAGACCTAGAATTAGCTGACCCAGTAGATACCCAGGTAGAAACCAACCCAGAGCTAGTTGACCTTGACCACATCCAACCTAAAGCTATAATGGAAGAACAAATAGAGGAAGAGAACCTAGGTACTGCTGCTAGAGCCTTACCTGAGGAAACCATAGAGGAGAGCCAAATTACAGAGTCTAGTCCAAAAATACAAGAACCAGAAGAATTTATTAAGGACCTGGTCTCTTTGAATCAATACCTTCAAGATGAGTCCCCTCCTATAGTTCCCATTAAGGACCTCTTCCCCAAAATTGGCGACCCATCCTTCCATTATGCAAACCCTGTAGATATAGCTCAACCTCGTAAGGTTAACCTCATTAGTCTAGGATTAGTCCCTGACATGCCTTCTTATATCGAACTTTATCCAACTAACCTTGAACCTTTTTTCCTACCCTACCAAACTAATTCTGAACCAACTTCCTATTTTCTTCCCTTTCCTGACACCTCCAGCATTTCTAGGATTATTAGATTGCATTTAACAGAGATTAGCATACTGCATGCATTCATTACGCATGTTAGGTTTGCATTATACTTCTGGCATACCCTCTGGCATTTGCTTGGAGTCCATTGTAAATACTCTTGTGCACACCACACTAGGGTCAGACCTAGAGAGTCTATAGTCTCTTAGGTTTAGGCCCATAAAAGTCTAATAAATTTCCTTCGATAGGAATGCAAAGTCGAGTGTATTAGGTATTAGTTTGAGTCCTTTGCATCATCTTGTTAGGAGTCTGCATGTGCCTAACATGTTCACCACCCGCACTAATGTTAAACAAACTGGCTAATTCCCAAAGATGGATCAAAGAATTTGATGTAGTGGATTCTATCTTGGTTAGGCTTAGGCCTAAAAGAAGCTTCATGCTCGCAGAGCCAGACCTTTTAAAGTGATAGAGAAGGTTGGATCAAATGCCTAGGTGTTAGACTTGCCTTCGGATTTGGGCATTAGTTCTACCTTCAATATTATAGACCTGGTTGAGTATAGGGAACCGGCAGTGCTACCTAGTGAGGCCTTTGGACCTATTCCTTTTCATTGTGAGTGACCCTAACCTAGAGTGTCCACAAACAAATTTGGCCTGAGAGAGGAGAACGGATCGAGCGTATCCTGGACGATCAAGCCATCACGACCCAGGGCCATGACTATCAACGCTTCCTGGTCCGATGGCAAGGCCGGCCAGAGTCGGACGATTCATGGATTTCTCGAGAGGACTTGCAACGCCTCAACCCAGACCTTCTCGAGAGATATGTGAGCCAGTCTAACCTTCACTCGACAGGGTCGAGTTCCTCCCACCCCGGGAGAATTGGTGGGGACACCTGAGGCACCAGAATAAGACAGAGGCTTTTTCAACCCTCTGTAAATTGATCAATAATTTATGAGTCCATCTGTAATAAGGGCTTAGCTCATCTGAGTCCATTTTAGTTGTTATTTGAGTATTTTTAGTTGTTATTTCAGTTCTGTACTAGTCAGCTCATGTTGAGCTAGTTCAGTCCAATGCTAGTCAGCTCATGTTGAGCTAATTTTATTTTTTTGAGTCCTGTCCAAGCATACTGAAGACTCAGGACTATATCATACAAGTGAAGACCAAGTCTAACTAGATTGAAGACATGGAAGTATAGTACAAGTCCAACCCAGCTTGAAGATTTGAAGATCCCAGGAGGAAAATTCAGAAAACCCTGATTTCTTGCAGATGCCCTCCAGATGCCCAGATTCCCTTCCAGATGCCAAAGTATATTCATAGATAAGGGCATCCATGATTCCAGAGGTCCATCTGCATCCTAGGCCAAAGAAATCAAGCCCAGGTGCCAAGCCCAAGCCCCTAAGAAGCAAGATACCAGGGAATATTCCTGCTACCTGGCTACCAGGCCACCCCAGCTTCCAGAGGCCCAAACCCATGCACCCGAGCCCCTTTGGGCCGGCCTTTTGCTGCTCCTAGAAGACCAACACGCCCCCCTAGGCATCCTTGGAGTCTTGACCAAGTCAAGAAAATTTTTAGGGATTTTTCTACCTAATATTTCCTTATTTTCTAGCTAGGGTTTGAGAGGGAAAAGGATTCTTATGTAAAGACTTATGTACCCTTACTTGGAGCCCAAGGTTAAGGGTCTATTTAAGGGACCCTAGCCTCTTGTATGAGGAAAATTTTTGATGAATGAAAACCTTGAGTTCTTCTATTGAGTGGTGTGATACCCTGCTGTGTGCATAAAGGGGTTTGTGAGAGTTCTTCTTCCCGGTGTTTGCAATCATCTTCCTGCTGCCAACAAACCCTCCAGATCCCTGGACGCCCACTCCAAAAGAAGCCTTTCCTTGCTGTTTTTACTTTGTTTTCTTGTTCCTTTGTGAGCTTTCTAACCCCTAACAGGTCGTTTGTAGGTCCCTGAGTTCCTACGAATCCAACGACTCCAGCCAAGCCTCAATCGGATCACCGAGCAGAAAGCCGGGTATCCGCGGGTCTTTGGCTCGGTTTTCCAGGCCGCATCCGTCGAGGAACGAGAGACCCCTTCGCTGCGATCTTCACAGACGTTGTCAGGTACACCCCTCTACCTCCAGTAGTTTTATTGTAGGAGAACTTGCCCTAACCGAGGCTTCTCAGCCCCGGCGGTCCTTCTTTGCTACTTTTCTAGGTCCTAATCTGCATGCTGATCTTCAAAAATTCATACAAAATTCCCTACAAATAATCTTGATCTGAAATTTGGGAATTAATTACCTAACTCAATATGTAAAACATACAAAAAAAATTGCATGCATATTAGTTCCCCATCATCCGGCTTTTATTTTATTGTTCGTAAGTTTCTAATTATCTAGCTGTCGGTAGCTCCTTCAGGATACGCTGCCAATGGATGACAGCTTGGGCGAGTTGCTCGATCTGAAGGAGCACTTGACCAAGAGGGTGGAGGCAGTGGAGGCGGCGAGGGACACAGCGTGGGCGGTGCTGACAGCCGCCAGGGCGGAGCTTTCCATTCTACGGGCTACCGAAGAAGAACTGTCTGTCCTGCGGGCTGAGTCAGAGGTCCAAAAGAAGCAGATAGAAGACTCGCTGGCCTAGGAGGCTATCTGGGAGGCAAGGTTAAAAAGTAAGAAGCTGAAGGTGAAAGCACTGACCCGTCGGCTAGCCGAGGAGGAGGGGTGCCTGGCTGAATCCGAGAGGCGCTCACGGGGCCATCAGGCAGAGGTGGAGCGATATACGGGTCTGTTAAAGATGACCCAGGAGTTGATGAAGACAGCAGCTCAAACAGCTGTAAGGGAATACAAGGTCTCCGAGGACTTTAAAGAGGAAGTGAACGAGGCTAGCACCGTCGGCTTCAACTACGGGTATGAGGAGTGTCTTGGGAAAGTCAGCGCTGTATTTCCGAAATTTGATCTCTCTTTCCTTCAGCCGTCGAGGCCGGTGGAGGAGAAGAACGCAGAGGTGGCAGATCTGACCGTCGGCACGGCCAAGACCCCAACTGAAGTGGTTGCGGCGGAGGCTAGATCGGGCACCCAAACTGAGGCCGACACGGGGGTGGCAGGTATCTTCGCGGGCACTCCGGCCGAACTAGAAGGGGGTCGAAGTGGAAACTAAAGCCGAGGTGGAGGTGATAACTGATGTTACTTCAACGGGTCAAACCTAGATCGGTTGTAAAGGTATGATTTGCTCTTTTTGTACTAACCTTTATATATATAATAGGACCCTTTTTGGTGTGGACACCAGAAGCCGAAAGAAACTTCACTCCAACAAGGTTAGCCTTATCCCAATTTGGATCGAAGATAATTAGGTTACCTTGTATCCTTTAGTTCAAAAATATTTTATTTTCAAGAGTCATTTCCTTTTCAAGAGTCCTGTAATTAATTTTGAGTTTCAAATCAAGAGTGTTTATTGAGTCCTGTAATTACTTTTAAAATTTCATTTCCTGTAAGTCCATTTCAAGTTTTAAAGTCTAGGTCAGTCAAGTCAGTTCAGTTGAGTTAAGTCTAATTCAGTTGAGTTAAGTCTAATCAAGTCTTAAAGCCATGAAAGCCAGCAACAAGACTCAAATTCTAGACCCCAGAATTTGACCACATGAAGAAGAGAAGACACATCAACCAAGCAAGAGAAAAGGACCATCAACTAGGACCACTGGGTGCCACATGTCATTCTTATCCAAGTAGAAGACTACCTCACCATGCCACGTCATCAGGTGCCACTTCACCAGCCACCTCATCACCCTTTTGGCACCAACAAGGAAGATTCAAATTCAAGGAGGTTGGCCACATCCCTCCAAGTCCTCCACCAAATCCTCCAACCCCCCCACATCCCTCCAAACTCTCCACCAAATCCTCCAACCCCCCTTGTAATCCTCCTCGATTTGGGGAGTTTTTAAATTTCAAAAGCTAGCTTTGTGAGGCTATTAAAAGCCTTGGACGCCCATTGTAAAAGGGATTGATTTTGGGAATGAATGAAAATTGAAGTTGAATTTTGGAAGTAGAAGTTGTCTTGTGATTTTTTTTTTTTTTATGTGAAAGTTTCCCATCCTCTTCCTCCACGCCAAAGCCATTCTTTTCCCCTAGCACAGCATCTTCCAAGCTCACGTGAAGGCATTGGAGTCAGCCAGATCTTCTCAAATTTCTGTTCTTAGTTCATAAATTCTCCCATCCCTTCTATATGTTATTATCCTTCTTCCTTAACTTCGATCTTCATTGCAGGGTCCTTCGAAGTCTTTGAGTTGTGAACCGGGTTCACCTTGACAAAGAACCAACAAGCTGAAGCCCCAAGTCCAGGGTTTTGATCTCTGTTATCCAGGTTCTTCAGTTCTGAGCATTGGTAGTTTCAAAGTATGAATCAAAAGAAGGTTGGAAAGCTCATCAAGGTAAGTCCACAATCATTAGCCCCTATTGTCTAGATCTTCTTCCTTCTTAGTTTAGAATTGTGTCTAATCAAGTAAAAATCTCATTTCTTATAATCCTTAAGTCTTATTATGATGAGTACAATGCTAGTGTAATTAGGTTTCATTGCTCTACATACCCTAATCAAATCCTTAATCATATGCATGCCGCATCAAATTGGTATCAGAGCATATTTGCATTAGGGTAGAATAGTTTTCTTTAAATCCAAGCCCAGTCAAGTGTAGCCATGGACCAAAACTTAGGGAATTTGATCAAAGGCCTAAATGATCAAGTGGCCCAACTGACTAAGAGTTTAACTGAGCAATTGGCCCAAACAAATCAGAATGTGGCACAAACCAATCAAGACATGAATGAGCAGTTAGCCCACATCACTACTAGGTTGGATCAGTTAGAGGCTAGAACCCCAGAAAGCAATCATGAAGCCCAGACTGAGCCTGAGCCAAGTCTTGCACCTGAACTCGAGACCCCATTGAACCCTAGAAGGATTCCATATCAAAACCCTCTCTACGAAACAAACCCTAGGAGAGCTCCCCAAGATCAGTTTTATGATCCAATTCCTAGAGGACCCCACCCTGGTCAAACCATCGAGCCCAACCCAAGGAAATTCCATCATGAGCCTAACTATGAACCCAATGTCAGGAGACCAACCCCAATTCACTTTGATCAAGATGACCGAACCATGAAGAACATTAGGCTAGAAGCTCCCACCTTTGATGGAATTTTAGATCCAAAGATCTACATTGATTGGGAAGGTGAGATGGACCAGTATTTTGACTGGTTTGAGATGAGTGAAGAGCGCAAGTGTAAGTTTGCAAAGCTTAAACTTGTGCGCCAAGCTAGGTTATATTGGGGAAACATTGAGAGACTCACTAGACAGAGAGGTGATGTGCCCATAGTGACCTGGCGAGCTATGAAACTTAGGCTTAGGGAGAAATACCTTCCTATGTCCTACCACCAAAGACTCCTAGATCAATGGCAAAGACTTACTCAAGGAAATAGGAGTGTCGCAGAGTACATAGCGAAGTTTGACGAATTCGTTATGAGGTGCAATGTTGATGAATCTGAGTCGGTGACCTTGTCTAGATTTAGAGCCGGACTGAGGGAAGAAATTCAAAGAGAATTGTTCATGCGAGAGGTACATGACCTAGAATTGGCCTATCAAATAGCTAGGGATGCTGAGAGATTCCATAGAGGTCCAGTCTATCGTAGGCCCGAAGCCCCTAGGACTAGTGCACCTTATCAGCAGTCAGGATCCAATCAGCCTAGATTCAACCGACCCAATCCTAATGTGCCTGTGACCCGTAGAGATGACAAGGGAAAAACACCTGAGACCCAAAGAACTCCAAATGCATGTTTCAAGTGTAACAAAGTGGGTCACTATTCTAGCAACTGTCCTAATAGAGCCCTACACATAGGCGAAGTAGAAGAGGAAGCCGTAGAATCCCAAGGTGAATTTGAGGAGGAAGTATACCAGGCAGATGAGAACTTGGCTGAAGAGTATGAGGATGAGGAAGTCCTGGTAGATCAAGATCTATTAGGAGTGGTTAGGTGTATTCTCACCCAAGCTAAAACCCAAGAAGATTGGCGTAGGACTAGCATCCTACAGACATTCATTAAGATAGGTGAGAAAGTATGCAAAGTCATTTTAGATAGCGGTAGCTGTGTCAATGCCATATCCACCAACACAGTTAAAAACCTAGGATTGCCCACCGTACCCCATCCTAATCCCTATAAGGTATCCTGGATAGACTCAACCACGATTTCCATTAAGTCTAGGTGCCTAGTAACCATTCAGTTCCAATCTTACCTGGAGAAAGTATGGTGTGATGTACTTCCAATGGGAGTAAGTAGCATAATTTTAGGCCGACCATGGTTGTACGATCTTGACGTAACACTCTATGGTCGTTCTAATTCATGCTCGTTTACTCATAATGGAAAGAAGATTGTAATCCATTCTTCTCCACCTAAGAACCCCATTAAGAGAGGATCAAGCCAATTGAGTGATAAGAAAAAGGGGATAAACGTGATCACTGCTAGAGAAATGGAGAAAGAAATTAGCAATGGGTCACCTGTTTGGATTTTAACCATTAAGGATCATCAAGAACCTCTTTCAAAAGAACAACCTCAAGAAGTCAGTCAAGTGCTAGAGGAGTTCAAAGACGTGTTCCCCGATGACTTGCCCGACCAACTCCTACCTCTTAGGGATATACAACATGCGATAGACTTAGTCCCCGGAGCAACCCTACCGAACCTTCCCCATTATAGAATGAACCCTACCGAGCACCAAGAATTACAACGTCAAGTAGGAGAACTCCTAAAGAAAGGATTCATTAGGGAGAGTTTGAGTCCATGCGCAGTCCCAACCTTACTTACCCCTAAGAAAGATGGCACATGGAGAATGTGTGTTGATAGTCGTGCCATAAATAAAATCACGGTGAAGTATAGGTTTCCCATCCCCCGCTTGGATGATATGTTAGATATGATGGCCGGTGCAACTATATTTTCTAAGATTGACCTGAAGAGCGGCTATCACCAAGTTAGGATCAGACCAGGGGATGAATGGAAGACTGCCTTTAAAACTAAGGACGGGTTATTTGAATGGGTAGTCATGCCTTTTGGGTTATCAAACGCCCCTAGCACTTTTATGCGAATCATGAACCAAGTCCTACGAGCCTTTATTGGAAAATTTGTTGTCGTTTACTTTGACGACATACTTATCTATAGTAGGACTAGAGAAGATCATCAACAACATCTGAGGCAGGTATGTTTAGCACTTAGGAAAGATAACCTCTATGCCAATCTAAAGAAATGTGCTTTCATGACTACTAGAGTTATCTTCCTAGGATTTGTTGTGACCCCTGAAGGAGTATCCGCTGACCCTGAGAAGGTTAAGGCAATTGTAGAGTGGCCAACACCCAATAATATTCATGAAGTAAGAAGTTTTCATGGCCTCGCTACGTTTTATCGAAGATTTATTAGAGGGTTTAGCACCATAGTTGCTCCTATCACGGATTGTATTAGGAAGGGCCACTTTGAATGGACGAAGTCAGCTGATAAGGCCTTCCTTCACATCAAAGATAAGATGACCCAAGCACCAGTCTTAAGACTACCCGATTTTTCTAAGGTCTTTGAAGTAGCATGCGATGCTTCGGGAGTAGGTATTGGTGGAGTTCTGAGTCAAGAGAACCATCCCGTAGCATTCTTTAGTGAGAAATTGAATGAAGCCAGGAAAAAATACTCCACATATGATCGGGAGCTTTATGCGGTAGTGCAAGCATTAAGGTATTGGAGGCATTATCTCCTACCGCAAGAATTTGTTTTATTTTCAGACCATGAAGCCCTTAGGTTTTTGAGTTCCCAAAAGAAACTAAACCCTAGGCATGCCAAATGGGTAGAGTACATCCAATCCTATACGTTTGTCCTAAAGCATCAATCAGGAATCGATAATAAGGTAGCTGATGCCCTAAGTCGTAGAACGTTACTTTTAACTTCAGTCAGTACTGAAGTCATAGGTTTTGAAAGACTTAAGGAGCAGTACGAAACCTGTCCAGATTTTGATGAAATTTATCAGGTTTTGCGTCAAGGACCATCTAGTGATCATAGTGACTATACCCTTCTAGATGGTTATCTTTTTAGAGAGAATAGGCTTTGCATCCCAAGAACCTCCTTAAGAGATTTTTTAGTTTGGGAGATACATGCGGGAGGTTTGGCTGGCCACTTCGGACGAAACAAGACTATCTTGGCTGTTGAGGAACAATTTTACTAGCCAGGTCTTAAGAAACAAGTAGCAAACATTGTAGCCCGATGTAGGACATGTGCTGTTGCATAGCAACAAAAGAAGAATACCGGGCTATACACTCCATTACCTGTACCTGAGTGTCCATGGCAGGATCTAAGCATGGACTTTGTTCTAGGATTACCCAAGACCATTCGAAAACATGATTCAATCTTTGTGGTGGTCGACCGGTTTTCAAAAATGGCCCATTTCATACCTTGCACCCAAACTTCCGATGCCTCTAGGATAGCCAAACTCTTTCTTGATCAAGTAGTCAGACTCCACGGGTTACCAAAAACTATTGTTTCTGATAGGGATGTCCGCTTCACAAGTTACTTCTGGAAAACCCTTTGGCACCTATTAGGAACCAGACTGAAATTCTCCACTGCCTACCATCCCCAGACTGATGGACAAATCGAGGTTGTAAATAGAAGTCTAGGGAACTTGCTGAGATGCCTAGTGGGAGAAAGTCTAGGAAACTGGGATTTGTTATTGCCACGTGCTGAGTTCGCTTACAACAGTTCGGTCAATCGAACTACGGGCAAAAGTTCCTTTGAGATAGTCCATGGTTGCAAGCCTAGGAAGCCTTTAGATCTAATCCCACTACCTATTCACACACGAGTCTCTGAATCTGCTGAGTCTTTTGCACAGCATGTCACAAATCTACATAAAGAAATCAGTAATAAGATCAACCTGAGCAATGAAACTTACAAACACTTAGCTGACTCACATAAGAGGGCTAAAGAATTCTGTGAAGGGGATTATGCGATGATTAGGCTCAACCCTGAACGGTTTCCCCCTGGAACCATAAAGAAGCTGCATGCCCGCGGAGCGGGACCTTTTAAGATCTTAAAGAAAATAGGGCCTAATGCATATGTTTTGGAACTTCCACCTGATATGGGTATTAGTACAACCTTCAATGTTTCAGACCTAGTAGAATACAAAGAACCACTACTAATACCTAGTGAGCCTTTTGAGCCAGAAACTTTCATTGAGAGTGAACATATTTCCGAGTGTCCACCACCAACCTTACTTGAGCAGAGAGAGAGGATTGAGAGAATCCTGGATGACAAGATCATTACTACCAGGAATAAGGACTATCAGCGATACCTGGTTCAATGGCAAGGTCGACCTGAGTCCGACAACTCTTGGATTACTCGAGAGGACCTGCAAAGACTTAACCCAGACTTGTTCGAGCATTACCAGTGCAAAACTGAACCATACTCGACTGGGTCGAGTTCTGCCCACCCCAGGAGAATTGGTGTGGACACCAGAAGCCGAAAGAAACTTCACTCCAACAAGGTTAGCCTTATCCCAATTTGGATCGAAGATAATTAGGTTACCTTGTATCCTTTAGTTCAAAAATATTTTATTTTCAAGAGTCATTTCCTTTTCAAGAGTCCTGTAATTAATTTTGAGTTTCAAATCAAGAGTGTTTATTGAGTCCTGTAATTACTTTTAAAATTTCATTTCCTGTAAGTCCATTTCAAGTTTTAAAGTCTAGGTCAGTCAAGTCAGTTCAGTTGAGTTAAGTCTAATTCAGTTGAGTTAAGTCTAATCAAGTCTTAAAGCCATGAAAGCCAGCAACAAGACTCAAATTCTAGACCCCAGAATTTGACCACATGAAGAAGAGAAGACACATCAACCAAGCAAGAGAAAAGGACCATCAACTAGGACCACTGGGTGCCACATGTCATTCTTATCCAAGTAGAAGACTACCTCACCATGCCACGTCATTAGGTGCCACTTCACCAGCCACCTCATCACCCTTTTGGCACCAACAAGGAAGATTCAAATTCAAGGAGGTTGGCCACATCCCTCCAAGTCCTCCACCAAATCCTCCAACCCCCCCACATCCCTCCAAACTCTCCACCAAATCCTCCAACCCCCCTTGTAATCCTCCTCGATTTGGGGAGTTTTTAAATTTCAAAAGCTAGCTTTGTGAGGCTATTAAAAGCCTTGGACGCCCATTGTAAAAGGGATTGATTTTGGGAATGAATGAAAATTGAAGTTGAATTTTGGAAGTAGAAGTTGTCTTGTGATTTTTTTTTTTTTTATGTGAAAGTTTCCCATCCTCTTCCTCCACGCCAAAGCCATTCTTTTCCCCTAGCACAGCATCTTCCAAGCTCACGTGAAGGCATTGGAGTCAGCCAGATCTTCTCAAATTTCTGTTCTTAGTTCATAAATTCTCCCATCCCTTCTATATGTTATTATCCTTCTTCCTTAACTTCGATCTTCATTGCAGGGTCCTTCGAAGTCTTTGAGTTGTGAACCGGGTTCACCTTGACAAAGAACCAACAAGCTGAAGCCCCAAGTCCAGGGTTTTGATCTCTGTTATCCAGGTTCTTCAGTTCTGAGCATTGGTAGTTTCAAAGTATGAATCAAAAGAAGGTTGGAAAGCTCATCAAGGTAAGTCCACAATCATTAGCCCCTATTGTCTAGATCTTCTTCCTTCTTAGTTTAGAATTGTGTCTAATCAAGTAAAAATCTCATTTCTTATAATCCTTAAGTCTTATTATGATGAGTACAATGCTAGTGTAATTAGGTTTCATTGCTCTACATACCCTAATCAAATCCTTAATCATATGCATGCCGCATCAAATTGGTATCAGAGCATATTTGCATTAGGGTAGAATAGTTTTCTTTAAATCCAAGCCCAGTCAAGTGTAGCCATGGACCAAAACTTAGGGAATTTGATCAAAGGCCTAAATGATCAAGTGGCCCAACTGACTAAGAGTTTAACTGAGCAATTGGCCCAAACAAATCAGAATGTGGCACAAACCAACCAAGACATGAATGAGCAGTTAGCCCACATCACTACTAGGTTGGATCAGTTAGAGGCTAGAACCCCAGAAAGCAATCATGAAGCCCAGACTGAGCCTGAGCCAAGTCTTGCACCTGAACTCGAGACCCCATTGAACCCTAGAAGGATTCCATATCAAAACCCTCTCTACGAAACAAACCCTAGGAGAGCTCCCCAAGATCAGTTTTATGATCCAATTCCTAGAGGACCCCACCCTGGTCAAACCATCGAGCCCAACCCAAGGAAATTCCATCATGAGCCTAACTATGAACCCAATGTCAGGAGACCAACCCCAATTCACTTTGATCAAGATGACCGAACCATGAAGAACATTAGGCTAGAAGCTCCCACCTTTGATGGAATTTTAGATCCAAAGATCTACATTGATTGGGAAGGTGAGATGGACCAGTATTTTGACTGGTTTGAGATGAGTGAAGAGCGCAAGTGTAAGTTTGCAAAGCTTAAACTTGTGCGCCAAGCTAGGTTATATTGGGGAAACATTGAGAGACTCACTAGACAGAGAGGTGATGTGCCCATAGTGACCTGGCGAGCTATGAAACTTAGGCTTAGGGAGAAATACCTTCCTATGTCCTACCACCAAAGACTCCTAGATCAATGGCAAAGACTTACTCAAGGAAATAGGAGTGTCGCAGAGTACATAGCGAAGTTTGACGAATTCGTTATGAGGTGCAATGTTGATGAATCTGAGTCGGTGACCTTGTCTAGATTTAGAGCCGGACTGAGGGAAGAAATTCAAAGAGAATTGTTCATGCGAGAGGTACATGACCTAGAATTGGCCTATCAAATAGCTAGGGATGCTGAGAGATTCCATAGAGGTCCAGTCTATCGTAGGCCCGAAGCCCCTAGGACTAGTGCACCTTATCAGCAGTCAGGATCCAATCAGCCTAGATTCAACCGACCCAATCCTAATGTGCCTGTGACCCGTAGAGATGACAAGGGAAAAACACCTGAGACCCAAAGAACTCCAAATGCATGTTTCAAGTGTAACAAAGTGGGTCACTATTCTAGCAACTGTCCTAATAGAGCCCTACACATAGGCGAAGTAGAAGAGGAAGCCGTAGAATCCCAAGGTGAATTTGAGGAGGAAGTATACCAGGCAGATGAGAACTTGGCTGAAGAGTATGAGGATGAGGAAGTCCTGGTAGATCAAGATCTATTAGGAGTGGTTAGGTGTATTCTCACCCAAGCTAAAACCCAAGAAGATTGGCGTAGGACTAGCATCCTACAGACATTCATTAAGATAGGTGAGAAAGTATGCAAAGTCATTTTAGATAGCGGTAGCTGTGTCAATGCCATATCCACCAACACAGTTAAAAACCTAGGATTGCCCACCGTACCCCATCCTAATCCCTATAAGGTATCCTGGATAGACTCAACCACGATTTCCATTAAGTCTAGGTGCCTAGTAACCATTCAGTTCCAATCTTACCTGGAGAAAGTATGGTGTGATGTACTTCCAATGGGAGTAAGTAGCATAATTTTAGGCCGACCATGGTTGTACGATCTTGACGTAACACTCTATGGTCGTTCTAATTCATGCTCGTTTACTCATAATGGAAAGAAGATTGTAATCCATTCTTCTCCACCTAAGAACCCCATTAAGAGAGGATCAAGCCAATTGAGTGATAAGAAAAAGGGGATAAACGTGATCACTGCTAGAGAAATGGAGAAAGAAATTAGCAATGGGTCACCTGTTTGGATTTTAACCATTAAGGATCATCAAGAACCTCTTTCAAAAGAACAACCTCAAGAAGTCAGTCAAGTGCTAGAGGAGTTCAAAGACGTGTTCCCCGATGACTTGCCCGACCAACTCCTACCTCTTAGGGATATACAACATGCGATAGACTTAGTCCCCGGAGCAACCCTACCGAACCTTCCCCATTATAGAATGAACCCTACCGAGCACCAAGAATTACAACGTCAAGTAGGAGAACTCCTAAAGAAAGGATTCATTAGGGAGAGTTTGAGTCCATGCGCAGTCCCAACCTTACTTACCCCTAAGAAAGATGGCACATGGAGAATGTGTGTTGATAGTCGTGCCATAAATAAAATCACGGTGAAGTATAGGTTTCCCATCCCCCGCTTGGATGATATGTTAGATATGATGGCCGGTGCAACTATATTTTCTAAGATTGACCTGAAGAGCGGCTATCACCAAGTTAGGATCAGACCAGGGGATGAATGGAAGACTGCCTTTAAAACTAAGGACGGGTTATTTGAATGGGTAGTCATGCCTTTTGGGTTATCAAACGCCCCTAGCACTTTTATGCGAATCATGAACCAAGTCCTACGAGCCTTTATTGGAAAATTTGTTGTCGTTTACTTTGACGACATACTTATCTATAGTAGGACTAGAGAAGATCATCAACAACATCTGAGGCAGGTATGTTTAGCACTTAGGAAAGATAACCTCTATGCCAATCTAAAGAAATGTGCTTTCATGACTACTAGAGTTATCTTCCTAGGATTTGTTGTGACCCCTGAAGGAGTATCCGCTGACCCTGAGAAGGTTAAGGCAATTGTAGAGTGGCCAACACCCAATAATATTCATGAAGTAAGAAGTTTTCATGGCCTCGCTACGTTTTATCGAAGATTTATTAGAGGGTTTAGCACCATAGTTGCTCCTATCACGGATTGTATTAGGAAGGGCCACTTTGAATGGACGAAGTCAGCTGATAAGGCCTTCCTTCACATCAAAGATAAGATGACCCAAGCACCAGTCTTAAGACTACCCGATTTTTCTAAGGTCTTTGAAGTAGCATGCGATGCTTCGGGAGTAGGTATTGGTGGAGTTCTGAGTCAAGAGAACCATCCCGTAGCATTCTTTAGTGAGAAATTGAATGAAGCCAGGAAAAAATACTCCACATATGATCGGGAGCTTTATGCGGTAGTGCAAGCATTAAGGTATTGGAGGCATTATCTCCTACCGCAAGAATTTGTTTTATTTTCAGACCATGAAGCCCTTAGGTTTTTGAGTTCCCAAAAGAAACTAAACCCTAGGCATGCCAAATGGGTAGAGTACATCCAATCCTATACGTTTGTCCTAAAGCATCAATCAGGAATCGATAATAAGGTAGCTGATGCCCTAAGTCGTAGAACGTTACTTTTAACTTCAGTCAGTACTGAAGTCATAGGTTTTGAAAGACTTAAGGAGCAGTACGAAACCTGTCCAGATTTTGATGAAATTTATCAGGTTTTGCGTCAAGGACCATCTAGTGATCATAGTGACTATACCCTTCTAGATGGTTATCTTTTTAGAGAGAATAGGCTTTGCATCCCAAGAACCTCCTTAAGAGATTTTTTAGTTTGGGAGATACATGCGGGAGGTTTGGCTGGCCACTTCGGACGAAACAAGACTATCTTGGCTGTTGAGGAACAATTTTACTAGCCAGGTCTTAAGAAACAAGTAGCAAACATTGTAGCCCGATGTAGGACATGTGCTGTTGCATAGCAACAAAAGAAGAATACCGGGCTATACACTCCATTACCTGTACCTGAGTGTCCATGGCAGGATCTAAGCATGGACTTTGTTCTAGGATTACCCAAGACCATTCGAAAACATGATTCAATCTTTGTGGTGGTCGACCGGTTTTCAAAAATGGCCCATTTCATACCTTGCACCCAAACTTCCGATGCCTCTAGGATAGCCAAACTCTTTCTTGATCAAGTAGTCAGACTCCACGGGTTACCAAAAACTATTGTTTCTGATAGGGATGTCCGCTTCACAAGTTACTTCTGGAAAACCCTTTGGCACCTATTAGGAACCAGACTGAAATTCTCCACTGCCTACCATCCCCAGACTGATGGACAAATCGAGGTTGTAAATAGAAGTCTAGGGAACTTGCTGAGATGCCTAGTGGGAGAAAGTCTAGGAAACTGGGATTTGTTATTGCCACGTGCTGAGTTCGCTTACAACAGTTCGGTCAATCGAACTACGGGCAAAAGTTCCTTTGAGATAGTCCATGGTTGCAAGCCTAGGAAGCCTTTAGATCTAATCCCACTACCTATTCACACACGAGTCTCTGAATCTGCTGAGTCTTTTGCACAGCATGTCACAAATCTACATAAAGAAATCAGTAATAAGATCAACCTGAGCAATGAAACTTACAAACACTTAGCTGACTCACATAAGAGGGCTAAAGAATTCTGTGAAGGGGATTATGCGATGATTAGGCTCAACCCTGAACGGTTTCCCCCTGGAACCATAAAGAAGCTGCATGCCCGCGGAGCGGGACCTTTTAAGATCTTAAAGAAAATAAGGCCTAATGCATATGTTTTGGAACTTCCACCTGATATGGGTATTAGTACAACCTTCAATGTTTCAGACCTAGTAGAATACAAAGAACCACTACTAATACCTAGTGAGCCTTTTGAGCCAGAAACTTTCATTGAGAGTGAACATATTTCCGAGTGTCCACCACCAACCTTACTTGAGCAGAGAGAGAGGATTGAGAGAATCCTGGATGACAAGATCATTACTACCAGGAATAAGGACTATCAGCGATACCTGGTTCAATGGCAAGGTCGACCTGAGTCCGACAACTCTTGGATTACTCGAGAGGACCTGCAAAGACTTAACCCAGACTTGTTCGAGCATTACCAGTGCAAAACTGAACCATACTCGACTGGGTCGAGTTCTGCCCACCCCAGGAGAATTGGTGTGGACACCAGAAGCCGAAAGAAACTTCACTCCAACAAGGTTAGCCTTATCCCAATTTGGATCGAAGATAATTAGGTTACCTTGTATCCTTTAGTTCAAAAATATTTTATTTTCAAGAGTCATTTCCTTTTCAAGAGTCCTGTAATTAATTTTGAGTTTCAAATCAAGAGTGTTTATTGAGTCCTGTAATTACTTTTAAAATTTCATTTCCTGTAAGTCCATTTCAAGTTTTAAAGTCTAGGTCAGTCAAGTCAGTTCAGTTGAGTTAAGTCTAATTCAGTTGAGTTAAGTCTAATCAAGTCTTAAAGCCATGAAAGCCAGCAACAAGACTCAAATTCTAGACCCCAGAATTTGACCACATGAAGAAGAGAAGACACATCAACCAAGCAAGAGAAAAGGACCATCAACTAGGACCACTGGGTGCCACATGTCATTCTTATCCAAGTAGAAGACTACCTCACCATGCCACGTCATCAGGTGCCACTTCACCAGCCACCTCATCACCCTTTTGGCACCAACAAGGAAGATTCAAATTCAAGGAGGTTGGCCACATCCCTCCAAGTCCTCCACCAAATCCTCCAACCCCCCCACATCCCTCCAAACTCTCCACCAAATCCTCCAACCCCCCTTGTAATCCTCCTCGATTTGGGGAGTTTTTAAATTTCAAAAGCTAGCTTTGTGAGGCTATTAAAAGCCTTGGACGCCCATTGTAAAAGGGATTGATTTTGGGAATGAATGAAAATTGAAGTTGAATTTTGGAAGTAGAAGTTGTCTTGTGATTTTTTTTTTTTTTATGTGAAAGTTTCCCATCCTCTTCCTCCACGCCAAAGCCATTCTTTTCCCCTAGCACAGCATCTTCCAAGCTCATGTGAAGGCATTGGAGTCAGCCAGATCTTCTCAAATTTCTGTTCTTAGTTCATAAATTCTCCCATCCCTTCTATATGTTATTATCCTTCTTCCTTAACTTCGATCTTCATTGCAGGGTCCTTCGAAGTCTTTGAGTTGTGAACCGGGTTCACCTTGACAAAGAACCAACAAGCTGAAGCCCCAAGTCCAGGGTTTTGATCTCTGTTATCCAGGTTCTTCAGTTCTGAGCATTGGTAGTTTCAAAGTATGAATCAAAAGAAGGTTGGAAAGCTCATCAAGGTAAGTCCACAATCATTAGCCCCTATTGTCTAGATCTTCTTCCTTCTTAGTTTAGAATTGTGTCTAATCAAGTAAAAATCTCATTTCTTATAATCCTTAAGTCTTATTATGATGAGTACAATGCTAGTGTAATTAGGTTTCATTGCTCTACATACCCTAATCAAATCCTTAATCATATGCATGCCGCATCACTTTTGTCATATCTTCTTTGCATGTAGTTGGTCAGATTGATCGTAACTTCTCTCCTTTGAAAATATTTCCAAGTATCGCTATTCGGTTTGGTGGGAATGCAAGGAGTAGTTACCGAACAGTAGCCTGTTGCAGATTCTTAACTCAGAAATTTTTCAAAGTGTGGGTCCTTCGGCTTGAGGTAGGATGTCGGTTCGTTGGCTCGTCCAAATTCGAAAGCATCTTCCGGATGGCAGCTCGATCCAAACCAATATACTTGAGGAATTTCTCCCAAGTGTTAGTTCGTTGGCTCATTCGGACGAGAAGATGTTGAGGTGGCCACCAAACAATGGCTCAGGCCGAACCAAGATACCTTGGAATTTTTCCCAGGTTCTGATCGGAGTCGGACTTTCGGAGTTGGGCTGTATTAGTCAGTCTTTCGGAAGTGGGCTGCCTTAGAGCCTTTGCCGACCGGAGTCGATCTTTTGGAAGTGGGCTACCCTAGAGCCTTTGCCGATCAGAGTCGGTCTTTCAGAAGTGGGCTGCCCTAGAGCCTTTGCCGATCGGAGTCGGTCTTTCGGAAGTGGGCTGCCCTAGAGCCTTTACCGACTGGAGTCGATCTTTCGAAAGTGGGCTACCCTAGAGCCTTTACCGACCGGAGTCGGTCTTTTGAAAGTGGGCTGCCCTAGAGCCTTTGCCGACCGGAGTCGATCTTTTTGAGTTGCTTCATAGAAGAAGTTATAGACTTTATTGATAGTATTTGCGAAGATTATCTACATTCCATGGACGCGCTATCTGCCATCCGTCCAAATGCTCGAGTTGGTAGGTTCCGATTCGAATTACTTTAATGACTCGATAAGGGCCTTCCCAATTTGGGGAGAGTTTTTCTTACTCGGTCGGTCTTGAAATCTCAGACCTCCGTAAGACTAGATCTTCGACTCGGAAAGTTCGCGACTTGACCCGTGAGTTGTAATACTTTGCCATCTTCTAATGGTAGGTTACCATCTTTAAACTTGTTCGGAGTCTGGTTTCTTCAAGTAGGTCCAGGTCAGCCCTTCGCTGCTCGGAGTTAGTTGGCTCGGCACAGTGGTCAATCCGTAGGGATTGCAAATAGATCTCGATAGGGATGATAGCTTCACTTCCGTAAGTTAGGTTGAATGGAGTCTCCCCGGTAGCCATTCGGGCGGTTGTCTGCTAGGCCCAAAGCACTGAATGGAGTTCTTCTTCCCAAAGACCTCTGGCTTCATTCTGTCGGGTCTTCAGTCCATGTAGAATTATCCGATTGGTGACTTCGGCCTCTCCATTAGACTATGGATGGTCGACTGAGGTGAGGCGATGAGAGATGTGATATTGTTGAAAAAAGTCTCGAAATTTCGGGTTGTCGAACTGCCTTCCATTGTCGGTGATGATTGTTCGCGGGATGCTGAATCGGAAGATGATGTAGTTCTGGACAAAGTTTTCCACCTTGGCTTCGATGATCCGTGCAAGTGGTTCGGCCTCCACCCATTTGATGAAGTAATCAATGGCCACAATAAGAAATTTGCGTAGGCCGGATGCCGGAGGGAAGGGTCCCAGGATGTCCATCCCCCATTGCACGAACGACCAAGGTGCAGTGAGTGGGGTCAGTTGGCTGGCGGGCCTTCTCTGAATATTGGAATACCTCTGACATGCATCGCACCTTTAGACGAAATCTGATGCATCCTTCTGGATCGTGGCCAATAGTATCCCTATCGATTATCTTGTATGCCAGGATCTTCCTCCAAGGTGGTCATCGCAAATGCCTTCATGTACTTCTCTGAGTGCATAGTCCACATGGTCGGCCTCGAACACTTTAGCAGTGGCTATGAGAATGACCGCTTATAAAGGATGCCATCAAGGATGACGTACATAGAGGCCGTCCAGTGCACACGCTTGGCCTCGATCGGGTCTTTCGGGAGAGTCTCTTTGACCAGGAATGCAAGAATTGGTTCCATCCAAGAAGCCTCCTGTTCCATTTGGTGGACCTCGGTCGGCTCTTCCGTAACACTTGGGTGTTGTAGGTGCTCTACAAAGGTTCGATCGAAGGTGCTGGTGGCGGCCATGGCCAGTCTCGACAAAGCATCTGCCCGGAAGTTCTGCAGTCGGAGTATATGGAGAATTTCGAAGAATTTGAACCAAGATATGAGACTTTGTACCTTATTCAAGTATTTGGCCAGGTTGGCTCCCTTGCTTCGAATTCGTCCCTTACTTGGTTTACCACCAGCTATGAATCGGAGAAGGCCTTGATTCAGCCAATGCCCAGTTCATTGGCAATTCTTAGTCCCGCGAGAAGGGCTTCGTACTTCGCCTGGTTATTCGACACCTGAAATGAAAAATGCAATGCATACTCGAAGCTTTCTCCATCCGGGTCAACTAAGATTAGGCCAGCCCCACAGCCAGCAAGGTTGGATGCTCCATCAATGTGAAGGGTCCAGGCAGGTTTAGCTTTGTCGATGGGGTCGGCTCTAGGTGATTCAACCATTTAGGGGGATGTGTCCTGCTTCTAGGTGCACTCTACAATGAAATCAGCAAGTATCTGGGCCTTCAAAGCAGATCGAGATTGGAAAGAGATGTCGAACTCGCCAAGTTTGATGACCCATTTAGCATGTTGACTGGAGGTGTCCAGACTTTGAAGGATCACCTTAAGAGGTTGGTCGGTCATCACCACGATCGGATGCGCCTAAAAGTAGGGTCGGAGCCGCTTGGCCGCTACGACCAAAGAATAGACTAGCTTTTGCATTTTAGGGTACCTGGTCTCGGCATCATGAAGAACCTTACTGATATAGTAGACAGGTTTCTGCTGACCGTCTTCTCCTACTCGCATGAGGACGGAGCTAATCGCCTCGTCCGAGGCCGACAGGTAAAGATATAGGGGCTCCCCTTCCATTGGTTTGGCCAATAACAGAGGGCTCTTCAAGTATTCTTTCAATGCTTCGAAAGCTGATCGATACTCATCGGTCGAGTGGAAGCGGTCGGATCGGTGCAATGTCTTGAAAAATGGTAGGGACTTCTTGGCCGACCGGGAGATGAAATGGCTGAGAGACGCCATCCGACCTGTTAGCTCTTGCATCTGCTTCTTATTGGTCAGATGTCCCATTTCTATAACAGCTCTAATCTTGTCGGGTTGACTTCGATTCCCCTCTGTGTGACCAAGAAGTCGAGGAACTTGCCGGAAGTCATCCTAAACATACACTTGGCTGGATTCAGCTTCATCCGATGGCGCTTGAGTGCGTCAAAGGATTCCTGCAAGTCCTTGATATGGTCGGCCCCATGGAGGCTCTTGACTATCATATCATCTATATACACCTCCATGTTTCTCCTAAGTTGCCCTTCAAAGACCCGATTGATTAGCCTTTGAAAAGTGGCTTCGACGTTCTTCAAGCCGAAGGGCATCATCCTGTAATAGTATAGATCTTTATCGGTGACAAAGGCCATTTTCTCCTCGTCCTCCGGATGCATCTTGATTTGGTTGTAACCGAAGAAGGCATCCATGAAACTTATAAGCTGATGGCCGGCCATGGCATCCACCAACTGATCAATTTTTGGCAAAGGAAAGTTGTCCTTCAGACAGGCCTTGTTGAGGTCAGTGTAGTCCACGAAAATCCTCCACTTCCCATTAGCCTTTTTCACCATCACAACATTCGCTAACCATTCAGGGTAATGAACTCCCTTGATAAAACCAGCATCGGAGAGCTTCTTCACTTCTTCATCAATGGCCCTTTGCCTTTCGGTAGCAAAGCTTATCTTTTTCTGTCATACAGGCCTGCAGTTCGGATCCACCTTGAGCTGGTGGGTGATGACATCCGACGGTATACCCGGCATGTCCGACATCGACCAAGTAAAAACATCGGCATTACTCCTCAGGAAGTTGATCAGCTCTGACTTGACTCCCTCGCTGAGAGAGCTTCTGATTTGAAGGACTTTGGTAGGGTCATCCTCCCGAAGGGGGACGAACAGGATCCTTTCATCTGGCTGACCACGGTCGTCGGCTTCTGTCCTTGGGTCAAGCTGCTCAAGAGTAGGACGACCTTGCGACTGTTGGTCCAGAATAGTCAAGCACTGTCTAGCCATCCGACGGTCTCCCCTCATAACCCCGACTCCGTTCTTGGTCGGAAACTTCATCAACAGGTGGTAAGTGGATACAATTGCCCGGAACTTGTTGAGGGCCGGTCGACCCAAAATGGCGTTATATGCCAAGGTCGTACGGACGACCATAAAGTTGATGGGGAGAGTTTTCTGGAAAGGCTCCATCCTGATCTTTATGGGAAGAACTATTTCTCCCTCAACTCTGATGAAATTTCTCCTGAAACCAGTCAGTGGCACGGGAGATTCCTGCAGCATTGATCTAGACAGGCTCATTCTTACAAAAGCATCATACAGTAATATCTCTGTGGAACTTTCATTATCTATAAGTATCCTTTTTACATCGTAGTTGGCAATCACTGTTGATACGACTACATGATCATTTTCAAAGACATGGGACTCCAGGAGGTCTTCGTTGAAAAAAGTGATTACATTGGAATCCCTCGATCTCTTGATAATGTCTGGGTCATCCTCATATCTCCAGTCGGACTGCCAATGCAGCATGCTGACATCCCCACCAGTTGGCTGCTGGTTGGGAAGCTCCGCCTCCTCCGGAGGGTTTTTGATAGTTGAGGCTTCGGCCCGATCCTGGCGGGGTCGGATGTACTTGTGCAGATACCCTCTCTGGATGAGGTCTTCGATGGCATCCTTCAGCTACAGGCACTCTTCAGTGCTGTGCCCATGGTCCTTATGGAACCGACAGAATTTATCTCTGTTTCTGGATGCAGGGGGCCCCTCATCGGATGAGGCCTTTATAGAAAGGTCTCGTTCTCAATCTGCAAGAGGATCTTCTCCCTTGGAAGGGAGAGGGGAACATAGGTCTCGAACCTCCTGGAAAAGTCCTTCGGCTTCGGACTTTGGCATTGGGCCATCGGTTGCTGTCGTTGGGAGGTCGGACTTTGGGAACCTTGTCGCTCCACTTCTTGAGGGCTGGCCTCCCCTCCGCCTGGAGCCGGCTCACCGCTTGCTCCTCTGCTGAGGCATATTTCTGCGCCCTAGCCAGCAGCTCAGTGTAGCTTATCAGAAACTTCTTGTCCAAGGAGAAAGTGAGCCTGGATGAGCGGAGCCCTCTTTCGAAGGCCAACATAGCTACCACCTCGTTCAAACTTGGGACCTCCATGGTTGCTGAGTTGAAATGGACCATGTAGTCTCGGAGGGTCTCTCCCTCCTTTTGCGTTACGTGGAATAGGCAGTCGATGTTTCTCGGGGTCTGACTGCAGGTCCTGAAATGGGGGAGAAAAAGATTTTCGAGCTGAGGAAAAGAGTGGATCGTACTTGGGCGAATGGCGGAGAACCACATCCGGGTGGCCTTCTTAAGGGTGGCAGGGAAGGCGATGCAGTAGAGGGCGTCGAACATGCCTTGCACCATCTTGTGGGCCTTGTAGGTGCCCAGATGGTCCAGCGGGTTGGTGGTGCCATCATAAGGGTCCACCTGGGATATTTTGAAGTGGCGGGGAATCATCTCCGCCAGAATCTCCTCAGAGAAAGGCAGGCGGGAGTCGTATACCTGCCCTCCCTCGGCCTTCTGCCGATGAACAATCTCAGCGATGCGCTCTTCCATGCACAAAATCTTACTGGTGTAGTTCCTCGAGAGTTCGGCAAGAGGCCGAGCACCAGCGAGAACGGATTCAGCATAGGAGGGTGAAGCAGACCTCGCCCTCTTGTCATCGACGTGGGCTCCCAAGGATCTTCAAGGCTTCGGAACAACGTGGGAGAGAGGCGGAGGGACTTCCTGAGGTCGGCTTCCCTCGGTGCCCGGTGGATGGTTAGTGTAGGATGCAGTAGGCGACTGCTACCGGTTGTCGGTCGCCTCCTGGAAACGCTGAACCTTAGCGGTGAGCGTGTTGATCCAGTTCAGCAGCATCTGGAATTGCTGCAGTCTCAGAGTAATGGTGGGCTCGGTGACAGCAACGATGGCAGAGTCATTTTCCCTGGGAGGTCCCTCGGACCCGGATGGGGAATGACCTCTTCTAACGGAGGTGTTTTGAGTTCTCCCCTTCACCATCGCCCGACCTCTCTGGTTGATTCCTCCTTTTAGAGTAGAAGAGCAGCCAGCACCCCTTCCTCTAGCGCCAATCTATTGCTACGTCTTCTCCTAGGCTAGGCTCAGTCGGCTATGCTGGAGCCCTCTTCTCCCGGTTGACCTGTAATAAAGTCCCCCAAGCACCGGTGGTGCTCTGGTGGGGGACACTCCGATGCTTAAGTTAGCAGGAGCTTGAGAGCAACAAAATGAAGGAATCGAAGAGAATGCAGCGTAGGGAGATGGGAGAGTGTACTTAGCTCAAAACGGGATCCCCTAGGTACCTTATATAGGTATGGAACACTCCAAAATCTGTTAGGGGGGAGAGGTCGATAAAGACCGATCTGCCTCTAGGAGAATCTGGAGAGTGGCTACGTGGTGCCCGGTTGGGGTAGCATCGTGGGAGTAGTGGAGCAGTATCGCTGATGTGGCAGGATTCTGTTGTAACAGAAAGAAGTTTCTGGAATTCTCTGGGTCCTGAAGTGAGTCGATTGAACGCCAACTGGGAGGGCCAGTCGGTCGTCTGAAGAGGAGTGCCCGTTCAGACCTCAGCAAGAGTGGATCGGATGCCGACTGGGAGGGTCAGTTGGTCGTCCGAAGGAAAGTGCCCGTCCAGACTTCAGTAGGAGCGGGCTGCAGTAGCGGATCATTCGGACCTCTAGCCCTGTGGTTCGGACTTCTGAAGGAGAGCAGTGCGCCGGGTCCCAGTAGGAGTGGGTCGTTCGGACCTCTACTACGGTGGGCCGGACTTTGACTGGGATTTGTCTGTCAGAGCTTTAAAAGAACAGCCCAATCGGACCGCAAAGAGTGGCCGGTCCAGTCTGGCGGTGGGCCAATAGGGTATAACAATGCCTTTTGGTGTCATGAAACACAAGTGTTCAACTTAGTGAGTTGCCCAATGAGGGTCCTTTGTTTTTATATATGCAACATAAAGTGCTAGGGCTATGGCCCACGTGCCACCACCCTTTACCTTTTGATTTCCACCTAACTAGAGTTCTTTCATCTTAATGGAGAAGTCATCGAGTGGGCTACCTTCTCTTAAATATTTACAACTTTTCATTAATAAATACTTCTTTCTATATATTCTCTTTGAGGGAGAAAGAAATGCTTCATATAAAATTAGGAGTATATTTATCAAACTTACTCTTGATAAATTATTCTTTGGTGTCACAGATAGACATAAATTCTTTAGTCACATTTTTTTTGATAAAACTGAATATTTAAGTCACCAGTCTAAAATAAATACAACAAAAATCAACAACCAAAAGGATATCCCTGAAGGATAGAGGAATCTCTTCCATATAAGATCAAAGAACATCTCTCAAATGATTAGCCACATAGGAAGCCACCCAGTCAATCGCCAAGTTGGCTTCCCTATAAACATACCTGACCACTATCCCAGTGCACCTCCATAGCATCCTAACAATATCATAGATGAGAGAGCATGTAGAAGAGGAACAGAAGGCCTGCTGAATCCATGAGATGACCATCAGAGAATTACCCTTGATAATAAGCCGCTTTAGGTGAAGGGAAGTGGTTGCATGGCGAATACTAGCCCACGCCCCCTGGAGCTTAGTATGAGAACAATAGGGTCGATAAGATGACACCCCCCAGCCACAAGGAATCCATAAGTAGAAGCCCGGATCACAAAAGCGCCTCCTCCATGCCTTCCCTTAATACTCCCATCAAAGTTGATTATGGTGAACATCGGAAGAGGGGGCTCCTAAGAAATAAAAAAGATCCGGCGGGGCACTTGACGAGCAATGCTGGAATCCTAGATCTCCCCATTCCCCATAGTCGAGCTTCAAAACTCCCTAGCATGGGCCCTGGCTCTTTCCACAATTATCCTAGCTGAAACTATGGAAGAGGAAAACACCATATCATTCCAGGCAAGCCAGATATGATATGCCAAATAAGCCAAGACAGTGGACTTGGGATCGGTCAAACTGAAATGCAGTATGTGTAGGAAGGTCTCCACTACATCCTCAGTGAAAAGGAAGAGTTTGTGAAAGCTTGCCAAACTTCATACCTCCCAAGCTCTTGAGCATATGAAAAGAAGATGCACAAGAGACTCCTTGACCCCCATGCAAGCTGGACAAGAAATAGGCAACTAAAGGCCTCTCGAAGAAAGGAAAGCTCTCGTCGAAAGCTGATGCCATGCAACTTTCCAAATAAATAATTTCACCCTGGGATGAACACTAAGAGACCAAATCCAAGCTACCTAAATGCCATCCTGCTGCATAGGACTATAAATAGAATAAAGATCAGCAAGAGGGGCCTTCGGGAGAGCAGAGGATCTCCATACTCTAAGATCAGCCATGGGATTTATAGTGAGAGCAATGGATAGAACCCTTTGGCTCAAAATCTGACCAAAAAATCGAGTCACCAATTTTAGGTTCCACTTGGACTGACCAGGCATGAGAAGGTCCATAATAGAAATAGAATTATGGACATCCATGGAAAGAAAGATAGGCCACCAATCCAAAGCAATATCCGAAATCTATGGATCAGCCATAAAATCAATAAGTCTACCATCACCTACAATCCATCTCATAAGATGCAGGATATTAGGGGTTCTTGCCACAACCTCCCTCTAGATAGCAAAGCAATGGAAAGCAGCTAGATGGTTCCCCTGCAAAGGAGCCAAAGGAAGCCCATATCTCTCTCTCATAATGGAGGACCACATGGAACTCGGGTTAAGGAACAAGCTAGTAGCATGTTTGGCCAAAAGAGCATCTCTCGTGACCAGAAGGGATTGAATGCCCAATCCCCCTTGAGAAACAGGTTGACAAACAGTATGCCACCCCAAAAGATGAACCACCCGGAAGCAATAGTAGATCTCCACAAGAAAGCCCAAAGGATACGCTCCAACTGAAGGACTACAAATTTTGTAACAATAGAATTAGACAACATATATACCATAAGTGATGTAAGGACTAACCTGATCAAGATAATTCTCCCCATTACTGACAATGCCTGACCCTGCCATCCCTCCACTCTATCATGAACATTCTTGACCAGCACATCACAGTCCTTATTGTGGAGCAAACCCCCAGTAATAGGAATCCCTAAATAGTATAATGAACCTCCTTCTCCTGAATCCCAAGGATACTCTTAATCAAATGTCATCGACTGGTAGGGGTTTTAGAAGAGAAATGAATCTCAGACTTTTGTAGATTGACTCTCTATCCCGAGGATCTATAGTAAGAGTGGAGAACTCTCCTAAATCTTTGTGTCATGGCTGCTGTTGCCCTACCCAAAAGCAAACAATTATCTACGAATAACAAATACGAGATGGGAGGGGCTGAAGGAGTGGCCAGGTATGGATGGATAGCCAACTCCCGAATTGACTACCACAAAGCACGCGGCGAGAGTCGACACTAATGATAAATAAATACGGGGATAGGGGACAACCTTGCCAAAGCCCAATAGTTGAATGGAACAATTCTGAAGGAGAGCCATTAATGAGAATTGAAAAGAAAGGTTTGATGATGCAAGCCATAATCCTAGAAATTCAAAGAGGATGAAAGTTAAAATCTATTAGAGCCTTAGCCAGAAAACTCCACTATATTCGGTCATAACCCTTTCCATATCAAGTTTGATAGCCATCAGTGCTCTCCTAGCTGGAGCTCTGTGGAGATTAAACATAAATTCTTGGGCTAACAAAAGATTATCAAATATAGATCGGCCTAGAATGAAGGCCCCCTGCTTAGAACAAATAAGGTGTGGAAGAACAGTCTTCATCTTATTGGCCATCAATTTAGCACATAGCTTGTAAAGAGTATTACATAAATTGATGGGCCTAAAATGAGATGGATCACAAGCATCATTGCATTTAGGAATGAGCGCAACAAAGGTTTGCTTCCAACAGTCAGGCACCTGACTCAAAATAAAGAAATCCTGCACTACTGAAATAGCATCATACCGAATGATACTTCAATATCTCCTAAAAAATAGAGGAGGGAAACTATCAGGGCCAGGAGCTTTATCCTCCTTCATGGACCAGAGCACTGAAGTAACTTCAGCTTCAGAAATAAGTGTTGGGAGGTCATAATTTTTCCTGTAGGAAACCAATACCTCAGCGGGGCAGTAAAGGTGGAACTAGTGTCAATGGAGTCAGTCCATCTAGACCTGACAAAATAAGTAATCTCCCCTCTGAGAGCATCCTCCTTCTCAACCTAATGCCCATCAGTAGCCCGCAAGGCTCTAATTTGATTCCTGTGTCTACGAATTAGAGTGGCATGGTGAAGAAGCGGGCGTTGGATCCCCTTCCTTCAACCACTGAATCCTGAATTTCTGCCTCCAAAAGATCTCCTGCTGACTAAGAAGAGCATGATGCATAGAAAGATACCTTCATAATGAAGCAAAATCACTGTCCTGCAAACCACCATCCCTCTCTTCTTTCTCCTGTAGATTATGAATATGCCACTCCACAACCTCCAGTTTAGAGAAAATATTCCCAACCTCCTCCCTGTTCCATCGTAACAACCTGCATCTTAAAAGCTCTAATCTACGAGAAACCTGATACTTGGCATCCCCATGAACTGGCATTCCCCAAACCTCCCTGGCAATGTCCCATGATTTAGGATAAGATAACCAGAACCTCTCAAATTTGAAAGGTGAATGAGCAAGGATCTTCGAAGTGGTCGACATAAGGATAGGGTGGTGGTCAGAAGCAATTCTATCCAGGTGGCGAATAAGGTACTTAGGAAAGAGATTAAGCCAATCAGGTGAAGCAAAGGCTCTATCGATCCTTTCCCACATCCTAGCTCCCTCCTCCCAACCTGTTATTATACCAAGTGAACGGGGACCCCACAAAACCCATATCCAATAGTCCATTGGAGTCCAGAAAGTGAGTAAACTCCCTTTGATGGGGACATCGACCTGCACGAATCACGGAGTAGCACAAATTCTAGAGCAGTAAATAAATTTAAATTTGAAGAATATTTATCTATGATTTATCTTTTATTTGAAATTTGAATTAAGATTTGGTTGGTTAGGATTTAGATATGGATAGGCTTATCTTATCCTATCTCGTATTTGAATTTGAATCATTCCTATCTTTTTATCTTGTATTCAAATTCAAATGAGGGCTTGACAGGTCTATAAATACCACCCTCAATCCTTTATAAAAAATTAGTTTTTGAGAAAAAAAAATTTGAGTTTTTAGAAGAGTGATTCTTCTTACCTTCGCCTTCGGGCATGGGCGTGAGGCCCTAGTTATCCCCCTTTCCAACCCATTTTCTTTAACCCCTTATGACCTTTGAGATTCAACTTAGTGCCTCTAAGTATCGAGAAGGGTGTAATGCCCTAGAGGTGAGAGGTCTCTTCATTAGGGTGAGCCCCAAAGTCCATGAGATTCAAATCTTTCTCTTCCATCCCCACTATTCCTTTGCCAGCCCTAATACCTAAAAAAAAAAAATGGTACCCTAATCTAGGTGACTTCTAGGCTCACCAACGATCCTATCTCTATTCCCCATCAATTTTGGTATCAAAGCCAAGAAAAATTAGAGTACCTTAGTATCTTTCCAAATTTTCTCTTACCAGCCATCCCTCACTTCCCGGATTCAACAAAAAAAAAAAAATCGTTTATCCAAGTCGCCAGCAATTTTCTTCATCCCCTCCTTCCGATCCCATTGCTGAGCATCTCTGAGCCAGCACCCCACTTTCCCCTGCCATGACTCCTCCCAAAACTCCTCCGGACTCCTACTAGATGGTGTTTGCATCAAGATTCAAGACCCTCTTGCCCCTCTCTGCCCCTCGCCCCAACATCCCGTCTCATCCTCCACCGCTGTCAGCCGGCCATGCCGACCTAGGGCTCCACATCCAAGCTCCACCGCCATGCCTGCTGAAGTCCGTTCTCCCCACTGTCTCCCTCTCCGTCGTGATCGCCCGCCCCCGCCAGCGCCTCGACCACCACCTCCTCCCCTCCAAGCGCAAGCTTGACGACTATGGCCTCGAATCCGACTCTGACTTCGATGATGCCTCTCGCCAGCTCGTGAGCATGCTCACGCCCAATCCCTTTTCCTCCTCCTCCTCCACCGCCGCCCCCTTTCCCCCTCTTTCTTGATAAGCTTGGTGAAGAAGTGCTCAACCTGGAGGGCAGAGACGTCGCCATGGTAGTCCCGCCACACGAGGACCCAGCCCTTGATGATGAGGAGGAACAGCACCGAGACAGTGCACGCCATGAATTAGGGTTTCTGTGGATCAGATCTGGATCGATCTCGCTTGTTGGACCTCAATCGCCATCCCCATGGATCTCTCCACTATAGACTTCAAACAAATTCTTCTTCTTCACCACCCTCCACTCTACGATCTCCTCCTCCACTCGATCTTCACCAACACTGCTCCTCCCAACTGGAGAGCCACCACGGCCATCCTCTCCGCCCCATGCTCATCGTCGTCTTCCCCTGTGGCCGAAGCTCCTCCGATCGATGCCTTACAGCTAGATCCACGGTGCCGATCCCATCTTCAACATATGGATGCCCGAAGATGAGTGCTCCACACTGCTGCCATTGGCGCACCCTCTCCTTCCCTCGCCGTTGCTATGATCCTTCCTTCCGTCCTGTCTGCCCTCTCCCCGTGTTGCCGTCGGCATCCCAGTGCTGTAGCCGATGAACCCCCCCTTCAGAAGTCCATCTTCTATTCCACAGCATCATCCATAGGGAAAGAGTGGCATTGGCACGAACGTGAATGCAAAACCTGCATTCAGAGTCGATTTCAAGTGCAGAGTATTCTACACATCTCTTAAAGCATAGCCGATTTATCCTTTGCAGACTTTGGAATAAATGCAGGAAATAAACAAAAAGGGGAAAGAAAGGAAAATCAGAGAGAAAAAAAATATGAGAAAAAAAGAGAAAAAAGTATGGCAAAAAAAATATAATTTGGGATAGTTTTCAGAGTTACACGATTTTCAGTGCTACACAGGTCTCGGAGTCGAACAGATCTCAGTGATTGATTGGATTTGGTTTCACCAACGTCTCCCTGATCCTGACTCGACGAAGTCGAGTTTTCCCCATCTCAGGGGAATGATGGGGACATCGGCCTGCACGAATCCCGGGGCAGCACAAATTCCAAAGCAATAAATAAATTTAAATTTGAAGAATGTTTATTTATGATTTATCTTTTATTTGAAATTTGAATTAGGATTTGGTTGGTTAGGATTTAGATATGGATAGGCTTATCTTATCCTATCTTGTATTTGAATTTGAATCATTCATATCTTTTTATCTTGTATTCAAATTCAAATGAGGGTTGGACAGGTCTCGGAGTCGAACAGATCTTAGTGATTGATTGGATTTGGTTTCACTAACGTCTCCCTGATCCTGACTCGACGAAGTCGAGTTTTCCCCATCTCAGGGGAATGATGGGGACATCGGCCTGCATGAATCCCAGGGCAGCACAAATTCCAAAGCAATAAATAAATTTAAATTTGAAGAATGTTTATTTATGATTTATCTTTTATTTAAAATTTGAATTAGGATTTGGTTGGTTAGGATTTAGATATGGATAGGCTTATCTTATCCTATCTTGTATTTGAATTTGAATCATTCATATCTTTTTATCTTGTATTCAAATTCAAATGAGGGTTGGACAGGTCTATAAATACCACCCTCAATCCTTTTTAAAAATTTAGTTTTTGAGAAAAAAAAATTTGAGTTTTTAGAAGAGTGATTCTTCTTGCCTTCGCTTTCGGGCATGGGTGTGAGGCCCTAGTTATCCCCCTTCCCAACCCATTTTCTTTAACCCCTTATGACCTTTGAGATTCAACCTAGCACCTCCAAGTATCGAGGAGGGTGTAATGCCCTAGAGGTGAGAGGTCTCTTCGTTAGGGTGAGCCCTAAAGTCCATGAGATTCAAATCCCTCTCTTCCATCCCCACTATTCCTTTGCCACCCCTAATACCTAAAAAAAACAAAAAATGGTACCCTAATCTAGGTGACTTCTAGGCTCACCAATGATCCTATCCTTGCTCCCCATCACCCTTGAGGCTATATCAGGGGTAAAGGGTCTTCCACCTCTCTTATCCTTAGCACAGGTAATATAATTGAAGTCTCCTACTACTACAATAGGGATTCCTTGATCAATCAAAGCTAAGACCTCATTCTAGAGGATCCTTCTCTCCCTGTAGTTTGTGCTTGCATAGACCCCAGATAACAGCCATGTCGGCTCAATAGATAAAGTCACTACCAAGGCCACATACTATGAGCATCTATGAAATACATCAATTCTAGCCATACCCGGGTCCCAAGCCACCATAATACCCCCAACAAACCCTGAGAATCCACTGCATAGAATTCCCAGTCCTTCAATAAACATCGATGGATATGGTCTAGACTGGACCCTCCTAGTCTAGTCTCCAATAAAATACAAATAACAAGATGTGTAATTGGCAAATTCTACTAAAAGCAGGATAAAAGGAAGGTTTACCAGCCCCCCTCATATTCTAAACAAGATTCTTCATAACAAGAAAATTAATAGTCTTTAGGATAGTCCTTCACCTGTCCAGGGTCACACACCATACACTGGCCCTCATCCTCTACACCAACAACCTCACCTGCTTCAAATAATAACGATTTTAGTTTCCCCAATACCTCCTCATGACTCATTGGTTCAGTGACCTCCCCATTAGTCCTTAATGGTTTTGGAGTGGATTTGAAGCTCGTAAAGGCTTCAACAGTGGTGCGGGCACCAGAATCAGAAGAAGACTTCAGGGTTCCATCTGGATCTCTGATTGACCTTGCCCGAGAAAATTAGGGTTTGTAATAAGGATTGACCTGATCAACCCAATTTTGAGTCTGTAATTTTGTCATTTCAATTTTTGTTGAGTCATGTTGACTCAGTCCAAGTCCAGGTCCAGGTTGGCGCCATTCCCTTTGCCATAGGGTGCCACATTTTTTCTTCCATGGTCCAGCTACAAGTGGGTGCCACACTCCCTGCCACATCTCCATCCAGTGTCTTTGGTCCCCACACCATAAGAAGTAAGTTCCCCTTTTTCTTGCACCACTTGGGGGAGAAATCCATCAAGATACATCAATCCAAGGAGGAGCCAACTTCTTTCCAGATAAACCCAAGCCAGGATGGCAAGAATTTTTCTTGAAGAGAGGATCAAGGAGGTGCCCCACAATGTTCCATAAAAATCCAAGTTATAAAAGGGAAGAGAGCTTGTCTTGGGGAGAAAATCAAGGAGGCACCCAAAAGTTTCCTAAAGTGCCAAAGCCATGAAAAGAAGAAGCCTAAACTTGTGGAGCAAGACTAGGAGGTGTCTAAAAGAGCCAAACCATGAAGGGAAAATCCTTGATTCATGGAGAGATACTAGGAGACACCCCCATAACCTGCCATTTGGAGCTGATTTTCAAGTTTTCTTGGAGTTTTTGGGCCGCTCACTCATGGAAGGAGTCTTGGTTGGCCAAGGGAAGAGAATTTGATGCCTAAAGTGTAGATTAGTCCTATTAGTCCCACATGGGAACTTGTATGGTTTTGATTTTTCTTATAGTACTATATATTAGACCCCTTTTGTAACTTGAACTTATCTTATGAAATCTTATGAATGAAATCCCTTATTTTTGAGCAAAGTCTTGTTCTTCCGCACTTATTCTGAGTGTTGAGCTCCGTGAGGGAGTAAATCCGGGTTCCCTAGGAACCTTGAGGAGGTGTGAGATCTCCAACCCCAAAACCCTAGCTTAGTCCACCCATCTCTACTCCACCACCACCAAACCCTAGCCACTACACCATCTCCAAGGTTCTTCTTCCAAAGGGTGGCCGACCACCAGGACCCCAGTCCAACCATCTTCAAGTTAGCTACCACTGCTTCAGAGTCCATCCAGCAGATCCAGGAGAAGAAGTCCCAAATTCGCAGCCTATGAGTTCCAGATCAGCTGAAGACCTTCAGATCCCATCCTTTCTTTTACTCTGGTAACTCTTTTCCATGAGTCTCTTGTTCCTAACCTTGTTCTTCTTCTCTCCAGGATCCAGGGTTCAAGAAGAGGCCAACTTTGCCAAGGATCATTATCGGAGGATCCATTGCGAAGATACCTTGACTCCCGGGATCCAATAATCTGCTCGAGAGAGTCTTTTTTTTTTACCAAATGGAGAGATATCACTGCTAGGTAACAAGAACCTTCCCTTCTCACTTTGTCTGTTTCGTTGAATATCAGAGCAAACCCTAGATCTGGGGGTTTCTCAATCCCCAGCGATCCTACTTCTGAGTTACTCTGATAATCCACTCCTTTTAATTGTGCTTTCTGTTATTTCTTAGTTTCTTTCAACATTAGTTTATCTTTCCTTTGAGTCAAAGCCGACTTCAAAAAATATATATATAAAAAAATACATTAATCATAATTTGCTTCTGCATTCCACATCTTCGTTCTGCATCATTTTTGGTATCAGAGTTTTCGTTCTGCATCAAACAGTGCAGTTGATGGAAACCCAGGATGATAGCAAAACTTCCTCCTTTGACTGGTGACATCCACCATGCTTCTCCAAACTGCCTGAAGCACTATCCAAACCCTTCTTAGTATCACTACTCCTCTTCCCAACACTACCTCCCCTACTATCTTCCATAGAACTCCCAGCATTTCCTCTTATGGTCTCAGCAATCCCTTAAGAATTAGTAAGTCCCAGATTGGTAAAGTTCATCCGTGGCAAATCGGGAACCTCCTTGATGGATTAAGAGGAAGCAGAACTATCGAGCCCCTTCCTCCCTTATTCCCTTCCATGCAAGGTTCAATGGAGCATACCTTAATAGAAGCAGAGACCCCTACCTCAGGAAGCAGTAGAGAAGGGCTCACCGAAGGCTACAGGCTGGGAACAGGAGACATCGGTGGGCTGCAGGCATGCTTCAGAGAAAGAGCTCCATAAGCCACCAGCTGCCGGTCCCGTAGGCTAGCCTCCTCCATTGGGCCCAGTTCCATGCAATCCCCTAGCGGGCCTAATGGGCCGAAGCCCGAATGATGAGCTTCACCATCCCCAGAAAAATCCCCAGAGCTTGCTTTTGAAGACCCGCAATCGGCCACCTTGGTTAGCTTCTACCAAACATCCGAATTCGGTGGGGAGCTCGAGGAAGAAGGAACAATAGTCATTGAAGAGTGCGATGAAAAAGAAGTATGGTTAGAATTATGTACCTTGTCCTAGTCAAACTCCCTCCTCCCCTTTGTTGGAACCCTGGATGGCCGAGGCTGGCGCATCCGAGTTGTGATCAACCAGGGACCAAACACAGGCCTGACCATATCTTTCCCTTCCTTCCCCTCCGACATTGTAGCCTCCATTAGAGCATAACTAGTCGCTCCCTGTTCAATGGGCACCGGAGCTAAGCCCGGCTAAGAAGAACCAGTAGCAGTAGACACCCCCTCTAAGAACTTGCACCCATCTTTGTCATGACCCATCCTCCCGCATCTGAAGTAGACTCCCGGCAAATTTTCAAAGATGAACTGCTGCCAGACGTCTCCCTTCTTTCCATGAATCAACACCCCCGACTTGAGGGGCTTACTCACGTTGATTTCCACCCTCATACGAGCATAGCCCATTTTTTTCAAGTGATCTATAAAGCTATCCACCGATATAGCTCATCTCGCCTATGCCACCACTGCCAGGATCGTCGTCGGCTCCCAATACTCGAGTGGAAGACCCAGAAGATAGAGCCAGATGACCATTTCTGGATGATTCTTCTCATTGGAACGAAGTTTGACAACTAATCCTCCTTCGCCAATAGTTGTCCCCCAACAAACCAAGGCCTGCCAAACTTCATCAGTAGGCATTCCCCCTCTATTTTGACCTGAATGACAAGGTGGTCTTTGATTAAAGGAAAAATCTCTAGATCGCAGTCTAGATTAAAATTCAATCGAACCTTCTTGAAGAACCACAATGCCAGGACTCAACACCCCAGACTCTGAACAATGATGGCCAATCCTTCCCACCATCGATGTGAGGCATCCAAGACCAACACTGGTAACTCCAACACAGTTGAGAAGTATGCTTGAAGCTACTTGATCTCCTTTGGTGAGATCTGGTGTGATGTCCAAGAGGAGCCCCAAGGAGCTCCCTACACCACCTTAGCCCACGCCCGGTCATCCTCTCCTCGCTTTTGCACACCCTTGCCAGCCTCCGATCATTGTTCACCATTATCTGCCATCACTTCTTCCATACCCGGTAATTATTCAAAGAAAGTCCAAAACAAACCCAGCTTTCGCATGAATCCCAAGTCACAGCCCGTGACAACCGCACTCAACGAACCTTTTAGTTGATGGGTGCGATCATACCAGCACTAATGCATTGGATCCTATCAAAACTCCATAGTTAAGCATGCTTGGGCAAGAGTAGTGCTAGGATGGGTGAACCTTTAGTCTCTTTGCTAAAACCTAAATATTGCATGTTTCAGACACTCTATCATATTACCTAGTGTTGCCGCTGATATCGCCATGGCCTGTAGCTCTGACATGGTGCAGACTCGTTGGGCTCCCATTGGGTACTCAATCCTCTTCCGACATGGCCTATAGAAAAGAGGAGACCTGGGTCGGGGATTCTAGCAGGGACTCTCCGACGATCAAGTCAGATTAGGATGATCAAGGGAAATAGAATCTCTGTGGCGAAGAGCTTGGGACTCTCCGCATAGAGGATGAAAGATGGAATTTGAAATGGAAAGACATGGTCAAGTAGAGATTAGAGAGCTACGAGGTTCTCTTGGCTGGTTCCTTGACCATTTTCTCTCTGAGTCTTACCAATTGCTTCTCTACTTTTTCTCTTGAGGATCCTTTCTTATATCTTTATATGAGTAGGAGTGGCCCATACCAAGCTTGGGGCTTCATTGAGATGTCCCTTTCCTTGTATCCCTTTCCAAAGGGGTTCTCCTTTGTCTGTAGCCTCTCTCTGTTGGACTGGTCCTCTAGAGGAGATCCTTCTATTTGGGGGTGATCGCTGGCGTAGTATAGATCTTGTCCCTCTGGTGGTGCAATTTTTTTTGGGAGGGGCAGCATTGTGCCGCTATGTCCTAAGCCATGACGAAGTATTTCTATTCCAAGAGGGACTATTGGAGTGTTGCAAGGCTTGTGCCTTTAATGAAATACTCCTCTTGGAGGAGGTTCAGGTTCTATGTTACGAGGAACGGTTTCTTTAGTTACATGGTTGTTGACGTGGTGGTGTGCCACAAGGTGTGGGGCCTGTCGGAGCATACAATGCACAGAACATGCGGGTAATGCATTGTAGAGTTTGAATTCTTCGACAGGGCATATGCCACTTCTGGGAGGTTGCAAGTAGCTGGAAGCTTCCACGTCACAGTCTGTACCTCTGCTAGTCCTCCCTCTTTTTGTCACTGGTAGGAACTCTAAACTCGGTAGGAGGAGAGGGGAGAGCTCGATTCGGAGAGCCTGACTCCAGAAGCAGGAGCATGACCTCGATTGGGTGCTTGACCCCGGATATAGGGGACCGCCTTCGGAAAGCATGAGCACGACCCTGACTGGGCGCCCGACCCTGGATGCAGGAGGCTGCCTTCAAAAAGCACGAGCACGACCCCGATTGGGTGCCTGACCCTGGATGGGGGGGCCACCCTTGGAATGTATGATCATGACCCCAATCGGGAGATGACCTCAGATGGAAGGCTCTCCCTATGAGCATGACCTCGACTGGGAGTTGACCTCAAAAGAAGGGCTCGCCTTGGCATGCATGAGCATGACCCCTGCTGGGAGTTGACCTCAGATGGAGGGCTCACCCTATGTGAATGATCCCAGCTAGGAGCTGACCTTGGATGGAGGGCGACCAGGAGCTGACCTCAGATGGAGGGCTCGTCCTATCTGCATGACCTCAGCCAGGAGCTGACCTCGGATCGAGGACTTGCCTTTGCATTCATGACATGACCCCGACCGGGAGCTGACCTCAGACAGAGGGCTCATCCTATGAGCACGACCCTAATTGAGAGCTGACATCGGATGGAAGGCTCGCCTTGGCATGCATGAGCACGACTTCAACCAGGAGCTAAACTCAAACGAAGGGCTTTCCATATGAGCATGACCCCAGTTGGGAGCTAACCTCGGATGGAGGGCTCACCTTGGCACACATGAGTATGACCCTAACCGGGAGCTGACCTCAGATGGAGGGCTCACCTTATGAGCACAACCATGGCTAGGATCTAATCTTAGACGGAGGGCTCACCTTGGCATGCATGAGCATGACCTTGACCGGAAGCTGATCTCAAACGGAGGGCTTGCCCTATTTATTGGAAATTATGTCCCAAAGCCAATCATCTAGGCTGTAGATGGTTGTGCAACTCATGTATATGTATATGAATTATTGAATTGAATAAACGGTTTATTCTGGTTGTTTATCACATGACATCTTCTTAATTGAACTCTTGTGTGATGATGTCCTTTGAGCTACCTTGTATGCGATGTAGAGAGGATGCATCATGTAGTTCATAAATTGGTTCACAACCAAAGGATATGCTATTTCAGGATGATGGTGTATTGAGAGTAGGTCGTTGATGTCATATCTGTTTATTATCCTCTTAACCAAGTAGCATGGAGATGCTGGTGTGACATCTGGTATTGTATTTGATACTTCACTGAACGTGACTCTTATATGAGAGATTCTCTTTCTACTGAAGAGAAGTCTTGCATTAAAATGTGGACATGAATTATTTCTTTGACTTGAGATCACTATGGCAGCTTGCAAGCAACTCACTATGCTTAGATGCCAGACTACCCGGATTTTTAATCCGGTGACAGAAGGTTGCTAGGTATAGTCAAGTACTTGTGTAATAGTAGTAGAATCGAGATAGGATTGATCTCTCCAAATGATTTGGATTGAATGCTTAATATGCCTCAATTAAGAAAGACCTTGGCTAAGGCATTCCTTTTAAGGAGTTACAAGATTCTTTGTTTGAGATATATTGAGATGGATTGATTAGGGTTGGGTAGTTTACCCTAAGCCATCTAGAGCATTAGGAGATTAAAGAAATAAGTTCACTGATATTCCATATTCGACAGGTTCATGTTGCTTTGCAACCTTCAACCTATCTGGACGCTTGGTATCAGTGCTAGATTGATGCAGAACGAATGCTCTGATACCAAAAATGATGCAGAATGAAAGAGATGATGCGATGCGAAAGTAAATTAAGACTAATTCTTTTTTTTTTATTTTTTTTATTTTTCAGAAGTCGGCTTTGACTCAAAGGAAAGTTAAACTAAATTGAAAGAAACTATGTAATAATTGAAAGCACAATTTAAAGATACTAGGTTATCAGAGTAGTTCAGAAGTAAAGGATTGCTGGGGGTTGAGAAACTCCCAGACCTAGGGTTTCACTCTGAACTTTCAACAGGACAGAAGTAAAGAGAAGAGAAGGGTTACAGACCAGGCAGCGATCTTCACAGAGTTTAGTGGAAGGACTCTCTTGAGCAGATTGTTGGATCCCCGGATTCAGATATCTTCGCAATGGATCCTCCAATACTGGCCCTTTGGCAGAGTTGGCTTCTCCTGAACTCAAGATCTGAGAAAGAAGAAGAACAATTTATGGAACCAGATACTCAAGGAAGGATTTACCAGATAGAAGAACTTGAAAGTTGATGTTGCTGAAGTCCTGATTCTCCTGGATGCTGATCTGGCTTCCTCTGGGATTTGCTCCGTATTCGAAGCAGCCGAACTGGACCTGGATGCTGGTGGTCGGCCTCCACTTGGAGAGAAGGGCCGTGAGAGATGGGGTAGGCTAGGGTTTTGGTGGAATGAAGAGGATGATGGGCGGCTAGGGTTTTGGAGTTGAAGTGGCTAACCTAGGGTTTTGGGGTTGGAGATCTCACACCTCCTCAAGATTCCTAGGGAACCCAGATTTACTCCCTCACGGAGCTCAATACCTGGATACAAGTGCGGAAGAGAGAAACATAAAGTTGCTCACACAGAAATTTGAATTTATTCATCAGTTAATTCAAGAGTTACATAGAGTTGAATATATAGACATAACAAAGAAATAAAATTTTATACACTTCCCATGTGGGACTACTAGGACTAACCCACACTTTAGGCATCAAATTCTCTTCCCAAGACTCCTTCCATGAGTGGGCAACCCAAAAACTCCAAGAAAACTTGAAAATCAGCTCCAAATGGCAGGTTATGGGGGTGTCTCCTAGTATCTCTCCATGAATCAAGGATTTTCTCTTCATGGTTTGGCTATTTTGGACACCTCCTAGTCTTGCTCCACAAGTTTAGGCTTCTTCCTTTCATGGCTTTGGCACTTTAGGAAACTTTTGGGTGCCTCCTTGATTTTCTCCCCAAGACATGCTCTCTTCCCTTTTATAACTTGGATTTTTATGGAATATTGTGGGGCACCTCCTTGATCCTCTCTTCAAGAAAAATCCTTGCCATCCTGGCTTGGGTTTATCTGGAAAGAAGTTGGCTCCTCCTTGGATTGAGGTATCTTGATGGATTTCTCCCCCAAGTGGCGCATGAAAGAAGGGACCTGCTTTCTTGTGGTGTGGGGACCAAGGCACACTGGATGGAGATGTGGTGCCTCCTGGACTCTGGCGTGTGGCTGGGAGTGTGGCGCCCACATGCTTGGGCCTCGGAGAAAAAATTGGGCACCCTGGACCTTGACTTGATTTAAAAAAAAATGGCACCAACCTGGAGAAGACCTAGACCACTACTAGGACTTGTACTGAGTCAACATGACTCAACAAAATTTAAATTATAGGGAAATACAGACTCAAGAATAAAATTGAGTTGACCAAGTCAACCCTAATTATAAAACCAGAAAATCCTAATTCTTCGGGCAAGGTCAATCAGACATCCAGATGGAGCCCTGAAGTCTTCTTCTGAGTCTGGTGCCCGCACCAATTCTCCCAGGGTGGGAGGAACTCGACCCTATCGAGTAAGGCTCAAGTTGGCTCTGGTATCTCTCCAAGAGGTCTGGATCCAAATCTTGTAGTTCTTCTCAGGAGATCCAAGAGTCTTCAGAGTCTGGCCTTCCTTGCTAGCGGACCAGGTATCTTTGGTATCCTCGATTACGAGTAGAGATAACCTGATCATGCAGGATCTTTTCAATCTGCTCTTTCCTCACAGGCCAGTTTGTTGGTGGACACACAGGATCGAGGTCACTCTCAATAACAGGATTAGGTTCAAAAGTCTCACTGGGAATCACAGCTGGCTCCCTATTCTCTACTAGGTCTGTAATGTTGAAAATAGAGCTATTGCCTAGTTCTGGAGGCAACTCGAGCACATAGGCATTGGATCCTACTCTCTTCACTACTCTAAATGGTCCAGCTCCTTTAGCATGTAACTTGCTAACGGTTCCAGGAAAAAACCACTCAGGCCTTAACCTAATCATTACATAGTCTCTCTCAACAAAAGTTTTGACTCGTCTTTGAGAATCAGCCAACTTCTTATAAGTTTCATTACTTAAAGTTATTTTGGCATGAATTTCTTTATGCAAGTCCTTTACATGCTATGCAAGTGCATCAAGAGACTTGTGTGTGTGGGCTAATAGTGAAATCAGATCAAGTGGTGTGCGAGGCTTGTATCCATGAACAATTTCAAAGGGACTCTAGCCTATAGACCTATTGATCGAAACATTGAATGCAATTTTAGCCCTGGACAAAATACAAATCCCAATTCCTGGTGCTCTCAATCAAACCAAAATCTGAGTTAAAGCCTAGTAAAGGGTCAAGAAAAACTAAACTAGATTGATGACGCATTCCTAAAGAATGGACTTTATTCCAAAGGAACCCTAGGTCTAAACCTAACAAACTACGGCTCTCTAGGTTTGACCTTGGGTCGGAGGATGGCATGCAGAGCATGAAAACTTATCATGGGTACCTAGTAGGTGCCATAAGGTCTTCCAGAAGTAGGTGGCAAACCTAATAGGTTCTGACACGTGGTTCACTCTAAAGACTTCGACAAAGTATACTTGGATGGTGTAAGAAGCATTGGAAGTCCTAAAGAAAGGGAGGAAATATGAGGTGGAGTCTTGAATTACCTGTTGACTAAAGGTGGTGACCTGAAGGTTTGAATGGTGATCTATGAGTGTCAACTGGTCATCCTTACGAAAGGAAAAGTTTGCTACTCCCAGGAATGGATCAAGAGATGGTTCGGGAAGTAGCCTAGGACATGTGATTGCAACAGTTAAAGTTTGTTCTCTAAGCAAATAATGATCCATTTTCTCAAGAACTGGATTGAAGAATGATTCATGTAAGGGCCTATGGATGATGACCTCAAGACTTGAAATTTGACATATGGGTGCGGAAAGGTATACTCTATAGAAGGGTAGGTCAGTCATGCGAAGGAAGGGGTCTGGGACCATAAGGAGGACTTCTACAGGACTGGGTGAATCAATCCGCTCAAGACAAGGATGTTCAACTGAGATTACGGGAGAGACCTTAGTGGCTGGGCATGGGACAAGGTCCAATTGTAAGAGGCTTGATTCAGTCATCCTAAGGAGAGGATCTACCATAGGGTGGGCAAACTTAAACAGTTCAGTGCAAAGATCTTAAATTGGTACTTGGGGAATGACTGTCATTAGAGGGTACGAACTGATAGCTCGGGCTAACACTATGAGTTCTTCTTGGGGGTATTTGACTAAAGGAACCTGATTCTTACAAATCTCTTGAATTTCTGAACTAGGTCCTACCACTTGGTTGCTCTCCAAGGTCTCCTCAGGTAAGGAACCAATAGTTTCGATGTCACATTCTTCAAGTTCTTCCCCCTCATATTCATCAACTAGACTCAAGCCAGCATCATATACCTTCTCGATGCCATCTTCAATGGGTTTCGGGTCAGTGGTAATCGGGTCAACTGATTCTGGGCTTGTCATACCTAACCTTTTTTCCTCATTGGTAGGCTTGGGTTCTCCCTCATTAATGTCATCCTTAGGATTCTTACCACTTAGCTGTGCACAAGCCAGTCCTATGCATGGGCACTGACTAGATTTATGGCCTCTTTCTCCACAAAACCAACATTCTTGCGATATAGGAACCTGGGTCACACTGGGTTTCAAGCTAGTAGAGACCTTACTTGGGCATGGGTGTGGATCTAAATGGTTTGATCTAGAAGACTTGGGTTGTTGAGTGACTAGTCTAGAATATTGTAAGGACCTCTCATAGACACGATCCACACTATAGATATCAAGGTTAGGCTTCCTAAGGTTATGCTCGGGATCACGGAATAAGGTCCTCCTAGGCTCCTGGCATGGATGAGGTTGGGGCCTATTAAATTTTGGATTAGCGGTCCAATTTTGATGTCTACGTTTCTCAAGTACTTGGACTCGATCTCTAAGCTGGGTAAAATTCTCATGGACTTTTTCTTTACACTGGGCAACAGTAGCAGTCATATTCTGACTCAATTTGTTCATACTTTCAGTAAGAGCTCTAACCATGGCCTCTAAATCAGATTGGGTTTGACCAGGTTGGTAGGGTACTCCATTCCGGGTAGACATGATGATGCAAGCAAACAAACCAAATGAGACTCGACTGAAACGACTATGGGCTAACTAGACCTAGAGCCTAAACTAGATGCCCAATCAGATTGGCAAGCTAGCCTGTAGTAACTCAGGACTCAGCCAGGCAGGTGTAAGGGGAGTGTTAGGTCCCTAATTGCCAATCCTAGACACTAATTAGTGATTGGCCAGGTAGGCAGACCAGCACACAAGCCCTTCGAGATAGAATCCCTGAACCACCATTCTAGATACTGAGTACAAAGCACACATAGAGTAACTAGACAAACTGACTCAACACTAGCCTAGACCCGACCAGTTGGTGTCCCTAGCCCACTAGGGCAAATTAGGTCTAATTAATTTTAAGATTAAAGGCTTAGGTTCGAATGCACGGGAGGTGGTTTTGGGCTAAGCAGAGGGTCTCAATCCTCACCTTATGTTGCAACTTCGGTGTCCTTAAGATAGATTCAATTTATGCACACTCAAATAAAAAAACAGCTTGCAAAAAATAAAAAAAAATAGAACAGCAGTAAAATTGATCTCAGATACTCTACAGAAATTAATAAATCATGAAAATTTTATGTAAATTACTTTCAATTATACTGGTTCCAGAAAATCAAGAATTACTTAATTTAAAATTTTTTACAGGGAGAAACAATTCAAATAACAGGGTAGTTACTGGCAGAAAATAGAACGTGTGTCCCGTTTACAATCCTTGCCGAGAAGTTATAACCCAGCGGCACCCCTACACGCCCTAGGAACCCCCGTGGAATGGGAGGAGGAGGCTTGCGTCTCGCTTGTTCCTAGGACCGGACGGCCAGGGGAGTCTACTCCAGGCAGCAAAAGTAAAAAGGAACAAAAAAAATAATCAAACAAGCAAGAACCCTAGACAGGGCTCTGATACCAAAAATGATGCAGAACGAATGCTCTGATACCAAAAATGATGCAGAACGAAAGAGATGATGCGATGCGGAAGTAAATTAAGACTAATTCTTTTTTTTTTTTATTTTTCAGAAGTCGTCTTTGACTCAAAGGAAAGTTAAACTAAATTGAAAGAAACTATGTAATAATTGAAAGCATAATTTAAAGAAACTAGGTTATCAGAGTAGTTCAGAAGTAAAGGATCGCTGGGGGTTGAGAAACTCCCAGACCTAGGGTTTCACTCTGAACTTTCAACAGGACAGAAGTAAAGAGAAGAGAAGGGTTACAGACCAGGCAGTGATCTTCACAGAGTTTAGTGGAAGGACTCTCTTGAGCAGATTGTTGGATCCCCAGATTCAGATATCTTCGCAATGGATCCTCCAATACTGGTCCTTTGGCAGAGTTGGCTTCTCCTGAACTCAAGATCTGAGAAAGAAGAAGAACAATTTATGGAACCAGATACTCAAGGAAGGATTTACTAGATTGAAGAACTTGAAAGTTGATGTTGCTGAAGTCCTGATTCTCCTGGATGCTGATCTGGCTTCCTCTGGGATTTTCTCCGTATTCGAAGTAGCCGAACTGGACCTGGATGCTGGTGGTCGGCCTCCACTTGGAGAGAAGGGCCGTGAGAGATGGGGTAGGCTAGGGTTTTGGTGGAATGAAGAGGATGATGGGCGGCTAGGGTTTTGGAGTTGAAGTGGCTAACCTAGGGTTTTGGGGTTGGAGATCTCACACCTCCTCAAGGATCCTGGGGAACACGGATTTACTCCCTCACGAAGCTCAACACCTGGATGCAAGTGCGGAAGAGAGAAACATAAAGTTGCTCACACAGAAACTTGAATTCATTCATCAGTTAATTCAAGAGTTACATAGAGTTGAATATATAGACATAACAAAGAAATAAAATTTCATACACTTTCCATGTGGGACTAATAGGACTAACCCACACTTTAGGCATAAAATTCTCTTCCCAAGACTCCTTCCATGAGTGGGCAGCCCAAAAACTCCAAGAAAACTTGAAAATCAGCTCCAAATGGCAAGTTATGGGGGTATCTCCTAGTATCTCTCCATGAATCAAGGATTTTTCCTTCATGGTTTGGCTCTTTTGGACACCTCCTAGTCTTGCTCCACAAGTTTAGGCTTCTTCCTTTCATGGCTTTGGTACTTTAGGAAACTTTTGGGTGCCTCCTTGATTTTCTCCCCATGACATGCTCTCTTCCCTTTTATAACTTGGATTTTTATGGAACATTGTGGGGCACCTCCTTGATCCTCTCTTCAAGAAAAATTCTTGCCATCCTGGCTTGGGTTTATCTGGAAAGAAGTTGGCTCCTCCTTGGATTGAGGTATCTTGATGGATTTCTCCCCCAAGTGGCGCATGAAAGAAGGGACTTGCTTTCTTGTGGTGTGGGGACCAAGGCACACTGGATGGAGATGTGGCGCCTCCTGGACTCTAGCGTGTGGCTGGGAATGTGGCGCCCACATGCTTGGGCCTGGGAGAAAAAATTGGGCACCCTAGACCTTGACTTGATTTAAAAAAATTGCACCAACTTGGAGAAGACCTAGACCACTACTAGGACTTGTATTGAGTCAACATGACTCAACAAAATTTAAATTGTAGGGAAATACAGACTCAAGACTAAAATTGAGTTGACCAAGTCAACCCTAATTACAAAACCAGAAAACCCTAATTCTTCGGGCAAGGTCAATCAGACATCCAGATGGAGCCCTGAAGTCTTCTTCTGAGTCTGGTGCCCGCACCATAGATGGTGACTTTGGCTGGTACTAGAAATGTTCCCATGCTACCGATTTAGTGTTTGAACCTATGGGATCACACACCAAGGGTTTCTTCTTGCTTTGTTGGCATGCGAATGATTGGGAATCATTTCGGACTCATTTGATAAGGTGTTATCAAACCTGTGTTCGAGTTGACTCATCTGGATGAGTCAACTCGAGTCGACTCATCTGACGAATTGCTGAAATTTGAGAATGCTTTATTAATGCTGTAATGGTTATAGGATTTAATGTTGGGAGTTTCGAGTTTAAATAGTTGCTATTGCTGAATTCTAAGGGACTTCTAACCTTCCTAGAATCTCAAGAGATCCCAAATTGCTCATTAATCTCTCATTATACCCCCTTAATGGTTTTGGGGGCTGCCGCTATTATAAAAGCACAGTTGAAGAAGGTGAATGGTTAACGTTCTTCACGTTCAACATTCCCACTCCAGATTTGGATTAAAGTTGAGACTCTACCCAGAAAATTTTTGAGATAGAGATCTTGCTTGATCCTTAAGAGATTGCAAGATTTGATTTCCAGGATAGAGTGAGTTTGGGTTTTGGGATTCTTGTGTGCCACCTTCTGTTGAAAGTTTGGGACAGAGCGTTGGAAAGGGGTTCTCAAGTGTGTTTGTTCCAGCACTGCTACAGCAACAGCCCTTCAAGGAGTTGAAGGAATATGCACATCTTCAAGGGGTTGAAGAAAGAGTCGCTGCTGCCATCAGTGTTTCCGGTGAAGCTAGCACCTAGAAGGAAGGAGAAGAAACCGCGCTACATGGTGTGAACCACCCATAGAGGCGGTGCACGTGCATCGCTCGCAGAGCCCGATCTTCTTTCTTGCAGGTAGACCTGGAGCTCTTCCCATAGATTGTTGCAACCTTTGGTGAACATCACTAAGGTATGTCTTTATTTTATGTATGACATAATTATCATTGTTGCATCATTGTGTGATTTCTGGAATGGTTCTATTTTTCATGCAATGTTTGCATGATTTTATATTTATTTTACTCTAGATGCATCAAGATCTTGGTAAGGGCTTGTGTTAATTAGATTAACATCTATAGATAAAATGGTTTTATCATTTTTCGCTACTGCATGCCTTTAGAAAAATTTTAAAATGCATGTATCGCCCCTTAAGATAGTTCCTTACAATGGTATTGGAGAATCCAGGTTAGATGCACATCTAGTTTAATGTTTTATATGAAATTAGATTTTTTCCTTCACAAAGTACTTGGATTAAGGTGGATTCACCATGGCTATCCGGTCATTGGAGAGAAGCATGGTTTAAAGACCATCTCTTCCCATTCCAAGGGATTCTCCTATGACGTGTAGGGGTGCTGCTGCATCGCGGCCTTATGAAGAAGAAAGTGAGAAATTTGATGGATTAAAATGGTTTTAATCTATGGATAATAGTGTTTGGAATTGTGACCCAAAGCCTATCATCTAGTCTATAGACGGTTGTGCTATCTTGCAACTGTATATGATTTTTTAATGAATAAAAGTTATTCTTTTTGGCTGTTCATCATATTTACATTTTTCTGAAATGAATTCTTGTATGATAGAGTCCTTGGAACTACATTGTTTGATATAGAGAGGATATATCAAGTAGTTCTTAAACTGGTTCACAACCAAATGATACATTATTATAGGATAATAATGTATCAAGTGTAGGTTGTTGTATGTCACATTTATTGGTTGTCCTCTTAACCAAGGAATGTGGAGACACTGGTGTGACATGCAAGTGAAATGTATAACATTTCACTGAACGTGACCATCTGTGGAGCTCCATTTTGCCAAAGGTTTGCTCGCGAAGGGATATGGGTATATGTGTCCCTCAGACCTGAGATCACCTTGGCAGCTTGCAAGCAACTCACTATACTTTGGTGCTGGACTACCTGGATTTCTAATCCTATGATGAAAGATTTCTGGGTACAGTCAAGTACTTGTGGAGCGGTGGTGGATCAAGATAGAATTGACCCCTCCAAATAGTTTGGAGTGAATGACTCACTATATCTCAATTTAGCAAAACCTTGGCCAGGATAGTTCTTGTGAGGAGTCACAGAACTTGTGAGGTTTAGACATGATCTAGATAAAACAAATTAGGGTTGGCAGTCGAATACTAGATCATCCTGAGCATTATGAGGTCAAAGGAATGAATTATGCGGTAACCATATGCTAGAGGTTCTTGTGAGGTGCTCTGCATCTTCGACCTACCCGGACATCGAGTATCATTGCTAGATGAGGACTTTGACTGGTACTGAAAATTGATGCGGCAAGCATATGATTAATGTTTTGAATATAGTTTGTAGAGCAATGAAACCTAATTACACTAGCATTGTACTCATCATAATAAGACTTAAGGATTATAAGAAATTGGACTTTTACTTGATTAGACACAATCTTAAACTAAGAAGGAAGAAGATCTAGACAATAGGGGCTAATGATTGTGGACTTACCTTGATGTGCTTTCCAACCTTCTTTTGATTCATACCTTGAAACTACCAATGCTCAGAACTGAAGAACCTGGATAACAAAGATCAGAACCCTGGACTTGGGGCTTCAGCTTGTTGGTTCTTTGTCAAGGTGAACCCAGCCCACAACTCAAAGACTTCGAAGGACCCTGCAATGAAGATCAAAGTTAAGGAAGAAAGATAGGAACATATAGAAGGGATGGAAGAGTTTATGAACTAAGAACAGAATTTTGAGAAGATCTGGCCGACTCCAATGCCTTCACTTGAGCTTGGAAGATGCTTTGCTAGGGAAAAAGAATGGCTTTGGCGTGGAGGAAGAGGATGGGAAACTTTCACATAAGAAAAAAAATACAAGACAACTTCTACTTCCAAAATTTCAACTTCAATTTTCATTCATTCCCAAAATCAATCTCTTTTACAATGGGCGTCCAAGGCTTTTAATAGCCTCACAAAGCTAGCTTTTGAAATTTAAAAACATTCCAAATCGAGGAGGATTACAAGGGGGGTTGGAGGATTTGGTGGAGAGTTTGGAGGGATGTGGGGGGGTTGGAGGATTTGGTGGAGGACTTGGGGGGATGTGGCTAACCTCCTTGAATTTGAATCTCCCTTGTTGGCGCCCAATGGGTGATGAGGTGGCTGGTGAAATGGCACCTGATGACGTGGCATGGTGAGGTGGTCTTCTACTTGGATAAGAATGACATGTGGTGCCCAGTGGTCCTAGTTGATGGTCCTTTTCTCTTGCTTGGTTGATGTGTCTTCTCTTCTTCTTGTGGTCAAATTCTGGGGTCTAGAATTTGAGTCTTGTTACTGGCTTTCATGGCTTTAAGACTTGATTAGACTTAACTCAACTGAATTAGACTTAACTCAACTGAACTGACTTGACTGACCTAGACTTTAAAACTTGAAATGGACTTACAGGAAATAAAATTTTAAAAGTAATTACAGGACTCAATAAACACTCTTGATTTGAAACTCAAAATTAATTACAGGACTCTTGAAAAGGAAATGATTCTTGAAAATAAAATATTTTTGAACTAAAGGATACAAGGTAACCTAATTATCTTCGATCCAAATTGGGATAAGGCTAACCTTGTTGGAGTGAAGTTTCTTTCGGCTTTTGGTGTCTACACCAATTCTCCTGGGGTGGGCAGAACTCGACCCAGTCGAGTATGGTTCAGTTTTGCCCTGGTAATGCTCGAACAAGTCTGGGTTAAGTCTTTGCAGGTCCTCTCGAGTAATCCAAGAGTTGTCAGACTCAGGTCGACCTTGCCATTGAACCAGGTATCGTTGATAGTCCTTATTCTTGGTAGTAATGAACTTGTCATCCAGGATTCTCTCAATCCTCTCTCTCTGCTCAGGTAAGGTTGGTGGTGGACACTCGAAAATATGTTCACTCTCAATAAAAGTTTCTGGCTCAAAAGGCTCACTAGGTATTAGTAGTGGTTCTTTGTATTCTATTAGGTCTGAAACATTGAAGGTTGTACTAATACCCATATCAGGTGGAAGTTCCAAAACATATGCATTAGGCCCTATTTTCTTTAAGATCTTAAAAGGTCCCGCTCCATGGGCATGCAGCTTCTTTATGGTTCCAGGGGGAAACCGTTCAGGGTTGAGCCTAATCATCGTATAATCCTGGTGTGGACACCAGAAGCCGAAAGAAACTTCACTCCAACAAGGTTAGCCTTATCCCAATTTGGATCAAAGATAATTAGGTTACCTTGTATCCTTTAGTTCAAAAATATTTTATTTTCAAGAGTCATTTCCTTTTCAAGAGTCCTGTAATTAATTTTGAGTTTCAAATCAAGAGTGTTTATTGAGTCCTGTAATTACTTTTAAAATTTCATTTCTTGTAAGTCCATTTCAAGTTTTAAAGTCTAGGTCAGTCAAGTCAGTTCAGTTGAGTTAAGTCTAATTCAGTTGAGTTAAGTCTAATCAAGTCTTAAAGCCATGAAAGCCAGCAACAAGACTCAAATTCTAGACCCCAGAATTTGACCACATGAAGAAGAGAAGACACATCAACCAAGCAAGAGAAAAGGACCATCAACTAGGACCACTGGGCGCCACATGTCATTCTTATCCAAGTAGAAGACCACCTCACTATGCCACGTCATCAGGTGCCACTTCACCAGCCACCTCATCACCCTTTGGGCGCCAACAAGGGAGATTCAAATTCAAGGAGGTTGGCCACATCCCTCCAAGTCCTCCACCAAATCCTCCAACCCCCCCCACATCCCTCCAAACTCTCCACCAAATCCTCCAACCCCCCTTGTAATCCTCCTCGATTTGGGAAGTTTTTAAATTTCAAAAGCTAGCTTTGTGAGGCTATTAAAAGCCTTGGACGCCCATTATAAAAGGGATTGATTTTGGAAATGAATGAAGTTTGAAGTGAAGTTGTCTTGAGTTTTATGTGTGAAATTTTTCCTATCTTCTTCTTCCACGCCCAAAGCCACTCTTTTCCCTAGCAATTCATCATCCAAGCTCAAGGCAAAGGCATTGGAGTCGGCCAGATCTTCTGCAATTTCTTTTTTGTTCACAAATCCTCCTAACCTTTCTTTACATATGTCTCTTTCTTCCTTAACCTTTGATCTTCAATTGCAGGGTCCTTCGAGGTCTTTGAGTTGAGAACCGGGTTCCCCCTTGACAATGAACCGACAGACTGAAGTCCAAGTCCAGAGTTCTGATCTTTGTTATCCAAGTCCTCCAGTCCAGAGCGTTGGTAGTTTCAAGGTATGAATCAAAAGAAGGTTGGAAAGCTCATCAAGGTAAGTCCATAATCATTAGCCCCTATTATCTAGATCTTCTTCCTTCTTAGTTTAGGATTGTGTCTAATCAAGTAAAAGTTCCATTTCATGTAATCCTTAAGTCTTATTATGATGAGTACAATGCTAGTGTAATTTGGTTTCATTGCTCTACAAACCATAATCTAAACATTAATCATATGCGTGCCGCATCATTCTTGGTATCATAGCGTACGGTGCCGCATCATTCTTGGTATCAGAGCATGGTAGAATAAGTTCCTGATTGCATAGCATTAAGTCTTTGAAGTACTTGGATCGGGGGCGTTACCAGGCCGTCCGGTCTTAGGAGAAAGTAGGGTTTAAACACCCTCTCTTCCCATTCCACGGGGATCTCCTAAGGCGTGTCGGGGTGCCATTGTGATTGACCCGTGAAAAAGAAAGCCAAAGGATTTTTTAGATTTCATTTGTGAATTTTGCATTGGTCACGTTCTGTTTTTTCTGCTTACTGTATTTTCTGTAGGTTGACTATAATCCGCCTGCAACTCCAAAGGCAAGTCACTGATTTTTTATTGAAATATTTTTTTTCTTGTTCCTTTTTAAGTCAGTTATCACCATATTAAATTTCACCATCAGAAAAAAATTATAAAAAAAATTAAAATTTCTGCAGTTCGACACTATCATTAGGGTTATGTTCTGTCCTTTTTATTTATCTTCATTTGTAGGATCTGCTTAGATTAGTATAGATTTTATTTTTAAAACTCCTTTCATCTACATTGAAACATATAAGTTAGGAATCCTCTGTGAATTTTTCAGAATTTTTGGACATTTTTTTCATCACGTTTTCCACACCACTTTCAAATTGCAACACACTTCTGCAGCACCTTTGCATTTTATTCATCTCATGAGAAATCAAATTAAGGGCATCAATTTGACATAGGGTCAGGGTTTCATCACCTGTCCCTAGCCCAAAAATCACCAACCAGCATATCGATCCCAGCCCGTTAATTAAAATTGAGTAGAACGTTAATTGCCCTAGTGGGTTAGGGACACCAACAAGTTGGGTTCAGGTTAGGGTCAAGTTAACTGTGTCAGCTAATTGGTGTGTGCTTACTGGCTTGGTGTCTAGGATTGGTGCATCAGGGCTTGTGATTTGGTCCGCCTACCTGGCCAATCTCAGATTGGTGTCTAAGGTTGGCAATCAGGGACCTTCACTCCTCACCACCTACCTGGCTAAGTCCCATAAGTACTACTAGCTAGTTGGTTCACTTAATTAGACCTCTAATTTGTGCTCTAGGTCTAGGAAAACTTAGCTCGAGCTTGAGTCCATTTGCATACATGACAACTAGAGTAGGGACACCATATTCACCAATCCAAGCCCAGTCCAGTGTAGCCATGGACCCGAATCTTGAAACCATGCTGAAAGGCCTAAATGATCTAATGGCCCAATTGAACCAAATGCTGGCTAAACAATTTTCCTTAGACCAACCAACTCCTACTTTCCCATTTGCTCATATGAATGATAGGAGTAAGAACCATGAAGTACAAGTTGAGTTCATGAATACTCAAGACTTAGGGTATCCTCAAACTGAAGGGCTAGGGAAGGAAGAAGGCAAATTTGAACCTAGTAAATATATGTATGAGACCGACATAAGTTTAATAGATGAAAATGAAGGGGAAGACTGTGAAGAGAACAACTTTAGTACCTTACCTGAGAAAACCTTTGGTAAAGAAAAGATTATTGAGCCTAGTCCTGAAACATCAGAACAACCAAAATTTAGTGAGGACTTGGTTCCCGTAAGACAATGCCCTCAGGAAGAACCTAATACTTTAGCTTCGACACAAGAACTCCTTCAGGAACCTGAGAAGAACCCAATCATTATTTTAGAAGACTTTCCTGATGACCTTCAACTACCTAGAAGCATCCCGCCTGTAGATCAAAATTCTAATCTTAAGGTCATCATGAGTAGCCAAGGTATGTTTCAAGATTCCCCTAAATTACCCCAAGTCTCGGATTCCTATTTCCTGCCTTTCCCTGAGTCTTATCATAATTTTAGAGCCATTAAGTTTCATTTGGATGAGATTACTAGGATGCATGAGCTTTTAAAGCCTATTCCTTTTGCTACCTACTTTTGGAAAACCTTATGGCATTTGCTAGGAATCCATGGTAAATTCTCATGTGCATACCATACCAGGGTCAAACCTAGAGAGTCAATAATCTGTTAGGTTTAGGTCCTAGAAAGTCCAATAAAATTCCTCTCAATAAGGATGCCTAGTTCAGTCTGCATTTTGTAAGTGCTTGTGTAAATTTCTAAGTTTGCTGAATCTTTCGCACAGCATGTCACAAATTTGCATAAAGAAATCAGTAATAAAATCAAACTGAGCAATGAAACTTACAAACACTTAGCTGACTCACATAAGAGGGCTAAAGAATTATGTGAAGGAGATTATGCGATGATTAGGCTCAACCCTGAACGGTTCCCCTCTGGAACCATAAAGAAGCTGCATGCTCGCGGAGCGAGACCTTTCAAGATCTTAAAGAAAATAGGGCCTAATGCATATGTTTTGGAACTTTCACCTGATATGGGTATTAGTACAACCTTTAATGTTTCAGACCTAGTAGAATACAAAGAACCACTACTAATACCTAGTGAGCCTTTTTGGGCCAGAAACTTTCATTAAGAGTGAACATATTTTCGAGTGTCCACCACCAACCCTACCCGAGCGGAGAGAGAGGATTGAGAGAATCCTGGATGACAAGACCATTACTACCAGGAATAAGGACTATCAGCGATACCTGGTTCAATGGCAAGGTCGACCTGAGTCAGACAACTCTTGGATTACTCAAGAGGACCTGCAAAGACTTAACCCAGACTTGTTCGAGCATTACCAGGGCAAAACTGAACCATACTCGACTAGGTCGAGTTCTGCCCATCCCAGGAGAATTGGTGTGGACACCAGAAGCCGAAAGAAACTTCACTCCAACAAGGTTAGCCTTATCTCAATTTGGATCGAAGATAATTAGGTTACCTTGTATCCTTTAGTTCAAAAATATTTTATTTTCAAGAGTCATTTCCTTTTCAAGAGTCCTGTAATTAATTTTGAGTTTCAAATCAAGAGTGTTTATTGAGTCCTGTAATTACTTTTAAAATTTCATTTCTTGTAAGTCCATTTCAAGTTTTAAAGTCTAGGTCAGTCAAGTCAGTTCAGTTGAGTTAAGTCTAATTCAGTTGAGTTAAGTCTAATCAAGTCTTAAAGCCATGAAAGCCAGCAACAAGACTCAAATTCTAGACCCCAGAATTTGACCACATGAAGAAGAGAAGACACATCAACCAAGCAAGAGAAAAGGACCATCAACTAGGACCACTGGGCGCCACATGTCATTCTTATCCAAGTAGAAGACCACCTCACCATGCCACGTCATCAGGTGCCACTTCACCAGCCACCTCATCACCCTTTGGGCGCCAACAAGGGAGATTCAAATTCAAGGAGGTTGGCCACATCCCTCCAAGTCCTCCACCAAATCCTCCAACCCCCCCCACATCCCTCCAAACTCTCCACCAAATCCTCCAACCCCCCTTGTAATCCTCCTCGATTTGGGAAGTTTTTAAATTTCAAAAGCTAGCTTTGTGAGGCTATTAAAAGCCTTGGACGCCCATTATAAAAGGGATTGATTTTGGAAATGAATGAAGTTTGAAGTGAAGTTGTCTTGAGTTTTATGTGTGAAATTTTTCCTATCTTCTTCTTCCACGCCCAAAGCCACTCTTTTCCCTAGCAATTCATCATCCAAGCTCAAGGCAAAGGCATTGGAGTCGGCCAGATCTTCTGCAATTTCTTTTTTGTTCACAAATCCTCCTAACCTTTCTTTACATATGTCTCTTTCTTCCTTAACCTTTGATCTTCAATTGCAGGGTCCTTCGAGGTCTTTGAGTTGAGAACCGGGTTCCCCCTTGACAATGAACCGACAGACTGAAGTCCAAGTCCAGAGTTCTGATCTTTGTTATCCAAGTCCTCCAGTCCAGAGCGTTGGTAGTTTCAAGGTATGAATCAAAAGAAGGTTGGAAAGCTCATCAAGGTAAGTCCATAATCATTAGCCCCTATTATCTAGATCTTCTTCCTTCTTAGTTTAGGATTGTGTCTAATCAAGTAAAAGTTCCATTTCATGTAATCCTTAAGTCTTATTATGATGAGTACAATGCTAGTGTAATTTGGTTTCATTTCTCTACAAACCATAATCTAAACATTAATCATATGCGTGCCGCATCAAATCCCCTTCACAGAATTCTTTAGCCCTCTTATGTGAGTCAGCTAAGTGTTTGTAAGTTTCATTGCTCAGGTTGATCTTATTACTGATTTCTTTATGTAGATTTGTGACATGCTATGCAAAAGACTCAGCAGACTCAGAGACTCGTGTATGAATAGGTAGTGGGATTAGATCTAAAGGCTTCCTTGGCTTGCAACCATGGACTATCTCAAAGGGACTTTTGCCCGTAGATCGATTGACCGAACTATTGTAAGCGAACTCAGCATGTGGCAATAACAAATCCCAGTTCCCTAGACTTTCTCCCACTAGGCATCTCAGCAAGTTCCCTAGACTTCTATTTACAACCTTGGTTTGTCCATCAGTTTGGGGATGGTAGGTAGTGGAGAATTTTAGTCTGGTTCCTAATAGGTACCAAAGGATTTTCCAGAAGTAACTTGTGAAGCGGACATCCCTATCAGAAATAATGGTTTTTGGTAACCCGTGGAGTCTGACTACTTGATCAAGAAAGAGTTTGGCTATCCTAGAGGCATCGGAACTTTGGGAGCAAGGTATGAAATGGGCTATTTTTGAAAACTGGTCGACCACCATAAAGATTGAATCATGTTTTTGAATGGTCTTGGATAATCCTAGAACAAAGTCCATGCTTAGATCCTGCCATGGACACTCAGGTACAGGTAATGGAGTGTATAGCCCGGTATTCTTCTTTTGTTGCTTTGCAACAGTACATGTCCTACATCGGGCTACAAGGTTTGCTACTTGTTTCTTAAGACCTGGCTAGTAAAATTGTTCCTCAACAGCCAAGATAGTCTTGTTTCGTCCAAAGTGGCCAGCCAAACCTCCCGCATGTATCTCCCAAACTAAAAAATCTCTTAAGGAGGTTCTTGGGATGCAAAGCCTATTCTCTCTAAAAAGATAACCATCTAGAAGGGTATAGTCACTATGATCACTAGATGGTCCTTGACGCAAAACCTGATAAATTTTACCAAAATCTGGACAGGTTTCATATTGCTCCTTAAGTCTTTCAAAACCTATGACTTCAGTACTGACTGAAGTTAAAAGTAACGTTCTACGACTTAGGGCATCAGCTACCTTATTATCGGTTCCTGATTGATGCTTTAGGACAAACGTATAGGATTGGATGTACTCTACCCATTTGGCATGTCTAGGGTTTAGTTTCTTTTGGGAACTCAAAAACCTAAGGGCTTCATGGTCTGAAAATAAAACAAATTCTTGCGGTAGGAGATAATGCCTCCAATACCTTAATGCTTGCACTACCGTATAAAACAAATTCTTGCGGTAGGAGATATGTGGAATATTTTTTCCTGGCTTCATTCAATTTCTCACTAAAGAATGCTACGGGATGGTTCTCTTGACTTAGAACTCCACCAATACCTACTCCCGAAGCATCTCATGCTACTTCAAAGACCTTAGAAAAATCGGGTAGTCTTAAGACTAGGGCTTGGGTCATCTTATCTTTGATGTGAAGGAAGGCCTTATCAGCTGACTTCGTCCATTCAAAGTGGCCCTTCCTAATACAATCCGTGATAGGAGCAACTATGGTGCTAAACCCTCTAATAAATCTTCGATAAAACGTAGCGAAGCCATGAAAACTTCTTACTTCGTGAATATTATTGGGTGTTGGCCACTCTATAATTGCCTTAACCTTCTCAGGGTCAGCGGATACTCCTTCAGGGGTCACAACAAATCCTAGGAAGATAACTCTAGTAGTCATGAAAGTACATTTCTTTAGATTGGCATAGAGGTTATCTTTCCTAAGTGCTAAACATACCTGCCTCAGATGTTGTTGATGATCTTCTCTAGTCCTACTATAGATAAGTATGTCGTCAAAGTAAACGACAACAAATTTTCCAATAAAGGCTCGTAGGACTTGGTTCATGATTTGCATAAAAGTGCTAGGGGTGTTTGATAACCCAAAAGGCATGACTACCCATTCAAATAACCCGTCCTTAGTTTTAAATGCAGTCTTCCATTCATCCCCTGGTCTGATCCTAACTTGGTAATAGCCGCTCTTCAGGTCAATCTTAGAAAATATAGTTTCACCGGCCATCATATCTAACATATCATCCAAGCGGGGGATGAGAAACCTATACTTCACCATGATTTTATTTATGGCACGACTATCAACACACATTCTCCATGTGCCATCTTTCTTAGGGGTAAGTAAGGTTGGGACTGCGCATGGACTCAAACTCTCACTAATGAATCCTTTCTTTAGGAGTTCTCCTACTTGACGTTGTAATTCTTGGTGCTCGGTAGGGTTCATTCTATAATGGGGAAGGTTCGATAGTGGTGTGGGCACCAGACTTAGAAGAAGACTTCAGAGCTCCATTTGGATCTCTGATTGACATTGCCCGAGAAATTAGGGTTTGTAATAAAGGTTGACCTGGTCAACCAGTTTATTTATTTATTTCTTGGGTCACCATTTAAATTTTGTTGAGTCATGTTGACTCGGTGCAAGTCCCAATGTGGTTTCAATTTGGTCCAAAATGGTGCCACATTTCTCTTCCAATCAACTCAAGGTTCAAGCAAGTGGAGGCCACACTCCAAGCCACACGCCCAGCCACACTCCGAGCACACGCCAGAGTCCAGGAGGTGCCATGGAGGCATCCCAGTGTCATGGTCCCCACATCCAAAGAAGAAAAAATCAAATTGGAGGCTAAATTAAAGGAGGCGCCCACACCTGCCTAATTTACCTAAGCAAAGAAGGAAGAAAACTTCTCTTGGAGAAGAAATCAAAGAAGGACATCCAACCTACTCCTAATTGAAGTTCAAATCAAAATCAAAGAGCTTAACTTGGAGTGGAAGAAAAGAAGAAATACCATAAGAAGAAGAGGACTCCAAATCCAAATCCAACTCCAAAGGAGGTGCCATAAAAGTTCCAAAACAATTCCTTTATGGCCGTCCCAATTTTTTTTGGACTCTTGGTCGGCCAAGGGAGAGGATTTTCTACCTAATCTAGGGGTTGGAAGAGTTTAGTCCCACATGGGAATTTGTACAAGCTAGGAGAAAATTTTAGGTCTATATAATAGACCTCTCTTTGTAACTTTAGAAAATCAATGAAGAAAAATTATTTTTGCTATTCTCTTGTGTTGAGCAACCTAGGTTTCTCTTCTTCCGCACTATTCTAAGTGTTGAGCTCCGTGAGGGGGTAATCCGGGTTCCATTGGAGCCTTGAGGAGGTGAGAGATCTCCATCTTTATCCAAAACCCTAGGTTAGCCACTTGAAATTCCAAAACCCTAGCCACCTTTCATTATTTTCCATCCACCAAACCCTAGATCCATCCATCTCCCACGGCCTCTCTCTCTCTACAAGTCCAGGCCATCCACCTTCATCCAGATCCAGTCCGGCTACTTCAGATCCAGAGCAAGTTCCAAGGAAAATCACATCAGCATCCAGGAGAATCCAGTTTTCAGCAATTTCGATCTTCAAGTTCATCAACCTGGTAAATCTTTTCCTTGACTCTCTGATTCCATCAATTGTCTTTCTTCTCTTCCAGATCTTGAGTTCAGGAGAAGCCAACCCGCCAAAGGACCAGTATTGGAGGATCCATTACGAAGATATCTAAATCCGAGGATCCAACAATCTGCTCGGGAGAGTTCTTCCACCAAAATCTGTGAAGATCATTGTCTGGTTAGATAAACCTTCCCTTCTCTTTATTTCTGTTTTGTTGAAAGCTCGGAGTGAAACCCTAGGTCTGGGAGTTTCTCAACCCCCAGCGATCCGTTGCTTCTAAACTACTCTGATAATTTAGTTTCCTTAAAATTGTGCTTTCAATTATCATATTAGTATCTTTCAATGTTAGGTTAACTTTTCTTTGATTTGAAGCCAACTTCTACAAACCTATAAAAATAAAAAAAAAATTAGTTAATCTTAATTTACTTCCGCATCGCATCCTTTTATTTGTTCTGCATCATTTTTGGTATCAGAGCCCAGTCTAGGGTTTCTGATTTGCTTGCTTGCTTTGATTGATCTCTTTTTATTTTGTCTGCTCGAAGTAGACTCCCCAGGACGTCCGGTCCTAGGAACTAAGCGAGGCGCAAGCCTCCTCCTCCCATTCCACGGGGTGTTCCTAGGGCGTGTAGGGGATCCATTGGGTTATAACTTCGTAGCAGGGATTATAAACGGGGAAGACAATCTAGTTGCAGCCCGTAATTGCCCTGTTTTCTAAATTATGTCTCCCTGCATAAAACTCCGAATTGCATGATTTTTGCTTCGTTGAAACCATTATAATTGAACCTATTTTCCATAATTTTTTTGTGATTTATTGGTTTCGGTAAAAATTCTGAGCATTAAAATACAACAGCTCTGTTTTTTTTGTGTTCTGCAATTCAATTCGTTTTGGAGTGATCATCTCATAATTTACTTAAGGGCAATTGAGCATCTAAGATAAGGGGAGGAGTTGATTACCTCTCCTTAGCCCAAAACCACCATCCAATCATTCGAACCTAGACCTAATTTAAAATCAGTTAGACCTAATTTGCCCTAGTGGGCTAGGGACACCAATTGGTCGGGTCTAGGCTAGTGTTGAGTCAGTTTGCCGAGTTATTCTGTGTGTGCTTAGCACTCAGTGTCTAGAACAGTGGTTCAGGGACTACGTCCCGAAGGGCTTGTGTGCTGGTCCGCCTACCTGGCCAATCACTGATTGGTGTCTAGGATTGGCAATCAGGGACCTAACACTCCCCTTACACCTGCCTGGCTGAGTCATGAGTTACTACAGGCTAGCTTGCCACTCTGATTGGGCATCTAGTTTGGGCTCTAGGTCTAGTTAGCCGGTAGTCGTTCAGTTGAGTCTCATTTTGTGTGTTTGCTTGCATCATGTCTACCCGGAATGGAGTGCCCTACCAACCTGGTCAAACCCAACCTGATTTAGAGGCCATGGTTAGAGCTCTTACTGAGAGCATGAACAAGTTAAGCCAGGATTTGACTGCTACTGTTACCCAGTGTAAAGAACAAGTCCATGAGAATTTTACCCAGCTTAGGGATCAAGTCCAAGTCCTTGAGAAATGTAGACATCAAAATTGGATCCCTGATCCAAAATTTAATAGGCCCCAACCTCATCCATACCAGGAGCCTAGGAGGACCTTATACCGTGATCCCGAGCATAACCTTAGGAAGCCTAACCATGAAATCTATAGTGTGGATCGTGTCTATGAGAGGTCCTTACAATATTCTAGACCAGTCACTCAGCAACCCAAGTCTTCTAGATCAAACCATTTAGATCCACACCCATGCCCAAGTAAGGTCTCTACTAGCTTGAAACCCAGTGTGACCCAGGTTCCTATATCGCAAGAATGTTTGTTTTGTGGAGAAAGAGGCCATAAATCTAGTCAGTGCCCATGCATAGGAATGGCTTGTGCACAGCTAAGTGGTAAGAATCCTAAGGATGACATTAATGAGGGAGAACCCAAGCCTACCAATGAGGAAGAAAGGTTAGGTATGACAAGCCTAGAATCAGTTGACCCGATTACCACTGACCCGAAACCCATTGAAGATGGCATCGAGGAAGTATATGATGCTGGCTTGAGTCTAGTTGATGAAAATGAGGGGGAAGAACTTGAAGAATGTGACATCGATACTATTGGTTCCTTACCTGAGGAGACCTTGGAGAGCAACCAAGTGGTAGGGCCTAGTTCAGAAATTCAAGAGATTTGTGAGAATCAGGTTCCTTTAGTCAAATACCCCCAGGAAGAACTCATAGTGTTAGCCCGAGCTATCAGTTCGTACCCTCTAATGACAGTCATTCCCCAAGTACCAATTAAAGATCTTTGCACTGAACTGTTTAAGTTTGCCCACCCTATGGTAGATCCTCTCCTTAGGATGACTGAATCAAGCCTCTTACAATTGGACCTTGTCCCATGCCCAGCCACTAAGGTCTCTCTCGTAATCTCAGTTGAACATCCTTGTCTTGAGCGGATTGATTCACCCAGTCCTATAAAAGTCCTCCTTATGACCCCAGACCCCTTCCTTCGCATGACTGACCTACCCTTCTATAGAGTATACCTTTCCACACCCATATGTCAAATTTCAAGTCTTGAGGTCATCATCCATAGGCCCTTCCATGAATCATTCTTCAATCCAGTTCTTGAGAAAGTGGATCATTATTTGCTTAGAGAACAAACTTTAACTGTTGCAATCACATGTCCTAGGCTACTTCTCGAACCATCTCTTGATCCATTCCTGGGAGTAGAAAACTTTTCCTTTCGTAAGGATGATCAGTTGACACTCATAGATCACCATTCAAACCTTCAGGTCACCATCTTTAGCCAGCAGGTAATTCGAGACTCCACCTCATATTTCCTCCCTTTCTCTAGGACTTCCAATGCTTCTTACACCATCCAAGTATACTTTGTCGAAGTCTTTAGAGTGAACCACGTGTCAGAACCTATTAGGTTTGCCACCTACTTCTGGAAGACCTTATGGCACCTACTAGGCACCTATGATAAGTTTTCATGCTCTGCATACCATCCTCCGACCCAAGGTCAAACCTAGAGAGCCGTAGTTTGTTAGGTTTAGACCTAGGGTTCTTTTGAATAAAGTCCATTCTTTAGGAATGCATCGTCAGTCGAGTTTAGGACATTGTCTCAGATTTTGGTTAAGTGAGAATACCAGGAGTTGGGATTTGTATTTACCAAGGGCAGAATTTGCGTACAACGACTCGGTCAATAGGTCTACGGGTAAGAGTCCATTTGAAATTGTACATGGGTACAAACCTCACACACCTCTTGACCTAGTCCCTTTACCTGTCCACACTCGAGTCTCCGAATCTACTGAGAATTTTGCACATCATATAAAAGACTTGCATAAAGAAATTCATGCCAAAATAAATTTAAGTAATGAAACTTATAAGAAGTTGGCTGATACTCAAAGGCGAGTCAAATCTTTTATTGAGGGAGACTATGTGATGATTAGGTTAAGGCCTGAACGGTTTCCTCCTGGAACCGTTAGAAAGTTACATGCTAGGGGAGCTGGACCATTTAGAGTGGTAAAGAGAGTAGGATCCAATGCCTATGTGCTCGAGTTGCCTCCAGAACTAGGCATTAGCTCTACTTTCAACATTACAGACTTAGTAGAGTACAAGGAGCCAGCTGTGATTCCTAGTGAGCCTTTTGAGCCTAACCCTATCATTGAGAGTGATCCCGACCCTGTGTGTCCACCAACAAACTGGCATGTGAGAAAAGAGCAGATTGAAAAGATCCTAGATGATCAGGTTATCTCTACTCGTAATCGAGGATACCAAAGGTACCTGGTCCGCTGGCAAGGAAGGCCAGATTCTGATGACTCTTGGATCTCCCGAGAAGAATTACAAGAATTGGACCCAGACCTCTTGGAGAGATACCAGAGCCAACTTGAGCCTTACTCGACAGGGTCGAGTTCCTCCCACCCTGGGAGAATTGGTGCGGGCACCAGACTCAGAAGAAGACTTCAGAGCTCCATTTGGATCTCTGATTGACATTGCCCGAGAAATTAGGGTTTGTAATAAAGGTTGACCTGGTCAACCAGTTTATTTATTTATTTCTTGAGTCACCATTTAAATTTTGTTGAGTCATGTTGACTCGGTGCAAGTCCCAATGTGGTTTCAATTTGGTCCAAAATGGTGCCACATTTCTCTTCCAATCAACTCAAGGTTCAAGCAAGTGGAGGCCACACTCCAAGCCACACGCCCAGCCACACTCCGAGCACACGCCAGAGTCCAGGAGGCGCCATGGAGGCATCCCAGTGTCATGGTCCCCACATCCAAAGAAGAAAAAATCAAATTGGAGGCTAAATTAAAGGAGGCGCCCACACCTGGCTAATTTACCTAAGCAAAGAAGGAAGAAAACTTCTCTTGGAGAAGAAATCAAAGAAGGACATCTAACCTACTCCTAATTGAAGTTCAAATCAAAATCAAAGAGCTTAACTTGGAGTGGAAGAAAAGAAGAAATACCATAAGAAGAAGAGGACTCCAAATCCAAATCCAACTCCAAAGGAGGTGCCATAAAAGTTCCAAAACAATTCCTTTATGGCCGTCCCAATTTTTTTTGGACTCTTGGTCGGCCAAGGGAGAGGATTTTCTACCTAATCTAGGGGTTGGAAGAGTTTAGTCCCACATGGGAATTTGTACAAGCTAGGAGAAAATTTTAGGTCTATATAATAGACCTCTCTTTGTAACTTTAGAAAATCAATGAAGAAAAATTATTTTTGCTATTCTCTTGTGTTGAGCAACCTAGGTTTCTCTTCTTCCGCACTATTCTAAGTGTTGAGCTCCGTGAGGCGGTAATCCGGGTTCCATTGGAGCCTTGAGGAGGTGAGAGATCTCCATCTTTATCCAAAACCCTAGGTTAGCCACTTGAAATTCCAAAACCCTAGCCACCTTTCATTATTTTCCATCCACCAAACCCTAGATCCATCCATCTCCCACGGCCTCTCTCTCTCTACAAGTCCAGGCCGTCCACCTTCATCCAGATCCAGTCCGGCTACTTCAGATCCAGAGCAAGTTCCAAGGAAAATCACATCAGCATCCAGGAGAATCCAGTTTTCAGCAATTTCGATCTTCAAGTTCATCAACCTGGTAAATCTTTTCCTTGACTCTCTGATTCCATCAATTGTCTTTCTTCTCTTCCAGATCTTGAGTTCAGGAGAAGCCAACCCGCCAAAGGACCAGTATTGGAGGATCCATTATGAAGATATCTGAATCCGAGGATCCAACAATCTACTCGGGAGAGTTCTTCCACCAAAATCTGTGAAGATCATTGTCTGGTTAGATAAACCTTCCCTTCTCTTTATTTCTGTTTTGTTGAAAGCTCGGAGTGAAATCCTAGGTCTGGGAGTTTCTCAACCCCCAGCGATCCGTTGCTTCTAAACTACTCTGATAATTTAGTTTCCTTAAAATTGTGCTTTCAATTATCATATTAGTATCTTTCAATGTTAGGTTAACTTTTCTTTGATTTGAAGCCAACTTCTACAAACCTATAAAAAAAAAAAAAAAATAGTTAATCTTAATTTACTTCCGCATCGCATCCTTTTATTTGTTCTGCATCAGATAGGGTTGCTCCGGGGACTAAGTCTATCGCATGTTGTATATCCCTAAGAGGTGGGAGTTGGTCGGGCAAGTCATCGGGGAACACGTCTTTGAACTCCTCTAGCACTTCACTGACTTCTGGAGGTTGTTCTTTCGAAAGAGGTTCTTGATGATCCTTAATGGTCAAAATCCAAACAGGTGACCCATTGCTAATTTCTTTCTCCATTTCTCTAGCAGTGATCACGTTTATCCCCTTTTTCTTATCACTCAATTGGCTTGATCCTCTCTTAATGGGGTTCTTAGGTGGAGAAGAATGGATTACAATCTTCTTTCCATTATAAGTAAACGAGCACGAATTAGAACGACCATAGAGTGTTACGTCAAGATCGTACAACTATGGTCGGCCTAAAATTATGCTACTTACTCCCATTGGAAGTACATCTACCATACTTTCTCTAGGTAAGATTGGAACTGAATGGTTACTAGGCACCTAGACTTAATGGAAATCGTGGTTGAGTCTATCCAGGATACCTTATAGGGATTAGGATGGGGTACGGTGGGCAATCCTAGGTTTTTAACTGTGTTGGTGGATATGGCATTGACACAGCTATCGCTATCTAAAATGACTTTGCATACTTTCTCACCTATCTTAATGAATGTCTGTAGGATGCTAGTCCTACGCCAATCTTCTTGGGTTTTAGCTTGGGTGAGAATACACCTAACCACTCCTAACAGATCTTGATCTACCAGGACTTCCTCATCCTCATACTCTTCAGCCAAGTTCTCATCTACCTGGTATACTTCCTCCTCAAATTCACCTTGGGATTCTACGGCTTCCTCTTCTACTTCCCCTATATGTAGGGCTCTATTAGGATAGTTGCTAGATTAGTGACCCACTTTGTTACACTTGAAACATGCGTTTGGAGTTCTTTGGGTCTCAGGTGTTTTCCCCTTGTCATCTCTTCGGGTCACAGGCACATTAGGATTGGGTCGGTTGAATATAGGCTGATTGGATCCTGACTGCTGATAAGGTGCACTAGTCCTAGGGGCTTCGGGCCTACGATAAACTGGACCTCTATGGAATCTCTCAGCATCCCTAGCTATCTGATAGGCCAATTCTAGGTCATGTACCTCTTACATGAACAATTCTCTTTGAATTTCTTCCCTCAGTCCGGCTCTAAATCTAGACAAGGTGACCGACTCAGATTCATCAACATTGCACATCATAACGAATTCGTCAAACTTCGCTATGTACTCTGCGACACTCCTATTTCCTTGAGTAAGTCTTTGCCATTGATCTAGGAGTCTTTGGTGGTAGGACATAGGAAGGTATTTCTCCCTAAGCCTAAGTTTCATAGCTTGCCAGGTCACTATAGGCACATCACCTCTCTGTCTAGTGAGTCTCTCAACGTTTCCCCAATATAACCTAGCTTGGCGCACAAGTTTAAGCTTTGCAAACTTACACTTGCACTCTTCACTCATCTCAAACCAGTCAAAATACTGGTCCATCTCACCTTCCCAATCAATGTAGATCTTTGGATCTAAAATTCCATCAAAGGTGGGAGCTTCCAGCCTAATGTTCTTCATGGTTCGGTCATCTTGATCAAAGTGAATTGGGGTGGGTCTCCTGACATTGGGTTCATAGTTAGGCTCATGATGGAATCTCCTTGGGTTGGGCTCGATGGTTTGATCAGGGTGGGGTCCTCTAGGAATTGGATCATAAAACTGATCTTGGGGAGCTCTCCTAGGGTTTGTTTCGTAGAGAGGGTTTTGATATGGAATCCTTCTAGGGTTCAATGGAGTCTCGAGTTCAGGTGCAAGACTAGGCTCAGGCTCAGTCTGGGCTTCATGATTACTTTCAGGGGTTCTAACCTCTAACTGATCCAACCTAGTAGTGATGTGGGCTAACTGCTCATTCATGTCTTGGTTGGTTTGTGCCACATTCTGATTTGTTTGGGCCAATTGCTCAGTTAAACTCTTAGTCAGTTGGGCCACTTGATCATTTAGGCCTTTGATCAAATTCCCTAAGTTTTGGTCCATGGCTACACTTGACTGGGCTTGGATTGGTGAATATGGTGTCCCTGCTCTAGTTGTCATGCATGCAAATGGACTCAAGTTCGAGCTAAGGTTTCCTGGACCTAGAGCACAAATTAGAAGTCTAATTAAGTGAACCAACTAGCTAGTAGTACTTATGGGACTTAGCCAGGTAGGTGGAGGGGAGTGAAGGTCCCTGATTGCCAACCTTAGACACCAATCTGAGATTGGCCAGGTAGGCGGGCCAAATCACAAGCCCTGATGCACCAATCCTAGACACCAAGTCAGTAAGCACACACCAATTAGCTGACACAGTTAACTTGACCCTAACCTGAACCCAACTTGTTGGTGTCCCTAACCCACTAGGGCAATTAACGTTCTACTCAATTTTAAATAATGGGCTGGGATCGATATGCTGGTTGGTGATTTTTGGGCTAGGGACAGGTGATGAAACCCTGACCCTATGTCAAATTGATGCCCTTAATTTGATTTCCCATAAGATGAATGAAATGCAAAGGTGCTGCAGAAGTGTGTTGCAGTTTGAAAGTGGTATGGAAAATGTGATGAAAAAAAAGTCCAAAAATTCTGAAAAATTCACAGAGGATTTCTAACTTATATGTTTCAATGAAGATAAAAGGAAATTTAAAACTAAAATCTATACTACTCTAAACAGATCCTACAAATGAAGATAAATAAAAAGGATAGAACAGAACCCTAATGACAGTGTCGAACTGCAGAAATTTTCATTTTTTTATAATTTTTTTCTGATGATGAAATTTACTATGGTGATAACTGACTTAAAAAGGAACAAAAAAAAATATTTTAATAAAAAAATTAGTGACTTGCCTTTGGAGCTGCAGACGGATTACAGTAAATAGATGCAAATTTTCAGAAAACAGAATCTAATCAAACAAGTGCAATGGCTTACCCAAAACTTCAATCTAAAAATTCACGTCCGGCCAGGGGCTCATTATTCCCATGGATCGTGACAGTGTACTGGAGTACACCCGCTCAGGAGGCAAGAATTTTAGATCTTGCTTGGATTTAAAGAAAACTATTCTACCCTAATGCAACTAGGCTCTGATACCAAGATGATGCGACAAGCATATGATTAATGTTTTGAATATGATTTGTAGAGCAATGAAACCTAATTACACTAGCATTGTACTCATCATAATAAGAGTTAAGGATTATAAGAAATTGGACTTTTACTTGATTAGACACAATCCTAAACTAAGAAGGAAGAAGATCTAGACAATAGGGGCTAATGATTGTGGACTTACCTTGATGAGCTTTCCAACCTTCTTTTGATTCATACCTTGAAACTACCAATGCTCAGAACTGAAGAACCTGGATAACAGATATCAAAACCCTGGACTTGGGGCTTCAGCTTGTTGGTTCTTTGTCAAGGTGAACCCAGCCCACAACTCAAAGACTTCGAAGGACCCTGCAATGAAGATCAAAGTTAAGGAAGAAGGATAGGAACATATAGAAGGGATGGGAGAGTTTATGAACTAAGAACAGAATTTTGAGAAGATCTGGCCGACTCCAATGCCTTCACTTGAGCTTGGAAGATGCTTTTCTAGGGAAAAAGAATGGCTTTGGCATGGAGGAAGAGGATGGGAAACTTTCACATAAGAAAAAAAAACACAAGACAACTACTTCCAAAATTTAAACTTCAATTTTCATTCATTCCCAAAATCAATCTCTTTTACAATGGGCGTCCAAGGCTTTTAATAGCCTCACAAAGCTAGCTTTTGAAATTTAAAAACTCCCAAAATCGAGGAGGATTGCAAGGGGGGTTGGAGGATTTGGTGGAGAGTTTGGAGGGATGTGGGGGGGCTTGGAGGATTTGGTGGAGGACTTGGGGGGATGTGGCCAACCTCCTTGAATTTGAATCTCCCTTGTTGGCGCCCAAAGGGTGATAAGGTGGCTGGTGAAGTGGCACCTGATGACGTGGCATGGTGAGGTGGTCTTCTACTTGGATAAGAATGACATGTGGCGCCCAGTGGTCCTAGTTGATGGTCCTTTTCTCTTGCTTGGTTGATGTGTCTTCTCTTCTTCATGTGGTCAAATTCTGGGGTCTAGAATTTGAGTCTTGTTGCTGGCTTTCATGGCTTTAAGACTTGATTAGACTTAACTCAACTGAATTAGACTTAACTCAACTGAACTGACTTGACTGACCTAGACTTTAAAACTTGAAATGGACTTACAGGAAATGAAATTTTAAAAGTAATTACAGGACTCAATAAACACTCTTGATTTGAAACTCAAAATTAATTACAGGACTCTTGAAAAGGAAATGACTCTTGAAAATAAAATATTTTTGAACTAAAGGATACAAGGTAACCTAATTATCTTCGATCCAAATTGGGATAAGGCTAACCTTGTTGGAGTGAAGTTTCTTTCGGCTTCTGGTGTCCACACCAGAAATGCTCCAGTGCTATCGGCTTAGTGTTTGAACTTATGGGGTCATACACCATAGGGGTTTCTGTCTGATCTTAAGGCTGATTGATGATTGAGAATCGTTTGCCATCACCGGAGGTCAATTTGATTGACCATGTTCCAAGTGTCAACACTTTGTACTTTGCTTGGGTCGACACTTGGTGAAGTGTCGACACTTGGTAATTTTCATGAGTCGGCACTTGCTCTGAAGAGCAGTATTCTGGGAAGAGATTTTGTGAAAGATTTGACCTAGTTTGAATTTCAAATTCAAACCATTTTGGCTCCAAACTTTCTTGGAATAATTATCATTCATTCCTAAAGAGTTTAGACTCACTTGGTATAACCTTGATCTTCTCCCCCCTTCTCTTCCCCAATCACTCTTCTTTCCTTCTTCTCCCTCTCATGGCTGTCCCTATAAATGAAGGTCATTCTAGAGGCTACTGATGGTTAATCTAATGGTTCATTGAGAGAAGAGAAAAGAATTGATACGGGACGAAAATTCGATGTAACCTGGTTATTTGAAAAATAGGGAAACAACTAAACAAACTAGGATCGTGGGAGGGCTAAGAAGCCTCCCGGGACTAGGGCATACTGACTCTAAAATCCTAAGACAGCTGATCTCTTTTGTTTTCAATTTTCTGGGTGGATGTGGCGAAGGAAGGATGGAGATGGGGAACTGGGAACTGGAACTCATGGCCCTGAGACTCACTCTAGCGGGGGACGCACACAGAAAGTCAGGGGTCAAAGCCTAAAGCTACCCTCCTGAGGGATCACAGCACCAGCTACCCTGAGCATAAAGCTACCCTCCCGAAGAGGTCACAGCACCAGCTACCCTGAGCTCTCATCGAACCCATAATGTACACAGCAGGGCTCTCACATAGATGCGCTAGGATGACTCTCGAAGGACACGAGAGGATAAAGAAGACGAGATAGGGGATAACTAGGATGCTCATCGAACCCATAATGCATACAGCAGGGAACGCCTCACACCCCTCATCAAACCCATAATGCACATAGTAGGGAATGAAGGAAAATGGGCCTCAGCCCAGAACCAGAATCGGAACCAACCCAAAAATCTATATCAAATATCTCTCTCTCATTATTATAAGGGGAGGGAGGGGCCTTTATATAGAAAAACCAAAACCATTAGTTTCTTAGCCTCTAAGAAAACTAAAAAAGGAAAATAAATTACATCAAAATTCATGTTACATCAAAATTCATGTTTCATCAAAAGTGGTGCTGATCTGCTCCGAGAAGCATGTCGACTTGATGATTTGCTCTAGAAAGCATGCTGCTCTGAAATTTGGGCTACTCTGAAATCCATGCAAACTCCTCACACGGTCGTGCAGAGGATGGATCACCTGACAGAGCACATGGCCGGTGACCGGGAAGCAGGCTGTGGACGGGGTCGGCGGACAGCGAGCGGCGGATGGTTGGTGGCGGGCCGCAGGCGAGGCGGCACAGGGACTGGAACGGCACACCTAGCATGCCGTTTGGTCTCCCACAGCCATGGGAGACCTCCTGGGTGCCGGCGCGGCTGGTGGATGGCGAGGGAGGCCGTGGACGGCGGGAAGGTGGCCGGCGGACAGGCGGGCGGCGGTTGCGGCGTCAGGCGGTGGACGGCGACGTCACACGGCCGCACGCGGGCAGACGGATGCCTCCCGCATCCGTTCGTCTTCCCACGGGTGTGGGCGGTGGCGGAGCTTACTGGCGGCCGGGCGAGGGCTGGTGGGCGGCGGGAATGGCGACGAAGCAAGCCGACGGTGGCGGCGGCAGCGACGGCCATGGGCCGCGGCGAGCGAATGCCTCGGCATCCGTTCGTCTTCCCACGGTGATTGGGTGGCGGCAGTAGCTTCTCCAGCGAGGGCGGGAGCTGGCGAACATCGGCGGCGGTCCGGCGGGGGCGGCCGAGGGTCGGGCATCCCGGATCTGGGGCCGGAGGGGGCGGAGGCTAGGGTTTGGGCGTTAAAAAAAAAATTCATGGGAGAAGATGGAATAGTGTAGGAATAGATTGGGAATAAGATTGGAATAAAGGTGGAATAGCAGGAATAGGTGGAATAGCGGGAATAGGAAAAATAAAAAAAATCTAAGAAAATAAGAGAAAAATGAAAAAATACCTGGACTTGCCCTGGATCCCCATCATTCTCCTCGATCGTGAAGAACTCGACTCCGTCGAGTTTGAAAAATGGAGCACACCCTAATTCACAACTTGCTCTGATACCAAAATTGATGCGGGACAAAAAATCGATGTAACCTGGTTATTTGGAAAACAGGAAAACAATTAAACAAACTAGGACCGTGGGAGGGCTAAGAAGCCTCCCGGGACTAGGGCATACTGACTCTAAAATCCTAAGACAGTTGATCTCTTTTGTTTTCAATTTTCTGGGTGGATGTGGCGAAGGAAGGATGGAGATGGGGAACCGGGAACTGGAACTCATGGCCTTGAGACTCGCTCTAGCGGGGGACGCACACAGAAAGTCAGGGGTCAAAGCCTAAAGCTACCCTCCCGAGGGATCACAGCACCAGCTACCCTGAGCATAAAGCTACCCTCCCGAAGGGGTCACAGCACCAGCTATCCCGAGCTCTCATCGAACACATAATGGACACAACAGGGCTCTCACATAGATGTTCTAGGATGACTCTCGAAGGACACGAGGGGATAAAGAAGACGAGATAGGGGATAATTAGGATGCTCATCGAACCCATAATGCACACAGCAGGGAATGCCTCACACCCCTCATCAAACCCATAATGCACACAGCAGGGAACGAAGGAAAACGGGCCTCAGCCCAGAACCAGAACCGGAACCAACCCAAAAATTTATATCAAATCTCTCTCTCTCTCTCATTATTACTGGGGGAGGGGGGGCCTTTATATAGAAAAACCAAAACCCTCAGTTTCTTAGCCTCTAAGAAAACTAAAAAAGGAAAATAAATTACATCAAAATTCGTGTTGCATTAAAAGTGGTACTGATATGCTCTGAGAAGCATGTCGACTTGATGATCTGCTCCAGAAAGCATGCTGCTCTGAAATTTGGGCTACTCTGAAATTCGTGCAAACTCCTCGCATGGCTGTGCGGAGGATGGATCGCCCGACGGAGCACATGGCCATTGATCGGGAAGCAGGCGGTGGACGGGGCCGGCGGACGATGAGCGGCGGACGGTTTGCGGCGGGTCACAGGCGAGGCGGCACAGGGACTGGCACAGCATGCCCAGCATGCCGTTTGGTCTCCCACGGCTGTGGGAGACCTCCTGGGCGCCGGTGCGGCCGGTGGACGGCGGGGGAGGTCGTGGACGATGGGAAGGTGGCCGGCGGACAGGCGAGCAACGGTGGCGGCTTAAGGCGGTGGACGGCGGTGTCACACGGCCGCACGCGGGCGGACGGACGCCTCCCGCGTCTGTTCTTCTTCCCACGGGTGTGGGCGGTGGCGGACTGATGGGGACATCAACCCAGAATTTGAAGCAACCTAGATCAATGCAAAAGCCCAACCCAGAACCTGAAGCCAGAAGCCCAACCTAGAAGTCCAACCCAGACCTGAAGCCAGACCAGTCCAAACCCTAGGGGCCCAAGATCCTGAAGTTGATGCTGCCCAAATCTTGATAAGCACTAATCCTAATGCAGCACTCTTGAATTTAAATTCAAGAATATTATCTTATCTTATCCGTTGTTGTTAGGATTGATTTATCGGTTGTTTTTAGAATTTGATTACTTAGTTTGAATATTTGTTTTAGGATTTATCTTATCATTTGTTCGGATCTCTCGGTAGAGAAGTTCCGATTATATTTTAGTCTATTAAAGATGTTTGTTCATGAATAAAAATTAGCGAAGATGAAGAATATTTGAGAAAAGAGCTTGGGTGTGTCTCGACTCCCTCCCCTCCTTCTTCCTCCCCTTCTCCTCTTCTGGTTCTTTCTTCCCTGAACTTTTCTCTCTCTTCTCCTACTACTTTCTCAGAGTTCTCTTTCCTAGACTCTGTCCTTCTTCCCTTCTTCTCTACCTGCTATGTTTCTTCTAATCTCTTCCTCTTTCTCCTATTCTCCGATCCCTGCCACTTAAAACTTCTGGAGAACTTATTATTTCCAGCAAGCCTCTTCGGTCAACCACCTTTTTTCTAGCCGGAACCACCAAGCCTGCACTGTCTTCTTCCTCAGCAGGATCGAGAAGTACCCTGCCCAGATCCACTTGATGCCACCGAATCTCCTCCCGACTCCATCCCAGCAGCCGACGATCCTTTTCCGCCTGTGAGCAGGATCACCGACTAGATCCCGCCTCCCCTCCCTCCACGTCGCCGAGCCGAATATCCACGGCTCAAGGTGACCCGCGACGCCATCAACGGGACCTCCTCCCTGCTTCCTGAAGTTGCCGTCCACCGGACTCATCTCTGCTTGATTCGCACGATGTCGCACCGCCCGAGACCAAGTGCGCTGAGCGTCTCCCTCCCTCCAGCAAATCTCCTCCGCTTCCAGCCCACGACCGATCGAGACCACCTGCCCTGATGGATTCCAGCCACCCAGCTCCTTGTCGCCCTGATGCCATCTCCGCCCAGTCCGTCGACTCCGCCATGGCCCCCGCCGCCATCACCGGTGGAGAGCCCGTCGGACTTCCCTCTGGTTTCCCATCCCCTGTTCCCATGTTTCCTCGATCCATGAAGAAAGAGTCCCAGGCACGGTCGGAGAAGCACAGTCGATTTTCCCCATGCCGACTTCAGAATACGGTGAAGAAAAAAAAATGAGAAGAGAAATAAAGAGAAAAATCGTGAGAAAAAAAACTGAAAAAAAAAGGGAAAAGAAAATTGAAAAAAAAAAGAGAGGTTATTTGATTATAAAAAAAAGAGAGAAAAAATATGAAAAAAAAGTGGGTTTCACTGGAATAAAAAATTAGAAAAAAATTTAATTTGGTTTTGGTTTAGCCTAGCCTAGGATCGTTTCCCAGCGACCAATGATCCGTTTTCCTAGAATAAAAAAATTGATCGGGATTCGTGTGCCGCATCAAATTTGGTATTAAAGCAATAGGTTAGGTTAGGTTAGGATTAATTCTATTTGCTTTCTACTTTAAAATATTTCAGTTTACAGATGATGTATCGAGGAGCCAATTTGAAGCCTGACTCGATGGAGTCAAGTTCTCCCCACCTCAGTAGAAATGATGGGGACATCGGCCCAGAATCTGAAGCAGCCCAGATCAACCCAAAAGCCCAACCCAGATTCTGAAGCTAGAAGCCCAACCCAGAAGTCCAACCCATAAGCCCAGCCCAGACCTGAAGCCAGACCAGTCCAAACCCTAGGGGCCCAAGATCCTGAAGTTGATGCCGCCCAAATCTTGATAAGCACTAATCCTGATGCAGCACTCTTGAATTTAAATTCAAGAATATTATCTTATCTTATCCGTTGTTGTTAGGATTGATTTATCAGTTATTTTTAGAATTTGATTACTTAGTTTGAATATTTGTTTTAGGATTTATCTTATCATTTGTTCGGATCTCTCGGTAGAGAAGTTCCGATTATATTTTAGTCTATTAAAGATGTTTGTTCATGAATAAAAATTAGTGAAGATGAAGAATATTTGAGAAAAGAGCTTGGGTGTGTCTCGACTCCCTCCCCTCCTTCTTTCCTCCCCTTCTTCTCTTCTGGTTCTTTCTTCCCTGAACTTTTCTCTCTCTTCTCCTGCTACTTTCTCAGAGTTCTCTTTCATGGACTCTATCCTTCTTCCCTTCTTCTCTACCTGCCATGTTTCTTCTAATCTCTTCCTCTTTCTCCTATTCTCCGATCCCTGCCACTTAAAACTTCTGGAGAACTTATTATTTCCAGCAAGCCTCTTCGGTCAACCACCTTTTTTCTAGCCGTAACCACCAAGCCTGCATCATTCTTCTTCCTCCACAGGATCGAGAAGAACCCTGCCCAGATCCACTTGATGCCACCGAATCTCCTCCCGGCTCCATCCCAGCAGCCGACGATCCTTTTCCGCCTGTGAGCAGGATCACCGACTAGATCCCGCCTCCCCTCCCTCCACGTCGCCGAGCCAAAGATCCACAGCTCAAGGTGACCTGCGACGCCTTCAACGGGACCTCCTCCCTGCTCCCTGAAGTTGCCGTCCACCAGACTCATCTCCGCTTGATCCGCACGACGTTGCACCGCCCGAGATCGAGTGCGCCGAGCGTCTCCCTCCCTCCAGCAAATCTCCTCCACTTTTAGCCCACGACCGATAGAGACCACCGGCCCTGATGGATTCCAGCCACCCAGCTCCTTGCCGCCTTGATGCCATCTCTGCCCGGTCCGTCGACTCCACCATGGCCCCCGCCGCCATCACCGGTGGAGAGCCTACCGGACTTCCCTTTGGTTTCCCATCCCCTGTTCCCATGTTTCCTCGATCCGTGAAGAAAGAGTCCCAGGCACGGTCGGAGAAGCACAGTCGATTTTCCCCATGCCGACTTCAGAATACGGTGAAGAAAAAAAAATGAGAAGAGAAATAAAGAGAAAAATCATGAGAAAAAAAAGTGAAAAAAAGGGAAAAGAAAATAGAAAAAATAAGAGAGGTTATTTGATTATAAAAAAAAAGAGAGAAAAAATCTGAAAAAAAAAGTGGGTTTCATTGGAATAAAAAATTAGAAAAAAATTTAATTTGGTTTTGGTTTAGCCTAGCCTAGGATCGTTTCCTAGCGACCAATGATCCGTTTTCCTAGAATAAAAAAATTGATCGAGATTCGTGTGCCGCATCACGGACCCCACCGGCGACCTGGTGAGGGCCGGCGAGAATGGTGATGGCAGCAAGCCGGTGGCGGCGACGACAGCGACGGCCGTGGGCCACGGCGAGCGGATGCCTCCGTGTCTGTTCGTCTTCCCATGGTGATTGGGTGGCAGCAATGGCTTCTCCGGTGAGGGCAGGAGCCGGCGAACGTCGGCGGCGATCCGGCGGGGGCAGCCATGGGTCGGGCAGCCCGGATCTGGGGCCGGAGGTGGTGGAGGCTAGGGTTTGGGCATTAAAAAAAAATTTCATGGGAGAAGATGGAGTAGTGTAGGAATAGATCGGGAATAAGATTGAAATAAAGGTGGAATAGCAGGAATAGGTGGAATAGCGGGAATAGGAAAAATAAAAAAAATCTAAGAAAATAAGAGAAAAATGGTAAAATACCCGGACCTGCCCTAGATCCCCATCAAGAATAGAGAGGAAGAAGAAGGGCTTAGTGAGGACTTGGGATTGGGTGTGAGTTACCTAGCAATCAAGCTAGGTCTTGGGAAGAGAGTCTCTTGGAAAAGGGTTTCACCTCTCCTCCATGTCTTCCCAGAAGAAGAAGATCGGCCCGAAGGATCCCAAAGAGCTAGCACTCCAAGGAAGTTGATCAGAGTCGAGTCCTGGTATGGATCACCTGTAGAGGCCAGACACTTGTGTGTCTCGGGCGCCCTCTCCTTCTTCTCAGTACTTTCAGAGATATTAATGTATGGTACTTTGTATCTTTGTATATTTCTCTCTGTTGATGTTTATTTGCATGCTAGGTTATTATGCTAGATCATGTTGCGGGCAGATCGGTAGATCGTTTAAATCTATCTATCGAGTCTTCCGCTGTGCATATTTTAAAATAGTTTTAAAATGTATCTCTTCTGCCCTGCATGTGTGAATAGTTTTCACCTTCAATAGTATCAGAGCCACAGGTTCTTTTTGTAGTATAATAATGCTAGCATGTTTTAACATCATGTTTCCTAAGTACTTGGATTGAGTGCTTCACCATGGCTGCCGATCATATGAGAGAAGTTGGGCTGCAAGACCCTCTCTTTCTATTCAATGGGGTCTCCTATGGCGTGTAGGGGTGCTGATGTGATTAACTCTTGAAAAGAAAAATAAGAAGGAAGAAAATGTAGGTTAAAAATGTTTTAATCTAATGACATGATCATAAAACAACTTTAGATAAGATCTAAGATGATTGTTTTGATCGGACTTGATAAAAAGTTTAGAGAAACTTTGGATTTGAAATCATTATTTTTTTCCTGTCTCAGGCTATGAGTCGGCACTTGGCCTTGAAGTGTCGACTCATGAGCAATGCTGGCATTTTGTTTTTCCTCTGTGACAGGCTGAAGTGTCGACACTTGACCAGGAAGTGTCGACACTTTGGCTCATGAGTCAACACTTGGCCTTTGAAGTGTCAACTCATCAGCAGGTGCCAGAAATCTGGAGTTCTGTTTTCCTCCTATCTCAAGCCTTGAGTCGACCCAAGTGTCAACACTAGGTGTCAACACTTGCTCCTGGCAAGTCGACATTTGGGATGTAAAAATAGAAAAACAGTGAATTCAAATTTTGAAATTTAATAAAATTATTTTACATTATAAATTAAAATTATTTTAATTTATTTAAGGCGATTGAACTTAATTGAGAATTAGGAATGACTAAGAACTCTTGGAATATGATTCAAAGATTTTAAGTCATTTCAATAAGCCTTAAGGGTTATGGGTTAGCTTCTATTAGGTTCTTAATTGTGTTAGACCTAAGTTTAGATGCATTGGACTAATAAGAGAACTAATCTAATCAAATATTGAGTTAGGATTTCTTCTCTTGAGATCTCTCTAATAGTTAGATTGATTAGTCCATAAATCTAAATGGACCTAATTTGTGGCTCAGAGGAAAGCCCGAGTCTTTAGGCTAGTCTAATCGAGTCTGATGAACCGATTGGTGTCTAGGTAAGTTTGGCATTTGATCATGGTTCTTTGGGGCTACCTGTTAGTTAGCCAACTCTGTTGGTGTCTAAGGCAAGACGGTTAATGGCAGAACCCAACCGATGATCTCATTTACTTGGCCAATGTGGTCAATCAGGAATGATTAGATAGCTCATTGACTTGTGTTAACCCTTGTCACCCAAGGTTAATTAGTCTTGACTAATTTTAGGTGCCCATGGATCATTAGTTATGTGTAACCCACCTTGTTTGCTGATTTGGTCAGTGGGAGGTTGATCCATGTCTTCTCATCTCTTAATCTGTCACATTAAAATTAAACCCTCTAAATTATTAGGTCCTTAAAAGAATAAAGTTATAGGGATAACCTAGTCCTAGCCTTCCATTAAGTAGGATGGTAATGAGTCCAGTAGTTGAGTGTTCATCGGCAGATCCAAATATCGAGTGTTCATCGGGCTATCAGAATTGCTGTTCCTAATATGATGGCTTAGTGTGACCTCTTAATGGTGGTCAGGTGGGCCGGCCAAAGTTGAGCTTGACTATTCGTTAGTTAGAAGCATTGAATTTTATCATGTTAATGGTTGGACCTAATCAGGATGATGAGGATATCGCCGACATGGATCCCAAAGCAAGCACGAATCCTGGAGCTGCACGAATCTCAAAGCATATCCAGAATAAATTAGTTTAGGATTTATCTTTTGTTTGAAATTTGAATTAGAATTTGGTTGGTTAGGATTGAGATATGGATAGTCTTATCTTATCCTATCTTGTATTTGAATTTGAATCATCCCTATCTTTTTATCTTGAAAAAAAAAAATGTACCCTAATCTAGGCGACTTCTAGGCTCACCAACGATCCTACCCATCTATCCCCCATTAATTTTTGGTATTAGAGCAATAGGTCAGGTTAGGGTACATTTTTTTTCCAATCCCAGATTTCCCCTTCGGTTCCCTCTGTCTTCCCTGTCCTTGTTCCACTGCCGTCCTGTTTGGTAACTGTCAAGATAGATCCATCCCCACCGACACCCCTATTGCCATCGCCTAGTCAATCTTCCTTGCCGAGCTAGCCCCACCGGAAGATCCACCTCCATCCTCCATCTCTACCTGCACCATTTCAGTCACCCTCATCATTATACTGATCCGACCACTGCGCCTCTACCGGATCCATGCTAGAATTTCCCCGTGAAGCCTTCCTCCTCCCTCCCGTCCGTGCAAAAATCTCCATCAACTGACCAGCTCTAGATCCACTGAATGCCTACCACCGTATTTTCTCCCTATCACTTTCAGCAACCAATGATCACCAAGCCCTTGCAACAGAGTTTCTCCCTGCCCCATCCCAGTAGCTGACAACCACCATCTAAGTAGTCCCTCGAATCGGCACCTCCATCGGATCTCCTCCCATCTGAAAGATCCACGACCAAAGTCCAACACCCCTACCGCCACTTCACCGACGCCCCTCCACCTGGAGTCATCCCGTGACGCCCAACCCCGTGCTGCCCACGATGCCTCCCCATCTCTAAGCCCGCCGCCCCTCTGCCCGGAGTTGTCTCCAGTCGCTGCTTCTCCCAGGTCGATCCCCCCTCCTTTTTGCCCCCCATGGAACCAGACATCATCGCCATTTCCTCCCCAAAGCCCCACCCTATCGGTCTTCCCCACCATCATGGTAGCCGATCGACACCACCCTGCCGGTCTTCCCCACCAAAGCCTCGCCCGGAGTTGCCCACTGCCATGCTGCCTCCGTCAAATCTCCTCCCTGCTTCCCGTCAGCTACCCGTGCCCTCCACTGGCCATGATGACCTCCGCGCCGGCCGTCGATTTTCCATCATTGGTCCATGAGGAAGAAGGGGAGGGATTGCACGAATGTGAATGCAATTCCCCCTTTGCTGTCGACTTCACTTAAGGGTTTGCACATTTCTTAAAGCAAGAAAAATCTCATACTCTTTCGTGGAATTGGCCATTGGCCATTCAGTTAATCCTGCTAATAGCCTGGTTTTGAAAATTCTCTCGGCCTCTCCTTCAGCATATTTGGCAAATCCAAAAAGCAAGCTATCAAGCCCTCCCTCGCTTACAGGCTTTGCTATTTCATTAGTTTCTATAGTGCAGGCAAGAAATAATGCTCGTATATTGATCTCTGGATCTCTGGACCTCTTTAGCAACAGATTTTTAAGATCTGGTGTGCAGAAGGCTGGGAGCTCAACTAAGTATGAAAAGTCTGGAAATGAGCAGTTTGCGACTGAAATCAGTAAATGGGTCTTTCATGAAAGGGGCCATCTTAAGGCTATGAATGTTAAACATCACAAAGTTGGAGAAACATCGGAGCCTCTTTTGATTAGATGTGGTTCACTAGAGTCCCTGCTAATCCAAACTCGACAGAGTCGAGTTCTCCCCACCTCAAGAGAATGATGAGGATATCGCCAGCACAGATCCCAAAGCAAGCACAAATCCTGAAGCTACATGAATCTCGGAGTATATCCAGAATAAATTAGTTTAGGATTTATCTTTTGTTTGAAATTTGAATTAGGATTTGGTTGGTTAGGATTTATATATGGATAGGCTTATCTTATCCTATCTTGTATTTGAATTTGAATCATCCTTATCTTTTTATCTTGAAAAAAAAATGTACCCTAATCTAGGTGACTTCTAGGCTTACCAACGATCCTATCCATATGTCCCCCATCATGGGACCTTCAATAGGAGGCTTAAAGACTGATTGAAGTGCTCCTTGGGGCAAGACCCAAATGCTAGAGGTTACTTGAAGAAGTAATCAGTTGAAGAACCTACCTTTAGACATGCATGGGTGGGCCGGCCAAAGTCGGGCTCAATTATTGTCTATTGGACTCTGATGCGGAACTAGATATGCATGCAGATTATTTTTATATTTTTATATATTAAGTTGTATATTTGAATCCCGAAGATTAGACCAAGAAACTAAGTAGAGAGTTTTATATGAAATTAAGAAGCAAAAAGCATGCATAACAGGATCTAAAAAGCAATAAAAAGTGGACCGCCAAGGCTGAGAAGTCTAGGTTCATCTCTAATAAAGGGACTAGTAGGCAGAGGGGGTGTACCTGACAATGGTTGATGTGCTTGGTGCAGATCGCATGCGAAGGGGTCACTCTCACTCCCGGATGCGGCCTGGAAAATCAAGTCGGAGACCCACGGATTCTCGGCTTTCTGCTCGGTGATCCGATTGCAGTCATGCTGGAGTCGTTGGATTCGTAGAAGCCGAGGAACCTGCAAACAACTTTTCAGGGTGAGAAAACAAAGTAAGGATGAAGTAGTAAAGGGAAAATAGCAAGGGGAAGAAGATTGGAGGGTGGGTGGCCAGGGCTTGGAGAGATGGATGGCAGCTGGAGACTGGGTGCAGAACTCCAGGAAGAGGAAGGGCTCACACAGAATCCCTTTTAGCACACCACAGGTATCACACAGTATTTGGAAGAACTCAATATTATTTCATGACAAAGTCCCTTGATATAAGAGAGTAGAGTCTCTTAAATAGACTCTTAGACTTGGCCCCCAAGTAAGGATACAATAGTCATTACCTAGGAGTTTTAATCCCACCCAAACCCTAGCTAGAATACATGGTCGGTTTAGATAAAAAAATCCGACAAATTTCTCTCCTCTCACTTGCCTTGGTTGGTGTGGACACCAGAAGCCGAAAGAAACTTCACTCCAACAAGGTTAGCCTTATCCCAATTTGGATCGAAGATAATTAGGTTACCTTGTATCCTTTAGTTCAAAAATATTTTATTTTCAAGAGTCATTTCCTTTTCAAGAGTCCTGTAATTAATTTTGAGTTTCAAATCAAGAGTGTTTATTGAGTCCTGTAATTACTTTTAAAATTTCATTTCCTGTAAGTACATTTCAAGTTTTAAAGTCTAGGTCAGTCAAGTCAGTTCAGTTGAGTTAAGTCTAATCAAGTCTTAAAGCCATGAAAGCCAGCAACAAGACTCAAATTCTAGACCCCAGAATTTGACCACATGAAGAAGAGAAGACACATCAACCAAGCAAGAGAAAAGGACCATCAACTAGGACCACTGGGCGCCACATGTCATTCTTATCCAAGTAGAAGACCACCTCACCATGCCACGTCATCAGGTGCCACTTCACCAGCCACCTCATCACCCTTTGGGCACCAACAAGGAAGATTCAAATTCAAGGAGGTTGGCCACATCCCTCCAAGTCCTCCACCAAATCCTCCAACCCCCCCCACATCCCTCCAAACTCTCCACCAAATCCTCCAACCCCCCTTGTAATCCTCCTCGATTTGGAGAGTTTTTAAATTTCAAAAGCTAGCTTTGTGAGGCTATTAAAAGCCTTGGACGCCCATTGTAAAAGGGATTGATTTTGGGAATGAATGAAAATTGAAGTTGAAATTTTGGAAGTAGAAGTTGTCTTGTATTTTTTTCTTATGTGAAAGTTTTCCATCCTCTTCCTCCACGCCAAAGCCATTCTTTTTCCCTAGCAAAGCATCTTCCAAGCTCAAGTGAAGGCATTGGAATCGGCCAGATCTACTCAAATTTCTGTTCTTAGTTCATCAATTCTCCCATCCCTTCTATATGTTCCTATCCTTCTTCCTTAACTTTGATCTTCATTGCAGGGTCCTTCGAAGTCTTTGAGTTGTGGGCTGGGTTCACCTTAACAAAGAACAAACAAGCTGAAGCCCCAAGTCCAGGGTTCTGATCTCTGTTATCCAGATTCTTCAGTTCTGAGCATTGGTAGTTTCAAGGTATGAATCAAAAGAAGGTTGGAAAGCTCATCAAGGTAAGTCCACAATCATTAGCCCCTATTGTCTAGATCTTCTTCCTTCTTAGTTTAGGATTGTGTCTAATCAAGTAAAAGTCCAATTTCTTATAATCCTTAAGTCTTATTATGATGAGTACAATGCTAGTGTAATTAGGTTTCATTGCTCTACAAACCATATTCAAAACATTAATCATATGCTTGCCGCATCATCTAGAAATTAGCAATGGGTCACCTGTTTGGATTTTAACCATTAAGGATCATCAAGAACCTCTTTCAAAAGAACAACCTCAAGAAGTCAGTCAAGTGCTAGAGGAGTTCAAAGACGTGTTCCCCGATGACTTGCCCGACCAACTCCCACCTCTTAGGGATATACAACATGCGATAGACTTAGTCCCCGAATCAACCCTACCGAACCTTCCCCATTATAGAATGAACCCTACCGAGCACCAAGAATTACAATGTCAAGTAGGAGAACTCCTAAAGAAAGGATTCATTAGGGAGAGTTTGAGTCCATGCGCAGTCCCAACCTTACTTACCCCTAAGAAAGATGGCACATGGAGAATGTGTGTTGATAGTCATGCCATAAATAAAATCACGGTGAAGTATAGGTTTCCCATCCCCCACTTGGATGATATGTTAGATATGATGGCCGGTGCAACTATATTTTCTAAGATTGACCTGAAGAGCGGCTATCACCAAGTTAGGATCAGACCAGGGGATGAATGGAAGACTGCCTTTAAAACTAAGGACGGGTTATTTGAATGGGTAGTCATGCCTTTTGGGTTATCAAACGCCCCTAGCACTTTTATGCGAATCATGAACCAAGTCCTACGAGCCTTTATTGGAAAATTTGTTGTCGTTTACTTTGACGACATACTTATCTATAGTAGGACTAGAGAAGATCATCAACAACATCTGAGGCAGGTATGTTTAGCACTTAGGAAAGATAACCTCTATGCCAATCTAAAGAAATGTGCTTTCATGACTACTAGAGTTATCTTCCTAGGATTTGTTGTGACCCCTGAAGGAGTATCCGCTGACCCTGAGAAGGTTAAGGCAATTGTAGAGTGGCCAACACCCAATAATATTCATGAAGTAAGAAGTTTTCATGGCCTCGCTACGTTTTATCGAAGATTTATTAGAGGGTTTAGCACCATAGTTGCTCCTATCACGGATTGTATTAGGAAGGGCCACTTTGAATGGACGAAGTCAGCTGATAAGGCCTTCCTTCACATCAAAGATAAGATGACCCAAGCACCAGTCTTAAGACTACCCGATTTTTCTAAGGTCTTTGAAGTAGCATGCGATGCTTCGGGAGTAGGTATTGGTGGAGTTATGAGTCAAGAGAACCATCCCGTAGCATTCTTTAGTGAGAAATTGAATGAAGCCAGGAAAAAATACTCCACATATGATCGGGAGCTTTATGCGGTAGTGCAAGCATTAAGGTATTGGAGGAATTATCTCCTACCGCAAGAATTTGTTTTATTTTCAGACCATGAAGCCCTTAGGTTTTTGAGTTCCCAAAAGAAACTAAACCCTAGGCATGCCAAATGGGTAGAGTACATCCAATCCTATACGTTTGTCCTAAAGCATCAATCAGGAACCGATAATAAGGTAGCTGATGCCCTAAGTCGTAGAACGTTACTTTTAACTTCAGTCAGTACTAAAGTCATAGGTTTTGAAAGACTTAAGGAGTAGTACGAAACCTGTCCAGATTTTGATGAAATTTATCAGGTTTTGCGTCAAGGACCATCTAGTGATCATAGTGACTATACCCTTCTAGATGGTTATCTTTTTAGAGAGAATAGGCTTTGCATCCCAAGAACCTCCTTAAGAGATTTTTTAGTTTGGGAGATACATGCGGGAGGTTTGGCTGGCCACTTCGGACGAAACAAGACTATCTTGGCTATTGAGGAACAATTTTACTGGCCAAGTCTTAAGAAACAAGTAGCAAACATTGTAGCCCGATGTAGGACATGTGCTGTTGCAAAGCAACAAAAGAAGAATACCGGGCTATACACTCCATTACCTGTACCTGAGTGTCCATGGCAGGATCTAAGCATGGACTTTGTTCTAGGATTACCCAAGACCATTCGAAAACATGATTCAATCTTTGTGGTGGTCAACCGGTTTTCAAAAATGGCCCATTTCATACCTTGCACCCAAACTTCTGATGCCTCTAGGATAGCCAAACTCTTTCTTGATCAAGTAGTCAGACTCCACGGGTTACCAAAAACCATTGTTTCTGATAGGGATGTCCGCTTCACAAGTTACTTCTGGAAAACCCTTTGGCACCTATTAGGAACCAGACTGAAATTCTCCACTGCCTACCATCCCCAGACTGATGGACAAACCGAGGTTGTAAATAGAAGTCTAGGGAACTTGCTGAGATGCCTAGTGGGAGAAAGTCTAGGAAACTGGGATTTGTTATTGCCACGTGCTGAGTTCGCTTACAACAGTTTGGTCAATCGATCTACGGGCAAAAGTCCCTTTGAGATAGTCCATGGTTGCAAGCCTAGGAAGCCTTTAGATCTAATCCCACTACCTATTCACACACGAGTCTCTGAGTCTGCTGAGTCTTTTGCACAGCATGTCACAAATCTACATAAAGAAATCAGTAATAAGATCAACCTGAGCAATGAAACTTACAAACACTTAGCTGACTCACATAAGAGGGCTAAAGAATTCTGTGAAGGGGATTATGCGATGATTAGGCTCAACCCTGAACGGTTTTCCCCTGGAACCATAAAGAAGCTGCATGCCCGCGGAGCGGGACCTTTTAAGATCTTAAAGAAAATAGGGCCTAATGCATATGTTTTGGAACTTCCACCTGATATGGGTATTAGTACAACCTTCAATATTTCAGACCTAGTAGAATACAAAGAACCACTACTAATACCTAGTGAGCCTTTTGAGCCAGAAACTTTCATTGAGAGTGAACATATTTCCGAGTGTCCACCACCAACCTTACCTGAGCAGAGAGAGAGGATTGAGAGAATCCTGGATGACAAGATCATTACTACCAGGAATAAGGACTATCAGCGATACCTGGTTCAATGGCAAGGTCGACCTGAGTCCGACAACTCTTGGATTACTCGAGAGGACCTGCAAAGACTTAACCCAGACTTGTTCGAGCATTACCAGGGCAAAACTGAACCATACTCGACTGGGTCGAGTTCTGCCCACCCCAGGAGAATTGGTGTGGACACCAGAAGCCGAAAGAAACTTCACTCCAACAAGGTTAGCCTTATCCCAATTTGGATCGAAGATAATTAGGTTACCTTGTATCCTTTAGTTCAAAAATATTTTATTTTCAAGAGTCATTTCCTTTTCAAGAGTCCTGTAATTAATTTTGAGTTTCAAATCAAGAGTGTTTATTGAGTCCTGAAATTACTTTTAAAATTTCATTTCCTGTAAGTCCATTTCAAGTTTTAAAGTCTAGGTCAGTCAAGTCAGTTCAGTTGAGTTAAGTCTAATCAAGTCTTAAAGCCATGAAAGCCAGCAACAAGACTCAAATTCTAGACCCCAGAATTTGACCACATGAAGAAGAGAAGACACATCAACCAAGCAAGAGAAAAGGACCATCAACAAGGACCACTAGACGCCACATGTCATTCTTATCCAAGTAGAAGACCACCTCACCATGCCACGTCATCAGGTGCCACTTCACCAGCCACCTCATCACCCTTTGGGCGCCAACAAGGAAGATTCAAATTCAAGGAGGTTGGCCACATCCCTCCAAGTCCTCCACCAAATCCTCCAACCCCCCCCACATCCCTCCAAACTCTCCACCAAATCCTCCAACCCCCCTTGTAATCCTCCTCAATTTGGGGAGTTTTTAAATTTCAAAAGCTAGCTTTGTGAGGCTATTAAAAGCCTTGGACGCCCATTGTAAAAGGGATTGATTTTGGGAATGAATGAAAATTGAAGTTGAAATTTTGGAAGTAGAAGTTGTCTTGTATTTTTTTCTTATGTGAAAGTTTTCCATCCTCTTCCTCCACGCCAAAGCCATTCTTTTTCCCTAGCAAAGCATCTTCCAAGCTCAAGTGAAGGCATTGGAGTCGGCCAGATCTACTCAAATTTCTATTCTTAGTTCATCAATTCTCCCATCCATTCTATATGTTCCTATCCTTCTTCCTTAACTTTGATCTTCATTGCAGGGTCCTTCGAAATCTTTGAGTTGTGGGCTGGGTTCACCTTAACAAAGAACAAACAAGCTGAAGCCCCAAGTCCAGGGTTCTGATCTCTGTTATCCAGATTCTTCAGTTCTGAGCATTGGTAGTTTCAAGGTATGAATCAAAAGAAGGTTGGAAAGCTCATCAAGGTAAGTCCACAATCATTAGCCCCTATTGTCTAGATCTTCTTCCTTCTTAGTTTAGGATTGTGTCTAATCAAGTAAAAGTCCAATTTCTTATAATCCTTAAGTCTTATTATGATGAGTACAATGCTAGTGTAATTAGGTTTCATTGCTCTACAAACCATATTCAAAATATTAATCATATGCTTGCCGCATCATTGGTCAACCAAGAGGGGTGACTCTAAGTGGCTGACCAAGGGGAAGGTGACCATAAGAGTTTGGCACCCTAGCTCCTCTCCTGGGACTTGGCTGGCCCAATTTGCATCAAGCTACGGTCCAGGACTCCCGGCTTCCGATGTGACTCCCGGGTTTCTGATTTCTTCTACTGGGCCTTCCATGGTCTTCATGTCTTCAGTTGGGTTGGTATTCATGTCATCAGTTGGGTTGGTCTTCACTTGGACTGGCCTGGTCTTCTCTTGTACTTGGGCTGACATGTACAGGACTCAGGAAGAAGACTAGCTCAACATGAGCTGACAAGTACAGGACTCAAGTGATAAAATAACAACTCGACTGGACGGAGCCCTTATTACAAATGGACTCAAATACTACTAATTAATCCACAGAGGATTGAGAAGCCTCTGTCTTATTCTGGTGCCTCTAGTGTCTCCACCAGACTCTAGTATCCACTAGGAAATTAAAGTAATTCCTCGAATTGGAGGTAGAGGCTACCAATCAGAGCAAAATAATGGGAGGGACCTTTAGACTAAAGTCCATGACTTTAGGTTAATAATTCATATATACTAATTAGCTTTGGTTTTCCTTTCAGATGTCTTCCAACCTGTCGCTCCGATCTCTTCTCAACAATGAGAAGCTCAATGGACCCAACTTCGATAGCTGGTATCGAAGGCTCAGGATTGTCCTGGAGCATGAACAGATCTTGTATGTGATATCAGATTCGGCACCTAAAACCCCTGCTCCCAATTCTTGGGGTTTGGTCAAAGATACTTATCATAAGTGGCTCTCTGATAGGACCACTGTCTGATGCATTATGTTGGCAGTGATGAATGACGAGTTCAGTTGCAAGTTCGAGGAAGCCCAGCTAGAAGAATTCCTTTAAAGGTTAAAGGAATATTTTGGGATACCAGACGATGTTGAGAAGTACAGGATCTCTTGTGCTATCTACAACGTGTGGATGCTTGATGGGGCCTCGGTCACTATCATGTATTGTACATGATCGAGATGATTAAGTGCTTGGGCAAGCTTGGATGTCCCTTGCATGAACAGCTTGGAAATGATGCGATTCTGAATTCCCTCTCCTCTTTCTATCTGGATTTTCTCGATCATTACAGAATTAATAAGCCCACGTTAACTACCATGGTTTGTTGGGGTTTCTGCAGACTTATGAGAAAGACCACCAACTGAATAAAGGAGTGGTGAATCTAGTGGAAGGATCTTTGAGAGGGTGTTATCCCTTTAAGAAAGGGAAGAAGAAAAATAAAAAGAAAAAGGTGCTAAATGCTTCTAGGCCCAGTTAGGCTAAGAAAGTAAAGGCTGATTAAAGCCATGCAGAGTGCTTCTTCTGTAAGAAGCGGGGTCACTGGAAGAGGAACTGTTCTTTTTATATTGCATCCCTTGACCCAAATAGGTCCAAGAAGAAAAAGCAATAGGATGGTCCTGAACAAGGTATTTATATGATAACACGTAGTTTTTCTATCTGTGATACTACTAACTGGGTATTAGATACAGGAAGTCCAATTCACATTTGCAATTCTTTGCAGGGACTTCAAGTGAGTAGGAGATTCGAGGACGGTGAGAGATTCTTGAACGTGGGAAATGAAAGCTGAGTTCCAGTCCTAGTTTGGGAGTCCTCAAACTTGTTTTCGAGTCCTGTACTGTCATTTTGAACGAGTGTCATTTTTGTCCATCTTTTATTTTGAATGTTATTTCTGTAGGCCAATTAGTCATGTATGGTTATGAACTATCAATAAAGAATGACATTTGCAAAATCATTTGGAATGATTTTGTAGTTTTGATTGGACAAATGCATGATGGCATAGATGTACTATCATGACCTGTTAGTATCATTTACACGTCTAGCTAACATCCTAGGTTGGATAATGTCAGTGATGCATACCTGTGGCATTGTAGGCTAGGTCATATTAACAGGAACAGGATGAATAGGTTGAAATGCGAGGGTCTCCTTGATTTTAGTGAAGATAGTTCACTTCCAACCTGTGAGTCCTATCTTCTTGAAAAAATGACAAAGTCACCTTTTACTGGAAAAGGTGAATGAGCCAAAGAGATTCTGAGTCTGGTACACACTAATGTATGTAGACCTATGAATGTTAGTGCCAGGGGTGGGTATGGTTATCTCATTACATTTACAGACGACCTTTCGAGGTATGGTTATGTCTTCTTGATGAGACATAAATCTGAGCATTTGAAATGTTCAAACAATATCGTAGTGAAGTAGAAAAACAAACTGGAATGTGTATCAAAATCCTTCGATCCAATCGAGGCAGTGAATACCTTTTCGATGAGTTTTTGACATATCTTGAAGAGAATGGGATTCTCTCTCAGTGGACATCTCTAAGGACACCTCAATTAATTGGAGTGTCGGAGAGGAGGAATCGAACCCTGTTAGACATGGTTCGATCCATGATGGACTTTGCTTCTCTGCCGCTATCCTTTTAGGGATATGCTCTAGAATCAGCCTGTAACCTTCTAAATAGGGCTCCAAGTAAGTCCGTCAGCAAAACATCATATGAGATATGGACTGGACGTAAGCCGACACTATCACACCTTCGGGTCTGGGGGTGCCTGGCTTATGTAAAATATTTGGAAATGGACAAACTTGGACCTAGGTCTGATCGGTGCCTATTTGTTGGGCATCCAAAAGAGTTTAAGGGGGATTACTTCTACTTAGCTGAGGAACAAAAGTTGTTCGTCAGTCTTAGGGCTATCTTTTTGGAAAAGGAGTTTCTTGGTGAAGGGACTATAGCCGCTAAGATTGAACTTAGTGAAGTTTAATAAGTAGAAGAATCGACACACTTAAGGGAAAACATAGAACCGGCTATGCTTAGATCACACCCAGAGCCCACTCAGGAACTATTAAAGAGATCCGGTAGGGTACCGAGTCGACTGGATAAATACTACAGTTTCTTGGTTTGGGATGGTGATCCCATTAAACTCGATGAGAACAATGAGGATCCGATCACCTATATGGATGCGATGCAAAGGTCCGACTCTGAGAAATGGCTAGGAGCCATGAAATCCAAAATGGAGTCCATGGAGATCAATAATGTATGGACATTGCATGATCCACTTGAAGGGATAAAACCCATTGGGTATAAATGGATTTTTAAAAGAAAAAGGGGCGCAGATGGGCAGGTAGAGACCTATAAAGCCCATTTGGTTTCCAAGGGATATCGTTAACGTTATGGTATTGACTACGTTGAGACATTCTCTCCTGTGGCAATGCTCAAATCCATTCGGATTATGCTTACTTTAGCAGTGCACTATGACTACGAAATCTGGCAAATGGATGTCCGAACAACTTTCCTGAATGGTGAGCTAGAAGAAGAGGTGTATATGATACAACCTGAAGGGTTCACATCCACAGACGAGTCAAAGGTGTGCAAGCTTCAAAAGTCCATCTATGAACTCAAGCAAGCATCACGGAGTTGGAACATAAGATTTGATAAGTGTATCAAATCATATGGCTTCGTTAGGAACGGAGAAGAACCTTGCATTTATAAACGGGCTAATGGTTTTGTGATTATGTTCCTTGTGCTGTATGTGGATGACATTCTCTTAATCGGGAATGACATCCCAGCACTGCAAAGAATTAAGGTATGGTTATCATCTCAATTCTCTATGAAGGACTTGGGTGAAGCCTCTTACATACTGGGTATGAAGATCTATAGAGATGGATCTAAGAGGCTTCTGAGACTGTCCCAATCTACGTACATTAACACCATGCTGAAATGGTTCAGCATGAAAAATTTCAAGAAGGGCTATCTCCCGATAGGCACTGGAATTGATCTCTCCAAAAGGAATTGTGTGACAACTCTCGAAGAGAGAGAGTGTATGAGTAGAATCTCAAATACTTCGTAGTGGATTCTATCATGTACGCCATGACATATACTAGAATAGATGTAGCATACTCACTAGACGTAGTGAGAAGATACCAGTCTAACCCAGGTGAAGCTCATTTGAAAGTGTTGAAGACCATCCTTAAGTATTTACAAAATACTAAGGACCAATGGCTAATTTATGAAGAATCTGACTTGAAACTTGTGGGGTGTACTGACTCCAGTTTCCAGTCAGATAAGGAGGATAGCAAGAGTGTTTCAGGATTTATCTTTATCCTTAATGGAGGAGCGATCTGCTAGAAAAGTTTCAATTAGTCTACTGTGGCGGACTTAGTATGCGAAGCAGAGTACATTGCAGCATCAGATGCAGCGAAGGAAGTTGTGTAGTTGCGGAAGTTCCTTGGTGAGCTGGTGGTGCGGGCACCAGACTAAGAAGAAGACTTCAGAGCTCCATCTGGATCTCTGATTAACCTTGCCCGAAGAATTAGGATTTTTGGTTTGTAATAAGAGTTGACTAGATCAACTCAATTTAGCTTGAGTCTACATTACCTGCATTTTATTTTGTTGAGTCATGTTGACTCAGTAGTGGACTAGGGTTTCAACCTGGGATGTTACATTTTCTCCCAAGACCAGGCAAGTGGACACCACACTCCCAGCCACACTCCCAGTCCAAGGGGTGCCATATCTACATCCAGCAGCCTTTGGTCCCCACTCCACAGATGGCAACTTCCTTCTCTCATGCGCCAGATAAAGAGAAGTCCACCAAGAGACCACAAATCAAGGGGGCGGCCAAGACTTTCCCAAGAAACCCAAAGCAAAGAAGGGAAGAAATCCTCTTGGAAGAGAGCTTCAAGGGGGCGCCCACTACCTGCCAAAGACATCCAAAACAAAGATGGGAAGGACCTTGACTTAGGGAGGAAGAAAAGGAGGAGTCCAAAAGAGTTGATCCAGGGAAGGAAGAAAATTTTTCTTGAAGATCCAAGCAAGGTGGCACCATCTACCTGCCTTTTATAACCCAAATCCAATTTTTTGGTACTTTGGCCGACCATATGTGAAGGATTTGCCCTAATTTGTAGATCCCCTCCTTTAGTCCCACATGGGAAGATGTGAAACCCTCCTCCCTTGTAAAGCCTTATAAATTAAACCCCTCTTGTAAGTCTAAAAAAATAAGATGAATGAAAGAAATTTTTTTATGAGCAAACTTGTGTTTTCTCTTTTCCGCACTTGCTTCCAGGTGTTGAGCTCCATGAGGGAGTAAATCCGGGTTCCCCTGGAACCTTGAGGAGGTGAGAGATCTCCAAAACCCCAAACCCTAGGTTAGCCACTCCACTCCCAAACCCTAGCCGCCATAACCCTTCTCTTTCCACCAAGCCCTAGTCTATTTCCCTTCTCATGGCCACCATCTCCAAGTTCAGGCCGACCACCAGCATCCAGCCCCAGTCCAGATACTGCAGATCTACAACAATTCTAAGAGGAAGTCAGATCGGCCTCCAGGAGAATTCAATTTCAGCAACCTCAGCTTCAAGTTCTTCAACCTGGTAAAATCTTTTCTTGAGTTTCTGAATTCCATCATTTGTTCCTCTTCTTTCCCAGATCCTGAGTCCAGGAGAAGCCGACCAAACCACAGGCCAGTATTGGAGGATCCATTGCGAAGATAGCCAAATCCGAGGATCCAACAATCTGCTCGAGAGAGTTCTTCCACCAAAATCCTGAGAAGATCACTGTCTGGTTAGTAAACCATCTCTCCTCTCTATTTCTGTTCTGTTGAAAGTTCAGAGCGAAATCCTAGGTCTGGGAGTTTCTCAACCCCCAGCGATCCGTTACTTCTGAACTACTCTGATAATTTAGTTTCTTCTAAATTGTGCTTTTAATCCTTACCTAGTTTCCTTCAACGTAGTTTAGCTTTACTTTGAGTCGAAGCCAATTTCTGAAATATATATAAAAAAAAAAGAATTAATCTTAATTTACTTCCGCATACACTTCTTTGTTCTTTGTTCTGCATCATTTTTGGTATCAGAGCCCTGTCTAGGGTTTCTGTTTCGTTTGCTTGCTTGAGTCTCTCTCTTTTTACTTTGTCTGCTCGAAGTAGACTCCCCAGGACGTCCGGTCCTAGGAACGAAGCGAGGTGCAAACCTCCTCTTCCCATTCCACGGGGTGTTCCTAGGGCGTGTAGGGGATCCGTTGGGTTACAACTTCGTAGCAGAAATTGTAAACGGGGAAGTGCTCTATTTTCAGCCCGTAATTGCTCTATTGCAGGAATAATTTCTCACTGCAAGTAACTCCAAATTCAGTTATTTTTGTTTTGCTGAAACCAGTATAATGGAAACTAATTTGCATAATTTTCTCATGATTTATTGGTTTCCATGCGATTTCTGAGAATTAAATTACTGCAACTCTGTTTTTTTGTTCTGCAATCCATTTATTTTTTAGTGTTCATCTCTTAATTCAACTTAAGGGCATTTGAGCATCTAAGATAAGGGGAGGAGTTGATAACCTCTCCTTAGCCCAAAACCACCACCCCTTCATTCGAACCTAAGCCTTTAATCTAAGATTGATTAGACCTAATTTGCCCTAGTGGGCTAGGGACATCAACAAGTCGGGTCAAGGCTAGTGTTGAGTCAGTTTGTCTGGTTACTCTGTGTGTGCTTTGTACTCAGTGTCTAGAACGGTGGTTCAGGGATTCCATCCTGAAGGGCTTGTGTGCTGGTCCGCCTACCTGGCCAATCTCTGATTGGTGTCTAGGATTGGCATTCAGGGACCTAACACTCCCCTTACACCTGCCTGGCTGAGTCCTGAGTTACTATAGGCTAGCTTGCCACTCTGATTGGGCATCTAGTTTGGGCTCTAGGTCTAGTTAGCCCGTAGTCGTTCAGTTGAGTCTCATTTTGTGTGTTTGCTTGCATCATGTCTACCCGGAATGGAGTACCCTACCAACCTGGTCAAACCCAACCTGATTTAGAGGCCATGGTTAGAGCTCTTACAGAGAGTATGAACAAATTAAGTCAGGATATGAATGAGAATTTTGCCCAGCTTAGGGATCGAGTCCAAGTACTTGAGGAACCTAGGCATCGGAATTGGACTCCTGACCCAGATTTTAATGTGCCTCAACCTCACCCACACCAAGAGCCTAGAAGACCTTTATACCGAGATCCTGAACCTAATCATAGGAGGCCTGACCCAGAACCCGAGGATAGAGATGATAGGTTCATTCGAAACATCAAGTTAGATGCACCCACTTTTGATGGAAGCCTAAATCCTAAGGTGTATTCTGATTGGGAGGGTGAGATGGACCAGTACTTTGAGTGGTATGCCATGTCTGAGGAGAGGAAATTCAAGTTTGCCAAGATGAAATTAATACGTCAAGCTAGGTTATACTGGGGGAACATTGAGCTGACTACTAGAAGACGAAATATAGAGCCCATAACCACTTGGCAGGGTATGAAAGAGAAACGTAGAGACAAGTACCTACCCATTTCATACCAGCAAAATCTGTTAGACCAATGGCAGACTTTGAAACAAGGGAACCGATCTGTTTCAGACTACATAACCACCTTTGATGAATACCTGATGAGATGTGATGTGAGTGAAGCCCATGAAGTCACTTTGTCTAGATTTAGGGCTGGGCTTAGGGAAGATATTAAGAGAGAGTTGTTTCTGAGAGAGGTTACTGACCTAGACCAAGCCTATCAGATTGCACTGAACACTGAGAAATTTCAGAGAGGACCCATGCCTTCTAGGATTAGTGCCCCAATCCCAAGAAATGGACCTAGCCAGATTACCCCTAGCAAGCCTAATCAGGGTATTCCCACCCCTAGGCCCATGGACAAAGATAAGGCACCTGACACCCAGAGAACCCCTGGTATCGTCTGTTTTAAGTGTCAGAAGCCCGGTCATATCTCCACTCAGTGCACAGCCATAGCTTGTTTTAAGTGTCATAAGGTAGGTCATGTTTCTAGCCAGTGCCCTCGTAGATCCCTATATATAGAAGAGGGAGGAGAAGAGAATTTCGAGCCTAATAAGGAGTTTGAAGAAGAAGTTTATGAGGCCAGAATGAATTTGGTTGATGAGTATGAAGGAGAGGAAGAATCCACTGAATCTGACCACTTAGGGGTTGTGAGATGCATCCTGTCCCAGACTAAAGTTCAAGAAGATTGGCGTAGGACTAACATCCTACAGACTTTCCTTAAACTAGGGGATAAGGTTTGTAAAATCATCATAGATAGTGGGAGCTGTGTGAATGCCATTTCTACTAACACTGTCAAAATGTTAGGCTTAACCCCAGTCCCCCACCCCAACCCCTATAAGGTTTCTTGGGTAGACTCTACCTTTATACCCATCCAGTCTAGATGTCAGGTCCAAATCCAAATGCAATCCTATCAAGAAAAGATTTGGTGTGATGTCTTGCCCATGGGGGTGAGCAGTATAATTCTTGGAAGACCTTGGTTGTATGATCATGATGCCACCGTCTTAGGAAAATCCAACACCTGTGTCTTTAGTTTCAATGGGAAGAAAATCACAATCCATTCAGTCCCTCCTAAGGACAAGGTAGCTAAAGGAACTAGTAAGGTCAGAGAAATGAAGACTGGAGTGAACCTAATTAGTGCCAAGGATCTAAAATAAGAGATTCATAGTGGTTCACCCATTTGGATGTTGACTGCTAAGGAACTTAGGACCCCTACACCCTCAGAGCCTCCTCAGGAAGTTAAGCCTTTATTAGAAGAATTTGAAGATGTTTTTCCCGAGGATCTGCCAGACCACCTTCCACCTCTTAGGGATATTCAGCATTCCATAGATTTAGTCCCAGGAGCTACTTTACCCAACTTGCCCCATTATAGGATGAATCCATCGGAGCATAAAGAACTGCAAAAGCAGGTTGGCGAATTGTTGAGGAAGGGGTTCATTAGAGAGAGTCTTAGCCCTTGTGCAGTCCCAGCACTTCTAACCCCGAAGAAGGATGGCACGTGGAGGATGTGTGTTGACAGTCGTGCCATCAATAAGATCACAATCAAGTATAGGTTCCCCATCCCTAGACTAGATGACATGCTTGATATGATGGCCGGTGCCATGGTTTTTTCTAAAATTGATCTCAAGAGCGGCTATCATCAGGTTAGGATTAGACCAGGGGATGAGTGGAAAACCGCCTTCAAAACTAAGGATGGTCTCTATGAATGGGTTGTTATGCCTTTTGGGTTGTCCAATGCCCCTAGTACTTTCATGAGGATTATGACCCAGGTACTTAGAGCTTTCATAGGGAAGTTTGTAGTGGTCTATTTTGATGACATCCTGATCTATAGTAAGACCCCTGCAGATCACCTAGGCCACCTTAGACAAGTCTGTCAAGTTTTGAGGAATGATAGTCTCTACGGTAATCTCAAGAAGTGAGAATTTATGACCAGTAGGATTATCTTCCTTGGATTTGTTGTAACCCATGACGGCGTGGCTGCCGATCCTGAAAAGATTAGGTCCATAGTAGAATGGCTAGAGCCGACCAGTGTGCATGAAGTCAGAAGTTTCCATGGCTTGGCTACCTTCTATAGGCGATTCATCAAGGGGTTTAGTACCGTAGTTGCTCCTATCATAGACTGCATCAGGAATGGAGAATTTCAGTGGACCAAAGCAGCCCATAAAGCCTTCCTAGATCTTAAGGATAGGATGACCCAGGCACCCATTTTGAGACTACCAGACTTTTTGGCTATTCATCATATTTACACTTTCCTAAAATGAACTCTTGTATGATGGAGTCCTTGGAACTACATTGTTTGATATACAGAGGATATATCAAGTAGTTCTTAAACTGGTTCACAACTAAATGATACATTATTATAGGATGACAATGTATCAAGTGTAGGTTGTTGTATATCACATTTGTTGGTTGTTCTCTTAACCAAGGAGTGTGGAGACACTGGTATGACATGCAAGTGAAATATGTGACATCTCATTGAACGTGACCATCTGTGAAGCTCCCTTCTACCAAAGGGTTGCTCGTGAAGGGATATGGGTATATGTGTCCCTCAGACCTGAGATCACCATGGCAGCTTGCAAGTAACTCACTATACTTTAGTACTGGACACCTGGATTTCTAATCCAGTGATGGAAGGTTTCCGGGTGCAGTCAAGTACTTGTGGAGCAGTGGTGGATCAAGATGGAACTAGCCCCTATAAATAGTTTGGAGTGAATGACTCACTATGTCTCAATTTAGCAAAACCTTGGCCAGGGTAGTTCTTGTAAGGAGTCTGGTGTGGGCACCAGACCTCTGATTAGGGTTTCAATTTTTGGCTCTTGTAATAAGGCTTCAAGCCTATGCATTGTAATTTTTAGTCATGAAGTTAGTCTCAATTATTTTTGTTTAGTCCTGTACATTGACCAATTGGGTCAAGTTGTGTCCTGTATTGAGTCCAGTCCTGTAATGATTCCAGTCCGAGTCTGTTTGAAGATTAGGCCCAAGCCAGAGCGGTCTTCGAGTCTAGTCCAATTTGTAATGGGTCAAGCCATCTCCCAAGCCATGAAGGATGACACTTGGTGCCACCTCATCTATCCCATGTGGCGCCACATCACCTTGACATGTGGACGGCCAAGGTAAGAAGGGAATGCTAGAATTTATGGGTGCCATTCCTTGATTCTTTCCTCCCTTCCCTCCCCCTATTAAGCTTCTTTCCAAAGGAGCTATGGGCAGCCAAGGAAGGTCAATGGGCAATGAAGGCATGATCCTTGTTTCAAGCCCCATATCAAGACTTCTTCCCAAAGTGCTTGGTTGGCTATGGAAGAAAATCATTGACCCTCAAATCAAGAAGACAACTCCCTTGTTTCATGCCCCATATCAAGCCATCTTCTTAAAGTACTTGGTTGGCTATGGAAGAAAATCATTGACTCTCAAATAAAGGAGACAACTCCCATCTTTCATGCCCCAAATCAAGCCATAAAACCTTGGAAGAAGAAATTTGAATTTGGGCACCCTCTTCATGAAGCTCTATATTTTTGAAATTTGAATGGATTTTAAGGTACCTATATAAAGGGCCTTACCTCTCCCTTGTAAAGTTTAATGATGATGAATAAAAAGAAAATATTTGAGAGCCATTCTCTTTGGTAGTTGCCTTCGTTCCTTAAGAATGTCGATCTTCATGAGGGAGCGCCGTCGCCTTCGGGCATCGAGAGGTGTGAGGCCTCGAGTTACTTTCTTTTTCACAAATCCGTCTTCCATCTTCGAGTTCGGAAGCCACTGGATGTTCCATCTATGCACCCAGCAAGATGACCCCAATCAACATCATCTCCAACCTCTCTTCCGTTATTTCTTCCTAATACTTATTGATTCCTAATCCTTCTATTGATTGTTCATAGGTCCTCCAGGTACCACGAATACGGAGTTGGTTTCCTTTGCCTTTGAGACCTTGGAAGGAAATTAAGCCGACGCATCCGCGGGGGTTGAAGGCTCGATCATCCAGGCCGCATCCACGAGAGCGAGCGAACTCGTCATCGGGCGCTTCAGAACTTTAAGGTTTGCAACCCTAGACTCCTAAGGGGGGTTATTGATTTGAGAGCTAAGTCCTACGGGGTTTTTCAATCCCGGGATCCTCTTCCAATCCTGTTTAGGGACTTACTTGCTTGCTTGAACTTCTTATTATTGTAGAACCATAGATCTACTTTTTGTCTATCTTCGGGAATCTTAAATCTAAATAAAAAAAAACTAAAAAATCACAAGAACAAAAATCACCTACATCATTTCATCCTGGCATCTAGTTAGTCCCGCATCATGTTTAGTATCAGAGCATAGTTGGACTTAGCACTTCTTAAGTACTTGGATTAGGTGCTTCACCAGGCCGTCCGGTCTTAGGAGAAAAGTAGGGTTTCAAGACCCTCTCCTCTCATTCCACGGGGATCTCGTAAGGTGTGTAGGGGTGCCATTGTGATTAACCTTTTAAGGGGAACACAAGAAGAAAAGTTTTAAAAAATCCAAAAGAAAATTTTTGCATCATTAGATCTCATTTTTTTAAATTTCTGCATTTTTTCCTTTCAGTACATGGCCTGTTATTTTAGATGTTGCTATTTGTAGGAATCTCCAAATCTTCTGATTTTTATTTTGTTGGATTACACAAATTGAATGTATTTTCGATAATTTTCTCAGATTTTATTGCAGTATGTAGAATTTCTACAAGCTGGAATACTATCTGAGAGGAAAATCTGTTCTGAGATTTTCAGCAAGTGCATCTTTTTATGTTTTCATTTCTTAGATAGTTTAATTTTGCATTTAGCTTCATCTATTGTCATTTCCATCATCTTATTTCTGCTATCATCTATCAAAAATCCAAAAACATAACTTAGATACATCTCATTAGATCATTTGTGTGCCATCATTTTAATAATTCATTTAAGGGCGTCAATATCAAAAGATAAGGGAAGGAAGTCATTACCTTTCCTTAGACCAAAAACTATCACCCTGCATATCAGACCCAACCTCTAATTAAAATTAAGTAGACACTTAATTTGCTCTAGTGAGCTAGGGACACCCACAAGGTCAGGTTGAACCAAGTGTCAAGCCAATTTAGACAACTTGTTTGTGTGTGCTTGAGTATCTGGTGTCTAGGCAAGTGGTTCAGGGACAAGAGCCCGAAGGAAGGTGGGTTGGTTCGCTTACCTGGCCAATTTCAAATTAGTGTCTAAGGCAAGCAAAGAGGAACCTCCACCAACCTTACACTTACCTGGCCAGGTGCCAAGTTACTACCACAAAGATTGTCATATTGACCTAACATTTGGTTTGAACTCTTAGGTCTAGTAAATCCATAACATCTTTTGTTGTATGTTGCATGTCGACTAGATCAGGAGTCCCCTATCACCCCCATCATTCTCAATCAAGTGAACCCATGGAAAACACCCAAGAGAATCACTTAAGGGTCATCACTGAACAGTTAGCTAAGATAAACAAAAGGCTTGATGAGTTTGAAGATAGATTTGGAGCCTTAGAAAAGAATATTAGACCATCCATCGAGCTTGAGTCTGAGTCACCTTCTCACCCTAGGGAATACCCTCAGTGTGATCCTACCTTAGAGTTTGAAGACTTTTTAGGAATAGTTAGGTGCATCCTTACCCAAAACATAGTGCAAGAAGATTGGCGTAGGACAAACATCTTACAAACCTTTGTCAAACCAGGGGATAAGGTGTGCAAAATCATAGTTGATAGTGGGAGCTGTGTCAATGCCATCTCTTCAAGTACTATCAAAGCCTTAGGATTGACCCCAGTTCCTCACCCCAACCCTTATAAGGTTTCATGGATAGATTCAACTTCCATACCTATAAAGTCTAGATGCCAAGTTTTGATCAAATACAATCATATGAGGAAGAGATTTGGTGTGATGTCCTTCCCATGGGAGTCAGTAGCATTATCCTAGGTCAATAGTGGCTTTACGATCATGACACCACCCTTTATGGTCGGACCAATACTTGTGCCTTTAGTCACCATGGGAAGAAATTTGTAATCAAACCAATTCAGCCTAAGGATCAGGTTAAAAGAGAATCAAGTAGCCTTAAGGAAGAGAAGCCTGGAGTCACCCTGATCAAGTCTAAGGAGTTAGAGAAAGTAGTTACTGAGGAAGAACCCTTTAACGAATTTCAGGGAGAAAAGGTTGAACATTCTAAGAATTTAAATGAGAAAACCCCTGAGCCCATTGAAGTCTTTAAGTATGAAAAGGTTGAACCCATTGAGAACCTAGAGAAAGAAACTCCAGAGCCCATCAAAGAATCCAAAGAAAACATCTATGAACCAAGTTTAGTAGAGGTGTATGGTGAAAATGGGCCCAAGGTTGAAATCATTGAGGAATTAAAGGAAAAAGATCCTGAACCCACTAAAGAATTTGAAGAAGAAATGACCGAGCCAGGATCACATTTAGTAAATGAACATGAGGGTTCACTAGTCTTGTCCACAGAAGGAGTTCAGGAACAAACCCTTAATGAACCGACCCAAAGAGAACATCCTCAAGAGATAGTTGAAGCTTTGAAATGATTTGAGGATGTACTTCCTGATGAGTTACCTGATCAACTTCCACCCCTGAGAGACATCCAGCATACTATAGACTTGGTCCTGGGATCCTCTTTAACAGACCTTCCTCACTGTAGGATTGACCCTAGCAAGCCCCAAGATCTACTGGAACAAGTGGACCATATGATATCTATAGAACAATGTCCAAATTTTAAGGTCATCCTGAATAACCAAGGTCTATTTCATGTTTCCCATAAGCCACCCCAAGACTCTGATTCTTATTTTCTACCCTTCCCCGAGCCTTCTCACATTTCTAGAGCCATGGGGTTACATTTTGCTGAGATTTCTTGGTTGCATGAATCTTTAGAGCCCATCCCATTTGCTATCTACTTCTGGTATACCTTATGGCATTTGCGAGGGATCCATAGTAATTTTTCTTGTACATTCCAGACCAGGGTCAAACCTAGAGAGTCAATAATTTGTTAGGTTTAGATCCTAGAGAGTCCAATAAAATTCCTCTCAATAAGAATGCATAGTTGAGTCTGCATTTTGCATCATGATAGAATCTGCATTAAGTACAAATTTTAAAATAATTCAACTGATTCCTGAAAGAGAACCAAAGAGTTTGAACAAGGGAATTCTGTAATGATTAGGCTTAGGCCTGAATGGTTTCTACCGAAAACTGTTAAGAAACTTCATGCTCGTGGAGCTGGCCCCTTTAGAGTGATAAGGAGAGTTGGCCCTAATGCCTATATGCTTGAGCTACCCCCAAATTATGGCATTAGCTCGACTTTCAATATCCTGGACTTAGTCGAGTATAGGAAACCAGCAAACATACCTAGTGAGCCATTTGGGCCTAACCTTTCATATGAGAGTAAACCTGACCCAGAGTGTCCACCTCCAATTTTACCTGAGAGAGGAGAGCGGATCGAGCGTGTCCTAGATGATCAGCTATGACCACCCGGGGTAAAGGCTTTCAGTGTTACTTGGTCTGATTACAAGGCCGACCACAGTTTGATGATTCATAGGATACCCGAGAGGACTTGTAGCACCTCGACCCCGACCTTCTGGAAAAATATCAAACCAAATCAACCCTTACTTGACAAGGTCAAGTTCCTCCCACCCCGGGAGAATTGGTATGGGAACTAGACCTCTGATTAGGGTTTCAATTTTTAGGTCCTGTAATAAGGCTTCAAGCCTATGCATTGTAATTTTTAGTCATGAAGTTAGTCTTAATTATTTTTTTTTAGTCCTGTACATTGACCAATTGGGTCAAGTTATGTCCTGTATTGAGTCCAGTCCTATAATGATTCCAGTCCAAGTCTGTTTGAAGATTAGGCCCAAGCCGGAGTGGTCTTCGAGTCTAGTCCAATTTGTAATGGGTCAAGACATCTCCCAAGCCATGAAGGATGCCACTTGGTGCCACCTCATCTATCCCATGTGGCACCACATCACCTTGACATGTGGATGGCCAAGGCAAGAAGGGAATGCTAGAATTTATGGGTGCCATTCCTTGATTCTTTCCTCCCTTCCCTCCCCCTATCAAGCATCTTTCCGAAGGAGCTATGGGCAGCCAAGGAAAGTCAATGGGCAATGAAGGCATGATCCTTGTTTCAAGCCCCATATCAAGACTTCTTCGCAAAGTGCTTGGTTGGCTATGGAAGAAAATCATTGACCCTCAAATCAAGAAGACAACTCCCTTGTTTCAAGCCCCATATCAAGCCATCTTAATAAAATGCTTGGTCGGCTATGTAAAAAAATCATTAACTCTCAAATCAAGGAGACAACTCCCATCTTTCATGCCCCAAATCAAGCCACAAAACCTTGGAAAAAGAAATTTGAATTTGGGCGCCCTCTTAATGAAGCTTTGTATTTTTGAAATTTGAATGGGTTTTAAGGTGCCTATATAAAGGGCCTTATCCCTCCCTTATAAAGTTTAATGATGATGAATGAAAGGAAAATATTTGAGAGCCATTCTTTTTGGTAGTTGCTTTCGTTTCTTAAGACCGTCGATCTCTGTGAGGGAGCACTTTCGCCTTCAGATGTTGAGAGGTGTGAGGCCTTGAGTTACTTTCTCTTCCGCAAATCCATCTTCCATCTTTGAGTTTGGAGGCCACTGGATGTTCCATCTAGGCACCCAGTAAGAAGACCCCAATCAACATCATCTCCAACCTCTCTTCCCTTATTTCTTCCTGATACTTATTGATTCCTAATCCTTCTATTGATTGTTCATAGGTCCTCCAGGTACCACGAATACAAAGTGGTTTCCCTTGCCTTCGAGACCTTGGACGGAAAGCCGGCGCATCCGTGGGGGTTGAAGGCTCGATCATCTAGGCTGCATCCATGAGAGCGAGCGAACTCGACATTGGGCGCTTCAAAACTTTAAGGTTTGCAACCCTAACTCCTAAGGGGTTATTGATTCGAGAGATAAGTCCTATGGGGTTTTTCAATCCCGGGGTCCTCTTTTTATCTTGTTTAGGGACTTACTTGCTTGCTTGAACTTCTTATTATTGTAGAACCCTAAATCTACTTTTTATTTATCTTCGGGAATCCTAAATCCAAAAAAAAAAAAATTAAAAAAATCACAAGAACAAAAATCACCTGCATCATTTCATCCTGGCATCTAGTTAGTCCCGCATCAGAGTCACAAAACTTTTGAGGTTAAGACATGATCTGGATAAACCAAATTAGGATTGGCAGTTGAACCCTAGGTCATCCTGAGCATTATGAGGTCAAAGGATAAATTATGTAGTAACCATATGCTAGAGGTTCTTGTGAGTGCTCTACATCTTCGACCTATCCAGATATCGGGTATCATTGCTAGATGAGGATTTTGATTGGTACTGAAAAGTTCCAGTGCTACCGGCTTAGTGTTCGAACCTATGGGGTCACACACCATAGAGGTTTTTATCTGATTTTAAGGCTGATCGACGATTGAGAATCGTTTGCCATCCTGGAGGTCAATTTGATTGACCATGTTCCAATTGTCGACACTTGGTACTTTGCTAGGGTCGACACTTGGTAAAGTGTCGACACTTGGAAATTTTCGTGAGTCGACTCTTGATATGACGAGTAGTATTTTGGGAAGAGGTTTTTGGGAAAGATTTGACCTGGTTTGAATTTTGAATTCAAACCGTTTTGGCTCCAAACTTTCTTGGAATGATTGTCATTCCTTCTTAAAGAGTTTGGACTCACTTGGTATGACCTTGATCTTCTCCCCCCTTCTCTCCCCTAATCACTCCTTCTTCTCCCTCTCATTGCTACCCCTATAAATGAAGGTCATTTTAGAGGCTACTAATGGTTAATCTAATGGTTCTTTGAGAGTAGAGAAAAGAATAGAGAGGAAGAAGAAGGGCTTAGTGAGGACTTAGGATTGGGTGTGAGTTACCTAGCAATCAAGCTAGGTCTTGGAAAGAGAGTCTCTTGGGAAAGGGTTCACCTCTCCTCCTTGTCATCCCGGAAAAAAAAGATTAGCCCGAAGGATCCTGAAGAGCTAGAACTCTGAGGGAGTTGATCAGAGTCGAGCCCTGGTGTGGATCACCTGTAGAGGCCAGACACTTATGTGGCTTGGGCGCCCTCATGCTTCTTCTCAGTACTTTCAGAGATATTAAGGTATGGTACTTTGTATCTTTGTATATTTCTCTCTATTGATGTTTATTTGCATGCTAGGTTATTATGCTAGATCCTGTTGCGGGCAGATCGGTAGATCATTTAGATCTATCTGCCTAGCCTTCCGCTGTGCATGTTTTAAAATAGTTTTAAAATGTATCTTTTTTGCTCTGCATGTGTGATTAGTTTTCACCTTCAAATAGATCATCACTATGTTTAGATGAGATCTAAAAGATGTTTGATATAAAACTTTGGAAAGTTCAAGTGGAAATGACTAAAATTTGTAGTTACTATGTTCGGTAAGAGCTGACTCGACCAGAAATCTATGTTCTGGAAGAGCTGACTCGACCAGAAATCTATATTCTGGAAGTGCCGACTCGAGCAGAAGAGTTGACTTGACCAGAAAACTATGTTATGGAAGAGCTGACTTGAGTAGAAGAGCTGATTCGACCAGAAAACTATAAAATAATAATTTTAAGCTTCAAATTTTTATGAAATTATTTCATTTCATTTTGAAAATGTTTCAAATAGTGTGATACACTTAATTAGAAATTAAGATGTATATTTTTAATATTTAGGATATGATTTTAATATTAAGTCATGATTAATAAATCATGGGTTGATTGGGTTAGCTATAATTGGGTCCTTAAATGGGTTAACCTAGGTTTAGATGAATGGATTAAATAGAGAAAAGACTAATTAGAAGTTGAATTAGGTCTTTCCTCTCTAGATCTCTCTAATAGTTAGTTAGATTAGTCCATACATCTAAATAGACTTGATTCATGGCTTCGTGGTGAGGCCGGATCTTTAGGTTAGTCTGATTGAGTCCGGTAAACCAATTGGTGTCTAAGGTAAGTTTGACAGTTGTGATCAAGGTTCTTTGGGGCTAACTCTTACCTGGCCAACTCATGGTTGGTTTCTAAGGCAAGAGGCTTAGCTGGCTTAACCCATCCCTTGATCTTACTTACCTGGCTAATATGGTGAATCAGATCTGATTAGATTATCTATTGATTCGAGTTGACCCATGTCAATTAAGGTTAATCAATTTGACTAGTTTATAGGTGCCCATGGACCAAATTGATCTAGAAACCCTCTAAGTATTTGGTGGGATTTTTTTTGATCAAGATCCATGTCTTCCTCTCACATGTCACAAAATTGAAATCCTCTAAATTATTAGGTCCATACAAAGACTAAGTTATGCGATAACCTAAGTCTTAGCTTCCCATTAATTTGGATTGGTAATGAGTGGTGTGGGCACCAGAATCAGGAAGAGACTCCAACCAATTCAAGTCAAATCCGAGTCCTTATGGTTGGATGAGAAAAAGAAAGTCCTGTAATTTTTTCTTTCTTTAATTTTGAGTCTAAATAATTATGTAATTCGAGTCCATTTCAATTTTATGTTGGGACTAGTCCAGCTTGATTAACCTTGTATTTGAGAGATGGGTCCAAATAAGTCAAGTCCAATCCATGAAGAATCAAACCAAACTACATTTGAAGACTAAAGAAGACTCAAGACTTATACTCCAAAGCAAGACCAAAGCCACCTCAAGTGGGGACCACATGCCACATGACACATGCCACCTCATCATCCAAGGTTGCTGCCACATCCCACATGCCACCTTACCATCCAAGATTGCTGCCACATCACACATGCCACCTCACCATCCAAGGTTTCCGCCCAAGAGAAGAAAAGGGGAATTTGAAATTGAATTGGCTACAACCTCCTCCACAACTTCCTCCACTCTTCATGGGACGCCCCATATTTTTCTCCATGATATTTGGTGTAGTTTGAATTCAAAATGGCTTAATAGTCTATAAAAGACTCTTAGTCTTCTTGTAAAAGGATGATGGAAAAGAAAAATTAAAAATTTTCTTCTATGTGAGTTCTATGTGCCTAAGTGGTAGTTTTAAATTCTTCTCCCTATCCCACGCCAACCCTAGTTTCTCCTCCTCCATCTCCAACGCCTAAGACACCCTCCTTCTTCTCCAATCTCAAGCTAGCTCTTCAATATTCAAGGTTGATCAAGAAGACCATCACAAGGAGGCCGGCCTAATCCATTTCAAGTGATCTACCATGGCGCCAAGATTATTCTTCAACAATGCTTCCTTGACTCTTCTTTAGTTTCTCCATTTCATGACTAACGTATTTTTACCAAGTTCCTAATCTTGAGGTTTCTTTGTATAGGGTTCTCCGGGATTCCAAATTCAAGAGGAAGGAATTATTTGCCACAATCCAGAAAACAAGAAGTGCCCTCAATTTGTAGTATGGTCTTGTCATTTGGGAGGTCTCTTCATGAGTGATCTTGATCTACTTGAAAGATTAATGCCAGGTATGTTCTAGTGTCGATTAGGTCTGAAATATTAAATTTGCCTAGCTTAACTTGTGTGGTTCAAATATTATTCCTATTTCTTTGTTATTTTGATAGTCTCAATAATTAGGTTTATGTTTGATCGTTTGAGTTCTCTTCATTAGACCTCCTTTGATATTATATGCTGAACTAATCATATGCAACTAAGAAAATTGCTAAGTTAATCTATGCTAATCTCCTTTAGGGTTGCATCGTTACATTCTCATCTTGCATGTCCCCACCAATGAGTCCATAAGTTGGGTGATCATCGACTGTTCCAAAGAATGAGTGGTCATAAGGCTAGTGGGATTGCCATTCAACATATGATGGCTCAGTGCAACTATCTTAACACGTGGTCTGGTGGGCCAGCCAAAGTCGAGCTTGATCATGGGTTAGTAAGAAGCATTGAATTTGATAATGTTAATGGTTGGACATAACCAGGACCTTCAATAGGAGGCCCAAAGGCCGATTGTGAGGACCCCTGGGGCAAAATAATTACTAGGAATTGCTTGGAGAAGCAATTGGTATTGTACCTACCTGATGGAGACATCGCCAACATGGATCCCGGAGCAAGCACGAATCCTGGAGCTGTATGGATCTCAAAGCATTTCCAGAATAAATTGGTTTGGGATTTATCTTTTGTTTGAAATTTGATTTAGGATTTAGTTAGTTAGGATTGAGATTTAGATAGGCCTTATCTTGTATTTGAATTTGAATCATCCTTATCTTTTTATCTTTTATTCAAATTCAAATGAGGGTTGGAAAGGTTTATAAATACCACTCTCAGTCCTTTGTAAAAAATAGTTCTGGGAATGAAAATGAGTTTTAGAAAAAAGTGGTTTTTTCTTTCGCTCGATAAGGAGAGGGTTTGAGGCCCAACCCAGGACATGATGAGAGGTCATGTCTAGTTATCCCCTTCCCATTCCATTTTCTTTATCCCCTCTGACCTTTGAGATTCACCCTAACACCTTCGAGTATCAAGGAGGGTGGAATGCCCTAGAGGTGAGAGGTCTCTTCGTTAGTATGAGTCCCAAAGTCTATGAGTTCCAAACCCTAAGTCTTCCATCCCCATTATTCCTTCACCATCCTTAGAAAAAAAAATCCAAAAAAAATTATGAAACCCTAATCTTTGGCGATTTCTCAGTTCGCCGACGATCCTACCCTTATCCTGTCATGCATCAAATTGGTATCAGAACCCGGGAAAATTAGGGTACCTTTGTATCACCCTAGATTTCTTCTTACCAGCCATCCCTCCACTTCTCAGATCTAGAAAAAAAAATCTCCCAGTTGTCACCATCAATTTTCTTCTTCCGTCTTTCCATCCCGTCACTGAGCATCTGCCGGTGCCCCGCCTTCCCTGTTGTGACTCCTACCAAAACTCCACCAGACTCTTCTCTACTGCCATCACCACCAATGCCGATCAGAACTCCCCATGCACATATCTCCAGTGATGCCTTCCCCTCCGCCGCAATCGTCGTTGTCGCTTTGCTCCCTCCATTTAGGCGAAAATCCCCAATCGGCCTCTACTGCAGCGATGCCTACAACCACCGAGCCTTCTTCCCAGATTTGCACGACCGAGCCAATCACCCCGCTGCCCATCGTCACTGTCGTTCCTCAACGCTGCAACTGAGTCCGCTGAGTCCACCATCACCCTTATGACCGGAGAAACCCATTTCCCAGTCAATCTTCCTGGCTGGACGATCCACCTTCATGAAGCACACTGCACGGATCCGCCCAATGCCCCATCTCCACCCCATCCGCCATCTTCCTCCTTGTTGCCATCGCCAGCCACCACATCTATGCCAAGAACTCCATCCGTAATTGGAATGAGCAGATGAACTACCTCCGCCTCGCCTCCCGCCTCGATGCCATCATCATCCACCTCGATACGCAGGCCAGGATGCAGACCACCGGCAAGTCCATGGCCTCGATCATCAAGGCCCTCAATGCCTCCCTTGCCACCAGCAACCTCCAGAAGATGTTTGAGACCATGGACCAGTTCAAGCGCCAATTCGTCAACATGGAGGTCCAGGCCGAGTTTATGGAGGGCTCCATGGCTGGATCCACCTCCCTCTCCACTCTCGAGGGCAAGGTCAATAGCCTCATGCAGCAGATCACCGATGACTAAGGCCTTGAAGTCTCCATCGGCCTCCCCTAGGCTACGGCCCATGCCATCCTTGCCAAGGAGAAGGGGAAGATGTGAAAGAATGTGAAAAGCACGTATTTCAAAGCAAGACTTCCTCTACATGCTTCTTAAAGCAAGATGCCCACCTGTTTGTCGACTTCAAGAGCATGAGGGAAATAAAAAAATAAAAAAATGGGGAAAAAAATAATTTGGGATAGTTTCAAGAGCTGCACAATTTTAGAGCTACACAGATTTCAAAGCTGCACATACCTCAAAGCAGAGCCTTTGGATGGGTTCATCAAAGCTCCTCGCTGATCTTGACTTGACGGAGTCGAATTTTCCCCACCTCAGGGGAATGATGGGGACATCGCCAGCATGGATCCCAAAGCAAGAACGAATCTTCGAGCTACATGAATCTCGGAGCATATTTAGAATAAATCAGTTTGGGATTTATCTTTTGTTTGAAATTTGATTTAGGATTTAGTTAGTTAGGATTGAGATTTAGATAGGCCTTATCTTATATTTGAATTTGAACCATCCTTATCTTTTTATCTTTTATTCAAATTCAAATGAGGGTTGGAAAGGTCTATAAATACCACTCTCAGTCCTTTATAAAAACTAGTTTCGAGAATGAAAATGAGTTTTAGAAAAGAGTGATTTTTTTCTTTTGCTCCGTAAGGAGAGGGTGCGAGGTCCAACCCAGGACCTGATGAGAGGTCATGTCTAGTTATCCCCTTTTGATTCCATTTTCTTTATCCCCTCATGACCTTTGAGATTCACTATAACGCCTCCAAGTATCGAGAAGGGTGGAATGCCCTAGAGGTTAGAGGTATCTTCGTTAGTATGAGTCCCAAAGTCCATGAGTTCCGAACCCTAAGTTTTCTATCCCCATTATTCCTTTACCATCCCTATAAAAAAAATCCAAAAAGAATTATGATACCTTAATCTTCGGCTACTTCTCAGTTCGCCGACGATCCTACCCTTATCCTATCCCGCATCACTACCTTTAGATGCATTTGGGTTGGCTGGCCAAAGTTGGTCTCATATGTAGTCTATTAGATCCTATTACCCACTAAAGGATAAATGTTATCCTTCATATTGGAGTATAGAGGCTACCAATTGAATAAAATAGTAGAAGGAACCTTTAGACTAAAATCCATGTCTTTAAGATTTTTAAAATAATTCATATACTGATAGGTCTTGTTCTCCTTTTTTAGATAATGTCGACCACTTTGTCACTCCGATCATTATTAGATAATGACAAACTATCTGGACCCAACTTTGATAGTTGGTATCGAAAACTCAGGATGGTCCTGGAGCATGAGTGGATCCTTTATATGATAACTGATCTGGAACCTGAAATCCCAGCCCCCAATGCTTGTGGCATTGTCAAGGACACTTACCAGAAGTGGATCTCTGACCATACCACGGTGCATTGCATAATGTTTGCTGTGATGAACGATGAGTTCAGTTGCAAGTTTGAGGAGTCCCAGCCAAAAGAGATTTTTCAAAAGTTGAAGGAGTCTTTTGGCACTCCGAATGAAACGGAGATATATCGGATCTCTTCTGTCATCTATAACATGCGTATGCATGATGGAGCTTCGATGACTAATCATGTAATGTACATGATCAAGTTATTTGAGTATTTGGACAAACTCGGATGTCCTTTGCATGAGTAGCTCGGCAAGGATGCGATTCTGAATTCTCTACCCCCTTCCTACCAGGTCTTTCTCGATAATTTTAGAATGAATAGGCTTGTAGTGAACTATCATGAGATGTTAGGGTTACTGCAAACTTATGAGAGAGACCACAACCTCAACAAGGGATTAGTGAATTTGGTGGGAGGTTCTGGAGCAGGACATTATCCCTTTTGAAAAGGGAAGAAGAAGAAAAAGAATAAGAAGGTGCTTAGTGCTGGGCCGAGTCAGACAAGGAGGGTAAAGGCTGACAAGAGTAAGGCAGAGTGCTTCTTCTGCAAGAAGCTGGGTCATTGGAAGCGGAACTATTCTGCTTACCTTGCTACTCTTGACCCAAACAAGCAAAGGAAGGGAAAGCAGCAAGGTGTTGCTGGTCAAGGTATTTATATGTTAAATCCTTGTAGTTTCTCTATTTATGATACTACTAGCTAGGTATTGGATATTAAAAATCCTTATCACATTTGCAATTCTTTGCAGGGACTTCAAGTTAGTAGGAGATTCGAAAGCGGTGAAAGGTTCTTGAATGTTGGGAATGGAAGTCAAGCTCTAGTTCTGGCATTGGGAACTGTTTCTTTGTATTTCGAGTCTTGTACTATCGTTCTTAATGAATGTCATTTTTATCCTTCCTTTTTGGTAAATATCATTTTTGTAGGCCTGTTAGCCAATGATGGTTATGAATTATCAATAAAGAAAGATATTTGCTACATCACTTTGAATGGTTCTAATGTGATGAATGGACAAGTGAAGAATGGCATATATGTATTGTCACAGACTATTACTCTATTGTACACTGCTAATAAATGCCCTAGGTTAGATAAGGTCAGTGATATTTATCTCTAGCACTGTAGACTAGGTTATATAAACAAGAATAGGATAAATAAGTTGGTGGGAGGTCTCCTAGATCTCATTGAGAGTGAATCCTTGCTGACTTGTGAATCTTGTCTTCTTGAAAAAATGACCAAGTTACCTTTTACTAGAAAGGGTGAAAGAGCCAGTGATATTCTAGTCTAGTACATACTGATATATGTGGACCTATGAATATCAGTGCAAGAGGTAGATATAGTTATTTCATTATGTTTATAGATATCTTTCGAGATACGGTTATGTCTATCTCATAAGACATAAATCTGAATCGTTTGAAATGTTTAAACATTATCGTAATGAAGTTGAAAAATAAACTAGAAAGTTTATTAAAACTCTTTGATCAGATCGAGATGGTGAATATCTTTCCAGTGAATTTCTGACTTATCTTGAGGATAATAGAATTCTCTCTCAATGGACTCCTCCGGGGATACCTCAATTAAATTATGTGTTTGAAAGAAGGAATCAAACTTTGTTGGACATGGTTCGGTCCATGATGGGCTTAGCTAGTCTGCTTAAATCCTTTAGGGGATTTGCTTTAGAATCAGTGTCCTACCTTCTAAATAGGGTTCCAAGTATGTCTGTTGATGAAACACCATATGAGATATAGACTAGATGGAAGCCAACTCTCTCTCACCTTCGAGTTTGGGGGTGTTCAGCTTATATCAAACGTTTGGAGATGGATAAACTAGGATCTAAGTTTGATAGGTGTCTTTTTGTTGGGTATCCTAAATAATCCAAAAAGTATTATTTCTCTCTGCTTGAGGAACAAAAGTTGTTCATCGATCTTAGGGCAACCTTTTTAGAAAGGGAGTACCTTGGTGAAGGCACTCAAGCTGCTGAGGTTGAACTTGGAGATTAGATCAGAAAGAAAAACCTTCTCACTCTAAGGTCACTATAGAATCGGATTTGATTAGATTAGATCCAGAGCCCATAGTGCAACCATTAAGGAGATCTTGTAAAGTGCAATGTCAACCGGATAGATACTACGGTTTTTTGGTCCAGGACGGGATCTTATTGAACTCGATGAGAACAATGAGGATCCGATCACCTATGTGGATGCAATGATAAGGTCAGATTCTGAGTCATGGCTAGGAGCCATGAAATCCAAAATAGAGTCCATGAAAATCAACAATGTATGGACATTGGTTGATCCACCTGAAGGGATAAAATTCATTGGGTGTAAATGGATCTTCAAGTGGAAGTGGGGCATAGATGGGCAGGTGGAGACCTATAAAGCCCATCTGGTTACCAAGGGATATCGTTAGCATTATGGTATTAACTATGATGAGACATTTTCTCCTGTGGTAATGTTCAAGTCCATTCAGATCATGCTTGCTTTAGCAGTACATTTAGATTATGAAATCTGGCAAATGGATGTATGAACAGCTTTCCTAAATGGTGAGCTGGAAGAGGAGGTGTATATGATGTAGCCTGAAGGGTTCACATCCACAGATGGTGGGGGCACTAGGATCAGACACAGATTACTGGGCCCTATTTGGTTTACCTAGCCATATGTCAAATTTTGTAATCAACTAGAATTGAGTCCTGTAATAAGTTAAGGTTAGTTGATTTGTCTCAACCCTCAACCTAGTCATTATTTTGAGTCTTGTATATTAGTTATGAGTCCAATATGAGCTCAATTTTTGTACAAGAGAGGAGGTTACCATATTTTGGAGTTCCACCAGGCCACATCCAGGAGTCAGAGGCCACTACATCAGCCCATTGGATTTTATGTGACAACCCAGGATCCAAGATGCTTATGAAAACCTTGATTCCTTCCAGATGCCCTCCAGATGCCCAGATTCCCTTCCAGATGCCAGAGCATATTCTCAGAATAGGGCACCAATGATTTTAGAGGTCCACCTGCATCCAAGCCCAAAGAAATCAAGCCCAGGTGCCAAGCCCAAGCCCTTAATAAGCAAGATTCTAGGGAATATTCCTGCTACCAGGCTAACAGGCCACCCCAGCTTCCAGAGGCCCAAACCCATGCACCCAAGCCCCTTTGGGCCGGCCCCTTGCTGCTCCTAGAGGCCCAACATGCCCCCCTAGGCATCCTTGAGGTGTTGACCACGTCCAAAGAGGTTTGACTAGGTTCAAGTTGAAGAAAAGTGGGAGAAGTCCAAGCCTTTTCCTAACCAAGTTGGGATTTCTAATCCTTTTAAACTTTGTAATTCTAACCTAGCTAGGAAAGGACTTGTATTCCAATTTGGTAGAAGATTTGTAACCCAAGTGTAACCATGGTTAGTGAGGGCATGGAAAATCTATAAATACCCCACCCCTCCCCCTCTTGTAAGCATCTCTTTCTTATGAATACAATTTGCTGAAATTTGAGTTATTGCCTTATGCTGGTGTTTTGTTTTGGTTCTTTGGTTTGTGTTTTTGTGCTTGGACGAATTCCTTTCTGCCCTAGATTCCTTTCACATCCTAATTCACTACCATCCAAGCCTTCACACATCCAAAATGGAGTGCCCTAGGTTGCCAATCGAGGAGATCTTCAACAAGCTTCAAACAGCCATCTTCTAACCCTAATCTTGATTCCTTTCAATCCATAGTTCCTTTTCTTATTTTTAATTACTGTTTTGATTAACCCTGATGCTTGTAGGATCCCCGAGGTGCTTCCCCTTCCCCGAGGAGGCCTTCTTTACTGCCCGAACCACCCAGATTTGCCATCAGATTCAAGGGAAATAAGGCTTATTCTTCCAGGCTCCGATCAAAGTGTGAGTGATCTCTTCTGCTACTGAATTTTAATCTCTGATTGGTAAGAAACCTTCCCAACTCTTATTTTCTGATTTAATGAAGAAAAGCTATCCTAAACCGGGAGTTTCTCAACTCTCGGGTCCTGGATCTTTCATTAATTTGCATGAATTTGCCTACGATCCGATGATTCTTCGTACTGCTAGTCTTTCCGCTAGTTCTTACTTTACTTTGGAAATCTAGCCTACAAATAAAATTATAAAAATCATAAAAAAATTTATTTTGCTATTTTCTATGCATGTTTAGTAGTCCTAGAGTCATCCCGCATCAACAGATGTGTCTAAAGTTTGCAAGCTTTAGAGGTCTATCTATGGATTGAAGCAGGCTTCTTGGAGTTGGAACATGCATTTTGATAAATGTATCAAAATGTATGGCTTCGTTTGGAATGGAGAGGAACCTTTTATATATAAATGGGCAAATGGTTTTGTAGTTGTATTTCTTGTTTTGTATGTGGATGACATTCTCCTAATCGGGAATAACATTCCATTATTACAAGGAATAAAGGTCTGGCTTTCATCTCAATTCTCTACGAAAGACTTGGATGAAGCCTCATATATATTGGGTATGAAGATCTATAGAGATAGATCTAAGAGGCTTCTAGGACTGTCCTAATCTTGTACATAGACACTGTGCTGAAGCGGTTCAGTATGGAGAATTTCAAAAGGGACTATCTTCCGATAGGTCATGGAATTACTCTTTCCAAGAAGGATTGTGCAACAACTCCTAGGGAAAGAGAGTGCAGGAGTAGGATTCCATATGCTTCGGTAGTGGGTTCTATTATGTATGCTATGCTATGTACTAGACAAGACAGTTATACTCACTAGGGGTAGTGAGCAGATACCAGTCTGACCCAAGTGAAGCTCATTGGAAAGTTGTTAAGAACATCCTTAAGTATTTGAGAAATACTAAAAATAATGGCTTATTTGTGGAAATTCTGACTTAAAACTTGTAGGGTACACTGACTCCAGTTTTCAGTCGGATAAAGATAATAGTAAGAGTGTGTCTAGTTTTGTGATTACCGTTAATGGTGGAGCTATCTACTGGAAAAGTTCCAAGCAGCATACAGTGGCTGATTCTCCTATCTTGGGTTGACGAAGAGGGATTCCCGCCTTCACAAGGTGAGGGACGAGGCCCGAGTCCAAGCCACCTGGGTTGAAGAGTTGGAGGGGCAAATGAAGGCCCCCCATGACTAGCTAGCTGGCACTGAGGCGAGGTGACTAGCCTGGAGAAGAAATCCATCGAGCTCAAGATGGCCCTGAAGGAAGAGAAGGGGGAGAGCCTCCACAGGGTCGAGAAGTTAGCTACCTCCGTGGTGGAGGTGGCTCGCCTGGAGGGGAGAGTGCAGAGCCTCCAAGTTTAAGGCATCTGAAGCCTTCAAGGATGAGGTCACCGAGGCGGTGTTGGACTCCTACCACCAGATGTTCAATGATTTTCATGGCAAGGCCATCCGTTTTCTCGGACTAAAGGGGTTGGAAGACATTCACCCCGTGCTACCTATCCTCGTTTGAGCAACAATGGAGACGAATCCAGAGGCGAAGTTGAAGACAGTTGTGGTCGAAGCTAGAATCGTTGCCGCCCAGGACCCGCCACCGTCATCAGAAGGAGTTGCTTGCCGGCCAGGGAAGGAGCTAGTGAGCGAGACTTGAACTTTCCTTTCCTTTATTTTGTAACTTAGATCTTGGGAGGCTTTCCAGCCTATCGGGAGTTGTTGATCCCATAAATGATTTTGATGATATCCAAATAATGATTCTAACGCTCATTTACAACTCCTACATCCTTAGTTTTTGAAATGAGTTGTGTTGTAAGTGATTCATTTAAAGAAGAACCCAAAGAAAAGGTTAAGTAAAAATCATGAAAATGGATTACTTCTAGATGTTTTTCAAGCTTAAATTTTTTTAGAAATATTGTTAGAAGAGTTTGAAGGCATCTTGAGACTTTAAAGACTTGCTGGATTATTTCTGGAGAAAAATTGATAATTCACTGAAGAATTCATCTGAGTAGACTCGAAGAGAAGATAGCTGACTCTAGCACATGGCATGCATGAAAATTTTTGGCACGCAGATATTCGAGCCGACTCTAAGGTACCCGAGGTGACTCTCTAGAGTACCACTTCCTGAGTCAAACAGGCGAGCCGACCTGAAGGAAGTCCGAGCTGACTCTATCATTCAGTCAGACATCCGAGTGACCCTTCAGAAGTTCGAGCCGACTCCTCCAGAGTCCAGAAAAAGGGTTCTAAGTGAATAGCCAATCGAGCCGACTCTAATGAGAAAGAGCCAACTCTTCTAGATTGGGCTTCTGAACGCTTATGAATCCGAGCTGACTTGAAGTAAGGCGAGCCGACTCTTCCAGAGTAAGGAATCAAGCTATGGAGAAACCTAGCCGACTCAATTAAAGAGAGCCGACTGGACCAGAACTACTTTGTGGATTCGAGCCAACTCGAGTAGACCGAGCTGACTCGAAGATCGATTTCAGGGCTATAACGGCTAGTTCTAGAACTTGAAATTTGAATCTAAAAAGTGCTCCAATGATCAAATGTCACATCCTAACGGTCTATAATGACTAAAATCATCTGAGAAGAGTACAAGACTATATATTTGAAGGATTTGAACTACTTTAAAAAAGGAATGAATATTTAATGCTTACTTGAGCTTGTGAGCAAGAGAGCACTGAAGATCATTCAAGATAGTCTTCAAGTCTTCACCAACTCATATTTGAAGCTTGAAGCATTTATTGCAGAAGTTGAAGAAGCCAACAAAGTACATTGAAGTGAAATCAATTGGGCTTCTCTTGAGCTGCATCGGTAACCATCTGATAAAATTTGTTTGTCATTCTGTTGCTTTCTCTCTGCAATTCTTTTTGAATTGTTGGGTTATTGGTGAGCCCGTTTTAAAAACCAAATAGGTTCTTGGTTAGCCTGTGTTAAAACTAAGTGTTAGGTTCTTGGTTAGCCTGTGTTAAAACCAAGTGTTGGGTTTCTTTGGTGAGCCCGGTTCAAAAACCAAAGTATAGAGGTTTGGATTGTAAGCCTTTTAAAACAATCTGACTGTATTTCAGTGGGAGATATAGTGGAAATCTGAAGTGTAGTCTTGGATAGTGGATGTAAGAGCTGGGTTGCTCCGAACCACTATAAAATTTTCTGTATTTGTATTGTGCATTCTTTTTATATCTTGCTTCTATATTTAATTATTTTAATCGCAGCATTTAACACTTCAAGGGATTTTCAAAGAGCACATAATTGCTTACACTTTTTAAATTTTCAATTCATCCCCCTCTTGGAGAAGCCACCTGGGCAATAGGAGCCTTCATAGGATGTAAAGAAATCATTCTATTAATGAAGATATCTTTTTCTTTCCAACTATTGTCCTCCATTTACTTGTCTTCTTTTCTTCTTTTTTTTTGCCTTGAGATACTTTCAAAGGATCCTTCAGAGTTTATGAGGGACTTATCTTTGTAATGAAGGAATAGTCCAACTCGACTAATGTACTTTAGCTCAGACTTATCTTTTTTCTTCAATTCCTTTACCCTTTTGCATGGTAAGGAAATAGACTTCATGTTCACAATAGGTGTGCACCTCTCCCAGACCTTAGTTAATGCAGGTTGATTCTGGAACCTTAGGATTGGCACCAAAGTTTCTGGAAGCATTTCATCCCTATTCTCCTGGTGTCAAAGTCATGCGGACCTGAGTGCAGGATTTCTTGAACTTCTTGATTTGCCAAGCTATGAGTCAGGCGGTAGATGGCGGGACTTCAGGAGTTTCTCAGCTGACATCTCTGGACTATTAGCAAGGCATTTAGATGCGAGGCTTCTGGAGTCTCCCTATTTGATGCGCCAAGCCATGAGTCAAGTGGTAGATGGTGGGATTTCAGAAGTTTCCTAGCTAACATCTCTAGTCTGTGATCATGGCAGTTGAGTATGGGATTTCTGGAGTCTCCTAGCTTGATGTGCCAAGCTGTGAGTCAAGCGATAGATGGTAAGATTTTAGGAGTTTCCTAGCTGACATCCTTAGACTGTGAGCAAGGCAGCTATATGCGGGGCTTCTAGAGTCTCCCGGCTTGATGTGCCAAGCTATGAGTCAAGTGGTAGATGGTAAAATTTTAAGAGTTTTTTAGTTGACATCTCTGGACTATGAGCAAGGCATTTGGATGTGGGGCTTCTGGAGTCTCTTGACTTGATATGCTAAGCTATGAGTCAAGCAGTAGATGGTGGGATTTTAGGAGTTTCCCAGCTAAGATCTCTGGACTATGAGCAAGGCCTCTAAATGCAGGGCTTTTGGAGTCTCCCGGCTTGATGCGCCAAGCTATGAGTCAAGCAGTAGATGGTGGGATTTTAGGAGTTTTCCAGCTGACATCTCCAGACTATGAGCAAGGCATCTGAATGTTGGGCTTCGTAAGTTTTCTGGCTTTGAAGTGCGGGGCTTCATAAGTTTTCCAGTTTTAAGGTGCAGGGCTTCGTAAGTTTTCCGGCTTTGAGGTGTGGGGCTTCGTAAGCTTCTCAGCTTTGAGATGCAGGACTTCATAAGTTTTCCAGTTTTGAGATGTGGAGCTTCCTAAGTTTCTTGGCTTTAAAGTTTTGGGCTTCATAAGTTTCCTAGCTTTGAGGTACGGGACTTTGTAAGTTTCCCGACTTTTGAGGTATGGGACTTTATAAGTTTCCCAGCTTTGAGGTGCAGGGCTTCGTATGTTTCTTGGCTTTGATGTGCGGGGCTTCAAAAGTTTTCTAGCTTTAGAGTGTGGGGCTTCGAAAGTTTCCTGGCTTTGAGGTGTGGGGCTTCAAAAGTTCCCTGGCTTTGAGTTGCAGGGCTTTGTAAGTTTCTCGGCTTTGAGGTCCAGGGCTTCATAAGTTTCTTGATTTTGAGGTGCGAGGCTTCGTAAGTTTCCCGGCTTTATCCACCGAACTTGGAGTCGAATGGATGCATTCCTGCATAGGTGAAATATAGGGTTGCACAAAAAGAAACTTTAATAATTGAGAGGAAGTCTTACATTATTAGTAGTATATCCTTAGATTGCTCGCTTTCATGTCTATGTAAATCGGGCACCGACAAGCCCGACGAGATAGTAGGCTATGCTTGATAGAGCCTCGACCACCTTGTAGGGGCCTTCCTAGTTCAGGAAGATTTTGCTGCATTCTTCTGGCTGGGACACCTCCACTTGCTTGAGGACTAGGTCGCCCGGGCGGAATGCCTTGGGCCTCACATGAGAGTTATAGTAGCATGCCACTCACCGCCGGTAGGCTATCATACGAAGCCAGGCTTTGTCTCTTATCTCCTTCAAGAGGTCTAGGTTGAGAAGGAGATGGGCTTGATTCTCAAGTTCATCATATTGCTCTACCCATAGCATGGGTAGACAAGCTCCATCGAAATCATAGCTTTAGTGCCGAAGACAAGGTTGAAGGGCATCTTGCTGGTGGCCTTGTGGGGTGTAGTGTGATAGGCCCACAGCACACTTGGGAGTTCCTTGGCCCATCGACCCTTGGCTTCTTCTAGCCTTGTGCGGAGCCCTTGTAAGATGGTCCAGTTGGTCACCTCAGCCTCCACGTTGGTCTGAGGGTGAGCCACTGAAGTGAAGTGATGGCAAATGTTGAGGTCAATGCAGAACTCCTCGAAAGTCTGATTATCAAACTGCCATCCATTGTCAGTAATGATTGAGTATGGGAGTCTGAATCGATAGATGATAGACTTCCAGAAAAAAGATCTAACTTTGGCCTTAGTGATCCGTGCCAGGGGTTTGGCCTCGACCCACTTGGTAAAGTAGTCGATGGCCATACTTAAAATTTTTTGTTGGCCGGACTAGGAGAAAAGGGACCTAAGATGTCCATTCCCCATTAGGCGAATAGCCACAAGGCTGATAGCTGGGAGAGCGGGGCCGTCGGCTATCACTGGATGTGGGCATGATGCTGACAATGGTCACACTTCTTTACGAAATCAGCGACGTCCTTGTGCATGGTCCAGAAGTATCCTTGTCGGAGTGCCTTGTATGCTAGGGTCCTGCCCCCATGTGGTTGTCGTAGATGCCTTCGTGTATTTCTTCGAGCATGTAGGTAGCTTCTGAGGGCTTCAAGCACTTCATTAGGGGGTAGGAATAAGACCTCCAGTAAAGCTGCCCATCCATCATCATATATCGTGCAGCCTTCTTCTTGAGAAGGCTGGCTTTTTTGCAATCTTCAGGTTGGGCAACGGTGGTGATGTAATTGATGTAGGGGTCCATCCAGCTGGCCTTGATACTGATGTTTTGGACTTCCACTGCAGACTCGAAGCTGGGGGTCTCCAAGTACTTCATGAAGGTATACCCCAGCAACGACTCCTGCATGGTTGCCAAGCTGGAGGAGACGTCAGCTTGGGCATTCTCTGCCTAAGGGATATGGGAGATGCTAAAGTGCTGGAGGTTTGCTATATATGAGTGCACCTTGTCCAGATACTTCACCATCATGGGGTCCCGGGCATCATATTGACCAGAGACCTGGCCAACCACGAGTTGCGAATCTATGTAGACCTTCAAGCATTTTTTGCCCAGCTCAAGGGTCACCCTCAATCCTGCAAGGAGTGCCTCATAATCAGCCTAGTTGTTGGTCACCTTAAAGAGGAAGCGCAGTGCATACTCTGCAACGACCCCGTCAGGATTGGCAAGAATGAGCTAACTCCACTCCCTTCGATGTTGGATGCACCATCGACATGGAGGATCCATGTCACCACTCCTAGAGTCGGGTCTGGCCCAGGTTTGACTTGTTGATCTACTTTCTCTGGGTCCTCCTCTGCCCTGGTGCATTCTACTAGGAAGTCGGCAAGGACTTGCACCTTCTGTACTGGCCATGGGCAGTAGGTGATGTTGAACTTGTTGAGCTTTATTGCCTACTTGGCTAGGCTCCCTGAAGTGTCAGGGTGGCTTAGGATAGCTCTCAGAGGCTAATTAGTAAGGACAGTGATCGGGTGCATTTGGAATTAGGGCCTGAGATGCTGTGTAGATACTATTAGCACAAAAATAACCTTTTCAGATCGAATGTACCTGGTTTTTGTATCACGGAGTAGCTTGCTAGTGCAGTAAACTGGCTGCTGAGAGTCATCCCTATCGATGCGGAGTAGGATTAAGTTGACCACTTTAGATGAGACTGCCAGGTATAGGAGGAACTCTTCCCCCGACTCTGTCCTGGACAGCAGCGGTGAGGAGGTGAGGAGCTTCTTCAACCCTCGAACACCTCTCGGCACTCCTCCATCCAGGTGAAGTCATGCATCTTATGCAATACCTTGAAGAACGGTTGACAGCACTTGATGGAATGTGAGATGAAATGGCTCAATGCCGCGATGCATCCGGTCAAGCACTGAACTTCCTTCTTGGAGACAGGATATCTTATATCAGTGATCACCTGGATCTTCTTAGGATTGGCCTTTATTACCCTCTAAGTGAACATGAACTCCAGGAACTTTCCCATCGTGATGCTAAATATGCATTTGGTGGGGTTCAGCATCATTTGGTAGAGGCGGAGGTTGTCAAAAGCCTCTGCCAGGTCAGTAACATGGTCCAACTCCGGGTCACTCATGACAAGAATGTCATCTAAGTAAACCTACATGTTGCGGCTGATCTGGTCCTTGAAGACCTTGCTGACCAGGCACTGGTATATGGCCCCTACATTCTTGAGACCAAATGGTATCATCTTATACTAGCACGTACCTCTGTCGATCATAAATGCTGCATGCTCATCATCCTCCAGGTGCATGTGGATCTGATTGTATCCGGAGAACGCATCCATGAAGCTGAGGTACTTGTGACCCGAGGTTGCGTCCACTAGCTGGTCGATCTTGGAGAGTGGGAAGCTATCCTTCGGGCTGCCCGATTAAGGTTGGTGTAGTCTATATAGATCCTCCATTTCCTGGAAGCTTTCTTGACCATCACCACATTAGCAAGCCAGTCAGGATACCGTACCTCATGGATGAAGCCCACTGCAAGGAGCTTCTCAACTTCCTTATCGATCACCTTCTACCACTCCGGGGTGAAACTCTTCTTCTGCCGGACCGGGTGATAGTTGTGATTGACATTTAGCCTGTGAGTGATCACTTCTGGTGGGATCCCGGGCATGTCTACGATGGTCCAGGTGAAGAAATCCATGTTGTCCTGTATAAAATTGAGCAAACGGGATCTCTCTTCTTCAGGCAGGAGGGCTCCCACCTGCACAGTCTTCAAGGGGTCCTCTCCTAAGGGGAAGGATAGCAAGGGCTCAACTAGTCTGCCCTTTAGCTCTAGTTCTGCCGGATTTGGTTGATTAATGGCTAGGCTCAGATCGGCCCCTCGCTATCCCAGGATGGTTTGCAGATAGTGCTAGACCGGCTGGCAGGACCGTCTCATCTCCCCGGTCCCCCAAGGGGTTGGGAACTGAATGAGAAGCTATCGTGTGGAGATGGTGGCATCAAGCAGATTAAGCCCGGGATGCCCCAGAATCATGTTGTAAGGTGAGGAGAGCCTCATAATAGTGAATGTAGTCAACATAGTAATTTGTCGAGGTGGCATCCCGGTGGTCATTGGGAGTGTAATCTCTCCTTCAACCCTAACTGAATCCCCGGTGAAGCCAACTAAGGGCATGAACATTGGCTTTATTTGGTTAGTGGATATGTTCATCCTTGCGAAAGTATCATAGAAAAGGATGTCTGCATAGCTTCCACTATCAACCATAATTCTTTTTATAGGATGTTTCACTATCATCATTTCAACGATGACAGCATCATTATTTGGGTTATCTACCCTGGTCAGTCCTTCTCCCATGCAAGGGAGTACATCATCATTCTCCTCCCTTCCCTTAGCCCTCTTCGAGTTTCTCCTTGTCTTCTAAGAGATCATCCCGACTGGCTTCTTAGTGGGTTGGTTGTCAATGGCGAGCGATCAAGGCTCTTCATTCTGGGTTGTTGGGGGAGCTCCTCGCTCCATATACTTCTCGAGGTAGCCATGCTTGATCAGGTCTTCTATCTCCCTCTTCAGGTGGTGACATTCCTCAATATCATGGCTGTGGTCTCGGTGGAAGTGATAGTAGTGGGACCTGTTGTATCCAGCAGACGACCTCAGTAGAGGAGGTCGATGTAGGAAGTGTTCACCCTCGATCTCCATCAAGATCTTTGCACTTGGGGCAAGGAGAGGAGTGAACATTTTTTCTTTGCTGGGTCGACCCTAGGTCTTGGCCTCGGCCATGGGATCGGCACCATCTTCTAGGTTGGGTGAGCAGATGCCTCCCTAATGGCTTGCCTCTTAAGTTGCCTCCCATCTAACTCCCTTCTGGTGTGATCAGCCTCTTTTGCATGGATATACTTGCCGGCCAGGAGGAGGAGCTCCGAGTAGGTCTTCAGAGGCTTCTTGTCGAGGGAGTAGGTGAAGTGGGAGGTCTGCGCCCCCTCTTCAGGGCCAACATGGTGACTGGCTCATCAAGGTGGTAGAGCTCCAGGGTGGTGGCTTTAAACCAGGACACATAGTCCCGAAGGGGCTCTAGGTCCTGTTGGCAGATCGAGAAAAGGCTGTCAGCCTCACGTGATACCTTTTTGCATGCATCGAAGTACGCTACAAACTTTTTCTCCAATTAGAAGGAGTCAATGCTTTCGACTCGAGTCTAGAGGATCAGGCTCGAGTAGCCTTCTTGAGGGTAGCCAGGAAGGCAATGCAGAGGAGAGCATCAGTGGGCCCCTGGACCTTCAAAAGGGCCTTGTAGCTTTCTAGGTGGTCTAGGGGATCAGTTATCCCGTGTTAGGGATCAACCTGGGATATATGGAACCGACTGGGAATCGGTTCCTCTTGGATCCTTTGGGAGAAGGGGGGATGGGTATTGTAACCCATGGGCTCACTGGGGGATCTTCAATCTCTGCAAACCAGTGAGAGAGGTCAACCAGTTTGCGCTCCTACTCTTCGAGGTGCCTCTCCGCTTGGTAGTGGATGGCCTTGTTTGTGGACCCCTCGGCAGAAGCTGTCAGGGTTGAAGGGAGTGCAGAGTGGGGGAACTTTCACTTGAGTTCCTGGCCATGCCGATGCTGTTGGTGCGAGTGTGCACCATGGTCCAAGATCAGGGAGCGGCTCTCTTGGCTAGTCGAGCCATCATGCTGCTTCTTTACAGTCACCTGGTGGTCTCCTCGTGGGTGGGAGGCTGCATGCAATGGCCCCTCCCAGAAAAACCATAGGCTAGTACGGGGATCAGTGGTGTGGGCTACCAGCAACCTTGGCTACTGCTATGTTGCTAGGGATCGGTGTCTTTAATGAAGCTCGTGCACTGCCACAGCCAGGGCATGGACCTACTGGGCTAGTGTGGTGATCTGGGGATCCAACGAAGGTAGTGGTGGTGGAGAGGGGAGCTCCCCCCTTAGGGCTTTGTAGGTCAGCATGATGGGGGGCCCCCACTTGGTTGGCGGAAGTCTCACGTGCTTGTGTTGTTACCATGGAGCTTTAGGCTTCTACAGATGCTTTGCTGGTGGTGGGGGACTCACTATTGGACATTCCTCGGTCACTAGTGTTCCCCCTTACCTGGCATGCCAATCTGTTGTCGTCGAGATGACCGTGGCCTGTAGCTTTGACATGGCATGGACTCGTCAGGCTCTTGTTGGATGCTCGATCCTCTTTTGACATGGCCTGCAAAAAAGAAGAGACCCAGGACGGAGATTTCGGTGGGGACACTCTGATGATCATATCAGTTTGGGATGATCAAGGGGAACAGAACCTCTATGGTGAAGAGCTTGGGGACTTTGCGTAGTGGATGAAAAATGGAATTTGAAATGGAAAGATAGGATCAAGTAGAGATCAGAGAGCTGGTAGGTTCTTTTGGCTGGTTCCTTACCCGTTTGCTCTCTGAGTCTTATCAGTTGCCTCTCTCCTTTTTCTCTCAGGGGTCCTTTCTTCTGTCTTTATATGAGTAGGAGTGGCCCAGACCAAGCCTGGGGCTTCATTGAGATGTTGGTGTTGACACCAGAGGCACCAGACTTAGGCAGAGGCTTCTCAACCCTCTATGGTTATTTGATTAGTATTTTCAGTGTTTGAGTCCAATTTTGTAATAAGGGCTTAGTCCACTTGAGTCTCTACTTTGGCCCCTGAGTCCTGTTTTGGGCCTTTCAACATTTGAGTTATGTATTTAGAGTCACTCATACCATTAGGGTATTGAGTCAAGTTTTGGGATGCTCATTACATGTTTTGTCACTTTGAGTCTTATGAGTCCTGTAAGTCTTTTATTGAGTCCAATCCAATTTTGTAAGAACAAGACTCAAGTCACTTATGGATCAAGCCAGCATTACACTCCAACCATTGCATGGAATCCAGTCATCCACACAATTATGCCCCTTGGAAAGCATGGAAGGAGTCATGGAACCACCGTTTAAGACCTTGGTGAATCAAATGTCTACAACACTTACCAGGAAGAAGGACAACCGAAGAAAACCCAGAAGCATGAAGCCCCAACCCTAATTCGGTGCCCTATCCTTATGGTCACCACCATGTGGTCGGCCACCTTAGGGTCACCCCCTTGGCCGACCATAACAAGGAGAGTGAGATAGATTGTGAGCCTAATTGGGAGAGGAGTTTCCATGTATTCTAGGTAGGGTTTGTGAGGGAAAAGGACACAAAGAATGTTACTTGTATACTCTTACTTAGGACCCAAGTCTCGTAAGCCTATATAAGAGGCCCCCCTCTCATGTATTTTGATAACTTTTAATGAAATTTCTTGAGTTTTTCTTCAACATTGCTGTGTGCTTTGTCCTCCTAAGGGAATCTGTGTGAGACCCATTGCTACTACAAGCTTCCTGCACCCTGCCTCCAAATCTCCAATGAAACCCTAGCCACCAACCCTGCTTCAACTTTGGATGCCCTCATAACTTAGCCGCCCACATCCAACCCTCTTCTTCCCTTTCTTCCTTTAGTCTTCTACTTTATTTCTCCTTTGTTTTCTAACCCTTGATAGGTATTTTGCAGGTCCCTTGAAGTTGACAAATTTAAGATTCCATCCGACCAGCTTTTGGGTCAGTGGATAGAAAGCTGCAGATCATGGGGTCTTCAGCTTGATCTTCTAGGGCCCATCCGAGAGCATAGAGTGACCCATTCATGGATTCATCATCAAATCACTACCAGGTACACCTCTTTGACTCACATGTTAAGGTATTGTAGGAGAGCTAGCCCTACCGGGGCTTCTTAGCCTCGACGGTCCTATTTCTTTCACTTTAGGGTCTATTTTTGCGTGCATGATCTTCTAGATTTTTTATAGGATCCCCTACTAAGAACTTTGGCTTTAACTTTGGGATAAATTATCTTAACTTTCCCTTAAAAAATAAAAAAATAGTTTACATGCATAAGTAGTCTCGCATCATTTTGTATTAGAGCATCTTTTAGGGCTAATTTCTGCATCCCATCATTCCTGCATATAATCTATTCTATTAATTATTTCTGCATGTAGCTAACTTAGAAACTCCTAATTTTTATTTTGATGGATTTCTCATAATTGATAATATTTCTCATAATTTTATCATAATTTAATTCAGTTTCTATGTCTTCTACATATCTGATTTACTACCTAAGAAAAGTTTTTTCCTAAAATTTCAGCAAGTCTAGTTTTAGCATGTTTAGGGTTCTTTTTGCATAATATCTGCATACTTTATTTTCCTGCATATTAGGTACTTTCTTGCAAATTATATTTCTGAAAAAATAAAATATAAAATATATACATAAATCATTAAAAAATTCAGAAACCCTAGTTTTCATATGTGTGCCATCATATGCATAAGCTACATTAAGGGCAATTCTACTATGCCAGATGGGGGGAGGATTTGATCACCTCTCCTTAGCCCTAAACAACAACCCTTGCATTCAAGCCCAACCTAGTTAAAATCAATTAGACCTAATTTGCTTTGCTTTATTAAGCTAGGGATACCAACAGGTCGGGCCCAACCTTTGTGGGAAGACTAGTGCACCCAATACCTCTCTTATTATTGGAAGCTAGTTTCTAGGCTAGAGGTCCAGTGGCAAACTCCCTAAGTGGATTGGTGGTTCCTTAATTGGATCCCTGCAAAAGCAAGGGGGTCTCCCACCATTCCACCTCTTATCTGGCCAGTGGAAGGACTAGGGGTTGTGTTGTGTGTAATTTGAGTCGACCCATTCTGTTTGGGCTCTAGGTCTAGGAAGCCATAGTCGACTCGTCTATGAGTCTTGCATGTGCATTAGGTTAGAAGTCTCATATCATTCACCACACCCACAGTAGGCTGAACCCATGGATAATCTGGAAGTCTAAATCAAAGCCCTGACTGATCAGATGGCCCAATCTTTCACCCAGATGAATTGGAGATTTGATCAGGTGGAGACTAGGCTAGGAACCCTAGAGGAGGCACATGGGCCTTGCACAGAGCCAGACCTTGAGTCACCTCCCCATCCTAGGAGAACCCCATGCCATGATCCCTACTTCGAGGCTGAACCTAGGAGAACCCCACGTCATGACCCAGTCTCAGAGGTTCACCTAAGGAGACCCAATCAGGATTTTATGGACCAGGAAGAGAGAGCCTTCAGGAGCATTAAACTTGAAGCACCCACTTTCAATGGCTGTCTTGACCCAAAGGTTTATATAGACTGGGAAGGAGAAGTGGACTGGTATTTCGAGTGGTACGATATGTCAGAGGAGTGCAAGTTAAGGTTTGCCAAGCTTAAGTTAGTTCACCATGCTAGGTTATATGAGGTTAATGTTGAGAGAGTACTTAGGTAAGGAGGCCGTGAACCCATAGTTACCTGGAGTGCCATAAAAGCTAGGCTCAGATCAAAATACCTGCTAGAGTCATACCACTAGGGCTTATTGGACCAGTGGCAAAGATTGAGTCAGGGTAGCAAGAGTGTGGCTGAGTACATCATGAAATTTGATGAGTATGCCATGCAATGCGATACAGTCGAATCTGAGTCAATCACCTAGTCTAGGTTTAGAGCTGGCCTTAGGGATGATATTCGGAGGGAGCTTTTCTTGAGAGAGGTTGGTGACTTAGAGCAGGCCTACCAAATTGCTAGGGATTATGAACGTTTCTAGAGAGGGCCCATCTATCATAGACCTGAGCCCACCAGAAGCGCTAGTCAGTACCCAGGATCTAGCCAGGCCTACCCGAGTCGACCCAGCCCGAGCCGACCCTGTCCGAGTGACCCGACCCGAGTCAAGCCTGGCCCAGTACCCTTATGGCCCATAGAGAAGATAGGGGTAAGTCTGTAGAGGTCTAGAGGAGTCCCAATCCCCAAAGGGTATGCTTTAGATATCGCAAACCAGGACATTATGCTAGCCAGTGCCTAGTCAATGCCCTACACCTAGGTGAGCTAGATGAAGATGAGTCTGAATCCATAGTTGAGCCTGAGGGAGAAGTCTACGAGGTTGAGAACCAATTACTAGATAAGTATGATGCAGAGGAGGAAGTGCTTGAGCTTGAAGACCTGTTAGGAGTGGTTAGGTGCATCTTGACCCAAACCCAAACTAAGGAAGATTGGCGTAGGACTAACATCCTACAAACCTTTGTCAAGTTAGGAGGTAAGGTGTTCAAGATCATAATAGATAGTGGAAGTTGTGTCAATGCCATCTCTGCCAGTACAGTCAAATCTTTAGGATTGACCACAATGCCCCATCCTAGCCCTTATAAGGTCTCTTGGGTAGATTCAACCTCCATCTCGATCAAGTCTAGGTGCCAAATCTTGATTAAACTGCAATCATATAAGGAAAAGATTTGGTGTGATGTCCTTCCCATGGGAGTTAGTAGTGTCATCTTAGGTCAACCATGGCTTTACAATCATGATGCAACCCTATGTGGTCAAACCAACATCTATGCCTTTAGTCACCATGGGAACAAGTTTGTGATCCATCTGACTCCACCCAGAGATCCAGTTAAGAGGGGTTCTAGCAGGCTTAAGGAAAAGAAACCAGGAGTTAATCTGATTAAGGCTAAGGAATTTGAGAAGGAAATTACTAAGGGTAACCCTATTTGGATCTTGACCACTAAAGAAATTCATGAGCTGACCAAAAAGGAACACCCTCCAGAAGTAGTTGAGGCTCTAAAAGAGTTTGAGGATGTCTTTCCTGATTAATTACCTGATCAATTACCACCCCTTAGAGACTCCAGCACACCATAGACTTGGTCCTAGGAGCCACTTTACTAAACCTTCCTCACTATAGGATGAACCCCACTAAGCATCAAAAGTTACAAAAATAAGTGAGAGAATTGCTTAGGAAGGGTTTCATTAGGGAGAGCTTAAGTCCATGTGCGGTCCCTGCTCTACTGACCCCTAAGAAAGATGGTACCTGGAGGATGTGCGTAGATAGTAGAGCCATCAACAAGATTACGGTGAAGTATAGGTTTTCCATCCCTCAATTGGACAACATACTAGATATGATGGCCGGTGCTATAATTTTCTCAAAGATCGATCTTAAGAGTGGCTATCATCTGGTTAGGATTAGACCTAGGGATGATTGGAAAATCGCATTCAAAACTAAGGATGGCCTATTTGAGTGGGTTGTGATGCCTTTTAGATTTTTGAATGCACCAAGTACATTCATGAGGATCATGACCCAAGTCCTGAAGGAATACACTGGAAAATTTATTATGGTCTATTTCGAGGATATACTGATCTATAGCAGGACTAAAGAGGACCACCTTAGTCATCTCAGGTTAGTGTGTCAGACCCTTAGGGAGAATAGCCTTTATGCCAACCTCAAGAAGTGTGAGTTCATGACACATAGGGTTATCTTCCTAGGTTTCATTGTTACCTCAGATGGAGTTTCCGTAGATCCTGAAAAGGTTAGGTCTAACAACCTTTTACAAGAGATTCATTAGGGGTTTTTGTACCATCGTCGCACCCATTACAGAATGCAATAGGAAGGGCACTTTTGAATGGACCAAAGCTACTGATAAGGCCTTCTGATGCGGGACAAATTATGAAAACTAATTTACTGATTTTAAACTTAATTAGCAGAGAAAAGTAGAGATTAAATTTTTTTATGATTTTTAGTTTTTTTAAGACTCAAGAAGACAATTAAGGTAAACTAGACAACTAGTCTATGCCCGCACGAGTAGATCTAACAAAGTAACTAAAATCAGGATTTGGTGGCTAAGGAACCATCATAAACTAGGGTTTACTTTCAAAAGAGTCAAAAAATAAAGAGTAGGGAAGGGTTGTTGAATTTTACCAACAAAGAATTTTCCCTCTGAAGTAGATCTATTGGAACTCTTGGGATCTCGCGGCAGGACTTCAAGATCTTGATCTTCGGGCTCTGATCTTCCGCGATATCAATTTCAAGGCAAGAACACCTCGACTTTAGTTTCTGATCACCTGCAATCACTCAACAAAGGAATATTTCAGTTAGAAAGAAGCAAAGAAGGAAAAGGATGGAAAAGTGAAAGAGAAAAGGGAAGGAAGTAGTCGGTTAGGGTTTTTCTGATGTCTGGATACGTAGGGCCTCACACCCCACGATGTTCCGAAGAATAAAGGAAAGGGCCTCACACCTCGTGATGCACATAGCAAAGAAAAAAACTCAACAGAATGTCGTTGTATTTCTTCAATAATCATTAATAATATAAGGGGGTTGATGGAGTATTTATAGACCAACAACCAGAGGTGTATGAGTTACAAAGACTAGTGTTTGTTTCCCTTAGGCAACAACTCCTGGAAACCTTGCTCTGGGCATCTTGGACTCCTACTCTTGGGTTGACTGGGGCTCTCTCCAAGGTGGGCGACATCATGGGCTACTCATCCAAAGTGGGCGCCAAAGTGGAGGATTAGTGGGGTGTCATGATGAAGGGCCAAGATTGCTTCATGGATTGGCCTTGATTGCTGGACTCTGGAGTCTAGATGATGTGGGCTCTTGCAGGATAGTAGACTCTCTAGTCTGGATAAAAGAAAACTCAAGAGCTCGTATAGGATTCTTAAGTTCTCTAATCTTGAGCAACTTGAAACCTGTTTGATCAAAACACTTAAGGTAGAAAGACACTGAATTTCCTTCACTTTGGGCGATCAACATTCTTGAAACTCCTTGGAAGTTGGTGACAAAGAAGAGGTGGAATAGCTTGGCCAACTCCTTGGTTTTATCATGAATTTATTTGAAGGAGATGGCATCAACTTGAAGACTCCTTCTCATTTACTTATCTTAAAAAGAAGGGGCGCTAATCTTGATTTCATTTCGTCGACCAAAAGGGTGACATGGCAAGTGTGGCATTGTCTTGATGAAGTACCAAGTGGTGTTGTCCTGATAAAGTGTCAAGTGATATCCAAACTTAGCATGTGATGTCCAAATTCTTGAAAAAGGTGGCGCCAAGAAGTGGTTGCATATGACAAGTGACTTGGTCTAGCACATGGAGTCACATGGCTTGTCTTGAGCTAGCCATGAGGTCACATGGGTTTGGACTTATATCCCCCTTATATTACATGACTCAACTAATAATTATAAGACTCAAATCTAATTAAACCAACCAAATAACTAAATCCCCACTTGATCAATTGGAATCCAATTTAATCAAAAGGCAAGGCATGTAAACAAGTGGTTCAACTTGGTAAAAGGGATTTGGCCCAAAAAGCTAAAAAATAAAAATCCTAATTACAGTTACTAAAAAGGGCCAAATCCAACTAACCCTAAATAATAGAATTTAAAATAAGATATTTACAGGTAAAAAGGGTTTGGGTTCAGGGCTTTATTCACACGTGATCTACAGGGATGTGGGTTCGACCTATTGATTTTTTCTGGCCCTGGTGTCCGCACCAATTCTCCCCGGGTGAGAGAAACTCGATCTTGTCAAGTATGGGTCAATTTCATTATGATAGCGCTCTAGAATGTTTGGGTCAACTCTCTGCAAGTCCTCTCTGGTGATCCAAGAATCATCAATCTCGGGTCGTCCTTGCCAATGAACCAGATATCGTTGATAATCTTTGCTTCGAGTAGCGATTATCTTGTCACCCAAGATCCGCTTGATCTTGTCTCTCCGGGATAGTGGTATGGCAGGTGGACACACTTGGGTTGGCTCACTCTCAAGGACTGTATTAGGCTCAAAAGGCTCACTAGAAATCAACGTTGGCTCCCTATACTCAATAAGGTTTAAAACATTGAAAGTAGAACTAATGCCTAGTTTAGGTGGTAACTCAAGCACGTAGGCATTAGATCCGATTTTTCTAATTACTTTGTATAGTCCACTACTACAGGCATGTAACTTTTTCATGGTTCCAGGTGAGAATCGCTTAGGTCGTAGTCTGACCATGAAAAAGTCTCCTTCATTGTATTCTTTAGGTCTCTTTCTTGCAGCCATATGTTTATAAGATTCGTTGCTTTTATTAATGTTTTTACTTATTTTTTTTATGCAGCTCTCTAACATGCTTAGCATATGACTCAGCAGACTCTGAGATGCGTTCATGCATGGGTAAAGGAATGAGATCTAGAGGTTTTCTAGGTTTGTATCCATGAACAATTTTAAAGGGGCTTTTCCTGGTAGATCTGTTAACTGAGTTATTGTATGCAAATTCAGCCCTAGATAATAGTAGATCCCAATTGGCAGTATGCTCTCCAACTAAACTTCTCAATAAATTTTCTAGACTATGACTCACACCCTCAGTCTGGCCATCAGTTTGAGGGTGATAAGCTGTAGAAAATTTAAGTTTCATCCTTAATAAATGCCAGTGTTTTCTAGAAATAACTGGTGAATCGTACGTCTCTATCAGATGCTATTATCCAAGGTAAACCATGTAGTCTAACTACTTCATTTAGAAATAACTTGGCTACTTTAGAAGCATCATAGATTTGGAAACATGGTAGAAAATGTACCATCTTTGAAAACCTATCAACCACTACAAATATAGAATCATTTCTTCTTATGGTTTTAGGTAATCCAAGAACAAAGTCCATGCTAAGATCTTGCCATGGACAATTCGGTACAGGAAGTGGGGTGTATAAGCCAGTATTCTGCTTTTGCTATTAGGCAACAACATAAGTTCAATATCTAGCTACTATTTGAGCAACATTCCTCTTAAGATTTGGCCAATAGAATTGGTCTTCTAGAGCTAAAATTGTTTTATTTCTATTGAAGTGTCCAGTTAAACCTCCAGCATGTGTTTCCCAAATCAAGAAGTCCCTAAGTGAAGTATTAGGAATACATAGCTTACTTTCCCTAAAAAGATAACCATCTTGAATAGTGTACTCGCTATATGAGCTAGACGGTCCTTGTTTAACTGCCTTATAGATTTCACCAAAGTCCGAACAATTTTCATATTCATCTTTTAATTTCTCAAATCCGACTACTATAGTACTAACACAATTCAAGAGCATAAATCTCCTACTAAGCATATCAGTAACTTTGTTATCAGTACCTGATTGATGTCTCAAAACAAAAGTATAGGCCTAAATATATTCAATCCATTTTTCATGCCTAGCATTTAACTTCTTTTGTATAGCATTTAACTTCTTTTGTAAGTTAAGGAAACTAAGAGCTTCATGATCAGAATAGAGTACAAACTCCTGTGATAGCAAGTAGTGTCTCTAGTACCTAAGTGCTTGAACCACCGCATACAATTCCTTATCATAAGTAAAATATTTCAATTTAGCATCGTTTAACTTCTCGCTAAAGAATGCAACCGGGTGATTTTCCTGACTTAAGACTCTGCCAATTCCTACACCTGAGGCATCACAAGCAACCTCGAAGACTTTTGAAAATCTGGTAGCCTCAGAATTGGGGCTTGAGTCATCTTGTCCTTAATTTCATTAAAGGCCCTATCAGCATCTTTAGACCATTCAAATGCTCCTTTCCTCATACAGTCTGTAATTGGTGCAACAATCATACTAAACCCTTGAATAAATCTCTTATAGAAAGTAGCTAATCCATGAAATCTTCGAACATCATGAATATTCTTAGGGATAGGCCACTCAACTATGGATTTTATCTTTTTGTGGTCTGCAGATACTCCTTCAGCAATCACTACAAAACCTAGGAAAATAATCCTCGAAGTCATAAAACTATATTTCTTCAAATATGCATAAAGATTGTCTCCTCTAAGAACTTGACAAACTTGCTGAAGATGGTCTAAGTGATCATTCTTATTCTTACTATATATGAGAATATCATCAAAATATACCACTACAATTATTTCAATAAAAGATTTTAAAACTTGAGTCATTATCCTCATAAAAGTACTAGGTGCGTTCGATAAGCCAAAAGGAATCACCAACCATTCGTACAAGCCATCCTTGGTCTTAAATGTAGTCTTCCATTCATCCTCGGGCCTAATCCTAACCTAATGATAGCCACTCTTAAGGTCCATCTTTGAAAATATGGTAGCACCGGCCATCATGTCTAGCATGTCATCAAGTAAAGGTATGGAAAACCTATACTTCACTGTAATCTTATTGATGGCTCTACTATTAACACATATTCTCCAAGTACCATCCTTCTTGTGGGTCAAGAGAGCTGGAAGAGCACATGGTCTCAAACTTTCCCTTATAAATTTTTTCTTAAGAAGATCCTCAACTTGCCTCTGTAATTCTTTATGTTCAGTAGGATTCATCCTATAATGGGATAAATTCGGCAAGGTAGCTCCTGGGACTAAGTTTATAGCATGTTGAATGTCCCTTAATGGAGGTAAACAATTAGGGAGGTCTTCTGGGAACACATCCTTAAACTTTTTAAGAAACTCTAAGATCTCCTTAGGGTGTTCCTTTTGTGGTTCATCATGAACTTCTTTAGCAGTCAGCATCCAGACTGTTGAACCTTCAACAATTTCATGCTCTAATTCCTTAGCAGTAATTAGGCTCAATCTGGGTTTTTTTTCTCTCAAATGACTAGACCCTCACTTGGTATTATCTTTGGGTGGGGTCGACTTGATCACAATTCTTTTTTCATGGTGTTTAAAAGAACATGAGTTAGATCAGCCAAAGAGGGTTGCATCATGGTTATATAACCATGGTCTACCTAAAATGATACTACTAACCCCCATTGGAATCACATCACACCATACTTTTTTCTTGTAAGATTGAAGTTGGACTGGGACCTGGCATTGTAACCTACTAGGAATGAATGTCGCGTCAATCCCAGATACCTTATATGGGCTAGGAAGTGGTACTGTGGGTAAGCCTAAACTCTTAACAGCATTGGTAGATATGGCATTCACACAAGTTCCACTATCTATAATAATCTTGCACACTTTGTCTCATAGCTTAATAAAGGTTTGTAAGATATTTGTCTTATGCCAGTCCTCATTCTTCTTGGTCTAAGCTAGAATACACCTAACCACATCTAGTAGGTCAGACGACTCTATGGGTTCTTCATCACCTTCATACTCTTCTACTAAATCTTTCTCAGCTTCGTAAATTTCTTTCTCAAATTTCTCAACATTTTTTAGATTCTCTTTTTCATACTCACCAATATGTAAGGTCCTTACTGAGCAGTCAGCAGCAAAATGGCCTATTTTACGACACCTAAAATATAATGTATTTTGGTTCCTATCTCTTTGGACTATAGGTGCCTTTCCTTTATCTTCCCTACGAGCTAGTTGGGAGCTAGGATTGGGTCAGCTAGGTGGAAATCGGCTAGGGCTAGGTCTACTTCCAGGGGTATTGAACCTATTTGACTCAGGTCAATAGGTAACAGGTCTCCTCTGAAATCGTTCACAATCCCTAGCAATCTGGTAAGCCTAATCTAAATCACTAACCTCTCTCAAGAATATCTCCTTCAGGATATCTTCATGTAGGCCAGCTCTAAACCTCAATAAGGTAACAGCTTCTGATTCGAGTACACTACACCTCATAATGAACTCATCAAATTTGGCTATATAGTCTGCCACAGATTTATTTCCTTGAGTCAATTTTTGCCATTGATCCAATAATTTTTGTTCATACGAGAATGGTAGGTATTTTTCCCTAAGCTTTACTTTCATTGCTCGCCATGTGTCTATAGGTAGATCACCTCTTTGTTGGTTCAGTCATTCTACATTTTTCCAGTACAATCTAGCATGTCAGACTAGCCTAAGCTTAGAAATTTAAATTTTCTCTCCTCCAACATTTTGTACAATTCAAAGTATTGGTCCATTTCACTCTCCCAATCTGTATAGACCTTAGGATCTAAACTACCCTCAAATGTGGATGCATCTAATTGAATTCTCCTAAGAATCCTTTCTTCCTGGTCATTCACATCAGGGGTATGGCACCTAGGAATTGGGTCAGGGATAATTTCCTTATGTTGGGCTCTTGGACCTGGGGAAGCAAGTTCCCTATATTGACCTCTTGGATCTGGGGGAGTGAGTTGGGCTTGTGGAATTGGGGAAATGAGTCTAGGCATCTCAGAGCTTTGACCTAGGGGAGTGGGTCTAGGTGTTTCAAAAATCTGATCTAATCGCATGGGATTCCTCAAGGTTACCTAGTCTCTCTTCCATATGGTCAAACCTTGTAGTAAGCTATCTAAATTGATTAGTTATAGTTCTCATAAAATTCTCCATATTAGGATGCATGGGTGGATTAGGTTGGTTTTGAGTAGGGTGATAGGGTGTGCCTGACCTAGTTGCCATGCAATACAATCACACAGAACTCGACTCAGACTAGGGTTTCCTAGACCTAGAGCTCAAGTAGAATGGGTCAGCTCAAATTATAGCCAATTCAACAATTACCCTATCCACTAGCCGGGTAAGAGGTGGGGTCATGGGAGGCTCCCCCTGCTCTCATAGGGTCCTAATTAAAAACCACAAAATTGTTTAGGGCATTTGCCTCTGGACCTCTAGCCTTAGACACCAGATTCAAGTGATAATCAAAGGATTGAGTACACTAGCTTTCACACAATACTTGGAACCTGACCTGTTGGTGTACCTAGCTCACTAGAGCGAATTAAGTCTAATTGATTTTAATTAGGCTGGGTTTGAATGCAAAAGAAGGTTATTTTGGGCCCAGGATAGGTGATGAGATCCTGCCCTAATCTGAGATGCTCAAGTGCCCTTAAGATTCGGTTACTTGATGATGCACACACAAGATGAAACCCTAATATGCAATAAAGTAATAAAATAATTAAAAATAGCAGAAAAATATAAATTAATTTTTTTAAATTCAAAATTAGATTATAGATCTGATTCAATCTCGGGATATCATGTCCGGCCGTATTTCATTACTCCCATGGGTCGTGACAGTATACTTGTGTATACCCGCTCAGGAGTCATGATTTCCTTCCACCAGAAAATAGCAAATAACTTTTTTTTATCTAATTTATTTTGAGATTAGTAGAGGATTAACAAAGAATTTATTTCTAATTCTTTTGAATTTTTTAGATAGGATTTTAGCAGTTTTAATTTCAGCCTAGTTCTAGGTATGCAGAAATTTCAGAACTAGAAGTTAAACCCTAGTTTAACCTTCACTTTGATACCAAAATGATACGCGACAAATTATAAAAACTAATTTACTAATTTTAAATTTAATTAATAGAGAAAACTAGATATTAAATTTTTTTATAATTTTCAGTTTTTTAAGACTTAAGAAGATAATTAAGGTAAACTAGTCAACTAGTCTATGCCCTCATGAGTAGATCTAACAAAGCAACTAAAATCAAGATTTGGTGGCTAAGGAACCATCATAAAATAGGGTCTACTTTCAAAAGAGTCAGAAAATAAAGAGTAGGGAAGGGTTGTTGAATTTTACCAATGAAGAATTTTCTCTCTGAAGTAGATCTGTTGGAACTCTCAAGATCTCGTGGCAGGGCTTCAAGACCTCGATCCTTGGGCTCCGATCTTCCGCGATATCGATTTCAAGGCAAGAACACCTCGACTTTAGTTCCTGATCACCTACAATCACTCAACAAAGGAAGATTTCAGTTAGAAAAAATCAAAGAAGGAAAAGGATGGAAAAGTGAAAGAGAAGAGGGAAGGAAGTAGTCGGCTAGGATTTTTCTGATGTCTAGATACTTAGGGCCTCACACCCCGCGATGTTTCGAAGAACAAAGGAAAGGGCCTCACATCCCGCGATGCACATAGCAAAGAAAAATATTTGATAGAATGTCATTGTATTTCATCAATAATTATTAAAAATACAAGAAGGTTGATGGAGTATTTATAGACCAACAACCAGAGGTGTATGGGTTACAAAGACTAGTGTTTGTTTTCCTTAGGCAACAACTCCTAGAAACCTTGCTCTGGGCATCTTGGACTCCTATTCTTGGGTTGATCTGGGGCTCTCTCCAAGGTGGGCGACATCATGGGCTTCTCATCCAAAGTGGGCGCCAAAGAGGAGGATTGGTGAGGTGTCATGATGAAGGGCCAAGATTGCTTCATGGATTGGCCCTGATTGCTGGACTTTGGAGTTTGAATGATGTGGGCTCCTGCTGGATGTGGATTCTCTGGTCTGGATAGAAGAAAACTCAAGAGTTCATATAGGATTCTTGAGTTCTCTAATCTTGAGCAACTTGAAACCTGTTTGATCAAAACACTTGAGGTAGAAAGACACTAAATTTCCTTCACTTTGGGCGATCAACATTCTTGAAACTCGTTGGAAGTTGGTGACAAAGAAGAGGTGGAATAGCTTGGCCGACTCCTTGATTTTGGCATGAATTTATTTGAAGGAGATGGCACCAACTTGAAGACTCCTTGTCATTTACTTATCTTAAAAAGAAGGGGCGCTAATCTTGATTTCATTTGGTTGACCAAAAGGGTGACATGGCAAGTGTGGCGTTGTCCCGATGAAGTGACAAGTGATGTTGTCCCGATAAAGTGTCAAGTGATGTCCAAACATAGCATGTGATGTTGTCCAAATTCTTGAAAAAGGTAGCACCAAGAAGTGGTTGCATATGACAAGTGACTTGGGCTAGCACATGGAGTCACATGGCTTGTCTTGAGCTAGCTCATGGCGTCTTATGGGTTTGGACTTGTATCCCCCTTGTATTACAGGACTCAACTAATAATTACAAGACTCAAAACTAATTAAACCAACCAAATAACTAAAGCCCCACTTGATCAATTGGAACCTAATTTGATCAAAAGGCAAGACTTGTAAACAAGTGGTTCAACTTGGTAAAAGTGGTTTGGCCCAAAAGGCTAAAAAATAAAAATCTTAATTACAGTTGGTAAAAAGTACTAAACCCAACTAACTCTAAATAACAGAATTTAAAATAAAATATTTATAGGTAAAAAGGGTTTGTGTTCAGGGCTTTATTCACAGGTAATCCACAAGGATGTGGGTTCGTTCTGTCGATCTTTTCTGGCCCTGGTGTCCGCACCACCTTCTTAGAAATCAAGGGTAAGATGACCCATGCACCTATCCTTAGATTACTAGACTTCTCGAAGGTATTTGAGGTCACGTGCGACGCATCGGGAGTAGGAATAGGTGGGGTACTAAGTCAAGAAAATCATCCAATAGCCTTCTTTAGTAAGAAGCTGAATGAGGCTAAACTTAAATACTCTACCTATGATAAGGAATTCTATGCGATAGTCCAGACCCTCAGATATTGGAGACACTACTTACTGTCACAGGAGTTTGTCTTATATTCTGACCATGAGGCACTCCGGTTCCTAAACTCCCAAAAGAAGCTCAATCCTAGGCATGGTAAATGGGTCGAGTACATCCAGGCTTACACCTTTGTCCTAAAATACCATGCTGGGATAGAAAACAAGGTAGCAGACGCCCTTAGCTATAGGGCTTTGCTTTTAAGTTCAGTCAGCACTAAAGTCATAGGGTTCGATTGATTAAACGATAAGTATGAAGCCTGCCTTGACTTCGGTGACATTTACCAGACCATTAGGCTAGGACCATCTAGTACCCATAGCGAGTATACCATTCAGCATGGCTACCTATTCAAGAATAATAGGCTCTGTATCCCCAGAACTTAAAGAATTCCTGATTTAGGAGACCCATGCTGGAGGATTAGCTGGTCATTTTGGTAGGAATAAGACCATCTTAGCGATAGAGGACCAGTTTTATTGTTCAGGACTGAAAAGGCATGTTGCTCAGATAGTAACCAGGTATAGAACTTGTGCCATTGCAAAATAGCAAAAGCAAAACACTGGTCTCTATACACCTTTTCCAGTAACTGATCACCCTTGGCAGGATCTCAGTATGGACTTCATATTAGGATCACCTAAGACCCAAAAGAGACATGATTCCTTCTTTGTAGTGGTCGATAGGTTCTTTAAGATGGCTGACTTCATTCCATGCTCCCAGACCTTCAATGCATCTAGAGTAGCCAACATTTTCCTAGACATCGTGGTTAAACTCCATGGCCTACCCAAGACCATCGTATCTGATAGGGATGTTAGGTTCACTAGTTATTTTTGGAAGACCCTCTAGCATCTATTAGGGACCAAACTCAAGTTTTCTACATCCTACTACCCCTAGATAGATGGCCAAACCAAAGTGGTGAACCGTAGCCTAGGAAATCTCTTTAGATGCCTGGTAGATGAACACACAGGAAACTGGGACTTATTGTTGCCCCGAGCAGAGTTTGCCTACAATAGCTTAGTGAATAGGTCCACGAGCAAGAGTCCTTTTGAGATTGTCCATGGGTATAAGCCTAATCGCAACATCGATTTGATTCCCTTACCCATCCATGCATGAGTCTTAGAGTCTACAGAGTCATTCGCACAACATATTAGAGACTTGCATAAGGACATTAGCCAAAAGATTAATCTAAGTAATGAAACATATAAGAAACTATCTAATTCCTAAAAGAGAGCCAAGGAATTTAATGTAGGGGATTCTGTTATGATTTGGCTTAGGCCTGAGTGGTTCCCACCAGGGACCATTAAGAAGCTTCATGTTCATAGAGCTGGACCCTTTAAAGTGATAGTGAAGGTCGGACTCAATGCCTATGTGCTAGATCTATCCCTAGATTTTGGCATTAGCTCTACCTTCAATATCGTGGACTTGGTTGAGTATAGGGAACCGGTAGAGATTCCTAGTGAGGCTTTTGGACTTACCCCATTTTTTGAGAGTGAACCTAATCCATAGTGTCCACCTATAAATTGGCTTGAGAGAGGAGAACAGATCGAGCGTATCCTGGATGATCAAGCTATCATGACCCGGGGCCACGGCTATCAATGCTACCTGGTCCGATGGCAAGGTCGACTAGAATCCGACGATTCATGGATTACTTGAGAGGACTTGTAGTGCCTCGACCTAGACCTCCTTGAGCGATGCCAGAGCCAGAGCAACCTTTACTCGACGGGGTTGAGTTTCTCCCATCCCGGAAGAATTGGTGCGAACACCAGAGGCACCAGACTTAGGCAAAGGCTTCTCAATCCTCTGTGGTTATCTGATTAGTATTTTCAGTGTTTGAGTCCAATTTTGTAATAAGGGCTTAGCCTACTTGAGTCCCTACTTTGGCCCTTGAGTCTTGTTTTGGGCCTTTCAACATTTGAGTCCTGTATTTAGAGTCACTCATACCATTAGCATATTGAGTCAAGTTTTGGGATGCTCATTATGAGTTTTGTCACTTTGAGTCTTATGAGTCCTGTAAGTCTTGTATTGAGTCCAGTCCAATTTTATAAGAAGAAGACTTAAGTCACTTATGGATCCAGCCAGCATGACACTCCAACCATTGTATAGAATCCAATCACCCACATAATTGTGCCACTTGGAAAGCATGGAAGTAGTCATGGAGCCACCCTTGAAGACCTTAGTGAATTAAATGTCTATAACACTTACCAGGAAGAAGGACAATCGAAGAAAACCCGGAAGCATGAAGCCCAAACCCTAATTTGGTGCCCCATCCTTATGGTCACCACCATGTGGTCGACCACCTTAGGGTCACCCCCTTGGCCAACCATAACAAGGAGAGTGAGAGAGATTGTGAGCCTAATTGAGAGAGGAGTTTCCATGTATTCTAGGTAGGGTTTGTAAGGGAAAAGGACACAAAGAAAGTTACTTGTATACCCTTACTTGGGACCCAAGTCTTGTAAGCCTATATAAGAGATAAAAGGAACTATTCCTAGGGGCGACACATGCATTTTAAAACTTTTCTAAAGGCATGCAGTAGTGGAAAGCGATAAAACCATTTTATATTAAGATGTTAATCAAATTAACATAATGCCCTTACTAAGATCTAGATGCGTCTAGAGTAATATAAATATGAAATCATGCAAACATTGTCTGAAAAATAGAACAATTCTAGAAATCACACAATGATGCAGCAAAGATATTTATGTCATACATAAAATAAGCACATACCTTTCTGATGTTCACCAGGAAGAACCGGAAGTTGCAAAAATGCCCGCCACTCAGTCGCGATTCCAAGGATGGCACTGACATGTGGAAAAAGTCTGGCTCTGCAAGCAGCACTCGTGTACCACCTCTATGGGTGGTTCACACCGTGTAGCATGATTTCTTCTCCTTCCTTCGAGGTGCCAGCCCCTATAGAAACTTTGTCGGGTGGACTCCTTCTTCAACTCCTTGAAGATGAGTGGGACTCCTTCAACTCCTTGAAGTGCCGGTTGCTACAACAATGCTGGAACAGAACAAGGACTCTCCCAGTTCTCTCTATCCCAAACCTTCAATAGAAGGTATGCACTCAGAGATCCCACCCAAAACTCACTCTATCCCGGAGATCCAATCTCACAATCTCTCAAGGATCAAACAAGATCTCTAACCATGGAATATGGCAGACTCTCAGCCTTGATCCAGATTTCTGGGTGTAGAATGTGAGGAGCGTTGAATGTCAACTCTTGACCTTCTTCAACCCTGCTCTTATAACAGCAGCCCTTAAAACAATTAAGAGGACATAATGAGAGATTAATGAGCAGTTTTGGGATCTCTTAAGATTCCAAGGAGGTTAGAAGTCTCTTGGAATTTAGCAACAGCAATTATTAAAACTCGAAACTCCCAGCATTAAATCCCATAACTATTACAACATTTAATGAAGCATTCTCAAATTTTAGCAGTCCATTAGACAAGTTGACTCGACCATTCGAGTCAACTCAACTCGAGTTGACTCATTCAAAAGGAGTCGGCTCAAACAGAGGTTTGACAACACCTTGTCAAACGAGTCCAAAACGATTTCTAATCATTTGCATGCTAACAAAGCAAGAAGAAATCCATGGTGTGTGACCCCATAGGTTCAAACACTAAACCGATAGCACGGAAATATTTTCAATACCAGCCAAAGTCACCATCTAGCAATGACACCCGATGTCCGGATAGGTTGAAGGTCACATAGCAACATGAACCTGTCGAATATGAAATAGTATTGAACTTATTCCTTGAACCTCCTAATGCTCCGGATGGCATAGGGTTAAACTGCCCAATCCTAATTAGTCCATTTCAATATGTCTCAAACAAAGAATCCCTATAACTCCTTACAAAGAATGCCCTGGCCAAGGTCTTTCTCAATTGAGGTATATTAAGCATTCAATCTAAACTATTTAGAGAAGTCAATCCTATCTCAATCCTACTACCGCTACACAAGTATTTGACTGTAACCAGCAACCTTCCATCACCGGATTAGAAATTCGGGTAGTTCGGCACTTAAGCACAGTGAGTTGCTTGTAAGCTGCCATAGTAACCTCAAGTCAAAAGAATAATTAATGTCTACATTTTAATGCAAGACTCCTCTTCGGCAAAAAGAGAATATCGCATGAGAGTCACGTTCAGTAAAGTATCAATACAACACTTTCATGTCATACCAAAATCTCCACAATCCTTGGTTAAGAGGATAACCAGCCTATATGACATACAACAATCTATACTTGATGCATAATTGTTCTATAACAATGTATCATTCGATCGTGAACAATTTAAGAACTACTCGATATATCCTCTCTATATTGAGTACAAGGATGTTCTAAGGACTTCATCATATAAGAGTTCACATTAAGAAAAATGCACCTGTGATGAACTGCCAAAAGATAACTTTTATTTATATCAAAATTTATATCCAATATACTAATAGCATAACCATCTACAACCTAGATGATTGGCTTTGAGACATAATTCTCAGCAAGAGGCCCCCCTGTCATGTATTTTGATAACTTTTAATGAAATTTCTTGAGTTTTTCTCCAACATTGCTGTGTGCTTTGTCCTCCTAAGGGAATCTGTGTGAGACCCATCACTACTACAAGCTTCCTATGCCCTACCTCCAAATCTCCAACGAAACCCTAGCCGCTAACCCTACTTCAACCTCTAACCCTACTTCAACCTTGGACGCCCCCACCACTTAGCCACCCATATCCAACCCTCTTCTTCCCTTTCTTCCTTCAGTCTTCTACCTTATTTCTCCTTTATTTTCTAACCCTTGATAGGTATTTTGCAGGTCCCTCGAAGTTTATGAATTTAGGATTCCATCCAACTAGCTTTCGGGTTAACGGATAGAAAGTCGCGGATCTACAAGGTCTTCGGCTTGATCTTCCAGGGCGCATCCGGGAGCATAGAGTGACTCCTTCATGGATTCATCATCAAATCACTACCAGGTACACCCCCTTGACTAATAAGTTATGGTATTGTAGAAGAGCTAGCCCTATCGGGGCTTCTTAGTCTTGGCTATCCTATTTCTTTCACTTTAGGGTCTATTTCTGCATGCATGATCTTCTAGATTTTCTATAGGATCCCCTACTTAGAACTTTGGCTCTAACTTCATGATAAATAATCTCAACTCACCCTTAAATAATAGAAAAATAGTTTGCTTGCATAAGTAGTCCCGCATCAGATGTCACTTTCCTTGTATCCCTTTCTGAAGGGGTTCTCCTTTCTCTACACCTCCCCCCTGTCGGACTGGTCCTTGGAGGAGATCCTTCTATTTGGGGGTGATCACTAGCATAGTACAGATCTTGTCCCTCTGCTGGTGCGATTTCTCATGTGAGGGATTGGTGCCATGCCGCTGAGCCTCGAGCCACGGTGAAGCATTTTTATTCTAGAAGGGACCGTCGGAGTGTCACAGGGCTTGTGGCTTTAATGGATTACTCCTCTCAAAGGAGGTTCAGGTTTCGTGTTGCGAGGATCGGTTCCCTCGGTTGCATGGTTGTTGACATGGCAGTACACCACAGGGTGTCGGGCCTGTCGGAGCATGCATTGTGCAGAACATGCGGGTGGCGTGTTATAGAGTTTGAATTCTTTGGTAGGGCATGCGCCACTTCTTGGGGTTGCAGGTAGCTGGAAGCTTTTATGTTGCAGTCTGTACCTCTACTGGTCCTCCCTCTTTTTGTCACTGGCGGGAACTCCGAACTCGACAGGAGGAGAGAGGAGAGCTTGTTTGGAGAGCCTGACTTTGAAAGCGGGAGCACGACCTCGACTGGGTGCTTGACCCCATATGCGGGAGTCCACCTTCGGAAAGCATGAGCACAACCTCTGTTGGGTGCCCGACCCCGGATGTGGGAGGCTGCCTTGGGAAAGCACGGGCATGACCCTAGCTGGGCGCCAGACCCCGGTTGGGCACTCGATCCCAGTCTGGGGGGATGCCCTTGGAATGCATGAGCACGACCCCGACTGGGAGCTGACCTTAGATGGAGGGCTCACCTTATGAGCATGACCTCGACTGAGAGCTGACCTCGGATGGAGAGCTCACCTTGGCATGCATGAGCATGACCTCGGCCGGGAGTTGACCTCAGATGGAGGGCTCACCCTATAAGCATGAACTCGGCTAGGGGCTTACCTCAGATGGAGGGCTTGCTCTGGCATGCATGAGCATGACCCCGGTCGGGAGCTGACCTCAGATAGAGGGCTCACCCTATGAGCACGACCCCGATAGGGAGTTAATCTCGGATGGAGGCTTGCCTTGGAATGCATGAGCACGACCCCGACCGGGAGTTGACCTCAAACGAAGGGCTCGTCCTATGAGCATGACCCTGGCTGGGAGCTGACCTTGGATGGAGGGCTCATCTTGGCATGTATTAGAACGACCCTGGCCGGGAGCTGACCTCAGATGGAGGGCTCACCATATGAACACGACCCCGGCTGGGGGCTGACCTTGGATGGAGGGCTTACCCTGGCATGTATGAGCATGACCCCGACCGAGAGCTGACCTCAGATGGAGGGCTCGCCCTATAAGCATGACCCTGGCTAGGAGCTAACCTCGGACGGAGGGCTCACCCTTGGGTCTTCATTTGAGCACTGCATCGAGGTGGCACTTTCCACTTGCACAGCCACCAGCTCTTGCCGACATAGGCTCCACGTCAGTGGTTATGCCACATCACCTAGGTGCCATATCTAGGTGGCACTTTCCATGATCACTTCGAATACAAACAATAGAAATACCTTTTTCATTTAAAACCTTTCTATAAAACTTTGTGAAAGTAGAAAAATATTCATCTTTATGTGCTAAGAATAAAACCCAAGTAAAATGAGAGAAATCATCAACTATAATTAATCTATATCTCTTGCCTCCTAGGCTTGTGATCCTAGTAGGTCCAAAAAGATCCATATGGAGTAGTTCTAGTGGCCTGGAAGTTGAAACAATTCTTTTGATTTAAAATAGGTTCTTATTTATTTACCAAATTGACAAGCATCACAAATTTTATCTTTTTCAAATCTATGTTTTGGTAAATCTTTAACTAAATCCTTTTTGCACAATTTGAAAAGTAAATGCATGCTTGCATGACCTAATCTATGATGCCATAACAAACTAGTCTCATTTATTATGGCATTAATTGCAATTAAGCATTCACCATCACGTATAGGTAAATTATCAAGATCAACTAGGTAGATATTGCCATGCCTATTTCCAACAAATTTCAGCCCATTATTATTAAGACTAGATACCATGCAAAGAGATGATTCAAAAACTACTTTAAAATATTTATCACAAAATTGACTAATGCTAAGTAAATTATACTCTAATTCTTCTACTAACAATACATTATCAATAAAAGTGGATGGAGAAATGTAAACTTTACTGATACCAATGATTTTGCCTTTACCATTACCTCCAAAAATTACATTCCCTCCAAAAGTTACATTCCCTCCATTCAAAGCTTCAAGAGAGGTAAATTGCTTCACATCTCCCGTCATGTGTCTTGAATAAGCACTATCAAAGTACTACAATCTTCTTTTCTCCTTGGTTGCAAGACACACCTACAAAATAGATAAAGTTTTTAGTTTAGGTACCTAAGCCATCTTGGGTCCTTTAGGGTTAGTAGAAATAGTTCCTTTTAGAATCTAAACTTTTTTAGATTTATTTAGTTTTTTTGATTGCATTTATATGCTTTATATTTAAACTTTCCACAACAAAAACATGTAATACTAGAACATGCAGGTACAAAAATTTTTTTGAAGTATTTTTATTATTTTTGAATTTTATATCCTAAGCTAGCTTTGTTGAAAACTGCACATTGATTATTCAATAGTAAATTCAGTTTTTTAGAACTGAATGTGAATTTTTCAACAAATGGCTTAACTTTATCAAGCTCTTCTTTGAACTTTTTGTTTTCCAACTCAAGGTCTTTGTTTTTCTTTATAAGCTCATTATTTGAAACAAAAGTCTTGGATCTTTTTCAAACTTCTATTTCTTTTGAGAGTGCATTCTTTTTCTTTTCCAAAACATCAATCTTGGCTTTTAGTTCCTTATTTTTATTTTCAAGATTGTTGTTTTCAAAAGAAATAGAATCAACATGCTTTTTTAACTTCTTGTGCTCAATTCTTATTAATTTATACTCATGCACAAGTTCATAAAAAACATCTTTAAGTTCTTCAAAAGTAAATTCAGGTTTAGATTGTACCTCATTTTCAATTGCCATGAGACAGAGATTGACGACTTCATGTTGTTCTTCCTCTGAACTGGAGTCTTCACTTTCGCTCCAAGTAGCCATCATTGCCTTCTCCTTAAACTTCTTTTTAAGCTTCTTGAGAAGAGGATAATCAACATTATAGTGACTAGGCTTCTTGCATTCAAGGCAGATAGGTAGGTCATTTTCCTTCTCCTTTTCTTTTTTGTTGTCCTTGCCCTTGTCCTTACTAGCTCTTCTTTGAGTGGCTTCTTTTTGTATGAGTATTTCTTCTTCCTTATGAATCTCCTAAACTTTCTAGCCACTAGAGCCTCCTCATCTTTATCTTCACCTTCTTCTGACTCTTCACTTGAAGGCTCATTTGATGTAGTGGATTTAAGGGCAATTGTTTTCTTCTTTTTGTCCGCATCTACTGCTTTTTGCTTTAGGTTCAACTCATAAGTCATGAGTGAATCGATGAGTTGCTCTAAAGGTAGAGTTTCTAAAAGAAAAGCAAGGGTTGGGAGTGCCTACACTAAGCATGCAACAGCACAAGGACCAGGTATGTATTTTAAAATATTTTTAAAATAACAACGGAAAAACCTACTCCTCACAGGATCTAATATATTCAAGATGCATGTACAAGCATAAGAAGGCATGAAATGGTCATGTAATATTTATAAACAATTTGATAAACCAAGATCTAGGCATGCATGAGAAATAAAAATACAAAATTTATCTTATTCCTGCTTGGAATAAAATAGGGATAATGCTGGAATAGCTGGAATAACCTTATTCCAGTCTTCTTCTTCCAGCAACCATTGGAAAGTTTCTCTTCCTCTCTTCCAAGTGCTGCAAACTCAAACCAAAAATGGCAATCTCTTGGTCTCACCTTCTGCCACAATAGCAAGGTGATTTCTTGACAGAAGTGGCTTCAATGAAGAGTTAAAGTATCATTCTTTCAATCACATTGAAGTCCCCTTCAACCAGGAATTTCAGAACCTGCAATCAAAAAATAGAGCAAAGAAGACTAGCAGCAATGGTGATTGAAGCGGCTCACAGGTGCTCAAGGGAACATCCTCTAGAGGGGGGACATGCCTGGGCCTCCGCCGATCCGGCTTCTCGTGCGATGCTAGTCGCCGAAAACTCTTGAATCGGTGGGAAGGAGGAAGAAAAACATAACACAATGTTCTAAAATTGTTTTCTCCAAAACAAATTTTCTTCCACTGATTGAGCACCAATGAATCAGGGAATAAAAGAATTCTTTCACTCTCAACCTCTCAACAAAACCCAGGCCCAAAAAACACGGGTGTAAAGAATGGTTGAATCTCTCTCAAGAAGAAGACTCATCAACATTTTTCTGCTCTTAGCTTTTTCAACGCCCAGAAATTATAACCAGCGAGAACATTGAAACGGTGATTGGGAACCGAGGGGACTAGCTGGGAATATGAAGTGGCACCAGGTTTCAAGACGAATCATATTCATCTTCAACACGGTAGTTAAGAACCATTAAACGGAGGTTAAATCCTAGCCAAAACCAATAAAACGGGAAAGGAAGAGACACCTTATATTCCCTGCTCATGCAAGCCTTTTATTACCGCGTTGATGGTTCAAAGTCGGTTCAGAACCGGTTCAAAAAATCCCAAACCAGTTCAAAATCGGTTCAAAACACAATTAGATCAAAATCTAATTGATAAAAGGCTTGGTTAAGTCTTGGTCACCCAGAAACAATTCCCGGTGGACCCGAACAATTTTTGATCGACCCAAACCGGGTCAATCCAATGAGTGCTCAATGAAACCATTACCGAAATGATTCCTAATCATAAATTGGTACCTTGATCAGGGATAAATCCTCTATGGCATGTGACCTCATAGGTTCGAACCTAGGTGGTAGCACTGGAACAATTCTAGTACCAGTACAAGATACCATCTAGCAATGGGTCCCGACGTCCGGATAGGCCAAAGATGTGGGAGAAATCAATCGAACCTCTAGCATACAGTTACCGTATAATTCATCCCTTTGACCTCCAATGCTCAGGATGACCTAGGGTTAGACTGCCAACCCTAGCTGAGTCAATCCACAACATGTCTCAACATCGCAAGTCCAGTGACTCTTCACTAGGACTACCCCAACCGAGGATTTGCTAAATTCAGATACTGCGAGACATTCAATCCAAACTATTTGGACATGTCAATTCCATCTTGGTCCACCACTACTCCACAAGTACTTGCCTGTACCCAGAAACCTTCCATCATCGGATTAGAAATCCGGGTAGTCCGGCACTAAAGCACATGGAGTTGCTTGCAAGCTACCATGATGACCTTAGGTCGGAGGGATACATATACCCATATCCAATCGTGAGTATCCCTTTGGCAGAAAGGGGCTACACGGAGTCACGTTCAATGAGATATCATATATCCCACTTGCAGATCACATCAGTGTCACCACACTCATGTGGTTAAGAGGACAACCAAATGATGTGAACCACAACAACCTATACTTGATACATTACCGTCCTGTCAATGTATCCTTTGGTCATGAACCTGGTTTAAAGATCACTCGATATATCCTCTCTATATCAAAGTCAATGTAGTCCTAAGGACTTCATCACATGAAAAAGAGTTCATTACAGGAAAAAGCAAGAATATGATGAGCTGCCAAAATAATATTTATTAATTCATACAAAGAGTACAATACTCAGCTCAACTGCCTACAGCCTAGGTGATTGGCTTAGGGACAATTCTCAACAACTCCCACTTATACTAAAGCCAATCAGAATAGTATCTAATACCCATTTCCCTTTTACAAAAGATGAACTCTTTTATTCTGAGGGCTTTAGTAAAAATGTCTGCTAGATTTTCCTTTCCATCGATCTTCATAAGATTGATGTCGCCTCGTTCTACGATCTCTAGTATGAGGTGGTAACGCCACAGAATATGTTTGGTGCGGTGATGAGCTTTCGGCACTTTAGCTTGAGCAATGGCTCCAGTGCTATCACAGTACACTGGAACAAGACCATCTAGGGAAGATGCCACCCCTAGCTCTCCAAGGAACTTTCGCAACCACATAGCTTCCTTCGCTGCATCTGATGCTACAAGGTATTCTGCCTCGCATACCGAGTCTGCAACAGTCGCCTGCTTGGAATTTTCTCAGCAAATTGCTCCTCCATTCAGGGTTAATACAAACCCTGACACACTCTTGCTATCATCTCTGTCTGACTAGAAACTGGAGTCAGTATACCCCACAAGTTTCAAGTCAGATTCATCATAAATCAGCCATTGGTCTTTAGTAATTCTCAAATACTTCAGGATGGACTTAACCACCTTCCAATGCACCTCACCTGGGTCAGACTGGTGTCTGCTCACTACTCCTAGTGAGTATACCACGTCTGGTCTAGTACATGTCATAGCATACATGATAGAGCCTATTGCAGAAGAATAAGGTACTCTACTCATGCACTCTCTTTCCTCAGGAGTTATCGCATAATCCTTCCTAGAAAGAGTAATTCCAAAACCTATCGGAAGATAGCCTTTCTTGGAATTTTTCATGCTGAATTGTTTCAGCACGATATCAATGTACGTAGACTAGGACAATCCTAGAAGCCTCTTAGATCTATCTCTATAGATCTTCATACCCGGTATATAAGAAGCTTCACCCAAGTCCTTCATGGAGAACTGTGATGATAACCAGACCTTTATTCCTTGTAATGCTGCGACGTCATTCCCGATTAAGAAAATGTCGTCAACATACATACCAGGAATACAATCACAAAACAATTAACCCACTTATAGATGCACGGTTCTTCTCCGTTCCTAATGAAGCCATACGATTTGATACACCTATCAAACCGTAAGTTCCAACTTCGAGATGCTTGCTTGAGTCCATAAATGGACCTCTGCATCTTGCATACTTTTGACTCATTTGAGGATGTGAACCCTTCAGGCTGTATCATATACACCTCCTCTTCCAGCTCTCCATTTAGGAAAGCGGTTCGGACATCCATCTGCCAGATCTCATAATCAAAATATGATGCTAAAGCAAGCATGATCCGAATGGATTTGAGCATTGATACAGGGGACAAAGTCTTGTCATAATCGATACCATATCGCTAACGATATCCCTTGGCAACTAGACGGGCTTTATAGGTCTCTATCTTCCCATCTACGTCTCTTTTTCTCTTGAAGATCCACTTGCACCCGATGGGTTTTATCCCTTCTGGTGGATCAACCAATGTCCATACATTATTGATCTCCATGGACTCCATTTTGGATCGCAGGGCTCCAAGCCATGTCTCAGAGTCAGATCTCTGAAGTGCATCCATATAGGTGATCGGATCCTCATTATTCTCATCAAGCTCAATGGGATCACCATCCCGGACCAAGAAACCATGGTATCTGTCCGACTGACGCGGTACTCTACCGGATCTCCTAATAATGGGTTCTGCGTGTGATCCAATCATAGCCGGTTCTATGATGTCCTTAGAGTGTGCAGGTTCTTCTACTGGTTGAACTTCACCAAGTTCAATCTTAGAGGCTATAGTTCCTTCTCAAAGGAACTCATTGTCCAAAAAGATAGCCCTAAGAGCGACGAACACTTTCTGTTCATCCTTCAAGTAGAAGAAATACCCTTTGATTTCTTTTAGTTAACCTATAAACAGGCACCGATCAGACCTAGGACCAAGTTTATCTGAGTCTAAATGCTTTACATAAGCCGGACAATCCCAGACCTGAAGGTGTGAGATTGAGGGCTTACGTCCAGTCCACATCTCATATGGAGTGGAGACAATAGACTTACTCGAAACATTATTTAACAAGTGACAAGCTATCTCAAGTGCATATCCCCAAAAGGATAGCGACAGAGTTGCAAAGCCCATTATGGATCGAACCATGTCCAACAGGGTTCGATTCCTCCTTTCGGACACACCATTCAACTATGGGGTTCCTGGAGGAGTCCATTGAGAGAGAATCCCATTCTCCTCAAGGTATGTCAAACACTCACTAGATAGGTATTCACCATCTCGATCAGATTGAAGGACTTTAATACTTTGTCCAGTTTGTTTCTCTACTTCATTACAACATCGTTTGAACATTTCAAATGACTCAGATTTATGTCTCATCAAAAAGACTTAACCGAACCTTGAAAGGTCGTCTGTAAATGTAATGAAATATCTGTATTCACCTCTGGTACTAACTATCATGGGTTCACATACATCAGTATATATGAGACTCAGATGTTCTGTAGCACATTCACCTTTTCCAATAAAAGGTGACTCGGTCATTTTACCAAGTAAACAGGATTCACAAGTAAGTAGTGATTCAGAATCACTGACCTTGAGGAGGCCTTCTCCACGCATCTTGTTTATCCTATTCTGGTTAACATGACCTAGCCTACAGTGCCAAAGATACAGATCACTGACATTTTCTAACCTTGGACATTTGCTAGATGCGTACATTACATTAACAGGCCGTGATAGTACATAAATGCCATTATTTAAATATCACAGAGTTATTCAAAATAACTTGGCAAATATCTCCTTTTATTGATAGTTCAAAACCACAATTGGCCAAAAGGCCTACAGAGATTATGCACATAATAAAACTAGGACAATAATGACAATCGACTAACTTAACAGTACAGGACTCAAAGACAAGACTCAGAACTCTGATTGCCAGTACTGGAACATGATTTCCATTCCCAATGCTTAGGAATTGTTCCCCATCCTTGAATCTCTTACTAACCTGCAGTCCCTGTAATGAATTACAAATATGAAAAGGACTACCGGTATCCAATACCCAGTTAGCAGTATCACAAATAGAAAAATCACAAGGTTTTATCATATAAATACCTTGTCCAACAGTCTGCTGCTTTCCCTTCCTTGGCCTGTTCGGATCTAGGGATGCTTGGTAAAAAGGACAATTCCTCTTCCAGTGTCCCCGCTTCTTGCAGTAGAACACTCTGCAGTAGATTGGTCAGCTTTTACTTTCCTGGTCTGACTCAAGCAAGGAGCATTCAACACCTTTTTTTCCTTCCTTTTATTCTTCCCTTTCTTAAAGGAACGACGACCTCTAGAACCTCCTACTAAATTCACCACCCCCTTGTTCAGTTGGTGGTCTTTCTTGTAAGTCTGCAGTAATCCCATCAAACCATGGTAATTGACTGTAGGATTGTTCATTATGTAATTGTCGGAAAAGTCAAGATAGGAGGAGGGCAGAGAATTCAAGATCACATCCTTGCCGAGCTGCTCGTGCAAAGGACATCCGAGCTTGCCCAACTTTTCAATCAGCTCGATCATGTATAATACATGATCAGTGACAGAACTACTATTCGGCATCTTGGCATTGTAGATTGCACAAGATACTTTGTACCGCTCTACATCGTCCGGCGTGTCAAATATTCCTTCAACTTTTGAAGGATCTCATCTGGTTGGGCCTCCTCGAACTTGGGACTGAACTCATCGTTCATCGCCACTAACATAATACATCGGATAGTAGTCCGATCAGAAACCCAGTCTGATAAGTGTCCCTGACCGAACTCTGAGCATTAGCAGAGGGGATTTCAGGTGCCGGATCTGTTATCACATAAAGGATCCGTTCATGCTCCAAGACGATCCTCAACTTTCGATACCAGCTATCGAAGTTGTGACCCTTCAACTTTTCATTATCGAGAAGTGACCGGAGCGAAAGATTTGAATACATCTGAAAGGAAAAAACAAGACCATATTAGAGTATGAATTAATTAATTTACCAAAAAACTTGGACTTTAGTCTAAAGGTCTCTCCCATTAATTTTTTAGATTGGGAGCCTCTAACTCTAATCTATGAAATCACTATTTCATAGTGGGTACTGAAATCCAATAGACCACATATGAGCCCGACTATGGCTAGCTCACCCATACACGCCTAAAGGTAGGTTCACCAACCAATTACTTCCCTAAGCAACTTCCAGTAATTTATTTTGCCCCAGAGAGCACCCCAATCGACCTAGGGGCCTCCTATTGTGGGTCTCCAGTTAGGTCCAATAATTAACATGATAAATCCAATACTTCCAGCCAACGAATGACCAAGCTCGACTATGGTCGGCTCACCTGATCACCGTTAAGAAGGTTGCATTGAACCATCATCTATGAAAGAGTAATTCCAGTAACCGGATGCACACCCGTTCTATGGAACTGCCGATGAACACCAAGTTAAAGAACACATTACTAACCCACTTAATGGGAGGCTAAGACACCATCAACTCTTTGACTTAGTCTTTTTCTAGACCTAATAATTTTAGAGGATTTTAGGTTGTGAAGATGAAAAAGAGAAAAACATGGATCATCCTCCCACTGAACAAATCAATTTTCAGGAGGGTTGAATCAATTCAACAATTGATCCATGGGCACCTACCGATCAGTCAGACTAATCAACCTAGGTGACATGGGTTAACTCGAGTCAATAAACTTTTCTAATCAGTTCTGGTCAACACGACTGGCTAGGTAGGTGAGATCATGGGTGAGTATCTACCATTAACCATCTTTCCTAGATACCAACCAAGTTGGCCAGAAAAGAGGTAGCCTCGTACAACCATGATCACAATGCCAAACCTACCTCGACACCAACCGGTTTACCAGACTCGATCATATTAGCCTAAAAACTCGGGCTTCCACGGAGCCACTAATTAGATCCATTTTAGATGAATGGACTAACTGATCTTACCTTCCCTCAGCTGGTAGTAATGGCACCTAGGAAGTAGTTAGCCTCTAAAAGAAAACCAGCACTGGGTTCAGTAGAAAGGAGGACAAAAACTCGAGATGATAGCTTTTAGACTGGCAGTACAATAGCCCCTGGTTCACCTTCTATGAAGAGGATGTCTGGGAAGGTGGTGGCAGCAAGCAGGCAAGTAGATCTTGATTTCTTCGATAGACAGGGCTTTTAGATCATGAAGACTCTTCAGAATGCTGGACTGATCCCCTTCTGCACCATGCAGGAGATGTATTATCCACATCTAGTATGCGAGTTTTATGGGAGTCTTGATTGCTGACGATTACTTTAGAGTACTATAGTCAGAGGCATCCAGATTCCACTTTCAAAGGAGATGCTGAGTCGTGTCTGGGAGATCCCACACCGAGGGATTGTTTCTTCTTCTGTTGAGGATAGAGAGGAGGCGTTCAGATGCATACTAGAGAGAGAGGATGTTCGTGGTGTGGCTACGGTCACCATGAACCACTTGTCAGTTGAGATGTATTTGCTTCACCACATCATTGCCCGGATCCTTCTACCGAAGACTAGGAGGTTTGATTTTATCACAGAGCGTGAGCTGATGGTGATGACTTGCTTGACTCGGAGGACAGAGATCGACCTTCCTGCACTAATTCTTATTTAGATGAGAGATGCCGCCACTCAGAGGAGGCATTGCTTGCCATACGGTATGGCTTTCACACATCTATTTCGTGCATACAGAGTTCCTTTGGATGGGGAGACCTCCAAAGAGATCCTTCATACGGACGTATATGATGAGAGATCACTCCACCTTAAGGGATATAGGATGATTTTTGGTCGCTGGGTATATAGAGAGTCTGGCCAGGAGCTAGAAGAGGAGGACAAGATCAGAGAGGCTAAGGCAAGGCCATCAGGGCCTACAGTTACTCCTCCCCATTCAGTTCCAGTAGCTACCAGTGAGCCAGTCACTCCAGTTTCAGCTCCAGCTACTTCTCCAACCGTTGCTCCTCCTTCTATAGTTGGTACATTGATGGGGACATCATCCTGCACGAATCTCGAAGCAGCACAAATTTCAGAGCAGCAAATAAATTTGAAAAAATAAATTTAGGATTTATCTTTTATTTGAAATTTAAATTAGGATTTTGTTGGTTATGATTGAGATATGGATAGGCTTATCTTATCCTATCTTTTATTTGAAATTTAAATTAGGATTTTGTTGGTTATGATTGAGATATGGATAGGCTTATCTTATCCTATCTTGTATTTAAATTTGAGTTATCCCTATCTTGTATTCAAATTCAAATGAGGGTTATGGAGCTTATAAATAACCCCTCATTCCTATTGTAAAAAGGGAGAAGAAATTGAATTTTTGGGATTTGGTTTGTCAGTTGGTTTGGCAGTTGTTGTTCAGGGCTATGGCCCATTATGTCTTCACCTGCGGGTGTTGATGTTGTCTTTGTCCTTCGGGACATCGTAGGGGTGTGATGCCCTAGTTATCCCCCATCTTCGTTTTCCTCCACATTCTTTGAAATCCCCCTCATGGCTCCAGGAGTGACCTGGGTGGCAGGTGAAATACCCTGGGCTCCGCGTGTAGTGAGATGGGTGGTAGGTGAGATACCCTAGACTGCATGTAGTGAGGTGGGTGGTAGGTATAATGCCCTAGAGGTGTGAAGTTTCTCTGTGAGAGTGGGTTTCAGGGTTCGTGGTAGTCCATCCTCGTTATCCTCCATCCCTATTTTTTCCTTCGTCACCACCATAAAGAAATCAGAAAATAAAAAAAAAATAGGATACCCTAATCTTCGGTGACTTCTTAGCTCGCCGACGATCCTATCCCTATCCCGTGCCCCATCAACTTGGTATCAGAGCAGGAATGATGCGTGGAGCCAGAGGATGAGGGAAAAGTATGGTCTTGATACCTCCGAGTTCACATACAACCCAGCAGAGCGCAAACCCCGCTGAGCTTGACTCGACGGAGTCGAGTTCTCCCCACCTCAGGAGAATGATGGGGACATCATCCTGCACGAATCTCGGAGCAGCATGAATCTCGGAGCAGCAAATAAATTTGAAAAATAAATTTAGGATTTATCTTTTATTTGAAATTTAAATTAGGATTTTGTTGGTTATGATTGAGATATGGATAGGCTTATCTTATCCTATCTTTTATTTGAAATTTAAATTAGGATTTTGTTGGTTATGATTGAGATATGGATAGGCTTATCTTATCCTATCTTGTATTTAAATTTGAGTTATCCCTATCCTGTATTCAAATTCAAATGAGGGTTATGGAGCTTATAAATAACCCCTCATTCCTATTGTAAAAAGGGAGATGAAATTGAATTTTTGGGATTTGGTTTGTCAGTTGGTTTGGCAGTTGTTGTTCAGGGCTATGGCCCATTATGTCTTCACCTGCGGGTGTTGATGTTGTCTTTGTCCTTCGGGACTTCATAGGGGCGTGATGCCCTAGTTATCCCCCCATTTTGTTTTCCTCCACGTTCTTTGAAATCCCCCTCATGGCTCCAGGAGTGACCTGGGTGGCAGGGAAATACCCTGGGCTCTGCGTGTAGTGAGATGGGTGGTAGGTGAGATACCCTAGACTGCATGTAGTGAGGTGGGTGGCAGGTATAATGCCCTAGAGGTGTGAAGTCTCTCTGTGAGAGTGGGTTTCAGGGTTCGTGGTAGTCCATCCTCGTTATCCTCCATCCCTATTTTTTCCTTCGTCACCACCATAAAGAAATCAGAAAATAGAAAAAAAAATAGGATACCCTAATCTTCGGTGACTTCTTAGCTCGCCGACGATCCTATCCCTTTTCCGTCCCCCATCAACTTGGTATCAGAGCCTAGACGGATTAGGGTACGTTTCTTTTTCCCAACTCTTTTCTATGTTGACACCCCCTGCTACCATCGCTCGTGAAGACCGTCTCCGTCACCTGCAGCCGATCCAGAAGTTGTCGCTGACGGAGTCGAGTTCTCCCCACCTCAGGAGAATGATGGGGACATCATCCTGCACGAATCTCGGAGCAGCACAAATTTCAGAGCAGCAAATAAATTTGAAAAAATAAATTTAGGATTTATCTTTTATTTGAAATTTAAATTAGGATTTTGTTGGTTATGATTGAGATATGGATAGGCTTATCTTATCCTATCTTTTATTTGAAATTTAAATTAGGATTTTGTTGGTTATGATTGAGATATGGATAGGCTTATCTTATCCTATCTTGTATTTAAATTTGAGTTATCCCTATCTTGTATTCAAATTCAAATGAGGGTTATGGAGCTTATAAATAACCCCTCATTCCTATTATAAAAAGGGAGAAGAAATTGAATTTTTGGGATTTGGTTTGTCAGTTGGTTTGGCAGTTCTTGTTCAGGGCTATGGCCCATTATGTCTTCACCTGCGGGTGTTGATGTTGTCTTTGTCCTTCGGGACATCGTAGGGGTGTGATGCCCTAGTTATCCCCCATCTTCGTTTTCCTCCACATTCTTTGAAATCCCCCTCATGGCTCCAGGAGTGACCTGGGTGGCAGGTGAAATACCCTGGGCTCCGCGTGTAGTGAGATGGGTGGTAGGTGAGATACCCTAGACTGCATGTAGTGAGGTGGGTGGTAGGTATAATGCCCTAGAGGTGTGAAGTTTCTCTGTGAGAGTGGGTTTCAGGGTTCGTGGTAGTCCATCCTCGTTATCCTCCATCCCTATTTTTTCCTTCGTCACCACCATAAAGAAATCAGAAAATAAAAAAAAAAATAGGATACCCTAATCTTCGGTGACTTCTTAGCTCGCCGACGATCCTATCCCTATCCCGTGCCCCATCATACATCTTTCATGGAGCATGTCAGACAGCAGTTCAGTGACATCAAGAGTGAGATGGTAGGATTGGGTGTCCACGCTACTCAGTTGCATATTGAGATAGAGGGCCTTAGAGCCCATACTGCTAAGGAGCACACTGAGATGCGCCGGACCATGGAGGCAGGATTCGCTCGTATCGAGGATTTACTTAGATCCCTTGTACCTCCAACAGCACCTGTGGCTCCACATGATGATGATGATGATGCTGATGATGATGACCACCAGGATGGACACGATGATACAGTCGGTGGTGGTGACCGAGATGATCGGAGTCATGACAGTGAAAGTGATAGTGATGATGGTGCGATGGCTATGAGATGGTCAGCCCGAGAGACACAGACACCTATTATTCCACCTGCCGATCTCCATTGCTCCAATGTTCATCACACCCGCTGAAGCTCTTCCACCTCCTTCTACACAATCATCTAGGGTTGTACCCCGCATAGGACCTTCCACTAGGACTAGGAGCCGTAGTATCATGAAGACTCCTAGAGGTCTAGCTCATAGGTCTAGGATCACTAGTCCCATATCATTTGAGATCCCATCTAATAAGGATTAGCCTCACAGATTTTATTTTGTTGTTGTTGTCATTTATCTTATGTTTCACGCTTATCTATTCCATCTTATGTTTTATGTTTCAGTGTATGCTGTTTGATTTAGCAGATTTTGTACTGAAAACACTCGTTTATATATATATTCCATTTTCTCACTTGCTTACATTGATTGAATTCACATTGTTTAAATTTTGCTCTAACAATATTGACTTTGATACCCTACTCTTTGGCTCTGATACCTATTAATTTCTTGAAAAACTAATCTTGTATCATGGCCATTCTTTGTCTAAATGCATTTATTGAGGGGGAGTTTTCTTCCTTTATTGCTTAATGATTGACAAAAAGGGGGAGTAGGATATAAAGTTTCAAATTCTATATTTTATTCTTCAATTAAAAAATTGCTCTAATACAAAATGAGCTCTGATATAAAATGTTTCATATCCTAATTACAAAATGCTCTGAAATGATCTGACACAAAATGTTTCACTAAGGGGGAGAATAAATATAGTTTCCATGCTTAACTTATACCTCTCCTCTATTAAGATTGTGTTGTATGAGCTTTAAGATCATGTTTATGAAGTATCATATATAAAAATTGAATTTGAATGCTTATATACTCAAGATTTTGTCATCATCAAAAAGGGAGAGATTGTTGGGTTTACCCTTGATTTTGATGATTAACAAAATGTTGAGTATCTATTGTGTACTAATGTTTCAAATGTAGTTTTAAGTTTCAGGATACAGGCACCTCAACTTATCCAAAGGAAAGTATCTTGAAGCTGGGCGAAACTCATGTTTTTGGAAGTCTTCTAACCATGAAAAAGGGCTAAAAAATGTTTAATTATTGTTTACATAAGTACATTTAATGTTTAAATATGTATCCTTGTGTTTTTGGGTCATTTGGCACTCATCTTTGCATTTTCAGACTCAAGTGTCAACTCAAGCAGTTCCAAGTGTTGACACTTCAGTGAATGGCATGCAAAAATCCTGACTGGCATGCCAAGTGTCGACACTTGAGACATAAGTGTCGACACCTGGAATCCAAGTGTCGACTTAAGGCCTGAGACTTTTTGAAAATCCAGAACACGCCATTTAGAGAGTTTTTTGGGTCAAGTATCGACACCTGTGCTTCAAGTGTCGACACCTAAAATTCAAGTGTCGACACCTGAAAACCAAGTGTCGACACCTGAAAACCATGTGTCGACACCTGAGAGCAAGTGTCGACTCACGGAGTCTAACAGCTCTAACGGATCTATTTTTATCAGTCGTAGAATTATCTTTTCAAGCTCCCAATGGCTAGTTTCGATCCTCCAACAATCTCAAACCATTTTTTAAAAGTTTTTGAAGTATTTAAGCTTCACCAAACTCATTCATGAAGCATTGAACTCCATTAAAAGCTCAAAAGTCAATATTCTCTCAAGAACTTCACTTCAAAAGCCATAAAAGAAGAGATTCCTTGAAAAAACTTATAAGCCTATCCTTTCATCCTTCAAAAAAGAGAACTTGAAGAAGATTCCAAAGAGAAGACAAGACAAGCACCAACTAGAGCCTCAAAGCATCACATTCTACTCTTTAAAAAGAGTTTGTTGTGATTTTATTTATTGTATCTCTGAAATTCTTTTATCTTTGACCTAGCTTTCAAGGGTTTCTTGAAAGTAGGTTGTTGTGGCTGTTTGTGAGCCAAAGGACAAAACCAACTAGGGTTGACTTGTGAGCCCGAAGACAAAACAAGTGTAAAGGTTGTTGGTGAACCTAGGTGACAAAACCAACTTAGGTTTTGACTTGTGAGCCTTGTAAAATAAGTCGGCTGTAATCTTGGAGAGATTATAATAGAATTCCCAAGGGTGGGTTAAAGAGTGGAGTAGGTACTTGATTTGCACCGAACCACTATAAAACTTGTGTTTGTGTGTGATTCTCTTTTTATTCTTACACTTTACTTCCTGCACTCTATTTATTATTTTTTACTGCATATACTTTTGTGCATTAATCACATTGTTTACAAATACTACAAGGCTTGCACATAATTACTTAAAATTTTTGAAAGACCCAATTCACCCCCTCCTCTTGGGCTCCATTTCTGGGCAACAAAATTGTAATGTTTATTAAGAACAAAAAACTCATCTACAATGTATCAGAGCTATAAGAATGAATTCAATGTATCAGAGGTGTATATATTTATATATATAAAATGAATTCAATTTATATAAATTCAATGTATCAAAGCTATAACTATGATATATTAGAGCTATGATTGTAATGATTCAGAGCTTATAATCGAAATATATCAGAGTTGTATACTTATATTAGATGCTCACAATGTGTATCAGAGTTTAAAATTGGTTTGAAAGATAAGCATTAGAGCAAAACAGGTTGAATTATGAAGAGTATCAGAGGAAAAGCTTTAAGAGCATGAGAAAAATGTTAGAACATATCAGAGAAAATAATATGCCAAAAAGATAGATAGTATCAGAGAAAAACTAATACATCAAGAAGAGTATCAATGAAAACAAAGAGTATCAGAGCATATTAAAAATGAGAATATGGAGTACCATAGCATAAAAAAAATAGAGCAAATAAGAATAATATGTATCAAAGCATAGAATAAAGGGTATAGATCAAGAGTAATAGAGCATAGAACAAAAAACTCTCCCTCAATATATGATCTAAAAACCAATTTTCAAGAAGAGATTTTTGAAAAGTTTTCAAAAAATTACTACTTTGGTTATTTAATTTTCTCTCTCCCCCTTACTTATTGCTTTCTTCTTTTCTCCCTCTTTTGCTTATTATTAATTCTCATTAATTTTTATTAATTCTCATTAAATTTCATTAATTCTTTATTACTCCCCAGTTCTAGTTTTCATTAATTCTCCCATTTTTTGTCATCATTAAAAGGTAAGAAAAAGAACAAGGTAGACATGAAACATTGCAGTAGCAAAAGTGTACGCAAACAAAGTCTGAAAAAGCAAATATATATATAATTTCAAGCATTTGATATAACTGATTCAGAATTTGATACATATAACAGATAACTAATACAAAGACACACTAAAACACAAAAACATAGAAACACTGAAATACAGACTAACTGATATACTAAACAACTCTAAGGAGTGCCTTCCTCATCAGAGGAAGACCCAATCTCCATAATAATCGGTCCGGTAATCCTAGAAAGTCGAGGTTGCGGCCATATCGATCGAAGATCTGAAAGTTTATTTTGGACAGGTCTTGGTTCATCGCCACACCCTCTGTGTCTGCTTCTGGAATGTGCTCTTCCTCTAGCTGGAGTTGAAGAAGAGGAAGTGACGTTAGTAGCAAGAACATGAAGAGTGATGGAATCAATAACTGTATTAGTGATCGATGGTGTGACATCAAAAGTGGATATTGAAGAAAGAATATGGAAATCAGGTGTGTAAAACTCTAGCTCCCGGATCAAAGAGGATGTGGAAGGAACCGGTGGAGTCCTAGTGGGGATACTAAAAGTAGGAGTTGGTATATGAATAGAAGTATCAGTGGGTGTGGGTTAGTGTGAAGAATAGGTGTGGAAACTAAGGTGTTAGATGGGTCAGAAATGATGGGTGTGCTGGATAGGACTGAAGTCTGGGTAGATGAACTAGGAGGATCAGGAATAGGAGTCCTCGATACATCTATAGCAACATCAGGCTCAGGCTCTGCCATAAATCTGCAATGTCGAAATCCATGAAAAAGTCACCCTGGTTGTCTCCTGTGTCTGGTGCTGGAGCTGGAGGCATGGGTGAAGTAGGCGGGGAGTCTGATGATGAAGATGAGGGTGCTCTGGCAAAAGATAATCTCTCAAGTGTGTCCAGAATAGCTAAGAGTCTCTCTCTTATCTCCTGATGACCTGCTCTCACCTCCATGTGAATGTTATCAACTCGCTGTCTGATAGTCATAACCTCGGTCTCCAAGCGAGTCATCCTCTCATCCATACTGTCTCCAGGAGCTAGACTGATGGCTCGGGCTGAGTATCGGGAATGTCTCTCTGTGGCTCAGATGGCCCGGCCTCATCAGTATATATCTACTCCTCCTCAGTAGTGTCCTCATCATCATCAGTAGCCTGCCCTGAGATCCTACATCTCCACTGTCCTTTAACTCTATGATATCCCATCCTGTGCAGTGATCTCTCGTCATAAATGTCAGTGTGAAGTAACTGCCTGAAGGGCTCTCCATCTATGACAACTCATAAGCCCTGAAGAGGATGGTCAAACCCATGCCATATGGTAAACATAACTCCTACTGATAGCTACCTCGGTCATCTGATGTACCATGAGAATTGGGAGGTAGACAGGAGTCCATCGGATCAGAGACACCATGACAAGTAACTCTCTCTCCATGATGAAGTCAAAGTGTCCGGTCTTCGATAGAAGTATCTGGGCGATAATGTGATGCAATAATCTCATCTATGGAGAAAGTCGGGATGCTACAACTATGGCTCCCTCTTTGAGATCCTGTCTCAAAAATGCATCGTAATCCGCTCATCCTATCCACCAAGGAGTCTACTATGGTACCTCTCATAAGGATCTCCCAAGCTCTTCTCAAAACCTTTGCAGTGAGCAGTATGGCTATCCCACGGACCTCAGCAATCCAACTATCTGCTCCTCTGGCCAAAGTGCTATAGAACTCTCATATTAGGCCAGGATAGAACCTCTTAATTAGTGAGCAGAAGTGGGCCAGCCCAGCATCTCTCAACCAATCTCCTATATGGAAGTGGTGCTGGCCCATAAAATTGAAATCAACCTATCATCCTCCGATAATGGCTTTGGAGGCCATCTGATATGCTCCATGGATGGGTGGTTTGATGGGAATCTCCTGCTGAACAGGTGCGTCCTCTGCTTGATCCTCGTGCCACGCCTTCGTGCACTACTCTGTATCCTGTGAAAATGGACAAGGTCTCCTAACAAGTTATTTTCTGGGGCTTATTTCTTAAGAAAATAAAGAAAGAAGCAATGAGGGTGAAATAGACAAAGATTTCATGGTAAAACTATGAGAAAATAGAGAAGAATAGTGAAAAATGGGGATGAAACATGCTCAACAAGGAATCAGATGGTTGGAATAGTGATTGGAGTTAAACAAATGTTGGGATACTATTTAGGGATGAGTCGGCTCAAGGGTTTAGGAAGAAAAATGATAGAAAACGATCAGTTTTCTCTATTTGTTCTTGGACTCCCACCATTCAAGTGTCGACTCATGACTTCAGTCCAAGTGTCGATCCTTGGAGGTGTCGACACTTCAAAGTGTCGACATTTTGGCAAAAATCCAAAAAAAAAGAAAAAAAATCATAGAAAATTACAAAAATTGATTTCAATGATCCATGAATGATTAATCATGATTTTAAAAGATAATTGATCAAAAGATTTTCAAGGAAAATTTGAAAGGTCATGAAGAGATCGAAATTCAATCAAAAGGATTAATGACCCTTAATTCTCTTCTAATCATACTAAACCGATCTTCATTAAGTACTTGGTTAGTATATCAGCTAATTGTGTTTCATTGCAAACAAATTCAAGTATAATATCATTGTTTTGAACATGATCCCTAGTAAAATGATGTCTAATTTCAATGTGCTTACTTTCAGAGTGTTGGATAGGATTTTTAGTTAAGTTTATAGCCCTAGTATTATCACATTTTATTGGTGTCTTAGTTAGTTTGATGCCAAAATCCTCAAGTTGTTGCTTAATCCACAAGATTTGAGCACAACTTCTAGTTGCAATATATTCAGCCTCAGCTATTGATAGTGCAACTAAATTTTATTTCTTTCTAAACATGAGATTAAGTTAACTTCAAGAAATTGACAAGTTCCAGAAGTACTTTTTCTATCTAACTTACAGCCAGCAAAATCAGCATCAGAATATGTAATTAAATCAATAGCTAAATTCTTAGAGTACCACAGATCAATATCAACAGTGCCAAACAAATATCTAAATATCTGCTTAATAGCCAATTAATGTGATTCCTTAGACTTAGACTGATATCTAGCATACATACATATACTAAACATAATATTTGGTTTAGTAACAGTCAAATACAGTAATGATCCAATAATGTCTCTATACAATTTTTGATCAACTTTCTTACCAGATTCATCCTTATCAAGCTTACATGAAGGGCTCATAGGTGTACCAATAGGTTTAGTCTTCTCCATCTTAAACTTTTTCAAGATTTTCTTGTGTATTTAGCTTGGTTAATGAAGATCCCTTCACTTGTTTGTTTAATTTGGAGTCCAAGAAAGAAGCTCAATTCTCCAATCATGCTCATCTCAAACTCTCCCTGCATTAGCTTTGCAAGTTCTTGACAAAGAGATTCATTAGTGGCACCAAAGATAATATTATCTACATAGATCTGTACTACTAAAAGATCATCAACCTTTTTCTTTAAAAATAGAGTAGTATCAACATGACCTCTAGTAAAACCATTTTCAATCAAAAATTTACTTAGTCTCTCATACCATGCACGAGAGGCTTATTTTAAACCATAAAGTACTTTGTGTAATTTGAAAACATGATCAGGATGTACGTAATTTTCAAAACTAGGTGGTTGTTCAACAAAAACTTCTAATAGCTTCAAGTCTAGCTATTGGAGTAAAGATTTCATCAAAATCAATTCTTTCTTCTGGATTATAATCCTTAGCAACCAGTCTAGCTTTGTTTCTAGTTACTATACCGTTTTCATCTAATTTATTTTTATACACCTATTTAGTACCAATTATGGAAGCATTAGTTGGTCTTTTAATTAGTGTCTAAACATTATTTCTTTCAAATTAATTTAGTTTTTCTTGTATAGCAATCATCTAGTTTGGATCTTTTTCAGCTTCTTCAATACATTTAGGTTCAATATGTGAAACAAAAGCAATATAATCATATTCATTTCTAATAGAGGATCTAGTTTTTATCCCTCTCGATGGATCACCTGAGATTAATTTCTTAGGATGTCCATAAGCATATCTCCATTCTTTAGGTAAATCTTTTGGTGAAGATCTTATGGCTTCTTCTTCATTCTTCTTGTTTCGATCTTTTTCACTTTCTTTGGTAGGGGGATCATCCAAAGTCAGCTTCTTAAGTCCTTCAATACCTATACATTCATCAAAAGTATCCTCTTTTCTAGGAAATTTGTTAGTAGACTCTTCAAATACTATATACATAGACTCTTCTTCTACAAGTATTCTTTTGTTAAAAACTCTGTATGCCTTGTTAGATGTAGAGTATCCTAAGAAGATACCTTCATCTGACTTGGCATCAAATTTGCCCAAATTATCTTTTCCATTATTCAAAATAAAACATCAACAACCAAAAATCTGAAAATACTTTAAAGTCAGTTTTCTTTCTTTCCAAAGCTCATATGGAGTTTTCTTTAAAATTGGTCTGATTAAAATATGGTTTAAAATATAATAGGCAGTATTAATAGCTTCTGCTTAAAAATATCTAGGTAAATCATTTTTATAAAGCAATATGTGTGCCATTTCTTTTAAAGTATGATTTTTTTTTCTACCATCCCATTTTGTTGAGGTATTCTAGGTACAGAAAAATTATGTTCAATCCATTTCTTATTACAAAAATTTTTAAAATCATGATTTTTAAACTCAATTCCATGGTCACTTTGAATTCAAATGACAGAAGTACCTTTTTCATTTGAAACCTTTCGATAAAATTTTGTGAAAGCTGAAAAGGATTCATCTTTGTGTGCTAAAAACAAAATCCAAGTAAATCAAGAGAAATCATCCACTATGACTAGTCCATATCTCTTGCCTCCTAGGCTTGTAGTCCTAGTTGGTCCAAAGAGATCCATATGGAGTAGTTCTAGTGGCCTAGAAGTTGAAACCATTCCTTTAGTTTTAAAAGATGTTTTTATTTATTTTTCAAATTGACAAGCTTTACAAATTTTATCTTTTTCAAATCTAAGTTTTGATAAGTCTTTAACTAAGTCCTTTATGCATAATTTATAAAGAAGATGCATGTTTGCATGACCTAATCTATAATGCCAAAGCCAACTAGTCTCATTAATTATGGCATTCATTGCAACTAGGCATTTACCATCTTGTAAAGGTAGATTATCAAGATCAACAAGGTAGATGTTCTCATGCCTATTTCCAATAAATTTCACTCCATTATCATCAAGACTAGATACCATGCAAAGAGATGATTCAAAAACTACTTTATATCCTTTATCGCAAAACTGATTAATACTAAGCAAATTATATTTTAATCCATCAACAAGTAGAACATTATCAACATAAGTAGAATGGGTGATATGGACTTTGATGAGAATTCTCCTAGGGTGTCGGGAATCATGCAGCATGCGAAAGTGAATTTCAAAACAAAATTCTAGCAAACCCTAATTCCCAGGAAACCCTTATGCAATACCAATCAACGAAACATAAATGAAGTTATAATGCATACCTGGATTGCTAAAATCCAATCATTTCATTGAGGCACACAAGTGCAAGCCATCCAACGGCGATCCACACGAGAATGGTACAAGGAAGAATCCATATTTGGTTGCTTGCTTCAATAGAACTTTTTTGTCAGCCTTTTATCCTTTAACCATTATAGGACACCCTGTCGTACTGTAGGGATCTCTGGACATAGTCCTAAACCACTCTTGGTTTTAGGACAACCCTCGTCTAGGACCCCTTAGGCTTATGTCCTAAAACTAAGCCTTGTCCTAGTAGAAAAGACCTTGTCTTAACAAGACAAGTCTTGTCCCAAAGTAAGAGGGAGGGAGAGAGAACTAGAAGAACACTCAGAATATCTTTATGGTGAAAAGGAAGATCTGAAACTCATATCACCACCCCTATTTATAGTTTTAAGAGGGGCATGTGATATATCCTACAACAGGTTATCAGATATGATTTTTCAAGATTGAAAAATCATATCCAATATGTCTCCTCATGCACCAAAAGACATATTGTCATCGGTCCATTTTCCTAGACAATCTGTGACTTGCCACATGGCAAGTATCGATTCCTGGTAAGCTAAGAGGTGCTCTTCAATCTCCAAACACCGGAGAATATGAAGAGTCCTGAAAGTAGAAGGACTCTGCTTTAGGGCACGTGCCATATGAAGAGACTCGTCTCTTCATGCGCGCATTTGCTTCCATCCCTTTTTCACGCCCTTTCAAAAAGGCCTTGACTGGTCAAACATATCCAAGAGGCATGGGGTAAGATGAGAAGGCACCCCCTAAAATGAAACACTCTAGTGTTTCATCTGCAGAAGGACTTTTGTCCTTCTGCGCGCACCTTCATCTCCCTCGTGCGCCAAGAGGCGCCAAGAGTCCCTTTATTTCATGGTTAACTTTATCCACACCCCATGCAATCTTTAACTAGTCAAAGAATATACAATATGGGTGCCAAAAGAAAGAGCATTAAGTCTTCTTTCTATCCATATAAATATGTTTTAGATCAGAGGACTATAGACTCTTCTAGGCCTTTTTGAATGCCAAGGTGTCATTTTGGCATCTAGAGTCCCAACTCAAATGGACTCTTCAATAAGACATCCAAAATACCAAAATAAAATCAGATCATTCTCTAATTTGACTATCCCCACTTAGGACTCAACCTAATTTAGGTTTTCCTTAATTAGGTTAGCCTAATTAGCAAGCAACCAGACCCAATCCAATTGGGTTAGGAATTGGATTAGCCTACATATGCTAGTATGCAATCTGGCTAACCAATTAGAATCCCATGACCCTAATTAAATCATGAGTGACTTCCTTGGCCAACTCTCTATTGTGTGTGACCCATTAGGTTCCACATCTAGCCAGCTATAGGTTTAGGTTTGAGCCGATTCGATCCGATCGAACCCGATTGACCTAATTAGGTCAAATCAACTCAACTAATTATCTAATTCAAATCACACATCGAATTGACTCATGAAACCAATCCAATTGGTTCATGAAAATCCACAAGACAAGATTGACGTCTGGCAACATGTCGTGCCTACCCGGAAGATAAGGAATTTGATTGAAATTACCAAAATATCCTTCAGTAGTATGTTATAGTGCAATTCAATCTTTTGATCTCCCATTATCCCGATTAAGTGATGGGTATGGATAAATGTCAAACCCTAACACTTAATCATATCGAATCTCAGCTCGATCATGAGGACTTTGTTGATGACTGATTAGAAGCCACTTCTAATCTCATCCCACTTTGCAAAGATTCCTTGAGTCACTCATCAAAGAGATTATACGGGATAACATATCCTCTTACCAGGATAAATCAATTCCTTGTTGGTCCACTCACATCCTTCGTATACCTTCCACCATACCCAGAACACCGTACGTGTCATAATGTCATGAATGAGTATGAACCAAAGTATGGCTTAGTGTGCACAAGGAACCATGATGATCTCAGGTCTGAAGATCACATGCATAACTTCTACTCTAGGATCTATCTTTTGATAAGGAGTAAGACTTCCATAAGATAGTCCCGATGCGGATCAGTTCAGTGCATTCATAACCTAATGAACACCCTTATCCTTATATTAATGTCTCTACACAAGTGGCTATGAGACCAACCACCCTCATCAACTGAGCATACATAGGATAAGCTAGTCTTACCGGATTCATCGATCCATGAATCGATGGTCCAATGACTAGGAACATTCCCGATTAGGGTTTATAAGAATTAGGTCTCATTGTTATTTTATCATAACCCTAATTCCATTGCCCTACTCTATGGGGTTCATCATAGTCAAAAAATATGACACAATAATATATGATGAATCAAATGCCTTTATTTTAAATAATGATGTCATACATGAGTTAGAAGTTTACAAAAAGACCCATATAATGATTAGCTCTTAGGGCATTTTTCTATCAAACTCCCACTTGCACTAAAGCCAATCATCCTTTTACTTTATGCCCATACAATCCAAGTGGCGATCTAACTGCTGCTTGGCTAATGCTTTAGTGAATGGGTCTTCTATATTGTTCTTTGTATCAACTCGTTCGACGACAACATCTTGTCTTTCTATAATCTCTCGAATGAGGTGGAACTATCTTAGAATGTGCTTGGAGTTGTGATGAGATCTTGGTTCCTTAGCTTGTGCAACAGCCATGGTGTTATCACAGTCTAATGGCACTAGCTATTGTACATTAGGAACCACGCCCAATTCCATGATGAATTTCTTCATCCAGACAGTTTCCTTTGTGGCTTCACTAGCAGCTATATACTCTGCCTCAGTGATTGAGTCAGCAACAGTAGGCTGCTTGGTACTCTTCCAACTCACTGCACCACCATTCAAGGTGAAGACATATCCTGATGTGGATTTGCTATCATCTGGGTCTGATTGAAAACTAGAATCTGTATAGCCTTCTAATTTCAACTCAGATCCTACATATACTAGAAAAATATCTTAGTCCTTCTCAGGTACTTAAGAATATTTTTCACAGCTTTTCCATGATCCTTCCTTGGATCTACCTGAAACCTGCTCACTAAGCCCAAGGCATAAGCAACATCAGGCCTGGTACATAACATGTCATACATAATCGATCCTATAGTCGAAGCATAAGGAATCATAGACATCCTCTCTCTTTCTTCTGATGTCTTAGGAGACATCGTCTAAGAGAGTTGTATGCCTTGACTCATTGGCAAGTAACCTTTGTTACTTCCATCCATGTTGAATCTCTTCAACACTAAGTCAATGTTCCTATATTGGGATAAGCCCAGTATCCTCTTGGATCTTGGTGTGGACACCAGAAGCCGAAAGAAACTTCACTCCAACAAGGTTAGCCTTATCCCAATTTGGATCGAAGATAATTAGGTTACCTTGTATCCTTTAGTTCAAAAATATTTTATTTTCAAGAGTCATTTCCTTTTCAAGAGTCCTGTAATTAATTTTGAGTTTCAAATCAAGAGTGTTTATTGAGTCCTGTAATTACTTTTAAAATTTCATTTCCTGTAAGTCCATTTCAAGTTTTAAAGTCTAGGTCAGTCAAGTCAGTTCAGTTGAGTTAAGTCTAATTCTGTTGAGTTAAGTCTAATTCTGTTGAGTTAAGTCTAATTCAGTTGAGTTAAGTCTAATCAAGTCCATTTTGATGAGATTACTAGGTTGCATGAGCCTTTAAAGCCTATTCCTTTTGCTACCTACTTTTGGAAAACCTTATGGCATTTGCTAGGAACCCATGGTAAATTCTTATGTGCATACCAGACCAGGGTCAAATCTAGAGAGTCATTAATCTGTTAGGTTTAGGCCCTAGAGAGTCCAATAAAACTCCTCTCAATAAAGATGCCTAGTTCAGTCTACATTTCGTAAGTGCTTGTGTAAGTTTCTGAGTCTGCTGAGTCTTTTGCACAGCATGTCACAAATCTGCATAAAGAAATCAGTAATAAGATCAACCTGAGTAATGAAACTTATAAACACTTAGCTGACTCACATAAGAGGGCTAAAGAATTCTGTGAAGGGGATTATGCGATGATTAGGCTCAACCCTGAACGGTTTCCCCCTGGAACCATAAAGAAGCTGCATGCCCGCGGAGCGAGACCTTTTAAGATCTTAAAGAAAATATGGCCTAATGCATATGTTTTGGAACTTCCACCTGATATGGGTATTAGTACAACCTTCAATGTTTCAGACCTAGTAGAATACAAAGAACCACTACTAATACCTAGTGAGCCTTTTGAGCCAGAAACTTTCATTGAGAGCGAACATATTTCCGAGTGTCCACCACCAACCTTACCTGAGCAGAGAGAGAGGATTGAGAGAATCCTGGATGACAAGATCATTACTACCAGGAATAAGGACTATCAGCGATACCTGGTTCAATGGCAAGGTCGACCTGAGTCCGACAACTCTTGGATTACTCGAGAGGACCTGCAAAGACTTAACCCAGACTTGTTCGAGCATTACCAGGGCAAAACTGAACCATACTCGACTGGGTCGAGTTCTGCCCACCCCAGGAGAATTGGTGTGGATACCAGAAGCCGAAAGAAACTTCACTCCAACAAGGTTAGCCTTATCCTAATTTGGATCGAAGATAATTAGGTTACCTTGTATCCTTTAGTTCAAAAATATTTTATTTTCAAGAGTCATTTCCTTTTCAAGAGTCCTGTAATTAATTTTGAGTTTCAAATCAAGAGTGTTTATTGAGTCCTGTAATTACTTTTAAAATTTCATTTCCTGTAAGTCCATTTCAAGTTTTAAAGTCTAGGTCAGTCAAGTCAGTTCAGTTAAGTTAAGTCTAATTCAGTTGAGTTAAGTCTAATCAAGTCTTAAAACCATGAAAGCCAGCAACAAGACTCAAATTCTAGACCCCAGAATTTGACCACATGAAGAAGAGAAGACACATCAACCAAGCAAGAGAAAAGGACCATCAACTAGGACCACTGGGCGCCACATGTCATTCTTATCCAAGTAGAAGACCACCTCACCATGCCACGTCATCAGGTGCCACTTCACCAGCCACCTCATCACCCTTTGGGCGCCAACAAGGAAGATTCAAATTCAAGGAGGTTGGCCACATCCCTCCAAGTCCTCCACCAAATCCTCCAACCCCCCCCCACATCCCTCCAAACTCTCCACCAAATCCTCCAACCCCCCTTGTAATCCTCCTCGATTTGGGGAGTTTTTTAAATTTCAAAAGCTAGCTTTGTGAGGCTATTAAAAGCCTTGGACGCCCATTGTAAAAGAGATGGATTTTGGAAATGAATGAAGTTTGAAGTGAAGTTGTCTTGAGTTTTATGTGTGAAATTTTTCCTATCTTCTTCTTCCACGCCCAAAGCCACTCTCTTCCCTAGCAATTCATCATCCAAGCTCAAGGCAAAGGCATTGGAGTCGGCCAGATCTTCTCAACTATCTTTTCTTTGTTCACAAGTTCTCCCATCCCTTCTTTATGTTTGCATCCTTCAACCTTAACTTTGATCTTCATTGCAGGATCCTTCGAAGTCCTTGTTTGAGTTGTGAACAGGGTTCCCCTTGACAATGAACCAACAAGCTGAAGCCCAAGTCCAGGGTTCTGATCACTGTTATCCAAGTTCTCCAGTCCAGAGCATCAGTAGTTTCAAGTTTTGAATCATAGAAAGGTTGGAAAACTCATCAAGGTAAGTCCTCAATCATTAGCCCCTATTGTCTAGATCTTCTTCCTTCTTAGTTTTAGAGTTGTGTCTAATCATGTAATAGTCCCTTTTCATATAATCCTTAAATTTTATTAAGATGAGTACAATGCTAAGTATAATTAGGTTTCATTGCTCTACAAACACCATATTCAAAACATTAATCATATGCGTGCCGCATCAAATTGGTATCAGAGCATGGTCGGTTAATTTCCTGCATTTAGATATGTTGCATGCATACTTGTTATCTAGTTAAATTTTTTTTTAAAATCCAAGCAAGATCCAAAATTCATGCCTCCTGAGCGGGTGTACTCCAGTACATTGTCACGACCCATGGGAATAATGAGCCCCTGGCCGGACGTGAATTTTTTAGATTGAAGTTTGGGTAAGCCATTGCACTTGTTTGATTAGGTTCCGTTTTCTAAAAATTTACATCTGTTTACTGTAATCCGTCTGCAGCTCCAAAGGCAAGTCACTAATTTTTTGTTGAAATATTTTTTTTCTTGTTCCTTTTTAAGTCAGTTATCACCAGATTAAATTTCATCATCAGAAAAAAATTATAAAAAAAATGAAAATTTCTGCAGTTTGACACTGTCATTAGGGTTCTGTTTTGTCCTTTTTATTTATCTTCATTTGTAGGATCTGCTTAGAGTAGTACTGATTTTAGTTTTAAAAATTCCTTTCATCTGCATTGAAATATATAAGTTAGGAATTCTCTGTGATTTTTTTAGAATTTTTGGATATTTTTTTCATCACGTTTTCTACACCACTTTCAAACTGCAACACACTTCTGCAGCACCTTTGCATTTCATTCATCTCATGAGAAATCAAATTAAGGGCATCAATTTGACATAGGGTCAAAGGTTGGAAAACTCATCAAGGTAAGTCCTCAATCATTAGCCCCTATTGTCTAGATCTTCTTCCTTCTTAGTTTTAGAGTTGTGTCTAATCATGTAATAGTCCATTTTCATATAATCCTTAAATTTTATTAAGATGAGTACAATGCTAAGTATAATTAGGTTTTATTGCTCTACAAACACCATATTCAAAACATTAATCATATGCGTGCCGTATCAGATCTATCTCTATAAATCCTTATACCTAGTATATAGGATGCTTCTCCCAAATCCTTCATGAAAAACTTTGATGATAGCCAAGTTTTAACCGATTGCAATATTGGGATATCATTTCCAATGATCAGTATGTCATCCACATACAAAACTAAGAAAACAATGGCACTCCAACTTGTATTCTTATACATACATGGTTCATCCACATTTTTGATAAAACAAAATCCTTTGATTGTTTCATCAAAACGGATGTTCCAACTCCTCGATGCTTGCTTAAGTCCATAAATAGACTACTTTAACTTGCATACCTGGTTTGGTCTCCCACTCGAGACAAACCCCTCTGGCTATGATATATAGACTTCTTCCTCAAGGTTTTCATTGAGAAAAGCACTCTTTACACCCATTTGCTAGATCTCATAATCATGGTATGCTGCTATGGCAAGCAGTATCCGAATGGACTTAAGCATGGCTACTGGAGAAAAGGTTTCATCATAGTCTACACCATGTTTTTGTCTAAAACCTTTTGCTACCAGCCTAGCCTTATAGGTCTCAACTTGACCATATGCTCCAATCTTCTTCTTGAAGATCCATTTACACCCTATCGGGTTAATTCCTTCAGGTGGATCGACCAAGGTCCAAACTTGATTGGAATACATGGAGTCCATTTTAGATTTCATGGCACCAAGCCACATGTCGGAGTCCCTACTCTCGACAGCTTCCGAATAGGTCATAGGATCATCATCCTGTATGATACTGGCTTCATTATCATTCCCGATGATAAAGCCATATCTAAGAGGTGCTCCCCATACCCTCTCTGACCTTCAAAGAGGAGGTGTGTATTGTGGCTATTCTTGATCCACAAGAACCTCTAGTTGAGGACCTTCACTTGAAGGCTCATCGGTTTGTTGGTTCTGTTCTTCACACAACTCAAGTGAAGAATCACTATATCCTTCTAGGATAAACTCTTGTTCCATGAATGTTGCATGCCTACTAACAATTATCTTTTGCTTAGTAACATTATAAAAGAGATATCCCTTACCTTCTTTTGGGTAACAAACAAACCTACACTTGTCAGCCCTAGCACTTAACTTATGTCCAAAGTTATTCTTGACATAAGCATGGCAACCCCAAATCTTTAAGTACTTAAGACTTGGTCTTTTACCATTCCATAACTCAAATGGAGTACTACTTACTGACTTAGATGGAACCCTGTTTAATATATATGCAGCAGTCTCCAAGCCATGTCTCCTGAAGGAAATAGGAAGATCTGTGAAGCTCATCATTGACCTCACCATGTCCAACAAAGTACGATTTCTCCTTTCTGCCACTCCATTTAACTGGGGTGTATAAGGAGGGGTCCATTTAGAAATAATGCCTTTATCCTTGAGATAGTTCAAAAACTCACTAGACAAGTATTCTTCTCCTCGATCAGATCGAAGAGCTTTAATACTAAGTCCAGTTTGTCTTTTAACCATACTTTGATATTCTTTAAACTTATCAAAGGCTTCGGACTTGTGTTTCATAAGATACACATAACCGAACCTTGATAAATCATCAGTAAAAGTGATGAAATAAGAATATCCTCCTCTGGCTTGAGTTGACATAGGTCCACACACAATAGTATGTACAAGACCTAACAATTCAGTTGCCCTTTCTCCATACCCAGTGAATGGAGACTTGGTCATTTTCTCTTTGAGGCAAGACTCACAAGTTCCTAATAATTAAAAATCATCACGGTCAAAGTAATCCTCTTTGACTAACTTGTTTATCCTTGACTCACTGATATGACCTAACCGATAATGCTAGAGATATGTGACATTGACATTATCTCTTTTTCTCTTCCTGTCATCTACAAGAAGTATTTCATCATTGAGTACTAAAGTTAGAAGACCATTCACAAAGCAACCATGCCCAAATATTGTATTATTATAAAGAATAGAGCAGCCACTGCTCTTTACACTTATTTCATATCCTTGTTGTAACAACAAGGGTATAGAAATAATGTTTCTTACAATATTTGGCACATAGTAGCATTCTTCCAACCTGATGATATTACTCGAAGGTAATAATAGAAGATAGGTGCCCACAGCTTTAGCATATATGGGTTCTCCACTTGCCCCATATAATTTAAAGTCACCTTTCTTCAAATTTCTAATTCTATGGAGTCCTTTTAAAGATTTACAAATTTGTGACCCACATGCGGTATCCAATACCCATGAATTAGAAATAGATTCACTCAATGATAAATTGGTTTGTATCATGTACAAACCCCTAGATGCACCACCTGCATCTAGCTTCACATTTGCAAGACAAGTCTTGCAATCCTTCTTCCAATGCCCAAAAATGCTGCAATGGAAACAAGCTCCATCAGCCTTCTTCCTCAAATAGTCCACATAGTTTGAACTGGTTAACTTATTATCATCCAAGATGCCATGCAATGATAAATTTGAAGCCATAAAAATAAATGTTCTACATTTAATTAAAGAACAATATTAGCAGACCACTCAAGATGGCATCCATAACTAGATAAGGACTTTCTATCTAATTATGTCTCCTACTATTTTCTTCAAATACCATAACCCTCAACTATGGTAAGCAAGAAAACTTTCCTGATTTTCTTAGTGGGGTTGAGATCCTTATTCCTCATGAGTGCCTTGTGTATACACAACAAACACACATGAGTTCAAAGGTAGGACAACCTTTCCAATTGCAACCCTGCAATCTCAACAATTATCTTTATCTTTAAGACACTTATGGCCTTGTGTATGCATAACAAACCATAATGTCTTAGTTTAGTCAGACCCTTCATTTCCATATAGCCAAGATTGAATAATGTTATCCTTGTATATGCACAACAAAGCACCATTTCCAACCATGCTATAAAGCACTAAGTGCACCAAGACAAATCTTATATCAAACCTTAGAGTAGGCCTTGTGTATGCACAACAAACCTACTTTAGTCTTGACATAATTTTGGCTTAACACGAAGGAAGGCAAAATATAGTATAGTTAACCAATTAGCATTACCCAATTAAGATTTAGATATGACCAAATTAGCCAGGTGAGTGGAAGGGGTGAGGGCGTCCCTCCGTTGCTTTTCTTAGACACCAATTAGATTGGCCAGGTTAGTCAACGGAACCAATTAAAAATCTCATTCCCTTTACCTTCCCAGAACCACTTGCTTAAATACTAATCGGTTGATCAAACGCTAATCGGTTTTGCATCATGACTAAGTTTTTTACTATGACTAAATATGATTTTTATAAGGGCTTTGATGGTCTCAAAAATATATTCTAATTTATCATGATTATTATGCTTATAACATATATAAACATGTAACATATCATCATAACATAACATCATAACATAACATGTTATGTTAAACAAGCATATTATAACTAATATGCAAATCAAGGAATGATAGATACATAAAAATACCTTTCACCTCACTTATTCATAGGATATGGCCACAGCGGCACCCCTACACACCATAAGAGATCCATTGAATGGGAGGAGAGGACCTTTAAACCCTACTTGGCTCCTATGACCGGACGGTCATGGTGACTAACCTAATCCAAAGTAGTTACTAGGTACAATCAACATGCATAATTTCATACTTGACATAATATCATGCATTTCATAAAAACTTGAAATTAAACATATTACCCTAATATGCAAAATTTCATACAATTGCATTATCATGTCATTCCATAAAGAAACCAGAAATCATACATATGAGTTTAGCAAGTCGACTCGACAAGGTTCGGGTCTGCTCGATAGGGTTCGGGTCGACTCGATAAGGTTCAGGTCGGCTCGATAGTGGAATTTCATAAAACTCCAAAAATGGTTCATAACTAGTATGCCATAAAGATGGCTCTGATACCACTGATAGGAATTCTCCTAGGATGTCGGGAATCATGCAGCATGCAGAACTGAATCTCAAAATAAAATTCTAAGCATGAAACCCTAATATGGCTAGAAAACCCTAATTCCCAAGAACCACTTATGCAATACCAATCAACGAAACATAAATGAAGTCAGAATACATACCTGGAATGATAAAATCCAATCCTTTCCTCGAGGCTCACAACTGCAAGCCCACCAACGGTGATCCATACAAGAATGGTACTATGGAAGAATCCCTACCAGGGTAGCTTGCTTCAACAGAACTCTTTTGTCAGCCTTTTGACCTTTGACCACTGTAGGACACCCTGTCCTACTATAGGGCTCTCTAGACACAGTCCTAAACCACTCTTGGTTTTAGGACAACCCTCCTCTTGGACCCCTTAAGCTTATGTCCTAAAACTAAGCCTTGTCCTAGTAGAAAAGATCTTATCTTAACAAAACAAGTCTAGTCCTAAAGTAAGAGGGAGGGAGAGAGAAGTCGAAGAACACTCAGAATATCTTTATGGTGAAAAGGAAGATCTGAAACTCATATCACCACCCCTATTTATAGTTTTAAGAGGGGTGTGTGATATGTCCTCCAATAGGTTATCAGATATGATTTTTCAAGATTGAAAAATCATATCCAATATGTGTCCTCATGCACCGAAAGACATATTGGCATCCATCCATTTTTCTAGACAATCTATGACTTGCCACATGGCAAGTACCGATCCCTGGGAAGCTAAGAGGTGCCTCTTCAATCTCCAAACACCAGAGAATATGAAGATTCCTGAAAGCAGAAGGACTCTGCTTCAGGGCGTGTGCCATATGAAGATACTCGTCTCTTCATGCGCGCATTTGCTTCCATCCCTTTTTCACGCCCTTTCAAAAAGGCCTTGACCAGTCAGACATATCTAAGAGGCATGGGGTAAGATGAGAAGGCACCCCCTAAAATGAAACACTCCAGTGTTTCATCTTTAGAAGGACTTTTGTCCTTCTGTGCTCACCTTCATCTCCCGCGTGAGCCAAGAGGCGCCAAGAGTCCCTTTATTTCATGGTCAACTTTATCCACACCCCATGCAACCTTTGACTAGTCAAAGCATATGCAATATGGTTGTCAAAATAAAGAGCATTAAGTCTTCTTTCCATCCATATAAATATTTTTTAGATCAGAGGACTATAGACTCTTCTAGGCCTTTTTGATTGCCAAGGTATCATTTTGGCATCTAGAGTCCCAACTCAAATGGACTCTTCAATAAGACATCCAAAATATCAAAATAAAATCAAATCAAGCTCTGATTTGGCTATCCCCACTTAGGACTCAACCTAATTTAGGTTTTTCTTAATTATGTTAGCCTAATTAGCAAGCAACCGAACCCAATCCAATTGGGTTAGGAATTGGGTTAGCCTACATATGCTAGTATGCAATATGGCTAACCAATTAGGATCCCATGACCTTAATTAAATCATAAGTGACTTCCTTGGCCAACTCTCTATTATGTGTGACCCATTGGGTTCCATATCTAGCCAGCAGCAGGTTTAGATTTGAGCCAATTCGATCCGATCGAACCCAAATGATCCAATTAGATCAAATTGGCTCACCTAATTATCCAATTCGAATCACACATCGAATTGACTCATGAAACCAATCCAATTGGTTCATGAAAATCCACAAGACAAGATTGACATCTAGCAACGTATCATGCCTACCCGGAAGATAAGAAATTTGGTAGAAATTACCAAAATATCCTGTAATTCAATCTTTTGATCTCCTATTATCCCGATTAAGTGATGGGTATGGAAAAATGTCAAACCCTAATACTTAATCATATCGAATCTCTGCTCGATCATGAGGACTTGCTGATGATTGATTAGAAGCCACTTCTAATCTCATCCCACTTTGCAAAGATTTCTTGAGTCACTCATCGAAGAGATTACATGGGATAACATATCCTCTTACCAGGACTGATCGATTCCTTGTTGGTCCACTCACATCCTTTGTACACCTTCTACCATACCCAGAACACCCCATACATGTTGCAACGCCATGAATGAGTATGAACCAAAGTATGGCTTAGTGTGCACAAGGAACCATGGTGACCTCAGGTTTGAAGATCACATGCACAACTTCTACTCTAGGACCTATCTTTTGACAAGGAGTAAGACTTCCATAAGATAGTCCCGGTATGGATCAATTCAGTGTATTCATAACCTAATAAACATCCTTATCCTTGTATTAATGTCTCTACACAAGTGGCTGTAAGACCAACCACCCTCATCAACGAGCATACATAAGATAAGCTAGTCATCCGGATTCATTGATCCCAGAATCAATGGTCTAATGACTAGGAACATTCCCGATTAGGGTTTATAGGAATTAGGTCTCACTGTTATTTTATCATAACCCTAATTCCATTGCCCTACTCTATGAAGTTCATGATAGTCAAAAAATATGACACAGCAGTATATGATGAATCAAATACCTTTATTATAAATGATGATGTCATACATGAGTTGGAAGTTTACAAAATGGCCCATACAATGATTGGCTCTTAGGGCATTTTTCTATTGACTTTATTGATACCGATAATTTTGCCTTTACCATTTTTATCAAATGTCACATTTCCACCATTCAGAGCCTCCAGAGATGTGAATTACTTTATATCTTCAGTCATGTATCTTGAGCAACCATTGTCAAGATACCACAATCTTTGTTTCTCTTTGGTTGCAAGACATGCCTGCAAAATAGATTAAGTTTCATTTTAGGTACCCAAGCAATCTTGAATCCTTTAGAGTTAGTATTAATGGTGGTTCCTTTTGGAACCCAAACCTTTCTAGAATTATTTAACTTTCTTGGGTCACACTAATATGCTTTATGCCCAAATTTTCTACAACTAAAACAAGATACATTAGATGATACAGGAACAAAAAGAATTTTGAAAAATTTTTGTTTCTTTTGTTGCTTGTAACCAAGTCCTGCTTTATCAAACACGGCTCTTTGATTGTTCAATATGTAATTTAACTTTTCAGAACTAAATGTAAATTTTTCAATAAAAGGTTTAACTTTGTCCAACTCTTATTTGAATTTCTTAATTTCTATCTCAAGGACTTTGTTTTTCGTTAAAAGCTCATTATTTGTAACAACAACCCTGGGTCTTTTCAAAACTTCTATTTCCATGGATAAAGCATTATTTTATTTTTCTAAAATATCAATCTTAGTTTTTAAATCATTATTTTCATTTGCAAGATTGGTATTTTCAAGAGAACATAAATTAGCATGCTTCTTCAACTTTTTATTCTTAATTTTCAGCAATTTGTATTCATGCATGAGTTCATCAAAAGCATCTTTATGTTCATCGAATGTAAAATCAAGTTCAAGTTCAGATTGTACCTCATCTTCTTGAGCCATGAGGCAAAGATTGGCTACTTCTGGTTGTTCTTCCTCTGAACTGGAGTCTTCACGATCACTCCATGTTGCTATCATTGCTTTCTTTTTAAACTTCTTCTTGAACTTCTTTAGGAGAGGACAATCAACCTTGAAGTGTCTAGGCTTCTTGCACTAGAAGCAAATTGGTTGATCCTTCTCTTTTTCTTTTTCTTTTTCTTTTTTCTTGCTAGGCTGAGGCTTCTTTTTGTAAGAAGATTTTTTCTTTCTTATAAATCTTTTGAGTTTTCTTACAATAAGTGCCTCTTCATCCTCATTTTCTCTTTCTTTAGATTCTTCACTTGAAGGTTCATCTGGTGTAGTGGATTTGAATATGATAGTCTTCTTCTTATCATCTGCATCCACTGCCTTTTGCTTCAAGTTCAACTCATAAGTCATGAGTGAACCAATAAGTTGCTCCAAAGGAAGAGTCTCAACATCTTTAGCTTCTTGTATTGCTGTCACTTTTGGATCCCAAGATGTTGGCAATGACCTGAGAATTTTATTTATAAGGTCAGCATTAGACATATTTTTTCAAGACTTCTCATACCATTTACAATATTAGTAAATATAGTATACATATCAGTAATAGATTTATTTGGTTCCATTCTAAACATTTCATATGTATGTACAAGCATATTCACTTTAGTATTTTTCACTTGATTGGTATCCTCATGAGTAACCTCAAGTATATCTTATATTTCCTTCATGGATGTACATATGGATATCCTATTAAATTCACTAGGATCCAATGCATAATAGAACAAGTTCATAGCCTTAGCATTAAGCTCATATTGCTTAATATCATTTTCATCCCAATTCTCTTCAAGTTTTGGAATGGAAATGCCATTAATTTCAACTGAAGAAATATGAGGACCTTTAACAACAACCTTCCACAAATTGTAATCAATAGAATGCATATAAATTCGCATACGATTTTTCCAATATATGTAATTTATGCCATTAAAATAAGGTGGTCTATTTGAGGCTTGACCCTCAACAATACTATAACCTAAAGGGGCTGCCATAGATCTTTAAATCAAGGTGGTTAGATCTAAAAGCTGAGTATGTGGCTCTGATACCACTAGTTGCCCAGCGAAGCAACCTAAGAGGGGGGGTGAATTGGGTTTTTAAAACTTATTGCAAATGTGTGCCAATTTAAAACAATGAAAGTGCTAGTGAGTTCAAGTGTTTGTATGCCTGATAATTAAGATGCAGCGAAAATAATAAGCAAATGCAAGAAGAGAGAACCAATCACAAACACACAAAGACTTATAGTGGTTTGGTGTACACCAAAGCATCTAATCACAACCATTTGGTTTTTACAAGGCTAACCAAAAATCTCTTGGTTTTGACAAGGCTCATCAAAAACCTCTTGATTTTCTGGGATAACCAAAAACCTAGTTAGTTTTCACAAGGCTCACCAACAACCTAAGTTAGTTTTTGAAACAAGGCTCACAAACAACCTAAGCACTAGTTTCAAACCACTTGAAACTAGGAATAACAATAAATTCAAGTTTAAAGTAAGAATAAAATAAGCTTTCAAAATAAAAGCAAATATCTCTTTGAAGCTCTTTGATTGTAGTTGAGAAGCTTATCCTCAAGTTGTTGAAGCCTTAATGATGCTTAAAGAATAGACTTGAATGCTTCTTGAATGCTCTTGAATACTTGAAGACTCAACTTTACTTAAAAGTAATTAATTCTCTTTAATTACTTATTAGTCTCTTCCCTCTTGAGTTTGGTCCACTTTAAATACCTTTCCAAGCCTTAAATGACCATTTTTTATCATTAGAGAGGTGAAAATAGTTGTTAGAGATAAAAAGGACCATTTCTGTGCTTCAAAAAATTAGCCGTTACTGTTCATCCAGACCTGCAAGTATCGATACTTCAGGTCATGAGTCGACACTTGAGTCAACACTTAAATTGACACTAGGTCAAAAATACTTTCTGAAGCTCTCTGGAATGCACTAGTGCATCGACACTTCTTCTGGTGAGTCAACACTTGAGTCGATACTTCTTCTTCATGAGTCAATACTTGAGGAAAGACTTGAATTCAGCATGTTCTATATCATTTTAGTCTCAGGCATTGAGTCGACACTTGAGTTTCATGAGTCACACTTCATGCATGCCATCTGAAACTTCTTCTGTGTATCAGCTCAAGCTTCTGTGAGCCGACACCTTGAGTCGATACTTCACTTCTATGAATCAACCTTGGCTAAAATTTTTTGAAACTCTGCTCTGCTGAAACTTCTTCAACTTCAAGATTTGAGTTCTTCAAGGTTATTCTTATGTATCAAGGTCCATTTAACTTGAAATTCTATCAATTTAACTCACTTATTTAACATGATAACAAGCTTTGAACTTTTAACACAAAACAGCTTTGATGAGTACCCCTGTTCTAGTCCATTTAACTTGAAATTTCATCAATTTAACTGGGTTCTTCAACAAGATAACAAGCTTTAAACTTTTAACACAAAACAGCTTTGATGAGTACCCTGTTCTGGTAAACACACTTTTAACACATAGTTAATACTCAAATATACTTAAGTGTTTTGTTATTCATCATAATCAAGACAGGAGTCAACAGACCAATTCTATGCTTCAAAAAACTATCTGTTACTATTTATCAAGACCTGCAAGTGTCGACACTTCAGGTTATGAGTCAACTTATGTATCGATACTTGAGTCGACACCAGATCAAAAATATTTTTTGAAGCTCTCTGAAGTGTTTTCATTTTAGACAAAATCTAGAAATCATCATGTTTTGTCTTCATTTTGGTCTTAGGCTTTGAGTCGACACTTGCTTACCATGAGTCAACTCATATGTCGATACTTGGTTTTCATGAGTCGACACTTCATACATACCGACTGAAACCCTTTCTGCATATTAGCTCAGGGTTCTGTGAGTCAACACTTGATCTTCATAAGTCGACACTTGCTTGAAACTTTGTTGAAACTTGTTGAAACTTTGCTTAAACTTTGCCAAATTCAAAATTTGATTGGTGCGGAAACCAGACTCAGAAGAAGACTTCAGAGCTCCATCTGGATCTCTGATTAACCTTGCCCGAAGAATTAGGATTTTTGGCTTGTAATAAGGGTTGACTTGATCAACTCAATTTTAGTTTGAGTCTGTATTACCTGCATTTTTATTTTGTTGAGTCATGTTGACTCAGTAGTGGACTAGGGCTTCAACCTGGGGTGTTACATTTTCTCCCAAGGCCAAGCAAGTGGGCGCCACACTCCCAGCCATACGCCTGAGTCCAGGGGGTGCCACATCTCCATCCAGTAGGCTTTGGTCCCCACACCATAGATAGCACTCCCCTCTTTCATGCACCAATTGAGGAGAAATCCACCAGGGGTCCACAAATCAAGGGGGCGGCCCAAGACTTTCCAGAAGAACCAAACTATGAAAGGGAAGAAATTCTCTTGGAGAGAAATTCAAGGAGGCGCCCATTACCTGCCAGAAATACTCAAAACAAAGTTAGAAGGAGCCATAACTTGGGGAGAAAGAAAAGGAGGTATCCAAAAAGGGTTGAGCCATGGAAGGAAGGAGATTTCTCTAGAAAAGCAAGGTTAGGAGGCGCCCTAATCATTCCAACTAAAGCCAGATATAAAAGGCAACAAATTTTCTCTTAGAGGGCAAGGTTAAGAGGTGCCCAAATACTTCCAGATAAGGCCAAGCATAGAAGGAAAAAAATATTTTCTTGGAGGTCAAGACAAGGAGGCGCCACCCACTTTCCTTTTTGAAGCTTCAATCAACTTTGGAAATAATTGGCCGGCCATATGAGTAGGGATTGATATCCTAATTTGAAGATCCCCTCCTTTAGTCCCACATGGGAAGATGTAAAACCCTACTCTCTTGTAATGGCCTATAAATTAAACCCCCATGTAAGTTTGAGATAAGATGAATGAAAGAAATTTTTCTTGAGCAAACTTGTGTTTTCTCTTGTCCGCACTTGCTTCCAGGTGTTGAGCTCCGTGAGGGAGTAAATCCGGGTTCCCCTGGAACCTTGAGGAGGTGAGAGATCTCCAAAACCCTAAACCCTAGGTTAGCCACTCAATTCCCAAACCCTAGCCGCCATCACCCTTCTCTTTCCACCAAGCCCTAGTCTTTTCTTCTTCTCACGGCCACCATCTCCAAGTCCAGGCCGACCACCAGCATCCAGCTCCAGTCCAGATACTGCGGATCTACAACAATTCTAAGAGGAAGTCAGATCGGCCTCCAGGAGAATTCGATTTCAGCAACTTCGGCTTTCAAGTTCTTCAACCTGGTAAGATCTTTTCTTGAGTTTCTGAATTCCTTCACTTGTTCCTCTTCTTTCCCAGATCTTGAGTCCAGGAGAAGCCGACCAAACCACGAAACCAGTATTGGAGGATCCATTGCGAAGATAGCCGACTCCGAGGATCCCACAATCTGCTCGAGAGAGTTCTTCCACCAAAATCCTGAGAAGATCACTGTCTAGTTAGTAAACCATCTCTTCTCTCTATTTCTGTTCTGTTGAAAGTTCAGAGCGAAACCCTAGGTCTGGGAGTTTCTCAACCCCCAGCGATCCGTTACTTCTGAACTACTCTGATAATTTAGTTTCTTCTAAACTGTGCTTTCAATCCTTACCTAGTTTCCTTCAACGTAGTTTAGCTTTACTTTGAGTCGAAGCCAATTTCTGAAATATAAAAAAAAAAAAAAAAAAAAAGAATTAATCTTAATTTTACTTCCGCATACGCTTCTTTGTTCTTTGTTCTGTATCATTTTTGGTATCAGAGCTTTTGTTCTGCATCATTTTTGGTATCAGAGCCCTGTCTAGGATTTCTGTTTGATTGCTTGTTTGAGTCTCTCTCTTTTTACTTTGTCTGCTCGAAGTAGACTCCCCAGGACGTCCGGTCCTAGGAACAAAGTGAGGTGCAAACCTCCTCTTCCCATTCCACGGGGTGTTCCTAGGGCGTGTAGGGGATCCGTTGGGTTATAACTTCGTAGCAGGAATTGTAAACGGGGAAGTGCTCTGTTTTCAGCCCGTAATTACCCTATTGCAGGAATTATTTCTCACTGTAGATAACTCTAAATTTGGTGATTTTTGTTTTTCTGAAACCAGTATAATTGAATCTATTTTTCATAATTTTCCTGTGATTTATTGGTTTCCGTAGGATTTCTGAGAATTAAATTACCGCAACTCTATTTTTGTGTTCTGCAATCCAATTATTTTTGAGTGTTCATCTCTTAATTCATCTTAAGGGCATTTGAGCATCCAAGATAAGGGAAGGAGTTGATAACCTCTCCTTAGTCCAAAACCACCACCCACTCAATCGAACCTAAGCCTTTAATCTAAAAATTGATTAGACCTAATTTGCCCTAGTGGGCTAGGGACATCAACAAGTCGGGTCAAGGCTAGTGTTGAGTCAGTTTGTCTGGTTACTCTGTGTGTGCTTTGTACTCAGTGTCTAGAACGGTGGTTCAGGGATTCCTTCCCGAAGGGCTTGTGTGCTGGTCCGCCTACCTGGCCAATCTCTGATTGGTGTCTAGGATTGGCATTCAGGGACCTAACACTCCCCTTACACCTGCCTGGCTGAGTCCTGAGTTACTACAGGCTAGCTTGCCACTCTGATTGGGCATCTAGTTTGGGCTCTAGGTCTAGTTAGCCCGTAGTCGTTCAGTTGAGTCTCATTTTGTATGTTTGCTTGCATCATCATGTATACCCGGAATGGAGTACCATACCAACTTGGTCAAACCCAACCTGATTTAGAGGCCATGGTTAGAGCTCTTACTGAAAGTATGAACAAATTGAGCCAGGATTTGACTGCTACTGTTACCCAGTGTAAAGAACAAGTCCATGAGAATTTTACCCAGCTTAGGGATCAAGTCCAAGTCCTTGAGAAAGGTAGACATCAAAATTGGATCCCTGATCCAAAATTTAATAGGCCCCAACCTCATCCATACCAGGAGCCTAGGAGGACCTTATACCGTGATCCCGAGCATAACCTTAGGAAGCCTAACCATGATATCTATAGTGTGGATCGTGTCTATGAGAGGTCCTTACAATATTCTAGACCAGTCACTCAACAACCCAAGTCTTCTAGATCAAACCATTTAGATCCACACCCATGCCCAAGTAAGGTCTCTACTAGCTTGAAACCCAGTGTGACCCAGGTTCCTATATCGCAAGAATGTTTGTTTTGTGGAGAAAGAGGCCATAAATCTAGTCAGTGCCCATGCATAGGACTGGCTTGTGCACAGCTAAGTGGTAAGAATCCTAAGGATGACATTAATGAGGGAGAACCCAAGCCTACCAATGAGGAAGAAAGGTTAGGTATGACAAGCCTAGAATCAGTTGACCCGATTACCACTGACCCGAAACCCATTGAAGATGGCATCGAGGAAGTATATGATGCTGGCTTGAGTCTAGTTGATGAATATGAGGGGGAAGAACTTAAAGAATGTGGCATCGATACTATTGGTTCCTTACCTGAGGAGACCTTGGAGAGCAACCAAGTGGTAGGACCTAGTTCAGAAATTCAAGAGATTTGTGAGAATCAGGTTCCTTTAGTCAAATACCCCCAGGAATGAATCATAGTGTTAGCCCGAGCTATCAGTTCGTACCCTCTAATGACAGTCATTCCCCAAGTACCAATTGAAGATCTTTGCACTGAACTGTTTAAGTTTGCCCACCCTATGGTAGATCCTCTCCTTAGGATGACTGAATCAAGCCTCTTACAATTGGACCTTGTCCCATGCCCAGCCACTAAGGTCTCTCCCGTAATCTCAGTTGAACATCCTTGTCTTGAGCGGATTGATTCTCCCAGTCCTGTAGAAGTCCTCCTTATGACCCCAGACCCCTTCCTTCGCATGACTGACCTACCCTTCTATAGAGTATACCTTTCCTCACCCATAGGTCAAATTTCAAGTCTTGAGGTCATCATCCATAGGCCCTTCCATGAATCATTCTTTAATCCATTTCTTGAGAAAGTGGATCATTGTTTGCTTAGAGAACAAACCTTAACTATTGCAATCACATGTCCTAGGCTACTCCCCGAACCATCTCTTGATCCATTCCTAGGAATAGCAAACTTTTCCTTTCGTAAGGATGACCAGTTGACACTCATAGATCACCATTCAAACCTTCAGGTCACCACCTTTAATCAGCAGGTAATTCAAGACTCCACCTCATATTTCCTCCCTTTCTCTAGGACTTCCAATGCTTCTTACACCATCCAAGTATACTTTGTCGAAGTCTTTAGAGTGAACCATGTGTCAGAACCTATTAGGTTTGCCACCTACTTCTGGAAGACCTTATGGCACCTACTAGGCACCCATGATAAGTTTTCATGCTCTTCATGCCATCCTCCGACCCAAGGTCAAACCTAGAGAGCCGTAGTTTGTTAGGTTTAGACCTAGGGTTCCTTTGAATAAAGTCCATTCTTTAGGAATGCATCGTCAGTCGAGTTTAGGACATTGTCTCAGATTTTGGTTTGATTGAGAGCACCAGGAATTGGGATTTGTATTTTGTCCAGGGCTGAAATTGCATTCAATGTTTCGATCAATAGGTCTATAGGCTAGAGTCCCTTTGAAATTGTTCATGGATACAAGCCTCACACACCACTTGATCTGATTTCACTATTAGCCCACACACACAAGTCTCTTGATGCACTTGCATAGCATGTAAAGGACTTGCATAAAGAAATTCATGCCAAAATAACTTTAAGTAATGAAACTTATAAGAAGTTGGCTGATTCTCAAAGGCGAGTCAAAACTTTTGTCGAGGGAGACTATGTAATGATTAGGTTAAGGCCTGAACGGTTTCCTCCTGGAACTGTTAGAAAGTTACATGCTAGAGGAGCTGGACCATTTAGAGTGGTAAAGAGAGTAGGATCCAATGCCTATGTGCTCGAATTGCCTCCAGAACTAGGCATTAGCTCCACTTTCAACATTACAGACCTATAGAGTATAGAGAGCCAGCTATGATTCCCAGTGAGCCTTTTGAGCATAGTCCTGCTCTTGAGAGTGAACCCAACCCTGTGTGTCCACCAACAAACTGGCCTGTGAGGAAAGAGAAGATTGAAAAGATCCTGGATGATCAGGTTATCTCTACTCGTAATCGAGGATACCAAAGATACCTGGTCTGCTGGCAAGGAAGGCCAGACTCTGATGACTCTTGGATCTCCCGAGAAGAATTACAAGAATTGGACCCAGACCTCTTGGAGAGATACCAGAGCCAACTTGATCCATACTCGACAGGGTCGAGTTCCTCCCACCCTGGGAGAATTGGTGCGGGCACCAGACTCAGAAGAAGACTTCAGAGCTCCATCTGGATCTCTGATTAACCTTGCCCGAAGAATTAGGGTTTTTGGCTTGTAATAAGGGTTGACTTGATCAACTCAATTTTAGTTTGAGTCTGTATTACCTGCATTTTTATTTTGTTGAGTCATGTTGACTCAGTAGTGGACTAGGGATTCAACCTGGGGTGTTACATTTTCTCCCAAGGCCAAGCAAGTGGGCACCACACTCCCAGCCATACGCCTGAGTCCAGGGGGCGCCACATCTCCATCCAGCAGGCTTTGGTCCCCACACCACAGATAGCACTCCCCTCTTTCATGCGCCAATTGAGGAGAAATCCACCAGGGGTCCACAAATCAAGGGGGCGGCCCAAGACTTTCTAGAAGAACCAAACTATAAAAGGGAAGAAATTCTCTTGGAGAGAAATTCAAGGAGGCGCCCATTACCTGCCAGAAATACTCAAAACAAAGTTAGAAGGAGCCATAACTTGGGGAGAAAGAAAAGGAGGTATCCAAAAAGGGTTGAGCCATGGAAGGAAGGAGATTTCTCTAGAAAAGCAAGGTTAGGAGGCGCCCTAATCATTCCAACTAAAGCCAGATATAAAAGGCAACAAATTTTCTCTTAGAGGGCAAGGTTAAGAGGTGCCCAAATACTTCCAGATAAGGCCAAGCATAGAAGGAAAAAAATATTTTCTTGGAGGTCAAGACAAGGAGGCGCCACCCACTTTCCTTTTTGAAGCTTCAATCAACTTTGGAAATAATTGGCTGGCCATATGAGTAGGGATTGATATCCTAATTTGAAGATCCCCTCCTTTAGTCCCACATGGGAAGATGTAAAACCCTACTCTCTTGTAATGGCCTATAAATTAAACCCCTATGTAAGTTTGAGATAAGATGAATGAAAGAAATTTTTCTTGAGCAAACTTGTGTTTTCTCTTGTCCGCACTTGCTTCCAGGTGTTGAGCTCTGTGAGGGAGTAAATCCGGGTTCCCCTGGAACCTTGAGGAGGTGAGAGATCTCCAAAACCCTAAACCCTAGGTTAGCCACTCAATTCCCAAACCCTAGCCGCCATCACCCTTCTCTTTCCACCAAGCCCTAGTCTTTTCCTCTTCTCACGGCCACCATCTCCAAGTCCAGGCCGACCACCAGCATCCAGCTCCAGTCCAGATACTGCGGATCTACAACAATTCTAAGAGGAAGTCATATCGGCCTCCAGGAGAATTCGATTTCAGCAACTTCGGCTTTCAAGTTCTTCAACCTGGTAAGATCTTTTCTTGAGTTTCTGAATTCCTTCACTTGTTCCTCTTCTTTCCCAGATCTTGAGTCCAGGAGAAGCCGACCAAACCACGAAACCAGTATTGGAGGATCCATTGCGAAGATAGCCGACTCCGAGGATCCCACAATCTGCTCGAGAGAGTTCTTCCACCAAAATCCTGAGAAGATCACTGTCTGGTTAGTAAACCATCTCTTCTCTCTATTTCTGTTCTATTGAAAGTTCAGAGCGAAACCCTAGGTCTGGGAGTTTCTCAACCCCTAGCGATCCGTTACTTCTGAACTACTCTGATAATTTAGTTTCTTCTAAACTATGCTTTCAATCCTTACCTAGTTTCCTTCAACATAGTTTAGCTTTACTTTGAGTCGAAGACAATTTCTGAAATATAAAAAAAAAAAAAAAAAAAAAAGAATTAATCTTAATTTTACTTCCGCATACGCTTCTTTGTTCTTTGTTCTGCATCATTTTTGGTATCAGAGCTTTTGTTCTGCATCATTGATACCTTCATGGTCATTCTTATATGCCAAAGTCTATATAACTTGAAATTTAATTAATTTAGGAGGTTTTTTCATTAGTTTGACAAGCATTTCAATTTTTCAACACATTATACCTTTGATGAGTACCTTAAACTGCTAAACATACTTATAATACACAATTAGTACTCAAATATATTTAAGTATTTTGTTATTCATCAAAATCAAGATAAGAGTCAACATAAACCCTAAAACCTAACACCAAACCCTAAAGCCTAAAGCCTAAATCCTAAACCCCAAACCTTAAACCCTAAACCCTTAAAACTAAACCCTAATCCACAATCTTTAAATCCTAAACCCTAAAACCCAAACCCTAAACCATAAGCCACAAACCTAAAGCCCCAACCCAAAACCCTAAGCCTAAAGTCCTAAACCCAAAGCCCCAAACACAAAACCCAATCTCAAACCCTAAACACTAAACCTAAACCCTTATTCCCTAAGCCCTAAAATCTTAAACCTAAACCGTAAAACTTAAGTCCTAAAACACTATAACCTAAAACCTAAAACCTAAAACCTAAAACCTGAAACCCTAATCCCTTAATCATAAACCCTAAATCCTAATAACCAAAACCCAACACTCTAAAACCTAAACCTGTAACCCAAAACTCTAAAATCCTAAACCCAAAACCCAAAATCCCAAAGCTCTTAAACCTTAAACCTTAAAACCCTAAACCATAAGACCCCAAACCCTAAAACAACAAATCCTACAAACCTAAAATCCAAAACCACTAAACCCTCAACCCCAAACCCTAAATCCTAAACCCCAAACCATAAAATCCTAAACAATAAATCCTAAACTCTAAAACTAAAACCCTAAATCCCAAACCATAAAACCTTAAACCCAAAACCATAAAACCTAAATCCTAAATCCTAAACCCTAAATGCAAAACCCTAAAACTGAAAATCCTAAACCCTAAAACCTAAGCCCTTAAATCCTCAACCCTAAAAACCTCAACTATAAGACCCAAAATCCTAAAACAATAAACCCTAAACCCTAAACCCAAAACCCTAATGGTCTAAACCCTAAACCCTAAACTCTAAATCCTAAACCCTAAACCTTAAACCCCAAACCCTAAACTACAAACCATTAAACCAAATCCGTAAAATCCTAAACCCTAAACCCTAAAACCTAAAACCCTGGAACCTAAATTCTAAATCCTAAAACCAAAAATCATAAACCCTACAACATAAAACTCTCTACACTAAACATAAAAAACTAAAACCTTAAGACCTAAGGCCATAAACTGCAAACCATAAACCACAAACCCTAAACTATAAAATTCTAAATCCTTAATCCAAAATTCTAAACCCTAAACCTTAAACCCTTTACTATAAACACTAAAGCATAAAAGCCAAACCCTAAATACTAAACCCTGAACCCTAGATAGCTAAACCCTAAACCCTTAAATCCTAAACCCTTTAACCCTAATGCCTAAACCCTAAACCAAAAACCTTAAACCTTGAGTTGTCAACCCTAAACCCTAAAACTATAAATTCTAAACCCTAAACCCTAAATCCAAATCCTTAAAACCTAACCCTGAACCCAAAAAAACTAAATCCTAAACCCTAAAACCCAAATCTAAAACACTAACAACAAACCAAAAACCCTAAACCATAAATCTCAAATCCCAAACCCTAAACCCTAAGCACTTAATCCCTAAACCATAAAACCTTAACACTAAACCCTAAACTTAAAACCTAAAACCTAGAACCCTAATCCCTAAAATCTAGAACTCAAAACACCAATCCCTAAACCCTAAACCCCAAATCCTAAACCCTAAACCATAGACCCTAAAACCCTGAACCATAAACCTTAAACCCTAAAACATTAATATCCTAAATCCCAAGCCCTAAAAGTTTAAACCCTAAACCCTAGAGCCTAAACACTAAACCCTAAACCTAAAATTCTAAATCCAAAATTCTAAATCCTAAACTGTTAAATCCTAAACCCAAAACACTAAAATCATAAACTCTAAACCCTAAACCCTAAACACAAAATCCAAAATCCTAAACTATAAATCTTTAAACCATAAACCCTGAACCCTAAACCCCAAACCATAAATCCCAAAACCCTAATTCCTAAATCCTAAACCCTAGACCTTGAACCCCTAACTCATAAAACTGTAAATCGTAAACCCTAAACCCTAAATCATAAACTCAAAACCCTAAACCTCGAACACAAAAAACCTAAATCCTAAATCCTAAAACTTAAATCCCAAACCTTGAACCCTAAACCGTAAATCCCAAACACAAATCTTAAACCCTAAACCAGGAACCCTAAACCCTAAACCCTTAATCCAAAACCTTAAAACCTTAATTCTAAATGCTAAAATTGAAAACCTAAAACCCTAAAATATAAAACCTAAAATCCTATTCCCTAAAACCTAAAACCCAAAATCTTAATCCCTGAACCGTAAACGTTAAACCATAAACTCTAAATCTTAAACCCTAAACCCTAAACCCTGAATCCTAAAAACCTAAACTGTAACCCTAAAACCAAAATCCCGAACTGTTATCCTTAAACCAAAAACCCTAAATCCCAAATGTTAAACCCTAAACCATTAACCCTTAATCCCCAAACCCTAAAACCTTAAGCCTAAACCCTAAAATCTAAAATAAAAACCCTACACTCCCTAGAACCTAGAACCCAAATCCCTAAACCATAAACCATAAACCATAAACCCTAAACCCTAAAATTCTAAATCCAAAACCATAAACCCTAAATCCTAAAACATTGAAATCCTAAACCCTAAACATTAAAACCCTAAACCCTAAACCCTAGTGCCTAAACTCAAAACCTTAAACATAATGCACTGAATCCTAATGACTAAACACTAAACTACTAAGCCTTAAACACCAAAACCCTATAAACCCTAAACCATATATCCTAAACCCTAAACCATAGACCCTAAAACCCAAAACCATAAAACACTAGAATCCTAAACCCTAAACCCTAAAACCCTAAATACTAAACAATAAACCATAAAACCTAAAACACTAATATCTTAAACATTAAAGTCTAAAACCCTAAACCCTAGGGCCTAAACTCAAAACCCTAAACCTAAAATCCTAAATCCTAAAGTCTAAAGGATAAAATGCTTAACCCTAAACCCTAAATACTAAAATCCTAAAACCAAAACCCATTAGCCAAAACCCAAAACCCTAAGGCCTAAACCCTAATTCCAAAACTCAATCCCAAAACCTTAAAGCCTAAACCCATAACCCTAAACCCTAATCTCTAAATCCTAAACCCTAAAACTCAAAACCCCAAATCCCAAACCCTAAACACTTGAACTTAAACCCTTAAACCCCTACCAAAAATCCTAAGTCCAAAGTCCTAAACAACAAGCCCCAAACACTAAACCCTAAATCTCAAACCCTAAATCCAAAACTCTAAAATCCTAAACCATAAACTCCAAACCCTAAAACCCAAATCCCAAACCTTAAACCCTAATCTCCAAACCCCAAAACCCTAAATCCTAAATCCCAAATCCAAAACCCTAACCCTAAACCCTAAACCCCTAAATCCTAAACCCAAAGCCCAAAAATCCTAAATTCTAAACCCTAAATCTTAAACCATAAATCCTAAACCCTAAACATTAAAACCCTAAACCTAAACCCTAAACCCCTAAACCCTAAGCCTAAACCCTAAACCCCTAAACCCTTAAGCCCTAAACCCAAAACCCTAAACCTTATACCCTAAAAACCTAAACCCTAAACTCCAAAACCTAATCCAAAACCCTAAACCCTGAACTATATACCACAATGAATTATACAGTAACTAGAGCCTAGGTTCTTGAATGTTGTTTTGTCATCATTCGACCTATCTAGACATTGGGCACCATTGCTATATAGTCGCATCAATTAGTTCAAAAAATTATTCTTGAGCTACTTGCTTAGGGTTCAAACCTACAAGATCACACAATAGAAGTTTTTGATTGATCATGATAGCTAATCAATGATTAAGAATCATTTAATGGCAAAATGATAAATATGATCAACAATTTGCCTCATATAAAAGTTATAAATAAGTCATTAATTAATTATTAATTAATATTAGAAGGATTAATTAGTAATTGGATGGCTAATTGGGTCAATTTATTGTGTGAAAAGATTTAATCCAATTTATTTGAATTTGGTTCAATTAGATTTCACTCGATTAAGTCATTCAATGACCCAATCATTAAAGAATTTTAAACTTAATTTAATTTAGATTTAAACTTAATTAATTATTTAATTAATTAAGTTTAATTGGAGATTAATTAGATTAGGTACAATCTATTTAAAGTTATTAAACTAAATTAAATTAAAATTAGAATTAAGTTTGACCAAGTCAAACCTAGAAATCTAGTTTTTTTTTCTTGTGCCACTTTGTTCTCCATATAAGAACAAATCTTTGCATAAAGAATATCAATGCCAAAATATGATTATCACCCTCCCTATTATCCATTCTAATTATGATTAAGTCAAAATAATTTTTAAAATGAGTTTTAATATTATTTTATGTCTAGTTTGATCGAGTCAAAATTGGATAATGCACCCCCATGTTCTCCATGAGTTTTCTGATCTTTTTGTATATTTTTCTCTATAAAATTTTTTTTCGATGCCTTCTCTTAGTTCCTTTTGGATTAGGATATATTTAAATAAATCTTAAAATTTATTTGAATTTAAATTGGATGGATTTTGAATGAGCAAAACTCCTAGTCTAAATAGAACTTCTAAACCTATCTAAATATCTTATCCTAATCCCCATGCCACTATTTTTATTGGATTTTTCTTGGTTTGAATGAGAATAAGAGAAGGATTTTTGTAGGTTTTCAAATGAGAAACACTATAAAAAATTAGGAGTGGGGCGTGAAAACTAGTTGAGCATCGGAGTTCCTTCTTGGCACTGGGGAGAAGAAAGAAAGAAAAGAAGAAAAATAAAATAGAAAAAAAATGGTTTGGGGTTTTTTCTTCCTTGACCAGATTCTCCTCTTCCTCCATCTTCTCATCTTCTTCAAGGAATTGAAAAAAAAAAATAAAGATTTTCATATCAGCCATCCATAGCCTTCATATAGAACTAGCACTCTAGAGAAGGTGATTTCTCAGGACTTTATGTAGACTTTTTATAGAGGCTGGACCCCCTGTGTGGCTATGAGGTGATATCCAGACCTTCTACGATGCTCCATCAGGAGCAGTGTTCATCGACCTACTATGAGATACGGGATTTAATCCTATTTATGGTTGTAGACTAGATCTACAGCATGCATCAGTTAGATCGATGGCTGATTTTATTTTCAATATCTATAATCTTTCCATATCTAATCATGATCCTATATGGTGTGGACACCAGAAATCGAAAGAAACTTCACTCCAACAAGGTTAGCCTTATCCCAATTTGGATCGAAGATAATTAGGTTACCTTGTATTCTTTAGTTCAAAAATGTTTTATTTTCAAGAGCCATTTCCTTTTCAAGAGTCCTGTAAATGTTTTATATTCAAGAGCTATTTTCTTTTCAAGAGTCCTGTAATTAATCAAGAGTGTTTATTAAGTCCTGTAATTACTTTTAAAAAAAAAAAAATTTCATTTCCTGTAAGTCCGTTTCAAGTTTTAAAGTTTAGGTCAGTCAAGTCAGTTCAGTTGAGTTAAGTCTATTTCAATTAATCAAGTCTTAAAGCAATGAAAGCCAGCAACAAGACTCAAATTCTGGACCCCAGAATTTGACCACATGAAGAAAAGAAGACACATCAACCAAGCAAGAGAAAAGGACCATCAACTAGGACCACTTGGCACCACATGTCATTCCTTATCCAAGTAGAAGACCATCTCATCATTAGGCGCCACCTCACTAGCCACCTCATCACTCTTTGGCGCCAACAAGGAAGATTCAAATTCAAGGAGGTTGGCCACACCCCTCCAAGTCCTCCACCAAATCCTCCAACCCCCCCCATCCCTCCAAACTCTCCACCAAATCCTCCAACCCCCCTTGTAATCCTCCTCAATTTGGGGAGTTTTTAAATTTCAAAAGCAATCTTTGTGAGGCTATTAAAGGCCTTGGACGCCCATTGTAAAGGGGATTGATTTTGGGAATGAATGAAAATTGAAGTTGAATTTTTGGAAGTAGAAGTTGTCTTGTGTTTTTTTTTCCTTATGTGAAAGTTTCCCATCCTCTTCCTCCACGACAAAGCCATTCTTTTCCCCTGGCAAAGCATCTTCCAAGCTCACGTGAAGGCATTGGAGTCAGCCAGATCTTCTCAAATTTCTATTCTTAGTTCATAAATTCTCCCATCCCTTCTATATGTTCTTATCCTTCTTCCTTAACTTTGATCTTCATTGCAGGGTCCTTCGAAGTCTTTGAGTTGTGAACCGGGTTCACCTTGACAAAGAACCAACAAGCTAAAGCCCCAAGTCCAGGGTTCTGATCTCTGTTATCCAGGTTCTTCAGTTCTGAGCGTTGGTAGTTTCAATGTATGAATCAAAAGAAGGTTGGAAAGCTCATCAAGGTAAGTCCACAATCATTAGCCCTTATTGTCTAGATCTTCTTCCTTCTTAGTTTAGGATTGTGTCTAATCAAGTAAAAATCCCATTTCTTATAATCCTTAAGTCTTATTATGATGAGTACAATGCTAGTGTAATTAGGTTTCATTATTCTACAAACCATATTCAAAACATTAATCATATGCTTGCCGTATCAAATTGGTATCAGAGCATGGTTGCATTAGGGTAGAATAGTTCTCTTTAAATCCAAGCAAGATCTAAAATTCACGTCTCCTGAGCTGGTGTACTCCAGTACACTATCACGACCCATGGGAATAATGAGCCCCTGGCCGAACGTGAATTTTTTAGATTGAAGTTTGGGTAAGCCATTGCACTTGTTTGATTAGGTTCTGTTTTCTGAAAATTTGCATCTGTTTACTGTAATCTGTCTACAGCTCCAAAGGCAAGTCACTAATTTTTTGTTGAAATATTTTTTTTCTTGTTCCTTCTTAAATCAGTTATCACCATATTAAATCTCATCATCAGAAAAAAAATATAAAAAAAATGAAAATTTCTGCAGTTCAACACTATCATTAGGGTTCTGTTCTGTCCTTTTTATTTATCTTCATTTGTAGGATCTGGTTAGAGTAGTACAGATTTTAGTTTTAAAATTCCTTTCATCTACATTGAAAAATATAAGTTAGGAATCCTCTGTGAGTTTTTCAGAATTTTTCGACATTTTTTTCATCACGTTATCCACACCACTTTCAAACTGCAACACACTTCTGCAGCACCTTTGCATTTCATTCATCTCATGAGAAATCAAATTAAGGGCATCAATTTGACATAGGGTCAGGGTTTCATCACCTGTCCCTAGCCCAAAAATCACCACCGAGTATATCGATCCTAGCCCGTTAATTAAAATTGAGTAGAACATTAATTGCCCTAGTGGGTTAGGGACACCAACAAGTTGGGTTCAGGTTTGGGTCAAGTTAACTGTGTAAGCTAATTAGTGTGTGCTTACTGGCTTGGTGTCTAGGATTGGTGCATCAGGGCTTGTGATTTAGTCTGCCTACCTGGCCAATCTCATATTGGTGTCTAAGGTTTGGCAATCAGGGACGTTCACTCCCCTCCACCTACCTGCTATGTCCCATAAGTTCTACTAGCTAGTTGGTTCACTTAATTAGACCTCTAATTTGTACTCTAGGTCTAGGAAACCTTAGCTCGAGCTTGAGTCTACTTGCATGCATGAAAACTAGATCAAGGGCCTCATATTCACCAGTCCAGACCCAGTCCAGTGTAGCCATGGACCCGAATCTTGAAACCATGCTGAAAGGCCTAAATGATCTAATGGCCCAATTGAACCAAATTCTGGCTAAACAATTTCCCTTAGACCAACCAACTCCTACTATCCCATTAGCTCATATGAATGATAGGAGTAAGAACCCTGAAGTACAAGTTGAGTTCATTAATACCTAAGACTTAGGGTATCCTCAAACTGAAGGGCTAGGGAAGGAAGAAGGCAAATCTAAACCTAGTAAATATGTGTATGAGACTAACATAAGTTTAATAGATGAATATGAAGGGGAAGACTGTGAAGAGAACAACTTTAGTACCTTACCTGAGGAAACCTTTGGTAAAGAAAAGATTATTGAGCCTAGTCCTGAAACATCAAAACAACCAAAATTTAGTGAGGACTTGGTTCTCGTAAGACAATGCCCTCAGGAAGAACCCAATACTTTAGCTTCGACACAAGAACTCCTTCAGGTACCTGAGAAGAACCCAATCATTATTTTAGAAGACTTTCCTGATGACCTTCAACTACCTAGAAGCATCCCGCCTGTAGATCAAAATTCTAATCTTAAGGTCATCACAAGTAACCAAGGTCTGTTTCAAGATTCTCCTAAATTATCCCAAGTCTCGGATTCCTATCATAATTTTAGAGCCATTAAGTTTCATTTTGATGAGATTACTAGGATGCATGAGCTTTTAAGTCCTATTCCTTTTGCTACCTACTTTTGGAAAACCTTATGGCATTTGCTAAGAACCCATGGTAAATTCTCATGTGCATGCCAGACCAGGGTCAAACCTAGAGAGTCATTAATCTGTTAGGTTTAGGCCCTAGAGAGTCCAATAAAATTCCTCTCAATAAGGATGCCTAGTTCAGTCTGCATTTTGTAAGTGCTTGTGTAAGTTTCTGAGTCTGCTGAGTCTTTTGCACAGCATGTCATAAATCTGCATAAAGAAATCAGTAATAAGATCAACCTGAGTAATGAAACTTATAAACACTTAGATGACTCACATAAGAGGGCTAAAGAATTCTGTGAAGGGGATTATGCGATGATTAGGCTCAACCCTGAATGGTTCTCCTCTGGAACCATAAAGAAGCTGCATGCCCGCGGAGCGGGACCTTTCAAGATCTTAAAGAAAATAGGGCCTAATGCATATGTTTTGGAACTTCCACCTGATATGGGTATCAGTAAAACCTTTAATGTTTCAGACCTAGTAGAATACAAAGAACCAGTACTAATACCTAGTGAGCCTTTTGGGCCAGAAACTTTCATTGAGAGTGAACATATTTCCGAGTGTCCACCACCAACCCTACCTGAGCGGAGAGAGAGGATTGAGAGAATCCTGGATGACAAGACCATTACTACCAGGAATAAGGAGTATCAGCGATACCTGGTTCAATGGCAGGGTCGACCTGAGTCCGACAACTCTTGGATTACTCAAGAGGACCTGCAAAGACTTAACCCAGACTTATTCGAGCATTACTAGGGCAAAACTGAACCATACTTGACTGGGTCGAGTTCTGCCCACCCCAGGGGAATTGGTGTGGACACCAGAAATAGAAAGAAACTTCACTCCAATAAGGTTAGCCTTATCCCAATTTGGATCGAAGATAATTAGGTTACCTTATATTCTTTAGTTCAAAATATTTTATTTTCAAGAGCCATTTCCTTTTCAAGAGTCCTGTAATTAATCAAGAGTGTTTATTGAGTCCTGTAATTACTTTTTTAAAAAAAAAAAAAATTCATTTCCTGTAAGTCCGTTTCAAGTTTTAAAGTTTAGGTCAGTCAAGTCAGTTCAGTTGAGTAAAGTCTATTTCAGTTAATCAAGTCTTAAAGCAATGAAAGCCAGCAACAAGACTCAAATTTTGGACCCCAGAATTTGACCACATGAAGAAGAGAAGACACATCAACCAAGCAAGAGAAAAGGACCATCACTAGGACCACTTGGCGCCACATGTCATTCCTTATCCAAGTAGAAGATCATCTCATCATCAGGCGCCACCTCACTAGCCACCTCATCACTCTTTGGCGCCAACAAGGAAGATTCAAATTCAAGGAGGTTGGCCACGCCCTTCCAAGTCCACCAAATCCTCCAACCCCCCCCATCCCTCCAAACTCTCCACCAAATCCTCTAACCCCCCCTTGTAATCCTCCTCAATTTGGGGAGTTTTTAAATTTCAAAAGCTAGCTTTGTGAGGCTATTAAAGGCCTTGGACGCCCATTGTAAAGGGGATTGATTTTGGGAATCAATGAAAATTGAAGTTGAATTTTTGGAAGTAGAAGTTGTCTTGTATTTTTTTTTTCCTTATGTGAAAGTTTCCCATCCTCTTCCTCCACACCAAAACCATTCTTTTCCCCTAGCAAAGCATCTTCCAAGCTCACGTGAAAGCATTGGAGTCAGCCAGATCTTCTCAAATTTCTGTTCTTAGTTCATAAATTCTCCTATCCCTTCTATATGTTCTTATCCTTCTTCCTTAACTTTGATCTTCATTGCAGGGTCCCTCGAAGTCTTTGAGTTATGAACCGGGTTCACCTTGACAAAGAACCAACAAGCTGAAGCCCCAAGTCCAGGGTTCTGATCTCTGTTATCCAGGTTCTTCAGTTCTGAGCGTTGGTAGTTTCAAGGTATGAATCAAAAGAAGGTTGGAAAGCTCATCAAGGTAAGTCCACAATCATTAGCCCCTACTGTCTAGATCTTCTTCCTTCTTAGTTTTGGATTGTGTCTAATCAAGTAAAAATCCCATTTCTTATAATCCTTAAGTCTTATTATGATGAGTATAATGCTAGTGTAATTAGGTTTCATTGCTCTACAAACCATATTCAAAATATTAATCATATGCTTGCCGCATCACTATAGGATAAGTTTTTAGAATTATTCTAATGCATGATTTAAAGATTGAAATTTTTTTTAATCTTATTTGCTTTCACTAATTTTTTTAAAAGAAATTCATGCACGAAACCCTATCCTAGTTTTTTGATAGTGGTATCGAGCATCATGTTCTTGACATGATTTGATTAGATGTAGATCAAAATATTAATCCAAGTAACTATTTTGAATTGAGTTGATCACCATGGTTATTTAGTCATAGGAGAAAAGTAGGGTTTAAAGGCCCTCTCTTCCCATTCAATGGGATCTCTTATGGCATGTAGGAGTGCCACTTGGGATTATATCCCATGAATAAGTGAGGTAAAATGATAATTTTATTAAAATTATTTTGATAATTTAAATCTAATAATCTTGATTATTTTACTGTTATTAATATAAAATCAAGTTAATTTTAGGTTTTATGTTTATAATATAAATTGTAAACTTAATTTTAGCAATTGCACTAAACGTGTAGTCTAGATCTAAAATTATTTTATCGGTATATGATGCATATAAAAATATTTAGATTTTATTTTAGAAAAATAAATCATGATTAATTACTTGAAATAAGAGTTGATTGGATCTATAATTATGAATTAAAAATCAAAAGTTAATTCATAAAACTTGGATTTTGGGTTAGGTCGAATCAGGTTAAATTGCTGGGCTAGACCGGGATTAGAATTTGATTAATATGGACTTTAAAAAATTTAATTTAAACTAACCAAAAGTTGATTAGGTTCAGGTCAAAAAGTCTCTAAATCAATTTTATAGTGATGTGATAGGTTGATCAAGTCAATATTATAAAATAGACCAGATTCTAGATTAATGGTTAGACCGAAGTCCTTGGCTAGTCTAATCAAAATCGATGAACCAATTGGGGTCTAAGGTAAGTTTGGCATTTGATCATGGTCATTAATTAGGGCTACCACTTACCTGGACAACTCAGTTAGTGTCTAAGAAAAGAAGATAATGGCATAACCCTCCAATCAATATCTTTACCTGGCCAATTTGGTCAATCAGATTTTGATCAGATAGCTCATCGATTCCATGCTAGTAAGGAAGATCCGTTTAATTGTTCTAGAAGCCCTTGGACTAATATGATTCGACCGTCATCACTTAATGAAATCAGTGGAAGGATTGTTGTTTAGTTTATGTCATCATGTCTTTTGTCTAAATTAATCTTTTAAAATTATTAGGTCCCTTAAGTAACAAATGATGGACATAATTGAGTCATAGCCTCCTATTAAGAGAGTGATAATTAGTCCAATAGTTAAGTATATCATTGGAGGTCCAAAGACCTGGCGCTCATCTGGATAAATCCTAAACTGAAAATCATAAACCCTACAACCTAAAACTCTATGCACTAAACACAAAAAACTAAAACCTCGTAAACTACAAACCATAAACCACAAACCCTAAACTATAAAATCATAAACCCTTAATCCTATATTCTAAACCATAAACCCTAAACCCTATACTGTAAACACTAAAGCATAAAAGCTAAACCCTAAATACAAAATCTTGAACCCTAGATAGCTAAACCCTAAACCCTAAACCCTTAAAACCTAAACCTTTTAACCCGAATACATAAAACCTAAACCCTAAACCTTGAGTTGTCAACCCTAAACCCTAGACCCTAAATCCTAAAACTGTAAATCCTAAACCCTAAACCCTAAATCCAAATCCTTAAAACCTAAAACATAAACCAAAAAAAAACTAAATCCTAAACCCTAAAACCAAAATCCAAAACACTAACAACAAACCAAAAACCCTAAACCACAAATCTTAAATCCCAAACCCTAAACCCTAAAAACTTAATCCCCAATCCCTAAAACCTTAACACAAAACCCTAAACCTAAAACCTAAAACCTAAAACCTGAAATCCTAATCCCTAAAATCTTAAACTCAAAACACCAATCCCTAAACCTTAAACCCCAAATGCTAAACCCTAAATCCTAAACCCTAAACCATAGACCCTAAAACCCTAAACCATAAACCTTAAACCCTAAAAAACTAATATCCTAAATCCCAAACCCTAAAAGCCTAAACCCTAAAACCTAGAGCCTAAACACCAAATCCTAAACCTAAAATTCTAAATCCAAAACTCTAAACTTTAAACTGTTATTGTTAAATCCTAAACCCCAAACACTAAAATTATAAACTCTAAACCCTAAACCCTAAATATTAAATCCTAAATCCTAAACCCTAAATCCTTAAACCATAAACCCTGAACCCTAAACCCCAAACCATAAATCCCAAAACCCTAAAGCCTAAACCTTAATTCCTAAATCCTAAACCCTAGAACCTAAACCTTAAATCATAAAACTGTAAATCATAAACCCTAAACCAAAAACCCTAAACCCTAAATCGTAAACTCTAAATCCTAAACCTCGAACCCAAAAAACCTAAATCCTAAAACTTAAATCCCAAACCCTAAAACCGTAAACAATAAATCCTAAACCCTAAATCCTAAAGCATAAAACCCAAAACCCGAAATCCTAAACCTTAAAATACTAAACCCAAAATGATAAAACCTAAAACCAAAAACCCAAGACCTTTAAACCCTAAAGCTCTAAAATAATAAACCCAAAACCCTAAACCCTAAAGCCCTAAACCCTAAACACTAAATCCTAAACCCTAAACCTTAAACCCCAAACCCTAACTACAAACCATTAAACCAAATCCTGAAAACCCTAAAGCATATTCCCTAAACCCTAAACCCTAAAACCTAAAATCCTACATCCTAAATTCTAAACCATAAAATCGAAAATCTTAAACCTTATAACCTAAAACCTTAAGTCCTAAACACAAAAAACTAAAACCTCAAGCCCAAGAGCCCTAAACCATAAATCCTAATCCACAAACCCTAAACCATTAATCCTAAAACCTAAAACCCAAAACATTAATCCTTGAAACATAAACCCCAAATCCTAAACCCTAAATCTTGTGTCCTAAACCATAGACCTAAAATCCTAAACCATCAACCATAAATCCTAAAACACTAATATCCTAATTCCTAAACCCTAAAACCTAGAGCCCAAACTCCAAAACCTAAACCTAAAATTCTAAATCCTAATGACTAAACACTAAATTGCTCAATCCCAAACCCTAAATCCTAAACCCCAAATCTTAAACCCTAAACCATGAACCCTAAACTCTAAACCCTTAATCCCTAAGCCATAGAACCTTAAACCTAAACCCTAAAACCTAAACACCAAACCATAAACCCCAAACCTTAAACCCTAAACCCTTAAAACTAAATCCTAAACCCTAAAACCCTAAACCCTAAAACCCAAACCCTAATTTGCAAGCCACAAACCTAAAGCCACAACCCAAAACCCTAAGCCCAAAGTCCTAAACCCCAAGCCCCAAACACAAAACCCTAAATCTCAAACCCTAAACCCTTATTCCCCAAGCCCTAAAATCTTAAACCTAAATGGTAAAACTTAAGTCCAAGAACCTTACAACCTAAAACCGAATCCCTAAAACCTAAAACCCAAAACCCTAATCCCTTAATCATAAACACTAAATCCTAAATACTACAACCCAACACTCTAAAACCTAAACCCTAAAATCCTAAACATGTAACCCCAAACTCTAAAATCCTAAACCCAAAACCTAAAATCCCAAAGCTCTTAAACCTTAAACCTTAAAATCCTAAACCATAACACCCAAAACCCTAAAACAACAAATCTTATAAACCTAAAATCCTAAAGCACTAAACCCTCAACCCCGAATGCTAAATCCTAAACCCCAAACCCCAATCCCTAAAATCCTAAACAACAAATCCTAAACTCTAAAACCAAAACCCTAAATCCCAAACCATAAAACCCTAAACACAAAACCATAAAACCTAAATCCTAAAATCCTAAACCCTAAATGGGAAAACCTAAAACTGAAAATCCTAAACCCTAAGCCCTTAAATCCTCAGCCCTAAAAATGTCAACCATAAGACCAAAAATCCTAAAACAAAAAACAAAAAACCCAAAACCCTAAAGGTCTAAACCCTAAATCCTAAACCCTAAACCTTAAACCCGAAACCCTAAACTACAAACCATTAAACCAAATCCCTAAAATCCTAAACCCTAAACCCTAAACCCCAAAACCTAAAACACTGATACCTAAATTTTAAATCCTAAAACCAAAAATCATAAATCGTACAACCTAAAACTCTATGCACTAAACACAAAAAACTAAAACATCAAGACCTAAAGCCATAAACTGCAAACCATAAAGCACAAACCCTAAACCATAAAATCCTAAACCCTTAACCCAAAATTCTAAACCCTAAACCCTAAATCCTTTACTTTTAACACTAAAGCATAAAAGCCAAACACTAAATACTAAACCCTGAACCCTAGATAGCTAAACCCTAAACCCTTAAATCCCAAACCCTTTAACCCTAATGCCTAAACCCTAAACCATAAACCCTAAACCTTGAGTTGTCAACCTAAACCCTAAAATTGTAAATCCTAAACCCTAAAACCAAAATCCAAAACACTAACAACAAACCAAAAACCCTAAACCATAAATCTTAAATCCCAAACCCTAAACCCTAAATACTTAATCCCTAAACCCAAAAACCTTAACACCAAACCTTAAACATAAAACCTAAAACCTGAAACCCTGATCCCTAAAATCTAGAAGTCAAAACACCAATCCCTAAACCCTAAACCCCAAATCCTAAACCCTAAATCCTAAACACTAAACCATAGACCCTAAAACCCTAAACCATAAACCTTAAACCCTCAAACATTAATATCCTAAATCCCAAACCCTAAAAGCCTAAACCCTAAACCCTAGAGCCTAAACACCAAACCCTAAACCTAAAATTCTAAATCCAAAACTCTAAATCCTAAATTGTTAAATCCTAAACCCCAAACACTAAAATCATAAACTCTAAATCCTAAACCCAAACACTAAATCCAAAATCTTAAACCCTAAATCCTTAAACCATAAACCTTGAACCCTAAACCCTAAACCCCAAACCATAAATCCCAAAACCCTAATTCCTAAATCCTAAACCCTAGACCCTAAACCCTAACCCAAAAAACTATAAATCATAAACCCTAAATCATAAATCATAAACTCTAAACCCTAAATCTTGAACCCAAAAATCCTAAATCCTAAATCCCAAACCCTGAACCCTAAACTGTTAATCCTAATCCCCAAATCTTAAACCCAAAACCACAAACCTAAAACCCAAAACCCCTAATCCAAAACCCTAAAAACTTAATTCTAAATGCTAAAATTGAAAACCTAAAACCCTAAAATATAAAACCTAAAACCCTAATCCCTAAAAACTAAAATCCAAAATCTTAATCCCTAAATAGTAAACCCTAGACCGTAAATCCTAAATCCTAAAACCTAAACCTTAAACCATGAACCCTAAAAACCTAAACTGTAACTCTAAAACCAAAACCCCTAACCATTATCCTTAAACCACAAACCCTAAACCCCAAATATTAAACCCTAAACCATTAACCCTTAATCCCCAAACCCTAAAACTTTAAGCCTAAACCCTAAAATCTAAAACCAAAAACCCTACAATCCCTAAAACCTAGAACCCAAATCCCTAAACCATAAACCATAAACCATAAACCATAAACCATAAACCCTAAACCCTAAAATCCTAAATCCAAAACCATAAACCACAAATCCTAAAACATTGAAATCCTAAACCCTAAAACCTAAACCTTGGAGCCTAAACTCAAAACCTTAAACATAATGCACTAAATCCAAAAGCCTAAACACTAAACTTCAAAACCTTAAACACCAAAACCCTATAAACCCTAAACCCTATATCCAAAATCCTAAACCATAGACCCTAAAACCCAAAACCATAAAACACTAGAATCCTAAACCCTAAACCCTAAAACCATAAATACTAAACAATAAACCATAAACCCTAAAACACTGATATCTTAAACACTAAAATGTAAAACCCTAAACCCTAGAACATAAACTCAAAACCCTAAACCTAAAATCCTAAATCCTAAAGTCTAAACGATAAATTGCTAAAACCCTAAACCCTAAATACTAAAATCCTAAAACCAAAACACAGAAGCCAAAACCCAAAACCTTAAGGCCTAAACCTTAATTCCAAAACTCCAAACCCAAAACCCTAAAGCCTAAACCCATAACCCTAAACCCTAAACCCTAATCCCTAAATCCTAAACCCTAATACTCAAAACCTCAAATCCCAAACCATGAACCCTTGAACTTAAACCCTTAAACCCCTACCAAAAATCCTAAGTCCAAAGTCCTAAACCACAAGCCCCAAACACTAAATCCCAAATCTCAAACCCTAAATCCAAAACTCTAAAATCATAAACCCTAAACTCCAAACCCTAAAACCCAAATCCCAAACCTTAAACCCTAATCTACAAACCCCAAAATCCTAAATCCCAAATCCAAAACCCTAAACCCAAAATCCAAAAATCTTAAACTCTAAACCCTAAATTCTAACCTTTAAACCCTAAATCTTAAACCATAAAATTCTAAACCCTAAACATTAAAATCCTAAATCTTGAACCCCAAACCCTAAACCCCTAAACCCTTAAGCCCTAAACCCAAAACCCTAAATCCTATACCCTAAAAACCTAAACCCTAAACCCCAAAACCTAAACCAAAATCCTAAACCCCGAACTATATACCATAATGAATTATTTGATAACTATAACCTGAGTTCTTGAATGTTGTTCTGCCATCATTCGATCTATCTGGACGTCAGGCACCATTGCTAGATAGTCGCATCAATTAGTTCAAAAAATTATTCCTGAGCTACTGGCTTAGGGTTCAAACCTACAAGGTCACACAATAGAAGTTTTTTATTGATCATGATACATGATTGATGATTAAGAATCATTCAATGGCAAAATTATAAATATGATCAACAATTTACCTTATATAAAAGTTATAAATATATCATTAATTAATTATTAATTAATATTAGAAGGATTAATTAATAATAGGATTGCTAATTAAGTTAATTTATTGTGTGAAAATACTTGATCCAGTTTATTTGAATTTGCTCAATTAGATTTCACTCGATTAGGTCATTCAATGATCCAATCATTAAAAAAATTTAATCTAAATTTAATTTATATTTAAACTTAATTAATTCTTTAATTAATTAAGTTTAATTGGAGCATAATTAGATAAGATTCAAGATATTTAAAGTTATTAAACTAAATTAAATTAAAATTAGAATTAAGTTTGTCCAAGTCAAACCTAAAAACCTAGTTTTTTTCTTGTGCCACTTTGTTCTTCATATAAGAACAATTTTTTGCATAAAGAATCTCAATGCCAAAATATGATTATCACCCTCCCTATTATCCATTATAATTAGGATTAAGTCAAAATAATCTTTAAAATGAGTTTTAATATTATTTTATATTTAGTTTGACCAAGTTAAAATTGGATAATGCACCCCCATGTTCTCCATGAATTTTCTAATTTTTTTGTATATTTTTATCTATAAATTTTTTTTTGATGCCTTCTCTTAGTTCCTTTTGGATTAGGATATATTTATATAAATTTTAAAATTTATTTGAATTTAAATTGGATGGATTTTGAATGAATCAAGCTCTTAGTCTAAATAGAACTTCTAAACCTATCCAAATATCTTATCCTAATCCCCAAGCCACTATTTTTATTAGATTTTTCTTGGTTTGCAAGAGAATAAGAGAAGGATTTTTGTGGGTTTTCAAATGATAAATACCATAAAAAAAATTAGGAGTGGGGCATGAAAACTAGTTGAGCATGGGAGTTCCTTCTTGGCACTAGGGAGAAGAAAGAAAGAAAAGAAGGAAAATAAGATAGAAAAAAAATGGTTTTGGATTTTTTTATTTCTTGATCTAATTCTCCTCATTCTCCATCTTCTCATCTTCTTCAAGTAACTGAAAAAAAAATTAAAAATTTTCATATCAGCCATCCATAGCCTTCATATAGAGCTAGCACTCTAGAGAAGGTGATTTCTTGAGACTTTGTGTAGACTTTTTATAGAGGCCGGATCCCTTGTGCGTCTGTGAGATGATATCCAGACCTTCTACCATGCTTCATCAGTAGCAGTGTTCATCGACCTACTATGAGATATGGGATTTAATCTAATTTATGGTTGTAGACTAGATCTACAGCATGCATCAGTTAGATCGATGCATGCTGATTTTATTTTTAATATCTATACTCTTTTCAAATCCTATCATGATCCTATAGGATTGATTTTTAGAATTATTCTAATGCATGATTTAAAGATTACAATTATTTTTAATCTTATTTATTTTTACTAATTTTTCTTAAAGAAATTCATGCATGAAACCCTATCCTTGTTTTTTGATAGTGGTATCAAAGCATAAAGTTCTTGACATGATTTGATTAGATGTAGATCAAAATATTAATCCAAGTAACTACTTTGAATTATGTTGATCACCATGGTTATTTAGTCATAGGAGAAAAGTAGGGTTTAATGGCCCTCTCTTCCCAATCAATGGGATCTCTTATGGCATGTAGGGGTGCCACTTGTGATTATATACCATGAATAAGTAAGGTAAAAGGATATTTTTATTAAAATTATTTTGATAATTTAAATCTAATAATCTTGATTATTTTTCTGTTATTAATCTAAAATCAAGTTATTATTTTAGGTTTTATGTTTAGAATATAAATTGTAAACTTAATTTTTGCAATTACACTAAACATGTAGTCTAGATCTAAAATTATTTTATTGGTATATAATGCATATAAAAATATTTAGATCTTATTTTAGAAAAATAAATCATGATTAATTACTAGAACTAAGAGTTGATTGGATCTATAATTATGAATTAAGGATCAAAAGTTAATTCATAAAACATGGATTTTGGGTTAGCTCGAATCAGGTTAAATTGCTAGGTTATACCAAGGATTAGAATTTGATTATTATGGACTTTAGAGAAATTGATTTACACTAACCAAAAGTTGATTAGGTTTAGGTCAAAAGGTCTCTAGATTAATTTTATAGTGATAGGTTGATCAAGTCTATCAAATAGATCAGATTCTAGATTAGTGGTTAGACCCAAGTCCTTAGGCTAGTCTAATCAAAATCAATGAACCAATTGGTGTCTAAGGTAAGTTTGGCATTTGATCATGGTCATTAATTAGGGCTACCACTTACCTGGCCAACTCAGTTGGTATCTAAGAAAAGAGGATAATGGCGTAACCTCCCATCAATCTCCTTACTTAGCCAATTTGGTCAATCATATTTTGATTAGATAGCTCCTCGATTCGACCAAACCCATGCCAGTAAGCAAGATTAGTTTAACTCATCATATTAGTCCAAAGGCACCGAGATCAGTTTAACTAATCTAGGTGCCTTTGGAGAAAAGAGGATAATGGCGTAACCTCCCATCAATCTCCTTACTTAGCCAATTTGGTCAATCATATTTTGATTAGATAGCTCATCGATTCGACCAAACCCATGCCAGTAAGCAAGATCAGTTTAACTCATCATATTAGTCCAAAGGCACCGAGATCAGTTTAACTAATCTAGGTGCCTTTGGACTAATATGATTCGACCCTCATCACTTAAAAATTAGTGGAAGGATTGTTGTTTAGTCTATGTCTTCTTCCCTTTTGTCTAATTAATTCCTCTAAAATTATTAGGTCCCTTAAGTAACAAAATAATGGAGATAATTGAGTCATAGCCTTCTATTAAGAGAGTGATAATTAGTCTAATAGTTAGATTATCATTAGAGGTCCAAAGACCTGGTGCTCATCTAGCTATTAGAATTATTATTCATATTATGATGACTTAGTTGCTTCTTTCTAAATGATGGTTAGGTTGGCCGGCCAAAGTTGAGCTTGGACATCATTGGCTAGAATCACTCAATTCTATCATGTTAATGGTTGAACCTAACTAGAACTTTTAGTGGTAGCCCAAAGACTTATTGATTAGTTCATGGGATAAAATTATTACCAAAAATTTTTTAAAGAAATAATTGGTTAAGAACCTACCTTTAAATGCTCATGGGTGAGTTGACCAAAGTTGGGATCATGTGCAATCTATTGGATTCTGGTAGCTACTAAGAAATTGGTGCAATTCCTTGAATTGGAGGTAGAGGCTATCAATTTGATCAAAAATTATAGGAGAACCTTTAGACTAAATTCCAAGTCTTTAGGATTTAATGATTCATATACTAATTAGGTCTTGTTCTCCTTTTAGATTAATATGGCCACCACTTTGTCGCTCTATTTATTACTAAACAATGAAAAATTATCGAGACCTAATTTTGATAGCAGGTATTGAAAGATGAAATAGTCTTGGAGCATGAACAGATCCTATATGTGCTGACAGATTCGACACTTAAGAAGCCTACTTAAATGTCAGAGTATGGTCCGAGACACTTACCAGAAGTAGCTTAGTGACTAAACCATAGTTTGTTGTATTATGCAGGCATCCATAAATGATGAATTAAATCACAAATTTGAGGAAGCTCGGTCAGAGAGCGTACTTCAAGTATTGAGAGAATCCTTTGGCACTCATAATGATATTGAAAGGTACAAAATATCTTGTGCTATTTTCAATACAAGAATGAGGAAAGGAGTCTCGATCACTGATCATGTATTTTACATAATCGAACTGATTGAGCACCTAAGCAAACTTGGATTTTCTCAGCATGAATAGCTTAGGAAGGATACGATCCTTAATTCTTTATCAAAGTTCTATATTGACTTCCTTGATCATTACAAAATGATAAGGCTTGTAGTAAACTACCATGGTCTATTGGGATTACTAAAGACCTATTAGAAGGATCATTAGTTCTATAAGGGGTTAGTAAATGTAATGGAAGGATCGACAAAATATCATCCCTATAAGAAAAGGAAGAAGAACAATAAGAAAAAGGTACAAAGTACTCCGATAACTAAGCCAAGTTAAACCAAGAAGTTGAAAGCTGACCAGACTCAAGTTGAATGCTTCTACTATAAAATGCAAGGGCACTAGAAGATAAATTATCCTCTTTACTTGACTAACTAGACTCGAATATGCCAAGAAAGAAAAAGAACTAGTAAGTCATTGCTGGATAAAGTACTTATATGATAACACCTTGTTATTTTTCTATTTGTGATACTACTGCCTAGGTATTAGATATCAAAAGTTCTATTAATATTTGTAATTCATTGTAGGGACTTCAGGTCAATAAAAGATTCAAAGATGTTGAGAAATTTCTAAATGTTGGAGATGAAAGATCTATTTTAGTTCTAGCTTTAATAATAGTCAAGCTTATTTTTGATACTAATGTCATTATTTTAGGTGGTTGTCACTATTATCCTAACTTTTTGATGAATATGATCTCTATAGACCTTTTGATCAAAAATAGTTATCATTTATCAATAAAAGATAGTTATTATGATATCATTTTGAATAGTGTTACTATAATGCGTAGACAACTATAGAACGACATTTATGTTTTATCATAACTTATGAATATAATGTACATGTCCAATAAATGCTCTAGGATTGAAAATGTGTCTAACATTTTCCTTTAGCATTGTAGGCTAGGTCATATTAACAATAATAGGATGAACATTTTATCTAAAGAGAGAATCCTTGAGGTTAATGATTTTGAATCATTACTGACATATGAATCCTATCTTCTTGGAAAAATGACAAGTCACCTTTTACTGGAAAGGGTGAAAGAGCCCCCAAGGTTATGAGTCTAATACATAGTGGTATATGTAGACCCATGAACACTTTAGCTATAGGTGGATATCACTACTTCATCACATTTACTGACGACCTATCAAGGTATGGGTATGTCTACTTAATAAGACATAAGTCTAAGTTGTCTGAGATATTCAAATAATTTCATAATGAAGTAAAGAAATAAACTAGCAAGATATTAAAACCCTGCAATCTGATTGAGGAGGTGAATATCTTAGTAATGAATTTATGACATATTTGGAAGAGAACGGAATTCTTTCATAATGGACTCCTCCTAGGATACCTCAGCATAATGGAGTGTCTAAAAGGAGGAATCAAACCCTGGTTCGGTCCATGATGGGGTTGCGAGTATATTTATCTCCTTCTGGAGATATGCAACAGAGTCAGCTTGTTATATTCTAAATAGAGTTCCTGGCAAGTCTGTAGACAAAACTCCATATAAAATATGGATAAGGCATAAACTGGTACTCTCATACCTTAGGGTCTGGGGATATCTAGCTTATGTCAATCATTTAAAAATGAATAAGCTTAGGCCTAGGTCTGATAGGTGCATATTTATAGGATACTAAGGTTATTTCTTCTACTATATTGATGAACCCAAAGTATTTGTTAATAATAAGTTAATTTTTTTGGAAAGAGAGTTCCTTAGGAAAGGAACTAATGCATCTAAGGTTGAACTTGAAGAAGTTCGATAGGTAGAAAAGCCGATACAATTGACTAAACCAATTCAATTAGATCTAAAGCCTATTATAGAGGCAACCGTAAGGAAATCCAGTAGGGTACCGCATCAACTTGACAGATACTACAGTTTCTTGGTCCAGGATAGTGACCTGTTGAACTTGATGAAAATAATGAGAATCCAATCACCTACATGGATGCGATGTAGAGTTCTGACTATGAGAAATGGCTTGAAGCTAGGAAATCCAAAATAGAGTCCATGGAGATCAATAGTGTGTAGACACTAGTTGATCCACTTGAAGGGGTAAAACCCATTAGGTATAAGTTGATTTTCAAAACAAAAGGGGCACGACGGGATGATAAAGACCTATAAAGTCTGTCTGTTGCCAAGAGATGTCATCAGCATCATGGTATTGACTATAATGAGACATATTCTCCCATGGCAATGCTCAAGTCTATTCATATTATGTTTGCGATAGCAGTGCATCTTGATTTTAAGATCTGGCAAATGGATATCAAAATTGCTTTCCTAAATTGAGAGTTGGAAGAAGTGTATATGATACAACCTAAAGGGTTCACATCGTTAAATGAATCAAATATGCAAGCTTCAAAGATCCATTTTTGGATTGAAGCAGGAATCTCGAAGTTGGAACATGCATTTTGATAAGGTGATCAAAATGTATGGCTTCGCTAAGAATAGAGAAAAGCCCTGCATATACAAATGGATTAATGGTGCAGTAATTATATTTCTTGTTTTGTTTGTGGATGACACTCTTTTAATCGGGAATGTCATTCTTGCAATGTAGAAAATAAAGGTTTGGCTATCATCCTAATTCATCATGAAGGACCTACAAGAAGCAACTTACATTCTTGGGATAAAGATCTATAGGGATAGATCTAAAAGGTTGCTAGGATTATCCCAGTCAACATACATTGATGCTGTTCTAAAGCAGTTCAGCATGGTAAATTCCAAGAAAGGTTATCTTCTGATAAACTATGGAATACTCTCTAAGAATGATTGTTCGATAACTCCTCAACAAAGAGCATATGAGTAAGATTCCACATACCTCAACAGCAGGATCCATTATGTATACCATGATATATACACACCAGATGTGGCATACTCACTAGGAGTAGTGAGTAGATACCAATCTAATCTAGGTGAGAAAAATTGGAAGGTTATAAAAACTATTCTTAAGTATTTGAGAAATATTAAAGACTAATGGTTGGTTTATGGAGATTCTGACTTGAAACTAGTCAGTTATACTAACTCAAGTTTTCAGTCAGATTTGGATGATAGCAAAAGTATGTCAAGTTATGTCTTTACCCTTAATGGAGGGTTGTTTGCTAAAAAAGTTTCAAGCAACATATTATAGCTGATTTCGTATGTGAGGTAGAATACATTGTGGAATCTGATACAACAAAAGAAGCTAAATGGTTATGGAAGTTCATCACTGAGCTTGGAGTGGCACCCTCTATTCATGGTCTTGTTGTTTTGCATTGTGATAGCATTGGATCCATTGCTCAAGTAAAGGAACTGAAGGCACATCAATAGACCAAGCATATTTTGCATCGCTATCACCTTATCCGAGAAATTATGAAACTAGGTGACTTGAAGAAGATTGATGGAAAGAAGAACTTGGCTAACTCATTTACTAAAGTCATCAAAATCAAAGAGTTCGATGATCACCAGTAAAACATGGGTATACGATACTATTCCGATTAGCTCTAGTCCAAGTAGGAGTTGCCAAACAAAAATATACTAAAGCCAATCATTTGGATGTAAATGGTTGATCTATCTTATAAATATATATAAATTATTAATAAAATAAATATTATTTTTGGTAACTCAGTACTATTTTTTATCTTTCTATGAACTCTAATGTATTGAAGTTCTTAGAAGTATATTAGTTTGATAAAAGAGGATTTATCAAGTAGTTCTTAAATCAGTTTGTGATCAAATATTATATTGTTACCTAGGACGACAACTTTTATGAGAATAAGTTGTTGTATACCATATAGGTTGGTTGTTCTATTAATCAAGAAGTGTCGAGATACTGGTATGGTATGTAAGTTAGTATAGGATTACATCTCATTGAATAGTTACCAACTTTATGGAGTACTTTGTTGTCAAGAGTATCTTATAGAAATGGTATAGGTATAAATGTCCCTTTGATCTGAGACTATCATGGTGAATTGGTAAGCAACTTATTATACTTTGGTACCGGACTACCTAGATTTCTAATCTAGTGATAGAAGGTTTCTACGTATAGTCAATATTTATTAAGTCGATGTTGAATCAAGAATGGATTGACCACTCCAAGTTGCTAGAGAAATGCTCGACATTGTTTTAATTTAGCAAAACCTAGACCTAGCAATCCTGGTAAGGAGTCAGAATATTTAGCACATTAAGACACATTTGGATGCACTTATTTGGAGTTGGTTGTTGACTCTAAATTCATCCTGAACATTAGATCAAAGGAATGAATTACACGGTAACCATAGCCTTGGGTTCTTGAATGTTGCTTTGCTATCATTCAACCTATCCAGATATCGGGCACCATTATTAGATGGTCATATTGATTAGTTTCAAAAATTATTTCTGAGCTATTGGCTTAGGGTTTGAACTGATAAGGTCACACACTGTAGAAGTTTTTGAATGATTATGGTGGCTAATTGATGATTAAAAATCATCCAGTGGCAAAATTATAAATATAATCAATAAATTATCCTATACAAAGTTATAAATTAGTAATTAATTAATTGTTAATTAATATTAAGAGAATTAATTAGTTATTAGATTATTATTTATGTCAATTTATTGAATAAAAAGATTTAGTCAAATCTATTTGACTTTTGTTCAATTAGTTTCACTTGATTAGGTGGACTAAGTCACTAAGAAATTTTAATCTTAATTTAAATTTAATTAAGTTTAATTGGAGCCTAATTAGATTAGGTCTAAGCTATTTGAATTGATCAAATCAAATTAAATTGAAATTAGAATTAAGTTTGACCAAGTCAAACCTAGAAATGTGGTTTTTTCCGTTGTGCCACTTTGTTCTCCATGCAAGAATGAATTTTTGCATGAAGAATATCAATGCCAAAATATGATTATCACCATCCCTATTATCCATTCTAATTGGGATTAAATCAAAATAAATTTAAAAAAGAGTTTTAATATTATTTTGTATCTGGTTTGGCTGAGTTAAAATTAGATAATGTGCCCCCTTGTTCTCCATTAATTTTTTAATTTTCTTATGCACTTTTCTCCATGAAAAAATTATTTTGATTCCTTATCTTAGTCCCTTTTGGGTTAATATAAATTTTGATAAATTTTTAAATTTATTTGAATTGATTTGAATTTAAATTGGATAGGTTTTGAATGAGTCAAACTTCTAGTCCAAATAGAACTTCTAAACATATCCTAATATCTTATCCTAATACCCATGCCACTATTTTTATTGGATTTTTCTTGGTTTGCACGAGAATAAGAGAAGGATTCTCATGGGTTTTTATATGAGAAACATTGTAAAAAATTCACAGGTGGAGCATGAAAACTAGTCGAGTATGTGAGTTCTTTCTTGGCGCCAGGGAAAAGAAAGAAAGAAAAAAAAGAAAAAAATAGGAAAAAAATGGTTTTGGATTTTTTTCTTCCTTGACCTGATCCTCCTCATCCTCCATCTTCTCATCTTCTTAGAGGAATCAAAAAAAATTAAGATTTTTAGATCAGCCATCCACAGCCTTCACATGGAGCTGGCACCCTAGGAAAAGTGATTTCTCCGGACTTCATGTGGACATTTCGTAGAGGCTGAACATCCTGTGTAGCTGTAGGTGACATCCTAACCTTCTACCATCCTCCTTCAATAGTGGTGTTCATTGACCTATGATGAGATTTGGAATTCAATCATATTTATAGATATAGATTAGATCTACAGCATGCATTGGTTAGATCGATGCATGTTGATTTTATTTTTAGCATCTATACTCTTTTCATATCCTATCATAATCCTATAAGGTAGGTTTTTAGAATTGTTCTAATGCATAATTTAGAGATTAAAATTATTTTTAATCTTATTTACTTTTGCTGGTTTTATAAAAACATCCATCCATGAAACCATGCCCTAGTTTTTTGACAACCACCTTAAAAGGTAAAAAACCCCAGGAGGCATTACCTATTGACAGCCTTAATTTTAGAGATGAACAAGTTAAGCAACGGGGTTTCCTAGTGGAAGAGCTTCTCTCATTCCCACTGGATGACTATGAGCTAACCCAGAAGTTTTAGATCAAGTCTCAATTGGAAGAGGCCTTGCACAACCGGCTCCTCGACTTCTTGAGAACCAATGCAGATGTCTTCGCATGGACCATCACCAACATGCCAAGTAGAAACCTAGAAGTCATGGTGCATCAACTACATGTTGACCCTTCGCACAAGTCAATGAAGTAGAAGAAATGATGCTTGACCCTAGAGTGCCAGCAAGTCATCTAACAAGAAGTCAACAAGCTACATACTATCGGGTTCATCTGCTAGTTTAGCTATCCTGAATGGCTGGAAAATGTGGTGCTCATTAAGAAGGCAAGCGGCAAGTGGCAGGTATATATAGATTTTACTAATTTAAATAAACCCTATCTGAAAGGTAGTTTTCCTCTGTTAGTTGGTAGATTCTACATTGAGGTACATGTTACTTAACTTTATGGATGCTTTCTTTGATTATAACCAAATCCGGATGGTCTCGAAAGATGAGTAAGAAATGTCCTTCATCATAGACTAAGGGCTCTACTACTATAAGGTCCTGAAAGATGAGAAAAAAATGTCCTTCATTAAAGACCAGATTGACTCTAACATCGAGGTGTACATTGATGACATGCTAGTAAAGAGCCAACGGGTGGAGCATCATGTGGCAAACATTAAGAAAACCTTCCAAACCTTGAGAAACTATTGAATGAGGCTCAATCTAGCTAAGTGTGCCTTTGATATATCTTCCAGAAAGTTCTTGGGTTTTATGATTTTCCATCATGAAATTGGAGCAAATCTAGAAAAGATCTGGGCAGTCCTGGTGATATTTCCACCTAGGACCCAGAAGAAAGTGCAACACCTAGCAGGATGGATAGCAACACTGAGCAAGTTTGTTGCCAAATCAGGTGATAGATATCTACCTTTCTTCAAGGCCTTGAGATAGATCAAGGACTTCTATTAGATGGAGGAGTGCCAGATTGCCTTTGAAGAGCTTCGCACATACCTCACCACTACTCCACTCCTAACCAAACCAGTAGAAGGAGAAATGCTATACCTGTACCTAAAGAAGGTAAGGGAACTAACCCCTTCTTTTCTATCCTTTGAGATCATGCAGATATCTAGGATAGAGAACTCTAAAGTGGACCTATTATCAAGGTTAGCAACCATGAAGTATCTAGAAATCCATAGAGGAGCATACGTGGAAAACCTAGAGAGGCTAAGCATCACTGGTAAGCCAACCCCTGTCATGCAGGTAGACCACAAGCCATGTGGATGGACCTATTGATACAGTACCTAAAGGATGGATAGTTTCTTGAGGATTAGGCCAAGGCTTACCGGATCAAGAGTCACTCAATCCAGTAGGTGATGGTCAAGGAAAAGCTATATAGGCGATCCTACTCGATGCCTCTCCCATGCTGTCTCTAACCTATGGAAGCTAATTATGCATTATGCAAGGTCCACGAAAGTATCTATAGGAATCACCTTGGAGGATAGGCCCTAGCATACAAGATCTTTTGACAATGATATTACTAGCTTGACATCCACAAAGTCACCATTGAGTTCGTGAGATGCTGTGACCACTGCCAATGCCATGCCAATTTTGAACACCAACTATCAACATCTCTCCAATCGATTAGCTCACCTTAGCCTATGCTCAGTGGGGGATTGACATCCTAGGTCCATTCCTACCAACCTCTGAGCAAATAAAATTTTTCATCATAATCATCGACTACTTCATCAAATGGATGAGATAGAAACTCTAGCTCGGATCACTAAGAAGGAAGTTCATAGTTGTTGACCCCATAAGTGATTTTGATGATAACCAAACATTGGAGCATGCATTTGTTTTACAAACAACTCTTCAAGTATTTTACAAATTTTTGTAGGATGAATTCATTGCTCAATTTTAACTCCTACATTTCTATTTCTTCTATTGAGTTGTATTTGAAAGGGATATGCCCTACAAACCAATCTCTGTTGTATCTCCCAAACCATTGTAATTGACAATTTTTCTAAATAAAGGCATTATTTTATCATACGCTGTGTTTATTATATGATGAACCCCATAGATTAGGGCTATGATTTTAGGGTTATGATGAGATCATACCAGTGAGACCTAAAATCTTAAAACCTTAATCTAAAGTATTCCTAGTCAAAGGAACTCTGAGTAGGGGATCAGGGTTTTCCGATAAGACTAGCACATCCCGGGTATACTGGAAAGGGTGACTACTCTCACAGTCACTTGTGTATGACACTAATACTGGGATGTGGGTGCTCATTGGAGAATGAGTTCACTGATATGATCCAACTTGAGAACATCTAATGGAGTCTTAGCTACATGTCAATAGAAGGTTCTCATAGTGGGAGTGGTACAAGTAATCTTTTGACCTGAGACTGCCATAAGTACCTTATGTACATGAACCCATTCTTTGGTTCAATCCTAATCATGACACTGAGACATGCACAGGATTAATACTGGGAATGGTGAATTGGATATGAAGGTAATGAGTGGGTCAACAAGGAATCGATCACTCTTAGTAAGAGGAGATTGCATCCAGCTAGTCAACAATCGCATGATGATTCAGGAAATCTTTGATCAAAGTGAAGATATTAGAGACGGTTTCTAATATCAAGATAATCGAATCATCATTATAAGATTGAGCTAGAAATAAATATAATATTGGATTTGACATATATCCATATCCATAGTTATATTTTGGGTGCAGGCTGATCGAAAGATTTAATTGTACGGTAACTCTCTACTGAAGGGTAATTTTGGTATTTCACCAGAATTTCCATATCTTCCGGGTAGACATGACACGTTGCTAGACGTCAATCTTGTCTTGTGGGTTGATCAAGTTCAAAGATCACATGTTAGGAAGAATCCTAATTGATCGATTCGGGTAAGCCCGGATTGACCTAAATCAATTAGAAAGAGTTCTAATCAAATTAGGTCAACTTGTATTCGAACCCACTGCTGGCTAGATGTGGAACCTAATGGGTCACACACTTAAGAGGATTGATCAAGAGTTTAATTTGGAATTAAATCATCTTTGCAAGATAACACTCTAGCAGGTGTTGCAAGCCCTAGCTTCTATTCGGATCGGATTCGAATTAGGGTTCCGGATTGGTTCAAATTGGGTTCTAATTGGACCTAATTAGACCCTAATTAAGAAAATGGGAATATGGCTAACCCTATTGGCTAGCCATGTAGCTTGGCTAGCCTCCCCACCCGCCCCCTTTATTTTTCACGCCAAACACCAAGAGTCCATGCGCATATGGACTCTTGGCGCGCCTTAAGAAAGAGTCCATGGCGCATGGACTCTTGGCGCGCCCCAAATAAATTCTCCGATGTTTTTATTTGGGCGGCCTCCTTCTTAAGTGATTAGCGCACCATCTCTCCCCCCTTGGATGAGAATCCAATGGCTGATGGGATTTTGAGAAAGAAAGAAAGCGCTAACTCCTCCCGGGCGCGCGAAATAACATCTCTTCGGAGATGAAAAGTCGCGACTTCCTTCCTTTTAAAACACCGCGGTTTTTCCTTTAAGAAGAGCCGTGGGATTTAATCTGGAAGGCCATGAGATGGGAGGATGGGGCGTGAGAAATTGGAAAGGGCGTGAGAAAGAGATCACGGAGAGGTGTGTAGGCGCCTATCTGATTTCTATTTAAAGGGTCGGGAAAATCAGAACAAGCATAAGATTTTTCTTTCTTCCTCTCCTGAAGACTCTTTTATTTTTTCTTGCTCTTGCATTGTTTCCTCTACAGAGTAAACCTCTGTCAAAACTCTGCTACTGAACAAGAATAAAAGTAAAAGTCTCCGACGGTAAAGGAAAGAAAGAAGTTCTGATTTCTTCCTTTCTTTCATACATTAAGACATCATTGTCTTAATTTCTCCTCCAACTTAAGACAAGCCTATGTCCTCTTAGGACAAGGTCTTTTTCTTCAAGACAAGGGTGTCTAAAGGGCCAAGGTCTTGGTGGAAGGAGGAGAAGGAGTCAAGGAAAGGAAAGCAAGCCTTTGTGTGGAGGAATTCAAGCCATAATCCAAGCAATTGAATTCTAGGAAGAAGAATTCAATAGAAGGAACCTTTGAAAAGAAGATAGAGTTGTCTTGATCACTGCTCTGTGTGGATCACCATCGGAGGGCGGACACTTGGACGCCTGGTGAATTCAATCAGTCCTTTCAACATCAACTTTGTTGGAATTAGCGATTACAGGTTGGTACTCTAATTCTAACAATCTATGTTTGAATGTTAGTATGTATGTTTTAATTCGAAATAAGGAGATCTTGGCTAAGGGATTTCGGTGCAAATTTCATCATTTTGAAATTACACTTCCGCTGCGGTACACCGGAAACCCCAACAGTGGTATCAGAGCCATCCTTATTACAGTTAAAACATATGAAAATTATTTATATGCATTTTTGTTGTAGTATCGAAATTAGGGTTTTAAACCCTTGAATGCTGATACACTTTGCATAATTTAAGGAATGCATATATGATAATTAATGTTTTGATGTATGCCACTAATTAGGGTTTTTCACTCAAACCCTAATTATTATAGAGATATGATTAGTTTTGAAGTCATCATACTGAAATAAGGTTGCCCTGGCATAATGGTGGATCCATTATGTGGTAAATGGTTGTCCTAGTATGATGACACACTTAGCACATATATGTTTATCAGATTCATATTATTATGATATATTTTTTTATGTAAGAATGTGCTGGCAATTTTATAAAGCCCTCTTCTTAAAATCATATTAAGTCATAGCATATTTAACTAATAAGCATCACTAGTCATGATGAACAATTGATCATTCGGTGTCTAGAAAGGTGGTTCTGGGAAGGTAAAGAGAATCATGGTTTTTAATTGGTTCCGTTGACTGACCTGGCCAATTTTTATTGGTGTCTAGGAAAGCAACGGGGGGACTCCCACATCTCTTCCACTTGCCTGGCCGATTTGATTATATTTAAATCTTGACTTATATGCTTAGTGTTAAAAAAATGCTATATGTTGGCCTTCCTTCATGCTGGATCATTACTGTGTTATGAACCACATTAGGTTTGTTGTGTTATCTGCAAGACCTAATAGGGTGATTGACATAATATTGGTCTAGTGCAAAATATGCTTACAGTATATTCAGTATAATGCCTTGTTGTGTTATCTACAAGGGCATTATATTTGAATATTGACTGTATAGAAATGAAAGGATCTTGACTTAACTAGAACATTATGGTTTGTTGTGTTTTCTGCAAGACTTATAATGTTCTAGAGGCCAAGTTATTTTTGAGAATTATATGAGATATAATTGGAAGAGTTTCCTACCTTTGAACTTATAAAAGATTTGTTGTGTTGTCTGCAAGATCTTTTATAAATTATAAGGATCTCGATCTCACTAAGAAAACCGATCAGGGTTCTTCTCGATTATCATAGTGAGGGCTATGATTTTTGATAAAATAGTGGGAGACATAATTAAATTGAAGACCTAATTTAATTATGTAAGTCATTTCATGGTTGTTTGCTTATGTATTGTTCTTAATTAAATGTAGATAAATGGCATCTTCATTATCACTGAGAAGCATCTTAGATACCAACAAATTGACTGGTCCAAACTATGTGGACTGGTTGAGAAACTTAAAGATTGTACTGAGTTCAGAAAAACTTTCTTATATTCTTGATACCCCTAGTCTTAATCCACTAGGGGATGATGCCACACAGGAAGATATGGCCACATACAAAATGTGGCAGAATGACTCCCTCACTGTCAAGTGTATCATACTGGCCTCTATGACCAATGAGTTACAGAGGCAGCATGAAAGCATGGATACTCAATCCATAATGCTCAATTTAAAGGAGCTTTATGGAGAACAAAGCAGAACTGCTAGATACGAAATATCTAAGCAGTTATTCCGTGCTAGGATGACAGAGGGTACATCCGTTCAGGATCATGTTCTGAAGGTAATTGACTTAATCACCAGATTAGGTCAATTAGGGTTTATTATGGATGGGGAGCTGAATCAGGATTTAATCCTGCAATCACTCCCGGAGTCATTTTCTCAGTTTGTCTTGAATTATCACATGAACAAACTGAACACTTCCTTGCCTGAGCTGTTAAATATGTTAAAAACAGCAGAGAGCCACGTTAAGAAAGAAAAGGCTCCACTTCTTCTTGTTGATAAGACCAATAAGAAGAAATCAGGCAAAAAGGGTTTTAGCAGGAGACTAAACCCTAAGGGTGGCATCAATAAGAACAAGAAAGGAAAGAAGGCCTCAAAACAGTCAACCTGTTTCTTTTGCGGCAAAGCGGGACATTGGAAAAGGAATTGCAAGGCTTACCTTGCAACTGTGAAGCCTGGTGCGGCAGACGCACCAAAAGGTATGTATGAGATACATACTATATTGACATTAAATTCGTCTATATCAAATACTTGGGTATTGGATACCGCTTGTGGTTACCATATATGCAAATCTTTGCAGGACCTCCACAAGCTTAAAGTATTGAAGGAAGGCGACTTCAATCTCTACGGTGCTGGTGGTGATATCATCCAAGCAGAAGCTGTAGGGACCTATATTCTGAAGTTGCCTTCAGGGAAGATCTTGGAGCTAGAGAATTGTTACTATATGCCAAAGATTATTAGGAACATTATATCTATTCCTTTGTTATTAAAACAAGGATATGTAATGGATGTAACGAGCACTGGATGCTCAATAATGTTATCTAATAAAATTATTTGTTCTGGCATATTTAGCAATGGGCTCTTAACTCTTTCTTCCAATGATAGTATTTTTCATGTCAATACTAAAAGGAAAAGAAAAGACTTTAATGATACTTTACTTTGGCATCATAGACTTGGTCATGTTAATGAGTCTAGGATTAGCAAGTTATACAAGGAAAAATTCCTTGATCCTTATGAGTATGAATCATTAGGAACTTGCGAATCATGTCTCATGGGTAAGATGACAAAAACTCCATTCACTGGACATGGGGAAAGGTCAACTGAGTTATTAGGACTTATACATACTGATGTATGTGGTCCAATGACAACTCAGGCCAGAGGAGGATACTCATATTTTATCACTTTTACAGATGATTTATCTAGGTTCGGATATGTGTATCTTATGAAACACAAATCTGAAGCCTTTGATAAATTTAAAGAGTATCAAAGTATGGTCGAAAAACAAACCGGGAAAAGTATTAAAGTTCTTCGTTCTGATCGAGGAGGAGAATACTTATCCATGGAGTTTTTAGACTATCTTAAAGTTAATGGAATCCTTTCTGAATGGACCCCTCCTTATACACCACAGCTAAATGGTATAGCTGAAAGGAGGAATCGTACCTTATTAGATATGGTACGATCCATGATGTGCTTCACAAATTTGCCCATTTCCTTCTGGGGTCATGCCCTAGAAACTGCTGTTTATATTCTGAACAAGGTACCTTCTAAATCCGTTGTTAGTACTCCATATGAAACTTGGAGTGGAAAGAAACCATATCTTAAATATTTTAAGGTATGGGGATGTCCAGCTTATGTTAAAAGAAATTTTGGACATAAGTTGGAACCTAGAGCGGATAAATGTCTATTTGTAGGATATCCTAAAGAAGGTAGAGGATATCTATTCTACCATCCTACTGAACAAAAGACTTTTGTTAGCAGGCATGCCACTTTTCTAGAAAAAGAGTTCATTTTGGAAAAGGGCAATGGTAGAACAATTGAACTTGGAGAAGTGCAAGAAATACAGATAGACAATTCTCAACCATTAGAACATATAGTTTGGACAGAACCAGAACACAAAACTCCTCCTCGTAGGTCTGACAGAGTGCCACGGGCACCTGAGAGGTATGGGTTTATTATTGAGAATAATGAAGCTCAAGTCATTCAAAATGATGAACCTCTGACCTATACGGAAGCTATCTTGAGTACTGACTCAGATAAATGGCAAGAAGCCATGGAATCCGAAGTAGACTCTATGTATGTAAACCAAGTATGGTCTTTGGTTGATGCACCAGAGGGTGTTAATCCTATTGGGTGTAAATGGGTCTATAAGAAAAAGATTGGGGCTGATGGCCAAGTTGAAACCTATAAAGCCAGATTAGTGGCTAAAGGTTTTAGACAAAAACAGGGAATTGATTATGATGAAACATTTTCACCTGTTGCCATGCTAAAATCAATTCGGATTTTACTTGCTATAGCAGCATACCACGATTATGAGATATGGCAGATGGATGTGAAGACTGCATTCCTCAATGGTTTCCTTGAGGAAGAAGTCTACATGTCACAGCCAGAAGGTTTTATTTCAAAGAATAAACCTAATCAAGTATGCAAGCTAAAGAAATCCATTTATGGATTAAAGCAAGCTTCCAGGAGTTGGAACATCCGCTTTGATGAAACTATTAAAAGATTTGGTTTTATCAAAAATATGGATGAACCCTGTGTTTATAAGAAAACTAGTGGGAGTGCCATAGTCTTCTTGGTTCTGTATGTAGATGACATACTCCTCATTGGGAATGATATCCCAATGTTGCAATCAGTCAAGGTTTGGCTATCAAACCAATTTTCCATGAAAGATTTGGGAGAAGCATCCTATATACTAGGTATTAAGATCTATAGAGATAGATCTAAGAGGATGCTAGGATTATCCCAATCTAGGTACATTGACTTAGTGCTGAAAAGATTCAGCATGGAAGGAAGTAAAAGAGGTTATCTTCCTATGAGTCAAGGCATATATCTTTCTAAAAGGATGTCTCCTAAGACACCTGAAGAAAGAGATAGAATGAATTCTATACCCTATGCTTCGGCAATAGGATCCATAATGTATGCCATGTTATGTACCAGGCCTGATGTGGCATATGCTTTAGGCATTGTCAGTAGGTTTCAGGCTGATCCAGGAGAGGATCATTGGAAAGCAGTTAAAAATATTCTTAAGTACCTAAGAAGGACTAAGGATATTTTTCTGGTTTATGGTGGTTCTGATCTTAAACTAGAAGCTTATTCTGATTCTAGTTTTCAATCAGACCCTGATGATAGCAAATCCATTTCGGGATATGTTTTTACCCTAAATGGTGGAGCAGTGAGTTGGAAGAGTACCAAGCAGCAGACTGTAGCTGACTCAACCACAGAGGCAGAATACATAGCTGTTAGTGAAGCCGCCAAGGAAGCAGTCTGGATGAAGAAGTTCATCACAGAGTTGGGTGTTGTTCCTCAAATTGAAAACCCAGTGCCACTTTACTGTGACAACACTGGGGCCGTTGCTCAAGCTAAGGAACCAAGAGCTCATCATAAGTCCAAGCACATTCTGAGACGCTTCCATCTTATCCGAGAAATAGTAGAGAGACAAGATGTCTACATAGATAGAGTTGATACAAAGAACAATGTAGCAGACCCGTTCACTAAGGCTCTACCACAGCGAGATTTTGATCACCACCTAGAATGTATGGGATTAAGATTCAAAGGCGATTGGCTTTAGTGCAAGTGGGAGATTGAAAGGGATATGCCCTACAAACCAATCTCTGTTGTATCTCCCAAACCATTGTAATTGACAATTTTTCTAAATAAAGGCATTATTTTATCATACGCTGTGTTTATTATATGATGAACCCCATAGATTAGGGCTATGATTTTAGGGTTATGATGAGATCATACCAGTGAGACCTAAAATCTTAAAACCTTAATCTAAAGTATTCCTAGTCAAAGGAACTCTGAGTAGGGGATCAGGGTTTTCCGATAAGACTAGCACATCCCGGGTATACTGGAAAGGGTGACTGCTCTCACAGTCACTTGTGTATGACACTAATACTGGGATGTGGGTGCTCATTGGAGAATGAGTTCACTGATATGATCCAACTTGAGAACATCTAATGGAGTCTTAGCTACATGTCAATAGAAGGTTCTCATAGTGGGAGTGGTACAAGTAATCTTTTGACCTGAGACTGCCATAAGTACCTTATGTACATGAACCCATTCTTTGGTTCAATCCTAATCATGACACTGAGACATGCACAGGATTAATACTGGGAATGGTGAATTGGATATGAAGGTAATGAGTGGGTCAACAAGGAATCGATCACTCTTAGTAAGAGGAGATTGCATCCAGCTAGTCAACAATCGCATGATGATTCAGGAAATCTTTGATCAAAGTGAAGATATTAGAGACGGTTTCTAATATCAAGATAATCGAATCATCATTATAAGATTGAGCTAGAAATAAATATAATATTGGATTTGACATATATCCATATCCATAGTTATATTTTGGGTGCAGGCTGATTGAAAGATTTAATTGTACGGTAACTCTCTACTGAAGGGTAATTTTGGTATTTCACCAGAATTTCCATATCTTCCGGGTAGACATGACACGTTCCTAGACGTCAATCTTGTCTTGTGGGTTGATCAAGTTCAAAGATCACATGTTAGGAAGAATCCTAATTGATCGATTCGGGTAAGCCCGGATTGACTTAAATCGATTAGAAAGAGTTCTAATCAAATTAGGTCAACTTGTATTCGAACCCACTGCTGGCTAGATGTGGAACCCAATGGGTCACACACTTAAGAGGATTGATCAAGAGTTTAATTTGGAATTAAATCGTCTTTGCAAGATAACACTCTAGCAGGTGTTGCAAGCCCTAGCTTCTATTCGGATCGGATTCGAATTAGGGTTCCGGATTGGTTCAAATTGGGTTCTAATTGGACCTAATTAGACCCTAATTAAGAAAACGGGAATATGGCTAACCCTATTGGCTAGCCATGTAGCTTGGCTAGCCTCCCCACCCGCCCCCTTTATTTTTCACGCCAAACACCAAGAGTCCATGCGCATATGGACTCTTGGCGCGCCTTAAGAAAGAGTCCATGGCGCATGGACTCTTGGCGCGCCCCAAATAAATTCTCCGATGTTTTTATTTGGGCAGCCTCCTTCTTAAGTGATTAGCGCACCATCTCTCCCCCTTGGATGAGAATCCAATGGCTGATGGGATTTTGAGAAAGAAAGAAAGCGCTAACTCCTCCCGGGCGCGCGAAATAACATCTCTTCGGAGATGAAAAGTCGCGACTTCCTTCCTTTTAAAACACCGCGATTTTTCCTTTAAGAAGAGCCGTGGGATTTAATCTGGAAGGCCATGAGATGGGAGGATGGGGCGTGAGAAATTGGAAAGGGCGTGAGAAAGAGATCACGGAGAGGTGTGTAGGCGCCTATCTGATTTCTATTTAAAGGGTCGGGAAAATCAGAACAAGCATAAGATTTTTCTTTCTTCCTCTCCTGAAGACTCTTTTATTTTTTCTTGCTCTTGCATTGTTTCCTCTACAGAGTAAACCTCTGTCGAAACTCTGCTACTGAACAAGAATAAAAGTAAAAGTCTCCGACGGTAAAGGAAAGAAAGAAGTTCTGATTTCTTCCTTTCTTTCATACATTAAGACATCATTGTCTTAATTTCTCCTCCAACTTAAGACAAGCCTATGTCCTCTTAGGACAAGGTCTTTTTCTTCAAGACAAGGGTGTCTAAAGGGCCAAGGTCTTGGTGGAAGGAGGAGAAGGAGTCAAGGAAAGGAAAGCAAGCCTTTGTGTGGAGGAATTCAAGCCATAATCCAAGCAATTGAATTCTAGGAAGAAGAATTCAATAGAAGGAACCTTTGAAAAGAAGATAGAGTTGTCTTGATCACTGCTCTGTGTGGATCACCATCGGAGGGCGGACACTTGGACGCCTGGTGAATTCAATCAGTCCTTTCAACATCAACTTTGTTGGAATTAGCGATTACAGGTTGGTACTCTAATTCTAACAATCTATGTTTGAATGTTAGTATGTATGTTTTAATTCGAAATAAGGAGATCTTGGCTAAGGGATTTCGGTGCAAATTTCATCATTTTGAAATTACACTTCCGCTGCGGTACACCGGAAACCCCAACAGTATTGTAATTGAATCTTGTAAAGAAGAATCCAAAAAAAAGCTTAAGTAAAAACCAATCAAATGGGTTACTTCTATATGTGTTCCATGCTTAAGTTTCTTAGAAATTTGGTTAGAAGAGTTTGAAGGCATCTTAAGATTTAGAAGACTTGCTGGATGATTTCTAAAGAAGAACTGATATTTCATTGAAGATTTCATCCGAGCTGACTCGAAGAGAAGAGAGTCGACTCTGGCACATGGCATGCATGAAGATTTCTGGCATGCAGATATCTGAGCCGACTCTAAGGAACCCGAGCCGACTAGTCCAGAGTACCACTTTATGAATCAGACAGGCGAGCTGACCCAAAGGGAGTCCGAGCTGACTCTATTATTTAGTCGACATCTGAGCTGACTCCTCCTGAGTCTAGAAGAAGTGCTCTGAGAACTATAGCCAACCGAGCCAACTCTAAAGAGAAAGAGCCGACTCTTCCAGACTATATTTTTGATGACCTGAGGATCGAGTCGACTAGAATCAAGGCGAGCCGACTCTTACAGAGTGAGGAATCAGAACACTGTGCAATCGAGCCAACTAGATTGAAAAGAGTCAACTTAATTAGAACTACTCTGAGGATCCGAGCCGACTTGAGTAATCGAGCCGACTCGAAAGTCAATTTTAGAGTTATAATGGCTAGTTCTAGAACTTATAATTTGAATCCAAAAAGTGCTTCAATGATCAAATGTCATATCCCAATGGTCTACAATGACAAAAATCATCTAAAAAGAGTATAAGACTATATGTTTGAGAGATTTGAACTATTTTAAACAAGGGATAATGGGTAAATGCTGAATTGAATATCCAAACTACTTTATGAGCAAGAGAGCACTCCAAGAGCATTCAAGACGGTCTTCAAGTCTTCACCAACAGCCAACCAAAGCTTGAAACATTTATTGAAGAAGTTGAAGAAGCCAACCAAGTGCATTAAAGTGCAATCAATTAGGCTTCTCTTGAGCTGCATTGGCAACCATCCAACAAAATTTGTTTATCATTCCGTTGCTTTTCTTTTTACAATTCTCTTTTGAATTGTTGTGTTATTGGTGAGCCCGGTTTAAAAACCAAATAGGTTCTTGGTTAGCCAGTATTAAAACCAAGTGTTGGGTTCTTGGTGATCCTAGTAAAACCAAGTGTTGGGTTTCTTTGGTGAGTCTGGTTTAAAAACTAAAGTGTAGAGATTTGGATTGTGAGCCTGTGAAAACAATCCGACTGTATTCCAATGGGGGATATAGTGAAAATCCCAAGTGGTAATCTTGGATAGTGGATGTAGGAGCTGGGTTGCTCCGAACCACTATAATTTGCTTGTGTTTTTGTTGTGCTTCTCTTATTTGATTACGCTTATGCATTCCATTATCCTATCACAGCACTTAACACTTATAAGTGATTTTAAAGAGCACATTATTGCTTAAATTTTTTAAATTTCCAATTCACCCCCTCTTGGAAAATCCACCTGGGTAACAACTAGTATTAGAGCAGTGTCTCTGAATACATTTAGAGTAAAGATTGATGGCACATCCCATGAGTACATCTTTGGCTGAAGGCCAATATACCAATAGACCTCCACTCTTCACCGGCACTAATTATTCATATTGGAAAGCTAGAATGAAAATCTATATTCAAGCTATCAATTTTTAAATATGGAAGGTCATTCTAAAAGGGCCACAAATTCCCATGATTAAAATTAATGGCATGGATGTCCCAAAGCCTGAAGAGGGCTGGGATGAACATGACATGAAGATGGGGGAATTAAATGCCAAAGCAATGAATTTATTATACTGTGCTTTGGATTCTAACAAGTTCAATCAAATTTTCACTTGCTCTTCTACAAAGAAAATTTGGGACAATCTCGAAGTGACCCACGAAGGAACCTTCCAAGTGAAGACTTTGAAAATTAATCTTCTTATACATAGTTACGAACTTTTCAAAATAGAACCAACTAAAACTATCTCTTCCATGTTTACTCAATTTATAAGCATTATTAATGGTTTGAAAAGTCTTGGCAGGGTTTATTCAAATGCTAACTTAGTACAAAAGATCCTCAGATCACTTCCGGACAAGTGGGAATCCAAAGTGACTGCCATCCAGAAAGTAAAAGATCTAAATGCCTTATCTCTGGATGAATTAATGGGTTCACTCATCACACACGAATTGGCTATGTAGCACCGAACTAAGGATGATCAAAAAAAGGAAGACTATTGCATTCAAGTCTACATTTGATTCTAAAAGACATGATGAGGAATCGGAAGATGACTGCACCTCCTTCGAAGACGATCTAGAAGACGAAGATATGGCTATGGTCGTGAGGAGATTCAAAAGATTTATGAAAAAGAAAAAAGGTAGATATCATAGAAAATTCTACAAGAAAGGGGAATATAGTAAAGATAAGGACAAGGACAAGGAGAAAGAAAAGGAACAAGTGCCCACATGCAATGAATGTAAGAAAGTGAGGCACATTCATCCAGATTGTCCACTATCGAACAAAACCTTCAAGAAGAAAAAAAATAAGGCTATGGTTGATACATGGAGTGATAGTGAGGAATCCACCTCAACTAAAGAGGAAGAGATCATGAAAACTGCTAATCTTTGTCTAATGTGATGCAGAACAAAGAACAAAGAAGCGTATGCAGAAGTAAAATTAAGATTAATTCTTTTTTTTTTATATATATATATATATTTCAGAAATTGGCTTCGACTCAAAGTAAAGTTAAACTAAGTTGATGGAAACTAGGTAAGGATTGAAAGCATAATTTAGAAGAAGCTATGTTATCAGAGTAGTTCAGAAGTAACGGATCGCTGGGGGTTGAGAAACTCCCAGACCTAGGATTTCGCTCTGAACTTTCAACAGGACAGAAATAAAGAGAAGAGATGGTTTACCAACCAGACAGTGATCTCACAGAATTTGGGTGGAAGAACTCTCTCAAGCAGATTGTTGGATCCTCGGATTCGGCTATCTTCGCAATGGATCCTCCAATACTGGTCTTGTGGCTGGGTCGGCTTCTCCTGGACTCAAGATCTAGGAAGAAGAAAAACAAGTGATGGATTCAGAGACTCAGGGAAGGATTTACTAGTTCGAAGAACTTGAAGGCTGATGTCGCTGAGATCCGGATTCTCTTGAAGGCTGATTCGACTCCCTCTGGAAAGAGCTTTGGATATGAAGTACCCGGACTGTAGCTGGATGCTGGTGGTCGGCCTGGACTTGGAGAGAGAGGCCGTGGGAGGTGGGATAGGCTAGGGTTTGGTGGATTGAAGTGGATGGTGGGCGGCTAGGGTTATAGAGTAGAAGTGGCTAACCTAGGGTTTGGGTTTTGGAGATCTCACACCTCCTCAAGGTTCCTGGGGAACCCGGATTTACTCCCTCACGGAGCTCAACACCTGGATGCAAGTGCGGAAGAGAGAAAACACAAAGTTTGCTCACAAAAAAATTTGGTTTCATTCATCTGATTCATTAGAACTTACAAAGGGGTTTTTATTTATAGGACATTACAAGAGAGTAGGGTTTTACATCTTCCCATGTGGGACTAAAGGAGGGGATCTTCAAATTAGGATTGTAGGATCAGTCCCTACTCATATGGCCGGCCAAATAATTCCAAAGATGATTAAGGCTTCAAACAAGGAAAGTGGGTGGCGCCTCCTTGTCTTGACCTCCAAGAAAATTATTTTTTTCTTTCTATGCTTGGCCTTATCTGGAAGTGTTTGGGCGTCTCTTAACCTTGCCCTCCAAGAGAAAATTTGTTTCCTTTTATATCTGGCTTTAGTTGGAATGACTAGGGCGCCTCCTAACCTTGCTCTTCAAGAGAAATCTCCTTCCTTCCATGGCTCAACCCTTTTTGGATACCTCCTTTTCTTTCTCCCCAAGTTATGGCTCTTTCTAACTTTGTTTTGAGTATTTTTGGCAGGTAATGGGCGCCTCCTTGAAGTTCTCTCCAAGAGAGTTTCTTCCCTTTCATAGTTTGGTTCTTTTGGGAATGTCTTGGGCCGCCCCCTTGATTTGTGGACCCCTGGTGGATTTCTCCTCAATTGGCGCATGAGAGAAGGGAGCTGCTATCTGTGGTGTGGGGACCAAAGCCTGCTGGATGGAGATGTGGCGCCCCCTGGACTCAGGCGTATGGCTGGGAGTGTGGCTGGGAGTGTGGCGCCCACTTGCTTGGCCTTGGGAGAAAATGTAACACCCCAGGTTGAAGCCCTAGTCCACTACTGAGTCAACATGACTTAACAAAATAAAAATGCAGGTAATATAGACTCAAGCTAAAATTGAGTTGATCAAGTCAACCCTTATTACAAGCCAAAAAATCCTAATTCTTTAGGCAAGGTTAATCAGAGATCCAAATGGAGCTCTGAAGTCTTCTTCTGAGTCTGGTGCCCGCACCATAATGGGTCTCGAAGATGATGAATGTCTTGTAGCCCAAAAATTGAAGAAAAGATGGTATCTCGATAGTGGCTGTTCAAGACATATGATGGGTGACAAGGATCAATTTATCACCCTAGAGATGAAAGAAGGAGGTATGGTTACTTTTGGAGACAATGGCAATGGAAAATAATCGGAATTAGTAAGATCAAAATAATCCCCTGTACTTTTATTGAAAATGTATTGCTAGTAGATAAATTGAAGCATAATTTGTTAAGCATTAGTCAATTATGTGATAATGGCTTCAAGGTTATCTTTGAATCATCTACGTGTATTGTAACAAACTCTCTTGACTCTAGCAGTAAGTTCATTGGACATAGACTTGGAAATATTTATGTGGTAGACCTTAATGATCTAGCTATGTGTATTGCAATGAATGCTAAGACCAAGGAGTCTTGCTTACTTTGGCATAGATGATTAGGTCATCCTAGCATGCATACTATTACCAAGTTAATTTTCAAGAATTTAGTTAGAGGCATGCCTAAATTTAAAGTAGATCTTAATCATGTTTGTGATGCATGCCAAATGGATAAACAAACTAGGAAGAATTTTAAATCCAAAAATATGATTTCAACTACTAGACCCCTTGAGCTACTTCACATGGACTTATTTGGACCAACTAGGACCACAAACCTAGGTGGTATGAAATATGCTTTTGTGATAGTAGATGATTTTTCTAGATTAACATGGGTTTTGTTTATCGCTCATAAAGATGAAACCTTTAAAGTCTTTCGAAAATTTCATAAAAAAATTTCTAATCAGAAAAATCTTTCAATAGTTTCAATTAGGAGTGATCATGGCATCGAATTTGAAAATCAGTTTTTCGATGATTATTGCACAGAAAATGGCATTGATTATAACTTCTCTGCTCCTAGGACACCACAACAAAATGATGTCGTAGAGAGGAAAAATAGGACTTTGGAAGAGATGGCATGAACAATGTTATATGAAGGCAATCTTCCAAGGTACTTTTGGGCAGAAGCGGTGAATACTACTTGTTATATTTTGAACTGTATTTTGATACATCCTATTTTGAAGAAAACCCTCTATAAGCTTTGGAATGAAAAGAAATCCAACATTAATTATTTTCATATATTTGCTTGTAAATGCTTTATTCTTAATAATGGAAAAGATAATCTAGAAAAATTTGATGCTAAATCTGATGAAGCAACTTTTCTTGGTTATTCATTACATAACAAAGCATATAAAGTATTTAACAAAAGAACTCTTACTGTAAAAGAATCTATACATGTTATTTTTGATGAAACTAACTATTCACCTTCTAAGAAAGAAGAGTACATAGACAATGATGCAGGTACAATTCAAAAAAATGGAAGAAATGAGCATACAAGAAAGACCAACTCAAGAAGGAAAAGAAATGGTAAGTAATGATCAAGCTAATCTACCAAGAAAATGGAGGTACGTAACTTATCATCCAAGAGAATTAATTATTGGTGATCCTTTACAAGGTATTAGGACTAGGTCATCACATAGAGATGCACATGATTACCTAGCCTTTTATCACAAATAGAACCTCATACCTTAGAAGAAGCTAAATCTGACCCAAACTGGATGATGGCTATGCATGAAGAACTAAATCAGTTTGAAAGAAATAAGGTATGGACATTAGTTGAAAGACCATAAGACCATCCCATCATTGAAACCAAATGGATCTATAGAAATAAGTTAGATGAACAAGGAAATGTAATTAGAAACAAAGCTAGATTGATGGCTAAGAGATATAACCAAGAAGAGGGTATAGATTTTGATGAAACATATGCACTTGTAGCAAGACTTGAAGCCTTTAGATTAATTCTTGCATTTGCTTGCTACATGGATTTCAAACTTTTTCAAATGGATATGAAAAGTACATTCTTGAATGGTTTTATATCTGAATAAGTTTTTGTAGAATAGGCACCAGGTTTTGAAAATCATACTTTTCCTAATCATGTTTTTAAACTCAATAAAATATTATATTGTTTGAAACAAGCACCTAGAGCCTAGTATGATAGACTTAGCACTTTCTTGATTGAAAATAGTTTTTCAAGAGGAAATGTTGACAAAACTCTTTTCATCAAGAAGAAAAATAATGATTTATTAGTTGTACAGATTTATATTGATGATATTATATTTGGTGTAACTAAAGTCTTTGTAGAGAGTTTGTTAAGTTGATACAGGAAGAATTTGAAATGAGCCTAATGGGTGAACTTAACTACTTCCTTGGATTTCAAGTGAAACAAACAAAGGAAGGAATCATCATTAACCAAGCCAAGCACACCAAAGAGATAATAAAAAAGTTTGGTACGGAGTCAAGCAAACACATGAGCACACCCATGAGCCTAACTTGCAGATTGGATAAAGATGAAAGTGGATCCAACATTGATCAAAAGCTCTATAGAGGTATGATCGGATCCTTGTTATACTTAATTGCAAGTAGACCTAATATGATGCGGGACTAATATGCATGTGATTAATTTTGTGAATCTTGTATGTGGGGTTAGGTGATTAATTTTCAGATATTAAATCAAAATAAGTTGTAGGAAATTCTATATGAATTTTAGAAACTAAGCATGCAGATTAGGATCTAAGAAAGCAGTAAAGATGGATCGCCGGGGCTGAGAAGCCTCGGTTAGGGCAAGTTCTCCTACAATAAAATTACTGGCGGCAGAGGGGGTGTACCTAGCAACGTCTGATGCGAACGATGAAGATCAAAATGAAGGAATCTCTTGTTCCTCGATGGATGCGGCCTGGAAAATCGAGCCAAAGACCTGCGGATACCCGGCATTTTGCTCGGTGGTCTGATTGAGGCTTAGCTGGAGTCGTTGGATTCGTAGAAACTCGAGAACCTGCAAATGACCTGTCAAGGGTGAGAAAGCAAGGTTAGAAATAAGGAGAATCTCAAGAAAATAGCAAGGGGCGTGAGGATGAAGAGGCTTGAAAGGGGTTGGTCGGTTAGGATTTCTTCAGGTAGATCTTCGGCAGGACTTTGGCACACAGGATCCCTTAATGCACACAGCAGGGAGGCACACAGCAATAGAAGAAATCAATAGAATTTTATATCAATAATCAATCTCTCATACAAGAGACTAGGGTCCTTTAAATAGACCCTTAGTCTTGGGTTCCAAGTAAGGGTACATTAGACATTATATAAGAATTCTTTTCCCACCCAAACCCTAGCTAGAAAATAAGGAAACATTAGATAGAAAAAATTCCTAAAAATTCTCTCCTCCTCTCTTGACTTGGTAAACACTCCAAGGATGCCTAGGGGGTGTGTTGGGCTTCTAGGAGCAGCAAGGGGCTAGCCCAAAGGGGTTCGGGCACATGGGCTTGGGCCTCTGGAAGCTGGGGTGGCCTGGTAGCCGGGTAGCAGGAATATTCCCTAGTATCTTGCTTCTTAAAGGCTTGGGCTTGGCGCTAGGGCTTTGTTTCATTGGGCTAGGATGCAAGTGGACCTTTGGAATCATGGATGCCCTGGTCTATAAATATACTCTGGCATCTGGAAGGGAATCTGGGCATTTGGAGGGTATCTGCACGGAATCAGGGTTTTCTGAATTTTCCTCCTGGGATCTTCAAATCTTCAAGCTGGGTTGGACTTGGGCTATATTTCCATGTCTTCAATCTAGTTAGACTTGGTCTTCACTTGTATGATGTAGTCTTGAGTCTTCAGTGTACTTGGACAGGACTCAAAAAAATAAAATTAGCTCGACAGGAGCTGACTAACACTAGACTGGACTAGCTCAACATGAGCTGACTAATACAGGACTCAAATAAAGACAACTTAGCTTTATTACAATGGACTCGAATGTTATTAAGTGATCCATAGAGAGTTGAGAAGCCTCTGCCTTATTCTGGTGCCTCTGGTGTCCCCACCATGATATCTTGTTTAGCATATATGTATATGCTAGATTCCAGTCAATCCTAAAGAATCACATATGCTTGCTGTTAAAAGGATTATAAAATATTTGAAAGGAACAAGTAATCTAGGTCTATGGTTTTCAAAATATTTTTCATTAAATTTAATTGAATTTTAGGATGCTGATTATACTGGTTATAAAATTGATAGAAAATGTACTAGCGACACATGCCAATTTCTAGGATTGAATTTAATCTCATGGCACTGTAAGAAACAAAACTCAGTAGCACTATCTACTACTGAGGTATAGTATATTGCTGCAAGGAGTTGTTGTGCATAAGTGTTATGGATTAAATAATAACTAGAAGACTTTGGTGTTACACAATCTAAAATTTTTATCAAATGTGATAATACAAGTGCTATAAATTTGACAAAAAATTCAATTCAGCACTCAAGGACTAAGCGCATAGAGATTAGACACCATTTTATTAGAGATCATGTTTTGAATGGTGACATTGAATTAGAATTTATCCCTACTGAGAACCAACTTGCTGACATTTTTACTAAGCCACTCAATCAGGATAGATTTGAAATGATTAGAAGAGAATTAGATCTTTGTGATCCTTTCTAGATTTTCCTAACCTAATTCCTTCAAAATTTTAAGAAAAAATATCTAGAAAACCTCCTACATCAATTCAAGTTCTTTAAACAACTTTCCTTGAGATTTTATCGAATTAATTTCAATTTCTGAATCATTTCAACTTTTATGGAAAGTTTATGTTCAAGTTGACTCGGGCAATTTGGCTCTGGTCGAGCTGACTCGAATTTTTGTTGTTTCAATTTTTACTCTGGTCGAGCTGACTCGGGCAATTTAAGATTTTTAGAGCCGACTCGGATGTTGGGCAAATAGTTTGTTAATAGAGCCGTGCAGTTTTTTCTGAACTTTATTGCTCTTTGTTCTCGTTCTAAACCCTAACTCTCCACTCAAAACCTCTAGCAAAACCTAGAAATCTTCTTCCTCAAGCTCCCATTCCACATTTCTTCCCATAAGTGTTGCAATGGCACCGAATTTGGCAGTGGGAAAAAGATCAAAAAGAGCTACACCCTCAGTGGTAGTCGAAAGAAGAACAAAGTGTCGGCAAGAGGAGATAACTCAAGCAGTTGAGAGGGAAAAAGAAGAAACAGAACAGTTGACCTCTACTCACTCTCCAAGACAGGTGATGTCAATGTCTAACCAGCCTATTACTAGTGGTAGAAGGATTATTTTAAAGTTTCTTGAAGAAATTGGATTAAAAATTAGGGATTTAATTGATGAACAAGGCTGGACATTCTTTTGCTCTCTGAATTTATCTGCATATCCAACCATTGTTAGAGCATTCTATGAAAACTTGAGAATTGAACCCCAACACATTGAATCCACTGTAAAGGGAAAACAAATCATAGTGACAGAAGAAAGGCTCAGTACAATATTGGAAATGCCTATTAAAGGGACTAAGCACTTAATTTTGAAAGATAGAGAGAAAACCCTTCAAACAATACTGGGCAGGACAGATGTTAATGGAGTAGGAACTGTCATGGCAAACACACTTTTACTTGAAATGAGACTGCTCCATAACTTTATTAGTAGAATATTTCTTCCAAGGACTAGCAGATTTGATTGGGTAAGTGAACGTGACCTCGGTTTTATGGAACACATCATTCAAAGGGAAGCAGTAAATTTATCCTATATCATGATAATGCAAATGGAGGCTATCAGAAAAGTTAAGGCATGTTTGCCTTATGGAATGGTACTAACCTTATTATTTCAAGCTTCCAGGATCAGTTTGGAAGGAGAAGATGGTAAACCCCTTCATCACACCAACACTTATACTTCCAAATCATTACTCCGAATGGGATATATTCTTAGTGAAGGGATGTGGAAGAAGAAAAGAACTCAAGAGAGGGCTATAGCAGCATCCAACAGTAGTAGTAGTACTGAGGACAGTGACAGTGAAGAAATTTATAGGGAAATCTCCACTGCAGGGCCTTCAGCACCTGAGCACATTATTGATGTTCTAGTTGGCACTTCTACTAATGTTTCCAGCATTTCTGAGCCAGCTGAGACTACTATACCTAGATTTGCACCTACTGAGACTATACATGCTACATTTAAGGCTGTGGAGACAGTACACTTTGAGTATGAGACTCCATTACCAGCATCTCCACCTGTGGTAGATACTACTTATGTTCATCCTGCACCTTCTGTTCCGAAACAACCTGCACATTTAGATGGACCTTCAGTGACATAGGACTTCATAGCACTATTGAAGATGTTTCCATACAGATTTGCAAAGAGCCACCAGCATCTCCTGCTCAACCACTTTTTGTGCCTCCAGAATTACCTTCATCTGATCCTCCAATATCTAAGTCTAAACCTGTTCTACCCAAGGGCAAACCAAAAATTAAGAAAACTAGAAAACCTATAGCCCCTGTTAGAACCAGATTTAAGGACCTTAGGTTCAAGCCTCTAAAGTCCAAAACTTCAGATAAGATAATAAATGTTGGTTCTTCATCTAGTGAGGAAGAACGGTAGGATGTTTTGGTTGTACTTTTGGTTACATTGATCATATCATTGTACTTTTGACTATCTTTAAACTTTTAATGATATTTACTTTATGCTTAGCTTGCTATCTTTTGTAATGTGTAATGAAAATTCTATGAATGCAATGAACACATTTTGGCATATCTTGAGCTTGTGCGATATTCTCAATAGTACTTTCATTTGTACAATGCTAATTAAAATAAATTTTAATTAGAATATCAATGTTGAGAAGAGAAAGTGAAATTATCTCAAACAAATTTTATCAACTTTCTCTTTCTAATATAAAAATTGAGCTTTGAAACATCAATTGAATACCTTTTTGATTGCTGACAAAAAGGAGGAGAATGTTTGAAGTTGCATGAAAAAGAAAGAAACGTAAAGAGAGAATAAGTTTGGAAGAAAAAGGGGGAGAATGAGATAAAAAATGTGAAATTGCTTATACAAGTAAGGGGGAGAAAATTTGTTAAATGACTTTGCTCTCAAAAACTTGCACACATTTCTTGAAGATCTTAAAGCATTAACTATAATACTTATCAACTCTAATACATTTCTAAAACTTTGTAAAATTGAGCTTTGATACCTTGCATACCTTAATAGCTCTGATACTTTGTGAAAGTGCTAGCCTTAACATTCTGATACATATAAAAGCGCTGATACTGTATAGTTCTTCTTTTTACAAAAAGCTCTGATACTTACTTGCAAATATAATTAGCTTTGATACATGTTAATACTCACTTTCAATTTAAGTCATACATGTAATTGTAAAGATTCTTTTCATGCCCAGTGTTTTGTCATCATCAAAATGGGGAAGATTGTTGACCCCATAAGTGATTTTGATGATAACCAAATATTGGAGCATGCATTTGTTTTACTAATAACTTTTCAAGTGTTTTACATATTTTTGTATGATGAATTCATTGCTCAATTTCAACTTCTATATTTGTATTTCTTGTGTTGAGTTGTATTGTAATTGATCTTGTAAAGAAGAACCCAAAGAAAGCTTAAGTAAAAACCAATCAAATGGGTTACTTCTAGATATGTTTCAAGCTTAAGTTTCTTAGAAATTTAGTTAGAAGAGTTTGAAGGCATCTTCAGATTTAGAAGATTTGCTGGATGATTTCTGGAGAAGAACTGATATTTCACTGAAAATTTCATCCGAGTTGACTCGAAGAGAAGAGAGCTGACTCTGGCACATGTCACGCATTAAAATTTCTGGCACGTAGATATCCGAGCCGACTCTAAGGAACCCGAGCCGACTCGTCCAGAGTATCACTTTGTGAATCAGACAGGCAAGCCAACCCAAAGAGAGTCTAAGCCGACTCTATTATTTAGTCAGACATCCAAGTCCACTCTTCAGAAGTTCGAGCCGACTCCTTCAAAGTCCAGAAGAAATGCTCTGAGAACTATAGCCAACCGAGGCACCTTTAAAGAGAAAGAGCTGACTCTTCCAGACTACATTTTTGATGACCTGAGGATTCGAGTCGACTAGAATCAAGGCAAGCTAACTCTTACAGAGTGAGGAATCAAAATACTATACAACCGAGCTGACTAGATTGAAGAGAGTCAACTCAACCAGAACTACTCTAAGAATCCGAGCCAACTCGAGTAATCCGAGCTAACTCAAAGGTTGATTTCAGACTTATAAAGGCTAGTTCCAGAACTTGCAATTTGAATCTAAAAAGTGCTCCAATGGTCCAATGTCACATCCTAATGGTCTACAATGACTAAAATCATCCGAGAAGAGTACAAGACTATATATTTGAGAGATTTGAACGACTTTAAACAAGGTATAATTAGTAAATGCTGAATTGAATATCCAAACTACTTTGTGAGCAAGAGAGCACTCCAAGAGCATTCAAGACAGTCATCAAGCCTTCACCAACTGCCAACCAAAGCTTGAAGCATTTCTGAAGAAGTTGAAGAAGCCAACCAAGTACATTGAAGTACAATCAATTGGGCTTCTCTTGAGCTGCATCAACAACCATCTGACAAAATTTGTTTATCATTCTGTTGCTTTCTTTTTACAATTCTCTTTTGAATTGTTGGGTTATTGGTGAGCCTAGTTTAAAAACCAAATAGGTTCTTGGTTAGCCTGTATTAAAACCAAGTGTTGGATTTTTGGTGATCCTAGTAAAACCAAGTGTTGAGTTTCTTTGGTGAGCCCGATTTAAAATCCAAAGTGTAGAGGTTTGGTTGTGAGCCTGTAAAAACATTCTGGCTGTATTCTAGTAAGGGATATAGTAGAAATCCCAAGTAGTAATCTTGGATAGTAGATGCAGGAGCTGGATTGCTCTGAACCACTATAATTTGCTTATGTTTGTATTGTGCTTCTCTTATTTGATTATGCTTTTGCATTCAATTATCCTATCACAGCACTTAATACTTATAAGGGATTTCAAAGAGCACATTATTACATAAATTTTTTAAATTCCAATTCACCTCCCCTCTTGGAAAAGCCACCTGGGCAACAGTAGTTTCATCTAAAAGTCCATCATCTATCAATTTGGCCTGCATGGATGATCATCATCGATAATGGCTAATAGTTTGATAATATATCTTTTGACAAATTCTGTGAAGATCTATGATTCATCCATTAATACACCTTCGTCACACACTCACAAGCAAGTGAAGTAGAGGTCACCAACTGCACTATCTTGCATGGTCTGAAGACTCAACTCAACAAGGCCAAGGGGCTCTGGGTAGACAAACACTATAGTGTCCTTTGGACCTATCGGACATACCAACTTTCAGCTAGGGAGACTCCGTTCAACCTCACCTACAAAATTGAAGTAACTGTTCCACTAGAGTTAGGCTTGCTCTCATGCAGGGTCCAAGCCTACGATGAGCACTAAAATTTGGAAGACAAAAAGAACCTTGACCTCCTTGAAGAAGCCTAAGAGAAGGTTCAAATAAGAATAGTGACCCACCGACGATGAGCAGCTCACTACTTTAATTTTAGAGTCAAGGAGAAGCAATTCCACCTAGGAGATTTGGTGCTCTAGAAGGCCACAATCAACCAGCCGACCGAGCAAGGAAAGCACTTGTCCAATTGGGAATGACCTTAGTGCATCGCTAAGGCTATATGCTTCAACACCTATCATCTAGAACATTTAGACAAAACTCCCATGCACCTAGAACTCTAATAATTTTAGACCTTAATATCAATAAAGTTATTCTTCAATCCATGAGCCATCACCATCTATGATAAAGTTCTCTCTTGTGTGAAGCAGCTATCCAATTCTTGGCTTGCAAACATGAAGGTGCACCTGAAAATCTTAGATGAGCTACGTGCCCCAGGTAGGGGTTGCCATGCCCTTGTCAAAGCCTTGGGTAAGCTTTGTGCCCCAAGTAAGGGCTCAATAGTTCCTAAGCCTTAGTCAAGTAGTTAGATGCCCAGGCAAGGTTTTGACACTCGTAACTCCTGGCTAAGCAATTAGTCTCCCAAGTACCAAGCACTAAGTGAGCTCAGCACCCTAGGCGAGGGCTCAATAATCCCTAAATCCTAGTTAAGCAGTCAAAGCCCAAGTTAGGTTTCTACACCTATAACTCTTGGCTAAGCAATTAGTCTCCTAGCTACCAAGCCCTGAGTGAGCTTAGCAGCCAATCGGGGGCGCAATAGTCCTTAAATCCTAGTCAAGCAATTAGACGCCCAAGCTAGGTTCCTACACTCATAACTCCTGGCTAGGTAGTTAGTCTCCTGGTACCAAGTCCTGGGTGAGCTTAGCACCCCAAGCGAAGGCTCAACATCATTTAAAGCCCTAGAAAGTGATTAGATTCTTAGATTGGTCTTCCACATTTACAATCCTTGGGATAAAAGGTCAAACTTTTAGGCATGACTCAATAGCCCTAAAGCCCTAGCCAGCGATCAAACTTTTGGTTGGGCTTCCATGCCTGCAATTCCTAGTTAAGTGATCAAACTCCCATGCACAAAAATCCACCACTACCAAGTCCAAGTGGTGGGGACACCGGAGGCACCAGAATAAGACAGAGGCTTTTCAACCCTCTGTGAATTGATCAATAATTTATGAGTCCATCTGTAATAAGGGCTTAGCCCATCTGAGTCCATTTTAGTTGTTATTTGAGTCTTTTGAGTTTTAGTTCTGTACTAGTCAGCTCATGTTGAGCTAGTTCAGTCCAGTGTTAGTCAGCTCATGTCGAGCTAATTTTATTTTTTGAGTCCTATTCAACCATATTGAAGACTCAAGACCATATCATACAAGTGAAGACCAAGTCCAACCAGATTGAAGACATGGAAGTATAGTCCAAGTCCAACCCAGCTTGAAGATTTGAAGACCCCAGGAGGAAAAATTCAGAAAACCCTAATTCCTTGCAGATGCCCTCCAGATATCCAAATTCTCTTCCAGATGCCAAAATATATTCATATACCAAGGCATCCATGATTTTAGAGGTCCATCTACATCCTAGCCCAAAGAAATCAAGCCCAGGCGCCAAGCCCAAGCTCCTAAAAAGCAAGATACCAGGGAATATTCCTGCTACTTGGCTACCAGGCTACCCTAGCTTCCAGATGCCCAAACCCATGCACCCGGGCCCCTTTGGGCCGGCCCTTGCTACTCTTAGAAGCCCAACACGCCCCCTAGGCATCCTTGGAGTGTTGGCCAAGTCAAGAGAATTTTTAGGGATTTTTTCTACCTAATGTTTCCTTATTTTCTAGCTAGGGTTTGAGAGGGAAAAGGATTCTTATGTAAAGACTAATGTACCCTTACTTGGAGCCCAAGGTTAAGGGTATATTTAAGGGACCCTAGCCTCTTGTATGAAACCAAAATTTTTGATATGAATTAAAACCTTGAGTTCTTCTATTGAGTTGTGTGATACCTTGCTGTGTGCATAAAGGGGTTTGTGAGAGTTTTTCTTCCTAGTGCTGCAATCATCTTCCTGTTGCCAACAAGCCTCTCAGATCCCTAGACGCCCACTCTAAAAGAAGCCTTTCCTTGCTATTTTCCCTTTGTTTTCTTGTTCCTTTGTGAGTTTTCTAACCCCTGACAGGTCCATTGCAGGTCCCCGAGTTCCTACGAATCCAACGACTCCAGCCAAGCCTCAATCGGATCACCGAGCAGAAAGCCGGGTATCCGCGGGTCTTTGGCTCGATTTTCCAGGCCGCATCCATCGAGGAACGAGAGACCCCTTTGCTGCAATCTTCACAGACGTTGTCAGGTACACCCCCTCTATCTCCAGTAGTTTTATTGTAGGAGAACTTGCCTTAACCGAGGCTTCTCAGCCCCGGCGATCCTTCTTTTATACTTTTCTAAGTCCTAATCTGCATGCTGATCTTCTAAAATTCATATAAAATTCCCTACAACTTATTTTAATCTGAAATTCGGGAATAAATCACTCAACCCCACATATAAAACATACAAAAAGAATTACATGTATATTAGTCCCCCATCACCAAGTGAATAACCTCCAAGTGGGCTACCATGTCTGTGACCTTTAGCGAGGCAACATCCAAGTGGGCTACCGCATCCACAACCCTTGCTTAAACAACCCCCAAGTGAGCTACCACATCCACAACCCCTAGCAAGGTGACATTCAGGTAGGCTACCATCTCCGCAACCCCTAGTGATGCAACATCCACGTGGGCTACCATGTCCACAACCCTTGGCAAAGCAACATCCACTGGGCTACCATGTCCACAACCCCTAATGAGGCAATATCTAGGCAGACTACCATGTCCACAACCCCTAGCGAACCAACTTCTAGGTGGGCTACCATGTCCATGATTCCTGGTGAAATAATAATACATCCAGGTGGGCCATCATGCCCATAGTCCATGGTAGATCAAGCAATCTACCAAGATTGGCAATCCACCACTTTCTAGTACAAGGTGAGCTTGGTGCCCTATACAAGGCTTAATAGCCTTAAAGCCCTAGTTAAACAATCAAACTCCCAGGTTGAGCTCTCATGCCCATAACTCTCGATTAAGCGATTGACTTCTAGGCAAAAACGGAGTGACCTTGATGCCCCTAAGAGAGGTAATCTAACCTCTATGGCCTGCCACTAGTTGCAAATTGAGAAAAAGTCTTGGCTCGGATTGGGGGACCCTCCTTTCCCATGCATGGTACACTCTGGAATGGCACATGAAGGCCAAAGCATTCGATCCACTTTTAGAGCCTTGTGTGCACATGGTAAGAGGGAACGACCCTCACTCGACTATCTGGTGAACCCCAGGCAGGGTTAGTGAATCCTCTATTCTAAACTCTTGGATGAGCCTCACACCCTAGGTGGGGTTGACAAACCTCTTACTCTAAAATTTGGAATGAGCTTTATACCCTAGGTAGGGTCGGCAAATCCTCTATTCTAAAGTCCTAGGCAAGCCTTGCATCCTAGGCAGGGTCAGCAAACCCTCTATTCTAAAGTCTTAGATGAGCTTTTATCCCAAGCAGGGTCAATGAACCCTCTATTCTAAAATCCTGGACAAGCATCACATCCTAGGAAGGGTTGGCGAACCCTCTATTTTAAAGTTCTGAATAAGCCTCGCACCCAAGAAGGGTCCATGAACTCTCTATTCTAAAATCCTAGACAAGCTTCATGCCCTAAGCAGGGTTGACGAATCCTCTATTTTAAAGTCCTAGACGAGCTTCGTGCCCCGGGCAAGATTGGCGAACCCTCTATTCTAAAAGTCCTAGATGAACCTCTTTTCCTAGGCAAGGTAGTTGCACCCTTTATTCTAAGCTACATGAAAGCTAAGTGCCCTTGCATGGTTAATCTCAAAAGAGAGATCAATATCCTCCAAAGTTAAAGATGTAGAAATAGTCAAGACATTCAAAAAGCATTCAAAACAAGCAAGTAAATGTCAAAAAATGATGTTCTTATTTTATTGATCAAAATTAGATTACATGTGTTCAAGACTCTACTACCAGATTACATTACTTTGAGAACATTTCAAAGGACTTAGATGAAGGACAAGTTGCACCTGCTGGTGCGGGCACCAGACTCAGAAGAAGACTTCAGAGCTCCATCTGGATCTCTGATTAACCTTGCCCGAAAAAAAAATTAGGGTTTTTGGTTTGTAATAAGAGTTGACTAGATCAACTCAATTTAGCTTGAGTCTACATTACCTGCATTTTATTTTGTTGAGTCATGTTGACTCAGTAGTGGACTAGGGTTTCAAAATGGGATGTTGCACTTTCTTCCAAGACCAGGCAAGTGGACACCACACTCCCAGCCACACTCCCAGTCCAGGGGGCGCCATATCCACATCCAGCAGCTTTTGGTCCCCACTCCACAGATGGCAACCTCCTTCTCTCATGCGCCAGATAAGGAGAAGTCCACCAAGAGACCACCAATCAAGGGGGCGGCCAAGACTTTCTCAAGAAAATCCAAGCCAAGAAGGCAAGAAATTTCTCTTGGAAGAGCATATCAAGGGGCGCCCATTACCTGCCAAAAAAACCTAAAACAAAGATGGGAAGAGCCTTGACTTAGGGAGGAAGAAAAGGAGGAGTCCAAAAGAGTTCATCCAGGGAAGGAAGAAATTTTTTCTTGAAAAATCCAAGCAAGGTGGCGCCATCTACCTGCCATTTATAACCCAAATCCTAATTTTTGGTATTTTGGCCGACCATATGTAAGGGATTTGCCCTAATTTGGAGATTCCCTCCTTTAGTCCCACATGGGAAAATATGAAACCCTTCTCCCTTGTAAAGCATTATAAATTAAACCCTCTTGTAAGTTGAAAAAAGATCATAGATGAATGAAAGAAATTTTTTCTTGAGCAAACTTGTGTTTTCTCTTGTCCGCACTTGTTTCTAGGTGTTGAGCTCCGTGAGGGAGTAAATCCGGGTTCCCCTGGAACCTTGAGGAGGTGAGAGATCTCCAAAACCCTAAACCCTAGGTTAGCCACTCAATTCCCAAACCCTAGCCGCCATCACCCTTCTCTTTCCACCAAGCCCTAGTCTTTTCCTCTTCTCACGGCCACCTTCTCCAAGTCCTGGCTGACCACCAGCATCCGACTCCAGTCCAGATACTGCAGATCTACAGCAATTCTAAGAGGAAGTCAGATCGGCCTCCAGGAGAATTCGATTTCAGCAACTTCAGCTTTCAAGTTCTTCAACCTGGTAAGATCTTTCCTTGAGTTTCTGAGTTCCATCATTTGTTCCTCTTCTTTTCCAGATCTTGAGTCCAGGAGAAGCCGACCAAACCACGAGACCAGTATTGGAGGATCCATTGCGAAGATAGCCGACTCCGAGGATCCCACAATCTGCTCGAGAGAGTTCTTCCACCAGAATCCTGAGAAGATCACTGTCTGGTGAGTAAACCGTCCCTCCTCTCTATTTCTGTTCTATTGAAAGTTCAGAGCGAAACCCTAGGTCTGGGAGTTTCTCAACCCCCAGCGATCCGTTACTTCTGAACTACTCTGATAATTTGGTTCCTTCTAAACTGTGCTTTCAATCTTTACTTAGTTTCCTTCAACTTAGTTAGCTTTACTTTGAGTCAAAGCCAATTTCTGAAAAATATAAAAAAAAAAAAATGAATTAATCTTAATTTTACTTCCGCATACGCTTCTTTGTTCTTTGTTCTGCATCACCTGCCTTAAAGGGTCAAGACACAGCTCCCTGAAACTCCAAAATTCTTTCAATGCTTTACCCTAGCAAGAGAAGGATCAAGCCAAAGCTCCCGGGAGCACCAAAGTGCTTGATATGCACCAAGTAGGGAGGCATCTTACCATTGCCCTGAAAGAAACCATGGCACCCTGCAATGCATAAAGACATAGAAAGGAAAGAAGAAGAGGTGCATCATGAAGGTGAAGTAGGCTAGTGTGAGTCACTTTTGCATCCTCGATTTTACATGGAGTAAATGTAACAAACCATGCCACTGTCGGCTGAGAGATACGGAAAAAGCCCAAGACAGCACTCAGCAATCATTCCATGAGCACCCCAAGAGAGATACCAAGGGTCATCGTGCGAAGTGAGATCCCTGACATTATGTTTGATGCCAATCCAACTATTCGGCAACATGTCTAATGCTGGCTTGATTACCACCAAATGTGAAGTTGGGTCACGATAGAGGTGGAAGAGGAAGATAAGGCACATGATCGTCATCCCTCCTCCAACACCTCCCTCCGACTGATAATAGTCACAATCCAATGATTGTAGCACCAACCATTTCCAACACCTCTGATGCCAAGAAGAGCATTCAGCAACATGATGCAAAGGTACCAATCTCGGAGTGAACCCTTCCAACGAGAAAGAGAACTTGTTAACACTAGTACTAGAGGAGTTCGACCAAGATTTCAGCATCCTTCTAATCATTGGAACCCTGGGAGAACTTGATGAAGATCGGCTTCCCTCACCCTCTATTTATAGAGGGGCTAAGGGAAGGCCCGCCGCACTACTAACCAATCGGTGCTCAATAGGTGTCCTCATTGCATTAGCTAGATTCCTAGTCTCCTCCAGAGCCAAAAAATGAAGTACTAGGCACTCAATTTGGGATTGACGTCTCCTTTGGCGGTAGCACATTTATGCTTCCTATGCCCTAGCAAAAGTGATGCCATAAATGAACCATAAAGAGCCATTCCTAGTCAATCTCCCCCAAGAATCGGGTCCATGTCAGGTGACATGCCAAGGCACATTATGCCATGTGATTGGGGAGTAAGTCGAATGGCCTCGCCTCCTCTTAAGGCAATCAGATGTCAAGAGCCCAAGGGCATCTCTTGATTCATATAAAAGCATTCTCCAATGGACAATATAGCATGCATATACAAAGTCTTGCAGGGAGGCGAACAGAGCACTATAGAGAAAACAAGACTCAAAATGGAGCAAAATAAACTTTTCATTGAAATAGAGAAGGCATATTATAGAAATTGAGCTCTTTCAAGGGTCTGCCTCTCCTAGCCCATAGGGTTTCTATCCTTCTTTCTATGGAGACATTTACAGGAGCAAGGGCCTCATTCCAAAAGAAGGGTAGTTTGAAGGAAGTCCAACTCCCATAGCAAGTCTACACATTCTTGGATAGACCACTAAGCCCTTCATAAACTCTCTTTGTCGCCAACCACCTCGCCTACAGATGGGCAAACCACTTCCCCTTCTTCTACATAATGATTCATGCAACACCAGACTTAGACTATCCCCTGGGCATGGCCTTTAAGCAGTCGACCTCATGCTGCTCAAACAACTCTGCCCGCACCTAGCCAAACATTGCAATGCTATGCCTCTTTCTAGAAGGATGATGCTATGGAGGAAGCCAATGGTTCTTTGGAAGATGTCAATCTCCTACAATAGCTCTATATAGTCACAGTCTGACCATCATCCTCTACAGGCCTTCTCCACCACCAACTACCTTGCCTACTATAGGGGACAAATTATTTTGCCTTCCTCTATGCCACCTTCATTGGTAGCATCGAATATCATGCTCTACCTTCATGGTACTCCTACCTTGCTATCCTCGCTAATGGTGCCAGACAACATGCCTATCTCGTGAGGACCTTGCCCACTACCCTCAACGATGTCACTAGCTAGTGCAGGGTAAGGATGGGAATGCAGGATGTCAATATCATCACCAACAATCATCTCGGTCTCCTCATCAATGGAACCCTACATCACATTGGCTTCCATCTGGGTTCCATGGCCAATGAAGATCTTCAGAGGCATTCTAGACACTTGAGAATTGCCTCCCTTTAGCCTCACCACCCCTGGTAAGCAGCATTTAGTTCCCTTTCCAATTCTTCATTTCTTGTAGATAAGCTATCGAGCTCCTGTATGAGAACTTGGTGAGCTTCCGCAGCCATGCTTCAGTCCAATTATGCCAAAGCCCAGCCTTTGTTGGTAATGGTTTGCGCTTCCTCCATGTGGATGCCTTCCTTGCAGGCATCACCTCACGATTAGCATTGGAGCATTCCAGTGCTCGAGCATAGGAACCTACCTATAGCACTAGAAGTGTCAGTGCAATCTTGGTGGTGACCATAGCCTTTTAGAGATGCACCACCTTCCTCAGCCACATAGCAATGCAGGGATACTAGCACCTCCTCCACTAATATGGCCATGGCATTACAACACCAATAGGAAAAGCAATAATCAATTTCAGCTCGCTAGCCTTCGTGGCATCCAAGTAGCCCTCCATGATTGTCAATTAGGGGGCAGGCATCCTTTAGGGGATGCCGACAAAGTAGCAATAGGGTCGATAGACTCGACTGTAGTTGGTAATTCTTCTCCGAGCATCAAACTCTCTAAAAATGCTGATGATGATTCCATCGCTACTAGCAGTTCTGCTTCTTTCATCACCATCGTCAAAGTGGTAGATGTGACTATGCCTATCTCCCTGTGCTCATAGCAACTTCCATCAGGACATCACTGCTACCTGGCTACATCTCCTCTGACCTAGGGTCGGCTCTATCTCTAGAGAGAGTCTTGCTAAATCCTGCATGGGTAAGGACCCCTTTTAGGGACCAACCTCACCATCATTAGTAGGGTAGCTTTTAGATTCTGCCTCCAGCAAAGCACCCATCCCTACTTCAACAGGTTGGTCGCATGCTTCTGCCTCAACCTCAGGACTGGTTTGATGATCTCAAAGAAAGACTCCAGCATCGGAGCAATGAGGGCAGAGCTCACAAGGGGGCAAGCTTAATCTGCTCCTCTATTACTTCCTCTATAGCCCTCTTAACTACCATTTCATCACCACCATCATCTCTCTTCCTCTTCTTTGATGATCGGGCCTTCAGCCCAGCATGCAGCTCCTTCTTTGAGAACTTCATTTCCTGCACGAACAGCAAGCAAGGTGCAAAGCTTCATGTTAGAGTATTTTGAGAAGTGCACGAAGGAAGATAAAAGATGAAAGGTCACTTTATTCCATTTCAAAAGAGTTAATAGTACAGATGACCCAACAATCAATTTACAAAAGGAAGAAAGTCCAAAAATAGAATGAAAAATAAAAAGCTATGGGATGGACAATGTTGCTTTGCCACCCTCGCCTATGTCAGAACTGAAAGGAAACACGGGTGTTGCAGGTGCCTACACTAAACATGCAACAGCAGGGAGCAGGTATGTATTTTAAATTTTTTTTAAAATAACAGCGGAAGGAACCCGCTCCGTACTGGATCTAATATATACAAGAGGCATGTAATATTTATAAACAATTTTATAAACCCAGATCAAGACATGCATGAAAAATAAAACCAGAAACATTTACCTTATTCCTGCTTGGAATAACTCTGGGATAATACTGGAATTGCTAGGATAACAGAAATAACTTTATTCCTGTCTTCTTCTTCTTCCAGCAGCCCTTGAACGTTGTTTTTCTTCATGTGTTCTCCAACAGCAGCAAGCCCAAACCAAATGGCCAATCTCTTGGTCTCTTCTCCTTCATCGATGGCAAGGGAGTGGCTTGAAGGAACTAGCTTCAAAGGAGAGCTTGAAGATCGATCAACCAACGACCTCTTCCTCTCTACCAGGTGCTGCAAAGAAAATCTGCAACCACAAAAACAGGGCAAAGCAAAACAGCAGCAAAGGAAGATCAACTGGCTCTCAGGTGCTCAAGCGAACACCCTCTAGAGGGGGGGACATGCTTGGGGCTCCTCTGATCTGACCTCTCGCGCGATGCTAGTCACCGGAATGCCTTAGAACGGTGGAGGGTGGAAGATGGCAGAACACTCTATTCTGAAATTAGTTTTCTCCAAAACCAAAGTTCTTCCACGGATTGAGCACTAACCAAGACAGGGAATCAAGGAACTTTTCTCTCCCAATCTCTCACCAAAACCCAAGCCTCTAAACCCCGGTAGAAAGAATGATGAAGCTCTCCAAGGGAAGAACCAGCTCTCACAGTTTTTCAGAAGCACAAGAGACGATCTGGGAATAAGAGAGGGCAGCGGGTTTTTGGAACGAATCAAATTCGTTCTTCAATGAAGCAATTAAGCCCAAAATGTGGTGATTGAATTCAGCCAAAACCGATGGAAAATGGGAGAAGAAAGATGTTCCAAATGCCCTGTTCGCCCAAGCCATTAACACCGTGTGGATGGGTCCAATCCGGTTCACAACCGGTTCAAAAAATCCCAAACCGGTTCTAAACCGGTTCACCACATTATTAGATCAAAATCTAATAGATGAAAGGCTTGGTCAAGTTCCGGTCAGCCAGAAATAATTTCCGGTGAACCCGAACAAAATCTGATCGACCCAAAACCGGGTCAATCCAATATGCTCAATCAAACCATTACCGAAATGATTCCTATTCATAAATCGATACCTGGATCAGGGAGGGATCATCTATGGCGTGTGACCTCATAAGTTCGAACCTAGGCGGTAGCACTGGAACAATTCCAGTACCAGCACAAGATACCATCTAGCAATGGGTCCCGACATCCGGATAGGTCAAAGATACGAGAGCAATTAATCGAACCTCTGGCATATGGTTATCATATAATTCATCCCTTTGACCTCCAATGCTCAGGATGACCTAGGGTTAGACTGCCAACCCCAGCTGAGTCAATCCACAACATGTCTCAACCTCGCAAGTCCAGTGACTCCTCACTAGGACTACCCCGACCGAGGATTTGCTAAATTGAGACACTGCGAGACATTCAATCCAAACTATTTGGACAAGTCAATTCTATCTTAGTCCACCACTGCTCCATAAGTACTTGCCTGTACCCAGAAACCTTCCATCACCGGATTAGAAATCCGGGTAGTCCGGCACCAAAGCACAGGGAGTTGCTTGCAAGCTATCATGATGATCTCAGGTCGAAGGGACACATATACCCATATCCAATCGTGAGTATCCCTTAGGCAGAAAGGGGCAACACGGAGTCGCGTTCAATGAGATATCATATATCCCACTTGCATATCATATCAGTGTCACCATACTCCTTTGGTTAAGAGGACAACCAAATGATTTGAACCACAACAACCTACACTTGATACATTGCCGTCCAGTACAATGTATCCTTTGGTTGTGAACCTGGTTTAAGGACCACTCGATATATCCTCTCTATATCGAAGTCAATGTAGTCCTAAGGACTTCATCACATGAAAAAAAAATTCATTACAGGGAAACGTAAGAATGTGATGAGCTGCCAAAATATAATTAATGAATTCATACAAAGAGTATAATACTCTGATCAACCGCCTACAGCCTAGGCGATAGATTTTGGGACACAATTCCTAACAACTCCCACTTGTACTAAAGCCAATCAGAACAGTATCTGATACTCATTTCCCATTTACAAAAGTCGAACTCTTTTATTCCGAGGGCTTTAGTAAAAATGTCGGCCATATTTTCCTTTCCATCAATCTTCATAAGATTGATGTCGCCTCATTCTACGATCTCTCATACGAGGTGGTAACACCGAAGAATATGCTTGGTGCGGTGATGAGCTTTCGGCTCCTTAGCTTGAGCAATGGCTCCAGTGCTGTCATAATACACTGGAATAGAACCATCTAGAGAAGATGCCACCCCTAGCTCTCCAAGGTACTTTCGCAATCACACAGCTTCCTTCACTGCATCTGATGCTGCAAGGTATCTGCCTCGCATACCGAGTCTGCAACTGTTCCCTGCTTGGAACTTTTCCAGCAGATCGCTCCTCCATTCAGGGTAAATACAAAGCCAGACACACTCTTGCTATCATCTCTATCTGACTGGAAACTGGAGTCAGTATACCCCACAAGTTTCAAATCAGATTCTCCATAAATCAGCCATTGGTCTTCAGTATTTCTCAAATACTTCAGGATAGACTTAACCACCTTCCAATGCGCCTCACCTGGGTCAGATTGGTATTTGCTCACTACTCCTAGTGAGTATGCCACATCTGGTCTAGTACATGTCATAGCATCATGATAGAGCCTACTGCAGAAGCATAAGGTACTATACTCATGCGCTCTTTTTTCTCAGGAGTTGTCGCACAATCCTTCTTGGAAAGATTAATTCCAGAACCTATCGAAAGATAGCCTTTCTTGGAATCTTCCATGCTGAACTGTTTCAGCACGGTATCAATGTACGTAGACTGGGACAATCCCAGAAGCCTTTTAGATCTATCTCTATAGATCTTCATACCCAGTATGTAAGAAGCTTCACCCAACTCCTTCATGGAGAACTGAGATGACAACCAGACCTTTATTCTTTGTAATGCTGCGATGTCATTCCCGATTAAGAGAATGTCATCAACATACAGTACCAGGAATACAATCATAGAACCATTAACCAACTTATAGATGCACGATTCTTCTCCATTCCTAACAAAGCCATACAATTTGACACACCTATCAAATCGTAAATTCCAACTTCGAGATGCTTGCTTGATTCCATAAATGGACCTCTGCAACTTACATACTTTTGACTCATCTGAGGATGTGAACCCTTCAGGCTGTATCATATACACCTCATCTTCCAGCTCCCCATTTAGGAAAGCAGTTCGGACATCCATCTACCAGATCTCATAATCAAAATATGCTTCTAAAGCAAGCATGATCCGAATAGACTTGAGCATTGCCACAGGGAAGAAAGTCTTGTCATAATCGATACCATATCACTGACGATACCCCTTGGCAACCAGACGGGCTTTATAGGTCTCCACCTTCCCATCTGTGCCCCTTTTATTCTTGAAGATCCAATTGCACCTGATGGGTTTTATCCCTTCAAGCAGATCAACCAATGTCCATACATTGTTGATTTCCATGGATTCTATTTCGGATCGCATAGCTCCAAGCCATGCCTTAGAGTCAGATCTCTGAAGTGCATCCATATAGGTGATCGGATCCTCATTGTTCTCGTCGAGCTCAAAGGGATCGCTGTCCCGGACCAAGAAATTGTAGTATCTATCCGGTTGATGCGGTACTCTACCGGATCTCCTAATAATGGGTTATGGGTGTGATCCAATCACAACTGGTTCTACGATATCCTTAGAGTGTGCAGGTTCTTCTACTGGTTGAACTTCACCAAGTTCAATCTTAGAGGCTACAATCCCTTCTCCAAGGAAATGCTTTGCCAAAAATATAGCCCTAAGAGTGACGAACACTTTCTGTTTATCCTCCAAGTAGAAGAAATACCCTTTGGTTTCCTTAGGGTAACCAATAAATAGGCACCGATCTGACCTAGGACCAAGTTTATCTGAGTCTAAATGCTTTACATAAGCCAGACAACCCCAAACCCGAAAGTATGAGATTGAGGGCTTACGTCCAGTCCACATCTTATATGGAGTGGAGACAACAGACTTACTCGGAATATTATTTAACAAGTGACAAGCTGTCTCAAGTGCATATCCCCAAAAGGACAGTGACAGAGTTGCAAAGCCCATCATGGATCAAATCATGTCCAACAAGGTTCGATTCCTCCTTTCGGACACACCATTCAACTGTGGTGTTCCTGGAGGAGTCCACTGTGAGAGAATCCCATTCTCCTCAAGGTATGTCAAAAACTCACCAGATAGGTATTCACCATCTCAATCAGATCGAAGGGTTTTAATACTTTTTCCAGTTTGTTTCTCTACTTCAATATGATATCGTTTGAACATTTCAAACGACTCAGATTTATATCTCATCAAGAAGACATAAACGAACCTCGAAAGGCCATCTATAAATGTAATGAAATATCTGTATCCACCTCTAGCACTAACTGTCATGGGTCTGCATACATCAGTATGTATGAGACTCAGAAGTTCTGTAGCTCGTTCACCTTTTCCAGTAAAAGGTGACTTGGTTATTTTACCGAGTAAACAGGATTCATAAGTGGGCAGTGATTCAGAATCACTGACCTTGAGGAGACCATCTCCTCTCAATTTGTTTATCCTATTCTGGTTAATATAACCTAGCCTACAGTGCCAAAGATACAGATCACTGACATTTTCTAGCCTTGGGCATTTGCCAAATGTGTACATTACACTAACAGGCTGTGACAGTGCATAAATGCCATTTTTTAACTTAGCTTTCATTATCATAGAGTTATTCAAAATAACCTGGCAAATATCTCCTTTTATTAATAGTTCACAACCACAATTGGCCAAAAGGCCTATAAAGATAATGCACATAATGAAAGTAGGATAGTAATGGCAGTCGACTAACTCGATAGCATATGACTCAAAGACAAGACTCAGAACTCCGATCGCCAATACTGAAACATGATTTCCATTCCCGATGCTCAGAAACTGTTCCCCATCCTCGAATCTCTTGCTAACTTGTAGTCCCTGTAATAAATTACAAACATGAATAGGACTACCGATATCTAATACCCAGTTAGCAGTATCACAAATAAAGAAATTATAAGGTTTTATCATATAAATACCTTGTCCAGCACTCTGCTGATTTCCCTTCCTAGGCCTGTTCGGATCAAGGGATGCTTGGTGAAGAGGACAGTTTCTCTTCCAGTGTCCCTGCTTCTTACGATAGAAGCACTCTGTATAAGACTGGTCAGCTCTCACTTTCCTGGTCTGACTTGAGCTAGGAGCATTCAACACCTTCTTTCCCTTTCTTTTATCCTTCCCTTTCTTAAAGGGACGACGACCTCTAGAACCTCCCACTAAATTCACCACCCCCTTATTCAGTTGGTGGTCTTTCTCGAAAGTCTGTAGCAATCCCATCAAACAATGGTAATTAACTGCAGGCTTATTCATTCTGTAATGATCAAGAAAGTCAAGATAGGAGGAGGGCAGAGAATTCAAAATTGCATCCTTGTCGAGCTGCTCGTGCAAGGGACATCCGAGCTTGCCCAACTTTTTAATCAACTCGATCATGTATAATACATGATCAGTGACTAAACCACCATTCGGCATCTTGGCATTGTAGATGGCATAAGACACTTTGTACCACTCTACATCGTCCGGTGTACCGAAAGATTCCTTCAACTTTTGAAGAATCTTATCTAGTTGGGCCTCCTCGAACTTGTGACTGAACTCGTCGTTCTTTGCTGCTAGCATAATGCATCGGACAGTAGTCCAATCAGAAACCCACTTCTGATAAGTATCCCTGATCGAACTTCGAGCACTAGCAGAGGGGATTTCAGGTGCCGGATCCGTTATCACATAAAGGATCCATTCATGCCCCAGGACAATCCTCAACTTTCGATACCAACTATCGAAGTTGTGACCCTTCAACTTCTCGTTATCGAGAAGTGACCGGAGCAAAAGACTTGAAGACATCTGAAAGGAAAAAACAAGACCATATGAGTATGAATCAATTAATTAACCAAAAGAATTGGACTTTAGTCTAAAGGTCTCTTCCATTAATTTTTCAGATTGGGAGCCTCTAACTCCAATCCGTGAAATCACTATTTCATAGTGGCTACTGAAATCCAATAGACTACGTATGAGCCCGACTATGGCCAGCTCACCCATACGCGCCTAAAGGTAGGTTCACCAACTAATTGCTTTCCTAAGCAACTTCCAGTAAAAAAATTTTGCCCTAGAGAGCACCCCAATCGGCCTAGGGGCCTCCTAGTATGGGTCTCCGGTTAGCTCAAACCATTAACAAGATAAATCCAATACTTCCAACAAACGAATGACCAAGCCCGACTATGGTCGGCTCACCTGATCACCGTTAAGAAGGTTGCACTGAACCATCATCTATGAGAAAGCAATTCCAGTAACCGGATGCACACCTGTTCTACTAACTCACTTAATGGGAGGCTAAGACACCATCAACTCCTTGACTTAAGTCTTTTTCAGGACCTAATAATTTTAGAGGATTTTAGGTTATGACAGAAGAAGAAGAGAAGAACATGGATCATCCTCCCACTGAACAAATCAATTTTGATGAGGGTTGAACCAATTCAACAATTGATCCATGGGCACCTACCGATCAGTCAGACTGATCAACCTGTGTGACATGGGTTAACTCGAGTCAATGAGCTTTTTTAATCAGTCCTGGTCGACTCGACTGGCCAGGTAGGTGAGATCATGGATGAGTATCCGCCATTAACCATCTTTCCTAGACACCAACCAAGTTGGCCAGAAAAGAGGTAGCCTCATGCAACCATGATCACAAATGCAAAACCTACCTCGACACCAATCGGTTTACCATACTCAATCAGACTAGCCTAAAAACTCGGACTTCCACAGAGCCACTAATTAGATCCATTTTAGATGAATGGACTAACCCATCTAGCTATTAGATAGATCTAAAAGGACCTTAATCAACTTTTGATTAGTCTTCTTATTATCCAATTCAACTAAACATAGGTCTAACCTAATTATGGACCCAATTAGACAGCTAACCCAATGAACCCAATTGGCTTATTTAAATGACATTAGGTTTCATAAACCCTAAATTAAATTATCATTTAATTAATCATACAATTCAAAATTATTTGAATATAAGCCAAAATTTTAATTAAAATAATTTTAATTAAAACATGTAAAACACCTTTTACATATCACAACATGCATCATATCAAGTTATTCCTTTATAAATATTACATGCCAAAATGTATCTAAATTAAAACAATTTTAATTCCATTGATTCCTTAAAGGATCCTTCTGAAGAGGCCAACACAGACGAATCGCATCGTGCCAAAGACACACGGCCATGGTGAAGGTCTCAACTAGGTTCCTAAAAGTACTCTCTAATCATCCCTATGATTAAGATACAGATACATTTTTTAAGATTAAACAATTTAATCTACTATACATGCAATCAAGAAATGTTACTCCTGAACCTGGTGCTCTGATACCACTGAAAGAAAACATGGGTGTTGCAGGTGCCTACACTAAGCATGCAATAGCAGGGAGCAGGTATGTATTTTAAAATATTTTTAAAATAACAGCGGAAGAAACCCGCTCCGCACTGGATCTAACATATACAAGATGCATGTACAGGAAAAACATAGCATAACATAGGCATGTAATATTTATAAATAATTTTATAAACCCAGATCAAGACATGCATGAAAAATAAAACCAGAAATATTTACCTTATTCCTGCTTGGAATAATTATGGGATAAAATTGGAATTGCTGGGATAACAGGAATAACTTTATTCCTGTCTTCTTCTTCTTCCAGCGGCCCTTGAAACGTTGTTTTTCTTCATGTGTTCTCCAACAGCAGCAAGCCCAAACCAAATGGCCAATCTCTTGGTCTCTTCTCCTTCACCAATGGCAAGGGAGTGGCTTGAAGGAACTAGCTTCAAAGGAGAGCTTGAAGATCGATCAACCAACGACCTCTTCCTCTCTACCAGGTGCTGCAAAGAAAATCTGCAACCACAAAAACAGGGCAAAGCAAAACAGCAGCAAAGGAAGATCAACTGGCTCCCAGGTGCTCAAGCGAACACCCTCTAGAGGGGGGACACACCTGGGGCTCCTCTAATCTGACCTCTCGCACCTCTGATCTGACCTCTCACGCGATGCTAGTCACCGGAATGCCTTAGAACGGTGGGAGGGTGGAAGATGGTAGAACACTCTGTTCTGAAATTGGTTTTCTCCAAAACCAAAGTTCTTCCACGAATTGAGCACTAACCAAGACAGGGAATCAAGGAACTTTTCTCTCCCAATCTCTCACCAAAACCCAGGCCTCTAAACCCCGGTAGAAAGAATGATGAAGCTCTCCAAGGGAAGAACCAGCTCTCATGGTTTTTCAGCCTCTCAGAAATTTTCAGCAGCCAGCATTTTATAATCACCGTGAACCATTCAACCGGTGATTGGGAAGCACAAGAGACGATCTGGGAATAAGAGAGGGCAGCGGGTTTTTGGAACGAATCAAATTCGTTCTTAAATGAAGCAATTAAGCCAAAAACATGGTGATTGAATTCAGCCAAAACTGATGGAAAATGGGAGAGGAAAGACGTTCCAAATGCCCTGTTCACCCAAGCCATTAACACCGTGTGGATGGGTCCAATACTGTTCACAACCGGTTCAAAAAATCCCAAACCGATTCTAAACCTATTCACCACACTATTAGATCAAAATCTAATAGGTGAAAGGCTTGGTCAAGTCCCGGTCAGCCAGAAACAATTTTCGGTGAACCCGAACAAAATCTGATCGGCCCAAAACCGGGTCAATCCAATGTGCTCAATCAAACCATTACCGAAATAATTTCTAATCATAAATCGGCACATGGATCAGGAAGGGATCCTCTATGGCGTGTGATCTCATAGGTTCAAATCTAAGCGGTAGCACTAGAACAATTCCAATACCAGCACAAGATACTATCTAGCAATGGGTCCCGGCATCCGGATAGGTCGAAGATGCGAGAGCAATCAATCGAACCTCTGGCATATGGTTACCGTATAATTCATCCCTTTGACCTCCAATGCTCAGGATGACCTAGGGTTAGACTGCCAACCCCAACTGAGTCAATCCACAACATGTCTCAACCTCGCAAGTCCAGTGACTCCTCACTAGGACTACCCCAGCCGAGGATTTGCTAAATTGAGACATTACGAGACATTCAATCCAAACTATTTGGACAAGTCAATTCCATCTTGGTCCACCACTGCTCCACAAGTACTTGCCTATACCTAGAAACCTTCCATCACCGGATTAGAAATCCGGGTAGTCCGGCACCAAAGCACAGGGAGTTGCTTGCAAGCTACCATGATGACCTCAGGTCGGAGTGACACATATACCCATATCCAATCGTGAGTATCCCTTTGGCAGAAAGGGGCTACATAGAGTCACGTTCAATGAGATATCATATATCCCACTTGCAGATCACATCAGTGTCACCACACTCCTTTGGTTAAGAGGACAACCAAACGATATGAACCACAACAACCTACACTTGATACATTTTCGTCCATTACAATGTATCCTTTGGTTGTGAACCTGGTTTAAGGACCACTCGATATATCTTCTCTATATCAAAGTCAATGTAGTCCTAAGGACTTCATCACATGAAAAAGAGTTCATTACAGGAAAATATAAGAATATGATGGGCTGCCAAAATATAATTTATTAATTCATACAAAGAGTACAATACTCTGATCAACCGCCTATAGCCTAGGCGATTGGTTTTGGGACACAATTCCCAACAAGAACTACTAGACTCACCACTAAAAGATGACTCCCCTAAGGATAGTATGCTGAGGTTGATGCTAGGATAGCACTTTGCTACCTTCTTCTTGAGCCATCGTACACCTTTAGCATAAGCATCCAAGCAAGATTCCATGAGCACTTTGTGGAAGACCTTTTCCTTCCAGGAGGCCTCGATGGCCTCAACAGCCACCTCAAAGGCATGGCACTTGGCAAGGCATGCCTTCCCCTCGACCTCGATGAGCAATCCTTGTAGCCTGTTTGCCTCTGCTTTCAGCCTATCTGCCTCGCCCTCCATATTGGCAAGGGACATCCATAGTTTGGCAGCTTCCTCTTTCTACCTAGCTACCTCACTCTCAACCTCAGTGAGTGACCCTTGCAACCTCGCTACATCCTCTTTTTGCTTGTTCACCTTGCCCTTTGCATTAGTAAGTGGCCCTCAATCTAGTCGCTTCGACCTTAGCTCGTGCAAGCAATCTCTTCAGTGTTGTTGCCATGTCATCAACCTCGGCCAACTCTTTTTCCCTAGCTACCTCATCCTCAGCCTCAACGAGTGACCCTTGTAGCCTTGTTGCATCCTCCTATAGCTTGTTCACCTCACCCTTTGTGTTAGTAAGTAAGGCTCTCAATCTGATTACTTCACCCTCAGCTTGGGCAAGCAATCTCTCTTCAATGTCGCAACCATGTCATCAATCCTGGCCAACTCTTTTTCAAGCTAGGTAGCTTCATCCTTCCATTAGGATGCATCTTTCTTTAACCCAGTAACTTCAACCTGGATGTCTTAGATAAGTCCATTAATTATCCCAATTTAATTATTAAAATAAATATTGATTAATTAATATTTATTAAGAATGATACTTTTTATTAGAGTTTTGTAGAAAATGAGTTTATAAATAGAAAGAGCTCAATTTTTGAAGTCCAACGGTATAAGCAACACTCAATTCAGAGTTCCAATTAAGCTTGGAATTAGAGTTTAAAAGTTATTAAAGGAATAGCATAATTTTTAAAACAACCAATCCACCATGGACCGGTTGCCTAGTCTACGGAAGCCAGAGTGGTCCACGGATGCCATTGCCAACGGTCCACGTCTTGAGTCATGGACCATGAAGAGATTTTTGCCATTTGCTACCCGAATATCACTGTCACTCAACTTGGGATGTCGAAGCCATCATGCTGCCACCGATCACTGTCGCCCCTCATCGGAAAAAGCCCCTAGAAGACCCGTGCTGACCATGGTCATCATCTCTTCCCCATTATCCCGCCGCCTTGAACCGCCACCTGTCCACAGCCATTCCACCACCACTAGCTTATCGCCACTCACCCTTTACCTGTGCCACTACTGATTCACCTCCCACAGCCACCATCCAAGCACCATTTTCAAGCCCTTTTCCTCTCTGTTCTTTATTCCCTGGGCCACCACCGGCATCAACATCAACCCACCCGCTACCGACCACCCCATCGCCACCACTCCTGCCACCGTCCACTGCCATCTACCTGCGATGTTGGAATGGGGAATCCTAATCATTATCGAAGACCAAATTTGGGAATTCAAGAGTCCAAATCAAACTCTATTGCCAGAGAAGGAAGGAACACAGTGACCATCCATCATGATGCACAATGGATGGCCCAAATTTCTCATTATGATATTTAGTCAATCTAGAGCCCGGTTGACTCCAAATTTAACCGGGAGGAAACCCTAGACGAGCTCTATTTAAAGGACCCTATTCTAAGAAAAAATTATTTTGGAGAGAGGGTACAGTACAGGATAGAGGGCACAGCTTTGGATGCAGGTTGGCCTCTAAGAGTGAGGTTTCTTAGAGGAGAGTTCTACCCCTTACACCATCTTCAACCATTCCATCTTGAAGATCAAGATCTAAAGAGAAAGAAGAGGAGAAAGCCCAGTTCGCTCCATAGAGTATGACGGAAGGAGGCGACGTGACATCAACCAACTTCCTGATGAGGCTGTGACCAATCAACTTTAGATTCTTTGTTCTTATTTTTCATAGTTTATTTAATTATTATTTTTAATTTCTTGCTATTGAATTCTTCTTTTGATTAATGTAATATTTATTTTTATGTACTTTAAATTCCTATTATTTACTTTCTTGTAAGTAGATGCTAAGATCTGATTAGCAAATTAAATGTACCAAGTTTTCATTTTCTTTTATACTTTTAATTTCCATCTTTTCGACTTCAAATCATTTTTCTTTATTTTATAAAAATTAAATATTTCAAACCATCCTAAGCACCACCTTTTTCATGGATTCGACCTGACTTGCTGCTATCTACCTATTTTTTATTTATTAGAAGTTGATTAATTAAACTGATAGCCACGGTATCTTAATGACAACATCGTGGCCTATCAAGTTTCTGGCACCATTATCGGGGAAGGTGCGAATGCTAAAATTTTTATCTGTTTGATTTCTTGTAAATTTAGTATGCTAATTTTTTCTTATTTTTTTGTAGATCAAGAAAGACCAAAACAATTTAAAAGAAAAAAAAAGAGAAGGAAATTTTTACAATTTTGGTGAGATCAATCCTAATCCTAGATTAATTTTCTTTTTTTAGTTACTTCTAATTAATTTTTCTTTCTCATATTAACCAAGTTTTTTTCCCTTTTTTGGTTTCCTCTTATTAGTCCCCTTTTTTAAAAAAAACCTTCTAATTTCTTTATATTTATTTTCTTTTTTACTGCTATCCTCCTTTTCAAATTAACATTGAAAAAAAATTAGTTTCTTCTTTTTTAAAATTAATCCAAAAAAATTATTTGACTTTTTAATTAACTGCTCTAAATACTGATTTGATTTCTTACCGAATTATAAGACTTATAATATAAAAAAAAGAAAAATATCGCATAACACTTAACTAAAATAGAGTAACTAATTAAAACTTAAAAGATTTTTACTTATTTGGGACATCTTCCTATTTTTGCATTGCATACTTTCATAAAATATCTAAGGGCATTAATCCATAAACAACATAAGGTGGGGAGTTGATAAACCTTCCTTGGCCTACAAACCACTACTCTGCATCTTGCATTGATCCAAGCCTATTAATTAAAATCAATTAGACGTTTGCCCCTAAGGAACTCAAGTTCAATAGGACAAGGCACCCGAAAGAGTTGGATCGGGTCAGGATTAGCTGATTAACTATATCTAGAAAATGAGTTTAAGGATGATGTAGCCCTGAAGAAAGGTGATTTTTAATTGGTTTCGTTGACTGACCTGGCTAATCTAATCGGTGTCTAAGAAAAGCAATAGGGGGACCCCTATCGATCTTACCCTTATCTGGCCAGTTAATTAGTTAGTTTCTGACTTGGAGGGCTCCAAGGTTGCATTGGCAATTAAAAGCTATCTAGATTTAGGATAATCCTATGATAGAAAGTCCATGTTATGCTATCTTGTTTGTAAATAATATCAAATCTTAACTAATTTTTTTCTCTCTATTATAGCTCTAGGACTCCTTAGGCCCTTTTCTTTAGAACTCTTTTCCTTCTTCATCTCACCACTCCTCTTAAAATACTAATAATAATACTAATAATATATATATATATATATAAAGATTGCTCTAATCTAAAATTTTGATTACATATCCGAATAATCAGAATAATCTGACAGACTGAATAGTGCCAGGAGCATGAATCCTTACAATAGAGTACCCTTTCTCCCATAACACCAAGTTTATTCGAGTCCTACTTACATTGAGAGTGAGTACCCCATCGGGTACCAACCTTTTAAGTTTATGTATACCAAGTTTATCAAGATAAAATCCAACTGGTCTCCAACTCAGGAGATAATCTATACTTTAATACTTATAATTCATGTTAGGAGGCTCAACCAGATTTCCCGTACAACCATACCCAGTGGTTGCCCCGACAACCTAAGGATCCATGTTCACAGATACACCCTATTAAGATCCGTCCTATCCCCATTATCAACCTTCTCCAACTAATTTAGCCCATTATTTGAAGAGAAGGTTAGCAAGCACCATACCCACCTCTCCTACAGACCAACTTAGATGTCAATAGGCTTGCTCAATTTTAATAAATGATTATAGCCCAATAACAATCTATTAATAAACTAATAGATCAAACTGATTAATGATTAATTAGTAAAGAGGAGGGAGATGAACTGCCTAGTCAACTTGAGAGTAACCTAGAGCGACCATACCTAGCTCAAAATTTTAATGACCCTCTATCTTTTTCTGAATAATCAACTTTGACTCTCGGGAATGAATTGGTCTTAGAACAACTCTGCACAACCATAAAGACCAATTAGATAATTTGGCTATGGCAGAAAAATATATGGAGACATTAAACTTGTGGGATGAACCAATTTCATCATTACCCTACTCATCTATTGCCCCATTCCCTAGTGTCCTAGAATCATCCATGCCTCTAAATGGGATGGGAGAATAAATAGATGCAATGATGGAATTAGTAGAGACTTTCCAAGAACCACAAACACATAACTCAATAGAGGAAGCCACGCCCATAATTCTTCCACAAGATTTGTTAGATCCTTGTCCGGCTCAATTAAGGGCAGATGATTTTAATAAAGATGGGTATAGTACTCAAGTGAATTACTTAATACAAATACCCTACTTTGAAACCAACCCACTTTTGATTGATGAACAATAAGAGCCATCTCCTAGTCCATCAATAGCCCCTTTGTTAGAATTACCACCTAATATAGAACTGAAGCCATTTCCTAATGCACCCATTGAAACTCTTCCAATAAACCTTATCTAAGAAGTCCAACTTAGTGGTATTCTAAAGAAATATAAAGAAGCTATCGGGTGGGATATTATTAAAATGAGAGTTCAGGATCTTAGAAATTTTATAATTGATTTCTCCATATTCAGCACCAATTTTAACTGTCTCTAAAATCTTTTCATAATATTAAAATAATGTATGGAGATAGGGCTAATATTAATCTAAAAAAGATGCCTAAATTTAAAATAGGAAGGGATATTGACTAAACACATCATACCCGAAAAAGGGAGTAGGGTAGACCAACTCATAATTGAAAAAATTTTAAACTACCATCTCCAATCTCGGGCCAACAAATAAAATCCCTTCCTAAGTATTGTATAAATTATAATAATATTTTTAGACCCGAGAATACCATGTGATATGGCAAGACTACTGACATGGAAACCCTCTCAAATCAAGGTGGCAGCCACACCGGTGGAGGCACCAGCTCAACTCTGCTCTTCGGTCACCTCGTGCCGGAGTGGTTCCCCTGAGGACTTGCCCGCACCTTGTGTCAAAGTGGTTCCCTTGAGGTCTTGCCTCGCACCTCGTGTCGGAGTGGTTCCCATAAGGTCGAACCCCGGCTGAGGTCCTGCCTCGCACCTCATGCCGGAGTGGTTCCCCCATGGTCGAACCTCGGTTGAGGTCCCACCTTGTACCTCATACCGGAGTGGTTCCCCTAAGGTCGATCCCCGGTTGAGGTCCTGCCTCGCACCTCATGCCAGAGTGGTTCCCCTGAGGTCGAACCTCGGTTGAGGTCCCGCCTCGCACCTCATGCCGGAGTGGTTCCCCTAAGGTCGAACCCTGGCTGAGGTCCTGCCTCGCACCTCGTGCCGGAGTGGTTCCCCTAAGTCGAACCCCGGCTGAGGTCCTGTCTCACACGTCGTGCCAGAGTGGTTCCCCTGAGGTTGAACCCCAACTGAGGTCCTGCCTCGCACCTTATGCCGGAGTGGTTTCCCTGAGGTCGAACCCCAGCTAAGGTCCTACCTCGCACCTTGTGCTAGAGTGGTTCCTTTGGGGTTGAACCTCGGTTGAGGTCCTACCTCGCTCCTCATGCAGGAGTGGTTCCCTTGAGGTCGAACCCTGGCTGAGATCCTGCATTGCATCTCGTGCCAGAGTGGTTCCCCTGAGGTCGATCCCTGGCTGAGATCCTGCATTGCATCTCGTTCCAGAGATCGAACCCTGATAGAGGTCCCACCTCGTACCTCATGCCGAAGCGATTCCCCTGAGATTAAACCCCGTCTGAGGTCCCACCTCGGACCTCGTGTTGGAGTGGTTTCCCTGAGGTCTGATCCCGATAGAGGTCATGTTCCTGATCTGCAGACCTGTTTATCGAAATAGCCCGTATTCGAGGTCCGTTCTTGGGGTCACAATCAACCTCACCAATGGACCAGACATTAATCGGCAAGATGATGTGACCTCTCCCATGGGTGCTCCTATGTGGTGAAAGAGGCAGATACCGTCATTCTAATTGGGACCCAGTCACAGCATGGAAAAGCTGACATGTCTAACAGGTGTTAGCGCACCGCCTAGAAGCCTAAGGAGAAAAAGGTGCATGGACCTACGGGGGAGTTTCCTGCCGAAGTGATAGATCCCCTTCGGACCACCATAAACACCATCTGGGAAAGGATGCCCTGCCCAAGGTGCCACACTTCTCCACCAACCTATTGCACCACCTGGAAGAAGAGGGTTTTGATCATGTGGCAATCACCCCCAGATCAAGGCTCTAGCGGGTTTACCCCAAGCATGGCATCCTGCCAGAGCAGGGGAAAACTCGTGGCGTACCTCCCTATTGAAAATGGGGTGCGCACCCCTTCACATCCGGGAGAGGGCCCATGACTAATCTGGATACAGCCAAAGGGCTATGCCAGAAGGAGGCACCACATTGATGGTGCCTCTCACCTATAAGAGATCCTAGAGGGCCTCCGAGGAAAGGTAAGCGAGGAGGAGGAGAGAACACCAAGAGATTTGAAGCATCTCGGCTACCAAAGAACTCTCCCGAAGAGTTCCAACAGCCACAGCCACCACTGCTTCCTCCTTCTCCTCTCCAGTCCCCATTTTATCATTTTCATTCATGACCTCCTGGAGTGGATACTAACTTGGCATCCACTGGGAAGGATCTGTTCTTCAAGATCATCCTACTAACTTGACTGTCAAAGTGCCCTCACCGGGTTCCTAGGCCCAGGTCTTCTTTCTTTTGCAGGATCGGCACGCTCGACAAACACTAGGTTAAAGAAGATACTGCCTGATGCCATGTAGGAGCTACAGGCCATTATGATCTGGGTGGTAATAGATTGGTGCGCCAGGGAGGGGGGGTCGCCGGTAGTGAAAAGATCGAACACCCCTTTCCTCTACTTCTTCACTTATTAGAGTAGTCCCACCTATAATATGGTGGTAATGCATGCACGGAAAGCTTCTACCAGTCACGTGGGGGACCCACTTCCCCACGAGGCTCCTGGTAGCCCAGAGAAAGAGCTCCCCACTCCACCACCATAGCCTTTGGTGGATCTTCAATTTATCGTGCTCGCTTAGCAGGTCCAAACCCTGACCGTGGTGGTGCAACAGCTATAGCAACAGCATCAGTCCCTGGCCACTCAGCAGCAGTCGGGGACCCCTGCAGCCCATGTTGCTGGATCTCGCAATAGCCTACAATCCTTCCAAGGAAGATCGTCGCTTTTGCTGGCCGTGATCGACCACCGAGGAAGCCTGCGGACCTCGAAAAAAGAGGCAGTGGAGTGGGATGGTTGACCAGGAGAGCCGATCTTCGGTCATCGATCGCACCACTGCCAGGCATCACAGGCACCGTCATGGCAAGGCCCCCCGACATGACCCTCTTCAATTGTCATCTCCTTCTCCTCCCATAGCCTCGGTAGAAGGTTCTACCGACGAGGCTATCAGGTGTCTGAAAGATTGTGCCCTGAAAGCCAATTAAAATATTGTATTTCGATCCCAAAATCAATGAATTGACATTATTATAATAAAGGCATTATTTTTATCATACGCTGTGTCTTTATGATTATATGATGAACCCCATAGATTAGGGCTATGGTTCTAGGATTATGATGAGATCATACCAGTGAGACCTAAAGCCTTAAAATCCTAATCTAAAATATTCCTGGTCGATGGGACATTGAGTTGGGGATCAATATTTCTGGCAAGACCAGCACATCCTATATATGCTTTGTGATGAGGGTGACTGATCTCACAGTCACTTGTGTTTGACACTAATACTAGGATGTGAGTGTTCATTAGAGAATGAGTTCACTGAATTGATCTAGATTGAGAATATCTAATGGAACCTTATCTGTTTGTCAATAGATAATTCTGATAGTGGGAGTAGTGCATGTGGTCCTTTGACCTGAGACTACCATGGTACCTTATATATATGAATCCATACTTTGGATCGCAATCAATCATGACACTGAGTCATGCACGAGGTGATACTGGGTATGGTGGATTGTATATGCAGGTTGTGAGAAGGTCAACAAGGAATTGATCAGCCCTAGTAAGAGGGAATTGCATCCAGCTAATTTCGATTAAATGATGGATTCAGGAAATCTTTGATCAAAGTATGAACATTAGAGTTAATTTCTAATGAATGAATCATCATTATAAAGATTGAGCTAGGGATGAATATGAAATTGGATTTGACAAGTATCCATATTCATAATCATATTCGAGATGCAAGTTGATCAAAGGACTGAATTGCCCGGTAACTCACCACTGAAGGGTATTTTGGTAATTCCATCAAAATTCCACATCTTCTGAGTAGACATGATACGTTCCTAGACGTCAATCTTGTCTTGTAGGTATATGATTGAATTATGGTAATTCAAATCAGTTAATTAGAATTAGATTCTAATTGACTGAGTCGAGCTAGTTTGAGTTGACCTAAATCGGCTTAGTTGAGATCTAACCGAATTAAGTCAAATAGCACTCGGACCTACTGCTGGCTAGGTGTGGAACCCAATGGGTCACACACAAAAGAAAATTGATGAAGGATTTAATTTGGAATTAAATCATGTTTGCAGGATAAACACACTAGCATGTGTTGCAGACCAAATTTCTATTCGAATCAGATTCGAATTTGGTTCCGAATTAGGCTTAATTGGGTTCTAATTAAACCAGATTAAGGTCTAATTTAATTTTTTGGACATTGGGCTAACCCATGGCTGAACCCAAGAAAATCAAGTGCACTGAGACTCTCTCTCCAAGCCGCCCACGCCCTTCCTCACCTGCACGCGCCAAGAAGAAAAGTCGACGCGCGTGTGGACTTCTCTTCACGCGCGTGGGAAGGAAATACCATCGGAGAAAAATCAAGAAAAGGGGGGGGGGGCAATTTGGATGTTTATCTGACGCCCTTGGATCTAGATCTGATGGCCAGAAAAATTAAGGAGAAAGATCCGTCACTTTTCGGTCGCAAATCCGTCTCCAAAAGTCGCGATTCTTCCTGAAGTTTTTCCGAGAGTCCTCCTCATCGGAAAAACGAAAATTAAATCTAAGAATCATGATTTTTGGTTGAGGGGACGCGTGAGGAATGAGGGATCATGATTCCTGGGTTATCAGAGGGTTGCATTGTTTTGAGAAGACGCCCCTTTGAAATCTATAAAAGGGTTTGGGTTCTCGGGGGTTTTCTGATAGATAATAAAAGAAGAAATATACAGAGATCATATTCCTCTCCTCCTCTCCGGAATACTCCATCCCTTTATGCTTGTTGGGTATTGTTTCCCTTACAAAGATAATCTCTGTCATAACTCTGACCCTAAACAAGAATAAGAGGAAGGTCTTGAACGGTAAAGGAAAGGAAAATGAAGGGTCTGTTCTTCTTTTTTTCTTCCTAGAATTAAGACTTTATTTGTCTTAATTTCTTCTTCCAATTCAATTCAAGAAAAGGAATTCAAGAAAGGGAATTCAAGAAAAGAATTCAAGAAGAGGAAATAAGGAAGAAAAGAAATTTTCAAGAAGGAAAATTTCAGCCCAAAAGTCCAAGAATTGAATTCTTGAAAAAGAATTCAAGAAGAGGAGCCAAGAACAAGAAATTGTTGTCTTCATCTTTTTCTGTGTGGATCACCATTGGAGGGTGAACATTTGGGCACCTGGTGGAGATTCAGAGTTTGGATTTTAGCGATACAGGTTAGTACTTTAATTTGAGATTAAATCTTATATATACATGTTATATGTTTTAATTCTTTTAAGGAGATCTTGGGTTAAGGGTTTGGTAAAGATTTCATAAAGATAAAAAATTTTGAAATCTATGTTTCTGCCTTGCCACCGAATCCTACAGTGGTATCAGAGCCTCCTTATTAAGATTAAAATATATATGCTGATTTTTAGATGCATACGTATATAATTAACATATGATATTGTATATGTTTGATGTAATGTCACCAATTAGGGTTTTCACTCAAACCCTAATTGTTGTAGAGATATGTTTAGACATCTAGTCATCATACTGAAATAAGGTTGCCCTGGCATAATGGTGGATCCATTATGTGGTAAATGGTTGTCCTAGTATGATGACACACTAATCACATATTTATGTTAATTTTGCATATATGTTTGATGTATGCCACTAATTAAGGTTTTCACTTAAACCTTAATTTGTATAGAGATATGTTTAGCCTTCTAGTCATCATACTAAAATAAGGTTGCCCTGGCATAATGGTGGATCCATTATGTGGTAAATGGTTGTCCTAGTATGATGGCACACTATGGCACATATTTGCTAGGTTATATAAAGAATGTGCTTTGTTTTAATAAAGTCCTCTTTAAAAACATATTAAGTTGTAGTGTCATATACCAAAAGCAAAATAATCAATATGATTAGTTTATCATTCGGTGTCTAGGAAAAGTGGTTCATGATCGGTAAAGAGGACGTGGTTTTTAATTGGTTCCGTTGACTGACCTGGCCAATTCTTATTGGTGTCTAAGGAAAGCAACGGGGGGACTCCCACCACTCTCCCACTTTCCTGGCCGATAAGATTAACTTAATTATTGATTGAAATGCTTAGTGTAATATTCACTACATGTGGCCTTCCTTCATGCCAAGTCATTATTATGTTATGATCCATATTAGGTTTGTTGTGTACACACAAGGCCTTTTATGGTGACTAACATAATTTTGGCTTGGTACATTTGATGTTTTTGGCATGATTTAATATAATACTTTGTTGTATACACACAAAGGTATTATAATTAATATCATGACTATATAGCAATGAAGGGTCTAACTTAACTAAAATATTATAGTTTGTTGTGTACACACAAGGCTATTAATATGTTAGAGGCCAAGATAAGTTGAGAATTGTATGAGTTACAATTGGAAAGAGTTTTCCTACCTTTGAACTTATATAAGATTTGTTGTGTACACACAAGGTCTTTTGTAAGGAATTAGGATCTCAACCCCACTAAGAGAACCAATTAGGGTTTTCTCGATCATCACATGGAGGGTTATGATGCTTGATAAAATAGTGGGAGACATAATTAAGTTAAAGTCCTAATTTAGTTATGTTTTGTCAACATTGGTTGTTTGCTTATGTAATGTTCTTTGTTAATATAGATTAAATGGCCTCTTCACTCTCACTCCGTAGCATTCTTGATGCAAATAAATTGACTGGACCAAACTATGTTGATTGGTTGAGAAACCTGAAGATAGTACTCAGCCAAGAAAGAATTTCTTATATTCTTGATACCCCAACCTTGGAACCATTAGGGGAAGATGCCTCGCAAGAGGATAAGGCCACATATAACTTGTGGCAAAATGACTCACTTACTGTCAAGTGTATAATGCTTGCCTCTATGACCAATGAATTACAGAGGCAACATGAAAGCATGGACACAAACTCCATATTGCTCAATCTAAAAGAACTTTATGGAGAACATAGTCGAACTGCAAGATATGAAATATCTAAGCAGTTATTCCGTGCAAGGATGACAGAAGGTACATCCGTACAAGACCATGTATTAAAGGTTATTGACCTAATCACCCGATTGGGTCAATTGGGTTTTGTTATGGATGGGGAGTTGAATCAAGATTTAATCCTGCAGTCACTCCCAGAGTCATTTTCACAGTTTGTTCTTAATTATCATATGAACAAACTTAACACTTCCTTGCCTGAGCTGTTGAATATGTTAAAAACAGCAGAGAGCCATTTAAAGAAAAATAAGGCTCCACTTCTTCTTGTGGATGGTGTAAACAAGAAGAAAATAGGCAAAAAGGGTTCCAAGAGGAGGTTGAACCCAAAAGGGGGCATCAAGAAAAAGAAAGGAAAGAAGGCCTCCGGACAAATGACCTGCTTTCATTGTGGCAAGCCGGGTCACTGGAAAAGAAACTGCAAGGTTTACCTTGCAAGTGTGAAGCCTGGTGCTAGTGATGCACCAAAAGGTATGTATGAGATACATGCAATTTTGTCATTAGACTCTTCTAATTCAAATTCTTGGGTATTGGATATTGCTTATGGTCATCATATCTGCAAATCATTGCAGGGACTACAGAACATTAGAGTTTTGAAGGAAGGCGACTTTGAGCTCTACGGTGCTGGAGGAGATTCCATCCAAGCAGAAGCTGTAGGGACTTATATATTGAAGATGCCTTCTTGGAAGATTTTAGAGTTAAAAAATTATTATTTTATGCCTAGAATCATTAGAAACATCATATCTGTACCCTTGTTACTTAAACAAGGATATATTATGAATGTAATGAGCAGTGGCTGCTCAATCAATTTTTCTAATGAAATAATATTTAATGGCATATTTTGCAATGGTCTCTTAACTCTATCTTCTGATGATAATATACTACATGTTAGTAATAAACGAAAAAGAGATGAAGTAAACAATACTTTACTTTGGCACTGTCGTCTTGGACATATTAGTCAGCAAAGGATTAACAAGTTATACAAGGAAAAATTCCTTAATCCTTATAACTATGAATCATTAGGAACTTGTGAATCATGTCTCATGGGTAAAATGACCAAGACTCCATTTAGTGGACATAATGAAAGGACAACTGAGTTATTAGGACTTATACACACTGATGTATGTGGACCTATGACAACTCAGGCCAAGGGTGGATACTCATATTTCATCATATTCACTGATGATTTTTCAAGGTACGGATTTGTGTATCTAATGAAACATAAGTCCGAAGCTTTTGAAAAATTTTTAGAGTATCAAAGTATGGTAGAGAAACAAACGGGAAAAAGTATTAAGATCCTTCGATCAGATAGAGGAGGTGAATACTTATCCACCGAGTTTCTTGGTCACCTTAAAGAAAAGGGAATCATTTCTGAATGGACTCCTCCTTACACACCACAATTAAATGGTGTTGCTAAAAGGAGAAATCGTACTTTATTAGATATGGTACGGTCCATGATGTGCTTCACAGACTTACCTATTTCTTTCTAGGGATATGCCTTGGAAACAGCGGCTAATATTTTAAATAGAGTACCATCCAAATCTATATCTAGCACTCCATATGAGTTATGGAGGGGTAAGAAACCCAATCTTAAGTATCTTAAGATATGGGGATGTCCAGCCTATGTCAAAAGAAATTTTGGACATAAGCTTGATGTTAGAGCAGAAAAGTATCTATTTGTTGGATATCCTAAAGATAGTATAGGATATCTGTTCTACCACCCTACTGAACAAAAGGTTATAGTCAGTAGGTATGCCATTTTTATGGAGAAAGAGTTCATCCTACAAAAGGGCAGTGGAAGAAATATTGAACTTGAAGAAGTTCAACAAGTAGATACATCTCAACCAAATCTTAACACAGTTAGTATAGAACCTGAACACACCACTCCTATCCGTAGGTCTGATAGGGTGCGACATGCACCTGAGAGGTATGGGTTCATTATTGAAAATAATGAAGCCCGAATCATTGATAATGATGAGCCTCTAACATATACGGATGCTGTCATGAGTAGTGACTCAGACAGATGGCTGGAAGCCATGAGATCCGAAATGGACTCCATGTATGTCAACCAAGTCTGGACTTTGGTTGATGCACCAGAGGGTGTTAACCCTATTGGATGCAAATGGGTTTATAAGAAAAAGATTGGGGCAGATGGCCAAATTGAAACTTATAAAGCCAGATTAGTGGCTAAGGGTTTCAGACAAAAACAGGGAATAGATTATGATGAAACATTTTCTCCTATTTCCATGCTCAAATCTAATCGGATCATGCTTGCTATAGCAGCATATCATGATTATGAAATCTGGCAGATGGATGTGAAAACCGCATTCCTCAATGGTTTCCTTGAGGAAGAGGTTTATATGTCACAGCTAGAAGGTTTTGTCTTGGAGACTAAACCTAATCAGGTATGTAGGCTGAAGAAATCTATTTATGGATTAAAGCAAGCATCTAGGAGTTGGAACATCCGATTTGATAAGACAGTCAAAGAATTTGACTTTATCAAATATGAGGATGAACCTTGTGTATACAAGAAGACTAGTGGGAGTGCCATAGTTTTCTTGGTTCTGTATGTAGATGACATACTCTTCATTGGAAATGATATCCCAATGTTACAATCAGTCAAGGTATGGTTATCTAAACAGTTTTCCATGAAAGACTTGAGAGAAGCATCTTATATACTAGGCATCAAGATCTATAAAGATAGATCTAGGAGGATGCTAGGTTTATCCCAGTCTAGGTACATTGACCAAGTGCTAAAAAGATTTAGCATGGAGGAAAGTAAAAGAGGTTACTTACATATTGGTCATGGTATACATCTTTCTAAAAAGATGTCTCCTAAGACACCTGAAGAAAGAAAAAGAATGAATTCTATACCTTATGCTTCGACAGTAGGGTCTATTATGTATGCTATGTTATGTACTAGGCCTGATGTGGCATATGCCTTAGGTATAGCCAGCAGGTTTCAGGCTGATCCAGGAGAGGATCATTGAAAGGCTGTCAAAAATATTCTTAAGTACTTGAGAAGAACTACGGAGGATCTGATCTTAAACTAGAAGTTTATTCGGATTCTAGTTTTCAATCAGATCCAGATGACAACAAATCTATATCTGGGTATGTTTTTACCCTAAATGGAGGAGCTGTAAGTTGGAAGAGTTCTAAACAACAAACTGTAGCTGACTCAACAACTAAGGCAGAGTACATTCCTGTTAGTGAAGCTACCAAGGAAGCTGTCTGGATGAAGAAGTTCATATCAGAGTTGGGCGTAGTTCCTGAGATTGAAGGTTCAGTATCACTTTACTGTGATAATACGGGGGCTGTTGCTCAAGCAAAGGAACCAAGAGCTCATCACAAATCAAAGCACATTCTGAGACGCTTCCATCACATTCGAGAGATTGTCGAAAGACAAGAAGTCTGCATTAAAAGGATAGAAACGAAGAACAACATAGCAGACCCGTTCACTAAGGCTCTATCACAGCGAGAGTTTGATCGCCATCTTGATTGTATGGGGTTAAGAATTAAAGGCGATTGGCTTTAGTGCAAGTGACAGATTGAAAGATTATGCCCTGAAAGCCAATTGAAATATTGTATTTCAATCCCAAAATCAATGAATTGACATTATTATAATAAAGGCATTATTTTCATCATACGCTGTGTCTTTATGATTATATGATGAACCCCATAGATTAGGGCTATGGTTCTAGGGTTATGATGAGATCATACTAGTGAGATCTAAAGCATTAAAACCCTAATCTAAAATATTCCTGGTCGATGGGACATTGAGTTGGGGATCAATGTTTCCGGCAAGACCAGCACATCCTATATATGCTTTCTGATGAGGGTGACTGATCTCACAGTCACTTGTGTTTGACACTAATACTAGGATATGAGTGTTCATTAGAGAATGAGTTCACTGAATTGATCCAGATTGAGAATATCTAATGAAACCTTATCTGTTTGTCAATAAATAATTCTCATAGTGGGAGTAATGCATGTGGTCCTTTGACCTGAGACTACCATGGTACCTTATATATATGAATCCATACTTTGGATCGCAATCAATCATGACACTGAGTCATGCACGAGGTGATACTGGGTATGGTGGATTGTATATGCAGGTTGTGAGTAGGTCAACAAGGAATTGATCAGCCCTAGTAAGAGGGAATTGCATCCAGCTAATTTCGATTAAATGATGGATTTAGGAAATCTTTGATCAAAGTATGAACATTAGAGTTAATTTCTAATGAATGAATCATCATTATAAAGATTGAGCTAGGGATGAATATGAAATTGGATTTGACAAGTATCCATATTCATAATCATATTCGGGATGCAAGTTGATCAAAGGACTGAATTTCCCGGTAACTCACCACTGAAGGGTATTTTGGTAATTTCACCAAAATTCCACATCTTCCAGGTAGACATGATATGTTGCTAGATGTCAATCTTGTCTTGTAGGTATATGATTGAATTATGGTAATTCAAATCAGTTAATTAGAATTAGATTCTAATTGACCGAGTCGAGCTAGTTTGAGTTGACCTAAATCGGCTTAGTTGAGATCTAACCGAATTAAGTCAAATAGCACTCGGACCTAACTAGGTGTGGAATCCAATGGGTCACACACAAAAGAAAATTGATGAAGGATTTAATTTAGAATTAAATCATGTTTGCAGGATAAACACACTAGCATGTGTTGCAGACCAAATTTCTATTCGAATCAGATTCGAATTTGGTTCCGAATTAGGCTTAATTGGGTTCTAATTGAACTAGATTAAGGTCTAATTTAATTTTTTGGACATTGGGCTAACCCATGGCTGAACCCAAGAAAATCAAGTGCACTGAGACTCTCTCTCCAAGCCGCCCACGCCCTTCCTCACCCGCGCGCGCCAAGAAGAAAAGTCCACGCGCGTGTGGACTTCTCTTCACGCGCGTGGGAAGGAAATACCGTCGGAGAAAAATCAAGAAAAGGGGGGGGGGGGTGGCGATTTGGATGTTTATCTGACGCCCTTGAATCTAGATCTGATGGCCAGAAAAATTAAGAAGAAAGATCCGTCACTTTTCGGTCGCAAATCCATCTCCAAAAGTCACGATTCTTCCTGAAGTTTTTTCGAGAGTCCTCCTCATCGGAAAAATAAAAATTAAATCGGAGAATCATGAATTTTGGTTGAGGGGACGCGTGAGGAATGAGGGATCATAATTTCTGGGGTTTCAGAGGGTTGTGTTGTTTTGAGAAGATGCCCCTCTGAAATCTATAAAAGGGTTTGGGTTCTCGGGGGTTTTCTGACAGATAATAAAAGAAGAAATATACAGAGATCATATTCCTCTCCTCCTCTCCAGAATACTCCTTCCCTTTATGCTTGTTGAGTATTGTTTTCCTTACAGGTATAATCTCTATCGAAACTCTGACCCTAAACAAGAATAAGAGGAAGGTCTTGAACGGTAAAGGAAAGGAAAATGAAGGGTCGGTTCTTCTTCTTTTCTTCCTAGAATTAAGACTTTATTTGTCTTAATTTCTTCTTCCAATTCAATTCAAGAAAAGGAATTCAAGAAAGGGAATTCAAGAAAAGAATTCAAGAAAAGGAAAGAAGGAAGAAAAGAAATTTTCAAGAAAGAAAATTTCAGCCCAAGTGTCCAAGAATTGAATTCTTGAAAAAGAATTCAAGAAGAGGAGCCAAGAACAAGAAATTGTTGTCTTCATCTTTTTCTGTGTGGATCACCATTGGAGGGTGAACATTTGGGCACCTGGTGGAGATTCAGAGTTTGGATTTTAGCGATATAGGTTAGTATATAAGATTTGAGATTAAATCTTATATATACATGTTATATGTTTTAATTCTTTTAAGGAGATCTTGGGTTAAGGGTTTGGTGAAGATTTCATAAAGATAAAAAATTTTGAAATCTATGTTTTCGCCTTGCCACCGAACCCTACAGTGTCTAGTCGAGAGATGCTTGGAGGAGAAAGAACGCGAGCTGGCTAAGCTGTCTCGTCAGTTTGCTAACTGCAAGGCTCCCTTCATGAGCTAGCGAGCTACGATGCCCGCCCCCTTTTTCTCGAGAAATTCAAGAGGAATCAATTACCAATCGATTTTACATGCCTCAGGTGGATCCCTATGATGGGACCACTGACCCCCTGGATCACTTGGAGAGCTACAAGGCTCTCATTAAAGTCTAGGGGGTGATTGATGCCCTTCTTTGCATCACCTTCCCAGCCACTCCTCAAAAGGTAGCTTGGGTCTGGTACACCCACCTCGAGCCTGAAAGCATCAATTTCTTCGCATAGTTAGAAGAAAAGTTTGTGGCACACTTTGATGCTTGTCGAAAGGTGCCGCGAGAGGCAGATAGCCTCTTCTCCATCAGGAAACAGGATCATGAGCCCTTGTGAGATTATGTATCCCACTTCAAGGTTGCTAAATCGGTGATCTACAACTTGGATGAGCCCGTTGCGATGCTAGCATTGAAAAGAGGCCTCAAAACCTCCTGTCTGACATACTCGCTGGATAAGAAGCCACCAAAGACTTATTCCGAGCTTCTCCTCCATGTCCATAAATACATTCATGCGGTGGAGGTAGATTGCACCAGAAGAGAGTTAGACGAGAAGCCACCGAAGAAATAGGCCCTGGGAGAAGCCTCCGGGATATGGAAGCCAGGACCCACCTCCAATCTATGACCAGGCCCAAAGTCTAGGGGTAGCCCTATTCCAGAAGAAAAGTATACTCCTCTCCTCACCCTGAGATCAAAGATTCTTATGGAGATTGAGGGCACACGTTATCTTCGTCGACCTCCCCCGTTACGACCATCTGGTGGCCATGTTAAGTCAAAGTATTGCTAATTCCACCATGACCATGGCTACGACACTGAGGAATGTCACCACCTCAAAAGAAAAATCGAAGACCTGATCAAAATGGGCTACCTCAGAAAGTTCATGAGGAGCAAGGCCCTTGCGGAGCCCCAGGTGCTCGCGGCACTTCTCCTTGTTGACAACCGACCCATTGAGAAGCCAGTGGGTATGATATCCTGGGGAACGGAGTGCACCTCCAAGAGGACCAGGGCAAGGGAAGAGTTAGAAAGTGTGCTCCCCTTTTTCAAGGGGAAGGAGGTTGAGATTGAAAATATAAATAATGATGCCGTTGTTGTCGAGATAACAATAGCGAAGCACCCTGTAAAATGGATTATGGTCGATAGTAGAAGTTCAACTTATATCCTTTTCTCTAATGCCTTCTCTAAGATGAATTTGCCTTTTGACCGGCTAAAGCTGGTTCACACCTCCCTTGTCAAATTCATCGGAGACTCAGTAGGGGTAGAGGGGGAAATCACCATCCCAATCCAGGCCAGCTCTCCACCATAACATAGTACGATCATGAAGACCTTCACGGTTGTTAGGCTCCCCTCAGTCTATAATGTGATCCTTGGTCACCTATGGCTCAATCTACTGGATGTGGTCATATCCACAAGGCAGCTACTGGTATAGTTCCCCACCTCGTACGGCATGGGAGAGATAAGGGGAGTATGTCAGCTAATTCATCACTGTTTGCAAGCCATCCCTGGAGCAAGGAGTGCCAGAGAGGATCTCGATGCTGATGACCATGACCAGAGGGTGCAGGACCCTAGAGGTGGCCCTGTTGAGTACCTGCTATCATACCCCCTTGGCACGGACCGGTCCAAGATGGTGCGCATAGGGGCCCAACTTTTGAAGGATGAAAGGGCTCGCCTACTAGATTTTCTCTGGATAAATATGGATGTGTTCGCCTGGACCACAATGGACATGCCAGTGATTCCCCTCGAGATCATTATCCATAAATTAAATATTGACCCGAAGTGCCATCCGATCTGGCAGAAAAAGAGGAGCTTTGCCCCGAAAAGGCAAAGAGCAGTCAACGATGAGGTGGAAAAGTTCCTCGTGGCCGGGTTTGTTCACAAAGTTTAGAACCCCAGCTGGCTGGTAAACATGGTCATCATCAAGAAGGCCAGCAAAAAGTGGAGGATCTATGTAGATTACACCAATCTCAATCGAGCCTGCCCGAAGGACATTTTTCCTCTCCTAAAGATTGACCAACTAGTGGATGCCACCTTGAGGCATTGCTTGCTCACCTTCATGGATGCTTTCTCTAGGTATAATCAAATCCGGATGCATCCGGAAGATGAGCACATTGCTTTCATCACAGACCATGAGATGTATTGCTACAAGATTATGCCACTCGGTTTGAAGAATGCCGGAGCCACGTACCAGCATTTGGTCAACAAAGTTTTCTGAGACCAAATTGGTCGCAATATGCAAGTTTACATGGATGACATACTTGTCATGAGCAAGCTAGAATCGGATCACATTGTAGACTTTGTGGAGTCCTTCCATAACCTCTGCCTCCATCAGATGAAGCTGAACCCAGCTAAGTGCACCTTCGATGTTGCAGCTAGAAAGTTTCTGGATTTCATGGTTACTCAAAGAGGGATCGAGGCCAACCCCGAGAAGGTCAAAGCCATCATCGACATGGAGCATCCCACTTTGAAGAAACAAGTCCAGCACCTCACCGGCTAGATCGTAGCCTTGAGTTGGTTTATCTCATGCTCTGCTGACCATTGCCAACCTTTCTTCAAGGTGCTGCATAAAGTGCATAACTTCGTCTGGACAAAAGAGTGCCAGGAAGCCTTCGAGGAGCTAAAGAATTTCCTGGCAACATTGTCGCTCCTATCAAGGCTAGAAGATGTGGAGGAGCTCCTCCTGTACCTCGCGGTCACACTTGAAGCCATCAGCTCGATGCTTGTTTGCACGGACAGAAGTGGAGTACAAAAATTGGTGTATTATGCGAGCAAGCTCCTCCAAGGCATGAAAGCCAGATATACTCGCTTTGATAAAATAATTTTTGTACTCATTATGTCTGCTCAGCATCTTAGGCCGTACTTCCAAGCCCACCCAATCATGATCTTAATTGACCAGCTACTGAGGACCATAGTCAGCCAATCGGACATGTCAGGGTACCTGGCAAAATGGGCACTAAAGCTAAGTGAATTCGACATAACTTATCACCCGAGGCCATCCAAGAAGGCACAGGTGCTAGCGAACTTCTTGGTTGAGTGCGCCAGGATGGGCGAGGAACCAAGAAAAACTTCCCCGGAATGCTAAACAGAACCAATAGACGAGGAGGTCTGGGTCCTCTACATGGATGGTGTATCCAATATAGGAAGAAGCAAAGCTGGCCTCATCCTCACAAACCATGATGGGGTTGTAACAAAATGTGCATTGTGCTTCATGTTCAAGGCTACTAACAACCAAGCGGAGTACGAAGCACTCCTAGCAGGGTTAAGGGTGTCCCGTGAGCTGGGCATCTCCAGCTTGAGGGTATTCACTGACTCGTAGTTGGTAGCTGCCCAGGTCTTGGAAGAATTCGAAGCCCGAGACCCTCAAATGGTGAAGTACCTGGAGTGGGTACGTTCGAGCACCACAGATTTTCAGTGCTTCAGCATCTCCCACATCCTCCGTGAAGAGAACACTTGCATCGATGCCCTCTCTAGGCTTGTGACTCTACCGAACTCATCGCTGGGGTGTGCCTATATTGAGTATCTTCAAACCCCTAGCTACGAAGTCACCGATGAGCTCCAGCAAGTCACTCCTGATCCTAGCTAGATGAACCACTATATCAGATACATCACCGATGGCACCCTATCCGAGAATCGCACGGAGGTCGATCTCCTCAAGAAGAAGGTGCTCGCTTTGTGTTAATGGATGGGAAACTTTATCGCAGGTCTCACTCTTATCCCCTCTTAAAATGTTTAAGACCCTTGGAGGCAACCTTTGTTCTTCAAGAAATCCATGAAGGCATCTGTGGGAATCATATGGGGGGCAGGGCGTTAGCATACAAGGCCCTCCACTAAGGCTATTACTAGGAGACCATGAGAGAAGACGTGTTCAACTATGTGAAGAAGCATGACCACTACCAATGGCATGCCTGCATATAATGTCAGTCGGCTGCACCGCTCTCCTAGCTTTTAGCCCCTTGGCCATTCGCTTAGTGGGGAATGGACATTTTAGGTTCCTTTCCCCCTACATCCGGGCAGCGCAGATACTTAATAGTGGCCATCGACTACTTCACCAAGTAGGTCGAGGCTGAATCATTAGCACGGATTACTGAGGCCAAGGTCCAATCATTCTTCTGGAAGTCGATCATCTACCACTCAGGGCTCTTGCACTCCCTTGTCATCGATAATGGATAGCAGTTCGACAACCAGGTATTCAAGGAATTCTGCAATAGTCTCAATATCCACTACCATTTCACTTCAGTGGCTCATTCTCAGATGAGCGAAGAGGTCGAGGTAACCAACTGGACCATCCTCCAAGGACTTCGACCAAGCTAGACAAGGCCAAGGGTCAGTGGGCAGATGAACTCCCCAGCATCCTCTAGGCATATCACATTACACCCAGGACTACAACGAGTGAGACACCTTTTAATCTTGTCTTCGGCATCGAGGCTGTGATTGCAATAGAATTGGGCCTACCCATACTATGGGTAGAGTAGTACAATGAAGCCAAAAATCTAGCTCGGCTCTTGCTCAACCTGGATCTCCTCGAATAAATGAGAGACAAGGCTCGACTCCACATGGCAGCTTACAGGCAAAGGGTGGCCCGGTATTACAATGCTTATGTAAGGTCGAAGGCTTTTCACCCGGGTGACTTGGTCTTGTGACAGGTCGAAGTCTTGCAGCTCGAAGAATATGGAAAGCTCTCCCTGAACTGGGAAGTCCCTTATAGGGTAGTTGAAGCCCTCCCGCATGGGTCTTATTACCTCGTCGAACTCGACGACACCCAGTTTTTACGAGTCTGGAATGCTTGCAACCAGAGGATGTACTACCAATAATGTAAGATCTCTTTTTGTCGATAAAACATTCCCTTTTTTGTGCAAAATGGTTCCCACTTATGTAGGGAACTCTATCCGCCACACCTCGAAGCTAGAAAACTCCTAAAGTGATGCGGGACTAATTAGCATGCAAGGGAATTTTCATGGATTTAGCATTAAGTTAAGATTTTGATTCCTGAATTTTAAGTCAAAAGGATGTAAGGGTGATCTTATAAAAATTCTAGAGCATAAGCATGCAAAAAGACCCTCAAAAGAGATAAAAAATATGACCGCCAGGGCTAAGAAACCCCGATAGGGCAAGCTCTTCTGCAATAACTTGATCTAGAGGGCTAGGGGGTGTGTTATTGACAATTTTTTCTACTACTTTCATGAAGAGATCACTCCACACTCCCAAGTGCGGCCCGGAAGATCAAGCTAAAGACCCATAGATCCGTCGGCTTTCTATCCACTGGCTCGAAAGCTAGGCAAACAAATTTTGATTCGCATGAAACTCGAGGGATCTATAAAACACCTAAAGAGGGTTAGAAAATGATAAAAAAGATGACTAGATGGCTGAAGAAAATGTGGAAGAGAGAGGAAGCAGGTGGTGGCAAGGATGGGTTGATGATGGGCATCTTTGGGCTGGAAGAAACAGGGCGGCTAGGGTTTAATAACTAAGGCCTTACACCCCTCGATGCTCAAAGAGCAAAGGCAGTATACTCCCTCATGAAGCTCGATGCACAAAGGCAAAGGACAATTGAGAAGAGACTCAAGAATTTTTTTCATTAATCATAATATCATCCTCAAAGTACATGAGAGGGGTACTTTATATAGATGTTCATTACTTAGGACCCAAGTAATGGAATACATGGAAAAATCTCATGATAAGGTGATGGGGGGGCTAATATGCATGCAATTCTTTTTGTATGTTTTATATGTGGGGTTAGGTGATTAATTCCTGAATTTCAAATCAAAATTAGTTGTAGAAAATTTTGTATGAATTTTTGAAGCCAAGCATGCAGATTAGAACCTAGAAAAGTACTAGAGAAGGATCGCCAGGGCTGAAAAGCCTCGGTTAGGGCAAGTTCTCCTACAATAATAAGACCAGAGGTAGAGGGGGTGCAGCTGACAACGTCTGAAGTACCCGGTGAAGATCGCATCGAAGGGATCTCTCGTTCCTTGATGGATGCGGCCTGGAAAACCGAGCCAAAGACCCGCAGATACCTGGCTTTCAGCTCGGTGGTCCGATTGAGGCATGGCTGGAGTCGTTGGATTCGTAGGAACTCGAGGACCTGCAAACGACCTGTCAGGGGTTAGAAAACTCAAAAGAGATCAAGAAAATAAAAGAAAATAGCAAAGGAAAGAAAGTTTTGGAGAGGGTTGGAAGGATGGTTGGCAGCAGGAAGATGGTTGCAAACACCGGGAAGAAGAACTCTCAAACCCCTTTATGCACACAGCAGGGTAATCACACAAAGCAATAGAAGAACTCAAGGTTTATTTCATATCAAAAATCCCCTTTCATACAAGAGGCTAGGGTCCTTTAAATAGACCCATAACCTTGGGCTCCAAGTAAGGGCACATTAGTCTTTACATAAGAATCCTTTTCCCTCTCAAATCCTAGCTAGAAAATAAGGAAATATTAGGTAGAAAAATCTCTAAAAATTCTCTTGACTTGGCCAACACTCCAAGGATGCCTAGGGGTGCGTGTTGGGCTTCTAGGAGCAGCAAGGGGCTGGCCCAAAGGGGCTCGGGCGCATGGGTTTGGGCCTCTGGAAGCTGGGGTGGCCTGGTAGCCAGGTAGCAGGAATATTCCCTGGTATCTTGCTTCTTAGGGGCTTGGGCTTGGCGCCTGGGCTTGATTTCTTTGGGCTAGGATGCAGATGGACCTCTGGAATCATGGATGCCCTTATTTATGAATATACTTTGGCATCTAGAAGGGAATCTGGGCATTTGGAGGGCATCTGCATGGAATCAGGGTTTTCTGAATTTTTCCTCCTAGGGTCTTCAAATCTTCATGCTAGGTTGGACTTAGGCTATACTTTCATGTCTTCAATCTAGTTGGACTTGGTCTTCACTTGTATGATATAGTCTTGAGTCTTCAGTATGCTTGGACAGGACTCAAAAAAATAAAATTAGCTCAACATGAGCTGACTAGCATTGGACTGAACTAGCTCAACATGAGCTGACTAGTACAGAACTGAAATAACAATTCAAAAGACTCAAATAACAACTAAAATTGACTCAGATGGGCTAAGCCCTTATTATAGATGGACTCATAAATTATTGATCAATTCATAGAGGGTTGAAAAGCATCAGTCTTATTCTAGTGCCTCCGGTGTCCCCACCAATTCTCCCGGGGTGGGAGGAACTCGACCCTGTCGAGTGAAGATCAAGCTGGCTCACATATCTCTCGAGGAGGTCTGGGTTGAGGTGCTGCAAGTCCTCTCGAGAAATCCATGAATCGTTCGACTCTGGCCGGCCTTGCCATTGGACCAGGAAGCGTTGATAGTCACGGCCCTCGGTCGTGATGGCTTGATCGTCCAGGATATGCTCGATCCGTTCTCCTCTCTCAGGCCAATTTGTTAGTGGACACTCTAGGTTAGGATCACTCACAATGAAAAGGAATAGGTCCAAAGGCCTAACTAGGTATCGCTGCCGGTTCCCTATACTCAACCAGGTCTATAATATTGAAGGTAGAACTAATGCCCAAATCCGAAGGCAAGTCTAACACCTAGGCATTTGATCCAACCTTCTCTATCACTTTAAAAAGGTCCGGCTCTGCGAGCATGAAGCTTCTTTTAGGCCTAAGCCTAGCCAAGATAGAATCCACTACATCAAATTCTTTGACCCTTCTTCGGGAATTAGCCGGTTTGTTTAAAATTAGTGTGGGTGGTGAACATGCTGGGCACATGCAGACTCCTAACAAATGATTCAAAGGACTTAAACCTACACCTAACAGACTTGACTATGCATTCCTATAGAAGGAAATTTTATTGAACTCTTTGGATCTAAACCTAACAGATTATAGGTTCCCTAGGTTTGATCCTAGCTTGACATGCACATGAAAATTTACAGTGAACTCCTAGCAAATTTCAAAGAGTATGCCAGAAGTAAGATGCAAACCTAACATGCATGATGAATGTATGCAGTATGCTAATCTCAGTTAAATGCAATCTAATAATCCTAGAAATGCTGGAGGTGTCAGGAAAGGGCAGAAAATAGGAAGTGGGTTCAGAATTAGTTTGGTAGGGTAGGGAAAAAGGTTCAAGGTTAGTTGGGTAAAGTTCGATATAAGAAGGCATGTCATGGACTAATCCTAGACTAATGAGGCTAACCTTATGAGGTTGCGGTATATCTATGGGGTTTGCATAATGGAAGGATGGGTTACTAATCTCAGGGAAGAGGTCCTTAATGGGAACTATAGGAGGAGGCTCATCCTGAGGGTACTGCTTCAAAGAGATCAGGTCCTTAATAAATTCTTCAGGTTCTTGTATTTTAGGACTAGACTCTATAATTTGGCTCTCCTCTATGGTTTCCTCAGGTAAGGCTCTAACAGCAGTACCTAGGTTCTCTTCCTCTATTTGTTCTTCCACTATAGCTTTTGGTTGGATGTGGTTAGGGTCAACTACCTCTAGGTTGGCTTCTACCTGGGTATTTACTAGGCCAACTTTTTCTAGGTCATCTATAGGTGTCTTATCTTCTCCCTCATACTCATCCACTAGGCTCGTATCAGCTTCATACACTTCTGCATTAATGTAAGCCTTGTCAATCTCAGGAATGATTGGAGAAGGTCGGCTAGGGAAAAATTGGCTAGGTCCTGGTTTCTGATTATGGACACTAATCCTAGTAGGTTCAAGTTGCCTAAGGGATAGTGGCTCACTACTGGGCTCATATTTAGGGGTGCTAATCCTATGGAGTTCAAGTTGACTAAGGGAAACCTGACTAGTATTAGATTGATACTTAGGGGTTATGGGTTCTCTGGGCTCATAGGACAAGGGTGCAAATCTATGGGTCATGGGATTATAGGATCTGGGGTCATAGGATTTTGGGTCAGCTCTATGGTCAGGTTCTAAGGATGGATCATGTTATGGGGTCCTCCTAAGGTTGGGCTCCCTATATGGGTCAGGATATTGGGTTCTCCTAGGGTTGGACTCCCTATATGGGTCAGAGTATTGGTTCTCCTGGGTTCAGTATCATAATAAGGGTCATGGTAAGGGGTTCTTCTAGGTTCAGTATTATAGTATGGGTCAGGCTGAGGGGCTCTCCTAGGATCAATCTCTCGGTATGGATCAGGGTTTGGGGTCCTTCTAGGTTCAGGATTGTAGTACGGGTTAGGATAAGGGGACTCAGGATCTGGATCAAACTGTGACCCATGGGTTTTTCCTGGGGTCCCTACCCGGACTTCTAACTGATCAAACCTATTGGCAAGTTGGTCAATTCTATCATTGGTTTGAATACCAGACTGAGTTAACTGGGTCATCTGGGTAGTCATCTGGGTAGCCATCTGGGCCATTTGATCAGCTAGGGCTTTCATTTGGGCTTGCAAATTTTCCATGGGTTCAGATATTTGTGAAGGAGGTGGGTGATATGAAACTCCTGATCTAGTGCTCATGCAAGACTCGATCAGACCGACTACAGCTAACTAGACCTAGAGTCCAAACTAAGGGCTCAATCACGGTGGCAAACTAGCCTATAGTAACCTTGTACTCAGCCAGGCAGGTGTAAAGGAAGTGTTAGGTCCCTGATTGCCAATCCTAGACACCAATCAGAGATTGGCTAGGTAGGCAGACTAGCACACAAGCCCTTCAGGATTGAATCCCTAAACCACCATTCTAGACACCAAGCACAAGGGACACACAGGTTAGCTTGACACAGTGATCTAACACGTAGCCCGGACCCGACCAGTTGGTGTCCCTAGCCCACTAGGGCAAATTAAGTCTACTTAATTTTAGGTTAAGGATTGGGACCGAATGCAAGGGATGTGGTTTTGGGCTAAGGAGAGGTGATCAAATCCTCCCCCCATCTGATATAACAAGAGTGCCCTTAAAAGTAAATTATGCAATGATGGCAGGCAGATGAGGATGCAAATTAGGGTTTAGATGTTTTTTGGTATTTTTGGAGAATATGTAATTTTTTTTTTAGTATTTTTTAAATATAAGAAAACATGCAATTTATGCCATAATATGCAGGAAATAAACTAAAATTAAAAGATATGCAAAAAGATGCTAATCAAAACCCTAAAACTTCCAAACTTGTCTTGCTGAAAAAATAGAGCCAAAAATTTGTAGGCTGTATTTCGGCTTGCAAAAAATTCACAGGCCATAATAAAATATGAAGAAATTCTTAAAATTACTGTGAATTATGATAAATCCAGAAAAACAAATTTCAGAATATTTGGAGTTTTTATCATGGAAAAATAATTAAAATAACAGAATATATACGGACTAAAAATTTCAGAAAATAAGTCCTAATCTAAGCTCCGATACCAAAATGATGCGGGACTAATATGTATGCAATTCTTTTTGTATAGTTTATATGTGGGGTTAGGTGATTAATTCCCAAATTTCATATCAAAATTAGTTGTGGGAGATTTTGTATGAATTTTTGAAGCCAAGCATGCAGATTAGAACCTAGAAAAGTACTAAAGAAGGATCGCCGGGGCTGAGAAGCCTCGGTTAGGGCAAGTTCTCCTACAATAATAAGACTGGAGGTAGAGGGGGTATACCTGACAACGTCTGAAGCACCCAGTGAAGATTGCAGTAAAGGGATCTCTCGTTCCTCGACGGATGCGGCCTGGAAAACCGAGCCAAAGACCCGCGGATACCCGGCTTTCAGCTCGGTGGTCCGATTGAGGCATGGCTGGAGTCGTTGGATTCGTAGAAACTCGAGGACCTGCAAACGACCTTTCAGGGGTTAGAAAACTCAAAGAAGATCAAGAAAATAAAGGAAAATAGCAAAGGGAAGAAAGTTTTGGAGAGGGCTAGAAGGATGGTTGGCAGCAGGAAGATGGTTGCAAACACCGGGAAGAAGAACTCTCAAACCCCTTTATGCACACAGCAGGGTAATCACACAAAGCAATAGAAGAACTCAAGGTTTATTTCATATCAAAAATCTCCCTTCATACAAGAGGCTAGGGTCCTTTAAATAGACCCTTAACCTTGGGCTCCAAGTAAGGGCACATTAGTCTTTACATAAGAATCCTTTTCCCTCTCAAACCCTAGCTAGAAAATAAGGAAATATTAGGTAGAAAAATCCCTAAAAATTCTCTTGACTTGGCCAACACTCCAAGGACACCTAGGGGGGCGTGTTGGGCTTCTAAGAGCAGCAAGGGGCCAGCCCAAAGGGGCTCGAGCGCATGGGTTTGGGCCTCTGGAAGCTGGGGTGGCCTGGTATCCAAGTAGCAGGAATATTCCCTGGTATCTTGTTTCTTAGGGGCTTGGGCTTGGCGCCTGGGCTTGATTTATTTGGGCTAGGATGCAGATGAACCTCTAGAATCATGGATGCCCTTATCTATGAATATACTTTGGCATCTGGAAGGGAATCTGGGCATCTGGAGGGCATCTGCATGGAATCAGGGTTTTCTGAATTTTTTCTCCTGGGGTCTTCAAATCTTCAAGCTGGGTTGGACTTGGGCTATACTTCCATGTCTTCAATCTAGTTGGACTTGGTCTTCACTTGTATGATATAGTCTTGAGTCTTCAGTATGCTTGGACAGGACTCAAAAAAATAAAATTAGCTCAACATGAGCTGACTAGCATTGGACTGAACTAGCTCAACATGAGCTGACTAGTACAGAACTGAAATAACAACTCAAAAGACTTAAATAATAACTAAAATGGACTCAGATGGGCTAAGCCCTTATTACAGATGGACTCATAAATTATTGATCAATTCATAGAGGGTTGAAAAGCATCTGTCTTATTCTGGTGCCTCCGGTGTCCCCACCATAAGGGGTGCCCAACACCTTCCTATTGTTCCTCTAGAATACATGGTATAATTTAAACATATTCCAAAACAAAATCCCTCCAATTATGATATATATGGGGTGGCCAAAAGGGGGGGACCATGGGGTGCCAAACATATTCCATCTTGGGCTTGGGGAGGCCCACATCATTCCAAGACAAGCCTCCATGATTTGCAGGATTGAAGTATATCTCTTTCCTAGCTTGATGGCATGTGGAGTTGGCATGCTTGGAGGGTGGAAGGGTGTGCTGGCATATGGACACCAAATCTTTATGCATGGGTCGACTTCATGTGATCCTCCATGTAATCCTAGTATGGTGCAATCCAAGGTGTGACTGGAACTCCACACAGCTACTGAAGTGGCACACTGGCTGGGATCCTTCACTGGCTTGAGTCTTTTCTTGTTGAACTGGACTTGACTCAAAAAATTAAAGTACAGGACTCAATTGATTTAAGGCTCAAAATGAGCTGACTTGACCAACTAGGTTCACTAAGCCGAACATGTCCCAAAAACTGATCCAAAACCCTAATGGCATGAATAAAACTCTGAATACAAGACTCAATGATATCAATGTCTAAAGTAGGACTCAAAAAAACTAACTTGAGCCTAAATGGGCCAAGCCCTCATTACATGACTCAAAATGAATGAAAACCCTAATCATAGGACATAACCAGGTTTTCATGACTTAACCCTTATTATAGGACTCCAGATGACTTCAATGACTCAAGCCCTACTTACAAGATTCAAAGGGCTAACAAGACTTGATTAGTGGACTCAAAGACAAAATTTGAGAAATGGCTAAGGGACTCAAAACTTAGGGACCCATAGTGAACTAGGGTTTACCTGATGTCCCCATCATAAAGCCTCGCACCTTGAAGCCGGAAAACTCCTGAAGCCATGCACCTCAAAGCCGGGAAACTCCTAATGCCCCGCACCTCAAAGCCATGAAATTCATGAATCCCTACACATCGAAGTTGGGACACCCCGGAAGCTTCGTGTAATGCTCGCCAGGCTCACGGGCTGGCGATAATGGGTTGAATGTTTTTGAAGTCCGACTTCTTTAACTCAATGGTGCCCGAATTTTATAGGGCCGACTCACGAGGTTCCCAGGATCTCCCTGAGAGGCTTGACTAGCACCTTGCAATCCTGATGTAGGGATCTTGCCTTGACTAAATCCCTAAGTGCACTCTACAAGATCCCCGCGATGGAAGTAGTCCGAAGAAATCCCAAGTTCCTTCTTGCCACCTGCGCTTCCCTCAAAGTCCCCGGAGGAGGGTTAAAACTAGGAAGCGATGAAGTGAGTAACTGTTGTATAAGTTACATCTCAAAAAAAAGGGGAGAAGTGGACATCTTGATAAAGGAACTTGCAATTTCATTATAACCCTTTACAAAGAAGGGGGGACCACCGACAGGCCAGGCGACCCCCAAACAAAAGCTCTTGTAAGAGCTCAAAAAAGAGAAAAGGAAATAAAAAGGAAAAACGGCAGTGATGAGGCATCGAGTGCTCAGGGTGATGTCACAGGTTCCTTGCCGGGATGATAGGGAACATCATCGACGTCCTCCTACCTCCCCACCATTGCTAGTGGTGGAGAGGTGACTGCAGCCATCGCGGGGACTCCAGGCATCACGGTGCTACCTTGGCCTTGCTAGATGGAGCCTCCACTTCCTCAGAATCAGCTTCGACGAGGTCCGGCACGATGCTCCCCAGGTCCCAGTCTAGATGCACCTCGACCACCTTCAGCTTGCAGTTGGTGAACTATAGGGATTTGCATGGTGCTCCCAAGCTTTGGAGAGACTTGGAAGACCATGGCAGGGATGCTGGAGATGATCCCTGGAGCTTGGGGGTGTGTCCTAAGCTATCTTGGAGGTATTCCAGTGGATTTCTTGGGTTTTTCCTAGGGCCCTGAGAGTCATGTTGGGTCAGGGAGTTTGACCCATGATACATTGATTTCTTGGGGAGAGTTTTTTGAAAGATTGTAACATAACCCAATTGGGTTATGGGGTTTGGGTCTAGGTTTGTTAAGTTAGTTAGGTGGTTAGTTGGTTGGTTGGTTGGCCCAACCAACCATGATCCTAATCGAATTGGTTGGTTGTAACCAATTGGGAGCCTAACCATGTGAGGAGTCCTAATCAATTTGTTATTGGCCCAAGACAAGTCCTAACCACCCATATGATTGAGTCCTAATAAGATTCAAGATGTGTAACCACCTACATGTGATGCAGCCCAACTAATCAAGAAGTCCAAGTGAAGACGTCCAAGGAAAGAAGACCGCCCACTCTTATTTTAGAGAGAGGGGGTGTGTGCGTTAGGAAGTGAGGCCGACCCCTTTGGGGTTTCGGTTCGCTTGAACCCAAGAGGCCATGCATGAAGATGGAAGGCCATGGGGAAGAGCACCCCTCCCTTTTGGGGACGTCCATGGTTTGAAGACTTGGAACTGTGAGGCTTGGCTCATGGTCCAAGAGGAGCATGCATGAAGACTCCTCACGGTCATGAGAAGACTATGAGTGAGATCTTGGAGCACCCTCATGGAAATGGACCATGGGAGACTCCTGGATTACAAGGAGGCCACGATGGAGGATTTTTGAGAGGCCACATGGAGGGACTTTCCACGTGGGGACATGGCCATGGGAAACCCTACATGAGGGAGTCTACAGGTGGATCTCTTTCCGGTGAGAGAAGGCACGAACATGGATGGTCTTGCATAGAGGTGCACGTGAGAAAGATATCATGTGGAGGGCTTGGTACCGTGGGGTGTTCCACAGGCTTTGGAGAAGGGACATCCGCATCAAGGTATTGTTTGTAGGTGGGAGACGCACATGATGTATTGTCTGTGCGGGGCCATACATTAGTTATTGGGATGTGAGGCCTGCAAGAGAGAAGATGTGCAGGGCATAACGAGAAGCTTCTGGGGTTTCAGAAGGGGTGTTGTAGGTTATCTTGATTGTATCAAAGGTTCTTCTCCAAAGGATTAATGAATAAAGCAATCTCTCTTTTTCTTCTACATCTATATCTCCATTGTTGCATGATATTGAATCCAAAGAATAGGTTGTTGGACTGTTATACTTCCATGTTGCTTCCAGGGTATTCGCTGTGTATAGGCACTGGTCCGGAACAGTGCCTAGAATTTTTCAACAATTGATATCAAAGCTTGGTTTGAGCAATTGTTTGAGCCATGGGATTTAAAGGTGGAAGAGGAGGATTCACGGAGTTGTACATGGGTGTGGTATCCCACGTGGATGGAGAAGAGGTCTGACATTGGTATTAGGTTTGCACAATTGTCTGGTTACACTATGAAAGCATGAGTTGGTGTTGCAGTCACGGGGATAGAGTAGGGAGGCATCAGTTCAAGGTCAGGAGTATGGCATAGCACGAGTCTCAGGAGCTATGGAGCACGGGTTGATGTTTCAGCTGGGGAGGCGAGGTGGCTTCAACGAGAAGATGTCAGCTCTGGAGACAACAAGAAGGGTGCAGACGGTCATGCGAAGCTTGTCAGGGATAGAGAAAGGAAAAGTCCAAATTTTTCAAGTTTATCGGAGAACATCAGCAAAGATGATGCCAAGGGCAGCTCAGGAAGACAGGAGATAGTCTCAGGGAGCATCAAGGGTATTGAGCAATCAAAAGTATCCCGGTATGGTGACATTAGCCTAGGGACAGAGGCTGGAGCTGATGGGGCTGGCAACTCAAGGAGACCCATGGATAGGTCTCAGTGAGTGCCAGGGATATCATGCAACTGGGAAACTGGCTGGGACATGATGTAGTAGCCAGGTGGAGATAGTTACTGGGTTCAGTCACTAGGTTAGCAGAAGAGTTGGGATGAGCTCTAGGTTTCAGAGGAGCCTGTGGGGATGCAGTGTATCTGAAATGGTCTCGAAGGGGTTCGCGGGTTGTGAAGGATTCGAGGAGGCAACAATTGGTAACGAGGTTCAGGTGTAGGCTCAGTAGGGCAGCATTGAGTTGCTGACCTCAAAGTTTTTTTTTATAGCATCAGGGGGACTTCAATTTTAGGTGGAGCACCGGAAAGAGGTGGCTTCACAGGTGGAGCAGAATTTGACACGAGTTCAGTGTGGCAAGTGCAGGGAAGGACCATATCCTAGGATGAGTGCTAGGGGTGCACTTAGCAAGGTGGAGCAGAGTATGCAGAGATTAGCATGGCTCTGAGGAGATTGTGTAAGGTAGAGTTCCAGTTACAGCGAGTGCTAGTTCAAGTTCGCTGAGTTCTCTCTAGGGAAGTCCAAGGAAAAGTCTATTGCAGCTGCCAGGCAGAAGGAAGGCTATAATCATGGTGCCAGGATACAAGCAAGGATCTTCAGCTATGGAGGTGGTCATCCTAAAGGCCTCCAAGGGTGCATAACAGCTGAAGAGTATTGGAAGAGGCGAGGATATCCGCACAAGGAGCTATCAAGAATGCAGCTACAGTGGAGTTGTGCATGGAGGACATTGCCAAGTTTGCCAAAGCTTGGGGTCACCAAGGTGGAGATTGTAGGGATTTGCATGGTGCTCCCAAGCTTTGGAGAAACTTGGAAGACCATGGCAGGGATGTTGGAGGCGATCCCTAAAGCTTGGTGGCGTGTCCCAAGCTATCTTGGAGGTATTCTAGGAGATTTCTAGGATTTTCCCCAAGGCCCTGAGAGTCATGTTGGGTCAGGGGGTTTGATCCAGGGTACATTAATTTCTTGGGGAGAGTTTTTTTTAGAGATTGTAACATAACCCAATTGGGTTATGGGGTTTGGGTCCGGGTTTATTAAGTTAGTTAGGAGGTTATCTTAGTTGGTTAGGTGGTTAGTTGGTTGGTTGGTTGGCCCAACCACCCAAGATCCTAACTGAATTGGTTGGTTGTAACCAATTAGGAGCCTAACTATGTGAGGAGTCCTAATCAGTTTGTTATTGGCCCAAGACAAGTTCTAACCGTCCATGTGATTGAGTCCTAACAAGATTCAAGATGTGTAACCACCCATATGTGATGCAGCCCATCACCAATCAAGAAGTCCAAGAGGAGTGCCCAAGGAAAGGAGATCGCCAACTCTTATTTAAGAGAGAGCGGGGGCGTGCGTGAAGAAGTGAGGCCGACCCCTTTGGGGTCTCGATCCTCTTGGATCCAAGAGGCTATGCATGAAGATGGAAGGTCATGGGGAAGAGCGCCCCTCCCTTTTGGGGACATCCATGGTTTGAAGACTTGGAACCGTGAGGTTTGATAGAAAAGTGTCCTAAGAGCCAATCTTTATAAGGGCCTTTTTGTAAACTTCTAGCTCATGTATGACATTTTCATATTAATAAACCATTTGATTCATCATATACTGATGTGTCATGTTTTTGTTGATTATGATGAATCCCATAGAGTAGGGCAATGGAATTAGGGTTATGATAAAATAACAGTGAGTCCTAATTCCTATAAACCCTAATCTAGAATGTTCCTAGGCATTGGACCATCGATTCGGTGATCGATGATTCCAGAAAGACTAGCTTATCCTATGTATGCTTAGTTGATGAGGGTGGTTGATCTCATAACCACTTGTGTAGAGAAACTAATACAAGGATAGGGGTGCTCATCAGGATATGAGTACACAGGACTGATCTGCACCCGGACTATCTTATGGAAGGCTTACTACTTGTCAAAAGATATATCCCAGAGTAGAATTTGTGCATGTGATCTTTAGACCTGAGGTCATCATGGTTCCTTGTGCACACTAAGACATACTTTGGTTCATACTCATTCATGCTATTGCGACATGTACGGGATGTTCTGGGTATGGTGGAAGGTGTACGAAGGATGTGAATGGACCAACAAGGAATCGATCTTTCCTAGTAAGAGGAATTGTTATCCTATGCAATCTCTTCGATGAGTGACTTAAGAAGCCTTTGATCAAAGCAAGATGAGATTAGAATTAGTATCTAATCAGTCATCAACTTAGTCCTCATGATCAAGATGAGATTCGATATGATTAAGTGTTAGAGTTTGACATATATCCATACTATCACTTAATCGGGATAATAGAAGATCGAACGATTGAATTGCACGGTAACTTACTACTGAAGAGTACTTTGGTAATTTTTATCAAATTCTTCATCTTCTGGATAGGAAAGACATGTTGCTAGATGTCAATCTTGTCTTGTAGGTTTTCATGAACCAATTGATTTGGTTTCATGAGTCAATTCGATGTGTGATTCGAATTGGACAATTAGGTGAGCCAATTTGACCTAATTAGGTTAATCGGGTTCGATCAGATCAAATCGGCTCAAACCTAAACCTACTACTGGCTAGATGTGAAACCCAATGGGTCACACACATTAGGGAGTCGGCCTAGGAACTCAATTGACATTTAATTAGGGTCAAGGGATCCTAATTGGTTAGCTAGATTGCACACTAGCATGTGTAGGCTGACCTAATCTCCTGACCCAATTGAATTGGGTCTGAAAGGTTGATAAATGGACTAACCAATTTATAGGAGACCTAGACTGGGTTGAGTCCTAAGTGGAACAAATTTATCAGATTTTATCTAATATTTTTTGGACATTTTATGCGCCATATATGAAGAGTCCAAAAGGCATGGGACTCTTAAGTGACACCTCTGCATTCAAAAGGGCACACAAGGACCAATTGACCTCCAATCTGAAAACAAATTATATGGTTGAGAAGTAGACTTAATTCCCTTTCATATGACACCCATATTACATATACTTTGACTAGTTCAAAGGTAACATATGGCATGGAGAAGTTGGTGCGAAGTGAAGAGTCACGTCTCTTCACTTTGGCGCTAATTCAAGTAAGCAAAGTCCTTCTGCTTTAAGTCCTTTTGAATCACCATTGCTTCTCATTCATAAGTCACTTCCCTTGGCTTTATTTTAACCAGTAATGCCAAGTGGCAAAGGGAGAAGTCGGATAAAAAAATTAAAGGGACTTGAATTAGGCAGTTGGCGCATAAAGGGAGCTGGTGTTTCAAGATAAGACTCCTTCTTAGTGAAGGGTCTTATTTGATCTGTGTTTGGACAGATCAAAGACTGATGAGAAGGCTTATCTAGCACCTCCCCCTCTCCTATAAATAGCCATCGATATTTGTTCCGATGGTATCATATTTTGGTTTCTTTCTTACACTCTTACATCTATCCACCTTGTCTCTTCCTTCCCTTGTTAGGAAATAGGTCTTCCTTTAAGACAAGTCTGCCATTTTAGGAAAAGGGTTTAGGAAGAGAATTAGGAAGTTATAGAAAGAGAGAAGAGAGATTTTTGGAGAGGGCTTAGAGTGCTCTACTGGAGGGTGAAGGTCTAAGCAAGGAAGGAGAGGCTGCCGAAAGAAGAAAGTCCATCGGAAGAGTCCCAATTGATCAAGCAACCTACAAGGGAGAGGTTCCTAGGTTTGATTCCTGTGTGGATCACCATTGGAAGGCTTGCACTTGTGAGCCTCATGGAAATGATTAGATTTCAACGATCTATGTATGTTTTTCTGACTCCATTTATGTTTCATTAATTGGTATTGTATAAGGGGTTCCCGGGAATTAAGATTTTCTAGCCAATTAGGGTTTCATGCTTTGAATTTTTGTTTTGAAATTCACTTCTACATACTGCATGATTCTCAGCACCCTGGGAAAATCTCCATCAAGGCTTGGCTCACGGTCCAAGAAGAGCATGCATGAAGACTCCTCACGATCATGAGAAGACCATGAGGATGAGATCTTGGAGTGCCCTCATGGGCACAGACCATGAGAGACTCCTGGATTACAAGGAGGCCACGGTGGAGGACTTCTGAGAGGCCATGTGGAGGGACTTTTCATGTGGGGACAGGGACGTGGGAAATCCTGCATGATAGAGTCTGCAGGTGGAGCTCTTTCCAGTGAGAGGAGGCATGGACATGGATGGGCTTGCAAAGAGGCGCACATGAAGGAGATATCACGTGGAGGGCTTGGTACCGTGGGATGTTCCATGGGGCTTTGGAGAAGGGACATCTGCATCGAGGTATTGTTCACAGGTTGGAGATGCACGTGATGATAGAAAAATGCCCTAAGAGCTAATCATTGTTTAGGCCTTTTTGTAAACTTCCAACTCATGTATGACATCATTATTTATAATAAAGACATTTGATTCATCATATACTGTTGTGTCATATTTTTTGAGTATGATGAACCCCATAGAGTAGGGCAATGAAATTAGGGTTATGATAAAATAACAATGAGACCAAATTCCTATAAACCCTAATCGGGAATGTTCCTAGTCATTGGACCATCGATTCGGGGATTGATGAATCCGGTAAGACTAGCTTATCCTATGTATGCTCAGTTGATGAGGGTGGTTGGTCTCATAGCCACTTGTGTAGAGATACTAATACAAGGATAAGGGTGTTCATTAGGTTATGAATACACTGAACTGATCCACACCGGGACTATCTTATGGAAGTCTTACTCCTTGTCAAAAGATAGGTCCCAGAGTAGAAGTTGTGCATGTGATCTTCAGACCTGAGGTCACCATGGTTCCTTGTGCACACTAAGCCATACTTTGGTTTATACTCATTCATGGAATTGTACATGTACGGGGTGTTCTGGGTATCGTGGAAGGTGTACGAAGGATGTGAGTGGACCAACAAGGAATCGATCAATCCTGGTAAGAGGATATGTTATCCCGTGTAATCTCTTCGATGAGTGACTCAAGGAATCTTTGTAAAGTGGGATGAGATTAGAAGTGGCTTCTAAACAGTCATCAGCTGAGTCCTCTTGATCGAGCTGAGATTCGATATGATTAAGTGTTAGGGTTTGACATTTATCCATACCCATCACTTAATCGGGATAATGGTATATCAAAAGATTGAATTGCATGGTAACTTACTATTGAAGGGTATTTTGATAATTTCTACCAAATTTCTCATCTTCTGGGTAGGCATGACACATTGCTAGATGTCAATCTTGTCTTGTCGATTTTCATGAACCAATTGGATTGGTTTTATGGGTCAATTCGATGTGTGATTCGAATTGGACAATTAGGTGAGTCGATTTGACCTAATCAGATCAATCGATTCAATCGGATCGAATCAGCTCAAATCTAAACCTACTGCTAGCTAGATGTGGAACCCAATCGGTCACACACACAATAGAGAGTTGGCCAAGGAAGTCACTCATGGTTTAATTAGGATCATGGGATCCTAATTGGTTAGCCAGATTGCACACTAGCATATATAGGCTAACCCAATTCCTAACCCAATTGGATTGGGTCCGGTTGCTTGCTAATTAGGCTAACCTAATTAAAGGAAACCTAAATTAGGTTGAGTCCTAAGTGGGGATATCCAAATCAGATCTTGATCTAATTTTATTTTGGTATTTTGGATGTCTTATTGAAGAGTCCATTTGAGTTGGGACTCTAGATGCCAAAATGACACCTTGGCATTCAAAAAGGCCTAGAAGAGTCTATAGTCTTATGATCTAAAAAATATTTATATGGATGGAAAGATGACTTAATGATCTTTCTTTTGACACCCATATTATATGCTTTGACTAGTCAAAGGTTACATGGGGTGTGGATAAAGTTGACCATGAAATAAAGGGACTCTTGGCACCTCCTGGCACGTGCGGGAGATGAAGGTGAGCGTAGATGGACAAAAGTCCTTCTGTTGATGAAACACTGGAGTGTTTCATTTTAGGGGGTGCCTTCTCATCTTACCCCATGCCTTTTGGATATGTTTGAGCAGTCAAGGCCTTTTTTGAATGCGCATGAAAAAGGGATGGAAGCAAATGCACGCATGAAGAGATGCGTCTCTTCATATGGCATGCGCCCTGAAGCAGAGTCCTTCTATTTTCAGGACTCTTCATATTCTCTGGTGTTTGGAGATTGAAGAGGCACCTCTTGGCTTCCTTGGGACTGGTACTTACAATGTGGCAAGTCACAGATTGCCCAGGAAAATGGATGGATGCCAATATGTCTTTTGGTGCATGAGGAGACATATTGGATATGATTTTTCAGTCTTGAAAAATCATATCTGATAACCTGTTGGAGGACCTATCACACGCCTCTCTTAAAACTATAAATAGGGATGGTGATATGAGTTTCAGATCTTCTTTTTCACCGTAAAGATATTCTGAGTGTTCTTCCACTTCTTTCTCCCTCCTTCATACTTTAGGACAAGACTTGTCTTGTTAAGACAAGGTGTTTTCTACTAGGACAAGGCTTAGTTTTAGGACATAAGCCTAAGAGGAGGGTTGTCCTAAAACCAAGAGTGGTTTAGGACTATGTCCAGAGAGCCCTACAGTAGGACAGGGTGTCCTACAGTGGTCAAAGGTTTAAAGGCCGACAAAAGAGTTCTATTGAAGCAAACAACCCCGGTAGGGATTCTTCCTTGGTACCATTCTCATGTGGATCACTATTGGAGGGCTTGCACTTGTGAGCCTCGTGAAAATGATTAGATTTTAGTGATCCAGGTATGTATTCTGACTTCATTTATGTTTTGTTGATTGGTATTGCATGAGGGGTTCCTAGGAATTAGGGTTTTCTAGCCATATTAGGGTTTCATGCTTAGAATTTTGTTTTGAAATTCACTTCCACATGCTGCATGATTCCCGGCACCCTGAGAGAATTCCCATCACGTGAGGTAATATCTGTTTGGGGCTGTACATGGGTTCTTGGGGCATGAGGTGGTGCGGGCACCAGAATCAGAAGAAGACTTCAGGGTTCCATCTGGATCTCTGAATGACCTTGCCCGAAGATTAGGATTTGTAATAAGGGTTGACCTGGTCAACCAGATTATTTTATTTCTTTGAGTCTGCATTTCATTTTGTTGAGTCATGTTGACTCAGTCTAAGTCCAAGTCAAGTCCTGGTTGGCGCCATTCCCTAGGGCATCATTTTTTCTTCCAAGGCCAAATGCAAGTGGACGCCACACTCCCAGCCACACTCTCAGGACCAGTTAGCGCCACATTTCATCCTAGTGTCCCTGGTCCCCATGCCCAAGAAAGCAAGAAAATTTTCTTAGGAGAAGTCAAGGAAGGCACCCACAAGCTGCCAAAAGTAACCAAGCTAAAGGAGCAGGGGATTTTTCTTGGAGAGGACTTCAAGGTAGGCGCCCACACCTACCTAAAGTACCTGGTTATGAATGGAAGGAGCCTAGTCTTGGGGAGAAAGACTAGGAGATTAGTATTTTCTTCCAAAAAGAGCAAGTCATGGAAGGAAAACCCATGACTTAAGGAGAAGAACTATGAGGTGCCCCACATACCTGCCATATGAAGCCATCACCATGCATTTGAGGCCGCCCACTCCAAGGAAAGAAGCCTGGTCGGTCAAGGGAAAGTTTTTCATGCTTAGGATGAATGTTTAGTCCCACATGGGAAGTAGTGTAATTTTGTTTCTCTTGCAAGGTCTATATATTGGACCCTTATGTAATCTTTTGATTAGAATGAGTAAATGAAATCATTTCTTGTGTTTAGCAACCTTGTGTTCTCTTCTTCCGCACTTCTTTGAGTGTTGAGCTCCATGAGGGAGTAAATCCGGGTTCCATTGAAGCCTTGAGGAGGTGAGAGATCTCCAAAGTTACCAAAACCCTGCCCCACTTTCATCCCTGGCCGCCAACCCTAATTTCATTTCATCATCCTAGCCGCCAACACCCAAATTCCTAAACCCTATTCCCACTTCATTCAAGGCCGCCATCTCCTTCTCCAAGCCACCGCCCACTATATCAAGCCCTAGATCCTTTTCATCTGCAAGCCGCTGCCCTACCAGCCAAACCCTAAATCCACTCCATCTTCCACCGCCACCTCCATACTCTTCCCTCATCTTCAAAGTTCGAGCAGTCCGGAGCTATCCCAGGTAAAGGTCTCTTCCTTGAGTTTCTTACATCCTTATCTTGTTTTTCATCTTTTCCAGATCCAGAGTACGAGAAGAAGGCCAACCTTGCCATAGGACTACAATCCGAGGATCCATTACGAAGATACCCCGTCTCCAAGGATCCTATAATCTGCTCGAGATGTCCTTCAATTGAAGCAAAGAGAGATATCACAGTCAGGTATAAAACCTTCTCTTCTCTCTTCGTCTGTTTCTTGAAAGATGAGTAAACCCTCGGTCTGGGGGTTTCTCAATCCCCAGCGATCCTACTTCTTTATTACTCTGATAATCTACTCTTTTGAATTGTGCTTTCTTTCAGTGCATATTTTCTTTCAATATTAGTTAGCCTTGTTTTTGAGTCAAGCCAACTTCTAACAAGACACAAAAAAAAAAAAAATTAGTCTTAATTTACTTCCGCATCGCATCATCTTATTTGTTCTGCATCATGAGGCCTGCAAGAGAGAAGATGTGTGGGGCATAACGAGAAGCTTCTAGGATTTCAAAAGGGGTGCTGTGGGTTATCTTGATTGTATCAAGGGTTCTTCTCCAAAGGATTAATGAATAAAGCAATCTCTCTTTTTCTCCTACATCTATATCTCCATTATTGCATGATATTGAATCCAAAGAACAAGTTGTTGGACTGTTATACTTCCATGTTGCTTCCAGGTATGCGCTGCATATAGGCGCTAGTCTAGAATAGTGCCTGGAATTTTCCAACATGAACTCCTTGAAGTAGGAGTCCACCATACCCTCTCTCACCTCCTCAATGAATTCTTTCGAAGCTTTAAACTTTGGCACTGCCTCCATCACTTCCGTCTTGGCGGCTCCATCAGGGCGATGGCCGCCTGTGCTTTTTCCTCCTCCAATGCCAATCTTGCCATTATGGCCGGGCCTGACCCATAGAGTCTGGCACAACCCCTCCAGGCGAGCAATTTTGGTAGCGGCCTCTTCCACCTGACAGGTCACCTTCTACTTTTTGGCTGCTAGGGTCACCTCCAGTCCCCTGGCCCATTTCTTCACTCTAGCCACCTTCTCTATCAGGTGGGCCATCTCAGAGCAGTGGGCTCAAGCCCGCTCCTCTAGAGCCTGCACCCTCTTGGTGTGCACCAGGGCCTCGTGATGCGGGATAAATATGAAAACCTAATTTACTGATATGAACCTAATTAACAGTGAAAAATAGCAATTAAGTTTTTTTATAATTTTTGGATTTCTTTTAAGACTCAAAGTAGGCAATAAAGATAACTAGTCAACTAGTTATGCCTGCAAGTGTAGATCTAACAAAGTAACTAAATTAATCAGGATTTGATGATTAAGAAATTACCTTAAACTAGAGTCTACTTTCAAAGATCAGAAATTAAGGAGTGAAGAAAGGATTTTAAATTTTACCAATGCCAGATTTTTCTCTCTGAAGTAGATCTGTTGAAACTCTAAGGATTCCATGGCAGGGCTTAAGAATTTTGATCTTTGGGCTCCGATCTTCCACGATATCGGTTCCAAGGCAAGAACTCCTCGACTTGAATTCCTGATCACCTGTAACACTCAACAATGAAAAACACGAATTAAGAAGCATCAAAGAAAAAGAAAGAATGAAAGGAAAGGAAGGTTTAGAAATGGTGGATTAGGATTTTCTGGTCGGCTGGATAGGTAGGGCCTCACACCCCATGATGTTTCGAAGAACAAAGGAAGGGCCTCACACCCCGCAACGCACATAGCAAAGGAAGAAGATTTTTTGACAGAATAACACTCTTATTGGATAATAATTGATTGATTACAATGGGGGTTGGAGGGATATTTATAGACCCCCAACCAGTGGTGTAAGGGATACAACTACTAGTCTTTTTCTCTCTTGGACTACAACTCCTAGAATCCCACTTTAGGTAGCCTGGACTCTTGTTTGCTGAGAAGATCTGGACTCCTTTCAAAGTGGGCAAAATCTTTAGGCTTCTTATCCAAAGTGGGCACCCAAGTGGTGGATTGGTGAGATGGCTTGATGTAAGGTCAAGATGCTCCATCACTTGGCCTTGCTTGCTGGGCTCTAAAGTCTGGATGATGTGGTCTTTTGTAGGTGAGTGGACTCTTCAGTCTGGATAGGAGAGGACTCAAGAGTTATGGTGAGACTCTTGAGTTCTGGAGATTTAAGTAGCTGGAAACTTGTTTGATTGAAACTCTTTGGTAGAGAACCTTTAAACCTCTTTCATTTGGTAAGCAAATTTTTGGGACTCTCTTTGAAGTTGGCGACAAGAATGCTTGGCCGACTCCCTTGTATTTGGCATGGAATATTTTAAGTGGGGGCGCCAATGTGGAGAACTCCTTCTACTTTACACCTCTTAAAAATAAGGGCACCAATTTGGAATTCATTTAAGACATGGCATGTGGGATGTCCGAACATAATTGACATGTTAAGTGTGTTGTCCCAATGGCAAGTAATTTTCAGACATGTCATGTATTCTTGTCCTGGTTGAAGTATCAAGTAGTGTTGTCCCAAATACATGTCCAAACATGACATGTATTGATGTCCAAATCTTTGAAAAGGTGGCACCAAGAAGAGGTTGTTACTTGGGCTAGCACATGGGTTGTCTTGAGCTAGTACATGGGGTCACATGGGTCTTCAATTGGGTGCACATGGGATGTTGTCTTGGGTCCCCTCTTGTAATACAGGACTCAATGACTCAACTAGTTACATGAACTCAATAAATAACAAATCACATGACTCAACTAAATAACGAACCATACTTAATTAGGCTTGTGAATAAAAACCCAATTAAAGTTGGTAAAAAGGGCTAATTCAAACTGGACCATTTAAAATCCCAATTGGATAAATAGAGTTTGACTCAATTGGGGTTTCGACTCAACTTGGTAAAAAAGATTTTACCCCAAAATAAACAAAACCCTAATTACAGTTGGTAAAAAGGGTTTACCCTAACTAAACCAAAATAACAATATTTAAAATAAATATTTACATGGTAAAAAGGGTTTGGGTCCATGGTTTTACTCATAAGTGATCCACAGGGATATGGGTTCAACCTAACGATTTCTTTTAGTCCTGGTGCCTGCACCACCTCGGCATCAAGCACCTCCATCCGCACCTTGTCTCGGCCCTCTCTCTTGGTCCACTGTGTGTAGAAGTCCCAGATAAGGACCACGTTGGTGGTGACCTGTGGAAACGAACAAGTCAAAAAAAAAAGAAAAAAGAGAAAGAAAAGAAGAGGAAGCTTATGGCAAAAAGTTGGGGCTAAATGCCTAGGATGGTAGCCGCTAGTGGCTTTCCACTTCTCTCCAAGTTGTCACACAATTGGATGGCCCAATCCATCAACCGCTCTACCTGTCCGACATCTTGGGCGGCGGATGCATTGAAGGGCACTGACACGGAGATCCATCTCGACCCATGCTTAGTTGTCATGGTCGCATCGGTGTCCGGGGCCGGTGCTATGGTGGATGACTGCATGGGAGCCTCAACCAATGGAGGTTACATCCCCACTCCTGTAGCTTGGAGCACTGGCGGACTCCCTTACACCACCTCTACATCCACGTCCACCATCGACGGGCCTCCACGGGCAACCTCACTGGCCTTGCCCGAGCAATAGCACCTGGCCCGCAAGCCGGAGCCTGGGCTGGTGCCCCAGATTGGGCAAGGTTTGGCCCAGCATTTCTCCTCTCTGGGCTAGGCGAGGGACCTGCCCGGGGCCCCTTTTCAGGGTTGCCCCAGGCCCTCTTCGATGGCTCCTCTCTGGGCCTAGGAAATGCACTCCTCTTCCAGGCCATCTCTCGGATCTGATCCATGATAAATTTCGTGCCTATAGAAAGAAAGAGCAAAGGTTAGCTGAGGATAATCTACCAAAAAGAAATTGAGGAAGGAGACACAGTCCGAAGAGCTCACCTGAGACCAGGATTGGGCTGACCCCATCATTAAATAGATTTTGCTCAGACAACAGAACCTTAAGAGAGAGAATTTGAGTAGTGGCGAGTTGGTCACGTACCTCCCGGTCTGTAGGCTCCACCTACGGATTCCAGTTCGAGGACTTGTCTGGATCGCTCCGACCTAGTCGACCCCTTTTATGGAGGCAAAGAAAAACCTATTCTTCCATCCCTTGATGGAAGAGGAAAGTTTGAATTTAATCCCTTTCGGGCGAGGGGTAAAGAACCACCACCCATCGTCGGATGGGTGGCGCTTCAAAGTAAAGAAAGTCCGAAACAAGGAGAAATGGGCCACTACGACATAAAACTGGCAGAGGATAGTAATAGCCCTGATGGCGTTTAGGGCCAATTGAGCCAGGACTAGGTGGAAGTTATCAAGAAAAGACAAGAAAAATGGATGCAGGTGCAACCGAAGGCCCCTATTGAAGAACTCCTCATAAAGGGCAATTCGACCGGGGCCATCGAAAGTGACCCACTCCCCTAGCCCCGTGACTGAGAGCTGGATGGAATTCAAGATCTTGTAAGTATCCTGAAGCTAGGAAAGGTCCTCCTTGGTCATCATAAAAGCAATGCCAGATGGATTGCTCAAGCCGGGAGGCACGAGAGAAGGAGCAGGAACAGAGACAAGAGGGGATGCCCTAGGCCTAGGCAAAGAAGAAGGAGCGGGAACAGAGACAAGAGGGGATGCCCTAGGCCCACCTATAACTATGCCCCTCGATCGAAGACTCCTGTAGGTGCTAAGAGGGACCGTATCCTCTTCATCAGAAGAAGATGGGGTCTTCGATCGAGAGGGCCCTGCTTCACCCGGGTTGCAAGAAAGAGGATGGTTCCAACTAGGATGATTTATTAGAAAGGATGAGAGGGACAGGAGATGAATGAGAAGAAACATACGGTCTCTAAAGTAAGACTCGATGACCTAAGCTGGAGGCAAAAAAAGGAACAAGAAAAGAGGGACTGACTTGGTTGCCTCAAGGAAAAGGTGACGGACTGGGAAAGGAGAGACCCTAGTTTGCCTGCGAGCATGGAGGGTTGGGAGAGATAGTTGAGGAAAGTTTTTTCCTTTTTCAAACAGTCGGACAATGCTCGTATGACATTTCGGTCCATTCATTAACGAATGAATGCCATGTGTCGGAGGCAACAACATATGGCACCTTGATTAGCCAAAGGTCACCTTGGGCCCAACACCAACCATTATGCCTTCTCGAATTAGTCACTGTGGCATCCCGGCATTGGCTCCAAGGCATGGTTCATAAATCAACGATGATCATGGCATTTATGGTGCTAGATATTTGCCTTTCCATGTCAGCATCATAATAACTCCCTTCGCCCTGAGCACCGTGCCTCGCTGGGGTGCGAGAGTGGGGGGCAACTGATATGGCAAGACCGCTGACATGGAAACCCTCTCAGATCCATGTGGTGGCCATGCTGGTGGAGGTGCCAGCTCATCTCTGCTCTTCGGTCACCTCGTGCCGGAGTGGTTCACCTGAGGTCAAACCTGGTTGAGGTCTTGCCTCGCATCTCGTGCCAGAGTGGTTACCCTAAGGTCGAACCCCGGCTAAGGTCTTGCCTTGCACCTCGTGTCAGAGTGGTTCCCCTGAGGTTGAACCCCGATTGAGGTCCTGCCTCACACCTTGTGTCAGAGTGGTTCCCTCGAGGTTGAATCCCGGTTGAGGTCCCATCTCACAGCTCATGCCGGAGTGGTTCCCTCGAGGTCGAACCTCGGCTGAGGTCCTACCTCGCACCTCATGCCAGAGTGGTTCCCCTGAGGTCGAACCCCGGTTGAGGTCCTACCTCACATCTCGTGCCAGAGTGGTTCCCCTGAGGTTGAACCCAGGCTGAGGTCCTACCTTGCACCTCATGCCAGAGTGGTTCCCCTGAGGTCGAACCCCGATTGAGGTCCCATCTCGCACCTCGTGCCGGTGTGGTTCCCCTAAGGTTGAACCCTGGCTGAAGTCCTGCCTCGACCTCATGCTGGAGTGGTTCCCTTGAGGTCAAACCATGGTTGAGGTCCCACCTCGCACCTCATGCCAGAGTGGTTCCCCTGAGGTTGAACCTCGATAAAGGTCCCACCTCATACCTCGTGCCAAAGCGGTTCCCCTAAAGTCGAACCCTGACAGAGGTCCCACCTCGAACCTCGCACCGAAGTGGTTTCCCTGAGGTTGGACCCCGGCAGAGGTCATGTTCCCGCTCTCTAGACCTGTTCATCGAAATAGCCCCTATTTGAGGTCCATTCCTGGGGTCGCAGTTGACCTCACCAATGGACTGATATTAATCGCGAGATGATGCGGCCTCTCCCCTGGATGCTCCTATGGAGGTGGAAGAGGCAGACATCGTCATTCCAATCGGGACCCAGTCGTGGCATGAAAAAGCTGACACGTCTAGCAGGTGTTAGCACGCCACCTAGAAGCCTAAGGAGGAAAAAGTGCATGGACCTATGGGGGAGTATCTCGCCGAAGTGATATATCCCCTTCGGGCCACCATAAACACCATCTGGGAAAAGATGCCCTGCCCAAGGTGCCGTGCTTCTCCACTGACCTATTGCACCACTCGGAAGAAGAGGGTTTTGACCCTTTGATATCCACCCCCAGATCGAGGCTCTAGCAGGTTTACCCCAAGCATGGCATCCTGCTAGAGTGGGGAAAAACTTGTGGCATACCTCCCCATCGAAAATTGGGTGTGTGCCCCTTCACATCTAAGAGAGGGCCTGTGACTAATCCAAATCCAGCCGGTGGGCTAGGCCAGAAAGAGGCACCACCTTGACGGTGCCTCTCACCTATAAGAGATCCTAGAGGGCCTCCAAGGAAAGGTAAGCGAGGAGGAGGAGGGAACACTAGGAGACCTGAAGCATCTTGGCTACTGAAGAACTCCCTCGAAGAGCTCCAATGGCCATAGCCACCACTGCTCGAGACCTCCTTCTCCTCTCCCGTCCCCATTCTATCATTTTCATTCGTGACCTCATGGAGTGGAAACCAACTCGGGATCCACCGGGGAGGATCTGTTCCCTTAGATCGTCCTACTAACTTGACTGTTAGAGTGCTCTCACCGGGTTCCCTGGCCCGGGACTCCTTTCTTTTGCAGGACCGGGCATGCTCGGCGGATACCAAGCGAAAGAAGGTACTGCCCGATGCCATATAAGAGCTACGGGCCACGACGATCCGGGTAGCAACACCATGCTTGCCCAGTATACTTTATTGATTTGGGCTAATCATTATAGATACTCTATGAATATTTTTCTACCATGATGATAAGTTCTCCTGGTTGATCTTGTCCTTTTGATGTTATGAGGGATACATTAAAGTTAAATGTCTATCGGACTCCCTCATAATGTCTAGTTGAAGATGTTAAACTTAGTGCTTGTTGGGAGACAACCCAATATTTATTTTTTATACCCTTACAAATAAATAATAATAATAATAATAATAATTTTCTAATCCAGGTTGACTATTGTAGCCTTTATCTTGTAATTAAGCTCCTCTTTTTAGGTAACCTCTATCCCCATATTTTTTTTTGTCCTCATGATTTGAGTTTATTTCTTGAACTTGTTTATACCATTAAGGACAATGGTATTTAAGTTGAGGGATGGAGACAAACTTTTAAACTTTATAATTTATGAAAAACTTTTAAAAATTATTAAAAACTTTTGAAAAATATTTTGAAAATCTTGAAAATAGAAAAAATTTATCTTTTATAAATCATGTGCCAAGAAAATTCTTGAGGTTAATAGACTAGGAAAAGGATAATAGAGTTAGAAAGCCTTCACTAATAACTATAGTGAGTCAAGAAATAGACTAGCTGTCAGACTTTTAGTGGTCTACTTAGGTCACCCAAAGGCTATTAGTACTTTCATCGTACATGCACACTGACAAGGTAAAGTAGGCATTAGTTGTAAGGTCAATTAAAGATTCAATTACTATTAAAAAATTGGTAGTTGATATACATCCCTCCCATTTAACTAGAATTTAAGGAAAGAGATACCTACCTGAAAAGAAAAAAAAGAAGAAAAAAAAGAGGTAAGTTCTAAACATTGGTTTCCTACCAAGTAACCAGGCACCTTCGCCTAAGTAAGTATTATTGTTCATATAAAAAAGTGGGCAGTGTGAAGACATCACAAACCGAAATTTAAAAAAAAAGAAAAAAAAGAGAGAAAAACTTAGGTGGTGTGAAAGCTACCTCAGTCATGAGCTTAAGTTGGGGGTGTATAAAACATTGACCACAAGTAGGTGATAAGCGAAGAAATAATTGTTCTTTACAATCTAGCACAGAAATACTAAGTCAGCCATCACAAACACAAGTGCAGTAGAACTTTGGATGAATTCTAAGAAAGGTTTCAATGGTTCTGATTATGAAATCTACTTCGAAAACTCAATCGCTAGTTAGTGATGTTAGCTAATTTCTATTGCCCAGGTGGCTACCCAAGAGGGGGGTGAATTGGGATTTCAAAAATTATTGCTGCAGATATGTGCTTTTAGAAATTAACTTATCTTAGTAAAAGATGTTGTGATTATGAATGCAAAGCACAAGTTAAATGGAAAGACAAAGGCAGCAATACAAACACCAAAGATTATAGTGGTTCGGAGCAAACCCGCTCCTATGTCCACTATCCAAGACACCACTTAGAATTTTCACTATATTTATACCCGAATATAGTAGGATTGTTTTACAGGATCATAATCCAAACCTCTATACTTTGGTTTTACCGGGATCACCAAGGAAACCCAAATCCCTTTGGTTTTAAAACTGGATCACCAAAGAAACCCAAATCCCTTTGATTTTAAAATGGGGTCATCAAAGAAACCCAACTTGGTTTTACCAGGATCACCAAGAACCCAATACTTGGATTTTAACAAAGGCTTACCAAGAACCTATTTGGTTTTTCAACTTGGCTCACCAATAACCCAACAATTCAAGAATGAATTGAAAGTAAAATGCAACAAAATGACAGACAGATTTTTTATCGAATGGTTGCCAATGCAGCTTGAGAGAAACCCACTTGAATGCACTTCAATGCACTTTAATAGCTTCTATTGCTTCTTTGCAAAGTGCTTCAAGCTTCAGATGAAAGTTGGTGAAGACTTGAAGACTGTCTTGAATGCTCTAAGTGCTTTCTTCCTAGTTGGTAGGTTGGATATTCAATAAAGCATTAATTCTTTGAGGAACTCTCTAACACTTGCTTCAAAGAAGTTCAAATCCCACAAATATATGGCCTTCCATCATTCCAAGGCAGTTTTAGTCATTGTAGATCGTTGGGATGTGACATTTGACCATTGGAGTATTTTTTTGCATTCAAAAAAGAATTCTGGAACTAGCTGTTGTGTACGTGGAAATGATACTCGAGTCGGCTCAGATACTTCGAGTCCGCTCGGATCCATTGAGTCATATGGTTGAGTCACCATTTCTTCAGTAGGATCGGCTCTTTATCACAGGGTGCAGAAAACTCACTCTAGACGAGTCATCTCATGTTCATTTAGGTCGGCTCAAACTTTCATCATTGAAATTATTGAACTCGAGGAGTCGACTCGCTTCTACTTGGGTCGACACTCCTTCTCAGAATCAGAAATCTTTACTCTGGAGGAGTCGGCTCGTTGTAGTTCGGGTCAGCTCACTTTCTCAGGTCTTCAAAACTTGTTCTGGCAGAGTCAGTTCATTCTTGTTGGGGTCGACTCGCCTGGCTTGTTCTCAGAAAACTTCATAAATGGACTCTGGATGAGTCGGCTCGGATTTACTCGAGTCGGCTCGGATTGCTATACGCCAGAATCCTTAGTGTGTGCCAAGAGATAGAGTCGGCTCTTCATCTAGTTGGGTCGGCTTGAGTGACTTCTTTAGGAATTTTACAATTAGACTCAAGAACACTCTCACCAAAACTCTTAAACATTCAATACAAACCAACTCACATTGAATTTAAAGCACAACACTCATAGAAGTAACCCAGCTTCATGATTTTATAAAGGTTTTTCAAAGGGTTCTTCTTTACATAATACTCATACAATATTACTTAACATATTCAACAGAATAAAATAGAAGCAGTTGATGATCAATAAGAATCATCCTACAAAGCTTGTGAAACACTTGAGAGTAGTTAGTAATTTATGTGCATGCTCCAATGTTTTGTTATCATCAAAATCACTCAAGGGGTCAACAATTTCTTTTGACCTTAAGCCTAGATCCAAAGGAGAATCTTAATGACACATGGTTATCAAATTAATACTTATATTTTAATTATATTGCTAAGGGACTAGCAATGATTAAGTTAGGAGGTGTGATAAGTCTATTAATTATCCCAATTTAATCATTAAAATAATAATTAATTATTAATATTTATTAAAAAATGATATTTTTATTAGAGTTTTATAGAAAAGGAGTCTATGAATAGAAAGAGCTTAATTTTTGAAGTCAAACGGTATAAATGACATTCAAATCGATGTTCAATTGAGCCTGAAATTAGAGTTTGAAAGTTATTAAAGGAATAGCATAGTTTTTAAAGCAATTGATCCACCATGGACCGAGTGCTTGGTCTATGGAAGCCGGAGTGGTCCACGGATGCCATTGCCAGCGATCCATGGCTTTGAGCCATGGACTGTGAAGAAATTTTTATCGTTTGCTGCCCGAATCTCACTATCGCCTAACCCTATATGCCGGAGTTGTCATGCCACCGCCGATCATCATCACCCCTCATCGAAAAAAGCACTCGGAAGACTCCTTTTTGGTGTCAGCCATGGTCATCATCTCTTCCCTGTCATCCTGCTGTCCTGAACCACCACCCGTCCACAGCCGTTGCACCCCACCAACTTATCGCCGCTCACCCTCTACCTATGCCACCGTCGATTCACCCCCCACAGCCACCATCCAAGCACCATTCCTAAGCCCTTCTCTTCTTTGTTCTTTGTTCCCTGGGCCGCCACCGCCGTCAACATCAACCCACCTGCCGCCAGCCACCCCATCACCACTGCTCCTGCTACCATCCACCGCCATCTGCCCACAGTGCTAGAATGGTAAATCCCAATCATAATTGAAGATCAGATTCAGGGATTTGAGAGTCTGGATCAGACTCTACAGCTAGAGAAGGAAGGAACACGATGACATCCATCACGATGCATAATAGATGGCCCAAATTTCTCCTATGATATTTAGCCGATCTAGAGCCCGATTGACTCCAAATTTGACCAGAAGGAAGCTCTAGATGAGCTCTATTTAAAGGACCCCTGTTATAAGGAGAAATCATCCTGAAGAGAGGGTATGATACAGGGTAGAGGGCATAGCTTTAGGTTGTGGGTTGGCCTTTAAGAGTGAGATTTCTTATAGGAGAGTTCTACCCCCTACACCATCTTCAAGCCAATTCCACCTCCAAGATCAAGATCCAAAGATGAAGAAGAAGATGAAGCCTAGTTCGCTCCATGAAGTACGATGGAAGGAGGCGACATGATATCAACCACCTTCCTGATGAGGCTATGCTAATCAACTTCAGATTCTTTGTTACCATTTTTCATAGTTTATTTAACTGTTATTTTTAATTTTTTACTATTGATTTTTTCTTTTGATTAATGTAATATTTATTTTTATGCACTTTAAATTCCTGTTCTTTACTTTCTCACAAGTAGATTCTTAGCTCTGATTAGTAGATCGAACGTACCAAGTTTTCATTTTTTTTACTTTTAATTTCCATCTTCTCACCTTCAATTTTTTTCTTTATTTTATAAAGATCAAAGATTTCAAACCATCCTAAGCATTGCCTTTTCCGTGGACCCGACTTCCTACTATCTACTTATTTTTCATTTATTAGAAGTGGTTAATTAAACTGATAGCCATGGTTTCTTAACGATAACATCATGGCCTATCAGTCTCCAACCCAAATTTGTTCCATCACCAGATTGCTAGTGATCTCCTTGCTCCAATTCTGCTCGGTGATCAATTATTTGGAGGTGATACTCAGTTGCTTCATAATGTCATATTGCCCGATTTCTGACATCAAGATACACTAGAGAGCCTATTCTCGGTCATTTTCCAACCTTGCTAAATGCTAAAGCTGCCCCTATACTACAAAGTTAATTTGCAAAAGAGCCACTAGTTAGGTCACTAACATGGTCTTTCGGAAGTAGGAGACTCAAGTTCAGTGATCCTACTGCTATTAAGGCACAAACAACCCACTTAAGGCTCTCTAAGGTGCTCCCTTGGAGAACTTCCTCCTTGAACCTAGAAGATACATCTCTAGCATGGAAAAATAGGTTTCCCCATTTAGAGTCTTGAGATCGAACATGGCTTGCCTGCTTGCTTTCCTCACTTTTGGGTGATGTCTCCTTGAAGACTTGCCCCTCCATGTGGATAGTGTGGTGACCTTCTATACATTGCCACTATAACCATCGCTAGCCTCACCCACGGACCCCACTTACAACCTAATCCATAATCATGATGTGCCATAGCCAGCCTCCATCTCGGTCGCTTTGCCAATGATCTCCATAGCCTTGCAGGGAACCACTAGAGTCTCTTCCATCATCCCCACAACCTCATTGGTGGTAGTAGCCATCTCCACAACCCCACCAACTGGAGCATCAATGGCCCCGAAGGAGCCTCACCTACCCTGGAAATAGGGGTCTCCTCCTGGCGCCATTGTCTTTTCTTAGCCTTTGGCACCTCTTCCAAGCCATCCAAGACTCGCTTCCCCTTTCTATCTCCCATAGAAGAAGTGGGCCTCTTGACCTCTGCCTCAGCCCTCTAGAGAGACAAGCTTGCCAGGAAGTAAATCGTCACACTCTTGTTCTCAAAAAAGTAAAACAACTCAAAGGAACCAAGAAGAGAACTTACCAACAACAAGCGAACCCTATGGCACAGTGCCGCCAGAAGCTTCCCTTGTAGAAGATCCTCAAGGGGAGGATTGGTGGTCACCCCCAATCTATGGACTATTGCCTTCTTTGAGCATTGAAGTTCCAGGTAATCATGTGTCCTTGACTTGTCCAACGAACCCCAAGTAGTTGGGAACGGCTAGGCCACTGCAGATGTGATGAAGAAAAACCATTCCTTCCAAAATGGCAAATGTGGACCCTTCAAAAATTGGTATCCCTTCCATGGTGAAACATACCACCATCTGTGTCAACTATACTTCAACTAGAAGAAAGCTCTGAAGACTCGCATGTGGGGCATGTCTTCACAATCCACCATATGGTAGAAAAATCCTGTGATCATCTACTAGGCTTTAGGGACTAGCTACATGGGAGACACTTGGAACCACCAAGCATTTTCAGCAATGACAGTAGGAATCAGGAGTCTGAGCATAGCCTTGAGTGCATCTTTGTGCAAGCTGCTAACCACATGGTCATTCTCTCAAAAGGCCCCGGCACCTCAAGCTTGATTGACACTAGGATAGCAAACTCCTCCTGAATCCTTGTCAAGTGCCCCTCACCCAGGATGGACTTGACTACTTCAAGAGTATCTTCAACCACCATTGATTCCATTGTAGAACCCTAAAAACACACCAAAGAAACAAGATAGATAGACAAGAGAAGAAGAAGAGGGAAGGAGAAAACCTATCACTTTTGTTGCAACACCTCTCGTAGCAACAGCAAGCTTCTTCGATAGTGGAGGCTCTGGGCTCTCTATCACTCAGTAGATCGGTAGCAACAAATGGCAAATGTGGAAGGATAGCACCCCTCTTTATCCTTATTTAAAGTCTTTAGTCCATGGCAGTAGTCAGGAGTCACTATGGCTAGCGACAGTTAGCTTGGAGACATGCATCTGTACCCTAATGGGTATGCATTTTGCTCGAACCACCAGCGCTTCAAGCCATAAACCGCCAACATCATTCCAAGTTGTCACACGCACCATAATAAATGTAGTAGATGCATGCGATCTAATAGGACAAGATGCTTTAGACCTCCTCTGAGTCATGCATGTCCCATGCTATCAGCATCCATTGCCTTGCATGACTCGAAGTGAAGTACCCTCCTCATGCTTTGCTTGTCTGGGCTGGGGGTGAGTCATCTAGGTAGTTGTCGTCTACAAGTAAGGATGTGGTGTCAAGCCCCATAGCCTAAAACCTCTATTTTGTATGCCTAAGGTCGAGGTAAAGGAAATGCCTCGTCCTATGATGTACGGGGTATCTGATGATTTAGAAATGGTTGCTCCTATGTGGATGACATGCGGCTCACCACTTCACTCGCTAACTCAGCTCTAGGTCACTTTATTTGCCAACTCAAGCCATTTCACCTATTGGATAAGTGCAGCAAGCAAGCTCCTCAAAGCTTGACATGCAGCCCTCGCAACTCTGCGAGCAAACTTAACATGCCTTCTTCTTATATGGGTAGGTGATCTTGTACCATACCTTTCTAATTCCAGCCACTACTCATTAATACAGGCGCCCCTATGGAAGCACGCCAATTATGTAGATGGGCTCTATGCCATCTCCAACCACTCCTCCAAGGGTATGTGCTCTACAGCAATGTACCAACCACTCTCCCTACACCACATGCCCATAAATACGAGGTACTCAATATACCTCACTTATAAATTTGTTTTCCAGACCTTCTAGGTAAGTTTCTTTCAGGCAAGCTCCTTAGGCAAAGGTTCTCTTCTTCAAGCAAGGGCTTCTAGCAAGCTCTTCGGGAAAGTTCCAAACTACCAATCTAGGAACACAGAGGCTTTCTTTAAACAAGCATCCCTAAGTGTCTTGAGCCCTCTAAGTGACTTCACAATTTTCCCAGAGTTACCCAGGAGTTCTTAATCTTTACTCGGATGAAGTCAACACCACCTTGCCTAGTCCAAGCATTACCTTGCCCCGCTTTGCCTCACCTAAGTCCCTTTCACTCACCCGAGACTGGCTAGCACTCATTTCCACTATCTCGTCTATGCCTATCTCTATTGCCTCTTCTGCTTCTATCCCATTTTGCTAGCAATCTATCACTCAATCACTTTTATAGAAGCTACAGTCTCTTCTCTTTTTCTGTTTGCTTTCCCATAAGACTGGCTTAGGCATCAAAGGGTTCACCATGAGAAACAACCCTACTGTATCCTCGTGGTCAAACTTTCATGTTTTCTTCTTTTTACAGGTTCCAAAATGTCCGTGCTTGATGGAGGAAAATCTTGGAGCTATCTGAGTTAGCAGCCACATCAGCAAGTCCCTAGTAGAACCACAACAAATTGAAGCCCCCATGCAAAAGTCAAACTATGGATGTAACAGTTGGTAAGGAGCACATGTAGTTTATTTGATACAGGAGTCATAGACTCTATCCTATCCCTATAGTGATTAGTACTCCTATGTAGTAGTTAGGAAGAGTTTATCTTTGCATGCAACCTGAAAGATATTCCTTGAGATGTGACATTATACACATCCTTGAAGAGACTCACCTATATAAAAGTATTCATACATAGCAATGGGTAGGGCATAGGCAATCTTTAGAAACTCTCATGAAAAATCAAGATGCATGTGTAGGGCCACTAATGCATAGACTGGTGATGGAGAATTCTATACTAGATATGTGGTAGGGGAGCCCTATTTATATAATCCCGAGCAGTTGAGATTAAAGCCTCGATGCTATCAAAGCTACCGAATCCCGATACATGGCCCACTTCTAGCAGGGTAATGCAGCACCATTTTGGGATTCCTCTAATTGATCAACACTCAATCCCATTTTCTATGCAAATCATTAAAAGTTGTAGCAATCAAGCCACATGGGATTTTCTTATTGACCAAAGAAAATTAGATGAATCATTTGTCACATTGAGAGTTATTGCACTGTACCTTCGAGCATTATGCCAATGATTTCTCTCTTCCATGATTAAGGTAACAAAATGGCTAGCGATGATTTTTAAGGAACTAATTAATGCTTGGAGGATAAAAAATTTGCCCAACTTTTGAGGCTGATAGAGTAATAACCACCTTCACCTAGAGATGACAAAATTTGACAAACTTACTTGACAATGCTCTAGACTCGAGAGTGGGGGCCATCTATTATGGCAACAATCTACTCGACCTCAAATGCCTTCTAGACCATCGATAAGGAGGAGACAATGACCAAACCACCAATCAAGAAGGAGATAATGATCGACCATTGATTCACAAAATAACCAACTGAGTAGAATACCATCAAGCTAGTTTTTACACCAACTATCTTTGATACCTTGTAGTAAGAGATTACAAATAGTCGGGCCCAACTAACACCCTTCATGCATCCATCGAGTACTTACTCGAGCTTGACGAAGTCCCAAACTTTGTCAGGTACATAAGAGTAAAGTTTTAAGGCCCCTTCTCTCTCAGCACAGTCCCTTCTCTCTTAGAAATGGACAAGCCATCCTAATACTTAGAGCCAATGACACCTAAGTAAGTGACAAAAGCTAGTCCCAGCTATTTTAATAGTAATCATAGCAAGTGGGACCACAGCGAACAAGTTCATGGGAGGCAAGATCCTAACAGAATTGTTGTCCAGTTGGCTAACCTAAGAGGAGGGGGTGAATTAGGTATTTAAAACTTTTTCACAAGTATGTGCTCTGTTAGAAACTTAGTGTGGTAAGTAATGTGATTTAAGTATGAAATACGGAAGCAAGAAAAGAACACAATCAACACAAGCACAAACACCATCAATTTATAGTGGTTTGGAGCAACACGGCTCCAACATCCACTATCCAAGATACCACTTAGAATTTCTACTATATTCACCATGGAATACAGCCTGTTTGTTTTACACCGGGCTCAAAAATCAAAACCCAAACTTGGTTTTACACCAGGATCACCAAGAACCCAATACAATATTTGTTTTCACGAGCTCATAAACAACCCAAACTTGGTTTTCAAAGCTCACCAAAAACCTTAAACAATCTCTAAGATATAGCCCCTACTTTACTTGGAACAACTCAATAAAAGAGTTAAAATAAGAGCAACACCAATGACAAACCAAACTTTGTCAGATGGTTGCAGTTGATGCCCTTTGAGAAGCCTTCTTGATTGCTCCTTTAATACTCTTCAAGGCTTCCAAACTTGTTCGATAAATGACTCAAGTAGCTGATGGGAAGTAAGTGTAGACTTGAGTTCTTCCTTGAATGCTCTTCTTGAATGTTCAATATTCTCATGAAAAGTTCTTTAAAAGCTATTTAAATCATTTATTTATAGTCTCTAGATCTGATCTTAGGTGAAAATAGCCATTGTAGTGCCTTGAAAATTGAGATATAGCTGTTGGATCACTTTTGGGATTCAAAAAGTCAATTCTAGAACTAACCATTATGCACCTGAAACTGGGATTCGAGTTGGATCGATTGGGTCGAGTCGGCTCAGATTCTCAGACATGATAAAATTATACTCTGATCAAGTTGGCTCTTCTTAGTCGAGTCGGCTCGCCTGACTAGTTTTTCAGAACTGAGTTTTTGCACACTCTGGAAGAGTCGGCTCAGTTGCTCATGAGTCGGCTCGATTATCTGATTTCAAAAAATTGAATATTTGATACTCTGGATGAGTCAGCTCTATTTCCTTTGAGTCGGATCGGATGTTTGCATGCTAGAAACTTCTATGCCATGCTAGAGTGTGCAAAAACTCTTCCAGAGTTTTTGCACACTCTGGAAGAGTCGGCTCAGTTGCTCATGAGTCGGCTCGATTATCTGATTTCAAAAAATTAAATATTTGATACTCTGGATGAGTCAGCTATATTTCCTTCGAGTCGGATTGGATGTTTGCATGCTAGAAACTTCTATGCCATGCTAGAGCAATGAGTCGGCCCTATCCCTTTAAGTCAGCTCAAGTGATTTATGTCAAAAAGTGTCCAAACTTCTTCAAATAACTTCCAACAACTTTCAAACTTCTTCCAAACCTAGTCTAAGTAATTTAAACTTAAACAATACATAGAATTGCCCCCTTTTTATAGGAATATACAATTAAGTTATTTAGGGCTTTTCAATATTTGAACATTTTCTCATGAATACATAGATATATTATAAAGATTACTGAAATGTAGGTAGAATGATTGTTCATTTGAGGCATCCTACAAAAACTTCTCAAACATTCAAAAGTGTTAGTATTAAATACATGCTCCAATATTTTGTTATCATCAAAATCGTTCCAGGGGTCAACAATCTCTCCCTTTTTGATTATGACAAAATACTGGGCATGGAAAAACTTTACAGTTATGTATGTATGAATACTTAAAGTATCGAAATGACTTGTATATGATTTAAATTGATAAGTATCAACATGTATCAAGAGTATATCAGAATGTATCAATAAGTATCAAAAAGTATTAGAGCTTTTTGTATTAGAGTCAATATTTATCAAAAAACTACTTTTGCTTGACAATGTATTAGAGCCATTAAGTATCAAGATTTAATAGAGCGAAATGAGTGTCAGAAAATGTGTCAAAACCAATTAATTTCCATTAATTTAGTAAAGAAAACATCAGAGCTAATTGAGCATTAAAATGTATCAAAGCTAATTAATTTTTATTGAATTAGTATTAAAATGTATCAGAGCTAAAATCCATTATCTTCTATGCATAAATAACTTCTCCCCCTGACTTGCATATTTTCATGAAATTTAAATTTTTCATGCACAAAAATATTACTCCCCCTTTTTGTCATCAATAAAAAGTTCTTGAAGCAGTCTTTATGGGAATACAAATCAATAAATTTTGAAATAGAACAAGAATATTAAGATGTTTTGAGATAATTTCACCTTCTCTTTATATTCTTGATTTTCTTGTTAAAATTTTCTTTTCTTTTTCAATGACAATTATTTGATATCAAATGGTGAGTCTAAGCTTTGTGCATCACAGAATAGTTAAAACGGCAATAACATTTAAACAAGGTAAACATACACATATATATATATATAAGCAAGTTTTTGATACAAAAGATACAACCAACAAAAACAAGATCTAATCATCTTCCTCACTAGAGGAACAACCTATTTCTAAAATAGTAGAAGAAACTTTAGTTTTCAAAGGTTTGAGCTTAAGATATCTAAGTCTAGTTCTAGTGAGAGCTTTAGGCATAGCAGTTTTGGTTTTAGGTTTAGCTCTAGGTCTAGTAGGAGTAGGCTCAGTCTTGATATCTTCAGAATGCACTGGATTAAAAGGTAGAGGTGGTTGTCTGGCATGTGGTGGAGGCTATCTAGGTGTGGGTGATGGCTGTGGAGGTCACTACCAAGAAGAGAGGCTGTTGATGCAGATCGAACTCCATTCATAAAAAGCAAGACAGTCTGAAGCTCAGACCCAATATCCTAAATATGCTCCCGGATACCATGAAGTGCAAGGGCCTACTGAGTGGCAAATGAGTCTGCTACTCCTCGAATCCTCTCAAAGTTAGAGCATAACTGTGTCAAATCTGTCATGTAGTCATGCTGTGTCCTCTAACCCATCTCCATAGTTGTTGACTCCATTATTGATTTTGATGATAAGCAAAATGCTTAAGTATAAGTTGAGTACTAATTATTTCTTTGAAGTATATTTTTATAGAAAAATGTGCTCATCAACTTAACAAAAATTGTTTGATTGAGGAAGTCCTAAATTTAGATGCAAGATCTGGTTAAAGAGGACTTTGATTATTGAAGATTGCTTGAAAGGACACATTAGTTCAACACAAATATTTTCAGCAGAAGTTCAGCTGTTTATGTAAAAATCTCAGTGATGTGTTGACTCAAAGTGTCGACACATGACTCAAGTGTCGATACATGATTAAGGAAGTGTCAACTCAAGCCAGTACGCAAAGAAAGTTTCAGTGGCATGGCTGAAGTATCAATACATGGATGCTAGTGTCGACTCAAAGTGTCGACACATGGATCAGCTCATTGCCTAAGATTTTTGGATTACAAAACTTGCTAAAGTTCAAGATCTGCGTGAAGTGTCGACACATGGATGTCAAGTATCGACTCACCAGTAGAAGTATCGACTCACCTGAAAATTCCAAAAAGCTACATTGAAGATATTTGAACTAGGTGTCGACTCATGGAGTGCAAGTGTCAACCCTATGTGTCGACTCATAGTCTGAAGTATCGACACTTGGAGTTCTGAAAATAGTAACAGCTAGTTTTTCAAATACAAAACTCGCTTCTCTTGGCTCCCAATGGCTAGATTTTCATGTATAATGGCTAGAAACCAAGTTTGAGGCCTTGGGAAGGTATTTATATGATTCAAATCAAATCTAAATATAAGAGATTGAAAAAGAAAGAACAAAAGAAAAAAAAAAGAGAGCATTTACTCCTATTCATTGAGTTCAACCACCTTCAAGCAAAAAGAAGCCTCCAAGTAATAAAGAGCATTCAAGATCAACTTTCTTGAGCATTAAAAGAGTCTTCATCAAGTTGAAAGCAGCACAACAATGAGCTTCAAAGAGATACCTGCTTTTTATTAGAAAGCTTTCATTGTTTCTTTACTTCAAACTTATATTTGTTGTAAGGGTTTTTGGTTAGCCTATTGGAAAACCAAGGAGGGTATTGGTGAGCCTTTGAAAACTATTTGGGTTCTTAGTTAGCCCACAAAACTAAGGAAGGTTGTTCGTGAGCCTTTGAAAACCATTTAGGTTCTTGGTTAGCTCATAAAACCAAGTGAGGTTTTAACTTGTGAGCCTTGTAAAAGCAAGTCAGGTTTTGATTAGTAAGCCCGAAAAACTAATCGGCTATAATTGGTTGAGATTATAGTGAATTTCCAAGTAGGTCTTGGGGAGTGGATGTAGGTGCATTGGATAGCACCGAACCACTATACTTCTTTTGTATTTGTGATTGCTTATCTCTTCAATTTGCTCTTTTATTTATTGCTTTATATTTTCGCTGCACACTTACTTAAAGCACCTCTGATGAGGGATAGATGGGGATAGGATCGTTGGCGAGCCTAGAAGTCACCTAAATTAGGGTACTATTTTTTTTTGAATCTTTTTAAGGGTAAAGGGTGGCGAAGGAATAATGAGGTTGGAAGACAGGGTTTGGAACTCATGGACTTTAGGACTCACCCTAACGAAGAGACCTCTCACCTCTAGGGCATTATACCCTCCTCGATACTTGGAGGCGCTAGGATGAATCTCAAAGGTCACGAGGGGAATAAAGAAGATGGAATGGGAAGGGAGATAACTGGGCATGACCTCACATCATGCCTGGGGTTGGGCCTCGCACCCTCTCCTCACGGAGTGAAATAAAAAAACCACTCTTTTCTAAAACTCATTTTCATTACCAAAACTTGACTAAACTCTAAAAACTATTTTTTTACAAAGGACTGAGGATGGTATTTATAGACTTGTCCAACCCTCATTTGAATTTGAATACAGGATAAAAAGATAGAGATGATTCAAATTCAAACACAAGATAGGATAAGACAAGCCTATCTATATGTAAATCCTAACCAACCAAATCCTTATTTAAATTTCAAACAAAAGATAAAATCCCAAACTACTTTATTCTAGATATGCTCCGAGATTCACGCAGCTTCAGGATTCGTGCTTGCTCCAGGATCTGTGCTAGCGATGTCCCCATCATTCCCCTGAGGTGGGAAAAACTCGGCTCCGTCGAGTTAGGCTGGCTCTAGGATGCACATGACCCAATTTAAAGTAAACAGGATTTATTCCAAGCTGGAATAAATCCGGGATATATGTGGAATAGCCAGAATAGCTAGAATAGCTATTCCGGTCTTCTTCAATAGCCGCTCAATAATTCGACTTGCATGCTTCTTGGAACAGGAGTTTTGAAGCTTCATGGGGGAGGAGATCGGAGGTGTAGACGGCTTCGGGTGGACCGGAGGAAGGAGATCCGGTGACGAGGAAGGACCGGAAGAGGGCATCCGATGAGGTGAGCCTGGGCTGTCTTCTTTGATGGAGGAACCGTGGCTTTGTGGAACAGGGGAGCTGGGAGGCTTGGCGGAGGCTTCGCGGGCGATGAACTGGAGAAGGTGGCGTCGGACGATCCCGGAGGGAAACAAGGGCTTCGTTCTCCAAGGAGGGGAAGCTGGCCTTCGGTGGTAGGATGGCAACAGGCATCGGAAGTGTGGCCGAGTGCACGGGACGTCCGAAAGCAAGGAACGAGAAGATGTGCCGGGCTGGAAGGACTGGAGGTGGGCAGTCGACGACGGGAGACCGGAAGGAGGGTCTGGCGATGGAGGACCGGTGCAGGGCTCTTTGGTGACGGATGGATCGGAGGAGGATCGTCCGGTGATGAGGACGTCTAAGAAGCAAGGGAGTTAAGCTGGCCGTGGGTCAAGCTCCGAGGGATGGAGACTGGAGCTGAGGATAGCATCGCGGGCTGGAGGAGGGGATCCGGCGACATAGACCAGAGAAGGGAGGTCGGGCGGAGGATGAGATGGTCGTGGGAGGAAGACGTACTGGACTGGATGGGGCCTCGCACCCCTCGTCATCACGGTTGCAACTCATGGATGGGCTGGAGCTGGCAAGAAGATCTCCCAGATCTTGGCCCGGATGGCTAGGATCCGACTGCTGTGGCGATGGTGGCGGTAACGTCGTCAGAGTCGTCGTTAGCATAGAAGTTTCTAGCATATACTCCGAAGCTCTATTTCCATCTAATTTTGTTGCGGGATCCCCGGGTTTTTCTTGAGTTCCAAAGAAGGAGGTTGGATTTGCTAAGAACTAGAAAACCTACCTAGGGTATTTTCCTTGTCATCCAGAATCCTCCCTGAGTGTGTTATTCAAGAGAGTAGTTTAATGCCTGGAAGCCCTCTTATGAACTCTTTCAAATCTGAAATTGGTAAGGTGAATTAGCTCTAATCTAAGTGGTTTCCTAACCACTAAGATGCTTTTCTCTTAATTATCTTGAATAGAAAAATTTCAGGGTTTTGTGTGACATTTCAGAATTTTCTTTTATTACATCTAGGTTCTTTGCTTTGAATGGCTAAATCTTATTGCTTTGTTTTCATTTGAGTTTTACTAATTTGATTAAGAGCATGTCATTCCCATTCATTCCCACATTAACCTTACATTTGCATTCATAGTATCTAGTTTAATTATTGGATTGGTTCACATTCTTGCTATCAAATAATTTTTAGAGATCCAATTCACCCTCCCTCTTGGGTTGCTTACTAGGCAACAATAGTATCAACTCCGAGTGTTTGCTCTCTCATCTCTGTCCGGAACTCCTCTAGGCCTCTCTCCAATGTTTGGCGAAGATTGCCAAACATCGATCTGAAAGATCCTGTCAGAGTCTCAACAAACTGTGAGAGCTGCTCGAATGAAAAACCAGTCTGAGTGCTAGCTGAGGTCGATGGTACTGAATTTGCTACTAGTGCTACTAATGGTGCTGGCAGAGTCCTAGGACTGCCGGTCTATCCAATCATCCCAGCCTATCCCTGAGTCTCCTCATCGCTATCATTAGAGTCACTATCACTATCTCCATCAGACTCTTTTTTGGCAATGCCAGTAGCTTCAGTCTCATGCTCTGCCTCCTCCTCATCTGAAGACTAATGCAACACTCTCTGACCAGATGTTTTCTCGACCCAAGTTCCTTCAACTTGGTGATATCCCGTCCTATGCAGGGATTTCATCGAGTATCTATCTGTGTGGTAAAGGGGTCGTCTATCCTCTCAGATCAGATCTAGACCAAACTCCTATAATAATAAAGTAAACATCATCCCATAAGGCAGATAGGCTTTTGCTCTTCAGGCTGCATCTCGGATCTATGTCAGCATAATGTAAGGCAGATTGAGGGCCTCCCCATCAATCATATATCTCATGATAATCATATCTCGTTCACTAACCTAATCAAAGTGGCCTGTATGGGGCAAAAAGATCCTGCTGATGATGTTATAAAGAAGTCTCATTTCTAGGGATAAATTGTTGGCCTGAACATTAGATATTCCTTCTACACTTCTCCTCTCTAGTATAAGTCTTAAAGTCTTTTGTTTATCCTTTAAATTAAGAAAATATCTTCTTTCTTTGGGCATTCTCAGAACCCTACTAATCCTTGCCTCATCAACTGTCATTCTTACTCCCTTCATAGTAGATGTCACATTGTTCTCTCCAAGGGATAAATTTTCAAAGAAACTCCTCACCAGGCTAGGGTAGGTTGGAATATCAAGAGAACAAAAGTAGTCCCAACCTTGCAGTTCAATCCAATTACCTATCCTAAAACCCTGGTTTTCAAGAAATAAGAAATTGATTTGTCTAGCAGAGGTTACAGGAGGTTGCCTATAGGGATAACTTGCCTTGTAGGTGCCGGAGATAAATTTCTCAGTCATCTTGTGCTTCTACCCAAGTTGGCTCATCAGCTCTTCGTTTGGATCTTCTTTCCTGTTGGACGGAGCTCGGATCCACATGCCTTGGTCTCTTGGCAGTGGCCTTCTTTGGCCCATTAGATAGAAATCTAAGATGGGAAAGGGAAGAATCGGGTAGATCTTGGAATGGATGGGAAAGTGGTCCCTTAGAGCTCTTTCTAAATAGTGAAAGGTAAAGTGAAAGGAATTTTAGGGCAAATGACTTTATAATAGTGTCTGACATTCGAGTCAACTCGACTCCTGCTCGAGTCGGATCGAGCCAAAACATAGAAAATGGCTCTAAAATTCAATAAAAAAGGTGTTTAAACCCTAGAATTACACTATATAAGGTGGTTGGTAACCTTAGATTGCTAATGAAGATTTTCTAGATAATTTTTCCTTTATTTTGAAGAAATTAGGTCAAAAGTTCTAAAACAAGTCACACAAACCTAATTCTCCTCTAATCATTTGAAATCTATCTTCATTAAGTGGCGTAGTAAAGATGTCAGCTAGGTGATTTTCAATTGAAATAAATTCAAGTTCAATATTGCCATTTTGTATGTGATCTTGAATGAAGTGATATCTAATTTTTATATGTTTTGTCCTAGAATGCTGAATTGGATTCTTTATCAAATTAATAGCACTTGTATTATCATATTTGATAAAAATTTTAGTTTGAATAACACCATAGTCTTATAGTTGTTGCTTAATCCAAAGTACTTGAGCACAACAACTCCCTGTAGCCATATACTCTATCTCAGCAGTAGACAGCGCTACGGAGTTTTGTTTCTTACTATGCCATGAGATTAAGTTCAATCCTAGAAATTGATAAGTATCACTAGTGCTTTTTCTATCAATTTTACATCTACCATAATGAGCATCAGAAAAACCAATTAAATTCAATGAAGATTGCTTAGAATACCATAGACCTAGATTACTTGTTTCTTTTAGATATCTTATGATCTTTTAACAGCAAGTATATGTAATTCTTTTGGATTAGATTGAAATCTAGCACATATAGATACACCAAACAAGATATCAGGTATACTAGCAGTTAAATACAATAGTGATCCAATCATATCTTGATAAAGTTTATGATCAATGTTGTTTCCATCTTCATCTTTGTCAAGTCTATAGGTGGGGCTCATGGGTGTGCCAATTTCTTTGACAGACTCCATATCAAACTTCTTAATGATCTCCTTGATGTACTTTGCTTGGGTGATAAATATTCCTTTGTTTTCTTTATTTGGAGTCCAAGGAAGTAGGTCAATTGACCCATCAAGCTCATTTCAAATTCGCCCTACATAAGCTCAACAAATTCTCTACACAAATTCTCATTAGTTACACCAAGAATTATATCGTTTATATAAATTTGTACAACTAACATATCATTTTCTTTTATTTTAATGAACAGAATGGTGTCTACATTACCTCTAACAAAATTATTTTCAAATAAAAATTTACTTAATCTATCATACCAGGCTCTACGTGCTTGTTTTAAACCATACAATGATTTATTAAGTTTGAAAACATGATTTGGAAGAGCATAATTTTCAAATTCTGGTGGTTATTCTACAAAAACTTCTTTTGAAATGAAACCATTTAAAAATATATTTTTTACATCCATTTGAAATAATTTGAAATTCATGTAGCAAGCAAATACAAGTAATAATCTAATAGTTTCTAATCTTGCTGCCGGTACATAGGTTTCATCAAAATCTATTCCTTCATCCTGATTATATCCTTCGGTAACTAATCTAGCTTTATTTCTAATTGTATTTTCTTTTTTATCTAATTTATTTCTATAAACCCATTTAGTACCTATAATAGGATGATCAGAAGGTCTATTCACTAAAGTCTAAACATTATTTCTTTGAAATTGAATTAGTTCTTCATGCATGGCCATCATCTAATTGGGATCATTTTCTACTTTTTCTATGCTATTTGGTTCTACTTGTAAAACAAATGCTAGCTAATCATGTGCATCTCTAAGTGATGACCTAGTCCTAACACCTTATGAGGGATCACCTATAATTAAATCTTTAGGATGTGATGTTACATACCTCTATTCTTTGGGTAAATCTCCATGATCTTTTCTTACCATTTCTTCATCTTGTCCTGTTTGTTTGTCCTTTAGGCTCATGTCCTCCATAGCGTTATCAAATATACTTGTATCATTATCAATGCACTCTTCTTTTCTAGAAGGTGAGGGATTAGATTTATCAAAAATAACATGAATAGATTCTTCAATAGTTAATATTCTCTTATAAAACACTCTATAAGCTTTACTAGAAGTAGATAATCGAGAAATATAGCTTCATCAGATTTAGCATCAAATTTTCTAAGGTTATCCTTTCCATTGTTAAGTACAAAGCATTTGCAACCAAATACATAAAAATAATGAATATTAGGTTTTCTATCATTCCAAAGTTCATAGAGAGTTTTCTTTAAAATAGGTCTGATCAAAACATGGTTCAAAATATAACAGGCAGTGTTCATAGCTTCTGTCCAAAAGTACCTTAAAAGATTGCCTTCACATGACATTGTTTGGGCCATCTCTTCCAATGTCCTATTTTTTCTCTCTACAACACCATTTTGTTGTGGTGTTCTAGGAGCAGAGAAGTTGTGATCAATGTCGTGCTCAGTACAATACTCTTCAAAATATTGATTTTCAAATTCTGTGCTATGATCACTTCTAATTGAAATAACTGAAAGATTTTTCTGATTTGAAACTTTCTTGTAAAATTTTTGAAATACTTTAAAAGCTTCATCTTTATGTACAATAAACAAGATCCATATAAATCTTGAAAAATCATCTACTATCACAAATCCATATTTCATACCTCTTAGGCTTGTGGTCCTAGTTGGTCCAAATAAGTCCATGTGTTCTAAAGGTCTAGAAGTTAAAATTATATTTTTTGATTTAAAACTTCTTCTAATTTGTTTACCAAATTGGCATGCATCACAAACATGTTCAAAATCAACTTTAAATTTTGGTAAACCTCTTACTAAATCTTTGAAAATCAATTTAGCTAATGTATGCATGCTAGCATGACCTAATCTTCTATGCCATAGTAAGCTAGACTCCTTAGTTTTAGCGTTCATTGCCATAAGACTTGTACTACTAAACATAGCTAGATCATTTAAATCTACCACATAAATGTTTCCAAGTCTATAACCAATAAAGTTAATGATAGAATCAAGTGAGTTAGTTACTATGCACATTGAAGATTCAAAGACAATCTTGAAGCCTTTATCACATGATTGACTTATACTTAATAAATTGTGCTTCAACTTATTTACTAGCAATGCATTTTCAATGAATGTAGAAGGGATAATTCTGACCTTACCAATGCCAATGATCTTCCCCTTACCATTGTCACCAAAAGTGACCATTCCTCCATCTTCCATTTCTAGGATGATGAATTGTTCTTTGTCACCCATCATATGTCTTAAACAGTCGCTATCCAGATATCATCTTTTTTTTGAATTATGGGCTGCAAGACATTCCTGCAAAATAATCAAGTAATTCTTTTAGGTATCTAAGCTTTCTTGGGTCCTTGCATATTAGTAGGAGTGGTTCCTTTGGAAACCCAAATCTTTTTCATTTTGCTTCTATTTTTTCTTTTCAAATTGCATTCAAAAGACTTGTGACCAACCCCATTACAAGAATAATAGATTATATTTGGTTTATGAAAAGATTTAGATATAGAAAACATTGATGCAAAAGATTTCAAAGCTAAAAACTTCGGTACATAAGATTTTGGAACTGAAAACTAATTTGTATTCAATGAATTATATCCAATTCCAGCTCCATTATTTGATTCTATTTGATTTTTTAAAATTAGCTCAAGCTTATTTAAACTCAGAGTCAATTTTTCAACTAAGGGCTTAAGTTTATCAACTTCTTTTTGCAAACATATATTTTCTTTATGTAATGCCTTATTCTTTTCAAAATATTCATTCTTTTTCACTTGCAAAATATTATATTTTTCTAAAATGTTATTCAATTCTTTTTGCAAAATTTTGTTCTTTTCATTAATTTTATTCTTTTCATTTTTTTAAGGTATCACAATTATTTTTCAAAGTCTTAATTTTCAATCCAGTCTTTTTATATTCAGATAAAAGTTCATAAAATGCAGTATTCAATTCTGCATATGTAAATTCATTATTAGGTTCGGGAGACATTACCTCGTCTTCGAGACCCATCAAACAAATGTTCGCGGTTTTGCAAGTCTCTTCCTCATCATTTGATGTGGACTCTTCGCTATCGCTCCATGTTACAACTATCTCTTTCTTCTTATTTTTTGATCCTTTCTTTAATGTAGGGCAATCTAATCGGAAGTGCCCTGGTTTCTTGCACTCGTAGCAGATAGGTTGTTGCTCTTTATCACTTTCTTTTTCTTTTTCTTTCTCTTTGCTATGTTCCCCCTTTCTATTGTTTTTCCTCCAGTATCATGCCTTTTTCTAACCCATAAATTTCTTGAATCTCCTTATAACTAGAGCAATATCATCATCTTCAAGTTCATCTTCGGAGGAGAGGCTTTCTTCTTCTATTTCTTCTTCTTGTTTCTTGAGTTCAGCCGCAGCTTTGAAGGCTATTAACTTTTTCTTCTTGACACCATCCTCACTACAGTGTTATATTGTAAGCTCGTGAGTGATCAAGGAACCCAGTAGCTCATCCAATGGTAATGTGCTGAGGTCCTTGGCCTCTTGAATCGCAATAACCTTCGAATTCTATTTATCTGGTAAAGATCTTAAATTTTTTTGCATAAGGTCTGCATTTGAATATATCCTGCCAAGACTTATTAAACCATTAATAATATCTATAAATTTTGAGAACATGGCAGATATAGTTTCATTTGGTTCCATTTTAAATAATTCATAATTATGAACAAGAATATTGATCTTAGAAGTTTTCACTTGAGATGTTCCTTCATGGGTTACTTCAAGTTTATCCCAAATTTCTTTTGTAGACATGCAAGTAGAAATCTGGTTAAATTTGTTAGCGTCCGAAGAATAATACAAGATATTCATAGCTTTGGCATTTAGTTCACCCATTTTCATGTCATGGTCATCCCATTCATCTTCATGTTTTGGGATGTCTACGCCATCAACCTTCTTTGTGGATGTGTGAGGTCCTTTTAGGATAACTTTCCATAATTAAAAAACTACTACTTTAATATAAATTTTTATTCATACTTTATAGTAGGTATAATTAGTGCCTGTAAAAAGTAGAGGTCTATTTGTAGATTAGCCTTTGGCCAAAGAAGTACATATAGGTTTGCCATAGATCTTTTCTCTAGAAAAATAAATTACAGAGACACTGCTCTGATACCAGTTGTTGCCCAGTTGGCTAACCTAAGAGGGGGGGTGAATTGAATATTTAAAATATTTTCATAAGTATATGCTCTTTTAGAAACTTAGTATGGTAAGTGATGTGATTTAAGTATGAAGTGCAGAAGCAAAAAAGAACACAATCAACACAATCACAAACACCAGCAATTTATAGTGGTTCGGAACAACTTGGCTCCTACGTTCACTATCCAAGATACCACTTGAGACTTTTACTATATTCATCATGAAATACAGCCAATTTGTTTTACACTGGGCTCACAAACCAAAATCCAAACTTGGTTTTATACCGGGAACACCAAGAACCCAATACAATGTTTGTTTTCATGGGCTCACAAACAACCCAAACTTGATTTTTAAGGCTCACCAAAAATCTTAAACAATCTCCAAGATACAGCCCCCACTGTACTTGGAACAACTCAACAAAAGAGTTAAAAATAGAGCAACACTAATGATAAACCAAACTTTGTTGGATGGTTGCAGTTGATGCCCTTTGAGAAGCCTTCTTGATTACTCCTTTAATGCTCTTCAAGGCTTCCAAACTTGTTCAATAAATGACTCAAGTAGCTTATGGGAAGTAGGTGTAGATTTGAGTTCTTCCTTGAATGCTCTTCTTGAATGTTCAATATTCTCATGAAAAGTTCTTTAAAAGCTATTTAAATCCTTCATTTATAGTCTTTAGATTTGATCCCAGGTGAAAATAGCCATTGTAGTGCCTTGAAAATTGAGATATAGCAGTTGGAGAACTTTTGGGATTCAAAAAGTCAAATCTGGAACTAGCCATTATGCACCTGAAACTGGAATTCGAGTCGGCTCGGTTGGGTCGAGTTAGCTCGGATTCTCAGACATGTTGAAATTGCACTCTGGTCGAGTCGGCTCTTCTTAGTCGAGTCGACTTGCTTGACTAGTTTTTCAGAACTGAGATTTTGCACACTCTGGAAGAGTTAGCTCAGTGCTCATGAGTCAGTTTGGTTGTCTAACTTGAGAAAATTGAACATTTGATACTCTAGACGAGTTGGCTCTATTTCCTTCTGTCGGCTCGGATGTCTGCATGCCAGAAACTTTTATGCCATGCCAGAACAATGAGTCGGCTCTATCTTTTTGAGTCAGCTCGAGTGTTTTATGTCAACAAGTGTCCAAACTTCTTCAAATAACTTCCAACAACTTTCAAACTTCTTCCAAACCTAGTCTAAGTAATTTAAACTTAAACAATGCATAGAATTGTCCCCTTCTAACAAGAATATACAATTAAGTTATTTAGGACTTTTCAGTATTTGAACATTTTCTCATGAATACATAGATATACTACAAAGATTACTGAATGTAGGTAGAATGATTGTTCATTTGAAGCATCCTACAAAAACTTCTCAAACATTCAAAAGTGTTAGTATCAAATACATGCTCCAATATTTTGTTATCATCAAAATCATTCCAGGGGTCAACAAGAATCATCTGTCATAATAGAAACGATGCTAACAGAAAAAATTCTAGAAGACAAGATCTTAATATCCCACCATAATTCTATTATATTTGTCAAAGGAGGCCATCTCCCTAACAGCATGCATAACTCTATAAATTGGTAAGAGGGATCCCTCGATGAGGTATGTTTTACTACCACTCTCATGCTCTCAGTCATCTCACTTGGCTCTCAGCTCTGATTGTTATAGCCCTTCTCATCCTCCTTACTGACTTGAGCATCGGAGGGTCACTCGGTTGTTACCACTGGTCAAGAGACTGTTCTTACAGATCCCCATAATGGAGCACCCAGGAGCAGCTCTCCATTCTCGTCAGAGAAGATTAAAAGACCCTCATGCACCACGCAACCAAGCGAAGGGTGATTTATCAGTAACAGAAATGGCCCGATGGCTGGTCACTAATGCATACATGAGGTTATGAGGCGCTCACTTCCTTAGCTAAAACATTTATCCTATTATTAAAACCAAACTCACAAGCAGTGCAAGAGACTATACTCTAGGTGTCATATGTCTCCAAGGAACATGCATATTCCTTTTCTACATAACACCCCTATTGGGTCTCCTTTTCGATTAGAAAGAGCAAAATATACACACACTAACAAATCGTGTACATGTTATCTTTCACAGGAATCAATCCTTTTGATCATGTGTTACTTCTTGAATCTATTTTGTAGTACTAATTCAAACATTTTTATGGCTTACTTTCTAAATTCCTAATTTTACTTTACGTTCTACTTAATAAGTTACAAGTTCATCTTGCTTGGTTGCATTTCTATGATTATTAAACTAACCAGTTCACTTCTTTTTTTCTTTATTCTTAGGATATGGCTGAACAACTTTAGGTATATAATTATACGGTCATGGAAGATAGGTGATATATTATGATTGAATGATCATTGTAATATTTTTTATTTAGATTTTTTGAATTCTTAGATGTTAACATTTGTATGAACTTGATCACCAAATTATTTATACCTAGTTTCACATATCTCTATTACCATGATTATAAATTTTGGTATACCTCATGGCTATTTTATTTATCTACTTTACTAAAGGCTTAAACAAGACTAAGATCTTGGAGTTATCAAGGGGGAAAGAGCCTAGCCTATAAAGGACCTTCTAATAGTGAAAATCCAATATCTATGATAAAAATTCTTTAAAAGATTTTTAATATAGTAATAACAAACTAATTGGTTGGAAATGAACATAGTAGTTTATTTGATATAGAAGTCATAGACTCCATCCTATTTCTATGATGATTAGTACTCCTATATAATGGTTCGGAAGGGTTTATCTCTGAATGAAATCCAAAAGATATTCCTTGAGATGTTTACACATATCCTTGAAGGAGCTCACCTATATAAGGATATCTATACATAGCGGTGGCTAGGACATAGGCAATCTTTAGAAACTCTCATAAAAAATTAAGATATATTTGCAGGGCCACTAATATATAGACTAGTAATGGAGAATTCAATATTAGATATGTGGTAATTAAAGTTTGAATCAAAAGAATATAGTTCATGACCTAGTTCGCTCTAATTTTTGAGATAGAAACTATGCACATTATGTAAAATTAAATTACCTTCTCCCTTGCATAGTATAGATATTTAAGAATTTATATTTTTTGTTTTACTATTTTTGAAAATTTTGAGTTTAAGGAAGATTGTTAGGAAAACCCAAAAGCCCCTCCAATAATCAACTCCTATTTTTTTAAATTATTTGATTGTTAGATTTTTAATTATTTAGTTGTTGGCCTTTTAATTATTTGATTGTTAATCTTCTTGTTTCAGATTTTTATGAGTCAATAAAAATCCAAATAGTTAGATTTGATGACTATAAAAAAATCCTCTTGAATCCTTGTCTAGCAAGCTATGAAAAGCCTTTCTTAGCTTCTTTTGTCTTTTTCTCTTCCCTAAAATTTTTTTTGACCTTTTTAATTATGAAGGTTTTTTTCCTGGATGCTAAAAAAATTTTTATTAATCTTTTCTATGATCGTGCTGGCAAGTAAAAGAATCCTAATCATATCTTAGAATGGTGTTTTTAATTATTCTCACACAAAAAATGGAAATACATCTAAGGATAGTATCTCACACACTTCCAGGTTTGTTTTTTAATTTTGTAGTTTCCTGTAATTATTTTATAATTTCTTATACTAAAAATATTATTAGTTTTATTTAATCACATTTGATAATTTTTAAGCATCACTCTATCAATTACCTGGTTACAGTGATGTTAGGTACAGCAACAATGACAGTGGCAAATAGCGTTCGCGACAAAGAGAAAGAAGAAAACTGGCAGCATCTGAGTTTTAAGGGCTTGAGGTTAGTGGAGGTTGGGGTTAAAGGGATCCAGGTTCAAGATCAATATGACAGGAATTGGGCTTTGGAATCCCTCAAGCAATCTGACTTTCATGAGAGTCAAAAAAAAACAAAAACAAAAACAAAAAAAAAAAGAATTTTTTACATATATACCCTCCTAACATTTAAATTTACATAAATATTCTTTCAAAATTAATATTTATATGTATACCCTTAGAAAATACTTATTTTAAATGTACACCCTTTTTTTTTTTTTTTTTTTTTTGCATATGTGCCCGCATCATCTTATGCTATTTAAAAATTAATGATTTAAAATAAATAACCCAAATATCCTTATATGCAGATATGCAAAAAGTCATATTTATAAGGATATATATGTAAATACTAATTTTACAAGGGTATTCATTTAAGTTTTATTGTTTGAAAGGATATGCATGAAAAAAAAATCTTAAACATAAATACGCCTCTTTTGATTTGTTAATTCTCTCCATATTCAAATAGAAGAAAAATTAATATGCACAACTAAAATAATGAATATACTTAATTTATTTACTTGGATAAAAAAGTTTATGAAATGATAAATCAAAATTATTTTATTTAAAAAAGATAAATTGCAACTATTCATGTTTTCTCTAATGTATAACAATATATAGTAGTTTCTCTGGAATATTTGGAAAGAATGAGAAATGCCATTACCATCATTTTTTAAAGCCAAGAAAAGATGGATAGAGGATGCAATTAAGACTTGGTGATGGCATATATGAAGCCGGTTTCCTCTTTAAAAAATATGAAAAGCTTTATAGAAAGAAATTATGCTAGCTAATAATCTCTATTAATCCCCTTGTTGCTAGTAGCTTAGTTTTGATTTATAATTATTTTTGTGATTCTTTTTCTGTTTCACTTCCTCTCCCTCTTTTTTTTATCTAAAAAATTTCTTATACTTATTTATTAAATAAATGAAATTTTGATTATCATCCCATCCTTGCCCCTAAAAAGTATAACCCCATCCTTGCCCTAAACAATATAATAGAATATTCTAATATATAATATATAATATATTATCAATTTTATATTATTATGTTATGTAATATATTATTATATTATAGAATAAAAAATTCCAAATTTATTTAAGCAAAATAGATAAAAAAAATAAATTATATTATATATTATATATATATATATATATATCCTTCAAAACATTCAAGTTTGCATAAAAATCTCCATCAAATTACTATTTACATATATATATATATATATATATAAACACCCATATAATTTTTTTTTTGATATTTGTATATCAATCATTTTAATTTTAAATCATTAATTTTTTATGGATGTTAGATGATGTGGATATATATACCAAAAAAAATAAAAAAAATGATATGCATATAAAATAAATATTTTATAAGGATATATACATAAATATTAATTTTAAAAGAATATTTATATAAATTTAAATATTTAGAGGATATGCCTGTAAAAAAAAATTTTAAAAAAAAGTTACTATAACACTTGAGCATGTGTAAAGTTCAACACTTTCGGCAAGTGAACTTCGCAGCAAGCCTGAAATTTTGAGAATTAACAAAATAATCGGAGGGATCCAAAGACATGGACTACTAATAGATTAGTTAAGACGATGGATGAATGTACCAGTTGGACAAATTCATGTAAATTATTATCACATGGAAAGGAACATTAACTACATCCATCTGTGTAAATATGCTTTACATATTCCAACAAAACCAGAGCAATGGCATCAAAGCATTTTGATACAAGTAATGTTTGACTGTATGAAGCCTATTGAATGTCATGTTGCTTGAGAGCGGCTAGCAGGTTAATAGGTGGTGCCAATATGGTTCGGAGTACAACCAGCTTTGATACAACTAGTACATAGATCAAGAAAGTATCAAAACAAACAGGGCAACCAAGTGATTTCATCACACAAAATGTCAATGATCAGACGTTGACATAACGTATCACTCGGTATTCATTTTCATTTATCACTGTGGATGTAAGAACGTAAAAGAACAAATACTCAAAATGAAGTCATAAGTTTCAATGTTGAGTTCTTCCCAATGCCCTGTACATCAAGAAGTAGAAATGAAGATGAACATGGAAAACAATACAAGAAGCACTAGCACCATGCCCCTATATCTGTTATAGAGCTCCACATGGCATGGAAGGTACACTCGAACCAGTCACACTACTCAGTATAAAACCATGATACTGTTATAGAGGTAAAAGTGGATCTCCACTGCCCTGCTATAAAGTGTTCTCTGGGTTGGATTCCTTTCACTTATTCACATCCCCTGCATACCACTTGGACAAAAAATTAAAATTAAACAACTAAAAAATCATGATGATCAATAGATCAAGTGCTTTAGAGGAGAGGCAATGGAAAAATACTATATCCCCCATTTCTTATATTTTTCGTTCCTGATATTAGTTAGGCATCCCAACTAATATTTAATTAAGTCAAGAGTGATTAAGGATGAAGTCAGAGAAAGAAAATAAAGTGGTTCTTCAGTTAATCATCCAATACCAAGAGTCTTATTGCTGTAAAGTCCCTTTTCCGACCGGACGGAGCTACTGGATCGCAGGTCCGCTCCCTGGTTCACCTGCAAAATAAATTCCTGACTAGAGTTGGTCCGGCGGGAGACACTCCGATGTCTAAGTCAGAGACGGGCTCCAACCATAGAATGGGAAAGATTCTGAGAAGGATAGAGGAAAAGACTCTGAGAATTTCAGGACTATGTTGTGCCTTACCTGTAATGTCCCCTCTTACCAGTATTTATATTAATTTGTCTGGTCTGCGGTTCCGTTTTTCCTCCTGCGGTTATGATGGGGAGAGTTAATTTCTTCCCCGTTGTTCGCAATCGTGGACTGTTATTAAACGGTTCTGGCCAGGCCAGAGACGTTGCCTCTGGAGTTAATGATCACGTGGCATGGTCGTGCTTTGGAGATAGTTAGATAGTCGATGATAACCGTTATTTGCCACATTTGTGAGGATTTGAGACAGATCGGACATCTGTCTTCAGGCTTCTTCTTTGAAAATATTCGTAGCTGAATTGGAGGGGCGTCTTCGTCGTTAGGCACCTTTGAGACAATACCTGTGACTGATGTCGAAGATCACGTTTTCAGCACAGGTCGAAGACATAGCCGAAGACTATGTAGGTCGAAGACTATGTAGGTCGAAGACTATGTCTTCAACGTAGGCTGAAGACTACGTCTTCGGCTGGTAGTGAAGATCATGTCTTCGGTCTAGACTGAGAGCCCTGTCTTCAGCAAAGGCTGAAGGCTGACTCTTCAGCTGAAGTTGAGAGCTTCGACTTCGGCTTGTCCGTCAGCTGTTCGGCTTCTTCCGGGCACTTTGGTTTGAAGTATATGGTTTGGGAGAAACGTCTTTGGCCGGTCGAACCGGTGGCTAATCTGTGCTTGAACCGACATATCCCAACAGTTGCCTCCCCACTCTCAGTTTTTGAAGCGACGATCTACCTCGAAGAGTAAGAGTATTACTGCGTTGTTATTTTCCCCTGGGGAATGGTGTGGCAGATGATTGCGAAATCTCTAATTGGACCGCCTGCCATAACTGCTACCTGATTCGAGAATCAAGTGATGGACAGTGATCGCTCCCTGATTAGGGTGTGAAAAAGGAGCGGGCGGACCAGGGACTATCCTTCCTTTTTTTGTTGTGCGACGGTTCAGCTGATCTTTTCATTGGGATTTATGTAGAGGTTGTGGCCTCTTCCTATCCCTTGGAAAGGAAGCGTGTTCCATCTTAGCCGTGGATTGGTGTTGCGCGGATTATGGCCTTCGATCTATTCCGCGTCAAATCAGTTTAGGGTTGATTGGGATTGCGCAGCCATCTCGAGCGTCCGTGGCGGATTTGAGGAGATGGTTCCCCTTATCTAGATGTTTCCCTGGAGTTTGCCTGTCCCTTTATGAGAAGGAGAAAAGGTCTGGCTGAGGAAGCTTTTTCATCCTTGCATACCTTCAACTTTGGCCCAACTTTCCCTGTTCTTGGCTATCGGTCCCTTCCGCAAGTAGAATCTTCCTTTTGTTTCTTTGTTCCATTTTCCTGTCATAGCTGAGACCGTAGGAAGTCAAGGAGAAAAGGCTGGGCCCTCTAGGATTGATGATGTGGTGAGTCCGGAGTTAGTTCCCAGCTCCGTCTCACCGAGAAAGATTGCCCACCTTCGGGAGCGTTATTATGTTCTCGAAGGATTTCCTCTAGTACTTCCCATATCTGAAGAGCGGGTGCATGAACCTCTCGTCGGGTGTCTTGCCATATACGAAGATCATTTAAAGGCTGGTCTTTGATTTTCTCTGCATTCCTTCTTCGTCAAAGTTTTTTGCATGTACCAGATAGTGCCATGCAATTGACTCCGAACAGTATTCGAGAATATCTGCAGGTTCTTGGTCCGATGCCACATAGCCAATGTGATTCCCGGGATCAATTTATTCACCGCTCTTTTTGTTCTCAAGAGGGATTTCTGTTGCCCAGTAAGCAACCCAAGAGGGGGGGTGAACTGGGTCTCTAAAAAATATTTACTTGATACAATGCAATGCTATGCAATCCAATTCAACAATCAATTAAGGTACAAAGAAATTAAATGTAATGCTCTTAAATAAAAGTGCAGCGAAAATAAGAGCAATAAATGAAAAGCAAGTAGAGAGATCAATCACTACAAAGACTAAGAAATATAGTGGTTCGGTGCTTTCCAATGCACCTACATCCACTCCCCAAGATTTCCTTGGGAATTCACTATAATCACACCGATTATAATTGATTAGTTTTCCAGGCTCACTAATCAAAAGCCTAACTTGTTTTTACGAGGCCAACAAGTCAAAATCTCACTTGTTTTTACGGGCTAACCAAGAACCTAAATGGTTTTAAGGCTCACCACCAACCTCTCTTGGTTTTCCAGGCTAACCAAGAACCTAAATAGTTTTCTAAGGCTTACCAATAACCTCCCTCGATTTTATACTAGGCTAACCAAGAACCCTTACAATAAATAAAGTTTAAAAGTAGAGAAACAATATAAGCTTTCTAAACAAAAGCAGGTATCTCTTTAAAGCTCGATGTAGAGGTGCTTTGAACTTGTTGAAGCCTATTGAATTCTCAAGAATGGATGATCTTTAATACTCTTGAAGGCTCTTGAATGCTTGAAGGCTTGCTTTTGCTTGAGAGTGGTTGAATCTTTAATGAATAGGAGTTAAAGTTTTCTTTTCTTCTCACTTGAATGCTTCTATTTCATTCTCATCAATTCTCATGAATAGTTCCCCTTTTGATTTGATATGGAGCATATAAATACCTTTCCAAGGCCTCAAATCCGGTTTCTAGCCATTAGACTTGAAAATCTAGCCATTGGAGGGCAAAAGGGTCGAGTTCTGCGTTTGAAAAACTAGCCATTACTATTCCCATAACTCCATGTGTCGACACTTCAGGCTGTGAGTCGACACTTCAGGTCGACACTTGAACTTCTTGAGTCAACACCTAGTTCAAAAATCTTCAATCTGGTTCTCTGAAAATCTCAGATGTATCGACACTTCCTCAGGTAAGTCGACACTTTGAGTCGACACTTTGCTTCTATGTGTTGATACTTTTGCAATTCTTCATTTTCAACAAGTTCTTTGGCTTAAAAATCTCAAGCGATGAACTGATCCATGTGTCGACACTTTGAGTCGACACTTCAGGTCCATGTGTTGACACTTCAGTCGTGTCATCTGAAATATTCTTTGCATACCAGATTGAGTCGATACTTCACTTCCATGTGTCAATACTTGGTGTCATGTGTCGATACTTTAAGTCGACACCTCACTTAGATCTTCACAGAAATTCTTAAACTTGTGCTGAACCAAATTTATGCTTCACTCAGATGTCCATCAAGCAAATTTTGACTTTCCAAGTCCTCTTTGAGTAGTTCTTTTCATGTAAATTTGCCTTCTTCAAATAAATAAACTTATACAAATTTGTGAGCACCTTTTTCTATAAAAACACACTTCAAGGAGATCATTAATACTCAACTTATACTTAACTATTTTTCTTATCATCAAAATCAATAACGGAGTCAACAATCTTCCCCTTTTTGATGATTACAAAATCCTTAAGTATAAATTACATAAAAAGCTTTTAAAAGAATTCATCAAGGTGCATAGAACTAAATGCAACAGGTGTATCAAGGTAATTTTCAATATTGACAAGATGTATCAGAATAAGAGTGATATAATGATTTAGAATATCAGAGCAAATTATAATGATTGAGAGTATCAGAACTTTGGGATATATATGAAATATAAACACATGTAATGTGATACTCTATAAGAAAATCCAGCAATAAGTAAAGCTCCCCCTGAATTGATGATCTTTAAAATAGTTTGTAAATAACTTTTGAAACACTTAAAGAGGGGTTTTAAGATGAAATTTACTTTAAAAAGAATTTTCAATGAAAACAAAGTATTGCTCCCCCTTTCCTAAGAAATTTGTAAACAATTTCAATTCAAGTTTTCAAAATAATTTTCAAATTTTGCAAATACTCTTATTTACCCCTTGCACATCACAAATATACTTTGCATTTATACTTTGATCTTATTACTCTCCCTTTTTGTTATCATTAAAAAGGTAGGAGGGCGATAGATTTAAGATACAGCATTGAAGTGCAATGTAAAATCTTCATTCATTCATAAAGACAATTCATAAAGACAATGAAATACCAAGGAAATTTAAGTCATTCATTCATTTAAAGTTACAAACATGAAGTATAACATGATATTTCATTTCAAGTCAGAATTTGTACAACAAAACATACATAGATGCATAAAAGTAAACTATCTAAAAATACATAGATATCCTAATCCTCATCATCATCAGAAGATGATCCGATCTCAATCGGTCCTGTATTAATAAAAGATCGAGCTCGAGGCCACATCGATCTGAGATCTCAGAGTCGGATCCTGGTCGATCGTGGAGGGGTACGACGACCATGTCGAGCATACGTCCAACCTCTGGCTGGAGCAGTAGAGGTGGAAGCAATGTCATCCGTAGGAACGAAACTAATCGGTTCGACAGTCTCAGCGACTACCGAAAGTGGCGTACGATCAAAGGAAGGACCAGAGTCAAGATACTGAAAGCCATGTGTATAAAAGCCAAGGTCTCAGATAAGTGAGGATGTGTGAATGGTAGGAGTATCAATAATGGGTGTGTCAAAAACAGGGGTATCAGTTGACGATACAATAGGTGTATCAAAGATAGATGTGTCAGCTGAGAATGAATGGGTAAGTCTGTAATCGGCGAATCAATGATAGGAGTGTCAATCATGGGTGTGTCGACAATGGGGGAATCAATAATAGGAGAATCAATAACTGGTGAAAGAATAGGAATAGGAATATGATCATCCGATCTAGAAGGAGAAGATAGGACTGGAGTCTGGGTAGGTGAACTAGAAGGGTCATGAGTAGGACTCCTAGGCAAGTCTGCCATCACCTCCGCCACTGGCTCTATAGTCAGATCTGGAAAGTTGAATCTGATGTAGCAAAAGCGTTGATGTGGGACACCCATCGGATATCGTGTCCACATATGCTGCCACGGTGGATGCTCCCTCCCGAGCTCCCTTGCCGAGCTAGGCTCCCTTAGAATGCTAGATCTGCCCGCCAAGGTTGAGCACCGTCCTCCACCATGTGGAGCCCCTTCGAGGTCGGGCCCTTCCATTTTGGGTCGCGCGTCGCCCTCCTTCGCCAGGCCGGGCCCTCGAGGTCGAGCCCCACAGTTCGGAGTTGAGCTCGGCCCTCCTCCGTCCTGTGGGGTCACTTCAAGGTCAGGCCCAGTGGAGCTCAGCCTTGCTCTCCAACTCGGCCACCACTTCGGCCAGGGCGCCAATCACCTGGGGAATGGCGCCTTCCCTTTCAAGACGTCAGCAAGCCTCCCGAGAGCCACGAAGCAATGCCCATCATGCCATAATAACTGCTCGCTACTGCCACTTATGCCAGAAGGGAAGGGAGAGAAGTCCCCGAACCGGGATGCCATGCCGCCCGTACTATCGAAAAGGGAGGCCGGTCGAAGGGCAAGAATCCCGGGGGAGGCACCCCCTGATCGAGGCCCTGCAAGGTATGGTGCAGCTAGAGAGAATGTCAGAACGCATAGAAGCTTCCCCTACCGTATGTCAGGAGACACATCCCATTTACGGCACGGACATCACCGCACGAATGATCGCCTTAACTACAAAGAACGATCGATGCCCCCGAAGGGGACGTAACATGAAAAATTAACACAACACCGGTGTGAGCTCAACCGGAGGGGCGAGACACCACCACCATCGAAAGAGAGGAAAAACGATAGGCAAAGGGGAGGTGGTTAAGCAAAGAATCCCTCTAGCTCCACCGTCATCCGCCTGTTGACTCACCTTCACCTCACTCTCACATCATTCACTCCTCCTCGAGCGGAGTCCATCAACAGAGGCTCAACCAGGAGGATCTGTTCCCCTGGATCGTCGCTGACTTGACCATCGGAGTGCCCCCACTGGAATCTCCGGCCCGGGCCTCTAAAGTTCCTTTCCTTGCAGGTGCCGAGGACCTCCAGGAAGACCCGGCTGGCAGTCCGATGCCACTGATAGCTATGGGCCATGGTGATCTTGGCGGCAACAGATTGGCGCACCAAGTAGGGGGATCGAAAGGCTAACTGTCGGAAGGATGGTGACGATGAGGGCGAGAGACGCCTCTACCAGTCGTGCGGGAGACTCCCCCTCCCAGGGAAATCCCCATAACCCAGAGGCGGGTCCACCCACTCCCGTTCAACCACCTCCACCAGAGTCTCAGCTGGCTACACTCACCCAGCAGGTGCAGATCCTTGCTTCAGCGGTGCGCCAGCTCCAGCATTATCACCAGTCCTTGGCAACTCACCAGCAGTCGAAAACCCCGTGGCTCACGCCACGGCTCCCTGCGATAGCCTGCATTCCTTCCATGGGAGGCCTTTGCAGCCGCGGGCCATCACTGATTACCGGGGTAGCCATCAAACCCCGGCAAAAAGACAGCGAGTCAGGACTGCCAACGGGGAGAGCCGCTCACCGAACCTTGAATGGGGAGCACCCAGACCCCGCCAAGGCAGGAAGAGTAAGACTCCCCACCACGAGAGCCATGCCCCCATGTCACCTTCTCCGTCTCCATCGGTGGAGGGGTCTACTGATGATGCCGCCAGGCGCAGGGTGGAGAAGTGCCTGGAGGAGCATGACCACAAGTTGGCGGAGTTATCTCATCGGTTTTCCAACCTACCAGGCTTCGCTAGTGAGCCAACGGGCTACGATGCCCGCCCTCCATTCTCCCAAGAGATCCAGAGGGAGCCGATCCAGTTATCGATTCCGCATGCCACAAGTGGATCCTTATGACGGGACCACCGATCCCCTGGACCACCTGGAAAGCTATCGGGCCCTCATGAGGGTCCAGGGGGCCACTAACGTGCTCCTTTGCATCACCTAACCTGCTACTCTCCGAAAGGTGACCCGAGTATGGTTCACCCGCCTGGAACCAGAAAGTGTCAATTCCTTTGCCCAGTTGGGGCAGAAGTTCGTGGCCCATTTCGAAGCTTACCGGAAGATGCCACGCGAGGTGGACAGCCTCTTCTCCATCAGGCAGCAAGACCATGAGCCACTGAGAGACTACGTGGCCTGTTTTAATGCTGCCACATTGGAGATCTACAATCTTGAAGGGCCGGTTACCATGCTGGCCCTGAAGCGAGGGCTTAAGACTTTTTGCCTGACCTATTTGCTTGACAAGAAGCCCCGGAAGACCTACTTCGAGCTCCTTCTCCTGGCCCAGAAGTACATCCACGCTGAGAAGGCGGATCATAGTAGGTGGGAGATCGACGGAAGGCCGCTGAAGAAGCCAACCACCGTCGAAGCATCCGAAGCACGGAAGCCGGGATCATCTGCTCTGAACCTCCAGCAAGAACCGCGGCTGAGAGGCGTTCCCATTCCTGAAGAGAGTTACACCCCTCTTCTCACCCCGAGGATAAAAATCCTCATCAAGATTGAGGGCAAGAAATATCTGAGGCGCCCGCCTCCAATGAAGCCGTCCTCTGGCCGGGACAGGATGAAGTACTGCCACTTCCACCGAGACCACGATCATGACACCGAGAAATGCCGCAACCTCAAGTGGGAAATCGAAGAGCTCATTAAGAGGGGCTACCTCAGAAAGTTTATGAAGGGCTAACCTCAAGCAAAACCCCAAGCGCTCGTTGCTCTCCCACCAGTTCCAGCGGTCGATAACTGCCCTACAAGAAGCCGATGGAGATGATATGCTGGGGAGCCGAGCGCACATCCAAGAGGGTCCGGGGGGTATGGCACTCTGAAAATGCACTCCCCTTTATGAGGGAAGGGGTAGATAAGGGAAAACCTGTAAGTAATGATGCCATGGTCATTGAGATGACGATCGTGAAGTATCATGTAAAGCGCATCATGGTTGATACTGGAAGCTCAACAGATGTAATTTTCTATGATGCCTTCTCCAGGATAAACCTTTCTTCCACCCAACTCAAACCCGTGCACACACCCCTCGTTGGGTTCACGGATGATTCTATAAGGGTAGAAGGGGAGATTACTCTCCTGGTCACTGCCAGGATCCCACCTCGGCAGAGCACAGTTATGATGACTTTCACGATTGTCAGGCTTCCTTCAGCCTACAACATGATCCTGGGCCGACCCGAACTCAATACGCTCGACGTCGTCATCTCCACCAAGAGGCTGCTTGTACATTTCCCGACCCCTTACGGCATCAGGGAGATGAGGGGGGCACCCCAGCCAGTGCAACATTGCTTCCAAACCCTCCCCGGGGCCGATACCCCCATGGTCGGCCACGGAGCGGACGATCTCAATCAAAGGGTGCAAGACCCCAAGGGAGGCCCAGTGGAATGCCTATTGTCTTACCCGCTCAGAGCCGACCACACGAGAACGGTGCAGATCGGAGCCCAGTTGCCCGACGAGGTGAGGGCCCACCTGCGGGAGTTCCTGCGAACGAACGCAGATGTGTTTGCCTGGACGGCGACGGACATGTCGGGTATCCCATCCGACATCATCACTCACAAGCTAAGTATCGATCCGAGGTATAAGTTGGTCCGGTAGAAAAGGAGGAGCTTCACCCTGGAGCGGCAGGCAACCATCAACGAGGAGTAGGCAAGCTCCTTGCCACTGGTTTCATTCGGGAAGTGCAGTATTCGAGCTGGCTGGCGAATGTGGTGATGGTGAAGAAGAGCAATGGTAAATGAAGGATCTGTGTGGACTACACCGACCTCAACAGGGCATGCCCGAAGGATAGCTTCTCCCTGCCAAAGATCGATCAACTGGTAGACACCACCTCGGGGCACCGCCTGCTGTCATTCATGGATGCATTCTCCGGGTACAACCAGATACGGATGCACCCGGAGGATGAGGAACATACTGCCTTCATTACCGACCAAGGGACCTACTGCTACAAAATGATGCCCTTCGGACTGAAGAATGCTGGGGCCATGTACCAGCATCTAGTCAATAGGGTCTTCCGAGACTAGATCGACCGGAACATGCAGGTTTATGTTGATGACAAGCTCATCATGAGCAAGCTAAACTCGGACCACGTCGACGACCTCACCGAAGCCTTCCACAATCTCCGTGAACACCGGATAAAACTGAACCCGGCGAAGTGCGCCTTCGGGGTCGCGGCGGGGAAATTTCTTGTCTTCATGGTCACTCAAAGGGGGATCGAAGCCAATACGGAGAAGGTCCGGGCGATCATCGACATGGAGCACCCCATGTCCAAGAAGCAAGTCCAGCACCTAACGGGGCGGATCGCAGCCCTAAGCTTGTTCATCTCGAGGTCGGCTGATCGTTGTCTCCCCTTCTTCAAAGCATAGCACAAGCTGCACGACTTCGCTTGGACGAAAGAATGCAGGACAGCCTTTGAGGAACTGAAGGAGTTCTTAGCCTCTCCCCGCTGCTATCCAGACCACAAGAGGGGGAGGAGCAGCTGCTTTACTTGGCGGTCACACCCGGAGCCATCAGCTCGGTTCTCATCCATATAGACGAGGACGGGTCCCAAAAGTCGGTGTATTATACCAGCAAAATCCTTCACAATGCAGAGATCAGGTATACTCGCTCCGAGAAACTCATTTTTGCACTAATAATGTTCTCATGGAAGGCCAGCTCTACCACTGATCTCACTCCTACCCGCTCTTGAAATGCCTCAGGCCTACGGAGGCAGCCTTTATGCTCCAAAAAATTCATGAAGGCCTCTGTGGGAACCATGTAGGGGCGAGAACACTGGCTTATAAAGCTCTCCACCAGGGGTATTTCTGGGAGACCATGAGGGAGGACGCCGCCGACCTCGTCAAGAAGTGCGACAAGTGACAGCACCACTCCAACGTCTAACATTAGCCAGCGGCGCCGATCTCCCAGCTTTCCTTCCCTTGGCCCTTCGCCTAGTGGGGAATGGACATCCTAGGGCCATTCCCCCCGGTGCCTGGACAACGAAGGTTCCTGCTAGTGGCGATCGACTACTTTACCAAGTGGGTCGAAGTAGAGCTACTAGCTAGGATTACCGAAGCCAATGCCCGCCAGTTCTTTTAAAAGTCGATTATCTGCCATTTCGGACTACCCCACTGCATCATCACTGACAATGGGTGACAATTTGACAGTTGGGAGTTCGAAGAGTTTTATGCCGAGCACGGCATCCAACACTGCTTCACCTCGGTAGCCCATCCACAAAGAAACAGGGAGACCGAGGTGACAAACCGGACGATCCTCCAAGGACTCCAGACCCGGCTGGATCAAGCCAAGGGCAGATGGGCGGAGGAGCTCCCGACGTCCTATGGGCTTACCACACAATGCCCAGAATGGCGACCGGAGAGATGTCCTTCAATCTCGTCTTCAGCACCGGGGCAGTCATCCCAGTTGAGCTCGGCATACCTATGCTATGGGTGCAACAGTACGATAAGGCAAGTAATTCAGCGCACCTTTTGCTCAACCTGGACCTCCTTGAAGAGACAAGGGACAAAGCACGGCTTTGAATGGTAGCCTACTGGCAACGGGTGGCCCAGTACTACAATGCACGTGTAAAGCCGAAGGTCTTCAGACCTGGTGACTTAGTGCTACGTCGAGCTGAAGCATCCCAACCTTGGGAGTGTGGCAAAATCTTCCCAAACTGGGAAGGCCCCTACAAAGTGGCCGAGGCGCTCTCACACGGGGCCTATTACCTTGAGGATCTTAACGGCGCCAAGTTCCCGTGAACGTGGAATGCCAGCAACTTGAGAAAATACTATCAATAATGTAAGATTCTCTTCCAATAATGATAGAAGTTTTCTTTTGCATGAGTGGCTATTTGCTTTGTAGGGAAACCCAACCCCGGAGCCCAGCTCTCCGGCCAATCAAGTCTTCGAGCCCAACTCCAAGACCCCAACTCCAAAGCCCAGCTCTCCGGCCAATCAAGTCTTCGAGCCCAGCTCCAAGACCCCAACTCCGAAGCCCAACTCTCTAGCCAATCAAGTCTTCGAGCCCAGCTCCAAGACCCCAACTCCAGAGCCTAGCTCTCCAGCCAATCAAGTCTTCGGGCCTAGCTCCAAGACCCCAACTCCGGAGCCCAGCTCTTCGGCAAATCAAGTCTTCGAGCCCAGCTCCAAGACCCCAACTCTGGAGCCCAACTCTCTGGCCAATCAAGTCTTCGAGCCCAGCTCCAAGATCCCAACTCTAGAGCCTAGCTCTCCGGCCAATCAAGTCTTCGGGCCCAGCTTCAAGATCCCAACTCTGGAGCCTAGCTCTCCGGCCAATCAAGTATTCGGGCCCAGCTCCAAGACCCCAACTCCGGAGCCTAGCTCTCCGGCCAATCAAGTCTTCGAGCCCAGCTCCAAGACACCAACTATGGAGCCCAACTCTCCTACCAATCAAGTCTTCGAGCCCAGCTCCAAGATCCCAACTTCGGAGCCCAGCTCTCCGGCCAATCAAGTCTTCAAGCCCAGCTCCAAGACCCTAACTCCGAAGCCCAGCTCTCCGGCCAATCAAGTCTTCGAGCCCAGCTCCAAGACCCTAACTCCGAAGCCCAGCTCTTCGGCTAATCAAGTCTTCGAGCCCAGCTCCAAGACCCCAACTCTGGAGCCCAGCTCTCCGGCCAATCAAGTCTTCAAGCCCAGCTCCAAGACCCCAACTCTAGAGCCCAGCTCTCTGGCCAATCAAATCTTCGAGCACAGCTCCAAGACCCCAACTTCGGAGCTCAGCTCTCCAGCCGATCAAGTCTTCGAGCCCAGCTCCAAGACCCCAACTCCGGAGCCCAGCTCTCTGACCAATCAAGTCTTCGAGCCCAACTCCAAGACCCAAACTCCGGAGCCTAGCTCTCTGGCTAATCAAGCCTCGAGCCTAGCTCCAAGGCATCCAAGACCTGAGCCTAGCTCTCAGGCACCGAAGCCCGGGGCGCAGCTCTCCGGCACCAAAGCCTCGAGCCTAGCTCCAAGGTGCCCAAGACCTGAGCCCAGCTCTCAGGCACTTAAGCCCAGAGCCCAGCCCTCCAACACTAAAGCTTCAGGCCTAACTTCTAAGGTACCCGATTCCCGAGCCTCGCTCTCAAAAAAAAAAAAAGAAAAAGAGAGAGAAGAAAGATGAAAAAGAAGAAAAAGAGAAGAAGAAGAGAGATGAGGGAAAGGAACGAGGTGAAAGAAAGGAGTTAGACTAAAATGCTCTTTATTATTTCATAAGAAAGGTTACATTATAGTCCAGACCCCGAAAGGCCAGGTCACCCAGATCAACAAAAAAAATTATTATTATATCAAGAGGATCAGGTGTCCTAGTCTACTCAACCGGCGCCCTTCCCGGACGATGTTCGACTCAGACCTCCCCTTCCTCGGTCCCCGCTGCTGGTGCATTTTCTTCAACGACTATTGGAGAAGGGGCCACTTCAGCTGCTCTCGCCCCCGGGGCCTGTTTGGCTGCTGTTACTTGCGGGACCGGCTCGGAACACGCCGGTGCAGCAGAATCTGCCTATGGGAGTGACCCAGCCGTCACCTTGCCCTCCACCATTGCGGCCAGCACCGGGGATGAGGCAGCCATGCCTAGAAGCAACAGCGCGGCCATCCTCTTCGTCGGAATGATGCCGCGCAGTTGAGACCAGTAGTAGGCGAACCCCTTAAAGAAGGAGTTCGTCACTGTCTCCTTGAAGTCCGCCAGGTATTTCGGGGAGGCCTTGAAGTTGGCCACCGCCTCGGTGACCTCTTTCTTCGCAGCCTCTACCTGGCGAAATGCCTCGGATGACTTCTCCTCCGCTCGTTCAAAATGGTGGGTCGCCTCAGCCACCCTCCTCTTCGCTGCCTCGGCCAAGCTGGTGGCAGCGAAAGCTTTCCCTCTGCCTCCACGGCCCTCTTCTCAGCGACCGCGGCCTTCTTCTCGGTGGAGGCGGCCCTCTCCCTTGCCGCCTCCGACTCGGCTCGGAGCTCCTTCAGCCAAGTCCTCTTTGCATCGAGCTCATCCTAGAGCTCTTTCCTGGCCCGCTCGGCATTGGCGACCACGCCCGTGAGGCTCTTGACCTTCATATTGGCCTCCTAGGCCTCATCGTTCTTCCACCTCAGCTCGACCGTTTGGGACTCATGCTCCGTGATGGGGCACGGGATAGGGATAGAATTGTCGGCGAGCTAAGAAGTCACCGAAGATTAGGGTATCCTATTTTTTTTCTATTTTCTGATTTCTTTATGGTGGTGACGAAGGAAAAAATAGGGATGGAGGATAACGAGGATGGACTACCACGAACCCTGAAACCCACTCTCACAGAGAGACTTCACACCTCTAGGGCATTATACCTACCACCCACCTCACTACATGCAGTCTAGGGTATCTCACCTACCACCCATCTCACTACATGCGGAGCCCAGGGTATCTCACCTGCCACCCAGGTCACTCCTGGAGCCATGAGGGGGATTTCAAAGAATGTGGAGGAAAACGAAGATGGGGGGATAACTAGGGCATCACGCCCCTACGATGTCTTGAAGGACAAAGACAACATCAACACCCGCAGGTGAAGACATAATGGGCCATAGCCCTGAACAACAACTGCCAAACCAACTGACAAACCAAATCCCAAAAATTCAATTTCTTCTCCCCTTTTTACAATAGGAATGAGGGGTTATTTATAAGCTCCATAACCCTCATTTGAATTTGAATACAGGATAGGGATAACTCAAATTTAAATACAAGATAGGATAAGATAAGCCTATCCATATCTCAATCATAACCAACAAAATCCTAATTTAAATTTCAAATAAAAGATAAATCCTAAATTTATTTTTCAAATTTATTTACTGCTCCGAGATTCATGCTGCTCCGAGATTCGTGCAGGATGATGTCCCCATCATTCTCCTGAGGTGGGGAGAACTCGACTCCGTCGAGTCATGCTCAGCGGGGTTTGCGCTCTGCTGGGTTGTATGTGAACTCGGAGGTATCAAGACCATACTTTTCCCTCATCCTCTGGCTCCACGCATCATTCCTGCTCTGATACCAAGTTGATGGGGCACGGGATAGGGATAGAATCGTCGGCGAGCTAAGAAGTCACCGAAGATTAGGGTATCCTATTTTTTTTTCTATTTTCTGATTTCTTTATGGTGGTGACGAAGGAAAAAATAGGGATGGAGGATAACGAGGATGGACTACCACGAACCCTGAAACCCACTCTCACAGAGAGACTTCACACCTCTAGGGCATTATACCTACCACCCACCTCACTACATGCAGTCTAGGGTATCTCACCTACCACCCATCTCACTACACGCGGAGCCCAGGGTATTTCACCTGCCACCCAGGTCACTCCTGGAGCCATGAGGGGGATTTCAAAGAATGTGGAGGAAAATGAAGATGGGGGGATAACTAGGGCATCACGCCCCTACGATGTCTTGAAGGACAAAGACAACATCAACACCCGCAGGTGAAGACATAATGGGCCATAGCCCTGAACAACAACTGCCAAACCAACTGACAAACCAAATCCCAAAAATTCAATTTCTTCTCCCCTTTTTACAATAGGAATGAGGGGTTATTTATAAGCTCCATAACCCTCATTTGAATTTGAATACAGGATAGGGATAACTCAAATTTAAATACAAGATAGGATAAGATAAGCCTATCCATATCTCAATCATAACCAACAAAATCCTAATTTAAATTTCAAATAAAAGATAGGATAAGATAAGCCTATCCATATCTCAATCATAACCAACAAAATCCTAATTTAAATTTCAAATAAAAGATAAATCCTAAATTTATTTTTCAAATTTATTTGCTGCTCCGAGATTCATGCTGCTCCGAGATTCGTGCAGGATGATGTCCCCATCATTCTCCTGAGGTGGGGAGAACTCGACTCCGTCGAGTCAAGCTCAGCGGGGTTTGCGCTCTGCTGGGTTGTATGTGAACTCGGAGGTATCAAGACCATACTTTTCCCTCATCCTCTGGCTCCACGCATCATTCCTGCTCTGATACCAAGTTGATGGGGCACGGGATAGGGATAGAATCGTCGGCGAGCTAAGAAGTCACCGAAGATTAGGGTATCCTATTTTTTTTTCTATTTTCTGATTTCTTTATGGTGGTGACGAAGGAAAAAATAGGGATGGAGGATAACGAGGATGGACTACCACGAACCCTGAAACCCACTCTCACAGAGAGACTTCACACCTCTAGGGCATTATACCTACCACCCACCTCACTACATGCAGTCTAGGGTATCTCACCTACCACCCATCTCACTACACGCGGAGCCCAGGGTATCTCACCTGCCACCCAGGTCACTCCTGGAGCCATGAGGGGGATTTCAAAGAATGTGGAGGAAAACGAAGATGGGGGGATAACTAGGGCATCACGCCCCTACGATGTCTTGAAGGACAAAGACAACATCAACACCCGCAGGTGAAGACATAATGGGCCATAGCCCTGAACAACAACTGCCAAACCAACTGACAAACCAAATCCCAAAAATTCAATTTCTTCTCCCCTTTTTACAATAGGAATGAGGGGTTATTTATAAGCTCCATAACCCTCATTTGAATTTGAATACAGGATAGGGATAACTCAAATTTAAATACAAGATAGGATAAGATAAGCCTATCCATATCTCAATCATAACCAACAAAATCCTAATTTAAATTTCAAATAAAAGATAGGATAAGATAAGCCTATCCATATCTCAATCATAACCAACAAAATCCTAATTTAAATTTCAAATAAAAGATAAATCCTAAATTTATTTTTCAAATTTATTTGCTGCTCCGAGATTCATGCTGCTCCGAGATTCGTGCAGGATGATGTCCCCATCATTCTCCTGAGGTGGGGAGAACTCGACTCCGTCGAGTCAAGCTCAGCGGGGTTTGCGCTCTGCTGGGTTGTATGTGAACTCGGAGGTATCAAGACCATACTTTTCCCTCATCCTCTGGCTCCACGCATCATTCCTGCTCTGATACCAAGTTGATGGGGCACGGGATAGGGATAGAATCGTCGGCGAGCTAAGAAGTCACCGAAGATTAGGGTATCCTATTTTTTTTTCTATTTTCTGATTTCTTTATGGTGGTAACGAAGGAAAAAATAGGGATGGAGGATAACGAGGATGGACTACCACGAACCCTGAAACCCACTCTCACAGAGAGACTTCACACCTCTAGGGCATTATACCTACCACCCACCTCACTACATGCAGTCTAGGGTATCTCACCTACCACCCATCTCACTACACGCGGAGCCCAGGGTATTTCACCTGCCACCCAGGTCACTCCTGGAGCCATGAGGGGGATTTCAAAGAATGTGGAGGAAAACGAAGATGGGGGGATAACTAGGGCATCACGCCCCTACGATGTCTTGAAGGACAAAGACAACATCAACACCCGCAGGTGAAGACATAATGGGCCATAGCCCTGAACAACAACTGCCAAACCAACTGACAAACCAAATCCCAAAAATTCAATTTCTTCTCCCCTTTTTACAATAGGAATGAGGGGTTATTTATAAGCTCCATAACCCTCATTTGAATTTGAATACAGGATAGGGATAACTCAAATTTAAATACAAGATAGGATAAGATAAGCCTATCCATATCTCAATCATAACCAACAAAATCCTAATTTAAATTTCAAATAAAAGATAAATCCTAAATTTATTTTTCAAATTTATTTGCTGCTCCGAGATTCATGCTGCTCCGAGATTCGTGCAGGATGATGTCCCCATCATTCTCCTGAGGTGGGGAGAACTCGACTCCGTCGAGTCAAGCTCAGCGGGGTTTGCGCTCTGCTGGGTTGTATGTGAACTCGGAGGTATCAAGACCATACTTTTCCCTCATCCTCTGGCTCCACGCATCATTCCTGCTCTAATACCAAGTTGATGGGGCACGGGATAGGGATAGAATCGTCGGCGAGCTAAGAAGTCACCGAAGATTAGGGTATCCTATTTTTTTTTCTATTTTCTGATTTCTTTATGGTGGTGACGAAGGAAAAAATAGGGATGGAGGATAACGAGGATGGACTACCACGAACCCTGAAACCCACTCTCACAGAGAGACTTCACACCTCTAGGGCATTATACCTACCACCCACCTCACTACATGCAGTCTAGGGTATCTCACCTACCACCCATCTCACTACACGCGGAGCCCAAGGTATTTCACCTGCCACCCAGGTCACTCTTGGATCCATGAGGGGGATTTCAAAGAATGTGGAGGAAAACGAAGATGGGGGGATAACTAGGGCATCACGCCCCTACGATGTCTTGAAGGACAAAGACAACATCAACACCCGCAGGTGAAGACATAATGGGCCATAGCCCTGAACAACAACTGCCAAACCAACTGACAAACCAAATCCCAAAAATTCAATTTCTTCTCCCCTTTTTACAATAGGAATGAGGGGTTATTTATAAGCTCCATAACCCTCATTTGAATTTGAATACAGGATAGGGATAACTCAAATTTAAATACAAGATAGGATAAGATAAGCCTATCCATATCTCAATCATAACCAACAAAATCCTAATTTAAATTTCAAATAAAAGAAAGGATAAGATAAGCCTATCCATATCTCAATCATAACCAACAAAATCCTAATTTAAATTTCAAATAAAAGATAAATCCTAAATTTATTTTTCAAATTTATTTGCTGCTCCGAGATTCATGCTGCTCCGAGATTCGTGCAGGATGATGTCCCCATCATTCTCCTGAGGTGGGGAGAACTCGACTCCGTCGAGTCAAGCTCAGCGGGGTTTGCGCTCTGCTGGGTTGTATGTGAACTCGGAGGTATCAAGACCATACTTTTCCCTCATCCTCTGGCTCCACGCATCATTCCTGCTCTGATACCAAGTTGATGGGGCACGGGATAGGGATAGAATCGTCGGCGAGCTAAGAAGTCACCGAAGATTAGGGTATCCTATTTTTTTTTCTATTTTCTGATTTCTTTATGGTGGTGACGAAGGAAAAAATAGGGATGGAGGATAACGAGGATGGACTACCACGAACCCTGAAACCCACTCTCACAGAGAGACTTCACACCTCTAGGGCATTATACCTACCACCCACCTCACTACATGCAGTCTAGGGTATCTCACCTACCACCCATCTCACTACACGCGGAGCCCAGGGTATTTCACCTGCCACCCAGGTCACTCCTGGAGCCATGAGGGGGATTTCAAAGAATGTGAAGGAAAATGAAGATGGGGGGATAACTAGGGCATCACGCCCCTACGATGTCTTGAAGGACAAAGACAACATCAACACCCGCAGGTGAAGACATAATGGGCCATAGCCCTGAACAACAACTGCCAAACCAACTGACAAACCAAATCCCAAAAATTCAATTTCTTCTCCCCTTTTTACAATAGGAATGAGGGGTTATTTATAAGCTCCATAACCCTCATTTGAATTTGAATACAGGATAGGGATAACTCAAATTTAAATACAAGATAGGATAAGATAAGCCTATCCATATCTCAATCATAACCAACAAAATCCTAATTTAAATTTCAAATAAAAGATAGGATAAGATAAGCCTATCCATATCTCAATCATAACCAACAAAATCCTAATTTAAATTTCAAATAAAAGATAAATCCTAAATTTATTTTTCAAATTTATTTGCTGCTCCGAGATTCATGCTGCTCCGAGATTCGTGCAGGATGATGTCCCCATCATTCTCCTGAGGTGGGGAGAACTCGACTCCGTCGAGTCAAGCTCAGCGGGGTTTGCGCTCTGCTGGGTTGTATGTGAACTCGGAGGTATCAAGACCATACTTTTCCCTCATCCTCTGGCTCCACGCATCATTCCTGCTCTGATACCAAGTTGATGGGGCACGGGATAGGGATAGAATCGTCGGCGAGCTAAGAAGTCACCGAAGATTAGGGTATCCTATTTTTTTTTCTATTTTCTGATTTCTTTATGGTGGTGACGAAGGAAAAAATAGGGATGGAGGATAACGAGGATGGACTACCACGAACCCTGAAACCCACTCTCACAGAGAGACTTCACACCTCTAGGGCATTATACCTACCACCCACCTCACTACATGCAGTCTAGGGTATCTCACCTACCACCCATCTCACTACACGCGGAGCCCAGGGTATCTCACCTGCCACCCAGGTCACTCCTGGAGCCATGAGGGGGATTTCAAAGAATGTGGAGGAAAACGAAGATGGGGGGATAACTAGGGCATCACGCCCCTACGATGTCTTGAAGGACAAAGACAACATCAACACCCGCAGGTGAAGACATAATGGGCCATAGCCCTGAACAACAACTGCCAAACCAACTGACAAACCAAATCCCAAAAATTCAATTTCTTCTCCCCTTTTTACAATAGGAATGAGGGGTTATTTATAAGCTCCATAACCCTCATTTGAATTTGAATACAGGATAGGGATAACTCAAATTTAAATACAAGATAGGATAAGATAAGCCTATCCATATCTCAATCATAACCAACAAAATCCTAATTTAAATTTCAAATAAAAGATAGGATAAGATAAGCCTATCCATATCTCAATCATAACCAACAAAATCCTAATTTAAAATTCAAATAAAAGATAAATCCTAAATTTATTTTTCAAATTTATTTGCTGCTCCGAGATTCATGCTGCTCCGAGATTCGTGCAGGATGATGTCCCCATCATTCTCCTGAGGTGGGGAGAACTCGACTCCGTCGAGTCAAGCTCAGCGGGGTTTGCGCTCTGCTGGGTTGTATGTGAACTCGGAGGTATCAAGACCATACTTTTCCCTCATCCTCTGGCTCCACGCATCATTCCTGCTCTGATACCAAGTTGATGGGGCACGGGATAGGGATAGAATCGTCGGCGAGCTAAGAAGTCACCGAAGATTAGGGTATCCTATTTTTTTTTCTATTTTCTGATTTCTTTATGGTGGTGACGAAGGAAAAAATAGGGATGGAGGATAACGAGGATGGACTACCACGAACCCTGAAACCCACTCTCACAGAGAGACTTCACACCTCTAGGGCATTATACCTACCACCCACCTCACTACATGCAGTCTAGGGTATCTCACCTACCACCCATCTCACTACACGCGGAGCCCAGGGTATCTCACCTGCCACCCAGGTCACTCCTGGAGCCATGAGGGGGATTTCAAAGAATGTGGAGGAAAACGAAGATGGGGGGATAACTAGGGCATCACGCCCCTACGATGTCTTGAAGGACAAAGACAACATCAACACCCGCAGGTGAAGACATAATGGGCCATAGCCCTGAACAACAACTGCCAAACCAACTGACAAACCAAATCCCAAAAATTCAATTTCTTCTCCCCTTTTTACAATAGGAATGAGGGGTTATTTATAAGCTCCATAACCCTCATTTGAATTTGAATACAGGATAGGGATAACTCAAATTTAAATACAAGATAGGATAAGATAAGCCTATCCATATCTCAATCATAACCAACAAAATCCTAATTTAAATTTCAAATAAAAGATAGGATAAGATAAGCCTATCCATATCTCAATCATAACCAACAAAATCCTAATTTAAATTTCAAATAAAAGATAAATCCTAAATTTATTTTTCAAATTTATTTGCTGCTCCGAGATTCATGCTGCTCCGAGATTCGTGCAGGATGATGTCCCCATCATTCTCCTGAGGTGGGGAGAACTCGACTCCGTCGAGTCAAGCTCAGCGGGGTTTGCGCTCTGCTGGGTTGTATGTGAACTCGGAGGTATCAAGACCATACTTTTCCCTCATCCTCTGGCTCCACGCATCATTCCTGCTCTGATACCAAGTTGATGGGGCACGGGATAGGGATAGAATCGTCGGCGAGCTAAGAAGTCACCGAAGATTAGGGTATCCTATTTTTTTTTCTATTTTCTGATTTCTTTATGGTGGTGACGAAGGAAAAAATAGGGATGGAGGATAACGAGGATGGACTACCACGAACCCTGAAACCCACTCTCACAGAGAGACTTCACACCTCTAGGGCATTATACCTACCACCCACCTCACTACATGCAGTCTAGGGTATCTCACCTACCACCCATCTCACTACACGCGGAGCCCAGGGTATTTCACCTGCCACCCAGGTCACTCCTGGAGCCATGAGGGGGATTTCAAAGAATGTGGAGGAAAACGAAGATGGGGGGATAACTAGGGCATCACGCCCCTACGATGTCTTGAAGGACAAAGACAACATCAACACCCGCAGGTGAAGACATAATGGGCCATAGCCCTGAACAACAACTGCCAAACCAACTGACAAACCAAATCCCAAAAATTCAATTTCTTCTCCCCTTTTTACAATAGGAATGAGGGGTTATTTATAAGCTCCATAACCCTCATTTGAATTTGAATACAGGATAGGGATAACTCAAATTTAAATACAAGATAGGATAAGATAAGCCTATCCATATCTCAATCATAACCAACAAAATCCTAATTTAAATTTCAAATAAAAGATAGGATAAGATAAGCCTATCCATATCTCAATCATAACCAACAAAATCCTAATTTAAATTTCAAATAAAAGATAAATCCTAAATTTATTTTTCAAATTTATTTGCTGCTCCGAGATTCATGCTGCTCCGAGATTCGTGCAGGATGATGTCCCCATCATTCTCCTGAGGTGGGGAGAACTCGACTCCGTCGAGTCAAGCTCAGCGGGGTTTGCGCTCTGCTGGGTTGTATGTGAACTCGGAGGTATCAAGACCATACTTTTCCCTCATCCTCTAGCTCCACGCATCATTCCTGCTCTGATACCAAGTTGATGGGGCACGGGATAGGGATAGAATCGTCGGCGAGCTAAGAAGTCACCGAAGATTAGGGTATCCTATTTTTTTTTCTATTTTCTGATTTCTTTATGGTGGTGACGAAGGAAAAAATAGGGATGGAGGATAACGAGGATGGACTACCACGAACCCTGAAACCCACTCTCACAGAGAGACTTCACACCTCTAGGGCATTATACCTACCACCCACCTCACTACATGCAGTCTAGGGTATCTCACCTACCACCCATCTCACTACACGCGGAGCCCAGGGTATTTCACCTGCCACCCAGGTCACTCCTGGAGCCATGAGGGGGATTTCAAAGAATGTGGAGGAAAACGAAGATGGGGGGATAACTAGGGCATCACGCCCCTACGATGTCTTGAAGGACAAAGACAACATCAACACCCGCAGGTGAAGACATAATGGGCCATAGCCCTGAACAACAACTGCCAAACCAACTGACAAACCAAATCCCAAAAATTCAATTTCTTCTCCCCTTTTTACAATAGGAATGAGGGGTTATTTATAAGCTCCATAACCCTCATTTGAATTTGAATACAGGATAGGGATAACTCAAATTTAAATACAAGATAGGATAAGATAAGCCTATCCATATCTCAATCATAACCAACAAAATCCTAATTTAAATTTCAAATAAAAGATAGGATAAGATAAGCCTATCCATATCTCAATCATAACCAACAAAATCCTAATTTAAATTTCAAATAAAAGATAAATCCTAAATTTATTTTTCAAATTTATTTGCTGCTCCGAAATTTATTAGGGACATCATCCTGCACGAATCTCGGAGCAGCATGAATCTCGGAGCAGCAAATAAATTTGAAAAATAAATTTAGGATTTATCTTTTATTTGAAATTTAAATTAGGATTTTGTTGGTTATGATTGAGATATGGATAGGCTTATCTTATCCTATCTTTTATTTGAAATTTAAATTAGGATTTTGTTGGTTATGATTGAGATATGGATAGGCTTATCTTATCCTATCTTGTATTTAAATTTGAGTTATCCCTATCCTGTATTCAAATTCAAATGAGGGTTATGGAGCTTATAAATAACCCCTCATTCCTATTGTAAAAAGGGGAGATGAAATTAACTTTTTGGGATTTGGTTTGTCAGTTGGTTTGGCAGTTGTTATTCAGGGCTATGGCCCATTATGTCTTCACCTGCGGGTGTTGATGTTGTCTTTGTCCTTCGGGACATCATAGGGGCGTGATGCCCTAGTTATCCCTCCATCTTCGTTTTCCTCCACGTTCTTTGAAATCCCCCTCATGGCTCCAGGAGTGACCTGGGTGGCAGGTGAAATACCCTGGGCTCCGCGTGTAGTGAGATGGGTTGTAGGTGAGATACCCTAGACTGCATGTAGTGAGGTGGGTGGTAGGTATAATGCCCTAGAGGTGTGAAGTCTCTCTATGAGAGTGGGTTTCAGGGTTCGTGGTAGTCCATCCTCGTTATCCTCCATCCCTATTTTTTTCCTTCGTCACCACCATAAAGAAATCAGAAAATAGAAAAAAAATAGGATACCCTAATCTTCGGCGACTTCTTAGCTCGCCGACGATCCTATCCCTATCCCGTGCCCCATCACTCCGCCTTCCGCTTTCTGTCCCACCTAGCCCAGTTGCGGAAGAAGTCTCAGATAAGGATGAGCTCCCTACCTTGCTGCAACAGAAAACATGTTAGCCACGCCGGTCGGACATGTGGAAAAAAAGAGTGAGGTAAAGTAAAGGAAAACTTACGGCATAGAGGTTGGAGAAGGATGCATTGATGACGTCATCAATGCATCTGCCGCTTCCCTCTCGCCGGTCGCATGACTGAACGGAGAAGTCCATCATCTGCTCAGCAAGGGCTGGATCCTTCATGAGGGAAACATTGGGCCCTAGCCTGAAAGGGACCCGGCGATAGTCCCTGTCCCTTTGCCCTGCCACCGGCGCAGACTCTTCCACGATGGGAGACACTTCCGGAGTGGGTTATGGGCTCGGCACCGACTCGGACTGTGCCGCTGGCATCGACCTCGCATCTTCCAGCTCCCCCTCTATGTCGATGATCTCCGGGGGGGTCATCACAGTAGCAACAGCAGCGCCAACCTGGCCCGGGCCACAACCTCCGGCTCAGGCACTGAGGTCGGACCGCATTGCCTCGGAGGCTCTAGGACGGGCTCAGCCATCCTCTTCTGCCTTCGCTCAGGTTCAGGCGCGGCAGGCCCCGCCTATGCTTGCCTTGCATCGTTGTCCACACGGGCCCTCTTCGAAGTGGGCTCACCGGCCCCTGCCGCCTGATTCCTCTCCTCAATGAAGGAAAGCAGCTCGTCCATCAAAAACTTCATGTCTGCACCAAGGAAGACTTTGTAAGCCTCAAAAAAAAAAAAAAAAGAGAAGAAAGAGCAACATATGTCGAGCCGAACTCACCCGACTCCCATATCGAGTCGACCCTAGCCTCACAAAGGTTCTACTCCGACAGCAGGACCTCGAGCAAAGGGATCGTGGTAGAGCAGAGCTGCTCATACACCTCCAGGTCGGTGGCCTCGACTGTGGAGTTCCGGTTAGGGGACCGATCTGGGTCACTCCAAGCCCAGTTCACCCCGTCGACTGAGGCAAAGAAGAATCTACTCTTCCACCCCTTGATGAAAGAGAGAAGGTCAAACCTAATGCCCCTAGGGTGGGAAGAAAGAGACCACCACCCCTCCTTGGACGCGTGGTGCTTCAGGATAAAAAATGCCCTGAACAAGGGAAAATGGGAAACTATCCCGTGGAAGTGATACAGAACGATGAAACAAAAGATCATTCTGACAGCGTTGGGGACAAGTTGAGCGGGAACAAGGAGATAGTTGGTCAAAATGGAGAGAAAGAATGGATGAAGCGGGAATCGAAGGCCACTGGTGAAAGTCTCCTCGTAGAAGGCTATCTGTTGAGGGCTGTTGGAAGTGACCCATCCCCCTGGACGGGGAACCGAAAGTCAAATGGAGTCCAGGATGCCATAATCATCCCGGATGGTCGCGAGCTCCGTGGTGGTGATCACAGAAGCAATCACCCCGGGAACTGATGACCAAGGAGGTTCAGAAATGGGGGCAGAAGGAAAAAGGGGGTGATGTGGTGGAGAAGAACCAGGCTCCCTAATCGGTATCCTCCCAGGTGCAGGCCTCCTGCTAAACTCAAAGCGAGCCGCATCCCCTTCCTCGTCAGAAGAAGAAGGAGATTTCGGTCTAAAAGACCCGGCCTCGGCCTGATAGGAGGGATGGAAATTTGGATCGAAACGAGACATGGAGAAAGGACCAGGTGGAAGAGAACCTAAGGAAACCCCTATTTGGCTGACAGGAGGAGAGAAAGGGCTAACCTGCAGAAAGCTTGAGGAGATCACTCGAACGGCCGAAGGGGATGGAAGGAAAGCTCCGGTATGACTGCGGGCGCAAAAAATTTGAAAGAAGGTGAGTTGTGGGAAGCAAACTTTCCTTTCGAAGTGACTGAGGCCCGACCATACCATTATGGCCCTCCGCCAAAAGATGCCCGCCACGTGTCATCGATCAATGGGGCAGGCACCTCTTTCTGACTGCGGTCGCTCTGAATTCCACACCCACCATAACTACTCCTCGGACGTGGCCACGTGGCACCACTGCACTGGCTCGGTGACCCACCTCGTGAAGAGCTGTCGATCGCGGTCATTATTGCACCGGATCTTCACCTTTCCACGTCAGCACTGTAATTACTCACTTCGCCCCAAGCGTCGTGTGCTAACTGGCCTCGAGAGTGGGGGGCAAATGATGTAGCAAGAGTGCTGACGTGGGACACCCGTCGGATACCGTGTCCACGTATGCTACCACGGTGGATGCTCCCTCCCGAGCTCCCTTACTGAGCTAGGCTCCCTCAGAATGTTGGATCCGCCCACCGAGGTCGAGCACCGTCCTCCGCCAGGTTGGCCCCCCTTCGAGGCCGGGGCGCCTAGGTCAAAGCCGAGCAACCTTCCAGATCGGACCCCCCGAAGCCGGGTACCGTGGTTCGGAGTCGAGCTAAGTCCTCCTCCGCTACGTGGAGCCCCTTCGAGGTCGGGCTCGGCGGAGATCAGCCTTGCTCTCCAACTCGGCCACCACTTCGGCCAGGGTGCCAATCACCTGGGGAACAGCGCCTTCCCTTTCAAGATGTCGGTAAGCCTCCCGAGGGCCACGAAGCAATACCCATCATGCCACAATAACTGCCCGCTACTACCACTTAGGCCAGAAGGGAAGGGAGAGAAGTCCCCAGACCGGGATGCCATGCCGCCCGTACTACCGGAAAGGGAGGTCGATCGAAGGGCACGAATCCCGGGGGTGGCGGCTCCCCGATCGAGGCCCTGCCAGGAATGGTGCAGCTAGAGAGAATGTCAGAATGCATAGAAGCTTCTTCTACCGTATGTCAGGAGACACGTCCCATCCACAGCACGGACGTCACCGCACAAATGATCGCCTCAACTACAAAGATCGATCGACGCCCCCGAAGGAGAGGTAACAAAGAATATTCTACAGATAAAATTATATAGCAATCTCATTTCTAAAGACAGGGTGTTAGCAAACACTGTTCCAATTCCACCAACATCTTCTTTATTCAAGATTGTTCTTAGAGTCTTTTCTCTATTGTCAATCACTAGAAATCTCACTCCCTCTGAAGGTAAGTCTAGTAAACCATGTAGAAATTCTTTATTGACAATAATCCTCTTTCCTTTAACAGTGGACTCAACATGATTTGTTCCCAATCTTAGATTTTCATAAAAACTTCTAACAAGAGAGGGATAAGTCTTTTCATTCAAAGAACAAAACTTCCTCCATCCTTGATCTTCAATCAAATCTCCTATTTTCAGCCCAATCTCCTTGATAAATTCAAAGTTAATGCATCGGCCAGAGGTTACCGGTCTCGTAGACATCGAAGGCACTTGACTAGGAATGTTTGGAGCATCCCTTGCAACTTCTTCTACAAGTTCCTCACTGTGAACGGTGCTACTTGGCTCTTCTTGATGCCTTTTTGACCTTCTTTCCTTTTCAACAGATGGAGCAGCCCTAATGGAGCATTTACCGGTTGCACGCTTGGATGCTATTTGCTAGGAAAGATGGAAAATTGAGAGATTGGAGTGCTTTGAAGGGAGATAGAAGTCTTTGGAGCACGATTAGGAGAGGAATGAATCGTTAGAGAAGATAAAATAGAGGTTAAACGGCTCGGAGAAGGGTTTATAACCCAAGGCAAAATACTTAGGCACGAAATTCCAGTCGACTCGAATAGCCCTAAAAAGGCTCGAGTTGGCTCGGCCAAAGCTCTCCTAAAATAATCAGAGAATCTAGTCGACTCGAAAATGCTCGAGCCGGCTAGGCTAGAACTCGCTCAAAACTATCAGAAAATCTAGTCGACTCGTTTTAAGAACCAGTCGACTCGAACAGAGAAATTGGAGTTTTGAAAAATTCGATCATAAATTAAAAAGATTTTGAAAAGAATTTCAAAGAAAATTTAGGCTCAATGATATAGAATGAAATCAAGAGGTTCTCTAGATAATGTATCCTTAAATTTGAAAGAATTAGGTTAGAAAATTTAGAAAGGATTGCAAAGTCCTAATTCACTCCTAATTAGCTCAAATCTATCTTGATTAAGTGGCTTAGTAAATATGTCAGCTAATTGATCTTCAGAAGGAACAAAATCAAGCACTATATTACCATTTGAAACATGATCTTTAATAAAATGATGTCTAATTTCAATGTGCTTGGTTCTAGAGTGTTGAATTGGATTTTCTGTCAAATTGATAGCACTTGTGTTATCACATTTAATTGAAATTTTAGATTGTGATACACCAAAGTCTTCTAGTTGTTGTTTAATCCATAACATTTAATTGCAGGTGGCTTTTTCCAAGAGTGAGGTGAATTGGGAATTACAAAATTTTTGCAAGTATGTGCACAAGTAATTCCTTTTAGTGGATAGGTGCTGTGTTAATCAGAGAATAAATGTATAAGCTAAAAAGTAAATCAAGCACAACATAAACAAGGCAGGTTTATAGTGGTTCGGAGCAACCCAGCTCCTACATCCACTACCCAAGTTCGCCACTCGGGATTTCCACTATATCCTTCAAACTGAAATACAGTCGAATTATTTTGCAGGCTCACAATCCCAACCTCTACACTTTGGTTTTTGAACCGGGCTCACCAAAGAAACCCACACTAGGTTTTTACATGCTCACCAAGAACCTCTACACTTTGGTTTTGAAAATGGCTCACCAAAGAAACCTATTTGGTTTTTACAACCGGGCTCCCCAATAATCCAAATATTCTAAGAATAGAATAAAAAAGCAACAAAAATGACAAACTCTATTGTCTGGTGGTTGCCAATACAGCTCGAGTGAAGCTTAATTGAATGCTCTTCAATGCACTTCAATGGCTTCCTTGCTTTCCTCAAAAGATGCTTCAAGCTTCTAGTAAGAGTGGGTGAAGGCTTGAAGGCTGACTTCAAAGCTCAAGTGCTCTCACTTCTTTCTTCAATAAATATTCAATAACTGTTCATTAACTCATTAGACTCTCCAAAGATGTTCTCATATCTTATTTATAGAGACTTCAACTGTCTTCCCTTGATTTTGAACGTTGCAGACTGTTGAGAGGTGACAAGTTACCGTTGGAGCACTTTTGGAATTCAAAAACTGAAAACTAGAACTAGCCATTGGAGGTGACCCCGTCATTCCAGTCGGCTCGGACAATCTTCGAGTCAGCTCGAATCAAGTTCGGGTTGGCTGGGTTCCACAGTTGAGAAAAAGGTTCACTCTAAACGAGTCAACTAGGCTGAATTCCAGTTGGCTCGGATCTCAGAGGCTCTCAGAGCATTCTCAACCAAGTTCTGGACAAGTCGGCTGGGCCTTGGTGCCAGTCGGCTGGATCTGTGTGCCAGAAAACTTCTTTCTTGTGCTAGTGCGAGAGTTGGTTGGTTCCTCTATCCAGTCGGCTTGAGAGTGGTTCTTCAGCCAAATCAAATTCAATTCTCCAGAACTCTTGTACCAAGCTTTGAAGACTTCTTCAAGATCTTCTTACAATAAAATCAAGAAAAATTGAAGCTTGAAAACTACTAGAAGTAACCCTTTATCTTGATTTAAGTAGGAAATTTTTGTAGGGTTCTTCTTTACAAGATTCTAAACACTTTACAACTCAACACAAAGCAATAAAGATTGTAAGGTTTAGAAAGTGTATCAATGTAGTTGTCCTACAAATCATTTGAAGAGTTGTTAGATAACCAAATGTATGCTCCAATATTTTGTTATCATCAAAATCACTTTAGGAGTCAACATTAAGCTTCCGTTCAACTTCTAGATATCGAATGATAGAGGCCTCTGATTGCAGGGGATCATTGGCTCGAAATGGAGTCATGCTTCGATTGAATGCTTCGAAAGAGTGACATCCTTGGCTCTAGACTCTTGAGATGATGATGATGAGTGTTCCTCTCTATGCCCCTAGGAGGGACCCATGATTGGCCAATGGTGGAGGTGTTGCTTCAATCACCGAACAAGGATAGGTTTTAGCTAGTGGTAATACAAGCACTAGTTGTGCTATAGGCTAAAAACCCACAAGTGGCATTGCTAGTGGAGGTTGAGTCATTAGAGTCGGCATAGGGATGGCTTAGATGGCTTGAACTACTACCACCAAGTTCTGAACTTGTGTGAAGTGCAAGTTAAACTACTTTGTACAAACCATTACCATCTATGAGGATGGTGAAGCTCTTGTAGGCATAGGTTGAGGTTGGCCATTCACCTAGCTTTCCACCACCCTCTCTATCGATCGAGAGATGGCAATGATAGTGCATCGAGATGTAATCCACTTGGGTGGCATCACTACCCCACTTTCGAGTTATACTCCTCAAAACTATTCTAGCCCTTTCTTTATATATTGGTTCTGAAAATGGTTAAGCATTGAAGAAGTTGAAGAAGGTGCTAGAGCAGGCAGTGCAGGTGGCTCTCCAAGAGGCAATACCCATAAAAAAGCCCTAACTGGAGTAGCCCTGATGAAGGCACTCTGATGCTCAAGTCAGTAATCAAGCCAACAGTTTAAGAAGTGCAAGCAGGGAGAATACATACCTTGGGGGACTTGCATGGAGCCGCATTTTATAGGTGGAGAACCAAGGGTGTTTTTGGAATAACAATGATCATGATGGATCTGATGAAAATTGATAGGATCCTCCACGTGTCTCCTGGGGCTTACTTGTTGGCAAAGGATATCTTATCCCTTTAAATGTATCCTGGCAATTTACTTTAAAGCATGCCTTGCCTCATTAATGGGAGCATGGATCACCATGCAGATTCAAGCATGCCTCTCTCCATTGCCTACATACGGCAATGATTAGGGATTTCAAGATGTGATAGAGAGTTCAACCAGGTGTATGAGGTCATGGTAGTGAGCATTGGAAGATTGTGCTTATGCATGTTTGAATGGGCATACTACTTAAGGGTCCATCAGCCTAAGCATTCCCAAGATGTCTAAGGCCAGATCAGCTTGTGGAGCTTGTTTGCGCAGCCCCATCTAAGGAAGGAGTACACCTGATAAGCCTAGGACCATCAAGTTATAGGGATTGATCTATGCTAACATATGTGCTAAGCATACGATGGCATCCAATTAGTAGTCGGCAAGCATTTAAGAGGTCTTTGCACACCATTATCAACCACTACCAAGGCTTGCTTGGATGGAGACAACAGATGAAATCTGACATGGCTCGGCCAGTCAAAGTACCCCTCATGAATAGTAGAGAAGTCGATGTATGCTGAGCATACGGTTTGTCTCAATGAGTGATCAGTAGATGCCTATCATGGAGATGCTACTGGGGTCTCCCCAGATGCATATGCTTGGATGGGCCCATCCGAGAGGGTTGGGTGTCTAGCTTCCCGGTGGTTAGATGGATGAGGCAGCTGAGGCTTAAGGTGAGTGTGAAACTAAGTATTTCCCATATTGGATGGCCTGAAAGCCTGATGCTTCAGTCAATTGGTCAGGGAGTTACTCTTCCTGACGAGGGGTTGGATGAATGGTGAGGCTGATAGGGTGCCAGTGATGTCATCCTACTTGGTTATACTGGAGTTAGACTTTCAATGATTGAGGGTTCAATCTGATGAGCGATCAGTGCATCAACATTGGGATTGCTTGTCATCATTGAACTCTTCTTGCCTTCTTCATAGGGGCTCAACCCGATGCACAGTCAACAAATCCATGGTGGGATCATCCAATGCTACCTTTACAAACCCGATGCACGGTTGGACGACATATGCCATTGAGTAATCGGGTGCAACTAACTTTTGGGCTTTATGTCTTCGATCTACAACCATGCTACTGAGCCAATGGGCTACTATTGTTATTGTGGTCCTTATGTCCCTGGTCCAAACATGCTTCCCACCAATAGATACCCCTACTTTCTAATCTGAGCCTCAATTAGATCATGAAAGTACTCATGGGGGAAGAGGGCTAGGGACATAAGGGTCCCTTTTCCAGACTCAAGGGCGTGCGGTCTTCAAGATGGACCGAACAAATAGGGGCAATGATGGGCCCCAATTCATAGCTCCTAGGGATGCTTTGATGAGTGCATAGCATTTATTTTGGACAATGAATGGCTATAGATAATCAACAATAGTTGCCATGTGGTGGTCGCTGAATGGCTCTAGATGAATTTAGGGCCAAACACCTTATTCAAAAATGCAGTAGAGCTTTCCACTCTAGCTTTTCCTGTACCTTTGTTTTGTATAGGTCCTTCTCGATGGGGACATCAGATCAGGCATAGACTTCAAACTTCAATTTGTTCTCTAAGTAATGTGTTGAGCAATTTTGAACCCTTAATGATGTGTCAAGGTTTGTAATCAAGTTTTGTAATAAAGTTAGTCCAATTGAGAGTTTTGTAATGAAGTTAGCTCAGCTGAGTTGAGTGAGTCCTATAATAAGTTGAGTTGTCTCAACCTCAGTCCAGTCCAATTGAGTCCTGTAAGTTTGTGTTAGGCCAGTACAAGTCCAGGTTTATATAAGAGGAGGAGCACCAAAGCAGAAGTCAAAGCAGAATCCCATAAAGCCTTCATACATGAAGATTCCAGGGCCACCCCAGAATATTCCTCTTCCATGCACCCCAGCCCAGAAGTCCAACTTCAAGTGAAGCCCATGGCACCCTAGGTATATTCCAGTCCAACTTCAAATGGGTGCCCAGGAGTTTCCAGCACACCAGGGGACATGTACCAAGCCCATGCACCAAACCATGGAGGCTGCCCAAGTCTTGCACCAAGCCCATGCACCCAAGCCCATTGGAGGCCACCCCTTGCTGCCTAAAGTCCACACCCAAAGCCACTTGGCATCCAAGCCCAAAGAAAGCCCCTTGACCAAGTCAAAGGAGGAGAGGAGTCCCATTCAAACAAGGAGATAATGTTCTAGTTTTATTCAAATTGTATACTCCTAGTTCGAAGCAATTTTGTAATCCCTCTCCCACCTAACTTTGTAATCCTATTCTAATTAGGAGAGGACCTTGGTGAGCCTATAAATACCCACCCCCTCCCCCTCTTGTAATCAACTCTTATTCATGAATCAAAACTCTATTGAAATTTTGTTAAGCTTGTGTTCTTGTGTGTTCTCTTGTCGAGGTGTGTGAGTGTTACTTGTGTGCCCTAATTTCTCCAAGCCCTAGCTGCCCAAAGCATCTTCTTCCAAACCCTAATCCACCCAAAGACAAGAAGCCCTAGGTGTCCATAAGCAAGGAGTCTTCTTCCACCCTAGGCCGCTAGCTTTAGCAAACCCCGATTTTTCCTTCTTTCAAAACCTTAATTCCATACTTCTGGTTTCTTATTTGCTTTCTAGCTAACCCCTGACATTTGTAGGATCCCTCCGGTGCCGCGCCCTTGGATGATGTCTTCCTTGCCTCTGAACGTAGCTGATAAAAAGCCGGCAGATTTGTGAGACAATGACCGGATCATCCAGGTGCTAATTTGAGTTGAGAGATCTCTTCTACAACATCAAGGCAATCATTTCTAGGTATGTGGACCCCATCCCACCTCACTTTTTCTATTTTGTTGAAGATTGAACATGCACCTAGTAGGCCTTCATAGACCTAGGATCTTCATATTCTAAACTATGCTCTTGTTTACCCCATCAAATATTTCAACTTTTTTTCTGATTTTACATTTAATATCCTTTGTTTTATCCTATGTTTTTTTGTTATTATTGTGGAATTTTTTTAGATCCAGAAATAAACAAAAAAAGAGAAAAAACAAAACCCTAACAAAATTTGCATCCTGTCATCTGCACTAGGAGTTCGAGTTTAGGTCTGATTCACCATCTTAGGTATTTTATTTTTCTTTTAAATTTGCATCATATCATATATGTTGAGTCCTCTATTTTACTGATATTTGTTTTAGATTTTATAGAGCCTAAAATTATAAAATCATCAGCACCCTAGAAACCCTAACCAGAATTCTGTGTTTTTCTGCACCCAGTTAGAAATCCTATGTTTTGAATCATCATACCATTTTTGTTTTGTATGAAATTTGGTAGGAATAATCCTCACACGTCATTATCAGTTATGTAAAATTTTTATAATTTTTATGAATTTAAATCCATGCTAATTTCTGCATCAAAGAAAACCCTAATTTCAGTTTTTGTGATTTCTGCATACTTGACTTAACCTAACCTAATCAACTTCCAAACCCCACCTCACCCAAGCCCAAATTTTGTTTGATAACTTAACCAACTTAAACTTAATTTGCCACCTCATAAAAGGCAAAAAAATATTTTTTATTTTCTAATTGTTATTAGATTGCATTAAGGCTCATTGAGTGTCATCATCTCATTCAATCAATTTAAGGACAATTTCCTATCTCAGATCAGGACAGGATTTCATCACCTGTCCTGGGCCCAAAACAACCACCCATCATTAGTACCCAAGCCTTAACTAAAATAAATTAGCAACCTAATTGCTCTAGTGAGCTTAGGGACATCAACAGGTTAGGTCCGAGTTGTGTGGGCCAACTAGTGCACTTATTCCTCAGCTATTACTGAAAACTGGCGTCTAAGGCTAGAGGTCCAGAGGCAAATGCCCTAAGTGGACTTATGGTGAGGACACCGGGACTAGGTAAAGATGTCATAACCCTCCAAGCTCATTGTGGATCACCAATGAGTAGTTGTTTTATCTTAATTTCAGCTTGAGTCTTGCAAATAATATTAGTTTGCTTTGTTTTGTGAATTGGTCAAGTTGAGTCTTATAATTAGTGTTTGAAATAGTCAAGGGGGGGTTCAAGTCCAATTGTTAGCCAAGGTCAAGCCCAGTTGTTGAAGCCATATCACCATGCCATGTCATCGTGCCATGTCACCATGTCATGGGGCCTTGTTAACTGGCACTTGGAGTAGTGTGCCATGCCACATTACCTTGGTGGATCAATTTCATGACAAAAGAAGGTTGTCCAAAATTTTATCGAGACATCTGGACATCCAGACATCGAGACATCCGAAGATCCAGACATTGAGACATTCGGACATCCAGACAATAGGACATTGGGACATCGAGACATTGGGACAATTTTTGGAATTCAAACTTAAAGAGAGAGGCACCAACAAATCTCATCTCATCACCCATTTTAAATCCAAGGAAGATGCCATTTAAGAGAAGTAAAGTAGAAGGATTCTACTTCTCATCTAGCGCCTCTTTTCATCCTCAAATTATCGCCTACTCCAAGGTTGGTCGGCCATTCAAGAATTAATTCAAATTCAAAGATTCCAAGATCAAATGGAAGATTATCTTATCCTCCTTCAAATTTAAGAGGATCCAAGATAAATGGAGGTTTATCTTATTTCAGATGCAAGGAGATCAAGTTGACATCCAAGCAAGATTAATGCTAAGATGGAGGAAAAAATGAGACACCAAATATTCATGAATTGTCGCCCATTAAATGCCATTCAAATTTTAAGAGGAGTAAAGTAGAAGGACTGCTCATCCCACATTTCTCATTTTGTCGCCCAACATTATCTCACCGCCCATTCCATGGAGAAGTCCAAGTGCAAGGGAGTCTACTCAATTTGAATTCAAAGGTGTCTCATCCAAGTATCAAAATAAAAGGGAGGATTAACTAAACTTCTTTCAAATTCAAAGAATCAAGATAAAGTCTAATCATGCCAAAGTGGGATTGATGCCAAGAAAGGAAGAGTTTCTATCCACTTCTCATTTGAGAAGTGTTTTGTTGCACATTTTGGGAGAGCCTCATTTCTTCTTGTTTCCCATCCTTGCTTTGTCGCCTAGAATTGAAGAAGTCCAAATGAAGAAGGCACCTATCCTATTCAAATTTCAAGGAGTTTCCAACCAAGTCAAGAAGGAGAGTAGAGTCCAATGTAATCTTTAATTATCATGTATTCAAATGAATTCTATGCTATCATGCTACCTTGTATGGAGGGTCTATAAATACCACTCCATTCTACCCCCTTGTATCGAACTTATGATTGATTAATGAAACTCTGCTAGTTTCCTTTCTCCAATTATTGGGTAAGCATTGAGAGTGCAATTGTTGGTTAAGCAATTGTAGTGTATGAGTGCTCTGCTGGTTAAGCATTGCACTAGTGTGCGTGGAGTACTAAAGTCCGAGTTATCCCCTGAGTCCAAGATCCGGAAGCCATGCGCCATCATCTTCAGCATCTAGTCCACATCTAGAACCAAGCCGACCATCCTTCTTTCCCTCTCTCATTTTAGATTTCCATTCCATTTTCATTGTTCTAATCACAGTTCTTTGCAGGATCCCTAGTGTTCTCGATTAGAAGAGGAGGTTTCCCTTGCCATCCAACCATCAACGAGAAGACTACTCTGAAGGACTGAAGTTTGCAATCCTATTGCGAGATCGCGAGAATTGAATCCAGATCTATTGAAACGGAGAAGAAAAAAGTGTTATTGGTAAGTAACCATTCGAATCTCATTAGATATGGTTGATTGAAGTTAGGACAACCTTGTTTCGGTGGTTTCTCAATCATTGAATCTAGGGTTCTTTATGTGATTGTATGTTGATTGTATTGCAGGTAGTTAGTAGATGCTTAGTCTAATTTTTATTAAATTGATTTGATAGTTTATTTGAGTTAGCTGCCATTTCTCATCAAAAATTAAATTTTAATTATTAGAATTAGTCTTTGCATCCATCCCACATCAACTAGTGGTTATTTAATTAAGACCCTGTCACAGGTAGGGGGAGCCACCCACCACCCCACCTTTTACCTAGCCAGTGGAAGAATTAGCTACTGAGTTAAGTGTAAGTTGAGTAGACCCATTCAATTTTGACTCTAGGTCTAGCAAACTGTAGTCTATTTTCACCTTGTGTGCCTGACTGCATCATACACCTTGTTTGATTGATTGCATGACCACCAGGTTAGGAACCCAATATAACTAGTCTAAACCCCAACCCAGCTCAACCATGGAATCCAATCTTGAAGCTCTCATTAAGGCCATGAATGAGCAATTGATCACCCAAATAAACCAATCTAATACCAAATTAACCACCCAATTGAACCACAAGCTTGACCAATCCAATACCTAATTGACTGCCCAGATGACCTAATTGAATCATAGATTTGACCAAATGATCCAATTGAATAATCAAGCAATCCATAGGATTGACCAGGTAGGAGATTGGTCAGTAACCCTAGAGAAGAACCATAGGATCCGTGCTGAGCCCAATCCTAGGAGAACCCCACACCATGACCCACTCTAGGAGCCCAACCCTAGGAGAACCCAATGCCAGGAACCCAACCCTAGGAGAGCCCAATGCGAGGAACTCTATTGGGAGCCTAACCCTAGGAGAACCCCATACCCTGGACCTAGGAGATCCCCAACCTATAGATCTTATTCCAAATCCTATGACCTTAGCTCCTATGCACCTAGATCCTCAGAATCCAGACCCTATGTACCCATGTCCTATGAGTCCCAAGAACCCATAACCCATAGATTTGAGCCCACATCCTATGAACTTAATAGGATTAGTATCCCTAGGTATCAGCCTAGTGCCAGTCCAATTTCCCTTAGTCGACCTGAACCCCATTAGAGTAATACCCCTAGATTTAAGCCTAGTATTAGTCAGGAACCCCTTAACCGACCCACCCCTACCACCCCAGTCATCAATCAATTTTTTCTTAGTCAACCCCCTCTTACCATCCCATTGGTTCACCAGGATGACCTAGAAGAGGAGATATATGAAGCTGATGTGATCTTAGTGGAGGAGTATGAGGAAGAAGAAGAATTTATTAAGGACCTGATCTCTTTAAATTAGTATCCTCAGGATGAAGTCACTCCTTTGACTCTAATTGATCTCTTCCCTGAGATTAGTGACCTATTCTTCCATAAGATAGATTTCATAAATAGACATCAACCCCATAAGGTCAACCTCATTAGTCTAAGATTAATCCCTGACACCCCTTCTTATATCCTATCTATCCGATCGACCCCAACCCCTTTTCTTACTTTCCACCCTACCAAACTAACCCTGAATCTACCTCTTATTTTTGCCCTTTTCTAAAGCTTCTCATGTTTATTTAACCACTAGACTGCATTTTGTCGAAGTAAGCATGTTGCATACATTCATTGTGCATATTAGGTTTGCATCGTATTTCTAGTATACTTTATGGCATTTAGTAGGAGAACATGCACCATTCTCATCTGCATGTCACCCTCCTGATAAAGGGTTACACCCATAGTTGTAGTTTAGAGTTACTCGAGTTTGCATATCAATAAGTGTTGGCATGAGTCATTCGCCCACATTAGATATTTTGTCTGCATATCAATAGGAGTTGTTGTGTGTCATTTGCAATGCATGATTAGAGATTTGCATGAGGAATTAATCATAAGATTAATGTAAGCAATGTTTTATAGAAAAATATGGCTAATTCTCGAAAAAAGTCTAAGAGTTCGCTAGGGAAATCTTATAACAATTAGGCTATATACCTGTGAGCTGGATCCATCAAAGTGATAAAGAAAGTTGGACCTAGTGCCTGAGTTACCTAATCAGGCATTAAGCTCAACCTTCAATATCTCAAACTTAGTTGAGTATAGGGAGCTAGCAAAGATACCTAGTGAGATTGAGCCTAACCCTTTCTTTGAGAGCGAACCCAACCCTGAGTGTCCACCATCAAATTAGCCTGTGAAAGGATTGATTGAGCATATCCTAGATGACCAAGCCACTAGTTCCCGGGTCAAAGGCTTCCATGTCACTTGGTTCGTCAGCAAGGTCGATCGAGATCTGAGGATTCATGGATCACTCGAGAGGATCCACAATGCCTCAACCCAGACCCATCAGAGCAGTACCTGAGCCAGAATGACCTTCTTACTCAACAAGGTCGAGTTCCTCTCACCCCGGGAGAATTGATGGGGACATCAGATCAAGCATATACTTCAAACTTCAATTTGTTCTCTAAGTAATGTGTTGGGCAATTTTGAATCCTTAATGATGTGTCAAGTTTTATAATCAAGTTTTATAATAAAGTTAGTCTAGTTGAGAGTTTTGTAATGAAGTTAGCTCAGCTGAGTTGAGTGAGTCCTGTAATAAGTTGAGTTGTCTCAACCTCAGTCCAGTCCAATTGAGTCCTGTAAGTTTGTGTTAGGCCAATACAAGTCCAGGTTTATACAAGAGAAAGAGCACCAAAGCAGAAGTCAAAGCAGAAGCCCATAAAGCCTTCATACATGAAGATTCCAGGGCCACCCCAGAATATATTTCTTCCTGGGGCCCCAGCCCAGAAGTCCAACTTCAAGTGAAGCCCATGGCACCCTAGGTATTTCCAATCCAACTTCAAATGGGTGCCCAGGAGTTTCCAGCCCACCAGGGAAATGTACCAAGCCCATGTGCCAAACCATGGAGGCCGCCCAAGTCTTGCACCAAGCCCATGCACCCAAGCCCATTGGAGGCCACCCCTTGCTGTCCAAAGTCCACACCCAAAGCCACATGGCATCCAAGCCCAAAGAAAGCCCCTTGACCAAGTCAAAGGAGGAGAGGAGTCCCATTCAAACAAGGAGATTATGTTCTAGTTTTATTCAAATTGTATACTCCTAGTTCTAAGCAACTTTGTAATCCCTCTCCCACCCAACTTTGTAATCCTATTTTAATTAGGAGAGGACCTGGGTGAGCCTATAAATACCCAACCCCTCCACCTCTTGTAATCAACTCTTATTCATGAATCAAAACTCTGTTAAAATTTTGTTAAGCTTGTGTTCTTGTGTGTTCTCTTGTGGAGGTGTGTGAGTGTTACTTGTGTGTCCTGATTTCTCCAAGCCCTAGCCGTCCAAAGCATCTTCTTCCAAACCCTAATCCACCCAAAGAGAAGAAGCCCTAGGCATCCATAAGCAAGAAGTCTTCTTCCACCCTAGGCCGCCAGCTTCAGCAAACCCCGATTATTCCTTCTTTCAAAATCCTAATTTCATACTTCTGGTTTCTTATTTGCTTTCTAGCTAACCCCTGACATTTGCAGGATCCCTACAGTGCCGCGCCCCTTGGATGATGTCTTCCTTGCCTCTGAACATAGCTGATAAAAAGTTGATAGATTTGCAGGACAATGACCAGATCATCCAGGTGCCGATCCGAGTTGAGAGATCTCTTCTACAACATCAAGGCAATCATTGCTAGGTATGTTGAACCCATCCCACCTCACTTTTTCTATTTTGTTGAAGATTGAACATGCACCTAGTAGGCCTTCTTAGACCTAGGAACCTAATTTTTCTGTCTTTGATAGTTCTAGTATGTGGGTAGGAATTCTAACTGTTGCATGAAACCTTAACCTAGTCTTAGCTATTTTCGGGAACGAAACCTAAATAACATCAAAAACCATTGCTTCCTTAATCTGATTTTTCTTTATGTTCCTCTCTTTCATGTCATCATGTGTCTAATTAGAATCCCGTCCCTCATCACTTCTCCTCAAAGGGGTTTTTTGCCACCTCTTGCTCTGGCTAATAGTTCCCCTCTCCTATAAGCTTCTCCTCTACTGCCTTTACAAATGAGGTGTGCACCCCTCAATTCATCTAGAGTGATTCAGCAACCGTCGCATGGTAGTTGTTGTTGATGATCTGCAGCCATTCATCGTCTAGAATAAATGCTATGCACTCATTGAAGCATCACCAAGAGCTACGAATCAGGGCCCATCATTGCCCTTATCTATTTGGGTCCATCTTGAAAACCGCATGCCCCTAAGTCTAGAAAAGGGACCCTTATGTCCCTGGCCCTCTTCCACTTTGAATGCTTTCATGATCCAACTGATGCTCAAATCAGAAAGTAGGGGTATCTATTAGTGGAAAATATATTTGGGCCAGGGATATAGGGACCACAACAACAGTAGTAGCCCATTCGCTCGATATCATGATTGTAGATCGAAGACATAAAGCCCAAAAGTTAGCTCCACCATATGACTCGATGGCATATGTCATCCAACCCCGCATCAAGTTTGTAAAGGTAGCATTGGATGATCCCACCATGGATTTGCTGACCGTGCATCAAGTTGAGCCCCTATGAAGAAGGCAAGAGTTTAATGATGACAAGCAATCCCAATGCTGATGTGCTAACAGCTTATCAGATGGAACCCTCAATCGCTAAAAGTTTGACTCCAATACTACCAGGCAGGATGCAACCACTAGCACCTGGTCAACCTCACCATTCATCCGACCCCTCATTAGGAAGAGCAACTCTCTGACCAATCAACTAAAGCATCAAGTTTTTAGGCCATCTAGTAGGGGCAAGACTTAGTCGCACACTCACCTTGAGCATCGGCTACCTCATCTGTCTAACCACTGGGAAGCCAAACACCCACCCTGCTTGGATGGGCCCATCCAAGCATATACATCTAGGAAGACCCCAGCAACATCTTCATGATCGACATCTATGATCACCCGTTGGGACAAATCATATGCTCGGTGTACGTCGACCTCTCGACCATTCATGAGGGGTACTTTGACTGGCCGGGCCATGTTAGATGCCATCTGTTGTCTCCATCCAAGTAGGCCCCAGTAGCTATTGATAATAGTGTATAAAGACCTCTCAAATGCTTGCCGATCGCTGATTGGATGCCATCGTATGCCCAGCACATACGTTAGCATAGATCGACCCCTATAAGTTGATGGTCTCATGCTTATCAGGTGTACTCCTTCCTTAGATGAGGTTGCCCAGACAAGCTCCACCAGCTGATCAGGCCTTGGACATCTTGGGATTGCTTAAGCTGATTGACCCTTAAGTAGTATTCCCATTCAAACATGCACAGGCACAATCTTCTAATGCTCACTACCATGGCCTCTTACATGTGGCTGAACTCTCCATCACATCTTGAAACCCTAATCATTGCCATATCTAAGCAATGGATGGAGGCATGCTTAATCCTGCATGGTGATCCATGCTACCATTAATAAGACATGGCATGTCTTAAAGTAAATGACAAGGATGTATTTAAAGTGATAAGACATCCTTTGCCAATAAGTAAGCCCAAGGTGACACGTAGAGGATCCCATTGCTTTTCATAAGATCCACCAAGATCTCTATCATTCCATAAATACCCTTAATTCTCCACCTATAAAAAGGGGCTCCACTCAAGTCCCCTATGATACATATTCTCCTCGCTTGCACTCCTCAAACTATTAGCCTGATTACTGACTTGAGTATCGAAGTGCCTCCACTGAGGCTACCCTCAGTGGGGCATTTTTGTAGGTTCTACCTCCCAAAGAGCTACCTACACTGCCTGCTCTAGCACCTTCTTTAAATTCTCTGGTGCTCGACTATTTTCACCACCAACAACAATGAATTAAGAGTTGGTTGCATATTCAAGAATCATTAAGATACTATTTTTACGTTCTAGAGAATCATAATGTGATTATGAGCTAAAATGCTATATTCTTGGAAAATAGTTTATTCAACATGGTGGTAGTCAGAGGTAAATTGACCTCAAAGAGAAGGTCTCTATCAAGCAATGGGTTATAGAATCTATTGAACCTATTATAGCTGAGCCATTCAATGTAGCTCTACCTTCTCCATCTCATAAATCTAGCAAGGTTTCCCATCCTCCTGAAAGAAACTTAGATATGCTTATAGAGGATGTAGAGGAAGTGTTTCTCATAAGAGATAGGGATCAAATAATTGACTTAATACACTCGAATTAGGTCTGGACCTTAGTGGATCCACTTGAGGGCATTGTACCCATTAGGTGTAAATAGATCTACAAAAGAAAAATAGGTGTAGATGGTAAAATAGAAACTTATAAAGCTAGGCTAGTAGCAAAAGGATATAGTTAGCATGAAGGCTTGACTATCAAGATACCTTTTCACCAGTAGCTATGCTGAAATCCATTCATACATTGCTTGCTATTGCAATATTTTATAATTATATTTTGGTAGATGGATGTGAAAATGACATTCCTTAATAAATATCTTGAGAGAAATATCTATATGGAGAAAATCTTAGGTTTCACTTCCAGTGTTAAAGATCACATAGTCTGCAAGCTGTATAGGTCCATTTATTGGCTAAAACAAGCTTCTTAGAGTTAGAACACTCATTTCAATGATGCAATCAAATTATTTGATTTCATCAAGAATGAGAAGGAGCCTTGTGTGTACAAGAAGGTTAGTAGGCGGGTAGTGACATTCCTCGTATTGTACATGGATAACATCCTCCTCATTGAAAATGATATTTTCATACTGACCTCGGTCAAGAGTTGGTTATGCAAGAATTTTTTTATGGAAGACCTAGGTAAAGTATAATACATTCTAGAAATTAAGATCTATAAAGAATAACCAAATAAGATGCTTGGCCTGTCAAAAAAAATGTATATAGAGAAAGTGCTGAAAAGGCTCAGCATACATAACTCTAATAAGGGACTTCTACCCCTCAAGCACAATAGTGGTCTCTCCAAGAAGATGTGCCCAAGCATAATTAAGGAGATTCAGTGAATAAGCAAGATCCCTTATGCTTCAATAATTGGAAGCCTTATGATACCATGTTGTATACACGACCTAATATAGCCCTTACTAAAAGTATTACAAGTAAGTATCAGGCTAATCTAGATGAAGAGCACTAGACTGCTGTGAAGAACATTAAATACTTAAGAAATAAAATCTTATCTTGATGAAGATAAAACCTTATCTAAAGAGTGGCATCTTGGAATGGGGAATGGAGTTGAATTGTGTGAAAATAAACTCCTAAAAAGAAATACAAGGCCGGTGACATCTTGGAATGGGGAAGGGAGTTGAATTGTGTGATAATAAACTCTTAAAAAGAAATACAAGGTCGATGCACATTACAAGTTTCTCATCGCTCCCTTCTTCAATGTCATCTTTGAAGGGAAAGCAAAATGAGCAAGCATGACAGAAAAAATATATTTTAAAATAATTTTAAAATAAGCACAGTAGAAGGCTTGGTAGATCGATCAAAACGATCTACCAATCTGCCTGCAACAAGAACAAGTATGATAATGTAGCATGCAAAAAATTATCATAAGCAGGAAAAGAACCAAAAGGCATAAGGATACCTTATCATTATATCTTTAGGAGGAGGTTGTGAAAAGCCCTCGAGCCACACACATGTCTAGCCTCTACTAGTAGTTCACACTAGGGCTCGATTCTGATCAACTCCCTCAAAGTGCTAGTTCCTTAGGATCCTTGAGGCCGATCTACTTCTTCTTGGAAGATAAGAAGGAGAGGTGGAACCCTTCCTAACTAGCTCTCTTCCCAAGACCTAGCTTGAGTGCTAGGTAGTCACATACCCAAAATCCTAGTCCTCCCAAGCTCCTTTTCTTTTCCCTTTCAGAATTTCAGCAATCTCATTCAACAAGAAAACTCTTTTTTTTCTTTCAACCAGTAGCCCCTAAAACAATCCTTATTTATAGAGACAGCCATGAGAGGGAGAAAGAGGAAGGAGGAGTGATTGGAGGAGAAGGTCACGAGCCATACTAAATTGGCTCTAAGCTCATAAGGCAAGAATGACCATCATTCCATGAAAGCTTGGAGCCAAAACCAGCCAAAATTCAAAATTCAAATTGAGGTCAAAACATTCCAAAGAATGACCATCATTCCATCAAGGCTTGGAGCCAAAACCAACCAGAATTCAAAATTTGAATTGAAGTCAAAACCTTTCAAAGAATGACCATCATTCCATGAAGGCTTGGAGCCAAAACCAACCAGAATTCAAAATTCGAATTAAGGTCAAAACTTTTCAAATATTCCTTCCAGAACTCATCAAAGCCAAGTATCGATACTTCCTAGTATCGACACTTACAAGTATTGAAGTGTCGACACTTGGAAGTGTCAACACTTGTAGGTGTCTTGAAGTGTCGACACTTAGAACATGGTCAATCATATTGACCTCCATTGACGGTAAACAATTCTCAATCATCGATCAGCCTAAAGATCAGATAGAGACCCCTATGGTGTGTGACCCCATAGGTTTGAACACTAAGCCGGTAGCACTGGAACACTTCGAATACCAGTCAAAGTCATTATCTAGCAATGATACCTAACATCCTGATAGGTAAAAGATTACAGAGTAACTTTCTAGAATCTCTGGCATATGGTTACTGCATAATTCATCCCTTTGATCTCAAAATATTCAAGATGACCTAGGGTTTGACTGCCAACCCTGTTGCCCAGTAAGCAATCCAAGAGGGGAGTGAATTAGATTTCAAAAAAAATTACTTGCAAGAATATATGCTAATACAAATATTAAATCAAGTGCTAGTGTGATGTGAAAGAGTATGCTCTTGAAGAGTATGCAGCAAAAATATAAATGCAACAAATATAAGAGCAAGTAAAGAAAGCTAGAGACAATTACAAACACAAACCAAGTATAGTGGTTCGGTACTTTCCAATACACCTACATCCACTTCTCAAGGTCCACTTAGGAATTCACTATAATCTTCCATGATTACAGCCGATTAGTTTTCCGGGCTCACTAATCAAAATCCCCTTTTGGTTTTTATAAGGCTCACCAAAAGAAACCTCTTGGTTTTCAAAGGCTAACCAATAACCTCTTTGATTTTCAACTAGGCTTACCAAAAATCTCCTTAGTTTTCAAGTAGGCTAACCAAAAACCTCCTTGGTTTTCAAGTAGGCTAACCAAAAATCTCTTTGGTTGTATTCTTAGGCTCACCAAAAACCTTTATAACAAAGATATAAGATAAAGGAAAGCAATAAGAAAAGCTTTCTAATGTAAAGCTGATATCTCTTTGAAGCTTGGAGAAGTTGTTTGTCTTGAACTTGATGAAGCCTCAATCAATGCTCAAAAGTATTGGACTTGAATGCTTCTTGATAGCTTTGAATGCTTGGAGACTTCTTTTTGCTTGAAGGTAGTTGCTCTCAATGAATGGGAGTGAAGGCACTTGCTTCTCTTTCTTTTTCTTATTCTCTTTTCATCTTCTTGTGTTCCAATTTAATTTGAATCACTTAAATACCATCCTAAGGCCTTAAAGATAGTTTATGACCGTTAGACATGAAAAACTAGCCATTGGGAGCCAAAAGGGCTGAGTTTTGTATTTAAAAAACTAGTCATTATTATTCCCAAAACTCCAAGTGTCGACATTTCAAGCTATGAGTCGACACTTAGGGTCGACACTTAAGTCCAATGAGTTGACACCTAGTTCAAAATTTTTCTTTGAAGCTCTCTAGAATTCTCAGGTGAGTCATCACTTCTTCAGGTGAGTCGACACTTGAGTCGACGCTTAATATCCATGAGTCAACACTTCAGGTAAGTCTTCAACTTCAGCATGTTCTATAAGAAATTTGTCTCAGGCCTTGAATCGATCCTTAAGTCGACACCTTGAGTCAACACTTAAGTAGCATGAGTCGATACTTCAGCCATGCCATCTGAAACTCTTTCTACATGCCAGCTTGAGTCAACACTTGCACTGCCATGAGTTGATACTTGAATTGTGAGTCAACACTGAGTGGACACTTGCTAAGATTTCTTTAAAAATCACTGAACTTCTGCTGAACCTTTTTGAGCTGAACTCTTTAAGTCCTTTCAAGCATTTCTTAAATACTTGAGTACATTAGTAACTGATCTTTCATATATTTAAATGGGTTCTTCATCATTTAACAGGCAATCTAATTTATCTATTTTGATGAGTACCTTTTTTTATTAAACACACTTCAAGGAATATGTTAGTACTCAACTTATACTTAAGTTTTTGCTTATCATCAAAATCAATAACGAAGTCAACAATCTCTTCCTTTTTGATGATGACAAAACCTTTAAATATAATTCATATAATAAGCTCTTAATAGAATTTTCAATTTGTATAAAGCTTATTGCACTTTGTATTGTAGTAAAGAGATAAAGTCTAAAAGCTCATTTGAATTGAATTACAACTATAAGAGTATCAGAGCTAAAAACAATTTCAAGTATCAGAGATAAAACATGCTTTAAGATAAGAAATTCATCATAGAGCAATAGTGAATGTAATCAAAAAGAAATTTTGGAATAAAAGATTGAAGAGTAAGAATACTCCCCCTCAAAAGATGATTCGAAAAACTAATTTTCAATGAGTTTTCATAAATGAAAAGCTGAATTTAAAGATTTGAGCAAACTAATTTACACAAAATAGCAAAGGAAGGATTACTCTCCCTCACTCATTGCACTTTTCTTTTTACATTCATTTTTCTTTCATTTTTCTCTCATACAAATCTCTTTTACATATCTCTTTTACTTATCTCTCTTATTTATCTCTCCTTCTTATTCCTCACTTAATTCTCCCCCTTTTTGTCAACATAAAAAAGGTTAGAGCAGAGGGAAGGATGAAATCACAGAAATTAAGCAATAATAAAAAGAGATAACATCTAAAGACAAAGTATTGATGTAAGAATTCCATTCATTCATTGAAATACAATTCATACATTGATACAAGTAAAGATACAAGATAGTAAGCAAACATAAAAGCATACAAGAGTGCTGAATCCTCACTTAATTCTCTCCCTTTTTGTCAACATAAAAAAGGTTAGAGCAGAGCGAAGGATGAAATCACAGAAATTAAGCAATAATAAAAAGAGATAACATCTAAAGACAAAGTATTGATGTAAGAATTCCATTCATTCATTGAAATACAATTCATACATTGATACAAGTAAAGATACAAGATAGTAAGCAAACATAAAAGCATACAAGAGTGCTGAAATATTAGCTATCTATGCATAAAGACTATCCTAAGTAGATTCCTCATCATCCGAGGATCTAATCTCGATCGGTGTAGTATCAATAGAAGAACAAGATCAAGGCCACATGGATCAAAGATCAGGAAGACCGGTCCTGGTCGGTCTCGACATGCCACGACGTCCTCGTCTTCTATGTATAACATAAGTCCTACCTCTAGCTGGTGTGAAAGAAGTAGAAGCTATGTCAGCAGCAGGAGCTACACTAACTGGAATGGCAGTATCAAGATTAGTATGAAGGGGCGTATAATCAAAGATGGGTCCTGAGTCAAGATGATGGAAACCAGGGGTATAGAATCCTAGTTCCCTGATAAGAGAGGATGGATGTATGCAAAGATGGAGAATGAATGATATGAGTATCAAAAGGTGATGGTATGACAGGAGTAGGTGCAGGAATGGAAGTAGGATGTGGATCAGATCTGGAAGGTGAGAATGATAGGATCAGAGTCTGAAAAGATGATCCAGATGGGTTAAGAATAGGACTCCAAGGAAGGTCAGCTGCTGGCTCTGTCATCAGATTTGTAATGTCAAACTCAGCAGAATCAGTCTCATCATCATCCAAATTTGGTCCTTGAGCAGGTGGTGCTGGAGGTGAATCAGCTGGAGCAGAAGGTGCAGGAGCTCTGCATGAAGAAGGTCTAGCCAAAGCAAACAAAATGGTAGAGATGCCATCACTCAATCCTCGATGGCTCTCCCTCATCTCCTTATGAATCTTGTCGACTCGCTGATGAATGATCATCACCTCAGTCTCAATGCAAGCGACCCCGTCCTCCAAACTGTCTGAAGCTCCACAGATATCTATCTGTGCTGGCTTAGGCTGAGGAGTGGTGATGGGGAACTAATATGCATGCAATTTTTTTTTATATGTTTTACATGTTGAGTTAGGTGATTAATTCCCAAATTTGAGATCAAAATTATTTGTAGGGAATTTTGTATGAATTTTTGAAGATCAGCATGCAGATTAGGACCTAGAAAAGTAGCAAAGAAGGACCGCCGGGGCTGAGAAGCCTCGGTTAGGGCAAGTTCTCCTACAATAAAACTACTGGAGGTAGAGGGGTGTACCTGACAACGTCTGTGAAGATCGCAGCGAAGGGGTCTCTCGTTCCTCGACGGATGCGGCCTGGAAAACCGAGCCAAAGACCCGTGGATACCCGGCTTTCTGCTCGGTGATCCGATTGAGGCTTGGCTGGAGTCGTTGGATTCGTAGGAACTCAGGGACCTGCAAACGACCTGTCACGGGTTAGAAAGCTCACAAAGGAACAAGAAAACAAAGTAAAAACAGCAAGGGAAGGCTTCTTTTGGAGTGGGCATCCAGGGATCTGGAGGGTTTGTTGGCAGCAGGAAGATGATTGCAAACACCGGGAAGAAGAACTCTCACAAACCCCTTTATGCACACAGCAGGGTATCACACCACTCAATAGAAGAACTCAAGGTTTTCATTCATCAAAAATTCTCCTCATACAAGAGGCTAGGGTCCCTTAAATAGACCCTTAACCTTGGGCTCCAAGTAAGGGTACATAAGTCTTTACATAAGAATCCTTTTCCCTCTCAAACCCTAGCTAGAAAATAAGGAAATATTAGGTAGAAAAATCCCTAAAATTTTTCTTGACTTGGTCAAGACTCCAAGGACGCCTAGGGGGGCGTGTTGGGCTTCTAGGAGCAGCAAAAGGCTGGCCCAAAGGGGCCCGGGTGCATGGGTTTGGGCCTCTGGAAGCTGGGGTGGCCTGGTAGCCAGGTAGCAGGAATATTCCCTGGTATCTTGCTTCTTAGGGGCTTGGGCTTGGCACCTGGGCTTGATTTCATTGGGCTAGGATGCAGATGGACCTCTGGAATCATGGATGCCCTTATTTATGAATATACTTTGGCATCTGGAAGGGAATCTGGGCATCTGAAGGGCATCTGCAAGGAATCAGGGTTTCTGATTTTTCTCCTGGGGTCTTCAAATCTTCAAGCTGGGTTGGACTTGGGCTAAACTTCCATGTCTTCAATCTGGTTGGACTTGGTCTTCACTTGTATAATATAGTCTTGAGTCTTCAGTATGCTTGGACAGGACTCAAAAAAAATAAAATTAGCTCAACATGAGCTAACTAGCATTGGACTGAACTAGCTCAACATGAGCTGACTAGTACAGAACTGAAATAACAACTAAAATGGACTCAGATGAGCTAAGCCCTTATTACAGATAGATTCATAAATTATTGATCAATTTACAGAGGGTTGAAAAAGCCTCTGTCTTATTCTGGTGCCTCAGGTGTCCCCACCAATTCTCCCGGGGTGGGAGGAACTCGACCCTGTCGAGTGAAGGTTAGACTGGCTCACATATCTCTCGAGAAGGTCTGGGTTGAGGAGTTGCAAGTCCTCTCGAGAAATCCACGAATCGTCCGACTCTGGCCAGCCTTGCCATCGGACCAGGAAGCATTGATAGTCATGGCCCTGGGTCGTGATGGCTTGATTGTCCAGGATACGCTCGATCCGTTCTCCTCTCTCAGGCCAAATTTGTTTGTGGACACTCTAGGTTAGGGTCACTCACAATGAAAAGGAATAGGTCCAAAGGCCTCACTAGGTAGCGCTGCCGGTTCCCTATACTCAACCAGGTCTGTAATATTGAAGGTAGAACTAATGCCCAAATCCGAAGGCAAGTCTAACACCTAGGCATTTGATCCAACCTTCTCTATCACTTTAAAAGGTCCGGCTCTGCGAGCATGAAGTTTCTTTTAGGCCTAAGCCTAACCAAGATAAAATCCACTACATCAAATTCTTTGACCCTTCTTCGGGAATTAGCCAGTTGTTTTAAGATTAGTGCAGGTGGTGAACATGCTAGGCACATGCAGACAAATGATACAAAGGACTCATACTGATACCTAACAGACTCGACTATGCATTCCTATCGAAGGAAATTTTATTGAACTCTTTGGATCTAAACCTAATAGATTATAGGTTCTCTAGGTTTGATCCTAGCTTGACATGCACATGAAAATTTACAGTGAACTCCTAGCAAATTCCAAAGAGTATGCCAGAAGTAAGATGCAAACCTAACATGCGTGATGAATGCATGCAGTATGCTAATCTCAGCTAAATGCAATCTAATGATCCTAGAAATGCTGGAGGTGTCAGGAAAGGGCAGAAAATAGGAAGTGGGTTCAGAATTAGTTTGGTAAGGTAGAGAAAAAGGTTCATGGTTAGTTGGATAAAGTAGGATAAAAGACGGGGTGTCAGGAACTAATCCTATACTAATGAGGTTAACCTTATGAGGTTGAGCTATATCTACAGGATTTGCATAATGGAAGGATGGGTCACTAATTTCGGGGAAGAGGTCCTTAATGGGAACTATAGGAGGGGACTCATCTTGAAGGTATTGATTCAAAGAGATCAGGTCCTTAATAAATTCTTCTGGTTCTTGTATTTTAGGACTAGACTCTATAATTTGGCTCTCCTCTATGGTTTTCTCAGGTAAGGCTCTAGTAGCAGTACCTAGGTTCTCTTCCTCTATTTGTTCTTCCATTATAGCTTTAGGTTGGATATGGTCAAGGTCAACTAGCTCTGGGTTGGTTTCTACCTGGGCATCTACTGGGTCAGCTAATTCTAGGTCTACTAAAGGTGTCTCCTCTTCTCCCTCATACTCATCCACTAGGCTCACATCAGCTTCATACACTTTCGCGTTAATGTAAGCCTTGTGAATCTCAGGAATGGTTGGAGAAGGTCGGCTAGCAAGAAATTGGTTAGGTTCTGGTCTCTGATTATGGGTACTACTCCTAGTAGGTTCAGGTTGTATAAGGGGTAGTGGCTCACTACTGGGTTCATATTTGGGGATACTAATCCTATGGGGTTCAAGTTGACTAGGGGAAGCATGACTAGTACTAGGTTGATACTTAGGGGTTATGGGTTCTCTAGGCTCATAGGACAAGGGTGCAGATCTATGGGTCATGGGATTATAGGATCTGGGGTCATATGATTTTGGGTCAGCTTTATGATCAGGTTCTAAGGATGGATCAAGGTATGGGGTCCTCCTAAGGTTGGGCTCTCTATATGGGTCAGGATATTGGGTCCTCCTAGGATTGGACTCCCTATATGGGTCAGAATACTGGGTTCTCCTAGGGTTGGACTCCCTATATAGGTCAGAATATTGGGTCCTCCTAGGGTTGGACTCCCTATATGGGTCAGAATAATGGGTGTTGGGTCTACTAGGCTCATAGGGTGTGGGTGCATAGGATCTATGATCATGGGATCTAGAGTCATAGGATCTGGAGTCATAAGATCTATAGGTTGTAGGTATACTAGGCTTGTAGGGAGAGGGTAAATAGGATCTATCTTCCTGGTCTATAAAATCCTGATTGAGTCTTCTAGGACTAACCTTAGGGATTGGGTCATGACGATAGGTTCTCCTAGGTTCAGCCTTAAGGTATGGATCAGGGTTTGGGGTCCTCCTAGGTTGAGGATTGTAGTACGGGTCAGGATAAGGGGCTCTCCTATGTTCGACCTCATGGTATAGATCAGGGTTTGGGGTCCTCCTAGGTTGAGGGGAGTCAGGATCTGGCTCAGACTGTGACCCATGGGTTTTTCTTGGGGTCCCTACCCGGACTTTTAACTGATCAAACCTATTGGCACGATGGTCAATTCTATCATTGGTTTGAATACGAGACTGAGTTAACTGGGTCATCTGGATAGTTATCTGGGCAATTTGATCAGCTAGGGCTTTTATTTGGGCTTGTAAATTTTCCATGGGTTCAGACATTTATGAAGGAGGTGGGTGATATGAAACTCCTGATCTAGTGCTCATGCAAGACTCGATCAGACCGACTATAGCTGACTAGACCTAAAGTCCAAACTAGATGCTCAATCAGGGTGGCAAACTAGCCTATAGTAACCCTGTACTCAGCCAGGCAGGTGTAAGGGGAGTGTTAGGTCCCTGATTGCCAATCCTAGACACCAATCAGAGATTGGCTAGGTAGGCGGACCAGCACACAAGCCCTTCGGGATTGAATCCCTAAACCACCGTTCTAGACACTAAGCACAAGGCACACACAGGTTAACTTGACACAGTGATCTAACACTAGCCCGGACCCGACCAGTTGGTGTCCCTAGCCCACTAGGGCAAATTAAGTCTAATTAATTTTAGGTTAAGGCTTGGGACTGAATGCAAGGGATGTGGTTTTGGGCTAAGGAGAGGTGATCAAATCCTCCCCCCATCTGATATAGCAAGAGTGCCCTTAAAAGTAAATTATGCAATGATGGCAGGCAGATGAGGATGCAAATTAGGGTTTAGGTATTTTTTTTTTGGTATTTTTGGAAAATATGTATATTTTTTTTTTTGGTATTTTTTTAAATAGAAGAAAACTTGCAAATCATGGCCTAATATACTGGAAATATACTAAAATTAAGAAATATGCAAAAACTCCTAAACAAAACCCTAAAACTTCCAAACTTGTCTTGCTAAAAAAAACAGAGCCGAAAATTTGCAGGCCCTATTTCGGCTTGCAGAAAATTCACAGCCCATAATAAAATATAAAAAAATTTAAAAATTACTGCGAATTATGATAAATCCAGGAAAATAAATTTCAGAATTTTTGGAGTTTTTAACAGGGAGAAATAATTAAAATGATAGAGTATATACGGACTGAAAAATTGCAGAAAATAAGCCCTAATCTAAGCTCTGATACCAAATGATGGGGAACTAATATGCATGCAATTTTTTTTATATGTTTTACATGTTGAGTTAGGTGATTAATTCCCAAATTTGAGATCAAAATTATTTGTAGGGAATTTTGTATGAATTTTTGAAGATCAGCATGCAGATTAGGACCTAGAAAAGTAGCAAAGAAGGACCGCCGGGGCTGAGAAGCCTCGGTTAGGGCAAGTTCTCCTACAATAAAACTACTGGAGGTAGAGGGGTGTACCTGACAACGTCTGTGAAGATCGCAGCGAAGGGGTCTCTCGTTCCTCGACGGATGCGGCCTGGAAAACCGAGCCAAAGACCCGTGGATACCCGGCTTTCTGCTCGGTGATCCGATTGAGGCTTGGCTGGAGTCGTTGGATTCGTAGGAACTCAGGGACCTGCAAACGACCTGTCACGGGTTAGAAAGCTCACAAAGGAACAAGAAAACAAAGTAAAAACAGCAAGGGAAGGCTTCTTTTGGAGTGGGCATCCAGGGATCTGGAGGGTTTGTTGGCAGCAGGAAGATGATTGCAAACACCGGGAAGAAGAACTCTCACAAACCCCTTTATGCACACAGCAGGGTATCACACCACTCAATAGAAGAACTCAAGGTTTTCATTCATCAAAAATTCTCCTCATACAAGAGGCTAGGGTCCCTTAAATAGACCCTTAACCTTGGGCTCCAAGTAAGGGTACATAAGTCTTTACATAAGAATCCTTTTCCCTCTCAAACCCTAGCTAGAAAATAAGGAAATATTAGGTAGAAAAATCCCTAAAATTTTTCTTGACTTGGTCAAGACTCCAAGGACGCCTAGGGGGGCGTGTTGGGCTTCTAGGAGCAGCAAAAGGCTGGCCCAAAGGGGCCCGGGTGCATGGGTTTGGGCCTCTGGAAGCTGGGGTGGCCTGGTAGCCAGGTAGCAGGAATATTCCCTGGTATCTTGCTTCTTAGGGGCTTGGGCTTGGCACCTGGGCTTGATTTCATTGGGCTAGGATGCAGATGGACCTCTGGAATCATGGATGCCCTTATTTATGAATATACTTTGGCATCTGGAAGGGAATCTGGGCATCTGAAGGGCATCTGCAAGGAATCAGGGTTTCTGATTTTTCTCCTGGGGTCTTCAAATCTTCAAGCTGGGTTGGACTTGGGCTAAACTTCCATGTCTTCAATCTGGTTGGACTTGGTCTTCACTTGTATAATATAGTCTTGAGTCTTCAGTATGCTTGGACAGGACTCAAAAAAAATAAAATTAGCTCAACATGAGCTAACTAGCATTGGACTGAACTAGCTCAACATGAGCTGACTAGTACAGAACTGAAATAACAACTAAAATGGACTCAGATGAGCTAAGCCCTTATTACAGATAGATTCATAAATTATTGATCAATTTACAGAGGGTTGAAAAAGCCTCTGTCTTATTCTGGTGCCTCAGGTGTCCCCACCAAGTGGGCTCTGGCTATACCGAAGGCTCAGGCTGAATCTCAGGAATATCACTAGGTGGCTCTAAAGGCCCTGCATCACCTGAAAGGATACGCTCCTTCTCTGCTACATCATCATCTATGTCAGTGACCTGTCCAGATATGCTTCGTCTCCACTAGCCTCTAATAAGCTGATATCCCATCCGGTGTAGTGATCTGATGTCATAGATGTCTGTGTGTAATAGCTGCATATAGGGATCATCATCCATGACCACTCTTTAAGCTCAAAATAGTAGTATCGAACCCATCCCGTAGGGTAGACACAATCTCTAACCGATCAATGTCTCGTCAACTGGTGTACCATAAGTACCGGGGGCATACTAGAGCGTGCTCTACTAAAGATACCATCACCAAAAGCTCGCACTCTATGATGAAGTTGAATCGGCCAGTCTTCGGTAGAAGGATCCGGGTAACTATATGGTGCAGCAACCTTATCTCAGGCGTTAGCCTCGAAGCTACAACAGCGGCTCCCTCAGGAAGATCATCTGTCTCAAAGATGCATCGGAGTCCACAATCCTATCGACAGAGCATCCATAACTGATCCTCTCATGGAAATATCCCATACTCCGCTTAAAATCTCTACTGATACAGGAACATCTCTGCCTCAGACCTGAGCAATCCAGTCATCACTACCCTCAGGCAAGTGATCCATAAAACTCTCTAATCAATCCTGGGTAGAATCTCTCTGATAATGAATAGAATAATGCCAAACTTGGATCCCTCAGCCACTGACCTATCCTGAAGTGCTACTAGTCCATAAAATCAGAGTCCACTCGGTGACCACTGACAATAGTCTTCGATCCCATTCTGTTCGCTGCAAAAATTAGGAGTTTAGCAGGAATATCATGCTCAACCGCTGCACTGGCCTCATGCGTTGCCTTAGTTCTTCTTTCTTTCTCCTGAATGGATGGTCTTGGATGCCAGACAACTTGCTTCCTAGGTCTCATTCCAAGGATACAAGATAGAAATGCAAGAAGGGAAGAAACCTAGGGTTTCTACAAAGCAAACACAGTGAAACTGAATGAAGAATAGTAGAAATAGGAGAATGAGCAGAGAAAAACCGAATAGAACATGTCCCAATCGAAGAATCGATCGATTGAATCCAAGATTGGAGGGAAGAGGATGGTGGAGCTTGGTTAGGGGATGAGTCGGCTCAAACTGGAGTGAGAAAATCGAAGAAAATCATCCATTTACCCAATTTTAGGTTGGTATGTCGTCGTTCAAGTGTTGACTCGTGACACAGAGTCAAGTGTCGACACTTCCAAGTGTCGACACTTCGACTTAAAACCAGAAAAATGGAAAATGGACAATGATTAAAATATGAAGGATTTCAAGGAATTTGAACAAGATTAATAAGCAATTTTGATCAAACAAGGGTCAAATATTGTGAAGAGTTGGAAATTTCAAGCCAAAGGGTTGATGACCCCAAGTTCTCTTCTAATCATACTAAACCGATCTTCTTGAAGAGGCTTAGTCAATATGTCAGCTAATTATATTTTAATACTAACAAATTCAAGCATAATATCATTATTTTCAACATGATTTCTAATAAAATGATGCATAATTTTAATATGCTTACTTCTAGAGTGCTGAACAGGATTTTAAGTTAAGTTTATAGCACTAGTGTTATCACATCTTATGGATGTCTTAATTAGTTTGATTCCAAAACTTCAAGTTGTAGCTTAATTAACAAGATTTGAGCACAACAACTTCCTGCTGCAATATACTCAGCCTCAGCTATTGATAGTGCAACTGAAGTTTGTTTCTTGCTAAACTAGAAGATTAAGTTAACTCCAAGAAATTGGCAAGTTTCACTTATGCTTTTTCTATCTAATTTATACCCAACAAAATCAGCATTTGAATAACCAATCAAATCAATAGATGAATTTCTAGAATACCATAAACCAATATCAATTGTACCAGATAAGTATTTAAATATGCGCTTAATAGCCAATAGATGAGATTCTTTAGGATCAGATTGATATCTAGCACACATATAAATACTAAACATGATATATGGTCTACTAGCAGTCAAATATAATAAAGAGCCAATCATTCCTCTATATAATTTTTGATCAATTGATTTATCATGTTCATCCTTAATAAGTTTACAAGAGGGGCTCATAGGTGTACCTATTGATCTAGTAGTCTCTATCCCAAACTTCTTTAAGATTTCTCTTGTATACTTAACTTGGTTGATGAAGATTCCATCTTTGGTTTGCTTGATTTAGATTCTGAGAAAAAAGTTGAGTTCTCCCATCATGCTCATTTCGAACTCTCCCTGTATAAGCTTGGTAAACTCTTGACATAGAATTTCATTAGTAGTATCGAATATAATGTTATCAACATAAATTTGTACTACTAATAAATCATTATTTTTCTTCTTTAGAAATAATGTAGTATCAACATGGCCTCTGGAAAAATTATTTTTAATTAAAAACTTGCTGAGTCTTTCATACCATGCTCGGGGTACTTGTTTTAAATCATAAAGTGCTTTGTGTAGTTTAAAAATATTATCAGGATGTGCATGATTTTCAAATCTAGGTGATTGTTCAACAACTACTTCTTCGATAATAAAACTATTTTGAAAAGCATTTTTAACATCTATTTGAAATAATTTGAAGTTCATAAAATATGCAAATGCTAAAAGTAATCTAATTATCTCAAGTCTAGCAACAGGAGCAAAGGTTTCATCAAAATCAATTCCTTCTTCCTGATTGTAGCCTCTGGCAACTAGCCTAGCTTTATTTCTAGTTATAATACTATTTTCATCCAATTTATTCCTAAATATCCATTTTGTACCAATAATTGAAACATTAGATGGTCTTTCTATTAGTGTCCAAATATTATTTCTTTCAAACTAATTTAATTTTTCTTGCATGGCATTAATCTAAATATGGTCTTTTTCAGCATCTTCAAAATATTTTGGTTGAACTTAAAAAATAAAAGCAATATAATCACATTCATTTCTAATTGAAGATCTTGTTCTTATCCCTTTTGATGGATCACCCAGGATTAACTCCTTAGGATGTCCATGAGCATACCTCCACTCCTTGGATAGATCTTGATGCTTTGGTGTGGATTGTATGGCTTATTCTCTTTCATTCTTGCCTTAATCTTCTTCACTTTGTTGAGAAGGTTGATCATCCAATGTCAGCTTCTTTAACTTTTCAGCACCTGCATATGTATCAGAAGTATCCTCTTTTCTAAAGGATTTATTAGCAGATTCTTCAAAGACTACATATACAGACTCCTCTACTGCTAAGGTTCTTTTATTAAGAACTCTGTATGCCCTGCTTGATGTAGAGCATCCTAAGAAGATACCTTCATCAGACTTTGCATCAAGTTTTTTTAAATTATCTTTACCATTATTCATGATAAAACATTTACAACCAAAAATATGAAAATACTTTAAAGTTGATTTTTTTTGTTTTCAAAGCTCATATGGAGTTTTCTTTAAAATAGGATGAATTAAAATATAATTTAAAATATAATAAGCGATATTAATTGCTTCAATCCAAAAATATCTTGGCAAATCATTTTCACAAAGCATAGTGCGTGTCATTTCTTCTAAAGTACGAATTTTTCTTTCTACAACTCCATTCTATTGAGGTGTCCTAGGTGCAAAAAAATTATGTTCAATTCCTTTTTCATTACAAAAGTTTTCAAAATCCTGATTTTCAAATTTAGAACCATAATCACTATGAATGCAAATAATTGAAGTAACTTTTTCATTTGAAACTTTTCAGTAAAACTTCATAATGCTGAAAATGATTTGTCTTTGTGAGCAAGAAATAAAATCCATATAAACCATGAAAAATCATCCACTATAACTAATACATATCTCTTACCTCCTATGCTAGATATCCTAGTTGGTCCAAAGAGATCCATATGGAGTAGTTCTAATGGCCTAGAAGTTGTAACAAAACCTTTAGGTTTGGAGGATGTTTTTACTTATTTTTCAAATTGGCATGCTTCACAAATTTTCTCTTTCTCAAAACTAAGTTTTGGTAAATCTCTTACTAAATCCTTTTTGCAAAGTTTTGATAGTAAATACATGCTTGCATGACCTAATCTACGATGCCAAAGCCAACTAGTCTTATTAATAGTAGAATTCATTGTAACTAGGAATTCTTCATTAGGCAAAGATAGATTATCCAAATCAACAAGATAGATATTACCATGCCTTTTTTCAATGAATTTCACTCTAATTTTATCAGGACTAGCAATCATGTAAAGAGATGATTCGAAGAAAACTTGAAAACCTTTATCACAAAATTGGCTAATACTAAGAAGATTATGCTTTAAACTTTCAACTAAAAGAATATTATCAATCCAAGTAGAAGGAGAGATGTGAACCTTACCAATACCAATGATTTTTTCTTTACCATTATCACCGAAGGTTACACTCCCTCCATTTATTGCTTTAAGAGAGATGAATTGCTTCATATCTCCTGTCATGTGCCTTAAGCAACCATTATCAAGATACAACAATCTTTTATTTTCATTGGTTGCAAGACATACCTGCAAAACAATTAAGTTTTGTTTTAAGGTACCTAAGCTAACTTGGGTCCTTTAGGGTTAGTATTAAAAGTGGTTCCTTTTGGAACCCAAATCTTTCAAAAATTATTATTTTTTCTTAAATTACATTGAAAAGCTTTATGACCTACTCTTTTACAATAAAAGCATGTAATGCTAGATGATGCAGGTACAAAAATTTTTTTGAAATACTTTTGCTATTTTTGAGGTCTATAACCTAATCCAGTTTTTTTAAAAATAGCTCTTTGATTGTTTAAAAAAAGATTTAGCTTTTCAGAACTATATGTGAATTTTTCAACAAAAGGTTTTATCTTATCAAGCTCGTCTTTATTTTGCTTATTTTCTATTTCAAGATCTTTACTTTTCTTCAAAAGTTCATTATTTGAAATAATTATTTTAGGTCTTTTTAAAACTTCATTTTCCATAGATAAAGCATTGTTTTTCTTTTCTAAAACATCAATTTTGTTTTTCAAATCATTGACTTCATTTAAAAGAGTAGTGTTTTCATGTGAAAAAGTGTTTGCATACTTTTCCAACTTTCTATTTTTAGAAATCATCACTTTATGTCATGCATCAATTCATCAAATACAATTCTTAATTTATCAAAAGTATAATCTATTTCAAGATTAGAATTTACCTCTTCTTTTCTATGTTGTAGTGCCATGAAACATAGATTGGCGACTTCAATTGGTTCTTCATCTGAATTGAAGTCCTCACTGTCACTCCAAGTCACCATCATTGCCTTCATTTTAAGCTTCTTTCTTGATTTCTTTAGAAGAGGGCAGTCATACTTGTAGTGTCTAGGCTTCTTGCATTCGAAGCATATTGGTACCTCCTTCTCCTTGTCCTTTTTTTTCGCCTTTTCTTTTCCCTTTTCTTTACTTGGTTGAAACTTTTTCTTGTAAGAGAATTTCATTCTCCTCATGAATCTTCTGAATTTTCTTGCCAGAAGAGCTTCCTAACTCTCTTCTTCTTCTTCTTCTTCTTCTTCTTCTTCTTCTTCTTCTTCTTCTTCTTATTCTTCATTTGAGGATTCTTCTTTAGTTGTAGACTTAAAAGCTATCCCCTTTTTCTTCTTGTCCAAATCCATAGACTTTTGTTTCAAATTTAGCTCATAAGTCATAAGCAATCCTACAGCCACTCCAATGGTAGTCTATCAACATCTTTGGCTTCTTGTATGGCTGTCACTTTTGGATTCCAAGATGTTGGAAGTGACCTGAAAATTTTGTTAACAAGATCGGCATTAGACATAATTTTACCTAAACTTCTAGTGCCATTTACAATGTTTGTGAATCTAGTGTACATGTCAGTGATAGATTTATTTGGTTCCATGCAGAACATCTCATAAGTGTGCATTAACATGTTAACTTTAGTGTTCTTTACTTGATCAGTACCCTCATGGGTAACCATAAGTGTGTCCCATATTTCTTTGGCAGATGTGCATGTAGAAATCCTATTAAACTCACTAAAATCTAATGCACAATAAAAAAGATTCATTACTTTTGCATTGATCTCGAATTGTTTAATATCATTTTCATCACAATTCTCTTCAAGCTTTGGAATGGAACCACTATTAACCACGATCGAAAGAATATGAGAACCTTTATCAACTACTTTCCATAAATTATAATCTATAGAATGCATATAAATTATTATTCTAGTTTTTCAATAAGTATTATTTGTTCCATTAAAGTATGGAGGTCTGTTTGAGGCTTGTCCATCAACTATACTAAGACCAAGGGGGGTTGCCATAGAACTTTACTCAAGGCGGTTAAACCTATATACTGAGAACGTGGCTCTAATACCACTTGTTGCCCAATAAGCAACCCAAGAGGGGGTGAATTGGATTTCAAAAAAAACTACTTGCAAGAATATGTGCCAATACAAATATTAAATCAAATACTAGTGTGAGGTGAAAGAGTATGCTCTTGAAGAGTATGTGTTAAAAATATAAATGCAACAAATATAAGAGCAAGTAAAGAAAGCTAGAGACAATCACGAACACAAACCAAGTATAGTGGTTCGGTGCTTTCCAATGCACCTACATCCACTTCCCAAGGTCCACTTGGGAATTCACTATAATCTTCCATGATTATAGTCGATTAGTTTTCCGGGCTTACTAACCAAAATCCTCTTTTGGTTTTTACAATGCTCACCAAAAGAAACCTCTTGGTTTTCAAAGGCTAACCAATAACCTCCTTGGTTTTCAACTAGGCTTACCAAAAATCTCCTTGGTTTTCAAGTAGGCTAACTAAAAACCTTCTTGGTTTTCAAGTAGGCTAACCAGAAACCTCCTTGATTTTGTTCTTAGGCTCACCAAAAACCTTTACAATAAAGATATGAGATAAAGGAAAGCAACAAGAAAAGCTTTCTAATGTAAAGCTGATATCTCTTTGAAGCTTGGAGAAGTTACTTGTCTTGAACTTGATGAAGCCTTAATCAATGCTCAAAAGTGTTGGACTTGAATGCTTCTTGATAGCTTTGAATGCTTGGAGACTTCATTTTGCTTGAAGGTAGTTGCTCTTAATGTATGGGAGTGAATGCACTTGCTTCTCTTTCTTTTTCTTATTTTCTTTTCATCCTCTTGTGTTCCATTTTAATTTGAATCACTTAAATACCATCCCAAGGCCTTAAAGACAGTTTATGACCATTAGACATGAAAAACTAGCTGTTGGGAGCCAAGAAGGCTGAGTTCTATATTTGAAAAACTAGTCGTTACTATTTCTAGAACTCCAAATATCGACATTTCAAGCTGAGTCGACACTTAAGTCCCATGAGTCGACACCTAGTTCAAAGTTTTTCTTTGAAGGTCTCTAGAATTCTCAGGTGAGTAGACACTTGAGTCGATACTTAACATCCATGAGTCGACAATTTAGGCAACACTTCAACTTTAGCATGTTCTATAAGAAATTTATCTCAGGCCTTGAGTCGATCCTTGAGTCGACACTTGAGTGGCATGAGTCGATACTTCAATCATGCCATCTAAAACTCTTTCTGTGTGCCAACTTGAGTCGACACTTGCACTGTCATGAGTCGACACTTGAACCATGAGTCGACACTTTGAGTCGACACTTATTGAGATTTCTTCAAAAATCATTGAACTTTTGCTAAACCTTTTTGAGCTGAACTCGTTAAGTTCTTTCAAGCATTTATCAAGTACTTAAGTCTATTAATAATTGATCTTTCATACATACAAATGGCTTCTTCATCATTTGACAAGCAATCCAATTTAGCTATTTTGGTGAGTTCCTTTTGCTATTAAACACACTTCAAAGAATATGTTAGTACTCAACTTATACTTAAGTATTTTGCTTATCATCAAAATCAATAACAGAGTCAACAAATCCTAAGCTGGTACTTACAGATCATGTCTCAACCTTACAAGTTCTGAGACTCCTTACAAAAAATATCCTGGCCAATGTTTTGCTAAATTGAGATATAGTGAGTCATTCACTCCAAACTATTTGGAGGGGTCAATCCTATCTTGATCCACCATCGCTCCACAAGTACTTGAAATACCCAGAAGTCTTTCATCACTGGATTAGAAATCCAGGAAGTTCGATACCAAAGTATAGTGAGTTGCTTGCAAGCTACCATGGTGATCTCAGGTCTGAGGGACACATATATCCATATCCCTTCGCGAGCAACCCTTTGGTAGAAAGGAGCTCCGCAGTTGGTCACGTTCAGTGAGATATCATATATTTTACTGTATGTTACATCAATATCTCTACACTCCTTGGTTAAGAGGACAACCAACAAATGTGACATACAACCTACACTTGATACATCGCCGTCCTATAATAATGTATCCTTTGGTTTGAACGAGTTTAAGAACTACTCGATATATCCTCTCTATATCAAATATAATGTAGTTCTAAGGACTCCATCACATAAGAGTTCTTTTCAGAAAAATTCATATATGATGAACAGCCAAAAGAATAACTTTTATTCATTAAGAAATTCATATACAATTACAAAATAGGACAACCGTTTACAGTCTAGACGATTAGCTTTGGGACACAATTTCCAACAACTCCCACTTGGACTAAAGTCAATCGGTACAGAATCTTATTCCCATTTTTCATTTACAACTGTCAAACTCTGGAACTCTGACGATTTTAGTAAAGGGGTCGGCTAGGTTCTCCTTTTCATTGAACTTCTGAAGGTCAATGTCTCCTCATTTCACGATCTCTCATGCAAGGTAATAGCACCGTAGAATGTATTTTGTGCGGTGATGAGACTTCGGCTCTTTGGCTTGAGCAATGGCTCCAGTGTTATCACAATACATCAAAATAGGACCATCCAGGGAAGGTGACACTCCCAGCTCACCAAGGAATTTATGCAACCACACAACTTCCTTTGCTGCATTCGATGCTGCAATATATTCTGCTTCGCATACTTAGTCCGCCATAATATGTTGCTTGAATCTTTTCCAGCAGATCGCTCCTCCATTTGAGATAAAGACAAATCCTAATACACTCTTGCTGTCATCCCTATTTGACTGAAAATTAGAGTTAGTATACCCTACAAGTTTTAAGTCAAGTTCTCCATAAATCATCCATTGGTCCTTAGTATTTTACAAATACTTAAGGATGGTCTTTATCACTTTCCAATGAGCTTCACCTGGGTCAGACTGGTATCTGCTCACTACACCTAGTGAGTATGCCACGTCTGGTCTAATACATGTCATGGCGTACATGTAGAACCCACTATCGAAGCATACAGGAATCTACTCATACACTCTCTCCTTTGATAGGGCCATTATACTATGATAACACTGGGGCTGTTGCACAAGCTAAGGAACAAAGGTTTCATCACAAGTCCAAGAACATTCTAAGACAATTCCACCTCATTCGAGAGATCATTGAAAGACATGATGTTACCATTGAACGAGTTGACACAAAGAATAATAAAGCAGACCCATTCACTAAAGCATTAGCCAAGCAGCAGTTAGATCGCCACTTGGATTGTATGGGCATAAAGTATAAGGGTGATTGGCTTTAGTGCGAGTGGGAGCTTGATAGAAAAATGTCCTAAGAGCCAATCATTATTTGAGCCTTTTTGTAAACTTCCAACTCATATATGACATCATTATTTATAATAAAGGCATTTGATTCATCATATACTGTTGTGTCATATTTTTGACTATGATGAACCCCATAGAGTAGGACAATGGAATTAGGGTTATGATAAAATAACAGTGAGACCTAATTCCTATAAATCCTAATCTACAATGTTCCTAGTCATTGGACCATCGATTCAAGGATCGATGAATCCGGTAAGACTAGCTTATCCTATGTATGCTCAGTTGATGAGGGTGGTTGGTCTCACAGCCACTTGTGTAGAGACACTAATACAAGGATAAGGGTGCTCATTAGGTTATAGTACACTGAACTGATCCGCACCGGGACTATCTTATGGAAGTCTTACTCCTTGTCAAAAGATAGGTCCCAGAGTAGAAGTTGTGTATGTGATCTTCAGACCTGAGGTCACCATGGTTTCTTATGCACACTAAGCCATACTTTGGTTCATACTCATTCATGGCATTGCGACATATACAGGGTGTTCTTGGTATGGTGGAAGGTGTACGAAGGATGTGAGTGGACCAACAAGGAATTGATCAATCTTGGTAAGAGGATATGTTATCCCATGTAATCTCTTCGATGAGTGACTCAAGGAATCTTTGCAAAGTGGGATAAGATTAGAAGTGGCTTCTAATCAGTCATCAGCTGAGTCCTCATGATCGAACTGAGATTCGATATGATTAAGTGTTAGGATTTGACATTTATCCATACCCATCACTTAATCGGGATAATGGGAGATCAAAAGATTGAATTGCACGGTAACTTACTATTGAAGGGTATTTTGATATTTTTTACCAAATTTCTCATCTTCCAGGTAGGCATGACACGTTGCTAGACGTCAATCTTGTCTTGTAGGTTTTCATGAACTAATTGGATTGGTTTTATGAGTCAATTCGATGTGTGATTCAAATTAGACAATTAGGTAAGCCGATTTGACCTAATTAGGTCAATCGGGTTCGATCAAATCGAATCGACTCAAACCTAAACCTACTGCTGGCTAGATGTAGAACCCAATGGATCATACACAATAGAGAATAGGCCAAGGAAGTTACTCGTGGTTTAATTAGGGTCATGGGATCCTAATTGGTTAGCCAGATTGCATACTAGCATATGTAGGCTAACCCAATTCCTAACCCAATTGGATTGGGTCCGGTTGCATGATAATTGGGCTAACCTAATTAAGGAAAACCTAAATTAGGTTGAGTCCTAAGCAGGGATAGCCAAATCAAAGCTTGATTTGATTTTATTTTGGACTTTTGGATGTTTTATTGAAGAGTCCATTTGAGTTGGGACTCTAGATGCCAAATGACACCTCGGCATTCAAAAAGGCCTAGAAGAGTCTATAGTCCTCTGATCTGAAATATTTTTGTATGTATGGAAAGAGAATTTAATGCTCTTTCTTTTGACACCCATATTTCATATGCTTTGACTAGTCAAAGGTTACATGGGGTGTAGATAAAGTTGACCACAACATAAAGGGTTTCTTGGCGCCTCTTGGCGCGCGCGAGAAATGAAGGTGCGCACAGAAGGACAAAAGTCCTTCTGCAGATGAAACACTTGAGTGTTTCATATCAGTGGGTGCCTTCTCATCTTATCCCATGCCTCTTGGATATATTTGACTGGTCAAGGCTTTTTGAAAGGGCATGAAAAATGGATGGAAGTAAAAGCGCGCATAAAAGAGATGCATCTCTTCATGTGGCGCGCACCCTGAAGCAGAGTCCTTCTGCTTTCAGGACTCTTCATATTCTTCGGTATTTGGAGATTAAAGAGGCACCTCTTGGCTTCCCAGGGACTGGAACTTGCCATGTGGCAAGTCACAAATTATCTAAGAAAATGGACGGATGCCAATATGTCTTTTGGTGCATGAGGAGACATATTGGATATGATTTTTCAATCTTGAAAAATCATATCTGATAACCTGTTGGAGGACATATCACATGCCCCTCTTAAAACTATAAATAGGGACGGTGATATGTGTTTCAGATCCTTTTTTTTTCACCATAAAAAATATATATATATATTATGAGTGTTCTTCCACTTCTCCCTCCCTCCTTACTTTAGGACAAGACTTGTCTTGTTAAGACAAAGTCTTTTCTACTAGGACAAGGCTTAGTTTTAGGATATAAGCCTAAGGGGTCCTAGAGGAGGGTTGTCCTAAAACCAAGAGTGGTTTAGGACTGTGGCCAGAGAACCCTACAGTAGGATAGGGTGTCCTACAGTGGTCAAAGGTCAAAAGGCTGACAAAAGAGTCCTGTTGAAGCAAGCAACCCCGGTAGGGATTCTTCCTTGGTACCATTCTCATGTGGATCACCGTTGGAGGGCTTGCACTTGTGAGCCTCATGGAAAAGTTTGGATTTCAGCGATCTAGGTATGTATTCTGACTTCATTTATATTTCGTTGATTGGTATTGCATAAGGGGTTCCTGTGAATTAGGGTTTTCTAGCCATATTAGGGTTTCATGCTTAGAATTTTGTTCTGAAATTCACTTCCGCATGCTGCATGATTCCCAGCACCTTGGGAGAATTTCTATCAGCATTTTTCTATCACAGACTTGGAATCTCTTTGGCATGTTCACATTTTCCAGTAAAAGATGATTTTGTCATCTTTACAAGAAGACAAGACTCACAGGTTGGTAGTTAACCACTTCACTAATCTCGAGGAGACTCTCACTTTTTAATATATTTATCCTTTTCTTGTTAATATGACCTAGCCTACAATGCCATAGGTACGCATTGCTGACATTATCTTTTCTAGGGTATTTGCTAGACGTGTACATTACACTAACAGATCACGATAGTACATAAATGCCATTGTTCTATATCTATTCATCACAACGGAACCATTCCAAATAATTTTGCAAATGTCATTCTTTATTGATAGTTCATAACCATACATGGCCAATTGGCCTACAGAAATGAAATTCAAGATGAAAGACAGATAATAATGACACTCATTCAAAATAATTGTACAAGACTTGAAAACTAATTTGAGGACTCCCAATGCCAGGACTGGAACTTGGCTTCCATTTCCCACATTCAAGAATCTCTCGCCGTCCTCGAATCTTCTACTAACTTGAAGTCCTTGCAAAGAATTACAAATATGAATTGGACTTCCTGTATCCAATACCCAGTTAGTAGTATTGCAGATAGAGAAACTACAAGGTGTTATCATATAAATACCTTGTCCAGCACCGTCCTGCTACTTTCTTTTCTTGGACCTATTCGGGTCAAGGGATGCAATATAAAGAGGGCAGTTCCTCTTCCAATGACCCTGCTTCTTACAGAAGAAGTACTCCACTTGGCTCTTATCAGCCTTCACCCTCTTGGCTTGACTGTGTCCAGAAGCATTCTGCACATTTTTTCCTTTATTCTTCTTTTTCCCTTTCTTGAAGTGATGATGCCCTGCTGAAGATCCTACCACTAGATTTACTACTCCATTATTTAGTTGGTCTTTCTCATAAGTCCGCAATAACCCCAACAGACCGTGGTATTTAACTACAGGCTTATTCATTCTAAAATGATCAAGAAAGTCTAGACAAGAAAAGGGCAGGAAATTCAGAATTGCATCTTTCCCGAGCTGTTCATGCAAGGGACATCCGAGATTGCCCAGGCGCTCAATCATATAGATCATATACAATACATGATCAGTGACTGAGGCCCCATCATACATCCGTGCATTATAGACAGCACAGGAGACCCTGTACCTCTCAACATCATCTGGTGTGCCGAAGGACACCTTCAACCTTTGAAGGATTTTCTCCAGCTGGGCTTCTTCGAATTTGTGACTGAACATGTCGTTCATCGCTACCAACATAATGCATTGAATAGTGGTCCTGTTGGAGAGCTACTTCTGATAAGTGTCTCTAACCGAACCCCGAGCATTGGGAGCAGGGGTTTCAGGTGCCGAATCTGATATCACATACAAGATCCATTCATTCTCTAGGACAATCCTGAGCCTTCGATACCAGCTATCGAAGTTGGGACCCTTGAGCTTCTCATTATTGAGAAGAGACCGAAGCGATAGGTTGGAAGACATCTGAAAGGAAAACCAAAACTTATTAGTGTATATGAATTATTAACCTAAAGACATGGACTTTAGTCTAAAGGCCCTCCCACTATTTTGTTGAGACTGGTAGCCTCTACCTCCAGTCCAAGAAATCATTTCAATTCCTTAGTGGATACTAAAACTCAATAAACAACACATGAGCCCGACTTTGGCCAACTCACCCATGCGCATCTAAAGGTAGGTTTTTCAATCGATTACTTCTCCAAGTAACTTCTAGTATTTAGGTTTTGCCCCAAGGTGCACTTCAATCGGCCTTTGGGCCTCCTATTGAAGGTCCTGATTAGGTCCAACCATTAACATAACAAAATCAATGCTTCTAACTAACAAATAGTCAAGCCCAACTTTGGCCGGCCCACCTAACTACCGTTAAGAGAGTCGCACTAAGTCATCATATTAGGAACAGTAATTGCAATAGCCCGATGAACACCCAATCTTTAGATCTATCGATGAACACCCAACTATTGGATCCATTATCATCCCACTTAATGAAAGGCTAAGACTCGGTTATCCCCATAACTACATCTTTTTATGTACCTAATAATTTAGAGGGTTTAATTTTAATATGACAGAGGAAGAGATGAGAAGACATGGATCAACCTCCCACTGACCACATCAGCTATCAAGGAGGGTTACACATAACTAATGATCCATGGGCACCTAAAATCAGTCAAGATTGATTAACCTTGGGTGACATAGGTTAACACGAGTCAGTAAGCTATCCAATCAATTATGATCGACCACATTGTCCAAGTAAGTGAGATTATGGGTTAGGTTTTGCCATTAACCATCTTGCCTTGGACACCAACCGAGTTGGCCAAGTAAGAGGTAGCCCCAAAGAACCAAGATCAAACTGACAAACTTACCTTGGATACCAATTGGTTCATTAGACTTGATTAGACTAGCCTAAAGACTCAGGCTATCCATTGAGCTACAAATTAGATCCATTTAGATTTATGGACTAATCAATCTAACTATTAGAGAGATCTATAAAGAAGAAATCTTGACTCAACATTTGATTAGATTAGTTCTCTACATAGTCTAATGCATCTAAACTTAGGTCTAACCCAATTAAGGACCTAATAGAAGCTAACCCATGACCTTTAAGGCTTATTGAAATGACTTAAAAATTTTGAATTATATTCCTAGAGTTCTTTGTCAATTAAGGTAACTTAATTCTCAATTAAGTTCAATAGCCTTTATAAATTAAAATAATTTTAATTTATAATGTAAAACAATTTTACAATGAATCAAAATTTGAATTCACTATTTTTCTACATTCTCAGGTCAAGTGTCAACACTATGCACTCATGAGTCGACTCAAGTGTCGACACTTCGCACTCATGAGTCGACTCAAGTATCGACTCAAGGCTTGGGACAAAGGGTTAACAGAAAGTCATATTTTTTGTATGCATGCATAAGTCAACTCAAGTATCGATACTTGGATCGACTCAAGGCCTGTCACAAGATAGAAATAGTGATTTCAAATCCAAGATTTTTTTTTATTAAACTTTTAATCAAAATTGATCAAAACAAAACTCTTAGATCTCATCTAAATTTGTTTTATGATCAAAACATTAGATTAAAATATTTTTAATCTACATTTTCTTTTTCTTTTTTTTTTTATGAGACAATCACAAGCAGCACCCCTACACACCATAGGAGAATCCATTGAATGGAAAGAGAGGGTCTTGCAGCCCTACTTCTCTCCTATGACCGGATGGTTATGGTGAAGCACTCAATCCAAGTACTTTGAAAGAAAACTATGATGTTAAAGCATGCTAGCATAATTATACTACGAAGAACCTGGCTCTGATACCATTGAATGGAAAGCAAAATGAGCATCCATGACAGAAAAAAAGTATTTTAAAATAATTTTAAAATAGCACAATAGAAGTCTTGGTAGATTGATCAAAACGATCTACCAATCTGCCTACAACAGGAACAAGTAGATAATGTAGCATGCAAAAGACTTCATAAGTAGGAAAAAAACCAAAAGGCATAAGGATATCTTACTGTTATACCTTAAGGAGGAGGTTGTGAAAAGCTCTCAAGCCACAAACGTGTCTGGCCTCTACGGGTAGTTCACACTAGGGCTCGATTCTGATCAACTCCCTCTGAGTGCTAGCTCTTTGGGATCCTTAAGACTGATCAACTTCTTCTTGGAAGACAAGGAGGAGAGGTGGAACCCTTCCTTACTAGCTCTCTTCCCAAAACCTAGCTTAAGTGCTAGGAAGTCACACACCCAAAATCCTAGTCCTCCCAAGCCCCTTTTTTTTTCTCTCTCAGAATTTCAGTAATCTCATTCAACAAGAAAACCCTTTTTTTCTCTTTTTTTTCACCCACCAGCAGCCCCTAAAATAATCCTTATTTATAGAGGCAGCCATGAGAAGGAGAAAGAGGAAGGAGGAGTGATTGGGGGAGAAGGTAAAGGGCCATACTAAATTGGCTCTAAGCTCATAAGGTAAGAATGACCATCATTCCATGAAAGCATGGAGCCAAAACCAGCCAAAATTCAAAATTTGAATTGAGGTCAAAACCTTCCAAAGAATGACCATCATTTCATGAAGATTTGGAGCTAAAACCAACCAGAATTCGAAATTCGAATTGAGATTAAAACTTTCCAAAAATTCTTTCCAGAATTTCTGCTCATCATAGCCAAGTGTCGACACTTTCTAGTGTTGACCTTACACTTTCTAGTATCGACACTTGCAAGGAAGTGTCGACACTTGCAAGGAAGTGTCGACACTTGCAAGGAAGTGTCGACACTTGCAAGTGTCGACACATGGAAGTATCGACATTTGGAACATGGTCAATCATATTGATCTCCAGTGATGGCAAACGATTCTCAATCATCGTTCAGCCTTTGGATCAGATAGAAATCCCTATGGTATGTGACCCCATAGGTTTGAACACTAAGTCAGTGCACTGGAACACTTTCAGTACCAGTCAAAGTGATCATCTAGCAATGATACCCGATATCCGGATAGATCGAAGATTACAAAGCAACTTTCTAGAACCTCTGGCATATGGTTACCGCATAATTCATCCCTTTGACCTTATAATGCTCAGGATGTCCTAGGGTTTGACTGCCAACCCCAACCTGGTACATCTAGATCGTGTCTCAACCTTACAAGTTCTGTAACTCCTTACAAGAACTACCCTAGCCAAGGTCTTGCTAAATGTGACATAGCGATTCATTCACTCTAAACCATTTGGAGGGGTTAATCTTATCTTGATCCACCACCACTCTACAAGTACTTGACTATATCCAAAAGCCTTTCATCACTGGATTAGAAATTCGGGTAGTCCGGTACCAAAATACAGTGAGTTGCTTGCAAGCTACCATGGTGACCTCAGGTCTGAGGGACACATATACCCATATCCCTTCGCGAGCAATCCTTTGGCAAAAGGGAGCTCCGTTGTTGGTCACATTCAGTGAGATGTCATATATTTTACCTGTATATCACATCAGTATCTCTACACTCCTTGGTTAAGAGGATAATCAATAAATGTGATATACAACAACCTACACTTGATACATCACCATCCTATAATAATGTATCTTTTAGTTATGAACTAGTTTAAGAACTACTTGATATATCCTCTCTATATCAAATATAATATAGTTCTAAGGATTCCATCACACAAGAGTTCTTTTCAGGAAAATGCATATATGATGAACAGCCAAAAGAATAACTTTTATTTATTAAAAATTTTATATACAATTACAAAATAGTACAACCATCTACAGTCTAGACAATTGACTTTGGGATATAATTTTCAACATAATGGCCCCTCCCGGAAGGATCGCAAGCTAGTACAGGGATCGATGGCATGGGCCACCAGCATCCATGGCAGCTATTGAGTTGCTAGGGATCGATGTTGTTGATGGAGCTGGCGCACTGCCGTGGCCAGGGCATGGACCTACTAGGTGAGTGCAGTGATCAGGAGATCCACCGGAGGTGGTGGTGGTGGAGCGGGGAGCTTCCCCTTAGGGCTCTGTGGGTCACCATGATGTGGAGGGGCCCCTGCATGGCTGGTAGAAGCCTCCCGTGCATGCGTTGTCACCATGAGGCCGTGGACGTCCATGGGTGTCCTTCTTGTGGTGGGGAGACTTGCTATTTAAACTTCCATAGTCAATGGGGTTTCTCCTGTTGGCCTGCTGCCCCCTACTGGCATGCTAATCTGTTGCCGCCTGGATCACCATGGCCCATAGATCTGACATGTCGTGGATGCATCGGGCTCCCTCTAGGTACTTGGTCCTCTTTTTCGGTCAGCTCCAAAGTCTGCGTGACCTATGAAAATAGGAGATCCGGGCCAGGAATTTCGGTGGGGACACTCCAACGATCAAGTCAGTTGGAACGATCAAGGAAAACAGAACCTTTGTGACAGAGAGCTTGAGATCTCTCCATGTAGATGATGAAAGATGGAATTTAGGAAAATAAAGTATAGATTAGAGAGCTGAGAGGTTCTCTTGGCTGGTTCCTTATCCGTTTGCTCTATGTGTCTTACCAGTTGCCTCTCTCTTCTCTCGGGGGATCCCTTCCTCTATTTTATATGAGTGGGATGGCCCAGACCAAGTCTGGGGCTTTTCTGAGATGTCACTTTCCTGGCATCCCTTCTAGGAGGGGTTTTCCTTTGTGTGCAGCCTCCTCCCTGATGGACTGGTCCTTGGAAGGAAATCTTCTATTAGGGGTGTTCGCCAGCATAGTACAAATCTTGTCCCTCTGGTGGTGTAGTTTTTCGTGGGAGGTGCGGGCACCCTGTCGCTGAGCCCTGAGCCACGATGGTACATTTCTATTCCAGGAGGGACCGTCGAAGTGTTGCAGAGCCTGGGGCCTTAATGGAATGCTCCACTTAGAGGAGGTACAGGTTCTGTGTCGCGAGGGCTAAAGCCTCTCGGTTGCACGGCCATTGATATGGCGACGTGCTACGGGGCCTGGAGCTTGGTGGAGCATGCACTGCATAGAGTGTGCGGATGACGCGTCCAAAGCTTGAATTTTTGATAGGGCATGCGCTACCTCTTGGAGGTTGTAGGTATCTAGGAGCTTCCATGCCACAATTTGAACTTCTATTGACCCTCTCCTTTTAGCTACTGGCAAGAACTTCGATATTGGCAAGAGAGGGGGGAGCTCTATCTCGGGAGCTCGACCTCAGAAGGCGGGAGCACGACCTCGATTGGGAGCTCGACCCCGGATGAGAGCTAACCTCGATCGGGGGCTCAACCTCAGCAGGAGGGGGAGCTCTATCTCGGGAGTTCGACCCTGAAAGATGGGAGCACGACCTCAATCGGGAGCTCGACCTCAGATGGGAGCTAACCTCGGTCGGGGGCTCGACCTCGGCAGGAGGGGGAGCTCTATCTCGGGAGTTCGACCCTGGAAGGCGAGAGCATGACCTCGACCAGGAGCTCAATCCCAGATGGGAGCTGATCTCGACCGGGGACTTGACCTCAGCATGAGGGGGAGCTCTATCTCGGGAGATCGATCCTGAAAGGCGGGAGCACGACCTCGGCTAGGTACTTGACCTCGGATAGAAGTATACCTTGACCGGGGGCTCGACCTCAACAAGAGGGGGAGCTCTATCTCGAAAGCTCGACCCTAGAAGGTGGGAGCACAACCTCGGCCAGGAACTCGACCCTGGATTAGAGTTGACCTCGATAGGGGGCTCGACCTCAGCAGGAGGGGGAGCTCTATCTCGGGAGCTCGACCCCGAAAGGCAGGAGCATAGCTCAAGCACCAGGGCAGCTCGACTTCGGATCTACATTTGGTCACCGTGTCCAGGTGGCACTCTCCACCAGCATGACTGCCAGCTGGTGCCGTCATGGGTTTCACGTCAGCGGTAATGCCACATCAATCACAAAGGCCATTAATAAAAATAAATCCTAAAATTCTCTAATCATAATTTTTCAATAAAAGGTTTGTCCTCTTTTTTTCTCCATCGAACTATCAATATGATTAAAATCACCCATAATCAAAGTAGATAACCCTTGGAGCATTAAAGTGAAAGCTTCATTCCAAAGACTTCATCTCTATCGACAGTCCAAATCAGCTGACATAGCTAATAGCACCCATGATAGTTTTCCTAGATCTGATATCACAAAAATAATCTACTACGAGCAATTATTAAAAACAATAATCTTGATATTTCCTTGCTGCCAAATAGCTATAATACCACCCTTCAAATCTTGGGATTCAATAGCAAAAAATCCCCAATATTTGGAAATACGACGTCTAGGCAACTCTAAGCTATGACTAGACAATCTTGATTCAAAAAAAATATAGATAAGAGGGTTATATAAGTGAATCAACCTCCTGACTTCTAGTATAAAAGAGGGTTTACCTGCCTCTCTATAATTTCACAAAAGAATCTTTATGTGGAATTATTACTTGGGGAAGGTCTTGCTTTAAGTAAATTATCTTCTAGAGCTACGAACCCATCCTTATTATGGTGCATTTCTACGAGTGATTGTATCAATTATTTAGGCAAAACAACAACCATTTCATGTTCTTGAATAGGAGATGTCAACTTCTCTAAATCATATACTACTATTTGGTGCCCGGTACCAACTATATCATTGCTAGAGACAAGTTTCTTATTCTTAGAAGAGAAAACAAAAGGATTAGAAGTAGAGGCCTTTAAAGAGTTACCACACATATTCCAAATGGGATCATTACACGTAACTTTGATAGATTTTTTCATGCGAGCATGTCTACCAGCATTATGGATGCTTATAGGACCCTACAATTGAGGCATGTTCAATTTTGGACTATGAATTGGAGACCTCGCTCTTTTTATTGAAGTTGGGCTAGGAGTTTTGAAGGCACCTATAACAATACCAATAGAAAGGGTAGACTATTCAAATAGGGCAAAGTTGTAAATGGGCCAAATTGACCAACTAGGTTTGGCTCAGTTGCTGCTCAAGAGCTGCCAAAGTCCCAAATGGGTTGCTCCTAGAGATTAAATAATCTGCCACTAGGTCATCTTGGGGAGGGGATTTCTATCTAGCCAATTTATTTGGTTTTTGCCAACTTACCAATCAACTTGGTTAGCCATTTGCTACTCATCCCAAGTTGGATCAACCCCCTAGGTCAACTTGGTCATCTCCTTCCTCCCAATGCTGTCGTTTATAGGATTTTGATTTTTTGTTGCAATAATCCAAGGGCCAAACTTAGGTGCAAGGGGTTGCTATTTTGGCATTATTTTCTCCAAATCAGTAAAATTTTCTGGCTGCACTCAGGCTTCACCGGCACCTGAAGAATTTTTCTAATCATAGTGACAACCTGTTTCACGATGTTCGATTCTCGTATAGTTATAGAATACATCAAAGATATTTTTATCATAAATTACTATCAAAAATCAAAATGCTTTCTCTTGATCTTCCTCCCCGGCTTCAAAGCTTTAGACATATCAATTTTAACACCAACCCTAGCATGTCCAAGTCTTTAATGCTATTTGGTAAAGTCATCCACAAATATAGGTACACTTGCAAAAGAGACAATAATCAGAATGGTTTTTCTATCCCAAAATTCAAATGATAACCATGACAATAATATCTAAATCAAGGCTGTGGTGATGGTAACATTGTCTAGAATAAACTTAGGAATTCTCTGTTTAATTACCAAGATCTAACGGGAGATTACCCATGGCCCTTTCTATAGCACAATGTTCCGATCCTCCTATTTGAAGCAAAAAAGAAAACAACCTTGAGCCATAAAAAATACCTCAATATCCAAACAATCTTTTCCCTATTTTTGAACTCTTTAATAATGAAGTCTAAAGAAAGCTGCACCCCAAACTTTTAGCAATGATAGCCCTGTCTTCCTACAGTCTTTTGGCTATCTCCATCTCCTCTTTTGGCGAAACCAAGACATTCAAGATTTGTCCCTCCAAAGCAGCAATCTCCTCTATAACTCGCTGCATTTGTCACAAGGGCTGCCACTGCCCCCGAATGGCAACTTTCCATGATGTAGTCCCCCTTCACCTGAGGCGGAAGGGCTCCTGATTGTTTTAGACGCTTCGACATGATCCCAGAGGTCAATCAAGCTATTCGGAGAAATGCAGGAACGAGCTCGACAATTAAAGCACGGGATCCCAATCACACCACCTCGCCCGTGAAGGACCCACCGGTTCGTCGAACAGAGGCGGATCCCTTCCTTTGTTCACCGGCACCAACAGCAGAGGAAGAAGAAGACTCTAGAGAAGAACAAATGTGTACCTGATCAATTCAGTACGCCCACCCTCCCTCCTTTAGAGTGAAGAATAACGATTGCCGACCTGAGGAACGACGTTCGGCGTAGAACCTCGTCGGAGGTGGCGGAAACCAAACCTCGTACAATATCTGTACGGAGGTGAAACAAAGCCCCAATCAACTAACCACCATCGGCCGATGAGAGGTGCGTCTGCACGTGAGACAAGCGACCGATAGCTCGAGGACGAGTGGACAACGTTCGGCAAGGCGAAATGGCAGCGGAACCCTATCTCTGTGCTCTCTCAAGTGAGTCCCACTTTCTTTTTAGAGTCTTCTGATGGCTCTTTGGCTCGGTTGCGAGATAGCTTTCCCTCAATCCTGTGAGACCAGCGACCAACCAGCTTTGTGGATATCGTCGCTAAAACGTCCATCAGAAGTAATCAAGTAAATAGAAGGGAAAGAGGAGGAAATTTTCTATGGGAGGGGAACCAAGCATTGCATGAGCGGTCATTGTTTGGTTAGGTGGACGCAGACTGGGAATCATCAATTTAAGTGTCTTAAACAGCTGTTCACTTGTAAGTGATGGTGGAGTCTGTTTAGAGAGTAGGAAAGGCCATGGAACATTCTCATTCAAAACCTGCATCTCAAGAATCGACCTCCAAGACAGCAACCAGAAAATGAAATCAGAAGAGCATCGATGGTTTGGAGAAGCATTTTGAAGGTAAAAAAATTGGTTCTTCCCAAGCATAAGATTAAAGGTCAAAAGTGGATGGCAAACTGCCTTTTGGCATAATTCATGGTTAACAAAGAACCGCTGAAACAACTCTTCCCAACGTTGTTTCTCATCTCTAAAAGACAACATGCATCGGTGGCAGAAACTCCTAGATAGTCGGAGACGGACCATACCAATTTTTTTTAAAAAATAAAAAAATAAAAAATATTAATAAATAATTAAAATTAATTTAAATATTTTTTTATAAATATTATTTAAATTATATTTATCTTATTTTATAAGATTAAATTTGTTGCATCCAAATAAATTACAACAAGCTTGAATTAAAAGAAAAGTGGATCGAGCTGATTTGATCTAGCTCCCCATCATCTTCTTGGAGGATCTGAGTATTGAGACAGCTCTCAAGCTCGTTAATGGAGTCTAATCGGGAACAGATAAGATCTGAAGAAAGACCAGGCGAGAAAGGTTCCAGAAAAAGAATCCCCGTCTCCATTGCATTCGGGGGTATTTATAGGCGATGAATCTTAACAACTTATAGCTAGCGTCCAACTGTTAAACAGTTAATTTAGGATATGAGCACGTGCAATAAAATACTATTCATAGTTGATCAGATTATTCCCAAATGTTGAATGGTCCATGCATTGTATGGGCATCAATCAGCCTTAAGTCTTTAGGACGTTGATCGGCTTCACCTCTAGAGCATTGATCGTATTTATTCCTATTGGGCATTGATCGGCTTCACCTCTGGAGCATCGATCGTATTTGTGCCTCTGGAGCATCGATCGTATTTGTGCCTATTGGGCATTGATCATATTTGTGCCTATTGGGCATTGATCGGCTTCATCTCTGGAGCATCGATCGTATTTGTGCCTATTGGGCATTGATCATATTTGTGCCTATTGGGCATTGATCGGCATCGCCTCTAGAGCATCGATCGTATTTGTGCCTATTGGGCATTGATCATAGTTGTGCCTATTGGGCATTGATCGTTCAGATTCAAATCTCCACCTGATCAATATAAACAGACCAAGCCTGTCGTATCCCAACACTAGTCCCCTCAGTTTCTGAATTCATTAATTGAGAATCAGAAACTGTCAGAAGTTTCCATTCCTGGGCAGCACGCTTTGATAACATGTCAAACTCTGATTGGAGAGGCGGTTATAAAAACTAACAGCCGTATCGTGTCTCATCATTATAATTTTTTGAAACCCGAAAGGCCAAAATATCATCGTCAAGAATAAATGCATCCATCCCATCAACGTAATGTCACCGCCGGATTGCAAAGAGTCATTTCGATCCTTCAAGAGACTTTATCTTTTTACCAGATATTTGTGGACAGGTGGCCAGATCTAGATCAACCTCGTTATTCAAGAGAAATCTTGAACCGTTGGAAGGTACTATATAAGCACCAACTTTCCCAAGAAAATAAGTTTTCCATCATTTCAACATGTTCGCCTTAGGAGCAAAAGAAACCTTTCAGGTCGGCCTCTATTCTTCTTATACCTTTTTTTTTTAAGTTAATCTTCCTTTACTTCTTTCTTCCATTATGACTAGAATATTAGAGATCAGTCGTACTGAAAATCCTGAGAAATCCACCTCTCAACAACAGAAAAAACAAGCCAAATCAATGAAGATAGGTGATGTTAGGTCTTCCTTAACTGAACACCGAATCTTAGCATTGAAACAATACTATAATATTTTGGATGAATATGTTGTAGTTCTTCCAAATTCTGATGACCAAATAGATCGGCCTCCACTTGGTAGCCTAACAATATATGAAGAATACTTAAGGGCTGGTCTTAGATTTTTGATTCATCCCTTTTTCCTTACGATCTTTAGATTGTATAGAGTATTACCATCTCAACTGACCCCCGACAGTATCCGGATAATCTGTGCATTCTTGATTCTCTATAAAGACGCAAATATAGTTCCCAAAACTTCTCTCTTCATAACTTTATTCGTACTGAAACAAGATTTTCACGGCCATGGGTGGTGGGTAATCAACCCTCGCCATGGTCGAAAATTTATTTCGGGGCTTCCATCGGCCATTCACGGTTGGAAACCTGGCTTCTTCTATATTGTCTCCAAAATTTCTTAGGACTTTACTGCTAGTCATAGGGAACCCCGACTAACTCCCAATGATGGCAAGAAAATTCTGATAGCTGACAAAGAAGACTATAAAAAGCTCACGGAGATGGAAATTCCCTCGATAAAAGAACTTGACGAAAGAGGGCTTTTCTTGACAGAAATCAGCCCCAAACCTTATTTAGGTATCTTTATCGTCAACACTATTTCTTCATTTTTCTTTTTGATAATCAGTCTCAATATTTGACTTCTTAATTATTGCAGATACATCAATCATGGCAGACGTTCAGAAACTTAGAAAACTTTCAAAGAAGAGAAAAGCAGAAACCATCTCTTCCAATCAAAAAGAAGAAGGAAGAATCGAAAGACCAAAGAAAATAAGACTAACAACTCCAACGGCTTCAACAGTTTCAACAGATCCAAGTTCCCCGATACTAATAGCAAGTGTATCAGAGGACAATGAAGTACCGTTATCAACATCCCTTCAACCTCCAGTGCAAGGAAGACAACCAATAGAAACTTCAGGAGCCGGTCCATCGTCCTTTTCTACTGATCAGACCAATAAGGGAAAAGCTCCGATGATGGAGGGAGAAGAAGAAGAAAGAATACTGGCTGCAAATATCACAGCCGACTTTCCAGTATATGCTGATGACTTGAGTCTGAATGACCCAATGTTCACTCGTCGTCTTCTGAAGTCCACCATTATTCCAAGAGACTAGGAAATTACTAAGTCCCAACAAATTGATGATACTGTTCTGTTACTTCACCCAACATTACTAAAGGTACTCTCTCTTTTTTATCATTTTTTCTTTATTAATCTGACTAATTTGAAATGTAAATGAATAGCTCATCCATGGAATCAATATCATGGATGAAAGCCTAAAAAATTTTAACCAATTCTGTAAAGCTATGTGCAACGAGGTGAACGTTGCAAGGGCAGAGAAAGAGATTGCTAAGGAACTGAAAAATACCATGAAAAAGAAACTAGAAGAATCAGCAACCAGAACATTAGCTCTAGAATCTGAGCTGAACGAAGAAAGGTCAAAAATAGATGTCATGGAGTCGAAATTAAAAAAGAAAAACAAGAAAATCCGATCAATATCTTCCAAGCTGGAGAAAGCTGAGGAAAAAAATCTTAACAGTAGAAAAGAAGGTTTTAGCGGCCGAAGAAAGAGCTTTAACGGCTACAAAGAAGATCGAACAAGCCATTGAAGAAGCTATTAATGAAGCCATAAAGAAGTACATTCAATCAAAAGCTTTTGATGATAAACTCCATGAAGCGAGAGTTGAAAGTTACAATCTTGGTCTCACCGATTGTTTGAATAAGGTAAAGAAGTTTTATCCTGACCTAGATACTTCAAAAATAAAGGAGGACTCCGATGAAGAGGAGTCCGATGAAAAAGATTCTAGCAAAGAAGATCAGGTCAAAGAACCAATCATAAACCGAAATGAAGAACCAATCAGCAACCAAATCGAAGAATTGGTACCAGGCTTTCAAATTCCAGAAGAAACACCAATAGTTCTTACTTTAAACTGGGTTGAATAGAAGAAAGTGTAATGGAAAAGGATGTAAATGATCAATGATGTATGCACTTATTTTGTTTTTTAACATGAAATGAAGAATCTTTCTTTTTGATAACGTTTATCGGATAGCAAGAGCTCCGACTTTTATAAATGAGAAAATTTTCTAAGTATAAAATCACTGAATCAAATAAGAAAGTATTCAAGAAGAATCGATTAAATCATGAAATTATCCGAATCGAAATATAAACACTAAGTATTATTTGAAAAAATTAAATCACTTCCGGATAAACACATTGAACAAGAACCTCTTATGGGATGATTTGATCAGAAAACATGATTTCTAACTTTTCCTAAGGAAGAAGTTAGCATTTACTGAATCATTTAGAAAAATAATCTCTAAAGCAACCAAACCTTTAACTCAATCAGAGATGATATAATACTTCGGTTTGATTTACCGAACACCTTTTCCCTTTCTCCGTATATTTTAAGAAGAATCTTTTGTGAAAGACTTTTTTGAACGGAAATTATCACACCAACTTTGCCAAATGTCATCTTCCTATTAAAGGAAAAGTTGCTCAGCAAGCCGTATAATCGCATTTGTCCGTATTGATAAGCTGTATAAGATTTGAATTCAAATTTAAACTAAAGACCACTAAATATATATTTTTATAACTGGCTTTCCGAGAATCAAAAGCGGTGCATGGGCTCCCACCAAATCAGGATCTTAAACGTGTCAAAATCTCAAGACATCTCGAAATTTGGACCATAAATCATGGCCATGAATACTCTCTATATAAAGAGGTCCCAGGCTGAGGTCTTTAAACCAACTTTTGTCTCAAGTATCTCGAGTTTCTTTTCTTTTTCAAAATCTTTTGTTTCCAGGAATACTTCCAAGGAGAAGTCTTCAGCATATTTGAGAAATGGAGTCTAGCGATAAGAAGCTTCATCAGACATCCAAGAAAAAAGTCAGACCAATACGATTTAGAGAAGAAAGATCATGTATAAGAAGAAGGCGCTTGTCGAAAGTACTCCCAATAAACCAGAGTCCCCTGAATATGTTGTATCTTCATCCGAAGAAAAGGAACAAAAGCCTTCTGTCTCTCTCTCAAAGGAGCCAGAATGTGACGTAGCTGCCAAATGTATTTCTGATAAAGGGAAGGCTCCTGTTGAGGAACCATCTTGTCCGAACAACGTTAAAGCTACTCAAATGCTTATAGCTGATGCGAGTATCAATAATCCCAAGCTAGCGAAAACCATACTGCAATCAACCATCCTTTGGAAAGACTGGGAAACAACAACTAAACAAGGAGTGAAGGAAACTTTATCTTCCATCTACATGGGAATCATGAAGGTTGGTGATATTTCTTCTCTTATCAAAATAATCTATTCATATTTTAATGATATTCCAAACCTTTCGTCCAGTTTGTCAATGAAATATCCATGATTGAAGAAAGTTGGGATCAAACAACCAACTTTTAGGAAGATCTTCAAGAGCAATTAGCAGCAGCCAAGGAGAAAAAGGCCAAGGCTGACACTGATCGGAGAGCATTAGAATCAAAAGTTGTTAAATCAACTACAATGATCCTGTCTTTGCAGAGTCAATTGAGACAAGTTGAAAGGCAAGCCACGCAGCTTGTGGATGATGCAGCTAAAAGAAGAAAAATACTTCGGCAGGTAGATGAAGCCATAGAAGAGAAAACCCGGTCATACGAAGAAGTATTGATTCAGAAGTCCACAATGGAAGAAAAGATAATGCTCCTTGAAAAGAAGTTGGAACAAATTGAACAAGAAAAAACCTCACTGATTCAATGGAGGCTACTTATGATTGAAGATTTCAAAAAATCTGAAGCCTTTTACCACGGGATGGAACAAGTAGGAGCCAAAGGCTATGAATTTAGTTTCGAAGACTGTATCAAGAAGGTTAAGGGATTATACCCGGACCTTGATCTTTACTCCATTTCAATAGACTATTATGTAGAAAAAGAAAAAGAAAAGCCAACTGATAACCCAGTAATTTTAACTATTGGAGAAACCTCTGTACAAGATAAAGCTTCAAGTGATCACATCAGCCAGAAAAAAGGTTGAATATTATTTGTTGCTATTCCTTCCTTTCCTATCCAATAGTCAGAATGTCAATGAAGTTTTCAATTTCTCTTCAATGTACCAAATCATGCTTTCAAAAATTTTTTTTTTACTCTTGAGATAAGATCATCAACAGAATAATACATTATCCATTATCACTGGGCTCACAGTTAATATACTAACTCAACCTTCCAATTAATTGGTCATCAATGTATCGATAAATTACTGAATCAGACCAAACTGATTTGTAGAGATGTAATTAGCTTATCACGCTAACTTTTCAATTGATCAGCAAGTCATTCTGATCATTAAATACCGATGAGTTAATGAATCAGACCAACTCGATTTGTGGGATTGCGATCAGCTTATCAGGCCAACCTTTTGATCAATTATTCTGATCATTAAATATCGATGAGTTAGTGAATCAGACCAACTCGATTTGTCGGATTGCAGTCAGCTTATCAGGCCAACCTTTTGATCAATTATTTTGATCATTAAATATCGATGAGTTAGTGAATTAAACCAACTCGATTTATCGGATTGCGGTCAGCTTATCAGGCTAACCTTTTGATTAGTTATTCTGATCATTAAATATCGATGAGTTAGTGAATCAGACCAACTTGATTTATCGAATTGCGGTCAACTTATCAGACCAACCTTTTTCTTCTCTATTTTCTAGAGAACAATTTATTTTCATATATATATATATATATGTATATATGTATATATATATATATATATATATATGAAAGGAAAAAGATAAAGAAAACCTCTTTATTGATGGTACTTACCAAGATTTTCGACATTCCATAGTCTAGCCAACGGATAACCATCTAAACTTTCAAGTTGATAAGTTCCTGATTGTACAACCTCAATGATACAATAGGGACCTTCCCAATTTGGGACAAGTTTGCCCTGCTCTGTTGGTCGAGATATAGTTGTTCAGCACAGAACAAGGTCTCCAACCTGAAAGACTCGAGCCTTGACTCTTGAATTATAATATCACGCTACTCTTTGTTGATATGCTGCCATCTTCATTTGTGTCTATAATATGGAGTTTTCAAGTAGATCTAAATCAATCCTTCTTCGATCAGCATTATCAGCCTCTTCGAAACAATCAGTTCTTCTTGAATGAAGAACAATCTTTATATGCAACATAGCTTCACTCCCATAAGAAAGATTGAACGGGGACTCTCCCATTGTAGATCGAGGAGTTGTTCGATAGGCCCATAAAATGGAGTTGAGTTCATCGGCCCAAGCTCCTTTGGCTTCATTTAATCGGGTTTTCAATCCATGAAGGATCATCCAATTAGTTACTTCAGCTTCCCCAATTGCCTGAGGATGTCCGACAGATGTCAATTTATGAAGAATACCATATTGAGTACAAAAATCCTTGAACCTCTGATTATCAAACTGCCTTCCATTATCTGTAATGATAGCATGGGGAATTCTGAACCTATATATGATAAAATTTCTGACAAATATTTTAACTTTTGCTTCAGTGATCAAAGCTAGAGGTTCAGCTTCAACCCATTTTGTAAAATAATCAATGGCAACAATTAGAAACTTTCGTTGTCCAGAAGCTAGAGGAAACGGACCAGGTATATCCATTCCCCATTGAGCAAATGGCCAAGGAGCCGTTAACTATGTGAGCTGACTGGTAGGACGTCTTTAAATATTTGCATACCTTTGACAAGAATCATATTTTTTTATAAAATCTAAAGCATCCTTTTGTATAGTCGGCCAATATTATCCCTGCCTTATAATTTTATAAGCTAAAGACCTTCTTCCTAAATGATCACCACATATTCTTTCATGCACTTCTCTAATAGCATAATCTACATCTGATGGAGATAAACACTTCAACATCGACTGGGAAAATGATTTTTTATATAACAAACCATCTAGGATAACATACTGAGAAGCAGTCTTTCGAAGTTATTTAGCCTCCACTTTATTTTCAGGCAATACTCCATTAGTCAGATATTTAATTATTGGACTCATCCAATCTATTTCAGGTTCTATTTGAAGAACCTTTTCTTTCTTAGTTGTTGAAATACTTAGGATCTTTAAATGTTCCATAAAAGTACGATCCATTCGGTCAGGTGCAGAAGTAGCCAATCTGGATAATGAATCGACTCAAGAATTTTCAATCCTAGGGATGTGGCTGATGTCCCATGAATCAAATGAAGCTCCAAGCTCTCAAACCTTCTTCAAATACAAAGCTAAAGTGGTATCGTGGACTTCAAAATCTCCTTTTACTTGGTTGATGACCAATTGTGAATCAGATAATACTTTCAACCTTCGAACATTCACCTCTTTTGCAATTCTTAATCCAACAAGCAGGGCTTCATATTCAGCCTGATTATTAGAGACTTTGAAAGAGAATTGGAGTGCATATTCTATGATATCTCCATTCAGGCTAAATAAGATCAACCCTACCCCACAACCAGAAGAATTTGAAGCTCCATCCACATGTAATATCCAAGGTGTATCGGACATCCCTATTTCATCAGATGGTTGAGCTTCCTTCTCATTGTGACCCCAAATACATTTGGCTATAAAATCAGCCAGTACTTGAGCTTTTATTGTAGATTAGGTTGATAAGTGATGTCATATTCACTCAATTTGGCTGCCCATTTTGCCATCCGGCCAGAAGTATCAGGATATTACAAAACAGTCCTCAGAGGTTGATTGATCAGTATAATAATATGATGGGACTGAAAATATGGTCTGAGGCATTTGGTAGATATTACTAAAGTATAAACAATCTTCTATAATTTTGGATACCTTGTCTCCGCATCATGAAGAACTTTACTAATATAATAAATGGGCTTATGCAATCCATCAGAGTCCTTTCTAACCAACACGGAACTAATTGCTCCATTAGATCAGCCAGATAAAGATTCAAATCTTCTCCTTCTTGGAGTTTAGACAAGATAATCGGATTTATCAAGTACTTCTTGAGTTCTTCAAATGCTAACTGGCAGTCATCCGACCAATTGAACTCCTTGGTTTGTCATAAAGCTTTGAAGAAAGGTAAACATCTCTCAGCTAAATGAGAGATGAATCGGCTCAATGAAGAGATTTGTCCAGTCAACTATTGTATTTTATTTTTATTAGCTGGATGTCTCATATCTAAGATGGCTCGGATCTTTTCTGGGTTGGCTTCAATCCCCCGCTTTGTAACCATAAAGCCTAGAAATTTCCTAGAAGTTACACCAAAAATACATTTGGTCAGATTTAACTTTATTCGATTTCGCCGTAGAATATCAAAGGTTATTTGCAAATCTTTAATATGATCATTAGAATGATTACTCTTAATGATCATATTATTTACATATACTTCCATAGTCTTTCCGATTTGATCTTCAAAGATCTTGTTTACTAACCTTTGATAAGTTGCTCTGGCATTTTTAAGACCAAACGGCATCACTTTATAACAATATATCCCTCGATCTGTGATGAAAGATGTCTTTTCTTCATCTTCTAGACTCATTCGTATCTGATTATATCCAGAGAAGGCATCCATAAAATTTAAAAATTTATGTCCAGCCGTTGCATCAACTAATTGATCAATTTTAGGTAAAGAAAAACTGTCTTTAAGGCACGCCTTGTTAAGATCAGTATAATCTATGCATATTCTCCATTTTCCATTTGCCTTCCTTACCATTACTATATTGGCAAGCCAATCAGGATAGTGAACTTCTCTGATAAATCCAACATCAAGCAATTTGGTTACTTCTTCATTGATAACTTTTTTATCTTTCTGGAGCAAAATTTTGCTTCTTTTGTCGAATAGGTCGACTAAGCGGATCAACCTTGAGCTCATGCATAATTACTTCAGTAGGAATACCCAACATATCGGCAGTCGTCCATGCAAATATATCAGCATTCTTTTATAGAAAATCAACCAACTTCTTCTTTTGGTCTTCGGTAAGTAAACTTCCGATTTGAACAGTTTTAGTAGGATCATCCTTTATCAAGGAAATATGAATAGTTCTTTCTACTGATATGTTGAGTCCTTCAATCGGATTACGTGGATCCATTTGTTCAGAAGTGGATATGTTGATTAATTGTTGATTCTGAATTGTCAAACATTGACGAGCCATCTATTGGTTTTCCCTTAGTTCTCTGATTTCATTTTAGGTTAAAACTTCATCAAAAGATGATATGTTGATACAATGGCTTGGAACTTATTTAGGGCAGGCCTTCCTAAAATGGCATTATAAACAGAAAGAATCCAAACAACCATAAAAGTAAGAGAAAAAGTCCTTTGCTTCGGTGCAGTCCTGAGAGTCACAGGGAGTGTGATTTCTCCTTCTACTCCTACAAAATTTCTCCCAAATATAGTCAATGGCACATGAATTCTTCGTAACTTATTAGTTGGTAAATTCATCTTAACAAATGCATCATAAAGCAAGACCTCAGCAGAACTTCCATTATCGATCAAAATTCTATGTATATCATAGTTTGCAATAATTGCGGAAATCACTACAGGATCATTATGAGGCATCTGAATGCCTTGTAAGTCATCATCAGAAAAGAAAATACTTTCTCGAAGCCTTTTAGGACTCCGATCATCTTCACAACAGGCATGACAAATCATTCTGACTGATTCCATCAGTCGGTTGCTGATTCGGGAGCTCCGTCCCATCAATGATCATTCTTGGAACTGCTGGCCTTGGCACTATCGCCTCAATTGGTCGATTTTGATTCTGATTTCAAACATATCTGCCTAGATAACCATGCTTGATTAAGTCTTCAATCTCATCTCATAGTTGGATACATTCTTCTGTTGTATGCCCAAGATCACGATGATATCGACAGTTTTTAGCCTTATTTCACACAGTTGGCGGGGCTTTCATTCGTCTTGGCCTTTGAAGGAAATTTTCTTTCTCAATTTTCATCAAGATCTTCTCTCTCAGAAGAATCAAGGGGGTATAAGTGTCAAACTGATTGACATAGTTCCTGCCGACCAAATTCCTCGGTCTTTGACCTTGCCGTTGAATTGATCGGACTCCATGTAGTCGGAATTCATCTCCCTTGGCATTCTTCTTACTTGGCACCAATTTTTTCTCTATTTGTTGCTGGCTTAAAGCCTGTTCTTCGGCTTAGGCGTACTTTTGAGCATGGGCCAGTAACTCGGAGTAATTGGTTGAAAATTTTTTATCCAAGGAGAATGTGAATCTGGAGGCTCGTAAGCCTTTTTCATAGCAGACATCGCCACATATTCATTGAGATCCAGAATCTCCAACGTGGCAGAATTAAACCTCTTGATGTAATCTCTCAAAGACTCCCCTTTTGACTGCTGAATAAAGAATAAGCTATCAAAATTTCTGGACATTTTTCTGCTTATTCTGAAGTGGGAGATGAACAACTTCTCTAACTGACTGACTGAATGAATGGTGTCTGGTTGCAGACTTGAATATCACATTCTTGCTGATTTATTTAAGGTCGCAGGAAAGGCAAGACAATGAAGTACGTCTGATGCCCCTAGATCAAAATATAGGCTTTAAAGCTATCCAAATGATCCAAAGGGTCAAACAACCCATCATACAACTTAATTTATGGAACTTTAAAGTGATGTGGAATTCTTTCCTCCATAACCTTTTTAGAAAAAGGTAGCAAGATATCACAGTTTGGTGCTGCATCCTCTATTTTCCTCTACTCAAGAACTCTGGCAATCTGCGACTCCAGCTTTCTAAACTTCCTATCAAAATCATTAGTTCTTGCAAGATGTTGCACTTGGATATTGTCAGGAGTTGATTCTTCAGATGACATTGAACGAGATTGTGGACGTTTACCCTTATTCCACTTCTTGACATGATGATGAGATAGGTGATGATGCTTCGAAGGGGACTGTTGACCTGAAGAATATTAATAAGATGAATATCTTCTTGAACTGGGATATTTACTTACCTGAAGAAAGGGTTGCCGGCTACTTCTTGATACAGCAGGTTGTGATGGTTCTTTTACGGCAATCTCTTGAAGGTTTTGTATTGCTGCAGCAAGTACTTCCACCTTATCACATAGAGTGTTTAACCTTTCTTAATCCATATTTCCAGCAGGCAAAGCTCCCACCCTTTCACTAAGATAGGATCGTTCCCCTTTGAAGAATGGAGAATATCTTCCATGGGCAAATTCCTTTTCCTACCTTTCACCATACTTCCTTCCAGATTTTTGAAACTCTTTTCTTGAGTCCCCTACCTGGCGTGCCAATCTGTTGCATCCAAACAAATTACAACAAGCTTGAATTAAAAAAGAAGTGGATTGAGCTGATTTGATCTAGCTCCCCATCATCTTCTTGGAGGATCTGAGTATTAAGGCAGCTCTCAATCTCGTTAATGGAGTCTGAACGAGAACAGATAAGATCTAAAGAAAGACCAGGTGAGAAAGGTTCCAGAAAAAAGAATCCTCGTCTCCATTGCATTCGGGGGTATTTATAGGCGACGAATCTTAACCGCTTATAGCTAGCATCCAGTTATTAAACAATTAATTTAGGATATGAGCACGTGCAACAAAATACTATTCATAGTTGATCAAATTATTCCCAAATGTTGAATGGTCCATGCATTGTATGGGCATCAATCAGCCTTATGCCTTTAGGACGTTGATCAGCTTCACCTCTAGAGCATCGATCGTATTTGTGCCTCTAGAGCATCGATCGGCTTCACCTCTAGAGCATCGATCGGCTTCACCTCTAGAGCATCGATCATATTTGTGCCTATTGGGCATTGATCATATTTGTGCCTATTGGGCATTGATCGGCTTCACCTCTAGAGCATCGATCGTATTTGTGCCTATCAAGCATTGATCGACTTCATCTCTAGAGCATCGATCGTATTTGTGCCTATTGGGCATTGATCATATTTGTGTCTATTGGGCATTGATCATTCAGATTCAAATCTCCACCAGATCAATATAAACAGACCAAGCCTGTCGTATCCCAACAAAATTCATTAATAATGAAATCTACCATAAAATTTTTAGTTATCTCCTTATCGATATAAGTGGCTAAATAATCGATAAAAAAATCATCTTTCATCTTATTTCATAATTTGGTCTTGACAATCTTCATTTTTGAAAATATTTTCTCTATAGTAATAATTGAAACCAAAAAAGTAATAAGTATTACGGACTCGTAGAGGATGCGCGCGCACTAGCCACAGTAGTGACAGCATCGCATCGAGTACCGTTGGCGCTGCATAATAGGATGTGACATCCATCGAGCAACGGTGCCAAAGATGATGGAATGTGAGTGCAGCAGCATTGGTGGGAGCCTGAAGGCATGACGGGCACCCACTCGTCCGTACCCTCCAAGATTCGATTATGCTACGCGATGGATCCGGTCGCTAAGACGGTGCGCGGCTTCACCACATATGGTGTTCGTTAGTGCGGCGAGGATGACGAAGGCCACCAAGATTGTAGTCATAGGCCAGCGCATCAGTGGTATCCAGCCTTGTGTACGCACAACCGCCTGGTCTCATCGTGGGAGCGTTTTTATCGATCGCATCACATGACAAGTTCGACCACCATTTTATCCATCAGTGTGGTGAATGGGATGGTGCTGACTGCATGCAGTGACTTCGACCATGGCAAATTCTAGAGATGGGCGTTGGTCGAGTAATAAAAAAAAAATTCTTTGCCTTCTTCTAAAAAATTATGAAAAAAAATTAATGAAAATAAAAAATAAAATTGGTAGTGATCCAACTTTCAAATAAAGAAAGATGATTTATAGTATCTATTTTATTTTTAAAAAAAATTTAAGATTCTTCAAGTTATATTTAATATCTCCAAGTTTCAAGGGCCAAATATATAAATATAAATATATATTTATTTAAAAATTTACATAAAATCTTAATTTATAAAAAAAATAAAAAAAATTAAGGGGGCCAAGGGGCCCTCTTGCCTTCCCAGTGGTCCACCCTTGTACATATTTAAAAGTTTGCAAAAAAAAATCTTAACTTATAAAAAAAATTAGGGGGGCCCAAGGCCCCCCCTTGCCCCTCGGCGGTCCGCCACTGTAGGTAGTGTTTGGATGGCAAAAAGTTATTTCTGGAATAGGAATAGGTATTCTTCAAGAATAGCTTATTCTTGTTGTTATTCTCAATTTCTATTTGGATCAAAATATGGTATTTCACCTTATTCCAATGCAATTAATGCGGTGTTATTCCAAATAATGTTTGGATGACATGGAATTAAGCCTATATTCCACCAGGAGTAGGGAAAGAATTTTTATGAAATCCCAATAATATCCCTGATCAATTAATAAGGTAAAATGAGTTATAATTTTTTTTTAAAATTATATATTTAAATAAATATAATTTTTTATTCATATTAATTTGTTAATATGATCTATTAAAAATATGTTATACTAAATAATTTATTAGTATGGTATATTTAAATAAGCAATTAAATTAATTTATTCATATTAACTTATGATTATGATGTATTAAAATTGTGTTATACATATTAATTTATTATTACAACCTATTAAATTAATATCGCTAATTAAGATATATTACTTAATTTATTATTATGATCCATTAAAGTTTTATTATACAATTTGATTTAATTTTATGATCTATGAAAACAACTACTACATCTATTTAATTCTGATTAATTTGATTATTTAGCAGTGGAAATTGTAAAAGAAATGGTTTATTATTGACAGAATGAATACATGAATTGAAAGAATCCCTGTTACAACAAATATTTGATTCCTATTTTTTCAAATTAAATTATGCATGAAATGACAAATATACAATTCATATATCTAACAACACAAGTAGAGAATGTCCTGTGACACGAGCAAACTCTGTATTATCCTAAGAACAGTGCCTATTTTATCATTAATATGAATTATCATAAGAGTTCCATACAAGAAGATTACAAAAAAAGAACATGAATATAACATATATGCCCAGACAATACAGAAATCAAACTGGGTTCCCACAAGTTAAAATCTTATTTTGATATAATTGACTATAAAACAGTTTATATTTCACACGCTGCACTTCAGTCCTTAATCATCAGCACCAACTCGTAATAAATGTGATTGTGCAAATAACTCCCTGGATCATTTTGTTACATTATATCCCCTGTAACAAAAGATAAACAGTTACCTTTAATAATAAATACTTGATAGTAGTGAAAAATATATAATTTACATAAACTACTTAAATTCGGATATATCAAATATGAAACATGTGCAAGAAAATCTCATTATGACAATCGATAAAAGTAACTTGAAATTTGTCATCGCAACATAATAGTCTTGGTTAGAAGATGAAAATCAACAAAATACAGGCATTTCATCAAATTACTAAATTCGTATTGCTGTCCATACGAGATGTCATTTTCCTGGAATATTAAGGGCTGCCAGGAATATAAGCATAGCACATAACAACTACCATTAATAATACTAGTACAAATATATATTTTAGAAAAATGGCTCAAGACAGCGAATGTAATCTCACTTGAGCATCACGGTAACAAAAGGAAAACAACAAATGTGTAATTCCACTCCTGCTTCCAAGCAATACTCAATCAATAGGATGCCTATCATTATTGCCACACAAGTAATATATAACTTAACGAAATCAAAGAAGTAGAATGATACGTAGTAACTTAAACATTATAAAAGCACACTTGGACCTTTTTAGTAAGTATCAAATATATGATCATCATAAACCATAGTATTAAGAAGCAAAACAATGTACTATATGCCCAACAAATCATAAACCATAGTATGAAGAAGCAAAACAATGCACCATATTCCACTCCTCCCTCCAAGCAATGCTCAATCAATAGGCAACCCATCATCATTGCCACACATGTAACATGACTCTTACTAAGTTTGTAAATACCACTATTTATGACATGATCAAACATTAATGGCTGCCGACAACATAAGCATAACACATCATAATTGCCATAACTATAATGTTAAAATATATATATATACAAAATATGGCTCAGGATAGCAAAATATTCATCACTTGAGTATATATATATATACAAAATATGGCTCAGGATAGCGAAATATTCATCACTTGAGCATCACAGCTACAAGAGGATAACAACAAATGTGTAATTCCACTCTTGCCTCCCAGTAATGCTCAATCAATAGGCTGCCCATCATCATTGCCTTAAGTAAAGAAACATGTATATATTTATAATCGAACAATACAACATAGCCCATCATATTGCACAAATGAAGCCCATCAGCCACCATTTCAAAACATATTTCAAAACATACATACACATCATAAACCATGGGCAGCATCTGGCATAATTTAGATTTCCCAGATACACCATATAAATGAAGCCCATAGTATTAAAAAGGAAGAAAAAAGTAAGGGCTGCCATCAATATAAACAATCATATGTGCAGCCATCAATTAGTAATGTAGCTCATAACATTATTGTTATAACATAAGATAGATTTATAACCCAAACATAAGGAAGGGTTGCAACCATTTCCAATGTTGCACAAAACATAATACATAAGGGCTGCCAACCAACAAAGGCTCCAAAATACATTCAGTACTGTGTGCCAGTAAGGCAATGGCATGGTAAATATGAAGGCATGCTATGTCAACCAATAATTAAGTTCATGCTATGATCTACATACATTCAAATTTATCAATTTGTTATGCAATACCATAAATAAGTTCAACATGAAACTGTTCCCTGGACACATGTCAAGATAATGTTACAACATATGCACCAATCCCTGCTTATCATAATGCAACTATGGAAAGAAGGATATTACTATGATAAAATAATAACTTTGCAATGGATGATTAATTTTAAATCCACCTTCATCATTGTTCTGGTTTAGTATCCACAAAAAAACTTATTAGGCCCTACAAAGAATCAAAAACATGTTACCTAGTAAAATATTCCACCTGGACCTATTTTGCAAACAAAGATTGATATATCATTATCACAATCAATAAAAGTAACCTGCAAATTGACAATGCAACATAATATTCTTGGTTAGCATATGAAAATCAAAAACATACAGGCAGTTGATCCAATTACCAGTTTCTTATTGCTGTCCATACGAGATGTCAATTTCTAGGAACATTATGGGATGCCAATATTATAAGCATAGCATATAACAGCTACTACAAAGATTAGTACAAATATATTTTTTTTTAAAAAATGGCTCAAGACAACAAATGTAATCTCACTTGAGCATCACGGCAACAAGAAGAATTTGCACAAATGTGTAATTCGACTCCTGTTTCCAAGCAAATGCTCAATCAATAGGCTGCCTATCATCGTTGCCACACAAGTAATATATAACTTACGAAATCAATTCTCGTATTGCTGTCCGTACGAAGGTCAACATCTTGAAACATTAAGGGCTGCCAACAATTTAAACAAAGAACATAATAGCTGCCTTAACTACTATTACAAATATATAGTTACAAATTATGGCTCAAGACAGTAAAGCTAATGTCACTTGAGCATCATGGCAACAAGAGCAAAACAACAAATGTGTCATTGCACTCATGCCATCCAAGCAATCCTTAATCAATCGAAAGCCCATAAGTCATTAGCTAAGGAACAAAAATAGAGGTCTGAATCAGCAAATAGAGGTCTGAATCAGTGAGACAGGAAAATTAATAGGCATTCAGTGTCAGTAAGATTTTTCATGAGATGATGTTTAGAATCCATTCGTTGCAGTACAAGAAGCCTTAAGAAGTTGAATGTCTATAAGAAGATTCAATATATATCTGGTTATATAATTTATATGCTGACTCTAAGGCAGCCAAAACTTGTAAATTTAATTCTGGAATATGGATTTCTCATACTTGTAATTTTTCTTTTGCTTTAAAAATCATGCAACTGGGAAGAAAGAGTAGAACTGAACTCCCCTAAGCTTAAGAAACAAAATCAATAAGTCAAAAATATATATGAAATAATGTAAGATGCTGTTATGAATCTAACAGAAGAAGAGAATGTACCTGTATAATATACCACCTAGACCTGTCTTGTAATCAAACAAAAATCAACTCAAAGCATATTACATAACAATCATATCCGTAGCCATAATTAGTACTCTATCTCATAACAAAATTTTTATAACATATGATAGCTTACTTTCCCAAAGTTGAGCAAGGGCTGCCCCCATTTCCAACGTTGCACAAAATATGTGGTATAACAATCAAAAGACCAGTTTTGTATCGTCATCCATACGAAAAGTCCATATCATTGGCAAAACATTTAGGGCTGCCAACAAATTAAGCATAGCATATATTGAGGCTACCGTAAATAGACCTCCCTTGGAACTAATGTAGTTAAGGGATAAGCCTCAAACAGACCTCCATACTTTAATGGAACAAATTTTACTTATTGAAAAACTAGAATGAGAATTTACATGCATTCTATAGATTATAATTTATGAAAAGTAGTTGATAAAGGTACTCATATTCCTTCGATCATGGTTAATGGTGTTTCCATCCCAAAGCTTGAAGAGGATTGGGATGAAAATGATATTAAACAATCTGAGATCAATGCAAAAGCAATGAATCTCCTTTATTATGCATTGGATCCTAGTGAGTTTAATAGGATTTCTACATGCACATCTGTCAAAGAAATATGGGACATACTTGAGGTTACCCATGAGGGTACTGATCAAGTAAAGAATATTAAAGTTAACATGTTAGTGCACACTTATGAGATGTTCCGCATAGAACCAAATGAATCTATCATTGACATGTACACTAGATTCACAAACATTGTAAATGGCATGAGAAGTTTAGATAAAACTATGTTTAATGCCGATCTTGTTAACAAAATTCTCATGTCACTTCCAACTTCTTGGGATCCAAAGGTGACAGCCATATAAGAAGCCAAAGATGTTGACAAACTACCATTGAAGCAGCTAGTAGGATCACTCATGACTTATGAGCTAAATTTGAAACAAAAGTCTATGAATTTGGACAAGAAAAAAAAGGGGATAGCTTTCAAGTCTACAATACAAGAAGAATCCTCAAATGAAGAATCAGAAGAAGAAGAAGAAGAAGCAGAGAGTGAGGAAGCTCTTCTAGCAAGAAAATTCAAAAGATTCATAAGGAGAAAGAAATTCCCTTATAAAAAAAAGTTTCAACCAAACAAAAAAAAGAAAAAAGAAAAGGAGAAGGAACTGCCTATCTGCTTTGAATACAAGAAGCCTGAACACTACAAGTATGACTGCGCTCTCCTAAAGAAATCAAGGAAGAAGCTTAGAAAGAAGGCAATGATGGCGACTTGGAGTGATAGTGAGGACTCCAGTTCAGATGAAGAACCAACTGAAGTCGCCAATCTATGTTTCATGGCACTACAACATAAAGAAGAAGAGGTACATTTTGTTCTTGAAATAGACTATATATTTGATGAATTAAGAATTGCATTTGATAAATTGATGCATGACTATAAGGTGATGATTTCCAAAAATAGAGAGTTGAAAAAGCATGCAAACACTATTTTACATGAAAACACTACTCTTTTAAATGAAATCAATGATTTGAAAAATAGAATTGATGTTTTAGAAAAGAAAAACAAAGTTTTATCTACGAAAAATGAAGTTTTAAAAAGATCTAAAGCAATTGTTTCAAATAATGAACTTTTGAAGAAATGTAAAGATCTTGAAATAAAAAATAAGTAATATAAAAATGAGCTTTATAAGATAAAATCTTTTATTGAAAAAACCACATATAGTTCTGAAAAGTTAAATCTTCTTTTAAACAATCAAAAAGCTATTTTTAACAAAGCTGGATTAGGTTATAGACCTCAAAAATAGCAAAAGTATTTCAAAAATTTCTTTGTACCTGCATCATCTGGCATTACATGCTTTTCTTGCAAAAGAGTAAGTCATAAAGCTTTTCAATGTAATTTAAAAAAATTAATAATTCTAGAAAGATTTGGGTTCCAAAAGGAACCACTTTTAATACAAACCCTAAAGGATCCAAGTTGGTTTGGGTATCTAAAAATAAAATTTAATTTGTTTTGCAGGTATGTCTTGCAACCAATGAAAACAAAAGACTGTGGTATCTTGATAGTGGTTGCTCAAGACACATGACAGGAGATGTGAAACAATTCACCTCTCTTTAAATAGAACCTATTACCCTGAAAAGGGGCAAGAAACTTATCTGTATTGGCATATCCTGAGTCAACAAGATAATACTTCCATGTATACAACCAATGCAATAACTAAATAAACTCGAAACTTCGCTTAAAAATATACAATATTTCTGATCATATGAATACCTACTGGTACAACGAAGCCTCCTGACTCGACACACCAATGCAATACTCTCATATCGACAGTAGATCCTTCCCACCAAGTATACACAAAAAGGAAAGAGTGATCAAATGAAACTGCAGCCATAACATTCTACAAAATGTTTCCTTTTCTATTACGAAAGTGGGGTTGTTTGGTTTTTTTGATTAATACAGGTATGTGTGTACCATCGATAGCTCTGATAGCATTCTGTGATATAGGAAACTATATCAAAGACATGTTAACAAAATTGGAAATTAAATACCAATGTTAAGTTTGTTCGTAGCTACCGTGAAGTAGGGATGAAAATGATTATTTTAACAAATCCGCAGGTGCATGCCAACATCCTCACCCGATTGAATTATAAATTCTTGCTTCAGTGTACAAATTGCTTTCAGTACATTATTAAAATGTCGGGATATTCTCTCTCCTGAATGCTGAAAGGTTTTAGCCAAAACTCTATTCATTACACCATGGCCTATTCCGTAAAGAAAAAATGCTAGTTGCTCCTGTACCGTAACATTGCATGTGCTTGTTAAAAGGCCACGTGATACAAGCAACTCTTCAAGCTTAAAGAACATTGTGTTTGTCATCCTAAGTGATCATAACCTCTATCAAGATTTCCACTCAAAATGTCTTTTATGAGTTGATGCCCCAAGAATGGACAAGTTCGACATGGCATCTTCGAAATTACGGTACAATCTTACACATTAATGAGGCCACTACTTATCAGTGCAGTTATGACATCATCCCAAAAGTTGTCCTCATCTATTAAAAACATCATGAGCTGATGCAATGTATCCATCTATTAAAAAAAGAGACTAGTTAATGATACAAGTACTGTGTCAACGCTGATAATAATAAAAGATAATAAAATGTGTTAACATGACATTCCGACAAACTAACATACATATTCATATTTATACCAAAATTTGTCACAAAAAGGTTCACATGTGACATAAACATATATTACATAATTGAACATCATATAACAAAATATACCATCCATCAACCCAAACATGACAAATTTAAGTTACTACCCCCAAGGACCGTGAAATTCACTTCTACTTGGTAGAGGCACAATTATGGTAGGAAGGACATCCTCGAGACTTTCACGAGGAGAAAGGGTACAACCCTGGGAATAAACACCATCACTGATTGGCCTAATGATGGCGGCATTGATAGAATAGTGCCACCCGGATTAACATCATGCATAGGTGGAGGCACAAATACATGGGGGCGACCTTCATGAACACCATGCATTGTAGGAGGCATTAAAACATTAAGCACATGAGCATAACTTGCTTGAGGGACTGCCATCAAAGGTGGTACATGGTAGAAGTCAGATATTTATCTATTAAGCCAAGCCTGTAGTAGTGGCCCTTCATAATGCATAAAGAACCATCTATTCATCTCATTTTTTAAAATCTCCCCTACAACAATAATACATTCAGGTGTTATCCCAGGGAGACTCTCCAATTTTTGCATGCACTCATCAATTGAATACATCATAGGACGAGCAACCTGATCCCTCCTTAGAATCTCATTAGCTATTTCCAATCTCTTTTTACCTTGTTCCACCAAATCTAGAAGGGCATCAGCTGCATCAGTAGAGAGCCTAGTCCTACTTGCTGTAAAAGTGATGGATGCTGACCTTTTCCTCTTTCCAGTACTAGAGAAAGGACGAGCATCTAGATGACATTTCGTCACCATGGTCAAGGCACATGTCATTGGGCTGGTGGGGGATACATCTTCAAATATATCAAAAGGACCGGAGGATGAGTTGGAGACTCCACCACTTTGTTATGATGGTTGTCCAACATTGAACTCCTCTAAATTTATCGTATCCACTCTGTCATCCGAGGTATCATTATCGGATACCTCCTTTGGAATAGCGGATGTATCCCCCCGGCGACCCGTGGCCGTATTCTTAGAAAACAGGATGTCTATATCGTCGTATGCCAGAAAGGGCTTACCCTTTATGCAAGCATACTCCTTGTTTACCTGTTAACAATTAATAAAAAGTAATTAATATAGTGTTGTCTAAAGAATGCTACATCTGATATCTACATTAATCAACAACTCACCAAGATGACCTCCTCCCACATCTGCTCATCACCATATGTCGGAACCTTTAGTATTGGATCCCATTCCCAGCCAGATCGATTAGATAAGTTATAATACAAGTTAAAGGTCTTCTTAAAGACCTTCAATCGATTTTTCAAGTTCTTATGACTGAAGGACTTATTTGTCCTTTCATTGAACAAAGTAGTCATTTTCTTCCATGTATCTTGTGTGAAAGTACCATTGTGATAATTGCCTTCGTCGTTCTCTTGCCACATTAAGGAAAGCATGATCATATCAAGAGCATTGGTCCAGTTAGGTGCTCTACTACGAGATGATCCTTCTCTTGGGCATACTGATTAATTGGATTTTTTGGATTTTGGCATACTTTCAACAGTATACTTAAAGTAACACAAGTAAAAAAAAATCGATATGTATTGTTAATATTTATTTTCTAATGATGCAAAATTAAATGATAACAATGACATGTTACAAAACAAAGAAATAAATCTACAGAAATATGAATGTAGCAAGACATGTACTTGCAATAAAAGTACTACGTAGTTTAATAAATTGAAAAATAAATATCTGCCTTAGAAGAAACAACATTATAGACACTGGAGCATCGCGGCTACAAGATAAAATAACTACTTTGTAAGGCAGCCTGTGATATAAATGTAGTTAAGACCTTGTCTCCTAGCAATGCTCATCCTTAAGGCAGTCTATCATCATTGACAAAAATATAATATTAAAGATAAAGTATCGAACATATAACACATGAAAATTTTTGAAATAGAAAATAGTGTTGGAAATCAACAAAATATGCAAACCATTAACTTTAACAATGCCTCGACATTGACCTAGATACATGCCCTATGAGTCCTGATAATGTATACAAAATCCAAAAATTGTAATCTAGAGAGACCAATTGACACGGTACTATACCATATTATATTGCTGGCCAACTAGTACGATTGCCAATACTGGTACTAGATTACCTTACTAAAAGCTTTGGATGCTATGAACATTCATCATATAAAAGACTAAGCAATGAAGCATCAATCCAGTGCATACTAGCTAGCAAACTTTATATTAGCAAGATGCGATACAAGTGCAAAAGAATTACAGGCGCACTAGTTATCACAAACATGGAACAATGTTTACTCATCGGACCAACTTACAAATTAGTCCTACCTATGAGAAGATTCAAATGTGCCTATTGCCAGCTAAAATGATATATAGGAATATTTTAGCCCTTGATGCCATAAATGCATGACTATTTGGTACAGTCATGCTACCAAGTGTTATATCAGTGACAGAGCAAAAAGCCCCTAGGAATCTCATCACATGGAGTGCACAACCTGGGATCTATTGAGTCTTTTCCTTAACAAATATAGTGGGAGTGATACAACCCCATTTGATAAGGCTAAGGTTTATAGGATTTGAGGCCAAATCCAATTAGGTAAATTTGAAGATGGGGGTTCTAACACGAGATCCAAACCGTCAAACATGATCTGCTGTTGTTAAACTACCTACAAGCCTTAGATCATTATTTTGAAAACCCTCACCTATGCACTAGTCAACCCTCACCTATGCATCCACCTTTTTGTAGTTTAAAATTGGTCAGAAGCCATGAGATATCAATGCAGCTTTCTCTATGATATTAAAAAATAAAAAAAAATTACAAATGAAGAAGAACCAAGAGGATGATGTTAGAACAAGTTGGTGATTACTCGAAAACTCATTCTCCAAAAAATCCCAGGAGCAGCATATAGAAACCAAAGAAACCCCCAAGGACTCGGTGAATCACAAAATAGAAGCCACAAGCAAAAGGCTAAAGCACATCTGGCAGCCATAGCAGGCCAAAATGGTAAATACTATCTTGGATTTTCGTGGAAGGGGAGAAGACCTTTTGGAGGTAGACATGTCCCCTTTCTCGGAGCCCCTAGGTCCTGCCACCCTTCCTTCCCCTCCTCCTCCCCTGTATCTCCCCTGGCTTGTTCTCTTCTCCCTTTTAGAAGAAAGAAGGGAAGGGAAAATGGGAAGTACCAAATCGCAAAAAATATGTAATCGTCGATCTCAAGTTGGAAGGAAACTTACCAAGAACATGCAGCGATGGAGCCGATGGAGCCCTGAAATCCGAGACCAAGGTAGGAGAAAATACCTCAAACCCTAAAATTGACGGAGGAAGAGATCGAGTCGAAGAAGAAAGAAGTAAAAAAGCCCAAATTTTAAATACGCTCTGCCCTTGGAATAAGAAAAGTGGGAATACGGCTATTCCATGGGAGGGCATGGAATAGCAAAATAGGAATACGAGGCTTTGACCGGAATAGCAATTTTCCTGGGACCCACATACCTTTTATGCCTGTTTGAAAGAATAGCTAGGAATAAGGGCCTATTCCAGCAGGGAATAGGCCATCCAAACATTACCTTAGAGAATAGAGGATGTCTCCAACTTCATTTCCATTCCAAATTCAAGAGGTATGATAGAGCTTCATAACTCGAAAGCAATTATTAATGAAACCTCTCTTACCAATGGAGCAGATGAGGTGGAATGGAGATGGTGCAACTCTAAAAACATTATAGGCACTAGCGGTTACAGAATCTTCATTCATGGAAGAGTAACTTCCCATTTAAGAAAAGTCAACTGGAAGCTACCTATACCAGAAAAAGCCAAAGTCTTCAGTTGGCTTGCTCTTCAAAACAAACTTCTCACTTTAGACAACCTAAGAAAGAGAAATTAGGAAGCTATTACAGCATGCATACTATGCGGCAACATGAAGGAGACAACACTTGCTTCTTTTCCCATATGATATGGAGCACTATCATCAAACAACTTTCTTTGCCTTCCATCTGTGAGTCATTAGAAGCATTGTGGAATAAATGGAGGAAAAAGACAATAAAAAACAAGGGGAAGCGGGTAGCATGGGATGCACTGCATCCATGGTCAGTTGGTGTATTTGGAAGGTGAGGAAAAAGAAAATCTTCAGTTTAGAAGCCAAGTCACCAACTGCTATTCTTCAAAAGGCTATATCTCTTTTTCAAAGCCGGACTTCATCTTATGATGGAAAGTTTAAGCAGCATATTGTAGAAATGGTCCAGCAACTGAATGGGAGAGAGAGCTAGCTGATCGCTGATCTGCAAACTGGGAGAAATTTCAGAGCTGGGTGGCGTTTGGAAAAGAAAAAAAGGTTTGTCCTCCGCCCCCCCCCCCACCCCCCCCCCGCCCCCACCCACCAACAAACTTGATGAAGTGCGAAGCTGGGGATTTTTTTTAAAAATAATACCCAAAAAATAATTATGATATTAGGTTTTTGGTAATATATTTATCAAATTAGGTTTTTAGATGTAACATGGCACCCAAATGAACGGCAAGTTGAAATGAGGCAAGAGAGGAACGACGCGTGGCAAGCCAGACCTGAAATCGTTTTTGCCAAAGACGATTTCACTATGAATTCAACTTTGGCAAAGATGTTTTCTCAGCCGATTAAGTCCCCCTCCTCCATTTGATTTGTTCTTCGTGCTCCCCTTGTCACCGTGCTTCCCTGGTCTTCCGGCCCCATTGGCTTATTATTCTTCGTCAACGGCTTTCTCCCGGTCCCATTGAAGTGTCAGGTTTCTTACCCCTGCCCTACTCCGATTACCCGATCCAGCAAGGTTCTAAGTTTTTCGTCTCCCCTGCCCCACAGCCCCTTGGTATTGTCTGGGTCTTTTTGTTAGCTTATTCTCATCTCTAGATCCAGCCCAAGTGGAATCAGGTCCGGTCTAAGTTGATTTCCGATTTCGTTGAGAAGATCTGGCCCAACCAAGATCTTCCGGTCCAAAAAAATCAAAAATTTATTTTCTTCCATCCAACATTACAGGTAATTTTCTAACTTGTTTATGTTATTCTAATTATTTAAATATTATTATTACAGTTTCTTGCTTGATATAATTATTTGTAAATTAGTAATTCAATTTTTGAAATTTAATATTGCAATGTTATACTGTTGTTGTTTTTTATGCAATTATAATTGTAATTATTTTTTTATGTTAGCATAAATATTTATTTTTGGTGCTTGTGTGTTAATTATGTATTTTGAAAATTGATTAAAATATAATTTGTTAATGTGACAAGAATAAAAATTATATTAAGTTACATGGATATATTGTAATACATATTTGTTTATATTTTGATGATGTAATTGAGAAAATTAAAAAATATTAAGAAGCTTTGATTAATTATTTGGTTAATATATATAATATTTATTATATCAAAAATAAAGAAAATAATATATATTATTGATGTCAAAATAAATAATAATTAAATAAAAAATATGTAAATGAAAATGTAAAGACAAAAAAATTCAGTAAAGAAATATGAATATATATTATTATGTTTTGAAATAATGATTAAATTTATTTTATTATTTAAAAATATTTTATAATTAATTAATTAAAAATTAGTATATAATGATATAAAAATTGAAAAATGAACTTATATATAATCAATTTTTTGGTATTCGAATAATAAATTTGGTTTTGTATAAATAAATTATGATGTTATTACTATAAATAAATAAAATATATAATTATTTATAGGATGTAAATAATTAATTAAGTATAAATGAATTTGTCATGGTATATAAGTAGTGTATGTAACTTTATAAAGAAAATTAATTAAAAAATAATAACGGTATAATACAAAAGTTATAAATAGAATATATTACAAATATGATAGAATTTAATTAATATAAATAAATTATGGTGTGATTACTAAATATTTATAATGTATTAAAAAATTTAGGTTGTGAATAATTTTATTATTAAATATGAATATGTTATGGCATAAAATAATAGATTAAATTGTAAATAAGGTTAGTAATACATTTGCTGCATCAAAATAATTTGTAAATTCATGTATTACTGACAAATATTAATTATATGGTAAAAGATACTGTATAAATAAAAGATGTTGGTAAATTTAAATATATTTTTGTTTGAATAATAATTAATTAATATTTTGAAATATTTAAAAGATATAACAATTAAAAAATAAAAAGTCATAAGTTATGGTACATAAATAAATTAATAATTTATGAATGAAATTATTAACTTATACACTACATTAATTATATTATAAAATTATTTTGCAAAGAAATGTAACATGGTATTAAAAATTATGTATAAATTATTATATTATAAAAATTATGTATAAATTATATTATAAAAATTATGTAATCATGGTATTTGATATGTACAAATTATTATTATTGGCAAAATTATGTTTTGGGAATAAGTTGCTAGGTTAATAATCTAATTTTCTGTATATAATTTGATAAAATTTGTATTGCATTGAACCATAGACCCATCAATTGATTAATATGCATAATTTATTGTATCCATATATTATTTTTAATTTTGTATGGATCTTAGAACTTTGCACATTAATCAATTGATTATCCAAAATAAATAGTTTGAGAACTGTAATTAATTTTACAGATCACTTTATAGTATGCAAATGATGCATAATGGAGATCAAAAGAAATTTTGTGCAACATTTTCCTTTAGTCTCCATGCACATAAATATTTGTGTGCGGAGAACTAAAGAGAAATGCTACCAAAATTTTATACAGTCTCCATTGTACATCGTTTGCTTACTGTAAAGTGATCTATAAAATTAATACAATTTCTGAATGGGATAGGATCTATCTTTACCTATTAGTTGGTAATATGATGCATTTTTCATTTTACTCATTAGAAACACCATACATAGATATTAATACAAAAATATATTATAATCTATATAATAAAATAATTGCTTTCATAATCTTAATGGTGGATTATTACTTATGTTTAATTATTTTGTTAGTAATGTCATTAGAAATATCATGAGAATAATGTCTAAATATATTTTGTTTATTAAACATATAGGGTATAATGAAAAAAACAATCACAACATTATGTTATATTAATGTTCTATAATTAATGAAAAATATGGGATTGAGTACAACTAGGGACCGAAAAAGATCATTAAAATTAATTCTAGTATGACATTTGAAGAGTTAGAGAACAAAATATGTAAAATTTTCTATATTGATAGAACTGGAAAAAAATATTGATCATCTATAGATATCCACAAGTTGTCCAGCTGACATTTATAAAGTATGAACCTATTCCACTAACCGATGATGAAGACATAGAGATAATATTTTTAACTATCAGTTCACATCCATGTATATCAAGTGCAGATTTGTACATAAATATCCAAACCGTTGAAGTTCCTGAACCTATTTATGAATATGATGATTATGAAGAAGCTATTCGAAATATAGCAATAACTCATATAACTGAACAAGTTATTTCATACTGTACTCCAAACATCATAGATAATGATGTAAAAAATATTGGTTCAGTATTTACATAAGACCCGTTACGTATGGTAGATAGTACTGTACCTGAAAGTAATATTAGAGAAGTATCAATATATATAACTGCTGATGATACGATGCATGCAAATAATCAACTTTTTAATAAAAATGATGATGAAAGTGAACATAATTTGGCTAACGAAGCTAATGAAGCTGGTACTTCATAACCTGTATGAAGTCCACAGGACACCACTATTCCAAACTATTCTACATTTGAAGCTCCATCTAGAATATTCACTTAGGTTGATTGGAATGCTACGAATGTGTCAATATATTCTTCATTGCAAGAACAATATGTTATATGGCAAAGGGATGAGAAATTATGTAAAGAACTTCACTTTACGGATAAAGCAGAATTACAAACTGCAATAAAGCAGTATTCTGTTAAAAGATATCATGAATTCAAGGTTATTGAGTCAAATCCAAATCTATGGCTTGTAAAATATAAGACAGAGATTCAAGATGTCAGTGGATGGTGAGAGTTATTAAACATCATGATTATTTTAAGATCTCATGATATACTGGTCCTCATACATGCCTATCTACAATGATGTCTCAGGATCATTCTATGCTGGACTCTACATTAATTGCAAATAAAATTTGAGACCTGGTGAAAGAAATTTCTACAATTACTATTGTTAGACTTGGTGTAGTGATAAAGAATAAATATAACTATACACCAAGTTATAAAAAATTATGGGATGCCAAGTAGAAGGTGATAGCCATGCTATTCGGAGATTGAGATATATTATATCAATTGCTACAAAAATGGTTGCATGCTATAGAAGAATTTAATCCTGATTCCTGGATGAAATTTATCAGCACTCCAATTGGCATTCCAGCTTGTGCTCAGTTTGATCGTATATTCTAGGCCTTTGCACCCTCGATTAAAGGATTTAAATACTGTCGACCGATCATAAGTGTTGATGCTACTTTCATGTATGAAAAGTATAAGGAGAAGTTGTTGATTGCAACTGCTGTAGATAAAAATAATCAAAATTTTTACTTGCATTTGGTATTGTTGATGAAGAGTTAGCTGACACATGGGGTTGGTTCTTAGCTTGCATCAAAAATTTTGTTACATCATATCAGGAAATTTATCTAATTTCTGATCGACATATTGGTATACTTGCTATAGTACAGAATTAGTATCTGGGTTGGCAACCACCGAATGCTTTCATGTTTATTGCCTGCATCACGTGGCAAGTAATTTTAATTCAAGATTTCATAATCCCAAACTAAAGGATGTCATGAAAAAAGCTGGAATGCAAATGTAGTCCAAAAAATTCTAGAAATATATGAGGAACATTGAAAAATTTAATCCAGAAGTTGTTCAGTGGCTGAATGATATCCCTTTTAGCAAAATGGACACATTCACATAACGACGGATTATGGATGGGATGATGATAACTAATATATCCGAGTATTTCAATGGAGTTTTGAAAAATGCTCGATCCTGCAATAATAGCATTAGTGCAGTTGACTTTCTTTCGGCTTGTTTCATACTTTGAAGGTCGACGTGCCCAAGCAAATGAGGTAATGGACAGAAATGAAAGGTTTACTCCTTTTGTCATGGGACATGTCATCTCCAAGCAAGCTAAAGCAATATTGCATACCATTACAAGATTCGATAGAGCAAGTGGCTTATTCCAAGTCCAAACTTCTAGACATGGTCCAAACATGAACAGGGGCAACAATACATAGGTACTTACTATCTTTATCTATTAAATGAAAAAATATTATATATTATGTTGTGTATATACCGAATTATGGTTTTTAATGTTATAGGTTGTGCATCTTTTATAGCAAACATGTACGTGTCAGAAATGGTAGTGTTATCATTTACATTGCTCTCACATCATGGCTGTTTGTGCACATGTTGCTATTAATTTTTATAGATATATTGATCGGTGCTATACCTTACATGATTATCATCAAACTTATGCACCACAATTTTAACCAATTCCTCATGGTAGACATGGTATCATTATACCTGATAAAAATAGGTTGCGATAGAAAGGTATGCCATGTTCTACAAGAATTAGGAACAATATGAATGTCAAAGAAGCTGGCAATAAATGCAGGTGTACAATTTGTAAGGAGGAAGGGCATGACAAATGGTCATGTCCAAGACTTTTACAAGTAGATTAGTAAAATTATAGAAGTCATATTTCATAGATATTTTAAGATATATCAATTATTTATATTATTTATGTGATGCTTATTTATTGATTATTACAACAACTATACTCATATTATTTTTATTATTAAAATTTTATTAAAGTGTCAGGACATGATTTAGTTATCGCTTCGGGAGAGCTATCAGATGTTAATTGTTTATGTCATTACTTTGTATTATATTTGATGGATTGTAATGTATTCATATGGTTTGTAATGTATTATTATCACATGTCAATACTTTGTATTATGGTTGATGTCAATACTGTTTAAACATGATTTTGTATTATGTTTGATCTTTTGATGTTTTGTAAATAAATTTTTAAGAAAAATATTATGTTAAATGGAGTTTGTGATTGCTTATTTGATTTTCTTTAAGTTATTGTATATCATAGTCATGGATCCCGGTCCTTCAGATTGTAGCATACTTTACGATCAGGATTCATATAGATCATGTCTTGTATGGGACAGGCAGGATTCTACTATTTTGCATTGTAGACATCGAGAGATGGTTATGCACAGATCGATACCACTCGATCGGTGTATATTGCCTTTATTGATGCAGTTTGGATTTTATGGTCTTGCACGTGTTGGATTTATTAAATTAGACTGGCATTTGATTATCGCTCTTATCGAGCACTGGTGCCCAAAGACACATACTTTTCATTTCTTGCAAGGAAGGTATACTATCACCCTTCAAGATATTACTATTTAACTAGGTTTGTCAGTTGATGGTCTATCGATGATAAGTACTACATAAATAGATTGGGGATAGCTTTATTAGGATTTATTAGGGATTATCCCACCACACGGTAGACTCCATAGATCATGATTGAGCCTGGTCTAGCTTACTGAGTATTTTTAGAAGTTAGCTTTTGATGCCGACAAGATAGACATACATCGCTATGCTTGAGATTATATTTTGTAGCTGATGGGTGGGTGTTTATTTATGGATAAATCTGAGAACATGATGCATCTCATGTTTCTACCCCTACTAGCGGACTTCGAGACTGCTGGATACTATAGTTAGGATAGTGCAGGGCTCGCATGGTTGTATAAATAGATGTGTAGGACAAGCAAGAGAGATGCTACTGATATTGCTGGTCCTTTGTTACTACTACAATTATGAGCATGTGATAGATTTCCGATCCTTGCACCCCGTAGATTACTACGATAGGCTCTGGATCCTATAATTGATTTTGGTGATGGTGGAGCTGGTTTACCACAGGATCCATTAGGGATGCGATAAGTTTTGTACTTATATCATATTTTATGACGTGTATGATATTTATTGATTTATTTAACAAATTTAATTCATTCATTTTATAGATGGAGAGATGTTTTTTCTCTAACTCAGGTACCTATACATATGATCTCTTCATATTGATACTTTCTAGATCACCTGAGAGCAGAGCAGGTGACGATTATTGCTTTTTTTTTAATGATTAATTATTCTTATATTTTCTTATTTAATGAATTATATTTTATTTTTTTTATAAATAGGTGATATGGCAGCCATATACTGTCGATATAATTATCAATAACCAGATTACTACCTACACAGTCAGGACATCTAGTGTACTCGAGTGCCACTTGTATATTTTCATATAGTAGAGTGGCACTTACCTGATAGAGTGATGTGCCAGTTCAAGATTCGATAGATCGTACCAGAGTAGTATGATACGGATTCGGCACTGCACCATATCGATCTCAGGGGATGATTCAAGCAGGACTGGTCATTTACTCATCAGTATTATATTCAGTATGGATGAGTCGACATGATTATATTATAGATGGTGCTCTAGTTGATGGTATCATGGATTACCACGATCTCTATATTAGTGGTACCGTAGCATCACTCATTGATTCATCAGTCATAACAGTGCAATGTATGATTACATTAAAAAATTTAAGTTTTACTATTTAATAATGTTAATATTTTTATTTCTTGGAACTCATTAATTATTTTTAACTTACAGAGTAGTGCAATCATGACAATACTTGATCTTGCTCAGCCAGGTTCCATAGCGATGGCCTCATAGACTATCCAGGATTTATGTCATTCCATCCTTCATACTATCGGTGAGCAAGCTTGTGTCCCATTACATGAGTTTTATCAGGGGGTCGACAGAGAGGATGAGACTCCTTCACCTGTCCCGTATGCATCTTCATCGAGAGCACCTCAGCCAGCTCAGCACAGATGAGATACTCGATGATATAGTACCTCTATTTTTGATGCCTGAGTTCACATCTACTGAGAATGTGGCTACACATTTTGATTATACTACTGCACCGGACTACATGATGCAGAACAATTATTTTGGACATTAAGGACAGTGCTATGGTGAAGGATCGTCGCATCATGTATCTGCACAATAGGCATCACACAACATGGAGCATATGACGAAGCATCAAGGACCAAATGAAGTTGAGCAAATACCTCGTCGTACATAGCCTGCATGCAAGAGGAGATAGCCACCTTATGGGACCTAGGATCTTTATTTTTATTTATTTATGTATTGTATTTATAAAACTATATTCTGAATTTTTATTTATTTATGTGTTTATGAAAGGTAATAAATCATTCTGGTCCTGTTAGTAGTTTAGAGAGTAATTTATTTGCTTATAAAACTCTGGGAAATGCAAAAAAAATAAAAGGAAAAATATAAAAAAAAAATTGTTGCATTTTAGATAGAGAGAAAATGATAATATAGATATGATATAAAAATTAACCACTACTCAGAACACCAGTGAAAATGATAATAATTCTCAATACTGCAATCTTTGAAAGATTACATCCATTAATATGGTTCAGCTCTAACTGGAGTCAGCTTCTCCAAATGCATTATGTATAGATGGCCATAAAAACTTGAATGGTTAAGACATGATCAAGCATCTATTTTAGCCAAGATATAGGTGCTTACCCTTTTGACTTCCATCAGGAATATTTTTTGGTGAGTCATCAATGAGTGATTCCTCATGCAAGACTAAGCCACCGTTCTGAGTCAACTTTTTGATCTGTGCTATAGCTATAGTGGACTCAGAATCATCATGGACTAAGGTGCCTGGTGTACTCATGCCTCTCCTACGTGGCATCAACTCCTCACTAATGGTCACAACATCCATCATCAACTATAAAGCACAATACAAGAATTAAGACAAATAACATATATACAATGAATTAAACTATCAAAATATCTTACTATACTTTCTCACATAGAACAAAGCATTTGAAATGAAATGGTTAAGAAAGATGGATATTGACACTAAATAATATAGTCCCAATGCATACCTTCCAATCCTTATAATCAAATTTGAAGACAAAATGACAGTAGGAAACATTGCCCGAGGTTACTGCAATTGCTGAAGGAGCATTTCTTGGAGCTAGTACACAAAATCACACACCCATTCATTAAAATTACTGTGACCAAATATTGGATAGAGCTCAAGAGAATAACATGCATTCCAAGAGGAGAAACTTACAGACTAGGTGATGCTTACTTTCGTTCACAATAATTTGAGCTCTGCCATCTTTCACCAAAAATGTTAGAGCAAATATGTTCTTTAGAGTCTATGCAAAAGATGTTCTATTCAGCACCAAATTTTTAACTCTTATACTTTTCTTCAACTAGACTACCAATATGCTCCCTAACATGCTTGCCCCTTCATTTCCATATTCATGGGACCAACTCAAGCATAATGAATGACAAGATAAAAGTAGATAGAATTGCACATGTACAAAGGAATTAATCTACCTATATACTATTTTGAAATCCAAGCCAACAAACTAAATCCACCAAAAGAGACAAAAATAAAAAAATATTCAGCATACAAATTATGAATCAAGAGGGTTAGAAAGATTCTTTACATAGTACAGCATCCAGGCAGTTCCATGAAAATGTCAGAGACAGCACCACCAACATCCACCCAGGAAAGCATGTTGGGAACACTATCAAAATTTGCTCCTCCACCTTTTTGCCAAAAGTTCATTAGCATTGTAGTTACAAAATCAAAAGGGGTTACTCCACCAACTGATTGAGACTTGATGGATGCCACCAAGGTGTTGATTATATCAGATAAAGCCAATAGATCAACCACTTGTTCCCTTGGCTTCTGAACTGTGACCATAGTTAATGAACAAGAAAGAGGAGAATGAGTAACTCTAGGAGTTAGAAGAGTAGAAAACTAAATTAAATTAGAGCATCAAAGACATCTGATAGTAAGAAGAAACCAAGGAAGTAATAATGATTCTTGATTTCATCTCAAGCATAGCAATAATGAAGTGTAACAGCTAAGAGCAAATAATAATCACCCTATTCTCTGAACTATATCTTGGCAACATTTCGATTGATTAAACTTCAAATTACATAGAATAGGATCATCACCTAAAATTGAATGAAAGAAAAAGGGGAAAATGCATGTCAGTTCAGGATGTTCTTAATAGAACTAAGCTTTGATAAGAATATTTTCTGCGACACAACATAGCATAACAGAAAAGACTAGCCCAAACACTATTATATCGAATAAATTTTTATTTATTTATTTTAGTTATTTTTAAAATAATATTTAAATACATTAATTTTATTTTTTTTATTTTTATAATATATATTTTATATTAACCATACAACATATATTTACAAAATTTGTAATCTACATTTTGTAAAAAAAACTTTAAATCTATATACTAAGTTTTTTATAATAATTTAATAATTATCAAATAACATATTTTAATATAGTAAATAATGTCAAGGCAGTCGATGCACGTGTTCGATGTCGAAGCATGGCATGGCAGTCGAGACACGCATTCCGCACGTGCGGGCACCATCGGCCACAGCATGACCAGGCATGGGACATGAGCGATAGCGAGACATGGCATTTTTGAATGCAAGGTCACAGTCATGCAGGCACAGGGCAAGGCACGGTCTATCGAAGGGTGCCAGTTGCGCGTTGACGCAGGGTAGGATGACCGGTCGCTTATCATGCCATAGTATTATGCAGGGATCGCGAGGGTGTTGGGGCATACCACGGGTGATGGAAATGGTATGTGGAGACAATGGAGGCACCCAGACTCGAAACAATAACATTATTAATATAAAGATATATATTAAATTATTTCAAAATAATATAATTAATTATAAACTCAAAAAGTAGTATATTAAGTTTTATGTAGTTAATTAATATTATTTTTAATTAATGTTATTTTTATACTTTATTTTTAAGTTTTTATAATAAATATCAAGATTTTTAATTTATAATGATAAGTGATCGATAAGAGACCGGCCGTGCTATGGTCCATGCCAACGCGGGATCGGCGACCTTCGGTGATGCGGGGTGCAAAGGATGATTTCTAAATTAGAAGATTAACAAGTTTGGTTGAGCAATGATTCCTACTTATATAAATAAAATTCATTCATAAGATAAGCATAGGAATCATATGAAGGAAAGCTAAATAATGGATTTAAGGTAACCCAAACTGTAGCTCTTGTTTAATCCATGAAGATTGGACCTAATGGTTGGAAAACCATTCTAACTAGGACATAAACCATTCAAATATTCAAACCTAAGAGTAAAGGAAGGTTTACTTACCAATATTGAATTCTCACACTTTTAGTGGTAAATCAATTTCAGCACTCAATGGATTGATGATAGAACTTGAAATTATCACACCATGGGAAGAAGACCTCTAGCTTAGATGATTCCAATGGCAAGATTAACCTCTTCTTTAGCTCGCAATCTTTGAGGATCCTGGAAAGAAGGGGGATTAGTGACTTGGAATGGCAGGAAGAAGAGAATGTAAAAGGTTTAAAGAAGGAATGAATGTTGGTGTATCGGTTGAAGTTGTAGGAGATCAAGATGAATGATTTGGTGCCTTGAATGTGGACTGATAGGAACCCCTTGGCTAAAATCAGGTTGGCATCTCTTGAAGGAAGAAGATGGGCACTCCGAAGTGTTATAGAACAGCTTCCCTGGAGAGTGGTGTTGGTAGCCTTGAAGCTTGAAGAAGATGGCTACTTTGGTTGGTGGATAGGAAGGACTCCTTTGGTTGATGGAAAGGGCAGCACCTTGATGGAATGTAGTAGATTTAGGAGGTGGCTAGGTCGGCTAATGGAAGAACTTATGGGCCTCTTACCCTCTCCCTCTCGGAGGACACTTGCACAACACAAATGGAAGTAGAACTCTTTAAAATTTTCATTCATGAATAATGACCTTACAAGAGGGGTTTGGAGGGGTATTTATAAGCCTCCAATTCATTTTGAAAATTCGAATTACAAGGAGTAAATCATGGGAGGTTATAACCTAAGCAAGCTATATGGAAGGGGAGTTGAAACCAAGTTGTAACCATGCTTGAATGGGGGAGAAAATGGTGGTCGGCCACCTTGAGTTTGAATTCAAACTTGGTCGCCCAATGAGTGGTGATGTGGCATGCTTAGGTGTTATCCATGTTGGCTTTGAAGATGACATGGCTGCCAATTAGACTTGATGATGTAGCGTCCACCTTGGTATGGTTTGTTGGAGTTATTTGTTGCACTTAATCTTCAAGCCCTCTTGCTTAACTTGAACCCAATTCAAACCCATCTTGGACACAACTTATAAAATCAACTAATTACAAGGTCAACTTGAACCCAATTTGAGTCAAGAGACCAAATTGACATGGACCTAATCCTAATTACAGGACTCAAATTCAACCAAAGAAATAAATTTCCCTATTTACAGTACTTATGTTCAATTAAAGAAATAAAATTGAAACCAAAAGTAGAATTAACTTAATCCATTGAAATCCATAATGAGTCTGGCTTGATTAGATTGGATTGAATTCTCTTTCGAGCTGTGGTACTTGCACCAATTCTCCCAGGGTGGGAAAGACTCGACCCTGTCGAGTATGGATCAATCCGACTCTGATAGTATTCCAATAAGTCCGGGTTGATTCATTGTAGATCCTCTTGAGTGATCCATGAGTCATCAGATTTCGATCGACCTTGCTATCAAACCAAATAGCATTGATAGTCTTTATTCCTGGTAATGATAGTTTTGTCATCCAGAATTTTCTCAATCCTGTCTCGCTGCTCTGGTATAGTGGCTGGTGGACACTCGGGGGTAGGATCACTCTCAATGATAGGTTCAGGCCCAAAAGGCTCACTAGGTATCAATATTGGCTCCTTATACTCTACTAAGTCTGAAACATTGAAGGTCAAGCTGATACCTAAGTCAGATGGTAGTTCCAATACATATATATTAGGTCCAATTTTTTTATGATTTTGAATGGTCCTGCATCGCGAGCATGTAATTTCTTTATGGTTCCAGGTGGGAACCGTTCGGGTTTGAGCCTAACCATCACGTAGTCTCCATAAGATTCTTTGATTTTCTTATGTGAATTAGCCATATGCTTGTAAGTTTTATTGCTCATGTTGATTTTTTTTTATTGATTTTTTTATGCAAATCCTTAATATGCTATGCGTATGACTCAGTAGACTCAGAAACTTGTGCATGTGTGGGCAATGGGATGAGATCTATGGGCTTCCTAGGTTTGTAACCATGGACCACCTCAAATGGACTCTTTCCAGTAGATCTATTGATTGAGTTGTTATAAGCAAACTCGGCATGAGGTAATAAGAGATCCCAATTATCCATACTATCACCAACTAGACATCTCAATAGATTTTCTAGACTCTGATTAACGACTTCAGTTTGGCCATCAGTCTGAGGATGGTAGGCAGTAGAGAATTTCAGTTTGGTTCCTAGCATATGCCTAAGGGTTTTCCAAAAGTAGCTAGTAAACTTAACATCTCTATCTAACATAATGGTTTTGGGTAAACCATGTAGCCTAACCACTTCGTCAAGAAAAGCTTAGCCATTCTTGAAGCATCGAAAGTTTGAGAGCATGGTATGAAGTGAGTCATCTTAGAGAATCGGTCAACTACAACGTAGATGGAATCATGTCTCCTTGAGCTCTTTGGTAGTCCTAGTATGAAGTCCATGCTAAGATCTTGCCAGGGACAATCAGGGACTGGTAGAGGAGTGTACAAACTAGTGTTCTACTTTTACTGTTTGGTAATTGCATATGTTCGACGTTGAGCCACAACTTGGGCTACATTCTTCTTGAGGCTAGGCCAAAAGAATTGATCTTCTATTGTTAGGATGGTCTTATTCCTACCAAAATGGCCTACTAGGCCTCTAGCATGAACTTCCCAGATCCAAAACTCTCTGATAGAAGTTCGAGGGACACATAACTGGTTTCTTTTGAAAAGGAATCCATCATGAATGGTATAATCATTATGTACACTAGATGGTCCTTGTTGAAGGAATTGATAATGACACTAAAGTTGGTACACTTAGGGTATTCTTCTTTCAGTCTATCAAACCCTATAACTTCAATGCTAACTATGATCAAAAGCATGGATCATCAGCTCAGTGCATCTGCAACCCTATTTTCAGGCCGGCATGATGTTTCAGAACAAAGGTATATGCTTGAATGTACTCTACCCATTTCCTATGCCTAAGGTTCAATTTCTTTTAGGAATTAAGGAATCGAAGGCTTCATGATCGGAATAAAGAATGAACTCTTACGGTAGTAAGTAGTGTCTTTAATACCTCAAAGCTTGAACTACCGTGTACAATTCTTTATCATAAGTTGAATATCTCATTCTCGCCTCATTCAACTTTTCACTAAAGAATGCCACTGGATGACTCTCCTGACTCAAGACTCCTCCAATTCCTACTCCAGAGGCATCACAAACAACCTCAAATATCTTTGAAAAATCAGATAATCTTAAAATAGATGCATATGTCATTCTCTCCTTGATTTCTAGGAAGGCTCTATTGGCAGTTTTTGTCCATTCAAAGGTTCCCTTCCTAATACAGTCGATAATGGGTGCCACTACGGTACTGAATCCTCGAATAAATCTCCTATAAAAGGTGGCTAGACCATGAAAACTATGAACATCATGGACACTTTTGGATACTGGCCACTCAACTATGGACTTGACCTTTTCGAGGTCGGCAGACACTCCTTCGGTGGTGACAACAAATCCTAGAAAGATAACTCTATGGGTCATGAATTCACATTTCTTAAGGTTGGCATATAGACGGTAGACACTCCTTCAGTGGTGACAACAAATCCAAGAAAGATAACTCTATGGGTCATGAATTCACATTTCTTAAGGTTAGCATAGAGACTATCTTATCTAAGGGCTTGGCAAACTTGCCTAAGATGGTTCAAGTGGTCTTCCCTTGTTCTACCATAAATGAGAATGTCATCAAAATAGACCACTACAAACTTCCCAATGAATATCCTTAAAACTTGGGTAATGATCCTCATGAAGGTGCTGGTGCATTGGACAAACCGAAAGGCATTACTACCCACTCATACAAGCCATCTTTAGTCTTGAAAGCGGTTTTCCATTCTTCCCCGGGTCTAATTTTTACTTGATGATAGCCACTCTTAAGGTCGATTTTGGAGAAAATGTTGGCTTCGGCCATCATATCCAACATGTCATCCAAACAGGGAATAGGAAAACAATACTTAATGATTATCTTATTGATGGCTCAACTATCTATACACATTCTCCATGTGCCATCTTTCTTAGGGGTCAGAAGGGTAGGTACCACACATGGGCTCAGGCTTTCTCTAATGAATCTCTTTTGGAGTAGTTCTCTAACTTGTCGTTGTAACTCATAATGTTCTATAGGATTCATCCTATAATGGGGAAGGTTCAGTAATGTGGATCCTGGGATCGAATCTATGGCATGTTGAATATCTCCTAAGGGTGGAAGGTAATTAGGGAGGTCTTCTGGAAATACATCTTGAAACTCCTCTAGAAACCTTAACACTTCCTGGGCTATTCCTTATGGGTTTGATCCTGAACTTCCTTAGTTAACAAAATCCAAATAGGTGAACCACCGTTAAGCTCTTGCTCCAATTCCTTAGCACTGATCATGTTTATTCCTTGTTTCTTGTCCCTCAGGTGACTTGATCCTCTCTTAACATTTCCTTAGATGGTGAGGAATTGATCACAATCTTCTTTCCATTATGAGTGAAAGAACACGAATTAGAATGACCAAAGAGTATAGCGTCATGATCATATAACTATGGTCGGCCTAATATGATGCCACTAACCCCCATCGAAAGAACATTGCACTAAACCTTTTCTTGGTATGACTGGATCTAGATTGTAACTTGGCACCTAAATTTGATGGGAATTGAGGTCGAATCTATCCAGGATACCTTATATGGGTTGGGATGGGGTATAATGAGCAATCCTAAGCTTTTGACTGTACTGGTCGATATGGCATTGACACAACTTCCACTATCTAAGATGATCTTGCAAACCTTTTCTCCTATCTTAACATAGGTTTGTAGGATGCTGGTCCTATGCTTATCTTCTTGCTCTTTAGCCTGGGTCAAGATACATCTCGCAACCCCTAGAAACTCCGATGAGCCAATGACTCTTCATCCCCTTCATACTCATCAACTAAGTTCACACATGCCTCATATACTTCTTCTTCCTCACAATCTTCTATGGGTTCAGAGACTTCCTCTTCTACTTCTCCTATGTGTAACGCTCTAGTGGGACATTGGCTTGCATAGTGACCTATCTTATGGCACCTAAAATAATGGACATTACCCTCTCTTCGAACTTCAGGGCTCTTTTCTTTATCTTCTCTACGAGCTAATGGAGTAGCAGGATTGGGTCTATTGGATGGACTTGGGTTTGGACTTGGCCTACTTCCAGGAGTATTAATCGTAGTGAGTTTGGGTCGGTGAAATATGGGTCTCCTCTAAAATCTCTCACAGTTCCTAGCAACTTGGTAGGCTTGGTCTTGGTCATGGACCTCTCTCACAAATAATTTTCTCTGGATTTCCTCTGTTAGACCTGCTCTAAACCTAGACAAGGTCATAGCTTCAGACTCAACCACACTGCATCTCATGATAAACTCATCAAACTTGGCAACCTCGGATAGCCACCAGCCTCCACCACCCATATGCCCAATGCCCCTCGTGAACACCAGTCCGTCAACTTCCACCATCTCCTTTGTCGGATCCAAGGGAAGAACAACTGTAATCTTGCACCCGTCTCCACCACCGACCTCTCGATGCCAATCCGGAAGATCCAAGCTATGACCGAATTCCCGCCCAGGCCTTTGCCTCCCATGCTCATCATCATCGACAACCACAGCCCTGCAGACTCGCGGCCATCCAATCTCCGCCCGCTGTCACCCGCAAGGCATCCCATCGCTGTCCTTCCAATCAGAGGACTTCACCAAAGAGCCCTTCGCCGAGCACAGCCATGCCACAGCTGACCATCACCCACCATCAGTTCTTTCCCCAAACAGGTTGGCCACTACCTCTCCTTTTATAGAGAAAAAAACACCGCCCGATGTCACTATTTTCTAGATCCACAGCCAAGCCCCGTTTTTGCCCGATCCCGTGTCGTGCGAGCCACTACCCACCCCCACCGGCGAACCTTGCTATCCCTCCGCCTTAAATCAATCTCGAGATGTTGGACACCCTGTTCCATCTCCGCCAGACCTCCTAAGCCATGGATGTCATCATGCAGTCCATCTCCCATCGATCAGACATCGCCCCAATAGCCCTAGTGTCTTTCTTCAATGGCACCGTCCACTCCGTTACCGCCTTCCCCGCTCGGGCTGAGTCTACCCAATGCATAGCTGGAGATCAACAGCACTGCCGTCTCCCACTGGTTCTCCAATCGACACCGCAAGCACCATCTGGCCATCTTCCGGTCCATTGACCTCACTGGAGAGATCACCTCCAAGCCCAGCCATGCCATAATTTCCTTTATGGGATCTGCCTCCGTCGATGCTGCACTTCTCCCAGCCACACCACCGTCTTCCTCCCCAACACCATCGCCGGTGAACGCCCACCGGACTGCCCTCCGTGAGCCTCCCCTATTCCCTGGTTTCGATCTGTGGAGAAGAAAGGAACCAACGCATGAACATGAAAGCAATTTCCATCCCTCTTGCCGACTTCAAGCCTGCACAGATCTCAAAGTTGCATAGATCTTAAAGCTACATGGATTTCAGAGCTGTGTAATTTTTAGAGATGAATGATTTTCAGAGCCACATAGATCTCAGAGCAGAGCTAAAAAAAATCTGGGATTTGTTTGGAAAAAAATTATCTATTGACGAGTTAAGCTGGAGTCCCAGGAGCCTAAAGTTAAGCATGAAATCAAGCTACAGCTGGAGTCTAAGCTTGACTCATGGAGTCAAGTTCTCCCCACCTCAGGGGAATGATGGGGACATTGGCCTGCATGAATCTCAGAGTAGCATGAATCTCGAAGTAGCATGAATCTCGGAGCAGCATGAATCTTGGAGTAGCATGAATTTCGATGCATATCTAGTACCAGAACAAATTAGTTTAGGATTTATCTTTATCAGTTATTTTGAAATTTGATTTAGGATTATTTTGGTTAGAATTGAGTTATCTAGTTTGGATAGACCTTATCTTGTATTTGAATTTGAACTATCCTTATCTTTCTATCTTGTATTCAAAGTCAAATGAGGGTTGGAAAGGTCTATAAATACCACCCTCATTCCTTTCTAAATAATTAGTGAATGAAAATGAGTTTTTAGAGAAGAGTGATTCTTCTTTTTCACTCCGTATAGAGAGGGTGAGAGGCTCAACAATCGCTCCGTAAGGAGAGCACGAGATGTGCAACCCCAAGACATGATGCAAGGTCATGTCTAGTTATCCCCTACCATTTGATTCCACCTTCTTTTTCACCCTCATAACCTTTGAGATTCACCCTAGCGGCTCCAAGTAGCAAGGTGGGTGAGATACTCTAGAGGTGAGAGGTCTCTCCATGAGTGTGGATCCCAAAGTCTATGAGAGTCCAGATTTTTTCTATCTTCCATCTTCATTGTTCCTTCACCATAAAAAAAAATAAAAAAATAAAAAAAATAATGGTACCCTAATCTTCGGTGACTTCTCAGCTCGCCAACGATCCTCCCCTAATCCCATCCCTCATCATTTGGTAGATCATGCCTTATCTCATGCCCACACACCCAATGCCTCGCATTCAAAAATGCCATGTCTCGCTGCCACTCATGGCCAATGCCAGATCCTACTATGGTCGATGGTGCCCGCGAGGCTCGGCCACAACCCAACCAGGAATGGGCCATGAGCGATAATGAGGCATGGCATTTTTGAATGCGATGCAATGGGCGTGCAGGCACGGGGCAAGGTTAAGATTTAGGGTTTACGGTTTAGGGCACCGGTCTTGCATTGGCATGGGGTAGGATGACCGGTCGCTTATCGTACCATAGCATAACATGGGGCTCGTAAGGGCACGAGGTATAGGCATGGTACATGGAGACGTAGGGCATGCCCGGACTCGAAATTATAATTAATATAATAATATATATTAATTTTTTTATTTAATGTAATCAATTAATAAACTCAAAAATTATTTTCATATACTAGTAATTTTAATATAATATATAATTTTAAATTATATTAATTTTTAATTATTATTTAAAAATAACCCTAATTAAGTGAATAAAGAAATTACTACATTGAAATCATCTTTGACAAAGATGATTTCACTTGAATTTGAAATCGTCTTTGCCAAAGATGATTTCATCCGAATTTGAAATCATCTTTGCCAAAGATGATTTTAGGTCTACTTGGCTGCCACATCCGATTCAAACACCTAATTTGATAATTATATTACCAAACACCTATTTATATAAATATTTTTAAAAATTACATTATTTTAAAAAAAAATTGACCTTAATATAGGAGCCCTTGTCATACCGATTGATGATGGTTTTGGCATGCTAGAATTGTTGACACGTCCACCAACATGGTCGCCTTTTATTGCCACTCTTTGGCCCAACACATGGCATGTCACTGGATTATACAGAGATTGTACTGGATGTTGCTATGTTCAATTGGTGGTGTCTTGTTTCATACTCTTATCTAGAGGGCTCTTCTGCTCTTGCCTTTGCCAAGCTGGGACCTCTTTCCCACCTTGTAGCCAGCTCTTGAGGAAATGATGAGAACAAGGTGAAGTGAAGATCCGCTATTTGTTCTCAGCTTGCCTCATTTCCATAAACATTGTCAGCCTTTTAAGTCTATATGTTTTCTACTCCATGTAAATATTACCTTCCAAATAATCAACTCTCATTTCAATTAATGTGGGTGGCTCACCCCTTCTATCAAGAAAAAATAGAGAAATTGGTATCACATTGTCATCACTTCAAACAATTTTTCTTCTTAAGTTTTTCCTAATACTTTTCACACCCTTCAATGAAATCTGATGGTGTTGAAATTCGCTCGAATGCTGGAGCGAGCTAGAGAGGGGATGAAGGTGGTTGTACCTGTGAAAAAAATTCTGATAAAAAAAGATTCCTGTGAAGGCCCTCCAATGGTCAAATTAGTATTTCAGACCACCGGATAAAATAAGGATACAAGCGTATGAGAATATATATGGAGCATATGCACTTCTTAAGGGTGACTAAGAACCTCCTCTTATACTCAAGCAATAGGAGTATTCTTGGAATGTTCCAATGTATTAGGAAGTGGATATAAAATAATTAGGCGTTGACCTTTATTAGGACTTTTGGAGAGAAATCATCCTTTATACCCCTTTTTATACTCAAGCAACGGGGATATTCTGAGGATGTTCCAATATATTGGGAAATGAGTAGAAAATGATTAGGCTTTGATCTTTACCAGAACTTTTGGGAAGAAATCATCTTTTGTTATCTAAAGTCTCCTTCTTATTAATGGAAGGTTTTGTCTTTCATGTCTCTTGTCGATTGCCTTAATGGTTTCAGGAGATATAGCCTGAAGAAGGGCCATGCATCCTTAATGATTGAGATCTACTCTAAATAATGAAACTTGACAATTTGTCTATTGGAGAGGTATGTTAGGGTAATCGTCGATAGATTTCTCCTTTGGCCATTTGGTAAATGCTCCTATAGGAGTGGCTGATCAGGTCAGGTCCTTATAATAAGATCTAGTAAGTTTGAGGGCCTTTTGTAACTGAGATTCTACGGAACTCGAGGTTTGAGAGAACCTGGTCTCCAATGTATCAAAAGTAGGTAGGTGGATGTGTCTTGATCGCGAGTCAAATAGATAGTAACCCGGGTGGCCGAATGTTCATTTGGATAGTTCGATCTAGGCCTGTTAAGAGCTAAGATAGCTAGAGATAGTTGCTGGAGTAAAGTCATGAGGATCTCTATTCAGAAAGGAACCAAGAGTCCCAAGGTCGGGTTTGGTGTATATTAAAGTTATCGCTAGTAGGACTGGGAGCCGAAGTATCTATCCCGGCCTTCTTCTTCTAAGGGAATAGAACCAAATGATGATGGGGTATTTTGGGATAAGGCTTGTCCTTCCGATAAGTTCAGTAACATACTACTTTAGTTAGATAGATTCGGTTTATCTAGATATTCGCTCGGCTTGTTCATGTTCAAAATGTCATGGACCCAATATCGAAATTCGAAATAGTCGGATGTGGCTTCTCTTTATCCTAAATCAGATCTGATCAAATTATCTTCAATCCTAAAACCTTCAAGATCCCAGATATGGGATTTCCCCCACATCATTAGTTTCCCACTTCTTAGTCCAAATATAGAGTATTTGAGTTGAGGAGTAGTTTTACCACCATGTCTAGGAGATCCTAATAGTCATGTTGGGTTTCATGTTCTCAAAAAGTGAGCTTGTCAGAAAGTTTTTTTTATACTATTTTATAATATCTTTTTTGGGGAACGTGAGGAATTATCATGGCTGATCCCTTTATAAAAGAATTAGTTCATAGTTGTGAATGCTTGAGCAAGGGCAACCCTTCATTTGCTGTGTAGCAATTTTTGATGCAAGAAGGTGATTTTCAATGATTTTTCTTGTAGCTTTGAGTACTCCATAGATCGCACGATGTTCGATGTTGATTCCTGTATTGATTTTGATGAATAACAAAATGCTTAAGTATATTTTAGTACTAAATGTGTGTTAAAAGTGTGTTTACGAGAATAGGGTACTGACATGTTGAAAGTTCAATTGTGATGCGGGATGGATGCAAGGCTAATCTAATGATTAAGAATTAAACTTTAATTTTAACGAACAATGGCAGCAAACTCAAGTAAGCTATCAATATATTTAAGAAAGAAAGACTAATAGATTACTACTAACTACCCGCAATATATTCGCATATAATCACATAAAGAACCTTGGATCCGATGATTAAGAAATCACCGAAACTAGGACTTCCTTACTTCAACTAATCAGATCTAATGAGATTGGGATCGGTTTACTTACCAATAATGATTTTGTCCTCCTTTGTAGTAGATCTGGATTCAACTCTCAAGATCTCACGATAGGATTCCAAACTTTAGTTACTTTGGAGCAGATCTTCCCATAGATGGTTGTATGGAAAGAAAAACCTTCTCTTCATATCTGAAACACCGGGGATCCTACAAAAGAACATCAATCAAAACTTGGAGGGAGGAGAAAATGTTGGAAAGAATGGAAAAAGGAAAGAGGAGGTTGGAATCTTGGAACTTGGACTTGAAACTTGGACTTGGAACTTGGAACTTGTAACCTGGATGATAACTAGGGCTTCAGCATCCTACCCTCTCAAATGCAATGCTTACCCAGCAGCACTCTCACAAATACAATGCTTACTCAGTAGAGCAATTGGACAAAATAACAGAGTTTCATTAACAAAGCATAAACTAGTTACAAGGGGGGGATGGAGTGGTATTTATAGACCCTCCACCCAAGGTAGAATGATAAGAGTGAAGTTCTATAAAATAAATGTAGAAAACATTGGACTCTAATCCCTTTCTTGACTTGGATGAAAACTCCTTGAAATTTAAATTGGATAGGTGCTCCCTTTGCACTTGGACGCCTCCTTGAGATGGGCGACAAAATAAGAAGAGGCGCTTACATGAAATATTGGGCGACAAAAGAATGAGATGGCGTCCTTCTTTTCTTGATTCAAATGTGAGTGGGTAACAATCTTGAATTGTGGGCATCTCTTCTTTCCTTCTAGGCGTCAACTTCTCCTAGAGTCCATCTTGATCTTCTTACATTTCAATCTTGAAAGATAATTCATCTATCTTTAGATTTAAATGGGCTCCTTATTTTGAATTTAAAAGAACTCCTTGGATAAGTTTGAAGTGGGGTCTTCTTGCTTTGCTTGGCCGACCTCTCTTGGAGTGAGTGACAAATCCCAAATGAGAAGTGGATGGCGGTAATTCTTCTCCCCATCTTGGCGTCCATCCCTCTTGGATTCTTATTGTTTTTGAAAAGTAGATGAAGATAATTCAAATACAAGTTAGATAAGGTTGGACTCTTATTTTCTTTGGACTCCTTTGAAGTAGATAAGATTGGACTCCCATCTTCCTTGGACTCCTTGAAGTAGATTGGCGCTCCTTGTGTTGGCGACAAAATGAGAACAAAAATGAAGTGCCCTCTCTTCTTGGCCGACTTTCCTTGGTTTTAAATTTTGAAGGATGTCTTGATGTCTTGATGTCTTGATATCTTGATTTAAACTCATTTCTAATTTGAGCATCACTCATGTGTGGCCAACCAAGGTGATGTAGCATGGCATACTACTCCAAGTGGTGGGTGACAAGGCTCCATGAAGTGATGATGTGGCATGATGACATGGCTTCATCCATTGGGCTTGAACTTTGGCTAACTTATGAACCCCCTTGACTAAATCAAGTACTAATTACAATACTCAATCCAAGCAAACCTAGCTTGACCAATTTGCAATCAAAGTAGACTAATTTTAATTACAGGACTCAATTATTGACAAGGACTCAATTCCTCATGACTGATAGAAGATGGACTACTCATTGGTGATCTACAATGAGTTTGGAGGGGTCTGATGTCTCTTCCTAGCTCTGGTGTCCTCACTAATTCTCCCAGGATGGGAGAAACTCGATCCTATCGAGTATGGGTCAACTCTGCTCTGGTAATATTCTAGCAAGTCTGGGTTGATTCATTGCAGATCCTCTCGAGTGATCCACGAATCATCAGATTCTGGTCTACCTTGCCATCGAACCAGGTAACATTGATAATCTTTACTCCTGGTAGTGATAGTTTTGTCATCCAAAATTCGCTCAATCTTATCTCTCTATTTTGGTAATTTGGATGGTAGACGCTCAGGGGTAGGGTCACTCTCAAAAATGGAATCAGGCCCAAATGGCTCACTAGGTATCGATATTGGCTCCTTATACTCAACAAGATCTGATACATTGAAGGTTGGACTAATACCTAATTCAGGTGGTAACTCTAACACATAGGCATTAGATCCAATTTTCTTTATGATCTTGTATGGTCCTACACTATGGGCATGTAGTTTCTTCATGGTTCCAGGTGGGAACCATTCAGGTTGAAGCTTGATCATGACAATGTCTCCTTCATTAAATCCTTTGAAACATTTACGTGAGTTAGCCATATGCTTATAAGATTCATTGCTTTCATTAATCTTTTCACTTATTTCTTTATGCAATTCCTTAATATGCTGTGCATATGACCCTGCAGACTCAGAAATGCATGCTTGCATGGGCAAGGAAATAAGATCTAAAGGCTTTCTAGGCTTATACCCATGGACAATCTCAAATGGACTCTTGCTTGTGGACCTATTAACTGAACTGTTGTAGGCGAATTCAGCTCTAAAAGGGATATGCCCTACAAGCCAATCTATGTTGTATCTCCCAAACCATTGTAATTGACAATATTCTAATAAAGGCATTATTTTTCATCATACGCTGTGTTTTTTATTTTAAGATGAACCCCATAGATTAAGGCTATGGTTTTAGGGTTATGATGAGATCATACCAGTGAGACCTAAAGTCTTAAAACCTTAATCTAAAATAATCCTAGTCAATGGAACCCTGAGTAGGGGATCAGGGTTTTCTGGTAAGACTAGCACATCCTATGCATACTGAATAGGGTGACTGCTCTCACAGTCACTTGTGTATGACACTAATACTAGGATGTGGGTGCTCATTAGTGAATGAGTTCACTGAAATGATCCAACTTGAGAATATCTAATGGAGTCTTAGCTGTATGTCAATAGATGGTTCTCATAGTGGGAGTGGTACAAGTAATCCTTTGACCTGAGACTGCCATAAGTACCTTATGTACATGAACCCATACTTTGGTTCAATCTTAATCATGACACTGAGTCATGCACAGGATTAATACTTGGAATGGTGAATTGTATATGAAGATAATGAGTAGGTCAACAAGGAATCAATCACTCTTAGTAAGAGGAGATTGCATCTAGCTAGTTATCAATCGGATGATGATTCAGGGAATCTTTGATCAAAGTAAAGATATTATACATGGTTTCTAATATCAAGATAATTGAATCATCAATATAAGATTGAGCTAGAAACGAATATAATATTGGAGTTGACATATATCCATATCCATAATTATATTCTGGGTGCAGGCTGATTGAAGGATTTAATTGTACGGTAACTTTCTACTGAATGGTATTTTTGATATTTCACCAGAATTTCCATATCTTCTGGGTAGACATGACACATTGCTAGACGTCAATCTTGTCTTGTGGGTTGATTAAATTGAATGATCACTTATTAGGAAGAGTCCTAATTGATCATAATCGGGTAAGCCCGGTTTGACCTAAATCGATTAAAAAGAGTTCTAATCAAATTAGGTCAACTTGTATTCGAACCAACTGCTGGCTAGATGTGGAACCCAATGGGTCATACACTTAAGAGAATTGATCAAGAGTTTAATTTATAATTAAACCATCTTTGCATGATAACACTCTAGCAGGTGTTACAAATCCTAGCTTCTATTCGAATTGGATTCGAATTAGGGTTACAGATTGATTCAATTTGGGTTCTAATTGGATCTAATTAGACCCTAATTGAGTTTATAGGGATTATAGCTAACCCTATTGGCTAACCAAGTATTTAGGCTAGCCCTCCACCCGCTCCTTTGAGTTTTCACGCCAAAATGCCAAGAGTCCATGCGCTAATGGACTCTTGGCGCGCCATTTGGAAGAGTCCATGGCGCATGGACTCTTGGTGCGCTCCATATAATTCTCCGATGTTTTTATATGGGGTGGCATTCTTTCTCTCCTTTAGCGCCTCAGATGTGCCCCCTTGGATGGGAATCCAACGGTTGATGGGTTTTTAAGAAAGGAAGAAAGCGCTTGTTGCTTCCCGGTTGCGCGAAATAACATCTCTTCGGAGATTTAAATTCGCGACTCCTTTCTTTTAAAAACATCATGACTTTTCCTTTAAGAAAGGCCGTGGGATTTAATCTGGAAGGCCGTGAGAAGGAGGGAAGGGGTGTGAGAAAATGAGAAGGGCATGAGAAGGAGTTTATGGAGAGATGTGTGGGCGCCTATCTGAAATCTATTTAAGGGGTCAAGAAAAATCAGAACCGAGTAATACTTTTTTTTTCTTCTTCCTCTCCAAAAGACTCCTTCCCTCTTTTCTTTTTTTACATTATTCCCTTTACAGAGGACTCCTCTGTCGAAACTCTGTTGCTGAACAAGAATAAAAGAGAAGGTCTCCGATGGTAAAGGAAAGAAAGAGTTCTGATTTTATTCTTTCCTTTCTTTCTTACATTAAGACATTCTTGTCTTAATTTCTCCTCCAATTTAAGACAAGCCTAAATCCCCTTAGGACAAAGTCTTTTCTTCAAGACAAGAGTGTCTTAGAGGGTCAAGGTCTTAGTGGAAGGAGGAGAAGAGATAAAAGAAAGGAAGGCAACCTCTTGTGTGGAAGAATTCCAGCCATAATCCGAAGAATTGAGTTCTAGGAGGAAGAACTCAATAGGAGGAACCATTGGATAAGAAGATAGTGTTCTTGATCATTGCTCCGTGTGGATCACCATCGGAGGGCGGACACTTGGATGCCTGGTGAACTCAAAAAGCCCGTTCATCTTCAAGATCAAATCTTCATCAAATTGGAATTAGCGGTTACAGGTTAGTACTCTAATTCTAATTTGCATAAGAATGTTAGTCTTCATACATTTTAGTCCAATTAAGGAGTTCCTATTTTTAGGGTTTTTGGTGAATTTAGTTTCAATTTTGAAATTATCCTTCGACTGCGTTACACCGGAACCCTACAAGCTCTAGGTAGCAAAAGATCTTAATTTGCAGTGTTTCCACCTACAAGACATCTCAACAAGTTTCCAAGGCTTCGATTCACGACCTCGGTCTGACCATCGATTTGGGGGTCATAGGATATAGAAAATTTGAGCTTAGTTCCTAACAACTGCCAGAGGATTGTCCAAAAATAACTTATAAATCTAACATCCCTATTGGACACTATGGTTTTAGGAAGACCATGTAACCTAACCACGTTATCGAGAAAATTTTTTGCTACTTTGGAAGCAACAAAAGTCTGTGAACAGGATAAAAATGCACCATCTTAGAGAACCTATCGACCACAACACATATAGAATCATGTTTCCATAAGGTCTTGGGTAAACCTAACATGAACTCCAAACTAAGATCTTACCAAGGACAGTCTGGTACAAGTAAAAGGGTATATAAACTAGTATTTTGCTTTTGCTGTTTGGCAACAACGCAAGTTAGACACCTAGCTACAACCTGAGCAACATCCTTCTTTAAACTCGACCAATAAAACTGGTCTTCAATAGCTAGGATGGTCTTGTTTCTACCAAAGTGACCAACTAGACCTCCTGCATGGGTCTCCTAAATCAGAAATTCTCTAAGGGAGGTTCTAGGAATACACAACCTATTATCCTTGAAGAGGTAGTGGTGGGGACACCTGAGGCACCAGAATAAGACAGAGGCTTTTTCAATCCTCTGTAAATTGATCAATAATTTATGAGTCCATCTGTAATAAGGGCTTAGCTCATCTGAGTCCATTTTAGTTGTTATTTGAGTATTTTTAGTTGTTATTTCAGTTCTGTACTAGTCAGCTCATGTTGAGCTAGTTCGGTCCAATGCTAGTCAGCTCATGTTGAGCTTTTTTTTTTTTTTTTTTTTTTTTGAGTCCTGTCCAAGCATACTGAAGACTCAAGACTATATCATACAAGTGAAGACCAAGTCCAACTAGATTGAAGACATGGAAGTATAGCACAAGTCCAACCCAGCTTGAAGATTTGAAGACCCCAGGAGGAAAATTCAGAAAATCCTGATTTCTTGCAGATGCCCTCCAGATACCCAGATTCCCTTTCAGATGCCAAAGTATATTCATAGATAAGGGCATCCATGATTCCAGAGGTCCATCTACATCCTAGCCCAAAGAAATCAAGCCCAGGTGCCAAGCCCAAGCCCCTAAGAAGCAAGATACCAGGGAATATTCCTGCTACATGGCTACCAGGCCACCCCAGCTTCCAAAGGCCCAAACCCATGCACCCGAGCCCCTTTGGGCCGGCCTTTTGCTACTCCTAGAAGCCCAACACGCCCCCCTAGGCATCCTTGGAGTCTTGACCAAGTCAAGAAAATTTTTAGGGATTTTTCTACCTAATATTTCCTTATTTTCTAGCTAGGGTTTGAGAGGGAAAAGGATTCTTATGTAAAGACTTATGTACCCTTACTTGGAGCCCAAGGTTAAGGGTCTATTTAAGGGACCCTAGCCTCTTGTATGAAGGGAGAATTTTTGATGAATGAAAACCTTGAGTTCTTCTATTGAGTGGTGTGATACCCTGCTATGTGCATAAAGGGGTTTGTGAGAGTTCTTCTTCCCGGTGTTTGCAATCATCTTCCTGCTGCCAACAAACCCTCCAAATCCCTAGACGCCCACTCCAAAAGAAGCCTTCCCTTGCTGTTTTTACTTTGTTTTCTTGTTCCTTTGTGAGCTTTCTAACCCCTGACAGGTCGTTTGCAGGTCCCTGAGTTCCTACGAATCCAACGACTCCAGCCAAGCCTCAATCGGATCACCGAGCAGAAAGCCGGGTATCTGCGGGTCTTTGGCTCGGTTTTCCAGGCCGCATCCGTCGAGGAACGAGAGACCCCTTTGCTGCGATCTTCATAGATGTTGTCAGGTACACCCCTCTACCTCTAGTAGTTTTATTGTAGGAGAACTTGCCCTAACCGAGACTTCTCAGCCCCGGCGGTCCTTCTTTGCTACTTTTCTAGGTCCTAATCTGCATGCTGATCTTCAAAAATTCATACAAAATTCCCTACAAATAATTTTGATCTGAAATTTGGGAATTAATCACCTAACTCAACATGTAAAACATAAAAAAAAACTGCATGCATATTAGTTCCCCATCAGGTAGCCATCTTACAAGGTATACTCATTGTTCAAACTAGATGGTCCTTGTTTGACAAACTGATAGGTTTCACCAAAATCAGGACAAGTTTCATATTGATCCTTCAGTTTGTCAAATCCTACGACTTCGGTGCTAATAGAGTTAAGGAGCATGGATCATCGACTAAGGGCATCAGCAACCTTTTTTCACTACCAGCATGATGTTTCAACATAAAAGTATAGGCTTGAATGTACTCTACCCACTTAGCATGCCTAGGATTTAATTTATTTTAGGAACCTAGAAACTGAAGTGCCTCATGATCTGAGTATAGAACAAATTCATGCGGAAGCAAATAATGTCTCAGTACTTCAAAGCTTGCACTATCGCATAAAACTCTTTATCATAGGTAGAATACCTAAGTCTAGCCTCATTTAATTTTTCACTAAAGAAGGCTACAGGATGATTCTCTTGACTCAATACTCCACCTATACCAACTCCAGAGGCATCACAAGCAACCTTAAAAACTTTAAAAAAATCGGGTAATCTCAAAATAGGTGCTTAGGTCATCTTGTCCTTGATTTCTAGGAAGGCTCTATTGGCACTCTTGGTCCACTTATGGTGCAGGCACCAGGGCTAAAAGAAATAACAGGTTGAACCCACATCCCTGTGGATCACCTGTAAGTAAAACCCTGAACCCAAACCCTTTTTATCATGTAAATATTTATTTTAAATTATGTTATTTTGGTCTAGTTAGGGTAAACCCTTTTTACCAACTGTAATTAATGTTTTGTTTATTTTGGAGTAAAACCCTTTTTACCAAGTTGAGTTGAAACTTCAATTGAGTCAAACCCTATTTATCCAATTGGGATTTAAATGGTCCGGTTTGAATTAGCCCTTTTTACCAACTTTAATTGGATTTTTATTCGCAAGCCTAATTAAGTATGGTTGGTTATTTAGTTGAGTCATGTGATTTGTTATTTATTGACTCCATGTAATTAGTTGATTTATTGAGTCCTATATTGCAAGAGGAGACCCAAGACAACATTCCATGTGTACCCAATTGAAGATCCATGTGACTCCATGTGCTAGCTCAAGACAACCCATGTGCTAGCCCAAGTTACAACCTCTTCTTGGCACCACCTTTTCAAAGATTTGGACATCAACACATGTCATGTTTGGACATGTCTTTGAGATAACACTACTTGGCACTTCAACCAGGACAAGAGCACATGATATGTCTGAAATTTGCTTTCCATTGGGACAACACACTTGCCATGTCACTTATGTTTCGACATCCCACATGCCATGTCTTAAATAAATTCTAAATTGGCACCCTTCTTTTTAAGAGGTGTAAAGTAGAAGGAGTTCTCCACATTGGTGCCCCCCACTCAAAATATTCCATGCCAAATACAAGGAGTCGGCCAAGCATTCTTGTCGCCAACTTCAAAGAGAGTCCTAAAATATTTGCTTACCAAATGGAAGAGGTTTAAAGGTTCTCTACCAAAGAGTTTCAATCAAACAGGTTGCCAGCTGCTTAAATCTCCAGAACTCAAGAGTCTCGCCAAAACTCTTGAGTCCTCCCCTATCCAGAACTCAAGAGTCTCACCAAAACTCTTGTGTCCTCTCCTATCCAAACTAAAAAGTCCACTCATCTACAGAAGTCCATATCATCCAGACTATAGAGTCCAAGAAACAAGGCCAAGTGATGGAGCATCTTGACCCTACATCAAGCCATCTCACCAATCCACCACTTGGGTGCCCACTTTGGATGAGAAGCCTCAAGATTTTGCCGACTTTGAAAGGAGTCCAGATCTTCTTAGAAAACAAGAGTGCAGGCTACCTAAAGCAGGATTCTAGGAGTTGGAGTCCAAGGGAGAAAAAGACTAGTAGTTGTATCCCTTACACCACTAGTTGGGGGTCTATAAATATCCCTCCAACCCCCCTTGTAATCAATCAATTATTATTCAATAAAGAGTGTTATTCTATCAAAAAATCTTCTTCCTTTGCTGTGTGCATCGCGGGGTGTGAGGCCCTTCCTTTGTTCTACGGAACATCGTGGGGTGTGAGGCCCTACTTATCTAACCGACCAGAAAATCCAAAAACCACCATTTCTAAACCTTCTTTTCCTTTCATCCTTTCTTTTTCTTTGCTATTTTTTTTAATTTATGATTTTCATTGCCAAGTGTTATAGGTGAACAGGATTCAAGATAAGGTATTCTTGCCTCGAAACCAGCTTCGCACGGAAGATCAAAACTCGGGATCAAGTTCTTGAAACCCTGCCGTAAAGATCTTGAGAATTCTGTCAGATCTGATTCGGAGGAACAATTCTTCATTGGTAAAATTGAAACTTTTCCTTTCTCATTATTATTTGATTTATTGATAAGATAAACCCCAGTTTACGATGATTTTTCAATCACCAAGTCCTACTTTCTTAGTTAATTTGTAGGTTTACTTGCGGGTAGATAATAACTAGTTTTGTTTACTGTCTCCTTTGAGTCTCCTTAAAATCTAAAAAAAATAAAAAAAATAGTTTCTATTTTTCTCTGCTAATTAATCAGTAATATCAGTAATTTAGTTTTTATTTTCTCTTGCATCATCTTTGGTATCAAAGCAGGTTAAACTAGAATTTAATCTCTCTTGTGCTGATTTAGTTTCTCTTGGATCGAGTGCTTCACCATGGCCGTCCGGTCATAGGAAAAAGTAGGGCTGCAAGACCCTCACCTCCCATTCAAATAGAGTTTTTTATGGCATGTAGGGGTGCCACTATGAATTGACCCTTGAAGAAGAAAATAAAGTGATAGGCATCTTTAGGGTTTATTTTTAGTATCATATCCATTACAGTACATAATATGTTGTTTTGATTGTTTCTGCATGTAGGTAACTCAAAATCACTTGATTCTTATTTTTCTGGATCAATCATAATTGATAGTATTTTTCAAAATTTTTTAATAAATTATTTTGGTTTGTAGATTTTCTGCTTATCAGAATACTACCTGAGAACAGTTCTATCCTAAATTTCAATTATTCTAGTTTAGGGTTCTTTTTGCATAAATCTTGCATATTTTAATTTTCTACATCTTAGGTATTTTTTTTGCAAACTATATCTTTGATGAAAACAAAAGAACAAAATACAAAACAATAATAATTAATTTTATTTTTTGTTACTTTAATTATTTTAGTTTGATTGCATCTAGGGCTTCATCTTGTGTGTGCATCATCAAGTAACCTAATCTTAAGGGCACTTGAGCATCTCAGATCAGGGCAGGAGCTCATCATCTGTCCTGGGCCTATAACAACCTTCTTTGCATCCGAGCCAACCTTAATTAAAACTCAATTAGACTTAATTTGCTCCAGTGAGCTAGGGACACCAACAGGTCAGGTTCCAAGTATTGTGTGTAAGCTAGTGCACCCAATCCCTTGATTATCACTTGAATCTGGTATCTAAGGCTAGAGGTCTAGAGGCAAATATCCTAAGCAATTTTGTGGTTCTTAATTAGGACCCTGTAAGAGCAGGGGGAGCCTCCCACGACCCCACCTCTTACCTGGCTAGTGGACAGGATAATTATTGAATTGGCTGTAATATAAGCTGACCCATTCTACTTGAGCTCTAGGTCTAGGAAATCCTAGTCCGAGTTGAGTTATGTGTGATTGCATTGCATGGCAACTAGGTTAGGCACACTATATCAGCCTACCCAAAATCAACCCAATCCTTCCATGGACCCTAATATGGAAAATTTTATGAGGACTATAACTAATCAGCTTAGACAGCTCACAACCAGGTTTGATCAGGTGGAAGACAGACTAGGTAATCTTGAAGAATCCCATGGACTAGATCATATCCTAAAACACCTGGACCCACTCCCCTAGGTCAAGGCTCTGAGATGCCTAGACCCATTCCCCTAATTCCACGAGCCCAACTCACTCCCCTAGATTTAAGAGGTCAATACAGAGAACTTGCTTACCCAGGTCCAAGAGCCTAACATAAGGAAATTACTCCTGACCCAATCCCTAGGTGCCATACCCCTGATATGAATGATCATGAAGAAAGGATCCTTAGGAGTATTCGATTAGATGCACCCACATTTGGGGATAGTTTGGATCCTAAGGTTTATACTAATTGAGAAAGTGATATGGACTAGTACTTTGAATGGTACGAATTGTCGAAAGAGAGAAAATTCAAATTTGCCAAGCTTAGGCTAGTCCGACAAGCTAGATTGTATTGGAGAAATGTAGAACGACTGAACCGATAGAGAGGTGACCTACCTATGGTACATGGCGAGCCATGAAGGTAAAGCTTAGGAAAAAATATCTACCATTCTCATATGAACAAAAATTATTAGATCAATGTCAAACATTAACTCAAGGAAATAGATCAGTAGCTGATTATATTGCCAAATTTGATGAGTTCGTTATGAGGTGTAGTGTAGTCGAGTCCGAAGTTGTCACCTTATCAAGGTTTAGAGCTGGCTTGCATGAAGATATCTAGAGAGAGTTATTCTTAAGGGAAGTCAATGGTTTGGAATAGGCTTACCAAATTGCTAGGGATTGTGAATGTTTCCAGAGAAGACCTGTTACCTATAGACCTGAGCTAAATAGGTTTAATACCCCTGGAACAAGGCCTAGCCCTAATCAATTTCCACCTAGCCGACCTAATCCTATTTCTCAACCAGTTCATAGGGAAGATAAAGGAAAGACACCCATGGTCCCTAATGATAGGAATCAAAATACCATGTGTTTTAGGTGCCATAAAATGGGTCATTTTGCTATTGACTGTCCAGTACGAGCATTACATATAGGTGAATGTGAGGAAGAGAACCTAGAGAATGTAGAAGAATTTGAAGAAGAAATTTACGAAGCTGAGGAAGACTTGGTAGAAGAGTACGAAATGATGAAGAGCCCATAGATGTTAGGGTTTCCGGTGCACCGCAGCGGAAGTGTAATTTCAAAATTATGAAACTTGCACCATAATCCCTTAGCCAAAATCTACTTATTCAGGATTAAAACATATATTGAACATTTAAACATACATTGTTAGAATTAGAGTACCAACCTGTAATCGCTAATTCCAACAAAGTTGATGTTGAAGGGGCTGATTGAATTCACCAGGCATCCAAGTGTCCGCCCTCCGATGGTGATCCACACAGAGCAGTGATCAAGACAACTCTATCTTCTTTTCAAAGGTTCCTTCTATTGAGTTCTTCTTCCCAGAACTCAATTGCTTGGACTATGGCTTGAATTCCTCCACACAAAAGCTTGCTTTCCTTTCCTTGACTCCTTCTCCTCCTTCCACCAAGACCTTGGCCCTTTAGACACCCTTGTCTTGAAGAAAAAGACCTTGTCCTAAGAGGACATAGGCTTGTCTTAAGTTGGAGGAGAAATTAAGACAATGATGTCTTAATGTAAGAAAGAAAGGAAGAAATCAGAACTTCTTTCTTTCCTTTACCATCGGAGACTTTTACTTTTATTCTTGTTCAGTAGCAGAGTTTCGACAGAGGTTTACTCTGTAAAGGAAACAATGTAAGAGCAAGAAAAAAATAAAAGAGTCTTCAGGAGAGGAAGAAAGAAAAGATTTTTACTGTTCTGAATTTTCCTGACCCTTTAAATAATTCTCAGATAGGCACCTACACACCTCTCCGTAATGACTTTCTCACGCCCTTCTCAATTTCTCACGCCCCATCCTCCCATCTCACGGCCTTCCAGATCAAATCCCACGGCTTTTCTTAAAGGAAAAACCACGGTGTTTAAAAAGGAAAGGGGTCGCGACTTTTCATCTCCGAAGAGATGTTATTTCGCGCGCCCGGGAGGAAACAGCGACTTTTGTCTTTCTTAAAAGACTTCTAGCCATTGGATTCCCATCCAAAGGGAGGTATTTGAGGCGCTAATGAGTAAGCAAGGAGGCCACCCCAAATAAAATCATCGAAGAAATTTTTGGGGCGCGCCAAGAGTCCATGCGCCATGGACTCTTCCTTAAGGCGCGCCAAGAGTCCATGCGCGCATGGACTCTTGGCATTTGGCATGGAAAAATAAAGGGGGGCGGGTGGGGAGGCTAGCCAAGCTACATGGCTAGCCAATAGGGTTAGCCATATTCCTGTTTTCTCAATTAGGGTCTAATTAGGTCCAATTAGAACCCAATTTGAACCAATCCGGAACCCTAATTTGAATCCGATCCGAATAGAAGTTAGGGTTTGCAACACCTGCTAGAGTGTTATCCTGCAAAGATGATTTAATTCCAAATTAAACTCTTGATCAATCCTCTTAAGTGTGTGACCCATTGGGTTCCACATCTAGCCAGCAGTGGGTTCGAATACAAGTTGACCTAATTTGATTAGAACTCTTTCTAATCGATTTAGGTCAAACCGGGCTTACCCGATTCGATCAATTAGGACTCTTCCTAACATGTGATCTTTGAACTTGATCAACCCACAAGACAAGATTGACGTCTAGCAACGTGTCATGTCTACCCGGAAGATATGGAAATTCTGGTGAAATACCAAAATTACCCTTCAGTAGAGAGTTACCGTACAATTAAATCTTTCGATCAGCCTGCACCCAAAATATAACTATGGATATGGATATATGTCAAATCCAATATTATATTTATTTCTAGCTCAATCTTATAATGATGATTCGATTATCTTGATATTAGAAACCATCTCTAATATCTTCACTTTGATCAAAGATTCCCTGAATTATCATGCGATTGTTGACTAGCTGGATGCAATCTCCTCTTACTAAGAGTGATCGATTCCTTGTTGACCTACTCATTACCTTCATATCCAATTCACCATTCCCAGTATCAATCCTGTGCATGGCTCAGTGTCATGATTAGGATTGAACCAAAGAATGGGTTCATGTACATAAGGTACTTATGGCAGTCTCAGGTCAAAAGATTACTTGTACCACTCCCACTATGAGAACCTTCTATTGACATGTAGCTAAGACTCTATTAGATGTTCTCAAGTTGGATCATATCAGTGAACTCATTCTCCAATGAGCACCCACATCCCAGTATTAGTGTCATACACAAGTGACTGTGAGAGCAGTCACCCTTTCCAGTATACCCGGGATGTGCTAGTCTTATCAGAAAAATCATGATCCCCTACTCAGGGTTCCTTTGACTAGGAATATTTTAGATTAAGGTTTTAAGTTTTTAGGTCTCACTGGTATGATCTCATCATAACCCTAAAATCATGGCCCTAATCTATGGGGTTCATCATATAATATAAACACAGCGTATGATGAAAAAAATAATACCTTTATTTAGAAAATTGTCAATTACAATGGTTTGGGAGATACAACATAGATTGGCTTGTAGGGCATATCCCTTTCAATAGAGTCATCTGACCTACTAGGTGTAGTTAGGTGTATTCTGGCTCTAACCAAGAAGAATGAGGACTGGCATAGGACAAATATCTTACAGACCTTCATTAAGCTAGGAGATAAAGTGTGTAAAATCATTATAGACTGTGGGAGTTGTGTGAATGCAATATCTACTAATGTTGTTAAGAGCTTAGGCTTACCCACAATTACTTATCCTAGCCCATATAAGGTATCCTGGATTGACGCTACATCAATTCCTATTAGGTTACAATGCCAGGTCCCAGTCCAAATTCAATCCTACCAAGAGAAGGTATGGTGTGATGTGATTCCAATGGGGGTTAGTAGTATCATACTAGGTAGACCGTGGTTATAGGATCATGATGCAACCCTCTTTGGCCGATCTAACTTGTGTGCATTCAAACACCATGAAAAGAGAATTGTGATCAACTTGACCCAACCTAAAGATAATACTAAAAGAGAGTCTAGTCATTTGAAAGAGAAAGAACCCAGATTAAACCTAATTACTGCTAAGGAGTTAGAACATGAAATCATTGAAGGTTCAACAGTCTGAGAAAGAACCCAGATTGAACCTAATTACTGCTAAGGAGTTAGAACATGAAATCATTGAAGGTTCAACAGTCTGAATGCTGACTACCATAGAAGTTCATGATGAACCCTAGAAAGAACATCCAAAAAAAACTTTAGATTTCCTACAAGAATTTAAGGATGTATTTCCAGAAGACCTCCCTGACTGTTTACCTCCATTAAGGGACATACAACATGCTATAGACTTGGTCCCAGGAGCTACTTTGCCAAATTTACCTCACTATAGGATGAATCCTACCAAGCATAAGGAATTGCATAGGCAAGTTGAGGATCTTCTTAGGAAAGGCTTTATCAGGGAAAGTTTGAGCCCATGTGCTGTTCCAACCCTGTTGACTCCTAAAAAGGATGGCACTTGGTGTATGTCTGTAGATAGTAGAGCCATCAATTAGATTACAGTGAAGTATAGATTTTCCATACCCCGACTTGATGACATTTTAGACACGATGGTCGGTGCTACCATATTTTCAAAGATAGACCTTAAGAGTGGCTATCATCATGTTAGAATTAGGCCCGGGGATGAATGGAAAACTATATTTAAGACCAAGGATGGCTTGTACGAATGGTTAGTAATGCCTTTTAGATTATCAAATGCACCTAGTACTTTTATGAAGATTATGATTCAAGTATTAAAATCATTTATTGAAAAATTTATGGTAGTATATTTTGATGACATCCTCATATATAGTAAGAATAAGAAGGATCACCTATACCATCTTCAGCAGGTTTGTCAAGTACTTAGAGAAGATAATCTTTATGCAAATTTGAAGAAACGTAGTTTTATGACTCCAAGGATTATTTTCCTAGGTTTTGTAGTAACTGTTGAAAGAGTATCGGTAGACCCCGAGAAGATCAAATCCGTAGTTGAGTGGCTTATCCCTAAGAATATTCATGATGTTCGAAGTTTTCATGGATTAGCTACTTTCTATAGGAGATTTATACGAGGGTTTAGTACGATTATTGCACCCATTATAGATTGTATGAAGAAAGGAGCATTTGACTGGTCAAAGGAAGCCAATAAGGCTTTTGATGAAATTAAGAATAAAATGACCCAAGCCCCAATTCTGAGGCTACTAATTTTTTGAAAGTCTTCGAGGTTGCTTGTGATGCCTTAGGGATAGGAATGGAGGAGTCTTAAGTCAAGAGAATCACCTGGTTGCTTTCTTTAGCAAGAAATTGAATGATGCTAAGTTAAAATATTCTAATTATGATAAGGAACTATGTGCGGTGGTTCAAGCACTCAGATACTAGCGACACTATTTGTTACCACAAGAATTTATACTTTGTTACCACAAGAATTATGATAAGGAACTATGTGCGGTGGTTCAAGCACTCAGATACTAGCGACACTATTTGTTACCACAAGAATTTATACTTTATTCTAATCATGAAGCTCGTAGGTTCCTTAACTTGCAAAAGAAATTGAATGCTAGGCATGGAAAATGGGTTGAATACATTCAAGCCTACACTTTTATTTTAAGGCATCAATCGGGTACTGATAATAAAGTTGCTGATGCGTTGAGTAGGAGACTTATGCTCTTGAATTGTGTTGGTACTAGAGTAGTTGGATTTGAGAAATTGAAGGATGAGTATGAGAACTGAGAAGATTTTGGTGAAATCTATAAGGTAGTTAAGCAAGGACCGACTAGTTCATATAGTGAGTACACAATTCAAGATGGGTACCTTTTTAGGGAGAGTAAGCTATATATTCCAAACACTTCACTTAGAGACTTCCTGATTTGGGAAACACATACTGGAGGTTTAGTTGGACATTTTGGTAGAAATAAGACAATCTTAGCACTAGAAGACCAATTATATTGGCTGAGTCTTAAAAGGAATGTTGCTCAAGTTGTAGCTAGATGTAGGACTTATGCTGTTGCTAAATAGCAAAAGCAGAACATTGGCTTATACACCCCTCTTACTGTACCAGATTGTCCATGGAAAGATCTTAGCATGGACTTTATTCTTGGATTACCTAAGACCTTAAGGAAAAATGATTCTATTTTTGTAGTGGTCGATAAGTTTTCTGAGATGGCACATTTCCTGCCTTGTTTCCAAACCTATGATGCTTCTGAGGTAGCAAAGCTATTTTTGAATGTGTTGACTCCGTTATTGATTTTGATGATAAGCAAAATGCTTAAGTATAAGTTGAGTACTAATGATTTCTTTGAAGTGTGTTTTTATAGAAAAAGGTGCTCATCAACTTGATAAAAATTGTTTGATTGAAGAAGTCCCAAATATGGATGAAAGATCTGTTTAAAGAGGACTTTAGAAGATGAAGAATGCTTGAAAGGATACATGACTTCAACACAAACTTGTTTCAGCAGAAGTTCAGATATTTTTGAAAGAATTTCAGTGATGTGTCAACTCAAAGTGTCGACACCTACAACTCAAGTGTCGACACATGACAATGAAGTGTCGACACAAGCCGGCATGCAGAGATAGTTTCAGATGGCACGGCTGAAGTGTCAACACATGGATGTGTTGTGTCGACACATGGATCAGCTCATTGCCTGAGATTTTTAGATTACAGAACTTACTGAAGTTGAAGACTTGCCTAAAGTATCGACTCATTAGAAGAAGTGTCAACTCACCTACGAATTCCAGAAAGCTACATTGAAGATATTTGAAGTAGGTGTCGACACAAGGAGTGCAAGTGTTGACCCTATGTGTCGACTCACAACCTGAAGTGTCAACACTTAGAGTTCTGGAAATAGTAACGGCTAGTTTTTCAAATGTAGAACTTGTCCCTCTTGGCTCCCAATGGCTAATTTTTCGTGTCTAACGGCTAGAAATCGAGTTTCAAGCCTTGGGAAGGTATTTAATTGATTGAAATCAAATCTAAACATAAGAGAATGAAAAAAAATAACCAAGAGAAAAGAAGAAGAGAGCATTCACTCCTATTCATTGAGTTCAACTACTTCCAAGCAAAAGCAAGTCTCCAATCATTCAAAAGCCTTCAAGATCATTCAAGATCTACCTTCTTGAGCATTAAAAAGAGGCTTCATCAAGTTGGAGGGAGCACTACAATGAGCTTCAAAGAGATATCCGCTTTTATTAGAAAGCTTTCATTGTTTCTTTACTTTAAACTTATATTTGTTGTAAGGGTTTTTGGTTAGCCTATTGAAAAACTAAGGAGGTTATTGGTGAGCCTTTGAAAATTATTTAGGTTCTTGGATAGTCCACAAAACCAAGGGAGGTTGGTGGTTAGCCTTAAAACCATTTAGGTTCTTGGTTAGCCCATAAAACCAAGTGAGGTTTTGACTTGTGAGCCTTATGAAAATAAGTCGGGTTTTAATTAATGAGCCCGAAAAACTAATCGACTGTAATCGATTGAGATTATAATGAATGTCCAAGTGGATCTTGGGGTGTGGATGTAGGTGCATTAGATAGCACCGAACCACTATATTTTCTTTGTGTTTGTGGTTGCTTGTCTCTTCCATTTGCTTCTATTTAATTGCTTTTACATTTCTGCTGCATACTTATTAAAAGCACATTACACTTGCATTCATAATACTTAGTTAAATTGTTGGATTGGTTCATACACTTGCATTTAAATTTTTGAAGACCCAATTCATCCCCCCTCTTGGGTTGCTTACTGGGTAACAAGTGGTATCAGAACCCTGTTCTCAGTTTATAGGTCTAACCACCTTGAGTAAAGATCTATGGTAGCCCCTATTGGTACTAGTGTAGTTGAGGGACAAGCCTCAAATAGACCTCCATTCTTTAATGGAATAGTTTATACTTATTGGAAGACTAGAATGAAAATATACATGTATTCAATTGATTATAACTTGTGGAAGGTTATTGATAAAAGTCCACATATTCTCTCGATTATTGTTAATGGTGTTTCCATCCCAAAGCTTGAAGAGGATTGGGATAAAAATGACATTAAACAATCTGAGATTAATGCAAAAGCAATGAATCTCCTCTATTGTGCATTAGATCCTAGTGAGTTTAATAGGATTTCTACATGCACTTCAGCCAAGGAAATATGGGACATACTTGAAGTTACCCATGAGGGTACCGATCAAGTAAAAAATATTAAAGTAAATATGTTAGTGCACACTTATAAAATGTTCCAAATGGAACCTAATGAATCTATCACTGATATGTACACTAGATTCACAAACATTGTAAATGGAATGAGCAGTTTAGGAAAAGTAATGTCTAATGCCGATCTTGTCAACAAAATTCTCAGGTCACTTCTAACATCATGGGATCTAAAGGTTACCACCATCCAAGAAGCTAAGGATGTTGACAAGCTACCATTGGAGCAATTGGTGGGATCGCTCATGACTTATGATCTCAACCTAAAGCAAAAGTCTATGGATTTGGATAAGAAAAAAAAGTGGATTGCATTCAAATCTACTATACAAGAAGAATCCTCAAACGATAAATCCGAAGAAGTAGAAGATGATGAGAGTGAAGAAATAGCACTTCTTGCTAGAAAATTCAGAAGGTTCATGAAGAGAAGAAAATTTCCTTATAAGAAGAAATTCCAATCAACTAAAGAGAAGGGAAAGGAAAAGGAAAAGGAGAAGGAAATACCTACATGCTTCGAGTGCAAGAAGCCTGGTCACTTTAAATTTGACTGCCCTCTCTTAAAGAAGTCAAGGAAGAAGCTAAGGAAAAATGCAATGATGGCCACCTAGAGTGATAGTGAAGACTCTAGTTTAGAGGAAGAATAAGCTGAAATTGCAAACCTATGTCTCATGGAACATGAAGAGCAGGAAGAGGTAACTTTTGATACAGAAATAGATTTTACTTTTGATGAATTAAAAAATACTTTTAATGAATTAGTGCATGATTACAGATTGATTTTATCTGAAAATAGAAAACTGAAAAAGTATGCAAATAGTTTTTCACATGAAAACAATTCTCTTTTAAATGAAGTTAGTGATTTGAAAACCAAACTTGATATTTTGGAAAAGAAAAATAAGGCTTTAACTATGGAAAATGATGTTTTAAAAAGATCTAAAACTATCATTTCAAACGATGATCTTTTGAAGAAAAACAAGGATTTAGAATTAGAAAATAAAAATTACAAAAATGAGCTTGATAAAATAAAACCTAGTATTGAAAAGTTTACCTATAGTTCAGAAAAATTAAATCTTCTTTTAAATAGCCAAAGAGCCAATTTTAACAAAGTAGGATTAGGTTATATACTCCAAAGACAACAAAAATATTTCAAAAACTTTTTCGTGCCTGCATCATCTAGTATTACATGTTTTTCATGCAATAAACAAGGTCATAAAGCTTTTCAGAGTAATATGAGAAAAATTAATACTAATAGAAAGGTTTGGGTTCCAAAAGGAACCAATTTAAGTGCTAACCCTAAAGGACCCAAGTTGACTTGGGTACCTAAAAACAAAGTTTGATTTGTTTTACAGGTATGTCTTGCAACCAAAGAAAACAAAAGACTATGGTATCTGGATAGTGGTTGCTCAAAGCACACGATGGGAGATGTGAAGCAATTCACCTCTCTTGAGGCAATGAACGAAGGGAGTGTGACCTTCGGGGATAATGGTAAAGGAAAAATCATTGGCATTGGTAAGGTTCACATTACCCCTTCTACATGTATTAATAATGTACTTTTAGTTGAAGGTTTGAAACATAATCTTTTAAGTATTAGTCAGTTTTATGATAAAGGTTTTCAAGTTATGTTTAAATCATCTTATTACATGATTGCTAGTCATGATAAAAATGGAGTACAATTCATTGAAAAAAGGCATGGTGATATTTATTTGGTAGATTTAGATAATCTATCCTTGCCTAATGGAGATGCCTAGTTGCAATGATTTAGAGACATCTCATTAGATCATTTTGCATGCCATCATCCTCATAAATCATCGTAAGGATAGCAATTTGACATAGGGTCAGGATTTCATTACATGTCCCTAGCCCAAAAGTCACCACCCGGCATATCGAACCCAACCTCTAATTAAAATTGAATAGACACTTAATTGCTCTAGTGAGCTAGGGACATCCATGAAGTCGGGTCGAACCAAGTGTCAAGCCAAGTTAGACAGCTGGTTTGCGTGTGCTTAAGTAGCTGGTGTCTAGGCAAGTGGTTCAGGGACAAGAGCCCGAAGGAAAGTGGGTTGGTTCGCTTACCTAGCCAATTTCAAATTGATGTCTAAGGCAAGCAAAATGGAACCTCCACCAACCTTACACTTACCTGGACAGGTGCCAAGTTACTACTACCGATTTAGTCTTCTTAACCTAACATTTGGTTTGATCTTTTTAAGTATAGCAAACCCATAGCATCTTACGTTGTGTGTGCATGTCGACGAGATCCGGAGTCCCTTATCACCCCCTTCATTCCCAATCAGGTGAACCCATGGAAAACACCCAAGAAGATCAATTAAAGGTCATCATGGAACAATTGGCTAAGATGAACAGTAAGCTTGATCAGTTTGACGAAAGATTTGAAGCCCGTAAGGCCGATGCTAAATCCAACTCCTCTAGGCCCAATTCCTTTGATCCAAGAGCCTATGATCATGATCTTGCCCCGAGTCTAGCCCTAGGAGCCCATACCCATACTTAGTTGACTCCGAGGAGGGACCCATTAGGAGCACCGAACCTTATGCACCCACTTTTGATGGAAGACAAGAGGTGTATATCGATTGGGAGGAGAGCATGGATCACTATTTTGAGTACACTAGGATGTCGAAGTCAGAAAAATTAAGATTAGCCATATGTAGGTTAACCCGATATGCTAAGTGGCATTGGGCAGCTATTGAGGATGAATGTTATCAAAGAGGAGAAATAATGCATAGCTGGAAAACCATGAGAAGTAGATTAAGAGAAAAGTACATAGGTAGATTTTATGAGCAAAGACTTTTAGACCAATGGTATAAACTGAGACAGGGCGATAGACCAGTGTCTGAGTATATTGAGAAATTTAATGGGTTTATTAGCAGATGTAGTAGAGTTGAGTCTGAGGCTATAATCATATCGAGGTTTTGAGCTGGCCTACGTAGGGACATCCAGGAGGAACTATTCCATTGGAAAATTCAGAATCGTGAGGAAGCCTATGACATAGCTAGGGAGTTCGAGTCTTATCAAAGGGAACTCATGACCAGTCACTCTCAGTCCAACCGGGTTAGTACCTCTGAAACCAAGCCCAACCCTAACCCGAGTCAACCCACCCCTGCTTCCCCATGTGTTCACCATGGTAACATTAAAGAGGAGGAATATATTGCAGACATGGAATTTGTTGACCAAAAAAACACCCAGGCTAAATCTATTTTGGAAGGACCCTCAGAAGATCTTGAACCCACTAGTGAGTTTGAAGTAGAAGTATATGAGGCTGACATGAGTCTGGTAGATGAATATAAAGGAGAAGACTGTGAGGAGGACAACTCTAGTACCTTACCTGAGGAAACCCTTGGAGAAGATAAGATTGTTGAGCCTAGTCCTAAAACATCAGAACAACAAGAAATTAGTGAGGACTTGGTTCCTGTAAGTCAATGTGATGGGGACATCATCCTGCACGAATCTCGGAGCAGCACAAATTTCGGAGCAGCAAATAAATTTGAAAAAATAAATTTAGGATTTATCTTTTATTTGAAATTTAAATTAGGATTTTGTTGGTTATGATTGAGATATGGATAGGCTTATCTTATCCTATCTTTTATTTGAAATTTAAATTAGGATTTTGTTGGTTATGATTGAGATATGGATAGGCTTATCTTATCCTATCTTGTATTTAAATTTGAGTTATCCCTATCCTGTATTCAAATTCAAATGAGGGTTATGGAGCTTATAAATAACCCCTCATTCCTATTGTAAAAGCAGAGATGAAATTGAATTTTTGGGATTTGGTTTGTCAGTTGGTTTGGCAGTTGTTGTTCAGGGCTATGGCCCATTATGTCTTCACCTGCGGGTGTTGATGTTGTCTTTGTCCTTCGGGACTTCGTAGGGGCGTGATGCCCTAGTTATCCCCCCATTTCGTTTTCCTCCACGTTCTTTGAAATCCCCCTCATGGCTCCAGGAGTGACCTGGGTGGCAGGTGAAATACCTTGGGCTCCGCGTGTAGTGAGATGGGTGGTAGGTGAGATACCCTAGACTGCATGTAGTGAGGTGGGTGGCAAGTATAATGCCCTAGAGGTGTAAAGTCTCTCTGTGAGAGTGGGTTTCAGGGTTCGTGGTAGTCCATCCTCGTTATCCTCCATCCCTATTTTTTCCTTCGTCACCACCATAAAGAAATCAGAAAATAGAAAAAAAAATAGGATACCCTAATCTTCGGTGACTTCTTAGCTCGCCGACGATCCTATCCCTATGCAGTGCCGCATCAACTTGGTATCAGAGCCTAGACGGATTAGGGTACGTTTCTCCTTCCCAACTCTTTTCTGTGTCGACACCCCCTGCTTTCCCCACCTCAGGAGAATGATGGGGACATCATCCTGCACGAATCTCGGAGCAGCATAAATTTCGGAGCAGCAAATAAATTTGAAAAATAAATTTAGGATTTATCTTTTATTTGAAATTTAAATTAGGATTTTGTTGGTTATGATTGAGATATGGATAGGCTTATCTTATCCTATCTTTTATTTGAAATTTAAATTAGGATTTTGTTGGTTATGATTGAGATATGGATAGGCTTATCTTATCCTATCTTGTATTTAAATTTGAGTTATCCCTATCCTGTATTCAAATTCAAATGAGGGTTATGGAGCTTATAAATAACCCCTCATTTGGTGCGGGCACCAGACTCAGAAGAAGACTTCAGAGCTCCATTTGGATCTCTGATTGACATTGCCCGAGAAATTAGGGTTTGTAATAAAGGTTGACCTGGTCAACCAGTTTATTTATTTTATTTATTTCTTGAGTCACCATTTAAATTTTGTTGAGTCATGTTGACTCGGTGCAAGTCCCAATATGGTTTCAATTTGGTCCAAAATGGTGCCACATTTCTCTTCCAATCAACTCAAGGTTCAAGCAAGTGGAGGCCACACTCCAAGCCACACGCCCAGCCACACTCCGAGCACACGCCAGAGTCCAGGAGGCGCCATAGAGGCATCCCAGTGTCATGGTCCCCACATCCAAAGAAGAAAAAAATCAAATTGGAGGCTAAATTAAAGGAGGCGCCCACACCTGCCTAATTTACCTAAGCAAAGAAGGAAGAAAACTTCTCTTGGAGAAGAAATCAAAGAAGGACATCCAACCTACTCCTAATTGAAGTTCAAATCAAAATCAAAGAGCTTAACTTGGAGTGGAAGAAAAGAAGAAATACCATAAGAAGAAGAGGACTCCAAATCCAAATCCAACTCCAAAGGAGGTGCCATAAAAGTTGCAAAACAATTCCTTTATGGCCGTCCCAATTTTTTTTGGACTCTTGGTCGGCCAAGGGAGAGGATTTTCTACCTAATCTAGGGGTTGGAAGAGTTTAGTCCCACATGGGAATTTGTATAAGCTAGGAGAAAATTTTAGGTCTATATAATAGACCTCTCTTTGTAACTTTAAAAAATCAATGAAGAAAATTATTTTTTGCTACTCTCTTGTGTTGAGTGACCTAGGTTTCTCTTCTTCCACACTATTCTAAGTGTTGAGCTCCGTGAGGGGATAATCCGGGTTCCATTGGAGCCTTGAGGAGGTGAGAGATCTCCATCTTTATCCAAAACCCTAGGTTAGCCACTTGAAATTCCAAAACCCTAGCCACCTTTCATTATTTTCCATCCACCAAACCCTAGATCCATCCATCTCCCACGGCCTCTCTCTCTCTACAAGTCCAGGCCGTCCACCTTCATCCAGATCCAGTCCGGCTACTTCAAATCCAGAGCAAGTTCCAAGGAAAATCACATCAACATCCAGGAGAATCCAGTTTTCAGCAATTTCAATCTTCAAGTTCATCAACCTGGTAAATCTTTCCCTTGACTCTCTGATTCCATCAATTGTTTTTCTTCTCTTCCAGATCTTGAGTTCAGGAGAAGCCAACCTGCCAAAGGACCAGTATTGGAGGATCCATTACGAAGATATCTGAATCCGGGGATCCAACAATCTGCTCGGGAGAGTTCTTCCACCAAAATCTGTGAAGATCATTGTCTGGTTAGATAAACCATCTCTTATCTTTATTTCTGTTCTGTTGAAAGTTCGGAGCGAAACCCTAGGTCTGGGAGTTTCTCAACCCCCAGCGATCCGTTGCTTCTAAACTACTCTGATAATTTAGTTTCCTTAAAATTGTGCTTTCAATTATCATATTAGTATCTTTCAATGTTAGGTTAACTTTTATTGATTTGAAGCCAACTTCTACAAACCTATAAAAACAACAAAAAAATTAGTTAATCTTAATTTACTTCCGCATCGCATCCCTTTATTTGTTCTGCATCATTTTTGGTATCAGAGCCCAGTCTAGGGTTTCTGATTTGCTTGCCTGCTTTGATTGATCTCTTTTTATTTTGTCTGCTCGAAGTAGACTCCCCAGGACGTCCGGTCCTAGGAACTAAGCGAGGCGCAAGCCTCCTCCTCCCATTCCACGGGGTGTTCCTAGGGCGTGTAGGGGATCCATTGGGTTATAACTTCGTAGCAGGGATTATAAACGGGGAAGACAATCTAGTTGCAGCCTGTAATTATCCTGTTGTCCGAATTATTTCTCCCTGCATAAAACTCCGAATTGCATGATTTTTACTTCGTTGAAACCAGTATAATTGAACCTATTTTCCGTAATTTTTCTGTGATTTATTGGTTTCGGTAAAAATTCTGAGAATTAAAATACAGAAACTCTGTTTTTTGTGTTCTGCAATTCAATTCTTTTTGGAGTGATCATCTCATAATTTACTTAAGGGCAATTGAGCATCTAAGATAAGGGGAGGAGTTGATTACCTCTCCTTAGCCCAAAACCACCATCCAATCATTCGAACCTATACCTAATTTAAAATCAGTTAGACCTAATTTGCCCTAGTGGGCTAGGGACACCAATTGGTCGGGTCTAGGCTAGTGTTGAGTCAGTTTGCTGAGTTATTCTGTGTGTGCTTAGCACTCAGTGTCTAGAACGGTGGTTCAGGGACTACGTCCCGAAGGGCTTGTGTGCTGGTCCGCCTACCTGGCCAATCACTGATTGGTGTCTAGGATTGGCGATCAGGGACCTAACACTCCCCTTACACCTGCCTGGCTGAGTCCTGAGTTACTACAGGCTAGCTTGCCACTCTGATTGGGCATCTAGTTTGGACTCTAGGTCTAGTGATCCAGTAGTCGATTTAGTCTAGTCTCATTTTGTGTGCTTGCTTGAATCATCATGTCTACCAGAAACGGAGTGCCATATCAACCTGGTCAAACCCAACCTGATTTAGAGGCCATGATCAGAACTCTTACTGAAAGTATGGCTAAAATGAATCAGGATATGACAAACACTGTGGCCCAGTTTAGCGCACAAATTCATGAGGATCTTACCCAACTTAGGGACCGAGTCCAAGTACTTGAAGAACCTAGACATCGGAATTGGACTCCTGACCCCGATTTTAATGTGCCTCAACCTCACCCACATCAAGAGCCTAGAAGGCCTTTATATAGAGATCCCGAACCTAATCATAGGAGGCCTGACCCAGAGCCTGAAGATAGAGATGATAGGTTCATCAGGAACATCAAATTAGATGCACCCACTTTTGATGGTAGTCTGAACCCTAAGGTGTATTCTGATTGGGAGGGTGAGATGGATCAATACTTTGAGTGGTATGCTATGTCTGAGGAGAGGAAATACAAGTTTGCCAAGATGAAATTAGTGCATCAAGCTAGGTTATACTGGGGGAACATTGAGCTAACCACTAGGAGACGGAATGTTGAGCCCATAACCACTTGGCAGGGTATGAAAGAAAAACTGAGAGATAAATACCTACCCATTTCATACCAGCAAAACCTGTTAGACCAATGGCAAAACCTGAAACAAGGAAACCGATCTGTCTCAGACTACATAGCTACTTTTGATGAATACCTAATGAGATGTGATGTGAGTGAAGCCCACGAAGTCACTTTGTCTAGATTTAGGGCTGGACTGAGGGAAGATATCAAGAGAGAACTATTTCTGAGAGAGGTTACTGATCTAGACCAAGCCTACCAGATTGCACTGAACACTGAGAAATTTCAGAGAGGACCTATACCTTCTAGGGTTAGTGCCCCAATCCCAAGGAATGGACCTAGCCAAGTTATCCCTAGTAAACCTTTTCAGGGTACTTCTACCCCTAGGCCCGTGGACAAAGGTAAGGCACCTGACACCCAGAGAACCCCTAGTTCAAATATCACCTGTTTTAAGTGTCAGAAACCAGGTCACATTTCCAGTCAGTGTACTGCCATAGCCTGTTTCAAGTGTCATAAGATAGGTCATGTTGCTAGCCAATGCCCTTGGAGATCCCTTTACATAGAAGAGGGAGAGAATGATAATTCCGAGCCCAGTGAGGAATTTGAAGAAGAAGTTTATGAGGCCGGAATGAATTTGGTTGAGGAGTATGAAGGAGAGGAGGAACCCAATGAATCTGACCAATTAGGAGTTGTAAGATGCATCCTATCCCAGAATCTAGTTCAAGAGGATTGGCGTAGGACTAACATCCTACAGACTTTTCTTAAATTAGGGGATAAGGTATGTAAGATCATCATAGATAGTGGGAGCTGTGTAAATGCCATCTCTACTAGCACTGTCAAGATGTTAGGCTTAATCCCAGTTCCCCATCCCAACCCCTATAAGGTTTCTTGGGTAGATTCTACCTCCATACCCATCCAGTCTAGATGTCAAGTCCAAATCCAAATGTAATCTTATCACGAAAAGATTTGGTGCGATGTCTTACCCATGGGGGTGAGCAGTATAATTCTCGGAAGACCTTGGTTGTATGATCATGATGCCATCCTCTTAGGAAAATCTTTAGTTTCAATGGGAAGAAGATTACGATCCATTCAGTTCCCCCTAAGGACAAGGTAACTAAAGGAGCCGGTAAGGTTAAGGAGATGAAAACTGGAGTGAACCTAATCAGTGCTAAGGATCTAGAACAAGAAATTCATAGTGGTTCACCCATCTGGATGTTAACTACTAAGGAACTTAGAACTTCGGAACCCTCAGAGCCTCCTCAAGAAGTTAAACCTGTGTTAAAAGAATTTGAGGATGTCTTTCCCGAGGATTTGCCAGACCACCTTCCACCTCTTAGGGATATCCAGCATGCCATAGATCTAATCCCAGGAGCGACTTTGCCCAACTTGCCCCATTACAGGATGAATCCATCTGAGCATGAAGAACTGCAAAAGCAGGTTGGAGAATTATTGAGGAAGGGGTTTATTAGAGAAAGTCTTAGTCCTTGTGCAGTCCCAGCCTTACTGACCCCAAAGAAAGATGGCACGTGGAGGATGTGTGTTGACAGCCGTGCCATCAATAAAATTACAATCAAATATAGGTTTCCCATCCCTAGACTAGATGACATGCTTGATATGATGGCTGGTGCAATGGTTTTTTCTAAAATTGATCTCAAAAGCGGCTATCATCAGGTTAGGATTAGACCCGGGGATGAATGGAAAACTGCTTTCAAAACTAAGGATGGTCTTTATGAATGGGTTGTTATGCCTTTTGGGTTGTCCAATGCCCCTAGTACCTTCATGAGAATTATGACCCAGGTACTTAGAGCTTTCATAGGAAAATTTGTGGTGGTCTATTTTGATGACATCCTGATCTATAGTAAGACCCCAGCAGATCACCTAGGCCACCTTAGAGCAGTCTGCCAAGTTTTGAGGAATGAGAGACTCTACGGTAATCTTAAGAAGTGTGAATTCATGACTAGTAGAGTTATCTTTCTTGGTTTTGTAGTAACCCCTGACGGCGTGGCGGCCGATCCTGAGAAAATTAGGTCCATAGTAGACTGGCCAGAGCCAACCAATGTGCATGAAGTTAGAAGTTTCCACGGCTTGGCTACCTTCTATAGGCGATTCATCAAGGGGTTTAGTACTTTAGCTGCTCCTATCACTGATTGTATTAGGAAGGGAGAATTTCATTGGACTAAGTCAGCCCATAAAGCCTTCCTAGATCTTAAGGATAAAATGACCCAGGCACCCATTCTGAGATTACCCGATTTTTCTAAAGTATTTGAGGTTGCCTGTGATGCTTCAGGTGTAGGAATAGGTGGAGTCCTAAGCCAAGAGAATCATCCCATAGCATTCTTTAGTGAAAAACTTAATGATGCTAAGCTTAGGTATTCTACCTATGATAAGGAATTTTATGCGGTGGTGCAAGCTTTGCGTTACTGGAGACATTATTTGCTACCGCAGGAATTTATACTATTTTCGGACCATGAGGCTCTTAGATTTCTGAACTCCCAAAAGAAGCTTAACCCTAGGCATGCTAAGTGGGTAGAATATATCCAGTCCTATACTTTTGTCCTGAAACATAAGGCTGGAGTTGAGAATAAGGTAGCTGATGCCCTTAGTCGCCGATCTCTGTTATTAACTTCTGTTAGAACTGAGGTCATAGGGTTTGAGCAAATCAAAGAGGAATATGAGTCTTGTCCGGATTTCACAACTGTGTATCAGGATCTAGTTCAAGGACCATCTAGTAATCACCAGGATTATACCCTTGTAGATGGTTTTTTGTTCTTCAAAAATAGGCTTTGCATCCCTAGAACTTCTCTTAGGGAATTTTTGATTTGGGAAATCCATGCTGGAGGTTTAGCTGGCCATTTTGGAAAAGACAAGACCATTCTAGCTATTGAAGACCACTTTTTCTGGCCTAGCTTAAAAAGGGATGTAGCTAATATTGTAGCTAGATGTCGAACCTGCGCTGTTGCCAAACAGCGAAAACAAAACACTGGCCTTTATACCCCACTCCCTGTCCCAGATCGTCCTTGGCAAGATGTGAGTATGGATTTTGTGTTAGGTTTACCTAAGACCCAGAGGAGACATGATTCTATCTGTGTCGTAGTCGACCGATTCTCTAAAATGGCCCACTTCTTGCCTTGTTCCCAAACTTTTGATGCGTCTAAGGTAGCCACACTTTTCTTCAATGAGATAGTTAGACTCCATGGCCTACCTAAGACAATCGTTTCAGATAGGGATGTCCGGTTCACCAGTTACTTTTGGAAGACCCTTTGGCATAAGTTAGGGACAAAACTTAAGTTTTCAACTGCCTATCATCCCCAAACTGATGGCCAAACTGAAGTAGTGAATCATAGCCTAGGAAATCTGCTGAGATGTCTTGTTGGTGAAAATACCAGAAATTGGGATTTATACCTACCAAGGGCAGAATTTGCGTACAACGACTCGGTCAATAGGTCTACGGGTAAGAGTCCATTTGAAATTGTACATGGGTACAAACCTCACACACCTCTTGACCTAGTCCCTTTACCTGTCCACACTCGAGTCTCCGAATCTGCTGAGAATTTTGCACAGCATGTAAAAGACTTGCATAAAGAAATTCATGCCAAAATAAATTTAAGTAATGAAACTTATAAGAAGTTGGCTGATACTCAAAGGCGAGTCAAATCTTTTGTTGAGGGAGACTATGTGATGATTAGGTTAAGGCCTGAACGGTTTCCTCCTGGAACCGTTAGAAAGTTACATGCTAGGGGAGCTGGACCATTTAGAGTGGTAAAGAGAGTAGGATCCAATGCCTATGTGCTCGAGTTGCCTCCAGAACTAGGCATTAGCTCTACTTTCAACATTACAGACTTAGTAGAGTACAGGGAGCCAGCTGTGATTCCTAGTGAGCCTTTTGAGCCTAACCCTATCATTGAGAGTGATCCCGACCCTGTGTGTCCACCAACAAACTGGCCTGTGAGGAAAGAGCAGATTGAAAAGATCCTGGATGATCAGGTTATCTCTACTCGTAATCGAGGATACCAAAGGTACCTGGTCCGCTGGCAAGGAAGGCCAGATTCTGATGACTCTTGGATCTCCCGAGAAGAATTACAAGAATTGGACCCAGACCTCTTGGAGAGATACCGGAGCCAACTTGAGCCTTACTCGACAGGGTCGAGTTCCTCCCACCCTGGGAGAATTGGTGCGGGCACCAGACTCAGAAGAAGACTTCAGAGCTCCATTTGGATCTCTGATTGACATTGCCCGAGAAATTAGGGTTTGTAATAAAGGTTGACCTGGTCAACCAGTTTATTTATTTTATTTATTTCTTGAGTCACCATTTAAATTTTGTTGAGTCATGTTGACTCGGTGCAAGTCCCAATGTGGTTTCAATTTGGTCCAAAATGGTGCCACATTTCTCTTCCAATCAACTCAAGGTTCAAGCAAGTGGAGGCCACGCTCCAAGCCACACGCCCAGCCACACTCCGAGCACACGCCAGAGTCCAGGAGGCGCCATAGAGGCATCCCAGTGTCATGGTCCCCACATCCAAAGAAGAAAAAAATCAAATTGGAGGCTAAATTAAAGGAGGCGCCCACACCTGCCTAATTTACCTAAGCAAAGAAGGAAGAAAACTTCTCTTGGAGAAGAAATCAAAGAAGGACATCCAACCTACTCCTAATTGAAGTTCAAATCAAAATCAAAGAGCTTAACTTGGAGTGGAAGAAAAGAAGAAATACCATAAGAAGAAGAGGACTCCAAATCCAAATCCAACTCCAAAGGAGGTGCCATAAAAGTTGCAAAACAATTCCTTTATGGCCGTCCCAATTTTTTTTGGACTCTTGGTCGGCCAAGGGAGAGGATTTTCTACCTAATCTAGGGGTTGGAAGAGTTTAGTCCCACATGGGAATTTGTATAAGCTAGGAGAAAATTTTAGGTCTATATAATAGACCTCTCTTTGTAACTTTAAAAAATCAATGAAGAAAATTATTTTTTGCTACTCTCTTGTGTTGAGTGACCTAGGTTTCTCTTCTTCCACACTATTCTAAGTGTTGAGCTCCGTGAGGGGATAATCCGGGTTCCATTGGAGCCTTGAGGAGGTGAGAGATCTCCATCTTTATCCAAAACCCTAGGTTAGCCACTTGAAATTCCAAAACCCTAGCCACCTTTCATTATTTTCCATCCACCAAACCCTAGATCCATCCATCTCCCACGGCCTCTCTCTCTCTACAAGTCCAGGCCGTCCACCTTCATCCAGATCCAGTCCGGCTACTTCAAATCCAGAGCAAGTTCCAAGGAAAATCACATCAACATCCAGGAGAATCCAGTTTTCAGCAATTTCAATCTTCAAGTTCATCAACCTGGTAAATCTTTCCCTTGACTCTCTGATTCCATCAATTGTTTTTCTTCTCTTCCAGATCTTGAGTTCAGGAGAAGCCAACCCGCCAAAGGACCAGTATTGGAGGATCCATTACGAAGATATCTGAATCCGGGGATCCAACAATCTGCTCGGGAGAGTTCTTCCACCAAAATCTGTGAAGATCATTGTCTGGTTAGATAAACCATCTCTTATCTTTATTTCTGTTCTGTTGAAAGTTCGGAGCGAAACCCTAGGTCTGGGAGTTTCTCAACCCCCAGCGATCCGTTGCTTCTAAACTACTCTGATAATTTAGTTTCCTTAAAATTGTGCTTTCAATTATCATATTAGTATCTTTCAATGTTAGGTTAACTTTTCTTTGATTTGAAGCCAACTTCTACAAACCTATAAAAACAACAAAAAAATTAGTTAATCTTAATTTACTTCCGCATCGCATCCCTTTATTTGTTCTGCATCATCATTCCTATTGTAAAAGCAGAGATGAAATTGAATTTTTGGGATTTGGTTTGTCAGTTGGTTTGGCAGTTGTTGTTCAGGGCTATGGCCCATTATGTCTTCACCTGCGGGTGTTGATGTTGTCTTTGTCCTTCGGGACATCGTAGGGGTGTGATGCCCTAGTTATCCCCCCATCTTCGTTTTCCTCCACATTCTTTGAAATCCCCCTCATGGCTCCAGGAGTGACCTGGGTGGCAGGTGAAATACCCTGGGCTCCGCGTGTAGTGAGATGGGTGGTAGGTGAGATACCCTAGACTGCATGTAGTGAGGTGGGTGGTAGGTATAATGCCCTAGAGGTGTGAAGTCTCTCTGTGAGAGTGGGTTTCAGGGTTCGTGGTAGTCCATCCTCGTTATCCTCCATCCCTATTTTTTCCTTCGTCACCACCATAAAGAAATCAGAAAATAGAAAAAAAATAGGATACCCTAATCTTCGGTGACTTCTTAGCTCGCCGACGATCCTATCCCTATGCAGTGCCGCATCACAATGCCCTCAGGAAGAACCCACTCCTTTAGCCTCAACCCAAGATCTCATTCCTCTAACCCCAGTTGATGATCTTTTTCTGGAACAGACTAAGTCTTCCCTTCTTGAAAAACCTGCACTTACAATGACCAAATTCTTCATCCATTAATTTGACCTTATGACACCCATAAATCAATATTCAAATCTTAAGATCATCTGGAGTAACCATGGTCTGTTTCATGCCTCGCATAAATTGCCCCAAGACTCTGATTCCCATTTCCTACCTTTTCCTGAGTCTACACATGTTTCTAAAGCCATTAGGTTACATTTTACTGAAATCACCAAGTTGCATGAACCTTTAGAGCCCATCCCATTTGCGACCTACTTTTGGAAGACCTAATGGCATTTACTAGGAACCCATGGTAAATTCTCATGTGCATACCAAACCAGGGTCAAACCTAGAGAGTCAATAATCTGTTAGGTTTAGGCCCTAGAGAGTCCAATAAAATTCCGCTCTATAGGAATGCATCATTAAGTCTGCATTTTGCATTATGCATTAAGTATAAATTTTTAAATAATTTGGCTGATTCCCGAATGAGAGCCGAAGAGTTGATCAAAGGGATTCTATAATGGTTAGGCTTAGACCTGAATGGTTTCCACCAGGAACCGTTAAGAAACTTCATGCTCGTGGAGCTGGCCCCTTTAGAGTGATAAAGAGAATTGGCTCTCAAAACTTGTATTTTTTCATTCATCATCACTAGCATTACAAGGGAGGGCTAAGGCCCTTTATATAGGCACCTTAAGACTCATTCAAAACTTGAATGAAAAATATTACAAGTCTTCATGAAGATGGTGCCATAAAATCAGATTTTTCTCCATGGAATCCTCTCTTGGTCGACCTTGAAATGGTGGAGTGCTTGATTTGGGGGAGTGAGGAGGAGAGCATGTCTTCAAGAATCATGGGCGCCTACTTGATCATTGCTTCTTTCCTTGACCATCCAAGCTTTTATGGAGAAAGGCTTGATGTGGGGGCATGAAGCATGGATCTTGTCTTGGCGCCTTTGGACTTTTGAATTTCTTCCATGGTTGATCAAACTCTTTGGGAAGAAGGCGTGATATGGGGGCTTGAAGCAAGGGACATGTCTTCATAAATCTTCAACTCCCATTGACCTTCCTTTTTCGCCCACCCTTCTTTGGGAGAAAACTTGATAGGGGGAGGGAAGGGAGGCTTGGATCAAGGGATTTTATCCATATGGCTTGATGGTGTCCAAGAAATCTGCACTTTCTCTTGATTGGAGGCTTGGGTCAAGGGATGGTGTCCACTTAGGTTGATGGCATCCAAAATTCTGCATTTCTTCTTGATTTGGGCCGCCCACTTGTCATGATGATGTGGCACCACATGGGATGGGTCAGGTGGTGCTCAAGGGCTGAGGTGGTATCCTTCAAGGCGTGGAAAATGGCTAGACCCATTAATAATTGGACTATACTCAATGACCACTCCTTCAAATAAGCTTGGACCCAATCTTCTAGTAGACTCGGACTAGAACCAATTTAGCTAAATACAGGATCCATTGACCCAACTTGACCAAATTGGTCAATGTACAAGACTAAAACAAAAGAAATTGAAACAAAATTCATGACTAAAAAAAAAAATACAATGCTTTAGGCTTGAAGCCTTATTATAGGACCCAAAAATTGAAACCCTAACCAAAGGTCTAGTGCCCACACCAATATGGATCTCTTTGGACCAATTAGAACATCTAGTCTAGGAGGTAAGAGATATGGATTGGTTATGGTGGATGATTTCTCAAGATTTATTTGGATTTTCTTTCTTGCTCATAAAGATGAATCATTTTCTGCATTTGTAAACTTTTACCAAAAAATTTTAAATGAAAAAGCCGAAAAGGTACTTCTGTTATTTACATACGAAGTGATCATGGGTCTGAATTTGAAAATCCAGATTTTGAGAATTTTTGTAATAATAAAGGTATAGAACACAATTTTTCTACACCTAAGACACCTCAGCAAAATGTGATAGTATAAATAAAAAATTATACTTTAGAAGAAATGGCACGCACTATGCTTTGTAAAAATAATTTACCAAGATATTTTTGGGCTGAAGCAATTAATATTGCATGTTATATTTTAAATCAAGTTTTAATCTACCCAATTTTAAAGAAAACTCCTTATGAACTTTGGAATCAAAGAAAACCAACTTTAAAGTATTTTCAAGTTTTTGGTTGTCGATGTTTCATTTTAAATAATGGTAAAGTCAATCTTGGAAAATTTGATGCCAAGTCTGATGAAGGTATCTTTCTAGGATACTCTACATCAAGCAGGGCATACAGAGTTTTTAACAAAAGAACCCTAGTTGTAGAGGAATCCGTACATGTGGTTTTTGAAGAGTCTACTAACAAATCCTCCAGAAAAGAGGATACTTCTGATGCATGTGCAGGTGCTGATAAGTTGTAAAAGTTGACATTGGATGGTCAACCCTCTCAACAAAATGAAGAAAATCAAGACAAAGATAAAAAAGGTGAAGCCATACAATCCACACGAAAACACCAAGATCTACCTAAGGAGTGGAGGTATGCTCATGGACATCCTAAGGAATTAATTCTAGGTGATCCATCAAAAGGAGTAAGAACTCGAGCCTTAATTAGAAATAAATATGATTATATTGCTTTTGTTTTTCAAGTAGAGCCTAAATGTTTTGAAGATGCTGAAAAAGATCCTAACTGGATAAATGCTATGCAAGATGAACTAATTCAGTTTGATAGAAATAATGTTTAGAAATAAGTTAGATGAAAATGGAATTATTATTAGAAATAAAGCTAGGCTAGTTGCCAAAGGCTATAATCAGGAGGAAGGAATTGATTTTGATAAAACCTTTGCTCCTATTGCTAGACTTGAAGCAATTAACTACTATTAACATTTGCTTGTTTTATGAATTTCAAACTTTTTTAAATGGATGTTAAAAGTACTTTTCTAAATGGCTTTATACTAGAAGAAGTTTTTGTTGAACAACTACCTCGTTTTGAAAATCATACACATCCTGATTATGTTTTTAAATTGCACAAGATACTTTATGGTTTAAAACAAGCACCCCGAGCATCGTATGAAAGACTCAGCAAATTTCTGATTGAAAATGAATTTTCTAGAGACTATGTTGATAAAATTTTGTTTCTAAAAAAGAAAGATGATGATTTATTAGTAATGCAAATCTATGTTGATGATATTATTTTCGATGCTACTGATGAAATTCTTTGTCAAGAGTTTGCTAAGCTAATGCAGGATGAGTTCGAGATGAGCATGATGAGAGAACTCAATTTCTTTCTCGGACTCCAAATCAAGCAAACTAAAGATGGAATCTTCATCAACCAAGCTAAGTATACAAGAAAATTCATAAAAAAGTTTGGGATGGAGACTACTAAGTCAATAGGTACACCTATGAGCCGCTCTTGTAAACTTGATAATGATGAGCATGATAAATTTGTTGATAAAAAATTATATAGAGGTATGATTGTCTTTTTATTGTATTTGACTGCTAGTATACCAGATATAATGTTCAATGTATGCATATATGCTAGATATTAGTCTGATTCTAAGGAATCTCATCTGTTGGCTGTTAAGTGCATTACTAGATACTTATCTGGTACAACTGATATTGGCTTGCGGTATTCTAGAAACTCATCTGCTGAACTAATTGGTTTTTTTGATGCTGATTTTGCTGGGTGTAAATTAGATAGAAAAAGTACAAGTGAAACTTTCCAATTTCTTGGAGTTAACTTAATCTCCTAGTTTAGCAAGAAACAAACTTCAGTTGCACTATCCATAACTGAGGCTGAGTATGTTACAGCAGGAAGTTGTTGTGCTCAAATCTTGTAGATTAAGTAACAACTTGAAGATTTTGGAATCAAATTAACTAAGACATCCATAAAATGTGATAACACTAGTGCTATTTGTTTAACTAAAAATCTTATTCAGCATTCTAGAAGTAAACATATTAAAATTAGGCATCATTTTATTAGAGATCATGTTGAAAATAATGATGTTGTGATTGAATTTATTTGTACTGAATTGCAATTAGCTGATATTTTGACTAAGCCTCTCCAAGAAGATTGGTTCATTATGATTAGAAGAGAACTTGGGATCATTAATCCTTTTAATTTAAATTTTTCTACTCTTTGACCCATAAAAGATCAGATTTGACATCAATTACACTCAATTATCTTGAATTTCATTGTATTTCTAGTGTTTTTGCTCTGCACTTCATTTTCTCTTTTTTTGATTTTAAGTCGATGTGTTGACACCTGTATGTATCGACACCTTGATGTGTCAACACATGGCACTGTGTCGTGAGTAGACAAATGAACGACTGCAGACCGAGAATAAAGGTGAAAATGAAGCATTTTCTTCCTAATTTCTTCTCAATTCGAGCCTACACTTGCCCTAGGACTGTGCTATCCACTTCTTCTCTCCAAATCTTGACTCAAACCCTCTTAAATTCCTATTTTGGATGGTTTTTGGGTTCATTCTTGCCTCAATCCCTCTTGCATTTCCATTTTGAATCGTAAAAATCCTAGGTTTTATCTCCTTTCTTGTTTAATCCGTGAATCTTGCAATGGGATCTAGAAAGCAAGTTGTTCATCGCCCTCGGCCTTCCAACCATGAAGAAGAGAGAAGGACAAAAGCCAGACATGAAGCCAGTGCACCTGATCCACATGTTCGGCCACTTTTTCCTGCTTCCAGTCGCATGAGTTTGAAGACAGTTATCAGAGGACACCGTGTAGACTTTGGATCATCGACCAGCAGCACTTTCGGATTGGTCAGTGGATTAGAGATGCTAGTTTGACTTCATTCTGCTCGTTGTCTGATAGATTCTACTCGGGTCTGATACGAGAGTTCTACGAATCTTTAGCCCTTGGGAGTGATGGATGGATCGTGTAGGTCCGTGACAAAGATATCCCGATGATTGCAAAGGTTCTGAGCAGAGTATGGGATATACTCCTGACTGGATCTATAGTTGACAGCCTAGTGGACAGGTTCAGTGGACTCCAGTGCATCTTCGAGTCAGATATTCTACCTGAGGGAGCCACTGTTCTAGCATCCTGTCTTTTTGCTAAGATAAGACTACTACATCATATTGTTGCCCGGATTCTTCTACCGAAGATCGGATGTTTTGACTACATCACAGAGAGAGAGCTGCTTGTGATGGTCTCTTTAGTTCAGCATACACCCATCTGCCTTCCAGTACTCATGATACATCAGATGATGGAGGCATCGACCAGTCAGAGACTATGCTTGCCCTACAGGATGAGCTTGACATTGCTCTTCAGAGCATATGGAGTGACATTCGATGATGAGCCCTACCGGATGCTTTTACATATTGATGTCTATGACATCAGGTCACTACACCGGATTAGATATCAATTGATCAGAGGCCAATGGAGACACAGAGTATCAAGACAGGCCGATGATAGAGATGAGGACACTGCAGAGGAGAACCGAATATATTCTGACGAGGTAGGACCTTCAGAGGCATATCTACCAGAGATTCAGCCTGAGCTAGTAGCGCAGCCAGAGTCTGCTCCTCAGTCTGAGCTAGCTACCCAGCCTCAACCAGCACAATCAGATTCTCCAAGAGCTTCAGAGAGTCTTATGGATAGAGTCGGTCGCATTGAGATGAATATTATGATTAGTCGACAGCGACTTGATAGCTTCATTATGGAGACCAGAGAGAGCCATCTAGGTTTGAGTGATGGCATCACTGCTATATTGCCTGCACTTCTAGACCCTCTTCTAGGAGTGTTCCAGATTCTGCTCCAGCTCCACCTGCACCAGGATCAGAGATTGACACTGATGGTGATACTGACTCTAAAGGATTCGACTTTCTTGATATGATGACAGAGCCAGTACAGGAGACAGTAGCTGACTTACCTAGGAGTCCCATTCGTTATCCTTTGAGTTCATCCTTTCAGACTCCTACTCTACCTACACCTTATTCTAGATTTGTTGATCATACTGCCATTCCTATTCTTTCACCTGTCATTGATACACCTATAGTTGATACACCTATTGTTGACTCACCTATGTTGACTCACCTATTAGTGATACACCTATTGTTTTCTCAGTTGATACACCTATCATTTCTTCAGCTGATACACCAGTTTTTGATATACCTATAGTTGATACATCATCCTTACATACATCTTCTCTTATTTGAGAGCTAGGTTTCTATACACCTGGTTTCCATTATCTTGATTCAGGTCCTTCATTTGATCGTACACCACATCCGACAGTTATAGAGATTGTCGCTCCGATTTGTTCCGTTCCTGTTGATGACATAGCTTCCACCTCTTCTACTTCAGCTAAAGGGAGGACCTATGTTCGTTGCAGAGGACATGGTCATCGTACTCCTTCATGATCGACCAAGTCTCATCTTCGTGATCTCAGACTGATGTGGCCCCGAGCTCGTGCTTTCACTGATACTGGATCGATCGAGATTGGATCTTCAGAGGATGAGGATGCTGATTAAGATAGTCTTCATATTTAGATAGTTTGTATTTTCTGTATATTTTGTTGTTCCCTTTATGTATCAAACTCATTTTAAGTGAATGAAATATTATGTTTCATCTTATGACTTTGAGTGAACGAAATGCATTAGTTACTCTCGGTAACTCATTGTCTTCCTTTATGATTGAGTGAATAGCTTATTTCTTTATTCAAACTCATTTAGCTCTTCCTTCCTTTTTAATGATAACAAAAAGGGGGAGAAATCAGTATAAATATAAATGAGAAATAAGTATAAATATGTATGATTGAAAGAAATTTTGAAAATCTGAAATTTTTGGAAATTTCTGTGCATTGAGTGAGGGGGAGTAATATATCCTTTGTATTGAAAATCTGTTTGAATTGGATTTCATGCCCAATTCCTATCTTTAGATATTTAAAAGATATTCATATTTTTGTTTATGAATCATCTCTTCAGGGGGAGTATAGTTTAATGCTGAATTTGTTTCTCTTAAGCATGTTTTCTTTCTGAGTATCATGATACATGATTTTATCTCCCATATAATTTAAGTTCTGATACTCTTAGCTATGGGAATACTCTTAGCCCTGATACATCTCTTTTAGTATCTCAATACCTATTGCAATATGTTCTATGCACATTGAAAATATTTCTTTGAAAGCTTTTTATGTGATTTATACTTAAAGGTTTTGTCATCATCAAAAAGGGAGAGATTGTTGACTCCGTTATTGATTTTAATGATAAGCAAAATGCTTAAGTATAAGTTGAGTACTAATGATTTCTTTGAAGTGTGTTTTTATAGAAAATGCTGCTCATCAACTTGACAAAAATTGTTTGATTGAAGAAGTTCCAAATATGGATGAAAGATCTATTTAAAGAGGACTTTAGAAGATAAAGAATGCTTGAAAGGATACATGAGTTCAACACAAACTTGTTTCAGCAGAAGTTCAGATGTTATTGAGAGAATTTCAGTGATGTGTCGACTCAAAGTGTCGACACCTACAACTCAAGTATCGATACATGACAGTGAAGTGTCGATACAAGCCGACACGTAGAGATAGTTTCAGATGACACGGCTAAAGTGTCAACACATGGATGTGTTGTATCGACTCAAAGTGTCGACACATGGATCAGCTCATCGCCTGAAATTTTTGGATTACAGAACTTGCTGAAGTTGAAGACTTGCCTGAAGTGTCGATACATGAATGCTAAGTGTCGACTCACAATGTCGACTCACTAGAGGAAGTGTCGACTCACCTGAGAATTCTAGAAAGCTACATTGAAGATATTTGAAGTAGGTGTCAACTCATGGAGTGCAAGTATTGACCCTATGTGTCGACTCACAGCCTGAAGTGTCGATACTTGGAGTTCTAAGAATAGTAACGGCTAGTTTTTCAAATACATAACTCATCCCTCTTGGCTCTCAATGGCTAGTTTTTCATGTCTAACGGCTAGAAACCGAGTTTGAGGCCTTGGGAAGGTATTTAATTGATTGAAATCAAATCTAAACATAAGAGAATGAAAAAGGAATAACCACGAGAAAAGAAGAAGAGAGCATTCACTCCTATTCATTGAGTTCAACTACTTCCAAGCAAAAGCAAGTCTCCAATCATTCAAGAGACTTCAAGATCATTCAAGATATACCTTCTTGAGCATTAAAAAGAGGCTTCATCAAGTTGGAGGTAGCAGTACAATGAGCTTCAAAGAGATATCCGCTTTTATTAGAAAGCTTTCATTATTTCTTTGCTTCAAACTTATATTTATTGCAAGGGATTTTGGTTAGCCTATTGAAAAATCAAAGAGGTTATTGATGAGCCTTTGAAAGCCATTTAGATTCTTGGTTAGCCTGCAAAACCAAGGGAGGTTTTGACTTGTGAGCCTTGTGAAAACAAGTCAGGTTTTGATTAGTAAACCTAGAAAACTAATTGACTGTAATCGATTGAGATTATAGTGAATTTCCAAGTGGATCCTGGAGAGTGGATGTAGGTGCATTGGATAGCACGAACCACTATATTTCCTTTGTGTTTGTGGTTGCTTGTCTCTTCCATTTGCTTCTCTTTAATTTCTTTTACATTTTTGCTACATAGTTATTAAAAGCACATTACACTTGCATTCATAGTACTTAGTTAAATTATTGGATTGGTTCATACACTTGCATTTAAATTTTTTAGAGACCCAGTTCACCCCCCCTCATGGGTTGCTTACTAGGCAATAGAATGAAGTAGTTAGATTACATAGTTTACCTAGGACAATAGTTTCCGACAGAGATGTCTGATTCACCAGTTATTTCTAGAAAACACTCTGGCACTTATTAGGGACGAAACTTAAATTTTTTATAGCTTATAACCCTCAGACTGATGGCCAGACTAAAGTTGTGAATCAAAGATTAGGAAACTTACTGAGAAGTTTAGTTGGAGAGCATACTGCCAATTGGGACCTATTACTATCTAGGGCTGAATTTGCATATAATAGCTCAGTAAATAGGTCTACAGGAAAAAGTCCATTTGAAATTATTCTTGGGTACAAACCTAGAAAATCTCTAGACCTCATTCCTTTACCCATGAATGAATGCATATCTGAATATGCTGAGTCATATGCTGAACATGTTAGAGAGTTGCATAAAGAGATAATTAAAAAAATTAATGAAAGCAACGAATCTTATAAACATATGGCTGATACTAAAAGAAGACTCAAGGAGTACACAGAAGGAGACTTTGTTATGGTTTGATTACGACCTGAACGGTTCCTACCTAGAACCATGAAAAAATTGCATGCCTGTAGTAGTAGACCATACAAAGTAATGAAGAAAATTGGACCTAATGCATACGTGCTTGAATTGCCACCTGAACTAGGCATTAGCTCTACTTTCGACGTTTCAAACCTTATCGAGTATAGGAAGCCAACGTTGATTCCTAGTGAGCCATTTGGGCCTAATCCCGTCCTTGAGAGTGAACCAATCCAAGTGTGTCCACTTGCCATACCACCAGCCCGGAGAGACAAGATCGAACGGATCTTGGATGACAAGATCATGCCACCCAGAGCAAAGATTACCAGCGATATCTAGTTCATTGGCAAGGATGACCTAAGTCTGATGATACTTGGGTCACCAGAGAGGACTTGTAGAGAGTTGCCCCTGACTTACTAGAGTATTATAATAGTGAAGTTAACCCATACTCGACAAGGTCAAGTTCCTCCCACCTGGGAAGAATTGGTGCGGGCACCAAGGCTAAAAGAAATCGACAGGTTGAATCCACATCCCTATAGATCACCTGTGAGTAAAACCCTGAACCCAAACCCTTTTTATCATGTAAATATTTATTTTAAATTCTATAATTTTGGTCTAGTTAGGGTAAACCCTTTTTACCAACTATAATTAGGGTTTTGTTTATTTTGGGATAAAACCCTTTTTACTAAGTTGAGTCGAAATCCCAATTGAGTCAAACCCTATTTACCCAATTGGGATTTAAATGGTCTGGTTTGAATTAGCCCTTTTTACCAACTTTAATTGGGTTTTTATTCGCAAGCCTAATTAAGTATGATTGGTTATTTAGTTGAGTCATGTGATTTGTTATTTATTAAGTCCATGTAATTAGTTGATTTATTGAGTCCTGTATTGCAAGAGGGGACCCAAGACAACATTCCATGTGCACCTAATTAAAAATCCATGTGACCCTATGTGCTAGCCCAAGTCACAACCTCTTCTTGGTGCCACCTTTTCAAAGATTTGGACATCAACACATGTCATGTTTGGACATGTCTTTGAGACAACACTACTTGGCACTTCAACCAGGACAAGAGCACATGATATGCCTAAAATTTGCTTGCCATTGGGACAACACACTTGCCATGTCACTTATGTTTCGACATCCCACACGCATGTCTTAAATAAATTCTAAATTGGCACCCTTCTTTTTAAGAGGTGTAAAGTAGGAGTTCTCCACATTGGCGCCCCCCACTAAAAATATTCCATGCCAAATATAAGGAGTCGGCCAAGCATTCTTGTCGCCAACTTCAAAGAGAGTCCCAAAATATTTGCTTACCAAATGAAAGAGGTTTAAAGGTTCTCTACCAAAGAGTTTCAATCAAACAAGTTGCCAGCTACTTAAATCTCCAAAACTCAAGAGTCTCACCAAAACTCTTGAGTCCTCCCCTATCCAGAACTCAAGAGTCTCACCAAAACTCTTGAGTCCTCTCTTATCCAAACTGAAGAGTCCACTCATCTACAGAAGTCCACATCATCCAGACTCTAGAGTCCAACAAGCAAGGCCAAGTGATGGATCTTGACCCTACATCAAGCCATCTCACCAATCCACCACTTAGGTGCCCACTTTGGTGCCCACTTTGGATGAGAAGCCTCAAGATTTCATCGACTTTGAAAGGAGTCCAGATCTTCTTAGGAAATAGGAGTCTAGGCTACCTAAAGCAGGATCTAGGAGTTGTAGTCCAAGGAAGAAAAAGACTAGTAGTTGTATCCCTTACACCACTGGTTGGGGGTCTATAAATACCCCTCCAACCCCCCTTGTAATCAATCAATTATTATTCAATAAAGTGTGTTATTCTACTGAAAAATCTTCTTCCTTTGCTGTGTGCATCGCGGGGTGTGAGGCCCTTCCTTTATTCTATGGAACATCGCGGGGTGTGAGGCCCTACTTATCCAGTCGACCAGAAAATCCAAAAACCACCATTTCTAAACATTCCTTTCCTTTCATTCTTTCTTTTTCTTTGCTATTTTTTTAATTCATGATTTTCATTGCTGAGTGTTACTGGTGAACAGGAATCAAGATCAGGTGTTCTTGCCTCAAAACCAGATTTGCATAGAAGATCAAAACCCGGGATCGAATTCATGAAACCCTGCCGTAAACATCTTAAGAGTTCTGTTAGATCCAATTCAGAGGAACAGTTTTTTGTTGGTAAAATCTAAACTTTTCCTTTCTCATTATTCTCTAATTTGTTGATAAGATAAACCCTAGTTTATGATGATTTTTCAATCACCAAGTCCTATTTTCTTAGTTATTTTGTAGGTTTACTTGCGGGTAGATAATAACTAGTTTCCTTTACTATCTCCGTTGAGTCTCCTTAAAATCTGGAAAAAAATTAAAAAAATTAGTTTCTATTTTTCTCTTCTAATTAATCAATAATATCAGTAATTTAGTTTTTATTTTGTCCTGCTTCAAATCGAAGGCTCCTTTCCTAAGGCAATCTGTTATAGGTGCTACAATTATGCTAAATCCTCGAATGAATCTCCTATAGAAGGTGGCTAGTCCATGAAAACTATGAACATCATGTACATTCTTAGGTGTAGGCCATTCAACTATGGATTTGATCTTTTCAGGATCAGCAGATACTCCTTCAAAAGTCATAACAAAGCCTAGAAAAATGATTCTTAGGATCATGAAACTACACTTCTAAAGATTGGCATACAAAGTTTCTTTTTTAAGAGTTTGACACACTTGTTGGAGATGGTCTAAGTGATCCTCCTTAGTTTTACTATATATGAGGATATCATCAAAATGAACTACTACAAATTTTACAATGAAAGCTTTCAATACTTGAGTCATGATCCTCATAAAAATACTAGGTGCATTTGACATGCCAAAAGGCATCACTAACCATTCATATAGGCCATCCTAAGTCTTAAAGGCTATTTTCCATTCATCCCCGAGTCTGATCCTAACCTGGTGATAGCTGCTCTTAAGATCAATCTTAGAGAAAATAGATGCTCTAGCCATTATATCTAGCATGTCATCCAAACGAGGAATTGGAAAATAGTATTTCACTGTTATCTTATTGATGGCTCTACTATCAACACACATCCTCCAAGTGCCATCTTTCTTTGGGGTTAATAAGGCTAGAACTACACACGAGCTAAGACTCTCCCTAATAAATCCTTTTCGTAGTAGATGTTAGGGTTTTGGTGACCAGGGCAGAAGCGTGGATTTTAAAAATTTATTATGAAACCACTACCAAACCCTTAACCCAGGATCTCCTTACTAGGAATTAAAACATACAAACATGCATATATAATATGAACTAGAGTTTAGGCACCAACCTGAATCACTAGTATCCAATCCGATGAAGAAAACCCTGATTCAGCCTTCTTCTTCTCCAGGCGCCCAAATGTTCACCCTCCAACGGTGATCCACACAAAACTCAGACCAAGGAAGAACTCCTTCAAGTTGCTTGGATAAGTGGAACTCTTTCGGCAGCCTTTGGTCTATTGACCACTATAGGACACCCTGTCCTACTGTAGGGCACTAAAGACACTCTCCTAAACCACTCTTGGTTTTAGGACAACCCTTCTCTAGGACCCCTTAGGCTTATGTCCTAAAACAAAGCCTTGTCCTAGTAGAAAAGACCTTGTCTTAACAAGACAAGTCTTGCCTTAAAGAAAGGAGGGAGAAAGAGACACTCAGAATAATACTTCAGTGGAATTCTTATATCAGACTCATTTCACCGCCCCCAATTTATAGATACAAGAGGGGCGTGTGATATGTCCTCCCATCAACTTATCATATATGATTTTTCAAGACCGAAGAGAAGTTATCTGGCTTGAAAAATCATATCTAATAAGCCCAGTAATGCACCGAAGGCCTTATTCACATCCCTTCTTTTATCTAGATGAATTCTCACTTGCCACACGTCCATTACTGGTCCCTAGGAAGCCAAGAGGCACCTCTTCAATCTCCAAACATCAGAGATTATGAAGAGACCTGATAGCAAAAGGACTCTCCATCATAACCGCATGCCACATGAAGAGTTACGACTCTTCATGCACAGCGCGCGCCATCCTTCTTCCACGCAAATTTTAAAGAATGTTGACCAATCAAAATATAGGAAATATGGGTGTCATTGGAAGGAGTATAAAATTTCCTTTCTGACCATATAAAGTATATTCAAATCAGAGATCTATAGCTCATTCTGTGCCCTTTTGAAGTTAAGGTATCATTTAGGTACCAAGAGTCCCATGCCATTGGGACTCTTCATGTATGGTGCCTAAAATACTCTTAAATCCAAATTAAAATCAGATTTAGCTCTGATTAGGCTATCCCCACTTAGGACTCAACCTAATTTAGGTTTCCCATAATTAGGTTAGCCCAATTAGCAAGCATCTAGACCCAATCCAATTGGGTTTGGAATTTGGTTAGCCTACATATGCTAGTATGTAATCCGACTAACCAATTAGGATCCTATGACCCTAATTAAAACATGAATGACTTCTTCGGCCAAGTCTCTATTGTGTGTGACCCATTGGGTTCCATATCTAGCAAGCAGTAGGTTTAGGTTTGAGCCGATTCGATCCGATCAAACCCGATTGACCTAATTAGGTCAAATTGGCTCACCTAATTGTCTAATTCGAATCACACATCGAATTGACTCATGAAACCAAATCAATTGGTTCATGAAGACCTACAAGACAAGATTGACGTCTAGCAATGTGTCATGCCTACCTGAAAGATGAGAAATTTTGGTGGATTTACCAAAATATCCTTTAGTGGTGATTTACCGGGCAATTCAGTCCTTCGATCTACTTGCACCCTGAATATGACTATGGATATGGATACTTATCAAATCCAATTTCATATTCATTCCTTCCTCAATCTGATAATGATGATTCATTAATGAACCATTAGAAACTATTTCTAATGTTCATACTTTGATCAAAGATTTCCCGAATCTTCATTTGATTGAAATCATCTGGATGCGCTTCCCTCTTACTATGGTTGATCAATTCCTTTTTGACCTACTCACAACCTCCATATGCAATCCACCCTACCCAGTATCATCCCATGCATGACTCAGTGTCATGATTGAGTGTGAACCAAAGTATGGATTCATGCATACAATGTATCATGGCAGTCTCAAGTCAAAGGACCACATGCACTACTCCGACTATGAGAACTATCTATTGACAAACAGATAAGGTTCCTTTAGATGTTCTCAAGCTGGATCCATTTAGTGAAATCATTCTCTAATAGCACCCATATCCTAGTATTAGTGTCAAACACAAGTGACTATGAGATCAGTCACCCTCTTCACCAAGAATATATAGGATGTGTTGGTCTTACCGGAAATATTGATCCCCTACTCAATATCCCATCGACCAGAAATATTCTAGATTAGAGTTTTAAGACTTTAGGTTTCACTGGTATGATCTCATCATAACCCTAGAACCATAGCCCTAATCTATGGGGTTCATCATATCTTAATAAAATTAATAAGACACAGCGTATGATGAAAATAAAATGCCTTTATTAATTGATAATGTCAATACACTGGTTTGGGATACAAAAGAAAATCTCATCGAAATACAACATTTCGATTGGCCTTTAGGGCATAATCCTTTCAGTAGATCCCCTACTTGTCGTTGTAACTCTAGATGTTCTATAGGGTTCATCCTATAATGTATGAGGTCTGGTAGGGTAGCTCCTGGGACCCAATCTATAGCATGTTGTATATCCCTTAATGGTGGGAGTTGATCAGGTAGGTCTTCAAGAAACACATCCTGAAATTCTTTCAAAAATTTCACTATCTCCTTAGGGTGTTCTTGTTAGGGTTGGTCAAAAACTTCCTTAGTGGTCAAAATCCAAACTGGTGCACCTTCAATCATCTCACGCTCTAGTTTCCTAACATTGATTAGGTTCAGTCTGGGCTCTTTCTTCCTTAAATTGCTAGACCCTCTCTTGTATTATCCTTAAGTGGTGTCAAATTTATGACGATCTTTTTTCCATGATGGTTAAAGGAACATGAATTGGAACGCCTATAAAGAGTAACATCATGGTCATACAGCCAGGGTCTACCTAAGATAATACTACTAACCCCCATTGGGAGAACGTCACACCAGACCTTCTCTAGATATGACTGAACTTGGACTGTAACCTGACATCTCGATCCAATTGGAATAGATGTTGAGTCAATCCAAGAAACCTTATAGGGGTTGGGATGGGGCACTGTAGTTAAACCTAAGTTCTTAACAACATTTGTAGAAATTGAATTAATACAGCTCTCACTATCTATGATGATTTTGCAAACTTTGTCCCCTAATTTGATAAAGGTTTGTAGGATGTTAGTCCTATGCTAGTCCTCATTTTTCTTTGTCTGGGTAAGGATACATCTACTTACTCCCAGTAAATTAAATGACTCTAAGTCTTCCTCGTCCCCTTCATACTCATCTGCTAATTCTGGTTCAACTTTATACACTTCCTCACATTCTTCCATAATTTCTAGGTCCTCTTCATCAAACTCTCCTATTTGTAAGGCTCGTGCAGGGCACCGACTAGCATAATGACCATAATTTAGACACTTAAAACATTGTATGCTTTGGTTTCTATTCCTTTGCATTTTAGGTGACTTTCCTTTGTCATCCTTACGAGCTAGTGGAGTGGTAGGTTTGGGTCGGCTAATGGGAAACTGGTTCGCACTAGGCTTACTTCCAAGAGTACTAAACCTATTAGGTTCGGGTCAATGGGTAATTGGTCCTCTCTGAAATCTCTCACAATCCCTAGCAATCTGATAGGCTTGATCTAAACCATGGACCTCTCTTAGAAATAATTTCCTTTGAATATCCTTATGTAGGCCTGCTCGAAACCTAGATAGGGTGACTGACTCCGACTCAACTACACCACACCTCATGACAAATTTGTCAAATTTGGCTATATAATCGAACACAGATTTATTATCTTGGGTCAACTTCTACCACTGATCTAAGAGTCTTTGCTCATAAGACAAGGGTAGGTATTTCTCCCTAAGTTTGATCTTCATGGCTCTCCATGTAACTATGGGCAAATCTCCTCTTTGATGATTAAGTCTCAACATTTTCCCAATACAATCTATCCTGTCTGACTAACCTAAGCTTGGCAAACTTAACCTTCCTCTCCTCAGACATCTCATACCACTCAAAATACTGGTCCATGTCACTCTCCCAGTCAGATACACCTTAGGATCTAAGTTTCCATCAAAGGTAGGTGCCTCTAGCCTAATATTCCTATGGGCTCTTTCCTCTTGATCATTGACATCTTGATAGAGTTGCCTAGGATTAGGTTCAGGGGTGAGTTCACGATGTTGGGCTCTTGGACTTATGGGAGTGGATCTAGGTAACTCAAGATTAGGGTGAGTCATATGAGATTATTCAAGGTCCCCATTCTCTTCTCCATCTGGTCAAACATAGTGTTGAGCTGCCTAAGCTATTCAATCATAGTCCTCATTAAAACTTCTAGATTTGGATCCATGGAGGGACTGGTTTGGATTTGGGGTTGTTGATATGGAGTTCCTGCTCTAGTGGTCATGCAATACAATCCTAGCTTCTAGGGCTCCTAGACCTAGAGCTCAAGTAGAATGAGTGAACTCAATTTATACCCAACTCAATAATTAGTCATTCCACTAGCCAGGTAAGAAGTGGGGTGGTGGGAGACTCTCCCTGCTTATCACAGGATCCTAATTAAAAACCACCAATCTTGATGCAGAACTAAAATTGCATGCAAATATATTTTTATGTTTTTTTTAGGTTAAGTTGTGAATCTAAATCCCGAAGAATAGACCATAAATCTAAGAAGAAAATTTTATGCAAGAAAGAAACAACTTCATGCAAAATAGAACCTAAAAAGCAATAAGAAGAGGACCGCCGAGGCTGAGAAGTCTCAGTTTGGCTAGTTCATCTTCAATAGGGCTACTAGCAGGCAGAGGGGATGTACCTGATAATGGTTGATGCACCCAGTGCAGATCATATGCGAAGGTGTCGCTCTCGCTCTTGGATGCGGCCTGGAAAATCAAGCCGGAGATCCATCGATTCCTAGCTTTCAACTCGGTGATCCGATTGCTACCCAGCTGGAGTCGTTGGATTCGTAGGAGTTGAGGGACCTGCAAACAGCCTTTCAAGGATGAGAAAACAAAGCAAGGATGAAGTAGTAAAGGAAAAATAGTAAGGGGAAGAAGAGTTTGAGGTTGGGCGACTAGGGTTTGGATAGCTAGATGGCGGCTGGAGGATGGGCACAGAATATCAGGAAGATGGAGGGGCTCACACAGAATCCCCTTAGCACATGGTAGGTAGCACACAGCAACAAGAAAAACTCAATTATATTTCATGAATAAAAGTGCTTTGACACAAGAGAGTAGAGTCTCTTAAATAGACTCTTAGACTTGGCCCCCAAGTAAGCATAAAAAGGACTTTACATAGGAATTTAAATCCCACCCAAACCCTAGCTAGAATACATGGTAGGACTAGGATTTAAAATTCCACAAATCACTCCCTCTCTCTCTCTTGCCTTGGTCGGCCAAGGGAGGTGACTCTAGTGGCTGACCAAGGGGTGGTGACCATAGGGTGGATGGCACCCTAGCTCCCCTCCTGGGCCTTGGCTGGCCCAATCTGCTTCAGGCTACAGTTCAGGGCTTCAAGGCTTCGGATTTGTCTCTCGGGCTTTTGATTTCTTCTCTTAGGCCTTCCATGGTCTTCATAGCTTCTAGTTGGGTTGGTCTTCACTTGGACTGGCTTGGTCTTCATTTATACTTGGGCTGACATGTCTTCACTTGTACTTGGACTGACATGTACTGAACTCCTAAAGATGACTAGCTCTACATGAGCTGACTAATACATGACTCAAATAATAAAAGATAACTCAAATAGGCTTAGCCCTTATTACAAATGGACTCAAATGCCACTAAGTGATCCACAGAGGGTTGAGAAGCCTCCATCTTATTTGGTGCCTCTGGTGTCCCCACCCATTCTCCTAGGGTGGGAGGAACTCAACCCTGTCGAGTAAGGGTCAACTGGCTCACATATCTCTCGAGAATGTCTGGGTCGAGGCACTGCAAGTCCTCTCAAGAAATTCACGAATCGTCCGACTCTGGCCGGCCTTGCCATCGAACCAGGTAGCATTGATAGCCATGACCCTGGGTCGTGATAGCTTGATCGTCTAGGATATGCTCGATCCATTCTCCTCTCTCAGGCCAATTTATCAGTGGACACTCTAGGCTAGGGTCACTCACAATGGAAGAAGTAAGTCCAAAGGCCTCACTGCGTATCACTGTTGATTCCCTATACTCAACCAAGTCAGAGATATTGATGGTAGAACAAATGCCCAAATCTGGAGGCAAATCTAACACATAGGCATTTGGTCCAACCTTTTCTATCACTTTAAAATGTTCGGCTCCACGAGCATGAAGCTTCTTTTTAGGCCTAAGCCTAACCATGACAGAATCCACTACATTAAATTTCTTGGCTCTTCTTTGGGAATTAGCCAGTTTGTTTCAAAATTAGTGTAGGTGGTGACATGCTGGGCACATGCAGACTCCTAACAGGTGATGCAAAAGGACTCAAACTATACTAACAGACTCGATTATGCATTCCTATTGAAGGAAATTTTATTGAACTCTTTGGACCTAAACCTAACAGATGATAGGTTTTCTAGGTTTGATCCTAGTTTGACATGCACATGAAAATTTACAATGGGATCCTTACAAATTCTATAGAGTATGCCAGAAGTAAAATGCAAACCTAACATGCATAATGAATGTATGCAGTATGCTAATATCAACTAAATACAATCTAATGATCCTAGAAATGCTAGAGGTGTCTGGAAAGGGTAGAATATATGAAGTGGATTCAGAATTAGTCTGGTAGGGTAGGGAAAAAAGTTCAGGGTTAGTTGGATATAGTAGGATATAAGAAGGGGTGTCAGGGACTAATCCTAGACTAATAAGGCTAACCTTATGAGGTTGAGGTATATCTACAGGGTTTGCATAGTGGAAGGATGGGTTACTAAGGGTTACTAATCTCAAGGAAGAGGTCCTTAATGGGAACTATAGGAGGGGGCTCATCCTGAGGGTACTGATTCCAATAGATCAGGTCCTTAATAAATTCTTCTGGTTCTTATATTTTAGGACTAGACTCTGTAATTTGGCTCTACTCTATGGTTTCCTCGGGTAAGGTTCTAGCAGTAGTCTCTAGGTGCTCTTCCTCTAATTGTTCTTCCACTACAGCTTTAGGCTGGGTATAGTCAGGGTCAACTAACTCTAGGTTGGCTTCTACCTGGGTACCTACGGGGTCAACTAATTCTAGGTCTTCTAGAGGTATCTCCTCTACTCCCTCATACTCATCCACTAAGTTCACATCAGCTTCATACACTTCCGCTTTAATGTAAGCCTTGTGAATCATAGGGGTGGTAGGGGAAGGTCGGCTAGAAGAAAATTAGCTAGGTCCTAGTTTCTGATTATGGGCAGTACTCCTAGTAGGTTCAGGTTGCCTAAGGGGTAGTAGCTTACTACTGGTCTCACATCTAAGGGTACTAACCTTATGGGGTTCAGGCCTATGGCCTATGGGTTCATTCTGCTCATAGGTCATGGGTTCAGATCTATAGGTCATGGGTCTATTAGGCTTATAGTGAGTGGGTGCATAGGATCTATGTTCATAGGTTTTGGATACATAGGTTCTAGGTTCATATAATTTGGGTAGTGTGGGTAAAGGTGGCTCAGGTTTGGATCTAGTCCGGGTCCTATGGGTTTTTTCTAGGGTTCCTAGTCGGTTGTCTATTGTTCAAACCTATGGGCTAAGTGATCAAGTCTATTGTGGGTTTGTGTATTGGACTGAGTTATCTGGGTATTCACTTGGGCTAAGGATTGGGCTAGCTATTCAGTAAGGGCTTTAATCTGGGCTTCAAGATTGTCCATAGTTTCAGCCAAAGGTGGAGATGGTGGGTGATATGATGCTCCTGATCTAGTGCTCATGCAAGACTCAACACTGAATTGACTACAGCTGCTTAGACCTAGAGCCCAATCAGAATGGGTTGACTCAACTTACACACAACTCAAATCCTAGTCCTTCAACTGGCCAGGTAAGAGGTAGGATGTTGGGAGGCCTCCCCTGCTATCGCAGGGACCCAGTTAAGAAACCACCGATTCACTTAGGTTGTTTGACACTGTACCTCTAGCCTAGATACCAGAATCTAATAATAGGAGATGAATTGGGTGCACTAGTCATCCCATAATGATCGAACCTGATCGATTGGTGTCCCTAGCCCACTAGGGCAAATTAAGTCTAATTAATTTTAGATTAGGCTTGGGATCGAATGCAAGGGATATAGTTTTTGGGCTAAGAAAAAGTAATGACCTCCTTCCCTTATCTTGGATAGGGATGCCCTTAAGTTAATTATGCAATGATGGCAGGCAGATGAAAATGCAAATTAGGGTTTTAACTATTTTTGGTGTTTTTTTGAGTATATGTAATTTTTTTTTGTTGTTGTCTTTTTTTAAACAGGAAGATAATTTGCAAAAAATGGCCTAAAATGCAGGAAACATGCCAAAAATTTGAGATATGCAAAAATTATACTAAAAGAACCCTAAACTTTTCGAAATCAGCTTTGCTACCAAAATAGAGTAGAACTGTTCTCAAGCAGTGTTTCAACTGGGAGAAAATCCATAGATCAAAATAATTCCTAAGAAAATTTTAAAAATTAATTTAATTATGTTGAATTCAGAAAAATAAATTTTAGAATTTTTTGAGTTCTATGCAGGTAGTAACAATTGAAATAATAGAAGACATACTGAGAAGGCCAAGAATGCAAAAACCCTAATGGAACTCTTTATGTTCTTCTTCAGGGGTCAATTCATAGCGGCACGCCTACCGCCATAGGAGATCCCGTAGATTGGGAAGAGAGGGTCTTGCAGCCCTACTAGTCTTTTTTGACCGGACAGTCATGGTGAAGCACCCGATCCGAATATCCAAAGAGAACTGAGCCCAAACAGGCTCTGATACCAAATGATGCGGAACTAAAATTGCATGCAAATATATTTTTATGTTTTTTTAGGTTAAGTTGTGAATCTAAATCCTGAAAAATAGACCATGAATCTAAGAAGAGAATTCTATGCAAGAAAGAAACAACTGCATGCAAAATAAAACCTAAAAAGCAATAAGAAGAGGACCGCCGAGGCTGAAAAGTCTCGGTTAGGCTAGTTCATCTTCAATAAGGCTACTAGCAGGCAGAGGGGGTATACCTGACAATGGTTGATGCACCCGGAATAGATCATATGCGAAGGCATCGCTCTCGCTCTCGGATGCGGCATGAAAAATCAAGCTGGAGACCCGATTCCCAGCTTTCAACTCGGTGATCCAATTGCTGCCCGGCTGGAGTCGTTGGATTCATAGGAGTCGAGGGACCTGCAAACAGCCTTTCAAGGGTGAGAAAACAAAGCAACGATGAAGTAGTAAAGGAAAAATAGTAAGGGGAAGAAGAGTTTGAGGTTGGGCAGCCAGGGTTTGGAGAGCTGGATGGCGGCTGGAGGCTGGGCACAGAACACCATGAAGATGGAGGGGCTCACATAGATCCCCTTAGTACACAGCAGGTTGCACACAGCAATAGGAAGAACTCAATTATGTTTCATGAATAAAAGTGCTTTGATACAAGAAAGTAGAATCTCTTAAATAGACTTTTAGACTTGGCCCCCAAGTAAGGATAAAAAGGACTTTACATAGGAATTTGAATCCCACCCAAACCCTAGCTAGAATACATGGTAGGACTAGGATTTAAAATCCCATAGATCACTCTTCTCTCTCTCTTGCCTTGGTCAGCCAAGGGAGGTAACCCTAGTGGCCGACCAAGGGGTGGTGACCATAGGGTGGATGGCGCCTTAGCTCCCCTCCTGGGCCTTGGCTGGCCTAATCTGCTTCAGGCTGTGGTTTAGGGCTTCAGGGCTTCAGATTTGTCTCCTAGGCTTATGATTTCTTCTCCTAGGCCTTCCATGGTCTTCATAGCTTCTAGTTGGGTTGGTCTTCATTTGGACTAGCTTGTTCTTCACTTGTACGTGGGCTGACATGTCTTCACTTGTACTTGGACTGACATGTACAGAACTCCGAAAGATGACTAGCTCAACATGAGCTGACTAGTACATGACTCAAATATTGAAAGACAACTCAAATGGGCTAAGCCCTTATTTCAAAATGGATTCAAACACCACTAAGTGATCCATAGAGGGTTGAGAAGCCTCCGCCTTATTTGGTGCCTCTGGTGTCCCCACCAAATCTGCTTAGGGCATTTTCCTCAGACCTCTAGCCTTAAACACCAGCTTCCAGTAATTAATATTGGAGGATTGAGTGCACTAGTTTCCTCACAAGACTCGAACCCGACCTATTGGTGTCCCTAAGCTGTATTAGGTTGCTACTCAGTTTTAGATTAGGGCTAGGACAATGCAAGATGAGGTTGGTTATTTTTGGGCCAAGGAAAGGTGATGAAATCCTTCCCTTATCTTATGATAGCATGCCCTTAAGTGATTTAAGATAAGATGAATGCACAACCAAACAAACTAGCTAACAGGATAAGATAAAGATAAAACTTGCAACTCAAAATTTAAACTTTAAATTTCAAAATTGGATTTCAGATTTGAATTTGAATTTTAAATTTTAAATTTTTAGATTTCAGATTTTAAATTATAGAAATTAAATTTTAATTTTTTTGGAGATTAGGTTGGATAATTTTAGAATTTTAAATATGCTAGAATCTTATCATAAGTTATGCTTAGAAGATTAACATGCAATCTTTCAAGCAATTAATAATTCAAACAAGCATACACTAAGCATAACGGATCTTCAATATCGGGTTATCATGTCCGACCGTAGCTCATTACTCCTATGGGTCGTGACAGTATACTTTTGTATACCCGCTCAGGAGGCGCGATTCCCTTTCACCAGAAAATACTAAGAAAAATAATACATTTTTTTTTGAAAAAATGTCAGATTTGAAATCTATGAGAGAAGATTACAAATCTGATTTTAATCTGGTAAGATCACTAAAATTAATGCAAAAGAGACTATGATCTGAAGAACTATAGATGAGCTTTCTAGATCTAATACTAGAATGATGTAGAAATTTCAGTAAGTTATATGTCCTAGTCTAACCTTTGACTCTGATACCAAAGATGATGCGGGATGGATGTAAGGCTAATCTAATAATTAAGAATTAAACTTTGATTTTAATGAGCAATGGCAGCAAACTCAAGTAAGCTATTAATAGATTTAGGAAAGAAAAATTAATAGATTACTACCAACTACCCGCAATGTATTCGCATGCAATCACATAAAGTACCCTGGATCCGATGATTAAAAAACTACCGAAACTAGGACTTCCTTGCTTCAACTAATCAAATCTAATGAGATTGGGATCAGTTTACTTACCAATAACAATTTTTTCCTCCTTTGTAGTAGATCTGGATTCAACTCTCAAGATCTCACGGTAGGAATCCAAACTTCAATTCCTTCAGAGTAAATCTTCTCGTAGATGGTTGTATGGCAAGAAAAACCTCCTCTTCATATTTGGAACACCGGGGATCCTGTAAAAGAACAGCAATCAGAACTTGGAGGGAGGAGAAAACATTGGAAAGAATGGAAAAAGGAAAGAGGAGGGTGGAAGGTATCTTGGATCTTGGATCTTAGAACTCGGACTTGGAACTTGGAACTTGGAACCTGGATGATAAGTAGGGCTTCAGCACCCTACTCTCTCAAATGCAATGCTTACCAAGCAGAGCACTCTCACAAATACAATGCTTACCCAGTAGAGCAATTACAGAAAATAACAGAGTTTCATTAGCAAAGCATAAACTAGTTACAAGGAGGGGATGGAGTGGTATTTATAGACCCTCCATCCAAGGTAGAATGATAAGAGTGAAGTTCTACAAGATAATGATAGAAAAGTGCCCTAAGAGCCAATCATTATGAGAGCCTTTTTGTAAACTTTCAGCTCATGTATGACATATTTTTCTTATTAATGAAGGCATTTGATTCATCATATACTGTTGTGTCATGTTTTTATTGATTATGATGAACCCCATAGAGTAGGGCAATGAAATTAGGGTTATGATAAAATAACAGTGAGACCTAATTTCTATAAACCCTAATCTAGAATGTTCCTAGTCATTGGACCATCGATTCGAGGATCGATGGATCCAGAAAGACTAGCTTATCCTATGTATACTCAGTTGATAAGGGTGGTTGATCTCACAACCACTTATGTAGAGATACTAATACAAGGATAAGAGTGCTCATTAGGGTACGAGTACACTGGACTGATCCATACCGGGACTATCTTATGGAAGTCTTACTACTTGTCAAAAGATAGATCCCAGAGTAGAAGTTGTGCATGTGATTTTTAGACCTGAGGTCACCATGGTTCCTTGTGCATACTAAGCCATACTTTGGTTCATACTCATTCATGCCATTACAATATGTACGGGGTATTCTAGGTATGGTGGAAGGTGTACGAAGGATGTGAGTAGACCAACAAGGAATCGATCTTTCCTGGTAAGAGGAATTGTTATCCCATGTAATCTCTTCGATGAGTGACTCAAGGAGCCTTTGATCAAAGTAGGATGAGATTAGAATTATTTTCTAATCAGTCATCAGCTGAGTCCTCATGATCAAGATGAGATTCGATATGATTAAGTGTTAGGGTTTGACATATATCCATACCTATCACTTAATCGAGATAATGAGAGATCGAAAGATTGAATTACATTGTAACTTATTACTGAAGGGTACTTTGATAATTTCTACCAAATTTCTCATCTTCTGGGTAGGCATGACACGTTGCTATACGTCAATCTTATCTTATAGATTTTCATGAACCAATTGATTTGGTTTCATGAGTCATTTGATGTGTGATTCGAATTGGACAATTAGGTGAGCCAATTTGACCTAATTAGGTCAATCGGGTTCGATCGGATCAAATCAGCTCAAACCTAAACCTACTGCTGGCTAGATGTGGAACCCAATGGGTCACACACAATAGAGAGTTGACCAAGAAAGTCATTCATGATTTAATTAGGATCATGGCATCCTAATTGGTTAGCCAGATTGCACACTAGCATGTGCAGGCTAACCCAATTCCTAACCCAGTTAGATTGGGTCCGGTTGCTTGCTAATTGGGCTAACCTAATTAAGGAAAACCTTAATTAGGCTGAGTCCTAAGTGGGACTAATTAAATCAGAGATTTATCTAATTTTTATTGACCTTTTGACCAATTTATAGAAGAGTCCCTGGGGCTAGGGACTCTTGGCGCCTCTTGGCGTGCACGGGAAAAATGTAGGGGCGCAGAAGGACAAAAGTCCTTCTACAGATGAAACACTAAAGTGTTTCTAATCTAGAGCACCTTCTCATCTTATCCCCATGCCTCTTGGATAAAGTTTGACCGGTCAAGGCCATTTGAAATGGTGTGAAAAGATGGGGAAGCAAAAGCACGCATGAAGAGATGCATCTCTTCATTTGGTGCATGCCCTTAAGCAGAGTCCTTCTGCTATTAGGACCCTTCATATTCTCTGGTGTTTGGAGATTAAAGAGATGCCTCTTGGCTTCCCAGGGACTGGTACTTGCCATGTGGCAAGTCATGGATTGTCCAAGAAAGTGGATGGATGCCAATATGTCCTTTGGTGCATGAGAAGACATATTGGATATGATTTTTCGATCTTGAAAAATCATATCTGATAACCTGTTGGAGGACATATCACACGCCCCTCTTAAAACTATAAATAGGGGCGATGATATGAGTTTCAGATAATCTTTTTCACTGCAAAAGATATTCTAAGTGTCTCTCTGTCTCTCCCTCCCTCCTCCTTTCTTTAAGACAAGACTTGTCTTGTTAAGATAAGGTCTAATCTTTTAGGTTAAGGCTTTGTTTTAGGACATAAGCCTAAGGAGTCCTAAAGAAGGGTTGTCCTAAGACTAAGAGTGGTGTAGGATAGTGTTCTTAGTGCCCTACAATAGGACAGGGTGTCTTACAGTGATCAAAGGTCAAAAGGCTGCCATAAGAGTTCTCTTCGTTGGTACCATTCTCATGTGGATCACCATTTGAGGGCTTGCACTTGTGAGCCTCATGGAAATGATTAGATTTCAGCGATCCAAGTATGTTTTTCTGACTCCATTTATGTTTCATTAATCGGTATTGCATAACGGGTTCCTGGGAATTAGGGTTTTTTAGCCATATTAGGGTTTCATGCTTAAAATTTTGTTTTGAAATTCACTTCCGCATGCTGCATGATTCCCGGCACCCTGGAAGAATTCCCATTAGATAAATGTAGATAACATTGGATTCTAATCACCTTCTTGACTTGGATGAAAGCTCCTTGAGATTTAAATTGGATAGGTGCTCCCTTTGCACTTGGACTCCTCCTTGAGATGGGCGACAAAATAAGAAGAGGTGCTTACAAGAAATATTGGGTGACAAAAGAATGTGATGGTGTCCTTCTTTTCTTGATTCAAATGTGAGTGGACGACAATCTTGAATTATGGGCATCTCTTCTTTCCTTCTGGGCGTCAACTTCTTCTACAGTCCATCTTGAGCTTCTTACATTTCAATCTTGAAAGATATGTTCATCTATCTTTAGATTTAAATGGGCTCCTTGTTTTGAATTTAAAAGAACTCCTTGGATAAATTTGAAGTGAGATCTTCTTGCTTTGCTTGGCCAACCTCTCTTGGAGTGAGCGACAAATCCCAAATAAGAAGTGGATGGCGGTAATTCTTCTCCCCATCCTAGCATCCATCCCTCTTAGATTCTTCTTGCTTTTGAAAAGTAGATAAAGATAATTCAAATACAAGTTAGATAAGGTTGGACTCCTATGTTCTTTGGACTCCTTTGAAGTACATAAGATTGGACTCCCATCTTCCATGGACTCCTTGAAGTAGATTGGTGCTCCTTGTGTTGTTGACAAAATGAGAAAAAAAATGAAGCACCCTCCTTTCTTGGCCTACTCTCCTTGGTTTTAAATTTTGAAGGATGTCTTGATGATTTGATGTCTTGATGTCTTGATTTAAACTCCTTTCTATGATGCGAGATGACTTTAGGGATGATATGTATGCAGAAAATAATAGTAAACTATTTTTTTTTTATTTTTTAGAATTTAAATATGAGGCTAAAATCCTGAAAAATTGCAAAGATCAGCAGGAAAGTATGTAACAACAAGTCTATTGTATTTGTAGTTAGAATCATGCAGAGTAATAAAAGATAGGACCTCGAGGGTTGAAAAACCCTCGATTAGGATAGTGTACCTTCAAAAAATCAGAACTTAGGAGAGGGGTTGGGTGTTTACCTGGCAACGATAGTTGATCCTGTCATAGACGGGGTCGCTCAACACTCCGGATTGGCACCTGGATGACCAGCCTTCTGTCTCGCAGATCAACCAGCTTTTCTTAAGTCAGTTTAGGAGGCAAGGAGGGCCTCTTCCTTGGAGGTGTTCACCAGATGGATCGTGCACACATCACGGGTTAGATAAGAGGAAGATAAGAAAAATAAGAAATGGAAGATTGGGTTGAAGGAAGATCAGAAGTTGGCATTTCAAGGGCTTGATGGATTGATGTTTAGGTGGATGCCTGGGTTGTAGAGGGCAGCCTGGTTGCTGAAAAAGGCGACTAGGATGAAGCACCTGGTGGCCTGGTGGCCAGGGCATGCCTGGAGGAGTGGTGGAACGGACAGCCAAGAGTGGTGATTACTTGGTCTTGGTGGCTTGGTGGAAGAAAGAAAAGATGATGGTGGTCAAGGGCTCAGGGATTGGAGGGCATCTTAGGTTTGCGATGAGGGCTGGGGTAGCTAGGGTTTGATGGAGGAGAGAGAGGGGCTAGGGTGGCTAGGGCTTGCACACACAAAGAAGGTACCACAAGTCTCACACCCACTCCAAGTTGGAGGAAACAATTGAACAAACTCAATTAAATTGTATTTCATGAAATGAGGTCCTTCATACAAGAGGGGAGGGGTGGGTATTTATAGAGATACCCAGGTCCCTGGACTCCAATACAGACTGGGACTACTTGACTTAAGGGCCAAGAAACCCTGGTGGACTTGGTCAACAGCAGGCTTCAATTCTTGGGCTGGGGTGCCAGCTTTGGAGGACTTGGGCTAGGGGGTGCCAATCATGAAAATATAGGGTGCCAAGGGCCTGGAGCAAAGGCGCCAACCTTGATGGGCCTGGGGGTGCTGATGGGCTTGAGGGCACCTACTAGTATGGACTGGGAGGGGCATTGGGCTGGGGAATGGTGCTAATTGGAAGAGGCGCCCATCCTTGGGATAGGAGGCATGAAAAGGCCCACTATTAGGGCATCTTGCTGGGCAAGGCCTAGGTAGGGATCCAGATGTTTGATGCTCTGCTCTGGTGAGAAGACCTGGTGAATCTTCTAGCCTGAAGACTCTTCCTTGACTTGAGTGACATTGCAGGACTCTTAACTTGAGACAAAACTTAACTGGACTCATATGTCCCACTTTATTACAGGACTCAATTGGCTCACTTGTATTACAAGACTCAAGTGACACATTATTAAAGACTACAGGACTCAGAAATCCTAATCAATAAACCAGATTGGACCCAGTAATCTTTGTCTGATCCTGGTGCCCGCACCAATTCTCCCGGGGTAGGAGGAACTCATCTCTATCGAGTAAGGGTCATCTCTGCTCTCGTACTGCTCTAGTATGTCTAGGTTAAGGTGCTGTAGATCCTCTCGAGTAATCTATGAGTCCTCAAATTCTAGCCAACCTTGCCATCGGACCAAATACCGTTGGTAGCCTTTATTCAGGGTACTGATGGCTTGATCATCCAGGATACGCTCAACCCTTTCCTCTCTTATAAGCCAATTTGTAGGTGGACACTTTAGGATGGGCTCACTCTCAAGGAAAGGGTTAGGTCCAAAGGGCTCACTGGATATCGTTGCTGGTTCCCTATACTCCACAAGGCCTGAAATATTGAAGGTTGAACTAATACCTAACTCGACTGGTAACTTGAGCACATTGGCATTGGGTCCAATTCTCTTTATTACTCTGAAGGGTCCAACTCCACGAGCATGTAGTTTATTTACGGTTCCTTGGAGAGAATCGCTCAGGCCTAAGCTTAATCAATACATAATCAACTACAGAAAATTCTTTAGCTCTTTTTCGATAATTAACCAAATTTTTATAGAGTTCATTATTTATGTTAATCTTTTGACTAATTTTTTTATGCAAATCCCTAACATGCTATGCAAATGACTCAACCGACTCAAAGACTCGTGCATGCAAGGGTAAGGGGATTAGGTCAAGAGGTTTGTTGGGTTTGTAACCATGGACAACCTCAAATGGACTCTTACCTATGTGGTGCGGGCACCAAACTCAGAAGAAGACTTCAGGGCTCCATCTGGATCTCTGATTGACCTTGCCCGAAGAATTAGGATTTTTTGGTTTTGTAATAAGGATTGACCTGATCAACTCAATTTTGAGTCTGTAATTTTGTCATTTCAATTTTTGTTGGGTCATGTTGACTCAGTCCAAGTCCAAGGCCAAGGTAGGTGTCATTCCCTTTGCCATAGGGCACCACATTTTCCAGCTACAAGTGGGTGCCACACTCCCTGCCACATCTCCATCCAGTGTACCTTGGTCCCCACGCCTCAAGTAAGCAGGTTCTTTTTTCTTGCACCACTTGGGGGAGAAATCCATCAAGATACCTCAATCCAAAGAGGAGCCAACTTCTTTCCAGATAAACCCAAGCCAGGATGGCAAGAATTTTTCTTGAAGAGAGGATCAAGGAGGTGCCCCACAATGTTCCATAAAAATCCAAGTTATAAAAGGGAAGAGAGCATGTCTTGGGGAGAAAATCAAGGAGGCACCCAAAAGTTTCCAAAAGTGCCAAAGCCATGAAAGGAAGAAGCCTAAACTTGTGGAGCAAGACTAGGAGGTGTCCAAAAGAGCCAAACCATGAAGGGAAAATCCTTGATTCATGGAGAGATACTAGGAGACACCCCCATAACCTGCCATTTGGAGCTGATTTTCAAGTTTTCTTGGAGTTTTTGGGCTGCCCACTCATGGAAGGAGTCTTGGGAAGAGAATTTGATGCCTAAAGTGTGGGTTAGTCCTATTAGTCCCACATGGGAAATGTATAAAATTTTATTTCTTTGTTATGTCTATATATTCAACTCTATGTAACTCTTGAATTTAATCTGATGAATGAATTCAAATTTTGTGTGAGCAACTTTATGTTTCTCTCTTCCGCACTTGCATCCAAGTGTTAAGCTCCGTGAGGGAGTAAATCCGGGTTCCCTAGGAACCTTGAGGAGGTGTGAGATCTCCAACCCCAAAACCCTAGGTTAGCCACTTCACTTCCAAACCCTAGCCGCCCATCATCCTCTTCACTCCACCAAACCCTAGCCTACCCCATCTCTCATGACCCCTCTCTCCAAGTAGAGGCCGACCACCAGCATCCAGGTCCAGTTCGGCTACTTCAAAGACAGAGCAAATCCCAGAGGAAGTCAGATCAGCATTCTAGGAGAATCAGGATTTCAGCAACATCAGCTTTCAAGTTCTACTATCTGGTAAATCCTTCCTTGAGTATCTGGTTCCATAAATTGTTCTTCTTCTTTCCTAGATCTTGAGTTCAGGAGAAGCCAACTCTGCCAAAGGATCAGTATTGGAGGATCCATTGCGAAGATATCTGAATCCGGAGATCCAACAATCTGCTCAAGAGAGTCCTTCCACTAAACTCTGTGAAGATCATTGCCTGGTCTGTAACCCTTCTCTTCTCTTTACTTCTGTCCTGTTGAAAGTTTAGAGTGAAACCCTAGGTCTGGGAGTTTCTCAACCCTCAACGATCCTTTACTTCTGAACTACTCTGATAACCTAGTTTCTCTAAATTGTGCTTTCAATTATTACATAGTTTCTTTCAATTTAGTTTAACTTTCCTTTGAGTCTAAGCCGACTTCTGAAAATATAAAAAAAAAAAAAAAAAATTATTCCTAATTTACTTCCGCATCGCATCATCTCTTTCGTTCTGCATCAATTTTGGTATCAGAGCACAGTCTAGGATTTCTGTTTTGCTTGCTTGTTTTAAGTCTCTCTCCTTTTACTTTGTCTGCTCGAAGTAGACTCCCCAGGACGTCCGGTCCTAGGAACGAAGAAAGGTGCAAACCTCCTCTTCCCATTCCATGGGGTGTTCCTAGGGTGTGTAGGGGATCCGTTGGGTTACAACTTCGTAGCAGGAATTGTAAACGGGGGAAGCACCCTGTTTTCAGTCCGTAACTACCTTGTTGGAGGAATTGTTTCTCAGTGTAAGTAACTCAGAATTGCATGATTTTTGTTTTGCTGGAACCAGTATATTTGAAGATATTTTATATAATTTTCCTGTGATTTATTGGTTTCCGTGAAAGTTTTTAGAGTTAAATTACTGCAACTCTATTTTTGTGTTCTGCAATTCAATTATCTTGAGTGAACATCTCCTAACTCATCCTAAGGGCTTTTGAGCATCTAGGATAAGGGGAGGAGTTGATAACCTCTCCTTAGACCACAACCACCACCCCCTCATTCGATCCTAAGCCTAACTTTAAAATCTATTAGACTTAATTTGCCCTGGTGGGCTAGGGACATCAACAAGTCGGGTCCAGCCTAGGGTTTAGTCAGTTTGTCTGGTTACTCTGTGTGTGCTTTGTACTCAGTGTCTAGAACGGTGATTCAGGGACTACGTCCCGAAGGGCTTGTGTGCTGGTCCGCCTACCTGGCCAATCACTAATTGGTGTCTAGGATTGGCAATTAGGGACCTAACACTTCCCTTACACCTGCCTGGCTGAGTCCCGAGTTACTACAGGCTAGCTTGCCACTCTGATTGGGCATCTAGTTTGGGCTCTAGGTCTAGTTAGCCCGTAGTCGTTTCAATCGAGTCTCATTTGGTGTGCTTGCTTGCATCATCATGTCCACCCGGAACGGAGTACCCTACCAACCTGGTCAAACCCAACCTGATTTAGAGGCCATGGTTAGAGCTCTTACTGAAAGTATGAACAAATTGAGCCAGGATTTGACTGCTACTGTTACCAGTGTAAAGAACAAGTCCATGAGAATTTTACCCAGCTTAGGGATCAAGTCCAAGTACTTGAGAAACGTAGACATCAAAATTGGATCCCTGATCCAAAATTTAATAGGCCCCAACCTCATCCATGCCAAGAGCCTAGGAGGACCTTATACCGTGATCCCGAGCATAACCTTAGGAAGCCTAACCATGATATCTATAGTGTGGATCATGTCTATGAGAGGTCCTTACAATATTCTAGACTAGTCACTCAACAGCCCAAGTCTTCTAGATCAAACCATTTAGATCCACACCCATGCCCAAGTAAGGTCTCTACTAGCTTGAAACCCAGTGTGACCCAGGTTCCTATATCGTAAGAATGTTTGTTTTGTGGAGAAAGAGGCCATAAATCTAGTCAGTGCCCATGCATAGGACTGGCTTGTGCACAACTAAGTGGTAAGAATCCTAAGGATGACATTAATGAGGGAGAACCCAAGCCTACCAATGAGGAAGAAAGGTTAGGTATGACAAGCCTAGAATCAGTTGACCCGATTATCACTGACCCGAAACCCATTTAAGATGGCATCGAAAAAGTATATGATGCTGGCTTGAGTCTAGTTGATGAATATGAGGGGGAAGAACTTGAAGAATGTGACATAGATACTATTGGTTCCTTACCTGAGGAGACCTTGGAGAGCAACCAAGTGGTAGGACCTAATTCAGAAATTCAAGAGATTTGTGAGAATCAGGTTCCTTTAGTCAAATACCCCCAGGAAGAACTCATAGTGTTAGCCCGAGCTATCAGTTCGTACCCTCTAATGACAGTCATTCCCCAAGTACCAATTGAAGATCTTTGCACTGAACTGTTTAAGTTTGCCCACCCTATGATAGATCCTCTCCTTAGGATGACTGAATCAAGCCTCTTACAATTGGACCTTGTCCCATGCCCAGCCACTAAGGTCTCTCCCGTAATCTCAGTTGAACATCCTTGTCTTGAGCGGATTGATTCACCCAGTCCTGTAGAAGTCCTCCTTATGGCCCCAGACCCCTTCCTTCGCATGACTGACCTACCCTTCTATAGAGTATACCTTTCCGCACCCATAGGTCAAATTTCAAGTCTTGAGGTCATCATCCATAGGCCCTCCAATGAATCATTCTCTAATCCAGTTCTTGAGAAAGTGGATCATTATTTTCTTAGAGAACAAACCTTAACTATTGCAATCACATGTCCTAGGCTACTTCCCGAACCATCTCTTAATCCATTCCTGGGAGTAGCAAACTTTTCCTTTCGTAAGGATGACCAGTTGACACTCATAGATCACCATTCAAACCTTCAGGTCACCACCTTTAGTCAACAGGTAATTCGAGACTCCACCTCATATCTCCTCCCTTTCTCTAGGACTTCCAATGCTTCTTACACCATCCAAGTATACTTTGTCGAAGCCTTTAGAGTGAACCACGTGTCAGAACCTATTAGGTTTGCCACCTACTTCTGGAAGACCTTATGGCACCTACTAGGCATCCATAATAAGTTTTCATGCTCTGCATGCCCTCCTCCGACCCAAGGTCAAACCTAGAGAGCCTTAGTTTGTTAGGTTTAGACCTAGGGTTCCTTTGTAATAAAGTCCATTCTTTAGGAATGCGTCGTCAGTCTAGTTTAGTTTTATTGACCCTTTATTAGGCTTTGGCTCAGATTTTGGTTTGATTGAGAGCACCAGGAATTGGGATTTGTTTTTTGTCCAGGGCTGAAATTGCATTCAATGTTTCAATCAATAGGTCTATAGGCTAGAGTCCCTTTGAAATTGTTCATGGATACAAGCCTCACACACCACTTGATCTGATTTCACTATTAGCCCACACACACAAGTCTCTTAATGCACTTGCATATCATGTAAAGGACTTGCATAAAGAAATTCATGCCAAAATAACTTTAAGTAATGAAACTTATAAGAAGTTGGCTGATTCTCAAAGACGAGTCAAAACTTTTGTTGAGAGAGACTAAGTAATGATTATGTTAAGGCCTGAACGGTTTCCTCCTGGAGCCGTTAGAAAGTTACATGCTAGTGGAGCTGGACCATTTAGAGTGGTGAAGAGAGTAGGATCCAATGCCTATGTGCTCGAGTTACCTCCAGAACTAGGCATTAGCTCCACTTTCAACATTACAAACCTAGTAGAGTATAGAAAGCCAGCTGTGATTCTCAGTGAGCCTTTTAAGCCTAATCCTGCTCTTGAGAGTGAACCCAACCCTGTGTGTCCACCAACAAACTGGCCTGTGAGGAAAGAGCAGATTGAAAAGATCCTGGATGATCAGGTTATCTCTACTCGTAATCGAGGATACCAAAGATACCTGGTCCGCTGGCAAGGAAGGCCAGATTCTGATGACTCTTGGATCTCCTGAGAAGAACTACAAGATTTGGATCCAGACCTCTTGGAGAGATACCAGAGCCAACTTGAGCCTTACTCGACAAGGTCGAGTTCCTCCCACCCCGGGAGAATTGGTGCGGGCACCAGACTCAGAAGAAGACTTCAGGGCTCCATCTGGATCTCTGATTGACCTTGCCCGAAGAATTAGGATTTTCTGGTTTTGTAATAAGGGTTGACCTGATCAACTCAATTTTGAGTCTATAATTTTGTCATTTCAATTTTTGTTGGGTCATGTTGACTCAGTCCAAGTCCAAGGCCAAGGTAGGTGTCATTCCCTTTGCCATAGGGCACCACATTTTCCAGCTACAAGTGGGTGCCACACTCCCTGCCACATCTCCATCCAGTGTACCTTGGTCCCCACGCCTCAAGTAAGCAGGTTCTTTTTTCTTGCACCACTTGGGGGAGAAATCCATCAAGATACCTCAATCCAAGGAGGAGCCAACTTCTTTCCAGATAAACCCAAGCCAGGATGGCAAGAATTTTTCTTGAAGAGAGGATCAAGGAGGTGCCCCACAATGTTCCATAAAAATCCAAGTTATAAAAGGGAAGAGAGCATGTCTTGGGGAGAAAATCAAGGAGGCACCCAAAAGTTTCCAAAAGTGCCAAAGCCATGAAAGGAAGAAGCCTAAACTTGTGGAGCAAGACTAGGAGGTGTCCAAAAGAGCCAAACCATGAAGGGAAAATCCTTGATTCATGGAGAGATACTAGGAGACACCCCCATAACCTGCCATTTGGAGCTGATTTTCAAGTTTTCATGGAGTTTTTGGGCTGCCCACTCATGGAAGGAGTCTTGGGAAGAGAATTTGATGCCTAAAGTATGGGTTAGTCCTATTAGTCCCACATCGGAAATGTATAAAATTTTATTTCTTTGTTATGTCTATATATTCAACTCTATGTAACTCTTGAATTTAATCTAATGAATGAATTCAAATTTTGTGTGAGCAACTTTATATTTCTCTCTTCCGCACTTGCATCCAGGTGTTGAGCTCCGTGAGGGAGTAAATCCGGGTTCCCTAGGAACCTTGAGGAGGTGTGAGATCTCCAACCCCAAAACCCTAGGTTAGCCACTTCACTTCCAAACCCTAGCCACCCATCATCCTCTTCACTCCACCAAACCCTAGCCTACCCCATCTCTCATGACCCCTCTCTCCAAGTAGAGGCCGACCACCAGCATCCAGGTCCAGTTCGGCTACTTCAAAGACAGAGCAAATCCCAGAGGAAGTCAGATCAGCATTCCAGGAGAATCATGATTTCAGCAACATCAGCTTTCAAGTTCTACTATCTGGTAAATCCTTTCTTGAGTATCTGGTTCCATAAATTGTTCTTCTTCTTTCCCAGATCTTGAGTTCAAGAGAAGCCAACTCTGCCAAAGGATCAGTATTGGAGGATCAATTGCGAAGATATCTGAATCCGGGGATCCAACAATCTGCTCAAGAGAGTCCTTCCACTAAACTCTGTGAAGATCACTGCCTGGTCTGTAACCCTTCTCTTCTCTTTACTTCTGTCCTGTTGAAAGTTCAGAGCGAAACCCTAGGTCTAGGAGTTTCTCAACCCCCAGCGATTCTTTACTTCTGAACTACTCTGATAACCTAGTTTCTTTAAATTGTGCTTTCAATTATTACATAGTTTCTTTCAATTTAGTTTAACTTTCCTTTGAGTCTAAGCCGACTTCTGAAAATATAAAAAAAAAAAAATTAGTCCTAATTTACTTCTGCATCGCATCATCTCTTTCGTTCTGCATCACTATGGACCTATTGATTGAACTGTTATAAGCAAATTTGGCTCTGAGTAAAAGAAGGTCCCAATTTTTGGTGTTCTCACCTATAAGGCATCTCAATAGGTTTCCTAAGCTTTAGTTTACTACCTCAGTTTGGCCATCGATCTAGGGGTGGTAGGCGATGAAAAACTTAAGTTTGGTTCCTAACAAGTACCAAAGGGTCTTCTAGAAATAATTGGTAAAACGGACATCCCTATCAGATACTATGATTTTAATAAGGCCATGTAACCTAACCACATGATCAAGGAAGAGTCGGGCTACCTTGGAGACATCAAAGGTCTGAGAGTAGGGTATAAAATGGGCCATTTTTGAAAACCTATCGACCACTACATAGATGGAGTCATGTTTTCTTAGGGTCTTAGGTAGTCCTAGTACAAAGTCCATGCTAAGGTCTTGCCATGGGCGATCTGGTACAGGTAAAGGGGTGTATAAACCAGTGTTTTTCTTCTGCTGCTTGGCAACAGCACAAGTTCGACACCTGGATACTATGTGGGCAACATCCCTTTCCAAACAAGGCCAAAAGAACTGGTCCTCTACAGCTAAAATGGGTTTGTTTCCACCAAAGTGACCAGCTAGACCTCCTGCATGGGTTTTCCAAACTAAGAATTCTCTAAGTGAGGTCCTGCGAAAACACAATCTATTGTTGTTAAAAAGGTAACCATCCTAGAGGGTGTACTTACTATGAGAACTAGATGGACCTTGGCTGATGGTTTGGAAATTGTCACTGAAGTCTGGACAGGTTTCATATTCCTCCTTCAATCGGTCAAATCCAATAACTTCAGTCCTAACAGAGTTCAGAAGTAAGGCACGGCGGCTAAGGGCATCAGCTACCTTATTTTCAGTTCCAGCCTGATGTTTCAGCATAAAGGTATAGGCTTGGATATACTTTATCCACTTGGCGTGCCTAGGGTTCAACTTTTTTTGGGAGTTTAGGAATTAGCTTGCTTCATGGTCAGAGTAAAGGACAAACTCCTGGGGTAGAAGATAATGTCTCCAATATCTAAGGGCTTATACTACCGCATAGAATTCCTTATCATAGGTTGAGTACCTAAGCTTAGCCTCATTGAGCTTTTCATTAAAGAAGGTTACTGGGTGACTCTCTTAGCCCAAAACTCCTCCTATGCCTACTCCCGAAGCATCACAAGCTATCTCAAAGACTATGGAAAAATCAGGCAACCTCAGGATGGGTGCTTGTGTCATTTTATCCTTAATCTCTAGGAAGGCTCTATCAGTAGCTTTGGTCCACTCAAGATTTTCCTTTCTAATACAGTCGGTGATGGGTGCTACAATGGTGCTAAATCCCTGGACAAATCTCCTATAGAAGGTGGCTAGACCATGAAGACTATGCACATCATGGACACTAGTAGGCACTGGCCACTCAACTATGGATCTAACCTTCTCAAGGTCAGCTGACACTCCTTCGAGGGTCACAATAAATCCTAGGAAGATGACTCTATGGGTCAAAAAAATCACACTTCTTCAGATTGGCATAGAGATTCTCCTTCCTAAGGGTCTGATAGACTTGTCTCAGATGATCTAGGTGGTCTTCCTTAGTCCTACTGTAGATCAGGATGTCATCAAAATAAACCACTACGAATTTCTCTATGAACATCCTTAGGACTTGGGTCATGATTCTCATAAAGGTGCTAGGGGCATTGGACAACCCAAATGGCATGACTACCCATTCATAAAGGCCATCCTTAGTTTTGAATGCAGTTTTCCACTCATCCCCAGGTCTGATTCTAACATGATGATAGCTACTCTTAAGGTCAATCTTTGAGAAGATGGTTGCACCGGCCATCATATCTATCATATCATCCAAGCGGGGGATGGAAAACCTGTATTTCACTGTAATCTTGTTTATAGCATGACTGTCAACACACATTCTCCACGTGCCATCTTTCTTAGGGGTTAATAGGGCGGTACAGTACAAGGACTTAAGCTTTTCCTAATAAATTCTTTTCTAAGGAGTTCTCCTACCTATTTCTGTAGCTCTAGATATTTAATTGGGTTCATCCTATAGTGGGGCAGGTTGGGTAGGGTAGCTCCTGGGACTAAGTCTATGGTATGCTGAACATCCTTTAGTGGTGGTAACTGGTCAGGTAAATCTTCAGGAAATACATCATCAATTTCGCCTAAGATTTCCTTAACCACCTGAGGGTACTCTTTATGGATTTGATTAGGTATTTCCTTAGCAGTTATCATCCAAACTATAGTCCCCTCAGAAATCTCCTTCTCTAGCTCTTTAGCAGTAATTAAATTGACTCCAAATTTCTTTTCTTTCGATGAGCTAGATCCTTTCTTGACTTTGTCCTTAGGTGGGGTTGGGTTAATCATAATCTTCATCCCACAAAAATTAAATGAGCATGAATTTGATCGGCCGTACAGGGTAGCATCATGGTCATAAAGCCAGGGTCTATCTAGAATTATGCTACTAACTCCCATAGGTACAACATCACACCACACCTTATCCTAGTAAGACTAAAGTTGGATCTAGATTTGGCATCTAGACTTAATAGGTAGGATGTTGAGTCTATCCAAGAAACCTTATAGGGGCTGGGATGGGGAACTGGGCTTAAGCTTAAGGTTTTGACTGCCTTGAGTGAGATGGCATTCACACAGCTCCCACTATCTATGATAATTTTGCATACATTATCCCCTAATTTCATAAAGGTTTGTAGGATGTTGGTCCTACGCCAATCTTCTTGTGTCTTAGTCTGGGCTAGGATGCATCTAACTATCCCTAACAGGTCAGACTGGTCAACAACCTCTTCATCTTCTTCATATTCATCTATCAGGTTCTCCTCGGCTTCATAGATTTTCTCTCTAATTTCTTCACTGGGTTCAGGCTCTTCTTCCTCTAATTCACCTATGTGCAGGGATCTAGTTGGCCATTGGCTAGCAAAATGTCCCATCTGACGACATCTAAAATAGGCATTTGGGTTGGAACATAGGTTTTTCTGGGTTTCAGGTGCCTTACCCTTATCATCCCTAAAGGGTACTGAGTTGCTAGAACTGGGTCAACTCGGGTTAGGGTTGGGATGATTTGGGTTAGAGTTGGGACAATTCGGGTTAGGGTTGGGATGATTTGGGTTAGGGTTGGGTCGATTTGGATTAGGGTTTGGTCGGCCTAGGTATACTGAACTAGGGTTTGGTCGGCCTGGGTATGATGGGCTAGGGTTTGGCCTAGAACTAAGGGCACTAGGCCTAATGGACTCAGGTCAACAGGCTAAGGGTGTTCTCTGGAATCTCTCATAATTTTTGGCTATATGGTAGGCTTGCTCTAGAGTATCGACTTCCCTCAAATACAGCTCTCTCTGTATGTCTTCATGAAGGCCAGCCCTGAACCTAGATAGGGTCACTGATTTAGACTCGTCTATGCAACACCTTATAGCACACTCATCAAACATGGCTATGTATTCTGACATAGACCTACTTCCTTGACTTAATCTCTGCCATTGGTCTAGGAGTCTCTGTTGGTAGGATGGGGGAAGGTATTTGTCCCTAAGTTTCAGCTTCATGGCCATCCAGGTATCTGTGGGTGCTTGATTTCGTTGTCTGATTAGGTGCTCTACGTTTTCCCAATATAACCTAGCCTGGCTGGTTAACCTTAGTTTAGCAAATTTACTCCTCCTCTCCTCACTCAACTCATACCATTCAAAATATTGTTCCATGCCTCCTTCCCAATCTATGTAGCTCTTGGGATCTAGGGTGCCATCGAAAGTGGGTGCGTCTAGCCTGATGTTCCTCATAATTCTGTCATCCTGGTCTTGGGGTTCATGATTAGGCCTCCGAGGGTGGGGCTCCTCAAATGGGTCACGACGTTGGGCTCTCCTAGGGTTGGGCTCCAAAAATGGGTCATGGGGTTGGGCTCTCCTAGGATTAGGTGGCATGGGAAGAGATGACTCAGGCTCGGGTTCGGTGTTGGACTCTTGGGCTTGCTATAGGGTTCCTAATCGGCTTTCTACCTGGTCAAATCTATTGTTCATTTGGGCTAGTTGTTTAGTAATGGTCTTCATGAAAGTCTCTAGGTTGGGCTCCATGGTTGAATTGGGTTGGGGTTTAGACTGATGGTACTGGACTCCTGACCTAGTGGTCATGCACTCAATCAAACATGGGATTATGATGCAGTCAAGCACACAAGGGTTAACACGTTCTAGAATTTACAAGACCTAGAGCCAAAATCAGGTGAGTTAACTCAACTTACTCCCAACTTAACACTTAGTCCTTCCACTAGCTAGGTAAGAGGTGGGGTGGTGGGAGGCTCCCCCTGCTTGACACAGGATCCTAATTAACCACCAGTCTGCTTAGGGCATTTGCCTCTGGACCTCTAGCCTTAGACACCAGTTTTCAGTAATAAGTGGAGGGTTGAGTGCACAAGTTCCCTCACTAGACTCGAACCCGACCTGTTGGTGTCCCTAAGTCAATTAAGTTGCAAGTTAATTTTAATTAGGCTTAGGTACGTATGCAAAGGTGGTTGTTTTGGACCCAGGACAAGTGATGAAATCCTGTCCTAATCTGACAGAGGAAATTGCCCTTAGATTAGATTAGATGCAAATGATGCGCACTCAATGAAACCCTAATACAATCTAATTACATAAAGCAGAGAATAAAATATTTTTTTTTCTTTTTATGAGATGGCAACTTAATTCAAAGTTGGTTAAGTGATCAATCAAAATTGGCTTGGGTTGGGCAGGGTTTGGTAGTTGATTAGGTTTAGGCATGTTAAGTATGTAGAATTAGTAGAAATTGAAGTTTTGGGTTCTATTTTGATGCAGGGTTTAGCATGGATTTCAGATCAGAAAAAATCTAAAAAATCTGAAGATAGAAGGGTCACGTGTGAAGATGATTCCTACCAAATTTCATGCATAGCAAAAGTAGTATGATGATGCAATACCTAGGGTTTCTAACTGGAAGCAGGAAACTCAAAAAAATAGAATTCTATGCTAAGGTTTCTAGGATGCAAAATTTTTTATATTCTTTGGTTCTGTAAAATCTCACAAAAGTCATAGTAATTTAAAAGACTAATCATAGTATTATCAGTGCAAATTTCAGAAAAAATAGTATGCCTAAGGTGGTGAAACAGATTTAATCAAAATAGTATGCCTAAGGTGGTGAAACAGATTTAATCTCGGACCCCTAGTGCAGATGACAGGATGCAGAAATTCTGTTTAGAGTTTTGGTTTGAGTTTTTTTTTATGATGCAAGACTGTCCTAAACCCACTCTAATACCAAACTGATGCAGGATGACTCTAGGGATGATATGTATGGAGAAAATAATAGTAAACTATTTTTTTTGATTTTTTAGAATTTAAAACTGAGGCTAAAATCTTGAAAAATTACAAAGATCAGCAGGAAAGTATGTAATGACAAGTCTACTATACCCGCAGTTAGAATCATGCAGAGTAATAAAAGATAGGACCTCGAGGGTTGAGAAACCGCTGGTTAGGATAGCATACCTTCAAAAAATCAAAACTTAGGAGAGGGGTTGGGTGTTTACCTGGCAACGATGGTTGATCCTGCCGTAGATGGGGTTGCTCAATGCTCTAGATTGGTGCCTGGATGATCAGCCTTCTATCCCACAGATCAGCCAGCTTTTCTTTAGTCAGTCCTGGAGGCAAGGAGGGCCTCTTCCTTGAACGTGTTCACCAGATGGATCTTGCACATGTCATGGCTTAGATAAGAGAAAGATATGAAAAATAAGAAATGGAAGAACGGGTTGAAGTAAGATCGAAAGTTGGCATTGCAGGGGCTAGATAGATTGATGTTCAGGTGGACACCTGGGTTGCAGAAGGTGGCCTGGTTGCTGAAGGAGGTGTCTGGGATGAAGCACCAGGCAGCCTGGTGGCCAGGGCATGCCTGGAGGAGTGGTGGAAGGGGCGGCAAAGAGTGGTGAAGACTTGGTCTTGGTGGCTTGGTGGAAGAAAGAAAAGATGATGGCGGTCTAGGTTTTAGGGATTGGAGGGCATCTTAGGTTTGTGATGAGGGCTGGGGTGGCTAGGGTTTGATGGAGGAGAGAGAGGGGCTGGGGTGGCTAGGGCTTGCACACACAAAAAAGGTACCACAGGTCTCACTCCCACTCCAAGTTGGAGGAAACAATTGAACAAACTCAATTAAATTGTGTTCCATGAAAAAAGGTCCTTCATACAAGAGGGGAAGGGTGGGTATTTATAGAGATACCCAGGTCCCTGGACTCTAATATAGACTGGGACTACTTGACTTGAGGGCCAAGAAACCCTGGTGGACTTGGTTAACAGCAGGTTTCAATTCTTGGGCTACGATGAGAGCTTTGGAGGACTTGGGCTGGGGGGCACCAATCATGAAAATCTGGGGTGCCAACCTTGATGGCCCTGGGGGTGCTGATGGCCTTGAGGGTGCCTGCTAGTGTGGACTAGGAGGGGCGCTGGGCTGGGGAATGGTGCCAATTGGAAAGGGCACCCATCCTGGGGCTAGGCAGCATGAAAAGGCTCACTATTAGGGCATCTTGCTGGGGAAGGCCTGGGTAGGGATCCAGATGTTTGATGCTCTGCTCTGGTGAGGGGGCCTGGTTAATCTTCTAGCCTGATGACTCTCTTCTTGACTTGAGTGACATTATAGGACTCTTGACATGGGATAAATCTCAACTAGACTAAAAGGACTCAACTGGACTCACTTGTTCCACGTTATTACAGGACTCAATTGGCTCATTTGTATTACAAGATTTAAGTGACACATTAATAAGGACTACAGAACTCAGAAATCCTAATTAGTAAACCAGATTGGGCCCAGAAATCTTTATCTGATCCTGGTGCCCGCACCATTCTAATTTGAACATCACTCATGTGTGGCCAACCAAGGTGATGTAGCATGGCATACTACTCCAAGTGACGGCTGACAAGGCTCCATGAAGTGATGATGTGGCAGATGACGTGGCATGATGACATGGCTTCATCCATTGGGCTTGAACTTTGGCTAACTTATGAACCCCCTTGACTAAGTCAAGTACTAATTACAAGACTCAATCCAAGCAAACCTAACTTGACCAATTTGCAATCAAAGTAGACTAATTTTAATTACAGGACTCAATTATTTATAAGGACTCAATTCTTCATGACTGACAGAAGATGGACTACTCATTGGTGATCCACAATGAGCTTGGAGGGGTCTGATGTCTCTTCCTAGCTCTGGTGTCCTCACCAAATTGCTTGTCATCTAATTGAAGAAGTCACTTTTTTGGATAAAATTTCAAGTTAAATGGACCTTGATACACAAGAATAATCTTGAAAAACTCAAATCTTAAATTTGAAGAAGTTTCAGTAGAGTTTTAGCAGAGTTTCAGAAAAGTTTTAGCCAAGTGTCGACTCAAAAGTGAAGTATCACTTAAGGTGTCGACTCACGGAAGCTTGAGCTGATATGCAGAAGAAGTTTCAGATGGCACGCATAAAGTGTCGACTCATGAAGCTCAAGTGTCGACTCATGTGTTGACTCAAGTATCGACTCAAGGCCTGAGACCAAATATGATACAGAACAAGCTGAATTCAAGTCTTTTTCTTAAGTGTCGACTCATGAAGATGAAGTATCGACTCAAGTATCGACTTACCAGAAGAAGTGTCGATGCACTAGTATATTCCAGAGAGCTTCAAAACTCATTTTTTGATCTAGTGTCGACTCATGTATCGACTCATGACCTGAATTGTCGACACTTAGAGGTCTGGATAAATAGTAACGGCTAGTTTTTTGAAGTACAGAATTGGTCCTTTTCATCCTTAATGGCTATTTTCACCTCTCCAACGGTCAAAAATGACCATTTAAGGCATGAAAATGTATTTAAAGTGGACCGAACTCAAGAGGAAAGAGACTAACAAGGAATTAAAGATAATTCATTAAGAGTTAATTACTTTTGAGTGAAGTTGAGCCTTCAAGCATTCAAGAGCATTCAAGGAGCATTCAAGTCCAACTATCAAGTACTCATTAAGGCTTCAGCAACTTGAAGATAAGCTTTCTCAATAGCAATCAAAGAGCTTCAAAGAGATATTTGCTTTTATTTTGAAAGCTTATTGTATTCTTACTTTAAATTTGAATTTATTGTTGTTCATTGTTTCAAGTGGTTTGAAAATAGTGCTTGGGTTGTTAGTGAGCCTTGTTTCAAAAACCAACTTAGGTTATTGGTAAGCCTTGTGAAAATCAACTAGCTTTTTGGTTATCCCAAAAAATCAAGAGATTTTTGGTGAACCTTGTGAAAACCAAGAGATTTTTGGTTAGCCTTGTGAAAACCCCTTGTGATTAGTGAGCCCGGAAAACTAATCAGCTGTAATCAAGTGGGATTATAGTAAAATTCTCAAGTGGACCTTGAAAAGTGGATGTAGGTGCTTTGGTGTGCACCGAACCACTATAAATCTTTGTATATTTGTGATTGCTTCTCTCTTCTTGTATTTACTTATTATTTTTGTTGCATTTTATTATCAAGCACACATATACTTGAAATCACTAGCACCTTCATTGTTTTAAATTGGCATATGCTTGCAACAACTTTTAAAAACCTAATTCACCCCCTCTCTTGGATTGCTTTGCTAGGAAACATTCGAGATTTATGAAGAGTTGTCCTGAAGCACCAAAGGGCCGATATCTTAGGTAATAAAGATTCATGCTTCCCTACTGGTGTTCCCAGGATTGAGGCATCGAGAAACAATTCTAGTACCCTTGATATTTTTGAGAGTTCATTATTTACTGAAGAGCAAGTCTGAACCTTCCTTCGGGTGGCAGATGATTATCAGGTTTGCAAGGTTGAGTCTGAAGAGCACAGGCACATAGCTTTCGAGATAATTAGTCAGGTATGGGGAAGGTCTATTATCTAAACCACTACTGTTTGATTTTGTGTATCGTCCTTATTAACAATATATTTCCATCCAAATTTAATGCTGCTATCTCATTATCTATACTTTTTTATAGAGTCAGTCGAAACTGCTAAAGCAAAGGCCACTATGATATAAGGAAAGGTTGTTGATGCCAAAAAAGAGCTTAGTAAAGCCAAGACTCATGCTACCAAAGTAAATAAAGAGTTTCAGGAATAAAAGAAATGCACGGATGGTCTTTCGAGAAATATCATCTATTTGATAGTAAAGCTAGGGGAAGTGGGCAATCATCTTGCTTCAATGCATCAAAAGTTAAAGGCCACACATCAGGGTGAGGCCCCGGTGGTTTTGAATACTGAGATAAAGATTGCCAAATTGGAGAGAAATCATGAAGTGTCGATCAAAGATCTGAAGGTCGAGGCAAACAACCAAATTCAGTGATTTAGGGAGTAGCTTAATTTGGCTAGGAGCCAAAATGAATGGTTATGGAAGGAACTTCACCATGCTCAGGATTAAATGCAGGATGATGGTTTCTCAAGATAAGATGATAAAATTCATCAAGCCAAGCAAGCAAGGGATGAAGCCATGGCTAAGATCCAGCTCCTTTGGCAAGAATTGGAAGAGGAGAGGAATAGAAATGTGGATGCTTTTTGATGGGTCCAGAACCACCAAACCATGGACATGGAGGAGAACTTATCCTTACAAAGCTAGTTAAAAGTAGCCAAAACTATCATTAATAGCATAAAGGAAAAAGTTGATGATTATGGTGATGAGATCCTAAGGCTGGAGGTCAGAATGATTTTGGTTGAAGCATGCATGAGAGCTGCTAAGACTTAGCTTTGGCATGCTGAAAGCAAATCATATGAAGCCGATTTTAAGGATTGCAGAACCCTGGCAACCCAATTTTTCTAGAGGAAGGGGTGCGTCTGCTTCAGACTTCCACCATAGCACGGGCCATACGATCTCTTCATGCTAGCCAAGCTAACCGGGAGCGAGGACAAGGGAACTAAAATTGTAGCTTTTTACTTCAATATTTCTAACTTGTAAGATACCTTTGAAATAAATGAAATGTGAAATTTTTCTAAGTGTCATGATTGCATAGTTTTTGAGAGCACCTCATTTCTCTTCGGATATTTTCTATCCTAGTGGTTTTCATTCAATAATTTTTTTCTTTAGAGTAGATAGTAGAATGACCAAAGTTCACTCTCAGTCAAATCATATTAGTTTTCAAATTTTTCTTGTTATGGTATGATGCTTGAAAAGATGTTTCATTATGAGTTACTCAGGGGGATAGAGAACATTTATGGCTTCATGATAATCCAAGGCATCGCGATGCTCAAGAGGGATCATGATTTTACTACATAAAAGGCGATGAGGCGGTGGAAGCAGTTCGAGACACTTCGGTTCCAATGATCCATGGGGACACGATCTAGCCTATCACTGGAGGCCACCTATCTTCCATCCAATAGAATGGTTTTATATTAACCTAATTTGGGCCTTTAGTAGGATTTTTTATAAATGGGGAAGCCTTTGTTGCCTAATTCATCCTTGGCTTGGCAACTCTTTCTTCTTCCTTTTGCTCATTTCTCTTTCAAGTTCTCCTTTCTCCTCCTTATCTATTTTTCGTGAGTCTAGCCAACGTTTGTTACTGTTCGTTCCCCTATTTTCCTTGTCTAGGTTCTTCAAATTTTTGCATAGATTCATTAAGGGGCTTCCCTATTAATTTTGAGATAGCCTTCATATTAGTTCTAAGGATCCTTGGCTATCTGTTCTTGGTTTCAGGTTCCTAGTGTTCTTCACATTTGCTTTTCAAAAGAATTTTTTTTATTTTAAAGTATTTTGCTTTGATCTTAAGATATTGGATTCGAAGTAGACCTCTAAAATGGAGGGTTCATGGTCTTTAGACCATGAACCTACCAATTTTGGGGTTTCTACAAAAGGGGTGGAGGTTGTTTTAGTCAGTGAAGTTTTAGCTATTGTGGCTTCGCCACAGGGGCCGATGGTCCCGAGGAGGATCCTCCGCAATCCTCACAGAAGAGCTTCCAGGGGACCCCGAAGAGGAACCTCTAGGGGATCCCAAGGAAAACATTTTTCCCAGACTTATGCAATCCATGATTCGAGAGTTAGATTTGGAGAGTCTTCGTAAGAAGTTTCAAATCCCATTGGACTTCAAACTAGAAGTCCCACTCAATATTGATCGAGCATGCAATTCTCCTCTTAGCTAGTTGGCTTTGTATAGAGAGTTTTTTCCAGCCAGACTAAGACTACCTCTAGTCACTTTCTTTATCATTTTTTTTAGGCCTATAGGTCTTCCTCCCTACACAGTCATACCAAATACTCTTTGATTTCTTCTCGACTTTTCAATAGTTTGCATTTTAGCTAGGATTTGTCCTTCAATCCTACTTTTTAGAGCTTTTTTCTTCTTTGGCAAATATCACCAGTATCACGGATGGTGGTTTGCCTCTCCCTATAAAGGGCAACGCCCTTTGATTCGGGGCACTCCTTCCTTCATACACCATTAAAAGGATCATTTTTTCTTTATAAGGTACCAAAATGTCCATGACTAGGATTTCACATAGTAGGGATCCAATCTTAGCAATTGACTTGTCTTGCCCTTTTATCCAAAGAGGAGGAGGGATGGGTCGATGTTCTTTAGTGCTTTCAAGTCCCTAGCTTGAAAGTTTTGCTATCCGATACAACCCTTTTCAAGATGGGGTTCAACCAAGTTGAGCCAAAAGATAAGAAGAATTCTAATCAATTCCTTCTGCTCTTTTATTTTGATCTTTATTTCTTTCTAAACATTCCTTTTTCTTTAATTTCAGATATGAATCCTTCGATTGCCCCTGAGTTAAGGCGACCCTAAAGAAAAAAAAGGCTAAGACAGCTCATATTGCTGGAGAGCCTTCAAGGGTTCAAGCCATGGTCGCTCTCGAACCTGAAATCATCCTATCTGATGCTCCGGAGATTGTTTCTCCAATTGTGGCTAAATGTTCTTGATCATCCAAGGGTGGGGCCTATTCCTTCACTCGGCTACTTTCAAAGGAGTCCTGGGTGATCAAGCTCTGGGATCCAAAATATGTGCCTTCGATAACTGGAAGGTTGCCAAAGGTATTTTTGAAGAATTCATTCATCTTATTGATGGGATTGAGTCATAGGAGAAGAGAATCATCAACACTTCAAAGATGCAGTTTAGACCACCCTGAAGATCAATTTTCTTTCCTTCTTTTGAATTCGACTTTAATCATTTGGTAATTTATCATTGAATTTGTTACTTCATAGATATGCCATTATATTAAAGACTATTACAATTTGAGGGGCTGCTAGGTGATCAATTTATCTAGTAGTAAGCTCGAAGGAGGCAGAGGCAAGCCAAAAAACTATCGAAGCTAGTCTCAAACATCTTGAGACTGAGAGAAACCAACTGAAGGAGGAGCTTTTCCAGGAGAAGGGGGTCTAGAAGCTCCACGATGAGAGACCACGGATCAAAAGGTGGCACATAAAAGGGGCTTTAGAAGCTCTATAAAAGGAGGTGGTACGAAAGGCGGTGGAAGCTTACAAGGCTTGCAAAGAATGCTGCTAGAAGAAGCTGCTCTTTGTCCAAACTGCTTTTGCCGAAGGCATGGATGACACTTGGAGAAGGGTCCTCGAATGCCACTCAGACCTCAGCCTAGACTTCTTGGATGAGCACAAGTTGGACGATGATGTCTCGATCGAAGGTGCACCAACTTCAGGAGTAGGAGTGGCTGGGACTGAATGAGATGTTAGTATACCTCCCATTTGAACTTCTATTATTTTTTCTTTTCTTTGTCAATATAATTATCATCGGCCAGTCTTATAAAGGTGGCCATTTTGTAGAACTTTCAGGTTCCTTTTCAATATTATTAATGAAATAGTTTTGATTTTTTTGACTAAGTGTTGTGATCCAGCATGTTTGATTATGAATGTTTTCTAATAACATGTTAATATCATGAAATTAAAAACTCACCGGTCATCGATTAAGACCTGAAACTATTGTCATCATGCTAAGAGCTTGGTGTGATCTTTACAATGAAATATACCACTACCTCTATCCTTAGGTGGTTACTCAAATTATGGCATAAACGACTCTCATTGGAGAAGGTTGCCTAATGCTGAATGTTTACCAAACCGAGCCTTTCTCATTATAAAGTTTGAAATGATTTATGATGGAGCCATCCAGGGAATCAAAAATACCCAATACTATTCTCGTTCAATTGTCAATCCATCGATGTCAATACAGTTCTTGAACAAGTGTGACTTTATATCGTTGAATACCTAGTTGCAAGCTTTTCAAGACCAAGTATGGGTTTCGATCACTGGCTTCCAAGTTCTCGTCAACATTAGCCCGATCAAAGGTTTTTGGGTGTTGATCCTCCTTGTTCTAGTCAAAGGCTTTCGGGAGTTGAGCATCAGGCCAAAGGCTTTACAATGCTAGCTTAGCCAAAGACTTTCGGATATTGAATCTTTTTTATCCCAACCAAGGACTTTTAGAGGTTGAGCATTAGGCCAAAGGCTTTTCAATGCTTGCAAGGCCAAAGATTTTCAAGCATTGAATTTTTTTTATCCTGTCTAAGGGCTTTTAAGAGTTAAGCATCAAAATAAAAGCTTTCCAATACTGGCATGGCCAATGACTTTTGGACGTTGAATCCTTTTTGTTCTAGCCAAGGGCTTTCGGGAGTTGAGCGTCATGCCAAAGGCTTTCCAAGACTGGCCCGACCAAATATTTTTGGGTATTGAATCTTTTTTATTCTGGTCAAGGGATTTTGGAAGTTGAGCAACATGCCAAAGGCTTTCCAATATTGGTCCCCTGACAGAAGGGTTCTATTGATTTTCCCTGGCCATCATGCCCTTGGCCATAGGTGTTAATATTGAAAATTCATGATTTTCTTTCAAATATAGCCAAAAAAAGATATCCAAGCAAGATTAATGGCATGATGAGAGATGTTCATCTTGGCATGGAAGGTTGAACATGGTCGATGGCTTGGCTATGATGCTGCTATCCAGGCTAGCAAGGGTATGAGATTGGAGGACGGTCTCTCATTATGAGTCTTATCCTCAGGTTCCCCATCAGCATCCAGTGTCAACGGGTACTGGGAGCGAAAGAAAGGCCGAGAACACTCTTTAAGACCTGAGCTATCAGTGATGAGCAACTGAGGTTCTCCAAGATGTTCTTCTCCCTTTCCTTCTTGTAATGGGTGGAGCCTTTGGTCCACATGAGCTCATTCCTCATCTATCGGTGGGCCAAATGGTTTCTTTGCATCGCCTTAACACCATGCAGCAAGGATCTAGGTTTGTTGTCCCTTAGTTCCATCCATCTGTTGGATTTCATGTGGTGCTTCCAAGGCTCAGAGGACCAAGGCTAAGGCCAAGGTCCAATGATCATGATGCTGTCAGAATTTCTAGGGCTAGTTTGGGTCCTAGGATGAAAGGCTATTAGCCTTTCGGGTCTTGAGATTTAGGGGACATGGGCCTCAAGGGACCAACTTGTATTAGGCTAGTTTTTAGTCCTAGGTATGTGTGATTGGATTGAGTCAAGGGTGTACTTGGACTTGGAAAACTCAATTATGCATTAAGTTGGCCTATGGGAGTTTTAGGGTTAGATCATCATGACCTAGTATATATACTTTGTATATGGGATTGATTGGAGCCGTAATAATGAAATAACCTTTTCTCCCTGATATCCATCTTCTTCCACCTTTTCTTCCTCCTTAATTTGCCACTCTCTATCAGGATAATATCAACATCCAAGCCACCATATCCTAGGAAGGAGAAAATTTCTTAGCGCCTAGGGACTCCTAGTCCAAGTAGGAAACCTAATGCCTAGTATATTTGGAGTCATCCATCTCTAGCTTTTGGAGTTCGATCAGGAGCTTTAGAGGGTTGAGTCCTCACTAGTTGGAGGTCGAAAGAAAGGTAGTTTCATGTCCATATCATATCTAGAACGTTCAGAGCACTCTAAACAAACTAGAAGATTTCTGCACAAGAAGGCTGAATCCCTACCAGGCTAATTGCTTCAATTCCCTATTGCTGCCGCTTCCAATATAATGTTCTAAGGTTGGTTGCAGGTAGAAGGTTGTCCACGCTCCTAGGAACTTCCTCCAATAAGTGGTATCGGAGCTCGAGTTGTGTGGAGTTTGTGGGAGATGCCAGAAGTTGCAGATCTTCAATTGCTGAAATTTCAGCAAGGGCCTATCAAAGTACTTCTCAATCCTACAGTATTTTATTATTATTATATGTTTAGCTAGGATCTAGCCATGAGTACCAGCATGAAGGTGGATTTCAATAAGTTTGATGGGAAAGGAAACTTTTTCATATGGAAAGTTTGGGTTGAAGATCTTCTTGCCCGGTTGGAACTAGATCAGGCTTTGGAGAAAAAGCCTGACGATGATTAGAGGGTGCTTGGTGAATGCAGCTCTCTATTCTATGATAGAGGAGAGGACTCCAAATGGTCTCTGGTCAAAGTTGTATATGCTCTACATGGGGAAGAACATGTGCAACAAATTGATGCAAAAGAAGCGACTCTACAGCCTTTAGATGTAGGAAGGCGAAAATATAGTAGATCACATTCAGAAGTTTGACCAGATGTGCAATTAGTTGCTGAATATTGGGGTCAAGTTTGAGGAGGAGGACAAGTCCTTGCTATTGCTATACTTGCTCCCCCCTTCCTTTGATGCTTTGGTTACTACGCTGCTGTACAGCAAGGAGACCCTGGAGTATGAAGACATGGTCTCGGTGCTACGTTCCAACGAGCAGAGGGAGAAGCTAACCAAAGGAGTTCCTCAGGAGGGCTTGGTCATTGGAGAAAGGTCTGGAAGGGGAAGGGAGAGGTCCAAGCAGAGAGGACGATCGAAGTCCAGAAGGAAGAGCAAGAGTAGGAAAGATGCAAGGTGCTTTAAGTGCAATGAGACTAGGCACTTTCGGTGGGATTGTCTTCAGTTGAAGAACATGAAGGGAGACATAGGAGGATCAGATTTAGTGAGTGTCGTGGCTGATAAAGAGATGGAGGATGACCTCTTGGTGGTATCAAATGATCATAGATTATACACAGATATATGGAGCCTGGATTTAGCCTGTTCTCGTCATTATACCCCAAATCGGTCTTGGTTTTTGACCTATACCAAGATTGATGAGGGAAGTGTGACACTTGGCGATGATCACTCATGCAAGGTTGCTAGTATTGGGAGTGTACGAGTGAGGATTTTCGATGGAATTGTGAGGACACTGGCCAATGTCAAGCATATTCCCGAGTTGAAGAAAAATCTGGTGTCACTGGGCTACCTGGAGTGATGTGGTCACTATGTTAGCAATCGAGCCAGGAGTGGAGTACTTAATATCTCTAATGGAGCCATGTTTTTGATGAGAGGTAGGAGGATAGACAACAATCTCTACAGGATGGAGAGGTCAGTTGTGATGGGGCAATCTAATATAGCAGCGGTAGCACAAGACCCATAGGGAGACTACAGATTGTGGCACTACCACCTGGGCCACAAGGGAGATCGTGGGATGAAGGAAATAAGCAAGCATGGATCAATTATAGATCTGCTTGGTGACATTTCAGATGTTTGTGAGCCATGCCAGATGGCAAAGCAGAGGAGGATCCACTTCAGCAGCAATTTTGCCCACTATGTAGCTCCACTGGAACTAGCTCACACTGATGTGTGGGGACCATCTCTAGTTTTAGCCAAAAATGGAGCAAGGTACATCTTGACCTTGATAGATAATTTTCAAAAAAAGTGTGGGTCTACTTCATGAGAGAAAAATAAGAGGCCATCTCAAAGTTCAAGGTATGGAAAGTAGAAGTTGAGAAGGAGTAAGGTCGCAGTGTAAAGTGTTTGAGGTCCGATAATGGTGGTGAGTTCACCAGCAGGGAGTTCCAGTGCTTTTATGGGAGTGTCGCATAAAAAGGCACTTCTTAGTCAGAGAGACTCCTCAACAAAATGGCATGGCCAAGAGAATCAACCGAATCCTTATGGAGAAGGCAAGATGCATGAGGCTACAGGCAGGGCTTCCTAAGTCATTCTGGGTTGATACGGTTGACACAGCCTACTATTTGGTCAATCGATAGCGCATACAAAGTTAGATGGTGGTATTCTAGAGGAGAGATGGTCTGGAAGGAGGATTGTGCTTTGCCATCTTTGGGTTTTTGGGTGCACGGCATATGTGCATGTCGGTGTTGGTGAGCGTAGTAAGTTGAATGCCAAGTCAAAAAGACAGTGTTCTTGGGGTATCCACGAGGAGTCAAGGGGTACAGGATGTGGGATCCCTTGGAGAAGAAGGTCATCATCAGTAGGGATGTGATCTTTGATGAGAGGTCAGTTCTCTAGAGGTCAGGTGGAACGAAGGAGCAATAGGAGCAGCAGGGATCTAGAAAGGCAGCGCTGGACAGCTTCTCTCGTTTTCTATTTTGCCACTTGCAGGAGCATCTAGAGGATTGGACATTTAGGTGGATCACTCTCAAAGGGTGCCTCCACATATGGAGAGAGCTCGGATGGATGATCGAGGCTAAGAGGACCACTGGAGCAGGCAGGACCTAGGAGAGATATCGGGTTTGCGCTACACAAGCCCAAGAGGACCATCAGGCAACCTGACAATTTGGCTTTGGAAAGATAGTGTCATATTCCCTAGTGATAGCTAATGGAGACCCATATACCTACGAGGAGGCTATGGAGAGCCCAGACAGAGAGAAGTGGGTCCAAGCAATGTTCGAGGAGATGTAGTCTCTCCATAAGAACGACACATGGCAGTTGGTATAGTTGCCACAAGGGAAGAAACCTATAGGATGCAAATGGGTTCACCAATACAAGGAGGGATCTTTGGAACAAGGAGGCATCAAATTCAAAGCTCGTTTGGTTGCCAAAGGTTACTCACAGAGAGGAAAAAATAGACTTCGATGAGATTTTCTCTTCCATCGTTAGACATACTTCCATCAGGGTGCTGCTGAGCATCATAGCAGCTCAGGACTTGGAGCTGGAGTAGATGGATGTCAAGATGGTATTCCTCCATGGACACCTATAGGAGAGCATCTACATGGAGTAGCCACCATGTTTCAAAGAACCAGGATCAAAAGAGAAAGTTTGTTTGCTGTAGAAGTCAGTGTACAGGCTCAAGCAGTCGTCAAGGCAATGGTACAAGCAGTTCGATACTTTTATGAGGAGCATTGGACTTTTCAGGTGCGATCATAACTCTTATGTATATGTGAGGACTCTTGATGATGATTCTATGATTTACTTACTCTTGTATATGGATGATATGCTGATAGCATGCAAGAGAAGCAGATAGTGCTGGAACTGAAGGCAACTTTGTCTCGAGAGTTTGAGATGAAGGATTTGGGACCTATGAGAAAGATCCTAGGCATGGAAATCTTTAGAGATCGGAACAAGAGGGTGCTGTATTTATCTCAAGGTAGCTATATAAAGAAGGTTTTGGAGAGGTATGGGATGAAGGAAGCAAAACCGATAGAGCTGCCTATAGCCGCACACTTCAGACTCTTGAAGACCATGGCACCATAGACTGAGGTGGAGGTTTAGGAGATGAAGAGGGTGTTGTATGCCTCTAGTGTAGTTTGTCTCATGTACACCATGGTGCATTGTAAGCCGGATATTGCCCATGCAGTGAGTCAGGTGAGCAAGTTCATGGCACAACCTGATAGGGAGCACTAGCGAGCACTAAAGAGAGTCTTTAGATACTTGGTAGGCACGGTTGGAGTTGGCATCTACTACGAACAGCGAGGAGGTGCTGAGGGACACTCTAACATGTCCAAAGAAGCTTGAGGGCTGATAGGAGGGTTCGTGGATGCGAATTTTGGTGGAGATGTGGACACCCGTTGTTCGATGACAGGTTTCATAGTTAGCATATATGGAGGTCCTATATTATGGAGATCCTGCTTGCAACCTATTATGGTGTTATCAACCACCGAGGCAGAGTACATCGAAGTTGCAGTGGCAATAAAGGAGGCCCTATGGCTGAAGGGAGAGCATTGGAGATGGGCCTTGAACAGGAGGCTGTCAGGGTGCACTGCGATAGCCAGAGAGCATTTCACTTGCACAAAACTTTGTCTATCATGCTTGGACCAAGAACATCGACATCAAATACCATCAAATCAGAGAGCTCATGGAGGATGGCGAGGTGGAGCTGGTGAAGGTACACACCAAGAAGAATCCAGCAGATGCACTGACGAAGGCTCTACCGCATGATAGCTTTCGCAAGTGTGTGGCACTGATGCAACTTATGGAGAAGATGGAGTTGGCTGAAGCCTTGAAGCACCAAGGTGGAGATTGTTGGGTCTTATGTGGTGCTTCCAAGGCTCAGGGGACCAAGGCTAAAGCCAAGGTCCAATGATCATGATGCTGTCATGAAATTTCTAGGGCTAGTTTGGGCCCTAGGATGAAAGGCTATTAGCCTTTCGAGTCTTGAGATTCAGGGAACTTGGGCCTCAAGGGGCCAACTTGTATTGGGCTAGTTTTGAGTCCTAGGTATGTGTGATTGGATTGAGTCAAGGGTGTACTTGGACTTGAAAAACTCAATTATGCATTAAGTTGGCTTATGGGAGTTTTAGGGTTAGATCATCGTGACCTAGTATATATACTTTGTATATGGGGCTGATTGGAGCCGTAATAATGAAATAACATTTTCTCCCTGATATCCATCTTCTTCCACCCTCTCTTCCTCTCTAGTTTGTCACTCTCTATCAGGATAATATCAACATCCAAGCCACCATACCCTAGGAAGGAGAAAATTTCTTAGCGCCTAGGGACTCCTAGTCCAAGTACGAAACCCAATGTCGAGTATATTTGGAGTCATCCCTCTCTCTAGCCTTTTGGAGTTTGACCAGGAGCTTTGGAGGGTTGAATCCTCACTAGTTGGAGGTCGAAAGAAAAGTAGTTTCATGTCCATATCATATATGGAACGTTCAGGGCACTCTAAACAAGCTAGAAGATTTTTGTACAAGAAGGCTGAATTCCTGCCAAGCTAATTGCATCAATTCCCTGTTGCTGCCGCTTCCAATATAATGTTCGAAGGTTAGTTGCTGGTAGAAGGTTTTCCACGCTCTTGGGAACTTCCTCCAATAAGTGGTATCAGAGCTTGAGTTGTGTGGAGTTTGTGGGAGACGCCAGAAGTTGCAGATCTTTAATTACTGAAATTTCAGCAAGGGCCTGTCAAGGTACTTCTCAATCCTACAGTATTTTTTTTTGTTATTGTATGTTTAGCTAGGATCCAGCCATGAGTACCAGCATGAATGTGGATTTTGAGAAGTTTGATGGAAAAGGAAACTTTTTCATGTGGAAAGTTTGGGTTGAAGATCTTCTTGCTTAGTTGGAACTAGATCAACCTTTGGAGGAAAAGCCTGATGATGATTAGAGGGTGCTTGGCAAATGTAGCTCTCTATTCTATGATAGAGGAGAGGACTCCAAATGGTCTCTGGTCAAAGTTGCATATGCTCTACATGGTGAAGAACATGTGCAACAAATTGATGCAAAAGAAGTGACTCTACAGCCTTCGGACACAGGAAGGTGGAAACATAGTAGATTACATTCAGAAGTTTAACCAGATGTGCAATGAGTTGCTGAATATTGGGATCAAGTTTGAGAAGGAGGACAAGTCCTTGCTGTTGCTATCCTTGCTCCCCCCTTTCTTTGATGCTTTGGTTACTACGCTGCTGTACGGCAAGGAGACCCTGGAGTATGAAGACATGGTCTCGATGCTACGTTCCAACGAGTAGAGGGAGAAGCTATCTGAAGGAGTTTTTCAGGAGGGCTTGGTCATTGGAGAAAGGTCTGGAAGAGGAAGGGAGAGGTCCAAGCAGAGAGGACGATCTAAGTCCAAAAGGAAGAGCAAGAGTAGGAAAGATATAAGGTGCTTTAAGTGCAATGAGACTAGGCACTTTCGGTGGAATTGTCTTCAGTTGAAGAACAAGAAGGGAGACACAAGAGGATCGGATTCAGTGAGTGTCGTGGCTGATAAAGAGGTGGAGGATGACCTCTTGGTGGTATCAGATGATCATAAATTATACACAGATATATGGAGCTTGGATTCAACCTGTTCTCATCATTATACCCCAAACCAGTCTTGGTTTTAGACCTATACCAAGATCGATGAGGAAAGTGTGACACTTGGAGTTGATCACTCATGCAAGGTTGCTGGTATTAGGAGTGTACGAGTGAGGACTTTTTATGGAATTATGAGGACACTGACCAATGTCAAGCATATTCCCGAGTTGAAGAAAAATCTGGTGTCACTAGGCTACTTGGAGTGATGTGGTTACAACGTTAGCAGTCAAACCAAGAGTGGAGTGCTTAATATCTCCAATGGAGCCATGTTTATGATGAGAGGCAGGAGGATAGACAATAATCTCTACAGGATGGAGAGGTTAGTTGTGATGGGGCAATCTAATATAGCAGCGGCAGCACAAGTCCCACAGGGAGACTTCAGATTATGGCACTACCACCTGGGCCACATGGTAGATCATGGGATGAAGGAATTGAGCAAGCATGGATCAATTCTAGATCAAGTTGGTGACATTTCAAATATTTGTGAGCCATGCCAGATGGGAAAGCAGAGGAGGATCCACTTCAGTAGCAATTCAATCCACTATAAGCTCCACTGGAACTAGTTTACACTGATATATATGTGGGGACCATCTCTAGTTTTAGCTAGAAATGGAGCGAGGTACTTCTTGACCTTGATAGATGATTTTTCAAAAAAAGTGTTGGTCTACATCATGAGGAAAAAATCAAAGGTCTTCTCAAAGTTCAAGGTATGGAAAGCAGAAGTTGAGAAAGAGCAAGGTCACAGTGTAAAGTGCTTGAGGCTCGATAATGGCGGTGAGTTCACCAACAGGGAGTTCTAGTGCTTTTATGGGAGTGTCACATAAAAAGGTACTTCTCAGTCAGAGAGACTCCTTAACAAAATGGCATGGCCTAGAGAATCAACCAATCCTTATGGAGAAGGCAAGATGCATGAGGCAGCAGGCAGGACTTCCTAAGGCATTCTGGGTTGATACAGTTGACACAGCCTGCGATTTGGTCCATCGATAGCTGCATACAAAGTAAGATGGTGGTATTCCTAAGGAGAGATGGTCTGGAAGGAGGATTGTGCATTGCCATCTATGGGTTTTTGGGTACACGATGTATGTGCATGTCGATGTTGGTGAGCGTAGTAAGTTAAATGCCAAGTCAAAAAAGATGGTGTTCTTGGGGTATCCACGAGGAGTCAAGGGGTACAGGATGTGGGGTCCCTTGGAGAAGAAGGTCATCATCAGTAGGGATGTGATCTTTGATGAGAGGTCAGTTCTGTAGAGGTCAGGTGGCACGAAGGAGCAATAAGAGCAGCAGGAGGTCTAGAAAGGAAGCGCTGGGCAGCTTACCTCATTTTCTTTTTGCCACTTGCAGGTGCATCTGGAGGATTGGACATTCAAGTAGATCACTCTCAAAGGGTGCCTCCACATATGGATAGAGCTCGGATGGATGATCGAGGCTAGGAGGACCAGCGGGAGTTGGCTGGACCTAGAAGAGATATCGGGATTGCGCTGCACAAGTCCAAGAGCACCATCAGGCAACCTGACAATATGGCTTTGGAGAGATGGTGTCATATGCCCTACTGATAGCTAATGGAGACCATATACTTACGAGGAGGCTATGGAGAGCCCAGACAAAGAGAAGTGGGTCCAAGCAATGTCCGAGGAGAAGTAGTCTCTCCATAAGAATGACACATGGCAGTTGGTGTAGTAGCACCAAGGGAAGAAACCTATAGGGTGCAAATGGGTTCACTAATGCAAGGAGGGACCTTTGGAACAAGGAGGCATCATATTCAAATCTCGTTTGGTTGCCAAAGGTTACTCACAGAGAGAAGGAATAGACTTCAGTGAGGTTTTCTCTCCCATCATTAGAAATACTTCCATCAGGGTGCTGTTGAGCATCATAGTAGCTCAGGACTTGGAGCTGGAGTAGATGGATGTCAAGATGGTGTTCCTCTATGGACACTTATAGGAGAGCATCTGCATGGAGCAGCCACTGGGTTTCAAAGAACCAGGATCAAAAGATAATGTTTGTTTGCTGTAGAATTCATTGTACGGGCTTAAGCAGTCATCAAGGTAATGGTACAAGTAGTTCGATACTTTTATGAGGAGCATTGGACTTTTCAGGTGCGATCATAACTCTTATGTATATGTGAGGACTCTTGATGATGGTTCTAGGATTTACTTACTCTTGTATGTGGATGATATATTGATAGCATGCAAGAGCAAGCAGATAGTGCAAGAACTGAAAGCAGCTTTGTCTCGAGAGTTTGAGATGAAGGATTTGGGACCTATGAGGAAGATCCTAGGCATGGAAATCTTTAGAGATTGGAACAAGAGGGTGCTGCATTTATCTCAAGGTAGCTACAGAAAGAAGGTTTTGGAGAGGTATGGGATGAAGGAAGCAAAACCGATAGAGCTGCCTATAGCCGCACACTTCAGACTCTCGAAGACCATTGCACCACAGACTGAGGTGGAGGTTCAAGAGATGAAGAGGGTGCTGTATGCCTCTAGTGTAGTTTGTCTCATGTACACCATGGTGTGTTGTAGGTCGGATATTGCCCATGCAGTGAGTCAGGTGAGCAAGTTCATGGCACAGCCTGGTAGGGAGCACTAGCGAGCACTGAAGAGAGTCTTTAGATACTTGGTGGGCACGGTTGGAGTTGGCATCTACTACGGATAGAGAGGAGGTGCTGAGGGACACTCCAACATGTCCAAGGAGTCTCGAGGGCTAATAGGAGGGTTCGTGGATGCGAATTTTGGTGGAGATGTGGACACCCGTTGTTCGATGACAGGTTTCATATTTATCATATATGGAGGTCCTATATTATGGAGATCCTACTTGCAACCTATTATGGTGTTATCAACCACCGAGGTAGAGTACATCGGAGTTACAAAGGCAACAAAGGAGGCCCTATGGCTGAAGGGTCTAGCATTGGAGATGGACCTCAAATAGGAGGCTTTTAGGGTGCACTGCATTAGCCAGAGTGCATTTCACTTGCATAGAACTTTATCTATCATGCTTGGACCAAGAACATCGGCATCAGATATCATCAGATCAGAGAGGACATGGAGGATGTCGAGGTGGAGCTGGTGAAAGTACACACCAAGAAGAATCTAACAGATGCACTGACGAAGGTTCTACCGCATGATAGCTTTTGCAAGTGTGTGGCACTGATTAAATTTATGGAGAAGATGGAGTTGGCTGAAGCCTTGAAGCACCAAGGTGGAGATTGTTGGGTCTTATGTGGTTCTTCCAAGGCTCAGGGGACCAAGGCTAAAGCCAAGGTCCAATGATCATGTTGCTGTCATGAAATTTCTAGGGCTAGTTTGGGCCCTAGGATAAAAGGCTATTAGCCTTTCGAGTCTTGAGGTTCTGGAAACTTGGGCCTCAAGGGGCCAACTTGTATTGGACTAGTTTTGAGTCCTATGTATGTGTGATTGGGCTGAGTCTAGGGTGTACTTGGGCTTGGGAACTCAATTTTGCTTTAAGTTGGCCTATGGAATTTCAGGGTTTGGTCATGGTGACCTGGTATATATATATACTTGTATATGTGGTGCGGGCACCAGACTCAGAAGAAGACTTCAGAGCTCCGTCTGGATCTCTGATTAACCTTGCCCGAAGAATTAGGGTTTTTGGCTTGTAATAAGGGTTGACTTGATCAACTCAATTTTAGTTTGAGTCTGTATTACCTGCATTTTGTTGAGTCATGTTGACTCAGTAGTGGACTAGGGCTTCAACCTGAGGTGTTACATTTTCTTCCAAGGCCAAGCAAGTGGGCGCCACACTCCCAGCCATACGCCTGAGTCCAGGGGGTGCTACATCTCCAACCAACAGGCTTTGGTCCCCACACCACAGATAGCAGCTCCCCTCTTTCATGCGCCAATTGAGGAGAAATCCACCAGGGGTCCACAAATTAAGGGGACGGCCCAAGACTTCCCAAAAGAACCAAACTATGAAAGGGAAGAAATTCTCTTGGAGAGAAATTCAAGGAGGTGCCCATTACCTGCCAGAAATACTCAAAACAAAGTTAGAAGGAGCCATAACTTGGGGAGAAAGAAAAGGAGGTATCCAAAAAGGGTTGAGCCATGGAAGGAAGGAGATTTCTCTTGAAGATCAAGGTTAGGAGGTGCCCTAATCATTCCAACTAAAGCCAGATATAAAAGGTAACAAATTTTCTCTTAGAGGGCAAGGTTAAGAGGCGCCCAAACACTTCCAGATAAGGCCAAGCATAGAAGGAAAAAAATATTTTCTTGGAGGTCAAGACAAGGAGGCGCCACCCACTTTCCTTTTTGAAGCTTCAATCAACTTTGGAATTAATTGGCCAGCCATATGAGTAGGGATTGATATCCTAATTTGAAGATCCCCTCCTTTAGTCCCACATGGGAAAATGTAAAACCCTACTCTCTTGTAATGGCCTATAAATTAAACCCCCATGTAAGTTTAAAATCAGAGGAATGAAACCAAATTTTTTTTGTGAGCAAACTTTGTGTTTTCTCTCTTCCGCACTTGCATCTGGGTGTTGAGCTCTGTGAGGGAGTAAATCTGGGTTCCCCAGGAACCTTGAGGAGGTGTGAGATCTCCAAAACCCAAACCCTAGGTTAGCCACTTCTACTCCAAAACCCTAGCCGCCCACCATCCACTTCAATCCATCAAACCCTAGCATATCCCACCTCCCACGGCCTCTCTCTCCAAGTCCAGGCTGACCACCAGCATCCAGTTACAGTCCAGATACTTCATATCCAAAGCTCTTTTCAGAGGGAATCGAATCAGCCTTCAAGAGAATCCGGATCTCAGCGACATCAGCCTTCAAGTTCTTCGAACTGGTAAATCCTTCCCTGAGTCTCTGAATCCCTCACTTATTTTTCTTCTTCCCAGATCTTGAGTCCAGGAGAAGCCGACCAAACCACAAGATCAGTATTGGAGGATCCATTACGAAGATAGCCGAATCCGAGGATCCAACAATCTGCTCGAGAGAGTTCTTCCACCTAAATTCTGAGAAGATCACTGTCTGGTTGGTAAACCATCTCTTCTCTTTATTTCTATCATGTTGAAAGTTCAGAGCGAAACCCTAGGTCTGGGAGTTTCTCAACCCCTAGCGATCCGTTACTTCTGAACAACTCTGATAATTTAGTTTCTTCTAAATTGTGCTTTCAATCCTTACCTAGTTTCCTTCAACTTAGTTTAGCTTTACTTTGAGTCAAAGCCAATTTCTGAAATAAAAAAAAAAAAAAAGAATTAATCTTAAATTTACTTCCGCATACGCTTCTTTGTTCTTTGTTCTGCATCATTTTTGGTATCAGAGCCCTGTCTAGGGTTTCTGTTTTGATTGCTTGTTTGAGTCTCTCTCTTTTTACTTTGTCTGCTCGAAGTAGACTCCCCAGGACGTCCGGTCCTAGGAATGAAGCGAGGTGCAAACCTCCTCTTCCCATTCCACGGGGTGTTCGTAGGGCGTGTAGGGGATCCGTTGGGTTATAACTTCGTAGCAAGAATTGTAAACGAGGAAGTGCTCTATTTTCAGCCCGTAATTTCCCTGTTTTAGGAATTATTTCTCACTACAGGTAACTCCAAATTTGATGATTTTTGTTTTGCTGAAACCAGTATAATTGAATCTATTTTGCATAATTTTCCTGTGATTTATTGGTTTCCATGGGATTTCTGAGAATTAAATTACTGCAACTCTATTTTTATGTTCTGCAATCCAATTATTTTTGAGTGTTCATCTCTTAATTTATCTTAAGGGCATTTGAGCATCTAAGATAAGGGGAGGAGTTGATAACCTCTCCTTAGCCCAAAACCACCACCCACTCATTCGAACCTAAGCCTTTAATCTTAAAATTAATTAGACCTAATTTGCCCTAGTGGGCTAGGGACATCAACAAGTCGGGTCAAGGCTAGTGTTGAGTCAGTTTGTCTGGTTACTCTGTGTGTGCTTTGTACTCAGTGTCTAGAACGGTGATTCAGGGATTCCATCCCGAAGGGCTTGTGTGCTGGTCCGCCTACCTGGCCAATCTCTGATTGGTGTCTAGGATTGGCATTCAGGGACCTAACACTCCCCTTACACCTGCCTGGCTGAGTCCTGAGTTACTACAGGCTAGCTTGCCACTCTGATTGGGCATCTAGTTTGGGCTCTAGGTCAAGTTAGCCCGTAGTCGTTCAGTTGAGTCTCATTTTGTGTGCTTGATTGCATTATGTCTACCCGGAATGGAGTACCCTACCAACCTGGTCAAACCCAACCTGATTTAAAGGCCATGGTTAGAGCTCTTACTGAGAGTATGAACAAATTAAGTCAGGATATGAATGAGAATTTTGCCCAGCTTAGGGATCGAGTCCAAGTACTTGAGGAACCTAGGCATCGGAATTGGACTCCTGACCCAGATTTTAATGTGCCTCAACCTCACCCACACCAAGAGCCTAGAAGACCTTTATACCGAGATCCTGAACCTAATCATAGGAGGCCTGACCCAGAACCTGAGGATAGAGATGATAGGTTCATTCGGAACATCAAGTTAGATGCACCCACTTTTGATGGTAGCTTAAATCCTAAGGTGTATTCTGATTGGGAGGGTGAGATGGACCAGTACTTTGAGTGGTATGCCATGTCTGAGGAGAGGAAATTCAAGTTTGCCAAGATGAAATTAATACGTCAAGCTAGGTTATACTGGGGGAACATTGAGCTGACCACTAGAAGACGAAATGTAGAGCCCATAACCACTTGGCAGGATATGAAAGAGAAGCTTAGAGATAAGTACCTACCCATTTCATACCAGCAAAATCTGTTAGACCAATGGCAGACTTTGAAACAAGGGAACCGATCTGTTTCAGACTACATAACCACCTTTGATGAATTCCTAATGAGATGTGATGTGAGTGAAGCCCATGAGGTCACTTTGTCTAGATTTAGGGCTGGACTTAGGGAAGATATTAAGAGAGAGTTGTTTCTGAAAGAGGTTACTGACCTAGACCAAGCCTATCATATTGCACTAAACACTAAGAAGTTTCAGAGAGGACCCATGCCATCTAGGGTTAGTGCCCCAATCCCAAGAAATGGACCTAGCCAGGTTACCCCTAGCAAGCCTAATCAGGGTATTCCCACCCCTAGGCCCATGGACAAAGGTAAGGCACCTGACACCCAGAGAACCCCTAGTATCGTCTGTTTTAAGTGCCAGAAGCCCGGTCATATCTCCAATCAGTGCACAGCCATAGCTTGTTTTAAGTGTCATAAGGTAGGTCATGTTTCTAGCCAGTGCCCTCGTAGATCCCTATATATAGAAGAGGGAGGAGAAGAGAATTCCGAGCCTAAAGAGGAGTTTGAAGAAGAAGTTTATGAGGCCGGAATGAATTTGGTTGATGAGTATGAAGGAGAGGAAGAATCCACTGAGTCTGACTACTTAGGGGTTGTGAGATGCATCCTGTCCCAGACTAAAGTTCAGGAAGATTGGCGTAGGACTAACATCCTACAGACTTTCCTTAAACTAGGGGATAAGGTTTGTAAAATCATCATAAATAGTGGGAGCTGTGTGAATGCCATTTCTACTAGCACTGTCAAAATGTTAGGCTTAACCCCAGTCCCCCATCCCAACCCCTATAAGGTTTCTTGGGTAGACTCTACCTCTATACCCATCCAGTCTAGATGTCAGGTCCAAATCCAAATGCAATCCTATCAAGAGAAGATTTGGTGTGATGTCTTGCCCATGGGGGTGAGCAGTATAATTCTTGGAAGACCTTGGTTGTATGATCATGATGCCACCCTCTTAGGAAAATCCAACACCTGTGTCTTTAGTTTCAATGGGAAGAAAATCACAATCCATTCAGTCCCACCTAAGGACAAGGTAGCTAAAGGAACCAGTAAGGTCAGAGAAATGAAGACTGGAGTGAACCTAATTAGTGCCAAGGATCTAGAACAAGAAATTCATAGTGGTTCACCCATTTGGATGTTGACTGCTAAGGAACTTAGGACTCCTACACCCTCGGAGCCTCCTCAGGAAGTTAAACCTTTATTAGAAGAATTTGAGGATGTTTTTCCCGAGGATCTGCCAGACCACCTTCCACCTCTTAGGGATATTCAGCATTCCATAGATTTAGTCCCAGGAGCTACCTTACCCAACTTGCCCCATTATAGGATGAATCCATCTGAGCATAAAGAACTGCAAAGGTAGGTTGGCGAATTGTTGAGGAAGGGGTTCATTAGAGAGAGTCTTAGCCCTTGTGCAGTCCCTGCACTTCTAACCCCGAAGAAGGATGGCACGTGGAGGATGTGTGTTGACAGTCGTGCCATCAATAAAATCATAATCAAGTATAGGTTCCCCATCCCTATACTAGATGACATGCTTGATATGATGGCCGGTGCCATGGTTTTTTCTAAAATTGATCTCAAGAGCGGCAATCATCAGGTTAGAATTAGACCAGGGGATGAGTGGAAAATAGCCTTCAAAACTAAGGATGGTCTCTTTGAATGGGTTGTTATGCCTTTTGGGTTGTCCAATGCCCCTAGTACTTTCATGAGGATTATGACCCAGGTACTTAGAGCTTTCATAGGAAAGTTTGTAGTGGTCTATTTTGATGACATCCTGATCTATAGTAAGACCCCTGCAGATCACCTAGGCCACCTTAGACAAGTTTGTCAAGTTTTGAGGAATGATAGTCTCTACGGTAATCTCAAAAAGTGTGAATTTATGACCAGTAGAATTATCTTCCTTGGATTTGTCGTAACCCCTGACGGCGTGGCTGCCGATCCTAAAAAGATTAGGTCCATAGTAGAATGGCCAGAGCCGACCAGTGTGCATGAAGTCAGAAGTTTCCATGGCTTGGCTACCTTCTATAGGCGATTCATCAAGGGGTTTAGTACCATAGTTGCTCCTATCACAGACTGCATTAGGAAGGGAGAATTTCAGTGGACCAAAGCAGCCCATAAAGCTTTCCTAGATCTTAAGGATAGGATGACCCAGGCACCCATTTTGAGACTACCAGACTTTTCAAAGGTATTTGAGGTTGCCTGTGATGCTTCAGGAGTAGGTATAGGTGGAGTCCTAAGCCAAGAGAACCATCCCGTAGCATTCTTTAGTGAAAAACTTAATGATGCTAAGCTTAGGTATTCTACCTATGATAAGGAATTTTACGCGGTAGTGCAAGCTTTGCGTTACTGGAGACATTATTTGCTACCGCAAGAATTTATACTGTTTTCGGACCATGAGGCTCTTAGATTCTTGAATTCTCAGAAGAAGCTTAACCCTAGGCATGCTAAGTGGGTAGAGTATATCCAGTCCTATACTTTTGTTTTGAAGCATAAGGCTGGGTCTGAAAATAAGGTAGCTGATGCCCTTAGTCGTCGATCTTTGTTGTTGAATTCTGTTAGGGCTAAAGTCATAGGGTTTGAGCAAATCAAAGAGGAATATGAGTCGTGTCCGGATTTTAAGGCTATGTACCAGGATCTAACTCAAGGACCATCTAGTGAACATAAGGATTATTCCCTTTTAGATGGCTTTCTATTCTTTAAGAATAGGCTTTGCATCCCTAGAACCTCTCTTAGGGAATTCTTGATTTGGGAAACTTATGCTGGAGGCTTAGCTGGCCATTTCGGAAAAGATAAGACCACCCTAGCTATTGAAGACCATTTTTTCTGGCCTAGTTTAAAAAGAGATGTAGCACACATTGTGGCTAGGTGTCGAACCTGCGCTGTTGCCAAACAGCGAAAACAGAACACCGGCCTCTATACCCCACTCCCTGTCCCAGATCATCCTTGGCAAGATGTGAGCATGGACTTTGTGTTAGGTTTGCCTAAGACCCAGAGGAGGCATGACTCTATCTGTGTTGTAGTAGACCGATTTTCCAAGATGGCCCATTTCTTGCCTTGTTCCCAAACATTTGATGCATCTAAGGCAGCCACCCTGTTTTTTAATGAGATAGTTCGACTCCATGGCCTACCCAAGACCATTGTTTCAGATAGGGATGTTCGGTTCACCAGCTATTTCTGGAAAACCCTTTGGCATAAGTTAGGGACGAAACTTAAGTTTTCAACTGCCTATCACCCCCAGACTGACGACCAAACCAAAGTAGTGAACCGTAGTTTAGGCAATCTGCTAAGGTGTCTTGTTGGTGAAAACATTAGGAACTGGGATTTGTACTTACCTAGAGCTGAATTTGCATATAATGACTCGGTCAATAGGTCTACGGGTAAGAGTCCATTTGAAATTGTGCATGGTTACAAACCCCACACACCTCTTGACCTAGCTCCTTTACCAATCCACACACGGGTCTCCGAGTCTGCCGAAGTTTTTGCACAGCATATAAAAGACTTGCATAAAGAAATTCAAGCCAAAATAAATTTAAGTAATGAAACTTATAAGAAATTGGCTGATTCTCAAAGGCGAGTCAAAACTTTTGACGAAGGAGACTATGTAATGATTAGGTTAAGGCCTGAACGGTTTCCTCCTGGAACCGTTAGAAAGTTACATGCTAGGGGAGCTGGACCATTTAGAATGGTAAAGAAAGTAGGATCCAATGCCTATGTTCTCGAGTTACCTCCAGAACTAGGCATTAGCTCCACTTTCAACATTACAGACCTAGTAGAGTATAGGGAGCTAGCTGTGATTCCCAGTGAGGCTTTTGAACCTAATCCTGCTCTTGAGAGTGAACCTGACCCTGTGTGTCCACCAACAAATTGGCCTGTGAGGAAAGAGCAGATTGAAAAGATCCTGGATGATCAGGTTATCTCTACTCGTAATCGAAGATACCAAAGATACCTGGTCCGCTGACTAGGAAGGCCAGATTCTGATGACTCTTGGATCTCCCGAGAAGAATTACAAAAGCTGGACCCAGACCTCTTGGAGAGATACTAGAGCCAACTTGATCCATACTCGACAGGGTCGAGTTCCTCCCACCCTGGGAGAATTGGTGCGGGCACCAGACTCAGAAGAAGACTTCAGAGCTCTCCATCTGGATCTCTGATTAACCTTGCCCGAAGAATTAGGGTTTTTGGCTTGTAATAAGGGTTGACTTGATCAACTCAATTTTAGTTTGAGTCTGTATTACCTGCATTTTGTTGAGTCATGTTGACTCAGTAGTGGACTAGGGCTTCAACCTGGGGTGTTACATTTTCTCCCAAGGCCAAGCAAGTGGACGCCACACTCCCAGCCATACGCCTGAGTCCAGGGGGTGCCACATCTCCAACCAGCAGGCTTTGGTCCCCACACCACAGATAGCAGCTCCCCTCTTTCATGCGCCAATTGAGGAGAAATCCACCAGGGGTCCATAAATCAAGGGGGCGGCCCAAGACTTCCCAAAAGAACCAAACTATGAAAGGGAAGAAATTCTCTTGGAGAGAAATTCAAGGAGGCGCCCATTACTTGCCAGAAATACTCAAAACAAAGTTAGAAGGAGCCATAACTTGGGGAGAAAGAAAAGGAGGTATCCAAAAAGGGTTGAGCCATGGAAGGAAGGAGATTTCTCTTGAAAAGCAAGGTTAGGAGGCACCCTAATCATTCCAACTAAAGCCAGATATAAAAGGCAACAAATTTTCTCTTGGAGGGCAAGGTTAAGAGGCGCCCAAACACTTCCAGATAAGGCCAAGCATAGAAGGAAAAAAATATTTTCTTGGAGGTCAAGACAAGGAGGCGCCACCCACTTTCCTTTTTGAAGCTTCAATCAACTTTGGAATTAATTGGCCGGCCATATGAGTAGGGATTGATATCCTAATTTGAAGATCCCCTCCTTTAGTCCCACATGGGAAGATGTAAAACCCTACTCTCTTGTAATGGCCTATAAATTAAACCCCCATGTAAGTTTAAAATCAGAGGAATGAAACCAAATTTTTTTATAAGCAAACTTTGTGTTTTCTCTCTTCCGCACTTGCATCCAGGTGTTGAGCTCCGTGAGGGAGTAAATCCGGGTTCCCCAGGAACCTTGAGGAGGTGTGAGATCTCCAAAACCCAAACCCTAGGTTAGCCACTTCTACTCCAAAACCCTAGCCGCCCACCATCCACTTCAATCCATCAAACCCTAGCATATCCCACCTCCCACGGCCTCTCTCTCCAAGTCCAGGCCGACCACCAGCATCCAGCTACAGTCCGGATACTTCAGATCCAAAGCTCTTTCCAGAGGGAATCGAATCAGCCTTCAAGAGAATCCGGATCTCAGCGACATCAGCCTTCAAGTTCTTCGAACTGGTAAATCCTTCCCTGAGTCTCTGAATCCCTCACTTGTTTTTCTTCTTCCCAGATCTTGAGTCCAGGAGAAGCCGACCAAACCACAAGATCAGTATTGGAGGATCCATTACGAAGATAGCCGAATCCGAGGATCCAACAATCTGCTCGAGAGAGTTCTTCCACCCAAATTCTGAGAAGATTACTGTCTGGTTGGTAAACCATCTCTTCTCTTTATTTCTGTCCTGTTGAAAGTTCATAGCGAAACCCTAGGTCTGGGAGTTTCTCAACCCCCAGCGATCCGTTACTTCTGAACTACTCTGATAATTTAGTTTCTTCTAAATTATGCTTTCAATCCTTACCTAGTTTTCTTCAACTTAGTTTAGCTTTACTTTGAGTCAAAGCCAATTTCTGAAATTAAAAAAAAAAAAAAAAGAATTAATCTTAAATTTAATTCCGCATACGCTTCTTTGTTCTTTGTTCTGCATCAATATGGGGCTGATTGGAGCCGTAATAATGAAATAACCTTTTCTCCTTGATATCCATCTTCTTCCTCCCTCTCTTCCTCTCTAGTTTGTCACTCTCTATTAGGGTAATATCAGCATCCAAGCTGCCATACCCTATGAAGGAGAAAATTTCTTAGCACCTTAGGACTCCTAGTCCAAGTAGGAAACCTAGTGCCTAGCATCTTTGGAGTCATCCCTCTCTCTACCCTTTTGGAGTTCGACTAGGATCTTTGGAGGGTTGAATCCTCACTGGTTGGAGGTCCCAAGAGAGGTGGTTTCACATCCATATCATATCTAGAACATTCAGGGCACTCTGAACAAGCTAGGAGATTTCTGCACAAGAAGGTTAAATCCTTGCCAGGATGATTGCTTCAATCCCCGGTTACTGACACTTCCAATATAATATTCTGAGGTTGGTTGCTGGTAGAAAGTTGTCCATGCTCCTGGGAAGGTCCTCCAACACATCCAGTGTCAATGGATACTGGGAGCGAAGGAAAGGCTGAGAACACTCTCTGAGACCTGAGCTATCAGTGATGAGGTTCTCCAAGATGTTCTTCTCCCTTTCCTTCTTGTAATGGGTGGATACTTTGATCCATGTGAGCTCCTTCTTCCTCATCTATCGGTGGGCCAAAGGTTTTCTTTGCATTGGCTTAACACCATGCGGCAAGGATCTAGGTATGTCGTCCCTTGGTTCCATCCATCTGCATGGTGTACCTCTCTACCATGGCATGGCCCTCTTGATAGTTCTCTGTGCCCCACCTGTGTTTCAAAGAGTCCTTCCAAAAAGAGTATAACTTGGTCAAAAATGAAAATGTATGTATCTTAGAACTTTTTGATGAAAAAGAAGATTATCCTTCATGTTTTTCAGCATAATGCCATGTGCTCATTGCTAATTGAGTTTTGGACTTGTGATTATTTTTCTTTTTTCTGAAGGTTCATGATTTAATTCAACAAATTCCAATAAAAGTGCAATTTCTCCTTCTAGGTTTTGATTCAGTGGCTGGTTTAGCCCTTTAGGTACCCTGTTGAAGTAAGCATGATTTTTATAACATTTTCATAAGTAAAAATATACCTTATTAATAGTAAACCCATAAATTTTTTAATTCTATGGTCTATGCAGGGGTGTGCATCTAATTATGTCAAATGGTAAGTACTTGGATGAATAATTTCTTTTACTTGATACAACCCCTCCTAATTAGGAGAGGGCTTTCCTTGGTGAGATGGCTAGGACACTTTGGCTCGCCTCAAAACCAAATCCCTCACCTTGAAGAACTTACCACAAACTCAGGCATTATGGTAGCAGGTGACCCTCCTTCGATATGCAGCCATCCTCATTGATGCATGCTCACATACTTCTTCTATCAAGTCTAGGTTTTCCCGAAGTCATTCGACATTGCTACTTTCTTCAAAATTCTCTATCCTTGGAGATAGTAGTTCAAGCTCCAAAGGGATGACAACTTTAGTACCAAAGATGAGATTAAAGGGGTCTCGCCCGTTTGGGTCCTTTGTGTGGTTCGGTAAGTCCAAAGGACATGATATATTTCATCCACCCACTATCCTTTTTTCTGATCCAAATGCATCTTCAGTTCCTATGGAGAATGCGGTTAGAAAGCTCAACCCCCCTATTGCTTGGAGGTGGTTGATAGAAGTGAAGCATTAGGTCACATCTAGATCCTGATAGTATTCAACAAGTTTAAAACTACTAAATTAATGACCATTATCAGTGATAATAGTCCATGGTAATCCAAAGCAGTGTATAATAGACTTCCAAGTGAATTATTTTACTTTGACTTTGATAATCTTATCAAGTGGTTCAATATCTAACCACTTGATAAAATAATCGATTGCCACAAGTAAGAACTTTCATTATTCGATGGTTAGAGGAAAAGGTCAAATATATCCATATCCCATTGAATGAAAAGCCATGGCATGCTTATGCTGGTAGCTGCTATACATTAGAGTGGCATTGGCACCGGTATTATTTCTAAATTGTATCCTTTATATCTTGCTCCATGTGGATCAATAGTATCCTTGTCTTAAGATTTTGAGAGACAGAGCCATGCTTTCCAAGTGATTATCATAGATCCTTTCATGAGCATCTTGGAGGGCATACATTACTTCAGAGGGGCATAGGCAATTCAATAAAGATTGGGAGAACTTCTTTTTATAGAGCTTTTCTTTGTTAAGGATGAATTTGGAGGCTCAATTTCATGTCTTTCAAGTTTCCTCCCTATCTACGGAGAGGCTCCCATCACCAGATAAGTGGATCCATCCAACAAGGTTCAGCATCAATTTGGAGTACTGATGTTGGCTTGTTGATGCTGAGCTCCTTTAAAACTTCAAAGAAGACTTATGCACATAGGTCATTAGGCACGGACTGGCAAGTTTGGATAGGGTATCAAACCAAATATTTTATTCTCTAGGGATCTGCTGATGTTAAAGCTACAAAAGGCCAAAATCAAGTTCTTAACCTTTTGAAGGTACTGCTTCATGTTTTGCTCTCGAGCTTCATGTTCATTTAGGACATGACTACTACAAGTCGAGAGTCACTATGAGTTTTGAGATGTCGCACCCCTATTTTCTTGGTAATGGCAAGGTCGGCAATCAAGGCCTCATACTTAGCTTCATTATTGGTGAAGTAAAACCCAAAATAGAGGGCATACTGGATGTCCCATCGTTCTGCACTAATGAGCATGAGCCCTACTCCATAACCATTAGGGTTCGAGGCTCCATCTATATACAGCATCCATTGATTCTCTGGACCTTCAGGCATCGGATCTCATTCTTTTAGTTCTTCTTCAAGAATAGTACATTCAGCGAGAAAGTCTGCCAGTATTTGTACCTTTGCACCTTAATAGAAGGTCTTGGTCAAAATACCAAATCGAACTCAAAAAGTTCAAGAGCCCATTTATGATGTGGGATGGGATGACTTCAAGGAAGAAGAGCATGCCGGATCTCCTCCTGGCCTCCTCCTGCTATCGACGATGCCGATGCACCCTACCACTGCCCTACTCCCTGTCAACCACCCGCCCCCTCTGCCTGCAATCGAAAACATCTGACGATGATGCTAGACTCCTCCGGACAAACTCCCAGGCCAAACTTGTGGTCTTTTCCCGATCGGACAGACCAACCGAGATCCATGCCAGCCTTTTCCCCATCCATGCCACCGTCTCCGCCCTAGTGTCATCTCGACAAAGCCTGCCGGGAGTCCCTCCCCTGTTCTACCTGCATCGATCATCCACAAAGAAGGGAGCGCATGAACGTGAAAGCATCCTCCCTTCCTGTTGCCAATTTCAAGTCCCCTTTATCAATTTTAGTGTTGCACGCTCCTCCAAGTTGCACAAATTTCAAAGCCTACACAATTTTCAAAGCAGCATAATTTTTAGAGATGCATAAATTTCATAGTTGCACGATTCTCAAAGCATAGCCTCTTCTTTATTCCAAGCTTATTTTGGTATATTTGGATTTATTTGATTGGATCTATTTTATGGATTTGTCTCTTTGGATATGCTTGGATTCGATCCCATCAAACCCCTGCTAAGCCTGACTCGACGAAGTCGAGTTCTCCCCACTCAAGGAGAATGATGGGGACCCAAGAGTCTATTAGAGTTCATTAGTACTGAGTCACTTATACTAAAGTGAGCGAATTGAGTCCTGTAATAAAGTGAGACAACTGAGTCCAATTGAGTCCACTTAGTCAGGTCCAATCATTTTTTAGTCCAATCAAGTCCAATCGAGTCCATGTAGTTTTCATTTAAGTCATGTTCAAGAGGAGAGTCAGCAGACCCGAAGATTCACCAGGCCCTCCCAACCAGAGCTGGCCTTCATGCACCTGGGCCCCTATTCAAGCCCACAAGGTTGGCGCCTCTCCTAGTCCAAGTTCAATTAGTGCCCTTCCCAGCCCGGTGCCTAGTCCAAGGCCCAAGAGAGTTTTCTTGGCCCTCAAGTTTTGTAGTCCCAATCAGTCAGGGAGTCCAGGGACCTGGGTGAACTATAAATACCCCACCCCCTCTTGTATTTTTTTCATGCTAGAATGAATTATGAATAAATTTTCTTGAGTTCTTCCTCGATTGCTATGTGATTTGTTGTGTGATTAAGGTATATGTATGATCCTTAAGGGTATCTGTGTGATCCTTACCTACTGTGTGCTTTGCTGTGTGATTTGCTATGTGATTTATCCTCTTAAGGATATATGTGTGATCCCTACCACCTGCCTCCTAGTCCTCCAACGAAACCCTAGTCGCCCTCTTCTTTCTTCTTCCAAACAAGCCCTAATCCCCTAGTGACTTCTCAGCTCGCCAGCAATCCGTCCCCGCATCTCGTCCCACATCAATTTAGCTATCCCACCTGAACTGTCAGGTCAGTATAAAATCATATGAAGGGGTTGATCAGTGAGGACCATGATTGTGTGGGCTTAAAAATATAGTCGAAGCTTTCTAGTCGATGTCACAAGAGCGAAGATGAGCTTTTCTAGCTGGGTGTATTTGGTTTCAACATTTTGTAAGACCTGGCTAATATAATACACCAGCTTTTGCATCCGATTTTCTTCTTGAACAAGAACGGAGCCGATAGTAGAAGGGAAGACCGCCAAAATAGATATAGCTCCTTGTCTTCTTTTAGCTTGCTAAGGAGTGGCAAGGTACTGAGATAAGCTTTAAGCTCCTTGAATGCCTTCTAGCATTCTACGGTCCATTCAAAATCCTTCAACATTTTCAAGATCTGGAAGAAAGGCAAGCATCATTCAACTGATTCAAAATGTCTTCTGGCAATGCACCCAGTGAGCCTTTGGATCTTTTTTATAGTCTTCGGTGTAGTCATTTATATCAAGGCCAAGATTTTCTTTGGATTGATCTTGATCTCTCGGTCAAACACCATAAATCTGAGAAACTTTCTAAAGGTTACTCTAAATGTACACTTTATAGGGTTTAATTTTATCTGGTACCGACATAAGATGGCAAAGATTTTCTCAAGATCTTCTACATGACTCTGTGAGATGTAGCTTTTGATCAACATATCATCAATATAGACTTCTATGTTGTGGCCAATCTGATCCTTGAAGATCTTGCTCACCAGCCATTGATAAGTCGCTCCTGTGTTTTTTAAATTGAACGGCATCATCTTATAAAAAGATAAGCCCTAGTTAGTAATAAAAGAAGCTTTTCATCATCTTCAAGTGCCATCCATATTTGATTGTATCCCAAAAATGCACCATAAAAGTCAGGAGTTTGTGGCCAGCCATTGCATCTACTAATTAGTTGATGTAGGGAAGGGGATAACTATCCTTTGGATAGGCCTTATTAAGGTTGTGAAGTCCATACACGTTTGTCACTTCTTATTGGCCTTTTTTATCAACACTATATTTACCAGCCAATCCAGCTAGTTAACTTCCCTGATGAACCTTGCATTGATGAGCTTCTATACCACCTATATCATGTCTCTCTAATGTTCTGGTTTGAAACTCCTTTTCTTTTGTTTTATAGGACAATGATTCGGGTCCACCATCAAGTGATGCGTCATCACCTCCGAGTCAATCCGGGGCATATCTATAGAAATCCAGGAGAAGACATTGGTATTTTTTTACAGGGAGGCTATTACTCTTAGCTTTGTGTCTTTGTCCAACAATGAGCCAATTTAAACAACATGCCAAGGGTCCCCATCATGTAGGGAGACAACTATAAGGCCCTCTGTAGGCCTCTCCCTTTCTTCAGTCAGTTCATCCCTGATATCCAACCCTTCCATTAGGAGACCATCCTGTATCTTGATGTATTTTATCTATCAGGTCACTAGATTGGTCAAATATGATATTATAGGCTGAGGGCATCTTCACAACTGTAAAAGTAAGACATACTTGGAAATGTCAGGGGGCCTTCCCTACTACTACCAGTAGAGTAATAATACCTTCAATAGGGATTGACTCTCTCAAGAATCCTAATATTGGTGTATCTACCTTTTTAAGTCATTCAAGAGAAATATTCATCTTTAGAAATGCATCATAAAATAAGATGTCTACCGAACTTTCACTATCAATAAGCATATGGTGACATTACAATCATTGATGTTTAGTGTTATGAATACAAAGTCATGATGGGGATATTGGACCTCTCTTGCTTTAGCCCAAGTGAAGGTTATGGCTTCATCAAGGCTCTCCTTATGGTTGCTATCTGTAGCCTCTTCCTCTGGTCTACTAGTGCTAGTGTTGATGTCGTCTCTAGTGGGTCGATTAGCAGGTTCTTCCACCCTTAGCAGACGTTCTGATGGCATGGGACTGGAGCATCACATCTCTCCCCTCGAACTCGAAGGAACCTATTCCACTTGTCACGATGATTGAGCTTTTCAATCTCATCTTAAAATTGTCTGTATTTTTTAGTATCATGGCTATGATCCCAATAATATAAGTAGTTTTATTCTGGTTCCTTCTTTTGGATTTTACTTGCATCATTCAGGCTTTGGCAGCTACTCCCAAACCTTCATTAAAACATGAGCACGTAGGATGTTGAAAAGAGTATACTGGCAGAACTATTGTGATGGTATGATGCCCAATTAGTTAGGACTTTGGAGACACTGAATTTAATGAGGTGACCTTCGATGTTGGGACGGTGACCGGCTTGCTTCTTGGCCTTTTCCTCTAGTTTTATTTCCTCTGGTGAGATTTGAACGCTGGTGGTTATTCCTTTCATGCTTGGGTAGGTGGTGAAATAAAAGGTAGAGCAAGGACCAAGGGAGCAAGACAATGGGAGGAACATGAGCACTATACACTTCCTTCGCACGTGCATACTTCTTCGCTCTAGTAAGCATCTCAAAAAAATTTATTGATAGCTTCTTTTTCAATGAGAAAAGGAAAGGATGTGGCTGAAGACTGCATTTCATAGCGGTCATAGCAACCAAATGGTCAAGGTATATATCTCCAAAGTCGCTTCATTGAATCGGTTTATATAGATCTCGAGGGACTCTCCCTCCTTTCGCTTAATATGGATCAAGGAGTCAGAACTTCACCATAGCTTTTGGCTACTAGCAAAATGAGTAATAAAGGACCGACTTAACTGGTCAAAAGAGTGAATAGAACCTGGTTTCAGGCTGAAATACCACTATCGAATTGATTTTTTAAGAGTTAAAGGGAAAGCATGACACAACACTACATCAATGGCTCCATGCAAGACCATCATCATTTTAAAAATCTTGAAGGTGGTCTACTGGATTAGCATATCCATCATACATCTCCAACTACAACATTTTGAGGTGTTTCAATAGTGGTTCTTGCAAAATGTGGGCTTTAAAGATGGCTCAATAGTAAAACCAAGGTTATCATTCCTGGGTGGTGCTAAGCCCCGTAGGGCTTCAAAACATCGATCTATCTCTAGAAACTTATGGTCTATCTTAGCATCTATGGCTAGGTATGCTGCAAAAGGTTGGGGAGGTAAACAGACTAGAGTGGACCCTTCATCTGATTGTGGTGAAGGGGAACACCTCCTTGTCTACCTAGGATCCTCCTGGGCCATGAAAGAAATAGGTCCCCCTAGTTTGATATTTTTAAGGAAATGGGAGTTACCGTGGCTCTAGACATGCCGCTCCTAAAGGTACAAGGGTTTATGGTGGCAGGATTGAATCTGCTCCTTGCTACGATATAGCCATTAGCATTGCGGGTATCACCGGACGTTGCATTACTTGAACAATGGTAGCTAGCTCATACTCTTACTAGGTGAGCCTTTCTAGGGTGTCAGGTTGATTTCTCTATGATAGGGGATCGGCTTGAACCCTTGGGACCAAGTTCCTAGTGGGTTGGCTATCCCATTGGAAAGTGGTGACACTGGAGTGCTAAGTGGACATGTTCTTCGGAGGCATGCGATATACACTACAGGTCTCTTTTCAAATGGTGGGCAAAAAGCAAGCCCTTTTTCTATCTGATGGTGCTAAAATTCACTCAAACACCAGAGCAAGCTGGAGAGGGGATGAAGGTGGCTATACTTGAAAAGAAGCCCTGGCCAAAAAAGGTTCCAAGGAAGACACTCCTACAATCAAGTCAATATTTCTGACCATCCAGTAAAATAAGGGTGCAAGCATATGAGAAGATATATGGAGCATATGAGGAAGTGCATTCCTCCAGGGGGTTCATTGAGAACCCCCTTTTATACTCAAGTAGTATTCTGGGGATGTTCTAATGTATCGAGAAGCCAGTAGAAAATAATTAGGCTTTGGCCTTTATCATGACTTTTGGAAAGCCCCTAGCTTGAGCCGAAGCCCCAATCACCGATGAATAAGCTGGGATACAAAAAAATGGATCCAAAGAAAGGCCCATTTGGCCTTTCTTTTTTGCTGATCTTCACCGACCAATCACTGCCATCAGCCACTCTCCATTACCTACCACCATTGCCAGTGGCAACCTTGTTGGATGATCTGCTCCAACCTTCCTTTCTCATTTTCAAGAAGAATGATGTGACCTCCTTTCCCTATTTTTCTAAGAAAGAATAAGAAGAAATCAAAAGAAAATCAAAAGAAAAAAAGAAAAAGAAGAAAAGAAGACTAGCTCTCTTCCTCTCTCTTGTGTGTTTTCTCTTTCTCTCTCTAACTAATCCATGGATCTCAATAGAGGGCCCCATACTCCCCTACTATGATCCAAGAAGATTTTTTTATAAAATAGATCTAGAATTACTTTGATATCTATGCAGTATATCAGATCCTTTGTTTCTATGTCTTTTCAATGTTTTCCATCAGCTAGTCATTGTCACCAACTATCCATAATCGCCGACCCCTAGCTTGGTCCTCTGGCATGATTCATGCTAGACCTGATCTAGGTTTCTTCCTTTAAAAAAGATAAGAGGACTCTCTCTTTCTCTTTATCTTATTTTCTCTATCCTCTTTCACTTTGTCTCTCTAAAAAGATCTATGAATTCTAGTATTGACTATCCACGATCATCGACCTCCAACCAGGCCCTCTGGCATAATTCGTGCCAATCCCGATCTAGATTTCTTTCTTTGAAAGAGATAAGGACTCTCTCTTCCTCTCTATCTTATTTTCTCTCTCCTCACTCACTTTCTCTCTCTAAAATGATCTATGAATCCTAGTTCAAGTCCCGTCTTTCTTTCTCATGGACCCATATTAACCCTCAGGTAGGAGGCCTTGAACTACTCTAGTGCATGGTCAGTCAATTAGATTGATCACTCGATTTACAGTCTTCATTTCTTATAATTGAATTTATTGAATAAGAAGTAATTATATTTTTAATATATTAAACAAGATTAGTTGATTCTCCTAACAAAGTTTGAGGATCTAAATGGATAAGGTAAGTAACTGTTACACTTCTTATTTAGTTAAATTATCATATTTGAATACATAAGATCTATTATTAATTAAATCATATTTTTTTAAAAAATCAAGATCAATATATATATTATGAAGATCGTGCTTTCTTATGAAAAAAATAATTTCATGAATGTTTTAATGAAAATGGCATGTTTATGAATTATGAATTTGATTATATTATTTAGGTATTTCCCACCTATTTATATATATGTTTTAAGAAAAAGTATAAAAGTTTTAAAGGCTCTCAAATAGCTATGAACAAATATCTGTAATTGAGAAGATTGACATCTAGAGCAGCATCCATAAAAAACTTGGCCCCACCAATAAATATAAAATTAATATACAAAATAATAATTTTGTCGATTAAGAAACATTGCCCTGTTAGGGGTACAAAATGACCATAACACTAATATTTGTGAGCATTATTTCAAAATATGATAAATATATATAACAAAAAAGACTATGAATTTTATTACAATCATGCTTACGAAATATTCATGAATTATACATACATACTATCTTTATAACTAATTTTATTATACTATGCTGCCAAATGCTATACTTTGTAATATTAGTTAATTTCATAGTAATACATTATTCATAAAAAGATTTATGCTTGATCCGATAATTTACTTACTAAGTTGGTATATCTCATACCCCTTTTTCTTATTTTTTTAGAAAAAGGATCACTAGAGTTTAAGAATAGTTTGATCTTTGGAGATCATGTTAATAAGATGATTTTGTAGCAAAACTTAATTCTCTATAAATTTATAATTGGTGACTTTCTAAACTTTAAGGTTATCATATTTTATTTTAAATTTAGTCAATCTGAACCAATATTATTTAATTATTTAATGGTGATACTTGGCTCTTTTATTTTTATTTAAAATTATAAATAATTGGCTTTGTATTATTATGAGCCGTACTCCGGGTACTATGGCCATATTATCTTGGATTTGGGGCATGACAGAAATTGAGGTGTAAAACATAAAGGATGTGTTGGCGTAGAGTCCATGTTCTGACCGGACGGAGCTACTGGATCGCAGGCCCGCTCCCTGGTTCACCTGCAAAATAAATTCCTGGTCGAAGTTGCTCTGGCGGGGGACACTCCGATGCCTAAGTCAAAGGCGAGCTCCAGCCACAGAATGGAAAAAATTCTGAGGAGAATAGATGGAGAAGGAAAGACTCCAAAATTTTCAGGAGTATCTTGTACCTTACCTCAAGCGTCCCCTCTTATCGGTATTTATAATAAATTGTCTGGCCTGCAATTCTGCCCTCCCTCTTGCGGTTACGATGGGGGAGTTAATGCATTCCCCTTAATTCGCAATCATGGACGGTTACTAGGCGGTTTCGATCAGACCGGAGGTGTTGCCGTCGGAGTTACATGCCATGATCGTGTTATGGAGGTAGTCGATGATGATCGTTACTTGTTATGTTCGTGGAGACCTGAGACAGGTCGGGGACCCGTCTTTGAGCTTCCCTCTTAAGAAAATGTCTGTAGTCGAATTGGAGGAACATCTTCATCTTCGGACTCTTTCGAGACAGATCGGAGACTATGCTCCGATGTGGGCCGAAGACTCATCGTTTGTCGTAGGCCAAAGACTGCATCTTCGTCGTAGGTCGAAGACTGCATCTTCAGTGCAGGCCGAAAGCTGTGTCTTATGTCTTCAACTTCGACCGGCCCATCAGTCGTTTGGTTTACTCCAGTCGCTGCAGTTCGGGAGAAATGTCCTTGGCTGGTTGAATCGGTAGCCGGTTTGTCATTAAGCTGACATATCCCAATAGTTGCCCCCCTACTCTCAATTTTCGAAGTGGTGATTTGCCTCGAAGAGTGAGAGTATCACTAGTTTATCATTTTCGCCTAGGTAATGGCATGGCAGATGATTACGAAATCCCTGATTTGACCATCTGTCACAACTGCCTGCTGATTCGAGAACCAGGTGCCGGACAGTTGTCATCTCCTGATTGGGGTGTGAAAAAGGAGCAAGCAGATTAGGGATTGTTTCCCCTCTTTCCATCATGCAACGGTTCAGCCGATCTTCTGGTTGGGATTAGAGCGGCGGTTGTGGCCTCTTCCCATCCTTGGGATTGGAAGTGCATTCCACCTTAGCCATTGATTTGTGCGGACTATGACCTCCGGTCCGTCTTGCGTCAAATCAATTTAGGGCTGCTTTGGGATTGCACATCTAAGCCATTCCTATGCATCCTTGTCATGATTAAGGTAGGCTACTCAGGCCCGCCCCGGTGCGTTCTTCGGATTTTCCATAGGGTAGGTTATAGAAACCATCCCTATGCCTTTTTTGATGTAAGGTAAGCTGATTAGGCCTGCCCTGGCATATTTTTGAATTTACCATAGGGTAGGTTACAAAAATCATCCCTGTGCCTTCAATCATTTTGGCAGCCTGATTGGGCCATCCGTTGCACTCATCGGGCATACCGATAAGGTGAGTGGATCAGACTTTCCGTCAAGGATTCAGGTCCCGGCGGGACACCCACAGGACACCGGGATGGGATACCATCCCATGTGTCAGGACAGGACATCCCGTCAACATCCCAGTATCCCAATCGGGACACCATGGGACATCCCTTATCCCGAGTGTTGAGACGGGGCGGGAAGCCGACGCATCCCGTTCCAAGAAAAAACTGAGACAGCCCTGTCCCATGGGATTTAAAACCTTGCTTGCCGTTAGCCTTCTTTACCATTACCATATTGGCCAACCACTCAGGGTAATGGGCTTCTCGGATGAATCGTGCTTTGAGGAGCTTGCTTACTTCCTCATCTATTACCTTCTGCCTTTCGGGGGCAAAGCTTCTCTTCTTCTGCCGGGTCGGCTTATATTCAGGAGAAACTTCCAGCCGATGAGTGATCACTTCGATTGAAATTCCTGGCATGTCCAAAGCTAACCAGGCAAAAACATCAGCATTATTTTTGAGAAAATAGATCAACTCCATTATGGTTTTCTCATCAAGCATACTTCCAATTTGCACAACCCTAGTGGGGTCCTCTTCAATCAATGGTATTGAAATGTTTCTCTCCATGGGTTCCCCCGAATCTGCAGTCGGATCTCTCGGATCTAACTGATCCCAAGTCATAGAATCATTGGAGTTCTTGTCCTGAATCATTAAGCATTATCGCGCCGCTCTCTGGTCTCCCTTGGCTTCTCCGACACCATTCCTAGTGGGAAAATGCACCAGGAGGTAGTAAGTCGACACTATGGCTCGAGATTTGTTCAGGACGGGCCATCCCAAAATAATATTGTAGGCTGAAGGGGTTCGGACCACCGTGAAATTGATCGGCAGTGTCTTCTATCGAGGCTCGGTACCGAGGGTCACAGGTAGTACTATTTCTCCCTCGGCATCGACCTGGTTGCCTCCGAAGCCAGTAAGCGGTATAGGAGATCTTCGTAGTTTGTTTCTAGGAAAACACATCCGAGAGAATGCATTGTAGATCAAGATATCTGTTGAACTTCCATTATCAACCAAGATTCGTCTTACATCATAATTGGCCACAACGGCTGAAATTACAATAGGATCGTCGTGTGGGAGCCAAACTCCCACGAGATTGTCATCGGAGAAGAGGATGGCATTGTTGTCCTTGAGCCGCTTCAGGGCATCGTCTTCGTCTCTTCTCCAGTTAGTAGGTCGATGTATCATCCCCACGCCTCCATTGGTGGGCCTTAAATTCGGCAGTTCAGCCTCTTCAGGAGTCGGTTGGGGAACTATAGCTTCTGACCGAGGTCCTTAGTGTCCGACATATCGCCCCAAGTATCCCTTCTTGATAAGATCTTCTATAGTATCTCTCAACTAGATGCATTTTTCAGTATTATGGCCGTGGTCCCGGTGGAATCGACAGTATTTGTTCCAGTTTCTTGCAAAAGAGTGCCTTCAAGGGACATGGCCATTGGAGATAGCTTTCTTTCTCTATCTCAAAGAGGATCTTCTCTCGAGGGAGGTTGAGGGGAGTGTAGGAGTCAAGTCTCCCGCCCGATGTTCTGGGCCTGGGACTCCGTCGTCGGTCAGTGTATCTGTTGTTGTTGTTTTTGTTGGAAGCAGGGGGGCCTTGTCCCCTGTTGCTTTTCTTCTGTGAAGGGGGCTTCCCTTCGGTCAGTCGTCGATTTGCCGCTTGCTCTTCGGCATCGGCATATTTCTGAGCTCTTAACATAAGCTCAGCGTAGCTTTTGGAAAACTTTTTGTTCAAGGAAAAGATGAGCCTGGATGTATGAAGCCCCTTCTTGAGTGCAGACATGGCTTCGTGCTCGTTGAGATCGGGGATCTCAAGCGTAGCTGCATTGAATCTGGAGATGTAATCTTGTAGACTTTCTCCTTCGTTCTGGTGAAGGAGGAATAGCGTATACGTATTTCAGGAGATCTTGTGGTAGGTCCTAAAATGCATGACAAACAATTTCTAACTCGGAGAAGGAATCGATGGTACCTGGGCGTATGCTCGAGTACCACATTCAAACAGCTTTCTTCAAGGTGGCTGTGGCCGGGAACACGAGATAGTACATCGCGTCCGAGGCTCCCTGGATCATCATATGGGCCTTGAAATTGCCCAAATGGTCAAAGGGATCGGAGGTGTCGTCATAGGGCTCCATTTGGAGAACCCTGAAGTGCCGAGGAACAACTTCGACCAAGATGCGATCGGTGTAAGGGGGTGTAGATTACACACGACTAGATCGTTGTGATCCCTTTGCTCCTAGATTCTCACCATTTTTGATTCGATGGCTTTGAACTACCCATCATAATCAGGGAGGACTTGCTTTGGTACTTTCTCTACGGGAGTAGAGCTTTCAGAAGAGGGAGAGTGAGTTTGCCTAAGCCTTTTTTTTCTTTGTAGGGAATCAGTGGGACTAGGCATTCTTGAACTACGGCCTTCAGGAGAAGGCCTAGGATGGAGGGAGAGATGTATGGATCCTTCTCAAGGGGCTCTCTTCTTTCGGAATCGAGAGCTATGTCTGGAGGTGGCCGGCATATGCCCCACCTGGAAAGCTCCGTCCTGAAAGTCCTGAACTATGGCCGTGAGGTTATTGACTTAGTTCAGGAGAGTTTCGAACTGTTGCTGTTCACAACAATTGTGGGAGGTGGAATGTCATTCTCCACTGGAGGCCTACCCTCTTGAGAAGGAGCACGATTTCAACTCGTCAAGACAATCTAAGTCTTTCCTCTTGCCATCGTGAACTTCTTACTCTTCCCCTTTTCTGAAGGGAGCTTAACAAAGGATTTTCAAATGGGCTTCCCCTACCTGGCATGCCAATCTGTTGGCATAGAGTCCCTGTTCCGACCGGGCGGAGCTACTGGATCATAGGCCCGCTCCCTGGTTCACCTGCAAAACAAATTCCTGGCCATAGTTGCTCCGGCGGGGGACACTCCGATGCCTAAGTCAGAGGCAGGCTCCAGCCACAGAATGGAGAAGATTCTGAGGATGATAAATGGAAAAGGAAAGACTCCAGAATTTTCAAGAGTATCTTGTGCCTTACCTCGAGCGTCTCATCTTACCAATATTTATAATAAATTGTTCGGCCTGCGATTCCACCCTCCCTCTTGTAGTTATGATGGGGGAGTTAGTTCCTTCCCCTTAATTCGTAATTGTGGACGATTACTAGGCGGTTTCGACCAGACCGGAGGCGTTGCTGCCGGAGTTACGTGTCATGATCGTGTTATGGAAGTAGTCGATGATGACCGTTACTTGTCATGTTCGTGGAGACCTGAGACAGGTCGGGGACCTGTCTTCGGGCTTCCCTTTTAGGAAAATGTCTGTAGTCGATTGGAGGAACGTCTTCATCTTCGGAATCTTTCGAGATAGATTGGAGACTATACTCCGACATGGGCAGAAGACTCATCATTCGTCGTAGGCCGAAAACTGCGTCTTCGTCGTAGGCCGAAGACTGCGTCTTCAATGCAGGCCGAAAGATATCTTATGTCTTCAGCTTCGACCAGCCCGTCAGCCGTTTAATTTCCTCCGGTCGCTGTGGTTCGGAAGAAATGTCCTTGGCTAGTTGAACCGCTAGCCGGTTTGTCATTAAGCTGACATATCCCAACATGATGAATTTGGTTCATAACCAAACTTGGAATTGGAATCCAATAGGAATTGAATAATACGAGGGAGTAGGGATTGGGGCTTTCCACTCTTAAAATCAGGAGAAGAATGGGACTCCCCCAACCAAAACGATTGATATGGAAGTTACTCATTCTCATTCCCTTTCTAGAGTCAGAACTAAATATGCCCAAATGAGTTCAAGACCATTCCTCTATCCAATGGCCGCTTCCCATTTTGATTTGGTTTAGCTAAGGATGGGTATTGGCCACAATCACAGCTCCTGCGCGATCGTTGGTCGGTTGCTTGCCCTTATAGAACGTTGGCATCCAAACTTTCGTTCGGGGGTAGATTCAGTTAGCCACGCTTTTGTCCAGTTGTGTCTTCCTGACTTCAACAGTAGGATCAAAACATGGTGCTCAGGATTGCCACAGCTGCACGAACTCCATTATTTATCAGTTATTTGGTAGAAGAGGTCATCCGGGGAGGCCTAGGATCTGTCTAAACTATTGAGGCCTAGGTGAAAAAGTCGTGGCAATGATTCCAATATAAAAACCTTTCCATGCTCTATATTTCTTATGCAGTAGAACTGGTCACCTGGAGGAACGTCGATGATCTCATTTCATGGGAGAAGAAGCTGAACTAATTCATCATGAAAAGAAGAGACTATATGGTCCATATGATCGCCTGGACCAATTTCATCATCAAGCGATCCGAGTCGTGGCTCGAGGGATAATGAAATGGCAAACAGCTTCAGGAAAGGGAAGTTTTAAGAGGGGATGGTTTGCTTGCCAACGTCGGCGCTGAAGAGGGCATGGGATGCAGGGGGCCTCGCTTATGTGCTCTTAATATGGACAATTCTCATTTGGTAATGGATACCAATCCTCTTGAAGGATGCCCTGAATCAGATCTTGCACAATGACCCCAGGTTCCCGGAGAGTACTACATTTGACAACCTCATTTTCTCGTATGTACTTCATCACATAAATTCCTAGTGGAAATATCCGCAACGTCATTTTCGCTCATAAAGTACTTTACTACTGATTAGGTAGGATTCCTCGTTATCATATAAAAAAGCCCATTATCCGGTTACAAAATCTTTTCATCGTTATTCGGCCACTTAAAAGTTAAAGTAAAGATCCGAATAATCTACTTCTACTGAGATTCGGCTAACCTATTTCTGTTGAAAACCCGACGGATGCTCTTCTTTAGAGATCCGATCGATCCACTAATATAAAGGTCCGAACGGTTCACTTCTGCTGAGGTCCGGCCGACCCGCTCTTGCTAAAGGCCCGAAAGACGCACTCCATCGGAGGACCGACCGACCCTTCCCAATAGAGGTCCGACCAACCCACTCTAAGGATGGTTCGGTGATTCCAAAAGCCTTTTTCAGCTGGTATCAGAATTCTGTTACAACATAATCCTGACACATCAGCACTACTACTCCACTACTCCCACGATATTGTCCTATCTTGGTGCCACGTGGCGACTCTCCAGATTCTTCTTGAAGCAGATCGGTCTTTCCTGGTCTCATCCCTAACGGATTTTGGCATTGTTCCGTGCCTATATAAGATAAACCGGAAGACACCGGACGATAAGCACAGACTGTCTTCCTGCTCCATACGCTATCTTCATTCGATTCTTTCATTATGTTGCCTTCAAACTCCCGCTAACTTAGGGATCGGAGTGTCCCCATCGAAACACCACCAGTCCTTGAAAATTTTATTACAGAAATCAAAAGAAGAGCGTTCCAATATAACCATCCATGATCCGAAAGAAGTTGTAGCAACAAGTAGGATTCCTCGTTACCATATAAAAAAACCGGTTACCCAGTTACAAAATCTTTTCATCTTTATTCGGCCACTTAAAAGCTGAAGGAGAGGTAAAAGCTGAAGGAGAGGCCATGGGGAATGACCTTTTCCTGTACAGTCAGTCCACGTAAAAGATAATCACAGGCAAGCGGGTCGTTGGTCGCCGGTCTCATCACAGGCAAGAGAATCCTGTAGTGTGAATTACGGTCTTTCTCATACAATGTCGTAAATGAACATCGAGTCTTTTACCGATTGGATGATCATGACAAAATGGAAGACCTTAACTGCCCATGATTCGGTTCTCCCCTTCAAAGCGTTCCATCCGACATGCCTCTTTTATCCTTCCCCATTCCTTTAGGATGCTACTTCCGGGAGGGTGGTGGGTGCAGGTATACAAGAATAAAACATCGATTCCGCCCATCCAATCAATGCCGTTCACCAGACGGTCGACCGGCGCTCCCATTTATGCTTTTTATTAAAAAACGTTTCCCCATCTACTCAAGTAGCGAGATCAGTGGAGATACCAAGGATGGAGGGAATGTTAATTTCCATCCCCTCCCAAGGGCATTACTGATGGAAAATACCCGCATTCACTGTTTATTTTTTTTTATTATTATTATTATTTAAAAAAAAAGATATGAAGAGATTTTATCCCGTTGTAGCATCTCATTCCGATCCCCAACCTGCTAAACCTTTTATTCGATACAAACCACAATTTTTCCGCGTACCTTTGCCATTTTTCGAGAATAATCCGAATCGATAAGTACGTCAGCTTAATCCCTCTATGACGTCAAAGTTTCAACCGGTCCATCCCCGAAAATTTCAAAATTTTAATCAAGTCATTCACGAAATCATTTCTCGAAACCGCAAGAAAGAAGCCAAATCTTAACCAACCGCACTATCCTGCAGAGATCACGCATTCACTGTTTGACAAACACTAGCTACATGTACTTCAATTTTCTACGGACAACCAGCATGGAACCGGATAATGGGACAGCCCAACCTGACACTTAGGACAGTGCCCATCCTGGTGCCCCATAGAACATCCCACCAGAACTTCAAATTGAGTCCATGAGATAACCTCCTGTCTTCCCTTATCTAGCCATGTAACCATACAACGAAAATCTCACGGACAACAATAAATCACTCCAGTACACAATAAAAGAAAAGTTTACATGAAACATGCCAAGCTCACTTCTAATTGGCCTTAATGTTAACTTAAACATAAAATTTCTGTAGCCACATCACAAAATCCTCGTATTTACTCCAGCCATGGGGCAAGGCGGCTTTCAATAGTTAAGGCTTTTGGTAACAGTACTCGGTCCAAATTCTCCAAGACATAATCAACCTTACATACATTCTTGACCAACAGCAAGACCTTTGCATGAAAAATAGCCATGATACAACTACTCTATCAGGTGGTCTGCTGCATGCTAGTTGGTGAAGCCAAACCTAGTTTCGCTTTCTTGGCAGAAGAAATGATGTTCAGCAAGCCAACAGCAAAACACACCTCCGAAAGCTGCATCGTTAGTAGTTTTAACATAAGAGCTGATACATCAGACTCCACAGAAGAAGATATGCATGGGTATTCTGCTTATTGACGAACACCTTGCGACTCATGTTCCACTTCCTCTGCATCCTCAAATCGTTGATCATTGATTTGGAGCTGCAATGAAGTTAATGTGTAACAAATTAGCTGCACTTGAAATTAGTAAAGCACCTGTTGCATCTATAAGAGGCAATGTTCAATTCTAAGACAATCTTTGTAATGCCAGAAACAAGCCTCTCCGAAATTAACCCAGTTGACATGATTAAAATCCTAATTGCTAACTTAAAATCTTAGGCTTGGAGGACTTCCTGTGTTACGCACCATACAGTAGGCAACAAGTGCACTCAACACTCAGAAAAGGTAAACAAAATGAGGAAAAAAATTACTAATTTAAACAGAAGCAAGCCATATGTTGTGTCCAAAAAAATTTCATAACCGGCATCATAATGATGCAAATCATTGCGAAGACGGACAATACTCACCAATTAGGAATGGAGAAGCAAGGAGACAGAATTTGCACATGAATTACCAATGGTCACCAAAACTACAAAGAGGTTCACTTAACTCCCAAGCAGACATTTGAGATTTCACAATTACAAAATGGAGATAAGCTCACTGAACCGATACAGGAACCCGTATATACCATACCGCACCATACCGGTATATGTACCAGTCTTGGTGAAATTAAGAAAAAACTACCTCCCCTCTTTCAAGCAAAAATTGCTGAACCGGACCCGAACCGAGCCTGAACCAAAGTAAACTGGACCGTACCATACCGAACCGACCCGTACCGGTCCGATTTAGGTCATTTTTGATAGTCCGGATCCCGAACCTTTATCTAGGACTAAACCTTACCGTTTCTTGATCAATACGGTACGGTACGGTACACCCCGAATTGTCGGGTTCGAGATGGTTCCGAAAACCTTGAAGAGAAGTCATCAATTAAATCATTTTAGATTAGATGCTTCATATAGAATTGGCAATGACACATCCTTCCAAGTCCTATCTGATGACATCAACCAAATCACCTCATAACTTGGTACACAGTTATCATATTTAAGAAAATTTTCTATCATATTTCAGGAATCTCGTAAAAAAAATACGTATATATTGATAAACAAGAGAGCTCAACTTAATCAACTAAAGTCAATATAGTCAAAGTCCCTGCTACAGGCTACTCAATGTTTGTTATGGATGCCATTTGGTCTCACCATATGGTTCAGATATTTAAAATATAATCAGATGCCCTTGTTCTATATCTAGTACCTAATAACAATTGTTATGACATAATCAATATTCAACATCATAAGTCTATCAGCCCTTCTGAAACACCCATCAAATCCGACCATTAACTTAAACCTTCTTTGTCTGCAGGCCATGTATGTGCCTCAAGAATGCTACATGAGCTCACATATACGGCGCTATAATATCAAGGTTCCATTTGGCATGGTTGTTCGAGGCCCAAAAAGCACTTATTGGAGGGCCAAAAGTTTTTTGGGATGATTTTGAGATGTTTGGTAAAAGTTTTGAAATAGCTTTCGAGGTCTCCCAAAAGCTCAAAAAGATCTACTAAGAAAAAGCTCCAACTTGAAGCTTTTGGACAAAAGCACTACTTGAAATGCACCAAAAAGCTATTTGTTGAGACATGGTTGTAGGTTTGAACAATGATTTTTTAAAAAACAATTTAAAATACTTTTTTTACTATAATTATTTAAGCGGGTGTCCTTTTATTGCAATAATCATGCAATTGAATCTCAACTCCATGATGATGAGGATCCACTCCCTTTTGATTGTTTAGAGATTGAAGAACCGCAAGGAGTAAAAAATAAAGTCAAATATGAAACAACCATAAGATGGATGTTTTGTGTGATCATATTGCAACTCTTCATATGAGATGTTGAATTGTTTTAATTTAGGATATTGTGCTTGTAACATGGATATTGAGAACTATCGATGAATACATATATTGTTCCCATGGTGGTGGATATATGAACAATTTTTAGCATTTTGTATTTGGATAAACAAAGTCAAACATTTTAATTGCTATTAGAATCAAAAACCACCCTGTTTGCTATTATAATATTCTTTGTAACTTGATAATCATCCAATTAAATAATAATAATATTGGTTATATTGTTAAGATTAAAAATATAAAAATTTTAAAATAACAATACCTTACATTAACACCTTTTGATAGCATAATATAATATAATATTATTATATTATATTATATTATATTATAATAATGTTATATTATCATTATTAGTCTATAATATATCACGAAAATAATATAATAAAATTACAAAAATATTATTTATCATATTCACAATATCAAAAAAAATAATTTTAGATTAAGTATATTTTATAATAATAGTTTTTGATTATACAAATATTTAGATAATTAAAAGCACCATGTAATATCCTTTATTGTCATTTCCTAATATTAAGACTGCTTTCTCAATTTGGTCACAAAACAGACATTGAAGTTCTGCAGCACTTCAAAAATATAAATACCAGACAGCAAAAATATTTTTTTATTAAAAGTTCTACCAGTGAAAGCTCTACTACTCAGCTCTACCAAAAAAAGCTCTACTACCTACAGCAATGTTAAACAAGCTATTGCATGAAAAAACAACATTAATTTCTATGGAATGCATCTATACCTGAATGTTCAGATTTAAAACATTAAAAAACTCATGAAATAGACCTCATTTGGGCAGTCCGTGTTCATCTTTGTGGCAGAAAATGAAATAAATGCAATAATTCAGGTGGTCTAGAACCTGCTTGTGTTGTATTTCAGGGACTCTTTTGCATGACCATGCTTATCAAATCCGGGCAAGATGTGGACAGAAAAACAAATTCCACCATGTGTCCCCTTGGAAAAACACATTCCATATTTCATGAAAAGTAGAAATCCATGAAGGTGAGTTTTGAGACTTCCCATGAAATGGGAAGTGATGCCCATTTTTCTTTCCAAAAATATCCTTCTATATAATCCACGTCTTAAATTCTGCAAAATATCAATAGATGATTAAGATGAAATATTGAACAGTGATATTATCCTAATATTTATATTAATATAATATAATATTTATATTAATATAATATAATATTTATAATATACTAACATTATTTTAATATTTATACTAATATAATATTTTTATTAATATTAATATAGTATTTATATATATTACATATATTAGTATTATATTAATATAATAAATTATTATGGATTGATACTATATTATAATATATTTATATTATATTCATATTCATGTAAATATAATATTATTATTTATATAAAGGTTGGGCAGAAAAGGTATGATCATATATCTATTAAGAGTACAATAGGTATTTTATACAACCTTTTCAGAAGAGTGGATGCTAAACCAAATATAAACTATTCCACAATAAGCTACTTTTCCATGATCAACCAAACATACCAAAATCCTATTCCTAGGAAGTAACATCCTGAAAAATTGTTTCTGAGAAAGAAAAGTTCATGCAAATAAATCAAGTCCATAAAGACCAGGGAAGATCACCCTTAGCTCTTTTCGAGGAAACGAAGAAAGTCATGCCCAAGAAAAAATGCTAGTAGAGGACTGAGCATCTAGACCTATCTATAGCTATAATATGGCAGTGGAGCAAGACAGGAGCTCCATTTATATCCCCCAGAGGAGAGGTGGTAGTGCTCCACCGATTAGAAAGAAAATGAAAAGAACCTGTCTATAGAAACCAAGGTTGGTCATACCAGTTCGTACAGCCTTGTACCAGATGTACTATGCCATACTAGTAACAAATCTAAACTTGGTACGGAGAGTATTAAAGTCTCGGTATGCCAAACCGAATCTCATGCTGAGCATACCAACACTATATTAGCATGGTATTGGCACAAGTTCTAATACTGAGATTGCAAGCACCGCTATATACAAAGATCAGCTATGTTTAATTATGACCAATAAGTTGAGCCTTAGTCTCAAAAATAATTTAAAAGAGTTCTCTCAATAAGGCCATAACTCATAATAAATCTCATCCGCAAATTAAGTTAATGCAGTCCCCAAATAAGGGCAACCAAGCATCAAACCCAAAGCCAACAAATAAACAAAGCACCATGCTCCACCCATCACAGAACAAGGGTATTAACAACAGTGAGCATATAATAAAAATTAATTGCTTCATGTATGCCATTACTACTTTTAGAACCTCCTAAATCACGACCAAAATTTCAAAATTGAGCAACTCGCACTAATATGTCATTATCATCGAATCAGGTGAATTTGCAAAATAAAATCAATTTTGAAAAAGATGAAACTATAAGAACTAATCTATCAGACCATAGTCTCCAACAACCTCCCACTTGGCCTATAGATTAACTATTGTCTTTACAAAACTCACTTTATTTTAAATCAATTTTGCAAGAATAGATAAGGTCCCTTTGTTTTGTGCAAATTCATGTATTCTTTGAACCATGGACTAGAAAACATTTCTTCAAAAAAGTACCCATATAAATCCAATTGTTTAAGACACATGCTTTTGACATGCTAACCACCCCATGTCAATGTACAGTTATAATCAAAATCAAGGAAATACAAAGATAAAAAATGGCATAACAATATGTGCTCGGATAGGAAGAAAATTTCAATAAATATAGTAGTGAGAGATCCTGGTGTCTTTTATGTAAGGTCCTTACACTTCATGTCCAATAAGACAGATCTCTTGGATTTATAAAATTGTGGTTAGGACACACCACATCCTAGTAAAGACACCATTGAAAAGTAAGAGGCATACTGGTGCGGACACTGGCATTCGGAAGAGACTTCAAGCAAACCTAATCAATCCAGACTCCTTGTGGATTATCAGTGAATAAACCATAAATTGCAGCAAATAAGAAGTGAGTCAAGTCAAATTTAATTTCAGCAAATAGGTCTCGTACTTGATTCAAGTTGAGCTCAATTTAAAGTAGTCAAGTGGGTTCAAAGTAGTCAAGATCAAAAGCCATTGGATGAAAGCATGGAAGTATCAAGATTGGAGCCAACCACCCCAACCTCCTTCAACCACTTCAACTTCCACAAGTTAGAATGCTACCTTAACTTCCTCAACCGCCATGCCAAATTGGAATGCCACCTCACCCTCCACCAATGGATGCCACGTCATCAAGGCCACATCACCTCCATCTTGGCGCCTACTTGTCATACTTAGTTGCAACCAACAAACTACTTAATTACAACCAACTACCTACTTTGTTATAACAAATTATCTACTTAGTTACTTTGTTACAACAAACTTAGTTACTTTGTTACAATAAAAATTAGTTACATCAACCTTATCTCGTTGTAAACCAAATTCTAAGGGACCTGAAAGGCCTATAAATACCCCCTAATCCCTCTTGTATGATGATATAATATGAATGAATGAAAGGTTGTGTTCTTCTTCCCTTTGCCGTGTGCATTGCCACTCCGTGAGGGAGAGGGTGGAGGCCTAAGCTTCTTCTTGTTTCCTTTCTTCCTTTGCCATGAGCATTGCCACTCCATGAGGGAAAGGGTGTGAGGTCCAAACCACTTCATCAAGCTCCTTCCATAGCCGTATGAAGTGCCATTCTGTGAGGGAGAGGGTGTGAGATCCAAACCAAGTCTTCCAAGCTCCAAGAGTTTTTCTACAATCCTTTCTCTTCCCTTTCTTCCTTCAATTTCTTTCTTCTCCTTACCTCCACGCCCCTAATGATCTCATTTGCAGGATCTCTCGGGTGCTACGATCCTTAGAAGAAGTCTTCTTTGCATTCGGAACCTTCTGAAGAAAAGCCGGAACATCCGCCGAAAAATAGCTCCTTTTTCCAGGTGCCAATCCCGAGAGCTGTGTGATCCAATCTATTAAGAAGAAGACAATCATTGCCTGGTATGCAAACCCATTCCTTCTCATAAGTTCTGATTTGTTGAAGAAAGACCATGTTCTAATCAGTGGTTTCTCAACCCTAGGATCCTGTTTCCTTTATTACTTAGTTGAATCCTGATCTGCGGGTAGTTACTTTAATCTTCGCATAATCATCCTTTGTTTACTCTTTCTCTTTTCGGGAAGCAAAGCCTTATAAAATCTGAAATCATTGCTCCCTAAATCTGAAGTTGCCTTTTGTTAATCTCTTGCATGATAATATACCGTCTCAGTTTGGTATCAGAGGTTAGGACATGTTCATGCATAGTTCTCAAAAAATATCTATATGTTAAAATTTCTGCATAGTAGTGCTAAATCCAGAAATTATTTTTCACAAAAATCTTTATATTGTCATTTATCTTTGCATCCATCAATCATATAATTAATCCTCATTAAATCTGTAATTTTCTTCTAAAACAACCACCCTCATCTTGATCCCAAGCCTAATTAAAATTGAGTAGAAACCTAAAGCAGCTAAGAACACCAACAGGTCAAGTTCAAAGTATTGCGATGAAACTAATGCACTAAATCCTTCAGTTATTTCTTGAAATTGGTGTCTAGGCAAGAGATCCAACGGCAAATGCCTTAAACGGACTTGTGGTTCTTTAATTAGGTTTCTATGAGAGCAGGGGGAGCCTTCCACAACGCTACCTCTTACCTGGCCAGTAAAAAGGATAATTGTTGAGTTGATTGTAAGCTGAGTTGATTCATTCTACTTGAGCTTCTAGGTCTAGAAAATCCTAGAACAAATTTGTGCTGCATGACCACCAGGTCAGGAGCCCATTACCATCAACCCAAACCCAATCGGTTTAGCCATGAAACTTAATCTTAGGAAAAAGTATCTCCCCATATCCTATCACCAGAGACTTTTAGATCAATGACATGCTGAGTCAGGGAAACAAGACTGTATCTGAATACATAGCCAAATTTGATAAATATGTCATGAGGTGTAGCATAGATGAGTCTGAAGTTGTGATCCTATCTAGATTTAGGGCTGGACTACATGAGAACATTCAGAGAGAATTGTTTCTAAGAGAAGTCCATGATCTTGAACAGGCTTATCAGATAGCTAAAGACTACGAGAGATTCCAAAGGGGACCCATAATCCGTCGACATGAACTGACTAGGAATAGTACCCCTAATCAAAAACTAGGGTGTAGTCAAGTACACCTAGGCCGACCTAACCCTAGCACCACCCGTAAGGAAGATAAAGGTAACTCACCTGAAGTTCAAAGGAATCCTAATCCTAATACTCCTTGTTTTAGATGTCATAAATTGGGATATTATGCTAGCCAATGCCCAACCCGATCCCTACACAGAAAAACTAGAGGAAGAAGATCCTGAACCCACTAATGAGTATGAAGAGGAAGTGTATGAAGCTGGAGTACACTTAGTGGATGAATATGAAGGAGATGAGGACGTCATTGAGTCATCTGATTTATTGGGAGTTGTTAGATGTATCTTAACCCAAACCAAAGAACAAGAGGATTGGCATAGAACCAATATCCTACAGACATTTGTGAAGTTACGGAAAAATGTATGTAAGATCATCATAGATAGCGAGAGCTGTGTTAATGCCATCTCAACCAGTGCTATCAAAATCCTAGGTTTATCTACTGTTCCCTATCCCAATTCCTATAAGGTATCCTGGATAGACTCAACTTCCATCCCCATTAAACTTAGATGCTAAGTCATGATCTAACTACAATCCTATCAAGAAAAGGTGTGGTGTGATGTCCTTCCTATGGGAGTTAGCAGTATCATCTTTGGTCGACCTTGGTTATATGACCATGATGCTATCCTGTGGTCGATCCAACTCCTGTTCCTTTAACCACCATGGAAAGAAGTTTGTGATGAATCCAACACCACCTAAGGATAACATTAAAAGGAGATCTAGTAACATGAAAGAGAAGAAACCAGGATTAAATCTGATCAATGCTAAAGAACTAGAGCGTGAGATCACTAAGGGTTCACCAGTTTGGATTTTAACTACTAAGAAAATTTATGATTAAACCTAGAAAAAACACCCTCAAGAAGTAGAGTTTTTGAAAAAGTTCCAAGATGTGTTTCCTGAAGAGCTTCCTGATCAACTACCACCTTTAAGGGATATATAACATGGTATAGATATAATCCCAGGAGCCACTTTACCTAATCTTCCACATTATAGGATGAATCCCATTGAGCACTTGGGATTACAAAAACAGGTTGGCGAACTCCTCAAGAAGGGATTTATTAGAAAAAGTCTAAGTCCATGTGCAATACCTGCCCTTTTAACCCCCAAGAAAGATGGCACTTGGAGGATGTGTTGACAGTCGAGCCATTAACAAAATAACAGTTAAGTATCATTTTTCCATTCCCCGTTTGGATAACATGCTAGATATGATGGCCTGAGCAACTATTTTCTCTAAGATTGACCTTAAAAGTGGCTATCACCAAGTTAGGATCAGACTTGGGAATGAGTGGAATACAGCTTTTAAAATTAAGGATAATCTTTATGAGTAGGTAGTGATGCCTTTTGGTCTTTCGAACGCCCGTTAGCACCTTTATGAGAATCATGACCCGAGTCCTAAGATCATTCTTAGAAAAATTTGTTGTGGTCTATTTCGATGATATCCTTATCTACAGCAAAACTAAAGAAGACCACCTGGACCACCTTCGCCAAGTATGTCAAGCCCTTAGGAAAGAAAGCCTCTATGTCAATTTAAAGAAATGTAAATTCTTGACCCATAGAGTAGTCTTTCTAGGATTTGTAGTGACCCCCAAAAAAAGTATCAGCTGATCCGAAAAAATTAAGTCCATAGTTAAGTGGCCAGTACCTACTAATGTACATAACGTGCGTAGCTTCCATGGCCTTGCTACCTTCTATAAACGATTTATTCGGGGATTTAGCTCTATAATTGCACCCATCACCGATTGCATTAGGCAGGGAACCTTTGAGTGGACTAAAACTGCAGATAAAGCCTTCCTAGATATTAAGGAAAAGATGACCCAAGTACCCATTTTGAGGTTACCCGATTTTTCAAAAGTTTTTAAGGTTGCTTGTGATGCTTCTGGAGTTGGTATAGGAGTCCTAAGTCAAGAAAATCATCCCATAGCCTTCTTTAGTGAAAAATTGAATGAGCCTAAGCTTAGGTACTCAACTTATGATAAGGAATTTTATACGGTAGTTCAAGCCCTAAGATATTAGACACATTAACTACTATCGCAAAAGTTTGTTTTATACTTTGATCATGAGACACTCCGATTCCTTAATTCCTAGAAGAAACTGAACCCTAGGCACAGTAAGTGGGTACAATACATTCAAGCTTACACTTTTGTTTTGAAACACCGTGCAGGTACTGAAAATAAGGTCACTGATGCCCTTAGCTGTCGATTCATGCTCTTGAATTCTATTAGAACTGAAGTCGTAGGATTTGATAAACTGAAAGAGGAATATGAGACCTGTCCTGACTTTAGTGATATCTATCAATCTGTGAATCAAGGACCATCTAGTTCGCATAGTGAGCATACCCTTCAGGATGGCTACCTCTTTAAGAATAACAAGTTGTGTATTCCCAGGACTTCCCTTAGAGAATTTCTAGTTTGAGAAACCCATGCAGGATGTCTAGCTAGTCATTTCGGTAAGAACAAGACCATTATAGCAGTTGAAGACCTGTTCCATTAGCCAAGTCTTAAAAGGAACATCGACCAGATTGTGGCTAGATATCGAACTTGTGCTGTTGCCAAACAACAAAAGCAAAACACTAGCCTTACACCCCGTCAAGGATTCAGGTCCCAGCGAGGCATCCCACGGGACACCGGGATGGGGTATTATCCCATATGTCGGGACAGGACATCCCGCCAGCATCCCAGTGTCCCAATCGGGACACCTTGGACATCCCCTGTCCCAAGTGTCGGGACGGGGCGGGACGCCGGCACGTCCCGTTTCAGGAAAAAACTGGGACAGCCCTGTCCCACGAGATTTAAAACCTTGCACCCCGTTACTTGTGCCCGATTGTCCTTGGCAAGACCTTAGTATGGATTTTATGATAGGATTGCTTAAGACCCAAAGGAGACATTATTCAATCTATGTTGTGGTCGATAGATTTTCCAAGATGGCTCATTTCATACCCTATTCCCAAATCCTTGATGCCTCCAAGGTGGCCAAACTTTTCTTAGATGAAGTGGTTATGTTACGTGGCCTACCAAAAACCATTGTATCTGATAGTGATGTCCGATTCACAAGTTACTTTTGGAAAACCCTCTGGCACATGTTAGGACTAAGCTCAGATTTTCTACCTCCTACCACCCTCAAAACGATGGCAAAACTGAAATAGTGAACCCTTGGAAACTTGTTAAGATGTCTTGTAGGTGAAAACATTAGAAATTGGAACCTTTTATTACCTAGAGCCGAATTCGCCTACAACAGTTCAGTTAATAGGTCCATAGGAAAAAGTCCATTTGAAATTATCTATGGTTATAAGTCTAAGAGATCCATAGACCTAATCCCTTTGCCCATACATTTACGAGTCTCTGAGTCAGCTAAATCATTTACACAGCATATTAGAGATTTGCATAAGGAAATTAGCCATAAGATTAATTTAAGCAATGATACTTATAAAAATATGGCTAATTCCCGAAAAAAAGTTAAAGAATTTGCCGAGGAAGATTATGTGATGATTAGGCTTAGGCCTAAGCCTAAGCGGTTTCCTCCGGGGACCGTGAAAAAGTTACATGCCCGTGGAGCTGGACCCTTCAAAATGATAAAGAAAGTTGGACCTAATGCCTATGTGCATGAGTTACCACCCGAATTTGGCATTAGCTCAACCTTCAATATCTCAGACCTAGTTGAGTGTAGGAAGCCAACAATGATACCTAGTGAGCCTTTTGAGCCTGGCCCTATTCTTGAGAGCGAACCCATACCTGAGTGTCCACCAATAAATCTACCTGGAAAAGGAGAAAGGATTGAGCGTATCCTAGATGACCAAGCTATTACTACCCGGAATAAAGGCTACCAACGTTATTTGGTTCGTTGGCAAGGTCGACCAGAATCTGAGGATTAGTGGATCACTCGAAGGATCTGCAACACCTCGACCCAGACCTATTAGAGCAGTACCAGAGCCGGATTGACACTTGCTTGACAGAGTCGAGTTCTTTCCATCCCGGAAGAATTGGTGCGAACACCGACATTCGAAAAAGACTTCAAGCAAACCTAATCAATCCAGACTCCTTGTGGATTACCAGTGAATAAACCATAAATTGCAGCAGAGAAAAAGTGAGTCAAGTCAAATTTAATTTCAGCAAATAGGTCTTGTACTTGGTTCAAGTTGAGCTCAATTTAAAGTAGTCAAGTGGGTTCAAAGTAGTCAAAATCAAAGATCATTGGATGAAAACATGAAAGCATCAAGATTGGAGCCAACCACCCCAACCTCCTTAAAACACTTCAACTTCCATAAGTTGGAATGCTACCTTAACTTCCTCAACCGCCATGCCAAATTGGAATGCCACCTCACCCTCCACCAAGGGATGCCACCTCACCCTCCACCAATGGACGCCACTTTATCAAGGCCATATCACCTCCATCTTGGCGCCTACTTGTCATACTTAGTTACAACCAACAAACTACTTAGTTACAACCAACTACCTACTTTGTTATAACAAATTACCTACTTAGTTACTTTGTTACAAAAAACTTAGTTACTTTGTTACAACAAAAATTAGTTACATCAGCCTTATCTCCTTGTAAACTGAATTCTAAGGAACTTGTGAGGCCTATAAATATCCCCTAATCCCTCTTGTATGATGATATGATATGAATGAATGAAAGGTTGTGTTCTTCTTCCCTTTGCCTTGTGCATTGCCACTTCGTGAGGGAGGATGTGAGGCCCAAACTTCTTGTTTCTTTTCTTCCTTTGCCATGAGCATTGCCACTCCGTGAGGGAGAGGATGTGAGGCCCAAACCACTTCATCAAGCTCCTTCCATGGCCGTATGAAGTGCCACTCCGTGAGGAAGAGGGTGTGAGATCCAAACCAAGTCTTCCAAGCTCCAAGAGTTTTCCTACAATCCTTTCTCTTCCCTTTTTTCCTTCAATTTCTTTCTTCTCCTTACCTCTACGCCCCTAATGATCTCAATTGCAGGATCCCTCAGGTGCTACAATCCTTAGAAGAAGTCTTCTTTGCATTCGGAACCATCTGAAGAAAAGCCGAAATATCTGCAAGAAAATAGCAAGCGCCAATCCCGAGAGCTGTGTGATCCAATCTATTAAGAAGAAGACAATCATTGCCTAGTATGCAAACCCATCCTTTCTCATAAGTTCCGATTTGTTGAAGAAAGAGCATATTCTAATCAGTGGTTTCTTCTCAACCCTAGGATCATGTTTCCTTTATTACTTAGTTGAATCCTAATATGCGGGTGGTTATTTTAATCTTCGCATAATCATCCTTTGTTTACTCTTTCTCTTTTCGGGAAGCAAAGCCTTATAAAATCTGAAATCATTTCTCCCTAAATCTGAAGTTGCCTTTATGTTAATCTCTTGCGTGATAATATACCGCATCACATATTAGTAACACCCAAAATACCTTTAGCTCAAGCATTTCAAGAAACACTTAAACTGATCACTAAGGTCCTTTTGTAGGTGGTTGTGACCATCCTACCTAGTGATCTGCAACATTTCCAAGGGCTATACAACAAAATAATTACTAACAAAAAATATATATTGACCCATGTCACAATAATAGCATAAGTTATACATGGAAATTTATAAGTATTCAATATATGTGCTAATTTTACAAAAATAAAATAATGAAGGTCTACAATAATACAAATTAGCCAAACCAAAAGCTTCCACTAGTCAAAATAAATCTTCAACAAGTTTTACACCAAATGTGGCACATGCTCCTTAAAGACTTTTATACAAGGCCCTAGGTGAGCAGATTTACAAGATTGTCTTCTAAAGGGATCCAATTTATAGTAACATTTCTTCCTCAACTCTATCACGTATATAATGATATTGGATTTCAATGTGCATTGCTTTAGTATTGAGATTTTGCATCCTTATTATCACATGATATTTTTACTGGCCTATTAACATGATCAACAATTCTAGGGTCCAAGAATAATATTTTAGCCACATTGTTCATCTGCTAGCCTCAGAGCAAGCTACATACTTAGTTTCCATAGTGATAATACCACATAGCTTTGCTTCATATCATGCCAAAAAATAGCCCCACCGGTTATTGAGAAAAATACAGTCAATGTAAGGTTGATTCAATGTGTTCATTACCATCTTTCCAATCTGCATCGCTGTAGCCAAGAACATTTAGACCAAAAGAACCATCAAAATGTAAGTTCATAACTTTTAGTCTTCAAATATCATGTTGGTTTCTTGATAGCTCTCCAATGAGCCATTCCATGATTACTCTGATATTTACCAAGTAATCCCACAGCAAAAGCAATATCAAGATGCCAACAGCAGATGCATAAGGTCTCAGCGCACTTGTTGTGGTTCAAAATTATTCTGTGGACATTGGCCAATATATCATTTATCTCCTTTAACAAATGCAACTCCACCCAAGCAACAATCCTCCATTCAATATCTCTTCAAAATCTTATCAATATATGCTTTCTGAATGGCCAATCAAGCAACGCCTATACGAATGATCATGATACCCATGATATATTAATCGTTGACTAAATATTTCATTTCGAAGACACTAGAAAACATTTTCTAGACTTAGAGAAGAAACATTATTTCCTGCTAATAAAATATCATCCATATAATAGCATCAATATTTGGACTTTGTTCCCACTAACCTTGCGATACACAATTATTAGCCACATCCTCTTGGAAACAAAAATTTGTTATCATCCAACAGAATTTGAAATACCGCTGTCTAGAAGCTTATTTCAATCCATAAACAGATTTCTTTAATTTGCAAATTTATATCCATTTCCCTTAACTATGAAACTTTCTGGAGTCATGTATATCTTCTTGTAAAACTCCATTTAGAAAAGAAAAGTGGGTATGTTGAAACTGTATAACCTCACTGCACTTACCAGAGGTGCACATGTTTGGGTTGGTTCAAGGTCAATGGTCAATCCAAAACCAACAAAATCCCAATCAGATATCTACTTTCTAGAATCAAAACCAACCTATACCAACCAACCAACATCAGGTTGGTTTACATTGTTTCTCAAGTTATCCAAACATAGAAAGAAAATAATAATAATAACGAAATAAAATAATATATGCAGTTTAATAACTTATTGATTCTAGTCAAGAAAATCCATTTAGAGCAAGTAGTGAACAACAAAAACCAACAAGCAATCTAATAACAACTATTCAACTGAATTCAACTCAACTATGCCTTAATCCCAAATTAGTTATGGTCAACTACATGAATCCTTTTCCTCCATTTTGCTTGGTTTAGGACCATACTTTTTTACAAGATGTTGAGATATCAAGTCATTCCTTATTACTTTATCTCATGTGCTTTTCGATCTGCCTACTTCTCTCCATTCCTTCTACAGGTATCAAATCACTTCTTCATACCAACGCATCCCCCATGCAAAATTATACGTATCCAAACCATGGAAGTCGTCCTTCTAATTTTGTCCTCAATTAGTGCAACCTCCACCCTTTTATAAATGACTTCATTTCTTACCCTAGATTTTATTGTATTGCCACATCTCCATCTCAACATTCTCCTTTCAGCCACACTCATCTTGTACACATTTTCTAGCTACCCAATATTCTGTGCCACAAAGCATAGCTGGTCATATAGCTATCCTACAAAAAACTTGCATCAAATGGCAGATATCCAACGATTACATATTATCTCGGACCTCAATTGCAGTTCTCTATTTAATCTTAACCCACTTCAATCCTCCATTTCTTATGAACAATTAACTCTAAATACTGAAAATGATTACTCTTACAACCTTCATGATCCTCCATTTTCATTGCATCATCATCTCTACTTCTATTTTCACTAAAATTGCATTTCATGTATTCCATCTTGGTTTTGCTTAATCTAAAATACATGGATTCTAATACAACCCTCCATAATTCCAAGTACCTTGATCTTAGTTTCATTCAATAAGACCGTCATTTAAAAAAGACACGCCACGAATGTCTAGTGTGCTCATCCATAACTAGTGAAATAAGGTAAGGACTTAGAACATATCCTCGATCTAACCTATTATAATTGTAAGCTCAATACTATTACCATCAGTAGATCTCACGTTAATAACTGCTCCATCTTTTAAGCCCTTGATCATATTAATATATCCGATGAGAACTCCTTTTTCTAACATCCTAAGACTTCTTTAGGGACTCTATTATAAACTTTCTCTAAATCAATCAAAACCATATGAAGATATTGTCTCTTTTCTCTATAGTTCTTCAATAATCTCCAAAGGAAATAAATAGCTTTCATAGTCGACCTTCCAGATATAAAACCAAATTTGTCCTCTGATACATTGTGTCAGACCTCAATTTGTACTCAATCACCCTCTCCTAAAAGTTTCATAGCAAGGCTTATGAGTTTAACACCATGATAGTAAGAACAATTTTGAATATGATCTATATTCCCATAAATCGATACTATAATGTTGTTCCTGCATTCATCAGGGATCTTTTTAGTCTTTAAAATCTTAATAAAAAAATTAGTCAAACAAGTTACTCCATTATTTAAACACTTCCTAACCTTGACAAAGATTACATCAGATCCAACTATTTTTCTATTTTCATCTGTTTTCATAGCCTCCTTTACCTCAGGAACTCTAATTCACCATATATACTTTAACATTTCTACTTTTAATGGAACTAGTAAGACATCCTAATCATCTACATAACTTTCATTTAATAGCTTATTAAAGTAGCTTCTCCACCTTTCTTTGATCTCGTCCTCCTTATCCAAAACTTCCTGTTATTCATTTAATGAATTTAACCTGAAACAAGTGTTCACATAACATGGACATATCACAACTCAAAACAATGCGAAAACTTATCATTCTATTTAACAAATCAAGAGTTGACATAAACTATGAGTCTAGGATATAATGAACCATGAGGTGATATTTATTATATGTATATTATACCATAAACTTTATATGCATTATTTTATATAACATAGATCAGATAAGTTTGGATTTTATCAGGTTACCAAACCTCTTTACATGGAACCAAACCAATTCAATTGGATTTTTCAAAACAGGAACCAAAAGCTGAACCAATATATGCTAAAACTTGAACCAAAAAGACCCAATGAGGTTGGTTCAGTTCAGTCCTCAATTCGACCCTATGTGCACCCCTAGTGCTTACGACTATCATGTAATGATATGTTTTCCCCTAGTTTTTTTTTTCTGAAAAACAAAGAAAAAAAATATTTGCATTCAGCTTTACATTTAAGGGGGAAAACACAATCAGCATGTTTCATCATATTTCAAGTTTACATATTGTTAGGTAATAATCACCAAAACACATACCTCAAGGACCTGATGAGCCAGGTCATGATTACCATTTGCATAACCAATGGGGTTGGCAAGATTTTCTGAAGGTTGCCACTCAGAATCACTTCCTGCAAGTGGAAAGGAGTAGCTTAGAAATCAATTATTTCTAATGACATGAGAACAAGGATGAATATGAGCCATAATGAAATCACAATCATATTCCACAGCAAGTACCATCATCACCCATTCCTTCACCAAAAACCCAGCTATTTTCTTCCTCCTCTGAAAATCACCAAGCATAAATTTAATCTGCATTAAGAATGAATTCATTATCTAAAAACAAATAAACAAGGAATTGTTACTGACCTTCATGAGGCTCTGGGTTCAGTTCAGCGCATTGACAGAAAATGTCAAAGAGAGTATCCACTATCAAGTTTAGTCAAGGATCCAAATACATAGACAAATGCATTAAGTGTAGATAAAGCAATATTAGCTTCGAAGCCTACCAAAGGTACTGAAGAACCAAAGAAAATCATTCATAAAAAGATTGGAAACCCATAAACTTCAGATCAAAACTATTATACCAAGAGATAAGCTAAAATATGGGGATGCTACATAACTAAATTGCATGAAGCAGCAGATTATGTCACTAGAAATAAAGCAACCCAAGTTAGACTTAAGCTTCAATAACTCAGATAAATTGCCATAACGGCACTCAAATTATAACACAGCCTACAATCATTCTGCCCTTCAGTTGGGTCTGGTTGCAATACATGAGATGCCACTGAAGCTTCATTTAAAAATATTCTGCATTTCACAAGTACAGAAGGAGCAAGGCATTCACAGATAAGCTTGCAGATGGCTCAATTTCATTTATCCAACCATGCCCTTGTTTGGTTGGTGTAGTAGTTTAGACTTTTCTTCTTATATAAGACATCTTGACTACCTCTACAGTTCCAAAAGAAATCCCATAGCACACAAGGTTAAGCTCTTCGTTGGATAAATCCCAAACCAAACTCATTATAATGGTTTGCAGTCAATGGTTAATAGAAGACTTTTCTCCTCTTCAGCAGTTACTCTCGCTTTCAAAAAGCAAAAAAGAACATTTTCAAATACTTGACTGCCAAGGCCTCAGATCATCCATCACAAATGCAATTTGCTGATTGCATTGAAGATTAAAGAGAATGTTGGATACTAAATATAGGAGGGATTTCTAAAAAACAACATAACATGCTTTTCATGAGCACTTGCCAAGATTCTATTGGACAGTGAAAAATCATTAATCAATGTAATGCCCATATCAACAAGTTCCCTGATGTGTGTGATGCTTGGATGATTTGGACACATTATCCTAAATGACAAAAACACAAAAATATTGGTGTTATATCATTTCTTTTTTATTTCCTGATGATTTATTATAGACACTAATATCAGATTAGAAAATGCAGTAACTTTACCACACTAGATGTTGTATAAACTGCACATCAGCCAACTGTCTGACCACAACATAAACATGCACAAGACCTTGTAGTTCCTAGATGTCAGTTTTTGAACCATAAAAATATTCTAAACTAACAGGGAGCATGAATGAGCTCACGAATATGCACTCAGTGATAGGCCATCTTTGCAACTTATGAACAATGAAAATTTATTTGAGAATATAGCACACCGACACAGAAGCACAGGTTCGAACATGCTTAGCATGGAGAAATGACAATATTTTAAATATATCATGCATTTAACATAAAAAAATAGGCAAGAATCTGACTTAACACAACAAGATATGTAAGATTAAAATTTCAGCAGCAAGATATTAAATAAAAGGATACACTGACTAGGATCTGATGGCACAAGCCTCATTTCAGTGACTTTTGACAACTCTACATCCTGACCACATTCTGAATCTGAACCTTCAGACTCCTCATCCTCGGCAGCTTCAGTTTCAATCTTTTAAAAAAATTCACAGTATTAAATTACAGCATAATAACAGAAAACATGTCCAAATAACAAAGAAGACTATACTCAATTTTGCAAAGCTGTATCCTAAGATTTTTTTTTCCCTTTGAATCCATTATAGGCTTGAATATTTTCAAGATTCACCATAGTTGAAGAAGTGATCATTTGACATTAAATTACATGACAAACTTACAGTTCATCAAAAGAAATATGAAGTTTTTCATTAGAAAAATCTCTAGTATTATAGTGTAAAAAACTTTGCATCCTATTCATATGGCTGCACGCATAGTTTGCATCTCCACTCTTTAACAGCTGCAATAGCTACTTAACAAAACATCTCAGTCCACATCTTGTTCTTATGGGCAACAGAGGCAACCAAAGTGCAACATAAAAGTTGGATTGCATTTATCAAAATAACATCTTTTGCATCCTCGAAAAGCAGATGAAACAATCCAAAAAAGAAAATAGTACTCCATGTTGTCAACTTCAGACCTTGAGGCATGAATAATAACAGATGGGCAATTCATTCAAAGTTTCAATTTTATCAAATCAACTCACGGTTAATAGAAATATGGTTACTGAGAGAAGCAAAGCCTTAACAGTGAATGCATTGCGGTCATCACAGATAAATCTCGTTGACATCAGAGCTTGGAGCTTGGAAAAAGTCCAGGACTCCTAATGTGAGGCTTTCAATGGCAATGAATTCTGGTTGGTATCTTTTAAAAAAAATCAGTTCACCTAAAAGCCCAGGTTCAAATACCAGTATCAAGTGTCATAAGAATGCACAACCCAACAACACCATAAAGTTTCACACCTAGAAAATGCAATGTCCAGTCGACTATAAAATATTTAAGTATACATAAAAATTAAGAAATTAATACAACAGAAAAAAACCCAAAATAAATTTTTAAAAAAAAACTTATGAATGATTAGTTTACTTGATTGCAACTGGGTTTTTATTTCATTCTATTAAGTATCTTTATCCAAGATAGGTTTTCTCCTCTTCAAAGCAAAAGCCATCAACTTCTAACTTTTGAACCATTAGTTTAGGCATAGGCAAATCAGATCTGCTGGATGAATGTCAAAAATCAATAAATAAACAAACAGACAGACAAACAAACTTTTCAACCCCATCCCTGCCCCTATCTAAGCCTAATGCCCTTTCTCTCTTCTTTTCCAACATGTCCTCTTCACTGCATATTGCAACCCACTACTCTCCTGCTCCATCAACACTCTACCACCATCTCTCATGCCCAAAGGTGTCAAGATGGCCCGAGAATCCATGGTACGGAACCCTAATTGCCTAGGTGATGCCTAAGCACCTAGGCACCAGGGCAGACCAAGGATTGAGGGCAAAGCAAAAGGCAAATGGGGTAGTCAACATTGGCCAGTAGAGCAAAAGCACAGAACAACAGAAAGGTGGCTTGAACTTAAGAGTGACAGGTAGCATCATGAGTCATGGAGTGCATGCAAAGGGCTGGAGATAGTAATGTAATGAACAAAGACAAAAAGGAGAGAGTTCAGTCTCATGGACCAGATAGTGGAATTGACATCTTTTATATTGCATTTGGTAGCGGGCAATTCATCCAGATTACCAATAATTTAATGGGATCCCACAACATTACTGTATTTGATATATTTTCTGGATGGCAATCTACCCTTTGATAATTTGAATTGCCTTTTGGGAGGCAACGTGGATTACCTCTGGAAGGGGTGGCAATCTAAATTACCACCTTCTAGATAATCCAGATTACCAAATTACCCTTCCCTTCTCCCTTCCTCTTCCCTTCCATATAATATAATATAATATAATATAATATAATATAATATAATATAATACGATATAATATAATATAATATATATTATATTTTATAATATAATATGACAAATATATTATTATATAATATAATAATATATTACATTACATCAATATTATATATTATAATATAAAATTATAAAAATATAATATTATATTATATTATATTATTATATACTTTAAAATTTTATTTATTTAATATATTATATTAAATAATATAATACGATATACATCACATTGTATTATATTATATTATATGATAAATATATTATTATATAATATATTATATTATCATATTATATATATTTATATTAATATATTATACAATATAATATAACATTATAAAAATATAATATAATGTTATATAATATTTTTAATATAATATTAATATATTATATTATATATTTTCAAATTTAGTTTATTTAATATTATATATTTATCATATAATATAATAATATATTACATTACATTAATATTATATATTATAATATAAAATTATAAAAAATAGTACAATATTATTATATTATATTATAATATATACTTCTAAAATTAATTTATTTGATATATTATATTAAATAATATAATATGTTATAGTATATTGTATTATATTATATTATATGATAAATATATTATTATATATTATATTATATTATCATATTATATATAATTATATTAATATATTATAATATAAAATTATTATATTATATGATAAATATATTATTATATATTATATTATATTATCATATTATATATAATTATATTAATATATTATAATATAAAATTATTATATTATATGATAAATATATTATTATATATTATTTAAAAATAATATAATATTATAAAATATAATTTTTGATAAAATATTAATATATTATATTATATATTTTTAAATTTAATTTATTTAATGTACGATATTAAATAATATATATTATATTATATTATATTATAGTAATATAATATAATATTGTATTAATATATATTATTATATATTTTATATTTTATGATATAAAATATATTACTACAATATAATGTAATATAATATATAAATTTAATATATTATTTAATATATTTAAGTAATATATTAAATATATCATATATTTAATATATAAGTTTTTTATATAAAATTTATTTAATATAACAATAATTTTTATTTTTATATGAAAGTATAAATTATAAAATACATTTTTATATTTTTTAATATAAAATATAAAAATATAAATATTTTGAATAAATGGATAAAATATAGATTTGACTTAGGGATATTTTGAAATTTTAATTTTATATTATGCAACAATACCTACATATACCAAACACAAATAATCCATATTACCTGCAATCAATATTACTGGCAATCCAGGTTACCTTTCAAGATTGCTTGGCAATGCACCAAATGCAACCATACTTTGACAAATAAATCTAATAAGTTTGGCTCATCTAACATAATAAATCTCATGGTGGAAAACTTGATAAAAGGAGATGATTTGGGGGAAACCACATACTTGGAATTCCGAAGGTTTCATAATCGAAGACAATTTGATCGGATCCGATTCAGGATAAAGAGAGACCATACCCGACTATTTCAAATCTTGGCATTGGATCAATGATATTTCAAACAAAAATAAGCAGAGCAAACATCCGGATAAACCGAATCTATCCAACCGAAATACCGAATCTATCCAACCGAAACAGTATGTTACCAAATTTATCGGAAAGACAAACCCTGTCCTAAGATACCCCACCGGTCATCCGGTCCTATTCCCCCAGAAGAAGATCAAGAAAGATACTTCGGCTCCCAGTCCTACCAGTGGTAACTATAATATACAGCAAACCCAACCTTCGGCCTCTGGTTCCTTCCCGAACCAGAGATCCTCACGACTTTACTCTAGCACCTATCTCTAACCCTCCTAGCTCTTAACAGTCTTACACCAAACTATCCTAATGAACATTTGCCTAGTCGGGTTACTATCCTACCGACTCCCGACCAAGATACATATCCCTACCCACTTTCAGTACATTGGAGACCCGGTTCTCCAAACCCCTGAGTTCCATAGAACCTCAATTATAAAAGGCCCTCAAACTTACCAAATCTCGGTATAAGGTCCTTACCTGGTCAGCCACTCCTAAATGGCCGAAGGAGGAATCTGCTGATACTCATCCTAAAATACCCTCCACAACAAACAAACTGCCAAATCTTATTATCTAGAACAGATCTAAGTCATTAAGGATGCGTGGTGCTTCTTCAAGCCATATCTCTCGAAACCATTAAGATAAATGGCAAGAGACATGAATGATAAAACCATTTATTAATGGAAGGAGACTTACCCGATAATAAAGGATGATTTCTTTCCAAAAATCTTGGTAAAGGCCAAAACCTAATTATTTTCTACCTGCTTCCCAACACATTGGAACATCCCCGAAATACCCCTGCTTCTTGAGTATAAAAGGAGATTCTCAACGAACCCCCAAAGGTATGCACTCCTTCACAGGCTCTACATATATTCTCATGTGCTTACACCCTTATTTCATCCTGCGGTCTAAAATACTAACTTGACATCAAAGGGCCTTTGCCAAAACCTTCTTTGATCAGGACTTCTTCCTGCAGGTACAATAATCTACGTCCTCTCTCCAACTTGCTCTGGCATTCGAGTGGATTTCAGCACCATCAGATAGAGGATGGGCCAACTGTTCACCCACCATTTGAAAAGAAACCTGTAATGCATATCGCATGCCTCCGAAGGGCATGTCCACTCGGCGCTCCAGTGCCACTACTTCCCAATGGGATAGCCAACCCGCTGAAAACTCGATCCCAGAAATTCGAATCGATCCCCTTCCACAAAAATCAACCCGACATCCTAAAAAGGCTCACCCAACAGGTGCATGAGCTAGCTACCGTTGTTTAGGTGATGCAATGTCTAATGGTCCCCATAAAGCCAACGGCAGCACCGTAGGCAGGAGCAGATCTAGCCCTGCTGCCACAAATCCCTGCACTTTTATGAGCGGTAGGTCTATAGCCACGACAACTCTTATTTTCTCAAAACATCGAATGGTCCCACCTATTCCTCCCATGGCCTAAGAGGATCCTAGGCAGACAAGGAGGCATTCTCCTTTTTGTCTCAATCCGATGAAGGGTCCACTCCAGCCCATTTACCTCCCCAACCTTCTACAACACACCCAGCCAGAGATGCTGAGGTGGATTATAAGCTTCTAGAGTTAGATCGACATCTTGAAGCGCGACGAGGCTTAAGCACAATCCAGAAATGATGACTTTGACTTTACTACTGAGCCGCCTTTCGAAGCCCTCATTTTGCAAGAGCCACTACCAAAATACTTCAAAATGTTGTAGCTAAAGACATATAATGGATCTGCTAATCCGGTGAACGACCTCTAGAATTTCAAAATGATGATGCTCTTGCATGGAGCCACTAATTCAGTGTAGTATCATGCTCTCCCTTCAACTCTCAAAAAATCGATACCATATTGGCATTTCAGCTTGGAACCAGGTTATATTCACTCCTTTGACCAGTTAAATCGATCCTTTGTTTCTTATTTTACTAATAGCCGGAAGTCGCGGCAAAGTTCTCACTCCTTAATCCATATTAAGCAAAAGGAGGGAGAGTCCCTCAGGGCTTATGTAAACCAATTCAAGGAAGCGACTTTGGAGGTATATAACCTCAACCATTCGGTCACTATGATTGATATGAAATGCCATCTTCAGCCATGTCCTTTCCTTTTCTTATTGAAAAAAAAGCCATCAACAGATTCTTCTGAAATGCTTACCAAAGCAAAAAAATTACGCGCATGCGGAGGAAGCGTATGGTGCTCATATTCCACCCATTGTCCTACCTCTCTTGGTCCTTACTCTACATTCTATTTCGCCACCTATCCAAAAATACGAAAGGAACAACCATCGACCTTTGTTGGCGTAGAGTCCCTTTTTCGACCGGACGAAGTTGCTGGATCGCAGGTCCGCTCCCTGGTTCACCTGCAAAACAGATCCCTGGTCGGATTGGCTCCGGCGGGGAACACTCCGATGCCTAAGTCAAAGACGGGCTCTAGCAACATAATGGGGAAGATTCTGTGGAGGACAGATGGCGAAGGAAGAGCTCTAAGATTTTCAGGGTCAAGTTGTGCCTTACCTGGAGCGTCCCCTCTTACCCGTATTTATATCGACTAGTCTGGCCTGTGATTCCATTTTTTCCTCTTACGATTACGATAGGGGAGTTAATTGTTTCCTCTCTGTCCGCAACCGCAAGCAGTTGCCGAACGGCTCCGATCATGCCGGAGACGTTACCTATTAGAGTTAGTGGCTACGTGGCCACATGGCCATTTCGATGTGGCCGTTATCCCCACGTTTGTGGGGTTTGAGGTAGGTCGGAGATCTGCTTTCGGACCTCCTCTTCAGGAGTGTTTGTTGTTGGATCGACGGGGTGTCTGTCCTGAAATGTCTTCGAAATGACACCTGTGGTTGAGGCTGAAGACCATGTCTTCGGTGGCGGTCGAAGACCATGTCTTCGGCTAGGATCAAAGGTTGTACCTTTGGCTGAGGCGGGAGGCCATATCTTCAGCTGAGATCGAAGACTAACTCTTCAGCTGAAGCTGGTAGTTGTTTTCGTCTCGCCTGTTGACCGTTCGGCTTCCTCCAAGTGTACCTGTTCGATACGCCTGGTTCTGGAAGGAACGTATGAGCGGTTGAACCGGTGGCAGGTCTATGCCTGAACCGGTATATCCCAACAGTTGCCCCCCACTCTCAGTTTTCGAAGCGGCAGCCTATCTCGAAGAGTGAGAGTACTGCTAGCTTGTCGTTTTCGTCTAGGGGAGGTGTGGCTGATGATCATGAAATTTTTGATTTGATCGCTCGCCATAATTGCTGATTGATTTGAGGATCAGGTGGTGGACAGTTGTCACCCCCTGATTGGAGTGTGAAAAAAGAATAGGTGGAGCAGGAGGTTGATTATCCTTTTTTTGTTTCGCGACGGCTTAGCCAAAAGGAGTAATCTCTACATCTAGACCCTTGGAGTTGCATCACATGGACCTCTTTGGGCCAACTAGAACATCTACTTTGGGAAGTAAGAAGTACGGTCTAGTTATTGTAGATGATTTCTCAAGATTTACATGGGTCATGTTTTTAGCACATAAAGATGAAACTTTTTTTCTGAATTCATTAGATTTCATAAACGAGTTTCGAATGAAAAAGGTGTTTCAGTCGTATCTTTGAGAAGTGATCATGGAACCGAATTTGAAAATGCTGATTTTGATAAATTTTGTATTGAAAATGACATCCATCACAATTTTTCTGCACCTAGGACACCTCAACAAAATGGGGTATTAGAAAGAAAAAATAGAACTCTTGAAGAAATGACACGCACCATGCTTTGTGAAAATGACTTACCTAGATATTTTTGGACAGAAGCCATAAATACTGCATGCTATGTTTTAAATCGAGTTTTAATACGACCGATTATAAAGAAAACACCTTATGAGCTTTGGAAGGGTAGAAAACCCTCAATTCGTTATTTTCGCATTTTTGGATACCGTTGTTTCATCTTAAACAATGGTAAGGATAATTTAAGTAAATTTGATGCCAAATCAGATGAGGAAATCTTTCTAGGCTACTCCACATCTAGTAAGGCATACAGGGTCTTCAACAGAAGAATACTTGTTGTTGAAGAATCCATACATATGGTATTTGATGAATCTAACCTAAAATCTTCAAGAAAAGAAGATGTAATATCTGATGAAACAGGTAGCAAGAAAACTAAAAGTGCAAACAACAATGAAGGGCTTACCAAGAAACAGAACGATGATCAAAACACTGAAGGAAATCAAGCACAAGGTGATGAAAACACATCAACAGTTGATCCATTACCAAACGATTGAAGGTATGCTCATGGACACCCAAAAGAACTAATTATCGGTGATCCATCTAAAGGTGTAAGTACTCGATCATCCCTTATAAATATCTGTGATTACTTAGCTTTTGTTTCTTAAATTGAACCTAAAACTATTGAGAAAGCTGAATGTGATAGTAATTGGATAAATGCTATGCAATATGAACTTAACTAATTCAAAAGGAACAATGTTTGGGCATTAGTAGATAGGCCTTCAAACACTTCAATTATTGGTACAAAGTGGGTTTTTCGAAATAAACTTGATGAAAATGGTGTTGTTACTAGAAATAAGGCTAAACTAGTTGCCAAAGGATACAATCAGGAGGAAGGGATAGATTTTGATGAAACCTTTGCTCCTGTGGCTAAACTTGAGGCAATTAGGCTATTGTTGGCTTTTGCTTGCTTTATGAATTTTAAATTATTTCAAATGGATGTTAAAAGTGCATTTTTAAATGGTCTAATTGAAGAGGAGGTTTACGTTGAACAACCTCCTAATTTTGAAAATTCTGAATTTCCAAATCATGTTTACAAACTTCATAAAGCTTTGTATGGGTTGAAACAAGCTCCTAGAGCTTGGTATAATCGTTTAAGCTCTTTCTTGCTCAAAAATGATTTTGCTAGAGGTAATGCAGGCAAAACTTTGTTTTTAAAGAAAAGATTGATGATCTCTTAGTAGTACAAATCTATGTAGATGATATAATATTTGGTGCTACTAATAAATCTCTTTGTCAAGATTTTACAAAGTTAATGCATGATGAGTTCGAGATGAGCATGATGGAAGAACTAAATTTCTTCCTCGGACTCCAAATAAAGCAAACCAAAGAGAGGATCTTCATCAACCAAGCAAAGTACACAAAAAAAATACTCAAGAAGTTTGGGATGGAGAATACTAAGCCTTTAGGTACCCCTATGAGCTCTACTTGTAGACTTGACAAGGATGAATCGGGTAAATCTATTAACCAAAAATTATATCGTGGCATGATCGGTTCATCACTATATCTTAATGCCAGTAGGCCAGATATCATGTTTAGCGTCTGTATGTGAGCTAGATATCAGTCTAATCCTAAAGAGTCTCATCTTTTGGCTGTTAAACGCATACTTAGATATCTATCTGGCTCAATTGAAATTGGTTTATGGTACTCTAGAGATTCTTCATTTGAATTGATTGCTTATTCTGATGCTGACTTTGCAGGGTATAAACTTGATCGTAAAAGTACTAGTGGAACTTATCAGTTCTTGGAGTAAATTTGATCTCTTGGAGTAGCAAGAAACAGAATTCAGTTGCTGTATCAACGGCGGAAGCTGAATATATAGCAGCTGGAAGCTGTTGTGCTCAAATCCTTTGGATCAAACAACAACTCGAAGATTTTGACATTAAACTAACTAAGACACCCATAAGATGTGACAATACTAGTGCAATCAATCTAACTAAGAATCCTGTGCAACATTCAAGAAATAAACACATTGAAATAAGACATCATTTCATAAGAGATCATGTACAAAACTCTAATGTTATTCTTGATTTTGTATGTACTGATGATCAGTTAGCAGATGTGTTTACCAAACCTTTGAGTGAGGATAGGTTCTGTCTGATTAGAAGAGAGTTAGGTGTCATTGACCCATTCTCCTAGAACTCTCATAGTTTTAATAATACCTAAGACTTTTCACTCAAAAAAAAAATTACTTGCTTTGAGCCCCAAAAGTTGTTAAATATTTTCTTAGATTTTTTGAAAATTTTTCCGATTTTTTTAAAATTTTTCTTGGCCAAGTGTTGACACTTGGATATTGTCAAGTGTCGACACCTGACTAAGTGTCGACACTTGACAAATACTAAGTGTCGACACTTGACAAATACTAAGTGTCGACACTTGCGAAACGAAATCTATTTTTAAAATGACCGACCGAGGGTTTTTGTTTTTATTTTCCGCCGTCGATTTCAAGCTACAGTGGTCCCCTTCTATCCAAATCTCTCCTCTTCCCGTTTAACCCCACACGAATCCGGTATTCCCTCTTCCAGTTTCTCTTTATTCCATTTTATTTCTCAAATTTTCATTTTCCTCACCGTTAAACCGTTTTGACCTAAATTAAGGATTTGCCATTTGGATTACAACCGAATTTTCCCGAGTTTTAGTGGTTTTCCAAAACTCCGTTTGAAGGAATAGTGATTTACACGGTATTTTTCAAGGTTTTCTCACGGTTTAGGTCGTTCTCCACGCACATTTCATCCGAATTTGGGTAAAATCACTGTTTGATTGGTTTTTAGCCAAAAATTTGGGTATTAACCTAAAAACTAGTATTTAATACATATTTCCAGTGACTTATCATAATTTATCATAATGTTTTTGCCACATTATTTTTATTTTGATAGAACCTTAAATGCTCTAAGCCCAAAACCCAGGTATTTTGGTATTTTGGTATTACAAAATATACTCTTATAAAATTTCCAGCCAAAAACTTTATCTAGCTTATAAAATCCTCACCTTCAAAATGTTTCTGTTTTTCAGAATTATCTTGGTATTTTATAACTCTAAGTTTGTTTCAAGACTATCTTGTAAAATAATTTTTTAACCAGTCCCTTTGCTCCTAGTCTGAGTGAATCCCCCCCTAGCTTATCTTCTTTAAACTCTCTTGGTCAGCTTGCTGTAATGGGTCCCAAGAAGAGACTTGCAGTTAGGGAGAGATCTAGTCGAGGTGTAGAGAAAAGATCGAAGGCCAGATTTGATTCTGCACAGGCTAGCAGTTCTGCCACACCAAGTTCCCCCCTGCAGAGAGGATGGCAAGGAAGTTAGTAGCCTCTGGGAGGAGAGTCGACCTGGACTGTTTTGATAAGCACCACTTTCTTTTGCGACAGGTGCTCACTGATGCAGGAGAGGTACTACCCTCATCTAGTGAGGGAGTTCTACGGTGCGATGGACTGTCGACGACTTCTATGGACTACGACCGTGAGAGGTGTTCAGATTTCACTTTCTGCAGAGCTATTGGGCAGAGTTTGGGAGATCCCCCATAGGGGAGTCAGTGTTTTTACGGTGGATGACAGGGAGGCTGCATTTAGGTGTATCCTCGAGCGAGAGGATGTTCGTGGGGTATCTATAGTCATCGCGAACCAGTTATCCCTGGAGATGCGCCTGTTGCACCACATCACGGCCCGTATACTTATGCCGAAAACTGGGAGGTTCGACTTCATCACTGAGAGAGAGCTGATGGTGATGACGAATCTGACAGAGAGAAGGCAGATCGACCTTCCATCTTTGATGTTAGTACAGATGCATGATGCCGCGACTTAACACCGTCATTGTTTACCCTACGGCATGGCCCTGACCAGGTTATTTAGAGCGTGTGGAGTATCACTGGAGGGAGAGATCCCCAAAGAGATACTATACACAGATATCTATGATGAGAGGTCTTTGCACCGTATGGGGTATAGACTAGTCGCAGGTCGATGGGTGCACAAAGAGTCTGGCCAGGAGCTAGATGAGAAGGATGAGCTTCGAGAGGCAGAGGCAGGACCATCTGAGCCAGCCAGTTTTCCTCCCATTGATATTCCATCGACACAGGCAGAGCATTCGGCTCTTGGTACATCAGCTCCTCCGCCACCTACTACTGAATTACCCTTTGAGGAGCACGCCAAAGAGCAGTGTACTGAGATCAGGGATGAGTTGACTCAGCTACGCAGCGAGGTTGAGACTCTTCGAGCACATACTACCTCGGAGCATGCTGAGATCCGTAGGACTATGGAGGAGGGCTTCACTCGTATTGAGGATTTATTGAGATCCCTTATACCTCCAGCAGCCCCTGCAGTTGTATCTTTTGATGATGATGATGATGATGATGATGGTGATGATCACCAGAGCGACCATGCTGATACAGTTAATGGTGGTGATCAGGAAGATATAATGAGGACAGAGCTACAGAGATCGTGGGCAGTGGTAGTGACAGTGATGGCAGTGCAGATGGTTTTGAGGTAGTTAGTCGCGATCCTCCCACTACCCCAGCAGTTCCTACTGACTTGGTTGATTCCACACCGGACTTTGTTACACCAGCTGATCTTCTTCCCCCCCTTCCACCAGATCATCTAGGGTTGTACCCACTTTTGGTCCTTCTGGCCGTACTAGGAGTCGTCGAGCTTTAGAACCTCCTAGGGCCTTGGCCTCTAGATCTAGGATCAGTGCTCCTTTTAGTCTTGAGGTTCCATCTGATGGGGATTAGCCTCACAGATGTCTTTTATGTCTTTTGTCTCTTCTGTTGTATGTCTTTTATGGTTCATGTTTGTATGTTTCTGATTATTATATGACTCTGATACATTCTGTATATTTCAGTTCTTGCTGATGACTCAGCAAATTTTGTACTGAAAACTTCTCTTATCAGTTATATATTTCAGTTTAGTACTTATTATTTAAGATTGATTGGTTAAATTTACTTTCTTCAGCTCTGATTATCTCTTTGGATCTTTTTGGCTCTGATACATGTCATATTTGATACTCTACCATCTTTTTGTCTCCATGCTCATTGTGAGGGGAAGATTATTCCCCTTTCTAATGATTGACAAAAAGGGGGAGTAATAGTATTAATTGTATAAATGCATAAAATTGTTTGTGTAAAGTGTAAACCTTCAAATCAAGTAATAGTATAGATTATAAATGCATAAATTGTTGTGGTTCCACCTTGTTTGTGAGAACCTTCAAATCTGATCTAATTTGTTATCCTGAAATAACATATTATTTGTTCTAATTAGAAATATCTAATTGAGGGAGAGATTGATTCTTCCTAACTAGGAAGATTATGCCTCACATGGACTTACATTCATATTCATGAATTATAACAGTTGAAATTTGAAACTTAATGCTATTTTACTCAAGGTTTTGTCATCATCAAAAAGGGGAGATTGTTAGCTCCACCCAGTGATTTTGATGAATAACAAAACAGTGAGTGCATATTGTATACTAATGTGTATTTCAAGTTATGAGTTTTCAGGGAGAAAGCACCTCAAAATTTCAAAAACTTATGTATCGTGGCATGAAGCATTTTTCGCAAAACTGGACGTCCTCTTGATGAAAAAAGGGCATCTACATATTTAATTATTGTGTGTTTACGATTCATTTAAGTTTCAAAATTTATATTTATGTTTTTGGGATAATTTATACTTGAATCTAAGCTTTTCAGTCTCAAGTGTCGATACCTGGGAAGCCAAGTGTCGACACTTCAACATTTGGCACGAACAAAAATCCTTGACACGCCAAGTGTCGACACCCAGAACTCAAGTGTCGACACTTGGTGTCAACACTTAGGTTTCCAAAAATCGACTCAAGACCTGAGACTTTTGAAAATACAGAACTTTGTCATTTGAAGATTTTTGTATCAAGTGTCGACACCTGCGTATCAAGTGTCGACACTTGAAAGTTCAAGTGTCGATACCTAGAAATCAAGTGTCGACGCCTGACAGCCAAGTGTCGAAGCCTGATAGCTCTAACGGATCTATTTTTCTGACTTGCAGAACTTGCTTTTCAAGCTCCCAATGGCTAGATCCGAGGCTCCAACGGTCACAAACCGTTTTTTGGAAGTTTCTTGGTGTATTTAACCTCCACCAACCTCTTTCTAAAGGCATTGAAGTGTATTGAAGTCCATTCAAAAGCCAAAAAGCCTATATTCTCTCAGGTACTTCACATCAAAAGCCTTTTATAGTTTGATTCCTTGAAAAAGCCTACAAGCTCATCCTTACATCATTCCAAAAGAGGCACTTTGAAGGATATTCCAAGGAAGAATCAAGACAAAGCATCAACTTGAGCTTCAAAGATTCCATTCTACTCTTGAAGAGAGTTTGTTTTAGTTTTAAAGTTGTGTATCTGTTTTTATCTTGTGATTTGACCTTGCTTTCAAGGGTGTCTTGAAAGAAAGTTGTTGTGGTTTGTTGGTGAGCCAAAGGGATAAAACCAACTAGGGTTAACTTGTGAGCCCAAAAACAAAACAAGTGTTAAGGTTTGTTGGTAAGCCTAGGTGACAAAACCAACTTAGGTTTTGACTTGTGAGCCTTGTGAAAAACAAGTCAGCTGTAATCTTGTTTGGATTATAATGAAATTCCCAAGGATAGCTTGGGGAGTGGATGTAGATGCTAGGTTTGCACCGAACCACTATAAACCTTGTGTGTGTGTGTGATTGCCCTCTTTCTCTCTTGTTCTTTGGTTATTGCTACTCACTAATTATTTTCCGCTGCATTCAATCTTTTGCATTGAATTTATTATTCACAAACACCACTAGACCTTTACATTATTGTTTTAATTTTTTTTAAAAAAAAGACCCAATTCACCCCCTCTCTTGGGCTCCATTTCTGGGCAACAGTATCTCATGTTCTACTAACTCATCAGACGTAGTTGGGCCCAGCCGGTCAGGTATGCTCAGGTTCAACCTATCATTCATTGGCAACCAAGCCTATTGTCATCTCTTAGGTCAATCCCATATACATTCCCTTTATGCTGGATTTCATGCTTTATACTCAAGTGCAGTCACCATACCTAGGCCTGGGTACGACCTACAATATATGCTCTTCCCAGCCCTTCGTTTGAACGTCTAGCCCTTCCAATAGTTGGATCACCCCAGTAGTTGAGTGAAGCCCTTTTTTATGATGGGCCAAACAAGTCCAAACTTAAATACTTCATAAAACCCATATCTTGACTTAAGGGCACACTTTTCCACTTCTAGAAGGCACCCTTCTATCCCACTTTTTTTCTATCCAACAATCAAACATAACCTTAACTTTGACCTGATCTTAAAGAGAACTTATACAAACTTAATTTAGTAAAAGTAAGAAAATATCATTTGGAAGCAGCATCATAAACTACTAGTTACATGAAGACTTTCCTAAGATCAAAAATCGAATATTATCATTATATCAACATCAACAATCTTATATCACCTTTACTGTTTTTATATAAGCTCAGAATACCATCTCAAAAAGAAATAGAAGTTTAGTTTGAACTGAATAACATCATCCCAAATGATCATATGTAGGGCGCACTAAAATGATTATAATTTTGAGATACAAAACAACTCATGCAATCATTTAAAGAAAAGATCTGTGAAGTGATGGACAGGACAAAAGTAAACAAATTCAAGAATTAAAGAAAACTGGATGAACTTAAATCCAGCTCTAGGCTCTAGAAGGTTGAGCAGAATTCTAGAAAAATCTAGTAAAAAAAGTTAAGTCCATGGCAAAAGCTTTTGTGTTAACCTTGAACCAAGAGACAGGTGACACTGATAGAGATCTTAAGTTTCCTCCTTAAGGGGTTTTAATGTTTTTGTTCTATTTCATAAACACACAGAAGAAAGGTGGAGAATGAGAAGGCAAAAAGGTTAGAATAAAAAGAACAATAGTCATTATTCTAAAAATGGTGCTGGCACCCACGTAGGTAGCCAACTTAGACAAAGAGGCATTCCAAGTGGCCAACCTGGGGCTGGGCAGCCCAAATAGGCTGTTTGGCCTTCAGTGGCTGTTTGAACTGTTGCTTGAAGCTAAAACAGTTACTTTTGTTGGATGCTTGGGCACCTCAACCCGCAGGTTTGGATACAATTGAGTCAAGTACTTAATTTACATAGTACTTAAGCCATAAATTAACTCTACCATCCTCTTCTTTTGAGTCTCATCCGAACACAGCCTTAAACACAACAGCAGTGAAACAAGAATAAGACATAAAGGAGGAGAGAGGAATAGCAGTGCCTTGACAGCTGGTGGCCATTTATGGCCACTTTTTTCATTGTCAGCCCAAATTTTATTTATTTTTTTGTGTTTTACGTTCCTTCCTTACTCATGGTGGTGGGGCTGCTATTAGCAGTGGCTGCTTCTATTAGTGGTGCAGGGTTTCCTTCAGCAGCAGCTGCTGCTCAATTGGGACTACCATAGCATCACATCCTAAGGCCAGTGGCTTCTGGTGAAGCTGGTGATGGTGTTGCCACTCGGGCAGATGGACCTTCTCCAACTACTAACAGTTTACCAAGGGTCAAAACCTCATATTACATAAATGGGAAACAAATATGGAGACTAGTTTTCACCGACTCATCTACTAATGTATCATATTATTTTTCTGTTCAAGCTTTTAAATGTTAGGGTTTCTATTAAGTATTACCATAATTTTCTTCAAGTATTTATGACGTAATACCATCTATCAGTTTATCATACTGTGAAGTATTTAATTTAATGTTTTTAATGTTTTGTTATTTGTTTTTTAACTTAATTTTACAGATATATGACATTTATTTTGTGGATTATCATAAGGTTCTAAGTTTTCAGTACATCACTCTTCATCATTCCCTTATATTTGTAATTTTTTGCACTTTTAATTTATGGACCACCTTGAACTCCAGGTACCTACCTAGCATCTAGGTGCTAAACAGCACCAAAGCTGTCAATATGGGCTGGCCCGGCCCGGCCCGGCCCTAACCCATATGGGCTTGCATTTTATGGGCCGGGCCAGGCTAGGCCCACTTGCATAAATGGGCTAAAAAAATCCAACCCGGCCCGGCCCTATATAGGTCGTGGGCTAGGGCCATGGACTAGCATTAAAGCTGTGGACTAAGGCCGTGGACATTGAAATCATATAAGTATATAGCCCTCACCTCAGCATGGAAGAAGCTCTGGTCACCAATAGCAGCACGATGATGGCTATCGACGTCGCGAAAGAGTTGGCGTCACCGCCGGCGTCACCGCCGGCGTCACCGCCGGCGTCACCGCCGACGTCATCGATGGTTCCTTTCTCCACCGGAATAAGAGAGCAGAGCAGCAGCAAGCCCCGGTCGGCCGGTTCCGAACTCCCGATGAATTGAAGATTCGGAAGAAGTTTGAATCGCCGGAAGCTCGGAACTATCGAGTATCGTTGTATCGAAGTGGAAATGAAAATGGGAACAGCCGAGCACTGCGAACAGGGAAGGGAAGTAGGAACGATGCGAAAGATTGAGGAAAAAAATCAAAATATCTTTCCGTTTTAAGTTTAAAGTTTTAAACTTTTAATTTAACGTGGACCATGATTTACTCTGGTAAGTGGACCTGGTAATCCATAACCTGTTTGCCATTTTCCATTTTGAATCTTTTAATTTTAATATATTTTTAAAAAAAAATTTCTTGTCCCATGAGCTGGCCCGGCCCTAACCCTGTTGAGCCCATGAGCTACAAGGGCCAGGCCAAAAAGCCCACTTACATAAATGGGCCAAATTTGTTCAACCCGGTCCGGACCATTTATAGGGCCAAATGGGCTGGCCCAAAGGCTCTGGCCCATTTTGACAGGTTTAAACAGCACTTCCCCCATACATCTGTTACCTACATCTTTTAAAATAACAATAATAGTAAAAAAGAGAGGGCAGAACAGTAAAAATTTGGTTTTATATTTTTTTTATTCAACTAAAAACTCATCATTATACAAACATCCTCGATGAGAAAAACCTAAAGCAACAAAGAGACCAGGTCTCCAATTCCTAAAGGAACTCCACAATTACTTATTATTACATTAAACTCTTTCCACATAATTTAAGACCAAAAAAGACTCTTAATCAACTTAACACTCCCATCAGTTCAAAATTTCCAAAACAAAAACAAAAGAAAAGAAAAAAGAGACAGTATAAGTTCAAAATACCAAAAACCCAAAAGAGACTCTTAAAAATCTAATACCCTTTTTTGGACAAGATTTCTTCCTAAAGACTTCGAAAAGAAGTTTTTTTTTTCTTGGACCAAATATAGTATTGTTCAATGCTCTGGGTATGCTAATAGCTATAGCAAATATACATGGCCCCAGAACCTCCCTTGATCCAAATTCCTCTTCTAGAGCCAATTCCTATATCACTGCTCACCCCAGCAGTTTGATCTTTAATGCTCCATAAATACCCAGTCTCGAGTCTTATAAGTCTGCCTACAGTACAAGTTTTAGCAGCCATGTAACCTTGGACCACAAATGCTCCTTAAAACCAGCATCTTCATGACCAAAATACATAAGGAGATCAATATTAAAAAGACAGTCTCTTTCAATGAAAAAATGCATGCTCACATACTTGTATGTAAGAAGCTAGGAAGCTCCAAATAAACAGTCTTGAAGGGTAAGCCAAAAGCACCTTAAGAAGTCAATAAACTCATCATTGACCATCAGTTTCACATCAAAGCCTATGAAAGGATCAATCATTTTGAAACACAAAATCTGACAATTTTTGGACGAGAAAATAAAAATGAAAATATGTTGCAAGGTGGAATGATTTAAAGTAAAACATAAATAATTTCACAAAAAAATATATTGACAAAAAGACACTCAGAGAAGAAAAGGAAATAATCCATATATTCTCAAAAGAACAATCAGGTATTTATTGCCAATCAATCCCCATTATGAAGGTTTGATCTCCAAATAAATAGTTTATAAGAAGTCCAAAATCACAAATCCTCATGACTAAGGCTCCTTCTTTAGGGATAGCCAAGAAATTGAAACCCGTGTTACTCTTGTCTATATCTATTTATTACATGGCAAAGGCAGAATGCAGATGGTTTTGCTTAATTAACAAATGGACAAATAATTTAAAAAATCATTGATGCTGAACTAGAGTCTTGAAAGCTAATAAGAACTTCCCTGATAAGACCATATTCAGATGTTGTCTATGAAAAGAATGGAGAAGTTTAAGTTAATGGATAAACTACTGCATGCCTAATTTGTATTGAAAAAGAAAAGAAAAAAAAAATCAATTAAGCTGAACTACTGTGATGAAGGCATAACAAAGTTCACTAACAAGTCCTTTCTTGAAGGCAGTTTAAGAAAATACCATCAACAACTCATAGCAAAGAGAATAAATTGTAGAGATTGGCTAATACCTTGGATAATGGAAAACACATGCCTACAAAGCAAAAATAATATGATGACCTTTATCCTCAGGCACGAAATCAGAAATGAAAAGTGTCATCGGATTAAAATAAAAATGGCACCCTAGTCTTGAGTTATTTTCCTACTATATGTCTCCCAAATCAAGAGAACTATTTCTGCACAAAGTCCAGTAATGTCCTCAAGCACAGAGATCCCACATGGAATATACAAAACATATTTTTGACCCTTCATCTCGATTATCTGTCTCAAAAAGAAGCTCAAACAGGCAGGAAAGGACTCAGTCGTTCAGATTATTGACTTCCATGGCATATTTCACAATCAGCATCCATCCAAGATTCTTCTTTTTCTATTGTACATGTCTATGTTTGTAAGCAATGCAACTTTTACCCAGTTTAACATTAGAAAGAAAAGAAAAAAAGAAAAAGGGGGGAGGAAACCTATCCCCAACTTAGAATAGTATAAGGGACGATACCTGAGTGTAGATACAGGGGAGGGGGTACGCCTCCGGGTCCCTCGACACCGCATGGAGGGAAACCGACAAGAAATCCACCGCATAGCCTTTGGCTCTATCCGCGTCGCTTAGCCACACCGCCCTCCTTTAACATCGCATAAGAAGACGAGAAGAAATCAAAAGGCAGTCATCAGAAAAAGGATCCGGAAAGAAGGCGGGTGCTCGAAGAGATTAACGGAGTACTTGGTGGAGATGTAGAGGGTCCCGGGGGGCTCCGGCGGACGGCCTCCTAGTACGATGGCCACGCCGGGCTGGACGTGCATCAGGTCCTCGCCGGCATCAGCGTCAAGGCGGGGCTGCCCGCTCCCGTCCCCGACCCGCTCGACGAACTGCCGCAACCCTAGAACCATGGCGATCTCTCGCTCGTGCCCCGTCGACTCGACTTTCCCTTTTGTCCTTTGTCAAGGGGAGCGCAAGAACGGCAGTGCTCTATTTGCCCCTGCGAGGAAACGGCAACCGCACCCGCTGGAGCGTGTGGAGCAGTCGACCCGTCTTGGCCCACTTTCTTGACAAGGGTTGTCTACACCGGACCACTAGCGGGCGGTGGTCGATTTGATACGCGGACCCGACCCATCATTTCGTCCGAAGCCATCCAAAACAAACCGAGACACATAAGCGTGCTCAAATGCTAAACGTGTGAGACGTACATTGGACGCTATGGATGGATGTTATCTTTTCAAAGCTTGAGTAGTATCTTGGCCATCTTTCAAAATTTTTAATTTAAAAATAAAAATTATGATAAAATATAAAATTTGATTCTATAAAATTATATATTAAATATTATTATTAAAAATAAATTTTATACAAATAATCTATATATTTAGATGATAAATTAGAAATTTCTCTCTCTCTTTTCTCTTCCCTTTCCCTCTCTGTTCTTTATTTTACCAAAATAATAAATTTATCATTATCAAAATATCATCCTTATTAAAATATCTAAAAAATAAAAAATAAGAGAGAGAAAAAATAATTTATTCTATGTTTTAATTTTATTTTATATATCTTAAAAATTATTTTACTGGTATGCATAATAAACTAACATATTTGCTAGTATAGCTGATTTCAATGACGTGACTATGAGAAAATACAAAAAGTGATGATCATAGTAAGGCCGGCGTTCAAAAAGAATGTAGCAAAAGATCGATGATTCTTGCAAATAGAAAAGCTATAAGAGAAATGGCCAACACTTAAAGAAAAGACAATCGAAAGTTGATAATGTTCACAAATAGAAACGCCACAAAAGACAAGGCCGATATTTAGAGAGAAGCCAATTGAAGGCCAATCATGCTTATATACAAAAATGCCATAGAAGTGAATGCCAACTTTCAAAAATAAAGTAGCTAAAGGATGTTGCAGACAAAAATACTACAAAAGAGAAGATTGGTGCTTAAAGAGAAGGCAGTAAAGGTGGATGGTAAAGAGAAATTGATAAGTGATGATAAATAGAGATAACAAAAGATTTGCAGCCTTGAAGAAAAGTGATGAAGAAGAGCCATGGATTCATCTAAAAATTAAAAAATCTTCAACTATTAATCTACTGAAAACTAGATTATTTGTAGATATACTGAAAATATAGCATTTTTAAGAAAATAAAAACCGGTAGTTTGATAATGTTGGCCATAATAAAGGTAAAAGAGATGGTGATGGCATATTAAGTGATCAGTGGCTCTAATACTACATTAAAATATTTACGAAGAAGGAAAAAATAAGAGAGAAAAAATGTTGTATTATTTATATTTCAATTTTATTTGATACATCTCAAGGATCATTATTTATACTAGTATATAAATTCCATACAAGACAAACAATAATAGCTAATGTAAAATCATGGTAACAAAGAAAAATGGTACATAATCATACTAATAATGAAAAATATTATTTGATCATGTAAACAAGAAAAATATCATGGATTCTTATATGATCCCTAAAATCATGTTAAAATATTAGCAAAGAAGGAAAAAACAAGAGAAAGAAAGAGGACTTTATTATCTCTATTTTAATTTTATTTGATATATTTCAAGAATTATTTATATTAATGTACAAACTTTGTATAAGAAAAATAAAAATAAATGATACAAAATCATGCTAACAATGATAAATAATATACAATCATACTAATTGTTATCACTGCTTCCCTCCCGGATGTCGGAGGTTGCTAGAGAGGTGGCACTCATAGACTATACCTATAAAAAAGTTTTCATTGAAAGTTGCTTCGGCGAAGACCCTTCAATGTTCGAGTCAGGGCATAAGCAATAGAAGGAAGAAAGAGAGAGCAGGGACCAGAGAGAGATAATGATTGTTGACATACCTTGAGGTCTCCTAGGAGACTCCTTTTTATGGGCAAGAGGCCAAGATATTTTCGAGATAAAAAGCTCTTGGTGGACCTGGTGAGAAGTGATAGGGAAAAGATCCTGTCATGTCAACTATTAGGGGGATCTTTTCATTCATACAGAATGTCTACTCCCTTTTAATTATGACATTGTCGCTTGTACAAAATCGATTATGTTTTTTAATAATGACATTGACCACTGCATAGGACCAGTCATATCCCTCAATTGCGAAGATATGCTAGTGATTAGCAATCATAAAGTATGATTTGGTCTTCTGGTCATGCAATATGGTGCATGGAGATGAGCGTCAGTCATGCCAACCTTCAGATTGTCCAAGGGAGTATTGCCCAAGAGTTCCTATTTGCCATCAGACACAAGGATCCAAGGTCAGCCCAATATACGCTTATTGATATAGAGGGTTGGTCGGGCCGAGGGACTCAAGATGTGATTATGCCCTATCCAAATGATAGTGAGTCATGGTTATCAGAGGTGAGGTTCAGCCTGTGTAACCTCAGGATACGGAGGGAGGGATTGGGCCCCCACATCAATTGCCCCTCACTCCTTAGTCCAAGCATGAAGGGTCTCAAACTAAGGAGTAGTTTCTAACACATGTACAAGGGATCTCAGAATCAGGCCAAAGCTCAGACGTTCCTCGAGAGGAGCATATAGAGGATGATGCCTGAGATACCACCACATGTCACATTTACCGTGCTTCTCAGGAAAAGGGGAAATTTATTATCACATTTCCTTTAAAAGGAGCTCTAGGGCCATCCCCTCCTTACTATTGCATAGGCTTGGTGGGGAGAGGTTTTTTGCTTGCTAAAAGGCAATTTTCGACAACATGATGATTTTCGATGCTAAGGCTCTAAGGTCTTTTGGATTTTCCAGCATAGAATTAAAGGCTGATGGATTCGAGTGACCTGAAGAAATTACACAGGGGCATTCTAGGCCTTTAAAGATTTAGGTAAGCGGAGTCGATGCCTAGCCAGCCCATGCAACCATTATCGATGGAGCAGGCACTTGGGAAATGTGCTTCGGAGCTACCAACCATAAGTGCTTTTGAAGGTTCAAGGGTGGTTGAAGATCTAGTCCAATCTCTCTGATGCATAGAGGATGAGCGAAGCTGACCTCAAACTCTATAGGTGTGAGGCCCTTTAATTGATCATTCAAGTATAACCTTGGACCTAATTACCTAATCTTTGAATTCTTCTAACAAGGGTTTATTATGCAGTTAGGGCAATACCTTAACTTTTTCATGGAATCAATAGAGGCAGCAGAGACTAAGGTGGCGGTAGCCGACCAAAGGGCCGCTGCCATCATGATGCTAGCTGAAGAGGCCGAAGAGAGAATGTCTAAGGTGGAGTTGGCATTTCAGTAAGCAAAGAGATGCGGCAATGCCATAATGGACAATGCCGAGAGTTTGGCGAAGAAACAGAAGCAGGTAGGATAATGGCTTGTGTCCATGCACAAACAAATGGCCATGCATGCAAGCAAGAAATTCAAGTTACTAAGGAGGCAAAGGTAGAAATTGCCGATATGAAAGAAGGCTTTCAAGCTAAAATTGTAGGCCTAAAGGAAGATCCTTGCACCGGACTTCATTGGTTGTGGGATGAGCTTCAATCAACGAGAAATGAAAATAGATGGCTTTGGGGTGAACTCTGACAGGCTCGTATTCGAATCCATAGCCAAAGATCTTTGAACCAGGAGTAGGAGAGGATCCATCAGGCAAAACAAGGCTTTGGCTAAAGCCCAGTTCCTTCACCAAGTGCTCAAAGAAGAGAGGAGAAGGAACGTAGTGGAGAGGCATGGGCCCACAATATCCATGCCGAGGAGATGCAAGAGGTGATGATTCTGAAAGGCAAACTTAAGGTCATGGAGAAGACCATTGAGAGCTTGAAGAAAGATGTTGACAAGAGTGGCCAAGAGGTCAAGATGCTACAAAGCAAACTGTCGATTGTTGTGGATCTCCGAAAGGTGGTGCTAACTCCGGCTTGGTTCGGATAGGACTGGAGAAGGAGCGGATGTTGATGTGGAGTCGAGGAGGCCTCATAAAATCCTATCATCAAGAGTCAATCCTATAAGACAAAGAAGACTAGAAAGTCTAACATATCAGGGATGGGTTCCTGGTGGTGGACCCTCCAATGCCTAAGTCAGTCTCTTGGAGAGACAAATAGAGGAGGCTTGGAGTCCCTTTTAGGTTTGGAGTAAGAGTGGAAGAAGAGCCAAAGAAGAAGCGGAGGAGTGATAAAGAGAGGGATGAAATGAAATCTAAAGAGAAGAAGATCTTAATGTATTTGAGTCCCGCTTCCCAAAGGATGGCACATGAAGGGTGAAGTCATGGGAGCTGGAGTACTTCAGGATAAAATGAGAAGTGTATGTGTCAATGATCCATGGGATCTCGCTCAAATGACAAGCTATAGAAGACTCAATCCAGGAAGCTCAGGATGTGTATTAATAGGAGAGGAAAAGGAGGGTCCCTTTATAGTGAAAGGTGGTAGTCCTTGAGAAGAGCAGGCTCTCTAGTCCATCTCTCTTTGTCTCCCTTTGTTCTTCTCCTTGTATCCTCGCTAAGCCCTTATTCGACTTTTGCTCTCTCTTAATCTTACCTGGAGGGTTACCGAAACCAAGTTATAGGTATGTACCTAACACTTAAAGACATGGAATGATAGCTGGCATGTTTCAATTATTGCAGGCATGCTTAGAGCAAGGAACCATGCTATAATAGGTGAGGCAAGGAGTGGTGGCTTGCATGGCACATCCTTATGCTAGGATGTTCCTCAGGTGACAAACATTAATGACTGCCATTCTAGGAGTATGCACAGAGGGGTGAACTGAGTAGGCCAGCGATGATTGATGCGCATACACCTTTGAGTCTACGTGGTGAGGCACTAGGAGGTTGCCTCACCACTTAAGCTGGCTAATATGTGTCTGGAGAGGGTTGGAGCCTAGTTGCTAGGCTATACCATCGAACCCTAATGTATCAGATGCCCCCATTTCCTTGTACAAGTGGTTTGGTCTCCATGATCTTGGGCCAAAAAAGTAAAGATTTTCTTGGTTCAGCTGGGCATGGTGGCCTACCACTACTAGGGTGAACCAGATGTTCACAACCAAGATGGCGTAGTTGCACCAGACGTGGCAACTCGTGGTAGAGATGGTGTGGCTTCATTGGGTGAGGCGACTCACAACAGAGGTGGTAAGGCTATGCTAGGCAAGGCAACTTGCAATAGAGATAGCAAGGTTGTGCTGAGCAAGGTAGCTCACGATAAAGATGGCGAGGCTACCCACTGGGCAAGATAGCTCGTGATAGAGATGGCAAGGCTACGCTGGATGAGGTAACTCGTGATAGAGATGGCAAGGCTGTATTGAAAGAATTGTGTCCTGAAAGCCAATCACAGTTATTGTATCAATGGCATTTTTGTATTCTCTCAACTCAAAATTGATATTAATAAAGCCAATTTTTATTCATCTATGTTGTATCTTGTGTTTTAGTTATAAGATTATGATGAATTCTATAGATTAGGGCAATGGTTTTAGAGTTATATGGATAACAATGAGACCTAAAACTTATAAATCCTAATATAAAATATTTCTAGTCATAAAATCATCGATTTGGAGATAATGAATTCGGATAGACTAGCACATCCTATGTATGCTCGATGGAGAGGGTGGTTGGTCTCATGACCACTTATGTAATGACACTAATATAAGGATATGGGTACTCATTAGGTTATGAGTTCACAGAAATCCAACAAGCAAGCATCTAATGGAGGTCTTACTTATCAAAAAGATTGTTCTCTTAGTGGGAGTTGTGTATGTGATCCTTAGACCTGAGATCATCATAGTATCTTGTGCACATGAACCCATGTTTTGGTACATACTCATTCATGATAATTAAGTCATGTACAGGGTGCTTTTGGATATGATGGATTGTGTATGAAGGTAATGAGTAGGTCAACAAGGAATTGATCACTTCTAGTAAAGGAAGAAGTTATCCCGTGTGATCTTATCGAATGATGACTCAGGAAGTCTTTGATCAAAGCATGATAAAATTAGAAATAATTTTCTAATTTATCATCGGTTGAGTCTTCATTAATAATTAGAGATTCAAATGGATTAAGTATAAGGGTTTGATACTTATCCATACCCATCACTTAATCGAGATAAAGAAATATTGAAGGATTGAATTACATAGTAACTTGCCATTGAAAGGTATTTTGGTAATTTCTACCAAATTTCTCATCTTCTGGATAGGCATAATATGTTGCTAGACATCAATCATGTCTTGTAGGTTATCATGAATCAAATTGATTGAATTCATGAGTCAATTTAAAAGATAGTTCAAATTGGCAGCTAGGATGAGCTCGATTTGACATAATTTAATAGTTGATTTCTAATCGAACCAAATCAACATGAACCTAGACCTACTGCTGACTAGATGAGGAGCCCAAAGGGTCACACACATTAAAAAATTAACTAAGAAAGTCAATTATATTTTTATTAGGGTCATAGATTTTTAATTTGCTAGCTAATAACATACTAGCATATGTTGGCTAGCCTAACTCCTAATCTAATTATATTGGATTTAATTGCTTGCTATTTAGGCTAACCAATTTGAGTGGGACTTAAATTGAGTTGAGCCTTAAATGGGGTAGCCAAATTGGATTTTGTCATAATTTATCAAGCCTTATCTATTATTTAATCCAAGAGTCCCAAGGGCATGGGACTTTTAGCACCATATTGGTGTGCGCACGAATAAAGGGACATAGAAGGACCCTCTTGGTCCTTCTACAAGTTAATCACCTTTTAGGTGATAAAGCTCAACCCTTATCCTATCTATTGACACCTATATTGACTGGTATTGGTCGGTTAAATAATGTAAGAAAGGCGTAATCAATGAAGGGATGCAACACTTGACTCATGGCGCATGGATAAGGAAGAGTCCTTCTTCCTGTTAATCATCTTTTATTTCAGATAAACCTTTTCATTTGATATACCTATTGGGGTATGGGATTTTGTCTTAAATCTTAAATTAAGAGAATAATTATTAGATTTTAACGTAGAGTTGCAATAAGCAACTCTTGGTGCATATAATTAAGTGAAACAATATTTCACTTTACACCTTTCAACCAAGGGACTCTTTCTGATTAAAGAGTCTTATCTGATATATTAAAGGCTTGATAAGGGACTGATGGAAAGGTATATCAGGCACCCACTCTCTTCCTATTTAAAGGCTTCGATGATTAAAGCTAAGACATCTAAAAATTGTCCTGATAATTCTCTTCATTTTCTTGTCAGGACAAGTCTATTATTTTAAGACAAGTTTGCCATTTTAAGACAAGGACTTAAGAAGAGAATTTGAAAGGATAACAGGATAGTAAGAGAGTATTTGGAGAGGAACTAAGCTACTCTTCAAAAGGGAGAAAGGTCCAAGAGGGGAGAAAAGGCTGCAGAAGGAAGAAAAGCTACTGAAAGGAATCAAGCTAGCAAGAGGAGTGCTTCCTTGGTTCGATTCCTATGTGGATCACCTCTAGAGGGAATACACTTGTGTGCCTTATGAGAATTAAGGAATACAGCACTCCATGTATTCCTCTATAACCCTAAATTATGATTTATTAGCTGTCATGGTCAAGTGGTCTTTGGGTCTAGGTTTTGACCGATTAGGGTTTCAATAATGAAAATTTTGAAACCCAGTCTTCTGCTGCGTTAGCTTGAAACCCAACATGCACTGGATGAGGTAGCTCGTGATAGAGATGGTGAGGCTATACTAGGCGAGACAACTCATGACAAAGGTGGCAAGGCTATGCTGGGTGAGGCAGCTCATGACAAAGATGGCAAATTTGTGCTAGGCGAAGTAGCTCGCGATAGAGATGATAAGGCTGCACTAGGTGAGGTAGCTCATGATAGAGATGGCGAGGCAACTCTCCAAAATCCATGTGGGGACTTGGCAATGTTTCTTGAGAGGTGGCATCATCCAAAGTTGTGGTAGTTTCAAAAGTTGCTATGGCAGGCCATCCACTTGGGATGTTATGATGCACCCTTTTGGGGGGTGCTTTTAATGCTGAATCGACATGGGGTGCATCGATTGTCCGGGTTCAAACCAGTGCATTTCCTTTGGAGAATAGACAGGTCCTTTCGATGAATATATATATATGAGCGCGCAAGGACCGGTTAGGCCCCTTACATTCTCATGGCATCCAAGTAATGGAGTGACGGGAAAGAGGAGAGGAGTTTCTAACCAATCGGAGAGGCATACCAGTGACTATCTACAAAAAGTTTTCTTGTCCTTCTTTTTTCTTTCCTTCTTTTTCTTGCTCTTCCTTTTGATGCACAGCAATCACAGGAACATAGGAGCTAGGCTTGACACCTAAAATCATGGCCTCCATCCTGATTGAGAAGGTTCTCCAATTAGGGGAGAAGTTTGTCCTTGTGGCGAGCATCCATCTCAAGGTACCTAGGAAGTATGCATGGATTACTGGAGGGATGATGATGAGGATCGCCCTTCATGAGGAGTCACTAGATATGGATCTCAGGATTCCCATGCTTCTAGCAATGGTGAACCTACTGTAGTGGTATAACCTATGCTCGGCATAGTTGGTCTCCAACACCTGGAGGGCCATTGTCGACTTCTTTAGTTTGATGGTTCATCATCGCATGGAGCCTAGGTGAGGGGTTTCATTATTTCTTCTAGGTGAAGGTCTCCCAGGGGTGGTCCTATATCTTCCTTGCAAGGGGTTTAGCTTCCTAGCCAGTTTGGTGAAATTATGGGGTTGGAAGTCCCGATTCTTTTTTATGGCTACTCCATCTTCATGGTTGTTCCTTAAACAATAGGACGAGATGTAACATTCATGATTGTTGGATCCTCTAGTATTGCAAGAATCGAAGCAAATCATGAAGGACGGGCTATCGTTGATACAAGTCCCACCATTTGATGTTCTTCTTTTGGAAAGTTGGCTGAAGGTCCTCTATGCGATGGGAGATTTTGTCCCGAGGTAGATCCCTGCCAACTTTTTGATGAATAGATCCTTGGCTATTTATTTTTTAGACTAGGGGGACTATCTTCTAGTGCAATGTTGATGATATGTAATGAGCTACCAACCGTAGTCATCAACGAACCTTCTCCACCACCTTCGACTAACCCAAACAGGAAGAGGCCATGTTCTCTATCCCATGTGAAGGGGTTGGGGAAGGTGAAGAACTGCAGGGACTATATTTTTCCTCGGATCTTGCTTCATGCTCTAGTAAGGCACTGATCATAGAAGCGGTGATGAAGGTTGCAACGCCCCTTGACTTAGAGGGCACCTTCATAGCTGGTGTGGACGCTCTGGAGGGAAAAGAGGAGGGGCCAGTGGCCATTAAGGAAACTCGGGCTGAGGCTGACAAAGCTCTAGCATCGATACTGGAATCCCTGATGTCGGTGACTAGGTCGGTAGTGAAGGCTAGGGTGGCTGTCACTAAGGTGAAGTGAGCACTCTGACTAGTACTGGTAGAGGTGAATAGGTGAGGCCTCCTAATGCTCCAGAAGGTATTCCTACCCCTAATGCGGTTTGCCTACCTAGGATGAACATATGCCTCAGGTTCTTGGAGGACTCCATTCCTCCGAATATCAAGGAAGAAGTGCTTATGAGAAACACCAGGAGGGCCTGTAGTAATTCATCCAAGTTACCATGTCAGTGAGTCTTTTGCTTGAGGGCTTGGATGCTTGTCCTTATTTGAGAATTTAGACCCATTTTTGAATAGGATGTCTAGATGCAGGGCTGCATGGAAGCCTAGGGCTTGCTGTGATATGTGGACCACCTTTTCAAGGAGGCGGAGCTGTCGTAGAAGCTTGCCGAGATGGTGGAGGGGGAGCATGATGAAGTGGTTTGGAAACTTAGTTTGTCCAGTGTCAACTAGTGGCTGAGAAGGAGAGAGCGGATGTGGTGAGGCCTTCCTGGTAGTCACATCTGCCTGTCTTGACAAGAGTGCAGTGGACTATGTGGAACTCCATTGCCTGTTGGCTAAGGCATAGGGTCAAAGGGAGAAGGACCTTGCTGAAGTCCGGGCGGCACTTGGCGAGGTTGAGGCCAAGGATGATGAGGCTGATGCGAGGGTCACCAGTGTTGAAGCGAGGGCCCGAGCAATGGAGGAAGCATTGCATGAGGCTAAGAACTGGGCTTTGGCCATACAATAGGAGGCATGGGTAGCAAAGGAATTAGCTTCCCAAGCGACGGTGAAGGCGATCGAGGCCTTTAAGGCTGGGGTAGAGTATCGTTTGAAGGTACTAGAAGCTAGTAGAGATGCTTTTCGATAAAGCTTCAAGTTTCTAGGACAAGTCACCAAACTATTCCCAAACATTAATATCGAGAAGCTAAAAATGGAATTACCTCAAGACAATGACAAGTCTATTAATTATCCTAATTTAACCATCAAAATAAATATTAATTAATATATATTTATTAATAATTAATACTTTTTATCAGTGTTTTGTAGAAAAGAAGTCCATGGATGGAAAGAGCTTAATTTTTGGAGTTCAATGGCATAGACGACACTCAAATCAGAGTTGGAACAAGTCCAAAACTGAATTTTGAAGTTATTAAGCTTTTGCATGATTTTTGGTGCAGCTGGTCCACCATGGACTAGCCACTCGATCTATGGGAGCGGGATACAGTCCATTGCCACCATTGTTGCTGGTCCACGAGACCGTTCCATGGACCATCTACCATTTAGAGGCTTTTCGTTGTCGAAGAAGTCGCCAGGAACCTTCCCCTCACCGCTAAGAGCCTCCCTTCATCGAAAAAATCCAATGGAAAACCTTGTTTTGGGCTGGCCACCATCTTCATTGGGTATTCTTCCTCCCCTGTTCACCACCACAGTCCACCTTGATCGCCGTCGCCACCCATCACCAGAGAAGCTGCCAGGCATCTCTCTCACCACTGACCTTCTCATCGTCACTTCCCTCAGCCTGAGCTCCATCCATGGCCATCTTCTCCTCCACCGAGCTACTGTCCGCCCCTATCACTACACCATCTTCCACCACTGTATGCCACTCTCGACACCGCTTCTGCCACCGTTGCTCCCACCATCCGCTCTGCCACGATTGGAGGAGGCTCTCCCAAGTCCAATCGAAGAGAATCTGGGATTCGAAGGAGTCCTATTCAGACTCCGCTTGCCCGAGAAAGAAGTGATGATTTCACATGAATCCTGGCATGATCCAAGGTCTATGATGTAGAATGGATGGTTGAAAAATTTTTCATGATATTTGGCCAATCTTAAGCTTGATTGACTCTAAATTTGACCAGGAAGAAGCCTTAGACGAGCTCTATAAAAGGAGGACCCTAGGCAGCAATCCAGGCTTCAGTTTCTATAACAATCTTGTACTAATTTATTTTCTTGCATTTGTTTAAATCATTGTATTAGGCTTGGGAAAGAAGAAAATTATGGAGGGGATACTGGCAGCAACGATGCACGGTTAGACTCCTTCAACCTGGGATGAAGATGAAGCTTGTAATCGATTCTATTTCTCTTTTCGTACTTGATTTTTATACAATAAAACTCATGTTCTTCCTTCCCCTATTTTTTGAGTTATTTTTCTGATCGAAGATTTGATCTGGCATACATGGCCTACACCCTTTATTGATTTGCTGTGATCTCAGGATACGGTACATACCTAAGAGAGATAGATCATAGTATGGTAGACTAGATCCCTAACCTTGCAAATCAGTTAGATAGTTATACTCTAAGCGGACATGTCGTGATCTCTGGATACGACCTGTGCCCAACAAGAGATAAATTATTCTAACACTAAAATTGCAAGAATTATTGATATTGCAATATAAAGAAAAGAAGATAACCGATTTGCATGGTGAATTCGGATTCCTTAGTTACTTTTCCTGTTATCTCGATCTAATCAATCAATTAATTATTATTATTTTACCACTATTGCTCTCAATCTAATCTTCTACAATCAATTTTCTTTTATTTTTTTTCATGAAATAATTATTCTTGGTTCCCGAGGATACAATCCCAACTCACCACTAGATATAGTAGTGAGTAGGTTTTATTTTTGACCACCTATGATAGCGATCAAATTTTGGCATCGTTGCTGGGGACCAAGGCATAATTGTTTCACGAGAAAAAAAAGTAAAAAAAAAAATTCTTTTCATAAATATTGTTCTTCTTAGTTTATTGCTTTTTTTTGTTACCTTAAGTATTATATTACCTTATTTTCTTGTTACCAAAAAAGAAAAAAATTACTTTCCTTCTTTGCATACATCAACTCCCAACATAATTAACTTTTTCTCTTAATTAACTTTCCTTAAATAATCCACAAGAAAATCTTAAGTCACCTTCCATAAAACGTAATTAATTTAAGAAAATAAATAATAAACTTGAAAAACTTCCTAATTTGTTGGACATCTTGCTTGTTTTGCATTGCATTTTCATAAAACACTTTAAGGGCATAACCCCTAAATAATATAAGATGAGGATTTCATCACCCTTTCTTGGTCCATGAATCATCACCCTGCATACTGCATAACCCTAAGCCTTTAATTAAAATTAATTAGATGTTGGCCTCTTATAATTTTTGAGCTTATTAGAACAAGGGACCCTAAGAGTTGAACTAGCTCAAAATTAACTGGTTAACTAGTATCTAGAAAAGGAGTTCAAGGATGATGTAACCCTGAAGGTAGGTGGTTCTTTAATTGGTTCCATTGTCTGACCTGGTCAATTAATTTGGTATCTAAGGAAAGCAACGGGGGGACCCCCATCGACCATACCCTTACCTGGCTAGTTGCTAGTTAGTATCTGATTTCGAAGACTCAAAGGCAACCTTGATAGTTAGGAGCTATCTAGATATAGGATAACCCTAGGATAGATAGTCTATTGCTTGATAAATTATTTTTATAATAAAAACTTTAACCTAATTAAACCATCCTCATCTCTTATCTCTAGATTTAGGACTACTTAGGCTTTCATCTTTAGACATCCTCTCTCTTTCTTCCTTCTTCTCCCCTCTCTCTTCAATATAATACATAAAAAATAAAATAAAAATAAACTTAAAATTGCTATTTGGAAAAGGAAGTCTGGTTGATTAGTAAGGATAGATCTAAACCCTACCCTTGACCAAGAAAAATCAACCATGGAAGAATTGATAGGAATTCTCCCAGGGTGTCGGGAATCATGCAGCATACGGAAGTGAATTTCAAAACAAAAATTCAAAGCATGAAACCCTAATTGGCTAGAAAACCCTAATTCCCAGGAACCCCTTGTGCAATACCAATTAATAAAACATAAATGGAGTCAGAAAAACATACCTGGATCGCTGAAATCCAATCCTTTCCACGATGCTCACAAGTGCAAGCCCTCCAATGGTGATCTAGGAACCTCTTCCTTATAGGTTGCTTGATCAATTGGGACTCTTCCGATGGACTTTCTTCCTTCGGCAGCCTCTCCTTCCTTGCTTAGACCTTCGCCCTCCAGTAGAGCACTCTAAGCCCTCTCCAAAATCTCTCTTCTCTCTTTCTATCACTTTTTAATTCTCTTCTTAAATCCTTGTCTTAAAATGACGGACTTGTCTTAAAGGAAGACCTATATCCTAACATGGGAAGGAAGAGACAAGGTGGATAGATGTAAGAGTGTAAAAAAGAAACAAAAAAATATGATACCATCGGAATAAATACCGATGGCTATTTATAAAAGATGGGGAGGCACCAGATAAGCCTTCTCATCAACCTTTGATCTATCCTAACACAGATCAAATAAGATCCTTCACTAAGAAGGAGTCTTATCTTGAAACACCATGTCCCTTTATGCGCCAACAGCCTAATTCAAGTCCCTTCAATTTTTTATTTGACTTCTCCCTTTGCCACTTGGCATTATCGATTAAAATGAAGCCAAGGAATGTGACTTATGAATGAGAAGCATCGATGATTCAAAAAGACTTAAAGCAGAAGGACTCTGCTTGAATTAGTGCCAAAGTGAAGAGACGCAACTCTTCACTTTGCACCAACTTCTCCATGCCATATGACACCTTTGACCCAGTCAAAGTATATGCAATATGGGTGTCATATGAAAGGGAATTAAGTCTAATTTCTAACTATACAATTTGTTTTTATATTGGAGGTCAATTGGTCCTTGTGCGCCCTTTTGAATGCAAAGGTGTCACTTAGGCGTCAAGAGTCCCATGCCTTTTGAACTCTTCATATATGGTGCACAAAATGTCCAAAAATATCAGATAAAACCTGATAAATTCATCCCACTTAGGACTCAACCCAATCTAGGTCTTCCATAAATTGGTTAGTCCATTTGGCAACCTTTCAGACCCAATTCAATTGGGTTAGGAGATTAGGTCAGCTTACACATGCTCGTGTGCAATCTAGCTAACCAATTAGGATCCCTTGACCCTAATTAAATGTCAATTGAGTTCTTAGGCCGACTCCCTAATGTGTGTAACCCATTGGGTTCTACATCTAGCTAGTAGTAGATTTAGGTTTAAGCCGATTCGATCCGATCGAACCCCGTTTGACCTAATTAGGTCAAATTAGCTCACCAATTGTCCAATTCGAATCACACATCGAATTGACTCATGAAACCAAATCAATTGGCTCATGAAAACCTACAAGACAAGATTGACGTCTAGCAATGTATCATGCTTACCTGAAAGATGAAGAATTTGGTAGAAATTATCAAAGTACCCTTTAGTAGTAAGTTACCGTGCAATTCAATCTTTCGATCTCCCATTATCCTGATTAAGTGATAGGTATGGATATATGTCAAACCCTAACACTTAATCATATCGAATCTCATCTCGATCATGAGGACTCAGTTGATGACTGATTAGAAACCAATTCTAATCTCATCCTGCTTTGATCAAATGCTCCTTGAGTCACTTATCGAAGATATTGCATAGGATAACAATTCCTCTTACTAGGAAAGATCGATTCCTTGTTGGTCCACTCACATCCTTCGTACACCTTCCACCATACCCAAAACACCCCGCGCATATCGCAATGGCATGAATGAGTATGAACCAAAGTATGGCTTAGTGTACACAAGGAACTATGGTGACCTCAGGTCTAAAGATAACATGCACAACTTCTACTCTGGGATATATCTTTTGACAAGTAGTAAGACTTCCATAAGATAGTCCCGATGCAGATCAGTCCAGTGTACTCATACCCTAATATGCACCCTTATCCTTGTATTAGTGTCTCTGCTCAAGTGGTTATGAGATCAACCACCCTCATCAACTGAGCATACATAGGATAAGCTAGTCTTTCCGGATTCATCGATCCCTGAATCGATGGTCCAATGACTAGGAACATTCTAGATTAGGGTTTATAGGAATTAGGTCTCACTGTTATTTTATCATAACCCTAAATCCATTGCCCTACTCTATGGGGTTCATCATAATCAACAAAAACATGACACAGTAGTATATGATAATCAAATGCCTTTATTAATATGAAAAATATATCATACATGAGCTGGATGTTTACAAAAAGGCCCTCATAAAGATTGGCTCTTATGACACTTTTCTATCAAACTCCCACTTGCACTAAAGCCAATTGCCCTTGTATTTTATGTCCATACAATCTAAGTGATGATCTAACTGCTGCTAGGCTAATGCTTTAGTGAATGGGTCTGCTATATTGTTCTTTGTGTCAACTCGTTCAATGCTAACATCTTGTCTTTCAATGATCTCTCGAACGAGGTGGAACCATCTTAAAATGTGCTTGGACTTGTAATGAGACCTTGGTTCCTTAGCTTGTGCAACAGTCCTAGTGTTATCATAGTATAATGGCACTGGCTGTTGTACATCAGGAACCACGCCCAATTTCATGATGAATTTCTTCATCCAAACAGCTTCCTTCGCTGCTTCACTAGCAGCTATATACCTGTCTCAGTGACTAAGTCATCTACTGTTGGCTGCTTTGTACTTTTCCAACTCACTGCACCACCATTCAGGTGAAGACATACCCCGATATGGATTTGCTATCATCTAGATCTGATTGAAAACTAGAATTTGTATAACCTTCTAGTTTTAACTCAGATCCTCCATATAGTAGAAAAATATCTTTAGTCCTTCTCAGGTACTTAAGAATATTTTTCACAGCTTTCCAATGATCATTTCCTGGATTTGCTTGAAACCTGCTCACTATGTCCAAGACATAAGCGACATCAAGCCTGGTACATAACATGGCATACATTATTGATCCTACAGTCGAAGCATAAGGAATCATAGCCATCCTCTCTCTTTCTTCTGATATCTTAGGAGACATTTTCTTAGAGAGATGTATGCCTTGACTTAGAGAGAAGTAACCTTTCTTACTGCCATCCATGTTGAATCTCTTTAACACTAAGTCAATGTACCTAGATTGGGATAAGCCCAGCATCCTTTTGGATCTATCTCTATAAATCCTTATACCTAGTATATAGGATGCCTTTCCCAAATCCATCATGGAAAACTTTGATGATAGCCAAGTTTTAACCGACTGCAACATTGGGATATCATTCCCAATGATCAGTATATCGTCCATATACAAAACCAAGAAAACAAGTGCACTCCTACTTGTCTTCTTGTATACACATGGTTCATCCATATTTTTAACAAAACCAAATCCTTTGATTGTTTCATCAAAACAGATGTTCTAACTCCTTGATGCTTGCTTAAGTTCATAAATGGACTTCTTTAATTTGCATACCTGATTTAGTCTCCCACTTGAGACAAAACCCTCTGACTGTGATATATAGACTTCTTCCTCAAGGTTTCCATTGAAGAAAGCAATCTTTACATCCATCTGCCAGATCTCATAGTCATGGTATGCTGCTATGGCAAGTAGTATCTGAATGGACTTGAGCATGGCTACTGGAGAAAAGGCTTCATCATAGTCTACACCATATTTTTGTCTGAAACCTTTTGCTACCAGTCTAGTCTTGTAGTTCTCAACTTGACCATCTGCTCCAATCTTCTTCTTGAAGACCCATTTATACCCTATTGGGTTAATTCCTTCAGGTGGATCTACCAAAGTCCAAACCTGATTGGAATACATGGAGTCCAACTCAGATTTCATGGTGTCAAGCCACTTGTCAGAGTCTCTACTCTTGATAGCTTCCGAATAGGTCACAGGATTATCATCTTGTATGATACTGGCTTCATTGTCATCCCCGATAACAAAACCATATCTGAGAGGTGCTCCCCGCACCCTCTCTGACCTTCGGAGAGGAAATGTGTATTATGGTTGTTCTTGATCCACAAGAACCTTTGGTTGAGGAACTTCTCTTGAAGGCTCACTGGTTTGTTGGTTATGTTCTTCACATAACTCAAGTGAAGAATCACTATATCCTTCTTGGATAAACTCTTGTTCTAAGAATGTAGCATGCCTACTGACAATTATTTTTTGTTCAGTAGCATTATAAAAGAGGTATCCAACACCCTCTGTTGCCTAGGTGGCTACCCAAGAGGGGGGTGAATTGGGTCTTTTAAAAAATTTAAACAAGTAATGTTCTATTTCAAAATTCTTTTCAAGTGGTAGGTGCTGTGATAAGGTTATAGAATGCAGAAGCTAAACAAAGTAGAGAAAATACAACACAAACACACCAAATTTATAGTGGTTCGGAGCAACCCAGCTCCTACGTCCACTATCCAAAACACCACTTAGGATTTCTACTATATTCACACCCGAATACAGTAGGATTGTTTTACAGGATCATAATCCAAAACCTCTGCACTTTGGTTTTACAGGATCACCAAAGAAAACCCAACACCCTTTGGTTTTAACTGGCTCACCAAAGAAACCTAAACTTGGTTTTCACAGGATCACCAAGAACCTAAACTTTGGTTTCAATAAGGCTCACCAAAAACCTATTTTGTTTTTCAACCGGGCTCACCAATAACCCAACAATTCAAAGATTGAATTGAAAATAAATGCAACAATAAATGACAATCTCAAGTTGTCGGATAGTTGCCAGTGCAGCTCGTTGGAAGTCCACTTGAATGCACTTGAATAAGCTTTAATGTCTTCAGTGGCTTCTTCCAAAGTTGATTCAAGCTTTTTGATCAGAGGTTGTTGAGGGCTTGAATGCAGACTTGAATGCACTTGTGTTCTATCTCTTGTGGTTGGTTGGATATTCAATGAAGCTCTCTCTCTTTTCTTTTTGAACTCTCTTCTTCTTAATTACTTTTAGGTAGTTCAAATCCTTCAAATTTAAAGTCTTCCATCATCCTAAGGTAGTTCTAGCCGTTGTAGACTGTTGGAGAATGATTTGTGACAGTTGGAGTACTTTTTGGCATTCAAAAATAAATTCTGGAACTAGCCGTTAGATATCTGGAAGCGACATTCGAGTCGGCTTGGATTCCTTCGAGTCGGCTCGGATCCTTCGAGTCAATAGGTCGAGTTGCTATTTCTTCAATGCAATCGACTCTTTGTCTCAGGGTGCAGAATGTCACTCTGGACGAGTTGGCTCTTTACAACTCGGGTCGGCTCGAACTTGAATCTTGAAATTCTTGAACTCGAGGAGTCGGCTCTTTTCAACTTGGGTCGGCTCTTCTTCTTAGGTTCGAATAACCTTATTCTGGAAGAGTCGGCTTGATGTAGTTCGGGTCGGCTCGCTTTCTCAGGCTTTTGAAATTAGGTCTGGCAGAGTCAGCACTTTCTAGGTCGGGTCGGCTCACTTGGCTGTTCTCAGAAAACTTTTAGAAAATAGACTCTGGAGGAGTCGGCTCAGACTAATTCCAGTCGACTCGGATTCACTAGAGTCGGCTCGCTTTCCATCGAGTCGGCTCGAATTGCTGTGTTCTAGAATCCTTGATGTGTGTCAGTAATCAGAGTCGGATCTTCTTATCTTGGGGTCGGCTCGAGTGTCTTCTTCAGGATTTTTATAATTTGAACTTAAAGAAAACTCTCACCAACTCTTTTACAATTTCACACAAACCAACTCAAGGCAAAATCTAAGGCACACACACTTATAGAAATAACCCTTTTACTTGATTTTTCTTAGCATTTTCATTGGGTTCTTCTTTACAAAAACACTTACAACACAACTCAAGCAAGAAAATAGAAATGTAGGAGTTGAAGTTTGAACATGTTATACATCCTACAAAAACTTGTCAAACACTTGAAGAGTTGTCAGTAATAAATGTACATGCTCCAATGTTTGGTTATCATCAAAATCACTTATGGGGTCAACAATCTCCCCCTTTTTGATGATGACAAAATACTGGGCATGAAAAATCAGTATAGAATTTTACAATAACTTGTATAATAGCATATGCAAAAGTATGTGAACAAGTTAGAGCAAGTTTACTTCTATTAGTGCCGAACAATGAGAGGAGAATTAGGGCATAGAGAGATAATCTCCCCCTCAATAAAATACTCCATGTTTTGGCAAACTTTTCATTCATTTTTACATTTCAAAGCTCTCAAGCTTTAATTAACAGAGCTAACAAAAGTTGAAGTGTAAAATATTATGTGTCAGAGTCATTATGTATCAGAGTTTGTAAAAAAAATTGTAATTCAAAGATTTAAGCATTATCAGTGAGAACTTAAAGCATCAAAACTTGAAATATCAATACATGTTCTTTTCTTGTATCAGAGCAAACATATAGCTCATGTGTATCAATGCTTTGAAGTATCAATGTTTTATCTTTTTCGTGCAATACTTTCTCTCCCTTTTTGTCAATCAATCAAAAAGGTGATTTCAAATAAGGCTTAGATTTTAAAATAGATTGAGAAAGTCTTTAATATTTGTTTGAGATAATTTCACTTTCTCATATTTATCTTGAAATTCTAATTAAAAATTGATCAATGTAGGAGCAATCAAACATTCAATTCATAGAGAAGAGTTTGTGAAGCAAAAGATATATTTCATTCTATTCCAAAAGTTCAGTACAAAGTGTAAAAAGGTAATTGTGTCACTGTCTACATTTACACTAGGTTTTGAAGAAGTTTGGCCCGGGATTTGAATTCCAGGAGGTAAAGAAGCTATAGGATCAATGAATTGTGGAATATTACGAGATCTAGGTGTCCTAATGTGTGGGGCAAGTTGTCTTGGATGGCTTGAGTGACTAGGAACAAATCTAGGAGTTTTGAGAGCACCTAGAATATCTTCAATTTTGCCCATCATCTTCCATAGAAAGCTATTCATTGACTTCAATTCATCTTCAACTTTTTTCACACTTCTAGAAGCTACCAAGTCTTCCATTCCTTCTTTGATTACTTCCACTTCCTTTTGTAGAGTAAGCATTTCCGAAGCCTGGACATTAGCAAAAGCATCTGCAGACCCTCTTAGCCTTCCAAATTCACTTCTGATTATACCTATGCCCTTGGTATAATCCTCTTCCATTTTCTTTCTTGTCTCGAGAGATCCCATTCTGACTCTTAAGTTATCCATTTCTGTTCTGTATGCTTTTAGTACTTGAGTGACTGAATTTTTGGTTGAATCAGAACTGGATGCAATTAATTAGAGTATTGGTTGGATATCACTTTCACTTATACCAGATGCAGTTTTGGAGTTCTCAAGAATATCAATTCTTCCTTTCAAATTGTCTAATTATTCTCCAAACTGGTTTAGCTTATTATCAATAGATCTTTGAAATACTTCAAACATTTCACTCATTGAGGACTTGATGGACTCAGTCATATTGTTCATCTGTTGTGCCAAAAAGTCTTGAATACTTGAAGTATCCAAAGTCGGAGCAGTGTAGCTTGACTTTGACTCGGAATGTCAGCAGCCTGATCAAATATGGGTGTGCTGTAGGGTATATCAGGCAAGCCAGAAATATCTGGGAAGGAAATATCAAACTCCATCTGAACTGGAGAGTCATGCTATGATTGAGGCTCAAGGATGTGTGAAGTAGTACCTTCACCAGCCTCTTCTTCTCTCTGTTCCTGGATTTCTTCAGTTCCTTCAATTGTAGAAGGGTCAAACTTTTTCTTCCAGGTACCATCGGTCAATAAGTACCCCATTCTCTGAAAAGTCTTCGTTGTATAGGTGTCAGTGTGAAGTAATACCCTGTTATCTTCTCCTATCAAGTCAACATTGGCTCTTTGAAAAAGGATTGTGAGGACCATTCCATATGGCAGGCAGGCTTTGACTTTCCTAACTGCCTCTTTCATCTGGCTAATCATAATTGCTGGTAAATTAATTTTCTAGCCAATGATTAGGAGTTCCATGAAGCACAAGTCCCTTTCACTCACCCAGTCAAATTGACCTGTTCTGGGTAGGAAAATACAACTAATGAAGTTGTGAAGGACCCTCATTTCAATTGATAGCATATTTACTTTAAGAATCCCTATCTCATTAATTTCAGTCCTTCCCAAAACAGTTTGCAAAGCCTTGGATCTATCCTTTAGTACAAGATACTCGATTCCTTCAAATAGCATCTCCAAGATACTTCCTAGGATCTCAGTAGTAATGATTATTCTTTTTCCTTTGACTGTAGACTCAATGAAATTTTTCCCATACCTCAGATTCTCGTAGAACATTCTAACTAAATTAAGATATGTCTTAACATCCAATGAACATAAATTTCTCCAGCCCTGGTCCTCAATTAAATCCCCAATCACAAAATTGATTTCTTCAAGATATTCAAAAAGAATGCGTCGGTCAGAGGTGACTGGTCTCATACCTAGGTATCTTTGCTGGCTAGGAAAAACTGGGCTACCTTCCTCTTCTGACCGAGGTTCATTTCTAGGAACATTATGTTCACGGAATTTGCTTCTCCTTTCCTGTGGAGCTACAACAACACTTCTGCTAGATTTCTTCCCAACCGATCTTTTCGGCGCCATTCCAAGGAAATTGGGTTTAAAGTAGTTTTGGAAAAGTTTAAAGCAATTTGGAAAGTTCTTAGGAGGGAGCTGACTAGGGTTTGGAAGTAAAAATGTCACATACAAAACCCTACAGCTCGAGTTAAAAGAGACGACTCGACATCCAAGTCGACTCGATCAACAGATCATCTGCTCGAGTTGGCTCGAGTAGAGGGGGCACAAAGATATATTTTTGTATTAATCAAATCCCTAAGAGGTTTACGATTTGAATTAGAAGGTCGTCTAGATGCATTGTCCTTAGAGTTTTGAGAATTCTTTTAGATGGGATCATATGATCCTAATTCAAAAATTTAATCAATGCAAACTTGTCTAAATCTAATGGTTTTATACAAATATTCACAAGTAAATTTTTCATAGATATGTTTTCAAGAATAATAACATTGTTCAAAACTTGTTTTCTTATTGAATGGTGCCTAAATCTTGATGTGTTTAGTTTAAGAGAAATTCAGTGCAAACACATATTCAGTACAAGATGTAAGGCCTCCTTGCTGTCAAATATAAAACAGGATTCGATCATACCTCTATATAGTGTTTGATCAACGTTGGATTCATTTTTATCTTTATCTAACTTGCAGATAGAACTTATTGATGTGCTAGCCTCTTTGCTTGTTTCCATGCCGAACTTTTTGATGAATTCTTTGATGTACTTGGCTTGACTTATAAAGATACCTTCCTTCAGTTAATTGACTTGTAAGCCAAGGAAGTGGTTGAATTCACCAAAAGCTGTACTAACTCAGTAAATCCCTTTACAAAAAATCTTCATTAGTTGTACCAAAGATAGTATCATCAATGAATTATTTGTACAATTATTAGATCATTTTCTTCAAAACATTTTCAAGTAATAACATGCTTATTTTATCATGCAAAGTGATAGATGCTTGTTTCAAATCACGTAAGGTTCTGTTCAATTTAAACACATGATTTGGAAAAGCAAGATTTTCAAAATCTGGTGACTGATTTACAAAAACTTTGTTTAGGATTAGAAGAACTTTTGAGATTTGTTTGAAATAGATTAAAGTTCATGTAGTAGGCAAATACAAGGAGTAATCTAATAGTCTCAGGTCTTGCTACCAAAGCATAGATTTCATCAAAATCGATATCCTCTTCTGGATTTAATTCATTTATTACCAAACATTTTCATTTGAAGTGTTCCTATTGACCCATCTGGTTTAGTTCATCATGTATGGCCAATATCCAGTTATGATCATTTTTAGCTTTTTCTTAACTCTGTAGTACAATTTGAGATATGAAGGCTAGGTAATCATGTACAGTCCTATGTGATGACCTAGTCCTTATACCTTGAGAAGGATCACCAATAATTAATTCTTTAGGATGTGAAGTTACATACCTCCATTCTCTTGGTAGATCAATATGATCCTTACTCACCATTTCACTTTTATCTTGTGTTGGTTTGTCCTGGATGTTTAGATCTTTTATTTTTTTTTGTAGAGTACCTGCATCATTATCTATGCACTCATCTTTTCTAGATGGTGAAGGGTTAGCTTCATCAAAAATAACATAAATTGACTCTTCTACAGTGAGAGACCTCTTGTTGAACACTCTGTATGCTTTGCTATGTGATGAATAACCAAGGAATATAGTTTCATTAGATTTTGCATCAAACTTTCCTAGGTTATCTTTGCCATTATTTAATACAAAGCATTTACACCCAAAAACATGAAAATAATTAATATTTGCTTTTCTTCCTTTTCAGAGCTCATAGGGGGTTTTCTTTGAAATTGGTCGTATCAAAACTCGGTTTAATATATAATAGGCAGTGTTCACAGCTTTTGCCCAAAAGTACCTTGAAAGATTACCTTCACATAACATTGTTCTAGCCATTTCTTCCAATGTCCTATTTTTTCTCTCTACAATACCATTTTGTTGTGGTGTTCTAGGAGTGGAGAAGTTGTGATCAATGCTGTGTTCAGTGCAATATTCATCAAATAATTGATTTTGAAATTCAGTTCAGATCACTTCTTATAGAAACAACAGAAAGATTTTTCTCATTTGAAACTTTCTTATGAAATTTTCGAAATACATCAAAAGTTTCATCTTTATATGCAATGAATAATACCCATGTGAACCTAGAAAAGTCATCTACAATCACAAGTCCATATTTCATACCTCATAGGTTTGTGGTCCTAGTTGGTCCAAATAAGTCCATGTGAAGTAGCTCAAGGGGTCTAATTGTTGAAATAACATTTTTCAATTTAAAACTCTCCCTAGTTTGTTTGCCTAATTGACAAGCATCACAAACATAGTGAAGATCAACTTTGAAATGTGGCAAGCCTCTAACTAGGTTCTTTGAGATTAATTTGGCGATAGTATGCATGCTAGCATGACCTAATCGTCTATGCCATAATAGACAAGACTCCTTGGTCTTAGCATTCATGACTACTAGGCTGGAACTACTTGTCATGGCTAGATCATTTAGATCTACCACATAGATATTCCCGAGTCTATGGCCAATAAATTTGTTGCTAGAGTCAAGAGAGTTAGTTATTATACACATAGATGATTCAAAGATAACTTTGAAGCCTTTATCACATAGTTGACTAATACTCAATAGATTGTGCTTCAACTTATCTACTAGCAATACATCTTCAATAAAAGTACAAGGGGTTAACTTGATCTTATCGATTCTGATTATTTTTCCTTTGCCATTATCTCTAAAGGTAACCAATCATCCTTCTTTCATTTGTAGGGTGATAAACTGATCCTTGTCACCCGTCATATGCCTTGAACAGCTGCTGTCATGATACCATCTTTTCTTTAATTTTTAGGCTGCTAGACAATCCTGCAAAATAGTCAAGGAGTGATTTTAGGTACCCAAGCTAACTTGGGTCCTTTCGGGTTAGCAACATTGGTTCCTTTTGGAACCCAAATGGTTCTACACTTTAATACATTGTTCATGGAACTTTTCAAAGAATTGCATTGGAAAGATTTATGCCTAAATCTATGACATGCATAACAGATAATTTTATCATTTTTGAATGATACATGCTTTGAAGCTATAGTAGTTGTAGAAACAGAAATACTTGAATTGGAGGATTTTTGCATAGTATTTTTAGGAACATATTTCAAGCTATTTGTAATTGATTTTGATGAAAAAGCTTTTTCAAGTTTAGATTTTGAAAAAGCTTTGTCATTAAACCTTGGTTTTGATAAGGCTCACCAAAAATCTATTTGGTTTTTCAACCGGGCTCACCAATAACCCAACAATTCAAAGATTGAATTGAAAATAAATGCAACAATAAATGACAAACTCAAGTTGTCGGATAGTTGTCGGTGCAGCTCGTTGGAAGTCCACTTAAATGTACTTGAATAAGCTTTAATGACTTCAGTGGCTTCTTCCAAAGTTGATTCAAGCTTTTTGATCAGAGTTGTTGAGGGCTTGAATGCAGACTTGAATGCACTTGTGCTCTATCTCTTGTGGTTGGTTGGATATTCAATGAAGCTCTCTCTCTTTTCTTTTTGAACTCTCTTCTTCTTAATTGCTTTTAGGTAGTTCAAATTCTTCAAATTTAAAGTTTTCCATCATCCCAAGGCAGTTCTAGTCATTGTAGATCGTTGGGGAATGATTTGTGACCGTCAAAGTATTTTTTGGCATTCAAAAATAAATTATGGAACTAGCTGTTGGATACCTGGAAGCGACATTCGAGTCGGCTCAGATTCCTTCGAGCCGGCTCGGATCCTTCAAGTCGATAGGTCGAGTCGCCATTTCTTCAATATAGTCGACTCTTTGTCTCAGGACGCAGAATGTCTTTCTGGACGAGTCGGCTCTTTACAGCTCGGGTCGGCTTGAACTTGAATCTTGAAATTTTTGAACTCGAGGAGTCGGCTCTTTTCAGCTTGGGTTGGCTCTTCTTCTCAGGTTTTGAAAAACCTTACTCTAGAAGAGTTGGCTCGATGTAGTTCGGGTCGGCTCGCTTTCTCATGCTTTTAAAATTAGGTTTGGCAGAGTTGGCTCTTTCTAGGCCGGGTCGGCTCGCCTGGTTGTTCTCAGAAAACTTTTAGAAAATGGACTCTGGAGGAGTCAGCTCGGACTGATTCCAGTCGACTCGGATTCACTAGAGTCGGCTCGCTTTCCATCGAGTAGGCTCGGATTGCTACGTTCCAGAATCCTTACTGCGTGCTAGTAATCAGAGTTGGCTCTTCTTGTCTTGGGATCGGCTCGAGTGTCTTCTTCAAGATTTTTACAATTCAAACTTAAAGAAAACTCTCACCAACTTTTTTACAATTTTACACAAACCAACTCAAGACAAAATCTAAGGCACACACACTTATAGAAGTAACCCTTTTACTTGATTTTTCTTAGCATTTTCATTGGGTTTTTCTTTACAAAAACACTTACAACACAACTCAAGTAAGAAAATAGAAATGTAGGAGTTAAAGTTTGAACATGTTATACATCCTATAAAAACTTGTCAAACACTTGAAGAGTTGTCAGTAATAAATGTACATGCTCCAATGTTTGGTTATCATCAAAATCATTTATGGGGTCAACACCCTCTTTTGAATAACCAACAAACCTGCATTTATTAGCCCTTGTACTTAGCTTATGTCCCAAGGTATTCTTGACATAATCATGGCAACTCCAAATATTCAAATACTTAAGATTTGGTCTTTTACCATTCCATAATTCATATGGAGTGCTATTCACTGATTTAGATGGAACCTTATTTAATATGTATGTAGCAATATCTAGGGCATGTCCCCAGAAGGAAGTAGGAAGATCTGTGAAGCTCATCATCGACCTCACCATGTCTAACAAGGTACGATTTCTCCTTTTTGCCTCTCCATTTAATTGGGATGTATAAGGAGGGGTCCATTTAGATATAATTTATTTATCCTCGAGATGGTTCAGAAACTCACCAGATAGGTATTCACCTCCTCGATCAGACCGAAGAGCTTTAATACTAAATCCAGTTTGTTTTTTGACCATACTCTGATATTCTTTAAACTTATCAAAGGCTTCGAACTTGTGTTTTAAAAGATACACATGATCGAACCTTGATAAATCATTAATAAAAGTGATGAAATAAGAATATCTTCCTCTGGCCTGAGTTGACATAGGTCCATATACATTAGTATGTATTATACCTAACAATTCAGTTGCCCTCTCTCCATGTCCAGTGAATAGAGACTTGGTCATTTTTCCTTTGAGACAAGATTTACAAGTTCCTAATGATTGGAAATCATCAGAGTCAAAGTAATTATCTTTGACTAACTTGTTTATCCTTGACTCACTGATATGACCCAATCGGTAGTGCCAGAGATATGTGATATTGTTATTATATCTTTTCCTTTTCTTATTATCAATAAGAAAAACTTTTTCATTGAGTTGCAAAGTTTGAAGACCATTTATAAAACATCCATGTCCAAATACTTTATTATTTTGAAGAATAGAGTAGCCACTGCTCTTTACATTTATTTCATATCCCTGTTGTAATAACAAGGGTATGGAAATAATATTTCTAATAATATCTGATACATAGAAGCATTCTTCTAACTTATCACATTACCCGAAGGTAATAATAGAAGATAGGTACCCATAGCTTCAGCATGTATGGCTTCACCACTAGCCCCATGCAGCTTGAAGTCACCCCTCTTCATGCTTCTAATTCTGTATAGTCCTTCAATGAATTGCATATGTGAGATTCACATGCGGTATCCAATATCCTTGAATTAGAAATGGAAGCACTCAATGATAAATTCGTTTGTATCATGTACAAACCTTTAGATGCACCACTTGCATCTTGCTTCACATTTGCAAGGTAAACCTTGCAGTTCTTCTTCCAATACCCAGTCTTGCCGCAATGGAAACAGGCTCCATCAGCCTTCTTAACTTTCTTGTTCTTCTTTTGGATGCTCTTCTTAGGGTTGAATTTTCTCTTCATACCCTTCTTCATTGCTTGCTTCTTTCTATCAACAAGAAGCACCTGAGCCTTATCTCCTTTAGAGTGGCTCTCAGCTGTCTTAAGCATGTTAAGCAGCTCTAGCAATGAAGTATTCAATTTGTTCATATGGTAATTAAGAACAAACTGAGAGAAGGAATCTAGGAGTGACTGCAGGATCAAGTTTTGATTGTGTTCACTATCTATGACAAACCCTAATTGATCCAATCGAGTGATCAAGTCAATCATTTTCAGTACATGGGTTTGCACAGGTGAACCCTCACTTATCCGTGCTCGGAACAACTACTTCGATATTTCATATCGGGAAGCCCTACTTTGCTTTCCATAAAGCTCCTTTAGATTGAGCAATATGGACTTAGGTTCCATACCTTCATGTTGCCTTGGGAGCTCGTTGCTCATCGAGGCCAACATGATGCACCTGACAGTTGTACTGTCATTTTGTCACATTCTATGTGTGGCAATTTCTTTCTCTGATGCATCCTCTCTGATCACCACTAGATCTAGAGAATCAAGTATATATGAAAGCTTCTCATGAGTCAAAACAATCCTCAGGTTCCTCAGCCAGTCCACATAATTTGGACCGGTTAACTTGTTGGCATCCAAGATGCCCCTTAGTAATAAGTTTGAAGCCATTAAGATAAATGTCCTAGATTTAATTAAAGAACAATATTAGCGGACCACTCAATGATGACATTCATAACTAGATAAGGACTTTATATCTAATTATGTCTCCCACTATTTTCTTCGAATACCATAACCCTCAACTATGGTAAGTGAGAAACCTTCCTAATTTTTTTAGTAGGGTTGAGATCCTGATCCCTTATTAGTGCCTTGTATCACACAACAAACACTAATGAGTTCAAAGGTAGGACAACTTTCCAATTGCAACCTGTGCAATTCTTAACAATTATCTATCTCTAAGACACTTATAGCCTTGTATTACACAACAAACTATAATGTCTTAGTTTAGTCAAACATTTCATTTCTATATAGCCATGATTGAACATTGTTGCCCTTGTGTCACACAACAAAGCAACAACTCCAATCATGCCATAAAGCACTAAGTGCACCAAGACAAATTTCATCTCGAATCCTATAGTAGGTCTCGTGTCACACAACAAACCTACTATAGTCTTGACATGAATCTGTCTTAGCATGAAGGAAGGCATATTATAGCTTACTTAACCAATCAGCATTACCAAAATAGGGTTTAGATGTGACCAAATTGGCTAGGTAAGTGGGAGGGATGAGGGGGTCCCCCCGTTACTTTCTTTAGACACCAATTAGATTGGTCAGGTCAGACAACGGAAGCAATTAAAAATCTCATTCCCTTTACCTTCCTAGAACCACTTGCCTAGACACCGATTGGCTGATCAAACCCTAATTGGTTTTGCATCATGATTAAGTTTTTTGCTATGACTAAATATAATTTTGATGAGGACTTTTGATGGTCTCAAAATACATTCTAAATTATCATGATTACTATGCTTATAATATATATAAACATGTAACATATCATCCTAACATAACATCATAATATAACATGTTATGTTAAACAAGCATATTATAGCTAATATGCAAATTAAGGCATGATAGATACATAAAAATACCTTTCACCTTACTTTTTCATGGGATATAGCTACAGCGGCACCCCTACATGCTATAGGAGACCCATTGAATGGGAGGAGAGGGCCTTTAAACCCTACTTAACTCCTATGACCGGACGGCTATGGTAACTAACCCAATCCAAAGCAGTTACTAGGTTCAATCAACATGCATAATTTCATGATTGACATAATATCATGCATTTCATAAAAAAACTGAAATTAAACATATTACCCTAATATGCAAAATTTCGTACAATTGCATTATCATGTCATTTCATAAAGAAACCATAAATCATGCATATGAATTTGGTCGGGTCGACTCGATAGTAGAATTTCATAAAACTCCAAAAATGGTTCATAACTGGTATGCCACAAAGATGGCTCTAATACCACTGATAGGAATTCTTCCAGGATGTCGGGAATCATGCAGCATGCGAAAGTGAATTTCAAAACAAAAATTCAAAGCATGAAACCCTAATTGGCTAGAAAACCCTAATTCCCAGGAACCCCTTATGCAATACCAATTAATGAAACATAAATGGAGTCAGAAAAACATACCTGGATCACTGAAATCCAATCCTTTCCACGAGGCTCACAAGTGCAAGCCCTCCAACGATGATCCACACAGGAATTAAACCTAGGAACCTCTCCCTTATAGGTTGCTTGATCAATTAGGACTCTTCCGATAGACTTTCTTCCTTCGGTAACCTCTCCTTCCTTGCTTAGACCTTCATCCTCCAATAGAGCACTCTAAGCCCTCTCCAAAATCTCTCTTCTCTCTTTCTATCACTTCCTAATTTTCTTCCTAAATCCTTGTCTTAAAATGGCATACTTGTCTTAAAGGAAGACTTATGTCCTAACAAGGAAGAGACAAGGTGGATAGATGTAAGAGTATAATAAAGAAACCAAAAAACATGATACCATCGGAATAAATACAGATGGCTATTTATAGGAGAGAGGGAGGTGCCAGATAAGCCTTCTCATCAGCCTTTGATCTGTCCAAACACAGATCAAATAAGACCCTTCACTAAGAAGGAGTCTTATCTTGAAACACCATGTCCCTTTATGCGCCAACAGCCTAATTCAAGTCCCTTTAATTTTTTATCCGACTTCTCCCTTTGCCACTTGGCATTACCAGTTAAAATAAAGCCAAGGGATGTGACTTATGAATGAGAAGCATCGATGATTCAAAAGGACTTAAAGCAGAAGGACTCTGCTTACTTGAATTCGCGGCAAAGTGAAGAGACGCGACTCTTCACTTCATGCCAACTTCTCCATGCCATATGACACCTTTGACCCAGTTAAAGTATATGAAATATGTGTGTCATATGAAAGGGAATTAAGTCTACTTTCTAACCATATAATTTGTTTTCATATTGGAGGTCAATTGGTCCTTGTGCGCCCTTTTGAATGAAGAGGTGTCACTTAGGCATCAAGAGTCCCATGCCTTTTAGACTCTTCATATATGGCACATAAAATGTCCAAAAATATGAGATAAAATCTGATAAATTTATACCACTTAGGACTCAACCCAATCTAGGTCTCCCATAAATTGGTTAGTCCATTTAGCAACCTTTCAGACCCAATTCAATTGGGTTAGGAGATTAGGTCAGCCTACACATGCTAGTGTGCAATCTAGCTAACCAATTAGGATCCCTTGACCATAATTAAATGTCAATTGAGTTCCTAGGCTGACTCCATAATGTGTGTGACTCATTGGGTTCCACATATAGCCAGCAGTAGGTTTAGGTTTGAGCCGATTGGATCCGATCGAACCCGATTGACCTAATTAGGTCAAATTGGCTCACCTAATTGTCCAATTCAAATCACACATCGAATTGACTCATGAAACCAAATCAATTGGTTCATGAAAACTTACAAGACAAGATTGACGTCTAGCAACATATCATGCCTACCCGGAAGATGAGGAATTTGATAGAAATTACCAAAGTACCCTTCAATAGTAAGTTATCGTGCGATTCAATCTTTCGATCTCCCATTATCTCGATTAAGTGATATGTATGGATATATGTCAAACCCTGATACTTAATCATATCGAATCTCATCTCGATTATGAGGACTCAGCTGATGATTGATTAGAAACCAATTCTAATTTCATCCTGCTTTGATCAAAGGCTCCTTGAGTCATTTATCGAAGAGATTGCATAGGATAACAATTTCTCTTACTAGGAAAGATCGATTCCTTGTTGGTCCACTCATATCCTTCGTACACCTTCCACCATACCCAGAACACCTCGTACATATCGTAATGGCATGAATGAGTATGAATGAAAGTATGGCGTAGTGTGCACAAATAACCATGGTGACCTCAGGTCTAAAGATCACATGCACAACTTCTACTCTGGGATCTATCTTTTGATAAGTAGTAAGACTTCCATAAGATAGTCCCAATGCGGATCAGTCCAGTGTACTCATACCCTGATGAGCACCCTTATCCTTGTATTAGTGTCTCTACACAAGTTGTTGTGAGATTAACCACCCTCATCAACTGAGTATACACAGGATAAGCTAGTCTTTCCGGATTCATCAATCCCCAAATCGATGGTCCAATGACTAGGAACATTCTAGATTAGGGTTTATAGGAATTAGGTCTCACTATTATTTTATCATAACTCTAATTCCATTGCCCTACTCTATGGGATTCATTATAATCAACAAAAACATGATACAACAGTATATGATGAATCAAATGCCTTTATTAATATGAAAAATATATCATACATGAGCTGGAAGTTTACAAAAAGGCCCTCATAAAGATTGGCTCTTAGGACACTTTTCTATCAAGAATTAGGACATTCCCTTAGTTTGGGAGACTACTGCTATCCAATTGGATCTGCCCAATCATCGTGCATTCGATATCCTAAACAAATACTACCAGCTTTGAGATTAAAATCTCAGATTATCAATATGCTCCCTAAATTCATTGGAATTGAGGATACCTATATTTTTATTAGAGAATTTGAGGAAGTATGTGATACCATAAGGATGCAAGAACTCTCAGAAGATGCTATGAAACTTAGGTTGACTAACTTTGCCTTCAAGAAAAATTTCAAGAAGTGGAGTATAGTTTACCAACTCAGTTAATCTTAACATGGAAGGGTTTTGTTAAGGCATTCTTGAAAATTTTTTTTCCATACCATAAAATAGCCAAGTTGAGAAATGAAATTGTCAAATTTTATCAATTAGGGGGAGAGCCTTTCTGGAAGCATCTAGACCGATTTAAGAACCTGCTGAGCCAATGTCCACACTATGGGATAGAGACTTGGAGGTTATACCAAACATTCTGTAAAGGTCTAAACCCAAATTCCAAAACCATGCTCGAGTCGATGTGTTAGGGTAACTTTATGTAGAAATGACCCAATGAAGCCTGGCAGTTTCTAGAATATTTAGCAAAGAAGAGCCTACAATGATAGGGAACTAGGAAATCTGAACCCACACCATCAAGAGGTGGTATGCACCAAATCTCTCCATCCATAGCTGAAGAAGCTAAGATGGCATCTCTGATTCATAGGATAGAAGCCTTGGAACTCAAAGGAAAGGCTCCGATAAATCAAGTAAACCAAGTGTCGCACTTGTCTGCACTGGATGCAACAAGCTAGGACATGTCGTAGAAGAGTGCCCCTACTTTATGATCCAAATTGAAAATAGTTGTGCATAGGTGAATGCAACCTATCAAAGAATGACTAACAATCCTTATGCACCAACCTACAACCCAGAATGGAGGAACCATCCAAACTTTTCCTGGTCACAAGGTCCTAGTGTAGGTGGTCCCAACTTTAACCAGCCTAACCCAAGGCCCAATCCTATAGGGAACAACCCACCAGTCAATGAGAATGAAAAGAGGTTTAGTTCCATAGATAAAACCCTATAAACCCTAGCTAAGTCCTAAGCTTAAGCCTATGCCACCCAGAATAACTTCATGCAAAGCATAGGGCAATAGCTATATTGCCCAAGTGGCTTTCCCAAGAGGGGGGTGAATTGGAAATTAAAAAAGTTTAAGCAATTATGTGCTTTTTGAAAATCTCTTGAAGTGTTAAGTGCTGTGATTAAAATAATTAAAAGCAGAAGCAGGATATAAGGAGAATGCACAACACAAACACAGAAATTTTATAGTGGTTCAGAGCAAACCAGCTCCTACATCCACTATCCAAGATTACCACTTGGGATTTCCATTATATCCCCTACTGGAATACAGTCAGATTATTTTAACAAGCTCACAATCCAAACCTCTACACTTTGGTTTTTAAACCAGGCTCACCAAAGAAACCCAACACTTGATTTTAACAGGATCACCAAGAATCCAACACTTGGTTTTAACACAGGCTAACCAAGAAACTATTTAGTTTTTAAATCGGGCTTACCAATAACCTAACAATTCAAAAGAGAATTGTAAAAAGAAAGCAACATAATGACAAACAAATTTTGTCGGATGGTTGCCGATGTAGCTCAAGAGAAGCCTAATTGATTGCACTTCAGTGCACTTGGTTGGCTTCTTCAACTTATTCAATAAATGATTCAAGCTTTTGTTGGTAGTTGGTGAAGGCTTGAAGACTGTCTTGAATGCTCTTGCAGTGCTCTCTTGCTTACAAAGTAGCTTGGATATTCAATTTACCATTTTCTCATCATCTCTTTTTTAAAGTAGTTCAAATCCCTCAAATATATAGTCTTGTACTCTTCTCAAATGATTTTAATCATTGTAGACCATTGGGATATGACATTTGATCATTGGAGCACTTTTTGGATTCAAATTCTAAGTTATGGAACTAGCCGTTATGAGTCTAAAATCGACCTTCGTGTCGACTAGGATTATTCGAGCCGGCTTGGATCCTCATAGTAGTTCTGGTTGAGTTAACTCACTTCATTCTAGTCGGCTCGGTTGTACAGTATTCTGATTCCTTACTATGTAAGAGTTGGCTCGCCTTGATTCTAGTCGACTCGGATCCTTAGGCCTTCAAAAATGTAGTCTGGAAGAGTTAGCTCTTTCTCTTTAGAGTTGGCTCAGTTGGCTATAGTTCTCAGAGCTCTTTTTCTGGACTCTGGAGGAGTTAGCTCGAATCTTTGAAGAGTCAGCTCGGATGCCTAATAGTACAAAGTAGTCGGCTTGGAATCCCTTCGGGTTGGCTCATATTCTGATTCAGGAAGTGGTACTCTAGACGAGTCGGCTTGGGTCCCTTAGAGTCGGCTCGGATATCTACATGCCAGAAATCTTCATGCATGCCATGTGCTAGAGTCGGCTCTCTTCTCTTCGAGTTTGCTCGGATGAATTCTTCAATAAATTATCAATTTTACTCCAGAAATCATCCAGCAAGCCTTCAAAGTCTAAAGGTGCCTTCAAACTATTTTAACCATATTTCTAAGGAATTTTACGCTTGAAACACTTCTAGAAGTAACCCATTTTCATGATTTTTACTTAACTTTTTCTTTGGATTCTTCTTTACATGAATTACTTTCAACATAACTCATTTCAAAACTAGGAATATAGGAGTTGAAATTAAACAATGAAATCATCCTACAAAAACTTGTAAAATACTTGAAGAGTTGTTAGTAAAACAAATGCATGCTCCAATGTTTGGTTATCATCAAAATCACTTATGGGGTCAACAATCTCTCCCTTTTTAATCATGACAAAATACTAGGCATGAAAAAAATTCTTTACAATTACATGTATAGCTAAATTTGAAAGTGAGCATTAATATGTTTCAGAACCAATTGTATTTGCAAGTAAGTATCAGAGCTTTTTGTGAAAAAAAACTATACAGTATCATTACTTTTATATGTATCAGAGTGTTAAGGCTAGCACTTTCACAAAGTATCAGAGCTATTAATGTATGCAAAGTATCATAGCTCAATTTTGCAAATTATCATAAATATATCAGAATTGAAAAGTATCAAAGTTAATGCTTTAAGATCTTCAAGGAATGTGTGCAGATTTTGAGAGCATAGAGTATGAACTAAAATCATTTAGATTCAACAATTTTTCTCCCCCTTACTTATATATGCAATTTCACATTTTTAATCACATTCTCTCCCTTTTTGTTTCATATTTATGCAACTTTTTCATTCTTTTTCACGCAACTTTAAACATTCTCCCCCTTTTTGTCAGCAATCAAAAAAAGTGTTCAATTGATCTTTCAAAGTTCAATTTTTATAATAAAAAGAGAAAGTTGATAATATTTGTTTGAGATAATTTTACTTTCTCTTCTCAACTTTGATATTCCAAATCAAATTTATTTTGATTAGAATTGTACAAATGAAAGTATCATTGAGAATATTGCACAAGCTCAATTCATACACAAAAGATATGCCAAAAATATATTCATTGCATTCATAAAATTTTCATTACACGTTACAAAAGATTAAGATTAAAAGTCTATTCACTGTCACTATCTACCTCAGTACTATTGGATGGCCCAAAAGGTGGTACAAAAGATGGTCGAAAAGATGGCATAGATGCTATTGGGTCCATAAATTGTGGTTCAGAATCTTGGGGCCTAAGATGAGGAGCTGGCTGCCTAGGATGTGAAGTAGAGGTAGGTGCAGGTTGAGGTGTAGGTACAGGTCGAGGTCTAGAAGATGCAAATGCTACAATGACAGTGGTTTTGAGCTAATCAAGTTGAAATTGGACTGTATCCAATTCTTTATGAAGCTTCTTGATCTCAGTGTTCAATGCAATTAATTCTGTAGCTTGGCCATTCACAAATGCTTCAGCAGAATATCAAAGTCTACCAAACTCAGATCTAAGGATCTTGATGCCCTTGGTGTAGTCCTCCTCCATTCTTTTGCCTTGTTCCATACCTCCCATTCTGAATCTCAACTCCCTCAGCTCTGTTCTAAATTCTTCTATGCTTTTATCCATAGAATCTTTAATAGCTTCAGTAGCTAACCTGATAGAGTCTGATAGGGGCTGTGTCAAGCTGAGAAGCAGGTCTAGATGACTTAAGTGAGTCAACCTTGGTGTGAAGCTCTCTGATCTCAGTGCTGAGCAGGTCTAGTATAGTGTCCACTGACTAGTGAAGCTCGCCAAACATACTAGTCAAAGAGCTAGTCAATGTATCAGCAAGTCCTCTCATTTGCTTGGCAATAAACTCATGTGTCATTGAAACAGAAATAGTAGAATGTGCAGATGGACCTAGAGCAGTATGTGCTGGTGGAGAAGTAGGTAAGGGAGTCTTATAATCAGTATGAACTATCTCCACAGCCTCTGTGAAACCAGTAGGCTCAGTCTCCATAGTAGCATGCTCAGGTATAGCAGTCTCATAAGTGGTGCCAAACTCAGTAGAAGCAGCTAGCTCAGGTGAAATAGCCTCAGTGGTAGCAGTAATGGGAACATCAAAAACATGCTCTAAAGGCTCTAATGTAAAGGGTGTAGCAGTTTCAGAAATGATCTCTCTAGGTATCTCTGCACTCTCATCATCATCATCATCCTCACTAGTAGATGCTACTATAACCCTCGCATCAATCCCTTTTTTCTTCCATACTCCTTCACTACAGATATAACCCATTCAAAGTAGAGATTTGGAAGAATAAGTATCTGCGTGGTGAAGAGGTTTTCCATCTTCCCCTTTAAGATTGACCCTGGAAGCTTGAAATAATAATGTTAACACCATTCCATAGGGTAAGCATGCTTTCACTTTCCTCACAGTCTCTTTCATCATCATAATCATAATATAAGGTAAATTCAATGCTTTTCCTTCAATGATATGTTCCATGAAGCATAAGTCCTTCTCGCCGACCCAATCAAACCTTCCTGTTCTTTGAAGAAAGATCCGACTAACAAAATTATGGAGCAATCTCATCTCTAGGGATAATGTATTTTCCATTACTGTTCTAATTCCACTGACATCTTCCTTGCCTAGCATAGTTCTTAGGATCTTTTCTCTGTCTTTTAGCACTAGATGTTTGGACCCTTCAGTTAGCATTTCTAACAGACTACTCAATCTTTCTTCAGAAATGATTATTCTCTTATCTTTCACTGTGGATTCAATGTGTTGTGCCTCAAGTCTTAGATTCTCATAAAATCTTCTAACTTGGGCAGGATAAGTAGACACATTCAATGAGCAAAAGTAACTCCAACCAAGTTCTTCAATAGAATCACTAATTTTCAGCCCTAAATCCTTGAAAAAAGAGAAAATAATCCTTCGACCACTTGTAACTGGGCGATTAGACATGGAAATCACCTATCTTGGAGAGGTGGTGGCAGCAGCAGGTCCTCTTTCTTCTTCTTCCCTCTGTTATTCTCTTTCCACTGCTCGAGTCAGCTCCTCTTGCTGATGCTTAGTCATTCTTTCAATCTCAGTAGATGGAGCAGCCCTTTTTGATCTCTTCCCAATAGCCATTTTCGGTGCCATTGCAAGAAGTGGGAGAATTTAGAGGAATGGAGCTCAAGGGAGATGATTTCCGAGGTTTTGCAAGAGGTTTTGGTGGAGAGTTATGGTTTAGAGAAAGAATGAAAGATAGAAAAATTTGGAAAAGGCTCTACGGCTCTATTAAAAAACTATTTGCCCGATAACCGAGTCGACTCGACTAACTCTAAAATTGTTCGAGTCGGTTTGACCAGAGCAAAACCAAAAATAATAGTAATTCGAGTCGGCTCGACCTGAGCATAATTGCCCGAGTCGACTCGAACAGAAACTTTCGACAAAAGTTAAAAATTGATCAGAAATTATAATAAATTCAGGAAAATTGCATGGAAAGGTGCTCAAAGATGTTGAATTGATGTTGGAGGTTCTTTAGATAATTTTTTATTAATTTTGAAGAAATTAGGTTTGGAAAATCTAAAAGGGATCACAAAGACCTAATTCTCCTCTAATCATCTCAAATCTATCCTGATTGAGTGGCTTAGTGAAATTGTCAACAAGTTGGCTCTTAGTAGGGATGAATTCTAGTTCAATGTCACCATTCAAAATATGATCTCTAATAAAATGGTGTCTAATCTCTATGTGCTTAGTCCTTGAATGCTTAATTGAATTTTTTGTCAAATTTATAGCACTTGTGTTATCACATTTGATGAGAATTTTAGATTGTGTAACACCAAAGTCTTCTAGTTGTTATTTAATCCATAACACTTGTGCACAACAACTTCTTACAGCAACATACTCTGCCTCAGCGGTAGATAGTACTATCAAGTTTTGTTTCTTACAGTGCTATGAGATTAAATCAATCCTAGTAATTGGCATATGCAGCTAGTACTTTTTCTATCAATTTTATAACCAGCATAATCAGCATTCGAAAATCCAATTAAATTCAATTGAGAATGTTTTGATAACCATAGACCTAGATTACTTGTTCCTTTTAAATATCTTATGATTCTTTTAACAGCAAGCATATGTGATTCTTTAGGAAGAAATAAGACCATATTAATAGTTGAGGAGAAATTTTTTTGGCCAGGCCTTAAAAGACACGTAGCCAATATTGTTGCCCGATGTAGGATGTGTGCTGTTGCTAAACACCAAAGGCAAAACACCGGGTTATACACTCCTTTACCTATGCCTGAGTGTCCATGGCAGGATCTTAGCATGGACTTTGTTTTAGGATTGCCCAAGACCCTTAGGAGACATGATTCAATCTTTGTAGTGGTCGACAGATTTTCAAAGATGGCCTATTTTATACCCCGTTCCCAAGCTTTTTCTCGGTCAAGTAGTCAAATTACATGGGTTACCTAAGACCATTGTTTTTGATAGGGATGTATATTTCACGAGTTACTTTTGGAAAACCCTTTAGCACCTACTAGAAACAAAACTGAACTTCTCAACTGTCTACCATCCCCAGACTGATGGACAGACCGAAGTAGTAAACAGAAGTCTAGGGAACTTATTGAGGTGCCTTATTGGAGAGAGTCTGGGAAACTGGGATTTGCTATTACCTCGTGCCGAATTCGCTTACAACAGTTCAGTCAATAGGTATATTGGTAAGAGTCCCTTTGAGATTGTCCATGATTATAAACTTAGGAGACCTATCGATCTCATTCCATTACCCACTCATGCACGAATGTCTGAGTCCGCCGAGTCATATGCACAGCATATTAAGGACTTGAATAAGGAGATTAGTAGGAAAATTCAAATGAGCAGTGAAGTCTATAAGCATATGGCCAATTCACAAAAATGAATGAAAGAATTCAATGTAGGGGACTTTGTAATGGTTAAACTTAAACCTGAAAGGTTCATGTCAGGAACTATGAAGAAACTGTATGCCCGGGGAGCTGGACCTTTCAAAGTATTAAAGAGAGTTGGACCTAATGCATAATGTGTTAGAGTTACTACTGGATTATGGCATTAGTTCGATATTTAATATTTTTGATATGAAAGAATACAAAGAGCTAGCATTAATTCCTAGTAAGCCTTTTGGACCTTATCCAGCCTTTGAGAGTGAAACCCTACCTGAGTGTCCACCAGCACCATTGCCAGAATGGAGAGATATGATTGAAAGTATCTTGGATGACCAGGTAATTACCACCAGAAATAAGGGCTATCAACGTTATCTGGTTCGATGGTAAGGAAGACCCGAATCTGAGGATTTCTGGATCACCTAGAGGATCTATAGCAAATTGATCCAAACCTGCTAGAAAGGTATCAAAGTCAGATCAGTCCGTACTCGACAGGGTCAAGTTTCTCTCATCCCAGGAGAACTGGTGCGGGCACCAAAGTTTGAAAGAGACTTCAGTCTAATTCAATATGGCTTTAATTCTTTCATTGAACTTGTGTCCTATAAATAGAGTATTCTACTTCTTTAATTGAATTTGAGTCATGCAATTAGTTTGGGTTTATTTCAATTTGGTTTCTTTTGAGTCCATTTGGATTTTTGAGTTCAATTAGGATCGAATTAGTCTTGTATTTAGTGAGTTTAGTAGTTGGGTCCAAGAGAGATTTGGAATTGGTTCAATGTAAGCAAGCTCACCTGAAGATCACTTGAAGATTGGATTCATTCAACCACTCCATCAAATTAAACCAAGGGAGACGCCACTTCAGCAAGCAATATTGGATGCCATGTCATCCTCACAACCACTTGGTGTACACCTCATCAAGCCACATCACCAAATGCCACATCACCAAGGGATTTCATATTTAAAAGGGGGCGGCCAAAGTTATTTTGAATTCCCACTCTTATAGCTAGCTAAGGTTACCACTTCCATGAAAATCTCCATGTATTTTGGATTTCCAGCCTTATAGTTAGCAACCTCCCATGAAAAGCTCCATGTATTTTGAATTTTCAAAATTCCTTGGAGGCTTATAAATAATACTCCAAGCTCTCTTGTAAAGGGTACTTGATATGAATGAAAAATTGAAATTTTCTTCCATTCCATTTGTGTGTTCAAATGTCCTCTGAGAGGGAGTGGGTGAGAGGCCCTTGCTACTTCAAACAAAAGCATCTTCCATGCCAAAAGTCCTTAGCCTATTTTCCATACCATCCAATCATTTTCAAAGTGCAAGGAAGAACAAACAAGGGAGGCTAGACAAGCTACTTCCACTCCACCAAATTTCTTCTCAACTCCAACCTTCAATTCTTTAGTATTCCATCATTCAATTTCAGTTTTAACCCTGATATGGTTTGTGTAGGATCCTCGGGATTTTCAGGTTCCAAAGAAGAAGGTCTTCCAAGATAAGAAACAGAGACAAGAAGCTATACCATCTAAAGAAATCACCTTGTCATCCAAGAGCTTCATCCTTGAGTGTAATCCTTCCAATCTTTGAAATATTAATGACTGCATATCCCTCTTTAATTATTTTCAGATATGAAATATTAGAGTAATTAAGTCCTAGCCTGTGTGGTTTCTTAGCCACAAAGATCCTTCCTCTTTACTTCTTTGAAGGCTCTCATTCAAGTCTAGTTTACCATGCAAACCCCTTCATGAAGATTTTAGTTTTGTTTACATGGAAAAGCAGCCTAGCTTCACTTCAATTTTCATTTAGTTACTACTATTTCCTCTTAGATTGCATCATTCCATATCATTCCGCATCACAAATTTTTTACAAAGAGTTTCATTAGTTGCACCAAATATAATATCATCAACATAAATCTGTACAACTAATAAATCATTATTCTTCTTCTTGATGAAAAGAGTTTTATCAACATGTTCTCTTGAAAAATTATTTTCAATCAAGAAGGTGCTAAGTCTATCATACCAGGCTCTAGGTCTTGTTTTAAACCATATAATGCTTTATTGTGTTTAAAAACATGATTTGGTAAAGCATGATTTTCAAAACCTAGTACCTGTTCTACAAAAACTTGTTCGGATATAAAACCATTCAAGAATGTACTTTTCACATCCATTTGAAAAAGTTTGAAATTCATGTAGCAAGCAAATGCAAGAAGTAATCTGATAGTTTCTAGTCTTGCTACAGGTGCATATGTTTTATCAAAATCTATACATCTTCTTGGTTATATTCTTTAGCCACTAATCTAGCTTTGTTTCAATTACATTTCCTTGTTCATCTAACTTATTTCTATAGATCCATTTGGTTCTTATGATGGGATGGTCTGATGGTCTTTCAACTAAAGTCCATACCTTATTTCTTTCAAACTGATTTAGTTCTTCATGCATGGCCATCATCTAGTTTGGGTCATATTCAGCTTTTTTTAAGATATAAGGTTCTATTTATGATACAAAGGCTAGGTAATCATGTACATCTCTATGTGATGACCTAGTCCTAATACCTTGTGAAGGATCACCAATAATTAATTCTCTTGGATGAGAAGTAACGTACCTCCATTCCCTTGGTAGATCAATATGATCCTTACTGTTTCTTCTCCTTCTTGAGTTGGTCTTTCCTGTATGCTCATGTCTTCCATTTCTTTTTGAAGTGTACCTGCATCATTGTCTATGCACTCTTCTTTCTTAGAAGGTGAGGGGTTAGTTTCATAAAAAATAACATGCATAGATTTTTATACAATAAGAGTTCTTTTGTTAAATACTCTATATGCTTTGCTATGTAATGAATAACCAAGAAAAATTGCTTCATCAGATTTAGCATCAAAATTTCCTAGATTATCTTTACCGTAGTTAAGCTCAAAGCATTTGCAACCAAATACATGAAAGTAATTAATGTTGGGTTTCTTTTCATTCCAAAGCTCATAGGGGTTTTCTTCAAAATAGGATGAATCAAAATGCGGTTCAAAATATAACAAGCAGTGTTCACCACTTCTACCCAAAAGTACCTTGGAAGATTGCCTTCACATAACATTGCTTGGGCCATCTCTTCCAAAGTTCTATTTTTTCTCTCTAAACACCATTTTGTTATGGTGTCCTAGGAGTGGAGAAGTTGTGATCAATGCCATTTTCTGTGCAATAATCATTGAAAAACTGATTTTCAAATTCGGTGCCGTGATTACTCCTAATTGAAACTATTGAAAGATTTTTTTGATTAGAAACTTTTTTGTGAAATTTTTGAAAGACTTTAAAAGTTTCATCTTTATGAGCAATAAACATAATTCAAGTAAATCTAGAAAAGTCAACTACTATCACAAGAGCATATTTCATACCACCTAGGCTTGTGGTCCTGGTTGGTCCAAATAAGTCCATGTATAGTAGCTCAAGGGGTCTAGTAGTTGAAATCATATTTTTGGATTTAAATTTTTCCTAGTTTGTTTACCCATTTTGCATGCATCACAAACATGATTAAGATCTACTTTAAATTTAGGCATGCCTCTTACTAGATTCTTGGAAATTAGCTTGGCAATAGTATGCATCTAGCATGACCTAATTGTCTATGCCAAAGTAAGCAAGACTCCTTGGTCTTAGTATTCATTGCAACTAGATTGGAACTACTTGACATGGCAAGATCAATAAGGTCTACCACATAAATGTTTCCAAGTCTATGTCCAATGAACTTACTGCTAGAATTAAGAGAGTTTGTTATAATACACATAGATGATTCAAAGACAACCTTGAAGCCTTTATCATATAATTGACTAATGCTTAACAAAGTATGCTTCAATTTGTCTACTAGCGATACATTTTCAATAAAAGTACAGGTGGTTATTTTGATCTTATCTATTCCGATTATTTTTTCCTTGCCATTGTCTCCAAAAGTAACCATACCTCCTTCTTTCATCTCTAGGATGATAAATTGATCCTTGTCACCCGTCATATGCCTTGAACAGCCACTATCGAGATACCATCTTTTCTTCAATTTTTGGGCTGCAAGACATTCCTGCAAGACAATCAAGAAGTTCTTTTAGGTACCCAAGCTAACTTGGATCCTTGCAGGTTAGCGGAGGTGGTTCCTTTAGGAACCCAAATTCTTTTAATTCTATTATTAGAATATGCATTTTTCTTTAATGAATTACATTGAAAGAATTTATATCCAATTCCATAACTGCATAACATATAATTCTAGAATTCTGAAATGATGTTGATGCAGATGTAGATATAACATATTTTTTATTTGTAACCTTAGGTATATACATTGAAGATCTAGCAATGGATGCAGAAGGATTAGATATAAAAGCTTCTTGAGATATTGATTTTGAAATATAAGCTTTTGAAGGTATGAATTTAGTAGCTGAAATTCCATTTGAAATCGAAGAATTGAAACCAATTCCAGCTTTGTTTCCAGAAATTCGTTGATCTTTTAAAATCAACTCAAGCTTATTTGAAGATAAGGTTAGTTTTTCAACCAGTGGCTTGAGTTTTTCAACCTCCTTTTTCAAGTCATTATTTTCAACAATTAAAGCTTTGTTCATGTCATGACATGCATTGTTTTTAGTTTCAAAGCTTTGTATTTTTTAGAAAAGACATGTAAATTCTTTTGCAATAGATTATTCTTTTCTGAAATCTCTTCTTTCTCCTTTTGTAAAGAATCATTGATATTCTTTAAAGTTCTTATCTTTACTCTAGCCTTTTTGAATTCAGATAGTAGATCATGAAAAGCAGAATTCAATTCATCAAAAGTAAATTTTAATTGAGGTTCGGGGGATGTTACCTCGTCTTCGAGACCCATTAAATATAAGTTAGTAGTTTTTATGGTTTCTTCTTCTTCAGATGAAGTTGACTTCTCGCTATTGCTCCATGTAGCAATCATAACTTTCTTTTTCTTTTTCTTGAAAGATTTCTTTAATAAAGGACAGTCGGGACGAATGTGCCCTGGTTTCTTACATTCATAGCATGTGGGTACTTGTTCTTTTTCTTTTTCTCTATCCTTGTCCTTGTCCTTGGAGTGCTCACATCATTTATGAAATTTTCTATAGTATCTTCCTTTTTTCTTTTCCATAAACCTTCTAAATCTCCTCACGACCATAGCAATATCTTTATCTTCTAGATCGTCTTCGAAGGAGGTGCAGTCATCTTCCTATTCCTCATATTTCTTTGAATTCAATGCAGCTTGGAAGGCTATTGTCTTCTTCTTCTTCTGATCATCATCAGTTTTATGCTGCATGGCAAGTTCATGTATGATGAGTGAACCCATTAATTCATCCAGAGATAATGGGTTTAGATCTTTTGCTTCTTGGATGGCAGTTTGTTGCCCAGGTTGCTTTCCCAAGAGGGGGGTGAATTGGAAATTTAAAAAGTTTAAGCAATTATGTGCTCTTTGAAAATCCCTTGAAGTGTTAAGTATTGTGATTGAGATAATTAAAAGTAGAAGCAGGATATAAGAAAAATGCACAACACAAACACAACAATTTTATATTGGTTCGGAGCAACCCAGCTCCTACATCCACTATTCAAGATTACCACTTGAGATTTTCACTATATCCCCCACTAGAATATAGTCGAATTATATTAACAGGCTCACAATCCAAACATCTATACTTTGATTTTTAAACCAGGCTCACCAAAGAAACTCAATACTTGGTTTTAACACAGGCTAACCAAGAACCTATTTAGTTTTTAAACTGGGCTCACCAATAACCCAACAATTCAAAAGAGAATCATAAAAAGAAAGCAATAGAATGATAAATAAATTTTGTCAAATGGTTGTCGATGCAGTTCAAGAGAAGCCCAGATGATTGCACTTCAATGCACTTGGTTGGCTTCTTCAACTTCTTTAATAAATGCTTCAAGCTTTAGTTGATAGTTGGTGAAGGCTTGAAGACTGTCTTGAATGCTTTTGCAGTGCTCTCTTGTTCACAAGGTAGCTTTGATATTCAATTTAGCATTTGCTCATTATCTCCTTTTTTTAAAAGTAGTTCAAATCCCTCAAATATATAGTCTTGTACTCTTCTCACATGATTTTAGTCATTGTAGATCGATGGGATGTGACATTTGACCGTTGGAGTACTTTTTGGATTCAAAATCCAAGTTTTGGAACTAGCCGTTATAAATCTAAAATCGACCTTCGAGTCAGCTCGAATTACTCGAGTCGGCTTGGATCCTCAGAGTAGTTCTAGTTGAGTCGACTCTCTTCAATCTAGTCAGCTCGATTGCATAGTATTCTGATTCCTCACTCTGTAAGAGTCGGCTCGCCTTGATTCTAGTTGATTCGGATCCTCAGGTCATCAAAAATGTAGTATGGAATAGTGGCTCTCTCTTTAGAGTCGGCTCGATTGGTTGTAGTTCTCAGAGCTCTTTTTCTGGACTCTGGAGGAGTCGGCTCGAATCTCTAAAGAGTCGGCTTGGATGTTTGACTAAATGATAGAGTCAGCTCGGACTCCCTTTGGGTCAGCTCGCCTGTCTGATTCAGGAAGTGGTACTTTGGACGAGTCAGCTCGGGTCCCTTAGAGTCGGCTCGGATATCTGCATGTCATAAATCTTCATGCGTGCCATGTGCCAGAGTCGGCTCTCTTCTCTTCGAGTAGGCTAGGATGAAATCTTTAGTAAAATATCAGATTTTCTTCCAGAATTCATCCAGCAAGTCTTCAAAGTTCCAAGATGCCTTCAAACTTTTCTAACCAAATTTCTAAGAAACTTAAGCTTGAAATATATCTAGAAGTAATCCATTTTTATAATTTTTACTTAACTTTTTCTTTGGATTCTTCTTTACATGTGTTACGGCCGTAATGATGATGTGGTTGGTCGCAGATCCCGGCGGGCACTATTCGAGCCACGTGGAGGTTTTCGACCGAGTCAGCTACGGCTCCACCCGCCCGAAGTCGAGCTCGGCCCGGGCTCCCCCGCTCCCTAGCCAGGTGGCACCCTTAGACGGTCCCACCTCGGCCGAGGTCGAGCCGGGCCCCTTCGCTCCTTCGCCAGGTGGCCCCCTGGGACAGGACCGCCTCGGACGAAGCCGAGCATCCTTCTGCCATCCCGCCAGGTGTCCACCCAGGAGGGGTCCACCTCGGCCAAGGTCGGCTGCTCCCCCGCTCCCTCGCCAGGTGGCACTCATAGACGGTCCCACCTCGGCCGAGGTCGAGCCAGGCCCCTTTGCTCCTTCGCTAGGTGGCCCCCTGAGACAGGACCACCTCGGTCGAAGCTGAGCATCCTTCTGCCATCCTGCCAGGTGTCCACCCAGGAGGGGTCCACCTCGGCCAAGATCGGCTGCTCCCCCGCTCTCTCACCAGGTGGCACCCATAGACGGTCCCACCTCGGCCGAGGTCGAGCCGGGCCCCTTCGCTCCTTCGCTAGGTGGCCCCCTGAGACGGGACCACCTCGGCCGAACCGAGCATCCTTCTGCCGTCCCACCAGGTGTCCACCCAGGAGGGGTCCACCTTGGCCAAGGTCGGCTGCTTCCCCGCTCCCTCGCTAGGTGGCACCCATAGACGGTCCCGCCTCGGCCGAGGTCGAGCTAGGCTCCTGCGCTCCTTCGCCAGGTGGCCCCCAGAGACGGGACCTTGGCCGAAGCCGAGCGTCCTTCTGCCGCACCGCCAGGTGTCCACCCGGGAGGGGTCCACCTCGGCCGAGGTCAGGCAGCTCATGTAGAGAGGGCCCCAAAGAGTGGAGGCGCAGGTTCCGAGGCTGGCTCTCGAGCCGTGCGCACCGCACACCGAAGAAGGCACCCCGTACGGATAGCGGCGGCACCCGAAACATCACTTACGTCGGCCCGACGGGTTCTGCAGTCGAGAGACACGGTTCTGACAGAACAGGGCCCGTCAATGGACAGCGCCGGCACCTGAAGAGGAGAGCGCCCACGCTTGGCCCAAGGTCTGGCCGGCTGCCCTGCCGGTGCCCCCCTCCTTTACCTTTTCCCCGCTAGGCTCGGCGAACGAGGCCGGAAAGCCGCCTGGCCCTCAGAACCAGAAGGGAAAAGAGAAAAGGACGGAGAGAGGGCGACGAGAGCGAGAGGGGGAGCCTCCCGAGAGCGGAAAACGAGCAGGCACCGGGAGGAGATAAAAGGAAGGAGAAAAGAGACGACCAGGTAAGCAGAGACAAGTAAGAAACAGAGCTGGAAGCTCTGCTCCCCGAGCAAGATCCAAGGTCCCGAGAGGGGATCGCTTGGCGTGAGCTCGGCAAAGGAGTCCAGCCGGGTTTCTGGTCTCTCTAGCACCTTTCTTGCTCATAGAATCTCTGAGTCTGGGACTCCTTCGGGGGCCCATCCCAGAGACTCTGTTCCCTCTCGCCGTCTACTAACTTGATCGTCGGAGCTCCCTAGCCGGGATCCCCGGCCAGGGTCTTCTGACCCCATCTTGCAGGTCCGGTCCAGCCAGGAGGCCCCAGGAGCAAGACGGTCTATACGGATCGGCGATTCCGAGGCACGGGCATGGCGGCGAGATCGGCAACAGATTGGCACGCCAGGTAGGGGGGCAGGACAACACTCCTAGTGGGAGCTAGCTTCTGCAGGCAAGGTGCTCTCCGACAATGGTGGTCACTCGTGGGCGCGAGGCATCCACCAGCCGTGTGGGGGTGGTTCCCTCCCCTCAAGGGGCCCACAGCCCGGAGAGGGAGCTCCCAGCTCCCCCTCCTCTTCCACCACAGCCGACCTCGGCGGACGGGCCCCTCGCGGCTGTTATCCAACAGCTGCAGACCTTGACCTTGGCGGTCCGGCAGCTTCAACATCAGCAGCGCTCCATGGCCACGCAGCCGCAGCCGGGGACCCCCGCGGCTCGAGCCGCGGGGCCGCATGGGAGCCTGCGCTCCATTCAGGGCAGGCCATCCCACTCGAGGGCAGTCTCCAACCCCCGCGGGAGCCACCAAGCTCCCGCAAAAAGAAACTACTCCGGTTCGGCGGATCACGAGAGTCGATCCCCAGTCGATGAAGCCGAGACGGTGCATCGTAGCAAGCGACGCCGAGGCGTGACTTTGCACCGAGATCGATCGGCGCCCCCTTCACCAGCGGCCTCGGTGGAAGACTCCACCGATGAGGCCATCAGGCGCCAGGCCGAGAGGTGCCTGGAGGAGCACGAGCGCAAGTTGGCGGAGTTCACCGCCGATTTGCCGACCTGCAGAACTCATCGGCAGACCTGGCGGGCTACGACTCCTGTCCCCCCTTCTCTGAAGAAATCAAGGCGGAGCCGATCCCGAGCCGGTTCCGCATGCTGCAGGTGGATCCCTACGATGGGACCACCGACCCTCTAGACCATCTGGAGAGCTACAAGGCTCTCTTGAGGGTCCAGGGGGCCACTGATGCCCTTTTATGCATCGCCTTCCCCGCTACCCTCCGGAATGCCGCTCGAGTCTGGTTCTCCCGCCTCGAGCCCTGATCTATCTGCTCCTTCCACCAGTTGGAAGGGAAGTTTGTGGCGCACTTCGACGCTTGTCGGAAGGTGCCAAGAGAGGTGGATAGCCTCTTCTCCATCCACCAGCAGGACCAGGAGCTGCTCTGGGACTACATCACCCGGTTCAAGACCGCAGCCCTGGAAATCTATAGCCTGGATGAGCCCGTCGCGATGCTGGCTTTGAAGCACGGGCTCAAGACGTCCCGCTTGACCTACTCCCTGGACAAAAAGCCCCCCAGGACGTACTCCAAGCTCCTCCTTCGTGCCAACAAGTGCATCCGAGCGGAGGAGGCCGACCGCACCCGTCTAGAGCTAGACGGGAAGACTCTGAAGAGGCCATCCCCGAGGGATATTCCAGGAGCTCGGAAGCCTGGGCCATCTGCCGACCCTCGCCCGAATCCGAGGTCAAAGGGCGAGGTCATTCCGGAGCGGAGGTTCACCTCTCTCCTCGCCCCCCGAACAAAGATCCACATGGAAATTGAGGGTGAGCACTACCTTCGCCGACCTCCTCCTCAGAACCCAAGAGGTACCCGGGACAAGTCAAAGTACTGCTAATTCCACCGCGAGCACGGCGATGACACGGAAGAGTGTCGCAACATGAAGCGGGAGATCGAGGAGCTGATCAAGAGGGGCTACCTCAGGAAGTTCATCAGGAACGAGGTCCCGGTGGAGGGGCAACCGCTCGCGGCCTTACCACCAGTTCCTGCAATCGACAACCGCCCGACGGAGAAGCCGGTGGGCATGACTCACTTGGGCTTGGCCGGGCAGCAAAGAGAGCCCGGGAGATCGAGAACCCAGAGAATGTACCCCCTTCTGAGAAGGGGAAGGAAAATGAAAATGTAAATAATGATGCCGTGGTGGTCGAGATGACCATCGCGAAGCATCCTGTACACCGAATTATGGAAGATAGCGGAAGCTCGGCTGACGTGCTTTTTTACGATGCTTTCTCTCGAATGAATTTGTCCCATGATCAGCTGAGACCGGTGCATACCCCCTGGTAGGCTTTACCGGGGACTCGGTGGGGGTCGAAGGGGAGATCACTCTCCCAGTCACCGCCGGATCCCCACCTTGGCAGATGACCATCTTGATAACGTTTACCGTCGTCAAGCTCCCTTCGCCTTACAACGCGATTCTCGGGCATCCCGGGCTCAACCAACTGGACGCCATGATTTCCACGAAGAGGTTGTTGGTGCAGTTCCCCACGTCTTTCGAGCTCGGGGTAATGAAGGGGATGACCTAGCCAGTCCCGCATTGCCTCCAGACGGTCCCGGGCGCCCGGGGCGCGGAGCTCGACCCCGACGTTGACGACCTTGACCTAAGGGAGAAGGAACCCAAGGGGGCCCCCATAGAACGCCTGTTGACTTATCCCCTTGGTTCGGACCTGCTGAAGATGGTGCAGGTCGGGGCACAACTCCCAGAAGAAGAACGGACCCGCCTGCTGGGGTTCCTCCACGCGAACGCGGACGTGTTCGCCTGGTTAGCGGCTGACATGCCGGGCATTCCCCCCGAGGTCATTATGCACAGGCTGAACGTGGATCCGAGCTGCCGCCCGGTCCGCCAGAAGAAGAGGAGCTTCGCTATGGAGAGATAGAGAGCCATCAACGAGGAGGTGGAGAAACTCCTCGCCGCCGGTTTTGTGCGGGAAGTCCAATATCCCAGCTGGCTGGCGAACGTGGTCATGGTAAGGAAAAGCAGTGGTAAGTGGAGGATCTGTGTAGACTACACCGACCTCAACCGAGCTTGCCCGAAGGACAGTTTCCCCCTTCCAAAGATTGACCAGCTGGTCGATACCACCTCAGGGCATCGCCTCCTATCCTTCATGGACGCCTTCTCCGGATACAACCAGATCTGAATGAACCCGGAGGACGAGGAGCACACCACCTTCATCACCGACCGTGGAACTTTTTGCTACAGGATGATGCCGTTTGGCCTCAAGAACGCCGGGGCCACGTACCAGCATCTGGTCAGCCGAATCTTCAAAGACCAGATCGGCTGCAACATGCAGGTGTACGTGGACGATATGCTGGTGATGAGCAAGCCCGATTCGGACCACGTGGCTGACCTGGCGGAGACATTCGGCAACCTCCGATGTCATCAGATGAAGCTGAACCCAGCGAAGTGCGCCTTCGGCGTCTCCGCCGGGAAGTTCCTAGGATTCATGGTGACCCAGAGAGGAATTGAAGCCAACCCGGAGAAGGTCCAGGCCATCCTGGACATGGAGCAGCCCGCCTCCAAGAAGAAAGTGCAGCAACTCACCGGCCGGGTTGTGGCCCTCAGCCATTTTATCTCCAGGTCGGCCGATCGCTGCCGACCCTTCTTCAGGTGCTGAGGAAGATGAACGACTTCGCCTGGACCGAGAAGTGCGAGGAGGCCTTTGAAGAGCTAAAGAAGATGCTCGCATTGCCGCCACTGCTTTCCCGGCCCGAGGAGGGGGAGGAGCTCATCCTCTACCTGGTGGTAACCCCGGAGGCCGTCAGTTCAGTCCTGGTTCGGACAGACGACCAAGGAGTCCAGCGGCCGGTATACTATACCAGCAAACTTCTCCGCGACGTGGAGCTCAGGTATTCTCGGCCCGAGAAGCTTGTTTTTGTGTTAATAGTGTCTGCTCAGCGTCTCAGGCCCTATTTCCAAGCGCATCTCATCGCCGTCCTGACGGATCAGCCGCTGAAAGCGGTGCTCAGCCGACCTGACATATCGGGGCGATTGGCGAAGTGGGCACTGAAGCTAAGCGAGTTCGACATCGCGTACAGGCCAAGGTCGGCCATGAAAGCGCAGGTGCTGGCCGACTTCTTGGTCGAATGTGCAGGCTTAGGCAAGGAGCCCGAGGAAGGCCCCTCGTGCCAGCAGCTGAAGACGGGCCCCGAGGAGCCCGGAGAGGACGCGTGGATCCTCCACGTAGATGGAGCCTCGAACTCTGGCAGGAGCGGAGCCGGACTCATTCTTGCCAACAGCGACGGAGTCGTCACCGAATGCGCGCTCCATTTCCAGTTCACTGCGACAAACAATCAGGCAGAGTACGAGGCACTCCTCGTCGGGCTGAGGGTCTCCCGCGAGCTGGGCGTGGCTAACCTTAAAGCTTTCACCGACTCCCAGCTCGTGGCAGGACAGGTCTCCGGAGAGTATGCCGCACACGACCCCCAAATGGCGAAATACTTGGAGCTCGTCAAGGCGGGCATGGCCGGTTTCCGGCGCTTCAACATCTTTCACATCCCCCACAGGGAGAATGCCCGTGCGGATGCTCTTTCTCGGCTGGCAACCCTACCGGACTCGATGCTGGGCTGCGCTCATGTGGAGCGCCTCAAGGCCCTAAGCCACGAGACCCCAGTCGAGGTCCATCAGGTCAGCCGTGAACCCAGCTGGATGGACAAGTACACCGAGTACATAACCAGCGGCACCTTGCCAGAGGACCGTGTAGCGGCTCGCCTCATCAGAAAGAAGGCCGCACGGTTCGTCCAGATGGATGGGCAATTATATCGAAGATCCTACTCCTACCCCCTCCTTAGATGCTTGGGACCCGCGGAAGCCAAACTCATGCTCCAGGAGATTCATGAGGGCATCTGTGGGAACCACGTGGGGGGCAGAGTGTTAGCCTACAAAGCCCTCCGTCAGGGCTACTTTTGGGAGACGATGAAGGAGGACGCCGCCGATTTCGTGAAGAGGTGCGATCGGTGCCAGCATCACGCCACGGTGCAACGGCAGCCCTCCAATCCAATCTCCCAGCTTTCAGCTCCGTGGCCATTCGCCGAATGGGGAATGGACCTTCTGGGTCCATTCCCACCGGCGTCTGGACAGCGGAAATTCCTGATCATGGCCATTGACTACTTCACGAAGTGGGTCGAGGTCGAACCCTTGGCGCGGATCACCGAAGCAAACATCGCCAAGTTCTTCTGGAAGTCAATCATTTGCCGCTTCGGCCTCCCCCACACCATGATCACTGATAACGGGTGCCAGTTCGACTGCGGGAGTTTGAAGAGTTCTGCGGTGACCTCGGCATCAGGCATCGCTTCACCTCGGTGATGCATCCTCAGACCAATGGAGAGGCCGAGGTCACAAACAGGACCATTTTGCAGGGTCTCCGCACGCGGCTGGACCAGGCCAAGGGCAGATGGGCAGAGGAGCTTCCCAGCATCCTTTGGGCGTACCATACCACCCCGAGGATGGTGACCGATGAGACCCCGTTCAACCTCGTCTTCGGAGCCGAAGCGGTCATCCCGATTGAGCTCAGCCTACCCACACTGCGTGTGGAGCAATATGACGAGATGGAAAACCCCACCAAAATGATGCTCAACCTTAACCTTCTTGAAGAGACGAGGGACAAGACCCGAGTTCGGATGGCCGCGTATAGGCAGCGAGTGGCCAGGTATTACAACTCCCGAGTGCGGCCGAAGTCCTTTCATCCCGGAGATCTGATCCTCCGGCGTGCTGAAGCTTCTCAGCCGCGAGAGTGCGGGAAGCTCTCACCGAACTGGGAAGGCCTGTACCGGGTAGCAGAAGCCCTCCCCCACGGCACCTACTACTTGGAGGAATTTGGAGGGGCCAGGTTCTCCCGGACGTGGAACGCCTCGAATCTAAGGATGTATTATCAGTAATGTAAGGTTTCCCACTCCTGCAATAAAGTTTCTTTGCTTCAAACGCTCTTTCTCACCTCGTAGGGAAACCAGTGCATGGCCCTGAGTTCGGCACGCCCGACCGTGGCCGAAGGCCAGAGGAAGCGAGAGGTCCCGGACTTCGGTCTGGAAGGTGGGGCAGAACCCAGTTCGCCCACGCGAGCACGGAGAACAGCTCGGCAAGCCGCATAAGGCTTGAGAAAGCCTGCGGCCTCGGGGTTCAGTCCGTAAGTCCCGGACTTCGGTCTGGAAGGCGGGGCAGAACCCAGTTCGCCCACGCGAGCACGGAGAACAGCTCGACAAGCCGTGCAAGTCTTGAGAAAGCCTGCGGCCCCGGGGTTCAGTCCGGAAGTCCCGGACTTCGGTCTGGAAGGCGGGGCAGAACCCAGTTCGCCCACGTGAGCATGGAGAACAGCTCTGCAAGCCGCGCAAGGCTTGAGAAAGCCTGCAGCCCCGGGGTTCAGTCCGGAAGTCCCGAACTTCGGTCTGGAAGGCGGGGCAGAACCCAGTTCGCCCACGCGAGCATGAAGGCAAGCCCAAAGAAGGGCCCACTCAAGGTCTACTCTGAAGCCACCCAGTCCGGAATGCCCCGAACTTTGATCGGAACGCCGGATGGGACCAGGTCCACCCTCGGCTCGGCACTTCACATCAACATCTTAAAAAGAAAAAAAAAAAAGAGAGAGAAGAAGAAAAAATGAAAAAGAAGGCGAGTTCGAGACATGGCCAAACTGGATTTTCATTAATTCAAGAAAGGGAAGTACAAACCGGGAGTCCCGATAGGCCAGGAGTCCCCAAAAAAAAGAAGAAAAGAAGAAAAGAAGAAGGTACATGGTTCAGTTTGGTGCGGTGGTGGGGCCCTCAGCCTGGGTCGCGCGCTCCGCATCCTCGCCGTCGGCGACTGCCGGCTCAGGGGGCCACTCCGGAGCCATGGCCGTGTCGCTCGCCGGGGCCGTGGCTGTGACGTCGGCCGCACCGGAAGTCCTACTGTCGGGTCCCTGCCTCCTACCTCCGAGCACCACCCCACTGAGGTCGAGCTCGGGGTAGAAGGATCCCACCTTCTCCCGGCACACTCAGAACCCCTTCAGGAAGGAGTCCACGGTGGCCTCCCGGACCTCCGAGGTGTACTCGTCGGAGGCCTGGAACTTCGGGATGGCTTCCTGTGCCTCCCGCTTCGTGGCTTCCAGGAGCCCATTGACGTAGGCACTCTGCTCCTTCGCTGCACTCGCCTCCCGCCTGACCTCCTCCAGCTGGCGCTCCAGCCACTGAGAATAAACCTGGAGGCGAGCCCTCTCAGCCGCGTCCTCCTCCGCGCGGCGCTGGTGGGAGATCCTCTCCTCGGACAGAGAGGACTCCAGGTCCTTGCCACGCTCCTCGACTTGCGCCAGGTCCGCCTGGAGGGCCTGGTTATTCGCTCGCAGCTCGACCCCCTTCTCCATGAGGTCCTTGACGTCGACCACGAGCTTGCCGAGCTTCTCTTCCTTCTCGGCATCCTTCTTCGCGTACACTACGAGGAAGTTCCTCAGTAGGAGCACGTCGTTCCCAATCTGCACAGCAAAAAGACCGGGTTAGAGGAAAGACCGCCCGAGGTCACAAAAGACAGAAGAGTCCGAGTTCGGACTTACCGTGAAGAGCTGCGGGAGGATCCCGAGCAGGGCGTCGGCGTAGTCCCTGCCGCCTCGAGATCGGCGGTCCCGGGCGGTGGAGGCATACTCCATCACTTTCTTCGCGAGCCCCTTGTCGTGGATTACTGAGCACCGGTTGGTGATCACCGATGGCGGAGCCGTCAGGTCGGCTGCGGCGGCGACTGCCCCTCCAGCATGAACCACCGTCGACGGGGTGGCTGAGGTCGCGGGCGGCGCCGTCGGAGCCGCGGCAATGATGGGGCCGGTGCTGGGCAGAACTGCTGGTGGTGGAACCCCCTTGTCGGCAGCACCGCCGGGTCTGACAGCTGAAGCATCGATGGCCCCGCCCCGAGGCAGCCTGGGCGGGGGAGCAACGGCCACCGGGCTGGGTACGGTCGCCGGCGCGACCTCCTGGCTCACCTCGGTGCGAGCCCTCTTCGCCGCAGGCTCATCCACCTCGACGATGTCCCTCTGGGCCGTGCCCTCTAGGAGGTTCTCCAGCGAGAATTTCATGCCTGCAACACAAAAGATAAAGAGGTCAGTCAGCTCGGCTAAAAAGGAGGAAGAATACAGAGGTCAAGGAAAGACTGAGTCTCACCCGGCTCGCGGATGGGACTGATCCCAGCCTCAAACAAGTTCTGCTCCGAGAGCAGAACCTCGAGCGCTGGGACCACATCGCTCAGAAGCTGGGAGTAGGCCTCTTGGTCCGCCGACTCGACCTGGGAGTTCCGGTTCAGAGAACGATCTGGTTCGCTCCAGGCCCAGTCGACATCCTCGACCGAGGCAAAAAAGAACGGTTCTTCCAACCCTTGATGGAAGAAGGGAGGTCGAACCGGAGACACCTGGGCCGGGGCGAGATGTACCACCAGCCATCATCGGTGGAGTACCTCTTCAGGGTAAACAGAGCCATGAAGAGGGAGAAATGGGCAACAAACCCGTGGAAGTGACAGAAAACAATAAAAGAGAAGATGACCCGGATGGCATTGGGAGCCAACTGGGCCGGGACAAGATGGAAGTGGCTAAGGAAGGAAAGAAAAAAAGGATGCAGAGAAAACCGAAGACCCCCGAGAAGGAAGTCTTCGTAGAAGGCTATGCGGCCAGGGCCACTCATGGTGACGCGATCCCCGGGCCGCGGAACGAGCAGACGGATTGACCCCGGGATGCCATAGACCTCCTGGAGCAAAGAAAGGTCGCCTTCGGTCATTGTGGAAGCATGACCGGAGGGACTGGCAGAAAGAAGAGTTGGAGGAGGAAGGGAAGAAAGCGGAATAGCAGAAGCGACGGGAGGAGACCTGACACCCCTGGGGATGCCAATAGTGATACCCCCAGGTTGCAGTCACCTGCGGGTCTCCTCCGGGACCACTTCCTCCTCCGAGGAGGAAGAAGACGGAGTCCTCGGCCGGGACGGACCGGCCTCATCCGGATTAGAGGAAACATGGTGACGGCGCGCCATGACAAAGGAGAAAGCAAGGAGGATTCACTGGAGAAGAAGAGGGGAACAAGGGAGAAAATGAGGGCACTCACCGAAAATGTACTGTGCGAGCGCGGGGCAGTGGAAATTAGCCTGCAGCAAACCGCCCACGGAGCAAGGAAAAAGGCCTCATTCTGGAAAGTCCCCTCCTTTTCAAACTCAATCGACAGCCGCCGTACCCGTCATTCTGCTCCGGGCCATTGGATGATCGCCGCGTGGATGCACGCCCGACACTGGTGCCTCATTAGCAGGGAAACGGCCCCTGCTTCGAAGCGACGCATTTATTGCGGATGAACAGGCGACGCGTGGTGGCCTCCCATAGGGCTTCGGGCGCACCGAGAAACGGCGACGAAGATCGTGGCAATTATGGCGCGAGATCTTCGCCTCCCCATGTCATATCCGCATTTAATCCCAACATTCCGTCCCACGATGCCCCAACGGAATGTCGGATTGGGGGGCGACTGTTACGGCCGTAATGATGACGTGGTTGGTCACAGATCCCGACGGGCACTATTCGAGCCACGTGGAGGTTTTCGATCGAGTCAGCTGCGGCTCCACCCGCCCGAAGTCGAGCTTGGCCCGGGCTCCCCCGCTCCCTCGCCAGGTGGCACCCTTAGACGGTCCCACCTCGGCCGAGGTCGAGCCGGGCCCCTTCGCTCCTTCGCCAGGTGGCCCCCTGAGACGGGACCGCCTCGGACGAAGCCGAGCGTCCTTCTGCCGTCCCGCCAGGTGTCCACCCAGGAGGGGTCCACCTCGGCCAAGGTCGGCTGCTCCCCCACTCCCTCGCCAGGTGGCACCCATAGACGGTCCCACCTCGGCCGAGGTCGAGCCGGGCCCCTTCGCTCCTTCGCTAGGTGGCCCCCTGAGACAGGACCACCTCGGCCGAAGCCGAGCATCCTTTTGCCGTCCCGCCAGGTGTCCACCCAGGAGGGGTCCACCTCGGCCAAGGTCGGCTGCTCCCCCGCTCCCTCGCCAGGTGGTACCCATAGACGGTCCCACCTTGGCCGAGGTCGAGCCGGGCCCCTTCGCTCCTTCGCCAGGTGGCCCCCTGAGACGGGACCACCTCGGCCGAAGCCGAGCGTCCTTCTGCCGTCCCGCCAGGTGTCCACCCAGGAGGGGTCCACCTTGGCCAAGGTCGGCTGCTTCCCTGCTCCCTCGCCAGGTGGCACCCATAGACGGTCCCGCCTCGGCCGAGGTCAAGCTGGGCTCCTTTGCTCCTTCGCCAGGTGGCCCCCAGAGACGGGACCACCTTGGCCGAAGCCGAGCGTCCTTCTGCCGCCCCGCCAGGTGTCCACCCGGGAGGGATCCACCTCGGCCGAGGTCAGGCAGCTCATGCAGAGAGGGCCCCAAAGAGCGGAGGTGCAGGTTTCAAGGCTGGCCCTCGAGCCGTGCGCACCGCACCCCGAAGAAGGCGCCCCGTACGGATGGCGGCAGCACGCGAAACATCACTTACATCGACCCGACGGGTTCTGCAGTCGAGAGACGCGGTTCTGACAGAACAGGGCCCGTCAACGGACAGCGCTGGCACCTGGGGAGGAGAGCGCCCATGCTTGGCCCAAGGTCTGGCCGGCCGCCCTGCCGGCGCCCCCCTCCTTTACCTTTTCCCCGCTAGGCTCGGCGAACGAGGCCAGAAAGCCGCCTGGCCCTCAGAACCAGAAGGGAAAAGAGAAAAGGACGGAGAGAGGGCGACGAGAGTGAGAGGGGGAGCCTCCCGAGAGCGGAAAACGAGCAGGCACCGGGAGGAGATAAAAGGAAGGAGAAAAGAGATGACCAGGTAAGCAGAGACAAGTAAGAAATAGAGGCTGGAAGCTCCACTCCCCGAGCAAGATCCAAGGTCCCGAGAGGGGATCGCTTGGCGTGAGCTCGGCAAAGGAGTCCAGCCGGGTTTCTGGTCTCTCTAGCACCTTTCTTGCTCGTAGAATCTCTGAGTCTAGGACTCCTTCGGGGGCCCGTCCCAGAGACTCTGTTCCCTCTCGCCGTCTACTAACTTGATCGTCGGAGCTCCCTCGCCGGGATCCCCGGCCAGGGTCTTCTGACCCCGTCTTGCAGGTCCGGTCCAGCCAGGAGGCCCCAGGAGCAAGACGGTCTATACGGATCGGCGGTTCCGAGGCACGGGCACGGCGGCGAGATCGGCAACAACATGAATCACTTACAACACAACTCATTTCAAAATTAGGAATGTAGGAGTTGAAATTAAATAGTGAAATCATCCTACAAAAACTTGTAAGACATTTAAAGAGTTATTAGTAAAACAAATGCATGCTCCAATATTTGGTTATCATCAAAATCACTAATGGGATCAATAATCTCCCCCTTTTTGATGATGCCAAAATACTGTACATGAAAAAAAATCTTTACAATTACATATATAACCGAATTTGAAAGAGAGCATTAACATGTATCAAAGCTAATTGTATTTGCAAGTAAGTATCAGAGCTTTTTGTGAAAAGAAAGAACTATATAGTATTAGTGCTTTTATATATATCAGAGTGTTAAGACTAACACTTTCATAAAGTGTCAGAGCTATTAATGTGTGCAAGATATTAAAGCTCAATTTTGTAAAGTTTCATAAATGTATCAGAGTTGATAAGTATTAGAGTTAATGCTTTAAGATCTTCAGGAAATGTGTGCAAGTTTTTGAGAGCATAGAGCATGAACTAAAGTTAATTTTTCTCTCTCCCCTTTAATCACATTCTCCCCCTTTTTCTTTCATATTTATGCAACTTTTTCAATCTTTTTCATGCAACTTTAAACTTTCTTCTCCTTTTTGTCAACAATTAAAAAAGGTGTTTAATTGATCTTTCAAAGCTCAATTTTTATAATAGAAAGAGAAAGTTGATAATATTTGTTTGAGATAATTTCACTTTCTCTTCTCAACATTGATATTCTAATTAAAATTTATTTTGATTAGCATTGTACAAATGAAAGTACTATTGGTGCGGGCACCAGACTCAGAAGAAGACTTCAGAGCTCCATTTGGATCTCTGATTGACATTGCCTGAGAAATTAGGGTTTGTAATAAAGGTTGACCTGGTCAACCAGTTTATTTATTTTATTTATTTCTTGAGTCACCATTTAAATTTTGTTGAGTCATGTTGACTCGGTGCAAGTCCCAATGTGGTTTCAATTTGGTCCAAAATGGTGCCACATTTCTCTTCCAATCAACTCAAGGTTCAAGCAAGTGGAGGCCACACTCCAAGCCACACGCCCAGCCACACTCCGAGCACACGCCAGAGTCCAGGAGGCGCCATAGAGGCATCCCAGTGTCATGGTCCCCACATCCAAAGAAGAAAAAATCAAATTGGAGGCTAAATTAAAGGAGGCGCCCACACCTGCCTAATTTACCTAAGCAAAGAAGGAAGAAAACTTCTCTTGGAGAAGAAATCAAAGAAGGACATCCAACCTACTCCTAATTGAAGTTCAAATCAAAATCAAAGAGCTTAACTTGGAGTGGAAGAAAAGAAGAAATACCATAAGAAGAAGAGGACTCCAAATCCAAATCCAACTCCAAAGGAGGTGCCATAAAAGTTCCAAAACAATTCCTTTATGGCCGTCCCAATTTTTTTTGGACTCTTGGTCGGCCAAGGGAGAGGATTTTCTACCTAATCTAGGGGTTGGAAGAGTTTAGTCCCACATGGGAATTTGTACAAGCTAGGAGAAAATTTTAGGTCTATATAATAGACCTCTCTTTGTAACTTTAGAAAATCAATGAAGAAAATTATTTTTTTGCTATTCTCTTGTGTTGAGTGACCTAGGTTTCTCTTCTTCCGCACTATTCTAAGTGTTGAGCTCCGTGAGGGGGTAATCCGGGTTCCATTGGAGCCTTGAGGAGGTGAGAGATCTCCATCTTTATCCAAAACCCTAGGTTAGCCACTTGAAATTCCAAAACCCTAGCCACCTTTCATTATTTTCCATCCACCAAACCCTAGATCCATCCATCTCCCATGGCCTCTCTCTCTCTACAAGTCCAGGCCGTCCACCTTCATCCAGATCCAGTCCGGCTACTTCAGATCTAGAGCAAGTTCCAAAGAAAATCACATCAACATCCAGGAGAATCCAGTTTTCAGCAATTTCAATCTTCAAGTTCATCAACCTGGTAAATCTTTTCCTTGACTCTCTGATTCCATCAATTGTTTTTCTTCTCTTCCAGATCTTGAGTTCAGGAGAAGCCAACCCGCCAAAGGACCAGTATTGGAGGATCCATTACGAAGATATCTGAATCCGAGGATCCAACAATCTGCTCGGGAGAGTTCTTCCACCAAAATCTGTGAAGATCATTGTCTGGTTAGATAAACCATCTCTTCTCTTTATTTCTGTTCTGTTGAAAGTTCGGAGCGAAACCCTAGGTCTGGGAGTTTCTCAACCCCCAGCGATCCGTTGCTTCTGAACTACTCTGATACTTTAGTTTCCTTAAAATTGTGCTTTCAATTATCATATTAGTCTCTTTCAATGTTAGGTTAACTTTTCTTTGATTTGAAGCCAACTTCTACAAACATATAAAAACAACAAAAAAAAAATTAGTTAATCTTAATCTACTTCCGCATCACGTCCCTTTATTTGTTCTGCATCATTTTTGGTATCAGAGCCCAGTCTAGGGTTTCTGATTTGCTTGCTTGCTTTGATTGATCTCTTTTTATTTTGTCTGCTCGAAGTAGACTCCCCAGGACATCCGGTCCTAGGAACTAAGCGAGGCGCAAGCCTCCTCCTCCCATTCCACGGGGTGTTCCTAGGGCGTGTAGGGGATCCATTGGGTTATAACTTCGTAGCAGGGATTATAAACAGGGAAGACAATCTAGTTGCAGCCCGTAATTGCCCTGTTGTCTGAATTATTTCTCCCTGCATAAAACTCCGAATTGCATGATTTTTATTTCGTTGAAACCATTATAATTGAACCTATTTTCCATAACTTTTATGCGATTTATTAGTTTCAGTAAAAATTCTGAGAATTAAAATACAGCAACTCTGTTTTTTGTGTTCTGCAATTCAATTCTTTTTTGGAGTGATCATTTCATAATTTACTTAAGGGCAATTGAGCATCTAAGATAAGGGGAGGAGTTGATTACCTCTCCTTAGCCCAAAACCACCATCCAATCATTCGAACCTAGACCTAATTTAAAATCAGTTAGACCTAATTTGCCCTAGTGGGCTAGGGACACCAATTGGTCGGGTCTAGGCTAGTGTTGAGTCAGTTTGCTGAGTTATTCTGTGTGTGCTTAGCACTCAGTGTCTAGAACGGTGGTTCAGGGACTACGTCCCGAAGGGCTTGTGTGCTGGTCCGCCTACCTGGCCAATCACTGATTGGTGTCTAGGATTGGCGATCAGGGACCTAACACTCCCCTTACACCTGCCTGGCTGAGTCCTGAGTTACTATAGGCTAGCTTGCCACTCTGATTGGGCATCTAGTTTGGACTCTAGGTCTAGTGATCCAGTAGTCGATTTAGTCTAGTCTCATTTTGTGTGCTTGCTTGAATCATCATGTCTACCAGAAACGGAGTGCCATATCAACCTGGTCAAACCCAACCTGATTTAGAGGCCATGATCAGAACTCTTACTGAAAGTATGGCTAAAATGAATCAGGATATGACAAACACTGTGGCCCAGTTTAGCGCACAAATTCATGAGGATCTTACCCAACTTAGGGACCGAGTCCAAGTACTTGAAGAACCTAGACATCGGAATTGGACTCCTGACCCCGATTTTAATGTGCCTCAACCTCACCCACATCAAGAGCCTAGAAGGCCTTTATATAGAGATCCCGAACCTAATCATAGGAGGCCTGACCCAGAGCCTGAAGATAGAGATGATAGGTTCATCAGGAACATCAAATTAGATGCACCCACTTTTGATGGTAGTCTGAACCCTAAGGTGTATTCTGATTGGGAGGGTGAGATGGATCAATACTTTGAGTGGTATGCTATGTCTGAGGAGAGGAAATACAAGTTTGCCAAGATGAAATTAGTGCGTCAAGCTAGGTTATACTGGGGGAACATTGAGCTAACCACTAGGAGACGGAATGTTGAGCCCATAACCACTTGGCAGGGTATGAAAGAAAAACTGAGAGATAAATACCTACCCATTTCATACCAGCAAAACCTGTTAGACCAATGGCAAAACCTGAAACAAGGAAACCGATCTGTCTCAAACTACATAACTACTTTTGATGAATACCTAATGAGATGTGATGTGAGTGAAGCCCACGAAGTCACTTTGTCTAGATTTAGGGCTGGACTGAGGGAAGATATCAAGAGAGAACTATTTCTGAGAGAGGTTACTGATCTAGACCAAGCCTACCAGATTGCACTGAACACTGAGAAATTTCAGAGAGGACCTATACCTTCTAGGGTTAGTGCCCCAATCCCAAGGAATGGACCTAGTCAAGTTATCCCTAGTAAACCTTTTCAGGGTACTTCTACCCCTAGGCCCATGGACAAAGGTAAGGCACCTGACACCCAGAGAACCCCTAGTTCAAATATCACCTGTTTTAAGTGTCAGAAACCAGGTCACATTTCTAGTCAGTGTACTGCCATAGCCTGTTTCAAGTGTCATAAGGTAGGTCATGTTGCTAGCCAGTGCCCACGGAGATCCCTTTACATAGAAGAGGGAGAGAATGATAATTCCGAGCCCAGTGAGGAATTTGAAGAAGAAGTTTATGAGGCCGGAATGAATTTGGTTGAGGAGTATGAAGGAGAGGAGGAACCCAATGAATCTGACCAATTAGGAGTTGTAAGATGCATCCTATCCCAGAATCTAGTTCAAGAGGATTGGCGTAGGACTAACATCCTACAAACTTTTCTTAAATTAGGGGATAAGGTATGTAAGATCATCATAGATAGTGGAAGCTGTGTAAATGCCATCTCTACTAGCACTGTCAAGATGTTAGGCTTAATCCCAGTTCCCCATCCCAACCCCTATAAGGTTTCTTGGGTAGATTCTACCTCCATACCCATCCAATCTAGATGTCAAGTCCAAATCCAAATGCAATCTTATCACGAAAAGATTTGGTGCGATGTCTTACCCATGGGGGTGAGCAGTATAATTCTCGGAAGACCTTGGTTGTATGATCATGATGCCACCCTCTTAGGAAAATCCAATACCTGTGTCTTTAGTTTCAATGGGAAGAAGATTACGATCCATTCCGTTCCCCCTAAGGACAAGGTAACTAAAGGAGCTGGTAAGGTTAAGGAGATGAAAACTGGAGTGAACCTAATCAGTGCTAAGGATCTAGAACAAGAAATTCATAGTGGTTCACCCATCTGGATGTTGACTGCTAAGGAGCTTAGAACTTCGGAACCCTCAGAGCCTCCTCAAGAAGTTAAACCTGTGTTAAAAGAATTTGAGGATGTCTTTCCCGAGGATTTGCCAGACCACCTTCCACCTCTTAGGGATATCCAGCATGCCATAGATCTAATCCCAGGAGCAACTTTGCCCAACTTGCCCCATTACAGGATGAATCCATCTGAGCATGAAGAACTGCAAAAGCAGGTTGGAGAATTATTGAGGAAGGGGTTTATTAGAGAAAGTCTTAGCCCTTGTGCAGTCCCAGCCTTACTGACCCCAAAGAAAGATGGCACGTGGAGGATGTGTGTTGACAGTCGTGCCATCAATAAAATTACAATCAAGTATAGGTTTCCCACCCCTAGACTAGATGACATGCTTGATATGATGGCTGGTGCAATGGTTTTTTCTAAGATTGATCTCAAAAGCGGCTATCATCAGGTTAGGATTAGACCCGGGGATGAATGGAAAACTGCTTTCAAAACTAAGGATGGTCTTTATGAATGGGTTGTTATGCCTTTTGGGTTGTCCAATGCCCCTAGTACTTTCATGAGAATTATGACCCAGGTACTTAGAGCTTTCATAGGAAAATTTGTGGTGGTCTATTTTGATGACATCCTGATCTATAGTAAGACCCCAACAGATCACCTAGACCACCTTAGAGCAGTCTGCCAAGTTTTGAGGAATGAGAGACTCTACGGTAATCTTAAGAAGTGTGAATTCATGACTAGTAGAGTTATCTTTCTTGGTTTTGTAGTAACCCCTGACGGCGTGGCGGCCGATCCTGAGAAGATTAAGTCCATAGTAGACTGGCCAGAGCCAACCAATGTGCATGAAGTTAGAAGTTTCCATGGCTTGGCTACCTTCTATAGGCGATTCATCAAGGGGTTTAGTACTTTAGCTGCTCCAATCACTGATTGTATTAGGAAGGGAGAATTTCATTGGACTAAGTCAGCCCATAAAGCCTTCCTAGATCTTAAGGATAAAATGACCCAGGCACCCATTCTGAGATTACCCGATTTTTCTAAAGTATTTGAGGTTGCCTGTGATGCTTCAGGTGTAGGAATAGGTGGAGTCCTAAGCCAAGAGAATCATCCCATAGCATTCTTTAGTGAAAAACTTAATGATGCTAAGCTTAGGTATTCTACCTATGATAAGGAATTTTATGCGGTGGTGCAAGCTTTGCGTTACTGGAGACATTATTTGCTACCGCAGGAATTTGTACTATTTTCGGACCATGAGGCTCTTAGATTTCTGAACTCCCAAAAGAAGCTTAACCCTAGGCATGCTAAGTGGGTAGAATATATCCAGTCCTATACTTTTGTCCTGAAACATAAGGCTGGAGTTGAGAATAAGGTAGCTGATGCCCTTAGTCGCCGATCTCTGTTATTAACTTCTGTTAGAACTGAGGTCATAGGGTTTGAGCAAATCAAAGAGGAATATGAGTCTTGTCCGGATTTCACAACTGTGTATCAGGATCTAGTTCAAGGACCATCTAGTAATCACCAGGATTATACCCTTGTAGATGGTTTTTTGTTCTTCAAAAATAGGCTTTGCATCCCTAGAACTTCTCTTAGGGAATTTTTGATTTGGGAAATCCATGCTGGAGGTTTAGCTGGCCATTTTGGAAAAGACAAGACCATTCTAGCTATTGAAGACCACTTTTTCTGGCCTAGCTTAAAAATGGATGTAGCTAATATTGTAGCTAGATGTCGAACCTGCGCTGTTGCCAAACAGCGAAAACAAAACACTGGCCTTTATACCCCACTCCCTGTCCCAGATCGTCCTTGGCAAGATGTGAGTATGGATTTTGTGTTAGGTTTACCTAAGACCCAGAGGAGACATGATTCTATCTGTGTCGTAGTCGACCGATTCTCTAAAATGGCCCACTTCTTGCCTTGTTCCCAAACTTTTGATGCGTCTAAGGTAGCCACACTTTTCTTCAATGAGATAGTTAGACTCCATGGCCTACCTAAGACAATCGTTTCAGATAGGGATGTCCGGTTCACCAGTTACTTTTGGAGGACCCTTTGGCATAAGTTAGGGACAAAACTTAAGTTTTCAACTGCCTATCATCCCCAAACTGATGGCCAAACTGAAGTAGTGAACCGTAGCCTAGGAAATCTGCTGAGATGTCTTGTTGGTGAAAATACCAGAAATTGGGATTTATACCTACCAAGGGCAGAATTTGCATACAACGACTCGGTCAATAGGTCTACGGGTAAGAGTCCATTTGAAATTGTACATGGGTACAAACCTCACACACCTCTTGACCTAGTCCCTTTACCTGTCCACACTCGAGTCTCCGAATCTGCTGAGAATTTTGCACATCATATAAAAGACTTGCATAAAGAAATTCATGCCAAAATAAATTTAAGTAATGAAACTTATAAGAAGTTGGCTGATACTCAAAGGCGAGTCAAATCTTTTGTTGAGGGAGACTATGTGATGATTAGGTTAAGGCCTGAACGGTTTCCTCCTGGAACCGTTAGAAAGTTACATGCTAGGGGAGCTGGACCATTTAGAGTGGTAAAGAGAGTAGGATCCAATGCCTATGTGCTCGAGTTGCCTCCAGAACTAGGCATTAGCTCTACTTTCAACATTACAGACTTAGTAGAGTACAGGGAGCCAGCTGTGATTCCTAGTGAGCCTTTTGAGCCTAACCCTATCATTGAGAGTGATCCCGACCCTGTGTGTCCACCAACAAACTGGCCTGTGAGGAAAGAGCAGATTGAAAAGATCCTGGATGATCAGGTTATCTCTACTCGTAATCGAGGATACCAAAGTACCTGGTCCGCTGGCAAGGAAGGCCAGATTCTGATGACTCTTGGATCTCCCGAGAAGAATTACAAGAATTGGACCCAGACCTCTTGGAGAGATACCAGAGCCAACTTGAGCCTTACTCGACAGGGTCGAGTTCCTCCCACCCTGGGAGAATTGGTGCGGGCACCAGACTCAGAAGAAGACTTCAGAGCTCCATTTGGATCTCTGATTGACATTGCCCGAGAAATTAGGGTTTGTAATAAAGGTTGACCTGGTCAACCAGTTTATTTATTTTATTTATTTCTTGAGTCACCATTTAAATTTTGTTGAGTCATGTTGACTCGGTGCAAGTCCCAATGTGGTTTCAATTTGGTCCAAAATGGTGCCACATTTCTCTTCCAATCAACTCAAGGTTCAAGCAAGTGGAGGCCACACTCCAAGCCACACGCCCAGCCACACTCCGAGCACACGCCAGAGTCCAGGAGGCGCCATAGAGGCATCCCAGTGTCATGGTCCCCACATCCAAAGAAGAAAAAATCAAATTGGAGGCTAAATTAAAGGAGGCGCCCACACCTGCATAATTTACCTAAGCAAAGAAGGAAGAAAACTTCTCTTGGAGAAGAAATCAAAGAAGGACATCCAACCTACTCCTAATTGAAGTTCAAATCAAAATCAAAGAGCTTAACTTGGAGTGGAAGAAAAGAAGAAATACCATAAGAAGAAGAGGACTCCAAATCCAAATCCAACTCCAAAGGAGGTGCCATAAAAGTTCCAAAACAATTCCTTTATGGCCGTCCCAATTTTTTTTGGACTCTTGGTCGGCCAAGGGAGAGGATTTTCTACCTAATCTAGGGGTTGGAAGAGTTTAGTCCCACATGGGAATTTGTACAAGCTAGGAGAAAATTTTAGGTCTATATAATAGACCTCTCTTTGTAACTTTAGAAAAATCAATGAAGAAAATTATTTTTTTGCTATTCTCTTGTGTTGAGTGACCTAGGTTTCTCTTCTTCCGCACTATTCTAAGTGTTGAGCTCCGTGAGGGGGTAATCCGGGTTCCATTGGAGCCTTGAGGAGGTGAGAGATCTCCATCTTTATCCAAAACCCTAGGTTAGCCACTTGAAATTCCAAAACCCTAGCCACCTTTCATTATTTTCCATCCACCAAACCCTAGATCCATCCATCTCCCACGGCCTCTCTCTCTCTACAAGTCCAGGCCGTCCACCTTCATCCAGATCCAGTCCGGCTACTTCAGATCCAGAGCAAGTTCCAAAGAAAATCACATCAACATCCAGGAGAATCCAGTTTTCAGCAATTTCAATCTTCAAGTTCATCAACCTGGTAAATCTTTCCCTTGACTCTCTGATTCCATCAATTGTTTTTCTTCTCTTCCAGATCTTGAGTTCAGGAGAAGCCAACCCACCAAAGGACCAGTATTGGAGGATCCATTACGAAGATATCTGAATCCGAGGATCCAACAATCTGCTCGGGAGAGTTCTTCCACCAAAATCTGTGAAGATCATTGTCTGGTTAGATAAACCATCTCTTCTCTTTATTTTTGTTCTGTTGAAAGTTCGGAGCGAAACCCTAGGTCTGGGAGTTTCTCAACCCCCAGCGATCCGTTGCTTCTGAACTACTCTGATACTTTAGTTTCCTTAAAATTGTGCTTTCAATTATCATATTAGTCTCTTTCAATGTTAGGTTAACTTTTCTTTGATTTGAAGCCAACTTCTACAAACATATAAAAACAACAAAAAAAAAATTAGTTAATCTTAATCTACTTCCGCATCACGTCCCTTTATTTGTTCTGCATCAACTATTGAGAATATTGCATAAGTCAAAAATATGCTAAAATATATTCATTGCATTCATAAAGTTTTAATTACACATTACAAAAGATAGAGATTAAAAGTCTATTCATTATCACTATCTAGCTGAGTAGTATTGGATGGCCCAAAAGGTGATACAAAGGAGGATCCAAAGGATGGCATAGATGCTATTGGGTCCATAAATTGTGGTTCAAAAGCTTGGGGCCTAAGATGAGGAGCTGGCTGCCTAGGATGTGTAGTAGAGGTAGGTCCAGGTGTAGGTACAAGTCTAGGTTTAGGAGTGGCAAATGCTGCAATGACAGTGGTTTTGAGCTGATCAAGTTGTATTTGAACGCCTTCCATCTCCTCATGAATCTTCTTCACCTCAGTGTTTAATGCAATTAACTCAGCAGCTTGCGCATTTGCAAAAGCTTCAATAGAACCTCGCAATCTCCCAAATTCTGACCTCAAGATCCCTATGCCCCTTGTATAATCTTCCTCCATCCTCTTTCCCTGTTCCAATGATCCCATTTTGAACCTTATCTCCTTTAGCTCTGTTCTGAATTCTTCCAAAGTTTAATCAACAGTTTTCTTGATTGAATCAGAACCGGATGATATGGTATTAATGATAGGCTGCAGATCAGTCTGAGATGTAGGTCTAGAGGTCTCAAGTGATTCAACTCTGCTTCTCAACTCCCTAACCTCACTATCAATTTGATCTAGTTTATAGTCCACTGATTGGCAAAACTCACCAAACATAGTAGCCAAGGAAGCAGTCAAAGATTTTATCAGTGACTTCATTATAGTGCTATGAAGTCCTGTGTCATTGAAGGTCCAGCTGAATATGTAGGTGGTCCTAGAATAGAAGGTGCAAGAGGAACATAGGTAGTATTTGGCACAAGTGGAGATGCTGGTTAGGGAGTCTCATACTCAAAGTGCACTGTCTCCACAACCTTAAATGTAGCATGCTTAGTCTTAGTAGGTGCAAATCCAGGTACAATAGTCTCAGTTGGCTTAGAAATGCTAGCAAAGTCAGTAAAAGTACCAACTAGAACATCAACAGTGTGCTCAGGTGCTGAAAGCCCTGCAGTGGAGATTTCCCTAGGAAGGTCTTCACTATCACTATCCTCAGTACTGCTACTACTGCTGCTGCTGGAGGTTGCTATAGCCCTCTCTTCAGTTCCTTTCTTCTTCCATATCCCTTCACTAAGGATATATCCCATTCGGAGTAGAGATTTGGAAGTATAAGTATCAGTGTGATGAAGGGGTTTACCATCTTCCCCTTCTAAACTGATCTTGGAGGCTTGAAACAACAAGGTTAGAACCATTCCATAAGGTAAACATGCCTTAACTTTTCTGACAGCCTCCTTCATTTGCATTATCAGGATATAGGGTAAATTTAATGCCTCCCCTGAATGATGTGTTCCATAAAGCTGAGGTCACGTTCACTTACCCAATCAAATATGCCAATTCTTGGAAGAAATATTCTACTAATAAAATTATGAAGGAGTCTCATTTCTAGTGAAAGTGTGTTTGCCATAACAGTTCCCACTTCACTAACATCTATCCTACCCAGTATTGTTTGAAGGGTTTTCTCTCTATCCTTCAAAACTAAGTGCTTAGTCCCTTCAGCAGGCACTTCCAATATTGTATTGAGCCTTTCTGTTGCCCAGGTGGCTTTTTCCAAGAGGGGGATGAATTGGAAATTACAAAATTTCTTGCAAATATGTGCACAAGTAATTCCTTTTAGTGGTTAAGTGTTGTGTTAATCACAGAATAAGTGCATAAGTTGAAAAGTAAGTAAAGCACAACACAAACAAAACAAGTTTAAAGTGGTTCGAAGCAACCCAGCTCCTACGTCCACTACCCAAGTTCACCACTCGGGATTTCCACTATATCCTCCAAACCAGAATTTAGTCGGATTGTTTTACAGGCTCATAATCCCAACCTCTACACGTTGGTTTTTAAATCGGGCTCACCAAAGAAACCCATACTAGGTTTTCACAGGCTCACCTAGAACCTCTACACTTTGATTTTCAATAGGCTCACCAAAGAAATCTATTTGGTTTTTACAACCGGGCTCACCAATAACCCAAGTATTCTAAGAATAGAATAAAAAAGTAACAGAAATGACAAACTAAGTTGTCTGGTGGTTGCCGATGCAGCTCTAGTAAAGCTCAATTGAATGCTCTTCAATGCACTTCAATGACTTCCTTGCTTTCCTCAAAAGATGCTTCAAGCTTCTGATAAGAGTTGGTGAAGGCTTGAAGACTGACTTCAAAGCTCAAGTGCTCTCTTTCTTCTTACTTCAATAAATGTTCAATAACTCATTAGCCTCTCTAAGGATGTTCTCATACCTCATTTATATAGACTTCAACTGTCTTCCCTTGATTTTGAATGTTGTAGACCGTTGGGAAGTGACAGGTTACCGTTGGAGCACTTTTGGAATTCAAAATCAGAAAACTGGAACTAGCCGTTGGAAGTGACCCCATCATTCTAGTCGGCTCGGACATTCTTCGAGTCGGCTCGAATTAGGTTCGGGCCGGCTGGGTTGAATACCAGTCGGCTAGGTTCTATAGTTGAGAAAATAGTTCACTCTAGACGAGTCGGCTAGGCTGAAATCCAGTCAGCTCGGATCCCTGAGATTTTCAGTGCATTCTCAATCAAGTTCTGGACGAGTCGGCTAGGCTGAAATCCAGTCGGCTCGGATCCCTGAGGTTCTCAGAACATATACAACCAAGTTCTGGACGAGTCGGCTGGGACTTGGTGCCAGTCGGCTGGGTCTGCATTCTAGAGATCTTCTTTCTTGTGCTAGTGCCAGAGTCGGCTGGTTCCTCCATCCAGTCGGCTCGAGATTGGTTCTTCAGCCATACCAATTTCTATTCTCCATAACTCACATGCCAAGCTTTGAAGACTTCCTTAAGATTTTCTTACACCAAAATCAAGAGAAATTGAAGCTTGAAAACTAGTAGAAACAACCCTTTATCTTTGATTCAAATAGAAAATTTTTTGTTGGGTTTTTCTTTACAAGATTCTAATTACTTACAACTCAACACAAAGAAATAAAGGTTGTAGGGTTCAAAAAATATGTCAAAGTAGTCATCCTACAAAAACTTGTCAACTATTTGAAGAGTTGTTAGATAACCAAATATATGCTCCAATGTTTTGTTATCATCAAAATCACTTCAGGGTTCAACACTTTCCTTTGTCACTATAATCCATTTTTCCTTTACTGTGGATTCAATGTGTTAGGGTTCAATTCTCAGGTTTTCATAGAATGCTCTAACAAGGGTTGGATATGTAGATAAATTCAGAGAGTAAAAGAATGTCCACCCTTGTTCATCAATTAAATACCCAATTTTCAGTCCAATTTCTTCAAGAAACTTGAAAATAATCCTTCTACCACTAGTAACAGGCCGGTTAGACATTGACATCACCTATCTTGGAGAGATAGTAGAGGCCAACTATTCTGTTTCTTCTTCTTCCCTCTCAACTGCTCGAGTCGGCTTCTCTTGCCGATGCTTTGTTCTTTCTACTTCCACTGAGGGTGTAGCTCTTTTAGATCTTTTTCTCACTGTCGATTTTGGTGCCATTGCAACACTTGCAGGAAGAAATGTGGAATGGGAGCTTGAGGAAGAAGATTTCCGGGTTTTGCTTGAGGTTTTGAGTGAAGTTTTAGGGTTTAGAACGAGAATAGAGAGCAGAAAAGTTCAGAAAAAATTGCATGGCTCTATTAAAAGATCGTTTGCCCGACATCCGAGTCAGCTCTAATAACCCTAAATTGCCCGAGTTGGCTTGACCAGAGCAAAAACTAAAATAACAGAGATTTGAGTCGGCTCGACCAGAGCCAAATTGCTCGAGTCGACTTGAACAGAAACTTTCCACAAAAGCTGAAATGATTCAGAAATTAAAACTAATTTGATAAAATCTCAAGGAAAGTTATTCAAAAAACTTGAATCGATATAGGAGGTTTTCTAGATAATTCTTTCTTAATTTTGAAAGAATTAGATTAGGAAAATCTAGAAAGGATCACAAAGACCTAATTCTCCTAAAATCATTTTAAATCTATCCTGATTGAGTGGTTTAGTGAAAATGTCAACAAGTTGGTTCTCAGTAGGGATGAATTCTAGTTCAATGTCACCATTCAAAACATGATCTCTAATAAAATGGTGTCTAATATCTATATGCCTAGTTCTTAAATGCTGAATTGGATTTCTTGTCAAATTTATAGCACTTGTGTTTTTACATTTGATAGAAATTTTAGATTGTGTAACACCAAAGTCTTCTAGTTGTTGTTTAATCCATAACACTTGTGCACAACAACTCTCTGCAGCAACATACTCTACCTCAGCAGTAGATAGTGCTACCGAGTTTTGTTTCTTACAATGCCATGAGATTAAATTCAACCCTAGAAATTGGCATGTGCCGCTAGTACTTTTTCTATCAATTTTATAACCAGCATAATTAGCATCTGAAAGTCCAATTAAATTCAATGAAGAATGTTTTGAAAATTATAGACCTAGATTACTTGTTCCTTTCAAATATTTTATAATCTTTTTAACAGCAAGCATATGTGATTCTTTAGGATTGGATTGGAATCTAGCATATACACATACGCTAAACAAGATATCAGGTCTACTTGCATTAAGTATACTAGGATCCGATCATACATCTATTGAGCTTTTGATCAATGTTGGATCCACTTTCATCTTTATCCAATCTGCAAGTTGGGCTCATGGGTATGCTCATGTGTTTGCTTGACTCCATACCAAACTTTTTGATTATTTCTTTGGTGTACTTGGCTTGGTTAATGAAGATTCCTTCCTTTGTCTGTTTCCCTTGAAGTCCAAGGAAGTAGTTAAGTTCACCCATTTAGCTCATTTTAAATTCTCCCTGCATCAACTTAGCAAATTCTCTACAAAGAGTTTCATTAGTTACACTTAATATAATATCATCAATATAAATCTGTACAACTAATAAATCATTATTTTTCTTCTTGATGAAAAGAGTTTTGTCAACATTTTCTCTTGAAAAATCATTCTCAATCAAGAAAGTGCTAAGTCTATCATACCAGGCTTTAGGTGCTTGTTTCAAATAATATAATGCTTTATTAAGTTTAAAAACATGATTTGAAAAAGCATGATTTTCAAAACCTGGTATCTATTCTACAAAAACTTGTTCGGATATAAAACAATTCAAGAATGCACTTTTTACATCTATTTGAAAAAGTTTGAAATTCATGTAGCAAGCAAATGCAAGAAATAATATAATGGCTTATAATCTTTCTAAAGGTGCATATGTTTCATCAAAATCTATACCCTCTTCTTGGTTATATTCCTTAGCCGCTAATTTAGCTTTGTTTCTAATTATATTTCCTTGTTCATCTAATTTGTTCCTATAGACCCATTTGGTTCCTATGATGGGATGGTCTGATGGTCTTTCAACGGAAGTCCATACCTTATTTCTTTCAAACTGATTTAGTTCTTCATACATGACCATCATCCAATTTGGGTCAGATTCAGCTTCTTCTAAGGTATGAGGTTCTATTTGTGATACAAAGGCTAGGTTATCATGTGCATCTCTATGTGATGACCTAGTCCTAATACCTTGTGAAGGATCACCAATAATTAATTCTCTTGGATGAGAAGTTACATACCTCCATTCTCTTGGTAGATCAGCATGATCCTTACTGTTTCTTCTCCTTCTTGAGTTGGTCATTCTTGTATGCTCATTTCTTCCATTTCTTTTTGAATTGTACCTGTATCATTGTCTATGCACTATTCTTTCTTAGAAGGTGAAGGGTTAGTTTCATAAAAAATAACATGCATAGATTCTTCTACAGTAAGAGTTCTTTTGTTAAATACTCTATATGCTTTGCTATGTAATGAATAACCAAGAAAAATTGCTTCATCAGATTTAGTATCAAATTTTCTAGATTATCTTTATCATTATTAAGAACAAAGTATTTACAACCAAATACATGAAAATAATTAATGTTGGGTTTCTTTTCATTTCAAAGCTCATAGGGGGTTTTCTTCAAAACATGACGAATCAAATCATGGTTCAAACTATAACAAGTAGTGTTCACCATTTCTACCCAAAAGTGTCTTAGAAGATTTGCTTCACATAACATTGTTCGGGCCATCTCTTCCAAAGTTCTATTTTTTCTCTCTACAACACCATTTTGTTGTGGTGTCCTAGGAGCGGAGAAGTTGTGATCAATGCCGTTTTCTGTGCAATAATTATCAAAAAGCTGATTTTCAAATTCAGTTCTGTGATCACTCCTAATTGAAACCATTTAAGGATTTTTCTAATTAGAAACATTTTTATAAAATTTTTGAAAGACTCTAAAAATCTTATCTTTATGAGTGATAAACAAAATCCAGGTAAATCTAGAAAAATCATATACTATCACAAGAGCATATTTCATACCACCTAGGCTGGTGGTCCTAGTTGGTCCAAATAAGTCCATGTGAAGTAGCTTAAGGGGTATAGTAGTTGAAATCATATTTTTAGATTTAAAACTCTTCCTAGTTTGTTTACTCATTTGGCATGCATCACAAACATGATTAAGATCTACTTTAAATTTAGGCATGCTCTAACTAAATTTTTGAAAATTAACTTGACTATAGTATGCATGCTAGCATGACCTAATCGTCTATGCCAAAGTAAGCAAGACTCCTTGGTCTTAGCATTCATTGCAACTAGATTGGAACTACTTGATATGGCAAGATCATTAAGGTCTACCATGTAAATGTTTCCAAGTCTATGTCCAATGAACTTATTACTAGAATCAAAAGAGTTTGTTACAATACACATAGATGATTCAAAGACAACCTTGAAGCCTTTATCACATAATTGACTAATGCTTAACAAATTATGCTTCAATTTGTCTACTAGCAATACATTTTCAATAAAAGTATAAGGGGTTATTTTGATCTTACCAATTCCGATTATTTTTTCCTTGCCATTATCTCCAAAAGTAACCATACCTTATTCTTTCATCTCTAGGATGATAAATTGATTCTTGTCACCCGTCATATGCCTTGAACAGCCACTGTCGAGATACCATCTTTTCTTTAATTTTTGGGCTGCAAGACATTCCTGCAAGACAATCAAGAAGTTCTTTTAGGTACTTAAGCTAACTTGGATCCTTGCAGGTTAGTGGAGGTGGTTCCTTTGGGAACCCAAATCTTTTTTACTTTATTCTTGACATTTCTAAAGATATTACATTTAAAAGCTTTATGTCCTAACCCTTTGCATGCATAACATTCAACTTTAGAATTCTGAAAGGATGCATATTTTGAAGTTCTAGATGTTGATGCATGAGATGCAGATATAAAAGATTTTCTATTTGAGCTCTTAGGAACATACAATGTAGCTTTAGGAGTAGAAGCAGAAACATTTGTTGCAAAAGCTTTTTGAGATATTAATTTTGGAATATAAGCTTTTAGTGTCACAAAAGTAGTAGCTGAAATTCCATTTGAAATTGAATAATTAAAACCAATTCCAGCTTTATTTCTAAAGATTCTTTGTTCTTTTAAAATCAACTCAAGCTTGTTTGAAGATAATGTAAGTTTTTCAATAAGTGGCTTGAGTTTTTTAACCTCCTTTTTTAAATCATTGTTTTCAATAGTTAAAGCTTTGTTCTTGTCAAGACATGCATTGTTTTCAGTTTCCAAAGCTTTAAACTTTTTAGAAATGACATGTAAATTCTTTTGCAATATATTGTTCTTTTCTGAAATTTCTTCTTTTTTCTTTAGTAAAGAATCATTGATATTCTTTAAAGTTCTTATTTTTACTCCTACCTTTTTGAATTCAGATAGTAGATCATGAAAAGCAAAATTTCAATTCATCAAAAGTAAATTCTAATTAAGGTTCGGAGTATGTTACCTCGTCTTTGAGACCCATTAGACATAAGTTAGTAGTTTTCATGGTCTCTTCTTCTTTAGTTGAGGTGGATTCATCGCTATCACTCCATGTAGCAACCATCACCTTCTTTTTCTTCTTCTTGAAGGTTTTCTTCAATAGTGGATAATCTGGACAAATGTGCCCCAGTTTCTTACATTTATAGTAGGTGGGGACTTGTTCCTTTTCTTTCTCCTTGTCCTTGTCCTTATCTTTACTATATTCCCCTTTCTTGTAGAATTTTCTATGATGTTTACCTTTTTTCTTTTCCATAAATCTTTTGAATCTCCTCACGACTATTGTGATATCTTCGTCTTCTAGATCATCTTCGAAGGAGATGCATTCATCTTTCGATTCCTTATCATGTCTTTTAGAATCAGATACAGCCTTGGATGCAATAGTCTTCCTTCTTTTTTTGATCATCTTTAGTTTGGTGCTGCATAGCTAATTCATGTGTGATGAGTGAACCCATTAATTCATCCAGAGATAAGGTGTTAGATCTTTTGCTTTCTGGATGGCAGTCACTTTGGGGTCCCACTTATCCGAAAGTGATCTGAGGATCTTCTGTACTAAGTCAGCATTTGATTAAATCCTGCCAATACTTTTGAAACCATTAATAATATCTGTAAAGCGAGTGAACATGGCAAAGATAGTTTTAGTTGGTTCCATTTTGAAAGGTTTATAACTATGTATAAGAAGATTAATTTTCAAAGTCTTCACTTGGAAAGTTCCTTCGTGGGTCACTTCGAGTTTGTCCCAAATTTTCTTTGTAGAAGAGCAAGTGGAAATTCGATTAAACTGTTAGCATCCAAAGCATAGTATAATAAGTTCATTGCTTTGGCATTTAATTCCCCCATCTTCATGTCGTGTTCATCTCAGTCCTCTTCAGGCTTTGTGACATCCACACCATTAATTTTGATTATGGAAATTTGTGGTCCTTTTAGAATGACCTTTCATAATTGAAAATCGATAGCTTGAATATAGATTTTCAGTCTAGCTTTCCAATATGAATAATTTGTGCCAGTGAAGAGAGGTGGTCTATTAGTAGATTGTCCTTTGGCCAAGGACGTACTCATGGGATGAGCCATCAATCTTTACTTTAAATGTATTCAGAGACACTGCTCTGATACCAGTTGTAGCCCAGGTGGCTTTCCCAAGAGGGGGTGAATTGGGAATTTAAAAAGTTTAAGCAATTATGTGCTATTTGAAAATCCTTTGAAGTGTTAAGTGCTGTGATTGAGATAATTAAAAGTAGAAGTAGGATATAAGAAAAATGTACAACACAAATACAAAAATTTTATAGTGATTTGGAGCAACCCAGCTCCTACATCCATTATCTAAGATTACCACTTGGAATTTCCACTATATCTCCCATTGGAATACAGTTAGATTGTTTTAACAGGCTCACAATCTAAACCTCTACACTTTGATTTTTAAACCGGGCTCACCAAAGAAACCCAACACTTGATTTTACCAGGATCACCAAGAACCCAACACTTGGTTTTAACACAGGCTAACCAATAACCTATTTGGTTTTTAAACCAGGCTCACCAATAACCCAACAATTCAAAAAAGAATTGTAAAAAAAGCAACAGAATGATAAATAAATTTTATCGGATGGTTGCCGATGCAGCTCAAGAGAAGCCCAGATGATTGCACTTCAATGCACTTGGTTGGCTTCTTCAACTTCTTCAATAAATGCTTCAAGCTTTAGTTGGTAGTTGGTGAAGGCTTGAAGACTGTCTTGAATGCTCTTGCAGTACTCTCTTGCTTACAAGGTAGCTTTGATATTCAATTTAGCATTTACTCATTATCTCCTTTTTTTTAAAGTAGTTTAAATCCCTCAAATATATAGTATTGTACTCTTCTCAGATGATTTTAGTCATTGTAGACCGTTGGGATATGACATTTGACTGTTGGAGTATTTTTTGGATTCAAAATCCAAGTTCTGGAACTAGCCATTATAAGTTTGAAATCGGCCTTCGAGTCGGCTCGGATTACTCGAGTCGGCTCAGATCCTGAGAGTAGTTCTGGTTGAGTCGACTCTCTTCAATTTAGTTGGCTTGGTTGCATAGTGTTCTGATTCCTCACTCTGTAAGAGTCGGCTCGCCTTGATTCTAGTCGACTCAAATCCTCAGGTCATCAAAAATATAGTATGGAAGAGTCGGCTCTTTCTCTTTAGAGCCGGCTCGATTGGCTGTGTTCTCAGAGCTTTTTTTCTGGACTCTGGAGGAGTCAGCTCGAATCTCTGATAAATCGGCTCGGATGTCTGAATAAATGATAGAGTCTGCTCGGACTCCCTTTGGGTCAGCTCGCCTGTCTGATTCAGGAAGTGGTACTCTGGATGAGTCGGCTCAGGTCCCTTAGAGTCGGCTCGGATATCTGCATGCTAGAAATCTTCCTGCATGCCATGTGCCAGAGTTGGCTCTCTTCTCTTCGAGTCGGCTCGGATGAGTCTTTAGTGAAATATCAGATTTTTTTCCAGAATTCATCCAGTAAGTCTTCAAAGTTCCAAGATGCCTTCAAACTCTTTTAACAAAATTTTTAAAAAACTTAAGCTTGAAACATATCTAGAAGTAATCCATTTTTATGATTTTTACTTAACTTTTTTTTTGGGTTCTTTTTTACATGAATCACTTTCAATACAACTCATTTCAAAACTAGGAAAGTAGGAGTTGAAATTAAACAGTAAAATCATCCTACAAAAATTTGTAAGACACTTGAAGAGTTGTTAGTAAAATAAATGCATGCTCTAATATTTGGTTATCATAAAAATCACTTATGGGGTCAACACAGTCACTTTGGGGTTTCATTTGTCTAGAAGTGATCTGAGGATCTTCTGTACTAAGTCAGCATTTGAATAAATCTTGCCAAGACTTTTCAAACCATTAATAATATCTGTAAAGCAAGTAAACATGGCAGCGATAGTTTTAGTTAATTCCATTTTGAAAAGTTCATAATTATGTACAAAAAGATTAATTTTCGAAGTCTTCACTTGGGAAGTTCCTTCGTGGGTCACTTCGAGTTTGTCCCAAATTTCCTTTCTAGAAGAGCAAGTTGAAATTCGATTGAACTCGTTAGCATTCAAAGCACAGTATAATAAATTCATTGCTTTGGCATTTAATTCCCCCATTTTCATGTCATGTCATCCCAATCCTCTTCGGGCTTTGGGACATCCATGCCATTAATTTTGATCATGAAAATATGTGGCCCTTTTAGAATGACCTTCCATAATTGAAATTCGACAGCTTGAATATAGATTTTTATTATAGCTTTCTAATATGAATAATTTGTGCCTGTGAAGAGTGGAGGTCTATTGATAGATTAGCCTTCAGTTAAAGATGTACTCATGGGATGAGCCATCAATCTTTACTCTAAATGTATTTAAAGACACTGCACTAATACCAGTTGTTGCCCAGGTGGCTTTCCCAACAGGGGTGTGAATTTAAAATTTAAAAAGTTTAAGCAATTATGTTCTCTTTGAAAACTCCTTGAAGTGTTAAGTGCTGTGATTGAGATAATTAAAATCAAAAGCGGAATATAAGGAGAATGCACAACACAAACATAGAAATTTTATAATGGTTCGGAGCAACCCAGCTCCTACATCTACTACCCAAGATTACCACTTGGGATTTCTACTATATTCCCCACTGGAATACAGTCAGATTATTTTAACAGGCTCACAATCCAAACCTCTACACTTTGGTTTTTAAACCGGGCTCACCAAAGAAACCCAACACTTGGTTTTAACAGGATCATCAAGAACCCAACACTTGGTTTTAACATAGGCTAACCAAGAACCTATTTGGTTTTTAAACCAGGCTCACCAATAACCCAACAATTCAAAAGAGAATTGTAAAAAGAAAGTAATAGAATGATAAACAAATTTTGTCGGATGGTTGCCGATGCAAATCAAGAGAAGCCCAATTGATTGCACTTTAATGCACTTGGTTGGCTTCTTCAACTTCTTCAATAAATGCTTCAAGCTTTTGTTGGTAGTTGGTGAAGGATTGAAGACTTCTTGAATGCTCTTGTAGTGCTCTCTTGCTTACAAAGTAGCTTGGATATTCAATTTACTATTTTCTCATCATCTCTTTTTTAAAGTAGTTCAAATCCCTCAAATATATAGTCTTGTACTCTTCTAAGATGATTTTAGTCATTGTAGACCATTGGGATGTGACATTTGATCGTTGGAGTACTTTTTGGATTCAAATTCTAAGTTTTGGAACTAGCCATTATAAGTTTGAAATCAACCTTCGAGTCGGCTCAGAATACTCGAGCCGGCTTGGATCTTGAGAGTAGTTCTAATTGAGTCAACTCACTTCATTTTAGTTGGCTCGGTTGTACAGTGTTCTGATTCCTTACTCTGTAAGAGTCGGCTTGCCTTGATTCTAGTCGACTCGGATCCTTAGGCCTTCAAAAATGTAGTCTAGAAGAGTCTGCTTTTTCTCTTTAGAGTCGGCTCGATTGACTGTAGTTCTCAGAGCTCTTTTTTTGGACTCTGGAGGAGTCGGCTTGAATCTCTAAAGAGTCAGCTCGGATGTCTAATAGTACAAAGTAGTCGGCTCAAAATCCCTTTGGGTCGGCTCAGTTGTCTGATTCAAAAAATCATGAACTGGACGAGTCGGCTCGGGTCCCTTAGAGTTGGCTCGGATATCTGCATGCCTGAAATCTTCATGCGTGCCATATGCCAGAGTTGGCTCTCTTCTCTTTGAGTTGGCTTGGATGAGTTATTTAGTGAATTATCAATTTTTCTCCAGAAATCATCTAGCAAGCTTTCAAAGTCTCAAGGTGCCTTCAAACTCTTCTAACCATATTTCTAAGAAATTTTATGCTTGAAACACATCTAGAAGTAACCCATTCTCATGATTTTTACTTAACTTTTTCTTTGGATTCTTCTTTACATGAATTACTTTTAACATAACTCATTTCAAAACTAGGAATGTTGGAGTTGAAATTAAACAATGAAATCATCCTACAAAAACTTGTAAAACACTTGAAGAGTTGTTAGTAAAATAAATGCATGCTCCAATGTTTGGTTATCATCAAAATCACTTATGGGGTCAATAAGCTATCCTTTAATACCAAGGCTATAGCTCATTTAGAGATGCAGGTAGGTCAGTTAGCCATGGCTATAAGTGAAAGGGAATAAGGTAAACTATCGAGTCAGCCAGAGGTTAACCCTAGGAACCTAAGCATCCAAGAATCAAAACAAGGAGCCAAGATTAACCAACTAAATACCATTCATACATTAAGATCTAGGAACCAAATAGATAACCAGGTGGGTACATATGAAGAAGAAGAATTAGAAGCCCCACCACCAGAAAAACTGATTAAGCAGGGTCAGGCCAAAATACCTGAGGCATCAGAGTCTGATGTAATGCCCATCCCACCAGCTGAGCCCATGCCAGAAGGAGATGAACCAAAATCCAACGTTGTAGCACCATTCCCAAATAGACTTAAGCCCAATTAAAATTTAGCCCAATTTGATAAGATTTTGGAGGTCTTCAAATAAGTTAAAGTAAACATCCCTATTTCCCAGTAAGCAACCCAAGAGAGGGGTGAATTGGGTTTCTAAAAAATCTAATAGCAAATGAGTTCCAATTCAAAAAAAATTAGAATCCTTGTGTATAGCTAGTGTTTGTGAGTGCTCAAGAGTGTGCAGTGGAATTAAAGGGCAAATACAAGGTAAGCAAAGATAAAGAAGAAAGAGCAATCAACATAAACACACAAAATTTTATAGTAGTTCAGTGCACACTAAAGCACCTACGTCCACTCCCCAAGGTCCACTTGGGATTTCCACTATAATCTTTCTTCATTATAGTCGATTAGCTTTGTGGGCTCACTAATCAAAACTCAACTTGTTTTTACTTGGAACATAAGTCAAAACCACTTTGGTTTTGCGGGATAACCAAAAACCTAGTTAGTTTTATAACTTAGGCTCACCAACAACCTCCTTGGTTTTGAAACTTAGGCTAACCAAAAACCTCCATTGGTTTTAACATAAAGGTTCACCAACAAACCTCCACTTCTAGTTCCAATCCCTTTGAAACTAAAAACAAAATAAATGATTCAATAATAATGTTAGGAATACAAAAAGCTTTCAATAAAAGCAAGTACTCTTTGAAGCTCTTTTAGAGTTGTTGTAGAAGCTTGTCCTTAAGTTGTTGAAGCCTTGAATGCAGCTTGAATGGTTGAACTTGAATGCTCTTGAATACTTTGAAAGCTTGAAGGCTTAACTTGACTTGAAAGTAGATGAACTCTTGATGAATATTCAATGTAAACTCATTTCTCTTATCCCTCTTCATTTAAGATCACCTTAAATACTTTTTCAAACCCCAAAAGGCAGTTTATGACCGTTGGAGAGGTGAACTAGCCATTGAAGGGAGAAAATGACAAGTTTTGCGTTTGAAAAAACTAGCCGTTATTGTTCATCAAAACTGCAAGTGTCGACACTTCAGGTCATGAGTCGATACTTTAGTCGATACTTGGCTTCCATGAGTCGACACTTAGTTCAAAAAATATTCTTTGAAGCTCTCTGGAAATCTCAGGTGAGTCGATACTTTATTTGATGAGTCGATACTTGAGTCGACACTTAGTTTCCATAAGTCAACACTTGAGGGAAGTCTTGAAATTCAGCATGTTCTAAATAAATTTTATCTCAAACTTTAAGTCGATCCATGAGTCGACACATAAGTCAACACTTCATCTGCATGAGTTGACACTTCAAGTGTGCCATCTGAAACTTCTTCTGTGTATCAGCTTGAGTCGATACTTGTACTGTGAGTCGACATCTTGAGTCGACACTTGCTGAAACTTTCTGAAATTCAACCAAAACTCTGCCGAATCTTCTTTAAACTTGACTCTTAAGTCCTTTCAAGCCATCCTTATATACTTAAATCCATTAATCTTGAATGTTTCATCCATAAAGAGGGCTTCTTTAAGTATTTGACAAGCAATCCAATTTACTAACTTGATGAGTACCTTTTTTGATGAACACACTTCAACAACCGGTTAGTACTCAAATATACTTAAGTATTTTGTTAATTATCAAAATCAATACATGAGTCAACAATCTCTTCCTTTTTGATGATGATAAAACCTTTAATTATAAGCATATAAAAAACTTAAAAGATTTTCAATAGGTATAAAGCCTTGTGCAATAAGCATCAGAGCAAATGATAAACATAAGCTAGAGTCTAAAATAGACCATTGAGAACTAAGACTCATTTGCATTGTATTAGAGCTATAAATAAAAAGATATCAGAGCTAAGATTACATGTACCACGATACTCAAAGGTGTATCAGAGCGAAAGCATATTTTAAAGATAAGAATTTTAGCATGGAAAACATCTGAGTGAAAACAACAAGAAAATCTTCTATACTTGAAATACGTGCCAAAAAAGGAAGATAGTATCATATCATAAGGAGTGTTAAGATATGACAATAGAGCAAAAGTGTCAGAATAAGAGGTTGAAGGGTATAAATACTCCCCCTCAAAAAGTGATAAAAAAAAAATGGATTTTCAAAGAGATTCCAAGAAATTGTAGCTTTAGAAAAAAGATTTCTTTTTCACTCCCAATTTATGTTTCCATAAAACCATTTAGATAATACCATTTTAGCATAAAATATTTTAGTATAATTGTACCGTTATCTTGTTTCTACCATCATTATCTTATTTCTCTCCATTTTTGTCATCATTAAAAAAGGTGAGAAGGAAAACAAGATAGATTACACAGAATTTAAGTAAGAAAGCAGAAGAGTTAATGATACCAGTAGAGTCTGAAAGAGTTAATATATATATAAATTTCAGAATTTGATACATCAAATTTGATACAAACAGACAAATAAATAACCAAACACTGATACAAACAAAAAATGCTAAAATGTAAACTAGCTAACATAGAGACTACCCTAAGGAGTACTCTCCTCATCAGAGGACCCAATCTCAATCGATCCAGTATCTCTAGAAGGTCAGGATCATGGCCATATCAGTCGGAGATTAGAGAGTCTGGTCCGGATAGGTCTCGATACATCGTGATGGCCTCGACCTCTGCATTTGACATTGCTCTACCTCTGGCTAGTGCTGAAGAGGAAGAGGCTATATCAGCAACAGGAGTAGCATTGACTGAAGCAGCAACAGTATCAGTGGGAAAGGGGGTATGATCAAAGATGTGACCTGAATCAAGATGGTGGAAATTAGGAGTATAAAAGCCTAGTTCCCGAATTAGGGAGGATGTGTGTAGAGAAGTAGAGTGAATCATAGATGTATCAGTAGAATGAATGATAGGAGTAGAAGGGGGAATGGAAGTGATAAAAGGATCAGGAATGGTGGAAGAGCTGGGTAAAATGGGAGTCTGGAAGGAAAATCGGGAAGGATCTGGACTAGGTGTCCCAGACACATCAACAGCTATATCTGCCTCTGGCTCCACTATGAAGTCTACAACATCGAAATCTGTGGAGTTAGTCTGATGATCTCCTATCTATGGTGCAGGGGATGCTGGTAGTGCTGGAGGTGAATTTGAATGAGTAAAGGGAGATACTCTGCTTAATGAAGTCTTTCTAATGTAGCTAAAATAGCAGATATACCATCTCTCAAGCCCTGGTGGCTCTCTCTCATCTCCAGATGTATCTGATCAACCCACTATTTGATGATCATGGTATTTGACTCCAAATGGGTGATCTTGTTTTCTATAGAATGTCCAATGGCTGCAATCTCTAAGTGTGGTGGAGTAGCTGGCTCAGGTTGAGCTGCAGGCTCAGGTTATATAGAAAGCTTGGCCTATGCCTTCGGAATATCTCTATGTACCTTAAAGGGCCCAGCCTCATCTCTAAAAATGCGCTCCTCCTCTATAGCCTCATCATCTGCATCAGTGGTCTGACATGATATGCATCATCTCCACTGACCTCTGACCAGATGATATCCCATCCTATAAAGGGATCTCTCATCATAGATGTCTGTGTAGAAGCTGCCTGTATGGCTCTCCGTCCATGACTACTCCGTATGCCCTGAATAATATAGTCAATCCCATACCATAGGGCAGGCAAAGCCTCCGTCTGGTCGATGCCTTTGTCATATGATGAATCATAAGGACAGGGAGGCATACCAGAGTGTGCTGAATCAGTGACACCATGACTAGCAGCTCTCGCTCTATAATAAAGTCAAATCATCCAATCTTTAGTAGTAAGATCTGAGCGATGATGTGATGTAGTAGCCTCATCTCTGTCGAGAGTCTTGATGCAACCATAGTGGCTCCCTCTGGAAGATCATCTAACTTGAAGATACACTAGAGTCTACTGATCCTGTCCACTAGGGCATTCGCTACTGAACCTCTCATAGGTATCTCTCATGCCAGACTCAGAATCTTAATAGACAGTAGAACCTCTTTCCCACGTACCTGTGCTACCCATCCATCAGTACCTCTAGCTAGTGATCCTTAAAACTCTATCATCATGCCAATGTAGAATCTCTCGAATAGCATGCATAAGTGGCTAGACCAGCATCTCTCAATCACTGACCAATCTGAAAGTGCTGCTGGTCCAGGAAATCAAAATCCACTCGATGACCACCAACAATAGTCTTCGAGCTCATCCTATCCGCTGCAAGAAATAGTGATCTGACAGGAACATCAGGCTGGTCCTCGGCCTCAACTGCTACTCGATCCTTATGCTTAACCTTTGTTTGTTGCTCTGCCTCCTGAACAGATGGTCAAGGTCTTCGGACTACTTGCTTTCTATGACCCATTCCAAGAAAACAAGGTAAAGAGCGAATATGGGAAGAAATCAAGGGTTTTTCACAAAAAGAAATGGTGAGAGTAGATAAGGAACAATTAGAGAACCAAAAGAAATTGTTTCAAACGGAGAATCTGATATTTAAAACTTAGATTGGAGGGAATGGAGTGTTGGATTATTGTTGTAGGGTGAGTCGGCTCATATTGGAAGAAGAAATTTGAAGAAAACACTTCATTTTTCCTATTTTATCTCAGTTTGCCACCAGTCAAGTGTCGACTCACGACTGTGGATCAAGTGTCGACACTTGCAGGTGTCGATACTTTGAAGTGTTAACACTTCGACTTAAAATCCAAGAAAAATGGGAAAAAGATCATTGAACAAATTAGAACATGTTTTCAATGGTTTGTAAGAATATAAACATGATCTTCAAGTAATTTGATCAATAAATTTCAAGGAGAATTTTAAAAGTTATAAAGAGATGGAAATTTAGTCAAAAGGGTTGATTTTCCCTAACTCTCTTCTAATCATATAGAACTGATCTTCTTGAAGTGGTTTGGTCAAAATGTCAGCCAATTGCATTTCAGTGCACACAAATTCTAGCACAACATCATTATTTTCAACAAATCTCTAATAAAATGATATCTAATTTTAATGTGTTTACCCTAGAGTGCTGAACAGGATTTTTGGTTAAATTTACAGCACTTGTGTTATCACATCTTATGGGTGTCTTATTTAATTTGATTCCAAAATCTTCAAGTTGTTGCTTAATCCATAAGATTTGAGCACAACAACTTCCAGCTATAATATATTCTGCTTCAGCTATAGATAGTGCAACTGAAGTTTGTTTCTTGCTAAATTATGAGATTAAGTTAACTCCAAGAAATTGGCAAGTTCCATTTGTACTTTTTCTATCTAATTTATGCCTAGCAAAGTCAGCATCTGAATAACCAATCAATTCAATAGATGAGTCTCTAGAATACCACAGTCCAATATCAATAGTACTAGATAAATATTTAAGAATGCACTTAACAACCAGTAAATGAGATTCTTTAGGATCAGACTGATATCTAGCACACATGTAAATACTAAATATAATATCTGGTCTACTAGCAATCAAATATAGTAGTGACCCAATGATACCCCTGTACAATTTCTGATCAATACTTTTACCATATTCATCTTTATCAAGTTTATAAGAAGGGCTCATAGGTCTACCTATTTGCTTGGTTGTTTCCATCCTAAACTTCTTTAAGATCTCTCTTGTATACTTAGCTTGGTTGATGAAGATCCCTTTTTTGGTTTGCTTGATTTAGAGTCCAAGAAAGAAATTTAATTCACCCATCATACTTATCTCGAACTCTCCCTGTATAAGCTTGGCAAACTCTTGATAAAGAGACTCATTAGTAGCACCAAAATGATATCATCAACATAGATTTGTATTACTAATAGATCATCATCTTTCCTTTTCAAAAATGAGGTAATATCAACATGGCCTCTAGAGAAATCATTTTCAATCAAAAATTTACTGAGTCTTTTATACCATGCTCGAGATGTTTATTTTAAACCAAAAAGTACTTTATAAAGTTTGAAAACATGTTCAAGATGTGCATAATTTTCAAATCCAAGTGGTTGTTCAACAAACACTTCTTTACCAATATAACCATTTAAAAAAGCACTTTTAACATCTATTTGAAATAGTTTGAAATTCATAAAATATGCAAATGCTAAAAGTAATCTAATGGCTTCAAGTCTAGCTACTGGAGCAAAGGTTTCATCAAAATCAATACCTTCTTCTTAATTATAATCTTTAGCTACCAACCTAGCCTTGTTTCTAGTAACAACACCATTTTCATCTAGTTTATTTGTATATACCCATTTGATGTCAATAATTGAAACATTAGATGGTCTTTCTATTAGAGTCCAAACTTTGTTTCTTTCAAATTGATTAAGTTCTTCTTGCATAGCAATTATCCAATTAGGATCTTTTTCTGCTTCTTCAATACATTTAGGTTCAATTTGAGAAATAAAAGCTATGTAATCACATTCATTTCTAATTGATGCTCTAGTTCTTATCCCTTTCGATGGATCACCTAGGATTAACGCCTTAGGATGTCCATGAGCATACCTCTACTCTTTTGGTAGATCTTGATACTTTGGAATGGATTTTGTATCTTATTCTCTATCCTTCTTGTTTTGATCTTCTTCATCTTCCTTGGAAGGGGGATCATCTAAAGTTAGCTTCTTTAATCCTTCAATACCTGCACATTCATCAGAAATATCCTCTTTTCTCGAGGATTTGTTAGTAGATTCTTCAAATACAACATGCATTGATTATTCAACTAATAAAGTTTTTTTTATCAAATACTCTATATAACTTGCAAGATGTAGAGTATCTTAAGAAGATACCTTCATCTGATTTGGTATCAAATTTTCCTAGATTATCTTTGCCATTATTTAGGATAAAGCAACGGCAACCAAATACTCTAAAATACTTCAAAATGGATTTTCTTTCTTTCCAAAGCTCATAAGGTATTTTCTTTAAAATATGTTGGATTAAAACATGGTTTAAGATGTAACAAGCGGTATTGAATATTTCAGCCCAAATATATCTCGGTAAATCATTTTCAGAAAGCATTGTGCATGCCATTTCTTCTAAAGTCCAATTCTTTCTTTTTACCTCCCATTTTATTGAGGTGTCCTAGGTACAGAAAAATTATGATCAATTCTCTTTTTATTGTATAAGTTTTCAAAATCCTAATTTTCAAATTCCGTGCCATGATCACTTTGAATAGAAATAACTGAAGTACCTTTTTCATTTGAAACTTTTTGATAAAACTTTATAAAAGTTGAAAACAATTTATCTTTATGTGATAAAAATAAAATCGATATGAACCTAGAGAAATCATCCACTATAACTAATCCATATCTCTTGCCTCCTAGGCTAGTTATCCTGGTTGGTCCAAAGGGATCCATATGGAGTAGCTCTAATGGTCTAGAAGTTGAAACAAAATCTTTTGGTTTGAAAGAAGTTTTAGATTATTTTCTAAATTGGCATGCTTCACATATCTTACCTTTTTCAAAACTAATTTTTGGCAAATCTCTTACTAAATTTTTTTTGCATAATTTTGAAAGAAGATGCATGCTTGCATGACCTAACCTACGATGCCAAAACCAGCTAGTTTCATTAGATATGGAATTCATTGCTACTAGGCATTCACCATCATGTAAAAGTAAATTATCAAGATCGATAAGATAGATGTTGCCATACCTATTTCTAATAAATTTCACTCCGTTATCATTAGGACTAGCTACCATGCAAAGAGATGATTTAAAAACAACTTTAAAACTTTTATCGCAAAACTGACTAATGCTAAGCAAATTATGTTTCAAACCTTCAACTAATAAAACATTATCTATACAAGTAGAAGGGAAGATGTAAACTTTACCAATACCAATGATTTTTCCTTTGCTATTATCCCCGAAAGTTACATTCCTTCCATTTAGTACTTCAAGAGAGGTGAATTATTTTACATCTCCTATCATGTATCTTGAGCAACCACTGTCGAGATACCACAAACTTTTCTTTTCTTTGGTTGCAAGATACACCCGGAAAATAAATTAAGCTTTGATTTTAGGTACCCAAGCCATCTTGGATCCTTTAGGGTTAGCATTAAGAGTGGTTCTTTTTGGAACCCAAATCTTCTTAGAACAATTTAGCATCCTAAGATCACATTGATATTCTTTATGACCTAATTTTCTACGAGAATGACGAATAATGCTAGATGATGCTTGAATAAATAAGTTTTTGAAATATTTCTATTATTTTTGTGGTCTAAAATCCAAACCGGCTTTATTAAAAATAGCTCTTTTATTGTTCAACAAAAGATTTAACTTTTTAGAACTAAAAGTAAATTTTTTAACAAAAGATTTTATCTTTTCAAGCTTATTTTTGAATTTCAGATTTTCAGTCTCAAGATCTTTATTCTTCCTTAGAAGCTTATTATTTGAAATACTGACTTTGGATCTTTTCAAAACTTCATTTTCTATAGATAAAGCATTTTTTTGTTTTTTTAAGACAACAATTTTATTCTTTAAATCACGAACTTCATTCATAAGATTTGTGTTTTCACGAGAGAAAGAGTTTGCATGTTTTTTCATTTTTTTTTCCCAATCATGACCAATTTGTAATCATATATTAATTCATCAAAAGCATTTCTTAGTTCATCAAAAATATAATCAACTTCAAATTCTGAATGTACCTCTTTTTCTTGTTGTGCCATGAAGCAAATATTGGAAACTTCAGTTTGTTCTTCTTTTGAGCTAAAGTCCTCACTGTCACTCCATATTGCCATCATTGCCTTCTTTCTAAATCTTCTCTTGGACTTATTTAGGAGAGGACAATCATATTTGTAATGTCTAGGCTTCTTGCACTCGAAGCATATTGGTAGCTCCTTCTCCTTTTCCTTTTCTTTTTCTCTCTTTCTCTTTTCCCTTTTCCTTACTTGGTTGAGCCTTCTTTTTGTAAAAAAAATTTCTTTTTCTTTATAAATCTTCTAAATTTCCTTGATATGAGCGCTTCTTCATCTTCATTTTCTTCTTCTTCTGATTCTTCATTTGAAGACTCTTCTTGAGTTGTGGACTTGAAGGATATAGTCTTCTTCTTCTTATCCACATCCATTATTCTTTGCTTTAAGTTTAGCTCATAAGTCATGAGTGAACCTACTAGATGCTCCAATGAAATTTCTTAACATTTTTGGCTTCTTGGATAGCAGTTACTTTAGGATCCCAAGATGTTGGTAGAGACCTGAGAATTTTATTCACAAGATCGGTATTAGACATAGTTTTACCAAGACTTCTTATGCCATTTACAAATATTTGTAAATCTAGTATACATGTCAATAACGGATTCATTAGGTTCCATTTGAAACATTTCATAAGTATGTACATGCATATTAACTTTAGTATTTTTCACTTGATCGGTATCCTCATCAGTGACCTCAAGTGTGTCCCATATTTTTTTTGGCTAAGATGCATGTGAAAATCCTATTGAATTCATCAGGGTCCAATGCATAATAGAAAAGATTTATTGCCTTAGCATTGATCTCGGATTGTTTAATATTATTTTCATCCCAATCCTCTTCAAGTTTTGGGATGGAAACATTATTAGCAACAACCGAAGGAATATAAGGACCTTTATCCACTACTTTTCATAAATTATAATAAATAGAATGCATATAAATTCTTATTCGTGTTTTCCAATATGTGTAATTGGTGTCATTAAAATAAAGAAGTCTATTTGAGGCTTGTCCCTCAACTATACTAGTACCAAGTGGGGCTGCCATAGATCTTTACTCAAGGTGGTTAGACCTATACATTGAGAACGTGGCTCTTATACCACTATTGCCCAGTAAGCAACCCAAGAGGGGGGGTGAATTGAGTTTCTAAAAAATATAATAGCAAATGAGTTCCAATTCAAAAATAATTAAAGTCCCTGTGTATGGCGAGAGTCCTTCACTGCACTCACTAGAGAGAAGGGATCATCTCCAATCTAGTTGTAAGGTCTTGTCCCCTTATTAGTAGCCAAAGTGTATGCTGGGTCATTTTTGATAAATTGATAAGTGCATCAGAATACTTTAACACTTTAAATAAGCATTAGTCGACCTCCGAAGGACAATAATTTGCTTTTCCAACCTGAGATTCTCTTTTTCATTTTCTCCAGTGTTTGTGAGTGCTCAAGAGTATGTAGCAGAATTGAAGGGCAAATGCAAGGTAAGTAAAGACAAATAAGAAAGAGCAATCAACATAAATACACAAAATTTTATAGTAGTTCAGTGCACATCAAAGCACCTACATCTACTCCCCAAGGTCTACTTGGGATTTTTACTATAATCTTTCTTGATTATAGATGATTAGTTTTCTGGGCTCACTAATCAAAACCCAACTTGTTTTCACTGGGAACACAAGTCAAAACCCTTTGGTTTTGCTGGATAACCAAAAATCTAGTTGATTTTGTAACTTAGGCTCACCAACAACCTCCTTGATTTTGAGACTTAGGCTAACCAAAAACCTCCGTTAGTTTTAATACAAAGGCTCATCAACAAACCTCTACTTCTAGTTCCAATCCCTTTGAAACTAGAAACAAAAGAAAGGATTCGATAATATTGTTAGGAAAGCTTTCAATAAAAGCAAGCATCTCTTTGAAGCTCTTTTAGAGTTATTGTAGATGCTTGTCCTTAAGTTGTTGAAGCCTTGAATGCAGCTTGAATGGTTGAACTTGAATGCTCTTGAATGCTTTGAAAGCTTGAAGGCTTAACTTGACTTGAAAGTAGATGAACTCTTGAAGAATATTCAATGTAAACTCATTCCTCTTATCCCTCTTCATTTAAGATCACCTTAAATACTTTTTTAAATCCAAAAGGTAGTTATGACCATTAGGGAGGCGAACTAGCCATTGAAGGGTGAAAAGGATAAGTTCTGTATTTGAAAAAACTAGCTGTTACTGCTCATCAGAACTTCAAGTGTTGACACTTCAGGTCATGAGTCGATAATTTAGTTGATACTTGGCTTCCATGATTCAATACTTAGTTCAAAAGATGTTCTTTGAAGCTCTCTGAAAATTTTAGATGAGTCGATACTTCATCTGGTGAGTCGACACTTGAGTCGATAGTTGGTTTCCATGAGTCGACACTTGAGGGAAGTCTTGAAATTCAGCATGTTCTGTATAAATTTTGTCTCAGACTTTGAGTCGATCTATGAGTCGATACATGAGTTGACGCTTCATCTGCATGAGTCAACACTTCAAGCATGCCATCTGAAACTTCTTCTATGTATCGTCTTACGTCAACACTTCACTTTTATGAGTCGATACCTGCATTGTGAGTCGATACCTTGAGTCGACACTTGCTGAAACTTTCTAAAATTCAACTGAAATTCTACTGAATATTCTTTAAACTTGACTCTTAAGTCCTTTCAAGCCATCCTTATATACTTAAGTTCATTAATCTTGAATGTTTCATCCATAAAGATGGCTTTTTTAACTATTTGACAAGCAATCTAATTTACTAACCTGATGAGTACCTTTTTTGATGAAACATATTTCAACAACCGGTTAGTACTCAAATATACTTAAGTATTTTATTAATCATTAAAATCAATATAGGAGTGAACAATTCCCTTACTGGACATAATCTAATAGGTCCTAGCCTATGCCAAATTCCTTAAGGATCTATGTATCAAAAAGAAGACCACCCTGTGCCCAAGAGAGCCTTTTTAGCAGCTAGTGTGAGCTCTTACCTATCAAACCACATGCCAATAAAATACAAAGATTTAGGGTCACCCACTATTTCATGCATAGTGGGGAATACCCTCATAAACAAGGCTCTATTAGACTTAGAGGCTAGTGTCAATATAATGCAATATTCAATATATGAGTAGCTAGGGTTGGGAGAACTAAAGCCTATAAGAATGACTCTACAACTAGCAGATCGCTCTTTGAAAGTACCCAGGAAAATAGTAGAGGATGTGTTGATCAAATTTAGTAACTTTATCTACCCGGTGGACTTTGTGATCTTAGAAACTAAATCGGTGATGAACCCAAAGAGCCACATCCCAGTTATCTTAGGTAGACCATTTTTGGCCATAGATAATGCCCAAATAAATTGTTGAAATGGATTAATGAAATTTTTCTTTGGAAATATGTCAATTGATCTTAATATTTTCAATCTCACCAATACACATCAAACGAGCGACATAAAGTATGTATAGGATATAGATTATGATCCAATTGATCTTAGAGATGAAGAGCTTGACCTAGAAATCTACATGAACCAAGATGGGGAGCAAATTAATGAGGTTGCTATAATCGATGGAAAATCAAGATGGAAACCTCCAATTGAACCACTAGAGAAAGTACCCGAACCATTACTCAAACCATCAATGAAGGAAGCACCCAAATTAGAACTGAAACCACTACTTAAGCACCTCAAACATGCATACCTAGGTCTATTAGAAATCTTGCCTATGATTATTTCAGCTGACCTAGACTCCTCCTAATAAGGAGAATTACTAAATGTCTTGAGAGAATAAAAAAGCTTTAGGATGGACCGTGGCTAACATAAAGGGGATTAGCCCCTCGATCGTTCAACATAGGATCCACTTAGAAGAGGAAGCCAAGCCTATAAGAGACCCCTAAAGGAGTCTTAACCCAGCCATGAAGGAAGTAGTGAGAACAGAGATCATCAAACCCCTTGATAATGGTATAATTTATCCTATTTCAGATAGCTTTTGGATAAGTCTTATGCAAGTGGTACCCAAGAAGTCAAGAGTTACGGTGATCTAAAATGACAACAATGAATTGGTCCCAACAAGAATTCAAACTGGATGGAAGGTGTGCATTGATTATAGAAAATTAAATATAGCCACTAAGAAGGACTACTTTCCTCTGACCTTTATAGACCAAATGCTAGAAAGATTAGTAGGGCATGACTTTTACTATTTTCTGGATAGATACTCTGGTTATAATCAAATCGCAATAACCTCAGAGGATCAAGAGAAGACAACATTTACTTATCCATATGGAACCTTTACCTATAGATGCATGCCCTTTGGCTTGTACAATGCATCATCCACTTTTTAAAGGTGCATGATTAGTATTTTCTTTGATATGGTAGAACGGTTCCTTGAGATTTTCATGGATGACTTTTCTATTTTTGGGTCTACTTTTTTTGAATGCCTATATCACATTAGGCTGGTCCTTAAAAAGATGTAAGGAAAATTATTTATATTAAATTAGAAAAAGTGCCAATTTATGGTGAAGAAAGATATAGTCCTTAGCCACGTAATTTCAAATAGAGATATAGAAGTAGACAAGGCCAAGGTAGATCTGATTGCAAATCTCCCTCCACCTAAATTAGTCAAAAATATAAGATCATTCCTTGGACACACTGAGTTTTATAAAAGATTTATCAAGAATTTTAGCAAAGTGGCTCATCATTGACTAACCTATTAGCCAAAGAAGTCAAATTTGACTTCACACCTGAATGTTTCGAATCTTTTGAATACTTAAAGAGAGAATTAATCTCAACCCTAATCATTTACCCACCTGTATGGACAACCTTTTGAGCTTACATGTGATGCATCCAATCATGCCATAAGAGCAGTCCTAGGTCAAAGAATTGCTAAGCTATCTCGAGTGATCTACTATGCTAGTAAGACCTTGAATGATGCATAGCTCAACTATTTCACTACTAAAAAAGAGTTTCTAGCTGTGATATTTGTACTAGAAAAATTTAGGTCTTACTTAGTGAGATCTCATGTAGTTATCTATACTGATCACTCTATCATTAGGCATCTTCTTTCAAAGAAGGATGCCAAGGCATACCTAATTGATGGATCCTTCTCTTACAAGAAATTGACCTAGAGATCAGAGATAAAAAAGGTACCAAAAATGTAGTGACCGATCATTTATCTAGGTTAGCAATCACACCTACTGAAGAACTACCTATCAATGAGTCCTTTCCTGATGAACAACTTATGTCCATCATCATGGAACCATGGTATCTTGACATAGTCAATTACTTAGTCACTGGTCAGATTCCAATGCACTGGAATGCTCAGGATAGAAATCATTTTTCTTCCAAGTAAAACACTTTATTTGGGATGACCTATATCTATTTAAATAATGTCCCAACCTAATTATTAGAAGATGCATCGTAGATCAAGAAGTTAGGAGAATTTTGTTCTTTTGCAATGACCAAGCTTGTGGTGGTCATTTTGGAGCTGAAAAGATAGTGGCAAAGGTGTTCCAATGTGGTTTTACTGGCCTAACCTATTTAAAGATGTTTATGAATATTGTAAAAGTTATGTTAGGTGTCAACAAATAGGTCAGATCACAAAGAGAGATATGTTACCTATGAATCCAATATTGATCATAGAAATTTTTAATGTATGGGTATTTGACCTAATGGGACCGTTTCCAAAATCTTTTGGAAATGAGTATATTTTGGTAGCCATGGATTATGTATCCAAGTGGATAGAGGCAATACCTTACAAAATCAATTATAGCAAAATTGTTGTAAAATTTTTCAAGAAACATATCCTCTCCCGCTTTGATATCCCAAGGGCTATTATCAGTGATCGCGTAACACACTTCTGCAACCAATTCTTCGCATCACTAATGAGAAAGTATAACATCACCCATAAAATGGCCACAACCTATCACCCTCAAATGAGTGGGCAAGTAGAGGTTTCTAATCGACAAATCAAACAGATCCTAGAGAAGACTATAAGCTCTAATAAAAAAGATTGGCCAGTGAAGCTAGTGAATGCACTATGGGTGATCGCACTACTTTCAAGACTAGTTTAGGAATGTCTCCTTATAGGTTTGTGTTTGGCAAAGCATGTCACTTGTCGGTAGAATTAGAACATTAGACAATATGGGCCATAAAACAACTGAACATGGATTTGGTGTAGTCGAAGGCCAAAGGAAGTTACAAGTAGATGAACTTGAGAAAATTAGGAACAAAGCATATGAGAATAAAAAAGATTTATAAGGAGAGAACTAAAATTTTCCATGATGAAGCTATCTTTAGAAAATCATTTACTCGTGGGCAAAAATTTCTCTTATATAATTTAAGGCTTTACCTATTTCCTAGAAAATTTAGATCTAGATGGACTGGCCCTTACGTAGTGAAAGAAGTCTTCCCACATGGAGCTATAGAAATTGAAAATCTAAGTAATGGTGCTATCTTCAAAGTTAATGGACAATGCCTAAAACCATTCTTGGAATTAATTATTGAAGAGGATGGGGAGGTTATGATTCTATATGAACCAGAGTAGGACATGATGTCTAGCTGAAGACGTTAAACTTAGCACTTTTTGAAAGGCAACCCAAAGTTTTGTTATTTTTCTGACCTCTATTTTAGTGATTTTTAATTCTAGGAATAAGAGATTGCTCTGCACGGTTGCTCCCGGCATTACACAAGGCATATCTCGTCCAGGTAGTATCTCTTCTTATTTTAGTCTTCTTTACTTTACTAAGGATAATAGAAATTAAGTTGGGAGGTAAGGGAACCTTTTTGAAGAAAAATATATTTCAAAACACCTTGGCAATCTTTGAAAAACTTTGAAAAATATGCCATGAAAGAAATTCATGAGCAAAATAGACTAGGTAAAGGTAATAGAGTTAAAAAGTATTGGCTAATTACTGTAGTGAGCTAAGGAGTAGACTAGCTGGTCAGACTTTTAGCGATCTACTTAGATTACCTAAAGGCTATAGCACTTGCATCATATATGCACATTAATGAGGTAAACTAGGTATTAATTGTAGGGTCAATTCGAAACTCAATTATTACTAAAAAATGATAATTGATATATACTCCATTGAAAAAAACTTGAATTTGAGAAAAGAGCTACTTGCCTAATAAAAAAATAAAAAATAAAAAAAATAAGTTCTAAACATTGATTATTTGCTGAGTAATTGGGCACCTTCACCTAAGTAGGTATTGTTGTTCGTGTTAAAAAGTGGGTAGTGTGAAGATATCATAAAAAAAAGAAAAAAATCAGGTAGTGTGAAAGCTACCTCAGCTCATGTGCTTAATTTGGAGGTGTGTAAAAAATTAACCAAAGTTGGTGATAAATGAAGATACCATTGCTGCTTACAAGCTAGTACCAAAATACTAAGTTAGCCATCATAAACACAAGTATTGTAGACCTTTGATGAACTCTAAGAAAGTTTCTAATAGTTCTAACTATGAAATTTATTTTGGAAACTCAATACTTAGTTAGTGATACTAGCTACTTCTTTTAATTACACATAGATCTAGTTTTGCAAAGGATGATCTTAGTGACACATGATTCTATTTTAATTATATTGCTAAGGGACTAGCAATGATTAAGTTGGGGGTGTGATAAGTTTATTAATTATTCTAATTTAATCATTAACATAAATATTAATTAATATATATTATTAAAAAATAATATTTTTTATTAGTATTTTATAGAAAAGGAGTTCATGGATAGGAAGAGCTTGATTTTTGGAGTCCAACGATGCAGACGGCACTCAAGTCAGAGTTGGAACAAGCTCGAAATTGAATTTTGAAGTTATTAAGTTCTTGCATGATTTTTGGAGCAGTTGGTCCACCATGGACCGCCCACTTGGTCTACAAGAACGGGATACGATCCATGGCCACTATTATTGTTGGTCCACGAGACCGTTCCATAGACCATTTTCCATCCAGAGGTGTTTCATCACTGGAGAAGTCGACGGGAACCTTCCCCTCACCGCCAAGAGCCACCCTTCGCCAGAAAAACCCAATGGAAGACCTTGTTTTTTGGCCAGCCACCATCTTCATTGGGTATTCTTCCTCCCCTGTTCATCGCCATAGTCCACCCTGATCGCCGTCACCATGAAAGAAAATGGTGCAGGTGGTTTGACATGATCCTACACTAGGCATGCAAACAGTTGCGGGAGCAGAAAAGATTTTAAAAACATTTTTAAAAATCCGCGCAGCGTAAATTTGCTCCGCCCAGAAACTAATCTAATTCTAGTTGCAAATAGGCATGTATGATGAAATAAAATATTTACAAAATATATAAATAAATAGATTTATCTATGCATGATTAAATAATAATTTTTCCATACCTTTATTCTGGTTGGAATAACTCTGGAATAAACCTGGAATAGGCTGGAATAGCTGGAATAAATCTATTCCAGCCTTCTTCCTCCTTGGACCGTGGGATACCCTGTTTTGAGCTTGAAAAAGAGCATCGGAACACTGCCTTCCGGACCTCCATTTGCTCCCAAATTTGAGCAGCAGCAAGTTAGACAAGCGCTCTTCGATTTGGCATCGATATCTGCAAGCAAAACAAGCTAAAACAAATATGGAAAATCGCCAAAGTCTGCTGCTGAAATTCGCTGTAGAATCTGGACAGCACTTTTTTGCTTCACGTTTGGAGCTGCAGCGGCGATCCCGGCTCGTGTGGCTTGCTCCCAGGAGTAGAAGGGTACTCCCTCTAGAGGGGAGAGACCGGGGCTCTCGGATCTCTCTCCATACGCGGTGCTAGCCGCTGGAAGATGATTCGTGGCTATAGTGGACTGCAGCAATACTCCTTTGCTGCAGTGCAGGTTTGAGCTCTGGAAAGAACGGGTTTTCTCTCTCTCATACACTCCTAAACCCACCCCAAAAAGAGTACTAGATGGGAGAATGGATCAAGCCTCAAAGACCCAGATTTCAGCCTCTCAAACGGAAGAATATACTAAGTGTTTTCTTTTCTTCTCACGGTGAAAAACTAACCACCGAAACAGGGGGGGTTTGCAGGTTTTTATAGGCTGCAGGGAGAGGAATTTGGAGAGGCTGGGAAGCCAAGAAGGCACCGGCTGCAATTGATCCAATTTAATCAGCCATTAAACAAGGTTTAAAAGGACGGGTGGAGGGAGGAGAAGAGACGCCTAGCGAGTTCAACTTCGGACGTTTGGCCTTCATCGGACGCAAGAAATTCCTCCTAGCGAAAAGTCAGCAAACTACCGTGTAAACGGTCATGAGAGAGAGGGAACACCAGTTTGGTCCAATTTTCTTTTAAACCAATTGGTCCAAACCAATTGAATTTGGTTCAAGAAATTTCAAAATTGGTTCACAACCAATTGAAGGCCGAAACGAACTTCGAATCAGTTCAAAACTGATTCAGAAAAAACCTGGCGCAGTCTTGGTCAGCCCGGAACAATTTCTGGTTGACACAGACAAGGGCAAGACGAGGAAAAGAGTGCTCAAAAATACTGTGACCATAAAACCGAGATGATTCCCAATCATAATCAATATCCGGATCAGAGAGTAATCCTCTGTGGCGAGTGTCCTCATAGGTTCGAACCTAAACGGTAGCACTGGAACAATTCCAGTACCAGCACAGGAAACCATCTAGCAATGGGTCCCGGTGTCCGGATAGGTCGAAGATGCGGGGCAAACTATCGAACCTCTGGCATATGGTTACCGTATAATTCATCCCTTTGACCTCTAATGCTCAGGACGACTGAGATTGGGCTGCCAACCCAGACAGAGTCAGTCAACTACGTGTCTCAACCTCGCAAGCCCAGTGACTCTTCATTAGGACTACCCCGGTCGAGGATTTGCTAAATTGAGATACTGCGAGACATTCAATCCAAACTGTTTGGACAGGTCAATTCCATCTTTGTCCATCACTGCTCCATAAGTACTTGCCTGTACCCAGAAACCTTCCGTCACCGGATTAAAAATCCAGGTAGTCCGGCACCAAAGCACAGGGAGTTGCTTGCAAGCTACCGTGATGACCTTAGGTCGGAGGGACACATATATCCATATCCAATCGTGAGTTTCCCTTTGGCAGAAAGGGGCTGCACGGAGTCACGTTCAATGAGATATCACATATCCCACTTGCAGATCACATCAATGTCACCACACTCATTTGGTCAAGAGGACAACCAAACGATGTGAACTACAACAACCTATACTTGATATATTGCCGTCTAGTACAATATATCATTTGGTTGTGAACAAGGTTTAAGGACCACTCGATACATCCTCTCTGTATCGAAATCAGTGTAGTCCTAAGGACTTCATCACATGGAAAGAGTTCATTTTAGGGAAATACAAAATGTGATGAGCTATCAAAAAATAATATTTTATTAATTCAAAGAAAGAGTACAATACTTAGCTCAACCGCCTACAACCCAGGCGATTGGCTTTGGGACACAATTCCCAACACACCACCCATCATCGGAGAAGCCACCGAGCATCCCTCTCATCACCGGTCATCTCACCGTCACATCCCTCAGCCTGAGCTCCATCCATGGTCGTCTTCTCCTCTACCGGGGCACCATCCGCCCCTGTCACTACACCATCTTCTACCATCGTACACCACTCCCAACACTGCTTCCACCACCGTCGATCCCGTCATTCGCTCCACAGTGATTGGAGGAGGCTCTCCCAAGTCCAATCAGAGATAATTCAGGATTCAGAGGAGTCCTGTTTGGAGTCCACTTGCTCAAGAAGGAAGGAGCGATGATTTTGCATGAATCTTGGCATGATCCAAGGTCTGTGATGCTGAATGGATGGCTGAGACATTTTCTCATGATATTTGGATAATTTTGAGCCCAATTGACTCCAAATTTGACCAGGAGGAAGCCTTAAACAAGCTCTATAAAAGGACCCCGGGCAGTAGTCCAGGCATCAGTTTCTATAGCAATTCTTGTACTAATTTATTTTCTTGTTCTTGATTAGATCACTGTATTAGGCTTGGAAAAGAGGAAAATTATGAAGGGGATGCTGGAGGTAGTGATGCATAGCTAGACTCTTTCAACCTAGGATGAAGATGAAGCCTGTAATTGGATTCTACTTTTCTTTTTGTACTTAATTTTTTATGCAATAAAACTCATGTTTTTCCTTCCCCTATTTTTTGAGTTATTTTTTTGATCGAGGATTTGATCTAGCATACACAGCCTACACCCTCTGAAAGGATTATGCCCTAAAGGCCAATCGAAATGTTATATTTCAATGGAATTTTCTTTCGTATCACAAACCAGTATATTGACATTATCAATAAATAAAGGCATTTTATTTTCATCATACGCTGTGTCTTATTAATTTTATTAAGATATGATGAACCCCATAGATTAGGGCTATGGTTCTAGGGTTATGATGAGATCATACCAGTGAGACCTAAAGCCTTAAAACCCTAATCTAGAATATTCCTGGTCGATGGGATATTGAGTAGGGGATCAATGTTCCGGTAAGACCAGCACATCCTATGTATGTTTGGTAAAGAGGGTGACTGATCTCATAGTCACTTGTGTTTGACACTAATACTAGGATGTGGGTGCTCATTAGAGAATGAGTTCACTGAATAGATCCAGCTTGAGAACATCTAATGGAACCTTATCTGTTTGTCAATAGATAGTTCTCATAGTGGGAGTATTGCATGTGGTCCTTTGACCTGAGACTGCCATGGTACCTTGTATGCATGAATCCATACTTTGGTTCACACTCAATCATGATACTGAGTCATGCATGGGGTGATACTGGGTATGGTGGATTGCATATGGAGGTTGTGAGTAGGTCAAAAAGGAATCGATCAACCCTAGTAAGAGGGAAGCGCATCCAGATGATTTCAATCAAATGAAGATTCGGAAAATCTTTGATCAAAGTATGAACATTAGAAATAGTTTCTAATGGTTCATTAATGAATCATCATTATAAGATTGAGCAAGGAATGAATATGAAATTGGATTTGACAAGTATCCATATCCATAGTCATATTCAGGGTGCAAGTAGATCGAAGGACTGAATTGCCCGGTAACTCACCACTAAAGGGTATTTTGATAAACCACCAAAATTTCTCATCTTCCAGGTAGGCATGACATGTTGCTAGATGTCAATCTTGTCTTGTAGGTCTTCATGAACCAATTGATTTTGTTTCATGAGTCAATTCGATGTGTGATTCGAATTGGACAATTAGGTGAGCCAATTTGACCTAATTAGGTCAATCGGGTTTGATCGGATTGAATCGGCTCAAACCTAAACCTACTGCTAGCTAGATGTGGAACCCAATGGGTCACACACAATAGAAACTTGGCCAAGGAAGTCATTCATGATTTAATTAGGGTCATAGGATCCCAATTGGTTAGCCAGATTACATACTAGCATATGTAGGCTAACCAAATTCCTAACCCAATTGGATTGGGTCCGGTTACTTGCTAATTGGGCTAACCTAATTATGGAAAACCTAAATTAGGTTGAGTCCTAAGTGGGGCTAGCCTAATCAGAGCTAGATCTGATTTTAATTTGGACTTAAGGGCATTTTAGGTGCCATACATGAAGAGTCCCAATGGCATGGGACTCTTGGTACCTAAATGATACCTTAACTTCAAAAGGGCACAGAATGAGCTATAGATCTCTGATTTGAATATAATTTATATGGTCAGAAAGAAAATTTTATGCTCTTTCCAATGACGCCCATATTACCTATGTTTTGACTGGTCAACATCCTTTGAAATTTGTGTGGAAGAAGGATGGAGCGCGCGGTGCATGAAGAGTTGCAACTCTTCATGTGGCCTCGGTTCTGATGGAGAGTCCTTCTGCTATCAAGACTCTTCATAATCTCTGATGTTTGGAGATTGAAGAGGCATCTCTTGGCTTCCTAGGGACCGATAATTGACATGTGGCAAGTGAGAATTCGTCGAGATAAATGAAGGGATGTGAATAAGGCCTTCGGTGCATGAATGGGCTTATTAGATATGATTTTTTAAGCTAGATAACTTCTCTTCGGTCTTGAAAAATTATATCTGATAAGTTGATGGGAGGACATATCACACGCCCCTCTTGTATCTATAAATAGGGGACGGTGAAATGAGTCTGATAAAAAAAAAAGAAAAAGAATTCCATCGAAGTATTATTCTGAGTGTCCCTCTCTCCCTCCTTCTTTCTTTGAGATAAGACTTGTCTTGTTAAGACAAGGTCTTTTCTACTAGGACAAGGCTTTATTTTAGGACATAAGCCTAAGGGGTCCTAGAGGAGGGTTGTTCTAAAATCAAGAGTGGTTTAGGAGAGTGTCTTTAGTGCCCTACAGTAGGACAAGGTGTCCTACAGTGGTCAATAGACCAAAGGCTATCGAAAGAGTTCCACTTCTCCAAGCAACTTGAAGAAGGAGTTCTTCCTTGGTCTGAGTTTCATGTGGATCACTATTGGAGGGCATACATTTGAGCGCCTGGTGGAGAAGAAGGCTGAATTAGGATTTTCTTCATCGGATTGGATACTAGCGATTCAGGTTGGTGCCTAAACTCTAGTTTATATTATATATGCATGTTTATATGTTTTAATTCCTAGTAAGGAGGTTTTGGGTTAAGGGTTTGGTCATGATTTCATAATAATTTTTTGAAATCCATGCTTCCACCCTGGTCACTAAAACCCTTATAGTGGTATCAGAGCCACCTTATTAGGGCTAAATCATACAAAATTTGAAGTTGCCCAATTTTGTAGGACTCTTGAGGTTGCTCATTTTGGTAGGACTCTACAAAATTTGAAGTTGTCCAATTTTGTAGGACTCTTGAGGTTGCCCATTTTGGTAGGACTCTACAAAATTTGAGGTTGCCTAATTTTGTAGGACTCTACAAAAGTTTAAAGTTACATATGATTGATATGTTTATGCATATATGTATGTCACTGGTTAGGATTTTCACTTAAACCTTAACCGATATAGAGATATGTTTAGCTTTCTAGTCATCATACTGAAATAAGGTTGCCCTGGCATAATGGTGGATCCATTATGTGGTAGATGGTTGTCCTAGTATGATGACACACTTGGCACATTATAAAATGATATATGATGCATGGTTGATGAATGGTAATATTAGAATGTGCTTCTGTTTGAATTGCCCTCTATTAAAATTATATTAAGTTGTAGTGTCATATACCAAAAGTAAATTAATCAAGATGATTAGTTGATCATTCGGTGTCTAGAAAAAGTGGTTCATGATCGGTAAAGAGGACGTGGTTTTTAATTGGTTCCGTTGACTGACCTGGTCAATTTTTATTGGTGTCTAGGAAAGCAATGGGGGGACTCCCACTACTCTCCCACTTACCTGGCTGATAAGATTAACTTAATTCTTGATTGATATGCTTAGTGTAATATTCACTACATTAGGCCTTCCTTCATGCTAGGTCATTATTATGTTATGATCCGTATTAGGTTTGTTGTGTATACACAAGGCCTATTATGGTAACTAACACAATTTTGGCCTGGTGCATTTGATGCTTATGGCATGATTTAATATAATACTTTATTGTGAACACACAAGGGTATTATTATTATAATCATGACTATAAAGGAATGAAGGGTCTTACTTAACTAAAAATATTATAGTTTGTTGTACACACACAAGGCTATTAATATTTTAGAGGCCAGGTTTTGTTGAGAATTGTATGAGATACAATTGGAAAGATGTTTCCTACCTTTGAACTTATAAAAGATTTGTTGTGTATACACAAGGTCTTTTATAAGGAATTAGGATCTCAACCCCACTAAGAAAACCAATTCTCGATCATCATATAGAGGGTTATGATGCTTAATAAAATAGTGGGAGACATAATTAAGTTAAAGTCCTAATTTAATTATGTTTTGTCAACATTGGTTGTTTGCTTATGTTATGTTCTTTGTTAATGTAGATTAAATGGCCTTTTCACTCTCACTCCGTATTATACTTGATGCCAATAAATTGACTGGACCAAACTATGTTGACTGGTTGAGAACCTAAAGATAGTACTCAGCCAGGAAAAACTTTCTTACATTCTTGATACCCCTACCTTGGAACCTTTAGGGGAAGATGCCTCGCAAGAGAAAAAAAACACATACAAGATGTGGCAAAATGACTCACTTACTGTCAAATGTATCATGCTTGCCTCTATGACCAATGATTTGCAGAGGCAACATGATAGCATGGACATTAATTCCATACTGCTCAATCTAAAAGAGCTATATGGAGAATATAGTCGAACTGCTAGATATGAGACATCTAAGCAGTTGTTCCGTGCGAGAATGACAGAAGGTACATCCGTACAAGACCACGTACTGATGGTTATTGACCTGATCACTCGATTAGGTCAATTGGATTTTGTTATGGATGGGGAGTTGAATCAGGATTTGATCCTGCAGTCACTCCTGGAGTCATTTTCACAGTTTGTTCTTAATTATCATATGAACAAACTTAACACTTCCTTGCCTGAGCTGTTAAACATGTTAAAAACAGTAGAGAGCTATTTAAAGAAAAATAAGGCTCCACTTCTTCTTGTGGATGGGATCAACAAGAAGAAGTCAAGCAGAAAGGGTTCCAAGAGGAGATTGAACCCAAAAAGGGGCATCAAGAAGAATAAAGGAAAGAAGGCCTCTGACAGATGACCTGCTTTCACTGTGGCAAGCCAGGTCATTGGAAGAGGAACTGCAAGGCTTACCTTGCAGGTGTAAAGCCTGGTGCATCGGATGCACCAAAAGGTATGAAAGAAGTTCATACTATTTTGTCATTGGATTCTTCCATTTCAAATACTTGGGTATTGGATACAGCCTGTGGTCATAATATCTGCAAATCATTATAGGGGTTGCAGAGGCTTAAAGTATTGAAGGAAGGAGACTTTGAGCTCTATGGTGCTGGAGGAGAGTCCATCCAAGCAGAGGCCGTAGGGACTTATATCTTGAAGTTACCTTCGGGAAAGATTTTAGAGCTGAGAGATTGTTACTATATGCCTAAGGTCATTAGAAATATCATATCTGTACCCTTGTTACTTAGACAAAGTTATACTATGAATGTGATGAGCAATGGTTGCTCAATCAGCTTTTCTAATGAAATTATATATTGTGGCGTATTTTTCAATGGTCTTTTAACTCTATCCACTAATGATAATATACTTCATGTAAGTAATAAACGAAAGAGAGATGATGTAAACAATACTTTACTATGGCACTGTCGGCTTGGACATATTAGTGAGACTAGGATTAGCAAGTTATACAAGGAAAATTTCCTTAATCCATATGATTATGAATCATTAGGAACTTGTGAATCATGTCTCATGGGTAAAATGGCCAAGACTCCATTTAGTGGACATAGAGAAAGGACAACTGAGTTATTAGGACTCATACATACAGATGTATGTAGGCCTATGACAACTCAGGCCAAGGGTTGATACTCATATTTCATCACGTTTACCGATAATTTTTCAAGGTACGAATTTATGTATCTTATGAAACATAAGTTCGAAGCCTTTGAAAAATTTTTAGAGTATCAAAGTATGGTAGATAAATAAACGGGAAAAAGTATTAAAATCCTTCGATCAGATCGAGGAGGTGAATACTTATCCACCAAGTTTCTCAATCACCTTAAAGAAAAGAGGATTATCTCTGAATGGACCCCTCCTTACACACCATAATTAAATGGTGTTGCTGAAAGGAGGAACCATACCTTATTAGATATGGTACGGTCTATGATGTGCTTCATAGAGTTACCTGTTTCCTTCTGGGGATATGCTTTGGAATCTGCGGCTAATATCTTAAATAGAGTACCATCTAAATCTGTCTCTAGCACTCCATATAAGATATGGAGGGATAAGAAACCCAATCTTAAGTATCTTAAGATATGGGGATGTCCAGCCTATGTCAAAAGAAATTTTGGACATAAGCTGGATGCTAGAGCAGATAAGTATCTATTTGTAGGATATCCTAAAGATAGTATAGGATATCTGTTTTACCACCCTACTGAACAAAAAGTTTTTGTCAGTAGGCATGCCACTTTTCTGGAGAAAGAGTTCATCCTACAAAAGGGCAGTGGGAGAAATATTAAACTTGAAGAAGTTTAACAAATAGATACATCTCAACCAAATGATAACATAGTTAGTATAGAACCAGAACACACCACTCCTATCCGTAGGTCTGATAGGGTGCATCATGCTCCTGAGAGGTATGGGTTCATTATTGAAAATAATGAAGCCCGGATCATTGAAAATGATGAGCCTCTAACCTATATAGATGCTGTCATGAGTAGGGACTCAGATAGATGGCTGGAAGCCATGAAATCCAAAAGGACTCCATGTATGTCAATCAAGTGTGGACTTTGGTTGATGCACCAGAGGGTGTTAACCCTATTGGATGCAAATGGGTCTATAAGAAAAAGATTGGGGCAGATGGCCAAGTCGAAACTTATAAAGCCAGGTTAGTGGCTAAGGGTTTCAGACAAAAACAGGGAATAGATTATGATGAAACATTTTCTCTTGTTTCCATGCTCAAATCTATTCGGATCATGCTTGCTATAGCAGCATATCATGATTATGAAATCTGGCAAATGGATATAAAAACTACATTCCTTAATGGTTTCCTTGAGGAAGAGGTCTATATGTCACAGCCAGAAGGTTTTGTCTTGGAGACTAAACCTAATCAGGTATATAGGATGAAGAAATCCATTTATGGATTAAAACAAGCATCCAGGAGTTGAAACATCTGATTTGATAAGACAGTCAAAGAGTTTGACTTTATCAAAAATGAGGATGAACCTTGTGTGTACAAGAAGACTAGTGGGAGTGCCATAGTTTTCTTGATTATGTATGTGGATGACATACTCCTCATTGGGAATGATATCCCAATGTTACAATCAGTCAAGGTATGGTTATCTAAATAGTTTTCCATGAAAGACTTGGGAGAAGCATCCTATATACTAGGTATCAAGATCTATAGAGATAGATCTAGGAGGATGCTAGGCTTATCCTAGTCTAGTTACATTGACCAAGTACTAAAGAGATTTAGCATGGAGGGAAGTAAAAGAGGTCACTTGCCCATTGGTCATGGCATACATCTTTCTAAGAAGATGTCTCCTAAGATACCTGAAGAAAGAAATAGAATGAGTTATATACCTTATGCTTCGGCTGTAGGATCTATAATGTATGCTATGTTATGTACCAGGCCTAATTTGGCATATGCCTTAGGTATAGCTAGCAGATTTCAGGCTGATCCAGGAGAGGATCACTGGAAGGCTGTGAAAAATATTCTTAAGTACTTGAGAAGGACTAAGGATATTTTTCTGATATACGGAGGATCTGATCTTAAACTGGAAGCTTATTCAGACTCTAGTTTTCAATCGGATCTAAATGATAGCAAATCTATTTCACGGTTGTTTTTACCCTAAATGGAGGAGCTATAAGCTGGAAGAGTTCTAAACAGCAGACTATAGCTGACTCAACAACTGAGGCAGAATACATTGTTGTTAGTGAAGCTGCCAAGGAAGCTGTCTGGATGAAGAAGTTCATCCCAGAGTTGAGCGTTGTTCTGGAGATTGAAGGTCCAGTACCACTTTACTGTGATAATACTGGAGCCGTCGCTCAAGCTAAGGAACCTAGAGCTCATTCTAAGACACTTTTATCTGGCTCGAGAGATTGTTGAAAGACAAGAAGTCTGTATTAAAAGAGTAGAAACGAAGAACAACATAGCAGACCCGTTCACTAAGGCTCTACCATAGCAGGAGTTTGATCGCCACCTCGATTGTATGGGATTAAAATTTAAAGGCAATTGGCTTTAGTGCAAGTGGAAGATTGAAAGGATTATGTCCTAAAGGACAATCGAAATATTATATTTTGATGGGATTTTCTTTTGTATCCCAAACCAGTGTATTGACATTATCAATAAATAAAGGCATTTTATTTTCATCATACGCCGTGTCTTATTAATTTTATTAAGATATGATGAACCCCATAGATTAGGGCTATGGTTCTAGGGTTATGATGAGATCATACCAGTGAGACCTAAAGCCTTAAAACCCTAATCTAGAATATTCCTGGTCGATGGGATATTGAGTAGGGGATCAATGTTTCCGGTAAGACCAGCACATCCTATGTATGCTTGGTGAAGAGGGTGACTGATCTCACAGTCACTTGTGTTTGACACTAATACTAGGATGTGGGTGCTCATTAGAGAATGAGTTTACTGAATGGATCCAGCTTGAGAACATCTAATGGAACCTTATCTATTTGTCAATCGATAGTTCTCATAGTGGGAGTAGTGCATGTGGTCCTTTGACTTGAGACTGCCATGGTACCTTGTATGCATGAATCCATACTTTGGTTCACACTCAATCATGACATTGAGTCATGCATGGGGTGATATTGGGTATGGTGGATTGCATATGGAGGTTGTGAGTAGGTCAAAAAGGAATCGATCAACCCTAGTAAGAGGGAAGCGCATCCAGATGATTTCAATCAAATGAAGATTCGGGAAATCTTTGATCAAAGTATGAATATTAGAAATAGTTTCTAATGGTTCATTAATGAATCATCATTATACGATTGAGCAAGGAATGAATATGAAATTGGATTTGACAAGTATCCATATCCATAGTCATATTCTGGATGGAAGTAGATCGAAGGACTGAATTGCCCGGTAACTCATCATTGAAGTGTATTTTGGTAAATTCACCAAAATTCCTCATTTTCTGGGTAGGAATGACATGTTGCTAGATGTCAATCTTGTCTTGTAGGTCTTCATGAACCAATTGATTTGGTTTCATGAGTCAATTCGATGTGTGATTCGAATTGGACAATTAGGTGAGCCAATTTGACCTAATTAGGTCAATCGGGTTCGATCGGATCGAATCATTTCAAACCTAAACCTACTGCTGGCTAGATGTAAAACCCAATGGGTCACACACAATAGAGACTTGGCCAAGGAAGTCATTCTTGATTTAATTAGGGTCATAGGATCCTAATTAGTTAGCCGGATTACATACTAGCACATGTAGGCTAACCAAATTCCTAACCCAATTGGATTGGGTCCGGTAGCTTGCTAATTGGGCTAACCTAATTATGGAAAACCTAAATTAGGTTGAGTCCTAAGTGGGACTAGCCTAATCAGAGCTAAATCTGATTTTAATTTGGATTTAAGAGAATTTTAGGTGCCATACATGAAGAGTCCCAATGGCATGGGACTCTTGGTACCTAAATGATACCTTAACTTCAAAAGGGCACAGAATGAGCTATAGATTTCTGATTTGAATATAATTTATATGGTTAGAAAGGAAATTTTATGCTCTTTCCAATGACACCCTTATTACCTATCTTTTGACTTATCAACATTCTTTGAAATTTGCGTGGAAGAAGGATGGCGTGCGCGGTGCATGAAGAGTCGCAACTCTTCATGTGGTGCACTGTTCTGATGGAGAGTCCTTCTGCTATCAGCACTCTTCATAATATCCAATGTTTGGAGATTGAAGAGGCACCTCTTGGCTTCTTTGGGATCGATAATTAACATGTGGCAAGTGAGATTTCATCGAGATAAAAGTAGGGATGTGAATAAGGCCTTCGGTGCATGAATGGGCTTATTAGATATAATTTTTAAGCTAGATAACTTCTCTTCGGTCTTGAAAAATCATATCTGATAAGTTGATGGGAGGACATATCACACACCCCTCTTGTATCTATAAATAGGGGGAGGTGAAATGAGTCTGATAAAAAAAAAAAAAAGAATTCCACTGAAGTATTATTCCAAGTGTCTCTCTCTCCCTCCTTCTTTCTTTAAGACAATACTTGTCTTGTTAAGACAAGGTCTTTTCTACTAGGACAAGGCTTTGTTTTAGGACATAAGCCTATGGGGTCCTAGAGAAGGGTTGTCCTAAAATCAAGAGTGGTTTAGGAGAGTGTCTTTAGTGCCCTACAGTAGGACACGGTGTCCTACAGTGGTCAATAGACCAAAGGTTGCTGAAAGAGTTCCACTTTTCCAAGCAACTTGAAGAAGGAGTTCTTCTTTGGTCCAAGTTTCATGTGGATCACCGTTGGAGGGCGAACATTTGGGCGCCTGGTGGAGAAGAAGGCTGAATTAGGGTTTTCTTTATCGGATTGGATACTAGCAGTTCAGGTTGGTGCCTAAACTCTAGTTTATATTATATATGCATGTTTGTATGTTTTAATTCCTTGTAAGGAGGTTTTGGGTTAAGGGTTTGGTAGTGGTTTCATAATAAATTTTCGAAATCCACGCTTCCACCCTGGTCACCAAAATCCTTACATCCTCTACCGACGTGTCATGATCTTAGGATACGGTACGTGACTAAGAGAAGTAGATCGTAGTATGGTAGATTAGATCCCTAACCTTGTAAATCAGTTAGATAGTTTATACTCTAAGCAGACATATCATGATCTCTAGATACAATCAATGCCCAATAAGAGATAAATTACTCTAATCCTGAAATTGCAAGAATTATTGATATTTCAACATCAAGAAAAGAAGATAAAACCTATTTGCATGGTGGATTCAAATTTCTAGGTTACTTCTCCTACTATCTCGATTTAATCAATTAATTAGTTATTATTTTTTTATCACTACTATTGTCAATCTAATCTTCTACAACCAATTTTCTTTTGCTTTCTTTTTTTTCCTAAAATAATTTCCCTTGGTTCTCGAAGATACGATCCCAACTCACCGCTAGCTATAGTAGTGAGTAGGTTTTATTTTTGACCACCTACGATAGTGATCAGGTAGTGACAAGGACTCTTTGAGCTCCAGTGGGAGGATCTCAGAGTTGGAGAATATCATACTGGCCTTCCATGATCGGCTCGCATGTTTTTTGCTTCTCCTTTTATTTCCTTTCTTTTATCTTAGCCACTATGGCTTGGTACAAAATACTTGGAAGTTTTTTGTAATGAAACTCAATCTTTATCAAACTCTGATTTCAGTATGTTTTGCTTTTTGTTCTCTTTTCTTGCGGGTTGGTCTTGCTCACTACTATATTGATTAGGCAATGAAGTTCAAATTCATACTAGTTGAACTGATCAGGGCCCCTGCCAAGGAGTCACGAAAGTGAAAGAGAAGTGAAGGCCAGAGCAAGGAAGAAGGGTGTTGTTGCAGATGAATAGGCACCAGCTTCTTCATGTGGCATCGCCAATGTCATCTCAATGGTGTTCACCTCTGATCCCAGGGAAGACATCCCGACTGTAAGGGTAGTAATAGCTCTGATTGCCCCTGTGGATCTTGGGTTATCAGAGGTGACTCAGCCATTGCCTCTCCTGCAGCCCCCTTCATTCCAGAAGAGGAGGAACTACAGGTGATTGGACTCATGGTATCTATAGTGCCCGGGGAACTAGTCATTGCAGAAGTAGCCGGAGAGAGAACTTGCCATGATGAATCCTCTGGTAATCAAGGTTGCAATGGAAGTTCTCCTGGTCGCTGCCAAAATACTGTTAGGTGGTGCAGTAGGAGAAACTGTAGTGCCTATCATGGTGAGCTTTCCATTAGTCCAGGTGGTGGCCAGAGTTCTCTCTGCTATAGTCGAGTTACTTGCAGTCGAGGTGGCAGGAGAGATAGCAAGCAAGGCTGGTAGAGAAGGGGGCTACTGCATTTACATTGGAACTTTCAAAAGTGGCCTGTCTCCCAGGGGTACTCCCCATGGCGGCTGGAGATAATAGCACCAGTCAGCTTTAAGATTCTTTGCCACACACTAGCAGGATCCCATACTTGCTACCCGGAAGGCCAATCTATTGCCTCACCCAAAGCTTGTAGGTGGGGTAGTATTTGTCATTGCTATAAGTTCTCTCTTTTAGCATGGTTAACGGCTTCATTTTCCAACATGTGGTAGAAACTAGTGCCATACGCTATGGGGGGAAGTTGAAATTATGAAAAGAAAGCTCAACGATGGCAAGCATAGACTCCAGGTTGTAGAGGAGGAGTGCACCTTTATAGAGCACGATCAGTTTGTAGTGGAGGAGGCTAGGTAGACAGCAGAGTGCCAACAGGACCTGTACATAAGCATGAATAAGGATCTGGTTCAGGAGTTGAAGGTTGCCCACTATAAGTTCGCCTGGTTCTCAAAAGGTGCAAGGACAAGATAGGCATGGGTGAAGCTTTAATGGTAGCATCTAAATTCTTCATAGGCATATAGATACAGGATTTGAGGTTCCTTTTGGGATCACCGTAGAGGCTCTAATCGAAGATGGCGATGGAGAGCGCACGGCCTCATAATAGGAAGTTATTATTGGAAAAAGTATCCTAAAATCAATTATCTGGATTGTAGATGATTGACTTTTCTTGTAAATATATATGAATTATTAATAAAATAAATGTTATTTTTGGTAGCTCAATATTTTTTGTCATCTTCTTGTGAACTATGATATGTTGAAATCCTTAGCACTACATTGATTCAATAAAGAAGGATTAATCGAGTGGTTCTTAAATTAGTTTGTGACCAAATAATATGTTGTTATCTAGGATAGCAATATTTATCAAGAATAGGTTGTTGTGTACCATATAGGTTAGTCATCCTCTTAACCAAGGATGTGGAAATACTGGTATGGCATGTAGGTGAGTGTTCGAGTACATCTCACTAAATAATGATCAACTCTATAGAGTACTCTACAATCAAGAGTATCTTGCAGAAAGGGTATGGATATAGGTGTCCCTCCGACCTGAGACTATCATGGTGACTTCACAAACAACTCATTGTACTTTGGTATGGACTACCTAGATTTTTAATCCAGTGATGGAAGGTTTCTGGGTACAGTCAAGTACTTGTTAAGTCCATGTTAAGTCATGAAGGGATTGACCACTCCAAGTTGCTAGAGTAAATGCTTGATAGTGTTTCAATTTAACAAAACCTAGGCCTAGGTAATCTGGTGAAGAGTCACAGGATTTATCACATTAAGTCACATTCAGATGTGCTTATTCGGAGTTGGTAGTTGACTTTGAATTTATGTTGAGCATTAGATCAAAGGGATGAATTATACGGTAACCATTGCCTGGGTTCTTGAATATTGTTTTGCCATCATTCGACCTATTAGAATGTCGAGCACCATTACTAGATGGTCACATCAATTAGTTCAAGAAATCATTTCTGAGCTACCAGCTTAGGGTTCGAACCTACGAGGTCATATGCAATAGAAGTTTTCAATTGACCATGATGGCTGATCGATGATTAAGAATCATCTAGTGGCAAAATTATAAATATGATTAATAAATTATCGTATACAAAAGTTATACATAAATAAATAAATATTATTAATTAATATTAGGAGGATTAATTGGTAATTTAATTTTAATTATGTCAATTTTATTGAATTAAGAGGATTTGGTTAACTCTAATTGAATTTGGTTCAATTAGATTTCACCCGATTAGGTTATTCGATGATCTAATAGCTAAAAAATTTTGATCTTGATTTAATTTAGATTTGGACTTGATTAATTTTTTGATTAATTAAGTCTAATAGGAGCCTAAATAGATTATGTTCAAGCTATTTGAATTAGTAAAACCAAATTAAATTGAGATTAGAATTAAGGTTAACCAAGTCAAACTAAGAATATTGTTTTCTCCCTTGCGCCAGTTTGTTCTCCATGCAAAAATAAATTTTTGTGTGAAGAATCTCCATGCCAGTTAGTATTTAGCACCCTCCTATCCATTCTGATTGGGACTAATCCAAGAAAAAAATTAAAAGGAGTTTTAATATGGTTTTGAATTAGGATTGACCAAGTCAAACTTTATCTTGCGCCATTTCTTTTCTCCATGTCAAAATGGGTTTTTGAGTGAAGATTTCTCCATGCAAAAATGAGGTTTGCACCCTCGTCTCTTTCCTCTCTGATTAGGATAGAGTTATTTAAATTTAAAAGGAAATGTTATGTTTAAATTGTTTAGGTTTTGAATAAAATTTAAACTCTATATCTTATCCTAATCTAGATAAGAGTCCTAATTCTATCCTTTTTTTCCTCCCTTCTCCACACCTATTTTAAATGTTTTTTTTTTGGGTTGTGCAACAATTGAGTGGCCTAATTGCGATAAGGAATAGAGGAAAAATACCATAGAAAATTAAGAGAGAGTGGGCATGAAAACATATAGAGTGTGGGAGTTCCTTCGTGGCACTAGGAAGAAGAGAGAAAGATAAGAACAAAAAGAAAATAAAAAATTAGTTTTAGTTTTATTTTTCTTCCATGACCTAATTCTCTCTTCCTCCATCTCCTCATCTTCTTAGAGCACTCAAAGAAAATTCAAAGAAAGGATTTTAGATTAGCCATTCATAGCCTTCATACGAAACTAGTACTCTAGGGAAGGTGATTTCTTAGAGCTTTGTGTGGATTAGATCTTCTACTATGCTCCATCAGTAGCGGTGTTCATTGACCTGTGATGAGGTATGGGATTTGATACTATGTATATTTATAGATTAGATCTATAGCATACATCAGTTAGTTCAATGCATGCTGATTTTATTTTTAGTATCTATACTCTATTCATATCCTGTCTTGATCCTATAGGGTAGGCTTTTAGAATTATTCTGATACATGATTTAGTGATTGAAATTATTTTTAATCTATTTTGCTTTTGCTGGTTTTTAGAAAAAAACTATGCATGAAATCATGTCCTAGTTTTCCAACAATTACTGGTTCACCAGCGGGCATGGGCTTTGCACATTGTCCAGTGCCGTTGGTGAGGCCATAGTGGTAGAATCTTCTTGCAAATAGTGTGAACTACCTGTTATTGTTGGTAAGGTACCCGTAGAAGCGGGCAAGGCACCCTACGAGGTAAGCACATCATCCGGTGCTACTAGCAAGGTGTTTGCAAAGAGGGTGAGCCAATTCTTTCTTTGGGAGGTGAGGCTGCAGGTGATAGGAAGGGCTTACAGGGATGTGATAATTCGATGAGCCAACTAGAGACCTATAGCATGAATTGGCCCTCTTGTGATGAAGATTGTGTTGCTTAGATGGCCTACCCAAGATGGGGGGTGAATTAGGTATAAAATCTTTTTCACAAATATATGCACTTTTGAAATCTTAGCATGGTGAGTGAAGTGAGTTAGATGTTAAATGCGGAAGCAAATAAATGAGCACAAACACAAGCAAGCACAAACACCACAAATTTTATAGTGGTTGGGAGCAACCCAGCTCCTACGTCTACTATCCAAGATACCACTTGGGATTTTCACTATATTTACCATGAAATACAACCGGTTTGTTTTACACCGGGCTCACAAACCAAAACCTAATCTTGGTTTTACACTGGGATCACCAAGAACCCAATACAACGTTAGTTTTCTCGGGCTCACTAACAACCCAAACTTGATTTTAAAGGCTCACTAAAAATCTTAAACAATACCCAAGCTACAGCCCTTGCTGTACTTGGAACAATTTAAAACAAACTTATAAATAAAGCAATACTAAAGACAAACCAAACTTTGTCAGATGGTTGCAGTTGAAGCTCTTTGAGAAGCCCTCTTGATTACTCCTTTAATGCTCTTTAAGGCTTTCAAACTTCTTCAGTAAATGACTCAAGAATTTGATAGGAGTTTGGTGAAGTCTTGAGCTCTAGCTTGAATGCTTCATTGAATATTCAATCCTCTCATGAAAGTCCTTCAAAACTACTTCAAATCCATCATTTATAGTCTCTTTTAACTAATCCCATGTGAAAATAGCCATTAGAATGCCTTGGACATCGAAATCTAGCCGTTGGAGCACTTTTGGATTCAAAAAATCAATTATAGAACTAGCCGTTACACTTCAGAAACTGGGATTTGAGTCAGCTCGATTGGGTCGAGTCGGCTCAGATTCTCAAACATGCAGAACTTGAACTCTGGTCGAGTCAACTCTTCTCAGTCGAGTTGGCTCGCCTGACTAGCTTTCCCAATCTTCAGCTCTACTGGTTCCAAGGCAAGAACCACCATCACGTCGATCTCGATCACCTGCAATCTGTTTTAAACTCAATAAGAAGGCATGGAAAGGGAAAAAACTTTAATGGAAAAAAGGAAAGGGGAGGAAGAAGCTGGAAGGCAGCTAGGGTTTTCTGATGGTGGGATAAATAGGGCCTCACACCTCGCGATGCTCAGAAGAACAAAGAAGAAGGGCCTCACACCCTGCGATGCTTGACACAGCAAAGGAATGGCAGAATCTCTTCTTTATTTGATGAATAATAATTGAATTTACAAGAGGGATTGATGGTGGTATTTATAGACCACCAACATGAGAAGTGTGGGTTACAAAGTTTTGCATTGGTTTTCCTTGGACAACAACTCCTTGGAATTTCTTCTTGGGTGTCTTGGACTCCTATCTTTGAGCTCTCCTTGGCTTCAACTAGCTTGGGTGACAACTTGAGAATAGCTTCCTCAAAGTGGGCGACAACATGAGATTTTCATTCATTTGGGTGCCAAGATGTGGATGGATGATGTGTGATGATGAGTGGCCAAGATTATTCCTTGAATGGCCATGAGTGCTGGATTCTAGAGTCTTGATGATGAGGGTTCTTGCATGATAGTGGACTCTTCAATTTGGATGAGAAAAACTCAAGAGTTTTTGTGGGATTCTTGAGTTTTTGAAATCTTGATTTCCTGGAACTTGATTGCCTTGAACTCTTGAAGTAAGAAATCCACTTGAACTTCTCCTTAATGGGCATCCCTTTGAGAAGGATTCTTGGTCGACTTCTTCTTTGGATTTGGCGACAAAATGAGGAGGGAATGGCGCCAATATGGTTGGACTCCTTCTCTTTTACTTCTCTTAAAAACAAGTGTCGATAACTCAACATCTTCATGTGGCCGACCAAGGATAAGTGACATGGCATGTGATGTCCCGATGATGTGGCAAATGATGTCCAAAACTTGAAGAGGTGGCGTCATGTGGTGCCAAGAATGGGTTGACTTGGGTTGGCACATGGTGTCACATGGGGTCTTTAATCGGGTCCCCTATCAACTAACAATTACAAGACTCAACCAACTAAATAACTAATAGCCCAACTTGATCAAATTGATCAAAAGGCATAACCAATTCATAACTAAACCATACATACTTAATTAGGCTTGCAAATACAAAACCCAATTAAAGTTGGTAAAAAGAGCTAAATAACACTGTATCATTATAACAGAATTTATGACCCAATTGAAATTGGAATTTTTTTACAAACTCAATTTGGGTCCAGGGGTTTTTATAGACGACTTAATTTTGAGGTTTAGGACTAAACCCAACTAGGCTAGAATAAATATTTACAAGTGATCTGGGGCTTGGGCTTAGGACTTTATTTATAGGTGATCCATAGGGTTGTGGGTTCGACCTGTTGATTTCTTCTGGCCTTGGTGTCCACACTAGCTTATTTCTATTAATTTAGTATCAAAATGTATCAGAGCTTATTTCATTGAATTTCATGCATAAATAACTTACTATTCCCATTAAATGCTTTCCATAAAGTTGTATTTTCCATGCACATCAATATTACTACTCCCTCTTTTTGTCATCAACAAAAATATCATTCTTCATATGTAAACATGCTCTTATGAGAATACCAAATAATGATTTTTGAAATAGTACAGGAACATTAAGATGTTTTAAGATAATTTCACCTTCTCTTTACTTTTTTCATATTCCTGTTAACATTTCCTCTTTTTCTTAATATCAATTGTTGAGTTCAAGCATAAAATGAATGACAATCATTATACATTGAGTGGAAAAAGTGTATATATCATTACTTCAAAAAGATACATTACATCATTAGATGTTACAAGGTCATACAAAAGCATACAAAAAGTGATAGAACAAAATACATAACATTAACCAAAGAAATCATGATTATTTTCATCATCACTAGAACCTACATCTAGGGTTTCGGTAGCATAAACTCTAGAACTCATAATAGGTGGGGAAGGTCCTTTAGAAGATCTAGTCCAAGATGCTGGTCCAGTCCTAGGTGATGGAGGTGGCTATCTAGCATATGGTGGAGGTTATCTAGGTACGGGTAGAGGCTGTGGAGGTAGCTATCTGGAAGTAGAAGCTCTAGATCTAGATCGTACTCTAGTGACTAGAAGTAAAACTATCCTGAGCTCTGTCCCCATCCTGTGTACCTCCTACTAAATATCATGCAATGCTACAACCTAGCCTCTAGCAAAGGAATTTGCCAGTCCCCAAAGCCTGCCAAAGTCAGAACATAGCTGTGTAAGATCTGTCCTATAGTCATCTTATATCCTTTGACTCATCTCCACTATCTCCATCCTCAGTGTAAGCTCTCTCATCTCTGTGTGAAACTCTTGTAAAACTTTCTCAAGTGTTTAGTGAAGATCAGCAAACATCGATCTGAATGTGCCAGTCAGGGTCTTTGTAAAGTGAGTGAGCTGCTCCACAGTGACCGTAGTTTGAGTAGGACTAGCAGCTGAAGTCGAAGGTGCAGAAGGAATAGTAGATGGCCCTGGAGGAGTCCTCAGACTACTACCCTATCTATCCATCTTAGCCTATCCCTTAGCCTCCTCAGCTGACTCAGTCTCATCCAAAGTAGGCTCAACTATAGGTGCATCAGGAACATCTCCATCAAACTCAGAATCTGTATGCACAATCCTTTGACCTGAGGTCTTTCTAGTCCAGACTCCCTCCACTCTGTGATATCCCATCCAGTGTAGGGATTTCTCCGAATACTGGTCTGTGTGAAATAGAGGTCGGCTGTCCTCTTTGATTAGGTCAACTCCAAAGTCCTGAAACAGTAATGTGAATGCCATCCCATATGACAAATAGGCTCTGGCTCTTTGGGCTGCATCCCGAATCTGGGTCAACATGATATAAGGCAGATTGAGGGCCTCTCCCTTAATCATGTACTCATGAACATCATATCCCTTTCACTAACCCAGTCAAATATGCCAGTACGGGGTAAAAATATTTTGCTTATGATATTATGAAGTAGTCTCATCTCTAATGATAGAATATTGGCTTGCATATTAGTTATTCCCTCTACATTCCTTCTTTCAAGCACAAGTCTCAAAGTCTTTTACCTATCTTTTAGATTCAGATGACACAATCCATCCTTAGGCATTTGCAGAACCCTACTTAGCCTTGATTCATCAATAGACATAGTTATCCCTTTAACAGTTGATATGACTTCATTTGCTCCAAGGGACATATTCGCAAAGAACATCCTGACTAAGCTTGGATAAGTTGGAATATCCAAAGAACAAAAGTACTCCCAGCCTTGTAGTTCAATCCAATCACCTATCCTAAAATCCTAATTCTCGAGAAATATGAAATTGATATGCCTACCAGAGGTTACAAGATGGTTACCCATAAGAAAAACTTGTCTTTGAGGTGCTGGGGACTGATCTTGAGGTTCATCTTAAGCTTCATGAAGAGTTGGCTCATTCGCTCTTCTTTTTGATCTCCTCTCTTCTTGGACTGATCTCGGAGCCACACATTTGGATATTTTGGCTACGGCCAATTTTGATGCCATTTGGACAAAATCTAAGGAGGAAAAAGGGAGGAATCGAGTAGTTTTAAGATGGAAAAGAGAGTGGTCCCATAGGGCTCTCTTTGAATAGTGAAAAAGAAAGTAAAAAGATTTTTTAGGGATATGGTTTTATAAGGGTACCCGACATTCGAGTTGGCTTGACCAACAGAGCTGTCTTGCTGGAGTCGGCTCAAGCCAAAACACAGAAAAAGGCTTAAAAATTCAAGGAAAAAGTTCCCATCCCTAGAAATACACTAGATAAAGTGGCTATTTATGTTAGATTGGTGATGGAGGTTTTTTAGATAATTTTTCCTTAATTTTTAAGAAATTAGGTCAAGAACTCTAAAAAGGGTAATACAGACCTAATTCTCCTCTAATCATTTAAAATCTATCTTCATTAAGTGACTTAGTAAAGATGTCAACTAATTGATTTTCAGTTGGAACAAATTCAAGTTCAATATTACCATTTTGTATATGATCCCTAATGATGTGTGCCTAATTTCTATGTGTTTAGTCCTAGAATGCTGAATTGAATTTTTTGTTAAATTAATAGCACTTGTATTATCACATTTGATTAGAATTTTATATTGAATAACACCATAGTCTTCTAGTTGTTGCTTAATCCAAAGCACTTGAGCACAACAACTCCTTGCAGCCATATACTTTGCCTCAGTAATAGATAGTGCTATGGAGTTTTGCTTCTTATTATGCCATGAGATTAAGTTCAACCCTAGAAATCGACAAGTACCATTAATACTTTTTCTATCAATTTTACATCCACCATAATCAGCATCAAAAAAATTAATTAAATTAAATGAATATTATTTAGAATACCATAGACCAATATTACTTGTTCATTTTAGATATTTTATAATTCTTTTAAGAGCAAGTACATGTGATTCTTTTGGATTAGATTAAAATTTAGCACATATACAAACACTAAATAAGATATCAGGTCTACTAGCTGTTAAATACAATAATGATCCAATCATACCTCGATAAAGCTTTTGATCAACATTGTTTCCATCTTCATCCTTGTCAAGTCTGCAGGTAGGGCTCATGGGTATGCCAATTTCTTTGATTGACTCCATACCAAACTTCTTAATGATCTCCTTGATGTACTTAGCTTGGTTGATAAATATTCCTTCCTTTGTTTGCTTAATTTGGAGTCTAAGGAACTAAGTTAGTTCATCCATTAGCTCATTTCAAATTCATCCTGCATAAGCTCAACAAATTCTCTACACAAATTTTCATCAGTTGTACTAAAAATTATATTATCTACATAAATTTGTACAATTAACATATCATTTTCTTTTCTTTTAATAAATAGAGTTGTATCTACATTACCTCTAATAAATTATTTTCAAGTAAGAATTTACTCAATCTATCATACGATGCTTTAGGTGCTTGTTTTAAACCATACAATACTTTATTAAGTTTGAAAACATGATCAGGAAAAGCATGGTTTTCAAATCTGGGTGGTTGTTCTACAAAAACTTCTTCAAAAATATATACATTTAAAAATATATTTTTTACATCCATTTGAAATAGTTTGAAATCTTTGTAGCAAGCAAATGCAAGTAATAATCTAATAGCTTCAAGTCTTGCTATAGGTGCATAGGTTTTATCAAAATCCATTCCTTCTTCCTGATTATATCATTTGGAAACTAGTCTAGCTTTATTTCTAATTACATTGCCTTTTTCATCTAATTTATTCCTATAAACCCATTTAGTTCCTATAATAGGATGATTAGAAGGTCTATTTTCTAAGATCCATACATTAGATTAAGATCTTCATGCATGGCCATCATCCAAGTGGAGTCATTTTCTGTTTCTTCTATGTAATTAGGTTCTACTTGTAAAATAAATGCTAGGTAATCATGTGCATCTTTAAGTGATGACCTAGTCTTAACTCCTTGTGAGGGTCACCTATAATTAAATCTTTTGATGTGATGTTACATACCTCCATTCTTTAGGTAAATCACCATGATCTTTGCTTACCATTTTATCTCCTTCTGCTTGTTTGTCCTTTAAGCTCATGTCTTTCATTGCTTCATCAATTGTACTTGCATTATTATTAATGCACTCTTCTTTTCTAGAAGGTGAGGGTTAGATTCATTAAATATAACATGGATAGATTCTTCAACAGTTAATGTTCTGTTATTGAATACTCTATATGCTTTTCTAGAAGTAAAATAACCAAGAAATATTGCTTCATCAGATTTAGCATCAAAAATTTCAAGGTTATCCTTTCGATTATTCAGTACAAAGCATTTGCAACCAAGAACATAAAAATAATGAATACTAGATTTTTTATCATTCCAAAGTTCATAGAAGATTTTCTTTAGAATATGTCTAATCAAAACACGGTTCAATATATAGCATGCAGTGTTCACAGCTTCTGTCCAAAAGTATCTTAGAAGATTACCTTCACATAACATAGTTCGGGCCATCTTTTCCAATATCCTATTTTTCCTTTCTACAACACCATTTTGTTGTGGTATTTTGGGAGCTGAGAAGTTGTAATCAATGCCATGCATAGTGCAATACTCTTTAAAATATTGATTTTCAAATTCAGTACCATAATCACTTCTAATTGAATAATTAAAAAATTTTTCTGATTTGAAACTTTCTTGTAAAATTTTTGAAATACTTTAAAAGCTTCATCTTTATATGCAATAAACAAAACCCATATGAATCTTGAGAAATCATCTACTATCACAAGTCCATATTTCATACCTCCTAGGCTTGTGGTCCTAGTTGGTCCAAATAAGTCCATGTATAGTAGCTCTAAAGGTCTAGAAGTTGAAATAATGTTTTTCGATTTAAAACTCCCCCTAGTTTGTTTACCATACTGACATGTATCACAAACATGATCAAAATCAACTTCAAATTTAGGTAAACCTCTAACTAGATCTTTGAAAATTAGTTTACCTAAAGTATGCATACTAGCATGACCTAATCTTCTATGCCATAATAAGCTAGATTTCTTGGTTTTAACATTCCTTGCCACTAGACTTGTACGACTTGACATGGCTAAATCATTTAAGTCTATCCATAAATATTTCCAAGTCTATGACCAATAAACTTAGTATTAGAATCAAGTGAGCTAGTTACTATACACATTAAAGATTCAAAGACAACCTTAAAGCTTTTATCATATAATTGACTTATACTTAATAAATTATGCTTCAACTTGTCTACTAGCAATACATTTTCAATAAAAGTAGATGGGGTGATTCTTATCTTACCAATGCCAATGATCTTTCCCTTACCATTATCACCAAAGTAGAAGGGGTGAATTGTTCTTTGTCACCCGTCATATGTCTTGAGTAGCCACTGTCCAAATACCATATTTCTTTGAATTCAGGGCTACAAGACATTCCTGCAAAATAATCAAGTAATGTTCTCAGGTACCCAAGCTTTCTTGGATCCTTGAAGATTAGTAGGAGCGATTTCTTTAGGAATCCAAATCTTTTTCATTTTACTTTTACTTTTTCTTCTCAAATTACATTTAAAAGATTTGTGACTAACCCCATTACAATTAAAGCAAACTAATTTTGATTTTTGGTATGAAATAGATACTGAACATTTTGATGCATGAAACTTTATAGCCGAAACTTTATTTGTATACATTGAATTATAGCCAATTCTAGCTTTACTATTTGAATTTCTTTGATTTTATCAGCTCAAGCTTATTTGAACTCAAAGTTAATTTATCAACTAAGGGTTTGAGTCGACTCATTTCATTTTGTGAACTTTTGTTCTTTTCAAGACATTCATTCTTTTTAGCTAGCAAAACATCATATTTTTCAGAAATACAACTTAATTCTTTTTGTAAAATGATGTTCTTTTCTGAAATCTCATTCTTTTCTTTTATCAAAGCATCACAATTATTTTTCAGAGTTTTAATTTTTAAACCAGCCTTTTTGTATTCCGATAAAAGCTCATAAAATATAGTATTTAACTCTTCATATATAAATTCATCGTTAGGTTCAGGAGATATTACCTCATCTTCGAGACCCATTAAACATATGTTTGCTATTTTGGATATCTTTTCCTCTTCATTTGATGTGATTCATCACTATCGCTCCACGTAGCAACCATTACTTTCTTCTTCTTCTTCTTGTATCCTTTCTTCAATGTAGGGCACTCAGAATGATAGTCCCTTGGCTTCTTACACTCGTAGCATATCAGTTGTTGCTCCTTATCTCTTTCTTTGTCTTTTTCCTTTTCTTTGCTAAGTTCTCCCTTTCTAAGATTTTTCCTCCAATACCTTAACTTTTTCTTGCCTATAAATTTTTTGAATCTCCTCATGACTAGAGCAATGTCGTCATCTTCAAGTTCTTCATCTGAGGAGGAGCTTTCTTCTTCTATCTCTCTTCTTGCTTCTTTAATTCACCTGTAGCTTTGAAGGCTATCGATTTCTTCTTTTTGCTTTCATCTTGGCTTCGATGCCGCATAGTTAATTCATGTGTAATCAAGGAACCCGAAGCTCATCTAAAGGTAGTGATTCAGGTCCTTGGCCTCTTGAATTGCGGTGACCTTCGGATCCCATTTATCCGGTAATGATCTTAGAATTTTTTGCACAAGGTCTACATTTGAGTATATTCTGCCAAGACTTTTTAGACCATTAATAATATCCATAAATCTTGAAAACATGGCAGATATTATTTCATTCGATTCCATTTTAAATAATTCATAACTATGCACAAGAATATTGATTTTTGAAATTTTAACTTGAGATGTTCCTTCATGGGTAACTTCAAGTTTATCCCAAATCTCTTTTACAAAAATGCAACTAGAAATCTAGTTAAACTCATTAGCATCCAAAGCACAATACAATAGATTCATTGCTTTGGTATTCAGTTCTCCCATTTTCATGCCATGTTCATCCCATTCCTTTTCCGATTTTGGGATGTCTATGCCATCAACTTTCTTTGTAGGTGTGTGAGGTCCTTTTAAAATCATTTTTCATAGTTAAAAATCTACTGCTTGAATATAAATCTTCATTTATGCTTTCTAATATGTATAATTTGTGCCAGTGAATAGTGAATCTCTATTGGTAGATTGGCCTTCGGTCAAAGAGGTACTCATTAGGTTTGCCATAGATCTTTTCTCTAAGTAGTTGGATTATAGAGACACTGCTTTGATACCAGTTGTTGGCCAGATGGCCTGCCCAAGGGGGGGTGAATTGGGTATAAAAACTTCTTCACAAATATGTGCCCTTTTGAAATCTTAGTGTGGTGAGTGAAGTGAGTTAGATGTTAAATGCAGAAGCAAGTAAATGAGCACAAACACAAGCAAGCATAACACCATAATTTTTATAGTGGTTGGGAGCAACCTAGCTCCTACATCCACTATCCAAGATACCACTTGAGATTTTTACTATATTCACCATGGAATACAGCCAGTTTATTTTACACCAGGCTCACAAACCAAAACCCAATCTTGGTTTTACACTGGGATCACCAAGAACCCAATACAACATTAGTTTCCACGGGCTCACTAACAATCTAAACTTGGTTTTAAAGGCTCACCAAAAACCTTAAACAATACCCAATCTATAGCCCCTGATGTACTTAGAGCAATTTAAAACAAACTTACAAATGAAGCAACACTAAAGACAAACCAAACTTTGTCGGATGGTTACAATTGAAGCTCTTTGAGAAGCCTTCTTGATTACTCCTTTAATGCTCTTTAAGGCTTTCAAACTTTTTCAGTAAATGACTCAAGAATTTGATAGGAGTTTGGTGAAGTCTTGAGCTCTAGCTTGAATGCTCCTTTGAATATTCAATGCTCTCATGAAAGTTCTTCAAAACTACTTTAAATCCATTATTTATAATCTCTTTTAACTGATCCCAAGTGAAAATAGCCGTTGGAATGCCTTGGGAGTCGAAATCTAGCCGTTGGAGTACTTTTTGGATTCAAAAAATCAATTCTAGAGCTAGCCGTTACATTTTAGAAACTGTAATTCGAGTTGGCTCGGTTGGGTCGAGTTGGCTCGGATTCTTAGATATGCGGAACTTGAACTCTGGTCGAGTCGGCTCTTCTCAATCGGGTTGGCTCGCCTGACTAGCTTTCCCAGAATGAAATTCACTCACTATGGAGGAGTCGGCTCGGTTGCTCATCGGGTCAGCTTGGATGACTGATTTCAAAAAATTAAACTTCAGCTACTTTGGATAAGTTGGCTCTAATTTCATTGAGTCGTCTTAGTTGGCAGAGTATCGAAATGCTTGTATCATGCCAAAATAATGAGTCGACTCTATTCTTTGAGTCAGCTTGAGTGATCTTTGTTCAAAAGCCTCCAAACTTCTTCAAATAACTTCAAAAGACTTTCAAACTTATTCTGAATCTAATCTAAGTAATTTAAACTTAAAAAATACATAGAATTAGCCCTTTTTCATGAATATATAAATAAATTATCTTTGGGCTCTTCATTACATGGATCTTTTTCAAAAGAAACTTGGTATATTATAATAATTTTAGAATTGTAGGGAGAATGATTGTTCATTTGAAGCATCCTACAAAAACTTCTTAAATACTTGAAAAGAGTTAGTATCAAATTCTTGCTCCAATATTTTGTTATCATGAAAATCATTCCAGGGGTCAACAATCTCTGCCTTTTTGATGTTGACAAAACACTGGACATGGGCACAGAAAAATGATACAATTATGTATATATGAACACTTGGAAATATCAAAGTGATTTGTATGTAGTTTAAATTGATGTGTATCAGTAAGTATCAACATGCATCAGGTATGTATCAAGAAAGTTTCAAAAAGTATCAAAATATATGAGAGCCAATATTGATACATCCAATGTTATCAAAATGTATCAGAGCTAATATTTATCAAAGATGTGCTTTTTCTTTAGAATGTATCACGGCCAATTAAGTATTAAAATGTATTAGAGCCAATTTGACCAGAGTTCAAATTCATGCTCCAATGTTTTGTTATCATCAAAATCATTACAGGGGTCAACAGATTGATAGATGCGAAAGAGGCCACGACCTCCGAGGCTGCCAGGGTGGATGATGCTCTCCATCTAGCAACATTGTGGGCTTGCATAGTCAAGGTAGAAATATTGGCTGATCATCTCGAGGCATAGATCACCTATACTTCAGGGGGTCAACGAAGCTTAGGCACTATCGAGGAGAGGCCTCTTAATAGCATGCGCAGTCTTCCAACCATCAGGGAGGCTTGTGGCTCGTCCAAGTTGGCAGATGAGGCAAGCCTATAAGGATATGACTTTAGCTTCAGGATGTGCAAGCTCATCATATAGGGTCATTTCCCTAAAGTAGGAGGGAAAATTGAATTGCTTCTCCCCTGCAATGCTATGCTTAAGGAGATTATCCATGCAGAAGAGCATAGGTGGGAGAGATTGATGAAGGTCCTAAGGTTTATTGACTTTGTACTTTTTCTATCTTTTTCCAAGAAATAAATAAGAATCCTTCCTTTAATTCTATTTCTTCATATTCAGCACCTGGAACTTTGATATCTTGCATATCTCTATATAATTTGGAATAGTTTAGCCTGGTACCTAATGTGTTGTCGATTAGAGAACATCTTTAGTTGGGTCTTGAGGGGTCGCCAAAGCCTCTGGGTCTGGCAATGCATACAGGAGAGGTACGGAGGCTCTACTTGCCTCCCAATCAAAGGTCGCAATGTGGCCTGATGCACCACTTAAGGGTGGACTCTGCTTCGATGAAGTTCTTAGTCAAAGGTGACACAGTGCTTCCATGGAATTGCCTTGATTGAAGTGCCAAGGGTCATGAATGTACAATCTCCAGGAGAATTATTAACTCTGGGAAAGTTGCCCGACACCTTGTCTTCCGAATCTATGGGAATTATCACTTTGCTGACACGATAGCACCACTTGTCGAGTGCTGGTTGGGCAGATACATAGCATCCTTCCATCCCTTTTTATATAGAGCCTTATGGAAGCTGGGATTTGATGGATCGTTTTGAAACTCTAACGGCCAAAGAAATGCTACACCACAGGTAGAAATTCTTCGAGCTTGGCTCTTGGAAGCTCCCTTTCTCACTAGAAGGGTTCTCCTAAGGGGTGTTTCCTCCATAATGTGCAAGTGCTAGTGAGCGCTCTTCTTGGCATGGGAGGTATTGAAAAAGACCAACATTCCTATTGTTGAGTCCTAGCCTTTACCAATCTAATGATGGAGCCAGAGGAGAGGCAAAGGTTGTATACCTCATTGCCCAGTTCTTCCTCTATTGCGGCTCACCTTCATATCCAGTTGTAGGTAGATCTATAGCGGGTGCAACCCTAGAAACCCACCCCACCCATCATTAGATGAATCCTAATAAGGGGGGCATGATAATGGCCCATTACCACCTTTGATGCGGTTCTGGGCATAGCAAGCAGGGTCTGGCTCTCTGTCGAGGGTTAGCCAGGTCAGGAGTAGGACCAGTCTTGGGAGTGCCACCTTGCTGGAGAGTAGTGGGATTGCATAATGATCATGGTGAGGCACTTCAAAAGGATCCCTGGCATGTCTTGGGGCTTTTTTCTCTATCTTCGATGGGCAAGGTTCATCAATGCTTGTGGCTCACCTCCATCTCCCCTACGTGCTGATCGGGCCTCCTATGGGTGATGCATATCTTCTTTTTTCTAGCCAACATCTTCTTCAAGCTTCTCCGAAGGATCTGGGAAACATTTCATGATCCAAGAAAGGAAGAGCCTCCCGGAGCAAACCTTATCTAACTGTGGATTTCTGAGACCTCATGGCAGCTTTGACTTCGTCCTGATCCTTCTCTTGCGGGCAAAGCATTGAAGATGCTTTGGAGCTTCAGGGAGTCTCATATAACATATATAACTTGTCCTTGTTCTCCATATGCCTCTCAAGGCATCCTGGTTGTAGAGCTAAAAACATGTGTATTGGGCATTTATTAATGAAATAGACTTTCATTCTTTTAATACCTGCTTGTATCTATATGCTTGTGTAGTGTGTTGCATGAAAGGGGCTCATACACTTTGCTTAGGACAACCTTGTTAATAGCTTTTTTAGAATAAGGGATATCTTGACCCCGCCTGGGCTCCCTTGCCAAGGACTTGAAAATGTGAGAGGCTTATTGCTTAATCAGTACTTAGAGGTATCGTGACCTAGCCTAGAAGTCTGATAGCTTTGCTAGGATGCTTGGGACAACCTCGTCTAAGGCTTTGAATCCGAGGAGCTTTACTACTTAACTAGGACTTAGGGATATTGTAACTCGGCCTAGGAGTTTGATAGCTCCACAAGGGTGCTTGGGACAACCTTGTCCAAGGCTTTGAAACTTGGAAGGCTTACTACTTAAATCGGAATTTAGGGGGGTCGTGACCCAGTCTGGGAGTCTAACAGCTTTGCTAGAATGCTTGGGCCAACTTTGTCTAAGGCTTTGAAACCTAAAAGGCTTACTACATACTAGGACTTAGGGATATCATTACCCGGCTGGAGTGATAAGACTATTAAATATCCTAATTTAATCATTAAAATAAATATTAAGTAATACCTATTTATTAAGAATTGATAGTTTTATTTAAGTTTTGTAGAAAAGAAGTCCATGGATGGGAAGAGCTTAATTTTTGAAGTCCAACAGCATAAACGACATCCAAATCAGAGTTTGAATAAGCCCGGAATTCAACTTTCAATTTTATAAAGGGATGCATGAATTTTAGACCGGCTGGTCCATGGTGGACCGGCCGCTCGGTCTACAGCACCGTAGCTGTGAAAGATTGGGTGCAGGTGGTTTGACATAAACCTACACTAGGCATGCAAACAGGGCACGGGAGCACAGGAGATTTTAAAACATTTTTAAAAATTGCGCAGTGGAAAACTGCTCCGCCCAGAACCTAATCTATTCAAGTTGCATGTATTAAAAATAGACTTGTAACAAGGCATATAATATTTGTAAAATAAATTAACAAATAGATCTAATTATGCATGATTTAAATAATTTTTTATTCATACCTTTATTCCACTTGGAATAACTCTGGGATAAACCTAGAATAGGCTGGAATAAGTGGGATAAACTTATTCCAGTCTTCTTCTTCCTTGGGCTGAAAACAGACTCTATTTTTGGCTTGAAAAACGACGTCGGAACACCACCTTCCGAACCTCCGTTTGCTTCCAAATTTCAGCAGCAGTAAGCTAATCAAATCTACTTCGATCTCCAATAAAGAACTGCAAGAAAATGTTAGCCAAAAAATTGTAAAAAAATGCCAAAGTCTGCTGCCAGATTTTCTGCAGCAGAACAGGGTAGCAAGTTGATCTTCGCGTTTGGAGCTGTAGTGGCGATCCCGGCTTGCGTGGCTTGCTCCTAGGAGTAGAAGTATACTCCCTCTAGAGGGGAGATGCGCCCGGGGCTCTCCGATCCTCCTTCTCGCGCGGTGCTAGCCGCTGGAAGGGAGTAGCACGGTCACAGGTTGCAGCAGATCTCTTTGCTACAGAGCTGAGTTTGAGCACCTCAAAAGGCAATGAAAAGGCCCTTGAAACACTCACTCACCCTCTCCAAAAACTCCCTACAAGCACCTAGTGGAAGCAAGAAGAAGAAGAAAAAAAAATCTCTCAAAGAACCCCCAGAAATTTTTTTCTTCTCACGGTGAAGAGGAATCAGCTCTCTTGAAATAGAGCAATGGCTGGGTTTAAAAAGGCAGCAGGGAAGAGGGAGATGGAGAGGCTGGGAAAACCAAAAGACACCGGCTACCAATCACCCATTTAACAGCCATTTAACAGGGATTAAAATCATCCGGTGGAGGAGAGGAAGAGACGCCCAACATTCGTTCGATCATTTGGCCTTCAACCGGATGCATGGAATTCCAACAAAAATACCGTGTAAACCGGTCCAAGAGGAGAAAATCCACTGGTTCAAAAACTGGTCCAAATAATTTAGGTTCAATCCCATTAAACCTCTTGGTTCAATCTAATTGAACCGGTTCAAGCCCAATTAATTTGGTTCAATTGGTTCACAACCAATTGGAGGCCGAAATGAACTCTGAATCAGTTCAAAACTGATTTAGAAAAATCCTGGCGCATTCCTGGTCAGCCCGGAATAATTTCCGGTTGACACAGACAAGGGGAAGACAGAAAAAAATGCTCAAAAATACTGTGACCATAAAACCGAGATGATTCCCAATCGTAATCGGTATCTGGATAAGAGAGTTATCCTCTGTGGCGTGTGACCTCATAGGTTCGAACCTAAACAGTAGCACTAGAACAATTCTAGTACCAGCATAGGAAACCATCTAGCAATGGGTCCCGGCATTCAGATAGGTCGAAGATGCGGGAGCAAACTATCAAACCTCTGGCATATGGTTACCGTATAATTCATCCCTTTGACCTCTAATGCTCAGGACGACTGTGATTGGGCTGCCAACCCAGACTGAGTTAGTTGACTACGTGTCTCAACCTTGCAAGCCCAGTGACTTTTCACTAGGGCTACCCCGGCCGAGGATTTGCTAAATTGAGATACGGCGAGACATTCAATCCAAACTATTTGGACAAGTCAATTCCATCTTGGTCCATCACTGCTTCACAAGTACTTGCCTGTACCCAGAAACCTTCCATCACTGGATTAAAAATTCGGGTAGTCTGGCACCAAAGCACAGGGAGTTGCTTGCAAGCTACCGTGATGACCTCAGGTCGGAGGGACACATATACCCATATCCAATCGTGAGTATCCCTTTGGCAGAAAGGGGCTGCACGGAGTCACGTTCAATGAGATATCATATATCCCACTTGTAGATCACATCAGTGTCACCACACTCATTTGGTCAAGAGGACAACCAAACAATGTGAACTACAACAACTTATACTTGATATATTGCCGTCCAGTACAATATATCCTTTGGTTGTGAACAAGATTTAAGGACCACTTGATACATCCTCTCTGTATCGAAGTCAGTGTAGTCTTAAGGACTTCATCACATGGAAAGAGTTCATTTCAGGGAAATACAATATGTGATGAGCTGCCAAAATAATATTTTATTAATTCATAAAAAGAGTACAATACTGAGCACAACTGCCTACAACCCAGGCGATTGGCTTTGGGACATAATTCCCAACAAGCTGATCCATGGGTGGCCATTGCTATTGATCCATACCCTTGCCCATGGACCGCAGGCTTTGTTTCGAGCCATCCGGCCACCAGAACTCGTCGGATGCCGTCCCCACACCGCCAAGAGCCACTTGCCACTGGAAAGCACCACCGAGAACCATCTCTCATTGGAAAAAGCACCGAGAGCCACTTTTGAAGCCAGCCACCACCTCTCTTCTTCGTTCGTTCATTGCCATCACCATCCGAAGAAGCCTTCTAACACCGAAAAACTCATCAAAGAAACCTCACCCATGCACTCAGTCCTAAAAGATCATCGTGAAGCCTCACCATTGCCATCCTCCCTACCATCGTGCCACCACCGCCCACCGCTCATGTCACCACCAACAGTGCCACCCGCTTTGCCATAATTGGAGGAGACTTTCCACATTCTAATCGAAGAGGGGATCCCCAGGATCCAGGATCCAGATTTGACGAAGCCCAGATTGGACTCTGTCTGCCCGAGAAGGAAGGAGGAGCTGTGTCGCATGAATCTTGGCATGATTTGAGGTCTGTGCCATGGAATGGATGGCTGAGAATTTCCCAGGCGATATCTGAGCCAGATTGACTCCAAATTTGACCAGGAAGAAGCCTTAGATGAGCTCTATAAAAGGAGGACCCCAAGCAATAGTCCAAGCATCAATTACTTCAGCAATTATTTTTTTTTCTTTTATTTAGATCCTTGTATTAGGCTAGGAGAAAGAGAAGGAATGGAATCAAGAAAAAGAGTTTTTCAGGAGAGGAGGTGTGGTGATAGCATCCCAACTCTCCACGAAGATGTATCCAAGAGCCATGCTCGACTGAGGTGCAGTATGTAGGGAAGTACAGGAATCCTTCCGTTAAATTTGTAATTATTTTCTTTTCTACATAATTAAATAAATACTTTCAATTCCCTTCTCAATTATTTTCTATTTTATCTCATAAATTAATTATTCTAGTGAGATGGATCATGATCTTGATGCAATATGGTCCATGCTCGACATAGATAATTAATTCTAGGATTTTTATTTACATGTCTTATTAGGATCTTGTCAACTAAGTGTTGGATAGCCTATACTTGTGGGACGGGCCATGATCTTGATATGATATGGTTCATACTCAGCAAGATAATCTATGCCAGGGATTAGTTTGAAAGATTCTGATATAATTATGGATTTTGATTGTGTAGATTAGAACAATTGCGTGTTTTATGTTAGTAATCACCTAGAAACTTGATGAAATCTTTTTATCATATAAATCCCTTGATCTCATGTTTAGATTTAATTGATTAGTTTTAATTAACTTATCATCTATTTTCTAACACCTAAATATTTATCTCTTTTTCTTATTTTTTTTGTGAGATAATTGCTCTTGGTTCTTGAGGATATGATCCCGACTTGCTGCTAGCTATTATAGTGAGCAGGTTTTATTTTTGATCATCTATGAAAGCGATCAAATTTTGGCACCATTATCAGGAATAAAGGCATAATTATTTCATGAAAAAAAAGTAATTTTTTTTTTTTGTAATATTTATTGCTCTCTTTAGTCCATTATCTTTTTTATTAGATTTTTTATTTTCTTCTTAACATAAAAGATTTTTTTTCATTTTCTTTACAAATCCACTTTTAACAGAATTAACCTTTTCTTTTAATTAACTTGCCTTAAATAACCCATAAGAAAATCTTAAGACATTTCCATAAAGCATAATTAATTTAAGGAAACAATAATAAACTTTAAAAACTTCCTATCTTGTTGGACATCTTGCTTATTTTGTATTGCATTGTCATAAAATACTTTAAGGGCATAACTTCTAAACAACATAAGGTGGGGATTTCATCACCCTTTCTCGGCGCACAAACCATCACCCTGCATACTGCATAACCTAAGCCTTTAATTAAAATTAATTAGATGTTAGCTTCTAAAAATTTTTAAGCTCAATAGGCAAGGGACCTTGAGAGTTGAACTAGCTCAGTATTACCTGGTTCATTGGTTTCTAGGAAAGGGATTCAAGGATGATGCAGTCCTGAAGGAAGGTGGTTCTTTAATTATTTTCATTGTCTAACCTGGCCAATTTATTTAGTATCTAAGGAAAGCAATGGAGGGACCCCCACCAACCTTACCTTTACCTGGCTAGTGGCTAGTTAGTATCTGACTATGAAGACTCAAAAGCAACCTTGGCAGTTGGTGCACATCACTACGTATTGATTTTAATACCTTAATTCCACTATTATAGGTGGAGTAGCAGTAGTAAGGGTCGAATCAATAGAAACTTTTGAGTTATTTCAAAAAGTATGCAATAAAATAATATAAATCAAAAAAAAAAAATTTACAAGAAATATAATCAAGATATGATCTATCTTAACGATAGTATGGCCTGTACCCGTAGATCACGGCCTATCCCTTTTAGGAATAGATCAATCAAAGATTATAAGTAAAAAGAATTCTTTTATTTCATAACATAAATCAAATACATCTCATAGCTAACTAAAATAAATTTCTAAAAATAAACATTCCTCTTCCCTAAGATCGCGCTTCCCATGAAAACTTGATAGAGATCGAAAGGTGTAGTATCGCCAGGTCTAGTAGATGGAGCAGCCGTGCATTGCGGTGAAGACTCATCTACAGATCAGCAATAGATCATGGGTGATGCAGTGGAGACCAGGGAACCAAGTGGTGGAGACTATGTTAGAATGGCAGTCAAAAGAGTGGATGGGAAGGTGTAATGGAGTTGGGAAAGGTGGAATGGAGCGGGGAATATATAAAAGTGGAAGGGATAACTGGAGAGGAAGTGGAGAGATTCGGAGCAGAGAATGGAGCGGGGAATTTATGGAAGTTGAAGAGATCGAGGAATTATGGAGGAAGTGCGGAGTGGAAGGATCGAGAAATTTCAGATTGATCGGGGAAGCACCGAAGTTGCTTCTTTTATAGACAGAGAGAAGTACATCAGGCCCGTGTGGGAACTGTGTTGGTTTCCCATCGCGATCTCCTCAACAGCTTCAATTTTGTATTCCTATCTCTTGCACCCGCTTTGGTTTCACATCACAATCTGCAACTTATAGTACTACATTTGTTTTATCCCTTATTTTTCAAATTCCATGATCGAGACCTCGTTTCTCATTCAAACATCCTGGTCCAACTTTCGACAACATCTTGGACTGACAACAGGAGGAACGAGTCGATGGAGGGTTAGCCACAGGCAGAGGTGAGGGTGACGATCAACATGGGAGGAAGATTGGGATAAAGAAGCATAGGAGAGAAAATGAGGATGAGGCCAATGGTGATGGGGAACTTGGAACACGGGGAATGGTGGTCGGACGGTGGCTCCACTCGATGGACAATGACTGATGAGCAATCGATGGTGACCAACAAAGGCCTTCAACAGAAGAAGATAGACCAGTGATGATGGCTTGGATGGTGGAATAGGCGGAGAAGGCCATGGGTGGAGCAGGCAACGATGATACGGTGGACAGCATCTCCGACTAAAAGAGGAGACAGAGATTTTGGGTTGCTCTAGTAGAAGGTCTGGCGGTGGTGAGATGGAATAGAGAAGACAACACAGATTGGCTTCTCTAGCAGCACAGATCGATGGTGAGATGGGGTGCTCGATGAATCCCATGCAAAATGGTGGGATTTTGGAGGAAAAATTAGTGATTCGTAGCTCCAGTGGCTTCTCCGAGTGGAGGAGGTAGCTCTAGTGTCACGGCATTGTGTTTTCGGCATTCTTTCAACCAAATTCCATTAGTGGTCCATGGCTCTGGTTCATGGACCATGGCCATGGCTAATCGTGGACCTCTTCTTAATTCATAAACCAAGTAGCTGGTCCATGGTGGACCGGTTACTTTAAAATGAGTGCATTCTTTTATTAATTCTTTAAAATTCGATTTCGAGTCCGTTTTAAGTCCGATTTGAGTGCCATTTGCATTATTGGACTTTTAAAACTGAGATCTTCATATTAATGGGATTCTTTTATATAAAATACTACTTAAAAAAATTAATTTTAATAAAATAAAGTTAAATTAATTAATATATTTTTAATAACTATCACATCTCCCAACTTGTACTTTGCTCATCCTCGAGTAAAGCAAATAAATTAGTCATGTGTACTAACATATCTAAGAAGTAAAAATTATGTTACTAATTCTAAAATCAATTGATACCTGGTTAGACCATTGAAGAGATTCTTCATTGGATTACCATTTCCACCCATTTGTGGTAGAGTAAAGCCCATGGCAGTTTCAAGAGTTCTTCTTTTTCTAACTTTCTATCTCCCTCTTTAAATCCTCCAACTCACTTTGGTTTTGGTGTATTATTAGTTTATTTAGTCCCCCTTTTGTTTTTCTCTCTCTTTTTTTTATTTTTGAAGTAATGTAGAGTTGGGGCAATATCCTAACATCTTGCTTTCTAAATGACCCTTGTAGCAAGCTTTAGACCAATGACTTCCAAACCTGTTGATTTTAGGGCATTAGGTATAGAACACCCTTCAAGCTTGCTAACTCAAGTCAAAAAAGCTACGTGTATTAAGATTGTCTCTACAAAAGGTTTCCTTACATTCTCATTTTTTGATGCGAACAATAATGCTTACTTAGACGATGGGATCCGGTTACTCAGTGAGAGATGCTAAAAACACTATTTTATTAAATATTAAACTTTAAAGAGGACTTTTATGATTTTTTGATATTTCTACCTATACCATTATAAGGTGATTCTTTATTGAGATCAACAGGCAAAAGGGTCTGGAATTACTCAAAAAAGTTTTTGGTCTAAACTCTACCATCTATAGGGTTTCCTTGATAATTCAACCCTCAGCATCTCTAAAATTATCTAAACTGTTAATCATTCATCATTTAGAGAGCTTGATTATTTTCAAATCGAGATAAAGTTTAGTACACAAAAATTGATTAAAGTTCTACTCAAGGATTTGATTAATTTACTTATCCCCCCAACTTAATTTTTATTGTCCCCAATGGAAGAGGATACTAAATGACATGGAAGGATACCACCTAGAAGGGTACTTGAAGATTGATTGTCCCTTTGTCGCCATACTCCATCTGATTATTTCTCAGGTTTCTTCTAAAAAGAAAAGTAAATGGTTAAAAATAAAAGCATAAATTAGGTTGCCTCCCAGAAGTGCTAAGTTTAACATCTTCAGTTAGGCACTAAGAGGGAGTGTTATTGATATTGAACTTGGTTGCATCCCTCAAGATTTACAAAAGATAGGATCAATCAGGAGGCTTTGTCATCAAGGCAGAAAAATATTCGTAGAGTATTTTACGATGATTGTCCCTTATCCATAGAGTGCATTGGGCAAGCATGCTAGACCAAGATTTAAAATATTATTATAATTTTATCGATGATTAGGAAGGGATTGTGTGTATTGGGCCAAGGGTGGGAGTGGCAACTTAGAAAATTTTCTAACTCTAGAAGGATCTACCCTAGTCCCTTTCTCAGGTATGATGTGTCTTGACATCATCCCTTCCTGATGAAACTTTATTCAAGTTAACTGTAAATCTGTCTCCATATATCATTTTAGGATGATAGATAGATTTTGGATTATGGAAAAATTAGTTATAAAATCTTTAACAATGTTATCCCTTATTTTATAGATATCCCATCCAATAGCTTTTTTATGTATCTTTAGAATACCAACTATTTGGTCTTCATGGTTAGAGTCACTAGCAGAGTGTTAGGAGGTGTGACAGGAAGTGATTTCAATTCTAGATCTAGTGGTGATTTTAATGGGGGAGCTATTAGGGGGCTAAGTGTTGGCTCATATTGTTCCATCCAAAGTGGAGTGGGTTTGAAATGTGGTATATCAAGTAAGTTGTCCATCCCATCTACATTAAAATTATCTACCCCGCAATGAGCCATATAGGGATCTAACGACTTCTGGGGATGACTTGGGTGTATGGCTTTCCCTGTTATATTATTCTGTTGTGGTTCCTGGGAAGCCTTAATTAATTCCATCATATCATCATTTCTTCTTCTATCCCATAAAAATGAGTGGATGATGCTAGGGCACTTGGGAAGGGGGATGATGAGGAAAGTGGTTTGTCCCACTAGTTTGATTTTTCTGCCTTAATTGAATCATCTATATTGGTCTCTATGGTGCAGGGTTGTTCTATGAGAGAGTTATGGTCGATTGTTTAGAAAAAATTAAAGGGTCATCAAAATTCTCAACTTCATAGTGTCCCTCTAAATTACTATTAAAATCTCCAGCTGGGTAATATCCTTCTAAGTTACTCTCGGATTGACTAGGCAGTATTCCTTCCTCCTCCCAATTAACTTCAGTTAATAATCAATTTATCTGATTAAGCTCATCGATAGATTGCTGCTGAGATATAATTAGTTGGCGACATTGGGCAAATCTATCAACTTCTGGATTAGTCTGTGGGGGAGGTGGAGGTCGGTTTTAACTAATTTTTCCGATTCGGTCTATTACTTGTAAAACCTTTTATTGAAAAGATAGGCTATAAGGAGTAGGAGAAGGTTGACAATCTAAATAGGGGTGATTGTAATAAGTGCATCTATAAACAGAGGTCTTTGGGGTTTTGGGGTAACCACTGGGTATGGTTGCCATAAAAAATCTGGTTAAGCCCTCCAACTTGGGTTGCAAGTATCAAAGTTTAGGTTTTTTCCTAGTCTGTAGGCCATTTAAGTTCGATCTTGATAAATTTGATCATATATAGACTCAGGAAATTAGTACATGGCTGGGTATTTTATTTATTTTAAAAAGGAGAAGGGGGAAGAAGAGAGAAGAAAGATAAAGAAGAAGTATGATGCAAGCCTAAGGAGTCCGGGATAGAGAAAAAGTATTAATTCCTAAGGGAGTTCTAAAATAAAAATTTTTAATTAACTTTTTTTTCAAATAAGTGATGCAATCAAAATCAATTCTATCCTGGGGTTAACCTAAGTAGACAGCTCCTAACTATTCAAAGGTTACCTTTGAGCACTCCAAGCCCAAGATCAATTAACTGACTCGGCTAGGTAAGTGTAAAGTTGGTGGGAGTCCCCCCGTTGCTTGCCTTAGATACTAATTAAAATTGACCAGGTAAGCAAATGAAACCAATTAAAGAACCACCTTCCTTCGAGCTCTTATCCCTGAACCACTTGCCTTACACATCGAGTAATTAACCGAACTGAACCCGGTCCAACTCTAGGGTTCCCTTGTCCTATTGAGCTTAAAATTCTTAGGATCGATGTCTAATTAATTTTAATAATTAAGGTTTGGGTCAATGCACATGCAGGATAGTGATTTGTGGGCTAAGAAAGGGTAATGAACTCCCCACCTTATCTGGTTAATGGGGTTATGACTTTAAAGTTAATTATGAAGAAATGAATGCAACAAACAAGATATCTAAACTTAGAGTTATCACACAAATAAAATTAAACTAAATACTTTTTTTAATTTTTTTTAAAAAATTAGGTGGTTAAGTCTTTAATTTCCTAATAAGTTATGAGGATATCAAGATTTTAATTTTTTTTTGAATTTTTTTGAAAAAGATTTATATTTTTTATATTTTTAATTTTTTTTAAAGTCTGTTCAATTTTTTTGTATCCTAGGACAATCATTCAATATAATGTAAAGTTACGCTAGGGCAACCTTATATCAGGATACGTACGATTAAAAAAATACCAACTACTAATTTTTAATTATTTTTTTTCAAAATAATGCCAAAAGTCTTTGGTAACGGTGCTAAAAATCTGGTATGCATTGCTATGCATCAATTTAAAAACCTTAATTCCACTATTCTAAGTAGATTAGCAGGAGTAAGGGTTGAATTCACAAGGACTTTTGAGTTATTTCAAAAAGTATGCAACAGAATAATATAAATCAAATAAAAAGAGAATTCACAAGAATATAATTAAGATATGATCTATCTTAATGAGAGTATGGTACCCATAGATCATGTTCCATCCCTTTTAGGAATAGATTAGTCAAAGATTATAAGCAATAAGAATTCTTTTATTTCATAACATAAATCAAATACATCTCATAGCTAACTAAAATAAATTTCTAAAAACAAACATTCCTCTTCCTTGAGATCGTGCTTCCTATGAAAACTCCGTAGAGATCGAAAGATGGAGCAGCATCGCCAGGTCTAGCAGATGGAGCAGCTGTGCGATGTAGTGAAGACTCGTCTACAGATCAGTAGTAGATCAGGGGTGATACCATGGAGATCGGGGAACCAAGTGGTGGAAACTACGTTAGAAGGGTAGTCAGAAGAGTGGATGGGAAGGTGTAATGGAGCTGGGAAAGGTGGAATGGAGTGGAGAATATATGGAAGTGGAAGGGATAACTGGAGGGGAAGTAGAGAGATTCGGAGTGAAGAATGGAGTGAGGAATATATGGAAGTGGAAGGGATTCAAGAATTATAGGGGAAGTGCAGAGTGGAAGGATTGAGAGATTTCAAAATGATCAGGGAAGCACCAAAAGCTACTTCTTTTATAAACGGAGAAAGCACGTCGGGCTCGTATGGGAACCGCATTGGTTTCCCATCGTGATCTCCTCAACAGCTTCAGTTTCGTATTCCTATCTCTCGCACCCACTTTGGTTTTGCATCGCAATCCGCAACCTATCACACCATGTTTGTTTTATCCCTTATTTTTTAAACTCCATGATCGAGACCTCGTTTCTCATTCGAACATCCCGGTCTAACTCCTAACAACATCTTAGACTGATAACAGGAGGAAAGAGTCGATGGAGGGTCAGCCATAGGCAGAGGCGAGGGTGATGGCTAGCGTGGGAGGAAGATTGGGATGGGGAAACATGGGAGAGACAATGAGGAGGAGGCCGATGGTGATTGGGAACTTGGAACACGGGGAACGGTGGTCGGACGATGGCTTCACTTGACAGATAATAGCTGATGAGCAATTGATGGCAACCAGTAAGGGCTTGCAATGGAAGAAGATAGATTGGCGGTGATGCCTTGGATGGTGGAATAGGTGGAGGAGGCCTTGGGTGGAGCAGGCAGCGACGGGATGGTGGACGACATCTCCAGCCAGAAGAGGAGACGGTGATTTTGGGCTGCTCTTGTAGAAGGTCCGTCGACGATGAGATGGAATAGAGAAGATGGCATGGATTGGCTTCTCTAGCATCACAGCTTAGTGGTGAGATGGGGTGCTCAATGAATCCCATGCAAAATGATGGGATTTTGGAGGAAAAACTAGCGATTGGCAGCTCCGACGGCTTTTCCAAGTAGAGGAGGTAGCTTTGATGTCGATGGGATGGTGTTTCCAGCATTCTTCCGACCAAATTCCATCAGTGGTCCATAGCTCTAGTTCGTGAATCATGGCCATGGCTGATCATGGGCCTCTTCTTGTTCATAGACCAAGCGACCGGTCCATGGTGGACTGGTCACTTTAAAATGAGTGCATTCTTTTATTAATTCTTTAAAATTTGCTTTCGAGTCTTTTTCAAGTCCGATTTGAGTGCCATTTATACCGTTGGATTCATAAAATTGAGCTTTTCACATTGATGGGATTCTTTTCTACAAAATACTACATAAAAGTATCAATTTTAATTGAATAAACTTAATTAATTAATATATTTTTAATAACTATCAGTAGTTAGGAGTTGTTTAAACATAAGGTAACCCTGGGATAGAGAGTCTAATGTTTGATAATTTGTTTGTGCTAACCAAACTTTAACTTAATTAAAATACCATTCTTTATCATCTCTAGATTTAAGACTCCTTAGGTTCTCATCTTTAGACTTCTTCTCTCTCTTTCTTCCCTCTTCTTATCCCCTCTCTCTCCAAATAATATAAAAAAATCAAAAAATGATAAAAGGATGATTGGTCAGATTCAATCTAAACCATATACGATTAAAAGGTCATGGATCCTATTGAATGACCAAAGAGCTTAATGGAGTATTGTTTTCTGGATCATAATGAATGACCTCAAACCTTACAAGAGTATTGGGACAAGATTGAGGCTAACCAATCGTTTAAAATGAGAGCCCAAGCTAACAATTATATGAATCAACCATAATAAATTGATATGCATCCTAATTTCATGAGATTTGAAGATGCATACAATCATCCAAGGGAACCAATAGGAACTACACTAGCATCATTGATCCATAGGATTGAGATCTTAGAATGTAAAGGATATATCCAATTTCATCATGTGTTAGCACCTGCGTGCATGGCATGTGATGCACCAGACCATGTCTTAGAGGGATGTCCTTACTTGATGCACCCAACCCAAAATGGGTTCACACAAGGGAGGGTAGCAAATAATAGGTATATAATTGGACCTTATACCCCAACCTATAATCCAGGGTGGGAGCATCATCTCAATTTTTTGTGGTCACATGATGCAACACTAGGAGCCCATGATTTTTATCAGCCTTATCCTAGGCCTAACCAAGTACTTGATCATCAACCAAGTTTATATCATAAGAAGGAACCCAGCCCCCTAGGAAAAGCTTTGGAAGCTCTGGCTAAATCCCATGCTGACCTTGAAGCTACAATTAAGAGCACTAATGCTACCTTCAATTGCTTCATACAGACCATGGGCCAATGTATAACTCCTAATACCTAGCCTCATGCCCATCTGGAGATGAAATTGGAATCATTAGCCATAGCTACTAGTGAAGAAGAGTTGCCTAGTCAACTCGAGAGTCATCCTGAGGAATAATACCTAATTAAAAATTTTGATATCTGAAATGGCTGTATCTGCTAATATGGAGTCCATTTGGACGACAGCTGTCCGTTGGTAGGTGAAGGTGCCACCTGAGCATGGTGCCCAAGCAAGGAGCCAAAGTGAGCCCCTTGACGAGGTCAGCTCCCGGCTGGGATCAAGCTTATACTACCACCAGCTAAAGAAAGGAGGATGACAGAGATTCAAATCATGACGGGAAAGGGGGTTGTCTTCACCAAGACCTCATCGCTGGGATGGTACGACTGACAGGCGGCGGCCTGCTGCCTGAGGCCTATGGAGGGAGACATCTCGTCGAAGCACCAGAATTCCCTCAGGCCCCAATTAATACCAATCAGGAAGGAATGCCCCATTCGAGGCATGGAGCCCCTCAACCTACCATCTGCATCACCCACAAGGGAAAGGTTGCGCTAGAGGATTCAAACCCTGGGACAGCCACCTACATACCAATACTCTGCCAAGCTTCCCAAAATATGATGACCAACCAGAATGTCAGAGCCAGCAACATAACTCTTTGCCACGAAGGAAGAAAGGGGAGCTCATGCACAGTCTTCGAATGCTACCAAATGTTAACCCTTGGGACTACCCCAAAAGGGGAACATCTAGGAAGCAAGTTGATGGGGAAAAAGTATCGAATGATGCATTTCTAGGAATTAGAGAGACTAAATGATAATGAAGCAAATATGCATGCAGCTATTCTACGTAAATTAAACAGAATTATATGAAAAGAACATAAGGAAAAAATAAGACTAGAAAAGAATCTTTCAAAATAATTAAGAAGGGACCTTTGTGGTTAAGAAACCACACAGGTTAGGGCTAGCTTACTCTACTATTTTGGATCTGAAAGATGGTTTCTAAAGATGGTTACCCAGCCATTAATATTCTGCAATTAGCAAAGGAACACTCAAGAAGAAGTACTAAGATGGCAAGGGGTTACTCTAGGTCTAAAGGCACCTTGTATCTGATTCCTTAGCACAGTAGACCTTCACCTTGGAAGCTAGGAGACCCGGGGATCCTGCACAGATAGATGGAAAGATTAGAAGGTTTAGATGGAAGGTTGGAGGAATGGAAGAAGAGGCTTAGGCTTGGCTTGAAGTGGATCTCCTTTGGCACCCATAGCATGAACCTTCTTCACTTGATGGCGTGGGGGATTTCCTTGTGGATGACATCCTTCGAAAGAGGGGGAGGACAAACTTGGAATGGCTTGAAGAAGAGTCTTCAAGGTTGGCCGAATGGGGTTGGAAGAAGGATTAGATGCTTGATTGGCTAAGTAACCTAGGCTTCTCACCTACCTTCTCTCAAGGGACTTTGACTAGCAAAGAAAAATTTTCTTAAGGAAAGAGTTCATTTCATTCATCATCAACATTACAAGAGGACTTAGGAGCTTTTATAGACTTTAAGCTCCCTTTCAAATTCAAATTACACCTCCTTTCATGGAGAAAATCAAGGGGTGTCCCATGAAGAGAGGAGTGGCCCATTCAAATTTGAAATTCCTAATTACAAGAGAAAATCAAGGGCGTCCCAAAAAAAGTGGAATGGCTCTTTTAAAATTTCAACTCCTAATTGCAAGGTGGCATCCCATGAAGAGTGGAGCTTCATTTGAATTTGTCTTGGGTGAAAATTCATGGATGAATTGTCTTGGTGATGTGGCATGATCTATCCTCCAAGTGGCATGACTTATCCTCCATGGTGGCATGGTGCATTAATGATGTGGTGCTCCAAGGAGTTGTGTTGTGTTGGTGAAGCTGGTTGCATTCTTAATTGAAACCCAACTCAAGTAGCTCTTGAACCCGACTCAATACAAAGCCAATTGAACTCTAATTGAACTTTAAAACCCAAATTGAAATAAAATAGGACTCAATTATTTAAATAAAAACAAGTACATGACTCATAGATTTATTACAGGACTTAAATTCCTAATCTTCTATCCATAAAGAACTTGGCATCGGTTGAAGCCTCTTCCTGAGCCCGGTGCCCGCACCAATTCTCCCCGGGTGGGAGGAACTCGACCCTGTTGAGTAAGGATTGGTTTGACTGTGGTATTTTTCTAATAGATCTGGGTTAATTTGTTGTAGATCCTCTTGAGTGATCCAGGAGTCTTCAGATTTTGGTCGGCCATGCCAATGAACCAGATAACGTTGATAACCCTTATTTCTAGTAGTAATCACTTGGTCATCCAAGATACGTTCAATCTTGTCTCTCCAGTCTAGTGGAATTGTTGGTGGACACTCAGGTAGGGTTTCGCTCTCAAAGGCAGGGTGAAATCCAAAAGGCTAACTAGGAATTAATGTCAGTTCTTTAAATTCTTTCAGATCAGAAATATTAAATGTGGAGCTATGCCATAATTAGGTGGTAACTCTAACACATATGCATTAGATCCAATTTTCTTAATTATTTTGAAAGGTCCAGCTCCCCGGGCATGCAATTTCTTCATAGTTCTCAGTGGAAACCTTTTAGGTCTAAGTTTTATCATGAAAGAGTCCCCTTTATTAAATTCTTTTATTCGTTTACATAAATCAGCCATATGCTTATAAACTTCATTACTCATTTGAATCTTCTTACTAATTTCTTTATATAATTCTTTAAGATGCTGTACATATGACTCAGCAGACTCAGACATTCGTGCATGTATGGGTAATGGAATGAGGTCGATAGGTCTCCTAGGTCTGTAACCATGGACAATCTCAAAGGGACTTTTACTAGTAGACCTATTGACTAAGCTATTGTAGGCGAATTCAGCACGAGGTAGAAGCAAATCCCAGTTTCCCAGACTTTCTCCAACAAGGCACCTCAATAAGTTCCCTAGACTTCTATTGATAACTTCGGTTTGTCCATCAGTCTGAGGGTGGCAAGCATTTGAGAATTTTAGTTTTGTTCCTAGTAGGTGCCAAAGGATTTTCCAAAAATAGCTTGTGAAATGGACATCCCTATCAGAAACATTAGTCTTAGGTAATCCATGTAACTTGACTACTTGATCGAGAAAAAGCTTGGCTACCCTGGAGGCATCAAAAGTTTGGGAGTAGGGTATAAAATAGGCAATTTTCGAAAATCTATCGACCACTACAAAGATTGAATCATGTTTTCTAAGGATCTTGGGCAATCCTAAAACGAAGTCCATGCTAAGATCCTGCCATGGACAATCTAGCACAGGTAAAAGAGTGTATAACCTGGTGTTTTGTCTTTGATGTTTAGCAACCGCACATGTCCTACATCGGGCAACAATTTTGGCTACCTGTCTCTTAAGGCCTGGCCAGTAAAATCTCTCCTCAAGTATTAATATGGTCTTGTTTCTTCTGAAATGGCTAGCCAAACCTCCAGCATGGGTTTTCCAAATTAAAAAGTCTCTCAGGGAAGTCTTTGGAACACAAAGCTTATTTTCCTTAAACAGATAACCATCTAAAAGGGTGTACTCACTGTGGTCACTAGATGGTCCTAATTTCAAAGCTTGGTAAACTTCACTAAAGTCTGGACAGGTATCATATTCATCCGTAAGTCTTTCAAATCCAACGACTTCAGTGCTAATCGAGTTTAGAAGCAGGGCTCTACGACTTAATTCATCTGCTACCTTATTCTCAGTTTTGGCACGGTGTTTCAAGACAAATGTGTAGGCCTAGATGTATTCTACCCACTTGGCATGCCTAGGATTCAGCTTTTTCTGGAAATTAAGGAATCTAAGGGCCTTATGATCAGAAAATAGGATAAATTCATGCGGTAGTAGATAGTGCCTCCAATACCTTAAAGCTTGCACTACCGCATAGAGCTCCTTATCATAGGTGGAATACTTAAGCTTAGCTTCATTTAACTTTTCACTAAAGAAAGCTATGGGGTGGCTCTCTTGGCTTAAAACTCCACCTATTCTAACTCCAGATGCATCACAAGCGACCTCAAAAACCTTGAAAAAATCAGGCAATCTTAAGATAGGTGCTTGTGTCATTTTCTTCTTAACATCTAGGAAGGCCCTATCAGCAGCTTTGGTCCATTCAAAATGGCCTTTCCTAATGCAATCCGTGATTGGCGCAACTGTGATACTAAACCCCCGAATGAATCTCTATAAAAAGTAGCTAGGCCATGAAAACTTCATACTTCATGAATACTTTTTGGCACAGGCCACTCTACAATTGACTTAATCTTTTTAGGGTCAGCAAAAACTCTGTCAGGTGTGACAACGAAACCTAGGAAAATGATTCTATGGATGAGAAAATCACATTTTTTATGGTTTGCGAAGAGACTGTTTTCCCTAAGATCTAAACAAACTTGATTCAAGTGGTCCAAATGATCCTCCTGGGTCCTGCTATATATAAGAATGTCGTCGAAGTAAACTATGACAAACTTTCCTATAAATAACCATAGGACTTGATTCATAATCTGCATAAAGGTACTAGGAGCATTGGACAGTCCGAAAGGTATTACTATCCATTCAAAAAGACCCTCCTTGGTCTTGAATACAGTCTTCCACTCATCTCCAGGTCTAATCCTAACCTGATGATAGCCACTCTTAAGGTCAATTTTTAAAAATATTGTTGCTCTGGCCATCGTATCTAACATGTCATCCAAATGGGGTATGGAAAACCTATATTTTATTATGATCTTATTAATGGCACGACTGTCAATGCATATCCTCCAAGTGCCATCTTTTTTAGGGGTCAGTAATGCAGGTACTGCACGAGAACTCAAAATTTCCCTACTTGTCTTTGTAACTCTAAGTGTTCGGTAGGGTCCATCCTATAATGTGGAAGGTTGGGTAGGGTGGCTCCTGGGACTAAATCAATGGCGTGCTGGATGTCCCTAAGCGATGGAAGTTGGTCAGGTAGGTCATCTGGAAACACATCCTTAAAGTCTTCTAACACTTTAGCCACTTCCTGAGGGCATTCTTTCTAGGAAGGCTCCTGAATTTCCTTAGTGGCTAAAATCCAAACATATGTATCCTCGGTGAGTTCTTTCTCAATCTTCTTATCAGTTATCATATTGACTCCCATTTTCTTTTCCTTTAGGTGGCTCGATCCTCTCTTAACAGTGTCCTTAGGTGGTGTTGGGTTGATCACAAACTTCTTTCCTAGGTGCATGAATGAGCAGGAATTTGATCGGCCATATAGGGTCGTGTCATGGTCAAATAACCAGGGTCGACCTAGGATGATACTGCTCACTCCCATTGGTAGGACATCACACGACACTTTCTCCTGATAGGACTGTAATTGGATTTGGACTAGGCACCTATGTTTGATAGGAATTGAAGTGGAGCATATCCAAGAAACCTTATAAGGAGTTGGATGGGAAACTATGGACAAGCCTAAAGTTTTGACAGCATTAGTGGATATGGGATTTACACAACTCCCACTATCTATGATTATTTTACATACTTTATCCCCTAATTTGATAAATGTTTGTAGGATGTTAGTCCTACGCCAATCTTCCTGTATCACAATTTGGGTAAGGATGCATCTAATTACTCCCAACAGATCAGGCTCTGTTTGTTCCTCGTCACCTTCATACTCTTCAACCAAATTTTTCTCAGCCTGATATACCTCCTCAACATTATCACCTAGGGGCTCTATGGGTTTAGGCTCATTCTCTTCTAATTCTCCTATGTGTAAGGCCCTAATTGGACAATTGCTAGCATAATGGCCTAACTTATGACATTTGAAACATGCAACATTAGGGTTTGGAGTCCTCTAAACTTCTGGTGCTTTACCCCTATCATCTCTACGGGTCAGAGGGGTGCTGGGGTTGGGTCAACTGGTTCTCATCTGATTCGGTCCTGGCTGCTGACAGGTGCACTATTTTAGATTAGGGTTTATAGGAAATTAGGTCTCACTATTATGAACTTCATCATAACCCTAATTCCATTGCTCTAATCTATGGGGTTCATCATAATCATAAATAAGACACAACAGTATATGATGAAAACAGATGCCTTTATTAATATATAATGTCATACAAGAGTTGGAAGAACACAAAAAAGGCCCTTACAATGAATAGCTCTTAGGGCACTTTTCTATCAAACTCCCACTTGCACTAAAGCCAATCGCCCTTGTATTTTATATCCATATCATCCAAGTGGCGATCTAACTGTTGCTTAGGTAATGCTTTAGTGAATGGGTCTGCTATATTATTCTTTGTATCTACTCGATTGATGACAACATCTTGTCTTTCTATTATCTCTCGAACGAGGTGGAACCGTCCTAGAATGTGCTTGGACTTGTGATGAGACCTTGGTTCCTTGGCTTGTGCAACAGCTCTAGTGTTATCACAGTACAATGGCATTGACTGTTGTATATCAGGAACCATGTCCAATTCCATGATGAATTTCTTCATCCAGACAGCTTTCTTTGCGGCTTCACTTGCAGCTATGTACTCTGCCTCAGTGACTGAGTTAGCTACTGTTGGCTGTTTTGTACTTTTCCAACTCATTGCACCACCATTCAGGATGAAAACATACCCCGACATGAATTTGCTATCATCTGGATCTGATTGAAAACTAGAATCTGTATAGCCTTCTAATTTCAACTCAGATCTTCCATATACTAGAAAAATATCTTTAGTCCTTCTAAGATACTTAAGAATATTTTTCACAGCTTTCCAATGATCTTCTCCTGGATCTGCCTGAAATCTGCTCACTCTGTCTAAGGCATAAGCAACATCAAGTCTAGTACATAACATAGCATACATAATTGATCCTACAACCGAAGCATAAGGAATCTTAGTCATCCTCTCTCTTTCTTCCGATGTCTTAGGAGACATATTTTTAGAGAGATGTATGCCTTGACTCATTGGCAAGTAACCTTTCTTACTTCCATCAATGTTGAATCTCTTCAACACTAAGTCAATGTACCTGGAATGGGATAAGCCTAGCATCCTCTTGGATCTATCTCTAGAGATCCTTATACCCAGTATATAGGATGCTTCTCCCAAATCCTTCATGGAAAACTTTGATGATAGCCAAGTCTTAACCAATTGAAATATTGGGATATCATTCCCAATGTCAGTATGTCATCCACATACAAAACCAAGAAAACAAGTGCACTCCCACTTGTCTTCTTATACATACATGGTTCACCACATTTTTGACAAAACCAAATCCTTTAATTGTTTCATCAAAATGGATGTTCCAACTCCTCAATGCTTGCTTAAGTCCATAAATAGACTTCTTTAATTTGCATACCTGATTTGGTCTCCCACTTGAGACAAAACCCTCTGGTTGTGACATATAGACTTCTTCCTCAAGGTTTCCATTGAGGAAAGCAATCTTTACATCCATCTGCCAGATCTCATAGTCATGGTATGCTGCTATGGCAAGCATTATCCGAATGGACTTGAGCATGGCTACTGGAAAAAAAGTTTCATCATAGTCTATACCATGTTTTTGTCTGAAACCTTTTGCTACCAGTCTAGCCTTGTAGGTCTCAATTTGACCATCTGCTCCAATCTTTTTCTTGAAAACCCATTTACACCCTATTGGGTTAATTCCTTCAGGTAAATCTACCAAAGTCCAAACTTGATTGGAATACATGGAGTCCATTTCAGATTTCATGGCACTTAGCTATTTGTCGGAGTCTCTACTCTCGACAGCTTCCGAATAGGTCACAGGATCATCATTCTGTATGATACTGGCTTCATTGTCATCTCCGATGACAAAGCCATATCTAAGAGGTGCTCCCCGCACCCTCTCTGAACTTCGGAGAGGAGGTGTGTATTGTGGCTGTTCTTGATCTTCAAGAACTTCTGGTTGAGGAATATCTCTTGAAGGCTCATCAGTTTGTTGGTTTAGTTCTTCACATAACTCAAGTGAAGAATTACTACCTCTTTCTTGGATAAATTCTTGCTCCAAGAATGTAGCATGCCTATTGACAATTATCTTTTGCTCAGTAGTATTATAAAAGAGGTATCCAACATCCTCTTTTAAATATCCAACAAATCTACATTTGTCAGCCCTAGCACTTAACTTATGTCCGAAATTGTTCTTGACATAAGCGTGGTAATCCCAAATCTTTAAGTATTTAAGATTTGGTCTCTTGCCATTCCATAACTCATATGGAGTGCTGCTTACTGACTTAGAAGGAACCCTGTTTAATATATATGCAGCAGTTTCCAGGGCATGTCCCCAAAAGGAAATGGGAAGATCTGTGAAGCTCATCATGGACCTCACAATATCTAATAAGGTGCGATTTCTCCTTTCTGCCACTCCATTTAACTGGGGTGTATAAGGAGGAGTCCATACAGAAATAATGCCTTTGTCTTTGAGATGGTTCAAAAACTCACTAGACAAGTATTCACCTCCTCGATCAGAACGAAGAGTTTTAATACTAAGTCCAGTTTGTTTTTCAACCATACTTTGATATTCTTTAAACTTATCAAAAGCTTCAGACTTGTGTTTCATAAGATACACATAATCTAACCTTGATAAATCATCAATAAAAGTGACGAAATAAGAATATCCTCCTCCGGCTTGAGTTCACATAGGTCCACACACATCAGTATGTATAAGACCTAACAATTAAGTTGCTCTTTCTCCATGTCCAGTGAATGGAGACTTAGTCATTTTTCCTTTGAGACAAGATTCACAAGTTCCTAATGTTTGAAAATCATTAGAGTCAAAGTAATTATCTTTGACTAACTTGTTTATTCTTGACTCACTGATATGACCTAATAGGCAGTGTCAGAGATATGTGACATTGTCATTATCTCTTTTTCTCTTCTTATCATCAACAAGAAAAATATTATCATTGAGTTGCAAAGTTAAAAGACCATTTATAAAAGATCCATGTCCAAATATTTTATTATTATAAAGAATAGAGCAGCCACCGCTCTTTACACTTATTTCATATCCCTGTTGTAATAATAAGGGAATGGAAATAATATTTCTAATAATATCTGGTACATAGAAGCATTCTTCTAGCTTTATTATATCACCCAAAGGTAATAAAAGAAGATAGGTGCCCACAGCTTCAGCATATATGGCTTCACAACTGGCCCCATGTAGCTTAAAGTCACCCCTCTTCAATTTTCTAATTCTGTGGAGTCCCTGCAATGAATTGCATATATGAGATCCACATGCGGTATCTAATACCCATGAATTAGAAATAGAAGCACTCAATGATAAATTAGTTTGTATCATGTACAAACCTTTAGATGCTCCACTTGCATTTTGCTTCACACTTGCAAGGTAAACCTTGCAATTCTTCTTCCAATGCCCAATCTTGCCACAATGAAAATAGGCTCCATCATCCTTCTTAGCTTTCTTATTTTTCTTTTGGATGCTCTTCTTAAAGTTAAACTTTCTTTTCATACCCTTTTTTCTTGCCTGTTTCTTTCTTCCATTAACAAGAAGAACATGAGCCTTATCTCCTTTAGAGTGGCTCTTAGCTATCTTAAGCATGTTAAGCAGCTTTGGCAAAGTGGTATTCAATTTGTTCATATGGTAGTTAAGAACAAACTGAGAGAAGGAATCTGGGAGTGACTACAGGATCAAGTCCTGATTAAGTTCACTATCCATCACAAACCCTAATTGACCCAATCGAGTGATTAAGTCAATCATTTTCAGCACATGGGTTTGCACAGGTAAACCTTCACTCATCCGTGCTCGGAACAACTGCTTCGATATCTCGTATCGGGCAGCCCTACTTTGCTCTCCATAAAGCTCTTTTAAATTGAGCAATATGGACTGAGGTTCCAGACCTTCATGTTGCCTCTGGAGTTAGTTGCTCATGGAAGCCAACATGATGCACCTAACAGTCGTACTGTCATTTAGCCACATTTGATGTGTGGCCCTTTCCTCCTCTAAAGCATCCTCTCCAATCACCTCAGGATCCAGAGAATCAAGTATATAGGAAAGCTTCTCCTGAGTTAATACGATTCTCAGGTTCCTCAACCAATCCACATAATTTGGACCGGTTAACTTATTGGCATCCAAGATGCCCCTCAGTGATAAGTTTGAAGCCATAAATATAAATATCCTACATTTAATTAAAGAACAATATCAGCAGACCACTCAAGAATGACATTCATAACTAGATATGGACTTACTATCTAATTATATCTTCCACTATTTTCTTCAAATACCATAATCCTCATTTTATGGTAAACGAGAAACCTTCCCGGTTTCCTTAGTGGGGTTGAGATCCTAATTCCTCATTAGTGACTTGTGTTACACAACAAACACTAATAAGTTCAAAGGTAGGACTTACTTTCTAATTGCAACCCGTGCAATTCTCAACAATTATCTTTGCCTCTAAGACACTTATAATCTTGTGTTACATAACAAACTATAGTATTTTAGTTTGGTCAAACCCTTCATTTCTATATAGCTATAATTGAAAATTGTTGCCCTTGTATTATATAACAAATCAATAATTTCAACCATGCCATAAAGCACTAAGTGCACCAATACAAATTTCATATCAAACCCTAGAGTAGATCTTGTGTTACACAACAAACCTACTATAGTTTTGATATTAATTTGGCTTAGCATGAAGGAAGGCAAATTATAGTATACATAATCAATTAGCATTCTCAAGTTAAGGTTTAGATATGACCAAATTGGCCAGGTAAGTGGAAGGGGTGAGGGGGTCCCCCCGTTGCTTTCCTTAGACACCAATTAAATTGGCCAGGTTAGACAACAGAACCAATTAATAAACCTCAATCCCTTTACCTTCCCAAAACCACTTGCCTAGACACCAATTGGCTGATCAAACCCTAATTGGTTCTGCATCATGATTAATTTGATACTAAGACTAAATATGATTTTTAATGAGGGCTTTGATGGTCTCAAACACATTCTAATACTATTTAACATATCATTATGTACTTATAACAGAAAACCATACATATATGACATGATGAAAAATATATGCTAGGTATGTCATCATTCTTGGACAACCTTACAATATAACATACATCCACCGTTATGTTAGGACAACCTTATTTCAGAATGTAACTAAAAAAAAAAAATCTTGACATATTTTAAAGATTAGGGTTTAAGTGTTAAAAAAAAAAGCCCTAACTAGTGACTAGCATAAGGCATATCAATCTAGCATATGCATAACATAGCAATCATATCATAGCATGATATTTCAAATACCCGCTGACTAATCCAATCCTAAATAGCTATTAGGATAAAACATGTTATAACAATGCATTTGATCTACAATATGCATAAAATAATAACATGCAATTTTTCATAATAAAGTAGAGACCAAACATATGATCCCTAATATGCATTGAATCATAATCCTGGGAGGATCATCTTTATTACAAATGACAAATAGTTGAAATAAACTAAGGGTAGCTCTGATACCACTGATGGGTTTCAAGGAGATCATTATGCAATTCAATAAGACTGAATTATAAAATTCCATGCATAAAGATAATACTTTATTAGTTAAAAACTCTAATTCCCAAGATCCCTTATTCGATTACAACTAATATGTCATAAAAGATGGTTAATGAAACATACCTGGAGTGCTAAATTACACTTCTTCCACTAGACTCATTAGTGTAAATCCTCCAACGGTAATCCACACAAGATTTGAAACAAGGAAGAACTCCTTCTTGAAGTTGCTCGCCCGGGTAGGACTCTTTCGGTAGCCTTTTGGACTTTGACCTTTGTAGGACTCACTATCCCACTATAAGATTCTTTGGACACTCTTCTAAACCACTCTTGGTTTTAGGACAACCCTCTTTTAGGACTTCTTAGGCTTATGTCTTAAAACAAAGCCTTGTCCTAATAGAAAAGACCTTGTCCTAACAAGACAAGTCTTGTCTTAAAGAAAGGAAGAGGGAGAGAGAAAATACTCAGATGGATAATATGGCAGAATCTAGACTCCTATTTCAGATGACTGAAATGAATATCTCATTCCACCTTACACCCTTTAAATAGTTTCTTAAGGGGCATGAAACACATCCAAAAATCTCTTATCAGATATGTTTCTTCATATCTGATAAGACTCTTTAGGATTCAGGAGTCTTATCTGACATCTCTTCATGTCCAAATGAAACCTTCTCATGCCACATGGCATGTACCAATCTCTGGAAGAGCCAAGAGGTGTCTTCTCATTTTCCAAAAGTCAGAGAAAACCGAAGAGATCTGAAAGCAGAAGGACTCTGCTTCAAACCGTGCACCCTCTCATGAAAAGTCTCAACCTTTCATGTGCGCCATTCATCCTTTCCTTCCTCACGCCAATTCAAAAATCATTGACCAGTCAAATCCTTCATGAAAGGGCATGGAGATAAAGATAAATATTATAAGAAATCCAATCAACAGAAGAAACTCATCTGCAGAAGGACTCTTGTCCTTTCTGCGTGCCAAATGAAGAGTCCGCTTCTCTTCACAATTCGGTCAACCATTTTCCACACCATATGCTACCTTTGACAAAGTCAAAGTATATAGAATATGGGTGTCAAATGAAAGGGCATTAAATAAGTTTTCCGACCATATAAAATTTTTTTTGATTAGAGAACTATAGACCCTTCTAGGCCCTTTTGAATGCCAACATGTCATTTAGGCACCAAGAGTCCTATGCCTTAGGGACTCTTCATAATTCCGAGATAAAACCTCCAAAAAATATCAGATAAAATCTGATAAATTCATCATGCTTAGAACATAACCCAATTTAGGTCTCCCATAAATTGGTTAGTCCATTTAGCAAGCAACCGGACCCAATCCAATTGGGTTTAAGAATTAGGTTAGCCTACACATGCTAGTGTGTCACCTAGCTAACCAATTAGGATCCTATGACCCTAATTAAATCATGAATGACTTCCTTGTCCAATTCTCTAGTGTGTGTGATCCATTGGGTTCCACATCTAGCTAGTAGTAGGTTTAGGTTTGAGCTGATTCGATCCAATCGAACACGATTGACCTAATTAGGTCAAACTAGCTCATCTAATTGTCCAATTCGAACCATCCATTGAATTGACTTGTGAAACCAATCCAATTGGTTCATGAATACCTACAAGACAAGATTGACATCTAGCAATATATCATGCCTACCCGAAAGATGAGGAATTTGATAGAAATTATCAAAATACCCTTCAGTAGTAAGTTACCGTGCAATTCAATCTTTCGATCTCCCATTATCCTGATTAAGTAATAGGTATGGATAGATGTCAACCCTAACACTTAATCATATCGAATCTCAACTCGATAGTGAGGACTCAGCTGATGACTGATTAGATTCCACTAATCTCATCCTGCTTTGATCAAAGGCTCCTTAAGTCACTCATCAAAGAGATTGCATAGGATAACAATTCCTCTTACTAGGAATGATCGATTCCTTGTTGGTCCTCTCATATCCTCCATACACCTTCCATCATACCCAGAACACCCCGTACATGTCACAATGGCATGAATGAGTATGAACCAAAATATGGCTTAGTGTGCACAAGGAACCATGGTGACCTCAGGTCTAAAGATCACATGCACAACTCCTACTCAAGGATCTATCTTTTGACAAGTAGTAAGACTTCCATAAGATACTCCCGGTACGGATCAGTTCAGTGTACTCATACCCTGATAAGCACCCTTATCCTTGTATTAGTGTCTCTACACAAGTGGTTGTGAGACCAACCACTCTCATTATCTGAGCATACATAGGATAAGCTAATCTTACTGGATTCATTGATCCCCGAATCAATGGTCTAATGACTAGGAACATTCTAGATTAGGGTTTATAGGAAATTAGGTCTCAATGTTATGAACTTCATCATAGCCCTAATTCCATTGCTCTAATCTATGGGGTTCATCATAATCATAAATAAGACACAACAATATATGATGAAAACAGATGCCTTTATTAATATATAATGTCATACAAGAGTTGGAAGAATACAAAAAAGGCCCTTACAATGATTGGCTCTTAGGACACTTTTCTATCAGTTAGGAATGGAAGAAGAGGCTTAGGCTTGGCTTGAAGTGGATCTCCTTTGGTGCCCATAGCATGAACCTTCTTCACTTGATGGCATGGGGGATTTCCTTGTGGATGACATCCTTCGGAAGAGGGGGAGGACGAACTTGGAATGGCTTGAAGAAGAGTCTTCAAGGTTGGCCGAATGGGATTGGAAGAAGGATTAGATGCTTGATTGGCTAAGTAACCTAGGCCTCTCACCTACCTTCTCTCAAGGGCCTTTGACTAGCAATGGAAAATTTTCTTAAGGAAAGAGTTCATTTCATTCATCATCAACATTACAAGAGGACTTAGGAGCTTTTATAGACTATAAGCTCCCTTTCAAATTCAAATTACACCTCCTTTCATGGAGAAAATCAAGGGGCATCCCATGAAGAGAGGAGTGGCCCTTTCAAGTTTGAAATTCTAATTACAAGAGAAAATCAAGGGCATCCCAAAGAAAGTGGAATGGCTCTTTTAAAATTCAACTCCTAATTGCAAGGTGGCGTCCCATGAAGAGTGGAGCTTCATTTGAATTTGTCTTGGAAAAAAATTCATGGATGAATTGTCTTGGTGATGTGGCATGATCTATCCTCCAAGTGGCATGACTTGTCCTCCAAGGTGGCTTGGTGCATTGATGATGTGGTGCTCTAAGGAGTTGTGTTGTGTTGGTGAAGCTGGTTGCATTCTTAATTGAAACCCAACTCAAGTAGCTCTTGAACCTGACTCAATACAAAGCCAATTGAACTCTAATTGAACTTTAAAACCCAAATTGAAATAAAATAGGACTCAATTATTCAAATAAAAACAAGTACAGGACTCATAGATTTATTACAGGACTTAAATTCTTAATCTTCTATCCATAAAGAACTTGGCATTGGTTGAAGCCTCTTCCTGAGCCTAGTGCCCACACCACAAGCTCAAGGGGCAAGACTGCCTCTCTATAATAAACTTCAAGGGGCCTCTGAATGAAAAAAGAGGATAAGCAAGCAAGGGTAAGCGAGGTAATTGTTGGCACACAGAAGGAGAGAGCAAACTAGACAAAATGCTCTGAGACTACCGAAAATTCGTTGGAAGAATTCCATGGACACAGCCAACCCTGCTTAGGCTCTCCTTCTCTGCTGACACTCCTTTCTCACTTTCTTTTCTCTAAAAGACAACCTCCGAACATGGAAACCTCACCAAAATCTACTAAGGAGGATCTGTTCCCCTGGATCGCCAACTGACTTGATCATCGAAGTGCCCTCGCCGGAATCCCCAGCCCGGGTCTCTTTTCTTTTACAGGACCGGTATGCACGTAGGATTCCAGACGAGGAGGGCGACACTCGATGCCACATCAGAGCTACAGGCCATGATGGTCCAGGCGTCAATAGATTGGCACACCAGGATGGGCGGCAGGATGCAAAAATATCAGTCAAACTAGTCCCCCCATCATAAAAGTAGCTCCACTTGAGGCATGGTGGTGACACGCGTGCGGGAAGCCTCCACTAGCCGTGTGGGAGGTCCTCCTTCTCATGGAGGCCCACATAGCCTAGAGGGGGAGCTCCTCGCTCCATTACAATTGCTCTCAATGGATGTTCAGCTCGTCGCGCTCACCCAGTAGATGTAGACTCTGACCATGGCCATGCGGTAGTTGTAGCATCAGCATTGGTCCCTAGCCATCTAACGACAACCAGAGATCCCTGTGGCCCTAGTCACTCGACCCTGTGGTAGCTTGTGCTCCTTCCAAGGTAGGCCACCACAACCACAGGACATGACTGATCCCCGAGGAAGCCTCCGGAGCCCGGCAAAGTGATAGAGGAGCGGGTCGATCGATCGGGAGAGCCAGACCCCAGTCTTGAAGCACGCCACCATCAAGCATCATAGATGCCACCAGAGCAAGGCCCCCCATCATGACCCTCCTTAGCTATCACTTCCGTTGGTGTGGGCACCAGGTTAACAAAAAGACTTCAACCCATCCAAAAGTCCTTATGGTTGGAGTAACAAATCATGTCAATATTTTATTTCAAAATAAATGTAATCAAGGACAGGTTAGTCCGCTGTTGGGTCAGTCAATCCAGTCAACTCACTTTTGAAGACTTATCAAGAAGCAACTCGGGCTTCAAAGTACCACTTCATCACTTCACCACCAATGGAGCCCACACTTGAAGACACATCACCACCCTAGAGCCGACTCTTGAAGGCACATCACCACCACCTTGGAGCCGACTCTTGCCACCTCATCAGACACCTCACCACTAAAGGAGCTGACTCTTAATCAAGTCCCAAGGAGCCAATTCTTGAAGAAAGTCAATTAGTCAAAGTCCAAAGTCATGGAGATGGTCAAATTGTCAAAATCAAGAAGGAGGTCAAATCACCAAGTCCAAGTTTTTGAAGATGGTCAACCAAGTCAAGCCTTAGCATGTCATTTGAATTTAAATTCATGCTTGGCCGACCAAAGCTCTCCAAAGCAAGGGTGGTCGGCCAAAGTGAGGGGGGACCACTCCTCCAAATCATATCAAACCTATTCCCACAATTCTCTCCTTATTCCATGTAACTTCCCCATGATATCCTCCACCAAATTAGGTTAGTTTGAATTCAAATGTAAGTCTTTAAAAAGCCTTGGGCATGAGAAATGTGGGAGATTGATAAATGAATGAAAAAAAAAGCTCTTTCTTCTATGTGAAGGTCTTGGCTATGTGCCCCTCTTTGGCTTTGTGCCTAGGTTTCTTTTAGGTCTATGTGACCTTGTTTCTCTCTTCCTCTTCCTCCTCTTTTCTCCACTTCAAACACTTTCTTTCCATTGCATCTCTCAAAGAAGATCAAGTTCGCATCAAAGTTCAAGAAGAAATCAAGCCAAGAATCAAGTGATCAAGCAAGGAGCCGGTTCTCCAACCCTAGGAATCAGAAAGGAGTCGATTCCCTCAAGAAGAAGAAGCCTTCATCCATCCTTCAACCCATCATTCTTCCCTTCTTTAATTTGAGTTCTTTAGCTTGTTTCTAATCCCAGGTTTCTTTGTGACAGGGCCTCCGGAATCCAGACTTTAGAAGAAGGAACTTCTTGCCAGAACCCAGAATGCTGAGTGAGCCACCAAGTGGTGTATTTTGGTCATCCTAGAACTTACCTTGAGAGAAATCCTTTGGATTGATCAAGGTCAGGTAATCCCTAACTTCTTAGGGTTTGGATTATTAAAAAAGTAGGACTAGCTTAATTTAGATGGTTAATTTACTATGGTAGATCATTATTATTCTGTTTAGTCCACTCTAGATTTGCGTTTAATCATATTGAGTTGTGTTCATTAAATTCCTAGTCATTATAGTTCGATTAGCCATATGCTTAAGAAATTAATTAGATTGATCTTTAACTAATCTCCTTTAGAATATTTAGTCTCATTCCTTCATCTCATAAAGCATTTTTTTTCATTTCTTCTTCCCATCATTTTTTGGTATCAGAGCAGGTTGATTAGGGCATATCTGTGTTTAGGGTTTGCATCGATTTATCTTTGGTGCTATAAGATTATAGCCAACCCTTGCATTGCAAAACCAAGATGAAATCAGGTTGTCCTACTATAAGGTGGATCCTTATAGTGTAAGGTTGTCCTATCTTGGTCATTGCTTTGGACTACATAGAAGAATTCTATGTAAGTCTGATTTTTCCCTGCTTGCTGTAATTAGGTGTAGGCTGACTGTAATCCGCCTGCAGCTCCAAAGGCAAGTAGTGCATTTTTCTTTGACATATTTTTTTTTCTTGTTCCATTTTAAGTTGTTTATCACCGTTTAAAATTTCAGCTTCAGAAAAAAATTACAAAAAAAATGAAAATTCCTGCAGTCCGATAGTGTCATTAGGTTTTCTGTTCTGTTCTTGAGCTTTTAGTGCCTTTATTCAGGATCTGCCTAGAACAGTCTAGATTTTATTTTGAAATTCTGCTTCACCTGGTATGACATCTATAAGTTAGGAGTTCTCATTAATTTTTTTCAAATTTTTTTGACGTTTTTTACTGCACCTTCCAACATCACTTTCGAACTGCAACACACCACTCTGCATCAGTAATTTAGTCATGCATTCATTTCATGATTAAGCTATCTAAGGGCATGAAATTAACATAAGGTCAGGAAGTAATTACCTGTCCTTAGCCCAAAAAACCACCTCCCTTCATCATTCGAACCCAATCCTTAATTAAAATCAATTAGACCTAATACCCTAGTGGGTTAGGGACACCAACAGGTCGGGTTCGAATTAGAAATCAAGTTGATTGTATTAGCTAGTTAGTGTGTGCTTATTAACTTGGTGTCTAGGATTGGTGTGTAAGGGCTTGTGGTTTGATCCACCTACCTGGCCAATCTCTGATTGGTGTCTAAGGTTGGTATTCAGGGATCTCCAGCTCCCCTTCCACCTACCTGGCCAAGTGATATAAGTTACTACTGGTTAGTTAGTCTTTCAATTGGGTTCTTAACTTGTGCTCTAGGTCTAGGAGCCATAGTCGTTCGAGTGCATCATTTTCATGACCACTAGATCAGGAACACCATTCCACCGTTCACAAGATCAACCAAGTTCGTCCATGGACCCTAATATGGAGAGTCTCATGAAGTCTATGATAGAGCAAATGGCTACAATGAATGCTAAGCTTGATCGGGTCGAGGATAGAATAGGGGTCCTAGAGGAAGCTAGGTTAACTCCAACTGAACCACCATCTCCCAGATTACCTCCAGACCATCCCAGAGCCCAACGGCAAGAACGCACTCCTGACCCAACCCATAGAAGGCCACAACACGATTTTGATGATCACACCCCTGACTTTAATCAAAGAAGGCATCACCATGAAAATTTCGATCAGGATGACCGGGCCTTAAGGAACATCCGTCTAGATGCACCAACTTTTGAAGGAAGCTTAGATCCTAAGGTGTATATAGATTGGGAGGCTGACATGGACCAGTATTTTGATTGGTATGACATGTCAGATGAGAGGAGATTCAAATTTGCTAAGATCAGGCTGGTTCGACAGGCTAGACTACATTGGGGAAATGTAGAGCGCACGATTAGACAGAGGGGAGATGTACCGGTAAGCACATGGAGAGATATGAAGAGAAAACTTAGAGAAAAATACCTACCCATGTCTTATCAAGAGAGATTACTAGATCAGTGGCAACGGTTAACACAAGGAAACAAAACCGTCTCTGAGTATGTCACCAAATTTGACGAGTTTGTCATGCGGTGCAACGTGGTCGAGTCGGAGGCAGCCACTTTGTCTAGGTTTAGATCAGGGCTGAATGAAGACATCAAGGGGGAATTATTTTTGAGGGAAGTCCATGATTTAGAGCAGGCATATCAGGTTGCCATGGACTATGAGAGATTTCAGAGGAGATCTACTTTTAGGAAACCAGAGCCCTCTAGGTTCAGTCCACTTGCTAGTAGACCCAGTTCGGTTCCTACTCCCACAGCTAAGCCTAGGTCCAGCTCAAATCCAATTCCTAGGCCCAATTCAGCCACCCCATCTAGAGAAGATAAAGGAAAAGGGCCTGAAAGTCAAGGTAGGACAAGTCAAGTATGTTATAAGTGCCGTCAACCGGGTCATTATATGAGTCAGTGTCCCTCTAGAGCTTTACACATTGGTGAAGTAGAGGAAGAAGGCTTAGAGCATTTAGAGAATGGTGACGAAGAAGTGTATGAAGCAGAAGATTGCTTAGCTGATGAGTATGAGGGAGATGAGGAAAATTTGGACTCATCAGATTTACTAGGAGTCGTTAGGTGTATCATGACACAGACCAAAGAACAAGAAGACTGGCGTAGGACTAACATCCTACAAACATTTGTCAAAATTAAGGAAAAGGTCTGTAAGATTGTGATAGATAGTGGAAGCTGTGTCAACGCCATTTCCACTAGTGCAGCAAAGAGTTTAGGGTTATCCGTTGTACCACATCCCAATCCATATAAGGTATCCTGGATAGACTCTACATCTATTCCAATCAAGCTACGGTGCCAAGTCCAAATCCAAATTCAATCCTATCAAGATAAGGTCTGGTGTGATGTGCTTCCTATGGGAGTAAGTAGCATCATCTTAGGCAGGCCATGGCTGTTTGATCATGATGTGACCATCTTTGGTCGGTCAAACTCCTGTGCTTTCAATTTTAATGGCAAGAGAATTGTCATTCATCCAAAAGAGCCTAAGGACAATGTCAGGAGAGGAACCAGTAGCTTGAAGGAAAAGAAAACTGGATTAAATCTGATAGGTGCAAAAGAAATAGAACAAGATATCCAAGAGGGAGCACCTATTTGGGTGGTAGCAGCAAAAGAGGTTAAGGACCACACACCTATAGAACACCCTCCAGAGGTGGTCCAATTATTAGAAGAGTATAAGGACGTATTTCCCGAAGATCTTCCCGATAGCCTTCCACCTTTAAGGGACATACAGCATGTCATAGATTTAGTCCCCGGGGCAACTTTACCTAATTTGCCTCACTATAGGATGAACCCAGCTGAACATCAGGAAATGCAGAAACAGATTGGGGAATTACTTAGGAAGGGGTTTATTAAGGAAAGTCTAAGTCCTTGCGCAGTCCCCGCATTGTTAACCCCTAAGAAGGATGGTACTTGGCGGATGTGTGTAGATAGCCGAGCCATCAATAAGATTACGGTGAAGTATAGGTTCCCGATCCCACGACTTGACGACATGTTAGATATGATAGCCGGAGCAACAATTTTCTCCAAAATTGATTTAAAGAGTGGCTATCATCAGGTTAGAGTTAGACCTGGGGATGAATGGAAGACCGCTTTCAAGACTAAAGATGGATTATATGAGTGGTTAGTCATGCCATTCGGTCTTTCCAACGCACCCAGCACATTTATGAGGATCATGAATCAGGTGTTGAAAGCCTTCATAGGAAAATTTGTTGTGGTCTATTTTGATGATATCCTTATATATAGCCAAACCAAGGCAGACCACTTAGATCACCTGAGCCAAGTTTGTCAAGTTCTTAGAAAAGATAGCCTCTATGCCAATATCAAAAAGTGTGACTTCCTCACACATAGAGTCATCTTTCTAGGATTTGTAGTTACTTCTGAAGGAGTGTCAGCTGACCCAGAGAAAGTCAAATCCATAGTAGAATGGCCTGTACCCAAGAACATCCATGAAGTACGTAGTTTCCATGGTCTAACCACTTTCTATAGGAGGTTTATTAGGGGATTCAGTACGATAGTGGCACCCATCACTGATTGCATTAGGAAAGGAAATTTTGAATGGACTAGAGCGGCTGATAAAGCTTTCCTAATGATTAAAGAGATAATGACACAAGCACCTGTTTTAAGGCTTCCGGATTTTTCCAAATTATTTGAGGTCGCTTGTGATGCTTCTGGGGTTGGAATTGGAGGAGTTTTAAGTCAAGAGAATCACCCAGTAGCATTCTTTAGTGAGAAGTTGAATGATGCGAGACTAAGGTATTCAACCTATGATAAGGAGCTATATGCGGTAGTACAAGCTTTACGCTATTGGCGTCACTACCTTTTACCGCAGGAATTTGTTTTATTTTCTGATCATGAAGCTCTTAGGTTCCTTAGTTCTCAGAAGAAGTTGAACCCTAGGCACGGGAAATGGGTAGAGTTCATACAAGGGTACACGTTCGTTCTGAAACATCGTGCCGGTACTGAGAATCGAGTTGCTGATGCATTAAGCCGTCGATCTATGTTGATGAATACTGTGAGGACTGAGATAGTAGGATTTGATAGGTTGAAGAGTGAGTATTCTACATGCCCTGACTTTGGTCATATCTATCACTCCCTCCAACAAGGTCCGTCTAGTGAACATAGCGATTACATTCTATTAGATGGATACCTTTTCAAGGAAAATAGGCTGTGCATTCCCAAAACTTCTGTTAGGGAATTTCTGATCTGGGAAGCCCATGCTGGAGGATTAGCTGGACATTTTGGTAGAAACAAAACCATCTTGGCTATGGAGGATCAATTTTTCTGGCCTAGTCTTAAGAAGAATGTTGCCCAGATAGTAGCCCAGTGTCGAACCTGTGCGGTAGCAAAGCACCAAAAACAAAACACTGGTTTGTACACACCTTTACCTGTCCCTGAAGGTCCGTGGCAAGACATTAGTATGGATTTCGTGACAGGTCTCCCTAGAACTCCCAAGAAACATGATTCTATCTTTGTGGTTGTCGATCGATTTTCTAAGATGGCGCACTTTATTCCGTGTTCTCAGACTTTAGATGCGTCAAAAGTGGCCAAACTTTTCTTGGATCATATCGTTAAGCTTCATGGTTTACCTAGAACCATTGTGTCAGATAGAGATGTCAAGTTCACCAGTTACTTCTGGAAAACCCTCTGGCACATGTTAGGTACCAAACTGAAATTCTCTACAGCCTATCACCCTCAAACTGATGGCCAAACCGAGGTTGTAAACCGAAGCTTAGGTAATCTATTGAGGTGTTTAGTTGGAGAAAACTTAGGGAACTGGGATCTTTTACTTCCTCGTGCTGAGTTTGCTTATAATAGCTCAGTCAATAGATCTATTGGGAAGAGTCCATTTGAAGTGGTCCATGGATATAAACCTAAGAGACCTTTAGATCTAGTCCCATTACCAGCACATGCACGGGTGTCGGAATCCGCCGAATCATATGCACAGCATCTTAAGGACTTGTATAAGGAGATTAGCCAAAAGATTCAAACAAGCAATGAATTTTATAAGCATACGGCTGATCTACATAAACGGCTTAAAGAATTTAATGAAGGGGATTTAGTAATGATTAAACTCAAACCAGAGAGGTTTCCACCCGGAACAATGAAGAAACTCCATGCCCGGGGAGCCGGACCCTTCAGAATAATAAAGAGAATTGGATCTAATGCTTATGTAGTAGATTTACCATCTAGTTATGGCATTAGTTCTACTTTTAATATTTCTGACCTCAAAGAATACAAGGAACCTGTACCAATACCTGATGAGCTTTTTGGTCCTAGTGTATCCTTTGAGAGTGATGTCCCAAATGAGTGTCCACCACCAAATATTCCTGAGCAAAGAGAGAGTGTTGAAAGAATCTTGGATGACCAGATTATCACCACTAGAAATAAGGGCTACCAACGCTATCTGATTCGATGGCAAGGACGTCCTGAATCTGAAGACTCCTGGATCACCCGAGAGGACCTGCAACAAATCGACCCGGATATAATAGAAACATATCACTCGACAGGGTCGAGTTCCTCCCACCCTGGGAGAATTGGTGTGGGCACCAGGTTAACAAAAAGACTTCAACCCATCCAAAAGTCCTTATGGTTGGAGTAACAAATCATGTCAATATTTTATTTCAAAATAAATGTAATCAAGGACAGGTTAGTCCGCTGTTGGGTCAGTCAATCCAGTCAACTCACTTTTGAAGACTTATCAAGAAGCAACTCGGGCTTCAAAGTACCACTTCATCACTTCACCACCAATGGAGCCCACACTTGAAGACACATCACCACCCTAGAGCCGACTCTTGAAGGCACATCACCACCACCTTGGAGCCGACTCTTGCCACCTCATCAGACACCTCACCACTAAAGGAGCTGACTCTTAATCAAGTCCCAAGGAGCCAATTCTTGAAGAAAGTCAATTAGTCAAAGTCCAAAGTCATGGAGATGGTCAAATTGTCAAAATCAAGAAGGAGGTCAAATCACCAAGTCCAAGTTTTTGAAGATGGTCAACCAAGTCAAGCCTTAGCATGTCATTTGAATTTAAATTCATGCTTGGCCGACCAAAGCTCTCCAAAGCAAGGGTGGTCGGCCAAAGTGAGGGGGGACCACTCCTCCAAATCATATCAAACCTATTCCCACAATTCTCTCCTTATTCCATGTAACTTCCCCATGATATCCTCCACCAAATTAGGTTAGTTTGAATTCAAATGTAAGTCTTTAAAAAGCCTTGGGCATGAGAAATGTGGGAGATTGATAAATGAATGAAAAAAAAAGCTCTTTCTTCTATGTGAAGGTCTTGGCTATGTGCCCCTCTTTGGCTTTGTGCCTAGGTTTCTTTTAGGTCTATGTGACCTTGTTTCTCTCTTCCTCTTCCTCCTCTTTTCTCCACTTCAAACACTTTCTTTCCATTGCATCTCTCAAAGAAGATCAAGTTCGCATCAAAGTTCAAGAAGAAATCAAGCCAAGAATCAAGTGATCAAGCAAGGAGCCGGTTCTCCAACCCTAGGAATCAGAAAGGAGTCGATTCCCTCAAGAAGAAGAAGCCTTCATCCATCCTTCAACCCATCATTCTTCCCTTCTTTAATTTGAGTTCTTTAGCTTGTTTCTAATCCCAGGTTTCTTTGTGACAGGGCCTCCGGAATCCAGACTTTAGAAGAAGGAACTTCTTGCCAGAACCCAGAATGCTGAGTGAGCCACCAAGTGGTGTATTTTGGTCATCCTAGAACTTACCTTGAGAGAAATCCTTTGGATTGATCAAGGTCAGGTAATCCCTAACTTCTTAGGGTTTGGATTATTAAAAAAGTAGGACTAGCTTAATTTAGATGGTTAATTTACTATGGTAGATCATTATTATTCTGTTTAGTCCACTCTAGATTTGCGTTTAATCATATTGAGTTGTGTTCATTAAATTCCTAGTCATTATAGTTCGATTAGCCATATGCTTAAGAAATTAATTAGATTGATCTTTAACTAATCTCCTTTAGAATATTTAGTCTCATTCCTTCATCTCATAAAGCATTTTTTTTCATTTCTTCTTCCCATCATCCGTCCTCTCCAGAAGCCTTAGCGGAAGGTTCCATCGATGAGGCTATCAGGCGAATGGCAAAGAAGTGCCTGGATGAACAAGAGCATAGGCTGGCGAACTGTCCCGCTATTTTGCCAACATGAAAGGCTCCTCCCATGATCTAGTGGGCCATGACGCCCGACCGCCCTTCTACCGAGAGATCCAAGAGGGGCTGATCTCGATTCGGTTCTGCATGCCCCAGGTGGATCCCTATGATGGGATCGTCGACCCCCTGGATCACCTAGAGAGCTACAAGGCTCTCATGAGAGTCTAGGGGACAACAGATGCCCTCCTCTGCTTAGCCTTCCCCGCTGCTCTTTGGAAGGCTACTCGAGTCTGGTTCACTCGCCTTGAACCAGAGAGCATCAGTTCCTTCACGGAGCTGGAATGAAAGTTTGTGGCACACTTCGATGCTTGTCGGAAGGTGCCACGAGAAGTCGATAGCCTTTTCTCCATTAGGTCACAAAACCATGAGTCATTGCAGAACTATGTGGCCCGCTTCAAGGTCACTACACTGAAGATCTACAATCTAGATGAGTCCATCACCATGCTACACTGAAGAGAGGGCTCCGGACTTCCCGCCTGACCTACTCCCTGGAAAAGAAGTAATTGAAGACATACTCTGACCTCCTCCTTCGTGTCCGCAAGTATATTCATCCTAAGGAGACGGACCACACCAGGAGAGAGCTGGATGGGAAGCCTTTGGAGAAACAAACCCCGGGGGAAGCCCTAGGGGAATGCAAGCCTGGGCCAAACCCGAGTTCCCGAGCGAGGTCCAAGTCGAAAAGCGGTCCTATTCTCGAAGAAACATATACTCCTCTCCTCGCTCCGAGATCGAAGATTCTCATGGAGATCGAGGGTGAGCACTACCTACATCGCCCTCCCCCACTAGGGCCATCTAGTGACTACAACAAGATAAAATATTGTCGGTTCCACCGTGACCACGACCACAATACCGAGGAATGCCACCACCTCAAAAGAGAAATTGAAGATTCGATAAGGAGGGGCTACCTCGAAAAGTTCATTGGAGGCAAGACCCCGGCAGAGCCTTGGATGCTTGTGGCCTTTTTTCCTATCCCTGCAGTTGACAATCGACCCACCAAGAAGCCCGTGGGTATGATATGTTGGGGGATAAACACTCCCCAGACTGGGAAGGTCCCTACGGAGTAGTCGAGACCCTTCCCCCTGGAGCCTATTACCTCGCCGAACTTGATGGTGCCCAGTTCACACGGGCCTAGAATGACAAAAGTCTAAGGATATACCGCCAATAATGTAAGGCTTCCTCCTTTCAATAAAAGACTCCTTTCAGTGCAACATTGTCTTTGCCTTGCAGGAAAACCATTGCCTGACCCCAGGCCTGGCGATTCAAGCTGGAAACTCTTGAAACCCCGCACCTGCTGCCATGCTCACAATCTAAAGTTGTTGGCAGGATACCCCAGAAGTTCTGCCATCTACCGCCTGACTCACAATTTGGTGCCTTAAGCCCAAAAACTTACGAAGCCCGGTACTTAAAGCCTGGAAACTTACGAAGCCCGGCACCTTAAGCTCAGAAACTTATGAAGGCCGACACCTCAAGCCTAGAAACTTACAAAGCCCAGCACCTCAAGCCTGGAGCCTCAGCACCCCACACCAAAGCCAGGAAACTCATGAAGCCTCGCACCTGCTACCATCCTCACAGTTCGAAGATGTCAGTGGGACACCCTAGAAGTTCTGCCATCTATCTCCTAACTCACAGCTTGGCACCTCAAGTCGGGAAACTCCTGAAGCCTCGCACCTGCTGCCATCCTCATAGTCCAGAGATGTCAGCGGGACATCCCAAAAGTTCCACCATCTACCGCCTAACTCACAGCTTGGCACCTTAAGCCAAGAAATTCCTGAAGCCTCGCACTTGCTACCATCCTCACAGTTCGGAGATTTCAGTAGGACACCCCAGAAGTTTTGCCATCTGCCACCTTACTCACAGCTCGGCATCTCAAGCCGGAAAACTCCTGAAGCCCTGCACCTACTTCCATACTGATGTGAGACAAAAATGAAATGATGGATGGAGAGTTTTAGCAAGCTAACCAGCAAGAAAACTTGAGCAATTAATTATCAAATAAATGGGCTAAATTAATCCAAGGAAAAAAATTTCATAAGGAGACTAGTTGATCTAAGTTACAACACTCGCAATGTAAATCTAGTTCAAAACAAAGATTAGGATCTTCATTGCAAGAAAACCATCACTACTAGGGCAAGTTAAACTTCAAATGATCAGATCTAATGAAGCTTAGGAAGAGTTTTCCTACTAACAATGATGGCTAAAATATTTTAGTTGAAGGTTCACACAACACTCTAGGAAAGAGGATTTGATGGTTAGACTAGAACTCCTTCAACTTATGAACTTACCTTGCACTTGGATCATGGAAAGAATCCTTCATCATCAACTCGAATCCCTGAGAGAATCTACAATGAACCAGCAATAAGGGCGTGGAAACAAAGATGGAAGGAAATAAATCAAAGGTAAACAAAGGAAGGGAAGTTTGGAAATGGCTTGAAGCTAGGCGGCAAGCTCTTCTCTTCTTCCTCTTGGTACACACCTCAAAGACCTTGGAAGGGCTTCTTTGTAGCATCAAATGGGCCTCTCACCCTCTCCCTCAAGGAGTGACCTAGCTCTAGGACTAGGGAATGAAGAAAACTAACTAGATTAAAGGGCATCTCACCCTCTCCACACAAGAAAACTAGACTAGAACTCAAGAATAAAACCAAACTTAATATCATCTCAATTTCATTTCTAAATGAAATGAATACAAGAGGGGAGAGGCTTGGCCCTATTTATAGGCCAAGGAATTTTTAGAAAACTCAACCAAAAAAAGATTAAAATATAACTAATCCGTGGATTAGTTATGCCAAGCACTAGATTAGGTGGCCTTAACTAAAATTGGTTACAACTTCCAACAAGAAATGGTTAAAAATAAATTTTGGTTGCAACAAACTTCTAAGTGGCACCTTCTTAGCTTTCTATGTGTCATCAAGGGATTCTTCCTTGCGTTTTCAATAAAAGTGATCTTCCAAGTGGCGACATGAGATATTTCCACATGGCATCCAAGGATGCTTCCAAGTGTAATCAACATGGAACTTCCAAATGTTAGAAGGGATGGCATCCAAGACTCTTCAAGTGTACTTCAAGTGGTGCTCCAATAAACTCTCAAGTGAAAAATAAAAAAGGCTTGATGATCTCCCGAGTGGCATAGAAAAATTACTTGACAAAGGGGTAGTGTCGGCTCAAGTATAGGTTGAGTCGACTCAAGGTGCATGAAGTGTCGACACTTGAAAATTGGGGCTCTCATTCTTGAGTCGGCTCATGGAAGTAGCTTCTTTAAAAATGAATTGGTTAGTGCTGGGGCTTTCTTTTAACCATGTTTTAGCTTTCATGAGGTGGACTTGCTTTCTCCATGGGTATGTTGATTAGAAGACCTTCATAGCTGCAATATTTGCTTAAAATCTATTTGCCTTTGCTTGATGTCCCCATCAATTCTCCTAAGAAATTCTCCTGGGATGGAGAGAAACTCGACCCTATCGAGTATGGGTTATTTTGATTTTGATAATAAGCTAGTAGGTTTGGACTATTTCTTTGAAGATTCTCTTAGTGATCCATGAGTTTTCTGATTTAGGTTGACCTTGCTAATGAACCAAATAGTATGGATAGTTCTTGTTTTGGGTAGTAATAGTCTTATTATCCAAATTTGCCTATTCCTATCTCACTAATTTGGATAGTGGGGCTGGTAGATACTCAAGGGTTGGTTCACTCTCAAAAATTAGATTAAGTCAAAAAAGACTCACTAGGTATCATAGTTGGTTCCTTTATCCTACTAGGTCTGAAACATTGAAAGTGGAACTTATACTAAAGTCAGATGGTAATTTAAGCACATGAGTATTAGGTCCAAATTTCTTTGGTATTTGAATAGGTCCTACACCACAAGTCTGCAACTTTTCATGTAGTCTTTTCATAAAAACTCTTAAAAAAATTTAGCCATATGCTAGTTAATTCCATTGCTCAAATTTTCTTACTAATCATGCTATGCATATGACTCTCGCAGTCATGGACACTTATGCATGGAAAGGTCAAATAACATCAGATGATAAAAGACAAACATAGATGAAACTAAATGGCAAAAGACAAACACAAATGACTTCAAATGACAAAATATAAATGACACCAAAAACAAAACAAGCTCAAATAGACTTTATTATCTATGGACATGCATGGAAAGGTCAAATAACATCAGATGATAAAAGACAAACATAGATGACACTAAATGGCAAAAGACAAACACAAATGACTTCAAATGACAAAATACAAATGACACCAAAAACAAAACAAGCTCAAATAGACTTTATTATCTATGGACAAAAATTTATTGTTGGGCTGAGAAATAAAAGTTTCCAATTTCCAATATTCTCCTAATTGGCTTTGAAGATGCTGGCACACAACTTCAGGTAGGTGGCACTGAATCTTAATTTGGTGCCTAATAAATGCCATAATATCTTTCAAAAGTAACTATTGAATATTATTGGGACCAGATCAATGGTATGGTGGATGTCCCAGTTTGGTGGACTAGGATTAGAGATGTTCCAGAAGGGTGAATCAGGCTCAGGACAACTATCAGGGAATATATATGATAATCTTTTAACAGTTCTACAATTTCTTGGGGTTGATCCTTTGGAATTGGTTCTAAGATTTCTTTGATGGTCAATATCTCATTAGGTGATCCTTCATTGATCTCTAGATCTGAATCCTCAACATTGATTAATCTAGGTCCTCAATTATCTTCTCAGATTGCTCTTCATGATTTTGTCTCTGGACTTCATTTTTTTCAAGTTGATTATTTCCGTTGTTAAATTCTTTAGGCTGGGTAATTATTTTATCCTCAAGCAATTGTTCTTATTTATACCCATCCATAAAGTTAGACTCAGCTTCATAAACTTCTTCCTTAAGTTCTTTAATGGGTTTAAAATCTTCTCTTTCTAGCCCTTCATTTGGACAAGATTTTGATTCTATTTCGTCTTTAAATTCTTCAAATGGTTCAGGAAATTTTTTCTCTTATTTTTTAGTGGGCTTAGACTCTTCTTTATCTTCTTTATAGTCATTTATGAGATTGGATTCAACTTCATATATTTCTACTTTTGGCTCTTCAATGGGTTCAAGGATTTCTTTCTTATAAACTATTGGGTAATAGGAGTTGATTTGTTTGAAGGAATCTGATTAGAATTAGGCCTATGTCCAGATGTATTATTCCTATTGGACTTAGGTTGACTGATCAAGAGTTCCTTCTGATATGTATCAAATTTCCTAGCAATTTGATAAGCTTCTTCTAGGTAGTGAATTCCTCATTGAAACAATCCTCACTGGATGTCCTTATGTAGACCAGCTCGAAATCTAGATATGATCATTGCCTCAGATTCGGCTGTGCTACATCTCTCGACAAACTCATTGAATTTGTTAATATACTCAGATACAATTTCATCATCTTGTCTCAATCTATACCATTGGTCTAAAAGTTTTTGCTCATAATATCTACCTAGGTACTTTTTCCTTAATTTACTCTTCATATCTCTCCACGTAATTATTTTATCCCCACTATAATAATTTTTATGCTCAACTTCTCCCCAATATATTTTAGCATGTCGCACTAACTTTAATTTGGCAAATTGACACTTTTTTACTTCTGACATTTCATCAAACTCAAAGTATTGACCCATTTTCTTCTCCCAATCGACATATACTTCAGGATCTAAATTTCCATCGAAAGTGGGTGTATAGGGTTGATTGCTCCTAAAGACTCTATCCTCCTGATCTACAAAGTCTTGGTAGGGATATCTAGGATTATACTCAGGGGTAAGATCATGACATTGGGCTCTTGGACCAAGGAGAGGTGGACTAGGTGATTTGGGCTTAGTATGGTTCCCGATTTGATTGTCCATTTATCATAACTCTTTGTTCATGATCCTAATTGTTTAGTTAGGGTTTCAAACTTTTCAGTCATGGTCCTCATAAAGAATTCAAGATTGGGGTCCATGGGTAAACTAGATTAAGTGTAGGACTGTTGGTCTAAAGTTCTTGACCTAATAGACAAGCAATACAAACTTAGCTTCTAGGGTTCCTAGACCTAGAAGTTCAAAATGCAGGATTTAATTATCAAATAAATGGGCTAAATTAATCCAAAGAAAGAATTTTCATAAGGAGACTAGTTGATCTAAGTTACAACACTCGCAATGTAGATCTAGTTCAAAACAAAGATTAGGATCTTCATGGCAAGGAAACCATCGCTTCTAGGGCAAGTTAACCTTCAAATGATCAGATCTAATGAAGCTTAGGAAGAGTTTTCCTATCAACAATGATGGCTAAAATATTTTAGTGGAAGGTTCACATAACACTCTAGGAAAGAGGATTAGATAGTAAGACTAGAACTCCTTCAACTTATGACCTTACAGTGCACTTAATTTCAACCGACACTGATACGACTATGGATGGCCAACCATTTACTTTACTCTCCTAGTCCCTCTGACTATGGCCACGATTGGCCTGTGGCTCATCCTGAAAGAGACTAGATCCTGTATCACATACCGCTCAACAATCATGTGCCAGCAATAGCCCCGCTGGAGGTCCAAAAGGAAAACTAGCTCTGAGTATCACACGAGAAACATGTATCCCAGCATGTGCTAAAATAAGACAACTAGCTCCTGTGTCACATACCGCTCAATGGTCATGTGCCAGCGATAGCCCTGCTGGAGGCCCAAAAGAAGACTAGGTCCTCATGTGATCATAGTCGGACTAGAGAGCGACAACACCAACACAATGCTTGCAACCTAATGCAATTCAAATGCAATCCAATGCAAATTAAATGCAATCCAATGCAAATTAAAATATATTACATGCATTAAAATAATTCATAAATATATAACATATTTGGTATATAATATAAGAGATCAAGATAACTTATCGAAGAGTATCCACCAACTATGCACAATTCAAATACTATACCTAATCTTCTAAGAACAACGACGATCCTGATCAACAATTTAAATATATAATTAATTTCTATTTCAAAATTAATAAGAAAACTAAATTATCATTGGACACTCTCATCAATCCAATTCTAATCAAAGTCTAAAATATAACCCTTTCTCCCTTTCTTTTCTCTCTCCTCCTTCTCTCTCTTCTCCTTCTCTCTCCTCTTTCTCTCTCTTCCTCTCTCCTCTTTCTCTCTCCTCCTCTCTCTCATCTTTCTCTCTCCTCTCTCTTTTTTTTTCTTCTCTCCTCTTTCTCTCTCCTCCTCTCTTTTCTTTCTCTCTCCTCTTTCTCTTATTTTCTCTTTTTTTTTCCTTTTTCTCCTTTTCTTTTCTTTCCTTCTTTCCTCTTCTTTCTTTTTTTTTCCTTCTTCCATTCCCTTCTTCTCTCCATCGTCTCCACTGAACAGCCCCCCCTCATCATTTTTTTCTTCTTTCCCTTTCCTCTTCTCTCCCTCTCCTTTCCTTCTTCCTCTCCTTCCTCCCCTCTCTTCTTCCCTTCTTCTTTCTTTCTTCTCTTCTCCCAAACTCCCCTGCCTTATTCCCTCGCTTGGCCCGAGCAAGCCTCCCATGGCCATTGGAACCATGGGAGGTTGTGGACGGGGAAGGACACCACCAGACGAAGGGGAACCGGTGGTGTTGCCACCGGTGACCGTTTGGCCACCTACCGAAAATCTCCAAAAAATAATGGAATGAACCCCACCCCCTTCTCTCCTGCCGGTTATCACTATTCTCACTCACGCTCGAGAGGAGACAGAAAGAAGAAGACTTACCAGCGAAATTAGTGTCGGGTCTCGGCAGCCATCGGAGGAAAGGCAAGCTTCGAATCAGCCAAGGCACATGAGGGAACCATCTCTTATAGGGAAGAATCCCTATTCTCCATGCCATCGTCCTTCCCCTCCGACTCCTCCGCCAACCGTTCCCAACTCCCCGATGACCGTCCATCGCGATCTCCGACGATCACAGTGGGAGGATAAATAGGGGCTCCGTCCCCTATTCTCATTCTTTTTTTCCCGCATCTAATTGATGTTGGCAAGGATTGCCGACTTTAGCCCAAAAATGGCCTAATAACACTGGGCCTCACACCTTGGAAGGGCTTTTTTGAAGCATCAAATGGGCCTCTCACCCTCTCCCTCAAGGAGTGACCTAGCTCTAAGACTAGAAAATAAAGAAAACTAGCTAGATTAAAGGGCATCTCACCCTCTCCACACAAGAAAACTAGACTAGAATTCAAGAAGAAAACCAAACTCAATATCATCTCAATTTCATTTCTAAATGGAATGAATACAAGAGGGGAGAGGCTTGGCCCTATTTATAGGCCAAGTAATTTTTAGAAAATTCATCCAAAAAAAGATTAAAAATATAACTAATCCATAATTTTCAGAAAATTCATCCAAAAAAAGATTAAAATATAACTAATCCATGGATTAGTTATGCAAAGCACTAGATTAGGTGGCCTTAACTAAAATTGGTTACAACTTTCAACAAGAAATGGTTAAAAACAAATTTTGGTTACAACAAACTTCCAAGTGGCACCTTCTTAGCTTGCCATGTGTCATTAAGGGATTCTTTCATGTGTCTTCAATAAAAGTGATCTTCCAAGTGGTGGCATGAGATATTTCCATATGGCATCCAAGAATGCTTCCAAGTATAATCAACATGGAACTTCCAAATGTCATAAGGGATGGCATCCAAGACTCTTCAAGTGTGCTTCAAGTGGTGCTCCAATAAACTCGCAAGTAGAAAATAAAAAATACTTGATGATCTCCCAAGTGGCATGGAAAAATTGCTTAACAGACGGGTAGTGTTGGCTCAAGGATAGGTTGAGTCAACTCAAGGTGCATGAAGTGTCGACACTTGAAAATTAGGGATCCCCTTCTTGAGTCGGCTCATAACAGTAGCTTCTTTAAAATTGAATTGGTTGAGTGCTGGGGCTTTCTTTTAACCATGTTTTAGCTTCCATGAGGTGGACTTGCTTTCTCCATGGTTATATTGATTAGAAGACCTTCATAGCTACAATATTTTCTCGAAATCTATTTGCCTTTGCTTGATGTCCCCATCATGTCCTCACAGTCCGGAGATGCTAGCAGGATGCCCCAGAAGTTCTGCCATCCATCGCCTGACTCACAGCTCGACACCTCAAGCTAGGAAACTCCAGAAGCCCCGTATTCGACTCGCTAGACCCCCAGTTCAGTGATGGCAAAGCAGGGCACTCCTGAAGGTCCACACTCTACTGGCCAAACTCAGAACCAATGAGGACAATTTCGAGACTCCTCAAGTCAAGTGCCCTAACTTGATAGTCTCCCAGGGCCACTCAGGCCTCCCTCAAGCCATCCACCAGCTCTTGGCTTAACTGGAGAGTTTCCAAGATGAGCAGCTGCTGAAGAGGCTCAAGGTAACCATAAAAATGAGAACTCAGTGAAGCAAAAAGGACTTTATTAATATTGCATGAAAAAGATACATCATCAAAGGACCCTCGACAGGCCGGACAGTCCCAAAATAGAAAGGAAGAAGCTCTGGTTCGATGGTGAGTGGGAAAGTTTTGAAAGGGGTGATTAGGGAAAAGCTTATCCTTTTTTCAAAGCTGCCAGACTACAGCCATACATCCTTTCGGCACTCCCACCACCGGATGGGCACCACATGGCAACATCAGCCAAAGGCGACGCCCCGATGCAACAAAAACAACCTCGGGTCGTACATCCACTATTATGCTTCCTCGGATCCACTGATGTGGCACACCTATACTGGCTTCAAGGCACGGTGTGCGAAGTCGCGGTGATCGTGGCATTCAATGGTGCTAGATTTCAGCCTTTCCACATCACCTCTGCAATTATTTCCTTAGCCCCGAGCATGACATTTTGTCAAGGCTTGAGAGTAGGAGGCAAATGAAGAAGCGATATCACTGGGTCCTGCTAGGATAGGCTAACAGTGATTGCAACCATAAGCTTTGTCCCTTCAAGTCCTTCTACTGGGTTGGCTCCCCCCAGGTCGAGACTCCAATAGAAGCCAAATTCCTCTTTGAGTCCTTCCGCTGGGTTAGCTCCTCCCAGGTCGAGACTCCAGTCAAAGTCAAACTCCACCTTCTACTGGGATGGCTCCTCCCAGGTCGAAACTCCAACAGAAGCCAAATTTTTTTTCGAGTCCTTCTGCTAGGTTGGCTCCCCCTAGGTTGAGACTCCAGTAGAAGCCAAATTCCTCTTCGAGTTCTTTTGCTAGGTTGGCTCCCCCCGGTCGAGACTCCAGCCAAAGTCAAACTCCATCTTTTACTGGGTTGGCTCCTCCCAGGTCGAAACTCCATTAGAAGCCAAATTTCTCTTCGAGTCCTTCTGTTGGGTTGGCTCCCCCCAGGTAGAGACTCCAGCCAAAGTCAGACTCTACATTCTGTTGGGTTGGCTGCCCCCAGGTCAAGACTCCAGTAGAAGCCAAATCCCTCTTCGAGTCCTTCTGCTGGGTTGGCTCCCCCCAGGTCGAGACTCCAGGCAAAGTCGGACTCCATGTTTTGTTGGGTTGGCTATCCCCAGGTCGAGACTCCAGCATAAGCCAAATCCCTCTTCGAGTCCTTCCACTAGGTTGGCTCCCCCTAGGTCCAGCTCCAATAGAAGCCAAATTCCTCTTCAAGTCCTTCTGCTGGGTTGGCTCCCCGCAGGTCGAGACTCCATCCAAAGTCGGACTCCACCTTCTACTGGGTTGGCTCTTCCCAGGTCGAGGCTCCAACAGAAGCCAAATCCCTCTTTGAGTCCTTTTGCTGGGTTGGCTCCCCCAGGTTGAGACTCCAACCGAAGTCGGACTCCACCTTCTAATGTGTTGGCTCCCCCTAGGTGAGACTCAAGCAAAAGCCAAATTCCTCTCTAAGTCCTTCTGCTGGGTTGGCTCCCCCCAGGTCAAGACTCCAGCAGAAGCCAAATTTCTATTCGAGTCCTCCTGCCGGGCTAGCTCCCCCAAAGTACACATCGATGGAGGGCATAGTCACAACCTGGTACTCAGTTTCAAACCCTGAAGGCCCCTCAACTAAATTACAAAAGTAAGCCCTTTGTGGCCCCTGGCAGGACTCCTTCGGAGCATCTCAAGTGGAGAAAAGAAGGGAAGGAAGACACATGATAGTGTAGTTGGAATACAAGGTATTTCAGCTGAAGGGAAGTGGAAGGCTGCATCAACTAAATGTTCTTCGCTCTAGGGATAAATTCTTAACACCCTGGGAGGCCACAAAGAAAAAAGAAGGAAACATAGAAGGAAGAAGAGGAGGAAAGAGAGACAAGAAGGAGAAGTGCACAATGATCAAAACAAAAGCCTTTATTGATCAAAAGTCTCTAACATCCTATGGAGGTTCCCAATAGGTCAGGAAGCCTCCCAGAGATCTACGTTACAGATAAGAGGTGATCCTCCCTAGTTATGGATCCTACTTCCGGAAGCAGCTGGAGGTATGCCAATCCCTCCCTCAACTGAGCTTCCTGGGAAGGAGGACAACGACGCGTCCGCCTCTACCGCACCATCCTCCCCAAGAGTTCACCAGGTCTTTAGAGCCCGGCATCGGCTCCATCACCCTGAGGATGTAGGCGCCCTTCTTCAAGTGAACACCCAAGGAAGAAGTATAGCAACACATCCTCCTCGATCGCACCATCCTTCTTGGATTTCACCAATCTGGTGATTCTAAGAGCAGCTGCGGCTGCTCCTAGTTAGGCCACTCTCAGTAGCATCACAGCAACCACGACCTTCTCCACGACGACTGCGACCATGGCCATCCCCCCATTCAATTGCATGACCAGGCGCATCCAGGAGGTTTGTAGGTAGGCTGCTCCCATCACACGGGCAACCACCTTCTTTGCCCCCCAGGGCCTCTCTATTTTCTCCTCCTTCAGGGGAATCTCAAGCTCAGTGGACTTCTTCTCCGACCAGGATGCCCCCACCGAGATGCGACCATACATTCCCAGAGAAACATCATGCGGCCTTTCGACCCTTCATTCAGGGACCTGAAGCTCACTAGAAGACCTCCCTTGGCACAAGCCAGGAGAGAAGAGTTAAAGAGAAAAAGCATTGGAGAAAGGAGGAGACTCTACGAAGGCCTATCCACCTGTGCTTAAAAAGGCAAGGGATGGCTTCTCTGGAATAAATCCTGCCACTTCCTCGTACTGATTGAAGGTATGTGCCTCATTAATTGCCAGACCAGCTAGAAGATGCCACGTGCTAGCACCGAGTGACCCGAATGCTTCGTTCCTAGAGGATTCGTGTCGACTCAGGAGAAGCATTTATGACCACCATCAAAAAGCCTAGCACCATGAAACCCCCATCAATGCAAAGGCATGGTCTATGAAGCACAGGCACGCAGAGACATCGATAATGTAACATACATCCCGATCCATGTCAGCATGATCATTACTCTCCATGCCTCGAGCACCGTATCATCTTCCGGGCTCGAGAGTGGGGGGCAACTAATATGGCTATATCCACTAACATGGAGTCCATCTGGATGCCAGCTGGTGGGGACACCTGAGGCACCAGAATAAGACAGAGACTTTTTCAACCCTCTGTAAATTGATCAATAATTTATGAGTCCATCTATAATAAGAGCTTAGCTTATCTGAGTCTATTTTAGTTTTTATTTGAGTATTTTTAGTTGTTATTTCAGTTCTGTACTAGTCAGCTCATGTTGAGCTAGTTCAGTCCATGCTAGTCAGCTCATGTTGAGCTAATTTTATTTTTTTGAGTCCTGTCCAAGCATACTGAAGACTCAAGACTATATCATACAAGTGAAGACCAAGTCCAACTAGATTGAAGACATGGAAGTATAGCCCAAGTCCAACCCAGCTTGAAGATTTGAAGACCCCAGGAGGAAAATTCAGAAAACCCTGATTTCTTGCAGATGCCCTCCAGATGCCCAGATTCCCTTCCAGATGCCAAAATATATTCATATACCAAGGCATCCATGATTTTAGAGGTCCATCTACATCCTAGCCCAAAGAAATCAAGCCCAGGTGCCAAGCCCAAGCCCCTAAGAAGCAAGATACCAGGGAATATTCCTGCTACCTGGCTACCAGGCCATCCCAGCTTCCAGAGGCCCAAACCCATGCACCCGGGCCCCTTTGGACCGGCCCCTTGCTGCTCCTAGAAGCCCAACACGCCCCCCTAGGCGTCCTTGGAGTGTTGACCAAGTCAAGAGAATTTTTAGGGATTTTTCTACCTAATATTTCCTTATTTTCTAGCTAGGGTTTGAGAGGGAAAAGGATTCTTATGTAAAGACTTATGTACCCTTACTTGGAGCCCAAGGTTAAGGGTCTATTTAAGGGACCCTAGCCTCTTGTATGAGGAGAATTTTTGATGAATGAAAACCTTGAGTTCTTCTATTGAGTGGTGTGATACCCTGCTGTGTGCATAAAGGGGTTTGTGAGAGTTCTTCTTCCCGGTGTTTGCAATCATCTTCCTGCTGCCAACAAACCCTCCAGATCCCTGGATGCCCACTCCTAAAAAAGCCTTCCCTTGCTGTTTTTACTTTGTTTTCTTGTTCCTTTGTGAGCTTTCTAACCCCTGACAGGTCATTTGCAGGTCCCTGAGTTCCTACGAATCCAACGACTCCAGCCAAGCCTCAATCGGATCACCGAGCAGAAAGCCGGGTATCCGCGGGTCTTTGGCTCGGTTTTCCAGGCCGCATCCATCGAGGAACGAGAGACCCCTTCGCTGCGATCTTCACAGACATTGTCAGGTACACCCCTCTACCTCCAGTAGTTTTATTGTAGGAGAACTTGCCCTAACCGAGGCTTCTTAGCCCCGGCGGTCCTTCTTTGCTACTTTTCTAGGTCCTAATCTGCATGCTGATCTTCAAAAATTCATACAAAATTCCCTATAAATAATTTTGATCTGAAATTTGGGAATTAATCACCTAACTCAACATGTAAAACATACAAAAAAAATTGCATGCATATTAGTTCCCCATCACCAGCTATCAACTGGCAGGTGAAGGTGCCACCTGAGCATGGAACCCAAGTGAGGAGTCGAAGTGAGCCCCTTATCGAGGTCAGCTCCCGGTTGGGGTCGAGCTCATACTATCACCAGCTGAATAAAGGAGGATGATAGAGATTCAAATCATGGCGGGAAAGGGGGTTCTCTTCACTAAGACCCCGCCATTGGGATGGTATGACTGATAGGCACCAGGATCTTCTCAGGCCCCTGTTTATACCAATCAGGAAGGAATGCCCCATTCGAGGTGCAGCACCCCTCAACCTACCGTTTGCATCACCCATAAGAGGAAGGTCTTTCCAGAGGATTCAAACCCTGGGGTGGCCACCCACATACCAATGCTCTACCAAGCTTTTCAAAATATGGCAACCAACTAGAATGTCAGAGCCAGCGACATAACTCCCTGCCATGAAGGGAGAAAGGGGAGCTCATGCACAGTCCCTGAATGCTACCAGATGTCAACCCTTGGGACTCCCCAAAAGGGAAATATCTGGGAAGCAAGCTTAAGGGGCAAGATTGCCTCTCTATAATAAACTTCAAGGGGCCTCCAAATGAAAAAAGTGGACAAGCAAGCAAGAGATAAGTGAGGTAATCGTTGGCACACAGAAGGGAAGAGCAAACCAGACGAAACACTCTAAGGCTATCGGGGAATTTGTCAAAAGAATCTCACGAACATAGCCAACCCTGCTCAGGCTCTCCTTCTCTGCTGACACTCTTTTATCACTTTCTTTGTTCTAAAAGATAACCTCTGAACATGGAGACCTCACCGGGATCCATCGAGGGGGATCTGTTCTCTTGGATCGCCCATTGATTTGATCGTCGGAGTGCCCCCACCGGAATCCCTGGACCGGATCTCTTTTCTTTTGCAGGACCGGGTACGCGTGCAAGATTCCAGACAAGGAGGTCGATGCCCGATGCTATATTGGAGCTACAGGCCACGACGGTCCAGGTGGCAACAATATCGATGTGATGACCCTTAAGCAATCGAATATGACTCTCAGGAATGAATTGGTCATAGAATAACCTTGCACAACCAAAGAGACCAACCTAGATAATTTGACTAAGGCAAAAATATATGAAGAGAAATCAAAATGGAGGGATGAACCACTTCCATCATCACCTAACTTACCTATGGTCCCAATCCCAAGAACCCTAGAAATGTCCATTACTTTCAATAGGAAGGAAGAACAAATAGATGCAATAATGGAATTGATTGAGACTTTCCAAGGATCACAAATGTATAATGTAATAGAGGAAGCCATGAGTGAAAGTTCTCTCCATGATTCGTTAAATCCTAATTTGGCTCCCTTTGAGGTGGATGATCTAGATATAGTGGGATGTACCCTAGAGATGAATGACCTAGTAGAAATACCCTATCCTAACACCACCTTACCTTGGATCAAGCAATATAAGCCATCACCCAAGCACCCAATAGCTCCCTTATTAGAATTACCACCTGATCCAGAATTGAAGCTACTTCCTGTCGCATCCATTGATACCTCACCGATAATACACAATCGAGAAGCCTAAATTGCAGGTGTTCTAGATGGATATAAAGAAGCTGTTGGATGGGATATTATGCATATGGGGGCTAATGAATTTAAAACTTTTATATCTGATTTCTCTGTATTCGGCACTACCTTTGAGACCTGCCTCTGAAACTTATCTATAATGTTAAAATGATGTATGGAGATAGGGTTGATATTGATTTGGAGAAAGTGCCAAATTCCACATCAGAAAGGGCTTACACCAAAATCTAAATTATTAGCCAAACCCCTTGTGACTTTGGTTGGACCTTTGCCTATGAAGAAGGAGGCATCACATGGAGATCCTAAAATACTTCCTTCATACATTGAGCACATTGAATACATAGGTCTAGGTCCATTAGAACCTAGACTAAGATTGAAGTTATACCTAGATCTAATGATACAGAGAGAATTGTTAGCTATTAGGGTAATAAGCTACTCAATAGTCCCATGCAGGAAATATTCTAAAGCTGAACCTAAATCACGTAAGGAATTACAAACCCACGTCAAGATTCGAGCAGGAATAGGATAAGAACACTGAGAGGTCTAGCCGAAGATGTTAAACTTAGTGCTTATTGGGAGCCAACCCAATCTTTTTATTTTCTACTTTAGTGATTTTTATTTTTCTAGGAATAATGAATTGCTCCACACGGTCACTCCTGGAATTACACGAGGCATATCTCATCCACGTGATATCTCTCCTTGTTTTATTCTTCCTTACTCTATTGAGGACAATGGAAATTAAGTTAGGGGGTAAGGAAAGATCTTTTTGAAAAAAAATATTTTGAAACACCTTAGCAATTTTTAAAAATCTTTAAAAAAAGTTTTATAAATCATGTGCCATGAAAGAAATTCTTGAGCAAAACCGGCTAGGAAAAGAAAATAGAGTTAGAAAGTATTGACAAATTACTGTAGCAAACCAAGAAGTAGACTAGCTGCGTAGACTTTTAGTTGCCTACTTAGGTCATCTAAAGGCTATTAGTACTACCATTGCACATACACACTGACGAGGTCAACTAGGTATTAGTTGTAAGGTTAATTGAAGATTTAATTATTACTAAAAATTGATAATTGATATACATCCCATTGAGAGAAACTTGAATTTGAGGAAAGAGCTACCTGCTTAACAAAAAAAGAGAAAAAAAAAAGGCACATTCTAAATATTGGTTTTCCACTGAGTAATCGGGAACCTTTGCCTAAGTAGGCATTATTATTTGCATCAAAAAGTGGGCAGTGTGAGGATATAGCCAAAAAAAGTAAAAAAAAATCAGGCAATGTGAAAGCTACCTCATCTCATATGCTTAATATGGGGGTGTATAGAAAATTAACCAAAGTAGATGATATGTGAAGATATCATTATTCTTTACAAGCTAGTATCGAAATACTAAGTTGGCCATCATAAACACAAGTGCTGTAGACCTTTGATGAACTCTGAGAAAGCTTCTAATAGTTCTAACTATAAAATTTACTTTAGAAACTCAATACTTAATTAGCGATCCTAGTAGCTTTTTTTAACCTTAAACCAAGATCTAGTTTGCAAAGGAGGATCTTAGTGATACATGATTCTATCTTAATTGCATTACAAAGGGACTAGCAATGATTAAGTTGGGGGGCGTGATAAGACTATTAAATATCCTAATTTAATCATAAAAATAAATATCAAGTAATACATATTTATTAAGAATTGATATTTCTTATTTAAGTTTTGTAAAAAAAGAGTCTATGGATAGAAAAAGCTATATTTTTGGAGTCCAACGGTGTAAACGACACCCAAATCGGAGTTCAAATGAGCTTAGAATTCAAGTTTCAATTTTATAAAGGGATGCATGAATGTTAGAGCAGTCGGTCCATGGTGGACCGGCTGCTCGGTCTACAGCACCATAGCTGATCCATGGGCGGCCATTGCCACCGATCCATACCCCTGCTCGTGGATCACAGGCTTCATTTCGAGCATCCAACCACTGGAACTAGCCGGATGCCGTCCCCATATCGTCGAGAGCCGCCTGCCACCGGAAAGCACCATCAAGAGCCATCCCTCGCCGGAAAAAGCACCGAGAGACACTTTTGAAGCCGGCCACCACCTCTGTTCTCCATTTGTTCACTGCCATCACCATCTGAAGAAGCCTTCTTATGCTGGAAAACTTGGTGGAGGAACCTCACTATTGCCCAGATGGCCAACCCAAGAGAGGGGTGAATTGGGTTTGACAACTTTTTAACAAATATGTGCCTTTTTGAAATATTTGTATGGTGAGTGAAGTGTATCAAGTATTAAGTACGGAAGCAAATAAATAAACACAAACAAAGCAATCATAAACACCATGAATTTATAGTAGTTTGGAGCAACCCAGCTCCTACATCCACTATCCAAGGTACCACTTGGGATTTTTACTATATTCATAATGGAATACAGCCGATTTGTTTTACACCGGGTTCACAAACCAAAATCTAATACAATGTTAGTTTTTCCCAGCTCACTAACAATCCAAACTTGATTTTCAAGGCTCACCAAAAACCTAAAAACAATCATCAAGCTACTGCCCCTGCTGTACTTGGAACAACTCAAAACAGAGTTACTAAAGAAGTAACACTAAAGACAAACTAAACATTGTTGGATGGTTATAATTGAAGCTCTTTGTGAAGCCTTCTTGATTGCTTCTTCAATGCTCTTTAAGGCTTTCAAACTTATCCAATGATTGACTCAAGAAATTAATTGAAAGTTGATGAAGACTTGAGTTCTTGCTTGAATGCTCTTTGGAATATTCAATACCCTCATTAAAGTTGTTCAAGACTTGTTCAAATCCATCATTTATAGTCTTTTAAACTGATCCCAAGTAAATATGACCATTGGAATGCCTTGGGAGTTGAAAACTAGCCATTAGAAGCTTTTAAAACCAAGAAATTGAAATTCTGGAGCTAGCCGTTACTATTCTGAAATTGGGATTCGAGTCGGCCCAAATGGGTCGAGTCAGCTCGGATGCTCAGATAGGTAAAAACTAAACTCTGGTCGAGTCGACTCTCTTCAATCGAGTCGGCTCAGATGACTGGTCTCTCAAAACTGAATTTTACTCACTCTAGAGGAGTCAGCTCGGTTGACTAGTTCTCAAAACTATATTTTAGCTACTCTGGATGAGTCGACTCTAGTTTCATTGAGTCAGCTCAGTTGACTGTGTATCAGAAATCCTTGTGCCATGCCAAAATAATGTATCGGCTCTATTCCTTGAGTCGGCTCAAGTGATCTTTGTCCAAAAACTTTCAAACTTCTTCAAACTTCTTCCAACATCTTCTAAACAACTTCAAACTTCTTCTAAACCTAATCTAAGTAATTTAAACTTAAATATTACATAGAATTGGCCCCTTTTTTATGAATACATAAACAAATTTTCTTCGGGCTCTTAAATACATGAAACTTTTTCTTTGAGAAACTTGATACATTACAATGATTTCAGAATTATAGGGAGAATGATTGTGCATTTGAATCATCCTACTAAAACTTCTTAAACATTTGAAAAGAGTCAGTATCAAATACATGCTCCAATATTTTGTTATCATCAAAATCATGCCAAGGGTCAACAATCTCTCCTTTTTTGATGATGACAAAACACTGGGCATGGAAATATAATAAATACCTTTACATTTTAATTGAGTTAGGGTTAATGCTATACAGTATATCAAATAATTTGAATTATCTATTCAGATTATGATCTAACTGTATCAGAGCTTGATTGAAATATCAGAGCTTATCAAGTTACATATCATAATGTATCAAAGTAGATAAATTTAAGTATCAGAGCTATCAAATTGAGTATCAGAGCTATCAAATTGAGTATCAGAGCTGTCAAGCATTCAATTGAAGTAAGATAGCTTGAGTATCATAGCTTGAGCTTAAGTATCAGAGCTATATATTACCCAGTGATGATGCAACCCAAGAGGGGGGATGAATTGGATTTTAAAAAAAACTTAAACAAGTATGTGCCCATTCAAATCAAGTGCTTATATTTTGCTAAAGTGTTTGTGTGCTTAATGAAAATATGCAATGGAATTAACAAAGTAAATACAAGAGTAAATAAGCAATAAATAAGAGCAATCATAAATACAAGAATATATAGTGGTTCGGTGCACTCCAAGGTACCTACATCCACTCCCCAAGTTTTTCTTGGGAATTTCACTATAATCACCAATATTACAGCTGATTAGTTTTTCGGGCTCACTAATCAAAACCCAACTTGTTTTCACCGGCTCACAAGTCAAAATCCCTTTATTTTTTCGTGCTAACCAAAAACCTTGTTGGTTTTGCAGGCTCACCAATAACCTTGTTGGTTTTACGGACTCACCAATAATCTTGTTGGTTATTATACAAAGGCTAACCAACAACCTCCATTGGTTTTCATAAAGGCTCACCAACAACTTCAATAAAATAATATAAGCACAAGCATAAATGTAAGAATACAAAATGAAAGCTTTCTAAAATAAAACAAATATCTCTTTGAAGCTCTTTGATATTATTGAAGAAGCTAGTCTCCAAGTTGTTGAAACCTTAGTTGATTGCTTGAAATGTGGACTTGGAAGCTCTCTTGATATTTGAAGCTTGAAAGCTCAACTCTCTCACAAATGTTGGATCCTTAAGATATATTCAATTGGATGATCAAAGGATTTTTTAATCAATTCATAGAATCACTTTCCCTTGAGTTTAGTGATGTTTAAATAGCTCTCCAAATCTTAAATTACCATTTATGACCATTGAAGAGAAAAAAACTAGTCATTAGAAACAAGTTTGGAAAGTTTTGTACTTCATAAAAAAACTAGCCATTATTTCAAGTATCGATACTTGATTTATTCATGAGTTGACCTGTAAGTCGACACTTGGGTCGACACTTCTGTGAGTTGACACCTTGAGTCAATACTTAGGTCAATACTTGAGTCAGCTCAAGGAAAAAATTCAGAAATCAACATGTTCTGTCTTTTTTTTGGTCTCAGGCTTTGAGTCGACCTGTGGTCGACACTTATGTGTGCTAGTGCTAAAACTTGTCCAAATTAATATTTTGAGCTCTTCAAGATCTTTCTCATGTTCCAATGTCTTATAACTTAAAAATCCATGGCTTCTTTAACTAAATGACAAGCTTTTCAATCTTGAGTACCTAAATCTGATAAATACTTTTAACACACATTAGTACTCAAATATACTTAAGTATTTTGTCATTCATCAAAATCAAGACCAGAGTCAAAAATCATTCCCTTTTTGATGATGATAAAATTTTTAAGTAAATAAACATGATAACCTTAAAAGGTTTGTAATAAGATCAAGATAGGGCTCCCCCATAAAATATGATCTAAAAATATTATTTAAAATTTGTTTAAAATTTTCAAACTTTTCTCTCCCTTACTAAATCTTCCCTTTAAATTTATAACTTTTTATTTTCTTCTCCTCCTTTTGTGCTTTCTTCTATATCTTTCATATTTATCATATCTCTATCATATCTCTCCCCCTTTTTCATGTTTATCATATATCTCTCCTCCTTTTTGTCATCATGAAAAAGGTGGAAGGCAATACAAAGTGAGGATACAGTGGAAAGAATAGCAAGAAGGGTATTAAAATCAATAAAGCATGAATTTGATAAACTGATAACAAATAATATTGATACCAAAATATGACATACAAATGCATGAAGTAATCTCGAAGTATTTTGAAAATAAAATATTTTTCTCTTTTTTTTAAAAAAAAATCTTGGCTCCCCCTGAATGTTATTCTCCTTGAATATATATTGATACTACAAAATGACATATATATGCAAAAAATAATTTAATTTTCCCTTCTTTTGAAGATTCTTAATGAAATAAATCTTGATAGCATTCGAATGTAACTCTCCTCAAAGAAAATAGATTTGATATCAAGGAGGAGTATCAGAGCAATATAAGTAAAGCATGATATCAAGAAAATATTGAAAGCATCATACATGTATATAATGACAACAAATCTTTGGATGCTCCCCCTAAATATTATTTTCCTTTAAAAATATGCATTCATTTGAGGAATAAAATATGAAAGTATAAGCATCAAGATTTAAAATTTTCAAGATATACATATTTTCAAAATACAAAGGATTGATCATTTAAAATCTTTTAGCATGATTTCAAATTTTTTTGAAATAATTTGATATCCATACAGTGCTAGAAGTAATTTAATAGCAAGTCTAGCTATTGGAGCAAGGGTTTATCAATATGCATACCTCATTCTTAAATGTAATCCTTAACTACCAGTTCTATACTTGATCTAAATCATTTTTAACTTAAGCATAGATGACAAAAATGAAAACACATAAATCATAACATTTCACTTGAAATAGTTTAAAACTATATTAATCAAAATAAAGTGAAAGTCTAATAATCACAAGTTTAATCATGAGAGCATAAAATCCATCAACATCAATAAGATCATGATTACAACCAATGACTATAAGTCTGAACTTGATTCTAATTAAATAATTAAAATACTTTTCAAAATGACTGATAACATGAGAATAATTAACTCCAACATTTATCAAATATTCAATAAAAAAATATATAACAAGTTTTATTTCAACTACATTTTTTATATGAAAGGAGATGTTTAGAATTTATCAATATGTATAATCCTTCCTTTACCATTTGTTCAAAAATTGTTGACCCCTTGAGTGATTTTGATGATAACAAAATATTGGAGCATACATTTGTCTTACTAACAACTCTTCAAGTGCATTATAAGTTTTTGTAGGATGATCTTAATGTCTAATTGCAACTCTTACAATATTGTTATATGTTATGTGTTGCATTGTAAATGTTTCATGTAAAGAAGAACCCAAAGAAAGATTGATGTAATATTCATGAAAAAAGGGTTACTTCTATGTGTTTTCAAGATTAAATTTTTTTAGAATTTGCTATTAGTTGAGTTGCGAAGAATCTTAAGTGTTGAAGAGTTGCTGGATGAATTCTGGAGAAGAGTTAAAGTTTTTATTGGAAATTCACTCGAGTCGACTTGCATGAAGAGAGCTGACTCTAATCCTTCGCATGGTTGAAGGATTTTGGCATGCAGAGATCCGAGCTGACTCAAAAGATCCCGAGCCGACTCATCCAGGGCAACAATTCTTGAATCAAACAGGCGAGCCAACCCGAAGGCAATCCGAGCCGACTCAACCATTCAGTCAGGCATCCGAGTCAACCCTTCGCAATCCAAGCCAACTCCTCTAGAGTCCAGAGAAAAATAGTTCTGAGAGAACAGTCAGGAGAGCCGACTCGAAGGAACTCGAGCTGACTCCTCCAGAGTACCACTTTGAAGACCTGAAGATTCGAGCTGACTCGACTGAGATGAGCTGACTTAAACAGATTGAGGAATCATCAACATTGAGGATCCGAGCCGACTCGACCAGAGTAAAGAGTCAACTCTTTGAGGATCCGAGCCGACTCAAAGCATCTGAGCTGACTCGAACGTCGATTCTAGGCAAGTAATGGCTAATTCTAGAACTTCATTTTTGAATTTAAAAAATGCTTCAATGATCAAATGTCAGATCCCAATGGTCTACATGGTTATATCCACCCAAGAAGAGTATAATACTATATAAATGAGGAATTTGGATAACCTTTGAAGAAGCTAATGCTTAATTGAACATTAAATAGCTTGTGAGCAAGAGAGCACAAAGAAAAATATTCAAGTTTGCCTTCAAGTCTTCACCAACTCTAATCAGAAGCTTGAAGTACTTATTGAGGAAGAAGAGGAAGTCATTGAAGTGCATTAAAGCCCATTTAAGAAGGCTTCTCTTGAGCTACAACTGCAACCATCGACAACTTGGGTTTGTCATTAATTGCTTCTTTCTTTTTAACTCTTTGTGAGTTTGTGGGTTATTGGTGAGCCCGATTTAAAAACCAAGTATGGGTTGTTAGTGATCTCATTTTAAAACTAACAGTATAAGGGTTCTTGGTGATCCTGTTCAAAAAGAAGTTGGGTTCTTTGTGATCCTGTTCAAAACCAAGTTGGGTTCTTGATGATCTTGTTGAAAACCAAATGTTGGATTTTGGATTGTGAGCCTGGTAAAACAATCTGACTATATTCTGGTGGTGAATATAGTGAAAATCCCAAGTGGTATCTTAGGTAGTAGATGTAGGAGCAAGGGTGCTCCGAACCACTCTAAATTTGTTATGTTTGCATTGTGCTTCTTTTTTCTGTTTGTGAATTACTTCCGCTCTTAATTATTTGCATCACATCACTTCTCCACTAAAGAAGTTTTTAAAAGGCACATATATGTTCAAATTTTTTAAATTTTCAAATCATCCCCCTCTTGGGAAAGCCATATGGGCAACAAAAATATAGCTTATCCATTTCTTTATGTTGTCTTGTATAGCCACAATTCAATTATTTTCTTTTCTTTGGGCTGCAAGACATTCCTGTAAAACATACTAAGTGGATAATTTTGGTATCCAAACTTTCTTGGATCCTTTAAGGTTAATAATTATGGTTCCTTTTGGAACCCAAACTTTTCTTAATTTACAAACATAAGCTTTATGTCTTAAATTATCACAAGTAATCTTTGAAGACATGGGAGCAAAGAAACTCTTGTTTTCCAACTCAAGATCTTTGTTTTTTTTTGTAAGCTCATCATTTGAGACAAAAATCTTGGGTCTTCTTAAAATATCTAATTCATTGAATAAATTAATTTTTTTATTTGAAAACTTATTGCATAAATCTTTCAAATTAACATTTTCTTTTTCCAAAATTTCTTTTTCTTTAGAAAAAATATTCTTTTCATTTTTTAAAACATCAATCTTGGCTTTTAAATCATGGTTTTTATTAGCAAGATTGGTATTCTCAAGAAAAAAAGAGTCAACATGCCTTTTTAATTTCTTGTGCTCAATTTTTAGCAATTTGTATTCATGCACAAGATCATTAAATGCATCATATAATTCATCAAAGGTAAACTCATATTCCTTTTCAGAACATACCTCTTTCTCATTTGCCATGAAGCAAAGATTGGCAACTTCTTGTTCTTCCTTCGAACTAGAATCTTCACTATCACTCTAAGTTACCATCATTGTCTTGAATTTCTTTTTGGCCTTGAGGGCTATTATCTTTTTCTTCTCTTGATCAGCAATCACTTTTTTGTGCCATAAATTCAACTCATGGGTCATAAGTGAACCAATAAGCTCCTCTAAAGGTAGGGTACCAATATCTTTGGCTTCTTGGATCGCTGTTACCTTTGGATCCCATGATATTGGCAAAGATCTAAAAATTTGATTAACCAAATCAGCATTAGTATGACTTTGCCAAGACTTTTCAATTCATTAACAATAGTCATAAATTTAGTATACATATCAGATATAGATTCATAATGTAGCATTTTAAATATTTTAAAAGAATGAACAAGAATATTAATTTTAGTACTTTTCACTTGAAGAGTATTCTTATGAGTAATTTCAAGTATCCTATATCTCCTTCGTTGATGTGCATGTGGAGATCCTATTGAATTCATTGGAGTCCAATGCACAATAAAGTAAGTTCATTGCTTTAGCATTAATTACAGATTGCTTAATGTCATATTCATTCCAATTCTCTTCGAGCTTTAGAATGAAAATGCCATTAACCAAAATGGAAGGAATATGAGGACCATTAACTATATCTTTCCAAAGATAATAACTAATAGATTGAATATAGATGCACCTATGAATTTTTCAAAAGTGTAATTAGTGCCATTGAAAAATGGTGGTCTATTAGTTGCATGTCCTATAGCAAAACAAGCACATTCTAGGGCTGCCATGATCTTTTTAACTCAAAATCATTAGATTCTTTGCAAACTACCAAGTTTAGATACCAACAATTTTGGGTTCCGGGCTTTGATACCAATTATTACCCAGTGATGGTGCAATCCAAGAGGGGGATGAATTGGATTTAAAAAAAGATTTAAATAAGTATATGCCAATTCAAATCAAGTGTTTATGTTTTGCCAAAATATTTGTATGCTTAATGAAAATATGTAACGGAATTAATAAACTAAATGCAAGAGTAAATAAGCAATAAATAAAAGCAATCACAAACATAAGAATGTATGGTGGTTCGGTGCACTCCAAGGCACCTACATCTACTCCCTAAGTTTTTCTTAGAAATTCCACTATAATCACCAAGATTACAGCCATTTCGTTTTTCAGGCTCACTAATCAAAACCCAACTTGTTTTCACCGGACTCACAAGTTTAAATCCCTTTGATTTTCCAAGCTAACCAAAAATCTTATTGGTTTTGCAGGCTCATCAATAACCTTGTTGGTTTTACGGGCTCACCAACAACCTTGTTGGCTTTTATACAAAGGCTAACCAACAACCTCCGTTGGTTTTCATAAAGGCTCACCAACAACTTCAATAAAATAACTTAAGCATAAGTATAAATGTAAGAATACAAAATGAAAGCTTTCTAAAATAAAGCAAATATCTTTTTGAAGCTCTTTGATGTTGTTGAAGAAGCTTGTCTCCAAGTTGTTGAAGCCTTAGTTGATTGCTTGAAATGTGGACTTGGAAGCTCTCTTGATATTTGAAGCTTGAAGGCTTAACTCTCTCACAAATGTTGGATCCTTAAGATATATTCAGTTGGATGATCAAAGGATTTTTCAATCATTTCAAAGAATCACTGCTCCTTGAGTTTAGTGATGTTTAAATAGCTCTCCAAATCTTAAATTATCATTTATGACCATTGGAGAGAAAACACTAGCCATTAGAAACAAGTTTGGGAAGTTCTACACTTCATAAAAAACTAGCCATTACTTCAAGTGTCGACACTTGATTTGTTTATGAGTTGACCTGTGAGTCAACACTTTGGTCGACACTTCTGTAAGTCGACACGTTGAGTCGACACTTAGGTCGATCCTTGAGTCAGCTCAAGGCAAAAATTCAGAAATCAACCTATTTTGTCTTTTTCTTGGTCTCAGGCTTTAAGTCAACTTGTAAGTTGACACTTATATATGCCTGTACTGAAACTTGTCCAAATTAATATTTTGAGCTCTTCAAGACCTTCCTCATGTTTCAAAGTCCTTATAACTTGAAAATCCATGGCTTCTTTAACTAAATGATAAGCTTTTCAATCTTGAGTACCTGAATCTGATAAACACTTTTAACACACCTTAGTATTCAAATATACTAAGTGTTTTGTCATTCATCAAAATCAAGACCAGAGTCAATACATATGTATTTGAGAGTTCATTTTGCAATTTAACTTAAGTATCAGAGTTTTTGTAATTTAACAGGAGTATCAACAATATCAGAGCTATAATAGTATCAGAGCTTTAAAGGTATTAACATAAATATCAGAGCTCAAACTTTAAAAGGTTTAACATAAGTATCAGAACTTAAAGTTGGTGCTTAAGTATCAAACAAAAGTATCAGAACTTAATACTTTTTCAATAAAAGTATTAGAGCTTAATAACTTTTCATTATTATTACATTTGATCATTTTTCATATTTTCTTTATTATTTTTCTACTATTTTTATGCTTCACATATTTCTCCACCTTTTTGTCATTAATCAAAAAAGATAACAATCAAGAGACTAACAGAGATAATTGCACATTGATATGAAAATATATATTTCATTACTTCCAAAAAAAATACATTATGTATACATTCAAGAAAGTACAGTCAAAGCATGATACATCAAAATGTGTAACTAAAAGATATCATGGTTACTCTCACTGTTGCTAGAACCTATATCTAAAGTTTCAGAAGCATATACTCTAGATCTTCTAATGGGAGGTGAAGGTCCTCTAGAATTACAAGTCCTAGAAGCTGGTCCAATTCTAGGAGGTGGTCTAGCATGAAAGGATTATGCCCTAAAGGCTAATCGAAATGTTATATTTCGATGGGATTTTCTTTTGTATCCTAAACCAGTGTACTGACATTATCAATTAATAAATGTATTTTATTTTCATCATACGCTGTGTCTTATTAATTTTATTAAGATATGATGAACCCCATATATTAGGGCTATGGTACTAAGGTTATGATGAGATCATACTAGTGAGACATAAAGCCTTAAAACCCTAATCTAGAATATTCCTGGTCGATGGAATATTGAGTAGGGGATCAATGTTTCTGGTAAGACCAGCACATCCTATGTATGCTTGGTGAAGAGGGTGACTGATCTCACAATCACTTGTGTTTGACACTAATACTAGGATGTGGGTGCTCATTAGAGAATGAGTTCACTGAATGGATCCAGCTTGAGAACATCTAATGGAACCTTATCTGTTTGTCAATAGATTGTTATTATAGTGGGAGTAGTGCATGTGGTCCTTTGACCTGAGACTGCCATGGTACCTAGTATGCATGAATCCATATTTTGGTTCACACTCAATCATGATATTGAGTCATGCATGGGGTGATACTGGGTATGGTAGATTGCATATGGAGGTTGTGAGTAGGTCAAAAAGGAATCGATCAACCCTAGTAAGAGGGAAGCGCATCCAGATGATTTCAATCAAATGAAGATTCGGGAAATCTTTGATCAAAGTATGAACATTAGAAATAATTTCTAATGGTTCATTAATGAATCATCATTATCAGATTGATCAAGGAATGAATATGAAATTGGATTTGACAAGTATCCATATCCATAGTCATATTCAGGGTGCAAGAAGATCGAAGGACTGAATTGCCCAGTAACTCACCACTGAAGGGTATTTTGGTAAATCCACCAAAATTTCTCATCTTCCGGGTAGGCATGACATGTTGCTAGATATCAATCTTGTCTTGTAGGTCTTCATGAACCAATTGATTTGGTTTCATTAGTCAATTCGATTTGTGATTCGAATTGGACAATTAGGTGAGCCAATTTGACCTAATTAGGTTAATCGGGTTCGATCGGATCGAATCGGCTCAAACCTAAATCTACTGCTAGCTAGATGTGGAATCCAATGGATCACACACAATATGGACTTAGCCAAGGAAGTCATTCATGATTTAATTAGGGTCATAGGATCCTAATTGGTTAGCCGGATTACATACTAGCATATGTAGGCTAACCAAATTCCTAACCTAATTGGATTGGGTCCGGTTGCTTGTTAATTGGGCTAACCTAATTATGGGAAACCTAAATTAGGTTGAGTCCTAAGTGGGGCTAGCCTAATCATAGCTAAATCTGATTTTAATTTGGATTTAAGGGCATTTTAGGTGCCATACATGAAGAGTCCCAATGGCATGGGACTCTTGGTATCTAAATAATACCTTAACTTCAAAAGGGCACAGAATGAGCTATAGATCTCTGATTTGAATATAATTTATATGGTTAGAAAGAAAATTTTATGCTCTTTTCAATGACACCAATATTGCCTATATTTTGACTGGTCAACATTCTTTGAAATTTGCATGGAAGAAGGATGGCACGCGCGGTGCATGAAGAGTCGCAACTCTTCATGTAGCGCACGGTTCTGATGGAGAGTCCTTCTGCTATTAGGACTCTTCATAATCTTTTATGTTTGGAGATTGAAGAGGTGCCTCTTAGCTTTCTAGGGACCGGTAATTGACATGTGGCAAGTGAGAATTCGTCCAGATAAAAGAAGGGATGTGAATAAGGCCTTCGGTGCATGAATGAGCTTATAAGATATGATTTTTCAAGCCAGATAACTTCTCTTCAGTCTTGAAAAATCATATATGAGAAGTTGATGGGAGGACATATCACCCACCCCTCTTGTATCTATAAGTAGGGGGCGGTGAAATGAGTCTGATATAAGAATTCCACCGAAGTATTATTCTGAGTGTCTCTCTCTCTCCTTCTTTCTTTAGGACAAGACTTGTCTTGTTAAGACAAGGTCTTTTCTACTAGGATAAGGCTTTGTTTTAGGACATAAACCTAAGGGGTCCTAGAGGAGGGTTGTCCTAAAACCAAGAGTGGTTTAGGAGAGTGTCTTTAGTGCCCTACAGTAGGACAGGGTGTCCTACAGTGGTCAATAGACCAAAGGCTGCCGAAAGAGTTCCACTTATCCAAGCAACTTGAAGGAGTTTTTTCTTGGTCTGAGTTTCGTGTGGATCACCATTGGAGGGCAAACATTTGGGCGCCTGGTGGAGAAGAAGGCTAAATTAGGGTTTTCTTCATCGGATTGGATACTAGCGATTCAGGTTGGTGCCTAAACTCTAGTTTATATTATATATGCATGTTTGTATATTTTAATTCCTAATAAGGAGGTCTTGGGTTAAGGGTTTGGTAGTGGTTTCATAATAAATTTTTGAAATCCACACTTCCGTCTTGGTCACCAAAACCCTTACAGTGGTATCAGAGCCACCTTTTAGGGCTAAATCATACAAAATTTGAAGTTGCCCAATTTTGTAGGACTCTTGAGGTTGCCTATTTTGGTAGGACTCTACAAAATTTGAAGTTGCCCAATTTTGTAGGACTCTTGAGGTTGCCCATTTTGGTAGGACTCTACAAAATTTGAAGTTGTCCAATTTTGTAGGACTCTTGAGGTTGCCCATTTTTGTAAGACTCTACAAAATTTGAAGTTGTCCAATTTTGTAGGACTCTACAAAAGTTTAAAGTTACATATGATTGATATGTTTATGCATGTATGTATGTCACTGGTTAGGGTTTTCACTTAAACCTTAACCGATATAAAGATATGTTTAGCTTTCTAGTCATCATACTGAAATAAGGTTGCCCTGGCATAATGGTGGATCCATTATATGGTAGATGGTTGTCCTAGTATGATGACACACTTGGCATATTATAAAATGATATATGATGCATGGTTGATGAATGGTAATATTAGAATGTGCTTCTATTTGAATTGCCCTCTATTAAAATTATATTAAGTTGTAGTGTCATATACCAAAAGCAAAATAATCAAGATGATTAGTTGATCATTCGGTGTCTAGGAAAAGTGGTCATGATCGGTAAAGAGGACGTGATTTTTAATTGGTTCCGTTGATTGACCTGGCCAATTTTTATTGGTGTCTAGGAAAGCAACGAGAGGACTCCCACTACTCTCCCACTTACCTGGCCAATAAGATTAACTTAATTCTTGATTGATATGCTTAGTGTAATATTCACTACATTAGGCCTTCCTTCATGCTAGGTCATTATTATGTTATGATCCGTATTAGGTTTGTTGTGTACACACAAGGCCTATTATGGTAACTAACACAATTTTGGCCTGGTGCATTTGATGCTTATGGCATGATTTAATATAATACTTTGTTGTGAACACACAAGGATATTATTATTACAATCATGACTATAAAGGAATGAAGGGTCTTACTTAACTAAAAATATTATAGTTTGTTGTGCACACACAAGGCTATTAATATTTTAGAGGCCAGGTTTTGTTGCGAATTGTATGAGATACAATTGGAAAGAGCTTTCCTATCTTTGAACTTATAAAAGATTTGTTGTGTATACACAAGGTCTTTTATAAGGAATTAGGATCTCAACCCCACTAAGAAAACCAATTAGGGTTTCTCGATCATCATATAGAGGGTTATGATGCTTGATAAAATAGTGAGAGACATAATTAAGTTAAAGTCCTAATTTAATTATATTTTGTCAATATTGGTTGTTTGCTTATGTTATGTTCTTTGCTAATGTAGATTAAATGGCCTCTTCACTCTCACTCCGTCGTAAAGTTGATGCCAATAAATTGATTGGACTGAACTATGTTGACTGGTTGAGAAACCTAAAGATAGTACTTAGCCAGGAAAAACTTTCTTACATTTTTGATACCCCTACCTTGGAACCTTTAGGGGAAAATGCCTCGCAAGAGGAAAAGATCACATACAAGATGTGGCAAAATGACTCACTCACTGTCAAATGTATCATGCTTGCCTCTATGACCAATGAGTTGTAGAGGCAACATGATAGCATGGACACTAACTCCATACTGCTCAATCTAAAAGAGCTATATGGAGAACATAGTCGAACTGCTAGATATGAGATATCTAAGCAGTTATTCTGTGCGAGAATGACAGAAGGTACATCTATACAAGACAACGTACTGATGGTTATTGACCTGATCACTCGATTAGGTCAATTGGGTTTTGTTATGGATGGGGAGTTGAATCAGGATTTGATCTTGCAGTCACTCCTGAAGTCATTTTCACAGTTTGTTCTTAATTATCATATGAACAAACTTAACACTTTCTTGCTTGAGCTGTTAAACATGTTAAAAATAACAGAGAGCCATTTAAAGAAAAATAAGGCTCCACTTCTTCTTATGGATGGGATCAACAAGAAAAAGTCAGGCAGAAAGGGTTCCAAGAGGAGATTGAACCCAAAAAGGGGCATCAAGAAGAAGAAAGGAATGAAGGCCTCCGAACAGATGACCTGCTTTCACTGTGGCAAGCCGGGTCATTTGAAGAGGAACTGCAAGCTTACCTTGCAGGGGTGAAGCCTGGTGCATCGGATGCACCAAAAGGTATGAAAGAAGTTCATACTATTTTGTCATTGGATTCTTCCATTTCAAATACTTGGGTATTAGTTATCGCTTGTGGTCATAATATCTGCAAATCATTGCAGGGGCTGCAAAGGCTTAGAGTATTGAAGGAAGGAGACTTCGAGCTCTATGGTGCTGGAGGAGAGTCCATCCAAGCAGAGGTCGTTGGGACTTATATCTTGAAGTTACCTTCGGGGAAGATTTTAGAGCTGAGAGATTGTTACTATATGTCTAAGGTCATTAGAAATATCATTTCTATCCCTTGTTACTTAGACAAGGTTATACTATGAATGTGATGAGCAATGGTTGCTCAATCAGCTTTTCTAATGAAATTATATGTTGTGGCATATTTTGCAATGGTCTTTTAACTCTATCCACTAATGACAATATACTTCATGTAAGTAACAAACGAAAGAGAGATGATGTAAATAATACTTTACTCTAGCATTGTCGGCTTGGACATATTAGTGAGACTAGGATTAGCAAGTTATACAAGGAAAATTTCCTTAATCCTTATGATTATGAATCATTAGGAACTTGTGAATCATGTCTCATGGGTAAAATGGCCAAGACTCCATTTAGTGGACATAGAGAAAGGACAACTGAGTTATTAAGACTCATACATACAAATGTATGTGGGCCTATGACAACTCAGGCTAAGGGTGGATACTCTTATTTCATCATGTTTACTGATGATTTTTCAAGGTACGGATTTGTGTATCTTATGAAACATAAGTCTGAAGCCTTTGATAAATTTTTAGAGTATCAAAGTATGGTAGAGAAACAAACGGGGAAAAGTATTAAAATCTTTTGATCAAATCGAGGAGGTGAATACTTATCCACTGAGTTTCTCGATCACCTTAAAGAAAAGAGGATTATCTTTGAATGGACCCCTCCTTACACACCATAATTAAATGGTGTTGTTGAAAGGAGGAACCGTACCTTATTAGATATGGTACGGTCCATGATGTGCTTCACAGAGTTACCTGTTTCCTTCTGGGGATAGACCTTGGAAACCACGGCTAATATCTTAAATAGAGGACCATTTAAATCTGTCTCTAGCACTCCATATGAGATATGGAGGGGTAAGAAACCTAATATTAAGTATCTTAAGATATGGGGATGTCCAGCCTATGTCAAAAGAAATTTTGGACATAAGCTGGATGCTAGAATAGATAAGTGTCTATTTGTAGGATATCCTAAAGATATTATAGGATATCTATTCTACCACCCTACTGAACAAAAAGTTTTTGTCAGTAGGCATGCCACTTTTCTGGAGAAAGAGTTCATCCTACAAAAGGGCAGTGGGAGAAATATTGAACTTGAAGAAGTTCAACAAATAGATACATCTCAACCAAATGATAACATTGTTAGTATAGAACCAGAACACACCACTCCTATCCATAGGTTTGATAGGGTGCGTCATGCACCTGAGAGGTATGGGTTCATTATTGAAAATAATGAAGTCCGGATCATTGAAAATGATGAGCCTCTAACCTATACAGATGCTGTCATGAGTAGGGACTCAGACAGATGGCTGGAAGCCATGAGATCCAAAATGGACTCCATGTATGTCAACCAAGTGTAGACTTTGGTTGATGCACCAGAGGGTGTTAACCCTATTGGATGCAAATGGGTCTTTAAGAAAAAGTTGGGGTAGATGGCCAAGTCAAAACTTATAAAGCTAGATTAGTGGCTAAGGGTTTCAGACAAAAACAGGGAATAGATTATGATGAAACATTTTCTCCTGTTGCCATGCTCAAATCTATTCAGGTCATGCTTGCTATAGCAGTATATCATGATTATGAAATCTAGCAGATGGATGTGAAAATCGCATTCCTTAATGGTTTCCTTGGGAAAGAGGTCTATATGTCACAGCCAGAAGGTTTTGTCTTGGAGACTAAACCTAATCAGATATGTAGGCTGAAAAAATCCATTTATGGATTAAAGCAAGCATCCAGGAGTTGGAACATCCGATTTGATAAGATAGTCAAAGAGTTTGACTTTATCAAAAATGAGGATGAACCTTGTTTGTACAAGAAGACTAGTGGGAGTGCCATACTTTTCTTGGTTCTGTATGTGGATGACATACTCCTCATTGGGAATGATATCCCAATGTTACAATCAATCAAGGTATGGTTATCTAAATAGTTTTCCATGAAAGACTTAGGAGAAGCATCCTATATACTAGGTATCAAGATCTATAGAGATAGATCTAGGAGAATGCTAGGCTTATCCCAGTCAGGTACATTGACCAAGTGCTAAAGAGATTTAGCATGGAGAGAAGTAAAAGAGGTTACTTGCCCATTGGTCATGGCATACATCTTTCTAAGAAGATGTCTCCTAAGACACCTGAAGAAAGAAATAGAATGAGTTCTATACCTTATGCTTCGGCTATAGGATTTATAATGTATGCTATGTTATGTACCAGGCCTGATGTGGCATATGCCTTAGGTATAGCCAGTAGATTTCAGGTTGATCCAGGAGAGGATCACTGGAAGGCTGTGAAAAATATTTTTAAGTACTTGAGAAGGACTAAAGATATTTTTCTGATATACGGAGGATTTGATCTTAAACTGGAAGCTTATTCAGATTCTAATTTTCAATCGGATTCAGATGATAGCAAATCTATTTCAGGGTATGTTTTTATCCTAAATGGAGGAGCTGTAAGCTGGAAGAGTTCTAAACAGCAGACTGTAGCTGACTCAACAACTGAGGCAGAATACATTACTGTTAGTGAAGCTGCCAAGGAAGCTGTCTGGATGAAGAAGTTCATCTCAGAGTTGAGCGTTGTTCCGGAGATTGAAGGGCCAGTACCACTTTACTGTGATAATACTGGAGCCATCGCTCAAGCTAAGGAACCTAGAGCTCATCACAAATCAAAGCACATTCTAAGACGCTTCCATCTCATTCGAGAGATTGTTGAAAGACAAGAAGTCTGTATTAAAAGAGTAGAAACGAAGAACAACATAGCAGACCCGTTCACTAAGGCTCTACCACAGCGAGAGTTTGATTGCCACCTCGATTGTATGGGATTAAAATTTAAAGGTGATTGGCTTTAGTGCAAGTGGGAGATTGAAAGGATTATGCCCTAAAGGCCAATCGAAATGTTGTATTTCGATGGGATTTTCTTTTATATCCCAAACTAGTGTATTGACAGTATCAATTAATAAAGGCATTTTATTTTCATCATATGCTATGTCTTATTAATTTTATTAAGATATGATGAACCCCATAGATTAGGGCTATGGTTCTAGGGTTATGATGAGATCATACCAGTGAGACCTAAAGCCTTAAAACCCTAATCTAGAATATTCCTGGTCGATGGGATATTGAGTAGGGGATTAATGTTTCTGGTAAGACCAGCACATCCTATGTATGCTTGGTGAAGAGGGTGACTGATCTCACAGTCACTTGTGTTTGACACTAATACTAGGATGTGGGTGCTCATTAGAGAATGAGTTCACTGAATGGATCCATCTTGAGAACATCTAATGGAACCTTATCTATTTGTCAATAGATAGTTCTCATAGTGGGAGTAGTGCATGTGGTCCTTTGACCTGAGACTGCCATGGTACCTTGTATGCATGAATCAATACTTTGGTTCACACTCAATCATGACACTGAGTTATGCATGGGGTGATATTGGGTATGGTGGATTGCATATGGAGGTTGTGAGTAGGTCAAAAAGGAATCAATCAACCCTAGTATGAGGGAAGCGCATCTAGATGATTTCAATCAAATGAAGATTCGGGAAATCTTTTATCAAAGTATGAACATTAGAAATAGTTTCTAATGGTTCATTAATGAATCATCATTATCAGATTGATCAAGGAATGAATATGAAATTGAATTTGACAAGTATCCATATCCATAGTCATATTCAGGGTGCAAGAAGATCGAAGGACTGAATTGCCTGGTAACTCACCACTGAAGGGTATTTTGGTAAATCCACCAAAATTCCTCATCTTCCGGGTAGGCATGACATGTTGCTAGATGTCAATCTTGTCTTGTAGGTCTTCATGAACCAATTGATTTGGTTTCCTGAGTCAATTCGATGTGTGATTCGAATTGGACAATTAGGTGAGCCAATTTGATCTAATTAGGTCAATCGGGTTCGATCGGATCAAATCGGCTCAAACCTAAACCTACTGCTAGCTAGATGTGGAACCCAATGGGTCATACACAATAGAGACTTGGCCAAGGAAGTCATTCATGATTTAATTAGGGTCATAGGATCCTAATTGGTTAGCCGGATTACATACTAGTATATGTAGGCTAACCAAATTCCTAACCCAATTGGATTGGGTCCGGTTGCTTGCTAATTGGGCTAACCTAATTATGGAAAACCTAAATTAGGTTGAGTCCTAAGTGGGGCTAGCCTAATCATAGCTAAATATGATTTTAATTTGGATTTAAGGGCATTTTAGGTGCCATACATGAAGAATCCCAATGGCATGGGACTTTTGGTACCTAAATGATACCTTAACTTCAAAAGGGCACAGAATGAGCTATAGATCTCTGATTTGAATATTATTTATATGGTCAGAAAGAAAATTTTATGCTCTTTCCAATGACACCCATATTCTCTATGTTTTTACTGGTCAACATTTTTTGAAATTTGCATGGAAGAAGGATGGCGTGCGCGGTGCATGAAGAGTCGCAACTCTTCATGTGGTGCGCGGTTCTAATGGAGAGTCCTTCTGCTATCAGGACTCTTCATAATCTATGATGTTTGGAGATTGAAGAGGCACCTCTTGGCTTCTTAGGGACCAGTAATTGACATGTGGCAAGTGAGAATTCGTCCAGATAATAGAAGGGATGTGAATAAGGCCTTCAGTGCATGAATGGGCTTATTAGATATGATTTTTCAAGCCAGATAACTTCTCTTCGGTCTTGAAAAATCATATCTGATAAGTTGATGGGAGGACATATCATATGCCCCTCTTGTATCTATAAATAGGGGACGGTGAAATGAGTCTGATATAAGAATTCCACCAAAGTATTATTCTGAGTGTCTCTCTCTCCCTCCTTCTTTCTTTAAGACAAGACTTGTCTTGTTAAGACAAGGTCTTTTCTACTAGGACACGGATTTGTTTTAGGACATAAGCCTAAGGGGTCCTAGAGGAGGGTTGTCCTAAAACCAAGAGTGGTTTAGGAGAGTGTCTTTAGTGCCCTACAGTAGGACAGGGTGTCCTACAGTGGTAAATAGACCAAAGGCTGCCGAAAGAGTTCCACTTATCCAAGCAACTTGAAGGAGTTCTTCCTTGGTCTGAGTTTCATGTGGATCATCATTGGAGGGCGAACGTTTGGGTGCCTGGTAGAGAAGAAGCTAAATCAGGGTTTTCTTCATCGGATTGGATACTAGCGATTCAGGTTGGTGCCTAAACTCTAGTTTATATTATATATGCATGTTTGTATGTTTTAATTCCTAGTAAGGAGGTCTTGGGTTAAGGGTTTGGTAGTGGTTTCATAATAAATTTTTGAAATCCACGCTTCTGCCCTGGTCACCAAAACCCTCACATAGCATGTGGAGGTGGCTGTCTAGCTTTAGGAGAAGGCTGTGGAGGTGGCCTAGGTGGCTGACTAGAAGAAGAAGCTCCAAAGCTAGGTCACACTCTAGTGAATCCAAGTAGAACTGCTTCAAGCTCCATCTCCATCCCATGCATCCCCTGCTGAATATTATGTAGAGCAATAGCTTGATGTGTAGCAAAGGAATCAACTGTGCCACGGAGTTTGCCAAAATCAAAATGTAGATCTCTAAGATCAGTCTGATAGTCATCCCGTATCCTCTGGCTCTACTCAACTGTCTCTACTCTCAAAGTGAGCTCTCTCATATCAGCATAGAACTCCTGAAGGCCATGCTCTTCTGTCTGATGAAGTCGCCAAACATGGAGCTGAATCTGGCTATCAGAGTCTCTGTGAACTGAGTAAGCTGCTCAAAAGTAACAGTGGTCTAAGTAGAAACACCAACAGAAGTAGAAGGTGCTATAGGAGTTGTAGATGTACATGGTGGAGTCCTCGGACTACTAGGCTATCCACCCATCTCATCGTGTGCTTCAGCCTCCTCAGTTGACTCATCCTCATTCATGGTCTGCTCAGCTGCAAGTGCCTCGATAGGAATATCCTCATATGAGTCATCTGAATGTGCTGCCCTCTGACCTGAAGTCTTCCTAGTCCATACTCTCTCTACTTTATGGTATCCCATCCTATGTAGGGATTTTTCTGAATATCTATCAGTGTGAAGCAGAGGTCGGCTGTCCTCTCCAGTCAGATCAATATCAAAATCCTAAAACAATAGTATAAAAGCCATCCCATATGACAAGCAAGCTCTAGCCTTTCGGGCTGCATCCTGAATTTGGGTCATCATGATATATGGTAGATTGAGGGCCTCCCCCTCAATCATATACCGCATGAACATCATATCCTTCTTACCAACCCAATAGAATCTGCCGGTCTGGGGTAAGAATACCCTACTGATGTTGTTATGCAATAGTCTTATCTCTAATGACAAAATATTAGCTTGAACATTTGTTATACCTTCTACATTATTCTTTTAAAGCACATTTCTTAAAGTCTTTTGCCTTTCTTTCAAGTTTAGATAACACTTTCCAGCTCTCGACATTTTCAGAACTCTACTTAGTCTAGATTCAACTACTGACATGGTTATCCCCTTAACTGTAGAAATGATCTGATTAGCTCCAAGGGACAGATTTTCAAAGAAAGTCCTAACTAGATTGGGGTAAGTGGGTATGTCCAAAGAGCCAAAATAGTCCCAGCCCTGACATTCTATCCAACTTCCAATCCTAAATTCCTGATTTTCAAGAAAAGCAAAATTGATTTTTCTTCCACATGACTAGACGATTGCCCATTAAAATTACTTGCCTTTGAGGAGCTGGCTGCTCTTGCTGAGGTTCTTCTTGAGTTTCATGAAGAGTCGGCTCTTCTTCTTATCTTCTTTTGGCTCTCTTTTCTTCTTCGATTATTCTCAATGCCGCATGCTTGGAAACCTTGGCTACAACCTTTCTAGGTGCCATTGGATCCAAATCTAAGGGAGAAATGGGAGAATTTGAGTGGTTCCTAAGATGGAGAGCAGTGTGGTCCCTTAGGGTTTTACTTGAACAGTGAAAAGGAAAGTAAAATGGATTTCTAGGGCAGTCGGCTTATAAGAGTACCCGGCATTCGAGTCAGCTCAACTCCTGCTCGAGTTGGCTCAAGCCAAAATATAGAAAAAGACTTTAAAAATTCAATGAAAAGGCTCATATCCCTAGAAATACATTAGATAAGGTGGTTGTTAACCTTAGATTAGTGATGGAGGTCTTCTAGATAATTTTTCCATAATTTAGGTTAAAAAATCTAAAAAGGGTCATATAGGCCTAATTCTCTTCTAATAATTTGAAATCTATCTTCATTAAGTGGTTTAGTAAAGATATTAGCTAATTGATTTTCAGTTGAAATAAATTCAAATTCAATATCACCATTCTGAACATGATCCCTAATGAAATGATGCCTAATTTCGATATGTTTAGTTCTAGAATGCTGAATTAGATTCTTTGTTAAATTAATAACACTTGTGTTATCACATTTGATTGAAATTTTAGTTTGAATAACACCATAGTCTTCTAGTTGTTGCTTAATCCAAAACACTTAAGCACAACAACTCCCTGTAGCCACATACCCTATCTCAGCAGTAGATAGTGCCATGGAGTTTTATTTCTTACTGTGCCATGAGATTAAGTTCAACTCTAAAAATTGATAAATACCACTACTATTTTTTTTATCAATTTTACATCCACCATAATCAGCATCAGAATAACCAATTAAATTTAATGATGATTGTTTAGAATACCATAGACCTAGATTACTTGTTTCTTTAAGATATCTTATGATTTTTTTAAGAGCAAGTATATGTAATTCTTTTGGATTACATTGAAATCTAGCATATATACAAATTCTAAATAAGATATCAGGTCTACTAGCTGTTAAATACAATAATGATCCAATCATATCTCGATAAAGCTTTTGATAAACATTATTTCCATCTTTATCCTTGTCAAGTCTGCAGGTAGGGCTCATGGGTGTACCAATTTCTTTGACTGACTCCATACCAAACTTTTTAAGAATCTCGTTGATGTACTTAGCTTGGTTGATAAGCATTCCTTCTTTTGTTTGTTTAATTTGAAGTCCAAGGAAGTAGGTTAACTCACCCATTAAGCTCATTTCAAATTTGCATTGCATAAGCTCAGCAAATTCTCCACACAAATTTTCATTAGTTATACCAAAAATTATATCATCTACATAAATCTGTACAACTAATATATCATCTTCTTTTCTTTTAATGAATAGAGTTATGTCTACACTACCTCTAATAAAATTATTTTCAAGTAAAAATTTATTTAATCTATCATACCATACTCTAGGTGCTTGTTTTAAACCATACAATGCATTATTGAGTTTGAAAACATGATTAAGTAAAGCATGGTTTTCAGATCCAAGCGATTGTTCAACAAAAACTTTTTCAGAAATATAGCCATTTAAAAATATGCTTTTCATATCCATTTGAAATAATTTGAAATCCATGTAGCAATCAAATGAAAGTAATAATCTATTGGCTTCTAATCTTGCTACAGGTGCATAAGTTTTATCAAAATCTATTCTTTCTTCCTGATTATATCCTTTAGCAACTAATTTAGCTTTATTTCTAATTACATTACCTTTTTCATCTAATTTATTCCTATATACCCATTTAGTATCTATAACAGGATGATTAGAAGATCTATTTACTAAGGTCCATACATTATTCCTTTTAAATTGATTAAGTTCTTCATGCATGGCCATCATCCAATTTGGATCATTTTCAGTCTCTTCTATGTAATCTGGTTCTATTTATGAGACAAATGCAAGATAATCATGTGCATCTCTAAGTAAGGATCTAGTTCTAATTCCTTGTATGGGATCACCTATAATTAACTCTTTAGGGTAGTGATGTACATACCTCCATTCCTTAGGTAAATCACCATACCTTTGCTTACTATTTCATCTCCTTCTTCTACTTGTTTGTCTTTTAAGCTCATGTCCTTCATTGTTTTATCAATTATACCTGCATTATTATCAATGCACTCTTCTTTTCTAACTCTTCTTTTCTAGAAGGTGAGAGGTTAGTTTCATCAAATATTACATGAATAGACTCTTCAATAGTTAATATTCTTTTATTGAGAACTTTATATGCTTTGCTAGAAGTTGAATAACCAAAAAATATTCCTTTATCAGATTTAGCATCAAAATTTTTAAGGTTATCCTTTCTATTATTCAATACAAAGCATTTACATCCAAAAACATGAAAGTAATGTATACTTGGTTTTCTATCATTCCAAAGTTTATAGGGGGTTTTCTTTAAAATTGGTCTTATCAAAACATGGTTCAGTATATAACATACAGTGTTCATAGCTTCTGCTCAAAAGTACCTTGGAAGATTGCTTTCACATAATATAGTTTGGGCCATCTCTTTCAATATTCTATTTTTTCTCTCTACAACTCCATTTTATTATGGTGTTCTAGGAGCTGAAAAGTTGTGATCAATGCCATGTTCTATGCAAAATTCTTCAAAAAATTGATTTTCAAATTCAGTATCATGATCACTTCTAATTGAAACAATTAAGAGATTTTTCTGATTTAAAACTATCTTGTAAAATTTTTGAAATACTTTGAAAGCTTCATCTTTATATGCAAGAAGTAAGACTCATGTAAATCTTGAAAAATCATCTACTATTACAAGTCTATATTTCATACCTCCTAAGCTTGTAGTCCTAGTAGGTCCAAATAAGTTCATGTGTAGCAGCTCTAAAGGTCTTGAAGTTGAAATAATATTTTTTGATTTAAAACTTTTTCTAGTTTGTTTACCAAATTGGCATGCATTACTCACATGATCAAGATAAACTTTAAATTTAGGTAAACCTTTAACTAAGTCTTTGGAAATCAATTTGGTTAAAGTATGCATGCTAGCATGACCTAATCTTTTATACCAAAATAAACTAGATTCCTTGATTTTAGCATTCATTGCTACTAGACTTGTACTATTGGACATAGCTAGATCATTCAAGTCTACTATGTAAATATTTCCAAGTCTATGACCAACAAATTTAGTGCTAGAATCAAGAGAGCTAGTTACTATACACATTGAAGATTCCAAAACAACTTTGAAGCCCTTATCACATAGTTGACTTTTGCTCAATAAATTATGCTTCAACTTGTCTACTAGCAATACATTTTCAATAAAAATGGTAGGGGTGATTTTGATCTTACCAATGCCTATAATTCTTCCATTACCATTGTCACCAAATGTTACCATTCCTCCATCTTTCATTTCAAGGATGATGAATTATTCTTTGTTACTCGTTAGATGTCTTGAACAGCCGCTATCCATATACTATCTTTTCTTTGAATTCTGGGCTGCAAGACATTCCTGTAAAATAATCAAGTAATATTTTTAGGTACCCAAGCTTTCTTGGATCCTTGAAGGTTAGTAGAAGTGATTCTTTTAGGAACCCAAATCTTTTTCACTTTATTTTTATTTTTCTTTCTCAAATTGCATTCAAAAGATTTGTATCCAACCCCATTACAAGAATAGCAAACTACTTTTGACTTTTGAAAAGATGTAAATGTTAAAACTCTTGATGCAAAAGGTTTTGGAGCTAAAAACTTCGATACATAAGATTTTGAAGATGAAAACTTATTTGTATTCAATGAATTATATCTAATTCCAGTTCTATTATTTGATTCCCTTTGATTTTTAAAATCAGCTCAAGCTTATTTGAACTTAAAGTCAATTTATCAACTAAGGGCTTGAGTCGACTCATTTGATTTTGCAAGTCCTGGTTCTTTTCAAAGCATTCATCTTTTTTAACTTGCAAAACTTTATATTTTTCAGAAATATAGCTTAATTCTTTTTGCAAAAGTTTGTTCTTTTCAAAAATTTTATTCTTCTCATTCATTAAAACATTATTGTTATTTTTTAAGATTTTAATTTTTAAGCCAGCTTTTTTATATTCAGACAGGAGTTCATAAAATGCAGTATATAACTCTTCATAAGTAAATTCATCATTGGGTTCAGTATATGTTACCTTATCTTCTAGACCCATCAAACATATGTTTGCAGTTTTGGATGTCTCTTCCTCTTCATTTGATGTAGATTCGTCGCTATCACTCCATGTTACCATCATGGCTTTCTTCTTTTACTTCTTGTATCCTTTCTTCAATGTAGGACACTCAGAATGGTAGTGCCCTAGCTTCTTGCATTCATAGCATATTAGTTGTTGCTCCTTATCTCTTTCTTCATCTTTCTCCTTCTCCTTACTATGTTCACCTTTTCCAAGGTGTTTCCTCCAATACCTTGATTTTCTTTTGCCCATAAATCATCTAAATCTCCTCATGACTAAGGCAATGTCATTATCTACAAGTTCTTCATCAAAGGAGGGGCTTTCTTCTTCTTTCTCTTCTTCTTATTTCTTGAATTCAGTTTCAGCTTTAAAGGCTATAAAATTCTTCTTTTTGCTATCATCCTCGTTGCGGTGTTGCATTATAAGCTCATGTGTGATTAAAGATCTGAGGAGCTCATCCAATGGGAGTGTATTCAAGTCCTTGCCCTCTTGAATAGTAGTGACCTTTGGATCCCATTTATTCGGTAAAGATCTAAGAATCTTTTGCACAAGGTCCGCATTTGAATACACCCTACCAAGACTTTTTAAACCATTAATAATATCTATAAATTTTGAAAACATGGCAGATATTGTTTCATTTGGCTCCATTTTAAATAGTTCATAATTATACACAAGAATATTTATTTTGGAATTCTTAACTTGAGCAGTGAATTCATAGGTAACTTCAAGTTTATCCCAAATTTTCTTTGTCGAAATGCAAGTGGAAATTCGGTTAAACTCGTTAGCATCCAAAGCATAATACAAAAGGTTCATTGCTTTGGCATTTAGTTCTCCCATTTTCATGTCATATTCATCCCATTCCTCTTCTGGTTTTAGGATGTCTATGCCATCAACCTTTTTAATGGGTGTATGAGGTCTTTTTAAAATCACTTTTTATAATTGAAAATCCACTGCTTGAATATAAATCTTCATTCTTGCTTTTCAGTATGTATAATTAGTGCCGGTGAAAAGTGGAGGTCTATTGGTAGATTAGCCTTCGGCCAGAGAGGTGCTCATTTAGGTTGCCATTAATCTTTTCTTTTAATTATTAAACTAGAGGCACAGAGACGTGGCTCTAATACCACTTGTTACCCAGATGGCCAACCCAAGAGGGGGGTGAATTGGATTTGAAAACTTTTTAACAAATATGTATCTTTTTGAAATCTTTATGTGGTGAGTGAAGTGTATCAAGTGTTAAGTGCGGAAGCAAATAAATAAACACAAACAAAGCAATCATAAACACCATGAATTTATAGTGGTTTGGAGCAACCCAGCTCCTACGTCCACTATCCAAGGCACCACTTGGGATTTTTACTATATTCATAATAGAATATAGCCGATTTGTTTTATACCGAGCTCACAAACTAAAATCCAATACAATGTTAGTTTTTTCGAGCTCACTAATAACCCAAACTTGATTTTCAAGGCTCACGAAAAATCTACAAACAATCATCAAGCTACAGCCCCTGCTATACTTGGAACAACTCAAAACAGAGCTACCAAAGAAGCAACACTAAAGACAAACTAAACATTGTCAGATGGTTGCAGTTGAAGCTCTTTGTGAAGCCTTCTTGATTGGTTCTTCAATGCATTTTAAGGCTTTCAAACTTTTCCAATGATTGACTCAAGAAATTGATTAGAAGTTGGTGAAGACTTGAGTTCTTGCTTGAATGCTCTTTGGAATATTCAATACCCTAATTAAAGTTATTCAAGACTTGTTAAAATTCATCATTTATAGTCTTTTGAACTAATCCCAAGTAAATATGATTGTTGGAATGCCTTGGGAGTCAAAAACTAGCTATTAGAAGCTTTTAAAACCAAGAAATTCAAATTCTAGGGCTAGCCGTTACTGTTCTAAAACTAGGATTCAAGTTAGCTCGGATGGGTCGAGTCAGCTCAGATGCTTAGAAAGGTAAAAATTGAACTCTGGTCGAGTTGACTCTCTTCAATCGAGTCAGCTCGGATGACTGGTCTCTCAGAACTAAATTTTACTCACTCTGGAGGAGTGGCTTGGATTGTCATTGAGTCGACTCGGTTGACTGGTTTCTCAAAATTGCTTTTTAGCTACTCTGGACGAGTCGGCTTTAGTTTCATTGAGTTAGCTCAGTTGACTATGTATCAGAAATCCTTGTGTTGTGCCAAAATAATGTATCAGCTCTATTCTTTGAGTCGGCTCGAGTGATCTTTGTCCAAAAACTTTCAAACTTCTTCAAACTTCTTCCAACATCTTCCGAACAACTTCAAACTTCTTCTAAACCTAATCTAAGTAATTTAAACTTAAAAATTACATAGAATTGGCCCCTTTTTCATGAATACATAAACAAATTTTCTTTGGGCTCTTAAATACATGGAACTTTTTCTATGAGAAGCTTGATACACTATAATGATTTCAAAATTATAGGGAGAATAATTGTGCATTTGAATCATCCTATAAAAATTTCTTAAATATTTGAAAAGAGTTAGTATCAAATACATGCTCCAATGTTTTGTTATCATCAAAATTATTCCAGGGGTCAACACTCACCTATGCGCTCGGTCCTGGAAGATCACTGTGAAGCCTCACTATCGTTGTCCTCCCTGTCACCGTGCCATTGCTGCTCACCACTCATGCCACCACCAACATCGCCACCCACTCCGTCGTAATTGGGGGAGGCTCTCCAAATTCTAATCGAAGAGGGGATCCCCAGGATCCACGATCCAGATTTAGCAAAGTCCAGATCGGACTCTATTTGCTCAAGAAGGAAGGAGGAGCTGTATAACACGAATCTTGGCATGATTTGAGATCTGTGTTGTGGAATGGATGGCTGAGAATTTCCTAGGCGATATCTTGTCGATCTTGAGCTGGATTGATTCCAAATTTGACCAGGAGGAAGCCCTAGATGAGCTCTATAAAAGGAGGACCTCAAGTAGTAGTCCAAGCATCAATTACTCATGCAATTATTTTCTTTTTTCTTTTATTTAGGCCCTTGTATTAGGTTAGGAGAAAGAGAGGGAGTGGAATCAAGAAAAAGAGTTCTTCAAGAGAGGAGGTGTGGTGACAGCATCCCAACTCTCCACAAAGATGTATCCAAGAGCCATGCTCGGCTTAGGTGCAATCTGTAAGGAAGTGCAAGAATCCTTCCATTAAATTTGTAATTGTTTTCCTTTCTATATAATCGAATAATACTTTCTATTCCCTTCTCAATTATTTTCTGTTTCCTATCCTAAATTAATTATTCTAGTAGGATAGATCATGATCTTGGTATGATATGGTCCATGCTCGACATAGATAATTAATTCTAGGATTTTTATTTACATATCTTATTAAGATCTTTTCAACTAAGTATTGGATAGCCTATACTTGTGGGACGGTCCATGATCCTGATATGATATGGTTCATACTCAGCAAGATAGTCTATGCTAGGGACTACTTTGAAAAATTCTGATACAATTATGGATTTTAATTGTATATATTAGAACAATTGCATGTTTTATGTTAGTGATCACTTGGAAACCCGACGACATCTTTTTATCATATAAACCCCTCGATCTCATGTTTAGATTTAATTGATTAGTTTTAATTAACTTATCATCTATTTTCTAACACCTAAATATTTATCTCTTTTCTTTATTTTGTTCATGAGATAATTGCCCTTGATCCTTGAGGATATGATCCCGACTCGCTGCTAGCTATAGCAGTGAGTAGGTTTAATTTTTGACTGCCTATGATAGCGATCAGAGAGTCTAACAGCTCTTCCAGGGTGCTTGGGGCAACCTCATCTAAGACTTTAAAATTAGAGAGGCTTACTAGTTAAGCAAGTCTTAGGGGTATCGTGACCAGGCCTGAGAGTCTGATAGCTTCGCTAGGGTACTTGAAGCAACCTCATCCAAGGTTTTGAAATTTGAGAAGCTTATTGCTTAACCGAGGCTTAGGAGTATCGTGACTTGGCTCAGGAGTCTGATAGCTCTACTAGAGTGCTTGGGGCAACCTTGTCCAAGGTCTTGAAACCTAGAAGGCTTACTGCTTAACTGGGGCTTAGGGATTCATGACCCAACCCAAGAGTCTGATAGCTTGCCAGGGTGCTTGGGGCAATGTCGTCTAAGGCTTTAAAAGGTAAATTCTTACTTAGGATGACCTTGCCCAGGATGCCCAGGAGACTAATTGCTTAGCCAAGAATCATAGGAATTAGGGCCTAACTTGGGCATCTGACCACTGAATCAATACTTCAGGAATAAGGGGTGTAAGAACCCCACTTGTAACAATGTCATTCTTGGACTTTCAAGGATATCCCTAACCTTGATTGCTTTCTCTTTTTGGATGAAAGAGGAATAGATTTTCATTGAACAAGTCAAGTACAGTAGCTAGGGGTACATCTTATTGGTAGTATGGCCAGAGATTATCAAAGTTCCAAGTTCTAGCAATGGATGTGCTATCTGGTTGCTCTAACAGATACATACTAGGCTGAACCACCTTAGTTAGGAAGTTAAAAATTAGTTCAACAAACTAATTAACTAATTCTAACCTTTTTAGGATTCTAACCTATATACTAATCTTATTAGATTTAGGTTTAAATTCATAACTAATTAAGAATTGATTCTTAATCCAATTAGGACTAATAAATTCAATTAGAATAGATTAAGCCTAACTAAATTAAATCAAGTTTAATTTACATAAAATTAGTCAACTAATTAGGTCAAACCAAATTAGCTTGCAACATTTGTAATTAAGTTAGTCCAAGATCTAATAGGACTAGGGCATCACCCAAACTCAACCAAATCGAATCCAATTCAATGTATATTGAGCATTGTCATAATTAAATGATCAAATCATCTAATTAAATTATAACATTTGTAATAAAGTCATCTTTGCTAAAATTAGCATATACCAAAATTAGTATGTTCCAAATTTATAATCCTTATAAATTTAGATTTTTTAAATATGTAACTCTAATATATTTTGATTCAATTATGTGATCAGGTCAAGCTTTTATTGTGTGTGACCTCTCATATTCCATTCTATTTGGTAGTGAGACATACCATGATCTCCATCATAATATCATTGAATTCTTTTGATGGACCGAAATAATTTCAGCTCATCCCATTAAGGATCATTGATCTGAAATGATTCTAGTAGGTTCTCACAATCCACTAGTGATGCCTAGTAGCATCTAGTGGTGATCTAATAAAATAAGAATAAATTTCAGGTATAGTTACTGTGTGATTGAGTTCTTCTACGAGAATCTCGATAAGATATAGGTTATGGAAACTTATCAAATCCTAAGCATCTTTCATATGCTAAATCTTATTAGCTTAAGTCCAATGCAAAACTCATGGAAACTCTTTTCCATCCTTCACCTATCGTGGCTATAAATTTTTGGACTTAACTTCTTAAATTGCATAGGAATATACCTTAACTATTAAGATTGATAGATCCCCTATATGTGCACTCTCAACTCCTATAACGAACTTACTATAACCAATGAACACCATAAGGGCTTGAATGGCTAGGGCCAATGTTTTATGTTGTCAAACTATAATAATCCCATTATGAGTGACCAGGGCACCACGGGTCAAAGAACTACTCACACAATTATAACATCAAGAAAATCACTGATAAGTGAGTAGACATCCATGTGGCTTCTCATGATAGTCATGCTTAGTACCATCATTCTCTAACAACCACCTGCACTCTCTCTGATAGGGGACTAATATGCATGCAATTCTTTTTATATATTTTATATGTGGGGTTAGGTGATTAATTCCTGAATTTCAGATCAAAATTAGTTGTAAGGAATTTTGTATGAATTTTTGAAGCCAAGCATGCAGATTAGTCTCCCATCATTTGGTATCAGAGCTTAGATTAGGGCTTATTTTCTGCAATTTTTTAGTCCATATATACTCTGTTATTTAAATTATTTCTCCCTGAAAAAAACTCCAAAAATTTTGAAATTTGTTTCGCTGGATTCATCATAATTCACAATAATTTTCAGAATTTTTTCAGATTTTATTTCATCCTGTGAATTTTCTTCAAGCCGAAATACAGCCTGCAAATTTTCGGCTTTATTTTTCAGCAAAACAAGTTTGGAAGTTTTAGGGTTTTGTTTAGCATCTTTTGCATATCTTTTAATTTTAGTATATTTCCTGCATATTAGGACATACTTTTCAAGTTTTCTTCTATTTAAGAAAATACCAAAATAAAAAAAAAATTACATATTCTCCAAAAATACCAAAAAAAAAATATCTAAACCCTAATTTGCATCCTCATCTGCCTGCCATCATTGTATAATTTACTTTTAAGGGCACTCTTGCTATATCAGATGGGGGGAGGATTTGATCACCTCTCCTTAGCCCAAAACCACATTCCTTGCATTCGGTCCCAAGCTTTAACCTAAAATCAATTAGACTTAATTTTCCCTAATGGGCTAGGGACACCAACTGGTCGGGCCCGGGCTAAGTGTCAGATCATTGTGTCAAGCTTAATTTTCCCTAATGGGCTAAGTGGTTTAGGGATTCAATCCCGAAGGGCTTGTGTGCTGGTCTGCCTACCTGGCCAATCTCTGATTGGTGTCTAGGATTGGCAATCAGGGACCTAACACTCCCCTTACACCTGCCTGGCTGAGTACAGGGTTACTATAGGCTAGTTTGCCATCCTGATTGAGCCCTTAGTTTTGGACTCTAGGTCTAGTTAGCTGTAATCGGTTTGATTGAGTCTTGCATGAGCATTAGATTAGGAGTCCCATCTCATCCACCATTTTCCTGAACCCATGGATAAGCAGGAAGCTAGGATTCAAGCCCTTATAGACCAAATGGCCTAGATGGCTACCCAAATGACTACCCAGATGACCCAGTTAACTCAGTCTGGTACCCAAACCAACAATAGAATTGACCATCTTGCCAATAGGTTTGATCAGTTAGAAGGCCATGTAGGGACCCTAGGAAGAACCCATGGATCACAGTCTGAGCCAGATCCTCAGTCCCCTCAACCTAGGAGGACCCCAAACCCTGATCTATACCTTGAGGTCGAACCTAGGAGAGCCCCTTATCCTGACCCGTACTACAATCCTCAACCTAGGAGGACCCCAAACCCTGATCCATACCAAGAGGTTGAACCTAGGAGAGCCCCTCAGCCTGACCCATACTATAATACTGAACCTAGAAGAACCCCTTACCATGACCCTTATTATGATACTAAACCTAGAAGAACCCCTTACCATGACCCTTATTATGATACTGAACCCAAGAGAACCCAATACTCTGACCTATATAGGGAGTCCAACCCTAGGAGAACCCAATATCCTGACCCATATAGGGAGCCCAACCTTAGGAGGACCCCATACCATGATCCATCCTTAGAACCTGACCATAGAGCTGACCCAAAATCCTATGACCCTAGATCCTATAATCCCATGACCCATAGATCTGCACCCTTGTCCTATGAGCCCAGAGAATGCATAACCCCAAAGTATCAGCCTAGTACTAGTCAGGTTTCCCCTAGTCAACTTGAACCCCATAGGATTAGTACCCCTAAATATGAGCCCAGTAGTGAGCCACTACCCCTTAGGCAACCTGAACCTACTAGGATTAGTGTCCATAATCAGATACCAGGACCTAGTCAATTTTCCCCTAGCCGACCTTCTCCAACCATTCCTGAGATTGACAAGGCTTACATTAACGCAGAAATGTATGAAGCTGATGCGAGCCTAGTGGATGAGCATGAAGGAGAAGAGGAGACACCTTTAGTAGACCTAGAATTAGCTGACCCAGTAGATACCCAGGTAGAAACCAACCTAGAGTTAGTTGACCTTGACCACATCCAACCTAAAGCTATAGTGGAAGAACAATTAGAGGAAGAGAACTCTGATACTAGGATTTTACCTGAGGAAACACTAGAAAAGGATCTAATTGTAGAGCCTATTCCTAAATTCCATGAACAAGAAGACTTTATTCAGGATTTGGCTTACTTAACCCATCGCCCTCAGGATGAATCCCTTCCTGCCATTCCTATTGAAGATCTCTTCCCAGAAATTGTTAACCCATCCTTCCATAGCATGGACCTTTTCTTGCCCATAGATATTCCACAATCTCGTAAGATTAGCCTCATTAGTCTAGGATTAGTCCCTGACGCCCCTTCTTTTATCCTACTTTATCTAACTAAACCTTTTTCTCCACCCTACCAGACTAATTCTGAACCTACTTCCTATTTCCTACCCTTTCCTGAGTCTTCTCATGTGTCTAGAACTATTAGGTTACATTTTGTTGAGGTTACTAGGTTGCAAGGATCCATAGAGCCCATCCCATTTGCTACCTACTTTTGGCAGACCCTCAGGCACCTATTAGGAGTTACTAGCAAATTTTCTTCTGCATGTCACCCATCAACCACGACTCATGCCCCCATGCCCAAGTGGTAGTTAAGACCTAATAAATCTCTTTAGTCGAGTTTGTTAGGTGTGGGTTTGAGTCCTTTGAATCATTTGTTAGGAGTCTGCATGTGCCCAGCATGTTCACCACCTACACTAATTTTAAACAAACTGGCTAATTCCCGAAGATGGATCAAAGAATTTGATGCAGTGGATTCTATCTTGGTTAGGCTTAGGCCTAAAAGAAGCTTCATGCTCGCAGAGCCGGACCTTTTAAAGTGATAGAGAAGGTTGGATTAAATGCCTTGGTGTTAGACATGCCTTCGAATTTGGGCATTAGTTCTACCTTCAATATTATAGACCTGGTTGAGTACAGGGAACCGGCAGCGATACCTAGTGAGGCTTTTGAACCTATTCTTTTTCATTGTGAGTGACCCTAACCCAGAGTGTCCACTAATAAATTTGGCCTGAGAGAGGAGAACGGATCGAGCATATCCTAGATGATCAAGCCATTATGACCCGAGGCTACGGTTATCAACATTTCCTGGTCCGATGGTAAGGCCGGCCAGAGTCGGACGATTCATGGATTTCTTGAGAGGACTTGCAGCACCTCAACCCAGAACTCCTCGAAAGATATGTGAGCCAGCTTGATCTTCACTCGATAGGGTCGAGTTCCTCCCATCTCGGGAGAATTGGTGGGGACACCGGAGGCACCAGAATAAGACAGAGACTTTTCAACCCTCTGTGAATTGATCAATAATTTATGAGTCCATCTGTAATAAGGACTTAGCCCATCTGAGTCCATTTTAGTTGTTATTTGAGTCTTTTGAGTTTCAGTTCTGTACTAGTCAGCTCATGTTGAGCTAGTTCAGTCCAGTGTTAGTCAGCTCATGTCGAGCTAATTTTATTTTTTTGAGTCCTATTCAACCATATTGAAGACTCAAGACCACATCATACAAGTGAAGACCAAGTCCAACCAGATTGAAGACATGGAAGTACAGCCCAAGTCAAACCCAGCTTGAAGATTTGAAGACCCCAGGAGGAAAAATTTAGAAAACCCTGATTCCTTGCAAATGCCCTCCAAATACCCAGATTCCCTTCCAGATGCCAAAATATATTCATATACCAAGGCATCCATGATTTTAGAGGTCCATCTGCATTCTATCCCAAAGAAATCAAGCCCAGGCGCCAAGCCCAAGCACCTAAGAAGCAAGATACTAGGGAATATTCCTACTACCTGGCTACCAGGACACCCCAGCTTCCAAAGGCCCAAACCCATGTGCCCGAGCCCCTTTGGGCCGGCCTCTTGCTGCTCCTAGAAGCCCAACATAGCCCCCTAGGTGTCCTTGGAGTGTTGGCCAAGTCAAGAGAATTTTTAGGGATTTTTCTACCTAATGTTTCCTTATTTTCTAGCTAGGGTTTGAGAGGGAAAATGATTCTTATGTAATGTCAATTATACCCTTACTTGGGGCCCATGGTTAAGGATTTATTTAAGAGACCCTAGCCTCTTGTATGAAGAGAGATTTTGATATATGAAATAAACCTTGAGTTCTTCTATTATTTTGTTTGATTACCCTGCTGTGTGCATAAAGGGGTTTGAGAGTTCTTCTTCCCGGTGTTTCCAACCATCTTCCTGCTGCCAACCATCCTTCCATCCCCTCCAAAACTTTCTTTCCTTTGCTATTTTCTTTTATTTTCTTGATCTCCTATGAGTTTTCTAACCCCTGACAGGTCATTTGTAGGTCCCCGAGTTCCTACGAATCCAACGACTCCAGCCAAGCCTCAATCGGACCATCGAGCAGAAAGCCGGGTATCCGCGGGTCTTTGGCTCGGTTTTTCAGGCCGCATCCATCGAGGAATGAGAGATCCCTTCACTGCGATCTTCACCGGGTGCTTCAGACATTGTCAGGTACACCCCCTCTACCTCTAGTCTTTTTATTGTAGGAGAACTTGCCCTAACCGAGGCTTCTCAGCCCCGGCGATCCTTCTTTAGTACTTTTCTAGGTTCTAATCTGCATGCTTGGCTTCAAAAATTCATAAAAAATTCTCTATAACTAATTTTGATCTAAAATTCTAGAATTAATCACCTAACCCCACATATAAAATATACAAAAAGAATTGCATGCATTTTAGTCCCCCATGCACCCGAGCCCCTTTGGGCCAGCCTCTTGCTGCTCCTAGAAGCCCAACACACCCCCGTAGGTGTCCTTGGAGTGTTGGCCAAGTCAAGAGAATTTTTAGTGATTTTTTCTATCTAATATTTTCTAGCTAGGGTTTGAGAGGGAAAAGGATTCTTATGTAATGTCAATTGTACCCTTACTTGGGGCCCAAGGTTAAGGGTCTATTTAAGAGACCCTAGTCTCTTGTATGAAGAGAGATTTTGATATATGAAATAAACCTTGAGTTCTTTTATTGTTTTGTTTGATTACCCTGCTGTGTGCATAAAGGGGTTTGAGAGTTCTTCTTCTCGGTGTTTGCAACCATCTTCCTGCTGCCAACCATCCTTCCAGCCCATCCAAAACTTTCTTTCCTTTGCTGTTTTCTTTTATTTTCTTGATCTCCTTTGAGTTTTCTAACCTCTGACAGGTCGTTTGTAGGTCCCCGAGTTCCTATGAATCCAACGACTCCAGCCAATCCTCAATCGGACCAACGAGCAGAAAGCCGGGTATCCGCGGGTCTTTGGCTCGGTTTTCCAGGCCACATCCATCGAGGAACGAGAGATCTCTTCACTGCTATCTTCACCGGGCACTTCAGACATTGTCAGGTACACCCCCTCTACCTCCAGTCTTTTTATTATAGGAGAACTTGCCCTAATCGAGGCTTCTCAGTCTCGGCGATCCTTCTTTAGTACTTTTCTAGGTTCTAATCTGCATGCTTGGCTTCAAAAATTCATAAAAATTCCCTACAACTAATTTTGATCTGAAATTCTGGAATTAATCACCTAACCCCACATATAAAACATACAAAAAGAATTGCATGCATTTTAGTCCCCCATGCACCCGAGCCCCTTTGGGCCGGCCTCTTGCTGCTCCTAGAAGCCCAACACGCCCCCTAGGTGTCCTTGGAGTGTTAGCCAAGTCAAGAGAATTTTTAGGAATTTTTTCTACCTAATGTTTTCTTATTTTCTAGCTAGGGTTTGAGAGGAAAAGGGATTCTTATGTAATGTCAATTGTATCCTTACTTGGGGCCCAAGGTTAAGGGTCTATTTAAGAGACCCTAGCCTCTTGTATGAAGAGAGATTTTGATATATGAAATAAACCTTGAGTTCTTCTATTGTTTTGTTTGATTATCCTGCTGTGTGTATAAAGGGATTTGAGAGTTCTTCTTCCCAATGTTTGCAACCATCTTCCTGCCACCAACCATCCTTCCAGCCCCTCCAAAACTTTCTTTTCTTTGCTTTTTTCTTTTATTTTCTTTATCTCCTTTGAGTTTTCTAACCCCTGACTAGTCGTTTGTAGGTTCCCTAGTTCCTATGAATCCAACGACTCCAGCCAAGCCTCAATCGGACCACCGAGCAGAAAGCCGGGTATCCGCGGGTCTTTGGCTCAGTTTTCTGGGCTGCATCCATCGAGGAACGAGAGATCCCTTCACTGCGATCTTCACCGAGTGCTTCAGACATTGTCAGGTACACCCCCTTTACCTCCAGCCTTTTTATTATAGGAGAACTTGCCCTAACCGAGGCTTCTCAGCTCCGGCGATCCTTCTTTCGTACTTTTCTAGGTTCTAATATGCATGCTTGGCTTCAAAAATTCATAAAAAAATCCCTACAACTAATTTTGATCTGAAATTCTGGAATTAATCACCTAACCCCACATATAAAACATATAAAAAGAACTGCATGCATTTTTGTCTCCCATGCGCCCGAGCCCCTTTGGGCCGGCCTCTTCCTGCTCTTAGAAGCCCAACATGCCCCCCTAGGTGTCCTTGGAGTGTTGGCCAAGTCAAGAGAATTTTTAGGGATTTTTTCTACCTAATGTTTCCTTATTTTCTAGCTAGGGTTTGAGAGGGAAAATGATTCTTATGTAATGTCAATTGTACCCTTACTTGGGGCCCAAGGTTAAGGGTCTATTTAAGAGACCCTAGCCTTTTGTATGAAGAGAGATTTTGATATATGAAATAAACCTTGAGTTCTTCTATTATTTTGTTTGATTACCCTGCTGTGTGCATAAAGGGGTTTGAGAGTTCTTCTTCCCGGTGTTTGCAACCATCTTCCTACCGCCAACCATCCTTCCAGCCCCTCCAAAACTTTCTTTCCTTTGCTGTTTTCTTTTATTTTCTTAATCTCCTTTGAGTTTTCTAACCCCTGACAGGTCATTTATAGGTCCTCGAGTTCCTACGAATCCAACGATTCCAGCCAAGCCTCAATTGGACCATCGAGCAGAAAGCCGGGTATCCGCAAGTCTTTGGCTCGATTTTCCAGGCCGCATCCATCGAGGAACGAGAGATCCCTTCGCTGTGATCTTCACCGGGCGCTTCAGACATTGTCAGGTACACCCCCTCTACCTCCAGTCTTTTTATTGTAGGAGAACTTGCCTTAGCCGAGTCTTCTCAGCCTCGGCAATCCTTCTTTAGTACTTTTCTAGGTTCTAATTTGCATGCTTGGCTTCAAAAATTTATAAAAAATTCCCTACAACTAATTTTGATATGAAATTTTGGAATTAATCACCTAACCCCACATATAAAATATACAAAAAGAATTACATGCATTTTAGTCCCCCATCACTCTCTCCAGTATCCTTATATTGTAGATTCGGAACTCATCTATCCTAAATGGGAAGCGATTTGTGCACCGATTAAACCAGATCAGTGACCATTCCCAGATATCCTATAATTGGGGGTATTCTGGAATTAATCTATGATGGCACATGTCTCAAATTCTCAATTCTTGAGAATACATGTCACTATACATTAATTCCTTGAACGATAATAGAAACATATTGAACATATATGGAAAAAATTATCCAAATTAGAATATTAAATATTATTTTATGTCCTAGAATCAAAATATGTGTTAGTTAGATTAACTTCTAAAATATACATCTAATAGTGATGGTCGAGAGGGGTACGGCTCTCAAAGGCATATGAGCCACCTGCATTTGTGGAAGGCGAAGCATCGCACTCACTACTTCGTACACTTCCTAGCCCATAATCTACGAAAGATAGGGTTTGGCTAGTCTCGGCTAACCATGTGTCAGGCATCTAATGGTGATGATCTTTTCTCCATTGGATCCAAATTGTTGAGCATTTTTATAAATAGCCGAGACCTAGATTTTTGCCTATCACCATGTTCCCCCCTTTTTTTATCTTCTTCCTCTCTTCTTCTCCTCGAAGCCTCATCTCCCCACCAATCATCTTTCCAAATGATCGATCCTATTTCTGTTACCTGACTTAGGTCCTCTGTGGCCTCCTAGCTTTTCTTTATTCTATTTTCTTTGACAATGTCCCCTTTCTCCTTTTCTGCTTGACTTGCATTCGAATCTACAAAGTTCATTTCATATCAGGTTTTTGATTGATTTTCCCTAATTTTCTTTGATTTTGCTTGATTTTCAAAGGTGAGTAAAACTTTTGATTTGGCTAGCTCTTGGTCTCCAAAGCAAGAGCTGACCATACCTTAAATTTTTATCGAGGCTCTGAGGGTTTATCTAGAGTACAAGGACTCTGATCCAGAGGGGTCTCCCCTAGAGGACTTCTAATTTGAACACTATGAAGTGGACCTGGATTTGATTTGGCATCGATATCAGGTCTCGCTCAAGTTCAAGTTAGAAGTCCTAGGCCCAACTGCTCTGGTATGCTATCCTCCCCTTGGTCAAATCACTCTCTACGAAGAGTGTTTCCAGGATGGGTTGAGGTTTCCACTCTTTAGTTTTTTTATTGAACTTTTTTAAATTTTAGGAATATCTCCATGCATAGTTGTACCAAACTCATGGGGTGCATTTGTGACTTTATGGTGGTATGTCTCATAGCCAGGGTTTGATCGACCATGCATCTTTTTAGGGCATTCTTTTTCTTTGGGAACCATTCTCACCTCTCTAGATGGTGGTATATCTATCCCTAGAAGAGGCAAGATGGTCCTCCTCTCATTCAGAGCACTCCTTTAGTGTTGGGTTTTGGTGGCATAGCGGAAGAATGGATTTCAAAATTTTTCATTTTGAAACTCCAAACAATTAGAAACCCTAAGCCCAAGATTCCTTATCCATTACAATTAACAAGTCATTCAAACAAGGTTTGGAAAAATACTTGGAATGCTAACTCCTTCTTCTTTCCACTAGGCACATAGGTGCATGCCCTCCAGAGGTGATCCACACAAGAATTGAACCTAGAAACCTGGTGCGGGCACCAAGATCAGACAAAGATTACTGGGCCCAATCTGGTTTATTGATTAGGATTTCTGAGTCTTGTAGTCCTTAGTAATGTGTCACTTGAGTCTTGTAATACAAGTAAGCCAATTGAGTCCTGTAATAAAGTGGGACATGTGAGTCCAGTTGAGTCCTTTTGTCCAGTTGAGTTTTATACCAAGTCAAGAGTCCTGTAATGTCACACAAGTCAAGAGGAGAGTCATCAGGCTGGAAGATTCACTAGGCCCCCTCACCAGAGTAGAGCATTAAACATCTGGATCCCTACCCAGGCCTTCCCCTGCAAGACGCCCCAATAGTGGGCCTTTTCATGTCGCCTAGCCCAAGGATGGGCGCCCCTTCCAGTTGGTGCCATTTCCCAGTCCAGTGCCCTTCCTAGTCCACACTAGCGGCACCCTCAAGCCCATCAGCGCCCCTAGGCCCATCAAGGTTGGTGCCCTTGCTCTAGGCCCTTGGCACCCTAGCTTTTCATGATTGGTGCCCCCCCAGCCCAAGTCCTCCAAAGCTGGCGCCCCAACCCAAGAATTGAAGCTTGCTGTTGACCAAGTGCACTAGGGTTTCTTGGCCCTCAAGTTAAGTAGTCCCAGTCTGTATTGGAGTCCAGGGACCTGGGTATCCTTATAAATACCCACCCCTTTCCTCTTGTATGAAGTACCTCTTTTCATGAAATATAATTTAATTGAGTTTGTTCAATTGGTTCCTCCAACTTGGAGTGGGTGTGAGACCCATGGTACCTTCTTTGTGTGTGCAAGCCCTAGTTGCCCTAGCCCCTCTCTCTCCTCCATCAAACCCTAGCTGCCCCAGCTCTCATCACAAACCTAAGACGCCCTCCAATCCCTGAGCCCTAGACTACCATCATCTTTTCTTTTTTCTACCAAGCTGCCAAGACCAAGTCTTCACCACTCTTGGCTACCCCTTTCCACCACTCCGCTAGGTATGCCCTGGCCACTAGGCCACCAGGTTATTCATCCCAGGTGCCTCCTTCAACAACCAAGCCACCCTTTGCAACCCAGGCATCATCCTGAACATCAATCCGCCAAGCCCCTGCAATGCCAACTTCCGATCTTCCTTCAACCTGTTCTTCCATTTCTTATTTTTCTTATTTTCTTCTTATCTAACCCGTGACATGTGCAGGTTCCATCTGGTGAACACCTCCAAGGAAGATGCCCTCCTTGCCTCCTAGTTTGACTAAAGAAAAGCCAGTTGATCGGTGGGATAGAAGGCTGATCATCCAGGCACCAATCCGGAGCATTGAGCGACCCCGTCTATGGCAGGATCAACCATCGTTGCCAGGTAAACACCCAACCCATCTCCTAAGTTCTGATTTTTTGAAGGTACACTGTCCTAACCGAGGGTTTCTCGACCCTCGAGGTTCTATCTTTTGTTACTCTGCATGATTCTAACTATGGGTACAGTATACTTGTCATTACATACTTTCCTGCTGATTTTGCAATTTTTTGAGATTTTAGCCTTAGATTTAAATTCTAAAAAAATCAAAAAAAAAAGTTTACTATTATTTTATACATACATATCATCCCTAGAGTCATCCCACAACAGTTTGGTATTAGAGCAGGTTTAGGACAGTCTTGCATCATCAAAAAAAACATAAACCAAAACCCTAAACAGAATTTCTGCATCATGTCTTCTGCACTAGGGGTCTGTGATTAGGTTTGTTTCACCACCTTAGGCATACTATTTTTTTCTAAAATTTGCACTGATAATAGTATGATTAGTCTTCTAAATTACTGTGGTTTTTGTTAGATTTTACAGAACCAAAGAATATAAAAAAATTCTACATCCTAGAAACCCTAGCATAGAATTTTATTTTTCTGAGTTTCCTGCAACCAGTTAGAAACCCTAGGTATTGCATCCTCATACTATATTTTATGTGCATGAAATTTGGTAGGAATCATCTTCACACGTAACCCTTCTGTCTGCAATTTTTTTAGATTTTTCCTAATCTGAAATCCATGCTAAACCTTGCATCAAAATAGAACCCAAAACTTCAATTTCTGCTAATTCTGCATACTTGACTTGCCTAAACCTAATCAACTACCAAACCTTGCCCAACCCAAGCCAATTTTGATTGATCACTTAACCAACTTTGAATTAAGTTGCCATCTCATAAAAAGAAAGAAAAAAATATTCTCTACTTTCTATTATTAGATTGCATTAGGGTTTCATTGAGTGTGCATCATTTGCATCTAACCTAATCTAAGGGCAATTTTCTTTGTCAGATCAGGGCATGATTTCATCACCTATCCTTGGTCCAAAACAATCACCTTTGCATATGTACCTAAGCCTAATTAAAATTAACTAGCAACTTAATTGACTTAGGGATACTAACAAGTCAGGTTCGAGTCTAGTAAGGGAACCAGTGCACTCAACCCTTCACTTATTACTGGAAACTGGTGTCTAAGGTTAGAGGTCCACAAGCAAACGTCCTAAGCAGACTGGAGGTTACTTAATTAGGACCCTGTGTCAAGTAAGGGGAGCCTCCCACCACCTTACCTCTTACCTGGCCAGTGGAAGGACTAAGTGTTGAGTTGGGAGTAAGTTGAGTTAACTCACTTGATTTTGGCTCTAGATCTAGCAAACTCTAGAACATGTTAACTCTTATGTGCTTGACTGCATCATAATCTCGTGTTTGATTGAGTGCATGACCACTAGGTCAGGAGTCCAGCACCATCAGTCTAAACCCCAACCTAGTTCAACCATGGAACCCAACCTAGAGACATTCATAAGGACCATTACTGAACAACTAGCCCAAATGAACAATAGGTTTGACCAGGTAGAAAACTAATTAGGAACCCTAGAGCGAACTCAAGAGTCCAACACCGAACCTGAACCTGAGTCACCTCTCCCACGCCACCTAATCCTAGGAGAGCCCAACCCCATGACCCATTTTTGGAGCCCAACCCTAGGAGAGCCCAACCCCATGACCCATTTTTGGAGCCCAACCCTAGGAGAGCCCAACGCCATGACCCATTTCAGAGCCCCACCTTAGGAGGCCCAATCATGAACCCCAGGACCAGGATGAAAGAATTATGAGGAACATCAAGCTAGACACACCCACCTTCGATGGCACCCAAGATCCCAAGACCTACATAGATTATGAAGGAGGCATGGAACAATATTTTGAATGGTATGAGTTGAGTGAGGAGAGGAGGTGTAAATTTGCCAAACTAAGGTTAACCAGCCAGGCTAGGTTATACTGGGGAAACGTAGAGTGCCTAATCAGATAACAAAATGAAGCTCCCATAGATACCTGGATGGCTATGAAGCTGAAACTTAGGGAAAAATACCTTCCCCCATCCTACCAATAGAGACTCCTAGACCAATGGAAGAGATTAAGTCAAGGAAGTAGGTCCGTGTTAGAATACATAGCCAAGTTTGATGAGTGTGCCATAAGGTGTTGCATAGACAAGTCTGAATCAGTGACCCTATCTAGGTTTAGGGCTGACTATCGTGAAGACATTTAGAGAGAGATATATTTGAGGGAAGTTGATACTCTAGAGCAAGCCTACCAAATAGCCAAAAATTATGAGAGATTCCAGAGGGCACCCATAGCCCATCGACCTGAGTCCATTAGGCCTAGTGCCCTTAGTTTTAGGCCAAACCCTTGCCCACCATACCCAGGCTGACCAAACCCTAGTTCAGCATACCCAGGCTGACCAAACCCTAACCCAAATCAACCCAATCCTAACCCAAATCATCCCAACCCTAACCCAAATCATCCCAACCCTAATCCAAATCATCTTAACCCTAACCCGAGTCGACCTAGTTCTAGCAACTCAGTACCCTTTGGGGATGATAAGGGTAAGGCACCTGAAACCCAGAGAAACCCGAGTCCTAACCTAAATGCCTATTTTAGATGTTGTCAGATGGGACATTTTACTAGCCAATGCCCACCCAGATCCCTGCACATAGGTGAATTAGAGGAAGAAGAGCCTGAACCCAGTGAAGAAATTAGAGAGGAAATCTATGAAGCTAAGGAGAACCTGATAGATGAATATGAAGAAGATGAAGAGGTTATTGACCAGTTTGACCTATTAGGGGTAGTTAGGTGCATCCTAGCCTAGACTAAGATACAAGAGGATTGGCGTAGGACCAACATCCTACAAACCTTTATGAAATTAGGGGATAAGGTATGCAAAATTATCATAGATAGTGGGAGCTATGTGAATGCCATCTCACTCAAGGTAGTCAAAACCTTAGGCTTGAGCCCAGTTCCCCATCCCAGCCCCTATAAGGTTTCTTGGATAGACTCAATATCCATACCCATTAAGTCCTGATGCCAAAACCAGATCCAGCTTTAGTCTTACCACGATAAGTTGTGGTGTGATGTTGTACCCATGGGAGTTAGTAGCATAATTCTAGGTAGACCCTGGCTTTATGACCATGATGCTACCCTGTACGGCCTATCAAATTCATGCTCATTTAATTTTCATGGGATGAAGATTACAATTAACCCAACCCCACCTAAGGACAAAGTCAAGAAAGGATCTAGCTCATTGAAAGAAAAGAAATCTAGAGTCAATTTAATTACTGCTAAGGAGCTAGAGAAGGAGGTTTCTGAGGAGACTACAGTTTGGATGATAGCTACTAAGGAAATACTTGATCAAATCCATAAAGAGTACCCTCAAGAGGTTAAGAAAAACTTAGGCAAATTTGAAGATGTATTTCTTGAAGATTTACCTGACCAGTTATCACCACTAAGGGACGTCCAGCATGCCATAGACATAGTCTCAAGAGCCACCCTACCCAACCTACCCCACTATAGGATGAACCCAACTAAACATCTAAAGCTGCAGAAACAGGTAGGAGAACTCCTTAGAAAAGGGTTTATTAGGGAAAGCTTAAGTCCTTGTGTCATACCAGCCCTATTAACCCCTAAGAAAGATGACACGTGGAGAATGTGTGTTGACAGTCATGCCATAAACAAGCTTACTGTGCAATATAGGTTTCCCATCTCCCGCTTGGATGATATGTTAGATATGATGGCCGGTGAAACATCTTCTCAAAGATTGACCTTAAGAGTGGCTATCATTAGGTTAGAATCAGACCTGGGGATGAGTGAAAAACTGCATTCAAAACTAAGGATGGTCTTTATGAATGGGTAGTCATGCTATTTGGGTTGTCCAATGCCTTAGCACCTTTATGAGAATCATGATCCAAGTCCTAAGGATGTTCATAGGAAAATTCATAGTGGTTTATTTTGATGACATCCTGATCTATATTAGGACTAAGGAAGACCACCTAGATCATCTAAGACAAGTTTATTAGACCCTTAGGAAGGAGAATCTCTATGCTAATTTGAAGAAGTGTGATTTCTTGACCCATAGAGTCATCTTCCTAGGATTTGTGGTGACCCTCGAAGGAGTGTCAGCTGACCCTAAGAAGGTTAGATCCTTAGTTGAGTGGCCAGTGCCTACTAGACTCCATGATGTATGTAGTTTCCATGGTCTAGCCACCTTTTATAGGAGATTTATCCAGGGATTTAGTACCATTGCAGCACCCATCATCGACTGTATTAGGAAGGAAAATTTTGAGTGGACCAAAGCTGCTGATAGAGCCTTCCTAGAGATTAAGGATAAGATGACACAAGCACCCATCCTAAGGTTACCTGATTTTTTCAAAGTCTTTGAGGTAGCTTGTGATGCTTCGGGAGTAGGCATAGGAGGAGTTTTGAGCCAAGAGAGTCACCCAGTAGCCTTCTTTAGTGAAAAACTTAATGAGTTTAAGCTTAAGTACTTAATTTATGATAAGGAATTCTATGCGATAGTACAGCCCTCAGATATTGGAGACATTATCTTCTACCCTAGGAGTTTGTCCTTTACTCTGACCATGAAGCACTCCGATTCCTAAACTCCCAAAAAAAGTTGAACCCTAGGCATGCCAAGTGGGTAGAGTATATCCAAGCCTATACCTTTGTGCTGAAATATCAGGCTAGAACTGAAAATAAGGTAGCTGATGCCCTTAGCCGCCATGCCTTACTTCTAAACTCTATTAGGACTAAAGTCATTGGATTTGACCAATTGAAGGAAGAATATAAAACCTGTCCAGACATCAGTGAAATTTTCCAAACCATCAGCCAAGGTCCATCTAGTTTCCATAGTGAGTACACCCTCCAAGATGGTTACCTTTTTAGAAACAATAGATTATGTATTCCTAGGACCTCATTCAGAGAATTCTTAATTTGGAAAACCCATGCAGGAGGTCTAGCTGGTTACTTTGGTAGAAACAAAACCATTTTAGCTATAGAGGACCAGTTTTTTTGGCCTAGTTTGAAAAGGGATGTTGCCCACATATTGTCTAGGTGTCGAACTTGTGCTGTTGCCAAGCAGCAGAAGCAAAACACTGGTTTATACATCCCTTTACCTGTACCAAATTGCCCATGGCAAGACCTTAGCATGGACTTTGTACTAGGACTACCTAAGACCCTAAGGAAACATGACTCCATCTATATAGTGGTGATATGTTTTCGAAAATGGCCCATTTTATACCCTGCTCTCAGACCTTTGATGCTCCAAGATAGCCCAATTCTTCCTTGATCATATGGTTAGGTTACATGGCCTTCCTAAAACCATAGTGTCCGATAGGGATGTCCATTTCATCAGTTATTTCTGGAAGACCCTTTGGCACTTGTTAGGAACCAAACTTAAGTTTTTCATCGCCTACCATCCCCGGACCGATGGCCAAACAGAGTTTGTAAACCAAAGCTTAGGAAACCTACTTGGATGCCTTGTAGGTGAGAACACCAAGAATTGAGACCTTTTACCCAGAGTCAAATTTGCCTATAACAATTCAGTCAATAGGTCCATAGGTAAGAGCCCATTTGAGGTTGTCCATGGTTACAAACCTAACAAATCTCTTGACCTAATCCCCTTACCCTTGCATGCACGAGTCTTTGAGTCGGCTGAGTCATTTGCACAGCATGTTAGGGAATTGTATAAGAAAATTAGTTAAAAGATTAACATAAGTAATGAACTTTATAAAAATTTAGCTAACTCCCGAAAAAGAGCTGAAGAATTTTCTATAGGGGATAAGGAAGACAAAATGGCAGAGTGTAAGAATGTAAGAAAGAAAGGAATCATATACCTTCAGCATAAACATCGAAGGCTTTAAATAGGAGATGGGGGGGTGCCAAAAGTGGCTCTTCATCAGCCTTTGATCTGTCAAATAATAGATCATATAAGTCCCTTCATGAAGAAGGAGTCTTATCTTGAAAGGTCATGACACTTCTAGCACCAAAGGCCTTATTCATGTCTCCTGGATAATTCCTGGCTTTTGTCCTCATGCCATATGGCATGTCACCAGTAGATAGGACCCTTGTTGGCATGGGAAAATAAGTGGCTTATCCAAAGAGTCAAGTTCCTTCATAAAGAAGGACTCTTGGATTTGAAATTTTGCGGTATTCATAAAGGGACCAACCCTTCATGTGCATGCCAACTTACTTCACTGCCCAATCCTTATTTCAACGGGTGATAAGCCATAATAAGTCTAGGGATGCAATGTTTCATGTGGAAGCTAATTCCCATAAGCAGAAGGACTCTAGGTCCATCTGTGCTCCATTTAATCTTGGCGCATAAATCATTTGGTGCCATGAGTCCCTTCACTTTAGGACTCTTCAAATAATTAAGATAAAGGCTGATTAAATCTAGATAAAACTAGATAATTGCTACCCCACTTTTGACTCAACCCAATCTAGGATTCCCTCAAATTGGTTAGCCCATTAAGCAACCTTTAGACCCAATTCAATTTGGGTTAGGAGTTAGGTTAACCTACACATGCTAGTATGTAATCTAGCTAACAAATTAGGATCCCATGACCCTAATAAAATTTTAATTGACTTCCTAGGTCAATTTTGTAATGAGTGTTATCCTTTGGGTTCCACATCTAGCTAGCAGTAGATCTAGGTTCAAGCCAATTCGATCCAATCGAACCCGATTTATCTAATTAGGTCAAATTGAGCTGACCTAAGTTGCCAATTCAAACTAGCTTTCGAATTGACTCATGAATCCTATCGAATTGATTCTTGAAAGTTTATAAGATATGATTGACGTCTAGCAACATGTCATGCCTACCCAAAAGATGTAGAATTTGGTAGAAAGTATCAAAATACCCTTCAATGAAAAGTTACCGTGCAATTTAATCTTTCGATCTCCCTTTATCCCGAATAAGTGATGGGTATGGATAATTATCAAATCCTAGCACTTAGTCATTTTGAATCTCATTTTAATAATAAAGACTCTACTGATGCCTAGTTAGAAAACACTTCTAATCTCATCCTGCTTTGATCAAAGACTCCCTGAGTCATCAATTAAAGAGATTACATGGGATAACATTTTCTCTTACTAGGAATGATTGATTCCTTGTTGATCCACTCACATCCTTCATACAGCTTCCACCATATTTGAGAATACCCTATGCATGATTCAATGCCATGAATGAGTATGAACCAAAACATGGCTTAGTGTGCATAAGGAATCATGGTGATCTCAAGTCTAAAGTGTTAGATGTATGCCCTGAAAGCCATGTTGGCTTGACACATTATAATTTTTAGGGCATTAACTTTGTACTTAATTCTTCTTTATTAATAAAGGGCATTAGTTTCATTCATATTGATGTGTCTATGCATCGTCCATGGAGTTAATGGACAATGACACATATTCTCAAGAGTTGAGAATCTAAGACTTGTGTCTTTATAGATTAACTCCTAAAGGTTCCCGATTGTTGGAATATCACAAGTAAGGTGACTGATCTGTTAAAATCGATGCATAGATCACTTCCCTTTCTGGGTAGATGAGTCTCTGACCTACAGTGTGGTGACACTGGAGTGAAAGTGCAGGTAGTTGATAGAGATCAACGGTACTGAGCGTGATCAAGTATAGAAAGTTATACAAACCACTCACTCATCGATAACTTCCTGATACTGTAGTTGTATGAATAGTTCCTTGACCAAAAGTATCTCGGCTACTCACAATAAGGTTATTATAGTTTGACAGCACAATCACATGGTTCTTATCCCTACGGGACCTTGCGGTGTTCGTTGGTTGCAGTAAGTTTATTGTAGAAGTAGGGTGTTCACTTGTAGGGATTTATCAGCCTTAGTAGTAAGGTATAATCCTGTGCAAGCTTAATGAGACTAAGTCCAGAAATCTATGGTCATAGTAGGGTGATAATGAAAAGGTGTTTTCATTAGTATCACAATTGGACTTGAGTCAATTAGGTTAAGCATATGACTGATGGGTTTGACGAGTATCCGTAACCAACATCATGTCAGGATTTTGATAGAGGAACCGAATCACATGGTAACAACACCTAGGGGTTCCAATCTTATTCTACTAGGTTGCCACTATATACTGCTAGAAGTCACTAGTGGATTATGAGAGCTTGTTAGGATCATTTTTGGATGATGATCCTAATTAGGATTGAGCTAAAATTATTTCAGTCTATCGAAAGGAGTTTCAATGATGTATAATGGAGATTATAGTATGTCTCATTACTATACAGGATAGGACCTGAGGGGTCACACATATTAGGAGCTCAAGTAACCAATCAGCAAATCAATTTGGACCTAATTATAAGTGTTACAATTAATATTTGACCTAATTATAAATGTTACAATTAATATTTGACCTAATTATAAATGTTACAATTAATTAATTATGGATTAAATATAAATTAAATTAAATTATATTTAATTTAATTGAGTTAGACTCAATTAATTATCCTGATTGATTCAGATCAATGTTCGCTTCGAAATGGTTCGATCGGATTTAAAATCGGCTTCAGTTTGACTGTAAAATCACTTTGTTTGGACCAAGACCTAGAGTCCAGTTAGATTGGGACTCTCTTTCCTTGTCTCCCCTTCCCTCCACATGCCAAAGTGGGCTCCCATTGCTTTTGTGAGGCAAAACATGATGGGGCGTGAATTAGGTGGGTGGTAATAGAGTTTAGGCATGGAGAAATTAAGAGAGGGAAAAGTCCTCTTCCACTCCTCTTAAAATTCAAACATAAATCATATTAGACCAAACTCCTTTATTTATGACGTGTAGAATTTGGGAGATTTACCATGAAAGAAATAAAAGAAGGGAAAAAGGGGTGGCCAAACACATGGTTTTGTTTTTGGCATGATTTCTTTTTGGGCATCTTCTCCAAAGAATCTCTCTCCTGGGGCGCCATCTCCTCTTCCTTCTTTTCTTGTTTATTTTTCTTCCTTGTGATATTCAAGAGAATTGAGAGGTCTTTTTCATAAAAGGATGAAGAGAGGAAAGGGTCCAAAGATCTTACATATATTGATTTGCAAGACAGAAGCCAAAAGTTGGTTCGGCATAATTTTTAAAGCAGGCAATTTGCTAAAAGAGGAGAGGGTTGCAAAGATCTAGTAGTCCGGTGCCCTCTATGACTCAGTTGTGAGAGCTTCGTGTGGATACCAGCAGAGGCCGGGTGATTGCATGGCTCTGACAAAATCCAGGCTTTTCAGCAGCGGATCTGCATGCTTTTCAAAGCAGTCCCAAATAGCAATCCAGGTAAGTATTTTATGCTTAAAATAATTTTTATTTCAGATCTAATATTTTTTTAATGTTATTCAGCTTGTCAAGAATTTATGATAAATAAATTAGATTTATTTATGATTTGCATGATTAGATATAAAATTATTTTTATGTCTGCATTCCCTGTGACAGGCTGCTGATGCCATTTAATTATAATTTTCTGTTCCTGGAAGAAAACCAACAGTGGTATCAGAGCCGCTGTTCTCTCTTTAACATGCATGCATGAGAATTAGATCTCAAAAATAATCAGATTAGATAGATAATTATGATAATATTAGATCTATGTTGAACATGAGATTGTTCTAGCATAGAATTTTATGTTTTGAAAAATTATTTTTAAAATTAAAATCATAATTTTTAGATCTAAAATTAAATTTAATAATCTAAAATTAAATTGATCAAAGGTTGCACAAAGTAATATAAGATTGTCCTGCTATAGGGTTTACCCCCTATAGTGTTAAGGTTGTCCTACTTTGATGTATACCGGTTTTGAAAAAGGGTTTTCAAAAGGATTTTGATCGATTTATGATTATGAAAGTTGTTATATGCGATGCACAAAATTAGGGTTTAGATTTTTATATGATTTATGATCATAAACCATTAATGCCATCCACTTGAACCTAATCTTAAAATTGATTTGATCAAGAAAATGAAATTAGGTGCATGAGGGTTTGGGTTGAACAAATTAGGTCTAGCGATTGGGCTGCGTGATTAGTGCTTGATTAGATCAACTAGTAACCCTAATGCAATTTTGAGCAAGTGACTTAACCTAATTGGATGATGATTAGGGTTAGGTCAAGTGTGCTCAAAATTGGTTTTAGATGTAGTCTGGTCAAATTGATTCATTTGAATCGATAAGTTAAGACCTAATTTGGCTCAGTGATGAGCCCAGATCATTAGATGACCTAATTAAATCTTGTCGTTAATTGGTGTCTAAGGAAGGTTTCGATCATGGTTTGCTAATTAGGGCTAACTCTTTCCCAACCAACTTGATTGGCGGAAAGAGGGTACATTGGTAGAATCCTCCCATGGATCAAACTGACCTGGCCAATTTGGTTGATTAAGTTTTCAAAAGGATCACTTTTGAATTGAGTTCACCCATGCTGGTTATATTAAGTCAGACATGAGATTGTGCTGACCTAATATAATTAGTCAGACATGAAATTATGATGACTGAATGTAATTGGTTAGTCATGATTTGGCTGATCAATTTAGAAGAGACATGAACCTAAGCTCCTAATAAATATTAAGTCATAGGTCTTCCACCATTGTAGGTGTGCGGGTGTCCTACTGGTGTTGATTATTCTCGGTTGGTTACAGTGGTCTTGTTGCATCGGAAATACACAACCACCCTATTAGGCATGAGATATTGCTAGGCACTGATGGGGTTGGGTCCAATAAACGGGCACGTTGAGGGACTTAATGATGACTTTGTCTAGTAAGAATGGTGGGTCTGACTTAACTACTGATTGGACCAATAAACGGGCATGTTGAGGTTCCATGATTTAGAGACTAAGAGCTATAACTTGTATTAGATACATTGGACAAGAGTTGGCCACTTATTGGTGTAGCGTGTTACCAATAACCGGATACGGTGAGGTGCCGCACATCGATGGGACCGTAGCACCCACTAGAAACCTAGAGTCACAGGGTTTTCGCATCTCCACGGGAAGTGTAAGAGATCCAAGAAAATAGTGGGAGTCCTAAAATTATTTCTTAAAGACCGTAGAATAATTTTTATAATTAAGTATAAAGCATCTAATTAGAATCTTCCACTCTTTCAGTTAATCATGTTTGCTTCAAATTCCATAGTCCGTATTCTAAAGACAAACAGACTAGTTGGCCTTAATTTTAAAGATTGGTTGAGAAACTTCAAAATTATTTTGAGTTATGAGAAGTTGGGTTATGTGCTTGACCATATTGACCCCATGAGTGATTTTGATGATAACCAAACATTGGAGCATGTATATTTATTTCTGACAACTCTTCAAGTATTTTATAAGTTTTTGTAGGATGGATTAAATGTTAAAACTTCAACTCCTACACCTCTATTTTTTTTTTTGAGTTGTGTTGTAATGTATTTTTATAAAGAAGAACCCAATGAAAAAGCTAATAAAAAATCACATAAAAAGGGTTACTTCTGTGTGTGCGCGCCTTGAAATTAGTTTTAAGTTGGTGTGCTTGAAAATGTAAAGAGTTGGTTAGAGTTTTCTTTAAGTTCAAGTGTAAAAATCCTAAAGAAGATACTCGAGCTGATCCAACTTGTTGAAGAGCCGACTCTGCTTACTGGCACGCAGCAAGGATTCTGGAACATAGCAATCCGAGCTGACTCGAAGATAACTGAGCTGACTCTAATGAATTCGAGTCGACTAGAATTAGTCTAAGCCGACTCTTCCAGAGTCTAATTTCTGAAGATTTCTGAGAACAGCCAGACGAACCGACCCGAACCAGAAAGAGCCGACTCTGCCAGACCTAATTCTAAAAGCCTGAGAAAGTGAGCTGACCTGAACTGCATCGAGCTGACTCTTCCATAGTGAGGATTTCCGAACCTGAGAAAAAGAGCTGACCCAAGCTGAAAAGAGTCGACTCCTCGAGTTTAAGTTTTTCAAAGAAAGAGGTTCGAGCCGACCCAAGCTATCAAGAGCCGACTCTTCTAGAGTGATGTTTTGCGCCATGAGACAAAGAGCCGACTGCACTGAAGATTTGGCGACTCGATCTATCGACTCGAAGGATCCGAGCTGACTCGAACCAATCTGAGCCGACTCAAATATCGTTTCCAGGTATTTAATAGCTAGTTCCATAATTTATTTTTGAATACCAAAAAGTACTCCAATGGTCACAAGTCACATCCCAACGATCAAAAATGTCTCTAACTACCTTGGAGTGATGGAAGACTTTATATTTGAAGGATTTGAATTTCCTTGAAGAAAAGAGAAAAAAGAAAAGTAGAATTCTTAAAAAGAAAAGAGAGCTTCATTGAATATTCTACCAACCAACAGCAAAAGAGAACAAGAGCATTCAAGATAGACTTCAAGACTTCACCAACTCTGATTTGAAGTTTGAAGCAACTTTGGGAAGAAGCCACTGAAGCAATTAAAGCTGATTCAAGTGCATTCAAGTGGACTTCCATCAAGCTGCACCGACAACTATCCGACAAATTGAGTTTGTCATTTTTGTTGCATTTCTTTCCATTCATTTTTGAGTTATTGGGTTATTGGTGAGCCCGGTTGAAAAACCAAATAGGTTCTTGGTGAGCTTTGTTAAAAAACCAAGTGTTGGGTTCTTGGTGATCCTGGTAAAACAAAGTTAGGTTTCTTTGGTGAGCTTGTTAAAACCAAAAGGTGTTGGATTTTCTTTGGTGATCCCGTAAAACCAAAGTATAGAGGTTTTAGATTGTGATCCTGCAAAACAATCATACTATATCCAAGTGTGAATATAGTGAAAATTCCAAGTGGTATCTTGGATAGTGGACGTAGGAGTTGGGTTGCTCCGAACCACTATAAATTTGGTATGTTTGTGTTGTGCTTCTTTACTCCTTTTTTAGCTTCTGCAACATATAACTCTGTCACAGCACCTAACACCTTCTAAGGGATTTGTAATAGCACATTACCTGCCTTAAATTTTTTAAAATTCTCAATTCACCCCCCTCTTGGGTAGCCACCTGGGCAACAACTGGTATCAGAGCGGTGTCTCTGAATACATTAGAGTAAAGTTTGATGGCTCATCCCATGAGTACATCTCTGGTGGAAGGCCAGTCAACTAATAGACCTCCACTGTTCACAGGCACAAATTATGCATATTGGAAAGCACGAATGAAAATCTATATCCAAGCTATTGATTTTCAGTTGTGGAAGGTCATTCTAAAGGGTCCTTATATCCCCATGACTAAAATTGATGGAGTGGACGTTCTTAAACATGAAGAGGATTAGGACGAACACGACATGAAGATGGGCGAATTAAATGCCAAAGCCATGAACTTATTATATTGTACTTTGGATAGTAATGAGTTTAATTAAATATCTATTTGCCCTTCTGCAAAAGAAATTTGGGATAAACTCGAAGTGACCCATGAAGGAACTTCTCAAGTAAAGTCTTCTAAAATTAATCTTCTTGTGCACAGTTATGAACTATTTAAGATGGAATCGAATGAAACAATCTCTGCCATATTTTCACATTTTATTGACATTATTAATGGCTTAAAATGTCTTGGCAGGGTATATACTAATGCAGATCTAGTGCAGAAGATACTGAGATCTCTTCTGGACAAATTTGATCCAAAAGTGACTGCCATCCAGGAAGCAAAAGATTTGAATACCCTATTGCTGGATGAACTGCTAGGATCTCTCATCACACATGAATTGACCATGTAGAACCGAACTGAAGATGATCAAAAGAAGAAGAAATCAATCACCTTCAAAGCTGCTATGGATTCTAGAAAGGATGGAGAATCGGAAGAAGAAAGCTCTTCTACTGAAAGCGACATGGAAGATGAAGATGTTGCCATGGTCGTCAGGAAATTTAGAAGGTTCTTGGGAAGAAGAAAAGGAAGACACCTTAGAAAATTTTACAAGAACAAAGATTTCAGTAAGGAGAAGGACAAAGAAAAAGAAAAAGAAAAAGAAGTACCCACCTGTTATGAATGCAAAAAGCCAGGGCACATTCGACCAGATTGTCCATTACTAAAAAAGGGCTTTAAGAAAAAGAAAAAGAAAGCTATGATAGAGACGTGGAGCGACAGCGAAGTATCCACATCAACTGAAGAAGAAGAGACCATGAAATTTGCAAATCTATGCCTGATGGGTCTTGAAAATGAGGTATCATCCCCTGAGCTACAAACTAAATTTTCATATGATGAATTGAATTCTGCATTTCATGATTTACTTATCGAATCCAAGAAAGCCGGGGTTAAAATTAAATCCTTGAAGAAACAAAATGATGTTTTATCAAAAGATAGGGATGAAACTTTTGAAAATAATAACATTTTGCAAAAAGAATTGAATAACTTCTCTAACAATGTTATTGCCTTGAAAAATGAGAAAAATATTTTAAATAAGACAAATAGAATTTTAATTGCTGAAAATGTAGATTTAAAAAGGGAGGTTGAAAAGCTTAAACCTTTAGTTGAAAACTTACTTTGAGTTCTAATAAGCTTGATCTAATTTTGAAAGAACAAAAGGATTTTAAAAGTAAAGCTGGAACTGGATTTAATGCTTTAAATAATAAAGGAATTTCAGCAACAAGATTTATAGCTTCAAAAGCTTCAGCTTTAAATGTTAAATTTGAAAAAGCTTTTCCATCGAAATCTATTTCAAATGGCTTGAAATATGTTCCTAAGAATTCTATGCAAAAATCTTTCAAACCAAACATTTCTATTTCTGCATCTTTCACAGCTTCAAAGCATGCATCATTCAAAAATGATAAACTTATTTGTTATGCATGTCATAGATTTGGACAAAAATCATATCAATGCAATTCGTTGAAAAATTTCATGATTGGTGCATTGAAATATAAAACCATTTAGGTTCCAAAGGGAACCAATTTTGCTAACCCGAAAGGACCCAAGTTAGCTTGGGTCCCTAAAATCACTCCTTGATTATTTTGCAGGATTGTCTTGTAGCCAATAAATTCAAGAAAAGATGGTATCTTGACAGCGGCTGTCCAAAGCATATGACGGGTGACAAAGATCAATTCATCACCCTACAAATGAAAGAAGGAGGATGGGTTACATTTGGTGATAATGGCAAGGAAAAAATAATCGAAATCGGTAAGATCAAAATAACCCCCTGTACTTTCATTGAAGATGTGCTGCTAGTAGATAAATTGAAGCATAATTTATTGAGTATTAGTCAATTATGTGATAAAGGCTTCAAAGTTATCTTTGAATCATCTATGTGTATAGTAACTAACTCTCTTGATTCTAGCAACAAATTCATTGGCCATAGACTTGGAAACATCTATGTGAAAGATCTAAATGATCTAGCCATGTCCAGTTGCTCCAGTCTAGTAGCAATGAATGCTAAGACCAAGGAGTCATATTTATTATGGCATAAATGATTAGGTCATGCTAGCATGCATACAATTACCAAACTAATCTCAAAGAATATAGTTAGAGGTTTGCCATATTTTAAAGTAGATCTTGATTATGTATGTGATGCTTGTCAACTAGGCAAACAAACTAGGGAGAGTCTTAAATCAAAAAATGTTATTTCAATAACCAGACCCTTTGAGCTACTTCACATGGACTTATTTGGGCCAACTAGGACCACAAGCCTAGGAGGTATGAAATATGGCCTTGTGATTGTAGATGACTTTTCTAGATTCATATGGATATTATTTATTGCACATAAAGATGAAACTTTTGATGTATTTAGAAAATTTCATAAGTTTCAAATGAGAAAAATCTTTCCGTTATTTCAATAAGAAGTGATCATGGAACTAAATTTTAAAATCAATTTTTTGATGAGTATTGCACTGAGCACGGCATTGATCACAACTTCTTCGCTCCTAGAATACCATAACAAAATGGTGTTGTAGAGAGAAAGAATAGGACTTTGGAAGAAATGGCCCGAACGATGTTATGTGAAGGTAATCTTCCAAGGTACTTTTGGGCAGAAGCGGTGAACACTGCTTGTTATATATTAAATCGAGTTTTAATACGACCAATTTCAAAGAAAACCTCCTATGAGCTTTGGAATGGAAGAAAACCAAATATCAATTACTTTCATATTTTCGGATGCGAATGATTTGTGTTAAATAATGACAAAGATAACCTAGGAAAGTTTGATGCAAAATCTGATGAATCTATATTCCTTGGTTATTCCTTACATAGCAAAGCATATAGAGTGTTTATCAAGAGGACTCTTACTGTAAAAGAGTCAATTCATGTTATTTTTGATGAAGCTAACCCCTCACCATCTAGAAAAGATGAGTGCGTAGATAATGATGCAAGTACTCTACAAAAGGAAATGGAAGATCTAAGCATACAAGACAAGCCAACGCCAGTTGGAAGTGAAATGGTATGCAAGGATCATGCTGATTTACCCAAGGAATGGAGGTATGTAACTTCACATCCCAAAGATTTAATTATTGGTGATCCTTCTCATGGTGTTAGGACTAGGTCAGCACATAGAAATGCACATGACTACCTAGCCTTTGTATCTTAAATTGAACCACACTGTTTAGAAGAAGCTGAAACTGATCATAACTAGATGATGGCCATGCATGATGAATTAAACCAGTTTGAAAGAAATAATGTTTAGACACTAGTTAGTAGACCTATAGACTATTCAATAATAGAAACCAAATGGGTCTATATGAACAAACTAGATGAGAATGGTAAGGTTATAAGGAATAAAGCAAGGTTGGTAGCAAAAGGATACAATCAAGAAGAGGATATTGATTTTGATGAAACCTATGCACCCGTAGCAAGACTAGAAGCCAATAGATTACTTCTTGCATTTGCTTGCTACATGAACTTTAAACTTTTTTAAATGGATGTCAAAAGTTCTTTTCTAAATGGATTTATTTCTAAACAAGTTTTTGTAGAACAACCACTAGGTTTTGAAAATCATGCTTTTCCAAATCATGTATTTAAATTGAACAAAGCTTTATATGGTTTGAAACAAGCACCTAGGGCCTGGTATGATAGATTGAGCAAATTTTTACTTGAAAATGATTTCAAAAGAGGAAATGTTGACAAAACCCTTTTTATTAAAAACAAAGGAAATGATATGTTAGTTGTACAAATTTATATTGATGATATAATATTTGGTGCAACTAATGAAAATCTCTATGGAGATTTTGCTGAGCTGATGCAAGGTGAGTTTGAAATGAGCCTTATGGGTGAGCTTAACTACTTCCTTGGATTACAAGTCAAATAAATGAAGGAAGGAATCTTTATAAACCAAGCCAAGTACATCAAAGAGATAATCAAGAAATTTGGCATGGAAACAAGCAAAGAGGCTAACACATCCACGAGCACTACCTGCAGACTAGACAAAGATGAAAGTGGATCCGATGTTGACCAAAAGCTTTATAGAGCTATGATCGGATCCCTTTTATATTTAACAGCTAGTAGACTCGATATCTTGTACAGTGTATATGTTTGTGCTAGATTTCAATGCAATCCTAAAGAAACACATATGCTTGCTGTTAAAAAAATTCTTAAATACTTGAAAGGTACAAGTAATTTAGGTCTTTGGTATTCTAAAGAACCATCTTTAAACTTAATTGGTTTTTCTAGGGTTGAGTTTAATTTCATGGCACTGTAAGAAGCAAAACTCCGTAGCATTGTCCACTACTGAGGCAGAGTATGTTGCTGCTGGTAGTGTTGTGCTCAAGTGTTATGGGTTAAACAACAACTAGAAGACTTTGGTGTTACACTATTTCAAACTCCAATCAAATGTGATAACACAAGTGCCATTAATTTGACAAAAAATCCTGTTCAGCATTCACGAACCAAGTATATTGAAATTAGGCACCATTTCATAAGATAACATGTATTGAATAATGATATTTTTATTGAATACGTGCCAACTGAATACCAACTTGCTGATATTTTTACCAAACCATTGAATTTTGATAGATTTACAATGATTAGAAGTGAACTAGGATTATGTGACCCTCTTTAGAAATACTCCCATAGTCTTAAGGATAAATTAACTAGATAACTCCCTAATTCAAATTTTGTGATAAAATGAGCTTTGATTGAAATCTAAAATTATTATTTTTGTGCTCCCTCTGCTCGAGCTGACTCAAGCAGATGAACTGTTGGTCGAGTCAGCTCAGATGTCAAGCCGTCTCTTTTTAGTTCGAGCCATAGGGTTTGATTTTCCCATTTTTACTCCTAAACCCTATTCTATTTCCTTAAAAAACCTTCCAAATACTTCCAACTTCCAAAAACAGCTTCGGAATTTGAATTTCTTCACTCTATGGTACCAAAAAGAGCTGTTGGGAAGAAATCAAGAAGAGTTAGTGAAGCGGCTCCGCAAGAAAGGAGGACAAAATTCCGAGAAGACCATGTTTCCCGAAATCAACCTCAGTCTGAAGAAGAGGCTAGTCCAATTTCTCCCAGTCACCAAATCTCTTTAGGTATGAGACCAATCACCACCGACAGATGGATTTTATTTGAATAACTGAAGGAGATAGGCTTTGTGATTGGTGATTTTATTGAAAATCAAGGATGGAAGAATTTGTGCTCCCTAGATGTTAAAATCTACCCAAACCTAGTGAGGATGTTTTATGAAAATTTAAGGTTTGGAGAGAACTTCATTGAATCTTTTGTTAAGGGAAGAAGGATAATTATATATGTTGAAATTTTGGAAAGTGTTTTGGAAATGCCTTTTGACAGCACAGAGTCTCTAGTACTGAAAGACAGAACCAAAGCACTACAAACAGTTTTAGAGAGATCTGAGGTAAATGAAATTGGAATTCTTAAAGCAAGCATGTTATCTATTGAGATGAGAGTTCTATATAATTTTATTAGCAGGATCTTCTTACCCAGAATTGGACATTTTGTTTGGGTTAGTGAAAGAGATCTGTGCTTTATGGAGCTTTTGATTAACGGTGATAAGATTAATTTGCCAGCAATTATGACTTGCCAAATGAAGGAGGCAATAAGAAAAGTTAAGGCCTTCCTACCCTATGGAATGGTCCTATCACTCTTCTTTCAAAATGCAAATGTAGATCTGACAGGAAAGGACAGCAAGACACTACTCCATACTGATACATATACTGCAAAAACTTTTCAAAGAATGGGATATCTATTGTCAGATGGCACTTGGAGAAAGAAAACTGATGTCCCAGTAGTTGAAGAAACTGAAGAGATTCAAGAACAAGTAGAGTTAGAGGCTAGTGAAGACACTACAGTGCATATTCCAGAACCACAGCCATAGATGGGATCTTCAGTATAAGAAGACTTCGACACTTTTTTTCTAGACATCTCAGTACCAGATATGCCTGATATGCCATATGGTACAGCTACTTTTACTTAGTCTACTGATGTTCCAATTCACAATCACACAACTACTGCTCCTGCTATAGACAATTCATTGTTACAAGACTTCATGATACAACAAATGAATAACATGACTGAAACCATAAAGTCCTCTATGATTACAATGTTTGGAGAACTTCAAAAGATAGTTGATGATAGACTAACTCAATTTGGAGGGTAGATAGATGATCTAAAGAGAAGAATAGACATAATTGAAACCTCCAAAACTGCAACTGGTGTAATCGAAACTAATCTACAGCCAATCCTTTAACTGATTGCATCAAGTTCTGAATCTACTAAAAACTCAATCACTCAAGTTCTTGAAGCATATAGAACTGAAATGGATAACTTGAGAATCAGAATGGGGTCAGTTGAAGTAGGTAAAAGGATGGAGGATGATTATACCAAAGGTATTGGTATAATTAGAAGTGAGTTTGGCAGATTAAGAGGATCAGTAGAAGCATTTGCTAATGTTCAAGCCATAGAAATGTTTACATTGCAAAAAGAAGTGGCACAAATAAAGGAATCAATAGAAGATTTAGTTGCCTCTAAAAGAACAAAGAAAATGGAAGCAGTACTCAAATCTATGAACAGCTCCTTATGGAAGATAATGACTAAGATTGAAGAAATCCAAGCTGCTCAAAGTGCTCCTCCCTCTTCTTCTACACCTTTTCCTAGTCAATCTGCTCATCCTAGACAACCTGCTCCACACCTTAGGCCACAAGGAACCCATAATATACCATAATTTGTTGACCCAATTGCTTCTCTACCACCTGGTATTCAGATTCCCGGTCAACATTAACATCCTAGAGTAAACATAGATAGTGACTAAGTGTATTACTCATCACTTTGTACTCTGTATTGAACTTCTTTAACCTGAAATGAAAAGTACACATTTTGTCTCTTAAATTGTTCTATTTCTCTATGCAAATGAATGTTTATGTTCAATTGTTCATACATTGACTGATTTTTAATTTGAATTTCAAGATGAATATGAGAAAATGAAATTATCTCAAACAAATTTTAAATACTTTCTCGTTCTATTTTTAACTCATACTCTACCTTTTTGATTGATTGACAAAAAGGGGGAGAAAGTTGTGAAATATTTGCATGAAAAGAATGAAAAGGAGAAAATATATTCATGATTATATATTTGCTCTAATGCATAAAGCCTGAAAGCTAAGCTCAAATTAAGCTCTGATACATCATGATACATATTTAAAAGGCTCTAATACATAATGATACATATTTTTGATACATAATGTTTTAAGTTTTGACTTATACATAATGTTTTAAGCTTTGACTTTTAATAGCTCTGATGCTTAATGTTCCCTTGAAACATTGTGAGCTCTGAAAATACATAGAAAGTGAGCCAAAACATGGAGTATCTTACTGAGGGAAAGATTACCTCTCTCTACCCTAATTCTCCTTTCATTATTTGGCACCAATTGAAGTTAATCTATTTTACTTGTTCATATATACTTGCAAATATAATTATACAAGTAATTATAAAGTGTTATATTGCTTTTTCATGCCCAGTGTTTTGTCATCATCAAAAAGGGAGAGATTATTGACTTCATGAGTGATTTTGATGATAACTAAATATTGGAGCATGTATATTTATTTCTGACAACTCTTCAAGTGTTTTACAAGTTTTTGTAGGATGGATTAAATGTTCAAACTTCAACTCCTACACCTCTATTTTTTTGTTTGAGTTGTGTTGTAATGTGTTTTTGTAAAGAAGAACTCAATGAAAAAGCTAATAAAAAATCACATAAAAAGGGTTACTTCTGTGTGTGCACGCCTTGAAATTAGTTTTAAGTTGGTGTGCTTGAAAATGTAAAGAGTTGGTTAGAGTTTTCTTTAAGTTCAAGTGTAAAAATCCTAAAGAAGATACTCGAGCTGACCCAACTTGTTGAAGAGCCGACTCTGCTTACTGGCATGCAGCAAGGATTCTGGAACATAGCAATCCGAGCTGACTCGAAGATAACTGAGCTGACTCTAATGAATTCGAGTTGACTAGAATCAGTCTAAGCCGACTCTTCCAAAGTCTAATTTTTAAAGATTTCTGAGAACAGCCAGACGAACCGACCCGAACCAGAAAGAGCCGACTCTGCCAGACCTTATTCTGGAAGCCTGAGAAAGTGAGTCGACCCGAACTGCATCGAGCCAACTCTTCCATAGTGAGGATTTTTGATCCTGAGAAAAAGAGCCGACCCAAGCTAAAAAGAGCCGACTCCTCGAGTTCAAGTTTTTCAAAGAAAGAAGTTTGAGCCGACCCAAGCTATCAAGAGCCGACTCGTCCAGAGTGATATTTTGTGCCCTGAGACAAAGAGCCGACTGCACTGAAGATTTGGCAACTCGACCTATCGACTCAAAGGATCCGAGCCGACTCGAATGTTGTTTCCAGGTATTTAATGGCTAGTTCCAGAATTTGTTTTTGAATGCCAAAAAGTGCTCAAATGGTCACAAGTCACATCCCAATGGTCAAAAACATCTCTAACTACCTTGGAGTGATGGAAGACTTTATATTTGAAGGATTTGAATTTCCTTGAAGAAAAGAGAGAAAAAAAAAGGAGAATTCTTTAAAAGAAAAGAGAGCTTCATTGAATATTCTACTAACTAACAGCAAAAGAGCACAAGAGCATTCAAGCTAGACTTTAAGACTTCACTAACTCTGATTTGAAGTTTGAAGCAACTTTGGGAAGAAGCCACTAAAGCAATTAAAGCTTATTCAAGTGCATTCAAGTGGACTTCCATCAAGCTGCACCGGCAACTATCCGACAAATTGAGTTTGTCATTTTTGTTGCATTTCTTTCAATTCATTTTTGAGTTGTTGGGTTATTGGTGAGCTCGGTTGAAAAACCAAATAAGTTCTTGGTGAGCCTTGTTAAAAAACCAAGTGTTGGGTTCTTGGTGATCCTAGTAAAACCAAGTTAGGTTTCTTTGGTGAGCCAGTTAAAACCAAAGGATGATGGGTTTTCTTTGGTGATCCCGTAAAACCAAAGTGTAGAGGTTTTGGATTGTGATCTTGCAAAACAATCATACTGTATTCGGGTATGAATATAGTGAAAATCCCAAGTGGTATCTTGGATAGTGGACGTAGGAGTTGGGTTGCTTCGAACCACTATAAATTTGGTATGTTTGTGTTGTGCTTCTTTACTCCTTTTTTAGCTTCTGCAACTTATAACTTTGTCACAGCACCTAACACCTTCTAAGAGATTTGTAATAGCACATTACTTGCTTTAAATTTTTTAAAATTCCCAATTCACCCTCCTCTTGGATAGCCACCTGGGCAACAGACCAGGAACCCCCTATCTTACCTGACCATCCAAATGCTCGTCAAACGACTGCATATGAGAAATTGATGGAAGATGATAATAAGGTTAAGTGTTATATGTTGGCCTCAATGTCAAATGAATTGCAGAGCCAACATGAGGATATGCCAACTGCTAAATCAATTCTGATTCACCTATAAGAGTTATATGGTCAACAAAGTCGGATTGCATGCTTCGAAGTGTCGAAAAGGTTTTACAACAACGAGATGCATGAAGGGCAGTCAATGCATGATCATTGTTTGACAATGATCAAGGATATCAAATAGCTTGAGAAGCTTGGCATTCCTATTCATAAGAAGCTTCAGGTGGATTTGATCCTCCAGTCCTTGACTAGTTCATATGCTCAATTTGTTATGAACTATAATATGAATAAGTTGAACTACACTTTGCCTGAATTGTTAAACATGCTGGTAATCAATGAGGGGACCATGAAGAGTTCAAGGGGCTTTGTTTACTCTGTGGAGCAGTCTTCCTCCAAAAGAAAGTCTACTTGGAAGAAGAAGAAACCTGCAAAGAAGCAGAAGAAGGAGAATAAACAGAAGAAGAAGGACACTCCCAAGAAAGCCAAGGTTAGCAAAGGGAAATGTTTCCACTACAACACAGATGGCCATTGGAAAAGGAATTATCCTCTCTACCTGGGAAGTCTAAAGAAATAGGAGGATGTGCCTTCTGAAGGTAAGTCTATACTCATTATTGAATCTAACCTAACGGTTTCATCTACTTCCAGCTAGATTTTAGACTCTGGCTCTAGTGCTCATATATGCATTTCAATGTAGGATCTGGAAAGAAGTAGAATGCTGAGAGAAGGTGAGATGGTCCTACATGTCGAAAATGGAGCAAAAGTTGCTGCTCAAGCCGTTGGATCATATTCTCTGGTGTTACCTTTAGGGTTTAGATTAGTTCTTAGTGACTGTTATTTTATGCCTGGAGCTAGTAGAAATTTGATTTCTGTCTTTGTGCTAGCACAGGAAGGATTTGAATTTATATTCAATAAAGACTTTTGTAGTATTTATTTGAGAAATAAATTGGTTGCAAAAGCTATTTTAATTGACAGTCTCTATCATTTGCATGCCGATGCATCTTTGAACATTAACGAGAAAATTAAAGTGAATGACATAGGACATAAACATCCTAGAGATGACCTAAATGATAAATTTATGTGGCATCTAAAGCTCGGTCATATAGGTGAGGACAAAATTAATAAACTGGAAAGGGATGGGATCCTAGATTCAATTAATTCTAAATCATACCCATCTTATGAGTTATGTCTTTAAGGCAAAATGACCAAGTTACCATTTGCAGGACATGGGGAGAGGGCCACAGAATTACTTGCCCTGGTACACACTGATGTGTGTGGTCCATTTGATGTGTAGTCCAGGAGTGGTTTTTACTACTTCATAACCTTTACTGATAATTGTTCACGATATGGTTATGTATTTCTTATGAGACAAATCCGAAGCTTTTGAAAAGTTCAAGGAATTCAGACATGAGGTAGAAAAACAAACAGGTAAAACCCTTAAGGTTCTTCGATCAGATCGGGGAGGAGAATACCTTAGTAGGGAATTTTTAGGTTATCTTAAAGACAATGGCATTGTCTCATAATAGACTCCACCAGGTACGCCTCAGCTTAACGGGGTGTTTGAGAGGAGAAACAAGACATTATTAGATATGGTCCAATCAATGATGAGCTTCACTGACTTGCCTTTATTTCTTTGGGGAGATGCCCTACAAACTTCAATTTATATTCTAAATAGGGTTCCATCTAAATCTGTTCCTATCACACCATATGAGATTTGGCATGGTAAGAAATCAAGTCTTGCCCATTTCAAGATTTGGAAATGTCCTGCCTATGTCAAAAGACTAATGGCGGACAAGTTGGAATCTAGATCTATGAAAGCTCAGTTTATAGGATATCCTAAAGATACTTTAGGATATTATTTTTACCTTCCAAAAGATCATAATGTGATTGTGAGCAGACATGCCACATTTCTTGAAAAACAGTTTATTCAGGAAGGTGGTAGTGGGAGGTTAATGAGCTCAATGAGAAAGTCTCTGAACAGTAGCCAGCTATAGAATAGATCGAACCTAATCAACCAATACACATAAATGCTCTTCCACCTCGTAGGTTTATTAGAGTCTCCAAACCTCCTGAAAGGTACTTGGGTATGCTTACTGAGGATTTAAACGAAATGTTTTTTGTTGGAGACAAGGATCAATTGATTGATCCCAAGACTTATGATGAGGCGATGTTAGACATTGACTTCGAGAAATGGTTGAATGCTATGAAGTCAGAAATTGATTCAATACATTCAAACCAAGTTTGGTCCTTAGTGGATCCACTAGAGGGTATTGTACCTATTGGTTGTAAATGGATCTACCAAAAGAAAATAGGTGTAGATGGTAAAGTAGAGACCTTTAAAGCTAGGTTGGTGGCGAAAGGGTATAGTCAACGTGAAGGCATTGACTATCATGATACCTTTTCACCAGTAGCTATGCTAAAGTCCATCCATACATTGCTTGCAATTGCAGCATATCATGATTATGAGATATGGTAGATGGATGTGAAAACTGCATTCCTGAATGGATATCTTGAGGAAGATATCTATATGGAGCAGCCTTTGGGTTTCACTTTCAATGATGAAGATCATAAGGTCTGTAAGCTGCATAGATCAATCTATGGATTGAAGCAAGCTTCTTGGAGTTGGAATACTCGTTTTGATGATGCAATCAAATCATTTGATTTTATCAAAAATGAGGATGAGCCATGTGTTTACAGGAAGGCCAGTGGGAGGGCAGTGACATTCCTCGTATTGTACGTGGATGATATCCTCCTTATAGGGAATGATATTCCCATGTTGACTTCAGTTAAAAGTTGGTTATCTAAGGAATTCCTTATGAAAGACATAGGTGAAGCATCTTATATTTTGGGGATTAAGGTTTATAGAGATAGATCTAATCAGATGCTTGGCCTTTCATAAAAATTGTACATAGAGGAAGTGCTGAAAAGGTTCAGCATGGAGAACTCTAAAAGAGGATTGTTACTTCTTCGGTATGGCATTAATCTCTCCAAGAAAATGTGTCCTAACACATTTGAAAAGATTCAACGCATGAGCAAGATTCCATATGCTTCGGCAATTGGAAGCCTTATGTATGTCATGTTGTGTACTCGACCTGATATAGCTCTTGCTATGAGTGTCACAAGCAGATATCAGTCTAATCCAGACGAAGAACATTGGATAGCTGTGAAGAACATTCTTAAGTACTTGAGAAGGACTAAAGATTTGTTCTTAGTCTTTGGAGGGAGTTCAGAATTAGGGATAAAGGGATATACAGACTCAGACTTTATGTTTGATCCTGATGATAGAAGGTCTATATCAGGGTCTGTGTTTTTGTGCAATGGTGGGGCAACTAGTTGGAAAAGTTCTAAGTGGCCCATCATAGCAGATTCAACAATGGAAGCAGAGTACATCGCTACCTCTGAAGTTGCAAAAGAAGCCTTCAGGTACAAAAAGTTTGTTGTGGAGCTTGGAGTGATGCTATCTGATGCCATCCCCATATATTGTGACAATAATGGTGCAATAGCTCTTGCTAAGGAGCCCAGGTCTCACCAGAAGTCCAAGCATATTGAGCGATGGTTTCATATCATACGCGACTACCTCGAGAAGAAATATGTTGAGGTGCGAAGAGTAGACTCCACGGACAATATGGTAGACCCACTGACTAAAACTCTGAACCAACTAAAGGCTGAAGTCCACTTTGAAAAAATGAGACTTAGATATGTAGCCAATTGGCTTTAGTGCAAGTGGGAGATTGTTAGATGTATGTCCTGAAAGCCATGTTGGCTTGACACATTATAATTTTTAGGGCATTAACTTTGTACTTAATTCTTCTTTTTTAATAAAGGGCATCAGTTTCATTCATATTGATGTGTCTATGAATCATCCATGGAGTTAATGGACAATTACACATATTCTAAAGAGTTGAGAATCTGAGACATGTGTCTTTATAGATTAACTCCTAAAGGCTCTCGATTGTTGGAATATCACAAGGACGGTGATTGATCTATTAAAATTGGTGCACAAATCACTTCCCTTTTTGGGTAGATGAGTCTCTGACCTACAGTGTGGTGACACTAGAGTGAGAGTGGTAGGGACACTGGAGGCACCAGAATAAGACAGAGGCTTTTCAACCCTCTGTGAATTGATCAATAATTTATGAGTCCATCTGTAATAAGGGCTTAGCCCATCTGAGTCCTTTTTTAGTTGTTGTTTGAGTCTTTTGAGTTGTTATTTCAGTTCTGTACTAGTCAGCTTATGTTGAGCTAGTTCAGTCCAATGCTAGTCAGCTCATGTTGAGCTAATTTTATTTTTTTGAGTCCTGTCCAAGCATACTGAAGACTCAAGACTATATCATACAAGTGAAGACCAAGTCCAACTAGATTGAAGACATGGAAGTATAGCCCAAGTCCAACCCAGCTTGAAGATTTGAAGACCCCAGGAGGAAAATTCAGAAAACCCTGATTTCTTGCAGATGCCCTCCAGATGCCCAGATTCCCTTCCAGATGCCAAAGTATATTCATAGATAAGGGCATGCATGATTCCAGAGGTCCATCTGCATCCTAGCCTAAAGAAATCAAGCCCAGGTGCCAAGCCCAAGCCCCTAAGAAGCAAGATACCAGGAAATATTCCTGCTACCTGGCTACCAGGCCACCCCAGCTTCCAGAGGCCCAAACCCATGCACCCGAGCCCCTTTGGGCCGGCCTTTTGCTGCTCCTAGAAGCCCAACATGCCCCCCCTAGGTGTCCTTGGAGTGTTGGCCAAGTCAAGAGAATTTTTAGGGATTTTTTCTACCTAATGTTTCCTTATTTTCTAGCTAGGGTTTGAGAGGGAAAAGGATTCTCATGTAAAGACTTATGTGCCCTTACTTGGAGCCTAAGGTTAAGGATCTATTTAAGGGACCCTAGCCTCTTGTATGAAACCTAATTTTTGATATGAATTAAAACCTTGAGTTCTTCTATTGAGTTGTGTGATACCCTGCTGTGTGCATAAAGGGGTTTGTGAGAGTTTTTCTTCCCAGTGCTGCAATCATCTTCCTGCTGCCAACAAGCCTCTCAGATCCTTGGACGCCCACTCCAAAAGAAGCCTTCCCTTGCTGTATTCCCTTTGTTTTCTTGTTCGTTTGTGAGTTTTCTAACCCCTGACAGGTCGTTTGCAGGTCCCCGAGATCCTACGAATCCAACGACTCTAGCAAAGCCTCAATCGGATCAGCAAGCAGAAAGCCGGGTATCCGCAGGTCTTTGGCTCGGTTTTCCAGGCCGCATCCGTCGAGGAACGAGAGACCCCTTTGCTGAGATCTTCACAGACGTTGTCAGGTACACCCCCTCTACCTCCAGTAGTTTTATTGTAGGAGAACTTGCCCTAACCGAGGCTTCTCAGCCCCGGCGATCCTTCTTTTCTACTTTTCTAGGTCCTAATCTGCATGCTGATCTTCTAAAATTCATATAAAATCTTCTACAACTAATTTTGATCTGAAATTCAGGAATTAATCACCTAACCCCACATATAAAACATACAAAAAGAATCGCATGCATATTAGTCCCCCATCAAAGTGTGTAGGTAGTTGATAGAGATCAACAATATTGAGCGTGACCAAGTACAGGAAGTTATACGGATGACTACTCACTCGTTAATAACTTTTTGATGCTATAGTTGTATGAATAGTTCCTTGACCTAGAGTGTCTCGGCAACTCACAATAAGGTTGCTATAGTTTGACAGCACAATTACATGGTTCCTATCCATACGGGACCTTGCGGTATTCGTTGGCTGTAGTAAGTTTATTGTAAGAGTAGGGTGTTCACTTGTAGGGATCTATCAGCCTTAGTAGTAAGGTATAATCCTATGCAAGCTTAATGAGACTAAGTCCAGAAATCTATGGCCATAGTAGGGTGATAATGAAAAAGTGTTTTCATTAGTATCACAATTGGACTTGAGTCAATTAAGTTAAGCATATGACTGATGGGTTTGACGAGTATCTGTAACCAACATCATGTCAGGATTTTGATAGAGGAACCGAATCACATGGTAACTACACCTAGGGGTTCCAATCTTATTTTGCTGGGTTGCCACTACATACTGTTAGGTGTCACCAGTGGATTATGAGAGCCCGTTAGGATCATTTTCGGATCGATAATCCTAATTAGGGTTGAGCTGAAATTGTTTCAATCCATCGAAAGGAGTTTCTATGATGTATAATGAAGATTATAGCATGTCTTATTACCAGACAGGATAGAATTTGAGGGGTCACACACATTAGGAGCTCAAGTAACCAATCAGCAAATCAATTTGGACCTAATTATAAGTATTACAATTAATATTTGACCTAATTATAAATGTTACAATTAATTAATTATGAATTAAATGTTAAATAAATTAAATCAGATTTAATTTAATTGAGTTAGACTCAATTAATTAATCCTAATTGATTCAGGTCAATTTTTGATTCGAAATGGTTCGATCGGATTTAAAATCGACTTTAGTTTGATTGTAAAATCACTTTGTTAGACCTGTTCTGGCTGTGACATGTAGACTTCTTCCTCAAGGAAACCATTGAGGAATGCAGTCTTCACATCCATCTGCCAGATCTCATAATCATGGTATGCTGCTATAGCAAGTAAAATCCAAATTGATTTGAGCATGGCAACAGGTGAGAATGTTTCATCATAATCAATTTCCTGTTTTTGTCTAAAACCTTTTGCCACTAATCTGGCTTTATAGGTTTCAACTTGGCCATCAGCTCCAATCTTTTTCTTATAGATCCATTTGCACCCAATAGGATTAACACCCTCTGGTGCATCGACCAAAGACCATACTTGGTTTACATACATAGAGTCTATCTCGGATTCCATGGCTTCTTGCCATCTATCTGAATCAGTACTCAAGATAGCTTCCGTATAGGTCAGAGGTTCATCATTTTGAATGACTTGGGCTTCATTATTTTCAATAATAAACCCATACCTCTCAGGTGCCCGTGGCACTCTATCAGACCTACGGGGAGGAGTTTTGTGTTATGGTTCTATCCTAACTATATGTTCTAATGGTTGAGAACTATCTATCTGTGTTTCTTGTACTTCTCCAAGTTCAACAGTTCTACCATTGCCCTTTTCTAAAATGAACTCCTTTCTAGAAAAGTGGCATGCCTGCTGACAAAAATCTTTTGTTCAGTAGGATGGTAGAACAGATATCCTCTACCCTCTCTAGGATATCTTACAAATAGACATTTATCCACTCTAGGTTCCAACTTATGTCCAAAATTTCTTTTAACATAAGCTGGACATCCCCATACCTTAAAATATTTAAGATACGGTTTCTTTCCACTCCAAATTTCATATGGAGTACTAACAATGGATTTAGAAGGTACCTTGTTCAGAATGTAAACAGCAGTTTTTAGGGCATGACCCCAGAAGGAAATGGTTAAATTTGTGAAGCACATCATTGATCGTACCATATCTAAAAATGTACGATTCCTCCTTTCAGCTATACCATTTAGCTGTGGTGTATAAGGAGGGGTCCATTCAGAAAGAATTCCATTAACTTTAAGATAGTCTAAAAACTCCGTGGATAAGTATTCTCCTCCTCGATCAGAACGAAGAACTTTAATGCTTTTCCCGGTTTGTTTTTAGACCATACTTTGATACTCCTTAAATTTATCAAAGGCTTCAGATTTATGTTTCATAAGATACACACATCCGAACCTAGATAAATCATCTATAAAAGTGATAAAATATGAGTATCCTCCTCTGGCCTGAGTTGTCATTGGACCACATACATCAGTATGTATAAGTCCTAATAACTCAGTTGACCTTTCTCCATGTCCAGTAAATAGAGTCTTGGTCATCTTACCCATGAGACATGATTCGCAAGTTCCTAATGATTCATACTCATAAGGATCAAGGAATTTTTCCTTGTATAACTTGCTTATCCTAGACTCATTAACATGACCAAGTCGATGATGCCAAAGTAAAGTATCATTAAAGTCTTTTCTTTTTCTTTTATTATTGACATGAAAAACACTATCATTGGAAGAAAGAGTTAAGAGCCCATTGCTAAATATTCCAGAACAAATAATTTTATTAGATAACATTATCGAGCAACCAGTGCTCGTTACATCCATTACATATCCTTGTTTTAATAACAAAGGAATAGATTTAATGTTCCTAATAATTTTAGGCATATAGTAATAATTTTCTAACTCCAAGATCTTCCCTGAAGGCAACTTCAAAATATAGGTCCCTACAGCTTCTGCTTGGATGATATCACCACTAGCACCATAGAGATTGAAGTCACCTTCCTTCAATACTTTAAGCTTGTGGAGGTCCTGCAAAGATTTGCATATATGGTAACCACAAGCGGTATCCAATACCCAAGTATTTGATATAGACGAATTTAATGTTAATATAGCATGTATCTCATACATACCTTTTGGTGCATCTGACGCACCAGGCTTCACAGTTGCAAGGTAAGCCTTGCAATTCCTTTTCCAATGTCCCGCTTTACCGCAAAAGAAACAGGTTGACTGTTTTGAGGCCTTCTTTCCTTTCTTATTCTTATTGATGCCACCCTTAGTGTTTAGCCTCCTATTAAAACCCTTTTTTCCTGATTTCTTCTTATTGGTCTTATCAACAAGAAGAAGTGGAGCCTTTTCTTTCTTAATGTGGCTCTCTTCTATTTTTAACATATTTAACAGCTCAGGCAAGGAAGTGTTCAGTTTGTTCATGTGATAATTTAAGACAAATCGAGAAAATGACTCCGGGAGTGATTGCAGGATTAAATCCTGATTCAACTCCCCATCCATAATAAAACCTAATTGACCCAATCTGGTGATTAAGTCAATTACCTTCAGAACATGATCCTGAATGGATGTTCCCTCTGTCATCCTAGCACGGAATAACTGCTTAGATATTTCGTATCTAGCAGTTCTGCTTTGTTCTCCATAAAGCTCTTTTAAATTGAGCATTATGGATTGAGTATCCATGCTTTCATGCTATCTCTGTAACTCATTGGTCATAGAGGCCAGTATGATACACTTGACAGTAAGGGAGTCATTCTGCCACATTTTGTATGTGGCCATATCTTCCTGTGTGGCATCGTCCCCTAGTGGATTAAGACTAGGGGTATCAAGAATATAAGAAAGTTTTTCTGAACTCAGCACAATCTTTAAATTTCTCAACCAGTCCACATAGTTTGGACCAGTCAGTTTGTTGGTATCTAAGATACTTCGCAGTGATAATGAAGATGCCATTTATCTACATTTAATAAAGAACAATATATAAGCAAACAACCATGAAATGACTTACATAATTAAATTAGGTCTTCAATTTAATTATGTCTCCCACTATTTTATCAAAAATCATAGCCCTCACTATGATAATCGAGAAGAACCCTGATCGGTTTTTCTTAGTGAGATTGAGATCCTAATAACTTATAAAAGATCTTGCAGATAACACAACAAATCTTTTACAAGCTCAAAGGTAGGAAACTCTTCCAATTATATCTCATATAATTCTCAAGAAGTAACTTGCCCTCTAGAATATTATTAGTCTTGCAGAAAACACAACAAACCATAATGTTCTAGTTAAGTCAAGACCCTTTCATTTCAATATAGTCAGTACTCAAATATAATGCCCTTGCAGATAACACAACAAAGCATTATACTGAATATACTGTAAGCATATCTATGCACTAGACTAGTATTATGTCAATCACCATATTAGGTCTTGCAGATAACACAACAAACCTAATGTGGTTCATAACACAATAATGATCAAGCATGAAGGAAGGCCAATATATAGTATTTTTTAACACTAAGCATTTTAGTCAAGATTTAAATATAATCAAATCGGCCAGGCAAGTGGAAGAGATGTGGGAGTCCCCCCATTGCTTTCCTAGACACCAATAAAAATTGGTCAGGTTAGTCAACGGAACCAATTAAAAACCACAATTCTCTTTACCTTCCCATAACCACCTTTCTAGACACCAAACGATCAATTGTTCATCATGACTAGTGATGCTTATTAGTTAAATATACTATGACTTAATATAATTTTTTAAGAGGAGGGTTTTATAAAATTGCCAGCACATTCTTATAGAACATATCATAATCAAAAGAAATATATGCTAAGTGTGTCATCATACTAGGACAACCATTTACCACATAATGGATCCACCATTATGCCAGGGCAACCTTATTTCAGTATGATGACTTCAAAACTAAACATATCTCTATAATAATTAGGGTTTGAGTGAAAAACTCTAATTAGTGACACACATATAACATAAATTATCATACATGCATCCCATAAATATGCTAAGTGTATCAGCATTCAAGGGTTTAAAACCCTAACATGCGACACTACAACAAAAACACATATAAATAATTTTCATATGTTTTAACTGTAATAAGGGTGGCTCTGATACCACTGTTGGGAATCCGATGCACCATTATGAAAAATAATTTCAAAAATGATGAAATTTGCACCATAAACCCTTAGCCAGGATCTCCTTATTCAGGATTAAAACATATATTAAACATGCAAACTTACATTGTTAGAATTAGGGCACCAACCTGTTAACGCTAAATCCAATTTTGATGTAGAATCAAAACTTGATGTTGCATGCCCCTTTTGAATTCACCAGGCATCCAAATGTCCACCCTCCAATGGTGATCCATAAGAAGATTGATCAAGATGCTAGCTTCTTCAAAATTCCTTCACTTGAATTCTTATCCTAGAACTCAAGAGGACTATGGCTTTAAAACTCCATGGTAGGGACTCCTTACTTCCTTTCTTTCTTCTTCCTCTCCCTTTCTTAAGACCTTGTCCTAAGAATAAAACTCTTGTCTTGAAGGAGGAGGAGGATTTAAGACACTAATGTCTTAATGTAAAAGGAAATAGAAACAGAGTAGTAATTCCTTTCTTTTACCGATCGAGAGATTCTTCCTATCTCTTGTTTTAGACTTGAGTTTTAACAGAGAAGAGAACTCTGTAAAAGGGAAACTCTCTGTGTCCTAAACAAGCTAAGGAGGAATCAGTCTCCTGGAAATAAAAGAAAAATAAAACCTCTGTCGTACATTAGTCAATCACCCGAAGTCTCTGTTCCTTAAATAGATTACAAAAAGGTGCATTTTCAAAAGAACACAACTCTCCGTAAAATTTTTCTCATGGTCTTCCATATTTCTCACACCCCCTTCTCTCCTTCTCACACCCTTCCAGATTAAAACTCATGGCTTTTCCTAAAAGAAAAGTCATGAAATTCCAGAAGAAGGGAATCGTGATGTTTCGGTCTCCGAAGAGACGTTATTTCGCGCAACCGGGAAGAGTCAGTGCCTTTTGACTTTCTTAAAAATCTTCCAGCCATTGGATTCCCATCCAAGGGGACACATGTGAGGCGCTAATAGTGAGAAATGAAGCCACCCCATCTTAATTCATTGGAGAATTAAGTGAGCGCGCCAAGAGTCCATGCGCCCATGGACTCCTCCAAATGGCGCGCCAATAGTCCATAAGCGCATGGACTCTTGGCATTTTGGCATGAAAATGCAAAGGGGCGGGTGGGGAGGCTAGCCTAGTTACATGGCTAGCCAATAGGGTTAGCCATAATCCCTATAAACTCAATTAGGATCTAATTAGATCCAATTAGAACCTAAATTGAACCAATCCAGAACCCTAATTCGAATCCGATTCGAATAGAAGCTAGGGTTTGCAACACCTGCTAGAGTGTTATCCTGCAAAGATGATTTAATCATAAATTAAACTCTTGATCAATCCTCTTAAGTGTGTGACCCATTGGGTTCCACATCTAACCAGCAGTGGGTTTGAATACAAGTTGACCTAATTTGATTAGAACCCTTTCTAATCGATTTAGGTCAAATCGGGCTTTCCCGACTTGATCAATTAGGACTCTTCCTAATAAGTGATCTTTAAATTTGATCAACCCACAAGACAAGATTGACGTCTAGCAACGTGTCATGTCTACCCGGAAGATATGGAAATTCTGGTGAAATACCAAAACTACCCTTCAGTAGAGAGTTACCGTTCAATTAAATCTTTCGATCAGCCTGCACCCAAAATATAACTATGGATATGGATATATGTCAAATCCAATATTATATTTATTTCTAGATCAATCCTATATTGATGATTCAATTATCTTGATATTAGAAACTATCTCTAATATCTTTACTTTGATCAAAGATTCCCTGAATCATCATCCGATTGTTAACTAGCTGGATGCAATCTCCTCTTACTAAGAGTGATCGATTCCTTGTTGACCTACTCATTACCTTCATATCCAATTCACCATTCCCAGTATCAATCCTGTGCATGACTCAGTGTCATGATTAGGATTGAACCAAAGCATGGGTTCATGTACATAAGGTACTTATGGCAGTCTCAGGTCAAAGGATTACTTGTACCACTCTCACTATGAGAACCTTCTATTGACATGTAGCTAAGACTCCATTAGATGTTCTCAAGTTGGATCATATCAATGAACTCATTCTCTAATGAGAATCCACATCCCAGTATTAGTGTCATACACAAGTGACTGTGAGAGCAGTCACCCTTTCCAGTATACATGGGATGTGCTAGTCTTACCGGAAAACCCTGATCCCCTACTCAGGGTTCCTTTGACTAGGAATATTTTAGGTTAAGGTTTTAAGACTTTAGTTCTCACTGGTATGATCTCATCATAACCCTAAAATCATAGCCCTAATCTATGGGGTTCATCATATAATATAAACACAGCATATGATGAAAAATAATGCCTTTATTAGAATATTGTCAATTACAATGGTTTGGGAGATACAACATAGATTGGCTTGTAGGGCATATCCCTTTCACTAAGCTCATGTTAGCTTCATATACTTCCTCTTCAATGTCAGCTTTGTGAACCAATGGGGTAGTAGGAGGGGGTTGGCTAAAGAAATATTGACTAATGACTGGGATGGGGGTGGGTTGACTAAGGGGTTCTGACTAATACTAGGCTCAACAATAGGTTCAGACTCATCTTTATCTAACTCACCTAGGTGTAGGGTGCTGACTAGACACTGGCTAACAAAATGGCCTGGTTTGCGACATCTAAAACACACTCTCGGGAGATTGGAACTCCTCTAAACCTCTAAAGACTTGCCTCTATCCTTTCTATGGGCCATAGTGGTACTGGGCTAGTTAGGATTTGATCCTGGGCTAGGGGTACTAGTCCTAAAGGATTTAGGTTGACAAAAGGGAAGTGAACTAACACTAGGCCCATATCTAGGGATACTAATCCTATGGGGTTCAAGTCGACTAAGGGATAGTGGGTTACTATTGGGTTCATATCTAGGGACTATAGGTTCCTGGGGTCTATAGGGCAAGGGTTCAACTCTATGGGTCTTGCCTAGGGCTCCTAATTGGTCTCCTACTTGGTCAAAACTATGAATTGCTTGATTACTTGATTGGATCAGTTGGTCAAGCTTATGGTTCAATTGTTCACCCATGGCTTTTATGAGGGCTTCTAGATGGGATTCCATGGTTGAACTGGGTTGGGGTTTAGACTGTTGGTATTGGATTCCTAGTCTAGTGGTCATGCAAACAAGCAAACAATCAAGGTGAAATGATGCAGCCAAGCATGCAAAGGTTAGTACAAACTAGGGTTTCCTAGACCTAGAGTCAAAACTGAGTGGGTCAGCTCAACTTACACTTAACCTAGCAGTTAATTCTTCCTCTGGACATGTAGAGGGTGGGAGTGTGGGAGGCCCCCCTGCTTTCGCAAGGACCCAATTAAAAACCACAACACCACTTAGGTCATTTGACTCTGGACCCTCAACATTAGATACCAGATTTCAGTAATAGCCATATGATTAAATGCACTAGTTGGCCCACACGATTCAGGCTCGACCTACTGGTGTCACCTAGCCCACTAGGGCAAATTAAGTCTAATTAATTTTAATTAAGGTTTGGGCTAGAATGCAAGGAGGTTGTTTTGGGCCCAGGACAAGTAATGACCTCCTGCCCTGATCTGAGAAAGTAAAATTGCCCTTAAGATTGATTTAATGAGATGATGAACACAATATGAAACCTGATGCAATCTAAAACACTATAGAAAATAAAAGAAATTTTGTCTCTTTTATGAAGTTGCAGCTTAAATTTAAGTTGGTTAGGTTATCAAACAAAATTGGCCTGGGTTGGGAGGGGTTTGGTAGTTGATTAGGCTTAGTTTAGTGGGATATGCAGAAACTAAAATTAGGGTTTGGTTTGATGTAAACGTTAGCATGGATTTCAATGCAGAAAAATTCTAAAAAATTTAAAGAACATAGAATGACGTGTGATTATGATTCATACCAAATTTCATGCAAAACAAAAACTCTATGATGATGCAAAAACCTAGGGTTTCTAACTAGGTGTAGGAAAGAATAGAATTCGGGTTAGGGTTTCTAGGAAGTAGGTTTCCTTACTATTTTTAGATTAAGAGAAATCAATAAAAATATCATAAAAATAGAGGATGACTCAAGGGTTACTCAGTCCAAAAATCAGATAAAAACAGTAACTCTGAGATGGGAAACTTGGCCTAAACTTGGACTCCTAATGCAGAATAGGATGTAGAGATTTTCTAGGGCAAAAGAAAATAGGTGTAAAAAAACTTATACTGATAGAAATAAATCATGAAAAAATTTATAAAAACACTAAGAATTATAGGGGTCTAAAAAAAGAAAAATCAGAATTTTTTGATCTACTTACATGTAGAAACAGGGAAAACAATAGACCATGTATAGGAATGATAGGATGCAAAAACTAGCCCTAAACATGCTCTGATACCAAATTGATGCGGGACTATTCATGCATGGAAATTATTTTTTTTTTATTAAGCATTAAATTAGGAGTTTATATCCCTAATTTCAAACCAAGACTCAAAGTAGGGAATTCTATAGAAATTCTAGAAGTAGATGCATGCAAAAATAGATCCTACAAGTGAAGAAAGAGGACCGCCAAGGCTAAGAAGCCCTGGTTAGGACTAGCTCTTCTGCAATACCGCTACATGATGAGTCTAGGGGGTGTACCTGGTAGAGATTTGAAGATTGATCCATGAAGAGTTCACTCTATGCTCGACGGATGTGGCCTGAAAAACAAAGCTATCGATCCTGCGGATTCGTGGCTTTCAATCTAATGACCCGAAAGCTTGTCGATTGGAATCATGGATTCGTGAACTCTGAGGGACCTGTAAATCATCATTTAAGGGTTAGAAAATAAAGAAGAAAAAATGTTAGATCGCTGAAAGAAGAAGGGAAGGAAGGGAAGGAAGAGGCTGGCTAGGAAGATGAAGAGGCTGTCGGCTTAGAGGTGGGGCACAGGGATCACACAGATACCCTAAGGGATCACACAGATTCCCTAAATCACATAGAAGACTTCACACACAATTTTGAGGAACTCAAGAATAATTCATTCATCAATAATCAGCAATGATACATGAGGGGGGGAAGGGGCCTTTATATAGGCATACAAGTTAGGGCATACAAGAGATTTTACATGGTCTTCCTTTTCCTTTACAAACTTTTCCACAAGTCCTCTCCCAAATAGGTTCAAATTTCTTCTCCCAATTAGGATTACTCCTCTCTTCCTCTTTGACTTGGTCTTCTCTTTGTCTTTGACTTGGTCTAAGGGGGGTAATCATAAGGGGGCGCCATATGGAGGGTGACCATAAGGTGGGGCGCCATATGAAGAACTTTGGGCTTTGGGCGGCCCACTTTAGTGCTGGACTCGGTCTTTTAGGGTTTCTTCCAGTTGTCCATCTCCTCATGGTGGGCTGATGTACTTGTCATCCAGGTCTTCAATGATAGCTCCAAGAATTCTTCTATGCTTTCCAAGTGGCACAATTATGTGGATGATTAGATTCCATGCGGTGGTTATAATATTATGCTGACTGGCTTCATAAGTGACTTGAGTCTTCTTACAAAATTGGTCTGGACTCAATATAAGACTTACAAAATTGGACTAGATGCATAAAACTCAAAACTTACAGGACTCATAAGACTCACTAAGCATCCAAAACTTGACTCAATACTTTAATTACAGGACTCAACTGTAGAAAGGCCCTAAACAGGACTCAGGGGCCAAAATACAGATTCAAGTGTAACAAGACCTGAAAAACAAACTCAAGGCCCAAATACAAAACTCAAATGACTAACATAGACAAATTATTGGACTCAAAGATAAAATTTGCATCATGGCTAGGGACTCAAAACTCAGGGACCCATAGTAAACCAAGGTTGACCTGATGTCCCCATCAAAGCTTAGGGAGAAATACCTACCATTCTCATATGAACAAAAAATGTTAGATCGGTGGCAAAAATTGACTCAAGGTAATAAATCGGTGGCTGATTATATTACCAAATTTGACTAGTTCATTATGAGGGTAGTGTAGTCAAATCAAAAGCTGTCACCTTGTCGAGGTTTAGAGCTAGTTTACATGAAGATATCCAAAAGGAGTTATTTTTGAGAGAGGTTAGTGACTTAGATCAAGCTTACCAGATTGCTAGGGATTGCGAATGATTTCAGTGGAGACCTGTTACCAATCGACCTGAGCCAAATAGGTTCAATACCTTTGGGAGTAGACCTAACCCTAGCTGATGGGGATCCAAGAATCTATTTAAGTTCATTAGTACTGAGTCACTTGTATTAAAGTGAGCCAATTGAGTCCTGTAATAAAGTGAGACAACTGAGTCCAGTTGAGACCACTTAGTTAGGTCCAGTCGAGTCTACTTAGTCAGGTCCAGTCATTTTTAGTCCAGTCGAGTCCAATCGAGTCCATGTAGTTTTCATTCAAGTCATGTTCAAGAGGAGAGTCAGCAGACCAGGAGATTCACTAGGCCCCCCCAACTAGAGCTGGACTTCAAGCACCTGGGCCCTTTCATGCCACCAAGCCCATAAGGGAGTGCCCCTCCAACCCATGAAGATGGCACCTTAGTCCAAGCCACCCCAGCACAGCACCCTAGCCCAAGCCCAACACTTAAGGTTTCTTGGCCCTCAAGTTAGGGTTTCTTGACCCTCAAGTAATGTAACCTGGGTGAATCTATACATACCCCACCCCCTCTTGTATTTTTTATGCTAGAATGAATTATGAATGACACTTCTTAGGTTCTTCCTCAATTGCTGTGTGATTATCTGTGTGATCCCTGAGAGTATCTATGTGATCCTAAGGGTATCTGTGTGATCCCTTCACTGCCCCAGCCTCCTGTGCCCTACCTCCAAAGCTCCAACAAAGCCCTAGCTGCCCTCTTCTTTCATCTTCCAAGCAAGCCCTAATCCCTGGTGACTTCTAGCTCGCCAGTGATTTGATCCCCACATCCTGTCTGGTATCAATTTGGTATCAAAGCCAGAGTATTAGGGTATTTTCTTCTTCCTCTCAAGCCCGTTATCGAATCATCGAAACCTCGTTACCCGTAGCCTCCTGAAACCTCTTTCATGCCAGTCTCTCTCCCATTCGGATTGCTCAGATCTGATCGGCACCTCCACCAGATCTCCCATATGCCGATAGCCCTACGCCTATGACTTGGTCAACTAGAAGCAGGTCTCCCACCTCGATGACGTTGTCCACTGCTGTGCCGCCCTCAACCCTGCTCCTAGCCCATCAATGCCTGACAGTCGACGGAACCCCACACCACAGATCAGGCTACCCGTGGCCCCCCTACCGGAAGCCGACGACTCCCTGTCGCTGGAAATTCCGGCTCTGCCTCCTTCTTTCCCACTCACACCCTCCCACGATGAGCCGAGCTCTGCAATAGAGCCTTAGGACCGAGCCTAGCATCATGGTGCCACCGCCAGTTGCCAGAACAAGCCGCGACCAAAGTTCCCACCCCGGCCTCCTCCTCCCATCGGTCCGATCTGGCCCCTTCGACCGCGCCACCATCTCCTCGCCCCGCCCTTCACCTGGAGTCATCCACAGATGGCCCACATAACTCCTCCTTGCTGCCATCACCAGCCACCGTCGACTCCACTACCGCCCTGCCGACAGTCTCTGCCTAGCATCGATGTTGACGAACTCCTCCGACGTCGCTCCTTTACTTACTGGTTTGGTCTGTGAGGAAGAAGAGGGGCACCACACGAATGTGAAAGCAGTTGCCCCTCCCCTTTGCTGATTTCAGCATTGCACACTCCTCAAAGTTGCACAGATCTCAAAGATGCATAATTTTCAGAGCTACACAGATTGCAAAGTTTCATAGATCTCAGAGTAAAGTTGATTAAAAAAAAGAAATCTGGGATTTGTTTAAAAAAAAAGGGTGAACCTAGCGTAAGAGCCCTTTTTGATTTGGTTAGATTCGGTCCCATGAAAACCCTCGCTGAGCCTGACTCGACGGAGTCGAGTTCTCCCCACTCCAAGAGAATAATGGGGACCCGAGAGTCTATTTGAGTCCATTAGTACCAAGTCACTTTGATTAAAGTGAGCCAATTGAGTCCTATAATAAAGTGAGACAACTGAGTCTAGTTGAGTCCACTTAGTCAGGTATAGTCATTTTTAGTCCAGTCGAGTCCAATCGAGTCCATATAGTTTTCATTCAAGTCATGTTCAAGAGAAGAGTTAGCATACCAGGAGATTCACTAGGCCCCCCCAACTAGAGCTGGACATCAGGCACCTGGGCCCTTTCATGCCTCCAAGCCCACAAGGGAGCGCCCCTCCAACCCATAAAGATGGCACCCCAGTCCAAGCCGCCCCAGCCCAGCGCCCTAGTCCAAGCCCAACACTTGAGGTTCTTGGCCCTCAAGTCAAGGTTTCTTGACCCTCAAGTCATGTAACCTGGGTGAATCAATAAATACTCCACCCTCTCTTGTATTTTTTTATGCTAGAATGAATTATGAATGAAATTTCTTAGGTTCTTCCTTGATTACTGTGTGATTATCTGTGTGATCCCTATGGGTATCTGTGTGATCACTATTGTTCCTAAGGGTATCTGTATGATCTCTTAGCTACCCCAACCTCCTGTGCCCTGCCTCCAAAGCTCCAACAAAGCACTAGCTGCCCTCTTCTTTCTTCTTCCAAGCAAGCCCTAATCCCTGGTGATTTCTATGCTCGCTAGCAATCCGATCCCCCCATCCTATCCCGCATCACTAGCCGATTTCTACCTAGCCGACCCAATCCAACCTCCAAACCAGCTCATAGGGATGATAAAGGAAAGACACCTATAGTCTAAAGAGATAGGAACCAGAACAAAATATATTTTAGGTGTCAAAAAATAGGCTATTTTGCTGCTGATTGCCTAGTAAGGACCTTACATATAGGAGAGTGTGAAGAAAAAAATTTGGAACATGTTGAGGAATTTGAAGAGGAAATTTATGAAGTTGAGGAAGATTTAGTAGAAGAGTATGAAGGTGATGAAGAGCCCATAGAATCATCGACCTGCTAGGTGTAGTTAGATGTATTCTAGCTCAGACCAAGAAGAATGAGGACTAGCATAGGACAAATATCTTACAAACCTTCATTAAGCTAGAAGATAAAGTGTGCAAGATTATTATTGATAGTGGGAGTTATGTGAACGATATATTTACCAATGCTGTTATGAAAAGTTTGAGCCCATATACCATTCCAGCTCTCTTGACTTCTAAGAAGGATGGCACTTAGAGAATGTGTGTCGACAATAGAGCCATCAATAAGATTATAGTGAAGTATAGGTTTCCCATACCATGACTTGATGACATGCTAGACATGATGGCCGGTGCTACCATATTTTCAAAGATAGACCTTAAGAGTGGCTATCATCAGGTTAGAATTAGGCCTGGGGATGAATGGAAGACTACATTTAAAACCAAGGATGGCTTGTATAAATGGTTAGTGATGCCTTTTGGCTTATCGAATGTACCTAGTACTTTTATGGGATTATGACTCAAGTATTGAAATAATTTATTGAAAAATTTATGGTATTATATTTTGATGATATCCTCATATATAGTAAGAATAAGAAAGATCACTTAAACCATCTTCAACATGTTTGTTAAGTACTTAGAGGAGATAATCTTTATGCAAATTTGAAGAAATATAGTTTTATGACTCCAAGGATTATTCTCCTAGGTTTTGTAGTGACTGCTGAAGGAGTATAGGCAGACCCCATGAAGATAAAATCCATAGTTGAGTGGCCTATCCCTAAGAATATTCATGATGTTCGAAGTTTTCATAGATTAGCTACTTTTTATAAGAGCTTTATTCAAGGGTTTAGTATGATTGTTGCGCCGATTACAGATTGTATGGAAAAAGGAGCTTTTGAATGGTCAAAAGATGCCAATAGGGCTTTTAATGACATTAAGGACAAGATGACCCAAGCCCCAATTCTGAGGCTACCCGATTTTTTGAAAGTCTTCGAGGTTGCTTGTAATGCCTCAGGGGTAGGAATTGAAAGAGTCTTGAATCAAGAGAATCACCTGGTTGCATTCTTTAGTGAGAAATTAAACGATGCTAAATTGAAATATTCTACTTATGATAAGGAATTGTATGTGTTGGTTCAAGCACTTAGGTACTAGAGACACTATCTACTACCACAAGAGTTTGTACTTTATTCTGATCATGAAGCTTTTAGGTTCCTTAACTCGCAAAAGAAATTGAATTCTAGGCATGGAAAATGGGTTGAATATATACATGCCTATACTTTTATTTTGAGACATCAATCGGGTACTGATAACAAAGTTGCTGATGCGTTGAGTAGAAGATTCATGCTCTTGAGTTGTGTTAGTACTAGAGTAGTCGGATTTGAGAAATTAAAAGATGAGTATGAGAACTGTGATGATTTTGGTGAAATCTATAAGGTAGTTAAACAATGACTGACTGGCTCATATAGTGAGTACACTATTCAAGATGGTTACTTATTTAGGGAAAGTAAACTATGTATTCCTAATACTTCACTTAGAAACTTCTTGATTTGGGAAACACATGCTGGAGGCTTAGCTGGACATTTCGGTAGAAATAAGACAATCTTAGCACTAGAAGACCAATTCTATTGGCCGAGTCTTAAGAGGAATGTTGCTCAAATTGTAGCTAGATGTAGAACTTGTGCTGTTGCTAAACAGTAAAAGCAAAACACTGGCTTATACACCCCACTTCCTGTACCGGATTGCCCATGGAAGGATCTTAGCATGGACTTTGTTCTTGGATTACCTAAGACCCTAAGGAAAAATGATTCTATATTTGTAGTGGTCAATAGGTTTTCAAAGATGGCATATTTCCTGCCTTGTTCCTAAACCTATGATGCTTCTAAGGTAGCCAAGCTATTTCTGAATGAAGCTGTTAGACTACATGGTTTACCTAGGACAATAGTTTCTGATAGAGATGTCTGATTCACCAGTTATTTCTGAAAAACACTCTAGCACTTATTAGGGACAAAACTTAAATTTTCCACTTCTTATCACTCTCAGATTGATGGCCAGACTGAAGTAGTGAATCGAAATTTAGGAAACTTACTGAGAAGCTTAGTTGGAGAGCATACTGCCAATTGGGACCTATTACTGTCTAGAGCTGAATTCAATACAATAGCTCAGTGAATAGGTCTATCGAAAAAAGTCCTTTTGAAATTGTTCATGGGTACAAACCTAAAAAACCTCTAGATCTCATTCCTTTACCCATGCATGAATGCATCTCAGAGTTGCTGAGTCATATGCTGAACATGTTAGAGAGTTGCATAAAGAGATAAGTAAAAAAATGAATGAAAGCAACAAATCATATAAACATATGGCTGATACTAAGAGAAGACTCAAGGAATATAGTGATGGAGACTTTGTTATGGTTAAACTATGTCCTGAACGGTTTCTACCTGGAACCATGAAAAAGTTACATGCCCGTAGTAGTGGACCATACAAAGTGATTAAGAAAATTGGGTCTAATGCCTATGTGCTTGAGTTACCACCTAAACTAGGTATTAGTCCAACTTTCAACGTTTTAGACCTTATTGAGTATAGGGAGCCAACGTTGATTTCTAGTGAGCCATTTGGGCCTAATCCAGTCTTTGAGAGTGAACCAACCCAAGTGTGTCCACCTGCCATACCACCAGCCCGGAGAGAAAGATTGAGCGGATCTTGGATGACGAGATCATTTCTATTCGGAGCAAAGATTACCAGTGATATCTAGTTCGTTGGCAAGAATGACCTGAGACTGATGATTCTTGGATCACCAGAGAGAACTTGCAAAGAGTTAACCCAGACTTACTAGAGCGCTATCATAGCGACGTTGATCCATACTCGACAGGGTCAAGTTTCTCCCACACGGGGAGAATTGGTGTGGACACCAGGGCTAAAAAATATCGATAGGTTGAACCCACATCCCTATGGATCACCTGTGAATAAAGCACTGAACCCAACCCCTTTTACCATGTAAATATTTTATTATTTTGGCTTAGTTAGGGTTAGCCCTTTTTACCAACTATAATTAAGATTTTGTTATTTAGCCTTTTAGACTAAATCCTTTTTACCACATTGAGTCAAAACCACATTTATCGGTTGTGTTAAATCCTATTGGGTCAAACCCTGTTTACCAATTTATTCTTTTTGTTACATGAGGTCTTGCCTATTGATCAAATTTGGTTCCAATTGATCAAGTGGGATTTAGTTATTTGGTTTTGAGTCTTGTAATAATTAGTTATTGAGTCTTGTAATACAAGGGAGACCCAATTGAAGACCCATGTGACTTCATGTGCATCCAATTGAAGATCCCATATGCTAGCCCAAGACAAGCAATGTGACTCCATGTGCTAGCCCAAGTTAGTTTGTTTTTGGCACCACCTTTTCAAGAAAATTGGACAACACCTGCCACATCATCAGGGGACATCAACACATGTCATGTTTGGACATGTCATGCCATTTCATTTTGGGACAAGAACACATGCCATGTCACTTTTATTTGGACATCCCACATGCTATGTTTTTTTTTTTAATTTTTGGTCGGCCAAATGAAAGCAAAATTGGCACCATTTAGTTTTAAGATGTGTAAGTGTGAAGGACTCTCCAGATTAGCCCCATTCACTCAAGTTAATTCATGTCAAACAAGAGAATTTGGCCAAAGCTTGCTAGCTTCTTCCTTGATGCCACCTTCCAAAGAGTTTCAAGCTAAATTATTCATTCAAAGTGTTAAAAGTCCAAGGATTTCTACTTCAAATATTTCAGTCAAATAGGTGCATAGCTGCTTAAGTTTCCATAACTCAATAGTCTCACCAAAACTCTTGAGTCCTCTTCTATCCAGACTGAAGAGTCCACTTACCTACAGAAGCCTACAACATCAAGACTCTAGAGTCCAACAACCATGGCCAAGTGATGGAGCATCTTGACCCTACATCAAGCCACCTTATCAATCATCATAGTTGGCACCCAAATGAGATGAGAACTTCATGATTGGCACCCACTTGGGATAGGAGTCCAAATCAGCCCAACAAGTAAGAGTCCAGGCCATCAAAACCAAAATTTCAAGAGTTGTAGTCCAAGGGAGAAAAAGTCTTGTTTTTGAATCCCTTACACCACTGGTTGAGAGTCTATAAATACCCCATCAACCTCCCCTTTTAATTCATTATTATTATTCATCAATAAAGAGACTTTGTCAAAATTTCTTTTTTTGCTGTGTGCATCACAAGGTGTGAAGGCTTTTCCTTTGTTCTACGGAACATCGCGGGGTGTGAAGCCCTACCTATCCAGCCGACAAGAAACCCTAATCATCACTTCTAACCCTTCCCTTCCCTTCTTTTCCTTCCTTTGCTACTTCTTAATTTAAGTTTTCTTTGTTGAGTGTTGGCAGGTCATCTAGAATCAAAGACAGGTGTTCTTGCCTTAGAATCGGCATTGCATGGAAGATCGGAGCCCGGGATCGAGTTCTTGAAATCCTGCCGTGATAATCTTAAGAGTCTTACTAGATTTACTTCAGAGGGATGATTCGGTGTTGGTAAACTTAAAACCTCTTCCCTCCTCTTTAATCTTTGAATAGTTGATAAGCAAATCCTAGTTTTGGTGGTTTCTTAGCCACCAAATCCTGCTTTCCTAGTTACTATGTTAGGTTTACTTGCAGGTAATTGACTAGAACTAGTTTACCTTATTGCATACTGTGAGTCTTCTTTAAAGATCTGAAAAAAACTTAAAAAAAATATTCTTTACTTTTCTCAGATAATTAGGTCTTAATAATAGTAATTTAGTTTTTAATTATTTATCCCACATCACAAGTTGTACAAAAAAAATTTTGTTGAGCCTTTTGATCATGAGTCATTAGGAACTTGTGAGTCCTGTCTCATTGGTAGGATAACCAAATCTTCATTCACAGGACATGGAGAGATAGCAACTGAGTTGTTATGTATAGTACACACAGATGTGTGTGACCTATGACAACCCAGGCTAGAGGAGGATACTCTTATTTTATCAATTTTACTGAAGACTTATCAAGGTTCGGATATGTGTACTTATGAAACACAACTTCGAAGCCTTTGATAATTCAAAGAGTATGAATGCGAGGTTGAGAAACAAACTGGGCATAGTATTAAAATCCTTCGATTTGATAGAGGAGAAGAATACTTGTCTAGTAAATTTTATAATCATCTTAAAGACAAAGGCATACTCTCTGAATGGACTCCTCCATATGCACCCAGCTAAATGGTGTAGCAAAAAGGAGGAACCAAACTTTATTGGACATGGTACGGTCCATGATATGCTTCACAGATCTTCTAGTATCCTTCTGGTGTTATGCCCTACATACTGCTACCTACATATTGAATAGGGTGCTATCAAAGGTAGTTAAAATCACTCCATATGAATTATGGAAAGGGAGAAGGCCAAGTCTTAAGTATTTTAAGATTTGGGATTGCCCTGCTTATATCAGGAATGTTTTTGGATATAAGCTAAGTGCTAGGGCTGACAAGTATAGGTTTGTAGGATATTCTAAAGAAGGTATGGGTTACCTTACCACCCTATTGAGCAAAAGGTCTTTATTAATAGGCATGCCACATTCTTGTAAAAGGAGTTTATCTAAGAAAGGGGCAGTGAGAGGATATTTGAAATTGAAGAAGTTCAACCTACACTTGAAGCAATTCCTCAACCAGATGTTTTTAAGGTTCAGGAACAACCACAACACACACCTCCTCTCCATAGGTCAGAGAGAGTACAAAGTGTACTTCTTAGATATGGCTTTGTTATTGAAAATAATAATGAAGCCAGTGTCATACAGGTGATGATCCTATGACCTATACAGAAGCTATCACGAGTGAAGATTTTGACAGATGGCTAGAAGCCAAGAAATTTGAGTTGGACTCCATGTACTATAATCAGGTTTGGACATTAGTAGATCCACTTGAGGGAGTAAACCCAATTGGATGTAAATGGATCTTCAATAAAAAGATTGGAGCAGATGGTCAAATAAAGACCTACAAGGCTAGACTAGTAACATAAAGTTTCAGACAAAGGCATGGTATTGACCATGATGAAACTTTTTTACCAATAACCATGCTCAAGTCCATTCAAATATTGCTTACCATAGTTGCATATTATGACTATAAAATCTAGCAGATGGATCTAAGACTACTTTCCTTAACGGATATCTTGAGAAAGAAGTCTATATATCACAATCAGAGGGGTTTGTCTCAAGTGAGAGACCAAACCAAGTATGCAGGCTTAAGAAATCTATTTATGGATTGAAGCAAGCATCGAGGAGTTGGAACATTCGCTTTGATAAAATAATCAAAGAGTTTGCTTTCATCAAGAATGTGGATGAACTGTGTGTATAAGAGGATAAGTGGGAGTGCCCTTGTTTTCTTAGTTTTGTATGTCGATGACATAGTCATCATTAGAAATGATATACCAATGTTGCAATCGGTCAAGTCTTGGCTATCAAAGCAATTTTTGATACGGGATGACTCTAAGATGCTAATTATGCAGGAAAAATAGTAAACTAATTTTTTTTATGATTTTTAAAATTTAGGTTTGTAAGCTAAACTCCCAAAATAAAAGTAAGAACTAGCAAGAAGAATAGCAATGCATAGAATCATCGTATCGCAGGCAAACTCATGCAAAATAATAAATTCCAGGACCTGAAAATTAAGAAACTCCTATATTAGGATATCTTATCTTTATCAAATCAGAAATTAAAAGAAGGAAAGGATGTTACCAGTCAGTGACTTGAAGAAACTGCAATCGAAGGGGTCACACAACTCTCAGATTGAAGCCTGAAAAATGAAGCTCGATTTTCCTTGAATTGTTGACTGATTTGGTTGGTCCTGGATGCAAGGAAAGCCTCCTCTAGGGAGGTGAAACACCTCGAGGATCCTGCAAAATATCAAGGGTCAATCAAAATAGCAAGTAAGACAAAGAAAGGAAACTAGGTTTAGAAGGAATCAGGTTAGGGATTAAAAGCTGGGCTGTTTGAAGCTTGTTGAAGATCTCCCTGCTTGGCGACCTAGGGCACTCCTTCTTGGATGTGTGAAGGCTTGGATGGCAGTGAGTTAGGGCATGGAAGGATGCTAGGACAGCAAGGAATTCGGCCAAGTACAAGAACACAAATCAAAAATTAAAAGAACGAAGTAACACAAGCTCGCAAGCTCAAAATAAATTCACCAGGGTTTTGATATCATGATAAAAGTTGATTACAAGAGGGGGAGGGGTGCAGTATTAATAGAGTTCCCATTCCCTCTTTTAACTAGGGTTACACATAGGTTAACAAGTCCTCTCCTAGCTAGGTTAGCAAAATAAATCTTAAAACAATTAGGAGCATAAATCCCAACTAGGTTAGGATTTGACTTAGTCTTCTCCTTCTTCCTTCATGCTTTGACTATTCCACTCAAGGACACCTCTTGGACTTGGTCAACACTTCAAGGATGCCTAGGAGGGCATGTTGGGCTTCTAGGGGCAGTAAGGGGTCAGCCCAAAGGGGCTTGGGTGCATGGTCTTGGGCCTCTAGAAGCTGGGGTGGCCTGGTTGCCTGGTAGCAAGAATATTCCATGGAATCTTGCTTTTTTAAGGCTTGGACTTGGTGCCTGGGCTTGATTTCCTTGGGCTGGGATGTAGGTGGACCTTTGGAATCATGGATGCCCTGGTTTAGGAATATGCTCTGGCATTTGGAAGGAAATCTGGGCATCTGGAAGGAATCAAGATTTCTGGAAGCATCTTAGATCCTGGGTTGTCACACAAAATCCACTGGGCTGATGTAGTGGCCTCTGACTCTTGGATGTGGCCTGGTGGAACTCCAAAGTAGGGTGACCTCCTCTCTTGTATAAAAATTGGGCTCATACTAGACTCATAACTGATGTACAGGACTCAAAATACTGACTAGGTTGAGGGTTGAGACAAATCAACTAACCTCAACTTATTACAGGACTCAATCTTAATTGATTACAAAATTTTCAAAACTTTGATACATGACTAATTAAACCATATGGGATCCAGTGATCTATGTCTAATCCTGGTGTCCCCACCAGTTTTCCATGAAGAATTTGGGAGAGGCATCCTATATACTGGGTATAAAGATCTATAGAGATAGATCTAAGAGGATGCTTGGCTTGTCCCAATCCAGGTACATTGACTTTTTGTTGAAGAGATTCAACATGGAGGGAAGTAAGAAAGGTTACTTGCCCATGAGTCAAGGCATACATCTCTCTAAGAAGACGTCTCCTAAGATACTAGAAGAGAGAGAAAGAATGAGTTTGATTCATTATGCTTCGGTTATAGGATCAATTATGTATGCCATGTTATGTACCAGGCCTGATGTTGCTTATGCCTTGGGCATAGAAAGTAGGTTCTAGGCTGATCTAGGGGAGGATCATTGAAATGTTATAAAAACATTTTTAAGTACCTGAGAAGGACTAAAGATATTTTTTTAATATATAGTAGATTAGAGTTGAAACTAAAAGGATATACAGATTCTAGTTTTCAATCAGATCCAGATAATAACAAATCCATATCAGGGTATGTCTTCATCCTATATGGTGGTGCAGTGAGTTGAAAGAGTACAAAGCTACAAACTATAGTTAACTCAGTCACTGAGACAGAGTACATAGTTGCAAGTGAAGCCACAAAGAAAGCTATCTGGATGAAGAAATTCATCACAAAATTGGACATGGTTCATGCTATATAACAACCAATGCCACTTTATTATGATAACACTGGAGCTGTTATGCAAGCTAAGGAACCATGGTCTCATCATAAGTTCAACACATCCTAAAACACTTCCACCTTGTTCGAAAGATTTTGAAAGACAAGATGTTCTCATTGAATGAGTAGATACAAAAATAACATAGCAAACCCATTCACTAAAGTACTACCATAGCAGTAGTTTGATCATCACTTAGATTGTATGGGTGTAAAATACAAAGGCAATTGGCTTTAGTGCAAGTGAGAGATTGAAAGAATTATACCCTAAAAGCCAATCTTTGTATGTACATTTCTATGATCTTCAAGCTCATGTATGATATTATTAATTAATAAAAGGTATTTGATTCATCATACTACTATATCTTATCAAGATTATGATGAACCCAATAGGTTAGGATAATGGAATTAGGGTTATGATGGAGATCATAATGATGAGACCTAAGTTCTTACAAATCCTAATCTAAAATGTTTCTAGTTGTTGGATCATCAATTTGAGGATCGATGTTTCCGGAAAAACTAGCACATCCTATGTATACTCGATAGAGAGGGTGGTTAGTCTCATAGCCACTTGTGTAAGGATACTAATACAAGGATGTGGGTGCTCATTAGGCTATGAGTTCACTGAACTGATCTGACAAGAAAATATCAAATAGAAGTCTTACTTACTTGTCAAAAGAATGTTCTCTTAGTGGGAGTTGTGCATGTGATCCTTAAACCTGAGACTACCATAATATCTTGTGCACATGAGCCCATGTTTTGGTGCATAGTCATTCATGGCAATTAAGTCATGTACGGGATGCTTTTAGATATGGTGGATTATATATGAAGGTACTGAGTAGGTTAACAAGGAATCGATCACTCCTAGTAAGGGAAGAAGTTATCCCGTGTGATCTCTTCGAATGATGACTCAGGAAGTCTTTGATGAAAGCATGATGAGATTAGATAGGGTTTCTAATCTTTCATCGATCGAGTCTTCATTATCGAATTGAGATTCAAAATGATTAAGTGCTAGGGTTTGACATTTATCCATGCCCATCATTTATTCAGGATAAAGGGAGATCGAAGATTGAATTGCATAATAACTTTTCACTGAAGGATGTTTGATAATTTCTACCAAATTTTTCATCTTTCGAGTATGTTGACTCCGTTATTGATTTTGATGATAAGCAAAATGGTTAAGTATAAGTTGAGTACTAATGATTTCCTTGATATGTATTTTTATAGAAAAATGTGTTCATAAATTTGAAGAAGTTGATTTGATTGAAGAAGCCAAGTTTAGATGAAAAGATCTGCTCAAAGAGGACTTGGACAGTCAAAGTTTGCTTGAATGGTTAAAAGATTGAAGTATAAATTTGATTCAGCACAAGTTCAGTCATTTCTGTGAAGATTTTAGTGAGGTGTCGACTCAAAGTGTCGACACATGATACCAAGTGTCGACACATGGAAGTGAAGTATCAACTCAAGCCGAAATGCAAAGAATGTTTTAGATAGCAAGGCTGAAGTGTCAACACAATGACCTGAAGTGTCAACTCAAAGTGTTGACACATGGATTAGCTCATCCTTGAGATTTTCAAGCCATAGAACTTGCTGAAATTGAAGAACTACAGAAGAGTCGACACATGGAAGTAATGTATCGACTCAAAGTGTCGACTCACCCGAGGAAGTGTCGACACATCTGAGATTTTCAGAAGACCAGATTGAAGATATTTGAACTAGGTGTCGACTCAAGAAATTCAAGTGTCGACCTAAAGTATCGACACACAGCCTGAAGTGTCAACAATGGAGTTCTGGGAACAGTAACGGCTAGTTTTTCAAATACAGAACTCGACCCTTTTGCCCTCCAATGACTAGTTTTTCAAGTCTAACGGCTATAAACTGGATTTGAGGCCTTGGAAAGGTATATATATACACCAAATCAAATAAAAAATAAATAAAATTGATAAAAATGAAATAGAAGCATCCAAGAGAGAAGAAAAGAGAGCATTCACTCCTATTCTATAAAGATTCAACCACTCTCAAGCAAAAGCAAGCCTCCAAGCATTCAAGAGCCTTCAAGAGCATTGAAGATCATCCATTCTTGAGCAATCAAAGAGGCTTCAATAAGTTCAAAGCACCACTACATCGAGCTTCAAAGAGATACCCGCTTTTTATTAGAAAGCTTATATTGTTTCTCTACTTCAAACCTTATTTGTTGTAAGGGTTCTTGGTTAGCCTATTATAAAACTAAGGGAGATTATTGGTGAGCCTTTGAGAAATAATTAGGTTCTTGGTTAGCCCAAAAAATCAAGGAAGGTTGGTGGTTAGCCAGTAAAACCATTTAGGTTCTTGGTTAGCCCATAAAACCAAGTGAGTTTTGACTTGTGAGCCTTATGAAAACAAGTCGGGTTTTGATTAGTGAGCCCAGAAAACTAATCGGCTATAATCAGTTGAGATTATATTGAATTCCCAAGGAAATCTTCGGGAGTGGATGTAGGTGCATTGGATAGCACCGAACCACTATACTTTTTTGTCTTTGTGGTTGATTGTTCTCTCTACTTGCTCTTTTATTTGTTGCTCTTTAATTCCGCTGCACTTATACTTAAGAGCATTATATTTAAATTCATAGTACCTTGATTAATTGTTGGATTGGATTGCATAGTATTGCATTGCATCAAGTAATAATTTTTTAGAGACCCAATTCACCCCCCTCTTGGATTGCTTACTTGGCAACAAGTGGTATCAGAGCCTTGTTCTCAGTGTATAGGCTTTACCGCCTTGAGTAAAGATCTATGGCAGCCCCTGTTGGTACTAGCATAGTTAAGGGTTAAGCCTCAAATAGATCTCTATTTTTTAATGGATCAAATTATACATATTGAAAAACTAGGATGAGAATTTATATGCATTCTATTGATTATAATTTATGGAAAGTTGTAGATAAAGGTCATATTCCTTCGGTAATTGTTAATGGTGTTTCCATCCCAAAGCTCGAAAAGGATTGGGATGAAAATGATATTAAGAAATCCGAGATCAATGCCAAGGCAATGAATCTCCTTTATTGTGCATTAGATTTTAGAGAATTCAATAGGATATCTACTTGTACTTCTGTCAAAGAAATATGGGACACACTTGAAGTTATCCATGAGGGTACCGATCAAGTGAAGAATGCTAAGGTGAACATGTTAGTGCATACTTATGAAATGTTTTGAATGGAACCTAATAAGTCAATCACTGACATGTACACTAGATTTACAAATATTGTAAATGGAATGAGAAGTCTAGGAAAAGTAATGTTTAATGCTGATCTTGTGAATAAAATCCTCAGGTTACTTTCAACATCGTGGGATCCGAAGGTGACCGCAATCCAAGAAGTAAAGGATGTTGATAAGCTATCTCTAGAGCAGCTGGTTGGATCGCTTATGACTTATGAGTTGAATTTGAAGCAAAAGTCAATGGACATGGATAAAAAGAAAAAGAGGATTGCTTTCAAATCAAACATACAAAAAGAATCCTCAGTTGATGAGTCCGAAGAAGAAGAAGATGATGAAGTTGATGAGTCCTCTTCAGAAGATTCATGAAGAGGAGGAAGTTTTCTTACAAGAAGAAATTTAAATCAAAAGAAAAAGGAAAAGAGAAAGAGAAGGAAAAGGAAAAAGAAAAGGAGAAGGAGATACCTACATAATTCGAGTGCAAGAAGCCGGGTCACTACAAGTTCGATTACCCTCTCCTAAAGAAGTCAAGGAAGAAATTAAGAAAGAAAGCAATGATGGCTACCTGGAGTGATAGTGAAGACTCTAGTTATGAAGAAGAGCAAACTGAAGTTGCAAATCCTTGTCTTATGGCACGTTAAGAGCAAGATGAGGTAAATTTCGATACCGAAATAGATTTTACTTTTGATGAGCTTAGAAATGCTTTTGATGAACTTATGCTTGATTATAAACTGATTTTATGTGAAAATAAAAAGTTGAAAAAGTATGCAAACAGCTTCTCTCTTGAAAACAATACTTTGTTAAATGAAGTTAGTGATTTGAAAACTAAATTAGATATTTTGGAAAAGTAAAACAATGCTTTGTCAATGAAGAATGAAGTTTTGAAAAGACCCAAGATTGTTATTTCAAATGGTGATCTTTTAAAGAAAAATAAAGATTTAGAATTGAAAAATGTTAAGTACAAAAATGAACTTGAAAAGATAAAGATTTTTGTTGAAAAATTTATCTATAGTTCAGAAAAATTGAACCTACTTTTGAATAGTCAAAGAGTCATTTTCAATAAAGCAGGATTAGGCTATAGACCTCAAAAATAATAAAAGTATTTCAAAAATTTTTTGGTACCTGCATCTTCTAGCATAACTTATTTTTCTTGTAAAAATCAAGGTCATAAATCTTTTCAATGTAATTTAAGAAAAATCAATTCTTTTGGTAAAGTATGGGTTCCAAAAGGAATCATTTTAAGTGCTAACCCTAAAGGACCCAAGTTGGCTTGGGTACCTAAAAACAAAGCTTGATTTTATTGCAGGTGTGTCTTGCAACCAAGAAAAATAAAAGACTTTGATACCTTGATAGTGGTTGCTCAAGACACATAATGGGAGATGTGAAGCAATTCATTTCTCTTGAAGCATTGAATAAAGGAAGTGTGACCTTCGGGGATAATGGTAAAGGAAAAATCATTGGTGTTGGTAAGGTTCATATTACTCCTTATAGTTGTATTAGTAATGTACTTCTAGTTGATGGTTTGAAGCACAATCTTTTAAACATTAGTCAATTTTGCAATAAAGGTTTTCAAGTTATTTTTAAATCATCTTATTGCATGATTGCTAGTCCGGATATAAATGGAGTACAATTCATTGGAAAAAGGAATGGTAATGTTTATTTGGAAGACTTAGATGATCTATCTTTGCCTAATGAAGAATGCCTTATTGCAATGAATTCTACTAATGATGAGACTAGTTGGCTTTGGCATTGAAGATTAGGGCATGCTAGCATGCATCTAATTTCAAAATTTTGTAAAAAGAATTTAGTTAGAGATTTACCTGAACTTTGTTTTGAAAAAGATAGAGTTTGCCAAGCATGTCAATTTGGAAAATAAGTTAAAACCTCTTTCAAATCAAAAGGCTTTGTAACTACTAGTAGGCCACTAGAACTACTTCATATGGATCTCTTTGGACCAACTAGAAAATCAAGTCTAGGAGGCAAGAGATATGGATTAGTCATAGTGGATGATTTTTCAAGATTTACATGGGTTTTCTTTCTAGCACATAAAGATGAATCGTTTTCTGCATTTATAAAGTTTTATCAAAAAGTTTCAAATGAAAAAGGTGTTTCAGTTGTTTGCATTCGCAGTGATCATGGAACTGAATTTGAAAATCTGGATTTTGAAAACTTTTGTAATGAAAAAGGAATTGAACATAACTTTTCTATACCTAGGACACCTTAGCAGAATGGGGAAGTAGAAAGAAAAAATCATACTTTAGAAGAAATGGCACGTATTATACTTTGTAAAAATGATCAGATATTTTTGTGCTGAAGCTATTAATACTGCATGTTACATTTTGAATCGAGTTTTAATCTGTCCTATTTTGAAGAAAACTCCTTACGAATTTTGGAATAAAAAAAAATGAACTTTAAAGTATTTTCGAGTTTTTGGTTGTAAATGTTTTATCTTAAATAATGGAAAAGATAATCTTGAAAAATTTGATGCCAAGTTTGATGAAGGTATCTTTTTAGGATACTCCACATCAAGTAGGGCATACAGAGTGTTTAACAAAAGAACTTTGGTTATAGAAGAGTCAGTACATGTTGTTTTTGAAGAATCTACTAACAAATCCTCCAGAAAAGATGATACTTCTAATGAATGTGCAGGTGCTGACAAGCTTCAAAAGTTGATACTGAATGATCAACTTCCTCAGCCAAGTGAAGAAGATCAAGATAAAAGTGAGAAAAGTGAAGACACTCCAAAGCACCAAGATCTACCTAAGGAGTGGAGGTATGCTCATGGACATCCTAAGGAATTAATCCTAGGTGATCCATTTAAAGGGGTAAGAACTCGAGCCTCAATTAGAAATGAATGTGATTATATAGCTTTTGTATCACAAGTAGAGCTTAAATGTTTTGAAGAAGCTGAAAAAGACCCTAACTGGATTAATGCCATGTAAGATGAACTAATTCAGTTTGGTAGAAATAATTTTTGGACATTAATAGAAAGACCATCTAATGTCTCTATTATTGGCACTAAATGGGTATTTAGGAATAAATTATATAAAAATGGAATTGTTGTTAGAAATAAAGCTAGGCTAGTTGCTAAAGGCTATAATCAGGAGGAAGGAATTGATTTTGATAAAATTTTTGCTCCTGTTGCTAGACTTGAAGAAATTAGACTATTATTAGCATTTGCTTATTTTATGAATTTTAAATTATTTCAAATGGATGTTAAGAGTGCTTTTCTAAATGGTTTTATAACATAAAAAGTTTTTATTGAACAACCACCTAGATTTGAAAATCACGCACATCCTGATCATGTTTTTAAATTACACAAAGCACTTTATGGATTAAAGCAAGCACCTCGAGCCTGATATGAAAGACTCAACAAATTTTTAATTGAAAATAAATTTTCTAGAGGCCATGTTGATAAAACGTTGTTTTTGAAAAAAAAAGATAATGATTTATTAGTAGTACAAATATAAAATGATGATATCATTTTCAGTGCTACTAATGAAATTCTTTATCAAGAGTTTGCTAAGCTAATGCAGGGTGAATTCGAGATGAGCATGATGGGAGAACTCAATTTCTTTCTCGGACTCCAGATTAAGCAAACTAAAGATGGAATCTTCATCAACCAAGCTAAGTACACAAGAGAAATCATAAAGAAGTTTGGGATGGAGACTACTAAAGCAATAGGTGAAAGATTGTGCCCTGAAAGCTAATTGAAATATTGTATTTCGATCCCAAAATCAATAAATTGACATTATTATAATAAAGGCATTATTTTCATCATACGATGTGTCTTTATGATTATATGATGAACCCCATAGATTAGGGCTATGGTTCTAGGGTTATGATGAGATCATACCAGTGAGACCTAAAGCCTTAAAATCCTAATCTAAAATATTCTTGGTCGATGGGACATTGAGATGGGGATCAATGTTTCCGGCAAGACCAGCACATCCTATATATGCTTTGTGATGAGGGTGACTGATCTCACAGTCACTTGTGTTTGACACTAATACTAGGATGTGAGTGTTCATTAGAGAATGAGTTCACCGAATTGATCCAGATTGAGAATATCTAATGGAATCTTATCTGTTTGTCAATAGATAATTCTCATAGTGGGAGTAGTGCATATGGTCCTTTGACCTGAGACTACCATGGTACCTTATATATATGAATCCATACTTTGGTTCGCAATCAATCATGACACTGAGTCATGCACGAGGTGATACTGGGTATGGTGGATTGTATATGGAGGTTGTGAGTAGGTCAACAAGGAATTGATCAGCCCTAGTAAGAGGGAAGTGCATCCAGCTAATTTCGATCAAATGATGGATTCAGGAAATCTTTGATCAAAGTATGAACATTAGAGTTAATTTCTAATGGTTCATTAATGAATCATCATTATAAAGATTGAGCTAGGGATGAATATGAAATTGGATTTGACAAGTATCCATATTCATAATCATATTTGGGATGCAAGTTGATCAAAGGACTGAATTGCCCGGTAACTCACCACTGAAAGGTATTTTGATAATTCCACCAAAATTCCACATCTTCTGGGTAGACATGATACGTTGCTAGACGTCAATCTTGTCTTGTAGGTATATGATTGAATTATGGTAATTCAAATCAGTTAATTAGAATTAGATTCTAATTGACCGAGTCGAGCTAGTTTGAGTTGACCTAAATCGGCTTAGTTAAGATCTAACCGAATTAAGTCAAATAGCACTCGAACCTACTGCTGGCTAGGTGTGGAACCCAATGGGTCACACACAAAAAAAAATTGATGAAGGATTTAATTTAGAATTAAATCATGTTTGCAGGATAAACACACTAGCATGTGTTGCAGACCAAATTTCTATTCGAATCAGATTCGAATTTGGTTCCGAATTAGGCTTAATTGGGTTATAATTGAACTAGATTAAGGTCTAATTTAATTTTTTGGACATTGGGCTAACCTATGGCTGAACCCAAGGGAATCAGTTTCACTGAGGCCCTCTCTCCAAGCCGCCCACTCCCTTCCTCACCCGCGTGCACCAAGAAGAAGAGTCCACGCGCGTGTGGACTCCTCTTCACGCGCGTGAGAAAGAAAAAGCATCAGAGAAAAATATGAAAGAGGGGGCGATTCGGATCCTTGTCTGACGCCCTTGGATCTAGATCTGATGGCCATAAAAAATTAAGGAAAATATCCATCGCTTTTCGGTCGCAAATCCATCTCCAAAAGTCGCGATTCTTCTTGAAGTTTTTCCGAGAGTTCTCCTCGTCGAAAAAATGAAAATTAAATTGGAGAATCATGATTTTTGGTTGAGGGGACGCGTGAGGAATGAGGGATCATGATTCTTGGGGTTTCAGAGGGTTGCGATGTTTTGAGTAAACGCCCCTCTGAGATCTATAAAAGGCTTTGGGTTCACGGGGGTTTTATCAGACAATTAAATTCAGAAATCAGATCCTTCTCCTCCTCTCCGGAATACTCCTTCCCTTATGTTTGTTGGGTATTGTTTTCCTTACAGAGATAATCTCTGTCGAAACTCTGACCCTAAACAAGAATAAGAGGAAGGTCTTGAACGATAAAGGAAAGGAAAAGGAAGGATCTGTTCTTCTTCTTTTCCTTCTTGAATTAAGACTTTGCTTGTCTTAATTTTTCTTCCAATTCAATTCAAGAAAAGGAATTCAAGAAAGGGAATTCAAGAAAAGAATTCAAGAAGAGGAAAGAAGGAAGAAAAGAAATTTTCAAGAAGGAAAATTTCAGTCCAAAAGTCCAAGAATTGAATTCTTGAAAAAGAATTCAAGAAGAGAAGCCAAGAACAAGAAATTGTTGTCTTCATCTTTTTTCTGTGTGGATCACCATTGGAGGGTGAACATTTGGGCACCTGGTGGAGATTTAAAGTTTGGATTTTAGCAATACAGGTTAGTACTTTAATTTGAGATTAAATCTTATATATACATGTTATATGTTTTAATTCTTTTAAGGAGATCTTGGGTTAACGGTTTGGTGAAGATTTCATAAAGATAAAAATTTTGAAATCTATGTTTCCGCCTTGCCACCGAACCCTACAGTGGTATCAGAGCCTCCTTATTAAGACTAAAATATATATGCTGATTTTTAGATGCATATGTGTATAAGTAACATATGATATAGTATATGTTTGATGTAATGTCACCAATTAGGGTTTTCACTCAAACCCTAATTGTTATAGAGATATGTTTAGAGATCTAGTCATCATACTGAAATAAGGTTGCCCTGGCATAATGGTGGATCCATTATGTGGTAAATGGTTGTCCTAGTATGATGACACACTAATCACATATTTGTGTTAATTATGCATATATGTTTGATGTATGCCACTAATTAAGGTTTCACTTAAACCTTAATTTGTATAGAGATATGTTTAGCCTTCTAGTCATCATACTGAAATAAGGTTGCCCTGGCATAATGGTGGATCCATTATATGGTAAATGGTTGTCCTAGTATGATGGCACACTATGGCACATATTTGCTAGAATGTGCTTTGTTTTAATAAAGCCCTCTTTAAAAACATATTAAGTTGTAGTGTCATATACCAAAAGCAAAAATAATCAATATGAATAGTTTATCATTCGGTGTCTAGGAAAAGTGGTTCATGATCGGTAAAGAGGACATGGTTTTTAATTGGTTCCGTTGACTGACCTAGCCAATTCTTTTTGGTGTCTAAGGAAAGCAACGGGGGGACTCCCACCACTCTCCCACTTACCTGGCCGATAAGATTAACTTAATTATTGATTGATATGCTTAGTGTAATATTCACTACATGTGGCCTTCCTTCATGCCAAGTCATTATTATGTTATAATCCATATTAGGTTTGTTGTGTACACACAAGGCCTTTTTATAGTGACTAACATAATTTTGGCTTGGTACATTTGATGTTTATGGCATGATTTAATATAATACTTTGTTGTGTACACACAAGGGTATTATAATTAATATCATGACTATATAGCAATGAAGGGTCTAACTTAACTAAAATATTATAGTTTGTTGTGTACACACAAGGCTATTAATATTTTAGAGGCCAAGATAAGTTGAGAATTGTATGAGTTACAATTAGAAAGAGTTTTCCTACCTTTGAACTTATATAAGATTTGTTGTGTACACACAAGGTCTTTTGTAAGGAATTAGGATCTCAACCCCACTAAGAGAACCAATTAGGGTTTTCTCGATCATCATATGGAGGGTTATGATGCTTGATAAAATAGTGGAAGACATAATTAAGTTAAAGTCCTAATTTAATTATGTTTTGTCAACATTGGTTGTTTGCTTATGTAATGTTCTTTGTTAATGTAGATTAAATGGCCTCTTCACTCTCACTCCGTAGCATTCTTGATGCAAATAAATTGACTGGACCAAACTATGTTGATTGGTTGAGAAACCTGAAGATAGTACTCAGCCAAGAAAGAATTTCTTATATTCTTGATACCCCAACCTTGGAACCATTAGGGGAAGATGCCTCGCAAGAGGATAAGACCACATATAACACGTGGCAAAATGACTCACTTACTGTCAAGTGTATAATGCTTGCCTCTATGACCAATGAGTTACAGAGGCAACATGAAAGCATGGACACAAACTCCATATTGCTCAATCTAAAAGAACTTTATGGAGAACATAGTCGAACTGCAAGATATGAAATATCTAAGCAGTTATTTCGTGCAAGGATGACAGAAGGTACATCTGTACAAGACCATATATTAAAGGTTATTGACCTAATCACCCGATTGGGTCAATTGGGTTTTGTTATGGATGGGGAGTTGAATCAGGATTTAATCCTGCAGTCACTCCCAGAGTCATTTTCACAGTTTGTTCTTAATTATCATATGAACAAACTTAACACTTCCTTGCCTGAGCTGTTGAATATGTTAAAAACAGCAAAGAGCCATTTAAAAAAAAATAAGGCTCCACTTCTTCTTGTGGTTGGTGTAAACAAGAAGAAAATAGGCAAAAAGGGTTCCAAGAGAAGGTTGAACCCAAAAGGGGGCATCAAGAAAAAGAAAGGAAAGAAGGCCTCCGGATAAATGACCTGCTTTCATTGTGGCAAGCCGGGTCACTGGAAAAGAAACTGCAAGGTTTACCTTGCAAGTGTGAAGCCTGGTGCTAATGATGCACCAAAAGGTATGTATGAGATACATGCAATTTTGTCATTAGACTCTTCTAATTCAAACTCTTGGGTATTGGATACTGCTTGTGGTCATCATATCTGCAAATTATTGCAGGGACTACAGAACATTAGAGTTTTGAAGGAAGGCGACTTCGAGCTCTACGGTGCTGGAGGAGATTCCATCCAAGCAAAAGCTGTAGGGACTTATATATTGAAGCTGCCTTCTGGGAAGATTTTAGAGTTAAAACATTATTATTTTATGCCTAGAATCATTAGAAATATCATATCTGTACCCTTGTTACTTAAACAAGGATATATTATGAATGTAATGAGCAGTGGCTGCTCAATCAATTTTTCTAATGAAATAATATTTAATGGCATATTTTGCAATAGTCTCTTAACTCTATCTTCTGATGACAATATACTACATGTTAGTAATAAACGAAAAAGAGATGAAGTAAACAATACTTTACTTTGGCACTGTCGTCTTGGACATATTAGTGAGCAGAGGATTAACAAGTTATACAAGGAAAAATTCCTTAATCCTTATGACTATGAATCATTAGGAACTTGTGAATCATGTCTCATGGGTAAAATGACCAAGACTCCATTTAGTGGACATAATGAAAGGACAACAGAGTTATTAGGACTCATACACACTGATGTATGTGGACCTATGACAACTCAGGCCAAGGGTGGATACTCATATTTCATCACATTCACTGATGATTTTTCAAGGTACGGATTTGTGTATCTAATGAAACATAAGTCCGAAGCTTTTGAAAAATTCTTAGAGTATCAAAGTATGGTAGAGAAACAAACGGGGAAAAGTATTAAGATCCTTCAATCAGATAGAGGAGGTGAATACTTATCCACCGAGTTTCTTGATCACCTTAAACAAAAGGGAATCATCTTTGAATGGACTCCTCCTTACACACCACAATTAAATGGTGTTGCTAAAAGGAGAAATCGTACTTTATTAGATATGGTACGGTCCATGATGTGCTTCACAGACTTACCTGTTTCTTTCTGGGGATATGCCTTGGAAACATCGGCTAATATTTTAAATAGAGTACCATCCAGAGTACTAGTGGTACTTGTCAATTTTTTGGAGTTAACTTAATCTCCTGGTTTAGCAAGAAACAAACTTCAGTTACACTATCCACAGTTGAGGCTGAGTATATTGCAGCAGGAAGTTGTTATGCTCAAATCTTGTGGATTAAGCAACAACTTGAAAATTTTAGAATCAAGTTGGCTAGTACACCTATTAAATATGATAATACCAGTGCTATTTGCTTGACAAAAAACTCTGTTCAATATTCTAGGAGTAAACATATTAAAATTAGACACATCATTTTATTAGAGATCATGTTGAAAATAATGATGTTGTGCTTGAATTTATTAGTACTGAATTTCAATTAGCTGATATTTTGACTAAACCTCTTTTGGAAGATCGATTTTGTATGATTGAAGAGAGCTCGGGATCATCAATCCTTTTGATTAAAATTTTCCTATTTTTGACTCAAAAAGGATCAATTTGACATCAATTATACTCAATCATTGTTAATTTTATTGAATTTCATTGAATTATATGTGATTTTGATCAAACCTTCAACCTCTTATTTTTCAGTTTTTAAGTCGATGTGTCGATACATGGATGTGTCGACACTTGAATGTGTCGACACATTCGTGAGTCGACACATGAATGGCAGCAGACCGTGAATAAGGGCATTTCGAAAGGTTTTTCCTTCATTTTGTCTTCCGTCTCGAGCCGACACATAACCTAAGGTACTCCTCACTCCTCCTTCCCTCCAATTTGAGCTTTAAACTCTGTTAATTCTTTGTTTGGGACACTTTCTAGCTCGGATTTAGCAACATTTCATCTCCTATTTGCATTTTGAACCCTAGAAATCCTAGGTTTCCACCCAAAACTTATCCAAATTCTTATTCTGAGCAATGGGACCCTGAAAGCAAGTAGTCCGTCACCCTCGTTAGTCCAATCAGGAGGAAGAATGAAGAACGAAGGCCAGACACGAGGCTAGAGCTCCTGATTCGCCTGTACGACCTCTTTTTACAGCTTCTAGCCAGATGAGCTCGAAGACCGTCATCGGGGGATGACAAGTAGACTTTAGTTTCATCGACCAGTAGCACTTCAGGATTGGATAGTGGATTCAAGAAGCTGGTTTGACATCGTTTTGTTCACTGAGCGAGAGATATTACCCCGAGCTTATTCGAGAGTTTTATGGATCACTCGCCCGTGGGTCTGATGGTTGGATGGCTCAGGTGAGAGGCCGGGATATTCCGATGACTGGATCAGTGGTGGACAGCTTGATGGATCGAATGAGTGGTCTCCAGTGTATTTTCGAGTCTGATATATTGCCTGAGGGAGTCACCATACCCGCATCCTGCTTGTCAGCATATATGAGATTATTTCACCATATTGTCATCCGGATCCTTCTACCAAAGATCAGATGCTTTGATTACATCACTGAGTGGGAGTTGCTAGTGATGGTCTCATTAGTTCAGCGCACACCCATCTGCCTTCTGGTGCTCATGGTTCACCAAATGATGGAGGCATTGATGGGTCAGCGACTCACCTACCCTATGGGATGGGGTTGACTTTACTGTTCAGGGAGTACGGCATCAGCTTTAAGGACGAGCCCTTCCGAATGCTACTTCATACTGATGTGTATGACATCAAGTCATTACACAAGATGGGTTATCATCTATTCCGAGGCCAATGGAGATGGAGAGTATCTGGTTAGGCCGATGACAGAGTTGATGATGATGATGCTATAGAGGAGGAGCGCATCCTTTCCAGTGAGGCAGGACCTACCAAGAGTTAGCCCGAGATAGCAGCATAGCCAGAGGTTGCATCTCAGTCTGAGCCTACTACTTCAGCATAACCTCAACCAGTTTAGACAGAGACTTCGGGAGTTTCAGATAGTTTATTGGATAGAGTCAGACGCATTGAGATAGATCTGTTGATCGTTAGACAACGTCTTGACTGCTTCATAGTTGAGACCAGAGAGAGCCATAGTAGACTGAGTGATGGCATCTCAGCTATACTAACCGCTTTGTCCAGACCTTCAGTGAGTACTCCAATTGCTGATACAGCTCCACCTGCTCCAGCACCAGTGTTGATGGTGACAGTGATATTGATGGAGACGATGAGGAGATTGACTCTGATGGATTCGACTTCCCGGATCTGATTTCAGAGCCAGTGGCAGAGGTGACGGTAGACTTGCTCAGGAGTCCTACTCATGACCCTTCTAGTTCACCTACCCAGACTCCAGTCCCATCTTCTTCTCCTTCTAGATCAGATGATCATATTTCGATTCCTATTCTTTCACCAGTTATTGATTCTCTTATTGTTCATTCACCAATTATTGATTCACCCATTATTGATACACCCGTGATTGACACTCCTATTATTGATTTGTCGATTGCAGACTTACCCATTCATCCTTCAGCTGATACATCTATCCTTGATACCCCTATAGTATCATCAGTTCATACACCTGTTTTTGATACACCATCTGTTGATACTCCTACCATTCACACATCCTCACTTATCTGAGAGCTTGGGTTTTATACACCTGGCTTTCAGTATCTTGACTTTGGTCCATCCTTTGATCGTATGCCACTTCCGGTAGTCGCTGAGACTATCGATCCGATCAGTTCTATTCCTGCTGAAGACATTGCTTCCACTTCTACTCTAGCCAGAGATCGGGCATATGCTCGATGCAGAGGATATGGTTATCGTACCCCTCCACGATCGACCAGGACCCGACTCCGAGATCTCAGATCGATGTGGCCTCGATCTCGATCTTCTACTGATACAGGATCGATTGAGATTGGATGATCTTCTAATGATGATAATGTGGATGAGGATTAGGATATCTATGTATTTTTAGATAGTTTACTTTTATGCATCTTTTGTATGTTTCACTGTTGTACAAATTCTAACTTTAAATGAAATACTATGTTGTTCTTGATGAAAATGAATGAAATGTCTTAAATTGTTCTTAGTACTTCATTGTCTTCATTTGTGAATGAATGAATGAATTGCCTATTTATCTTCCTACCTTTTTAATGATAACAAAAAGGGGGAGTAATAAGACTAAAGTATAAATGTGATATATATTTGTGATGAGCAAAGGGTAAATATATTTAAACTGGGTGTCGACTCAAGAAGTTTAAGTGTCGACCTAAAGTATCGATACACAGCCTGAAATGTCAACACACAGCCTGAAGTGTCGACACATGGAGTTCTGGGAACATTAATGGCTAGTTTTTCAAACACAGAACTTGACCCTTTTGCCCTCCAACAGCTAGTTTTTCAAGTCTAACGGCTATAAACCAGATTTGAGGCCTTGGAAAGGTATATATATGCTCCAGATCAAATAAAAAATAAATATAATTGATAAAAATGAAATAGAAGCATCCAAAAGAGAAGAAAAGAGAGCATTCACTCCTATTCTTTAAAGATTCAACCACTCTCAAGCAAAAGCAAGCCTCCAAGTATTCAAGAGCCTTCAAGAGCATTGAAGATCATCCATTCTTGAGCAATCAAAGAGGCTTCAACAAGTTCAAAGCACCACTACATCGAGCTTCAAAGAGATACCCACTTTTTATTAGAAAGCTTATATTATTTCTCTACTTCAAACCTTATTTGTTGTAAGGGTTCTTGGTTAGCTAATTGTAAAACCAAGGGAGGTTATTGGTGAGCATTTGAAAACCAATTAGGTTCTTGGTTAGCCCGGAAAACCAAGGAAGGTTGGTGGTTAGCCCGTAAAACCATTTAGGTTCTTGGTTAGCCCGTAAAACCATTTAGGTTCTTGACTTGTGAGCCTTGTGAAAATAAGTCAGGTTTTGATTTGTGAGCCCAGAAAACTAATTGGCTGTAATCAGCTGAGATTATAGTGAATTCCTAAGGGGATCTTGGGGAGTGGATGTAGGTGCATTGGATAGCACCGAACCACTATACTTCTTTGTCTTTATGGTTGATTGTTCTCTCTACTTGCTCTTTCATTTATTGCTCTTTAATTTTGCTGCACTTATACTTAAGAGCATTACATTTAAATTCATAGTACCTTGATTAATTATTGGATTAGATTGCATAGTATTGCATTGCATCAAGTAATAATTTTTTAGAGACCCAATTCACCCCCCTCTTGGGTTGCTTACTAGGTAACAGAGTAGGCATTACATGTTGCTAGATATCAATCATGTCTTGTAGGTTTTCATGAATCAAATTGATTGGATTTATGAGTCAATTAGGAAGCTGGTTCGAATTGGCAACTTAGGTCAGCTCAATTTGACCTAATTAGGTCAATCGGGTTCAATTGGATCGAATTGGCTTGGACCTAGACCTACTATTGGCTAGATATGGAACCCAAAGGGTCACACACATTAGGAGGTTGGCCAAGAAAGTTAATTATATTTTTATTAGGATCATTGGATCCTAATTGACTAGCTAATTGATATACTAGCTTATGTTGGCTAGCCCAACTCCTAGCCTAATTAGATTGGGTCTGTCAGCTTTCTATTTGGGCAAACCAATTTAAGTAGAACTTAGATTGGGTTGAGTCCTAAGTGGGGTAGCCTTAATCAATAATTATCTAGATTTTATTGGGCTTTATCTTTTATTAATAGTAGAGTCCAAGGTGGAAGGGATACTTGGTGCCAGTTTGGCGTGCGCTAAGAATGAAGGGGCACAGAAGGACCAAGAGTCCTTATGCTTCTAAATCACCTTTTCTGGATAATCTCTAAGCCCCTCTCCCTTATCTCCACACCCAAATGGATGGGATTTGACTAGTCAAAAGGTGGTAATTGGCGTGAGAAATATGGCACACAAAATGAAGGGTTGCATCTCTTCACCATATGGTGCTGATTTTAAAATCCAAAGTCCTTTTGTTTGAAGGCATCTGGTTTCTCTGATGTGTCCCTTGGGAGACTACACCCTTTGGCCAATATCTAACTAGTAATATGCCACATGGCATGTGGAGAATATCCTGAAATTATGAAGAGACATTTATATGTCTCTTGGTGCATGAAGGGACATTTTATGATAAGTCCTCTCATCCAAAAGACTCTTGCTTGAAGGGTCTTATTAAGAGGTCAAGAAAGATACTTATTAGGTACCTTATCCCTCTCTATAAATAGGCATCGGTAATCTGATGCCAAGCAATTCAATTCTGATCCGAAGAAATCCACTTACTATTTCTCTTCCTTCTTAAGACAAGGCACTAGGAAGAAAATTAGGAGGGGTATTTAGATTCTAAGAGAGGATTTAGAGAGGTATTTGAGTGCCCTACATAAGAGTAGGGGTTCCAGCAAAGGGAGAAAGTCCAAAAGGCTGTCGGAAGAGTCCTAGTAAAATAAGCAAGCTTGGTAGGAAATTTTTCTTGGTCTGGTTCCTGTGTGGATCACCTCTGGAGGGCATACACTTGTCTGCCTCATGGAAATTAAGGAATATAGTACTTCAGGTATTCTTCTATAATCCTAAAGTTTTGATTTATTAGTTATCGTGATCGAGTGGTCCTAGGATTTAGGGTTTCGATCGGTCAGGGTTTCAATAATGAAAACTTTGAAACCCGATCTTTTGCTATACCCTGCTCAGAACCCAACAGTTCTTGCATAGGCATGGTGGTGGGTTGGTGCTCGGTTTGGCATGATTACTCTATTTCAGGAAGATGGCACGACTGGGATGGTAGGGGTATGGGACCCTTGGACCAATCCACGGGATACTGAGACCTTGGGTCTAGCCTCGAAGGGCTGGAAGTGATGGGGAAAGTCAGGGATGTAGGGAATCTTGTGCGAACTATGGAGGTTGTCAATCAGAGACAGGAGGTGTAGCAGTCAACGATGGATTGATGAGCAACAAGTCGAACAAAGAGGCTCGAAAAGTTGGTTCTCAGGAGCTTGGAGAAGAAGGGAAGGTAACAGGGAGGAAGAAGTCATAGAAGAGAGGGAAATCAAGAAGAAGAAGCAAAGGAGGGGGGAGAACAGAGGAAGAAGAAGAAGTAGAGAAGAAGGGGAAAGAATAAGAGTCAGGAGAAGAAGAAAAGGGGAAGAGGAATAATGATGGGGAACGATGATGGAATGATGTATTCTCAATGGAATTAGTAATGACTAAATGAAAAATGAAGTAAATAGATGCAGCTATTCAATGTAAAGAAGTAGAATTTCTATGAGAGGAATCTAGATGTTAAACTTGACTTGAAATAAAACTATTTCAAAGTAAATAAGAGAAGGACCTTTGTGGCTAAGAAACTACTCAGGTTAGGGCTAAGTTTAATATAATATTTCAGATCTGAAAGTCTTTCTAAAGAGGGGTACCCGGCAATCAATATTCTATAGTTTGGAATTGGAAACACTCAAAGATGAAGTTCCTGGATGACAAGGGGATTTCTCTAGATTGCAAAGCCTCTTGTATCCAGTTCTTGACATGGTAGACCTTCTTCTTTGGAGCCTGGAAGCCCGGGGATCCTGCAACAAAGAGATGTAGACGAGATTAGAGGATAGAGATGGAAATGGAGGAGTCGAGGAGTAGAATCTTTGAAATGAAGAAAGGAAGCTTGGAGTAGTCTTGGCGTGGATCTTCTATGGCTTATTTGGAATGAAAACTCCTTGTCCGATTGTATGAAGAACACCTTGGAGGATTGGAATCATTGTAAATGGAGGGGATGTGGACTAAAGAGATGCTCCTTTGGTTGGTCAAATGGACTATAAGATGGAAGGGATGAAGCTATGTTGAATGTGTGGAGATGGAAAGGGAAAACACTTTAGGCCTCACGCCCACCTTCTCACAAGGGACCAAGCTAACAAGCAAGGAAGTTTCTTTCAAGAAAAGCTTCATTCATCATTCATCATTCATCATTACAAGAAGGTTTGGAGCCCTTTGTTTTATAGACTACCAAGCCCTTTCAAAAATCGAATTCAAATTCAAATTACACCAAAATATAGGGAGAAAATGATGGGATGTCTTCATGAAGAGGGGCAGTGATTGTGGAGGAAAATGTGGACCCATTCAAATTCAAATTTCTTCTTCTCTTGGACGACAATCTATAGTGAGGTGTCTTGGTGATATGGTAAAGTTGAGTGATGAAGTGGCTTCCAAGTTGGTGATCCCATGGTCCATGCACCCATCCACCACTAACCTTCCTTATTTGATTGTGCTGAAACCAGATTGGACTTGGACTGAACTCCTCTTGACTCAATTACAATAAAGAACCCAATTGACATAAATACATGACTCAATTACTCAAATGAAATAAATACAAGACTAATAAATCCAATTAAAACTTATTACAGGACTCAAACTCTCAATCTTCCATCCATAAAGAATCTAGCTTAATCTGTATTGTTTGAAGTCTCTTCTTGAGCCTAGTACTCGCACCAAATAAGAGTAGAAGAAGAGAAAGAGGAAGGAGAAGAAGAACGGGGAGGAAGAGAGAAGAGGAGGAAGGGAGAAGAAGAACGGGGAGGAAGAGAAAGAGGAAAAAAGGGGAGTCATGAGAAATTCCAAAATTTTCAATAATTTCTTCTATTCCATTATTCCTAATACAAGGATACTTTAAATAGACTTTAATCCTTGGCTAGTTAAAGATCAACTTAATCATAACTATAGAACTCCAAACTAATTTGAAATAACTAGGCTAATCTAAAATAGACTCAAAACTAATCTAAAACATACTCCAAATAATTATAATTTTTTGCTCTGAGATCTGTGTATGAGCTAGATATAAAATGAAAAATATTATGCCCAATCCTCGTTTAAAAAATAAAAAATATATATGTTTGCTCATAGGAATGCTGGGTGTGCATCAGGATCTGTGTTGGATGATGTCATCATTTTCTTGGGGTGGGGAGAACTCGACTCCGTCAAGTCAGGCTCCATATTGCTCTAAAAGTCTCGGACAATTTAGAAATCTTCTGACTCCAATCTGCCTCGTTAATGAACCAATAAGCCATGAGATAGCCTTAACACCTAGTGAACTTGATCTGCTTATCCAAGATGCACAAGATATGTAGAATGTTGAATAGTTTTTTTTAATACAATGCAAGTATTCTTAACCTAACCTAAACCATGCTCTGATACCAAATTTGATGCAAGACAACCCGATTAAAATGCAGATCAATTATTTTAGGGGGTTGGATCATTGATTGTTAAGAAACGACTGCAAGGCTAGGTTAGTTCAACTTAAAGATAGAACTAATTAATCAAATAAACCCAAGCCTTTTTTTTTTTGAAATAACTTGACTTTGCTTTGAAAAGGATGCAGTACCCCTACTTTTTTTTCCTCTTTTTTTCTTTTTTTTTTTTCTTTCCTTCTGAAGCTGGCAATGAAAGTCAACTATGCTTTCACGTTCGTGCCTTCACCATCATGCCAAAATAGAGGGTGGTGTTTAAAGGGAAGATTTGGTGGGGAATTCACCAGCAACTTCGAGGGAGCCAACATTGGAGAGGGGTGACACGGTCGACAAAAAGCATAGGCAAAGGGAAAGGGTAGCACGGGCTCTGTTCTAATGATTGGTAGTAGTGGCTGGGGAGCCAGACTGCAGTGGTTTTAGCATAGTTGATGGATCTAGAGAGGTTTGTTGGTGATGGTGGCTTCTCCGGTGAAGTTATTCTCTGGTTAAATGGAGAGAAGAGTTTGTGGAGACCATGGGGCTCGGATGGCGTTGGTGGCATAAGAAGAGTAGAGGAGTTGGAGCGGTGATGGTGCATGGTGGTCGAGAGTGTTGGTGACAGGGAGAGGCCGATGATGATCGAGATCTCATCGAAGTCATCATTCTAATGGGGCACTGGGGTCGAGAAGGAAGAATCAGCGATATGTAGATGGCAACGACTGTTGGGTCATTTGATGGTGGTTGATGACTAACCAAGGTTGGTGAAGGATGTCTTGCACATGTGTGGTAGTGGGTTGGCACCCAGTTTAGCATGATTGTTCTGTTCTAGGAAGATGGCATGACTGGATGGTAGGGATATGGGACCCTTAGACAAATCCATGGGATACCAAAGACCTTGGATCTAGCCTTCGAGGGTCAAAAGCGATGGGGAAAGTCAAGGAAGCAAGGAATCTTGTGCAAACCATGGAGGTTGTCGGTCGAAGATGGGAGGTGCTACAGTCGATAGTGGATTGATGAGCAACAGGGTGAATAAAGGGGCATGGGAAGTTGGTTCTCAAGAGCTTGGAGAAGAAGGGAAGGTAACAGGGAGGAAGAAGTCACAGAAGAGAGGGAAACTGAGAAGAAGCAGAAGAGGGGGGAGAAAAGAGAGGGAAGAAGAGAGGAAGAAGAAGAAGTAGAGATGGGGAAGAAGAATAAGAGTCAGGAGAAGAAGAGGGGATGAGGAACAAGAGTAGAAGAAGTGAAAGAGAAAGGAGAAGAAGAATTGGAAGGAAGAGAGTAGAGGAGGGAGAGAGAAGAAGAGAGGAGGGGAAAGAGAAAGAGGAAAAAGGGGGAGTCAAGAGAAAATCCAAAACTTTTAATAATTTCTTCTATTCCATTATTCCAAATATAAGGATACTTTAAATAGACTTTCATCCTAAGCTAGTTAAAGATCAACTTAACGAGAACTAAAAGACTCCAAACTAATATGAAATAACTAGGCTAATCTAAAATATACTCCAAACTAATCTAGAATAATCAAACTAATCTAAAATAGACTCCAAACAATTTTAGTTTTCATGCTCTGAGATTTGTGCATGAGCTGGATACAAAATAAAAAATATTATATCCAATCCCCATATAAAAAATAATATATATATATATATGCTCATAAGAATGTTGGGTGTGTATCAGGATCTATGCTGGACGATGTCCTCATTACTTTATAGTCCATGGGGGAGTGATCTTTGTTGAGTCTCAGGTGATGCATCCAAGGCTCCAAGGGGCCAAGGTTTAGGTCTTGGTCCAGTCTATCATGGTCACACATGATGTATCTTGGGCTAAGGGTGAGTCCGAGATGACTCCTAGATGTTAGACTGAGTTTTGGTTAGTCTGGACATTAGAGCCGGCTCGGTTCTGGTTTGAGTCGACTCTAATTGTTGGCACGGCAGGGCAGTAGGGAAAAGTTCTATGGAGAGTCAGCTCGGTACTGCTGCAAGTTGGCTTGGTTTCTGCGAGTCGACTCGATTATGTTGGGAGTCGGCTCGGTTACACAGATAGGTAAAATAGTATTTTGGGAGAGCCGACTTGAGGTCTGAAAGTCAACTCATCTAGAGTGCTGTCTGCTGCAAGGAGCTGACTCGTGGGGTTTGAGCCGACTCGGATGACAAGATTCTTTGAATCATGTGTTGCCATGCTGGAATGTTTTTTAAGGGTCTCGGTTCCTCGTAATCGAGGAGTATATATATGTATATGGGATGGTTAGTTAAAAGAAGAGAGGTCATTCTGTAACAGTCTAAGAAAATCGATCAAGAGTGAGAACCCTCATTTTCTTCTAGATCTCGTTCTCCCTCCTCTCCCTCTCACATTCTTCTCTACCAATCCATGGATTGTTTGATCTTCATTTGACCTGAATCCTACCGCATCCTTGGTGGATCACTGGTAGAAGGTCTTCATGCACCTGGATTGCTTCCGCAGGGCGAGGTTTTGCTGGATCTCTCCTCTGACAATTTGGTATTAGAGCAGGGGCTGCATGAGGGAAGGAAGATCTCTACATCCAAGAAGTGCTAGAACGTAAGATCTAGTACATTTTTTGATTCTACTTGATTATGGTAATGGCATCAAGTAGTTTCAAGGTGGATTTCGAGAAGTATGATGCGAAGGGAAGTTTACTCTGTGGCAACAAAGAGTAAAAGATTTGCTGGTTCAATAAAGGATCTATAAGGTCTTGGTTAGAGAGAGATTAGAAAAGATCAGTGTTGAGAATTGGAAAGAGTTAGAAGAGATCGCATTTAGCACCATTAGGATGTGTTTAGCAGATCAAGTTTTGCCAGAGGTTTGTATGGAGACTATGGTAAAGGTTTGGTTAAGATTGGAGAACACATACATGGGAAAGAACATGACAAATAAGCTATGGTTGAAGAAGCAGCTGTATAGTCTGAGGATGCCTGAAGGAGGAGACCTCGTTGCTCATATTCAGAGGTTTAATCAGGTATATTCTGAGGTTATGAGTCTAGATATGAAAATTGATAAGGAGGATCGGGCATTGTTGCTGTTGTGTTCACTCCCTGGATCATATGATAGTTTGATAACAACCTTGGTATATGGAAAGGAAACCCTGATCTATGAGGAGGTTGTTGGATTTTTATGATCAAATGAGAAAAGGGAGAAGATCTGCAAAGGAAATCCTAACTCGGAGGTTCTTGCTGTGACTGAAAGGCAAGGAAGACCAAAGGAAAGGGTTAGGGAAAAATCAAAGGGCAGGTCATAGTCTCAAGGCACTAAAAGAGGCTTGAAATGCTACAAATGTCATTAGCCTAGTCATTTTAAAAAGAATTATCCTCTTTGGAAGAACGAGAAAGGGAAGGCCAACACTACTGGTGCAGGTGTATCTGAAGGCAGTAGAGAAGATGTACTGATAGCTTTAGATGGTTCGATTGATTGGGATAATACTTGGACATTAGATTCAGCATGCTCTTATCACTATACCTTACATCGGGAGTGGTTTGATACCTATGAAAGGTCAGATGGAGGTAGTGTAAGCCTTGGTGATGATCATCCTTGTCCGGTGGTTGGAGTTGGTACCATTAGGGTGAGGATGTATGATGGAGTGATAAGGACTCTGTCAAACGTCAAACATGTACTAGAATTAAAGAAAAATTTGATTTCTTTAGGCTACTTGGAAGACTAGGGTTATGCCTTCAGTTGTTGGTTTGGTAGTGGATGTTTGAGGATAACCAAGGAAGCTTTGGTGGTGATGAGAGGAAGAAAACTGAGCAATAATCTATACAAGATGGAAGGCTAAGTGGTGAATGATAGTGCAGTGATGCTTGAAGCGGCATAAGAGGAGCAACTTGCATACAAGTTATGGCACTATTGGATGGGTCACCTTAAGTGACCGAGGGCTCACTAAATTAAGCAGAAGAGGAAACCTTCCAGTGCTGATGAAGGATGGAAATGACCTGTGTGAGCCCTGCATTTATGGCAAACAGCATGGGATAAAGTTTGCTAGTGGTACCAAGCAGATTGAGGATGTTTTAAAACTAATTCACTTGAATGTATAGGGACCGTCACCTGTTTTATCAAGGAGTGGAGCAAGGTATTTTGTTACCTTCATTGATAACTTCTCTAGAAAATTGTGGGTGTATCTGATGAGAAAAAAATCAGAGGTATTTGCCCGGTTCAAAGCCTGGAAGGCTGAAGTAGAGGAGACAGGAAAACATGTGAAGTGCCTTCAGTCTGATAATGGTGGGGAGTACTCTAGTAAAGAGTTCAGGAGTTATTATGAGAAAAATGGGATTAAATTTCATTACACAGTAAGGATGTCCCCACAGCAGAATGGTGTTACGAAAAGGATGAACTGACACTATTGGAGAAGGCAAGGATTTGAGGCTGCAGTCATCACTGTTGAAAACCTTTTGGGATGATGCTATTACTCTATCATGTTTTCTTGTAAACAAGTCCTCTCATTTCAAGCTGGAAGGAGGACTTCCAGAGGAAGCTTGGAGTGGGAAGAAGGTGGAGCTTGGTCACCTAAACGTGTTTGGTTGCTCAGCCTATGCACATGTGGAGGCAACTGAATAGAGCAAGTTGGATCCTAAGTCAAAGAAGATGATCTTCATCGGGTATCCACGAGGAGTCAAGGGTTACCTACTGTGTGATCCGCAGTCTCAAAAGGTAGTGATCAGTAGGGATGTCATATTTGATGAGAGGAGCATCTTGGAGAGATCGAGGAGTACGGATGAAACTATAACTTCAAAGGTGAACAGCAGTGACTGTCCTTCACAGGTGGAGGATAGGCCATTTACATCAATTGGTAAGGGTATTTCAGTTGAGGTGGAGTTAGGTGGGAAAGGCCTCTTATGATGAAGGATCAGAAAGGAAAATCAGTTGTTCAAAGTAAAGTGCAGGAACAAGTGTAGGAACAGCCACAAATAGAAGACTTGCAGGATAGTGCAAGGGGAGTGGCATTGCATAAACCTCAGTGCATAATCCGAAAGCCGATGAGATATGGCATGGATGAGAATATTTTTTATGCTCTCATATCTATAAATGGAGATCCATAAACATTCAAGGAGGCCATAGATAGTCCTGATAAAGAATCATGGATACAAGGCATGATGGAAGAGATGGAATCTCTTAGAAGGAACAAGACATGGCAATTGGTGGATCTGCCTGAAGATGCCATGCTATTGGCTCCAAATGAGTGTTCACAAAAAAATCTATACCTTCAGAGCAAGGTGGAGTGAGATATAAAGCAAGGATGGTTGCAAAAGGATACTCACAAATGAAAGGAGTTGACTACAGTGATGTATTTTCTCCTGTGGTACAACATACTTCAATTTGGGTGTTGCTATCTTTGGTGGCAGAACATGATATGAAATTGGAGCAAATGGATGTGAAGATAGCTTTCTTACATGGAAGTCTGGAAGAGAAGATCTATATGAAGCAACCTGGTGGCTTCATAGAGATTGGACAGGAGGACAGGTATGTTTACTCCAGAGGTTACTGTATGGTTTGACACAGTCACCTCATCAGTGGTATCGGAGATTTGATACTTTTGTTTTAAGCTTTAGATTTCTCGGGTGTGAACATGACCGTTGTGTGTATGTCAAGGATGTGGATATTGATAATGCTTTGTATCTACTTCTGTATGTTGATGACATGTTGATAGCTAGCAAAAGTATGAGGGCTGTGAAAGAGCTAAAAAGAGCATTATCTGAAGAATTTGAGATGAAGGATTTGGGTTCAGCTCAGAAAATCCTTGGAATGGAGATTTGCAGGGATAGATGCAAGGGGATTCTCCATTTATCACAAGGAGGTTATATCAAGAAGATTCTTGAGAGATTTGGGATGGAGAAGGCCAAACCGTTAGAGACACCATTACTAGGGCACATATCTCTTTCTAAGATTCAAATCCCCCAAACAGATAAGAAAAGAGAGTACATGGAGAGAGTTCCATATGCAAATGCTGTAGGTAGTGTTATGTATGCTATGGTGTGTTGCAGACCAGACATAGCATATGCAGTAAGCCAAGTGAGTAGGATATGACAAATCCTAGGAAGGAACACTGGAAGGCATTAAAGTAGATCTTGAGGTTCTACAAGGAACTCAAAAGCATGGACTGGTATTTGGTGGGCAGCTAGAAGGACCAGAAAGAAACTCCAGGGAGTTATATGGAGGTTCAGGTCCTTTGGAAGGGTATGTGGATGCAAGTTATGCGGGTGATCTTGATACAAGAAGGTCTACTATAGGTCATCTCTTCAGCATGTATGGTGGACCAGTTTCTTGGAGATCTACCCTTCAACCTATCACTTCTCTATCTACAACAGAGGTTGAGTATATGGTATTACAAAGGCTATAAAGGAAGCACTATGGCTGAGCAAGCTAGTTGCTGAAATGGTGGTGAAACAATGTATGGTGATCTTGCATAGTGATAGCAGAGTGCCATACATTTGACTCAGAACCAAGTTTATCATGCTCGCACAAAGCATATAGATGTGAGGTACCACAGGATTCAAGAGCTGGTGGAGGAAAGAGAAGTAGCATTGATCAAAGTCCATACAAAGGAGAACCAGGCTGATGCACTTACAAAGGCTCTACCAAGAGAAAGCTTTCATTCATGTATGTGGTTGATGGATCTGAGGAGTTTGGTGTAATGGGCTGTAGCCTTGGAGCACCAAGGTGGAGATTATTGAGTCTCAGGTGGTGCATCCAAGGCTCCAGGGGGCCAAAGTTTAGGTAATGCGGAATGCCAGCTCTGATTCGAATAAAGATGATGCGGGACAGATACAATGCGGTGTAGGATGATTCAATTCTAGCCTAGATGATTTAGAGAGCAATGATCACAGTAAAGCAACTAACATAATAGATTGAAGAGAGTAAAGAAGGCAATTAACCACTTGCCCGCAATCCGCTCCGCAAGCTATGAAGAATAAGGACCCGACGGCTAGGAAACCATCTTAGTTAGACTATTCCATGCTTCAATTACCAAATCTAATGAAAGAAGGATTGGTTACTTATCCCAATGGAGATTCACTTTGAATCGAGATGGATCTGTTGCTTGGTCGCTCAGATTTCGCAGTAGGATGATGATCAAGACTCCAGATTTCAGATCCACTATCAGATCTTGGTTTGGAAGCAAAAGATCCATCCTTTAAGGTCCTTGAATACCTGGGATATGCAAAGAAGGCAACAAACAAAATTTAAGATTGACGTAATTCAGATTCGAAAAGAAAAAACAGAAAGGTTGGATGCGAAGAGCTTGAAGAAGATCGGTAGCAATTATCGATTCCGGCAGAACCTCCACTCAAGGACCTCACTGCCTTGAGTTCTCAAGGACCTCCCCACCTTGAGCTCTTAAGGACCTCCCTGCCCTTAGAGAAAATCACTAAGCCTACCCAGCTTTGTGGAAAAAGACAGCATTCCATTTCATAAATCAATAATCAAATAATTACAAAGTGTATGGGGTCCTATTTATAGAGTTCTTCAAACATGAAGATATCATAGGACTCTTTTAAATTTAAATTATATTTAAATTTGAACACTCCTTGGCTTCTTGGCTTCTTCCTTAAATTTTGAATTTTGAATTCCTTCTCTCCATGGCTTGGGCGACAACATAAAAAATTGTTTGGCAAAATGAAGTTGGGCGCTAGTCCTTCTTTCTTATTTCTCATTTGGTGCTAATTCCTTCTCATCCTTGGCATAAAATCTGAATTCTATTCCCTTGGTCGGCAACATTGGATAAGAAAGGCTTTGAATGCTTGAATTTAAGTTTAAAATCCCTCCTTTGAATTTAAAAGAAGATAGAAGATAACTCCTCCTTTGAACTTTGGATAAACTTCCATTTATCTTGGACTCTTCAATTCATCTTGGACTCTTCCATTTAATTTTTGAATGGACCATGGGGTGGGCGTCATCTTGGAGTGGGTGACAAAAGAAAATGAGGAGGGGGTGCCAGATAAAAAGTAGAGTCCTTCTGCTTTACTCCTCTTAAATGGGCACCTCCTTGAATTCTCAAATGAGTGATGAAAATAAATGGGATGGGGCGTCTCTCTTGGATAAACTTGGATTTTAAATGTTGTCCCAATGCTAGATGTCCGGATGTCTAGATGTCCGGATGTCTGGATGTCTGGATATCCGGATGTCTGGATGTCCGGATGTTCGAATGTCTGGTAAAAAATTTGGACAATCCTTTTTTTACCTAAAATTAATCTACCAAGGTAATGATGACTTGGGTCTTGGGTACCAATGACACCCCTTAACTTATTGAAACACTAATTACAGGACTCAAACTAGACAATTCATCAAACAAAGCAAATTAATGCTATTTACAAGACTCTTAAACCAATTGATGGACTCAATGGAATCAATTGGTAACCCAACAATCCTAATTGACCAAATTACACTCAATTTGATCAAATTATAACTTAATTTGACCTAATTACAACTCAAAATAACTGGGACTCAAGTGTTCTTTGTGAAGAACACATGGACTTACTCATTGGTGATCCAAATTGAATTGGAAAAGGTTTGCTTCCTCTTCCTCGCTCTTGTATCCTCACCAATTCTCCCAGGGTCGGAGGAACTCGATCTCGTCGAGTATGGGTCAATTCAGCTCTGGTAATGTTCTAGAAAGTTAGGGTTCAACTTTTGAAGATCCTCTCTAGTGATCCAAGAATCCATAGACTCGGGTCTCCCTTGCCAACGAACCAGATATCTTTGGTAGTTCTTATTTCTAGTAGTTATGATCTTATCATCCATGATCTGCTCAATCTTTTCTCTCCTCTCTGGTAATTTGGCTAGTGGACATTCTGGGATAGGGTCACTCTTAAAGGTGGGATCAGATTTAAATGGCTCACTAGGTTTCACCATTGGTTCCTTAAACTTGACTAGATCAGATATATTGAAGGTCGGACTAATACCTAACTCAGATGGTAATTCTAGCATACAAGCATTAGGTCCAATCGTCTTTATAATCCTATACGGTCCAGCACTACGGGCATGTAGTTTCTTCATGGTTCCAACTGGAAACCGCTCAGGTCGTAACCTGATCATGATGAAGTCCCCTTCGTTAAACTCTTTAAATCTCTTATGTAAGTTAGCCTCGTGCTCATATAATTCATTACTCTTTTTAATTTTGTTACTGATTTCTTTATGCAATGCTTTGACATGCTGTACAAATGACTTTGTGGACTCCAGGACTCAGACTGACACTTGACAAAAAAAAATAGACAAAACTATGTAATCCTATTGAGAGGAATTTTATTGGATTCTTGGGGTCTAAACCTAACAGATGATTGATTCTCTAGGCTTGACCCTGGTCTGGTATGCACATGAAAAGTTACCATAGATCCCTAGCAAATGCCATAAAATCTTCCAAAAGTAGGTAGCAAAAGGGATGGGCTTTAAGAGCTCATGCAACCTGGCAATCTCTTCAAAATGAAACCTAATGGCTCTAGAAGCATGATAAGGGAAGGGTAGGAAATAGGGATCGGAGTCTTGGGATAACTTAGGGAAAGCATGAAACAGACCTTGGTTACTCAGGATGACCTTAGGATTTGAATATTGATCTATTGGTGTAAAATCTAAGGCAGGCGAGATGCTTCTAGGTGGTGAAAAGTCATCTGGAATGTCTTCAGGAAGTTCATCTTGATAGTCTTCTAAAATAATGTCGACCTCCTGGGTTGTTCCTCAGGGACTTGAAGGAGGTCTTGTGTCAAGGCTAAAGGATTGGGTTCTTCCTGAGGGCATTGAGTTACAGGAACCAAGTCCTCGCTAATTTCTTGTTGTTCTGATGTTTCAGGACTAGGCTCAATAATCTTTTCTTTTCCCAGGGTTTTCTCAGGTAAGGTACTAGAGTTGTCCTCCTCGAAGTCTTCTCTTTCGTATTCATCCATCAGGTTTTCTCCAGCTTCATATATGTCCACTACGGTTTCAGTTTGAGTAACCTTCTGGTCAATTAACTCTGAGTTTACAGAAGATATTTCCTCTTCAGGTTCATTCTTAGAAACAAACGGGGTCACAGGAGTGGGTCGGCTTGGATTAGGGTCTAGTCGGCTCTGATAAAAATTAGGTTGACTCTGTTGTAGAATGGGTTGACTCGGGTGGACTAAGCTAGATCTTGATTTTTGATATGGGGCACTAATCTAAATGGGTTCTGGCCAAAGAATTCTGGGTCCAAGGAAAGTCGGTTTAGGTGAACCAGGATTAGTCCGGGCCCTACGGGTTCTTTGTAGGTTGTCGAGTCGCTTATCTAGTCGGTCACACCTATTGTCCATCAGGGCACATTGTTCATTGAAGGTCCTTAGTAAAATTTCTATAGTGGACTCCATGATCAGACTGGGTTGGGTTTGGCCTGCTCTAGTGGTCATGCATGCAAACATTACAAAACAACAAAGTCTGGGATTCCTAGACCTAAGGGCCAATATAGTGCTTAGTCAAGGTAATAACCAAGACTGTAGTAACTCCTCGATTGGCCAGGTAAGAGGTGGGGTGGTGGGAGGCTCCCCTCACTTTCGTGAGGTCCAAATTAAAGAACCTCCAGTCCGTTTAGGGCGTTTGCCTCTGGACCTCTAGCCTTAGACACCAATTCTCAGAAGCACACACAGAAGTGACTACTACAATGGGTTAACACGTATATAAAACCTGACCTGTTGCTGTCCCTAGCTTTAAGTGCTACTCAATTTTAATTAAGGCTTAGGACTATGCAAATGGGGTTGGTTGTTTTGGGCTAAGAAAATGGTCTCAATCCTTCCCTTATGTTATATTGCTTGCCCTTAGAATTGGTTTAAAATATGAATGCACGATCAATTCAGTTACCAAGATAAGATATGATAACACTAGCAACTCAAAATTTAAACTTTAAGTTTTGAATTTTAAATTTAGATTTCAGATTCAAATTTTAAATTTTAAATTTTGGATTTTAGATTTAAATTTTAGGAATTAAATTTTAGTGGAATCTAAATAGATCGAATATGCCAAAGAAATCCTAATTTGTGCTTAAGAAATTAATCAAGCAATCTTATACGCACAAATCACAAAAAAAATTCCAGCAAGCAAGCATACACTTAAGCACAAAACAAACTTCAATCTCAGGTTATCACATCCGACCATAGCTCATTACTCCCATGGCTCATAAATATATTTTCATATATTCGCTCGGGAGGTGTGATTTCCTTCTACCAAAGTACTCTAAAATAATTAAATTTTTTTTTTTTAAACCCTCAGATCTAAAATCTATAAGAAAGATTTAGATCTGAGTTTGTTTTGGCTTAGATTAATGAAAAAAATCAAATGAACTAAGTCTTGGATAGCTATGATGAAAGCTATCGAAACTAGGTAAAAAAATTGTAGCAGACCTAAACTATGCAATAGAGATTAAAAAAATTGTAGAAAAATATTTTTTATTTTTTTAATAAAATTTGAGATGCTAATTACTGACTTACTAGAGATTAACAAAAAATTAATTTCAGATGAAAATAACTAATCTAATATGGTGTTCTATGCAGATCAAGTTCAGGTATGTGCAGAATTCAGCAAGCATGAAACCCTAATCTAACCTAAGGCTCTGATACCAATAATGATGCGGAATGCTAGCTCTGATACCAATAAAGATGATGTGGGATAGATACGATGCAGTGTAGGATGATTCAATTCTAGCCTAGATGATTTAGAGAGCAATGATCATGGTAAAGCAACTAACACAATAGATTGAAGAGAGTAAAGAAGGCAATTAACCACTTACCCGTGATCTGCTCTGCAAGCTATGAAGAATAAGGACTCGACGGCTAGGAAACCATCTTAAATCAGGCTATTCCATGCTTCAAGTACCAAATCTAATGAGAAAAGGATTGGTTATTTATCCTAATAGAGATTCACTTTGAATCGAGATGGATCTGCTGCTTGGTCGCTCAGATTTTGCAGTAGGATGAAGATCAGGACTCCAGATTTCAGATCCACCGTTAGATCTTGGTTTGGAAGCAAAGGATCCATCCTCTAAGGTCCTTGAACATCTGGGATCTGCAAAGAAGGCATCAAATAAAATTTAAGATTGACATAATTCAGATTCGAAATGGAAAAATAGAAAGGTTGGATGCGAAGAGCTTGAAGAAGATCGGAGAAATTATCGAATTCGGCATAACCTCCACTCAAGGACCTCACCGCCTTGAGCTCTCAAGCACCTCCCCACCTTGAGCTCTTAAGGACCTCCCCGCCCTTAGAGAAAATCACTAAGCCTACCCAGTTTTGTGGAAAAAGACAGCATTTCATTTCGTAAATCAATAATCAAATAATTACAAAGTGTATGGGGTCCTATTTATAAAGTTCTTCACACATGAAGATATGATAGGACTCTTTTAAATTTAAATTACATTTAAATTTGAACACTCCTTAGCTTCTTGGCTTCTTCCTTGAATTTTGAATTTTGAATTCCGTGACAACATAAAAAATTGTTCGGCAAAATGAAGTTGGGCGCTAATCCTTCTTTCTTATTTCTCATTTGGCGCTAATTCCTTCTCAGCCTTGGAATAAAATCTAAATTATATTCCCTTGGTCGGCAACATGGGATAAGAAAGGCTTTGAATGCTTGAATTTAAGTTTAAAATCCCTCCTTTGAATTTAAAAGAAGATAGAAAATAACTCCTCCTTTGAACTTTGGATAAACCTCCATTTATCTTGGACTCTTCAATTCATTTTGGACTCTTCCATTTAATTTTTGAATGGACCATGGGGTGGGCGTCATCTTGGAGTAGGCGATAAGAGAAAATGAGGAGGGGGTGCCAGATAAAAAGTAGAGTCCTTCTGCTTTACTCCTCTTAAATGGGCATTGAAATCTCAAGCGATAAAAATAAATGGGATGGGGCACCTCTTGGATAAACTTGGATTTTAAATGTTGTCCCAATGTCTAGATGTCTCAATGTCTGGATGTCCGGATGTCCGGATGTTTGGATGTCCGGATGTCTGGATGTCCAGATGTTTGGATGTTTGGATGTCCGAATGTCCGAATGTCTGGTAAAAAATTTGGACAACCCTTTTTTACCTAAAATTGATCTACCAAGGTAATGATGACTTGGGTCTTGGGTACCTATGACACCGCTTAACTTATTCAAACACTAATTATAGGACTCAAACTAGACAATTCATCAAACAAAGCAAATTAATGCTATTTACAAGACTCTTAAACCAATTAATGGACTCAATGGACTCAATTGATAACCCAACAATCCTAATTGACCAAATTACACTCAACTTGATCAAATTACAACTCAATTTGACCTAATTATAACTCAAAATAACTGGGACTCGAGTGTTCTTTGTGAAGAACACATGGACTTACTCATTGGTGATCCAAATTGAATTGGAAAAGGTTTGCTTCCTCTTCGTGGCTCTTGTGTCCTCACCATTAGGTCTTGGTCTAGTCTATCATGGTCACACATGATGTATCTAGGGCTAGGAGTGAGTCCGGGATGAGTCTTAAATGTTAGACTGAGTTTTGGTCAATCTGGACATTATAGCCGGCTTGATTCTGGTTCGAGTCGACTCTAATGGTTGGCATGACATGGTAGCAAGAAAAAGTTTTGTGGAGAGTCAGCTCGGTATTGCTGCGAGTCGGCTCGGTTGCTGTAAGTCGACTCGATTCTATTAGGAATCGACTTGGTTACATGGACAAGTAAAATAGTGTTCTGGGAGAGCCGACTCAAGGTCTGAGAGTTGACTCGTCCAGAGTGCTATGTGCTGCAAGGAGCCGACTCGTAGGGTTCGAGCCGACTCGGATGACAAGATTCTTTGAATCATGTGTTGCCGGACTGGGAAGTTTTTGGGAGTTTTCAGTTTCTCGTGATCGAGGAGTATATATATATGTATATGGGATGGTTAGTTAAAAAAAGAGGTCATTCTGTAACAGTTCAAGAAAACCGATCATGAGAGAGAACCCTCGTTTTCTTCCATATCTCGTTCTTCCTCCTCTCCCTCTCAAATTCTTCTCTACCAATCCATGGATTGTTTGATCTTCGTTTGACCTGAATCCTATCGCATCCTTAGCGGATCGCTGGCAGAAGGTCTTCATGCACCTGGATCGCTTCCGTAGGGCCAGGTTTTGCTGGATCTCTACTCCGATAGTCTTTATATTAGATGGCTCTAATAAGGCATTAATTTCTCTCATACATCCCTCTATATCAAAGTTATCTTCATTAACATGAGCTAGACATGCTTGTAAAGGATCTTGTAATAGGATAGTGGGCTTAGCTTCTTCTATAAGCTTTTCTAATGCATTAACCTTACCATAATTATTTATAGGTGGTCCCAAAGCAGCATTAAAAATATTCAACCTTAGCTTTTTGTTCCCGAATGATACATCCATGACTCGAGTCCTACAATTAATGCAAGCATTAGCGGTAGCTAGGAATTGTCTACCTAGAATAATCGAGATTGATAGGGCTACCACTGGATTCTATATCTAGGACCAAAAAATTAATAGGAAAGTAGACTTCATCATCTTTGACTAACACATCCTCTATCATTTCATGTTGTACTTTAATAGATCGATCAGCTAATTGAAGGGTAATTGAAGTGGATTTTAATTCTCGAAAACCAAAGAGTTCATATATTGAGCTTGGAAGAAGGTTAATGCTCACTCCTAAATCTAATAGAGCTTTCTTAATAGTCTAGCCCCCTATTACACATGAGATAATTAGGATACCAGGGTCCTTGAGTTTGGGTGGAGCTGCGTGTTGGAAGACTAAGATAGCTTGTTCGGTAAGTTATATTTTCTTTGGTATATGGGCTTTAGATCTACATTTTTGCATGCACATGTCCTTAAAACAACTTGGCATAAGCAGAAACTTGCTTAATGGCATGAAGAAGAGGTAAGTTTATCTGAACTTGTTTAAATAGCTCAAGCATCTCATTCATATTTGGACCCTTTTTATCTAGAGATAAAGGGGATTCTAAACTACTAGAAAATGGAGCCTTAAGGATAGATGCTGGGCTAATGGGTTCCTTTTTCTCCTTAATATTTTTTTTTTTTGGCTTAGCCGACTCTAGTTTTTGAGTTACCTCAGGCCGACTTAAAGTTTTTCCACTTCTAAGTATTATGACTAATTTGGCATGTTCAAAAAAGTCTTAGAGCTAGTGGAGCTCTCAGCCATGTACTATCCTTTTGGATTACTGATGGGCTAGCTAGGTAGTTTGTTGTCCTACCTCTTATTGAAAACTGTAGCTAGCTAACCTATCTGAGTCTCTAGCTTTGCAATAGACTATGTGTGTGAGTGGAGTTGAGTGTTCATTTCTAGCCCTTTAAGTGCTTGGAGTGCTTTTCCCTCAAAGATAGAATCATGATTGCTTGACAGGGATTGAGGTTGTGGGGCACTCGAGTATTGAGAATATGGTAGTTTCTAAATTGGATATCTTAATGATTTGGTCAAAGGGAGGCTGGGTTGACAATAGGTTGAGATTTCACCAGCTTGGATTATAAGTATTGGAGTATGGATCATTTCCTAGTCTAGGAGCCATTTGGATTTGGGCTTGGTGAGCTTGCTCCTGAACAAGCTCAAGAAATTGGTATGTAGCTATACAATCACCTATCGAATGGTTGGAACTTGAACAAATGATGCAAGCATCATGAACTTGAGCAAATGGGGAGGAGGTATGTCCAACTTGTAAAATTTGATTAAGCTTTTAAGACAGTTAATCTACCTTGCTATAGATATCTATAGAATGACCTACTTCATATATTTCTCTTCTTTTAGGTCCTATGGGACGATCTCTATGGGCAGTTGACATGTGATGCGATGAGTTTTCACTCAGTATCTCAAAAAGTTGCCATGCCTTATGTTCATTTTTTAGCATGAAGGTCCCACAACATAAGGTATCAACCATTTACCAGTGCCTGTCTGACAGATCGTCATAAAAGCACTAGACCAATTACTATTTGGGTATGGAATGGTGTGGATATTTCTTAATTAGTTCTTTTAATCTCTTCCATGTTTCATGAAATATCTCTCCATTTATCTAGGAAAAACTTGTTATGACTTTTCTGATTTGATTAGTTTTTCTTATAAGGAAGTATTTCTTAAGGAATTATCTCTAGAGTTGTCCCAAGTCAAAATTGTTATAGTGTCTAAGAAGTTTAACCAATACTTGGCCTTATCCTTAAGGAAACAAGGGAACAACTTAAGTCTAAGAGCATCATTAGAGAAATTGAGTTTTTACCATTGAACAAATTTCAAGAAACTCGTCTAAATGTTTGTAATGGTCCTAATTTGCAAGTCCATAAAAAGAAGGTAATATCTAAATCATATTGAACTTAATTTCATATTGGATAGCCTCTACATGAGGTACTTGAATATAAGGAGAGTAGGTATATTTTGAAAGAGTAAAGTACTCCTTCAATTGTCGTTGTGGATCAGTCTCATGATTGGGGTCCATGATTCACGATCTGTTTGTTCTAAAAGTTTAGTCTATATTTGGATCTAGGATGCAATTTTAGGTTCTAATGATCGAAGACCTAGCATACACCTTATAATTCTAAAGCAAATAGTAGTTCAAATTTTTATAATTTTTTTAATTAAAAAAATAGAAGAATGAAAAAATTCTAAAGAGAAAAATCTTAAGAGAGTCCTAGACTAGAGATAATAGATGAGAGTGCTATTTAAATTTATTTATTTTTTCAAACAAGTGATGCAATCAAAATTAACTCTATCCTAGGATTAGCCTAAGTCTAGATAGCTTCTACCTGTTCCAAGGTTATCTTTAAGCACTCCAAGCCTAAGAATAATTAACTAACTTAGCCACATAAGTATAAGGTTGGTGGGGGTCCCCCTGTTGCTTGCCTTAGACACCAATGAAATTGGCAAGGTAAGCAAATGGAACCAGTTAAAGAACCACCTTCCTTTGGGCTCTTGTCCTTGAACCACTTGCCTTGCTGAGCAATTAACTAATTTGAATCCAATCCAACTCTAGAATTTTCTTGTCCTATTGAGCTCAAAATTCTTAGAACCAACATCTAATTGATTTTAACAATTAAAGCCTGGGTCAATACAAATGCAGGATGATGATTTATGGGCTAAAAAAGCATAATCAACTCCCTACCTTATCTGATTAATGAGTTATGCCCTTAAAGTTAATTATGAAAAAATGCAATGCAATAGATAAGATGTCTAAACTTTATGATTAGCACATAATCAAAATTAGATTAATTATTTTTTTATGATTAAATATCTAATCTCCTAATAATTAATGAAATGCCAATATATTTATTATTTTTGAGATTTTAGAAATTTTTAAGTCAGTTCAACCTTTTTGTGTCCTAGGATAACCATTCCACATAACTTAAAATTATACTAGGGCAACCTTATGTCAGGACACTTAAGATTAAAGAGAATAATTATTATTTTTTATTATTTTTATTTTATTATTTTCAGTTTTTTAAAAAATAACATACCAAAAGTTTCTATCAACGGTGCTAAAAATCTGGTACATGTCGTTGTACACCAAAAATAAATACCTTATTCTACTACTTACGATATAGAGTATTGAGAGTAAGGATCGAATCTACAGGAACTTTAAGCAGTTATTTCAATAGTGATTTTAAAGATCAAAATAGCAATTTAATAATTAAAGAATTAAAACTATTTAATTGGAATAATAACATAATAGAGATTCAAATGAAAAAGAAAAGCCTCGGAATTTCAATGGGTTACTTAGTAGATAGCTAGTACTCTCTTCCTATGTAAATACTCCATATATCACCTATCAAGATATAATCTATTTTTGAAGATCACAACCCGTACTTGTTAGATCACAGCCTGTTCTCTTAAAATATTGATCAATCAAAATAGGATGTATATAAATTAAAAAATTTATATTTTAAAATAATCTATATTAAGAGTATGAACCGGATCCATAGAGCACATTTCATCTAAAAAATATAGATCATTCACATAGAGCATAAGACAAGATTCAGAATAAAAAAGATATAAATTTTTATTTCATAGAAGAAAAAGTACAAATGATAAACAAAAATACATACACAGACTCTCGCAAGTACTTAATAACTTTTTGAGAAATTAAGATCTAGCCTTCCATGGATGAACTCCTTGCTATCATTTTTACTGACATGTAGATGGAAAAATGAAGCAGTAGTAGTAGATGGAAAATTGGGGTAGTAGATAGGAAATTAGAGATCGGGTAGAGATTTTTGGGTTGATGGGAAGGGGAAGAGGAAATGGGAGAAGGCAATTAAAAAGGAGAATCGAACACCCTATCCTCTAGCTACGATGTTCTATTAAAGGTAGAGGAGAACGTGTAAGAACCACATTTGTTTTTATCATAATCCTTCATAGTTATTCTAAGAAATCCATCCCAACAACATCGATTCTGTGTGATTGATCCAATGGTCAGCCACTCAATCCATCACAATCTTTGTTATTCATCGAATACCATCATCCCATGTTTGTTATGGCCCCTTTATCTAGCTTCATTCCATCATTTTTCTCAAATGTTAAATTCTAGCTTATCCTTCCTCTGTTTTATCAATCAATCCAAAAGTCCCTGAAAATTTGTCAATTGGTTTCTTGCTTTCGACCATGCCTTACATGCTCGGACATCCCTAGTTCTTTCTAACACTAGTCCAACTCCCGCAACAGCTTGGTGGTGGCATCTTGGACCGGCAACAAGGAGGAAGGACAGTAGCTTAGGGTGATAGGATGGTGTGGCTGAAGGAGAGTCTGGATGCAAGGGAGCAAAGGACCATGAGCATGAGGGTCATGCGGTAGATGTGCTTGCGGTCCATCTTATTACCGAGCTAACCAAAGAAGAGCTAGCCAGAGAGGGTGCCACAGAAGGCAACGCCATTGATAGTAGAGGAGACATTGGGGGTTGGGGATTCGAGGGTCTGAGAGTCATCAGCGTGGTAGTAGATGCGACCAAGGAGCTTGGTGATGAGGGAGATGCAAAAGAGGTCGTAGGCGTTGGTGAAGAAGCCCATGCCAATGATCACGATGGCCATGAAGTGGTACCATTGCATCTCTGCCATGTCCAAAGCATTCAACACTTGGAGCTGCTCCTTTGCCTTGATGGGCGGCTTCCCTTCTTCCTCCCCCCTCTCCTCTATTTATGCTTGCAAAGAAGAAGAGCCCTCCTCTCTACCAAAAGAATGAGAGCATGGTGGCCGTGAGAGTGCAAGAAAATGAGGGGAAGATTGATGGAGGAAGATGAGGAAAAGGTGGGGTGATGCATGGAAGATTGGCTAGTGGTAGAGATTAAGATCAGAGGGGAAGGGATGGCGGGCATAGCAGATCGGGCAGTGGGGCAGCATCTTGAGTGGGAGGACAGCGAGGGAGGAGGCCGGTAGTAGCTTTTGGTGGTTCTCTAATAAAAAACAATAGCTCAAATCCCTCCATGGTCCATGACTTAGAGCCGTGGACTGACTTCAATGGCTACTAGTGGACCATAAGGGCTTCGGTAGACCAAGCGACTGGTCCATAGTGGATCGATTACTTTAAAATCTATGTAATCCATAATAAACTTTAAAATTCAATTTTGAGCTTATTTTAAGTCCAATTCGCTTTAAACTTGTTTTATTTGGATCCATAAATCAAACTCTTTGTATTGGTGGTATTCTTTCCTACAATGATACATAAAAGTATCAATTTTAATTAAAAAATATTAATTTAATTTTTAAATTAATACTTATATATAATGTAATTATTAGACCCCTGTGCCTACTACCTAAGCCTGTATCTTTTTCTTTCCTCCCCCTTTTGTATATGCCTATGGTCTGCCCCTCTAACAGACCTCATTTTATAGAGCCTTCAGGCTCATTTTTTAAAAAATATTAATGAAAGCATCTTCTATTTTGTTTATAATGTAAGTCTGCATTGTATTGTAATTTCTGACTCCCGTTGCTCAGAGTGTGTAAGGGGTGGGTGGATCAGCAATGTCTAAATTAAACCTTTCCAAGGGTAAGAGTTAGTGTCGGCTTAATGCCTTTGTGCCAAGGGTCCTACTGATTAGCCTTCAAGCAAAGGTTTTATAAGTTAGCCCTCAACGTTAAGCCATAGGTCCTGTAGGTTAGCCCCCAATGTTTGTTGCATTGGGTAAGAGACTTATAAGTTAGCCGTCATCATTGAGCTAGGGGTCTTGCAGGTTAGCCCTCAGCATTTGCCATATTAGGCGAGGGTCTTATAAGTTAACCCTCACCATGGAGCTAGGGATCCTATAGGTTAGCCCTCCAATGTTCAGCATCGGGCGAGGGCCTTATAAGTTAGCCATCATCATTGAGCTGGGGGTCCTATTGGTTAGTCCCCAATGTTTGCCATGTCCGGTGAGGGTCCTATAAGTTAGCCCACCATTGAGTCAGGGGTCCTATATGTTAGTCCTCGACATTTATCATTGGATAAGGTTCATATAAGTTAGCTCTTGTTGTTGAGCTAGGGGGTGGTCCTATAGGTTAGCCCTCGATATTTGTTGCATTGGGTGAGGGTCTTATAAGTTAGCCCTCATCATTGAGCCAAGGATTTTGTATTAGGGATGGCAATCAGGTTAAGTCAGGTATAAACAGGTCGGGTTAGATATAGGTTGGGTCAGATACGGGTTGGGTTAAAAAACTTGAATCTAAACTCAACCTATTTATTAAATAGATCAGGTTTTAAAACTTGAACCTAATCTATTTAATAACATGTTACCCAACCTGACTTGTTTATAACTCATTTACATCTTAGATAAAAAAATTATTTATCCAACTCATTTCCAACTTGATTAAAAAACAACACGATTATTGAAAAAAAACCTATTGTGGACCATGGAGGGGGGTTAATGCACTGGTGGAAGGGGGTGCTCGGAAGATCTCAGGGTGGACCTATGGAGGGAGGGGGGACGTGTCACTGACCGGGAGCTGGGAGGGAGCACGAGCCACTGCTGGTGGATGAGGGAGCAGCACAATTAGGAGGTAGCATGGGGGAGTTATGGGTGACGACAGTCAGAGGAGTTGCATGCAGCAATGGGAGGGGGGGTGAGGAGCTGCAAGTAGTGATGGGGGGAGGGTAGAGAGCCACAGGAGGCGGAGGAGGTGGGGGGCACCGCGGGCGACCATGGGGCTAGAGGAGTTATGGGCAACGACTGTGGAGGTGAGGAGTTGCGAGAAGAGATATGGGGAGGGAAGAGAATCGTGAGTGGTGGAAGGATGTAGAGCAACTGCAGGTGGAGGAGAGGGGGGTGTCACGGGTAGTAGGGGGCCAGAGGAGCTGTTGGCACCAAGTGGGTCAGAAGATTTATGGGTGGTGATGGGGAATGAGTTTTTACATGGAAGGGTGGGGAAGATGCTTGGAGGGAGGGGAAAATGCACTTCTTTTTCCCTTGAGGGCTAGGGTGGCTTTGGTGTTGTCTAATAGACTTAACACCACAGTGACCAGTAAGCTGACCACACCCTTTCTAATCGAAAAAATAAAAGGATGCTGGGCCTGGGAGGGAGGGGAAGATGTTGGAGCAGGGGAAACAATAAAAAAAGAAAAGGCCACCTGCCGCGCAGCTACCTGCCCTCTACACAAGGTGGGGGCTCGGGCGATGTGACATGGCAAATTCATATTTCAAACATGTAATTGATAATTAAATTTATTTAAAATTTAAATAAATTAATTATATATTAATTTAATTTTAAAAATAAAAATAGGTTAGATAGGTTATGTGGATTGAAAGTTTTAAACATGAACTCGATCCATTTAATAAACAGGTTAAATGGGTTGACCTATTTATGATCCAAATCCTTTTAAGCTCAATCCAAACCTGTTTAAGGCAGGTTGAATATGAATTGGATCATATTTTGCCACCCCTATCTTGTATTAGCCCTCGCCGTTTGTCATGTCGGGTGAGGGTCTTATAAATTAGCCCTCATCATTAAGTCGAAGTAACTGTAGATTAGCCCCCGACATTCAGCATTGGATGAGGATCTTATAAGTTAGTCCTCGCCATTGAATGGGGGTCTTGTAGGTTAGCCCTCGATATTTGCCATATCAGGCGAGGTTCTTATAAATTAGCCCTCACCATTGAGCTAGAGGTCATGTAGTTTAGTCCCTGACATTCAACTCGGGTGAGGGTCTTATAAGTTAGCCCTCATCATTGAGTCGAGGTTCCTATAAGTTAGCCCTCGATATTTTCTGCATCGAGCAAGGGTCTTATAAGTTACCCTCATCGTTTGAGCTGAGGGTCCTATAGGTTAGAACCTAATGTTTGATGTGTTGAACGAGGGTCTTATAAGTTAGCCTCACCATTAAGCTGGGGGTCTTATAGGTTAGTCCCTGACATTCAGTATTACGTGAGGGTCTTATAAGTTTGCCCTTACTATTGAGCCGGGGGTCTTATGGATTAGCCACCAATGTTTGTCTCATCAGGCAAGGGTCTTATAAGTTAGCCCTCACTATTAAGCTAGAGGTCTTGTAGGTTAGCCCTCGACGTTCAGCATCGGTATGGGTCTTAGTGGTTAACCCTCATCATTGAGCCAAGGATCCTAGTGGTTAGCCCTCGACATTTATCATCGAGTGAGGTTCTAATGGTTCACCCTCGCCATTGAGTCAAGGGTCCTAGTGGTTATCCCTTGCTATTGAGCCGAGGGTTCTAGTGGTTAGCCCTTGACATTCAGTATCAGGAGAGAATCCTAGTGGTTAGCCCTCATCATTGAGCCAAGGATTGCCTTGATATTTAGCATTAGGCAAGGATCCTAATGGTTAGCCCTCATTGTTGAGCCGAGCTTTGTAGGGACTTGAACGAAATTCACAGATTAGTTAATGGTAGTAGTATTATTAAGGAGAGAATTATACTATTGGTAATATACTTGGAGGTTTCTCGAATTCCAAGGATAAGGCAAAGGCATTCCATCCAGCTATGTCAGGCAATATTTCCTGAATTGGATGACCTCCTCCACTTGATAGGGGCCCTCCCAATTTGGAAAAGCTTTACTTGGCTAGTTGGCTAGGATAATACCTCTGCTCGGCATAGCACTAGGTCTCCAGCTTGAAAGAATTTGCCACAAACTTGTGCATTGTGGTATCGGGTGATCCTTTATCGATATGTGCCCATCCTTACAATCGTCCATTCTTGAACCTTTTCCAGTAGGTCCAGTGATGGGGACATCAAGATCAATCCTAGTTCACTATGGATCCATGAATTTTGAGTCCCTTAATCATTTTCCAGATTTTATCTTTGCATCCAATAATCTGGCTATAACCCTTTGATTCTTGTAAGTAGGGATGAAGTCATCTAAGTCATTTGAAGTCCTGTAATAAGGGTTTTCTCATGTGAGCCCAATGCAGTTCTTTGTATTCGATAATTAGGGTTTTACTCGGTTAAGCCTGATTATGCTCACTTGAGTCCTGTAATGAAGTCTAATTTTGAGTGAGCCAAGTTTTGTAATAAGTACCCTATTAAGTTCTGTAATAAGTTGAGTTGTCTCAACCTCGTGAATCCAGTTGAGTCCTGTAAATCTGAGTTAGTCCAGTCTTAAACAAGAGGAGGATCTCCAACCAAAGCCTTCACCAGGCCCTCCCAGGTTAGAGTAGAGTCCAAGCCCGTGGAGCCTCCCCACTTGAATATACCTGGCATCCCGAGAATATTCCTCCTTCTAGGTGCCCTAGTCCAAAAGCCTACTCAAGCCTAAAAGAATTGGCGCCCAGGCCTTCAAGAGTGGCGCCCCAGTCCAAGTCCCCTAGCTCAGTGCCCCAGGCCCAAGCCCATGAAGCCTTGGCGCCCCTCCCAGGCACTCTTCAAGACATGGCGTCCCAACCCAAAGGCCCATTCATGGAGTGGTGCCCCTTCAAGCACAGTCCAACAATGTTGGCGCCCCAAGTCCCAGCCCACCAGGGAGTGGAAAAGTCAAAGCTCCAAGCCCATGAGGAGACCAAATCCCAAGCCCAAGAGGAATAGGCTTTCCCAGTTCTATAAGGAGTTGTAATTCTTATTCTATTTAAATTTTGTAATCCTTTTCCTATTCAAGTTTTGTACTCCAATCCTAACAAGGAGAGGACCTGGGTTAGCCTATAAATACCCCACCCCTCCACCCTCTTGTAATAATGATGGATGAATTATGATTAATGAAAAGTTGAGAGTTTTCTTGCATTGCCTTTGCCTTTGTGTATGGACCTTCATGTGGGAGTGAATGAGAGACCCATTTGCCTTTGCTCATTGAGCATCGAGGGGTGTGAGACCCTATTTATCAAAATCCTAGCCACCCTGCTTCTTCCACCTTGGACACCCAACAATCAAGCTTCATCTTGGCCGACCCTGCTACTCTCTCTTCCTTTCTTCTTTTAGCGATTCATCCCTTTTCTCCTTTGTTTTCTAATCCTCCTTTGGTATTTTATAGGTCCCTTGAGTTTCACAACTTTAGGGTTCCGTTTGCCTAGCCGTCGGGTTAGCGGATAAAAAGCCGATGGATCCGTGGGTTTTTTGGCTTGACTTTCCAGGCCGCATCCGGGAGCGAGTGATCTCTTCATGGAAGTAGCAGCAATCATTGCCAAGTACACACATCCTATCCCTCTAGATCGAGTAATTGCAGAAGAGCTAGCCCGATCAAGGTTTCTTAGCCCTGGCGATCCAGTTTTTATCTATTTTGAGGGTCTTTTTTGCATGCTTGCAGTCTAGAATTTCTATAGGATCACCCTTTTATCTATTTGATCTAAAATTTGGGAATTAAAATCCTAACTTAATGCTGAATCCATGAGAATTTCCTTGCATGCTAATTAGTCCCCCATCATCCATATTCAGCCTTAGATGCTTCAAGTTGCTATTTTCATCAATATTCTCCACTCAGGGGGATCGAAGTCCTAGTTCCAACGGGATCACCACTTCGGTCTCAAAGGCAAGGTTGAAAAGAGTCTCACCAGTTAGGACCCTCTATGTGGTCCGTTAGGCCCAAAGAATATGGTGTAACTCATCAACCTACATCGCTTTTTGCTCGGTCAAGCCTAGTCTTTTGTCATGGCAAAAAAGTTTTGTTAGCAACCTCAGCCTTTCCATTGGCTTGGGGATGGCCAACGGAAGTAAAGCCATAGAAAATGTGATGCAGGATGCAAAATGGAGTTTTAAACTTAGAACCTAGCAAACTAAAATAAGCAATGATTCTACCACATATCAGCAAGATTTATGTATAAAAGAGAGTAAATAAATTTAATGTAAGAGACTACTAGATAAAAGTTATATTACCCGCAATGTAGTTTCCATTCAATCAAAAGTAGAAAGGACCTAATAGTTGAAAAACTATTCTAACTAGGATATGTACCTTCAAACAATCAGACCTAAGAGTCTGGGAAGGGTTCTCTTACCAACAATGAGCTCTCACACTTTTGGTGGTGGTTTAATTTCAGCACTCCAAGGATTAGCGGTTAGACTTGAAGACTATTACTCCTTGGATGGAAGACTCCTAATATAGATGGTTCCAAAGTAAAGCAAATCTTATCTTTAGCTCGAGATCATGGAGGATCCTGCAATGGAAAATATTAGTGGCCATGGGAGGATTGACAGGAAAAAAAGGAAGAAGAATTGAAAGGAGGGAAAGCAAGATGGTGGTTGGCATCTCCTTGGATGAATGGTTGGCATCTTGGATGGATGGTTGGGCCTAACACCCTCTCCCTCATGGAGTGACAAATGCAACAAGCAAATGGAAGAAGAAAGGTAGCTTTCATTCGTTCATGATAATGGCTTGATTACAAAAGGGTTAGGGGTATTTATAGACTTCCCTAGCCCTTTCAAATTTGAATTACAAGCATAAAGAGTGGAGTGATTAGTGGGATTATATGCATGAAGGGTGGAGAGATAAGTGGGGCGTCCAACTTAAATTTAAGTTTGAATTCTTCTTGGGCACATATTTTGAGGTGATGTGGAAGGTGATGTGGCACTCCCTTTTGGCGTGGAGGTAAGGTGGCATCCCATCTTGGCCTGGTGAGATGGCATTCCAACTTGGCATGGTGGTTGAGGTGGCTTGCTCCAAGCTTGATGCTTCCAAGATTCGTGATCTTGACTAATTTGACTCAACTTGAACCCAACTTATCTAATTACAAGACCCAATTATTTACAAGATCAAATTGATCCCAACAAGACTAAATTGAACCTAACAAAACTAAATTGGAATGGACACGACTTTAATTATAGGACTCATGCTAAAATTAAAAATAAAGTTGAAGCCAAAATTGGAGTTTGGTTTATTCACTTGAAATCCATAAGGAGCTTGGGTTGATCAGGTTTGCTTGAAGTCTCTTACAAACTTTGGTGCCTGCACCAATTCTCTTGGGATAGGAAGGACTCAACCCTATCGAGTATGGGTCAACTTGACTTTGGTAGTGTTCTAATAAGTCTGGGTTAATCCTTTGTAGATCCTCTCGAGTGATCTACGAGTCTTCAGATTCTGGTCAACCTTGCCAACAAATCAAATAGCATTGATAGTCTTTGTTATGGGTAGTGATAGTCCTGTCATCCAGAATTCGCTCAATCCTATCTCGCCGTTCTAGTAATATGGCTGGTGGACACTCAGGGATAAGTTCACTCTCAAAAATAGGATCAGGTCCAAAAGGCTCACTAGGTTTCATTGTTAGTTTCTTATACTCTACTAGGTCTGAAATATTGAAAGTTGAACGATACCTAAGTTAGATGGCAACTCAAGCACATAGGCATTAGGTCCAATGTTATTTATTATTTTGAAACATGATGATCATGTAACTTTTTCATGGTTCCGAGTGGAAATCGTTCAAGTCTAAGCCTAATCATCACGTAGTCTCCTTCATAAAATTCTGACTCTTATGAGAATTAGCCATATGCTTGTATGTTTCATTGTTCAAATTAATTTTCTTAATAATTTCTTTGTGCAATTCTCTAACATGCTGTGCATATGACTCTATAAACTCAGAAACTCATGCATGCATGGGTAAAGGGATTAGGTCTATGGGCTTTCTTGGTTTGTATGCATAGACAATCTCAAATGGACTTTTTCCAGTGGATCTATTGACTGAGCTATTGTAGGCAAATTCAGCACGTGGTAACAAAAGGTCCCAGTTTCCAGTACTCTCACCAACTAGACATCTCAACAGGTTTCCAAGACTCTTATTTACCACTTCTATTTGGCTGTCAGTTTGTAGGGGGTAGGTAGTAGAAAACTTCAGTTTGGTTCCTAACATGTGCCATAGGGTTTTTCAAAAATAACTAGTGAATCGGACATCCCTATCAGACACAATGGTTATGGGCAAACCATGTAACCTAACCACTTCATTTAGAAATAGTTTGGCCACTTTCGAAGCATTGAAAGTCTGAGAACAAGGTAAGAAGTGTGCCATCTTGGAAAATCGATCGACCACAACATAGATGGAATCATGTTTTCACAGGTCTTTGGTAATCCTAACACAAAGTCCATACTAAGGTCTTACCATAGACAATCAGGGGCAGGCAAAGGGGTGTATACGCCGGTGTTTTATTTCTACTATTTGGCAATAGCATAGGTTCGACACTGGGCCACCACTTGGACCACATTTCGCTTGAGACTAAGCTAAAAGAATTGGTCTTCAACTACTAGAATGGTTTTGTTCCTACCAAAATGGCCAGCTAAACCCCCTCCATGGATTTCCCAAACCATGAATTCTTGGATGGAGGTTCGAGGGATGCACAACTTATTTCCTTTGAAAAGGAATCCATCAAGAAGGGTATAGTCACTATATACACTAGATGGTCCTTGGCGAACAGATTCATAAATCTTACTAAAGTCAGGACAATTTTTGTATTCTTCTTTCAATCTATCAAATTCTATGACTTCAGTACTCACAAAGGTCAAGAGCATGGAACGATGGCTCAATGCATTAGCAACCCAATTTTTAGTGCTAGCACGGTGTTTCAAAACAAAGGTATAAGCTTGAATGTACTCTACCCACTTGTCGTGCCTAGGGTTTGCTTCTTTTGGAAACTAAGGAATCAGAGTGCTTCATGGTTTGAATATAGGACAAACTCCTATAGTAATAGATAGTGTCTCCAATACCTTAAAGCTTGAACTACCACATACAATTCCTTATCATAAGTTGAATACCTCAATTTTGCTTCATTCAACTTCTCGCTAAAGAAGGCTACATGGTGGTTCTCTTGACTTAAAACTACTACAATTCTAATTCTGGAGGCATCACAAGCAACCTCAAAATCCTTTGAAAAGTCAGGTAGCCTTAAAATTGGTGCTTGGATCATTTTTTGTTTGATCTCAAGGAAGGCTCTATCAGCATTCTTACTCCATTCAAAAGTTTCCTTTTTAATACAGTCCGTGATCGATGCAACAATCGTACTAAAATCTTGAGTGAATCTCCTATAGAAAGTGGCAAGGTCATGGAAGCTATGTACATCATGTATACTTTTGGGTACATGCCACTCAACTATAGACTTAACCTTTTCTGGGTCGGCAGACACTCCTTCAAGGGTAATGACAAAACCTAAAAAAATGATTCTAGGGGTCATGAAGCTACATTTCTTAAGGTTAGCATAGAGGCTATCCTTCCTAAGAGCTTGACATATTTGTTGGAGATGGTCCAGGTGATGTTCCTTAGTCCTACTATATATGAGGATATCGTCGAAATAGACTGCAACAAATTTTTCAATGAATGGCCTAAGGACTTGGGTCATGATCCTCATAAACATACTAGGGGCATTTGAAAGGCCAAAAGGCATCACTAACCATTTGTAAAGGTCATGCTTAGTTTTGAAGGCTATCTTTCACTCATCTCCAAGTCTAATCCTAACTTGATGATAACCACTCTTAAGGTCAATCTTAGAGAAAATAGTAGCTCCGGCCATCATGTCTAGCATGTCATCAAGGCAGGGAATGGGGAAACAATACTTGATCATTATCTTATTGATAGCATAACTATCTACATACATTCTCCAAGTGCCATTCTTCTTGCGGGTCAAAAGGGCAGGTATCGCACAAGAGCTCAGGCTTTCCCTAATGAATCCCTTTTGGAGAAGATCTTCAACTTGCTTTTGTAACTTTGAATGTTCAGTGGGATTCATCTTATAATGTGGAAAGTTTGGTAGGGTAGCTCCTAGGACTAAGTTTATGGCATGTTGAATGTCCCTTAATGGTGGGAGGTGATCAGGAAGATCTTTTGGAAACACATCTTGAAAATTCTTCAAAAATTCTACTATTTTCTGGGGTTGCTCTTTCTGGGACTGATCCTGGACTTCCTTGGTGGACAATATCCAAACTAGTGAACCCTCATTAATCTCTCTTTCCAAATCCTTAGCATTGATCAAATTCAATCCTTGTTTTTTTTCCTTCAGATTGCTAGACCATATTTGGTGTTGTCCATAGGTGGTGAAGAGTTTATAATGATTTTCTTTCCTAAGTGGATGAATGAGCAAGAGTTTGATTGACCATACAAGGTAGCATCATGATCATACAACCAGGGTCAACCTAGAATGATACTGCTAACCTCCATAAGAAGAATGTCACACCAAACTTTCTTTTGATAGGATTGGGGTTGGATTGTAACTTGGCATCTTAACTTAATAGAAATGGAAGTTGAATCAATCCAAGATACCTTATAAGGGTTGGGATGGGGAACAGTGGTCAATCCTAGACTCTTGACAGCACTAGTGGAAATAGCATTAACACAACTCCCACTATCTAGATGATCTTGCAAACCTTTTCCCCTATTTTGACAAAAGTTTGTAGGATGTTGGTTCTACGCCAATCCTCATGCTCTCTTGATTGGGTCAAAATATATCTAACGACCTCCAATGTTTCAGTTGGATAAATGTCTTCTTCATCTCTCTCATATTCATCCACTAGATTTGATTCAGCTTCATAGACTTCTTCCTCAAATTCTTCAAAGGTTCCTGGAGTTTCTTCCTCTAATTCTCCTATATATAAGGCTCGGGTAGGACATTGACTAGCATAGTGGCTGATTTTATGACACCTAAAATAATGCACATTTTGGTGATTATCCTTTCAAACTTCGTGGGCCTTACCCCTATCATCTTTGTGAGCTAGTGGGGTAGTAGGATTGGGTCGGTTTGAGAGAATTTGACTAGAATTTGGCCTATTTCTAGGGGTACTAATCCTACTGGATCCAGGTCGACGGATCAGTGGTCCCCTCTAAAATCTCTCACAATCCTTGGCGATTTGTTAAGCCTACTCTAGGTCATGGACTTCTCTCAGAAATAATTTCCTTTGGATTTCTTCACGTAGGCTTGCTCTAAACCTAGACAGGGTAGCGGCCTCTGACTCGACCACACTACATCTCATGACAAATTCATCAAACTTAGTGATATACTTAGATACGGTCCTATTTCCTTGGCTCAATCTTTGCCATTGATCTAAAAGTCTCTGCTCATAGGATAAGGGTAGGTATTTCTTTCTAAGTTTGACCTTCATGGCTCTCCATGTGATTATGGGCATATCTCCTCTCTATCGACAAATGTGCTCAACATCTTCCCAATATAATCTAGCTTGTTGGATTAATCTAAGTTTAGCAAATTTGTACTTCCTTTCTTCTGATATCTCATACCACTCAAAGTATTGATCCATGTCACTCTCCCAATCAACATACACCTTAGGGTCTAAATTTCCATCAAAAGTGGGTGCATCCAGATGTATATTCCTAAGGGCTCTTTCCTCCAAATCTATGAAGTCTTGGTGTGGGTGTCTAAGGTTATGTTCAGGGGTGGGATCGTGGCATGGGCTCTTGGTCCAAGGAGAGTTGGTCTAGGTGATTCAGGTTTAGTGTAGGTCAAACGGGTCTTTTCAAGTGTTCCAATTCACTCCTTCATTTGGTCAAACCTATTATTTAATTGCCTAAATCACTCAATCATGGTTCTCATCAAAGTTTCAAGATTAGGGTCCATGGTGAGACTTAGTTGAGTTTGGAGATGTTGGTATGGGGTTCTTGATCTAGTGGTCATGCAATACAAACCTAGCTTATAGGGCTCCTAAACCTTGAAGTTTAAGATAACATGAATTGCCAAAACACTAATCAAGACTATAGTCATCCTTTCAATTGGCCAAGTAAGAGGTGAGATTGTAGGAGGCTCCACTCGCTTTCATGAGGTCCCAATTATAAACCACAAATCCACTTGAGGTGTTTGCCGTTGGATCCCTAGCCTTAGACACCAATATCTAGGAGTAAATACAGAATCAATCAATGCTAAGTCTCAACATGATTATGAACTTGACTTGTTGATGTCCCTAGTTTTAGGTTCTTATTTAATTTTATGTTAGGCTAGGGTCAATGCAATATGTAATTGGTTATTTTTGGACCAAGGAAAGGTGATGAAATCCTTCCCTTATCTTGTGATAGGATTGCCCTTAAATGTTTTAAAATGAATGCACATCCAACAATCTAGCTAATCAATAGAACATAAAGACTAGAAATAAACATAAAGACTAGGAATAAACATAAAGACTAAGAATAACATGCAATTCAAAATTCAAATTTCTAAATTTTAAGTTTAAAATTTGAATTTCAAATTTGAATTTCAATTTTGAATTTTAAATTTTAAATTTTAGAATTCAAAATTCAAATTTTAAATTTTAAAATTTTGAATTATGGTTACGTGGATTCAAACTTGAATTATGCCAGAAAATTTTGGGGTGTTCAATGTGCTAATAAAAGAAAATCATGCAATTCAAGCAATCACTTAGGCAAGTAATGCAATCACACATCAAGCAAGCAATTAGCACATCAAATCTTTAACCTAAGGATCTCATGTCTGACTATAGCTCATTACTTTCATGGGTTGTGACAGTATGCTTTCGTATACCTACTCAGGAGGCATGAAATACTAAATCAAAGAATGAAAACAATGCATATTTTTTTAAAAAAAAATTTCAGATCTGAAATCTATGAGAAAGATTTCAACCCTGGTTTTGAACTGGCAATATTAATGAAAAATGCTAATGACAACTAGGGTCTGGAAAGTTATGAAGAGAACTTTCAGATCAATCTTTAATATACAGAATTTCAGCATGCAGAAAATTTCAGCAACTAGCATACTTGTCCTAGTTAACCATGCTCTGATACCATAAATGATGCGGGATGCAAATTGGAGTTTTAAACTTAGAACCTAACAAACTAAAATGAGCAATGATTCTACCACATATCAGCAAGATTCATGCATAAGAGGAAGCAAATAAATTTAATGTAAGGGACTACTAGATGAAAGTTATATTACTCGCAATGTAGTTTTCCTTCAATCAAAAGTAGAAAGGACCTAATGGTTGAGAAATCATTTTAACTAGGACATGCACCTTCAAACAAACATGATGCAGAACAAATAAAGGAATGCGATGCGGAAGTAAATTAGGATTAACTAATTTTTTTGTTGTTTTTATATGTTTGTAGAAGTTGGCTTCAAATCAAAGAAAAGTTAACCTAACATTGAAAGATACTAATATGATAATTGAAAGCACAATTTTAGGGAAACTAAATTATCAGAGTAATTCAGAAGCAACGGATCGCTGGGGGTTGAGAAACTCCCAGACCTAGGGTTTCGCTCCGAACTTTCAACAGAACAGAAATAAAGAGAAGAGATGGTTTATCTAACCAGACAATGATCTTCACAGATTTTGGTGGAAGAACTCTCCCGAGCAGATTGTTGGATCCTCGGATTCAGATATCTTCGTAATGGATCCTCCAATACTGGTCCTTTGGCGGGTTGGCTTCTCCTGAACTCAAGATCTGGAAGAGAAGAAAAACAATTGATGGAATCAGAGAGTCAAGGGAAAGATTTACCAGGTTGATGAACTTGAAGATTGAAATTGCTGAAAACTGGATTCTCCTGGATGTTGATGTGATTTTCCTTGGAACTTGCTCTGGATCTGAAGTAGCCGGACTGGATCTGGATGAAGGTGGACGGCCTGGACTTGTAGAGAGAGAGAGGCTGTGGGAGATGGATGGAGCTAGGGTTTGATGGATTGAAAATAATGAAGGGCGGCTAGGGTTTTGGAATTTCAAGTGGCTAACCTAGGGTTTTGGATAAAGATGGAGATCTCTCACCTCCTCAAGGCTCCAATGGAACCCGGATTACCCCCTCACGGAGCTCAACACTTAGAATAGTGCGGAAGAAGAGAAACCTAGGTCACTCAACACAAGAAAATAGCAAAAAAATAATTTTCTTCATTGATTTTCTAAAGTTACAAAGAGAGGTCTATTATATAGACCTAAAATTTTCTCCAAGCTTGTACAAATTCCCATGTGGGACTAAACTCCTCCAACCACTAGATTAGGTAGAAAATCTTCTCTCTTGGCCGACCAAGAGTTCAAAAAAAATTGGGACGGCCATAAAGGAATTTTTTTTTGAATTTTTTTGGTGCCTCCTTTGGAGTTGGATTTGGATTTGGAGTCCTCTTCTTCTTATGGTATTTCTTCTTTTCTTCCACTCCAAGTTAAGCTCTTTGATTTTGATTTGAACTTCAATTAGGAGTAGGTTGGATGTCCTTCTTTGATTTCTTTTCCAAGAGAAGTCTTCTTCCTTCTTTGCTTAGGTAAAATAGGCAGGTATGGGCGCCTCCTTTAAAGTAGCCTCCAATTTGATTTTTTCTTCTTTGGATGTGGGGACCATGACACTAGGATGCCTCTGTGGCACCTCCTGGACTCTGGCGTGTGCTCGGAGTGTGGCTGGGCGTGTGGCTTGGAGTGTGGCCTCCACTTGCTTGAACCTTGATTTGATTGGAAGACAAATGTGGCACCATTTTGGACCAAATTGAAACCACATTGGGACTTGCACTGAGTCAACATGACTCAACAAAATTTAAATGGTGACTCAATAAATAAAATAAATAAACTGGTTGACCAGGTCAACCTTTATTACAAACCCTAATTTCTCGGGCAATGTCAATCAGAGATCCAAATGGAGCTCTGAAGTCTTCTTCTGAGTCTGGTGCCCGCACCAAAACAGACCTAAGAGTCTAGGAAGGGTTCTCTTACCAACAATGAGCTCTCACACTTTTGGTGGTGGTTTAATTTCAGCACTCCAAGGATTAGCGGTTGGACTTGAAGACTATCACTCCTTGGATGGAAGACTCCTAATGTAGATGGTTCCAAAGCAAAGCAAACCTTATCTTCAACTCGAGATCAGGATCCTGCAATGTAAAACATTAGTGGCTATGGGAGGATTGATAGGAAAAAAGGAATTGAGAAGAATTGAAAGGTGGGGAAGCAAGATGGTGGTTGGCGTCTCCTTGGATGAATGGTTTGCATCTTGGATAGATGAAGGGTTTGCATCTTGGATGGATGGTTGGGCCTCACACCCTCATCCTCACGGAGTGACAAATGCAACAAGAAATGGAAGAAGAAAAGTAGCTTTCATTCATTCATGATAATGGCTTGATTACAAGAGGGTTAGGGATATTTATAGACTTTCCTAGCCCAAATTTGAATTACAAGCATAAAGAGTGGAGTGAAGAGTGAAGTGATAAGTGGGATTACATGCATGAAGGGCGGAGAGATAAGTGGGGCACCCAACTTAAATTTAAGTTTGAATTCTTCTTGGGCGCATATTTTGAGGTGATGTGGAACTCCCTCTTGGTGTGGAGGTGAGGTGGCATCCCATCTTGGCATGGTGAGGTGGCATTCCAACTTGGCATGGTGGTTGAGATTGTTTGCTCCAATCTTGATGCTTCCAAGCTTCATGGTCTTGACTAATTTGACTCAACTTTAACCCAACTTGTCTAATTACAAGACCTAACTATTTACAAGATCAAATTGATCCCAACAAGACTAAATTGAACCTAACAAAACTAAATTGGAATGGACTCAACTCTAATTACAGGACTCATGCTGAATTTAAAAACAAAGTTGAATCAAAATCAAAGTTTGATTTATTCACTTGCAATCCATAAGGAGCTTGGGTTGATCAGGTTTGCTTGAAGTTTCTTACGAACTCTGGTGCTCACACCAAAATGCCTAGGTCCTTGCAAAATTTAGCTAACTTAAAATCATTGACTTAATGGTCATTGTCGATGATCAAGACTCTCAGGAGGCCGAAGCGATAAATGATGGACTTTCAAATGAAATCCTTTATTTGTACTTCCATGATCTTAGCGAGTGGCTCAGCTTCTATCTACTTAGTAAAATAATCCATAGTAGACAGCAAGAACTTCTATTGAACAAAACCTTACAAAAAAAGACCAAGTATATCCATCCCCCATTGGGTGAAGGGCCATAGTGAACTAATCAGATTGAGTGGTGTGGCCAGCTACTATTGCACATTCAAATATCACTAACATTGATCGCACCTTTTAACTATATTGATAGCATGTTACTGCATGGTGGGCCAGTAATAGCCTTGCTGCAGGATCTTATAGGTTAAGGATTTTCCTTCCAAGTGGTTCCTACATATTTCTTCATAGACCTCATGCAGAGCGTACTCTATCTCCAAGGGCTACAAGCATTTCACCATGGACAAGGAAAAAGATTTCTTGTAGAGCTTATCCTTATGAAGGCATACTAAGAGGCCTAGTGACATATCTTCCTAGCCTCCCCTTGATCAGCAGGAAGAGTCTTGTTGTAGATGTGCTGCATCAGCAGATCAATCTAGTAGGGCCCATTATCAATCTATAGCATAGGCACGAACTCTACGGTGTTGGGTTCCAATATTATTTCAAAAAAGACTTGCGCATGTAGATTGTGCGGTGTAGACGCCACCAGCTTGGATAGGGCATTGGCTTGAATATTCTCCATCCTAAGGATTTGTTGAATATCAAAGCTATGGAAGGCTTGGATCAAATCTTTAACCTTCTAAAGATATTTCTTCATATTTTCCTTTCTTGCCTTGTATTCATTCGACACATGGCTGGCAACAAGCTACGAATCACTATAAGCCTTCAAATGTTGTACTCCTAACTCTTTGAATACTTTAAGGCTAGCGATCAAAGCTTCATATTTGGCATCATTATTTATGGAGGGAAATTTGAAGTGAAGAGCATATTGAATAACATAGTAAGGATTAGTCCCACCCCAAAGTGAATAGCACTTGACGATCCATCTACATGCATGACCCACTAACTCTCTAGTCCTCTTCCACCGAATGATCCCCCTTCGATTCTTCCTCTAGGATGGTGTACTCTGTCATAAAATCAGTTAACACTTGTGCCTTTATAGAGGGTCATGGCTGAAATGCAAGGTCAAACTCAGAGAGCTCGAGGGTCTATAAAATCAGTTAACACTTATGCCTTTAGGAAGGTCATGGCCGAAATGCAAGGTCAAACTTAGAGAGCTCGAGGGCCTACTTGGCCAACCTTCATGCTATGTTTGGTCTATCCAAGGCCATCTTAAGTGGCTGGTCCATGAGGATAACCATGATATGAGCTTAGAAATATGGGCACGGCTTCTTGGCAGAGGTTATGAGAAAAAAAATTAATTTTTCAAGTTGAGTGTATCTAGTTTCTGCATTCTACAAAACTCGGCTAACATAGTAAACCAACTTCTAGACTTGATCCTCTTCCCAAATAATAATTGTGTAGATGGATAATAGAAAGACTGCCAGGTATAGGTATAACTCTTCACCTATCTCAGGCTTGTTAAGGAGTGGAAGAGAGTCGAGGTAGCTTTTGAGCTCTTCAAATATATTTTACCATTCATCGGTCTAGTAAAAGTCCTTTAACTTCTTAAATGTCTCAAAAAAATGCAGGCACCGCATGGTAATGTCAATCTAATACTCATTATGATGATTTATAACCACTTATCCAAATGTCTATACTGTTGTGATACATAATAGAACCTTGCACACTCATATTCCAAAAGCAATATTTTTTCCATGTTTGAGACCAAAATCAATGTAAAAATCTGATCTATAAATGAAACATAAAAGTTTGAACAACTTGAGCTTGACTTGTGATTATCATTTGTGATTATCATTTATCTATGAACATGGAGGCAAGCATTCACAACCTTAAAATATTTGTGATACATTTGGAAATGGTCAGGCCCACATGGATCCCCACGTGGCTCATCATCTCACATGCTAGCTTAGCATATGAAGCAACCCATTCAGATTCGGACACATGGCCCCAAACATCATGCAAAGGAACTTGACATGCCCTCCTGTAGAGAGGCAGGTAACCTTACATCATGATTTTCTGATGCTAGCTACTACCCATTAATGTAGGCATCCTACAGAAGCATGCCTACTATGAAAACGAGCTATGCACCATCTCTAGCCACTCCTCCAAGGGTATGTGCTCTACAATGACATGCCAACCACCACTTCCTGCATCGCATAACATCCATTAGGCATTAAGTACTTTATATACCTCCCTTATAAAATCTATTTTTTGGACCCTTCAGGTAAGTCTTTTTTTACAAATACTTTTCCTAAGCAAATTTTCCTGAAAGTTCTGAACCCTATAGGAGACTTAACAGTCCTCCCAAAGCCACCTGAAAGCTCTAGATCATTGTTCGGGTGAAAGCTAGGACTACCTTACCTTGCCTAAGCCTTGCTCACTCTCCTGAGCTTCACCAATGCCCATCTCCACTATCTTGTCTATGCCTACTTCCACTGCCTCGCTCACTTCTACTCCATCTTGCTATCACTCCATCACCTCACCACCCATTTAAAAGCTGCAAACACCTTTCTTCTATTTGGTTTCATAGGAGATTGACTTAGGTATCAGAGGGTCCATAATGGGGAACCATCCTATCATGGCTGGACTTCCATGTCTTTTTCATGTTGTAGGCTTTGAAATGCCCATGCTCAATGAAGGGAAATAGGAGCCGTTCGACTCAACAACCACCTCCAACCATGATAGTAAGTCTTAAGTGGAACTATAACAGAATGGCATTAGAGGAAGGACCTTTGGTCCAAATAAATATTAAGAGGACCTATAGTTTCCCTTTTCCTTGTGTAGCTATGGCAAGAAAGAAGATAGTGGTAAGATTGCCACTCCTATGGAGGAGCTGGTAGTCTCGATGGATCATCCCGAGTCTCTCCCAGACCAAAGTACTGGCGAGCCTCCAACGGCTCTTTCAATCACCATCGAGCACTCCATCAACTCCTATTTTGAGTTGAGTTGCTTGCAACTATAGTATAGGCTCTACAGCAACCCTTGACTCAACCTACCTCGAGGCTGACTGAGCATCAACCCTCGGACATTTCCCCTCCAGCATGGGAGGTAGATCAGGATGGTATAACCCATTCTGCTAAAGTAAAAGCACTCTTGGTGCCCCTTCAACCAGTTGACAATCCTGAGTAGGCCCTCCATCATCGCTCATCGCAACCATCAGGACCTCGGGACGCATTTCATGTTCATCACTCCCATCACCAAATGGGTTGTCAAGATAAGAATCAAGAACATGATTCCCTTATTTCACTTTTTTTCTTCTTCTTCATCATAGGATTTCTCGATGGAGGGACTGCCATACCATCATTTGACAAGGCATGTTCAACAACGAGACGAGCTAAACCGGATCATTCACGAGGTGAGGTGAGGCCCTCCGATGGCAACAAATGACATTGTTCAGGAGCCACTCTTCACCATATATCCACCATTCTCCAGGATTATCATGGAGGAGCCCATCTCTCATCACTTGAAGGCACCCTCCATGGAGGCCTACGATGGCTCCACCAACCCCTATGACCACTTGGAGAGCTTTGAAGCTCTCATGATACTATAAGAGGCATCCAATGGCTTAATGTGCAAGTCCTTTCTGACCACTTTTAGAGATGCAGCCTGAACTTGGTATACCAGGCTCCCATCGGACTCCATCGACTCCTTTGAGGAGTTTAGATGGAAGTTTATTATCCAATTCCAAAGTAGCTGAAGGCTTGAGAAGAACTCCAATTTCCTCTTCTCCATCCAAAAAAAGGAAGGGGGAGTCTCTTCAGAACTTCATGGGTTGCTTTAGAGTGGCTATGTTGGAGGTTTGCACCCTGGAACTAGCAATTGTGATGTCAACCATTATAAGGGGCTCTGAGTGGGAGGTTTCTACCATTCCCTCTCCAAGACATTCCCTCATGATCTTCTAGAGCTCCTATTTCGTTATGAAAAGTATATAACATTGAAGTTGGTTTGGCAACGTAGAGAAAGGAGAACGAAGAGTGCAAGCACCCTCAAAAGAATTGCTCTCTCCCTCCTTTACCTAAGAGGTGGAGCAATGAGGCTAGACCCATTGCCATTCTAGAGACTATGCCATCATCATGAAGAGTTCAAACCACTGAATGCTTCCCAGAGATAGATCCTGATGGAGATAAAGAATCAAAATATCATTCATTGGCCCGCGAAGAAGAGCTAGAGGATCAAAAAGAACCTCACAAAGTCATACCATTTTTATCTGGAGTATGGGCATGATACTAAGGACTTCCTTGCCTTGAAGGAGATTAAAGCTTTAGTCCACCGAGGCTATTTGTGGATCTATGTCGGCCAGCTCAAAAGAGTAGAGGTGCCCAACTCGTCATAGAGTCTTTATGGATAATCTTCCCACTGATAGTTTGGTAAATATTATCATTAGAGAATTTCCCAGGGGGCATCCTCGCTAGCTGGAAGAGCCCATGCTTATATAGTTCCCGAGTCCCCTTGAACCAAATAGCATAAGCAGGAGGATGTCATCCCCTTCTCTGACTTTTATGTAGAAGGCTTTTAAACTTTCCATGATGATGTTGTTGTAGTTTCTCTTACTATCACAAACTATGATGTACAACATGTTCTGATTAATAATGGAAGCTCCGTTAGCATCTTATTTTATTATGATTTTAATAGAATGAATCTCTCAAGGGACTGTCTATAGAAAACGAGTTCTCTCTTGATAGGGTTCTCTAGAGATGCCATCTTTGTGGAAGGAATGATAACCATCTCTATAGCTGCAGGTCAAGCCTCAAGATAAGCAATGGTCATGCTAAACTTCCTGGTAATAAAGGTCCCCTCAGCGTACAATGTCATCTTAGGAAGTTCGAGCTTGAATGCCCTTCATGCCATTGTGTCCACCTACTATCGCTGGTGAAGCTTCCAATCATCCAAAGAGTTGGTGAAGTTCGAGGCAACCATGCTCTAACTAGGTAGTGTTATGTGACCACCCTTAAAGGCAAGAGGTCCTAGAAAGCATTATCCATTCACAGCCATGATCTTAGATTTAAGTAACGGGGTCACCCAGCAAAAGAGCTTCCCTTAGTTCCTTTGGATAACCACAACCTAACCTGAAAGGTCCAGATTATGTCTTAGCTAGAAGAGGCCTCACGTGACTAGCTCCTCACCTTCTTAGGAACCAATACAAACATCTTCGCATGACCATCTTTGATATGCCTGGTGTAGACATAGAAGTCATGGTGCACCAGCTACATGTTGACCCTTTGCACAAACTAGTAAAGCAAAAGAAGTGATGCTTCGACCTCGAATGCTAGCAAGCCATTAAGTAAGAAATTGATAAGCTATGTGCAGCCAGATTCATTCATGAGGTCAACTATCATGAATGGTTGATGAATGTGGTACTCATTATGAAGGCAAGTGGTAAATGATAGATATGTATTGATTTTACTGATTTAAATAAAGCCTGACCAAAAGATAGCTTCCCTCTATCTTGAATAGGTTAGTTAGTTGATTCTATGTCAGGACACAAGTTGCCTAATTTTATGGATGCTTTTTTCGGATATAACCAAATCAGATAGTCTCGGAGGATGAGAAAAAAATATCCTTTATCATAGATCAAGGTCTCTACCGTTACAAAGTGATGCCTTTTGGTCTGAAGAATATAGGAGCCACATACAGCATCTCATCAATAATGTCTTCAAAGACTAGATTGGTCATAACGTCGAAGTGTACGTTGACAACATGTTGGTAAAAAGTTGGCAGGTAGAGCATCATGTGGCAGACCTTAAGAAAACTTTTCAAATCTTAAGGAAGTACCAGATAAGGCTTAACCTAGCCAAATGTGCCTTTGGTACATCCACTGAAAAGTTTTTGGATTTCATGGTCTCTTACTATAGAATCAAAGCCAACTCGAAAAAGCTCCAGCTATCCTACAGATGTTGCCAGCCAGGACCCGAAAGGAGGTATGGTGTCTAGTGGGGTGGATAGCAGTACTAAGTAGGTTTGTCACCAAGTCAGGCGATAAATGCCTACCTTTCTTCAAAGTCCTGAGATAAATCAAGGACTTTCATTGGATAAAGGAGTCTAGACTACCTTTGAGAAGCTTTGAACATACCTTGCCGCTTCTCCACTCTTGACCTGGCCAATAGAGGGAGAAATGCTGTACATGTACTTGGCCATATTTCTAGTCTCAGAAAGCTCGATCCTCATTTAGGAAGATGAAGGCGGGCAGAAGCTAGTGTACTACACCAGCAAGTTGTTGAAGGATGTGGAGACCCACTACTTGAAGATGGAGAAGGTTGCCTATGCTCTCCTAATCTCATCTCGATAGCTCTGGCCCTACTTCCAAGCACACTCCATCGCTATCTTGACTGACCAACCCTTGACATTAGTCCTACAAAAGCTAGACACCTTCGAGAGGATCACCATGTAGATGATGGAGCTCAAAGAGTTTGATATCCATTATCACCCGCAACCCTCCATCAAAGTCTAGGCACTGGCTGACTTTCTCATGGAATGCACACTCCTTGAAGAGATTAGAGCAAAAGCAAAAGTAGCAGTCCTCGTCCTAGTGGGCAACATCTAGATGCTACATGTCGATAGGGCATTTAATGCAGGAGGCTTTGGAGCGGGGATGATTCTTGCTAGCCTAGATGGCATCATCACCAAGTAAACCCTCCAATTCAGCTTCAAAACTTTGAAAATGAAGCTGAGTATAAAGTACTTTTAGTAGGGCTAAGACTACCTTGCAAACTTAGAGTATAGCACCTCGAAGCCCTTAGCGACTCCTAACTAGTTGTAGGCCAGGTTCACGGGAAGTACAAAGTCAAGGCTCCCATCATGGAGAAGTATCTAAAGAAGGTAAAAGAAATAACCCCTTTTTTTCTTTCTTTTAAGATTGTACAGATACCCAGGACAAAGAACTCTCGAGCGAATCTCTTGTCAAAATCGATGATAGAAGAGTATCTTGAGATCCACAGAGAAGCATACTTAGATATCCTATAGAAGCCTAGCATCAAGGATGAGCCAATACTAGTGATGTAGGTGAACCGCGAGCCATGCTGAATAGACCCATTGATACGATGTTGACTATGGTCTTGATTTTGATGAATGACAAAATACTTAAGTATATATGATTACTAATTATGTATTTTAGTGTGTTTATTAGATCTTAGTACTCATCCATGTTGAATGAAGAAATGCTTGCATTTCAGTTGAAGAAGTCCTTAAAATTCATGGAATTTCATGTTATAAAGACTTTGGAACATAAGAAAGACTTGGAAGGACTTAAAATTTGATTTTGGAGAAGTTTCAGCAAGTTTCAGTACTGGCATAAGCAAGTGTCGACTCATGAAGAAGTTCAAGTATCGACTCAAGGCCTGAGAACAAGAAAAATATAGAACTATGAAAATCCAGAATTTTTGCTTTGAGCTAACCCAAGTATCGACTCACAGAAATCAAGTGTCGACTCACCAAATTCAAGTGTCGATATGTTGAACCCTGAAATGATTTTAATGATAACAAAACATTGGAGCATATATTTGGTTATCTAACAACTCTTCAAATGGTTGACAAGTTTTTGTAGGATGACTACTTTGACATATTTTTTAAACCCTACAACCTTTATTTCTTTGTGTAGAGTTGTAAGTAATTAGAATCTTGTAAAGAAGAACCCAACAAAAAATTTTCTATTTGAATCAAAGATAAAGGGTTGCTTCCACTAGTTTTCAAGCTTCAATTTTTCTTGATATTGCTGTAAGAAGATCTTAATAAAGTCTTCAAAGCTTGGCATGTGAGTTCTGGAGAATTGGGATTGGTCTGGGTAAGGAACCAATCTCAAGCCGACTGGATGTAGGTACCAGCCAACTCTGGTACTAGCACAAGAAAGAAAACCTCTGGCACGCAGACCCAGCCGACTGGCACCAAGTCCCAGCCGACTCGTCCAGAACTTGGTTGAAAATATTCTAAGAACCTCTAGAACCTAGCCGATTGGATTTCAGCCTAGCTGACTCGTCCAGAATAATCTATTTTTTCGACTGTGGAACCTAGCCAACTGGATTTCAACCTAGCCGACTCATCTAGAGTGATATATTTTCTCGACTCTGGAACCTAGCCGACTGGATTTCAGCCTAACCGACTCATCCAGAGTGAGCTATTTTCTCGACTATGGAACCTAGCCGACTGGTTTTCAACCCAGCCGACCCGAACCTAATCCGAGCCGACTCGAAGATGTCCGAGCCGACTGGAATGTCGGGATCTCTTCCAATGGCTAGTTCTAGATTTCTGATTTTGAATTCCAAAAGTGCTCCAACGGTAACCTGTCACTTCCCAATGTCTACAACATTCAAAATCAAGGGAAGGTAGTTGAAGTCTCTATAAATGTGGTATGAGAACATCCTTAGAGAAGACTAATGAGTTGTTGAATATTTATTGAATATTTATTGAAGTAAGAAGAGAGAGCACTTGAGCTTTAAAGTCAGCCTTCAAGCCTTCACCAACTCTTATCAGAAGCTTGAAGCAACTTTTGAAGAAAGCAAGGAAGCCATTGAAGTGCATTGAAGAGCATTCAATTGAGCTTCACTAGAGTTGCATCGGCAATCACCAGACAACTTAGTTTGTCATTTTTGTTTCTTTTCTTTCTACTCATAGAATACTTGGGTTATTGGTGAACCCGATTATAAAAACCAAATAGGTATCTTTGGTGAGCCTACTTAAAACCAAAGTGTAGAGGTTCTAGGTGAGCCTGTGATAACCTAGTGTGGGTTTCTTTGGTGAGCCCGGTTTAAAAACCAAAGTGTAGAGGTTGGGATTGTCAGCCTAAAAAATAATCTGACTGAATTCCGATTTGGGGGATATAGTGAAAATCTTGAGTGGTGAACTTGGATAGTGGACATAGGAGCTGGGTTGCTCCAAACCACTCTAAACTTGTTTTGTTTGTGTTGTGCTTTACTTACTTTTTAGCTTTTGCACTTAATCCTGATTAACACAACACTCAACCACTAAAAGAAATTACTTGTGCACATATTTGCAAAAAGTTTTGTAATTCCCAATTCACCCCCCTCTTGGGAAAAGCCACCTGGGCAACAGCTGGTATCAAAGTAGTGTCTCTGATTACTCGAGTAAAGATTGATGGCTCATCCCATGAGTACATCCTTGGCCGAAGGCCAGTCAACAAATAGACCTCTACTATTCACAGGCACTAATTACTCTTATTGGAAAGCACGAATGAAAATTTACATTCAAGCTGTTGATTTTCATTTATGGAAGGTCATCTTAAAAGGGCCACACATTCTCACGATCAAAGTTGATGGCGTGGACATCCCTAAGCCTGAAGAGGACTAGGATGATCATGACATGAAAATGAGGGAATTGAATGCCAAAGCAATGAACTTACTATATTATGCTTTGGATGCAAATGAGTTCAACCGAATTTCCACTTGCTCTTCAGCAAAGGAAATCTGGGATAAACTCGAAGTGACCCATGAGGGAACTTCCCAAGTGAAAACCTCAAAGATAAGTCTTTTAGTTCATAATTATGAAATGTTTAAAATGGAACCTTCTGAAACAATTTCTATCATGTTCTCTAGATTTACAGATATTATTAATGGTTTGAAGAGTCTTGCCAGGGTATACTCAAATGCTGATCTAGTTCAGAAGATACTCCGATCTTTACTCGACAAGTGGGATCCCAAAGTGACAGCAATCCAGGAGGCCAAAGACCTCAACACATTACTACTGGATGAACTACTGGGATCACTCATCACCCACGAGCTAACTATGCAGCACAGAACTGTAGACGAATAGAAGAAAAAGAAAACTATAGCCTTCAGAGCTGCTACCGAATCAAAGAGGGATGATGAAGAGTCTGAAGAAGAAAGCACCTCCTACAATGATGACCTAGAAGACGATGATATTGCAATGGTTGTGAGGAGATTCAGAAAGTTCATGGGAAGAAAGAAGGGAAGATTCAACCGGAAATTCCATAGAAAGGATTACGGAAAAGAAAAAGAAAAGGACAGAGAGAAGGATAAAGAAGTAGTCCCCATATGCTATGAATGCAAGAAGCCGGGGCACATTCGTCCAAACTATCCTCTATTGAAGAAATCCTTCAGACAGAAAAAGAAGAAGAAAGCCATGGTTGCCACATGGAGCAATAGTGAAGAATCATCTTCGTCTGAAGAAGAAGAGACCACCAAGGCTGCAAATCTGTGTTTGATGGGTCTCGAAGATGAGGTAACATCCCCTAGCAATTGCACTGAATTTGCATTTGACGAATTAAATTCTGCATTTTATGATCTATTATCTGAGTTTAAGAAAGCTGGAGTAAAGATTAAATCATTGAAAAATATGAATGACTCTTTACTTAAACAGAAAAATAAAATTTCAGAAAAGAACCTTTTATTGCAAAAAGAATTGCATGACTTTTCTGAAAGAAATGAAAAGCTAAAAAATGAAAATCTTTTATATAAAAGGAAAAACAATGATTTAATTACTGAAAATATTGAACTGAAAAAGGAGGTTAAAAAACTCAAGCCATTAGTTGAAAAACTTACTTTGTCTTCAAATAAGCTTGAGTTAATTTTAAAAGAACAACGAATTTCAGGAAACAAAGCTGGAATTGTTTTTAAAACTTCTATCATGAATGGAATTTCAGTAACTACCTTTGTGAAATCTAAAGTACCTGTTCAAAATGTATTATCACAAAAAGCTTTGGCTGCACCAAAAACTGTTTTGACTTCAAAATCTTTATTGTATGTTTCTAAGAACTTAAGCAAAAATGCTTATATTTCAAAAGGTTCAAAATCTGCATCAATTGCATCAACTTTTAGAACTTCTAATTATGCTCTTATTAAAAACTCTAAAGTTGTATGCCATGTTTGCAAAAGAATAGGACATAAAGCTTTTGACTACAATAATTCTAAAAATGTCCATAAGAATATAAGAAAAATCTAGGTTCCCAAAGGAACCACCTCTGCTGACCTGCAAGGACCCAGGTAGCTTGGGTACCTAAAAGAATTCATTGATTGTTTTGCAGGAATGTCTTGCAGCCCAAAAATTGAAGAAAAGGTGGTACTTAGACAGTGGCTGCTCAAGATATATGACGGGTGACAAGGACCAGTTTATCACCCTTGAAATGAAAGAAGGAGGCATGGTCACCTTTGGAGACAATGGCAAAGGGAGAATAATCGGTATTGGTAAGATCAAAATAACTCCCTTCACTTTTATTGAAAATGTTTTGCTAGTAGACAAGTTGAAGCATAATCTTTTAAGCATAAGTCAATTATGTGATAAAGGCTTCAAGGTTGTCTTTGAATCTTCTATATGTATAGTAACTAACTCTTTAGATTCTAGCAATAAGTTCATTGGACATAGACTTGGGAATATCTATATGGTAGATCTTAATGATCTGGCCATGTCAAATAGCCCCAGTCTAGTTGTAATGAATGCTAAGATCATGGAGTCATGTTTACTATGGCATAGACGACTAGGTCATGCTAGCATGCATACTATTGCCAAATTGATTTCTAAAGATCTTTTTAGAAGCATGTCTAAGTTTAAAGTTGATTTTGATCATGTTTGTGATGCATGCCAAATGGGTAAACAAACCAGGGGGAGTTTTAAATCAAAGAATATAGTTTCCACAACAAGACCACTTGAACTACTTCACATGGACCTTTTCGGACCTACTAGGATCACAAGCCTAGGAGGTATGAAATATGCTCTTGTGATAGTAGATGATTTTTCAAGATTTATTTGGGTTTTGTTTATTGCTTCAAAAGATGAAACCTTTCATGTTTTCAAAAAACTCCATAAAAAGGTTTCAAATCAAAAGAACTTATCTTTAATTTCAATTAGAGTGATCATGGAACTGAATTTGAAAATCAATTTTTTGAAGATTATTGTACTGAATTTGGCATTGATCACAACTTCTCCGCTCCTAGAATACCTCAACAAAATGGTGTTGTAGAGAGAAAAAATAGGACATTGGAAGAAATGGCTCGCACAATGTTGTGCGAAGGCAATCTTCTAAAGTACTTTTGGACAGAAGCAGTGAACACTGCATGCTATATTTTAAACCGTATTTTGATCCGTCCTATTTTAAAGAAAACCCCCTATGAGCTTTGGAATGATAGAAAACCCAATATCAGTTATTTTCATGTGTTTGGATGCAAATGCTTTGTGCATAACAATGGAAAAGATAATTTAGGAAAATTTGATTCTAAAGCTGATGATGCAATTTTTCTAGGTTATTCATTACATAGCAAAGCATATCGGATGTTTAATAAAAGGACTCTTACTGTTGAAGAGTCAATACATGTTGTATTTATTGAAACTAACCCGACACCTTCTAGACAAGAAGAGTGCATAGATAATGATACAGGTACGTTGCAAAAAGGAATGGAGGACTTGAGCATTCAAGATAAAGACACTTAAGACGGAGAAGAAATGGTAAGTAAGGATCACACCGATTATCTGAGGGACTGGAGGTATGTTACATCTCACCCAAAAGAATTAATCATAGGAGATCCTTCACATGGTGTTAGAACTAGGTCTGCACATAAGGATGCACATGATTACCTAGCCTTTATATCACAAATAGAACCCCATAGCCTAGAAGAAGCTGCGACTGTCCCAAACTGGATCATGGCAATGCATGATAAATTAAACCAGTTTGAAAGGAATAGTGATGCGGGACAACTCTAAGACAGCTAAAAATGCATGGAAAATAGTAAAATATTTTTTTTATAATTTTTATAATTTTAATTGGAGGCTAGATTCCTAAAATAAAGTAAAAACTAGCAGAAGGACTAGTAGTGCAAAGAATCATCAGATCGCAGGCAAACTCATGCAAACTAATGAAAGATCCAGGACCCGAGAGTTGAGAAACTCCCAGTTTAGGATAGCTTTTCTTCATTAAATCAGAAAATAAGAGTTGGGAAGGTCTCTTACCAGTCAAAGATTTGAATTCAATAGCAGTAGGGATCACACGCACTCTGATCGGAGCTTGGATGAAGAAGCCTCGATTCCCTTGAATCTGATGGCTGATATGGGAGGTCCGGGCAGCAAAGAAGGCCTCCTCAGGAGAGGGGAAGCACCTCGGGGATCCTACAAGCATCAGGGTTAATCAAAACAGCAATTAAAAAAATAAGAAAAGGAACTATAGGTTGAAAGGAATCAGGATTAGTGTTAGAAGATGGCTGTTTGAAGCTATTGAAGATCTCCTCGGTTGGTGGCCTAGGGCACTCCCTTTTGGACGTGTGAAGGCTTGGATGGTAGTGAATTAGGGTGGGGAAGGATGCTAGGGCAGAAAGGAATTCGTCCAAACACAAAAACATAACCCAAAGAACCAAAACAAAACACCAACACAAGGTAATAACTCAAAATTTCAGCAAGTTATATTCATAAGAAAGAGATGCTTACAAGAGGGGGAGGGGTGGGGTATTTATAAAGTTTCCATGCCCTCATTAACCATAGTTACACTTGGGTTAAAAGTCCTCTTTCCAATTGGAATACAAGTCCTTTCCTAGCTAGGTTAGAATTACAAAGTGTTAAAAGGACTAGAAATCCCAACTATGTTAGAATTTTGACCTAGTCTTCTCTTCTTTCCTCTCCCAACTTGGCTTGGACTTGGTCAAACTCCTCAAATTCATTTTTGGACCTTGGGACAGCAGCAAGGATGCCTCCTTCATGGGCTTGGACGAAAATTTGAGGGGTCCAGGTGGGCTTCCAGGGGTTGGGCGCATGGGCTGGCATATTCCAGGGAATCTAGCTGGAATCTTTTCTTTTAAGGGCTTGGGCTTGGCTCTTGGGCTTGATTTTAAGGCCTGGAGTGCTGGAATAACCTGGAAAACATGGGCTCCTAGCATATGAAATATCCCGGAAGCATCTGGAGGGAATTTGGCATCTGAAATGGCACCTGGAGAAAATCAGGGCACAATCAGGGCACCTAGGTGTTGATTGAGCTCCCCTAAGCTGGTGTAACTGCTTCTGGCTTCAGAATGAGGTATGGTAGAACTCCAAAATAGCGTAGCCTCCTCTCTTTTACAAGAAGTGAACTCACACTATACTCATACTGGTATACAGGACTCAAAATGTTGACTAGGTTGAGGGTTGAGACAAATCAACTAACCTCAACTTATTACAGGACTCGATTCTAATTGATTATAAAATTTGACACATAGCTAGGAAAACCAAATAGGGTCCAGTTATCTGTGTCTGATCCTGGTGCCCCCACCAATTCTTCCGGGGTGGGAGAAACTCGACCCCGTCGAGTGTGGGATAACTTGGCTCTCATAGTGCTCGAGTAGGTCTGGGTTGCGGCACTGCAGATCCTCACGGGTGATCCACGAGTCCTCAGATTCTGGCCGACCTTACCACTGGACCAAGTACCTCTGATAACCATGATTTTGGGTATAGGCTCAAGGTGCTCGCTAGGTATCGCTGCTGGCTCCCTAGACTCTATAAGATCTGAGATGATGAAGGTGGAGCTAATACCTAAATCAGGTAGTATCTCACGCACATAGGCATTGGGTCCACAGATATTCATTTTCTTTGATGGGCCAGCTTCACGAGCAGAAAATCCTTTACAACTACAAAATCTCCTGAAAAATTCTTTATCTCTCTTTTGGGAATTAGCCAAGTTGTTATTTAGTTCATTAGTTATGTTCAACATTTGACTAATGATGGGGAACTAATATGCATGCCATTTTTTTGTATGTTTTACATGTTGAGTTAGGTGATTAATTCCCAAATTTCAGATCAAAACTATTTGTAAAAAATTTTGTATGAATTTTTGAAGATTAGCATGCAGATTAGGACCTAGAAAAGTAGCAAAGAAGGACCGCCGGGGCTGAGAAGCCTCGGTTAGGGCAAGTTCTCCTACAATAAAACTACTGCAGGTAGAGGGGTGTACCTGACAATGTCTATGAAGATCGCAGCGAAGGGGTCTCTCATTCCTCGACAGATGCGGCCTGGAAAACCGAGCCAAAGACCCGCGGATACCCGGCTTTTTGCTCGGTGATCCGATTGAGGCTTGGCTGGAGTCGTTGTATTCGTAGGAACTCAGGGACCTACAAACGACCTGTCAGGGGTTAGAAAGCTCACAAAGGAACAAGAAAACAAAGTAAAAATATCAAGGGAAGGCTTCTTTTGGAGTGGGCATCCAGGGATCTGGAGGGTTTGTTGGCAGCAGGAAGATGATTGCAAACACCGGGAAGAAGAACTCTCACAAACCCCTTTATGCACACAGCAGGGTATCACACCACTCAATAGAAGAACTCAAGGTTTTCATTCATTAAAAATTCTCCTTCATACAAGAGGCTAGGGTCCCTTAAATAGACCCTTAACCTTGGGCTCCAAGTAAGGGTACATAAGTCTTTACATAAGAATCCTTTTCCCTCTCAAACCCTAGCTAGAAAATAAGGAAATATTAGGTAGAAAAATCCCTAAAAAATTTCTTGACTTGGTCAAGACTCCAAGGATGCCTAGGGGGGCGTGTTGGGCTTCTAGGAGCAGCAAAAGGCCAGCCCAAAGGGGCTCGGGTGCATGGATTTGGGCCTCTGGAAGCTGGGGTGGCCTGGTAGCCAGGTAGCAAGAATATTCCCTAGTATCTTGCTTCTTAGGAGCTTGGGTTTGGCACCTGGACTTGATTTCTTTAGGCTAGGATGCAGATGGACCTCTGAAATCATGGATGCCCTTATCTATGAATATACTTTGGCATCTGGAAGGGAATCTGGGCTTCTGGAGGGCATCTGCAAGAAATCAGGGTTTTCTGAATTTTTCTCTTGGGGTCTTCAAATCTTCAAGCTGGGTTGGACTTGTGCTATACTTCCATGTCTTCAATCTAGTTGGACTTGGTCTTCACTTGTATGATATAGTCTTGAGTCTTCAGTATGCTTAGACAGGTCTCAAAAAAATAAAATAAGCTCAACATGAGCTGACTAGCATTGGACTGAACTAGCTCAACATAAGCTGACTAGTACAGAATTGAAATAACAACTCAAAAGACTCAAACAACAACTAAAAAAAGGACTCAGATGGGCTAAGCCCTTATTATAGATGGACTCATAAATTATTGATCAATTCACAAAGGGTTGAGAAGCCTCTGCCTTATTCTGGTGCCTTTGGTGTCCGCACCAATTCTCCCTGGGTGGGAGGAACTCGACCCTGTCGAGTGAAGATCAAGCTGGCTCACATATCTCTCGAGGAGGTTTGGGTTGAGGTGCTACAAGTCCTCTCGAGAAATCTATGAATCGTCCGACTCTGGCTGGCCTTGCCATCGGACCAGGAAGCATTGATAGTCACGGCCCCGGGTCATGATGGCTTGATCATCCAGGATACGCTCGATCCGTTCTCCTCTCTCAGGCAAATTTGTTAGTGGACACTCTGGGTTAGGGTCACTCACAATGAAAAGGAATAGGTCCAAAGGCCTTACTAGGTAACGCTGCCGGTTCCCTATACTCAACCAGGTCTGTAATATTGAAGGTAGAACTAATGCTCAAATCCGAAGGCAAGTCTAACACCTAGGCATTTGATCCAATCCTTCTCTATCACTTTAAAAGGTCCGGCTCTGCGAGCATGAAGCTTTTTTTAGGCCTAAGCCTAACCAAGATAGAATCCACTACATCAAATTCTTTGACCCTTCTTCGGAAATTAGCCAGTTGTTTTAAGATTAGTGCGGGTGGTGAACATGCTAGGCACATGCAGACTCCTAACAAATGATGCAAAGGACTCATACTGACACCTAACAGACTCGACTATGCATTCCTATCGAAGGAAATTTTATTGAACTCTTTGGATCTAAACCTAATAGATTATAGGTTCTCTAGGTTTGATCCTAGCTTGACATGTACATGAAAATTTACAGTGAACTCCTAGCAAATTCCAAAGAGTATGCCAGAAGTAAGATGCAAACCTAACATGCGTGATGAATGCATGCAGTATGCTAATCTCAGCTAAATGCAATCTAATAATCCTAGAAATGCTGGAGGTGTTAGGAAAGGGCGGAAAATAGGAAGTGGGTTCAGAATTAGTTTGGTAGGGTAGGGAAAAAGGTTCATGGTTAGTTGGATAAAGTAGGATAAAAGACGGGGTGTCAGGAACTAATCCTATACTAATGAGGTTAACCTTATGAGGTTGAGCTTTATCTACAGGGTTTGCATAATGGAAGGATGGGTCGCCAATTTCGGGAAAGAGGTCCTTAATGGGAACTATATGAGGGGACTCATCTTGAAGGTATTGATTCAAAGAGATTAGGTCCTTAATAAATTCTTCTGGTTCTTGTATTTTTGGACTAGACTCTATAATTTGGCTCTCCTATATGGTTTCCTCAGGTAAGGCTCTAGTAGCAGTACCTAGGTTCTCTTCCTCTATTTGTTCTTCCATTATAGCTTTAGGTTGGATACGGTCAAGGTCAACTAGCTCTGGGTTGGTTTCTACCTGGGTATCTACTGGGTCAGCTAATTCTAGGTCTACTAAAGGTGTCTCCTCTTCTCCCTCATACTCATCCACTAGGCTCACATCAGCTTCATACACTTCCGCATTAATGTAAGCCTTGTGAATCTCAGGAATGGTTGGAGAAGGTCGGCTAGCAGGAAATTGGTTAGGTTCTGGTCTCTGATTATGGGTACTACTCCTAGTAGGTTCAGGTTGTATAAGGGGTAGTGGCTCACTACTGGGTTCGTATTTAGGGATACTAATCCTATGGGGTTCAAGTTGACTAGGGGAAGCATGACTAGTACTAGGTTGATACTTAGGGGTTATGGGCTCTCTAGGCTCATAGGACAAGGGTGCAGATCTATGGGTCATGGGATTATAGGATCTGGGGTCATAGGATTTTGGGTCAGCTTTATGATCAGGTTCTAAGGATCGATCATGGTATGGGATCCTCCTAAGGTTGGGCTCCTTATATGGGTCAGGATATTGGGTCCTCCTAGGGTTGGACTCCCTATATGGGTCAGAATACTGGGTTCTCCTAGGGTTGGACTCCCTATATGAGTCAGAATATTGTGTTCTCCTAGGGTTGGACTCCCTATATGGGTCAGAATATTGGGTGTTTGGTCTACTAGGCTTATAGGGTGTGGGTGCATAGGATTTATGATCATGGGATCTAGAGTCATAGGATCTAGGTTCATAGGTTCTGGATTCATAGGTTCTAGGTTCATAGGATTTGGAGTCATAAGATCTATAGGTTGTGGGTATACTAGGCTTAGAGGATGTGGGTAAATAGGATCTATCTTCCTGGTCTACAAAATCCTGATTGGGTCTTCTAGGACTAACCTTAGGGATTGGGTCATGACGATGGGCTCTCCTAGGTTCAGCCTCAAGGTATGGATCAGGGTTTGGGGTCCTCCTAGGTTGAGGATTGTAGTACGGGTCAGGATAAGGGGCTCTCCTAGGTTCGACCTCATGGTATAGATCAGGGTTTGGGGTCCTCCTAGGTTGAGGGGAATCAGGATCTGGCTCAGACTGTGACCCATGGGTTTTTCTTGGGGTCCCTACCCGGACTTTTAACTGATCAAACCTATTGGCAAGATGGTCAATTCTATCATTGGTTTGAATACGAGACTGAGTTAACTGGGTCATCTGGGTAGTCATCTGGGTAGTTATCTGGGCCATTTGATCAGCTAGGGCTTTTATTTGGTCTTGTAAATTTTCCATGGGTTCAGACATTTGTGAAGGAGGTGGGTGATATGAAACTCCTGATCTAGTGCTCATGCAAGACTCGATCGACTGACTATAACTGACTAGACCTAGAGTCCAAACTAGATGCTCAATCAGGGTGGCAAACTAGCCTATAGTAACCCTGTACTTAGCCAGACAGGTGTAAGGGGAGTGTTAGGTCCCTGATTGCCAATCCTAGACACCAATCAGAGATTGGCCAGGTAGGTGGACCAGCACACAAGCCCTTCGGGATTGAATCCCTAAACCACCGTTCTAGACACTGAGCACAAGGCACACACAGGTTAACTTGACACAGTGATCTAACACTAGCTCGGACCCGACCAGTTGGTGTCCCTAGCCCACTAGGGCAAATTAAGTCTAATTAATTTTAGGTTAAGGCTTGGGACTGAATGCAAGGGATGTGGTTTTGGGCTAAGGAGAGGTGATCAAATCCTCCCCCCATCTGATATAGCAAGAGTGCCCCTAAAAGTAAATTATGCAATGATGGCAGGCAGATGAGGATGCAAATTAGGGTTTAGATGCTTTTTTTGGTATTTTTGGAAAATATGTAATTTTTTTTTTGGTATTTTTTTAAATAGAAGAAAACTTGAAAATCATAGCCTAATATGCTGGAAATATACTAAAATTAAAAAATATGCAAAAATTGCTAAACAAAAACCTAAAACTTCCAAACTTGTCTTGCTGAAAAAATAGAGCCTAAAATTTGCAGGATGTATTTCAGCTTGAAGAAAATTCACAGGCCATAATAAAATCTACAAAAATTTTTAAAATTACTTTTAATTATGATGAATCCAGGAAAGCAAATTTCAAAATTTTTAAAGTTTTTATCAGGGATAAATAATTAAAATAATAGAGTATATATGGACTGAAAAATTGCAGAAAACAAGCCCTAATCTAAGCTCTGATACCAAATGATGGGGAACTAATATGCATGCCATTTTTTTTGTATATTTTACATGTTGAGTTAGGTGATTAATTCCAAAATTTCAGATCAAAATTATTTGTAGGGAATTTTTGTATTAATTCTTGAAGATCAGCATGCAGATTAGGACCTAGAAAAGTAGCAAAGAAGGACCGCCGGGGCTGAGAAGCCTTGGTTAGGGCAAGTTCTCCTACAATAAAACTACTGGAGGTAGAGGGGTGTACCTGACAATGTCTGTGAAGATCGCAGCAAAGGGGTCTCTTATTCCTCGATGGATGCGGCCTGGAAAATCGAGCCAAAGACCCGCGGATACCCGGCTTTCTGCTCGGTGATCCGATTGAGGCTTGGCTGGAGTCGTTGGATTCGTAGGAACTCAGGGACCTGCAAACGACCTGTCAGGGGTTAGAAAGCTCACAAAGGAACAAGAAAACAAAGTAAAAATAGCAAGGGAAGGCTTCTTTTGGAGTGGGCATCCAGGGATTTGGAGGGTTTGTTGGCAGCATGAAGATGATTGCAAACACCGGGAAGAAGAACTCTCACAAACCCCTTTATGCACACAGCAGGGTATCACACCACTCAATAGAAGAACTCAAGGTTTTCATTCATCAAAAATTCTCCTTCATACAAGAGGCTAGGGTCCCTTATATAGACCCTTAACCTTGGGCTCCAAGTAAGGGTACATAAGTCTTTACATAAAAATCTTTTTCCCTCTCAAACCCTAGCTAGAAAATAAGGAAATATTAGGTAGAAAAATCCCTAAAAATTTTCTTGACTTGGTCAAGACTCCAAAAACGCCTAGGGGGGCATGTTGGGCTTCTAGGAACAGCAAAAGGCCGGCCCAAAGGGGCTCGGGTGCATGGATTTGGGCCTCTGGAAGCTGGGGTGGCCTGGTAGCCAGGTAGCAGGAATATTCCCTGGTATCTTGCTTCTTAGGGGCTTGGGCTTGGCACCTGGGCTTGATTTCTTTAGGCTAGGATGCAGATGGACCTCTGGAATCATGGATGCCCTTATATATGAATATACTTTGGCATCTGGAAGGGAATCTGGGCTTCTGGAGGGCATCTGCAAGAAATTAGGGTTTTCTGAATTTTTCTCCTGGGGTCTTCAAATCTTCAAGCTGGGTTGGACTTATGCTATACTTCCATGTCTTCAATCTAGTTGGACTTGGTCTTCACTTATATGATATAGTCTTGAGTCTTCAGTATGCTTGGACAGGACTCAAAAAAATAAAATAAGCTCAACATGAGCTGACTAGCATTGGACTGAACTAGCTCAACATAAGCTGATTAGTACAGAACTGAAATAACAACTCAAAAGACTCAAACAACAACTAAAAAAAGGACTCAGATGGGCTAAGCCCTTATTATAGATGGACTCATAAATTATTGATCAATTCATAGAGGGTTGAGAAGCCTCTGCCTTATTCTGGTGCCTTTGGTGTCCGCACCAACTAATTTCCATATGCATATGCTGTGCAGAGGGTAGTGCAGGTGCAGACATGTAATTTGGGCTATGAATTTATTGGACTCAAAACTAATACCTAAAAGACTCGACTAAACATCCCTATCAAAGGATGTTTTATTGGACTCTAAGGGACAAAACCTAATATATTATAGACTCTTTAGGTTTGATCCTATCATGACATGCACATGAAAATGTGACATGAACTCTTAGTAGATGCCATAGGGTCTTCCAGAAGTAGGAAGCAAGCATGACTGACTCAATGAATGAATGCAGTATGCAAACCTCTATGAAATGCAACCTAGTAGTAAAGAAAACAAAAGAAGTTTCCTGAAATGGTTAAAAATAAGAGGTGGGTTCAGGGTTGGTCTGGTAGGATGTGAAATAAGGAGATGGTTCAGGGTTAATTAGAAAGAGTAGAATATTAGAAGGGGTTTCAGGGATGAGTCCTAGACTAATGAGATTTACCTTATGGGTTTGATATCCATCTAAAGGGTCTACATAATGGAAGAAAGGGTCATTGATTTCAAGAAAAAGATCAAGTGGAGTCAAAAAGGTGACTTCATCTTGAGGGCATTGATCTAAAGAGATTAAGTTCTTAATAAACTCTTCTGGTTCATAAATCAAAGGACCGGTCTCTCTAATTTGGCTTTCTTCTAGTGGCTCCTCAGATAAAGCTCTAATAGTGAGATTGGATTCCTCATGGTCTTCTTCTTTTAAAGGTCTTCCACTATAGGTTGGGTGTGGTTAAAGTAAGCTAACTCTAGGGTGGCTTCTACCTGGGTTTCTACTGGATCAACTAACACTAGGTCGACTTCTAATTGGGTTTCTACTGGGTCAACTAATTTCGGGTCGACTCCTAACTCTTGGTCACCTATAGGTATCTCTTCTTCTAAATCATCTTAGGAAACCAATGGGATGGTAAGCGAGGTTTGGCTAATGGGAAATTGACTAGGGTCTGGGGTAATAGGGGTGGGTAAACTAAGGGTTATGGGTTCAAAGGTTATGGGTTTAAAGGTTATGGGTTCAAATCTAGGGGTATCAATCCTTTAGGGTTCAGGTTGACTAAGGGATAGTGGGTTACTACTGGGTTCATATCTAGGGACTATGGGTTCCTGGGGTTCAGCTCTATGGGTCTTGTCTAGGGTTCCTACTTGGTTGAATCTATGGTTCGTTTGGTCAAGTTTAGCATTGAATTGGTTATTGGATAAATCAATCCGATCAAATCGTTCGGTCATGGCTTTCATGAGAGCTTCTAGACTAGGGTCTATGGTTGAGCTAGGTTGGGGTTTAGATTTTTGATATTAGGTTCCTAATCTAGTGGTCATGCACAAATCAAACAATCAAAATGAAATGATGCAGCCAAGCATGCAAAAAGAGAAATAAAAGGCTAGTATAATCTAGGGTTTCCTAGACCTAGAGCCAGAAATTGGGTGGGTCAGCTCAACTTACACCTAACCCAATAGCTAATCCTTCCACTGGCCAGGTAGGGAGTGGGAGTGTGGGAGGCCCCCCCTGCGAAAGATGGGAGTGTGGGAGGCCCCCCCTACTTTCGCAGGGACCCAATTAAAAACCATAGCACCACTTAGGTCGTTTGACTCTAGATCCCCAGCCTTAAACACCAGCTTTCAGTAATAACTAAAAGGTTAAATACACTAGTTGGCCCACACAGCTCGGATCCAACCTGTTGATGTCTCCTAGCCCACTAGGGCAAATTATGTCTAATTGATTTTAATTAGGCTTGGGTTAGTATGATGATGGTGGTTTTGGGCCCATGACAGGTGATGAAATCCTGCCCAGATGTTATATTGAATGCCCTTAAGATTAGATTAAAGAGGTGATGCCATTCACTGGTCCTAGTGCAATCTAAAACAATCAAAAAAATAAAAAAAAAAACTTAATTAATTTATGAGATGTCAAGTTAAGTTTAAGTTTACTAGGGTTAGCAAACAAAGTTTGGCTTAGGATTGGGGGGTTTGGAAGTTGATTAGGTTAGGTTGAGTCAAGATGAAGAATATAGCAGAAATTAGTGAATTAGGGTTTCTATTGTTACAGAGTTTGACACAGATCTCGATCCATGAAAAATTCAAAAAAAATCTACAATATAGGATGGATAGTGATTATGATTCCTACAAAATTTTATGCAGAAAAAAAATCATATAATGATGAAAACCTAGGGTTTTTGGACTGCTACAGAAATTATCAGGATTCTGTTGGGGTTTCTAATATGCAAAATTTTTATAATATAGGGTTTCTGTAAAATTAATTAAAAATTTTGATAAAATATAGGACTCAACAAAAAACAATTAATGCAAATCTCAGAGAAAAATAAAATCCCTAGATGGTCAAAAATAGATACAAAACTGATACCTAATGCAGTGGATAGAATGCTGAAATTAGGGTTTGTGAATGCAATGCAGATAAAAACTATCCTAAACCCACTCTGATACCAAACTGATATGAGACAATTCTAAGACTACTAAAAATATATGGAAAATAGTGAAATAATTTTTTTATGATTTTTATAATTTTAATTGGAGGCTAGATTCCTAAAATAAAGTAAAAACTAGCATAAGGACTAGCAGTGCAAAGAATCATCAGATCGCAGGCAAACTCATACAAACTAATGAAAGATCCAGGACCCGAGAGTTGAGAAACTCCCAGTTTAGGATATCTTTTCTTCATTAAATTAGAAAATAAGAGTTGGAAAGGTTTCTTACCAGTCAGAGATTTAATTTCAGTAGCAGCAGGGATCACACGCACTCTGATCGGAGCCTGGATGAAGAAGCCTCGATTCCTTTGAATCTGATGGCTGATCTGGGTGGTCAGGGCAGCAAAGAAGGCCTCCTCAGGGAAGGGGAAGCACCTCGGGGATGCTACAAGCATCAGGGTTAATCAAAACAGTAATTAAAAAAATAAGAAAAGGAACTATAAGTTGAAAGGAATTAGGATTAGGGTTAGAAGATGGCTGTTTGAAGCATGTTGAAGATCTCCTCGATTGGCGGCCTAGGGCACTCCCTTTTGGACGTGTGAAGGCTTGGATGGCAGTGAATTAGGGTGGAAAAGGATGCTAGGGCAGCAAGGAATTCGTCCAAACACAAAAACACAGCCCAAAGAACCAAAACAAAACACCAACACAAGGTAATAACTCAAAATTTCAGCAAGTTGTATTCATAAGAAAGAGATGCTTACAAGAGGGCGAGGGGTGGGGTATTTATAGAGTTCCTATGCCCTCACTAACCATAGTTACACTTGGGTTAAAAGTTCTCTTCCCAATTGGAATACAAGTGAAAGAAAACAGGTGCTAGTGATTTGACATGTTCCTACACTAGGCATGCAAACAACAACGGGAGCAGAATGGATTTTAAAAATAATTTTAAAAATCTGTGCAGCGGAAATCTGCTCCACCCAGAAACTAATCTAATTCTAGTTGCAATTAGGCATGTAAGATAATATAAAATATTTGCAAAATATTTGAATTAAAAATTCAAATCATGCATGATTAAAAAAAATAATAATAATTTTTTCATACCTTATTCCGACTGGAATAACTCTGGGATAAACCTGGAAAAGGCTGGAATAGCTGGAATAAATCTATTCCAGCCTTCTTCCTCGTTGGGCAGAAAGAAGCTCTATTTTTGGCTTGAAAAACGTCGCCGGAACGATGGCTTCCGGGCCTTCGTTTGCTCCCAAAATTCAGCAGCAACAACTTGGACAAGTGCTCTTCAATCTCTAATTGAAAACTGTAAGAAAAAGTCAGCCAAAAAAATATGAAAATTCTCCAAAGTCTACTGCCAGAATTTCTGCAGCAGAACAGAGCAGCAGGCTTTGGCCTTCGATTTGGAGCAGCTAGAGCGATCCCATCTCGCGTGGCTTGCTCCTAGGAGTAGAAGGATACTCCCTCTAGAGGGGAAACATGCCCGGGGCTCTCGGATTCCACTCCACACGCGGTGCTAGCCGCTGGAAGTGAATTCGGCCATAGTGAACGACAGCAAGTAAGCTTTGCTGCAGTCCAGGGATTTGAGCACTCAATGGGACAAGGAAAAGGACCTTGAAATTTTTCCTCTCACCCTCCAAAACCCAGCCTATAAGAGGAGAGTCTAAGCTTTGAATCTGTGGATCTCTCAACCTCTCAAAGAAGAACACTAGGTGTAGAATTTCAGGTTCTTCACGGCTGAAAAACTCTCGTTGAAACAGGGGACTGCAGGGTATATAAAGGCAGCAGAGGAAAAAGGGAGATGGAGAGGCAGGTAGGCCAAGAGGCAGCAGCTGCCATCTCCCTTAACCAGCAGATAAATGGGAGTGAAAGCCATCAGGTGGAGAAGAAGAAGGGACATCGCAGGAGGAGAAGAATTGCGGTCGTTTTGGCTTCTTGACGCTTGGACTCATTCCAGCGTGAGAAAACCATGTAAAACGGTCAAGGGAGAAATAAAACACCGATTCAAAGGAAAAATCGGTCCAAACCTAGAAAATTGGTTCGATCCCATTAAACCACTTGGTTCAATCCAATTGAACCGGTTCAAGCCCAATAAATTGGTTCAATTGGTTCACAACCAATTGGAGGCCAAAACGAACTCTGAATCAGTTCAAAACTGATTCAGAAAAATCATGGCACAGTCCTGGTCAGCCCGGAACAATTTCCAGTTGACACAGACAAGGGCAAGACGGGAAAAAGAGTGCTCAAAAAATACTGTGACCATAAACCTGAGACGATTCCCAATCGTAATTGGTATCCGGATCAGAGAGATATCCTTTGTGGCGTGTGACCTCATAGGTTCGAACCTAAATGGTAGCACTGGAACAATTCCAGTACCAGCATAGGAAACCATCTAGCAATGGATCCCGGCATCCGGATAGGTCGAAGATGCAGGAGCAAACTATCGAACCTCTGGCATATGGTTACCGTATAATTCATCCCTTTGACCTCTAATGCTCAGGACGACTGAGATTGGGCTGCCAACCCAGACAGAGTCAGTCCACTACATGTCTCAACCTCGCAAGCCCGGTGACTCTTCACTGGGTTACCCCGGCCGAGGATTTGCTAAATTGAGATACTGCGAGACATTCAATTCAAACTGTTTGGACAGGTCAATTCCATCTTGGTCCATCACTGCTCCACAAGTACTTGCCTGTACCCAGAAACCTTCCGTCACTGGATTAAAAATTTGGGTAGTCTGGCACCAAAGCACAGGAAGTTGCTTGCAAGCTACCGTGATGACCTCAGGTCAGAGGGACACATATACCCATATCCAATCGTGAGTTTTCCTTTGGTAGAAAGGGGCTGCACGGAGTCACATTCAATGAGATATCACATATCCCACTTGTAGATCACATCAGTGTCACCACACTCATTTGGTCAAGAGGACAACCAAATGATGTGAACTACAACAACCTATACTTGATATATTGCCATCCAGTACAATATATCCTTTGGTTGTGAACAGGGTTTAAGGACCAGTCGATACATCCTCTCTGTATCGAAGTCAGTGTAGTCCTAAGGACTTCATCACATGGAAAGAGTTAATTTCAGGGAAATACAATATGTGATGAGCTGCCAAAAATAATATTTTATTAATTCATAAAAAGAATACAATACTCAGCACAACCGCCTACAACCCAGGCGATTGGCTTTGGGACATAATTCCCAACAACTCCCACTTGTACTAAAGCCAATCAGAAGAGTATCTAATATTCATTTCCCATTTACAATAGTCGAACTCTTTTATTTCGAGGGCTTTAGTGAAGGGGTCGGCCAGATTTTCCTTTCCATCGATCTTCATAAGATTGATGTCACCTCATTCCAAGATTTCTCGTACGAGGTGGTAGCGCCGCAGTATATGCTTGGTGCGGTGATGAGCTTTATGCTCCTTAGCTTGAGCAATGGCTCCAGTGCTATCACAGTACACCGGAACAGGACCATCTAGGGAAGGTGCCATCCCTAGCTCTCCAAGGAACTTTCGCAACCACAAAGCTTCCTTTGCTGCATCTGATGCTGTAATGTATTCTGCTTCGATACCGAGTCTGCAACAGTTGCCTGCTTGGAACTTTTCCAGCAGATCGCTCCTCCATTCAGGGTAAATACAAACCCTGACACACTCTTGCTATCATCTCTATCCGACTGGAAATGGAGTCAGAGTACCCCACAAGTTTCAAGTCAGGTTCTCCATAAATCAGCCATTGATCTTTAGTATTTCTTAAATACTTAAGGATGGACTTGACCACCTTCCAATGCACCTCACCTGGGTCAGACTGGTATCTACTCACTACTCCTAGTGAGTATGCCATGTCTGGTCTAGTACAAGTCATAGTATACATGATAAAGCCTACTGCAGAAGCATAAGGTACTCTACTCATGCACTCTCTTTCCTCAGGAGTTGTCGCACAATCCTTCTTGAAAAGAGTAATTCCATAACCTATCGGGAGATAGCCTTTCTTGAAATTTTCCATGCTGAACCGTTTCAGCACAGTGTCAATGTACGTAGACTGGGACAGTCCCAAAAGCTTCTTAGATCTATCTCTATAGATCTTCATACCTAGTATGTAAGAAGCTTCACCCAAGTCCTTCATGGAGAACTGAGATGATAACCAGACCTTTATTCCTAATAATGCTGCCACATCATTCTCGATTAAGAGAATGTCGTCAACATACAGTACTAGGAATACTATCACAAAACCATTAACCCATTTATAGATGCACGGTTCTTCTCCGTTCCTAACAAAGCCATATGATTTGATACAGCTATCAAACCATAAGTTCCAACTTCGAGATGCTTGCTTGAGTCCATAAATGGACCTCTGCAACTTGCATACTTTTGATTCATCTATGGATGTGAACCTTTCAGGCTGTATCATATACACCTCTTCTTCCAGCTCCCCATTTAGGAAAGCAGTTCGGACATCCATCTGCCAGATCTCGTAATCAAAATATGCTGCCAAAGCAAGCATGATCCGAATGGACTTGAGCATTGCCACAGGGGAGAAAGTCTCGTCATAATCGATACCATATCGCTGACGATACTCCTTGGCAACCAGACGGGCTTTATAGGTTTCTACCTTCCCATCTGCGCCCCTTTTCCTCTTGAAGATCCATTTACACCTGATGGGTTTTATACCTTCAGGCGGATCAACCAATGTCCAAACATTGTTGATTTCCATGGACTCCATTTCGGATCGCATGGCTCCAAGCCATGCCTCAGAGTCAGATCTCTGAAGTGCATCCATATAGGTGATCGGATCCTCATTGTTCTCATCGAGCTCAATGGGATCGCCGTACCGGACCAAGAAACCATAGTATCTGTCCGACTGACGTGGTATTCGACCGGATCTCCTAATGGGTTCTGGGTGTGATTCAATCTCAGCCAGTTCTATGATATCCTTAGAGTGTGCAGGTTCTTCTATTGGCTGAACTTCATCAAGTTCAATCTTAGAGGCTATAGTTCCTTCTCCAAGGAACTCCTTTTCCAAAAAGATAGCTCTAAGAGCAACGAACATCTTTTGTTCATTCTCCAAGTAGAAGAAATACCCTTTGGTTTCCTTAGGATAACCAATAAATAAACACCGATCAGACCTAGGACCAAGTTTGTCTGAGTCTAAACGCTTTACGTAAGCTGGACAACCCCAGACCCGAAGGTGTGAGATTGAGGGTTTACGTCCATTCCACATCTCATACGGAGTGGAGACAACAGACTTACTTGGAACATCATTTAATAAGTAACAGGCTGTCTGAAGCACATATCCCCAAAAGGATAGCGGCAAAGTTGCAAAGCCCATCATGGATCGAACCATGTCCAACAATGTTCGATTCCTCCTTTCGGACACACCATTCAACTGTGGTGTTCCTGGAGGAGTCCATTGAGAGAGAATTCCATTCTCCTCAAGATATATCAAAAATTCACCTGATAAGTATTCACCACCTCGATCAGATCGAAGGGTTTTAATACTTTTTCCAGTTTGCTTTTCTACTTCATTACGATATCGTTTGAACATTTCAAACGACTCAGACTTATATCTTATTAAAAAGACATAGCCGAACCTTGAAAAGTTGTCTATAAAAGTAATGAAATATTTGTATCCTCCTCTGGCACTAACTGTCATCGGTCTACATACATCAGTATGTATTAGACTTAGAAGTTCTGTAGCCCGTTCACCTTTTCCAGAAAAAAGGTGACTTGGTCATTTTACCAAGTAAACAGGATTCACAAGTAGGCAGTGATTTAGAATCACTGACCTCGAGGAGTCCATCTCCTCGCATCTTGTTTATCCTATTTTGGTTAATATGACATAGCCTACAGTGCCAAAGATACAAATCGTTGACATTATCTAATCTTGGGTGTTTGCTAGAAGTGTACATTACACTAACAGACCTTGATAGTACACATATGCCATTATTTAATCTAACTTTCATTATCACAGAGTTATTCAAAATAACATTGCAAAAATCTTCCTTTATTGAAAGTTCAAAACCATAATTGGCCAAAAGGCCTACAGAGATTATGCACATAATGAAACTAGGACAATAGTGACAGTCGACTAGTTCGACAGTACAAGACTCAAAGACTAGACGCAGAACTCCGACCGCCAGAACTGGAACACAATTTCAATTCCCGATGCTCAGAAACTGTTCTCCATCTTCAAATCTTCTGCTAACTTGAAGTCCCTGTAACGAATTATAAACGTGAATTGGACTACCAGTATCCAATACCCAATTAGCAGTATCAACAATTGAGTAATTACAAGGTTTTATCATATAAATACCTTGTTCAGCAGACTTCTGCTTTCTCGGCCTATTCGGATCAAGGGACGCAATGTAAAGAGGACAGTTCCTCTTCCAGTGTCCCTTCTTCTTGCAGTAGAAACACTCTGCAGAAGATTGATCAGCCTTATACTTCCTGGTCTGACTAGGGCCAGGAGCATTCTGCACCTTCTTTCCCTTTTTATTTGTTTTCTTCTTCCCTTTCTTAAAGGGACGACGACCTCTACTTCCTTCCACTAAATTCACCACCCCCTTATTCAGTTGGTGGTCTTTCTCAAAAGTCTGCAGCAACCCCAAAAGACCATGGTAGTTGACTGCAGGCTTGTTCATTCTGTAATGATCGAGAAAATCAAGATAGGAGGAGGGAAGAGAATTCAGGATCGCATCCTTGCCGAGCTGCTCGTGCAAGGGGCATCCGAGTTTGCCCAGCTTTTCAATCAGCTCGATCATGTATAATACATGATCAGTGACTGAACCACCATTCGGCATCTTGGAGTTGTAGATGGCACAAGACACTTTGTACCATTCTACATCATCCGGGGTGCCGAAGGATTCCTTCAACTTTTGAAGGATTTCATCAGGTTGGGCCTCCTCGAATTTGCGACTGAACTCGTCGTTCATCGCCGCTAACATAATGCAACGGACAGTAGTCCGATCAGAGACCCACTTCAGATAAGCGTCTCTGACCGTACTCCGTGCATTAGCAGGAGGGATTTCAGGTGCCGGATCCATTATCACATAAAGGGTTCATGCTCCAGAACGATTCTCAACCTTCGATACCAACTATCGAAGTTGTGACCCTTTAACTTCTCGTTGTCGAGAAGTGTCCGGAGCGATAAATTAGAAGACATCTGAAAAGAAAATAAGATCAAATTAGTGTATGTATTAATAATTTAACCAAAAGACTTGGACTTTAGTCTAAAGGTTTCTCCCACCAATTTTTTAGATTGGTAGCCTCTAAATCCAATCCGTGAAAACACTTTTTCAAGTGGGTACTGAAATCCAATAGGCCTCGCATGAGCATGACTTTGGCCGACTCATCCATACGAGCCTAAAGGTAGGTTCGTAAACCAATTGTTTCCCTAAACAATTTTCAGTATTTCATTTTGCCCCAGAGAACACCCCAATCAGCCTTGGGGCCTCCTATTGCGGGTCTCTGGTTAGATCCAACCATTAAAATGACAAATCTAATGCTTCCAGCTAACTAAATACCAAGCCCAACTTTGGCCGGCCCACCTGGTCCCGTTAAGGAGGTTGCACTAAACCATCATCGATCAGATAGAAATTCCAGTCGCCAGATGTACACCCGTTCTATGGAGTTGCCGATGTACACCAAGCTAGTGGACATATTTCTAACTGACTTAATGGGAGGCTAAGACACTGTCAACACCTTGACTTAGTCTTTTTAAGGACCTAATAATTTTAGAGGATTTTTAGTTGTGACAGAAGAAAAGACAAGGACACGGATCATCCTCCCACTGAATCAATCAGATTCTAGGAGGGTTGATATAAGTCAACAAATTGATCCATGGGCACCTATAGATCAGTCAGACCGATCAACCTGGGTGACATGGGTTAACTCGAGTCATTGAGCTTTTCCAATCAGTTCTGGTCGACTCGACTAGCCAGGTAGGTGAGATCATGGGTGAGTATCCGCCATTAACCATCTTTCCTAGACACCAACCAAGTTGGCCAGGAAAGAGGTAGCCTCATACAACCATGATCACAATGCCAAACCTACCTCGACACCAGTTGGTTTACCAGACTCGATCAGATTAGCCTAAAGACTCGGGCATCTACTGAGCCACTAATTGGATCCATTTTAGATGAACGGATCAACTAATCTAACTATTAGATAGTTCTAAAGAAGGGCCTTAAACAACTTTTGTTTAATCTTCTTATAATCCGGTTCAACTAAACTTAGGTCTAACCCAGTTATGGACCCAACTAGTCAGCTAACCCAATTCGCCCAAAATGGCTTATGCAAATTTTGATTAGATTTCATAAGCCTAAAAACTTTTTTTAATAAGCCAAACTCTTAATTAAAACAATTTTTAATTAAGTCTCTATGTAAAACAATTTTACATAAAAAAAAAAATCATGCATCAAGATATTTTACACATATTTTATATTCATATTAAACATGCCTAAAATCATGTATCACCAAATTAAAATAATTTTTAATTTTTAATATTCTTTAAGGATCCTTCTGAAGAGGCCAACATAGACGATCCGCATCGTGTCAAAGACACACGGTCATGGTGAAGGTCTCAACTAGGTTCCAAAAAGAAATTTGGATACATATTAGATTAAACCAATTTTAATCTATTAAACATGCATACTAGATTAGATTACACATGCAACCTGGCTCTGATACCAATGAAAGAAAACAGGTGCTAGTGATTTGACATATTCCTACACTAGGCATGCAAACAACAGTGGGAGCATAATGGATTTTAAAATTAATTTTAAAAATCCTCGCAGCGGAAATCTGCTCCGCCTAGAAACTAATCTAATTCTAGTTGCAATTAGGCATGTAGGATAATATAAAATATTTGCAAAATATTTGAATTAAAAATTCAAATCATGCATGATTAAAAAAAAAAAAAATTTTTCATACCTTATTCTGGCTGGAATAACTCTGGGATAAACCTGGAATAGGCTGGAATAGCTGGAATAAATCTATTCCAGCCTTCTTCCTCGTTGGGCTGAAAGAAGCTCTATTTTTGGCTTGAAAAACGTCGCCGGAACGATGGCTTCCGGACCTCCGTTTGCTTCCAAAATTTAGCAGCAGCAACTTGGACAAGTGCTCTTCAATCTCCAATTGAAAACTGCAAGAAAAAGTCAGCCAAAAAAATATGAAAATTCACCAAAGTCTGCTGCCAGAATTTATGCAGCAGAACAGGGCAGCAGGCTTTGGCCTTCGATTTGGAGCAGCAGGAGTGATCTCGGATCGTGTGGCTTGCTCCTAGGAGTAGAACGATACTCCCTCTAGAGGGGAGACATGCCAGGGGCTCTCGGATCCTACTCCATACGTGGTGCTAGCCGCTGGAAGTGAATTCGGCCACAGTGAACGGCAGCAAGTAAGCTTTGCTGCAGTCCAGGGATTTGAGCAATCAATGGGACAAGGAAAAGGACCTTGAAATTTTCCCTCTCACCCTCCAAAACCCAGCCTATAAGAGGAGAGTAGCTTTGAATCTGTGGATCTCTCAACCTCTCAAAGAAGAACACTAGGTGCAGAATTTCAGGTTCTTCACGGCTGAAAAACTCTCGTTGAAACAGGGGACTGCAGGGTATATAAAGGCAGCAGAGGAAAAAGGGAGATGGAGAGGTAGGGAGGCCAAGAGGCAGCAGCTGCCATCTCCCTTAACCAGCAAATAAATGGGAGTGAAAGCCATCGGGTGGAGAAGAAGAAGGGACGTCGCAGGAGGAGAAGAACTGCGGTCGTTTTGGCTTCTTGATGCTTGGACTCATTCCAGCGTGAGAAAATCGTGAAAAATGGTCAAGGGAGAAATAAAACACCGGTTCAAAGGAAAAACTGGTCCAAACCCAAAAAATTGGTTCAATCCCATTAAACCACTTGGTTCAATCCAATTGAACCGGTTCAAGCCCAATAAATTGGTTCAATTGGTTCACAACCAATTGGAGGCCAAAACGAACTCCAAATTAGTTCAAAACTGATTCAGAAAAATCTTGGCACAGTCCTGGTCAGCCTGGAATAATTTCCGGTTGACACAGACAAGGGCAAGACAGGAAAAAGAGTGCTCAAAAAATATTGTGACCATAAAATCGAGACGATTCCCAATCGTAATCGGTATCCGGATCATAGAGTTATCCTCTGTGGCGTGTGACCTCATAGGTTCGAACCTAAACGATAGCACTGGAACAATTCCTGTACCAGCACAGGAAACCATCTAGCAATGGGTCCCGGCGTCCGGATAGGTCGAAGATGCAGGAGCAAACTATCGAACCTCTGGCATATGGTTACCGTATAATTCATCCCTTTGACCTCTAATGCTCAGGACGACTGAGATTGGGCTGCCAACCCAGACAGAGTCAGTCCACTACGTGTCTCAACCTCGCAAGCCCAGTGACTCTTCACTAGGGTTACCCGGGCCGAGGATTTGCTAAATTGAGATACTATGAGACATTCAATCCAAACTGTTTGGACAGGTCAATTCCATCTTGGTCCATCACTGCTCCACAAGTTCTTGCCTGTACCCAGAAACCTTCCATCACCGGATTAAAAATCCGGGTAGTCCAGCACCAAAGCACAAGGAGTTGCTTGCAAGCTACCGTGATGACCTCAGGTCAGAGGGACACATATACCCATATCCAATCATGAGTTTCCCTTTGGCAGAAAGGGGCTCCACGGAGTCATGTTCAATGAGATATCACATATCCCACTTGTAGATTACATTAGTGTCACCACACTCATTTGGTCAAGAGGATAACCAAACGATGTGAACTACAACAACCTATACTTGATATATTGCCGTCCAGTACAATATATCCTTTGGTTGTGAACAGGGTTTAAGGACCAGTCGATACATCCTCTCTGTATCAAAGTCAGTGTAGTCCTAAGGACTTCATCACATGGAAAGAGTTCATTTCAAGGAAATACAATATGTGATGAGCTGCCAAAAATAATATTTTATTAATTCCTAAAAAGAATACAATACTCAGCACAACCACCTACAACCCAGGCGATTGGCTTTGGGACACAATTCCCAACAACAAGTCCTTTCCTAGCTAGGTTAGGATTACAAAGTTTTAAAAGGACTAGAAACCCCAACTAGGTTAGAATTTTGACCTAGTCTTCTCTTCTTTCCTCTCCCAACTTGGCTTGGACTTGGTCAAACTCTTCAAATTCATTTTTGGACCTTGGGTCAGCAGCAAGGATGCCTCCTTCATGGGCTTGGATAAAAATTTGAGGGGTCTAAGTGGGCTTCCAGGGGTTGGGTGCATGGGCTGGCATATTCCAGGGAATATGGCTGGAATATTGCTTCTTAAGGGCTTGGGCTTGGCCCCTGGGCTTGATTTTAAGGCCTGGAGTGCTGGAATAACCTGGAAAACATGGGCTCCTAGCATATGAAATATCTCGAAAGCATCTAGAGGGAATTTGGCATCTGAAATGGCACCCGAAGAAAATCAGGGCACCTGGGTATTGATTGAGCTCCCCTAAGCTGGTGTAACTACTTCTGGCTTCAGAATGAGGTATAGTGGAACTCCAAAATAGCGTAGCCTCCTCTCTTGTACAAGAAGTGAACTCACACTAGAGTCGTACTGGTATACAGGACTCAAAATACTGACTAGGTTGAGGGTTGAGACAAATCAACTAACCTCAACTTATTACAGGACTCAATTCTAGTTGATTACAAAATTTGATGCATGACTAGGTAAACCAAATAGGATCCAGTAATCTATGTCTGATCCTGGTGCCCCCACCAAATAGGGTATGGACACTTGTAGATAGACCTACTGACCATCCAATAATAGGAACCAAATGGGTCTATAGGAATAAATTAGATGAACAAGGAAACATAATAAGAAACAAAGCTAGACTAGTGGCTAAGGGATATAACCAAGAAGAAGGTATTGATTTTGATGAAACTTATGCACCTGTAGCAAGACTAGAAGCCATTAGATTACTATTTGCATTTGCTTGCTACATGAATTTCAAACTTTTTCAAATGGATGTAAAGTGTGCATTTCTTAATGGTTTTATCTCTGAACAAGTTTTTATGGAACAACCACCAGGTTTTGAAAATCACACTTTTCCAAACCACATATTTAAATTAAACAAAGCATTGTATGGTTTGAAATAGGCACCTAGAGCTTGGTATGATAGACTTAGCACTTTCTTAATTGAAAATGATTTTACAAGAGAAAATGTAGATAAAACTTTATTTAACAAAAAGAAGAATAATGACATCTTAGTTGTACAAATATATGTTGATGATATCATTTTTGGTGCAACTAACAAATCTTTATGTAAAAAATTTACTAAGCTTATGCAGGGAGAATTTGAAATGAGCTTAATGGATGAACTAAACTACTTCCTTGGACTTCAAGTTAAACAAACAAAGGAAGGCATCTTCATCAACCAAGCCAAATACATCAAAGAAATCATCAAAAAGTTTGGTATGGAGAGTAGCAAATCAATGAGCACATCCATGAGCCCAGCTTGCAGATTGGATAAAGATGAAAATAGATCCAATGTTGACCAAAAGCTATATAGAGGTATGATCGGATCCCTATTGTATTTGACTGCAAGTAGACCTGACATATTGTATAGTGTATGTGTATGTGCTAGATTTCAGTCATCACCAAAAGAAGCACATATGCTTGCTGTTAAGAGAATAATTAAATACTTGAAAGCAACAAGTAATTTAGGAATTTGGTATTCTAAACATTCTACCATGAATTTGATTAGATTCTCTGATGCTGACTATGCTGGTTGTAAAATAGATAGAAAAAGCACTAGCGGTACATGCCAATTTCTAGGGTTGAATTTAATTTCATGGCACTGTAAAAAGCAAAACTCTGTAGCCTTGTCCACTGCTGAGGCAGAGTATGTGGCTGCTGGTAGTTGTTGTGCTCAAGTGTTATGGATTAAACATCAACTAGAAGACTTTGGTATATCACAATCTAAAATTCCAATTAAATGTGATAACACAAGTGCTATCAATTTGACAAAGAATCCAATTCAACACTCTAGAACCAAGCACATTGAAATTAGACATCATTTTATTAGAGATCATGTTTCAAATGGTGATATAGTGCTTGATTTTGTTCCTACTGAAGATCAATTAGCTGATATATTTACTAAGCCACTTAATCAAGACAGGTTTGAACTAATTAGAAGTGAATTAGGACTTTGTGATCCTTTTTAAATTCTCTAATATAATTCCTTCAAATTTAAGGAAACATCATCTAGAGAACCTCCTGATTTCATTCTCTATCATAGAACCTAAATTTCCTTAGAGATTTTCTCCAAAAATCTCTCTAGTTTGTGATTAAATTTTTCCAAAGCCTAATTTCTTTGTTCGAGTCGACTGGTTCTTAAACCGAGTCGACTAGATTCTTTGTGTGTTTTGGGCGAGTTCTGGCCTAGCCGGCTCGAGCCTCTCTAGGGCTTTTTCGAGTTGACTGGATTGTTGCACCTGAGTTTTTTATTTTGGGATGTAGACCCCATTCCGAGCTTTCTAACCTCCATTTCATCTTTATAACCATTCATTTCTCTCCTGATCCTATTCCAAATACTCCTCTCTCCCTTCTAAGCTCTCCATTCTCTCATTTCTTCCTCTTTCCTAGCAATGGCTCCTAAACGTGCTACCGAGAAACGCTCTTTATGGGCTGCTCCGTCCATGGAAAGGGAAAGAAGAACTAAGAGGCGTCAAGAAGAGCCGACTGCCACTGTTCATCGTGAAGAACTTGTGGAAGAACCTGTAAGGGCTGCTCCAATTTCTCCAAGTCAAATCCCTTCAATGTCCACAAGACCGGTAACTTCTGGCCATCATATCAACTTTGAATTTATTAAGGAGATAGGGTTGAAGATTGGTGATTTGATTGAGGATCAGGGCTGGAGGAAATTTTGCTCTCTAAATGAAAAAACCTACCCCTCACTTGTTAAGATATTTTATGAAAATTTGAGAGTAGGTACAAATCATGTAGAGTCTACAATTAAAGGAAGAAGAGTTTTTATCAATGAAGAAGTTCTGCACAGCCTATTGGATTTACCTACTAATGGGGTGAAGTACCTAGTAATTGAGGATAGAGAAAAGACCTTGAGAACTATCCTAAACAAGGAAGATGTCAGTAAGATTGGAACTGTCTTTGCCAATTCTTTATCACTTGAAATGAGATTATTGCATAATTTCATTAATAGGATATTTTTGCAAAGAATTGGAAGGTTTGATTGGGTAACTGAGAAGGACCTATGCCTTATGGAACATATCATGGAAAAGACTCCTGTGAATTTATCTCATATTATCATTATGCAAATGAAGGAGACTATCAGAAAGGCTAAGGCTTGCTTACCTTATGGAATGATGTTAACCCTGCTATTCAAGTCTCAAAGAGTAAATTTGGAAGGTGAGGATGGAGTTGATCTGCACCATACTGACATCTACACCTCCAAGTCACTAGAAAGAATGGGTTATATTCAAGTTGAAGGTGTTTGGAGAAAGAAAGGAACTAATATCGGGGCAATTAGTAGTTCAAGCAATGAAGAAGAAGAAGAAATTGAAGAAACTGCTAGTACTACTACTGCTGAAGCTGGAACCTCTACTGCACCTGCACCTGAACAAGAATCTCTCATTCCTGAACCTGCTGCCACTTTTGAAGAGACTGGTGCACCTTTTCCTGAATTTGATATGCCAGCACCTGAGTTCATGACAGCTGACATACCTTTACCATACTTCACTCCTGCAGCTTCACATCCTCCAAATATCCAAAGTCAAATTGAAGATCATATGAAGACTTTGACTGATTCACTGACAGGGACTATCACTTCACTTTTTGGTGATCTAAAACAGTCAGTGATAGTAGACTATCTCAACTGGAAGAACATGTTACAAGTTTGCAAGAAAAAGTTGAAGCAATAGAAACTTCGAGATCTGCACCTCAAGTAGAACTTCAACCTATCATAGACCTTATTTCTTATAGTTCTGAAGCCATAAAGAAATCAGTTGATGCAACCTTAAATGAGTATAGAACTGAGTTGAATGAAGCCAAATGCACTTTGGGAACAATTGCAGAAACAAGACAAATGGCAGATGACTACACACAAGGCATTAAGATTATCATATCAGAACTTGGAAGACAAGAAGATCTGCTGAAGCTTTTGCTATTATCCAAGCTTCTGAACTTTTGTCAATGCAAAAGAAAATTGATGAAATGAAAGAGGCTGTGAACAAGGTACCTACAAGCCTCAAGGACATGGAACAGCAACTTGGTGCAATCTGGATGGAGATGGTTTCAATCTATGGAACTGTTAGATCCTTGGAGATCACTGCTAGGACTAGACCTCTATATGATCCTCCTCCTATTTCCTCTAGGGGTCCTACCACTTCTCACCATCCTAGAGCACCTCCACCTCATGCATCTTCCAGTAGACCTCCTAGACCTGCTTCTTGGTATGGTACAAGTATGCCTATTAATGTACCTAAGGAAGAATATGATATTGAGTAGGTCTTTGGTAATTTCTGTATTTTCTGGAAACTTTTTGAAGCTTGTGTAATGCTTAATGTACTGAATCTTTTAATGGAAATGCAATAAATATCCTTTTGGACAGATGTGTGTACTTCTTTTATCCTGTTAACAATCTCTAATATTTTTAAATAGGATTCTTTCTCTAATTCGAGAAAGTGAAATTATCTCAAACAAATCTCAATACAATCTCAATCTACTTAAAATCTGAGCTTAATTGCATAACTTTTTGATTTGATGACAAAAAGGGGGAGAACTATTATACAATAAAGTGAATGAAAGAAGAAGCTTAATAGAATTCGAGTAGAATTGCTAAAGTTAATTAGACAGGGGGAGCTTAATGAATATTGCATATCTTTTCTGCTGAAGTGTTCAAATAAATAATAAAAAGGGGAGAAATTTCATATTGATTAGAAATTTTATAAAAAGGGGAAGAAATACATGTTAAATTTGCTTCAATGATTACTATTCTACTCTCTACTAATTATATCTAACTGTCAATGCTTAATGTTGCTTAATACACACAAGCACTTATTCTCTGACACTTACATTTTATAGAATTCGCTTTGTGTATAACTGTATAGCATACATTAATACTCATTTGAGAATATAGTTAATATTATGATACCTCAAACAAGTGTAAATGCTTACTATGATATACATCTATACTTGTGAATAGAATAGATTTTTTCATGTCTAATATTTTGTCATCATCAAAAAAGGGGAGATTGTTGAACCCCGAAGTGATTTTGATGATAACAAAACATTGAAGCATATATTTGGTTATCTAACAACTCTTCAAATGGTTGACAAGTTTTTGTAGGATGACTACTTTGACATATTTTTTAAACCCTACAACCTTTATTTCTTTGTGTTGAGTTGTAAGTAATTAGAATCTTGTAAAGAAGAACCCAACAAAAAATTCCATATTTGAATCAAAGATAAAGGGTTGCTTCTACTAGTTTTCAAGCTTCAATTTTTCTTGATATTGTTGTAAGAAGATCTTAAGGAAGTCTTCAAAGCTTGGCATGTGAGTTCTGGAGAATTGGAATTGGTATGGGTGAGGAACCAATCTCGAGCTGACTGGATGAAGGAATCGCCGACTCTGGCACTGGCACAAGAAAGAAAACCTCTGGCATGCAGACCAAGCCGACTGGCACTAAGTCCCAGCCGACTCATCCAGAACTTGGTTGAAAATATTCTGAGAACCTCTAGAACCTAGCCGACTGGATTTCAGCCTAACCGACTCATCCAGAGTGAGCTATTTTCTCGACTATGAAACCTAGCTGACTGATTTTCAACCCAGCCGACCTGAACCTGATCCGAGCCGACTCGAAGATGTCCGAGCCGACTAGAATGTCGGGATCTCTTCCAACGGCTAGTTCCAGATTTCTGATTTTGAATTTTAAAAGTGCTCCAACATTAACCTGTCACTTCCCAACAGTCTACAATGTTTAAAATCAAGGAAAGGCAGTTGAAGTCTCTATAAATGAGGTATGAAAACATCCTTAGAGAAGACTAATGAGTTGTTGAACATTTATTGAATATTTATTGAAGTAAGAAGAGAGAGCACTTGAGCTTTGAAGTTAGCCTTCAAGCCTTCACCAACTCTTATCAGAAGCTTGAAGCAACTTTTGAAGAAAGCAAGGAAGCCATTGAAGTACATTGAAGAGCATTCAATTGAGCTTCACTGGAGCTGCATCGGCAACCACCAGACAACTTAGTTTGTTATTTATGTTGCTTTTCTTTCTACTCTTAGAATACTTGGGTTATCGATGAACCCGGTTGTAAAAACTAAATAGGTTTTTTTGGTGAGCCTATTTAAAACCAAAGTGTAGAGGTTCTAGGTGAGCCTGTGAAAACCTAGTGTGGGTTTCTTTGGTGAGCCCAGTTTAAAATCCAAAATGTAGAGGTTGGGATTGTGAGCCTGAAAAATAATCCGACTGTATTTCAGTTTGGGGGATATAGTGGAAATCCCGAGTGGTGAACTTGGATAGTGGATGTAGGAGCTGGGTTGCTCCGAACCACTTTAAACTTTTTTTGTTTATGTTGTGCTTTACTTACTTTTCATCTTCCACACTTAATTTTGATTAACACAACACTCAACCACTAAAAGGAATTACTTGTGCACATATTTGCAAGAAATTTTGTAATTCCCAATTCACCCCCCTCTTGGAAAAAGCCACCTGGGCAACACGACACTTGGAGTAACGGCTAGTTTTTTAAAAGAGCTGAATTGATTCCAACTTGCTTTAAATGGATAGTTTTTTATCCCCAATGATCATAAATGGTCATCTATGATTTGGAGAGCTATATAAACATCAAAAATCAAATGGAGAAGCAACCCTTTGGTGAGATTATTGAATATCCTTCAAGGATTCAAGAGTTGAGTGGTTCAAGCCTTTAGCTTTCAAAGATAAGAGAGTGCATCCAAGTTCACATCATCAACCTGCAATCAAAGGTTTATACAACTTGAAAACAAGTTCTTCATCAATAATCAAGGGCTTCAAAGAGATATTTACTTTGTTTAAGAAACTTTTATTGTGTTCTTTTTATATTGTGCTTATTTTGTTTATAAAGATTTTTGGTTAGCCTATTAGAAAACCAAGGAGGTTGTTGGTGAGCCCATAAAACCATCGGAGGTTGTTGGTGAGCCCATAAAACCATCGGAGGTTGTTGGTTAGCCTAAGTTATAAAACCAATAAGGGATTTTGACTTGCGAGCCTAGGAAAACAAGTTGGATTTTGATTAATGAGCTTGGAAGGATTTTGATTAATGAGCTTGGAAAACTAATCGACTGTAATCTTGGTGATTATAGTAAAATTTTCAAGAAAAACTTGGGGAGTGGATGTAGGTGCCTTGGAGTGCACCGAACCACTATAAACTTGTTGTCTTTGTGTGATTGCTTTTATTATTACATTTACTTTATAATTTATGCTGCATATTATTTTGAAGCACACAAATACTTTGGCAAAACACAAGCACTTAATTACAATTAGCACATACTCGTTGAAATAGTTCAAAAAGCTTTTATAAAACCTAATTCATCCCCCCTCTTGGGTTGCTTCATCACTGGGCAACAATTGGTATCAGAGCCCAGAATCTAAAATTGTTGGTATCTAAACTTTGTGCTTTGCAAAGAATCCAACGATTTTGAGTTAAAAGATCATGGCAGCCCTAGGAGGTGATTGTTTTGTTATAAGACATGCAACTAATAGATCACAATTTTTCAATGGCACTAATTATACTTTTTGAAAAACTCGCATGCACATCTATATTCAATCTATTAGTTATTATTTTTGAAAAGTTATAGTTAATGGTCCTCATATTCCTTCCATTTTGGTTAATGGCATTTCCATTCCAAAGCTCGAAGAGGATTTGAATGAATATGACTAAGCAATCTAAAATTAATGCTTAAGCATTGAACTTGCTTTATTATGCATTGGACACTAATGAATTTAATAGGATCTCCACATGCACATCAGCGAAGAAGATATGGGACATACTTGAAATTACTCATGAGGATACTCTTCAAGTAAAAAATATTAAAATTAATATGCTTGTTCATTCTTTTGAAATGTTTGAAATGCTACATATGAATCTATATCTAATATGTATACTAGATTTATGACTACTGTTAATGAATTGAAAAGTCTTGGCAAAGTCTATACTAATATCGATTTGGTTAATAAAATTCTTAGATCTTTGCCAATATCATGGGATCCAAAGATAATGGCGATCCAAGAAGCCAAAGATATTGATGACCTTTGGAGGAGCTTATTGGTTCACTTATGATCCATGAGTTGAATTTATGGCACAAAGAAGTGGTTGTTGATCAAGAGAAGAAAAAGATAATTGCCCTCAAGGTCAAAAAGAAACTCAAGGCAATGATGGCAACTTGGAGTGTCAGTGAAGATTCTAGTTCTGAGGAAGAACAAGAAGTTGCCAATCTTTGCTTTATGACAAATGAGGAAGAGGTATGTGATAAAAATGAATATGATTTTATCTTTGATGAATTACATGATGCATTTAATGATCTTGTGCATGAATACAAATTGCTAAAATTGAGTACAAGAAATTAAAAAGGCATGTTGACTCTTTTTTTCTTGAAAACATCAATCTTGCTAATAAAAATCATGATTTAAATATACAGATTGATGTTTTAGAAATTGATATGAATAATCTTTCTAAAGAAAAAAAAATTAGAAAAAGAAAATTTTAATTTGAAAGAATTATGAAATAGGTTTTCAAATGAGAAAAATATTTTATTAAATGAAATAGAAATTCTAAGAAGACCCAAGATTTTTGTATCAAATGATGAGCTTTTAAAGAAAACCAAAAATCTTGAGTTGAAAAACAAGAATTTCTTTGTTGCAACTTCTTCCAATATTGCATGCTTTAAATATGAGAAATTTGGGCATAATGCATATCCTTGTAAATTAAGAAAAATTTGGGTTCCAAAAGGAACCATATTTACTAACCCTAAAGGACCCAAGAAAGTTTGGGTACCAAAATTATCCACCTAGTTTATTTTGCAGGAGTGTCTTGCAGCCCAACATGAAGAAATGAAGTTTTTGAAAGGTAGCCATACAAGATAATACAAAGAGTGGACAAGCTATATTTTGGACTAAATGGTAAAGGAAGGATTATACATGTTGATAAATTCTAAATATTTCCTTCCATAATTGAAAATGTAGTTAAATATTTGTTACAAATGTTGCATCAATTACTTTAAAAATTATTTTAAATATTTAATTAGAATCAAGTTTAGACTTATAGTCATTGGTTATGATCATGAACTTTTTGATGTTGATGAATTTCATGCTATCATGATTAAACTTGTGATTATAAGACATGTTGCTACTCTTCCTCCTGGACTGGGCTCGGTGGGTACGCCGGAGAGCTCCTCGACCAGTAGACCTACAGAAAGTCCCAAGGTGTGGCAGAAGCATCAGAGTGATGGCCTGGTAGCAAGGGTCATGGCCATGCAGCAAAATCCGTTACAACCGAATGTCAGGACTTGTTAGGGAGAAAGGCTCCTAGAAACTTCGGGCGACCCCTCCAATAGCGGATCAGCCATGACCTCAAAGAAGCCGACCGTGGTGCCCATCTGGGCCTTAACGAAGCCAACGGACGGACGGGGAGGTGCCCACCAACCCCCGAAGCTCCCAGGGTCAGCCCTTCAAGAAAGGGGGCCACGGGGTCCTCTCCAAGAACCGGGGAGTTGGACCCCGCACAAGGATCAGCCGACCGGATGCCTGGGGTCGGTCCGACCCGGGACTAGCCGACTAGGCATAATAGATGCCCCCTGCTCCTATGCCTTGAGGGGTCACGTGGCTTCAAAGGGCAGGAGAATGATTGCATGCACCTGCGGTGGACTTCGGGTCGAGGTGTCAGGTCACTTCGAATCCCCCTCAAATGGCTCCTTAGACAGCTATCAGCCACTCGTTGGAGCGCAGGTGGGGCGGTTAATGCGAGTCAGGCGCCATAATGAAGGCCAGGCTATCCTGTGTTGATCCGGGGTGAAGTGGAGCATTGTGCCATGCAGTGGCATCTGGTCGGCCGGCGTTGCCCCCCAGGCCTGTCTTGCACCGCTGATCCAGCACGCACGCGGATCGCCATCCGCACGACGGGATGCTCCGGACGCTTCGAACTCTAAAATGTGGGCGATTACGGCTCCTGATGGGGCAGTTGGGGTGTGCACGGGATGGGCAGCTGCCGCCTCCCTTCCTTCCTCCCTTCCCTTAGAGGCCTATAAAAGGAGGGGGGAGCAAGACGGGAGGGTTTTTCCTGCTGCGCCCGTGCTTCGCGAGATAGAGTCTCCTCCTCCTTCTTCTGCAAAACCCGGCTTCTAAGAGTCCAGTCCCAGGTTAGTCCCAGTCCTCCTTCTTCCTCTCTTAGCCCCAATGGCATCTGGTAGTAGGGGTCCGACCCATAAGCCTAGGGACCCAGGGCCAAGCGAGATACCCTCAACCATGACCTGGGAATGGGTTGAAAACCTCAGGGTAATGTACGGCATTCCCTCCACCTTACACCTTACACTCCTGGGCCGAGAGGGGAGAGCGAACAACCCTTTAGGACCAGGGACCCTCCCAATGTATGAGTCTCACCTTAAGGCCGACCTCAGGTTTCCCCTACACCCTCTGTTCTTAGAGATCTTTAACTTTTACAGGGTAACCACGGTGCAGTTGACCCCGAACAGCATTCGGGTGATATGCTGCTTCATTATGTTATGCCGCAAGGCTAGGTCTGAACCCAGTCTGTCCCTCTTCGGTAACTTCTTCTACCTGAAGAGGGACTTTAAGAGTCAGGAATGGGTTTTGTTTGTTCCCCGCCAAGGCCGAAAGATCTTAAAGTGCATCCTGTCGACCATCCATGGGTGGAAGGCCCAGTTCTTCTTTGTCAGCAGTCTCGAACCTTGGGGGTTTGAGCTGTTGTGGAGAGAGCCGCGGGCGAGAGTTTGCAAAGGGAGGTCGGTTTCGGTGGCCAACCAGGGTACATTCAATGAGATCAGTAGAGCCGCCCGGTGGCGGCGTTCGAGCTGTTGGGGGAGGGAACCCTTCACCAAGCAGGGATCAGCCCCCAAGGAGTTCTAGGCAAGGGTTGACCTCCTTTCTTATAGATCCTTTAGCTCTTTCTCCTTCTCCCTCACTAACTCTGAGTTTCCTGTGGTAGGAGGAAGGATGCGGAGGATCGACAAGTCCAAAGTCATCCGACGGGCGGTGCGGAAGCGGGCCATCCCAGAACCGGCCCCCACGCTGGCCGCCGAATGACAGAAGAAGAGACGGGAGGAGGAGCGACCTGTCCCCGTCATTGAGGTCGAGTCAGATGAAGATGGCATCCCCCTCACCGAGCGCATGGCAAGGAAGGTGGCGGGGGTGCCAGCCCCACCGGGAGGGCCAGCCCTCCGACCGGAGTAGGAGCAGCCGGGGGCATCCGACGCAGCTGCAGCACTAACCCCTACGCCTGTCGGTCCAGAGGGGGTGGTTCCCTCGACTGACAAGGGCAAGAGGCGACCGTGGAGGGGGCGGCCGACCGTGGAGGGTGCAGCCGACAACGAAGCCGAGCAGTCGGACGAAGAAATCCGCTATGAAGAGTTCCAGCACTGGCGCGCACTTGACCACCCTAGGAGGGCACAGAGCCTACTGATGGGGGCCTTGACCGAAGCCGACTGGTAGGTGTCGATCCAGAGAAATCTGATCGACGTGATCATGGAGTCTTACCACAACTTCATGAGGGTAATGACTCTAACTTGTCTCTTTACTCGTTTGCCTTTCTTTCTTTAAGCATGATACTAATTTGGTTGTATGCTTGCAGCTCCTCCACGACATTTCCCTCATGGATGATGGCATCTGCTGAGTGGTGCATGCAGCCAAGACCTCCACGAGGAGGGTTCAGGAGCTGTAGGCGGCCCAGGAGGCCATAGCGGTATCTCTGAAATCCTTTGAAGAAAGCTTGGAGGCCGCCCAAGCGGAAACGGAGTCGGCGAAAGCAGCTCTGAGAGAGGCCGAGAGTTGGGTGGCCGACCGCGAGGCCCGGTTGAAGAAGAGGAAGGCGAAGGCTGACTCCCTCGCTCGCCGGCTGGGAGAGGAAGAGAAGCAGTCCACGGAGGCTAACCAGAGGGCCCAGGCCGAATGGGCGACGGTGGCACGGTTGGTGACTTAGCTCGAGGAGTCCAAAGAACTGGCTGCGAGGCAAGTCCAGGAAGCTGTGGCGGCATACAAAGCCTCCAACGGCTTCACTAAGGATGTGGAGGAGGTGGCGTCAGACTTCTACAGGGAAGGCTACGATGACTGCCTGAAGAAGGTGGGCTTACTCTTTCCGGGGCAGGACCTATCGGGCGCCGAGTTGCAGGACCCGACCGAGGGAGAGAAGACCTAGGCGGAGCCTCCAGTAGAAGGTGAGGCAAGAGTGGCTAGGGTCGAAGCCCCAGCACCAGCCGACACGGAAGTGGTGGCCTCCCAAGAGGAACCTCCAGCCACTGCAGTTCCAGCTGATTCCCCAGTTATAGTCGATGGGGCCGAGATTGTGGCCCCTGACGCATCTCCCGTGGGTCGGACCTAAGGAGTTTGTAAAGGTCCGACCCACCTTCTTCTGTAAGCACCTTCCTTTGAAATGAATGAGAAGTCCTTTTGACCATTTTGAATGTGTGTGGGCATAAAACAAACATCTTTTTTCTGAAATTCTTCTATGTACCCCTGGTCGGCTCCGCGGTATCACAAGGTCACGAGCCCCTTCGAAGCGGCCGACGGGCATGAAACAAGTATTTTTCTTCCGAAATTTTTCTAAGTACCCCCAGTCAGTCCACCCGGGCCAAAAGCCGGTAGGGTAGTTGAGAGCGATAACTTAATTCGAGCCAGATATTTGGGCACTTGCTCTTGGTCCCCATCCGCAAGCCGGCCCCTGCTATGGCCCTTCTCCCTCACAGTCCCACGGGGGTTGTCTCAGGATGGTTGCCGACCGTGGTCAGACTTTCGGAGTGGGCTGCCCTAGAGCCTCTACCGACCGTGGTCGGACTTTCGGAGTGGGCTACCCTAGAGCCTCTACCGACCATGGTCAAACTTTCGGAGTGGGCTGCCCTAGCCTCTGCCGACCGTGGTCAGACTTTCGGAGTGGGCTGCCCTAAAGCCTCTACCGACCGTGGTCGGACTTTCGGAGTGTGCTGCCCTAGAGCCTCTGCCGACCGTGGTCAAACTTTCGGAGTGGGCTGCCCTAGAGCCTCTGCCGACCATGGTCGAACTTTCGGAGTGGGCTGCCCTAGAGCCTCTGCCGACCATGGTCAGACTTTCAGAGTGGGCTGGAAGAAGTTGAAGAAGTTTGTAGACTTTATTGATAATACTTGCTAAGGTTGTCTACATTCCACGGGCATGCTATCTGCCACCCATCCAAGTGTGCAAGTCGGTAGGTTCCAGCCGAAATTACTTCAATAACCTGATAGGGGCCTTCCCAATTAGGGGAGAGCTTCTCCTGTTCGGTTGGCCTCGAAACCTTCATCTTTCGCAGGACTAGATCTCCAACTTGGAATGTGCGTGTCTTAACCCGTGAATTGTAATATCTAGCCATCTTTTGATGGTAAGACACCATCTTCATACTCACTCGGAGTCGGGTTTCGTCCAGCAGATCTAGGTCTGCCCTCCGTTGCTCCAAGTTGGCCAGCTCGGCGAATCGGTCAATCCACAGGGATAGTAGAGAGACCTCCACGGGGATGACCGCCTCACTCCCATAGGTTAGGTTGAACAAGGTTTCCCCCGTTGCCGACCGGGCGGTCGTCCGATATGTCCAAAGCACTGAATGAAGCTCTTCTGCCTAGAGCCCCTTGGCTTCATTCAGTCGGGTCTTTAACCCATGCAGGATCTTCCTATTGGTGACCTCAGCCTCACCATTGGACTGAGGGTGAGCGACCGACGTAAGTCGATGGACGATGTGATATTGTTGACAGAAATTCCAGAACTAAGAGTTGTCAAACTGCCTTCCATTATCGGTGATGATCATCTTCGGAATGCCAAACCGGAAGATAATGCAATTACGGACAAAGTTTTCCACTTTGGCCTCAGTTATCTACGCCAATGCTTCTGCCTCCACCCACTTAGTGAAGTAATCAATGGCCACGAGGAGGAACTTTCGCTGACCAGAGCCCGGGGGAAAAGGTCCCAGGATATCCATACCCCACTGTGCAAATGGCCAAGGCACCGTGAGTGGGATCAGCTGGCTGGCGGGCCTCCTTTGGATGCCGGAGTACCTCTGGCACGCATCGCACTTTCGTATGAAGTCCAAGGTGTCCTTCTGGATTGTAGGCCAGTAGTACCCCTGCCGGATGATTTTGTAAGCTAAGGACCTCCCTTCGAGATGATCGCCACAGATGCCTTCATGTACCTCCCGGAGTGCGTAGTCTGCATCGGTCGGCCCCAAGTATTTCAGCAATGGTTGCGAGAATGAATGCTTGTAGAGGGCCCCATTGAGAATGATGTATTTAAAGGCCATTGAGCGGACACGCCTGGCCTTCGCTAGGTCACCCGGAAGGGTTCCTTGCACCAGGAATGCACGAATTGGGTCCATCCACGAGGCCTCTTGCTCAACTTGGTGGATCTCCGTCGGCTCTTCGACAATGCTCGGGTGCTGCAGATGTTCCACGAAGGTCTGGTCAGAGGTATTGACCGTGGCGGTGGCTAGCCATGACAAAGCATCCGCTCGAGAGTTTTGTTGCCAAAGTATATGAAGGATCTCAAAAAATTTAAGCTATGATACCAAGTCCCATACCTTGCCCAAGTACTTAACTAAGGAAGGATCCCTCGCTTCAAATTCACCCTTCACTTGATTGACCACCAACTGGGAGTCGGAGAAGGCGCGGACCATACCAATGCCCATTTCATTTCCTATCTTCAGCCCCACAAGTAGAGCTTCATACTCTGCCTAATTGTTCGACACCTGGAATGCAAAATGCAGAGCGTAATCCAAACATTGCCCATCGGGGTCAGCTAGAATCAAGCCTGCACTGCACCCCGAGAGATTGGAAGCTCCATCCACGTGCAGGGTCCAAGCGAGCTTGGCTTCTCCCACTGGGTCAGCGTCAAGCGTCTCAGCCATTGTCGGGGTCATCTCCATCCCCCAAGTGCATTCCGCAATGAAATCAGCTATTACTTGGGCTTTTAAGGATGGCCATGGCTGAAAGGAGATGTCAAACTCACCCAGCCTGATGGCCCATTTGGCGAGCCGTCCGGAGGTGTCGGGGCTTTGGAGGATCGCCCTGAGGGGTTGGTCCATCAGCACGATGATCGGATGTGCCTGGAAGTAGGGCCGGAGGTGCTTTGCTACTATAACAAATGAGTAGACTAGCTTTTGCACCTTAGGATACCTGACCTCAGCATCATGGAGGACCTTGCTGATGTAGTAGATGGGTTTCTACTGGCCGCATTCATCCACCCGCACAAGGATAGCACTGACGGCCTCGCTGGAGGCTGACAGGTATAAATATAATACTTCCCCCTCCGTTGGTTTGGCCAAGAGCAAAGGATTCCTCAAGTAGTCCTTCAAGGCTTCAAAGGCCAACCGACATTCATCAGTCCATTGAAAGCAGTCCGACTGGTGCAAGGTCTTGAAGAAGGGGAGGGATCTTTTGCCGACCGAGAGATGAAGCGGCTAAGGGAAGCAATGCGACCTGTAAGCTCTTGCACCTGCTTTTTAGTGATCGGATGAGTCATGTCGATGATGGCTTTGATCTTCTCGGGGTTAACCTCGATGCCTCTTTGAGTGACTAGGAAGCCGAGAAATTTTTTGGAGGTCACCCCGAAGATACATTTGGTGGGGTTTAGCTTCATCTTGTGGCACCCAATGTATCAAAGGACTCCTACAGGTCCCGGATGTGGTCGTCCTTATGGAGGCTTTTGACAATCATATCGTCGACGTACGCCTCCATGTTCCTTCCAAGCTGAGCTTCAAAGACTCGGTTAATCAGCCTTTGGAAGGTGGCGCCAGCATTCTTCACGCCGAAAGGCATCATCTTATAACAATACAGGCCCCTGTCCGTGACAAAGGCCATTTTCTCCTCATCCTCAGGATGCATCCTGATCTGGTTATACCCAGAGAAAGCATCCGTGAAGCTCAAGAGTTGGTGGCCAGCTGTCGCATCTACGAATTGGTCAATTTTTGGCAAAGGGAAGCTATCCTTGGGGCACACCTTGTTGAGGTCTGTGTAATCCATGCAGATCCTCCACTTCCCACTAGCCTTTTTTACCATGACGACATTGGCCAGCCACTCTGGGTAGTGAGACTCCCTGATGAAGCCAGCATCGAAGAGCTTCATCACTTCCTCTTCAATGGCCCTATACCTTTCGGCAGCGAAGCTCCTCTTCTTTTGCCGGACAGGCCTATAAGTAGGATATACCCTGAGCTGATGGGTGATGATATTCGTTGGAATGCTTGGCATGTCCGACGCCGACCAGGCGAAGATGCCTGTATTTCTCCTTAAGAAGTCGACCAGTTCCCGCCTAGCCCCTTCTTCTGGAGCACTCCCTATATGGAGGACTTTTGTGGGATCATCCTCTTGAAGGGGCACAAATAAGATCTTCTCGACTAGCTTACCATGGCTGTCGGCTTCGTCTCTAGGATCAAGCTGCTCGAGTGTGGGGCGCCCGTCCAGCTGTTTGTCATGAATAGCTAGGCATTGCCGGGCTACTCTACGGTCCCCCCTCAGCTCCCCAACTCCATCACGGGTCAGAAACTTAGCCAGTAGATGGTAAGTGGATACAATGATTCAGAAATTATTGAGGGCTGGTCATCCCAAAATTACGTTGTATGCCGAGGTCGTCTGGACGACCACAAAGTTGACGAAGAAGGTTCGCTGATAAGGTTCCGTCCCGAGGGTTACGGTAGGAAAATCTCCCCCTCAACCCCGATGGTGTTCCCCCCGAAGCCAGTGAGCAGCGCCATGGACTCCCGTGTCTAGCCTGGACAAGTTCATCCGGACAAAAGCATCATACAGTAAAACCTCCACGCAACTTCCATTATCAATAAGGATGCATTTTACATCATAGTGGGCGATGATAGCCGACACAACCATAGGGTCATCGCCCGGGAGAGGAGGCTCCGAGAGGTCCTCATCAGAGAAACTAATTACATTGGATCCCCTGGGCCTTTTTATAATATCTTAGTGCTCTTTCCGCCCCCAGTCAGATCGTCGATGCAGCATGCCAATGCCTCCATCTATGGGGTGCTGATTGGGGAGCTCAGCCTCCTCCGAGGGGTCTCTAACAGTTGAAGTCCTGGCCTAATCCCGATGGGGTCAGACATACTTGTTCAAATACCCTCTCCTGATGAGGTCCTCGATGGCATCCTTCAGTTGGAGGAACTCTTCCGTGTCATGCCCATGGTCCCTGTGGAACTGGCAGTATTTGTTTTTGTTCCTGGAGGCAGGAGGACCCCTCATCAATCGAGGCCTTTGGAAGAAGGCCTCGTTCTCGATCTCCATCAGGATTTTCTCCCGCGGCAGGAAGAGGGGTGCATAGTTGTTGAACCGCTTGAGGTAGTCCCTCTACTTGGGGCTCTGGCACCGGGTGGATCGACCGTCATCGCCGGGAGGTTGGACTGTGGGGGCCTTATCGCCCCGCTTCTTCGGGGCTGACCTCCCCTCAGCCTGGCGTTGGTTCGTCGACTGTTCTTCCGCCAGGGCATATTTGTGCGCCTTGGCCAGCAGGTCAGTGTAGCTCGCCAGAAGCTTCTTGTCCAGGAAGAATGTGAGCCTGGACGAGCGGAGTCCCCTCTTGAAGGCTGACATGGCCACCGCTTCATTCAAGTCGGGGACCTCCATAGCGGTTGAGTTGAAGCGAGCCATGTAGTCCCAGAGGGTCTCTCCCTCTGCTTGTTGGATGAGGAAGAGGCAGTCAGTGTTCTTCAGAGTCTGACTGCAAGTCCTGAAATGAGAAAGAAAAAGGGTTTCAAGCTGAAAAAAGGAATAGATCATACCTGGGCGGATGGCGGAAAACCACATCCGCGCGGCCTTCTTCAGAGTTATCGAGAAGGCGATGCAGTGGAGGGCATCGAACGTGCCCTACACCATCATGTGGGCCTCATAGGTGCCCAGGTGGTCCAAGGGATCGGGGTACCATCGTAGGGGTCCACCTGTGGGATCTTGAAATGTCGGGGGATAGACTCCCCCAGAATCTCGGTGGAGAAAGGCGGGCGAGTATCGTGCGCCTACCTTCCCTCGGCATTCTATCGCTCAACAATCTCGACAATGCAATCCTCCATGCGCATGATTTTGCTGCTATAGTCGTGCGGATCTGCAGCAGGGTGCCGGCCGTCGAGAGGGGTAGAGTCAACAAAAGAGGGGGAAGCTGACCTCGCCCTCTTTCCTTCAGCGCGGGCCCTTAAGGACCCCCGGGGTTCCGAAATAGCGAGGGACGGGGGCGGAGGTGCCTCTGGCCACTGCCTGACACTGGCGATAGGCTGATTGTTGATGCAGGAAGCCACCGGTAGCTACTGCTGATGGTCCACCATTTCTTGGAAGTGCTGGACCGTTAAGGTAAGCATCTCAATGCGGTTTACAAGCATCTAGAATTGCTGCAACCCTAGGGTGATGGTGGGCTCAACGGTGGCAGCGGCGTTGCTTTCCGCGCGGGGCATGTTTGGCCCCTGATGAGAACGCCCTCCCCTTATGGAAATACTCTAGGTTCTTCCTCTTGCCATGGCTGGAACTTTCTCGTAATCTTTCCTTTTAGAACAAGGAGCACAACAAAGGTTCAAGGCCGCCCTTCCTCTAGCGCCAATCTGTTGTCACTCTTCCTCCTAGACCGGGCTCGGTGGGTATGCCGGAGAGCTCCTCGACCAATCGACCTGTAGAAAGTCCCAAGGCATCGGAGGGGCTCTGACGGGGGACACTCCGATGCTTAAGTTAGAGGAAAAATCAGAGCAATAGAATGGAAAGAGCTTAGGGAAAGGAGTTTGCGATGGGGAAGAAGAATGTTACACTCTTTGCGGAGGTCCCCCGGGTGCCTTTTATAGGCATAGAGTGCCACCAAATTCTTTTAGGGAACAAGCTAGGAAAGCTCGAATATGCCCCCAGGAGAATCGACGTGGTGGAGAGGTCATGGGTTGGCGGCATGGCAGGAGCGTCAGAGTGATGGCCTGGCAGCAAGGGTCATGGCCATGCAGTGGAATTCGTTACAACCGAATGTCAGGACTTGTCATGGAGAAAGGCTCCTGGAAACTTCGGGTGGCCCCTCCAATAGTGGATCAGCCACGACCTCAAAGAAGCCGATCGTGGCACCCATCAGGGCCTCAACGAAGCCGAAAGACGGACGGGGAGGTGCCCACCGACCCCCGAAGCTCCCAGGGTCAGCCCTTCGGGAAAGGGGGCCATGGGGCCCTCTCCAAGATTCGGGGAGTCAGACCCCATGCAAGGATCAGCCGACCGGATGCCTAGGGCCAGTCCGACCCGGGACTAGCCGACTGGGCACCACAAGACCATTACTTAATTTTGATTAATGTATCTTAAATTACTTCATGAAAAATATTTTTAAAGTTGCATATTACTTTGAAAATTGTTTCAACTGATTAATTAGAATCAAGTTTAGACTAATAGTCATTTGTTATGATCATGAACTTTTTGATGTTGATGGATTTCATGCTCTCAAGATTAAACTTATGATTATCAGACTTTTATTTGATTTTGATTAATATAGTTTTAAACTATTTCAAGTAAAATGTTATGATTTATGTGTTTTCAATTTTGGCATCTATGCTTAAGTTAGAAATAATTTGGATCAAGACTAGAACTGGTAGTTAAGGATTGCATTTAAGAAGGTATGCATATTGATAAATCCTTCAGAAATGATTTGGATCAAGACTAGAACTAGTAGTTAAGGATTACATTTAAGAAGGTATGCATATTGATAAATCCTTGCTCCAGCAACTAAACTTGGTACTAGATTACTTCTAACTTTTTTATGGGTAATCAAAATCATTTCAAATCATATGGTTTCATGAAATGTATTCTATTTTGTATCCATGCTTAGACTAGAAATGATTTGGAACAAGTATAGAACTAGTAGTTAAGGGTTATATTTAAGAAGAAGGTATGCATATTGATAAACCCTTAATCCAGTAGCTATACTTGATATCATATTACTTCTAGCATTTGTATAGATATCAAATCATTGCAAATGGATTTTAAATCATGCTAAAAATTTTTAGATGATCAATCTCTTATTTTTTGAAGATAATGTATATCTTGAAAATTCAAATCTTTGATTTCAAATTTAATATATATGTTTATATTTTAAATTGTCTGAAATTATGATGCTTGTGCTTTCATGTTTTGTTTCTCAATGAATGCATATTTTTAAGGGGGAATAACATTTAGGGAGAGCATCCAAAGATTTGTTGTCATTATATACATATGATGCTTTGAATATTTTTTTGATATCATGTTTTACTTATATTACTCTGATATTGCTTCTCCTTGTTATCAAATCTTTTTTTCTTTGAGAGAAGTTACATTCAATTGGTATCAAGATTTATTTCATTAAGAATCTTAAAAAAAAAAAGAAGAGCTCCTAGTAACTGCTTCGGATTGGATTAGTCACCATGACCATCCTATCATAGGAGCTAAGTAGGGTTTAAAGACCCTCTCTTTCCATTCAATGGGGCCTCTTATGATGTGTTGGAGTGCCACTGTGGCCTTATCCCATGAACAAGTAAGGTAAATGGACTGTTGTCTTACTATCAGTTATACATATTAGAGCTAATACATATTAAATTATTTTTTGCATGTGCAAGTCATTTTTGTGGTATCATGTTCAATTAGTATCATATTTAATTGATATTATGATTAATTGATTTCATGTAATGATTTTGATGATCTACTTGCTATTCTTTCCACCTTCATTCATATTTTGTACTGCCTTTCACCCTTTTTCATGATGACAAAAAGGGGGAGAAAAATGTTAAGTATGAAAAAGAAAAAGATATGATAAAAATAAAAAATTATAAGAGAAATGAAAGAAAGTGCAAAAGGGAAAGAAAATAAAATATTTTAATCTTAAGGGAAGAATTAGTAAGCGAGAGAAAATTAAAAATTTTTGCATACTTTGAAAAATGTTTTGGATCATATTTTGAGGGGGAGCTTGACACTCATTAATTTTGAGCGTACATGTTTATTTTATTGTTAATCTTTTTAAGCTTACCCTATTTATATACTTAAAGGTTTTGTCATCATCAAAAAGGGGGAGATTGTTAACTCTGTTCTTGATTTTGATGATTGACAAAATACTTAAGTATATATGAGTACTAATTATGTGTTTGAGTATGTTTAACAGATCTTAGTACTCATCCATGTTGAATAAATAAATGCTTGCATTTTAGTTGAAGAAGTCCTTCAAATTCATGGAATTTCAAGTTATTAGGACTTTGGAACCAAAGGAAGGCTTGGAAGGACTTAAAAGTTTGATTTTGGAGAAGTTTCAGCAAGTTTCAACAGTGATACAAGAAAGTGTCAACTCATGAAGAAGTTCAAGTGTCGACTCATGGCCTGAGAATAAGAAAAATAAAGAACTGTGAAAATCTAGAATTTTTACCTTGAGCTGACCTAAGTGTCGACTTATAGAAATCAAGTGTCGACTCACCATATTCAAGTATCGATACTTGGAGTAACGGCTAGTTTTTTATAAGTGCAGAATTGATTCCAACTTGCTTCAAATGGCTAGTTTTTTATCTCCAACGGTTATAAATGGTCATCTATGATTTGGAGAGCTATATAAACATCAAAAATCAAATAGGAAAGCAATCCTTTGGTAAGATTATTGAATATCCTTCAAGGATTCAAGAGTTGAATGGTTCAAGCCTTCAAGCTTCCAAAGATAAGAGAGTGCATCCAAGTTCACATCATTAAGCTGCAATCAAAGACTTTAACAACTTGAAGACAAGTTCTTCATCAATAATCAAGGGCTTCAAAGAGATATTTGCTTTGTTTAAGAAAGCTTTTATTGTGTTATTTTCATATTGTGCTTACTTTGTTTATAAAGGTTTTTGGTTAGCCTATTGGAAAACCAAGGAGGTTATTGGTGAGCCTTAAAACTAACTAGATTATTGGTGAGCCCGTAAAACCATCGGAGGTTATTGGTTAGCCTAAGTTATAAAACCAACAAGGGGTTTTGACTTGTGAGCTCAGGAAAACAAGTTGGATTTTGATTAGTGAGCCTAGAAAACTAATCGACTGTAATCTTGGTGATTATAGTAAAATTTGCAAGGAAAACGTGGGAAGTGAATGTAGGTGCCTTGGAGTGCACCGAACCACTATAAACTTATTGTATTTGTGTGATTGCTTTTACTATTACATTTACTTTTTAATTTCTACTGCATATTATTTTGAAGCACATAAACACTTTGGCAAAATACAAGCACTTAATTGTAATTAGCATATACTTGTTGAAATAATTCAAAAAGTTTTTATAAAATCCAATTCACCCCCCTTCTTGGGTTGCTTCATCTCTGGGCAACATACGATACCAAAGGATGGACAATTGCCTGAAGATCAGGCTAAGGCTCATCGATTCAAGAGCCACTTAGTCAATACATGATGATTAAGGAAAAGCTATATAGGTGATCCTACTCAATGCCACTTCTTCACTATCTCCGACCAGTGAAGGTTGACTATGCTTTGCATGAAGTCCATGAAGGCATTTATGAAAGCCACCTTGAAGGAAGGGCCTTGGCATACAAGATCCTTCAACAAGGATATTACTAGCCTGATATCCACATGGATACCGTTGAGTTCGTGTGACGCTGCGACTGCTACTAACGGTATGCCAACATTCAGCATTAATCGTTGGCACCTCTTACTCTAATTAATTCATCCTGGCTATTTGCTAAGTGGAGAATTGACATCCTCAACTCTTTCCTACAAGCCTCTAGACAAAGAAAGTTTCTTATTATTGCAATGGACTATTTTACCAAATGGATAGAGATAGAAACCTCGACTTGGATCATTAAGAAGGAAGCTCACATTTTTGTTTGAAAGTCTATTATCTGTCAATTTGGCTTGCCTTGGATGATCATCATCGATATTGGTTAGCAATTCGACAGTGCATCCTTCGACGACTTCTACAAGGATTTGCAAATCATTCATCGGTATACCTTTGTCATGCATCCACGGACAAATAAAGAAGCAGAAGTCACCAACCATACCATTTTGTAGGATTTGAAGACTTGGCTCAACAAAGCCAAGGGGCTCTGGCCAGACAAGCTATAAAGTATCCTTTGGTATTATTGGATGACATACTGGCTTCCAACTGAGGAGACTTTGTTCAGCTTTACCTTCGAAATGAAGCAATCATCCTCCTAACGCTAGGTTTGCCCTTGTATAGAGTCCAGGCCTATAACGAGTGTCAAAATTTGAAAGACCTCAGAGCCAAGCTTGACCTACTTGAAGAAGTCTAAGAGAAGACTTAGATCCGAATGGCGATGCATCAATGACAAGTACCTCACTACTTCAATTCCAAAGTCAAGGAAAAATAATTTTGTCTAGGAAAGTTGGTGCTCAAGAAGGTCATAGTCAGCCAATTGACTAAGCAAAAGAAGCTCTCATCCAATTGGAAAGGACCATGCTGCATCGCCAAAGCTATATGCTTCGTCACCTATCATTTTGAACAGTTGGATGGGATACCCATTTCATGCCCTTGGAACTCTGATAATCTTTGACTATATTATTGATAAGATTTCTCTTCAACTCATGAGTTGACTTCGTCTATAATGAAGCCTCTCTCTCCTGTGTGAAGTAGCCATTAAACTTTAGCTCATAAAGATAAGGGCATGCTTGCAAAATCTTGGATGAGCTATGCACCCCAGGTGAGGTTTACCACACTCCTATTAAAGCCTTGGGTGAGATCGGTGCCCTAGGCAAGGCAATATAGCCCTCTAAGCCCTAGTGGAGCAATTAGACTTCCAGGTCAGGTTCTGACATCCGTAATCTCTAGTTAAGCAATTAATCTCTTAGGCATGATAATCCGTCACCTTCAAGTCCTGGTAGAGCAGTCAAATTTCCAGGTCAGGTTCTAATACTTACAATCCTTGGTTAAGTGATTGGACTCCTAGGCATAGCAATTTGTCACTTTCAAGTCTTGGTTAAGCAATCAGACTCCCATGCAAGCTTCCATGCCCATATTCCCTTGTTAAGCGATAAGCCTCCTAGGCATGGCAATCTACTTCCTTCAAGTCTTGGTTAAGCAATCAGACTTCTAAGCAGGCTTTCATGTCCAAAATCCCTAGTTAAGTGATCAAACTTTCAGGTAAAAATTGGCTAAGCTATAAGCTCCCAAGTGAGGTAACTTAGTATCTTTATTATTCTGCAAACTACAGGTCAAAGGAAAGCACTGGCTTGAGTTGGGGGACCCTCCTTCCCCATGCGTAGAACCATTTAGAATGGAGCATGAGGGTCATAGCATTTTGTTCAATCCATCTCTAGAGCTTTGCATGCACATGATAAGGGAGAATGACTCTCCCTTGGCCATTGGCTAACCTCAATCTTTTATTTTAAAGTCCTAGATAAACTTTGCACCCCAAGTAGGGTTGACGAACCTTCTATTCTAAAGTTTTGGACAAGCTTCATGCCCTATATAGGTTGACGAACCCTCTATTTTAAAGTCCTGGACAAGCATCACGTCCTAAGTAGGGTTGATGAACCCTCTATTCTAAAGTCCTAGATGAGCTTCGTACCCAAGGTAGGGTCATTTCACCCTCTATTAGAAAGTCTTGGATGAGCTTTGTATCCCAGGTAGGATCTTCACACCTATTATTCTAAAATCCTGGATGAGTGATAGACTGCGATGTTGTCATTAAGAGACTGTGGCTATTAGTTTAATTAATCGACTTCTAATAAATGAAAAATAGGTAGATAGGATGAGTCAGGTCGAATCCACGAAGAAGGTAGTGTTTAGGATAATTTTGAAATCTTTGATTTTTATAAAATAAAAGAAAAATAATTTGAAGTCGGGAAATAAAAAGTAAAAGTATGAAAGAAAAAGAAAGCTTAGGTATGTTCGATTTGCTAATCAGATCTTAGCATCTACTTATGAAAAAAATAAAAGACAGAAATCCAAATCATATGAAAATAAATTTTGCATTAATTAAAAAAAGAATCTAATTACAAGAAACTAAAAATAATAATTAAATAAACTACTAAAAGTAATAATAAAGATTGGAAGTAGATCGGCGTAGTCTCGTCGAAAAGATGGTCGGCAAACTCCCTTCTTCCTTCATAATCCTCAGAGCGAACTGGCTTTCTCTGCTTCTTCCTCCTTGGATCTTGATCTGGAGATTGGTGTAGTTGAAAAGATGGCGTAGATGGCATAACTTATCCTCTAAGAAACCTCATTCTTAAAGGCCAACCCATAACCCAAAGTTGAACCTCATACCCTATACCGTACTCTCTCCAAGATGCTCTCTTCTATAACCCAGGGGTCCTTTAAATAGAGCTCGTCTAGGACTTCCTCCTGGTCAAATTTGAACTCAATCAGGCTCTAGATCAGTAATATATCATGAGGAGAATTCTTGACCATCCAATGTGCATCATGATGGATTGATCGACTCTTTTCTTCATTCTCTAGCAAATGGAGTTCGAATAGGACTCTTACTGCATCCCGATCCTGGACTTCGATTAGGACTCTACCTCTTTGGCATTGCAGGTTGATGGAGGTGGATGGCAGCATGAGCGGTGGCAAGAGGTGGCGGGAGGCGGTGGCGAGTTGTTGTTGACGGCGGTGGTGACCCAGGGAACAAAGAACATAGAGAAAGGCTTAGACGGTGGCACAGGTAGAGGGTGAGCGGCAGTGAGTTGCTAGAAGCATTGGATGCTACAGAGGATGGTGGCGTGACGGCGTGGAGGATGGTGGTGGTGTGGGAGACTTGGAACAAGGGGGATGGCAGTCGGACAGTGGCTATGGGCAGCAGATGGTGGCTCCAAGGTGCTTCTCCGGTGGGTTGGTGCTAGTAGGTGGATAGGGGAGATGGCCGATGATAGGAGGGGCACTTGGCGGGCGATGTCTGAGGAGGAGAATGGGGAGCGAGGGTGGCATCGGGAGGAATGGGTGGCAGATCTTTGGATGATCGATAGCGATGCTGCATTAGGTAGTGGAGGTGATAGCCATGATATTTTGTTGGTTCCCATCATCTTCTCTGGTTGACGAGGAGGGCGAGCGATGGCATGGTGGCAGCAGGATGGTAGGATGGCAGGAGGTGATGATGGCTAGAGGAGTTGATGATGATTGCTTGAAGAAGAGAGGCATCTGGCCAGAAAAATTGGTCTCCCGGTGGTGTTGGCAATCGTGTGGGCCTCTCAACGACTCCTCCAGCAATGGGAGATGTTTTCGATGAATGGTGGCTTGAATCGGTAACAATGTTCCACAGAATGGTCTCATGGACTGGCAGCAATGGCTACATGTGGACGTATTCGTGTTCTGTAGATCGAGCAACCAATCCATGGTGGACCGACTACTCCAAAAAACATGTAATTCCTATATGATCTTTAAACTTCAATTTTGGGCCTATCTGAACTCCGATTTGAGAGCCATTTATACTATTGGACTTCTAAAATCAAGCTCTTCATAATGATAGTCTTATTCCTTACAAATAATATATAAAAGTATCAATTTGATATAAATAAATATAATTTAATTATAAAATTAATACTTTTATATTTATATATAATATGATTATCACACCCCTCAACTTGAACTTCGCTCATCCTCGAGTAAAGCAGATGAATTAGCTATGTATACAAACTCATCCTTGAATTAAAAGTTGACTTAGACAGTCCTAAAGGCAACTGATACCTGGCCAGACTATTAAAGAGGTACTTCATTGATCACCGAGTCAATTCAATTAGTGATCGAGTGTTGACCATAGAAATCTTTAGAGGTCTTCCTTACTATCTTTTAAACTTACTCTTTAAATTCTCTAACTTGATTTGAGTCGAGTTTGTTATCTTTTTACACTTTAGTCCTTTTGGTCTTCTCTTTATTTTTTTTTGAGATGTCCAGCTCAATGTCTTGACCTCTAAGTATTAGCATCCTCACCTTTTGATGCAAACCATAATGCTTACTTAGGTGAAGGGGCTCGGTTACATAGTAGGGTATCATTGCTTAACAGATATCTTGACCTTCTTACCTTTTGACTCGAATCACAATGCTTACTTAGGTGAAGGGACCTGATTACTCAATAAGAGTTCAAGAAGAGTTGTGAGGTTAGACTGACTCTCTAAATTTTTTTTTCTTTTTTTAGAACTTTTTGTATATCTCAACATTTCCATCTCTACTCTCAATAAACAAATTTTTTATTAAGATAAGAAGGGAGAGGGTTCTGGAATTACTCCAAAATTTTAACTTGGTCAATACCCTACCATTTTTTGGATTTTCTTAGTGATTTATCTTTTAACATCTCTAAAGCTATCTAGGCCATTAATCAATCATTGATTAGGGTGCCTAATTAACTTCAAATTGAGATAAAATCTAGATACAAAACTAATTACTTCTGATCATACTTGAAGATTTAATTAGATTAGTTATTCTCACCCTAACTTAATTGATATTATCCTCAATGGAGAAGGAAAATAAAGGATGCAATATGTAAAAAGGAATAGGAAAGAGTACACTTGGAGTGAATATACTTTAGAAGTTGAAGAAGGCTTCGTGAAGTAGTGGGCTATTGTACTTTCATCTAAGTTCCTGTAATTATACTAAAGAAAAAAATGAAATTGTTGGGTTGCTTCCCAACCAACGCTAAGTTTAACATCTTCAGCCAGATATTATGAGGAGGTCCAGTAGATAATTAACTTTAGTGTGTCCCTCATAACATCAAAAGGACAGGGCCAATCAGAAGGCCTTGTAATCATGGCAGAAAATCATTCATAGAGTACTCTATGATGATTAGCCCGACTTAATAAAGTACATTGGGCAAGCATGTTATCCTAGGATTTAAAATAATTATTACAGTTTATATAATACTTAGGAAGGGATTGTGTTTGTTGGGCCGAGATTGGAGATGGTTGTTTAAATTTTTTTTTAATTATGGATTGGTCTATCCTACTCCCTTTCTCGAGCATGATGTATTTGGTCAATGTTCCTTTTCATTTTAAATTTAGGTATTCTTTCTAGATTAATATTAGACCAGTCTCCATGCATTGTTTTGATATCATAAAAAGATTTTGGAGGTAGTCCTCAAAATTGATGCCGAATATAGAGAAATCAACTATAAAATTTTTAAAATCTTGATCCCTCATTTCAGTAACAACCCATTCGATAGCTTTTTTATGTGCTTTTAGAATACCACTAAGTTGGGTTTCCTGGTTAAGGTTCACTGAAAGAGTTTCAATGGATACATTAGGAAGTGATTTCAATTCTAGTTCAGGTGGTGATTCTAGCAAGGGGGCTATTGGTAGGCTAGGTGATGGCTCTTGTTGTTCATCAATCAAAAATAGGGTGGTTTCAAAGTATGGCATTTATATTAGGTTATTCACTTCAATACTATACCCATCTACATTAAAATCATCTATCCTTAATTGAGCCAAACAGGGATCTAACAAATCCTAGAAAGGAATTGTGGGGATGGCTTCCTCTATTGAGTCATGCATTTATGGGTCTTGGAAAGTCTCGACCAATTTCATCATTGCATCAATTTATTCTCCCATCCCATTAAAAGGCATAGATGATTCTAGGGCACTAAGGAATGGGGCCATAGGCGAATGGGATAATGATGGACTTGGTTCGTCCCACAAGGTTAATACCTCTATATATTTTTTCTGCCTTATCCAAATTATCTATGTTGGTCTTTATGGTTGTGCAAAGTTATTCCCAGACCAGTTCATTCCCGAGAGTCAAAACTGATTATTTAGAAAAAGATAGAGGGTCATTAAGGTTTTAAGCTAGGTATGGTCTGTCTAGGTTACTCTTGGGTTGACTAAGTAGTTCACCTCCCTCTCTCTATTAAGCTCGATTAATCGTTGATCAGTTTGATCCATTAGCTTATTAATAGATTGCTGTTGGGCTATAATCAGTAATTGAAATTGATCGAACCTATCGACATCTGGGTTGGTCTGTAAGGGAGGTGGATATGGTGCTTGCTGAACCTTCTCTTTAAATGATAGGCTATAATTAATTTGAGAAGGTTGATAATGGAGACAGGGCTGATCATAATATGATATCTCGATAAACATAGATCCTTGGGTTACTGGGGTAACCACTTGGTATGGTTGCCACAAAAAATCTGGTTGAGCCCCCCAACCTGAATTATAGGTATTATAGTATGGATTATCTCTTGAGTTGTAGGTCATTTGGGTTTGATCCTGATAAACTCAATCATACCTAAACTCAAGATATTGGTACCCGGTGGGGCACTCACTCTCAAAGTGGGTAGGGCTCAAATAAATTCGGTATGCCGGGAGAAAGGGTATTTTACTCTAAGGATTCATTCTCCTGGCACTGATTCAGTCTATCAGATTATTCTGATTATTAGGATATGCAATCAAAGATTTGGATCAGAGCAATCCTTATTTATTTATATATTTCTTTATTATTATGATTACTATTTTTTTAAGAAGAGTGGTGAGATGAAGAAGGAAAAGAGGATGATTCAAATGCATAATCATTCTTCCTACAATTCTGAAATTATTGTAATATATCAAGTTTCTTTTAAAAAAGTTTCATGCAATGAAGAGCCCAAAGATAATTTATTTATGTATTCATGAAAAAGGGCAATTCTATATATTTTTTAAGTTTAAATTACTTAGATTGTATTTAGAAGAAGTTTGAAAGTCTTTAAAGTTGTTTGAAGAAGTTTGGAGGCTTTTGGACAAAGATCACTCGAGCCGACTCAAAGAATAGAGCCGACTCATTATTCTGGCATGGTACAAGCTTTTTTGATACTCTGCCAACCGAGCCGACTCAATGAAATTAGAGCCGACTCATCTAGAGTAACTGAAGTTCAGTTTTTTGAAATCAGTCATCCGAGCCGACTCGATGAGCAACCGAGCCGACTCCTCCAGAGTAAGTGATTTTCAGTTCTAGGAAAGCTAGTCGGCGAGCCGACTCGACTGAAAAGAGTTGACTTGATCAGAGTTTAGTTTCTGCATGTTTGAGAATCTAAGCCGACTCGACCCAACTGAGCCACTCGAATCCTAGTTTCTGAAGTGTAACAGCTAGTTCCAGATTGAAGTTTTTGAATCTAAAAAGTGCTCCAACGGCTAGATTTTGACTCCCAAGGCATTCCAATGATCTTTTTCACTTGGGATCAGTTCAAAGGACTATAAATGATGGATTTGAATAATTTTTGAATAAGTTTTTATGAGGGCATTGAATATTCAAAGGAGCATTCAAGTTAGAGCTCAAGACTTTACCAAACTCCTATCAAATTCTTGAGTCATTTACTGAAGAAGTTTGAAAGCCTTAAAGAGTATTAAAGAAGTAATCAAGAAGGCTTCTCAAAGAGCTTCAACTGTAACCATCCAACAAAGTTTGGTTTGTCTTTAGTGTTGCTTTATTTGTAACTTTGTTTTGAATTATTCCAAGTACAACAAGGGCTGTAGCTTCGATATTGTTTAAGGTTTTTGGTGAGCCTTTAAAACCAAGTTTAGGTTGTTAGTGAGCCTAGGAAAACTAACATTGTATGAGATTTTTGGTGATCCCAATATAAAACCAAGATTGGGTTTTGGTTTGTGAGCCCAGTGTAAAATAAACTGGCTATATTCTATGGTGAATATAGTGAAAATCCTAAGTGGTATCTTGGATAGTGGATGTAGGAGCTGGGTTGCTCCAAACCACTGTAAAATTTATGATGTTTGTGCTTGCTTGTGTTTGTGCTCATTACTTGCTTCTGCATTTAACACCTAACTCACTTCACTCACCATACTAAGATTTCAAAAGGGCACATATTTGTGAAAAAAGATTTATACCCAATTCACCCCCCCCCCCCTCTTGGTAGGCCATCTAGGCAATAATTAGTATCAGAGCAGGCATCCATGCCTCTAGTTTAACAGTAAGGAGAAAAGATTATGGTAAACCCAATGAGTGCCTCTTTGGTCGAAGGCCAATTTATAAATAGACCTCCACTATTCATTGGCACAAATTATATATACTGGAAAGTAAGAATGAAGATTTATATTCAAGCAGTGAATTTTCAATTGTGAAAAATCACTTTAAAAGGACCTCACATACCCACAAAGAAAGTTGATGGCATAGACATCCCAAATCCAGAAGAGGAATGGGATGAACATGACATGAAAATGGGAGAACTGAATGCCAAAGCAATGAATCTTTTATATTGTGCTTTGGATGCTAATGAGTTTAACCAGATTTCTACTTGCATTTCTGCAAAAGAAATTTGGGATAAACTTGAAATTATCCATGAAGGAACCTCTCAAGTAAAGACGTCAAAAATCAACATTCTTGTGCGTAGTTATGAATTATTTAAAATAAAATCGAATGAAATAGTATCTACCATGTTTTCAAGATTTACAGATATTATTAATGGTCTAAAAAGTCTTGGCAGGATATACTCGAATGCGGACCTTGTGCAAAAAATTTTAAGATCACTACCAGATAAATGGAATCCAAAGGTCACCGCAATTTAAAAAGCTAAGGACCTGAACACACTACCATTGGATGAGCTTCTGGGTTCCTTGATCCACATGAACTTACAATGCAACACCACAACGATGATGATATCAAAAAGAAGAAATCAATAGCCTTCAAAGCTGTAGCTGAATTAAAGAAGCAAGAAGAAGAGATAGAAGAAGAAAGCCCCTCCGATGAAGAACTTAAAGATGATGACATTGCTCTAGTCATGACGAGATTCGAAAGATTTATGGGCAAGAAAAAATCAAGGTATTGGAAGAAAAACCTTAGAAAGGGAGAACTTAGCAAAGAAAAGGAGAAGGACAAAGAAAGAGATAAGGAGCAACAACCGATATGCTACGAATGCAAAAAGCTGAGGCATTACCGTTCAGAATGCCCTACATTGAAGAAAGGATACAAAAAGAAGAAGAAGACAACGATGGTAGCTATGTGGAGCGACAACGACGAATCCACATCAAATGAAGAGGAAGAGACCTCAAAGGCTACAAATATATGTTTGATGGGTCTCGAAGATGAGGTAATATTTCCTGAACCCAATGATGAATTTATATATGAAGAGTTAAATACTGCATTTTATGAGCTTTTATCGGAATACAAAAAGACTGGTTTAAAAATTAAGACTCTGCAAAATAATTGTGATACTTTGATAAAAAAAAGAATGAAATTTCAAAAAAAAATAACATCTTACAAAAAGAATTGAATAGTATTTATGAAAAATATAATGTTTTGAAAGCTGAAAAGAATGAATGTCTTGAAAAAAATGAAAGTTTACAAAATGAAATGAGTCGACTCAAGTCCTTAGTTGACAAATTAACTTTGAGTTCAAATAAGCTTGAGCTGATTTTGAAAAATCAAAGAGATTCAAATAATAGAGCTGGAATTGGCTATAATTCAATGTATACAAAGTTTCAACTACAAAGTTTCATGCATCAAAATTTTTAGCACCAGTTTCATATCAAAAATCAAAAATAGTTTGCTTTAATTATAATGGGGTTGGTCACAAAACTTTTGAATATAATTTAAGAAGAAAAAATAAAAGTAAAGTGAAAAAGATTTGGGTTCCTAAAGGAACCACTCCTACTAACCTTCAAGGATCCAAGAAAACTTGGGTACCTAAAAGTATTAATTGATTATTTTGCAAGATTGTCTTGCTACCCAGAATTCAAAGAAAAGATGGTATCTGGACAGTGGTTGTTTAAGACATATGACGGGTGACAAATAATAATTCAACACCCTTGAAATGAAAGATGGAGCAATGGTCACTTTTGGTAACAATGGTAAGGAGAAGATCATTGGCATTGGTAAGATCAGAATCACCCCTTCTACTTTTATTAAAAATGTATTGCTAGTAAACAAGTTGAAGTAAATTTATTAAGTATAAGTCAATTATGTGATAAAGGCTTCAAGGTTGTCTTTGAATCTTCAATGTGTATAGTAACTAGCCCCTTGATTCTTGCACTAAGTTTATTGGTTATAGACTTGGAAACATTTACATAGAAGACTTAAATGATCTAGCTATGTCGAGTAGTACAAGTCTAGTGGCAATGAATGCTAAAATAAAGGAATCTAGCTTATTTTGGCATAGAAGATTAGGTCATGCTAGCATGCATACTTTAACTAAATTAATTTTCAAAGATCTAGTTAGAGGTTTATCAAAATTTAAAGTTGATTTTGAATATGTTTATGATGCATGCTAATTTGGTAAATAAACTAGGGGGAGTTTTAAGTCGAAAAATATTATTTCAACTTCTAGACCATTAGAGCTATTTCATATGGACTTATTTGGACCAACTAGGACCACAAGTGGTGTGGGCACCAGGATCTAACGGAGACTCCTCAACCCTCTGAGGATCTCGGATTAGGGTTTCATCTTTTTGGTTATGTAATAAGGTTTCAAGCCTAAGCATTTTATTTTCTTGAGTGATGAACTTAGCCTTAATTGCTTTTGTTTTAGTCATATACCTTGACCAATTTGGTCAAGTTGTGTCTTTGGGTCCTGTAATGATTCCAGTCTGAGTCTGTTTGAAGATTGGGCCCAAGCCGGAGTGGTCTTCGAGTCTAGTCCAATTTGTAATGGGTCAACCCATCTCCCAAGCCATGAAAGATGCCACTTGGCACCACCTCAAACATCGTGATGCAGGACGAGAGCTCTGATACCAAAAATGATGCAGAACAAAGAGATGATGCGATGCGGAAGTAAATTAAAATTAATGTATTTTTTTTTATATATTTTCAGAAGCTGGCTTAGACTCAAAGGAAAGTTAAACTAAATTGAAAGAAACTATATAATAATTGAAAGCACAATTCAAAGAAACTAGATTATCAGAATAGTTCAGAAGTAAAGGATCACTGGGGGTTGAGAAACTCCCAGACCTAGGGTTTCACTCTGAACTTTCAACAGGACAGAACTAAAGAGAAGGGAAGGGTTATGTACCAGGCAGTGATCTTCATAGAGTTTGGTGGAAGGACTCTCTCGAGCAGATTGTTGGATCCTCGGATTCGGATATCTTCGTAATGGCTCCTCCAATACTGGTCCTTTGGCAGGGTTAGCTTCTCCTGAACTCAGGATCTGGGAAAGAAGAAGAACAAGTTAAGGAACCAGATACTCAAATAAAGGATTTACCAGATAAGAAGAACTTGAAAATTGATGTTGCTGAAATCCTGATTCTCCTGGATGCTGATCTGACTTCCTTTGGGATTTGCTCTATATTCGAAGTAGCTGATCTGGACCCAAATGCTGGTGGTCAGCCTCTACTTGGAAGAGAGGGGCCGTGAGATGATGAGGTAGATTAGGGTTTGGATGATTGGTTGAATGAAGAAGATGATGGGCGGCTAGGGTTTGGAATTGAAATGGCTAACCTAGGGTTTTGGTAGGGTTTTGGGGTTGGAGATCTCACACCTCCTCAAGGTTCCTAGGGAACCCGAATTTACTCCCTCACGGAGCTCAACACCTGAATACAAGTGCAGAAGAGAGAAACACAAAGTTGCTCACACAGAAATTGATTTCATTCATCATTAAATTCAAGAGTTACATAGAGTTGAATACATAGACATAACAAAGAAATAAAATTTTATACATTTTCCGTGTGGGACTAATAGGACTAACCCACACTTTAGGCATCAAATTCTCTTCCCAAGACTCCTTCCATGAGTGGGCAGCCCAAAAACTCCAAGAAAACTTGAAAATCAGCTCCAAATGGCAGGTTATGGGGGTGTCTCCTAATATCTCTCCATGAATCAAGGATTTTCCCTTCATGGTTTGGCTCATTTGGACACCTCCTAGTCTTGCTCCACAAGTTTAGGCTTCTTCCTTTCATGGCTTTGGCACTTTTGGAAACTTTTGGGAACCTCCTTGAATTCCTCCCCAAGACATGCTCTCTTCCCTTTTATAACTTGGATTTTTATGGAACATTGTGGGGCACCTCCTTGATCCTCTCTTCAAGAAAAATTCTTACCATCCTGGCTTGGGTTTATCTGGAAAGAAATTGGCTCCTCCTTGGATTGAGGTATCTTGATGGATTTCTCTCCCAAGTGGTGCAAGAAAAAAAAAGAAACTTACTTTTTGTGGTGTAGGGACCAAAGACACTGGATGGAGATGTGGCGCCTCCTGGACTCTGGAGTGTGGCTGGGAGTGTGGCACCCACTTGCTTGGGCTTGGAAGAAAAAATGTGGCACCCTGGACCTTGACTTGACTAAAAAAAAAGTGGCACCAACCTGGAGAAGACCTAGACCACTACTAGGACTTGTACTGAGTCAACATGACTCAACAAAATTTAAATTGTAGGGAAATACAGACTCAAGACTAAAATTGAGTTGACCAAGTCAACCCTTATTACAAAACCAGAAAACCCTAATTCTTCGAGCAAGGTCAATCAGAGATCCAGATGGAGCCCTGAAGTCTTCTTCTGAGTCTGGTGCCCGCACCACATCGCATGTGGCACCACATCACCTTGACATGTGGGCCGCCAAGGCAAGGGGGAATGCTGATTTTTGTGGGTGCCATCCCTAGATCTTTTTCTCCCTTCCCTCCCCCTATCAAGCCACTTGCTAAAGGAGTCATGGGTGATCAAGGAAAGGTTGAAGACATAGGCCTTGCCCCAAGCCCCATATCATGTTTCTCTCCAAATATGGGTGGGCAAACAAGGAAAGAAGAAAGACACAAGCCTTGCTCCAAGCCCCATATCTTGTTTCTCTCCAAAAGAGGGGTGGGCGATCAAGGAAAGAAGGAAGACACAAGCCTTGCATCATGCCTTCTTCCCAAAATAAAGATCAGCTTTCCAAGTCCAAGGCGCCAAGATCCTTCCTCCAAGCCCAATATCATGCCACAAGCAAGCTTTGGTCGGCCAAAGAGAAGGGATTTCAGAATTTTTGGGATTTCAAAATTTTTTTTGGCGCCTTATCAAGAGAAGAGATGTAATTTTCATTCAAATTTTGAAAGGGGCTTAAGGTGCCTATATAAAGGACCTTACCCCCTCCCTTGTAATGTTAATGTTGATGATTGAAAAAAAAAAGATTTGAGTGCTACTCTTCTTGTTAGTTGCCTTCGTTCCTTAAGAATGTCGATCTCCGTGAGGGAGCGCCTTCGTCTTTGGGCATCGAGAGGTATGAGGCCTCAAGTTACCTTCTCTTCTGTGCAAGCTATCCTCCATGTTCGAGTTCGAAGCCCATCTGGATGATCCACTTTGGTGCATAGCAAAAAGAACTCCATCCACCACCAACCTCAACTCTCATTCCTTCATCTCTTGTTTTCTTCTTATTGAATCCTAACTCTTCCCTTGATTGCTCGTAGGTCCTCCAGGTACCATGAATATAGAGTCAGTTTTCCTTGCCTTCGAGACATTCGGATGGAAAGCCGGTGCATCCGCAGGGGTTGAAGGCTCGATCATCCAGGCCGCATCCACGAGAGCGAATGAACTCGGCATCGGGCGCTTCAGAGCTTTTAAGGTTTGCAACCCGAAAACTCCTAAGTTGATATTGATTGGAGAGCTAAGTCCTACAGGATTTCTCAATCCCAGGGTCCTCTTTTTATCCTTGCTTAGGGGCTAATTTATGTGCTAGTAGTTCTTATCATTATCGAATCCCTAGATCTGCAGTTGTCTTTTCTTCGGGAATCCTAAATCCATAAGAAAACTTAAAAATCACAAAAGAAAAAAATAACTTGCATCATTCCTCTCATCTTCGCATCTAGTTAGTCCCGCATCATTCTGATATCAGAGCATGGGTAGGACTTAGCATCTTCTTAAGTACTTGGATTAGGAGCTTCACCAGGCATCCGGTCATAGGAAACAAGAAGGGCTGCAAGACCCTCACTTCCCATTCCACAAGGATTTTCTATGGTGTGTAGGGGTGCCACTGTGATTGACCTTTGAAGGGGAACATAAGGAGATGAGTTTTAACTTTTTAAAAAAAAAAAAAATTGCTTTTCATCATTAGATCTCATCTTCTTTAAATTTTTGCATATTTTTATCTCAGTACATGGCCTGTTGTTTTAAGTGTTTCTATTTGTAGGAACCTCAAAATTGTTTGATTTTTGTTTTGCCAGATTCCACGTAATTGAAAGTGTTGTACCTTGACGGCTCACCCTCAGCCAGAACCAGCCCATTCTTGCTATCCGACCGTGCCACTCCTTCAAGGTTCCGATTGCTACTCCTTCAGAGGTCCGACCCACCGGAGTAGAGGTTCGAACGACCCTCTCTTGCTGGGGTCCGGCCCGATAGCTACTCCTTCAGAGGTCGACCCACCGGAGTAGAGGTCCGAACAACCCTCTCCTGCTAGGGTCCGGCCCGCGCTCTCCTTCAGAGGTCCGACCCACCGAAGCAGAGGTCCGAACAACCCTCTCCTACTGGGGTCCGGCCCGTCGCTCTCCTTCAGAGGTCCGACCCACCGAAGCCGAGGCCCGAACGACCCTCCCCTACTAGGGTCTGGCCCAACCCTCTCCTGCTGGGGTCTGGCCCGTCGCTCTCCTTCAGAGGTTTGGCCTTTGGTCCGACCGACCAGCTTTCCCTCAGCTGACGTCCGACAAGCATGCCTTAGCATCCAGGGAATTCCAGAAGCACCTTTCTGTTACTGCAGGATCCTGCCATCCCAATAGCCCTGCTCCACTACTTCCATGATGTCACCGTATCTGCATGCCATGTGGCCACTCTCCAAGTTCTCCTAGGGGTAGATCGGTCTTTCTCAGCCTCACCCCTAACAGATTTTGGACTGTTCCGTGCCTATATAAGGTACTCGGGGGACCCCGTTTGAAGGTAGAAGTGCTCTTCCCTCTCCATACGTTGTTCTTTCGTTGATTCCTCCATTCTGTTGCCTTCAGCCTCCTGCTAACTTAGGCATCGGAGGGTCCCCCGTCGGAACACCACCGACGCCCTTGGGGACTTTGTTGTAGGTTCACCCGGGAGAGGAGAGCTCCAGCACATCCAGCCGACCCTGGTCCAGGAGTTGACGTTGCAACAGATTGGTGCTAGAGGAAGGGCCGTCCCTTCTTTAAAAGGAGGAATCCATCACCCCTGCTACAAAATGGCTAAGGGAAGAGCTCCAAACACCACTGCCAGAAGAGGTATCTCCCCTTCTAGGTCTGAGGAACCTCCCAGAGAGAATGATATCGCCACCACCACTACTGCTGCCACTGAACCTACCATCACACTGGGGTTGCAGCGGTTCCAGACATTAGTGAATCACATCAAAATGCTTACTGCTGCAGTTTAGCATTTCCAGGAAGTAGCCGACAACCGGTAGCAATTACCAGCTATTTCCTGCACCAATCCTCCAACTGTTATTGAGGGAAGCCGATGGCCAGAGGTCCCTCAGCATTGTTCTCGCATCACCGTGGAGCCTCGGAGGTCATTGGGTGATCGCGCCGATGGAAAAAGGGCAAGGTCTGATTCACCTTCCTGCACCGAATCCATCCCGGTCGGCGGTCGGCCTGCTGTCGAACCCCCGAGGGACTATGCTAGCAAGATCATGCGCATAGAGGAGCGCATTATCGAAATCACCCTCTGGCAGAAGGCCGAACTAGGACAGGTATACAACTCCCATCCCCCGTTCTCTAACGAGATTCTGGCAGAGATGATTCCCTGCCACTTCAAGATTTCGTAGGTGGACCCCTACGACGGTACCACCAACCCGATAGACCATTTGGGCATATACAAAGCCCATATGATGGTACAAGGCACCTCCGACGCCCTCCATTGCATTGCCTTCCCTGCCACCCTTAAGAAGATAGCCCGGATGTGGTTCTCTGCCATCCGACCAGGTTCAATCCACTCCTTTCCTCAACTCGAATCACTTTTTCTTTCCCATTTCAGGACCTGTGATGGGGGACTAATATGCATGCAATTCTTTTTGTATGTTTTATATGTGGGGTTAGGTGATTAATTCTCGAATTTCATATCAAAATTAGTTGTAGAAAATTTTGTATGAATTTTTGAAGCCAAGCATGCATATTAGAACCTAGAAAAGTACTAAAGAAGGATCGCCGGGACTGAGAAGCCTCGGTTAAGGCAAGTTCTCCTACAATCTAATTACTGGAGGTAGAGGGGGTGTACCTGACAATGTCTGAAGTACCTGGTGAAGATCGCAGCGAAGGGATCTCTCATTCCTCAATGGATGCAGCCTGGAAAATCGAGCCAAAGACCCACGGATACCCGGCTTTCTGCTCGGTGGTCCGATTGAGGCGTGGCTGGAGTCGTTGGATTCGTAGGAACTCGGGGACCTGCAAACGACCTATCAGGGGTTAGAAAACTTAGAGAAAATCAAGAAAACAAAGGAAAATAGCAAATGAAAGAAAGTTTTGGAGGGGGCTGGAAGGATGGTTGGCGGCAGGAAGATGGTTGCAAACACCGGGAAGAAGAACTCTCAAACCCCTTTATGCACACAACAGGGTAATCACACAAAGCAATTGAAGAACTCAAGGTTTATTTCATATATCAAAATCTCTCCCTCCATACAAGAGGCTAGGGTCCTTTAAATAGACCCTTAACCTTGGGCTCCAAGTAAGGGCACATAAGTCTTTACATAAGAATCATTTTCTCTCTCAAACCCTAGCTAGAAAATAAGGAAACATTAGGTAGAAAAATCCCTAAAAATTCTCTTGACTTAGCCAACACTCCAAGGATGCCTAGGGGGGTGTGTTGGGCTTCTAGGAGCAGCAAGAGGCTAGCCCAAAGGGGCTCGGGCGCATGGGTTTAGACCTCTGGAAGTTGGGGTGGCCTGGTAGCCAGGTAGCAGGAATATTCCCTGGTATCTTGCTTCTTAGGGGCTTGGGCTTGGCGCCTGGGCTTGATTTCTTTGGGCTAGGATGTAGATGGACCTCTAAAGTCATGGATGCCATGGTATATGAATATATTTTGGCATCTAGAAGGGAATTTGGGCATCTGGAGGGCATCTGCAAGGAATCAGGGTTTTTTGAATTTTTCCTCATGGGGTCTTCAAATCTTCAAGCTGGGTTGGACTTGGGCTATACTTCCATGTCTTCAATCTGGTTGGACTTGGTCTTCACTTGTATGATGTGGTCTTGAGTCTTCAATATGGTTGAATAGGACTCAAAAAAATAAACTTAGCTCGACATGAGCTGACTAACACTGGACTGAACTAGCTCAACATGAGCTGACAAGTACAGAACTGAAACTCAAAAGACTCAAATAACAACTAAAATGGACTCAGATGGGCTAAGCCCTTATTACAGATGGACTCATAAATTATTGATCAATTCACAGAGGGTTGAAAAGCCTCTGTCTTATTCTGGTGCCTCCAGTGTCCCCACCAACCTATAGTCGGACCCCGAGGAATACCGACTGCCATTTTCTCGTGCTGCAAAAGGAGGGAAAGACTCTTCAAGATTTCATGGCCTGTTTCAACTCAGCAGCCATGGAAGTCCCGGACTTGAATGAGGCTGTGGCCATGTCAGCCTTCAAGCTAGGGCTCCGCTTGTCTAGGCTGACTTTCTCCCTGGACAAGAAACTTCCGACAAGCTACAGCGAACTCCTGGCCAGAGCGCAGAAGTATAACCTGGCAGAAGAGCAAGCGGTCGGCCAATGTCAAGCAGAGGGAAGGCCGACCCCTAAGAAGTGGAGCAATAAGGCTCCTGAAGTCCGACCTTCGAGTGATAGCCAGTGGTCGGCCCAACGCTGAAGTCCGAAGCCGAGGGACTTCCCTCGGAGTTTCGAGACTTATGCACCTCTGTCCCTACCAAGAGAGAAGATCCTTATGGAGATCGAGAATGAGACCTTTCTGCAAAGGCCTCAGCCAATGAGGGGCCCTCCTGCCCAAAGAAACAAAGATAAATTATGTCAGTTCCATAGGGACCACAGGCACAGTACTGAAGAATGCCTGCAGCTAAAAGATGGCATTGAAGACCTCATCTGGAGGGGGTACCTGTGCAAGTACATCCGACCCCATCAGGATCAGGCCGAAGCATCAAATGTCAGAAACCCTCCGAAGGAGACGGAGCTCCCTAATCAGAGGCCGACCGGCAAGGATGTCGGCATGTTGCATAGACGATCTGGAGGAAGTTACGAGGACGGGCCCGATATTTATAAAAGGTCCAGGGGCTCAAATGCGATCACCTTCTCTGATGAAGATCTTCTGGAGACTCATGTTTTTGAAAATGACCTTGTAGTCGTGTCGGCAGTGATTGCCAACTATGATGTAAGGAGAATACTTATAGATAATGGAAGCTCAATAGAGGTGTTGCTATATGATGCTTTTGTGAGAATGAATTTGTCCATGTCCTTGCTGCAGGAATCCCCCGCACCGCTGACAGGCTTTGGGGGCAACTCCGTCGGAGTAGAAGGGGAGATAGTTCTCCCTATGACGATCAGGAGGAGCCTTTCCAGAAAACCCTCCCTATCAACTTTGTGGTCATTCGGACGACCTCGCCTTACAATGCTATCCTGGGCCAACCGGCCCTTAACAAATTCAGAGCCATTATGTCCACTTATCATTTGTTGGCAAAATTTTTGACCAGGAGTAGGGTTGGAGTGATGAGGGGAGACCGTCGGATGGCCAAGCAGTGTCTGACCATTCTGAACCAACAGTCAGAAGGCCATCCCACTCTGGAGCAACTTGACCCGAGGGCTGAGGTCGATGTTCTTGGTCAGCCAGGAGAAAGGATTCTGTTTGTCCCCCTTCGGGAGGACGATCCCACCAAAGTCCTTCAAATTGGAGGTTCCCTTAGCGAAGACATTAAGTCAGAACTGATCAGCTTCCTCAGGAGTAATGCCGACGTCTTTGCTTGGTCGACGTCGGACATGCCTGGAATACCGTCGGAGGTCATCACTCACCAGCTCAAAGTGGATCCGACCTACCGACCTGTCCGATAGAAGAAGAGAAGCTTTGCCGCCGAAAGACAGAAAGCCATCGATGAGGAAGTGAAGAAGCTCTATGATGCTGGCATCATCAGGGAAGTCCACTACCTTGAGTAGCTAGCGAATGTTGTTATTGTAAAGAAGGCCAACGGAAAATGGAGGATCTATGTAGATTACACCGACCTCAATAAGACTTGTCCGAAGGATAGCTTTCTAGTGCTGAAGATTGATCAGCTGGTGGATGCCACGGCCGGCCACTAGCTTCTCAACTTTATGGATGCCTTCTCCGATTACAACCAAATCAAGATGCATCCGAAAGATGAGGAGAAGACCGTCTTTGTCATCGACAAGGGTCTGTACTGCTATCGGATGATGCCCTTCAGCTTGAAGAACGCCGGTGCCACTTTTCAAAGACTGATCAACCGAGTGTTTGAAGGTTAGCTAGGCAGGAACATGGAGGCCTATGTGGATGACATGACAGTGAAGAGTCTCCATAATGCCAACCATATTAGGGACTTGCGGGAATCCTTTAACACACTCGACACCATCGGATGAAGCTAAACCCCATGAAGTCTACTTTTAGGGTAACCTCTGGCAAGTTCCTTGATTTTTTGGTCACACAGAGGGGAATTGAAGTGAACCCCGACAAGATAAAGGCCATCACTGAGATGGCACATCCGACCAAGAAAAAACAGGTGCAAGAGCTCACCGGTCGAATCACCTCTCTCAGCCATTTCATTTCCCGTTCGGCTAAAAAGTCTCTGCCATTCTTCAAAACCCTGCACTGGTCGAAAAGTTTTGTTTGGACTGACAAATGTCGGTCGGCTTTCAAAGCCCTGAAGGAGTACTTGAAGATCCCTCCATTGTTGGCCAAGCAGACGGAGGGGGAACCTTTGTACCTCTATCTTTCGGCATCGGACGAAGCGATCAGTGCCATCCTTGTGCGAGTCGGAGAGGACGAATAGCAGAAGCCTATCTATTATATCAGCAAAGTCCTCCACGATATTGAAATAAGGTATCCCAAGATACAAAAGTTGATATATTCTTTGGTCACGTCCGCCAAGCGACTCCGACCGTATTTCCAAGCACATCCGATTGTGGTGATGACCGACCAACCCCTCAAGGCAATCCTTCAGAGCCCAGACACATCTGGTCAGCTCGCCAAGTGGGCTGTTAAGCTAGGCATATTCGACATCTCTTTCTAGCCATGATCTACCTTGAAGGCCCAGGTAATTGCTGACTTCATTGCAGAGTGTACATGGAGACATGAGACACCTCCTCAAATGGCCGAAGTACCTGAAGCCGATGCCATCTATGAAGCCGAGCCAGCCTGGACCCTCCATGTGGACGGAGCATCCAACCTTGCAGGCTACGGGGCCAGACTGATCTTGGCCGACCCGGATGGAGAGAACCTGGAGTATCTATTGCATTTTTTATTTCAGGTGTCAAACAATCAGGCGGAGTACGAAGCCCTCCTTGCAGGGCTACGAATCGCCAATGAACTGGGCATCAGCTGACTCAGAGTCTTCTCTGACTCCCAACTGATGGTTAATCAAGTAAAGGGAGAATTTGAAGCGAGAGATCCGACCCTAGCAAAATACTTAAACAAGGTACAAAACCTTATCTCCCAGCTCAATTTTTTTGAAATCCTCCACATACCTCGTTTGAAGAACTCTTGGGCAGACACTCTGTCAAGGTTGGCTACGGCTGCCATCAGCACTTTCGACCGAACTTTTGTGGAGCATCTGCAGCAGCCAAGTATTACGGAAGAGCCGACCGAGGTCCATCAGGTGGAACAAGAAACTTCTTGGATGGATCCGATCCTTTCTTTCCTGACTAAGAGAACTCTTTCGGAAGATCCGATAGAGGCCAAGCGAGTGCACTTGACGGCCTCTAAGTACGTCGTCCTTGATGGCATCGTGTATAAGCGGTTATTCTCACAGTCACTGTTGAAATGCTTGGAGCCGACAGACGCCAACTATACACTCAGAGAAGTCCATGAAGGCATCTGCGATGACCACCTCGAAGAAAGATCCTTAGCTTACAAGATCATCCGACAGGGGTACTACTGGCCTACCATTCAGAAGGATGTGTCAGACTTCGTCCGAAGGTGCAATGCATATCAAAGGTACTCCATTATTCAAAGGAGGCCTACCAGTGAGCTGACTCCGATCACTGCCCAATGGCCGTTCGCATAGTGAGGGATGGATATCTTGGGACCCTTTTCCCCGGCATCCGAGCAACGGAAACTTTTACTTGTGGCCATCGACTACTTCACCAAGTGGGTGGAGGATGAACCACTAGCATAGATAACTGAGGTCAAGGTGGAGAACTTCATCCGAAATAACATCATCTTTCGGTTTGGCATTTCTCGAATGATTATTACTGACAATGGAAGACAGTTTGACAACTCTAAGTTTCAAGATTTTTGTCAATAATATCATATCTCTCACCGACTCACATCGGTTGGCCACCCTCAATGCAATGGAGAGGCTGAAGTCACCAATCGAACAATCTTGCATGGGTTGAAGACCCGACTGAATGAGGCTAAGGAGCTTTGGGTGGAGGAACTCCACTCAGTATTATGGGCATATCGAAAGACCGCCAAAATGTCAACCAGTGAAACCCCATTCAACCTCACTTATGGAAGCGAAGCTGTCATCCCTGTTGAGACCTCTCTTCAATCTCTGTGGATCAACCACTACGCCGAACAGGCTAACTTCGAATAGCGAAGGGCTGACCTGGACTTGCTTGAAGAAACTAGACTTTGGACAAGCATGAAGATGGCGGTCTACCGCCAGAAGATGGCAAAATATTACAACTCGCGAGTCAAGACGCGAGCTTTTCGAGTCGGAGACCTGGTCTTATGGAGGACAAAAATTTCGAGGCCGACCGAGCAAGGCAAGCTTTTTCGAAATTGGGAAGGACCTTATCGAGTCGTTGAAGTGGTTCGAGCCGGCACCCACCGACTTGAATATTTGGACCGACGATGGATGGCACGTCCGTGGAATGTAGACAACCTCCATAAGTATTATCAATAAAGTCCATAATTCTTCTACAAAGCACTTCCGAAAGTCTGACTCCGGTCGGCAGAGGCTCTAGGGCAGCCTACTTTTGAAAGTTCGACTCCGGTCGGCAGAGGCTCTAGGGCAGCCCACTTCCAAAAGTCCGACTCCGATTGGCAGAGGCTCTAGGGCAGCCCACTTCCGAAAGTTCAATTCCAATCGGCGAGGCTCTAGGGCAGTCCAATTCCAAAAGTCTGACTCCGGTCATCAAAAGCTCTAGGGTAGCCCACTTCTGAAAGTCCGACTCTGGCCGGTAGAGGCTCTAGGGCAACCCACTTCCGAAAGTCCGACTCCGATTGGCAAAGGCTCTAGGGCAGCCTACTTTCGAAAGTCTGACTCCGGTCGATAGAGGCTCTAGGGCAGCCCACTTCTGAAAGTCCGACTCTGGTCGGCAGAGGCTCTAGGGTAGCCCACTTCCGAAAGTCTGACTCTAGTCAGTAGAGGCTCTAGGGCAGCCCACTTCCAAAAGTCTGACTCCGATCGGTAGAGGCTCTAGGGCAGCCCACTTCCGAAAGTCCAACTCTGGTCGACAGAGGCTCTATGGCAGCCTACTTTCAAAAGTCCGACTTCGGTCGGCAGAGGCTCTAGGGCAGCCCACTTCTAAAAGTCCGACTCTGGTCAGCAGAGGCTCTAGGGCAGCCTACTTCTGAAAGTCTGACTCCAGTCAGTAGAGGCTCTAGAAAGCCCACTTCCGAAAGTTCGACTCTGGTTGGTAGAGGCTCTAGGGTAGCCCACTTCCGAAAGTCCGACTCCGGTCGGTAGAGGCTCTAGGGTAGCCCACTTTCGAAAGTCTGACTCCGGTCGGTAGAGGCACTAGGGCAGCCCACTTTCGAAAGTCCGACTCCGGTTGGCAGAGGCTCTAGGGCAGCCCAGTCCGTACAAGCCGATGGACCAACACTTCGGTTAAAATTTCTAAGCTCGTTGCTCCGGCCTGAGCTACAGTCTGACCGCTGCCTCAACTATTCCTGGGTCTGGACAAGCCGACGGACCAACACTTAGGTTAAAATTCCTAAGCTCGTTACTCCGGCCTGATCTACAGTCTGATCGCTGCCTCAACTATTCCTGGGTCCGGACAAGCCGACAGACCAACACTTAGGTTAAAATTCCTAAGCTCGTTGCTCCAGCCTAAGCTATAGTCCGACTGCTGCATCAACTATTCCTGGGTCCGGACAAGCCGACGGACCAACACTTAGGTTAAAATTCCTAAGCTTGTTGCTCTGGCCTGAGCTACAGTCCGACCGCTGCCTCAAATACTTCCAGGTCCGGACAAGCCGACGGACCAACACTTAGGTTAAAATTCCTAAGCTCGTTGCTTCGGCCTGAGCTACAGTCCGACCGCTGCCTCAATTGCTTCCAGGTCCGGACTAGTCGACGAACCAATACTTAGGTTAAAATTTCTAAGCTCGTTGCTCCAGCCTGAGCTACAGTCCAACCGCTGCCTCAACTGCTTCCAGGTCCAGACAAGCCGACGGACCAACACTTATGTTGAAATTCCTAAGTTTGTTGCTCCAACCTGAGCTACAGTCCGACCGCTTCATCGATTGCTTCTGGTCCGGACAAGCCGACGGACCAATACTTAGAGCAGAAATCCTAAGGGAATCTAGTTCGGCCTGAGCCACTACTCGATGCTTACCCTAGAGGTCCGACTGTCCGCTCAAATTAGCCGACTAGTCCACACTTAGTAAAATTTCAGAGAAAAGTGAGTCCGGTCACTCTAGTCAGTCGGCAACAAAGACATGAAAATAAGACATTATGAAAAAGGTTCTTCATTAGTTCCAAAAAGGTTTCTTTACAAAATTGAAGGTCAGACCTTTACAAACGACTAGGTCTGACCATCGGGAGGTACACTGACAACAGCTGCTTTGGCTTCCTCAGTAGCAACAGCGGCCTTGGCCCCCTCGGCCCCTTCAGCTACCTCTGCTTAAGCCCCAGCTTGGGCATCCGGTTCGGCCACTTCAATGATGGCCTCCACTGGAGCATCGGTCGCTCGGGCAATCGGATCCGCCGCCTCCAAGCCCCCCTCTTCCATCGGCTTTGGTGACTGAAGAAATGATAAGTCGAGGTCGGGAAAGGCTGCACTGACCTTCCCCAGACATTCATCATACCCGTAGTCGAAGCCGACAGTCCCGGCTTCGTTCATCTCCTTGGTGAAGTCCTCGGAGGCTTTATAATTTGCAACGGCCTTCTCACCGGCCATCTTCAATAACTCCTGGGCCGTCTTCAGCAGGCGCTTATACCTCTCCACCACTGCCTGGTGGCCTTGTGAGCGAGTCTCGCTCTCGGTCAAGCACCCCTCCTCGATGGCCAGCCGATGGGTCAGAGCCTTGATCTTCTTCTTCTTATTCTTTAAACTTGCCTCCTGGTCCGCCTCCCGGGCCAGCAAGTTCTCCAGCTGCTTCTTCTGGGCCTTTGACTTGGCCCGCAGGGTGGAGACCTCTTCTGCTATGGCCCTTAAGCCAAGTACCTTTTCTCTGGAGGCCGTCAGCGCCACCCAAGCCTTGTCCCTTGCCACCTCTGCCTCTTCGGCCCTCTTGGTCAAGTGCTCTTTCAGATGAGAAGCTCACCCAGGTCACCGTCCATCAGCAGGGTATCTTTGATAAGATGCCGACAAACACACACAGTTAGAAAGTTGCAACTGATGAATTCGGAGTGGAGGAATGAAATGTGACATTTACCCCTAGAAGATGGTGGAGGGAACTCCTAGAGGCCTCATTTACTGACCGCCCGTCATCGTCGGGGGTGGCCCTCTGAAGCAGTTCTTTGGCCTTCTCAGCATCGCGCCACTTCTGGCGCTCCTCCTCATCACAAGCACCATCGGCCCTCTCATCAACGGTCGATGGCCCTTCCTCTACATGAGTTCCCCTGACTGTCAGGGAGGCCACCTTAGTCAGCTCCAACGGCGGAGACAGGGGAGCCGCGTCCACCCCGAACGGTGTCGAAAGCCTCTCCTCCGCCTGGGCAATCGACTGCCCGACCGAGGAGGATCGCTTGGATGCCATCGCCCTTCGGTGATCAGCCAGAGGCATGAATCCTCCGACTCGATCGACACCATCATGGTGGACGGTTCTGCCATCCGTTGTTTCTTCGGCCTCTTGGGCACCAGCTCTGTCACCCGCTTCTTTGGCTCCAGCAGGGTCGGTTCCGCAATGCGGACGGCCCTCCGTTGTGCAGATCGTGCCGAAAGGGTCACCCGATCCGGCTTCATTTTGCCACCTGTCAACAAACACAACTGAAGTAAGATATGGTTGCAAAGCCAACAGAAGATAAAGTAGTGGGTCTCTCTCTACGGCTCTCGTCCTACCCAATGTCAGGTGCCAGCTGAGTCCAGCCTGATGAAGACTCCCCTCGTGAAGCATGGAGCCGATGAACTTCGGGTCATCGTCAGCAAGTTTATGGAAGTCAGCCTCATCAGCCCTCGAGACCTTCCTCCCATTCAAAGCGTTTAGCCTTGGCTCCCTCGATGCCTTCTCGAAGCCCCATGGCTCTAAACTATCTACAAAAAAGTATCGGGACTTCCATCCATGAATGGTAGACGGAAGCCCCCCTAGTATCTTCCGGCCAGGACGTGGACTGAACATCTACCACTCATGACTCCAGAAGTCCTGTTTCAATAAGAAGAAATTTGAAAACAAGGACACCCTCGGCTCGATGTCGGCCTCCTGACATAGAACCACGAAGCCACAGAGAATCCGAATGCTATTCGGGGTTAGCTGGGAATGAGTAATTCTATACATGTTGAAGACCTGGATAAAGAAACTGTGGATCGAGAAGCAAAGGCCGGCCTTCAGGTGGTCTTCATACAGAGGGAGAGCTCCTAGGTTTAAGGGTCCGTTCACTCTACCATCGTGACTGGGGACGGTCAGATGTAGGGTGGAGGGAATGCTATACATAGTCCTAAGATTTTCGACCCTCTCTCGAGTCATGGTCGAAGGGATGACGAAAGGGCCGGGCTCCCTAAGTCCACGAGCAGAACTCCGACTCCCAGAAGCCATTCTAAAGGGAGTTGCAGAAAAGGAAGAAGACGGAGGAAGGTGGAGATGGAACTAATCTGGTTCCCTGGTTCTCTAAGAGGGGCTAAAGCAACGGAAGGAGGGAGGAGGCAGCCTTCTCTTCAAGCGCAAGCATGGTGGAAGGCTCCTTTTGGGCACTGCTACCCCCTTTTATAGGCACCCGGGGGTAGCTTCCCAATGCCTCCCCCCACGTGCCATGACCCGATGGCTGGCACTGTGGTTTTCGATTTGGATGAGAATCCTAGGGGATGCACCGGATCATATCCGGCCACGATCCACGTGACTGTCGAAGCAACGGTGGATCGATCACTCCAGGAAGTGCACCAACCGCTCTGATGAAGCCACGTGCCCCACGTCATGTCAGGAATTCAAATGGGCGGCTGCTATGCACCATATCAGTAATAACTGCTCCCCCTATCTTCGCCAACCAGATGCTGACACCTATCCAGGAGCAAAAATCGAAGCAGAAGGTGGTCGATCGCAACATGCCAAATCAGATTCGCCATCGTCTGAAAGACTGATACATTTACGGTCATTTAATGCCCTCGCCCTTCGAGCCTACGAGCTCGCTCGAAGCACGTGGGCAAGGGGGACAACTATTATACGTTGATGGCTTACCCTCAACCAGAATTGGCCCATTCTTGCAATCTGACCGGGCCACTCCTTCAAGGCTCCGACTACTACTCCTTCAGAGGTCCGACCCACCGGAGCAGAGGTCCGAACGACCCTCTCCTGCTGGGGTCTGGCCCGTCGCTCTCCTTCAAAGTCCGACCCACCAAAGCCGAGGCTCGAACGACCCTCCCCTGCTAGGGTCCGGCTCGACCCTCTCCTGTTGGGGTCTGGCCCGTCACTCTCCTTCAGAGGTTTGGCCTTTGGTCTGGCTGACCAGCTTTCCCTCGGTCGACGTCCGACAAGCATGCCTTAGCATCCAGGGAATTCCAGAAGCACCTTTCTATTATTGCGGGATCCTGCCATCCCAACAGCCCTGCTCCACTACTTCTACGATGTCGCCATATTTGCATGCCACGTGGCCACTCTCCAGATTCTTCTAGGGGCAAATTGATCTTTCTCAGCCTCTCTCCTAATAGATTTTGGACTGTTCCGCGCCTATATAAGGTATTCGGGGGACCCCATTTGAAGGTAGAAGTGCTCTTCCCTCTCCATACGCTATTCTTTCATTGATTCCTCCATTCTGTTGCCTTCAACCTCCTGCTAACTTAGGCATCAGAGGGTCCCCTGCCGAAATACCACTGACGCCCTTGGGGACTTTGTTGCAGGTTCACCCGGGAGAGGAGCGCTCCAGCACATCCAGCCGACCCCGGTCCAGGAGTTGACGCCACAATAGAAAGTAATTTAGAAATTTTTTTTAGATTTTATTACAGCCTGTAAAATTTTTACATACTGGAATACTACCTAAGAACAAAATCTGTTCTGAGATTTTTAGCAAGTGCATCTTTTCATGTTTTCATTTCTCAAATAGTTTAATTTTGCATTTAGGTTCATATCCTTTTATTTCCATGATCTTATTTCTGCTATCATACATCAAAAAATCCAAAAATAAAGTTAGTTACATTCCATTAGATCATGTGTGTGCCATCATTCTCACAAATAACTTAAAGACATCAATATCAAAGATAAGGGAAGGAAGTCATTACCTTTCCTTAGCCCAAAAATAACCACCCTTGCATTTCAAACCCAAACCTAATCTAAAATTTAGTAGCAATCTAATAGATTAGGGATATCAACGAGTTGAGTTTGACCATTTTGGGGAAGCTGGTTGCATACAACGCTTCAATTGGTACCGGGAAGTTGGTGTCTAAGGCAAGAGGTCTAGCATCAAATGACCTAAGCGATGTTGTGGTTCCTTAATTGGATCCTTGCAAAAGCAAGGGGGGCCTCTCACACTCCCACCTCTTACTTGGCTGGTGAAAGAGCTAGTTGATTGTGCTGTGTCTTCTACGTGGACTCATTGTAATTGAACTCTTAGGTCTAGCAAACCCGTAACACCTTTCGTTGTGTGTTGCATGTCGACTAGATCAGGAGTCCCCTATCATCCCCATCAGTCCCAATCAAGTGAACCCATTGGTGTGGGCACCAGGTTAACAAAAAGACTTCAACCCATCCAAAAGTCCTTATGGTTGGAGTAACAAATCATGTCAATATTTTATTTCAAAATAAATGTAATCAAGGACAGGTTAGTCCGCTGTTGGGTCAGTCAATCCAGTCAACTCACTTTTGAAGACTTATCAAGAAGCAACTCGGGCTTCAAAGTACCACTTCATCACTTCACCACCAATGGAGCCCACACTTGAAGACACATCACCACCCTAGAGCCGACTCTTGAAGGCACATCACCACCACCTTGGAGCCGACTCTTGCCACCTCATCAGACACCTCACCACTAAAGGAGCTGACTCTTAATCAAGTCCCAAGGAGCCAATTCTTGAAGAAAGTCAATTAGTCAAAGTCCAAAGTCATGGAGATGGTCAAATTGTCAAAATCAAGAAGGAGGTCAAATCACCAAGTCCAAGTTTTTGAAGATGGTCAACCAAGTCAAGCCTTAGCATGTCATTTGAATTTAAATTCATGCTTGGCCGACCAAAGCTCTCCAAAGCAAGGGTGGTCGGCCAAAGTGAGGGGGGACCACTCCTCCAAATCATATCAAACCTATTCCCACAATTCTCTCCTTATTCCATGTAACTTCCCCATGATATCCTCCACCAAATTAGGTTAGTTTGAATTCAAATGTAAGTCTTTAAAAAGCCTTGGGCATGAGAAATGTGGGAGATTGATAAATGAATGAAAAAAAAAGCTCTTTCTTCTATGTGAAGGTCTTGGCTATGTGCCCCTCTTTGGCTTTGTGCCTAGGTTTCTTTTAGGTCTATGTGACCTTGTTTCTCTCTTCCTCTTCCTCCTCTTTTCTCCACTTCAAACACTTTCTTTCCATTGCATCTCTCAAAGAAGATCAAGTTCGCATCAAAGTTCAAGAAGAAATCAAGCCAAGAATCAAGTGATCAAGCAAGGAGCCGGTTCTCCAACCCTAGGAATCAGAAAGGAGTCGATTCCCTCAAGAAGAAGAAGCCTTCATCCATCCTTCAACCCATCATTCTTCCCTTCTTTAATTTGAGTTCTTTAGCTTGTTTCTAATCCCAGGTTTCTTTGTGACAGGGCCTCCGGAATCCAGACTTTAGAAGAAGGAACTTCTTGCCAGAACCCAGAATGCTGAGTGAGCCACCAAGTGGTGTATTTTGGTCATCCTAGAACTTACCTTGAGAGAAATCCTTTGGATTGATCAAGGTCAGGTAATCCCTAACTTCTTAGGGTTTGGATTATTAAAAAAGTAGGACTAGCTTAATTTAGATGGTTAATTTACTATGGTAGATCATTATTATTCTGTTTAGTCCACTCTAGATTTGCGTTTAATCATATTGAGTTGTGTTCATTAAATTCCTAGTCATTATAGTTCGATTAGCCATATGCTTAAGAAATTAATTAGATTGATCTTTAACTAATCTCCTTTAGAATATTTAGTCTCATTCCTTCATCTCATAAAGCATTTTTTTTCATTTCTTCTTCCCATCATTTTTGGTATCAGAGCAGGTTGATTAGGGCATATCTGTGTTTAGGGTTTGCATCGATTTATCTTTGGTGCTATAAGATTATAGCCAACCCTTGCATTGCAAAACCAAGATGAAATCAGGTTGTCCTACTATAAGGTGGATCCTTATAGTGTAAGGTTGTCCTATCTTGGTCATTGCTTTGGACTACATAGAAGAATTCTATGTAAGTCTGATTTTTCCCTGCTTGCTGTAATTAGGTGTAGGCTGACTGTAATCCGCCTGCAGCTCCAAAGGCAAGTAGTGCATTTTTCTTTGACATATTTTTTTTCTTGTTCCATTTTAAGTTGTTTATCACCGTTTAAAATTTCAGCTTCAGAAAAAAATTACAAAAAAAATGAAAATTCCTGCAGTCCGATAGTGTCATTAGGTTTTCTGTTCTGTTCTTGAGCTTTTAGTGCCTTTATTCAGGATCTGCCTAGAACAGTCTAGATTTTATTTTGAAATTCTGCTTCACCTGGTATGACATCTATAAGTTAGGAGTCCTCATTAATTTTTTTCAAATTTTTTTGACGTTTTTTACTGCACCTTCCAACATCACTTTCGAACTGCAACACACCACTCTGCATCAGTAATTTAGTCATGCATTCATTTCATGATTAAGCTATCTAAGGGCATGAAATTAACATAAGGTCAGGAAGTAATTACCTGTCCTTAGCCCAAAAAACCACCTCCCTTCATCATTCGAACCCAATCCTTAATTAAAATCAATTAGACCTAATACCCTAGTGGGTTAGGGACACCAACAGGTCGGGTTCGAATTAGAAATCAAGTTGATTGTATTAGCTAGTTAGTGTGTGCTTATTAACTTGGTGTCTAGGATTGGTGTGTAAGGGCTTGTGGTTTGATCCACCTACCTGGCCAATCTCTGATTGGTGTCTAAGGTTGGTATTCAGGGATCTCCAGCTCCCCTTCCACCTACCTGGCCAAGTGATATAAGTTACTACTGGTTAGTTAGTCTTTCAATTGGGTTCTTAACTTGTGCTCTAGGTCTAGGAGCCATAGTCGTTCGAGTGCATCATTTTCATGACCACTAGATCAGGAACACCATTCCACCGTTCACAAGATCAACCAAGTTCGTCCATGGACCCTAATATGGAGAGTCTCATGAAGTCTATGATAGAGCAAATGGCTACAATGAATGCTAAGCTTGATCGGGTCGAGGATAGAATAGGGGTCCTAGAGGAAGCTAGGTTAACTCCAACTGAACCACCATCTCCCAGATTACCTCCAGACCATCCCAGAGCCCAACGGCAAGAACGCACTCCTGACCCAACCCATAGAAGGCCACAACACGATTTTGATGATCACACCCCTGACTTTAATCAAAGAAGGCATCACCATGAAAATTTCGATCAGGATGACCGGGCCTTAAGGAACATCCGTCTAGATGCACCAACTTTTGAAGGAAGCTTAGATCCTAAGGTGTATATAGATTGGGAGGCTGACATGGACCAGTATTTTGATTGGTATGACATGTCAGATGAGAGGAGATTCAAATTTGCTAAGATCAGGCTGGTTCGACAGGCTAGACTACATTGGGGAAATGTAGAGCGCACGATTAGACAGAGGGGAGATGTACCGGTAAGCACATGGAGAGATATGAAGAGAAAACTTAGAGAAAAATACCTACCCATGTCTTATCAAGAGAGATTACTAGATCAGTGGCAACGGTTAACACAAGGAAACAAAACCGTCTCTGAGTATGTCACCAAATTTGACGAGTTTGTCATGCGGTGCAACGTGGTCGAGTCGGAGGCAGCCACTTTGTCTAGGTTTAGATCAGGGCTGAATGAAGACATCAAGGGGGAATTATTTTTGAGGGAAGTCCATGATTTAGAGCAGGCATATCAGGTTGCCATGGACTATGAGAGATTTCAGAGGAGATCTACTTTTAGGAAACCAGAGCCCTCTAGGTTCAGTCCACTTGCTAGTAGACCCAGTTCGGTTCCTACTCCCACAGCTAAGCCTAGGTCCAGCTCAAATCCAATTCCTAGGCCCAATTCAGCCACCCCATCTAGAGAAGATAAAGGAAAAGGGCCTGAAAGTCAAGGTAGGACAAGTCAAGTATGTTATAAGTGCCGTCAACCGGGTCATTATATGAGTCAGTGTCCCTCTAGAGCTTTACACATTGGTGAAGTAGAGGAAGAAGGCTTAGAGCATTTAGAGAATGGTGACGAAGAAGTGTATGAAGCAGAAGATTGCTTAGCTGATGAGTATGAGGGAGATGAGGAAAATTTGGACTCATCAGATTTACTAGGAGTCGTTAGGTGTATCATGACACAGACCAAAGAACAAGAAGACTGGCGTAGGACTAACATCCTACAAACATTTGTCAAAATTAAGGAAAAGGTCTGTAAGATTGTGATAGATAGTGGAAGCTGTGTCAACGCCATTTCCACTAGTGCAGCAAAGAGTTTAGGGTTATCCGTTGTACCACATCCCAATCCATATAAGGTATCCTGGATAGACTCTACATCTATTCCAATCAAGCTACGGTGCCAAGTCCAAATCCAAATTCAATCCTATCAAGATAAGGTCTGGTGTGATGTGCTTCCTATGGGAGTAAGTAGCATCATCTTAGGCAGGCCATGGCTGTTTGATCATGATGTGACCATCTTTGGTCGGTCAAACTCCTGTGCTTTCAATTTTAATGGCAAGAGAATTGTCATTCATCCAAAAGAGCCTAAGGACAATGTCAGGAGAGGAACCAGTAGCTTGAAGGAAAAGAAAACTGGATTAAATCTGATAGGTGCAAAAGAAATAGAACAAGATATCCAAGAGGGAGCACCTATTTGGGTGGTAGCAGCAAAAGAGGTTAAGGACCACACACCTATAGAACACCCTCCAGAGGTGGTCCAATTATTAGAAGAGTATAAGGACGTATTTCCCGAAGATCTTCCCGATAGCCTTCCACCTTTAAGGGACATACAGCATGTCATAGATTTAGTCCCCGGGGCAACTTTACCTAATTTGCCTCACTATAGGATGAACCCAGCTGAACATCAGGAAATGCAGAAACAGATTGGGGAATTACTTAGGAAGGGGTTTATTAAGGAAAGTCTAAGTCCTTGCGCAGTCCCCGCATTGTTAACCCCTAAGAAGGATGGTACTTGGCGGATGTGTGTAGATAGCCGAGCCATCAATAAGATTACGGTGAAGTATAGGTTCCCGATCCCACGACTTGACGACATGTTAGATATGATAGCCGGAGCAACAATTTTCTCCAAAATTGATTTAAAGAGTGGCTATCATCAGGTTAGAGTTAGACCTGGGGATGAATGGAAGACCGCTTTCAAGACTAAAGATGGATTATATGAGTGGTTAGTCATGCCATTCGGTCTTTCCAACGCACCCAGCACATTTATGAGGATCATGAATCAGGTGTTGAAAGCCTTCATAGGAAAATTTGTTGTGGTCTATTTTGATGATATCCTTATATATAGCCAAACCAAGGCAGACCACTTAGATCACCTGAGCCAAGTTTGTCAAGTTCTTAGAAAAGATAGCCTCTATGCCAATATCAAAAAGTGTGACTTCCTCACACATAGAGTCATCTTTCTAGGATTTGTAGTTACTTCTGAAGGAGTGTCAGCTGACCCAGAGAAAGTCAAATCCATAGTAGAATGGCCTGTACCCAAGAACATCCATGAAGTACGTAGTTTCCATGGTCTAACCACTTTCTATAGGAGGTTTATTAGGGGATTCAGTACGATAGTGGCACCCATCACTGATTGCATTAGGAAAGGAAATTTTGAATGGACTAGAGCGGCTGATAAAGCTTTCCTAATGATTAAAGAGATAATGACACAAGCACCTGTTTTAAGGCTTCCGGATTTTTCCAAATTATTTGAGGTCGCTTGTGATGCTTCTGGGGTTGGAATTGGAGGAGTTTTAAGTCAAGAGAATCACCCAGTAGCATTCTTTAGTGAGAAGTTGAATGATGCGAGACTAAGGTATTCAACCTATGATAAGGAGCTATATGCGGTAGTACAAGCTTTACGCTATTGGCGTCACTACCTTTTACCGCAGGAATTTGTTTTATTTTCTGATCATGAAGCTCTTAGGTTCCTTAGTTCTCAGAAGAAGTTGAACCCTAGGCACGGGAAATGGGTAGAGTTCATACAAGGGTACACGTTCGTTCTGAAACATCGTGCCGGTACTGAGAATCGAGTTGCTGATGCATTAAGCCGTCGATCTATGTTGATGAATACTGTGAGGACTGAGATAGTAGGATTTGATAGGTTGAAGAGTGAGTATTCTACATGCCCTGACTTTGGTCATATCTATCACTCCCTCCAACAAGGTCCGTCTAGTGAACATAGCGATTACATTCTATTAGATGGATACCTTTTCAAGGAAAATAGGCTGTGCATTCCCAAAACTTCTGTTAGGGAATTTCTGATCTGGGAAGCCCATGCTGGAGGATTAGCTGGACATTTTGGTAGAAACAAAACCATCTTGGCTATGGAGGATCAATTTTTCTGGCCTAGTCTTAAGAAGAATGTTGCCCAGATAGTAGCCCAGTGTCGAACCTGTGCGGTAGCAAAGCACCAAAAACAAAACACTGGTTTGTACACACCTTTACCTGTCCCTGAAGGTCCGTGGCAAGACATTAGTATGGATTTCGTGACAGGTCTCCCTAGAACTCCCAAGAAACATGATTCTATCTTTGTGGTTGTCGATCGATTTTCTAAGATGGCGCACTTTATTCCGTGTTCTCAGACTTTAGATGCGTCAAAAGTGGCCAAACTTTTCTTGGATCATATCGTTAAGCTTCATGGTTTACCTAGAACCATTGTGTCAGATAGAGATGTCAAGTTCACCAGTTACTTCTGGAAAACCCTCTGGCACATGTTAGGTACCAAACTGAAATTCTCTACAGCCTATCACCCTCAAACTGATGGCCAAACCGAGGTTGTAAACCGAAGCTTAGGTAATCTATTGAGGTGTTTAGTTGGAGAAAACTTAGGGAACTGGGATCTTTTACTTCCTCGTGCTGAGTTTGCTTATAATAGCTCAGTCAATAGATCTATTGGGAAGAGTCCATTTGAAGTGGTCCATGGATATAAACCTAAGAGACCTTTAGATCTAGTCCCATTACCAGCACATGCACGGGTGTCGGAATCCGCCGAATCATATGCACAGCATCTTAAGGACTTGTATAAGGAGATTAGCCAAAAGATTCAAACAAGCAATGAATTTTATAAGCATACGGCTGATCTACATAAACGGCTTAAAGAATTTAATGAAGGGGATTTAGTAATGATTAAACTCAAACCAGAGAGGTTTCCACCCGGAACAATGAAGAAACTCCATGCCCGGGGAGCCGGACCCTTCAGAATAATAAAGAGAATTGGATCTAATGCTTATGTAGTAGATTTACCATCTAGTTATGGCATTAGTTCTACTTTTAATATTTCTGACCTCAAAGAATACAAGGAACCTGTACCAATACCTGATGAGCTTTTTGGTCCTAGTGTATCCTTTGAGAGTGATGTCCCAAATGAGTGTCCACCACCAAATATTCCTGAGCAAAGAGAGAGTGTTGAAAGAATCTTGGATGACCAGATTATCACCACTAGAAATAAGGGCTACCAACGCTATCTGATTCGATGGCAAGGACGTCCTGAATCTGAAGACTCCTGGATCACCCGAGAGGACCTGCAACAAATCGACCCGGATATAATAGAAACATATCACTCGACAGGGTCGAGTTCCTCCCACCCTGGGAGAATTGGTGTGGGCACCAGGTTAACAAAAAGACTTCAACCCATCCAAAAGTCCTTATGGTTGGAGTAACAAATCATGTCAATATTTTATTTCAAAATAAATGTAATCAAGGACAGGTTAGTCCGCTGTTGGGTCAGTCAATCCAGTCAACTCACTTTTGAAGACTTATCAAGAAGCAACTCGGGCTTCAAAGTACCACTTCATCACTTCACCACCAATGGAGCCCACACTTGAAGACACATCACCACCCTAGAGCCGACTCTTGAAGGCACATCACCACCACCTTGGAGCCGACTCTTGCCACCTCATCAGACACCTCACCACTAAAGGAGCTGACTCTTAATCAAGTCCCAAGGAGCCAATTCTTGAAGAAAGTCAATTAGTCAAAGTCCAAAGTCATGGAGATGGTCAAATTGTCAAAATCAAGAAGGAGGTCAAATCACCAAGTCCAAGTTTTTGAAGATGGTCAACCAAGTCAAGCCTTAGCATGTCATTTGAATTTAAATTCATGCTTGGCCGACCAAAGCTCTCCAAAGCAAGGGTGGTCGGCCAAAGTGAGGGGGGACCACTCCTCCAAATCATATCAAACCTATTCCCACAATTCTCTCCTTATTCCATGTAACTTCCCCATGATATCCTCCACCAAATTAGGTTAGTTTGAATTCAAATGTAAGTCTTTAAAAAGCCTTGGGCATGAGAAATGTGGGAGATTGATAAATGAATGAAAAAAAAAGCTCTTTCTTCTATGTGAAGGTCTTGGCTATGTGCCCCTCTTTGGCTTTGTGCCTAGGTTTCTTTTAGGTCTATGTGACCTTGTTTCTCTCTTCCTCTTCCTCCTCTTTTCTCCACTTCAAACACTTTCTTTCCATTGCATCTCTCAAAGAAGATCAAGTTCGCATCAAAGTTCAAGAAGAAATCAAGCCAAGAATCAAGTGATCAAGCAAGGAGCCGGTTCTCCAACCCTAGGAATCAGAAAGGAGTCGATTCCCTCAAGAAGAAGAAGCCTTCATCCATCCTTCAACCCATCATTCTTCCCTTCTTTAATTTGAGTTCTTTAGCTTGTTTCTAATCCCAGGTTTCTTTGTGACAGGGCCTCCGGAATCCAGACTTTAGAAGAAGGAACTTCTTGCCAGAACCCAGAATGCTGAGTGAGCCACCAAGTGGTGTATTTTGGTCATCCTAGAACTTACCTTGAGAGAAATCCTTTGGATTGATCAAGGTCAGGTAATCCCTAACTTCTTAGGGTTTGGATTATTAAAAAAGTAGGACTAGCTTAATTTAGATGGTTAATTTACTATGGTAGATCATTATTATTCTGTTTAGTCCACTCTAGATTTGCGTTTAATCATATTGAGTTGTGTTCATTAAATTCCTAGTCATTATAGTTCGATTAGCCATATGCTTAAGAAATTAATTAGATTGATCTTTAACTAATCTCCTTTAGAATATTTAGTCTCATTCCTTCATCTCATAAAGCATTTTTTTTCATTTCTTCTTCCCATCACCCATGGAGAATGATCGCAAGGATCCATTCAAGGTCATCATGGAACAGTTAGCTAGGATGAATAATAAGCTTGATATGTTTGATAATTGTATAACAAGGCTAGAAACTTTGCAGAGGACCCGGGAGCCTCACACTAAACCAAAGTTTGAATCACCTCCCCACCCTAGGAGATCCCCTCAACATGATCCCTCCTTAGAGGCTGAGTCCAGAAGAGTCCCATACCCTAACCTAGCCCGAGAGGTTCATCCTAGGAGACCCAATCAGGAGTTCATGGACCAAGCAAAAAGAGGATCTAGTAGCCTTAAGGAAAAGAACCCTGGAGTCAACCTGATTAGTGAAAAGGAGTTAGAGAAGGAGATTACGGAAGGATCCCCTGCCACTGAAGAGATTTCTGAACCCACCAGTGAGTCTGAAGTAGAAGTATATAAGGCTGACATGAGTTTGGTAGATGAATATGAAGGAGAAGACTATGAGGAGGACAACTCTAGTACCTTACCTAAGCAAACCCTTGGAGAAGATAAGATTTTTGAGCCTAGTCCTGAAACATCATAACAACAAAAAATTAGTGAGGACTTGGTTCCTATAAGTCAATGCCCTCAGGAAGAACCCACTCCTTTAGCCTCTACCCGAGACCTCATTCAGCTCACTTGTAAAGAGTTCATTCCTCTAACCCCAGTTGATGACCTTTTTCTGAAACTACGTCTTTCCTTCTTGAAAAACCTGCACTTACAATGACCAAATTCTCCATCCATCAACTTGATCTTATGACACCCATAGATCAATATCCAAATCTTAAGGTCATCCTGAGTAACCATGGTCTATTTCATGCTTTGCATAGATTGCCCCAAGACTCTGATTCCTATTTCCTACCCTTTCCTGAGTCTACACATGTTTCTAAAGCCATTAGGTTACATTTTATTGAAATCACCAGGTTGCATGAACCCTTAGAGCCCATCCCATTTGCGGCCTACTTTTGGAAGACCTTATGGCATTTGCTAGGTGATGAATGTGGTTTATAGAGAAATAATTGGGTCTTAATTGTATAACAATTTGGTATACTTGTTATTAATTTAGCAGCATTTATAGCCTATTTACACTTAATTATTTTATTTATTTCAGGTATGCGTGCCAAGAGGAAGCTTGCAAGCTCGTCCACCTATTTTATCATGGAATTGTATATCAATTGGAGAAAAATTATTGGTCCAACCAGGTTCATCCAATATTATTAATTTTGGGGCCGTTTCAACCCAAATAGATGATGCCAAATTAATTGACATATTTAGAAGAAGTCAAGGCCCAGCCCAGTGGAAAAAAGAGGCAACAGCGGAAGGAAAAAAGTGGAATACGAGGAGAAAATTCATGGAAGAATGCAACAATACAAGGGTGAAACAGGAAAGAGGAAATAAAAGGAAAGCAGCAAGATTTGTAAGAGAGGGAAGGGGAGGAACTCTCAGATGCACGGCCAGGAAAGAAAAAAAAATGTGCAGAAGGGAGGAGAAGAGCGGACGTGCGGAAATCCCAGCAAATACAGAAGGAGGAAATCAGAGATTGCACAGACACGGGGAAGAAACCAAAGATTGCATGATTTTATTTGATTTGTATTTTTCCTGTCTTTATTTTGTTTTCAATCCAAATATGTGTAACTAATTTCTTCTTAGCTAAGGCTTAGGGATTTAACTGATATGGTAATTATGGACTTCAATGGTTAGTTTGATTTCCTTCTTTTACTTGAGATTTCTTTTGTGATCGTAATGCTTTGGGAGATTTGATTAATTCCTCAATGAATTTCATCTAGACTTTAATTGATCTATTAAATTTCTAGGTTAAAAAATAAAAGAAATTCATAGATTTAAATCCTACCTGAATTACTAGGACTGATCTATGTAGTGATTAGGATTATAAAAATTTAATGCATTTAAATTATTTAAATCACGTCTTAACTACTGTGGTTAATAATTTCGGATAGGATTAGTGCAATTTGAATGAAAGTGCATTAAACAATTAAGGAAACCTGCTAGCTTGTAAAACGAGAAAATCAAATTAGCATATTCAGATGAAATTATCTCATCGATTTGGTTAACTTTCCGATGCCTTAGCTATTCTAGATTCTGTCTTCTTCTAAAACTTTGTGGCCACCATAGTTTGATAGTGTGTTTAAATTTTCAATTTAATTTTTATTAGTCAAAATCAATTTTCCAAATAATATAAGAAGGAATTATAATTTAAGTGATTGTCTCTAATCCTAGAGGACGACATTGGGTTACTATTCTATATTACTTGCACGACCGGTACGCTTGCCAAACACGTGTCAAGTCTTTAGCGCCGTTGCCGGGGATCAGCAATGGACAACATTCAATTTCATATATGTTAATTGATTTGGATTTTTTTATTATTTTATTGCATCTTTTATTATTTTGTGTCATTAACTTTTTATGTCCCGGAGAACTGCAGACACTTTGACAGATTTTGATCCTGAAATAGAAAGAATGCTTAGGGAAAGACGATGTGGACTCAGACAACTACTAGAAGAGTTAAGGACAGATTTGGTAGAAATCAACAATATAACCATGGAAGATGTTGGTGAACATAACCCTCAAAATCTCCCACACATATCCAATAAGGAGGTGCAAAACCCACATGGAGACAGACCTTTGTTTGAGTACATCAGGCCTAGAGATGGGAGCACAATCAAGCATTAGGAGGCCACCAGTTCAAGTGAACAATTTTGAGATAAAGCTGGCCTTTATCCAGATGATCCAGAACTCTCTCCAATTTTCAGGTTTGCCTTCTGATGACCCTCATGAGCATTTAAGTCAATTTCTTGAGTTTTGTGACACTATTAAACATAATGGAGTTTCCGAAGATGCCATTAGACTTAGGCTGTTCCTATTTTTACTGAGAGACAGAGCAAAAAGTTGGTTAACTCTTTTCCAACTGAATCCATAACTACATGGGATGACTTAGCTGATAAGTTCTTAAACAAATATTTTCTCCCCTCCAAAATAGCAAAGCTTAGATTAGACATCTCCACATTTACACAGTATGAGACTGAGAGCTTTAGTAAGGCATGGAAGAGGTTTAAGGAATTATGTAGAAAGTGTCCCCACCATGGTCTTGAAATATAGGAACAAGTACATGCATTTTATCGTGGCTTACTTCTTTCTGTGAGAGCAATTTTAGATGCAACTGCAGGTGGTTCATTTTCAATAAAGTATAGCCATGAAGCTTATAGCCTATGGAAGATATGGCAGATCGCATTGTGAATTGGAACTCAGAAAGATAGAATCATAGGAGACCCAGTGGTATGTTTGGAGTGGATGTTGTGGCGACACTTTCAGCTCAGCTAGATGCAATGAACAAAAAGATTGAAGCTCTGGCAGTATCTCAACCACAGGCATCAACTACAGTGATGGAGTGTGAGCTATGCGGAGGACCTCACTCATACAATAACTGGCCACAAGGTAACTTTTCAAATTCAATACCTGAAAATGCTAATTATATGTCTGGTAATTTCAGAAACAACCAGATAGGCAATACATATAATTCAGGACTTCGCAATCACCCCAACTTATCTTGGAGAAGCCAGAACATTGAGAATCCACCACCACTTTAGAGGCCATATCAACCACCTAGTTTTCAGCAATGCCCACCACCACCATCACAACCGACTCAAGAAGAGAAGAGGCCTAGCTTGGAAGATATTATATAGAAATACATGCAACAAAATGAGGCTAGATTCCAAGCAAATGAGGCAACATTGAAAAATTTGGAGACACAAGTTGGGCAGATAACTGACATGTTGGCTAATAGAGGACCTGAAACTTTGCCAAGCAATACAGAAAAGAATCCCAAGGAGCATGTGCAAGCTATTAGCCTACGAAGTGGAAGAGAGATAGAGGAGCCAAAAGTGCAACAAAAAGAGCCTGATGTAGAGGAGATTGTTGATGAAGAGGGAGACAAGCAAAAGCTCCTACAGTTGCTCCATATAAGCCAAGACTGCCTTTTCCCCAGAGACAATATCAGCAAAAAATGGATAAGCAATTTTCTAAATTTTTAGAAATTTTAAAACAATTGCATATTAATCTTCCATATGTTGATGTTATTTTTCAGATGCCCAGCTATGCCAAGTTCTTCAAGGAGATCCTATCAAACAAAAGGAAGCTGGAAGATTATGAGACGGTGGCACTCAATGAAGAATGCTCAGCCATCCTATTGAATAAACTACCACAAAAGCTTAAGGATCCAGGGAGTTTTAATATACCTTGCTTAATCGGTAGTTGCACTTTTAATGCATTAATCAATTTAGAAGCTAGCATCAATTTAATGCCACTCACAATATTTAAGAAACTAGGACTTGGTGAACCTAAGCCAACCATGGTATCATTGCAATTGGCAGATAGATCTATAACCTACCCCAAAGGAATAGTAGAAGTTGTTTTGGTCAAAGTAGATAAATTTATCTTGCCAGTTGACTTTATAGTCCTAGATATGGAAGAAGATCATGTTATACCTATCATTTTAGGACAACCATTTCTTAACACAGGTAAAGCATTAATAGATGTGCACGAAGGCAAACTAATATTAAGAATTCATAATGAGCAAGTAACATTCAATGTTTTTAAAGCTATGAAAAAGCCACAAGATGTAGCATCATGTTTTTAGATTGACTGCATTGATTGTCTTATTCAGGAGAAGGTTGGAGAGATGATGACTGAAGATGAGTTGCAGCACACCTTAATTTAAACCAACAGAAATGAAGGAGGAAGTGAAGAAGAAAGCCAATATACAGCAGTGTTGGATAGCAGACAAATTTACACACAAAGGAGACCATTTGAAGAGTTGGAGAGAAAAGATATCAATTACCTCATACCATCCATTAACCAACCACCAGAATTAGAATTGAAATAGCTTTCCTCACATTTAAAATATATACTTTTATCACCTCCATCTCATTTACCTGTTATTATTTCTTCTCTTTTGACAGATGCGATGGAGGAGAAGCTGTTGAGGGTGCTGAGAGCTCATAAAAGGGCCACTGGTTGGACAATAGTAGATATCCATAGAATCAGCCTAACAATATGCACACACAAGATACTCATGGAGGAGCAATTCAAACCATCAGTGCAACCTCAAAGAAGACTCAACCCAGCCATGAAAGAGGTAGTTAAAGCTAAGGTGATCAAATTGATTGATGTAGATATTATCTACCCCATCTCAGATAGTAATTGGGTTAGTCCAGTACAAGTAGTTCCTAAAAAGGGAGGTTTTACGGTGCTTGAAAATGAAAAACATGAATTAATCCCTATCAGGAAAGTAACCGAATGGAGAGTTTGCATTGATTATAGGAAGCTGAATGATGCTACAAGGAAAGATCACTTTCATTTACCTTTCATTGACCAAATGTTAGAAAGACTGGAAGGACATGCGTATTACTACTTCTTAGATGGATATTCATGATATAACCAGATCCCTGTAGCACCTGAGGATCAAGAGAAGACTACCTTCACTTGTCCTTATGGTACCTTCACATACTGTAGGATGCCTTTTGGGCTATGCAATGCACCAGCAATGTTTCAACGTTGCATGATGGCCATCTTTCATGATATGATTGAGCACTTCAAAAAAAAATTTATGGATGATTTTTCTATGTTTGGTGTGTCCTTTGATGAATACTTACATAACTTGAGTTTAGTATTGTAGAGGTGTGAGGAAACCAATTTAGTGCTGAATTGGGAAAAGTACCATTTCATGGTACAAGAAGTATTGTTTTAGGCCACAAGATATCTTCTAAGGGGATAGAAGTAGATAGAGCTAAGGTGGAAGTAATTAAAAAATTACCTCCCTTGACATCAGTGATAGTAGTTAGGAGTTTTTTAGGACATGCTAGCTTTTATAAAAGATTCATTAAAGATTTTTCAAAAATTGCACGTCCGTTACCTAATTTACTAATGAAAGATACTTTTTTTATGTTTACTGTTGACTGCTTATCTGCTTTTAATTGTTTGAAAGAGAAGCTGGTCCATGCTCCTATAGTGGTTGCTCCTGAATGGGGACAGCCTTTTGAATTAATGTGTGATGCTAGTGATGAAGTTGTAGGGGCTGTGTTGGGACAGAGGAGAGAAAAGAAATTTCAGCCAATATAATATGCCAGTAGGACCTTGACTGCAACTCAGAGGAATTACACCACAACTAAAAAGGAACTATTGGCTGTAGTGTTTGCTTTTGATAAATTTAGATCTTACCTAATTTTATTAAAAGTGATTGTTTACACTAATCATGGTGCTTTGAAGTTTCTTTTTACTAAACAGGATGCTAAACCCAGGCTGATACGGTGGATTTTGCTACTGCAAGAGTTTGACATAGAAATAAGGGATAAATCTGGAGCAGAGAATGTAGTGGCAGATCATCTGTCAAGGCTAGAAGGAGATTCCATGGAGGATGGTAAAGAACATGAGATTGGTGAGTGTTTTCCTAATGAACATTTATTCGAGCTACAGGTAAGTAATCAACCTTGGTATGTTGATCTTGCAAATTTTATTGTTTATGAAGTATTACCTCATGATCTTTCATACCAATAGAAAAAGAATTTTTTTTCTAATGCTAAACATTATCTTTGGGATGAACCTTTTCTGTTTAAGGTATGTACAGATGGCATAATTAGGAGATGTGTACCAAAGGAGGAGATGTACTCTATCTTGCAACACTGTCATGACAGAGAGGTAGGAGGACATTTTGGACCAATTCGTACAGCTTCTAAGGTCCTACAATCAGCTTTCTTTTGGCCAACCTTATTTAGAGATGCCCACAGGTATGTCACTACATGTGATAGATGTCAACGCACAGGTAATATTTCTAGAAAACATGAGATGCCTCTTAATAATATACTTGTATGTGAAGTCTTTGATGTGTGGGGCATAGATTTTATGGGACCATTTTCAAAGTCTTTTTCTAAAGAATACATTTTAGTGGCGGTTGACTATGTCTCAAAATGGGTAAAGGCTATAGCTTTACAGAAAAATGATGCCAAATTGTAATGAAATTCTTGAAAAAGAATATTTTTACTAGGTTTGGTGTACCACATGCTCTAATTAGTGATGAGGGAATCCATTTTTGCAATAAACAAATTGATAACTTATTAAAGAAATATGGGGTAACTCACAAAATTGCTACAGCCTATCATCCACAAACTAGCGGACAAGTTGAGGTGTCTAACCGTGAGTTGAAATGAATTTTAGAAAAGACTGTCAATTTGCATAGAAGAGATTAGGCAGAAAAACTTGATGATGCACTGTGGGCTTATAGAATAGCTTTTAAAATACCAATTGGAATATCCCCATATAGATTAGTGTTTGGAAAAACTTGCCATTTGCCTGTAGAGTTAGAGTATAGAGCTTATTGGGCCATTAAATATTTAAATTTTGAGTTGACTGTTGCAGGTGAGAAAAAAGCATTGCAACTGAATGAGATGGATGAGTTTAAAGAACAAGCTTACGAGAATGCCAAGATCTATAAAGAACGAACTAAGAGATGGCATGAAAAACACATCATGAGAAAGGAGTTTGAGGTGGGACAACAGGTTTTACTCTTTAATTCTAGACTAAGGCTGTTTCCAAGTAAGCTTCGATCTAAATGGTATGGACCATATACTGTGACACAAGTTTTTCCCTATGGAGCAGTGGAGGTGAAGGATCAAAAAGGTGTCACTTTCAAGGTCAATGGACAGAGATTGAAACCATATGTTAGTGATGGCTTGGAATCTTTCAAAGCCATCATTATGATGAGAGATCGATAAAGAGAGGACAGTCTAGCTATATACTCTAAATATAGCACTGGTTGGGAGGCAACCCAATAGTCTTTCCCTTTTTGCTTTAGTTTGTTTTATATTTTTCTACTTCAATTTATTGATTTTGGTTGTTTTCTTGTTAGATGTGGCTGCCATTGAAGTCTCCAATTACATTTCAAAGGTGATCAAAGGTGCAACTGAAACATGAAAGGATGGAGTGAACAAACAGAGGCGCGATCACATATTACATATCTTCAATTGAATCTTGCAACTAGGGGAGTATCAGCTATCCTTTTTCTTTTCTTCTGTATTGGCTTGCTTTATTGTCTTCAAACATTAGGGACAATGTCTGCTTTTAAGTTGGGGGATATTTGGTAGGGATTTAACTAAAAAAAAAAAAATATTTCATCAATCAACTTGAATCTTTGTTTGAATTGAGTGAGTGTTTGAGACTTTAGACCATCCTTTAAATAAAGAGTTTACTCATGTACTGATTGAATGAATCAAAAGTGACTTGGAATTGAAGACTTGATAGGATTAGGAGCTTATAATTGAGACTATGAGAATGCATGAACTTTGATAGGCATGTTATAATTGATTTAGATTAAGGATTATTTCTGTTAGCTTAAATCAATTGTTAAGAAAGTTTTTGACTCCGAAGGTTATAGCTATGCATAATGAAATTTAGACACACCGAGTAGATACTAACTGCAATTACTAACCCATGCACCCTACTCTGCTGTGTTGGGATGACTTAGTAACCGGAGGTTTGGTACTAGCAAATGTCAACATTCGCGTAAAATGGTAACCCAATGCATGAGTATGCAAAGCACTCAACTGATATGTTGTTTTGTGATAAAAGCCAATTTTAAAACTTCTACAGAAAAAGGCAAGTTTATAACAATTACACAGTTGAGAACCGCCAATACTTGAAAAAAAAAAACTAACCCAATTGAAAGGTGTTGTCTTAGTTTTATTATGTTGATAATAGCTTGAAAAAAAAGGTGACAAGTATTGATTAATATTTTAAGCTGACAGAAAGTAATCTTGAGTTGATTTCATTATAATATGCCTTGATAAGGAATTGCAGTCTTATGGTTGATGTTTTGAGATCTTATGAATTGATAGTTCTAAAGAAAAAGTTATTGGAGAAGATTTCAGTTGTTACCAGGATTGATTGTTTATCTAAAATTGATGTTGACTTTTATTTATGTTTTGCTCGGGACGATAAAGGTTTAAGTTAGGAGATATTTGATGAATGTGATTTATATAGAAATAATTGGGTCTTAATGAAGGAAAACCAGTGCAACGGACGCCTACCTTAGGTATGCTACACTAGGGAGTAGGTATTGCATAATTAAAGTTTTTAAAAATGCATACGAAAAAACCTACTCATGCACAGGATTTAACATAAACATGATGCATGCAACTAATACACAGGCATGTCTAGGCAAGTGCAATAATTATAAACAATATGATAATTTCTAGATCTAAACATGCATGATAACAAAAAATAAATGACATACCTTATAAAGCTTCTTTTAACAGCAAATCAAGGCAGCCAGTTGAACTCCTTCAACAACAAATCAGATCTGAAAAAGATCGATCCAAACTTTCAAGGTGTTCAAATGTCCACCCTCTAGAGTATCCATGTGCGGACTCTCACTGATCCAACTCCCGGATGGATGCTAGTCCTTCAGGAATCAATAAACAGGTCACGGCAATATGAAACAGGGAAAATCAAAAAATCTTCATGGATGGCCTTCACCAAGACCGCCCTTGCTCCATGAAGAGCACACACTGAAAAACTAAAAATAGGGAAGGATACAAGGACGCTGCATGAATTTCTGCACTGAGAAATTCGTCCCAAAAAAAAAACTCCCTCACAGATCGCCCTCTGCTCCTCTCTCTCTCGCATGCCCTGGTCCTCCCTCTCTGCCACAAGCCACGGCCTTTCTCTTTGCCCTGTTTTCATCCTCTCTCGCATGCCCTGCTACCTCTAAACCAAGATGAATAATCGGTGAGAAATCCCGTGAAGGAAAGGGAAATCAATGAGAGAACACCATGAGAGAGAGTCCAGATAAAACCAAAAACTATTTGAAATGGCTCTTGATAGGTTTAAAACTCGTTTGAATAGCATTTGATCGGTTTAAACATGCTGTGAACCGCTAGCCATATCACCGTGAAACAGGGATCGAGAGATGGGATATTCATGCGGGAACCATGGTGAGACGCCTTCCAGATCACGATGCAAAGGATAATAAACCGATAAACCAAGCTTCATCCGATCAACAAGCTGATCATATCCATTCACATGGTAAAAACACAAGGGAACGAAAACAAGGGAATGAAGAACCAAAAAAACCGTGAAAGCTGGGAGAAAATATCGTGTAAAAAACCAAGTTTAAACCGGTTCAACAAACCAAAAATCGGTTCAACCAATACCGATCAAGAAGGAAAAATCGAGTCCAGTCCTGGTCTACCAGGAATAATTCTTGGTTGACCAAAACCAATCCTAATTGATCCAAATCAGATCAGGTTGACCAGAAAAAATCCAATGTGTGCTCAATCAGTCTGTTTGACCTTAATATTGAAACAATTCCCAATCATTGATCGGCTCCCGGATCAGGAAGAAATTCTCTATGGCATGTAAACTCATAGGTTCAAACCTAAACGGTAGTGTTACAGTAGCAAACAAGATCCATTCGGCCCTGACACGCGTCCTCCTTGGAGACTGGCGCGGCCACGTACTTTTCCACCTCGGCCAAGCACCTCTCCATCTCGGCCCCACTTCGGCCATGTGGCAGTTCAGCCCAGCTCGGCCCCACTTTGGCCATGTGGTGGCCCAGCCCAGCTCGACCCCACCTCAGCAGTGAACCAGTACACCGGCCTCACTTCGGCCATGAGAAGTCCAGCTCGGTCGTTCAGTTCAGCTCGGCATGCTCGTGGCATGCCCAGGTCAGCTCCAGCTCGATCAGCCCGCTTCGGTCGGACCCAGGTCGGCTCCAATCATCCTAGCTCGGCACCTTCTCCATGCTTCGGTCCGTGCGCACGGGAGGTACGCGCGTCCATCACCTGTGCCAGGGGAAACTAGCGCCTGCACCGCCCATGCACACATTTGCACCAGGGCAGGCCCGCGCCTGGAAGACGACCGGCGGCACCCCGGCAGTGCCTCGCCCACCGCCGGTGAGCCCCCGCGCCCGTCACGCCTCCGAGCTCCGGCTCCTCCCGACCTCGCCCGTGGCCGGCGCCCATTCCGCCCGCAGGAAGCTCGCAACAGGCTTCTGCCCGAGCCAGGCGCCCAGTTCGCCCGTGGAAGGCTCGCCTCCGAGCTCCGACACCTCCGGCTCCTCCCGACCTCGCCCGTGGCCGGCCATGGCTCGCCTCCGCCCGCTCCGGCGCCTCCAGCTTCCGCCCAGGCTGGCGCCCATTCCGGCACCGGTTCGCCTCGTCTCCACCCTCTCCAGCGCGCGTCCGCCCATCCACACATTTGCACCAGGGCAAGCCCGCGCCTGGGTGACGACCGGCGGCACCCCGGCAATGCCTCGCCCACCGCCGGCGAGCCCCCACGCCCGTCACGCCTCCAATCTCCGGCTCCTCCCGACCTCGCCCGTGGCCGGTGCCCGTTCCGCCCGCGGGAAGCTCGCAGCAGGCTTCAGCCAGAGCCAAGCTCCCAGTTCGCCCGCAGGAGGCTCGCCTCCGAGCTCCGGCTCCTCACGACCTCGCCCGTGGCCGGCCCCGGCTCGCCTCCGCCCACTCCGGCACCTCCGGCTTCTGCCCAGGCTAGCGCCCGTTCTGGCACCGGTTCGCCTCGGCTCCACCCTCTCCAATGCACATCCGCCCGTGGAAGGCCCGCGCCTGGGTGACGACCGACTACACCCCGGCAGTGCCTCGACCACAGCCGGCGAGCCCTCGCGCCCGCCACTCCTCCGAGCTCCGGTGCCTCCTGCTCCTCCCGACATCGCCCATGGCCGGTGCCCAGTTCGCTCGCGGGAGGCTCGCCTCCGAGCTCCGGCGCCTCCGGCTCCTCCCGACCTCGCCCGTGGCCGGCCCCGGCTTGCCTCCGTCTGCTCCGGCGGCTCAGTTCGGCATGGACGTCTCCAGCTTCACCCACACGGAATCCCGCTCGCGGCTTCGGAGCGGAGCTCTCCCGCTCCGGTGCGGCACTTCACCCGTGTCAGGCCCGTGCCAGCGGCACGCCCATGCCGAGCTCATGCCAACGGCACGCCCATGCCGGGATCATGCCAGCGGCATGCCCATGCTAGTTCGGCGGTCCCGTGCCCAGTCCGGCTCAGTTCGGCTGACCTCCATCCGATCCGGCAGGACGCTCGCTCCGGCAACCGGTCGCCCGCATGGTCCGCACCTCGCCTCCGTGCCAGGGCACGCCCATGCAGCGCCCTCCGCCTAGTTCGGCTCCAGCCCATGCCAGTTCGGCGATCCCGCGCCCAGTCCAGCTCAGTTCGGTGGACCTCCGTCCGGTCCGACCCAGTCCAGCGGGACGCCCGCTCCGGCACCCGGTCGCCCGCAGGGTCCGCACCTCGCCTCCGCGCCAGGGCATGCCCATGCAGCACCCTCTGCCTAGTTCGGCTCCAGCCCATGCCAGTTCGGCGGTCCCGCGCCCAGTCTAGCTAAGTTCGGCGGACCTCCGTCCGGTCCGACCCAGTCCGGCGGGACGCCCGCTCCGGCACCCGGTCACCCGCAGGGTCCGCACCTCGCCTCCGTGCCAGGGCATGCCCATGCAGTGCCCTTCGCCTGGTTTGGCTCTAGCCCGTGCCAGTTCGGCGATCCCGTGCCTAGTCCGGCTTAGTTCGGCGGACCTCCATCCGGTCCAGCCCAGTCCGGCGGGACACCCGCTCCGGCACCCAGTCGCCCGCAGGGTTCGCACCTCGCGTCCGTGTCAGGGCATGCCCATGCAGTGCCCTCCGCCTAGTTCTTCTCCAACCCGTGCTAGTTCGGCGGTCCCGCGCCCAGTCCGGCTCAGATCGGTGGACCTCCATCCGATCCGGCCCAGTCCGGCGGGATGCCCGCTCCGACACTCGTCACCCACAAGGTCCGCACCTCACCTCCATGCCAGGGCACGCCCATGCAACGCCCTCCGCCTGGTTCGACGCCCAGAACTGCGTGCATGGGGGAGACCCTGCATACCGCGCCTTGGCTCGTGCGACTACCCCGCACACCTCGACCCGTGTGCATAGAGGCCTCTGCAGACCTCGCCATGCATGAAGAGGCTATGCGGCCTAGCCTCGTGACGGGACACCTCGAACCATGTGCATGAAGAGCCTCGCCTGCCTCATCTCGAAGCATGCGCCATGGTTTGTTTGATTCCATTCCAGGTATGCTTTTCAAAATATAGGTATGGAGGAAGGCTAGATGGCAGCCTGACACGTCACCATCTCTACCAAACTGAGCCCGCCATCTACGAAGGAGGGCTATATTAAAAGCCCCCATCACAGTTTACGCCAATCAGGAAGGAGTGCCACATCCAAGGTGCTGGGCTCCTCCACCAACCTTCTGAACCATCCAGAAGGAGAAAGTTGACCAACCTACCTAAGCCTCCCAGGCCTGCAGAAGCTTTACAGGCCTATACCAAGAAGAACGTGTCTCTCTGAACACCAAGAGCCGCTCGTCTACATAAGAGCAACGGGAAGAGATAAGAAAGGGAGGGAAGAGATAACACACTCTCTTGATTCTTACATGATCTATCACCCTCTGGCGGTAGAGAGTCTCCCAAGCTCTCTGCCTCAGAGGTCCCTTATTTCATTCGATCATCCCACTGACTTGATCGTCGGAGTGTCTTTGCCGGAATCCCCGGCGCAGGTCTCCCCTATTTTGCAGGTACCACCAAACGGAGGGACAACAAGGAGGAAGATTACTCCTCCCTGAAGAGGCCCACATGAGGACCACCACAGTACCAAGCCCCTTTCATCCCAACTACAACTATGTTCCCCTTGATCGTCTGCGACCAACGAGCCCGGTGATGCTGGCACGGAGCCCACTCACCTAGGCCACGTAAGAGCTACCGGCCACGGCGATCTAGGTGGCAACAGGTAGTACTGAAACACTTCCAGTACCAACACAAGATACCATCTAGCTACGGGTCCCGGCATCCGGATAGGCCGAAGATGCGAGAGCAATTTATCAAACCTCTAGTATATGGTTAATGTATAATTCATCCCTTTGACCTCCAATGCTTAAAATGATCTAGGGTTAGACTGCCAACCCTAACTGAGTCAATCCACAACATTTCTCAACCCGCAAGTCCAGTGACTCCTCACTAGAACTACCCTGGCCGAGGATTTGCTAAATTGAAATACTGCGAGACATTCAATCCAAACAATTTGGACAGGTCAATTCCATCTTGGTCCACCACTGCTCCACAAGTACTTGCCTATACCCAGAAACCTTCCATTACCGGATTAGAAATTCGGGTAGTCCGGCACCAAAGCATAGGGAGTTGCTTGCAAGCTACCATGGTGACCTCAGGTCGGAGGGACACATATACCCATATCCAATCACGAGCAATCCTTTGGCAGAAAGGAGCTCCACTGAGTCACGTTCAATGAGATGCACACATCCTACTTGCAGATCACATTAGTGTCACCACACTCCTTTGGTCAAAAGGACAACCAAATAATGTGAACCACAACAACCTACACTTAATACATTGCCATCCTGTATAATGTATCCTTTGGTTGTGAACCTTTTAAAGGACCACTCGATATATCCTCTCTATATCGAAGTCAATGTAGTCCTAAGGACTTTATCACATAAACAGAGTTTATTACAAGAAAATGAATAATGTGATGAGCTATCAAAAAAAAATTATTAATTCATATACAAGTTACAATACTGAGCACAACCGCCTACAGCCTAAGCGATTGGCTTTGGGATACAATTCCCAACAACTCCTACTTGTATTAAAGCCAATCAGAATAGTATCTAATACCCATATCCCTTTTACAATAGTCGAACTCTTTGATTCCGAGGGCTTTAGTGAAGGGGTTGGCCAGATTCTCTTTTACATCGATCTTCATAAGATTGATGTCGCCTCGATCCACGATCTCTCGTACGAGATGATAGCACCACAGAATGTGCTTGGTGCGGTGATGAGACTTTGGCTCCTTAGCTTAAGCAATGTCTCCTGTGCTGTCACAATACACTAGAACAGGACCATCTAGGGAAGGTGCCACCCCTAGCTCTCCAAGAAACTTCCACAACCATACGGCTTCCTTTGCTGCATCTGATGCTGCAATGTACTCTGCTTCGCATACTGAGTCAACAACTATTGCCTGCTTGGAACTCTTTCAGTAGAATGCTCCTCCATTCAGGGTAAACATAAATCCTGACACACTCTTGCTATCATCTCTGTCTGACTGGAAACTGGAGTCAATATACCCCACAAGTTTCAAGTCATGTTCTCCATAAATCAGCCATTGGTCCTTAGTATTTCTCAAATACTTCAGAATGGTCTTAACCACCTTCCAATGCACCTCACCTGGGTCATACTGGTATCTGCTCACCACTCCTAGTGAGTATGCCACGTCTGGTCTAGTACATGTCATAGCATACATGATAGAGCCCATTACAAAAGCATAAGGAACTCTACTCAGCGCTCTCTTTCCTCAGGAGTGGTTGCATAATCCTTCTTGGAAAGAGTAATTCCAGAACCTATCAGGAGATAGCCTTTCTTGGAATTCTCCATGGTGAACCGTTTCAGTACGGTATCAATGTACATAGACTGGGACAATCCCAGAAGCCTCTAAGATCTATCTTTATAGATCTTCATACCTAGTATGTAAGAAGCTTCACCCAAGTCCTTCATAGAGAACTGAGATGATAACCAGACCTTTATTCCTTGCAATGCTACAATATCATTCCCGATTAAGAGAATGTCATCAACATACAGTACCAGGAATATAATCACAAAACCATTAACCCACTTATAGATGCAAGGTTCCTCTATATTCCTAACGAAGCCATACAATTTGATACACCTATCAAATCGCATGTTCCAACTTCGAGATGCTTGCTTGAGTCCATAAATGGACCTCCGTAATTTGCACACTTTTAACTCGTCTATGGATGTGAACCCTTCAGGCAATATCATATACACCTCCTCATCCAGCTCCCCATTCAAGAAAGCGGTTCGGACATCCATCTGCCATATCTCATAGTCAAAATGTGCTGCCAAAGCAAGCATGATCTGAATAGACTTGAGCATTGCCACAGGAGAGAATGTCTCGTCATAATCGATACCATATCGTTGACAATACCCCTTGGTAACCAGATGGGATTTATAGGTCTCCACCTTCCCATCTGCACCCCTTTTTCTCTTGAAAATCCACTTGCACCTGATGGGTTTTATCCCTTCAAGTGGATCAACTAATATCCATACATTGTTAATCTCCATGGACTCCATCTCGAATTGCATGGCTTCAAGCCACACCTCAGAGTCAGATCTCTGAAGTGCATCCATATAGGTGATCGGATCCTCATCATTCTTATCGAGTTCAATGGGATCACCCTCCCAGACCAAGAAACCGTAGTATTTGTCTGGTTGATGCGGTACTCTATCGGATCTCCTAATAATGGGTTCTGGGTGTGATTCAATTATAGCTGATTTTATGATATCCTTAGAGTGTGCAAGTTCTTCTACTGGTTGAAATTTACCAAGTTCAATCTTAGAGGCTACAGTTCCTTCTCCAAGGAACTCCTTTTTCTAAAAAGATAGCCCTAAGAGCAACGAACACTTTATGTTCGTCCTCCAAGTAGAAGAAATATCCTTTTGTTTCCTTAAGGTACCTAATAAACAGGCACCGATCAGATCTAGGACCAAGTTTATCTTAGTCTAAATGCTTTGCATAAGTCGGACAACCCCAGACCCGAAGGTGTGAAATTAAGGGCTTACGTCTAGTCCATAACTCATATAAAGTGGAAACAATAGACTTACTTAAAACATCATTCAGCAAGTAACAAGCTGTCTCAAGTGTATATCCCCAAAAGGACAGTGGCAGAGTTGCAAAGCCTATCATGGATCGAACCATATCCAACAGGGTTCGATTTCTTCTTTCGAACACACCATTCGACTGGGATGTTCCTGGAGGAGTCCACTGAGAGAGAATCCCATTCTCCTCAAGATATGTCATAAGCTTATCGAATAGGTATTCACCGCCTCGATCAGATCAAAGGATTTTAATACTCTTTCCAGTTTGTTTTTTCACTTCATTACGATATCATTTGAACATTTCAAACAACTCATATTTATGTCTCATCAAAAAGACATACCATACCTAGAAAGGTCATCTGTAAATGTAATGAAATATCTATATCCACCTCTAGAACTAACTATCAGGGGTCTGCATACATCAGTATGTATAAGACTCTGAAGTTCTGCAGCTCGTTCACCTTTTCCAATAAAAGGTGACTTGGTCATTTTACCAAGCAAACAGGATTCACAAGTGGGCAGTGAGTTAGAATCACTGACCTCGAGGAGGCCATCTCCTCGCAACTTGTTTATCCCATTTTGGTTAACATGACCTACCCTACAATGCCATAGATACAGATCACTGACATTTTCTATCCTTGGACGTTTGCTAGATGTGTACATTACATTAACAGGCCATGACAAAACATAAATGCCACTTTTTAACTTAGCTTTCATTATCACAGAGTTATTCATAATAACTTGGGAAAAATCTCCTTTTATTGAAAGTTCATAACCATAATTAGCTAATAGGCCTACAGAGATAATACTCATAATAAAACTAGGACAATAATGACAATCGACTAATTCAACAGTACTAGACTCAAAAAACAAGACTCAGAACTCCGACTGCCAGCACCGAAACATGATTTCCATTTCCAATGCTTAGGAACTGCTCCCCATCCTCAAATCTCTTGCTAACCTGCAGTCCCTATAATGAATTGCAAACATGAATAGGACTACCAGTATCCAATACCCAGTTAGCAGTGTCACAAATAGAGAAATTACAAGATTTTATCATATAAATACCTTGTCCAGCACCCTGTTGCTTTCCCTTCCTTGGCCTATTCGGGTCTAAGGACACCTGATAAAGAGGACAGTTCCTCTTCCAGTGTCCCTGCTTCTTACAATAGAAGCACACTGCACTAGCTAGATCAGCTTTCACTTTCTTGGTCTGACTTGGGCCAGGAGCACTCTGCACCTTCTTTCCTTACCTTTCTTCTTCCCTTTCTTAAAGGGATGACGACCTCTAAAACCTCCCACTAAATTCACCACCCCCTTGTTCAGCTGGTGGTTCTTCTCATAAGTCTACAGCAACCCCATCTAACCATGGTAATTGACTACAGGCTTATTCATTCTATAATGATCGAGAAAGTCAAGATAGGAGGAGGGTAGAGAATTCAGGATCGCATCCTTGCCGGGTTGCTCGTGCAAGGGACATCCGAGCTTGCCCAATCATTCGATCATCTCGATCATGTACAATACATGATCAGTGATCAAAGTGCCATTCTACATTTTAGCATTATAGATGGTACAAGATACTTTGTACCGCTCCATATCGTCTAGCATGCCAAAAAATTCCTTCAACCTTTGAAGAATCTCGTCTGGCTGGGCCTCCTTGAATTTGAGACTGAACTCGTCGTTCATTATCGCCAATATTATGCATCAAACAATAGTCCGATTAGAAATCCACTTCAAATAAGTGTCCCTGACCAAACTCCGAGCATTGGTAGAAGGAATTTCGGGTGCTGGATCCATTATCACATAAAGGATCCGCTCGTTCTCCAGGACTCCTCAATTTTTGATACCAACTATCAAAATTGGGACCCTTTAAGTTCTCACTATCGAGAAGTGACCGGAGCGAAAGGTTTGAAGACATCTGAAAGAAAAATTAAGACCAAATTAGTATATGAATTGATCAATTAAACCAAAAGACTTGACTTTAGTCTAAAGGTCTCTCCCACTAATTTTTTCAGATTGGGAGCCTCTAACTCCAATCCATGAAATCATCATTTCATAGTGGGTAATGAAATCCAATAGACCACGTATGAGCCCGACTTTGGTCGGCTCACCCATACGCTCCTAAAGGTAGGTTCTCTAACCAATTGCTTCCTTAAGCAACTTCCAGTAATAAATTTTACCCCACATAACCCCCAATCAACCTTGGGGCCTCCTGTTGTGGGTCTCTGGTTAGGTCCAACCATTAATATGACAAATCTGATGCTTCCAGCTAACGAATGACCAAGCCCGACTTTGGCTGGCCCACCTGATCACCATTAAGAAGGTTGCACTGAACCATCATCTATGGAAGAGTAATCCCAATAACCGGATGCACACCCGTTCTTTGGAACTGTCGATGTACACCAAGCTAAAGGACTCATTACTAACCCACTTAAGGGGAGGCTAAGACACCATCAACTCATTGACTTAGACTTTTTCAGGACTGTTGCCCAATAAGCAACCCAAAAGGGAGGGTGAATTGAGTCTCTAAAAATTATTTACTTAATGCAATGCAATGCTAAGCAATCCAATCCAACAATTAAATAAGCAAGGTACTATGAATTCAAAAGTAATGCTCTTGAATTGAAAGTGTAGCGAAAATAAAAAGTAATAAATGAAAAGCAAGTAGAGAGATCAATCAACCACAAACACCAAGAAATATAGTGGTTCGGTGCTATTAATGCACCTACATCCACTCTCCAAGATCCCCTTGGAAATTTACTATAATCACACTGATTACAGTTGATTAGTTTTGCGGGCTCACTAATCAAAAATCCAACTTGTTTTCATAAGGCCAATAAGTCAAAACCTCACTTGGTTTTACGGGCTAACCAAGAACCTAAATAGTTTTAAGGCTCACCACCAACCTCCCTTGGTTTTCCGGGATAACCAAGAACCTAAGTGGTTTTGCAAGCTAACCACCAACCTTATTGGTTTTCAAAGGCTCACCAATAACCTCCCTTGGTTTTACAATAGGCTAACCAAGAACCCTTACAACATATAAAGATTTGAAGTAAAGAAACAAAGTAAGCTTTCTAAATAAAAGTGGGTATCTCTTTGAAGCTCGATGTAGAGATGCTTTGAACTTGTTGAAGCCTCTTGAATGCTTAAGAATGGATGATCTTCAATGCTCTTGAATGCTTGGAGGCTTGGTTTTGCTTGAAAGTAGTTGAATCTTCAATGAATAGGAGTTAAAGCTCTCACTTGAATGCTCTTATCTTATTCTCATCAATAATATTCAATCCTCTTTCTTTTGATTTGATTTAGAGCATATATATACTTCTCCAAGGCCTCAAATCCCGTTTCTAGATGTTAGACTTGAAAAATTAGCCATTGGAGGGCAAAAGAGTCGAGTTCTGCATTTGAAAAACTAGCTGTTACTGTTTTCAGAACTCCATATGTCGACACTTCAGGATTTGAGTCGACACTTGAACTTCTTGAGTCAACACTTAGTTCAAATATCTTCATTATGGTTCTCTGGAAATCTCAGATGTGTTGACACTTTCTCAGATGAGTCGACATTTTGAGTCGACACTTCTCTTCCATGTGTCGACACTTCAGCAGTTCTTCATTTTCAGTAAGTTCTGTGACTTGAAAATCTCAGGCGATGAGCTGATCCATGTGTTGATACTTTGAGTTGATACTTCGGGTCCATGTGTTGACACTTCAGCCATGCCAACAGAAACATACTTGTGTACCGGCCTAAGTCGATACTTCACTTCCATGTGTCGATACTTGGTGTCATGTGTCGATACTTTGAGTCGACACTTCAATGAAAACTTCATAGGAAAAGCTGAACTTGAGCTGAAACACATTTCCACTTAACTCAAATAATCATTCAAGCAAATATTGATTGTCCAAGTCCTCTTTAAGCAATTCTTTTCATCCAAACTTGGTTTCATCAATCAAACAAACTTCTTCAAATTTGTGAGTACCTTTTTCAACAAAAACACACTTCAAAGAAATTATTAGTACTCAACTATACTTAACCGTTTTGCTTATCATCAAAATCAACAACGGAGTCAACAATCTTTCCCTTTTTGATGATGATAAAATCCTTAAGTATAAATTGCATAATAAGCTTTTGAAAGAATTCAACAAGGTGCATAGCACTAAATGCAATAATTGTATCAAAGTAATTTTCAATTTCGATAAGATATATCAGAGCAAATTGTAATGAATAAGAGTATCAGATCTTTGGGATATATATGAAACATAATCACATGTATCATGATACTCTACATGAAAATTCAGCAATAAGTAAAGCTCCCCCTGAATTGATGATCCATAAAATAGTTCATAAATATCTTTTCAAACATTTAAAGAGAGGTTTTAAGATGAAATTCACTTTAAAAGGATTTTCAATGAAAACAAAGTATAGCTCCCCCTTTCTTAAGGAATTTGTAAACATTTTCAATTCAAGTTTTCAAAAATAATTTTCAAAATTTGTTTAACCCTTGCACATCACAAATATAAATCATTTGTCTTTAAACTTACTACTCCCAAAAATATATTATATTTATACTTAAATCTCACTATACTACTCCCCCTTTTTGTTATCATTAAAAAGGTAGAAGGATAAATAGGCTGAATATTCAAGATATGGCATTGAAGTATAAAATTCATTCATTCATTCACAGGTGAAGACATGAAGAATTAAGAAAAGTGTAAATCATTTCATTCATTTCCACAAAAGGCATAAAAATGAGGAAGAACATACATATTAAGTACAACATTCATTCATTTAAGGTCACAAACATTGAGTACAACATGATATTTCATTTCAAGTCAGAGTTTGTACAATCAAAAGATAAAACATACATAGATGCATAAAAACAAACTATAGAAATCCTAATCCTCATGCATATCATCAGTATCATCAGAAGATAAACCGATCTCAATCGGTCCTATATCAGTAAAAGATCGAGCTCAAGGGCCACATTGATCTAAGATCTCAGAGTCGGGTCCTGGTCGGTCATGGAGGGGTACGATGACCACGTCCTCTACATCGTGCATATGTCCGACCTCTGGCTAGAGCAGTAGAGGTAGAAGCAATGATTATTTTTTTTAGATTTTTTTTAGTTATTCCAGCTATTCCACTTATCCCTTTTATTCTCATTTTATTCCAAGTTTATCCCTCAGTTATTCCGCTGCTATTCCTATCATCTTCAACCTTCCCAGAATTGCAAGAACCTCCATTTTTCTTATTTTCTTCTTCCCGTTCATCCCAGATCTGCCATGCCCGACCCCCGACCGCCCCCGCCAGACCGTCCACCTTTTCCCGGCATCGATCTCCTCGTAGGAACGCTAGCGAATCCCGTCGAGCCGCCCACGGCCATCCACCCCTTTCCACACGATCTCCATCATCACACCGCCAGTTCGGGATCCATCATGCCCAACCACCGGCCCGCCTGCTACTGTGATGCCCGTCGTGAGCCCGAGCCAGATCTAAGTCGTGTCCTCTTCTCCCTGCATATGCGCCGCCCATACCGGATCTGTAGCTCCAACCTCCCATGGCCCGTCCTCCCTCCACCTTGCCCGCGACCGCGACGTCCTAGGCAAGATCTACAGCTCCAACCCTCCAGCCTGTCCGCCCTCCGTCGGTGCTCTCGTCGACGCCTAGGGCCCCATGCCCGTGGGAAGTTAACGGACACCATGGGAAGACAAACGGCCGCCCATGGCCGCCGTTCGCCGCCGTCCTACCACCCCGCCGTCCTGCCGTCCACCACCTCCCGCCGCCCCGCCATCCCGCCGTTCGCCATCCACCACCCGCTGCCCGGTTGGCCATCGGAGATCCAGCCCCCCTGTTGCTCGGTTGTGAAGAAACTCCTGCACGGTTCTCAAAGGTCTGTTCTGCACGATTTTTGGAGCAACATGAATTTCAGAGTGAAGGGGGATTTCAAAATTCAAATGAAAGGGATTTATTTGGTATTTTTTCATGAATGTAAGTTGGGTTTAAAAAAAGGAAAATTTGGGATTTTTTATTTTTGAATTTGAATTCAAAATCAGAGGATTTCAAGGAATTTTATTTTGAATTTCAAAGGGATATGGGGATCTATAAATATCCATACTCCTCTTGTAATAAAGTTTGTTGATGAATAGAAATTTTTAGGTTCGTAACCTTGCTTTGGTTCTGGGTTGAGGCCCATTTGCCTTCATTCTTCGGGACGTCAAGGGGTGTGAGGCCCCAACGCCTTCACTCCAGCGAGAGCGTTGAGGAGCATGAAGCAGCTCCAAGCCATCAGTGTCGCCATGCATGATGGCGGGGTGTGATCTTCAAGTCATCAACGCCGCCGTGCATAATGGCAGGATGTGATCCCAAATAAGGTCTTCGCTGCCAAATAGCTGACGAGGGGCTGGAAGCCCTAGGTACCCTTTTTTTCCCTCCATCTCTCTATTTTCTGTCGGATCTAGATCCTAGGTTCGAGTTTCATTCCTGTTCCCCCTCCATATCCCCATCCTTCCTTCATCACCTCCACCAAGAAAAAAACTGAAAACCAAAATAGTCCAGCCATTTTAGGGTTTTAGTATAAGTTTTATCCTAGTCCCGGAAGGCTTCTTAGCCCTCCCATGGTCTGTAGTTGCTTTAGGTGTTTCCCCTTTCAGAATAACCATGGTTCTCTTCGTTATCTATCCCACATCATTTTTTTGGTATCAGAGCCAGCAACGGACTAGGATTTGCTTCATCCTCAAACTCGATGGAGTCAAGTTCTTCGTGCTATAGGAGAAAGATGAGGGACCCAGAACTCATCGGGTTTTTCTTTTATTTTTTTTAGATTTTTTTAGTTATTCCAGCTATACCACTTATCCCTTTTATTCTCGTTTTATTCCAAGTTTATCCTTGAGTTATTCCACTGCTATTCCTATCATCTTCAACCTTCCCAGAATCATAAGAACCTCCATTTTTCTTATTTTCTTCTTCCCGTTCATCCCGGATCCGCCACGCCCGACTCCCGGTCGCCCCCGCCAGACCGTCCACCTTTTCCAGGTGTCGACCTCCTCGTGGGAACACCGGCGAATCCCGTCGAGATGCCCACGGCCGTCCACCCCTTGCCACACGGTCTCCATCCTCGCACCACCAGTCCGGGATCCATCACGCCCAACCACCGGCCCGCCTGCTACCGTGATGCCCACCATGAGCCCGAGCCTGATCTAAGACGTGTCCTCCTCTCCCTGCATATGCGCCGCCCATGCCGGATCTGCAGCTCCAACCTCCCATGGCTCGTCCGCCCTCCACCTCGCCCGCGACCATGAAATCCTGGGCAAGATCTACAGCTCCAACCCTCCGGCCCGTCTGCCCCCCGCCGGTGCTCTCGCCGGCGCCTAGGGCCCCATGCCTATGGGAAGTTAACGGACACCATGGGAAGACGAACGGCCACCCATGGCCACCGTCCGCCACCATCCTACCACCCCGCCATCCCGCCGTCCGCCGCCTCCCGTCACCCCGTCGTCCTACCATCCGCCGTCCACCACTCGCTGCACGGCCGGCCATCGGAGATCCAGCCCCCTATTGCTCGGTTGTGAAAAAACTCCTGCAGGGTTCTCAAATCAGACCTAAGAAGAGCTATTATGCATAATTTTTGGAGCAGCACGAATTTTAGAGTGAAGGGCGATTTCAAAATTCAAATAAAAGGGATTTATTTGGTATTTTTTCAAGAATGTAAGTTGGGTTTAAAAAAAGGAAAATTTGGGATTTTTAATTTTGAATTTGAATTCAAAATCATGGGAGGATTTCAAGGGATTTTATTTTGAATTTCAAAGGGATATGGGGATCTATAAATATCCATACTCCTCTTGTAATAAAGTTAGTTGATGAATAGAAATTTTTGGGTTCGTAACCTTGCTTTGGTTCTGAACTGAGGCCCATTTGCCTTCGTCCTTCAGGATGTCGAGGGGTGTAAGGCCCCAACGCCTTCGCTCCAGCAAGAGCATCGAGGAGCATGAAGCTGCTCCAAGCCATCAGTGTCGCCATGCATGATGGTAGGGTGTGATCTCCAAGTCATCAGCACCGTCATGCATGATGGCAGGATGTGATCCCAAATAAGGTCTTCACTGCCAAACAACTGACGAGGGGCTGGAAGCCCTAGGTACCCTTTTTTCCCCTCCATCTCTCTGTTTCCCGTCGGATCTAGATCCTAGGTTCGAGTTTCATTCCTGTTCCCCCTCCATATCCCCATCCTTCCTTCATCACCTCCACCAAGAAAAAAACTGAAAACCAAAAGAGTCCAGCCATTTTAGGATTTTAGTATAAGTTTTATCCTAGTCCCGGGAGGCTTCTTAGCCCTCCCACAGTCCATAGTTGCTTTAGGTGTTTCCCCTTTCAGAATAACCATGGGTCTCCTCGTTATCCATCCCACATCAAATGTCCTTCACAAGAATGGAACTAATCGGTTCGACGGTCTCTACGACTGCTAGAAGAGGCGTACGATCAAAGGAGGGACCAGAATTAGGATACTGAAAGCTAGGTGTGTAAAAACCAAGCTCTCGGATAAGTGAGGATGTGTGAATAGTAGGAGTATCAAAAATAGGAGTATCAACCGATGATACAATATGTGTATCAAGGATAGATGTATCAGCTGAAGAATGAACCGGTAAGTCTATAATCGACGAATCAATGATAGGAGTGTCAATCATGGGCGTATCGACAACGGGTTAATCAATAACAGGTGTATGTATAACAGGAGTATCAATAACTGGAGAATCAATAACTGGAGAATCAATAACTGGTGAAAGAATGGGAATAGGATCATGATCATCCGATCTGGAAGGAGAGGATGGAACTGAAGTCTGGATAGGTGAACTAAAAGAATCAAGAGCAGGACTCCTGGGCAAGTCTGCTGTCACCTCCGCTATTGGCTCTGTAGTCATATCTAGAAAGTCGAATCCACCAGAGTTAGTCTCCTCAACATCTCCATCAACATCATCTCCATCAACATCATCTCCATCAACATCATCACCATCAACATCAACAATAGGTGCAGGAGCAGGTGGAGCTGTATCAGCAACCGAAGTACTCACTGAAGGTCTAGACGGTGCAGTCAATATAGCTGAGATGCCATCACTCAGTCCACTGTGGCTCTCTCTGGTCTCAGCTATGAAGCTGTCAAGATGCTATCTAACAATCAAAATATCAATCTTGATGCATCTAACTCTGTCCAATAAGCTATCAGAAACACCCTGAGTCTCCATCTGAGCTGGCTGAGGCTGTGCTAAAGTAGTAGGATCAGACTGAGATGCAACCACTGGCTGAGCTGCTGTCTCAGGCTGACTCTCGCTAGGTCCTGCCTTGTCAGAGATGATGCGCTCCTCCTTTGCAGCATCATCATCATCAACTCTGTCCTCGGCCTGACCAGATATCCTACGAGTCCACTGGCCTTGGAACATATGATAACCCATCCAGTGTAATGACCTGATATCATACACATCAGTATGTAGTAGCATGCGGAAGGGCTCGTCCTCAAAGTTGATGTCATACTTCCTGAACAGAATAGTCAATCCCATCCTATATGGCAGGCAGAGTCGTTGGATCGTCGACACATCCATCATCTAGTAAATCATAAGCACTGGAAGGCAGACGGGTGTGCGCTGAACCAAAGATACCATCACTAGCAACTCCCGCTCAATGATGTAGTCGAAGCATCCGGTCTTTGATAGAAGTATCCGGACGATAATGTGGTGCAATAATCTCATCTCTGCAGATAGTCGGGATATGGGTATGGTGGCTCCCTCAGGCAATATATCAGACTCGAAGATACACTAGAGTCCACTCACTCTATCCATCAAATTGTCCACCACTGAACCAGTCATCAAAATATCCCATACTCTGCTCAGTACCTCTGATGAAACAAGGATATCCTGGCCTCTCACCTGTGCCATCCATCTATCAGACCCATGTGCGAGTGATCCATAAAACTCTCTAATCAGCCCGGGGTAAAATCTCTCGATGAGTGAGCAAAAGGAAGTCAAACTAGCCTGTCGAATCCACTGTCCGATCCTAAAATACTGTTGGTCAACAAAAGTGAAGTCTACTCGTCGTCCCCTAATGACGGTCTTCGAGCTCATCCTGCTAAAAGCTACAAAAAGTGGTCATGCGGGCGGATCAGGAGCTCTAGCCTCGTGTCTGGCCTTCATCCTTCGTTCTTCTTCCTGATTTGACTGACGAGGTCGACGAACTACTTGCTTTCAGGATCCCATTGCTTGGAATAAAGATTTAGGCAAGATTTGGGTAGAAACCTAGGGTTTCTAATGCTCAAAATCCAAATGGAAGCAAAATCCGAACTACCGAGTGTCCAAATCGAAGAAACGATGGCATTAAATCATGAAATAGAGAGTTGGAACAATGAGGAGTACCTTAGAACATGTGTCAGCTCGAAGGAGATGAAGAAATGGGAAGAAAAACCATTCAGAAACCCTTTTATTCTCGATCTGCTACCGTTCAAGTGTCGACTCATGAATGTGTTGACACATTCAGGTGTCGACACATCAATGTGTCGACACATCGACTTAAAAATCAAAAAATAAGAGATCCAAGAGTTCATCAAAATCACTTAAAATAATTTAAATTCAATAATGATTGAGTACGATTGATGTCAAATTGATCTAATTTGAGTCAAAGATAGGAAAAATTTAATCCAAAGGATTAATGATCCCGAGCTCTCTTCTAATCATACAAAACCAATCTTTTAGAAGAGGTTTAGTTAAGATATTAGCTAATTGAAATTCAGTACTAATAAATTCAAGCACAACATCATTATTTTCTACATGATCTCTAATAAAATGATGTCTAATTTCAATATGTTTACTCCTAGAATGTTGAACAGGATTTTTAGTCAAGCAAATAGCACTGGTATTATCATATTTAATAGGTGTACTAGCCAACTTGATTCCAAAATCTTCAAATTGTTGCTTAATCTACAAGATTTGAGTACAACAACTTCCTACTGCAATATACTCAGTCTCAACTATGGATAGTGCAACTGAAGTTTGTTTTTTGCTAAACCATGAGATTAAGTTAACTCCAAGAAATTGGCAAGTACCACTAGTACTCTTTCTATCCAATTTACAACCAACAAAATCAGTATCAGAATTCTAATCAATTCAGTAGATGATTCTTTAGGTTCAGACTAATATCTAGCACATATGCATATACTAAACATTATATCTAGTCTACTAGCAGTTAGGTACAGTAAAGAGCCAATCATATCTCTGTATAACTTTTGATCTACAGATTTACCATGTTCATCCTTATCAAGTCTACAAGAGGGGCTCATAGCATACCTATTATTTTAATAGTCTCCATCCCAAACTTCTTTATAATTTCTCTTGTATACTTAGCTTGGTTGATGAAGATACCATCTTTTGTTTGCTTGATCTGGAGTCCAAGAAAGAAATTGAATTCTCCCATCATGCTTATCTCGAACTCACCCTGCATTAGTTTAGCAAACTCTTGACAAAGAATTTTATTAGTAGCATCGAAAATGATATCATCAACATATATTTGTACTACTAATAAATCACTATCTTTCTTTTTCAAAAATAGTATTTTATCAACATGGCCTCTAGAAAATTTATTTTTAATTAAAAATTTACTGAGTCTTTCATACTAGGCTCGAGGTGCTTGCTTTAATCCATAAAGTGCTTTGTGCAATTTAAAAACATGATCAGGATGTGCATGACTTTCAAATCTAGGTGGTTGTTCAACAAAAATATTTTCAGTTATAAAACCATTTAAAAAACACTCTTAACATCCATTTGAAATAGTTTAAAGTTCATAAAAGAAGCAAATGCTAATAATAATCTAATTACTTTAAGTCCAACAATAGGAGCAAAAGTTTCATCAAAATCAATCCCTTCCTCCTGGTTATAGCCTTTAACAACTAGCCTAGCTTTATTCCTAACAACAATTCCATTTTTATCTAATTTATTCCTAAATACCCATTTTGTGCTAATAATAGAAATATTAGATGGTCTTACTATTAATATCCAAACATTATTTCTATCAAACTGAATTAGTTCTTCTTGCATGGCATTAATCCAGTTAGGGTCTTTTTCAGCTTCTTCAAAATATTTAGGCTCTACTTTGATACAAAAGCTATATAATCACATTCATTTCTAATTAAGGCTCGAGTTCTTATCCCTTTAGATAGATCACCTAGTATTAATTCCTTAGGATGTCAATGAGCATACCTCCACTCCTTAGATAGATCTTGATGCTTTGGAGTGTCATCACCTTTCTCATTCTTATCTTGATCTTCTTCACTTGGCTGGGGTTGATCATTCAGTGTCGATTTTTGAAGCTTGTCAGCACCTGCACATTCTTCAGAACTATCCTCTTTTCTAGAGGATTTGTTAGTTGATTATTTAAAAACAACATGTACTGACTCTTCCACAACCAAAGTTTTTTTATTGAAAACTCTATATGCCCTGCTTGATGTGGAGTATCCTAAAAAGATGCCTTCATCAGACTTGGCATCAAATTTTCCAAGATTATCTTTTTTATTATTTAAAATAAAACATTTACAATCAAAAACTCGAAAATACTTTAAAGTTGGTTTTCTTTGATTCCAAAGTTCGTAAGGAGTTTTCTTCAAAATAGGGCGGATTAAAACTTAATTTAAAATGTAACATGCAGTATTAATAGCTTCAGCCCAAAAATATCTTGGCAAATCATTTTCACAAAGCATGATGCATGCCATTTCTTCTAAAGTATGATTTTTTCTTTCTACTACCCCATTCTGCTCAGGTGTCCTAAGTGCAGAAAAGTTGTCTATTCCTTTTTTATTACAGAAATTTTTAAAATATTGGTTTTCAAATTTAGTTCCATGATCACTATGAATGCAAACAACTGAAACACCTTTTTCATTTGAGACTTTTTGATAAAACTTTATAAAAGCTGAAAATGATTCATCTTTATGTGCTAGAAAGAAAACTCATGTAAATCTCGAAAAATCATCCACTATGACTAGTCCATACCTCTTGCCTCCTAAACTTGATATTCTAGTTGGTCCAAAGAGATACATATGAAGTAGTTCTAGTGGCCTGCTAGTAGTTACAAAACTTTTTGGTTTAAAAGAAGTTTTAACTTATTTACCAAATTAACATACTTGGCAAATTCTATCTTTTTCAAAACAAAGTTCAGGTAAATCTCTAACTACATTCTTTTTGCAATGTTTTGAAAGCAGATACATACTAGCATGCCCTAGTCTTTTATGCCAAAGCCAACGAGTCTCATCCTTAGTAGAATTCATTACAGCAAGGCATTCTCCATTAGGCAAAAATAGATCATCTAAATCTACCAAATAAACATTTTCATGCATTTTTCCAATGAATTATACTTCATTTATATTTGGACTAGCAATCATGTAATATGATGATTTAAAAATGACTTGAAAACTTTTATCACAAAATCGACTAATGCTTAAAAGATTGTGTTTTAAACCATCAACTAGAAGTACATTGCTAATATAATTAGAAGGAGTTATGTGAACCTTACCAATACTAATGATTTTTCCTTTACTATTATTCCCAAAGGTCACACTCCCTCCATTCAAAGATTCAAGAGAAGTGAATTGCTTCACATCTCCCATCATGTGCCTTGAGCAACCACTATCAAGATACCAAAGTCTTTTGTTTTCCTTGGTTGCAAGACACACCTGCAATAAAATCAAGCTTTGTTTTTAGGTACCCAAGCCAACTTGGGTCTTTTAGGGTTAGCATTCAAAATGGTTCCTTTTAGAACCCACACTTTATCAAAAGAATTAATTTTTCTTAAATTGCATTGAAAAGATTTATGTCCTAACTTTTTACAAGTAAAACAGGTTATGCTAGAAGATGCAGGTACAAAAAAGTTCTTGAAATACTTTTGTTGCTTTTGTGGTCTAAAACCTAAATCTGCTTTATTGAAAATGGCTCTTTGGCTATATAAAGTATGTTTAATTTTTCTGAGCTATAAGTAAATTTTTCAACAAAAGACTATCTTTTCAAGTTCATTTTTGTACTTAACATTTTCCAATTCTAAATCTTTGTTTTTCTTTAAAAGATCACCATTTGAAATAATATCTTAGGTCTTTTCAAAACTTCATTTTTCATTGATAAAGCATTGTTTTTCTTTTCTAAAAATCCAATTTAGCTTTTAAATTACTAACTTCATTTAGCAAAGAATTATTTTCAAGAGAAAAACTATTTGCATACTTTTTAAACTTTTTATTTTCACTCAAAATCAATTTATAATCATGCATGAGTTCATCAAAAGCATTTCTAAGCTCATCAAATATAAAATCAATTTTGGTATCAGAATTTATCTCATCATGGTCTTGATGTGCCATTAAACAGAGATTTGCTACTTTTGTCTGCTCTACTTCAGAACTGGAGTCTTCACTGTCACTCAAAGTGGCCATCATTGCTTTCTTTCATAATTTTTTCCTAGACTTCTTAAGGAGAGGGCAATCAAACTTGTAGTGACCCGGCTTCTTGCACTCAAAGCATGTAGGTATTTCCTTCTCCTTTTCCTTTTCCTTTTCCTTTTCCTTCTCTTTCTCTTTTTCTTTTTCTTTTGATTGATATTTTTTTGTATAAGGAAACTTTCTCCTCTTCATGAATCTTCTGAATTTTCTTGCAAGGAGGGCTTCTTTACATTCATCTTCTTCTTCTTCGGACTCATCTATTAAGGATTCTTCTTATATGTTTGATTTGAAAGTAATCCCCTTCTTCTTTTTGTTCATGTCCATTTATTTTTGTTTCAAATTCAGCTTATAAGTCATGAGCGATCCAACCAGCTGCTCTAGAGGTAATTTGTCAATGTCCTTAGCTTCTTGAATTGTGGTCACCTTCGGATTCCACGATGTTGGAAGTGACCTGAGAATTTTATTTACAATATCAGCGTTAGACATTACCTTTCCAAGACTTCTCATTCCATTGACAATATTTATGAATCTTGTGTACATATCAGTGATTGATTCATTAGGTTCCATTTGAAATATCTCATATGTGTGCACTAACATGTTCACTTTAGTGATTTTTCACTTGATCGATACTCTCATGGGTAACTTCAAGTATGTCCTATATTTCTATAGCAGAGGTGCATGTAGATATCCTATTGAATTCACTAGGATCTAATGCACAATAGAAAAGATTCATTGCCTTGGCATTGATCTCGAATTGCTTAATATCATTTTCATTCCAATCCTCTTCGAGCTTTGGGATGGAAACACTATTAACCACTATTGAAGGAATATGAGGATCCTTTTCAACCACTCTCTATAAATTATAGTCAATAGAATGCATATAAATTCTCATCCTAGTTTTCCAATATGTATAATTTGATCCATTGAAAAATGGAGGACTATTTGAGGCTTGACCCTTAACTATGCTAGTACCAATTGGGGCTGCCATAGATCTTTACTCAAGGTGGTAAAGCCTATACACTGAGAATAGGGCTCTAAAACCACTTGTTGCCCAGTAAATAACCCAAGAGGGGGGGGTCAATTGGGTCTCTAAAAATTATTTACTTAATGCAATGCAATGCTAAGCAATCCAATCAAATAATTAAATAAGCAAGGTACTATGAATTCAAATGTAATGCTCTTGAATTGAAAGTGCAGCGAAAATAAAGAGCTATAAATGAAAAGCAAGTAGAGAGATCAATCAACCACAAATACCAAGAAATATAGTGGTTCGGTGCTATTAATGCACCTACATCCACTCTCCAAGATCCTCTTGGGAATTCACTATAATCACACTGATTATAGTTGATTAGTTTTGTTGGCTCACTAATCAAAAATCCAACTTATTTTCACAAGACCAACAAGTCAAAACTTCACTTGATTTTACGAGTTAACCAAGAACCTAAATGATTTTAAGCCTCACCACCAACCTCCCTTGATTTTCCGGGATAACCAAGAACCTAGGTGGTTTTGCGGGCTAACTACCAACCTTATTAATTTTCAAAGGCTCACCAATAACCTTCCTTGGTTTTACAATAGGCTAACCAAGAATCCTTACAACATATAAAGATTTGAAGTAAAGAAACAAAGTAAGCTTTCTAAATAAAAGCGGGTATCTCTTTGAAGCTCGATGTAGAGATGCTTTGAACTTGTTAAAGCCTCTTGAATGCTTAAGAATGGATGATCTTCAATGCTCTTGAAGGCTCTTGAATGCTTGGAGGCTTGCTTTTGCTTTAAAGTAGTTGAATCTTCAATGAATAAGAGTTAAAGCTCTCACTTGAATGCTCTTATCTTATTCTCATCAATAATATTCAATCCTTTTTCTTTTGATTTGATTTGGAGCATATATATACTTCTCCAAGGCCTCAAATCCCGTTTCTAGCTGTTAGACTTGAAAAACTAGCCGTTGGAGGGCAAAAGAGTCAAGTTCTACGTTTGAAAAACTAGCCATTGCTGTTCCTAGAACTTCATGTATCGACACTTCAGGCTTTGAGTCGACACTTCCTGTCGATACTTGAACTTCTTGAGTCGACACTTAGTTCAAATATCTTCATTCTGGTTCTCTGAAAATCTTGGATATGTCGACACTTTCTCAGGTAAGTCGATACTTTGAGTCGACACTTCTCTTCCATGTGTCGACACTTCAGCAGTTTTTCATTTCCAGCAAGTTATGTGGCTTGAAAATCTCAAGCAATGAGTTGATCCATGTGTCGACACTTTGAGTCGATACTTCGGGTCCATGTGTTGACACTTCAGCCATGCCAACAGAAACATACTTGTGTACCGATCTGAGTCGACACTTCACTTCCATGTGTCGACACTTGGCATCATGTGTCGACACTTTGAGTCGACACTTCAGTGAAAACTTCACAGAAAATGCTGAACTTGAGCTAAAACACATTTCCACTTAACTCAAATAATCATTTAAGCAAATATTGATTGTCCAAGTCCTCTTTGAGCAGTTCTTTTCATCCAAACTTGGTTTCATCAATCAAACAAACTTCTTCAAATTTGTGAGCATTTTTTTCAACAAAAACATACTTTAAAGAAATCATTAGTACTTAACTTATACTTAACCATTTTGCTTCTCATCAAAATCAACAATGGAGTCAACAAGGACCTAATAATTTTAGAGGATTTTAAAAAAATTATGACAGAAGAATAGAGAGAAGAACATGGATCAACCTCTCACTAAACAAATCAATTCTCAAGAGGGTTGAATTAAATTCAACAAGTTGGTCCATGGGCACCTAAAGATCAGACAGGATGATCAACTTGGGTGACATGGGCTAACTTGAATCAATAAGCTCTTATAATCAGTTATGGTTGACCAGATTAGCAAGGTAGGTGAGATCATAGGTTAGTATTCGCCATTAACCATCTTTCCTAGACACCAACCAAGTTAGCTAGGAAAGAGGTAGCCTCATGCAGCCATGATCAAAACTACCAAACCTGCCTAGACACCAATTGATTTACCAGACTTGATTAGACCAGCCTAAGAACTTGGGCTTACCATAAAGCCACTAATTACATCCATTTTAGAAGAATGGACTAACCCATCTAACTATTAGATAGATACTAAAGATAAGGTCCTTAATCAATATTTGATTAGTTCTCTTAAGTCCAATTCAACTAACCTTAGGTCTAACCCAATAAATAGACCCAATCAGACAGCTAACCCAATTAACCCGGATGGCTTATTCAAATGATATTAGGTTTCATAAACCCTAATCTAGCTTGTCATTTAATTAATCTTTTAATTCATAATTATTAGATTATAAGCCAACTTTTAATTAAAATATTTTTAATTAAATTCATGTAAAATCCTTTTACATCTTTCATGCATCATATCTAGTCTTATCATATCAATTTATAATATTGCAAGCCTTAATAATTATAGACATGCCAATGTATAATCATATATCAGAATTAAAATATTTTTAATATCATAGGTTTTCTTTAAGAATCTTTCTGAAAAGGTCAACACAGATGAACCTCCTCGTGCCATAGAAACTTAGGGATTTTAAATCCTGATTAATCTCTACGGACACACGGTCATGGTGAAGGTCTCAACTAGGTTCCTAAAAGTAATCCCTAATCTAAATACAGATCCAAATACATGCAATCATGATATGCTACACAAGAACCTGTGACTCTGATACCACTGAAAGGAAAACCAGTGTAATGGACACCTACCCTAGGCATGCTACACTAGGGAGTAGGTATTGCATAATTAAATTTTTTAAACATGCATACGGAAAAACCTACTCATGCACAGGATCTAACATAAACATGATGCATGCAACTAATACATAGGCATGTATAGGCAAGTGCAATAATTATAAACAATATGATAATTTCTAGATCTAAACATGCATGATAACAAAAAATATATGACATACCTTATAAAGCTTCCTTTAATAGCAAATCAAGGTAGCCAGTTGAACTCCTTCAATAGCAAATCAGATTTGGAAGAGATCGATCCAATCTCTCAAGGTGTCCAAATGTCCACCCTCTAGAGTATCCGTGCGCAGGCTCTCACTGATCCAACTCACGGATGGATCCTAGTCCTCCAGGAATCAATAAATAGGTCACGGCAATGTGGAGCAGGGAAAACCAAAAGATCTTCACGGACGGTCTTCACCAAGACCGCTCTTCCTCCATGAAGAGCACACACTGAAAAACTAAAAATAGGGAAGGATAAAAGGACGCTGCACGAATTTCTGCACTGAGAAATTCGTCCCAAAAAAAAAACTCTCTTGCAGATCGCCCTCTGCTCCTCTCTCTCTCGCACGCCCTGGTCCTCCCTCTCTGCCGCAAGCCATGGCCTTTCTCTTTGCCCTATTTTCTTCCTCTCTCGTACGCCCTGCTGCCTCTCAACCAAGATGAATAATTAGTGAGAAATCCCATGAAGGAAAGGGAAACCAACGAGAGAACACCATGAGAGAGAGTCCAGATAAAACCAAAAACTATTTGAAATGGCTCTTGATAGGTTTAAAACTCTTTTGAATAGCATTTGATCGGTTTAAACATGCTGTGAACCGTTGGCTATATCATCGAGAAATAGGGATCGAGAGATGGGATATTCGTGCGGGAGAAAACCATTGTAAGACACCTTCTAGATCACAGTGCAAAGGATAATAAACCGATAAACAAAGCTTCATCCGATCAACAAGCTGATCATATCCATTCACATGGTAAAAACACAAGGGGAACGAAGAACCTAAAACACCGTGAAGGTTGGGAGAAAATACCATGTAAAAAACCAAGTTTAAACCGGTTCAACAAATTAAAAACTGGTTCAACCAAAACCAATCAAAAAGAAAAAATTGGGTCTAGTCGTAGTCTACCAGGAACAATTCCTGGTTGACCCAAACCAATCCTGGTCAATCCAAATCAGACCAGGTTGACCAGAAAAAAATTCAATGTGTGCTCAATCAATCCGTTTGACCTTAATACGGAAATAATTCCTAATTATTGATCGACTCCCGGATCAGGAAGAAATCCTTTATGACATGTGACCTCATTAGTTCGAACCTAAACGGTAGTACTGAAACACTTCCAATACCAGCACAAGATACCATCTAGCAATGGGTCCCGAAGTCCGGATAGGCCGAAGATATGAGAGCAATCTATTGAACCTCTGGCATATGGTTACTATATAATTCATCCCTTTGACCTTCAATGTTCAAGATGACCTAGGATTAGACTGCCAACCCTAATTGAGCCAATCCACAACATGTCTCAACCTCGCAAGTCCAGTGACTCCTCATTAGGACTACCCTGGCCGAGGATTTGCTAAATTGAAATACTACGAGATATTCAATCCAAACAATTTGGACAGGTCATTCCATCTTGGTCCACCACTGCTCCACAAGTACTTGCTTATACCCAGAAACCTTCACCAGATTAGAAATTCGGGTAGTCCGGTACCAAAGCATAGGGAGTTGCTTGCTAGCTACCAAGGTGACCTCGGGTCAGAGGGACACATATACCCATATCCAATCGCGAGAAATCCTTTGGCAGATGGAGCTTCACAGAGTCATGTTCAATGAGATATCATCTATCCCACTTGTAGATCACATCAGTGTCACCACACTCCTTTGGTCAAGAGGACAACCAAATGATATGAACCATAATAACCTACACTTGATACATTGTCGTCTTGTACAATGTATCCTTTGGTTGTGAACATTTTTAAAGGACCACTTGATATATCCTCTCTATATCGAAGTCAGTGCAGTCCTAAGGACTTCATCACATAAACAGAGTTCATTACAAGGAAATGAATAATGTGATGAGCTGCCAAAAAAAAAAATTTAATAATTCATATACAAATTATAAGACTTAGCACAACCGCCTATAGCCTAAGCGATTGGCTTTGGGACACAATTCCCAACACTCAATTGTATAATAATTTGGTGTATTTGTTATTAATTTAGCAGCATTTATAGCCTATTTATGCTTAATTATTTTTTTTTATTTCAAGTATGCCTGCTAAGAGGAAGTTTGCAAGCTCGTCCATCTATTTTATCATGAAATTGTATATCAATCGAAGAAAAATTATTGGTCCAACCAGGTTCACCCAATATTATTAATTTGGGGCCGGTTCAACCCAAATAGATGATGCCAAATTAATTAACATACTTAAAAGAAGTCAAGGCCCAGCCCGATGGAAAAAAGAGGCAACAGCGGAAAGAAAAAAATGGAACGCGAGGAGGAAATTTATGGAGGAACGCAACAATACAAGGGCAAAATGGGAAAGAGGAAATAAAAGGAAAGCAGTAAGATTTGTAAGAGAGGAAAGGGGAGGAACTCTCAGACGCATGGCCAGGAAAGAAAAAAAAATGTGCAGACGGGAGGAGAAGAGCGGACGTGCAAAAAGCCCAGCGAACGTGGAAGGAGGAAATCAGAGATTCCATGGACATGGAAGAAACCAAAGATTGCATGATTTTATTTGATTTATATTTTCCCTATCTTTATTTTGTTTTCAATCCAAATATGTGTAACTAATTTCTTCTTAGCTAAGGCTTAGGGATTTAACTAATATGGTAATTATGGACTTCAATGGTTAATTTGATTTCCTTCTTTTACTTAAGATTTCTTTTGTGATCGTAATGCTTTGGAAGATTTGATTAATTTCTCAATGAATTTTATCTAGAGTTTAATTAATCTATAAAATTTCTAGGATGAAAAATAAAATAAATCCATAGATTTAAATCCTACCTGAATTACTAGGACTGATCTATACAGTGATTAGGATTATAAAATTTAATACATCTGAATTATTTAAATCACATCTTAACCACCGTGGTTAATAATTTCAAATAGGATTAGTACAATTTGAATGAAAGTACAATAATCAATTAAGAAAACCTGCTGGCTTGTAAAACCAGAAAATCAAATTAGCATATTCAGAAGAAATTATCGCATCGATTTGGTTAAATTCCTGATGCCTTATCTATTCTAGATTCTGTCTTCTTCTAAAACTTTGCGACCACCATATTTTGATAGTGTTTAAATTTTTAATTTAATTTTTTTTACTTGAAATCAATTTTTCAAATAATATAAGTAGGTATTATAATTTGAGTGATTGTCTCTGATCCTAGAGGATAACATTGGGTTACTATCCTATATTACTTGCACGACCAGTATGCTTGCTGAACACGTGTCACTAGGAACCCATGATAAATTTTCATGTGTATACCAAACCAGGGTCAAACCTAGAAAGTCAATAATCTGTTAGGTTTAGATCCTAGAGAGTCCAATAAAATTCCTCTCAATAGGAATGCATAGTTGAGTCAGCATTTTGCATCATGATAGAATGCTGCATTAAGTATAAATTTTAAAATAATTTAGTTGATTCCCGAAAGAGTACCAAAGAGTTTGAACAAGGAGATTCTGTAATGATTAGGCTTAGACCTGAACGGTTTATGCTGGGAACCATTAAGAAACTTCATACTCGTGGAACTGGCCCCTTTAGAGTGATAAGGAGAGTTGGCCCCAATGCCTATGTGCTTGAGCTACCCCGGATTATGGCATTAGCTCGACTTTCAATATCTTGGACTTAGTCGAGTATAAGGAACCAGCAAATATACTTAGTGAGCCATTTGGGCCTAACCTTTCATTTGAGAGCAAACCCGACCTAGAGTGTCCACCTCCAATTTTACTTGAGAGAGTAGAGCGGATCGAGCATGTCCTGAATGATTAAGCTATGACCACCCGGGGCAAAGGCTATCAGCGTTACATGGTTCGATGGCAAGGTCGATCGCAGTCCGATGATTCATGAGATACTCGAGAGGACTTGTAGCACCTCGACCCCGACCTTCTAGAAAAATATCAAAGTCAAATCAACCCTTACTCGACAGGGTCAGTTCCTCCCACCCCGGGAGAACTGGTATGGGCACCAAGATCTGACAGACTCCTCAACCCTTTGAGGATCTCGGATTAGGATTTCATCTTTTGGATTATGTAATAAGGCTTCAAGCCTAAGCATTTTATTCTCTTGAGTCATGAATTTAGCCTCAATTGCTTTTGTTTTAGTCATGTACCTTGACCAATTTAGTCAAGTTGTATCTTTGGGTCCTATAATGATTCCAGTCTGAGTCTGTTTGAAGATTGGGCCCAAGCCGGAGTGGTCTTCGAGTCTAGTCCAATTTGTAATGGGTCAAGCAATCTCCCAAGCCATGAAATATGCCACTTGGTACCACCTCATCCATCCCATGTGGTGCCACATCACCTTAACATGTGGGTGGCCGTGGCAAGGGGGAATGCTGATTTTTGTGGGCACCATCCCTAAATCTTTTCCTCCCTTTCCTCCCCCTATCAAGCCACTTGCTAAAGGAGTCATGGGTGATCAAGGAAAGGTTGAAGACATAAGCCTTGCCCCAAGCCCCATATCATGTTTCTCTCTAAATATGGGTGGGCAACCTAGGAAAGAAGAAAGACACAAGCCTTGCTCCAAGCCCCATATCTTGTTTCTCTCCAAAAGAGGGGTGGGCGACCAAGGAAAGAAGGAAGACACAAGCCTTGCATCATGCCTTCTTCCCAAAATGAAGATCAGCTTTCCAAGTCCAAGGCACCAAGATCCTTCCTCCAAGCCCAATATCATGCCACAAGCAAGCTTTGGTCGGCCAAAGAGAAGGGATTTCAGAATTTTTGGGATTTCAGAATTTTTTTGGTGCCTTATCAAGAGAAGAGATGTAATTTTCATTCAAATTTTGAAAGGAGCTTAAGGTGCCTATATAAAGGACCTTACCCCCTTCCTTGTAATGTTAATGTTGATGAATGAAAAAAAAAAGATTTGAGTGCTACTCTTCTTGTTAGTTGCCTTCATTCCTTAAAAACGTCGATCTCCGTGAGGGAGCACCTTCACCTTCAGGTGTTAAGAGATGTGAGGCCTCAAGTTACCTTCTCTTCCGTACAAGCCATCCTCCATCTTCGAGTTCGGAGCCAATCTGGATGATCCACTTTGGTGCCTAGCAAGAAGAACTCCATCCACCACCAACCTCAACTCTCATTCCTTTATCTCTTGTTTTCTTCTTATTGAATCCTAACTCTTCCCTTGATTGCTTGCAGGTCCTCCAAGGACCATGAATACGAAGTCGGTTTCCCTTGCCTTCGAGACCTTCGAACGGAAAGTCGATGTATCTGCGGGGGTTGAAGGCTTGATCATCCAGGTCGCATCCATGAGAGGGAGTGAGCTCGGCATCGGGCACTTCAGAGCTTTTAAGGTTTGCAACTTGAAAACTCCTAAGTTGATATTAATTCGAGAGCTATGTCCTATGGGATTTCTCAATCCCAGGATCCTCTTTTTATCCTTGCTTAGGGGATAATTTACATGCTAGTAGTTCTTATCATTATCGAATCCTTAGATCTGCTATTGTCTTTTCTTTAGGAATCCTAAATCCATAAGAAAACTTAAAAATCATAAAAGAAAAAAATCACTTGCATCATTCCTTTCATCTTTGCATCTAGTTAGTCCCGTATCAACAAGCCTAGGAGGTATGAAATATAGACTTATGATAGTAGATGATTTTTCAAGATTTACATAAATTTTGTTTATTGCACATAAAGATGAAGCTTTTAAAATATTTCAAAAACTTCACAAGAAAATTTTAAATCAGAAAAATCTTTCAGTTGTTTCAATTAGAAGTGATCACCGCACCAAATTTGAAAACAAAAGTTTTGAAGAGTATTGCATTGAGCAAGGCATTGATTACAACTTCTCTATTCTTAGAACATCACAGCAAAATGGTGTTGTAGAGAGAAAAAATAGAATATTGGAAGAGATAGCCTGAACTATGTTATGTGAAGGTAATCTTCTAAGATACTTTTAGACAGAAGCATGAATACTGCATGTTATATATTGAATCATGTTTTGATTAGACCTATTTTAAAGAAAATCCCTTATGATCTTTGGAATAATAGAAAACCTAGTATTCATTATTTTTATATTTTTGGTTGCAAATGCTTTGTATCGAATAATGGAAAAGATAACCTTGAAAATTTTGATGCTAAATTTGATGAAGTCATATTTTTTGGTTATTCTACTTCTAGCAAAGCATATAGAGTATTCAATAAAAGAATATTAACTATTAAAGAATCTATCCATGTTATTTTTGATGAAACTAACCCCTCACCTTCTAGAAAAGAAGAGTGCATTGATAATGATGTAGGTATAATTAATAAAGCTATGAAAGACATGAGCCTAAAGGATAAACAAGCAAGAGAAGGAGATGAAATGGTAAGCAAAGATCATGGTGATTTATCTAAAGAATGGAGGTATGTAATATCACGTCCTAAAGATTTAATTATAGATAATCCCTCACAAGGAGTTAGGACTAGGTTATCACTTAGAGATGCATATGATTACCTAGCATTTATTTTACAAGTATAACCAAATAGCATACAAGAGTCAAAAATGACTCGAATTGGATGATGGCCATACATGAAGAACTTAATCAATTCACAAGAAATAATGCATGGACCTTAGTAAATAGACCCTCTAATCATCCTGTTATATGCACTAAATGGGTTTATAGGAATAAATTAGATGAAAAAGGTAATGTAATTAGAAATAAAGCTAGACTAGTTATCAAAGGATATATCCAAGAAGAAGAAATATATTTTGATGAAACCTATGCACCTGTAGCAAGACGGAAGCTATTAGATTATTACTTTCATTTGCTTGCTATATGGATTTCAAATTATTTCAAATGAATATAAAAAGTATATTTTTAAATGGTTTCATTTTCGAAGAAGTTTTTGTAGAACAACCACCAGGATTTGAAAACCATGCTTTTCCTAATCATGTTTTCAAACTCAATAAAATATTGTATGGTTTAAAATAAGCACCTAGAGCATAGTATAATAGATTAAGTAATTTTTTACTTGTAAATGATTTTGTTAGAGGCAATATAAATACCACTCTATTCATTAAAAGAAAAGAAAATGATATGTTAGTTGTACAAATTTATGTAGATGATATAATTTTTGGTGCAACTAATAAAAATTTGTGTAGAGAATTTGCTGAGCTTATGCACGGCGAATTTGAAATGAGCTTAATGGATGAACTAACCTACTTCCTTGGACTCCAAATTAAGTAAACAAAGGAAGGAATATTTATTAACCAAGCTAAGTATATCAAGGAGATCATTAAGAAGTTTGGTATGGAGTTAGTCAAAGAAATTGGCATACCCATGAGCCCTACCTGTAGACTTGACAAAGATGAAAATGAAAACAACGTTGATCAAAAGCTTTATCGAGGTATGATTGGATCATTGTTATATTTAACAGCTAGTATACTTGATATCTTATTTAGTATTTGAATATATGCTAGATTTCAATCTAATTCAAAAGAATCACATATATTTGCTCTTAAAAAAATCATAAGATATCTAAAAGAAACAAATAATCTAGGTCTATGGTATTCAAAATAATCTTCATTGAATTTAATTGATTTTTTTGATGCTGATTATGGTGGATGTAAAATTGATAGAAAAAGTACTAGTGGTACATGTCAATTTCTAGGGCTGAACTTAATCTCATGGCACAGTAAGAAGCAAAACTCCGTAACACAATCTACTACTAAGATAGAGTATATGGCTGCAGGGATTGTTGTGCTCAAGTACTTTGGATTAAGCAATAACTAGAAGACTATAGTGTTATTCAAACTAAAATTCCTATCAAATGTGATAACACAAGTGATATTAATTTAACAAAGAATCCTATTCAGCATTCTAGGACAAAACATATAAAAATTAGGCATCACTTCATTAGGGATCATGTACAAAATGGTAATATTGAACTTGAATTTGTTCCAATTGAAAATCAATTAGCTGACATCTTTACTCTGTGTGACCCTTTTAGAATTCTTGATCTAATTTTTTTAAAATTAAGAAAAAATTATCTAGAAAATCTCCATCACCAATCTAAGGTAGATAACCACTTTATCTAGTGTATATCTAGGGTTAAAAACCTTTTTGCTGAACCTTTTTCCTTGATCCTTGCTCGAGCTGACTTGAGCAAATAAGGTTCTGGCCGAGCCGACTCGGCTATCAGGACAATGTTTTTTTTTAAAACCTATAGGCCCCAAACTTAGGTCACTTTCTTTCCTGTTGAACCCTAACCAAACAACCAAAAAATTCCTTTCCAAACCCTTAGGACCACACCTTCTCACTCTTTCTCCACTAGATCCTTGATCAATGGCACCGAAGAAGGCATCCACTCATCGAGGAAAATGGAAGGCTCCGAGCTCCAGTACTATAGAAAGAATATCAAAAGCTCGACATAAGGAGCTGGCTCCAAGAGATCAACCCATTTCCCCACCTAGACAGATTATTTCGATGGATAACCATCCTGTAACCTCTGGTAGATAGATTAATTTTATATTTCTCGAGAATTAGGGTTTTAGGATAGATGACTGGATTGAACTACAGGGTTGGGATTTCTGTAGTTCTATGGATTTACCCACTTACCCCAATCTTGTTATATCTTTCTTCAAGAATCTGACCCTAGGAGCTAACCAAATCACATCAACTGTCAAAGGGGTAAATATAACTGTGGATGAACATGTTTTATACAGAGTTCTACATTTACCCACTGGTAGAAAATGTCATTTAGTTTTAAAGAATAAGCAAGAAATCTTAAGAAACAGTGTTAGAGAGGAAGAATGTTAGTGGAATTGTGAAGTTGCAAGCCAACCAACTGTCTTTAGAGATGAGGCTACTTCACAATTTCATCAACAGAATTTACTTGCCCAGGACTAGTCAATTTGACTAGGTAAGTGAAAGAGACATGGTATTTATGAGTTATCTAATTGAGAGAGAGCAAATAAACCTTCCATTTATCATGTTGTCTCAAATAAAGGATGCTGCAAGAAAAGCCAGGGCATAACTTCTATATGGAATGGCATTTACCCTGATATTCAGCGAGTTTGGTGTGGACCTGATAGATGAGGATGCCGAACCATTGCTACATACAAATAGGTATACTAAAAAGTCTCTTCACCGTATGGGTTACCACAAGATCGAAGGTCAGTGGGTGAAGAAGACCTCAGGATAAAAGATAGTGCATCACTGTTTTGATGATGAGGAGGCTGAGCCTGATACTGTTACCACTGCTACTATTATAAATTCTGAGTCTGATGGAGATGTTCCTGATGCACCTGCCTGCAGCTGAGCCTGCTATGGTTGAGACTGAGTCAGCTAAGGAGGCTGAGGGATAGGCTGAGATGGATGGACAGCCTGACAGTTCGAGGACTCCACCACGACCATCTACTACACCTTCAGCACCTTCGATTTCAGCTGGTACTTCCACTCAGACTGCTGTTATACTTGAGCAGTTCACTCATTTCACAAAGACCCTGGCTGGCTCATTCAGATCGATGTTTGGTGATCTTCGCCAGACACTTGAGAGAGGCCTACAGGAGTTTTGCACTGAGATGAGACAGCTTACACTGAGAGTGGAGACAGTGGAGATGAGTCAAAGGATGCAGGATGACTACCAGATAGATCTTACATAGCTACATTTTGACTTCGGCAGGCTTCCTGGAGCTGCAGATTCCTTTGCTACTCAGCAAGCATAGCATTGCATGATATTCAGCAGGAGGTACATAGGATGGGGACAGAGCTCAAGATAATTCTACTTCTGGTCACTAGAGCACGACCTGGATCTGGAGCTTTTACTTCCAGATAGTCACCTCCATAGCCTTCACCCAGACCTGGACAGCCTCCACCATATGCTAGACAGCCACCTCCATCATCTAGGACTAGACCAGCATCTAGGACCAGAAACTCTAGAGGATCCTCACCGCCTATTAGGAGTTCTAGAGTTTATGCTACCGAAACCTTAGATTTAGGTTCTAGTAGTGATGAAAGCAATCATGATCTTTTTGGTTAGTGTTATGCATTTTGTTGTATCGCTTTTTATGTGCTTTTGTATGACCTTGTAACATCTGATGATGTAATGTATCTTTTTGAAGTAATGATATATATATTTTCCACTCAATGTATAATGATTATCATTCATTTTGTGTGATGTATCTAAAGCTTAAACTCAACAATTGATATCAAACAATTAATATTGAAAAAGAGGGAATGTTAACAAGAATATAAATAAAGTAAAGAGAAGGTGAAATTATCTCAAAACATCTTAATGTTCTTGCACTATTTCAAAAATCATTGTTCGGTATTCTTACGGGAGCACGTTTATATATTGAAAATATTTTTGTTGATAACAAAAAGGTAGAGTAGTAATAATGATGTGCATGGAAAATACAACTTCATAGAAAACATTTTATGGGAGTAGATAAGTAATTTGTGCATGAAAAATATTTTATGTGATATAAATGGAGAAGTTATTTATGCATGGAATTTAATGGAACTTAGCTCTAATACATTTTGGTACTAAATTAATGAAAATTAGCTCTAATACATTTTTTTAATGGACATAAGCTCTGATACATTTTGATATTTAATTGGCTCTGATATGTTCTAAAGCAAAAGTACATTTTGATAAATACTAGCTCTGATACATTTTGATAATATTGGATATATCAATATTGGCTCTGATACATTTTGATACTTTCTTGATACATACCTGATACATGTTGATACTTACTGACACACATCAATTTAAACTATATAGAAGTCACTTTGATATTTCTAAGTGTTCATATATACATAATTGTATAGTTTTTTCATACCCAGTGTTTTGTCATCATCAAAAAGGAAGAGGTTATTGACCCCTGAAATGATTTTGATGATAACAGAATAGTGGGGACACCAGAGGCACTAGAATAAGACAGAGGCTTCTCAACCCTCTGTGGATTACTTAGTAGTGTTTGAGTCTATTTGTAATAAGGGCTTAGCCTATTTGAGTTGTCATTTGAGTCCTGTACTAGTCAACTTATGTTAAGCTAGTTTTCTTTCTGAGCCCTGTACATGTTAGTCCAAGTCCAGTGAAGACTCGGTACAAGTAAAGACCAAGCCAGTGCAAGTAAAGATCAACCCAACTTGAAGTTATGAAGACCATGGAAGGCCCAGTAGAAGAAATCAAAAGCCCTAGAGCCAATCGAAAGCCCTGGAGCCTTGGACCGCAGCTTGAAGCAAAATGGACCAGCCAAGGCCCAGGAGAGGAGCTAGGGCGCCATCCACCCTATGGTCACCACCCCTTGGTCAGCCACTTAGGATCACCTCCCTTGGCTGACCAAGGCAAGAGAGAGAGGGAGCAATTTGAGGGAAATCAAATCTTGGACCTACCATGTATTCTAGCTAGGGTTTGGGTGGGATTCAAATTCCTAGGAAAAGTCTTTTGTATCCTTACTTAGGGGGCAAGTTTGTGAGTCTATTTAAGAGACTATTCTCTTGTATAAAGACAATTTTGATGAATATAATTGAGTTTTCCAATTGCTGTGTGCTTATTGCTGTGTGCTAAGGGGATTCTGTGTGAGCCCCTCCTTCCTCCTTGTGTCATGTGCCCTGTCTCCAACCGCCATCCACTTCTCCAAGCCTTGGCCACCCACATCAAACATTTCTTCCCTTGCTGATTTTTAGTTTATTCCTTCATCCTTTCAGTGATTTCTCATCCTTAATAGGCTATTTGCAGGTTCCTCGACTTCTACGAATCCAACAACTCCAGCCGGGTAGCGATCGGATCACTGGGTTGAAAGTCGAGAATTTGTGAGTCTCTAGCTTGACCATCTAGACCGCATCTGAGAGATAGAGCGATCCCTTCATCTACGATCTTCATCGGGCACTTCCACCATTATCAGGTATACCCCCTCTGCTTGCCAGTAGCGTTCTTGAAGGGAAACTTGCCCAACCGAGACTTCTCAGCCTCGACGGTCCTCTTTCTTATTTCTTTTTAGGTTCAATTTTGCATGCTGTTGCTTCTTGTTTTGCATAAAATTCTCTACTTAGGTTCTTGGCCTGATCCTCATGATTTAGATTCATAACTTAACCTATAAAAATATAAAAATAACTTTGCATGCATTTTAGTCCCGCATCATTTGGTATCAGAGCCAGGTTGGGCTCAGTTTTCTTTGCATATTCGGATCAGGTGCTTCACTATGGCCGTCCGGTCATAGGAGACAAGTAGGGCTGCAAGACCCTCTCTTTCCAATCTATGGGATCTCCTATAGCGTGTAGGGGTGCCACTGTGATTTGACCCCTGAAAAAGAAAACAAAGAGTTTATTAGGATTTTTTTTGCATCTCGGCCTTTTCAGTATATAGCATGCTTTTTCAATTTTTTCTGCCAATATAGAACTCAAACAAATCTAAAATTTCTTTTGCTGATTATTTTGATCTGTAATTTTTTTTCCAGCCAAAATACTGCCTAAGAACAGTTCTGCCCTATTTTTGGCAGCAAAGTCAATTTCAACAAGTTTAGGATTGTTTTAGTATAGTTTTTGCATATCTTAAATTTTTGGCATGTTTCCTGCATTTCAGGTCATTATTTGCAAATTATTTTTCTATTTAAAAAATACCAAAACAAAAAAAAATTATATATATTCATAAAACACCAAAAATACCTAAAATCCTAATTTGCATTTTCATCTGCCTACGATCATTGCATAATTAATTTAAGGGCATCCATATCCAAGATAAGGGAAGGAGGTCATTACCTTTCCTTAGCCCAAAAACCATCTCCTTTGCATTCAGTCCCAAGCCTAATTTAAAATTAACTAGACTTAATTTGTCTTAGTGGGCTAGGGACACCAATCAGTCAGGTCCAGCCTTTGTGGGATGACTAGTGCACCCAATTCATTTTCTATTATTGGATGCTGGTGTCTAGGCTAGAGGTACAGTGTCAAACAATCTAAGTGGATCAGTGGTTCCTTAATTGGATCCCTGCGAAAGCAGGGGGCCTCCCACCATCCCATCTCTTACCTGGCCAGTTGAAGGACTAAGAGTTATATTGTGTGTAAGTTGAGTCAACCCATTCTGTTTGGGCTCTAGGTCTAAGCAGCCTTAGTCGGTTTGTCTTATGTATGTTTCATGTCCACTAGATTAGGAGTCCGTTAGTCCATCAATCCATGTCTAGCCCAGTCTAGTCATGGAGTCCGGGGTTCAGGCCCAATTGAGAGCCCTATCTGAACAAATTACCCTAATGAGCCAATCGCTTACCCAAGCGGAGGCCCGAAACGAAGCTTGTAGGACCCATGATGAATTCAAATCCCCTTGGCCCAGTACCTTTGATCCACGAGCTTATCATCATGATCTCACCCTTGAGTATAGCCCTAGAAGCCCATACCCATACTTGGTTGACTCAGAGGAAAGACCCACTAGGAGCACCCAACCTTATGCACCCACTTTTGATGGAAGTCCAGATCCTGAGGTGTATATTGATTGGGAGGATAGAATGGATCAGTATTTTGAGTACACTAAGATGTCGGAGTTAGAAAATGTTAGATTGGCCACACATAGGTTAACCTGACATGCTAGGCGATATTGGAAAGATATTGAGGATGAATGTTATCAACGGGGAGATGAAATACGTACCTGGAAAGCCATGAGAAGTAAATTGAGAGAGAAGTACCTAGGTAGATCTTATGAGTACCAACTTTTAGACCAATGGTATAAATTGAAACAAGGGAACATGACTGTGTCTGAGTACATTAACCAATTTAACGAGTTTAGTAGGAGATGTAACACAGTCGAACCTAAGTCTAAGATCATGGCTAGATTTCGAGATGTCCTGCATAGAATATCCAGTGGGAGTTGTTTCATTGGCAAATTCAGGACCTAGAGGAAGCCTATCACCCAGCTAGGGAATTCAATTTATATCAGAGAGAACTCATGACTAGTCAATCTAAGTCCAACAAGGTTAATTCCCTTGAACCTAAGTCCAAACCTAGCCGACTTCCTTTAGACCAGCCTACTACTCCTATCCCATTAGTTTGCAAGGAAAAGACCCTAGAACCCATTAATGAGCCTGAGGTAGAAGTGTATAAGGCTGATCCTAGTTTAGTAGATGAATACGAAGGAGAAGACTTTGAGGACTATGATGAAGATGGACCCAAGGTTGAAATCACTGAGGAACTAATAGAAAAGAATCCTGAACCCACTATAGAATTTGAAGGAGTGCCTAAGGTAGAATCAAACATAGTAGATGAAAGTGAGGGTTCACCAGAGTTGTCCATAAAGGAGGTCTAGGAACAAGTCCCTAAGGAACAATCCCAGGAAGTAGACATTATTTTAGAAGACTTTCAAGATAAGCTTTCCAAAGACCTTCCTGGTGACCTTCTACCAGCAATAAAACCCCATCCTACTCTAGAACTAGTTTCAGCCCGGGACCTCATTCAGTATTCTCATCAAGAGTTCATTCCTCTAACCCCAGTCGATGACCTTTTTCTTGAACTGGCTAAGCCATCCTTTCTTAAAGATCCTGCACTTGCAATGACCAAATTCTCCTTCCTTCAAGTGGACCTTATGTCACCCATAGATAAATGTTCAAATCTTAAGGTCATCCCTAATAACCAAGGTCTATTGCGTGCCTCCAATGGATTATCCCAAGACTCCAATTCTTATTTCCTGCCATATCCTAAGGCTTCCAATGTTTCCCAAACTTTTCTATTATACTTTGTTAAGGTCGTTCAGTTACACCAATTTTTTGAGTATGTTAGGTTTGCGACCTACTTTTGGAAGACCTTATGGCATTTACTAGGAGTCCATTATAAATTCTCATATGTATACCACACCAGGGTCAGACTTAGAGAGTCTATAGTCTGTTAGGTTTAGGCCCATAAGAGTCCAATAAAACTCCTGTCAATAGGAATGCATAGTCTACACTTTGTTAAATGTTAGTATGAGTCCTTTGTGTCACCTATTAGGAGTCTGCATATGCCCAGCATATTCACCACCTGCATTAATCTTGAAACAAACTGGTTAATTCCTGGAAAAGGGCCAAGAAATCTAATGTAGTGGATTTTGTCATGATTAGGCTTAGGCCTGAGCGGTTCCCACCCGGGACCGTTAAGAAGCTTCATGCTCGTGGAGCCGGACCTTTTAAAGTGATAGAGAAGGTTTGACCAAATGCCTATGTGCTAGATTTGCCTTTAGATTGGGCATTAGTTCTACCTTCAATATCGCAGACCTAGTTGAGTATAGGGAACCGACAGCGATACCTAGTGAGGCCTTTGGACCTACTCCTTCCATTGTGAGTGACCCTAGCCCAGAGTGTCCACCAATTATTTGGCTTGAGAGAGGAGAACGGATCGAGCGTATCCAAGACAATCAAGCCATCATGACCCGGGGCCGTGGCTATCAATGCTACCTGGTCCGATGGCAAAGCGGCCAAAGTCGGACGATTCATGGATTTCTCGAGAGAACTTGCAGGACCTCAACCCAGACCTTCTTGAGAGAAATGTGAGCCAATGTGATCCTTACTCGACAAGGTTGAGTTCCTCCCAACCGGGAGAATTGGTGCGGACACCAGAGGTACCAAAATAAGACAGAGGCTTCTCAACCCTCTGTGGATTACTTAGTAGTGTTTGAGTCCATTTGTAATAAGAGCTTAGCCTATTTGAGTTGTCATTTGAGTCCTGTACCAGTCAGCTCAAGTTGAGCTAGTTTTCTTTCTAGTTTTCTTTCTGAGTCCTGTACATGTTAGCCAAGTCTAGTGAAGACTCAATACAAATGAAGACCAAGCTAGTGCAAGTAAAGATCAACCCAGCTTGAAGTTATGAATACCATGGAAGGCCCGGTAGAAGAAATCGGAAGTCCTGGAGCCACATTGAAAGCCCTGGAGCCCTGGATCGTAGGCTAAATCAAAATGGGCCAGCCAAGGCCCAGGAGAGAAGCTAGGGAGCGATCCACCCTATGGTCACCATCCCTTGGTCGGCCACTTAGGGTCACTTCCCTTGGCCAACCAAGGCAAGAGAGAGAGGGAGCAATTTGAGGGAAATCAAATCTTGACCTACCATGTATTCTAGCTAGGATTTGGGTGGGATTCAAATTCCTGATAAAAGTCTTTTATATCCTTACTTGGGGGGAAGTTTGCGAGTCTATTTAAGAGACTCTATTCTCTTGTATAAAGATAATTTTGATGAATATAATTGAGTTTTCCTATTACTGTGTGCTTATTGCTGTGTGCTAAGGGGATTCTGTGTGAGCCCCTCCTTCTTCCTTATATCATGTGCCCTATCTCCAGCCGCCATCCACTTCTCCAAGCCTTGGCCGCCCACATCAAACCTCTCTTCCCTTGCTGATTTTCAATTTATTCCTTCATCCTTTCAGTGATTCCTCACCCTTGATAGGCTATTTGCAAGTCCTTCGACTTCTACGAATCCAACGACTCCAGCCGGGTAGCGATCGGATCACCGGGTTGAAAGTCGAGAATCCATGGGTCTCCGCTTGATCATCCAGGCCGCATCCAGGAGCGAGAGCGATCCCTTCATCTATGATCTTCATCGGTCACTTCCACCGTTGTCAGGTACACCCCCTCTGCTTGCTAGTAGCATTCTTGAAGGGGAACTAGCCCAACCGAGACTTGTCAGCCTCGGCGGTCCTCTTTCTTATTGCTTTTTAGGTTCTATTTTACATGCTGTTGCTTCTTATTTTGTATAAAATTCTCTACTTAGGTTCTTGGCCTAATCTTCAGGATTTAGATTTATAACTTAACCTATAAAAATACAAAAATAACTTTGCATGCATTTTAGTTCCGCATCACAGAACATTAGAGCATGTATTTAATACTAACTTTTTTCAAGTATTTAAGAAGTTTTTGTAGGACGATTCAAATGCACAATCATTCTCCATACAATTCTGAAATTATTATAATATATCAAGTTTTTTTTGAAAAAGGTCCATGCAATGAAGAGCCCAAAGATAATTTATTTATGTATTCATGAAAAATGACCAATTCTATGTATTTTTTAAGTTTAAATTACTTAGATTAGATTTAGAAGAAATTTGAAAGTCTTTTGAAGTTGTTTGAAGAAGTTTGGAGGCTTTTGGACAAAGATCACTTGAGCCGACTCAAAGAATAGAGCCGACTCATATTCTGACATGATACAAGCTTTTCTGATACTCTGCTAATCGAGCCAACTCGATGAAATTAGAGCCGACTCATCCAGAGTAGCTGAAGTTCAGTTTTCTGAAATCAATCATCCAAGCCGACTCGATGAGCAATCGAGCTAACTCCTCCAGTATGAGTGATTTTCAATTCTGGGAAAGCTAGTCAGGCGAGCCGACTCGATTAAGAAGAGCTGACTCGACCAGAGTTCAGTTTCTGCATGTCTGAGAATCCGAGCCGACTCGACCCAACCGAGCCTACTCAAATCCCAGTTTTTGAAGTGTAACAGCTAGTTCTAGATTAAAGTTTTTGAATCCAAAAAGTGCTCCAATGGCAAGATTTTGACTCCCAAGACATTCCAACGATCTTTTTCACTTAAGATCAGTTCAAAGGACTATAAATGATGGATTTGAACAAGTTTTGAATAACTTTTTATGAGGGCATTGAATATTCAAAGGAGCATTCAAGCTAGAGCTCAAGACTTAACCAAACTCCTATCAAATTCTTGAGTCATTTACTGAAAAAGTTTGAAAGCCTTAAAGAGCATTAAAAGAGTAATCAAGAAGGCTTCTCGAAGAGCTTCAACTACAACCATCCGACAAATTTTGGTTTGTCTTTAGTATTGCTTCATTTGTAACTTTATTTTGAATTGTTCCAAGTACAGCAGGGGCTGTAGCTTGGATATTGTTTGAGATTTTTGGTGAGCCTTTAAAATCAAGTTTGGGTTGTTAGTAAGCCCGGTGTAAAACCAAGATTAGGTTTTGGTTTGTGAGCCCAGTGTAAAGCAAATCAGCTGTATTCCATGATGAATATACTGAAAATCCCAAGTGGTATCTTGCATAATGGATATAGGAGTTGAGTTGCTCTGAACCACTATAAAATTTATGGTGTTTGTGCTCATTTACTTGCTTCTATATTTAACACCTAACTCACTTCACTCACCACACTAAAATTTCAAAAGGGCACATATTTGTAAAAATATTTTTATACCCAATTCACCCCCTCTCTTGGGTAGGCCATCTGGGCAACATAGATGACTTGACAGTCCCTTTACAGACGGACTAAAAATAAAACAAAAAACAAGGGTCAAGGGGCAAGTGATATCACTTTGCCACCCTCCTCTACATCAGAGCTGCTCTAAGATGACCTCCCTAAAGACAGTACACCGAGATCGATGTTCAGATAATACTTTACCACCTTCCTTACATACCATTGGGCATCCTTAATGTAGGCATCTTGACATATTCCAATAATTCTTGGCAGAAATCTTTTCCCTTCCAAAAGGCCTCAATGGCCTTAGCAGCAACTCTTAAGACCCGGTGCTCGATGAGGGATGCCCTCTCCTCGACTTTGGTCAGCGACCCTTTTAGCCTGGTCGCTTCCTCTTCCACCTTGCTGAGTGAAGCTCTCAACCTAGTTGCCTCTCCCTTTGCATCGATAAGCAAGGTCCTTAGTCCGGTCACTTGACTCTCAGCCCTAGAAAGTGAGCCTTTCAACATTGCTGCCTCACTTTCAGCTTTAGTAAGCGACTTCTTCAGCATCGCCACCTCATTGTCAATCCTGGCTAGCTCTTTTTTGAGATGAGCGGCCTTATCTTTCCACCAAGCCACATCCTTCTTTAACCCGAGATGACTTTGGCCTGAAGATCTTCAATCCATATTAGTTCCACTGCCAATTCGTCTGCAGCCTTCTCCACCCGACTCTTTTTGGTAGTCAATTGCTTGGAGGCAATGCTCAGCTACCTCACAGCATTGTCCCATTCATTTTCCAACACTGAAATTCACCAGTGAACCTACTCTCAATCGTTCTCTAGCCTCACAAGATATTGAAGCTATCTCCAAGCTGCAAAGATACTCTGCACAGGAGTCACCAGTCAAGCTGCTAGCAAATTTCTTTGAAAATAGAGAAATCCTAAGCTCAGTAATCTTACCACCACTAGGGCATGGACAAATCGCTATCCAAAACACCTTGAAGAAGTTCCTCCTTGAACTCAGAAGGTACGGACTTTTTCAATAATGAGTGATTGGTTTTCCCATTAGGAGTTTTAAGATTGCCCACGACTAGCCACCTTACCCCCATCACCTTTAGGCTGTATCTCCTCAAAGCCTTGCCTCTCTTCGTGGGGGGCTCACCACCTCCACATTTTCGCTATGGTTGTCGCTAGCCTTGCTTGGAGCCCCATAGACCCCATTGATAACCTAATCTACAGTCATGATAGTGCCATGGCTTGTATCCACCATCTCAGCAACCTTGCTAGCGACTCTCACCACCTTGCTAACCGAAACATTGACGATCTTGAAGGAAGCCTTACCTACCCTAGAAACAGGGGCTTCCTTTAAGTGTCATCGCTTTTCAACCTTTGAAGTCCTTTCCGACTCAACTAGACCCACTTCCCTTTCTTATCTTCTGCGGGTCAGGTAGGCCTCTAGGTCGCCGCCTTTGCTTTTTGAGTGACAGGCTTGCCAAAAGACAAATCATCACTCTCTCTTTTCTTAAAAAGTGAGACAACTCGGAGAAGCCTAGAGAAATGCTTATCATTAATGGGTGGGTCTTGCGATACAATGCCGCCAAAAGCTCCTCTTGCAAAAGATCTTTGAGGGAAGGAATAGCAATTGTCTCCAACCTTTGCACCATCTTCCTCTCTGAAGGCTATAATTCTAGGTGATCCTACACCATCTTCCTATTTGGCAGCCCCCGGGTGATTGGAAATGACCAAGCTACCATAGAACTTGCAAAGAACCACTCTTCTAGTGATACACCTTGGCCGAACCCTTTAGAAACCGGTATCCTTTCCTCGACGAAGGCTACCACTAGTCCTGTGAATTGGACTTCAATTGAAAGAAGGCCTTGAAGACTCGTGCATGAGGTGTCTCCCTGCATTGCACTAAATGGCAAAAGAATCTTATGATCAGATGCCAAACATCGGGAATCAACTAAATGGGACATACCTAGTATCACCTGACAAGCTCGCAACAACTACAAGAAACAGAAGTCTTAATCTAGCTTTGAACACCTCTTCATACAGTGCTAATCAGGTTGCTGATCCCATGGTCAACTACAAAAAGCGAAAGTCTTAATCTAGCTTTGAACGCCTCTTCATATAGTGCTAATTGGGTTGCTAATCCCATGGTTACCCTTTTAGAGGAACGTGGCAACTCAAGCCCGATTAATGTCAGAATATTGAACTCCTGGATCCTCACCAAGTTCTCTCGGATTCGATTGCTTCATAGATCCCCTCACATGACCTCCCAGAACACGCCAAGAAAGCAAGATAAGAGAAAAAGAAAGGGAAAAGAGAAAAGGAAAAAGAAGACCCTTCATGTTTGTCGCAGCACCACCCATAGCAGTAGCAGGTCTCCTTAGCAGCAAAGATCCTGGACTCTCTCGTAGCAGATGGTAGATATGAAAAAATGGCACCCCACTCCATTTCTATTTAAAAGCTTCCAATCGGTAGCGGCAATCTAGGCATCACAGCGATTGGTGATGGTTTGCTGGTAGGCATGTTCCTGCACCTTAGTGGGCACACCATTTGGCTCAATTTGGCTCAAATTATGACTATTTTGAGCCACGGATCGCCATCATCACTTCGAATCGTTACGTGCACCTCATTAAATGTGGTGGATGCATGTGATCCGGTTAGCTACAATGCTTCAGATCTTATCCCAAGTCATATGCATCCCATGCCACTAACATTCATCACCTCACCGAACACGGGACGAAGATCCTCTAAATGCTTCACCCATTAGAACTAGGGACAAACAATCTGAGCAACTGACTTTATCAAGCAAAGATCCGGGGTTGAGTCCTGCGATCTTTAACTTTTACTTTCTATGTCCGAGATAAAAGAGATGCTTCGTCCTAGAAAGTGGGGGACAACTGATACAACCAAAAATGGTTAGGTCCACGTGGATCCCCGCATGGCTCACCACTTCACTCATAAACCTAGCATATGAAGCAGGCCCTTCAGGTTCGTACATGTGGCCCTGGACATTATGCAAGGAAACTCGACGTGCCCTCCTGCAGAGGGACAAGTAACCTTGTGCTATGACTCTATGATTCAACCACTACCCATTAATGCAGATACTCTATCGAAGCATGCCTACCATGAAGATGAGCTCCATGCCGTCTCTAGCCACTCCTCCAGGGCATGTGTTCTACAACGATGGCCGACCACCACTTTCTGCACCACATAACATTTCTTCGATGTCAGGACTCCATATATCTCGCATATAAAATCTGTTCCTCGAACCCTCTAGATAAGTCTTTTTTCACAAAAGCTTCCCCCGAACAAGTTTCTCTGAAAGTCCTGGACCCTTTAGGAAATTCAATAGTTCTTCCACAACCATCCAAAAGCTCTAAAACGTTATTCGAATGAAGACTATGACTACTTTACCTCACTTAAGCCTTGCTTACTCTTTTGAGCATCGCCAAGGCATCTATTGAAATAATTCCTCGCCAAGGCATCCAGCGAACCTTAGGCAATGGGTAACCATCATGAAGCATAATTCAATACAAGGCTCCTCCATGAATTACATGGTCTTACAAGACAGCTATTGTCAATTAATGTCACAATCCGTCACAAATTGCAGATAAAATGCAGTTGCAGTACCTTTTTTCTTGGCATGCCATATAATTGAGCTGGCAGAGGATACAGTAAATTAAGACATTAAATAAAAGAATCTCACAAAGAAAAGAAAAAGGAAACCATGGATTTTGCAGCCCATCAACAAATTGGCAGATAGTCTATCACACTGATACAAATGCATAATACCAAAGGATTTTGCTACGAGATCCACAATATAAACCTTTGTAGAATCTTCTATAGGATAGTAAACCAGATCTAGAATCTTCTTGAAATCTCAAGCGTGCACTTGCTTCCTAAGCACTTAGCCAAAGTGCTTCTAAAGTTCCCTCTTCTCTCAGCCAGAACGAACTTTTGATTTAGCAACTAATTTACAAATCCAGGCCCTTACAGCTCATATGGCAAATAAGAGATGGTGTATGAAAAAATTGGGTGAAACAACTGATTTCATGCTAATTCCATTTCAAAAGCACAATGTACTTCTTTCATGAGATTGCTATATCATGTCAACATGGGCTTGGGAAGAAGCATGTGTTGTTCAAGGATTTTACTTCTTGAACATTGATAGAAAATATAGACTCATGCGGTTACGTAGACATATAATTCATGAATCAAGATCCTTTTCCATAATAGAAAGTAGAAGGAACAGGGTTGGCCATGGTGCCTCTACAGAGTCATTTCTTGTCATATTTAGATGTAAAGTTTTAAAAGAAAGTTCTAATTTCATTTGGTAAAAAATAACTTAATGTGATTAACATCATCTCAACTTTTAAGGAGACCAAAACCTTTTTCCCTTCTCTTTATCATTTTCTTTTCTTCATTCAATCCAAAAAAACTAGACTGCATATCCATGCAAATCTTATCCTAGAACTGCTTCATAGTAGCTGGTACCAAACGAGTTGATAGGACACACAAAAAGACTTGTTTTAGATCATGTAGGAAGATGCAACATGCCATGTTTAATTTCATGGAGAAGATGGACTATACCATCCCAAGAATTTTATTTATGTTGGCAATTTTGTAAAAAAAAGAATATGATCCTTTGGAAGTTCTAGTGAAGCCTTGAAAGAAAAAGATACCAATATATTTAATCACTAGAAGTTCTCATGATTCCTGAAAAAATAAAAGCGGCACCAAGTTCCTTCAGAGAAGGATGAGAAGATGCATGAAAATCATTCATCATATGAAATGATCATTTTAAATAGCTAATGAATGCCTACGTCATCAGGTGTTTATTTTGCAACCATTGAACTTCAAACATCTAAACTATGGTGGACCCATTATCCTTCTTCATTAAATGTTCAATCAAAACCCAAACAACATTAGAATGAGATCACAGACCAAGATCCAATGATTCAATTGCTCAGGAGCTCAATAAAGTCTTATCATAAAATCACAAGGATTCAGCATTGAAGCATAAAATTTATGTTCATCAGCCTGATGCAAGGGTCATACCATGCCCATGTTAGCTAACACCATGCTCACACCACATGCCCAAGGAGCAGAACAAAGAACATTGGGCCTATGTTAGTCTATGGATTACTGCTGATATGAGTGGCAAACTGGTGATCTTTAGACAAATCCAGAAGGCAAAATTGAATTGACGTCACCTATCATTTCCTGTTGCACAAACACATCTTATGCATCAATCAAGACCATTTGATTAGGATACAATTCCTTCTTTGATCCTATAAGAACCCTAGAGATCTTTCTCCTTGGACTTGACATTCTTTGCCCACTAGATTCATGAACTAGCATTACAATATCATTTTCTTACCACATAGTTCAACACTGAACCCTCACTACAAGCCCCTAAATGTCGATACTAGTCTCCCCATGCTTCCATACCCATTCTCTAAATGCTGAGACAGATTTAAAAAGCTTCTCCATTCCATTTAAACCACAATATTTCTCACCATTCTCCGATAGTGGATGGAAATGGTTAAAACCTACAGGATATCATAGCTCTTAGGATCTGTCACTGTATGCACATGGAAACTCGTATGGGTCCTGCATCACTACGGTTCCTGGATAACTTAAAGGATGCCTCTTACTTATGTACTGAAGATAGGTGATATATACCACGAAACAACAGCTCAATATCAGAAAGTCATTAATTTCTTGGATTGAAATTAAGCAAAAACCAGAAATCTGAAATATCCTCGAATCCAGACAGTCAGTACCCAGGAGAGAACTTAGAGCCTCACAATTATTAATGTAATGCTAACAACCAACAAAACAGATATTACGCTAAGTTTTAAGATAGAGAAGAAATTCAAATTTAATTGTAAATCTGAATTATCTTTATTCCTCTCTAGTCCTAGACCTTGCATCTAAAGCAATATATCAAATATACAAAGGTATCTCCCATATCCTGTGGCAACCATGCCTGATGCTTCCATAATCAGATTGACAGTACAAAAGTAAAACATTAGCAAATGATAATAACTTGTACTCAATGACGAGATGGTGACCTCCAAGAAAGCACTAGAAGCCAAAATTAAAAAGACAAAAATGTGGTCTCAAAGATAAAACAGATCTGCATTATCCTTCATGTTTAGCTAGGTTTGGCCCTTTGGGGTGCACTTCCTGTAGGAATGACATGTTAGGCACTTGGATACAGCAACCCGACAAGGCAGGGAATTCTAATTTGAATATCCTACTTAGGTAGCTAGGTTGGACCTTTGGTGCACTTTGGGAATGTTACCGCTTTTAACTAATAAAAGTCGAGCTTAGGGAATTTAAAGGTGCCTACACTTTTGGGATTTAGACACTTGGATACAGCATGACATGGCAGGAAATTCTAATTGGAATATCCTACTCACGCAAAAACCAAACAGTGTCAGCATTTGGCACAGGCTTTTGGAGTGCCCAATTAAAGGACACTTCAACCAGCATGTTTTAGTTCTCAATTATTTGATGTGCTAGATATTTATGACCTAAGGTGTCTAAATTTTTCTAGTAAACTGCCGCACTTTTTCTCCTCTTCCTTTCACTGATAATGGTAATATATGACAAATTTTAAGCAAAAATAATAAACAACAATCAACTTATTCTACTTGACAGCCATAACTACACAGAAGTATATTTATTTATATATTTAAATTGAATACAAGTGGTCCATGCAATGCTTTTAAAAATTGCAATGCTAGACCCTTTCGAACATCTAAACACTTGGAACAAGGGCCAAGTGTCTGGCTAAAACTACTCTAAGTACCACAAATATAGGTGTCATAGAAAGCAGTACAAATTTGTCACAGCATATGTAGGCATTCTTATGAACACATTCATCAACCTAATGCATGTGCATTCAATAAAAGATATGGCATGGTATGCCCCATATCACCTGGTTCAGTATGATACAGCAAACTTTGGCACTGACCTTCCTATTCAACATATCAAGTGGATGAGAATTTGATGGTAAACATTGCTACTTTTGAGCATCATTGTAGCACAATTTGGAGACCATGTGGCTTCATGCAAAATGGAAATTCATTGTTTGACTGACTGTTTGTCTGTCAATGGTGCAAACCAACAGTAAAGACACAAATAGCAGACACGCAAAATTATGACAAAATAAATATAGTGGACAAGGGCACAATCATTATGTTCTTATTTTCTTTGAATAAATTAGGAAATAGACTGGTAAGAAGAAATATGTTTTCTGTATAACATATTCTTGTAAGTAAAATAAAGCAGATGTGATTGTTTTTTCTTGTTCAATATGTAAAAAGTTTTCACAGAAAATAATTGCACTTCAGCTGCCTCCACACACCCCCTTTCCTCAAACATGTAAATCTTCTGCCTCTTACTTGTATCTTCATCTTCTTCTTCTCATCTTATTTCTCATGTAACCATGCCTGTCCACAAACCCAAGCAAAGAAATGAATAATCTTTTTTCCAAATAATAACACGAATTCAAACTTTTAATAACCCAACCCAGAAACATCTAGTTTCCCTCACCCTTGTATAATATTTCAGTTACATATTTTAGTTCTGTGAACAGATTTGATCTCATCTTTAGCAATAGACAACAATTATTCCCTAATATGACCTACATTCACCTAATTACCTCATATTCCTTTTAAATCCTTGATCCCCAACTCATAGAAGCCCTACGTCTCTTACAATCCTAATTTCCATCTTTAATTTTTGTTTTGACCTTTTGTCAGATTTCTTCGGATGTTGGCTAAATGCAGATTCACTTTTCCTCTAATCAAATGCTTCATATTTTATCCTTCTAGAGCCCTATATGTGAAGCACTAAGGAAATGCAGAACTAGGTATCAGAACTTATTCTCATTCCCATTAAGATTGCTTTAACTCTTAATTTCTGATTCAGGACTATTTGAAGTATCAATCAAATGCTTATGAAATTGGGGTGAAAAATTACAATAACCGGGCAGAAAATTGATGACTGTTTTGATGCAGACCAGAGTCTGAAAACTGGCTGATTTTTTAACTAAAAACTGTTTTCTGGAAACAATGCAAGCCTTTAGAAGTTTCATGAGAAAAATAAGCATCATAAGCAATGGCTACTTGGCTAGATCTGTTAAAGATGAAGATAGGTGGACAAGAGCCTTCTGCAGAACGCAGCAACCCCCGACCCCCACCATCGGCATCAAAATGGTTAAAAAAAAGGGGACAGGTACCACCCATACTCCACATAAAAGAACAAACATAAAGTACAATAACATTATAATGGAAAAAGAATGAGGACAGAAAATGTCAAAGGGTCTTCAAAGTGATTATTACAAGCTCATGATTGATGATAGTTGATAACAACTGAAACTCAAAGTAAAGCAGCAAGATCCTCCCTATCTGAAAATGTTAAAATGATAGAGAAGACATAAATAAAAGCATAGCTAAATGAACAACTTTTGTATCAAGAACCACTTTGTTGAAAAGAAGATATGTGACATAGTTACCCTATATTAGTTACAGGCAATGGGTAAGTTTGGTTACATGACTAAGCGATGTCAAAATTAACACCAACCCTTTTCAACAGTGCAAACTACATGACAAGTATTCTTCAGCCTAAGCCAAAATGTCGGATCTTGCTTGAGTCTATGCTGTAGCCCATTGAGCCTTCAAACGCATAGGTTCCTTGGTTCTTCTTAATACAGAAAATGAACTATTGCGACAGATAATCAAGGTTATTGGTAGCTAGAGTGAAACAGAACCAGGGAAATCATTAATGGTGAGTATCTTTTCCCTTCATTTTCTCTAATTAGAGAAAATTTAAGATTTATAAAAAAAAATGAGTTGCAAACAAAAAGGAAATTGGAAGGCTTAAAGGTGGCTGGACTCTCAATGTAAACATTGGAATGGCCAACTGCAAAAGTACATAAACATTAAAATTCTAGTTTGGTTGCTCCCAGCTCCCTTCCTACTTTATCTTATTCTCTTCTTTTCTTCTGATTTCCCTCTTCTTTCTTCTTATTTACACTCTGTCATGTTATTTATTACAACATTAGGTTTCATAACTGACAACTAAAGTAGTATGAAATAAGCCAGGAGTTTTGGTTCAGTTTCGACATATAATAAACAATTATATCTCATAAGGAACAAGCAAAAGATTATATTTCAAAATAGCAGCCAGTTACTGCTCAATTTTTCATAATGTTATTAAACATTATTCTATTACTTGTTAAATAAAGTTGGCACATAATCTGGTAAATGGAAAATCTTGGCAACAGAACATAAGAATACAGGAACCAACTGATGATTACTGGGTCTCCCTTGGTGTTGCTTTCCCTTTCTTATACCATAATAAATAACATACTTAAGTTTATCCAAATGCTACAAATATGTGTCCATACTCAGCAAAAGGAACAAAGGGTCTGTTCCTACTTGTCATTTCAAATTTGAGAAAGATGATAGCATTAGTAATAACAACTAGCTAACATGGAAGCATTGGTCTTAGTGAAGATGCGAAATAGCACTTGAGCGAGTTTATATGCCAAATTAGTGCAGGAAAGTATGTCTAGTGTTTGATAAGGGTTTAGGATAACAGAAGCAATTAAGATGAGTTGCTAAGATTTTAAGTTGGATCTGAATTTGGTTACCGCTGTTAGTCTACCAAAGTTGGAAACCAATGAAAAATTCAAAAGGGATGAGAGGGTCCACGTAGGATTGGTGAACTTTAAAGAATTCATTAGATTATGATGGAAGTTGTTACAAGAAAAGGAAAAGTTAAATAGCAGATTTGCTCAAATCTGACAGCAAATCTGAAAATTTATGGTTTATAAGAAGCTATGTGAGATTATGCATTTGGATTTGGAGCTTATGAATCCAATTCAATATTTGATAATTTATGTAAGAAAATAAAGCAATTAGAGTATGTTGACTGAAGATGTTGGACCAAGTAGAAATAAAGACGATAAGCACAACTTAGACAGTCAGCAACATATGACGCCCATGAATCAACATGTAGTCAGAAAGAAACATCATTGTCTAGAGTGGATCAACAAATCAAAGAAACCAAATTTTATTATTGAAACAAAAAAAAAAATTACTAAGGGCCACCAATTCTGTAGGCAACTGCTAGATTCTCTGTAGCTTTATCAACACAACAAAGAGAGGGGGAAAATCTTTCTTCATGGATGCAAAAGAAGCTTTGCTGAAGAAAGATAAAAAAGAAAGAAAAAGATGAAAAAAAAAGAAACTTCAATAAAATCTCATAGAAAGAAAGTAAAATTCAATCCTAATGATTTCAGAACGTCCTCAAAGTGTTGCTAAAGAAGCATTCTACATACTGAATCCTTCAAGATAAATCTCTACAGCTAACCCTACAAATTAACCTATAACAATTTCTGAACAATAATTGCAACTATAATGGCCTCTTGGCTGGAAAACTTGATTGATAGCTCAAAAATCAAGCTGATTTAGAACAGGAAGAATAAGTCCACCCTCTACCACACCCCCACCCAAAAAAAGCAACTCTCCACTAACTCAAAGGACTTCAAAATCGTCAATGCAACAGGAAATATATTAATTTAGGAAAATTCTTTGTCCACCATCCTTGGTGGAGAAAAATTGCACTGTTTCACCGAATTGGCCACATATCATAATTAATAATGGGCCTATACTGGTTTCCAATGCCACAAGCATTTAACGCATCTCATCTTTTTTTTCATATTTTTCTTGACGAAAATACCCTTTTTCTTGTATCTGTATTAGGATGTCCTGTGTTTGTATTTTGACATCTTGTATCTGTATTATAACATCTTGTACCTATATAACTTTTTATGTCTATATTATAATATTCTGTCTATATCAAGGTTTTAAATCCCGTGGCACGGAGTTGTCTCGATTTTTCCATGAAACAGGATGCATTGGCATCCCATCCTGTCTCGATACTCGGGATAAGGAATATCCCAAGATATCTCGATTGGGATGCTACGACGCTGGCGGGACGTCCTGTCCCATGGAATGGTACCTTGTCCCGGTGTCCCACGAAACGTCCCGCCGGGACCTGAATCCTTGATCTATATTATGAGTTATGTTGATTATTATAACTTTTTGTTATTCTTTATGATATCCAATTGCATAATATAGGCACATGAAGTCATAATATAGACACAGAGTCATAACACAGACACAGGATATCATAATACAAACATAGGATGTCTTAATACAGATACAAGAGCATTTTCATCAGGAAAAATTGGAAAAAAAAACTGAATTGCATTAAATACCTGTGCCATTGGAAACCGATGCAGCCCTATTATTAATTGCAACATGTGGCCAGTCCGGTGAAGAAGTGCAATTTTTCTCTACCAGGGGCGGTGGACAAAGAATTTCTCTATCAATTTAAGTAGCATTCCTTTTTCGCATCACACTGGTATTTTATGTTAAAAAAATCCTCCCTTAGTAGAAAAACTAACTTGATGCATTAAACTTCAAGATGATTGATAAAATGCTTTGCGTTAATCAACCTTCTCATATTCTTGCTTCTCTTTGTTTTCTAGCATCTATAGAAGCATTTCTTTTTTTCTCTCCCCCTTTATCTCTGTTTTGTTTGAAAGATTTGAAACTGACCCTACCATTCAGCTAAATTAAGTAAAAAATCTGTCTTGGTTCATGTCATCATGACACAGTGGTTAACAAATGTTTTTAGATGTTTTTGTCAACTAGTTTACCTATTGTCACTTGTAATTTTTCAACCTCACCATGGATAAGCGATAAGCAAGTCAAGGTCCATTGCTGGCTGCTGTAAATTAAGGAGCATGAAAAGTTGAAACTTTTAATTACTGCAACCAAGGTGGACTAAATCTGTAAGTTCCAACATATAATGCATCAAGAACAGTAATTATCAACCAATTTATGCCCTTTGAAATGAATTCCCATCATCAGTTGAATAACCTGAGATAATTTTGAAACATGATGAGACTGCAACCACTTGACAAATTAGATTTTTAAGCATCAATGATATCTTTGTCTTCACCCCAACCAGGATTCAACATTCTTCTTAGGACTGCTTCCATATTCATTGAATTCAAGGTGGTCTTCTAGAATCAGAAATGTAGGAATCACCTACCTAGCGAGGAAAATCTCCCAATAAATTTATACAACAATGGGTCATTCAGAAGAATGTATGCGACATTACTGAGATAACCGCACACCATAAGTACCTGTAGTTGTCAGTCTTAAAGATAAATAGGCATGGCTCTGCGATCTTTATAAGGCATTGTCCACCAGCCCTAACTCGTATGCATGAGGTTTCTAACATGATAAGCTTCACCTTGTCGATGCTACATTTATGCTACACAGACTATCAATAATAAGATTTAATATCCATTATCACCTAAATGGGTACACAGATGTTGGCATGCAAAAAATCCTCAACCTTCACATTATCGACATCCCCTGCACAATGAAAAGAACCATATTTGTAATTATTGATAGCTTATTCACCTCCTCCTTCATGGTTGTGCTCATTCTCATTTTTATGACATTTGTCCATATAGTTCCCATTATATTGGCAAACATATGAAGAACTCTAGAAGCCATAGACACGTAAGACCCATTGATCCTGCATCTACACCAATCCATGTCTTTATATTCCAATGGGGAGAGCTCACAACAACATTCATACCCTTGTTTCCACTAGTTCAAATCAAATAATCATGAGAAAAATAAAATTAAAGCTAATTTACATTTACACTCTCTACTAGTTTAGGGGATGTTAGTGTTGACGACATCAAATGGTATTGACCAGAAATCCTTTCATATTGAAAGGTCTAGATTTTGTTTTTCATACCATGCATTCTAGCTAACGAAAGGAACTTCACAATGCTACCTGAACTTCATGCCTTTAAAAAAATAACACCCTCATTTTTATGTTCCTTACTCCTTGTTCTTTTCAGCATACTTTATAGTTTTCAAATTATTTTCCTTCACCTGTTTCTTTAGAAAACTGAAATTACCATTTGGAAGAAAGTAAACTTTGGCAAACGACATAGTGTGCTGGAAAATAGAAATTAAAAAAGCAGATTCAAAATGGCAAATCAGGAGAAATAATATGTTTGGCAAGACAAAAAATATTTTGGATGATGGATGGTAAATGTCCCAACACTAATATACATATGACAGTTAGTGATGTTTATAGATCTACATCAATATTAACCACACAAAAAGTATCAAAATCTATTAGCAAAGAAAAGCATACTTTACATCACCTTTTTAACTGAAAAAGGATAATAGATAAAAGACATAGCCAAGCAATAAAGGAATTAATGTCATTAGCCTGGTACAATCAGTACTACATTCTAAGAATCAATTTCTAGTTTCACAGGTGATGTCAAATATGCCTCTTCCACTAAAATATCATCTAATACTCTGAATGGGTATGCTGGCAGCCATCACATACTAATAGAAAAGTTAAATTCAAACAATTTTCCTGCTCCCTCCCTTCACTACCACTGCATATGCCACTCTGAACAATAAGCAACTTAAACGTTATTATACCCTTCATCAAATATTTGCTGCCATGTCCATGGCAAAGCCTCGCTTATAAGTTTAGATTATCAAAACCACATACATTAGAACCTAAAAAATTGATAACTTTACAGCTAAGTCAACAAAAGTGAAGCACAACCAAACGAGACAGAGACGACAAAACAACCTTTACATACACTTTTGAGAAAAGCTAATAACAAACACAAAGTCATGGGCTGTGTTCTTTTATTAAAATTGTGTCATGACAAAAGTAAGGTCTACATCAATGAGCATATCCCCTGATAAATTCATCAGTCATGTACAGAGCACGATGCTAAAAGTACATATGACTGCCGGAGAGAAACGCATCAATGCAGCACGTGGAGAATGAGAGATGAAGAAAACAATTAGAAAGAACAAAAGAAAGAAATAGCGTGCTTCCGTTTCTTTTGTAGTACAGATCATGAGAGCATCCTGCAAACACTAAACACCACCACTGATGTGAAGCCCCTTGCCACAGGACTCCCATCGATTGATTCCCTTCACTCCCTCTTTTTCTAACAATTATAATAAGTGGACATGGAAGACGCCCAAGCAGAGGTGCCGAGGAAAAGAAAAAGACACTAACTGAATGAAAACTCGAAGAGGAAGAAAAAGAAGAAAAAGGGAAAAAAATTTCGTACGAGCGTCAATGAGAAGAGGATGAACTCGAAGAAGTGAACAATCCTGACCGCCTCAAGAAGGATGCAAGGAGTAGACCTGACACCTCGGCCACTGCTGCCGCTGATCTTGTCATCGTCATCAGCTACTGCTGCTGCCGCTTTTGCTGCCCCTCTTCTTGACCAGGTTAGGGTGATAGTACTGGAGATACCACCTGACAAAGCGCTTGAGCCCAGTGCGGAAGTTGGTGGTGGGGTGGTAGCCGAGCTCTCGCTGGGCGAGGCTTATGTTGGCGTGTGTGAATTGCACGTCTCCGTTGCGGGGCATCTTGACGACCTTGCGGATGGCCTTGACACCAAGGAGCTTCTCGAGGATGGAGACGAGGTCAGCAACGGGGACAGGGGAGGTGTTCCCGAGGTTGTAGACACGGAGCGGGGCAGCGCCGCGCTTCTTGCCCCCGCTGCCGGTGCTCTTCCCCGCGGTGTCGAGGGCGGCGATGCAGCCCCGGACGATGTCGTCGATGTAGGTGAAGTCACGGGCAACGGTGGCGTGGCCGGGGCCCTCGAAGATGGAGATAGGCTTGCCGCGGAGAATGTTGCGGGTGAAGAAGAAGTAGGCCATGTCGGGGCGTCCCCATGGGCCATAGACGGTGAAGAAGCGGAGGCCAGTGATGGAAAGGCCGTAGATGTGGTTGTAGACGTGGGCGATCTCCTCGCCGGCCTTCTTGGTGGCAGCATAGAGAGAGGCGGGGCGGTCGGTGCGGTCAGACTCGGAGAAGGGGACCTTGGAGTTAAGTCCGTAGACGGAGGAGGAGGACGCCCAGACGAGGGCGGGCTGGGGATCGGCGGACTTGGCGGCCTCGAGGAGGGAGACGAGGCCAGCGACGTTGGAGTGGACGTAGGAGGCTGGGTTGGTCATGGCGTAGCGGACGCCGGCCTGGGCGGCGAGGTGCATGACGTGGGTGAAGGGGACAACGTCGAACAGCTTGCGGAGGAGGAGGGCGTCGTTGACGTCGCCCTCGACGACGAAGACCCCCGCGCGCTCAAGGAGAGCCTGGCGGGCGCGCTTGAGGGAGGGGTCGTAGTAGTCGTTGAAGCAATCGAGGCCGAGGACGCCGTCGCCACGTTTCTTGAGAGCGGCGGCGACGTGGGTGCCGACGAAGCCGGCGGCGCCGGTGACGAGAACAGAGAACCCGCCGGGCTGGCGGCGGATGCGGGCGGAGGAACGGACGCGCTTCTCCCAGGCTGGGCCGCCCCAAGAGGCGGTGCGGAGGGAGCGGCGATGCTGGCCCCCGCCCCCGCCGGTGGCGCCGCCAAGGCTGGATGAAGGGGGTAGGTCAGCTTCAGCGGAAGGGGGGCGGGGCGAGAGGAGGAAGAGGGCGGCGAAGACCGCGACGGCGAGGAAGGCCCAGAAGGCGAACTTGGAGAGCGGGGAGGAGTGGTGCCAACGGAGGAGGAGGCGGGCGGTGGAGGGGTGATGGTGGAAATGGTGGTGGTGGGAGGGCTTCTCCATCTTGAACTTGCCCGGGGTGGAGGGAGAGCCGTCCATCATCAAATAGCAGCTTCCAGGCTTTCTGATTTCTACCTTCAAAAAGAAGAAGAATTTGGACAACAACAGAATACTTGCTTGACTCCACCCTTCGCCGTTTTTCTTGTTCGGTCTCCCTTTCTTTTCCTTCACGCCTCTTATTTAATCTTCCTTCCCTCTTACATCATTCTATGTTCTAAAACAGGGAATTGAAGGATGAAGAACAAATAGGGGTTTCTGTGTTTCTAATTAGGGATTTGGAAGGGAGAGGGGGATTGTTCTTTGTTCTTTGAGGAGTGGGGAGAGAAAGATGAGAGAGGAGGGCCTCTCTCCCTGACAGCTTGAGTGTGGCAACCCTAACCTTCCGCTCTTCCCCCTCTTTTACTATTAATCTAGGTTCCCTTGAACGGGTGAGGAGAAGAAATGAAAAAAATAATAATAATAAAATTGATAAATTAAAAAAAACTTTCCCTAGGTACTAGATGACGAGAAAATTTGGGGTAAAACGAGAGTAAGGTGGGAAATGGTTGAAGGGGGTCAAAGTTGCGGGCTGGTAATAAATGGGGACGCGGGCCTTGTCTCTTTCCAGGGAAACGGGGAAAACCGGACATATGTGACGCGAGAGGGGAGAGGAGAGGAAGGTAGGTGAGTACTTTGATTTTTAACCTGCGTGGATGGGTGGAACCGGGTGGAACCTTCTAAGGCCTCGGAAAATAAAGCGTGTAAATGGATTAGGTGGCAGCCCTTGAATCTCTCGTCTTCTCCCTCCCAATGAATTCCTATTTTTCTATTTCTGAATTGGAAGAGAGAAGAAAGGATTTACCATCCAGATTTTGTGGGGGCTTTCGGCTCAAAATAACTAATTCGGATCATACATAATACCACCGTCTAAATCAAATCAAAATGTCATGAAGGTTTTGAGTATGACAATTGACTCCCGAGCCTTGCCAACGGACTAGCCTGGTTGCAATCTGGTACATCTCAAAACCCGAGTTTTTTTTTAAATATTATTTTTTTAATCGATATTTATAAAATTGGGGTCATCTCAATTTTATTTAAAAAATAAATATTTTGTGATACGTGGAATGTGTATATTGAAAAAAAAAAACATTACCTGCAATTTTTTGAAATCGCACTTACAACTTACAATTTCTTATAATGAGAGGTAGAACCTACAATTTCTTCTCTTTTTTTATTTTAAATTTTAATAAAAATAAAATTTTAAAAAATTTTAAAAAATTTTAAAAATTTTAAAAATTTTAAAAATTTTTAGAAATTAGTTTTTTAAAAAAATAAGAAATATAATATTATAATATTATAATAATATATTATTATATATTATATATTATAATAAATATTTTATATTCTAAAATATAATAAATATATTATAATTTATTAAATTATATATTATAATATAGTATATTTGTTAATGTATGTATATGAAACAAGGCGATGGGGCACTGCATCAAGTACCGTCGATGCAGTACAACGGGATGAATGGCCAGATCGATGATCGGACATGTACTGTCCTGGCAGCCAGACTGATTGTCGAATCAGGAGCCAGACTGGCGATCGAACCAGTGACCGGACTAGCGACCGGACCGGTGATCGGACTGGCACCGACCTAGCAGCTGAACTAGCTATTGGACCGATGGCTGGATGCCAATCTGGTTGCCGATCCGACCACTGGTCTGACAGCCAGTCTAGCTCTAGCCACCGGTCTGATAGCCAGTTCAGTTGTTAGGTCAGTACCAGTCCGATCATTGATCCGGCCATCAGTCCAGTTACTGGTCTGATCGTCAGTCTGGCTCTTGATCTGACAGCCAGTCTTGCTGCCAGGATGGTACCTATCCGATCGTCGATCTGGCTACTCACCCTGTTGTGCTATATCGACGGCACTTGATGCAATGCTGCCACCGCCATTTTTCATATACATACATTAACAAATATACTATATTATAATATATAATATATAATTTAATAAATTATAATATATTTATTATATTTTAAAATATAAAATATTGATTATAATATAAAATATATAATAATATATTATTATAATATCATATTGATGTAGCGGAATCGCTGACGTGGGGGAGTCGACAGGCGCCACGTCAAGGGAAGACGCGGCGTCGGGCGCCGCTTCAATCCTCCTGCTCGGACTCCACTGCCGAGCTGAGCTGAGCTCCCTCAAGACAGCGAGCCGAGCTCCGTCCTCCGTCAGGTCGGGCTCGCAAGCTCGGGATGCCTAGGTCGGAGCCGCATTCCGCCCTCCAGAGCAAGACACTCAGAGGTTTGAGCCCTATGGTCGGAGTCGAGCTCAGCACTCCTCTGCCACGTGGAGCCTCTCCGAGTGCGAGCCCTCTGGACCGAAGCCGCATTCCGCCCTCCAGAGCGAGACCCTCGGAGGTTTGAGCCCTGTGGTCGGAGTCGAGCTCAGCACTCCTCCGCCACGTGGAGCCTCTCCGAGCACGAGCCCTCTGGACCGGGCCCGCATTCCACCCTCCAGAGCGAGACCCTCGGTGGTTTGAGCCCTGTGGTCGGAGTCGAGCTCAGCACTCCTCTGCCACGTGGAGCCTCTCCGAGCGCGAGCCCTCTGGACCGGAGCCGCATTCTGCCCTCCAGAGCGAGACCCTCGGAGGTTTAAGCCCTATGGTCGGAGTCGAGCTCAGCACTCCTCCGCCACGTGGAGCCTCTCCGAGCGCGAGCCCTCTGGACCGGGCCCGCATTTCACCCTCTAGAGCGAGACCCTTGGAGGTTTGAGCCCTGTGGTCAGAGTCGAGCTCAGCACTCCTCCGCTACGTGGAGCCACTCTGAGCGCGAGCCCTCTGGACCGGGCCCGCATTCCGCCCTCTAGAGCGAGACCCTCGGAGGTTTGAGCCATGTGGTCGGAGTCGAGCTCCGCACTCCTTCGCCACGTGGAGCCTCTCCGAGCGCGAGCCCTCTGGATCGGGCCCGCATTCCGCCCTCCAGAGCGAGACCCTCGGAGGTTTAAGCTCTGTGGTCGAAGTCGAGCTCCGCACTCCTCTGCCACGTGGAGCCTCTCCGAGCACGAGCCCTCTGGACCAGGCCCGCATTCCGCCCTCCAGAGTGAGACCCTCGGAGGTTTGAGCCCTGTGGTCGGAGTCGAGCTCCGCTGGTGCGGACAGCAGGCACAAGAAGAGATTTCAGCAAGCTTAGCTAGGTTCTTATTTGAGTCCTGTAATAATTTAGTTCTTATTTGAGTCCTATAATAATTTAATTTTGCATTTGTTTTCTTTTAAATTGAGTCATGAGTCAAGTCTCATTGAGTCCTGTTTAAATCAAATTTCATTGAGTCTTGTTTAAGTCAAGTTCGGGCCAGTCCAATTGCAAAATCATGAAGGGTTAGTGTCTAGTCAAAAGTCAAAGGGAGCATGGTCCATGGGTTCACCACCAAAGAAGCCACATCATCACATGGAAGCCACCTCCTTGCCACATCACCAGGAGGTTCAAATTCAAGGAAATTTGGCCAAAGAAGAGGGAGTTTTGAATTGGCCAACCTCCCCACCCATCTCTCCTATATTCATGGGGATGACCCACCTTTCCAGGAGTTGCATTTTGAATTCAAATACAAACAAGGCTGCAAAGAAATTCTTATAAGAGTCCTTGGTTTTTGTAAAAAAGATAGATGATGATGAATGAAGAAAATAGCCTTTCTTTTCCAAAGAAGTTCTCTTGCTTGTGATGTTTGGTACCCTATGAGAGGGTAAGGTGTGAGGCCTTGAAGTTTTGATATCCTGTAATCTATAACTCTCCCTCTCCACTCCAAGATCTTGCATGAATTCGGCTTAGAGGAAATCTTCCAAGAGCTTGCCAAGGGTTGCCTCATCAACAACTAGTGCAACAAGGGTTTCTACAACAAACCTTAAAGTCATCCTGCTAAGGAGCCATGGAAGATTCAAGACAAACCTCCACAACCTCTTCCCATCTTGTTTCTTTATTTCTTTTATCCCAATCATAAATTCTCTTCCTAATCCCTCCATCTAATTTTGTTGCAGGATCCCCGGGTTTATTCTTGAGTTCCAAAGAAGGAGGTTGGATTTGCTAAGAACTAGAAAACCTACCTAGGGTAATTTTTTTATCATCCAGAATCCCCCCCTGAGTGTGTTATTCAAGAGAGTAGTTTAATGCCTGGAAGCCCTCTTATGAACTCTTTTAGATCTGAAATTGGTAAGGTGAATTAGCTCTAATCTGAGTGGTTTCCTAACCACTAAGATCCTTCTCTCTTAATTATCTTGAATAGAACAAATTTCAGGGTTTTGTGTGACATTTCAGAATTTCTTTTATTTACATCTAGGTTCTTTGCTTTGAATGGCTAACTCTTATTGCTTTGTTTTCATTTGAGTTTTACTAATTTGATTAAGAGCATGTCATTCCCATTGTTTTCCGCATCATTTGGTATTAGAGCCGGTTAGATTAGAGCGTCATAGTTAAAAACCCTGTTTTCTGGTTTGCATGATATTTTCTCTTGTGCTATAAGATTATAGCCAAATCTTTGCATCATAATACCAAGGTGAAATCAGGTTGTCCTACTATAAGGTGGATCCTTATAGTGTAAGGTTTTCCTATCTTGGTTATTGCTCATTGACCACATAGAAGAAATCTATGTAGGTCTGATTTCCCTGCTTGCTGTAAATCTATGCAGGCTGACTGTAATCTGCCTGCAACTCCAAAGGCAAGTAGTGTATTTTGCATTGAAACATTTTTTTTCTTGTTTTATTTCAAGTTATTTGTCACCATACTAAATTTCATCATCAGAAAGAAATTACAAAAAAAATGAAAATTACTGCATTCCATCACTGTTGCTGAAATTCCTGTATATTCTGTTCTGATCCTTTTCACATTGTTTAACTTTAATGATCTGCTCAACACAGTATAGATTTTATCTTCTGATTTCCTTTTATATGGCATATCCTCTATCAGTTAGCAATCTTCTGTGAGTTTTTCAAATTTTTTTGAAACTGTTACACAGCACTTCTCAGCCCCACTTTGAACTGCAACACACAATATTTCTGCTGCTGAGATTAGGATTTATATGCATGTTTTGCATCATCTCATGATAAATCAATTAAGGGCATCATTATGACATGGGGGCAGGAATTAATCACCTGTCCTTAGCCCAAAACCACAACCCATCATCTCGATCCCAATCCCTTAATTAAAATCAATTAGACCTAATTATCCTAGTGGGTTAGGGACACCAACGGGTCGGGTTCAGATTAGGGTCAAGTTAATTGTGTCAACTAATTTGTGTGTGCTTACGGGCTTGGTGTCTAGGATTGGTGCATTAGGGCTTGTGGATTGGTCTGCCTACCTGGCCAATCTCAGATTGGTGTCTAAGGATTGGCAAAACAGGGACCTCCACTCCCCTTTCACCTACCTGGCCAAGTCACATAAGTTACTACTAGCTAGTTGGTCCTTTTAATTAGATCTATAAATTGTGCTCTAGGTTTAGGAGCCTTAGTTGTCTTGGTTTGAGTGCATTATTTCATGAAAACTAGATCAGGAGCTTCATATTCACGAGTCCAAATCCAATCCAGTGTAGCCATGGACCCGAATCTTGAAACCCTGATGAAAGCCCTAAATGACCAAATGGCCCAACTCAACCAAAATTTGACTGATCAGTTGGCCCAAAACAACCAGAGCATAAGGGAGCAAATGTCCCACATTACTGCTAGGCTTAACCGACTAGAGTCTAGAACCCTTGGAGGAAATCAAGATGCCCAGAATGAGCTAGACCCTGAGCTTGAATTTGAGACACCAGCCAACCCTAGAATGATCCCAAGACAAGGCCTTTTCCGAGAGCATGATCCTAATCGAATCTATGAACCAAATCCTAGGAGACCCACCCCAGCCCAATTGGACCAAGATGATCAAACCTTGAAGAACATTAGGTTGGAAGCCCCCACCTTCGATGGAATATTAGATCCCAAAATCTACATTGATTGGGAAGGTGAGATGGACCAGTACTTTGACTAGTATGAGATGAGTGAGGATAGGAAGTGTAAATTTGCAAAGCTTAAACTTGTGCGTCAAGCTAGGTTACATTGGGGAAATGTTGAGAGACTAGCTAGACAAAGAGGAGATGTCCCTATAGTAACTTGGAGAGCAATGAAACTTAGGTTGAGAGAGAAATACCTTCCTATGTCCTACCATCAGAGATTGTTAGATCAATGGCAGAGACTGACACAAGGGAACAAAAGTGTGGCTGAGTACATTGCAAAGTTCGATGAGTTCGTAATGAGATGCAATGTCGATGAATCAGAGTCAGTGACTTTGTCTAGGTTTAGAGCCGGACTTAGAGAGGAAATCCAGAAAGAACTATTCATGAGGGAAGTCCATGATTCGGAGCTAGCATACCAGATAGCGCGTGATGCAGAACGATTCCATAGGGGTCCAGTTTTTCGTCGACCTGAAGCCCCTAGACCTAGTGTTTATAGTCAGCAACCATGACAAAACTAGTTAAGGTATAATCGACCCAATTACAACACCCCTCGGACCCGAAGAGATGATAAAGGGAAAGTACCTGAAGTCCAAAGGAATTCGAATGCATGCTTCAAATGTCAAAAGGTAGGTCATTATGCTAGCAACTGTCCAAATAGAGCCATACACATAGGAGCAGCAGAGGAAAATGAATTTGAGCCCATAGAGCCCTTAGCAGATTGTGTGGAAGAAGTATATCAGGCCAATAATTGTTTAGCTGATGAGTATGAAGGGGATGAAGAGATTATTGACTCATCAGAAATGCTAGGAGTCGTCAGATGTATTTTGACCCAAAATAAGGTACAGGAAGATTGGCGAAGGACTAGTATCCTATAGACTTTTATCAAGATAGGGGAGAAAGTTTGTAAAATCATAATCAATAGTGGTAGCTGTGTCAATGCAATTTCAACAAGTGCAGCCAAGAGTCTAGGATTAACCACTGTCCCTCATCCCAACCCCTACAAAGTTTCATGGATAGATGCTACCTCGATACCTATCAAATTTAGTTGTCAGGTCCAGATCCAATTCCAATCCTATCAAGAAAAGATCTGATGTGATGTGCTCCCTATAGGAGTAAGTAGCATCATCCTAGGCAGGCCATGGCTATTTGACCATGATGCGACCATTTTTGGTCGATCAAATTCATGTGCCTTCACTTTTAATGACAAGAAAATTGTCATTCACCCTACTTAGCCTAAGGACAACACTAAGAGAGGGTCGAGCAACCTGAAAGACAAGAGACCGGGATTGAACCTAATAAATGCAAAAGAATTAGAACAAGAATATAATGAAGGAGATTTTGTAATGATTAAACTAAGACCTGAAAGGTTCCCACCGGAAACTATGAAGAAACTACATGCCCGAGGAGCTGGACCTTTCAAAATAATTAAGAAAGTTGGACCTAATGCATACGTGTTAGAGTTGCCACCAGAATATGACATTAGTTCAACCTTTAATATTTATGATCTGAAAGAGTATAAAGAACCGGCATTAATTCCTAGTGAGCCTTTTGAGCCTTGTCCTATTTTTGAGAGTGTAACCTTACCTGAATGTCCACCAGCAAAGCCACCAGACCGGAAAGATCGAGTTGAACAAATTTTGGATGATCAAGCAATTACCACTAGGAATAAAGGTTATCAACGTTACCTGGTTCGTTGGCAATGACGACCCGAATCGGAGGACTCCTGGATCACCCGAGAGGATCTTCAACAGATTGACTCAGACCTATTAGAAAGATATCATGAGCAGGTTGATCCTTACTCGACAAGGTCGAGTTCCTTCCACCAGGGGAGAATTGGTGCGGACAGCAGGCACAAGAAGAGATTTCAGCAAGCTTAGATAGGTTCTTATTTGAGTCCTGTAATAATTTAGTTCTTATTTGAGTCCTGTAATAATTTAATTTTGCATTTGTTTTCTTTTAAATTGGGTCATGAGTCAAGTCTCATTGAGTCCTGTTTAAATCAAATTTCATTGAGTCTTGTTTAAGTCAAGTTCGGGCCAGTCCAATTGCAAAATCATGAAGGGTTAGTGTCTAGTCAAAAGTCAAAGGGAGCATGGTCCATGGGTTCACCACCAAAGAAGCCACATCATCACATGAAAGCCACCTCCTTGCCACATCACAAGGAGGTTCAAATTCAAGGAAATTTGGCCAAAGAAGAGGAAATTTTGAATTGGCCAACCTCCCCACCCATCTCTCCTACATTCATGGGGATGACCCACCTTTCCAGGAGTTGCATTTTGAATTCAAAAACAAACAAGGCTGTAAAGAAATTCTTATAAGAGTCCTTGGTTTTTGTAAAAAAAGATAGATGATGATGAATGAAGAAAATAGCCTTTCTTTTCCAAAGAAGTTCTCTTGCTTGTGATGTTTGGTACCCTATGAGAGGGTAAGGTGTGAGGCCTTGAAGTTTTGATATCCTGTAATCTACAACTCTCCCTCTCCACTCCAAGATCTTGCATGAATTCGGCTTAGAGGAAATCTTCCAAGAGCTTGCCAAGGGTTGCCTCATCAACAACTAGTGCAACAAGGGTTTCTACAACAAACCTTAAAGTCATCCTGCTAAGGAGCCATGGAAGATTCAAGACAAACCTCCACAACCTCTTCCCATCTTATTTCTTTATTTCTTTTATCCCAATCATAAATTCTCTTCCTAATCCCTCCATCTAATTTTGTTGCAGGATCCCCGGGTTTATTCTTGAGTTCCAAAGAAGGAGGTTGGATTTGCTAAGAACTAGAAAACCTACCTAGGGTAATTTCCTTATCATCCAGAATTCCCCCCTGAGTGTGTTATTCAAGAGAGTAGTTTAATGCCTGGAAGCCCTCTTATGAACTCTTTCAGATCTGAAATTGGTAAGGTGAATTAGCTCTAATCTGAGTGGTTTCCTAACCACTAAGATCCTTCTCTCTTAATTATCTTGAATAGAACAAATTTCAGGGTTTTGTGTGACATTTTAGAATTTCCTTTATTTACATCTAGGTTCTTTGCTTTGAATGGCTAACTCTTATTGCTTTGTTTTCATTTGAGTTTTACTAATTTGATTAAGAGCATGTCATTCCCATTGTTTTCCGCATCATCCGCACTCCTCCGCCATGTGGAGCCTCTCCAAGCACGAGCCCTCTGGACCGGGCCCGCATTCCGCCCTCCAGAGTGAGACCCTTGGAGGTTTGAGCCCTGTAGTCGGAGTCGAGCTCAGCACTCCTCCGCCACGTGGAGCCTCTCCGAGTGTGAGCCCTCTAGACCGGGCCCGCACTCCGCCCTCTAGAGCGAGATCCTCGGAGGTTTGAGTCCTGTGGTCGAAGTCGAGCTCAACACTCCTCTGCCACGTGGAGCCTCTCCGAGCGCGAGCCCTCTGGACCGGGCTCGCACTCCGCCCTCCAAAGCGAGACCCTCAGAGGTTTGAGCCCTGTGGTCGGAGTCGAGCTTAACACTCCTCCGCCACGTGGAGCCTCTCCGAGCACGAGCCCTCTAGACTGGGCCTGCACTCCGCCCTCCAGAGCAAGACCTTCGGAGGTTTGAGCCCTATGGTCGGAGTCGAGCTTAGCACTCCTCCGCCACGTAGAGCCTCTCCAAGCACGAGCCCTCTAGACTGGGCCCGTATTCTGCCCTCCACCAAGATGACCCTGCAAGCTCGGGGCGTCTAGGTTGGAGCGACCCCTTGCCATTCTAACTTAGCCCCAGCTCGGACGTGGACCCCACTAGCCTAGGACACCGGCGAGCCGCCCGAGGACTACACTAGAGCACCTCCCAGACCGTACTGACCGCCTGTAGCCGCTAGTTACACTAGAAAGGGAAGAAGCACACTGATCGAGATGCCACGCTCCTCACCAACCATCTGGATCACTTAAGAGAGGAAGCCAATCGGGAGATTCGAATCCCGAGGGCGGCGGCCCACCGTTCGAGGTACTACCAGGTTTTCCAGAATGAGGCGACCAAGAGGAGTGTCGGAGCGCATGACAGCTTCCCTTATCACGAATCGAGAAAGGCTCCTCGGGACACCGCCGCACGCGCCTGACAGCCTGATGGAGATCCCGAGGCGGACGCCCAACGGTAACCTAGTTTGCAACAAACTTGGAGGTAACACAACAACACCAACACACAGGCAAGCAAAAAAAAAGAAGAGGAGAACAACAAAAAAAAAAAAGAAAGAGAGTGCCAGCCCCACGAGGAAGGGGGGCATGGCACCATCAACATTCCAGAGCAAGGTCAGGAAGAAGGGCCACACAGAGACCCCCTCTAACCAGGCTGCACTTCCCCCGACACACTTGCAACTCACTTTTACACAACACACTCCTCCTCGTCTGGAGTCCATCAAGAGGGGCTCGACCAGGAGGATCTGTTCTCCTGGATCGACACTGACTTGATAGTCGGAGTGCCCCCACCGAAAACCCAGGCCCGGGTCACTAATCCCTATTTTGCAGGTCCAGGACTAGAGGACCGTCAACCAGCGAAGGGAGCGCACTTCGGCACCGGCAGCTACAGGCCACAACGATCTTGGTGGCAATAGATTGGCGCGCCAGGTAGGGGGCGCAGATCAAGCCCTCCATCTCTTTGCAGATTGACACTCCACGGAAGAATGGTGAAGACACAAGCACGAGAGGCCTCCACCAGCCGTGCTAGGGACTCCCCTTCCCAAGGGAGCCCACATCACCCCGATGCGGGGCCGCCCGTTATGGTAGCCCAACCACCTCTAGCTGAGAAGGCAATGAGCCGGCTCTGCCCACAGGGAGAACCACTCATCTAGTCTCGGGTGGGTGGTGCCCAGACCCCGCCGGGGCAGAATAGACAAGACCCCCAACATGGGTGCCAGGCACCCATGTCATCTTCTCCGTCTCCTTCGGCGGAAGGGTCCGCTGATGAAGCCATCAAGCGCACAGCGGAAAGGCGCCTGGGGGAACATGAGCGCAAGCTAGCGGAGTTCTCTCGCCGATTCGCCAGTACGCAAGGCTCAATTAGCGAACCAGCAAGCTACAACGCCCGCCACTGTTGGAGTCCTTCACCGATCGTGACAAGACAAAGTACTGTCACTTTCATCACGATCACGACCACGACATCGAGGAATATCACGACCTCAAGTGGGAAATTAAGAAACTCATCAAGAGAAGTCGCCTTAAAAGGTTTGCGGGGGGGGGTAGACCTCAAGTGGAGCCCCGCGTGCTCGTCGTTCCCCCACCAGCTCCAACCATCGACAACTGTCCTATCGAAAAGCCGGTGGGCATGATCTCCTGGGGAGCTGCGCGCGCGTCCAAAAGGACCCGGGGGGGCAGGGGACCTACGATCGCAAACCACCCTAAAAAAAAAAATGCATCATGGCCGATAACGGAGACTCTGCAGGCATGCTTCCTTATGACGGCCCCTCCAAGAGCGCCACTATGATGACTTTTGCAGTCAACTGGCTTCCTACAGCCCACAATGTCATCTTGAGATAGATTCAGGCCCGACCTGCTCGACGCCAACTTCAACAAAACTCGCTGGTAATGAGCGGCCCGGCTCTACAATGCCTATTTTAGCCAAGAACCTTTGGGCCCAAAAATTTGGCGCTGTGCCGGGCAGAGGCATGTCAGTTCTGAGAACGCGGCGAGTTCCCACCAAACTGGGAAGGTCCCTACAAGGCGGTCGAAGTCCCATCACAAGGGGTCTGTCATCTCGAAGATCTTGACAGTGTCAGGCTTCCCCGAATATGGAATGCCTGCGGTCTGCGAAGATGCCACTGATGATGTAAGGTTTCTTATCGATAATAATGATAACGACTTTTTTCTTGCACGAGTATCTATATATCTTACAGGGAAGAATCGATAGCATCCTCGAGCCTAGCTCCAGGACGTCAGGGATCTTCGAGCCATGCCACTCTCAACCTCACACATCCCCGAGTCCATCTCCAGGATATCAAGGGATCTTCGAGCCATGCCGCACTCAACCTCAAGCATCCCCGAGCCCAGCTCCAGGATGTCAAGGGATCTTCGAGCTATGCCGCACTCAATCTCAAGCATCCCCGAGCTTAGCTCTAGGACGTCAAGGGATCTTCGAGCCATGCCGCTTTCAATCTCAAGCATCCCCGAGCCCATCCCCAGGATGTCAAGGGATCTTCGAGCCATGCCGCTCTCAACTTCAAGCATCCCTGAGCCATGCCGCTCTCAATCTCAAGCATCCCCGAGCCCAGCTCCAGGATGTCAAGGGATCTTCGAGCCATGCCGCTCTCAACCTCAAGCATCCTCGAGCCTAGCTCCAGGATGTCAGGGATCTTCGAGCCATGCTGCTCTCAACCTCAAGCATCCCCGAGCCCAGCTCCAGAACGTCAAGGGATCTTCCAGCCATGCCGCTCTCAATCTCAAGCATCCCCGAGCCTATCTCCAGGATGTCAAGGGATCTTCGAGCCATGCCGCTCTCAATCTCAAGCATCCCCAAGCCCAGCTCCAGGACGTCAAGGGATCTTCGAGCCATGCCGCTCTCAATCTCAAGCATCCCCGAGCCCAGCTCCAGGACGTCAAAGGATCTTCGAGCCATGCCGCTCTCAACCTCAAGCATCCCGAGCCCAGCTCCAGGACGTCAAGGGATCTTCGAGCCATGCCGCTCTCAACCTCAAGCATCGCCGAGCCCAGCTCCAGGATGTCAAGGGATCTTCGAGCCATGCCGCTCTCAACCTCAAGCATCCCCGAGCCCAGCTCCAGGATGTCAAGAGATCTTCGAGCCATGCCGCTCTCAATCTCAAGCATCCCCGAGCCCAGCTCCAGGACGTCAAGAGATCTTCGAGCCATGCCGCTCTCAACCTCAAGCATCTCCGAGCCTAGCTTCAGGATGTCAAGTAATCTTCGAGCCATGCCGCTCTCAATCTCAAGCATCCCCGAGCCTAGCTCCAGGACGTTAAGGGATCTTCGAGCCATGCTTCTCTCAACCTCAAGCATCCCCGAGCCTAGCTCTAGGATGTCAAGGGATCTTCGAGCTACACAACTCTCAATCATCAATGTCTCCGAGCCCAACTCCAGGATGACAGGCTAAGACCGGAGCTCAGATCTCTGGCCAAGGGACCCTCGAGCCAAGTCGCTCTCAATCTCAAACGTCTCCGAGCCTAGATCTAAGATGCCAAGGGATCATGGAGCCAAGCAGCTCCTATTAACACCTTGAGCCTAGCTCCAAGGTGATAAAGAACTGAGCCAAGCCCTCAGGCAACCCTTGGACCGGAGCCCAACTCTCCGGCCAGGAAGGCCTTGAGCCTAGCTCCAAGGCAATCAAATCCTGTGACCCTCTTCTCTGATCTCCCCACTCGTCAAAAAAAAAAAAAGAGGGAAAGGAAAGAAAGAGAATGAGAGGGAAACACAGTAATAAAACTATCATTTCTTAGCTTAAGACCGGAGCTCAGATCTCTGGCCAAGGGACCTTCGAGCCACGCAGCTCTCAGTCATCAATGTCCCCGAGCCCAGCTCCAGGATGCTAGCCCAAGACCGGAGCTTAGATCTCCGGCCAAGGGACCTTCAAGTCATGTAGCTCTCAGTCATCAACATCCCCGAGCCCAGCTCCAGGATGCCAGCCCAAGACCGGAGCTCAGATCTTCAGCCAAGGGACCTTCGGGCCACGCAACTCTCAGTCATCAACGTCCCCGAGCCTAGCTCTAGGATGCTAGCCCAAGATCGGAGCTCAGGTCTCCGGCTAAGGGACCTTCGAGCCACGTAGCTCTCAGTCATCAACATCCCCGAGCCCAGCTCCAGGATGCCAGCCCAAGACCAGGGCTCAGATCTCTGGCCAAGGGACCACTGAGCCTAGCAGCTCTCAAATGCCATAGCCTTGCACCCGACTTGCCAGCATTGAAGTCCAATAACTCAACCCCAGGCAAGGTGAGGCCCCCTTCTCTGATCTCCCCAAGCCTCAAAAAAAAAAAAGAAGAGAAAAGAAGAAGAAGGGGAGTGAAAGAAAAAGAGAGAGGAGGGAAGGGCCGATCGAAAGACAGATTGCAAAGGAATTCAGGTCTCATTAATTAAGTGCCGGTTACAAGTATTTTGTGGGCCCCCGACATACCAGGCAACCCTGACCAAGCACAGAAGCAAAAATAAAAAAGAAAAAGAGAAAAGGAAAAGGGCTACTCCGCGCCGGTCGGCCCCCCTACTGAGCCCTGAGGTTGGGAGTTCCCTCCATCATGAACCTCCGGCTAGTCGGCTCTAGTCTCGGATGGTTTAGTCATGGCTGGTGTTGGAGGCTCTGAGGTCGCAGCTTCCTCAATAACCTCCTCATCAAGCTCCGTGTCCGAGGCCGAAGGATATATGAGGCGATCCCGGTTCTTCTCGGGGACAAGTGCCTCGATTCGGCCGTGCAAGAATATGAATCCTTTGTAAAAGGAGTCCGACGCCATCTGATGAATCTCGGCGACGAACTCCTCCGAGGCCTTGAATCTGGCAACAGCCTCCTCGATGCCCTTCTTGGCCTCGGCGGCACCCTTTCTCGCCTCAGAGGCCTCCATCCTGGTAGCCTCCGTCGACTTGGCCGCCACCTCTACCGCCTTCTCAGCCATGGCTAGCTTCTCCTTCCCTACTGCCAGCTTCGCCTGGGCAACTCGAGAAGCCTCCTTGTGCCAATTAGCCTTGGCACTGTACCAGTTTAACTTTTTCTCGATGGTGGAGAGATCGTCGACGACCTTCTTCGCACAACTCCGCTCCAGATCGCGGGCCTCCAATAGCCTCTTCGCTCACCCCTCGACGTCGGCGAGCTGCCTCTCCAGGTCCTTGACCTTCTGTTCGAGTGCCCCACTCGCCCCGGCCGTCTCCTTCAGGTCAGTTTTCAGGGACTCGATCTTGGCCGCTTGCTGTTGCTCGAGGCACTCCCAGTTCTGATAACAGCCCTTAATGAAGAGGGCCTTGGCACTGATTTGCACCATGAAAAGAGGTCAGCTCGAAAAAAAAAAAAAGGAAAGAGAGAGAGAAAGAAGGAAGGGACATCTCACCAAGTAGAGCTGAGGGAAGATGGCGTTGATGACGTCGCCCAGCCGCATCCCGGCCATGCCCAACCGCATCTCGGCCATACCCTGCCGGTCGCATGTCTAGATCGAGAAGTCCATCATGCACACGGCCAGTTCGGGGCTCCGGAGGAACGAGCTTTCTGGCCCCATCTTGAAGGGGAGACGGTGCCGCGCCTCCTCCCTCCTATCCTCTCCAGGGGTGGGCGGCCTTGCCCCACTAGCTGCAGGGCCCTGAGAGGCCGACTGGGGAGCGGACACCTGTGCGAGCGGTGCCTCAGTCGCGGTCCTGGCCGTGCCTCGGACCTCCTCGTCCCTGATCTCGATCGAAAGTGGGCTCGGAAGACTACAGGACGCGGTGGCAGTAGCTGCGGCCCTTGCCCGAGTCACTACCTCAGACTCCGCAGCGGGGGCCACCCCTTGATGACCACGCTGCTCAGGAGCCTCCCGGGCCTCCTGCTGGACCGGCCTCGGTGCTGCAGATGCCACCCTCTCCACTGGCGTAGGAGCAGCTCAAGTTGCCTTCGAGCTCTGACTGACTGGAGCAGCCGAGCTCGGACCAGCCACTGCAGCAGGGGCAGCCACAAGAGCACTCTCACCCCGGACCTGCCTCGATGGAGGCTCCCCAGCCAGTCCGGTTGGCGACCTCTTCCGAGTGATCTCCAGTATATCACTCTCGGTGAAGATCATCCCTGCATACAAGTCACACAATAGTCAGAATCCATGGGAAGCAATGCAAGAAATGCAAAGAAGGAAAAGGGAAGTTCAGGTCGAACTCACCCAACCCATTCATTGGGTCGACCCCGGAGTTGGTGAGGTTCTACTCATATAACAAGACCTCGAGAGGAGGGATCTGGGCTGTGCGGAGCTACTCATAGTCATCCCGGTCAGTCGCATCGACCATTGAATTTCGGTTGGGGGACTTGTTCGGATCGCTCCAGACTTAGTCGACGCCCTCAACCTCAACAAAGAAAAATTGACTCTTCCATCCCCTGACGGAAGAGGGGAGCTCGAACCTAATGCCCCTCAGGCAGAAGGACAAGGACCACCACCCATCCTCCGTTGGGTGGCGCTTCAGGGCGAAGAAGGCCCTGAACAAAGAAAACCGGGCAACAAACCCGTGAAGGTGGCAGAGCACAATGAAAGAGAAGATGACCTAATGGCGTTTGGCACTAAACTGTGCAGGGACCAAATGGTAGTTGTCCAAGAAGGACAGAAAGAAAGGGTAAAAAGGAAATTGGAGACCCTTGGAGAAGGTCTCCTCATAAAAAGCAAGGTGGCCAGGGCCACTGGAAGTGACCCGTTCCCCCGGGCAAGGGATCATGAGTCGAACGGAAGGTGGGATGCCATAAACATCCCGAACGGTCCTCAGTTCCTCGGTGGTGATCGTCGAGGCGACCCCGCCAGGACCCATGGACCGGGCAGACCCAGAAGCAGGAGGAAGGAGAGAAGGACTGGACCTTGGCTCCCTGATGAGCACAGGACCGGGAGGACACCTCCTACTAAACTCGAAACGAGTTGCGTCCTCCTCTCCACTAGAAGAAGAAGAAGTCGCTGGCCTCCGCTCGGAAGGATCGGCCTCGCCCTGATCAGTGGAGGGGCGGAAGCCCGGGCCAAAATGGGACATCCTCAAGAATAAGGGGAACGAAGGACTCGAAGTGAGGGACGGAAGAGCAGACTCAACTCGAAGAAGACCCCAGCCCCAGAGAAAGAACCCTACTCTAGCGGGGGGAGAAGGAAGAAGAGACTAACCTGGTTCCTTAGAAAATCTGAGGCAATTGTGAGGAAGAAGGAAGCTTGGGCGATAGCAGCAAGCGCGGAGAATTCAAAAGAATGGATATTTAGGGTAAGGCCTTCCTTTTATTTCGAAATGACCCGATGGATTCGTACCGATCCGACCCCTTCGCCAACGGATCCACGCCACATGCTGTCCATTGACGAAAACGGCATCCCGGTCGCTTTGAATTCTGTGCCAACATTAATTACTCCTCGGACATGGCCACGTGGCACCCCTGCACTGGCTCGCAGGGCCATCTCTCGAAGCGCCAGCAATCATGGCCATCATCGTGCCAGTTTTTGTCTTTCCATGTCAGCACCATAATTACTCCCTTCGGCCCGAGCATCGTGCATTAATGAGCCTCAGGATTGGGGGACAAATGATGTGGTGGAACCACTGACATGGGGGAGTCGACAGGTGCCACGTCAAGGGAAGACGTCGCGTTAGACATCGCTTCAATCCTCCTGCTCGGACTCCACTGCCGATCTAGAGAGCTCCCTCAAGACAGCGAGCCGAGCTTCGTCCTTCGCCAGGTCGGGCCCGCGAGCTCGGGATGCCTAGGTCAGAACCGCATTCCACCCTCTAGAGTGAGACTCTCGGAGATTTGAGCCCTATGGTCGGAGTCGAGCTCAGCACTCCTCCGCCACGTGGAGCCTCTCCGAGCGCGAGCCCTCTGGACCGGGCCTGTATTCCGCCCTCCAGAGCGAGACCCTCAGAGGTTTGAGCCCTATGGTCGTAGTCAAGCTCAGCACTCCTCCGCCACGTGGAGCCTCTCCGAGCGTGAGCCCTCTGGACCGGGCCCGCATTCCACCCTCCAGAGCGAGACCCTCGAAGGTTTGAGCCCTGTGGTCGGAGTCGAGCTCAGCACTCCTCCACCACATGGAGCCTCTCCGAGCGCGAGCCCTCTGGACTGGGCCCGCATTCCGCCCTCCAGAGCAAGACCCTCGGAGGTTTGAGCCCTGTGGTCGGAGTCAAGCTCAGCACTCCTCCGCCACGTGGAGCCTCTCCGAGTGCGAGCCCTCTAGACTGGGTCCGCACTCCGCCCCCTCTAGAGCGAGACCCTTGGAGGTTTGAGCCCTGTGGTCGGAGTCGAGTTCAGCACTCCTCTGCCACGTGGAGCCTCTCCGAGCGCGAGCCCTCTGGAATGGACCCGCACTCCGCCCTTTAGAGCGAGACCCTTAGAGGTTTGAGCCCTGTGGTCGGAGTCGAGCTCAACACTCCTCCACCACGTGGAGCCTCTCCGAGCGCGACCCTCTGGACCGGGCCTGCATTCTGCCCTCCACCAAGACGACCCCGCAAGCTCGGGGCGTCTAGGTTGGAGCGACCTCCTGCCATTCCAGCTCAGCCCTAGCTCGGACGTGGACCCAACAAGCCCAGGACACCAGCCAGCCGCCCGAGGACTACACTAGAGCACCTCCCAGACCGTACTGACCGCCTGCAGCCACCGGTTACACTAGAAAGGGGAGAAGCACACTAATCAAGGCGCCACGGTCCTCACCAACCATCTGGATCACCCAAGAGAGGAAGCCAACCGGGAGATTCGAATCCCGGGGGCGATGGCCCACCATTCGAGGTACTGCCAGGTTTTCCAGAATGAGGCGACCAAAAGGAGTGTCGGAGCGCATGACAACTTCCCTTATCATGAATCGGGAATGGCTCCTCGGGATACCGCCGCACGCGCCTGACAGCCCGATGGAGATCTCGAGGCGGACGCCCAACAGTAACCTAGTTTGCAACAAACTTGGAGGTAACACACAACACCAACACATAGGCAAAGCAAAAAAAAGAAGAAGAGGAGAACAACAAAAAAAAAAAAGAAAGAGAGTGCTAGCCCCACGAGGAAGGGGGGCATGGCACTATCAGCATTCCAAAGTAAGGTCGGCAAGAAGGGCCACATAGAGACTCCCTCTAACCAGGCCGCACTTCCCCCGACACACTTGCGACTCACTTTTACACAACACACTCCTTGTGTGGAGTCCATCAAGAGGGGCTCGACCAGGAGGATATGTTTCCCTGAATCGTCACTGACTTGATCGTCGGAGTGCCCCCGCCGGAAACCCCGGCCCGGGTCACTAATCCCTATTTTGCAAGTCCAGGACCAGAGGACCGTCAACCAACGAAGGGAGCGCATTCCGGCGCCGGCAGCTACAGGTCACAGCGATCTTGGCGGCAACACATATTATTATTTTTTATTTTAAAAATTTTTTATTAATTTTTTTATTTTTTTATATTTTTATATTTTTTATTAAAATTTAAAATAAAAAAAGAAGGAAAAGTAATCGAAGGTTCAACATGTGATTTCAAGAACATGTGATTTCACTCTTTTTTTTTTTTTTTCAATCCATACATTCCACGTATCATAAAATACCTGCTTTTATAAATGAAGTTGGGATGGTCCAATAAATATCAATTAAAAAAATGATATTTTAAAAAAATTCCCTCAAAACCCATTCTTGTTAATAAAATAAATGAAGTTGGGATGGTCCAATAAATATCAATTAAAAAAATGATATTTTAAAAAAATTCCCTCAAAACCCATTCTTGTTAATAAAATAAATGGATCAATAAAAACTTGCTACCTTGCTGCAAGCTCACACCATTCAAAGTTTGCCGCGTAGCTGATCAAAAAAATGTGCAAGAGTCCATATTCGAAACTCTCTTCCCGGCTGACAACAAATCGTGATCACTTGCTGTTTCCTAATAAATTAATGTGACACACGGGCAATGATGGATAGCCAGTAAATTCCTCACGTAAAACTGACCTATGCGATTGGTCAATAACCAATGTCTTTAAGGTCTATGGTCTTGCAATCTGATACATCTTAGAACTAGTTTTGCTGACCAGACAAATCAATCAATAAAAACTCTCTATCTAGGTACAAGCTCACCATCCAAAGTTTACCACGTAGTTGATCCAAAAAATGTGTAAGGAGTCCTTCATATTTCAAACTCTCTTTCCCAGCTACAACAACAAACCATGATCTATTTCATAATAAATTATGTGACACACGGGCAATGAAGGGTGGTCAGTAAATTTCCAATGTGAAACCGAACTGTGCAATTGGTCACTAACCAACATCTTTAAGGTCTATGGTCACCAAATGTCACATGCAATTGTGAATGATCATCCCGCCTTTATTCATTGATAAGTCACTGCCTCCGTAACACTTGCCCCACAACTTGCAAGTCTAAGGCAACTTGTTTTACTTTAGCAGAGAAAGTAGGTTAATTATCTTGGATTTCGATATCTATCTTTAAAATCTATTTTGGCACAGGTTCCTAAAATCTTTTAATGCACTGCACTATATTAATTACAAAGCAAGGTAAATGAGAAGAAATGCTGTTTATAATTTGAAAAATCTTAACCAGATCTTTTTTCATAATAATTATAGAATAGTGCTAAAAGAGGCATAATGATTTTGAAGCTTCAATCTTTGAGGTATGTTTTGGGTATATTGCACAATAACACATAGTGACGAAGTATTGATTTTCGATTGTCCAATGCAGATTCGCCTATTATGGCAGAATCAGGTGAACTATGAGCCAAAAAAGTCTTTGTTTTGAGCTGTTGAGTATTATTATAAATAGACTTTCCTTAGCTACATTTCTATCGTTTTGCCATTCCATACTTTCTTTTACTCCCTCGCTGCTATTGTTGCTACAAGGAGCTTGCGAATTTTTTTCTATAATTTTAGCATTCTTCCCGTGTTCCGGTAGTAGTTAGTTCATTATTTCCGGTAAGAGATGAAGGAAATCTAGGTACTAGCATGCTGAAGTCTTTAAGATTTTAAACCCTAATATAGTAGAAATGGTATATGAAAATAATTTTCATATATAAAGCATGCAAATAAAATTAAAAACATCTATAGAAGGATCTTTCTAATATGCTGATTAGATTTAAATCATATGTAACCAAATTTGAATATAGATAAAAATATGATGAAGAAAAAGAATACTAACCTATGGAGTGTTATGTTATCTAGTGACATTTTACTTAATAATCTTTGAACTAGAATATATTCTTGCACCCTTTAATGCGATGTAGTAAGCCTCAATGATCATTTCTTAGGAACTCTTACAAACTACCATTGTATAAGAACACATCTCATGTATTTTTGTTCCCTCAATTTTTTCACTCTAAATACATATATCTTTAATATTTCTCAAGTATTAAAGAATATTTTATAGTTTATCCAGTACTCATTACCTAAATTTTGTTGACACTTTCACGTGACACTCATAGCAAAAATCAGGTCATGTCTATGGCATGGTTTATATGAACTCTCTATGGCCAAAGTTCAAAAGGATCTAGCTCATATATAAAATCTCTTCAAATATGTCGGGACACATTTTATTAGAGAAATTAATTCCATGCTTAAAGAATTAAATCCCCTATTGGATTTTTTTTGCTGAACTTTTTCAACACTTTCTTAATGTACAATTCTATGATAGATTAGCATCCTCCAGATCTATCTTAGAGATTTACATTCCAAATATAGGATGCTTTCCAAAGATCTTTAATAAAAAATTGATAGATAATTATAACCTAATCTAGGTTAGTATATGAATCATATTCCTAATAGGAGAATATTATGTAGGTATAATACAAGAAATTATATACTCCCACTGATCTCTTATAAACACACGGTTCATCTTCTCATTCTTGACAAAATCAAACGATTTGAATATATCATTGAAATGAGTATTCCAACTCCAAGTTATTTGCTTCAATCTATCTGCATAGACCTTTTGTAGTTTACAAATCTTGTGATTTCATCACTGTTCATCTACTAGATCTCATCATGGTGAATTGTAATAGTAATTAGTATAAATTTCAATATGTTCTGCCTTATAAATCTCCATCTATTTTTCTTTCATAGATCCATTTGCATAGGTCTATACCTTTTAGTAGATTTATTAAGGTCCATACTTGGTTAGAGCATATGGAGTCTAACTTCTAGCATTTAACTATTTCTCAGAATTGCTATCTAATATCACCTCATTATAGATTTTAAGGATCACCAATATCCTTTGTAAGCATATCTAAGTATCTTTTAAAAGAATAGAAGATCCTATGAGGTAGAAGAGAAATTGACTGTACTAGCTCTACTCAAATGGATTCTATAGGTTATATAGCCTTTTGCTCTTCAAAGACTCTCTTTTCGATCTTAATTATTGTTGCCCAGGTGGCTTTCCCAAGAGAAGGGGTGAATTGAAAATTTAAAAAATTTGAACAGATATGCGCTCGTTTAAATCTTCTTTAGTGTGGAGGTGCTGTGTGGTTCGGAGCACCCTCGCTCCTACGTCTACTATCCAAGATACTACTTGGAATTTTTACTATATTCACCACCGGAATATAGTCGGATTGTTTTACCAGGCTCACAATCCAAAACCCAACTTGGTTTTTCAACCGGGCTTACCAAAAACCCAACTCTTGGTTTTCAACAGGATCACCAAGAACCTAACCTTGGTTTTGATCGGGCTCATCAAAAATCCTTACAACGTTAGTTTTAAAACGGGATCACTAACAACCCACACTTGGTTTTTAATCAGGCTCACCAAGAACCTACTAACTCATAAAAGAGTTAAGAAAAAGTAAGCAATTATTGACAAACCCAAGTTGTCTGATGGTTGCAGTTGCAGCTCAAGAGAAGCCTTCTTTAATGCATTTTAATGCACTTCAATGGCTTCTTCTTCATCCTCAATTAGTGCTTCAAGCTTTTGATTGGAGTTGGTGAAGACTTAAAGGCTGACTTAAATGTTCTTTTGTGCTCTCTTGCTCACAAACTTAATTAATGTTCAATTATTCATTAACTTCTTCAAAGGTTGTCCAAATCCCTCATTTATAGAGTCTTGTACTCTTCTTAGGTGGATATAGTCGTTGTAGACCATTGGGATTTGATATTTGACTATTGGAGCACTTTTTAAATTCAAAAATGAAGTTCTGGAACTAGCCATTACTTGCCTGGAATCAACGTTCAAGTCAGCTCGGATCCTTAGAGTAGTTGAGTCTTTAGTTTGGTCGAGTCAGCTTGCCACAATCGAGTCGGCTCGGATCCTCAGGGTCGAGATTCCTTACTCTGGTTGAGTCGGCTCGCCTTAGTCGAATCGGCTTGGATCCTCAAGTCTTCGAAGTTGTACCTTAGAGGAGTCAGCTCGCCTTGGTAGAGTCGACTCTCCTGGCTGTTCTTTCAGAACTGATTCTTCCTAGACTTTGGAGGAGTCAACTCGGATTACGAAGGGTCGACTCAAATGCCTGACTGAATGGCTGAGTCGGCTCGGATTACCTTCGGGTCAGCTCGCCTGTCTGATTCAAGAAATGATGCCTTAGATGAGTTGGCTCGGGTTCCTTCGAGTTGGCTTGAGTCTCTGCGTGCCAGAATCCTTCAATCGTGCCATGGACTATAGTCGGCTCTCCTTACACGAGTCGACTCGAGTGAATTTTTAATAAAAGCTTCAGCTCTTCTCCAGAAATCATCCAGCAACTCTTAATCATTCAAGACACTTTCCAACTCAACTAATAACAGATTCTAAAGAATTTTAAGCTAGAAAAAATACATAAAAGCAACCCATTTTCATGAATATTACATCAATTTTTCTTTGGATTCTTCTTTACAAGAAACTTTTACAACATTACACATGACATATAGCAAGGTTGTAGGAGTTGTAATTGAGCATTAAAATCATCCTACAAAAACTTATAATGCATTTGAAAAGTTGTTAGTAAGACAGATGCATGCTCCAATATTTTGTTATCATCAAAATCACTCAAGGGGTCAACAATCTCCCCCTTTTTGATGATGATAAAACACCGGGCATAGAAAAACTTTACAATTACATGTATAAATATATTTGGAAGTAAATATTAACATGTATGAGCTATATACCAAGAATGTATTTGAAAGAATTAAAGCATATTGATAATGTATCAGAGCTTTTAAAATAAGTCCAATATATATCATGATAAAAACTTATCAAAAGTTGTTTTTGCTTGAAATGTATCAGAGTTTCAGATTGGCAAAAGTATTAGGTCTTGAGATATCAATAGTTGCATATAGCAAGTTCTAAACATAGCAAATTTGTAAATTTTGAGAGCATATGTAAATTAAACTAAATGAATTCAAGCCATTCAACAAATTTTTCTCCCCCTTTTTGCATGTTCTTAAAATTTTGAAACTCATGATTTTCATTAAAACCATTCTTTTTCATTTGTTTCTTCTACCAATTTTCCATGCATTCATTATCAATACCATTCTCCCCCCTTTTTGTCAATTACCAAAAAGGTATTCAAATCATTCTCCCCCTTTGTTAAGTACACAAATCTTGATTTTTGAAATAGAATGAGAAGATTATAAACATTGTTTGAGATAATTTCACTTTCTCAAAGAAATTTGGATAATCTAATTTAAATTTATCTTGAGTTGCATACACAAATAACATCATTTCACAAATCACATTACAAACATAATAAGTAAAGGAAATACTTTCATTTCTTTCAAAATGCTTAATACAACTTATAGAAACACAAACAAAAATACAAAAGATTGGTCTACTCACTATTACTAGGTTCTTCTATAATTGGTTCAGTTCTACCTTGCCAAGATCTAGGTTGACTAGAAGGTCCTCTAGTCCTAGTAGATGGTTTAGGAGGTGGTCTGGAAGAAATAGGCTCTAGATCAAATAAATCAGGAGGTACAAAAGGTGGTGGCTGTGTAGAATGAGGTGGAGGCTGTCTAAAGTGTGGTGCAGGCTGTCTAGGATAAGGTGCAGGCTGACTAGCTGTAGATCTAGACTGTGCTGAGGTAAATGCTCCAAAAGCTCTAATAGAAGAATCCAAAGAGGATAAAAAGACCCAGATAGTACTGAGCTCAGTCTGTATCTTCTTCATTCCTTCCTGGAGAGCAATGAGCTCACTAGCCTGAGCTTTGGTAAAAGCCTCTGCTGAGCCTCTCATTTTGTCAAACTCGGCTATGAGAATCCCCAGACCTATAGTATAATCATCTTCCATTTTCCTTGTCTCCTCTAATGATCCCATCCTATAGCTCATCTCACGTAACTCTGATTTGAACTCCTCAATGCTATGAGCTATAGTTTGTCGGATATCATCAAATGCTGACCTGAAGGAATCTGTCAATGACTGTATATCAATCTATGGCTCTAGTCTGGCAGTCTCAATACTGTCTATCCTAGAATGTAGCTGTCTGACTCACCATAGATCTCCTCAAGTTTGGTGTCGCTATTTGACGAAGCTCGCCAAACATCGAACCAATGGAGCTGGTCAGAGTCTAAGATAGCATCTCATCTGTTGTGCAAAGAATGCATGAGACACAGAAGGTCCTAGAGTATCAGTAGATGGTCCTGGAGTATTAGCAGATGGTCTTGGAGCAGGTGTAGCAGTCACTGCAGGTGATGGTACTGGTGCTGGTGAATCCTATGACTCCTAAGGCTCACTCTATAACAGTGCATCCATATCAGTTTATATATCCTCATCACCTCTGTCAACTGTATCGTACCAATAACAGGATCTGCTATCCAGTCATCATCATCCTCATCCTTATCTGAAGAGGCTCCAGCTCTCTAATTTGATCCCTTCTTCAACCAAGCCCCTTCAACCTGATGGTAACCCATCCATTGAAGTGATTTAACTGAATAGGTATCAGTATAATGTAATAACCTATTGTCCTCTCCATCTAGCTCAACACCAAAATGACTGAAAATGAGTGTGAAGGCCATACTATAGGATAAACATGCCTTAGCCTTCCTAGCTGCATCTCTCATATGAGTCAGCATAATGTACGGTAGATTAAGGGCCTCCCCCTCAATCATATATCTCATGAAGACAAAATCTCTCCAGCTGACCCAATCAAATCTTCCGGTGCGAGGCAAAAAGATTTTGCTAATAATGTTATGAAGTACCCTCATTTCTAGGGATTTGACATTAGCCTTAACATTAGAAACTTCATCCACACTATTGGTTTCTAAAATTAACCTCAAAGTCCTTTGTCTTTCCCTTATAACCAGATGGCAGCTTCCTCTACTCGGCATTTGAATAACTTGGCTTAGACATTCTTCATTCACAATCAGTCTAACCCCTTTAACAGTTGAAGTAACACCATTTTCTTATAGGGTTAGGTTTTCAAAGAATGTTCTGACTAGGCTAGGGTATGTAGGAAAATCCAAAGTGCAGAAAAATATCCAGCCCTAAGATTCTATCTAATCACAAATCCAGAAACCCTGGTTTTCTAAAAATGAAAAATCGATTTTCCTACCAATAGTCATGGGTCAGTTCCCCATTAAGATGATCGGTCATGGCACACGAGTGATGCATTTCAGTCTTCCTCATTATCTTCCTGTTCTTCCACTTCATCTATTCGAGTCGGCTCTTCTTGTCTTCTTTTTTTTCTTCTTTCTTTTTCAACAGTAGGTTTAGGTTATCGAGATCTCTTGCCGACAGCCCTCTTTGGAGCCATTAGGACCAATTAGGTTCAGATAGAATGGATATGGAAAAGTGTAGGGTAGGAGTTTGTGATTCTAAGCTTGGAGAGAGTAAACAAGAGCTCTGCTAGGGTTTGAATAAACTTAAGGCTCTAAGAAGGGTTCTACGAATTTTATATAAAAATGCTTAACCCGAAATTCAAGTCGGCTTGACTTGAGCACTGTAGCTCGAGTCAACTCGAACCAAAACTCCATAAAAGGTTCCAAACAATTCAAAAATGGTCTCAAATGAAAGGTATGCACTAAGAAAAATGGTCATTATCCTTAATTTGATGTAAGAGGCTTTCTAGATAATGTTTCCTTAGTTTTGAAGAATTTAGATCAAGTTTTCTAAAATGGATCACATAGACCTAATTCATCTCTAATCAATTGAAATCTATCTAAGTTAAGAGATTTAGTGAAAATATTAGCAAGTTGATTTTTAGTAAGAACAAATTCAAGCACAATATCATCATTCAAAACATGATCCCTAATAAAATAATGTCTAATCTTAATATGCTTTGTTCTAGAATGCTAAATTAGATTTTTTGATAAATTGATAGCACTTGTGTTAACACATTTGATAGAAATTTTGGATTGTGTAACACCAAAATCTTCTAGTTGTTGTTTAATCCAAAGCACTTGTGCACAACAACTCCTTGCAGCTACGTACTCTGCCTAAGCAATAGATAGTGCTACAGAGTTTTGTTTCTTACAGTGCCATAAGATTAAATTCAATCCTAGAAATTTGCATGTACCACTAGTACTTTTTCTATCTATTTTGCATCCACCATAATCAGCATCCAAAAAACCAATTAAATTTAATGAAGACTACTTTGAATACCATAGACCTAAATTACTTATTCCTCTTAAATATTTTATGATTCTTTTTATTACAAGCATATGTGATTCTTTAGGATTAGATTGAAATCTAGCATAAACACATATGCTAAACAAGATATCAGGTCAACTAGCAGTTAAGTATAACAGTGATCTGATCATACATCGATAGAGTTTTTGATCAATGTTGTTGCCATCTTCATCTTTATCTAATCTGCAGGTTGGACTCATGGATGTGCTTGCTTCTTTGTTTGTCTCCATACCAAACTTTTTGATGATTCCTTGATGTATTTGGCTTGGTTTATGAAGATCCCTTCATTTGTTTGTTTCACTTGAAGTCCAAGGAAGTAATTTAGTTCATCCATTAGACTCATTTTAAATTCACCCTGCATCAACTCAGCAAATTCTCTATAAAGAATTTCGTTAATTGCACCAAATATAATATCATCAACAAAAATTTGTACAACTAATATGTCATTATTCTTCTTTTTGATAAAAAGATTTTTATCGACATTTCCTCTTGCAAAATCATTTTCAAATAAAAATTTGCTCAATCTATCATACCAGGCTCTAGGTGCTTGTTTAAGTCCATACAATGCTTTATTGAGTTTAAAAACATGATTTGGAAAAGCATGACTTACAAAACCTGATGGTTGTTCTACAAAAGCTTGTTCTGATATCAAATCATTTAAAAATATACTTTTTATATCCATTTGGAAAGTTTGAAATTCATACAGTAAGTAAATGCAAGTAGTAATCTTATGGCCTCTAGTCTTGCTACCGGTGCATATGTTTCATCAAAATCTATTCCTTCCTCTTGGTTGTACCCTTTGGCTACTAATCTAGCTTTGTTTCTAATTACTTTACCTTGTTCATCTAGTTTATTTCTATAGACCCATTTAGTTCGTATAATAGGATGGTCTGATGGTCTATCAACTAGAGTCCACACATTATTTCTTTCAAACTGGTTTAGTTCTTCATGCATGGCTATCATCTTGTTTGGGTCATTTTCAGCTTCTTCTAAATTATGTGGCTCTATTTGTGATATAAATGCTAGATAATCATGTACTTCTCTATGAAATGACCTAGTCCTAACACCTTGAGAGGGATCACCAATAATTAAATCTCTTGGATGAGAAGTTACATACCTCCATTTTCTTGGTAGATCAGCATGATCCTTACTTACCATCTCTTCTCCTTCTTGAGTTGGTCTCTCTTGAATGTTCATATCTTCCATTTTCTTTTCAAGTGTACCTGCATCATTATCTATACATTCTTCTTTCTTTAAAGGTAAGGGGTTAGTTTCATCAAACATAACATGTACTGATTCTTCTACAGTTAATGTTCTTTTATTAAATACTCTATATGCTTTGTATTAAATAACCAAGAAAAATTACTTCATCAGATTTAGCATCAAATTCTTCTAGATTATCCTTTCTATTATTCAGCACAAAGCATTTTCAACCAAAAACATGAAAATAATTAATATTTGGTTTCTTTTTATTCCAAAGCTCATAAGGGATTTTCTTTAAAATTGGTCAAATCAAAATACGATTTAAAAGATAATAAGCAGTGTTCACCACTTCTGTCCAAAAGTATCTTGGAAGATTGCCTTCACATAACATTGTTCGGGCCATCTCTTCCAAAGTCCTATTTTTTCTCTCTACAACACCCTTTTGTTGTGGTATTCTAGGAGCGAAGAAGTTATGATCAATGCCATTTTCTGTGCAATAATTATCAAAAGATTGATTTTCAAATTCTGTGCCATGATCACTTCTAATAGAATAATTGAAAGGTTTTTCTGGTTTGAAACTTTCTTGTAGAATTTTTGAAAAACTTTGAAAGTTTTGTCTTTATGTGCAATAAACAAGACCCATGTAAATCTTAAAAAATCATCTACTATTACAAGAGCATATTTCATACCGCATAGGCTTGTGATCCTAATTGGTCCAAATAAGTTCATGTGAAGTAGCTCAAGAGGTCTAGAAGTTGAAATCATATTTTTAGAATTAAAACTTCTCTTAGTTTGTTTACCCATTTTGCAAGCATAGCAAATATGTTCAAAATCGACTTTAAATTTAGGTAAACCTCTAACAAGATTCTTAAAAATTAATTTGGTAATATTATGCATACTAGCATGATCTAATCATCTATGCCAAAGTAAATAAGACTCCTTGGTCTCAACATTCATTGCTATTAGACTAGAACTACTAGACATGGCTAGATCATTCAGAACTACCACATAGATATTCCCGAGTCTATTTCTAATGAATTTGTTGATAGAATCAAGAGAGTTAGTAACTATACACATAGATGATTCAAAGATAACCTTGAAGCCTTTATCACACAATTGACTAATACTTAATAAGTTATGCTTCAATTTGTCTACTAGCAATATATTTTCAATAAAAATAGAGGGGGTTATTTTAATCTTACCATTTCTGATTATTTTTTCCTTGTCATTATCTCCAAAAGTTACCAAACCTCCTTCTTTTATCTCTAAGGTGATGAATTGATCCTTGTCACCCATCATATATCTTGAACAGCTGCTATTTAGATACCATCTTTTCTTCATTTTTTTGGCTGCAAGACATTTTTGCAAAATAATCAAGAAGTTCTTTTAGGTACCCAAGCTACCTTGGATCCTTGCAGGTTAGCAAAGGTGGTTTGGGTGGGAACCCAAATCTTTCTAATTCTATTCTTTGCATTTCTATTTTTCTTTAACAAATTGCATTGGAAAAATTTGTGTCCAACCCCTTGACATGCGTAACAAATAATTCTAGTATTTTGAAAAGATGTAAATTTTGAAGTTCTAGATGTAGAAGCATGTGATGCAGATATAAAACCATTTGACTTAAAAGACTTTTGATTTAAAATCTTAGGTATGTACTTTGAAGCTCTTAAAATGGATGTGGAAGCATTTGATACAAAAGCTTTTTGAGGTATAGCTATTAGTGTGTATGCTTTTGAAGATATAAATTTAGTAGCTGAAATTCCATTTGTATTTGAAGAATTATAATCGATTCTAGCCTTGTTACTTGAAATTCTTTGCTCTTTCAAAATCAACTCAAGCTTATTTGAACTTAAAGTAAGCTTTTCAATCAAAGGCTTGAGTTTTTTCATCTCCTTTTTCAAATTAGAATTTTCATCAATCAAAGCATTATTTTTCTCAAGATACAGATTTTTCTCAATTACCAAAGCTTTATTATTTTTAGAAAAGACAGTTAATTCTTTTTGCAATAATTTGTTCTTTTCTGAAATCTCTTCCTTCATTTTTAATAAAGAATCATTATTATTTTTTAAAGCTCTAATTTTTATTCCAGCCTTTTTAAATTTTGAAAGTAAATCATGGAATGCAGAATTTAGTTCATCAAAAGTAAACTCAACTTGAGGTTCAGGGGACATTACCTTATCTTCGAGATCCATAAGACATAGATTGGCAGTTTTATGGTCTCTTTCTCTTCTATTGAAGTCGACTCCTCATTGTCGCTCCAAGTCGCAACCATCGCTTTTTTTTTCTTCTTAAATGTTTACTTTAACAAAGGACAATCAGGATGGATATGCCCTAGTTTCTTATACTCATAATATGTGGGCAATTGATTGTTTTCTTTTCTCTTTCCTTGTCCTTACTGTGTTCACCTTTCTTGTGAAATTTTCTGAAGTACTTTCCCTTCTTCTTTCCCATAAACCTTCTGAATCTCCTCACAACCATAGCTATATCTTTATCTTCTAAGTCATCTTCGGAGGAGGAGCAGTCATCTTCCGATTCCTCATCTTGTTTCTTTGATTTCAATGCAGTTTTGAAGGTAAAGTTTTCTTTTTTTCTGATCATCTTCATTCCTATGCTGCATGGTCAATTCATGTATAATGAGAGAACCCAGCAGTCCATCCAGAGTTAGTGTGTTTAGACTTTTGCTTTCTGGATGGCAGTTACTTTGGAGTCCCATTTATCCGGAAGTGATCTTAGAATCTTCTGTACTAAGTCTGCATGAAAATAAACCATGCCAAGACTTTTCAAGCCATTAATAATATCTATAAATCGTGAAAACATGGCAGAGATAGTTTCATTTTCCTCCATTTTAAATAGTTCATAGTTATGTACTAAAGGATTAATTTTTGAGATCTTCACTTAGGAAGTTCCTTCATGGGTCACTTCGAGTTTATCCCAAATTTCTTTTGCAGATGAGCAAACAGAAATTCGATTGAACTCATTTACATCCAAAGCACAATATAGTAAGTTCATGGCTTTGTCATTCAGTTCACCTATTTTCATGTCATGTTCATCCCAATCCTCTTTAGGTTTTGGAACATCCACGCCATCAACTTTAATTATGGGTGTATGTGGATCCTTAAGAATGACCTTCCATGATTGAAAATCAATAGCTTGAATGTATATCTTCATTCTAGCTTTCCAGTAAGAATAATTCATGCCAGTAAACAGTGGAGGTCTATTAATGGATTGACTTTTGGCCAGGGAGGTACTCATGAGATGAGCCATCAATCTTTACTCTAAATAAGTTCAAAGACATTGCTCCGATACCAGTTGTTGCCCAGATAGCTTTTCCAAGGGGGGGTGAATTGGAAATTTAAAAAATTTGAACATATATGTGCTCGTTTAAATCTTCTTTAGTGTGAAGGTATTGTGTTTCAAATAATTAAGAGTGAAAGCAAACACAAACAGAAAAAGTACAGTGCAAACACGGCAAATTTATAGTGGTTCGGAGCATCCTCGCTCCTACGTCCACTATCCAAGATACCACTTGGAATTTTTACTATATTCACCACTGGAATACAATTGAATTATTTTACCAGGCTCACAATCCAAAACCCAACTTGGTTTTTCAACCAGGCTTACCAAAAATCCAACTCTTGGTTTTCAACAGGATCACCAAGAACCTAACCTTGGTTTTGACCGGGCTCACCAAAAACCCTTACAACGTTAGTTTTAAAACGGGATCACTAACAACCCACACTTGGTTTTTAATTAGGCTCACCAAGAACCTACTAACTCATAAAAGAGTTAATAAAAAATAAGCAACTATTGACAAACCCAAGCTGTCTGATGGTTGCAGTTGAAGCTCAAGCGAAGCATTCTTTAATGTGCTTTAATGCACTTTAATGGCTTCTTCTTCTTCTTCAATAAGTGCTTCAAGCTTCTGATTGGAGTTGGTGAAGACTTGAAGGCTGACTTGAATGTTCTTTTATGCTTTCTTGCTCACAAGCTCAATTAATGTTCAATTATTCATTAGCTTCTTCAAAGGTTGTCTAAATCCCTCATTTATAGAGTCTTGTACTCTTCTTAGTTGGATATAGTTATTGTAGACTATTGGGATTTGACATTTGACCATTGGAGCACTTTTTAAATTCAAAAATAAAGTTATGGAACTAACTATTACTTGCCTGGAATCGACGTTCGAGTCGGCTCGGATCCTTAGAGTAGTTGAGTCTTCATTCTAGTCGAGTCGGCTCGCCATAATTGAATCAGCTTGGATCCTCAGGGTCGATGATTCCGTACTCTGATTGAGTCGGCTCGGATCCTCAAGTCTTCGAAGTTGTACCCTGGATGGTGTGGGCACCAGGGCTAAAAGAAATCGACATGTTGAATCCACATCTCTGTGGATCACCTGTGAGTAAAACCCTGAACCCAAACCATTTTTTTTACTATGTAAATATTTATTTTAAATTATGTTATGTTGGTTTAGTTAGGGTAAACCCTTTTTACAAACTATAATTAGGATTTTTTATCTTTAGCCTTTGGGGCCAAACCCCTTTTACCAAATTAGGATTTGTATAAAAACCTCATTTATCGGTTGTGTCAAAACCTATTTTGGGCCAAACCCTATTTACCAGCTTAAGCCATTTTGATGCGGAACTAATATGCATGCAATTTTTTTTATATGTTTTATATGTGGGGTTGGGTGATTAATTCCCGAATTTCAGATTAAAATAAGTTATAGGGAATTTTATATGAATTTTAGAAGATCAGCATGCAGATTAGGACCTAGAAAAGTAGAAAAGAAGGATCGCCGGGGCTGAGAAGCCTCGGTTAGGGCAAGTTCTCCTACAATAAAACTACTGGAGGTAGAGGGGTGTACCTGACAACATCTGTGAAGATCGCAGCAAAAGGGTCTCTCGTTCCTCGATGGATGCGGCCTGGAAAATCGAGCCAAAGACCCGCGGATACCCGGCTTTCTGCTCGGTGATCCGATTGAGGCTTGGCTGGAGTCGTTGGATTCGTAGGAACTCGGGGACCTGCAAACGACCTGTCAGGGGTTAGAAAACTCACAAAGGAACAAGAAAACAAAGGAAAAACAGCAAGGGAAGGCTTCTTTTGGAGTGGGCGTCCAGGGATCTGAGATGCTTGTTGGTAGCAGGAAGATGATTGCAGCACTGGGAAGAAGAACTCTCGCAAACCCCTTTATGCACACAGCAGGGTATCACACAACTCAATAGAAGAACTCAAGGTTTTCATTCATCAAAAATTCCCTCATACAAGAGGCTAGGGTCCCTTAAATAGACCCTTAACCTTGGGCTCCAAGTAAGGGTACATAAGTCTTTACATAAGAATCCTTTTCCCTCTCAAACCCTAGCTAGAAAATAAGGAAATATTAGGTAGAAAAATTCCTAAAAATTTTCTTGACTTGGTCAAGACTCCAAGGACGCCTAGGGGGGCGTGTTGGGCTTCTAGGAGCAGCAAAAGGCCAGCCCAAAGGGGCTCGGGTGCATGGGTTTGGGCCTCTGGAAGCTGGGGTGGCCTGGTAGCCAGGTAGCAGGAATATTCCCTGGTATCTTGCTTCTTAGGGGCTTGGGCTTGGCACCTGGGCTTGATTTCTTTGGGCTAGGATGCAGATGGACCTCTGGAATCATGGATGCCCTTATCTATGAATATACTTTGGCATCTGGAAGGGAATCTGGGCATCTGGAGGGCATCTGCAAGAAATCAGGGTTTTCTGAATTTTCCTCCTGGGATCTTCAAATCTTCAAGCTGGGTTGGACTTGTACTATACTTCCATGTCTTCAATCTAGTTAGACTTGGTCTTCACTTGTATGATATAGTCTTGAGTCTTCAGTATGCTTGGACAGGACTCAAAAAAATAAAATTAGCTCAACATGAGCTGACTAGCATTGGACTGAACTAGCTCAACATGAGCTGACTAGTACATAACTGAAATAACAACTAAAAATACTCAAATAACAACTAAAATGGACTCAGATGAGCTAATCCCTTATTACAGATGGACTCATAAATTATTGATCAATTTACAAAGGGTTGAAAAAGCCTCTATCTTATTCTGGTGCCTCAGGTGTCCTCACCACATTTTGTTTTATTGGTTATGCCTTTTGATCAATTTGATCAAGTTGGGCTTAGAGTTGGTTATTTAGTTGAGTCATGTGATTTGTTATTCATTGAGTCCATGTAATTAGTTGAGTCATTAATTCCTGTATTACAAGAGGGGACCCAAGACAACATCCCATGTGCACCCAATTGAAGATTCATGTGATCCCATGTGCTAGCTCAAGACAAGCCATGTGACCTCATGTGCTAGCCCAAGTCACTGGCATATGCAACCTCTTCTTGGCCCCACCTTTTCAAGGATTTGGACATCAACACATGTCATGTTTGGACATGTTATTGAGACAACACTACTTGACACTTCATCCAGGACAAGAACACATGCTATGTTACTACATGCTACACCTTGGTCGGCCACTTAAATTCATAAACTAGCACCACTTGAATTTTAAGAGGAATAATGAAGATGATTTGAGAAGAGGTTCTTTCTGCCTCCGTAAGGAGTGGGTGTGAGGCTCTTTTCCTTTGTTCTTCGGAACATCGCGGGGTGGAGGCCCTAGTTATCCTACCTATCCAGTCGACCAGAAAATCCAAAAACCACCATTTCTAAACCTTCCTTTTCTTTTATTCTTTCTTTTTCTTTGCTGCTTCTTAATTCATGATTTTCATTATTGAGTGTTACAGGCGATCAGGAGTCAAGATCAGGTGTACTTATCTCGGAACCAACTTCATGCGGAAGATCGGAGCTTGGGATCAATTTCTTGAAATCCTGCCGTGAAGATCTTGAGAGTCATGTCAGATCCAATTCGGAGGAGTGTTTCTTCATTGGTAAAATCAAAACTTATTCATTTCTCATTATTCTCTGACTCGTTGATAGATAAACCCTAGTTTACGATGGTTTTTCAATCACCAAATCCTGCTTTCCTAGTTAATTTGTAGGTTTACTTGCGGGTAGATAATTATAACTAGTTTTCTTTTCTGTCTCCATTGAAGTCTTCTTTAAAAATCTGAAAAATATAACAAAAAAATTAGTTTCTATTTTTCTCTGCTAATTAGTTATTAATATCAGTAGTTTAATTTTAATTATTGTCTCACATCATCTTTATTTAGTTGAGTCATGTGATTTGTTATTCATTAAGTCTATGTAATTAGTTGAGTCATTGAGTCTTGTATTACAAGAGGGGACCCAAGACAACATCCCATATGAATCCAATTGAAGATCCATGTGACCCCATGTGCTAGTTCAAGACAAGCCATGTGATCTCATGTGCTAGTCCAAGTCACTTGGCATATGCAACCTCTTCTTGGCACCACCTTTTCAAAGATTTGGACATCAACACATGTCATGTTTGGACATGTCATTGAGACAACACTATTTGACACTTCATCCAGGACAAGAACACATGCTATATTACTACATGCTACACCTTGGTCGGCCACTTAGACTCATAAACTAGCACCACTTGAATTTTAAGAGGAATAATGAAGATGATTTGAGAAGAGCGGTTCTTCTTTCTGCCTTCATAAGGAGTGGGCATGAGGCCTGTGATGTGGCAAGACCGCTGATGTGGGGTACACCTCGAATCCAGTTGGTAGCCAGGCAGGTAGATAGCATCGCATCAGGTTTCCTTTCTGTTGACCCCATAAGTGATTTTGATGATAACCAAACATTGGTGCATGTATTTATTTTACTAACAACTCTTCAAGTGGTTTACAAGTTTTTGTAGGATGAATTTGTTGTTCAAATTTCAACTCATACATTTTCATTTCTTGTTTTGAGTTGTGTTGTAACTAAATTTTGTAAAGAAAAACCCAAAGAAAAAAGTTAAGAAAAATCATAAAATTGGGTTACTTCTAAATGTGTTTCAAGCTTTTAGTTTCTTAGAAACTTGTTGGAATTGAAGACTTCTTGAAGGAGAAAGACTAAGAAAATCACTGAAATATTCATCCAAACCGACTCGAAGAAGAAGAAAGCCAACTCTGGCATGACATGCTGAGATTTCTGGCATGCAGATATCCGAGCCAACTCTAAGGGACTTGAGCTGACTTGACCAGTGTATTATTTCCTGAATCAGACAGGCGAGCCGACCCGAAGGTAGTCCGAGTCGACTTAATCATTTGGTCAGACATCCAAGTCGACTCTTCAGAAGATCGAGCCGACTCTTCCAGAGTCCAGAAAATGATTCCTGAGAAGAACAACCATTCGAGTCAACTAGAATGGAAGTTAGCCAACTCGATCAGATGGACGTGCTAAAGGCCTGTGGATCCAAGTCGATTGGAATCAAAGTGAGCCGACTCTTACAGAGTGAAGAATCAAGACATTGTGCAAGCGAGCCGACTAGATTGAAGAGAGTCAACTCAACCAGAACTCCTCTGAGGATCTGAGCCGACTCGAGTGATCCGAGTCGACTCGAAGGTCAATTTCAGACTTGTAACGGCTAGTTCCAAAACTCAGAATTTGAATCCAAAAGGTGCTCCAATGGTCAATTGTCATATCCCAATGGTCTACAATGACTTAAACTACCTTGGAATGATGGAAGGCCATATATTTGAGGGATTTGAACTTCTTTGAAGAAAGTGTTAGACAAGTTTTCAAAGAATTAATGCTTTATTGAATATCCAACCTGCCAACAAGGAATAGAGTACTAAGAGCATTCAAGATAGCCTTCAAGTCTTCACCAACTCTCATCTGAAGCTTGAAGCACTTAGCCTAAAAGATATAGAAGCCATTAAAGTACATTGAAGTGTATTCAAGTGGGCTTCTCTCGAGCTACATTGACAACCATTTGACAAAAATTTGTTTGTCATTCTGTTGCTTTTATTTCTCAATTCACTTTGAATTGTTGGGTTATTGATGAGCCCGATTGAAAAACCAAATAGGTTCTTGGTGAGCCTTTATTAAAAACCAAGTGTAGGGTTCTTGGTGATCCTGGTAAAACCAAGTTGGGTTTCTTTGGTGATCCCGGTAAAACCAAAGTGTAGAGATTTGGATTGTGAGCTTGTAAAAACAATCCGACTGTATTCTTGTGAGGGATATAGTGGAAATCCTAAGTGGTAATCTTGGATAGTGGACGTAGGAGCTGGGTTACTTCGAACCACTTTAATTGTTGTGTGTTTGTGTTGTGCTTCTCTGATTTGATTTAGCTTATGCATTTAATTGTTTAATCACAGCACCTAACACTTTAAAAGGGATTTCATAAGGCACATAACTGCTTAAATTTTTTAATTCCCAATTAACCCCCTCTTGGGAAAGCCACATGGGCAACACTTTCGAGCTCCTCCACCAGGTGGCCCCACCAATGGTCATGCCCACCTCGGCCGGACTCGAGCTCGACACCTCCATTCCTTCGCCAGGTGGCTCCCCAAGGGTCGAGCCCACCTGGACCAGAGTTGAGCCCTCCTCCGCTCCTTCGCCAGGTGGCTCCCTAAGGGTCGAGCCCACCTCTGTTGGAGTCGAGCCCTCCTCCGCTCCATCGCCAGGTGGCTCCCCAAGGGTCGAGCCTACATTGATCGAAGTCGAGCCCTCCTCTACTACTTCGTCAAGTGGCTCCCCAAGGGTCGAACCCACCTCGGCCAGAGTCGAGCCCGCCTCCACTCCTTCGCCAAGTGGCTCTCCATGGGTCGAACCCACCTTGGCCAGAGTCGAGCCTGCCTCCGCTCCTTCGCCAGGTGGCTCCCCAAGGATCGAGCCCACCTCGGTCGGAGTCGAGCCCTCTCCTTGGAAGCATCAGGAAGAATGAAAGCATCGGCCCCAAGACCACCGTCGAAGCAGGAGCGCACAGTGCGGCGCACCCAGTACGACGCCCCAAATCTGTAATAGTGCACACAACCTTGTTTGCACTAGTTGGGGAGGGGCGCCCAAATTGAGATGTCAGATCCTGTGGCTGACCACCTGAAACCCCCCGAAGGAGAAGGCCACATTCGGGGTCTCAGATCCGAGGGTGGCTGCACCTAGATCGAGGTTCCACCTAATTTCTCCCTCCATGACAACATGCCGAGAAAGACATATTCACAACTTAACTCCCTACTATAGGAGGAAATGACCTCGGGAGAGCGGCCAACGGACATCGTTGACCCCTAAGCCCCCCTTGAGGGGGAAAATTGAGGCACTAGAGTGATCGATGATCTAAAAGGGCACCAACGGGCGAGAAAGAAGGTAAGCAACAAAAAGAGGGCAAACACACAAAGGAGCGGGACAAGTGACTTGAAGGCGTGAGGCTCCTTGAAGGATTCCCGGAGCGAGTCCCACGAGCACGGTCACCGTAACTCAAGCACCACTCCTCTCTCATTTTTTCCTACTCAATCCTTTATTAAAAACTCCTCTAAGCATGGTGATCGAAGTAGGATCTCCCTTATGGGACCTGTTCTGCTTTGCCGTCCACTGACTTGATCGTCGAAGTGCCCTCACCAGGATCCCTGGCTCGGGTCTCTAACATTGTTTTGCAGGTTTGGGTAAACTAGGATTCCAGAGTAAAGGGGAAGACGTCTGCTGCCACTTCGTAGCTGCAACCCACAATGATAAGGTCAGCAACAGATTGGCATGCCAGGAAGGGAGAGAAAAGCCCCTGTACAAGGCCCCCATGACCTTGACAGCTTTACTCGAAGCATGGTGGTGACTCGCAGAAGAGAAGCTTCCACCAGTCGAGTGGGAGACGCCCCCTCTCCCTCGAGCCCATATAGCTCGGAGAGGGAGCTTCCTGCTCCTCCTCAACCACCTTGGGTAGACGGCCAGTACGCTGCACTTGTCCAACAGATGCAGGTATTGACGTCGGCCGTGAGGTAGTTGTAGCACCAGCAGCACTCCCTGGTCACTCAACCCCAGCTAGGGAACCCCGGGACCTAAGCCACGGGCCCCCGTGGTAGCCTGCGCTCCATCCAAGGTAGGCCTTCCCATCTGCGGGCCACAACTAATCCCTACGGGAGTTACTCTACCCTCATAAAAAGGAATCATTCTGGGTTAGCAGATCGGGAGAGCCGATCCCCGATGGACAATAATGCCATCATCAAGCACGACAAGCACCGTCAAGGCAAGACCCCCTATCGCGACCATCCCCAGCTTTCAACTCCTTCTCAGTGACCTCAGTGGAAGGCTCCACTGATGAGGCCATCAGGCGCCTAGCCGAGAGGTGCCTAGAAGAGCAAGAGTGCAAGCTGGCTGAGCTCTCCCACCAGTTCACCAACATACAGGGCTTCTCTAAGGAGCCAGTGGGCTATGATGCCCGACCTCCCTTCTCTAAAGAAATCCAAGAGGAACTGATTTTGAGTCAATTCTGCATGCCTTAGGTGGATCCCTACGATGGGACCACTGGTGGGGACACCTGAGGCACCAGAATAAGACAGAGGCTTTTTCAACCCTCTGTAAATTTATCAATAATTTATGAGTCCATCTGTAATAAGGGCTTAGCTCATCTAAGTCCATTTTAGTTGTTATTTGAGTATTTTTAGTTGTTATTTCAGTTCTGTACTAGTCAGCTCATGTTGAGCTAGTTCAGTCCAATGCTAGTCAGCTCATGTTGAGCTAATTTTATTTTTTTGAGTCCTGTCCAAGCATACTGAAGACTCAAGACTATATCATACAAGTGAAGACCAAGTCCAACTAGATTGAAGACATGGAAGTAGAGCACAAGTCCAACCCAGCTTGAAGATTTGAAGACCCCAGGAGGAAAATTCAGAAAACCCTGATTTCTTGTAGATGCCCTCCAGATGCCCAGATTCCCTTCCAGATGCCAAAGTATATTCATAGATAAGGGCATCCATGATTCCAGAGGTCCATCTGCATCCTAGCCCAAAGAAATCAAGCCCAGGTGCCAAGCCCAAGTCCCTAAGAAGCAAGATACCAGGGAATATTCCTGCTACCTGGCTACCAGGCCACCCCAGCTTCCAAAGGCCCAAACCCATGCACCCGAGCCCCTTTGGGCCGGCCTTTTGCTGCTCCTAGAAGCCCAACACGCCCCCCTAGGCATCCTTGGAGTCTTGACTAAGTCAAGAAAATTTTTAGGGATTTTTCTACCTAATATTTCCTTATTTTCTAGCTAGGGTTTGAGAGGGAAAAGGATTCTTATGTAAAGACTTATGTACCCTTACTTGGAGCCCAAGGTTAAGGGTCTATTTAAGGGACCCTAGCCTCTTGTATGAGGAGAATTTTTGATGAATGAAAACCTTGAGTTCTTCTATTGAGTGGTGTGATACCCTGCTGTGTGCATAAAGGGGTTTGTGAGAGTTCTTCTTCCCGGTGTTTGCAATCATCTTCCTGCAGCCAACAAACCCTCCAGATCCCTGGACGCCCACTCCAAAAGAAGCCTTCCCTTGCTGTTTTTACTTTGTTTTCTTGTTCCTTTGTGAGCTTTCTAACCCCTGACAGGTCGTTTGCAGGTCCCTGAGTTCCTACAAATCCAACGACTCCAGCCAAGTCTCAATCGGATCACCGAGCAGAAAGCCGGGTATCCGCGGGTCTTTGGCTCGGTTTTCCAGGCCACATCCATCGAGGAACGAGAGACCCCTTCACTGCGATCTTCACAGATATTGTCAGGTACACCCCTCTACCTCCAGTAGTTTTATTGTAGGAGAACTTGCCCTAACCGAGGCTTCTCAGCCCCGGCGGTCCTTCTTTGCTACTTTTCTAGGTCCTAATCTGCATGCTGATCTTCAAAAATTCATACAAAATTCTATACAAATAATTTTGATCTGAAATTTGGGAATTAATTACCTAACCCAACATGTAAAACATACAAAAAAAATTGCATGCATATTAGTTCCCCATCATTTGGTATCAGAGCTTAGATTAGGGCTTGTTTTCTACAATTTTTCAGTCCGTATATACTCTATTATTTTAATTATTTGTCCCCGTTAAAAACTCCAAAAATTCTGAAATTTATTTTTATTGGATTTATCATAATTCACGATAATTTTGAAAATTTTTTCAGATTTTATTATGGCCTGTGAATTTTTTGCAAGCCGAAATAGGGCCTGCAAATTTTTGGCTCTATTTTTTTTAGCAAGACAAGTTTGGAAGTTTTAGGGTTTTGTTTAGCATTTTTGCATATCTTTTAATTTTAGTATATTTCCTGAATATTAGGCAATAAATTGTAAGTTTTCTTCTATTTAAGAAAACACCAAAAAAAAAAAAAAATACATATTCTCCAAAAAAAATACCAAAAACATCTAACCCTAATTTGCATCATTTGCCTGCCATCATTGCATAATCTACTTTTAAGGGCACTCTTGCTATATCAGATGGGGGGAGGTGTTGATAACCTCTCCATAGCCCAAAACCACATCCCTTGCATTCAGTCCCAAGCCTTAACCTAAAATTAACTAGACTTAATTTGCCCTAGTGGGCTAGGGACACCAACTGGTCGGGTCCGGGCTAGTGTTAGATCACTGTGTCAAGTTAACCTGTGTGTGCCTTGTGCTCAGTGTCTAGAACGGTGGTTTAGGGATTCAATCCCGAAGGGATTGTGTGCTGGTCCGCCTACCTGGCCAATCTCTGATTGGTGTCTAGGATTGGCAATCAGGTACCTAACACTCCCCTTACACCTGCCTGGTTGAGTACAGGGTTACTATAGGCTAGTTTGCCACCCTGATTGAGCATCTAGTTTGGACTCTAGGTCTAGTCAGCTATAGTCGGTCTGATTGAGTCTTGTATGAGCACTAGATCAGGAGTTTCATATCACCCACCTCCTTCACAAATGTCTGAACCCATGGAAAACTTACAAGCCCAAATAAAAGCCCTAGCTGATCAAATGGCCCAGATGACTACCCATTTAACTCAGTCTGGTACCCAAACCAACAATAGAATTGACCATCTTGCCAAAAGGTTTGACCAGTTAGGAGGCCGTGTAGGGACCATAGCAAGAACCCATGGGTCACAATCTGAGCCAGATCCTGAGTCCCCTCAACCTAGGAGAACCCCAAACCCTGATCTATACCATGAGGTCGAACCTAGGAGATCCCCTTATTCTGACCCGTACTACAATCCTCAACCTAGGAGGACCCCAAATCCTGATCCATACCGAGAGATTGAACCTAGGAGAGCCCCTCAGCCTGACCCATACAATAATACTGAACCTAGAAGAACCCCTTACCATGACCCTTATTATGATACTAAACCTAGAAGAACCCCTTACCGTGACCATTATTATGATACTGAACCCAGGAGAACCCAATACTCTGACCCATATAGGGAGTCCAATCCTAGGAGAACCCAATACTCTGACCCATATAGGGGCCCAACCCTAGGAGAACCCAATACTCTGACCCATACAGGGAACCCAACCCTAGGAGAACCCAATATTCTGACCCATATAGGGAGTCCAACCCTAGGAGAACCCAATATCCTGACCCATATAGGAAGCCCAACCTTAGGAGGACCCCATACCATGATCCATCCTTAGAACCTGATCATAGAGCTGACCCAAAATTCTATGACCCCAGATCCTATAATCCCATGACCCATAGATCTGCACCCTTGTCCTATGAGCCTAGAGAACCCATAACCCCTAAGTATCAACCTAGTACTAGTCATGCTTCTTCTAGTCAACCTGAACCCCATAGGATTAGTATCCCTAAATATGAACCCAGAAGTGAGCCACTACCCCTTATACAACCTGAACCTACTAGGAGTAGTACCCATAATCAGAGACCAGAACCTAACCAACTTCCTGCTAGCCGACCTTCTCCAACCATTCCTGAGATTTACAAGGCTTACATTAACGCGGAAGTGTATGAAGCTGATGTGAGCCTAGTGGATGAGTATGAGGGAGAAGAGGTGACACCTTTAGATGACCTAGAATTAGCTGACCCAATAGATACCCAGGTAAAAGCCAACCTAGAGATAGTTGACCTTGACCACATTCAACCTAAAGCTATAGTGGAAGAACAAATAGAGGAAGAGAACCTGGGTACTGCTACTAGAGCCTTACCTGAGGAAACCATAGAGGAGAGCCAAATTATAGAGTCTTGTCCTAAAATACAAGAACCTGAAGAATTTATTAAGGACCTGATCTCTTTGAATCTATACCTTCAAGATGAGCCTCCTCCTATAGTTCCCATTAAGGACCTCTTCCCTGAGATTAATAACCCATCCTTCCATTATACAAACCCCATAGATATACCGCAACCCCGTAAGGTTAACCTTATTAGTATAGGATTAGTTCCTGACACCCCGTCTTTTATCCTACTTTATCCAACTAACCATGAACCTTTTTCTCTACCTTACCAAACTAATTCTGAGCCCACTTCCTATTTTCTGCCCTTTCCTGACACCTCCAGCATTTCTAGGATCATTAGATTGCATTTAGCTGAGATTAGCATACTGCATGCATTCATCACGCATGTTAGATTTGCATCTTACTTCTGGCATACTCTTTGGAATTTGCTAGGAGTTCACTGTAAATTTTCATGTGCATGTCAAGCTAGGATCAAACCTAGAGAACCTATAATCTATTAGGTTTAGATCCAAAGAGTTCAATAAAATTTCCTTCGATAGGAATGCATAGTCGAGTCTGCTAGGTGTAGGTTTGAGTCCTTTGCATCATCTTGTTAGGAGTCTGCATGTGCCTAGCATGTTCACCACCCGCACTAATGTTAAAACAACTGGCTAATTCCCGAAGATGGATCAAAAAATTTGATGTAGTGGATTTTATCTTGGTTAGGCTTAGGCCTAAAAGAAGCTTCATGCTCGCAGAGCCGGACCTTTTAAAGTGATAGAGAAGGTTGGATCAAATGCCTAGGTGTTAGACTTGCCTTCGGATTTGGGCATTAGTTCTACCTTCAATATTACAGACCTAGTTGAGTATAGGGAACCGGCAGCGCTACCTAGTGAGGCCTTTGGACCTATTCCTTTTCATTGTGAGTGACCCTAACCTAGAGTGTCCACAAACAAATTTGGCCTGAGAGAGGAGAACGGATCGAGCGTATCCTGGACAATCAAGCCATCACGACCCAGGGCCATGACTATCAACGCTTCTTGGTCCGATGGCAAGGTCGGCCAGAGTCGGACGATTCGTGGATTTCTCGAGAGGACTTGCAACACCTCAACTCAGACCTTCTCGAGAGATATGTGAGCCAGTCTGACCTTCACTCGACAGGGTCAAGTTCCTCCCACCCCGGGAGAATTGGTGGGGACACCTGAGGCACCAGAATAAGACAGAGGCTTTTTCAACCCTCTGTAAATTTATCAATAATTTATGAGTCCATCTGTAATAAGGGCTTAGCTCATCTAAGTCCATTTTAGTTGTTATTTGAGTATTTTTAGTTGTTATTTCAGTTCTGTACTAGTCAGCTCATGTTGAGCTAGTTCAGTCCAATGCTAGTCAGCTCATGTTGAGCTAATTTTATTTTTTTGAGTCCTGTCCAAGCATACTGAAGACTCAAGACTATATCATACAAGTGAAGACCAAGCCCAACTAGATTGAAGACATGGAAGTATAGCACAAGTCCAACCCAGCTTGAAGATTTGAAGACCCCAGGAGGAAAATTCAGAAAACCCTGATTTCTTGTAGATGCCCTCCAGATGCCCAGATTCCCTTCCAGATGCCAAAGTATATTCATAGATAAGGGCATCCATGATTCCAGAGGTCCATCTGCATCCTAGCCCAAAGAAATCAAGCCCAGGTGCCAAGCCCAAGTCCCTAAGAAGCAAGATACCAGGGAATATTCCTGCTACCTGGCTACCAGGCCACCCCAGCTTCCAAAGGCCCAAACCCATGCACCCGAGCCCCTTTGGGCCGGCCTTTTGCTGCTCCTAGAAGCCCAACACGCCCCCCTAGGCGTCCTTGGAGTCTTGACTAAGTCAAGAAAATTTTTAGGGATTTTTCTACCTAATATTTCCTTATTTTCTAGCTAGGGTTTGAGAGGGAAAAGGATTCTTATGTAAAGACTTATGTACCCTTACTTGGAGCCCAAGGTTAAGGGTCTATTTAAGGGACCCTAGCCTCTTGTATGAGGAGAATTTTTGATGAATGAAAACCTTGAGTTCTTCTATTGAGTGGTGTGATACCCTGCTGTGTGCATAAAGGGGTTTGTGAGAGTTCTTCTTCCCGGTGTTTGCAATCATCTTCCTGCAGCCAACAAACCCTCCAGATCCCTGGACGCCCACTCCAAAAGAAGCCTTCCCTTGCTGTTTTTACTTTGTTTTCTTGTTCCTTTGTGAGCTTTCTAACCCCTGACAGGTCGTTTGCAGGTCCCTGAGTTCCTACGAATCCAACGACTCCAGCCAAGTCTCAATCGGATCACCGAGCAGAAAGCCGGGTATCCGCGGGTCTTTGGCTCGGTTTTCCAGGCCGCATCCATCGAGGAACGAGAGACCCCTTCACTGCGATCTTCACAGATATTGTCAGGTACACCCCTCTACCTCCAGTAGTTTTATTGTAGGAGAACTTGCCCTAACCGAGGCTTCTCAGCCCCGGCGGTCCTTCTTTGCTACTTTTCTAGGTCCTAATCTGCATGCTGATCTTCAAAAATTCATACAAAATTCTATACAAATAATTTTGATCTGAAATTTGGAAATTAATTACCTAACCCAACATGTAAAACATACAAAAAAAATTGCATGCATATTAGTTCCCCATCAACCACCAACCCCATGGAACACCTAAAGAGCTATAAAGCTCTCATGAGAGTCTAAGGGATGATGGATGCCCTCCTGTGTATCGCCTTTCTGGCTACCCTTCGAAAGGTCGCTCGAGTCTGGTTCACCCACCTCGAGCCCGAAAGCATCGACTCCTTCCAATAGTTGGAGAGAAGGTTCATGGCCCATTTTGATGCTTGTCGAAAGGTACCACGAGAGGTGGATAACCTCTTCTCTATCCGGCAGCAAGACCACGAGCTCCTGCGGGACTATGTAACCCGCTTCAAAACTATCACCATGGAGATTTACAGTTTGGACGAGCCCGTCGCCATGCTGGTGTTGAAGCAAGGGCTCAAGACCTCCCACTTGACTTATTCTTTGGATAAGAAGCCACCGAAGACATATTCTGGACTCCTCCTCCACATTCATAAGTACATTCATGCCAAGGAGGCTGACTGTACCAGGAGAGAACTGAACGAGAAGCCCCCGAAGAAGCTAACCTCGAGAGACATGCCTGGGACATGGAGACCTGGGCCGCCTGTAGATTTCCAGACAGGATCAAAGCCGAAAGATGGTCCCATTCCCAAGAAGACTTTCACTCCCCTCCTAGCTCCAAGGTCAAAGATTCTTATGGTGATCGAGGGTGAGCGCTACCTATGCCGACTCTCCCACTGAGGCAATTAAGCGATCGCGATAAGATAAAGTACTGCCAGTTCCACCACAACCATGGCCACGACACTGAGGACTACCGCAACCTAAGAAGAAAGATCGAAGACCTGATCTGAAGAGGCTACCTCATGAAGTTCATGAGGGACGAGGCTCTGACATAGGATCAACCACTTGTGGCTCTCCCCCCTGTTCCTGCAGTTGACAACCGGCCCACCGAGAAGCTTGTGGGCATGATTTCTTGGAGAATAGAGCGCGCATCGAAGAGAAACCTGGAGGGAGGAGACCTGGAAAATGTACTCCCCTTTATGAAGGGGAAGGGAGGTGAGGAAGAAAATGTAAACAACGATGCTATCGTGGTCGAGATGACCATCACCAAGCATCCTGTAAGATGCATCATGATTGATAGTGGGAGCTCCATGAATGTACTTTTTTATGATGCTTTCTCTCGGATGAACTTGTCTCTCAATCAGCTAAGGCCAGTGCACACCCCTCTCGTGGGCTTCATAAGAGATTCTATGGGAGTCAAGGGAGAAATTACCCTCCCTGTCACTGCCGGGTCACCACCCCGGCAGAGCACAGTCATATGACCTTTACCATCGTCAGACTCCCATCGCCATACAACGCTATCCGTGGCCGCCCCAGGCTCAACCTACTTGATGCGATCATATCCACTAAGAGATTTTTGGTGCAATTCCTAACCCCTCACGGTGTAGGAGAGAGGAGGGGGCACCTTAACCTGTCCTGCACTGCTTGCAAACTATCCGAGGGGCCCGAAGTACCAAGCTTGACTCAGACATCGACAACCTTGACCAAATGGCACAGGATCCTAGGGGTGGCCCCATCGAGCACCTCTTGATGTATCCTCTTGGCTTGGACCCACTGAAGAAGGTGCAGGTAGGAGCCCAATTACTAGAAAATGAACAGGCTCACTTGCTAAGTTTTCTTTGGACGAATGTAGATGTATTCTCCTGGACCACAGCATATATGCTAGGTATTTCCCCAGATATCATCACCCACTAGCTGAAGATCGATCTGAAGTGCCACCCAGTTCGGTAGAAGAAAAGGAGCTTTGCCTCGTAGAGGCAGAAGGCTATCAACGATGAAGTAGAGAAGCTCCTCACCGCCGGCTTCATTCATGAAGTACAGTACCCCTGCTGGTTGGCGAATGTAGTCATGGTCACGAAGAACAACGAGAAGTGGAGGATCTATGTAGACTACATCGACCTCAATCGTGCTTGCCCAAAAGATAGCTTCCCCCTTTCGAAGATCAACCAGCTCGTGGATGCCACCTCAGGGCACTCCTCCTCTCCTTCATGGATGTATTCTTTGGGTACAACCAGATCCGGATGCAACCAGAAGACGAGGAGCACACTGCCTTCATCATGGACCGCGGGATGTACTGCTACAGAATGATACCCTTCGGCCTGAAGAACGCTGGTGCCATGTACCAGTGATTGGTCAACAAGGTCTTCAAAGATCAAATTGGCCACAACATGCATGTGTATGTAGATGACATGCTCATCATGAGCAGGCCGACCTCGGACCACGTCGATGACCTGGCGGAGACCTTCCGCAATCTTCGCCTCCACCAAATGAAGTTGAACTCGATGAAAAGTGCTTTCGGTGTAGCAACAGGAAAATTTCTTGGCATCATGGTCACCCAGAGGGCGATCGAAGCCAACCCAAAAAAGGTCCAAGCGATTCTTGACATGGAGCAGCCCACCTCCAAGAAACAAGTTCAGTAACTCACCGGTCGGATAGCAGCCTGAGCCAATTCATCTCACAATTGGCCGACCGATGCCAACCCTTCTTCAAGGCACTACAGAAGATGCATGAGTTCACTTGGATGAAGGAGTGCCAGGAGGCCTTCGAGGAGTTGAAGAGGACCCTGGCATCACCACCACTGCTCTCCCGATCAAAAGAAGGGGAAGAGCTTCTCCTGTATATGGTGGTCACTTCGGAGGCCATCAGCTCGATCTTGGTCTGTACAGATGAAGAAGGAATCCAGAGGTCCATGTATTATACAAGCAAGCTTCTCCACGAAGCCGAGGTCAGGTACTCTCGATCTGAGAAGTTAATTTTTGCACTCATTATGTTTGTCCAGCACCTCAGGCCTTAATTCTAAGCACACCCGATCGTGATTCTGATGGATCAACTGCTGAAAGCTCTACTAAGCCACCCCGTACATCCGAATGCCTAGCGAAGTGGGTGCTGAAGCTCAATGAGTTCGACATCTCCTACTAACCAAGGTCATCCATGAAGGCTCCGGTATTAGCTGACTTCTTGGCTGAGTATGCAAGCCTAGGTGAGGGGCCGGAAGAGAGGCCCTAAACACAACAACCGGGACCTAAGCTGGAGGGAGACATTTTGGTCCTACATGTGGATGGAGCATCCGACTTTGATGGAAGTGGAGCTGGACTCATCCTCGCCAATAGCAAAGGAGTCATCGTCGAATGTGCACTCCGCTTCCAGTTTGCCACCACCAATAATCAGGCGGAATATGAAGCACTCCTCACGGGACTGAGAGTCTCTCGCGAGCTGGGCATGCCCAATTTGAAAGTCTTCACCGACTCGTAATTGGTGGCCGTGCAGGTATCGGGTAAATTCGAGACTCGAGACCCTCAAATGTCGAAGTACCTAAAGCTAGTACATGCAAGTGTGGCAGGTTTCAAGTGCTTCAGCATCTCCCACATTCCACGTGGAGATACACTCATGCTGACTCCCTTTCTCGGTTGGCAACCTTGCCGGACTCATCCCTGGATCATGCCTACATCGAGCATCTTTAGACCCCAAGCAAAGAAGCACCCAGAGAGGTGAAAGAAAACCAGTGCATCTGATGCCTACCCTAGGCACGCTACACTAGGGAGCAGGTATTGCATAATTGAAATTTTTAACATGCATACGGAAAAACCTACTCATGCACAGGATCTAACATAAACATGATGCATGAAATATATACATAGGCATGTAAAGACAAGTGCAATAATTATAAACAATATGATAATTTCTAGATCTAAACATGCATGATAATAAAAAGTAAATAACATACCTTATAGAGCTTCCTTTAACAGCAAATCAAGGCAGCCAATTGATCTCCTTCAATAGCAAATCAGATATGGAAGAGATCGATCAAATCTCTTGAGGTGTCCAAATGTCCACCCTCTAGAGTATCCACACACGGGCTCTCGCTGATCCAATTCTCGGATGGATGCTAGTCCTCCGGTAATCAAAAATAGGTCATGGCTAAGTGGAGCAGGGAATACCAAACGGATCTTCACACATGGTCTTCTCCAAGGCCGCACAAACTCCACCAAAAGCACACACTGAAAACTAAAAATTGGGAAGGATACAAGGATGCTGCATGAATTTTTGCACTGAGAAATTCATCCCTAAAAAAACTCTCTCATAGATCACCCTCTGCTCCTCTCTCTCTCGCATGCCCTAATCCTCCCTCTCCGCTGCAAGCCACGGCCTTTCTCTTTGCCCTGTTTTTTCCCCCTGTTACTGCAAGCCCTGAATCTCTCTTCTCTATCGCACCTTACAGCCATGAAACCAAAAACCGAGAGCAAGAAAACTCATGAAGGCCAGGGAAATTAACGTGAGAGAAGACCAGATAAAAACAAACACATTTGAAATAGCTCATGATAGGTTTAAAACTCTTTTGAATAGCATTTGATCAGTTTAAACATGCTGTGAACCATTGGCTATATCACCGTGAAACAGGGATCGAAAGATGGGATATTCGTGCAGGAGAAAACCATGGTGAGATGCCTTCCAGATCACGGTGCAAAGGATAACAATCGGATAAACCAAGCTTCATCCGATCAACAAGTTGATCTTATCTATTCACATGGTAAAAACACAAGGGAATGAAGAACCAAAAACACCATGAAGGCTGGGAGAAAATACCGTGAAAAAAAAACAAGTTTAAACCAGTTCAATAAACCAAAAAAAATGGTTCAATCATGGTCTACTAGGAACAGTTCCTGGTTGATCCAAACCAATCCTGGTCGATCCAAATCGGACCAGGTGACCAGAAAAAATCCAATGTGTGCTCAATCAGACCATTTGACCTTAATACCAAAATGATTCCCAATCATTGATCGGCTCCTAGATCAGGAAGAAATCCTCTATGGCATGTGACCTCATAGGTTCAAACCTAAACAGTAGCACTAGAACACTTCCAGTACTAGCACAAGATACCATCCAGCAATGGGTCCCGGTGTTCGGATAGGTCGAAGATGCGAGAGCAATCTATCGAACCTCTGGCATATGGTTACCGTATAATTCATCCCTTTGACCTCCAATACTCAAGATGACCTAGGGTTAGACTACCAACCCTAACTGAGTCAATCCACAACATGTCTCATCCTCGCAAGTCTAGTGACTCCTCACTAGGACTACCCCGGCCAAGGATTTGCTAAATTGAGACACTGCGAGACATTCAATCCAAATAATTTGGACAGGTCAATTCCATCTTGGTCCATCACTGCTCCACAAGTACTTACCTGTATCCAGAAACCTTTCATCACCAGATTAGAAATCTGGGTAGTCCAGCACCAAAGCATAGGGAGTTGCTTGCAAGCTACCATGGTGACCTCAGGTCGGAGGGACACATATATCCATATCCAATCACGAACAATCCTTTGACAGAAAGGAGCTTCACGGAGTCACGTTCAATAAGAGTCACACATCCCACATACAGATCATATCAGTGTCACCACACTCCTTTGGTCAAGTGGACAACCAAACGATATAAACCACAATAATCTACACTTGATACATTGCCGTCCTGTACAATGTATTCTTTGGTTGTGAACCTTTTTAAAGGACCACTCGATATATCCTCTCTATATCGAAGTCAGTGCAATCCTAAGGAGTTCATCACATAAATAGAGTTTATTACAAGGAAATGAATAATGTGATGAGCTGCCAAAATAAAGTTATATTAATTCATATACAAATTACAATATTGAGCACAACCGCCTACAGCCTAAGCGATTGGCTTTGGAACATAATTCCCAACAACTCCCACTTGTATTAAAGCCAATCAAAATAGTATCTAATATCCATTTCCCTTTTACAATAGTCGAACTCTTTGATTCCAAGGGCTTTAGTGAAGCGGTCGGCCAGATTCTCCTTTCCATCGATCTTTATAAGATTGATGTCGCCTCGTTCCATAATCTCTCGTACGAGATGATAGCACCGCAGAATGTGCTTGGTGCGGTGATGAGACTTTGGCTCCTTAGCTTGAGCAATGGCTCCTGTGTTGTCACAATACACTGGAACATGACCATTTAGGGAAGGTGCCACCCCTAGCTCTCCAAGGAACTTCCGCAACCACACAGCTTCTTTTGCTGCATCTGATGCTGTAATGTACTCTGCTTCGCATACCGAGTCTGCAACTGTTGCCTGCTTGGAACTTGGTGTGGGCACCAGAATCAGAAGAAGACTTCAGGGTTCCATCTTGATCTCTGAATGACCTTGCCCGAAGATTAGGATTTGTAATAAGGGTTGACTTGGTCAACTCAATTTTAATCTTAAGTCTGTATTTCCCTATAATTTAAATTTTGTTGAGTCATGTTGACTCAGTACAAGTCCTAGTAGTGGTCTAGGTCTTCTCCAGGTTGGTGCCATTTTTTTTCCAGCCAAGTCAAGGCCCAAGCAAGTGGGCGCCACACTCCCAGCCACACGCCAGAGCCCATGAGGCGCCGCATCCCTTGCCCAGTGTGCCTTGGTCCCCACACCACAAGAAAGAAGGTCCCTTCTTTCATGCGCCACTTAAGGAGAGATCAATCTAGGATCCTCAATCCAATGGGGCACCCAAAACAATTTCCATAAGAGCCAAGCTATGAAAAGAAAGGAGCAACACTTGGGGAGCAAGACTAGGAGGCACCCAAATACTTCCAAATAAAACCAAGCATGGAAGGAAAATGCTTGTCTTGAAGAGCAAGGCTAGGAGGCGCCATCTTCTTGCCATTTGAAGCCACCAATCAACATTTAAGGAAGCTTTTGGCCGGCCATTATGAGGAGGATTTGATTCTACACGCCTAATTGAGAGTCCATCCCATTAGTCCCACATGGGAAGATGTAAAAAACCTGATTTCTTGTAAAGGTCTATAAAATAGACCTCTCTTGTAAGTTTTCAAAACAATGATGAATGAAATCAATTTCTTTGTGAGCAACTTTGTGTTTCTCTCTTCCGCACTTGTATTCAAGTGTTGAGCTCCATGAGGGAGTGATTCCGGGTTCTACAGGAACCTTGAGGAGGTGTGAGATCTCCAAACCCTACCAAAACCCTAAGTTAACCACTTCAATTCCCAAACCCTAGCCGCCCATCATCTTTCCTCCAATCACCATCCAAACCCTAATTTTCCATCTATCCCCATGGCCCCTCTCTTCCACATAGAGGCCGGCCACCACCATCCAGGTTCAGATCAACTGCTTCAACTATAGAGCAAGTTCAAAGAAGAGTCAGATCAGTATCAAAATCTCCGGAACTTCTACATCCAACAATCTTCATTAAGTCCTCAGGTCAGTGTCTTTCTTTGAGTTTCTGGTTCTTCTTTTGTTCTTCTTCTTCCAGATCCTGAGTTCGAGAAGAAGGCCAACCTTGCTATAGGACTACAATCCGAGGATCCATTGCGAAGATACCCCGTCTCCAAGGATCCTACAATCTGCTCGAGAGTGTCCTTCAATTGAACCAACGAGAGATATCACAGTCAGGTATAAAACCTTCTCTTCTCTCTTCATCTATTTCTTGAAAGAGGAGTAAACCCTAGGTCTGGGGGTTTCTCAATCCCCAGCGATCCTACTTCTGAGTTACTCTGATTATCCACTCCTTTTAATTGTGCTTTCTATCATTTCTTAGTTTCTTTCAACATTAGTTTATCTTTCCTTTGAGTCAAAGCCGACTTATGAAAATATAAAAAAAAAAGAAAAAAAAAGAATTAGTCTTAATTTACTTCCGCATCGCATCATCTTATTTGTTCTGCATCAGAACTCTTCTAGCAAATCGCTCCTCCATTCAGGGTAAACACAAACGCTGACACACTCTTGCTATCATCTCTGTCTGACTGGAAACTGGAGTCAGTATACCACACAAGTCTCAAGTCAGGTTCTCCATGAATCAGCCATTGGTCCTTAGTATTTCTCAAATATTTTAGGATGGTTTTTACCACCTTCCAATGTGCCTCACCTGGGTCAGATTGGTATCTGCTCACCACTCCTAATGAGTATGCCATGTCTGGTCTAGTACATGTCATAGCATACATGATGGAGCCCACTATAGAAGTATAAGGAACTCTACTCATGTGCTTTCTTTTCTCAGGAGTTGTCGCACAATCCTCCTTGGAAAGAGTAATTCCAGAACCTATAGGGAGATTGCCTTTCTTGGAATTCTCCATGCTTAACCGTTTCAGCACGGTATCAATGTACACAGACTGGGACAATCCTAGAAGCCTCTTAGATCTATCTTTATAGATCTTCATACCCAGTATGTAAGAAGCTTCACCCAAGTCCTTCATGGAGAACTGAGATGACAACCAAACCTTTATTCCTTGCAATGCTGCGATGTCATTCCCGATTAAGAGAATGTCATCAACATACAGTACCAGGAATACAATCATAGAACCATTAATCCACTTATAGATATAGGGTTCCTCTTCGTTCCTAACGAAGATATACGATTTGATACACCTATGAAATCGCATGTTCCAACTTCGAGATGCTTGCTTGAGTCCATAAATGGATCTCTACAATTTGCACACTTTTGACTCATCTGTGAATGTAAAACCTTCAGGTTGTATCATATATACCTCTTCATCCAGCTCCCCATTTAGGAAAGCGGTTCGGACATCCATCTGCCAGATCTCATAGTCAAAATATGCTGTCAAAGTAAGCATGATCCGAATAGACTTGAGCATTTCCACAGGGAAGAACGTCTCGTCATAATCGATACCATATCGCTGACGATACCCCTTGGCTACTAGACAGGCTCTATAGATCTCCACCTTCCCATCTGTGCCCCTTTTTCTCTTGAAAGTTTACTTGCACCCGATGGGTTTTATCCCTTCAGGTGGATCAACCAATGTCCATACATTGTTGATCTTCATGGACTCCATCTCGGATCGCATGGTTCCAAGCCATGTCTCAGAGTCAGATCTCTGAAGTGCATCCATATAGGTGATCGGATCCTCATCGTTCTCGTTGAGTTCAATGGGATCACCATCCCAGACCAAGAAACCATAGTATTTGTTCGACTAACGCGGTACTCTACTGGATCTCCTATTAATGGGTTCCGGGTGTGATCCAATCACAACCGATTCTATGATACCCTTAGAGTGTGCAGGTTCTTCCACTGGTTGAACTTCACCAAGTTCAATCTTAGAGGCTACAGTTCTTTCTCCAAGGAACTTCTTTTCCAAAAAGATAGCCCTAAGAGCAACGAACACTTTCTGTTCATCCTCCAAGTAGAAGAAATATCCTTTTGTTTCCTTAGGGTACCCAATAAATAGGCACCGATCATATCTAGGACCAAGTTTATCTGAGTCTAAATGCTTTACAATTGCCGGACAACCCCAGACCCGAAGGTGTGAAATTGAGGGCTTACGTCCAGTCCATAACTCATATGGAGTGGAGACAATAGACTTGCTCAGAACATCTTTCAGCAAGTAACAAGCTATCCCAAGTGCATATCCCTAGAAGGACAGCGACATAGTTGAAAAGCCCATCATGAATCGAACCATGTCCAACAGGATTCGATTCCTTCTTTCAGACATACCATTCATTTGGGGTGTTCCTGGAGGAGTCCACTGAGAGAGAATCCCATTCTCCTCAAGATATGTCATGAATCACCAGATAGGTATTCACCACCTCGATCAGATCGAAGGGTTTTAATACTCTTTCCAATTTATTTCTCCACTTCATTACGATATCATTTGAACATTTCAAACGACTCAGATTTATGTCTCATCAAAAAGACATAACCATACCTGAAAAGGTCGTCTGTAAATGTAATGAAATATCTGTATCTACCTCTGGCACTAACTGTCATGGATCCGCATACATCAGTATGTATGAGACTCAGAAGTTCTATAGCTCATTCACCTTTTCCAGTAAAAGATGACTTGGTTATTTTACCAAGCAAACAGGATTCACAAGTGGGCAGTGAGTCAGAATCACTGACCTCGAGGAGGGCTTCTCCTCGCAACTTGTTTATCCTATTCTGGTTAATATGACCTAGCCTACAGTGCCATAGATGCAAGTCACTGACATTTTCTATCTTTGGGCATTTGCTAGACATGTACATTACATTAACAGGCCATGACAAAACATAAATGCCATTATTTAACTTAGCTTTCATTATCACAGAGTTATTCATAATAACTTGGCAAAAATCTCCTTTTATTGAAAGTTCATAACCATAATTGGCCTACAGAGATAATGATCATAATAAAATTAGGACAATAATGTTAGTCAACTAATTCGACAGTACTAGACTCAAAAACAAGACTCAGAACTCCGATCGCCAGCACTGGAACACGATTTCCATTTTTGATTCTTAGGAACTATTCCCCATCCTCGAATCTCTTGCTAACCTGCAGTCCCTGCGATGAATTGCAAACATGAATGGGACTACCAGTATCCAATACCCAGTTAGCAGTGCCACAAATAAAGAAATTACAAGGTTTTATCATATAAATACCTTGTCCAGCACCCTGCTGCTTTTCCTTCCTTGGCCCGTTCGGGTCTAAGGATGCCTGATAAAGAGGATAGTTCCTCTTCCAGTGTCCCTGCTTCTTACAATAGAAGCACTCTATACTAGCTTGATCAGCTTTCACTTTCTTGGTCTGACTTGGGCCAGGAGCACTCTGCACCTTCTTTCCCTTACCTTTCTTCTTCCCTTTCTTAAAGGGACGACGACCTCTAAAACATCCCACTTAATTCACCACCCCCTTATTCAGTTGGTGGTCCTTCTCATAAGTCTGCAGCAACCCCATCAAACTATGGTAATTAAATGCAGGCTTATTCATTTTATAATGATCGAGAAAGTCAAGATAGGAGGAGGGTAGAGAATTCAAGATCGCATCCATGTCGAGTTGCTCGTGCAAGGGACAATCCGAGCTTGCCTAATCGTTCGATCATTTCGATCATGTACAATACATGATCAGTGACCGAACCACCATTCCGTATTTTGGCATTGTAGATGGTACAAGATACTTTGTACCGCTCCACATCGTCTGGCATGCCAAAAGATTCCTTCAACTTTTGAAGGATCTCGTTTGGCTGGACCTCCTCAAATTTGCGACTGAACTCATCATTCATTATTGCCAACATTATGCATCGAACAGTAGTCCGATCAGAAATTCACTTCAAATAAGTATCCCTGATCGAACTCCAAGCATTGGCAGGAGGAATTTCAGGTGCTGGATCCGTTATCACATAAAGGATTCGCTCGTGCTCCAGGACTATCCTCAATTTTCGATACCAGCTATCAAAATTGGGACCCTTTAACTTCTCGCTATCGAGAAGTGACCGGAGCGAAAGGTTTGAAGACATCTGAAAGGAAAATTAAGACCAAATTAGTATATGAATTAATCAATTAAACCAAAAGACTTGGACTTTAGTCTAAAGGTCCCTCCCACTAATTTTTTCAGATTGGGAGCCTCTAACTCCAATCTATGAAATAATCATTTCATAGTGGGTATTAAAATCCAATAGACCACGTATGAGCCTGACTTTGGCCGACTCACCCATACGCGCCTAAAGGTAGGTTCTCTAACCACTTGCTTCCCTAAGCAACTTCCAGTAATAAATTTTGTCCCACAGAACCCCCAATCGGCCTTAGGGCCTTCTACTATGTGTCTCTGGTTAGGTCCAAACATCAATATGACAAATTGGATGCTTCTAGCTAACGAATGACCAAGCCCGACTTTGGCCGGCCCACCTGATCACCATTAAGAAGGTTGCACTGAACCATCATCTATGGGAGAGTAATCCCAGTAACCGGATGCACACCCGTTCTTTGGAACTGCCAATGTACACCAAGCTAAAGGACTCATTACTAACCCACTTAATGGGAGGCTAAGACACCATCAACACATTGACTTAGTCTTTTTTCAGGACCTAATAATTTTAGAGGATTTTAAATAAATTATGATAGAAGAATAGAGAGAAGAACATGGATCAACATCCCACTAATCAAATCAATTCTCAGGAGGGTTGAATTAAATTCAACAAGTTGGTCCATGGGCACCTAAAGATCAGACATGCTGATTAACTTGGGTGACATGGGTTAATTCGAATCAATAAGCTCTTCTAATCAGTTCTGGTTTACCAGATTGGCCAGGTAGGTGAGATCATGGGTGAGTATCTGCCATTTACCATCTTTCCTAGACACTAACCAAGTTGGCCAAAAAAGAGGTAGCCTCATGCAGCCATGATCAAAACTGCTAAACCTTCTTAGACACCAATCGATTTACTAGACTCGATTAGACCAGCCTAAGAACTCGAGCTTACCACAGAGCCACTAATTAGATCTATTTTAAAAGAATAGACTAACCCATCTAACTATTAGATAGATACAAAAAGAGAAGGTCCTTAATCAACATTTGATTAGTTCTCTTTGGTCCAATTCAACTAACCTTAGGTCTAACCCAATAAATGGACCCAATCAGATAGCTAACCCAATTAACCCAGATGGCTTATTCAAATGACATTAGGTTTCATAAACCCTAATCTGGCTTGTCATTTAATTAATCTTTCAATTCATAATTGTTAGATTATAAGCCAACATTTAATCAAAATATTTTTAATTAAATATATGTAAAACCCTTTTACATATTTCATGCATCATATCTAGTCCTATCATATCAATTTATAATATTGCAAGCCTTAACAATTGTAGACATGCCAATGTATAATCATGTATCAGGATTAAAATATTTTTAATACCATAGGTTTCCTTTAAGGATCCTTTTGAAAAGGCCAACATAGATGAATCGCCTCGTGCCATAAAAAATTAGGGGTTTTAAATCCTGATTAATCTCTACGGACACACGACCATGGTGAAGGTCTCAACTAGGTTCCTAAAAGTAATCCCTAATCAGGATACATATCCAAAACCAACAATACATGCAATCATGATATGCAATATAGGAACCTGTGATTCTGATACCACTGAAAGAAAACTAGTGCATCGGACGCCTACCCTAGGCACGCTACACTAGGGAGTAGGTATTGCATAATTAAAATTTTTAACATGCATATGGAAAAACCTACTCATGCACATGATCTAACATAAACATGATGCATGAAACTGATACACAGGCATGTAAAGGCAAGTACAATAATTATAAACAATATGATAATTTCTAGATCTAAACATGCATGATAATAAAATGTAAATAACATACCTTATAGAGCTTCCTTTAACAGCAAATCAAGGTAGCCGGTTGAACTCCTTCAATAGCAAATCAGATCTGGAAGAGATCGATCCAATCTCTCGAGGTGTCCAAATGTCCACCCTCTAGAGTATCCATGCATGGGCTCTCGCTGATCCAATTCCCGGATGGATGCTAGTCCTCCGACAATCAAAAACAGGTCACGGCTAAGTGGAGCAGGGAATACCAAACGGATCTTCACACATGGTCTTCTCCAAGACCGCACAAACCCCACCAAAAGCTCACACTAAAAACTAAAAACCGGGAAGAATACAAGGATGCTGCATGAATTTCTGCACTGAGAAATTTGTCCCAAAAAAAACTCTCTCATAGATCGCCCTCTACTCCTCTCTATCTCGCATGGACGGCCTTTCTCTTTTCCCTATTTTCTTCCCCTGTTATCGCAAGTCCTGAATCTCTTTTCTCTATCACACCTCACAGCCATGAAACCAAAAACTGAGCGCAAGAAAACTCGTGAAGGCCAGGAAAATTAATGTGAGAGAAGTCCAGATAAAAACAAACACATTTGAAATAGCTCTTGATAGGTTTAAAACTCTTTTGAATAGCATTTGATCAGTTTAAACATGCCGTGAACTGCTGGCTATATCACTGTGAAATAGGGATCGAGAGATGGGATATTCATGCGGGAGAAAACCACGGTGAGACACCTTCCAGATCACGGTGCAAAGGATAACAATTGGATAAACCAAGCTTCATCCGATCAACAAGTTGATCTTATCTATTCACATGGTAAAAACACAAGGGAACGAAGAACCAAAAACATCGTGAAGCCTGGGAGAAAATACCATGAAAAAAATACAAGTTTAAACCAGTTCAACAAACAAAAAAAAAATTCAATCCTAGTCTACCAGGAATAGTTCCTGGTTGACCCAAACCAATCCTGGTCAATCCAAATTAGACCAGGTGACCAGAAAAAATCCAATGTGTGCTCAATTAGACTATTTGACCTTTATCGAAGCGATTCTCAATCATTGATCAGCTCCTGGATTAGGAAGAAATCCTCTATGGTGTGTGACCTCATAGGTTCGAACCTAAACGGTAGCACTAGAATACTTTCAATACCAGCACAAGATACCATCTAGCAATGGATCCCGCCGCCCGGATAGGCCGTAGATGTGAGAGCAATCTATCGAACCTCTGGCATATAGTTACTATATAATTTATCCCTTTGACCTCCAATGCTCAAGATGATCTAGGATTAGACTGCCAACCCTAACTGAGTCAATCCACAACATGTCTCAACCTCGCAAGTCCAGTGACTCCTCACTAGGACTACCCTAGCTGAGGATTTGCTAAATTGAGACACTGCGAGACATTCAATCCAAACAATTTGGAGAGGTCAATTCTATCTTGGTCTACCATTGCTCCATAAGTTCTTGCCTGTACCCAGAAATCTTCCATCACCGGATTAGAAATCCGGGTAGTTCGGCACCAAAGCATAGGGAGTTGCTTGCAAGCTACCATGGTGACCTCAAGTCAGAGGGACATATATACTCATATCCAATCGCGAGCAATCCTTTGGCAGAAAGGAACTTCATGGAGTCACGTTCAATGAGATGTCACACATCCCACTTATAGATCACATCAGTGTCACCACACTCCTTTGGTTAAGAGGATAACCAAAGATGTGAACCATAATAACCTACACTGGATACATTACCGTCCTGTATAAAGTATCCTTTGGTTGTGAACCTTTTTAAAGGACCACTCGATATATCCTCTCTATATCGAAGTCAGTGCAATCCTAAGGAGTTCATCACATAACTAGAGTTCATTACAGGAAAATGAATAATGTAATGAGTTGCCAAAATAAAGGTTTATTAATTCATATACAAATTACAATACTGAGCACAACCGCCTACATCCTCAGCGATTGGCTTTGGAACACAATTCCCAACAAGAGGTCCAACAAGTCACCCCGGAGCCCAGTTGGATGGACAAGTATATCAAGTACATCATCGATGGTACCTTGCCCAAAGATCAAATAGAGGCCAGCCTCATCAAAAGGAAGGCCACGCGCTTTGTGCTTATGGACGGATAACTCTATCGAAGGTCCTAATCCTACCCACTCCTCAAATTTCTAAGACCCACAGAGGTGGCAGTCATGCTCTAGGAGATACATGAAGGCCTCTGTGAAAATCATGTTGGGGGCAGGAATTTGGCATACAAGTCCCTCTGCCAGGGATATTACTGGGAAACAATGAGGGAGGATGCAGCCAACTTCATTAGGAGGTGTGAGCCAACGTCATGCTGTTGTGTAATGCCAGCTGGCTACGCTGCTCTCCCAGCTCTCTGCCCCCTAGCTATTTTTTTCCAATAGGGCATGGACATCCTTGATCCTTTTCCTCCTGCACCCGGGCAGTGTAAGTTCCTGATAGTTGCCATCAACTACTTCACGAAGTGGGTCGAGTCTCAATCGTTAGCCCAGATCATGGAGGCGAATGTCCGCAAGTTCTTCTGGAAATCAATCATATGCCACTTCGGGCTCCCCCACACCATCATCACCGACAACGGACGGTAGTTCAATAATCAGGAGTTCAAGGAGTTCTGCGACGATCTCGGCATCCGCCATCACTTCACCTCGGTAGCATACCCTCAGACCAACAGTGAGGTCGAGGTGACTAATTGGACTATCCTTCAAGGACTTCAAACCAGACTGGATCAAGCCAAGGGTAGGTGGGCCGAAGAATTCTCCAGTGTTCTATGGGCATACTGCATAATGTCGAGGATGGGCATAGATGAAACTCCATTCAACCTCGTTTTTGGCATAGAAGTAGTGAATCCAGTGGAACTTAGTCTGCTAACAATGTGGGTGGAATAGTATGACGAGATCGAGAACTTGACACAGCTCCTACTTAATCTGGACCTACTTGAAGAGACAAGGGACAAGGCTCTAGTCCGAATGGCAGCCTACCGGTAATGGGTGGCTAGATATTATAACTCCAGGGTGAGGCCGAAGTCCTTTCACTCGGGAGACTTGGTGTTGTGATGGGCAGAAGCCACCCAACCTCGAGAGTGCGACAAGCTCTTTTCAAACTGGGAAGGCCCTTACAGGGTGGTTGAAGCCCTTCCTCACGGGGCCTACTACCTCACCGAGCTCGATGGGGCATGATTTTTGTGGACTTGGAATGCCGCCAACTTAAGGATGTATTACCAATGATGTAAGACCTCCTAATACTAATAATGAAATTCTCTTTAGCACAATGCTTGTCCCTATCTCGTAGGACTATCATCGCTCGACCCTAGGTCTGGCGATCGAAGACGGGGCGCCAGGAGTCCCGCAAGCAATGCACAGGAAACGACCAAAGCCCGAAGTCCAATCTGGCAATCAAAGCCCAGAATCTAGTTTGGCAGCAAAATCTTGGAGTCCAGTTCGGTAATCAAAGCCCAGAGTCTAGTCTGGCAACAAAAGCCTAGAGTCCAGTCTGGCAACTAAAGATTGGAAACTCTTTAAGCCGGCATCTAAAGACTGGAAATTCTTTAAGCCTGGCATCTAAAGGCAGAAAACTCTTTAAGCCCGGCACCAAAACCTCTTGAAGCCCAGAAACCAAAGATCGGAAACTCTTTAAGCCTGGCACTGGAAACTCCTGAAGCCCAGGAACCAAAGATTGGAAACTCTTTAAGCCTGGCACCAGAAACTCCTGAAGCCTGGGAACCAAAGACCGGAAACTCTTTAAGCCTGGCATCTAAAGATCAAAAACCCCGGCACCGAAAACTCATGAAGCTCGGGAACTTATGGCCGGAAGCCCCAGCAATAGAAGCTCTAGGAGTCCCACACCGAAGCCTGGAAGCCTCTAGAAACCTACTTTCTAATCAAGAGTCGAAGTCAAACTTCTAACCAAATTTACAAACTTGGCTTCGGCAAAAACAAAGGGATCCCAGATCCACCATCGACCTCAGGCAAGTCCTTGGACTCTCTCAGAGATTATCTCGATCTGGCATGGATAACCGGGTTGAAAGCCCCTGGATTATTTTAAGTCATCATGATGGCTATGGTGTTTCGAGAAGGATCGAAGCTTAAAGTCGGACAAGGGTGAAGCCCATGAAATTACGAGAGTCATGACAAGGCAAAACAGAAATGCGAAGATATATAAGAAAAAGAGAACTTCATTTCTGTTACAGGGTTTTTATAATTGAAGGGAACCCCGACAGGCCGGGCGACCCCAGAAAGACAAAATGAAAAATCCTATTCTAGATACAAAACACAAAATGAAGGACCCAGGGTCACTGGGTCGTTGGCTCCCTCCCAGGTCGGACAAGTATTTGCATCATCAGCTACCTGGGACTGTACCGGCATGGTCGCCTGCTCAGCCGGTTGCTCGATGACCACTCCCTTAGTCGCACTCGAGGATGCCCTCGCCTCCTCGGGCCGCCCCTCAGCACCGCCAATGACAACGCCTCATAGGTCGAGCTCCGGGAAGAGTGAGGCCACCTTCACCTAGCAGGCCTCGAACCCATTCAAGAATGAGTCCATGGCTGCCTCATGGACCTCATCCTCAAACTCCTGTAGGGCTAGAAATGGGCCGGCCCAAAAGACCATTATCTGGAACTGGGCTGGGCCAGCTCAATAAATTTCAGGCCGGCTTGAAATTGGTTCAGGCCGGCCTGAAATTGGTTCAGGCTAGCCTGAAATTGGTTCAGGCTTCGGACCAAATTTTAAGCATGTTGGACTAGTCTTAGGGCTGTAAAATAGAGTCCATTTAATTTTTGGGCTAAAGGGATGCCCGGATTCGGTCCAAGAATTTTTAAAATATAGACTTTGGACTAGCCCAATGGGCTTTGGGCTGGCCCATTTCCATCCCTAAACTCCTGTGATGCTTGAAACTTTGGCATGGCTTCGAGAGCTTCCCTCCTTGCAGCTTCCATCAGCCCTGTGACATACTTTGTCTTTTCATTGGCTGCTGCCAGCTCTGCCAAGACCTCCTCGGCCAGGGTCTCAAGGGCCCGAGACCACCCCTCTAAGCGACTAATCTCCACCGCGGTCTCCTCAGTGCGGTGCTGAGTCAGTATCCTCTCCTTGGACAGGGACGTCTTGAGATCCTTGGTGTTTCCCTCAGCACGAGCCAGATCTCCTCGAAGGACTCTGTTGCTCTCCCTCATCTCCTGGCCCTCTCCATCAGCTCTTTCACATTGACTGCAAGGCTGGCCATCCTTTTCTCCTTGTCGGCCTCTCTCTTCACCGTGCTGGTGAGGAAGTCTCGGAGCAGAAGCACATCGTCCCGATCTGCATCAAAGAAGAGGTCAGACTTTCTGAAATCCAACTGGAACATTAAAAGAATGTTGGATACTCACTAAGAAGAGTTGTGGGAGGATCCCAAGCAAGTCCATCGAGTAGTCCCTGCCTCTCTTTATGCGGCGGTCCCGAGGTTGGACCGCGTACTCTATTATCTTCTTCGCTAAGCCCTGACCCATATGACGGAAGAATTCATTGGAATCCCCGTCGATGCATAGAGGGGCTCAGAGGGTGACTGCACCGGAGCATCCTCAGCATGCGAGGATGTGGGTTGCGGGGCCACCGCAGCCACCACTGGAGTGCTGGCCACAGTGACTGGCGGTGAAGGCGGACAGGCCGGTCGCTCCTCTTCCCTCCCCCCATCGATGTTGACGATCTTTCTGGAGGGAACCTTCTGTCGATGGGGCTGGGGAGCTGGATTGATTGCCCTCAGCTCCAAAGAGGGGCAGACCCAACCCTTGGCCGGTTTCCACCCAGGCCCTCTTCGGCGAGCTATCCCGGTGCCTAGCCGAAGCACTCCTCTTATGAGCTCACTCCATCAGATTGTCCATTGAGAACTTCATCCCTTGGAAAGAAAAAGGTCAAAGGAAGACCAGCAAAAAAAAAGAAAGAAAGGAAAAAAGAAAAGAAGAAGAGAGAGACGTGGAGCCTCACCAATCTCTTGAATCGGGCTAACCCTGGCCTTGAACAAGTTCTGTTCTGAGAGCAGAACCTCAAGAGATGGAAGTTTATCACTAAGTAGTTGGGAGAAGACTTTCCGGTCGTCGGTACTACTTAGGCATTTCTGTTCGGGGACTGGTCTGGCTCACTCCAGACCCAGTCGACATCCTCGATCGAGGCAAAGAAATACCGGTTCTTCTACATCTTGATGGATGTAGGGAGGTCGATGAAGGGATTTCTAGGAGCCTAGGTCATCATGCTACTTGTGGAAGTGAATTTTAAAACAAAAATTCAAACATGAAAACCCTAACTGGCTAGAAGAAACCCTAATTCCTGAATCCCCTTAGACATTATCAACTAATGAATCATAAATGAAGTACAAGAAACATACCTGAAATGCTGTTTTCCACTTCTTTCGACAAGGCTCACAAGTGTAAGCCCTCCAACGATGATCCACATAGGAATTGACCCAAGGAAGAACTCTTACTTCAGTTGCTTGCTTGACTAGGACTCCTCTTGACAGCCTTCTGGACCTTGACCTTTGTAGGATACCCTACCCTCTTGTAGGGTACTCTGAATGCTTTCCAAAACCACTCTTTTATTTGGGATTGACCTTTTATAGGACACTCTAGGCTTATGTCTTAAATCCTAAGACTTGTCCTAGCAAGAACAACCTTGTCTTAAAGAGACAAGGTTTGTCTTAAGGAGGAGGGAGGAAGGTATAACACTCAGAATAAAAACTACGGTGGAACTCTTCTGAGCCCATAACACCACCCCTATTTATAATGTTAGAAGGGGCATGTGATATGTCCAGCCATCAACTTATCAGATATGATTTTTCAAGACCCAAGAGAAGTTATCTAGCTTGAAAAGTCATATCTAATAAGTTGATTCATGCACTAAGTCACATATTCACATCCCTTCTTATTCCTGGATGATTTTTGACTTGCTACATGGCAAGTACCGGTCGCTGGGAAGCCAAGAGGTGCCTCTTCAATCTCCAAGCATCGAAGAATTTGAAGAGTCCTGATAGCAGAAGGACACTGCTTCAGACTGTGTGCTAAGTGAAGAGACACGTCTCTTCATGCGCGCATTCCCTTTCAAACCATTTTCATGCCAATTTAAAAGGTGTTTGATGGAGGATGATGATGAAATGGTGCATCCCTAATGGGATTAGCAATGACTAATGAAAAATGAAGTAAATAAGATGTAGGCATTCAATGTAATGGAAGTAGAATTTTTTTATGAGAGGAATCTAAATGTTAAACTTGACTAGAAATAAAACCATTCAAAGAAAATAAGAGGAGGACCTTCATGGTTAAGAAACCACTCAGATTAGGGCTAAGTTTAATCTAATAATTTTAGATATGAAAACCTTTCTAAAGAGGGTTACCCAGCAATTAATACTTTAAAGTTTAGCACTGGGAACACTCAAAGAAGAAGTTCCTGGATGACAGGGAGATTCCTTTAGGTTGCAAAGCCTCTTGTATCCAGTTCTTGGCACAGGAGACCTTCTTCTTTGGAGCCTGGAAGCTCGGAGATCCTACAACAAAGAGATGTAGGGGAGATTAGAGAATAAGGATTGAAATGGAGAAGTGAGGGGAGGGATCTTTGAAATGAAGAAGGGAAGCTTGGAATAGTCTTGGCGTGGATCTTCTATGGCTTCTTTGGGATGACAACTCTTGGCTTGATCTTGTGAAGAACTCCTTGAATGATTGGATCCATTAGAAATGGAGGAGATGTGGACTAAGGAAATGCTCCTTTGGTTGGCTGATGGATTAAAGAGGGATGGGATGAAGCTAGGTTGGATGAGTGGAGATGGAAAGGGAAGAACACTCTAGGCCTCACGCCCACCTTCTCACAAGGGACCAAGCATTCAAGCAAGGGAAATTCTTTCAAGAAACTTCATTTCATTCATTCAAAATTCATCATTACAAGAAGGTTTGGAGCCCTCTATATTATAGACCACCAAGCCTTTTGAATTCAAATTCAAATTACACCAAGAATAAAGGAGAGAATGATGGGTGTCTTCATGAAGAGGGGCACTGATTGTGGAGGAGAATGTGGTCTCATTTGAATTTGAATTCTTTCTCCTCTTGGGCGACAATCAATGGTGAGGTGTCTTGGTGATGTAGCAAAGTGAAGTGATGAAGTGGCTTCCAAGGTGGTGATCCCATGGTCCATGCGCCCACCTTCATTATTTGGACTTGTTGTGCTTGAAACCAAATTAGACTTATTGTGCTGAAACCAGATTAGTCTTGGACTGAACTACTCTTGACTCAATTGCAATAAAGAACTCAATACATGACTTAATTATCCAAATGAAATAAATACAAGACTAATAAACTCAATTAGGACTTAATACAGGACTCAAACCCTTAATCTTCCATCCATAAAGAATCTAGCTTGATATGTATTAGTTGAAGTCTCTTCTTGAGCCTGGTGCCAGCACCAGTGTTGATCGATCAAAAATAATCCTTAGGGGCATGGGGATATGTGCTAAGAGAGTCCTAGATGAATCAGCTAAAGTGATTCATCTGCAGGACTCTTGGTCCTTTCTGTGATCCATTCCTTGGCGCGCGCACATATGCGCCCAAGGAGTACATGCCAACTTGAACTCTAGTCCAAGTGGCGTTCCATGTCCAATTAAATCAGGATAAAACCTGATAAAGGTTGTCTTAATCCAGACTTAACCCAATTTAAGTCTCTCTTAATCAAAATAGCAAGCAACTGGATCCAAATCGACTTGGGTTAGGAATTAGGTTAGCCTACACATGCTAGTGTGCAATCTAGCAACCAATTAGGATCCCATGACCCTAATTAAATTATGTATGATTTCCTTGGTCAACTCCCTAATTTGTGTGACCCTTTGGGTTTCATATTTAGCCAGCAGTAGGTTTAGGTTTGAGCTGATTCGATCCAATCGAATCCGATTGACCTAATTAGGTCAAATTGGCTCACCTAATTGTCCAATTCGAATCATCCATCGAATTGACTCATGAAACCAATCCAATTGGTTCATGAAAACCTACAAGACAAGATTGACATCTAGCAATGTATCATGCCTACCTAGAAAATATGAAATTTGATAAAATGTACCAAAATACCTTTCAGTAGAAAGTTACCGTGCAATTCAATCTTTCGATCTCCTATTATCCCAATTATGTGTAGGTATGGATATATGTCAAACCCTAACACTTAATCATATTGAATCTCAGCTCGATCATGAGGACTCAACAGATGACTGATTAGAAACTACTTCTAATCTCATCCTGCTTTGATCAAAGGCTTGTTGAGTCACTCATCGAAGAGATTACATGGGATAACAATTCCTCTTACCAAGAACGATCGATTCCTTGTTGGTCCACTTACATCCTTTGTACACCTTCCACCATACCCAGAACACCCCGTACATGACTCAATATCATGAATGAGTATGAACCAAAACATGGCTTAGTGTGCATAAGGAACCATGGTGACCTTAGGTCTAAAGATCACATGCACAACTCCTACTATGAGACCATCTTTTGACAAGCAGTAAGACTTCCATAAGATAGTCCCAGTGCGATCAGTTTAGTGTACTCATACCCTGATGAACACCCTTATCCTTGTATTAGTGTCTCTACACAAATGGTTGTGAGACTAACCATCCTCATTAACTGAGCATACATAGATAAGCTAGTCTTACCGGATTCATCGATTCCCGAATCGATGGTCCATTGACTAGGAACATTTTGATTAGGGTTTATAGGAACTTAGGTCTCACTATTATGATCTTTATCATAATCCTAATTCCATTACCCTAATCTATGAGGTTCATCATAATCCATAAATAAGACATCAGTATATGATGAAAATAAATACCTTTATTAATATAATATCATACAAGAGTTGGAAGATTACAAAAATGCCATTATAATGATTAGCTTTTAGGGTACTTTTCTTTCAGTCGAACTAAAGGCACTTGGGTCGAGGAGAAAGATACCACCATCCATCATCGGTCGAGTGGCATTTCAAGATGAATAAGACCCTGAATAAAGAAAAACGGGCAACAAACCTGTGGAAATAGCAGAATACAATGAAGCCAAAAATGACCCTAATGGCATTAGGGGCCAACTAGGTCGGAATGAGACGAAAGTGGTTGAAAAAAAAGAGAAAAAATGGATAGAGAGAAAAATGAAGACCGTCGGAGAGGAAGTCTTCATAGAAAGCGACTCGGCCAGGGCCACTCGAAGTAACCCATTCCCCTGATCTTGGGAGTGAGAGCCGGATGAAATTCGGGACCCCGCATGACTCCCGGATCAAGGAATGGCCTTTTTCGATCATCGTCAAAACAAAGTCGGAGGGACCGGAGGAAGCCTCTGCCATCGAAGGGGCAATGACAGAGGCAGGAGGAGGGATAGGAGCAGAAGAAGGAACCTTAGGGCTTCCAATGACTATCCCGCCAGGATGCAGGCATCTTCGGGCTTCGAGGGAAACTTCGTCCTCCTCATCAGAAGATGACAGAGTCCTCGATTGGGAGGGGCCTGCCTCATTCGAGTTTCTAGAGAAACGAGGGTGTCAACATGAAGGAGCCATTTGAACAAGAGAGGTTCAAGAAGAAGAAGTAGGGGACGGAAAACCTAAAGAAGGATTCGGTTCACCTAAGACAAAGGGAAGAACTGAAGACCAGAGAGAAGTGGAAGAAGAGAAAAGATCACAGGGTACCCACTTGCTCATATTGGTGAAGAAAGACAGCCCAGGAGAGGAAGAAGGATCGCTGGAACCCCCGGCGAGGTGCGAGAAAATCAAAAGACCCAGTTTTTGGAAAGTCCCCTCTCTTTTCAAAGCTAGTCGACAGCGGCCATATAGTCCTTTTTCGCCTCCACCATCGGATGAGCACCACGTGTGAAGACGCCTTATGACGATGCTTCGGTTTGCTAAAAACTACCTTGGGTTTGGCATGGCGCAATTATGGTCGGTCGAAATCGTGGACGTGGTGCCTACGCATTGGACCTCGGGCACGACATGCGGAGTAGTGATGATTGTGGCAATAATTAAACCGAATTTTTGTCCTTCCATGTCATCTCTGCATTAACTCCCCTTGTCCAGCCACGATGCTTCGATGGGACTTGGGAGTGGGGGGCAAATTATGTAGCAAGACTGCTGACATGGGGTACACCTCGAATCCAGTTGGTAGCCAGGCAGGCAGATAGCACTGCATCAGGTTTCCTTTCGAGCTCCTCCACCAGGTGGCCCCACCAATGGTCATGCCCACCTCGATCGGACTCAAGCTCGGCACCTCTGCTCCTTCTCTAGGTGGCTCCCCAAGGGTCGAGCCCACCTCGGCCGGAGTCGATCCCTCCTTCACTCCTTCGCCAGGTGGCTCCCCAAGGGTCAAGCCCACCTCGGCCAGAGTCGAGCCCGCTTTCGCCCCTTCACTAGGTGGCTTCCCAAGGGTCGAGCCCACCTTAGCCAGAGTCGAGCCCTCCTCGGCTCCTTCACTAGTTGGCTCCCCAAGGGTCGAGCCCACCTCGGCCAGAGTCGAGCCCTCCTCTGCTCCTTCACGAGGTGGCTCCCCAAGGGTCGAGCCCACCTCGACCGGAGTCGCGCCCTCCTTCGCTCCTTCACCATGTGGCTCCCCAAGGGTCGATCCCACCTCGACCGGAGTCGAGCCCTCCTCCGCTCCTTCACCAAGTGGCTCCCCAAGGGTCGAGCCCACCTCGACCGGAGTCGAGCCCTCCTCCGTCCCTTCGTCAGGTGGTTCCCCAAGGGTCGAGCCCACCTCGACCGGAGTTGAGCCCTCCTTCGCTTCTTCGCCAGGTGGCTTCCCAAGGATCAAGCCAACCTCGGTCAAAGTCCTGCCTCCGCTCCTTCTCCAGGTGGCTCCCCATGGGTCGAACCACCTCGGCTAGAGTCGAGCCCGCCTCCGCTCCTTCGCTAGGTGGCTCCCCAAGGGTCGAGCCCACCTTTACCGGAATCGAGCCCTCTTCTTGGAAGCATCGGGAAGAATGAAAGCGCCAGCCCCAAGACCGCTGCCGAAGCAGGCGTGCACAGTGCGGCGTGCCCAGTACGGTGCCCCAAATCTGTAATGGTGCACGTAACCTCATTTGCACCAGTTGGGGAGGGGCACCCCAATCAAGATGTCAGATCCTATGATCGACCACCTGAAACTCCCTAAAGGAGAAGGCCGCGTTCGGGATCTCAGACCTGAGGGCGATTGTGCCCAGATCGAGGTTCCGCCTAATTTTCCCCACCATGACAACATGCCAGGAAAGACATGTTCTAACTTAACTCCCTACTATAGGAGGAAATGACCTCGGGAGAGAGACCAACGGACACCATTGACCCTTAAGCCCCCCTGAGGGAGAAAATCGAGGCACTGGAGTGATCAACGATCTAAAAAGGCTTCAACGGCGAGAAAGAAGGTAAGCAACAAAAAGAGGGCAAACACACAAAGGAACAGGACAAGTGACTTGAAGGCATGAGGCTCCCTGAAAGACTCTCGGAGCGAGTCTGATGAGCATGGTCGCCGCAACTCAAGCATCGCTCCTCTCTCATTTTCTTCTACTCAATCCTTTATTAAAAACTCCTCTAAGAATGGTGGCTGAAGTGGGATCTGCCTTAGGAGACCTGTTCCGCTTTGCCATCCACTAACTTGATCGTCGGAGTACCCTCACCGGGATCCCCGGCCCCGGTCTCTAACATTGTTTTGTAGGTCAAGAACACCAGGATTCTAGAGTAAAGGGGCAGACGTCCAGTGCCACTTCGCAGCTACAAGCCATGACGGTAAGGTCGGCAACAGCCCATCTTTCCTTTGCCTTCGGGTATCGAGGGGTTTGAGATCCTATTCCTTCACTTTCCAGCATCGAGGGATGTGAGGCCCTAGTTATCCCCTTCCCCGTTGAGTCCCCTCTATGGTCTTAGAGATTTTCCTTCATGGCCCTAGATAGCGATTTGGGTGGGATGCCATAGGCTCCACATGTAGTGAGATGGGTGGGATGCCCTAGGCTACATGTAGTGGGATGGGTGAGATGCCCTAAAGGTGAGAGGTCTCTCTGTGAAAGTAAGTCCCAAGTCCATAGAGTATCCAATTTTCCTACCTTCTATCTCCATTGTTCCTTCGCCGCCCCTAGAAAAATAAATTTAAAAAAAAGAAATAGTAGAACCCTAATCATCGGTGACTTCTAGGCTCACCAACGATCCTACCCCCATATTGTCTCCCATAAGTTTGGTATTAGAGCAGGTTAAACTAGGATTTAATCGCTCTTGTGCTGAAATTTCTGCATACTAGGTTAGGACTTAGTATCTCTTTAGGTACTCGGATCGGGTGCTTCACCATGGCCGTCTAGTCATAGAAAAAAGTAGGGCTGCAAGACCCTTACATCCCATTCAAAGGAGATTTTCTATGGCATGTAGGGGTGCCACTATGAATGACCCTTGAAGAAGAAAACAAAGAGATAGGCATCTTTAGGGTTTATTTTCTGCATCACGTCCATCATAGTATATAGTTTGTTATTTTAATTATTTCTACATGTAAATAACTTAGAATCATCTGATTCTTATTTTACTGGATAAATCATAATTGATAGTATTTTTCAAAATCTTCTCATGAATTATTTCAATATGTAGATTTTCTGCTCACCAGAATACTTCCTAAGAATAGATCTATCCTGAATTTCAGCAATTCTAGTTTGGATTTCTTTTTGCATAAATCTTGCATATTTTAATTCCTGCATCTTAGGTATTTTTCTACAAACTATATCTTTGCTGAAAACAAAAGAACAAAATAAAAAAAATAAATTTTTTTTCTATTATTTTAATTATTTTAGTTTGATTGTATCTAGGGTTTCATCTTGTATGTGCATCATCAAGTAACCTAGTCTTAAGGGCACTTGAGCATCACAGATCGGGGCAGGAGCTCATCACCTGTCCTAGGCCCACAACAACCTTCTTTGTATCCAAGCCTAACCCTAATTAAAACTCAATTAGACTTAATTGCTCTAGTGAGCTAGGGACACCAACAGGTCGGGTTCTAAGTATTATGTGTAATCTAGTGAACCCAATCCTATGATTATTACTTGAATCTGGTGTCTAAGGCTAGAGGTCCAGAGGTAAATGACCTAAGAGATTTCATGATTTTTAATTAGGACCCTGTGAGAGCAGGGGGAGCCTCCCATAACCCCACCTCTTACCTGGCCAGTGGACAGGGTAATTACTGAATTGGTTGTAAATTGAGCTGACCCATTCTACTTGAGCTCTAGGTCTTGGAAACCCTAGTCCGAGTCAAGTTCTGTGAATTGCATTACATGGCTACTAGATTAGGAACTTCATACCAATAGTCTTACCCAAACCCAACCCAGTCTGGTTTGACCATGGAGTCCACTATGGAAACCTTGTTGAGGACCTTCACTGAATAATGTATCCAAATGAACCACTAGTTTGATCGACTAGACCAACGATTAGGAAACATAGAGAAAACCCGTAAGATCCATCTTGAACCTAAATTTAAAACATACCCTAACCCATTCCTAGAGCCCAACCCTAGGAGAGCCCCATACCATGACCAAATCTGGGAGACTAACCATAGAAGATCCAATTATGATTTCAGAGACCAGGATGAGAGAGCCACTAGGTATATTAGGTTAGAAGCACCTACCTTTTGTGGTGATCTTGATCCTGAGGATTATCTTGATTGGGAAGAAGGTATGGATCTATATTTTGAGAGGAAACTAGTGTCTGATGAAAGAAAGTTTAAGTTTGCTAAGTTTAAATTAGTACGCCAAGCTAGGATTTATTGGGATAATGTTGAAAGAATGAATCAAACGAAGAAGAAACATATCCATCACTACCTGGGGTGACATGAATCTTAAACTCAGGAAAAAGTATCTACCCAGATCATATGAACCCAGCTCCTACGAACCCAGATCCATAACCTATAGGTTTGAACCTATATCCTATGAACCCAAGGAACCCATAACCCCTAGGTATCAATCTAGTGCTAGTTAAGTTTCAATTAGTTGGCCAGAACCTATTAGGATTAGTGCACCTTATCAAAAATTAGAATCTAGTCAAATCCACCTGAGTCGACCCGTTCCTTAGCAGAGTCGACCCAATTCTCACCATAGCTAACTCAACCCTAATTTGAGCTGACCTACCCCTACTAGTCCAGATCCTAGCCAATTTTTCCTTTACCAACCTATTCCTACTACCCTATTGGTTCAAAAAGATAACATTGAAGAAGAAGCTTATGAAGCTAATGTGAACTTAGTGGATGAGTATGAGGGAGAAGAGGAAATACATATGACTGAACCAGAATTAGCTGACCTGGTAGACACCCAGACTGAAGCCAGCCCAGAGTTAGTTGACCATGATTGTACCCTAACTGAAACTCTACTGGTAGGACCCTTAGAAAAAGAGACCCATAAGGAACCTAACCCTCCTACTAGGACCTTACCTGAGGAAACACTAGAAGAGACTCAAGTCATAGAGCCTAAAATTCAGGAACCAAAAGAAATCAATGAGAACTTGATTTTCTCAAACCAGCACCCTTAGGAAAAGTTCACTCCATTAGTCCCAATTGAAGAACTTTTTCGTGAAATTCTTGACTCATCCTTTCTTCAGGCTGACCCTTTATTCTCTGTAAGTATGAATCTATGTCCAACCCTTAAGGTCAACCCCGTTAGTCTAGGACAAATCCCTGAACCCTTTTTTTATTTCCAACCTGACCAAGTCACCCTCGAATCCACTTCTTATTTTTTACCTTTTCCTGAAATTTCTAATGTTTTTAGAACTGTTAGGTTACATTTTGTTGAGGTTAGCAAGTTACATACATCCTTTGACCCTGTTAGATTTGGAAACTATTTCTGGAGAACCTTATGGCATCTATTAGGAGTTCATGTTAAGTTTTCATTTGCATGTCACCCACTGACCAAGGATCAAGCACATAATTAAAATTAAAAACTTAAATAGATAAAATAATAATAAATAAATAAATAAATAAGTAAATAAATTTTTTTTACTAGTAATGCATAGTGAGTCTATTAGACATTTGCAGAGTCATATGCACAACACATTCAAGAATTGCATAAGAATCATATAGACATATGGCTGATACAAAAAGAAGACTCAAGGAATATAATGAAGGAGACTTTGTCATGGTTCGATTATGACTTAAATGGTTTCTACCTGGAACCATGAAAAAATTGCATGCCTGTAGTAGTGGACCATACAAAGTAATTAAGAAAATTGGACCTAATGCCTACGTGCTTGAATTGCCACCTAAACTAGGCATTAGCTCTACTTTCAACGTTTTAGACCTTATCGAGTATAGGGAGCCAATGTTGATTCCTAGTGAGCCATTTAGGCCTAATCCAATCCTTGAAAGTGAACCAACCCAAGTGTGTCCACCTGTTATACTACCAGCCCAGAGAGACAAGATTGAGCAGATCTTGGATGACAAGATCATCGCTACCCAGAGCAAAGATTACAATGATGACTTGAATCTGATGATTTTTGGATCATCAAAGAGGACTTGCAGAGAGTTGCCCCTGACTTACTAGAGTATTATAATAATGGAGTTGACCCATACTCGACAGGGTCGAGTTTTTCTCACCCGGAGAGAATTGGTATAGGCACCAGGGCTAAAAGAAATTGACAGGTTGAACCCACATCTCTGTGGATCACCTGTGAGTAAAACCCTGAACCCAAATCCTTTTTTTTACCATGTAAATATTTATTTTAAATTCTATTATTTTGATTTAGTTAAGGTAAACCCTTTTTACCAACTATAATTAGGATTTATTATTTTGATTACAAGAGAAAGAGGGGTGGGGTATTTATAGAGTTTCCATGCCCTCTCCTAACTAGGGTTACACTTAGGGTAGAGATAACCACTCCATAAGGCTTTAGGAAGAGTAATCCTTATTAGGCTAGGAGCTTTGAAGTAATCCTTATTAGGTTAGGAGCTTTGACTTTTCTTCTCCTCCTTTCACACTTGGACTTGGTCAACATCTTTGGATGCCTAATCTCTCTTTGAATGGCATGTTGGGCTTTAAGGGAAGCAAGTGGGCCGGCCAAAGAGTCTTGGGTTCTTGGGCCTTGGGTTGGGCGCAGGTACTTTGGGCATCTTGGAATCTGGGGCGCCTTAGGTGGAATATTCTTGGAATAAAAGAATCTTGGTTCTGGTGGGCTTTAGGCCCTGGCGTCTGGACTTAAATTTCTTGTCTTGGGGTGTAGATGGACCACTAGATTCTTGATGTGACCTGGTCTAGAACATACTCTGGTATATGGAGAAGAATCTGGGCATCTGGAGAACATCTGGGAGGAATCAAGATTTCTGGAGGCATCTTGGATCCTGGGTTGTCGTACAAAATCCAATAAACTGATGTAGTGGACTCTGATTTTTGGATGTGGTCTGGTGGAGCTCCAAAATAGGGTAACCTCCTCTCTTGTACAAAAATTGGACTCATACTGGACTCCTAACTAAAGTATAGGACTCAATATACTGGACTAGGTTGAGGGTTGAGACAAATCAACTAACCTCAACTTATTACAGGACTCAATCTTAATCGATTACAAAATTTTCAAAACTTTGATACATGACTAAGTAAACCAAATAGGGCCCAGTAATCTGTGTCTGATCTTGGTGCCCCCACCACCATGTGACCTCATGTGCTAGCCCAAGTCACTTGGCATATGCAACCTCTTCTTGGTGCCACCTTTTCAAGGATTTGGACATCAACACGTCATATTTGGACATGTCATTGAGACAACACTACTTCACACTTCATCCAGGACAATAACACATGCTATGTTACTACATGCTACACCTTGGTCGGCCATTTAAACTCATAAACTAGCACCATTTGAATTTTAAGAGGAAAAATGAAGATGATTTGTGAAGAGCGGTTCTTCTTTCTGCCTCCGTAAGGAGTGGGCGTGAGGCCCATCTTTCCTTCACCTTCGGGCATCGAGGGGTGTTAGACCATATTCCTTCGCTTTTGAGCATTGAGGGGTGTGAGGCCTTAGTTGCCCCCTTCCCCGTCAAGTCCCAACTATGGTCTTAGAGATTTTCCTTTATGGTCCCTGGTAGCGATTTAGGTGGGATGCCCTAGGCTCCGCATGTAGTGAGATGGGTGGGATGCCCTAAGCTACATGTAGTGGGATAGGTGAGATGCCCTAGAGGTGAGAGGTCTCTCCGTGAAAGTAAGTCCCAAGTCTGTAGAGTATCTAATTTTTCTACCTTTCATCTCCATTGTTCCTTCGTCACCCTTAGAAAAATAAAATAAAAAAAAAGAAATAGTAGAACCCTAATCATCGGTGACTTCTAGGCTCACCAACGATCCTATCCCCCTATTGTCCCCCATCACTGGAGGAGTCGACTCGCCTTAGTAGAATCGACTCTCCTGGCTGTTCTTTCAGAACTTATTTTTTCTGGACTCTAGAGGAGTCTGCTTGGACTACTGAAGGATCGACTTGGATGCCTGACTGAATGGTTGAGTCGGCTCAGATTGCCTTCGGGGCAGCTCACCTATCTGATTCAAGAAATGATGCCTTGAATGAGTCGGCTCGGGTTCCTTCGAGTCGGCTCGGGTCTCTGCGTGCTAGAATCCTTCAACCGTGCCATGGACTAGAGTCAGCTCTCCATACACGAGTCGGCTTGAGTGAATTTTCAATAAAAACTTCAGCTCTTCTCCAAAAATCATCCAGTAACTCTTAATCATTCAAGATACTTCCCAACTCAACTAACAATAGATTCTAAAGAATTTTAATCTAGAAAAAATACATAGAAGCAATCTATTTTCATGAATATTACGTCAATTTTTCTTTGGATTCTTCTTTATAAGAAACTTTTACAATATTACACATGACATATAGCAAGGTTGTAGGAGTTGCAATTAAGCATTAAAATCATCCTACAAAAACTTGTAATGCACTTGAAAAGTTGTTAGTAAGACAAATGCATGCTCCAATATTTTGTTATCATCAAAATCACTAAAGGGATCAACAATTATTCTCTCACTACTATATTTAGGATAAATTATTTAACCTTGAATATTGATATTCAGTCACAATAACTTATGATCCACTGGAAAGTAGTATCATAACAACTTTTTAGGATATAAGCTATCAATAACCTAATCTTTAACTTATTCACCATAGGTTGAATAACATAGGTGAACATCCATAATCTTGATTTAATCAAGACTTTCCTTCTTACCATATTATATCTTATATAAGTATTATAAGAATGGATTTAGAGTGAACCTAATTAAATTGATAAGTCAAGTTTTGTAAACATATCCTTTAAGATAAATTAGTAATTTTTATAATAGATTGAACCGTATCCATTAGGATTTGATTTCTTTGCTCAGACATCTCATTGAGCTTAAGATGTAAGAGGAGTCCATTAAGAGACTATGCCAAATAGCTTGAGATTATACCAAAAAAAGTAACCTTCCTAGCTGGCACGTCTAATTTGCTATACACATGAATATATACCCAGATAAGTATATTAGTGGTGATCACCTACACCCTTTGTCTTACAAAAGATAGCTTAGTTAACATTCCTTAAGATAGAATTCATAAATTAAAAATGACTCAATAGTTAATTAGCTAAAAATCTCATGGTTATCCATGGTTTTCAAATTATTTATCCTTTCTTTTCGACTTGACTAAACCTGAGGTGCCACCTATATACTTTAGGTTAATTTCATCTCAAAAAATCTCTCAAATCCCATGATGATTATTCAATTGCCCAGTAGATGCATCATATGCAAGTGACAGAGACTAACATTTATAAAATCACATGCATCCAATTTATTTCTAAAATAAATGGATCAATGATAGAAATCAAAATTTTGCTCTAACATGTAATAGTCTCTTTAATTTTGAGTAGTTGACATACCTACCATAGATATGCCCTATTTATTCTACAAGGATTCCAGGTATAAGGATAGTTCCTATGGTCATTGACTTTGAAGTTGAAACATCTTTCCATGGTCAATGGCCATCTCCTGGGAGGATCCCTTATAATGCTTGCTTTAATCTTTTGCTTATTCATAGACCTCTTCTTCCAATTAGACTTTTTTTTAGAAAAGAAAGTCTGTTCTGCATCGAGAAGCATGTCCCTTAAACCTTTCAAGGTTCCTTTAAAAGTCACCAATGTGTTGACCTAATTATCTCTATGCTATTCAAATGATAGTTTATAATAAACTGTCTATATGAATTAGACAAAGACTGCCGGATCAAATCTATATGCAATCTTTATGCATCATTATGCCCGAGCTTCTCAAGCTCCTAATCATTATTCATTATCAAACAATGATCATTGATTGATTACACTTAGATCAGCCATCAGATAGTTTGGTAACATAGTGTAGTCTTGGTCTATTACAATACTTAGCCTTTCTAATCAATTTTTAAGTTGAGCCAATTTTAATAGATTTTGGTTAATCAATTAATCTAAAAATTTAAAGGGTTAAAAGCTAACTTTAATTTATAGAGGTAAAGAATCTAGTTAGATATTTATTTTAACTTTAAATTTATTCTAAAAATTTTAAATAAAAAATTAGGCTTCCACTATTTTCATGGATCCTCACACTCTTTAATGGAGATGCAAAAATCCCTATGCAACTAGTATTCTTAATGGGTACTGCGTCCCACTAATTTCATGCACCATTCCTAACAATTATTGGTAAAATATAAAAAAATAATGAGTGGACAACTCTTGTCAATGCTTCTTAAGCATGTTGCAGTGACTTAGTCTTTAAGTCATATACTCACTTAATAGCTATTACCCATCCTCCTTAGTTATGTTTGACCCACCATTCAATGCAAAATGAAGCCATCATTAAATCCCTCACCTAATAATTATTAGGCCCAACCCCATCTTCATCTCACATCATCTCATGTTAATAAAGTGGTTGTGCCTCCTGATGCAAGTGAACCACTATATCTAGCTAAGAATAATTAATCCCAAGAGATGCTCACATCTCTACAATGGTAGAAGATTTAAGACTTAATATGTATGAGAAGATTTGGATTCAGGTCTTGACTTAATCAGTCAGTACATTTTATGTCTTACTGACCTAGTTTAGGTTAGCATATCTTATATCTGATTATCTGGTTTCGGTCAGTACATCTCATATCTGACTAATCTGGTTTGGATAAGCACATCTCATATCTGACTCACCTGGTTTGGGTCAGCACATCTCATGTTTGACTAACCTAGTTTGGATCAGTACATCTTATATCCAGCTAACCTAGTTTATATTAGCATATCTTATATTTGATGAACCTAACTCAAATCAATGAGTAACCTAATCAAAACTTAATTGACCATGTTGGCTAGGTAAGTTAGATCGATGGGAGGGTTCTGCCTCTTTCTCTTTTCTTAGACACCAACTAATTTGGCTAGGTAAGAGAATAATCCTAATTAAAGACCATGATCAAGACTTGCCTTAGATACCAATTGATCAATAAGAATCGAATGAGTCAGCCTAGCGATTCGGGCTCAGACCACTAAGCCAAATTAGGTCTTTAGGTAATCAATTCACACTAAATTTGAATCGATATAACCAAACTACATCTAAGATCGATTTTGAGTCCCTTTATCCAAATCCTAATCAACTATTGATTGTGTTTGATTAGCTGCTCAAAATCAAATCAAGGTTCTAACCTGATCTAATCATGACCTTAATGTGTAGTCCAATTATTAGACTTAATTGTTTTACCCATATCTAAAATTGATTTTTAGATTAAGTCTTGGTGTATAATTTTTGTGGTTCATGATTTTGAAATGATTTTTAGATCTAAACCTAATTGCATATATCTCATATATATATTTTTTAGATCAAAATCAATTAACATACATCACATGTATTTAATTTTTAAATCTAAAACAAAAACTTGATACATCTCATATATTAAAAATCAAATCTAAAATTATTGGTTTGATGTTTCAAAAATAATTTTCAAAATTAATTAATTTATGTGCCAGGATAACCGTACACTATAATGGGTTAACCTTATAGTAGGATAACCTTATAATTAGCACAAGATCAATCTAAATAAAACCTGTTGCCGCCTAGATCACCGTGGCCTGCAGCTCTGACATGTCATGGATGTGTCGGTTTTCTATAGGGTGCTTGGTCCTCTACTCCGGTCAACTCCTTGGTTGGTTGTCCTGCAAAATAGAGAAGACCCGAGCCGAGGATTCCAGTGGGCACACTCTGATGGTCAAGTCAATGGGATGATCTAGGAGAATATAATATCTATGGTGGAGAGCTTGGGGTCTCCCCACGTAGAGGATGAAAGATAGAATTAAGATGTAAAGGTAAGGTGAGTTGGGGTCAGAGAGCTTGGGAGGTTCTCTTGGTGGTTCCTTGCCCACTAGCTCTCTGTATCTTACCAGTTGCCTTCCATTGGAGATTATTTCTCCTATTTTATATGAAAATGATGGCCCAGACCAGGTCTGGTGGTGCGGGCACCAGACTCAGAAGAAGACTTCAGAGCTCCATCTGGATCTCTGATTAACCTTGCCCGAAGAATTAGGGTTTTTGGCTTGTAATAAGGGTTGACTTGATCAACTCAATTTTAGTTTGAGTCTGTATTACCTGCATTTTTATTTTGTTGAGTCATGTTGACTCAGTAGTGGACTAGGGCTTCAACCTAGGGTGTTACATTTTCTCCCAAGACCAAGAAAGTGGGCGCCACACTCCCAGCCACACTCCCAGCCATACGCCCGAGTCCAGGGGGCACCATATCTCCATCCAGCAGGCTTTGGTCCCCACACCACAGATAGCAGCTCCCCTCTTTCATGCGCCAATTGAGGAGAAATCCACCAGGGGTCCACAAATCAAGGGGGCAGCCCAAGACTTCCCAAAAGAACCAAACTATGAAAGGGAAGAAATTCTCTTGGAGAGAAATTCAAGGAGGCGCCCATTACCTGCCAGAAATACTCAAAACAAAGTTAGAAGGAGCCATAACTTGGGGAGAAAGAAAAGGAGGTATCCAAAAAGGGTTGAGCCATGGAAGGAAGGAGATTTCTCTTGAAAAGCAAGGTTAGGAGGCGCCCTAATCATTCCAACTAAAGCCAGATATAAAAGGCAACAAATTCTCTCTTGGAGGGCAAGGTTAAGAGGCGCCCAAACACTTCCAGATAAGGCCAAGCATAGAAGGAAAAAAATATTTTCTTGGAGGTCAAGACAAGGAGGCGCCACCCACTTTCCTTTTTGAAGCTTCAATCAACTTTGGAATTAATTGGCCGGCCATATGAGTAGGGATTGATATCCTAATTTGAAGATCCCCTCCTTTAGTCCCACATGGGAAGATGTAAAACCCTACTCTCTTGTAATGGCCTATAAATTAAACCCCCATGTAAGTTTGAAAAAAATCAGATGAATGAAACCAATTTTTTTTTGTGAGCAAACTTTGTGTTTTCTCTCTTCCGCACTTGCATCCAGGTGTTGAGCTCCGTGAGGGAGTAAATCCGGGTTCCCCAGGAACTTTGAGGAGGTGTGAGATCTCCAAAACCCAAACCCTAGGTTAGCCACTCCACTCCCAAACCCTAGCCGCCCATCATTCTTTTCTTTCCACCAATCCCTAGCCTATCCCACTTCTCACGGCCTCTCTCTCCAAGTCCAGGCCGACCACCAGCATCCAGCTCTAGTCCAGATACTTCAAATCCAAAGCTCTTTCCAGAGGGAGTCGAATCAGCCTTCAAGAGAATCCGTATCTCAGCGACATCAGCCTTCAAGTTCTTCAAACTGGTAAATCCTTCCTTGAGTCTCTGAATCCATCACTTGTTTTTTTTCTTCCCAGATCTTGAGTCCAGGAGAAGCCAACCCAGTCACGAGACCAGTATTGGAGGATCCATTGCGAAGATAGCCGAATCCGAGGATCCAACAATCTGCTCGAGAGAGTTCTTCCACCCAAATTCTGTGAAGATCATTGTCTGGTTGGTAACCCATCTCTCCTCTCTATTTCTGTCTTGTTGAAAGTTCAGAGCGAAACCCTAGGTCTGGGAATTTCTCAACCCCCAGCGATCCGTTACTTCTGAACTACTCTGATAACCTAGTTTTTTCTAAATTGTGCTTTCAATCATTACCTAGTTTACTTCAACTTAGTTTAACTTTACTTTGAGTCAAAGCCAATTTCTGAAATATATATAAAAAAAAGAATTAATCTTAATTTTTACTTCCGCATACGCTTCTTTGTTCTTTGTTCTGCATCATTTTTGGTATCAGAGCTTTCGTCCTGCATCATCTGGGGCTTCACTAAGATATCCTTTTCCCGGTACCCCCTTTGGAGGGGGTTTTTTTGTTGCCCATGGTCTTCCTCCCGTCGGACCGATCCTTTGAAGGAGATCTTGCTATTGGGGGTGTTTGCCGACGTGGCATAGATCTTGTCCCTCTGGTGGTGCAGTTTTCCGTGGGAGGGATGGGCACTGTGCCGCTGAGCCTCGAGCTACAGTGGGATGTTTCTATTCCTGAAGGGACCATCGAAGCATTGTAGGGCCTGTGGCCTTAATATAACACTCCTCTTTGAGGAGGTTCAAGTTTCGTGTCACAAGGGTTGAAGCCCCCGACTGCACGATTGTCGACATGGCAACATGTTATAGGCCTGGGGCCTGGAGGAGCTCACATTGTATAGAGTGTGTGGATGGCACGTTGCAGAGCTTGAATTTATGACAGGGCATGAACCACTCCCAAAGGTTGCAGGTGGCCAGGAACCTCCCTACTAAGGTTTGAATTTATGTTGATCTTTCCTCCTTTCACCGCTGGCAGGAACTTTGACCTCTGCAAGGTAGAGGGAGCTCTACTTCGGGAGCTCGACCTTGGTAGTATGAGCATGACCCCGACTAGGAGCTAGTCTCAGATGGAGGGCTCGCCCTATGAGTACGACCCTGGCCAGGAGCTCACCTTGATAGCATGAGCATGACCCCGACTAGGAGTTGGCCTCAGGTGGAGGGCTCGTCTTATGAGCACGACCCTGGTCAGGAGCTGACCTCGGTAGGAGGGCTTGCCTTGATAGCATGAGCACGACCTCGACTAGGAGCTAGCCTCAAACGAAGGGTTCGTCCTATGAGGATGACCCCAATTGGGAGCTGACCTCCACAGGAGGGCTCACATTGGTAGCATGAGCATGACCCCCGGCCAGGAGCTGGCCTTAGATGGGGGGCTTGCCCTATGAGCATGACCCTAGCGAGGAGCAGACCTCGACAGGAGGGCTCGTATTGAAAGCATGAGCATGACCTCGACCCGGAGCTGGCCTTAGATGGAGGGCTCGTCCTATGAGCACAACTCCAGTTAGGAGCTGACCTCAGTAGGGGGCTTGCCTTGGTAGCATGAGCATGACCCCGGCCGGGAGCTGGCCTTAGACGGAAGGCTCACCCTATGAGCATGACTCCAGCTGGGAGCTAACCTCGACAGTAGGGCTCGCCTTGGCTCTCCATCTGGCCTTCGTGTCCAGGTGGCGTCTCTTGCCAGCATGATTGCTAGCAAGGACTCTATATCAGCAGATGCACCACATTAGATGCCCCCCACTCTCGAGCCTAGAGAACGAAGTGGTGCATGGGTCAAGGGGAGTAATGATCATGCCGATATGGAGGGGCATGCTTCTTGCACCATCAATGCCTTGTGTGCCTGTGCCTAGGAGTCCATGCCTCCATGCCAATGGGGCGAGGCCACGTTGCCCCTCTTTAAAAGGGGCCATAATTGCCATTACTGGGCATGAAGTGGCCTCGCCCCACTTTAAAAGGGGCCATAATTGCCATTGCTGGGCATGAAGGAGTTTCCTCCGAATCGAAGCACTGCTCCCAATGGATCTTGACATGTGGCATGCTCTGGCTGGCTCGGGATGAGATATGGTGCACGTCTTCGACAAATACGAGGTGACAGGGGCTCCGATCCTTTTGAAAGGGATTTGTCCTTTTGTTTCTTAAGGATCTTCGAGCAGCAAGGACAAGGCTTTCCCTACAAAGCAACTTCTCCTCCCTCCATTTTCTTGATCAAGGTTGCGAGGTCTTAGTAGGTTAGACTCCTTCTTGCCCTTTCTTTCTTTCTTCTGCTGCTTCTACTCTTCTCCTTCGACCTATGCTGGGGGAGAACCTTTGTTAGGTCCTTTAGGTCTCTATCTTTCTTTGCTTTCTTTCCTACTACTCCCGATGTGTCCTTCCGGCAGAGGGCACTACCACCAGGGTTTTTCTGATGGGGCGGGGCTATCTCAGTCGAGGCCTCCTTCCTCAGATAGAGAGGAGAAGGAAGTCATGATCACATCCTGCAGGGGTCCCCATCGGATGGGGATTGTCATTGGACCCCCTGCGGCTCCTCCATCTGCTCCTCTTGCCAAGGAGTCTGGCAGTCCCACCAGTATTGCTTTAGTGATGACTGACGAGGATCTGCTCTGTGTCCAGAGGTTATTTGGGATCCCTGATTCCATCCATCTCTCTATTCCTAGACCGAAGGAACGGGTCACTTCCAATGGCCTGGGCCAAATCGCTTTGTATGAAGACTTCTTCCTTGGGGGTCTTTGTCTTCCTTTTCATGTCTTCTTCCTTTCCTTTCTTAGCAACTACCGTCTGGTTTTGGCCCAACTCACCCCCAACACTATCCAAACCATTTTTTGTTTCATTATTCTCTATCACTTCCATTGGATTGTTGCCCATTTCTCCCTCTTCAAGGCCTTATTCTCCCTAAAGTGCCACTCGTCTGATAGTGGATGGTGGTTTGTGGCCCCTCGAAAGGGGGCCCTCAAGTTCAATCTGCCTACTTCCATCAAGGGATGGAAGTGCAGATTCCTGTTCACCTCGATTGAGGGGGCGGACTAGGTCTAGTGTGACCCAGACCTTTTTCACAATCGATAGTCTATAGTCGAGCCGATCGATAAGGAAGTATTCGACTGGCTCATCTCCTCTGAGGCTCCAGCCCTTCAGGATTTGTTGATCAAGTAGAATCTCGTTGATGCTAGAGTCAGCCAGGCCCATTCCTAGGGTAAGGCTTGATGTCGGGCTCTTTTTTTTCTCAATAGTGGGTCCAGTCTTGAGATGGGACTAACCAGTTTGCCTTGTTCTGTAGGTATGAGGTTCAGCTTCGAAGAAATCCTAGGGATGTTGAAGAAGAGGGCCCCTGCTGCAGGGCCGGAAGGAGTGCCTGGGAAGAAAGCCTGGGAGGAGCTAAGGTAGAGGCCCTGTGAAGAGCCGAAGAGGAGGAGGCCAGCCGCCATGCCAGCGGCACCTAGATTAGGGGCCCCAGTTCCAGCTCGCCAGCCCTGATGCAAGGCTAGAACCATGGAGGAGGCCCCGCCATTAACTCCGGTGGCTCCTCCGTGCACTGAAGACCCAACACAGCTAGAAGAGGTAGAGGTGGCGGGATTGACTGCCACCGAAAGGCCAACTCCATTGCTTGGAGCCAGAGCTACCGGTGTAGCACCCTCGCCAGTGATTGATTCGGATCCTACTCAGTCATCTATGGCATCAAGCAAGTGGTCAAGAAGCTCTCCATCTTCCTCCCCCCGGGTGTCAAGACAACCCAAGATCGAAGATTGGTGGAGAAAATCCTAAACTTTATCGTCCAGTCGTTGGATCACTAGGGCAGAATTGGAAGGCCGCCGGCGGAGCTCGCTACCAGGGTGTTTTCCTAGCTCATGTCGGTAAGTCAACTTCAGGGCCGTTTCCCCTTTTACTTCTTCCCCCATAAGAGGTGCCAACTATCATCTTCTGTGCAGGTGGCGACTGACATCTAGCTCCTGTGGGACTCCTGTCGGGTGCTGCTGAGGTGTGAGGATCGTCTCCATCGAGAGAGGGATGAAGTTATGATAATTATGATAATTCGACTCCCTCTCGGTTTCCATTGGTATACCACTGCTTCCTGATTTCCTATTTTCCATCGCATCACTGTGCTTCTACCTCCTTGCTGCTGCTCTATCAAGATGATGATAAAGCATTCACCCATGGAAGGCTAGAACTCCCGTTCCTCAAAATTTCACTGTATTACGACAGGTAGTTTAGTTTCATTTAATTTGTTATCATTTGTACTCTTTTCTTATGAAATGATATTATTTCTTTATGATTTAATTTGTGTTTGTGGGATAATGAAGAGGAATTCTTTTATTCTGGACTAATCAGTACTTCAGGGGTACGGGCCATGATCTAACAAGTACGGGTAGTGATCTTCGCAGACAAGTTATATCTTGGTAAAAGCATTCGCAAAGGAAGAGGGTATCATCTACTAAGTAATCCATGAAATATCGAGGCTATTTTTTCTTTCCTTATTCTTAGCATATTATTTGTTATTAAATAGTTTTAATATTTTTGTTAGTATTTTCTTTTTGAAATAACCCTAAAGTTCCTGAGGATTCGACCCTTACTCCCACTATTCTACCTTAGATTAACGGAATTAAGGTAATTTAAATCAGTACATAGTGACGCGTACCAGATTTTTAGCACCGTTGTCGAAGACTTTTGGCATTATTTTGAAAAAAAATCAAAAAATTTAAAAATCAAAAAAAAAAAATCAAATTTCAAAAATTCAAATTTAAAAATGTAAATTTCAAAATCTAAAATTTAAAAATTTTAAAAAAACTAAATTAAAAAAAAATAATAGTTCATATTTGTCAATCTTGAGTGCTCTGACCTAAGGTTGCCTTGACATAATTAGAAAGTTATGTTGAATGGTTGTGCTAGGATACAAAAAGGTTAAGTAAACAAATTTATGATATTTGCTTTCAATTTTTAGATTGACTTAGGTAAATTGACTTTTCTACAAAATCAAAAAAAATTTACCTTGACATCTCATAATTTATTAGGATTAGAGACTTAATCATCAAACTTAAAACCTAAAAAATTAATTAACTCTGCTTGTCTATAACTTTAAATTTTGGACATCTTACTTGTTGCATTTTATCATTCTATAATTCACTTTAAGGGCATAACCCAATTAATCATATAAGGTGGGGAGTTCAATACCCTTCTTTAACCCACAAACCACACCCCAGGATAGTGATTTTGATTGTGTGACTTGTTTGAAAAAAAATATAAAAAAATTAATTAAAATAACCTTTTCTTCTCTCTAGTCTAGGACCCTCTTAGGAGTTTATATTTAGACCTTTTCTCTCTCTTCCATTTTTTTTAAAAAAAAACTGAATTGCTATTTGCTTTAGAGTCCTATTATAGGGTGTATGCTAGGTCCTTGGTCACTAGAACATGAACTCATACCCCTAGACCCAGAAATAGAAAGAACCTGTAGAGCAAACAGACCAGGTACTATGGATCCAACCAAGGAAATCAAGAAATCGATCCCCCAAGATAATTAAAGGAGTACTTCACTCCTTCAAAATACACCTATTCACCCTGTATCCAAGTATCCCCTGTAGAGGGCGTCCAGTATGAAATCAAGTCCAGTGTAATACAAATGTTACCCTCCTTCCATAGACTTGCAAATGAAGATCCATGCAAACACTTAGACGAATTCCTTGAAATCTGTTCAACTGTTAAGATACAAAATTTCTCCGACGATGCTTTAAGGCTTAAGTTATTCCCTTTTTTCTTGAAAGATAAAGCTAAATACTAGTTGAATTCCCTAGATACTATAACTATTTCAACCTGGGATCAACTTCAGAGGGAATTCCTTAAGAAATACTTCCCAATAGGAAAAACAAATCATATCAAAAAAGCCATTACCAGTTTTTTCCAATTAGAAGGATAAATGTTTCATGAAACCTGGGAGAGATTGAAAGAGTTGATTAGGAAATGTCCTTACCATCCCATACCAAAATAGTAATTAGTTCAGTGCTTTTATGATGGCCTGTCGAAAGGCACCGGCAAATGGTGGATGCCTCATGTGGAGGAACGTTCATGCTAAAAAATGAACATGAGGCATGGTAGCTGTTTGAAACCTTGAGTGAAAATTTCTTGCACTATATATCTGTTGCCCTTAGAGATCCTCCCTTAGGACCCATTGGACCCAAGAGAGGGGGAATGTATGAAGTTGGTCATGCTGTAGACATATACAGCAAGGTAAATGAGCTATCCTAGTAGCTTGACTGAATCTTGCAAGTTGGAAATACTTCCTCCTCATCTCATCACAATCATGATGCCTGTGTTATCTATTCTAGTCCCAATCATCTGATAGGTGATTATCAGGCCGCTTACCAATTTCCTGAGCTACTTCAGGACCAAGCCCATCAAGCCCAAACCCGAATGGCTCCTAGACCAGGAAATGATCCATTCTCGAATACTTACAATCCTGGCTAGCACAATCATCCAAATCTCTCATGGAAACCCCAACCTGGTATCAATTCCTCAGTTATATCGAACCATTAGGAGACTAGTTTTAGAAGCTTGCCTTTTCTACAGTATCCAAGTGCCCCATAACCTCCATCGAATAATCATGACCCAATGTTTGAAGAGAAGGTGCTCCAAGCATTGAAGGGGCTGGAAATGAATACCCAACTCCTCCACTCCCACACACAATCCATTACCAAGCTAGAGACCCAGATAGGTCAGCTAGCTACAGCTTTCAACCGGAGCGAGGAAGTTAAGTTACCTAGCCAGTCGATTAGCAACCTGAAAGGACAATACATGGCTGAAAGCTTCTCCACTGGACCTGAAAATTTTTCTGAACATGCTAAATCTATCATAACCTTAAGAAGTGGAAAAATATTGAACTAGCCTGATCTGACCCAAAAGCTAGAAGTAGCTAAGCCAGAGAAGAAGAATCAAGAGGAGAAGGAATCCATTGGTCAAGCACCTGCAGCTAAGACTCCATTCCCCAGAGTTTTAGAATCACCTTTACCTTTGGATAAGAAGAATGTGAAAATGAATGAGATGCTTGAATTATTCAAGTAGGTTCAAATAAACTTACCTCTTCTCGATGCGATCAAGCAAGTTCTGGATTATGCCAAATTTCTTAAGGATCTGTGCACACAAAAATGGAAATCTAAGGCACACATCCCGAAAAAGATCCAGTTGACTGAGCAGGCTACCTTAGTTTTTTAGTAGATAGCCCCACCCAAACTCAAAGATCCTGGTATCCTAATTATATCTTGTGTCATAGGGAACCTCACAATCAAGAAAGCCTTGCTAGATTTGGGTGCGAGTGTGAACCTTCTTTCAAGCTCAGTGTATGATTTGTTCAGATTTAGAGAACAGAAACCCATGATGGTGATGTTATAATTAGCTAATCGACAATCAAAGTACTATAATTATATCTTGTGTCATAGGGGACCTCACAATCAAGAAAGTCTTGTTAGATTTGGGTGCAAGTGTGAACCTTCTTCCAAGCTCAATATATGATTTGTTTGGATTCGAAGAACTGAAACCCACGACGGTGATGTTATAATTATCTGATCGATCAGTCAAAGTACCCCATGGAGTGTTAGAAGATGTGTTGGTGAAAGTAGATGAATTCTACTTTCCTGTTGATTTTTTTGTACTGGATATGGAAACCAGCAGTAATCCTAGCCAAATACCCATCATTCTTGGAAGGCCCTTCCTAGCAACTACCGATGCTTGTATAAATTATAGGATGGGGGTTATGGATGTTTCTTTTGGAAACAAAAAAATGAGGCTGAACATCTTCAATGCATGCCAAGGACCTCCCATGTATGATTATAATGAGGTAAACATGGTAGAAGAAGTGCTAGAGGAAGTTATCGAGGATAAAATTTCTATTTTGCTTGACTCAGATCCTCTACAAGCGTGTTTAGCACATTTTGAAGTGGATGATTTTAATATTAATGGGTATACTGAAGAGGTGAACATGTTGTTAGAAGTATCTAATTTTTGCACCACTCCCCTATGGGCCAAAAAATATGAGCAGATAACCTCTCCTTTTGATACACCGATAGCTTCTTCATGTGAAACCTTACCTATACTGGAACAAGAGCCACTCCTAGTCATGGTAAAGGACCCCTTTTTCGAGCATGATGCCATTCCTGACCAGGAAACCCAATTTGAAGTTTTATCGAATGAATTCAAAGAAGCTATGAGAGAAACAATCTTGGATTCAAGTAGTACAATCTGTCAGCATGATAACTTTGATAATTTGACTGAGGATCTGTTCCGTAAACATCTGAATTGTACTGGATTTGATGATGTGGCTAGATTTGATGATGTGGAGGAGCTAAGTGATCTATTTGATCTATTTTGGGCATCAGATTTTAAGCAATTTGTAGCATCCTCCAACCCTTACCTAGCCTCTGCACTAGAACCAATATCTCCCTTACACATCAAGCCACCCCCTGCTACTAATCTGGAAATATGTCTGGAAGATACGTATAAGAAAAATATCATGTGGAACATTACTGATTGGATTTCATCCAACCATTTACCATGGTCAGGTATAGTTTAAAAGATCAGCTAAGTTTGGCTGAAGAGTTAAAACCTAGTGCTCCTGGGAGGCAACCCAGTTCATGCTTTTAGTTTTAACCTTGTGTTCTTTGTTTTTTAGAATAAACCAAGAGGAGTAATGAAAGAAGATAGTGAAGAATATGGTGACGAAAGAACATCCAATTTTCAAGTATCCTACCAGGTGGTATCCTTCCATGCCATTACATTATTAGTATCCTCTTCCATTACGGGATAATGGAAATTAAGTTGGGGGGGAGATAATTAAATCCTCGAGTAAAACTTTAATCAATTTTTGTGTTCCAGAAAATTTTCTTGTGTAATTCCAGACCCTTCTGTCTATTGATCTTGAAAAAGAATCTAACTTATAATGGTGTAGGTGGAAATATCAGGAAAAAAAATCTAATAAAAAGGTTTTTAGCATTTCTTAGTGAGTAACCGGGTCCCTTTGTCTAAGTAAGTGTTGTGGTTCGCATCAAAAGGTGGGGATGTAATTAACTCTTTAGTAGTGTTAGTCTTAATATGTAGCCTTTTTGACTCGAGTCAGTAGGCCTGAAGCATGTTAAGCATTATGGTTCACGTCAAAAGGTGGGGATGTAAAGAAATCTTTAGTAGTGCCAATCTTAATGTGTAGCCTTTTTGACTCGAGTCAGTAAGCCTGAAAGGTATTTTACATCTAATGCCTTAAAGCCAACTGGTTTGGGAGTCATTAACCTAAAGCTCGCTACAAGGGTCATCTAGAAAGCAAGTTGTTAAGACATTGCACCGACTCTACATTTAAAAAAAAAAAAGAAAAGAAAAAGAAAAAGAGAGAATAATAAACTGATAATACACCAAAACCAAAGTAAGCTAGAGGATTTAGATAGTGAGATAGGAAGTTGGGAAAAGAAGAATCCTTGAAAATTTCTATGGACTTTACTCCACTACTAAATGGATGGAGCTGATAATCCGATGAAGTACCTCTTCAATGGTCTAACCGGGTATCAACTGATTTTACAATTAGTAAGATAACTTTGACTTCTTAGACAAGTTAGTACACATGACCAATTCATTTGCTTTACTCGAGGATAAGCAAAGTTCAAGTTAGGGGGTGTGATAGTTATTAAAATTATGATAATTAATCCAACTTTATTTTGTTGAAATTGATACTTTTTTGTGGTATTTTATAGAAATTGACTTCATAAATGTGTAGAGTTCAATTTATGGAGCCCAACAGCACAAACCGGACCTAATCGGAGTTCATATGGGCCTGAAATCAATTTTAGAAGAAATTTAGCATGGTTTTCAAAGCAACACAACTTTTGGAACAACATTTAAATAGCTTACAGCCAGTCCACCATGGACCGGCTGAATGGTCCACTGCATACCCAAGGGTCCACGACTGCCATGGCCAGTGGTCCATGGAATAGAGCCGTGGACCACAGTGCTCGGATTGCGCCAGAATTTGCCGGAGAGATGCCCCCGCCACTGCCCAAGCTCCCGACACCTTCACCGTTGGCCGGAGAGGCTTCCTTCAATCGAAAAAATGGTCAAAAAAGGGTTGCTTCCCTTCTTCACCTTCTTCTCCTCATCTTCACTATTCCAAAGCCACCCCTCGTCACTAGAACCACCGCCAGACTCGCCGTCGCTACCCCAACATCCTGCCACACCGCCCGACTTGCTGTCAGTTGCTGGAGCCACCGTCATGGGATTTTTCTCATCTTTTTGTGCGGTTACAGGTGTTTCAAGGGTCACAGTCAAGGCCAATCTCCTCCCTTTGTAGAATAGAGCTTCTCCTCAACCCATTTTCATCGGTCGCTTGTCTTCCTCTCTCCATGCAACAGCCAGCCATGCCGTGCCATTTTTGGATATCATTTGGGTCACCATGTTTTTTCTTTTTTCTCACTGTATGGATTGTTGTCAGGAAATTAGATGTCCGAACAAAGAAGGCGAGGTGAGGGAGGAGGATAAACATCGATGAGTTGGTTGGAACGAAGTCACAAAAATCATGCGATGGATAAGCAGGAGTGTTGGAACTGAACCTAGGATTATGCAAGCGGGTGTAGGATAGGATCACTTAACAGAGGCGGGAGCGAGGCTATTAAGTAGATTGTGATGGAAAACCATCACTGTTTCCACGTGGACATGACGTGTCCTTTTCTCCTTATTTAAGGAGCACCAGATTTCAGATCTCAGCTCCATTGGAGACTGGACTCCTCTCTCGCTCCCATACCACTTCCATCTCTCCACTCCACTTCGCCTCCCTTCACTTCTCCACTCCGATTCCACCTCCACCTCTCACATCCAATTCCATTCCCACTCTCATTCGACTCCCTCTCGATTTCCATTGGTTTACCACTGCTTCTTGATTTTCTATTTTCCATCGCATCACTGTGCTTCTACCTCCTTATTGCTGCTCTATCAAGATGATGATGAAGCATTCACCCATGGAAGGCTAGAACTCTCGTTCCTTGAAATTTCACTGTATTACGACAGGTAGTGTAGTTTCATTTAATTTGTTATATTTGTACTCTTTTCTTATGAATGAAATTATTTCTTTATGATTTAATTTGTGTTTGTGGGATAATGTAGAGGAATTCTTTTATTTTGGACTAATCAGTACTTTAGGGGTACAGGCCATGATCTAACAGGTACGGGTCATGATCTTCATAGACAGGTTATATCTTGGTAAAAGCATTTGCAAAGGAAGAGGGTATCATCTGCTAAGTAATCCATGAAATATCGAGGTTATTTTCTCTTTCCTTATTCTTAAAATATTATTTGTTATTAAATAGTTTTAATATTTTGTTAGTATTTTATTTTTGAAATAATCCTAAAGTCCCTTTGGATTTGACCCTTACTCCCACTATTCTACCTTAGATTAACGAAATTAAGATAATTTAAATCAGTGCGTAGCGACGCACACCAGCAGAGTTGGAGAAGAAGTCTGCCTAGCTCGAGGCGGCCCTAAAGGAGGAAAGGGGGGAGGGCTCCCATAAGGTCAAAAAGGTGGCATCCTTTGAGGTGGAGGTGGCTCGACTGGAGGGGAGGGTGCAGACCCTCTAGGTGCGATTGAAAGAGGAAGCGGTGCGAGCCTCGACGGCGGTGGAGAAGGCTATGACGGTCGTAGCTTTGATGGAGATTGCCAAAAAGGAGGCTACCGAGGCCATCCCCAAATTCATGGCATACTAGGCCTTCAAGGACGAGGTTGCCGAAGTTGTGCTAGACTCCTACTGATGCGGGATGAAACATGCTAGGGTTTAGCATAAAGAAATAATAGATTAGAAAGCAATGATTTTAGATTTCTGTTATGGTTTTGTTCATGAAAAAGAGATTAAGAGCAAACTAGGGTTTTCATGTAAATGCAAAAATTTTACCTACAGATAAGGATCTAACAAAGTAATAAAAAAGACAGGATCCTAGGGTTGAGAAACCACTAATTTAGGGCATGCTCAATTTTCAATAAATCAGAAAAAGAGAGAAGAGATGGGTTTGATTACCTAGTAATGATGTTCTTTCATTGTAGAAGGGGTCACACCTCTCAGGATTAGCGCCTAGAAGAAGAAGCTTGTTCCCACAGATGCGTCAGCTTTTTATCCGATGGTCTCGATGGCAAAGAAGATCTCCTCCAAGGATTGTGGCACTGGAGGGATCCTGCAAACACAGAAGGTTAGGAATTCAAAAGTTAGGAAAAAACATGAAATTGAAAGTAGAAGAGGAGAGAAGGCAGGAGGGGTGCAGGAGTATGCTGGTGGTATGGATGAAGAAGGATGCCTGGGCCTTGGAGGTTGGCGGCCTGGAGAGGAGGGAGGATGCCTTGGGCTTGAAGCTAGCGGCCTGGGACTTGGAGGATGCCTGGTTGGTTGGCAGCCTAGAGGAGGGAAAAGACATGGTGGCCTAGGGTATAGATGGAAGGCTGGTGGCTAGGGTTTTGGATGGAAGGAAGGGGCAACTAGGGCTAGGGTTTTGGAAACTTATTATAGATCACCCAGCCCTCTCCCTGTCAAAGTTGGAGTACAATTCCTATCAAATTTGGAGTACAAAGTTTGAGTGGGATAAGGAGACTTGACTCCTAGTTGGACTAGGAGGCTTGCTTCCTGGTTGAACTGGGACATCAACTCCTCTTGGGCTTGGAAGGCTTGAATTCGTTGTGGGCCTGGGAGGGGGCGCCAACTGCTATGGGCCTGGGAGGGGTCGCCAACTGCTATGGGCCTAGAAGGGGGTGCCAGCTATATGTGGGCTTGGAAGGGGCGCCAATCTCTCTTAGGCCTAGGATGCCAAATCTTGGAAGGCTTGGGCGGCACTCCTTATGGGCTTCGGTGCTGATTCCTGGGAGGCTTGGGGTGCCAATGCTGGTGGGCTTGGGTGTTTGAATGGGGACCAGGGGTGGCATATGAAGATTGCCTTAGTGGGGGCCTGGTGACTCTCCTCTTGGACTTGACTTGAATGAAGGAAGTCAAAATTACAGGACTCAATAAAACTCGCTTAACTGGACTGAAAAACAAATGAACTCAAATCAATTGACTAAGTGGACTTAATTTGACTCAACTGACTCACTTCATTATAAGACTCAATCTTTATTACAGCACTCAGGACTGATGGATCAAATTGATTGAAAGGTCTAATCAGAAATCCATAATGGGCCCAATAATCTCTTCAAGATCCTGGTGCCCGCACCAATTCTTCTGGGATGGGAGGAACTCGATCCTGTCGAGTAAGGGTCAATCACTTTGGTACTACTCCAATATGTCTGGGTCGAGGTGCTGCAGATCCTTTCGAGTGATCCATGAGTCCTCAGATTCTGGTCGACCTTGCCAACGAATCAAGTAATATTGGTAGCCTTTATTCCGGGTACTAATAGCTTGGTTGTCCAGGATACGCTCAATCCTTTCTCTTTTCTTAGGCCAATTTGTTGGAGGACACTCTGGGATGTGTTCGCTCTCAAGAATAGGGTCAGGTCTAAAAGGCTCACTACGTATCATTGCTGGCTCCCTATACTCAACTAGGTCTGAGATATTGAAGGTTGAGCTAATGCCAAATTCGGGTGGTAACTTGAGCACATAGGCATTAGGTCCAACTTTCTTTATCACTTTAAAGGGTCCAGCTCCTCGAACATGTAACATCTTCACGATCCTTGGAGGAAATTGCTTAGGCCTAAGCCTAGTCATTACATAATCTCTTTCAGCAAACTCTTTGACTCTTTTTCAGGAATTAGCCAAGTTTTTATAAATATCATTCCTCACATTAATCTTATGGCTAATTTTCTTATACAGATCCCTAACATGTTGTGCAAATGATTCAGTTGACTCTGAAACTTGTGCATGTGTGGGCAAAGGGATTAAGTCTATGGGTTTCTTAGGCTTATAACCATGGACAATCTCAAATCGGCTCTTGCCTGTGGACCTATTAATGGAACTATTATAAGCGAACTCAGCTCTAGGTAATAAGAGGTCCCAATTTGCAGTGTTCTCACCTACCAGACATCTTAACAAGTTTCCAAGGTTTCGGTTCACTACTTTGGTCTGGCCATCAGTTTGAGGGTGGTAGGAGGTGGGAAATTTAAGCTTGGTTCCTAACATATGCCAAAGGGTCTTCCAAAACTAACTAGTGAATCAGACATCCCTATCAGACACAATGGTTTTAGGAAGGCCATGTAACCTAATCACATTGTCAAGAAAATGTTTGACCACCTTGAAGAAATCAAAGGTTTGAGAGCAGGGTATGAAATGAGCCATCTTGGAAAAGCTATCAACCACAACACATATAGAATCATGTTTCCTTAAGGTCTTAGGCAATCCTAACACAAAATCCATACTGAGGTCTTATCAAGGACAATCAGGGATAGGTAAAGGGGCATACAGGCTAGTGTTTTGCTTTTGCTATTTGGCAATAGCATAAGCTTGACACCTAGCCATAATTTGGGCAACATCCCTTTTTAGACTTGGCCAAAAGAACTGGTCTTCAATAGCTAGAATGGTCTTGTTCTTATCAAAATGACCAGCCAGACCTCCTGCATGGGTTTTCCAAACTAAAAATTTTCGAAGGGAAGTCCTAGAAATACAGAGCTTGTTGTGCTTAAAGAGGTAACCATCCTGAAGGGTATATTCACTATATGAACTAGATGGTCCTTGTCTCACAAATTGGTAGATCTCACTGAAGTCGGGACATGTCTCATATTCCTCTTTCAATATATCAAATCCTACGACTTTAGTTCTAACAGAATTTAGGAGCATGGAACAGTGGCTAAGGGCATCAGCTACCTTGTTGTTGGTACCGATACGATATTTCAGCACAAAGGTATAGGCTTGAATGTACTCTACCCACTTAGCATGCCTAGGGTTTAACTTCTTCTGGGAACTAAGAATCGGAGTGCTTCATGATCAGAGTATAAAACAAACTCCTGGAGTAGTAGGTAATGTCTCTAATATCTCAGGGCTTGTACTACCACATAAAACTTCTTATCATAGGTTGAGTACGTAAGTTTTGCCTCATTTAATTTCTTATTAAAGAAGGCTACAGGGTGACTTTCTTGACTAAGTACTCCTCCTATACCCACTCCAGAAGCATCATAAGCAACCTCACAAATTTTAGAGAAATCAAGTAACCTCAAAATGGGTGCTTGAGTCATCTTTTCTTTAATGTCAAGGAAGACTTTATCTGTAGCTTTGGTCCACTCAAAGGTTCCCTTCCTAATGCAGTCGATGAGGGGTGCAACTATGGAACTAAATTCCTGAATAAATCATCTATAGAAGGTAGCTAGGCCATGGAAACTATGCACATCATGAACACTAGTAGGTATTGGCCACACAATTATGGACTTAACCTTTTCTGGATCAGTTGAAACTTCTTCAGGGGTCAATACAAATCTTAGGAAGATGACTCTATGGGTCAAGAACTTGCATTTCTTCAAATTAGCATAGAGGCTATCTTTCCTAAGGGTTTGATTGACTTATCTGAGATGGTTTAGGTGGTCTTCCTTAGTCCTACAGTAGATCAAGATATCATCAAAATAAACCATAACAAATTTTTTCATAAACGCTCTTAGGACTTGGGTCATGATCTTCATGAAGGTCCTTGGGGCATTGGAGAATCCAAAAGGCATCACTACCCACTCATAGAGACCATCCTTAGTCTTGAAAGCGGTTTTCTACTCATCCTCAGGTTTGATCCTAACTTGGTGATAGTCTCTTAAGGTCAATCTTAGAGAAAATGTTTGCTCCAACCATCATGTCTAACATGTCATCCAAATGGGGAATGGGAAATCTATACTTAATCATTTCTTATTTATAGCACGACTATCGACACACATTCTCCAAGTGCCATCTTTCTTGGGAGTTAGATGGGAAGGTACTGCACATGGACTCAAACTCTCCCTAATAAATCCCTTTCTTAGGAGCTCTCGAACCTATCTTTGAAACTCTAAATGCTCAGTAAGATTCATCCTATAGTGTGAGAGGTTTGGCAGGGTGGTTCCTAGGACTAAATCTATGGCATGTTGCACGTCCCTTAAAGGTGGTAATTGGTCAGGCAGATCTTCAAGAAATATGATGTGGGACATAAGATGCAAAACTAATCTACTGATTTTTAGTTGAATTATCTATAATTATGCAGCAATTTAATTCTGGAATTATTAGAAAATTAGACTCAAAGTAATTGATGAAACTAAACTAGTCAACTAGTTACGCTACCTATAATGTAAATCAAGCAAAACTAATTAATATTTAGGTTTTGGTGATTAAGAAATCACCGTAAACTAGGGTTCCTACTTTCAAAGAATTAGAACTAAGAGAGAAGGAAGGGTTTTATTTACCAATGAGGATTTTTAGTGCTCTTGAAGTGGATCTGATTTGGCACTCTAGGATTTCGCGGAAGGACTTCAAGGTTGTCATTCCTTAGGCTCCAATCTGCAACGAAGCTGTTTCCAAAGTGAGGATCACATTCACTTCAGATCTTGATCACCTGCAATCACTCACAAAACTCAAGTTAGATGGCGTATTGGAAAGAAGAATATTGAAGGAAGAGAAAAGGAAAGAAGGAAGGTTGAAGGTAGTGGCTAGGATTTTGGATTGTTGAATGTATAGATGGGATTCACGCCATGGGGCCTCATGCCCCTTCCCTCACAGAGTTTGATGCCTTCATGGCAAAGGAACTGAAGAGAATAATCTCACTTTATTTCATAAAAATCTTAATGAATACAAGGGATTTGATGGTGGTATTTATAGACCATATACAAGATGAGTGTGGGTTACAAATTGTTGAGTTCTTGTTGAAGAGGCAAGAACTTCTTGGAATTAGCTATTCTTGGGCAGCAAACTCTTCTTGAATCCCTCTCTTGGCATCATGGACTCTTGGCTTGGAGCTCTTCTTGGACTTCATCCATAGTGGGCGACATCAATGTATAAGCTTATGGGTTGGGCGACAAGAAGTGGTAACCCATTCCTTTTTGGCGATCTTGATGGATGGGTGATGGGCGGCCAAGATTGGTTCTTGATTGGCCATGAAAGGTGGACTCTGGAGTCTGGATGATAAGGGCTCTTGCATGTTAGAGGACTCTTAAATTTGGATAAGAAAATTCATGAATTCTTGTGGGACTCTTGAGTTCTTGATTTTCTTTAGTTCTTGGAACTTGATTGACTTCAATTCTTGAAACAAGAAACTCCCTTGCAATGGCTTCTTGATGGGCATCCCAAATAGGTCTCTTGTATGGCCGACCAAGAGGATGGGTGACGTTGCATGTGACATGGCTTGGTGATGTGGCATGGACATCCAAAGTGGAAATGTGGTGCATGTGATAGTGTGGCGCCAAGAATTAGTTGGCATGTGGTGCCAAGAATTGGTTGGCATGACTTGAATTGGGTTGGCACATGGTGTCTTGAATTAGTCCCCTCTTGTATTACAAGACTTAATAACTAATTACAGGACTCAATCAACTAAATAATTAAGGGGCTAAGTCTAAACCCAAACCTGATCAAATTAAACCCAATTAAATCAAAAGGCATAATCTCATAAAACAAAAATTAAATACTAACTCAACTTGGTAAATAGGGTTTGTTTGTATATATACATGACTCAGTTGAATTTGGGATTTAGGACTGAATCCAACTGGGCTAAAATAACAGAATTTAAAATTGACTATTTACAAGTGATTTGGGGTTAGGGATTAGGGCTTTTATTCACAGGTGATCCATAGGGATGTGGGATTGACTTGTCATTTTTTTTCCCCTAGCCTTGGTGTCCACACCAATTCTTCCCGGATGGGAGGAACTCGATCCTATCGAGTATGGGTCAACTTTGCTTTGATAATGTTCTAGCAAGTTAGGATTGATCCTTTGAAAATCCTCTCTAGTGATCCAAGAATCTTCAGTCTTAGGTCGTCCTTGCCAACAAACTAGATATCATTGATAATCTTTACTCCGAGTAGCGATAATCTTGTCATCCAAGATCCTCTTAATCCTGTCTCTCTATTATGGTATTTTGGTTGGTGGACACTCATGGGTTGGCTCACTCTCAAGGATGGGATCAGGCCCAAAAGGCTCACTAGGTATCAATGTTGGCTCCTTATACTCTACAAGGTCAGAAACATTGAAAGTAGAACTAATACTTAGCTCAGGTAGTAACTCAAGCACATAGGCATTAGGTTTAATTTTTTTAATTACTTTGTATGGTCCACTACTATGGGCATGTAACTTTTTTATGGTTCCAGGTGGGAACCATTCAGGTCGAAGCCTGATCATGATGAAGTCTCCTTCATCAAATTCTTTGAGTCTTTTTCTTGAATCAGCCATATATTTATATGATTCATTGCTTTCTTTATTTTTTTCACTTATTTCCTTATGCAACTCTCTAATATGCTATGCATATGACTCTTAACAAATGCTTAATAGACTCAACTATGCATTCCTAGTGAAGGAAATTTATTAAGTCCTTAATTTCAATTCTGTGCTTGACCCTTGGTCAATAGGTGACATGCATATGAAAATTATGCATGGACTCCTACTAGATGCCATAGGGTTTGCCAAAAATAAATGACAAATTGGCTCTAAGGATTTATACAATCTAGTAACCTCAACAAAGTATAACCTAATGGTTCTAGAAACATCGGAAGCTTCAGGGAAGGGTAGAAAATAAGAAATGGATTCGGGGTTAGCTTGGTAGGGCAGGAAATAAGAAAAGGTTTTAGGGAATAGTCCTAGACTAATGGTGTTGACCTGAAAGGCTGGACATTAATTCATATATGCAGACAATAAATGGTCCACTTGGTGGAAGGATGGGTTAGCAATTTCAGGGAAGAGGTCTTCAATTGGGACCAAAGGGGTGAAGTCCTCCTGAGGGCACTAGACTAAATAAGCCAAGTCCTCATTAATTTCCTCTGGTTCTTGAATTTCAAGACTAGGCTCTATCAGCGGGTTCTCTTCTAGGGTTTCCTCAAGTAAAGTTGTAATAGCAGGATCATGGTTCTCTTCCTCTAACTGTTCCTCCACTACAGCTTCAGTTTGGGTATTTTCGTGGTCAACTAATTCTGGGTTGGCTTTAGTCTGGGTATGGTCAGGATCAACTAACTATGGGTCTGCCATAGGTTCTTCCTCTTCTTTATATTCATCTATTAAGCTCATATCAGCTTCATACACTTCCTCTTCAATGGCATCTTGGTAGACCAATGGGGTAATAGGGGTGGGATGGCTAAGGAGACATTGACTAGGATCTAGGGTAGTGGAAAAGGGTTGGCTAAGGGAAAATTAATCGATTCTCGGGTTTTGACTCGATGCACTGATCCTAGTGGGTTCGGGTCGATGGGTTCTAGGGCCAAGGGTAGTTGGTTTATATGAACCAGGGTTAGTACAGGTCCTATAGATTTTCTCTAGGTTTTCGAATCACTTGTCCAATCGGTCAAACCTATTGTTCAGTTGGGTACATTGTTCATTGAAAGTCCTTAGGAAGACTTCAAGGTTAGACTCCATGGTCAAACTGAGTTGGGTTGGCTTGATGGTAAGGGGCTCCTAATCTAGGGGTCATGCAGCAAGCATACACATCGATCTAGGGTTTACTAGACCTAGAGCTCAAGTAAAATGGGTCAGCTCCATTTACAACCAATTCAGCAATTATCTTGTCCACTGGCCAGGTAAGAGGTGGGGTCATGGGAGGCTCTCCCTGCTTTCACAGGATCCTAATTAAAAACCACGAGACCACTTAGGGTGTTTGCCTTTGGACCTCTAGCCTTAGACACCAGATTCAAGAGATAATCAAAGGATTGGGTGCATTAGCTTTCACATAATACTTGGAACCTGACCTTGTTGGTGTCCCAAAGCTGCTTTAGGTTTCTAATTAATTTTATTTAGGCTTAGGTTCAATGCAAAGGTGGTTGTTTTGGACCTAGAAAAGGTGATGAAATCCTTCCCTGATCTGATAGAGTAAGAGTGCCCTTAAGTTGATTTCAGTTATGATGCATGCACATGAAACCCTAATGCATAATGAAACTAAACAGAAATTAACAGAAAAGTAATTTTTTTTCTTTGATTTTTTTTATTTAATTAGATAGAAGATTAATATAGGACTAACAAAAAATTAATTAATAATTAATTAATATTTTTTTATAATGGTTTTTATGTAATTTAATTTCAGCCTAAAACTAGGTATGCAGAAATTTCAGCAACTAGTACTTAAACCCTAGTTTAACCTGCTCTGATACCTAAACTGCTATGGGACAGAAGATGCAAAACTAATCTACTAATTTTAAGTTGAATTATCTATAGTTATGAAGTGATTTAATTCTAGAATTATCAGAAAATCAGACTCAAAGTAATTGATGAAACTAAACTAGTCAACTAATTACGCTACCCGCAATGTAAATCAAGCAAAACTAATTAAGATTTAGGATTTGATGATTGAAAAATCACCATAAACTAGGGTTTATACTTTCAAAGAATCAGAACTAAGAGAGAAGGAACGGTTTTTGTTACCAATGAGGATTTTCAGCGCTCTTGAAGTGGATCTGATTTGGCATTTTAGGATTTCACAGCAGGACTTCAAGGTTGTCGTTCCTCGAGCTCCGATCTGCAATGAAGTTAGTTCCAAAGCAAGGATCACCTTCACTTCAGATCTTGATCACTGGAAATCACTCACAAAAACTCAAGTTAGATGGCGTATTGGAAAGAAGAAGATTAAAGGAAGAGGAAAGGGAAGAAGGAAGGTTGAAGGTGACGGCTAGGGTTTTGGAATGTTGGATGGATAGATGGGCCTCACACCCTAGGACCTCATGCCCCCTCCCTTACGGAGTTCAATGCCCTCATGGAAAAGGAATTGAAGAGAATAATCTCACTTTATTTCATAAAAATTTCAATGAATACAAGGGATTTGATGGTGGTATTTATAGACTATATACAAGATGAGTGTGGGTTACAAATTGTTGAGTTCTCATTGAAGAGGCAAGAACTTCTTGGAATTGGCTTTTCTTGGGCAGCAAACTCTTCTTGAATCCCTCTCTTGGCAACATGGACTCTTGGCTTGGAGCTTTTCTTGGACTTCATCCATAGTGGGCGACATCAATGGATAAGCTTCATGGGTTGGGCGACAAGTGATAACTCCATTCCTTTTTGGCGATCTTGATGGATGGGTGATGGGTGGCCAAGATTGGTTCTTGATTGGCCATGAAAGATGGACTCTGAAGTCTGGATGATAAGGGCTCTTGCATGTTAGAGGACTCTTCAGTTTGGATAAGAAAATGCATGAATTCTTGTAGGACTCTTGAGTTCTTGATTTTCTTGAATTCTTGGAACTTGATTGACTTGGATTTTTGAAACAAGAAACTCCCTTGCAATGGCTTCTTGTTGGGCATCCCAAATAGGTCTCTTATGTGGCCGACCAAGAAGATGGGTGATGTGGCAGTGACATGGCTTGGTGATGTGGCATGGGCATCCAAAGTGGAAATGTGGTGCATGTGATGGTGTGGCACCAAGAATTAGTTGGCATGTGGCGCCAAGAATTGGTTGGCATGACTTAAATTGGGTTGGCACATGGTGTCTTGAATTGGCCCCCTCTTGTATTACAAAATTCAATAACTAATTACAGAACTCAATCAACTAAATAATTAAGGGGCTAACTATAAACCCAAACTTGATCAAATTGAATCCAATTTGATCAAAAGGCATAATCTTATAAAATAAAAATTAAATACTGACTCAACTTTATAAATAGGGTTTGTTTGTATATATTCATGACTCAGTTGAATTTGGGGTTTAGGGCTGAATCCAACTGGGCTAAAATAATAGAATTTAAAATTGACTATTTACAAGGGATTTGGGGTCAGGGCTTAAGGCTTTAATTCATAGGTGATCCATAGGGCTATGGGATTGACCTATCATTTTTTTTCCTAGCCTTGGTGTCCACACCAAAATACATCTTAAAATTTCTTTAAAAATTCCATAGCTTCTTAAGGGTGCTCTCTCTGGGTTTGATCAGGAATTTCCTTAGAAGCTAACATCCGAATTGTTGAACCCTCAGTAATCTCATGTTCTAACTCCTTAGCAGTGATCAAATTTACTTTTAATTTCTTCTCCTTCAAGTTGCTAGATCCCCTCTTGATATTATCCTTAGATGGGGTTGGGTTTATCACAATCTTCTTTTCATGAAAATTAAAAGAACATAAATTGGATTGGCCATACAGGGTAGCATCATGGTCATATAGCCAATGTTTGCCTAAGATAATGCTACTAACTCCCATGGGAATGACATCACACCACACCTTTTCCTGATAGGATTGAAGTTGGATCATGACTTGGCATCTAAGTTTGATGGGGATGAAAGTTGAGTCTATCCAAGATACCTTATAGGGGTTGGGATGGGGAACTGGAGACAAGCCTAGGATTTTAGCAGCACTGGTTGAGATGGAATTCACACAGCTCCCACCATCTATGATGATCTTGCATACCTTATCCCCTATTTCATAAAGGTTTGTAGGATGTTGGTCCTACGCCAATCCTGTTGTTCCTTAATTTGGGCTTAAGATATACCTAACAACTCCCAATATGTCTGATGACTCAAAGGTTTCTTCATCTCCATCATATTCATCCATGAGGTTTTCTCCAGCTTCATATACTTCCTCCTTAACTTCTTCAGTGGGTTCAGGGTCTTCTTCCTCTAGTTCTCCTATGGTAGGGATCGGGTTGGGCATTTAAATAGCATAATGTCCCTGATATGGGATTGGTGGGGCTAGGGAGGATCGAATGGTGAGCCTAGAAGTCACCTAGATTAGGGTACCTTTTTTTTTTTTTTTTTCTGTAATGGGGTGATGAAGGAACAATGGAGGTGGAAGACTGGGGTCGAGGCTTTTATGAACCTTGGGACTCACACTCACAGAGAGATCTCACACCTCTAGGGTAACCCACCTCACTAATGGAGCAGTATAGAGAGATCTCACACCTCTAAGAGAATCCCACCCACCTCACTAATGGAGCCATCGGAGAGATCTCACACCTCTAGGGCATCCTACCCACCTCACTAATAGAGCCGTTAAGGTGAATCACACGATTTGAGAAGTCTCCAAGAGTTAGGATCAAGAATGGAATACCCAGGGATTAGGGTCAAGAACGGGATAACCAGGGCCTCACACCCCTCGAAGTCCCGAAGGACAAAGGCAAACAGGGCCTCACACCCCTCGATATCCTCTAGGACAAAGGCAAACAGGGCCTCACACCCCTTGATGTCCCGAAGGATAAAGACAAATAGGGCCTCACACCCCTCGATGTCCTGCAGGACAAAGGCATAGGGTCTCACACCCCTCGATGCTCGAAGGCGAAGGCAAAACGGGCCTCACACCCACTTCCTCATGGAGGTCGATGTTCTCAAAGAATGAAGGCAACACTACTGGGCCTCTCACCCTCCCCGCCCATGCGGGGTGAACATTATCGGGCCTCTCACCCTCCCCGCCCATGCGGGGGCGAATGAAAAAAAATAATCTTCTAAGAAAAAATATTTTATTCTTCACCAGCTTTCAAATACAAGAGGGGATGCCTTTATATAGACTTACAAGATTTAAATATACATGGATTATTATTATTATTATTATTATTATTATTATTATTATATATTTTTTAAATCCTAACTATGCACTTTGAGATTCATGCAAAGCTGCATCTGGATGGTTGGAGCGCCACAGGGGAACCGACATTGTGGGGCATGAGGATTTGGAGGAGGAGGAGGCGGTGCTCGCGGGCGAGGCGGAGGGCGGACGTGCCGACTGATCCCGGGGGATGGCCGTGACTGCGTGGGGCTGGGGCATGTCATTGATTTGCCATTTAAGCACCCGTGACTGTGGAACAGAGGATCGCTTGTGACGGTGCTCGTGGGTGAGGCGGAGGGCGGATGGGCCGGCGGATCCAACGGGATCCGATGGCATCGATGGCGGCTGGAGACGACTCCGGGCAGAGGGGTGTCAGGTGTGGAGATGGGGAGGCATCACAGGCATGGGCATCACGGACATGGGCGGAGCCGTAGGGGGGACGCCCGTGGGCGGTTCCATGGGATTCGTCGGCGTTTCCATGAGGAGATCGACGTCGGGGGGAGGTGGATGACCGTCGAGGTCGCTGGTGTCGAGCATGGTGGATCCAGGATCGGTGGGAAAAAAATGGATGTTCTGGGCGATTAATGGAGGAAGAAGATGACAGGGATAACCTAGGGATAAGTCAGGGATAAGTCTAGAATAAAATAAGAATAATGGGGATAGGTGGAATAGCTGGAATAAGAAAATATGAAATAAAATATAAAAATCTAGAAAAGAAAAAGAAAAACCCAGATGGGTTTTGATGTCCCCATCATTCCCCTAGGGTGGGGAAAACTCGACTCCGTCGAGTCAGGCTCACTACAATTTTTTTTTCTCCCTTTTTTTCTCTTCTTTTTTTTCAACCTTAATCCTCTCCCGCTCTGATACCAAGTTAATGTGGGACAGGTGGGGCTAGGGAGGATCGAACAGTGAGCCTAGAAGTCACCTAGATTAGGGTATCTTTTTTTTTTTTCTGTAATGGGGTGGTGAAGGAACAATGGACGTGGAAGACAGGGGTCGGGGCTTTCATGAACCTTGGGACTCACACTCATGGAGAGATCTCACACCTCTAGGGTAACCCACCTCACTAATGGAGCCATATAGAGAGATCTCACACCTCTAGGGCATCCCACCCACCTCACTAATGGAGCTGTACGGAGAGATCTCACACCTCTAGGGCATCCTACCCACCTCACTAATGGAGCCGTTAAGGTGAATCACACGATCTGAGAAGTCTCTAGGGGTTAGGGTCAAGAACGGGATAACCAGGGCCTTACACCCCTCGATGTACCGAAGGACAAAGAAAAATAGGGCCTCACACACCTCGATGTCCTAAAGGATAAAGGAAAACAGGGCCTCACACCCCTCGATGTCCCGCAGGACAAAGGCATAGGGTCTCACACCCCTCGACGCCCGAAGGCGAAGGCAAAACGGGCCTCGCACCCACTCCCTCATAGAGGTCGACATTCTCAAAGAATGAAGGCAACACTACTAGGCCTCTCACCTTCCTCGCCCATGTGGGAGTGAACACTATCGAGGCTCTCACCCCCCCCCACCCATGCTGGGGCGAACGAAAAAAAAACAATCTTCTAAAAAATATTATTTTATTCTTCACTAGCTTTCAAATACAAGAGGGGATGCCTTTATATAGACTTACAAGATTTAGATATACATGGATTATTATTATTATTATATATTTTTTGAATCCTAAATCATGTGCTTTGAGATTTGTGCAAATATGCATCTAGATGGTTGGAGCACCACAGGGGAACCGACAATGTAGGGCGTGAGGATTTGGAGGAGGAGAAGGCGGTGCTCGCGGGCGAGGCGGAGGGTGGACCGATCGGCAGATCCCGGGGGACGGTCGCAACTGCATGGGGCCAGGGCATGTCATTGATCTGCCATTTGAGCACTTGTGACCGTGGAACAGAGATCGCCTGTGATGGTGCTCACGGGCGAGGTAGAGGGTGGACGGGCTGGCGGATCCAGCGAGATCCGATGGCATCGATGGTGGCTGGAGATGACTCCGGGAGGAGGGTGTTGGGCACAGAGATGGGGAGGCGTCAAGGGCATGGGCATCACGGACATGGGCAGAGCCGCAGTGGGGGGATGGCCATGGGTGGTTTTTTGGGATTCGCCAGCGTTCCCACGAGCAGATGATGCTGGTGGGGAGGTGGATGGCCGTCGGGGTTGTCGGTGGTCGGGCATGGCAGATCCAGGACCGGCGAGAAAAAAAATGGACATTCTGGGTGATTAATAGAGGAAGAAGATGACAGGGATAACCTAGGGATAAGTTAGGGATAAGTCTGGAATAAAATGGAAATAACGGGGATAGGTGGAATAGTTGGAATAAGAAAATATGAAATAAAATATAAAAATCTAGAAAAGAAAAAAAGAAAAACCTGAATGGATTTTGATGTCCCCATCAGTCCCACTTTATGACATTTAAAATAAGCAATATTAGAGTTGAGACTAAGATTTCTCTGAACTTCAGGTGCCTTACCCTTATCATCCTTATGGGTCAATGGGGTTCTAGGGTTGGGCCAGCTTGGGTGTACTTGGCTAGATCCTGGTTTGTGACTAGGGGCACTAATTCTAGTGGGTTCAGGTTGATGAAATATGGGTCCTCTCTAGAATCTCTCATAGTCTCTAGCTATCTGATAAGCCTGCTCAAGATCATGGACCTCTCTCAAGAATAACTGATGCAGATCTAAAATGCATGCATAAATTATTTTTGTAATTTTTTTGATTAAGTTGGGTGTTTAATTCTCGAAGAACATGCCATGAATCCAAGTAAAAAATTCTATGCAAGTAAGAAACTACAATATGCAAAGTAGAATCTAAAAAGCAATAAGAAAGAGGACCGCTGAGGCTGAGAAGTCTCGGTTGGGCTAGTTCTCCTTCAAGAACGCTACTGGCAAGTAGAGGGCATGTACCTGATAATGGTTGATGCACCCGATGAAGATCGTAGATGAAAGGATCGCTCTTGCTCGTGGATGTAGCCTAGATGATCAAGCCGGAGACCCGCGGATTCTCATCTTTCAACCCGGTGATCTGATCGCTACCCGACTGGAGTCGTTGAATTCATAGAAGTTGAGGGACCTGCAAACAACCTATCAAGGGTTAGAAAATAAAGCAAGGATGGAGAATTAATTGAAAAAATAGCAAGGAGAAGAAGGGGTTTGATGTGGGTGGCTAGGGCTTGGAGAAGTGGTTGGCGGCTAGAGACAGGGCACAGGACACAAGGAGGAAGGAGGGGTTCACACAGAATCACCTTAGCACACAGTAGATGAAAAACTCAATTGTATTAATCAAAATTATCCAATTTTCATACAAGGGGTCCCTTATATAGAGTCATGAGACTTAGGGCCTAAGCAAAAGAAAACAAGGAAAATAAGGGGTGCCCATTTTCTTCCTAAAGTGTGGGACTGAATACATGGAAGAAAACACTCTCATGCCATACAAAATCCCTCCAAACAAGGTAGGTACTGGGCAGCCAAAGGGGGGGACCAAGGGGCGCCAACTTCTTACTTCTCTTGGCTTGGGGTGGACAACTTCTTTCCTAAGTAAGCTAGCATGAATCATGGGATTCATGTTTATCTATTTTGACTTTCCTTCTTGTCATGCTGGCGTGTGGAAGGGGTGTGCTGGCGTGTGGTCATCAACTCCTCATACATGAACCGACTTCATGATCTTCCAAGTAATCCTATGTGGCAAAATCTTGGATGTGACTGGGACTCCATGCGGCTACTGAGGTGGCACACTGGGTGGTGTCCTTTAATGCTTGAGTCTTCATTGACTGGGCTTGACTCAATATAGACTCAATACAACTGGACATAATTACAAGACTCAGAAAGAAAACTAGCTCAACATGAGCTAACTGGTACAGGACTCAAATAATGAAAATGACAACTCAATTAGGCTAAGCCCTTATTACAAATAGACTCAAACACTACTAAGTAATCCATAGAGGGTTGAGAAGCCTCTGTCTTATTTTGGTACCTCTGGTGTCCCCACCAATAACTCTCTTTGAATGTCCTCGCATAGTCCAGCCCTAAACCTAGATAGGGTCACAGCTTCAGACTCATCTATACTACACCTCATGATAAACTCATCAAACTTGGCTATGTACTCAGATACAGTCCTATTTTCCTGACTTAGCCTCTGCCATTGATCTAGGAGTCTCTAATGATAGGATATAGGAAGGTACTTCTCCATAAGTTTAAGCTTCATGGCTCTCCAGGTGACTATGGGAAGGTCTCCTTGTTGTCTAGTTATGCACTCAACATTCCCTTAGTATAGCCTAGCCTGGTGGACTAACCCGAGTTTGGCAAACTTGCACTTCCTTTTCTTAGTCATCTCATGCCACTCGAAGTATTGGTCCATATCTCCCTCCCAATCAATGTAAACCTTAGGATCTAGACTGCCATCGAATATTGGTGCTTCTAACCTGATGTTCCTAACATCTCTCTCATCCTAGTCAATGAAATCATGATTGGGTCTCCTATGATTAGGCTCCAAAATTGGGTTAGGGCATGGGGCTCTCCTAGGATTGGGAGGCGTGGGAAGAGCTGACTTAGGTTCAGGTTCAGTATGGATCTCATGGGTCATCTCTAGGTGTCCTACCCGTGCCTCCATCTGATCAAACCTATAGTTTAATTGGGCAAATTGTTCAGTCATGGTCCTCATCAAGGTTTCAAAATTAGACTCCATGGTCAGACTGGGTTAGGGTTGAGACTGGTGGTATTGGACTCCTGATCTAGTGGTCATGCAACAAGCACACAAAGTATTCTAGGATTTGCTAGACCTAGCAGCTCAAGTAGAATGAGTCAACTCAACTTACAACCAATTCAATAATTACCCTTTCCACTGGCCAGGTAAGAGGTGGGGTTGTGGAAGGCTCCCCTTGCTCTCGCAGGGTCCTAATTAAAAACCACAAGTCCACTTAGGGCATTTGCCTCTGGACTCCTTTCCTAGACACCAGTTTCAAGAAATAATCGAAGGATTAAGTGCACTAGCTTTCTCATAATACCATGAACTAGACCTGTTGGTGTCCCTTAATTAGGTTGCTACTTGATTTTAATTAAGGCTTGGGTTTGATACAGGGTGGTTGTTTTGGGCCAAGGAAAGGTGATGAAATCCTTTCCTTATCTGATAGAGTATAATTGCCCTTAAGTGGATTCAATTATGGATGCACACACTGGAAACCCTAACATGAAACTCAAATCAGAGAAATTATGCAGGAAATAAAATGATTTTTTTTTAAATTTTTTTGTGCTAACAATAGATTGAAGAAGGACTAATATTAGTTAATTAAATGCAAAGAAAATTAAGTTTTGAAGTTTTTATGGTAAACTAAATTTCAGCCTTAATCTAGTGTTGCAGAAAATTTAGCAATGCAGGTTTTTTTGTTAAGGTTTTATGCAGGTTTTTTTTTCTATTTTTCAGATCTGAAAATTAAAAAAAAACTGCAGAAGCAAAGAAGACTACTTATGTGAATAAGGGATGTAAAGATGAATGATAAAATAGAAAGTTATAATGAAAAATCAGCCTTAGGTTTAGACTACTATGCAGAATTCAGCATGCAACATTTTTCTAACTACGATGCATGAACATGTCCTAAACCATGCTCTGATACCAAAATTGAAGCGGGATGAAACATACCAAGGTTTAGCATAAAGAAATTGCAGATTAGAAAGCAAGGATTTCAGATTTCTGTTATTGTTTTGTTCCCAAAAAAGAGATAAAGAGCAAACTAGGGTTTTCATGTAAAGACTAAAGTTCTTCCCGTAGATAAGGATCTAACAAAGTAATAAAAAAGACAAGATCCTAGGGTTGAGAAACCACTAATTTAGGGCATGCTCAATTTTCAATAAATCAGAAAAAGAGAGAAGGGATGGGTTTGATTACCTAGCAATGATGTTCTTTCATTGTAGAAGGGGTCACACCTCTCAGGATTGGCACCTAGAAGAAGAAGCTCATTCCCGTGGATGCACCGACTTTTTATCCAATGGTGCCGAAGGCAAAGAAGACCTCCATGTTGGGATTTGTGTGGTGCTCCCAAGCCATGGAGAGACTTGGGAGATCATGGCAGGGATGCTGGAGGTGATCCCTGGGTGCTTGGAGGCATGCCAAGCAGTTCCTGGAGGTGTTCCATGGGAGCTCAAGATCTGGGTTTGGAGATCTTGAGGTTGGAGTTGGCTTGGGCTATGGAGGAGTTGACTCCTGCAGGTCGACAGCAGGATTGAGTGGTGTGGACACCAGAAGCCGAAAGAAACTTCACTCCAACAAGGTTAGCCTTATCCCAATTTGGATCGAAGATAATTAGGTTACCTTGTATCCTTTAGTTCAAAAATATTTTATTTTCAAGAGTCATTTCCTTTTCAAGAGTCCTGTAATTAATTTTGAGTTTCAAATCAAGAGTGTTTATTGAGTCCTGTAATTACTTTTAAAATTTCATTTCCTGTAAGTCCATTTCAAGTTTTAAAGTCTAGGTCAGTCAAGTCAGTTCAGTTGAGTTAAGTCTAATTCAGTTGAGTTAAGTCTAATCAAGTCTTAAAGCCATGAAAGCCAGCAACAAGACTCAAATTCTAGACCCCAGAATTTGACCACATGAAGAAGAGAAGACACATCAACCAAGCAAGAGAAAAGGACCATCAACTAGGACCACTGGGCACCACATGTCATTCTTATCCAAGTAGAAGACCACCTCACCATGCCACGTCATCAGGTGCCACTTCACCAGCCACCTCATCACCCTTTGGGCGCCAACAAGGGAGATTCAAATTCAAGGAGGTTGGCCACATCCCTCCAAGTCCTCCACCAAATCCTCCAACCCCCCCCACATCCCTCCAAACTCTCCACCAAATCCTCCAACCCCCCTTGTAATCCTTCTCGATTTGGGGAGTTTTTAAATTTCAAAAGCTAGCTTTGTGAGGCTATTAAAAGCCTTGGACGCCCATTGTAAAAGAGATTGATTTTGTGGAATGAATGAAAATTGAAGTTGAAATTTTGGAAGTAGAAGTTGTCTTGTATTTTTTTTCTTATGTGAAAGTTTCCCATCCTCTTCCTCCACGCCAAACCCATTCTTTTTCCCTAGCAAAGCATCTTCCAAGCTCAAGTGAAGGCATTGGAGTCAGCTAGATCTTCTCAAAATTCTGTTCTTAGTTCATAAACTCTCCCATCCCTTCTATATGTTCCTATCCTTCTTTCTTAACTTTGATCTTCATTGCAGGGTCCTTCGAAGTCTTTGAGTTGTGGGCTGGGTTCACCTTAACAAAGAACCAACAAGCTGAAGCCCCAAGTCCAGGGTTCTGATCTCTGTTATCCAGGTTCTTCAGTTCTAAGCATTGGTAGTTTCAAGGTATGAATCGAAAGAAGGTTGGAAAGCTCATCAAGGTAAGTCCACAATCATTAGCCCCTATTGTCTAGATCTTCTTCCTTCTTAGTTTAGGATTGTATCTAATCAAGTAAAAGTCCAATTTCTTATAATCCTTAAGTCTTATTATGATGAGTATAATGCTAGTGTAATTAGGTTTCATTGCTCTACAAACCATATTCAAAACATTAATCATATGCTTGCCGCATCATCTTGGTATCAGAGCATGGTTGCATTAGGGTAGAATAGTTTTCTTTAAATCCAAGCAAGATCTAAAATTCACGCCTCCTGAGCGGGTGTACTCCAGTACACTGTCACGACCCATGGGAATAATGAGCCCCTGGCCGGACGTGAATTTTTAGATTGAAGTTTTGGGTAAGCCATTGCACTTGTTTGATTAGGTTCTGTTTTCTGAAAATTTGCATCTGTTTACTGTAATCCGCCTGCAGCTCCAAAGGCAAGTCACTAATTTTTTATTAAAATATTTTTTTTTCTTATTCCTTTTTAAGTCAGTTATCACCATATTAAATTTCATCATCAGAAAAAAATTATAAAAAAAATGAAAATTTCTGCAGTTCGACACTATCATTAGGGTTATGTTCTGTCATTTTTATTTATCTTCATTTGTAGGATCTGCTTAGAGTAGTACAGATTTTAGTTTTAAAATTCCTTTTATTTGCATTGAAACATATAAGTTAGGAATCCTCTGTGAATTCTTCAAAATTTTTGGACATTTTTTTCATAACGTTTTCCACACCACTTTCAAACTGCAACACACTTCTGCAGCACCTTTGCATTTCATTCATCTTATGGGAAATCAAATTAAGGGCATCAATTTGACATAGGGTCAGGGTTTCATCACCTGTCCCTAGCCCAAAAATCACCAACCAGCATATCAATCCCAGCCCATTAATTAAAATTGAGTAGAACGTTAATTGCCCTAGTGGGTTAGGGACACCAATAAGTTGGGTTCAGGTTAGGGTCAAGTTAACTGTGTCAGCTAATTGGTGTGTGCTTACTGGCTTGGTGTCTAGGATTGGTGCATCAGGGCTTGTGATTTGGTCCGCCTACCTGGCCAATCTCAGATTGGTGTCTAAGGTTGGCAATCAGGGACCTTCACTCCCCTCCACCTACCTGGCTAAGTCCCATAAGTACTACTGGCTAGTTGGTTCACTTAATTAGACTTCTAATTTGTGCTCTAGGTCTAGGAAACCTTACCTCGAACTTGAGTCCATTTGCATGCATGACAACTAGAGCAGGGACACCGTATTCACCAATCCAAGCCCAGTCAAGTGTAGCCATGGACCAAAACTTAGGGAATTTGATCAAAGGCCTAAATGATCAAGTGGCCCAACTGACTAAGAGTTTAACTGAGCAATTGGCCCAAACAAATCAGAATGTGGCACAAACCAACCAAGACATGAATGAGCAGTTAGCCCACATCACTACTAGGTTGGATCAGTTAGAGGCTAGAACCCCTGAAAGCAATCATGAAGCCCAGACTGAGCCTGAGCCTAGTCTTGCACCTGAACTCGAGACCCCATTGAACCCTAGAAGGATTCCATATCAAAACCCTCTCTACGAAACAAACCCTAGGAGAGCTCCCCAAGATTAGTTTTATGATCCAATTCCTAGAGGACCCCACCCTGGTCAAACCATCGAGCCCAACCCAAGGAGATTCCATCATGAGCCTAACTATGAACCCAATGTCAGGAGACCCACCCCAATTCACTTTGATCAAGATGACCGAACCATGAAGAACATTAGGCTGGAAGCTCCCACCTTTGATGGAATTTTAGATCCAAAGATCTACATTGATTGGGAAGGTGAGATGGACCAGTATTTTGACTGGTTTGAGATGAGTGAAGAGCGCAAGTGTAAGTTTGCAAAGCTTAAACTTGTGCGCCAAGCTAGGTTATATTGGGGAAACGTTGAGAGACTCACTAGACAGAGAGGTGATGTGCCCATAGTGACCTGGCGAGCTATGAAACTTAGGCTTAGGGAGAAATACCTTCCTATGTCCTACCACCAAAGACTCCTAGATCAATGGCAAAGACTTACTCAAGGAAATAGGAGTGTCGCAGAGTACATAGCGAAGTTTGACGAATTCGTTATGAGGTGCAATGTTGATGAATTTGAGTCGGTGACCTTGTCTAGATTTAGAGCCGGACTGAGGGAAGAAATTCAAAGAGAATTGTTCATGCGAGAGGTACATGACCTAGAATTGGCCTATCAAATAGCTAGGGATGCTGAGAGATTCCATAGAGGTCCAGTCTATCGTAGGCCCGAAGCCCCTAGGACTAGTGCACCTTATCAGCAGTCAGGATCCAATCAGCCTAGATTCAACCGACCCAATCCTAATGTGCCTGTGACCCGAAGAGATGACAAGGGGAAAACACCTGAGACCCAAAGAACTCCAAACGCATGTTTCAAGTGTAACAAAGTGGGTCACTATTCTAGCAACTGTCCTAATAGAGCCCTACACATAGGGGAAGTAGAAGAGGAAGCCATAGAATCCCAAGGTGAATTTGAGGAGGAAGTATACCAGGCAGATGAGAACTTGGCTGAAGAGTATGAGGATGAGGAAGTCCTGGTAGATCAAGATCTGTTAGGAGTGGTTAGGTGTATTCTTACCCAAGCTAAAACCCAAGAAGATTGGCGTAGGACTAGCATCCTACAGACATTCATTAAGATAGGTGAGAAAGTATGCAAAGTCATTTTAGATAGCGGTAGCTGTGTCAATGCCATATCCACCAACATAGTTAAAAATCTAGGATTGCCCACCGTACCCCATCCTAATCCCTATAAGGTATCCTGGATAGACTCAACCACGATTTCCATTAAGTCTAGGTGCCTAGTAACCATTCAGTTCCAATCTTACTTGGAGAAAGTATGGTGTGATGTACTTCCAATGGGAGTAAGTAGCATAATTTTGGGCCGACCATGGTTGTACGATCTTGATGTAACACTCTATGGTTGTTCTAATTCATGCTCGTTTACTCATAATGGAAAGAAGATTGTAATCCATTCTTCTCCACCTAAGAACCCCATTAAGAGAGGATCAAGCCAATTGAGTGATAAGAAAAAGGGGATAAACGTGATCACTGCTAGAGAAATGGAGAAAGAAATTAGCAATGGGTCACCTGTTTGGATTTTGACCATTAAGGATCATCAAGAACCTCTTTCAAAAGAACAACTTCAAGAAGTCAGTGAAGTGCTAGAGGAGTTCAAAGACGTGTTCCCCGATGACTTGCCCGACCAACTCCCACCTCTTAGGGATATACAACATGCGATAGACTTAGTCCCCGGAGCAACCCTACCGAACCTTCCCCATTATAGAATGAACCCTACCGAGAACTAAGAATTACAACGTCAAGTAGGAGAACTCTTAAAGAAAGGATTCATTAGGGAGAGTTTGAGTCCATGCGCAGTCCCAACCTTACTTACCCCTAAGAAAGATGGCACATGGAGAATGTGTGTTGATAGTCATGCCATAAATAAAATCACGGTGAAGTATAGGTTTCCCATCCCCCGCTTGGATGATATGTTAGATATGATGGCCGGTGCAACTATATTTTCTAAGATTGACCTGAAGAGCGGCTATCACCAAGTTAGGATCAGACCAGGGGATGAATGGAAGACTGCCTTTAAAACTAAGGATGGGTTATTTGAATGGGTAGTCATGCCTTTTGGGTTATCAAACGCCCCTAGCACTTTTATGCGAATCATGAACCAAGTCCTACGAGCCTTTATTGGAAAATTTGTTGTCGTTTACTTTGACGACATACTTGTCTATAGTAGGACTAGAGAAGATCATCAACAACATCTGAGGCAGGTATGTTTAGCACTTAGGAAAGATAACCTCTATGCCAATCTAAAGAAATGTGCTTTCATGACTACTAGAGTTATCTTCCTAGGATTTGTTGTGACCCCTGAAGGAGTATCCGCTGACCCTGAGAAGGTTAAGGCAATTGTAGAGTGGCCAACACCCAATAATATTCACGAAGTAAGAAGTTTTCATGGCCTCGCTACATTTTATCGAAGATTTATTAGAGGGTTTAGCACCATAGTTGCTCCTATCACGGATTGTATTAGGAAAGGCCACTTTGAATGGACGAAGTCAGCTGATAAGGCCTTCCTTCACATCAAAGATAAGATGACCCAAGCACCAGTCTTAAGACTACCCGATTTTTCTAAGGTCTTTGAAGTAGCATGCGATGCTTCGGGAGTAGGTATTGGTGGAGTTCTGAGTCAAGAGAACCATCCCGTAGCATTCTTTAGTGAGAAATTGAATGAAGCCAGGAAAAAATACTCCACATATGATCGGGAGCTTTATGCGGTAGTGCAAGCATTAAGGTATTGGAGGCATTATCTCCTACCGCAAGAATTTGTTTTATTTTCAGACCATGAAGCCCTTAGGTTTTTGAGTTCCCAAAGAAACTAAACCCTAGGCATGCCAAATGGGTAGAGTACATCCAATCCTATACGTTTGTCATAAAGCATCAATCAGGAACCGATAATAAGGTAGCTGATGCCCTAAGTCGTAGAACGTTACTTTTAACTTCAGTCAGTACTGAAGTCATAGGTTTTGAAAGACTTAAGGAGCAGTACGAAACCTGTCCAGATTTTGGTGAAATTTATCAGGTTTTGCGTCAAGGACCATCTAGTGATCATAGTGACTATACCCTTCTAGATGGTTATCTTTTTAGAGAGAATAGGCTTTGCATCCCAAGAACCTCCTTAAGAGATTTTTTAGTTTGGGAGATACATGCGGGAGGTTTGGCTGGCCACTTCGGACGAAACAAGACTATCTTGGCTGTTGAGGAACAATTTTACTGGCCAGGTCTTAAGAAACAAGTAGCAAACCTTGTAGCCCGATGTAGGACATGTGCTGTTGCAAAGCAACAAAAGAAGAATACCGGGCTATACAATCCATTACCTGTACCTGAGTGTCCATGGCAGGATCTAAGCATGGACTTTGTTTTAGGATTACCCAAGACCATTCGAAAACATGATTCAATCTTTGTGGTGGTCGACCGGTTTTCAAAAATGGCCCATTTCATACCTTGCTCCCAAACTTCCGATGCCTCTAGGATAGCCAAACTCTTTCTTGATCAAGTAGTCAGACTCCATGGGTTACCAAAAACCATTGTTTCTGATAGGGATGTCCGCTTCACAAGTTACTTCTGGAAAACCCTTTGGTACCTATTAGGAACCAGACTGAAATTCTCCACTGCCTACCATCCCCAGACTGATGGACAAACCGAGGTTGTAAATAGAAGTCTAGGGAACTTGCTGAGATGCCTAGTGGGAGAAAGTCTAGGGAACTGGGATTTGTTATTGCCACGTGCTGAGTTCGCTTACAACAGTTTGGTCAATCGATCTACGGGCAAAAGTCCCTTTGAGATAGTCCATGGTTGCAAGTCTAGGAAGCCTTTAGATCTAATCCCACTACCTATTCACACACGAGTCTCTGAGTCTGCTGAGTCTTTTGCACAGCATGTCACAAATCTACATAAAGAAATTAGTAATAAGATCAACCTGAGCAATGAAACTTACAAACACTTAGCTGACTCACATAAGAGGGCTAAAGAATTCTATGAAGGGGATTATGCGATGATTAGGCTCAACCCTGAACGGTTTCCCCCTGGAACCATAAAGAAGCTGCATGCCCGCGGAGCGGGACCTTTTAAGATCTTAAAGAAAATAGGGCCTAATGCATATGTTTTGGAACTTCCACCTGATATGGGTATTAGTACAACCTTCAATGTTTCAGACCTAGTAGAATACAAAGAACCACTACTAATACCTAGTGAGCCTTTTGAGCCAGAAACTTTTATTGAGAGTGAACATATTTCCGAGTGTCCACCACCAACCTTACCTGAGTAGAGAGAGAGGATTGAGAGAATCCTGGATGACAAGATCATCACTACCAGGAATAAGGACTATCAGCGATACCTGGTTCAATGGCAAGGTCGACCTGAGTCCGACAACTCTTGGATTACTCGAGAGGACCTGCAAAGACTTATCCCAGACTTGTTCGAGCATTACCAGGGCAAAACTGAACCATACTCGACTGGGTCGAGTTTTGCCCACCCCAGGAGAATTGGTGTGGACACCAGAAGCCGAAAGAAACTTCACTCCAACAAGGTTAGCCTTATCCCAATTTGGATCGAAGATAATTAGGTTACCTTGTATCCTTTAGTTCAAAAATATTTTATTTTCAAGAGTCATTTCCTTTTCAAGAGTCCTGTAATTAATTTTGAGTTTCAAATCAAGAGTGTTTATTGAGTCCTGTAATTACTTTTAAAATTTTATTTCCTGTAAGTCCATTTCAAGTTTTAAAGTCTAGGTCAGTCAAGTCAGTTCAGTTGAGTTAAGTCTAATTCAGTTGAGTTAAGTCTAATCAAGTCTTAAAGCCATGAAAGCCAGCAACAAGACTCAAATTCTAGACCCCAGAATTTGACCACATGAAGAAGAGAAGACACATCAACCAAGCAAGAGAAAAGGACCATCAACTAGGACCACTGGGCGCCACATGTCATTCTTATCCAAGTAGAAGACCACCTCACCATGCCACGTCATCAGGTGCCACTTCACCAGCCACCTCATCACCCTTTGGGCGCCAACAAGGGAGATTCAAGTTCAAGGAGGTTGGCCACATCCCTCCAAGTCCTCCACCAAATCCTCCAACCCCCCCCACATCCCTCCAAACTCTCCACCAAATCCTCCAACCCCCCTTGTAATCCTCCTCGATTTGGGAAGTTTTTAAATTTCAAAAGCTAGCTTTGTGAGGCTATTAAAAGCCTTGGACACCCATTGTAAAAGAGATTGATTTTGGGGAATGAATGAAAATTGAAGTTGAAATTTTGGAAGTAGAAGTTGTCTTGTATTTTTTTTCTTATGTGAAAGTTTCCCATCCTCTTCCTCCATGCCAAAGCCATTCTTTTTCCCTAGCAAAGCATCTTCCAAGCTCAAGTGAAGGCATTGGAGTCAGCCAGATCTTCTCAAAATTCAGTTCTTAGTTCATAAACTCTCCCATCCCTTCTATATGTTCCTATCCTTCTTTCTTAACTTTGATCTTCATTGCAGGATCCTTCGAAGTCTTTGAGTTGTGGGCTGGGTTCACCTTAACAAAGAACCAACAAGCTGAAGCCCCAAGTCCAGTGGTGCGGGCACCAGACTCAGAAGAAGACTTCAGAGCTCCATCTGGATCTCTGATTAACCTTGCCCGAAGAATTAGGGTTTTTGGTTTTTTAATAAAAGTTGACTAGATCAACTTAATTTAGCTTGAGTCTACATTACCTGCATTTTATTTTGTTGAGTCATGTTGACTCAGTAGTGGACTAGGGTTTCAAACTGGGATGTTACACTTTCTTCCAAGACCAGGCAAGTGGACACCACACTCCCAGCCACACTCCCAGTCCAGGGGGCGCCATATCCACATCCAGCAGCTTTTGGTCCCCACTCCACAGATGGCAACCTCCTTCTCTCATGCGCCAGATAAGGAGAAGTCCACCAAGAGACCACCAATCAAGGGGGCGGCCAAGACTTTCCCAAGAATTCCAAAACAAAGAAGGGAAGAAATTCTCTTGGAAGAGAACTTCAAGGGGGTGCCCACTACCTGCCAAAAACAATCAAAACAAAGATGGGAAGGACCTTGACTTAGGGAGGAAGAAAAGGAGGAGTCCAAAAGAGTTGATCCAGGGAAGGAAGAAAATTTTTCTTGAAAATCCAAGCAAGGTGGCGCCATCTACCTGCCATTTATAACCCAAATCCTATTTTTTTGGTATTTTGGCCGACCATATGTAAGGGATTTGCCCTAATTTGGAGATCCCCTCCTTTAGTCCCACATGGAAAGATGTGAAACCCTCCTCCCTTGTAATGCCTTATAAATTAAACCCCTCTTGTAAGTTTACAAAAATCAGATGAATGAAAGAAATTTTTCTTGAGCAAACTTGTGTTTTCTCTTGTCCGCACTTGCTTCCAGGTGTTGAGCTCCGTGAGGGAGTAAATCCGGTTTTCCCTTGAACCTTGAGGAGGTGAGAGATCTCCAAAACCCCAAACCCTAGGTTAGCCACTCCACTCCCAAACCCTAGCCGCCATCACCATTCTCTTTCCACCAAGCCCTAGTCTATTTCCCTTCTCATGGCCACCATCTCCAAGTCCAGGCCGGCCACCAGCATCCAGCCCCAGTCCAGATACTGTAGATCTACAACAATTCTAAGAGGAAGTCAGATCGGCCTCCAGGAGAATTCGATTTCAGCAACTTCAGCTTTCAAGTTCTTCAACCTGGTAAGATCTTTTCTTGAGTTTCTGAATTCCATCATTTGTTCCTCTTCTTTCCCAGATCTTGAGTCCAGGAGAAGCCGACCAAACCACGAGACCAGTATTGGAGGATCCATTGCGAAGATAGCCGACTCCGAGGATCCCACAATCTGCTCGAGAGAGTTCTTCCACCAGAATCCTGAGAAGATCACTGTCTGGTGAGTAAACCGTCCCTCCTCTCTATTTCTGTTCTGTTGAAAGTTCAGAGCGAAACCCTAGGTCTGGGAGTTTCTCAACCCCCAGCGATCCGTTACTTCTGAACTACTCTGATAATTTGGTTCCTTCTAAACTGTGCTTTCAATCTTTACTTAGTTTCCTTCAACGTAGTTTAGCTTTACTTTGAGTCGAAGCCAATTTCTGAAATATATATATATATATAAAAAAAAAGAATTAATCTTAATTTTACTTCCGCATACGCTTCTTTGTTCTTTGTTCTGCATCATTTTTGGTATCAGAGCCCTGTCTAGGGTTTCTGTTTGATTGCCTGTTTAAGTCCCTCTCTTTTTACTTTGTCTGCTCGAAGTAGACTCCCCAGGATGTCCGGTCCTAGGAACGAAGCGAAGTGCAAACCTCCTCTTCCCATTCCACGGGGTGTTCCTAGGGCGTGTAGGGGATCCGTTGGGTTACAACTTCGTAGCAGAAATTGTAAACAGGGAAGTGCTCTATTTTCAGTCCGTAATTATTCTGTTGCAGGAATTATTTCTCACTGTAGGTAACTCTAAATTCAGTGATTTTTGTTTTTCTGAAACCAGTATAATTGAAACTAATTTGCATAATTTTCTCATGATTTATTGGTTTCCGTGCAATTTCTGAGAATTAAATTACTGCAACTCTATTTTTGTGTTCTGCAATTCATTTAAATTTTGAGTGTTCATCTCTTAATTCAACTTAAGGGCATTTGAGCATCTAAGATAAGGGGAGGAGTTGATAATCTCTTCTTAGCCCAAAACCACCACCCCTTCATTCGAACCTAAGCCTTTAATCTAAAATTGATTAGACCTAATTTGCCCTAGTGGGCTAGGGACATCAACAAGTCGGGTCAAGGCTAGTGTTGAGTCAGTTTGTCTGGTTACTCTGTGTGTGCTTTGTACTCAGTGTCTAGAACGGTGGTTCAGGGATTCCATCCCGAAGGGCTTGTGTGCTGGTCCGCCTACCTGGCCAATCTCTGATTGGTGTCTAGGATTGGCATTCAGGGACCTAACACTCCCCTTACACCTGCCTGGCTGAGTCCTGAGTTACTACAGGCTAGCTTGCCACTCTGATTGGGCACCTAGTTTAGGCTCTAGGTCTAGTTAGCCCGTAGTCGTTCAGTTGAGTCTCATTTTGTGTGTTTGCTTGCATCATGTCTACCCGAAATGGAGTGCCCTACCAACCTGGTCAAACCCAACCTGATTTAGAGGCCATGGTTAGAGCTCTTACTGAGAGTATGAACAAATTAAGTCAGGATATGAATGAGAATTTTACCCAGCTTAGGGATCGAGTCCAAGTACTTGAGGAACCTAGGCATCGGAATTGGACTCCTGACCCAGATTTTAATGTGCCTCAACCTCACCCACACCAAGAGCCTAGAAGACCTTTATACCGAGATCCTGAACCTAATCATAGGAGGCCTGACCCAGAACCTGAGGATAGAGATGATAGGTTCATTCGAAACATCAAGTTAGATGCACCCATTTTTGATGGTAGTTTAAATCCTAAGGTGTATTCTGATTGGGAGGGTGAGATGGACCAGTACTTTGAGTGGTATGCTATGTCTGAGGAGAGGAAATTCAAGTTTGCCAAGATGAAATTAATACATCAAGCTAGGTTATACTGGGGGAACATTGAGCTGACCACTAGAAGACGAAATGTAGAGCCCATAACCACTTGGCAGGGTATGAAAGAGAAACTTAGAGACAAGTACCTACCCATTTCATACCAGCAAAATTTGTTAGACCAATGGCAGACTTTGAAACAAGGGAACCGATCTATTTCAGACTACATAACCACCTTTGATGAATACCTGATGAGATGTGATGTGAGTGAAGCCCATGAGGTCACTTTGTCTAGATTTAGGGCTGGACTTAGGGAAGATATTAAGAGAGAGTTGTTTCTGAGAGAGGTTACTGACCTAGACCAAGCCTATCAGATTGCACTGAACACTGAGAAATTTCAGAGAGGACCCATGCCATCTAGGGTTAGTACCCCAATCCCAAGAAATGGACCTAGCCAGGTTACCCCTAGCAAGCCTAATCAGGGTATCCCCACCCCTAGGCCCATGGACAAAGGTAAGGCACCTGATACCCAGAGAGCCCCTAGTATCGTCTGTTTTAAGTGCCAGAAGCCCGGTCATATCTCCACTCAGTGCACAGCCATAGCTTGTTTTAAGTGTCATAAGGTAGGTCATGTTTCTAGCCAGTGCCCTCGTAGATCCCTATATATAGAAGAGGGAGGAGAAGAGAATTCCGGGCCTAATGAGGAGTTTGAAGAAGAAGTTTATGAGGCCGGAATGAATTTGGTTGATGAGTATGAAGGAGAGGAAGAATCCACTGAATCTGACCACTTAGGGCTTGTGAGATGCATCCTGTCCCAAACTAAAGTTCAGGAAGATTGGCGTAAGACTAACATCCTACAGACTTTCCTTAAACTAGGGGATAAGGTTTGTAAAATCATCATAGATAGTGGGAGCTGTGTGAATGCCATTTCTAATAGCACTGTCAAAATGTTAGGCTTAACCCTAGTCCCCCACCCCAACCCCTATAAGGTTTCTTGGGTAGACTCTACCTCTATACCCATCCAGTCTAGATGTCAGGTCCAAATCCAAATGCAATCCTATCAAGAGAAGATTTGGTGTGATGTCTTGCCCATGGGGGTGAGCAGTATAATTCTTGGAAGACCTTGGTTGTATGATCATGATGCCACCCTCTTAGGAAAATCCAACACCTGTGTCTTTAGTTTCAATGGGAAGAAAATCACAATCCATTTAGTCCCTCCTAAGGACAAGGTAGCTAAAGGAACCAGTAAGGTTAGGGAAATGAAGACTGGAGTGAACCTAATTAGTGCCAAGGATCTAGAACAAGAAATTCATAGTGGTTCACCCATTTGGATGTTGACTGCTAAGGAACTTAGGACTCCTACACCCTCAGAGCCTCCTCAGGAAGTTAAGCCTTTATTAAAAGAATTTGAGGATATTTTTCCCGAGGATCTACCAGACCACCTTCCACCTCTTAGGGATATTCAGCATTCCATAGATTTAGTCACAGGAGCTACTTTACCCAACTTGCCCCATTATAGGATGAATCCATCGGAGCATAAAGAACTGCAAAAGCAGGTTGGCGAATTGTTGAGGAAGGGGTTCATTAGAGAGAGTCTTAGCCCTTGTGCAGTCCCTGCACTTCTAACCCCGAAGAAGGATGGCACGTGGAGGATGTGTGTTGACAGTCGTGCCATCAATAAAATCACAATCAAGTATAGGTTCCCCATCCCTAGACTAGATGACATGCTTGATATGATGGCCGGTGCCATGGTTTTTTCTAAAATTGATCTCAAGAGCGGCTATCATCAGGTTAGGATTAGACCAGGGGATGAGTGGAAAACAGCCTTCAAAACTAAGGATGGTCTCTATGAATGGGTTGTTATGCCTTTTGGGTTGTCCAATGCCCCTAGTACTTTCATGAGGATTATGACCCAAGTACTTAGAGCTTTCATAGGGAAGTTTGTAGTGGTCTATTTTGATGATATCCTGATCTATAGTAAGACCCCTGCAGATCACCTAGGCCACCTTAGACAAGTCTGTCAAGTTTTGAGGAATGATAGTCTCTACGGTAATCTCAAAAAGTATGAATTTATGACCAGTAGGATTATCTTCCTTGGATTTGTTGTAACCCCTGATGGCGTGGCTGCCGATCCTGAAAAGATTAGGTCCATAGTAGAATGGCCAGAGCCGACCAGTGTGCATGAAGTCAGAAGTTTCCATGGCTTGGCTACCTTCTATAGGCGATTCATCAAGGGGTTTAGTACCGTAGTTGCTCCTATCACAGACTGCATCAGGAAGGGAGAATTTCAGTGGACCAAAGCAGCCCATAAAGCCTTCCTAGATCTTAAGGATAGGATGACCCAGGCACCCATTTTGAGACTACCAGACTTTTCAAAGGTATTTGAGGTTGCCTGTGATGCTTCAGGAGTAGGTATAGGTGGAGTCCTAAGCCAAGAGAACCATCCCGTAGCATTCTTTAGTGAAAAACTTAATGATGCTAAGCTTAGGTATTCTACCTATGATAAGGAATTTTACGCGGTAGTGCAAGCTTTGCGTTACTGGAGACATTATTTACTACCGCAAGAATTTGTGCTATTTTCGGACCATGAGGCTCTTAGATTCTTGAATTCTCAGAAGAAGCTTAACCCTAGGCATGCTAAGTGGGTAGAGTATATCCAGTCCTATACTTTTGTTTTAAAGCATAAGGCTGGATCTGAAAATAAGGTAGCTGATGCCCTTAGTCGTCGATCTTTGTTGTTGAATTCTGTTAGGGCTGAAGTCATAGGGTTTGAGCAAATCAAAGAAGAATATGAGTCGTGTCCGGATTTCAAGACTGTATACCAGGATCTAACTCAAGGACCATCTAGTGAACATAAGGATTATTCCCTTATAGATGGCTTTCTGTTCTTTAAGAATAGGCTTTGCATCCCTAGAACCTCACTTAGGGAATTCTTGATTTGGGAAACTCATGCTGGAGGTTTAGCTGGCCATTTCGGAAAAGATAAGACCACCCTGTCTATTGAAGACCATTTTTTCTGGCCTAGCTTAAAAAGAGATGTAGCACACATTGTGGCTAGGTGTCGGACCTGCGCTGTTGCCAAACAGCGAAAACAGAACACCGGCCTTTATACCCCACTCCCTGTCCTAGATCGTCCTTGGCAAGATGTGAGCATGGACTTTGTGTTAGGTTTGCCTAAGACCCAGAGGAGGCATGACTCTATCTGTGTTGTAGTAGACCGATTTTCCAAGATGGCCCATTTCTTGCCTTGTTCCCAAACATTTGATGCGTCTAAAGTAGCCACCCTGTTCTTTAATGAGATAGTTCGACTCCATGGCCTACCCAAGACCATTGTTTCAGATAGGGATGTTCGGTTCACCAGCTATTTCTGGAAAACCCTTTGGCATAAGTTAGTGACGAAACTTAAGTTTTCAACTGCCTATCATCCCCAGACTGACGGCCAAACCGAAGTAGTGAACCGTAGTTTAGGCAATCTGCTAAGGTGTCTTGTTGGTGAAAATATTAGGAATTGGGATTTGTACTTACCTAGAGCTGAATTTGCATATAATGACTCGGTCAATAGGTCTACGGGTAAGAGTCCATTTGAAATTGTGCATGGTTACAAACCCCACACACCTCTTGACCTAGCTCCTTTACCAGTCCACACACGGGTCTCTGAGTCTGCCGAAGTTTTTGCACAGCATATAAAAGACTTGCATAAAGAAATTCAAGCCAAAATAAATTTAAGTAACGAAACTTATAAGAAATTGGCTGATTCTCAAAGGCGAGTCAAAACTTTTGATGAAGGAGACTATGTAATGATTAGGTTAAGGCCTGAATGGTTTCCTCCTGGAACCGTTAGAAAGTTACATGCTAGGGGAGCTGGACCATTTAGAGTGGTAAAGAGAGTAGGATCCAATGCCTATGTGCTCGAGTTGCCTCCAGAACTAGGCATTAGCTCCACTTTCAACATTACAGACCTAGTAGAGTATAGGGAGCCAGCTGTGATTCCTAGTGAGGCTTTTGAACCTAATCCTGCTCTTGAGAGTGAACCTGACCCTGTGTGTCCACCAACAAATTGGCCTGTGAGGAAAGAGCAGATTGAAAAGATCCTGGATGATCAGGTTATCTCTACTCGCAATCGAGGATACCAAAGATACCTGGTCCGCTAGCTAGGAAGGCCAGATTCTGATGACTCTTGGATCTCCCGAGAAGAGTTACAAGAGCTGGACCCAGACCTCTTGGAGAGATACCAGAGCCAACTTGATCCATACTCGACAGGGTCGAGTTCCTCCCACCCTGGGAGAATTGGTGCGGGCACCAGACTCAGAAGAAGACTTCAGAGCTCCATCTGGATCTCTGATTAACCTTGCCCGAAGAATTAGGGTTTTTGGTTTTTTAATAAAAGTTGACTAGATCAACTTAATTTAGCTTGAGTCTACATTACCTGCATTTTATTTTGTTGAGTCATGTTGACTCAGTAGTGGACTAGGGTTTCAAACTGGGATGTTACACTTTCTTCCAAGACCAGGCAAGTGGACACCACACTCCCAGCCACACTCCCAGTCCAGGGGGCGCCATATCCACATCCAGCAGCTTTTGGTCCCCACTCCACAGATGGCAACCTCCTTCTCTCATGCGCCAGATAAGGAGAAGTCCACCAAGAGACCACCAATCAAGGGGGCGGCCAAGACTTTCCCAAGAATTCCAAAACAAAGAAGGGAAGAAATTCTCTTGGAAGAGAACTTCAAGGGGGCGCCCACTACCTGCCAAAAACAATCAAAACAAAGATGGGAAGGACCTTGACTTAGGGAGGAAGAAAAGGAGGAGTCCAAAAGAGTTGATCCAGGGAAGGAAGAAAATTTTTCTTGAAAATCCAAGCAAGGTGGCGCCATCTACCTGCCATTTATAACCCAAATCCTATTTTTTTGGTATTTTGGCCGACCATATGTAAGGGATTTGCCCTAATTTGGAGATCCCCTCCTTTAGTCCCACATGGGAAGATGTGAAACCCTCCTCCCTTGTAATGCCTTATAAATTAAACCCCTCTTGTAAGTTTACAAAAATCAGATGAATGAAAGAAGTTTTTCTTGAGCAAACTTGTGTTTTCTCTTGTCCGCACTTGCTTCCAGGTGTTGAGCTCCGTGCGGGAGTAAATCCGGGTTCCCCTGGAACCTTGAGGAGGTGAGAGATCTCCAAAACCCCAAACCCTAGGTTAGCCACTCCACTCCCAAACCCTAGCCGCCATCACCTTTCTCTTTCCACCAAGCCCTAGTCTATTTCCCTTCTCACGGCCACCATCTCCAAGTCCAGGCCGGCCACCAGCATCCAGCCCCAGTCCAGATACTGCAGATCTACAACAATTCTAAGAGGAAGTCAGATCGGCCTCCAGGAGAATTCAATTTCAGCAACTTCAGCTTTCAAGTTCTTCAACCTGGTAAGATCTTTTCTTGAGTTTCTGAATTCCATCATTTGTTCCTCTTCTTTTCCAGATCTTGAGTCCAGGAGAAGGCGACCAAACCACGAGACCAGTATTGGAGGATCCATTGCGAAGATAGCCGACTCCAAGGATCCCATAATCTGCTCGAGAGAGTTCTTCCACCAGAATCCTGAGAAGATCACTGTCTGGTGAGTAAACTGTCCCTCCTCTCTATTTCTGTTCTGTTGAAAGTTCAGAGCGAAACCCTAGGTCTGGGAGTTTCTCAACCCCCAGCGATCCGTTACTTCTGAACTACTCTGATAATTTGGTTCCTTCTAAACTGTGCTTTCAATCTTTACTTAGTTTCCTTCAACGTAGTTTAGCTTTACTTTGAGTCGAAGCCAATTTCTGAAATATATATATATATATATATATAAAAGAATTAATCTTAATTTTACTTCCGCATACGCTTCTTTGTTCTTTGTTCTGCATCATCCAGGGTTCTGATCTCTGTTATCCAGGTTCTTCAGTTCTAAGCATTGGTAGTTTCAAGGTATGAATCAAAAGAAGGTTAGAAAGCTCATCAAGGTATGTCCACAATCATTAGCCCCTATTGTCTAGATCTTCTTCCTTCTTAGTTTAGGATTGTGTCTAATCAAGTAAAAGTCCAATTTCTTATAATCCTTAAGTCTTATTATGATGAGTACAATGCTAGTGTAATTAGGTTTCATTGCTCTACAAACCATATTCAAAACATTAATCATATGCTTGCCGCATCATTGAGTTCTGGTCGAGTCGGCTCGAGGTCTGTTCGAGTCGACTCATGGTCTGATCGAGTCAGCTCGAGATCTATTCGAGTCAACTCTTTTGATAGGTTTAGATCTCATGTGTTGGCCTGGGGGGAGAGAGAGTTTTGTTGGGCTGAGTCATGTTGACTCAGGGCTATATATATATATCTTGTATGAGTAGAGTCCATAGAGCTAAGGTGCAAAGAGAGGAATACAAGTGCTCTTTCTCCCTAGTCTTAATATCTCCTCTCTCCTTCTCTCTGGTTCTCTCTATCGTTCATAGCCCCATGGGGGCACACCTCATGATGGGAGCGGATGGTGTGCCCCAATCCTTCTCTGGTGATGGTTCCTTTCATGGCATGGCAGCATCAAGTCGATCCTGGGCATTTCGTAAAGTCGAGCGAGGTGTCTCGTTCCTCGACATTTGGTATCAGAGCAAGGTTCATGGAAGGAAGATCTCAAGATCAGAGGGTCGGAAGTAAAGCTTCTTACAGGTACTATTTTCAGATTTCTTAAATTCTTGATTGTTGTAATGGTATCAAGTGGGTTCAAAGTAGATTTTGAGAAGTACGATGGAAAGGGAAACTTCATCCTATGGCAGCAAAGGGTTAAAGATTTGCTGGTTCAACAAAAAATCTACAAGGTCTTAGTTAAAGAAAGATCGAAAAAGATTAGTGCTGAAGAATGGGAAGAATTAGAAGAGATTGCTTTCAGCACCATCAGGATGTGTTTGGCTGATCAGGTTTTACCTGAGGTGTGTTTAGAGACTACTGCAAAAGGTCTTTGGAAAAGACTAGAGAACACATACATAGGAAAGAACATGACAAACAAGCTATGGCTGAAGAAGCAACTGTATAGCTTGAGGATGCTTGAAGGAGGAGACCTAGTTGCTCACATTCAGAGGTTCAATCAAGTATGTTCTGAGGTGATGAGTCTGGATGTGAAGATAGACGAGGAGGATCGGGCATTGTTGCTGCTGTGTTCACTCCCTGGATCATATGATGGTCTCATAACAACCTTAGTTTATGGGAAGGAAACCCTGAACTATGAAGAGGTTGTTGGTTTGCTTAGATCCAATGAGCAAAGAGAAAAGATCTGCAAAAGTAATCCTAACTCAGAGGTTCTTGCTGTAAATGAAAGGCAAAGAAGACCCAAGGAATGAGCTAAGGGAAAGTCCAAGGGCAGATCTCAGTCTCGGAACCACAAGAGTGTGAAATGCTACAAGTGTCATTAGCTTGGGCATATCAGGAAGAATTGTCCTCTTTGGAAGACAGAAAAGGGGAGAGCCAACACTAGTGGTGCTAATGCTTTGGAAAGCAATGGAGGAGAAGTACTGATTGTATTGGATGGATCAATGGATTGGGAGAATACTTGGATTTTGGATTCTGCATGCTTATATCACTATACCTCATATCGGGATTAGTTTTACACCTATGATAGGTCAAATGGAGGTAGTGTAAGCCTTAGTGATGATCACCCTTGTATGGTAGCTAGAGTAGGCAGTATTAAGGTGAGTATGTATGATGGAGTGATAAGGACTCTATCAAATGTCAAACATGTACCAGAATTGAAAAAGAATTTGATTTCTTTGGGCTACTTGGAAGAGCAGGGATATGCTTTTAGTTGCCAATCTGGTAGTGGATGTTTGAGGATTACTAAGGGAGCTTTGGTGGTAATGAGAGAAAGAAGACTGAGCAACAATCTATATAGGATGGAAGGCTTAGTGGTGAGTGATAATGCCGAGGTGCTTGTAGCGGCATAAGAGGAACAGTTGAAATATAAACTATGGCACTATCGAATGGGTCATATGAGTGATCGAGGGCTTATGGAGTTAAGCAGAAGAGGGAACATCCCAGCTTTGAAAAATGATAGAAATGACCTGTGTGAGCCATGTATCTTTGGTAAATAGCAAAGAGTGAAATTTGCTATTTGTACCAAGCCAAGTGAAGGAATGCTGGATTTGGTGCACTCGGATGTATGGGGACCAGCACCTCTATTATCCAGAGGTGGAGTAAGTATTTTGTTACCTTTATTGATGACTTCTCTAGAAAACTATGGGTGTATCTGATGAGGAAAAAATCAGATGTATTTGCTGGTTTAAAGCTTGGGGGCAGCTCAGGGAGACAGGAGACAGTCTCAGAAAGTGTTAGGGTATCGGGTAGTCTGGAGTGTCCTGGTATGGCAGCATTGGCCTAGGGACAGAGACTGGAGCTGATGGAGGTTGGCAGCTCAGGGAGACCAGAGACAGGTCTCAGGGAGTGCCAGGGATGTCATGCAGCCTAGAGACAGGCTGGAACATGAGGGACATCATGCAGCCTATGAATAGGCTAGGATGTGATGGAGCAGCCACTGGCGATGGTTGCTATGTTCAGTTGCTGTATTTGAGGAGTTGGGATTAGCTTCTGAGTTTCAGAGGTTCCTGCAGGGTTGCAGAGTATCCGAGACGGTCTCGGAGAGGTTCGCTGTGATGTGGAGGGTCCGAGGAGACAGCAATTGGGTATGAGGTTCAGGTCATGCTCAGCAGGGCAGCATTGAGAGGCTGGCCTCGGGGTTTCTTTCTATGGCATCAGGGAGACTTCAGTCTCAGGTGGAGCATCGGTGACACGTGGCTTCATTGGTGGAGCAGGTTTTGACACATGTTCAGAGTGGGAGGTGCATGGAGGACCATATCCTTACATGAATGCCAGGGGTGCACTTAGCCAAGTGGAGTGGAGAGTGCAGAGTATGGCATGGCTCTGTTGAGATTGTGTCAGGTAGAGCTCCAGTTATATCGAGTGCCGGGTCAGGTTCGCTAGGTTCTCTCCAAGGAAGTCCAAGAACATATTGATGCAACTGCCAGACAGAAGGAAAGGAACAATCTGTGGTGCCAGGATATGTGCTAGGATCTTCAGCTATGGAGGCGGTCATCCCAGAGGTCTCCAGGTGATATCAGCAATTAGAGGATATTGGCAGAGGCATGGATATCCGCACAGTGCTGTCAGGACATGCAGTTATAGCAGGGTGTGTGTTGAGGACATTGCCAGGTTTGCCAAAGCTTGGGGGCACAAAGATAGAGATTGTTGGGATTTGCATAGTGCTCCCAAGCTTTGGAGAGACTTGGAAGACCATGGCAGGTGATCCCTGGGTGCTTGGAGGCATGCCAAGCAATTCCTGGAGGTATTTCATGGGAGCTCGAGATCTGGGTTTGGAGATCTTGAGGTTGGAGTCGACTTGGGCTATGGAGGAGTCGACTCCTGCAGGTCGATAGCAGGATTGAGTTCTGGTCGAGTCGGCTCGAGGTCTGATCGAGTTGACTCATGATTTGGTCGAGTCGACTAGAGGTCTGTTCGAGTTGACTCTTCTGATGGGTTTAGATCCCATGTGTTGGCCTAGGGGGAGAGAGAGTTTTGTTGGGCTGAGTCATGTTGACTCAGGGCTATATATATATCTTGTATGAGTAGAGTCCATAGAGCTAAGGTGCTAAGAGAGGAATATAAGTGCTCTTTCTCCCCAGTCTTGATTTCTCCTCTCTCCCTCTCTCTGGTTCTCTCTTTCGTTTGTAGCCCCATGGGGGCACACCTCCATGATGGGAGTGGATGGTGTGCCCCAATCCTTCCCTAGTGATGGTTCCTTTCATGGCATGGCAGCATCAAGTCGATCTCGGGCATTCCGCAGAGTCGAGCGAGGTGACTCGTTCCTTGACACTCCAAGGATCATGGCACTAGAGGGATCCTGCAAACATCAAGGGTTAATGATGCAGAACGGAAGCTCTGATACCAAAAATGATGCAGAACAAAGAACAAAGAAGCGTATGTGGAAGTAAATTTAAGATTAATTCTTTTTTTTTCTTTTCTTTTTTTATATTTCAGAAATTGGCCTCGACTCAAAGTAAAGTAAACTAAGTTGATGGAAACTAGGTAAGGATTGAAAGAACAATTTAGAAGAAGCTAAGTTATCAGAGTAGTTCAGAAGTAACGGATCGCTGGGAGTTGAGAAACTCCCAGACCTAGGGTTTCGCTCTAAACTTTCAACAGGACAGAAATAGAGAGGAGAGATGGGTTACCAACCAGACAGTGATCTTCACAGAATTTGGGTGGAAGAACTCTCTCGGGCAGATTGTTGGATCCTCGGATTCGGCTATCTTCATAATGGATCCTCCAATACTGGTCTCGTGGCTGGGTCGGCTTCTCCTGGACTCAAGATCTGGGAAGAAGAAAAACAAGTGATGGATTCAGGGACTCGGGGAAGGATTTACCAGTTCGAAGAACTTGAAGGCTGATGTCGCTGAGATCCGGATTCTCTTGAAGGCTGATTCGACTCCCTCTGGAAAGAGCTTTGGAACTGAAGTATCCAGACTGTAGCTGGATGCTGGTGGTCGGCCTGGACTTGGAGAGAGAGGCCATGAGAAGTGGGATAGGCTAGGGATTGGTGGAAAGAAAAGAATGATGGGCGGCTAGGGTTGTGGAGTAGAAGTGGCTAACCTAGGGTTTTGGTTTTGGAGATCTCACACCTCCTCAAGGTTCCTGGGGAACCCGGATTTACTCCCTCATGGAGCTCAACACCTGGATGCAAGTGCGGAAGAGAGAAAACACAAAGTTTGCTCAAAAAAAAATTTGGTTTCATTCATCTTTTTTTTCAAGAGTTACATAGAGTTGAATATATAGACATAACAAAGAAATAAAATTTCATACACTTCCCATGTGGGACTAATAGGACTAACCCACACTTTAGGCATCAAATTCTCTTCCCAAGACTCCTTCCATGAGTGGGCAGCCCAAAAACTCCAAGAAAACTTGAAAATCAGCTCCAAATGGCAGGTTATGGGGGTGTCTCCTAGTATCTCTCCATGAATCAAGGATTTTCCCTTCATGGTTTGGCTCTTTTGGACACCTCCTAGTCTTGCTCCACAAGTTTAGGCTTCTTCCTTTCATGGCTTTGGCACTTTAGGAAACTTTTGGGTGCCTCCTTGATTTTCTCCCCAAGACATGCTCTCTTCCCTTTTATAACTTGGGTTTTTATGGAACATTGTGGGGCACCTCCTTGATCCTCTCTTCAAGAAAAATTCTTGCCATCCTGGCTTGGGTTTATCTGGAAAGAAGTTGGCTCCTCCTTGGATTGAGGTATCTTGATGGATTTCTCCCCCAAGTGGCGCATGAAAGAAGGGACCTGCTTTCTTGTGATATGGGGACCAAGGCACACTGGATGGAGATGTGGCGCCTCCTGGACTCTGGCGTGTGGCTGGGAGTGTGGCGCCCACTTGCTTGGTCCTGGGAGAAAATGTGGCACCTTGGAGAAGACCTAGACCACTACTAGGACTTGTATTGAGTCAACATGACTCAACAAAATTTAAATTGCAGGGAAATACAGACTCAAACTAAAATTGAGTTGACCAAGTCAACCCTTATTACAAAACCAGAAAATCCTAATTCTTCGGGCAATGTCAATCAGAGATCCAGATGGAGCCCTGAAGTCTTCTTCCGAGTCTGGTGCCCGCACCAATTCTCCCGGGGTGGGAGGAACTCGACCCTGTCGAGTATGGATCAAGCTGGCTCTGGTATCTCTCCAAGAGGTCTGGGTCCAATTCTTGTAATTCTTCTCGGGAGATCCAAGAGTTATCATAATCTGGCCTTCCTTGCCAGCAGACCAGGTATCTTTGGTATCCTCGATTACGAGTAGAGATAACCTGATCATCCAGGATCTTTTCAATCTGCTCTTTCCTCACAGGCCAGTTTGTTGGTGGACACACAGGATTGGGTTCACTCTCAAGAGCAGGATTAGGCTCAAAAAGGCTCACTGGGAATCACTGCTGGCTCTCTATACTCTACTAGGTCTGTAATGTTGAAAGTGGAGCTAATGCCTAGTTCTGAAGGCAACTCGAGCACATAGGCATTGGACCCTACTCTCTTCACCACTCTAAATGGTCCAGCTCCTCTAGCATGTAACTTTCTAACAGTTCCAGGAGGAAACCGTTCAGGCCTTAACCTAATCATTACATAGTCTCCCTCAACAAAAGTTTTGACTCGCCTTTGAGAATCAGCCAACTTCTTATAAGTTTCATTACTTAAATTTATTTTAGCAAGAATTTCTTTATGCAAGTCCTTTACATGCTATGCAAGTGCATCAAGAGACTTGTGTATGTGGACTAATAGTGAAATCAGATCAAGTGGTGTGTGAGGCTTGTATCCATGAACAATTTCAAAGGGACTCTAGCCTATAGACCTATTGATCGAAACATTATATACAAATTTAGTCCTGGATAAAATACAAATCCCAATTCCTGGTGCTCTCAATCAAACCAAAATCAGAGCCAAAGCCTAGTAAAGGGTCAAGAAAAACTAAACTAGACTGACGACGCACTCCTAAAGAATGGACTTTATTCCAAAGGAACCCTAGGTCTAAACCTAACAAACTAAGGCTCTCTAGGTTTGACCTTGGGTCGGAGGAGGGCATGCAGAGCATGAAAACTTATTATGGATGCCCAGTAGGTGCCATAAGGTCTTCCAGAAGTAGGTGGCAAACCTAATAGGTTCTGACATGTGGTTCACTCTAAAGACTTTGACAAAGTATACTTGGATGGTGTAAGAAGCATTGGAAGTCCTAGAGAAAGGGAGGAAATATGAGGTGGAGTCTCGAATTATCTGCTGACTAAGGGTGGTGACCTGAAGGTTTGAATGGTGGTCTATGAGTGTCAACTGGTCATCCTTACGAAAGGAAAAGTTTGCTACTCCTAGGAATGGATCAAAAGATGGTTCGGGGAGTAGCCTAGGACATGTGATTTCAATAGTTAAGGTTTGTTCTCTAAGCAAACAATGATCCACTTTCTCAAGAAATGGATTAGAGAATGATTCATGGGAGGGTCTATGGATGATGACCTCAAGACTTGAAATTTGACCTATGGGTGAGGAAAGGTATACTCTATAGAAGGGTAGGTCAGTCATGCGAAAGAAGGGGTCTGGGGTCAAAAGGAGGACTTCTACAGGACTGGGTGAATCAATCCGCTCAAGACAAGGATGTTCAACTGAGATTACGGGAGAGACCTTAGTGGCTGGGCATGGGACAAGGTCCAATTGTAAGAGGCTTGATTCAGTTATCCTAAGGAGAGGATCTACCATAGGGTGGGCAAACTTAAACAGTTCAGTGCAAAGATCTTCAATTGGTACTTGGGGAATGACTGTCATTAGAGGGTACGGACTGATAGCTCGGGCTAACACTATGAGTTCTTCCTGGGGGTATTTGACTAAAGGAACCTGATTCTCACAAATCTCATGAATTTCTGAACTAGGTCCTACCACTTGGTTGCTCTCCAAGGTCTCTTCAGGTAAGGAACCAATAGTATCGATGTCACATTCTTCAAGTTCTTCCCCCTCATATTCATCAACTAGACTCAAGCCATCATCATATACTTCCTCGATGCCATCTTTAATGGGTTTCGGGTCAGTGGTAAACGGGTCAGCTGATTCTGGGCTTGTCATACCTAACCTTTCTTCCTCATTGGTAGGCTTGGGTTCTCCCTCATTAATGTCATCCTTAGGATTCTTACCACTTAGCTGTGCACAAGCCAGTCCTATGCATAGGCACTGACTAGATTTATGGCCTCTTTCTCCACAAAACAAACATTCTTGCGATATAGGAACCTGGGTCACACTGGGTTTCAAGCTAGTAGAGACCTTACTTGGGCATGGGTGTGGATCTAAATGGTTTGATCTAGAAGACTTGGGTTGTTGAGTGACTGGTCTAGAATATTGTAAGGACCTCTCATAGACACGATCCACACTATAGATATCATGGTTAGGCTTCCTAAGGTTATGCTCGGGATCACAGTATAAGGTCCTCCTAGGCTCCTGGCATGGATGAGGTTGGGGCCTATTAAATTTTGGATCAGGGGTCCAATTTTGATGTCTACGTTTCTCAAGTACTTGGACTCGATCCCTAAGCTGGGTAAAATTCTCATGGACTTGTTCTTTACACTGGGTAACAGTAGCAGTCATATCCTGACTCAATTTGTTCATACTTTCAGTAAGAGCTCTAACCATGGCCTCTAAATCAGGTTGGGTTTGACCAGGTTGGTAGGGTACTCCATTCCGGGTATACATGATGATGCAAGCAAACACACAGAATGTGACTAGACTAAAGCGACTACTGCTCACTAGACCTAGAGTCCAAACTAGATGCCCAATCAGAGTGGCAAGCTAGCCTGTAGTAACTCGGGACTCAGCCAGGCAAGTGTAAGGGGAGTGTTAAGTCCCTAAATGCCAATCCTAGACACCAATCAGTGATTGGCCAGGTAGGCGGACCAGCACACAAGCCCTTCGGGATAGAATCCCTGAACCACCATTCTAGACACTGAGTACAAAGCACACACAGAGTAACTAGACAAACTGACTCAACACTAGTCTTGACCCGACTTGTTGATGTCCCTAGCCCACTAGGGCAAATTAAGTCTAATAAATTTTAAAATTAGGCTTAGGATCGAATGAGTGGGTGGTGGTTGTGGGCTAAGGAGAGGTTATCAACTCCTCCCCTTATCTTAGATGCTCAAATGCCCTTAGGATGAATTAGGAGATGTTCACTCAAAATAATTGCATTGCAGAACACAAAAATAGAGTTGCAGTAATTTAACTCTCCGAAATTCCATGAAAACTAATAAATCACAGAAAAATTATGTAAAATAGACTCAATTATACTGGTTCCACCAAAATAAAAATCATGCAATTTAGATTTATCTACACTGAGAAACAATTCCTGTAATAGGATAGTTACAGACTGAAAACAGGGTGCTTCCCCGTTTACAATTCCTGCTACGAAGTTGTAACCCAACGGATCCCCTACACGCCCTAGGAACACCCCATGGAATGGGAAGAGGAGGTTTGCACCTCACTTCGTTCCTAGGACCGGACGTCCTGGGGAGTCTACTTCGAGTAGACAAAGTAAAAGGAGAGAGACTTAAAACAAGCAAGCAAAACAGAAATCCTAGACTGTGCTCTGATACCAAAAATGATACAGAACGGAAGCTCTGATACCAAAAATGATGCAGAACAAAACACAAAGAAGCGTATGCAGAAGTAAATTTAAGATTAATTCTTTTTTTTTTTTTTTTTTTTATATTTCAGAAATTGGCCTTGACTCAAAGTAAAGTAAACTAAGTTGATGGAAACTAGGTAAGGATTGAAAGCACAATTTAGAAGAAGCTAAGTTATCAAAGTAGTTCAGAAGTAACGGATCGCTGGGAGTTGAGAAACTCCCAGACCTAGGGTTTCACTCTAAACTTTCAACAGGACAGAAATAGAGAGGAGAGATGGGTTACCAACCAGACAGTGATCTTCACAGAATTTGGGTGGAAGAACTCTCTCGGGCAGATTGTTGGATCCTCGGATTCGGCTATCTTCGTAATGGATCCTCCAATACTGGTCTCGTGGCTGGGTCGGCTTCTCCTGGACTCAAGATCTGGGAAGAAGAAAAACAAGTGATGGATTCAGGGACTCGGGGAAGGATTTACCAGTTCGAAGAACTTGAAGGCTGATGTCGCTGAGATCCGGATTCTCTTGAAGGCTGATTCGACTCCCTCTGGAAAGAGCTTTGGAACTGAAGTATCCAGACTGTAGCTGGATGCTGGTGGTCGGCCTGGACTTGGAGAGAGAGGCCATGAGAAGTGGGATAGGCTAGGGATTGGTGGAAAGAAAAGAATGATGGCGGCTAGGGTTGTGGAGTTGAAGTGGCTAACCTAGGGTTTGGGTTTTGGAGATCTCACACCTCCTCAAGGTTCCTGGGGAACCCGGATTTACTCCCTCACGGAGCTCAACACCTGGATGCAAGTGCGGAAGAGAGAAAACACAAAGTTTGCTCACAAAAAAATCTGGTTTCATTCATCTTTTTTTTCAAGAGTTACATAGAGTTGAATATATAGACATAACAAAGAAATAAAATTTCATACACTTCCCATGTGGGACTAATAAGACTAACCCACACTTTAGGCATCAAATTCTCTTCCCAAGACTCTTTCCATGAGTGGGCAGCCCAAAAACTCCAAGAAAACTTGAAAATCAGCTCCAAATGGCAGGTTATGGGTTGTCTCCTAGTATCTCTCCATGAATCAAGGATTTTCCCTTCATGGTTTGGCTCTTTTGGACACCTCCTAGTCTTGCTCCACAAGTTTAGGCTTCTTCCTTTCATGGCTTTGGCACTTTAGAAATGGTGGGGCACCAATGCTGGTGGGCTTGGGCGCTTGAAAGGGGACCAGGGGTGTTACATGAAGCCTGCCTCAGTGGGGGCTTGGTGACTCTTCTCTTGGACTTGACTTGAATGAAGGAAGTCAAAATTATAGGACTCGATTGAACTCACTTGACTAGACTGAGAAACAAATGGACTCAACTCAATTGACTAAGTGGACTTAATTTGACTCAATTGACTCACTTCATTACAGGACTCAATCTTTATTACAGGACTCAGGACTGATGGACTCAAATGGATTGAAAGGTCTAATCATAAATCCATAATGGGCCCAGTAATCTCTGTCTGATCCTGGTGCCCGCACCACCTACCATTAGGGGTTCGGCGATTTCAGAGGCAAAGCCATTTGTCTCTTCGGACTGAAGGCGTTGGACAGCATCATGCCCTCACTTCCGTTCCCTGCGCGACCGAGTGCGCCCGTTGTCGAGGTGGAATCAGAGCATGAGGTAGCCGAGGTCGAGGTTAGATCCGGAGCCACCCAGGATGTCCCTTAACCGGTCGAAGTCACTCGCTAGCCAGGGAAGGAGCCGATGACCGAAACATAGGTCTTTTCTTTTTCTTTTTGTAACTTAGGCTTTTGGAAGGCCTCTCGGCCTATCGGGGGCCTTCATAGAATGTAAAGAAAACTTCATTAATGAAAACATCTTTCTTTTCTAACTAATATTGCTTACTCACTTTCTCTTTTTTTTCCTCTTTTTCTTTTTTTTTTGCTTGAAGTACTTCCAGAAAATCCTCCAAAGTGTGCAAGGGACTTATCTTCACGATGAGGGAATAGGCTAAGTTGATTGATGAACTTAGCATGGTCTTTCTTTTTTTTATTATTCCTCCAACTCCTGTGTGCGTTGCCCAGGCCTTAGTTACTTTAGGTTGGCTCTGAGGTCTTAGGATCAGCATGAAGGTTTCTGAGAACATTTCACTCCCATTCTCCTGGTCTTGAAATCATGCAAGCATGGGTGTAGGACCTCTAGATCTTCTCGCCTCGCTAAGCTATGAGTCAAGCGATAGATGGTGGGATTTCAGGGATCTCCCAGCTGACATCTCCAAACTATGAGTGAGGCAGCAAATGCGGGACTTCGTAAGTTTTCTGGCTTGAAGGTGCCGAACTATGAGTCAAGCGATAGATGGTGGGATTTTTGGGGTTTCCCGGCTGACATCTCTGAACTATGAGTAAGGTAGTAGATGTAAGGCTTCGTAAGTTTCCCAGCTTGAAGGTTCTGAACTGTGAGTCAAGTAATAGATGGCAGGATTTCTAGGATTTCTTGGTTGACATCTCAGGACTGTGAGTAAGGCAATAGATATGGGGCTTCGTAAGTTTTCCAGCTTGAAGGTGCCAAATTATGAGTAAAGCGATAGATGGCAAGATTTTTGGGATTTCTTGGTTGACATCTCCGGATTGTGAGTAAGGCAGCAGATGTGGGGCTTCGTAAGTTTTTTGGCTGGAGGTGCGGGGCTTCGTAAGTTTTCTGGCTTGAAGGTGCCGAACTATGAGTCAAGCAGTAAATGGTAGGATTTCTAGGGTTTCTCGGTTGACATCTCCGAACTGTGAGTAAGGTAGCAGATGGGGGGCTTCGTAAGTTTCCCGGCTTGAAGGTGCTGAACTGTGAGTCAAGCAATAGATGGTAGATTTCTGGGGTTTCCCGGCTGACATCTCCGGACTGTGAGTAAGGCAGTAGATGCGGGGCTTTGTAAGTTTCTTGGCTTAAGGTGCGGGGCTTTGTAAGTTTCCTGGCTTGAGAGTGTGGGGCTTCATAAGTTTCTCAACTTGAGGAGCGATCTTCATAAGTTTCCTGACTTAAGGTGCAGGGCTTCATAAGTTTTCCGACTTAAGGTACGGGGCTTTGTAAGTTTCCCGGCTTAAGAGTACGGGGCTTCATAAGTTTCCTGGCTTGAGGTGCGGAGTTTCATAAGTTTTCCAGCTTGAGGTGTGGGGCTTCATAAGTTTTCTAGCTTGAGGAGCGGGGCTTCGTAAGTTTTCTGACTTAAGGTGTGGGGCTTCGTATGTTTCCTGGTTTAAGGTGCGAGGATTCATAAGTTTCTTAGCTTGAAGTGCTAGGCTTCGTAAGTTTCTCGGCTTGAGGTGCGGGCTTCGTAAGTTTTTTGGCTTTGTCCATAGACTTGGAGCTGGACGGATACGTTCCTGCACAGGAGAAAGACAAGGTTGCACCAAAAAAAACTTTAATGATTGAAAAGAAGTCTTATATCACTGGTAGTACATTCTTAAATTTCTCGCATTCCATGTTTGCATGAATCGAGCACCGTCGAGCCCAGTGAGATAGTAGGCTCCACCTGGTAGAGCCTCAACCACCTTATAAGGGCCTTCCAAGTTTGGGAAGAGTTTGCCGCATTCTCCTGGTTGGGATGCTTCTTCCTGTCCAAGGACGAGGTGCTTGGACTCATTGCTGGTAGGCTGCCATCCAGTGTCAGGCTTTATCTGTCTTCTCATCCAGTAGATCTAGGTTGAGGAGACAGGCTAGATTCTTAGCTTCATCATATTACTCCACCCACAGTATGGGTAGGCCAAGCTCCACCAGAATCATAGCTTGAGTGCCGAAGACAAGGTTGAAGGGCGTCTCACCGGTGGCTGTGTGGGGTGTAGTGTGGTAATCCCACGCACACTAGGGAGTTCTTCAGCCCATCGACCATTGGCTTCATCCAGCCTTGGCGGAGCCTTTGCAAGATGGTCCGGTTGGTCACCTCGGCCTCACCATTGGTCTGAGGGTGGCCACTAAAGTGAAGCGATGGTGGATGTTGAGGTCAATGCAGAATTCTTCGAAAGCCTGATTATCAAACTGCCATCCATTGTCCAAGATGACTGAGTGCAGGAGCCTGAATCGATAGACGACAGACTTCCAGAAGAAGGGCCTGACCTTCACCTTAGTTATCTGGGCCAGGGGTTTGGCCTTTACCCACTTGGTGAAGTAGTCGATAGGCATAATCAAAAATTTCCATTGACTAGATGCGGTAGGGAAGGGGATTAAGATATCCATTTCCCACTAGGAGAACGACCACGGAGCTAATAGTTGGGAGAGTGGAGTTATTGGCTACCACTAGATGTGGGCGTGACGTTGACAATGGTCACACTTTCTCACGAAGTTGGCAGCATCTTCTCGCATGGTCTCCCAAAAGTACCTTGTCGGAGTGCCTTATAAGCCAGGGTCCTGCCCCCCACATGATTGCCGCAGATGCCTTCGTGTATTTCTTGTAGCACGTAGGTGGCTTCTGAGAGCTTTAAGCATTTTAACAGGGGATAAGAGTAAGAGCTCCAGTACAGCTGCCCATCCATCATCACATACCGCATGGCCTTCTTCTTAAGGAGGCTAGCCTCCTTTCGATCCTCAGGCAGGGTGCTGGTGGTGATATACTTGATGTAGGGGTCCATCCAGCTAGCTTCAGAGGTGACTTGTTGGACTTCTACTATGGACTCGTAGCTGGGGGCCTCGAGATATTCGGTGAAGGTGATGCAGAACAAATAAAGGGATGCGATGCGGAAGTAAATTAAGATTAACTAATTTTTTTGTTATTTTTATATGTTTGTAGAAGTTGGCTTCAAATCAAAGAAAAGTTAACCTAACATTGAAAGATACTAATATGATAATTGAAAGCACAATTTTAAGGAAACTAAATTATCAGAGTAGTTCAGAAGCAACGGATCGCTGGGGGTTGAGAAACTCCTAGACCTAGGGTTTCGCTCCGAACTTTCAACAGAACAGAAATAAAGAGAAGAGATGGTTTACCTAACCAGACAATGATCTTCACAGATTTTGGTGGAAGAACTCTCCCGAGCAGATTGTTGGATCCTCGGATTCAGATATCTTCGCAATGGATCCTCCAATACTGGTCCTTTGGCGGGTTGGCTTCTCCTGAACTCAAGATCTGGAAGAGAAGAAAAACAATTGATGGAATCAGAGAGTCAAGGGAAAAATTTACCAGGTTGATGAACTTGAAGATTGAAATTGCTGAAAACTGGATTCTCCTGGAAGCTGATGTGATTTTCCTTGGAACTTGCTCTGGATCTGAAGTAGCCGGACTGGATCTGGATGAAGGTGGATGGCCTGGACTTGTAGAGAGAGAGAGGCCGTGGGAGATGGAAGGAGCTAGGGTTCGATGGATTGAAAATAATGAAGGGCGGCTAGGGTTTTGGATTTTTAAGTGGCTAACCTAGGGTTTTGGATAAAGATGGAGATCTCTCACCTCCTCAAGGCTCCAATGGAACCCGGATTACCCCCTCACGGAGCTCAACACTTAGAATAGTGCGGAAGAAGAGAAACCTAGGTTACTCAACACAAGAGAATAGCAAAATAATTTTTCTTCATTCATAGATTTCTTCTCAACTTACAAGAGGGATGTAATTTATAATGCTTTACAAGGGAGAAGGGTTTCATATTTTCCCATGTGGGACTAAAGGAGGGGATCTCCAAATTAGGGCAAATCCCTTACATATGGTTGGCCAAAATACCAAAAATTAGGATTTGGGTTATAAATGGCAGGTAGATGGCGCCACCTTGCTTGATTTTTTTCAAGAAAATTTTCTTCCTTCCCTGGATGAACTCTTTTGGACTCCTCCTTTTCTTCCTCCCTAAGTCAAGGCTCTTCCCATCTTTGTTTTAGGTGTTTTTGGCAGGTAATGGGCGCCCCTTGATATTCTCTTCCAAGAAAAACTTCTTCCCTTCTTTGCTTGGAGTCACTTGGGAAAGTCTTGGCCGCCCCCTTGATTTGTGCTCTTCTCTTTATCTGGTGCATGAAAGAAGGAGGTTGCCATCTGTGGAGTGGGGACCAAAGGCTGCTGGATGTGGATATGGCACCCCCTGGACTGGGAGTGTGGCTGGGAGTGTGGTGTCCACTTGCCAGGTCTTGGGAGAAAATGTAACATCCCCGGTTGAAACCCTAGTCCACTACTGAGTCAACATGACTCAACAAAATAAAAATGCAGGTAATGTAGACTCAAGCTAAATTGAGTTGATCTAGTCAACTCTTATTACAAACCAAAAACCCTAATTCTTCGGGCAAGGTTAATCAGAGATCCAGATGGAGCTCTGAAGTCTTCTTCTGAGTCTGGTGCCCGCACCAATTATCCCGGGGTGGGAGGAACTCGACCCTGTCGAGTAAGGCTCAAGTTGGCTCTGGTATCTCTCCAAGAGGTCTGGGTCCAATTCTTGTAATTCTTCTCGGGAGATCCAAGAGTCATCAGAATCTGGCCTTCCTTGCCAGCGGACCAGGTACCTTTGGTATCCTCGATTACGAGTAGAGATAACCTGATCATCCAGGATCTTTTCAATCTGCTCTTTCCTCACAGGCCAGTTTGTTGGTGGACACACAGGGTCGGGATCACTCTCAATGATAGGGTTAGGCTCAAAAGGCTCACTAGGAATCACAGCTGGCTCCCTGTACTCTACTAAGTCTGTAATGTTGAAAGTAGAGCTAATGCCTAGTTCTGAAGGCAACTCGAGCACATAGGCATTGGATCCTACTCTCCTTACCACTCTAAATGGTCCAGCTCCCCTAGCATGTAACTTTCTAACGGTTCCAGGAGGAAACCGTTCAGGCCTTAACCTAATCATCACATAGTCTCCCTCAACAAAAGATTTGACTCGCCTTTGAGTATCAGCCAACTTCTTATAAGTTTCATTACTTAAATTTATTTTGGCATGAATTTCTTTATGCAAGTCTTTTACATGCTGTGCAAAATTCTCAGCAGACTCGGAGACTCGAGTGTGGACAGGTAAAGGGACTAGGTCAAGAGGTGTGTGAGGTTTGTACCCATGTACAATTTCAAATAGACTCTTACCCGTAGACCTATTGACCGAGTCATTGTACGCAAATTCTGCCCTTGGTAGGTATAAATCCCAATTTCTGGTGTTTTCACCAACAAGACATCTCAGCAGATTTCCTAGGCTACGGTTCACTACTTCAGTTTGGCCATCAGTTTGGGGATGATAGGCAGTTGAAAACTTAAGTTTTGTCCCTAACTTATGCCAAAGGGTCTTCCAAAAGTAACTGGTGAACCGGACATCCCTATCTGAAACGATTGTCTTAGGTAGGCCATGGAGTCTAACTATCTCATTGAAGAAAAGTGTGGCTACCTTAGACGCATCAAAGGTTTGGGAACAAGGCAAGAAGTGGGCCATTTTAGAGAATCGGTCGACTACGACACAGATAGAATCATGTCTCCTCTGGGTCTTAGGTAAACCTAACACAAAATCCATACTCACATCTTGCCAAGGACGATCTGGGACAGGGAGTGGGGTATAAAGGCCAGTGTTTTGTTTTCGCTGTTTGGCAACAGCGCAGGTTCGACATCTAGCTACAATATTAGCTACATCCCTTTTCAAGCTAGGCCAGAAAAAGTGGTCTTCAATAGCTAGAATGGTCTTGTCTTTTCCAAAATGGCCGGTTAAACCTCCAGCATGGATTTCCCAAATCAAAAATTCCCTAAGAGAAGTTCTAGGGATGCAAAGCCTATTTTTGAAGAACAAAAAACCATCTACAAGGGTATAATCCTGGTGATTACTAGATGGTCCTTGAACTAGATCCTGATACACAGTTATGAAATCCGGACAAGACTCATATTCCTCTTTGATTTGCTCAAACCCTATGACCTCAGTTCTAACAGAAGTTAATAACAGAGATCGGCGACTAAGGGCATCAGCTACCTTATTCTCAACTCCAGCCTTATGTTTCAGGACAAAAGTATAGGACTGGATATATTCTACCCACTTAGCATGCCTAGGGTTAAGCTTCTTTTGGGAGTTCAGAAATCTAAGAGCCTCATGGTCCGAAAATAGTACAAATTCCTGCGGTAGCAAATAATGTCTCCAGTAACGCAAAGCTTGCACCACCGCATAAAATTCCTTATCATAGGTAGAATACCTAAGCTTAGCATCATTAAGTTTTTCACTAAAGAATGCTATGGGATGATTCTCTTGGCTTAGGACTCCACCTATTCCTACACCTGAAGCATCACAGGCAACCTCAAATACTTTAGAAAAATCGGGTAATCTCAGAATGGGTGCCTGGGTCATTTTATCCTTAAGATCTAGGAAGGCTTTATGGGCTGACTTAGTCCAATGAAATTCTCCCTTCCTAATACAATCAGTGATAGGAGCAGCTAAAGTACTAAACCCCTTGATGAATCGCCTATAGAAGGTAGCCAAGCCGTGGAAACTTCTAACTTCATGCACATTGGTTGGCTCTGGCCAGTCTACTATGGACCTAATCTTCTCAGGATCGGCTGCCACGCCGTCAGGGATTACTACAAAACCAAGAAAGATAACTCTACTAGTCATGAATTCACACTTCTTAAGATTACCGTAGAGTCTATCATTCCTCAAAACTTGGCAGACTGCTCTAAGGTGGCCTAGGTGATCTGCTGGGGTCTTACTATAGATCAGGATGTCATCAAAATAGACCACCACAAATTTTCCTATGAAAGCTCTAAGTACCTGGGTCATAATTCTCATGAAAGTACTAGGGGCATTGGACAACCCAAAAGGCATAACAACCCATTCATAAAGACCATCCTTAGTTTTGAAAGCAGTTTTCTATTCATCCCCGGGTCTAATCTTAACCTGATGATAGCCGCTTCTGAGATCAATCTTAGAAAAAACCATTGCACCAGCCATCATATCAAGCATGTCATCTAGTCTAGGGATGGGAAACCTATATTTGATTGTAATTTTATTGATGGCACGACTGTCAACACACATCCTCCACGTGCCATCTTTCTTTGGGGTTAGTAAGGCTGGGACTGCACAAGGGCTAAGACTTTCTCTAATAAACCCCTTCCTCAATAATTCTCCAACCTGCTTTTGCAGTTCTTCATGCTCAGATGGATTCATCCTGTAATGGGGCAAGTTGGGCAAAGTCGCTCCTGGGATTAGATCTATGGCATGCTGGATATCCCTAAGAGGTGGAAGGTGGTCTGGCAAATCCTCGGGAAAGACATCCTCAAATTCTTTTAACACAGGTTTAACTTCTTGAGGAGGCTCTGAGGGTTCCGAAGTTCTAAGTTCCTTAGCAGTCAACATCCAGATGGGTGAACCACTATGAATTTCTTGTTCTAGATCCTTAGCACTGATTAGGTTCACTCCAATTTTCATCTCCTTAACCTTATCGGCTCCTTTAGTTACCTTGTCCTTAGGGGGAACTGAATGGATCGTAATCTTCTTCCCATTGAAACTAAAGACACAGGTATTGGATTTTCCTAAGAGGGTGGCATCATGATCATATAACCAAGGTCTTCCGAGAATTATACTGCTCACCCCCATGGGTAAGACATCGCACCAAATCTTTTCGTGATAAGATTGCATTTGGATTTGGACTTGACATATAGATTGGATGGGTATGGAGGTAGAATCTACCCAAGAAACCTTATAGGGGTTGGGATGGGGAACTAGGATTAAGCCTAACATCTTGACAGTGCTAGTAGAGATGGCATTTACACAGCTCCCACTATCTATGATGATCTTACATACCTTATCCCCTAATTTAAGAAAAGTCTGTAGGATGTTAGTCCTACGCCAATCCTCTTGAACTAGATTCTGGGATAGGATGCATCTTACAACTCCTAATTGGTCAGATTCATTGGGTTCCTCCTCTCCTTCATACTCCTCTACCAAATTCATTCCGGCCTCATAAACTTCTTCTTCAAATTCCTCACTGGGCTCGGAATTATCATTCTCTCCCTCTTCTATGTAAAGGGATCTCCGTGGGCACTGGCTAGCAACATGACCTACCTTATGACACTTGAAACAGGCTATGGCAGTACACTGACTGGAAATGTGACCTGGTTTCTGACACTTAAAACAGGTGATATTTGAACTAGGGGTTCTCTGGGTGTCAGGTGCCTTACCTTTGTCCATGGGCCTAGGGGTAGAAGTACCCTGAAAAGGTTTACTAGGGATAACTTGGCTAGGTCCATTCCTTGGGATTGGGGCACTAACCCTAGAAGGTATAGGTCCTCTCTGAAATTTTTCAGTGTTCAGTGCAATCTGGTAGGCTTGGTCTAGATCAGTAACCTCTCTCAGAAATAGTTCTCTCTTGATATCTTCCCTCAGTCCAGCCCTAAATCTAGACAAAGTGACTTCGTGGGCTTCACTCACATCACATCTCATTAGGTATTCATCAAAAGTAGCTATGTAGTCTGAGACAGATCGGTTTCCTTGTTTCAGGTTTTGCCATTGGTCTAACAGGTTTTGCTGGTATGAAATGGGTAGGTATTTATCTCTCAGTTTTTCTTTCATACCCTGCCAAGTGGTTATGGGCTCAACATTCCGTCTCCTAGTGGTTAGCTCAATGTTCCCCCAGTATAACCTAGCTTGATGCACTAATTTCATCTTGGCAAACTTGTATTTCCTCTCCTCAGACATAGCATACCACTCAAAGTATTGGTCCATCTCACCCTCCCAATCAGAATACACCTTAGGGTTCAGACTACCATCAAAAGTGGGTGCATCTAATTTGATGTTCCTGATGAACCTATCATCTCTATCTTCAGGCTCTGGGTCAGGCCTCCTATGATTAGGTTCAGGATCTCTATATAAAGGCCTTCTAGGCTCTTGATGTGGGTGAGGTTGAGACACATTAAAATCGGGGTTAGGAGTCCAATTCCGATGTCTAGGTTCTTCAAGTACTTGGACTCGGTCCCTAAGTTGGGTAAGATCCTTATGAATTTGTGCGCTAAACTAGGCCACAGTGTTTGTCATATCCTGATTCATTTTAGCCATACTTTCAGTAAGAGTTCTGATCATGGCCTCTAAATCAGGTTGGGTTTGACCAGGTTGATATGGCACTCCGTTTCTGGTAGACATGATGATTCAAGCAAGCACACAAAATGAGACTAGACTAAATCGACTACTGGATCACTAGACCTAGAGTCCAAACTAGATGCCCAATCAGAGTGGCAAGCTAGCCTGTAGTAACTCAGGACTCAGCCAGGCAGGTGTAAGGGGAGTGTTAGGTCCCTGATTGCCAATCCTAGACACCAATCAGTGATTGGCCAGGTAGGCGGACCAGCACACAAGCCCTTCGGGAATGGATCCCTGAACCACCGTTCTAGACACTGAGTGCTAAGCACACATAGAATAACTCGGCAAACTGACTCAACACTAGCCTAGACCCGACCAATTGGTGTCCCTAGCCCACTAGGGCAAATTAGGTCTAACTGATTTTAAATTAGGTCTAGGTTCGAATGATTGGATGGTGGTTTTGGGCTAAGGAGAGGTAATCAACTCCTCCCCTTATCTTAGATGCTCAATTTCCCTTAAGTAAATTATGAGATGATCACTCCAAAAAGAATTGAATTGCAGAACACAAAAAATAGAGTTGTTGTATTTTAATGATCAGAATTTTTACCGAAACCAATAAATCACAGAAAAATTGTGGAAAATATGATAATTTATACTGGTTTCAACGAAGCAAAAATCATGCAATTCGGAGTTTTATGTAGGGAGAAATAATTCAGACAACAGGGCAATTATGGGCTGCAACTAGATTGTCTTCCCCGTTTATAATCCCTGCTACGAAGTTATAACCCAATGGATCCCCTACACGTCCTAGGAACACCCCGTGGAATGGGAGGAGGAGGCTTGTGCCTCGCTTAGTTCCTAGGACCGGACGTCCTGGGGAGTCTACTTCGAGCAGACAAAATAAAAAGAGAAAACAATCAAAACAAGCAAGCAAGCAAATCAGAAACCCTAGACTGGGCTCTGATACCAAAAATGATGCAGAACAAATAAAGGGATGCGATGCGGAAGTAAATTAAGATTAACTAATTTTTTTGTTGTTTTTATATGTTTGTAGAAGTTGGCTTCAAATCAAAGAAAAGTTAACCTAACATTGAAAGATACTAATATGATAATTGAAAGCACAATTTTAAGGAAACTAAATTATCAGAGTAGTTCAGAAGCAACGGATCGCTGGGGGTTGAGAAACTCCCAGACCTAGGGTTTCGCTCCGAACTTTCAACAGAACAGAAATAAAGAGAAGAGATGGTTTACCTAACCAGATAATGATCTTCACAGATTTTGGTGGAAGAACTCTCCCGAGCAGATTGTTGGATCCTCGGATTCAGATATCTTCGCAATGGATCCTCCAATACTGGTCCTTTGGTGGGTTGGCTTCTCCTGAACTCAAGATCTGGAAGAGAAGAAAAATAATTGATGGAATCAGAGAGTCAAGGGAAAAATTTACCAGGTTGATGAACTTGAAGATTGAAATTGCTGAAAACTGGATTCTCCTGGAAGCTGATGTGATTTTCCTTGGAACTTGCTCTGGATCTGAAGTAGCCGGACTGGATCTGGATGAAGGTGGACGGCCTGGACTTGTAGAGAGAGAGAGGCCGTGGGAGATGGAAGGAGCTAGGGTTCGATGGATTGAAAATAATGAAGGGCGGCTAGGGTTTTGGATTTTTAAGTGGCTAACCTAGGGTTTTGGATAAAGATGGAGATCTCTCACCTCCTCAAGGCTCCAATGGAACCCGGATTACCCCCTCACGGAGCTCAACACTTAGAATAGTGCGAAAGAAGAGAAACCTAGGTTACTCAACACAAGAGAATAGCAAAATAATTTTTCTTCATTCATAGATTTCTTCTCAACTTACAAGAGGGATGTAATTTATAATGCTTTACAAGGGAGAAGGGTTTCATATTTTTCCATGTGGGACTAAAGGAGGGGATCTCCAAATTAGGGCAAATCCCTTACATATGGTTGGCCAAAATACCAAAAATTAGGATTTGGGTTATAAATGGCAGGTAGATGGCGCCACCTTGCTTGATTTTTTTCAAGAAAATTTTCTTCCTTCCCTGGATGAACTCTTTTGGACTCCTCCTTTTCTTCCTCCCTAAGTCAAGGCTCTTCCCATCTTTGTTTTAGGTGTTTTTGGCAGGTAATGGGCGCCCCTTGATATTCTCTTCCAAGAAAAACTTCTTCCCTTCTTTGCTTGGAGTCACTTGGGAAAGTCTTGGCCGCCCCCTTGATTTGTGCTCTTCTCTTTATCTGGTGCATGAAAGAAGGAGGTTGCCATCTGTGGAGTGGGGACCAAAGGCTGCTGGATGTGGATATGGCACCCCCTGGACTGGGAGTGTGGCTGGGAGTGTGGTGTCCACTTGCCAGGTCTTGGGAGAAAATGTAACATCCCCGGTTGAAACCCTAGTCCACTACTGAGTCAACATGACTCAACAAAATAAAAATGCAGGTAATGTAGACTCAAGCTAAATTGAGTTGATCTAGTCAACTCTTATTACAAACCAAAAACCCTAATTCTTCGGGCAAGGTTAATCAGAGATCCAGATGGAGCTCTGAAGTCTTCTTCTGAGTCTGGTGCCCGCACCAGAAGGTATGCCACAGCAATGACTCCGACAAAGTGGCTAGCATGGAGAGGACATCAGCCCAGGAGTTCTCTGCTCAAGGGATGTGGGAAATGTCGATGTGCTGGAGGTTTACCATGTACGAGCATACCTTTTCTAGGTACTTCACCATCATAGGATCTCAAGCTTCATACTCATCGAAGACTTGGCCCACCACAAGTTGAGAGTCAGTGAAGACCATCAATCTCTTGATGTCCAACTCGCAGGACACCTTTAGCCCTGTGAGGAGTTCCTTATATTCAGCTTGATTGTTCGTCATCTTGAAAAAGAATCGCAGTGCATACTCCACAACAACCCCGTTGGAGTTGGCGAGGATAAGGCCGTCTCTGCTCCCTTCGATGTTGGATGCATCATCGATGTGAAGGATCCACATCACACTTCCAGGGTCGGGTCAGGCCTGGGCTTGGCTTGCTAATCCATTGCCTCCGGGTCCTCATCAGGTCAGGTGCATTCCACCAGGAAATCGGCTAGGACCTGGGCCTTTTGCATCGATCGTGGATGGTAGGTGATGTTGAACTCGTTGAGCTTCACCGCTCACTTGGCTAGGTGCCCCAAAGTATCAGGGTGGTTTAGTGATGGGGGATGAATTTGATGAAATGGGTGTGTGGAGATGTGATCTACTTACCTAGAAACAACATATCAGCATTAGAGCTCCAGATATGGCTGGATTCACGGGTAGAAGGGATGAAGAATTTCGAGCTAGGAACTAGGTGAGCAAAAAATCTGACACCCTTGTGCAAGCTTCCTTTCAAAAAAATAAAAGAGAGGATCTAAGGGCATAGAAACCCTCAAACTAGGCTAAGCTACCTTTAAGAAGCTCAGATCTAAGGATCAAGAGGGTCTTTTCCCAACAATGAAGAGAAATCAAAGCTCAAATGGAAGGGAAGCACTCACTACTCAAAAATTGAAGGCTAGAGACAAGATCTACACTCCCTTCTTGGATTCACCATTGGAGCTTTGATCCTTGGCATAGAGCCTTCATCTTCATCTTCAAATCACCAAGAAAAACCTGCAAAGAGTCAAGGTAAGTCAAAATTCAAAGAAATTAAGGGAAAAAAGGAAGGAATCAATAAGAGAAGTGAAGAGAGTTGCTGGAATTTTTGGGCAGCACTTCCTTTTCTTCTTGGACTACTTGGATCTTATGTAGACAAACTTGGAAATGGAACTTTGGCCCTCCAAACTCAAGGCACTCACTCAAATTCAAGGTCAAACTTATCACTCCATCTCAAACTTAAAGGAAAACACTTAAAATTCTAAGAAGAACTAAAGAACTTGGCAAAGTGGAAGAGAACACAAACAAGTAAGCTTTCATTCAACTCAAGTCATTCATTCATTCATTGCTTTACAAGAGGAGGCCTTGGTCCTATTTATAGGCCAAGGGAAGCCATAATGGATGGGTTAAGGAGCCAACTAATTCAGATTTAGTTGGTTATTAATTACTTGATTAGTTCCTAGTCTCACTAATCCTAACAAGAGAAAGTCCTAGAAGCTCTATGTGGCGCCATCTCCTTGCAACACTTGTCTTCATCTAATCCTTCCACATGTTCTTTAAGGTTTGGTCTTTCAATTAGGCTTCAAGATAGAAGATTTTTTCATAGCTTGGCCGACCCATGGGCTTGGAAAAGGAATCTTCACTTGATTTTGGCTTTAAACAATTCAATCTTGCTTCATGAAATTAGGAGTCTTCAAGAGGTGCTTCATACATTTGTGGGAACTTGAAAAAAAGGAAAGATTGGACTACAACCAAAGATTATTAGTTTGTAATTTCTTCCTCTTGCCAATGCCCTCATTAATTCTTCCCGGGTGAAAAGAACTCTGCCCTGATGAGTATGGATCATTTTGGCTTTGGTAATATTCAAGTATATTTGTATTGATCATTTATAGTTCTTGAGTGATCCATGAATCTTCAGAATCAGGTCTGCCTTCCCAATGGACCAAGTATCGTTGGTAATCTTTATTCCAGGTAGTGACAATCTTGTCATCTATGACCCTTTCAATTCTTTCTTCCTTCTTTGGTAGTGTGGCTGGTGGGCACTCTGGGGTTGGTTCACTCTCAAGGGATGGATCAGGTTCTAAGAACTCACTGGGAATCATTGTGGGCTTCTTATATCCTACCAGATCTGAGATATTAAAAGTAGAGCTAATGCCAATGTCAGAAGGTAGGTCCATCACATAAGCATTAGGTCCTATCCTTTTTATTATTTTGAAAGGACCTGCACCACTGGCATAGAGTTTCTTCATAATTGCCGGTGGAAACTATTCAGGTTTTAGCTTGATCATCACAAAGTCCCCTACTTGAAATTCTTTGGCACTTCTATGAGAATCAGCCATATACTTGTAGCTCCATTACTCATTTGGATTTTCTTGCTAATCTCTCTGTGCAAATCCCTAAGATGTTGTGTATATGATTCAGCAGACTTATGCATGGATGACACCAAATGACAAAACAAACTCAAATGATACTAAAACAAAAGACAAGCTCAAATGGGCTTTATTAACTAATGACTGAACTTTATTGTTGGCTATGAAACAAAAGCTCATAATTTCCAATATTTTCCTTAAAGGTTTCTAAGACTCTTGCACATATCTTCAGGTAAGTGGCAGTAAATCTTAATTTGGCTCCCAACATATGCCATAGAGTCTTAAGAAAGTAACTATTGAATATCACTGGAAATAGATCAATGGTATGTTGGATGTCCCAGCCAGATGGAATAGGAGTGTGAATGATACGTAGTGATGGATCAGGATGGTGGATGTTCAAAAATGATAGATCAGGGGTAGGAAAATTGTTAGGAAATACATATCGCAGGTTCTTCAAGGGCTTTATAGCTTCTTGGGGCTGATTTGTAAGGGTTTGTTCTTGAGTTTTCTTAATGGTCAATATCCCAATATGTAATCCTTCATTAATCTTTAGATCTACATCCTTGACATTGATTATTTCTGGGTCCTCTATTATCCCCTCGGATTGCTCTTCATGGTTTTATCTTTGGACTTCATTTTCAAGTTGGTTATTCCCGTTGTTGATTTCTTTAGGCTGGGTAATTATTTTATCCTCAAGCAATTGTTCTTGTTCATATTCATCCATAAGGTTAGACCCAGCTTCATAAACTTCTTCCTTAAGTTCTTCAACGGGTTCAGGATCTTCTCTTTCTAGCTCTTCATTTGGACAAGACTTTGATTCTATTTTATCTTTAAATTTTTAATAGGTTCAGGAGATTTTTTCTTTAGCTTTTCAGTGGGTTTAGCCTCTTCTTTATCTTCTTCATATTCATCAATTAAACTTGGCTCAGCTTCATATATTTCTTCCTTTAGCTCTTCAATGGATTTAAAAACTTCTTCCTTACAAATTACTAAGATAATAGGAGTTGGCTTGCTTGAAGGAATCTGACTAGAACTAGGTCTATGTCCAGATGAATTATTCCTGTTGGACTTAGGTCTATTGATCAAGAGTTCCTTTTGATATGTATCAAATTTCCTAGCAATTTGATAAGCTTCTTCTAGGTAATGAATTTTTCATTGAAATAATTCCCACTGGATGTCCTTACGTAGACCAGCTTGAAATCTAGATATGATCATTGCCTCAGATTCGGCTATGCTACATCTCTTGACAAACTCATTGAATTTAGCAATATACTCAGATACAGTTGCATCATCTTGTCTCAACCTATACCATTGGTCTAAAAGTCTTTGCTCATAATATCTATCAAGGTACTTTTCTCTCAGTTTACTCTTCATATCTCTTCAAGTAATTATTTTATCCCCAATATAATAACTCTTATGCTCAACTTCTCCCTAATATGTTTTAGCATGTCGGATTAATTTTAATTTGGCAAATTGACACTTCCTTACTTCCGACATTTCATCAAACTCAAAATATTGATCCATTTTCTTCTTCCAATCGACATACACCTCAGAATTTCCATCAAAAGTGGGTGCATAGGGTCGATTGGTCCTAAAGACTCTCTCCTCCTGATCTACAAAGTCTTGGCAGGGTTATCTAGGATTTAACTCAGGGGTGAGATCATGACATGGGGCTCTTGGACCAAGGGGAGGTGGACTAGGTGATTTGGGCTTATTATGGTTCCTGATTTGATTGTCCATTTGTCCTAACTCTTTGTTCATTAATCCTAATTGTTTAGTTAGGGTATCAAATTTTTCAGTTATAGTCATAAAGAATTCAAGATTGGGATCCATGGGTAATAACCAGACTGAGGGTAAAACTTTGATATAGGACACAGTACAAGGGTAAGCAATATAATGGACAAGCAAACAAGACCTAATTCTAGGGTTCCTAGACCTAAAAGTTCAAAACAACCACCCTTGCATTTCGAACCTAAGCCTAACTTAAAACCAATTAGCAACCTAATAGATTAGGGACATCAACGAGTCAGGTTTAACCATTGTGGAAAGACTGGTGCATACAACCCTGTAATTAGTACAGGGAAGCTGGTGTCTAAGGCAAGAGGTATAGTGTCAAACGACTTAACTGGTGTTGTGGTTCCTTAATTGGATCCTTACGAAAGCAAGGAGGGCCTCCCATACTCCCACCTCTTACCTGGCTGGTGAAAGGGCTAGTTTTGTGCTGTGTGTAGTCTAAGTTAACCCATTCTATTTAAACTCATGGGTCTAGCATAACCGTAGTACCTTCATTTGTGTGCTGCATGTCAACTTGGTCTGGAGTCCAGTATCACCCATATCACTCTCAGTCAAGTGAACCCATGGATAACCTCGAAAATCAGATTAGGATTCTCATTGAGCAGATTGTCAAGATGAACCAAAGATTTGATGGACTTGAAATAAGGATAGGAACTTTGGGGAGGACCCGGGAGACACCCACTGAACCTAAGTCTGAATCACCTGCCCAACCTAGGAGATTCCCTCAATGTGATTCCCCTTAGAGGCTGAGCCCAGAAGAGCTCCACATCCTAACCCAGCCCAAGAGCTTCACCCTAGGATACCCAATTAAGAGCCCATGGACCAGGAAGAGGAGGAATAACACGAGTTTGATGACCTACTAGGAGTAGTTTGGTGCATCCTAACCTAGAACATAGTGCAAGAAGGTTGGTATTGGACTAACATCCTACAAACCTTCGTCAAATTAGGGGATAAGGTGTACAAGATCATAGTAGACAGTGGGAGCTATGTCAACGCCATCTCATTGAGTACTGTCAAGTCCCTAGGATTGACCCCAGTTCCACATCCCAACCCCTGTAAGGTCTCATGGATAGATTCGACTTCCATACCTATTAAGTCTAGATGCCAAGTTTTGATCAAGTTGCAATCATATGAGAAAGAGATTTGGTGTGATGTCCTTCTCATGGGAGTCAGTAGCATTATCCTAGGTTGACCTTGGCTTTACGATCATGATGTCACCCTTTTTGGTTGGACCAATACCTGTGCCTTTAGTCACCATGAAAAAAAATTTGTAATTAGTCCAACTCCACCTAAAGATCAGGCTAAAAGAGGATCTAGTAGCCTAAAGGAAAGGAAGCCAGGAGTTAACCTGATCAAGGGCAAGGAGTTAGAAAAAGAGATTGCTGAGGAAGAACCCTTTAAAGAATTTCAGGGAGAAAAGGTTGAACATACTGAGAATTTAAATGAAAAAACCCCTGAGCCCATTGAAGACTTTAAGAATAAAAAGGTTGAACCCATTGAAAATATAGAGAAAGAAACTCCTGAGCCCATTAAAGAATCCAAAGAAGACATCTATGAGTTAAGTTTAGTAGAGGAGTATGGTGAAGATGGGCCCAAGGTTGAAATCATTGAGGAATCAAAGAAAATAGATCCTGAACCCACTACAGAATTTGAAGAAAAAATGACTGAGCCAGGATCACATTTAGTAAATGAACATGAGGGTTTGCCAGTCTTGTCCACAGAAGGAGTTCAGGAACAAACCCTTAATGAACCGACCCAAAGAGAACACCCTCAAGAAGTAGTTAAAGCTCTGAAAGAATTTGAGGATGTTTTTCCCAATGAGTTACCTGATCAACTGCCACCCCTTAGGAACATCCATCATGCTATAGACTTGGTCCCAGGAGCCAAATTACCAAACCTTCCTCACTATGGGATGAACCCCACCAAGCCCCAAGAACTATAGAAACAAGTGGACCATATGACACCCATAGATCAATGTTCAAATCTTAAGATCATCCCGAGTAACCAAGGTCTGTTTCATGTTTCTAATAGATTATCCCAAGACTCTGATTCCTATTTCCTGTCATACCCTAAGGTTTCTAATGTTCCCCAAACTTTATAATTACACTTTGTTGAGGTCATTTGGTTACACCAGTACTTTGAGTATGTTAGGTTTGCGACCTACTTTTGGAAGACCTTATGACATTTTCTAGGAGTCCATTCTAAATTTTTATGCGCATGCCAAACTAGGGTCAAACCTAAAGAGTCTATAGTCTGTTAGGTTTAGGCCCAAAGAGTCTAATAAAATTTCTCTCAATAGGAATGCATAGTTAAGTCTACATTTTGCATCATCTTAGAGTTCTACATTAAGCACTAATTTTAAAATAATTTGGCTGATTCCCGAAAGAGAGCCAAAGAGTTTGAAAAATGGGATTCTATAATGATTAGGCTTAGGCATGAATGGTTTCCATCAAGAACCATTAAGAAACTACATGCTCGTGGAGCTGGCCCCTTTAAATTGACAAGGAGAGTTGTCCCTAATGCCCATGTGCTTGAGCTTCCCCCAGATTTTGGCATTAGCTCAACTTTCAATATCTTAGACTTAGTCGAGTATAGGGAGCCGGCAACAATACCCAGCGAGCCATTTGGGCTTGACCTATCCTTTGAGAGTGAACCTGACCCTGAGTGTCCACATCCAATTATACTTGAGAGAGGGAAACGGATCGAGCATGTCATGGATGATCAAGCTATCATAACACAGGTTAAAGGCTATCAGTGCTACTTGATCCATTGGCAAGGTCGACCGGAGTTCGATGATTCATAGATTACTCGAGAGGACTTGCACCACCTCGACCCCGACCTTCTTGAGAAATACCAAAGCCAAGTCAACCCTTACTCGATAGGGTCGAGTTCCTCCCACCCGGGAGAATTGGTGCGGGCACCAAAATTAGACAGATGCTCCTCAACCCTCTATGGATCACTGACTAGGGTTTTTAATCTGTTGGGTCCTGTAATAAGGCTTCAAGCCTAAGTAAGTTACTTTTGAGTCATGTAATTGGTTTCAATTTTTTTTTAGTCATGTATTTTGGCCAATTTGGTAAAGTTAGGGTCAGTGGGTCCTATATTTAGCTGAATTGCTTTCCAAGCCCAAGTCAACTTGAAGATGGGCTCAAGCTTGTTTGAAGATGGGTGCATATGTGGGCATTCAAGTTAAGCCTAATTATTGATGGATCAAGCCATCTCTCCATGCCAAGTAGGAGCGCAACTTTATCGGTGCCATATGGCATGAGGAAGCACCACATCACCAAGACACTTGGGCGGCCAAGACAAGATGGAAGTTTTCAAGGTCAATGCCATGTTGGATGCCCCATCACACCTCCCCTTGATCCAAGCCAACAACATCCCTTCTCCACTCCCCATATCAAGCCTTTTTCCAAAGAATCATGGCCAGCCAAGGAAGGATCTTAAAATCAAATGAACATCCCTTGATAATTGAAGACAACCTCCCTTCTTCACTCCCCCAAGTCAAGCCATTCCATAAAATCAAGGCCAAAGGGGATTTTCAAATTTGAAGAGATCAAATTCAGATTTTTGGGAACCCCTTGATTGATGGGGACATCAAAACCCATCCAGATTTTTCTTTATTTTATCCTAGATTTTCTTTATTTTATTTTGTTTTTCTTTATTCTAGTTATTCCATCTATCCCCTCTATTCCAATTTTATCCTATGTTTATCCCAAAGTTATTCCCCTGCTATTCCTATCATCTTCAACCTCCCAGAACTCCATTTTTTCCATCTTTTCTTCCTGTTCGTCCAGATCCACCATGCCCGACCACCGTCCACCTCCCCCTAGCATCGATCTCCTTGTGGAGATGCCGGCGAATCCCACGGAACCGTCCACGGCCGTGCACCCCTGCGGCTCCTTCCTTGGCTGTTCGCCCTTGCGGTTCCACCCACGGTCGTCCCTCTCCCCCGCACCACCGTTCGTCGCTGCCTGAACCGTCTTTGCACCGCCTGCAACTGGGAACACGGTGTACTCACTGAAAGTGGAGGTTCCTATGAAATGTGAATACAAGCAGGACATGGTCTCCTAGTGCAAGATCCGTCACACCCTCCCCAACACTCTCTATAATCCCTCCAGCCTCATGGCCAAAGATCCGAGGAAACACAGGCTTCTAGCCCTTAGCTTCCCAAAAGTAGACAACAGTGTGGCAGAGGGCAGTAAAGAAAATCTTCAAACGAACCTCCATCGCCTACGGCAGTGTGACCTCCACCTCCTCGATCACTTGAGGCTTCCCGACCTCCCACATGACCACCGCCCAGCCACCATCGATGCCAATCGGATCCCGCTGGATCCGTCGACCTGTCCGCCCTCCATCTCGCCTGTAAGCATCGCCTCCTCCTCCTCCAAATCATCACCATCGACGCTCAAATGGTAGATCATTGCCATGCCCCAACCCCATGCCATCGCGGTCGTCCCCGGGATCCACCGGCCTGTCCGCCCTTCGCCTCGCCTGTGAGCTCGACGTCGAAGCCCATGTCCTCCGAACTAGTTTGCTCAATCTCTGTTACATGGTCATAGGAGAGGAACGTGCACAGATCCAAAGCAGAAGAATGGGCACGGATCTCAAAGCTATAGGATTTAGGATTAATAAAATAAAATAAAATTTTCATGTATATCCTACTTGGTTCCTAAGTCTTGTTAGCCTATAAAAAGGCATCCCCTCTTGTAATTGGTTTGTAATGAAATTGAATTTTTGAGAAAAGTTTGGTTCTACCTCCGTTTGGAGTGGGCTTAGGCCCGTCTTGCCTTCATCCTTCGGGATGTCGAGAGGTGTGAGGCCCCATCTTGCCTTCATCCTTAAGGACATCGAGGGGTGTGAGGCCCCAGGTATCTCCATTCCATCTTCTCTACCACCTTCATGTCCCTTGTGATTCACCTTGACGGCTCCATTAGTGAGGTGGGTAGGATGCCCTAGAGGTGTGAGACCTCTCCATACGGCTCCATTAGTGAGGTGGGTAGGAAGCCCTAGAGGTGTGAGATCTCTCTGTATGGCTCCATTATTGAGGTGGGTTACCCTAGAGGTGTGAGATCTCTCCATGAATGTGAGCCCCAAGGTTCATGAAAGCCCCGACCCTGGTCTTCCATGTCCATTATTCCTTCACCCCACTTTACAAAAAAAAATCAAAACAAAAAAACCCTAATCTAGGTGACTTCTAGGCTCACCATTTGATCCTCCCTAGCCCCATCAGTTGTCCCACATCAAATTTGGTATTAGAGCGGGTTATGATTAGGGTTGAAAAAAAAAATAAAAAAAAAGTTGAAAAAAAGAGAGAAAAAATAAAATAAAATAAAATTCAGTGAGCCTGACTCGACGGAGTCGAGTTTTCCCCACCTCAGGGGAATGATGGGGACATCAAAACCCATCCAGGTTTTTCTTTATTTTATCCCAGATTTTATTTATTTTATTTTGTTTTTCTTTATTCCAGCTATTCCATCTATCCCCTCTATTCCAGTTTTATCCTATGTTTTCCCAAAGTTATTCCCCTACTATTCCTATCATCTTCAACCTCCCAGAAATCCATTTTTTCCATCTTTTCTTCCCGTTCGTCTGGATCCACCATGCCCGACCATCGTCCACCTCCCCCCAGTGTCGATCTCCTCATGGGGATGTTGGCGAATCCCGCGGAACCGCCCATGGTCGTGTGCCCCTGCGGCTCCTTCCATGGCCATCCACCCTTGTGGCTCTGCCCACGACCTTCCCTCTCCCCTGCACCACCGTCCGCCACTGCCCAACCCGTCTCTGCACTGCCTGCAACTGGGAACCTGGTGTACTCTCTGTAAGTGGAGGTTCCTATGAAATGTGAATACAAGCAGGACATGGTCTCTTGGTGCAAGATCCATCACACCTTGCCCAACACTCTCTACAATCCCTCCAGCCTCATGGCCAAAGATCCGAGGAAACACAGGCTTCTGGCCCTTAGCTTCCCAGAAGTAGACATCAGTGTGGCAGAGGGCAATAAAAAGGATCTTCACACGAACCTCCATCGCCTACATCGACGCGATCTCCACCTCCTCGAACACTTGAGGCTTCCCGGCCTCTCACGCGACCACCACCCAGCCGCCATCGACACCGATCAGATCCTGTTCGATCCAACGACCCATCCACCCTCCGTCTCACCCGTAAGCACTGCCTCCTCCTCCCCCTCCAAATCATCACCATCGGTGCTCAAATGGCAGATCATTGCCATGCCCCAACACCACGCCATCGCGGCCATCCCCGAGATCCGCCAGCCCGTCCGCCCTCCGCCTCGCCTATGAGCTCGACATCGAAGCCCACATCCTCCGATCTAGTTCGCTCAATCTCTGTTACACGGTCACAGGAGAGGAACGTGCACAAATCTGAAGCAGAAGAACGGGCATGGATCTCAAAGCTACAGGATTTAAGATTAATAAAATAAAATAAAATTTTTATGTATATCCTACTTGGTTCCTAAGTCTTGTTAGACTATAAAAAGGCATCCCCTCTTGTAATTGGTTAGTAATGAAATTGAATTTTTGAGAAAAGTCTGGTTCTGCCTCCGTATGGAGTGGGCTTAGGCCCGTCTTGCCTTCATCCTTCGGGACGTCGAGGGGTGTGAGCCCCATCTTGCCCTCGTCCTTCGGGATGTCGAGGGGTGTGAGGCCCCAGGTATCTTCATTCCATCTTCTCTACCACCTTCATATCCCTTGTGGTTCACCTTGATGGCTCCATTAGTGAGGTGGGTAGGATGCCCTAGAGGTGTGAGATCTCTCCATACGGCTCCATTAGTGAGGTGGGTAGGAAGCCCTAGAGGTATGAGATCTCTCTATATGGCTCCATTAGTGAGGTGGGTTACCCTAGAGGTGTGAGATCTCTTCATGAATGTGAGCCCCAAGGTTCATGAAAGCCCCGACCTTGGTCTTCCATGTCCATTGTTCCTTCACCCTGCTTTACAAAAAAAAATCAAAAAAAAAAAAAACCCTAATCTAGGTGACTTCTAGGCTCACCGTTCGATCCTCCCTAGCCCCATCAGTTGTCCCACATCATTGATGAAGACTTTATAACTATTTTTCATTTGAATTTTGAATGGGACTTAAGAGTTTATATAAAGGGCTTTACTCCTCTTGTGAAAAAAAAGGGAATTTTGATGAATGAAAAAATAAAGTTAAAGTTTTCTTCTTCCTAGCCCTTATCTTAGACTTGGAACTCTGTGAGAAAGTGCGCCTTTGTCCTTCGGAACATCGAGGGGTGAGAGGCCCTGGTTACCTTCTTCTTATGCAAGCCACCAACCTTTCTTTCCAAGCTTGGACGCCCCGTGGAAGATCCTCTTGGACGCCGAACAAGAAGAGCCTTCCTTGATCACCACCTTCTCTTCACCCTCCCTTATTTCATTGCCTTCCCCTTCTTTCTTACTATTTTCTAACTCATCTCTAGGTTGCTCACAGGTCCTTTAAGTACCACGGATAAAGGAGTCGGTCCCGCTTGCCTCCAGGACCATCAAATGGAAAGCCAGCGAATCCATGGGGTTGAGGGCTCGATCTTCTAGGACGCATCCATGAGTGTGAGCAAACTCGGCATCGGGCACTTCAGAGCTTCAAAAAGTTTGCACTCCCTATTCTTCTAAATCGGGTATTTATTTAGAGCTAAGTCCTACCGGTGTTTCTCAATCCCGGGGTCCTTTCTTTATCACTGTTTAGGGGCTATGTTTGCATTCTAAGAGTTTCTTGTCCTTATGCAAATCTCTAGATCTATTCTTAGCTTGATTTCAAAAAATGATCAATCTATTAAAACATAAAACAACAAAAGAAAATCACTCACATGCATATTATCCTCCTAGGTCCCACATCAATCTTCAGCAGGTATGTCAAGTTCTTAGAGGAGATCATATTTATGCAAATTTGAAGAAATGTAGTTTTATGACCCCGAGGATTATTTTCCTGGATTTTGTAGTAACTGCTGAAGGAGTATGTGCTGATCCCAAGATGGTCAAATCTATAGTTGAGTGGCCTATACCTAAGAATGTACATGATGTTTGAAGTTTTCATGGTTTAGCTACATTCTATAGGAGATTTATTCGAGGGTTTAGTATGATTGTTGTACCAATAATTGATTGTATGAGGAAAGGAGCTTTTGAATTGTCTAAAGATATCGATAGGGCCTTTCATGACATCAAGGACAAGATGACCCAAGCCCCAATTTTGAGGTTACCAGATTTTTTGAAAGTTTTTAAGGTTGCTTGTGATGCCTCGAGTGTAGGAATTGGAGGAGTCTTGAGTCAAGAGAATCACCCGGTTGCTTTCTTTAGTGAGAAATTAAATGATGCTAAATTTAAATATTCGACTTATGATAAGGAATTGTATGCGGTGGTTCAAGCACTAAAGTACTGAAGACACTATTTGCTACCATAAGAGTTTGTACTTTATTCTGGTCATGAAGCACTTAGATTCCTTAACTCACAAAAGAAATTAAATCTTAGGCATGGAAAATGGGTTGAACATATGCAGGCCTATACTTTTGTTTTGAGACACCAATCGGGTATTGATAACAAGGTTGCTAATGTGCTTAGTAGATGATTTATGCTCTTGAGTTGTGTTAGTACTAGAGTAGTCGGATTTGAAAAGTTAAAGGATGAATATGAAAATTGCTCAAACTTTGATAAAATCTATAAGGCAGTTAAACAAGGACCATCTAGTTCATTTAGTGAGTATACTATTCAAGATGGTTATCTTTTTGGGAAAGTAAGCTATGTATTCCTAATACTTCACTTAGAGATTTCTTGATTTGGGAAACACATGCAGGAGGTTTAGCTGGATACTTCGGTAGAACTAAGATAATTTTAGCACTAGAAGACCAATTTTATTGGCCGAACCTTAAAAGGAATATTGCTCAAATAGTAGCTAGATGTCGAACTTGTGTTGTTGCCAAACAGCAAAGGCAGAATACTAGCTTATACACCTCACTTCCTGTACTGGATTGTCCATGGCAAGATCTTAGCATGGACTTTGTTCTTGGATTACCTAAAACCATTAGGAGAAATGATTCTATATTTATAGTGGTTGATAGGTTTTCAAAGATGGCACAGTTTCTACCATGTTCCCAAATCTATGATGATTTTAAGGTAGCCAAGTTATTTCTGAATGAAGTAGATAGACTACACGGTTTACCTAAGACCATAGTATCTGACAGAGATGTATGATTCACTAGTTATTTCTGGAAAATACTCTGGCACTTGTTAGAGATGAAACTTAAATTTTCTACCTCTTATCATCCTCAAACAGATGGCCAGACTGAAGTAGTGAATCGTAGTCTAGGAAACTTACTAAGAAGTTTAGTTGGAGAGAATACTACAAATTAGGATTTATTATTGTCTAGGGTTGAATTTGCATATAATAGCTCAATTAATAGGTCCACTGGGAAAAGCCCTTTCAAAATTGTTCATGGGTATAAACCTAGAAAACCTTTAGATCTCATTCCTTTACCTATGCATGAATGCATCTTAAAGTCTGCTGAGTCATATACTGAGCATGTTAGAAAGTTGCATAAGGAAACAAGTAAAAAAGATCATTGAAAGCAATGAATCTTATAAACATATGGTTGATTCCAGAAAAAGACTCAAAGAATTCAATGAATGAGACTTTGTCATGGTTAGGCTAAAACCTGAACGGTTCCCACCTGGAACCAAGAAAAAGTTACATGCTCGTAGTAGTGGACCATACAAAGTAATTAAAAAAATTGGATCTAATGCCTACGTGCTTGAGTTACCACCTAAACAAGGCGTTAATTCTACTTTCAACGTTTCAGACCTTATAGAGTATAGGGAGCCAACATTAATTCCTAGTGAGCCTTTTGGGCCTGATCCAATCCTTGAGAGTGAGCCAACCCATGTGTGTCCACCTGCCATACTACTAGCCCAGAGAGACAGAATTGAGTGGATCTTAGATAACAAGATTATCACTACTCGGGGCAAAGACTATCAGCGATTCTAGTTCATTGGCAAGGATGACCCGAAATTGATGATTCATGGATCACCAGAGAGGACTTGCAAAGAATTAACCCAGACTTACTAGAGCATTATCATAGCAAGGTTGACCCATACTCGATAGGATTGAGTTCCTCCCACCCGGGAAGAATTGGCGCAGACACCAGGACTAGAAGAAAATGACAGGTCAAACCCACATCCCTGTGGATCACCTATGAATGAAGCCCTAAGCCCAATCCCTAGATCACTTGTAAATAGTTATCATAAATTTTGTTATTTTAGCTTAGTTAGGTTTAGCCCTAAACCCCAAAATTGAGTTCCCGTAAAAACCCCTAGATCCAAAGTTGAGTTTGTAAAAAAAATTCCAATTTCAATTGGATCAAAAATTCTGTTATAATGGGCCAGTGTTAATTAGCCCTTTTTACAAATTAGGGTTTTGTATATAAACCCTATTTATCAAGTTGTGTCAAAACCTATTTAAACCCTTTTGGGCCAAACCTTATTTACCAAGTTTATTTAGTTTGTTATGCCTTTTGATCAATTTGATCAAGTTAGGCTTTAATTAATTAGTTGGTTGAGTCTTGTAATTGTTAGTTAAGTCCTGCAATACAAGAGTGGACCCAAGTAAAGACCTATGTGACTCCATATGCTAGCTCAAATCAAGTCATGTGACTTTATGTGCAACCCAAGTCAAGCCATGTGCCACCCAAGTCACTCGCTACATGTCATCTTGCTACCATGTCAAGCCATATCATCAGCCTATGTCACATGCCACAAGTTTGGACATCATCACATGACATGTTTGGACATCACTTGCCACCTCATCGGGACAACACCACATGCCATCTCACCAACCTTGGTCGGCCACATGGAGAGGGAAGTTGATGCCACTTTAAAAGGAGTAAAGTAGAAGGAATCCTAGCAAAGTTAGCACCCACTCTTTCTCATGTTGTCGCCAATTCCAAGAGGGAGATGCCACTTTGCTTTTCATTGCCCATCTCAACGTAATTCTATCTCAAGGGGACACCAATCAAGGAGAGGATCAAGAGAATTTCTTACTCCAGAGTTCAAGCTACTCAACTTCCAAACTCAAGAATCCAGCAAGAACTCTTGAGTTTTTTTCTATCCAAATTGGAGAGTCCACTATTATACAGGAGCCCTCATCATCCAGACTCTAGAGACCACCATTCATGGCCAACCAATGAACCAATCTTGGCCACACACCATCATCCATCAAGATCGCCCATCAAGAATGAAATCCATCTCATTTTGGTGCCCAAGCATGGATGAAGTCCCAGGGAGATCAAACTCAAGAGTCATGACACCAGAAGAAGGAATTCAAGGAGTTACTGCCCAAGAAGAATTAACTCTACTCTTTGTATCCCTCACAACTCATGTTGGTGGTCTATAAATACCACCATTAATCCCTCTTGTAAACACAATTATTATTCATCAAATAAAGTCGACATTCTGTCAAAATTCCTTTACCATGTTCATCACGGGGTGTAAGGCCCTTTCTTTGTTCTTCAGAGCATCGCGGGGTGTGAGGCCCTACATATCCAACAATCAGAAAACCCAAGCTGCCTTCCAGCTACTTCCTCCCTTTTCCTCATCCTTTGAATTTTTTTCTTTTCCATGCCTTTTTATTGTGTGTTTGACTAATTATAGGTGATCGAGGTTAGACATGATGGTGATTCTTTCCCTGGAACTAGTTGGACTAAAGATCGAAGCCCGAGGATCGAGATCTTGTAGCCCTGCCGTAAGATCCTTGAGTGTTCGGTCAAATCCACACCAGAGGGATATAATCTTTGTTGGTAAATTTAAATACCCATCCCTACTCTTTAATTTATGATTTCTTAATAAGTAGAACCCTAGTATAAGGTGATTTCTTAATCACCAAGTCCTGTTCCTAATTAGATTTGCTTGATTTACTTTGTGGGCTTTAGAACTAGTTGACTAGTCTTGTTTTATTGAATGCTTTAAGTCTCAATTTTAAAAATTTTCAGTAAATTAATTCCTGCTTAATCTTTGATAATTAGATTTAAAATCAGTAATTTAGTTTTTTCATATTGTCTCGCATCACAAAGTCCCCAAAGCAGAAGGACTCTAGGTCCTTTTCCATGTGCCTATAGTGAAGAGTCGCTGCTCTTCACTTATCGATCAATTTTCTCCATGCCATTTTTCATCTTTGACTAGTCAAAGTGGTGGGGGCACTAGAATCAGACATAGATTACTAGGCCCTATCTGGTTTACTTAGTCATGTGTCATATTTTTATAAGAAAATAAGATTGAGTCCTATAATAAGTTGAGACTAGTTGATTTGTCTCAACCCTAGTCAATCATTGAGTCTTGTACTTGAGTATTAGTCCAGTGAGAGTCCAATTTTTATACAAGAAAAAAGGTTACCCTATTTTGGAGTTTCACCAAGCCTCACCCCAGAGCCAGAGGCATTTACATCTGCTTATGGGATCTTGTCTGACATCCTAGAACCCTAGATACCCTCAGATGCTCTCCAAATGCCCTGATTCCCTCTAGATGCCAGATTCCCTCTAGATGCTCTGGAATATGATAGATGCCAAGCATCCCATGATTCCAGGAATATGCCAGCATCCCAGTCCAAGAGATTCCAAGCCCAGGAGTCAAGCCCATGAGTCCTAGAACCAGGATTCCAAGGAATATGCTGATACAGGGCACCCCAGCTTCCAGGGCCCAAAGCCCATGCACCAATCAAAAGGAGGACGCCCCTTGCTACCCTAAATCCAATCCCAACTCTATATTTGTGCCCAATTCCAAAGAGAGCCCTTGGACCAAGTCAAATGAGGAGCGAAATCCAAGTAGAAAAAGGAGAACTAGTTTTATATTCATTCAAAGTGTATTCTCCTAGTCTTAAGCAAACTTGTAATCCCTCTCCCTCTCAACTTTGTAATCCTTTCCCAACTAGGAGAGGAGTTGGGAAATATCTATAAATACCCCACCCCTTCCCCTCTTGTAAGTAATCTTTATTCATGAATTAAAACCCTACTGAAATTTTGAGTTAAGTTCTTGTGTTCTTGTGTTTGAGGTGTGTGAGTTGTTTTGTGTGCCCTAGTTCTTCCAAGCCATGGCCAACCAAGCACCATCATTCAAGCTCTAAGATGCCCAAGGAGAAGCAGCCATCAGCCATCCAAAGTGTTGATCCCATAAGTGATTTTGATGATAACCAAACATTGGAGCATGCACATATTTTTCTAACAACTCTTCAAGTGGTTTACAAGTTTTTGTAGGATGAATTATTTGTTCAAACTTCAACTCCTACATTTATACTTCTTGTTTTGAGTTGTGTTGTAATCATATCTTGTAAAGAAGAACCCAATGAAAAAGTTAAGAAAAATCATGTAAAAGGGTTACTTCTATGTGTGTTGTGCCTTAAATTTATTTTGAGTTGGTTTGCATGAAAAGTATAAGAGTGTTGGTGAGAGTATTCTTGAGTTTAATTATAAAAATCCTGAAGAAGTCACTCGAGCTGACCCATTCTAATAAAGAGCCGACTTCACATCATGGCACGCACCAAGGATTCTGGAACGCAGCATCCGAGCCGACTCGAGGAGAATCGAGCTGACTTGTCCAAAGTCCATTTCTATTATTTTTTGAGAACAGCCAGGCGAGTCGACCATAACTAGAAAGAGTTGACTCTGCCAGAACAAATTTTGAAGACCTGAGAAAGCGAGCCGACCCGATCTACAACGAGATGAATCCTCTAGAGTAAAGATTTTCGATTCTGAGAAGAAGAGTCGACCCAAGTTGACGAGAGCCGACTCCTCGAGTTCAAGATATTCAACAATAAAAGTTCGAGCCGACCCGAGATACCAAGAGCCGACTCATCTAGAGTGAAGTTTTTGCACCCTGAGACAAAGAGCCGACCCTACTGAAGAAATGGTGACTCGACCTATTGACTCAAAGGATCTGAGCCTACTCAAAGAATCCGAGCCGACTCGAATATCATTTCTAGGAACCTAACGGCTAGTTCCAAAATTTCTTTTTAAATGCAAAAAGGTGCTCCAACGGTCATATGTCACATCCCAACGGTCTACAACGTCTCAAACTATCTTGGAATGATGAAAGACCATATATTGGAGGGATTTGAACTTCTTTGAAGTAAGAGTTAAGAAAGAGTAAGAAAGCCCCTCAAAGTTTTAAGGATTTATTGAATATCCAACCTACCAACAAGCAAGAGAGTACAAAGAGCATTCAAGTCAGTCTTCAAGTCTTCACCAACTCTGATATGAAGCTTGAAACACTTTGGAAAGAAGCTACTGAAGCAATTAAAGCGCATTGAAGCACATTCAAGTGGTCTTCTCTCAAGCTGCACCGGCAACTATCCGATAACAAGAGTTTGTCATTTATTGTTGCATTTAATTTTAATTCACTCTTGAATTATTTGGGTTATTGATGAGCTCGTTTGAAAAAACTAAATAGGTTATTGGTAAGCCTTTGATAAAAACCAAGTGTTGGATTCTTGGTGATCCTGGTAAAATCAAGTTAGGTTCTTGGTGATCCCATGAAAACCAAGTTGTGTTTCTTTGGTGATCCTGTTTAAAACCAAAGGGTGCTGGTTTCTTTGGTGATCTTGTTTAAAACCAAAGGGTGTTGGGGTTTCTTTGGTGATCCCGTTAAAACCAAAGTATAGAGGTTTTGGATTGTGATCCTGTAAAACAATCATACTATATCCGAGTGTGAATATAGTGGAAATCCCAAGTGGTATCTTGGGTAGTGGATGTTGGAGCTGGGTTGCTCAGAACCACTATACTTTTTTTATGTTTGTGTTGTAATTCTTTGATCTTATTTAGCTTCTGTAAGTTATTATTTTGCCACAGCACCTTACACTCTAAAAGGGATGTTTAAGTACACATTATCTACTTAAATTTTTTAAATTTCCAATTCACCCTCCTCTTGGATAGCCACTTGGGCAGCAATTGTTATCAGAGCAGTGTCTCTGAATACATAAGAGTAAATATTGATGGCTCATCCAATGAGTACATAGTTGGCTGAAGGCCAATCAACCAACAGACCTCCACTCTTTACTGGCACAAATTATGCATACTGGAAAGCTAGAATGAAAATTTATGTTCAAGTAGTTGATTTTCAGTTATGGAAGGTCATTTTGAAGGGTCCATATATCCCCATGGTTAAAATTGATGGAGTGGACATTCCAAAACCTGAAGAGGATTGGGACGAACATGACATGAAAATGGATGAGTTAAATGCCAAAGCAATGAAATTGCTATATACTTTGGATAGTAATGTGTTTAATCAAATTTTCATTTGCTCTTCTACAAAGAAAATTTGGGATAAACTTGAAGTGACCCATGAAGGAACTTCCTAAGTGAAGTTCTCAAAAATTAATCTTCTTGTGCATAGTTACGAATTATTCAAAATAGAACCAAATGAAACAATCTCTACCATATTTTCATATTTCATTGATATTATTAATGGCTTAAAAAGTCTTGGCAGGGTATATTTCAATGCTGACCTTGTGCAGAAGATTCTAAGATCTCTTCCGGACAAGTGGGATCCAAAAGTGACCGCCATCTGGGAAGCAAAAGATTTGAATACCTTACTGCTAGATGAACTGCTAGGATCTCTCATCACTCATGAACTGACCATGCAGTACAGAATTGAGGATGATCAAAAGAAGAAGAAATCTATTACCTTCAAAGCAGCTATGAATTTAAGAAAGGATGATAATGAATCGGAAGAAGATTGCTCCTCTACTGAAAGCGACATGAAAGATAAAGATATTGCCATGGTCGTTAGGAGATTTGAAAGGTTCTTGGGAAGACAAAAAGGAAGAAACTTTAGGAAATTCCATAAGAACAAAGAATACAACAAAGAAAAGGACAAAGAAAAAGAAAAGGAAAAAGAAATGCCGGTCTGCTATGAATGAAAAAAACCAGGGCACATTCGAATAGATTGTCCTTTGCTGAAAAAGTGCTTCTAGAAAAAGAAAAAGAAAGCTATGGTAAAGACATGGAGCGACAACGAAGCATCCACATTTACTGAAGAAGAAGAGACCACAAAATCTACGAACTTATGTTTTATGGGTCTTGAGATTGGGTATCATCTCCTGAGCTTCGAACTGAATTTACTTATGATGAATTGAATTTTACATTTCATGATATGCTTATTGAATTCAAGAAAGCTGGGGTTAAAATCAAATCCTTGAAGAAACAAAATTATTTTTACTAAAAGACATGGATGAAACATCGAAAAAGAATAACATTTTGCAAAAAGAACTGAATGTCTTTTCTGATAATGTTATTTCTTTGAAAAATGAAAAGAATGTTTTAATTAAGACAAACAAAGCTTTAGTTGTTGAAAACAATAATTTGAAAAAGGAGGTTGAAAAACTTAAGCTTCTTGTAGAAAAACTCACTTTGAGTTCTAATAAGCTTGAGCTAATTTTGAATGAACAAAGAGATTCAAAAAGCAAAGCTAGAATTGGATTTAATGCTTTAAATGCTAAAGGAATTTCAGCAACAAAATTTGTATCTTCAAAAGCTTCAGCTTCAAATACAAAATTTCAAAAAGCTTTTCCATCAAATTCCATTTCAAATGGCTTAAAGTATATTCCTATGAATTCTGCTCAGAAATCTTTTAAACTAAACATATCCATTTCTGCATCTGCTAAAGCGTCAAAGCATGCATCGTTCAAATATGATAAAATTGCTTGCTATCCATGTCATAAATTTGGGCACGAATTTCATCAATGCAATTCTTTGAAAAATTCGAAGATTGGTGCATTAAAATATAGAACTGTTTGGGTTCCAAAAAGAATCAATTTTGCTAACCCGAAAGGATCCAAGTTAGCTTAGGTACCTAAAACCACTCCTTGACTGTTTTACAAGATTGTCTTGCAACGCTGAACACTAAGAAACGATGGTACCTAGACAGCAACTGTTCAAGGCATATGACAGGTGACAAGGATCAATTCATCACCCTACAAATGAAAGGAGGATCGATTACTTTTGATGATAATGGCAAGAAAAAAATAATCGGAATCGGTAAGATCAAGATAACCCCTTGTACTTTTATTGAAGATGTGCTACTAGTAGATAAATTAAAGCATAATTTATTAAGTATTAGTCAACTTTGTGATAAAGGCTTCAAGGTTATCTTTAAATCATCTATGTGTATAGTAACTAACTCTCTTGACTCTAGCAAAAAATTCATTGGTCATAGACTTGGAAACATCTATGTGGTAGATCTAAATGATCTAGGCATGACAGTAGTTCTAGCCTAGTAGCAATGAATGCTAAGACCAAGGAGTCATGTTTACTTTGGCATAGATGATTAGGTCATGCTAGCATGCATACAATTGCCAAATTAATTTCAAAGAATCTAGTTAGAGGTTTGCCACACTTTAAAGTTGATCTTGATTATGTATGTGATGCTTGCCAATTAGGCAAAAAAACTAAGGGGAGTTTTAAATCAAAAAATGTTATTTCAACTACTAGATTTCTTAAGCTACTTCACATGAATTTATTTGGACCAACTAGGACTACAAGCCTAGGAGGTATGAAATATGGCCTTGTGATTGTAGATGACTTCTTTAAATTCACATGGGTACTATTTATTGCACATAAAGATGAAACCTTTGATATATTTTGAAAATTTCACAAAAAAGATTCAAATGAGAAAAATCTTTCTGTTATTTCTATAAGAAGTGATTACGGCACTGAATCTCAAAATCAATTCTTTGATGAATATTGCACTGAGCATATCATTGATCATAACTTCTTCGCTCCTAGAATACCACAACAAAATGGTGTTATAGAGAGAAAGAATAGGACTTTGAAAGAAATCACCCGAACCATGTTGTGTGAAGGCAATCTTCCAAGGTACTTTTGGGTAGAAGAAGTGAACACTGCCTGTTACATATTAAACCGAGTTTTAATACGCCCAATTTCAAAGAAAACCCCCTATAAGCTTTGGAATGGAAGAAAACTGAATATTATCTATTTTCATGTTTTTGGGTGTAAATGCTTTGTGTTGAATAATGGTAAAGATAACCTAGAAAAATTCGATGCAAAATCTGATGAATCTATATTCCTTGGTTATTCACTGCACAGCAAAGCATAAAGAGTATTTAATAAGAGGGCTTTTACTGTTGAAGAGTCAATTCATGTTATTTTTGATGAAGCTAATCCCTCACCATCTAGAAAAGATGAGTGTATAGACAACGATGTAGGTACACTACAAAAGGAGATAGAAGATCTGAGCATATAAGACAGGCCAACACAAGATGAAAATGAAGTGGTAAGCAAGGATCATACTGATTTACCAAAGGAATGGAGGTATGTAACTTCACATCCTAAAGATTTAATTATTGGTGATCCTTCTCATGGTGTTAGGACTAGGTCTACACATAGAGATGCACATGACTACCTAGCCTTTGTTTCCAAATTGAACCATATAGTTTAGAAGAAGCTAAATCTGATCCAAACTGGATGATGGCCATGCATGAAGAATTAAACCAGTTTGAAAGAAATAATGTTTGGACTCTAGTTAGTAGACCTTTAGACCATCCCATTAGAGGAACCAAATGGGTATATAGGAACAAATTAGATGAGAATGGTAAGGTTATGAGAAATAAAGCAAGGTTGATAGCTAAAGGGTATAATCAAGAAGAGGGCATTGATTTTGATGAAACATATGCTCCCATAGCAAGACTTGAGGCCATTAAATTACTTCGTGCATTTTCTTGCTACATGAATTTTAAATGTTTCAAATATATGTAAAAAGTGATTTTCTAAATGGATTTATTTCTGAACAAGTTTTTGTAGAATAGCCACCAGGTTTTGAAAATCATGCTTTTCCAAATCATGTGTTTACATTAAATAAAGCTTTATATGGTTTGAAACAAGCACCTAGGGCGGGTATGACTAGCTTAGCAAATTTTTGCTTGAAAATGATTTCAAAAGAGGAAACGTTGACAAAACTCTTTTCATTAAAAAGAATGGTAATGATATGTTAGTTGTACAAATTTACGTTGATGATATCATATTTGGTGCAACTAATGAAAATCTTTATGGAGAATTTGCTGAGTTAATGCAGGGCAAGTTTGAAATGAGCCTTATGGGTGAACTCAACTACTTCCTTGGATTACAAGTAAAACAAATAAATGAAAGGATTTTTATAAACCAAGCCAAGTACATCAATGATATAATCAAAAAGTTTGGCATGAAAACAAGCAAAGAAGCTAGCACGCCCATGAGCCCTACCTGCAGATTGGACAAAGATGAAAATAGATCCAATGTTGACCAAAAGCTATATAAAGGTACGATCGGATCCCTATTATATGTTACTGCCAGTAGACCTGATATCTTGTATAGTGTGTGTGTGTGTGCTCATTTTCAATCAAATCCTATGGATTCACAAATGCTTGCTATTAAAAGAATTATCAAATATCTGAAAGGTACAAGTAATTTAGATCTCTGGTATTCTAAAGAATCATCTTTAAATTTAATTAGTTTTTTGGATGCTGACTATGCTAGTTGTAAAATTGATAGAAAGAGTACTAGTGGTACATGCCAATTTCTAGGGTTGAATTTAATCACATGGCACTGTAAGAACAAAACTCTATAGCATTATCCACTGCTGAGGTAGAGTATGTTGCTGCTGGTAGTTGTTGTGCTCAAGTGCTTTGGATTAAACAACAGCTAGAAGATTTTGGTGTTACACAATCCATAATTCTAATCAAATGTGACAACATAAGTACCATAAATTTAACTAAAAATCCTATTCAGCATTCAAGAACTAAGTACATTGAAATTAGGCACCATTTTATAAGAGATCATGTATTGAATAATGATATTGTACTTAAATTCGTGCCAACGAAAACCAACTTGCTGATATTTTCACTAAACATTTAAATTATGATAGATTTGTAATGATTAGATGTGAACTAGGTTTATGTGACTCACTTTAGAAATCTCCCTACAAACTTAAGGAAAAATTATCTAGGTGACCTCCTCATCTCATTTTTTTTGTAAAAAGATTTTGAGTGATGGCTTAAATTCACTTTTGTGCTCCCTCTGCTCGAGCCAACTCGAGCAGATGACTTGTTTGTTGAGTTGACTTGGATGTCGGGCCGACTCGTTCTTAAGTTGAGCCTTAGGGTTATTTCCTTCCAATTTTTTCCTCGGCTCTTCGTTCTTTCCCTCCGAGGCATCAATTCCAAATATCCTTCCCATCCGAAATCCTTGATCACTGCATTCCATGAAGATGGCTCCTATAAAGGTAGTTGGTAAAAGATCTTGTCAGGATGATGAACAAGCTCCGTAGTAAAGACGTTCAAAATTTTAGGAAGAAGGCTCTTCAAGGGTTCCGTTCAAACTGTTGAAGCATCTAGCCAACCCTCTCATCATCACCAAATTTCTCTTGCGATAAGGCCCGTCACTATAGGTAGACGGATCTTATTCGAATTTCTTAAGGAAATTGGTTTGATTGTGGGTGACCTAAATGAAAACTAGGGCTGGGATTTTATGTGCTCATTGAATGTTAATGCCTATCCCAACCTTGTCAGAATCCTTTATGAAAATCTAAGATTTGGAGAACAGCATATAAAGTCTGTGGTAAAGGGAAAGAGAATCATTGTTTCTATAGAAAGCTTAGGCGTCATGCTTGAAATGCCATTGAAGGAATAGAACATTTGGTTCTTAAAGATAGAACCAAAGCTCTTCAGACTGTTCTAAAACAAGAAAATGTAAATGAAATAGGAACATTGAAGGCTAGCTCACTTTCAATGGAAATGAGACTTCTCCACAACTTTATAAGTCAAATCTTCCTACCAAGAACAGGTCATTTTGATTGGGTAAGTGAAAGAGACCTGTGTCTTATGGAACTAATAATATATGGAGATAAAGTCAACCTTCCAGCTATAATGTTATCACAGATGGAGGAGGCTATAAGGAAAGTGAAAGCTTGCTTGCCTTATGGAATGGTATTAACTCTATTTTTCCAAGCAGCACATGTGGATCTAAGTGATGAAGACAGTAGACCTCTACAACACACAGATACTTATACTGCAAAAACATTACAGAGGATGGGTTACTTGTGTTCTGATGGTGTTTGGAAAAAGAAATTTGATAATATTGCTGAAATTGAAGAAGTTGAAGAAGGAGGAGGTGAGGTATGAGCTGATGAAGACACTTCTTTGCTCATTCCTGAGTCAACCTCAACCAGGTTCACCTGATCTCACAGCTTTTGATATTCCTGTTGCTGCTGAACTTGACATGCCTCCTGTTGCACCTACTTATACTCAGACTGCTACTAATATTGCTGCTCCTAGTTCAGTTGCTATTGCACCTATTGTTGATACATCAGCATTACAAGACTTCATTGCACAACAAATAGGTAATTTAACTGACTCAATCACTTCTACAATGGCTACAATGTTTGGCGAATTTTGCTAGTCTGTTAATATGAGACTCGATCAGTTTGGAGGGCAGATTAATGATCAGCACAGCAGAATGGATACTCTTAAAGCCTCCAAAAATACAACTTGTGCAACTGAGCCAAACCTTCAACCTATTCTTCAATTGATCTCATCAAGCTTTGAAACTCTTAAAATTCTGTCAGTCAAATACTTGAGGCATAGAGAATTGAGATGGACAATTTGAGAATCAGAATGGGTTCAGTAGAAGAAGGTAAAAGGATGGAAAAGGATTATACAAAAGGAATTGAAATTATAAGAGCTGAATTTGGAAGACTGAGAGGATCTGCAGAGGCCTTTGCCCATGAGCAAGCAGAAGAACTTGTTGAGCTTCACAAGGAAATAATGAAAAATTCTAAAGATTTGGATCAAGTTCAGATTCTATTTAAATAGCTGCACACCACTATCATTTCATCCTTTGTCTCTCAACCTAGACCCTCTCTTGGACCTACTTCACCTTCACATCCTAGGAGACCTGCTCCACCCCTTTAGGTCATTCACTAGGGTTAGAAAGTTTGTCTTACTTTCACATTTTGTACTTTGTACTGAAAATCTCTGAATGAAATGAAAGTTTGTATTTTGTCTCATGAATTACTCTTGTGCTTATGCAATGTCCTTGATACAACTATGATACATTTTAAATAGAATATCAAGATGAAATTGAGAAAGTGAAATTTTCTCAAACAAATTTTAAATACTTTCTTATTCTATTTTAAAATCTGAGCTTCACTCTAACTTCACCTTTTTGATTGATTGACAAAATGGGGGAGAAATTTATGAAGATATTCTTGCATGAAAAGGATAAGATTTTATTTATTTTTGCTCTGATACATAAAGCTTGAAAAGGATAAAATCTATTTGCTTGTGCTCTGATACATGAAACACAATATGCTTTGATCCTTTTAAGCTCTGATATATAATGTTTTAAATGTTTTAAGCCCTGATACCTAATCTTTTAAGCTCTGATACATAATGCTTTAAAAGGTTTAAACTATAGTGCATAAAGTTCTCTTAGAAACTTTTGGGCTTTGAACTTGCATGAAAAGTTTGTTAAAACATGGAGTATCTTATTGAGGGGAAGATTACCTCTCACTTCTCTATATATCCTTCCATGGTTTAACATTAATTAGAGTCAATTCTTTTTACTTGTTCATACACACTTGGAAATATAATTATACAAGTAAATCAGTAAATGTAAAGTTTTATCTTAATTTTTCATGCCCAGTGTGTTGTCATCATCAAAAAGGGGGAGATTGTTGACCCCATAAGTGATTTTGATGATAACCAAACATTGGAGCATGCAAATATTTTTCTAACAACTCTTCAAGTTGTTTACAAGTTTTTGTAGGATGAATTATTTGTTCAAACTTCAACTCCTACATTTATACTTTTTGTTTTGAGTTGTGTTGTAATCATATCTTGTAAAGAAGAACCCAATGAAAAAGTTAAGAAAAATCATGTAAAAGGGTTACTTCTATGTGTGTTGTGCCTTAAATTTATTTTGAGTTGGTTTATATGAAAAGTATAAGAGTGTTGGTGAGAGTATTCTTGAGTTTATTGTAAAAATCCTAAAGAAGTCACTCGAGCCAACCCAGTTTGAAGAAGAGCCGACTCCACATCATGGCATGCACCAAGGATTCTGGCACGCAGCATCCAAGCCGACTCAAGGAGAACCGAGCCAACTCATCTAGAGTCCATTTCTATTACCATAACTAGAAAGAGCTGACTCTGCCAGAATAAATTTTGAAGACCTGAGAAAGCGAGCCGACCCGATCTATAATGAGCCGACTCCTCAAGAGTAAAGATTTCTGATTCTGAGAAGAAGAGTCAACCCAAGTTGATGAGAGCTGACTCCTCGAGTTCAAGATATTCAACGATGAAAGTTCGAGCCGACCCGAGCTATCAAGAGCCAACTCATCCAGAGTGAAGTTTTTGCACCCTAAGACAAATAGTCAACCCTACTGAAGAAATGGTGACTCGACCTATCGACTCGAAGGATTCGAGCCGACTCAGAAAATCTGAGCCAACTCGAATATTGTTTCCAAGTACCTAATGTCTAGTTCCAGAATTTCTTTTTGAATGCAAAAAGATGCTCCAACAATCATATGTTACATCCCAACGATCTAGAACATCTCAAACTGTCTTGGAATGATGAAAGACCATATATTTGAAAGATTTGAACTTCTTTGAAGTAAGAGTTAAGGAAGAGTAAGAAAGCTCCTCAAAGTTTTAAGGATTTCTTGAATATCCAACCTACCAACAAGCAAGAGAGCACAAAGAGCATTCAAGTCAGTCTTCAAGTCTTCACCAACTCTAATATGAAGCTTGAAGCACTTTGGAAAAAAGCCACTGAAGCAATTAAAGCGCATTGAAGCACATTCAAGTGGACTTCTCTCAAGCTGCACCGGCAACTATCCGACAACAAGAGTTTGTCATTTATTGTTGTATTTAATTTCAATTCACTCTTGAATTATTTGGGTTATTCGTGAGCCCGTTTGAAAAAACCAAATAGGTTCTTGGTGAGCCTTTGATAAAAACCAAGTGTTGGGTTCTTGGTGATCTTGGTAAAACCAAGTTAGGTTCTTGGTGATCCTGTGAAAACCAAGTTGGGTTTCTTTGGTGATCCTGTTTAAAACCAAAGGACGTTGGGTTTCTTTGGTGATCCTGTTTAAAAACAAAGGGTGTTGGGGTTTCGTTGGTGATCCCGTTAAAACTAAAGTGTAGAGGTTTTGGATTGTGATCCTATAAAACAATCATACTATATTCGGGTGTGAATATAGTGGAACCCCAAGTGGTATCTTGGATAGTGGACATAGGAGCTGGGTAGCTCTGAACCACTATAAATTTTGTGTGTTTGTGTTGTGATTCTTTGATCTTATTTAGCTTCTTCAAGTTATTATTTTGCCACAGCACCTTACACTCTAAAAGGGATTTTTAAGTACACAATATCTGCTTAAATTTTTTAAATTCCCAATTCACCCCTCTCTTGGGTAGCCTCCTGGGTAACACAAAGCGAAGAGCCTTCTTCCCCCTCCATCCGCCAGCAAACAAAACCCTAATGCCTTCTTTCAAACCCTAGTTCTCTTCTTTTGCTTTCTTGTTTGTTTACTTGCTGACCTCTGATGCTTGCAGGATCCTCGTGGTGTTTCTTCTCCAAGGAGGAGGCCCTCTTTGCCTCTAGGACCACCCAACATAGCCCTCACATTCAAGGAACTGAAGGCTTTATCTTCCAGGCATCAATATGAGATCTGTGTGACCCCTTCATCAGCAATTCTTCAATCTCTGATTGGTACAAACCTTCCTACTCTTAATTTTTATTTGATTAAAGGTACACTATCCTAAACCGGGAGTTTCTCAATTCCCAAGTCCTGGCTTTATTATTCTGCATGAGTTTTTCTGTGAGTATGATAGTTTCTTGCATTACTAGTCTTCATGTTGATTCTTTACATATTTTTGGGTCTTTAGTCGCTAAATTAAATCCCTAAAAATATTCTAAAAAAAATGTTTTTCTATTTTCCTACATTTATGATAGTCTTAGGTTTGTCCTGCATTAGTTTGGTATCATAGCAGGTTTAGGATAGCATTCATCTATATTAGGATCACAAACCCTAATTTCTGCATCCTGCTAGCTGCATTAGGTGTCTATTTTTCCATCTGATTTGACCACATAAGAATTTTATTTTTTTGTGAAATTTGTACGTCATGTCCTCTATTTTGTCTTGATATCTTTTATAATTTTTAATTAATTTTATGGAAATCTAATTTCCTAAAATTTGGTATATTAGAAACCCTAACTAAAATCAAGATATTTCTGCATCAGTTTGAAAACCCTAGGATTTTCATCATCATATGATTTTGTTTTTGCATCAAATTTGGTAGAGTTTATCAGACCTGACCATCCTTTGTTTTGTAATTTCTTAGATTTTTTTATACATTAGTAACTATGTCAAAACCTACATCATCTGAAACCCTAATTTCCTAAATTCTACTATTTCTGCATTTTGACTCAACTAAACCTAACCAACTTCCACACACCCCAATCCCAAGCCCAATTTGTTTGCTAACCTAATCAACCTAAACCTAATTTTCCACCTCATAAAATACACATAAAATATTTTTATTTTTCTGATTGTTTTAGATTGCATCAGGACCATCAATTGCCATCATCTCTTTAACCAAATCTTAAGGGCAATTGCTATCTAACATCAGTGCAGGATTTCATCCCCTGTCCTGGGCCCAAAACAACCATCATCATACTGACCCAAGCCTAAATCAAAATTATTTAGACCTAATTTGCCCTAGAGGGCTAGGTGACACCAATAGGTCGGGTCTGAACTGTGTGGGCCAACTGGTGCATTTAATCCTTTAGCTATTACTGAAAGCTGGTGTCTAAGGCTTGGGGTCTAGAGTCAAATGACCTAAGTGGACTTGTGGTTTATAATTAGGACCCTGTGACAAGCAGGGGGAGCCTCCCACCACCCTACCCCCTACCTAGCTAGTGGAAGGATTAGCTGCTGGGTTAAGTGTAAGTTGAGCTGACCCATTCAGTTTTGACTCTAGGTCTAGCAAGCCCTAGATTGTAGTAACCCTTGCATGCTTGGTTGCATTCATTCCATCTTGATTGTTTATTTGTTTGCGTGACCACTTGGCTAGGAACCCGATACCATGACCCATACTTAGAAACCTACCCTAGAAGAACCCCATACCATGACCCATACTTAGAACCCAACCCTAGGAGAACCCCATACCATGACCCCTACTTGGAGCCCTGTAGGGTTCGGTGGCAAGGCAGAATCATAGATTTCAAAAATTTTTTATCTTTATGAAATCTTCACCAAACCTTCAACCCAAAATCTCCTTAAAAGAATTAAAACATATAAGATGTTTATATAAGATTTAATCTCAAATTAAGATACTAACCTGTATCGCAAAATCCAAACTCTGAATCTCCACCAGGTGCCCAAATGTTCACCCTCCAATGGTGATCCACACAGAAAAATAATGAAGATAATAATTTCTAGTTCTTGGCTCCTCTTCTTGAATTCTTTTTCAAGAATTCAATTCTTGGACCTTTAGGCTGAAATTTTTTTTAAAGAAAATTTCTTTTCTTCCTTCTTTCCTCTTCTTGAATTTTCTTCAAGAATTCCCTTTCTTGAATCCCTTTTCTTGAATTGAATTGGAAGAAAAATTAAGACAGTCAAAGTCTTAATTCAAGAAGGAAAAGAAGAATAGATCCTTTCCCTTTTCTTTCCTTTACCGTTCAAGACCTTCTTCTTATTCTTGTTTAGGGTCAGAGTTTCGACAGAGGATACCTCTGTAAGGGAAACAATACCCAACAAGAACAAGAGGAAGGAGTATTCTGGAGAGGAAGAAAGGGAATTGGATCTCTGAATTAAGTTACGTGAAAACCCCGAGAACCCCAACCCTATTTATAGATCTCAGAGGGGTGTCATCTCGAAATAACGCAACCCTCTGAAACCCCAGGGATCACGATCCCTCATTCCTCACGCGTCCCCTCAACCAAAAATCATGATTCTCCGATTTGATTTTCGTTTTTTCCGACGAGGAGGACTCTCGGAAAAACTTCAGGAAGAATCGCGACTTTTGGAGACGGATTTGCGACCGAAAAGCGACGGATCTTTTCCTTAATTTTTTCTGGCCATCAGATCCAGATCCAAGGGTGCCAGACAAGGATCTGAATCACCCCTTTTCAGATTTTTCTCCGACATTTTCTTTCTCATGCGTTTTAAGAGAAGTCCACGCGCGTGGACTCTCTTTCTTGGAGCGCGCGGGTGAGAAAAGGGAGGGGGCGACTTGGAGAGAGGGTCTCAGTGAACTAAATTCACTTGGGTTCAGCCATGGGTTAGCCCAATGTCCTAAAAAATAAATTGGACCTTAATCTGGTTCAATTAGAACCCAATTAAGCCCAATTCGGAACCAAATTCGAATCTGATTCGAATAGAAATTTGGTCTGCAACACATGCTAGTGTGTTTATCCTGCAAACATGATTTAATTCCAAATTAAATCCTTCATCAATTTTCTTTTGTGTGTGACCCATTGGGTTCCACACCTAGCCAGCAGTAGGTCCGAGTGCTATTTGACTTAATTTGGTTAGATCTCAACTAAGCCGATTTAGGTCAACTCAAACTAGCTCGACTCGGTCAATTAGAATCTAATTCAAATTAACTGATTTGAATTACCATGACTCAATCATATACCTACAAGACAAGATTGACGTCTAGCAACGTATCATGTCTACCCGGAAGATGTGAAATTTTGGTAGAATTACCAAAATACCCTTCAGTGGTGAGTTACCGGGCAATTCAGTCCTTTGATCAACTTGCATCCCGAATATGATTATGAATATGGATACTTATCAAATCCAATTTTCATATTCATCCTGTTGGCTTTGACTCCTTAGTTTTGATGATCAACAAAAGGTTGAGTATATGTTTGGACTAATGTTTAATCTCAAGATAAAGTTTCAGGACTTAGGTTATTCAAAAAGAGTATCAAAAGGACAATGATGAAACTAAGTTTACCTGATTTGGAAAAGAGCTCTTCTACCTTGGACAAGATCAAAATTCTCATAATGGACTTTCTTGTTAAGAAATATTTGACAAAAGAAACAAAGGCTTAAAGAAACTCAAGCATGGCACGCATATCTCAAGAGTTTCAAAAAAATTCAGATCAGAGGTCGACCCCCAGAGGTCGACACATTGTCAAAGGTCGACCACCAGAGGTCGACTCATGAAGAAAAGGAAAGTTCAGCATGGCCGGCACGGCAAAGTCTCAGTGGCACGCTTCAAAGGTCGACCACCAGAGGTCAACACCTGTCCAGAGGTCGACACCAGAGGTCGACTCATAGCCTGAGAATTCAAAATGGGCAGAACTATGGTATTCTGAACTTTTGCCTAAATTTTACTGGAGGTCGACTCATGAGGTCGACACTTGATCCAGAGGTCGACTCATGAGGTCGACTCATGGCATAACGGCTAGTTTTTCTGAACTTCTGATTTGATTTCCAACGGCCATAAACGACCATATTTTTGAATCTAATGGTCTTGTGGAGTTGTTTCAGCATGAATGAGGTATTTAACCTCCACCAAACTTCAAAAAAGACAAGGAGACAAAGTGAAAAAGTGTTGATTCAAAGTACAAAGCCTTCAATCACTTCCAAGCCAAAAGTGTGAGAAAACCAAGAGATTCCCTAGCCAAAAGTCTTCCATCTTTGAGGAATCCAACATTCAAGTGTTTGGCATTTAGTGAGGTCCAAGATTCCAAGACAAAAGGCTTGAAGAGTCTCCATCAAGAGCTTCAACAAATTTATTATTGCTCAAAAGGAGTTTGTTTAGTTTTAATTCATTGTTTCATACTCTTTTGTCTTTAGCTAGTTTCAAGGGAGTTTGAAACTAGAGTGAGGTTTGTTGGTGAGCCAATTGATAAAACCAACTAGGGTTGCTTGTAAGCCCGAAGCCAAAACAAGTGAGTGAGGTTTGTTGGTGAGCCAATTGATAAAACCAACTAGGGTTGCTTGTTAGCCCGAAGCCAAAACAAGTGTGTAAGGTTTTGACTTGTAAGCCTGGTAAAACAAGTTGGCTGTAATATAAAGATTATAGTGGAAATTCCCAAGTGGAGCTTGGGGAGTGGATGTAGGTGCTAGGTGCACCGAACCACTATATTTCTTGTGTGTTTGCATTGCCTTTCTCTTTTACTTCTTTAGCTCTTTAATTGCCATTTTATTTCATTGCTTCCGTTGCACAATTATTAAAGCACTATCACTCTTCATCTTAAAACTTGATAGCACATATATTGCGTTAAATTTTTTAAATACCCAATTCACCCCCCCTCTTGGGCACCATATCTGGGCAACAAGTGGTATCAGAGCACCGGTACTCTCTTGTAGGTCCAACGATCTTGAGTGAAAGATCATGGCTGCCCCAATTGGAATGGGTATAGTTGAAGGACAAGCATCAAATCGTCCTCCTTTCTTTAATGGCACAAACTATACATATTGGAAAACTCGTATGCGTATTTATTTACAAGCTGTAGATTATCATATTTGGAGAGTAATCACTAAAGGGCCTCATCAGCCCACTCACTTGATTAATGGCATTATCACCCCAAAATCTGAAGAAGAATGGGATGACAATGACATCAAACAAGCTGAGTTAAATGCTAAGGCGATGAATTTGTTATTCTGTGCACTTGATCCTAGTGAATTCAACAGAATATCAAATTGTAGTTCCGCCAAAGAAATTTGGGATACACTTGAGGTTACCCATGAGGGTACACATCAAGTGAAGACCACTAAAGTGAACATGCTCATTCATACGTATGAGATGTTCAGGATGGAACCAACTGAAAGTATAAGTGAAATGTATACTAGATTTACAAATATAGTAAATGGTATGAGGAGTTTGGGAAAAATTATATCTAATGGTGAACTGGTTAACAAACTTCTCAGGTCTCTTCCAGCTTCATGGGATGCGAAAGTTACAGCCATAGAAGAAGCCAAGGATGTCAACACTCTACCTCTCGAGCAGCTTCTTGGATCATTGATGACCTACGAGCTTTCACTAAAGCAGAAGACAGTGGACAATGACAAGAAAAAGAAAGCCATAGCCTTCAAGTCCACTACAAAAGAAGAGTCAAGTGATGAATCAGAAGAAGAAGCTGACGATGATGAGACAACCCTCATTACAAGAAAATTTAAAAGATTCATGAGAAAGAAGAAGGGCTTCTACAAAAAGAGACCACAAAAGGGTGATCACAATAAGGAGAAAGAGAAAGATAAAGAAAGGGATCCACCCATCTGCTTCGAGTGCAAGAAGCCAGGTCATTACAAAACGGATTGCCCTTTGCTTAAAAGGAGTAGAAGGATATTGAGAAAGAAAGCCATGATGGCTACCTGGAGTGAGAGTGAAGACTCCAGCAGTGAAGAAGAGCAGCAGGTAGTCGCCAACCTATGTTTCATGGCCAATGAAGATAATGAGGTAAATTCTGAACCTGAAACTGAATTTACTTTCAATGAATTGCATGATGCTTTTGATGACTTAGTAATGGAATATGAAAAATTAAAATTAAAAAATAAGAAATTAAGAAAGCAAAATTTTGAGCTTACCAAAAATTCAGAAAAGTTTTCAAGTGAAATTGAAAATTTAACTCAAGAAAACAAGAAATTAAAAGAACATGTAAAGACTTTGACAAATGATAAAGATAATCTTTTAAAAGAGAATAATTCTTTGAAAAATAATAGAAGTCTTAAAACTAATGAGAACATTGAAAGAGAAAATAAAGAACTATTGCTTCAAAATAAGAATTATAAGGAAGAGTTAGAAAAAGTAAAACCTTTTATAGAAAAGTTTACTTTTAGTTCAGAAAAACTGAATATGCTTTTAAATAGTCAACATGCAGTGTTTAATAAAGCTGGACTTGGATTTAAGCTACACAATCAACAAAAGCTTTACAAAAACTTTTTCATACCAGCATCTTCTAATATTACCTGCTATGCATGTGGTAAAGTAGGTCATAAATCATATGTTTGTAATAGAAGAAAATTAAATACCTTTAAAAAGATTTGGGTTCCAAAAGGAACCAATTTGACTAACCCTAAAGGACCCAAGATGACTTGGGTACCTAAAGTTTCAACTTGATCATTTTTTTTTGCAGGTGTGCCTTGCAACCAAAATAAAAGAAGAATGTGGTATCTGGATAGTGGTTGCTCAAGGCACATGACTGGGGATGTGAAGCAATTCTCATCACTAGCTGCTATTGATGGTGGAAATGTTTCCTTTGGTGATAATGGAAAAGGCAAAATCGTCGGAATTGGTAAAATCCATATCACCCCTAATGCTTATGTAGATAATGTATTATTTGTTGATGGCTTGAAGCATAATCTTTTTAGCATTAGTCAGTTTTGTGATAAAGGTTTTAAAGTAATTTTTGAATCATCTTTGTGCATGGTATCTAGTCTAGATGTCGATGGCATCAAGTTCACTGGTCTTAGGCATGGAAACATTTACATGGTTGATCTTGATGATCTAGCCATGGAAAGTGGTCAATGCCTAGTGGCTAAGGAAGCCAAGGCAAGTGAAACTAGTTGGCTTTGGCACCGTAGGCTAGGGCATGCTAGTATGCAGTTGATTTCAAAATTAAGCAAAAAGAATCTTGTAAAAGAATTGCCAAAACTCACTTTTGAAAAAGATAAAATTTGTGCTGCATGTCAATTTGGAAAACAAACTAAATCTACTTTCAAACCTAAAGGAGTAGTATCTACTACTAGACCCCTTGAATTATTGCATATGGACCTCTTTGGACCAACCAGAACAACTAGTTTGGGAGGTAAAAAATATGGGCTAGTAATTGTAGATGATTACTCACGATTTACTTGGGTAATGTTTTTAGCTCATAAAGATGAAACATTTTTAGCTTTTGTTAAATTTCATAAAAGGGTTTCAAACGAAAAAGATCTAACTATTGTTTCTTTGCGTAGTGATCATGGAACTGAATTTGAAAATCATGATTTTAAAACTTTTTGTAATGAAAATGGTATTAGTCATAATTTCTCTGCACCTAGGACACCTCAACAAAATGGGGTGGTAGAAAGAAAGAACAGGACTCTTGAAGAAATGGCACGCACAATGCTTTGCGAAAACGATTTACCTAGATATTTTTGGGCAGAAGCCATTAATACTTCCTGTTACATTTTAAATCATGTTTTAATTCGACCTATTTTGAAGAAAACACCTTATGAGCTTTGGAAAAATCGAAAACCTAATCTCAAATATTTTCGTGTATTTGGTTGCCGCTGTTTCATATTAAACAATGGCAAAGATAATATCAGTAAATTTGATGCCAAGTCAGATGAGGGTATCTTCTTAGGATACTCTACTTCTAGCAAGGTATACAGGGTCTTTAGCAGAAGAACACTTCTGGTTGAAGAATCAATTCATGTAGTGTTTGATGAATCTAACGAAAAATCTTCTAGAAAAGAAGATTCTATTGATGTTGAAACAGGTACAAAGAAACTTGAACAATTGACAATCAATGAAGATGAGCCCAAAGGAGATGATGATCAAGAAAGTCAAGATCAAATTCAAGAAATCAATGCAACTTCACCAAAACCATTACCTAAAGAATGGAGGTATGCACATGGACACCCTAAAGAGCTAATAATAGGTGATCCATCAAAGGGGATAAGTACATGCTCTTCTATTAGAAATGTTTGTGATTATTTAGCCTTTGTATCTCAGATAGAGCCTAAGTCAATAGAAGAAGCTGAAAAAGATTGTAACTGGATTAATGCTATGCAAGATGAACTAAATCAATTTAAAAGAAATAATGTTTGGACTTTAACTGAAAGACCCCTTAATGTTTCAGTAATTGGCACAAAATGGGTTTTTAGAAATAAACTTGATGAACATGGTATTGTAATTAGGAACAAAGCTAGACTTGTTGCTAAAGGCTACAACCAGGAAGAAGGGATCGACTTCGATGAAACCTTTGCTCCTGTTGCTAGGCTAGAAGCAATTAGACTTTTGCTTGTTTTATGGATTTCAAGCTATTTCAAATGGATGTAAAGAGTGCCTTTTTAAATGGATTTATTGAAGAGGAGGTTTATGTTGAACAACCTCCTGGTTTTGAAAATCATGAATTTCCTAATCATGTCTTTAAATTGCATAAAGCATTGTATGGTTTAAAGCAAGCTCCTAGAGCTTGGTATGATATATTAAGTTCATTTTTAATGAAAAATAATTTCTCTAGAGGTAATGTAGATAATACATTGTTTTTGAAAAAGAAAAATGATGATCTCTTAGTAGTACAAATATATGTAGATGATATTATTTTTGGTGCTACTAACGAATGTCTTTGTCAAGAATTTGCGAAGTTAATGCAGAGTGAGTTCGAGATGAGCATGATGGGAGAACTCAACTTCTTCCTCGGACTCCAAATTAAGCAAACCAAAGAGGGGATCTCCATCAACCAAGCCAAGTACACAAGGGAGATATTGAAAAAGTTTGGGATGGAGACTACAAAACCAATAGGTACCCCTATGAGCTCTTCATGTAAATTAGACAAAGATGAATGTGGTAAATCAGTAGACCAAAAATTATATAGAGGCATGATTGGTTCATTGCTATATCTAACTGCCAGTAGACCAGATATAATGTTTAGTATTTGTATGTGTGAACGTTTTCAGTCTGCTCCTAAAGAATCACATCTCTTGGCTGTAAAACGTATACTTAGATACTTATCTGGGTCTATCGAAATTGGTCTTTGGTACTCTAGAGAGTCATCATATGAATTAATTGCATATTCTGATGCTGATTTTGCTGGGTGTAAACTTGATCGAAAAAGTACTAGTGGAACTTGTCAATTCCTAGGAGTTAACTTGATTTCATGGAGCAGTAAGAAACAGAATTCGGTTGCTCTATCTACGGCGGAAGCCGAATATATAGCAGCTGGAAGCTGTTGTGCTCAGATTCTATGGATCAAACAACAACTCGAGGACTTTGGCATCAAACTAACTAAGACACCCATAAGATGTGATAATACTAGTGCAATCAACTTAACGAAAAATCCTGTACAACATTCAAGAAGCAAACATATTGAAATAAGACATCACTTCATAAGAGATCACGTTCAAAACTCTAATGTATTGTTAGAATTTATATGTACTGATTATCAATTGGCTGATATATTCACAAAACCATTGAATGAAGATAGATTTTGTATGATTAGAAGAGAACTAGGAGTCATTGATCCTTTTGCTTGAAACTCTTCAATTTTCATCAAAATTCCTCAAAAAATGATTTATAAATTCTCAAATATGTTTAAAGGTTATTTTTCTAAATTTTATCAATTTTGTAATTTTACAGAATTTTATTTTGGGTGATTTATTGTTGGAGGTCGTCGACACTTAAGTTTTGGAGGTCGACACTTGAGGTCGACCCCTGAAAATTTTCAGAGGTCGACACTTGAACGGAAACTTGCCTTTTAAAAACCCGTCCGCAAGTCTTGTTTTTCCAATTTTTCCTTCCTCTCCTTCGTGTGGTCCCCCTCCAACATTCCTAAACCCCTAAATAGTGGATTTCCACCATTCTCCCTCAATATTTTGGGAAATCCTCTCCTCTCCTCTTGCATTTCTTCGATTCAACCCTCTTTTTGACCGTACTTTTGATTTTGGACAACCGAAAGCCTTCGGATCTATCTACCCTCTAATCCCGGTTGTTTTTCAATAAAAAACACTTGTTTCTACCCTCCGTTTCTTGCTTTTTCTCCATTTACTTTCTATTTTCTCCACTCTCACAAACCCTATTTCACCATTTCACATTCTTCTCTTTTTCCCAATCCGTGAACCTCTCTTTCCCTCTCTTCTCTCTTAGCCTTACCTCTTTGCATTTCTCCCTAAGTTACCCCTCACCCTTACACATGGGTCCGAGAAAACACCAGGCAGTAAGGAAAAGGAGACTGGAATAGGGGCAGGGTAGTACTGAGCGACGAAGGAAAGTCAGACATGAGCGTGAGCCGACCCCAGAGCCACCTGCACCAGTGCCAGCCAGCCTAGTCCGGAAGAGCATTGCTAGTGGGAGGCGCGTGGATATTCCATTCTGGGATCAGCATCACTTCTTCATTGGAGATGTACTGAGAGATGCAGGTCTGGTCCATTTTTGTACGTTGTCCGAGAGATTCTACCCAGACCTCATCAGGGAGTTTTATGGATCCATGGCCACTGATGGCATTGGATGGTCCGCTACTGTTCGAGGGATCGAGATTCCAGTGACACCTGAGGTCATCAGTCGCATCTGGAGGATTCCACTTCATGGCACTGCTGCCACTACGATCAGCGACAGAGAGCACGCCTTCAGGTGTATACTAGAGCGTGAGGATGTTAGCGACATTTCCACAGTAGCCGCTAACCAGCTTTCACTGGAGATGAGAGTGCTGCATCACATCATCGCCCGTATCTTGATTTCGAAGAGCGGGAGATTTGATTTTATTACTGAGCGTGAGCTGGTGTTGATGGTGTCCCTGAGTCAGCGGACTCCCATCAACCTCCCCAGGATCATGCTTCAGCAGATGGGTGAGGCAGCTTCTCACAGGAGACTCGTTCAGCCGTACGGCATGGGACTAACTCAGATATTCAGAGAGCATGGTGTCTCATTCGACGGCATACCCTTCAGTCAGCTACAGCACACAGATACTTATGGAGAGAAATCCCTTCATAGGATGGGATTTCGATTGATTAGTGACCGATGGGTACGACGAGAGTCTGGCCAGGAGCCAGATGAGGAGGATGAGATCCGAGCTGCTGAGGCAGGGCCTTCAGGGCCTACTGATCATGGTACACCTCCTCGCCCAGCACCGGAGACAGAGATTGCGGAGCCTGAGCCATTCACGCCACCACCTTCATCAGCTCCGGCACCTACTACTACTGCTACACCACGGAGGACTTCAGTGAGGATATCGGACTTCGAGCAGCGAGTGACTGATCAGATTTCAGAGGTCCGGACAGAGATCACTGGTGTACGACAGGAGCTTCATGATCTGCGGATACACACAGACACACGCATTAGTGCTCTCTCAGCTAGTATGGATACAGGATTCAGACAGATCCTCAGCTTATTGAGATTAGCACTACCATCAGGGACTGCAGATCCGACAGTATCTCCTCCACATGATGATGATGATGATGATGATGATGATGATGCTGATGACTCTGGTGGATACAGTGACAGTGATGGAGATCAGCCTGGAGCAGGTAGTTCTGATGTTCCACCTGCAGAGCCGATTCCAGAGATTCCCCCTTCAGCTGATCCTCCTTCCACTGATCTTCCGAGTTCAGATCCTCCAGCCACAGCTGTGCCAGTTGATATTGAGCCTACAGAGTCACTATTTGAGACTATCACTGGGATTCTGGATGACATAGATGAGCATACAGAAACAGATATCGATGATCCTATAGCTTATGAGCTAGTCAGCAGGCAGACCCCAGTTCAGTCTACTCAGCATGCTGATCCGTCCACTCCTTCAGCTACTGCCTCTATCTCGACATCTGTGGAGCCCTTACCTAGGACATATAGATCTCGTAGGACTACCCCTAGGTCTGGTCCCTCTCTGAGGACTCGGAGTTCCTCTCATAGGACTCCAAAATCCTCATCTAGGATCATGGCTCCTGTATCTTTTGACATACCTTCTGATGAGGAGTAGCCTCATAGTTTTATTTGCTGTACTTAGTTTGCTTGTGTATGATTTGTTGTATCAAAATTTTGTGCCTACTTTGTAAGCAATTTTGTAACTGAATATATTTGTTTTTATCTACATTGTGATATTTTGTCTATCTTGTGCCATTTTATCTGATACCAGCTCTTAACATTTTTTTTTAACTCTCAAGTTAGAATATTTTATTATATTGAATGCACAAATTGAGGGGGAGCATGTGTTTTATGCACCTAAATACTTCATTATAATTGATCATAAATTTCATTAATATATCTTTCACTACAAAAATGAACTTTTTGATTCCTGACAAAAAGGGGGAGTAGTAAAGTATATATGTATTTATGAGATCAAATTTAGTAAAGTATATATGTATTTATGAGATCAAATTTAGTAAAGTATATATGTATTTATGAGATCAAATTTAGCAAAGTATATATGTATTTATGAGATCTCCGTCTTATGAGTAGTAAAGTTTATATGATTCTTACCTTTTTGACTCATGAGAATGTTTTCACAAAAAGAAAGAAGTAAATAAAAAGTAACTCATGAAAATATTTTTCACAAAAAGAAGATGAAAAGCAAATTTTTATGATACACTCATGCATGTAAGGATTCTTTGAAAATATTTTATTATTGCTATATCTTGCTTTTGGACTTAATTGCATATATACTCAAGGTTTTGTCATCATCAAAAAGGGGGAGATTGTTGGCTTTGACTCCTTAGTTTTGATGATCAACAAAAGGTTGAGTATATGTTTGGACTAATGTTTAATCTCAAGATAAAGTTTCAGGACTTAGGTTATTCAAAAAGAGTATCAAAAGGACAATGATGAAACTAAGTTTACCTGATTTGGAAAAGAGCTCTTCTACCTTGGACAAGATCAAAATTCTCATAATGGACCTTCTTGTTAAGAAATATTTGACAAAAGAAACAAAGGCTTAAAGAAACTCAAGCATGGCACGCATATCTCAAGAGTTTCAAAAAAAACTCAGATCAGAGGTCGACCCCCAGAGGTCGACACATTGTCAAAGGTCGACCACCAGAGGTCGACTCATGAAGAAAAGGAAAGTTCAGCATGGCCGGCACGGCAAAGTCTCAGTGGCACGCTTCAGAGGTCGACCACCAGAGGTCAACACCTGTCCAGAGGTCGACACCAGAGGTCGACTCATAGCCTGAGAATTCAAAATGGGCAGAACTATGGTATTCTGAACTTTTTCCTAAATTTTACTGGAGGTCGACTCATGAGGTCGACACTTGATCCAGAGGTCGACTCATGGCATAACGGCTAGTTTTTCTGAACTTCTGATTTGATTTCCAACGGCCATAAACGACCATATTTTTGAATCTAACGGTCTTGTGGAGTTGTTTCAGCATGAATGAGGTATTTAACCTCCACCAAACTTCAAAAAAGACAAGGAGACAAAGTGAAAAAGTGTTGATTCAAAGTACAAAGCCTTCAATCACTTCCAAGCCAAAAGTGTGAGAAAACCAAGAGATTCCCTAGCCAAAAGTTTTCCATCTTTGAGGAATCCAACATTCAAGTGTTTGGCATTTAGTGAGGTCCAAGATTCCAAGACAAAAGGCTTGAAGAGTCTCCATCAAGAGCTTCAACGAATTTATTATTGCTCAAAAGGAGTTTGTTTAGTTTTAATTCATTGTTTCATACTCTTTTGTCTTTAGCTAGTTTCAAGGGAGTTTGAAACTAGAGTGAGGTTTGTTGGTGAGCCAATTGATAAAACCAACTAGGGTTGCTTGTAAGCCCGAAGCCAAAACAAGTGAGTGAGGTTTGTTGGTGAGCCAATTGATAAAACCAACTAGGGTTGCTTGTTAGCCCGAAGCCAAAACAAGTGTGTAAGGTTTTGACTTGTAAGCCTGGTAAAACAAGTTGGCTGTAATCTAAAGATTATAGTGGAAATTCCCAAGTGGAGCTTGGGGAGTGGATGTAGGTGCTAGGTGCACCGAACCACTATATTTCTTGTGTGTTTGCATTGCCTTTCTCTTTTACTTCTTTAGCTCTTTAATTGCCATTTTATTTCATTGCTTCCATTGCACAATTATTAAAGCACTATCACTCTTCATCTTAAAACTTGATAGCACATATATTGCGTTAAATTTTTTAAATACCCAATTCACCCCCCCTCTTGGGCACCATATCTGGGCAACAAGAATCCCTAGCTCAATCTTTATAATGATGATTCATTAATGAACCATTAGAAAATAACTCTAATGTTCATACTTTGATCAAAGGTTTCCTGAATCCATCATTTGAAATTAGCTGGATGCTATTCCCTCTTACTAGGGCTGATCAATTCCTTGTTGACCTACTCACAACCTCCATATACAATCCACCATAACCAGTATCACCTCGTGCATGACTCAGTGTCATGATTGATTGCGAACCAAAGTATGGATTCATGCATATAAGGTACTATGGTAGTCTCAGGTCAAAGGACCACATGCACTACTCCCACTAAGAGAATTATCTATTGACAAACAGATAAGGTTCCATTAGATATTCTCAATCTGGATCAATTCAGTAAACTCATTCTCTAATGAACACTCACATCCTAGTATTGTGTCAAACACAAGTGACTGTGAGATCAGTCACCCTCATTACAAAACATATATAGGATGTGCTGGTCTTGCCGGAGACATTGATCCCCAACTCAATGTCCCATCGACCAGGAATATTTTAGATTAGGGTTTTAAGGCTTTAGGTCTCACTGGTATGATCTCATCATAACCCTAGAACCATAGCCCTAATCTATGGGGTTCATCATAAAATCAAAAAGACACAGCAAATGATGAAACTAATGCCTTTATAAAATGTCAATTCATTAATTTTGGGATCAAAATTACAATATTTCAATTGGCTTTCAGGGCACAATCTTTCAATCTCCCACTTGCACTAAAGCCAATCGCCTTTAAATCTTAACCCAATACAATCAAGGTGGCGATCAAACTCTCGCTGTGATAGAGCCTTAGTGAACGGGTCTGCTATGTCGTTCTTCGTTTTTACCCTTTTAATGCAGACTTCTTGTCTTTCGACAATCTCTCGAACGAGATGGAAGCGCCTCAGAATGTGCTTTGATTTGTGATGAGCTCTTGGTTCCTTTGCTTGAGCAACAGCCCCCGTATTATCACAGTAAAGTGATACTGGACCTTCAATCTCAGGAACTACGCCCAACTCTGATATGAACTTCTTCATCCAGATAGCTTCCTTGGCAGCTTCACTAATAGCAATGTACTCTGCCTCAGTTGTTGAGTCAGCTACAGTTTGCTGTTTAGAACTTTTCCAGCTTACAGCTCCTCCATTAAGGGTAAAAACATACCCAGATATAGATTTGCTGTCATCTGGATCTGATTGAAAACTAGAATCTGAATAAGCTTCTAGTTTAAGATCAGATCCTCCGTATATTAGAAAAATATCCTTAGTTCTTCTTAAGTACTTAAGAATATTTTTCACAGCCTTCCAATGATCCTCTCCTAGATCAGCCTGAAACCTGCTGGCTATACCTAAGGCATATGCCACATCAGGCCTAGTACATAACATAGCATACATAATAGACCCTACTGCCGAAGCATAAGTTACCGAATTCATTCTATTTCTTTCTTCAGGTGTCTTAGGAGACATCTTCTTAGAAAGATGATGCCATGACCAATAGGTAAGTAACCTCTTTTACTTTCCTCCATGCTAAATTTTTTTAGCACTTGGTCAATGTACCTAGACTGGGATAAACCTAGCATCCTCCTAGATCTATCTCTATAGATCTTGATGCCTAGTATATAAGATGCTTCTCCCAAGTCTTTCATGGAAAACTGTTTAGATAACCATACCTTGACTGATTGTAACATTGGGATATCATTCCCAATGAGGAGTATGTCATCTACATACAGAACCAAGAAAACTATGGCACTCCCACTAGTCTTCTTGTACACACAAGGTTCATCCTCATTTTTGATAAAGTCAAATTCTTTGACTGTCTTATCAAATCGGATGTTCCAACTCCTAGATGCTTGCTTTAATCCATAAATAGATTTCTTTAGCCTACATACCTGATTAGGTTTAGTCTCCAAGACAAAACCTTCTGGCTGTGACATATAAACCTCTTCCTCAAGGAAACCATTGAGGAATGCAGTTTTCACATCCATCTGCCAGATTGCATAATCATGATATGCTGCTATAGCAAGCATAATCCGAATAGATTTGAGCATGGCAACAGGAGAAAATGTTTCATCATAATCTATTCCCTGTTTTTGTCTGAAACCCTTATCCACTAATCTGGCTTTATAAGTTTCAACTTGGCCATCTGTCCCAATCTTTTTCTTATAGACCCATTTGCATCCAATAGGGTTAACACTCTCTGGTGCATCAACCAAAGTCCAGACTTGGTTGACATACATGGAGTCCATTTCGGATCTCATGGCTTCCAGCCATTTGTTTGAGTCACTACTTATGACAGCATCCGTATATGTTAGAGGCTCATCATTATCAATGATTCGGGCTTCATTATTTTCAATAATGAACCCATACCTTTCAGGTGCATGTCGCACTCTATCAGACTTACGGATAGGAGTGGTGTGTTCAGGTTCTATACTAACTATGTTATGATTTTGTTGAGATGTATCTACTTGTTGAACTTCTTCAAGTTCAATATTTCTCCCACTGCCCTTTTGTAGGATAAATTCTTTTTCCATAAAAATGGCATGCCTACTGACTAAAACCTTTTGTTCAGTAGGGTGGTAGAATAGATATCCTATACTATCTTTGGGATATCCAACAAATAGACATTTTTCTGCTCTAGCATCAAGCTTTTGTCCAAAATTTCTTTTGACATAAGCTGGACATCCCCATATCTTAAGGTGCTTAAGATTAGGTTTCTTTCCCCTCCATAACTCATATGGAATGCTAGATACAGATTTGGATGGTACTCTATTCAAAATATTAGCCGCTGTTTCCAAGGCATATCCCCAGAAAGAAACAGGTAAGTCTATGACCGTACCATATCTAATAAAGTACGATTTCTCCTTTCAGCAACACCATTTAATTATGGTGTGTAAGGAGGAGTCCATTCAGAGATGATTCCCTTTTGTTTAAGGTGATCAAGAAACTCGGTGGATAAGTATTCATCTCCTCTATCTGATCGAAGGATCTTAATACTTTTTTCCATTTGTTTCTCTACCATACTTTGATACTCTAAAAGTTTTTCAAAAGCTTCGGACTTATGTTTCATTAGATACACAAATCCGTACCTTGAAAAATCATCAGTGAATGTGATGAAATATGAGTATCCACCCTTGGCCTGAGTTGTCATAGGTCCACATACATCAGTGTGTATGAGTCCTAATAACTCTGTTGTCCTTTCATTATGTCCACTAAATGGAGTCTTGGTCATTTTACCCATGAGACATGATTCACAAGTTCCTAATGATTCATAGTCATAAGGATTAAGGAATTTTTCCTTGTATAACTTGTTAATCCTCTGCTCACTAATATGTCCAAGACGACAGTGCCAAAGTAAAGTATTGTTTACTTCATCTCTTTTTCGTTTATTACTAACATGTAGTATATTGTCATCAGAAGATAAAGTTAAGAGACCATTGCAAAATATGCCATTAAATATTATTTCATTAGAAAAACTGATTGAGCAGCCACTGCTCATTACATTCATAATATATCCTTGTTTAAGTAACAAGGGTACAGATATGATGTTTCTAATGATTCTAGGCATAAAATAACAATTCTTTAACTCTAAAATCTTTCCAGAAGGAAGCTTCAACATATAAGTCCCTACAGCTTCTGCTTGGATGGAATTTCCTCCAGCACCGTAGAGCTCGAAGTCGCCTTCCTTCAAAACTCTAATGTTCTGTAGTCCCTGCAATGATTTGCAGATATGATGACCACAAGCAATATCCAATACCCAAGAGTTTGAATTAGAAGTGTCTAATGACAAAATTGCATGTATCTCATACATACCTTTTGGTATATTACTAGCACCAGGCTTCACACTTGCAAGGTAAACCTTGCAGTTTCTTTTCCAGTGACCCGGCTTGCCACAATGAAAGCAGGTCATTTGTCTGGAGGCCTTCTTTCCTTTCTTTTTCTTGATGCCCCCTTTTGGATTTAACCTCCTCTTGGAACCCTTTTTGCCTATTTTCTTCTTGTTTACACCATCCACAAGAAGAAGTGGAGCCTTATTCTTCTTTAAATGGCTCTCTGCTGTTTTTAACATATTCAACAGCTCAGGCAAGGAAGTGTTAAGTTTGTTCATATGATAATTAAGAACAAACTGTGAAAATAACTCTGGGAGTGACTGCAGGATTAAATCCTGATTCAACTCCCCATCCATAACAAAACCCAATTGACCCAATCGGGTAATTAGGTCAATAACCTTTAATACATGGTCTTGTACGGATGTACCTTCTGTCATCCTTGCACGGAATAACTGCTTAGATATTTCATATCTTGCAGTTCGACTATGTTCTCCATAAAGTTCTTTTAAATTGAGCAATATGGAGTTTGTGTCCATGCTATCATGTTGCCTCTGTAACTCATTGGTCATAGAGGCAAGCATTATACACTTGACAGTAAGTGAGTCATTTTGCCACGTGTTATATGTGGTCTTATCCTCTTGCGAGGCATCTTCCCCTAATGGTTCCAAGGTTGGGGTATCAAGAATATAAGAAATTCTTTCTTGGCTGAGTACTATCTTCAGGTTTCTCAACCAATCAACATAGTTTGGTCCAGTCAATTTATTTGCATCAAGAATGCTACGGAGTGAGAGTGAAGAGGCCATTTAATCTACATTAACAAACAACATTACATAAGCAGACAATCAATGTTGACAAAACATAATTAAATTAGGACTTTAACTTAATTATGTTTCCCACTATTTTATCAAGCATCATAACCCTCAATGTGATGATCGAGAAAATCCTAATTGGTTCTCTTAGTGGGGTTGAGATCCTAATTCCTTATAAAAGACCTTGTGTGTACACAACAAATCTTATATAAGTTCAAAGGTAGGAAAACTCTTTCCAATTGTAATTCATACAATTCTCAACTTATCTTGGCCTCTAAAATATTAATAGCCTTGTGTGTACACAACAAACTATAATATTTTAGTTAAGTTAGACCCTTCATTGCTATATAGTCATGATATTAATTATAATACCCTTGTGTGTACACAACAAAGTATTATATCAAATCATTCCATAAGCATCAAATGTACCAAGCAAAAATTATGTTAGTCACCATAAAGAAAAAAGGCCTTGTGTGTACACAACAAACCTAATATGGATTATAACATAATAATGACTTGGCATGAAGGAAAGCCATATGTAGTGAATATTACACTGAGCATATCAATCAATAATTAAGTTAATCATACCGGCTAGGTGTAGGGTTCGGTGGCAAGGCGGAATCATAGATTTCAAAAATTTTTATCTTAATGAAATCTTCACCAAACCTTCAACCCAAAATCTCCTTAAAAGAATTAAAACATATAAGATGTTTATATAAGATTTAATCTCAAATCAAGATACTAACCTGTATCGCAAAATCCAAACTCTGAATCTCCACCAGGTGCCCAAATGTTCACCCTCCAATGGTGATCCACACAGAAAAACAATGAAGACAAAATTTCTATTTCTTGGTTCCTCTTCTTGAATTCTTTTTCAAGAATTCAATTCTTGGACCTTTAGGCTGAAATTTTCTTTCTTGAAAATTTCCTTTTCTTCCTTCTTTCCTCTTCTTGAATTTTCTTCAAGAATTCCCTTTCTTGAATCCCTTTTCTTGAATTGAATTGGAAGAAAAAATTAAGACAGTCAAAGTCTTAATTCAAGAAAGAAAAGAAGAAAAGATCCTTTCCCTGTTCTTTCCCTTACCGTTCAAGACCTTCTTCTTATTCTTGTTTAGGGTCAGAGTTTCGACAGAGGATACCTCTGTAAGGGAAACAATACCCAACAAGAACAAGAGGAAGGAGTATTCTGGAGAGGAAGTGAGGGAATTGGATCTCTGAACTATGTTGCGTGAAAACCCCCGAGAACCCCAACCCTATTTATAGATCTCAGAGGGGTGTCATCTCGAAACAACGCAACCCTCTGAAACCCCAGGGATCACGATCCCTCATTCCTCACGTGTCCCCTCAACCAAAAATCATGATTCTCCGATTTGATTTTCGTTTTTCCGACGAGGAGAACTCTCGGAAAAACTTTAGGAAGGATCGCGACTTTTGGAGACGGATTTGCGACCGAAAAGCGACGGATCTTTTTCTTAAATTTTTCTGGCCATCAGATCCAGATCCAAGGGCGCCAGACAAGGATCTAAAATGCTCCTCTTCAGAAATTTCTCCGACGTTTTTTCTTCTCACGCGTTTTAAGAGAAGTCCACGCGCGTGGACTTTCTTTCTTGGCGCGCGCGGGTGAGAGAAGGGAGGGGGCGGCTTGGAGAGAGGGTCTCAGTGAATTAAATTCACTTGGGTTCAGCCATGGGTTAGCCCAATGTCCTAAAAATTAAATTGGACCTTAATCTGGTTCAATTAGAACCCAATTAAGCCCAATTCGGAACCAAATTCGAATCTGATTTGAATAGAAATTTGGTCTGCAACACATGCTAGTGTGTTTATCCTGCAAACATGATTTAATTCCAAATTAAATCCTTCATCAATTTTCTTTTATGTGTGACCCATTGGGTTCCACACCTAGCCAGCAGTAGGTCCGAGTGCTATTTGACTTAATTCGGTTAGATCTCAACTAAGCCGATTTAGGTCAACTCAAACTAGCTCGACTCGGTCAATTAGAATCTAATTCAAATTGACTGATTTGAATTACCATGACTCAATCATATACCTACAAGACAAGATTGACGTCTAGCAACGTATCATGTCTACCCGGAAGATGTGGAATTTTGGTGGAATTACCAAAATACCCTTTAGTGGTGAGTTACCGGGCAATTCAGTCCTTTGATCAACTTGCATCCCGAATATGATTATGAATATGGATATTTGTCAAATCCAATTTTCATATTCATCCCTAGCTCAATCTTTATAATGATGATTCATTAATGAACCATTAGAAAATAACTCTAATGTTCATACTTTGATCAAAGGTTTCCTGAATCCATCATTTGAAATTAGCTGGATGCTATTCCCTCTTACTAGGGCTGATCAATTCCTTGTTGACCTACTCACAACCTTCATATACAATCCACCATAACCAGTATCACCTCGTGCATGACTCAGTGTCATGATTGACTGCGAACCAAAGTATGGATTCATGTATATAAGGTACTATGGTAGTCTCAGGTCAAAGGACCACATGCACTACTCCCACTATGAGAATTATCTATTGACAAACAGATAAGGTTCCATTAGATATTCTCAATCTGGATCAATTCAGTGAACTCATTCTCCAATGAACACTCACATCCTAGTATTAGTGTCAAACACAAGTGACTGTGAGATCAGTCACCCTTATTACAAAACATATATAGGATGTGCTGGTCTTGCCGGAAACATTGATCCCCAACTCAATGTCCCATCGACCAGGAATATTTTAGATTAGGGTTTTAAGGCTTTAGGTCTCACTGGTATGATCTCATCATAACCCTAGAACCATAGCCCTAATCTATGGGGTTCATCATAAAATCAAAAAGACACAGCAAATGATGAAAATAATGCCTTTATAAAATGTCAATTCATTGATTTTGGGATCAAAATTACAATATTTCAATTGGCTTTCAGGGCACAATCTTTCACCAGGTAAGTGGGAGAGTGGTGGGAGTCCCCCCGTTGCTTTCTTTAGACACCAATAAGAATTGGCCAGGTCAGTCAACGGAACCAATTAAAAACCACGTCCTCTTTACCGATCATGAACCACTTTTCCTAGACACCGAATGATAAACTAATCATATTGATTATTTTTGCTTTTGGTATATGACACTACAACTTAATATGTTGTTAAAGAGGGCTTTATTAAAATAAAGCACATTCTAGCAAATATATGCCATAGTGTGCCATCATACTAGGACAACCATTTACCACATAATGGATCCACCATTATGCCAGGGCAACCTTATTTCAGTATGATGACTAGAAGGCTAAACATATCTCTATGCAAATTAAGGTTTAAGTGAAAACCTTAATTAGTGGCATACATCAAACATATATGCATAATTAACACAAATATGTGATTAGTGTGTCATCATACTAGGACAACCATTTACCACATAATGGATCCACCATTATGCCAGGGCAACCTTATTTCAGTATGATGACTAGATCTCTATGCATATCTCTACAACAATTAGGGTTTGAGTGAAAGCCCTAATTGGTGACATTATAACAAACATATATTACACCTCATGTTACTTATATAAATATGCATCTAAAATTCAGAATATATATTTTAATCTTAATAAGGAGGCTCTGATACCACTGTAGGGTTCGGTGGCAAGGCGGAATCATAGATTTCAAAATTTTTTTATCTTTATGAAATCTTCACCAAACCTTCAACCCAAAATCTCCTTAAAAGAATTAAAACATATAAGATGTTTATATAAGATTTAATCTCAAATTAAGATACTAACCTGTATCACAAAATCCAAACTCTGAATCTCCACCAGGTGCCCAAATGTTCACCCTCCAATGGTGATCCACACAGAAAAATAATGAAGACAATAATTTCTAGTTCTTGGCTCCTCTTCTTGAATTCTTTTTCAAGAATTCAATTCTTGGACCTTTAGGCTAAAATTTTCTTTAAAGAAAATTTCTTTTCTTCCTTCTTTCCTCTTCTTGAATTTTCTTCAAGAATTCCCTTTCTTGAATCCCTTTTCTTGAATTGAATTGGAAGAAAAATTAAGACAGTCAAAGTCTTAATTCAAGAAGGAAAAGAAGAATAGATCCTTTCCCTTTTCTTTCCTTTACCATTCAAGACCTTCTTCTTATTCTTGTTTAGGGTTAGAGTTTCGATAGAGGATACCTCTGTAAGGGAAACAATACCCAACAAGAACAAGAGAAAGGAGTATTCTGGAGAGGAAGAAAGGGAATTGGATCTCTGAATTATGTTACGTGAAAACCCCCGAGAACCCCAACCCTATTTATAGATCTCAGAGGGGTGTCATCTCGAAACAACGCAACCCTCTGAAACCCCAGGGATCACGATCCCTCATTCCTCACGTGTCCCCTCAACCAAAAATCATGATTCTCTAATTTGATTTTCATTTTTCCGACGAGGAGGACTCTCGGAAAAACTTCAGGAAGAATCATGACTTTTGGAGACGGATTTGCGACCGAAAAGCGACGGATCTTTTCCTTAGTTTTTTCTGGCCATCAGATCCAGATCCAAGGGTGCCAGACAAGGATCTGAATCGCCCCTTTTCAGATTTTTCTCCGACGTTTTCTTTCTCACGTGTTTTAAGAGAAGTCCACGCGCGTGGACTCTCTTTCTTGGCGCGCGCGAGTGAGAAAAGGGAGGGGGCGGCTTGGAGAGAGGGTCTCAGTGAACTAAATTCACTTGGGTTCAGCCCAATGTCCTAATAAATAAATTGGACCTTAATCTGGTTCAATTAGAACCCAATTAAGCCCAATTCGGAACCAAATTCGAATCTGATTCGAATAGAAATTTGGTCTACAACACATGCTAGTGTGTTTATCCTGCAAACATGATTTAATTCCAAATTAAATCCTTCATCAATTTTCTTTTGTGTGTGACCCATTGGGTTCCACACCTAGCCAGCAGTAGGTCTGAGTGCTATTTGACTTAATTCGTTAGATCTCAACTAAGCCGATTTAGGTCAACTCAAACTAGCTCGACTCGGTCAATTAGAATCTAATTCAAATTGACTGATTTGAATTACCATGACTCAATCATATACCTACAAGACAAGATTGACGTCTAGCAACGTATCATGTCTACCCGGAAGATGTGGAATTTTGGTGGAATTACCAAAATACCCTTCAGTGGTGAGTTACCGGGCAATTCAGTCCTTTGATCAACTTGCATCCCGAATATGATTATGAATATGGATACTTGTCAAATCCAATTTTCATATTCATCCCTAGCTCAATCTTTATAATGATGATTCATTAATGAACCATTAGAAAATAACTCTAATGTTCATACTTTGATCAAAGGTTTCCTGAATCCATCATTTGAAATTAGCTGGATGCTATTCCCTCTTACTAGGGCTGATCAATTCCTTGTTGACCTACTCACAACCTCCATATACAATCCACCATAACCAGTATCACCTCGTGAATGACTCAGTGTCATGATTGATTGTGAACCAAAGTATGGATTCATGCATATAAGGTACTATGGTAGTCTCAGGTCAAAGGACCACATGCACTACTCCCACTAAGAGAATTATCTATTGACAAACAGATAAGGTTCCATTAGATATTTTCAATCTGGATCAATTCAGTGAACTCATTCTCTAATGAACACTCACATCCTAGTATTAGTGTCAAACACAAGTGACTGTGAGATCAGTCACCCTCATTACAAAACATATATAGGATGTGCTGGTCTTGCCGGAGACATTGATCCCCAACTCAATGTCCCATCGACCAGGAATATTTTAGATTAGGGTTTTAAGGCTTTAGGTCTCACTGGTATGATCTCATCATAACCCTAGAACCATAGCCCTAATCTATGGGGTTCATCATAAAATCAAAAAGATACAGCAAATGATGAAACTAATGCCTTTATAAAATGTCAATTCATTGATTTTGGGATCAAAATTACAATATTTCAATTGGCTTTCAGGGCACAATCTTTCAAGCCCAACCCCAGGAGAACCCAATACTCTGACCCATATCAGAACTCCAACTATCGGAAGCCCAATTATGAATTCATAGACCAGGATGAGAGAACCACTAGGAACTTTAGGCCAAAAATACCCACCTTCAATGGCACCTCAGATCCCAAGGTCTACATAGATTGGGAAGGAGATATGGAACACTATTTTGAATGGTATGACTTAAGTGATAAAAGGAAGTGTATATTTGCCGAACTCAGGTTAATTGACCATGCTAGGTTATACAGGAGAGGTGTAGAGAGCCTCATCAGGCAACCATACAAAGATTTCATAGATACCTGGATGGCTATGAAGCTAAAACTTAGAGAGAAATATGTTCCCCTATACTACCAACAGTGCCTTCTAGATCAATAGAAAAGGTTAAGTCAAGGCAGTAGGACTGTGTCAGAGTACATAGCCAAGTTTGACGAGTGTTCCTTAAAGTGTTTCCTAGATGAACCAACATCAATGAACCTATCTAGGTTTATGGCTGGCCTTCATGAAGACATCCAGTGGGAACTATCTCATTGGCAGATTCAGGACCTAGAGGAAGCCTATCATATAGCTAGGGAATTCGAGTCAAACCAGAGGGAACTCATGATCAGTCAATCTAAGTCCAACAGGAGTAACACTCCTGAACCCAAGCCCAGACCTAGCTGACTTCTTTTAGACCAGCCTAGTACCATTACCCCTAGCTAGACCTTAGCACCTAGTCAAGTGTGTCCGAGCCAAGTCAACCCTAGTCAATCTGAACCCCATAGGATTAGTACCATTTAATATGAGGCTAGTATTAGTCAAGAACCCCTTAGTCAACCCACCCCTACCACCCCAGTCATTAGTCAATTTTTCCTTAGCCAACCCCCTCTTATCACTCCATTGGTTCACCAGAATGACCTAGAAGAAGAGAAATATGAAGCTGATGTGAGCTTAGTGGATGAGTATGAGGAGAAGAAGAAGAGATACCTATAGATGACATAGAATTAGTTAACCCTGACCAGACTCAAGTAGAAACCAACCCAGAATTAGTTGACTATGACCAAACCCAGATAGAAACCAACCCAGAATTAGTTGAGTCGGAAGTCCAGTGCAACCAACCCAATTCAACCATGGAGTCCAATCTAGAAACCCTCCTTAAGGCCATGATTGAACAATTGATCTAGATGAACACCCAAAACCAAGCCCAGCTTGACCAGATGTTCACCCAATCCCAAAGTTAGTTTACCAAATCACCCACTCAAACCAACCAAATGACCCAAACCAACAACCAAGCAACCAATAGGCTTAACCAAGTAACCAATAGGTTAGATCAGGTAGAAGTCAATCTAGAGTTAGCTGACCCTGACCATACCCAACTCGTAATTGAAGAATCATTAGAGGAAGAAACCCATGACCCTGTGACTGCAACTCTACTTGAGAAGAATTTAGAAGAAAGTCCAATTATAGAGCCTAGTCCTGAATTTCATGAGCCAAAAGAGTTTATTAAGGACTTGATCTTTTTAAATCAGTACTCTCAAGATGAAGTCACCTCTCTGACTCCACTTGATCTCTTCCCTGAAATCAATGACCCTTTCTTCCATTATGTAGATCCTTTAGTATAGGTCAACCTTATTGGTATAGGCCTCATCCTTGAAACCCCTTCTTATCTCCTATTCTACCCGATCAACCCAGAACCTTTTTCTTACTTTCTATCCCACTAGACTAACCCCAAATCCAACTCGTATTTTTTGCCTTTTCTTGAATTTTCTTATATTTTTTTAATATCTCACCTGCATTTTTTAGAGGTAAGCCTCATGCATACATTCATTGCACATGTTCGGTTTACATATTACTTTTGGCGTACCCTATGGAATTTGCTAGGAGTCCATAGTAAATTTTCATGTGCATGCCATGCTATGATTAAACCTAGAGAGTCTATAGAGTGTTAGGTCTTGACCCATAGAGTCCAATAACTTTCCTTTGATAGGGATGTCTAGTCGAGTCTATTAGGTGTTTGTCTTGAGTCCAATAAAGCCACAATTCTAATTCATCTATCCACACCTACACTAGTCTCTGCACAGCATTTGCATCAAGAAATTACTCAAAAAATTGAACATAAGTAATGAACTATATAATAACTTGGCTAATTCCTGAAAGAGAGATAAAGAATTTTCTACAGAGGATTGTGTGATCGTTAAGAATTTTATGCTCGCAGAGCTAGCCCATTCAAAATAATGAAGAGTGTTGGACCCAATGCCTATGCACTTGAGATACCACCTGATTTAAGTATTAGCTCCACCTTCAACATCTCAGACCTTGTAGAGTGTAGGGAGCCAGTAGTGATACCTAGCGAGCACCTTGAGCCTATCCCTCCCTTTAAGTGAGAACCCACGCCAAAGTGTTCACATACAATTTAGCCTATTAGTAAGAAAAAGATTGAGACAATCCTAGACGATCAAGCCATCGGTACCCGAGATAGAGGCTATTAGCGGTATTTGGTCCATTGGCAAGGTCGACCAAAATCTGAGGACTTGTAGAGCACAGGTGAGGATTTGCAGCACCTCAACCCAAACCTCCATGAGCAGTATGAGAGCCAAATTAACCCTTACTTGACGGGATCGAATTCCACCCGCCCCGGAAGAATTGGTGGGGCCACCAGGATCAGACACAGATTACTATGCCTTATCTTGTTTACTTAGCTATGTGTCACATTTTTGTAAGCAAATAAGATTGAGTCCTATAATAAGTTGAGACTAGTTGAGACTAGTTGATTTGTCTTAACCCTAGTCAGTATTGAGTCTTGTACTTGAGTATTAGTCCAGTGAAAATCCAATTTTTGTACAAGAGAGGAGGTTACTCTATTTTGGAGTTCCACCAAGCCTCACCCAGGAGCTAGAGACATTTACATCAGCTTATGTGATCTTATCTGACACCCTAGAACCTTAGATACCCTCCAAATGCTCTCCAGATGACTTGATTCCCTCTAGATGCCATTCTAGATGCCAGATTCCCTCCAGATGCTCCAAAATATACCAGATGCCAAGCACCCCATAATTTCAGGAATATGCCAGCACCCCAGGCCAAGAGATTCCAAGCCCAGGAGTCAAGCCCATGAGCCCCAGAACCAAGATTCTAAGGAATATGCTGATACCAGGGCACCCTAGCTTTTAGGGCCCAAAGCCCATGCACCAATCCAAAGGAGGATGCCTCTTGCTGCCCTAAAGCCAAGCCCAACTTTATATTGGTGCCCAAGCCCAAGAGAGCCCTTGGACCAAGTCAAATGAGAAGAGAAATCCAAGTAGAATAAGAAGAACTAGTTTTATTTTCATTCAAAGTGTATTCTCCTAGTCTTAAGCAAACTTGTAATCCCTCTCCCTCTCAACTTTGTAATCCTTTTCCAACTAGGAGAGGACTTGGAGAACATCTATAAATACTGGTGTGGACACCAGAAACTGAAAGAAACTTCACTCCAACAAGGTTAGCCTTATCCCAATTTGGATCAAAGATAATTAGGTTACCTTATATTCTTTAGTTCAAAAATATTTTATTTTCAAGAGCCATTTCCATTTCAAGAGTCTTGTAAATGATCAAGAGTGTTTATTGAGTCTTGTAATTACTTTTAAAAAAATTCATTTCCTATAAGTCCGTTTCAAGTTTTAAAGTTTAGGTCAGTCAAGTCAGTTCAGTTGAGTTAAGTCTATTTCAAGTTAATCAAGTCTTAAAGCAATGAAAGCCAGCAAAAAGACTCAAGTTCTGGACCCCAGAATTTGACCACATGAAGAAGAGAAGACACATCAACCAAGCAAGAGAAAATGACCATCAACTAGGACCACTTGGCGCCACATGTCATTCCTTATCCAAGTAGAAGACCATCTCATCATACCACGTCATCAGGCGCCACCTCACTAGCCACCTCATCACTCTTTGGCACCAACAAGGAAGATTCAAATTCAAGGAGGTTGGCCACACCCCTCCAAGTCCTCCACCAAATCCTCCAACCCCCCTCCATCCCTCCAAACTCTCCACCAAATCCTCCAACCCCCCTTGTAATCCTCCTCAATTTGGGGAGTTTTTAAATTTCAAAAGCTAGCTTTGTGAGGCTATTAAAGGCCTTTGACGCCCATTGTAAAAGGGGATTGATTTTGGAAATGAATGAAAATTGAAGTTGAATTTTGGAAGTAGAAGTTGTATTATGTTTTTTTTCCTTATGTGAAAGTTTCCCTCCTCTTTCTCCACGCCAAAGCCATTCTTTTCCCAAAGCAAAGCATCTTCCAAGCTCACGTGAAGGCATTGGAGTCAGCCAGATCTTCTCAAATTTCTGTTCTTAGTTCATAAATTCTTCCATCCCTTCTATATGTTCTTATCCTTCTTCCTTAACTTTGATCTTCATTGCAGGGTCCTTCGAAGTCTTTGAGTTGTGAACCGGGTTCACCTTGACAAAGAACCAACAAGCTGAAGCCCCAAGTCCAGGGTTCTGATCTCTGTTATCCAGGTTTTTCAGTTCTGAGCGTTGGTAGTTTCAAGGTATGAATCAAAAGAAGGTTGGAAAGCTCATCAAGGTAAGTCCCCAATCATTAGCCCCTATTGTCTAGATCTTCTTCCTTCTTAGTTTAGGATTGTGTCTAATCAAGTAAAAATCCCATTTCTTATAATCCTTAAGTCTTATTATGATAAGTACAATGCTAGTGTAATTATGTTTCATTGCTCTACAAACCATATTCAAAACATTAATCATATACTTGCCGCATCAAATTGGTATCAGAGCATGGTTGCATTAGGTTAGGGTTAATTTCTATTTTCTGTATTAGGGTCTGCTTGCTGTATTTTTTCTGTGTAGGCTGATTGTAATCCGTCTGCAGCTCCAAAGGAAAGTTACATATTTTGCATTGAAATAATTTTTTTCATGTCCCATTTTAAGTCTTTTATCACCGTATTAAATTTCATCATTAGAAAAAAATCACAAAAAAAATGAAAATTCCCGCATCATTTCCCTGTTCTATTATAAATAGTTCCGCAAATATGGTCTGAACATTAACTCATTTCTCTCAGCACAGAAACCCAAATTTAGTGATTCTTGTTTTGTTAGATCCATTATAATTGATAGAATTTTTCATAATTTTTCTAGAATTTTTATTTAATCATAGAAGTTTTGGACTGTAATTCTTGTACTGTTCTGCTTTAAATTTTAGTAGGATAAATTTCAGCATGATTGTGTGCATCCATTTTAATCCAATTAAGGGCACCAATATGACATGGGGGCAGGATTGATCACCTGTCCTTAGCCTAAGAACAACTGCCCGCATTGTGCATCGAACCCAACCCCTAATTAAAATCTATTAGAACCTTAATTGCCCTAGTGGGTTAGGGACACCAACAAGTTGGATTCAGGTTAGGGTCAAGTTAACTATGTCAGCTAATTGGTGTGTGCTTACTGGCTTGGTGTCTAGGATTGGTGCATCAGGGCTTGTGATTTGGTCCGCCTACCTGGCCAATCTCAGATTGGTGTCTAAGGTTGGCAATCAGGGACCTTCACTCCCCTCCACCTACCTGGCTAAGTCCCATAAGTACTACTAGTTTGTTGGTTCTCTTAATTAGACCTCTAATTTGTGCTCTAGGTCTAGGAAACCTTAGCTCGAGCTTGAGTCTACTTGCATGCATGAAAACTAGATCAGGGGCCTCATATTCACCAATCCTAGCTCAAAATTCTAATCTTAAGGTCATCATGAGTAACCAAGGTCTGTTTCAAGATTCTCCTAAATTACCCCAAGTCTCGGATTCCTATCATAATTTTAGAGCCATTAAGTTTCATTTTGATGAGATTACTAGGATGCATGAGCTTTTAAGGCCTATTCCTTTTGCTACCTACTTTTGGAAAACCTTATGGCATTTGCTAGGAACCCATGGTAAATTCTCATGTGCATGCCAGACTAGGGTCAAACCTAGAGAGTCATTAATCTATTAGGTTTAGGCCCTAGAGAGTCCAATAAAATTCCTCTCAATAAGGGTGCCTAGTTCAGTCTGCATTTCATAAGTGCTTGTGTAAGTTTCTGAGTCTGCTGAGTCTTTTGCACAGCATGTCACAAATCTTCATAAAGAAATGAGTAATAAGATCAACCTGAGCAATGAAACTTATAAACACTTAGCTAACTCACATAAGAGGGCTAAAGAATTCTGTGAAGGGGATTATGCGATGATTAGGCTCAACCCTGAACGGTTCTCCTCTGGAACCATAAAGAAGCTGCATGCCCGCGGAGCGGGACCTTTCAAGATCTTAAAGAAAATAGGGCCTAATGCATATGTTTTGGAACTTCCACCTGATATGGGTATCAGTACAACCTTTAATGTTTCAGACCTAGTAGAATACAAAGAACCAGTACTAATACCTAGTGAGCCTTTTGGGCCAGAAACTTTCATTGAGAGTGAACATATTTTCGAGTGTCCACCACCAACCCTACCTGAGCGGAGAGAAAGGATTGAGAGAATCCTGGATGACAAGACCATTACTACCAGGAATAAGGAGATCAGCGATACCTGGTTCAATGGCAAGGTCGACCTGAGTCCGACAACTCTTGGATTACTCGAGAGGACCTGCAAAGACTTAACCCAGACTTGTTCGAGCATTACTAGGGCAAAATTGAACCATACTCGACTGGGTCGAGTTCTGCCCACCCTAGGAGAATTGGTGTGGACACCAAAAACCGAAAGAAACTTCACTCCAACAAGGTTAACCTTATCCCAATTTGGATCGAAGATAATTAGGTTACCTTGTATTCTTTAGTTTAAAAATATTTTATTTTCAAGAGCCATTTCCTTTTCAAGAGTCCTGTAAATGATCAAGAGTGTTTATTGAGTCCTGTAATTACTTTTTAAAAAATTTCATTTTCTGTAAGTCCGTTTCAAGTTTTAAAGTTTGGGTCAGTCAAGTCAGTTCAGTTGAGTTAAGTCTATTTCAAGTTAATCAAGTCTTAAAGCAATGAAAGCCAGCAATAAGACTCAAATTCTGGATCCCAGAATTTGACCACATGAAGAAGAGAAGACACATCAACCACGCAAAAGAAAAGGACCATCAACTAGGACCACTTGGCACCACATGTCATTCCTTATCCAAGTAGAAGACCATCTCATCATGCCACGTCATCAAGCGCCACCTCACTAGCCACCTCATCACTCTTTGGCGCCAACAAGGAAGATTCAAATTCAAGGAGGTTGGCCACACCCCTCCAAGTCCTCCACCAAATCCTCCAACCCCCCCCATCCCTCCAAACTCTCCACCAAATCCTCCAACCCCCCCTTGTGATCCTCCTCAATTTGGGGAGTTTTTAAATTTCAAAAGCTAGCTTTGTGAGGCTATTAAAGGCCTTGGACGCCCATTGTAAAAGGGGATTGATTTTGGGAATGAATGAAAATTGAAGTTGAATTTTGGGAGTAGAAGTTGTCTTGTATTTTTTTTCCTTATGTGAAAGTTTCCCATCCTCTTCCTCCACGCCAAAGCCATTCTTTTCCCCTAGCAAAGCATCTTCCAAGCTCACGTGAAGGCATTGGAGTCAGCCAGATCTTCTCAAATTTCTGCTCTTAGTTCTTAAATTCTCCCATCCCTTCTATATGTTCTTATCATTCTTCCTTAACTTTGATCTTCATTGCAGGGTCCTTCGAAGTCTTTGAGTTGTGAACCGGGTTCACCTTGACAAAGAACCAACAAGCTGAAGCCCCAAGTCCAGGGTTCTGATCTCTGTTATCCAGGTTCTTAAGTTCTGAGCGTTGGTAGTTTCAAGGTATGAATCAAAAGAAGGTAGGAAAGCTCATCAAGGTAAGTCCACAATCATTAGCCCCTATTGTCTAGATCTTCTTCCTTCTTAGTTTAGGATTGTGTCTAATCAAGTAAAAATCCCATTTCTTATAATCCTTAAGTCTTATTATGATGAGTACAATGCTAGTGTAATTAGGTTTCATTGCTCTACAAACCATATTCAAAATATTAATCATATGCTTGCCGCATCAAATACCTCACCCCTCCCCCTTTTGTAAGCAATCTTTATTCATGAATTAAAACCCTACTGAAATTTTGAGTTAAGTTCTTGTGTTCTTGTGTTTGAGGTGTGTAAGTTGTTTTGTGTGCCCTAGTTCTTCCAAGCCTTGTCCAACCAAGCACCATCATTCAAGCCCTAAGACACTCAAGGAGAAGCAACCATCAGCCATCCAAAGCGAAGAACCTTCTTCCCCCTCCATCCGCCAGCAAACAAAACCCTAATTCCTTTCTTACAAACCCTAGTTCTTTTCTTTTGCTTTCTTTTTTATTTACTTGCTGACCTCTGATGCTTGCAGGATCCCCATGATGTTTCCCCTCCAAGGAGGAGGCCCTCTTTGCCTCCAGGACCACCCAACATAGCCCTCACATCCAAGGAACTGAAGGCATCATCTTCCAGGCATTAATCTGAGAGCTGTGCGACCTCTTTATCAGCAAGTTCTTCAATCTCTGACTGCTACAAACCTTCCTACTCATAATTTCTATTTGATTGAAGGTACGCTATCCTAAACCGGGAGTTTCTCAATTCTTGGATCCTGGCTTTATTATTCTGCATGAGTTATTCTATAGGTATTATAGTTTCTTGCATTACTAGTCTTCTTGCTAATTCTTTACTGATTTTTAGGACTTTAACCACTGAATTAAATCCCTAAAAAAATACTAAAAAAAATATTTTTCTGTTTTCCTGCATTCATGATAGTCTTAGGTTCATCCCGCATCAAAAAGACCATGCAAAATGGGTGTGATATGAAAGGAGATAAAGTATAGTTTATCACCTCATAAGTGATTAACAGGCAGAAGGACTCTTGGTCCTTTTGCGCCCCTTTAATTGCCGGCCACTTCTTTTGGTGCCAAGAGTCCCATGTCCTTGGGACTCTTGGTATTTGGCACATAAAATCCATGAAAAATATCTGATAAATTCATCCCACTTAGGACTCAACCTAGTTTAGGTCTCTTATTAATTGGTTAGTCCATTTAGCAACCTTTTAGACCTAATTTAATTGGGTTAGGAGTTAGGTTAGCATACACATACTGGTGTGCAATCTAGCTAACCAATTAGGATTAGATGACCCTAATAAAATATCAATTGACTTCTTATGTAAATTTTCTATTGTGTGTGACCCTTTGGGTTCCACATCTAGCTAGCAGTAGGTCTAGGTCCAAGCTAATTCGATCCAATAAAATCCAATTTGACCCAATTTGACCTAATTAGGTCAAATTGAGCTGATCTATGTTTCCAATTCGAAGCAGCTTTCAAATTGACTCATGAATTCAATCCAATTGATTCATAAAAACTTACAAGACATGATTGACATCTAGTATCATGTCATGCCTACTCGGAAGGTGAGAAATATGGTAAAAAATATCAAAATACCCTTTAGCGAAAAGTTACCGTATAATTCAATCATTCAATCTTCTTGTATTCCGATTAAGTGATGGACATGGATAAATGTCTAATCCCAGTACTTAATCATTTTGAATCTCCATTCGATAATGAAGACTCAATTGATGAAAGATTAGAAATCCAATCAAATCTCATCCTGCTTTGATCAAAGACTTCCTAAGTCATCATTCAATGAGATCACATGGGATAACTTTTCCTCTTACTAGGAGTCATCAATTCCTTGTTGACCTACTTATTACCTTCATACACAATCCACCATACTAGAAACATCCCGTACATGACTTAATTATCATGAGTGAGTATGCACTAAAACATGGATTCATATGCACAATATACTATGGTAGTCTCAGGTCTAAGGATCACATGCACAACTCCCACTAGAGAACATTCTTTTGACAAGTAAGTAAGACTTCCATTTGATATTCTCTTGTCGGATCAGTTTAGTGGACTCATAACCTAATGAGAATCCACATCCTTGTATTAGTGTCTCTACACAAGTGGTTGTGAGACCACCACCCTCTCCATCGAGCATACATAGAATGTGCTAGTCTTTCCGTATTCATCGATCCCAAAATCGATTATCCAATGACTAGGAATATTTTAGATTAGGATTTATAGGAACTTAGGTCTCACTGTTATGATCTCCATCATAATCTTAATTCCATTATCCTAACCTATGGGGTTCATCATAATCTTGATATGATGGGGACATTAGGATCAGACCAAATTTTTTGGGTTCCATTTGAATCTCAGAGTGATCATTTGAACTAGTCTATGTAATTAAGTTCATGTCAAGTTGTTGAGTCCAAATGCTGAGTCCAATTAGTCAATTGATTATATTGAAGTCCTGAAATAAAATCCAGTTGAGTCAATGAGTCCACGTAATTGGTCAAGTTGAGTCATGTCAAGTCAAGTTGTCAAGAGGAAGACCAATTGAAGATCCAAGTCAAGACTTCAAGAAGGACCACTCATTCTTGCACCTCCACATGTCATGGCCCACAAGATCCAGCAAATTTGGCAAGTGATAGGTGCCAACACTCTTCATCCTTATCACTTGGGATTCTAGATGGAAGGAAGTTGCCACCCCACCAGCAAACAAGGAAGTTATATGGTGCATAGGCTTGGAGTGGTTCCCCCCCTTCCCTTTTTTTATGGAGCCACCTAATGCAAGAATAGAAAGTCATGATAGCGCCCCTTGTTTCTCTCCCCTTATTTCCATATACATCAAGCATAAAAGGAAGATATCGGGCTCCCAATACAAAAGGAAGGAGAAGAGATCCCCATCTCCTAGTTTCATGCAACTGCCCACAACATTTATGGAATATTCTTGGTGCCTCCTCTTTCCTCTCCTTATTATGCGGCCCCAAATCTCACCAAAGGAGGAAGTCTTCATGCAGCTCCATATCTGGCCAACCAAAGAAAGGAAGAAAGCAGATACGGCCCCACTCCATGCCCTCTTGTCGCCCAAGGATCACTTGTGCCCATATTTGTTCATCTTATCATGTATGCCATAGGAGGTCCATAAAAAGGCCCCTCCTCTTGTATTTTGAAAAATAATGAATGAATGAATGATATATGAGTTTCCTACTCTTCTCCTTTGCCTTGTGCATCGATCTCCGTGAGGGCGAGCAATCCTTTGCTTGCGAGCATCGAGAGGTGTGAGGCACTACCTATCTAGTCCCTGTGCCAACCCTGAAGTCCTAGCTGCCAACACTTCATCCAAACCTTGACCGACCACAAAGATGACTTCACTTGGCCACCAACCCCTATTCCCTCTCTTCCTTTCATCCTTTCCTATTTCTCATAATTTTTTATCACTCTTGCATAGGTGCTTTGCAGGTCCCTCTGGTTTCATGAGGATCAAACTCTATTTGCCTTGCCTTCGAAAGAGCGGATGAAAAGTTGGAGAGCCTACGATTGATAGCTTCGTCCTCCAAGCCACATCCAAGAGCGGAGGCAACTCTTCATCGGGCACTTCCACCATTGGCAAGTACACACTTCCATACTCCTAAGTAGATTTATTGAAGGAGAGCTAGCCTTATCAGGGTTTCCAAACCCTGGGGTCCTTGTTTCTTCACTATTTAGGGTCTTTTTTGCATGCTAGTCCTTTTAAGTCCTTACTTAGTCCCTTTAATATCTTCTTTGGCTTGATTTCGGGGTAACCTAAAACCACTTAATTCTCTACAAGTAGCTTTGCGTGCATTATAGTCCCGCATCATTTGGTATCAAAGCGGGTCATTAGGACTTGTTCTTGCATCTTTAGCTTCATCAAATATGCATGGTGCTGAAATTTCAGCTTGCTGAAATTTTTGCACAACATACATCTTTGCATCATTTTCCCTTCCATTAAAATCCAAAAAAAAAAAAACCTGATCTTAAGGGCACTTTCACTCTGTTAGATAAGGGAGGGATTTGATCACCCTTCCTTAGCCCAAAACAACCACCTTTGCATACGAACCCAAGCCTAACTAAAATTAATTAGCAACCTAATAGCACTAGGGACACCCATGAGTTCAGTTCATAGTATTTTGGGAAAACTAGTTGCACCCAATTCAGCATTTGTGTCTTGAAGCTGGTGTCTAGGCTGGGGGTCCAAAGTCAAACGATCCAAGTGGTGTTGTGGTTCCTTAATTGGGTCCCTGTGAAAGTAGGGGGGCCTCCCACACTCCCACCTCCTACTTGGCCAGTGGAAAGTATAATTGTTGTCTTGATTGTGATTCAGTCGACTCACTCTACTTGGGCTGCTAGGTCTAGCAGACCCTAGTACGTTTTGTGTGCTTGATTGCGTTGACCACTAGATTAAGGGTTCAATATCAATGGTGTCAACCCAATCCAGTCAAACCTTGGAGTCTAATGTTGAAATCTTATTCAGGACCTTTATGGAACAATGTGCCCAAATGAACAAAAGGTTTGATCAAATGGAATTGAGTATTGAAAGACCCATAGGACCCATACTGTGCCTAGATCAACATTCTTCAGTCCTAGAGTCCACCATCCCATCCTAAAACCAAATCATCATTTTATGGACCAAGATGAGAGGGTCATTAAGAACATTAGGTTAGAAGCACCTACATTTGAAGGCAGTCTTGATCCTATGGTTTACATTGACCGGGAGGTAGATATGGACAATTATTTTAAGTGGGATGAAATGTTTGAGGATGAAAAGGTTAGGTTTGTCCAAATGCGGCTATGGGGTCAAGCCAAGTCTTATTGGTACAATGTTTAGGGAAAGATAACATATAGGAGACACAAACCCATTAGGATCTGGGAAGAAATGAAGAACAAGCTTTGTGAAAGGTATCTCCCTGTGTCCTACCAACAAAATCTCTTAGACCACTTAGGAAGGTTGACCCAAGGAAATGGATCAATCATTAATTATGTTAATAGATTTGAGTACCTAATGCGCTATATTGTGAATAAGGATCCATATGATACCCTAATCCTATTTGAAGAAGGTTTGAGGAAAGATATCCGAAGAGAATTGTGTAGACATGAAATCTATAGTTTGGAGCAAGCCTACCAAATAGCCCAAAACTCTGGGAGGTCCTTAAGGCATGCCAGATCAAGTACTTTGGATCTAAATCCAACCTCTACTAGCTTGAGTCAAATCCCTATTGGTCCGACACCTAGTGTGAACTAGACTTTTATTGGTCAACCCTCATCTATATCACCTCCAACCCAGAAGGATGACATTAAGAAGGAATTGGATATGGCCGACCCAGGATTAGTTGACCAGAATGAAGCCATATTGAAAGAACAATTAAAGGAGGAAGAATCAGAACCCATTATAGAAGTGTATGAGGCTGACATGAGTTTAATAGATGAATACGAAGGAAAAGACTTTGAGGAGGATAACTCTAGTACCTTACCTAAGGAAACCCTAGGAGAAGATAAAATTGTAGAGCCTAGTCCTAAAGTATCAGAACAATAGGAAATTAATGAGGACTTGGTTCCTATAATTCAATACCCTCAGGAAGAGCCCACTCCATTAGCCCCAGCCCGAGACCTCATTTAGTACTCTCATAAAGAGTTCATTCCTCTAACCATAGTTGATGACCTTTTTCTTGAACTAACAAAGTCATCCTTTCTTAAAGACCTTGCACTTGCAATGACCAAATTCTCCATCCTTCAAGTGGACCTTATGTCACCCATAGATCGATGTTCAAATCTTAATGTCATCCCAAGTAACCAAAGTCTATTTCATGCTTCCAATGTATTATCCCAAGACCCGGATTCTTATTTCTTGCCATACCCTAAGGCTTCCAATATTCCCCAAACTTTCCAATTCACTTTGTTGAGGTTGTTCGGTTGCACCAGTTCTTTGAGTATGTTAGGTTTGCGACCTACTTTTGGAAGACCTTATGGCATTTGCTAGGAGTTCATTATACATTTTCATGTGCATGCCAAACCAGGGTCAAACCTAGAGAGTCTATAGTCTGCTAGGTTTAGGCCCAAAGAGTCCAATAAAATTCCTCTTAATAGGATTGCATAGTTAAGTCTGTACTTTGTTAGGTGTCAGTACGAGTCACAGGTGCATCATGTTAAAGATCTGCATTAAGCATTAATTTTGAAACAAAATGGCTAATTCCCAGAATTGAACTAAGAACTTGTTGAGGAAATCATGTGTTGGTTAGGATACGTACCCATAGAGTTGGATCCTTTAAAGTGACTAAGAAGGCTGGACCCAATGCTTAAGTTACCTGAGTTAGGAATTAGCTCCACTTTCCAAATCATAAATCTAGTTGAGTATAGGGAATCGACGGTGATACCCAGTGAGCCATTTGGACCTAATCCCAATTTTTGAGAGCAAACCCATCCCAGAGTGTCCACCACAAATGGCCTAGAGAGGAAAGGATTGAGCATTCTGGATGACTAGGCTTATGACCCAGAGTGAAGGTTGCCAATGCGACTTGGTTCGTTGGCAAGGTTGACCTGAATCTGACTCATGGTTCACTCAAGAGGACCCGCAACACATTGACCCAGACCTCTTAGAGGAGTACTCAAGCCGACTTGAGCCATACTCGATGGGGTCGAGTTTCTCCCACCTCGGGAGAATTGATGGGGACATCAGGATCAGACCATATTTTTTGGATTCTATTTGAATCTCAGAGTGATGTTCATTTGATTGAGTCTATGTAATCAAGTTCATGTCAAGTTGTTGAGTCCAACGGCTGAGTCCAATAAGTCAATTGAGTCCATTGAAGTCCTATAATAAAATCCAGTTGAGTCAATGAGTCCATGAAATTGTTCAAGTTGAGTCATATCAAGTCAAGTTGTCAAGAGGAAGACCAATTGAAGACCCAAGTCAAGACTTCAAGAAGGACCTCTCATTCTTGCACCACCACATGTCATGGCCCACAAGATCCAGCAAATTTGGCAAGTGATAGGCACCAACACTCTTCATCCTTATCTCTTGGCATTCTAGATGGAAGGAAGTTGCCACCCCACCAGCAAACAAGGAAGTTATATGGTGCATAGGCTTGGAGTGGTTCCCCCTTCCCTTGTTTCATGGAGCCGCCCAATGTAAGAGTAGAAAGTCAAGATAGCGCCCCTTGGTTCTCTCCCCTTATTTCCATATACATCAAGCATAAAAGGAAGATATCTGGTGCCCAACAGAAAAGAAAGGAGAAGAGATCCCCACCTCCTAGTTTCATGCAACTACCCACTACATTTATGGAATATTCTTGGCGCATCATCTTTCCTCTCCTTATTATGTTGCCCCAAGTTTAACCAAAGGAGGAAGTCTTCATGCAGCTCCATATCTGGCCGACCAAAGGAAGGAAGAAAGTAGATACGGCCTCACTCCATGCCCATCTTATGGCCCAAAGATCACCTTTGCCCATATTTGTTCATCTTATCATGTATGCCATAGGAGGTCCATAAAAAGGCCCCTCCTCTTGTATTTTGAGAAATAATGAATGAATGAATGATATATGAGTTTTCCTACTCTTCTCCTTTGCCTTGTGCATCGATCTCCGTGAGGGCGAGCAATCCTTTGCTTGCGAGCATTGAGGGGTGTAAGGCCCTACCTATCCAGTCCCTGTGCCAACCATGAAGTCCTAGCAGCCATCCCTTCATCCAAACCCTGGTCGACCACCAAGATGACTTCTCTTGGAAGCCAACCCCTCTTCCCTCTCTTACTTTCATGCTTTCTTATTTATCATAATTTTCTTTCACTCTTGCATATGTGCTTTGCAGGCCCTCCAGTTTTGTGAGGATGGGACTCTGTTTGCCTTGCCTTCGAAGGAGTGGATGAAAAGCCGGTGAGCCTGTAGTTGATAGTTTCGTCCTCCAGGTCACATTTGAGAGTGGAGGGAACTCTTTGTCGGGCGCTTCCACGATTGCCAGGTACACACTTCCATACTCCTAAGTAGATTTATCGAAGGTGAGCTAGCCCTACCAGGGTTTCCAAACCCTAGGGTCCTAGTTTTTTTACTATTTAGGGTCTTCTTTGCATGCTAGTCCTTCTAAGTCCTTACTTAGTCCCTTTAGTCTCTTCTTTGGTTTGATTTTGGGATAACCTAAAACCACTTAATTCTCTACAAGTAGTTTGGCATGCATTGTAGTTCCGCATCATGATAAGATGCAATAGTATGATGAATCAAAGATGCCTTTTATTGATAAATAATATCATACATGAGTTGGAAGATCATACAAATGCCCTTACAATGATTGGCTTTTAGGGCATTATTCTTTCAAAAGGCCCCCAAAGAAGAAATCATCATATAGGGTGATTCGGCTTGGGCCATTGGAAGTGCCCATTCCTTCGATCTTGGAATAGAAAGTCGAATTGAGTTAGGGACCCTGAATACTTTCTGGATGTGGAGGAGGTCCTCACCAATCATCGATGAGCAATGCTGACAAGACCGCCCAACTCCCTGATGGAAATAGGAGGAGGAGGTGGAGGAGCCACAGGGCATGTAATGATAATCCCTAGCTGATGGGGATCCTTGTGGACACAAAAGAAACAACCTCCTCCTCGCTATCCAAGGAAGGAGGCCTTGGTTGAGATGGCCCTGTCTCACTGGGAAAATCTGGGCGACGTTGCTCTCCACCAAAAAAATTCATTTGAAATAGGGACAAAGAAGGCAAAGAAGAGGAAGCCTAGAGACCTAACAAGAGCTCTCCTTTAGCATAGGCTAAAGGAGAAGAATGGAAGAGAAGAAGGAAGGAGGAAAAAGGAGGGAGAGGTCTAACCTGCAAAAGACTTCCAACCCTGGCACAAGGAGGAAGGCTGAGGAAGAAGATGGACTCTACCGCTTTCTGTGCTCAGAACTAAAAGAATTATGCCCTGAAAGTTAATCATAATTATTGTATCAATGGCATTTTGTATTCTCCCAACTCAAGATTGATATTAATAAAGGCAATTTTATGATTCATCATTTGCTTTGTCTTATATTGTAATTATAAGATTATGATGAACCCCATAGGTTAGGGTAATGATATTAGGATTATGATGGAGATCATAACGATGAGACCTTTGTTCCTTTGAACTCTAATAAAAAATATTCTTAGTTGTCGGATCATCAATTCGGGGATCGATGAATCTGGAAAGACTAGCACATCCTATGTATGCTCAATGGAGAGCTTGGTTGGTCTCACAACCACTTACGTAGAGACACTAATACAAGGATATGGGTGCTCATTAGGTTATGAGTTCACTGAACTGATCCATCAAAAGAACATCAAATAGAAGTCTTATCAAAAGAATATTCTCTTAGTGGGAGTTGTGCATATGGTCTTTAGACCTGAGACTACTATAATACCTTATGCATATGAACCAATGTTTTGGTGCATACTTATTCATGACAATAAAGTCATGTATGGGGTGCTTCTGGATATGATGGATTGTATATGAAGGTAATGAGTAGGTCAACAAGGAATCGATCACTCCTAGTAAGAGGAGAAGTTATCTTGTGTGATCTCTTTGAATGATGACTCAGGAAGTCTTTGATCAAAATATGATGAGATTAGAAAGGGTTTCTAATCTTTCATTGGTCGAGTCTTCATTATCAAATTAAGATTTGAAAGGATTAAGTGCTAGGATTTGATATTTATCCATGCCCATCACTTAATCGAGATAAAGGGAGATCGAAGTATTGAATTGCATAGTAACTTTCCATTGAATGGTATTTTGATAATTTCTACCATATCCCTCATCTTTTGGGTAGGAATGACATGTTGCTAGATGTCAGTCATATCTTATGAGTTTTCATGGATCAATTCTATTTGATTTATGAGTCAATTCGGAAGTTGATTCGAATTGGCAACTTAGGTTAGCTCAATTTGACCTAATTAGGTCAATCTAGTTTGATTGGATCGAATTGGCGTGGACCTAGACCTACTACTAGCTAGATATGGAATCCAAAGGGTCACACACATTAGGAAATTGGCCAAGGAAATCAATTATATATTTATTAGGGTCATGGGATCTTAATTGGCTAGCTAATTGACATACTAGCATATGTTAGCTAGCCCAACTCCTAACCCAATTAGATTGGGTCAGCTCGTTTGCTAATTAGGTTAACCAATTTAAGTGATATTTAAATTGGGTTGAGTCCTAAGTGGGGCATCCTAATTCAATATTTATCTAAATTTATTTGGCATTTATCTTGATTATTTTGAAGAGTCCTACAAGGCATGGACTCTAGGCACCAATTCTTAGTGTGCACCAAAATGCATGTGCACAGAAGGAGAAAGAGTCCTTCTGCCTGTTAATCACCAAGGCTAGCTAAAGTTCAAAGGACTTCATCCTCACCTCCATACCCCATTTGGAAGAGTTTTGACTAGTCAAAAGGGTGGAATTCGGTGTGAAAGGGAATGGCCCAAAATGAAGAGTTGCGTCCCTTCATTTTGGTGCTAATTTGAGACCAAGAGTCCTTCTGCTTGAAGGCTCTTATGTTTCTACGATGCCTCACATATGAAATCACACTTCTTGGGCTTTCCATAACCGATCGAGGCCAAGTGGTAGAAGAAAAAAAATTGTTGGAAACCAAAGAGACAATGACTTGTCTCTTGGCGCGTGAAAGGTCTTATCCAGATATGTTTTTCGATCCTTATAAGACTCCTTCTATTTGAAGGGTCTTATCAAATGGCAGGTGGATAAACATATCAGGCACCCCATCCCACTCTATATAATGGTGTCGGTTATCTGATGCCAAGAAAGATAAGACTCCCATCAGAATACTATTGCTATTTTCTCTCCCAACCCTTAAGACAAGTTTGTCTCTTTAAGACAAAACTTATTCCTTCTAGGCAAGGCTAGTCTAATTAAGATAAGAACCTAGGAAGAAAAATAGAAGGGGTATTAGGGATCTGAGAGTGGATTCAGAGTGTTGGTGCGGATACCAGAGGCACCAGAATAAGGCAGAGGCTTCTCAAGCCTCTGTGGATCACTTAAATGACATTCGAGTCCACTGTAATAAAGCTTAGTCTAGCTGAGTTGTTTTATGTGAGTCCTATATTAGTCAACTCATGTTGAGCTAGTTCAGTCAAGTGTTAGTCAGCTCATGTCGAGCTAATTTTATTTTTTTGAGTCCTGTCCAAGCATATTGAAGACTCAAGACCACATCATACAAGTGAAGACCAAGTCCAACTTGATTGAAGACATAGAAGTTGAGCCCAAGTCCAACCCAGCTTGAAGATTTGAAGACCCCAGGAGGAAAATTCAGAAAACCTTGATTCCTTGTAGATGCCCTCCAGATGCCCAGATTTCCTTCCAGATGCCAGAATATATTCATAGACTAGGGCATCTATGATTCCAGAGGTCCACCTGCATCCTAGCCCAAAGAAATCAAGCCTAGGCGCCAAGCCCAAGCCCGTAAGAAGCAAGATACCAAGGAATATTCCTCCTACTTGGCTACCAGGCCACCCCAGCTTCCAGAGGCCCAAGCCCATGCGCCCAAGCCCCTTTGGGCCAGCCTCTTGCTGCTCTTAGAAGCCCAACACGCCCCTCTAGGCATCCTTGGAGTGTTGACCAAGTCAAGAGAATTTTTAGGGATTTTTTCTACCTAATGTTTCCTTATTTTCTATCTTGGGTTTGAGTAGGAGTAGGATTCTTGTGTAAAGACTAATGTGTCCTTACTTGGAGCCCAAGACTAACAGTCTATTTAAAGGACCCTAGTCTCTTGTATGAGGATGGATTTTTGATATGAAATAAACCTTGAGTTTTTATATTGCTTTGTGTGATTACCCTGCTGTGTGCATAAAGGGGTTTGAGAGTTCTTCTTCCCGGTGTTTGCTACCATCTTCTTGCCGCCAACCATCCTTCCAACCCCCTCCAAAACTTTCTTCTCTTTGCTATTTTCCTTTGTTTTCTTGATTTTCCCTAAGTTTTCTAACCCGTGATAGGTCATTTGCAGGTCCCCAAGTTCCTACGAATCCAACGACTCCAGCCAACCCTCAATCGGACCACCGAGCAGAAAGCTGGGTATCCGCGGGTCTTTGGCTCGATTTTCCAGGTCGCATCCATCGAGAAATGAGAGATCCCTTCATTGCAATCTTCACCAGGTGCTTCATACATTGTCAGGTACACCTCCTCTACCTCCAGTAATTATATTGTAGGAGAATTTGCCCTAACCGAGGCTTCTCAGCCCCGGCGATCCTTCTTTAGTACTTTTCTAGGTTCTAATATGCATGCTTGGCTTCAAAACTTCATACAAAATTTTCTATAACTAATTTTGATCTGAAATTCAGGAATTAATCACCTAACCCCACATATAAGACATACAAAAAGAATTGCATGCATATTAGTCCCGCATCATTTGGTATCAGAGCTTAGATTAGGGCTTGTTTTCTGCAATTTTTCAGTCCATATATGCTCTATTAATTTAGTTATTTTTCCCTGTCCTGAACTCCACAAATTCTAAAATCTACTTTTTTGAATTCAGTATAACTCAAAGTATTTTCCAGAATTTTTGTAGATTTTATTTCGGTCTGTGAATTTTCTTCAAGCCGAAATACAGCCTGCAAATTTTTGGCTCTGTTTTTCAGCAAGACAATTTTGGAAGTTTTAGGGTTTTGTTTAGTACCCTTTTGCATATCTTTTAATTTTAGTATATTTTTTGCATATTAGGCCATAATTTGCAAGTTTTCTTCTATTTATGAAAATACCAAAAAAAAAAATTACATATATAAAAGCTACTAAAACATCTGACCCTAATTTGCATCATCTGCCTGCCATCATTGTATAATCTACCTTTAAGGGCACTCTTGCTATGTCAGATGGGGGGAGGATTTGATCACCTCTCCTTAGCCCAAAATCACATCCCCTGCATTCGGTCCCAAGCCTAACTTAAAATCGATTAGACTTAATTTGCCCTAGTGGGCTAGGGACACCAACTGGTCGGGTCCGGGCTAGTGCTAGATCACTGTGTCAAGTTAACCTGTGTGTGCCTTGTGCTTAGTGTCTAGAATGGTGGTTCAGGGATTCAATCCCGAAGGGCTTGTGTGCTGGTTCGCTTACCTGGCTAATCTGTGATTGGTGTCTAGGATTGGCAATCAGGGACCTAACACTCCCCTTACACCTGTCTGGCTGAGTACAAGGTTACTATAGGCTAGTTTGCCATCCTGATTGAGCATCTAGTTTGGACTCTAGGTCTAGTCAGCTGTAGTTGGTCTGATCGAGTCTTGCATGAGCACTAGATCAGGGTTTCATATCACCCACCATCTCTACTTTTGGCTGAACCCATGGATAACCTTGAAGCCTAGATTAAAGCACTCACTGAGCAACTAACCCATTCCATGGCCCAGATGGCTACACAAATAACTACCCAATTAATTACCCAAATGACTTAGTTGACCCAGACCAATAGCCTCAACCCAACTCAACCTAGTGAAACCATAGAGCCTAACCCTATGAGAACCCACTACTCTGACCCATATAGGGAGTCCAATCCTAGGAGAACCCAATACTCTGACCCATATAAGGAGCCCAACCCTAGGAGAATCCCTTACCATGATCCCTACCGTGAGGTTGAACCTAGGAGAGACCATCGCCATGACCCTTATTATTATACTGAACCTAGGAGGACCCCAAACCCTGATCCCCACCGTGAGGTTGAACCTAGGAGAGCCCATCGTCATGACCCTTATTATGATACTGAACCTAGGAGGACCCCAAACCCTGATCCCTACCGTGAGGTTGAACTTAGGAGAGCCCATCGTCATGACCCATACTATGATACTGAACCTAAGAGGATCCCAAACCCTGATCCCTACTGAGAGGTTGAACCTAGGAGAGCCCATCGTCATGACTCATACTATAATACTGAACCTAGGAGGACCCCAAACCCTGATCCCTACCGAGAGGTTGAACCTAGGAGAGCCCATCGTCATGACCCATACTATGATACTGAACCTAGGAGGATCCCAAACCCTGATCCATACCTTGAGGCTGAACCTAGGAGAGCCCATCGTCATGCCCCAATCTCTAAGGTTAGTCTTAGAAGACCCAATCAGGATTTTGTAGACCAGGAAGATAGATCCTATTTAGCCTCTCCCTATAAGCCTAGTATACCCACAACCTATAGATCTTATGACTCCAAATCCTCTGACTCTAGAATCTACGAACCCATATCCTATGAGTCCAGTAGACCCAAGACCCATAGAGCTGAACCCAAATCCTAAGACCCCAGATCTTATAATCCCATGACCCATAGATCTGCACCCTTGTCCTATGAGCCTATAGAGCCCATAACCCCTAGGTATCAATCTAGTACTAGTCAGGTTTCCCTTAGTCAACTTGAATCCCATAGGATTAGTATCCCTAAATATGAGCCCAGTAGTGAGCCATTACCCCTTAGGCAACCTGAACCTACTAGGATTAGTGTCCATAATCATAAACCAGGACCTAGCCAATTTTTCCTTAGCCGACCTTCTCCAACCATTCCTGAGATTGACAAGGCTTACATTAATGCGGAAGTGTATGAAGCTAATGCGAGCCTAGTGGATGAGTATGAAGGAGAAGAGGAGACACCTTTAGTAGACCTAGAATTAGCTGACCCAGTAGATACCCAGGTAGAAACCAACCCAGAGCTAGTTGACCTTGACCACATCCAACCTAAAGCTATAGTGGAAGAACAAATAGAGGAAGAGAACCTAGGTACTGCTGTTAGAGCCTTACTTGAGGAAACCATAGAGGAGAGCCAAATTATAGAGTCTAGTCCTAAAATACAAGAACCTAAAGAATTTATTAAGGACCTGATCTTTTTGAATCAGTACCCTCAGGATGAGCCTCCTCCTATAGTCCCCATTAAGGACCTCTTCCCTGAGATTAATAACCTATCCTTCCATTATGTAGACCCCATAGATATACCACAACCCCCTAAGGTTAGCCTCATTAGTTTAGGATTAGTCCCTGACATGCCTTCTTTTATTCTACTTTATCCAACTAACCCGGAACCTTTTTCTTAACCCTACCAGACTAATTCTTAACCCACTTCCTATTTCCTACCCTTTTCAGAGTCTTCTCATGTGTATAGAACTATTAGGTTACATTTTGTTGAGGTTACTAGGTTGCAAGGATCCATAGAGCCCATCCCATTTGCTACCTACTTTTGGCAGACCCTCTGGCACCTATTAGGAGTTCTAGCAAATTTTCTTCTGCATGTCATCCATCAACCATGACTCATGCCCCCATGCCCAAGTTGATGGGGAACTAATATGCATGCAATTTTTTTTGTATGTTTTACATGTTGAGTTAGGTGATTAATTCCCAAATTTCAGATCAAAATTATTTGTAGGGAATTTTGTATGAATTTTTGAAGATCAGCATGCAGATTAGGACCTAGAAAAGTAGCAAAGAAGGACCGCCGGGGCTGAGAAGCCTCGGTTAGGGCAAGTTCTCCTACAATAAAACTACTGGAGGTAGAGGGGTGTACCTGACAACGTCTGTGAAGATCGCAGCGAAGGGGTCTCTCGTTCCTCGACGGATGCGGCCTGGAAAACCGAGCCAAAGACCAGCGGATACCCGGCTTTCTGCTCGGTGATCCGATTGAGGCTTGGCTGGAGTCGTTGGATTCGTAGGAACTCAGGGACCTGCAAACGACCTGTCAGGGGTTAGAAAGCTCACAAAGGAACAAGAAAACAAAGTAAAAATAGCAAGGGAAGGCTTCTTTTGGAGTGGGCGTCCAGGGATCTGGAGGGTTTGTTGGCAGCAGGAAGATGATTGCAAACACCGGGAAGAAGAACTCTCACAAACCCCTTTATGCACACAGCAGGGTATCACACCACTCAATAGAAGAACTCAAGGTTTTCATTCATCAAAAATTCCCCTCATACAAGAGGCTAGGGTCCCTTAAATAGACCCTTAACCTTGGGCTCCAAGTAAGGGTACATAAGTCTTTACATAAGAATCCTTTTCCCTCTCAAACCCTAGCTAGAAAATAAGGAAATATTAGGTAGAAAAATCCCTAAAATTTTTCTTGACTTGGTCAAGACTCCAAGGACGCCTAGGGGGGGGTGTTGGGCTTCTAGGAGCAGCAAAAGGCCGGCCCAAAGGGGCCCGGGTGCATGGGTTTGGGCCTCTGGAAGCTGGGGTGGCCTGGTAGCCAGGTAGCAGGAATATTCCCTGGTATCTTGCTTCTTAGGGGCTTGGGCTTGGCACCTGGGCTTGATTTCATTGGGCTAGGATGCAGATGGACCTCTGGAATCATGGATGCCCTTATTTATGAATATACTTTGGCATCTGGAAGGGAATCTGGGCATCTGGAGGGCATCTGCAAGGAATCAGGGTTTCTGATTTTTCTCCTGGGGTCTTCAAATCTTCAAGCTGGGTTGGACTTGGGCTAAACTTCCATGTCTTCAATCTGGTTGGACTTGGTCTTCACTTGTATAATATAGTCTTGAGTCTTCAGTATGCTTGGACAGGACTCAAAAAAAATAAAATTAGCTCAACATGAGCTAACTAGCATTGGACTGAACTAGCTCAACATGAGCTGACTAGTACAGAACTGAAATAACAACTAAAATGGACTCAGATGAGCTAAGCCCTTATTACAGATAGATTCATAAATTATTGATCAATTTACAGAGGGTTGAAAAAGCCTCTGTCTTATTCTGGTGCCTCAGGTGTCCCCACCAATTCTCCCGGGGTGGGAGGAACTCGACCCTGTCGAGTGAAGGTTAGACTGGCTCACATATCTCTCGAGAAGGTCTGGGTTGAGGAGTTGCAAGTCCTCTCGAGAAATCCATGAATCGGTTGACTCTGGCCAGCCTTGCCATCGGACCAGGAAGCATTGATAGTCATGGCCCTGGGTCGTGATGGCTTGATTGTCCAGGATACGCTCGATCCGTTCTCCTCTCTCAGGCCAAATTTGTTTGTGGACACTCTAGGTTAGGGTCACTCACAATGAAAAGGAATAGGTCCAAAGGCCTTACTAGGTAGCGCTGCCGGTTCCCTATACTCAACCAGGTCTGTAATATTGAAGGTAGAACTAATGCCCAAATCCGAAGGCAAGTCTAACACCTAGGCATTTGATCCAACCTTCTCTATCACTTTAAAAGGTCCGGCTCTGCGAGCATGAAGCTTCTTTTAGGCCTAAGCCTAACCAAGATAAAATCCACTACATCAAATTCTTTGACCCTTCTTCGGGAATTAGCCAGTTGTTTTTAGATTAGTGCAGGTGGTGAACATGCTAGGCACATGCAGACAAATGATGCAAAGGACTCATACTGATACCTAACAGACTCGACTATGCATTCCTATCGAAGAAAATTTTATTGAACTCTTTGGATCTAAACCTAATAGATTATAGGTTCTCTAGGTTTGATCCTAGCTTGACATGCACATGAAAATTTACAGTGAACTCCTAGCAAATTCCAAAGAGTATGCTAGAAGTAAGATGCAAACCTAACATGCGTGATGAATGCATGCAGTATGCTAATCTCAGCTAAATGCAATCTAATGATCCTAGAAATGCTGGAGGTGTCAGGAAAGGGCAGAAAATAGGAAGTGGGTTCAGAATTAGTTTGGTAAGGTAGAGAAAAAGGTTCATGGTTAGTTGGATAAAGTAGGATAAAAGACGGGGTGTCAGGAACTAATCCTATACTAATGAGGTTAACCTTATGAGGTTGAGCTATATCTACAGGATTTGCATAATGGAAGGATGGGTCACTAATTTCGGGGAAGAGGTCCTTAATGGGAACTATAGGAGGGGACTCATCTTGAAGGTATTGATTCAAAGAGATCAGGTCCTTAATAAATTCTTCTGGTTCTTGTATTTTAGGACTAGACTCTATAATTTGGCTCTCCTCTATGGTTTTCTCAGGTAAGGCTCTAGTAGCAGTACCTAGGTTCTCTTCCTCTATTTGTTCTTCCATTATAGCTTTAGGTTGGATATGGTCAAGGTCAACTAGCTCTGGGTTGGTTTCTACCTGGGCATCTACTGGGTCAGCTAATTCTAGGTCTACTAAAGGTGTCTCCTCTTCTCCCTCATACTCATCCACTAGGCTCACATCAGCTTCATACACTTTCGCGTTAATGTAAGCCTTGTGAATCTCAGGAATGGTTGGAGAAGGTCGGCTAGCAAGAAATTGGTTAGGTTCTGGTCTCTGATTATGGGTACTACTCCTAGTAGGTTCAGGTTGTATAAGGGGTAGTGGCTCACTACTGGGTTCATATTTAGGGATACTAATCCTATGGGGTTCAAGTTGACTAGGGGAAGCATGACTAGTACTAGGTTGATACTTAGGGGTTATGGGTTCTCTAGGCTCATAGGACAAGGGTGCAGATCTATGGGTCATGGGATTATAGGATCTGGGGTCATATGATTTTGGGTCAGCTTTATGATCAGGTTCTAAGGATGGATCAAGGTATGGGGTCCTCCTAAGGTTGGGCTCTCTATATGGGTCAGGATATTGGGTCCTCCTAGGATTGGACTCCCTATATGGGTCAGAATACTGGGTTCTCCTAGGGTTGGACTCCCTATATAGGTCAGAATATTGGGTCCTCCTAGGGTTGGACTCCTTATATGGGTCAGAATATTGGGTGTTGGGTCTACTAGGCTCATAGGGTGTGGGTGCATAGGATCTATGATCATGGGATCTAGAGTCATAGGATCTGGAGTCATAAGATCTATAGGTTGTAGGTATACTAGGCTTGTAGGGAGAGGGTAAATAGGATCTATCTTCCTAGTCTATAAAATCCTGATTGAGTCTTCTAGGACTAACCTTAGGGATTGGGTCATGACGATAGGTTCTCCTAGGTTCAGCCTCAAGGTATGGATCAGGGTTTGGGGTCCTCCTAGGTTGAGGATTGTAGTACGGGTCAGGATAAGGGGCTCTCCTAGGTTCGACCTCATGGTATAGATCAGGGTTTGGGGTCCTCCTAGGTTGAGGGGAGTCAGGATCTGGCTCAGACTGTGACCCATGGGTTTTTCTTGGGGTCCCTACCCGGACTTTTAACTGATCAAACCTATTGGCACGATGGTCAATTCTATCATTGGTTTGAATACGAGACTGAGTTAACTGGGTCATCTGGATAGTTATCTGGGCAATTTGATCAGCTAGGGCTTTTATTTGGGCTTGTAAATTTTCCATGAGTTCAGACATTTATGAAGGAGGTGGGTGATATGAAACTCCTGATCTAGTGCTCATGCAAGACTCGATCAGACCGACTATAGCTGACTAGACCTAAAGTCCAAACTAGATGCTCAATCAGGGTGGCAAACTAGCCTATAGTAACCCTGTACTCAGCCAGGCAGGTGTAAGGGGAGTGTTAGGTCCCTGATTGCCAATCCTAGACACCAATCAGAGATTGGCCAGGTAGGCGGACCAGCACACAAGCCCTTCGGGATTGAATCCCTAAACCACCGTTCTAGACACTAAGCACAAGGCACACACAGGTTAACTTGACACAGTGATCTAACACTAGCCCGGACCCGACCAGTTGGTGTCCCTAGCCCACTAGGGCAAATTAAGTCTAATTAATTTTAGGTTAAGGCTTGGGACTGAATGCAAGGGATGTGGTTTTGGGCTAAGGAGAGGTGATCAAATCCTGCCCCCATCTGATATAGCAAGAGTGCCCTTAAAAGTAAATTATACAATGATGGCAGGCAGATGAGGATGCAAATTAGGGTTTAGGTTTTTTTTTTTTTTGGTATCTTTGGAAAATATGTATATTTTTTTTTTTGGTATTTTTTAAATAGAAGAAAACTTGCAAATCATGGCCTAATATACTGGAAATATACTAAAATTAAGAAATATGCAAAAACTCCTAAACAAAACCCTAAAACTTCCAAACTTGTCTTGCTAAAAAAAACAGAGCCGAAAATTTGCAGGCCCTATTTCGGCTCGCAGAAAATTCACAGGCCATAATAAAATATGAAAAAAACTTTTGAAATTACTGTGAATTATGATAAATCCAGGAAAATAAATTTCAGAATTTTTGGAGTTTTTAACAGGGAGAAATAATTAAAATGATAGAGTATATACGGACTGAAAAATTGCAGAAAACAAGCCCTAATCTAAGCTCTGATACCAAATGATGGGGAACTAATATGCATGCAATTTTTTTTGTATGTTTTACATGTTGAATTAGGTGATTAATTCCCAAATTTCAGATCAAAATTATTTGTAGGGAATTTTGTATGAATTTTTGAAGATCAGCATGCGGATTAGGACCTAGAAAAGTAGCAAAGAAGGACCGCCGGGGTTGAGAAGCCTCGGTTAGGGCAAGTTCTCCTACAATAAAACTACTGGAGGTAGAGGGGTGTACCTGACAACGTCTGTGAAGATCGCAGCGAAGGGGTCTCTCGTTCCTCGACGGATGCGGCCTGGAAAACCGAGCCAAAGACCAGCGGATACCCGGCTTTCTGCTCGGTGATCCGATTGAGGCTTGGCTGGAGTCGTTGGATTCGTAGGAACTCAGGGACCTGCAAACGACCTGTCAGGGGTTAGAAAGCTCACAAAGGAACAAGAAAACAAAGTAAAAATAGCAAGGGAAGGCTTCTTTTGGAGTGGGCGTCCAGGGATCTGGAGGGTTTGTTGGCAGCAGGAAGATGATTGCAAACACCGGGAAGAAGAACTCTCACAAACCCCTTTATGCACACAGCAGGGTATCACACCACTCAATAGAAGAACTCAAGGTTTTCATTCATCAAAAATTCCCCTCATACAAGAGGCTAGGGTCCCTTAAATAGACCCTTAACCTTGGGCTCCAAGTAAGGGTACATAAGTCTTTACATAAGAATCCTTTTCCCTCTCAAACCCTAGCTAGAAAATAAGGAAATATTAGGTAGAAAAATCCCTAAATTTTTTATTGACTTGGTCAAGACTCCAAGGATGCCTAGGGGGGCGTGTTGGGCTTCTAGGAGCAGCAAAAGGCCGGCCCAAAGGGGCCCGGGTGCATGGGTTTGGGCCTCTGGAAGCTGGGGTGGCCTAGTAGCCAGGTAGCAGGAATATTCCCTGGTATCTTGCTTCTTAGGGGCTTGGGCTTGGCACCTGGGCTTGATTTCATTGGGCTAGGATGCAGATGGACCTCTGGAATCATGGATGCCCTTATTTATGAATATACTTTGGCATCTGGAAGGGAATCTGGGCATCTGGAGGGCATCTGCAAGGAATCAGGGTTTCTGATTTTTCTCCTGGGGTCTTCAAATCTTCAAGCTGGGTTGGACTTGGGCTAAACTTCCATGTCTTCAATATGGTTGGACTTGGTCTTCACTTGTATAATATAGTCTTGAGTCTTCAGTATGCTTGGACAAGACTCAAAAAAAATAAAATTAGCTCAACATGAGCTAACTAGCATTGGACTGAACTAGCTCAACATGAGCTGACTAGTACAGAACTGAAATAACAACTAAAATGGACTCAGATGAGCTAAGCCCTTATTACAGATAGATTCATAAATTATTGATCAATTTACAGAGGGTTGAAAAAGCCTCTGTCTTATTCTGGTGCCTCAGGTGTCCCCACCACAAGTGGTAGTTAAGACATAATAAACCTCTTTAGTCGAGTCTATTAGGTGTAGGTTTGAGTCCTTTGCATCATCTTGTTAGGAGTCTGCATGTGCCTAGCATGTTCACCACCCGCACTAATCTTAAAACAACAGGCTAATTCTCGAAGAAGGGTCAAAGAATTTGATGTAGTGGATTCTATCTTGGTTAGGCTTAAGCCTAAAAGAAGCTTCATGCTCGTAGAGCCGGACCTTTTAAAGTGATAGAGAAGGTTGGATCAAATGCCTAGGTGTTAGACTTGCCTTCGGATTTGGGCATTAGTTCTACCTTCAATATTACAGACCTGGTTGAGTACAGGGACACGACAGCGATACCTAGTGAGGCCTTTGGACCTATCCCCTCCTATTATGAGTGATCCTTACCCAGAGTGTCCACCAATTAATTGGCCCGAGAGAGGAGAACGGATCGAGCATATCCTGGATGATCAAGCCATTACGACCCGGGGCTGCGGTTATCAATGCTTCCTGGTCTGATGGCAAGGCCAGCCAGAGTCGGACGATTCGTGGATTTCTCGAGAGGACTTGCAACGCCTCAACCCAGACCTTCTCGAGAGATATGTGAGCCAGTTTGATCTTCACTCGACAGGGTCAAGTTCCTCCCATCCCGGGAGAATTGGTGCGGACACTAGAGGCACCAGAATAAGGCAGAGGCTTCTTAAACCTCTGTGGATCACTTAAATGACATTCGAGTCCACTGTAATAAAGCTTAGTCTAGCTGAGTTGTTTTATGTGAGTCCTGTATTAGTCAGCTCATGTTGAGCTAGTTCAGTCAAGTGTTAGTCAGCTCATGTTGAGCTAATTTTATTTTTTTGAGTCCTGTCCAAGCATATTGAAGACTTAAGACCACATCATACAAGTGAAGACCAAGTCCAACCTGATTGAAGACATGGAAGTTGAGCCGCATCCATCGAGGAACGAGAGATCCCTTTGCTGCGATCTTCTCTGGGCACTTCAGACGTTGTCAGGTACACCCCCTTTACCTCCAGTAATTATATTGTAGGAGAACTTGTCCTAACCGAGGCTTCTCAGCCTCGACCATCCTTCTTTAGTACTTTTCTAGGTTCTAATCTGCATGCTTGGCTTCAAAAATTCATACAAAATTCTTTATAACTAATTTTGATCTAAAATTCGGGAATTAATCACCTAACCCCACATATAAAATATACAAAAATAATTGCATGCATATTAGTCCCGCATCAAGTGTTCTCTGAGAGCCCTACAGGAGGGTAGGAGATCCAACAAAGAAGCAAACATGCAACTTGCATAGGAATGCATCCTTGGTTCGATTCCTACATGGATCACCTCTAGAGGGCAAGCACTTATGTGCCTAGTAAAAATAAAGGAATATAGCATTCCAGGTATTCCTTTATTATCCTAAAGATTAGATTTATTAATTATTATGCTCAAGTGGTCCTAGGATTTAGGGTTCCGGGCCGGTTAGTGTTTCAAATATGAAATTTTTGAAACTCAGTCTTCCACAGTACCTGGTCTAGGTAACCTAACAGTGGTATTAGAGCCACCTTGATGCATATAATTAGTAATTTCTTTAGTGATTGATTGCTTTCTATGCTATGAATAGATGCACGATTAGTTTAAACTACATATGTGATATGTTATGTCCTTGTAACTGCTTCAGATTGGGTTAGTCACCATGGCCATTTGGTCATAGGAGCTAATTAGGATTTAAAGGCCATCTTTTTCCATTCAATGGGGTTTCTTATGGTGGTAGGGGTGCCGCTGTGGCCATATCCCATGAACAAGTGAGGTGAATGGATTTATATTATAATCATGCTTATGTTATACATATTAGGGTTAATATACTTGATTGTTGGAATGAATGTCATGTTGACATTATTAATTAGGATATGTTAGAGACCATCAAAGCCCTTATAAAAATTATATTTAGTCGTAGTGTATATTAATCATGATGCAAATCTGATTAGGGTTCGATTAGCCAACTTGTGTCTAGGCAAAGTGGTTCTGGGAAGGTAAAGGGAATGAGATTTTTAATTGGTTATGTTGTCTGACCTGGCTAATTTAATTGGTATCTAAGGAAAGCAATGAGGGGACCCCCTCATCTCTCCCACTTACCTGGCCAATTTGGTCACATCTAAACCTTAAATTGGAAATTTTAATTGATTAAGCATACTACAAATCACATTTTTTCATGCTATGAAAAATCTGTATCAAAACTATAGTAGGTTTGTTGAGTCAACTCAAGGCTTACTATTAGGATTTGATATGAAGTTTGACATGGTACATTTTATGCTTTATAGTATGATTGATAATACTACTTTGTTGAGCAAACTTAAGGGTAACATTATTCAATCATGATAATATAAAATGAAGGGATCGAATAAACTAAGATATTATGGTTTGTTATGCAAACACAAGGCTATAAGTATCTTAGAGGCAAGTGTTATGTTGAGAATTGCAAGGGATGCAATTAGAAAGGAATGTCCTACCCTTGAACTTATAAGTGTTTGTTGTGTAAATACAAGATATTTATAAGGAATTGGGATCTTAACCCCACTAAAGAAATTGGATATTAATTTCTTGTCTATCATAGTTGAGGGTTATGGTATTCGAAAAAAATAGTAGGACACACAAATAGATTCAAGTCCTTATCTAATTATGGTTATCATCTTGAGTGGTTTGCTAATGTATTGTTCTTGATTGTTCATAGATTTAAAATTAAATGTCTTCTTCTCTTTCACTGCGGGGCATCTTGGATGCCAATAAACTGACCAGACCAAATTATATGGACTGGTTGAGGAACTTGAGAATAGTACTTGCTAAGGAAAAGGTTTCCTACATCCTTGATTCTCCGAATCTAGGTCCGATCAGAGATGATGCTACAGAGAAGGAAAAGGCCACTTATAGAATATGGAAGATTGACAACTTGATTGTCAACTGCATCATTTAGCCTTGATGAGCAAAGAGCTACAGAGGCAACACGAAGACATGAAACCTCAGTCCATACTACTTAATCTCAAAGAGCTGTATGGAGAGCACAGTAGGACTGCTAGATATGAAATATCTAAGTAGTTGTTATGGGCATGAATGAGTGATGGCTCGCTTGTACCGGTCCATGTTCTTAAGATGATTGATTTAACTACCCGATTAGGTCAATTAGGCCTTATCATGGATGGGGAGCTCAATCAAGATTTGATCCTGCAATCTTTCCTGGATTCCTTCTCTCAATTTGTCATGGACTACCACATGAAAAAACTGAATCTTTTATTACCAGAGCTGCTTAACATGCTTCAGATAGCTGAGAGCCACTTCAAAGGAGATAAGGCTAATTGATGCGGAACTAATATGCATGCAATTTTTTTTATATGTTTTATATGTGGGGTTGGGTGATTAATTCCCGAATTTCAGATTAAAATAAGTTATAGGGAATTTTATATGAATTTTAGAAGATCAGCATGCAGATTAGGACCTAGAAAAGTAGAAAAGAATGATCGCCGGGGCTGAGAAGCCTTGGTTAGGGCAAGTTCTCCTACAATAAAACTACTGGAGGTAGAGGGGTGTACCTGACAACGTCTGTGAAGATCGCAGCAAAAGGGTCTCTCGTTCCTCGACGGATGCGGCCTGGAAAATCGAGCCAAAGACCCGCGGATACCCGGCTTTCTGCTCGGTGATCCGATTGAGGCTTGGCTGGAGTCGTTGGATTCGTAGGAACTCGGGGACCTGCAAACGACCTGCCAGGGGTTAGAAAACTCACAAAGGAACAAGAAAACAAAGGAAAAACAGCAAGGGAAGGCTTCTTTTGGAGTGGGCGTCCAGGGATCTGAGATGCTTGTTGGTAGCAGGAAGATGATTGCAGCACTGGGAAGAAGAACTCTTGCAAACCCCTTTATGCACACAGCAGGGTATCACACAACTCAATAGAAGAACTCAAGGTTTTCATTCATCAAAAATTTTCCTCATACAAGAGGCTAGGGTCCCTTAAATAGACCCTTAACCTTGGGCTCCAAGTAAGGGTACATAAGTCTTTACATAAGAATCCTTTTCCCTCTCAAACCCTAGCTAGAAAATAAGGAAATATTAGGTAGAAAAATCCCTAAAATTTTTCTTGACTTGGTCAAGACTCCAAGGACGCCTAGGGGGGCGTGTTGGGCTTCTAGGAGCAGCAAAAGGCCGGCCCAAAGGGGCCCGGGTGCATGGGTTTGGGCCTCTGGAAGCTGGGGTGGCCTGGTAGCCAGGTAGCAGGAATATTCCCTGGTATCTTGCTTCTTAGGGGCTTGGGCTTGGCACCTGGGCTTGATTTCATTGGGCTAGGATGCAGATGGACCTCTGGAATCATGGATGCCCTTATTTATGAATATACTTTGGCATCTGGAAGGGAATCTGGGCATCTGAAGGGCATCTGCAAGGAATCAGGGTTTCTGATTTTTCTCCTGGGGTCTTCAAATCTTCAAGATGGGTTGGACTTGGGCTAAACTTCCATGTCTTCAATCTGGTTGGACTTGGTCTTCACTTGTATAATATAGTCTTGAGTCTTCAGTATGCTTGGACAGGACTCAAAAAAAATAAAATTAGCTCAACATGAGCTAACTAGCATTGGACTGAACTAGCTCAACATGAGCTGACTAGTACAGAACTGAAATAACAACTAAAATGGACTCAGATGAGCTAAGCCCTTATTATAGATAGATTCATAAATTATTGATCAATTTACAGAGGGTTGAAAAAGCCTCTGTCTTATTCTGGTGTCTCAGGTGTCCCCACCAATTCTCCCGGGGTGGGAGGAACTCGACCCTGTCGAGTGAAGGTTAGACTGGCTCACATATCTCTCAAGAAGGTCTGGGTTGAGGAGTTGCAAGTCCTCTCGAGAAATCCACGAATCGTCCGACTCTGGCCAGCCTTGCCATCGGACCAGGAAGCATTAATAGTCATGGCCCTGGGTCGTGATGGCTTGATTGTCCAGGATACGCTCGATCCGTTCTCCTCTCTCAGGCCAAATTTGTTTGTGGACACTCTAGGTTAGGGTCACTCACAATGAAAAGGAATAGGTCCAAAGGCCTCACTAGGTAGCGCTGCCGGTTCCCTATACTCAACCAGGTCTGTAATATTGAAGGTAGAACTAATGCCCAAATCCGAAGGCAAGTCTAACACCTAGGCATTTGATCCAACCTTCTCTATCACTTTAAAAGGTCCGGCTCTGCGAGCATGAAGCTTCTTTTAGGCCTAAGCCTAACCAAGATAAAATCCACTACATCAAATTCTTTGACCCTTCTTCGGGAATTAGCCAGTTGTTTTAAGATTAGTGCAGGTGGTGAACATGCTAGGCACATGCAGACAAATGATGCAAAGGACTCATACTGATACCTAACAGACTCGACTATGCATTCCTATCGAAGGAAATTTTATTGAACTCTTTGGATCTAAACCTAATAGATTATAGGTTCTCTAGGTTTGATCCTAGCTTGACATGCACATGAAAATTTACAGTGAACTCCTAGCAAATTCCAAAGAGTATGCCAGAAGTAAGATGCAAACCTAACATGCGTGATGAATGCATGCAGTATGCTAATCTCAGCTAAATGCAATCTAATGATCCTAGAAATGCTGGAGGTGTCAGGAAAGGGCAAAAAATAGGAAGTGGGTTCAGAATTAGTTTGGCAAGGTAGAGAAAAAGGTTCATGGTTAGTTGGATAAAGTAGGATAAAAGACGGGGTGTCAGGAACTAATCCTATACTAATGAGGTTAACCTTATGAGGTTGAGCTATATCTACAGGATTTGCATAATGGAAGGATGGGTCACTAATTTCGGGGAAGAGGTCCTTAATGGGAACTATAGGAGGGGACTCATCTTGAAGGTATTGATTCAAAGAGATCAGGTCCTTAATAAATTCTTCTGGTTCTTGTATTTTAGGACTAGACTCTATAATTTGGCTCTCCTCTATGGTTTTCTCAGGTAAGGCTCTAGTAGCAGTACCTAGGTTCTCTTCCTCTATTTTTTCTTCCATTATAGCTTTAGGTTGGATATGGTCAAGGTCAACTAGCTCTGGGTTGGTTTCTACCTGGGCATCTACTGGGTCAGCTAATTCTAGGTCTACTAAAGGTGTCTCCTCTTCTCCCTCATACTCATCCACTAGGCTCACATCAGCTTCATACACTTTCGCGTTAATGTAAGCCTTGTGAATCTCAGGAATGGTTGGAGAAGGTCGGCTAGCAAGAAATTGGTTAGGTTCTGGTCTCTGATTATGGGTACTACTCCTAGTAGGTTCAGGTTGTATAAGGGGTAGTGGCTCACTACTGGGTTCATATTTAGGGATACTAATCCTATGGGGTTCAAGTTGACTAGGGGAAGCATGACTAGTACTAGGTTGATACTTAGGGGTTATGGGTTCTCTAGGCTCATAGGACAAGGGTGCAGATCTATGGGTCATGGGATTATAGGATCTGGGGTCATATGATTTTGGGTCAGCTTTATGATCAGGTTCTAAGGATGGATCAAGGTATGGGGTCCTCCTAAGGTTGGGCTCTCTATATGGGTCAGGATATTGGGTCCTCCTAGGATTGGACTCCCTATATGGGTCAGAATACTGGGTTCTCCTAGGGTTGGACTCCCTATATAGGTCAGAATATTGGGTCCTCCTAGGGTTGGACTCCCTATATGGGTCAGAATATTGGGTGTTGGGTCTACTAGGCTCATAGGGTGTGGGTGCATAGGATCTATGATCATGGGATCTAGAGTCATAGGATCTGGAGTCATAAGATCTATAGGTTGTAGGTATACTAGGCTTGTAGGGAGAGGGTAAATAGGATCTATCTTCCTGGTCTATAAAATCCTGATTGAGTCTTCTAGGACTAACCTTAGGGATTGGGTCATGACGATAGGTTCTCCTAGGTTCAGCCTCAAGGTATGGATCAGGGTTTGGGGTCCTCCTAGGTTGAGGATTGTAGTACGGGTCAGGATAAGGGGCTCTCCTAGGTTCGACCTCATGGTATAGATCAGGGTTTGGGGTCCTCCTAGGTTGAGGGGAGTCAGGATCTGGCTCAGACTGTGACCCATGGGTTTTTCTTGGGGTCCCTACCCGGACTTTTAACTGATCAAACCTATTGGCACGATGGTCAATTCTATCATTGGTTTGAATACGAGACTGAGTTAACTGGGTCATCTGGATAGTTATCTGGGCAATTTGATCAGCTAGGGCTTTTATTTGGGCTTGTAAATTTTCCATGGGTTCAGACATTTATGAAGGAGGTGGGTGATATGAAACTCCTGATCTAGTGCTCATGCAAGACTCGATCAGACCGACTATAGCTGACTAGACCTAAAGTCCAAACTAGATGCTCAATCAGGGTGGCAAACTAGCCTATAGTAACCCTGTACTCAGCCAGGCAGGTGTAAGGGGAGTGTTAGGTCCCTGATTGCCAATCCTAGACACCAATCAGAGATTGGCCAGGTAGGCGGACCAGCACACAAGCCCTTCGGGATTGAATCCCTAAACCACCGTTCTAGACACTAAGCACAAGGCACACACAGGTTAACTTGACACAGTGATCTAACACTAGCCCGGACCCGACCAGTTGGTGTCCCTAGCCCACTAGGGCAAATTAAGTCTAATTAATTTTAGGTTAAGGCTTGGGACTGAATGCAAGGGATGTGGTTTTGGGCTAAGGAGAGGTGATCAAATCCTCCCCCCATCTGATATAGCAAGAGTGCCCTTAAAAGTAAATTATGCAATGATGGCAGGCAGATGAGGATGCAAATTAGGGTTTAGTTATTTTTTTTTTTTGGTATTTTTGGAAAATATGTATATTTTTTTTTTGTATTTTTTTAAATAGAAGAAAACTTGCAAATCATGGCCTAATATACTGGAAATATACTAAAATTAAGAAATATGCAAAAACTCCTAAACAAAACCCTAAAACTTCCAAACTTGTCTTGCTAAAAAAAAAAACAGAGCCAAAAATTTGCAGGCCCTATTTCGGCTTGCAGAAAATTCACAGGCTATAATAAAATATGAAAAAAATTTTAAAATTACTGTGAATTATGATAAATCCACGAAAATAAATTTTAGAATTTTTGGAGTTTTTAACAGGGATAAATAATTAAAATGATAGAGTATATACGGACTGAAAAATTGCAGAAAACAAGCCCTAATCTAAGCTCTGATACCAAATGATGTGGAACTAATATGCATGCAATTTTTTTTATATGTTTTATATGTGGGGTTGGGTGATTAATTCCCGAATTTCAGATTAAAATAAGTTATAGGGAATTTTATATGAATTTTAGAAGATCAGCATGCAGATTAGGACCTAGAAAAGTAGAAAAGAAGGATCGCCGGGGCTGAGAAGCCTTGGTTAGGGCAAGTTCTCCTACAATAAAACTACTGGAGGTAGAGGGGTGTACCTGACAACATCTGTGAAGATCGCAGCAAAAGGGTCTCTCGTTCCTCGACGGATGCGGCCTGGAAAATCGAGCCAAAGACCCGCGGATACCCGGCTTTCTGCTCGGTGATCCGATTGAGGCTTGGCTGGAGTCGTTGGATTCGTAGGAACTCGGGGACCTGCAAACGACCTGTCAGGGGTTAGAAAACTCACAAAGGAACAAGAAAACAAAGGAAAAACAGCAAGGGAAGGCTTCTTTTGGAGTGGGCGTCCAGGGATCTGAGATGCTTGTTGGTAGCAGGAAGATGATTGCAGCACTGGGAAGAAGAACTCTCGCAAACCCCTTTATGCACACAGCAGGGTATCACACAACTCAATAGAAGAACTCAAGGTTTTCATTCATCAAAAATTTTCCTCATACAAGAGGCTAGGGTCCCTTAAATAGACCCTTAACCTTGGGCTCCAAGTAAGGGTACATAAGTCTTTACATAAGAATCCTTTTCCCTCTCAAACCCTAGCTAGAAAATAAGGAAATATTAGGTAGAAAAATCCCTAAAATTTTTCTTGACTTGGTCAAGACTCCAAGGACGCCTAGGGGGGCGTGTTGGGCTTCTAGGAGCAGCAAAAGGCCGGCCCAAAGGGGCCCGGGTGCATGGGTTTGGGCCTCTAGAAGCTGGGGTGGCCTGGTAGCCAGGTAGCAGGAATATTCCCTGGTATCTTGCTTCTTAGGGGCTTGGGCTTGGCACCTGGGCTTGATTTCATTGGGCTAGGATGCAGATGGACCTCTGGAATCATGGATGCCCTTATTTATGAATATACTTTGGCATCTGGAAGGGAATCTGGGCATCTGAAGGGCATCTGCAAGGAATCAGGGTTTCTGATTTTTCTCCTGGGGTCTTCAAATCTTCAAGATGGGTTGGACTTGGGCTAAACTTCCATGTCTTCAATCTGGTTGGACTTGGTCTTCACTTGTATAATATAGTCTTGAGTCTTCAGTATGCTTGGACAGGACTCAAAAAAAATAAAATTAGCTCAACATGAGCTAACTAGCATTGGACTGAACTAGCTTAACATGAGCTGACTAGTACAGAACTGAAATAACAACTAAAATGGACTCAGATGAGCTAAGCCCTTATTACAGATAGATTCATAAATTATTGATCAATTTACAGAGGGTTGAAAAAGCCTCTGTCTTATTCTGGTGCCTCAGGTGTCCCCACCACTAATCATCTTCTTCTAGTTGATGGGAAGAAGAAAGGGGTGATAAAAAGGGGTACAAAGCAAAAGCTAAACCCTAAGAACAGCATCAATAAGAGGAAGAAGGCAAAGAGGCCTTCAAATGATGGATCTTGTTTCTTCTATGGCAAGAACGAACATTGGAACAAGAACTGCAAGACATATCTTGAAGGTTTGAAGCAGGATGCTAGTGGAGCATCAAAAGGTTAATTTATGATACAAACAAACTTATTATTGAGCTCTTCAACTTCTAATTCATGGGTATTGAATACCGCATGTAGGTCTCATATCTGCAAGTCTTTGTGATGGGGACCCGAGAGTCTATTTGAGTCCATTAGTACTGAGTCACTTATATTAAAGTGAACCAATTAAGTCTTGTAATAAAGTGAGACAACTGAGTCTAGTTGAGTCCACTTAGTAAGATCCAGTCATTTTAGTCCAGTTGAGTCCAATCGAGTCCATGTAGTTTTTATTCAAGTCATTTTCAAAAGGAGAGTCAGCAGACCAGGAGATTCACCAAGCCCCCTCAACTAGAGCTAGACTTCAGGCACCTGGGCCCTTTCATGCCACCAAGCCCATAAGGGAGTGCCCCTCCAACCCATGAAGATGGCACCCCAGTCCAAAATGCCCCAGCCCAGAGCCCTAGCCCAAGCCCAACACTTGAGGTTTCTTGGCCCTCAAGTTAGGGTTTCTTGACTCCCAAGTCATGTAACCTGGGTGAATCTATAAATACCCCACCCCCTCTTATATTTTTTTATGCTAGAATGAATTATGAATGAAATTTCTTGGGTTCTTCCTCAATTACGGTGTGATTTTCTGTGTGATTAGGGTATTTGTGTGATCCCTAAGGGTATCTGTGTGATCCCTATTATTCTTAGGGTTATCTGTGTGATCCCTTTACTGCCCCAGCCTCCTGTGCCCTGCCTTAGCCACCCTCTCTTTCTTCTTCCAAGCAAGCCCTAATCCCCTGGTGACTTCTTAGCTTGCCAGCGATCTAACCCCGATCTCTGTCTCGTATCAATTTGGTATCAGAGCACGGAGGATTAGGGTATGCTTCATCCTCCATGCCAGACCAGTTCATCCAAAGCTTCCACAGCCTCCCTGTTCATCCAAAGCTTTCGTAGCCTCCATGACAGATCCTGCCCCCACCAAGTGAGAACCACGTTGCCAGCCTCCACCATCATCACCCACACCACCGATCAGAGCACCCCACCTAGACCAAGCCCACCATGACTGAGCCATCTCCTCCGCTCCCACCAATGTAGATATAGAAGATCCAAGCCACAGCCAGAGTTCATGCCTTATCCTCCAATCGATGCCGCAACCCAACCGATCTCTCCATTCAACGCCTCATCACCACCCATCCGGCTCCCAGCTGTCCTGAAGCTCGACACCGCCGGATCGAAGCCCATGCCTCCTGCATCACCTTGCCTCCGCCTTACCCCAGTTTGTCTTCACCGTCAGCACTCTGACCATCCACCACCACCAATCGGACACCCAAGATCTTCATTGACGCCGCCTCCCACTAGATTCTCTCTAGCAAGGAGAATGGCTCTGAAATCCGATTCCCCAACCATAAACTCCCTCTACAGATCTGCCCCCTCTTCGGATCCACCCGTACCACCACATGGATCTCCACCGTCACCAACCACCTCCATTGTGACCTCCGTCATACGTGCCACCGTCTCCACATAGAACTATCGCCGGTCACTGTCTTCCTCCCCAGCACCATCGCCGGCAGCCATCTTCTGCAGCCATCTTCCTCTCCAGTGTCATCACCGACGAAGCTACCCGAAGTCCCTGCCTGATGCAGGACTAACTAGATGCGAAGATGAAAAATGATGCAAGTGATTTTTTTTTTGGTGATTTTTAGGATTTTAATGATTTGTTTAGGATTCCCAAAAATAAGTAGGAGTAGATCTAGGGTTCTACACTAACAAGAACTTCAGGCAAGCAAGTAAATCCCTAAGCAAGGATAAAAAGAGGACCCCAGGATTGAGAAACCCTATAGGACTTAGCTCTCAGATCAATACCTACTTAGGAGTCAGGGTGGCAAACCTCAAAGATCCGAAGTGCCCGATGCCGAGTTCACTCACTCTCATGGATGCGGCCTAGATGATCGAGTAGTCAACCCCACAGATGTGTCGGCTTTCTGTCCGAAAGGTCTTGATGGCAAGGGCAATCGACTCTGTGTTCGTGTCACCTGGAGGACCTGCGAGCATTCAAGAGGGGAGTTAAGATTCAACAAAGAAAGCAAGGGATGAAGGAAAGAGAGTTGATGTGGTGATGGTGGAGTTCTTCTTGCTAGGAGCCAGGTTGGATGATCCCAATGGACTCTGACTCGAAGCTGGAGGATGGAGTTGTGGAAGAGATAGTAACACGAGGCCTCACTCCTCTCGACGCCCAAAGGCAAAGGTGCTCCCTCATGGAGATCGACGTTCCTAATGAGTAAGGGCAACTAAAGAGAATTGGCTATTAAAAACTTGTGTTTTTTCATTCATCATCAATAATAATACAAAGGAGGGGTAAGGTCTCTTTTTATAGGCACCTTAGGACCCAATTTAAATTTCAAATGAAAATACAAGTCTTCTTTTGATAGGGTGCCCAAAATTCAAATTTTCATTCTCCTTGGCCGACCAAAAAAATTGGAGAGTGATTGGGCATGGCTTGACTTGAGGCTTGGAAGAAGGATCTTGCTCCCTTGGACTTGGAAGGTTGGTCTCTCATTTTGGAAGAAGGCTTGAAGTGGGGCTTGTAGCAAGGCTTGTGTCCTCCTCCTTGCCTTGGTTGTGCATCCACCTTTGGTACAAGACATGATGTGGGGAGTGGGAGATGGAGGCACCCATGGATTCTTGCCCTTCATTCCATAGTTGGCCACATACTTTGGGAAGAAAGCTTGAAGCAAGGAACTTATATATAACCTCCATTGACCTTCCCTTGGCCGGCCACCCATACTTGGAAAAGAGCATGATAGGGGGGAGGGAAAGAGGGAATGTAACAAGTGTTGTGTCCCCCTTTTGGGTGTCCAAGAATCTGAATTGTGCCGCCCACTTGGCTAGTTGACATGGCACCACATAGGATGAAGAGGTGGGTCCCTGAGCTGAGTTGGCTTCCTTCATGGCTTAGCTCAAAAAGTGACTAGACTTCAAGACCAATCTTGCTTGGACCCATACTTCAAACAGACTCGGGCTAGACTCATTACAGGATTGGACTCAGTACTGGACTCGACTTGACCAACTTGATCAAAATACAGGACTAGACATAGACACTTGAGACTCAATTCAAAGCTAATGAAAATTACATGGTTTAGGCTTGAAGCCTTATTGCAAGACTCGAAAAGTTGGAACCCTAATTGGACATCCATAAAGGGTTAAGGAGCCTCTGTCAGATTTTGGTGCCCACACCAGTTCTCCCGGGGTGGGAGGAACTCGACCCTGTCGAGTAAGAGTTGAGTTGGCTTAGGTACTCTTCCAAAAGGTCGGGATCGAGGCACTGCAAGTCCTCCCAGGTAATCCATGAGTCATCGAACTCAGGTCAGCCTTGCCATCAGACTAAGAAACGTTGATAACCTTTGCCCCGGGTAGTGATAGCTTGGTCATCCAGGACACGCTCGATCCGCTCTGCTCTCTTAGGTAAAATTGGAGGTGGACACTCAGGTTCGGGTTCACTCTCAAAAGAAAGGTCAGGCTCGCTAGGTATGTTTGCTGGTTCTCTGTACTCGACTAAGTTTGAGATATTGAAAGTTGAGCTAATGCCATAATCCGGGGGTAGCTCAAGAATGTAGGCATTAGGGCCAACTCTCTTTATCACTTGTAAGGGGCAAGCTCCACGAGCATGAAGTTTCTTAACGGTTCCGGGTGAAAACCGTTCAGGCCTAAGCCTAATCATTACAGAATCCCCAATTTCAAATTTTTTGGCTCGTTTCCAGGAATCAGCCATTTTTTTATATATATTATTACTTAGATTAATTTTGTTGCTAATTTTATAATGTATGTCCCTAATATGCTGTGCAAAGGATTCGACGGACTCAGAGACACGAGCATGGATAGGTAAGGGAATCAGATTAAGAGGTCGGTTAGGCTTGTAACCACTTACAATCTCGAAAGGACTTTTCCCGGTGGTCCTATTCACAGAACTGTTGTAGGCAAACTCGGCTCGAGGTAAGAGAAGATCCCAGTTTCTGGTATGTTCACCTATCAAACATCTCAAGAGGTTCCCTAGGCTACGGTTGACTACCTCAGTTTGGTCATCGGTCTGCGAGTGGTAGGCAGTTGAAAACTTTAGCTTGGTGCCTAGTAAGTGCCAAAGGGTTTTCCAGAAGTAACTAGTGAAACAGACATCCCTATCGGATACTATGGTTTTGGGAAGGACATGTAACTTAACCACATGCTTGAGAAAGAGCTTGGTAACTTTGGAAGCATCTAGGGTCTAGGAGCAGGGTATGAAATGGGCCATTTTGGAGAACCTATCTACCACTACACAGGCTGAATCATGCTTCCTTGCGGTCTTAGGCAATCCTACCACAAAGTCCATGCTAAGGTCTTCCCAAGGATGACTAGGCACAGGCAGAGGGGTATACAGGCCAGTATTCTGCTTTTGCTGTTTGCCAATAGCACAGGTTCGGCATCGAGAAACAATGTTGGCTACATCCTTCTTTAGGCTTGGCCAAAAGAACTAGTCTTCTATTGCTAAGATGGTCTTTTCTCTACCGAAGTGACCAGCTAGGCCTCCTACATGGGTTTCCCAAACTAAGAATTCTCGAAGAGAGGTCTTGGGAATGCATAATCTATTTGCTTTGAAAAGGTAACCATCTTAGAGGGTGTACTCACTATGGGTGCTAGATGGTTCTTATTTCTTAGATTGGAAGATTTCACCGAAGTCAGGATAGGTCTCGTATTGCTCTTTTAATCAATCAAATCATATAACCTCGGTCCTAACGGTATTCAGCAACAGGGCACGATGGCTAAGGGCGTCAGCTACCTTGTTCTCAGTACCAGCACGATGTTTAAGCACAAAGGTATAGGCCTGGATGTATTCTACCCACTTAGCATGCCTCGGGTTTAATCTTTTCTGGGAGTTTAGGTACCGTAGGGCTTCATGGTCAGAGAAAAGGACAAATTCTTGGGGTAATAGGTAATGCCTCCAGTACCTAAGAGCTTGAACGACTGCATAGAACTCTTTATCATAAGTTAAGTACTTAACTTTGGTCTCATTGAGTTTCTCACTAAAGAAGGTCATGGGGTGATTTTCCTGACTAAGTACTCCTCCAATGCCAACTCCTGAAGCGTCACAAGCAACCTCCAAAACCTTAGAAAATTCGGGTAATCTTAGGATAGGTGCTTGTATCATTTTATCTTTGATTTCTTGGAAGGCTTTATCTGCAGCTTTGGTCCATTGGAAGCCTCCCTTCCTGATGTAGTCGGTGATGGGTGCTACGATAGAACTAGATCCCTGAATAAATCTTCTATAAAAAGTGGCTAGGCCATGAAAACTATGCACATCATGGACACTAGTTGGGACCGGCCACTCAACTATGTCTTTAACTTTCTCGGGATCAGCAGAGACTCCTTTTGGGGTGACTACAAAACCTAGGAAGATAACCCTCGTTGTCATGAACTCGCATTTCTTTGGATTGGCATAAAGGCTATTCTCCCTAAGGATCTGGCAGACTAACCTAAGATGTTTAAGATGGTCCTCTTTAGTCCTGCTGTATATCAAAATGTTATTGAAATATACCATCAAAATTTTCTAGTAAACTCTTTCAGGACTTGGGTCATGACCCTCATAAAGGTGCTAGGTGCATTAGACAGTCCAAAAAGCATCACTACCCATTCTAAAAGGCCATCCTTAGTCTTAAAAGCTATCTTCCATTTATCCCCAGGTCTAATCCTTATCTGGTGGTAGCCACTCTTAAGGTCTATCTTAGAAAAGATGGTGGCTCCAGCTATCATATCAAGCATATCATCCAAACGGGGATGGGAAACCTATATTTTATCGTGATTTTGTTTATGGCTCTTCTATCTACACACATGCTTCAGGTTCCATCTTTCATAGGGATTAGCAAAGCAGGGACGGCACAGGGACTTAAACTCTCCCTAAGAAAACCCTTCCTAAGCAACTCTCCCACTTGTTTCTGTAATTCCTGGTGTTCGGTGGGGTTCATTCTATAATGAGGAAGGTTGGATAAGGTGGCTCCTGGGACCAAGTCTATGGCATATTGGATGTCCCTAAGAGGTGGTAGATGATCAAGTAAATCATTGGGGAAAACATCCTTAAATTCTTCCAGAGCCTTAACTACTTCTCGGGGGTGCTTTATTTGGGTCGGCTCATGACTCTCTTTGGTGGCCAAAATCCAAACAGGGGCTCCCTCAGCAATCTCTTTTTCCAATTCCTTGGTCTTGATTAGGTTAACTCTAGGCTTCTTTTCCATAAGGCTACTTGATCCTCTCTTAGCCTGGTCCTTAGGCTGAACTGGATTGATTATAAACTTCTTCCCATGGTGGTTGAAGGTACAGGTATTGGTCTGACCATAAAGGGTGGCATCATGATCGTACAGCCAAGGTCGACCTAAGATAATACTACTAATGCCCATGGGAAGGACATCATACCAAATCTTCTCTTCATAAGACTGTAACTTGATCAAGACTTGGCACCTAGACTTTATGGGTATGGAAGTTGAATCTACCCAAGAGACCTTATATGGGTTGGGGTGAGGAACTGGGATCAATCCTAGGGCTTTGACAGTACTTGAAGAGATGGCATTGACACAACTCCCACTATCAATTATGATTTTGCACACCCTATCCCCTAGTTTGACAAAGGTTTGTAGGATGTTTATCCTACACCAATCTTCTTGTACTAGGTTTTGAGTAAGAATGCATCTGACTACTCCCAAAAGGTCTTCTGACTCATATTGTTCTTCCTCTCCCTCATACTCTTCCAATATTTGATTTCTAGGTCATAGACTTCTCCTTCTAGTTCAACAATGGGTTCCAGCTCATTCTCAGCTAGCTCTTCTATGACTAAGGCTGGGGAGGTGCACTGGCTAGCATAATGTCTTGGTTTATGACATCTAAAGCATTTGTTTTGGAGAGTGGGGCTCTTCTGGACTTCAATAGCTTTACCCTTTTCCTCTCTACTAAAATGGGGTCGGTTTAGGTCGGGTCGGCTCGGACTGGGTCGGTTGGGGTTGGGTCGACTCGGGTCAGGTCGATATGGACCAAGACGACTCGGGTAAGCCTGACTATACCCTTGTCTAGGTCTTGGGATTCGACTAGGGTTCAGGTTTACGATAGGTGGGAGCCCTCTAGAAATGCTCACAGTTCCTAGCAACTTGGTAAGCATACTCTAGATCGATGACCTCTCTAAAGTAAAGCTCTCTCTAGATATCTGGGTGTAGGCCAGCCCTAAACCTAGATAGGGTCATAGAAGCGATTCATTGACTTTACATCGCATGACATACTCATCGAACTTCATGATGTATTTAGCCACACTCTTGTTCCCTTGACTCAGATTCTGCCATTGGTCCAATAAATCTGGGTGTAAGAAAGTGATCGGTACTTCTCTCTAAGTCTGGCTTTCATGTCCCTCCAAGTTGCTATGGGTTCTTTTTTTCTCTGCTCTACCATCCTTTCAACACTATTCCAAAATAACCTAGCCTGGTGAACCAACCTATGTTTGGAAAACTTAAACTTCATCCTCTCCGTCATTGTGTGCCACTCGAAATACTGCTCCATATCCTCCTCCCAATGTACACCTTAGGATCTAGACTACCATCGAAGGTAGGGGCTTCTAGCTTGATGTTTTTAATGGCCCTTTCTTCCTGGTCTACGATCTTTGGATTGGGTCTCCTAGGTTCAAACTCTTGGGCTGGGTTAAAATGAGGAATTCTCCTGGGTTCAGCCTCTATGGATGGTTCATGGTGAGGATAATCCCTAGGGGCGAAAGGTGATCCAAACTCAGGCTCGACAGATGGTCTAGGACTATTCTTCTCTAAGGCTCCAATTCTTTCATCAAACTAATCAAGCTTACTATTCATCTTAGCCAATTGTTCCATGATGACCTTTAATTGATCTTCTCGAGTGTTTTTCATGAGTTCACCTGATTGGGATAGATGGGGGTGATAAGGGACTCCGAATATGGTCGACATGCACACACAATGGAAGATGCTATGGGTTTGCTAGACTTAAAAAGATCAAACCAAATGTTAGGTCAAGAAGACTAACTCGGTAGTAGTAACTTGGCACCTAGCCAGGTAAGTGTAAGGTTGGTGGAGGTTCCTCTTTGCTTGCCTTAGACACCAATTTGCAACTGGCCAAGTAAGCGAACCAACCCACCTTCCTTCGGGCTCTTGTCCCTAAACCACTTGCCTAGACACCAACTACTCAAGCACACACAAACCAGCTGTCTACTTGGCTTGACACTTGGTTCGACCCGACTTCGTGGATGTCCCTAGCTCACTAGAGCAACTAAGTGTCTATTCAATTTTAATTAGAGGTTGGGTTTGATATGCTGGATGGTGATTTTTGGGCTAGGGATAGGTAATGAAATCCTGACCCTATGTCAAATTGCTGCCCTTAAGATGATTTATGAGGATGATGGCATGCAAAATGATCTAATGAGATGTCTCTAAATTATATATTTTTTTTGTTGGATTTTTGATGGATGAAAGTAGAAATGAGATGAAAGAAATGACAAGAGATGAAGCTAAATGCAAATTAAACTATCTAAGAAATGAAAACATAAGAAAATGCACTTGCTAAAATTCTTAGGACAGAATTTCTTCTTAGGTAGTACTCTGGCTTGTAGAAATTCTACAAGCTGTAATAAAATCTGAGAAAATTAACAAAAATATTATCAATTACGAGTGATCTAAAAAATAAAAATCAGAAAATTTGAAGATTCCTACAAATAGAAATACTAAAAACAACAGACCATATTCAGAAAGGAAAAAATGCAGAAATTAAAAGACAATGAGATCTAATGATGTAATTTTTTTTTTTTTTTTAAATCTATTCTTCTTGTATTCCCCTTCGAAGGTCAATCACAGTGGCACCCCTACACGCCTTAGGAGATCCATGTGGAATGGGAAGAGAGAGTCTTGAAACCTTTTCTCCTAAGACCAGATGGCCTGGTGAAGCACCTAATCCAGGTACTTAAGAAGTGCTAAGTCCTAACCATGCTCTGATACCAGAAATGATGTGGGACTAACTAGATACGAAGATGAAGAATGATGCAAGTGATTTTTTTTTTGGATGATTTTTAGGGTTTTAATAATTTGTTTAGGATTCCCGAAAACAAGTAGGAGTAGATCTAGGGTTCTACACTAACAAGAACTTCAGGCAAGCAAGTAAGTCCCTAAGCAAGGATAAAAAGAGGACCCTGGGATTGAGAAACCCCGTAGGACTTAGCTCTCACATCAATACCTACTTAGGAGTCAGGGTTCCAAACCTCAAAGATCCGAAGTGCCCGATGCCAAGTTCACTCGCTCTCACGGATATGGCCTGGATGATCGAGCAGTCAACCCCACGGATGCATCAGCTTTTTGTCCGAAAGGTCTCGATGGCAAGGGCAACCGACTCCATGTTCATGTCACCTGGAGGACCTGCGAGCATTCAAGAGGGGAGTTAGGATTCAACAAAGAAAGAAAGGGATGAAGGAAAGAGAGTTGATGTGGTGATGGTGGAGTTCTTCTTGTTAGGTGCCCGGTTGGATGATCCCAATGGACTCTGACTCGAAGTTGGAGGATGGAGTTGTGGAAGACATAGTAACACGAGGCCTCACACCTCTCAATACCCAAAGGCGAAGGTGCTCCCTCATGTAGATCGACGTTCCTAATGAACGAAGGTAACTAAAGAGAATTGGCTCTCAAAAACTTGTGTTTTTTCATTCATCATCAATAATAATACAAAGGAGGGGTAAGGTCCCTTTTTATAGGCACCTTAGGACCCATATTAAATTTCAAATGAAAATACAAGTTTTCTTTTGATGGGGCGCCCAAAATTCAGATTTTCTTTCTCCTTGGTCGACCAAAAAAATTGGAGAGTGATTGGGCGTGGCTTGACTTGAGCCTTGGAAGAAGGATCTTGCTCCCTTGGACTTGGAAGGTTGGTCTCTCATTTTGGAAGAAGACTTGAAGTGGGGCTTGTAGCAAGGCTTGTGTCCTTCTCCTTTCCTTGGTTGTGCATCCACCTTTGGTACAAGACATGATGTGGGGAGTGGGAGATGGAGGCGCCCATGGATTCTTGCCCTTCCTTCCATAGTTGGCCACATACTTTTGGAAGAAAGCTTGAAGCAAGGAACTCATTTCTTACCTCCATTGACCTTCCCTTGGCCGGCCACCCATACTTGGAAAAGAGCATGATAGGGGGGAGGGAAAAAGGGAATGTAACAAGTGTTGTGTCCCCCCTTTGGGCATCCAAGAATCTGAATTGTGCCGCCCACTTGGCTAGTTGACATGGTGCCACATAGGATGAAGAGATGGGCCCCTGAGCTGAGTTGGCTTCCTTCATGGCTTGGCTTAAAAAGTGACTAGACTTCAAGACCAATCTTGCTTGGACCCATACTTCAAACAGACTCGGACTAGACTCATTACAAGATTGGACTAATTACAGGACTCGACTTTACCAACTTGGTCAAAATACAGGACTAGACACAGACACTTGAGACTCAATTCAAAGCTAAAAAAAATTACATGGTTTAGGCTTGAAGCCTTATTGTGAGACCCGAAAAGTTGGAGCCCTAATTGGACATCCACAGAGGGTTGAGGAGCCTCTATCAGATTTTGGTGCTCACACCACTACCTCTGTTATGCTTCTTCAATCCATGGTGAGGAAGGAAGAAGCCAGCGCACGAACGTGAAAGCTGCACATTCCTCAAAGCACATGGCTTTCAAAGCAGTCCAAAGATGGTGAAGCACGGATCCCAGAGCTACACGATTTTCAAAGTCACACATATTTTAGAGTAGCACATATTTCAGAGTGGCACAGTTCTCAAAGCAGAGCCCTTCTTTATTCCAAGTTTATTTGCATATATTTGGGTTTATTTGATTGTGTCTATTTTATGGGTTTGTCTTTTGATATGCTTGGATTCGGTCCCATCAAAGCCCTCGCTGAGCCAGACTTGACGGAGTTGAGTTCTCCCCACTCCAGGGGAATGATGGGGACTCGATAGTCTATTTGAGTCCATTAGAACTGAGTCACTTGTATTAAAGTGAGCCAATTGAGTCCTGTAATAAAGTGAGATAACTGAGTCCAGTTAAGTCAACTTAGTCAACTCCAGTCATTTTAGTCCAGTCGAGTCCAATCGAGTCCATGTAGTTTTCATTCAATTAATGTTCAAAAGGAGAGTCAGAAGACCAGGACATTCACCAGGCCCCCTCAACTAGAGTTGGACTTCAGGCACCTGGGCCCTTTCATACGGCCAAGCCCATAAGGGAGCGCCCCTCCAACTCATGAAGATGGCACCCCAGTCCAAGACGCCCCAGCTCAGAGCCCTAGCCCAAGCCCAACACTTGAGGTTTCTTGGCCATCAAGTCAGGGTTTCTTGACTCCCAAGTCATGTAACCTGGGTGAATCTATAAATACCCCACCCCCTCTTGTATTTTTTTATGCTAGAATGAATTATGAATGAAATTTCTTGGATTCTTCCTCAATTATGGTGTGATTTTCTATGTGATTAGGGTATTTGTGTGATCCCTAAGGGTATCTGTGTGATCCCTATTGTTCTTAAGGTTATCTGTGTGATCCCTTTACTGCCCCAGCCTCCTGTGCCTTGCCCTAGCCACCCTCTCTTTCTTCTTCCAGGCAAGCCCTAATCCCTGGTGACTTCTCAGCTCGCCAGCGAGAAGCCATTCATGCTGATGCTGTTAAAACCTACATGTTATTATTGCTTTCGGGCAAGATAATGGAATTAAAAGATTGCTATTTCATTCCAGATGTTACTAGAAACATGATGCAAGACTATTCATGCATGCCAATTATTTTTTTGTTGTTAGGCATTAAGTTAGGAGTTTATATCACAAATTTCAAGCCAGGATATTAAGTAAAGAATTCTATAAAAAATTTGAAGCACAGGCATGCAAAAATAAGCCCTAAAAGTGAAGAAACAGGACCGCCAAGGCTAAAAAGCCCTGGTTAGGACTAGCTCTTATGCAATACCACTACCATAGGAGTCTAGGGGGTGTACCTGGAAGAGATTTGAAGATCGATCCATGAAGAGTTCGCTCCTCGCTCTTGGATGCGGCCTGAAAAATAAAGCTATCGATCCCGCGGATTCGCGACTTTCAAACCAGTGGCCTAAAAGCTAATCAGATGGAATCCTTGGATTCATGAACTCTAAGGGACTTGCAAATCACCTAACATGGGTTAGAAAACAAGGAAAAAGAAGGCTAAATCACTGAAAGAAGAATGGAAGGAAGAAGTTTGAAGAGGGTGGGCAAGGGATGAAGAGGGCTAGAGGCTTGGAGGCTGAGCACAGGGATCACACAGAAACCCTAAGGGATCACACAGATACCCTTAATCTCACAAAAAATTCACACAAAATTCACACATAAAGTTGAGAAGAACTCAAGAAAATTTTCATGTTCATTAACATTAACATTAAAACATATAAGAGGGGGTGGGGTATTTATAGATATTTCCCATGTCTTCTCCTTATTATGATAGATTTACAAAGTTGAGTGGGAGAGGGATTACAAAATTGCTTAGAACTAGGAGTATACAATTTGAGTAGAACTAGAACAAAATCTCCTTGTTTAATTTGGACTTCTCCCTCTCTTGGGGGACTTGGTCAAATGTGCTTCACTTGGACTTGGACGCCAAAATGGAGTGGGCTTGGACTTGGGGCAGCAAGGGGTGGCCTCCACTTGGGCATGGGTGTGGCTTTCAAGGCTTGGGTGCATGGGCTTTGATGCTTGTCATTGGGCGGCCTCAAAGTGTAGCGCATGGGCTTGGTTCATGTCCTCCTGGTGGGCTGGGAACTCTTGGGGACCCATTTGAAGCTGGATTGAAATATGCCTAGGGCGCCATGGGCTTTACTTGAATTGGACTTCTGGGCTGGGGTGCTTGGAATTAGAATATGCCCGGAATCTTCAAGTGGAGAGACTTCATGGGCTTCTACTTTGAGGTGGTTTCCTCCTCTTGTATATAACTAGACTTATACTTACAGGACTTAATTGGACTAGACTAAGGTTGAGATAACTCAATTGGACTTCTAGTCTCAACTTAGTACATGACTCAACTTACTTAACTGGACTGGATTAATTATAAAATGACACATGATTAAGATCTCAAAATTAATAAATGGCTCACAATGAGCTGACTCGATCAACTAAGCTTGAATGTAATCCAAAGCTTGACTCATGAGCCCTAATGGCATGAGTCGACTCTAGATACAGGACTCAAGTGTAATGAGCTTAAGGCTAAAATACAGGACTCAATGGGCACAATCGGGCTTAATTGATCAAAACCATAATTACAGGACTTCAAGTGACTCAACTGACTTAAGCCCTACTTACAAGACTCAAAAGTCTAACAGGACTTGATTATTGGACTTAGAGATAAAATTAGAATCATGGCTAAGGGACTCAAAACTCAGAGACCCATAGTGAACTAGGGTTGACCTAATGTCCCCATCAAAATATTATTTCTGTACCTCTATTATTAAGACGAGGTTATGAAGTAAAAGTTGAGAAAAATGGTTGTTCCATTTTTTGTTCTAATTGTTGGAAATTATGTGTCCCAAAGCCAATCGTCTAGGTTGTAGATGGTTGAGCGACTCATGTATATGTATATGAATTATTGAATTGAATAAAAAGTTTATTATGGTTGTTCATCACATGACATCTTCCTAATTGAACTCTTGTGTGATGATGTCCTTTGAGCAACCTTGTATGAGATGTAGAGAGGATGCATCATGTAGTTCCTAAACTGGTTCGTGACTAAAGGATACACTATTTCAGGATGATGGTGTATCAAGAGTAGGTCGTTGATGTCATGTCTATTGGTTGTCCTCTTAACCAAGTAGCATGGAGACGCTGGCATGGCATTAGGTGTTGTGTTTGACACTTCACTGAGTGTGACTCCCATGCAAGATTCTCTTTCTACCAAACAAAAGTTTTGCATTAAAATGTGGAAATGAATTATTCCTCTAACTTGAGATCCCTATGGTAGCTTGCAAGCAACTCACTATACTTAGGTACAAAACTACTCGAATTTCTAATCCAATGATGGAAGGTTGCTAGGTATAGTCAAGTACTTGTGTAGCGGTAGTAGGATCAAGATAGGATTGATCTCTCTAAATGGTTCCCAAACCAATGTATTGACATTATCAATTAATAAAGATATTTTATTTTCATCATACGCTATGTCTTAATTATTTTATTATTATATGATGAACCCCATAGATTAGGGCTACGGTTCTAGGGTTATGATGAGATCATACCAGTGAGACCTAAAGCCTTAAAACCCTAATCTAAAATATTCCTGGTCAATGGGACGTTGAGTAGGGGATCAATGTTTCCGGCAAGACCAGCACATTCTATGTATACTTGGTGAAGAGGGTGACTGATCTCATAGTCACTTATGTTTGACACTAATACTAGGATGTGGGTGCTCATTAGAGAATGAGTTCACTGAATGGATCTGACTTGAGAACATCTAATGGAACCTTATCTGTTTGTCAATAGATAGTTCTCATGTGGGAGTAGTGCATGTGGTCCTTTGACCTAAGACTGCATGGTACCTTGTATGCATGAATCCATACTTTGGTTCACACTCAATCATGACACTGAGTCTTGCATGGGGTGATACTGGGTATGGTGGGTTGCATATGGATGTTGTGAGTAGGTCAAAAAGGAATCGATCAACCCTAGTAAGAGGGAATCGCATCCAGCTGATTTCGATCAAATGAAGATTCTGGAAATCTTTGATCAAAGTATGAACATTAGAAATAGTTTCTAATGGTTCATCAATGAATCATCATTATCAGATTGAGCTAGGAATGCATATAAAATTGTATTTGACAAGTATCCATATCCATAGTAATATTCACGGTGCAAGCTGATCGAAGGACTGAATTGCCCGGTAACTCACCACTGAAGGGTATTTTGGTAATACCACCAAAATTCCACATCTTTCAGGTAGGCATGATACGTTGCTAGACGTCAATCTTGCCTTGTGGGGATTTGATTAAATTATGGTAGTTTGATCAGTTAATTAGAATTGGATTCTAATTGACCTAGTCGAGCTAGCTTGAGTAGATCTAAACCGGTTTGGATGTGATCCAATCGAATCAGGTCAAGTTACACCTGGACTCACTGCTGGCTAGATGTGGAACCCAATAGGTCACACACAAAGGGATCTGATCAAGGGTTTAATTGGATTAAACCATGTTTGCAGGTGAACATGCTAGCATGTGTTGCAAACCCTAGCACCTAGATTGGAATTGGTTTCGAATCAGGTTTCGATATGGGCTAATTTGGATTAATTAAAGTCAAATTAAATAAGGCTCAAGTGTTGGGTCAGTCCTTGGCTAGAAGACCAAGGTTTAAGTCAGCCAATTTGGATTAATTAACCTGAGATTATCCATTTAGCAATTGGGCTAAGTTGGGCATGTGAAATGTTTGGACTAAGTGGGACTCTTGGGTGCCAACATGTTTTCTACGTAGAAATTGCGTGAGAAAATAATCCAGAGGTGCCCCTTGGCCAAGAGTCCTTCTGCATTAAGCAGAGGACCAAGTCAAAAACACTTCCACGCTTCTTGGAGTCTTCCATTCCCATTAGGATACGTCTTCACACCAAAAGAAGAAGAGTCCATTCCCCTTGGGACTCTTGGCACTAAGAGTGGCATCCCCTCTTTTTCATGCACATTTTGAGAAAGTTAAATGGCGTGGACTCCTCTGGTGCATGTCCTAACACCTCTTGGGCGCAGATTAAAAATCTAGAAGTCGCTTGGTTTAATGTATGGAGTTTAGATTTAAGAAGAGAAGCGACTCTTGATTTAAAGAGTCACTCTACTTCCTTTTCTCGGAAGTTTTGAATCCAAGGATCGCAATACTTGCCAAGCTTCATGTCCTAACAGAAGAGTCATGTCTTCTGGCATGAATGGATATCTCAGAAGCCCCTTGGTGCACTATAAATAGCATAGCCTCTCGGGGTGTTAAAAAAGGATTTGATCCCGAAGACTTCTTTCTTTCTTATTTTTATTACATCCTATCCTCTTGTCGTAAACACTCTAGCTCTTTTAGGACAAGGTCTTTGGAAGGCCTAGGAGTGTTCAAATCAGGAGAGGAATTAGGGAAAAGTAAAGAAGAGAAGAAGAGGAAGAAGAAGGGAAGGAGTAAAAAGGCTGATTCAAAGAAGAGTTAGTCCAATTGGATTGGAATTTGCACAAATCCTATTTGGCTTAAGTTTGAAAGTCTAGTTGGTGGAACCAAGTTCTTTGAAGGTGCTGGTGTCTTGGTCAAGCCCCGTGTGGATCACCATTGGAGGGCGAGCATTTGGGCGCCTGGTGGAGAAGAAGGCTGAATTAGGGTTTTCGTCATCGGATTGGATACTAGCGGTTCAGGTTGGTGCCTAAACTCTAGTTTATATCATATATGCATGTTTATATATTTTAATTCCTAGTAAGGAGGTCTTGGGTTAAGGGTTTGGTAGTGATTTCATAATAAATTTTTGAAATCCACGCTTCCGCCCTAGTCACCAAACCCTACAGTGGTATCAGAGCCACCTTATTAGGGCTAAATCATACAAAATTTGAGGTTACCCATTTTGGTAGGACTCTACAAAATTGAAGTTGCCCAATTTTGTAGAACTCTTGAGGTTGCCCATTTTGGTAGGACTCTACAAAATTGAAGTTGCCCAATTTTGTAGGACTCTTGAGGTTGCCCATTTTGCTAGGACTCTACAAAATTGAAGTTGCCCAATTTTGTAGGACTCTTGAGGTTGCCTATTTTTGTAGGACTCTATAAAATTTGAAGTTGTCCAATTTTGTAGGACTCTACAAAAGTTTAAAGTTACATATGATTGATATGTTTATGCATATATGTATGTCACTGGTTAGGGTTTTCACTTAAACCTTAACCGATATAGAGATATGTTTAGCTTTCTAGTCATCATACTGAAATAAGGTTGCCCTGGCATAATGGTGGATCCATTATGTGGTAGATGGTTGTCCTAGTATGATGACACACTTGGCACATTATAAAATGATATATGATGCATGGTTGATTGAATGGTAATATTAGAATGTGCTTCTGTTTAAATTGCCCTCTATTAAAATTATATTAAGTTGTAGTGTCATATACCAAAAGCAAAATAATCAAGATGATTAGTTGATCATTCGGTGTCTAGGAAAAGTGGTTCATGATCGGTAAAGAGGACGTGGTTTTTAATTGGTTCCGTTGACTGACCTGGCCAATTTTATTAGTGTCTAGGAAAGCAACGGGGGACTTCCACTACTCTCCCACTTACCTGGCCGATAAGATTAACTTAATTCTTGATTGATATGCTTAGTGTAATATTCACTACATTAGGCCTTCCTTCATGCTAGGTCATTATTATGTTATGATCCGTATTATGTTTGTTGTGCACACACAAGGCCTATTATGGTGACTAACACAATTTTGACCTGGTGCATTTGATGCTTATGGCATGATTTAATATAATACTTTGTTATGTACACACAAGGGTATTATTATTACAATCATGACTATAAAGGAATGAAGGATCTTACTTAACTAAAATATTATAGTTTGTTGTGCACACACAAGGCTAGTAATATTTTAGAGGCCAGGATATGTTGAGAATTGTATAAGTTACAATTGGAAAGAGTTTTCCTACCTTTGAACTTATATAAGATTTGTTGTGAACACACAAGGTCTTTATAAGGAATTAGGATCTCAACCCCACTAAGAAAACCAATTAGGGTTTCTCAATCATCATATGAGGGTTATGATGCTTGATAAAATAGTGGGAGATATAATTAAGTTAAAGTCCTAATTTAATTATGTTTTGTCAACATTGGTTGTTTGCTTATGTTATGTTCTTTGTTAATGTAGATTAAATGGCCTCTTCACTCTCACTTCATAGTATACTTGATGATAATAAATTGATTGGACCGAACTATGTTGACTGGTTGAGAAACCTAAAGATAGTACTCAGCCAGGAAAATCTTTCTTACATTCTTGATACCCCTACCTTGGAACCTTTAGGGGAAGATGCCTCACAAGAGAAAAGACCACATACAAGATGTGGCAAAATGACTCACTCACTGTCAAATATATCATGCTTGCCTCTATGACCAATGAGTTGTAGAGGCAACATGATAGCATGGACACTAACTCCATAATGCTCAATCTAAAAGAGCTATATGGAGAACATAGTTGAACTGCTAGATATGAGATATCTAAGCAGTTATTCCATGCGAGAATGATAGAAGGTACATCCGTACAAGACCACATACTGATGGTTATTGACCTGATCACTCGATTAGGTCAATTGGGTTTTGTTATGGATGGGGAGTTGAATTAGGATTTGATCCTTCAGTCACTCCCAGAGTCATTTTTACAGTTTGTTCTTAATTATCATATGAACAAACTTAACACTTCCTTGCCTGAGCTGTTAAATTGTTAAAAACAGCAAAGAGCCATTTAAAGAATAATAAGGCTCCACTTCTTCTTGTGGATGGGATCAACAAGAAGAAGTCAGACAGAAAGGGTTCCAAGAGGAGATTGAACTCAAAAAGGGGCATCATGAAGAAGAAAGGAAAGAAGGCCTCCGGACAGATGACCTGCTTTCACTATAGCAAGCCGGGTCATTGGAAGAGGAACTGCAAGGCTTACCTTGCAGGTGTGAAGCCTGGTGCATCGGATGCACCAAAAGGTATGAAAGAAGTTCATACTATTTTGTCATTGGATTCTTCCATTTTAAATACTTGGGTATTGGATACCGCCTGTGGTCATAATATCTGCAAATCATTGTAGGGGCTACAGAGGCTTAGAGCATTGAAGGAAGGAGACTTTGAGCTCTACGGTGCTAGAGGAGAGTCCATCCAAGCAGAGGCCATAGGGACTTATATCTTGAGGTTACCTTCGGGGAAGATCTTAGAGCTGAGAGATTGTTACTATATGCCTAAGGCCATTAGAAATATCATATCTGTACCCTTGTTACTTAGACAAGGCTATACTATGAATGTAATGAGCAATGGTTGCTCAATCAGCTTTTCTAATGAAATTATATGTTGTGGCGTATTTTGCAATGGTCTTTTAACTCTATCTACTAATAACAATATACTTCATGTAAGTAACAAACGAAAGAGAGATGATGTAAACAATACTTTACTCTGGCACTTTCGACTTGGACATATTAGTGAGACTAGGATTAGTAAGTTATACAAGAAAAATTTCCTTAATCCTTATGATTATGAATCATTGGGAACTTGTGAATCATGTCTCATGGGTAAAATGACCAAGACTCCATTTAGTGGATATAGAGAAAGGACAATTGAGTTATTAGGACTCATACATACATATGTATATGGGCCTATGACAACTCAGGCCAAGGGTGGATATTATTATTTCATCATGTTTACTGATGATTTTTCAAGGTACGGATTTGTGTATCTTATGAAACAAAAGTCCGAAGCCTTTGATAAATTTTTAGAGTATCAAAGTATGGCAGAGAAACAAACGGGGAAAAGTATTAAAATCCTTCGATCAGATTGAGGAGGTGAATACTTATCCACCGAGTTTCTCGATCACCTTAAAGAAAAGGGGATTATCTCTGAATGGACCCCTCCTTACACACCACAATTAAATGGTGTTGCTAAAAGGAGGAATCGTACCTTATTAGATATAGTACGGTCCATGATGTGCTTCACAGAGTTACCTGTTTCCTTCTGGGGATATGCCTTGGAAACCGTGGCTAATATCTTAAATAGAGTACCATCTAAATCTGTCTCTAGCACTCCATATGAGATATGGAGGGGTAAGAAACCCAACCTTATGTATCTTAAGATATGGGGATGTCTAGCCTATGTCAAAAGAAATTTTGGACATAAACTGGATGCTAGAGCAAATAAGTATCTATTTGTAGGATATCCTAAAGATAGTATAGGATATCTGTTCTACCACCCTACTGAACAAAAAATTTTTGTCAGTAGGCATGCCACTTTTCTGGAGAAAGAGTTCATCCTACGAAAGGGCAGTGGGAGAAATATTGAACTTAAAGAAGTTCAACAAATAGATACACCTCAACCAAATGATAACATAGTTAGTATAGAACCAGAACACACTACTCCTATCCGTAGGTCTGATAGGGTGCGTCATGCACCTGAGAGGTATGGGTTCATTATTGAGAATAATGAAGCCCGGATCATTGAAAATGATGAGCCTCTGACCTATATGGATGCTATCATGAGTAGGGACTCTAACAGATGGCTGGAAGCCATGATATCCAAAATGGACTCCATGTATGTCAACCAAGTATGGACTTTGGTTGATGCACCAGAGGGTGTTAACCCTATTGGATGCAAATGGGTCTATAAGAAAAGGATTGGGGCAGATGGCCAAGTCAAAACTTATAAAGCCAGATTAGTGGCTAAGGGTTTCAGACAAAAATAGGGAATATATTATGATGAAACATTTTCTCCTGTTCCTATGCTCAAATCCATTCGGATCTTGCTTGCTATAGCAGCATATCATGATTATGAAATCTGGCAGATGGATGTGAAAACCGCATTCCATAATGGTTTCCTTGAGGAAGAGGTCTACATGTCACAGCCAGAAGGTTTTGTCTTGGAGACTAAACCTAATCAGGTATGTAGGCTGAAGAAATCCATTTATGGATTAAAGCAAGCATCCAGGAGTTGGAACATCCGATTTGATAAGATGGTCAAAGAGTTTGACTTTATTAAAAATGAGGATGAACCTTGTGTGTACAAGAAGACTAGTGGGAGTACCATAGTTTTCTTGGTTCTGTATGTAGATGACATACTCCTTATTGGGAAGATATCCCAATGTTACAATCAATCAAGGTATGGTTATCTAAATAGTTTTCCATGAAAGACTTGGGAGAAGCATCCTATATACTGGGTATCAAGATCTATAGAGATAGATCTAGGAGGATGCTAGGCTTATCCCAGTCTAGGTACATTGACCAAGTGCTAAAGAGATTTAGCATGGAGGGAAGTAAAAGAGGTTACTTACCCATAGGTCATGGCATACATCTTTCTAAGAAGATGTCTCCTAAGACACCCGAAGAAAGAAATAGAATGAGTTCTATACCATATGCTTCAGCAGTAGGGTCTATAATGTATGCTATGTTATGTACCAGGCCTGATGTGGCATATGCCTTAGGTATAGCCAGCATGTTTCAGGTTGATCCAGGAGAGGATCACTAGAAGGCTGTGAAAAATATTCTTAAGTACTTGAGAAGGACTATGGATATTTTTCTAATATATGGAGGATCTGATCTTAAACTGGAAGCTTATTCAGATTCTAGTTTTCAATCAGATCCAGATGATAACAAATCTATTTCAGGATATGTTTTTACCCTAAATGGAGGAGCTGTAAAATGGAAGAGTTCTAAACAACAGACTGTAGCTAACTCAATAACTAAGGCAGAATACATTGCTGTTAGTGAAGCTGCCAAGGAAGCTGTCTGGATGAAGAAGTTCATCTCAGAGTTAGGCATTGTTCCAGAGATTGAAGGTCCAGTACCACTTTACTATGATAATACTGGAGCCGTCGCTCAAGCTAAGGAACCAAGAGCTCATCATAACTCAAAGCACATTCTGAGATGCTTCCATCTCATTCGAGAGATTGTTGAAAGACAAAAAGTCTGCATTAAAAGAGTTGAAACGAAGAACAACATAGCAGACCTGATCACTAAGGAACTACCACAGCATGAGTTTGATCGCTACCTCGATTGTATGGGGTTAAAATTTAAAGGCGATTGGCTTTAGTGCAAGTGGGAGATTGAAAGGATTATGCCCTAAAGGCCAATCAAAATGTTGTATTTCGATGGGATTTTTCTTTGTATCCCAAACCAATGTATTGACATTATCAATTAATAAAGACATTTTATTTTCATCATACACTGTGTCTTAATTATTTTATTATTATATGATGAATCCCATAGATTAGGGCTATGGTTCTAGGGTTATGATGAGATCATACCAGTGGACCTAAAGCCTTAAAACCCTAATCTAAAATATTCTTGGTCGATGGGACGTGAGTAGGGGATCAATGTTTCCGGTAAGACCAGCACATCCTATGTATACTTGGTGAAGAGGGTGACTGATCTCACAGTCACTTGTGTTTGACACTAATACTAGGATGTGGGTGCTCATTAGAGAATGAGTTCACTGAATGAATCTGACTTGAGAACATCTAATGGAACCTTATCTGTTTGTCAATAGATAGTTCTCATAGTAAGAGTAGTGCATGTGGTCCTTTGACCTGAGACTGCCATGGTACCTTGTATGCATGAATCCAAACTTTGGTTTACATTCAGTCATGACACTGAGTCATGCATGGGGTGATACTGGGTATGGTGGATTGCATATGGAGGTTGTGAGTAGGTCAAAAAGGAATCGATCAACCCTAGTAAGAGGGAATTGCATCCAACTGATTTCGATCAAATGAAGATTCGGGAAATCTTTGATCAAAGTATGAACATTAGAAATAGTTTCTAATGGTTCATCAAAGAATCATCATTATCAGATTGAGCTAGGAATGAATATGAAAATAGATTTGACAAGTATCCATATCCATAGTAATATTCAGGGTGCAAGCTGATCGAAGGACTGAATTGCCCGGTAACTCACCACTGAAGGGTATTTTGGTAATACCACCAAAATTCCACATCTTCCAGGTAGGCATGATACGTTGCTAGACGTCAATCTTGCCTTGTGGGGATTTGATTGAATTATGGTAGTTCGATTAGTTAATTAGATTTGGATTCTAATTGACCTAGTCAGGCTAGCTTGAGTTGATCTAAATCGGTTTGGATGTGATCCAATCGAATCAGGTCAAGTTACACCTGGACTCACTGCTGGCTAGATGTGGAACCCAATGGGTCACACACAAAGGGTTCTGATCAAGGGTTTAATTGGATTAAACCATGTTTGCAGGTGAACATGCTAGCACATGTTGCAAACCCTAGCACCTAGATTCGAATCAGTTTCGAATTAGGTTCCGATTTGGGCTAATTTGGATTAATCAAAGTCAAATTAAATTTGGCTCAAGTGTTGGGTCAGTCCTTGGCTAGAAGGCCAAGGTTTAAGTCAGCCAATTTGGATTATTTAACCTGAGATTATCCATTTAGCAATTGGGCTAAGTTGGGCGTGTGAAATGTTTGTACTAAGTGGGACTCTTGGGCGCCAACATGTTTTCTATGTAGAAATTGCATGAGAAAATAATCAAGAGGTGCCCCCTGGCCAAGAGTCCTTCTGCATTAAGCAAAGGACCAAGTCAAAAACACTTCCACGCCTCTTGGAGTCTTCCACGCCCATTGGGTTACGTCTTCATGCCAAAAAATGAAGAGTCCATGCCCCTTGGGACTCTTGGCGCTAAGAGTGGCATCCCCTCTTTTTCATGCACATTTTGAGAAAGTTAAATGGTGTGGACTCCTCTTTAGCGAGTACTAGGATCATTACTAGCTATCTAATAGATCTTGTTTTCTTTTTTCAGATAATGTCGATCACTTTGTCACTCCGGTCATTATTGGATAATTACAAACTCTCTAGACCCAACTTCGATAGCTAGTATCAAAAACTCAAGATAGTCCTGGAGCACGAGCTAATCCTTTATATGATAACGGATTCGGTACCTGAGATCCCAGCCCCCAATGCTCATGGCACTATCAGAGATACTTACCAGAAGTGGATCTCTGATCGCACCATGGTGCGTTGTATTATATTGGCTGTGATGAACAACGAGTTCAGTCACAAATTTGAGGAGGCCTAGCCATAAGAGATCCTTCAATGGTTGAAAGAGTCTTTTGGCACTCTGGATGATACGGAGAGATACCGGATCTCTTCCACCATCTATAACACGCGTATGCATGATGGAGCTTTATTAACTAATCATGTAATGTACATGATCAAGTTATTTGAGCATTTAGGCAAACTCAGATGTCCTTTGCAAGAGCAACTCGGCAAGGATGCAATACTGAATTCTCTGCCCCCTTCCTATCAGGTCTTTCTCGATAATTTTAGAATGAATAGGCCTACAGTAAACTACCATGAGATGTTAGGGTTACTACAGACTTATAAGAGAGAACACAACCTCAATAAGGGATTGGTGAATTTGTTGGGAGGTTCTGGAGCAGGGCATCGTACCTTTAGGAAAGGGAAGAAGAAAAAGAATAATAAAAATAAGAAGGTACAACGTACTGGGCCTTGTCAGACTAAGAGGGTGAAGGCTGACAAAAGTTAGGCAAAGTGTTTCTTTTGCAAGAAGCCGGGTCACTGGAAGTTGAACTATTCTGCTTACCTTGCTACTCTGGACCCGAACAGGCAAAGAAAGGGAAAGCAGCAAGCCATTGATGGTCAAGGTATTTATATGATAAATCCTTTTAGTTTTTCCATTTGTGATACTATTAGCTGGGTATTGGATACCGGAAGTCCTTACCATATTTGCAATTCATTACAGGGACTTCAAGTTAGTAGGAGATTCAAAAGCAGTGAAAGGTTTAAGAATGTTGGGAATGGAAGTCAAGCTCTAGTTCTGGGATTGGAAACTATTTCTTTGTATTTCGAGTCCTGTATTGTCATTCTTAAAGATTATCATTTTTGTCCTTCCTTTTTAGTGAATATCATTTCTGTAGGCCTGATGGCCAAAGATGGTTATGAATTATCTATAAAGAATGATATTTGCAAAATCATGTTGAATTGTTCTAATATAATGATTGGATAAGTGAAGAATGGCATATATGTACTATCATAGCTTGTTACTGTATTGTACACTACTAATAAATGCCCTAGGTTAGATATAGTCAGTGATACTTATCTCTAGCACTATAGACTAGGTCATATAAATAAGAATAAGAAAAATAAGTTGGTGGGAAGAGGTCTCCTAGATATCACTGAGAGTGAATCTTTACCAACTTGTGAATCTTGTCTGCTTGGAAAAATGACCAAGTCACCTTTTACTAGAAGAGGTGAAAGAGCCAGTGATATTCTAAGTCTAGTACAAACTGATGTATGTGGACCTATGAATATCAGTGCAAGAGGTGGTATAATTATTTCATTACGTTTATAGATGATCTTTCAAGATACAGTTATGTCAACCTGATGAGACAAAAATTTGACTTGTTTGAAATGTTCAAATGCTACCATGTTGAAGCTGAAAAATAAATTAAGAAGTTAATTAAAATCCTTCAATCAAATTGAGATGGTGAATATCTTTCCAGCAAGTTTCTGACTTATCCTGAGGAGAATGGGATTTTCTCTTAATGGACTCCACCAGGAATACCTCAGTTAAATGGTGTGTCTGAAAGGAGGAATTGAACTCTATTGGACATGGTTCGATCCATGATGGGCTTAGCAAGTTTGCCTAAATCCATGATGGGCTTAGCAAGTTTGGGGATATGCTCTTGAGTCAGCATGTTACCTTCTAAATAGAGTTCCAAGTAAGTCCGTTGATAAGACACCATATAAGATATGGACTGGACGTAAGCCAACTCTCTCTCACATTCGGGTTTGGGGGTGTTTGGCTTATGTCAAGCATTTGGAGACAGATAAGCTAGGACCTAAGTCTGATAGATGTCTTTTCATTGGGATCCCAAAGAATCCAAAGGGTATTATTTCTATCTACCTGAGGAACAAAAGTTGTTCATCAATCTTAGAGCAACCTTTTTAGAAGGAGAGTACCTTGGTGAAGGCACTCAAGCTATTGAGATTGAACTTGTGGAAGTTTAACAGATATAAAAACCTTCTCATTCTAAGGCCACTATAGAACTAGATTTGATTAGATCAGATCTAGAGCCATAGTGCAACCATTAAGGAGATCTGGTACAGTACCATGTCAACCGAATAGATACTATGATTTCTTGGTCCGAGATGGTGATCCTATTAAGCTCGATGAGAACAATAAGGACTCGATCACCTATATGGATGTCATGTCAAGGTCTGATTCTGAGTCATGGTTGGGAGCTGTGAAATCCAAAATGGAATCCATGGAAATCAACAATGTATGGACATTGGTTGATCGACTAGGAGGGATAAAATCCATTAGGTGTAAGTGGATCTTCAAGAGGAAATGGGGCACAGATGGGCAGATGAGACCTATAGAGCCCGTTTGGTAGTTGTTGACCCCATAAGTGATTTTGATGATAAATAAACATTGGAGCATGCATTTATTTTACTAACAACTCTCAAGTGTTTTACAAGTTTTTGTAGGATGATTCATTATTTTTTTCAACTCCTACATTCCTAGTTTTGAAATGAGTTGTGTCGTAAGTGATTCATGTAAAGAAGAATCCAAATAAAAGGTTAAGTAAAAATCATAAAAATGGGTTACTTCTAGATGTGTTTCAAGCTTGAGTTTCCTAGACATTTTGTTAGAAGAGTTTGAAGGCATCTTGAAACTGTGAAGACTTGCTGGATGATTTCTGGAGAGAAACTGATATTTCATTGAAGATTTCATCTGAGCCGACTTGGAGAAAAGAGAGCCGACTTTGGCACATGGCACGCATGAAGATTTCTGGCACATAGATATCCAAGCTGACTTTAAGGAACCCGAGCTGACCTGTCCAGTTCATGATTTTTTGAATCAGACAACTGAGTCAACCCAAAGGGATTCTGAGCCGACTACTTTGTACAGTCAGACATCTGAGCTGACTCTTCAGAAGTTTGAGCCGACTCCTCCAGAGTCCAGAAAAAGAGCTTAGAGAACTACAGCCAACTGAGCCGTGGTGTGGAAACCAGAAACCGAAAGAAACTTCACTCCAACAAGGTTAGCCTTTTCCCAATTTGGATCGAAGATAATTAGGTTACCTTGTATCCTTTAGTTCAAAAATGTTTTATTTTCAAGAGCCATTTTCTTTTCAAGAGTCTTGTAAATGTTTTATTTTCAAGAGCCATTTCCTTTTCAAGAGTCCTGTAATTAATCAAGAGTGTTTATTGAGTCCTGTAATTACTTTTTAAAAAAAAATTTTCATTTCCTGTAAGTCCATTTCAAGTTTAGGTCAGTCAAGTCAGTTCAGTTGAGTTAAGTCTATTTCAGTTAATCAAGTCTTAAAGCAATGAAAGCCAGCAACAAGACTCAAATTCTGGATCCCAGAATTTGACCACATGAAGAAGAGAAGACACATCAACCAAGCAAGAGAAAAGGACCATCAACTAGGACCACTTGGTGCCACATGTCATTCCTTATCCAAGTAGAAGACCATCTCATCAGGCCACATCATCAGGCACCACCTCACTAGTCACCTCATCACTCTTTGGCACCAACAAGGAAGATTCAAATTCAAGGAGGTTGGCCACACCCCTCCAAATCCTCCACTAAATCCTCCAACCCCCCCCATCCCTCCAAACTCTCCACCAAATCCTCCAACCCCCCCTTGTAACCCTCCTCAATTTGGGGAGTTTTTAAATTTCAAAAGCTAGCTTTGTGAGGCTATTAAAGGCCTTGGACGCCCATTGTAAAGGGGATTGATTTTGGGAATGAATGAAAATTGAAGTTGAATTTTGGAAGTAGAAGTTGTCTTGTATTTTTTTTCCTTATGTGAAAGTTTCCCATCCTCTTCCTCCACGCCAAAGCCATTCTTTTCCCCTAGCAAAGCATCTTCCAAGCTCACGTGAAGGCATTAGAGTCAGCCAGATCTTCTCAAATTTTTATTCTTAGTTCATAAATTCTCCCATCCCTTCTATATGTTCTTATCCTTCTTCCTTAACTTTGATCTTCATTGCAGGGTCCTTCGAAGTCTTTGAGTTGTGAACCGGGTTCACCTTGACAAAGAACCAACAAGCTGAAGCCCCAAGTCCATGGTTCTGATCTCTGTTATCCAGGTTCTTCAGTTCTGAGCGTTAGTAGTTTCAAGGTATGAATCAAAAGAAGGTTGGAAAGCTCATCAAGGTAAGTCCACAATCATTAGCCCCTATTGTCTAGATCTTCTTCCTTCTTTGTTTAGGATTGTGTCTAATCAAGTAAAAAATCCCATTTCTTATAATCCTTAAGTCTTATTATGATGAGTACAATGCTAGTGTAATTAGGTTTCATTGCTCTACAAACCATATTCAAAACATTAATCATATGCTTGCCGCATCATTTTGGTATCAAAGCGTGGTTGCATTAGGGTAGAATAGTTTTCTTTAAATCTAAGCAAGATCTAAAATTCACACCTCCTGAGCGGGTGTACTCTAGTACACTTTCATGACCCATGAAAATAATGAGCCCCTGGCCGGACGTTGAATTTTTTAGATTGAAGTTTGGGTAAGCCATTGCACTTGTTTGATTAGGTTCTGTTTTCTAAAAATTTGCATCTGTTTACTGTAATCCGTCTGCAGCTCCAAAGGAGAGTCACTAATTTTTTGTTGAAATATTTTTTTCTTGTTAAATTTTAAATAAGTTATCACCATATTAAATTTCATCATCAGAAAAAAATTATAAAAAAAATGAAAATTTCTGCAGTTCGACACTATCATTAGGGTTCTATTATATCCTTTTATTTATCTTCATTTGTAGGATCTGTTTAGAGTAGTACAGATTTTAGTTTTAAAATTCCTTTCATCTACATTGAAACATATAAGTTATAAATCCTCTGTGAATTTTTCATAATTTTTGGATATTTTTTTCATCATGTTTTCCACACCACTTTCAAACTGTAACACACTTCTGCAGCACCTTTGCATTTTATTCATCTCATGAGAAATCAAATTAAGGGCATCAATTTGACATAGGGTCAGGGTTTCATCACCTGTCCCTAGCCCAAAAATCACAAACCAGCATATCGATCCCAGCCCGTTAATTAAATTTGAGTAGAACATTAATTGCCCTAGTGGGTTAGGGACACCAACAAGTTGGGTTCAGGTTAGGGTCAAGTTAACTGTGTCAGCTAATTGGTGTGTGCTTACTGGCTTGGTGTCTAGGATTGGTGCATCAGGGCTTGTTATTTGATCCTCCTACCTGGCCAATCTCAGATTGATGTCTAAGGATTGGCAATCAAGGACCTTCACTCCCCTCCACCTACCTGGCTAAGTCCCATAAGTACTACTAGCTAGTTGGTTCACTTAATTAGACCTCTAATTTGTGCTCTAGGGCTAGGAAACCTTAGCTCGAGCTTGAGTCTACTTGCATGCATGAAAACTAGATCAGGGGCCTCATATTCACTAGTCCAGACCCAGTCCAGTATAGCCATGGACCCGAATCTTGAAACCATGCTGAAAGGCCTAAATGATCTAATGGCCCAATTGAACCAAATTATGGCTAAACAATTTCCCTTAGACCAACCAACTCCTACTATCCCATTAGCTCATATGAATGATAGGAGTAAGAACCCTGAAGTACAAGTTGAGTTCATTAATACCCAAGACTTAGGGTATCCTCAAACTGAAGGGCTAGGGAAGGAAGAAGGCAAATCTGAACCCAGTAAATATGTGTATGAGACTAACATAAGTTTAATAGATGAATATGAAGGGGAAGACTGTGAAGAGAACAACTTTAGTACCTTACCTGAGGAAACCTTTGGTAAAGAAAATATTATTGAGCCTAGTCCTGAAACATCAGAACAACCAAAATTTAGTGAGGACTTGGTTCCCGTAAGACAATGCCCTCAGGAAGAACCCAATACTTTAGCTTCGACACAAGAACTCCTTCAGGTACCTGAGAAGAACCCAATCATTATTTTAGAAGACTTTCCTGATGACCTTCAACTACCTAGAAGCATCCCGCCTGTAGATCAAAATTCTAATCTTAAGGTCATCATGAGTAACCAAGGTCTATTTCAAGATTCTCCTAAATTACCCCAAGTCTCGGATTCCTATCATAATTTTAGAGCTATTAAGTTTCATTTTGATAAGATTACTAGGATGCATGAGCTTTTAAGGCCTATTCCTTTTGCTACCTACTTTTGGAAAACCTTATGGCATTTGCTAGGAATCCATGGTAAATTCTCATGTGCATGCCAGACCAGGGTCAAACCTAGAGAGTCATTAATCTATTAGGTTTAGGCCCTAGAGAGTCCAATAAAATTCCTCTCAATAAGGATGCCTAGTTCAGTCTGCATTTCATAAGTGCTTGTATAAGTTTCTGAGTCTGCTGAGTCTTTTGCACAGCATGTTACAAATCTGCATAAAGAAATCAGTAATAAGATCAACCTGAGCAATGAAACTTATAAACACTTAGCTGACTCACATAAGAGGGCTAAAGAATTCTGTGAAGGAGCTTATGTGATGATTAGGCTCAACCCTGAACGGTTCTCCTCTGGAACCATAAAGAAGCTGCATGCTCGCGGAGCGGGACCTTTCAAGATCTTAAAGAAAATAGGGCCTAATGCATATGTTTTGGAACTTCCACCTGATATGGGTATCAGTACAACCTTTAATGTTTCAGATCTAGTAGAATACAAAGAACCAGTACTAATACCTAGTGAGCCTTTTGGGCTAGAAACTTTCATTGAGAGTGAACATATTTCCGAGTGTCCACCACCAACCCTACTTGAGCGGAGAGAGAGGATTGAGAGAATCCTGGATGACAAGACCATTACTACTAGGAATAAGGAGTATCAGCGATACCTGGTTCAATGGCAGGGTCGACCTGAGTCCGACAACTCTTGGATTACTCGAGAGGACCTACAAAGACTTAACCCAGACTTGTTCGAGCATTGCCAGGGCAAAACTGAACCATACTCGACTGGGTCGAGTTCTGCCCATCCCAGGAGAATTGGTGTGGACACCAAAAACCGAAAGAAACTTCACTCCAACAAGGTTAGCCTTTTTCCAATTTGGATCGAAGATAATTAGGTTACCTTGTATCCTTTAGTTTAAAAATATTTTATTTTCAAGAGCCATTTCCTTTTCAAGAGTCCTGTAAATGTTTTATTTTCAAGAGCCATTTCCTTTTCAAGAGTCCTGTAATTAATCAAGAGTGTTTATTGAGTCCTGTAATTACTTTAAAAAAAAAATTTCATTTCCTGTAAGTCCGTTTCAAGTTTAGGTCAGTCAAGTCAGTTCAGTTGAGTTAAGTCTATTTCAGTTAATCAAGTCTTAAAGCAATGAAAGCCAGCAACAAGACTCAAATTCTGGAACCTAGAATTTGACCACATGAAGAAGAGAAGACACATCAACCAAGCAAGAGAAAAGGACCATCAACTAGGACCACTTGGCGCCACATGTCATTCCTTATCCAAGTAGAAGACCATCTCATCATGCCACGTCATCAGGCACCACCTCACTAGTAACCTCATCACTCTTTGGCACCAACAAGGAAGATTCAAATTCAAGGAGGTTGGCCACACCCCTCCAAATCCTCCACCAAATCCTCCAACCCCCCCATCCTTCCAAACTCTCCACCAAATCCTCCAATCCCCCCTTGTAATCCTCCTCAATTTGGAGAGTTTTTAAATTTCAAAAGCTAGCTTTGTGAGGCTATTAAAGGCCTTCGACGCCCATTGTAAAGGGGATTGATTTTGGGAATGAATGAAAATTGAAGTTGAATTTTGGAAGTAGAAGTTGTCTTGTGTTTTTTTTCCTTATGTGAAAGTTTCCCATCCTCTTCCTCCATGCCAAAGCCATTCTTTTCCCCTAGCAAAGCATCTTCCAAGCTCACGTGAAGGCATTGGAGTCAGCCAGATCTTCTCAAATTTCTGTTCTTAGTTCATAAATTCTTCCATCCCTTCTATATGTTCTTATCCTTCTTCCTTAACTTTGATCTTCATTGCAGGGTCCTTCGAAGTCTTTGAGTTGTGAACGGGGTTCACCTTGACAAAGAACCAACAAGCTGAAGCCCCAAGTCCAGGGTTCTGATCTCTATTATCCAGGTTCTTCAGTTCTGAGCGTTGGTAGTTTCAAGGTATGAATCAAAAGAAGGTTGGAAAGCTCATCAAGGTAAGTCCACAATCATTAGCCCCTATTGTCTAGATCTTCTTCCTTCTTAGTTTAGGATTGTATTTAATCAAGTAAAAATCCCATTTCTTATAATCCTTAAGTCTTATTATGATGAGTACAATGCTAGTATAATTAGGTTTCATTGCTCTACAAACCATATTCAAAACATAATCATATGCTTGCCACATCAAGCCGACTCTAAAGAGAAAGAGTCGACTCTTCCATACTACATTTTTGATGGCCCGAGGATTTGTGTTGACTAGAATCAAGGCAAGCTGACTCTTACAGAGTGAGGAATCAGAACATTATGCAACCGAGCTGACTAAATTGTAGAGAGTCGACTCAACCAGAACTACTCTAAGGATCCGAGCTGACTCGAGTAATCCGAGCTGACTCGAAGGTCAATTTCAAACTTATAACGACTAGTTTCAGAATTTAGAATTTGAATCCAAAAAGCGCACTAACGATCAAATATCACATCCCAATGGTCTACAATGACTAAAATCATCTGAGAAGAGTACAAGACTATATATTTGAGGGATTTGAAATACTTTAAATAAGAGATGATGAGTAAATGCTAAATTGAATATCAAAACTACTTTGTGAGCAAGAGAGCACTGCAAGAGCATTCAAGACAATCTTCAAGCCTTCACCAACTACTAATAAAAGCTTGAAGCATTTATTGAAGAAGTTGAAGAAGCCAACCTAATACGTTGACGTGTAATTAATTGGGCTTCTCTTGAGCTGCATCAACAACCATTCGACAAAATTTGTTTGTCATTTTGTTGCTTTCTTTTTACAATTCTCTTTTAAATTGTTGGGTTATTGGTGAGCCCGATTTAAAAACTAAATAGGTTCTTGGTTAGCCTGTGTTAAAACCAAGTATTGTGTTCTTGGTGATCCTAGTAAAACCAAGTGTTGGGATTCTTTGGTGAGCCCGATTTAAAAACCAAAGTGTATAGGTTTGGATTGTGAGCCTGTTAAAACAATCCGATTATATTTAGTGGGGGATATAGTAGAAATCCTAAGTGGTAATCTTGGGTAGTGGATGTAGGAGCTGGATTGCTCCGAACCACTATAAAATTTCTATATTTGTGTTGTGCATTCTCTTTATATCTTGGTTATGCTTTTAATTATCTTAATCATAGCACTTAACACTTCAAGGAATTTTCAAAGAGCACACAATTGCTTAAAATTTTTAAATTCTCAATTCACCCCCCTCTTGGAAAAGCCACCTGGGCAACAACTGGTATCAGAGTAGTGTCTCTGAATACATTTAGAGTAAAGATTGATGGCTCATTCCATGAGTACATCTTTGGCTAAAGGCCAATCTACCAATAGACCTCCACTCTTCACTGGCATAAATTAATCATATTGGAAAGCTAGAATGAAAATATATATACAAGCTATCGATTTTCAATTATGGAAGGTCATTCTAAAAGGGCCATAAATTTCCAGGATCAAAATTAATGGCATGGATGTCCCAAAGCCTGAAGAGGACTAGGATGAACATGACATGAAGATGGAAGAATTAAATGCCAAAGCAATGAATTTATTATACTATGCTTTGGATGCTAACGAGTTCAATCGAATTTCTACTTGCTCTTCTGTAAAGAAAATTTGGGACAAACTCGAAGTGACCCACAAAGGAACCTTCCAAGTGAAGACTTCGAAAATTAATCTTCTTGTACATAGTTACAAACTTTTTAAAATGGAACCAACTAAAACTATCTCTGCCATGTTTACTCACTTTACAGATATTATTAATGGTTTGAAAAGTCTTGGCAGGATTTATTCAAATGCAGACTTAGTACAGAAGATCCTTAGATCACTTCTGGATAAGTGGGACCCCAAAGTAACTACCATCCAGGAAGCAAAAGATCTAAATGCTTTACCTCTGGATGAATTAAAGGATTCACTCATCACACATGAACTGGTTATGCAGCATAGGACTGATGATGATAAGAAGAAGAAGAAGATAATAGCCTTCAAATCTGTATTGGACTCAAAGAAAGATAAGGAATCGGAAGATGACTGCACCTCTTCTGAAGATGATTTAGAAGATGAAGAGTGGCTATGGTCGTGAGGAGATTTAGAAGGTTTATGGAAAAGAAGAAAGGAAGATACTATAGAAAATTTTATAAACGAGGTGAGCACTCCAAGGACAAGGATAAAGATAGAGAAAAAGGAAAAGAGCAAGTGCCCACATGCTATGAATGTAAGAAACCAGGGCATATTCATCCCTACTATCCTTTGTTAAAGAAATCCTTCAAGAAGAAGAAAAAGAAAGCTATGGTTGCTACGTGGAGCGACAGCGAGGAGTTGACTTCATCTGAAGAAGAAGAGACTACGAAAATTGCTAACTTATGTCTAATGGGTCTCGAAGATGAGATAACATCCCCCGAACCTCAATTAGAATTTAATTTTGATGAATTGAATTTTTCTTTACATGATCTACTATCTGAATTCAAAAAAGTTGGAGTAAAGATAAGAACTTTAAAGAATATCAATGATTCTTTACAAAAGGAGAAAGAAGAGATTTCAGAAAAGAATAATCTATTACAAAAGAATTTACATATCTTTTCTGAAAAATACAAAGCTTTGGAAACTGAAAACAATGCATGTCTTGACAAGAACAAAGCTTTAATTGTTGAAAATAATGACTTGAAAAAGGATGTTGAAAAATTCAAGCCACAAGTTGAAAAACTAACCTTATCTTCAAATAACCTTGAGTTGATTTTAAAAGATCAAAGAATTTCTAGAAATAAAGCTGGAATTGGTTTCAATTTCAATTTCAAATGAAATTTTGGCTACTAAATTAATACCTTCAAAAGCTTATATTTCAAAATCAATATCTCAAGAAGCTTTTGTATCTAATCCTTCTGCATCCATTGCTAGATCTTTAATGTATGTACCTAAGGTTACAAATAGAAAATCTGTTATATCTTCATCTGCATCAACATCATTTCAGAATTCTAGAATTATATGTTATGCATGTCATGAAGTTGGACAAAAACTCTTTCACTATAATTCATTAAAGAAAAATGCATATTCTAAGAATAGAATAAAAATAATTTGGGTTCCTAAAAGAACCACCTCTGCTAATGATGTGGAATAAAGCTCTGATACCAAAAATGGTGTGGAGTAAGGGGCATAGGGATGCAGGATGGATGCTAGTATGGATGCAAGGAATCTTTTTTTTTTTGGTTGATGAGTTTTAGATTTTTTTTTTTTCTTAGGGTTTTGATTCTTGATCACAAGCAAAGGCAAGAAATACAAAAGAAGAGTAATGGAAGCTTACACTAGCAGTTCAAAGCCGGTGCGGACACCAGAGGCACCAGAATAAGGCAGAGGCTTCTCAACCCTCTGTGGATCACTTAGTTAATATTTGAGTCCCTGTAATAAAGCTTAGTCCAACTACATTTGAGTCCTGTAATTAGTCCAGCTCTTGTTGAGCTAGTTCAGTCCAATGCTAGCCAGCTCATGTTGAGCTAATTTCAATTTTTGAGTCCTGTCCAATCAGATTGAAGACTCAAGACCACATCATACAAGTGAAGACCAAGTTCAACCTAATTGAAGACATAAAAGTTAAGCCCAAGTCCAACCCAGCTTGAAGACTTGAAGAGTCCAGGAAGAGAAGACAAAATCAGGAACAAATTCAAAACCCTGGACCAGCCGGAAGGAATTTGGGCCAGCCCAGGCCCAGGTAGAATTTAGGGCACCCCTCCCTAGGGTCACCTCCCCTCTTGGTCGGCCACTTATGGTCACCACCTTGGCCGACCAAGAGAAGGACAAGAGGGGAGTATTTTGAGTTAAAGTTTTCTACCTATTACCTTGTATTCCAATTAGAGTTTGAAAGGGAAAAGGAGTCCTATGTAAAGTCTAAAGTGCCCTTACTTGGAGCCCAAGGTTAAGGGTCTATTTAAGGGACCCTAGTCTCTTGTATGAAACCTAATTTTTGATGAATGAAACCCTTGAGTTCTTCTATTGAGTTGTGTGATACCCTGCAGTGTGCATAAAGGGGTTTGCGAGAGTTTTTCTTCCCAATGCTGCAATCATCTTCCTGTTGCCAACAAGCATCTCAGATCCCTGGATGCCCACTCCAAAAAAAGCCTTCCCTAGCTATTTTTTTTTGTTTTATTGTTCCTTTGTGAGTTTTCTAACCCCTGGCAGGTCGTTTACAGGTCCTCGAGTTCCTACGAATCCAACGACTCCATCCAAGCCTCAATTGGATCACCGAGCAGAAAGTAGGTCTTTGGCTCGGTTTTCCAGGCCTCATCCATCGAGGAACGAGAGACCCTTTTTTTGCGATCTTCACAGACATTGTCAGGTACACCTCCTCTACCTCCAGTAGTTTTATTGTAGGAGAACTTGCCCTAACCGAGGCTTCTCAGCCCCGGCGATCCTTCTTTTCTACTTTTCTAGGTCCTATTCTGCATGCTGATCTTCTAAAATTCATATAAAATCCCCTACAACTTATTTTAATCTGAAATTTGGGAATTGGTCACTCAACCCCACATATAAAACATACAAAAAAAAATTGCATGCATATTAGTCCCCCATCATTTGGTATCAGAGCTTAGATTAGGGCTTGTTTTCTGCAATGCTTTTGTCCATATATGCTCTGTTAGTTTAATTATTTCTCCCTAATAAATACTCCAAAAATTCTAAAATTTATTTTTTTGGATTCATAATAATTCACGGTAATCTTAAGAATTTTCTCAGATTTTATTATGACCTGTGAATTTTTTTCAAGCCGAAATACAGCCTGTAAATTCTTGGCTCCATTTTTTTTCAGCAAGATAAGTTTGGAAGTTTTAGGGTTTTATTTAGCATTTTTTGCATATCTTTTAATTTTATTATATTTCTTGCATATTAGGCCATAATTTACAAGTTTTCTTCTATTTAAAAAAATACCAAAAAAAAATAATAATAATAAAATAAAATTACATATTCTCCAAAAAAATACCAAAAAACATCTAACCCTAATTTGCATCATTTGCCTGCCATCATTGCATAATCTACTTTTAAGGGCACTCTTGCTATGTCAGATGGGGGGAGGATTTGATCACCTCTCCTTAGCTCAAAACCACATCCCTTGCATTCGGTCCCAAGCCTTAACCTAAAATTAACTAGACTTAATTTGCCCTAGTGGGCTAGGGACACCAACTGGTCGGGTCCGGGCTAGTGTTAGATCACTGTGTCAAGTTAACCTGTGTGTGCCTTGTGCCCAGTGTCTAGAACGGTGGTTTAGGGATTCAATCCCAAAGGGCTTGTGTGCTAGTCCGCCTACCTGGCCAATCTCTGATTAGTGTCTAGGATTGGAAATCAGGGACCTAACACTCCCCTTACACCTGCCTGGCTGAGTACAGGGTTACTATAGGCTAGTTTGTCACCCTGATTGAGCATCTAGTTTGGACTCTAGGTCTAGTTAGCTATAGTCGGTCTGATCAAGTCTTGCATGAGCACTAGATCAGGAGTTTCATATCACCCACCTCCTTCACAAATGTCTGAACCCATGGAAAATTTACAAGCCCAAATAAAAGCCCTAGCTGATCAAATGGCCCAGATGGCTACCCAGATAACTACCCAGATGACTACCCAGATGACCCAGTTAACTCAGTCTGGTATTCAAACCAATGATAGAATTGACCATCTTGCCAGCTGGTTTGATCAGTTAGAAGTCCGGGTAGGGACCCCAGGAAAAACCCATGGGTCACAGTCTGAGCCAGATCCTAATTTCCCTCAACCTAGGAGGACCCCAAACCCTAATCCATACCCTGAGGTCGAACCTAGGAGAGCCCCTCATCCTGACCCATACTATAACCCTCAGCCTAGGAGGACCCCAGACCCTGACCCATACCAAGAGGTCGAACCTAGGAGAGCCCCTCAACCTGACCCATACTACAATCCTGAGCCCAGGAGGACCCCAAACCCTGATCCATATCTTGAGGTTGTAACTAGAAGAGGCTATCGTCCTGACCCAATCCCTAAAGTTCGTCATAGAAGGCCTAATCAGGATTTTTTAGACCAGGAGGACCGATCCTATAGACATGTCAAGCTTGATGCTCCAACTTTTGATGGTTGTCTAGATCCTAAGGTGTATATAGATTGGGAGGGAGAGATGGATCAATATTTTGAATGGTATGATATGACAGAGGAGCGTAAATTTAGGTTTGCTAAGCTTTAGTTGATTCGAGAAGCCAGGTTACATTGGGCTAGTGTTGAGAGAACCCTTAATCTAGGAGGGTGTGATCCTATAACCACCTGGTGGGCCATGAAGGGTAAGCTTAGGACAAGATACGTTCCAGCTTCATATCGTAGTGGGTTACTAGATCAATGGCAACGATTTAATCAGGGTAACAAGTGCATAAATGAGTACATTGCAAAATTTGATGAGTATTCCATGCGATGTGATTTGAGGGAGTCTGAGGATGTTGTCTTATCTAGGTTTAGGGCTGGATTAAGAGATGACATTAAGAAAGAGCTCTACATGAGAGAGGTTAGAGATCTGGACCATGCTTACCAGATTGCTAGGGATCATGAACGTTTCCATAGAGGGCCCGTTTACCGTTGACCTGAGCCCACTAGATACCCTAGTCAGTATCCGGGAGCTAGCCAGCCCTTTCAGAGTCGACCCATACCCAGTCGACCCAGTCCTAGTCTACCAGGCCCAAACCGACCCAGTCCTAGTCAGCCAGGTCCGAGTCAACCCCAGCCTAGTAATTCTTTGGCCCACAAGGATGATCGAGGAAAATCTGTAAAAGCTAATAAGGGTTACACTCCCCAGAAGACCTATTTTAGATGTCATAAGCCAGGCCACTTTATGAATTAATGTCCAGTTAGTGCTTTACATCTAGGTGAATTACAAGAAGAAGAGCCTGAGTCTGTAGTCGAACCTGAGGGAGAAGTTTATGAGGCTGATGATCAATTAATAGAGGAGTACGAAGGTGAGGAGGAAGAACCTGAGTTTGAGAACCAATTAGGAGTGATTAGGTGCATCCTAGCCCAAACCCCAATTAAGGAAGATTGGCATAGGACTAGCATCCTACAGACTTTTGTTAAGATAGGGGATAAGGTTCTTAAGATCATCATAGATAATGGGAGTTGTATCAATGCCATCTCTGCCAAGACAGTTAAATCTTTAGGATTGACCACAGTTCCTCATCCTAGCACGTACAAAGTTTCTTGGGTAGATTCCACCTCCATCCAAATTCAAGTTAGGTGCCAAATCTTACTTAGATTGCAGACCTATGAGGAAAAGATTTGGTGTGATGTTATCCCCATGGAAGTAAGTAGTATTATTTTAGGTCGACCTTGGCTATTTGATCATGATGCAACCTTGTATGGTCGAACCAATGTTTGTACCTTCAACTACCATGGGAATAAGTTTGTTATCAATCCAGCTCCCCCTAGGGACCCAGTTAAGAGGAGTTCTAGTAGCCTTAAGGACAAGAAACCTGGAGTTAACCTGATTAAGGCTAGGGAGTTAGAACAGGAGATTGTTGAGGGTAACCCTGTTTGGATCTTGACCTCCAAAGAAATATTAGAGCCAACCCAAAAGGAACACCCTAAAGAAATTATTGAAGCTCTGAAAGAATTCGAGGATGTCTTCCCTGAGGATTTACCTGATCAATTACCACCCCTTAGGAACATCCAGCATGCAATAGACTTAGTTCCAGGAGCCACTTTACCAAACCTTCCTCATTATAGACTGAATCCCAGTGAGCATCAAGAATTACAGAGACAAGTGGGAGAATTACTTAGGAAGGGTTTCATTAGGGAGAGCCTGAGTCCATGTGCAGTCCCTGCTCTACTGACCCCTAAGAAGGATGGTACTTGGAGGATGTGTGTAGATAGTAGAGCTATCAACAAAATAACAGTGAAATATAGGTTTCCCATCCCCCGATTGGATGATATGTTAGACATGATTGCCAGAGCCAGAGTTTTCTCCAAGATAGACCTTAAGAGCGGCTATCATCAGGTGAGAATTAGACCTGGGGATGAGTGGAAAACTGCTTTCAAGACTAAGGATAGCCTGTTTAAGTGGGTTGTAATGCCCTTTGGACTTTCCAATGCACCAAGTACCTTTATGAGGATTATGACCCAGGTCCTGAGAGAGTTTACTGGAAAATTCGTTGTGGTCTACTTTGACGATATTCTGATTTATAGCAGGACCAAGAAGGACCATCTTAGTCATCTAAGACTGGTATGCCAAACCCTTAGGGAGAATAACCTCTATGCCAACTTTAAGAAGTGTGATTTCATGACACATAGGGTCATCTTTCTAGGTTTTGTTGTCACCCCTGAGGGAGTTTCTGCAGATCCTGAAAAGGTTAGGGTGATTGTTGAGTGGCCTACACCCTCTAATGTCCATGATGTACGTAGTTCCCATGGCCTAGCAACCTTTTACAGGAGATTTATTAGGGGTTTTAGCACAATCGTCGCACCTATCACCGATTGCATTAGGAAGGGTACATTTGAGTGGACCAAAGCAGCTGATAAGGCCTTCCTAGAGCTTAAGGATAAGATGACCCATGCACCCATCCTTAGATTACCTGACTTTACTAAGGTGTTTGAGGTCGCTTGCGACGCCTCGGGAGTAGGAATAGGTGGGGTACTAAGTCAAGAGAACCACCCTGTAGCCTTCTTCAGTGAAAAGCTGAATGAGGCTAAACTTAAGTACTCTACCTATGACAAGGAATTTTATGCGGTAGTCCAGGCCCTTAGATATTGGAGACATTATTTACTACCGCAGGAGTTTGTTTTATTTTCTGACCATGAGGCACTCCGATTCCTGAACTCCCAAAAGAAACTGAACCCACGACATGGTAAATGGATTGAGTACATTCAGGCCTACACTTTCATCCTGAAGCACCGTGCCGGCACTGAAAATAAGGCAGCAGATGCCCTGAGCCGTAGTTCTTTACTATTGGGATCAATTAGCACCCAAGTCATAGGGTTTGATAGGTTAAAGGATGAATATGAAACCTGCCCAGACTTTGGAGGCATTTACCAGACCCTCAGGCTAGGACCATCCAATACCCATAGTGAGTATACCCTTCAGGATGGTTACCTTTTCCAGAATAATCGACTCTGTATACCCAAAACTTTCCTTAGAGAATTCCTAATCTGGGAAACCCATGCTGGAGGTTTAGCTGGTCGTTTCGGTAGAAATAAGATGATCTTAGCAATAGAGGACCAGCTTTTTTGGCCAGGATTGAAAAGGCACGTTGCACAGATTGTAGCCAGATGTCGAACTTGTGTTATTGCCAAACAGCAAAAGCAAAACACTAGTCTTTACACACCTTTACCAGTGCCTGATCGCCCTTTGCAGGACCTAAGTATGGATTTCGTGCTAGGATTACCTAAGACCCAAAAGAAACATGACTCAATCTTTGTAGTGGTCGATAGGTTCTCTAAGATGGCTCACTTCATTCCCTGTTCCCAGACCTTTGATGCGTCTAGGGTAGCCAAACTCTTCTTAGATCATATGGTCAAACTCCATGGCCTACCCAAGACCATTATATCTGATAGGGATGTTAGGTTCACTAGTTATTTCTGGAAGACCTTATGGCACCTATTAGGGACCAAGCTTAAGTTTTCTACAGCCTACCACCCTCAAATAGATGGCCAAACTGAAGTAGTGAACCGAAGTTTAGGAAACCTCCTTAGATGCCTGGTAGGTGAACATGTTGGAACATGAGATTTGTTATTACCTAGAGCAGAGTTTGCCTACAACAGTTCAGTAAATAGGACAACGGGTAAGAGCCCTTTTGAGATAGTCCATGGGTACAAGCCTAATCGCCCCATTGATTTGATTCCTTTACCTATTCATGCACGAGTCTCAGAGTCCTCAGAGTCATTTGCACAGCATATTAGAGACTTGCTTAAAGACATTAACCAAAAGATAAACTTAAGCAATGAAACTTATAAAAATTTGGTTAATTCCCAAAGAAGGATCAAAGAATTTGATGTAGCAGATTCTGTCATGATTAGGCTTAGGCCTGAATGGTTTTCACCTGGGACCATTAAGAAGCTTCATGCTCGGGGAGCCAGACCTTTTAAAGTATTAAAGAAGGTTGGATCAAATGCCTATCTGCTAGACTTGCCTTCGGATCTGGGCATTAGTTCTACCTTCAATATTACAGACCTGGTTGAGTACAGGGAACCGGCAATGATACCCAGTGAGGCTTTTGGACTTATCCCTTCTGTTAAGAGTGATCCTTACCCAGAGTGTCCACCAATTAATTGGCCTGAGAGAGGAGAACGGATCGAGCATATCTTGGATGATCAAGCCATTACGACCCGGGGTCGCGGTTATCAACGCTTCCTAGTCCGATGGCAAGGTCGGCCAGAGTCGGACGATTCGTGGATTCTCGAGAGGACTTGGAACACCTCAACCCAGACCTTCTTGAGAGATATGTGAGCCAATCTGATCTTCACTCGACAGGGTCGAGTTCCTCCTACCCCGGGAGAATTGGTGCGGACACCAGAGGCACCATAATAAGGCAGAGGCTTCTCAACCCTCTGCGGATCACTTAGTTAATATTTGAGTCCCTGTAATAAAGCTTAGTCCAACTACATTTTAGTCCTATAATTAGTCCAGCTCTTGTTGAGCTAGTTCAGTCCAATGCTAGCCAGCTCATGTTGAGCTAATTTCAATTTTTGAGTCCTGTCCAATCAGATTGAAGACTCAAGACCACATCATACAAGTGAAGACCAAGTTCAACCTAATTGAAGACATAAAAGTTAAGCCCAAGTCCAACCCAGCTTGAAGACTTGAAGAGTCCAGGAAGAGAAGACAAAATCAGGAACAAATTCAAAACCCTGGACCAGCCGGAAGGAATTTGGGCCAGCCCAGGCCCAAGTAGAATTTAGGGCGCCCCTCCCTAGGGTCTCCTCCCCTCTTGGTCGGCCACTTATGGTCACCACCTTGGCCGACCAAGAGAAGAACAAGAGGGGAGTATTTTGAGTTAAAGTTTTCTACCTATTACCTTGTATTCCAATTAGAGTTTGAAAGGGAAAAGGAGTCCTATGTAAAGTCTAAAGTGCCCTTACTTGGAGCCCGAGGTTAAGGGTCTATTTAAGGGACCTTAGCCTCTTGTATGAAACCTAATTTTTGATGAATGAAACCCTTGAGTTCTTCTATTGAGTTGTGTGATACCCTGCTGTGTGCATAAAGGGGTTTGCGAGAGTTTTTCTTTCCAGTGCTGCAATCATCTTCCTGTTTCCAACAAGCATCTCAGATCCCTGGATGCCCACTCCAAAAGAAGCCATCCCTTGCTATTTTTTCTTTATTTTCTTGTTCCTTTGTGAGTTTTCTAACCCCTGACAGGTCATTTATAGGTCCCCGAGTTCCTAGAAATCCAACGACTCCAGCCAAGCCTCAATCGGATCACCGAGCAGAAAGTCGGGTATCCGCGGGTCTTTGGCTCGGTTTTCCAGGCCGCATCCATCGAGGAACGAGAGACCCTTTTGCTACGATCTTCACAGACATTATCAGGTACACCCCCTCTACCTCCAATAGTTTTATTGTAGGAGAACTTGCCCTAACCGAGGCTTCTCAGCCCCAGCGATCCTTCTTTTCTACTTTTCTAGGTCCTAATCTGCATGCTGATCTTCTAAAATTCATATAAAATTCCCTACAACTTATTTTAATCTGAAATTTGAGAATTAATCACTCAACCCCACATATAAAACATACAAAAAAAAATTGCATGCATATTAGTCCCCCATCAAAAGCCCTAAAAAGTTAGAACGAGAACAAGAACTCGGGATTAAGAAACCCCGGTAGGACTAGCTCGAAATACAATACCTACTTAGGAGATAGAGAGAGCAAACCTCACATGTCTGAAGCGACCGGTACAGAGATTGCTCAACTCGATGGATGCGGCCTGGATGCCCGAGCAGTCGAACTCGTGGAAGCACTGGCTTTCGGTCAGAAGGTCGCGATGGCAAAGCTGACTATCTCCGGTGCCCGAGATGCCAGGGAGGACCTGTAGGCAAACACAATAAGGATCAGCGAGATGGGGAGATGCACAGAAAGAAACTGAGATGGGGTTGAGAAGGGGCTTCAAGCCTGGTGTCCGGCTGGATTCCGAAGTCGAAGATGGAGATAACTTGGGGCCTCGCACCCCGCGACATCCCGGAGGATGAAGGAAGCACTGGCTTTCGGTCGGAAGGTCGTGATGGCAAAGCCGACTATCTTCGATGCCCGAGATGCCAGGGAGGACCTGTAGGAAAACACAATAAGGATCAGTGAGATGGGGAGATGCACAGAAAGAAACTGAGATGGGGTTGAGAAGGGGCTTCGAGCCCGGTGTCCGGCTGGAATCCGAAGTTGAAGATGGAGATAACTTGGGGCCTCACACCACGCGACGTCCAGGAGGATGAAGGATTCGCGATGCCCTGGGGCGACGGACAGGTGGCCTCACACCACTCGACATCCTTGGGACGAAGGCAATTTCACTCAACCTAATCTAAGAGACAAGGGTTGGAGATGGAATACTCAAACTCTTTTTTTCATTAATCATTCAATAGCCTTTCAAGGGAGGGATTGGGTCCTTTAAATAGGCACCCAAGGCCCATTTGAATTTTAAAAGAAAGCAAATTACAAACTCTCTTGGGTGGCGCCCAAAATTTTCATCTTCTTCTCTCTTTGGCCGACCAAAGAGACTTGGATTTGGCGTGGCATGTGGGAGGGCTTGGAGAGGGGGATTGGTCTCTTGACTTACTTCATTAGCATGCTCATTTTGGGAAGAAAGCGTGGGGCATGGCTTGCTTGAAGGGATGTGTTCCCTTGGATTCTTCAACACCATTCTTTGGATTGATTCAAGGCCAACCAAGTGGAGAGATCTTTGGGCGTTGCATAGTTGAGGGCTTGGAGAGGGGAGTGTGGCCTTTGACCTTCCATCCTTGCATGAACACTTTGGGAAGAAGGCTTGGAAGGGGGCTTGTTTTGTGGCTTGGTCTCTTCAAGGATCTTCAACGCCCCACATTTGATGGATCATGGAATGATATGGGGGAGGGAAGAGGGGGATGGTGTTTCTTCCTTACAATGTCTCCCAAGAGAAAAAGGCAAGGGGATGGCGTGTGGAAAGCATGAGGGCGCCACCTTGTTTCCCTATTGGATGCCCAGGTGGCAATTGTTGTGGCGCCACATAGGTAGCTGAGGTGGCACCTGAGTTGGCATCATTCCAAGTGGAAGGGGTGGGTTGGCCCACAAGGACTTGACTTGGACTTGAAAGCCAGGGTGACTTCAATTGGGCTTGGGCCCAGTCCAAACTCAGACTCAAACAAATACAGGACTCATGACCTAACTTGACCCAAATTGGTCAAGGTACAAGACTAAACAAACTTAGACTAGTTACATGACTAGAAATTATGAAATTGCATTGGCTCATAGCCTTATTACAAGACTCATAGAAGTGGAACCCTAATATGAGATCCACAGAGGGTTGAGGAGCCTCTGTCGGATCCTGGTGCCCACACCAATTCTCCCGGGGTGGGAGGAACTCGACCCTATCGAGTAAGGGTTAGTCTGGCTTTGGTACCTCTCCAGGATGTCGGGGTCGATGCATTGCAAGTCCTCCCGTGTGATCCATGAGTCATCAGATTCGGGTTGGCCTTGCAATCGGACCAAGTAACGTTGATAGCCTTTGCCCCGGGTAGTGATGGCTTGGTTATCCAGGACACGCTCGATCCGCTCTCCTCGCTCAGGTATATTTGGATGAGGACACTCAGGTTCAGGTTCACTCTCAAAAGGGAGGTCAGGCTCAAATGGCTCACTGGGTATGTTTGTGGGTTCTCTATACTCGACTAAGTCAGAGATATTGAATGTCGAGCTAATTCCATAATCCAGAGGTAATTTTAGCATATAGGCATTAGGGCCCATTCTCCTAATCACTTTAAAGGGACCCGCCCCATGAGCATGAAGCTTCTTAACGGTTCTTGGTGGAAACCGTTTAGGCCGGAGCCTAATCATTACAAAATCCCTTATTTCAAACTCTTTGGCTCGCTTTCGGGAATCAGCCAAATTATTTTAAAAATTGTATTTAATGCATAATCCTAACATGATGCAAAATGCAGACTCAACTATTTAATTTTATTAAGAAAAAAATTTTACTGGACTCCTAGGGTCTAAACCTAACAGACTTTTGACTCTCTAGGTTTGACCCTAGTCTGGTATGCACAAGAAAAATTATTAAGGATCCCTAGCAAATGCCATAAAGTATACCAGAAGTAGAGGGCAAAAGGGATGGGCTCTAAGAAGTCACGCATTCTGGTAATCTCAATAAAAAATAACCCCATGGCTCTAGAAATGTGAGAGGGTTCAGGGAAGGGTAGGAAATAGGAATCAGAGTCTTGGGGTGGCTTATGGAAAACATAAAACTGACCTGGGTTATTCAGGATGACCTTAAAATTTGGGCATCGTTCTATAGGTGTCATATGGTCCACTTGTTCCGGTAGATCTTGGGGCTCGCTAGGGTCAATCCCATAGTGAGGAAGGTCTGTTAAAGAGGATCCTGGGATCATGTCTATAGTATGATGGATGTCTCCCAGGGGTGGAAGTTGATCAGGTAACTCATCGGGAACTTCATCCTCAATTTCTTTCCGAGCTTCAACCATCTCTTGAGGATGTTCTCTTTGGATCGGTTCATTAAGGGTTGGTTCTTGTACTCCTGTGAAAAAGACTGGTGAATCCTCATGTTTATTTACTAGATGTGATCCTGGCTCGGTCATTTCCTCTTCAAATTTTGTAGTGGGTTCAGGATCATTTTCCTTGGATTCCTCAATGATTTCACCCTCGGGCCCATCTTCTACTAAACTTGACTCATAGATGCTTTCTTTCAATTCTTTAATAGGCTCAGGAGTTTCTTTCCCTAGATTTTCAATGGGTTCAACCTTCAAGTCTTCCTCAGGTTCAATAATGGGTTCGGGTTCAGTTTCAGTCGGTTCATCCATAAGTAGGGCAGGGGCGGTGCACTAACTAGCAAAATGCTCAGGTTTATGGCACCTATAGCTGTTACCTTGGGGATCAGGTCTCCTCTGGACTTCAATAGCCTCACCCTTGTCCTCTCTACTATATTGGGGTCGATTCAGACTGGGAAGACTAGGACTGGGTCGGGCTAAGCTTGGTCGACTGGGGTCAGATCGATTCGGGCTTGGTCGACTTGGGTAAGCCTGGCTATAACCTTGGGTGGATCTGGGGATATGGCTCTGGTTCCCAAAGGGCTCAGGTCTTCTATAGGTGGGAGCTCTATGGAAATGCTCACGGAGCCTAGCAGCTTCCTCTATGGGTCCTAGTCTGGCCTCTATTTGATCACATCTCTTAGTCAACTGGTTGCCTAGTTGAGTCATGGATTGAGTTAGGGCTCCAATGTCAGCTCGCAATTGGTCCATGGTTTCGGTAGAGGGTGGAGAAGGTGGGTGAAAAGAGGTTCCTGATCTAGTGCATATGTAACACATACACAGAATGGTGCTACGGTTCGCTAGACCTAGGAGATCTCACCAAATGTGAAGTCAAGAAGATGAACCTGGAAGTAGTAACTTGGCACCTGGCCAGGTAAGTGTAAGGTTAGTGGAGGTTCCTCTTTGCTTGCTTAGACACCAATTAGAAATTGGCCAGGTAAGCGAACCAACCCACTTTCCTTCGGGCTCTAGTCCCTGAACCACTTGCCTAGGCACCAGCTACACAAGCACACACCAACAAGCAATCTAGCTTGGCTCAGCACTTGGGTCGACCCGACTCATGGGTGTCCCTAGCTCACTAGAGTAGATTAAACATCTAATCAATTTTAGTTAATGGCTAGGGTTCGATATGTTGGGTGGTAGTTTTTGGGCTAGGGACAGGTAAAGAAATCCTGACCCTATGTTAATTTGACGCCCTTAAGATAAGTTATGTGAAATGAAGCACAATAATGACTAATGAAATGACTTAAAATTTTTTTCTTGTTTTTTTGTGTCTTTTAGATGGGTGAATGCTAAACAAAATGCAAGAATTAAAACATGCAAGAAACAAGCTAGATGGATGAATGAATCAAAAGATGAGATGCTTGCTGAAATTTTAGACCTGAGATTCTCTCGGATAGTATTTTGGCTTGTAGAAATTTTACAAACTGAAATAAAATCTAAGAAAATAAAAAAAATACTTTGAAATTTCTGCGATCTAACAAAATAGAAATCATGAAATTTGGATGTCTTTACAGAGAGAAACAATCCAACGATCATACCATATACGGACTGACTAGAATGCAGAAAATAAAATAAAATGCACTAGTCCTAGCCTTGCTCTGATACCAAAAATGATATGGAATAAAGCTCTGATACCAAAAATGGTGTGGAGTAAGGGGCATAGGGATGCAGGATGGATGCTAGTATGGATGCAAGGAATCTTTTTTTTTTTGGTTGATGAGTTTTAGATATTTTTTTTTTCTTAGGGTTTTGATTCCCGATCACAAGCAAAGGCAAGAAATATGAAAGAAGAGTAATGGAAGCTTACATTAGCAGTTCAATGCCCTAAAAAGTGAGAACGAGAACAGGACCCTGGGATTAAGAAACCCCGGTAGGACTAGCTCAAAATACAATACCTACTTAGGAGATAGAGAGAGCAAACCTCACACGTCTGAAGCGCCCGGTGCATAGATCACTCAACTCGATGTCCTTGGGGACGAAGGAAATTTCACTCAACCTAGTCTAAGAGACAAGGGTTGGAGATGGAATACTCAAACTCTTTTTTTTATTAATCATGCAATAGCCTTACAAGGGAGGGATTGGGTCTTTTAAATAGGCATCCAAGGCCCATTTGAATTTTAAAAGAAAGCAAATTACAAACTCTCTTGGGTGGCACCCAAAATTTTCATCTTCTCCTCTCTTTGGCCGACCAAAGAGACTTGGATTTGGCGTGGCATGTGGGAGGGCTTGGAGAGGGGGATTGGTCTCTTGACTTCCTTCATTAGCATGCTCATTTTAGGAAGAAAGCATGGGGCATGGCTTGCTTGAAGGGATGTGTTCCCTTGGATTCTTCAACGCCATTCTTTGGATTGATTCAAGGCCGACCAAGTGGAGAGATCTTTGGGCATTGCATAGTTGAGGGCTTGGAGAGGGGAATATGTCCTTTGACCTTCCATCCTTGCATGAACACTTTGGGAAGAAGGCTTGGAAGGGGGCTTGTTTTGTGGCTTGGTCTCTTCAAGGATCTTCAACGCCCCACATTTGATGGATCATGGCGTGATGTCGGGGAGGGAAGATGGGGATGGTGTTTCTTCCTTCCAACGTCACCCAAGAGAAAAAGGCATGGGGATGGCATGTGGAAAGCATGAGGGCGCCACCTTGTTTCCCTCCTTGGATGCCCAGGTGGCAATTGTTGTGGCGCCACGTAGGTAGCTGAGGTGGCACCTGAGTTGGCATCATTCTAAGTGGAAGGGGTGGGTTGGCCCACAAGGACTTGACTTGGACTTGAAAGCCAGGGTGACTTCAATTGGGCTTGGGCCTAGTCCAAACTCAGACTCGAACAAATATAGGACTCATGACCTAACTTGACCCAAATTGGTCAAGGTACATGACTAAATAAACTTAGACTAGTTACATGACTAGAAATTATGAAATTGCATTGGCTCATAGCCTTATTATAAGACTCACAGAAGTGGAACCCTAATCTGAGATCCACAGAGGGTTGAGGAGCCTCTATCGGATCCTGGTGCCCACACTAGCTAACCTGCAAGGACCCAAGATAGCTTAGGTATCTAAAATAACTTCTTGATTATCTTGCAGGAATGTCTTGCATCCCAAAAATTAAAGAAAAGATGGTATCTCGACAGTAGCTGTTCAATGCATATGACGGGTGACAAGGATCAATTTATTATCCTAGAGATGAAAGAAGGAGGTATGGTTACTTTTGGAGACAATGGCAAGGGAAAAATAATCGAAATTAGTAAGATCAAAATAATCCCCTGTACTTTTATTGAAAACATATTGCTAGTAGACAAATTTAAGCATAATTTGTTAAGCATTAGTCAATTATGTGATAAAGGCTTCAAGGTTGTCTTTGAATCATCTATGTGTATTGTAACAAACTCTCTTGATTCTAGCAGTAAGTTCATTGGATATAGACTTGGAAACATTTATGTGGTAGACAGTAATGATCTTGCCATGTCAAGTAGTTCCAGTCTAGTTGCAATGAATGCTAAGACCAAGGAGTCTTGCTTACTTTGGCATAGACGATTAGGTCATGCTAGCATGCATACTGTTGCTAAGTTAATTTCCAAGAATTTAGTTAGAGGCATGCCTAAATTTAAAGTAGATTTTAATCATGTTTGTGATGCATGCCAAATGGGTAAACAAACTAGGAGGAGTTTTAAACCCAAAAATATGATTTCAACTACTAGACCTCTTGAGCTACTTCATATGGACTTATTTGGATCAACTAGGACCACAAGCCTAGGTAGTATGAAATATGCTCTTGTGATAGTAGATGATTCTTCTAGATTTACATGGATTTTATTTATCGCTTATAAAGATGAAACTTTTAAAGTCTTTCAAAAATCTTACAAAAAGTTTCTAATCAGAAAAACCTTTCAATAGTTTCAATTAGGAGTGATCATGGCTCTGAATTTGAAAATTAGTTTTTCGATGATTATTGCACAGAAAACGGTATTGATCACAACTTCTTCGCTCCTAGGACACCACAACAAAATGGTGTTGTAGAGAGAAAAAATAGGACTTTGGAAGAGATCGCCCAAATAATGTTATGTGAAGGCAATCTTCCAAGGTACTTTTGGGTAGAAGTGGTGAACACTGCTTGTTATATTTTGAACCGTGTTTTGATTCATCCTATTTTGAAGAAAACCCCCTATGAGCTTTGAAATGAAAAAAAATCCAACATTAATTACTTTCATGTATTTGGTTGTAAATGCTTTGTGCTTAACAATGGTAAAGATAATCTAGGAAAATTTGATATTAAATCTGATAAAGCAATTTTCCTTGGTGATTCATTACATAGCAAAGCATATAGAGTATTTAACAAAAGAACTCTTACTATAGAAGAATCTATGCATGTTATTTTTTATGAAACGAACCCTTCACCTTCTGAGAAAGAAGAGTGCATAGACAATGATGCAGGTACAATTAAAAAATAAATGAAAGAAATGAGCATACAAGAAAGACCAACTCAAGAAGGAGAAGAAACAGTAAGGATCATGCTGATCTACCAAGGGAATGGAGGTACGTAACTTCTCATCCAAGAGAATTAATTGTTGGTGATCCTTCACAAGGTATTAGGACAGGTCATCACATGAGATGCACATGATTACCTAGCCTTTGTGTCACAAATAGAACTTCATACCTTAGAAGAAGCTGAATCTGATCCAAATTGGATGATGGCTATACATGAAGAACTAAATCAGTTTGAAAGAAATAAGGTATGGGCTTTAGTTGAAAGACCAATAGACCATCCCATCATAGGAACCAAATGGGTCTATAGGAACAAATTAGATGAACAAGGAAATGTAATTAGAAACAAAGCTAGATTAGTGGCTAAGGGATATAACCAAGAAGAGGGTATAGATTTTGATGAAACATATACACCTGTAGCAAGACTAGAAGCCATTAGATTACATCTTGCATTTGCTTGCTACATGGATTTTAAACTTTTTCAAATGGATGTGAAAAGTGCATTCTTGAATGGTTTTATATTTGAACAAGTTTTTGTAGAATAGGCACCAGGTTTTGAAAATCATGCTTTTCCAAATCATATTTTTAAACTCAATAAAGTATTATATGATTTAAAACAAGCACCTAGAGCCCGGTATGATAGACTAAGCACCTTCTTTATTGAAAATAATTTTTCAAGAGAAAATATTAATAAAACTCTTTTCATCAAGAAGAAAGACAAAGATTTATTAGTTGTACAAATTTATGTTGATGATATTATATTTGGTGCAACTAATGAAACTCTTTGTAGAGAATTTGCTAAGTTAATGCAGGGAGAATTTGAAATAAGCCTAATGGATGAACTTAACTACTTCCTTGGACTTCAAGTGAAACAAACAATGGAAGAAATCTTCATTAACCAAGCCAAGTACACCTAAGAAATAATTAAAAAGTTTGGTATGGAGTCAAGCAAACAAATGAACACATCCATGAGTCAAACCTACAAATTGGATAAAGATGAAGATGGATCAAACATTGATCAAAAGCTTTATAGAGGTATGATCGGATCCTTGTTATACTTAACTACAAGTAGTCCTGATATCTTATTTAGCATATATGTATATGCTAGATTCCAATCTAATCCTAAAGAATCACATATGCTTGCTGTTAAAAGGATTATAAAATATTTGAAAGAAACAAGTAATCTAGGTCTATGGCTTTCAAAACATTCTTCATTGAATTTAATTAGATTTTTGGATGCTGATTATGCTGGCTATAAAATTGATAGAAAAAGCACTAGCAGCACATGCCAATTTTTAAAATTGAATTTAATCTCATGGCACTATAAGAAAAAAAACTCGGTGGCACTATCTACTACTGAGGTAGAGTATGTTGCTATAGGGAGTTGTTGTGCACAAGTGTTATGGATTAAACAACAATTAGAAGATTTTGGTGTTATACAATCTAAAATTCCTATCAAATGTGATAACACAAGTGCTATAAATTTGATAAAAAATCCAATTCAACATTCAAGGACTAAGCATACAGAGATTAGACACCATTTTATTAGAGCTCATGTTTTGAATGGTGATGTTGAACTAGAATTCATCCCTATTGAGAATCAACTTGCTGACATTTTTACTAAGCCACTCAATCAGGTTAGATTTGAGATGATTAGAGGAGAATTAGGTCTTTGTGATCCCTTTTAGATTTTCCAAACCTAATTCCTTCAAAATTAAGGAAAAATTATCTAGAGAACCTCCAACATCAATTTAACATCTTTGAACACCTTTCCATGTAATTATCCTGAATTTATTATCATTTATGATCAATTTTTTAACTTTTGTGGAAAGTTTCTGTTCAAGTCGACTCAAGCAATTGTGCTCAAGTCGAGCCGACTCAAATTTTTGTTGTTTATGGTTTTGCTCAGGTCGAGCTAACTCGAACAATTTTAGGGTTAGTTGAGCTGACTTGGATATCGGGCAAACAATTTTTTAATAGAGTCATAGAGCCTTTTCTGAATCTTTCTATCTTTTGTTCTTGCTCTAAACCCTAACTCTCCACCAGAACTTCTTGAAACCTACTTTTTTCTGCTCCATTCCTTACTTTCACCTTGAGCGTGTGTGCGATGGCTCCTAGAAGATCTATGAGGAAGCGTTCTCATGCTGTTGAATCAAGTTCTCATAGTGAAAATCTAAAAAAGAAAAGAGAAAGAAAAGGGAAATCTGCTCTAAAGGCGGAATGAAGAAGAAGCGCCTTCTCCACCAGGGCAAATCACTTCAATGGCCAATTAGCTGGTCACCTGTGGCAGAAGGATTGACTTCACCTTCTTGGAAGATCTAGGTATGAAGATCGGAAATTGGATTGAGAACTAGGGATGGGCATTTTTCTGTTCTTTGGATGCTCCAACTTACCCTTCCTTGGTAAGAATGTTTTTGAGAATCTAATCCTTGGAGAATATCATTTGGAATCCATTATGAAAGGAGTAAAGATTATTGTGGCTGAAGATAAACTATGCAATCTACTGCACATGCCCACTGACGACGTAACTGAAATGGCTCTAAAAGACAAGGAATAGGCACTGAAGTTAATTTTGGAAAAATTAGATGTAAATTCTGTCAAGTGTGTACAAGCCAACATGCTTTCCATGGAAATGCGGCTACTTCATAACATGATCAGTCGAATCTTTCTTCCTCAAACCTGTTGTTTCGACTGGGTAAGTGAACAAGATATGATCTTCATGGAGCACCTCATTGAGGGAGAAGCCCTGAACTTTCCATATATCATGATGATACAGATAAGAGATGCAGTGAGGAAAATCAAGGCATGCTTGCCCTATGGCATGGTTTTTACAATGATTTTCGAAGATGTTGGAATAGATCTAACAGATAAAATTGGCAAACCACTTCACCACTCAGACACCTACTCAGCTAAATCTCTTCGGAGAATGGGATATCACTTGCAAGAAGGAGTCTGTTTAAAGAAACTATCAGGACAAAAGACTACCACCTCATCTGATGATGACCCAAATGATGCTACATCTAAAGATCATGATGAAGATACAGAATCTTCTGGATCCTCAATGAAAACTCCATCAGGATTTAAAAAATTCATAGCCCAACAGATGGAAACACTTTCTAAATGTCTTACAAGCTACATCAACTTAGCTTTTAGCTTATTACGCTAGTCAATTGATGCCAGCTTGCATGAAATCAAGACAAAGCAGAAGTTACACATGAAGAAAATACAAAGAGAGCTAGAAGATTTCAAAGAAGAACTTTGAAGTGTCCTACTGTACCCACACAAGGACACTTGCACTGCTGAAGATGTTTCCATACAGACTTGCAAAGAGCCACTAGCATCACCTGCTCAACCACTCTTTGTGCCTCTAGAATCACCATCATCTGATCCTCCAATATCTAAGATAGAACATGTTCCACCCAAGGGCAAACCAAAAACTAAGAAAACTAGAACACCTATAGCCCCTGTTAGAACCAGATTTAGGGACCTTAGGTTCAAGCCTCTAAAGTCCAAAACTTCAGATAAGATAATAGATGTTTCTTCTTCCTCTAGTGAGGAAGAATAGTAGGATGTTTTGGTTGTACTTTTGTTTACATTGATCATATCATTGTACTTTTGACTATCTTTAGACTTTTAATGATGTTTACTTTATGCTTTGCTTCCTATCTTTTATAATGTGTAATGAAAGTTTTATGAATGCAATGAATAAATCTTTGGCATATCTTTTGTGTATGAATTGAGCTTGTGCAATATTCTCAATGATACTTTCATTTGTACTATGCTAATCAAAATAAATTTTAATTAGAATATCAAAGTTGAGAAGAGAAAGTGAAATTATCTCAAACAAATATTATCAACTTTCTCTTTCTATTATAAAAATTGAGCCTTGAAACATGAATTGTGTTGCCCAGAAATGGAGCCCAAGAGGGGGGTGAATTGGGTCTATTAAAAAATAAAACACTAATGTGAAGGTCTAGTGGTGTTTGTGAGTAATAAATTCAATGCACAAGATTGAATGCAGCGGAAAATAATAAGTGAATAGCAATAACCAAAGAGCAAGAGAGAAAGAGGGCAATCACACACAAACATAAGGTTTATAGTGGTTCGGTACAAACCTAGCACCTATATCCACTCCCTAAGCCACCCTTGGAAATTTCACTATAATCCAAACAAGATTACAGCTGACTTGTTTTTCACAAGGCTCACAAATCAAAACCTAAGTTGGTTTTGTCACCTAGGCTCACCAACAAACCTTAACACTTGTTTTATCTTTGGGCTCACAAGTTAACCCTAGTTGGTTTTATCCCTTTGGCTCACCAACAAATCATAAAACCTTCTTTCAAGACACCCTTGAAAGCAAGGTCAAATCACAAGATAAAAATAGATATACAACTTTAAAACTAAGACAAACTCTCTTCAAGAGTAGAATGGAATCTTTGAAGCTCAAGTTGATGTTTTGTCTTGACTCTTCCTTGGAATATCCTTCAAAATGCCTCTTTTGGAATGATGTAAGGATGAGCTTGTAGGCTTTTTTAGAGAATCAAACTATAAAAGGCTTTTGATGTGGAGTACTTGAGAGAATATAGGCTTTTTAGCTTTTGAATGGACTTCAATACTCTTCAATACATTTAGAATGAGGTTGGAGGAGGTTAAATACACCAAGAAACTTTCAAAAAATGGTTTGTAACCATTGGAGCCTCGGATCTAGCCGTTGGGAGCTTGAAAAGCAAGTTCTGCAACTTAGAAAAATCGATCCGTTAGAGCTGTCAGGCTTCAAGTGTCGACACTTGGCTGTCAGGTGTCGACACTTGATTTCTAGGTGTCGACACTTGAAATTTCAAGTGTCAACACTTGATGCACAGGTGTCGACACTTGACACAAAAATTCTTAAATGGTAAAGTTCTGTATTTTCAAAAATTCAGGCCTTGAGTCGACACTTGGAAACCTAAGTGTCGACACTTGGTGTCGACACTTGAGTGCTGGGTGTCGACACTTGGCATGCCAAGGATTTTTGTTCATGCCAAATGCTGAAGTGTCGACACTTGGCTTCCCAGGTGTTGATACTTGAGACTGAAAAGCTTAGATTCAAGTGCAAATTAGCCTAAAAGCATAAATATAAATTTTGAAACTTAAGTGGATCATAAACAAATAATAATTAAATATGTAGATGCCCTTTTTTCATGAGGAGGATGTCCAGATTTGCAAAAAATGCTCCGTGCCATTGCGTGCCATGATACATAAATTTTAGAGATTTTGAGGTGCTTTCTTCTTGAAAACTCATAACTTGAAATACACATTAGTATTCAATATGCACTCAATGTTTTGTTATTCATCAAAATCACTAGGTGGAGCCAACAAATTGAAAACCTTTTTTGATTGTTGACAAAAAGGGGGAGAATGTTTAAAGTTGCAAGAAAAAGTATGAAAAAGTTGCATAAATATGAAAGAAAAAGGGGGAGAATGTGATTAAAAATGTGAAATTGCATATACAAGTAAGGGGGAGAAAGAATTGCTGAATCAAAATTGACTTTTGTTTATGCTCTATGCTCTCAAAATTTGCACACATTCCTTGAATTAGGTTCCCCTTGTAATACAGGACTCAATAACTAATTTTTACATGACTCAAATCAAATAACTAAATCCCAATTGATCAATTGATCAAAAGGCTTAACCTTATGTAACAAAAAGAATAGATTGGTAACCAGGATTTGGCCCAACAGGGTTTGACACAACTTATAATTGGGGTTTCAACTCAATTGGGTAAAAAGGGTTTTACCCCAAAATACACAAAACCCTAATTTTAGCTAGTAAAAGGGGTTTACCTAACTAAACTAAAATAACAAAATTAAAATAAAATATTTATATGATAAATAGGGTTGGGTTCAGGGTTTTACACACACGTGATCCACAGGGATGTGGGTTCAACTTGTCAACTTCTTTTGGCCCTAGTCCCCGCACCAGTTTGCTCACAAGAAAAAATAAAAAAAATAGGTCTCATACCCACTCCAATCTGGAGGACACAATTTTATAGAGTAACTTTAGATTGTATTCATGAAAAAGAGATTGATTACAAGAGGTGGAGGGTGTGGGTATTTATAGACTCATCCAGTCCTTTCCCTGTTAAACTAGGAGTACATAGTATGAATAAGATTAGGGGAACAAAGTTTTGTAGAATAAGGAGTACATAGTTTGAATAGAATTGGTAGACTGAAACCTTGTAGGACTTGGACATCAACTCCTTTTTGAACTTAGAAACTTTGACTTTTCTGCATGGGCTTTGACTGGTATGAAATTCTTACTGAGCTTGGACTGGGCTTGGACTGGTTGACTCCTTGCTGGGCTGGGATGACATCTTCTTTGATTGGTCAAAGACTTTGGCATCAATGCAGATGAACTGGGTCAAGGCCTTGGGGAGGGTGTGCCAACATGAATGGGCTTTGGGCCTAGGGGTGCCAACTGAAGTGGACTGGGATGCTCGCCTACTCTTGTGGGCTCTGGGATGTGCACTAACCTGGTGGACCTTGGGCTAGGGCACCAATGCTTGGGACCTTTGGGCATCATGAAAGGGGCCCAGGTCAAGGACTGGGGTGCTATAGTAGGGGTCTAATAGATCTCTTGATCTGATGACTCTCCCTCTTGGTTCTTGTCTTGAAGGAAAATACAGGACTTATGTTGGACTAAAACAAAGGGACTTCAACTGACTTAATGAACTCAATCAGCTCACCTTATTACAGGACTCAAAATTTAGACTTCATTACAAGACTCAACAAAATTGACTAACACATGATTCAGAGATTGGAACCTTGCAATCCTGGACTGCTCCTGATGTTCCTACATCACTTTCTCTTGATAAGATTGGATTTGGACTGAAACTTGGCATCTTAACTTAATGGAAATGGAGGTTGAATCAATCCACAATACCTTATAGGGGTTGGGATGGAGAATAGTAGGTAAACCTAGATTTTTGACAGTATTAGTAGAAATGGCATTAATACAGCTCCCACTATATATGATAATTTTGCAAACCTTCTCCCCTAATTTGATAAAAGTTTGTAGGATGGTGGTCCTATGCCAATCTTCATGTTCCTTAGTTTGAGTTAGGATACATCTAACGACTTCCAGTAACTCGGTGGATCTATAGTTTCCTCATCTCCATCATACTCATCCACTAAGTTTGTTCATGCTTTGTACACTTCTTCCTCGAATTCTTCAATGGGTTCAGGAGCTTCTTCTTCTAATTCTCCTATATGTAGGGCTCTAGCAGGACACTGACTAGCATAGTGACCAACTTTGTGACACCTAAGGCAATGAATATCAGGATTATTGCTTCTTTGAACTTCAGGGCCCTTATCCCTGTCATGCTTGTGACCTAATGGGGTAGTAGGTGTGGGTCAGGTTGGAGGAACTTGACTAGAACTTGGCTTATAAGTAGGTGTACTAATCCTATTGGGTTCAGACCGATGGATCACGGGCCCCTCTGAAATCTCTCAAAGTTCCTAGCAATTTGATAGGATTGTTCTAGGTCATGGACTTCTCTCAAAAATAACTCCCTTTGATTTTCACATTTAGGCCAGCTCGAAATCTAGATAGGGTCACAGCCTCAAACTCATCTATGCGACATCTCATAACATGCTCATTGAATTTGGCAATGTATTTGGATACAGTTCTATTGCCCTGACTCAATCTTTGCCACTGGTCTAAAAGTCTCTATTGATAGGACATGGGGAGGTACATTGCCCTAAGTTTAATCTTCATGGCTCTCTAGGTAGCTATGGGCATATCTCTTCTCTGATGACATATGCGCTCAACATTTTTTCAATATAATCTCGCTTGGCGGACTAATCTAAGTTTGGTGAATTTAAACTCTCTCTTTCGATATCTTATACTATTCAAAGTACTGATCCATGTCACCTTCCCAATCAATGTATACCTTAGGATCTAGACTTCCATCAAAGGTAGGTGCTTCAAGGTGAATGTTCCTAATGGCTCTTTCATCCTGGTCCACAAAATCATGGTATGGATGTCTCTAGTTATGTTCTAAGATGGGTTTATGGTGTTGGTGATGGGGGACGAAAATAAAATAATGAATGAAGAGTTTTAGCAAGCTAACCAGCAAGTAAACTTGAGCAATTAATTATCAAATAAATGGTCTAAATTAATCCAAGAAAAGAATCTTCACAAGGAGACTAGTTGATCTAAATTACAATGCCCGAAATGTAGATCTAGTTCAAAATAGAGATTAGGATCTTCATGGCAAGGAAACCATCACAACTAGGGCAATTTAACCTTCAAATAATCAGATCTAATAAAGCTTAGGAAGAGTTTTCCTACCAACAATGATGGCTAATTATTTGGTGGAAGAAGGAGCTCTCTTCACTCAAGGATTGAGGTCTAAACCATAAGACTAGCACTCCCTCCTTTAGGACTCACCTTGGCCATGATCCTTGGCTTGGAGTCCTTCATTTTGGACTTGGAAAATCAGAGAAAACCTGCATCAAATCGGAGATTAGCCATGGAAGGAGAAATCAAAATTGGAATGGAAACAAGAAGAAGAAGAAAGGGAAAACAAGGAAGTAGAAACCGGCGCCTTCAAGGAATGATGCTTGGATCTTGGATCAAGCAAGGAGCACTCCACCTTTCAAGCACTCAAAGGACCTCTCACTCCCTTCTCAAACATGAATTTAAACACTCCAACTTAATGGACTAAATTACTCCAACTAGAAAAACTAAATCACTCCATACAAGAAGAACTCAAGATAGAACTCAACAAGAAAAAAACCTTCATTAATTCTCAAAATATTTCATACATGGAATGCCTTACAAGGGGAGCCTTGGGCCCTATTTATAGCCTTAGGGGTCATCCAAAGTGAGGAGGGGAGGTGGAGTTAGGTTAGCTAACCATTTCTAGTTAAATCCAACTCCTTTGGTTACATAGTTGCAACAAGAAACAACTTCTAGGTAAGAGGTTGAAACAGCTTGCTATGTGGCACCTATGTGGATTTGACATGGCCTCTAATTGCTGATGTGGAGCCCTAGGTGCCATGTGATGTGGCATCCCACTTGGCAAGTTGGTTGGGGGTTTGTTGGGTGAGTAAGGAGTGGTCCCATGCTTCCCCTCAGAATGCTTGATGTGTTGTTTCTCATGTCTCCCAAAATATGTCCCATGTAAAGAATAAAATAGGCTTCTAAGAGGTGGCATCATGGGCTTCAAAAGGTGGTATCTTGACTTGCTTGGTCTTTGACTTAGGCATGCTTGAAGTTGATCTTGATCTGGATTGAGTTGACTCAAGGGACTGGCGGCCTTCTTTCATGAGTCGGCTTCATGAATTGGTCTTTGTCTTCAAGGGTTTGGTGGGCTTCATTCCAAGGTTCTCATTAATCCCAAGTACACTATTATAGCTAAAAAAAAATATCAAGAGAATTAGTTAAAAAATATTTTTTTCTTGTTGATGTCCCATCAGTTCTCCCGGGGTGGAAAAAAGATCGATTCCGTCGAGTAGGAATCAATCTGACTTTGGTAATACTCTAATAGGTCTGGTCGATTCTTTGTAGGTCTTCTCAAGTAATCCATGAGTCTTTAGAATCAGGGCATCCTTGCCAATGAACCAAGTAGCATTGATAGTCCCTATTTTGGGTAGTAATAGTCTTATTGTCTAAGATTTGCTCAATCCTATCTTACTGCTTTGGTAACTTGGCTGATGGACACTCATGGGTTGGCTCACTCTCAAAGATAGAATCAGGCTCAAAAGGCTCACTAGGTATCATTGTTGGTTCATTTAACCTCCTAGATCTGAATTGTTGAAAGTAGAACTGATACCAAAGTCGGATGGTCAATCTAGCACATATTAGGTCCAAATTCTCCTTACTATTTTGAAAATGACCTACACCACGGGCATATAATCGTTTAGGTTTGGCCTTACCATGACATAGTCTCCTTCCTGAAATTCTTTGGCTCTTTTATGTGAGTTGATCATATGCTTGTTAATTTCATTGCTCAAATTTTCTTACTAATCATGCATGCATATGACTCTCGCAGTCATGGACACTTATGCATGGAAAAGAAAAATGACATCAAATGACAAAACATAAATGACACCAAAACAAAACAAGCTCTAATGGACTTTGTTATCTATGAACTAAATTTTATTGCTAGGAAACAAATGTTCCTAATTTCCAATATTCTCCTAAATGGCTTTGAAAACTCTGGCACACAACTTTAGGTAGGTGGCAGTGAATCTTAATTTGGTGCCCAATAAATGCCATAATGTCATCCAAAAGTAACTGTTGAATATTACTGGGACCTGATCAATGGTATGGTAGATGTCCCAGCTGGGTGAATTAGGATTGGGGATGTTCCAGAAGGGTGAACCAGGCTTTGGGCAATTATCAGGGAATTCAATTTCTATCTTCCTTCTCTTACACTTCCATCTTTCAATTCCTACCATCTCTTCACTTATAATCTTCATGTTAAATTCTTTTGCAGGTTCCATAATTTCTTGGGGTTGATCCTTTAAACTTGGTTCTAGATTTTCTTTGATGGTCAATACCCCATTAGGTGATCCTTTATTAATCTCTAGATATAAATCCTCAACAGTGATTAATTCCGGGTCCTCTATTATCTCCTCGAATTGTTCTTCATGGCTTTGTTCTTGGATCTCATTTTGATCATCCCCGTTGTTGATTTCTTTAGGCTGGGTAATTATTTTATCTTCAAATAATTATTCTTGATCATATTCATCCATAAGGTTAGACCCAGCTTCATAAACTTTTTCCTTAAGTTCTTCGACGGGATTAGAATTTTTTCTTTTTAGCCCTTCATTTGGACAAGACTTTGATTCTATTTCATCCTTAAATTCTTCAATAGGTTTAGAAGATTTTTCCTCTATTTTTTCTATGGATTTGGTCTCTTCTTCATCTCCCTCATACTTATTGAATTTGGCAATATAATCAAATACATGTGTATCATCTTGTCTCAATTTGTACCATTGGTCTAAAAGTTTTTGCTCACAATATTTACCTAGGTACTTTTCCCTCAGTTTACTCTTCATTTCTCTCCATGTATTTATTTTATCCCCACTATAATAACCTTTTCACTCAACTTCTCCCCAATATGCTTTAGCATGTTGGACTAACTTTGATTTGGCAAATTGACACTTCGTTACTTCCAACATTTCATCAATTTCAAAGTATTGATCCATTTTCTCTTCCCAATCGACATACACTTCAGGATCTAAATTTTCATTGAAAGTAGGTGCATAGGATCGATTGCTCCTAAAGACTCTCTCCTCCTGATCTACAAAGTCTTGGTAGGAATATCCAGGGTTATACTCAAGGGTGAGATCATGACATTGGGCTCTTGGACCAAGGGGAGGTGGACTAGGTGATTCAGGCTCAGCATGGATCCTATGGGCTTCTTCTATGAAGTCATGGTGAAGTCGTCTTGAATTGTATTCAGTAGTGAATTCACGATGATGGACTCTTGGACCTCGAGGAATTGACCTAAGTAACTCAGGTTTGGTGGGGGTCATTGGAGTCTCTTCAAGTGTCTCAACATGGTCTTTCACTTGACCTAATTCCTTTCTCATTTGCCCTAATTGCTCATTTATGGTATCAAACTTTTTTGTCAGGGTTCTCAGAAAGAATTCAAGACTTAACTAGGTACTACTTAAGTATGTAATTACCCTGTCCACTGGCCAGGTAAGAGATGGGGTTGCGGGAGGCTCCCCTCATTTTCGCGAGGTCCTAATTAAAATCTGCAAGTCCGCTTAAGGCATTTGCCATTTGACCTCTTGCCTTAGACACCAATTTCAAGGAATAAGTACAAACTCAAATAATACTTTGTCTTACCTTGTACTTGAACTCGACTTATGGGTGTCCCCAGTTTTAGGTTCCTACTCGATTGCAATTATGGTTTAGGTCAATGCAAATGTGGGTGATTGTTTTGGGCCAAGGAAAGGTAATGATCTCCTTCCCTTATGTTATGATTGAATGCCCTTAATTAGATTTAGGAATGGATGCACAAACAATTCACCAACTAGTTAACACAACAACTAGTATTAGCACAAACATGTGATTCAAACCCGAACTTTAAAAAATTAAAATTCAAAAAATTAAATTGAAAAATTTAGATTTTGAAGTCCAAATTTCAGAAATCAAATTTTAAAATTTAAATCTTGAATTAGGATTAAAAAATCATTCTAGAAGTTAGAGTTGTTGCAAGATAGTTTCAGCCCTAACAAGTTCTAGTCAACTAGTTTTAAACAAATTCAAAATTAAAATTTTAAAATTTCAAAAAAATAAAAATAAAAATTTTAATTGTTAGATCCCTCAGTGAAGATTCCATATTCTAAATTTTAAAACTTAATTCCTAGAATTTGGATAAGAAATTTGTTTTGAAAGCTGGTTGTAAAAAAAATTCAGCAGGGAACAACTTTCAACTAGCTAGTTTTGAAAATTCAAAATTTAATCTTTTTAAAAATCTAAAAATTTAAAATAAAACTGATTTGGTTAATTCTCAGATCATAATTCTCGGATTTTAAAGTTTTGACTTTAGATTAACTCGAATTTTGGTTGAGAAGGTAGTTTGAATGCACATGCTAGAAGATTCCAGTAGTTTAGTTAACTCTTAACAACCTGAATTCAAATTTCGAATTCCTAACTCTAGATCCTTCTAAAATTTAAAATTATAGTGAGAAATAATAAAAATAGAAGTCTAGATATCAGATCTAAAAATTAAAAATTTAGAAAAAATATTTTTATATTTTCTTTGAAAATTAAATGAAATGGAAGGCAGAAACAGAATTCTGGATAGAACTTCAAAAATGATCTAAGAACTCATATTTTTAAATCTAGAAATAAATGAAAAATATTTTTTTGAATTTTAAATTTAGAATCTTAACATACAAACGTACTATAAAAATATTTTTGTGGATTTTTTTGCAATGTAAAAAAATTAATAAAATTTATGAAATATCTGGGTGAATACTAGAACAGAAATTTCAGCAATCAAACACTTGACCTAGTAGAACCTTAGGCTCTTGGTACCAAAAATTGATGGGGGACGAAAATAAAATGATGAATGGAGAGTTTTAGCAAGCTAAACAGCAAGTAAACTTGAGCAATTAATTATCAAATAAATGGTCTAAATTAATTCAAGAAAAGAATCTTCATAAGGAGACTAGTTGATCTAAATTACAATGCCCGAAATGTAGATCTAGTTCAAAATAGAGATTAGGATCTTCATGGCAAGGAAACCATCACTACAAGGGCAAGTTAACCTTCAAATGATCAGATATAATGAAGCTTAGGAAGAGTTTTCCTACCAACAATGATGGCTAATTATTTGGTGGAAGAAGGAGCTCTCTTCACTCAAGGATTGAGGTCTAAACCATACGACTAGCACTCCCTACCTTTAGGACTCACCTTGGCCATGATCCTTGGCTTGGAGTCCTTCATCTTGGACTTGGAAAACCAGAGAAAACCTGCATCAAATTAGAGATTAGCCATGGAAGGAGAATTCAAAATTGGAATGGAAATAAGAAGAAGAAGAAAGGAAAAACAAGGAAGTAGAAACCGGCGCCTTCAAGGAATGATGCTTGGATCTTGGATCAAGCAAGGAGCACTCCACCTTTCAAGCACTCAAAGGACCTCTCACTCCCTTCTCAAACATGAATTTAAACACTCCAACTTAAAGGACTAAATCACTCCAACTAGAAGAACTAAATCATTCCATATAAGAACTCAAGATAGAACTCAACAAGAAAAAAACCTTCATTAATTTTCAAAATATTTCATACATGGAATGCCTTACAAGGGGAGCCTTGGGCCCTATTTATAGCCTTAGGGGTCATCCAAAGTGAGGAGGGAAGGTGGAGTTAGGTTAGCTAACCATTTCTAGTTAAATCCAACTCCTTTGGTTACATAGTTGTAACAAGAAACAACTTCTAGATAAGAGGTTGAAACAACTTGCTATATGGTACCTAGGTGGCTTTGACATGGCCTCTAATTTTTGATGTGGAGTCCTAGGTGTCATGTGATGTGGCATCCCACTTGGCAAGTTGGTTGGGGGGTTGTTCGGTGAGTGAGGAGTGGTCCCATGTTTCCCCTCAGAATGCTTGATGTGTTGTTTCTCATGTCTCCCAAAATATATCCCATGTGAAGAATAAAATGGGCTTCTAAGAGGTGGCATCATGGGCTTCAAAAGGTGGTATCTTGACTTGCTTGGTCTTTGAGTTATGCATGCTTGAAGTTGATCTTGATCTGGATTGAGTTGACTCAAGGGATTGGCAGCCTTCTTTCATGAGTTGGCTTCATGAATTGGTCTTTGTCTTCAAGGGTTTGGTGGGCTTCATTCCAAGGTTCTCATTAATCCCAAGTACAATATTTTAGCTAAAAAAAATATCAAGAGAATTAGTTGAAAAATATTTTTTTCTTGTTGATGTCCCATCAGTTGGTTTCTTCTAGGATTAAAGGGCATTGGTAGAGGTGATTTGGGTTCAGCATGGGTCACATGGATCTCTTCTAGGGTCCCGATACGCTCCTCCATTCGATCAAACCTATTATTTAATTGGGCAAACTATTCAGCCATGGTCCTTAGGAGTGTTTCAAAATTGGGATCCATAGTTAAACTAGGCTAGGTTTGGGACTGCTGGTATTGGGTTCCTGATCTAGTGCTCATGCAGCAAAGAAATCCTAGTTTCTAGGGCTCATAGACCAGAAGCTCAATGTACCATGAATTGCCTGAGCACCAATCAAGACTACAATCATCCTTTCAACTTGCCAGGTAAGAGGTGGGATTGTGGGAGGCTCCCCTTGCTGTCACAAGGTCCAAATTAAAAACCACAGATCCACTTAAGGCATTTGCTATTGGACCCCTAGCCTTAGACACCAATCTCCAGGAGTAAATATAGAATGAAACATGAACTTGACTCGTTGGTGCCTCTAGTTTAGGTTCTTACTCAGTTTTAGATTAAGCTTGGATCATTGCAATATGTGGTTGGTTATTTTTGGGCCAAGGAAAGGTGATGAGATCCTTCACTTATCTTATGATAAGATTGCCCTTAAGTGTTTTAAAATGAATGCACAAACAAAGATCTGCCACAAAGACTATATTGGTAGGTATGTCAAAATTCAAATTTCAAAATTTGAAATTTCAAAACTAAAATTTGAAGTTTAAAATTTGAAAATTCAGATTTCAAGAATTCAAAATTTTCATATTTGAAATTTCAAATCTAAAATTCCTTATGGAAAACTTAGATTTGAATTATACCAGAAAAATTAAAAAATGTTCAGTGTGCCAATAAAAGATCATTCAATGAAGCATTCACTAATCTAACATCAATCATGCAAGCATGCAATTAGCATATCAAACTCTCTAATCTAGAAGGTCTTACATCTGGCTGTAGCTCATTACTCCCATGGGTCATAAGTATACTTTTGTATACCCGCTCAGGAGGTGTGAAGTCTTAGATTAAAGGTTGAAAACAAGGAAATAATTTTTTTAAAAAAAATTCAAGTCTAGAAATTTATAGAAAAGATTTCAGATCTGGGTTTGATTCTGGCAAATTAATTAAAAATTACTAATAAACATAAATCTGAAAAGTTGTGAGAAGAATTTTCAGATCCAGTCCTTAAAATATAGAAATTTCAGCAACTAGCATATCTTGTCCTAATTTAACCATGCTCTAATACCAAGTTGATGCGGGATGTGCAGGGACGCGAACATCAATATAATGAAATGCGGAAATTTAAGATGAGCAATGATTCCAAAACTATGGCTTAACTCTTCCATAAGAGAGTAAAAAAAGAGCACTGAAGCAAACTACTAGAAGATTAAATTACTTTTCCACATATTAGAACTATCTAAGTAATAAATCAATTGGACCTAATGGTTGAGAAACCATTTGAATTAGGACAAGCTCTTTCAAGAGATCAGATCCGAGAGAGAAAGGAGCTTGTTACAAGACAATGATCTCTCTTCCCTCAATAGTTGGATCACTCAACACTCCTAGATTGAAAATCTGGATAAGAAGGCTAAATCTCTTGAATGTGCTGGCTTCACATCAACAGTTTCAAGGCAAGGAGGATCTCTTCTTTGGCTCTGGGCACCCAGGGATCCTTCAAATAGATTAATCAGAGACCAAGGGGAGAATAGGGAAAGGAAAAGAGATGGAGATTAGCAAGGGAAGGGGAAGAGGATGCGATGGAGTCTTGAAGGCTAGAGAACTCGATTGGGCCTCATGCCCTTCTCCTTCATAGAGTGGCAATGCTTGGAGCAATGAAAATAAAACAAATTTATTTTTCATTCATTCTTCAACATTTCATTACAAGAGGAGAGGGGTATTTATCATTCACCCAAGCCTCTTTGAAATTTGAATTAGAGAGATTACATGCACTAATCAAGGAGGAACAAGTGGGACACCTCTTTTGAATTTGAAAAACCTTCCATGTTGGCATGGAGATGAAAATGGGGTGCCCCATTTGAATTTTGAATTCATGCTTTGGGCAACAAGGGTTGGGCCTTCCATGTTGGCATGGAGAGTGAGGTGGGGACGATCTTATGTAGAGGATGAGGTGGCACAAGGAATGGGTTCCTTCTGGAGTCTTTTCTTGCATGGAGAGTGAAGTGGCATCCTCTATCTAGTGGTCATGCTTCTTGGTCTTTGACCTGGGTCTATATTGGTTATCCTCTTAAGTTAAACTTGACTCAAATAAATTACAGACAAACTGACTCAAATATCTATGTACAGGACATAAACTTAAGGAAAAAATAAAACTGACAAGACCCAAAAGCTTAATTGTCTGCAATCCATAATGAGCTTGGATTGGTTTGAATCGAATGTAGCCTCTTTCGGATCCTGGTGCCCGCACCAACAATCTTATGTCTGACAAAACTAGTTGGCTTAGTAAACTCGAATTAAAAGCAACCTAATCAAAAACTTAATTGAACAAGTTGGCTAAGTAAGTTATATCAATGAGAGAGTTTTACCATTTTAATCTCTTTCCATAAACACCAACCGAGTTGGCTAGGTAAAAGTTAGCCCCAATTAATAACCATGATCAAGACTTGCCTTAGATACCAATTGGTCAATAAGTATTGACAGGTTATCCTAGTGACTCGGGCTTAAACCACTAAGCAAAATTAGGTATTAAAAAGATTAATTTATATCAAGTGTGATCGATGTGACCAAAATATATCTAAATTCAATTTTGAGCCCCTTTGACCTAACCCTAATCATTTTATTAATTATTGGGTTGAATCAATTGCTCAAAATCGAAATAGGATTCTAGCCTGATCTAATCAAAACCCTAGTATATAGCCTAATTACTTACCTAATTCAGAAACCCCCACCCACATGCATAAATAGAAAATCAATTTCTAAAAATATTTTAAGATTAGGTTCAAGTGCATAGATTTAATGGTTTATGATCTTAGAAGTTATTTAGATCAAAACCTAGTCTATATGTCATATACAAATAGTTTTAGATCTAATCGATTAACCTACATCTCATATTATTAATTTTAGATCTAAAATATGAACCTAATTCCCTTAACCATGTTCTTCTTCATGGATCAAATCATAAGTGGCACCTCTATACATTATAGGAGTCCATTGAATAGGAAGAGAGGGCCTATAAACCCTACTTAGTTCCTATGATCGCATGGCCATGGTGATGCACCCAATCTGAGTACTTGGTTAAGGAAATATAATCAATTGATCTAAATTAAAACCATGATACATCATCTATATATTAAAAATTTAGATCTAAATATATGGATATATGTATTGAAAATAATTTTTACAAATAGTAAAACTAGTGATATAAAAACCTTTTCAATCATCACAAATCAATTAAATCAGATTAAAACCTTCAGATCAAAAGAATATTTAGATCTGAATCTATTCCAAATATATCAAAAACTATTTCTGATGCAGAATGACTCTAAGATTGCTAATCATGCAGGAAAAATAGTAAACTAATTTTTTTGTGATTTTTATAATTTAGGTTTGTAGGCTAAATTTCCAAATAAGAGTAGGAAATAGCAAATAGGATAGCAATGCATAGAATCATCATGATCGCAAAGAACTCATGCAAGATAATAAGTAGCTAGGACTCGAGAGTTGAGAAACTCTTGGTTTATGATAGCTTATCTTCATCAAATCAGGAATTAAGAGAAGGGAAGGATATTACCAATCAGTGATTTAAAGAATCTACAATCAAAGGGGTCATACATCTCTCAGATTGAAGCTTGGAATATGAAGCTTGGTTTCCTTGATTAGATGGCTGATTTGGGCAGTCTCAGAGGCAAGGAAAGCCTCCTCTGGGGAGGTGAAACACCTTAGGGATCCTACAAAATATCAAGGGTCAATCAAAACAGCAAGTAAGAAAAAGAAAGGAAACTAGGTTTGGAAGGAATCTGGTTAGGGATTAGAATCTGGGCTATTTGAAGCTTGTTGAAGATCTCCCTACTTGGCAGCCTAGGACTCCTTCTTTGGGCATGGCTGATGCTTGGAAGTTGGGTTTGCTGCATAGACATGGAGAGTAGCAAGGGTGGGGTTCGACCAAGCAAGATAACATAAACACAAACCAAAGAACCAAAAGAACAAAATAACACAAGCTCGCAAGCTCAAACAAATTTCACCAGGATTTTGATATCATGAATAAAATTTGATTACAAGAGAGGGAGGGGTAGGATATTTATAGAGTTCCCATGCCCTCTAAATAGGTTTACACACTTGGGTTACAAGTCCTCTCTTAGCTAGGTTAGAAAAATAAATCTTAAAACAATTAGGAACATAAGTCCCAACTAGGTTAGGATTTGACCTAGCCTTCTCCTTCTCCCTTCATGCTTTGACTATTCTACTCAAGGACACCTCTTGGACTTGGTCAACACTTCAAAGATGCCTAGGGGGGCATGTTGGTCTTCAAGGGTAGCAAGTGGGTCGGCCCAAAGGGGCTTGGGTGCATGGGCTTGGGCCTCTGGAAGCTAGGGTGGCCTGGTAGCCTGGTAGTAGGAATATTCCATGGAATCTTGCTTCTTTAGGGCTTGGGCTTGGCACCTGGGCTTGATTTCCTTGGGCTGGGATGTAGGTGGACCTTCGAAATCATGGATGCCCTGGTCTAGGAATATACTCTAGCATCTGGAAGGAAATCTGGGCATTTGGAAGGCATTTGGAAGGAATCAGGGTTTTTGGAAGCATCTTGGATCCTGGGTTGTCACACAAAATCCATTGGGCTGATGTAGTGGCCTCTGACTCCTAGATGTGGCCTGGTGAAACTCCAAAGTAGGGTGACCTCTTCTCTTGTACAAAAATTGTGCTCATACTGGACTCATAACTGATGTACAGGACTCAAAGTACTGACTAGGTTGAGGGTTGAGACAAATCAACTAACCTCAACTTATTACAAGACTCCATTACAAAAATTTCAAAACTTTGACACATGACTAATTAAACCATATGGGATCTAGGGATTTGTGTATGATCCTGGTGTCCCCACCAATTTCTCTAATACCACTGTAGAGATTCCAACATAGATGACTAGCATGTTAGAGTAGGTTCTAAATCCTAGATACAACGAAAGCAGAAATCATGAAAAATAATTTTTTAAAAGTATAGTAATTTAAAATAAGTTTAAACATTATCTAACCATGCCACCTAATATATTGTAATAGAAAAATAAATCATATCTAAAATCTAATAAAATTTAAGATGAAGGATTTAACTTACCTTAATTACTAAATCATTATTCTTGTACTAGATCATCGGATTAATCAAATTTGATGAGATTTGTCAAAGCTGTGCATGTCCTGATGCAGCACGAAAGCTCTTATACCAAAAATGATGCAGAACAAAGAACAAAGAAGCATATGCGGAAGTAAATTTAAGATTAATTCTTTTTTTTTTTTTTATATTTCAGAAATTGGCCTCGACTCAAAGTAAAGTAAACTAAGTTGATGGAAACTAGGTAAGGATTGAAAGCACAATTTAGAAGAAGCTAAGTTATCAGAGTAGTTCAGAAGTAACGGATCGCTGGGGGTTGAGAAACTCCCAGACCTAGGGTTTCGCTCTGAACTTTCAACAGGACAGAAATAGAGAGGAGAGATGGGTTACCAACCAGACAGTGATCTTCACAGAATTTGGGTGGAAGAACTCTCTCGGGCAGATTGTTGGATCCTCGGATTCGGCTATCTTCGCAACGGATCCTCCAATACTGGTCTCATGGCTAGGTCGGCTTCTCCTGGACTCAAGATCTGGGAAGAAGAAAAACAAGTGATGGATTCAGAGACTTGGGGAAGGATTTATCAGTTCGAAGAACTTGAAGGCTGATGTCGCTGAGATCCGGATTCTCTTGAAGGCTGATTCAACTCCCTCTAGAAAGAGCTTTGGATTTGAAGTATCCGGACTGTAGCTGGATGCTGGTGGTCGGCCTGGACTTGGAGAGAGAGGCCGTGAGGAGTGGGATAGGCTAGGGATTGGTGGAAAGGAAAGAATGATGGGCGGCTAGGGTTTGGGAGTGGAGTGGCTAACCTAGGGTTTGGGTTTTGGAGATCTCACACCTCCTCAAAGTTCCTGGGGAACCCGGATTTACTCCCTCACGGAGCTCAACACCTGGATGCAAGTGCGGAAGAGAGAAAACACAAAGTTTGCTCACAAAAAATTTGGTTTCATTCATTTGATTTTTTTTCATACTTACATGGGGGTTTAATTTATAGGCCATTACAAGAGAGTAGGGTTTTACATCTTCCCATGTGGGACTAAAGGAGGGGATCTTCAAATTAGGATATCAATTCCTACTCATATGGCCGGCCAATTAATTCCAAAGTTGATTGAAGCTTCAAAAAGGAAAGTGGGTGGCGCCTCCTTGTCTTGACCTCCAAGAAAATATTTTTTTCCTTCTATGCTTGGCCTTATCTGGAAGTGTTTGGGCGCCTCTTAACCTTGCCCTCTAAGAGAAAATTTGTTGCCTTTTATATCTGGCTTTAGTTGGAATGATTAGGGCGCCTCCTAACCTTGCTTTTCAAGCGAAATCTCCTTCCTTTCATGGCTCAACCCTTTTTGGATACCTCCTTTTCTTTCTCCCCAAGTTATGGCTCCTTCTAACTTTGTTTTGAGTATTTCTGGCAGGTAATGGGCGCCTCCTTGAATTTCTCTCCAAGAGAATTTCTTCCCTTTTATAGTTTGGTTCTTTTGGGAAGTCTTGGGCCGCCCCCTTGATTTGTGGGCTCCTGGTGGATTTCTCCTCAATTGGCGCATGGGAGAAGGGAGCTGCTATCTATGGTGTGGGGACCAAAGCTTGCTGGATGGAGATGTGGCACCCCCTGGACTCAGGCGTATGGCTGGGAGTGTGGCGCCCACTTGCTTGGCCTTGGGAGAAAAAATGTAACACCCCAGGTTGAAGCCCTAGCCCACTACTGAGTCAACATGACTCAATAAAAATGCAGGTAATATAGACTCAAGCTAAAATTGAGTTGATCAAGTCAACCCTTATTACAAGCCAAAAAACCCTAATTCTTCGGGCAAGGTTAATCAGAGATCCAGATGGAGCTCTGAAGTCTTCTTCTGAGTCTGGTGCCAGCACCAATTCTCCCAGGGTGGGAGGAACTCGACCCTGTCGAGTATGGATCAAGTTGGCTCTGGTATCTCTCCAAGAGGCCTGGGTCCAATTCTTGTAATTCTTCTCGGGAGATCCAAGAGTCATCAGAATCTGGCCTTCCTTGCCAGCGGACCAGGTATCTTTGGTATCCTCGATTACGAGTAGAGATAACCTAATCATCCAAGATCTTTTCAATCTGCTCTTTCCTCACAGGCCAGTTTGTTGGTGGACACACAGGGTTGGGTTCACTCTCAAGAGCCGGATTAGGTTCAAAAGCCTCACTGGGAATCACAGCTGGCTCTCTATACTCTACTAGGTCTGTAATGTTGAAAGTGGAGCTAATGCCTAGTTCTGGAGGCAACTCGAGCATATAGGCATTGGATCCTACTCTCTTCACCACTCTAAATGGTCCAGCTCCTCTAGCATGTAACTTTCTAACGGTTCCAGGAGGAAACCGTTCAGGCCTTAACCTAATCATTACATAGTCTCCCTCAACAAAAGTTTTGACTCGCCTTTGAGAATCAGCCAACTTCTTATAAGTTTCATTACTTAAATTTATTTTGGCATGAATTTCTTTATGCAAGTCCTTTACATGCTATGCAAGTGCATCAAGAGACTTGTGTGTGTGGACTAATAGAGAAATCAGATCAAGTGGTGTGTGAGGCTTGTATCCATGAACAATTTTAAAGGGGCTCTAGCCTAGAGACCTATTGATCGAAACATTATATGCAAATTTAGCCCTGGGTAAATACAAATCCCAATTCCTGGTATTCTCACTCAATCAAAATCTGAGACAATGTCCTAAACTCGACTGACGATGCATTCCTAAGAATGGACTTTATTCAAAGGAACCCTAGGTCTAAACCTAACATACTACGGCTCTCTAGGTTTGACCTTGGGTCGGAGGATGGCATGCAGAGCATGAAAACTTAACATGGGTGCCTAGTAGGTGCCATAAGGTCTTCCAGAAGTAGGTGGCAAACCTAATAGATCCTGACACGTGATTCACTCTAAAGACTTTGACAAAGTATACTTGGATGGTGTAAGAAGCATTGGAAGTCCTAGAGAAAGGGAGGAAATATGAGGTGGAGTCTCGAATTACCTGCTGGCTAAAGGTGGTGACCTGAAGGTTTGAATGGTGATCTATGAATGTCAACTGGTCATCCTTACGAAAGGAAAAGTTTGCTACTCCCAGGAATGGATCAAGAGATGGTTCGGGGAGTAGCCTAGGACATGTGATTGCAACAGTTAAGGTTTGTTCTCTAAGCAAATAATGATCCACTTTCTCAAGAAATGGATTAGAGAATGATTCATGGAAGGGCCTATGGAAGATGACCTTAAGACTTGAAATTTGACCTATGGGTGAGGAAAGGTATACTCTATAGAAGGGTAGGTCAGTCATGCGAAGGAAGGGGTCTGGGGTCATAAGGAGGACTTCTACAGGACTGGGTGAATCAATCCGCTCAAGAAAAGGATGTCCAACTGAGATTACGGGAGAGACCTTAGTGGCTGAGCATGGGACAGGGTCCAATTGTAAGAGGCTTGATTCAGTCATCCTAAGGAGAGGATCTACCATAGGGTGGGCAAACTTAAACAGTTCAGTGCAAAGATCTTCAATTGGTACTTGGGGAATAACTGTCATTAGAGGGTACGAACTAATAGCTCGGGCTAACACTATGAGTTCTTCCTGGGGGTATTTGACTAAAGGAACCTGGTTCTCACAAATCTCTTGAATTTCTGAACTAGGTCCTACCAGTTGGTTATTTACCAAGGTCTCCTCAGGTAAGGAACCAATAGTATCAATGTCACATTCTTCAAGTTCTTCCCCCTCATATTCATCAACTAGACTCAAGCCAGCATCATATACTTCCTCGATGCCATCTTCAATGGGTTTCGGGTCAGTGGTAATCGGGTCAACTGATTCTAGGCTTGTCATACCTAACCGTTCTTCCTTATTGGTAGGCTTGGGTTCTCCCTCATTAATGTCATCCTTAGGATTCTTACCACTTAGCTGTGCACAAGCCAGTCCTATGCATGGGCACTGACTAGATTTATGGCCTCTTTCTCCACAAAACAAACATTCTTGAGATAGAGGAACCTGGGTCACACTGGGTTTCAAGCTAGTAGAGACCTTACTTGGGCATGGGTGTGGATCTAAATGGTTTGATCTAGAAGACTTGGGTCGTTGAGTGACTGATCTAGAATATTGTAAGGACCTCTCATAGACACGATCCACACTATAGATATCATGGTAAGGCTTCCTAAGGTTATGCTCGGGATCACGGTATAAGGTCCTCCTAGGTTCTTGGCATGGGTGAGGTTGGGGCCTATTAAATTTTGGATCGGGGGTCCAATTTTGATGTCTACGTTTCTCAAGTACTTGGACTCGATCCCTAAACTGGGCAAAATCCTCATGGACTTGTTCTTTAAACTGGGCAACAGTGGTAGTCACATCCTGACTCAGTTTGTTCATACTCTCAGTAAGAGCTCTAACCATGGCCTCTAAATCAGGTTGGGTTTGACTAGGTTGGTAGGGCACTCCATTCCGGGTAGACATGATGCAAGCAAACACACAAAATGAGACTCAACTGAATGACTACGGGCTAACTAGACCTAGAGCCCAAACTAGATGCCCAATCAGAGTGGCAAGCTAGTCTGTAGTAACTCAGGACTCAGCCAGGCAGGTGTAAGGGGAGTGTTAGGTCCCTGAATGCCAATCCTAGACACCAATCAGAGATTTGCCAGGTAGGCGGACCAGCACACAAGCCCTTCGGGATGGAATCCCTGAACCACCGTTCTAGACACTGAGTACAAAGCACACACAGAGTAACCAGACAAACTGACTCAACACTAGCCTTGACCCGACTTGTTGATGTCCCTAGCCCACTAGGGCAAATTAGGTCTAATTAATTTTAAGATTAAAGGCTTAGGGTCGAATGAGTGGGTGGTGGTTTTGGGCTAAGGAGAGGTTATCAACTCCTCCCCTTATCTTAGATGCTCAAATGCCCTTAAGATGAATTAAGAGATGAACACTCAAGAATAATTGGATTGCAGAACACAAAAATAGAGTTGCAGTATTTTAATTCTCAGAAATTCCACGGAAACCAATAAATCACAGACAAATTATGAAAAATAGCTTCAATTATACTGGTTTTAGCAAAAGAAAAATTATGGAATTTGGAGTTACCTTCAATGAGAAATAATTCCTGCAACAGAGTAATTACGGACTGAAAACAGAGTACTTCCCCGTTTACAATTCCTGCTACGAAGTTATAACCCAACAGATCCCCTACATGCCCTAGGAACACCCCATGGAATGGGAAGAGGAGGTTTGCACCTCACTTTGTTCCTAGGACCAGACGTCCTGGGGAGTCTACTTCAAGCAGACAAAGTAGAGACTCAAACAAGCAATCAAAACAGAAACCCTAGACAGGGGCTCTGATACCAAAATTGATGCAGCACGAAAGCTCTGATACCAAAAATGATGCAGAATAAAGAACAAAGAAGCGTATGCAGAAGTAAATTTAAGATTATTATTATTATTTTTTTTTATATTTCAGAAATTGGCCTCGACTCAAAGTAAAGTAAACTAAGTTGATGGAAACTAGGTAAGGATTGAAAGCACAATTTAGAAGAAGCTAAGTTATCAGAGTAGTTCAGAAGTAACGGATCACTGGGGGTTGAGAAAATCCCAGACCTATGGTTTCGCTCTGAACTTTCAACAGGACAGAAATAGAGAGGAGAGATGGGTTACCAACCAGACAGTGATCTTCACAGAATTTGGGTGGAAGAACTCTCTTGGGCAGATTGTTGGATCATCGGATTCGGCTATCTTCGTAATGGATCCTCCAATACTGGTCTCGTGGCTGGGTCGGCTTCTCCTGGACTCAAGATCTGGGAAGAAGAAAAACAAGTGATGGATTCAGAGACTCGGGGAAGGATTTACCAGTTTGAAGAACTTGAAGGCTGATGTCGCTGAGATCCGGATTCTCTTGAAGGCTGATTCAACTCCCTCTGGAAAGAGCTTTGGATTTGAAGTATCCGGACTGTAGCTGGATGCTGGTGGTCGGCCTGGACTTGGAGAGAGAGGTCGTGAGGAGTGGGATAGGCTAGGGATTGGTGGAAAGGAAAGAATGATGGGCGGCTAGGGTTTGGTAGTGGAGTGGCTAACCTAGGGTTTGGGTTTTGGAGATCTCACACCTCCTCAAAGTTCCTGGGGAACCCGGATTTACTCCCTCACGGAGCTCAACACCTGGATGCAAGTGCGGAAGAGAGAAAACACAAAGTTTGCTCACAAAAAATTTGGTTTCATTCATCTGATTTTTTTTCATACTTACATGGGGGTTTAATTTATAGGCCATTACAAGAGAGTAGGGTTTTACATCTTCCCATGTGGGACTAAAGGAGGGGATCTTCAAATTAGGATATCAATTCCTACTCATATGGCCGGCCAATTAATTCCAAAGTTGATTGAAGCTTCAAAAAGGAAAGTGGGTGGCGCCTCCTTGTCTTGACCTCCAAGAAAATATTTTTTTCCTTCTATGCTTGGCCTTATCTAGAAGTGTTTGGGCGCCTCTTAACCTTGCCCTCCAAAAGAAAATTTGTTGCCTTTTATATCTGGCTTTAGTTGGAATGATTAGGGTGCCTCCTAACCTTGCTTTTCAAGAGAAATCTTTTTCCTTTCATGGCTCAACCCTTTTTGGATACCTCCTTTTCTTTCTCCCCAAGTTATGGCTCCTTTTAACTTTGTTTTGAGTATTTCTGGCAGGTAATGGGCGCCTCCTTGAATTTCTCTCCAAGAGAATTTCTTCCCTTTTATAGTTTGGTTCTTTTGGGAAGTCTTGGGCCCCCCCCTTGATTTGTGGGCTCCTGGTGGATTTCTCCTCAATTGGCGCATGGGAGAAGGGAGCTACTATCTATGGTGTGGGGACCAACGCCTGCTGGATGGAGATGTGGCACCCCCTGGACTCAAGCGTATGGCTGGGAGTGTGGCTGGGAGTATGGCGCCCACTTGCTTGGCCTTGGGAGAAAAAATGTAACACCCCAGGTTGAAGCCCTAGCCCACTACTGAGTCAACATGACTCAATAAAAATGCAGGTAATATAGACTCAAGCTAAAATTGAGTTGATCAAGTCAACCCTTATTACAAGCCAAAAAACCCTAATTCTTCGGGCAAGGTTAATCAGAGATCCAGATGGAGCTCTGAAGTCTTTTTCTGAGTCTGGTGCCTGCACCATGTCCCAAATCTCTATTGGTATCCACATGGAGCCTTCATGATTGAATCTCCAAGACCTCTAGATTGCTAGATCTTTATAGGTCTTTCTTCAAACATGAAGATAGACCTTCTTCTTCTAGTCGAAGAACTTGAACCCTATACAGCCTTTCTCCTCTTCTAAAGTAATTAATATATAAAAAATAAATAATAATTTGTTGATCTTTTCCTATTTGAAAAGTATGGACTCTCAGCTCTCTATTGAGATATAAAATTAGATATGGCATGATGGAAAAATGGAATGGCCAAAATAAGTTTATGCAACAATTATTCTTCAACACAGCCTTCTTGCATCCCTTCTTAAAGTCCATGCTAAAACCCAATTATACACCACTTAAAAATCCAGATAAATCTAGATTCTCATCTAATTTGATTGACAATCAAATTCAAATAAGAGTTCTAATTTATTTGGTAGGAGAGAGAGTCCCAGAAAAGGAAGAGAGGCACCATCAACTTGGTGCCTCTTTCTTCTCATTAGGCACCAAGATGAGGCATGCAATTCCATGCCTTCCTCTTAGAATTTGCATGAGAAAAGAGAGGGACCTAGTCAACTAGGTCTCCTAGCTATTGGTCCAGTTCAACTCAATTTTTGACTAATTTTGAATCCATTCAATGCCTAAATTGAACAAATTCAAAAGGTATTGACCTAATTCAATTAGGTAAACATTCAAGTCAAACTTAAATTATCAATCCAATTAACTTTAAATTAAATTAAAAATTATTAAATATAATTTAATTAAGTTAAATAATAAAGTTAAATATTATTATAATATTTGTAAATAGGTCTATTATGCTAAAATTATTAAGTGCAAATATTAGCAAGTGTCAATTTATATATGTGCAAAAATTAGCAGGTACCAAAATTAGTAGGTTCTAAATATATAACTCTTATGTTGACCCCTGGAATGATTTTGATGATAATAAAATATTGGAGCATACATTTGATTACTAACTATTTTCAAGTATTTTCTAAGTTTTTGTAGGATGTCTCAAATGTAAAATCATTCTTCCTACAACCTTGGTGTATGACAAGTTTATTTTGTTGAAATGTATTATATAATGAAGAGCCCAAAGAAAAATCAATTATGTATTTATGAAAATGGGCTATCTCTATATATTTTTCTAGCTTAAATCTCTTAGATTTAACTTTGATGGAGTTGGAGGGCTTTCGGAATTGATTGGAAGTCTCTGGAAGAAAATTAAGAAGTTTGGAAAGTTTTTGGACCTAAGTCATAAGAGCCGACTTAAAGTAGGAGAGCCGACTCGAAGTTTGGCACAGCACTCAATTTTTTGGCACGAAGATATTTGAGCCGACTCGAGAGTGCAAAGCCGGCTTGGGCAGAGTTCAACTTTTGAAGTTCTAAGAACTCGAGCCGACTTGAGGAAAGTCAAGCCGACTCATCTAGAGTGAAGATTCCTCAGATAGACAACTGAGCTAACTCAAGTATAGACGAGCCGACTCTTCTAGAGTTTACATATTTTCAGTTCTGAAGAACCAGCCAGGCGAGCCGACTCACTAAAGAAGAGCCAACTTGACTAGAGTAATGTTTTGACTATCTATGAATCTAAGCCAGCTTGAAACATCCGAGCTGACTCGAAGTCCAGTTCCAAGTGAGTAACGGCTAGTTCCAAAACTCTCTTTTTGAACCCAAAACGATCTCTAACGGTTATATTTTGAATCCCAATAGTCTACAACAACTATATCCACTTGATATAAGTTAAAGTAACTATTTATGAGGGATTGGAACCAGTTTTGAAGGAAGGAATGAGAAATTAATGAGTTTTTGAAAGAACACTCTAGAGAGCATTCAAGAAAGCACTCAAGACCACACCAAATTTCTATATGATTTCTTGAGACATTTATTGAAGAAGCTAGAAGCCTTGAAGAGCATTCAAAGAGCAATCAAGAGGGCTTCTCAAGAGCTATAACTGCAACCATCCAACAATGATCGGTTTGTCATAGAGTTGCTTTATTTTTATACTCTTTATTTGAGTTGTTCCAAGTATAGCAGGGGTAGTAACTTGGGATTTGTTTAGGTTATTGGTGAGCCTTTTAAAAGCAAGGTGGGTTATTAGTGAGCCCGATAAAACTAACATTGTATTGGATTTTTGGTGAGCCCGAGATAAAACCATGTTTGGGTTTTTGGTGAGCTTGAGATAAAACCATGTTTGGGTTTTGGATTGTGAGCCTGTGAAAATAATCTGGCTGTATTCCAACGGTGAATATAGTGAAAATCTCAAGTGATATCTTGGATAGTGAATGTAGGAGCGAGGTTGCTCCAAACTACTCTAAATCTGCTGTGTTTATGATTATGTTTCTTGTGCTTCTGATTTGCTTATGCATTAGTTATCTAACTCACAATGCTCACCACACTAAGTTAGTTTAAAAGGAGCACATATTTGAGAAAAATTTTAAATATCCAATTCATCCACCCTCTTGGGTAAGCCACCTAGGAAATAACTGGTATCAGAGTAGTGTCTTTGAATTTACTTAGAGTAAAGATAAATGGCAAATCCCATGAGTACCTCTTTGGCCGAAGGCCAATCCACAAATAGACCTCCACTATTCATAGGCACTAACTACACCTACTGGAAAGCCTAAATGAAATTTTATATTCAAGTAGTAGACTTTCAATTATGAAAAATGATTCTACAAGGACATCACACACCCACGAAAAAAGTTGATGGTGTGGATGTCCCAAAACCTGAAGAGGAATGGGATGAACACAACATGAAAATGGATGAGCTGAATGCCAAAGCCATGAATCTATTATATTGTGCTTTGAATGCAAACAAGTTTAACCAAATTTTTACTTGCAATTCAGCTAAGAAGATTTGGGATAAACTTGAGGTAACCCATGAAGAAACTTCCTAAGTGAAAACATATGAAATTAATCTTCTTGTGCATAGCTATAAACTATTTAAGATGGAACCGAATGAGACTATATCTACCATGTTCTCATATTTTACAAATATTATTAATAGTTTAAAGAGTCTTGGTAGGATATATTTTAATGTAGATCTCATGCAAAAGGTTTTGAGATCACTTCCAGATAAATGGGACCCGAAAGTAACTGCAATTCAAAAGGCCAAGGACCTCTATACATTACCACTGGATGAACTACTAGGTTCCCTAATAACACATAAGCTCACTATGCAGCACAGAAATGAAGATGACATCAACAAAAAGAAGTCAATTGCCTTCAAAGCTACTATAGGGTTGAAGAAACAAGAAGAAGAAATTGATGAAGAGAGCTCCTCCTCCGAAGATGAACTAGAAGACGATGATATCGCACTAGTAGTAAGGAGATTCAAGAAATTTATGGACAAGAGAAAGGAAAGATATTAGAGGAAGTTTCATAGAAAAGGATAATATAGCAAAGATAAAGAAAAAGAAAAAGAAAATGATAAAGAGCAACAGCCCATTTGCTATGAATGCAAGAAATCGGGGCACTTCAGATCAGATTGTCCAAACTTGAAGAAAGCATATAAGAAGAAGAAGAAGAAAGCAATGGTTGCAACTTGGAGCAATAGCGAGGAGTCAACTTCAATTGAAGAAGAAGAGACCATAAAAATAGCGAACATATATATAATGGGTCTTGAAGATAAGGTAATGTCTCCGAACCTCATGATGAATTCACTTTTGAAGAATTAAATACTACATTTCATGAATTGTTATCTAAATACAAAAAGGCCGATCTCAAAATTAAATCTTTGAATAATAGCAATGATATTTTAGTGAAAGAAAAAGAAGAAATTTCATAAAAGAATAAAATTTTGCAAAAAGAATTAAATGGCTTTTCTGAAAAATATAAAGCTTTGCAAATTAAAAAGAATAATTTTCTTGAGAAAAATAAAGCTTTGCATGAAGAAAACATTGGTTTGCAAAAGGAAGTTGAAAAGCTCAAGCCATTGGTTGAAAAGTTAACATAGAGTTCAAACAAGCTTGAGTTAATTTTAAAAGATCAAAGAGATTCAAGTAACAAGGCTGGAATTGGTTTTAATTCTTTGCATACAAATGAAGTTTCAGCTACAAAATTTATACCTTCAAAATCTTTTGTACCAAAGTTTTCGGCACCTAAATTTTATGTATCAAAGTTTTCTATGACAAAATCTATTGTTTCTAAAGATTCAACATATGCATCAAGAGTTTGTTTTTTATGCAATGGGGTTGGTCATAAAGCATTTGAATTCAATTTTAAAAGAAATGTTAGAAATAAGATTAGAAATATTTGGGTTCCTAAAGGAACCACTCCTGCTAACCTACAAGGATCCAAGAAAGCTTAGATACCCAAAATAACTACGTGATTATTTTGCAGGAGTGTCTTGCAGCCCAGAATACAAAGAAAAGATGGTATATGGATAGCAGCTATTCAAGACATATGACGGGTGACAAGGAACAATTCATCACCCTATAGATGAAGGATGGAGGAATGGTCACTTTTGGTGACAATGGTAAAGGAAAGCTAATTGGCATCGGTTAGATCAGAATTATCCCTTCGACATTTATTGAAATTGTATTGCTAGTTGACAAATTGAAGCACAATTTATTAAGTATTAGTCAATTATGTAATAGAGCCTTCAAGGTTGTCTTTGAATCTTCAATGTGCATTATAACTAACTCACTTGATTCTAGCATTAAGCTCATTGGACATAGACTTGGAAACATATATGTGGTAGATTTAAATGATCTAGCCATGTTTAGTAGTACAGTCTTATGGCAATGAATGCTTAAACCAAGGTGTCTAGCTTACTTTAGCATAGGAGATTAGGTCATGCTAGCATGCATACTATATCTAAATTGATTTCCAAAAATTTAGTTAGAGGTTTACCAAAATTCAAAGTTGATTTTGAATATGTTTGTGATGCATGCCAATTAGGTAAACAAACTAGGGAGAGTTTTAATTTGAAAAATATGGTTTTCACTTCTAGACCACTAGAGCTACTACACATGGACCTATTTGGACCAACTAGGACCACAAGCCTAGGTGGTATGAAATACAAACTTGTGATAGTAGATGATTTTTTGAGATTTACTTGGATCTTATTTATTGCACATAAAGATGAAGCTTTTAAATTTTTTCAAAAATTTTACAAGAAAGTTTCAAATCAAAAAAATCTTTCAGTTATTTCTATTCGGAGTGATCACGACACAGAATTTGAAAATCAGTATTTTGATGATTATTGCACTGAGCATGGTATTGATCACAACTTCTCCGCTCCTAGAACATCATAGCAAAATGGTTCTATAGAGAGGAAGAATAGGATATTGGAAGAGATGGTCCCAACAATGTTATGTGAAGGCAATCTTCCAAGGTACTTTTGGATAGAAGCTATGATGCAGGACTAATATGCATGCAATTCTTTTTGTATATTTTATATGTGAGGTTAGGTGATTAATTCCTAAATTTTAGATCAAAATTAGTGGTAGGAAATTTTGTATGAATTTTTTGAAGCCAAGCATGCAGATTAGAACCTAGAAAAGTACTAAAGAAGGATCGTCGAGGCTGAGAAGCCTCGGTTAGGGCAAGTTCTCCTACAATAATAAGACTGGAGGTAGAGGGGGTGTACCTGACAATGTCTGAAGCACCCGGTGAAGATCGCAGCGAAGGGATCTCTCGTTCCTCGATGGATGCGGCCTGGAAAACCGAGCCAAAGACCCGCGGATACCCGGCTTTCTGGTTAGTGGTCCGATTGAGGCTTGGCTGGAGTTGTTGGATTCATAGGAACTCGGGGACCTGCAAACGACCTGTCAGGGGTTAGAAAACTCAGAGAAAATCAAGAAAACAAAGGAAAATAGCAATGGGAAGAAAGTTTTGGAGGGGCTGGAAGGATGGTTGGCGGCAGGAAGATGGTTGCAAACACCGGGAAGAAGAACTCACAAACCCCTTTATGCACACAGCAGGGTAATCACACAAAGCAATTAAAGAATTCAAGGTTTATTTCATATATCAAAATCTCCCTTCATACAAGAGGCTAGGGTCCTTTAAATAGACCCTTAACCTTGGGCTCCAAGTAAGGGCACATAAGTCTTTACATAAGAATCATTTTCCCTCTCAAACCCTAGCTAGAAAATAAGGATATATTAGGTAGAAAAAATCCCTAAAAATTCTCTTGACTTGGCCAACACTCCAAGGATTCCTAGGGGGGCATGTTGGGCTTCTAAGAGCAGCAAGGGGCCGGCCCAAAGGGGCTCGGGCGCATGGGTTTGGGCCTTTGGAAGCTAGGGTGGCCTGGTAGCCAGGTAGCAGGAATATTCCCTGGTATCTTGCTTCTTAGGGGCTTGGGCTTGGCGCCTGGGCTTGATTTCTTTGGGCTACAATGCAGATGGACCTCTGGAATCATGGATGCCCTTATCTATGAATATACTTTGGCATATGCAAGGGAATTTGGGCATCTGGAGGGCATCTGCAAGAAATCAGGGTTTTCTGAATTTTTCCTCCTGGGGTCTTCAAATCTTCAAGCTGGGTTGGACTTGGGCTATACTTCCATGTCTTCAATCTAGTTAGACTTGGTCTTCACTTGTATGATATAATCTTGAGTGTTCAGTATGCTTGGACAGGACTCAAAAAAGTAAAATTAGCTTAACATGAGCTGACTAGCATTGGACCGAACTAGCTCAACATGAGCTGACTAGTACAGAACTGAAATAACAACTCAAAAGACTCAAATAATAACTAAAATAGACTCAGATAGGCTAAGCCCTTATTACAGATGGACTCATAAATTATTGATCAATTCATAGAGGATTGAAAAGCCTCTATCTTATTCTGGTGCCTCCGGTGTCCCCACCAATTCTCTCTGGGTGGGAGGAACTCGACCCTGTCGAGTGAAGATCAAGCTGGCTCACATATCTCTCGAGGAGGTCTAGGTTGAGGTGCTGCAAGTCCTCTCGAGAAATCCACGAATTGTTCGACTCTGGCCGGCCTTGCCATCGGACCAGGAAACGTTGATAACCGCGGCCCCGGGTCATAATGGCTTGATCGTCCAGGATACACTCGATCCGTTCTCCTCTCTCAGGCCAAATTTATTAGTGGACAATCTGGGTTAGGGTCACTCACAATGAAAAGGAATAGGTTCAAAAGCCTCACTAGGTATCACTGCCGGTTCCCTGTACTCAACAAGGTATATAATATTAAAGGTAGAACTAATGCCCAAATCCGAAGGCATGTCTAACACCTAGGCATTTGATCCAACCTTCTCTATCACTTTAAAAGGTCTGACTCTGTGAGCATGAAGCTTCTTTTAGGCCTAAGCCTAACCAAGATAGAATCCACTACATTAAATTCTTTGGTCCATCTTCGGGAATTAGCCAGTAGTTTTAAGATTAGTGCAGGTGGTGAACATGCTAGGCACATGCAGACTCCTAACAAGATGATGCAGAGGACTCAAACTAACACCTAATAGACTCGACTATGCATTCCTATCAAAAAAAATTTATTAGACTTTTATGGGTCTAAACCTAAGAGACTATAGACTCTCTAGGTCTGACCCTAGTGTGGTGTGCACAAGAGTATTTACAATGGACTCCAAGCAAATGCCAAAGGGTATGCCAGAAGTATAATGCAAACCTAACATACGTAATGAATGCATGCAGTACGCTAATCTCAACTAAATGCAATCTAATGATCCTAGAAATGCTGGAGATGTCTGGAAAGGGCAGAAAATAAGAAGTGGGTTCAGAATTAGTTTGGTAGGGTAGAGAAAAAGGTTTAGTTGGATAAAGTAGGATAAAACACGGGGTGTCAGAAACTAATCCTATACTTATGAGGTTAACCTTACGGGATTGCGGTATATCTATGGGCAAGAAAAGGTCCATGCTATGGAAGGATGGGTCAATAGTTTCTGGGAAGAGATCTTCAATAGGAATGGCAGGAAGGGATTCATCCTGAGGGCAATGGGTTAAGTAAGCCAAATCCTCAATAAAGTCTTCTTGTTCATGGAATTTAGGAATAGGCTCTACGTTTAGATCCTTTTCTAGTGTTTCCTTAGGTAAAATCCTAGTATCAGAGTTCTCTTCCTCTAATTGTTCTTCCACTATAGCTTTAGGTTGGATGTGGTCAAGGTCAACTAGCTCTAGGTTGGTTTCTACCTGGGTATCTACTGGGTCAGCTAATTCTAGGTCTACTAAAGGTGTCTCCTCTTCTCCTTCATACTCATCCACTAGGCTCGCATCAGCTTCATATACTTCCGCGTTAATGTAAGCCTTGTCAATCTCAGGAATGGTTGGAGAAGGTCGGCTAGGGGAAAATTGGCTAGGTCCTAGTTTCTGATTATGGACACTAGTCCTAGTAGGTTCAGGTTGCCTAAGGGGTAGTGGCTCACTACTGGGTTCATATTTAGGGGTACTAATCCTATGGGGTTCAAGTTGACTAAGGGAAACCTGACTAGTATTAGGCTGATACTTAGGGGTTTGGGTTCTCTGGGCTCATAGGACAAGGGTGCAAATCTATGGGTCATGGGATTATAGGATCTGGGGTCATAGGATTTTGGGTCAGCTCTATGGTCAGGTTCTAAGGATGGATCATGGTATGGGGTCCTCCTAAGGTTGGGCTCCCTATATGGGTCAGGATATTGGGTTCTACTAGGGTTGGACTCACTATATGGGTCAAAATATTGGGTTCTCCTAGGGTTGGACTCTCTATATGGGTCAGAGCATTGGGTTCTCCTAGGATTGGACTCCCTATATGGGTCAGAGTATTGGGTTCTCCTAGGATTGGACTCCTTATATGGGTCATGGTAAGGGGTTCTTCTAGGTTCAGTATTATAATAAGGGTCATGGTAAGGGGTTTGGGGTCCTCCTAGGTTGAGGGGAATCAGGATCTGGCTCAGACTGTGACCCATGGGTTTTTCCTGGGGTCCCTACCCGGACTTCTAACTGATCAAACCTATTGGCAAGATGGTCAAATCTATCATTGGTTTGAATACCAAACTGAGTTAATTGGGTCATCTAGGTAGTCATCTGGGCCATTTGATCAGCTAGGGCTTTCATTTGGGCTTGCAAATTTTCCATGGGTTCAGACATTTGTAAAGGAGGTGGGTGATATGAAACTCCTAATCTAGTGCTCATGCAAGACTCGATCAGACCGACTACAGCTGACTAGACCTAGAGTCCAAACTAAGGGCTCAATCAGGGTGGCAAACTAGCCTATAGTAACCCTGTACTTAGCCAGGCAGGTGTAAGGGGAGTGTTAGGTCCCTGATTGCCAATCCTAGACACCAATCAGAGATTGGCCAGGTAGGCAGACCAGCACACAAGCCTTTCGGGATTGAATCCCTAAACCACCATTCTAGACACCAAGCACAAGGCACACACAGGTTAGCTTGACACAGTGATCTAACACGTAGCCCGGACCCAACCAGTTGGTGTCCCTAGCCCACTAGGGCAAATTAAGTCTAGTTAATTTTAGGTTAAGGCTTGGGACCGAATGCAAGGGATGTGATTTTGGGCTAAGGAGAGGTGATCAAATCCTCCCCCCATCTGATATAACAAGAGTGCCCTTAAAAGTAAATTATGCAATGATGGCAGGCAGATGAGGATGCAAATTAGGGTTTAGATGTTTTTGGTATTTTTGGAGAATATGTAATTTTTTTTTTTAAATATAAGAAAACATGCAATTTATGCCCTAATATGCAGGAAATAAACTAAAATTAAAAGATATGCAAAAAGATGCTAATCAAAACCCTAAAACTTCCAAACTTGTCTTGCAGAAAAAACAGAGCTAAAGATTTGCAGGCTATATTTCAGCTTGCAAAAACTTCACAGGCTATAATAAAATCTAAGAAAATTCTTAAACTTACTGTGAATTATGATGAATCCAGAAAAACAAATTTTAAAATTTTTGGAGTTTTTATCTGGGAGAAATAATTAAAATAATAAAGTATATACAGACTAAAAACTGCTGAAAACAAGCCCTAATCTAAGCTCTGATACCAAATGATGCGGGACTAATATGCAAGAAATTCTTTTTGTATATTTTATATGTGGGGTTAGGTGATTAATTCTCGAATTTTAGATCAAAATTAGTTGTAGGGAATTTTGTATGAATTTTTTGAAGCCAAGCATGCAGATTATAACTAGAAAAGTACTAAAGAAGGATCGCCGGGGCTGAGAAGCCTCGGTTAGGGCAAGTTCTCCTACAATAATAAGACTGGAGGTAGAGAGGGTATACCTGAAAATGCCTGAAGCACCTGGTGAAGATCGTAGCAAAGGGATCTCTCGTTCCTCGATGGATGCAGCCTGGAAAACTGAGCCAAAGACCCGCGGATACCCGGCTTTCTGCTCGGTGGTCCGATTGAGGCTTGGCTGGAGTCGTTGGATTCGTAGGAACTCGGGGACCTGCAAACGACCTGTCAGGGGTTAGAAAACTCAGAGAAAATCAAGAAAACAAAGGAAAACAGCAAAGGGAAGAAAGTTTTTGAGGGGCTGGAAGGATGGTTGGCGGCAGGAAGATGGTTGCAAACACCAGGAAGAAGAACTCTCAAACCCCTTTATGAACATAGCAAGGTAATCACACAAAGCAATTAAAGAACTCAAGGTTTATTTCATATATCAAAATCTCCCTTCATACAAGAGGCTAGGGTCCTTTAAATAGACCCTTAACCTTGGGTTCCAAGTAAGGGCACATAAGTCTTTACATAAGAATCCTTTTCCCTCTCAAACCCTAGCTAGAAAATAAGGAAATTTTAGGTAGAAAAAATCCCTAAAAATTCTCTTGACTTGGCCAACACTCCAAGGATGCCTAGGGGGGCGTGTTGGGCTTCTAAGAGCAGCAAGGGGCCAGCCCAAAGGGGCTCGGGCACATGGGTTTGGGCCTCTGGAAGCTGAGGTGGCCTGGTAGCCAGGTAGCAGGAATATTCCCTGGTATCTTGCTTCTTAGGGGCTTGGGCTTGGCACCTGGGCTTGATTTCTTTGGGCTAGGATGCAGATGGACCTCTGGAATCATGGATGCCCTTATTTATGAATATACTTTGGCATCTAGAAGGGAATCTGGGCATCTGGAGGGCATCTGCAAGGAATCAGGATTTTCTGAATTTTTCCTCCTGGGGTCTTTAAATCTTCAAGCTGGGTTGGACTTGGGCTATACTTCCATGTCTTCAATCTAGTTGGACTTGGTCCTCACTTGTATGATATAGTCTTGAGTCTTCAGTATGCTTGGACAGGACTCAAAAAAATAAAATTAGCTCAACATGAGCTGACTAGCATTGGACTGAACTAGCTTAACATGAGCTGACTAGTACAGAACTGAAATAACAACTCAAAAGACTCAAATAACATCTAAAATGGACTCAGATGGGCTAAGCCCTTATTACAGATGGACTCATAAATTATTGATCAATTCACAGAGGATTGAAAAGCCTCTATCTTATTCTGGTGCCTCCGGTGTCCCCACCAAGCTATGAACACTACTTGCTATATTTTGAACCGTGTTTTGATAAGACCGATTTTAAAGAAAACCTCTTATGAACTTTGGAATAACAAAAAACCAAACATTCATTACTTTCATGTATTTGGTTGTAAATGCTTTATGTTAAATAATAGAAAGGATAACCTAGGAAAATTTGATGCTAAATCTGATGAAGCTATATTTCTAGGTTATTCAATCAATAGCAAAGCTTATAGAGTTTTTAACAAAAGGACATTAACAGTAGAAAAATTTGTTCATATTATCCTTGATGAATCTAACCCCTCATCTTCTAGAAAAGAAGAGTGTATAGACAATGATGCAGGTATACTTGATCAAGCAATGGAAGACATGAGCTTGAAGGACAAACCAACTCAAGAATAAGAAGAAATGGTAAGAAAGATCATGGTGATCTTCCAAGAGAATGTATGTATATAACTTCACACCCTAAAGATCTGATTATAGGTGATCCCTCACAAGGTATTAGGACTAGGTCATTACTTAGAGAAGCACATAACTATCTAGCATTTGTTTCACAAGTAGAATCACATAGTATAGAAGAAGCTAAAAATGACCCTACTTAGATGATGGTCATGCATGAAGAACTTAACCAATTTGAAAGAAATAATGTATGGACCTTAGTGAATACACCCTCAAATCATCGTGTAATAGGAACTAAATTGGTTTATAGATATAAGTTGGATGAACAAGGAAAAGTAATTAGAAATAAAGCAAGATTAGTGGCTAAAGGATGTAATCAAGAAGAAGGAATAGATTATGATGAAACTAATGCACCCATAGCAAGATTAAAGATCATTAGATTATTACTTGCATTTGCTTACTACATGAATTTTAAATTATTTTAAATGGATGTGAAAAGTATTTTTTTCAATGTATTTATTTTAGAAGAAGTTTTTGTAGAACAATCATCAGGGTTTGAAAATCATGCTCTTCCAAATCATATTTTTAAACTTAATAAAGCATTGTATGGATTAAAACAGGCACCTAGAGCATGGTATGATAGATTGAGCAAGTTCTTATTTGAAAATGACTTTGTTAGAGGCAATGTAGATACAATATTATTTATTAAGAAAAAAGAGAATGATATGTTAGTTGTGCAGATTTATGTAGATGACATTATTTTTGGTGCAACTAATGAGAAACTATGTAGAGAATTTGTTGAGTTAATGTTGGGAAAATTTGAAATGAGCCTGATGGGTGAACTAACCTACTTCCTTGGACTCCAAATTAAGCAAACAAAGGAAGAAATTTTTATCAACCAAGCAAAGTACATCAAGGAGATCATTAAGAAGTTTGGTATGGAGTCATCCAAAGAAATGAGTACACCTATGAGCCCCTCCTGCAGATTAGATAAAGATGAAGATGGTGACAACATTGATCAAAAGCTTTATCGAGGTATGATTGGATCACTATTATATTTAACTGCTAGTAGGCCTGATATCTTGTTCAGTGTATGTATATGTGCTAGATTTTAATCAAATCCTAAAGAATCACATATACTTGCTATTAAAAGAATCATAAAATATCTTAAAGGAATAAGTAATCTTGGTTTATGGTATTCTAAGCAATCTTTATTAAATTTAATTAGTTTTTCTGATGTTGATTATGATGGATGTAAAATTGATAGAAAAAGTACTAGCGGTACTTTCCAGTTTCTAGGGTTGAACTTAATCTCATGGCACTGTAAGAAATAAAATTCTGTAGCATTGTCCATTGCTGAGGCAGAGTACATGGCTGCAGGGAGTTGTTATGCACAAGTGCTTTGGATTAAGCAACAACTAGAAGATTTTGATATTATTCAAGCAAAAATTCCTATCAAATGTTATAACACAAGTGCTATTAATTTGACAAAAAATTCAATTCAGCATTCAAGAACAAAACATATAGAAATTAGACATCATTTCATTAGGGATCATGTACAAAATGGAGAAATTGAACTTGACTTCATTCCGACAGAAAATCAACTTGCTGACATCTTTACTAAGCCACTTAATGAAGAAAGATTTCAAATGATTAGAGAAGAATTAGGATTATGTGACCTTTTTTTAATTTCTAACCTATTTTCTTTTAAATTAAGAAAAATTATCTAAAAGACCTCCTACATCAATTTAAGGATAATGACCACCTTACCTAGTGTGCTACTATCATTAGAAACCTTTTAGAGTATTTTAGAACCTTTTTGAGAGTTTTTGCTCAAGCTGACTCGAGCAGGTAAGGCTCTGGCCGAGCTGACTCAGATGTCGGGATAGGTGTTTTTATATAAAAACTGTAGGACCTAAACTAGGGCACAGTCTTTCTTTTAAACCTTATCTAAGGAATAGAACCTTCCATTCCAACTAGGGACCACTCCATCTCTACCCACCTTCCCTTGAATCCTTCAAACCCTCTCCCACCTATGATTACCGGAAATGGCTCCTAGGAAGCCAGTGGCTAAACAATCTCATGGTGTTGAATCAAGCACTCAAAGGGAAAGGAGATCTAAGAGAAGAGAAGAAGAGTTGACCCATGGACAGCAACAAGAGGAAGAACAAAGGAATGAATCTCCAACATCCCTTAGATAGGTAATCTCCATGGCAAACTGCCTTGTTACTAGTGGGAGAAGAGTTTTTTCTTCATTTCTTGAAGAATTAGGGCTGATAGGAGACTGGATAGAAAATCAAGGTTGGACCTATTTTTGCTCATTAAACACTGTCACTTATCCTAATCTAGTGAGAAGTTTTTATGAAAACCTTACCTTGGGAGAATATCACATAGAATCTACTGTCAAGGGAGTAAGGTTGATTGTGGATGAGGACAGATTGAGTAATGTGCTGTAGATGCCCACTGATGGTCGAACCATTTGGTCTTAAAAGATAAGCAAAAGACTTTAAGAACTATCCTAGAAAGAAGAGATGTGGATGATGTTGGGAATGTGCAGGCTAACATGCTATCATTGGAAATGAGATTCCTACACAACATGATAAGTAGGATCTTTTTGCTAAGGATCGGACACTTCGATTGGGTGAGCGAATGGGACATGGTGTTTATGAGGCACATGATTGAGGGGGAGGCCCTCAATCTTCCCTACATTATGTTGGTTCAGATGAGGGAGGCAGCCAGGAGAGTGAAGGCTTGCCTACCCTATGGGATGGTATTCACCTTACTTTTTCAGGAGTCTAGCATAGATTTGACTAGAGAAAATAGTCGTCCACTACATCATACTGACATCTATTTTGTAAAGTCCCTTCAGAGGATGGGCTACCATCTAGTTGAGGGAGTTTGGTTGAAGATGGTGTAAGGTTAGAGAGTTGCTACCTCTTCAGATGAGGATGAGGATGAGGATGAGTAGGTAGAGCACCACTTGGCTGACACTGAGACTACTACTGTTCAAGATGTTGATGATCATGATACTGAGGTTGAGACTAATGAGTAGAGACAGTCAGAGAGACAACCTGGTAGTCCTAGGTGTCCATCAGGACCTTCAGTTGTTCCATCAGCACCTTCAGCATCAACTTTAGCACCGACTGCTTCACAGGCCTCATTGCTCAGTAGCTCATATAGTTTTTTGAGTCCCTAACTAGTACTTTCAGTTCGATGTGTGGCAAGCTTTGTCAAACAGTCGATACAGGATTTTAGGAGACAGAGCACAGCTGGGAGAGCTGACCTCCAGGGTTGAGGTAGTTGAGAGTCGTCAGCACCCACAGGATGATATTCAGTCAGATATTAGAGACCTGCACTCAGATTTCGGTCGATCGAGAGGAGTAACGGATGCTCTTATTGCCCAGCAGACTGTAGAGCTTCAGTGTTTACAGAAGGGAGTTCAGAGCATCTCTACTAAACTTCGGACAGTCTGGGTGTTCTTATCAAAATTATCTTCTACAGTCGAGGCTTCAAGAGCTTCAGCCTCTAGAGAGCCTGCTCAGTCACCACCTCCTGCATTTGATCCTACACCACTTGCTTCACAGCCTCCTGCACCACTTATAGCCGAGCCTAGTTTACCTACTGATATTAAAGCTAAACCTATACCTGTTAGAGCAAAACCCAAATCTAGGGCTAAACAAAAATCTAAGGTATCTAAGGCCCCAACTAGAACTAGAAATCAAGATCTTAGATTCAAACCCCTGAAGACTAAGACCTCCTCCACTGTATTAGACATTGGCTCTTCCTCTAGTGACGAAGAAGAGTAGTTGATGTATCTTTTCATTATTTCTTTTTGGGTGTATCTTGTATTGCATTCTGATGCATTGTACTTCTTTTCAAAAGTAATGAAATGTCTATTTGCAAAGTAATGGTAATGAAATGCTATTATATCTTGTTATCTCAATGATCGATCTCATTCATTACCCTAATAAGGGGGAGAATTTTAATGAAGAATTGCAATTTGAAAAATTCTATAAGAAGGTGAAATTATCTCAAACAATATTAATAATCTTCTTATTCTATTTAAAAAGGAAAAGTAATATGCTTTTGAACACTTTTTTGATTAATGACAAACAGGGGGAGTGATTGTATGTGCATGGAAAACTAGCAAATCTATTGAAAATGTGTATGGTAATGAATGAAACAGGGGGAGTTATCTTGTTTTTGCTTAAATTTGTTATGATCATAACTTGCTCGGATTCATCTCTAGCTTCTCAAAGCTCTAATTATAGCTCTGATACATTCTTGCTAACTCTAAGCTCTGATGCATTCTTGCTAACTTTAATACTTTTTGCTACCTTAAGCTCTGATACACATAATACACTTAATCTCTGATACATTTTTCAATATAATTGCAAACTCTTGATACATTTTGGCTCGATACATTATAGCTCTGATACTTCAATTCATTAACAGCTTTTGATAAATGTTAACTTTAATACATATTGGATATATTTTAAAAGCTTTGATACTTTGTTGATAAGCTCTGATACTTTTCGATACACATAGATTTATATCAGTTTAAAGTCATACACAAGTTACTTTAATATGTTTAAATGTGTATATACTCATAACTATAAAATTTTTCTATGCCCAATATTTTATCATCATCAAAAAGGAGTGATGGGGACATCAGGTCAACCCTAGTTTACTATGGATCCCTGAGTTTTGAGTCCTTTAGCCATGATTCCAATTTTGTCTTTGATTCTAATAATCTGGCTGTGTTAGCCGTTTGAGTCCTGTATTTAGATCATGAGTTTTATTTTATAGGCTTTGTTACACTTGAGTCTGTATCTTGGCCTCTGAATCTCAATTTGAGCCTTTTTACATTTGAGTCCTATAATTAGTATATTGAGTCAAGTTTTGGATGCTTAGTAAGCTTTATGAGTCCTGTAAGTTTTGAGTTTTATGAGTCCAGTCCAATTTTGTAAGTCTTATATTGAGTCCAGTCCAATTTTGTAAGAAGACTCAAGTCACTTATGAAGCCAGTCAGCATAATACTCCAACCACTTCAAGGAATCCAATCATCCACATAATTGTGCCACTTAAAAAGCATGAAAAGAGTCTTGGAGCTATTATTGAAGACCTGGATGATAAGTACATCAGCCCACCTGGAGGAGATGGATACCAGGAGAACCCTAGAGCCTGCCCAGCACTGGAATGGGCCGTCCAAAGCCCTCGCCCATCCTCAAATTCGGCGCCCTCTTTGTGGTCACCTCTCATGTTGGTGCCCCACTTATGGTCACCTCCCTTGGACCAAGTCAAAGAGAATGAGAGGAGTAATCCTAGTTAGAAGGGGGAGTTTGAACCTATTTGGAAGAAGAGATCTTTATGTATTTAAGTAGGAAGAGGATTAGTGGGAATTCTCTTATATGCCCTTACTTGGAGCCCAAGTTTGTAAGCCTATTTAAAGGCCCTCCCCTCTCATGTATATTGGATGTTAATGAATATGAAAACTTTCTTGAGTTCTTCTCAACTCTTGGTATGAATTCTGAGTGAATTTGTGTGATTAAGGATATCTGTGTGATCCCTCAGGGTATTTGGATGATCCCTGCACCTTGCCTCCAAGCCGCCTGCCTCTTCATCTCTTGGCCACCCACTTCTAAGCCTTCCTTTCCTTTGCTTTCTTTAGCCTTCAAACTTGTTTCTTCTCTGATTTCTATCTCTTATTAGGTGATTTGCAGGTCCCTCAGAGTTCACAAATCCAAGATTCCACTGGCAAGCTTTCAGGCCATCGAATTGAAAGCCACGAATCCGCAGGTTCTCTGACTTATTTTTCCAGGTCCGAGAGCATAGAGCGAACTCTTCATGGATGGATCTCTAAATCTCTACTAGGTACACCACCGAGATTCCTTTGGTAGCAGTATTGTAGAAGAGCTAGTCCTAACTAGGGCTTCTTAGCCTTGATGGTCCTGTTTCTTCACTTTTAAGGTTTAGTTTTGCATACCTGTGCTTCTAAAAATTTTATAGAATTCTCTGATTAATAACTTGGCTTGAAGTTTATGATACAGACTCCTAACTTAATACCTAATACACAAAAAATAATTGGCATGCATAATTAGTCCTGCATCTTTTGATATCAGAGCATGTTTTAGGACTGATTTCTATATCCTCAAATTCTTATATATGGTCTATTTTTTTACTTTCTATATATGTAGGTAGGTTATAAAATTCTAATTTATATTTTTCTATATTCTTGATAATTAATAGTATTTTTCATAATTTTTTCATGATTTATTTCAGTCTGTACAATTTTTTTCATGCCTATTTTCTTTTGCCCTAAAAATTTCTGCATCCTATCTTTGCATTAGGTGTCTAGATTTTGATCTATTTAATCACCTTAAGTATTTTATTTTTCATTAAAATTTTCATGGTGTATCCTTTGTTTAGTCCTAATCCTTTTCATAATTTTTAATTATTTTTATAAAAAACAAGAATTATAAAAATCTGCATATTAGGAATCCTAACCTGAATCCTAAGATTTCTGCACATAGTCTGAAAAACCCTAGGTTTTGAATCATCATCTGAACTTTTTTTTACATGAAACTTGGTAGAGATCATTTGAAACTTTCATTCTCTATCCTAAAGTTTTTTTGAGATTTTTCTGCATTACAAACTGAACCAAATTCTGTATCGAATCAAACCCTAAATTCTGTTCTGCATACTTAATCAAACCAAACCTAATCACTTCCAAACCCTACCTCACCCAAGCCCAAAATTTGTTTGCTAACTTAACCAACTTAAACCTAATTTGCCACCTCATAAAAAGGTAAAAAAAATATTTTTATTTCTCTAATTGTTATTAGTTGCATTAGAGCTCATAGTGTGTTCATCATCTCATTAAATCAATTTTAATGGCAATTTTCCCTCTCAAATCAGGGCAGGATTTCATCACCTATCCTGGGCCCAAAACAACCACCCAGCATCAGAACCCAAGCCTTAATTAAAATCAATTAGTAACCTAATTTCTCTAGAGAGCTTAGGGACACCAACAGGTCGGGTTCGAATTGTGTGGGCTAATTAGTGCACCTAATTCCCCAGCTATTACTGAAAACTGGTGTCTAAGGCTAGAGGTCCAGAGGCAAACACCCTAAGTGGACTGGTAGTTTTTAATTAGGACCCTGTCACAGGCAGAGAGAGCCTCCCACCACCCCACCTCTTACCTGGCCAGTGGAAGGATTAGCTATTGAGTTAAGTGTAAGTTGAGTAGACCCATTCAATTTTGGCTCTAGGTCTAGCAAACTGTAGCCCATTTCCACTTTGTGTGCTTGAATGCATCACACTAACTTGTTTGATTGATTGCATGACCACTAAGTTAGGAACCAAATATCAACAGTCTAAACCCCAACCTAGCTTATCCATGGACTCTAACTTTGAGATCTTCATGAAAGCCATGACTGAATGATTTGACCAGATGAACCAACTGAATGCCCAATCCATCACCCAATTAACCACCTTGATTAACCAGTCCAATACCCAATCCCAAAACTAGTTTGCCCAATTGACCACCCAGATAAACCAAATAACCTAATCAAATTCCCAAGCAACCAATAGGCTTGACCAATTAACCAATAGTTCTGATCAAGTAGAGAACCAATTAGGAGATTTAGAAAAAACCACTAAAACCCATCCCAGACCTAAACCTGAGTCCAACCCTAGGAAAGCCCAATACCCTGACCCATACTCAGAGCCTAACCCTAGGAGAGCCTTATACCTTGAATCTAGGAGATCCATAACCTATAGATTTAAGCCCAAATCCTATGACTCTAGAACTTATGTACCCAGATCTTATGTACCTATATCCTATGAGTCTAGTGGATCCATAACCCATAGATTCGAACCTACATCCTATGAGTCCAGTACTAGGTCAGTTTTCCCCAGTCAACCTGAATACCATAGGATTGGTACCCCTAGATATGAGTCTAGTATTAGTTCACTTTCCCTTAGTCAACCCAAACCCTTTAGGACTAGTGCCCCTAGCCCAGGACCAGATCCTAACCAGCTCAACCTGAGCCAACCTCAGCCTAGTGCCACTACGGACCTTAGAGAAGGTAGAGGCAAGTCTAATTCCAATCCCCCTAGGGTGTGTTTTAGATGTCATAAAATAGGCCATTTTGTTAGCCAGTGTCCATTCAGCACCCTATACCTAGGTGAGCTAGATAAAGATGAGTTTGAACCCATTGTTGAACCCAATGTAGAAGTATATGAGGCTGACCCAAGTTTGGTAGAGGAGTATGAAGATGATGAGCCTATTGAAGATTTAGAAGAAGAAACTCCTGAGCCCATTGATGAGTCTAAAGATGACATTAAGGTGTTGAGTCCAGTAGAGATACCTATAAATGACCTAGAATTAGTTAACCCTGATCATACCTAAGTAGAAACCAACCTAGAATTAGTTGACCAGGTAGATACCCAGATAGAAGCCAACCCAAAGTTAGTAGACCCTGACCACACCCAGACTGAACCTGTAGTAGAAGAGCAGTTAGAGGATGAGGAACCCAACCATACTATTAGACTCTTACCTGAGGAGCCATTAGAAGAAAGCCCAATTACAGAGCCCAGTCCTAAGATCCAAGAACTAGAAGAATTTGTTAAGGACTTGATCTCTTTAAATCAATACCCTCAGGATGAAGTCCCTCCTTTGACTCCAATTGATCTCTTCCCTGCATTCTTCCATAAGATAGACTCTGTAGATAGACATCAATCCCATAAAGTCAACCTCATTAGTCTAGGATTAATCCCTGACACCCCTTCCTACATCCTATTCTATCCGATCGACCGCAACCCCTTTTCTTACTTCCCACCCTACCAAACTAATCCTGAATCTACCTCTTATTTTTTGCCCTTTTCTGAAGCTTCTCATGTTTATCTAACCACTAAACTGTATTTTATTGAAGTAAACATGTTTCATACATTCCTTGTGCATGTTAGGTTTGCATCATATTTCTGGTATACTTTATGGTATTTACTAGAAGTTCATTGTAAGTTTTTATGTGCATGCCACACCAGGGTCAAACCTAGAGAGCCTAAATTCTGTTAGGTTTAGATCCAAAGAGTCCAATAAATTATCTTCGATAGGAATGCCTAGTCGACTCTATTAAGTATTGGTTTTGAGTCTAATAAGTTTCCAGACCTATTCATTTGTCTACACATGCATTGACCTCTGCATAGCATTTGCATCAGGACATTAGCCAAAAGATTAATTTACATAATGAAATCTATAAAAACTGGCTAATTCCCGAAGGAAAGCCAAGGAATTTAATGTAGAAAATTTTGTTATGGTTAAGAAGCCTCATGCTTATAGAGTTGAACCTTTAAAGTGATAAAAAAAGTAGAACCAATGCCTATGTGCTTGATCTGCCCTTGGATTTAGGCATTAGCTCTACCTTCAATATCGTAGACTTGGTTGAGTATAGGAAACTGGCAGTGATTCCTAGTGAGATTTTTGGACCTCACATATCCTTTGAGAGAGAAACCTTTCCTGAGTGTCCACTAAATTTGGTTGAGAGAAGAATACGGATCGAGCGTATCCTAGATGATGAAGCTATCATGACCCGGGCCATGGCTATCAATGCTACCTAATCGATGGCAAGGTCGACTAGAATCCAATGATTCATGGATTACTTGAGAGGACCCACAGCACCTCCACTCAGACTTACTGCCAGCACCAGACTATCCTACACTCGATAGGATCGAGTTCCTCCCACCCTGGGAGAATTGATGGAGACATCAGGTCAACCCTAGTTTACTATGGGTCCCTAAGTTTTGAGTGCTTTAGCCATGATTCCAATTTTGTCTTTAAGTCCAATAATCTAGCTATGTTAGCCATTTGAGTCCTGTATTTGTTCCATGAGTTTTGTTTTATAGGCTTTGTTATACTTAAGTCTGTACCTTGGCCTCTAAATCTCATTTTGAGCCTTTTAACATTTGAGTCTTGTAATTAGAGTATTAAGTCAAGTTTTGGATGCTTAGTGAGCTTTATTAATCTTGTAAGTTTTGAGTTTTATGAGTCCAGTCTAATTTTGTAAGTCTTATATTGAGTCCAGTCCAATTTTGTAAGAAACTCAAGTCACTTATGAAGCCAATTAGCATAATACTCTAACCACTGCAAGGAATCCAATCATCCACATAATTGTGCCACTTGGAAAGCATGGAAAAAGTCTTGGAGCTATCATTGAAGACCTGGACGACAAGTATATCAGTCCACCAGGAGGAGATGGATATCAAGAGAACCCTAGAGCCTACCCAGCACTGGAATATGCCACCCAAAGCACTGGCCCATCCTCAAATTCAGCGCCCTCCTTATGGTCACCTCTCATGTTGGTGCCCCACTTATGGTCACCTCCCTTGAACCAAGTCAAAGAGAAGGAGAGGAGTAATCCTAGTGAGAAGAGGGAGGTTGAACCTATTTGGAAGAGGAGATCTCTATGTATTTGAGTAGAAAAAAGATTAGTGGAAATTCCCTTGTATGCCCTTACTTGGATCCCAAGTATGTAAGCCTATTTAAAGGCCCCCCTCTCATGTATATTGGATGTTAATGATAATGAAAACTTTCTTGAGTTCTTCTCAACTCTTGGTGTGAATTCTGAGTGAATTTGTGTGATTAAGGGTATCTGTGTGATCCCTCAGGGTATCTATGTGATCCTTGCACCCTGCCTCCAAGCCGCTTGCCTCTTCATCTCTTGGCCATCCACTTCTAAGCCTTCCTTCCCTTTGCTTTCTTTAGCCTTCAAACTTGTTTCTTCTCTAATTTCTAACCCTTGTTAGGTGATTTGTAGGTCCATCAGAGTTCACGAATCTAGGATTCCAATCGGCAAGCTTTCGGACCATCGGATTGAAAGCCACAAATCCGTAAGATCTCTAGCTTATTTTTTCAAGCCATATCCAAGAGTGTAGAATGAACTCTTCATGGATCAATCTCCAAATATCTACTAGGTACACCCCTTAGATTTCTCTGGTAGCGGTATTGCAGAATAGCTAGTCCTAACCAGGGCTTCTTAGCCTTGGTGGTCCTGTTTCTTCACTTTTAGGATTTAGTTCTGCATGCCTGTGCTTCCAAAAATTCTATAAAACTCCCTACTTAATAAATTAGCTTGAAATTTGGGATACAAACTCCTAACTTAATGCCTAATACATGAAAAATAATTGGCATGCATAATTAGTCCCACATCAAGGAGGAGATTGTTGACCCTTGGAATGATTTTGATGATAACAAAATATTGGAGCATGTATTTGATTACTAACTATTTTTAAGTATTTTCTAAGTTTTTGTAGGATGTCTTAAATGTAAAATCACTCATCCTACAACCTTGGTGTATGACAAGTTTATTTTGTTGAAATGTATTATATATTGAAGAGCCCAAAGAAAAATCAATTATGTATTTATGAAAATAGGCTATCTCCATGTATTTTTCTAGCTTAAATCTTTTAAATTTAACTTTGATGAAGTTGGAGAGCTTTTGGAATTGATTGGAAGTCTCTAGAAAAAAATTGAGAAGTTTGGAAAGTTTTGGGACTTAAGTCACAAGAGCCGATTTGAAGTCTAGCACAACACTCAATTTTCTGGCATGAAGATATTTGAGCCGACTTGAGAGTGAAGAGCCGACTTGGGCAAAGTTCAACTTCTAAAGTTCTGAGAACTCACGCCGACTCGAGGAAAGTTGAGCTGACTCATTTAAAGTGAAGATTTCTTAGACAGACAATCGAGCCGACTCTTATAGAGTTTACATGTTTTCAGTTCTGAAGAACCAGCTAGGCAAGCTGACTCAACTAGAGTAATGTTTTGACCTGTCTATGAATCCGAGATGACTCAGAGTAATGTCTATGAAGTCCAGTTCTAGGTGAGTAACGACTAGTTTCAGAACTCTCTTTTTGAATCCAAAATGGTCTCCAATGGTCATATTTCAAATCCCAATGGTCTACAATGGCTATATCCACTTGAATTCAATTAAAGGGACTATTTATGAGGGATTGGAACCACTTTTGAAGGAAGGAATGAGAAATTAATAAGTTTTTGAAAGAACACTCAAGAGAGCATTCAAGACAATACTCAAGACCACATCAAATTTCTATATGATTTTTTGAGACATTTATTGAAGAAGCTAGAAGTCTTGAAGAGCATTCAAAGAATAATAAAGAGGGCTTCTCAAGAGCTACAACTATAACCATCCGATAATGATCGGTTTGTCATAAAGTTGCTTTGTTTTTATACTCTTTATTTGAGTTGTTCCAAGTACAGCAAGGGCTGTAACTTGGGGTTTGTTTAGGTTATTGATGAGCCTTTTAAAACTAAGTATGGGTTGTTAGTGAGCTGGATAAAACTAACACTGTATTGGATTTTTGGTGAGCCCGAGATAAAACAAAGTTTAGACTTTTGGTGAGCCCGAGACAAAACCAAGTTTGGGTTTTAGATTGTGAGCCCGTGAAAACAATCCGGCTATATTCCGAGGGTGAATATAGTGGAAATCCTAAGTGATATCTTGGATAGTGGACGTAGGAGTGAGGTTGCTCCGAACCACTCTAAATCTGTTGTGTTTGTGATTGTGTTTCTTATGATTTTGATTTGCTTCAACGTTAGTTATCTAACTCACAGCACTCACCATACTAAGTTAGTTTAAAAGGAGCACATATTTGAGAAAAAATCTAAATACCTAATTCACCCCCCTCTTGGATAAGCCACCTGGGCAACATCTTACATAAATCTATTCTTTGGTTAGATTGAATACCTTTTGTATGTGACCTCTCAGGTTTTACTCTATCTGGTAGTGAGATATACCATGATCTCTATCATAGTATCATCGAAGCTCTTTTGATAGACCGAAACAATTCCAACTCAATCCTATTGAATCATTGATCCAAAAATAATATCAGTGAGCTCTCACGATCTACTAGTGACACCTAGTAGTATATAATGTCAACTCAATAGAATAGAAATGAACCTCTAGGCATAGTTATGATGTAATCAAATTCTTCTATTGAAAATTTTGATAGGATATAGGTCATGGAAACTCGTCAAACCTTAAACATCTATCATATGCTAGACTTAATTAGATTGAGTCCAATTATAATTTCCTTAAAAACTCCTTTTCAACATCACACTACTATGGCTATAAATTTAAGGACTCAACCTATTAGGTCACATAGGACTATACCTTAATTACTAAGGCTAATAGATCCCTTAGAAATATGCTTCCTACCATATAGTGAAGATACTATAGCCAATGAATACCACAAGGTTATAAATAGCTAGAGACCATGTTCATGTACTGTCAAACAATTACAACCTCATTGTGAGTAGCTGAACACCATAGATCAAGAAATTACTCACATAACTATAGCATTACAGAAGTTACCGATAAGTGAATAGACATCCATATGACTTCTTGGACTTGGTCATGCTCAGTACCATTATTCTTTAATAACCACTTGTACTCTTATTCCAATATTTCTATACTATAGACTCAAGACTCATCTACTCAGAAAAGAGGCAATTCATATATCATCTTGATGGATCAATCACTATCCCCATGATGATCTAATGATCAGGAGCTTTTAAGAGTTATTCTATAATGATACATGTCTCAAATTCTCAACTCATAAGAATATGTGTTATTGTCCATTAACTCCATGGATGATTCATAGATACATTAGATATGAATGAAAAGAATAAAATCCAATTTTATTGATTTCAATGAATTAGTACAAAACTATGTCCTAAAATAGATACATTGTGTCATGCCAACTTGGCTTTTGGGGCATAAATCTAACACGAAGATGATGTATGTTATATGACATGCAATCGGGCATGACCCACCATGCCTTGTTCAATATCCATCTCCAAGATTGGATTAATATCATAGTTATCAAAGAGTGTACAACATTTTATGATTGGAAAAAAACCTTTTGACATAACTAGAAAGAGTTAGTTGTCTAGAAAATGGACAATCGAATCACCATGTGAACCATAAATATTTATCACTATTGTTATAAATATCAATTTCATCAAACTAAATATTTTAATTTAATACATTGTTCATAGATATATGGCATGCACAGACAAGATTGTTAATCCAAGAATTGGTAAGGGTGATTGCTGTCGTAGGCAGTCAAAAATAAAAACCTACTCACTACTATAGCTAGGTGAGTCAGGATCATATACTTGGAGACCAAGGATAACTATTTCATAGAAAAAAAGGTAAAAGAAAATTATTGCACAAGATTATATTAAGAGAAGTAGTTATTAAAAATAATATTAATTAATTAATAAATAAAATCAAGATAGAAGGAGAAGTAACCCAAGAATCTGAATACACCATACAAATAGGTTTATCCTCTTTTCTTTATATTGCAATATCAATAATTTTTGTAATTTCAAGGTTAGAATAATTTATCTCTTATTGGGCACGGGCCATATATAGAGATTATGATACATCCACTTAGAGTATAAACTATCTAACTAATTTTAAGGTTAGGAATCTAATCTACTATACTATGATCTATCTCTCATATGCACGTACCATATTCGAAGATCATGGCATGCCAATAGAGGATGTAGGTTGTGCATGCCAAATCAAATCATCAATCAGGAAAACAACTCAAAAGATATAGGAAAGAAGAACATGAGTTTTATTGCATAGAAATTGAGTACAAAAAGAGAGATAGAACCCGATTACATGCTTCGTCTTCATCCTAGGTCGAAGGAGTCTAATCATGTATCACTGCGGCCAGCATCCCCTCCATAATTCTCCTATTTTCCAAGCTAATACAATGATCTAAACAAGAGCAAAAAAGTAAATTAGAATAATAATTGCTGTAGAAACTGATACCCCTAGGTAGAAGTACAGGAGCCTTTTTTATAGGGTTCAACAGGAAAGAGGTCTTCATGTTTTTCCAGTATGAGACTAAACATAAAGATGATACAGGTGGCTAAGATTTATTGCTTACAAAATTAATGGTAGGATGGTAAATCCAAATACTGATTGAGGTAGACTATAGAGTACTACTCCAAATCAATTCTTGACCTGCTGAGCATTGGTTGCCATCAGATCTTGATCAAAGGTCCAGAAATCTACCACATCATGACAATCAATATGACCTATGGAGTGCTTTGAGAACCATGCCACCTCGTCCTTCCATTGATAGATTTGGTTGCTGTTACTCGAATGCCACTGTCAGAGACTTGGGATCTTCGTCGAAATCACCCGAGCGCCACTTAGACCCTACTGGAGATGGGCTGAGAGAAGGCAATGATGGAGAAGGATTAACTATGGTGGAAGCAGGGTGGTTATAGTGCTTTAATGGACTGCTTGGTGATGCAAAGAGGATCGCGGCTTGCAGTAGTGATCAGTGGCTCTCAGATAGAGGAAGAAGATGGCTTGGATGGTGGTCGGCTGGTAGCAACAGGCGGACGGCATGGCTAGACGAGGGGGCCATGGTGGTGACTAAATGAGAAGGGCGATCGGTGGCTCACTTCAAGATGGAAATGATGACAGCTTGGTAGTGGCTCAGACAGTGGTGGGGATCTTCTTCGACAGTGATGGGAGGTGGATGGTAGCTTCCTGCTAGTTTCGATGGTCTATCCGGTGTGAACAGCAGTAGGCGACATGGAGGGGGAGAAAATGGTGGGGAACAACAATTGACATCATCTTTTGCTACTTCTTAGGGTGGAGGAGGTGGCATAGGTGGTCTCGACGGTGACTAGATGGCATCTCTAGTTATCTTGACTTAAAAGAGGCTTCACGGTCTATGGTTCTACACCATGGACCATTAGTCATGGCTATCCATGGACCATCAGGCGGTATATAGACCAAGCAGCCATTCCACCATGGATGGACTGTTTTAAACTCTTCCTATATTAAATCTTTAAAAATTGATTATGGACTCATTCGAACTTCGATAGTGCCACCTGCACCATTGGACTCCAAAAATCAAGTTCTTTCAATCTATGGGTTCCTTTCTACTAAACATCAATAAAAAGTATCAATTCTTAATGATTACCAATTAATTCATATTTATTTAATGGTTAAATTAGGATAATTAATAAACTTTTCAAAGGGCATGATTGACCGGCGAAGGAGGAGCCACAGATGGTGGTGGGGAGCACAGTTGATGGGCGGTGGAGGAGCCACAAGCGGTGATGGGGGGAGTAGTTGGGAGAAGGAAGTAAAAGGGATAAGGTGGAAGAATGAGAGTACCAAATATATTTCCATTGTGAACCACCCCCAATGGCCTCTTTCGAACATTGCCGAATTGGACCTCTAAGCTTGATCGAGATCTGATTGCCACCTCCACCACCATTGGGGTTGGATGGCTCTCTGCATCATGATTGGAGGAAGGAAGGAAGGGGGAGAGAGGAAGACTTACCAACCACTATAGATCAGAAGAGCAGTCATCGACGATAACTAAAATGGTGGTAATTTGATTAAAGGTGATGTGAAAGGTGGAGATTTAGGTGGCTAGGGTTTCTGATGTAAGAGGGTGAAAAGAGAAAATAAAAGCAACTTTATAGGAAGAAAAGATGATGGATTTTGTGAGATTTTTTGGAGGGTAATTTTATCCAAAATTTTTATTACAACATTGCTAAACATGTAGTAATTTGGATAGCTATCCCTTTCCAAGGCTATCTAGATTGCCTTATAGACGTAATATAGATTGTTAAGGTAATTTAGATTGCCACCAAAATAATATATCAAATGCAATAATCTAGTTGGCCCATTTTAAATTGATGGCAATCTGGATAAATTGCCAGCTACCAAATGCAACCGAAGGACTATCTCTTTGAACCATTAAAGTTATATCCCGTAACTGGAGTTGATCAGCGCAATCGCCCCTCATCCCTTCCAATATCAAGTAGCCTCATTTTGAGCCATGTGTGCATCCCAAATTTTACCCTATCAATGATTATGCACCCCAATATAATTAGCCCAATCTCGATTGGCTAAAGGGCTATTAACATTCACTCATTTAAATGCATCCTTTATCAACAATCAACATGAGTCTTATTTTCTCCTTAATATTTATCCATAAACCACTGATAATTTCCATAGGCTATAAAATAAATAAAATATTTTCTAAAATAGTGTTGTATTCCATATTTTTTGTTCCAACGAGAAATCTACAAAGTACCAATACCACCAATTACATGTTTTTTTGTTTAATGAATCATCATCAAAATCCAATATTTATTTCCATTTGCCATTTAAGGACTAACTATTATTATCAAATTAAAACTCTCATGGGCATGTGTGGATATCTATCTTGACTTTATTTTCTGAATAGTGGGAGAACACTATCTTATCCAAGAAAGTATTAGAACTTGGCATGTATTTTCATTTTGGCTTGGAGGATGAATATCTAGATATGGATATAATCAGCCAAGCTTTGTTGCCTTTGCTGAGCAGATCTTATCCCCACCAAAAGATGATGAATTTACAAATATTTTGTGTAAACAAAGGAAATATCCTATCTTAGACAAAGGGATGTAGAAATAGTTTTTCTCCTCTAGGAAAGTGAAATCATAAATAATGAAATTATCATTCCATAATGGTTTAATCATGAGGACAATAAATGGAATTCTGTATAACTGGTTGGTGTTTTTAGCAAGGAGAACCTCGGTCTTCTTTGACCCAAAAAAAAAGTATCCTTGTTCTTGCACCATCAAAGGGGACATGGAGGAGATTCCTACCAGTATTCTAATATGGAGTTCCAAACTTCTAAACATTCTTGGCCATTAAGTATGTTATTGTCCTATTTAGCATTTTTCTAGAAGTTATTTCAAATTACTTGATGAATTTACTGCCTAGTTGAATGATTTTGAATTATAAAATGTATCTCGTTATGGTCATCTCAATTTATTTTTTTCCTCATCCTTTGTCTAGCATCTATTGAGGGAGCATTTGTTAGCTTATGAACCTATATGTCATGCTTGATTTGTATACATGGCCTGACAAAGATCACCTAATAGCAATAGTGTTTGTGCTAATGTCGATGCCTATTCAAAAAAATTAATAATATTTAACAAGAGGTAACAAAATGCCCCTATAATTTTTAATTTTAATTATTTTTTGATGCTAATCATTTGCCTTTTGGAATTCTACTAGGAAATACTCACTCTTCAATTTCTTCATCTTTGCACATGTGCCATAGCACTCCATTCCCATTAAATGGAGAGATAGCTGGTGCTAAAAGAGATAATCACAAAAATGTTAGGATAGATGTGGTGCTCCAAACCTTAAGAGGCCAAGAGAGGACTTATGGCGATGGCTCCAGGATTCTAGGATTAGTTCGAGTCCTAGGGTTAGGACTGGTTTGGTCCTTGGGTGGAGGTTCAGCCCTCCACGAGCTCAAGGTCTCGATTTTTGGATTCTAAGGGGGCTAATTCAATGTTGGATCAAGTTTGAATCCAAGTGGGTGTAAGAGTGGTCAAGACATGGGTGTAGATGGGCTTGGATAAGTACTCTCCTTATTGGATTAGCCTTGGAAGAATTAGAGTTAGATTTAGGTTTGTGTCTAGTTCTATTTGGATTAGAAGAACCCTTGGTCTATAAAAGGGGACTTTATGTAAACCCATTGCTAAGGAATCAAAGTGAACACTAATTATCCCTAAACCTTCTCTCTCTCCTCTCTCTTCCTCTCTCTTCATTGCATTAAGAAACATCATGTAGTAAAGAGAAATAATGCCCAAGTAAAGTTGCACACAAAAGAATAGGTCTTTGACCCTAAGATTCTATCTCTGCTTAGGTGCTTTTGTGCACTGGTTCCAGCAGAGAAAAGAGGCTTCCCAATCTGAGGATATCACATCCATAGTTCATCCAAAAGGTCTGCCCTTGGTCCAACCAAAGAAGGATTGTTTCATGCCATCTAGTGTACCACTAGGAAATTTATGCCAAGATTTTGTGCACTGAATTTGGTTGCTGTTCTAACCAAATCTCCACACCATATTTTCAGCAATTAGAGGCCATCCAAAGAGCCTTCTTTGAGAAGGATTCCAGGTCCAAACCAGACTTGGAGAGGTATTTTTGTTGGGGTGCAAAAGTAGTTTGGCGAGTGGAGTTAGATAAGGCTTGGGAGTTCAAGTCCAAATAGGACTCTTCTTGCTAGTGTCCTAAAATGGTTTTGGTTGTGATGTGGCAACATTCGCTGACATGGAGCATGCGGGCGGCCACAGCGACTGGAGACCCGCCAATCAGGTGTGGCAGCCTGGCAAAGGGCTGAGGCTGGGCTCATTGGGCGAGCCCCCCGTCTGAGGTCAGCCTCCCTATCGAGGTTAAGCTCCCAATCGAGGTCGGGCTCATTGGGTGAGCCCCCCGTCTATGATCAACCTCCCTACCAAGATCAAACTTCCACCCAAAGTCGGGCTCATGAGGTGCACCCTTGTCCGACGTTAGCTCTTGGCCGGGGCCACGCTCATGTCCCAATGTGGGGTCCCAAGTATGGAGTTCTTCTAGAAAGTAGGTGTTCAAATCATGCCGCAACAAAAGCCTGGCCACCCACTGCCTTCTACAGGCGATGCCACCTCCACTAGAGGTACGATACATGCACACCCAGGCCTCAGGCCTAGTGGCATGTTGCCACGCCCATAGCCGTACCACCAACGGTTGCCCACCATCATGGCACGATGCCCAAAGCCTCCCCAAGAGATGAATCCTGTTAATGCCCCAGGACCTGCAATTCCTAGGCAGTCCCTCCAGAAATAGAAGCACCCCTCCTATAAGGAGCACCTGCAATTCCTAGGTAGTCCCTCCAGAAATAGAAGCACCCCTCCTATAAGGAGCAGTGGAGAAGAAAAGAAAGGGAGTTTTTTCCTTGGACTAGGAGGTTTTCTCCCTTCGAAAAAGGGGAGAAGGGGGAAGTCCGCAGATTGGCCCATCCAGGGAGCTCCTCTAGGTTCCTGGAGACCCCTTCTCGGAGAGAGGCTATAGCCCCTCCTCCTCTGAAGAGAGGGAGAAAGGTAAGAAAGGTAAAAACATGGGGGAAGGCGAGGGAGAGGTAAGTCCCCATTCCCCGCTCTCGATCCTGACTATTTCCATTTTCTTTTACATTTCTGCATCGAGTCTCACACCCTCCCGGCAGACGGGTCCCCCAAGCCCTATGCCACAGAGATCTTGTCTGTTCCCCTCGATCGTTCCACTAACTTGATCATCAGAGTGTCCTCGCTAGAATCCACGGCCCAGGTCTCCACTGTCATGTAGGAAGGAAGGAAGGGAGGATGCATGGCATCAGCGGAGGAGGAATGCCCTGGTGTGACCGAGCTGCAGGCCATAGTGATCTTGGCAGTAACAGATTGGTGTACTAGGTAGGGGAAAGTTTCAAGATCCTAGCGACCAACAGCTTGGTGCACCAGGTAGGGAGAAGTTTTAAGATCCTGGCGACCAACAGATTAGCACGCCAGGAAGGGAAAAGTTTTAAGATCCCGGCGACCAACAGATTGGCATGCTTGGTAGGGAAAGTTTCAAGATCCTGGTGACCAACAGATTGGCGTGCCAGGTAGGGGAGAGTTTCAAGATCCTGGCCACAGTTGATTGGCATGCCAGGAAGGGGATAAGTTTCAATATCCTAGCGACCAACAGATTGGCGCTCCAGGTAGGGGAGAGTTTCAAGATCCTGGCCACAATTGATTAGCATGCCAGGAAGGGGATAAGTTTCAAGATCCTAGCGACCAACAGGAATAATGGCAACCATCCTCACCCATGGGGGGCAGACCGAGGGCACAAGAGGGGAAGACGACCGTGTCTTCCCAAATGATGGCTATCTCCCACAGCACCCTCCAGTGGGAGTCAGCTCCATCCATCTCTCCTTAAGATGATGGTCAATGAGTTTGACCCGAGCTCCCCTAAAAGAGTACCACACTCCCGTCCATGCAACCAGAGTCTGATGGGTAATTATCTTCCCCTATTACTCTCACAATATTAATAGCTATGCGATAGGTTCGCAAGAGAAGCTTCTATCTCGCCACCGATGGCAAGTATTGCAGTCTAACACCTGCCACTGAGCCCACAGCCTAGGGATGTTAGCCGGGAAGCCCGAGGGGCCCCCGCCATCTACCACCGAACTCTCAATTCAGCTCTTGCCTTGCTCATATTCCGGAGATATCCACGGTGACTCAACAAAGTGCCACCATCTACTACAAGGCTCACAATTTGGCAACTGCTATGCTAATAGCATGAAAATATCCATGGAGACTCCAAACAGCCCCCGCCATCTATCGCTTGACTCTCAGTTTAGCTTTTGCCTTGCTCACAGTCCAGAGATGTCCGCAGTGACTCAACGAAACCTTACCATCTACTGTAAGGCTCACAGGTTGGCATCTACTATGCTCAAAGTCCGGAGAGGTTCGCGGGGAACCCCGGTGGTCACGTTGTCCACTACTTGGCTCGCAGACCGGCACTCGCTGCACTAACGATCCTGAGATGTCCGCAGCGATGCCAGAAGCTCTGTCACCTGACCTGCAGCATGGTCAACCGATGAGCCGAGCCCTCTCGATGGGCCCGCATCAAAGCTTTGACCTCGAAGCAGTCCACCAACTTTTATAGGATGTAAAACTAGCCCATTGATTATTGAAACTCACTTTTAATGCAACCTCATCTTCTATCTATGTAGGCACACATCCGACCGACCTTAAGCCACTATAAGCTTGGAAACTCCCGAAGCCTGGCACTTTAAGCCCGGAAACTCCTGAAGCCCGGCACTCCAAGCCCGGAAACTGACGAAACCCAGCACTCCAAGCCCAAAAACTCTCGAAGCCTGGCATTCAGGACCATAAGCTCAGTCAACCTCTTGGCTCTGGCCACCTTGCTCACAGTCTGGAGATGTTCACTAGAAAACTCCAGAAGTCCCGACCATCTACCGCCTGACTCATAGCTTGGCACATCAGGCCTCCCGGCCTCCTCTATCAGGCCTCCCGGCCTCCTCATTCATCAAGCCTCCCGGCCTCCTTCATCAGGCCTCCAGGACTCCTTCATCAGGCCTCCAGGACTCCTTCATCATGCCTCTCGACTTCGGCCACCTTACTCACAGTACAGAGATGTCCACCAGGAAACTCCAAAAGTCCTGGTCATCTACCACCTGACTCACAGCTTGGTGCATCAGGCCTCCCGACCTCCTCCATGAGGCCTCTCAGCCTCCTCCTTCATCAGGCCCCCGGCCTCCTCCATCAGGCATCCTGACCTCCTCCATCAAGCCTCCCGACCTCCATCAAGCCTCTCGGTCTCTTTCATCAAGCCTCTTGGCTATGGCCGCCTTGCTCACAATACGGAGATATTTGCGAGGAAACTCTAGAAGTCCTGGCCATCTACCGCCTGACTCATAGCTTAGCATGTTTGGCCTCCCGGCCTCCTTCATCAGGCCTCCTAGCCTCCTTCATTAAGCCTCTCAGCTCTGGCCACCTTGCTCACAGTCCGAAGATGTCCACCTAGAAACTCCAGAAGTCCCGGCCATCTACCGCCTAACACAAAGCTTGGCATGTCAGGCCTCCCGGCCTCCTCCTTCATCAGGCCTCCTGGCCTCCTCCATCAGGCCTCCCAACCTCCTCCATCAGGCCTCCCGGCCTCCTCCTTCACCAGGCCTTCTAACCTCCATCATCAGGCCTCCTGACCTCCTTCACCAGGCTTCTCGGCCCCTTCCATAAAGCTCTCAGCTCTAGCCATCGGGCCTGATCGCAATCCGGGGACAAGAATCGAAGGAGTCTGAGGCCTCGCTCGACGGGTCAAGCCGAGGGACCCTGGAATCTTTAGAAGCCAAAGGCCTTCACATGGGCCCTAAGGCTCCAACATCATTCAGTGGAAGATGAAAGTTTGGAACAGACTAAAGATGGCCCCGGAGGTACACCTTCCTATTCTAAAGAAGAGGAATGGAAGATGGAGGCACATCAGATGATAGAAAAAGATGCCTTCATTAATCAAAAGTCTCTTACATCAAGGGACATCCCTGACAGGCCAGGGAAGTCTCTTAAAAACCCAATTACAAGCATGAAGGGAAGAAATCTTGGTCAGCTCCGGCCATGGTCCTGATCTTAACCTCCGTGATTGGTGCAGAAGGCACTAGCAAGACAGGTCGAGCCCATAGGGGCCCTTCCTCAGGTGTCTGTCGATTCTCTAGAGTCCAGCATTGGCTCTGTTGCCTCCCCCTTGGACTTCACCGATCCTGTGATTTCAAGGGCAGCTACAACAACCCCTCATTATGCCACCTCTGGCGGCATCAAAGGGGTTGTGATCTGTTCCACAACGTCCACACCCCGGCCACCACCTCCTTGTCAAAGGCCTTTGATCTTGAAAACTGAGGGGAGCCATAAGCAACCTCTTTCTCCCTCTTCTGTTCTTCCCCAGTTATGCGATCATAGGCTCTCCCCTTTGTCCTCCTTGGGGAGAATTTTTGAGCTCGGCGAATTTCTTGTCCAAGCCTGATGCCATCGCCTTGATGATTGGCCAATCCTTCTCGAAGAGTCTTCACTCGACTCCCTGACTCCTTGGCAGAAAACCTGAAGTCCACCAAGAGCCCTCTCCTAGCGTGGCCCGAAAGAGGAGTAAAGGAAGAGAGCATGAGAAAAAATCTTGCCTATCAAAAGTTTTCAACACTTGAGTGGGAGAAGGACCAAGGGGAAAAGAAGGAGCGCACGGTAGAATATTGTTGGCCGGCACCCAAGGACTCCTTAAATAGGGAGGATGTAGACCCTTTGTAGTAAAGGTCACCACCCATCATCGCCTCGTCCCAATGCAAGGCATGTGCCCTCTCAATCTCTTGGCAAACTGGATACTGCCATGTGGCCTAGCCCAATGCCCAGATATGCCAAACTTGCAGCCATTGCTTCGATCCAAATGAAGCATTAATGGTCCTTCATTGGAAGATCGAGCGTCGCCTCGTTCATACCGGGAGCTTGATTTTTGGGCTGCAAGTTCTCGAGGCATTAATGGCACAGCAGGCACATCCCCCCATGTCAGCGAAAACTTTGCTTTCTTCACCCCGAGTGCTACCTCACCTTCTGGGCTCGGGAGTGGGGGGCATTTGATGTGGCGACATCCAATAACATGGAGCATGCGGGCGACCACAACGATAGGAGACCCGCCATCCAGGTGTGGGGCCTGGCGAAGGGCCAAGGCCGAGCTCATTTGACGACCCTCTGTCTAAGGTCAGCCTCCTTGCCAAGGTGAAGCTCCCAACCGAGGCTGGGCTCATTGGGCGAGCCCACCGTTTGCAGTCAGCCTCCTTGATGAGGTCAAGCATCCACCCAAAGCCAGGCTCACGAGGCATGCCCCTGTCCGAGGTCAGCTCCTGACCGGGGCCACACTCGTGTCCCAACACGGGATCCCAGGTATGAAGTTTTTGCTAGAAAGCAGATGTTCAAATCATACCGTAGTAAAAGCCTGGCCACCCGCAGCATTCTATAGGCGGTGCCAGCTTCGCCAGAGGTACGATACAGGCATCCCCAGGCCCCTGGCTTGGTGGCATGCTGCCACACCCATAACCGTACCACCAATGATTGCCCACCACCATGGCATGATGCCCGAATCCTCCCCAAGAGAGAAATCCTGCCAAGACCCCAGGACCTGCAATGCTTGGGTGGTCTCTCAAGAAATAGAAGCGCCCCTCCTATAAGGAGCAGTAGAGAAGAAAAGAAAGGAAGTTTTTTCCCTGGAGTAGGAGGTTTTCTCCCTTCAAAAAAGGGGAGAAGGGAGAAGTCTGCAGATTGGCACATCCAGGAAGCTCTTCTGGGTTCCTAGAGACCCCTTCCCAAAGAGAGTCCATGGCCCCTCCTCCTCTGGAGAGAGAGAGAAAGGTAAAAATGGTAAGTAGGAGAAGGCGAGGGAGAGGTAAGTCCCCATTCCCCACTCTCAATCCTGACTCTTTCCATTTTCTTTACATTTTCACATCGAGTCTTCACACCCTCTTGGTGGACGAGTCCCCCAAGCCCTACACCATGGAGGTCTTGTCTGTTCCCCTCAATCATCCCATTGACTTGATCATCGAAGTATTCTCTCTAGAATCCCCTGCCTGGGTCTCCCCTGTCTTATAGGAAGGAAGGAAGGGAGAACGTGTGGCATTGATGGAGGAGGAACGCCCCGGCGTGACCGAGCTGCAGGCCACGACGATCTTGGCGGCAATAGGTTGTCTCCAAGATGTGAGATGATTACTTTTTGGTCTGAAACCAAGGAAAATATATCCTAGAGGGTCAAGGGATCAAATGGGGTAGGATTTGGATACTGATGTGTGAAGTACAAGGCTACAAAAGATTTATGCACCTTGAGAGGATGTGAAAGCCTGCTAGGGTTTGGTATTTGGCTATCCAAATGAATTCTGATCCATACAAAACTTGATGGAGGCATCCATTCCTGAGTTTTGAATGTCCACACAAAGGTTGGCAGTCCTAATAATAGGTATTAGAGCCAAGAGATGTGTGGGAAATGAAGGCTATCATTTAGAAATTCTGCATACCTTGTTTAACAGCACCCTTTTCAATTCTTCTTCATAGTTTGTTTGTGGTTGATTTTTAATATTACCATGAGTAGTGGGATGAAGGTAGAGTTTGTGAAGTTTGATGGAAAGGGAAGCTTCTCAATGTGGTTTGGATTAGATTCAACTTTGGAAGAAAAGCCAGAGGATATGATAGAAAAGCAATGGATTTCACTTGAGAAGAGAGCATGTTCAATAATCAAGGGCTATTTGGTGGATGAGGTGTTGTACGATATCCTAGAAAAGAGGTCATCCAAGGGGTTATGGTCAAGGTTGCACACCATGTACATGGAAAAGAATATTTGTAACAAGTTGATGCTAAAAAAGCAATTATATAGCCTTCAGATATAGGAAGGCAAAGATGTAGTTAGGTATATTCAGTGATTCAACTAGATTAGCATGGATTTTCTCAACCTTGAAATGAAGATAGAAGAGGAGGATAAGTGCTTACTCTTTCTATACTTGTTGCTTGGTAACTTTGATCTATTGGTGACGACTTTACTATACAATAAGGAGACACTATACTATAAGAAGATAGTGTCAGTATTCAGGTCCAATGAGCAAAGAAAATGGATGACAAAGCATGGAGCTTTCTAAGAGGGTCTCATTGTAGGAAAATAGTCCAAGAGAGGGAAGGATGGCAGGAAACAAGGAGATGGTCCAAGTCTCGAAAGCTGGCAAGGAGGCAAGGTGTTTCAAGTGTAATGAAGAGGGGCACTTTATGCAAAACTGTCTGCTTCAGAAGAAGTGCAAGGAAGAAAAGGAAGAATCTAATTCCATGAGTTTTGTTGCTAGTTCAAAAGAGATGGACTTCCTCTTTATGATTTTGAAGAGCTCGGGAGGTTAGGAGAATTCAAAATGGCATCGGTAGCAGAGAAGAAGTAACAAGAGATCCAACAAGGCTGCTTTAGATAGCTAACTTTGATTTTTGATTTTCTTTTCACAAGAGCATCAGGAGGAGTCGAGATTCAGGTGGAGCACCATCTAGAGGTGCCTCCAAGCATGAAGAGAGGTTTGACACAAGTTTGAGGTCGAGAGGTGCAAGGAAAGATGCTAAATTCCAGCACCAGCGATGGTAATGCACTGTACAGGTCGATACGGAATGTACGGGCACCAGAAAGATGTGGCCTTGAGGAGACGATGTCACATACATGTGTTGTAGTGAGAGAGGACCTAGATATCTATGAAGAGGCTGATGCAAGTCCTAGGAGAGATAGACGGGTCTGAGCCAAGATAGGTGAGCTGCAACCCCTCCAGGAGAAGCTAAAATAGTGATTGGTGCAAGTGCAAAGGAGAATGGAACTAATATGACACTATAGGGTACATAGATGCAACCAAGGACCTTTAGCCCAAATGGAGGTGGATGTCTTAGTGGTCTCCAAGGGTGCTACGAAGGTCAAGGGCATAGCATTGATGATGGGGTTTGCACAAGAAGCTATCAGAGCATGCAATGGTAGTAGGATCATGCAGACGGATCGTGCAAATCATGCCAAGGCTTGCAGGAACCAAGGTGGAGATTATTGGGATAGGTGTGGTAGTTCCAAGCCTTAGGAGATCAGGAGAGGAGTTATGAAGATGGCTCCAAGATTCTAGGATCAGTTTGAGTTTTAGTGCTAGCACAGGTTTGGTCCTATAGTGGAAGTTCGACACTCAACAGGCTCGAGGTCCAAGTTTTTGGATCTTGAGTGGGCTAATTCAATATTGGATCGGGATTTGATTCAAGAGAGTATGAGAGTGGGTCAAGACATGGATATTTATGGGCTTGAGTGAGTGCTCTCCTTATTGGATTAGTCTTGGAAGAATTAGAGTTGGATATAGGTTTATGTGTCTAGTCTTATTTGAATTAAGAGAACCCTTTGGTCTGTAAAAGGGGACTTATGTAAACCTATTGCTAAGGAATCAAAGTAAACTCTAATTCTTCCCAAACCCTCTCTCTCCCCTCTATCTACCTCTCTCTTCATGCCATCAAAAAACATTATGTAGCATGGAGAGATAAAGCCCAAGTCAAGGTGTGCATAGAAGAATAGCACTAGAAGGGATTAGCGCTAGTTGTCTTTGGCCCTACGATTCTCTCTCCACCCAGGTACTTTAGTGTGCTAGTTCCAGTAGAGAAAAGAGACTTCCCAATCTGAAGATATCATGTCCAAAGTTTATCCAAAAGGTCTGCCCAAGTGTCCAAGCAAAGGACTGTTTCACACCATCTAGTGTTATTGCTAGGAAATCTATGCAAGGATTATGCATGTTGAATTTGGTGGACATCCCAACCAGATCTCCACACTATATTTTTAGCAATCAGAGGCCATCCAAAGAGCCTTCTTTAAGAAGGATTCTAGGTCCAAACCTGACATGGAGAGGTGTTTTTGCTAGGGCACAAAAGTAGCTTGGCTTGTGGAGTTGGATAAAGCTTGGGAATCCTGGTCCAAGCAGGACTCTTCTTGCTATTATCCTAAAATGGTTTTGGGCTATCTCCAGGATGTGAGAAGATTAGTTTCTAGTCTGAAACCAAGGGAGACATGTGGTAGAGGGTTAAAGACTCAAATAGAGTGGGATTTAGATACCATTGTGCAAAATAATAGGCTGCTGAAAATTTCTATAAAGGCTGTAGGGTTTGGCATTTGGCTATCCAAACAAAGTCCAATCAATGTAAAACTTGGTGGAAGCGTTCATTGCTGAGTTCCGAATGTTCATGTGAAGGCTGATTGTCCTAACAAAAAATGCAGAACTACATCAATGAAATCAAACCTAGAAATTTTAAATCATGAGGCTAAAGTCAGAATTTGAAGACATTTTGATGAGCACAAAAATGGACTTGAAATCATCACATGTAAACAATCTTACAGAGTTCAGTGTGATAGGGACATCAGGACTTTCCACATTGTATATATTGCTGAGTGATCTTCTGTTTATTTTTCATGTATTTGAAACTGGTTAGAGCTTAAATTTGACAGGTTGGTATACTTCTTAAGTGCTCCAAACTTATTAGTGAAATCAGATCACAGGTTCCCGAGAGTGACCACCATGCTATAGCCTTACTGACTACATTCACCTTTGCCAAGGTTACTACTGGACACAAATGAGTTCTGGTGTGTATTCTGCACCACCATTGCTCTCACCGGCAACATCCACTACATCAACACTCGGATTGATGATATACATACTTTCTGTGACACGGTGGGGAAGGTTCTGAAAGATCTCTAAAGCTTTAGAACAGGCCAATTTGTGGTCCACATGGCTAAAGAGGGTGAATAGTGAAAAATGCTATTTCCTGAGACGTACCAAGTTCCTAATAGATTCAAAATTTCCTGAGGGCATGCATGGGTATCAAACCAAATGGCCAAGCAATTATTTTTGACACAACATATAAATCTACAAAGTATCCCCTATAGTAAATATGTACTAAATGATGTTATATTGATGTTAGTATAACTCATTATAAGTTTTGATTTATCAATGTGGATCCAAGAATTTAAAGAACAAATACTCTATCCAGCTACACAGGTTTCAACGTATCAAGCCCTTCACAATGCTTATACAACCAAGAACTAGCACTGAAGCTGAACATAGAGCACATTTGAAGAAGAACTGACACAATCCAATTATCAGTAGATGAGTTCCAAAACCAAGATCTCAAGATGACACAGCAAGACACTACTCAAAGAACCAGTGAAGCCGCATGATACGTCTGGAGAATTCTGGCGCACAGGTGATGGTGGCTCTGTGCTGCAATGCTATCAATCAATCACCCTCTTGGTTGGAGTCATCTCACTTATTCTTGATCTTACATCTGCTGCATAACAGTTGGACAAATATTGTAAATGTCACCTTAAGTAAAGCATATTACAAGAAATCACAAAATATTGTACCCCTGTTTTTAATCCTCTTTGTTAGTTCCTGATATCTATTAAACATCATTACATGTATTTATGAAGAATTAAAGTGTTATCAGGTATGAAGAAAATAATCATTAACAATCAAATCCGAACATGAAAATTAGAAAATACTTCAGAGTCATCCACGTGAACTCCGAAAGGCCACATTAATCAAGTCTAAATGGGTGATTGGCGTTAATCTGATTTTTATCAATGATCAGATGCAGCTAATGCTTAGAATGAAAGAAATATACTTTTCCATCTATGTTGGAAATTTAGTACTACAACAATTATTACAGATAGTGATTATGAATAAGTTGTTTTCAAGTTCCTGATGATTTAACTTTCACAAGAAACACCATCCATCTAAATGTATTAAGAGAAAGATATGAGTTCTGGATGCGTTGGCAATAAAACTCTTAATTAGATTCACAGATTACAGGGACTTGAAGAACATTGTATCTAGAATGATTCTCACTTTATCTGAAGCACTTGTGGAGTGCTTTCTGTCATATGCTGATATTTCTCTTTTTCACGGGCAGGAGGCGGTTGCTATCTTCAGCCACTTTCCTCAAGACTTCGTTCTCTTTTTGAAGTACCTTGAACTTGAATAAAATATATCATTAATTTAGATGTTTATGATTTCTGAAAGAAAGAAAATAAAATTTAGACATCTATGAATGGTAAAATAAGGCAAAAATTCTTTTATCTTACCTTCTGATAAGCTCTTCTAAGGTTGGTGTTTATGCTTTCATTCTCTGTTTGCAGGGTTTCAATTTGAGCAGCCAAGTTTGCAATCTAGAGAAATAGCAACTTCTTATAAATAAAAAATCTATGGATGCACAAAGTTATGTTGAAATAGGAAAAAGACAGAAAGATGAGAGAACAACACTTATGACTATAACTTATAAGTGAGAAAATGGAACCGTATAAATTAATCAAAAGCAAATGAAGGAAAAAATCTTTTCTCTAAAAATTAGGAAAAAGAAAATAAAAATAACCAGAATTCATTGTTGATGGTGTTACGATCAAGGCATATTTCAAATCCAGAATACACGTGCCACCTCTATGTAGGACCTACAAACTTGCATTAAGCAAACTACTGACCCAAACACAACAGAGAGGTATTGCCTCGGAACCAAACTGTGCTGCTGGTCACTCAGTGATCAAGAAATTTGATCGTGCATCATAGATCAGAACATGATCAGAATCTTTTTGTCTCCTGGGAATTAGATATTCTACTTGGAGATGAAGAAATGAGGAATAAAGGAGGACAAAATGAATTTCTTGAAAATCGTAAAAAGATCAATATCTTTTGCAATTATTTGAGCATATATATAGGTTCAGAGGCATTGGTAGGAAGAATATCCAAGAAGCTGCTAGGGGAGGTATCTTTCTCTAAAGTCATGAGGCATCTTCACTTATCTCCCGAGGAAAAGATAGGCCTCGTTAAAGATACGAAGCATTCGAGCCCAGTGGCACCCATGAGTAGACGGTAAAAAATAAACATTCAGGACTGAAGATTTGCGTAAAAGAAAATTGTGACAGCAAGAATGGTATAGCATATCCAAAAGGTCGCTCTCACATCAAAAAGAACGTTATAGCATGTGAATAAAGAAAAGATTACACTGCCTATAGTCATTTCCTTTTACCATTTTCTTGATACTTGTTCGTTGTTATAGAATTAGTTCTATGTTCAGCATACAGAAAATTCAATCAAGAAAAGTCAAAAAGTATGATTATTTGGGTTTTGGTTCAAGAAGAATCGAATGGAATAAAAAAGATTGGTCATCTTTTTTACCCGTGAATTTTGACAGCCTTGTTCTTCCTTTAATTTGTTGTATCGTTCACACAAATCCAGCTCCTTATTCTCTAGTTCGGCCTTCTCCTGTTCCATTTTCTCCTTCTTGGCGACGCACTTTGTCAGCTTCTCGGTACCCAAGTTCGCTTCATTCTACAACAATTACAATGGAATTTGATGCCATCATGAAGAAAACAATCACACACACACACAGAAAGAGAGAGAGATCAAAGGACAAGAATTAAGATGGTGGAGAGAAACTAGGAAAAGGAGGACAAACACGGAGTCGTTCCAAGCGCTCGTCAAACCTCTCGATGGGAACATCGAGGCGATGGATCTCATATTCGAGTTTTTGGCGTTCCTGCTCGCAACGCTTGAGAGCAGAGATCTGATCTCGGAGCCCGCTGTCGAACAGATTGGCGAAGGGCCACCGAACCGTGGGCGAGGGGGAGCAGCTGCCGGCAGATTCTTGGATGCTCCTCGGGAGCGTTGGAGAGAGCGCCATAGTGCGATCAATGGTTGGGAACCAAGAACAGACGTGACTATTGAAAGAGGGATCAAGAAGCTCGCTCGGTGCCAATGATGAGAGAACGAGAGAAAGGAACGTGGGGGAAGGGCGAGCGCGAAAGAGCCGTTTTATAAACGAAGAACCGCCGACGGGCGCTACAGCGAGAATCAGCCTCGACGGAAGCAAGCAGCCGTTTCTCTTTTACACGTGTCAATTGGACACGTATTAGTCACTGCACAGCGCATTATGGAGCTTGGGAAGTGGGAACACCGGTCCGGGGAATTCTGGCTGATTTTTGAAGGCTTGTGCACTAATAGGTCGCACATTGGTTTTTAATTAGATTCTTAAATTTCTATTTACTCATCCCTATCAATTCTTATATTAGACTAATACTGAAACTCCTGGAATTAAATTGGTATTCGTCTATTATTACCGCTTAAACTTGTCGCATTTTGCATGGTACACGCTCTGTCATAGAAAAGTCCATGACCTTTTCAGCAATATGTCCATTTAATTCAAAGAATTTTTGCATTAGCATTAGTTTAGAAATTAGAATAGGGACATAAATAGTTTTTCAATAAATTATTAAAAATTTTCATGAGATTTTTATTTATTATATTTAAATCCTGTTGCAGCCTGGATCGTCTTTGCATGTAGCCTTGGTAGGTCTGAGAGCTGCATCAGGTGCTCTAGAGAAGGTCTAGTCCCTCACCTCTAAATGACTCCGGTCGCCAGACATGCAAGAAGGAATCCAGACCGGGAGTACCGGCAAGAACACTCCGATATTTAAGTTAGTATGACGATCAAGGACAATAGTCCTTTCTCACGACGATCAGGGTTGCTAGAGAGAGAGATGAAAAATCTTTTTTTTTTAATAAGTAGTAGGGGTTGCTTGCCTCTTACCTTGGCTGGAGGTCCCTCTTATCTATATAGAAGATGACAACATGGGACAAGGTCTAAAAGATAGAGCACTCTCCTGCGAGGGGCGTAGGCATGGCAAAGCACAACAGGACAGGGTCTGGAACCCTAGCAGAGAGGTTGGGCGGAGTGCCTCCCCCGTAGGGTGTACCCTTTTGGCTGTTGCGACAAGTTCAACAGGGATGGCGACACCACGCCCCTAAGTCACTGTCAGGGATCCCAGTCATGGTACTAGAATCAGACGGGCTGTACACGCTACGCCGGGGGTTGTAACTTTTTCGATCCATTACTCGACATGGCCCATTGGAGGGGTTCTTTCGGACCTACGGCCAGGCTTGGCTCGGAGTCTAACTCGGCCACAAGCTCCAGCCAGTCCCAAGCTCTACTTGGCCTAGGTCTCAACTCGTCTCAGGCTCTAACCAGTTCGGGGCTCCAACTGACCCAGTGCTCTACCCGATCGAGAGCTCAACTCGATCTGGTGCTCAACTCGATCGGGGGCTCAACTCAACTTGACCGGGAGCTCTGCTCACCCTCTGGGGTCGACTCGACCGGGGATGTCTGCTGACCTATGGCCTAGCCTAGCTCGGGGATTGCTGTGGTAAGGGTGCGGCCCCCAAGTGCCACGTCGGTACTTAGCCACATCAGATGACCCCACTCTTGAGCTCAGAGTGCACTGTGGTCTTCTTAGAGGGCCCTTTGGCTCGACATTAATTACCATGACCTCTGGTGATTCACGTATCGTCTGTTTGCCAACAGGGAGTTACCATCTGTACAAGAGGATAGTGGTTCGAAATGATGCTTTTGTTGGGCATCTTGAGGTGAGTTCAAGGCTCAGGGGGCTAAGGCTTAGGCCTTGATCCAGTTATCTTGATATACTCAAGAGATTTTCTATGGCTAGGAAGAGTCATAGGTTGGTGCCTAAAATATTTAGGGTCCTTAGGTTTGGAGTCGACGGTGTTTGGGTATGAGCCGACTCATAGGTCACCTTGTATCGGAAGTCCTGTATGATTTTTGGGCATGCCGGCATGATATGGTGCTAAATACCTGTGTTTTGGACAAGCCAGCTTGATTTCTCAGCATTCTGCGATTGCCAGAACATAGTTCTGGATGAGCCGGCTCGAAGCAGCTCGAGCCAGCTCAGTTGGTGGGTTTATGTTTTGTTCTGGGTTGACCTGTGTGGAGTTTTTTGAGGGCTATGATGAGGGATGAAATTCTAATATGATGCAGGATGATATGCAAGGGATAAAGATGAAGGAAATCAAGTTAAAGCAAGCAAATATTTTTTGAACTTTTTTATAATTTTGATTCCCAAAACTAGCCTAGATTAGGTTAGGATTATCTCATATCAATTAGCATTCTACCCACATGCTAGATTAATAAAAAAGAAAAGAAAATCATGATCCTAGGTCTAAGAAGGCCTATTAGGAGTATGTTCAACTTCAAGAAATTAGCCAAAAAGAGATGGGAATTATGTTTAACATACAAGGCAATGATTTCTAATTGTTGTAGAAGAGATCACTCCACTCAGATCGGTGCCTGGATGATTCGGTCACTTTCTCGTGAATCTGCCGGCTTTTTATCAGCTTCGTTCGGAGGCAAGAAAAATGTCATCCAAGAGGTGTGGCATTGGAAAGATCCTGCAAACGTCAGGGGTTAGTTAGAAAGGAAACAAGAAAACAAAATATGGATTAGGATTTGAAGGAAGAAGGAAGCAAGGTTGCTGATGCTGGTGGCCTGGAAGGGAACTCCTTGATGTGGGATAGCTAGGGCTCTTCACTTGGGGCATGTTAGGGCTTTGAAGAGGGTGGCTTTAGGCGGTTAGGGTTTGCAAGGCTGGGGTACTCAAATCTTACACTCACAATTCCAAAGAGAACAACACAAGCTAAAAAATTCACCAGAGTTTATTTCATGAATAAGAGATTATCTTACAAGTGGGAGAGGGGGTGGATATTTATTGGCTCATGAGGTCCTCTCTTTGTTAGGATTGGAGTACAAAATTTGATTGGAAAAAGGATTACATAGTTTGATTAGGAAAAGGATTACAAAATTTGAATAAAACTACACTTCCTAATTGACTTGGGAAAGAATATTCTCCTTGGACCTGGTCCTTTCTTGGGGTGCCTGGGCTTGTGGGCTCACTCTGGGGTGCCAACTCCTGATGGGCTTCTAGGTTGGGGTGCTTGGGAGAAGGAATATTCCATGGGGCACTTGGTATCTTCCAATATGTAGGCTCTATAGGCTTGGGTGGCATGAAAGGTCCAGGGTGGTTTGAGTAGGGTGCAGTTGCAAGGTCTCCAGCTCCTGGGTGAGGTCTGATAAACTTCTGATCTGGGAATTCTCCTCTCTTGTATTTAAAAATTATAGGAATCAAGTAAACTCACTAAACTTGGACAAGTGGACTCACTCAACTTACAAATGGACTCAAGTACAGGACTTAAGGAACTTAAGAGGTTGAGACAAGGGATTCACTGGACTCAATTGGACTTCTTGTCTCAACTTATTACATGACTCAATTGAGGGACTATTATAAGACTTTGCAAAATTGAGTAACACATGACTTAGAGAACAAATTGGAGCTTAAGTCTATAACTAAGCTGATGTCCCCATCAGGCTAGGTCAGGTTTGGCCTAGGATATATAACATGTAAATGTGTTCTTTATTAGAGAGCTGTTTTTTGAAAGAATTGAACATCCATTTTCTCCCTAAAATCCTTATCTCTTCTTCCTTTTTACTTCTCATATTCACAAACCTTCTTCAACCTGTATCCTACCGCATCATATCATCTCTCGAAGATTGTGATCGCTGGCAAAGGGTTAGACATGCTCCTGGGCATTCCGTAGGGCAAGATGAATCCCCCTGATAATTGGTATCGGAGACAATTTGCCCTAGCATTTTGGTATCAGAGCCAGGCTTTAGCATGGGGAAAGAAGGAAGATTTGCACACTCCAAATTTCTGTAATACCAAGTTTCCTTCAATCTTTGCTCTGTTTTCTTCCGTCGTAATCTCTAGAGTTAGGTGGAGGGTATCTCTCTTATGGAAGGGGTGAAAGGAAAGGATCGGAAGGAAGGTTTCTATGTATTTCGTTTACAAAAATTGTTTGAAGGGTGATTTGCTTGATTATGTATGATGGCATCAAGTGGTTTTAAGGTGGACTTTGAGAAGTATGATGGAAAGAGAAACTTCATCCTATGGTAGCAAAGTGAAAAGGATTTGCTGGTTAAACAAAGAATCTACAAGGTCTTAGTTAAAGATAGATAGGAAAAGATCAGTGTTGAGGATTGGGAAGAGTTAGAAGAGATTGCTTTCAGCACCATAAGGATGTGTCTAGCAGATCAGGTTTTTCCTTAGGTATGTTTAGAGATACTGCAAAGGATCTTTGGACGAGACTGGAGAACACATACATGGGGAAGAACATGACGAACAAGCTGTGGTTGAAGAAGTAGCTGTATGTCTGAGGATGCCTGAAGGAGGAGACCTTGTTGCTTACATTCAGAGATTCAACCAAGTGTGTTCTAAGATTGAGTCTAGATGTGAAGATTGATGAGGATAAGGCATTGTTGATGCAGTGTTCTCTCCCGGGATCGTATGATGGTCTTATAACAACCTTGGTGTATGGGAACGAAATCCTAAACTATGAAGAGGTTGTTAGAGTACTCAGGTCAAATGAAAAAAGGGAGAAGATCTGTAAAGAAAATCCTAACTCAGAGGTACTTGCTGTGAATGAAAGGTAAGGGAGACCCAAGGAAAGAGTTAGGGGGAAGTGAAAGGGCAGATCTCAGTCTTGAAGCAGTCAAAAGGGTTGGAAGCATTATAAGTGTCACTAGCCAGGTCATCTAAAGAGAAATTATCCTTTTTGGAAGTCAGAAAAAAGGAAAGCCAGCATAAGTGGTGCAAATGTATTTGAAGGTTGTGGTGAAGATATACTGGTAGCTTCAGATGGGTCTATAAATTAGGATAATTTATGGACATTGGATTCGGTATGCTCTCATCACTATACCTCACATCTGGAGTGGTTTGATACCTATGACAAAATAGATGGAGGGAGTGTAAGCCTTGGTGATGATCACTCTTGTAAGGTGGTCGGAATTGGCACTATTAGGATGAGAATGTACGATGGAGTGATAAGGACTCTATCAAATGTCAAACATGTTCCATAACTGAAGAAAAATTTGATTTCTTTGGACTACTTGGAGAAGCAGGGTTATGTTTTCAGTTGTAATCCAGGTGGTGGATGTTTGAGGATTACCAAGGGAGCCTTAGTGGTGATGAAAGGAAGAAGACTAAGCAATACTTTGTATAAGATGAAAGACTTAGTGATAAATGATAGTACAGAGGTGCTTGCAGCGGTATAGGAGGAGTAGTTGGTATATTAACTGTGGCACTATCGGATGGGTCACCCGAGTGATCGAGGGCTCATGGAGTAAAGCAAAAGAGAAAAGAGTCCAATTCTAAAGAAGGATGAAAATGGCTTGTGTGAGCCATGCATTTTTGATAAATAGCATAAGGTAAAACTTGCTATTAATACCAAGCCAAGTGATGGAGTGTTGGATTTGGTGCACTCTGATGTATGGGGGCCAGCTCTAGTATCAGCTAGAAGTGGGGCAAGATATTTTGTCACCTTCATTGATGATTACTCAAGGAAAGTGTGGCTTTATCTAATGAGGAAAAAATCAGAGGTGTTTGCCTGATTCATGTATTGGAGAGCTGAGGTAGAAAAGAAGACAGGAAGACAGGTGAAGTGCCTTCAATCTGACAATGAAGGGGAGTACTCAAGTAAAGAGTTCAAGAGTTACTATAAAAAGAATGGGATTAAATGCCATTACACAGTAAGAATGACCCCTCAACAAAATGGTGCTGCAGAGAGGATGAACCAAACACTATTGGAGAAGGCTAGGAGTATGAGGCTACAAACATTACTCTCGATAACCTTTTGGGGTGATGCTATAACTATTTCATGTTTTCTTGTTAACAGGTCCCCTCATTACAAGTTAAATAGAGGATTCCCAAAAGAGGTTTGGAGTGGGAAGAAGTTAGAGCTTGGCCGCCTCAAAGTTTTTGGTTGTCCGACCTATGCACATGTGGAGGCAACCGAGAGAAGCAAGTTGGACCCTAAATCAAAGAAGATGATCTTCATCGGGTATCCACAAGAAGTCAAAGGTTATTTACTGTGGGATCCTCAGTCTCAGAGGACAGTAATCAGTAGAGATGTCATTTTTGATAAGAAAAGCATCTTGGAGAGATTGGGAAGTATGGATGGGGGTGCAGCTACAAAGGTGAATTGCAGTGATCATCCTTTACAGGTGGAAGATAGGCCTTCTACTTCTACTGATAGGGGTGTTTTAGTTGAGGTAAAGTTAGGTGGGAGATATTCTCTAGTAGTGAAGGATTAGCAAGGAGAGCCACCTATACAGATAGAGGTACAGGAAGAGACACACTTGACAGACCTGTAGGATAGTGCAAGGGGAATGGCATTATATAAACCTCAGCACATGATCCAGAAGCCAATGCGGTATAGCATGGATGAGACTTGTTGCCGACCTTACTGCTATGGCTTGCAGCTATGAGTTAGCACCAGACTGCGGTTCCCTTTGTTGTAGAATCCCAACATTCCAAACCTGCAAAATGAGGTTAGAGACCCGGGTTGGGGATCCCAGCGGGGGCACTCCGACGGTCATGTTAGAGAGCGGTAATGATGGGGGACGACATGCATAAAAATCATCCAAAGAACCAATACGAGTACCGATGCTAATAATAAACATAGATTCTTGGGGAACATTCAAATAGGGTAGATTTTAGGCTATGCATTCCCATATGCTAGGCTCAAATAAAATGAGATAGAACTAGGACTCAGAGATTGAGAAATACTTGATCAAGGACATGCACGCATTTCAAGGATTCAGATCTAAAGCAAAGAAGGAGAAATAATATCCCACAACATCAATACTTCTCCCTGTGTGATAAGATCACTTATCCTCGGAAGATGCAGCCTGGGTGATAAACAATCTGCCATCAAACGAATGGCATCAGGAGACTTGGTTGATGGCCAGGATCTTTTTAAAGGCTCGGTACCGAAAGGGCCCTACAAGGTTAATCACGGATTAGATTAGCCAAAAACCCAGAACACAACAGGTTAGCCCAAACCACCATATGGATTAGACCGGTCCAAATCAAAACACAACCTAAAATAAAAAAAATAAGACATAGAGAGCTTCATGGAACTGGGGAAGCGATCCGGAGACGGGGCGGAAGCTCCATGAGCAGTGGGTCGGAGATGAAGACAGCATCATGGCGATCTCCGAGGGCAGATGAAGCTTGTTCTTGAGGGGACGTCGGACTTCGGTGGAAGGACAGCAGGGCAGTCGACCGGGAAATGGAGCTGGGAGCTCGGGAACGTCTGGAAGGGATGCTGTGAGCTTGGGAACAGGGGAGGCACACTTGGTTCGAGTGAGAATTCCGTGGAGAGGTGATCCGGGGTTGATGATGGTGTCGCGGAAGATCGGAGGAGGGAGTTCTGTCGATGGGATGAGGAAGAGGGAAGTCTGGTGATGGGATTGGATCTTGTCAGAGAGGGTCGGCGGGGATGTTGGTGACAATGAGTGTGAGAGGTATAGTGAAGGGTTGCTTTCAGTTGGTCGGTTTGGGAGAGAAGAAGCAACGGTCGACGGTTGTGGAAGGAAGAAGTAGCAACGGAGATGATAGTGGATGGAAGAAGCAGTGACGGAGATGGTCGTGGAAGAGAGCAGCGATGGAGCCTCATGCTCCTCGATGTTGTGGTTGTAACGAAGGCAACGGACAGGGCTCTCACCCCTCGACATCACCTCGGTAACAAAGGTAATCGGAGAAGGAGAATAGTATTTTTTTTCATTGAATTAACCCATGAATCCTTCGTACAAGACGAGCCTCATTTATAGGCTCACGAAATGGTTTCCAGAATGCTCTAAACAATGGGTTAATGCTAACTAATCCAAGGATTAGTTAGAAAACAAAACTAATCCTAAGAATGTGGCAGGGAGTTTGTTACAATGGGATTTCAATGGGATTCTATACATTTTTTTAATTACAAAATTTAAAGCAAAATAAATTCTGGAAATTTTTGCCACATGGGATTCGGTTCGACCGTGTCTTGAGTCGGCTCGGCGATCTCGGGTCAGCTCGATAGTGCAGGTCCTATTCTCCTTGTTATATGATCTAGATGGATTCTTGAGGCTTGGTTTTGGTCTTGGTGTCTCCACTATTTCTCCTAGGGTGGGAAGAACTCAACCCCATTAAGTAAGGGTCTGTTCGACTTTGATACTCTTCCAAGAGATCCGGATCAATGCATTACAGGTCCTCTCTGGTAATCCACGAGTCCTTTGATTCGGGACAACCTTGCCATCTTACCAAGTAGTGCTGATAGCTATTCCGTTGGGTACTGGCAGCTTGATCATCCAGGATTCCCTCGATCTTCTCTCTTCGCTCAGGCCATTTTTGTGGACACTCTAGGATAGGTTCTCTCTCAAGTAAAGGGTCAAGCCCGAATGCCTCACTAGGAATTATTGCTGATTCCCTGTACTTAGTTAGATCAGAAATATTGAAAGTTGAGTTAATACCTAAATCAAGGGGTAACTCGAGTACATAGGCATTGGGTCTGATTTTTTTAATAATTTTATAGGGTCCAGCACTTTGGGAATGCAGTTTCTTGACAGTTCCAGGAGAAAACCGTTCAGGTCTGAGTCTTATCATGACAATATCTCCTACAGAAAATTCTTTTAAACATTTTCCAGAATCAGCTTGTCTTTTATAAGCATCGTTACTCATTTTGATCTTTTGGGTGATTTCCTTATGCAAATTTCTAACATGCTATGCAAAAGATTCAGCTGACTTGGACACTCTAGCATGCAATGGCAGGGGAATCAGATTAAGTGGTTTATTGGGTTGGTACCCATGAACAATCTTGAAAGGGCTCTTACCAGTGGTTCTATTAACAGAACTGTTGTAGGCGAACTTGGCTTTAGGTAACAGTAGATCCCAGTTCTTAACATTCTCGCCTACAAGGCACCTAAGTAGGTTTCCAAGGCTTTGGTTCATTACTTCAGTCTGGCCATTGATTTGGGGGTGATAGGTAGTAGAAAATTTCAACTTAGTCCCTAACATATGCCAGAGGGTCTTCCAAAAGTAACTGGTAAACCTTACATCTCTATCAGACACAATCGTTTTAGGTAGGCCATGTAACCGAACTATCTCATTCAGAAAAAGCTTGGCTACCTTAGAAGCATTATAAGTCTGACTACATGGTAGGAAATGGGCCATTTTGGAAAACCTATCAACCATAACAAAAATGGAGTCATGTTTCCTCTGGGTTCTAGGCAATCCTAATACAAAATCCATACTTAAATCTTGCCAAGGGCAATCAAGAATGGGCAAAGGGATATACAAGCCGATGTTCTATTTTCGCTTGGCAACAATGCAGGTTCTACACCTAGCTACGATCTAGGCTACATCCCTTTTCAGACTTGGCCAAAAGAAATTCTCTTCAATAGCTAAGATGGTTTTATTCCTACCAAAATGTCCTGCTAATCCTCCCGCATGGGTCTCTCAGACTAAAAACTCTCTCAAAGAAGTTCTTGGGATGCACAACTTACTTTCCTTGAACAGATAACCATCTAACAAGGTATAATGGCTGTATTCTCTAGATGGTCCTATACTCAAAGCTTGGTGAATCTTCTTGAAATCGCGATAGGTATCGTATTGCTCTCTGATTTGGTCAAACCCTACAACCTCAGTTTTAATGGTACTTTGAAGCAAGGATCGTCTACTAAGGGCATCGGCTACCTTGTTTTTAGTTCTAGCTCAGTGTTTCAGTACAAAGGTATAAGCCTAAATATTCTCTACCCACTTAGCATGTCTAGGGTTTAATTTTTTCTGGGAATTCAGGTATCTCAATGCCTCATGGTCAGAGTACAGTACAAACTCGTGTGGCAATAGGTAGTGTCTCCAATACTTCAGTGCTTGTACTAAGGCATAGAACTCCTTATCATAGGTCGAATACCTAAGCTAAGCCTCATTTAATTTTTTATTGAAAAAGGCTACCGAGTGGTTTTCTTGGCTTAGGACTCCTCCTATTCCTATACTTGAGTCATCACAAGCTACCTCGAACACTTTGGAAAAGTCGGGCAATCTCAGAATGGGTCTTGGGTCATCTTTTTCTTAAGTTCTGGGAAGGCTCTGTCGGCAGCTTTGGTTCACTCAAAGGATCCTTTCCTAATACAGTCGGTGATGGGTGAGACAATGGTGCTAAAATCCCAAATAAATTGTATATAGAAAGTGGCTAGACCATGGAAACTACGGACATCAGAAACAGTAGTGGGTACTGGCCACTCAACTATCGACTTAATCTTTTCTGGATCAGCTGATACTCCTTCGGGGATCATGACAAATCCTAAGAAGATGACTCTATAGGTCAAGAACTCATATTTCCCTAGATTAGCATAGAGACTATCTTTCCTAAGGGCCATACAAACTTGTCTAAGGTGGTTTAAGTGGTCCTGCTTGGTTCTGCTGTAAATTAGGATGTCGTCAAAATAGACTACCACAAACTTACCTATGAACATCCTAAGGACCTGGGTCATAATCCTCATAAAAGTACTGGGTGCATTGGATAGGCCAAAAGGCATTACTACCCACTCGTACAAACCATCCTTAGTCTTAAAGGCTATCTTCCACTCGTCCCCAGGTCTGATTCTAACATGATGGTAGCCACTCTTAAGGTCAATTTTGGAAAATATGGTGGCTCCTGCCATCATGTCTAACAGGTCATCTAGGTTGGGTATGAGGAATCTATACTTGATCATGATCTTATTTATGGCACGGCTATCCACACACATCTGCCATGTGCCATCTTTTTTAGGTTTCAAAAGGGTTGGGACGGTGCAAGGACTTAAGCTTTCCCTAATGAAACCTTTCCTTAATAGTTCACTAACTTGCTTTTATAACTCTTGGTGCTCAGTTGGGTTCATCCAGTAATGGGGCAAGTTGGGCAGGGTGGATCCTGGGATAAGGTTTATGGCATGCTGGATGTCCCTAAGTGGTGGAAGTTAGTCAGGAAGATCATCCTAAAAAACATCTTGGAATTCCTCCAAAACTTCCATAACTTCCTAGGGGTGTTCTCGTAGGGCTAGTTTTCTAATTTCCTTCATGGTCAAAATCCAGATAGGTGATCCCTTAGCAATTTCTCTCTTAAGCCCTTTGGCACTAATCAAATGTAATCCAAGTTTCTTTTCCTTCAAAGAGCTGGCTCCCTTTTTAACTTCATCCTTAGGGGGAATAGGGTTGATCACTATCTTCTTCCCTAGATGGTTAAATGCACAGGAATTGGTCTTACCAAATTGGGTGGCATCATGATCATAGAGCCAAGGTCTTCCTAATATAATGCTGCTTACCCCTATAGGTAACATATCATACCAAACTTTCTCCTTATAAGATTGACTTGGCATCTAAGTTTGACAGGTATTGAAGTGGAGTCAATTCAGGATACCTTATATGGGCTAGGATAGGGAACAGGGGTTAGCCCTAAGGTCTTGATAGAATTAGCAGAAATAGTGTTTACACAGCTCTCACTATCTATGATGACTTTGCAAACCTTTTCCCCTATCTTGATAAAGGTGTGTAGGATGTTGGTCCTACGCCAATCCTCTTTCTCCCTAGATTGGGTTAGGATGCATCTAACAACTCCCATAAGGTCAGTGGGGTCACAATTCTCTTCATCTCCCTCATATTCTTTTGCTAGGTTGAAACCTTCTTCATATACTTCTTCTTCACATTCAAGGGTGTCATTTGGGTTTCCTTCTTCTTCTAAGTCACCTAAATGAAGGGATCTAGTGGGGCAGTCACTAGCATAATGGCCGGGCTGGTGACATCTAAAATAGGTGCCAAACTTCTTGGGTGCTTCTATAGATGTTCCTTTGTCAGCTAGAGATCGGCTCAAGTTGGGTCAGGCTGGATTGGGTCGGCTTGGCTCGGATCGACTCGGGTCAGGTCGGCTTGGGTCGGGTCGACTCGAATTTGGACGGGCAGGGTAGGGTCGACTCGGGTAGGTTGGGGCTGTTCTAAGGTACTGGCTCCTAGGAGTCCTATGAAATTGCTCAAAGTCCCTAGCTACTTGGTAAGCCTGTTCTAAATCCCGTACCTCTCTCAGATTCAATTCTCTCTTCACATCATCATGCAGGCCAGATCTAAACCTTGATAAAATCACAAACTCAGACTCGTTTATTCCACACCTCATGGCTAACTCGTCAAACTTGACTATGTACTCAGTGACACTCTTGTTTCCCTGAACCAGTCTATGCCATTGGTCTAAAAGTCGCTGATGGTATGACACAGGAAGGTATTTCTCCCTAAGCTTGACTTTCAAATCTCCCCAGGTGGCTATGGGATCTTGTCCTCTCTGTCTAACTAACCTTTCCACGTTATCCCAATACATCCTGGCTTGGCGAATCAACCTAAGCTTGGCAAACTTAAACTTCCTACCTTCGATCATCTCGACCACTCAAAGTACTGGTCCATCTCTTTCTCCCAGTCTAGGTATACTTTAGTGTCAAGGATACCGTCAAAGGTGGGTGCTTCTAGTTTGATACTCCTGAAGGTTCATTCTTCTTGGTTAATGAAATCTTGATTTGGCCTTCTAGGGTTTGGGTCTCGGAATGGATCAGGCTATTGAACTCTCCTAGGATTGGGTGCCTCAAAGGGATCAAAGTTTCTGTCTCTCCTAGGGTTGGTCAGTGGAGAAAACGGGGTCTCATGTTTATGCTCAAATGGTGGTCTAGGGGCCCTCTCCGTGGAATCAAGTCTTTCTCAAATTGGTTTAACCTATTGTCTATGTGAGTGGTCAATTGGGTAGACAATTAGGCAAAGTGTTTGGACATGGTCTTTAGCAAGGCTTCTTGCGGGTTGTCCATAGATGACTTAGGTTGATATGAAGTTCCTGCCCTAGTGGACATGAGTCAAGCATGCAAAATTGCCTATGATCTACTAGACTTAGAATCTCAACTAGTTGCCTAAGTCAAGGTGACAAACTAGTCTGTAGTAACCTTGTTCTTGGCCAGGTAGGTGTATGATGGGGGATAAATATGAGATGATGCATTTCATATGAAATTAGTAATAATCAAATGAAAGATGAAGTAAATAAATATAGCAATTCAAGTAATGAAGTAGGAATTTAAAGATAGGAATCTAAATATTAAATTTAACTAGAAACGAAATCGATCTAAGAAATTAAGAGGAGGACCTTCGTGGTTAAGAAACCACTCATATTAGGGTTTAGTATTCTAATAATTGTAGATCTGAAAAAATATCTAAAGAGGGTTATCTGGAAATTAATAATTATGACTTTAGCACTGGGAACACTCAAAGAAGAACATTCCGGGATGACAGGGAGATTCCCTAGGTTGCAAGGCTTCTTGTATCCAGTTCCTTTGCACGGGAGACCTTCTTCTCTGGAAACCCGGGGATCCTGCAACAAAAAGAAGTAGGGGAAGGTTAGAGAAAAGGGTTGAGATGGAGAAGTGAGGGGAAAGATGAATGGAAACTCGGAGTAGTCTTGTTGAAGATCTTCTTTGGCTTCATTTGGATGACAACTCCCGGCTTGAACTTGTGAAGAACTCCTTGGATTGTTGGCGCCACTAGAGATGGAGGAGATGTGGATTCTTGATGTGCTTCTTATGTTGGCCGACTGGACTAAGAGGAGGAGAGGAAGTTAGGTTTGATGAGGGGAAGTTGGAAAGGGGAAGAACTCTAGGCCTCACGCACACCTTCTCACAAGGGACCAAGCATTCAAGCAAGGGAAAATTCAAAGAAAAGTTTTCTTCATTGATTCAAATTTCATAAGTGATTACAATAGGTTTTGGAGCCTATTTTATAGACACCAAACCATTTGAAATTCAAATTTTGAAATTCAAAAATTACAAAATAAGGGGAGAGATTGTGGTTGACTTCATGATGAGGGGCGCCATTTATGGAGGAATTGTTGGTCAATTCAAATTCCTTCTTCCTTGGACGAGATTCCTTGATTTGTGGAGGATTGTGGGCTATTTCAAATTCCTTCTTCCTTGGGCGAGATTCCTTGGTGATGTGTCTTGGTGATGTGGCAAGGAGGAATAATGAAGTGGCTTCCAAGTTGGTGATCCCATGGTCCATGCACCCACTAGTCTTCTTGACTTGGTTGTGCTGAAACCAGGTTGGTCTTGGCTGACTCTCCTTGACTCAATTACAATGAAGAACTTAATTGAAGCAAATACTGGACTCAATTACCAAATTGAAATGAATACAAGACCAATAGATTCAAATAAAACTTATTACATGACTCAAGCTCTCAATCTTCCAACCATAGAGAATCTTTCCTAATTTGAATCGGTTGGAGTCTTTTCCTAAGCCTGGTGCCTGCACCAATTCTCTTTGGGTGGGAGGAACTCGATCCTGTCAAGTAAGGATCGATCTGATTGTGATATCTTTCTAGCAGGTCCGGGTCAATTTGCTGCAGATCCTCCCGGGTAATCCAGGAGTCCTCGAAATCTGGTCGGTCTTGCCAATGAACCAGATAACGTTGATAGCCCTTATTTCTAGTGGTAATCACCTAGTCACCCAAGATACGTTCAACTTTATCTCTCCAGTCTGGTGGAATTGCTGGTGGGCACTTGAGTATGGTTTCGCTCTCAAAGATGGGAATATGCCCAAAAGACTCGCTAGGAATTAATGCCAGCTCTTTATATTCTATTAGATCAGCAATATTAAATGTAGAACTAATGCCATAATCTGAAGGTAACTATAACACATATGCATTAGGTCCAATTCTCTTAGTTATTTTGAAAGGTCCAGCTCCCCGGGCATGCAGTTTTTTCATAGTTCCCGGAGGAAACCTTTCAGGTCTAAGTTTAATCATTACAGAGTCCCTTTATTAAATTCTTTCATTCATTTACATGAATTAGCTATTTGCTTATAGACTTCATTGCTCATTTGAGTTTTTTTACTAATGTCCTTATGCAAATTCTTTATATGCTGTGCACATGACTTTGTGGACTCTGAGACTTACACAGACACCTACAAAATATAGACTTAACTAGGCATTCTTATTCAGATTAATTTTATTGGACTCTCTTTGGGCCTAAACCTAATAGACAACAGATTCTTTAGGTTTGATCTTGGTTTGGCATGTACATGAAAATTTACAGTGGATCCCTAGCAAATGCTATAAGGTCTTCTAGAAGTCGATCGCAAACCTAACATACTCACAACACTGGTGCAACTGAACGACCTCAACAAAATGTAATTTGATAGTTTGGAAAACATTGGAAGCCTTAGGGTATGATAGGATATAAAAATCAAAGTCTTGGGATAATCTATTGGAAACATAAAATAGATCCTGGTTATTCAAGATGACCTTAAGATTTGAATATTGATCCATGGGTGTCATAAGGTCAAATTGTTGGATGGAGAATTTGGTCATTGTAAGTGCAAATATTTCATGAAAGGAAGACTTGGTCAGTTCCAGAAAAAGGTTATTGACTAGGGTTAGAGGAAATAACTCTTTACAAAGGAGCTGAATGAGGTCTTGGGTTGAGGCTAAAGGAGTAGGCTTTTCCTGAGGGCATTGACTTACAGGAACCAAGTCCCCACTAATTTCCTGTGATTCTGATGTTTCAGGACTAGGCTCAACACTCTTATCTTGTTGCCCAGGTGGCTTTTCCCAAGAGGGGGGGTGAATTGGGAATTACAAAATTTTTGTAAATATGTGCACAAGTAATTCCTTTTAGTGGATAGGTGCTGTGTTAATTAAAGAATAAATGCAGAAGCTAAAAAGTAAATCAAGTACAACACAAACAAGGCAGGTTTATAGTGGTTTGGAGCAACCCAGCTCCTACGTCCACTACCCAAGTTCACCACTCAGGATTTCCACTATATCCCCTAAACCAGAATACAGTTGGATTGTTTTACAGGCTCACAATCCCAACCTCTGCACTTTGATTTTTGAACCGGGCTCACCAAAGAAACCCACACTAGGTTTTTACAGGCTCACCTAGAACCTCTACACATTGGTTTTTAAAAAGGCTCACCAAAGAAACCTATTTGGTTTTTACAATCGGGCTCACCAATAACCCAAATATTCTAAGATTAGAATACAAAGCAACAAAAATGACAAACTCGGTTGTCTGGTGGTTGCCAATACAGCTTGAGTAAAGCTCAATTGAATGCTCTTCAATGCACTTCAATGGCTTCCTTGCTTTCTTCAAAAGATGCTTCAAGCTTCTGGTAAGAGTTGGTGAAGGCTTGAAGGCTGACTTCAAAGCTCAAGTGCTCTCACTTCTTTCTTTAACAGATATTCAATAACTGTTCATTAACTCATTAGTCTCTCCAAAGATGTTATCATATCTCATTTATAGAGACTTCAACTACCTTCCCTTGATTTTGAACGTTGTAAACCATTGGGAGGTGACATGTTACAGTTGGAGCACTTTTGGAATTCAAAAACTGAAAACTGGAACTAGCCGTTGGAGATGACCCCATCATTCCAGTCGGCTCGGACAATCTTCGAGTCGGCTCGGATCAAGTTCGGGTCAGCTGGGCTGAATGTCAGTCAGCTGGGTTCCATAGTTGAGAAAAAGGTTCACTCTGGACAAGTCGGCTAGGCTGAATTCCAATCGGCTCGGATCTCAAAGGCTCTCAGACCATTCTCAACCAAGTTCTAGACGAGTCGGTTGGGCCTTAGTGCCAGTTGGCTAGATCTATGTGCCAAAGAACTTCTTTCTTATGCCAGTGCCAGAGTCGGCTGGTTCCTCCATCCAGTCGGCTCGAGAGTGGTTCTTCAGCCAGATCAAATTCAATTCTCCAGAACTCTTGTGCCAAGCTTTGAAGACTTCTTCAAGGTCTTCTCACAATAAAATCAAGAAAAATTGAAGCTTGAAAACTACTAGAAGTAACCCTTTATCTTGATTTAAGTAGGAAATTTTTGTAGGGTTCTTCTTTACAAGATTCTAAACACTTTACAACTCAACACAAAGCAATAAAGATTGTAGGGTTTAGAAAGTGTGTCAATGTAGTTGTCCTACAAAAACTTGTCAATCATTTGAAGAGTTGTTAGATAACCAAATGTATGCTCCAATATTTTGTTATCATCAAATTCACTTTAGGGATCAACAATCTTCTCCTTTTTGATGATGACAAAATACTGGGTATGAAAAGAATCTATTTTATTCACAAGTATGGATGTATATCATAGTGAGCATTTACACTTGTTTGACAAATCATAACATTAACTGTATTCTCAAATGTGTATCAATATATGCTATATAGTTTTACACAACGCCAATTTCATAAACTGTAAGTATCAGAGAATGATTGCTTGTATGTATCAAGTAGCATTAAGTATTGACAGATAGATATAATAAGTAGAGAGCATCATAGTAATCATTGAAGCAAATTAAACATGTAAGTTAAACAAGTATATCTCACCCTTATTATAAAATTTCTATACAATATGAAATTTCTCTAAGTTTCTCCTCCTTTATCATTCATTTGAACATTCCAACAGAAAAGTATGCAAAAATCATTCAAAAAATAATTAAGTTCCCCCTGTCTAATTTACTTTCGCAATTCTATCTCAATTCATCAATTCATTAAGTTTCTTTTTTTTCATGCACTCTATGGTTCTCCCCCTTTTTGTCATCAAATCAAAAAGATTAAACAATTAAGCTCAGATTTTTAAATAGATTGAGAAAGTATCAAGATTTGTTTGAGATAATTTCACTTTCTTAACTTTAGAGAGAGAGTTTTATTTAAGTAAACAGGATAACATGAGTACACACAATACACAGTAACCAAAAAGATGTTCATTTCATTTCTATCAAAAAAAAATTCAGTACATCAACCATTATATAAGTTTCAAAAAGTATAAAAAATACTAAAGACCGTACTAAAGACCTATTCACTTTTAGATTCCTCTTTAGGTACATTGGTTGGTGTACTAGCACCATACCAAGAAGCAGGTCTAGGTGGTCTACTAAAGGATGCATGAGGTGGAGGTGCCCTAGGGTGATGAGAAGTACTAGGAGCCCTAGTGGAAATAGGAGGTGGATCATACAAGGGTCTGGTCCTAGCAGTGACCTCCAAGGATCTGACAGTGCCACAGATAGACACCATCTCCATCCAGATTGCTCCAAGCTGTTGCTCCATATCCTTGAGGCTTGTTGGTACTTTGTTCACTGCTTCCTTCATCTCACTGATTTCTTTTTGCATTGAAATAAGCTCAGAGGCTTGGATATTGGCAAATGCTTCGGCTAATCCTCTAAGTCTTCCAAGCTCTGACCTGATGATCCCAATGCCTTTAGTACAGTCATCAGCCATTTGTCTAGTTTCTGCAATAGTTCCTAATGTACATTTGGCTTCATTCAGTTTAGTTCTGTATTCCTTCAAAGTTGCATCCATAGATTTCAAAATAGCTTCAGAACTAGAAGAGATACAATTTAGGATTGGTTGAAGTTCTATCTGAGGAGCAGATCTTGAAGCATTTATTGCTTCAACCTTCCCTTATAGATTTGAAACATGTTCTTCCAATCTATCCAATCTGCTATCCACTGACTTTTTTAGATCACTAAATAGAGAAGTAATTGTACCTGTCAGTGTATCAATCAAGCTTCTCATCTGTTCTTCAATATGACTTTGAATGATTGGAGGTTGTGATGCTGTAGGAGGGTAATCAGACAGAGGAATATCAGCTGCAGGCAAATCAAACTCGGGTGCAGGCAAATCAAACTCAGCTGCAGGTAAATCAAAAATAGGAGAAGGTACTCTAGTCTCCACAACAGTGGCAGCAGGCTCAGAAATATGAGACTCAGGCTCAGGTAGAGGTGCAGAAGAGGTTCCAGCTGTTTCTACATTCTCTTCTTCTTCTTCCTCTTCACGACTTGAGTTGCCTATAGCCCTGACATTTGTACCTTTCTTCCTCCATACTCCTTCAACTTGGAAGTACCCCATCATCTCTAGAGATTTGGAAGTGTAGACATCTGTATGGTGCAGTTCTACTCCATTTTCACCCTCCAAACTCACTCTTTGAGATTTAAACAGTAGGGTAAGCATCATTCTATAGGGTAGACATGACTTGGCCTTTCTAACTGTCTCCTTCATTTGCATGATTATAATGTAGGATAGATTTACAGGAGTTTTCTCTATAATGTGTTCCATAAGGCATAAGTCTTTTTCACTCACCCAATCAAATCTTCCTGTTCTTTGCAAGAATATTCTACAGATAAAATTGTGTAGCAATCTCATTTCTAAAGACAGGGTGTTAGCAAACACTGTTCCAATTCCACCAACATCTTCTTTGTTCAAGATTGTTCTTAGAGTCTTTTCTCTATTGTCAATTACTAGAAATTTCACTCCCTCTGAAGGTAAGTCTTGTAAACCATGTAGAAATTCTTCATTGACAATAATCCTCTTTCCTTTAATAGTGGACTCAACATGATTTGTTCCCAATCTTAGATTTTCATAAAAACTTCTAACAAGAGAGGGATAAGTCTTTTCATTCAAAGAACAAAACTTCCTCCATCCTTGATCTTCAATTAAATCTCTTATTTTCAACCCAATCCCCTTAATAAACTCAAAGTTAATTTGACGACCGGTGATGTGGGACTAATATGCATGCAATTATTTTTGTATGTTTTATATGTGGAGTTAAGTGATTAAATCCTGAATTTCAGATCAAAATAAGTTGTAGAGAATTATATATGAATTTTTGAAGTCAAGCATATAGATTAGGACCTACAAAAGTAATAAAGAAGGATCGTTGGGGCTAAGAAGCCTCGGTTAGTGCAAGTTCTCCTATAATATAATTACTGGAGGTAGAGGGGGTGTACCTGACAATGTCTGAAGCGCCCGATGAAGATCGCAGCGAAGGGATCTTGACGTAGGAGGCAAGGGGAGTTAGGGCTAGAGATGCTAGATGCTAGTAAGGATGCTTACGATGCAAAGGAATTCTTTTTAGGGTTGATGATTTTTTTTTTTATGTTCTTGTTGTTCTTCTTCGTTGATTTTTAGGGTTTCGATTCACGATCACAAGCAAAGGTAAGAAATATGAAGAACAGTAATGAAAGCTTACGCTAGCAGTTCAAAGCCCTAAAAGTAAAAACGAGAATAGGACCCCGGGATTAAGAAACCCCGGTAGGACTAGCTCGACCTACAATATCTACTTGGAGATAAAGAGAAAACAAACCTCAAACTTCTGAAGTGCCCGGTGCAGAGATCAATCAACTCGGCGAATGTGGCCTGGATGCCTGAGCAGTCGAACCCGTGGGAGCACTGGCTTTGGATCGGGAGGTCGCGATGGCAAAGCTGACTGTCTCCAATGCCCGAGATGCCAGGGAGGACCTGTAGGCAAACAAAAGAAAGGTTAGCGAAATGTGGAGATGCACGGAAAGGAATTGAGATGGAGTCGGGAAGGGGCTTTGAGCCCAATGTCCGGCTGGATTCTGAAGTCGAAGTTGGAGATAACTTGGGGCCTCACACCCCGCAATATCCTAGAGGATGAAGGAATGTGGCCTCACACCATGCAACATCCTGGAGGATGAAGGATTCGCGACGCCCTAGGGCGACGGACAGATGGCCTCACACCACTCGATGTCCCTGGGGACGAAGGCAATTCCACTCAAACCTAGCCTAAGAGATAATGGTTGGAGGGTGGAAGAAACTCAAACTTTTCATTAATCACTCAATCATTCATTCATTCATTCTTTAGTTCTACAAGAGAGGGATTGGGTCCTTTAAAAAAGCACCAAAGGCCCATTTGAAATTCAAATTACAAGATTTATGGTGGCGCCCAAAATTTTCCAACATCCCATCTCTTTGGCCGACCAAATAATTTGGAGTTGGGCGTGGCATGAGCAAAGGATTGGAGAGGGGGATTGGTCCCTTGACTTCCTTCCTTAGCATGCTTATTTTGGGAAGAAGGAGTGGGGCATGGCTTGCTTGGAGGGATGTGTTCCCTTGGATTCTTCAACGCCATCTTCTTGGATTAATTCAAGGCCGACCAAGGGAGAGCTCCATGGGCGTTGCATGGTTGAGGGCTTGAAGGGGGGAGTGTGTCCTTTTTGACCTTCCTTCCTTGTAAGAACACTTTGGGAAGAAAGCTTGGAAGGGGGCTTGCTTTGAGGCTTGGTTTCTTCAAGGATCTTCAACACCCTCTTTTGATGGAACAAGGCATGATGTGGGGGAGGGAAGAGGGGGATGGTGTTTCTTCCTTCCAATGTTGTCCAAGGCGTGTGGAAAGCATGAGGGTGCCACTTTGTTTCCCTTCTTGGATGCCCAAGTGGCAGCTGATGTGGCGCCACGTAGGTAGCTGAGGTGGCACCTGAGTTGTCATTATCCCAAGTGGAAGGGATGGGTTGGCCCACCAGAACTTGATTTGGTGAAGAAAACCAGAGTGACTTCAATTGGGCTTGGGCCCAGTCCAAACTCAGACTCGAACAAATACAGGACTCATGACCTAACTTGACCAAAATTGGTCAAGGTACAGGACTAAACAAACTTTGGCAAGAAATTATGACAATGCTTTGGGCTCAAGGCCTTATTACAGGACTCATAGAGGGGGGAACCCTAATCTGAGATCCACAGAGGGTTGAGGAGCCTCTGTCAGATTCTGGTGCCCACACCAGTTCTCCCGGGGTGGGAGGAACTCGACCTTGTCGAGTAAGGGTTAGCTTGGCTTTGATACCTTTCCAGGATGTCAGGGTCGATGCGCTGCAAGTCCTCCCATGTGATCCACGAGTCATCGGATTCGGGTCGGCCTTACCATCGGACCAGGTAACGTTGGTAGCCTTTGCCCCGGGTAGTGATGGCTTGGTCATCCAGGACACGCTCGATCCACTCTCCTCGCTTAGGTATATTTGGAGGTGGACACTCAGGTTCAGGTTCACTCTCAAAAGGGAGGTTAGGCCCAAACGGTTCACTGGGTATGTTTGCAGGTTCTCTATACTCGACTAAGTCAGAGATATTGAATGTCGAGCTAATTCCATAATCTGAAGGTAGTTCTAGCACATAGGTGTTAGGGCCCATTCTCCTAATTACTTTAAAGGGACCCGCCCCATGAGCGTGAAGCTTCTTAATGGTTCCTGATGGAAACCATTCAGGCCGAAGCCTAATCATTACAAAATCTCCTATTTCAAACTCTTTCGCTCGCTTTCAGGAATTAGCCAGCCTTTTATAGGTGTTATTACTTATATTAATTTTCTGGCTAATTTCTTTATGCATGTCCCTAATATGCTATGCAAGTGAATCAGCTGACTCGGAGACACGTGCATGGATGGGTAGGGGAATTAGGTCAAGATGTCGGTTAGGCTTGTAACTAGAGACAACTTCAAAAGGACTCTTCCCGGTGGTCCTATTTACAGAGCTGTTATAGGCAAACTCGGCTCGAGGTAATAGAAGATCCCAGTTTCCCGTATGTTCACCTATCAAGCATCTAAGAAGGTTTCCCAGGCTATGGTTGACCACCTTAGTTTGTCCGTCGATTTGCCGGTGGTAGGCAGTGGAGAATTGGAGCTTGGTTCCTATGAGGTGCCAAAGGGTTTTCCAGAAATAGCTAGTAAAGCAGACATCCCTATCGGACACTATAGTCTTGGGTAGGCCATGTATCTTGACCACATGATCCAAAAAAAGCTTGGCAACTTTGAAAGCATCTAGGGTCTGGGAGCAGGGTATAAAATGAGCCATTTTGGAAAATCGATCCACTATTACAAAGACTTCATGCTTCCTTGCGGTCTTGGGTAATCCTACCACAAAATCCATGCTGAGGTCTTGACAAGGGTGGCTAGGTACGGGCAAGGGGGTGTACAGGCCAGTATTCTGTTTCTGCTGCTTGGCCACAGCACAGGTTCGGCACCTAGAGACGATATTGGCTACATCTTTTTAAGGCTAGGCCAAAAGAACTGGTCTTCAACAGCTAGAATGGTCTTCTCCCTACCAAAGTGACCAGCTAGGCCCCCCGCATGGGTTTCCCACACTAAAAAATCTTGGAGTGAGGTCTTGGGAATGCACAACTTATTACCCTTGAAAAGATAACCCTCCTATAAAGTATAGTCACTATGGGAACTAAATGGTTCTTGAAGCTTAGACTGGAAGATCTCACTGAAGTCAGGACAAGATTCATATTGCTCCTTAAGGCTGTCAAATCCTACAACCTCAGTCCTAACCGTGTTCAATAAAAGGGCACGACGGCTAAGGGCATCAGCTACCTTATTTTCAGTACCAGCACGATGCTTAAGCACAAAGGTATAGGCTTGGATATACTCGACCCACTTAGCGTGCCTAGGGTTCAATCTCTTATGGGAGTTCAGGTATCGAAGGGCTTCATGGTCTAAAAGCAGGACAAACTCATGGGGTAAAAGGTAGTGCCTCCAATACCTAAGGGCTTGGACGACTGCATAAAACTCCTTGTCATAAGTCGAGTACTTAAGTTTGGCCTCATTAAGTTTTTCGCTAAAGAAGGCCACAGGGTGATTTTCTTGACTAAGTACTCCACCAATCCCAACTCCCGAAGCATCACAAGCAACCTCAAAAACCTTAGAAAAATCTGGCAATCTCAGGACAGGTGCTTGTACCATTCTATCCTTAATTTCAAGGAAGACTTCGTCTGCAGCTTTAGTCCATTGAAAACCTTCCTTCCTGATGCAGTTAGTTATCGGTGCTACAATTGAACTGAATCCCCGAATGAATCGTTTGTAAAATGTGGCTAGGCTATGGAAACTACGTACATCGTGGATGCTAGCAGGGACAGGCCACTCAACTATAGCTCTAACCTTCTCGGGGTTGGCTGAAACTCCTTTAGGGGTAACAACAAAGCCTAAGAAGATAACCCTAGTTGTCAAAAACTCATACTTCTTAGGGTTGGCGTAAAGGCTATTCTCCCTAAGGGTTTGGCATACTAACCTTAGGTGGTGAAGGTGGTCCTCTTTGGTCTTGCTATAGATCAAGATGTCATCAAAATACACTATAAGGAATTTTCCAGTGAACTTGCGCAAGACTTGGGTCATGACTCTCATGAAGGTACTGGGCGCATTAGACAACCCGAAAGGCATCACTACCCATTCAAACAGACCATCCTTAGTCTTAAAGGATGTTTTCCATTCATCCTCTGGTCGAATTCTAATCTGGTGGTAACCACTCTTGAGGTCTATCTTTGAAAATACAGTGGCACCGGCCATCATATCGAGCATGTCATCTAGGCGGGGAATAGGATACCTATATTTGATTGTAATTTCGTTGATAGCCCTGCTATCAACACACATCCTCCAGGTCCCATCTTTCTTAGGGGTAAGTAGGGCAGGGATGGCACAGGGACTTAAACTCTCCCTAAGAAAACCCTTCCTAAGCAGCTCTCCCACTTGTTTCAAAGCTCCTGATGTTCAATGGGGTTCATCCTATAGTGGGGAAGGTTGGGCAAAGTGGATCCTGGGACCAAATCTATAGCATGCTGGATGTCCCTAAAGGGAGGCAGTTGATCAGGTAATTCTTCCGGGAAAACATCCTCAAATTCTTTCACAGTCTTCACTACCTCTTGGGAGTGTTCTACATTGGATGGCTCGTGACTTTCCTTGGTGGCTAGAATCCAAATAGGGGCTCCCTCTAAAATCTCTTTCTCTAGCTCCTTAGGTGTGATCAGGTTGACTTCAGCTTTCTTCTCCTTAAGGTTGCTAGATCCTTTCTTGACGGGGTCCTTAGGTTGGATTGGGTTGATTGTGATCTTTTTCCCTTGGTGGAGAAAGACACAGGTATTGGATCGACCATAAAGGGTGGCATCATGGTCGAAAAGCCAGGGTCGTCCTAGGATGATACTACCCACACCCATGGGTAAGATGTCACACCAGATCGATTCTTCATAGGAACTCATTTTGATCTTGATCTAGCACCTAGACTTTACAGGGATCGAAGTTGAATCTATCCAGGACACTTTGTAAGGGTTGGAGTGGGGTACTGTGGCTAGTCCTAAAGATTTAACTGTACTCAAGGAAAGGGCATTAACACAGCTTCCACTATCAATGATGACCTTACAAACCTTATCTCCTAGCTTGATCAGGGTCTGTAGGATGTTGGTCCTACGCTAGTCTTCTAGTACTATGTTTTGGGCTAGGATGCATCGGACTACCCCTACAAGGTCTTCAGATTCATACACTTCTTCCTTTCCCTCGTACCCTTCCAACAACTGGTTTTCGGGGTCATAGACGTCCTCTTCAGGTTCTATGGTTGGTTCGGGTTCAGTCTCAGTTGGTTCTTCTATGAGTAGGGCAGAGGCGATGCACTGGCTAGCAAAATGTCCAGGTTTATGACACCTAAAGCATTTACCTTGGGAATCAGGTCTCCTCTGGACTTCAACAGCCTTACCCTTTTCCTCTCTACTATTCTGGGGTCAGTTCAGGTTGGGACGACTAGGACTGGGTTGGGCTGGGTTTGGTCGACTTGGGTCAGTTCGGTTTGGGTTTGGTCGACTCGGGTAAGCTTGATTGTAACCTTGGGTGGATCCAGGGATACGGCTCGGGTTTCTAAAGGGCTTAGGTCTTCTATAGGTGGGAGCTCTCTGGAAATGCTCACAGAGCCTAGCAACTTGGTAAGCCTCTTCCAAGGTTCTGGTTGATCTAAAATACAGCTCTCTCTGGATGTCTGGGTGTAGGCCAGCCCTAAACCTAGATAGGGTTACCTCAGGTGATTCAACAACCTTACATCGCATAACATATTAATCAAACTTGGCGATGTAATCGGCCACACACTTACTCCCTTGACTTAAGGTCTACCATTGGTCCAACAGTTTCTGGGTATAAGATGCAGGTAAGTATTTCCTCCTAAGCTTGTCTCTCATCTCCCCCCAGGCAGTTATGGGTAATTGACCTTTCTGCTCTATGTAGTTCTCAACACTGTTCCAGAACAACCTAGCTTGGTGAACCAACCTAAGCTTGGCAAACTTAAACTTAGTTCTCTCAGACATAGAGTACCAGTCAAAATACTGCTCCATAGCAGACTCCCAATCTTCATACACCCTGGGATCTAAGCTACCATCGAAAGTGGGTGGCTCAAGCTTGATGCTCCTATGGGCTCTTTCTTCACTGTCCTCCAGATTGGGTCTCCTAGGACGGGTATCAACAAAGGGGTCAGGGTCTCTCCCAAAGTCATCCTCAAAGTAAGGGTCTTGTGGTAGGTTCCTCCTTGGGTGAGGGGACTCAGGACCGGGTTCAGGTCAGGGCCTAGCAGCTTCTTCTAGGGGTCTCAGTCTGGTCTCCATCTGGTCCAATCTATTGATCAACTGGGTCATGGATTGGGTTAAGGCTCCAATGTCGGCTCGTAGTTGGTCTATGGTGTCAGTAGAGGGTGGAGAAGGTGGGTGAAAAGGGGTTCCTGATCTAGTGCACATGTAACAAAACGATGCTACGGTTTGCTTGACCTAGGAGATCTCTCCAAATGTAAAGTCAAGAAGATGAATCTGGAAGTAGTAACTTGGCACCTGGCCAGGTAAGTGTAAAGTGAGTGGAGGTTCCTCTTTGCTTGCCTAGATACCAATTAGAAATTGGCCAGGTAAGCGAACCAACCAACTTCCCTTCGGGCTCTAGTTCCTGAACCACTTGCCTAGACACCAGCTACACAAGCACACACCAACAAGCAATCTAGCTTGGCTCGGCACTTGGGTTGACCCGACTTCTTGGGTGTCCCTAGCTCACTAGAGCAGATTAAACATCTAATCGATTTTAGTTAATGGCTAGGGTTTGATATGCCGGGTGGTGGTTTTTGGGCTAGGGATAGGTAATGAAATCCTGACCCTATGTTAAATTGACGCCCTTAAGATAAGTTATGTAAAATGAAGTACAATGATGACTAATGAAATGACTTAAAATTTTTTTGTTCTTTTGTGTCTTTTAGATGGGTGAATGCTAAACAAAATGCAGGAATTAAAATATGCAAGAAGCAAGCTAGATGGATGAATGAATCAAAAGATGAGATGCTTGCTGCAATATCAGACCTGAGATTTTCTCAGGCAGTATTTTGACTTGTAGAAACTCTACAAACTGAAATAAAATCTGAGAAAATATACAAAAATACTTTGAATTTAAAGCGATCTAATAGAATAGAAATCATAAAATTTGGATGACTCTATGTAGAGAAACAATCCAATGATCAGACCATATACGGACTGACCAGAATGTAGAAAATGAAACAAATGCACTAGTCCTAGCCTTGCTCTGATACCAAGATTGATGTAGGAGGCGAGGGGAGTTAGGGCTAGAGATGCTAGATGCTAGTAAGGATGCTTACGATGCAAAGGAATTCTTTTTTGGGTTGATGATTTTTTTTTTTTTATGTTCTTGTTGTTCTTCTTCGTTGTTTTAGGGTTTCGATTCCCGATCACAAGCAAAGGTAAGAAATATGAAGAACAGTAATGAAAGCTTACGCTAGTAGTTCAAAGCCCTAAAAGTAAAAACGAGAACAGGACCCCGGGATTAAGAAACCCCAGTAGGACTAGCTCGAATTACAATATCTACTTAGGACATAAAGAGAAAGCAAACCTCAAACTTCTGAAGTGCCCGGTGCAGAGATCACTCAACTCGGCGGGTGCGGCCTGGATGCCCGAGCAGTCGAACCCGTGGGAGCACTGGCTTTTGGTCGGGAGGTCACGATGGCAAAGCTGACTGTCTCCAATGCCCGAGATGCCAGGGAGGACCTGTAGGCAAACAAAAGAAAGGTCAGCGAAATGTGGAGATGCACGGAAAGGAATTGAGATGGAGTCGGGAAGGGGCTTCGATCCCGGTGTCCGGCTAGATTCTGAAGTCAAAGTTGGAGATAACTTAAGGCCTCGCACCCCACGACGTCCCAGAAGATGAAGGAATGTGGCCTCACACCACGCGACGTCCTGGAGGATGAAGGATTCGCGACGCCCTGGGACGACGGACAGATGGCCTCACACCACTCGACGTCCCCGGGGACGAAGGCAATTCCACTCAAACCTAGCCTAAGAGACAATGGTTGGAGGGTGGAAGAAACTCAAACTTTTCATTAATCACTCAATCATTCATTCATTCATTCATTCATTCTTTAGTTCTACAAGGGAGGGATTGGGTCCTTTAAATAGGCACCCAAGGCCCATTTGAAATTCAAATTACAAGATTTATGGTGGCGCCCAAAATTTTCCAACATCCCATCTCTTTGGCGGACCAAATAATTTGGAGTTGGGCATGGCATGAGCAAAGGCTTGGAGAGGGGCATTGGTCCCTTGACTTCCTTCCTTAGCATGCTTATTTTGGGAAGAAGGAGTGGGGCATGGCTTGCTTGGAGGGATGTGTTCCCTTGGATTCTTCAACGCCATCTTCTTGGATTGATTCAAGGCCGACCAAGGGAGAGCTCCATGGGTATTGCATGGTTGAGGGCTTGAAGGGGGGAGTGTGTCCTTTGACCTTCCTTCCTTGTAAGAACACTTTGGGAAGAAAGCTTGCTTTGAGGCTTGGTTTCTTCAAGGATCTTCAACGCCCTCTTTTGATGGAACAAGGCATGATGTGGGGGAGGGAAGAGGGGGATGGTGTTTCTTCCTTCCAATGTTGTCCAAGGCATGTGGAAAGCATGAGGGTGCCACTTTGTTTCCCTTCTTGGATGCCCAAGTGGCAGCTGATGTGGTGCCACGTAGGTAGCTGAGGTGGCACATGAGTTGTCATTATCCTAAGTGGAAGGGGTGGGTTGGCCCTCCAGAACTTGATTTGGTGAAGAAAACTAGAGTGACTTCAATTGGGCTTAGGCCCAGTCCAAACTTAGACTCGAACAAATACAGGACTCATGACCTAACTTGACCCAAATTGGTCAAGGTACAGAACTAAACAAACTTTGATAAGAAATTATGACAATGCTTTGGGCTCAAGGCCTTATTACAGGACTCTTAGAAGGGGGAACCCTAATCTGAGATCCACAGAGGGTTGAGGAGCCTCTATTGGATTTTGGTGGCCACACCAGATATCTCGTTCCTCGATGGATGAGGCCTGAAAAACTGAGCCAAAGACCCACGAATACCCGGCTTTCTGCTTGGTGGTCCGATTGAGGCTTGGCTGGAGTCGTTGGATTCATAGGAACTCGGGGACCAGCAAACGACTTGTCAGGGGTTAGAAAACTCAGAGGAGATCAAGAAAATAAAGAAAAATAGCAAAGGGGAAAGGAAATTTGGAGTGGGCAGCCAAGGCTCTGGAGGATTGGCTGGCGGCAGGATGTAGTTGCAAACACCGGGAAGAAGAACTCACAAACCCCTTTATGCACACAGCAGGGTTACACACCAAAGTTGAAGAGAACTCAAGTATTCTTTTATATATCAAAATCAAGCTTCATACAAGAGACTAGGGTCCCTTAAATAGACCCTTAACCTTGGGCCCCAAGTAAGGGTACTTTAGACTTTACATAGGACTCCTTCTCCCTTTCAAACCTTAACTAGGAATATAAGGCAACATAGGTAGAAAATCCCTTAATCATTGCTCTCCCTCTTCTTGTCTTGGTCGGCCAAGGGGGTGACCATAAGTGGCTGACCAAGAGGAGGGTCACCATATGGAATGGCACCCTAATCCCCTTCCTGGGCCTGGGTTGGCCCAGTTTGCTTCCGGCTGGTCCCGGGTTTCAGGTTTGTCCTTGTTTTCATTTTCTCTTCCTGGGATCTTCAAGTCTTCAAGCTGGGTTGGACTTGGGCTCATCTTCCATGTCTTCAATCAGTTTGGACTTGGTCTTCACTTGTATGATGTGGTCTTGAGTCTTCAATTTGCTTGGACAGGACTCAATAAAAATAAAATTAGCTCGACATGAGCTGACTAATACTAGCTCAACATGAGCTGACTAATACAGGACCCAATTCAGCTAGACTAAACTTTATTACAGTGAACTTGAATGTCATTAAGTGTTCCACAGAGGGTTGAGAAGCCTCTGCCTTATTCTGGTGCCTCTGGTGTCCGCACCAATTCTCTCGGGGTGGGAGGAACTTGACCCTATCGAGTAAAGATCAGACTGGCTCACATATCTCTCGAGAAGGTCTAGGTTGAGGCATTGCAAGTCCTCTCGAGAAATCCATGAATCGTCCGACTCTGGCCGGCCTTGCCATCGGACCAGGAAGCGTTGATAACTGCAGCCCTGGGTCGTAATGGCTTGATCGTCCAAGATACGCTTGATCCGTTCTCCTCTCTCAATTAATTGATGGAAACTCTGGGTAAGGATCACTCTCAACATAAGGGATAGGTCCAAAAGCCTCACTGGGTATCGTTTCCAGTTCCTTGTACTCAACCAGGTCTGTAATATTGAAGGTAGAACTAATGCCCATATCCGAAGGCAAGTCTAACACATAGGCATTTGATCCAACCTTCTTTAACACTTTAAAATGTCCGGCTCCACGAGCATGAAGCTTCTTAACGGTCCCAAGTGAGAACCGTTCAGGCCTAAGCCTAATTATGACAGAATCCCCTATATCAAATTTCTTGATCATTCTTCAGGAATTAACTAAATTTTTATAAGTTTCATTGCTTATGTTTATCTTTTGGTTAATGTCCTTGTGCAAGTCTCTAATATGCTGTGCAAATGACTCTGCAGACTCTGAGACTCGTGCATGAATAGGTAAAGGAATCAGATCAATGGGGCGATTAGGCTTGTACCTATAGACTGTCTCAAAAGGACTCTTACCCGTTGTCCTATTTACTGAACTGTTGTAGGCAAACTCTGCTCTAGGCAATAATAGATCCCAAGTTCCAACATGTTCACCTACCAGGCATCTAAGGAGGTTTCCTAAACTATGATTCACCACTTCAGTTTGGCCATCTGTTTAAGGGTGGTAGGCTGTAGAAAACTTAAGCTTGGTCCATAACAGGTGCCATAAGGTCTTCCAGAAATAACTGGTGAACCTAACATCCCTATCAGATATGATGGTCTTGGATAGGCCATGGAGTTTGACCACATGATCTAAGAAAAGCTTGGCTACTCTAGTCGCATCATAGGTCTGGGAATAGGGGATGAAGTGAGCCATCTTGTCGAACCTATCGACTACTACAAAGATAGAATCATGTCTCTTCTGGGTCTTAGGTAATCCTAACATGAAGTCCATACTTAGGTCCTGCCAAGGGCGATCAGGCACTAGTAAAGATGTGTAAAGACCAGTGTTTTTCTTTTGCTGTTTTGCAACAGCACAAGTTCTACATCTGGCTACAATCTGTGCAACGTGCCTTTTCAATCCTGGTAAAAAGAACTGGTCCTCTATTGCTAAGATTATCTTATTTCTATCAAAGTAACCAGCTAAACCACCAGCATGGGTCTCCCAAATTAGGAATTCTCTAAGAAAAGTTTTGGGTATACAGAGTCGATTATTCTGGAAAAGGTAGCCATCCTGAATGGTATACTCACTATGGTTACTGGATGGTCCTAACCTGAGGGTGTGGTAAATGTCTCCAAAGTCTGGGTAGGTTTCGTATTCATCCTTTAACCTATGAAACCCTATGACTTGGGTGCTAACTGATCCTAATAGTAGAGACCTATGGCTCAAGGCATTTGCTACCTTATTTTCAGTGCCGGCACGGTGCTTCAGGATAAAAGTGTAAGCCTGAATGTACTCAATCCATTTACCGTGCCGTGGGTTCAGTTTCTTTTGGGAGTTCAGGAATTGGAGTGCCTCATGGTCAGAAAATAAGACAAACTCCTGTGTAGTAAGTAATGTCTCCAATATCTAAGGGCCTAGACTACCGTATAAAATTTCTTATCATAGGTAGAGTACTTAAGTTTAGCCTCATTCAGTTTTTCACTGAAGAAGGCTACAAGGTGATTCTCTTGACTTAGTACCCCACCTATTCCTACTCCTGAGGCATCGCAAGTGACCTCAAACATCTTAGTGAAGTCAGGTAATCTAAGGATGGGTGCATGGGTCATCTTATCCTTAAGCTCTAGGAAGGCCTTATCAGCTGCTTTGGTCCACTCAAATGTACCCTTTCTAATGCAATCCATGATAGGTGCGACGACTGTACTAAAACCCCTAATAAATCTCCTATAAAAGGTTGCTAGGCCATGGAAACTATGCACATTGTGGACATTTAAGGGTGTAGGCCACTCAACAATTGTCCTAACCTTTTCATGATCTGCAGAAACTCCCTTAGGGGTGACAACAAAATCTAGGAAGATAACCCTATGTGTCATGAAATCACACTTCTTAAAGTTGTCATAGAGGCTATTCTCCCTAAGGGTCTGGCATACTAGTCATAGATGAATAAGGTGGTCCTTCTTAGTCCTACTATAAATCAAAATATCATCAAAGTAGACCACAACAAATTTTCCAGTAAACTCTTTCAGGACCTGGGTCATAATCCTCATAAAAGTACTTGGTGCATTGGAGAGTCCGAAAGGCATTACAACCCACTCAAACAGGCCATCCTTAGTCTTGAAAGCAGTTTTCCACTCATCCCCAAGTCTAATCCTAACCTGATGATAGCCGCTCTTAAGGTCTATCTTGGAGAAAACTCTGGCAACGGCCATCATGTCTAACATATCATCCAATTAGGGGATGGGAAACCTATACTTCATAGTTATCTTGTTGATAGCTCTACTATCTACACACATCCTCTAGGTACCATCCTTCTTAGGGGTCAGTAGAGCAGGGACTATGCATGGACTCAGGCTCTCCCTAATGAAACCCTTCCTAAGCAATTCTCCCACTTGTTTCTATAATTCTTGATGCTCACTGGGATTCAGCCTATAGTGAGGAAGGTTTGGTAAAGTGGTTCCTGGAACTAAGTCTATTGCATGTTGGATGTCTCTAAGGGGTGGAAGTTAATCAGGTAAATCCTCAAGAAAGACATCCTCAAATTCTTTCAGAGCTTCAACAATTTCTTTAGGGTGTTCCTTTTGGGTCGGCTCATGTATTTCCTTAGAGCTCAAGATCCAAATAGGGTTACCCTCAGCAATCTCCTTTTCTAACTCCCTAGCCTTAATCATGTTAACTGCAGGTTTCTTGTCCTTAAGGCTACTAGAACCCCTCTTAACTGGGTTTCTAGAGGGAGCTGGGTTGATAACAAACTTATTCCCATGGTAGTTAAAAGCACAAACATTGTGGTGCGGACACCGGAGGCACCAGAATAAGATAGAGGCTTTTCAATCCTCTGTAAATTGTTCAATAATTTATGAGTCCATCTGTGATAAGGGCTTAGCTCATCTGAGTCCATTTTAGTTGTTATTTGAGTATTTTGAGTTGTTATTTCAGTTCTGTACTAGTCAGCTCATGTTGAGCTAGTTCAGTCCAATGCTAGTCAGCTCATGTTGAGCTAATTTTATTTTTATTTTTTTTTTTTGAGTCCTATCCAAGCATACTGAAGACTCAAGACCACATCATATAAGTAAAGACCAAGTCCAACCAGATTGAAGACATGGAAGTTTAGCCCAAGTCCAACCCAGCTTGAAGATTTGAAGACCCCAGGAGAAAAATCAGAAACCCTGATTCCTTGCAGATGCCCTCCAGATGCCCAGATTCCCTTCCAGATACCAAAGTATATTCATAAATAAGGGCATCCATGATTCCAGAGGTCCATCTGCATCCTAGCCCAAAGAAATCAAGCCCAGGTGCCAAGCCCAAGCCCCTAAGAAGCAAGATACCAGGGAATATTCCTGCTACCTGGCTACCAGGCCACCCCAGCTTCCAGAGGCCCAAACCCATGCACCCGAGCCCCTTTGGGCTGGCCTTTTGCTGTTCCTAGAAGCCCAACACGCCCCCCTAGGCGTCCTTGGAGTCTTGACCAAGTCAAGAAAATTTTTAGGGATTTTTCTACCTAATATTTCCTTATTTTCTAGCTAGGGTTTGAGAGGGAAAAGGATTCTTATGTAAAGACTTATGTACCCTTACTTGGAGCCCAAGGTTAAGGGTCTATTTAAGGGACCCTAGCCTCTTGTATGAGGGGAAATTATTGATGAATGAAAACCTTGAGTTCTTCTATTGAGTGGTGTGATACCCTGCTGTGTGCATAAAGGGGTTTGTGAGAGTTCTTCTTCCCGGTGTTTGCAATCATCTTCCTGCTGCCAACAAACCCTCCAGATCCCTGGATGCCCACTCCGAAAGAAGCCTTCCCTTGCTGTTTTTACTTTGTTTTCTTGTTCCTTTGTGAGCTTTCTAACCCGTGACAGGTCGTTTGCAGGTCCCTGAGTTCCTACGAATCCAACGACTCCAGCCAAGCCTCAATCGGATCACCGAGCAGAAAGCCGGGTATCCGCGGGTCTTTGGCTCGGTTTTCCAGGCCGCATCCGTCGAGGAACGAGAGACCCCTTCGCTGCGATCTTCACAGACGTTGTCAGGTACACCCCTCTACCTCCAGTAGTTTTATTGTAGGAGAACTTGCCCTAACCGAGGCTTCTCAGCCCCGGCGGTCCTTCTTTGCTACTTTTCTAGGTCCTAATCTGCATGCTGATCTTCAAAAATTCATACAAAATTCCCTAAAAATAATTTTGATCTGAAATTTGGGAATTAATCACCTAACTTAACATGTGAAACATATAAAAAAATTGCATGCATATTAGTTCCGCATCATTTGGTATCAGAGCTTAGATTAGGGCTTGTTTTCTGCAATTTTTTAGTCTGTATATACTCTGTTATTTTAATTATTTCTCCCTGTTAAAAACTCCAAAAATTCTGAAATTTATTTTCCTGGATTTACCATAATTCACAGTAATTTTAAAAAATTTTTCCAGACTTTATCATGGCATGTGAGTTTTCTGCAAGCCGAAAAAGGGCCTGCAAATTTTCGGCTCTATTTTTTTTAGCAAGACATGTTTGGAAGTTTTAGGGTTTTGTTTAGGAGTTTTTGCATATTTCTTAATTTTAGTATATTTCCAGTATATTAGGTCATGATTTGCAAGTTTTCTTCTATTTAAAAAATACCAAAAAAAAATACATATTTTCCAAAAATACCAAAAAAAAAAAATCTAAACCCTAATTTGCATCCTCATCTGCCTGCCATCATTGCATAATTTACTTTTAAGGGCACTCTTGCTATATCAGATGGGGGGAGGATTTGATCACCTCTCCTTAGCCCAAAACTATATCCCTTGCATTCAGTCCCAAGCCTTAACCTAAAATTAATTAGACTTAATTTACCCTAGTGGGCTAGGGACATCAACTGGTCGGGTCCGGGGTAGTGTTAGATCACTGTGTCAAGTTAACCTGTGTGTGCCTTGTGCTCAGTGTCTAGAATGGTGGTTTAGGGATTCAATCCCGAAGGGCTTGTGTGCTGGTCCGCCTACCTGGCCAATCTCTGATTGGTGTCTAGGATTGGCAATCAGGGACCTAACACTCCCCTTACACCTGCCTGGTTGAGTACAGGGTTACTATAGGCTAGTTTGCCACCCTGATTGAGCATCTAGTTTGGACTTTAGGTCTAGTCAGCTATAGTCGGTCTGATCGAGTCTTGCATGAGCACTAGATCAGGAGTTTCATATCACCCACCTCCTTCATAAATGTCTGAACCCATGGAAAACTTACAAGCCCAAATAAAAGCCCTAGTTGATCAAATGGCCCAGATGACTACCCAGATGACCCAGTTAACTCAGTCTCGTATTCAAATCTATGATAGAATTGACCATCTTGCCAATAGGTTTGATCAGTTAAAAGTTCGGGTAGGGACCCCAAGAAAAACCCATGGGTCACAGTTTGAGCCAGATCCTGATTCCCCTCAACCTAGGAGGACCCCAAACCCTGATCTATACCATGAGGTCGAACCTAGGAGAGCCCCTTATCCTGACCCGTACTACAATCCTCAACCTAGGAGGACCCCAAACCCTGATCCATACCTTGAGGCTGAACCTAGGAGAGCCCATCGTCATGACCCAATCCCTATGGTTAGTCCTAGAAGACCCAATCAGGATTTTATAGACCAGGAAGATAGATCCTATTTACCCTCTCCCTATAAGCCTAGTATACCCACAACCTATAGATCTTATGACTCTAAATCCTATGAACCTAGAACTTATGAATCCATAACCTATGAACCTAGATCCTATGACTCTAGATCCCATGATCATAGATCCTATACACCCATACCCTATGAGCCTAGTAGACCCAACACCCAATATTCTGACCCATATAGGGAGTCAAACCCTAGGAGAACCCAATATTCTGACCCATATAGGGAGTCCAACCCTAGGAGAACCCAGTATTCTGACCCATATAGGGAGTCCAATCCTAGGAGGACCCAATATCCTGACCCATATAGAGAGCCCAACCTTAGGAGGACCCCATACCTTGATCCAACCTTAGAACCTGATCATAGAGCTGACCCAAAATCCTATGACCCCAGATCCTATAATCCCATGACCCATAGATCTGCACCCTTGTCCTATGAGCTTAGAGAACCCATAACCCCTAAGTATCAGCCTAGTACTAGTCATGCTTCCCCTAGTCAACTTGAACCCTATAGGATGAGTATCCCTAAATATGAACCCAATAGTGAGCCACTACCTCTTATACAACCTGAACCTACTAGGAGTGGTACCCATAATCAGAGACCAGAACCTAACCAATTTCCTGCTAGCCGACCTTCTCCAACCATTCCTGAGATTCGCAAGGCTTACATTAACGCGGAAGTGTATGAAGCTGATGTGAGCCTAGTGGATGAGTATGAGGGAGAAGAGGAGACACCTTTAGTAGACCTAGAATTAGCTGACCCAGTAGATACCCAGGTAGATTACAACCCAGAGCTAGTTGACCTTGACCACATCCAACCTAAAGCTATAATGGAAGAACAAATAGAGGAAGAGAACCTAGGTACTGCTGCTAGAGCCTTACCTGAGGAAACCATAGAGGAGAGCCAAATTATAGAGTCTAGTCCAAAAATACAAGAACCAGAAGAATTTATTAAGGACCTGATCTCTTTGAATCAATACCTTCAAGATGAGTCCCCTCCTATAGTTCCCATTAAGGACCTCTTCCCCGAAATTAGTGATCCATCCTTCCATTATGCAAATCCTGTAAATATAGCTCAACCTCATAAGGTTAACCTCATTAGTATAGGATTAGTTCCTGACACCCCGTCTTTTATCCTACTTTATCCAACTAACCATGAACCTTTTTCTCTACCTTACCAAACTAATTCTGAACCCACTTCCTATTTTCTGCCCTTTCCTGACACCTCCAGCATTTCTAGGATCATTAGATTGCATTTAGCTGAGATTAGCATACTGCATGCATTCATCACGCATGTTAGGTTTGCATCTTACTTCTGGCATACTCTTTGGAATTTGCTAGGAGTTCACTGTAAATTTTCATGTGCATGTCAAGCTAGGATCAAACCTAGAGAACCTATAATCTATTAGGTTTAGATCCAAAGAGTTCAATAAAATTTCCTTCGATAGGAATGCATAGTCGAGTCTGTTAGGTGTCAGTATGAGTCCTTTGCATCATTTGTCTGCATGTGCCTAGCATGTTCACCACCCGCACTAATCTTAAAACAACTGGCTAATTCCCGAAGAAGGATCAAAGAATTTGATGTAGTGGATTCTATCTTGGTTAGGCTTAGGCCTAAAAGAAGCTTCATGCTCGCAGAGCCGGACCTTTTAAAGTGATAGAGAAGGATTGGATCAAATGCCTAGGTGTTAGACTTGCCTTCGGATTTGGGCATTAGTTCTACCTTCAATATTACAGACCTGGTTGAGTATAGGGAACCGGCAGCGATACCTAGTAAGGCCTTTGGACCTATTCCTTTTTATTGTGAGTGACCCTAACCCAGAGTGTCCACTAACAAATTGGCCTGAGAGAGGAGAACGGATCGAGCGTATCCTGGATGATCAAGCCATCACGACCCGGGGCCGTGACTATCAATGCTTCCTGATCCGATGGCAAGGCCAGCCAGAGTCGGACGATTCATAGATTTCTCGAGAGGACTTGCAATGCCTCAACCCAGACCTTCTCGAGAGATATGTGAGCCAGTCTGATCTTCACTCGACAGGGTCGAGTTCCTCCCACCCCGGGAGAATTGGTGCGGACACCGGAGGCACCAGAATAAGATAGAGGCTTTTCAATCCTCTGTAAATTGTTCAATAATTTATGAGTCCATCTGTGATAAGGGCTTAGCTCATCTGAGTCCATTTTAGTTGTTATTTGAGTATTTTGAGTTGTTATTTCAGTTCTGTACTAGTCAGCTCATGTTGAGCTAGTTCAGTCCAATGCTAGTCAGCTCATGTTGAGCTAATTTTATTTTATTTTTTTTTTTTTGAGTCCTATCCAAGCATACTGAAGACTCAAGACCACATCATATAAGTAAAGACCAAGTCCAACCAGATTGAAGACATGGAAGTTTAGCCCAAGTCCAACCCAGCTTGAAGATTTGAAGACCCCAGGAGAAAAATCAGAAACCCTGATTCCTTGCAGATGCCCTCCAGATGCCCAGATTCCCTTCCAGATACCAAAGTATATTCATAAATAAGGGCATCCATGATTCCAGAGGTCCATCTGCATCCTAGCCCAAAGAAATCAAGCCCAGGTGCCAAGCCCAAGCCCCTAAGAAGCAAGATACCAGGGAATATTCCTGCTACCTGGCTACCAGGCCACCCCAGCTTCCAGAGGCCCAAACCCATGCACCCGAGCCCCTTTGGGCTGGCCTTTTGCTGTTCCTAGAAGCCCAACACGCCCCCCTAGGCGTCCTTGGAGTCTTGACCAAGTCAAGAAAATTTTTAGGGATTTTTCTACCTAATATTTCCTTATTTTCTAGCTAAGGTTTGAGAGGGAAAAGGATTCTTATGTAAAGACTTATGTACCCTTACTTGGAGCCCAAGGTTAAGGGTCTATTTAAGGGACCCTAGCCTCTTGTATGAGGGGAAATTTTTGATGAATGAAAACCTTGAGTTCTTCTATTGAGTGGTGTGATACCCTGCTGTGTGCATAAAGGGGTTTGTGAGAGTTCTTCTTCCCGGTGTTTGCAATCATCTTCCTGCTGCCAACAAACCCTCCAGATCCTTGGATGCCCACTCCAAAAGAAGCCTTCCCTTGCTGTTTTTACTTTGTTTTCTTGTTCCTTTGTGAGCTTTCTAACCCGTGACAGGTCGTTTGCAGGTCCCTGAGTTCCTACGAATCCAACGACTCCAGCCAAGCCTCAATCGGATCACCGAGCAGAAAGCCGGGTATCCGCGGGTCTTTGGCTCGGTTTTCCAGGCCGCATCCGTCGAGGAACGAGAGACCCCTTCGCTGCGATCTTCACAGACGTTGTCAGGTACACCCCTCTACCTCCAGTAGTTTTATTGTAGGAGAACTTGCCCTAACCGAGGCTTCTCAGCCCCGGCGGTCCTTCTTTGCTACTTTTCTAGGTCCTAATCTGCATGCTGATCTTCAAAAATTCATACAAAATTCCCTAAAAATAATTTTGATCTGAAATTTGGGAATTAATCACCTAACTTAACATGTGAAACATATAAAAAAATTGCATGCATATTAGTTCCGCATCACATTGGTTCGACCATACAGGGTTGCATCATGATCAAAAAGCCAAGGTTGACCTAGAATGATACTACTCACTTCCGTGGGGATGACATCGCACCAAATCTTTTCCTCATAGGTTTGCAATCTAATTAAGATTTGGCACCTAACTTGAATCTGGATGGAGGTGGAATCTACCCAAGAAACTTTGTACGGGCTAGGATGGGGAACTATGGTCAATCCTAAAGATTTAACTATCTTGGCAAAGACGGCATTGACACAACTCCCACTATCTATGATGATCTAAAGAACATTACCCCTTACCTTAACAAAAGTATGTAGCATGCTAGTCCTACGCCAATCTTCCTTAACTGGGGTTGGGGCTAAGATTCACCTAACCACTCCTAATTGGTTCTCAGACTCAGGTTCCTCCTCCTCACCTTCATACTCAAATATTAACTGATCATCAGCCTCATAAACCTCTCCCTCAGGTTCAGGTACAGGTTCAGGCTCTTCTTCCACTAGCTCACCTAAGTGTATGGCGGTTGGGCATTGGTGTATAAAGTGGCCTGGTTTCTTGCATCTAAAATAGGTCTACTGGGGAGAGTAACTCTTATTGACCTTTACAGATTTTCCTTGATCATCCTTACGGGTCAAAGGAGTACTAGGCTGGGGTTGACTCGGGCCTGGCTGACTAGGACTGGGTCGACTTGGGCTAGGTCGGCTGGGCATGGGTCTGCTCTGGTGGGGCTGGTTAGCTCCTGGATACTGACTAGGGTATCTAGTGGGCTCAGGTCTACGATAAACAGGCCCTCTATGAAAACGCTCATGATCCCTAGAAATCTGGTAAGCATGGTCCAAGCCTTTAACCTCTATTATATAGAGCTCTTTCTTAATGTCATCTCTGAGTCCAGCCCTAAACCTAGATAAGACAACATCCTCAGACTCCCTCAAATCACATTGTATGGAATACTCATCAAATTTTGCGATGTACTCATCTATACTCCTGTTACCCTGATTAAATCGTTGCCACTGATCTAGTAAATCACTATGATATGAAGATGGAACGTATCTTGTCCTAAGCTTACCATTCATGGCCCACCAGGTGGTTATAGTATCACGCCCTCCTAGACTAAGGGTTCTCTCAACACTAGCCCAATGTAACCTGGCTTCCCGAACCAACTTAAGCTTAGCAAACCTAAATTTACGCTCCTTCGTCATATCATACCACTCAAAATATTGATCCATCTCTCCCTCCCAATCTATATAGACCTTAGGATCTAGACAACCATCAAAAGTTGGGGCATCAAGCTTAACATGTCTATAGGATCAGTCCTCCTGGTCTACAAAATCCTGATTGGGCCTTATAGGACGAACCTTAGGGATTGGGTCAGGACGATGGTCTCTTCTAGGTTCATCCTCAAGGTATGGATCAGGGTTTGGGGTCCTCCTAGGCTCAGGATTATAGTATGGGTCTGGCTGAGGGGCTCTCCTAGGTTCAACCTCTCGGTATGGATCAGGGTTTGGGGTCCTCCTAGGTTCAGGATTATAGTATAGATCAGGATGAGGGGCTTTCCTAGGTTCAACCTCACAGTATGGTTCAGGGTTTGGGGTCCTTCTAGGGTCAGGATCATAATAAGGGTCATGGCGAGGGGTTCTCCTAGGCTGAGGGGACTCAGGATCAGGCTTAGACTGGGTCCTACGTGTTTCCTCTAGGGTTCCTAGTCGGGCATTTATCTGTTCAAGCCTCTGGGTCAACTGGGCATTTGCTTGCTCAAGCCTAAGATTGAGGGTTTGGGCTAACCTTTCTCCAAGGGCATCAATTTTAGTATCAAAATGGTCCATGGATTCAGCCATTTGTGAAGGAGGTGGGTGATATGAAATCCCTGATCTAGTGCTCATGCAAGACTTGATCATACCGACTACAACTGACTAGACCAAGAGTCCAAAACTAAGGGCTCAAACAGAGTAGCAAACTAGCCTATAGTAACCCTGTACTCAGCTAGGCAGGTATAAGGGGAGTGTTAGGTCCCTGATTGCCAATCCTAGACACCAATCAGAGATTGGCCAGGTAGGCAGACCAGCACACAAGCCCTTCGGGATTGAATCCCTAAACCACCGTTCTAGACACCGAGCACAAAGCACACACAGGTTAGCTTGACACAATGATCTGACACTTAGCCCGGACCCGACCAGTTGATGTCCCTAGCCCACTAGGAAAATTAAGTCTAGTTAATTTTAGGTTAATTCTTGGGACCGAATGCAAGGGATGTGGTTTTGGGCTAAGGAGAGGTTATCAACTCCTCCCTTTATTTGATTTAGCAAGAGTGCCCTTAAAAGTAAATTATGCAATGATGGCAGGCAGATGAGGATGCAAATTAGGATTTAGATGTTTTTGGTGTTTTTGGATAATATGTAATTTTTTTGTTTTATATTTTGGTATTTTCTTAAATAGAAGAAAACATGCAAATTATGGTCTAATATGCAGGAGATATACTAAATTTAAAAGATATGCAAAAGGATGTGTTGCCCAGAAATGGAGCCCAAGAGGGGGGGTGAATTGGGTCTTTTAAAAATTTAACACAATAAAATGAAGGTTCAGTGGTGCTTGTGAGCAATAATAAATTTGATGCAAGATGATAGCAATAAGTAAAGAGTACGAGAGGAAGAGAGCAATCACACACAAACACAAAGTTTATAGTGGTTCGGTGCAAACCTAGCACCTACATCCACTCCCCAAGCCACCCTTGGGAATTCCACTATAATCCATACCAGATTACAGTTGACTTGTTTTTCACAAGGCTCACAAGTCAAAACCTAAGTTGGTTTTGTCACCTAGGCTTACCAACAAACCTAAATACTTGTTTTGTCTTCGGGCTCACAAGTTAGCCCTAGTTGGTTTTGTCCCTTTGGCTCACTAACAAACCACAATAACCTTCTTTCAAGACACCCTTGAAAGCAAGGTCAAATCATAATTAAAACATATATGAAATTTAAAAGCTACAACAAACTCTCTTCAAGAGTAGATTGGGATCTTTGAAGCTCAAAAGGATGCTTTGTCTTCACTCTTCTTTAAGTTGCCTCTTTTTGGAATGTAGTAAGGTTGAGCTTGTAGGCTTTTCAGTGGAATCAAGCTAGAAGAGACTTTTGATTTGATGTTTGGAGAGAATATTGGCTTTTTGGCTTTTGAGTGGACTTGAATGCTCTTGAATAGACTTCTCTTCACTTCTCTCTTGCTTTCTCTTTCTTTAAAATGAGGTTGGTGGAGATTAAATATACCAAAAACCTTCTAAAAATGGTTTGTGACCGTTGGAGCATTGGAAATAGACGTTTGGAGCTTGAAAACCAACTTTTGCAAGCTAGAAAAATAGATCCGTTAGAGCTGTCAGGCTGCAAGTGTCGATACTTGGATGTCAGGTGTCGACACTTGGCTGTCAGGTGTCGACACTTGATTTCTGGGGGTCGACACTTGAGCATTCAAGTGTCGACACTTGATGCACAGGTGTCGACACTTGATGCACAGGTGTCGACACTTGACACAAAAATCCTTAAAACAACAAAGTTCTATATTTTCAAAAATCTCAGGCCTTGAGTCGATACTTGGAACCTAAGTGTCGACACTTGGTGTCGACACTTGAATATAGGTGTCGACACTTGGCGTGCCAAGGATTTTTTGTTCGTGCCAAGTGCTGAAGTGTCGACACTTGGCTGTCCAGGTGTCGACACTTGAGACTGAAAACATCCAGTTTCAAGTGTAAATGCCTTGAAATCAAAAATAAAATTCATGAATACATAAACACATAATAATTAAATAATTTTATGCCCTTTTTTAATGAAGAGGATGCCTGGATATGTGAGAATTGCTCCGTGCCATTGCATGCCATACACCATAAGTTTTTGAAATTTTGAGATGCTTTCTTCCTGAAAACTCACAACTTGAAATCCTTATTAGAATACAATATGCACTCAATGTTTTGTTATTCATCAAAATCATTGGGTGGAGCCAACAATCTCCCCCATTTTGATGATGACAAAACCTTGAGAAAAAGAGGCAATATAGTTCGAACTTTAACCATTTAATTTATAAGTATGAATTTTAGTCACAATAGAGGCAAAAACTTTATAAATAGGAGGAAACAATCTCCCCCTTAATTAGATACTTTTTATTAAGGTAAACTTCAAAGATTTTTGCAAGGTGAAGTTAATATAATCAATATAATACACCTTTTTCTCAATAAAATCAAAATCAATACTTGTTCTCAATAAAATCAAAATCAATACTTGTTCTCAATAAAATCAAAATCAATACTTGTTCTCAATAAAATCAAAATCAATCATAAGAAAGGGGAATAACCTCCCCCTCACAATGAGCATGGATACAAAAAGATAGTAGAGAAACAAATATCATAGATATTATAGCTGAAATTATGCTAATATCAAAGAGTATCAGAGTTAAAATATACCATTATAAAGAGTATCAGAGCCAAAGAATAGTAAACTGAAGCACAAAATCTTCAAGATAACAGAGTACTGAACAAAAACACATATATATAAGATAAATTTTCAGTACAAAAGAGCTGAGACATACATATATCATCAGAGTAAAATAAGTATCAAACATGTATCAAATAGACATCTGTGAGGCTAATCCTCATCAGAAGGAACATCAAGACTGAAAGGAGCACTGATCCTAGATCTGGTGGCTAATGCCCTAGGAGGTGCTAAAGCTCTAAGACTCCTAGTGCGGCCAGTAGGACCAAAGGCAGGTACAACCCTAGAAGATCTAGTAGAAGGAGGTGAAAGACGATCAGCTGGCGTAATAAGATCCGATGCTACATCGACTAAGGCAGTAGTAGGAGCTGGTGTAGTAGGAGGATCTCGACTGATCACCTCATAAGCATCGACACCGCCCATACTATCGCTGCCACTGCCCACTACCTCTGTAGCTCTATCAACATCCTGATCACCATCCTCAGCATAATCAGCATGGTCGCTCTGGTGATCGTCGCCATCATCATCATCATCGTCATCATCGTCAGATCGAGCAAGTACAGGTGCTGCAGGAGGCATAAATGATCTCAACAGACTCTCTATGTGAGTAAATCCCTCCTCCATGGATCTGCTAATCTCAGCATGCTCCGAGGTAGTATGTGCTCGTAGAAGCTCGACCTCGCTACGCAGCTGAGTCACCTCTCCTCTGATCTGTGAGAACTGTGCTCTGGCATGCTCCTCAAAAGATAGTCCTGTAGATGGTGGTGGAGGAGCTGAAGCATCAAGAGACAGGTGCTCTGCCTGTGTCGATGGTACATCTACTGGAGGAAGAACTGCTGGCTCAAATGGTCCAGCCTCAGCCTCTTGAAACTTGTCCTCCTCAATGGCTCCTGGCCAGACTCTCTGCGAACCCATCGACCTCCAACTATCCTGTATCCAATCTGGTGCAGTGACCTCTCATCGTATACATCCATGTGCAGTATCTCCTTGGGGATCTCCCCCTCCAATGATACTCCACAAGCTCTGAAAAGACGGGTCAGTGCCATGCCGTATAGCAAACAGTGTCGGCGCTGAGTGGCAGCATCATGCATCTGTGTCAGCATCAAGGTGGGTATATCTAGCTGTCTCCTCTCAATCAGACTGGTCATCACCATCAGCTCCCTCTCGGTGATGAAATCGAATCTGCCAGTCTTCGGTAGTAGGATCCGTGCAGTAATATGGTGCAGCAGGCACATCTCTAAAGATAACTGGTTCGCGGTAACCACTGAAATACCGCAAACATTTTCTTGCTCAAGGATGCACCTGAATGCCGCCTCTCTATCATCTACAGAAAAGGCACAGACTCCTCTCCGAGGTATCTCCCATACACGTCTCAGCAGCTCATCAGTCAAAGAGATCTGAACACCCCTGACGGATGTCATCCACAATAGTCGTCGACAGTCCAGTGCACCATAGAACTCCCTCACTAGGTGAGGATAGTATCTCTCCTGCATGGTGCAGAAGGGTACTAGTCCTGCATCTGTGAGTATCTCCCTAATACCAAAATGGTGCCTATCGAAGCACTGCAAGTCTACTCTCCTCCCTGAAGCTACAGACTTCCCTGCCATCCTCTCTGCAGGGGGGAGCTCGGTGTGGCTGTACTGCTATGCTGTGCAGGATCAAATCTGGCCTTCGATCTCCTCTCAGTACCATGACTGGGCCTCGCCCTAACTGCAAGTCTCTTCCTAGGACCCATTACAGCCAACTGACCAGGAAGAAGGAAGAAAGGTTTATAACAAAGGACTGGCCATAGGTAGAGATTAGAAACACAAGGTTCAGATAGGTTTCGAAAACCAGAATCAATATATTTTGACAAATTTTTCGAGCAAAATTTGTAGGAAAAATTTTGTTAGGTAGAACATATTTGAATCTTTCGAAAAACAATTTTTGTAAGGTCTAAAAATCAAAAACCATGGGATTTGGATCTAAACACTTAGGGTTTTAGCAAATAGGTGAAAATGTCGCAAATGTATCACGAAAAACCTTTCCAAATAGTCAATAAATAAATTTAGTAAACTTAATTTAGATGAAAACCCATTTTATTTTGCCTAAAATTGATGAAACAGTGATTTTTGCGAAAAAGGGGTGAAAAAACGTCCAAAAGATGAGGGAAATCCGAGAAAAACAAATCTAAAACAATATTCCCTCAAATGGAGTTTTAGAAAACTATTAAAACATGCAAGAATCTGGTTAGATTCAAGAAAAATATTTGAAAAACCCAAAACATGGTTGTTTGGTTCGAAAACAACAAAATTAAAAAACAAAAAAAAATAAAACGAAATTAGAAAGGAGAAATACTTGATTTGTGAAGGATTGAGGGGTGAAAGGATGGATTTGGACAGGGGGGACCACTGTTCCAAGAAATCAGGGGGGAAGAAAATTTCAAAAAAGCCTTGTTCGGTCCGTTTAAAAACAGTATCAGATTCGCAAGTGTCGACACTTCGGATTTGTCAAGTGTCGACACTTGACACTTTCCAAGTGTCGACACTTGGCCAAAAATTTGAGAAAATCCAGAAAAAATAGGAAAAATTTTGACAAAGTTTTGGGGTTTTAAATAATAGGTTTTGAGCTTTAGGATTTAGGTAAAAGAGATACTAAGAGAGTTCTAGGAGAATGGATCAATGACACCTAACTCTCTTCTAATCAGACATAACTTATCCTCACTCAAAGGCTTTGTAAACACATCAGCTAACTGATCATTAGTACAAACAAAATCAAGAATTACATTAGATTTTTGTAATGATCTCTTATGAAATGATGTCTTATTTCAATGTGTTTACTTCTTGAATGTTGCACAGGATTTTTAGATAGGTTGATTGAACTAGTATTGTCACATCTTATGGGTGTCTTAGATAGTTTAATGCCAAAATCTTCGAGTTATTTTTTGATCCAGAGGATTTGAGCACAACAGCTCCCAGCTGCTATATATTCGGCTTCCGCAATAGATAGAGCAACTGAGTTCTGTTTCTTGCAACTCCAGGAGATCAAATTTACTCCAAGAAACTGACAGGTTCCACTAGTACTTTTACGATCAAGTTTACACCCAGCAAAGTCAGCATCAGAATAAGCAATTAAATCAAATGAAGAATCTCTAGAGTACCATAAACCAATTTCAATTGAGCTAGATAGATATCTAAGTATGCGTTTAATAGCCAAAAGATGAGACTCTTTAGGATTGGACTGATATCTAGCACACATACAGACACTAAACATGATATCTGGCCTACTGGCAGTAAGATATAACAATGAACCAATCATGCCACGATATAATTTTTGGTCTTTAGACTTACCTGATTCGTTCTTGTCAAGTCTACATGTAGAGCTCATAGGGGTACCTAATGGATTAGTGTTCTCCATCCCAAACTTCTTGAGTATTTCTCTTGTGTATTTTGTTTGGTTGATGAAGATCCCCTCTTTGGTTTGCCTTATCTGGAGTCCGAGGAAGAAATTTAGTTCTCCCATCATGCTCACCTCGAACTCACCCTGCATTAATCTTGCAAAATCTTGACAAAGAGATTCATTAGTAGCACCAAATATTATATAATCAACATAGATTTGTACTACTAAGAGATCATCATTCTTTTTCTTTAGAAACAAAGTTTTATCTACATTACCTCTAGTAAAATCATTTTTCAGCAAAAAGGAGCTTAAAAAGCAATGACTTGCTTTATTGTGCATTGGACTTAAATGAATTTAATAGAGTTTCTACATGCACATCAGCGAAGGAAATATGGGACACACTTGAAGTTACTCATGAGGGTACTCTTCAAGTGAAGAACACTAAAATTAATTTGCTTATACATTCTTTTGAAACTTTTGAAATGATGCATTATGAATCTATATCTGATATGTTTTCAAGATTTATGACTATTATTAATGAATTAAAAAGTCTTGGCAAAATCTATACTAATGCTGATTTGGTGAACAAAATTCTTAGATCCTTGCCAAAATCATGGGATCCAAAGGTGACGGCGATCCAAGAAGCTAAAGATGTAGAAACCTTACCTTTGGAGGAGCTTATCGGTTCACTCATGACCTATGAGTTGAACTTATGGCAAAGGATAGTGGAAGCTGATACAGAAAAGAAAATAATAGCTCTCAAGGCCAAAAGGAAATTCAAGGCAATGATGGCAACTTGGAGCGATAGCGAAGATTCAAGTACGGATGATGAAGTTGCCCATCTTTGTTTCATGGCAAATGAGAAAAAGGTATGTGCTAAAAATAATTATGATTTTACCTTTAAAGAATCACATGATGCATCTAATGATCTTGTGCATGAATACATATTGCTAAAAATTAAGCACAAGAAATTAAATAGGCATGTAGATTCATTTTCTCTTGACAACACCAATCTTGCAAACAAAAATGATGATTTAAATGCCAAGATTGATATTTTGAAAAATGAAAAGAATAATTTTTCTAGAGAAAAAGAATTTTTAGAAAAAGAAAATGTTATTTCAAAAGATTTATGTGAAAAAGTTTTTAATGAGAAAAATATTTTGATTGAGGAAAAGAAGCAAAAACTCTTGAAGAACTTCAATATTCCTGCTTCTTTCAATTCTTCTTATAAATATGGTTTCAATGCTTATCCTTCTAGATTAAGAAAAGTTTGGGTTCCAAAAGGAACCATAATTACTAATCATAAAGGACCCAAGAAAGTTTGGGTACCAAAAATGTCCACTTAATTTGTTTTGCAGGAATGTCTTGCAACCCAACATGAAGAAAGGAAGTTCTTGAAAAGAGGTTGTACAATACAATTTAAAGAAGTGGACAAGCTATATTTTGGACTAAATGGTAAAAGGAAGGATTATGTATATTGGTAAATCCCAAACATCTCCTTCCATAATTAAAATTGTAGATTAATTTTTATTGCATCAATTACTTTGAAAAATTATTTTAAATAGTTAATTAGAATCAAGTTTGGACTTATCATCATTGGCTATGATCATGAACTTTTGGTGTTGATGAATTTCATGCTATCATGATTAAATTTATGATTGTAAGACCTTCACTTGATTTTGATTAATGTATTTCATGAAAAATACTTTTAAAGATGCATATTGATTTGAAAAATATTTTAATTGATTGATTAGAATCAAGCTTAGACTAATAATCATTTGTTGTGATCATGACCATTTTGATGTTGATGGATTTCAAGCTCTCATGGTCAAACTTGTGATTATTAGATCTTCACTTGATTTTGATTAATATAGTTTCTAAATTATTTCAAGTGAAATGCTATGATTTATATGTTTTTATTTTTGGCATCTATGCATAATCTAGAAATGATTTGGATCAAGTATAGAACTAGTAGTTAAGGGTTACTTTTAAGAAGAAGGTATGCTTATTGACAAACCCTTGCTCTAATAGCTAGACTTGATATCATATTACTCCTAGCATTTGTATGGATATCAAATAATCTTAAAATGAATTTGAAATAATGCTAAACATTTTTATACGATATAAATGCTTTGTATTTTGAAAATCATGAATATCTTGAAAATTTTCAAATCTTGATGCATAAGCTTTCATGTTTTATTCCTGAAATAAATGCATATTTTTAAAGGAAGAATAACATTCAAGGGGAGCATCCAAAGATTTGTTATCATATTTGATGCTTTGAATATCTTGTTGATATCATGCTTTGCTTATATTGCTCTGGTACTCCTTCTTGTTTTCAAATCTAATTCTTTGGAGGAGTTACATTCAAATGGTATCATATTCTATTGGCATCAAAATTTTTTTTATAAGAATTCCTAGTAACCGCTTCGGATTGGGTTAGTCACCATGGTCGTCCGGTCATAGGAGATAAGTAGGGATTAAAGACCCTCTCTTCCCATTCAACGGGCTCTCTTATGACGTGTAGGGGTGCCGCTGTGACCTTATCCCATGAACAAGTAAGGCGAATGGATAATATACATCAAATCATTTCTTGCATATGCTTACATTCTTTGGTATCTTGTTCAATTTATATCATATTCAATTGATATCATAAATATTTGATTTAATGCATTGATTTTGATGACCTACTTGCTATTCTTTCCAACTTCATTCCCACTTTGTATTGCCTTTCACCCTTTTTCATGATGTTAAAAAGGGGGAGAAAATTGTTAAGTATGAAAAGGGGAAGATTGGATAAACATGAAAAATCTTTTGAGAAATGAAAGAAAGTGCAAAAGGGGGAGAAGAATGTAAAATGTTTTTATCTAAAGGAAAGAATTAGTAAGAAGAAGAAATTTTGAAAATTTTAAATTTTTTTTGCATATTTTAAAAAATATTTTTGAAGATTTTTTGGATCATATTTTGAGGGGGAGCTTGGTGCTTATTGTTTTGAGCTTACATGTTTATCTTATTGTTAATCTTTTTAAGCTTACCCTATTCATATACTTAAAGGTTTTGTCATCATCAAAAAGGGGGAGATTGTTGACTCTGGTCTTGATTTTGATGATTGACAAAATGTTTAAGTATATATGAGTACTAATTGTGTTTTAAGTGTATTTCTCAGATCTTAGTACTCAACCATGTTGAATGAAGAAATGCTTGTATTTCAGTTGAAAAAGTTCTTAAATTAATGGAAAATCAAATATATGGACTTTGGAATTAATATGAAAGGACTTGAAGAGGTTAAAGTTTCAATTTGAAGATGGTTCAGCAAGGCCGGCACGGCAAAATTTCAGTGGCACGCTTCAGAGGTCGACACCAGAGGTCAACACCTATTCAGAGGTCGACACCAGAGGTCAACACCTGTCCAGAGGTCGACACCAGAGTTCAACACCTGTCCAGAGGTCGACTCATAGCCTGAGAATTCAAACTGGGCAGAACTATGGTTTTCTGGATTTTTGCCTAAGATAAACTGGAGGTCGACTCATGAGGTCGACACTTGATCCAGAGGTTGACTCATGAGGTCGACTCATGGCATAACGGCTAGTTTTTCTGAACTTTTGATTTGATTTCTAACAGCCATAAACGGCCATATTTTTGATTCTAACGGTCTTGTGGAGTTGTTTCAGCTTGAATGAGGTATTTAACCTCCACTAAACTTCAAAAAAAGTTATGGAGACAAAGTGAAAAGGATTTGAGTGAAAGTAAAAAGCCTTCAATCAATTCCAAGCCAAAAAGAGTGAGAAATCCAAGAGATTCCTTAGCCAAAAGCTTTCCATCTTTGAGGAATCCAACTTTCAAGAGTTTGGCATTTAGTGAGGTCCAAGATTCCAAGAGAAAGGCTTGAAGAGTCTCCATCAAGAGCTACATCGAATTACCTTTTGCTCAAAAAGGAGTTTGTCTTGTTTTTATTCATTGTATTCATATTCTATTTGTGGTAGGCTAGTTTCAAGGGAATTTGAAACTAGTGTAAGGTTTGTTGGTGAGCCAATTGATAAAACCAACTAGGGTTGCTTGTAAGCCCGAAGCCAAAACAAGTGAGTGAGGTTTGTTGGTGAGCCAATTGATAAAACCAACTAGGGTTGCTTGTAAGCCCGAAGCCAAAACAAGTGAGTGAGGTTTGTTGGTGAGCCAATTGATAAAACCAACTATGGTTGCTTGTAAGCCCGAAGCCAAAACAAGTGAGTGAGGTTTGTTGGTGAGTCAATTGATAAAACCAACTAGGGTTGCTTGTAAGCCCGAAGCCAAAACAAGTGTGTAAGGTTTTGACTTGTGAGCCTGGTAAAACAAGTCGGCTGTAATCTAAAGATTATAGTAGAAATTCCCAAGTGGAGCTTGGGGAGTGGATGTAGGTGCTAGGTGCATCGAACCACTATACTTCTTGTGTGTTTGTATTGCTTTACTCTTTATCTTCTCTTGCTCTTTAATTGTTGTTTTATTTCATTGCTTCCGTTGCACAATTACTTGAGCACTATCACTCTTCACCTTAGAACTTGATAGCACATATATTGCTTTAATTTTTAAAATACCCAATTCACCCCCCCTCTTGGGCACCATATCTGGGCAACAAGTGGTATCAGAGCTCGGTGCTCTGATTGAAAATCTAACGATTTTGAGCTAAAGTTCATGGTAACCCTTGTAGGTATTAGTGTTAGACCACCATTTTTCAATGGCATAAATTACATATTTTGGAAAACTTGCATGCGCATCCATTTTCAATCTATTAGTTATCATCTTTGGAAAACCATTATTAGTGGTCCTCATATTCCTTCCATTTTGGTTAATGGCATTTCCATTCCAAAGCTTGAAGAGGATTGGAATGAATATGACATTAAACAAATTGAACTCAATGCTAAAGCAATGAACTTGCTTTATTGTGCATTGGACTTAAATGAATTTAATAGAGTTTCTACATGCACATCAGTGAAGGAAATATGGGACACACTTGAAGTTACTCATGAGGGTACTCTTCAAGTGAAGAACACTAAAATTAATTTGCTTATACATTCTTTTGAAACTTTTGAAATGATGCATTATGAATCTATATCTGATATGTTTTCAAGATTTATGACTATTATTAATGAATTAAAAAGTCTTGGCAAAATCTATACTAATGCTGATTTGGTGAACAAAATTCTTAGATCCTTGCCAAAATCATGGGATCCAAAGGTGACGGCGATCCAAGAAGCTAAAGATGTAGAAACCTTACCTTTGGAGGAGCTTATCGGTTCACTCATGACCTATGGGTTGAACTTATGGCAAAGGATAGTGGAAGCTGATACAGAAAAGAAAATAATAGCTCTCAAGGCCAAAAGGAAATTCAAGGCAATGATGGCAACTTGGAGCGATAGCGAAGATTCAAGTACGGATGATGAAGTTGCCCATCTTTGTTTCATGGCAAATGAGAAAAAGGTATGTGCTAAAAATAATTATGATTTTACCTTTAAAGAATCACATGATGCATCTAATGATCTTGTGCATGAATACATATAGCTAAAAATTGAGCACAAGAAATTAAATAGGCATGTAGATTCATTTTCTCTTGACAACACCAATCTTGCAAACAAAAATGATGATTTAAATGCCAAGATTGATATTTTGAAAAATGAAAAGAATAATTTTTCTAAAGAAAAAGAATTTTTAGAAAAAGAAAATGTTATTTCAAAAGATTTATGTGAAAAAGTTTTTAATGAGAAAAATATTTTGATTGAGGAAAAGAAGCAAAAACTCTTGAAGAACTTCAATATTCCTGCTTCTTTCAATTCTTCTTATAAATGTGGTTTCAATGCTTATCCTTCTAGATTAAGAAAAGTTTGGGTTCCAAAAGGAACCATAATTACTAATCATAAAGGACCCAAGAAAGTTTGGGTACCAAAAATGTCCACTTAATTTGTTTTGCAGGAATGTCTTGCAACCCAACATGAAGAAAGGAAGTTCTTGAAAAGAGGTTGTACAAGACAATTTAAAGAAGTGGACAAGCTATATTTTGGACTAAATGGTAAAAGGAAGGATTATGTATATTGGTAAATTCCAAACATCTCCTTCCATAATTAAAATTGTAGATTAATTTTTATTGCATCAATTACTTTGAAAAATTATTTTAAATAGTTAATTAGAATCAAGTTTGGACTTATCATCATTGGCTATGATCATGAACTTTTTGGTGTTGATGAATTTCATGCTATCATGATTAAATTTATGATTGTAAGACCTTCACTTGATTTTGATTAATGTATTTCATGAAAAATACTTTTAAAGATGCATATTGATTTGAAAAATGTTTAATTGATTGATTAGAATCAAGCTTAGACTAATAATCATTTGTTGTGATCATGACCATTTTGATGTTGATGGATTTCAAGCTCTCATGGTCAAACTTGTGATTATTAGATCTTCACTTGATTTTGATTAATATAGTTTCTAAATTATTTCAAGTGAAATGCTATGATTTATATGTTTTTATTTTTGGCATCTATGCATAATCTAGAAATGATTTGGATCAAGTATAGAACTAGTAGTTAAGGGTTACTTTTAAGAAGAAGGTATGCTTATTGACAAACCCTTGCTCTAATAGCTAGACTTGATATCATATTACTTCTAGCATTTGTATGGATATCAAATCATCTTAAAATGAATTTGAAATAATGCTAAACATTTTTATACGATATAAATGCTTTGTATTTTGAAAATCATGAATATCTTGAAAATTTTCAAATCTAGATGCATAAGCTTTCATGTTTTATTCCTGAAATAAATGCATATTTTTAAAGGAGGAATAACATTCAGGGGGAGCATCCAAAGATTTGTTATCATATTTGATGCTTTGAATATCTTTTTGATATCATGCTTTGTTTATATTGCTCTGGTACTCCTTGTTTTCAAATCTAATTCTTTGGAGTTACATTCAAATGGTATCATATTCTATTGGCATCAAAAAAAATTTTATAAGAATTCCTAGTAACCGCTTCGGATTGGGTTAGTCACCATGGCTGTCCGGTCATAGGAGATAAGTAGGGCTTAAAGACCCTCTCTTCCCATTCAACGGGCTCTCTTATGACGTGTAGGGGTGCCGCTGTGACCTTATCCCATGAACAAGTAAGGTGAATGGATAATATACATCAAATCATTTCTTGCATGTGCTTACATTCTTTGGTATCTTGTTCAATTTATATCATATTCAATTGATATCATAAATATTTGATTTAATGCATTGATTTTGATGACCTACTTGCTATTCTTTCCAACTTCATTCCCACTTTGTATTGCCTTTCACCCTTTTTCATGATGTCAAAAAGGGGGAGAAAATTGTTAAGTATGAAAAGGGGAAGATTGGATAAACATGAAAAATCTTTTGAGAAATGAAAGAAAGTGCAAAAGGGGGAGAAGAATGTAAAATGTTTTTATCTAAAGGAAAGAATTAGTAAGAAGAAGAAATTTTGAAAATTTTAAATTTTTTTTGCATATTTTAAAAAATATTTTTGAAGATTTTTTGGATCATATTTTGAGGGGGATCTTGGTGCTTATTGTTTTGAGCTTACATGTTTATCTTATTGTTAATCTTTTTAAGCTTACCCTATTCATATACTTAAAGGTTTTGTCATCATCAAAAAGGGAGAGATTGTTGACTCTGGTCTTGATTTTGATGATTGACAAAATGTTTAAGTATATATGAGTACTAATTATGTTTTAAGTGTATTTCTCAGATCTTAGTACTCAACCATGTTGAATGAAGAAATGCTTGTATTTCATTTGAAAAAGTCCTTAAATTAATGAAAAATCAAATATATGGACTTTGGAATTAATATGAAAGGACTTGAAGAGGTTAAAGTTTCAATTTGAAGATGGTTCAGCAAGGCCGGCACGGAAAAATTTCAGTGGCACGCTTCAGAGGTCGACACCAGAGGTCAACACCTGTTCAGAGGTCGACACCAAAGGTCAACACCTGTCCAGAGGTCGACACCAGAGGTCAACACCTGTCCAGAGGTCGACACCAGAGGTCGACTCATAGTCTGAGAATTCAAACTGGGCAGAACTATGGTTTTCTGGATTTTTGCCTAAGATAAACTGGAGGTCGACTCATGAGGTCGACACTTGATCCAGAGGTCGACTCATGAGGTCGACTCATGGCATAACGGCTAGTTTTTCTGAACTTTTGATTTGATTTCTAACGGCCATAAACGGCCATATTTTTGATTCTAACGGTCTTGTAGAGTTGTTTCAGCTTGAATGAGGTATTTAACCTCTACTAAACTTCAAAAAAAGTTATGGAGATAAAGTGAAAATGATTAGAGTGAAAGTAAAAAGCCTTCAATCAATTCCAAGCCAAAAATAGTGAGAAATCCAAGAGATTCCTTAGCCAAAAGCTTTCCATCTTTGAGGAATCCAACTTTCAAGAGTTTGGCATTTAGTGAGGTCCAAGATTCCAAGAGAAAGGCTTGAAGAGTCTCCATCAAGAGCTACATCGAATTACCTTTTGCTCAAAAAGGAGTTTGTCTTGTTTTTATTCATTGTATTCATATTCTATTTGTGGTAGGCTAGTTTCAAGAGAATTTGAAACTAGTGTAAGGTTTGTTGGTGAGCCAATTGATAAAACCAACTAGGGTTGCTTGTAAGCCCGAAGCCAAAACAAGTGAGTGAGGTTTGTTGGTGAGCCAATTGATAAAACCAACTAGGGTTGCTTGTAAGCCCGAAGCCAAAACAAGTGAGTGAGGTTTGTTGGTGAGCCAATTGATAAAACCAACTAGGGTTGCTTGTAAGCCCGAAGCCAAAACAAGTGTGTAAGGTTTTGACTTATGAGCCTGGTAAAACAAGTCGGCTGTAATCTAAAGATTATAGTGGAAATTCCCAAGTGGAGCTTGGGGAGTGGATGTAGGTGCTAGGTGCACCGAACCACTATACTTCTTGTGTGTTTGCATTGCTTTACTCTTTATCTTCTCTTTCTCTTTAATTGTTGTTTTATTTCATTGCTTCCGTTGCATAATTACTTGAGCACTATCACTCTTCACCTTAGAACTTGATAGCACATATATTGCTTTAATTTTTAAAATACCCAATTCACCCTCCCTCTTGGGCACCATATCTGGGCAATAGAGCAGGAGAGGATTAGGGTTGAAAAAAAAAGTTGAAAAAAAAAGAAAGAAAAAAAAAAGAGAGAAAAAAAGAGAAGAAAAAGAAAAATTGCATCGAGCCTTACTCGTCGGAGTCGAGTTTTTCCCAGCCCAGGGGAATGATGAAGACATCAAAACCCATCCAGGTTTTGCTTTTCTTTTTTTCAGATTTTTTTTATTTTAGTTTAAATTTTTATCCTAGCTATTCCATGTATTCACACTATTCCCATTTTATACCCATTTTATTCTTGACTTATTCCTCCTTATTCCTTTCATCTTCAACCTCCCAGAAAACTCCCAGACCTCCATTTTTTTCATTTTTTTCTTCCCATTTATCCTGGATCTGCCATGCTCGACCTCCGGCACCACCCCTAATAGCCGTCCACCTTCCCCCGGTGTCGATCTCCTCGTGGGAACACCGGTGAATCCCACAAACCGCCCACGGCCGTTCCCTCCATGCGGCTCCACCCATGGCTATCTGCACCTGTGCCTTTACCGCACGCGTCCACGGTCACCGTCTTCCTACCCAGCATCGTCGCCGATCATCGACGGAGCCGCCCAAAGTCCCCGCCCAAAGCCCCAGCGTCCACAGCCGCCATTCGCCCCTGCTGCTCCACCCCTCTCTCCACGACCACCGCCATGGCACTGTCGTACCACCACCGTGCCACCGCCTTCCCCAGCCACTAGCCATGCCGCCTCCTTCCCCAGCACTGGCGCAGGTGAAGTCTCCCAAAGACTCTCTTCTCCATTTGCCACCCCTGTTCCACGGTCATAGAGAGGATTTGTTTTCTGCACGGATCTCAAAGTAGCAAAAAATATCTTTGCACCTATCTCAGAGCAAAAATTTTTTGCATAGTTATCAAGTCCCACAGATTTTAGGGCAAGCACTAATTTTGGTGAATCCAGATTATGCCTAATTTATTTATTTTAAATCTGGATATATGAACCAATTAAGAATTTTTTTTAAAATTAGTTTTAGATTAGGATTAGTTTTATTTTTCACTATATAGGGAGGATTGTGTTTAGATTTCTATCATGTTTTCAGGTTGTAAATAAAGTAGGTTTAGGATGTCACCTTTTTTTGGTCTGCATGCCTTGTATTCTTTACTTGGATCCGAAGTTTTGTAAGCCTATATAAAGGCACCTCCTCTCTTGAATAAAATATGATGATGAAGAATATGAATTTTTGAGAAAAGAGTTTCTTGGTTCTGCCTCCGTTAGGAGTGGGTATGTGGCCCATTTTTCCTTCACCTATGGGTGTTGAGGGGTGTGAGGCCCCATTTATCTTCTCCCTAGCTAAGTCCCCTTTATGATCTTGGAGCTTCTCCTACACGGCCCCAGGTAGCGATTTGGATGGGACGTCCTAGGCTCCACATGTAGTGAGATGGGTGGGATGCCCTAGACTTCATGTAGTGGGGTGGGTGAAATGCCCTAGAGGTGTGACATCTCTTCGTGAAGGTAAGTCCCAAGTCCATAGAGTATCCATCTTTCTTGCACCCACATATTTTTTCTGTCTTTTTGACCCTAATCACAAGAGACTTCTCAGATCTCCAACAATCCTCCTAGCTCCCCCCTTGTCCCGCATCAATTTTGGTATCAGAGCAGGAGAGGATTAGGGTTGAAAACAAAAGGTTGAAAAAAAAGAAAGAAAAAAAAAGAGAATAAAAAGAGAATAAAAAAAAAATTTGCAGCGAGCCTGACTCGTCGGAGTCGAGTTTTCCCCACCCTAGGGGAATGATGGGGACATCAAAACCCTTCCGAGTTTTGCTTTTCTTTTATTCATATTTTTTTATATTAATTTAATTTTTTATCCGAGCTATTCTAGGTATTCCCACTATTCCCATTTTATCCCCATTTTATTCTTGACTTATTCCTCCTTATTCCTTTCATCTTCAACCTCCCAGAAAACTCTCAGACCTCCATTTTTTTCATTTTTTTCTTCTCGTTCATCCTGGATTCACCACGACTGACCTTCGGTGCCACCCCAGATGGCTGTCCACCTTCCCTCGGCATCCATCTCCTCGTGGGAATGCCGGTGAATCCCATGAACCGCCCACGGCCGTTCCCTCCATGCAGCTCCATCCATGGAAGTCCACCCCTCCACCTCCACCGCACACGCCCACGGCCGCCATCTTCCTACCCAGTGCCGTCGTCAATTATTGATGGAGCCGCCCAAAGTCCCCGCCCAAACCCAGCTCCCACGACCACCATCCACCCCTGCTGCATTGCCCTTCTCTCCACGACCGCCACTATGCCGCCGCCGTGCCGCCGCCTTCCCTAGCCGCCGGCCATGCCGCCTCCTTTCCCAGTGCTGGCACCAGTGAAGTCTCCCGAAGACCATCTTCTCCGTTCGTCGCCCCTGATTCCATGATCACTGAGAGGATTTATTTTCTGCACGGATCTCAGAGTAGCAGAAAATAGCTTTGCACGTATCTCAGAGTAGCATGCTTCTTAGAGCAAAAATTTTTTGCACAGTTATCAAGTCACACAGATTTCAAGGTAGGTGCTGATTTTGGTGAATCTAGATTATGACTAATTTATTTATTTTAAATCTAGATGTATGAACCAGTTGGGAAGTTTCTTTTAAATTAGTTTTATATTAGGATTAGTTTTATTTTCCACTATATAGGGAGGATTGTGTTTAGATTTCTATCATGTTTTCAGGCTGCAAACAAAGCAGGTTTGGGATGTCACCTTTTTTTGAACTGCATGCCTTGTATTCTTTACTTGGATCCCAAGTTTTGTAAGCCTATATAAAGGCACCTCCTCTCTTGAATAAAATATGATGATGAAGAATATGAATTTTTGAAAAAAGAGTTTCTTGGTTCTGCCTCCGTTAGGAGTGGGCATGTGGCCCGTTTTTCCTTCATTTTGAGTAAGTTCTATGGCTTGAAAATCTCAGGCGAGGAGCTGATCCATGTGTCGACACTTTGAGTCGACACTTCAGGTCCATGTGTTGACACTTCAGCCATGCCATCTAAAACATTCTTTGCTTACCAACTTGAGTCGACACTTCACTTCCATGTGTCGACACTTTGAACCGACACCTTACTGAAATCTTCATAGAAATGACTGAACTTGTACTGAAACAGATTTATACATCACTCAATTAACCAATCAAGCAAACTTTGATTATCCAAGTCCTCTTTGAGTAGATCTTTTAACTAAACATGGCTTCTTCAATCAAACAAACATCTTCAAATTTGTAAGCAATTTTTTCTATAAAAAATACACTTCAAGGAAATCATTAGTACTCAACTTATACTTAACCATTTTGATTATTATCAAAATCAATAACGGAGTCAACACCAGCCCAGCATCCCTACCAAGTCCACACCAGCTGGTGCTCCCCCCTTAAGCCCATCAGCATCCTGGCACATCAAGGTTGGAAACATGTTCCAAGCCTTTGGCCCCCCCCGATTCTCATGAATGGAGCCCCCAGTCCAAGTCCATCAAGCTGGCCCCCCAGCCCAAGTTGAAGCCTGTAGTTGACCAAGTCCATCAGGGATTCTTGGCCCTCAAGTCAGGATTTCTTAACCCTCAAGTCATGCTACCTAAGTGGATCTATAAATACCTACCCCCTCCTCTCTTGTATGATAATCTTTTTCATGAATACAAATTGAAAGTTCCTTGTCTTAGTGTTTCCTCCAAATTGGAGTGGGTGTGAGACCCGTGTTCCCTATTTTTGAGTGCAAACCCTAGCCACCCTCCTTTCCTCCCCTCTTCTCCAAACCCTAGCCGACCCCTAGCATCCTCTAAACCCTAAGATGCCTCCACTCCTGAGCCACTAGGATGCCATCTTCCCTCCCCTTTCCACCAACCCACCAACCCCAAGACTTGCTAACTCTTGGTCGCCCCTCTTCCACTCTTCCAAGCATGTCCTGGCCCCCAGGCTGCTAGGAGCTTCACCCCCAGGCACCCCTTCCAGCAACTAGGCCACCCCTTACAGCCCAGGCATCCTCTTGAGCACAAATCTGCCAACCCCTGCAATGCAAATTTCTGATCTTCCTTCACCCCTTCCTTCAGTTTCATATTTTTTTATCTTCCTTTTACCTAACCCCTGACGTGTGTAGGATCCATCTTGTGAGACCATCCAAGGAAGAGGTCCTCTTTGCCCTCGAGACTAGCTGATAGAAAGCCAGCTGATCCACGGGAAAGAGACTCGTTCATCCAGGCACCGATCTAGGAGTGAAGAGTGACCCTGTCTTCGATCAAGACAACATCGTTGCTAGGTATTAACCCAAACCCTTCTCATAGTTCTAATTTGTTGAAAACTAGACTGTCCTAATAGAGTGGTTTCTCAACCATCGTGGTCTGGTTCTTTATTGCTTTGCATGTTCTTAACTACGGGTAGTGTAGTTGGTCTTTACATCATCCTTTCCTAGTTCTTTCCATCTTTCTCAGGAACATAGCCATCAAACAAAAAACTCTAAAAATTAATTAAAATTATCAACTGCTATTTTCCTGCATGTTCATCCCTTCCCATTGGATCCTGCATCAAATGACCTTTTCTTCTAGATATCCATCTTCTTCTTCCCTCTCTTCCTCTCTGGTTTATCACTCTGTATTAGGGTAATATCAGCATCCAAGCCACCATGATGCGGGATGACTCTAAGATTGCTAACTATGCATAAAAAATAGTAAACTAATTTTTTTATATTTTTTTAACATTAAACTTGCAGGCTAGATTCCCAAAGTAAAGACTAGCAGGATTTTAGCGATGCAAAGAATCATCATGCAGGCATGCTCAAGCAAAATAATAAGAAAACCAGGACTCGAGAATTGAGAAACTCCAGGATTTGAATAGCTAATCTTCATCAAATCAGATATCAAGAGAAGGAAAGTTCATACCAGTCAAAGATTTGAAGAACTTCGATGAAGAGATCACACAGCACTCTGATTGGGGTCTGGATGATGAAGCTACGTTCCCTTGATTAGATGGCTGATTTGGGCAGTCCTGGAGGTGAGGAAAGCCTCCTCTGGGGAGGTGAAACACCTCAGGGATCCTGCAAGCATCAGGGATCAATCAAAATAGCAAATAAAAAAGAGAAAGGAAACTAAGTTTTGAAGAAATCGAGATTAGGGCTAGAAGCTGGCAGCCGAGGAAGAAGGAGCTATTTGTCTTGGATGGCATCTAGGGCACTCCTTCTTGAGCATGTGAAGATTTGGATGGTAGCAACCTAAGGCGTGGAAGGATGCTAGGGCAGCAAAGAAGATTAGGGCACACAAAGTAACCAAAGAAACACAAAAACTCCAATACCAACACAAGCACACAAGCTTCTAAAACAAAATTTCAACAAAGTTTAATATCATGAATAAAAGTAATTACAAGAGGAAGAGGGGTGGGATATTTATAGAGTTCCCATGCCCTCTCCTTGTTAGAATAGGAATATAAGCTAGATAGGGAGAAGGATTACAAGTTGAGTGGGAATAGGTTCACAAGTTGAGTAGGAATAGGTTCTCCTTGTTTGATATGGATTTCCTTCCTCCTTTGACTTGGTCAAATCTCCTTTTCTTGGGCTTGGATGCCTCTTGGCTTGGGCTTCAGCTCTTGGGTAGTGATTGAGGCATCCAAGGATGGGTTGGGTGCATGGGCTTTGGACCTTGGAGGCCTGGGATGCTTGGAGTAGTAATATTCCTGGTATCTTGGTTCTGGGCTAGAATAGAGTTCCCATGCCCTCTCCTTATTAGAATCGGAATACAAGCTAGATAGGGAGAAGGATTATAAGTAGAGTAGGAATAAGTTCTCCTTGTTTGATATGGATTTCCTTCCTCCTTTGACTTGGTCAAAGGGCCTTGGACTTGGTCAAATCTTTTTTTATTGGGCTTGGATGCCTCTTGGCTTGGACTTGGGCTCTTGGGTGGCAATTGGAGCATCCAAGGATGGGTTGGGCACATGGGCTTTGGGCCCTGGAGGTATGGGAACCTGGAGCAGGAATATTCCAGGTATCTTGGTTATGGGCTGGAATATACCTGGAATCTTGGTTCCTCATGGACCTGGGCCTTGTATTCACTTGGGCTGGGGTGTAGGTAAGTCTTTGGGATGATGTTATGACCTGGTCTAGAAATATACTCTAGCATCTGGAGGGAATCTGGTCATCTGGAGGGAATCAAGATTTTTGGAAAGCATTTTAGATCCTAAGGTATCACACAAAATATAATAAGCTGATGTAGTGGCCTCTAACTCCTGGATGAGGCCTGGTGGAGCTCCAAAGTAGGGTATCCTTTTCTCTTGTATAAAATTGAACTCTTACTAGACTCATAACTGAAGTACAGGACTCAATATATTGACTAGGGTTGAGACAAATCAACTAACCTCAACTTATTATAGGACTCAATCTTAATTGATTACAAAACTTTCAAAATATTAACACATGACTAAGGTTCTAGAATTAAAACCCTAATTGGTGCGGGGACCAGACTCAGAAGAAGACTTCAGGGCTCCATCTGGATCTCTGATTGACCTTGCCCAAAGAATTAGGGTTTTCTGGTTTTGTAATAAGGGTTGACTTGGTTAACTCAATTTTAGTCTTGAGTCTGTATTTCCCTGCAATTTAAATTTTGTTGAGTCATGTTGACTCAGTACAACTCCTAGTAGTGGTCTAGGTCTTCTCCAGGTTGGTGCCACTTTTTTTTTAGTCAAGTCAAGGTCCAGGGTGCCACATTTTTTTTTCCCAGGCCCAAGCAAGTGGGTGCCACATTCCCAGCCACACGCCAGAGTCTAGGAGGCGCCATATCTCCATCCAGTGTCTTTGGTCCCTACACCACAAGAAGTAAGTTCCTTTTTTTTCCTTGCACCTCTTGGGAGAGAAACCCTTCAAGATACCTCAATCCAAGGAGGAGCCAATTTCTTTCCAGATAAACCCAAGCCAGGATGGAAAGTATTTTTCTTGAAGAGAGGATCAAGGAGGTGCCCCACAATGTTCCATAAAAAATCCAAGTTATAAAAGGGAAGAGAGCATGTCTTGGGGAGGAATTCAAGGTGGTTCCCAAAAGTTTCCAAAAGTGCCAAAGCCATGAAAGGAAGAAGCCTAAACTTGTGGAGCAAGACTAGGAGGTGTCCAAATGAGCCAAACCATGAAGGAAAAATCCTTGATTCATGGAGAGATACTAGGAGACACCCCCATAACCTGCCATTTGGAGCTGATTTTCAAGTTTTCTTGGAGTTTTTGTGCTGCCCACTCATGGAAGGAGTCTTAGGAAGAGAATTTGATGCCTAAAGTGTGGGTTAGTCCTATTAGTCCCACATGGGAAATGTATAAAATTTTATTTCTTTGTTATGTCTATATATTCAACTCTATGTAACTCTTGAATTTAATGATGAATGAAATCAATTTCTTTGTGAGCAACTTTGTGTTTCTCTCTTCCGCACTTGTGTTCAGGTGTTGAGCTCCGTGAGGGAGTAAATCCAGGTTCCATAGGAACCTTGAGGAGGTGTGAGATCTCCAACCCCAAAACCATACCAAAATCCTAGGTTAGCCACTTCAATTCCAAACCCTAGCTGTCCATCATCTTCTTCATTCCACCAATCATCCAAACCCTAATCTACCTCATCATCTCATGGCCCCTCTCTTCCAAGTAGAGGCCGACCACCAGCATCCGGGTCCAGATCAGCTACTTCGAATATAGAGCAAATCCCAAAGGAAGTCAGATCAGCATCTAGGAGAATCAGGATTTCAACAACCTCAATTTCAAGTTCTTCTTATCTGGTAAATCCTTTCTTTGAGTATCTGGTTCCTTAACTTGTTCTTCTTCTTTCCCAGATCCTGAGTTCAGGAGAAGCCAACTTTGCCAAAAGGTCAGTATTAGAGGATCCATTACGAAGATATCTGAATCTGAGGATCCAACAATCTGCTCGAGAGAGTCCTTCCACCAAACTCTGAGAAGATCACTGCCTGGTACATAACCCTTCCATTCTCTTTATTTCTGTCATGTTGAAAGTTCAGAGCGAAACACTAGGTCTGGAAGTTTCTCAACCCCCAGCGATCCTTTACTTCTGAACTACTCTGATAATCTAGTTTCTTTGAATTATGCTTTCAATTATTATATAGTTTCTTTCAATTTAGTTTAACTTTCCTTTGAGTCAAAGCCGACTTCTGAAAATATATATAAAATAAATAAATAAATAAATACATTAATTTTAATTTACTTTCGTATCGTATCATCTTTTTTGTTCTGCATCAATTTTGGTATCAGAGCTTTCATTCTGCATCAATTTTGGTATCAGAGCCCTGTCTAGGGTTTCTGACTTGCTTGCATGTTTTGAGTGTCTCTCTTTTTTACTTTGTCTGCTCGAAGTAGACTCCCTAGGACGTCCGGTCCTAGGAATGAAGCGATGTGCAAGCCTCTTCTTCTCATTCCATGGGGTGTTCCTAGGGCGTGTAGGGGATCCGCTGGGTTACAACTTCGTAGCAGGAATTGTAAATGGGGGAAACATTCTATTTTCAGTCTTTAACTACCCTATTGCAGGAATTGTTTCTCATTGCAGGTAACTCCAAATTGCATGACTTTTATTTTTACTGGAACCAGTATAATTGAAACTATTTTACATAATTTTACTATAATTTATTGGTTTCTGTGAAATTTTTGAGAGTTAAATTACAGCAATTCTGTTTCTGTGTTTCTGCAATTCAATTTTTTTTTTTTTTTTTGAGTGATCATCTCCTAATTCATCTTAAGGGCAATTGAGCATCTAAGATAAGGGGAGGAGTTGATAACCACCCCTTAGCCCAAAACCACCACCCATTCATTCGATCCTTAGCCTAATTTTAAAATTTATTAGACTTAATTTGCCCTAGTGGGCTAGGAACACCAACTGGTCAGGTCCAGCCTAGGGTTTAGTCAGTTTGTCTGGTTACTTTGTGTGTGCTTTGTACTCAGTGTCTAGAATGGTGATTCAGGGACTACGTACCGAAGGGCTTGTGTGCTGGTCCGCCTACCTGGCCAATCACTGATTGGTGTCTAGGATTGGCAATTAGGGACTAACACTCCCCTTACACCTGCCTCGCTGAGTCCCGAGTTACTACAAGCTAGCTTGCCACTCTGATTGGGCATCTAGTTTGGACTCTAGGTCTAGTGAGCCAGTAGTCGCTTTAGTCTAGTCACATTCTGTGTGCTTGCTTGCATCATCATGTCCACCCGGAATGGAGTACCCTCCCAACCTAGTCAAATCCAACCTGATTTAGAGGCCATGGTTAGAACTCTTACCAAAAGTATGAACAAATTGAGTCAGGATATGACTGCTACAGTTGCCCAGTTTAAGGAACAAGTCCATGAGGATCTTACCCAGCTTAGGGATCGAGTCCAAGTACTTGGGGAACCTAGACATTAGAATTGGACTCCTGACCCAGATTTTAATGTGCCTCAACCTCACCCACACCAGGATCCTAGGAGGACCTTATACCGTGATCCCAAGCATAACCCTAGGAAGCCTAACCATGATATCTATAGTGTGGATCATGTCTATGAGAGATCCTTACAATATTCTAGACCAGTCACTCAACAACCCAAGTCCTCTAGATCAAACCATTTAGATCCACACCCATGCCCAAGTAAGGTCTCTACTAGCTTGAAACCCAGTGCGACCTAGGTTCCTATATCGCAAGAATGTTGGTTTTGTGGAGAAAGAGGCCATAAATCTAGTCAGTGCCCATGCATAGGACTGGCTTGTGCACAGCTAAGTGGTAAGAATCCTAAGGATGACATTAATGAGGGAGAACCCAAGCCTACCAATGAGGAAGAAAGGTTAGGTATGACAAGCCCAGAATCAGTTGACCTGATTACCACTGACCCGAAACCCATTGAAGATGGCATCGAAGAAGTATATGATGCTGGCTTGAGTCTAGTTGATGAATATGAGGGGGAAGAACTTGAAGAATGTGACATCGATACTATTGGTTCCTTACCTGAGGAGACCTTGGAGAGCAACCAAGTGGTAGGACCTAGTTCGGAAATTCAAGAGATTTGTGAGAATCAGGTTCCTTTAGTCAAATACCCCCAGGAAGAACTCATAGTGTTAGCCCGAGCTATCAGTTCATACCCTCTAATGACAGTCATTCTCCAAGTACCAATTGAAGATCTTTGCACTGAACTGTTTAAGTTTGCCCACCCTATGGTAGATCCTCTCCTTAGGATGACTGAATCAAGCCTCTTACAATTAGACCTTGTCCCATGCCCAGCCACTAAGGTCTCTCCCGTAATCTCAGTTGAACATCCTTGTCTTGAGCGGATTGATTCACCCAGTCCTGTAGAAGTCCTCCTTATGGCCCCAGACCCCTTCCTTCGCATGACTGACCTACCCTTCTATAGAGTATACCTTTCCGCACCCATAGGTCAAATTTCAAGTCTTGAGGTCATCATCCATAGGCCCTTCCATGAATCATTCTCTAATCCATTTCTTGAGAAAGTGGATCATTATTTGCGTAGAGAACAAACCTTAACTGTTGCAATCACATGTCCTAGGCTACTCCCCGAACCATCTCTTGATCCATTCCTGGGAGTAGCAAACTTTTCCTTTCGTAAGGATGACCAGTTGACACTCATAGATCACCATTCAAACCTTCAGGTCACCACCTTTAGCCAGCAGGTAATTCGAGACTCCACCTCATATTTCCTTTCTTTCTCTAGGACTTCCAATGCTTCTTACACCATCCAAGTATACTTTGTCGAAGTCTTTAGAGTGAACCACGTGTCAGAATCTATTAGGTTTGCCACCTACTTCTGGAAGACCTTATGGCACCTACTAGGCACCCATGATAAGTTTTCATGCTCTGCATGCCATCCTTCGACCCAAGGTCAAACCTAGAGAGCCGTAGTTTGTTAGGTTTAGACCTAGGGTTCCTTTGGAATAAAGTCCATTCTTTAGGAATGCATCGTCAGTCTAGTTTAGTTTTTCTTGACCCTTTACTAGGCTTTGGCTCAGATTTTGGTTTGATTGAGAGCACCAAGAATTGGGATTTATATTTTGTCCAGGGCTGAAATTGCATTCAATGTTTCGATCAATAGGTCTATAGGCTAGAGTCCCTTTGAAATTATTCATGGATACAAGCCTCACACACCACTTGATCTGATTTCACTATTAGCCCACACACACAAGTCTCTTGATGCACTTGCATAGCATGTAAAGGACTTGCATAAAGAAATTCATGCCAAAATAACTTTAAGTAATGAAACTTATAAGAAGTTGGCTGATTCTCAAAGACGAGTCAAAACTTTTGTTGAGAGAGACCATGTAATGATTAGGTTAAGGCCTGAGTGGTTTTTTCCTGGAACTGTTAGAAAGTTACATGCTAAAGGAGCTGGACCATTTAGAGTAGTGAAGAGAGTAGGATCCAATGCCTATGTGCTCGAGTTGCCTCCAGAACTAGGCAATAGTTCTACTTTCAACATTACAGACTTAGTAGAGTATAGGGAGCCAGCTGTGATTCCTAGTAAGCCTTTGAAACCTAATCCTGTTATTGAGAGTGATCCCGACCCTGTGTGTCCACCAACAAACTGGCCTGTGAGGAAAGAGCAGATTGAAAAGATCCTGGATGATCAGGTTATCTCTATTTGTAATCAAGGATACCAAAGATACCTGGTCCGCTGGCAAGGAAGGCTAGATTCTGATGACTCTTGGATCTTCCGAGAAGAATTACAAGAATTGGACCCAGACCTCTTGGAGAGATACTTGAGCTAGCTTGATCCATACTCGACAGGTTCGAGTTCCTCCCACCCCGGGAGAATTGGTGCGGGCACCAGACTCAGAAGAAGACTTCAGGGCTCCATCTGGATCTCTAATTGACCTTGCCCGAAGAATTAGGGTTTTATGGTTTTGTAATAAGGGTTGACTTGGTCAAATCAATTTTAGTCTTGAGTCTATATTTCCCTGCAATTTAAATTTTGTTGAGTCATGTTGACTCAGTACAAGTCCTAGTAGTGGTCTAGGTCTTCTCTAGGTTGGTGCCACTTTTTTTTCAGTCAAGTCAAGGTCCAGGGTGCCACATTTTTTTCTCCCAGACCCAAGCAAGTGGGCGCCACACTCCCAGCCACACGCTAGAGTCCAGGAGGTGCCACATCTCCATCCAGTGTCTTTGGTCCCTACACCACAAGAAGTAAGTTCCTATTTTTTTCTTGCACCACTTGGGAGAGAAATCCATCAAGATACATCAATCCAAGGAGGAGCCAATTTCTTTCTAGATAAACCCAAGCCAGGATGGCAAGAATTTTTCTTGAAGAGAGGATCAAGGAGGTGCCCCACAATGTTCCATAAAAAATGCAAGTTATAAAAGGGAAGAGAGCATGTCTTTGGGAGGAATTCAAGGAGGTTCCCAAAAGTTTCCAAAAGTGCCAAAGCCATGAAAGGAAAAAGCCTAAACTTGTGGAGCAAGACTAGGAGGTGTCCAAATGAGCCAAACCATGAAGGGAAAATCCTTGATTCATGGAGAGATTCTAGGAGACACCACCATAACCTGCCATTTGGAGCTAATTTTCAAGTTTTCCTGGAGTTTTTGTGCTGCCCACTCATGGAGGGAGTCTTGGAAAGAGAATTTGATGCCTAAAGTGTGGGTTAGTCCTATTAGTCCCACATGGAAAATGTATAAAATCTTATTTCTTTGTTATGTCTATATATTCAACTCTATGTAACTCTTGAATTTAATGATGAATGAAATCAATTTCTTTGTGAGCAACTTTGTGTTTCTCTCTTCCGCACTTGTGTTCAGGTGTTGAGCTCCGTGAGGGAGTAAATCCGGGTTCCCTAGGAACCTTGAGGAGGTGTGAGATCTCTAACCCCAAAACCTTACCAAAATCCTAGGTTAGCCACTTCAATTCCAAACCCTAGCCGCCCATCATCTTCTTCATTCCACCAATCATCCAAACCCTAATCTACCTCATCATCTCACGGCCCCTCTCTTCCAAGTAGAGGTCGACCACCAGCATCCGTGTCCAGATCAGCTACTTTGAATACAGAGCAAATCCCAGAGGAAGTCAGATCAGCATCCAGGAGAATCAGGATTTCAGCAACCTCAATTTCAAGTTCTTCTTATCTGGTAAATCCTTTCTTTGAGTATCTGGTTCCTTAACTTGTTCTTCTTCTTTCCCAGATCCTGAATTCAGGAGAAGCCAACTCTACAAAAGGGCTAGTATTAGAGGATCCATTACGAAGATATCCGAATCCGAGGATCCAACAATCTGCTCAAGAGAGTCCTTCCACCAAACTCTGTGAAGATCACTGCCTGGTACATAACCCTTCCCTTCTCTTTATTTCTGTCCTGTAGAAAGTTCAGAGCGAAACCCTAGGTCTGGGAGTTTCTCAACCCCCAGCGATCCTTTACTTCTGAACTACTCTGATAATCTAGTTTCTTTGAATTGTGCTTTCAATTATTATATAGTTTTTTTCAATTTAGTTTAACTTTTCTTTGAGTCAAAGCCGACTTCTGAAAGTATATATATAAAAATAAATAAATAAATACATTAATTTTAATTTACTTCCGCATCGCATCATCTTTTTTGTTCTGCATCAATTTTGGTATAAAAGCTTTCGTTCTGCATCACTAATCAATTAACCATATGGGATCTAATGATCTGCATCTGATCCTGGTGTCCCCACAAGTTCTCCAGGGGTGGGAGGAACTCGATCATGTTGAGTATGGGTCAATTTGGCTCAAGGATGGTCTGGGTTGAGGTGTTGCAGATCCGTACCAACGTTCCACAAATTCTTAGATTCTGGCTGACCTTGCCACCAAACCAAATACCACTGACAGTCTCTATTCTGGGTACTGGTAGCTTGATCATCCAGAGTTCTCTCAATCTTTTCCTCACCAAAAGGCCAAATTGTATGTGGTCACTCTGGGATAGGTTCACTCATAAAAAATGGGAGTGGCTTAAGAGGCTCGCTGAGTATCACTGTTGGCTCCCTAAACTCTATAGGATCTGAGATGATGAAGAAGGAGCTAATACCTAAATCAAGTGATATCTCAGGCACATAGGCATTGGATCCATTACTCTTCATTATTTTGGATGGGTCAGCTTCACAAGCAGAAAATTCCTTTAGCATCACATATTCCTCTACAAAAAATTCTTTATATTTTCGTTTAGAATTAGCCAAGTTATTATTTAATTCATTATTTATGTTCAACTCTTGACTAATTTCATGATGCATATGTTGTGCAGAGGGTAGTGCAGGTGTAGGCATGTAATTCAGGCTATGAATTTATTGGACTTAACTAATACCTATTAGACTCGACTAGACACCCTATCAAAGGATATTTTATTGGACTCTAAGGAACAAAACCTAACAGATTATAAACTCTTTGGATTTGTCCCTAGAATGGCATGCACATGAGAATTTACTATGTACACTTACTAAATGCCAGAGGGTATGCAAGAAGTAAGATGCAAACCTGACATGCACAATGTATGTATGCAGTATGTTTACTTCTATAAAATGCAAATGAATGGTTAAAGAAACATAAGAGAATTCATGAAAAGATAGAAAATATGAGGTGGATTTAGGGTTAGTCTGGTATCGTAGAAAGTAAGAAAAGGGGTTGGGTTTGATTAAATAGACTAAGAGACAAGAAGGTGTTTCAGGGATGAGTCCTATATTAATGAGATTTACCTTATGAGTGTGAGGTATTCCTATAGGGTTGGCTTGATGGAAAAATGGGTTATTGATTTCAGGGAAGAGATCAATTGGGGTTAAACGAATGACTTCATCATGAGGGTATTGGTCTAAAGAGATCGAGTCCTTAATAAACTCTTCTAGCTCATAAAATTTAGGACTGGGTTCTATATTTGGGTCCTCTTCTAAAGTTTCCTCAGGTGGTGCTTGAGTAATAGGATCTGGGTTATCTAACTCTGGGTCTGCTGCTAACTGGTTATGGTCAAGGTTAGATAAATCTAGATTGGTTACTACTTGGATATGGTTAAGGTCAACTGATTCTAGGATGGCTTCTACCTAGGTATATATTGATTCAACTAGCTCTAAGTCTTCTATGGGGAACTCCTCTTCTTCCTCATACTCGTTCACTAGGCTCTCATCAGCTACATATATTTCCTCTTCAAGGTCATCCTCGTGAACCAATGGGGTGGTAAGAGGGGGTTGACTAAAGAAAAATAGACCAATACTAGGCTCAAACCTAGGGATATTAATCCTATAGGGTTCAGGTTGATTGAGGGATAGTGGATTACTATTGGGTTCATATCTAGGGACTATGGATTCCTGGAGTCTATAGGGCAAGGGTTCAGCTCTATGGGCCTTGTCTAGGGTTCCTATTTGGTCATCTAATGGGTCAATCCTATGGATCGTTTGGTTATTAGATTGGATCATCTGGTTAATCTCAGTGGTCAATTGGGCAAGCTGGGTTTGGGTTTGGATATTTGATTGGTTCATTTGGGCTAGCTGATCTTGGGTTCAGGTGTCTGATTGGTCAAACCTATGATTCATTTGTGCAAACTGGTTCATGATGACCTCAAAGTTGGAATCCATGGCTGAGTCAGTTTGGGGTTTAGACATCTGATATTGGGTTCCTAATCTAGTGGTCATACAATCAAACAATTAGTCAGAATGAGATGGTGTAGAAAAAGCATGCAAGATGGGTTAGCTTACTCTAGGGTTTCCTAAACCTAGAGCCAAAACTCGGTGGGTCAGCTCAACTTACACTTAACCCAGTAGCTAATCCTTTCTTTGGCTAGGTAGAGGATGGGAGTGTGGGAGGCCCCCCTGCTTTCGCAGGGACCCAATTAAAACCACAACACCACTTAGGTTGTTTGACTCTGGACCCTCAGCCTTAGATACCAGATTTCAGTAATAGCCACAGGATTAAATGCACTAGTTGGCCCACACAGCTCGGACCCGACCTGTTAGGTGTCACCTAACCCTCTAGGGTGAATTAGTTCTAGTTGATTTTAATTCATCTTGGGTTAAAATGTTGGTGATTGTTTTGGGCCCAGGATAGATGATGAAATCTTGCCCTGATGTTAGATAGTGAATGCCCTTAGGATTATGTTAGAAGATGATGGCACTCAATGATCTAGATGCAATCTAAAACAACCAGAAAATTAAATATATATTTTTTAATTAATTTATGAGATGTCAAGTTAGGTTTAAGTTAATTGGGTTTTTCAAACAAAGTTTGGCTTGGGATTAGGGGGTTTGGAAGTTGATTAGGTTTCGTCAAGTAAGTGCTGAAATTTAGGAAATTAGGATTTCGGATGATGCAGACTTTGACATAGATATCGATGCAAAAAAAAATCATAAAAATTTTAGAACAAAGGATTAACTATGTTGATGATACTTACCAAAATTTATATAGATAAAAAATCAAATGATGATGCAAATCCTAGGGATTTTAGACACTACAGAAATCTCAAGATTTTTGTTAGTGTTTTTAATATGCTGAATTTTAATGATTTAGGGTTTCTGTAAAATTAATTAAAAACTATGATAAATCAGAGCACAAGATGGAGAACAATTCATGCATATTTCATAGAAAAGTAAAATTCTTATGTGGTCAAAATTAGATCCAAAACAGACACCTAATGCAGTGGACATGATGCAGAAAATTCAAAAATTAGGGTTTTATGAATTGAATGCAAATGAAAACTATCCTAAACCTGCTCTAAAACCAAACTGATGCAAGATGACACTAAGATTTCTAAATATGCAAAAAAAATAGTAAACTAATTTTTTTATATTTTTTTAACATTAAATTTATCGACTAGATTTCCAAAATTAAGTAAAGACTAGCAGGATATTTATCGATGCAAAGAATCATCATGCAAGCGTGCTCATGCAAAATAATAAGAAAACCAGGACCCGAGAATTGAGGAACTCCCGAATTAGGATAGCTAATCTTCATCGAATCAGATATTAAGAGAATGGAAGGTTTCTTACCAGTCAGGGATTTGAAGAACTTCGATGAAGAGATCACACAGCACTCTGATTGGGGTCTGGATGATGAAGCTGGGTTTCCCTGATTAGATGGCTGATTTAGGCAGTCCTAAAGGTGAGGAAAGCCTCCTCTGGGTAGGTGAAACACCTCAGGGATCTTGCAAGTGTCAAGGGTTAATCAAAATAGCAAATAAAAAAGAGAAAGGAAATAAGGTTTGAAGGAATCGGGATTAGGCCTACAAGCCAACAGCCAGGGAAGAAGGAGCTCTTTGTCTTGGATGGCAGCTAGGGCACTCCTTCTTGGGTGTGTGAAGATTTGGATGGAAGCAAGCTAGGGCATGGAAGGATGCTAGGGCAGGAAGAAAGATTAGGGCACACAAAGTAACCAAAGAAACACAAAAACTCCAACACCAACACAAGCACACAAGCTTCTAAACCAAAATTTCAGCAAAGTTTAATATCATGAATAAAAGTTATTACAAGAGAAAGAGGGGTGGGGTATTTATACAGTTTTCATGCCCTCTCCTTGTTAGAATTGGAATACAAGCTAGATAGGGAGAAGGATTACAAGTGGAGTAGGAATAGGTTCACAAGTTGAGTAGGAATAGGTTCTCCTTGTTTGAAATGGATTTCCTTCCTCCTTTGACTAGGTCAAAGGGCCTTGGACTTGGTCAAAGGGCCTTGGACTTGGTCAAATCATTTTTTCTTGGGCTTGGATGCCTCTTGGCTTGGACTTGGGCTCTTGGGCAGTAATTGGGGCATCCAAGGATGGGTTGGGTGCATGGGCTTTGGGCCCGGGAGGCCTGGGATGCTTGGAGCAAGAATATTCTAGATATCTTGGTTCTAGGTTAGAATATACCTGGAATCTTGGTTCTTCATTGACCTGGGCCTTGCATTCACTTGGACTGGGGTGCAAGTAAGTCTTTGCAATCATGTTATGACCTGGTTTGGGAATATACTCTGGCATCTAGAGGGAATCAGGTTTTTCGGAAAGCATTTTGGATCTTGGGGTTTCACACAAAATCCAACAAGCTGATGTAGTAGCCTTTGACTCCTAGATGAGGCCTGGTGGAGCTCCAAAGTAGAGAATCCTCTTCTCTTGTACAAAATTGAACTCTTACTGGACTCATAACTGAAGTACATGACTCAATACACTAACTAGGGTTGAGGGTTGAGACAAATCAACTAACCTCAACTTATTACAGGACTCAATCTTAATTGATTACAAAACTTTTAAAACTTTGACACTTGACTAAGGTTCTAGAATTAAAATCCTAATCAATAAACTAATTGGGATCCAGTAATCTGTTTCTGATGCTGGTGTCCCCACCACACCATAACCTAGGAAGGAGAGAATTCCTTAGCACCTAAGGACTCCTAGTCTAAGTAGAAAACCCAACACCTAGCATATTTGGAGTCATCCCTCTCTCTAGACTTTTGGAGTTCGACCAAGATATTTGGAGAGTTGAATCCTCACTAGTTGGAGGTCTCAAGAGAGGTGGTTTCATGACCATATCATATTTGGAACATTCAAGACACTCTAATCAAGTTAGGAGATTTCTACACAAGAAGGCTGAATTCCTACCAAGCCGATTTCTTCAATCCTCTATTATTGCTGCTTCCAATATAATGTTCTAAAGTTGGTTGCTGGAAGAAGGTTGTCCATGTACCTGGAACATCCTCCAACAAGTGGTATCAAAGCCCGAGTTGCATGGAGTTCGTGGGAGATGCTAGAAGTTGCTGATCTTCAATTGCTGAAATTTTAGCAAGGGCCTGTCAAGCCATGAATACCATGATGAAGGTGAATTTTGAGGAGTTTGATGGGAAAGGAAACTTTTCCATGTGGAAAGTTCGGGTTGAAGATCTCCTTGTCTAGTTGAAATTGGATCAGGCTTTGGAGGAAAAGCTTGACGAGGTGTCAGAGAAGCAATAGATGTCCATGGAAAGGAAGGCCTGTGTGATGATCAGAGGGTGCTTAGCGGATGTGGCTCTCTATTCCATGATAGAGGAGAGGACTCCAAAAAGTCTCTGGTTAAAGTTGCATATGCTCTACATGGGGAAGAACATGTATAATAAGTAGATGCTAAAAAAGTGACTCTACAGCCTTCGAAAGTAGGAAGGTGAAAACATAGTAAATCACATTCAGAAGTTTGACCAGATATGCAATGAGTTGCTGAATATTAGGGTCAAGTTCAAGGAGGAGGACAAGTTCATGTTGTTGCTATGCTTGCTGCCCCCTTCCTTTGATGCTTTGGTTACTATGTTGTTATACGGCAAGGAGACCTTAGAGTATGAAGGCATGGTCTCGGTGCTGTGTTCCAATGAGTAGAGGGAGAAGCTTTCCAAAGAAGGAGTTCCCTAGGAGGGCTTGGTCATTGGGAGAAGGTCCAGAAGAGGAAGGGAGAGGTCCAAGCAGAGAGGATGGTCGAAGTCCAGAAGGAAGAGCAAGAGCAAAAAGATGCAAGGTGCTTTAAGTATAATGAGACTAGGCACTTTCGGTAGGATTATCCTCAGTTGAAGAATAAGAAGGGAGACACATGAGGATTAGATTCGGTGGGTGCTGTGGCTGATAAAGAGGTCAAAGTGACCTCTTGGTGGTATTAGATGATCATAGATTATACATAGATATATGGACCCGGGATTCAGCCTGTTCTTATCATTATACCCCAAACCGGTCTTGGTTTTCGACCTATACCAGACCAATGAAAGAATTGTGACACTTGGAGATGATCACTCATGAATGGTCATTGGTATTGGGAGTGTACGAGTGAGGATGTTCGATGGGATCATGAGGACACTGACAAATGTCAAGAATATTCCCGAGCTAAAGAAAAATCTGGTGTCATTGGGCTACCTAGAGCGATGCGGTTACAACTTCAGCAGTCAAGCTAGGAGTGGAGTGCTTAATATCTTTAATGGAGCCATGTATGTGATGAGAGGTAGGAGGAAAGACAATAATCTCTTTGGGATGGAGGGGTTAGTTGTGATGGGATAATCTGATACAGCAACGGCAGCACAAGACCCATAAGGAGACTACTGATTATGGCACTACCGCCTGGGCCACATGGAAGATCATGGGATGAAGGAACTGAGCAAGCACAAATCAATTCTAGATCTTGTTGGTGACATTTCAGATGTCAATGAGCCATGCCAGATGGGAAAGTAGAGGAGGATCCACTTCAGCAGTAGTTTAGCCCACTGTGTAGCTCCATTGGAGCTAATTAACACTGATGTGTGGGGACCATTTCCAGTTTCAACCAAAAATAGAGCGAGGTAGTTTTTGACCTTGATAGATGATTTTTTAAGGAAAGTGTGGATCTACTTCATCAGGAAAAAATCAGAGGTCTTCTCTAAGTTCAAGGTATGGAAAGCAGAAGTTGAGAAAGAGCATGGTCGCAATGTAAAGTGCTTGAGGTCCGATAACGGCGGTGAGTTCACTAGTAGGGAGTTCTAGTACTTTTGTGAGGAGTGTGGCATCAAAAGGAACTTCTTGATTAGAGGGACTCCTCAGCAAAATGGCATGACTGAGAGAATTGACAGAATACTTATAGAAAAGGCAAGATGCATGAGGCTGCAGGCAGGGCTTCCTAAGGTATTTTGGGTTGATACAGTTGACACAGCCTGATATTTGGTCAATCGATCACCACATACAAAGTTAGATGGTGGTATTCCAAAGGAGATATGGTCTAGAAGGAGGATTGGGCTTTGCCATCTATGGGTTTTTGGGTGCACAGCGTATGTGCATATCGTGTTGGTGAGCATAGTAATTTGGATGCCAAGTCAAAGAAGATGGTATTCTTGGGGTATCTATCTTGGGATATCCATGAGGAGTCAAGGGGTACATGATGTTGGATCCCTTAAAGAAGAAGGTCATCATCAGTAGGGATGTGACCTTTTATGAGAGGTCAATTATCTAGAGGTTAGGTGGCAGGAGGAGCAGCAGGAGGTCCAGCAGGGCAGCGCTGGATAGCTTACCTTATTTTTTATTTTGCCACTTGCAGGTACATCCAAAGGATTGGACATTCAGGTGGAGCACTCTTAGAGTATGCCTCCACATGTGGAGAGAGCTTGGATAGATCATCAAGACCAGGAGGACCAGCGGGAGTAGGCTAGACCTAGGAGAGATATCGAGGTTGCACTGCACAAGCCCAAGAGGATCATCAGGCAACCTGACCAACATGGCTTCAGAGAGATGGTGTCATATACCCTGGTGACAGCCAATGGAGACCCATATACCTACGAGGAGGCTATGGAGAGCCTAGATAGAGAGAGGTGGGTCCAAGCAATGTTCGAGTAGATGCAGTCGCTCCACAAGAACAACACATGGAATTTGGTGTAGTTGCTACAAGGAAAGAAACCCATAGGGTGCAAATGGGTTTACCAATGCAAGGAGGGACCTTTGGAACAAGGAGGCATCAGATTCAAAGCTCGTTTGATTACCAAAGATTACTCATAGAGAAAAGGAATAGACTTTAGTGAGGTTTTCTCTCCCATCGTTAGACATACTTCCATCAGGGTGCTGCTGAGCATCGTAGCATCTCAGGACTTGGAGCTAGAGCAGATGGATGTCAAGACTGCATTTCTCCATGAACACTTAGAGGAGAGCATCACATAGAGCAGTCACTAGGTTTTATAGAACCAAGATCAAAAGAGAAAGTCTGTTTGCTATAGAAGTCACTGTATGGGCTCAAGCAGTTGTCGAGGCAATGGTACAAGTGGTTTGATACTTTTGTGAAGAGCATTGGACTTTTCAGGTGCTATCATGATTCCTGTGTATATGTGAGGACTCTTGATGATGGTTCTAGGATCTACTTACTCTTGTATGTGGATGACATGCTGATAGCATGCAAGAGTAAGCAGATAGTGCAGGAACTGAAGGCAACTTTGTCTCGGGAGTTTAAGATGAAGGATTTGGGACCTACGAGGAAGATCCTAGGCATGAAAATCTTTAGTGATCGGAACAAGAGGGTGCTGCATTTATCTTAAGGTGGCTACATAAAGAAGGTTTTGGAGAGGTATGGGATTAAGGAAGCAAAATTCATGGCACCATAGATTGAGGTGGAGGTTCAGGAGATGGAGAAGGTGTCGTATGCCTCTTGTATAGGCAGTCTCATGTACACCATGGTATGTTGTAGGCCAGATATCATCCATGCAGTGAGTCAAGTGAGCAAATTCATGGCACAGCCTGGTAGGGAGCACTGGCGAGCACTAAAGAAAATCTTCAGGGTACTTGGCGGGCACGATTTGAGTTGGTATCTACTACGGACAGCGAGGAGGTACCGAGGGACACTCTGACATGTCCAAGGAGGCTCGATGATGCTGGACTAATTATGCATGCCAATTATTTTTCTATTATTAGGCATTAAGTTAGGAGTTTGTATCCCGAATTTCTAGCCATGAAACTAAGCAAGTAATTCTAGAGAAATTCAGAAGCACAGGCATGTAAAACTAAACCCTAAATAGTGAAAGCGAAGGATCGCCATGGCTAAGAAGCCCTGGTAAGGCTAGCTCTTCTGCAATACCATAACTAGAGAGTCAAGGGTGTATACCTGGTAGGGATTTAATGACAAATCCGTGAAGAGATCGCTCGTCGCTCCTGGATGTAGCCTGGAAAATCAAGTTGAAAACCCTGCAGATCCGCAGCTTTCAATATGGTGGCTCGAAAGCTAGTCAACTAGAATCCTGGATTCGTAGAAACTGAGGGACCTACAAGGCACCTAACAAGGGTTAGAAAAACAAGAAGAAAGAGGTTAGAAGGTTGAAAGAAGAAGGGAAGGAAGGGAAGGATGAGGGGCGACCAAGAGGTTGAAGAAGGTTGGCGGCTAGGGTTCCTTGGAGGCAGGGTGCAGGGCTTGGGATCACACAGATACCCTTCACACAGAATTCACACAAAAATCACACAGAATTCAAATAGAAATTTGAGAAGAACATAAGAAAATTTTCATTCATAATTGATTAAAATATACATGAGAGCGGGGTCTTTATATAGGCATACAAGCTTGGGCACCAAGTAAGGGCATACAAGAGAATTCCTAGGTATCTTTTTCCCACTCAAATACATAGAGATCTCCTCTCCAAAATAAGTTCTCATCCTCTCCCAATTTCTCTCAAAGTCCCCGCTCCCTCTCTTTGACTTGGTCGGCCAAGGGGTGACCCTAAGGTGGCCGACCAAGGGAGGTGACCAAAAGGGGTGGGGTGCCCTTTTATAAGGAGTTGGGCTTTGGGCGGCCCACTTCTGTGCTGGGATGGTTCTAGGGTTTCTCCTGAGCTCCATCTTCTCAGCAGGCTGATGATGTAAAGATCCTCAAAGTCCTTCTTATGCATCCAAGGTGGCACATCCAAATATGACTGGGACTCCTTGAAGTTAGCAAGTTATCATTCAGGCTAGGGTCCATCAATATCTTGAATCTTCTCTTGACTCAAAAAACTTATAGGTCTTAAAATTGGCTCAACATGAGCCGACTTAACTTACAAGACTCCAAATGATTAATGGCTCAACTGAATTTGACTTCACTTATCCAAAATCCTAATGGTATGGATGACTCTAAATACATGACTCAAATATAGAAAGGCCCAAAACAGGACTCAAGGGCCAAAATACAGATTCAAGTGGGCTAAACCCTTATTACAAAATTGGACTCAATTACTCAAAACATTACTCAGATAACCACAGAGGGTTGAGAGACCTTTGTCTTAATCTGGTGCCTCTGGTGTCCGCACTAACTCTCCCGAGGTGGGAGGAACTCGACCCTATCGAGTAAAGATCACTTTGGCTCAGGTATCTCTCAAGAAGGTTTGTGTCGAGGCATTGCAAGTCCTCTCGAGTAATCCACGAATCGTCAGACTCTGGTCGACCTTGCCAACGGACCAGGTAACGTTGATAGCCGCATCCCTGGGTCATGATAGCTTGATCGTCTAGGATATGCTCGATCCATTTTTCTCTCTCAAGCCAATTTATAGGTGGACACTCTGGGTTAGGTTCGCTCTCAAAGGATGTGTAGGTCCAAAAAACCTTACTAGGAATCACTGTCGGTTCCCTATACTCATCCAAGTCTGCAATATTGAAGGTAGAGCTAATGCCAAAATCTGAGGATAGATCTAGCACATAGGCATTAGGTCCTACCTTCTCTATTACTCTAAAGGGTCCATCTCCATAAGCATGAAGCTTCTTAACGGTTCCTGGTGTGAACCACTCAGGCCTAAGCCTAACCATAACAGAATCTCATACATTAAATTCCTTGGCTCTCTTTCATGAATTAGCTAGTTTTTTATATGTTTCATTACTTAAATTAATCTTTTGCTAATGTCCTGATATAGGTTGCGAACATGCTGGGCACATGCAGACTCCAAACAGGTGATGCAAAGGACTCATACCAACACCTAATAGACTCGACTATTTATTCTTATCGAAAGAAATTTTATTGGACTCTTTGAGCCTAAACCTAATAGACTATAGACTCTCTAGGTTTGACCTTAGCTTGGCATGCGCATGAAAATTTATAATGGACTCCTAGCAAATGCCATAAGGTATACCATAAGTAAGATGCAAATCTAACATGCACAATGAATGTATGCATTATGCTTACTTCTACAAAATGCAATCTAATGGTTCTAGAAACATGAGAAGACTCAGGAAAGGATAGGAAATAGGAAGGGGATTCGGGACTGGTTTTGGGACCTTAATGTATGAACATTGAGTTATATCTATGGGCAAGAAAAGGTCCATGCTATGGAAGGATGGGTCAACAATTTCAGGTAAGAGGTCTTTAATGGAAACTATAGGAGGAGATTCATCCTGAGGGTACTGAATTAAAGAGATCATGTCCTCAATAAATTCCTTGGGCTCTTGAATTTTAGGACCGAGCTCTATAACTAGGCTTTCTTTTAGTGGCTCCTCAGGTAAGATTCTAATAGTAGGGTCACGTTCCTCATGGTTCTCTTCCTTCAACTATACTTTTACTACAGGTTCAATCTAGGTGTGGTTAAGGTCAGCTAACTCTAGATTGGCTTCTACCTGGGTATCTACTAGGTCAACTAATTCTAGGTCTTCTATAAGGAACTCCTCTTCTCCCTCATACTCATCCACTAAGCTCTTATCAGCTTCATACACTTCCACTTTACTGTCATTCTTATGAACCAGTGGGGTGGTAGGGGAGAGTCAGCTAAGGGAAAATTGCCTAGGTCTTGGTTTCTGATTATGGGCACTACTCCTAGCAGGTTCAGGTTGAATAAGGGATAGTGAATTACTACTGGGCTCATATCTAGAGGGATACTAACCCTATGGGGTTCATGTCGATGGCCTATGGGTTCACTCTGCTCATAGGTCATGGGTCAGATCTATAAGTCATGGGTCTACTAGGATTATAAGGTGTATAGGATCTGGGTGCATAGGATCTAGAGTCATAGGATCTAGGTTCATAGGTTTTGGATACATAGGTTCTAGGTTCATAGGATTTGGGCTCAGATCTATAGGGTATGGATCTCTTGGACTCATAGGACATGGATACATTGGGTCTGGGTTCTGAGGCTCTCCTAGGATTGGGAGGTATGGGCAAAGGTGGCTCAAGTTTGGATCTAGTTTAGGTCCTATGAGTTTTCTCTAGGTCTCCTAATTGGTTCCCTACGTGGTCAAACCTATTGGTGAAGTGGTCAAGCCTATTGGTTGCTTGGTTATTCGATTGGGTCAATTGTTCAAATCTTTGATTTATTTGGGTGGTAAATTGGGTATTCATCCGATTCATTTGGGTTGTCAAGTGGGCATTGGATTGGATCAATTGGTTTATCTGGGTGGTCAATTGTTCATTCATGGCCCTGATGAGAGCTTCAAGATTGGATTCCATGGTTGAGCTGGGTTGAGGTTTAGACCATTGGTATTGGGTTCCTAACCTAGTGGTCATGCAATCAATCAATCAAGGGGTTATGATGTAGTCAAGCACACAAGGTTAACACGTACCACAGTTTGCTAGACCTAAAGCCAAAGTTGAATGGGTTTACTCATCTTACACTCAACTTAGAAACTAATCCTTCCACTGGATAGGTAAGAGGTGGGGTGGAGCGGACACCAAAGGCACCAGAATAAGGTAGAGGCTTCTCAACCCTCTGTGAATTGATCAATAATTTATGAGTCCATCTGTAATAAGGTCTTAGCCCATCTGAGTCCTTTTTTTAGTTGTTGTTTGAGTATTTTGAGTTGTTATTTCAGTTCTGTACTAGTCAGCTTATGTTGAGCTAGTTCAGTCCAATTCTAGTCAGCTCATGTTGAGCTTATTTTATTTTTTTGAGTCCTGTCCAAGCATACTGAAGACTCAAGACTATATCATACAAGTGAAGACCAAGTCCAACTAGATTGAAGACATGGAAGTATAGCACAAGTCCAACCCAGCTTGAAGATTTGAAGACCCCAGGAGGAAAATTCAAAAAACCCTGATTTCTTGCAGATGCCCTCCAGATGCCCAGATTCCCTTCCAGATGCCAAAGTATATTCATAGATAAGGGCATCCATGATTCCAGAGGTCCATCTGCATCCTAGCCCAAAGAAATCAAGCCCAGATGCCAAGCCCAAGCCCCTAAGAAGCAAGATACCAGGGAATATTCCTGCTACCTGGCTACCAGGCCACCCCAGCTTCCAGAGGCCCAAACCCATGCACCCGAGCCCCTTTGGGCCGGCCTTTTGCTACTCCTAGAAGCCCAACATGCCCCCTAGGCATCCTTAGAGTCTTGACCAAGTCAAGAAATTTTTTAGGGATTTTTCTACCTAATATTTCCTTATTTTCTAGCTAGGGTTTGAGAGGGAAAAGGATTCTTATGTAAAGACTTATGTACCCTTACTTGGAGCCCAAGGTTAAGGGTCTATTTAAGGGACCCTAGTCTCTTGTATGAAGGAGAATTTTTGATGAATAAAAAAACCTTGAGTTCTTCTATTGAGTTGTGTGATACCCTGCTGTGTGCAAAAAGGGGTTTGTGAGAGTTTTTCTTCCCAGTGCTGCAATCATCTTCCTGCTGCCAACAAGCCTCTCAGATCCCTGGACGCCCACTCCAAAAGAAGCCTTCCCTTGCTGTTTCTTCTTTGTTTTCTTGTTCCTTTGTGAGTTTTCTAACCCCTGACAGATTGTTTACAGGTCCCCGAGTTCCTACGAATCCAACGACTCCAGCCAAGCCTCAATCGGATCACCGAGCAGAAAGCCGGGTATCCGCGGGTCTTTGGCTCGGTTTTTCAGGCCGCATCCGTCGAGGAACGAGAGACCCCTTCACTGCGATCTTCACAGACATTGTCAGGTACACCCCTCTACCTCCAGTAGTTTTATTGTAGGAGAACTTGCCCTGACCGAGGCTTCTCAGACCCGGCGGTCCTTCTTTGCTACTTTTCTAGGTCCTAATCTGCATGCTGATCTTCAAAAAATTCATACAAAATTCCCTACAAATAATTTTGATCTAAAATTCAAAAATTAATCACCTAACTCAACATGTAAAACATACAAAAAAAATTGCATGCATATTAGTCCCGCATCATTTGGTATCAGAGCTTAGATTAGGGCTTGTTTTCTGTAATTTTTTTTAGTCCGTATATACTCTGTTATTTTAATTATTTCTTCCTGATAAAAACTCCAAAAATTCTAAAAATTTATTTTTCTGGATTCATTATAATTCACTCTAATTTTAAGAATTTTTGAAAAGTTTATTATGGAATGTGAATTTTCTGCAAGCCGAAATACAGCCTAAAAATTTTCGGCTCTATTTTTCTCAGCAAGACAAGTTTGGAAGTTTTAGGATTTTGTTTAGCATCTTTTGCATATATTTTAATTTTAGTATATTTCCAGCATATTAGGCCATGATTTGAAAGTTTTCTTTTATTTAATAAAATACCAAAAAAAATTACATATTCTCCAAAAATACCAAAAACATCTAAACCCTAATTTGCATCATCATCTGCCTGCCATCATTGCATAATTTACTTTTAAGGGCACTCTTGCTATATCAGATGGGGGGAGGATTTGATCCCCTCTCCTTAGCCCAAAACCACATCCCTTGCATTCGATCCCAAGCCTTAACCTAAAATTAACTAGACTTAATTTGCCATAGTGGGCTAGGGACACCAACTGGTCAGGTACGGGCTAGTGTAAGATCATTGTGTCAAGACTAACCTGTGTGTTCCTTGTGCTTGGTGTCTAGAATGGTGGTTTAGGGATTCAATCCCAAAGGGCTTGTGTGCTAGTCTGCCTACCTGGTCAATCTCTGATTGGTGTCTAGAATTGGCAATCAGGGACATAACACTCCCCTTACACCTGCCTGGTTGAGTACAGGGTTACTATAGGCTAGTTTGCCACCCTGATTGAGCATCTAGTTTAGACTCTAGGTCTAGTCAACTGTAGTCGGTCTGATCAAGTCTTGCATGAGCACTAGATCAGGAGTTTCATATCACCCACCTCCTTCACAAATGTCTGAACCCATGGAAAATTTACAAGCCCAAATAAAAGCCCTAGCTGATCAAATGGCCCAGATGGCTACCCAGATGACTACCCAAATGACCCAGTTAACTCAGTCTCGTATTCAAACCAATGATAGAATTGACCATCTTGCCAATAGGTTTGATCAGTTAAAAGTCCGGGTAGGGACCCCAAGAAAAACCCAGGGGTCACAGTCTGAGCCAGATCCTGATTCCCCTCAACCTAAGAGGACCCCAAACCCTGATCTATACCATGAGGTCGAACCTAGGAGAGCCCCTTATCTTGACCCGTACTACAATCCTCAACCTATGAGGACCTCAAACCCTGATCCATACCTTGAGGCTAAACCTAGGAAAGCCCATCATCCTGACCCAATCCCTAAGGTTAGTCCTAGAAGACCCAATCAGGATTTTGTAGACCAGGAAGATAGATCCTATTTACCCACATCCTCTAAGCCTAGTATACCCACAACCTATAGATCTTATGACTCCAAATCCTATGAACCTAGAACCTATGAATCTAGAACCTATGAACCTAGATCCTATGACTCTAGATCCCATGATCATAAATCCTATGCACCCACACCCTATAAGCCTAGTAGGCCCAACATCCAATATTCTGACCCACATAGGGAGTCCAACCCTAGGAGAACCTAATATTCTGACCCATATAGGAAATCCAACCCTAGGGGAACCCAATATTCTGACCCATATAGGGAGTCCAACCCTAGGAGAACCCAATATCTTGACCCATATAGGGAGCCCAACCTTAGGAGGACTCCATACCATGATCTATCCTTAAAACCTGACCATAGAGCTGACCCAAAATCCTCTGACCCCAGATCCTATAATCCCCTGACCCATAGATCTGCACCCTTGTCCTATGAGCCTAGGGAGCCCATAACCCCTAAGTATCAGCCTAGTACTAGCCATGCTTCCCCTAGTCAACTTGAGCCCTATAGGATTAGTACCCCCTAAATATGAGCCCAGTAGTGAGCCACTACCCCTTAGGCAACCTGAACCTACTAGGATTAGTGTCCATAATCAAAAACCAGGACCTAGCCAATTTTCCCCTAGCCGACCTTCTCCAACCATTCCTGAGATTGACAAGGCTTACATTAATGCGGAAGTGTATGAAGCTGATGCGAGCCTAGTGGATGAGTATGAAGGAGAAGAGGAGACACCTTTAGTAGACCTAGAATTAGCTGACCCAGTAGATACCCAGGTAGAAACCAACCCAGAGCTAGTTGGCCTTGACCACATCAAACCTAAAGCTATAGTGGAAGAACAAATAGAGGAAGAGAACCTAGGTACTGCTACTAGAGCCTTACCTGAGGAAACCATAAAGGAGAGCCAAATTATAGAGTCTAGTCCTAAAATACAAGAACCAGAAGAATTTATTAAGGACTTGATCTCCTTGAATCAGTACCTTCAGGATGAGCCTCCTCCTATAGTTCCCAATAAGGACCTCTTCCCTGAGATTAGTAACCCATCCTTCCATTATGATATAGCTCAACCTCGTAAGGTTAACCTCATTAGTATAGGATTAGTTCCTGACACCCCGTCTTTTATCCTACTTTATCCAACTAACCATGAACATTTTTTTCTACCTTACCAAACTATTTCTGAACCCACTTCCTATTTTCTGCCCTTTCCTGACACCTCCAGCATTTCTAGGATCATTAGATTGCATTTAGCTGAGATTAGCATACTGCATGCATTCATCATGCATGTTAGGTTTGCATCTTACTTCTGGCATACTCTTTGGAATTTGCTAGGAGTTCACTGTAAATTTTCATGTGCATGTCAAGCTAGGATCAAACCTAGAGAACCTATAATCTATTAGATTTAGATCCAAAGAGTTCAATAAAATTTCCTTCGATAGGAATGCATAGTCGAGTCTTTAAGTGTCAGTATGAGTCCTTTGCATCATCTTGTTAGGAGTCTGTATGTGCCCAGCATGTTCACCACCTGCACTAATTTTGAAACAACTGGCTAATTCCCAAAGATGGATTAAAGAATTGGATGTAGTGGATTCTATCTTGGTTAGGCTTAGGCCTAAAAGAAGCTTCATGCTCGCAGAGCCGGACCTTTTAAAGTGATAGAGAAGGTTGGATCAAATGCCTAGGTGTTAAAATTGCCTTCATATTTGGGCATTAGTTCTACCTTCAATATTACAGACCTGGTTGAGTATAGGGAACCGGCAGCGATACCTAATGAGGCCTTTGGACCTATTACTTTTCATTGTGAGTGACCCTAACCTAGAGTGTCCACAAACAAATTTGGCCTGAGAGAGGAGAACGGATCGAGCGTATCCTGGACGATCAAGCCATCACGACCCAGGGCCATGACTATCAACGCTTCCTGGTCCGATGGCAAGGCCGGCCAGAGTCGGACGATTCGTAGATTTCTCGAGAGGACTTGCAATGCCTCAACCCAGACCTTCTCGAGAGATATGTGAGCCAGTCTGATCTTCACTCGACAGGGTAGAGTTCCTCCCACCCCGGGAGAATTGGTGCGAACACCAAAGGCACCAGAATAATGCAGAGGCATCTCAACCCTCGATGAATTGATCAATAATTTATGAGTCCATCTGTAATAAGGTCTTAGCCCATCTGAGTCCTTTTTTTAGTTGTTGTTTGAGTTTTTTGAGTTGTTATTTCAGTTCTGTACTAGTCAGCTTATGTTGAGCTAGTTCAGTCCAATTCTAGTCAGCTCATGTTGAGCTTATTTTATTTTTTTGAGTCATGTCCAAGCATGCTGAAGACTCAAGACTATATCATACAAGTGAAGACTAAGTCCAACTAAATTGAAGACATGGAAGTATAGCACAAGTCCAACCCAGCTTGAAGATTTGAAGACCCTAGGAGGAAAATTCAGAAAACCCTGATTTCTTGCAGATGCCCTCCAGATATCCAGATTCCCTTCCAGATGCCAAACTATATTCATAGATAAGGGCATCCATGATTCCAGAGGTCCATCTGCATCCTAGCCCAAAGAAATCAAGCCCAGGTGCCAAGCCCAAGCCCCTAAGAAGCAAGATACCAGGGAATATTCCTGCTACCTGGCTACCAGGCCACCCTAGCTTCCAGAGGCCCAAACCCATGCACCCGAGCCCCTTTGGGCCGGCCTTTTAATGCTCCTAGAAGCCCAACACGCCCCCTAGGCATCCTTGGAGTCTTGACCAAGTCAAGAAATTTTTTAGGGATTTTTCTACCTAATATTTCCTTATTTTCTAGCTAGGGTTTGAGAGGGAAAAGGATTCTTATGTAAAGACTTATGTACCCTTACTTGGAGCCCAAGGTTAAGGGTCTATTTAAGGGACGCTAGCCTCTTGTATGAAGGAGAATTTTTGATGAATAAAAAAACCTTGAGTTCTTCTATTGAGTTGTGTGATACCCTGCTGTGTGCATAAAGGGGTTTGTGAGAGTTTTTCTTCCCAGTGCTGCAATCATCTTCCTGCTGCCAACAAGCATCTCAGATCCCTGGACGCCCACTCCAAAAGAAGCCTTCCCTTGCTATTTTTTCTTTGTTTTCTTGTTCCTTTGTGAGTTTTCTAACCCCTGACAGGTCGTTTACAGGTCTCCCAGTTCCTACGAATCCAACGACTCCAGCCAAGCCTCAATCGGATCACCGAGCAGAAAGCCGGGTATCTGCGGGTCTTTGGCTCGGTTTTCCAGGCCGCATCCATCGAGGAATGAGAGACCCCTTCGCTGCAATCTTCACAGACATTGTCAGGTACACCCCTCTACCTCCAGTAGTTTTATTGTAGGAGAACTTGCCCTAACCGAGGCTTCTCAGCCCCGGCGGTCCTTCTTTGCTACTTTTCTAGGTCCTAATCTGCATGCTGATCTTCAAAAAATTCATACAAAATTCCCTACAAATAATTTTGATCTGAAACTCAGAAATTAATCACCTAACTCAACATGTAAAACATACAAAAAAAATTGCATGCATATTAGTCCCGCATCATTTGGTATCAGAGCTTAGATTAGGGCTTGTTTTCTGCAATTTTTTTTAGTCCGTATATACTCTATAATTTTAATTATTTATCCCTGATAAAAACTACAAAAATTCTAAAATTTATTTTTCTGGATTCATAATAATTCAATCTAATTTTAAGAATTTTTGCAAATTTTATTATAGACTGTGAATTTTCTGCAAGCCGAAATACAGCCTGCAAATTTTTGGCTCTGTTTTTTTCAGCAAGACAAGTTTGGAAGTTTTAGGGTTTTGTTTAGCATCTTTTGCATATCTTTTAATTTTAGTATATTTCCAGCATATTAGGCCATGATTTAAAAGTTTTCTTTTATTTAATAAAATAACAAAAAAAAAATACATATTCTCCAAAAATACCAAAAACATCTAAACCCTAATTTGCATCCTCATCTGCCTGCCATCATTGCATAATTTACTTTTAAGGGCACTCTTGCTATATCAGATGGGGGGAGGATTTGATCCCCTCTCCTTAGCCCAAAACCACATCCCTTGCATTCGATCCCAAGCCTTAACCTAAAATTAACTAGACTTAATTTACCCTAGTGGGCTAGGGACACCAACTGGTCAGGTACGGGCTAGTGTTAGATCATTGTGTCAAGACTAACCTGTGTGTTCCTTGTGCTTGGTGTCTAGAATGGTGGTTTAGGGATTCAATCCCGAAGGGCTTGTGTGCTGGTCCGCCTACCTGGCCAATCTCTGATTGGTGTCAAGGATTGGCAATCAGGGACCTAACACTCCCCTTACACCTGCCTGGCTGAGTACAGGATTACTATAGGCTAGTTTGCCACCCTGATTGAGCATCTAGTTTAGACTCTAGGTCTAGTCAGCTGTAGTCGGTCTGATCAAGTCTTGCATGAGCACTAGATCAGGAGTTTCATATCACCCACCTCCTTCACAAATGTCTGAACCCATGGAAAATTTACAAGCCCAAATAAAAGCCCTAGTTGATCAAATGGCCCAGATGGCTACCCAGATGACTACCCAAATGACCCAGTTAACTCAGTCTCGTATTCAAACCAATGATAGAATTGACCATCTTGCCAATAGGTTTGATCAGTTAAAAGTCCGGGTAGGGACCCCAAGAAAAACCCAAGGGTCATAGTCTGAGCCAGATCCTGATTCCCCTCAACCTAGGAGGACCCCAAACCCTGATCTATACCATGAGGTCGAACCTAGGAGAGCCCCTTATCCTGACCCATACTACAATCCTCAACCTATTAGGACCTCAAACCCTAATCCATACCTTGAGGCTGAACCTAGGAGAGCCCATCATCCTGACCCAATCCCTAAGGTTAGTCCTAGAAGACCCAATTAGGATTTTGTAGACCAGGAAGATAGATCCTATTTACCCACATCCTCTAAGCCTAGTATACCAACAACCTATAGATCTTATGACTCCAAATCCTATGAACCTAGAACCTATGAATCCAGAACCTATGAACCTAGATCCTATGACTCTAGATCCCATGATCATAAATCCTATGCACCCACACCCTATAAGCCTAGTAGGCCCAACACCCAATATTCTGACCCATATAGGGAGTCCAACCCTAGGAGAACCCAATATTCTGACCAATATAGGGAATCCAACCCTAGGAGAACCCAATATTCTGACCCATATAGGGAGTCCAACCCTAGGAGAACCCAATATCTTGACCCATATAGGGAGCCCAACCTTAGGAGGACTCCATACCATGATCTATCCTTAGAACCTGACCATAGAGCTGACCCAAAATCCTATGACTCCAGATCCTATAATCCCCTGACCCATAGATCTGCACCCTTGTCCTATGAGCCTAGGGAGCCCATAACCCCTAAGTATCATCCTAGTATTAGTCATGCTTCCCCTAGTCAAATTGAACCCCATAGGATTAGTACCCCCTAAATATGAGCCCAGTAGTGAGCCACTACCCCTTAGGCAACCTGAACCTACTAGGATTAGTGTCCATAATCAGAAACCAGGACCTAGCCAATTTTCCCCTAGCCGACCTTCTCCAACCATTCCTGAGATTGACAAGGCTTACATTAACGCGGAAGTGTATGAAGCTGATGCGTGCCTAGTGGATGAGTATGAAGGAGAAGAGGAGACACCTTTAGTAGACCTAGAATTAGCTGACCCAGTAGATACCCAGGTAGAAACCAACCCAGAGCTAGTTGGCCTTGACCACATCAAACCTAAAGCTATAGTGGAAGAACAAATAGAGGAAGAGAACCTAGGTACTGCTACTAGAGCCTTACCTGAGGAAACCATAGAGGAGAGCCAAATTATAGAGTCTAGCCCTAAAATACAAGAACCAGAAGAATTTATTAAGGACTTGATCTCCTTGAATCAGTACCTTCAGAATGAGCCTCCTCCTATCGTTCCCATTAAGGACCTCTTCCCTGAGATTAGTAACCCATCCTTCCATTATGATATAGCTCAACCTCGTAAGGTTAACCTCATTAGTATAGGATTAGTTCCTGACACCCCGTCTTTTATCCTACTTTATCCACTAACCATGAACCTTTTTCTCTACCTTACCAAACTAATTCTGAACCCACTTCCTATTTTCTGCCCTTTCCTGACACCTCCAGCATTTCTAGGATCATTAGATTACATTTAGCTAAGATTAGCATACTGCATGCATTCATCATGCATGTTAGGTTTGCATCTTACTTCTGGCATACTCTTTGGAATTTGCTAGGAGTTCACTGTAAACTTTCATGTGCATGTCAAGCTATGATCAAACCTAGAGAACCTATAATCTATTAGGTTTAGATCCAAAGAGTTCAATAAAATTTCCTTCGATAGGAATGCATAGTCGAGTCTTTAGGTGTCAGTATGAGTCCTTTGCATCATCTTGTTAGGAGTCTGCATGTGCCCAGCATGTTCACCACCTGCACTAATTTTGAAACAACTGGCTAATTCCCGAAAATGGATTAAAGAATTGGATGTAGTGGATTCTATCTTGGTTAGGCTTAGGCCTAAAAGAAGCTTCATGCTCGCAGAGCCAGACCTTTTAAAGTGATAGAGAAGGTTGGATCAAATGCCTAGGTGTTAAAATTGCCTTCAGATTTGGGCATTAGTTTTACCTTCAATATTACAGACCTGGTTGAGTATAGGGAACCGGCAGCGATACCTAGTGACGCCTTTGGACCTATTCCTTTTCATTGTGAGTGACCCTAACCTAGAGTGTCCACCAACAAATTTGGCCTAAGAGAGGAGAACGGATCGAGCGTATCCTGGACAATCAAGCCATCACGACCCAGGGCCATGTATATCAATGCTTCCTGGTCCGATGGCAAGGCTGGCCAGAGTCGAACGATTCATAGATTTCTCGAGAGGACTTGCAACGCCTCAACCCAGACCTTCTCGAGAGATATGTGAGCCAGTCTGATCTTCACTCGACAGGGTCGAGTTCCTCCCACCCCGGGAGAATTGGTGCGGACACCAAAGGTACCAGAATAAGGCAGAGGCTTCTCAACCCTCTGTGAATTGATCAATAATTTATGAGTCCATCTGTAATAAGGTCTTAGCCCATCTGAGTCCTTTTTTTAGTTGTTGTTTGAGTCTTTTGAGTTGTTATTTCAGTTCTGTACTAGTCAGCTTATGTTGAGCTAGTTCAGTCCAATTCTAGTCAGCTTATGTTGAGCTTATTTTATTTTTTTGAGTCCTGTCCAAGCATACTGAAGACTCAAGACTATATCATACAAGTGAATACCAAGTCCAAATAGATTGAAGGCATGGAAGTATAGCACAAGTCCAACCCAGCTTGAAGATTTGAAGACCCCAGGAGGAAAATTCAGAAAACCCTGATTTCTTGCAGATGCCCTCCAGATGCCCAGATTCCCTTCCAGATGCCAAAGTATATTCATAGATAAGGGCATCCATGATTCCAGAGGTCCATCTGCATCCTAGCCCAAAGAAATCAAGCCCAGGTGCCAAGCCCAAGCCCCTAAGAAGCAAGATACCAGTGAATATTCCTGCTACCTGGCTACCAGGCCACCCCAGCTTCCAGAGGCCCAAACCCATGCACCCGAGCCCCTTTGGGCTGGCCTTTTGCTGCTCCTAGAAGCCCAACACGCCCCCTAGGCATCCTTGGAGTCTTGACCAAGTCAAGAAAATTTTTAGAAATTTTTCTACCTAATATTTCCTTATTTTCTAGCTAGGGTTTGAGAGGGAAAAGGATTCTTATGTAAAGACATATGTACCCTTACTTGGAGCCCAAGGTTAAAGATCTATTTAAGGGACCCTAGCCTCTTGTATGAAGGAGAATTTTTGATGAATAAAAAAACCTTGAGTTCTTCTATTGAGTTGTGTGATACCCTGCTGTGTGCATAAAGGGGTTTGTGAGAGTTTTTCTTCCCAGTGCTGCAATCATCTTCCTGCTGCCAACAAGCCTCTCAGATCCCTGGATGCCCACTCCAAAAGAAGCCTTCCCTTGCTATTTTTCCTTTGTTTTCTTGTTCCTTTGTGAGTTTTCTAACCCATGACAGGTCGTTTACAGGTCCCCGAGTTCCTACAAATCCAACGACTCCAGCCAAGCCTCAATCGGATCACCGAGCAGAAAGCCGGGTATCCGTGGGTCTTTGGCTCGGTTTTCCTGGCCGCATCCATCGAGGAACGAGAGACCCCTTCGCTGCGATCTTCACAGACGTTGTCTGGTACACCCCTCTATCTCTAGTAGTTTTATTGCAGGAGAACTTGCCCTAACCGAGGCTTCTCAGCCCCGGCGGTCCTTCTTTGCTACTTTTCTAGGTCCTAATCTGCATGCTGATCTTCAAAAAATTCATACAAAATTCCCTACAAATAATTTTGATCTAAAATTCGGGAATTAATCACCTAACTCAACATGTAAAACATACAAAAAAAATTGCATGCATATTAGTCCCGCATCACACGGCGTATGACAAAAAAAAATAATGCCTTAATTAGAATTTTTTGTCAATTACAATGATTTGGGAGATACAACATAGATTGGCTTGTAGGGCATATCCCTTTCAGTTACATTAGAAAGGCAAGCAGCACATTGATCGAGATGCCACACTCCTTACCAACCACTCAGATCGCCCAGGAACGGAAGCCAACCAGGAGATTCGAATCCCGCGGGCGGTGGCCTGCCATTCGAGGCACTGCCAAGTTTTCCGGAATGAGGCAACCAAGAGGTGTGCTAGAGTGCTTGACAACTCCCCTTATCACGAATCAGGAAGGACTCCTCGGGACACCGCCGCATGTGCCTAACAGCCCGGCGGGGATCCTGAGACAAGCGTCCAACAGTAACCTAGTTTGTAACAAACTCGGAGGTAACACAATAACTCCAAGACATAGGCAAAAAATACAAGCCAGAGAGAGAGAAAAAAAAAAGGAGGAGTGCAACCCCCACCAGCAAAAGAGGCATGGCACCACCACCACTTCGAGCACAAGTGCAAGCCTGACCAAGAGGGCGAAGCGCCACTACAACCACAGTTGAAGGAAACCGAGGGATACAAGGAGAGGCGGAGGAACAGGACACCCCTCTGTCCCCGCTATCACTCTCCTCCTGCAATGTTTTCACCTTCACACACATTTTCTACTCCTCCTAGAGTGGAGTCCATCAAGAGGGGCCCGACCAGGAGGATCTGTTCCCCTGGATCGTCATTGACTTGATCGTCGGAGTGCCCCCACCGGAAACCCTGGCCCGGGTCTCTAACCCCTATCTCGCAGGTTCAGGAGCGGAGGACCGCCGGGCGGCAAGGCAACTGCACCCAGCACGAAGGTCCGGGAGCCGAGGATGGCCGGGTGATAGGGGGAGCGCATCTCCGGTGCCGACAGCAACTACGGGCCACGACGATCTTGGTGGCAACAATATCCATATCCAATCATGAATATCCTTTTGGCAAAAAGGGACTACACTGAGTCACGTTCAATGAGATATCATATTTCCCACTTGTAGATCACACCAATGTCACCACACTCCTTTGGTCAAGGGGACAACCAAATGATATGAACCACAACAACCTACACTTGATACATTGCTGTCCACTACAATGTATCCTTTGGTTACGAACCTGGTTTAAAGACCACTCTATATATCCTCTCTATATCGAAGTCAGTGTAGTCCTAAGGATTTCATCACATGAAAAAGAGTTCATTACAGGAAAATGTCAGAATGTAATATGCTGCCAAAATAATATTAATTAATTCATACAAAGAGTACAATACTCAGTTCAACCACCTACATAGTCTAGGTGATTGGCTTTGGGATATAATTTCCAATAGTGGGGTATTTATAGATGTTCCCATGCCCTCTCCTAGTTAGGATAGGAATACAAAATTTGATAAAAAGAAGGATTACAAAGTTGCTTAGAACTAGGAGTACACATTTTGAGTAGAAGTAAAACTTAATCTCCTAGTTATAATTGGTCTTCTCTCCTTCTTTGACTTGGTCAAGGGATCCTTATGGGCTTGGGCTGGGATGAAATTCTCTTGGGCAACTTTGACTTTTTCACTCCTTATTGGGCTTAGACTTGGGCACCAACCTTGTTGGACTGGGCTTGAAGGGGCGCCAAAGTTAAGAATAGGCCTGAGGGTGTCATGGCTTAATGGAATGAGGATGCCAGGGACTTGGACATGGGCCTGGGGCACCACTTCATGAATTCTTGTGGGCTAGTATGCTGGGGCACTTTTCTTGGAGGACTTGGGCATCATGAAGGAAGTCTAGATGCCGGGCTAGTGACTTGAGTGTGGGTCCAATGGTCCTCCTCTTGAATATGACTGAATGAAAGTAATTACAGGACTCAAATTGACACAAAATCTCAAAATGACAAACACTCATAATGAACTGACTCAACCAACTAAGCTCAACTGAACAGAACATAACCCAAACTTGACTCAAAATCTTAATGGTGTGAGTCGACTCTAAATACAGGACTTAAGTATAACAAGGCTTGAAAAACAAAACTCAAGACCCAAATACATGACTCAATGGGCACAATCGGACTTAACTGATCAAAACCCTAATTACAGGATTTCAAGTGACTCAAAGGGCTAACAGAACTTGATTATTGGAGTCAAAGATAAAATTGGAATCATGGCTAAGGGACTCAAAACTCAGGGACCGATAATAAACTAGGGTCCAAAAGAAAGATGCAAATCTAACATGCACAATGAATGTATGTAGTATGCTAATCTCAACAAAATGTAATCTAATGATTCTAGAAATGCTGGAAGTTTTTGGAAAGGGTAGAAAATAAAAAGTGGAGTCAGGGTTAATCTGGTAGGGAAAGGAATAAGAAGATGGTTCAGGGTTAATCAAAAAAAATAGAATACAAGAAGGGGTTTCAGGGATAAATCCTAGACTAATGAGCTTGACCTTACGGGGTTGAGGTATATGTACGGGGTCTACATAATGGAAGAACGGGTCACAAATCTTGGGGAAGAGATCTTCAATGGAAACTATAGGAGGGGATTCATCCTGAGGGTATTGATAAGCCAAATCCTTAATAAAGTCTTTTGGTTCATGAAATTTAGGACTAGGCTCTACAATTGGGTTCTCTTCTAAAGTTTCCTCAAGTGGTGCTCTAGTAGCAGGATCTAGGTTCTCTTCCTCTAACTGCTCTTCTACCATAGCTTCAATTTGAGTAGGGTCAGGGTTAACTAACTCTAGGTTGGCTTTGGTTTGGGTAAGGTCAGGGTTAACTAACTCTAGATTAATTTCAGTTTGGGTATAGTCAGGATCAGCTAATTCTAGGCTGGCTTTAGTCTGGGTATCTACTGGGTCAGCTAATTCTAGGTCTTCTATAGGTAACTCTTCTTCTTCTTCCTCATACTCATCCGCTAAACTCTCATCAGCTTCATACTCCTCTACCAGACTTGGATCAGCCTCATATATTCTACATTGGGTTCAGACTCATCTTCATCTAGCTTACCTAGGTGTAGGGCGCTAACTGGACACTAGCTAACAAAATGGCCTAGTTTGCAATATCTAAAACACACTCTCGGGTGATTGGAACTCTTCTAAACCTTTACAAACTTGCCTCTATCTTCCCTACGGGCCGTAGTGGTATTGGGCTGGGGTTGGCTCGTGTTGGGCTAGTTAGAATCTAGTCCTGGGCTAGGGGCACTAGTCCTAAAGGGTTTAGTTTGACTAAAGGGAAGTGGACTAACACTAGGCTCATATCTAATGGTACTGATCTTACGGGACTCAGGTTGACTAGGAAAAAACTGATTGGCACCAGGCTGATACCTTGGGATTATGGGTTCCTGGGGTTCATAAGATAAAGGTTCAGCTCTATGGATCTTGAGTTTATTGGGCTCATAGAAGGTGGGTGCATAGGTTCTAGAGTCATAGGCTTTGGGCTCAAATCTATAGGTTGTGGCTCTCTTATCCTGATCAATGAAATCATGATTGGATTTCATAGGGTTGGGCTCCTGGTATGGGTTAGAGTATGGGATTCTCCTAGGATTCGACTCAGCATGGATCCTAAGGTCAAGCTCGGGCTTAGATCTAGTATAGTGCTTAGGATTTTCTCTCGGTTTCCTAATTGGTCTTCTACGTGGTCAAATCTATGGGTTGTTTGGGTAGTCAATTGGATTAATTGGTCAAGTCTATGATTTATTTGGGTATTGGATTGGTTGAACTTGAAGTTCATATGGGCAAACTGGTTTTGGGATTGCGTGTTGGACTGGTTAATCTGGGTGGTTAATTGGGCAACCATATGTTCATTCATGGCTTTTAGAAGAGTTTCAAGATTGGATTCCATGGTTGAATTAGGTTTGGGCTACACTAGTTGTACTGGACTCCTGACCTGGTAGTCATGTAATCAATCAAACAAGGTGGTAAGATGCAGTCAAGCCACAAAGTGAAAATGGACTACTGCTTGCTAGACCTAGAGCCAAAATTAAATGGGTCTACTCAACTTACACTTAACTCAACAGCTAATCCTTCCACTAGCCAGGTAAGAGGTGGGGTGGTGGGAGGCTCCCCCTGCCTATGACAGGGTCCTAATTAAAGACCACCAGTCCACTTAGGGTGTTTTCCTTTGGACCTCTAGCCTTAGATACCAGTTTTCAGTAATAGCTGAGAAATTAGGTGCACTAGTTGGTCCACACAATTTGGACTCGACCTGTTGGTGTCCCTAAGCTCACTAGAGCAATTAGGTTGATAATTGATTTTAGCTAAGGCTTGGATTCTGATGCTGAGTGGTTGTTTTGGGCCCAGGACAGGTAATGAAATCATGTCCTGATTTGAGAGAGGAAATTGCCCTTAAAATTGATTAAATGAGATGATGAACACACTATGAGCCCTAATACAACTAATAATAATTAGAAAAATAAAATAATTTTTTTGGTCTTTTATGAGATGGCAAATTAAGTTTAAGTGGGTTAAGTTAGCAAACAAAATTTGGACTTGGATGAGGTAGGGTTTGGAAGTTGATTAGGTTTTTCCATTTCAATATATTTCCAAGTATTTTGTACAAAGCCATAATGGCAAATATAAAAGAAGGGAAAAAGAAGAAGCAAAAAGATACACGGGCCAATCATGGGGGCTAGCCTGATCTTTTTCAACTTCAGGGCCCTTTCCACCAGAGCTTGAAGAGCCCTCACTGCTAGCCGAAGGTAACTCCATCTTCAACTTCCTAGTATCAACATTTGAGAACAACTCAGCAACTTGCTCCTTCAAAAACTTGATGCTCTATCGAAAGGCATCCCTTCTAGCTTCAGAACCTCTAAATAGTACTCTTCCCCGACCCTAAAGGCCTCAATCGCCTTCATCGCTACATTGGAGGCTAGCGCTTCTACTACCAGTGCATCCTCGTTTGCAGCCAAAGCTTGGTCCTTGGCCTCGTGCAATGCTTCCTCCATTGCTCAGGCCCTCCCCTCAGCTTCTGTGACCTTTGACTCAATGTTGGCAACCCTCACATTATCCCAGCACCCTTGGCCTTTGCCTTGGCAAGTGCCTTCTCTGCCTTGGTGGCTCTTGCTTTAGCCTCGCCAAGCACCACTTGTGCTCCAACATGATCTTTCTCCCTTTGGCCCCGCACCTCTGCCAATAGTTGATGGAGCTCTATGCACTCTACTGCACTCTTGTCAAGAAAAGTAGACATGACTGCTAGAGAGGCCTCAACCATGTCCGCCCTTGCCCTCATAGCTATCAGTTAATCACTGGCCACATTGAGTTTCTGGGTTGCCGCGTCGTGCTCTCCTTTCACCATTTTAGCAAGCTTCCATGATAGCTCTTCCTCCTTAAGAAGATGATCCACATATTATAGCAGACCCCAGGCTTCCATGTAGCCTTGCATTCAGACACACTGTTCAAGATGGGTTTATGTCCTCGAAGGAGAACTAGTATTCAAAGTCCTCAGGTAGAAGACTTATTAACACTATAACCTAGATGAACCACTACAGGCCCTCCTAGTGGACCTCATTAGTGCCTCTTCTTTGACCTCCGAAGGGATGGAGTCATCCAACAACTTGAGGCACGTGTCCATCCTTGGCAAGCAAATCTTGCTAGAAGAAGGGATACTCTCTTGAGTGACGGAGGGCCTCACCTCTCCACTTTTGCTCGTACCAGTCATGGGGGCTGCCACTTACTTTATCATAGCAATGGCCACCCTAGCCTTTGTAGCCGACCTATTCACCTACATCAGAGACTCCATCATCGATGCCCAAGCTTTGTCGGCCTTCACTTGAGTCTCTCCTATAGTCTCTCCACTCACTGTTAAAATCTCACAGCTGAGTAGAAGAGACAAAGACAAAGTTGGGCTTCCGCGCATGGATGGCACTGGGCATGTCTTTCATTATTTTACAGCTGGAACGAGGGTCGATGACCCACCATCCATAGCCGTGGAAATCTATTTTCAAGACGAAGAGGGAAGTAAACAAACTGCTCCTATGCCTCACATTGGCTATGTGACATCGGACCAGAAAGCCGCAGATGTTATGAATACTATTCGGAGTCAACTACGTAGGAACAATTTGATACAAATTAAAGATCCTAAGAAGAAAAGGGTATAATGGGAAGCAAAGACCGGCTTTTAAATGGTCTTCGTATATAGCAATGCACCGGTGGGAGGCCATTTACCTGTTCTTTAGGCCTCGGGAGCACCAGAAGGAAGTCTTCGGGAAGGCAATAACGTTCCCGAAGGTAAGCTATTTTCCTAAGAAAAATAGAACTAGGGACTAGCTCCGGTCTGATCTCAACGATGACATCCCTAACAAGACCTAAAGTGCTCGAAGGCTCGTCCTCTCCCCCGTCAGAGGAGACCTTGCTGGCGACACGGACCTCTAAAGACCTAACAATGCTGAAACAAAGAGACGGAGAAGCAAGGAGACCATACCTGTGGAAGAAACTGGGGACTAGATGCAAGAAAGGCTGAACAAAAAGCAGAACCAAACAGGAGTGGAGAAGCTTCTTCTATAGGTCCTCTTTTCCCCTTTATAAGGGGATAAGAGATGCTTCAGAGAGCCTCCTTGAAAGAAGAAGCATCCTTCCTCTGATTGCACCATATATGCAGGCGCCAGATACGGCCGTGCAACTCCAAGCGACGCCAAGCTGATTCGATATGGGAAGAGCCAAGAGCCATAATCTACATGATTTCACCCAACGACGAAGAAGAGGCCCATACCTTCCCCAAGGGATAGGGTGAGGCCACGTCCTCTACCAAGATCCCAATTAAAGGATCGGCCAAATCATCGCAATAAAAGGAAAAGACGCAACCCTTCGACCAACCCTCGCCTTTTCATGTTCCAATAAGAAGACGACACATGTTCTCAACCTGATCTTCGAATCAGATATCAGTTATGGTGGGCAACCGAATCGAAAATTTATCATCATTGGTTGCACTTCTCCTGGCAGAAAAGACAATCCATTAATACTCTCACTCTTCAAGGCAAATCACTACTTTGAAAACTGAGTGGGGGCAACAATTATGATATGTCAATACAACACAGATTAATTATCGGTTCAACTACTCACCAAACTCTTTCTGAACCGGGCGTCTAAACCAGAGCACCTGGAGGAAATCACGTGAGGTTAGTCTTCGGCCTAGCCGAAAGCGTTAGTCCTGAAGAGTACCACCACCAGCTCCCGACCAGTCTTCTGTACATCAGCCAAAGAATGCCTGTTTGAAGAAGACTGGTCCAAGACGATGCCAGTTTCGCTCCACTATCCATTTTGAAGGGAAAGACTCTACTACAAACAACAAAGGTGTCTTCGACTTATCTCAAAGAGGATAGATCGAAGACATTTCGTTGATTCAACACCGATCCTTCTTGAAGAAGAAATCCCGAAGCGAATCTCCGGTTAGTCTCAAATCTTCGAATGTGGATACGATCGTTACGATCAACTACGTGGCCACTATCTCCAATTTCAACCATATCGGGGTGGCCACGTAGCCACTATCTCCAATTCCAACAATTCCAGGCTGGCCAGAATCAATTGGTAACCACTTATGATTATGCGCAGAGTAAAGTTAATTAACCCCGTCTTAATCATAGGTAGGTGAGCCTACTACACACTGGTACAGTAACTATAAATACTGATAAGACAAGATACTCAAGGTACACAATCCTGAAAAAGAGAATACTTTCACCATCTTCCTTTCTCTTCAAAAACTCTCCATTCTATTGCTGAAATCTCCCTCTTTAATATAAGCATTAGAATGTCTCCACTAAAAAAAATTCGACCCTATTTTACAGATATCCAGGAAAGCCAATCGGTAATCCAATAACTTTGCCCGGCCAACGAAGGTTTCATGTCAACATGGCTATCTATGGTGGTTTGGTACTCCTCGAGAATACCTTGGACTTGCCCACTACCCTTGGAGATGCTGTTGTAGCCGGCACCAGCGCTTGTAAAGCAGCAGAAAGGGGGACTAATCGCGTTAAAATGGAGAGAATTTGAAAAAGAAAATGAGAATCATTGAATCAGATTATATCCTATTGATTCAAATGGGTATTTCACATAGCCCTTGGCCAAAGGGATGACTCAGATTTCTGGTTAATTACAGCAGTGACTCGAGCTTACAATGCTAAATCTAGGCCCGAAACTTTTTAAAAACAAAAATCCCTTCTCGATCCAAAGAAGTCGGCGCCGTCTACCACTGGAGAAATCCCAGATTTGGAAGGAGGTAGAGGAGGGAGGCGATCAAGGAGACAGTCGCCGCGATCTCGGAGGGGGTGAAGGCGTCGGACGGGGCAGGTGCGCCGGACTTCTGGCGCCACCGTGTTGAAAGGAGGAAAATGGAGGTGAAGAGGAGGACGGTGAAAACCCTGGTGGCGTAGCGGGTGGGGCGAGGAGGGCCATCAGGTCCCGGGACCTCCCGCCGGCGAGTCACGCGAAGATCTCTTGCTCCGCCGCCGCTGCCACCGCCGTTTCCCATGAAGTGACGAGAGGCTTGAAGGGTCGGAGAGCGTTACACAGATAGGCAGAGGAATCGGGACGGGAGCAGCCGCGCCGAGTGAATTGGATCTGGGCTTTGGGTTATTTCAATTATTATTAGCGTTAATTATAGTTTACCTAGATGAAATAGGTCATCTTTGAATTAAAAAATAGTCCTTAACTCATAACGGATCAAATCCGTCGGATACTATGATGCTGGGTAACCCACTCGGGGTTTAACGGGACACGAATTCACATTTGGGGATTGATTTTTTTCCATTTAAAATTTATTTTCACATGATTTGATTATTTTTTAAAAATTTTTAAGATAAAATTTGTATCTCCAAATCCAAACTCTTCTTCTTGTTTTTTTTTTTAATCTAAGACATCCTTCACCGATCCAAAAAAAAAAAAAAAAAAAAAAGAGAAAGCAGCATGCCATCATACCTTTTTCTCTTGCTATCAATAACAACCATGGTACTTGTTATACCCGACCGGACCACCCTCTTATTGTGGTCCAACCGGATCATTCTTTTGAAACTCCGACGGATGTTCTCCTTCGGATGTCTGATCCACTGAAGTATAGGTCTGAACGACCCACTTCTGCTGAGGTCCGGTCCACCGCTCTCCTCTGGAAGTTCGACCCACTGAAGTAGAGGTCAGAGTGACTCACTTCTGCTGTAGTCCGGCCACCGCTCTCCTTCGGAAGTCCGAATCACTGAAGTATAGGTCCGAACGACCCACTTCTGCTGAGATCCGGCCCACCTGCTCCTACTGAAGCTCCGATGGCACTCTCCTACGGAGGTCCAACTGGCCCTCCCCAGTTGAGGTTTGACCAATTTACTTCAAGGTACCGGGAAACTCCAGAAGCCTCTTCCAATTTACATCAGCGCCACTACTCCACTTTTTCCATGATGTTGCCCTATCTTGGTGCCACGTGGCCACTCTTCGATTCTCCTAGGGGCAGATTAGTCTTTCTCAGCTTCTCTCCTAACGGATTTTGGACTGTTCTATGCCTATATAAGGTAACAGGGGGATCTCATTTTGAGCTAAGTACATTCTCCCTTCTCCATATGCTGCCTCTTTGATTCCTCCATTCTGTTGCCCTCGAGCTCCTGCAGACTTAAGCATCAGAGTGTCCCCTGTCGGAACACCATCGATCCTTGGGGACTTTGCTGCAGGTGACCCGAGAGAAGAGCGCTCCAGTCCAGCCGTCCGACCCCGGTCCGGGAGAAGTTGTAGCAACAGATTGGTACTAGAGGAAGGGTCTCTACCCTTCTCTAAAAGGAGGAGTCCGTCCACTAAGTCACGAGATGGCTAAGGGAAGAGCTCAGAACACCTCTGCTAGAAGAGGTCACTCCCTGTCCAGGTCCGAAGGACCTCCCAGGGAGAACGAAGCCACCGCCGTCACCAAACCCACTGTCACTCTGGGACTACAGCAGTTCTAGACACTCCTGAACCGCATCGACATGTTCGCTACCACGGTTCAGCTCCTCCAGGAGGTGGCTGATAACCGGCAACAGCTGCTTGCTACATCCCGCACCACCCACCGACCTACTGAGGGAAGCCGACACCAAGAAGTCCCTCAGCCTAATTCTCACATTGTTCTGGAGCCTCGAAGGTCTTTGGGGGCTCACGCCGACGGGAAGAGGGCAAGGTCTGCCTCACCTTCCTTCGCTGATTCCGACCTTGCTGATGTTCGACTCCCTGCTGAAGCTTCGTGTGACTACACCAGCAAGATTTTGCGCATGGAGGAGTGTATCGCTGAGATTGTCGATCGGCAGAAAGACGAAGGGGGGCAGGTGTACGACTCCCACCCACCTTTTTCTGCCGAAATCATGGGGGAGCCGATCCCCCGTCACTTCAAAATCCTACAGATTGACCCCTACGACGATACCACTGACCCACTGGACCATCTGGACACCTACAAGGCCCATATGATGGTGTAGGACGCCTCCGACGACCTTCACTGCATTACCTTCCCCGCCACTCTCAAGAAGGCCACTCGGATGTGGTTCTCCACCATCCGATCAGGTACGATCCACTCCTCTCAATTTGAAAACTTTTTTCTCTCCCATTTCAAGACCTGCAGTCGGACTTCGAGGAACACCGACTGCCTCTTCCTCGTGCTGCAAAAGGAGGGAGAGACCCTCTAGGACTACATGGCCCATTTCAACTCAGCGGCCATGGAGATCCCGGACCTGAACGAAGACATAGTTATGTCGGCCTTCAAAAGAGGGCTGCGCTCGTCCAGGCTTACTTTCTCCCTAGATAAAAAATTTTCGACAAGCTACTCTGAGTTGCTGACTTGGGCGCAGAAGTATGCCCTGACGGAGGAGCAGGCGGCAAGCCAACGCCAGGCTAAAGGAAGGCCAGCCCCCAAGAAGCGGAGCGACAAGGCTCTCGAAGTCCGACCTCCCAGCGATGGCAACTGCTCAGCCCAACACCGCAGTCTGAAGACGAAGGACTTTCCTAGGAGGTTCGAAACCTATGCACCCCTCTCCTTTCTAAGGGAGAAGATCTTCTTAGAGATTGAGAATGAAACCTTCTTGCAAAGGTCTCGTCTGATGAGGGGCCCCTCTGCATCTAGAAACAGAGACAAATACTGCTGGTTTCATCGGGACCACGGGCACAACACTGAAGAATGCCTCCAACTAAAGGACACCATTGAAGATCTCATCAAGAGGGGGTACCTGCACAAATACGTCCGACCCCACAGGGATCGGGCCGAAGCTTCAACTGCCAGAGACCCTCCAGAGGAGGCTGAGCTTCCCAACCAGTGCCCGACCGGTGGGGATGTCGGCTGCTGCATCAGTGGTCCGACTAGAGGTATGAAGAGGACCCAGACATTACTAAGAGGTCAAGGGGTTCCAATGCAATCAGCTTTTTCGATGAAGACCTCCTGGAACCCCATGTTTCTGGAAATGATCCTGTAGTCGTGTTGGCATTGATTGCTAACTACGATGTAAAAAGGATTCTTATAGATAATAGAAGCTTTACAGAGATGTTATTGTATGATACTTTTGTAAGAATGAACCTATCTAGGTCAAGACTGCAAGAATCCTTCATACCGTTGATGGGCTTCGAGGTAACTCCGTCGGAGTTGAAGGAAAAATAACCCTACCTGTGATGATTGGGACGGAGCCCTTTCAGAGGATTCTCCCCATCAACTTTGTGGTCGTACGTACGACCTCGACTTACAATGCCATTTTGGGCCGACCGGCCGTCAACAAGTTTCAGGCCATCGTATCTACATACCATCTATTGGCGAAGTTTTCGACCAGGAGTGGGGTCGAAGTTATGAGGGGAGATCACAAGATGGCTAGGCAGTACCTAACTATTCAAGACCAACAGTTGGATGGCCATCTTACTTTAGAACAGCTTGACCGAAGGGCCGAAGCCGATGGCCATGGTCGGCCAGATGAAAGAATCCTATTTGTTCCCCTCCGATAGGATGACCCCACCAAAGTCCTCCAAATTGGAAGCACACTCAACGAAGACGTTAAGTCAGAGCTGATCGACTTCCTGAGGAATAATGTCGACGTCTTTGCTTGGTCAGCGTCGGACATGCCGGGCATTCCGTCAGATGTCATCACCACCAGCTTAAGGTGGATTCGAGCTATAGGCCTATCTGATAGAAAAAAAAGGAGTTTCGCTATCGAAAGGCAGAGGGCCATTGACGAAGAAGTAAAGAAGCTCTTTGATGCTGGCTTAATCAGGGAAGCCCATTACCCTAAATGACTAGCAAATGTCGTAATGATGAAAAAGGCTAATGTGGAGGATCTGTGTGGACTACACCGATCTCAACAAGGCTTGTCCGAAGGATAGCTTTTTCCTGCCGAAGATTGATTAGCTAGTGAATGCCATGGCCGGCCATCATCTCCTAAGCTTCATGGATGCCTTCTTCGGCTACAACCAAATCAGAATGCACCTGAAGGATGAGAAAAAGATGACATTTGTCACCGAAAAAGGTCTGTACTATTACAAGATGATGCCCTTCGGTCTGAAGAACGTTGGTGCCACTTTCCAAATGCTGATCAACCAGGTCTTCGAAGGATAGCTCAGGAGAAACATGGAGGCCTATGTAGATGATATGATAGTCAAGAGCCTCCACAGAGCTAACCACATCAAGGATTTGCAGGAATCCTTTGACACACTGAGACACCATCGGATGAAGCTGAATCTTGCCAAGTGGACTTTTGGGGTGACTTCTGGAAAGTTTCTCGACTCTTGGTCACAGAAAGAGGAATTGCAATCAATCCTGATAAGATCAGAGCTGTTGTTGAGATGGGACATCCGACCAGCAAAAATCAAGTGCAAGAGCTTAAGGGCCGGATAGCTTCTCTCAACCGTTTCATCTCCCGGTCAGTTAAGAAGTCCCTGCCATTTTTCAAGACCTTCTGCCAGTCAGACCATTTCTGCTGGACCGACGAGTGTCGGTCGACTTTTGAAGCTTTGAAGGACTTTCTAAAGAACCCTCCACTGTTGGCCAAGCCAACAGAGGGGTAGGCATTATACTTATACCTGTCGACATCGGATGAGATGGTCAGCTCCATCCTCGTGCGAGTAGGAAAAGATGGTTAGCAGAAACATGTCTATTACATTAGTAAAGTTCTCCATGATGCCGAAACAAGGTACCCCAAGATGCAGAAGTTGGTATATTCCCTGATCATAGCAGCCAAATGACTCTGACCCTACTTCCAGGCACATCCGATCATCGTGCTGACTGACCAACCTCTCAAGGCGATCCTTCGGAGCCCAGACATCTCTGGCCGGCTCGCCAAGTGGGCTGTTAAGCTTGGCGAGTTCGACATCTCCTTCCAATCTCGATCGGCTATGAAAGCTCGGATAATTGCCGACTTCATTGCAGAATGTACCTGGAAGCAGGAAGCATCCTCTCAAACAGTTGAAACACCTGAAGCCGATGCCATCGACAAGGCAGAACCTGCTTGGACCCTTCATGTGGACGGAGCGTCCAACCTTGCGGGCCGCGGGCTGGTTTGATTCTAGCCAACCTCGATGGACAAAGCTTGGAGTATGCTCTGCACTTTTCATTTCAGGTGTCAAACAACTAAGCAGAGTACGAAGCACTTCTCGCAGGACTGAGAATTGCTAATGAATTGGGCATCGACCGAATCAAGGCCTTCTCTGACTCTTATCTGGTGGTAAATCAAGTGAAGGGTGAATTCGAAGCAAGAGATCCGACCCTGGCCAAGTAATTAAACAAAGTACAAAGCTTTGTATCTCGGCTTAAATTCTTCAAAATTCTCTATATACCTCGACTGCAGAACTCCTGGGTGGATGCTTTGTCATGATTGGCTACGGCCATCACCAACACCTCCGACCGAACTTTTGTGGAGCATTTGTAGCTCCCAAGTATTGCTGAAGAGCCAACCGAGGTCCACCAAGTCGAACAGGAAGCTTCATGGATAGACCCAATCCTTACATTCCTGGTCAAAGGGACTCTTCCGGAAGATCCGACTAAAGCTGAGCGAGTATGCTGGACGGCTTCAAAGTATGTCATCCTCGATGGCATCCTCTACAATCGATCATTCTCACAGTCGCTGTTGAAGTGCTTGGGGCTGACTAATGCAGACTATGCACTCAGGGAAGTACATGAAGGCATCTGCGGTGACCACCTCAGAGGAAGATCCCTAGCTTACAAAATCATCCGATAGGGATACTACTGGCCTACAATCTAGAAGGATCGTCGGACTTCGTCCGAAGGTGCGACGTGTGTCAAAGGTATTCCAATATTCAAAGAAGGCCTGCCAGTCAGCTGACTTCGCTCACTGCACCTTGGCCATTCGCACAATGGGGGATGGACATCCTAGGACCTTTCCCTCCGGCATTGGGCCAGTGAAATTTTTTTATTGTGGCCATTGATTACTTCACCAAGTGGGTGGAGGCCGAACCGCTGGCACAAATTACAGAGGTCAAGACAGAAAACTTTGTCTGAAACTGCATCATCTTTTGATTTGTCATTCCACGACAATCATCACCAACAATGGAAGGCAGTTCGACAACCTTAAATTTTAGGACTTCTGCAAACAATATCACATCTCTCATTGGCTCACATCAGTTGGACACCCTCAGTCCAATGGAAAAGCTGAAGTCACCAATCGGACAATCCTACATGGACTGCAGACCCGACTAAATGATGCCAAATGTCTTTGGGCAAAAGAACTTCATTTGGTGCTCTGGACCTATCGGACAACTGCCTGAACGGTGACCGGGGAGACTCTATTCAATCTGACCTACGAGAGTGAAGCAGTCATCCCTATGGAAATCTCTTTGCAATCCTAATGGATTGATCACTTCGCCGAACCGACCAACTCAGAGCAACGAAGGGCTGACCTATATTTACTTGAAGAAACTAGGCTCCAGACAAGCTTGAAGCTGGTGGCCTACCATCAGAAGATGGCCAGATATTAAAACTCACAGGTCAAGGCATGAACTTTCCGCGTCGGAGATCTGGTCTTGCGGAGGATGAAAATTTCAAGACCGACAGAGCAAGAAAAACTTTTTCCCAATTAGGAAGGCCCTTATCGAGTCATTGAGATAATTCAAGCCAGAACCTACCAACTCGAATATTTGGATGGATGGCAAGTGGCGCGTCCATGGAATGTAGACAACCTTCGTAAGTATTATCAATAAAAGCCATAACTTCTTTCATGAAGCACTCCCAAAAGTCCTACTCTGGTTGGTAGAGGCTCTAGGGTTGCCCACTCCTGAAAGTCTGACTCTGGTCGACAAAGGCTATAGGGCAGCCCACTTTCGAAAGTTCGACTCCTATTGGTAGAGGCTCTAGGGCAACCCACTTCCAAAAGTCCGACTCTGGTCAGCAAAGGCTCTAGGGCAGCCCAATTCCGAAAGTTTGACTCTGGTCGACAGAGGTTCTAGGGCAGCCCACTCTCGAAAGTTCGACTCCAATCGGAAAAGGCTCTAGGGCAGCCCACTTTCAAATGTCCAACTCCGGTCGACAAAGGCTCTAGGGCAGCCCACTTCCAAAAGTCTGACTCTAGTTGGCAGAGGCTCTAGGGCAGCCCACTTCCAAAAGTCTGACTCCAGTTGGCAGAGGCTTTAGGGTAGCCCACTTCCAAAAGTCCGACTCTGGTCGATAAAAGCTTTGGGCAGCCCACTCCCAAAAGTCTGACTCCGATCGGCAAAGGCTCTAGGGCAGCCCACTCTCGAAAGTCTGACTCCGGTCGGTAAAGGCTCTAGGGCAGCCCACTCCCGAAAGTCCGACTCCGATCGGCAGTAGTCTTTGAGATCGGACGAGCCGACGAATCAATACTTAGAAAAATTCTTAATTATCTTGGTTCGGACTGAGCTACTGTCAGGAAGCTGCCTCAGCAGTCTTCGAGTTCGGACGAGCTGATGAATCAACACTTAGAAAACTTTCTAAGTGTCTTGGTTTGGACTGAGCTACTATCCGGAAGCTGCCTTAGCAATCTTCAAGTTCGGACGAGCCGATGAATTAACATTTAGAAAAATTTCTAAGTGTTTTGATCCGGACTGAGCTTCTCTCCAACATCTATTTCAGTAGGTCCGACTGCTCGTTCAGACGAGCTGACGAACCCATACTTAGAAGGATTCCTAAGTTGTTGGTCTTGGGCTAAGCCACTATTCAACAGCTACTTCTTACAGTCTTACCAAGCCGACCGGCAATACTTAGAAATATTTTTAAAGAGAAAATCTTCGGTCAGCTCGACCGACCCATATACACATTGAGACACAAACATTGAATATGTGATAAAAGATTATGTTATATTATGAAGTTCTTTTATAAAAAAGAGGTCAGACCTTTACAAACGACTTAGGTCTGACCAACCGAAGGTACATCGATGACTCCGACTTTGGCTCCCTCCATCGCAGCCAGGCTTCGGCTTCAGCTTCAGCCCCTTCTAGCATAAGCAAAGCACCCACTGGAACATCTGCCACTTCCACATCGGCTTCGATCTGGACATCCAGTTCGGCCTCCTCTGTGCCAGCTTCAGTATGGGGTTCGTCCCCTCCGTCGGACGGGCCCGCATCCTCTTCGGTACCTTCCTCTTCTACCGGCTTCGACAGTTGTAGAAGAGAGAGGTCGAGCTCCGGGAAGGCTGTGCTGACCTTCTCTAGGCATTCTTCATACCCAAAGTCAAAGCTATATGAGCCAGCCTCATTCATCTCTATATGGAAGTCCTTTGAGTTCTTGTATTTCTTTATGGCCGCTTTAGCCGCCGTCTTCATCAGCTCTTGGGTTTTCTTTAACAACCCCATATATCTTTCGGCCTCAGCCTGATGGCCCCTTGAGCACCTCTCGGACTCAAACAGGCATGTCCTCTCTTCGACTACCTAGCAGCCCAGAGACTTCATCCTCCACCTCTTGTTCTTCAACTTGACGTCATGGTCATCCAACTGAGCCAACAAGTCTACAATCTGATCTTTTGAGCCTCGGCTCATAGGGCAAAGTACTCTTCTTTGGCTGCCTGTAGGATGGACAACTCCACCCTGGCAAGCATCAGTGCCACTTATGCGACGTCCCTCACCACCTCAGCTACCTCGGCCCTCTGGGTTGAGTGCTCTTTCAGATCTACCAGCTCGCCCAGGCTATCATCCATCAGCAGCATATCTTGAAGGAGTTGCAAATGACAAAACGAAGTTAGTGTCTCATAGGCCAAGGCTAAGAGCTTGGATGCGGATGACTTACCCCCATCATGTTGTTGAAGGAACTCCTTGTGGCCTCGTTTACTATCTACCAACCCGATCTGTTCTAGTCGGTGCCTTCGACGGCCCTCTTGAGTAGGCCTTTGACCTGCTCGGCATCGCGTATGACATGCCATGTCTAACGTGCATTGTCGCTGACATCGATGGCCTCCCCCCTGTCGGCCGTCTTCCCTTCGGCTCTTGTCTCTCCTTCAACCACCTGGGGAGTCTTCTCCATCAGCTCGATAAGTAGAGAAATTGGAGCCATCTCCTCGTAAGATGGTTGTAGTTGACTCTCTCTCACCCGGGCAGCCAACTGCCCGATCGAAGATGAGTGCTCCACTGGCTTCACCGCTAGGCTCTCCGACAACGGCACGTCATCATCCTCAGACTCTAGGGAAACAACGGCGACGGTCTATTCCTTTGTTCACTGCTTCGTTGGCCTCTCAGACGTCAGCTCCTCCATCCGCCACCTCTTTGGTTTTTGGGTCGTCAGCTCCGTAGCCCAAACGGCCCTCCTCTAGGCTGCCAAAGATGAGACAATTGATTAGTCCGGCTTCATTTTGCCGCCTGCAAGAAAGCAAAGATAAAGTTAGCAATAATAATGAAAAAATCGACCGAGGAAGATAGAAGGTCTTCAATGTAGATATCTATCCTACCTAGCCGTCGGTGTTGGCTGATCCCAGCCTGGTGGAGATTCTCCTTTCGGAGCAAGTGGCATACAAACACCGAGTCGTCATCACTCAACTTATTGAAGTCGGCCTCGTCGGCCCTCAATACCTTCCTTCCATTCATGGCCTTCAGCCTGGGCTCTCTCCACGTTGGCTCAAAGCCCTAGGAGTCTAGGCTATCTACAAAGAAATACCAGGACTTCCATCCGTGGATGGCTGATAGAATCCCCCCTAATATCTTCCATCTAGGGCGGGGACTGAACATCCACCACTCCTTGCTTCAGAAGTCTTGTTTTAAAAGAAAAAAATTGGAGAATAAGGATAGCCTCGGCTCGACTCCGACCCCCTGACAGAGGACCATAAAGCCACGATAGCATGAATACTGTTTGGGATCAGCTGTGAGGGAGTGATTCTATAGGAATTTGTTGGCTTTGGCTCCTTAATTTTGATGATTAACAAAAGGTTGAGTATATGTTTGGACTAATGTTTCATTTCAAGATAAAGTTTCAGGACTTAGGTTATTCAAAAAGAGTATCAAGAGTACAATGATGAAACCAAGCTTGCTTAATTTTGGAAAGAGCTTTTCTATTTTGAACAAAATCAAATTTCTCATATTGGACCTTATTATTAAGAAGCAATTGACAAAAGAAACAAAAGGCTTAGAGAAACTCAAGCATGGCACGTACCTCTCCAGAGTTTTAGAATATTTCAGACCAGAGGTCAACCCCCTGAGGTCGACACCTTGCCAAAGGTCGACCACCAGAGGTCGACTCATGAAGAAAAGAAAAGTTCAGCTAGGCCGGCACGGCAAAATTTCAGTGGCACGCTCTAGAGGTCGACCACCAGAGGTCGACACCTATCCAGAGGTCGACACCAGAGGTCGACTCATCGCCTGAGAATTCAAACTGGGTAGAACTATGGTTTTCTGGATTTTTGCCTAAGATAAACTAGAGGTCGACTCATGAGGTCAACACTTGATCCAGAGGTCGACTCATGGCATAACGGCTAGTTTTTCTGAACTTTTGATTTGATTTCTAACGGCCATAAACGGCCATATTTTTTATTCTAACAGTCTTGTGGAGTTGTTTAAGCTTGAATGAGGTATTTAACCTCCACCTAACTTCAAAAAAGACAAGGAGACAAAGTGAAAAGGAATAGAGTGAAAGTACAAAGCCTTCAATCAATCCCAAGCTAAAAAGAGTGAGAAAACCAAGAGATTTCTTAGCCAAAAAGCTTTCCATCTTTGAGGAATCCAACTTTCAAGAGTTTGGCATTTAGTGAGATCCAAGATTCCAAGAGAAAGGCTTGAAGAGTCTCCATCAAGAGCTACATCAAATTACTTTTTGCTCAAAAGGAGTTTGTCTTGATTTATTCATTGTATTCATATTCTTTTTGTCTTAGGCTAGTTTCAAGAGAATTTGAAACTAGTGTGAGGTTTGTTGGTGAGCCAATTGATAAAACCAACTAGGGTTGCTTGTAAGCCCGAAGCCAAAACAAGTGAGTGAGGTTTGTTGGTGAGCCAATTGATAAAACCAACTAGCATTGCTTGTAAGCCCGAAGCCAAAACAAGTGTGTAAGGTTTTGACTTGTGAGCCTGGTAAAACAAGTCGGCTGTAATCTAGAAAAGATTATAGTGGAAATTCCCATGTGGAGCTTGGGGAGTGGATGTAGGTGCTAGGTGCACTGAACCAGTATACTTCTTGTGTGTTTGTATTGCTTTACTCTCTATCTTCTTTTGCTCTTTAATTGTTGCTATCTTTCATTGCTTCCGTTGCACAATTACCTGAGCACTATCACTCTTCTCTTTTGAACTTGATAGCACATATATTGCTTTAATTTTTTAAAATACCCAATTCACCCCCCCTCTTGGGCACCATTTCTGGGCAACAAGTGGTATCAGAGCTCCGGTACTCTCTTGTAGGTCCAACGATCTTGAGTGAAAGATCATGGCCACCCCAATTGCAATGGGTGTAGTTGATGGTCAAGCATCAAATCGCCCTCCTTTCTTTAATGGCACAAACTACACTTACTGGAAAACTCGTATGCGCATTTACTTACAAGCTGTAGATTATAATATATGGAGAGTAATTACTAAAGGGCCTCATCAGCCCACTCACTTGGTTAATGGCATTATCACCTCAAAATCTGAAGAAGAATGGGATGACAATGACATCAAACAAGCTGAGTTAAATGCTAAGGCGATGAATTTGCTATTCTGTGCACTTGACCCAAGTGAATTTAACAGAATATCAAATTGTATTTCCGCCAAAGAAATTTGGGATACACTTGAGGTTACCCATGAGGGTACACACCAAGTGAAGACCACAAAGGTGAACATGCTCATTCATACGTATGAGATGTTCAGGATGGAACCAACTGAAAGTATCAGTGAAATGTATACTAGATTTACCAATATAGTAAATGGTATGAGAAGTTTGGGAAAAATTATATCTAATGGTGAACTGGTTAACAAACTTCTTAGGTCTCTTCCGGCTTCATGGGATGCAAAAGTAACAGCCATAGAAGAAGCCAAGGACATCAATACTCTACCTCTTGAGCAGCTTCTTGGATCACTGATGACTTACGAGCTTTCACTAAAGCAGAAGACAGTGGACAATGACAAGAAAAAGAAAGCCATAGCCTTCAAGTCCACTACAAAGGAAGAGTCAAGTGATGAATCAGAAGAAGAAGCTGATGATGATGAGACAGCTCTCATTACAAGAAAATTCAAAAAATTCATGAGAAAGAAGAAAGGCTTCTACAAGAAAAGGCCACAAAAAGGTGATCACAATAAAGATAAAGAGAGAAAAAGAAAGGGATCCACCTATCTGCTTCGAGTGCAAGAAGCCTGGACATTATAAAACGGATTGCCCTTTGCTTAAAAAGAGTCGAAGGATGTTGAGAAAGAAAGCCATGATGGCTACCTGGAGTGAGAGTGAGGACTCCAGCAGTGATGAAGAGCAGCAGGTAGTCGCCAACCTGTGTTTCATGGCCAATGAAGATAATGAGGTAAATTCTGAACCTGAAATTGAATTTACTTTCAATGAATTACAGGATGCTTTTGATGATTTAGTTATGAAATATGAAAAATTAAAACTGAAAAATAAGAAATTAAGAAAGCTAAATCTTGAGCTTACCAAAAATTCAAAAAAGTTTTCAACTGAAATTGAAGATTTAATTCAAGAAAACAAGAAATTAACTGAACATGTAAAGACCTTGAAAAATGATAAGGATAATCTTTTAAAAGAAAATGATTCTTTGAAAAATAATAGTAGTCTTAAAACTAATGAGAAAATTAAAAAACAAAACAAAGAACTATTGCTTCAAAACAAGAATTACAAAGAAGAGTTAGAAAAAGTAAAACCTTTTGTAGAAAAGTTTACTTTTAGTTCAGAAAAATTAAGTATGCTTTTAAATAGTCAACATGCAGCGTTTAACAAAGCTGGACTTGGATTTAAGCCACAGAATCAGCAAAAACTTTACAAAAACTTTTTCATACCTGCATCTTCTAATATTACCTGCTATGCATGTGGTAAGTTAGGACATAAATCATATATTTGTAATAAAAGAAAATTAAATACCTTTGGAAAGATTTGGGTTCCAAAAGGAACCAATTTGACTAACCCTAAAGGACCCAAGATGACTTGGGTACCTAAAGTTTCAACTTGATTAATTTTTGCAAGTGTGCCTTGCAACCAAAAATAAAAGAAGAATGTGGTATCTGGATAGTGGTTGCTCAAAGCACATGACTGGGGATGTGAAGCAATTCTCATCACTAGCAGCTATTGATGGTGGAAACGTTACTTTTGGTGATAATGGAAAAGGCAAAATCATCGGAATTGGTAAAATCCATATCACCCCTAATGCTTATGTAGATAATGTATTATTTGTTGATGGCTTGAAGCATAATCTTTTCAGCATTAGTCAGTTTTATGACAAGGGTTTTAAAGTTATTTTTGAATCATCTTTGTGCATGGTATCTAGTCTTGATGTCGATGGCATCAAGTTCACTGGTTATAGGCATGGAAACATTTACATGGTTGATCTTGATGATCTAGCCATGGAAAGTGGTCAATGCCTAGTGACTAGGGAAGCCAAGGCAAGTGAAACTAGTTGACTTTGGCATTGTAGGCTAGGGCATGCTAGTATGCAGTTGATTTCAAAATTAAGCAAAAAGAATCTTGTAAAAGAATTGCCAAAACTCACATTTGAAAAAGATAAGATTTGTGCTGCATGTCAATTTGAAAAATAAACTAAATCTACTTTCAAACCTAAGGGAGTAGTATCTACTACTAGATCCCTTGAATTATTGCATATGGACCTCTTTGGACCAACCAGAACAACTAGTTTGGGAGGTAAAAAATATGGGCTAGTAATTATAGATGATTACTCACGATTTACTTGGGTAATGTTTTTAGCTTATAAAGATGAAACGTTTTCAGCTTTTGTTAAATTTCATAAAAGGGTTTCAAATGAAAAAGATCGCACTATTGTTTCTTTGCGTAGTGATCATGGAATTGAATTTGACAATCATGATTTTGAAGCTTTTTGTAATGAAAATGGCATTAGTCATAATTTTTCTGCACCTAGGACACCTCAACAAAATGGGGTGGTAGAAAGAAAGAACAGGACACTTGAAGAAATGGCATGCACAATGCTTTGCAAAAATGATTTACCTAGATATTTTTGGGCAGAAGCCATTAATACTTCCTGTTACATTTTAAATCATGTTTTAATTCGACCTATTTTGAAGAAAACACCATATGAGCTTTGGAAAAATCAAAAACCGAATCTTAAGTATTTTCGTGTATTTGGTTACCGCTGTTTCATATTAAACAATGGCAAAGACAATATCAGTAAATTTGATGCCAAGTCAGATGAGGGTATCTTCTTAGGATACTCTACTTCTAGCAAGGCATACAGGGTCTTCAACAGAAGAACTCTTCTGGTTGAAGAATCAATTCATGTAGTGTTTGATGAATCTAACGAAAAATCTTCTAGAAAAGAAGATTCTATTGATGATGAAACAGGTACAAAGAAGCTTGAACAATTAACAATCAATGAAGATGAGCCCAAAGGAGATGATGATCAAGAAAATGAAGATCAAACTCAAGAGATCAATGCAACTTCACCAAAACCTTTACCTAAAGAGTGGAGGTATGCACACGGACACCCCAAAGAGCTAATAATTGGTGATCCGTTAAAAGGAGTAAGTACACGCTCTTCTATTAGAAATGTTTGTGATTATTTAGTTTTTGTATCTCAGATAGAGCCTAAGTCAATTGAAGAAGCTGAAAAAGATTGTAACTGGATTAATGCTATGCAAGATGAACTAAATCAATTTAAAAGAAATAACGTTTGGACTTTAACTGAAAGACCCCTTAATGTTTCTGTAATTGGCACAAAATGTGTTTTTAGAAATAAACTTGATGAACATGGTATTGTAACTAGAAACAAAGCTAGACTTGTTGCTAAAGGCTACAACCAGGAAGAAGGGATCGACTTTGATGAAACCTTTGCTCCTGTTGCTAGGCTAGAAGCAATTAGACTTTTACATGCTTTTGCTTGTTTTATGGATTTCAAGTTATTTCAAATGGATGTTAAGAGTGCTTTTTTAAATGGATTTATTGAAGAGGAAGTTTATGTTGAACAACCTCCTGGTTTTGAAAATCATGAATTTCCTAACCATGTTTTTAAATTGCATAAAGCATTGTATGGTTTAAAGCAAGCTCCTAGAGCTTGGTATGATAGATTAAGTTCATTTTTGATGAAGAATGATTTTTCTAGAGGTAATGTAGATAATACATTGTTTTTGAAAAAGAAAAATGATGATCTCTTAGTAGTACAAATCTATGTAGATGATATTATTTTTGGTGCTACTAACGAATGTCTTTGTCAAGAATTTGCAAAGTTAATGCAGAGTGAGTTCGAGATGAGCATGATGGGAGAACTCAACTTCTTCCTCGGACTCCAAATTAAGCAAACCAAAGAGGGGATCTCCATCAACCAAGCCAAGTACACAAGGGAAATATTGAAAAAGTTTGGGATGGAGACTACCAAACCAATAGGTACCCCTATGAGCTCTTCATGTAAATTAGACAAAGATGAATGTGGTAAATCAGTAGACCAAAAATTATATAGAGGCATGATTGGTTCATTGTTATATCTAACTGCCAGTAGACCAGATATAATGTTTAGTGTTTGTATGTGTGCACGTTTTCAGTCTGCTCCTAAAGAATCACATCTCTTAGCTGTAAAACGTATATTTAGATACTTATCTAGGTCAATTGAAATTGGACTTTGGTACTCTAGAGAGTCATCATATGAATTGATTGCATATTCTGATGCTGATTTTGTTGGGTGTAAACTTGATCGTAAAAGTACTAGTGGAACTTGTCAATTCCTAGGAGTTAATTTGATTTCATGGAGCAGCAAGAAATAGAATTCGGTTGCTCTATCTACGGCGGAAGCTGAATATATAGCAGCTGGAAGCTATTATGCTCAGATTCTATGGATCAAACAACAACTCGAGGACTTTGGCATCAAACTAACTAAGACACCCATAAGATGTGATAATACTAGTGCAATCAATTTAACGAAAAATCCTGTACAACATTCAAGAAGCAAACATATTGAAATAAGACATCACTTCATAAGAGATCACGTTCAAAACTCTAATGTGTTGTTAGAATTTATTTGTACTGATTATCAATTGGCTGACATATTCACAAAACCATTGAATGAAGATAGATTTTGTATGATCAGAAGAGAACTGGGAGTCATTGATCCTTTTGCTTGAAACTCTTCAACTCTCATCAAAATTTCTCAAAAATGATTTATAAATTCTCAAATATGTTTAAATCTTATTTTTCTAAATTTTATCAATTTTTTAAATTTTATCGAATTTTATTTTGGCTAATTTATTTTTGGAGGTCGACACTTAAGTTTTCGGAGGTCGACCCCTGAGATTTTTTAGAGGTCGACACTTGAGGTCAACCCCTGAGAATTTTTAGAGGTCGACACTTGAACGGAAATCATCTTTTTTAAAACCCATCTGCAAGCCTCTTTTTCTCCATTTCTTTCCATTTCTCCTTCGTGTGGTCCCCCTCCAACGTTCCTAAGGTCTAAACAGTGGATTTCCATCCCTCTCCCTCTTCTTTTTGGGTAATCTTCTCCCCTCCTCTTGTTCTCCTTTGAACCAAACCGTTTTTGACCGTATACTTTGTTTTTGGACAACCGAAAGCTTTTGCCTGTATCCACCCTCTAATATCGGTTGTTTTTCAATTGAAATCACATATTTCCTTCCTCCGTTTCTTGCATTTCCTCCATTTACTCTCGATTTTATCCATTTTCACAAACCCTATCTTACCATTTTACCATTTCTTCTTTTGCTCAACCCGTGAACCTCTCTTCTCCTCTCTTTTCTTGGTTCCTTCCCTCTTAGCCTTGCATTATCCTACTTCTCCCTAATTTACCCCTCTTCCATCCATAAGGGTCCAAGAAAGCACATGGCAGTAAGAAAAAGGAGAATGGAACAAGGCCAAAGTAGCACTGAGCGACGAAGAAAGGTCAGACATGAGCGTGAGCCGACCCCAGAGCCACCTGCACCAGTGCCAGCCAGCTTAGTGCGGAAGAGCATTGCGAGTGGGAGGTGTGTGGACATACCTTTCTGGGATCAGCATCACTTTTTTATAGGAGATGTGCTGAGTGATGCAGGTCTGGTTCATTTCTGCACGATGATTGAGAGATTCTACCCAGACTTCATCAGGGAGTTCTATGCATCCATGGCCACTGATGGCATTGGATGGTCAGCTACTGTTCGTGGGATCGAGATTCCAGTGACACCGGAGGTCATCAGTCATGTTTGGAGGATTCCACTTCATGGCACAGCTACCACTTCGATCAGCGACAGAGAGCATGCCTTCAGTTGTATTCTAGAGCGTGAGGATGTTAGCGGCATTTCCACAGTAGCCGCTAACCAGCTTTCACTGGAGATGAGAGTGCTGCATCATATCATCGCCCGTATCTTGATTCCGAAGAGCGGGAGATTTGACTTTATCACTGAGAGTGAGCTGGTGTTGATGGTGTCCCTGAGATAGCGGACTCCCATCAACCTTCCCAGGATCATGCTTCAGTAGATGGGTGAGGCAGCATCTCACAGGAGACTAGTTCAGCCATATGGTATGGGGCTAACACAGCTATTCAGAGAGCATGGAGTTTCATTTGATGGTATACCCTTCAGTCAACTGCAGCACACTGATACATATGGAGAGAAATCCCTGCATAGGATGGGATTTCGACTGATTGGTGACCGTTGGGTGTGACGAGAGTCTGGCCAGGAGCTAGATGAGGAGGATGAGATCCGAGCAGCTGAGGCAGGGCCTTCAGAGCCTACTGATCATGGCACACCTCCTCGTCCAGCACCAGAGTCAGAGACTGCGGAGCCTGAGCCATTCACGCCACCACCCTCATCAGCTCCAGCACCTACAGCTACTGCTACACCACGGAGGACTACAGCGAGGATATCGGACTTTGAGCAAAGAGTGACTGATCACATTTCAGAGGTCCGGACAGAGATTGCTGGTATACGACAGGAGCTACATGGTCTGCGGATCCACACAGATATGTGCATTGGAGCTCTCTCAGCTAGTGTAGATGTAGGATTCCGACAGATCCTCAGCCTACTGAGATTAGCATTGCCACCAGGGACTGTAGATCCGACAGTACCTCCTCCACATTCTGATGATGATGATGATGACTCCAGTGGATACAGTGACAGTGATGGAGATCATCCTGGAGCAGGTAGCTCTGATGTTCCACCTGCAGATCCGATGCCAGAGATTCTCCCTTCTACTGATCCTCCTTCTACTGATCTTCCCAGTACAGATCCTCCAGCTACAGATGTGCCAGTAGACACTGAGTTTACTGAGTCACTTTTTGAGACTATTACAGGAATTCTGGATGATAGAGATGAGCATACAGAGATAGATATTGATGATCCCACTGCTTTTGAGCTAGTCAGCAGGCACACTCCAGCTCAGTCTACTCAGCATATTGATCCATCTACTCCTTCTGCTACTGCTTCTATTAGGACACCTGTGGAGTCTTTTCCTCGGACCTATAGATCTCGTAGGACTACCCCTAGGTCTGGTCCCTCTCTGAGGACTCGGAGTCCCACTCATAGGACTCCAAAATCCTCATCTAGGATTTCGGCTCCTATCTCTTTTGATATACCTTCTGATGAGGAGTAGCCTCGTAGATTTACTTGATGTATGTTGTACTTAGTTTGCTTTGTATGATCTGATGTATCAGTGTTTTGTGCTTACTATGTACGCAATTTTGTAACTGAATACATTTATATACTTATCTACATTGTGATATTTTACTGTCTGATACCAGCTCTTAGCATTTATCTTTTTAAACCCTCAAGTTAGAATGTTTTTGTTATATCGAATGCACAAATTGAGGGGGAGCATGTATTTTATGCAACTAAGTACTTCATTGTAATAGAACATAATTTCTTTAATATATCTTTTACTACAAAGAATGCACTTTTTGATTCTTGACAAAAAGGGGGAGTATAGTAAAGTTTGTAAAGTATATATGGTAAGTAAAGTTTGTAAAGTATATATGGTAAAGTATGACTCTTTCATAGAATAGAGTAAAGCTATTATGGTTCTTATCTTTTTGACTCATGAGAATGTTTTCACAAAAAGAAAGAAGTAAATGAAAAGTAAAATCTTTTTGACTCATGAGAATGTTTTCACAAAAAGAAAGAAGTAAATGAAAAGTAAAATCTTTTTGACTCATGAGAATGTTTTCACAAAAAAGTAGATGAAAAGTAAAATTTTTTGGTATACTCATGCATATAAGGATTCTTTGAAAATTTTTATTATTGCTATATTTTGCTTTTGGACTTAATTGCATATATACTCAAGGTTTTGTCATCATCAAAAAGGGGGAGATTGTTGGCTTTAGCTCCTTAATTTTGATGATTAACAAAAGGTTGAGTATATGTTTGGACTAATGTTTCATTTCAAGATAAAGTTTCAGGACTTAGGTTATTCAAAAAGAGTATCAAGAGTACAATGATGAAACCAAGCTTGCTTGATTTTGGAAAGAGCTTTTCTACTTTGAACAAAATCAAATTTCTCATATTGGACCTTATTATTAAGAAGCAATTGACAAAAGAAAAAAAGGCTTAGAGAAACTCAAGCATGGCATGCACCTCTCTAGAGTTTCAGAATATTTCAGACCAGAGGTCGATCCCCAGAGGTCAACACCTTGCCAAAGGTCGACCACCAGAGGTTGACTCATGAAGAAAAGAAAAGTTCAGCTAGGCCGGTACGGCAAAATTTTAGTGGCACGCTCCAGAGGTCGACCACCAGAGGTCGACACCTGTCCAGAGGTCGACACCAGAGGTCGACTCATCGCCTGAGAATTCAAACTGGGCAGAACTATGGTTTTCTGGATTTTTGCCTAAGATAAACTAGAGGTCGACTCATGAGGTCGACACCTGATCCAGAGGTCGACTCATAAGGTCGACTCATGGCATAACGGCTAGTTTTTCTGAACTTTTGATTTGATTTCTAACAGCCATAAACGGCCATATTTTTGATTCTAATGGTCTTATGTAGTTGTTTCAGCTTGAATGAGGTATTTAACCTCCACCTAACTTCAGAAAAGACAAGGAGACAAAGTGAAAAGGAATAGAGTGAAAGTACAAAGCCTTCAATCAATCCCAAGCCAAAAAGAGTGAGAAAACCAAGAAATTCCTTAGCCAAAAAGCTTTCCATCTTTGAGGAATCCAACTTTCAAGAGTTTGGCATTTAGTGAGGTCCAAGATTCCAAGAGAAAGGCTTGAAGTGTCTCCATCAAGAGTTACATCGAATTACTTTTTGCTCAAAAGGAGTTTGTCTTGATTTATTCATTGTATTCATATTCTTTTTGTCTTAGGCTAGTTTCAAGAAAATTTGAAACTAGTGTGAGGTTTGTTGGTGAGCCAATTAATAAAACCAACTAGGGTTGCTTGTAAGCCCGAAGCCAAAACAAGTGAGTGAGGTTTGTTGGTAAGCCAATTGATAAAACCAACTAGGGTTGCTTGTAAGCCCGAAGCTAAAACAAGTGTGTAAGGTTTTGACTTGTGAGCCTGGTAAAACAAGTCGACTGTAATCTAGAAAAGATTATAGTGGAAATTTCCAAGTGGAGATTGGGGAGTGGATGTAGGTGCTAGGTGCACCGAACCACTATACTTCTTGTGTGTTTGCATTGCTTTACTCTCTATCTTCTTTTGCTCTTTAATTGTTGCTATCTTTCATTGCTTCCGTTGCACAATTACCTGAGCACTATCACTCTTCACTTTTGAACTTGATAGCACATATATTGCTTTAATTTTTTAAAATACCCAATTCACCCCCCCTCTTGGGCACCATTTCTGGGCAACAGAATTGAAGATTTGGACAAAAAGACTATGAAGTGGGAACCGAAGGCCGGTCTTAAGGTGGTCTTCGTATAGGGGAAGGGCACCTACATTCAACGGGCCGTTCACCCTTCCATCCCTACTGGGAATAGTCAAGTGTAATGTGGACAGTATGTTGTAGATAACCCTAAGACTCTCTACTCTCTCTCTCATCATCCCCGATGGGATATCATAGGGACCTGGTTCCCTATTCCCGCGGGCCAAGCTCCGATTACTAGAGGCCATTCTAATGGAAGCTACAGGAGGGAGAGAGGACGGAACTGACCTGGTTTCCTAATAGAGAAAGAGCAGCTAGGGAGAGGAATTCTTTCTTCTTAAGCACAAAGGCAGTAGAAGACTCCCTTCGGGCCTCCTCCTCCTCCTTTTATAGGCACTGAGGGGCCGCTTCCAGCGCCCCTCGAGCACGCGATCCAATGGCAGATGATGCGACTTCCCAATTCGACGAGGAGGCCAAGGGGATGCACCAGATCGTGTCTAATCATGATCCACATAACCGCCCAACCAATGGTGGATGGGTTGCTCCGGACACTATGCCAACCACTTGGATCTTGCCACGTCGCCCACGTCGTGTCAAGAACTTGACGGGCGGGCATTTCGGGCTGGCAGCCCATCATTATACCGTATTGGCATTAACTGCTTCTCCCATCACCACCAATGCAGTGCTGGCACCTATCCAGGGGCAAAAATTTGGAGCGAAAGATGGCCGGTCATAGCACGCCGGATCAGATTCGCAATCATCTCAACTACTGGTGCATTAATTGCCAAGTGATGCTCTCATCCTTCGAAGCTGCAGAACCGCTCGAAGGCCAAGAGCAAGGGGGCAACTGTTATACCCGACCGGCTCACCACCAAACCGGACCACCCTCTTACTATGGTTCGACCGGACTGTTCTTCTAAAGCTCCAATGAGCGTTCACCTTCGGAAGTCCGACCCACTGAAGTATAGGTCCGAACGACCAACTTTTGCTGAGGTTCGGCCCACCGCTCTCCTTTAGAAGTCCAACCCATTAAAGTAGAGGTTAGAGTGACCCACTTCTGCTGAGGTCTGGCCACTGCTCTCCTTCGAAAGTCTGACCCACTGAAGTATAGGTCCGAATGATCAACTTCTGCTGCGGTCCGGCCCACCTGCTCCTACTGAAGCTCCAAAGGATGCTCTCCTTTAGAGGTCCGACTGGCCCTCCCCAATCGAGGTCCGACCAATTTTTTTCAAGGTTTCAGGAAACTCCAGAAGCCTCTTCCAGCTGGTACCAGAATTCTGTTATAACAGAATTCTGCCATATCAGCGCCACTACTCCACTTTTCCCATGATGTTGCCCTATCTTGGTGCCACGTGGCCACTCTTCGGATTCTCCTAGAGGCAGATCAATCTTTCTTGACTTCTTCCCTAATGGATTTTTGACTGTTTCGTGCCTATATAAGGTAATCGGGAGACTCGTTTTGAGCTAAGTACACTCTCCCTTCTCCATATGCTGCCATTTTGATTCCTCCATTCTGTTGCCCTCGAGCTCCCGCTGACTTAAGCATCAGAGTGTCCCCCATCGGAACACCACCGGCCCTTGGAGACTTTGTTGCAGGTGACCAGGGAGAAGAGCGCTCCAGCCCAGCCGTCCGACCCCGGTTTGGGAGAAGTTGCAGCAATAGTACTCATGCCTGGGCCATATCCTCTAAGGTTGCATTTGGTGGATTGCTAAAAAATCCTGAATGGTAATCTGGATTACCTGCAAAATAGATTACCACTGGATAGATTGCTAGCAATGTTGATTACTGTATTTGGTATACACAAGTAATCTATTAATAAGATTAATTACTGTATTTGGTATGACAAATTGATTACCAATAATCTAAGCTCAAATTTCTAAAATATCTATAAGTCAAATTTATTAAAATTCATATATTATTTAAATACCCCTAAGTCAAAAATTAGTTCTTCTTCATCCTTTCATAAATATTACGAAAGGATCTTTAACATGAGGGCTTAAAAAAAAGAGAGGGAGAAGGGGAATGTTTTGTTCTCATCGAAGAGAAAGGGATGTGACAATTTTGTAAAAATAAAAAATTCCAAATTACCACATCTCTGGTAATCTGGATAGCCACCTCTTTCTAAGATAATCTGGATTGCTACATGAGAGGTAATCCAGATTACCACTACAACATAGATTACCGGTTTAAAAAAATACCAAACAAGATTATCTGGTGGGCCCAGTTTAAAATTACCAGTAATCTGGATAGATTACCATCTACCAAATGCAACCTAAGTTTGTCATCCTAATTAGCATCTTTATGAAAAGATTTCTTATATTATATTTGTTGACGTGGAACCTTCATCAACTGGGCGAAGCTGCTGGATTAAATGTTTGCTCTCCTTGATACTTGCAAAATTGGTCCTTGACTGGATTTTCTATGATGGGGGACACTCTGATACCTAAGTTAGAGAGGGAGGTTCCAGTAATAGAATGGAGAGTTTTCTAAAGAGGAAGAAATATGGCGAAAGTATTCTTTTCCAGGCTTACCTTGAGAGTCCCCTCTTACCAGTATTTATGATGTGGGACTAAGATGATGCGGGACTATACTAATGATGAGATGGGTATTGGTGGGGGCACCAGGTTCAGAAAGAAGAAGCTTCAACTAATACCAAGTTCTTTATGGATTGAGACTAGAAACTCAAGTCTCGTATGAGTCCAGTATGTTTATTAAGTCATGTTTTACTTTCTTTTGGGATTTTAAAGTTCAATTAGAATTCTATCAAGAGTTCAATTAGAGTCAATTAGGCTTTGTACTGAGTCAAGTTCAAGAGCTATTTGAAATTGGGCCAGACCAGCTATACTTGGAATGCCACATCATCATGGACCACCGGTGCCAACTCATCACCAGAGGATGTCACATCACCTTTGCCATGTCATCTCCAAGGGGCTCCATGGAGAAGGATGCTCCATGTCACCATGCCACCTTGCCATGCCACATCATTGCCACCTCACCTGCCATGTGGAATCATTCAAATTTTAAATTACATGAAAGCTACAAGTGGTCGACCAAGGAGTCTTTTCAAATTCAAAGGAGGTCGGCCAACTCCATCCACAAATCATGCAACCAGCTCCACCAAATCCTCCACATTCCATGTAACCCTCCACCAAATCCTCCATATTTTATGTAACCCCCCCTAATATTTCTCCATGATATGGGGTGTTTCAAATTGATTGAAAGGCCATTAAAAGCCTCTTGTATGCCCATGGTAAAGAAAAGCTTTTTTGGATGAAATGAAATTTAAGTGAAGTAGTAGTTGAAGAAGGTATTTTTTTTTGGTAGTATCCTTTTGTTTTCTTTGGGTGTGTTTGATTTTCTCTTCTCAAGCTTTCAAGTATCCAACGCCAACATCCACCTCTAGGGATCCATGCCTCCATCGAAGTTTCCTTGCCTATTTGGTTTCTTTGTTTTAATATCTTTCAAATTGGTCCCAGTCTAACCCGTTCATTGTGCAGGATCCTTCTACGATTCGGAGTTCAAGAAAGGGTTCTCTTGCCAAAGATCAATGTTGAATGAAACTAGTTTCTTTGGAATGCCAATCTTCCACTTCAGGGCTAGTTCGTCTAAGAGCTTCAACGGATCTACCAGGGAGTGATCATCTTGGGTAAATAACACCTTTTAATCTCTTAAGTCTGAGTTATTGAAAATCGTTGCTAAGGTTTAAATTCAATATTCATTAGCCCTAATCTTCTCTAGGATTTAAATAACTACATCGTGGCGTGAGTTCCAAATTTCAGTGCTCCTTCCATAGCTTTACCTTAGTAATTTTGATTTGAAATTTAGTACCTGTTAATAGGCTTTATTGCTCTCATTTCTCAATCCATCATTTAGATTGCATTCTCATCTTTCGTGCCACGTCAAATTGGTATCAGAGCTTGGTTGCATTAGGGTAGAATAGTTTTCTTTAAATCCAAGCAAGATCCAAAATTCACGCCTCCTGAGCGGGTGTACTCCAGTACACTGTCACGACCCATAGGAATAATGAGCCCCTGGCCAGACGTGAATTTTTTAGATTGAAGTTTGGTTAAGCCATTGCACTTGTTTGATTAGGTTCTGTTTTCTGAAAATTTGCATCTATTTACTGTAATCTGTCTGCAGCTCCAAAGGCAAGTCTCTAATTTTTTATTGAAATATTTTTTTTCTTGTTCCATTTTAAGTCAGTTATCACCATATTAAATTTCATCATCAGAAAAAAATTATAAAAAAAATGAAAATTTTTGCAGTTCGATATTGTCATTAGGGTTCTGTTCTGTCCTTTTTATTTATCTTCATTTGTAGGATCTGCTTAGAGTAGTACAGATTTTAGTTTTAAAATTCCTTTCATCTACATTGAAATATATAAGTTAGAAATCCTCTGTAAGTTTTTCAGAATTTTTGGACATTTTTTTCATCACGTTTTTCACACCACTTTCAAACTGCAACACACTTCTGCAGCACCTTTGCATTTCATTCATCTCATGAGATATCAAATTAAGGGCATCAATTTGACATAGGGTCAGGGTTTCATCACCTGTCCCTAGCCCAAAATCACCAACCAGCATATCGATCCCAGCCCGTTAATTAAAATTGAGTAGAACGTTAATTGCCCTAGTGGGTTGAGAAACCAACAAGTTGGGTTCAGGTTAGGGTCAAGTTAACTGTGTCAACTAATTGGTGTGTGCTTACTGGCTTGGTGTCTAGGATTGGTGCATCAGGGCTTGTGATTTGGTCGCCTACCTGGCCAATCTCAGATTGGTGTCTAAGGTTGGCAATCAGGAACCTTCACTCCCCTCCACCTACCTGGCTAAGTCCCATAAGTACTACTAGCTAGTTGGTTCACTTAATTAGACCTCTAATTTGTGCTCTAGGTCTAGGAAACCTTAGCTCGAGCTTGAGTCTACTTGCATGCATGAAAACTAGATCAGGAGCCTCATATTCACCAGTCCAGACCCAGTCCAGTGTAGCCATGGACCCGAATCTTGGAACCATACTGAAAGGCCTAAATGATCTAATGGCCCAATTGAACCAAATGCTGGCTAAACAATTTTCCTTAGACCAACCAACTCCTACTATCCCATTAGCTCATATGAATGATAGGAGTAAGAACCCTGATATACATGTTGAGTTCATGAATACTCAAGACTTAGGATATCCTCAAATTGAAGGGCTAGGGAAGGAAGAAGGCAAGTCTGAACCTAGTAAATATGTGTATGAGACTAATATAAGTTTAATAGATGAATATGAAGGGGAAGACTGTGAAGAGAACAACTTTAGTACCTTACCAGAGGAAACCTTTGGTAAAGAAAAGATTATTGAGCCTAGTCCTGAAACATCAGAACAACCAAAATTTTGTGAGGACTTGGTTCCCGTAAGACAATGCCCTCAAGAAGAACCCAATACTTTAGCTTCGATATAAGAACTCCTTCAGGTACCTGAGAAGAACCCGATCATTATTTTAGAAGACTTTCCTTATGACCTTTAACTACCTAGAAGCATCCCACCTGTAGATCAAAATTCTAATCTTAAGGTCATCATGAGTAACCAAGGTCTGTTTCAAGATTCTCCTAAATTACCCCAAGTCTCGGATTCCTATTTCCTGCCTTTCCCTGAGTCTTATCATAATTTTAGAGCCATTAAGTTTCATTTTGATGAGATTACTAGGATGCATGAGCTTTTAAGGCCTATTCCTTTTGCTACCTACTTTTGGAAAACCTTATGGCATTTGCTAGGAACCCATGGTAAATTCTCATGTGCATACCAGACTAGGGTCAAACCTAGAGAGTCATTAATCTGTTTGGTTTAGGCCCTAGAGAGTCCAATAAAATTCCTCTCAATAAGGATGCCTAGTTCAGTCTACATTTCGTAAGTGCTTGTGTAAGTTTCTGAGTCTGCTAGTCCTATGCATAGCATGTTGAGGATTTGCATCATGAAATAAATTTGAGCAATGAATCCTATAAACATAGGACTAATTCAAGAAAGAAAGTCAAGGAATTCTATGAGAGAGATCATGTTCCCATCCGGGACTTTCAAGAAACTACATACCCGTGGTGCAGGCCCCTTTAAAGTCCTAAAGAAGATTAGATCTAATGCTTACATATTGGAATTACCTTTAGACCTAGGTATCAACCCGACCTTCAATGTCTCAGACTTGATAGAATATAAGGAACCCATGATGATACTTAGTGAGCCTTTTGGGCCTGACCATATTTTTGAGAGTGAACCATTACCCGAGTATCCACAAACAACTATTCCTAAAAAATGAGAGAAAACTGAACAAATCCTGGATAATAAGATTGTCACTACCGGAAACAAGGATTACTATCGATATTTGGTCCGTTGGCAAGGGAGACCAAAATCTGATGACTCCTGAATCGCTAGAGAGGACCTGCAACGACTGGACCCGGACTTATTTGAACAATATCAAAGCCAGGCTGGACCATACCCTACAAGGTCGAGTTCCTCCCACCCGGGGAGAATTGGTGGGGGCACCAGGTTCAGAAAGAAGAAGCTTCAACTAATACCAAGTTCTTTATGGATTGAGACTAGGAACTCAAGTCTCGTATGAGTCCTGTATATTTATTGAGTCCTGTTTTACTTTCTTTTGGGGTTTTAAAGTTCAATTAGAATTCAATCAAGAGTTCAATTAGAGTCAATTAGGCTTTGTACTGAGTCAAGTTCAAGAGCTACTTGAAATTGGGCCAGACCAGCTTTACTTGGAATGCCACATCATCATGGACCACCGGTGCCAACTCATCACCAGAGGACATCACATCACCTTTACATGTCATCTCCAATGGGCGCCATGGAGAAGGATGCGCCATGTCACCATGCCACCTTGCCATGCCACATCATTGCCACCTCACCTGCCACGTGGCATCATTCAAATTTTAAATTACATGAAAGCTACAAGTGGTCGACCAAGGAGTGTTTTCAAATTCAAAAGAGGTCGGCCAACTCCATCCACAAATCATGCAACCAGCTCCACCAAATCCTCCACATTCCATGTAACCCTCCACCAAATCCTCCATATTTTATGTAACCCCCCCTAATATTTCTCCATGATATGGGGTGTTTCAAATTGATTGAAAGGCCATTAAAAGCCTCTTGTATGCCCATGGTAAAGAAAAGCTTTTTTGGATGAAATGAAATTTAAGTGAAGTAGTAGTTGAAGAAGGTATTTTTTTTTGGTAGTATCCTTTTGTTTTCTTTGGGTGTGTTTGATTTTCTCTTCTCAAGCTTTCAAGTATCCAACGCCAACATCCACCTCTAGGGATCCATGCCTCCATCGAAGTTTCCTTGCCTATTTGGTTTCTTTGTTTTAATATCTTTCAAATTGGTCCCAGTCTAACCCGTTCATTGTGCAGGATCCTTCTACGATTCGGAGTTCAAGAAAGGGTTCTCTTGCCAAAGATCAATGTTGAATGAAACTAGTTTCTTTGGAATGCCAATCTTCCACTTCAGGGCTAGTTCGTCTAAGAGCTTCAACGGATCTACCAGGGAGTGATCATCTTGGGTAAATAACACCTTTTAATCTCTTAAGTCTGAGTTATTGAAAATCGTTGCTAAGGTTTAAATTCAATATTCATTAGCCCTAATCTTCTCTAGGATTTAAATAACTACATCACGGTGTAAGTTCCAAATTTCAATGCTCCTTCCATAGCTTTACCTTAGTACTTTTGATATGAAATTTAGTACCTGTTAATAGGATTCATTCCTGTCATTTCTCAATCCATCATTTAGATTGCATTCTCTTCTTTCGTGCCGCGTCAGGTATGCAAATGAGTTTTTTTTCTTTTGTGATTTAGGTTTTAAGAGACTTTTTGGTTCCCGAAGTCAAGCAAAGTTAGATCTAGAGGTTCTATAAGCACAAAAATCTTCTAGCATGCAAGCTTAGCCCCTAAACAATGATAAAGAGAGGACCTCGGGATTGAGAAACCCTGTAGGACTTAGCTCTAAATCAATACCTACTTAGGAGACTAGCGAGTGCAAACCTTTAAGATTCTGATGCGCCCGATGCTGAGTTCGCTCACACTCGCGGATGCTGCCTGGAGGATTAAGGCTTCGACCTTGCATATTCGCCTGCTTTTCGTTCGATGGTCCCGAAGGCAAGGGAGACCGAATCCTTTGTCCGTGGTACCTGGAGGACCTGCGAGCAACCAAATAAATGATTAAAAAATAGCAAGTAGGGGTATAAGAAAGTAGGAAGTGTTGGGAAAGGAGTCGAAGATGGTGGTCGAGGAGGGCTCTTCTTGTTGGGCATCTAGGTGGATCTTCCAAGTGTTATCTCATCTTGAAGATGGAATGGTGGATTGCTAAGGAGTATGGTAACTCAAGGCCTCTCACTCCTCGATGTCCCGAAGGACAAAGGCACTCTCTCACAGAGTTCCAGTCTAAGAAGACAAGGACTAATGAAAGAAGAACTTCTCACTTTTTCATTCATCAAAAATTTAATTTACAATAGGTTAGGGCTCCTTTTGGTGGGGACACCTTCTCAGAAATTCAGAATTCTCTTTGGATCTCATAGGAAGATCCGGGCCTTGAATCATCTGGCACCATTTTGTTGCACCCGGCATCTATTTTGGAACCCTTTTTTGTGGATCTTAAAGCAAGCCTTATAAAGGAGAGATTTAATGAAGAAACTAAGATACAAAGGTGGGATTTTTTTCCGCTTTTTAAAGCATGAGGGAGCCAAGCTTGCTGCCGATGCCTGCAGCCCCAGCTTTTAGCCTGCAGCAGCCCCCTTCCATCAAATCACCTGCAGCAGCCCCCTTCCATCAAATCACCTGCAGCCCCAGCTTTTAGCCTGCAGCAGCCCCCTTCCATCAAATTAGCCTGCAGCAGCCCCAGCTTTTGTCAAATCACCTGCAGCAGCCCCAGCTTTTGTCAAATCACCTGCAGCAGCCCCAGCTTTTGTATTTTCTATTTTGATCTTCATGATTTGTATTGGATCCCCTCTTAAGTCTATAAAATGAGGGGAGGTCCTCTTGTATGAAAAGAAGAAAAAAAAAAACTTTGAAATGAAATGCAGCTACTTCTCTTCTCCAAAGCCTTCATTATTCCAGTAATGTTGAGAGGTGTGAGGCCTTGAGTCTTCCTTCGTTGCAATCGCAATGTCGCAGAGCGTGAGGTTCTACTCCCTTCGTTGTCTTTGACAACGTCGCCAGGCGCGAGGCCCTGTTTATCTCCTTCGATACTGCCCGAATTTCAGAAAACCTCCTTGCATCCCTCCTCTATCTTTTCTTGGTTGTTATTTTGATACTTCACCCCGAACTAATCCACCTTCGTGTTTTGTAGGGTTCTCTCCGGTACCGAGCTTCCGAGACGATCTTGCCACTACCAAGAGCTTGGAATTTCTGATTGATTCGGTGTATTGGTTATTGACCGTCCAAGTCGCATCTTCCGAGGACGTGTGAACAATCGTGTGTTGCAAATACTGTCAAAGGACCCTTTTCCTCCCCCCCCTCTTCCATACTCTAGATCTGCAATATTGAATGTGTGCAAGTCCTAAGATCGAGGGTTTCTTAATCCTTGAGTCCTGGGTTAAACCTCACTTTGTTTTGTTGGTTTCAGCATGAGGGGTTGCGCGGTTTGACCCTATGATCTTTAAATCGCTTTCTTAATACATGCTTAATGAACACCTAGCTTGTTTACATCCTAAAGAGTGATTTTCTTGCATGACTAGCATTAGGGTTCCCCATCATATTTGGTATCAGAGCAGGTTAGATTAGGACTTGTTTTCAGTCTCTACACATCAAGATTTCTGTTTTCCTATATATCTGCCTGTAATTTACTTAAATCTCTATATAAAAGTAGTTAGTTTATCTTGCTTATATTTTTTTTCTTGTAGCATTTTTAGTTATCTATCTTTGTCTAAAATTTCGTCTTTATAAAAAATTAAAAAAAAATTAAAATTCCTGAAAGTCGTTGCTGTCCTGTTTACTGTTTACTATTTTCATATATGTCTGCCTGTAATCCACTTAAATTTCTATATAAAAGTAGTTAGTTTATCTTGTTTATATTTTTTTCCTTGTAGAATTTTCAGTAATATATCTTCATTTAAAATTTTGCCTTCAGAAAAAAATTACAAAAAAAGTTAAAATGTCTGAAAGTTGCTGCTGTCTGCATGCTGTTTGCTGACCCTTCCGTTTTAGTTATGTTCCAAGACATGTTTAGAATAGCATAGGTTTTATTTGTCTAAATCCTTTCATCTGGTATGTTATTGATGTGTTGAGTATCTACTGTGATTTTTCTGGAATTTTTAGAATTTTTTGCATAACATTTTTTTCCCCACCTCTAACTGAAACACACTGGCTTTTCTGCACCATTAGACTAGGGTTCATTGCATGTGTCATTCCATCTCATGATAAATCTATTTAATGGCGGCAATATCATAACATAAGGGGAGGACTTCATTACCTCTCCTTAGCCCACAACAACCACCCTCATTTTCGAACCCAAGCCTTTAAGTTTAAAATCAATTAGCAACGTACTGCTTTGCTCTAGAGAGCCATAGGGACACCAACACGGTCGAGTCAAGACTTCGAGTCTACTTCTTGTGTCAGTCTATCTTGTGTGTGCCTCTATTCTTGGTGTCTAGGTTGGTGAATCTAGGGCTTGTGAGTTGGTCCGCCGTACCTGGCCAATCCCCGATTGGTGTCTAAGGTTGGCAGAAAGGGACCTTTCACTCCCCTACATCTACCTGGCCAAGGATAAGGGTTACTACAAGGTAGCCTGTTGCATTGAGTTGGGCCCCAGTTGAGATTCTAGGTCTAGTTACCCTTAGTCGGATTTCTGCTTGTGTGCTTGATTCATGTCTACTAGGGCAGGGACATCATACCAACCTGAGACACCTATGGATAATCCTCAAGAGGCTTTACTAAGGACTATGTCAGAGCATTTTGCCCAAATGTCAGCCCAGTTATCTGCCCAATTGACCAGTCACTTGGATAACCGGTTGAACCAGTTGGAGGCTAGATTGGATACCATAGAGGGAGCCCAGCAGCAGCGTTCTGACACCCCAGCTTCGATGACACACCCTAGGAGGGCTAGGAATTTTGATCCTTTCGAAGAACCTACCCCTAGGAGAGAGAGAGCTTTTGACCCATTTGAGGAACCATATCCTAGGAGGGCCCAGCAACCTGATCTATGCCGAGATCATTCCCCTAGAAGACCCCGTCGGGAGTTTGTTGATCTGGAAGATAGGGCTTTTAAGAGCATTAGACTTGAAGCCCCCACATTTGATGGCACCCTAGACACCAAGGTATACCTGGACTGGGAAAAGGAAATGGACCAGTATTTCGAGTGGTACGAGATGACGGAGGGTAGGAAATTTAAGTTTGCCAAGCTTAGGTTAATTCGCCAAGCCCGGATGTATTGGGATACTGTTGAGAGACTAATGAGGCAAAGAGAACAGGAACCCATAGCCACCTGGGGAGAGTTAAAAGCCAAGCTTAGGGAAAAGTACATACCCGTGTCTTACCACCAACGCCTTTTGGATCAGTGGCATAGGTTGATTCAAGGAAACAAGAGTGCCACAGAGTATATTGCCCAGTTTGATGAGTTGGCCATGAGGTGTGGGATGAACGAATCTGAGGCTGTGATTTTGTCTAGATTTAGGTCTGGTTTGAGAGAGGAGTTGAAGAGAGAGCTTTACCTGAGGGAGGTAAAAGATCTAGAGCAGGCCTACCAAGTAGCTAGGGATTTTGAGCAGTTTCATAGGACTCCCGCCTATCGAAAGATCGAACCCACTAGGAGTCTATACCCTAGACCAGCCCAGTCTAATCCAGGCCATCCAAACCTGAGTCGACCTGACCAAAATCGGACTGACCCTAGTCGACCCGGGTCTAGTAGACCCAGCCTTGTTAGACCCATTCCCAGCCGACCTCAAGACAATAAGGGTAAATCTGTAGAGGTCCCCAGAAAATCTGGCGTTTGCTTTAGATGTCACCAGTCCGGCCATTACGCCAGTGAATGTCCCACTAGATCCCTCCATATAGGTGATTTAGAGGGAGAAGAGAACCCCGAGACTGTTCATGAGTTGGAAGAAGAGGTGTATGAGGAAGGACTGACTTTAGCAGAGGAGTACGAAGGAGATGAGGAAACCTGTGATCCCACTACCTTGTGTGGAGTTGTTAGACGCATCCTTGCCCAATCTAAGGAACAAGAAGACTGGCGTAGGACCAACATCCTACATACTTTCATTAAGATTGGAGAGAAAGTTTGCAAGGTTATCTTAGATAGTGGTAGTTGTATCAATGCCATTTCCGCCAGCACCGTCAAGACTTTAGGGCTAACACCAGTCCCCCATCCTAGCCCTTACAAAGTATCCTGGATAGATTCTACCTCCATTCCCATCAAGCTCCAGTGTCAAGTCCTCATCCAGTTGCAGTCGTATCAGGAAAAAGTGTGGTGTGATGTGCTGCCAATGGGGGTTAGCAGCATCATCTTAGGAAGACCCTGGCTTTTTGACCATGATGCCACCCTGTTCGGTAAGACCAATTCCTGTTCCTTCAACCACTTAGGAAAGAAGATAGTGATCCATCCCGTTCCCCCTAAGGATGAGGTTAAGAAGGGAGCTAGCTCTTTGAAGAAGAAAACTCCTGGATTGAATTTAATTAACGCCAAAGAGCTACAGAAGGAGATTATAGAAGGTTCCCCTATTTGGATCTTGACTGCTAGAAAGATTAGGGAATCTACAGTAAAAGAACCCCCTCTAGAAGTTTTGGAAGTTTTGGAAGAATTTAAGGATGTATTTCAAGATGATCTGCCCAACCAACTTCCACCCCTTAGGGACATCCAGCACGCCATTGACCTTGTCCCAGGATCCACCTTGCCTAACTTGCCCCATTATCGGATGAACCCCACAGAACACTTAGAGCTCCAAAAGCAAGTTAGTGAGTTGCTAAATAAAGGTTTTATCAAGGAGAGTTTGAGTCCTTGTGCCGTCCCAGCCCTTTTGACACCCAAAAAGGATGGCACATGGCGAATGTGCATCGACAGTCGAGCTATCAACAAGATCACCATCAAGTACCGGTTTCCCATACCCCGTCTAGACGACCTCTTAGACATGATGGCTGGAGCCACCATTTTCTCCAAGATTGACCTTAAGAGTGGCTACCATCAAGTTAGAATCCGACCCGGGGATGAATGGAAGACATCATTCAAGACTAAGGATGGTTTGTACGAGTGGGTAGTCATGCCTTTTGGGTTATCCAATGCACCCAGCACTTTCATGAGAATCATGACCCAGGTCCTTAGGATGTTCATCAGTAAGTTTGTGGTAGTCTATTTTGACGACATCCTGATTTACAGCAAGAATGAGAAGGACCACCTGGACCACCTTAGGTTAGTGTGTTCGGCTCTTAGGAAAGACAGCTTCTTTGCAAATCCTAAGAAGTGTGAGTTTCTGACCCGTAGGGTTGTCTTCCTAGGATTTGTCGTGACCCCACAAGGAGTAGCCGCTGATCCCGAGAAGATCAAGTCAATAGTTGAGTGGCCTATACCAACCTCTATTACTGAAGTTCGTAGTTTCCACGGACTAGCCACCTTTTATAGACGATTCATTAGGGGTTTCAGCACTGTTGTCTCACCCATCACTGATTGCATTAGGAAGGGAGCCTTCCAGTGGACCAAGGCGGCTGACAAAGCCTTCTTAGAGCTGAAAGAGAAAATGACCCAGGCCCCCATCCTAAGATTGCCCGATTTTTCCAAAGTGTTTGAGGTAGCATGTGATGCCTCAGGGGTAGGAATAGGAGGAGTCCTAAGCCAAGAGAACCACCCAGTAGCCTTTTTAGTGAGAAGCTCAATGAGGCTAAGCTTAGGTATTCTACCTATGACAAGGAATTTTATGCCTTAGTGCAAGCACTAAGATATTGGAGGCATTACCTTTTACCAAATGAATTTGTGTTGTACTCTGATCACGAGGCCTTAAGGTATCTGAGTTCCCAAAAGAAGTTGAACCCTAGACATGCTAAGTGGGTAGAGTATATCCAGGCGTATACCTTTGTTTTGAAACATCGAGCAGGAACTGCCAATAAGGTTGCCGACGCCCTGAGCCGCCGATCTTTACTTCTGAGCACTGTTAGAACTGAGGTTGTAGGGTTTGACCAGATTAAAGAGCAGTACGATACCTGTCCTGATTTCGGAAAGATTCATCAAGTCTTGAGTATCGGACCATCTAAGGAACACAGTCAGTACACCTTGTTAGATGGTTATCTGTTTAAGGAGAATAGGCTATGCATCCCAAGAACGTCTGTAAGGGAATTTTTGGTCTGGGAGACACACGCAGGAGGTTTAGCTGGCCATTTCGGGAAAAACAAAACCATCCTAGCTGTAGAGGAACATTTCTTTTGGCCAAGTCTGAAAAGGGATGTCACCCAAATTGTGGCCAGGTGTCGAACGTGCGCTGTTGCAAAACAGCAAAAGCAGAACACTGGTTTGTACACCCCTTTGCCCGTCCCTAGTTGCCCTTGGCAGGATTTGAGTATGGATTTTGTGTTAGGATTACCTAGAACCCAAAGGAAGCATGACTCCATTTTTGTTGTGGTTGATAGGTTTTCCAAAATGGCCCACTTCTTGCCCTGTAACCAATCATACGATGCTTCTAAGGTAGCCAAGCTATTTTTAGATGAGGTCGTTAGGATTCATGGCCTACCGAAAACCATCACTTCTGATCGAGATGTTAGGTTCACCAGTTACTTTTGGAAGACCCTTTGGCACATGTTAGGGACCAAGTTGAAATTCTCCACTGCTTATCATCCCCAAACTGATGGTCAAACTGAAGTTGTGAATCGAAGCCTAGGAAACTTGCTTAGGTGTCTTGTAGGCGAAAACATTAAAAACTGGGACTTACTGTTACCAAAAGCCGAGTTTGCCTATAATAGCTCTGTGAATAGAACTACTGGTAAAAGCCCATTTGAGATTGTCCTTGGGTACCAACCCAATAAGCCCATTGATCTGATTCCCCTGCCTTTGCATGGTAGAGCATCCGAGTCAGCTGAGTCTTTTGCACAGCATATTAGAAATCTGCATCAGGAAATCACTCAAAAGATTAAAACAAGTAATGATGCTTATAAAAGACATGCTAATTTAAGAAGGCGATTCAAGGAATTTTCTATTGGGGATTATGTCATGATAAGACTCAGACCAGAACGGTTTCCCTCGGGAACCGTAAAGAAGCTGCATTCCCGTAGTGCTGGACCTTTCAAAATTATTGAGAAAGTTGGACCCAACGCCTATGTGCTTGAGTTACCCCCTGATCTAGGCATTAGTTCTACTTTCAATATTTCAGATTTAATTGAGTATAGGGAACCGGCAGTAATACCTAGTGAGGCATTCGGGATTGATCCTTTGATTGAGAGAGAACCTCCCCAAGAGTGTCCACTAAATTGGCCTGAGCGAAGAGAGAAGATCGAGCGAATCTTGGACGATCAAGCTATCAGTACTCGACGAAATGGATATCAACGCTACTTGGTAAGATGGCAAGGTCGCCCCGAATCAGAGGACTCATGGGTTACCAGGGAGGACCTACAACGTATCGATCCGGATCTTTTGGAGGAGTATCAAAGCCGAACAAACCTCTACTCAACGGAGTCGAGTTCTTCCCACCCCAGGAGGATTGGTGGGGACACCTTCTCAGAAATTCAGAATTCTCTTTGGATCTCATAGGAAGATCCGGGCCTTGAATCATCTGGCACCATTTTGTTGCACCCGGCATCTATTTTGGAACCCTTTTTTTGTGGATCTTAAAGCAAGCCTTATAAAGGAGAGATTTAATGAAGAAACTAAGATACAAAGGTGGGATTTTTTTCCGCTTTTTAAAGCATGAGGGAGCCAAGCTTGCTGCCGATGCCTGCAGCCCCAGCTTTTAGCCTGCAGCAGCCCCCTTCCATCAAATCACCTGCAGCAGCCCCCTTCCATCAAATCACCTGCAGCCCCAGCTTTTAGCCTGCAGCAGCCCCCTTCCATCAAATTAGCCTGCAGCAGCCCCAGCTTTTGTCAAATCACCTGCAGCAGCCCCAGCTTTTGTCAAATCACCTGCAGCAGCCCCAGCTTTTGTATTTTCTATTTTGATCTTCATGATTTGTATTGGATCCCCTCTTAAGTCTATAAAATGAGGGGAGGTCCTCTTGTATGAAAAGAAGAAAAAAAAAAAACTTTGAAATGAAATGCAGCTACTTCTCTTCTCCAAAGCCTTCATTATTCCAGTAATGTTGAGAGGTGTGAGGCCTTGAGTCTTCCTTCGTTGCAATCGCAATGTCGCAGAGCGTGAGGTTCTACTCCCTTCGTTGTCTTTGACAACGTCGCCAGGCGCGAGGCCCTGTTTATCTCCTTCGATACTGCCCGAATTTCAGAAAACCTCCTTGCATCCCTCCTCTATCTTTTCTTGGTTGTTATTTTGATACTTCACCCCGAACTAATCCACCTTCGTGTTTTGTAGGGTTCTCTCCGGTACCGAGCTTCCGAGACGATCTTGCCACTACCAAGAGCTTGGAATTTCTGATTGATTCGGTGTATTGGTTATTGACCGTCCAAGTCGCATCTTCCGAGGACGTGTGAACAATCGTGTGTTGCAAATACTGTCAAAGGACCCTTTTCCTCCCCCCCCTCTTCCATACTCTAGATCTGCAATATTGAATGTGTGCAAGTCCTAAGATCGAGGTTTCTTAATCCTTGAGTCCTGGGTTAAACCTCACTTTGTTTTGTTGGTTTCAGCATGAGGGGTTGCGCGGTTTGACCCTATGATCTTTAAATCGCTTTCTTAATACATGCTTAATGAACACCTAGCTTGTTTACATCCTAAAGAGTGATTTTCTTGCATGACTAGCATTAGGGTTCCCCATCACCTTTTATAAGCACCTAAGTCTCATTTGAATTCAAATGAGAGGAGTTACAAAACTGTTGCCCAGAGAGCAACCCAAAGAGGGGGTGAATTGGATTTCTAAAAAAAAATTAAAGCTAAGCTTGATAAAACAAGTAGCAAATTTCACAAGACAAGATATGCAATTCGATTCAACAAGGTACTAAAATTAAAGTGCAATGCTCTAATGTAAAAGTGCAGTGGAAATTATAAGCAATAAGAAATAAAGTAAAGAGCAAGGAGGGAGAGAACAAGCAATCACAAACATAACAATCTATAGTGGTTCGGTGCCAACAATGCACCTACATCCACTCCCCAAGATTTCCTTGGGAATTCACTATAATCCAATGATTACAGCCGATTAGTTTTCTAGGCTCACTAATCAAAACCCGACTTATTTTTACAAGGCTCATAAGTCATAACCTCACTTGGTTTTACGGGCTAACCAAGAACCTAATTGGTTTTCACAAGGCTAACCAAAAATGTCCCTTGGTTTTCTGGGATAACCAAGAACCTTAGTGGTTTAGCGGGCTAACCACCAACCTAATTGGTTTTCAAGGCTTACCAACAACCTTACTTGATTTTTCAATAGGCTAACCAATAACCTTTACAAGATAAAAGATAGAGAAATAAAGAACCAATGTAAACTTTCAACTAAAAAGCAAATAAGTCGATGTAGCTCGAAGTTGTATTGATTTGCTCTTGTTGAAGCCTTTTGAATGCCCACGATTGAATGATCTTCAATGCACTTGATAGCTTTGAATGCTTGGAAGGCTTCTCTTGGCTTGAGAGTGGTTGAGCTTTGAATGGATAGGAGTTAAGGATCTTCTCTCTTCTTCTTTTTCTTTAAACTCTTTTGGATATTCAATATTTGTGAATTGTTATTGTCTTGATTTGATTTGGAACCTTTATATGCCTTCCCAAGCCCCCAAAACCAAAATCTAGTCGTTATACTTGAAAAACTAGCCGTTGGAGGGCATTTGGGAGAGTTCTACGCTTGAAAAAACTAGCCGTTACTATTGTGAGAACTCCATGTATCGACACTTCCTCTTCATGTGTCGATACATTAGGTTGACATATGTTCTTCTTGAGTCGACACAAGTTTAAAATGTTCCATTCAGATTCTTTGAAAAAATTAGCTGAGTTGACACATTCTCAGTCGAATCGACATATTGAGTGGACACATTAGGTTCGTGTGTCGACACATCAAGTGTTCCTTTAACTTATGCAAGTTCTATGGCTTGAAATCTCAGGCGATGTGTTGATCCATGTGTTGACACATTGAGTTGACACATAAGGTCCATGTGTCGACACATCTTCTATGCCATTTGAAATTTCGCTGCGTGCCAGTCTGAGTCGACACACCATCTTCATGTGTTGACATATCATGTCATGTGTCGACACCTTAAGTGACACATCATTAAAAAGGTGTAGAATTTGCTGAACTTGTGCTGGAACATGTTTTTACTTGCCTTGGTTATCCATTCAACCAACTCTTTGAGTGTCCAAGTCTTGTTTTGTGCAATCATCCCATTCAAACTTGGTTCTTCCATACAATTGGGCTTCTTCAAATTTTGTGAGCATCCTTTCATTGAAAACATACTTAAAGCAAATCATTAGTCCTCAAATTATACTTAACTGTTTTGCTTATCATCAAAATCAATTAGTGGAGTCAACAATCTCTCCCTTTTTAATGATGACAAAATCCTTAAGTATAAATTGCTTTAAAAGTAAAGCTTTAAGAGAATTGATCAAGATACACAATATTGAAAGCATTAAGTATCAATCATTGCTTAAAATTATAATCATTCAAAATATAGATGATAGAATTTGAGCTTGTTTCACAGATAGAGAGTATCAGAACTTAGCTAGAACTTTGATATTTATTTAAATGTAATAAGAGCATGTATCATGATACTCTTACAATGAAAGTTTTAGCAATTAACAAAGCTCCCCCTGAATTAATGATTTATAACAAAATTTGAAAGAATCTTTTCAAAAACATTGAAAGAGGGGTTTTGAGAATCAAATTTACTTTGACAAAAGGGTGAAGCTCCCCCTTTCATAAATTCAGGTTTTCAAAAAGTAAAAGCTACTCCCCCTTTAGTTTGGAGAAGTAAACACATTTATACTTAAATAACATCATGAATTACTCCCCCTTTTTGTTATCATTAAAAAGGTAAGAAGTAAGGGAAATGAATTAAAGAAGACAAAGCATAGTCATTGAATATATAAAGCAATTCAAGACACCATTCATGTTCATCAAAGATATAGAAGTGAGAAAACACAGTTTTTCATATATGTCAGCAACTTGTACATCAAGTACACAACAAAGAAAAAAGTACATGAAAGCATGAAAGTAAACTATATAGAAATATAAAACTATCAAGAAATACAACAATGATGTCCTAAACCTCATCCATCAAGTCATCAGAAGATGAACCAATCTTGATCAGTCTAGTATTAGTAAAAGATTAAGCTCACGGCCATCGAGGTCGAAGATCTCGAAGTTTGGTCCTGGTCGACTGAGGAGGGGCACGGCGTCCACGTCCTCTACGACAAATATAGGTCTGACCTCTGGCTAAAGCTGTAGAGGTAGAAGCTACGTCCTTCATAGGAACTGAACTGATCGGGCGAATAATCTTAGCAACAGCTGGAGCAGGAGTACGATCAAAAGTGGGACCTGAATCGAGATGCTGAAAGCCGGGTGTATAGAATCCAAGCTCTCAAATGACTGATGAAGTATGAAGGGTAGAACTATCAAAAATAGGTGTAACAGCTCATGATACAGGTGTATCAAGAATAATAGTATCAGCTATAGAAAGCATCGGTGTATGTACAGAAGATGTATCAAGAGTGGGTGTCTGAGTGACAGGTGTATGAATGTCAGGAGAATCAATAGTAGGTAAATCAGTAACAGGTAGGTCAACAATAGGACTAAGAATAGGAATCAGAACTGGAATTGAAATGTGATCAAGCAATCCAGAAGGAGAAGATGGATTAGGTATTGGAGCAGGTGAGAAGGATGGATTAACAGGTCTCGCTGCCACATCATCCGTCACCTCCACAACTGGCTCTGACATAAGATCATCGATATCAAATCAGTCGGAGTCAGTCACCTCATCTCCATCAATATCTCCAACATAGTATCTCCAACTCCATCTCCAATAGTAGTCTCAGCACCAGTATCAATATCAGCTACGTTATCAGCTGGTGCTGGAGCAGGTACATCAGCAGGAGCAGGAACTGTGTCTGCAGTAGGAGCACTCGTAGAAGCTCTGGACAGTACTGAGAGAATAGCCAAAATACCATCATGAAGACCAATGTGGCTCTCTCTCATCTTAATAATAAAGATGTCTAGATGCTGCCTCATGATGAAAACATCGATCTCTATGCATCTGACTCTGTCATCTAGAGTATCTGAAATACCAGGAGTCTCCGTTTGCTCTGGCTGTGGCTGTGGCTGGGCAGATGTAGAAGGATCTGACTAAGCTGGCTATGCTGCTGTCTCAGGCTATGTCTCGCTCGGTCCAGCCTCACCGGAAAGAATCTGCTCTTACTCTGCTGTGTCCTTATCAATGTCAACTGCATCCTCGGCCTGTCCTGATGTCCTCCATGTCCACTGGCCTTGGACTAAATGATAACCCATGCGATGTAGTGACCTGATATCATATACATCGGTATGGATCAAGGTACGATATGGCTCATCCTGGAAGCTGACTTCATACTCTCTGAATAGTACTGTCAAACCCATGCCATATGGCAAATAGAGCCGCTGACTGGATGCTGCCTCAGTAATCTGATGGATCATCAAAATAGGAAGACAAATCGGTGTCCGCTGAATCAGGGAGACCATTACGAGTAGCTCTCGCTCGGCAATGTAGTCAAATTGACCGGTCTTCGATAGAAGGATCCGGTCGACAATGTGATGTAGCCGTCTCATCTCCGCAAACAGTCTTGAAGCAGGAACAGTGGCTCACTCTGGCATGGTATCAGACTCAAAAATACACTGGAGCCCACTAACTCTGTCCAACAGACTGTCCATAACTGATCCAGTCATGGGTATATCCCATACCCTACTTAGAATCTTCGCTGAAATGGGAATATCCCATCCCCTGACCTGAGCAATCCATCCATCTGATCCGCGGGCAAGTGATCCGTAGAACTCTCTCATCAGCCCGAGATAGTATCTCTTACTGAGTGAACAGAAGGATGCCAAACTAGCATGTCGGATCCACTCTCCTATTCGAAAATGCTGCTGGTCCAAGAAAGAGAAGTCCACTCTGCATCCTCCAACCACTGTCTTGGAGCTCATCCGACTAAAGGGTGCAAACAATTATCGTGCTGGCAGATTTGGAGCCCAAGACTCGTGTCGTGCCTTCGTTCTCCACTCTTCTTCATGCTGTGACTGACACGGTCGGTGAACAACTTGCTTGCGAGGACCCATTATCAAAAATCAAGGTTTGGGCAAGGTTTTTAGTGGAAATAGGGAGTTTCTAGGGTTTAGGAGCTAAAACCTAGAAGGAAATCCAACAAAAATGGCTATCAAGGTCTCAAATCCAAGAAATCCACAGTTTAAAACCAAGAAATGGGAGGATGAACAGTATGGATACCTGGGATCAAGGTGTCGGCTCGGAGAATGATTTTTGGTGGAAAAATGGTTCGGAAATCCTTAAAATCTCAGTTTCCTGTCGGGCATGTGTCGACTCATGCATGTGTCGACACATTATGTGTCGACTCATGATGTGTCGACACATCAACTTAAAAATTGAAAAATTTAGAATTTCACAGAATGATCAAAATCAATTGAGATAACATGTGTTTAGAGTCAATTCATCAATGATCAATCACAATTCATAAAAAATAAGGTTGAATAGATCTAATTTGAGTCAAATTTGGAGAAAAGATTTAATCAAAGGGATTGATGATCCCGAGCTCTCTTCTAATCATACAGAATCAATCTTCCAAGAGAGGTTTAGTTAAAATATTAGCTAATTGAAATTCAGTACATATATTCAAGCAAAATATCATTGTTTTCAACATGATCTCTAATAAAGTGATGTCTAATTTTAATGTACTTGCTCTTAGAGTATTGAACAGGATTTTTAGTCAAGCAAATAGCACTGGTGTTATCACATTTAATAGGAGTTCTAGCCAACTTGATTCCAAAGTCTTCAAGTTGTTGCTTAATCCACAAGATTTGAGCACAACAACTTCCTGCTATAATATACTCAGCCTCAGCTATGGATAGTGCAATTGAAGTTTGTTTCTTGCTAAACCATGAGATTAAGTTAACCCCAAGAAATTGGCAAGTTCCACTAATACTCTTTCTATCTAATCTACAACCAGCAAAGTCTGCATCAGAATATCCAATCAATTCAGTAGAAGAATTTCTAGCATACCATAAACCAATACTAATAGTACCAGACAGATATCTAATTATGCGCTTAACAGCCATAAGATATGATTCCTTAAGTTCAGACTGATATCTAGCACACATGCAAACACTGAACATAATATCTGGTCTACTAGTAGTAAGATATAGTAAAGAGCCTGTCATGCCTCTATATAATTTCTGATCCATAGATTTACCATTTTCATCTTATCTAGTTTACATGAGGGGCTCATAGGCGTACCTATTGACTTAGTAGTCTCCATCCCAAACTTTTTAATAATTTCTCTTGTGTACTTAGCTTGGTTGATGAAGATACCATCTGAAGTTTGCTTGATCTGGAGTCCGAGAAAGAAGTAGAGTTCTCCCATCATGCTCATCTCGAACTCACCCTGCATAAGCTTAGCAAACTCTTGACAAAGAATTTCATTAGTAGCACCGAAAATGATGTCATCAACATATATTTGTACTACTAATAAATCATTATTTTTCCTTTTCAAAAATAGTATTTTTTCAACATTTCCTCTAGAAAATTCATTTTCAATAAGAAATTTGCTTAACCTTTCATACCATGCTCTAGGTGCTTGCTTTAATCCATAAAGTGCTTTGTACAATTTGAAAACATGATCAGGATGTGCATGATTTTCAAATCCGGATGGTTGTTCAACAAAAACTTTTTCATTTATAAAACTATTTAAGAAAGTACTCTTAACATCCATTTGAAATAACTTGAAGTTCATGAAATATGCAAAAGCTAGTAATAGTCTAATTGCTTAAAGTCTAGCAACAGGAGCAAAAGTTTCATCAAAGTCAATCCCTTCCTCCTGATTGTAGCCTTTAGCAACTAGCCTAGCTTTATTTCTAATGACAAAACTACTTTCATCTAATTTATTCCTAAATATCCATTTAGTGCCAATAATAGAAACATCAGATGGTCTTTCTACAAGTGTCCAAACATTATTTCTGTCAAATTGTATTAGTTCCTCTTGCATAGCATTGATCCAATTAGAGTCTTTTTCAGCTTCTTCAAAATATTTAGGTTCTACTTGAGATACAAAAGCTATGTAATCATATTCATTTCTAATAGAAGCTCTAGTTTTATCCCTTTAGATGGATCACCTAAGATTAATTCCTTAGGGTGTCCATGAGCATACCTCTACTCCTTAGGTAGATCATGATGCACTGGAGTGTCATCTTCTTTCTCACCTTTGTCCTGATTCTCTTCATTTGGTTGAGCTTGATCATCCAAAGTTAGCTTCTGAAGTTTGTCAGCACCTGCACATTCATCAAATGTATCCTCTTTTCTCGAGGACTTGTTAGAACATTCTTCAAATACAACATGTACTGACTCTTCTACAACTAAAGTCTATTTGTTAAATACTCTATATGCCTTGCTTGATGTTGGGTATCCTAAGAAGATACCTTCATCAGACTTGGCATTGAACTTTCCTAGATGATCTTTTCCATTGTTCAAAATAAAACATTTACAACCAAAAACTCAAAAATATTTCAAAGTTAGTTTTCTTTGGTTCCAAAGCTTATATGGAGTTTTCTTTAAAATAGGGCATATCAAAACTCGATTCAAAACATAATAGGCTGTATTTATAGCTTCAGCCCAAAAATACCTTGGCAAATTATTTTCACAAAGCATAATACGTGCCATTTCTTCTAAAATGCGATTTTTCCTTTCTACTACCCCATTCTGCTGAGGTATCCTAGGTGCAGAGAAATTGTGTTCTATACCTTTTTCATTGCAAAAATTTTTGAAATCTTGATTTTCAATTTCGGTTCCATGATCACTATGAATACAAATGACTGAAACACCTTTTTCGTTTGAAACTTTTCTATAAAACTTTATGAATATGGAAAAAGATTCATCTTTTTGTGCTAAAAAGAAAATCCAAGTAAATCTCGAAAATCATCCATAATAACTAATCCATATCTCTTGCCTCCTAGACTTGATGTTCTAGTTGGTCCAAAGAGATCCATATGAAGTAGTTCAAGTGGTTTACTAGTGGTTACAAATCCTTTGGTTTAAAAGAAGTTTTGACTTATTTTCCAATTGACATGCTTGGCAAATTTTGTCTTTTTCAAAACTGATTTCAGGTAAATCTCTAACTAAATTCTTTTTGTAATGTTGTGAATAAGGTACATACTAGCATGCCCTAACCTTCTATGCCATAACCAACTAGTCTCTTCTTTGGTAGAATTCATTGCAACAAGGCATCCTCCATTAGGTAAAGATAGATCATCAAGATCTACAAGATAGATATTTCCATGCCTTTTTCCATTGAATTGTACTCCATTTAAATCTGGACTAGAAATCATGCAATATGATGATTTAAAAACTACTTGAAAACCTTTATCGCAAAACTGACTAATACTTAAGAGATTATGCTTTAAACCATCTATTAGAAGTACATTACAAATACTATTAAAAGGAGTTATGTGAACCTTATCAATTCCAATGATTTTACCTTTACCATTATCACCAAAGGTTACACTCCCTCCATTCAAAGCTTCAAGAGAAGTGAATTGCTTCACATTTCCAGTCATGTACCTTGAGCAACCACTATCAAGATACCAAATTCGTTTGTTTTCCTTGGTTGCAAGACATACCTGCAAAAAGATCAAGCTTTGTTTTTTGGTACCCAAGCTAACTTGGGTCCTTTCGGGTTAGCATTCAAAATGATTCCTTTTGGAATCCACATTTTACCAACAGACATGATTTTTCTAAGACTGCATTGATATAATTTATGACCTAATTTTTTGCAAGTAAAACAAGTGATACTGGATGATGCAGGCACAGAAAAAAACTTGAAATACTTTTGTTGCTTTTGAGGTTTATATCCTAAACCTGCCTTATTGAAAACTACTCTTTGATTATTTAAAAGTAAATTTAGCTTTTCTGAACTAAAGGTGACCTTATCAACAAAAGGTTTGATTTTCTCAAGTTCATTTTTGTATTTTTCATTTTCAAGTTCCAAATCCTTGTTTTTCTTTAAAAGATCATTGTTAGAAACAACATGTTTAGGTCTTTTTAGAACTTTATTTTCAATAGCTAAAGCATTATTCTTCTTTTCCAAAACATGTAGCTTAATTTTCAAAGAACTAACATCATTAAATAAAGAATTATTTTCTAATGAGAAACTATTAGCATGCCTTTTTAATTTTTTATTTTTAGATAATACTAACTTATAATCATGCATCAATTCTTCAAAGCACTTCTAAGCTCAACAAAAGTAAAATCAACTTCAGAGTCGAAACATACCTCTTCATTATCCTAATGTGCCATGAAGCAGAGATTTGTAATTTCAGTCTGTTCTTCTTCTGAACTAGAGCCTTCACTATCACTCCATGTGGCCATCATTGCTTTCTTCCTTAGTTTCTTCGTTGATTTCTTGAGGAGAGGACAATCAAATTTATAGTGTCCGAGCTTCTTGCACTTGAAGCATATATGTACTTTCTTCTCCTTTTCCTTTTCTTTCTCTTTTTCTTTTTCCTTTCCCTTTTCTTTATATTGGAATTTTTTCTTGTAGGGAAATTTCTTCCTCTTCATGAATCTTCTAAATTTTCGGGCCAGGAGGGCTTCTTCACCTTCTTCTTCTTCATCATCATCAGACTCATCAATCGAGGATTCTTCTTGAATATTAGATTTAAAAGCGATCCCCTTCTTCTTTTTATCCCAGTCCATTGATTTCTGTTTAAAGTTGAGCTTATAAGTCATGAGAGATCATACTAGCTGTTCAAGTGGAAGCTTGTCTACATCTTTTGCCTCTTGAATTGCGGTCACCTTTGGATCCCATGACATCGGTAGTGACCTAAGAGTTTTATTCACAAGATCAGCATTAGATATGACTTTACTAAGACTCCTCGTAGCATTTACAATATTTGTAAAACGAGTATACATATCAATAATAGATTCAATTGGTTCCATCCGGAACATCTCATATGTGTGTACTAACATATTGACCTTAGTGTTCTTCACTTGATCGGTACCCTCGTGGGTAACTTCAAGTGTGTCCCATATTTCTTTGACGGACGTGCATGTAGATATCTTATTTTACTCACTAGGATCTAATGCACAATACAAGAGATTCATTGCCTTAGCATTGATCTCGGATTGTTTAATATCATTTTCATCCCAATCCTCTTCAAGTTTTGGGATGGAAACACCATTAACCACCACCAAAGGAACATGAGGACCTTTATCAACTACTTTCCATAAATTGTAATCTATAGAATGCATATAAATTCTCATCCTTGTTTTTCAAAAGTGTAATTTGCACCATTGAAAAATGGAGGTCTGTTTGAGGCTTGTCCCTCAACTATACTATTACCAAAAGGGGTTGCAATAGATCTTTACTCAAGACGGTAAAGTCTATATACTGAGAACAAGGCTCTGATACCACTTATTGCCCAGAGAGCAACCCAAGAGGGGGGTGAATTGGGTTTCTTAAAAAAATTTAAAGCTAAGCTTGATAAAACAAGTAGCAAACATCACAAGACAGGATATGCAATTCAATTCAACAAGGTACTAAAATTAAAGTGCAATGCTCTAATGTAAAGGTGCAGCAGAAATTATAAGTAATAAGCAATAAAGTAAAGAGCAAGGAGGGAGAGAACAAGCAATCACAAACACAATAATCTATAGTGGTTCGGTGCCAATAATGCACCTACATCCACTCCCCAAGATCCCCTTGGGAATTCACTATAATCCAATGATTATAGCCGATTAGTTTTTCAGGCTCACTAATCAAAACTCGACTTGTTTTTACAAGGCTCACAAGTCACAACCTCACTTGGTTTTATGGGTTAACCAAGAACCTAATTGATTTTCACAAGGCTAACCAAAAACCTTCCTTGGTTTTCCGGGATAACCAAGAACCTTAGTGATTTTGTGGACTAACCACCAACCTAATTGGTTTTCAAGGCTTACCAACAACCTTACTTGGTTTTCCAATAGGCTAACCAATAACCTTTACAAGATAAAGATAGAGAAATAAAGAACCAATGTAAGCTTTCAACTAAAAAGCAAATAAGTCGATGTAGCTCAAAGTTGTGTTGCTTTGCTCTTGTTGAAGCCTTTTGAACGCCCACGATTGAATGATCTTTAATGCACTTGATAGCTTTGAATGCTTGGAAGGCTTCTCTTGGCTTGAGAGTGGTTGACCTTTGAATGAATAGGAGTTAAGGCTCGTCTCTCTTCTTTTTTTTTTAAACTCTTTTGGATATTCAATATTTATGAATTGTTGTTGTCTTGATTTGATTTGTAGCCTTTATATGCCTTTCCAAGCCCCCAAAATCAAAATCTAGCTATTATACTTGAAAAACTAGCTGTTGGAGGGCATTTGGAAGAGTTCTGTGCTTGAAAAAACTAGCCGTTACTGTTGTCAGAACTCCATGTGTCGACACTTCCTCTTCATGTGTCAACACATTAGGTCGACACATGTTCTTCTTGAGTCGACACAAGTTCAAAATATTTCATTCAGATTCTCTGGAAAAATCAGCTGAGTCGACACATTCTCAATCGAGTCGACACATTGAGTCGATACATTAGGTTCGTGTGTTGACACATCAAGTGTTCCTTCAACTTCTGCAAGTTCTATGGCTTGAAATTATCAGGCAATGTGTTGATCCATGTGTTGACACCTTGAGTCGATACATAAGGTCCATGTGTCGATATATCATCTGTGCCATTTGAAATTTTGCTGCATGCCGGTCTGAGTCGACACACCACTTCATGTGTCGACACACCACTTCATGTGTCGACACATCATGTCATGTGTCGACACCTTGAGTCGACACATCATTAAAAAGGTGCAGAATTTTTTGAACTTGTGTTGGAACATATTTTCACTTGACTTGGTCATCCATTCAACCAACTCTTTGAGTGTCCAAGTCTTGTTTTGTGCAATCATCCCATTCAAACTTGGTTCTTCAATACAATTGGGCTTCTTCAAATTTTGTGAGCATCCTTTCATTGAAAACATACTTAAAGCAAATCATTAGTCCTCAAGTTATACTTAACTATTTTGCTTATTATCAAAATCAATTAGTGGAGTCAACAAAAACATTAAACAAGGGGCACCCAAAATCTACATTTAATCCCTTAAAATTTGAAATTCATGATGGTAGGCTGACCTTGACTTGGAGGAGCTTGATTTAGGGAGGGAAGGGAGGAGGTTGTCCCCATTCGAATTTTGAATTCCTTCATGACTCAAGGTGGTGCCCAATTGGCTTTAATTTTCTTCCATGGCCGACCATGACTCTTTGGGAAGAAGGCTTGATGTGGGGACTGGAAGAAAGAACATGTCTTCAAAAATCAAGGGATGCTTCATTGTCTTGAAGAACCTTCCTTAGCTGACCAAGCTTCTTTAGAAAAGAGCTTGACATGTGGAGTGGGATGGGGAGTTTGTTGGCTTGGAGCATGGGCGTCCAACAAGCATTGATTTTGATGTCCTCCATTCTCTCTTGGCCACCCAAGTGTCAAGATGATGTGGCGCATCCTTCCACCAAGTGGCGCTAGTGAGGTGGCACTCCAAGAGCTGAGGTTGCATTTTTTTATGGCATGGAAAGATGGTTTGATCCATCAACTGGTCTTGACTCAAGTGTCCACTCCAACTTCAGACCAGCTTGAGCTCAATCTTCAAGTAGACTTAGACTTGGACCAATACAACTAAATACAGGACCCATTGACCTAGCTTGACCAAATTGGCCAAGGTACAAGGCTAAAATAAAAACTGGAACTAAATACATGACTCAAAATTAAAATACTCATGCTTGAAGCCTTATTACAGGACCCAATAAATTGAAATCCTAATTAGAGATCCACAGAAGATTGAGGAGCCTCTGTCTGATTCTAGTGCCCACACTAGTTCTCCTGGGGTGGGAGGAACTCGACCCTGTCAAGTAAGGGTTGATTTGGCTTTGATACTTCTCCAGAAGGTCAAGGTCGAGGTGCTGCAAGTCCTCTCGGATAATCCATGAATCATCGAACTCCGGTTGGCCTTGCCATCGAACCAAGTAACACTGATAGCCTTTGCCCTGGGTGGTGATTGCTTGATCATCTAGGACACACTTGATCTACTCTCCTCTCTTAGGTAAAATTAGAGATGAACACTCTGGCTCAGGTTCGCTCTCAAATGAAAGGTCAGGCCCAAATGGCTCACTGGGTATGTTTGCTGGTTCCCTATACTCGACTAAGTCCGAGATATTGAAAGTCGAGTTAATGCCATAATCTGGGGGTAGCTCAAGCACATAGGCATTAGGGCCAACTCTCCTTATCACTTTAAAGGGGCCAGCTCCATGAGCATGAAGTTTCTTAACGGTTCCTGGTGAAAACCATTCAGGCCTAAGCCTAACAATTACAAAATTCCCTTGTTCAAACTCTTTGGCTCTCTTTCATGAATTAGCCAAATTATTTTATAATTTGTACTTAATGCAGAATTCTAACATGATGCAAAATGCAGACTCAACTATGCATTCCTATTAAGAGGAATTTTATTAGACTCTTCGGGCCTAAACCTAACAGACTATAGATTCTTTAGGTTTGACCCTGGTTTGGCATGTGCATGAAAATTTAGAATGGACTCCTAGCAACTTCGATAAGGCCTTCCAAAAGTAGGTCGCAAACCTAACATACTCGAAGAACTGGTGCAACCGAACAACCTCGACATAGTGGGATTTGAAAGTTTGGAGAACATTGGAAGCCTTAAGGTATGGCAGGATATAAAAATTGGAGTCTTGGGACAATCTATTGAAAACATGAAACAGACCTTGCTTACTCGGGATGACCTTAAGATTTGAACATTGATCTATGGGTGTGATATGGTCTACTTATTTCTATAGTTCTTGGGGCTCGGTGGGGTTCATCCCGTGAGGAAGGTTTGGTAATGAGGGTACTGGGACCAAGCTTATGGCATGCTGGATGTCCCCAAGGGGTGGTAGTTGATCAGGTAACTCATCGGGGAAACACATCCTCAAATTCTTTCAAAGCTTCAACTACTTCTTGAGGGTGTTCTCTTTGGGTTGGTTCATGAATCTCTTTAGTAGCAGAGGTTCCCTCAGTAATCTCCTTCTTTAACTCCTTGGCCTTGATCAGGTTAACTCCTGGCTCCCTTTCCTTTAGGCTACTAGATCCTATTTAACTTGGTCCATGAACTCCTAATTGGGTCTCCTAGGGTGAACCACTTGGGCTGGGTTAGGATGTGGGACTCTTCTGGGCTCAGCCTCTAAGGAGGGATCATGTTGAGGGAATCTCTTAGGGTGGGGAGGTGATTCAAACTCTGGTTCAGTGTGAGGCTCCCGGGTCCTCTCCAGGGTTCCTAGCCTTATTTCAAATCTATTAGCTCTTTAGATCAACTTGGCAAGCTGCTCAGTGATGAGCCTAAGTTGATTCTCGAGGTTGTTCTCCATGGGGTCACCTGACTGAGAGTGGTGTGGGTGATATGGGACTCCTGACCTAGTCAACATGCAACACATAAAGAATGGGGCTATGGTTTTGCTAGATCTAGGAGTTCAAATAGAATGGGTCAACTTAGTTGACACACACCACAACAACTAGCCCTTTTATTAGCCAGGTAAGAGGTGGGAGCATGGGAGGCCCCCCTTGTTTTTACAAGGACCTAACTAAGGAACCACAACATCACTTAGGTCATTTGACACTAGACCTCTTGTCTTAGACACCAGCTTCCCGGTATTAATTGAAGGGTTGCATGCACTAGCTTCTCCATAATGGTTAAACCCGACTCGTTGATGTCCCTAAGCTATTAGGTTGCCACTAAATTTTAATTTAGGCTTAGCTTCAAAATGCAAGTTGATGGTTTTCGGGCCAAGGAAGGTAATGACCTCCTTCCCTTATCTTATGATATTGTCGCCCTTAAGTTGATTACGTAGATGATGGCATGCGCATGAAACCTAATGAAATGTGTCTAATTTTTTATATTTTTTGATGTAGATTAGCAGAAGTATAAGTTGCTGGAAATAAAAACCATGAACCTAAAGTGCAAAATTAAACTATATGAAAATGAAAGTATGATGAAATGAACTTGTTAGAAATTCAGAGCAAAATTATTCTTTGATAGTAATCTGGCATGTAAAAAATCTACAGGATGAAATAAAATCTGAAAAAAAATTTAAGAAATATTACTAATTATGTGGAATCCAGCAAAAGAAAAATCTCTAAAATCAAAGACTTCTACATATAGAAACAACTAAAATATTAGACTATATACTGAGTTGCAGAATTTTTATTGATGCTGAAATAATGATACAAAATTTTTTTCTTTAGGATCTAAAATCCATCTCCTTGTTTTCCCCTTCAAGGGTCAATCACATCGGCACTACTACATGCCATAGAAAATCTCCTTTGAATGGGATGTGAGGGTCTTGCAGCCCTACTTTTTTCTATGACCGGACGGCCATGGTGAAGCACCTAATTCAAGTACTTAAAGAAAACTAAGCCCTAATGATGCAGAACAAATAAAGGATGCGATGCGAAAGTAAATTAAGATTAACTAATTTTTTTGTTGTTTTTATAGGTTTGTAGAAGTTGGCTTCAAATCAAAGAAAAGTTAACCTAACATTGAAAGATACTAATATGATAATTGAAAGCACAATTTTAAGGAAACTAAATTATCAGAGTAGTTTAGAAGCAACGGATCGCTGGGAGTTGAGAAACTCCCAGACCTAGGGTTTCACTCCGAGCTTTCAACAAAACAGAAATAAAGAGAAGGGAAGGTTTATCTAACCAGACAATGATCTTCACAGATTTTGGTGGAAGAACTCTCCCGAGCAGATTGTTGGATCCTCGGAGTCGGATATCTTCGTAATGGATCCTCCAATACTGGTCCTTTGGCGGGTTGGCTTCTCCTGAACTCAAGATCTGGAAGAGAAGAAAAACAATTGATGGAATCAGAGAGTCAAGGAAAAGATTTACCAGGTTGATGAACTTGAAGATCGAAATTGCTGAAAACTGGATTCTCCTGGATGCTGATGTGATTCTCCTTGGAACTTGCTCTGGATCTGAAGTAGCCGGACTGGATCTGGATGAAGGTGGATGGCCTGGACTTGTAGAGAGAGAGAGGCCGTGGGAGATGGATGGATCCAGGGTTTGGTGGATGGAAAATAATGAAAGGTGGCTAGGGTTTTGGAATTTCAAGTGGCTAACCTAGGGTTTTGGATAAAGATGGAGATCTCTCACCTCCTCAAGGCTCCAACGGAACCCGGATTACCCCCTCACGGAGCTCAACACTTAGAATAGTGCGGAAGAGAGAAACCTAGGTTGCTCAACACAAGAGAATAGCAAAATAATTTTTCTTCATTGATTTTCTAAAGTTACAAAGAGAGGTATATTATATAGACCTAAAATTTTCTCCTAGCTTGTACAAATTCCCATGTGGGACTAAACTCTTCCAACCCTAGATTAGGTAGAAAATCCTCTCCCTTGGCCGACCAAGAGTCCAAAAAAATTGGGACGGCCATAAAGGAATTGTTTTGGAACTTTTATGGCACCTCCTTTGGAGTTGGATTTGGATTGGAGTCTCTTCTTCTTATGGTATTTCTTCTTTTTCTTCCACTCAAGTTAAGCTCTTTGATTTGATTTGAACTTCAATTAGGAGTAGGTTGGATGTCCTTCTTTGATTTCTTCTCCAAGAGAAGTTTTCTTCTTCTTTGCTTAGGTAAATTAGGCAGGTGTGGGCGCCTCCTTTAATTTAGCCTCCAATTTGATTTTTTCTTCTTTGGATGTGGGGACCATGACACTGGGATGCCTCTATGGCGCCTCCTGGACTCTGGCGTGTGCTCGGAGTGTGGCTGGGCGTGTGGCTTGGAGTGTGGCCTCCACTTGCTTGAACCTTGAGTGATTGGAAGAGAAATGTGGCACCATTTTGGACCAAATTGAAACCACATTGGGACTTGCACCGAGTAACATGACTCAACAAAATTAAATGGTGACTCAAGAAATAAATAAAATAATAAACTGGTTGACCAGGTCAACCTTTATTACAAACCCTAATTTCTCGGGCAATGTCAATCAGAGATCCAAATGGAGCTCTGAAGTCTTCTTCTGAGTCTGGTGCCCGCACCATTCTCCCAGGGTGGGAGGAACTCGACCCTGTCGAGTAAGGCTCAAGTTGGCTCTGGTATCTCTCCAAGAGGTCTGGGTCCAATTCTTGTAATTCTTCTCGGGAGATCCAAGAGTCATCAGAATCTGGCCTTCCTTGCCAGCGGACCAGGTACCTTTGGTATCCTCGATTACGAGTAGAGATAACCTGATCATCCAGGATCTTTTCAATCTGCTCTTTTCTCACAGGCCAGTTTGTTGGTGGACACACAGGGTCGGGATCACTCTCAATGATAGGGTTAGGCTCAAAAGGCTCACTAGGAATCACAGCTGGCTCCCTATACTCTACTAAGTCTGTAATGTTGAAAGTAGAGCTAATGCCTAGTTCTGGAGGCAACTCGAGCACATAGGCATTGGATCCTACTCTCTTTACCACTCTAAATGGTCCAGCTCCCCTAGCATGTAACTTTCTAACGGTTCCAGGAGGAAACCGTTCAGGCCTTAACCTAATCATCACATAGTCTCCCTCAACAAAAGATTTGACTCGCCTTTGAGTATCAGCCAACTTCTTATAAGTTTCATTACTTAAATTATTTTGGCATGAATTTCTTTATGCAAGTCTTTTATATGCTGTGCAAAATTCTCAGCAGATTCGGAGACTCGAGTGTGGACAGGTAAAGGGACTAGGTCAAGAGGTGTGTGAGGTTTGTACCCATGTACAATTTCAAATGGACTCTTACCCGTAGACCTATTGACCGAGTCGTTGTACGCAAATTCTGCCCTTGGTAGGTATAAATCCCAATTTCTGGTATTTTCACCAACAAGACATCTCAGCAGATTTCCTAGGCTACGGTTCACTACTTCAGTTTGGCCATCAGTTTGGGGATGATAGGCAGTTGAAAACTTAAGTTTTGTCCCTAACTTATGCCAAAGGGTCTTCCAAAAGTAACTGGTGAACCGGACATCCCTATCTGAAACGATTGTCTTAGGTAGGCCATGGAGTCTAACTATCTCATTGAAGAAAAGTGTGGCTACCTTAGACGCATCAAAAGTTTGGGAACAAGGCAAGAAGTGGGCCATTTTAGAGAATCGGTCGACTACGACACAGATAGAATCATGTCTCCTCTGGGTCTTAGGTAAACCTAACACAAAATCCATACTCACATCTTGCCAAGGACGATCTGGGACAGAGAGTGGGGTATAAAGGCCAGTGTTTTGTTTTCGCTGTTTGGCAACAGCGCAGGTTCGACATCTAGCTACAATATTAGCTACATCCCTTTTTAAGCTAGGCCAGAAAAAGTGGTCTTCAATAGCTAGAATGGTCTTGTCTTTTCCAAAATGGCCAGCTAAACCTCCAGCATGGATTTCCCAAATCAAAAATTCCCTAAGAGAAGTTCTAGGGATGCAAAGCCTATTTTTGAAGAACAAAAAACCATCTACAAGGGTATAATCCTGGTGATTACTAGATGGTCCTTGAACTAGATCCTGATACACAGTTGTGAAATCCGGACAAGACTCATATTCCTCTTTGATTTGCTCAAACCCTATGACCTCAGTTCTAACAGAAGTTAATAACAGAGATCGGCGACTAAGGGCATCAGCTACCTTATTCTCAACTCCAGCCTTATGTTTCAGGACAAAAGTATAGGACTGGATATATTCTACCCACTTAGCATGCCTAGGGTTAAGCTTCTTTTGGGAGTTCAGAAATCTAAGAGCCTCATGGTCCGAAAATAGTACAAATTCCTGCGGTAGCAAATAATGTCTCCAATAACGCAAAGCTTGCACCACCGCATAAAATTCCTTATCATAGGTAGAATACCTAAGCTTAGCATCATTAAGTTTTTCACTAAAGAATGCTATGGGATGATTCTCTTGGCTTAGGACTCCACCTATTCCTACACCTGAAGCATCACAGGCAACCTCAAATACTTTAGAAAAATCGGGTAATCTCAGAATGGGTGCCTGGGTCATTTTATCCTTAAGATCTAGGAAGGCTTTATGGGCTGACTTAGTCCAATGAAATTCTCCCTTCCTAATACAATCAGTGATTGGAGCAGCTAAAGTACTAAACCCCTTGATGAATCACCTATAGAAGGTAGCCAAGCCATGGAACTTCTAACTTCATGCACATTGGTTGGCTCTGGCCAGTCTACTATGGACTTAATCTTCTCAGGATCGGCCGCCACGCCGTCAGGGGTTACTACAAAACCAAGAAAGATAACTCTACTAGTCATGAATTCACACTTCTTAAGATTACCGTAGAGTCTCTCATTCCTCAAAACTTGGCAGACTGCTCTAAGGTGGTCTAGGTGATCTGTTGGGGTCTTACTATAGATCAGGATGTCATCAAAATAGACCACCACAAATTTTCCTATGAAAGCTCTAAGTACCTGGGTCATATTCTCATGAAAGTACTAGGGGCATTGGACAACCCAAAAGGCATAACAACCCATTCATAAAGACCATCCTTTGTTTTGAAAGCAGTTTTCCATTCATCCCGGGTCTAATCCTAACCTGATGATAGCCGCTTTTGAGATCAATCTTAGAAAAAACCATTGCACCAGCCATCATATCAAGCATGTCATCTAGTCTAGGGATGGGAAACCTATACTTGATTGTAATTTTATTGATGGCACGACTGTCAACACACATCCTCCACGTGCCATCTTTCTTTGGGGTCAGTAAGGCTGGGACTGCACAAGGGCTAAGACTTTCTCTAATAAACCCCTTCCTCAATAATTCTCCAACCTGCTTTTGCAGTTCTTCATGCTCAGATGGATTCATCCTGTAATGGGGCAAGTTGGGCAAAGTTGCTCCTGGGATTAGATCTATGGCATGCTGGATATCCCTAAGAGGTGGAAGGTGGTCTGGCAAATCCTCGGGAAAGACATCCTCAAATTCTTTTAACACAGGTTTAACTTCTTGAGGAGGCTCTGAGGGTTCCGAAGTTCTAAGCTCCTTAGCAGTCAACATCCAGATGGGTGAACCACTATGAATTTCTTGTTCTAGATCCTTAGCACTGATTAGGTTCACTCCAGTTTTCATCTCCTTAACCTTACCAGCTCCTTTAGTTACCTTGTCCTTAGGGGAACGGAATGGATCGTAATCTTCTTCCCATTGAAACTAAAGACACAGGTATTGGATTTTCCTAAGAGGGTGGCATCATGATCATACAACCAAGGTCTTCCGAGAATATACTGCTCACCCCCATGGGTAAGACATCGCACCAAATCTTTTCGTGATAAGATTGCATTTGGATTTGGACTTGACATCTAGACTGGATGGGTATGGAGGTAGAATCTACCCAAGAAACCTTATAGGGGTTGGGATGGGGAACTGGGATTAAGCCTAACATCTTGACAGTGCTAGTAGAGATGGCATTTACACAGCTCCCACTATCTATGATGATCTTACATACCTTATCCCCTAATTTAAGAAAAGTCTGTAGGATGTTAGTCCTACGCCAATCCTCTTGAACTAGATTCTGGGATAGGATGCATCTTACAACTCCTAATTGGTCAGATTCATTGGGTTCCTCCTCTCCTTCATACTCCTCAACCAAATTCATTCGGCCTCATAAACTTCTTCAAATTCCTCACTGGGCTCGGAATTATCATTCTCTCCCTCTTCTATGTAAAGGGATCTCCGTGGGCACTGGCTAGCAACATGACCTACCTTATGACACTTGAAACAGGCTATGGTAGTACACTGACTAGAAATGTGACCTGGTTTCTGACACTTAAAACAGGTGATATTTGAACTAGGGGTTCTCTGGGTGTCAGGTGCCTTACCTTTGTCCATGGGCCTAGGGGTAGAAGTACCCTGAAAAGGTTTACTAGGGATAACTTGACTAGGTCCATTCCTTGGGATTGGGGCACTAACCCTAGAAGGTATAGGTCCTCTCTGAAATTTCTCAGTGTTCAGTGCAATCTGGTAGGCTTGGTCTAGATCAGTAACCTCTCTCAGAAATAGTTCTCTCTTGATATCTTCCTCAGTCCAGCCCTAAATCTAGACAAAGTGACTTCGTGGGCTTCACTCACATCACATCTCATTAGGTATTCATCAAAAGTAGTTATGTAGTCTGAGACAGATCGGTTTCCTTGTTTCAGGTTTTGCCATTGGTCTAACAGGTTTTGCTGGTATGAAATGGGTAGGTATTTATCTCTCAGTTTTTCTTTCATACCCTGCCAAGTGGTTATGGGCTCAACATTCCGTCTCCTATTGGTTAGCTCAATGTTCCCCCAGTAGTATAACCTAGCTTGACGCACTAATTTCATCTTGGCAAACTTGTATTTCCTCTCCTCAGACATAGCATACCACTCAAAGTATTGATCCATCTCACCCTCCCAATCAGAATACACCTTAGGGTTCAGACTACCATCAAAAGTGGGTGCATCTAATTTGATGTTCCTGATGAACCTATCATCTCTATCTTCAGGCTCTGGGTCAGGCCTCCTATGATTAGGTTCAGGATCTCTATATAAAGGCCTTCTAGGCTCCTGATGTGGGTGAGGCTGAGGCACATTAAAATCGGGGTCAGTAGTCCAATTCCGATGTCTAGGTTCTTCAAGTACTTGGACTCGGTCCCTAAGTTGGGTAAGATCCTCATGAATTTGTGCGCTAAACTAGGCCACAGTGTTTGTCATATCCTGATTCATTTTAGCCATACTTTCAGTAAGAGTTCTGATCATGGCCTCTAAATCAGGTTGGGTTTGACCAGGTTGATATGGCACTCCGTTTCTGGTAGACATGATGATTCAAGCAAGCACACAAAATGAGACTAGACTAAATCGACTACTGGATCACTAGACCTAGAGTCCAAACTAGATGCCCAATCAGAGTGGCAAGCTAGCCTGTAGTAACTCAGGACTCAGCCAGGCAGGTGTAAGGGGAGTGTTAGGTCCTGATTGCCAATCCTAGACACCAATCAGTGATTGGCCAGGTAGGCGGACCAGCACACAAGCCCTTCGGGAATGGATCCCTGAACCACCGTTCTAGACACTGAGTGCTAAGCACACACAGAATAACTCGGCAAACTGACTCAACACTAGCCTAGACCGACCAATTGGTGTCCCTAGCCCACTAGGGCAAATTAGGTCTAACTGATTTAAATTAGGTCTAGGTACGAATGATTGGATGATGGTTTTGGGCTAAGGAGAGGTAATCAACTCCTCCCCTTATCTTAGATGCTCAATTGCCCTTAAGTAAATTATGAGATGATCACTCAAAAAAGAATTGAATTGCAGAACAAAAAAAACAGAGTTTCTGTATTTTAATGCTCAGAATTTTTACCGAAACCCATAAATCACAGAACAATTATGGAAAATACGTTCAATTATAATGGTTTCAACGAAGCAAAAATCATGCAATTCGGAGTTTTATTCAGGGAGAAATAATTCAGACAACAGGGAAATTACGGGCTGCAACTAGATTGTCTTCCCCGTTTATAATCCCTGCTACGAAGTTATAACCCAATGGATCCCCTACACGCCCTAGGAACACCCCGTGGAATGGGAGGAGGAGGCTTGCACCTCGCTTAGTTCCTAGGACCGGACGTCCTGGGGAGTCTACTTCGAGCAGACAAAATAAAAAGAGATCAATCAAAGCAAGCAAGCAAATCAGAAACCCTAGACTGGGCTCTGATACCAAAAATGATGCAGAACAAATAAAGGGATGCGATGCGGAAGTAAATAAGATTAACTAATTTTTTTTGTTGTTTTTATAGGTTTGTAGAAGTTGGCTTCAAATCAAAGAAAAGTTAACCTAACATTGAAAGATACTAATATGATAATTGAAAGCACAATTTTAAGGAAACTAAATTATCAGAGTAGTTTAGAAGCAACGGATCGCTGGGGGTTGAGAAACTCCCAGACCTAGGGTTTCACTCCGAGCTTTCAACAAAACAGAAATAAAGAGAAGGAAGGTTTATCTAACCAGACAATGATCTTCACAGATTTTGGTGGAAGAACTCTCCCGAGCAGATTGTTGGATCCTCGGAGTCGGATATCTTCGTAATGGATCCTCCAATACTGGTCCTTTGGCGGGTTGGCTTCTCCTGAACTCAAGATCTGGAAGAGAAGAAAAACAATTGATGGAATCAGAGAGTCAAGGAAAGATTTACCAGGTTGATGAACTTGAAGATCGAAATTGCTGAAAACTGGATTCTCCTGGATGCTGATGTGATTCTCCTTGGAACTTGCTCTGGATCTGAAGTAGCCGGACTGGATCTGGATGAAGGTGGACGGCCTGGACTTGTAGAGAGAGAGAGGCCGTGGGAGATGGATGGATCCAGGGTTTGGTGGATGGAAAATAATGAAAGGTGGCTAGGGTTTGGAATTTCAAGTGGCTAACCTAGGGTTTTGGATAAAGATGGAGATCTCTCACCTCCTCAAGGCTCCAACGGAACCCAGATTACCCCCTCACGGAGCTCAACACTTAGAATAGTGCGGAAGAAGAGAAACCTAGGTTGCTCAACACAAGAGAATAGCAAAAATAATTTTTCTTCATTGATTTTCTAAAGTTACAAAGAGAGGTCTATTATATAGACCTAAAATTTTCTCCTAGCTTGTACAAATTCCCATGTGGGACTAAACTCTTCCAACCCCTAGATTAGGTAGAAAATCCTCTCCTTGGCCGACCAAGAGTCCAAAAAAATTGGGACGGCCATAAAGGAATTGTTTTGGAACTTTTATGGCACCTCCTTTGGAGTTGGATTTGGATTTGGAGTCCTCTTCTTCTTATGGTATTTCTTCTTTTCTTCCACTCCAAGTTAAGCTCTTTGATTTTGATTTGAACTTCAATTAGGAGTAGGTTGGATGTCCTTCTTTGATTTCTTCTCCAAGAGAAGTTTTCTTCCTTCTTTGCTTAGGTAAATTAGGCAGGTGTGGGCGCCTCCTTTAATTTAGCCTCCAATTTGATTTTTTCTTCTTGGATGTGGGGACCATGACACTGGGATGCCTCTATGGTGCCTCCTGGACTCTGGCGTGTGCTCGGAGTGTGGCTGGGCGTGTGGCTTGGAGTGTGGCCTCCACTTGCTTGAACCTTGAGTTGATTGGAAGAGAAATGTGGCACCATTTGGACCAAATTGAAACCACATTGGGACTTGCACCGAGTCAACATGACTCAACAAAATTTAAATGGTGACTCAAGAAATAAATAAAATAAATAAACTGGTTGACCAGGTCAACCTTTATTACAAACCCTAATTTCTCGAGCAATGTCAATCAGAGATCCAAATGGAGCTCTGAAGTCTTCTTCTGAGTCTGGTGCCCGCACCACCTAACCAGGCTATGATGCCAGGAATTGATGTGGGACTAAGATGATGCGTGACTATACTAATGATGAGATGGTATGCAAATAATTTTTTCTTCTTTTCTGATTTAGGTTTTAAGAGATTTTCTGATTCCCAAAGTCAAGCAAAGTTAGATCTAGAGGTTCTATAAGCACAAGAAACTTCTAGCATGCAAACTTAGCCCGTAAACAATGATGAAGAGTGGACCCCGGGATTGAGAAACCCCGTAGGACTTAGCTCTAAATTAATACCTACTTAGGAGACTAGGGAGTGCAAACCTTGAAGATTCTGATACGCCTGATATTGAGTTTGCTTACACTCGCGGATGCTGCCTAGAGGATTAAGGCTTCGACCCTACGGATTCGCTGGCTTTTCATCCGATGGTCCCGAAGGCAAGAGAGACCGAATCCTTTATCCGTGGCACCTGGAGGACCTATGAGCAACCAAGTAAAGGATGAGAAAATAGCAAGTAGGGGTATAAGAAAGTAGGAAGTGTTGGGAAAGGAGTCAAAGATTGTGGTTGAGGAGGGCTCTTCTCGTTGGGCATCTAGGTAGATCTTCGAGGTGGCATCCCAACTTGAAGATGGAATGGTGGCTTGTGAAGGAAGATGGTAACTTAGGGCCTCTCACCCCTCGATGTCCTGAAGGACTAAGGCACTCTCTCACAGAGTTCCTAGTCTAAGAAGACAAGGGCTAAAGGAAGAAGAACTCACTTTTTCATTCATTAGAAATTGAATTTACAAAAGGTTAGGGCTCCTTTTATAAGCACCTAAGTCTCATTTGAATTCAAATGGAAGGAGTTACAAAACATTAAACAAGGGGTGCCCAAAATCTGCATTTAATCCCTTGAAATTTGAAATTCATGATGCTAGGCCGACCTTGACTTGGAGGAGCTTTATTTAGGGAGGGAAGGGAGGAGGTTGTCCCCATTCAAATTTTGAATTCCTTCATGACTCAAGGTGGTGCCCAATTGACTTTAATTTTCTTCCATGGCTGACCATGACTCTTTTGGAAGAAAGCTTGATGTGGGGGTTGGATGAAAGGAACTTGTCTTCAAAAATCAAGGGATGCTTCATTGTCTTGAAGAACCTTCGTTAGCCGACCAAGCTTCTATTGAAAAGAGCTTGATGTGGGCAGTGGGATGGGGAGTTTGTTGGCTTGGAGCATGGGCATCCAACAGGCATTGATTTTGAAGTCCTCCATTTTCTCTTGGCCGCCCTAGTGTCAAGATGATGTGGCGCATCCTTTCGCCAAGTGGTGCTAGTGAGGTGGTGCTCCAAGAGCTGAGGTGGCATTTTTTTATGGCATGGAGAAGATGGCTTGATCCATCAACTGGGCTTGACTCAAGTGTCCACTCCAACTTTAGACCAGCTTGAGCTCAATCTTCAAGTAGACTTAGGCTTGGACCAATACAACTAAATACATGACCCATTGACCTAGCTTAACCAATTGGCAAAGGTACAGGGCTAAAACAAAAATTGAAACTAAATACATGACTCAAAATTAAAATGCTCATGCTTGAAGCCTTATTACAGGACCCAATAAATTGAAACCCTAATCAGAGATCCACAGAGGATTGAGGAGCCTTTGTCTGATTCTGGTGCCCACACCAATTTATAGTTGTCATGCCAGAGTATGGTTAGGCTCACCTATTTATGGTTAGGATGGGGTTAATTAACTTTACCCCGCATATAACCATAAGTGGTTGCCAATTGATTCTGGCCAGTTTGGAATCGTTGGAATTGGAGTTAGCGGTCACGTGGCCACTCCGGTAAGGTTGCAACTGGAGATAGTGGCCGCGTGGTCGACTGTAACAATCGTACCTATGTTCAAAGATTTAGGATCAACCGGAGATTTGTTTCTGGACCTCTTCCCCAGGAGGGACAGGCATCGAATAGATGAAATGTCCTCGAGCTTATCCTTTTCAGTGCAAGCCGAGAACGCTTCTTGTAGTTGCATCAAAGCTTTTCCCTTTGGAGTGGGTTGCGAAGCGATGCTGGTGTCATCTTCGGACCATTCTTCTTCAGATCGATGTATTTGGGCTGATGTGTAGGAGACTGATCAGTAGCTGGTTATGGTAGTATTCTTCGGGATCAACACCTTCGGCTAAAGCCGAAGATGACCCCACATTATGACCAGGGTAGAGTCGTCACTTTATCTACCCATGTGGTTCCCTCCAGGTGCTTCGATTTAGATTCCTGATTCAAAAAGAATTTGGTGAGCAGTTGAACCGATAATTGGCCTGTGCTGAATTGACATATCATAATAGTTGCCCCCCACTCTCAATTTTCGAAGCAATGATTTGCCTTGATGAGTGAGAGTATTAATGGATTGTCATTTTCTGCCAGAAGAAGTATAACTAATGATGGTTAATCTTTGATCCGGTTGCTCTCCATAACTGAAATCTGATTCGAAAATCAGGTTGAAGACAGGTGTCGCCTTCCTACTGGAACATAAAAAGGAAAGGGGCCAATCAATAGGTTGTGTCCCTTCCTTCCATTGCAGTGATTCAGCTGATCCTTTAATTGGGATATGGGTAAAGGACATGGCTTCATCCCAGTCATCGAGTGGACTCACGCGGATTAGGGCTTTTGGTTCTTCCTGCATTGAATCAGCTTGGCATTGCTTAGAGTTTCGCTCCCGTCTCTAGTGCTTGTATACATGGTGCAATCAGAGGGAGGATGCCTCTTCTTTGGAGGGGGATGAATCGAAGCGCTTCTCTCCCCCTTATAAAGGGGGGAGAGGACTGGTAGGAGAAGCTTCTCCGCTTCTGTTAGCTTTTGTTTTTTTCCCAGCTTTTCTTGACTCTAGTCCCCAGTTTCTTCTGCAAGTAGTGTCTCCTTGCTCCTTTTTTTTCAGCATGGTTAGGTCTTTGGAGATTCGCGCCATCGATGGAGGAGGGGCTGGGCTTTTAGGTCCTGTTAGGGATGTCGTTGCTGAAATTAGACCGGAGCTGGTTCCCAGTTCTATTTCTTTTAGAAAAAGAGCCCACCTTCGAGAACATTATCGCATTCCCCAAGGCTTCCTTCTAGTGCTCCCGAAACCTGAAGAACGGGTAAATAAACCTCTCACCGAGCGCATCGCTATATATGAAGACCATTTGAAAGCTGGTCTTCACTTTCCATTACATCCTTTTTTCCTTAGGATTTTTAATATGTATTAGATTGTTCATGTGCAATTGACTCCGAATAGTATTCAAAACATCTGCAGGTTTTTGGCCTGATGTCACATAGCCAATGTGAGGCCTAGGACTAGCCTATTCACTTCCCTCTTCGTCTTAAAGAGGGACTTCCATGGCTATCGATGGTGGGTCATCGACCCTCATCCTGGCCATAAAATAATGAAGGACATGCCTAGGGCCATCCATTGGTGGAAGCCCAACTTTGTCTTTGTCTCCTCTACTCAGCCATGGAATTTCAATAGTGAGTGGAGAGAGCCTCGCATGGATGCTATGTCGGTAAGAAGGTTATGGTGGCTGACCAACCTGACTATACTTTGTTATCTGGTTTGGAGGCCATTTCCATTCGAGAGCTTTTAGAAGAGAGGAACCTTCACCTTGCTGGGATCAGCGGGTCGTCCATGTTAGGTACAAGCAATAAAAGACTCTGACTTTTCCCATTTCGTAGCCTCTCGATTTGGCTAATTTTGATACTTGCTTTTGTTTGTAGGTGGCAGGATAAGGCCTTATCTGAGCCTGCTCCATGAGTCTACCCAAAGGAAGACAACTCAAGCTTCTTCTTCGAGATCAGAGGTCCAAAAAAGGCCCGAGAGGAGGGACCCAGCAAATGTGCTACATCCTATAAGGGGACGTCTAGAGGAGATGAAGTCCTACCAATGGAGCTTCCAACAGAGCTCCTACCGACTAAGGCTTTGCTGAGGTCTAGCTCTCTGATCCAAATTATGGAGAGCCCGACCTCGATGATCGATGTACAGCCACCTTGCCCCCTACGACAAACAAGGGCAAGGCACCACAAGTCGAAGAGGAGTTGATAAGGAATACTCCTCTAGACAGGGACTATGAGATAAACCTCTCAAAATTCTCTGATACGAGGGGTAGTCAGTCAAAACTGACATCTTGCCGAAGTATCCAACTCTGTATTCTCCTCCATACTGAAGGTAAGGTAGCTATAACCTCTTTCATCTTTGTTTGGCCATTCACATCATAATGGATCTTATATTTTAACCCATTGATGTAGCTGGTCCATGACATCACCTTCTTAGAGGAGGGCATGGAGGGCTGATGGGGACATCAGGTCAAGCCTAGTTCACTATGGGTCCCTAAGTTTTGAGTCCCTTAGAAATGATTAAAATTATATCTTTGAGTCCAATAATCTGCCTGTGTTAGTCGTTTGAGTCCTATATTTAGGCCTTGAGTTTTATTTTTCAGGCCTTATTACACTTGAGTCCTGTATTGTGGCCCCTGAGTCTTGTTTTGGGCCTTTCTGCATTTGAGTCCTATATTTAGAGTCATCCATACCATAAGGGTTTTGGATAAGTCAAATTTAGTTGAGACATTTATCATTTGGAGTCTTGTAAGTTCAATCAACTCATGTTGAGCCAATTTTGAGTCCTATGAGTCCTCTGAGTTTTATATTGAGTCCAGTCCAGCAAGAGAAGATTCATGACACTGATGGACCCCAGCCCGAATGATAACTTGCCAACTTCAAGGAGTTTCAATCATATTTGGATGTGCCATATTGGATTGCATGAGAAGGACCTTGAAGATTTTACATTATCAACCTGCTGAGAAGATGGAGCCCAGGAGAAATCCTAAAACTAGGCCAGCATGGAAGTGGGCTGCCCAAAGCCCAAAGCCTTCGTGGATATTGCGCCCCACCATTATGGTCACCTTTCTTGGTCGACCACCCTTAGAATTACCACCCATTGGACCAAGTCAAAGAGAGGGAGAGACCAAGTCAAAGAGAAGGTATAATTGATGTGGGACTGAGATGGGAGGATCGTCAGAGAGATAAGAAGTCTCCAAGGATTAGTGTCAAGAACAGGATAACCAGGGCCTCACCACCCTCGATGTCTTGAAGGACAAAGGCAAATAGGGCCTCACACCCCTCGATGTCCCGCAAGATAAAGGCAAACAGGGCCTCACACCCCTTGATGTCCCGTCGGACAAAGGCATAGGGTTTCACACCCCTCGATGCCCGAAGGCGAAGGAAAAATGGGCCTCACACCCACTCCCTCATGGAGGCCGACATTCTCAAAGAATGAATGAAATACTACTAGGCCTCTCACCCTCCCCGCCCATGCGGGGTCAAACAAAAAAAAAATAATCTTCTAAAAAAATTTATTTTATTCTTCACCAGCTTTCAAATACAAGAGGGGATGCCTTTATATAGGCTTACAAAATTTAGGACCCATACATGAAATTTTTATTTATTAATTAATTTATTTTTTTCATCCTAAACCAGTAGATTTGAGATCCATGTAGAGCTGCTTCTGCATCAGGATCTATGCAACTCCATCTTCTGTGATCGTGGAACAAGGGACCGGCGAACATGGCGAAGGGGAGCTGGGGTAGATCTGGTGAAGATGAGGGAGATCCTCCATATCCAGGATGGCCAATAAGGAAATTGGGGCCAAGTCATGGGAGGTGATCACGGGATTGACCAAGCCGGGAATTATTCTGGTGATTCCGACCTCCATCTCGAGTGAATCAATATCTGTTCCACGAGGCAAGCGACGGAGATGACAGAAAGATCGAGGACAAAATCATTGAAGGTGACTCCATGGCGAGCGGGAGGAGGAGGCGAGGAATCATCGATGACGATGGTGGCTGGGCGATGGTCGTGGGAGAGCAGGGCGTGGCCAATTCAAAGTAGGTGCGTGTTGTGCACCGTCATTTATCTTCGAGATGGATCACAGTGGCGTTGCACGAAATAGAGGGGGTTCAACTTTGCTGGCAAACACAATGCATCATGCTAGCTAGCTATGTTGGGATATGTCGGCTCAAGCATAGATCGCCACCGGTTTGACAGGCCGAAGGCATTTCTCCCGAACCATGCGCTACAAACCCAAACATTCGAAAGAAGCCGAATGTTGAGTCTCAGGTGGTGCATTCATGGCTAGTCGGGTCAATGTACATGTGTTGATCTAGTCTATCATGGTTTTCCATGATGTGTCTAGGGCTAGGATTGAGTCCGGTATGAGTCCTAGATGTTTAAGCTCAATTTTGGTCTTTCTGGGTCTTTGAGTTGGCTCTTCTATTGTAAGAGTTGACTCTATTGGTTGGCACATCTCAGAACAGGTAATTATGGTCTGGACGAGTCAGGATGGATTAGAGTCAGCTCGGATGCACAGTCAGGGAAACCTGCAGTCTGAATGAGTCAGCTCGGATATATTAGAGTCAGCTCGGATATATTAGAGTTAGCTCGGATATATTAGAGTAAGGTCAAAATATTAGAGTTAGCTCAGATATATTATGTTAGCTCGAATGCATAGTTAGGAAATCTATTGTCTGGACGAGTCAGCTCGAATGGATTTGAGCCGGCTCGGATGACGGGTGAACTATTTTTGAATGGTGCCAGTTGGGAGAGTTTTTGGGATCTCAGGAACATGTGACTGAAATATATATATTGTATTCTCGTAAGAGGATGTGATGGTGTAACAAACTTCTTGGAAGTAGAAATCCCTTTCTCCCATGAAAATTTTTTCTATTTTCTTCCTTCTTCTCTCTTCTCCCGTTCTTGGTGTTCTTGACTTCATAGACCTGAATCCTACCATAATCTTCAATGGAGATTGCTAGTAGATGGTCATTCACAACCTGGTGATACGCTTCCGAGATTGCTTTATTGATTAGGGCATTCATTCTTGATCGGGAACAAGGCTATTCTTGAGGATTTGGTTTGTCAAATATGGTTGGATTTGTAGTAAAATTCTGAACAGTTGGTATCAGAGCTTGGTTCGTGGAAGGAAGATCTCAAGATCAGAGGGTTGGAAGTAAGACTTCTTGCAGGTACGATTTTCATATCTCTTGAATTCTTGATTGTGGTAATGGCATCAAGTGGGTTCAAAGTAGATTTTGAGAAGTATGATGGCAAGGAAAACTTCACGCTATGGCAGCAAAGGATTAAAAATTTGCTGGTTCAACAGAGAATCTACAAGATCTTGGTTAAAGAAAGACCGAAAAAGATTAATGTTGAAGATTGGGAAGAGTTAGAAGAGATTGCTTTTAGCACCATAAGGATGTATTTGGCTGATCAGGTTTTACCTGAGGTGTGTTCAGAGACTACTGCAAAAGGTCTTTGGAGAAGACTGGAGAACACATACATGGAAAAGAACATGATGAACAAGCTATGGCTGAAGAAGCAATTATATAGCTTGAGAATGCCTGAAGGAGGAGACTTTGTTGCACATATTCAGAAGTTCAATCAGGTTTGTTCTGAGGTGATGAGTTTGGATGTGAAGATAGACGAGGAAGATCGGGCATTATTGCTGTTGTGTTCACTCTTTGGATTGTATGATGGTCTCATAACAACTTTAGTTTATGAGAAGGAAACCCTAAACTATGAAGAAGTTGTTGGTGTGCTCAGATCCAATGAGCAAAGGGAAAAGATCTGCAAAGGTAATCTTAATTCAGAGGTTCTTGCTATGAATGAGAGGCAAAGAAGATCCAAGGAAACAACTAGGGGAAAGTCTAAGGGCATATCTCAGTCTCGGAACGACAAGAGTTTGAAATGTTACAAGTGTCGACAGCTTGGGCATATCAGGAAGAATTCTCCTCTTTGGAAGATAGAAAATGGGAGAGCCAACACTAGTGGTGCAATGGAGAAGGAGTACTTGTTGTATCAGATGGATCAGTGGATTGGGAGAATACCTATATTTTGGATTCTGAAAGCTCATTCCACTATACCTCACATTGGGATTGGTTTTACACCTATGACAGGTTAGATGGAAGTAGTGTAAATCTTGGTGATGATCACCCTTGTATGGTAGCTGGTGTAGACACTATTAGGGTGAGGATGTATGATGGAGTGATAAGGACTCTATCTAATGTCAAACATGAACCAGAATTGAAAAAGAATTTGATTTCTTTAGGCTACATAGAAGAGCAGGGATATGCTTTTAGTTGCCAATCTGGTAGTGGATGTTTGAGAATTACCAAGGGAGCTTTGGTGGTAATGAGAGGAAGAAGACTGAGCAACAATCTATATAGGATGGAAGGCTCAATGATAAGTGATAGTGCTGAAGTGCTTGTAGCGGCACAGGAGGAACAGTTGAAGTATAAATTATGGCACTATCGAATGGGTCATATGAGTGACTGAGGGCTTATGGAGCTAAGTAAAAGAGGGAACATCCTAGCTTTGAAAAAGGATGGAAATGACTTGTGTTTGCCATGTATCTTTGGTAAACAGCATAGAGTTAAATTTGCTGTTTGTACCAAGCCAAGTGAAGGAGTGCTCATATGGAGCACTCGGATGTATGGGGACCAGCACCTATTTTATCCAGAGGTGGAGCAAGGAATTTTGTTACCTTTATTGATGACTTCTTTAGGAAACTGTGGGTGTATCTGATGAGTGTAAAATCAGAAGTATTTGCCCGGTTTAAAGCTTGGAAAGCTGAGATGGAGAAGGAGATAGGAAGACATGTAAAGTACCTACCGACTGATAATGGTGGGGAGTACTCTAGTACAGAGTTTAGGAGTTACTGTGACAAAAATGGTATCAAACGCCATTACACAGTAAGGATGACCCCATAGCAGAATGGTGTTGCAGAAAGGCTGAACCGAACACTATTGGAGAGGGCAAGGAGTATGAGGCTGCAGTCATCACTACCGAAAACTTTTTGGTGTGATGCTATTACTCAGGCATGTTTTCTCATAAACAGGTCCCCTCACTTCAAGTTGGATGGTGGACTTCTAGAAGAAGCTTGGAGTGGGATAAAGGTGGAGCTTGGCAATCTGAAAGTTTTTGGTTGCCCGGCTTATGTTCATATGGAGGCAACTGAAAGAAGCAAGCTGGATCCTAAGTCAAAGAAGATGATCTTTATATCAAAGGTTACATATTGTGGGATCCACAGTCTCAAAAGGCAGTGATCATTAGGGATGTCATTTTTGATGAGAGGAGCATCTTGGTGAAACCGGAGACTGCAACTGGAAATGCAGTCAATAAGATGAGCATCAGTGAGAACCCATCACAGGTGGGGTATAAGTCTTCAACATCAGCTGGAAATGGAGTTTCAGTTGAGGTGGAGTTGGAAAGGAAAGATTCTCCAGGAGTGAAGGAGAGGCAAGAAGAATCAGCTATTCAAAGGGAAGTGCAGGAGGATCCACAAACAGTAGACTTATAGGACAGTGCAAGGGGAGTGGCTTTGCATACGCCTCAACGCATAATCTGGAAGCCGGTTAGATATGGCATGGATGAAGCAATTTCATATGCTCTAATATCTATGAATGGAGATCCAGAAAGCTTTGTAGAGGCCATGGAAAGTCCTGAAAAAGAGTCATGGATGTAAGGCATGATGAAAGAGATGGAATCTCTCAGGAAGAATCAGACATGGCAGCTAGTCGATCTACCTAGAGATGCTCATGCTATTGGCTCCAAATGGGTGTTCACTAAGAATTCATTACCTTCAGAGCAAGGTGGAGTAAGATACAAGGAAAGATTGGTAGCAAAGGGATACTCATAAAGGGAAGGAGTTGACTATACAGAAGTGTTTTCTCCTGTTGTATGCCATACTTCAATTCGGGTGTTGTTGTCTTTGGTGGCAAAACATAATTTGGAATTGGAGCAGTTGGATGTGAAGATAGCCTTTCTACATGGAAGACTAGAAGAAAAAATCTATATGAAGCAACCTGATTCATTGAGATTGGACAGGAGAACAAGGTATGTCTACTTCAGAGGTCATTGTATGGATTGAAACAATCACCTCGACAATGGTATTACAGATTTGATACATTTATCTTGAGCCTTGGATTTCTTAGATGTGAACATGATCATTGTGTTTATGTAAAGGATGTGGATACTAAGGATGCTCTGTATTTACTTCTGTATATGAATGATATGTTGATAGCCAGCAGAAGTATGATAGCTCTGAAATGGCTAAAGAGAGCATTATCTTAGGAATTTGAGATGAAAGATTTGGGATCATCTCAGAAAATTCTTGGAATGGAGATTTGCAGAGATAGGTGCAAAGGAATACTGCATTTGTCACAAGGTGGGTACTTTAAAAGGTACTCGAGAGGTTTAGGATGGATAAGGCCAAACCTGTGGAAACACCATTACCAGGGTATTTTTCTCTATAAAAAAAATAGTGCCCCCAAATAGAGGAGGAGAGAGAGTACATGGAAAGAGTTCCATATGCCAATGCAGTGGGTAGTTTGATGTATGCTATGGTTTGTTGTAGGCCGGACAAGCAATGCTATAAGCCAAGTGAGAAGGTACATGGCTAATCCTGGGAAAGAACACTGGAAAGCATTGAAGTGGATTTTGAAATATCTACAAGGGACTCAAAGACATGGACTGGAATTTGGTGGGCAGCCTGAAGGACATGGATGGAACTCCATAGAATCATGTGAGAATTCAGGTCCTTTGGAAGGGTTTGTTGATGCAAGCTATGTAGATGATCTTGATACAAGGAGGTCTACAACAGGTTATCTCTTCTGCATGTATGGTGGACCGATTTCTTGGAGATCAACCCTTCAACCTATTACAGATTTGTCTACAACAGAAGTGGAGTATATAGGGATTACTGAAGCTGCAAAGGAAGCAGTATGGCTAAGAAGGCTAGTATCTGAAATGGGGGTGAAACAGTGTATGGTGGTCCTGCACAGTGATAGTCAGAGTGCCATACACTTGACACAGAACCCAGTCTATCATGCTAGGACCAAGCATATAGATGTGAGGTACCACAGAGTCAGGGAGCTGGTGGAGGAAGGAAAAGTGGCGCTGGTGAAGGTCCATACAATGGAAAACTAGGCAGATGCACTTACGAAGGCTCTACTAAGGGATAGCTTCTACTCTTGTATGTGGTAATGGGTTTGAGGAGTCTGGCATATGTAGCCTTGAAGCACCAAGGTGGAGATTATTGAGTCTCAAGTGGTGCATTCATGGCTAGTCAGGTTAATGTACATGTATTGATATGGTCTATCATGGTTTTCCATGATATGTCTAAGGCTAGGGTTAAGTCCGGTATGAGTCCTATGTGTTTAGGCTCAGTTTTGGTCTTTCTAGGTCTTTGAGTCAGCTCTTCTATTGTAAGAGTCGACTCTGTTGGTTGGCACATCTCAGAATAGGTGATTGTGGTCTGGACGAGTCGGCTCGGATGGATTGGAGCAGCTCGGATGCACAGTCAAGGAAACCTGCAGTCTCGACAAGTCAGCTAGGATGTATTAGAGTATGCTCGGATATATTAGAGTCAGCTCGGATGTATTAGAGTCAACTCAGATATATTAGAGTCAGCTCGGATATATTAGAGTCAGCTCGGATGCATAGTTAGGAAATCTGTTGTCTGAACGAGTCGGCTTGAATGGATTTGAGTCGGCTCGGATGACGGGTGAACTGTTTTTGAAAGGTGCCAGCTAGGGGAGTTTTTGGGATCTTAGGCACGTGTGACCGAGATATATATATTGTATTCTCATAAGAGGATGTGGTGGTGTAACGATCTTCTTGGAAGTAGAAATCCCTTTCTCCCGTGAAAAATCTCTCTATTTTTTTCCTTCTTCTCTCTTCTCCTGTTCTTGGTGTTCTTGATCTTCATAGACCTGAATCCTACCATAATTTTCAATGGAGATTGCTTGCAGATGGTCATCCACAACCTGGTGATATGCTTCCCCGATTGCTTTGTTGATTAGGGCGTTCGTTCTTGATTGGAAACGAGACTATTCTTGAGGATTTGGTTTGTCAAATCTAGTTGGATTTGTAGCAGAATTCTCAACACTGAATAGTTGATGAACAAGCCGAAGCTCTCTACTTCAACCAAAGAGTCAGTCTTCGACCTTTGCTGAAGACCGGGCCCTCAGCCTGGGTCTAAGACATGATCTTCACCATCGATCGAAAATATAGTCTTCGGCCTACGTCGAAGACATAGTCTTCGACCTGCACCAAAAATGTGATCTCCGATCTGTGCCAAAGGAATCCGAAGATAAAGGCATCTCTCCAATTTAGTTACGAATACTCCCAAAAAAGAAACCTGAAGATAGATCTCCTATCTATCTTAGATCTCCACGAATATGGCAAATAATGGTTGTCATCGACTATCCAACTAACTCTAGAATACGACCATGACACGTGATTATTAATTCCAGCAGCAACGTCTCTGGCCTAGCCGGAACCATTTAGTAACCGTCCATGATTATGAATGAGGGGGAATGAATTAACTTCCCCCATCGTAACTGCTGGAGGGAGAATGGAACCGCAGGATGGACCAATCAATATAAATACTGGTAAGAGGGGACATTCTAGGTAAGGCACAAGATACTCCTGAAAATTTCAAAGTCTTCTCCTCTCCATTTATTCTCCTCAAAATCTTTTCCATTCTATGGCTGGAGCCTGCCTCTGACTTAGGCATCGGAGTATCCCCCGCCGGAGCAACTCTAGCCAGGGATTTGTTTTGCAGGTGAACCAGAGAGCGGACCTGCGATCCAGTAGCTCCGTCCAGTCGAAAAAGGGACTCTACACCAATAGATTGGCATACCAGGTATGATGGGGGATGATATGCATAAAAATAATCCTAAGAACCCATACGAATACTGATGCTTATAATAAACATAGATTCAGAGAAACATTCAAATAGGGTAGATTTTAGGTTATACATTCCCTCATGCTTGGCTCAAATAAAATGAGAAAGAACCAGGACTCAGAGATTGAGAAATCCCTGATCAAGGACATGTACGCATTTCAAAGATTTAGATCTAAAGCAATGAAGGAGAAATAAAATCCTACGATAGTAATAACTACTTCCCTGTGTGATAAGTTCACTTATCCTCGGAAGATGCGGTCTGGATGATCAACGGTCAGCCATCCAACGCAGGGCATCAGGGACAATGGTTGGTGGCTAGGCTCCCTCAAAGGGCTGGGTACCGGGAAAGGACCCTACAAGATTGAATCATGGCTTATCTTAAGTGAACAGCCCAAAGCCAAAACATACGACCCAAAACCAAAACAGGGCCCAAATTAAAAAAAAAAGAAACCGAAAGCTTTGTGAAATAGGGGACGTAAGCTAGAAGCCGGGCGAAAACTCCATGGCCGGTGGTCCGGAGAAGAAACTGGCATCGTGGCGATCTCTAAGGAGGTAGGGGCTTCGTTCAAGAAGGGGGGAGTCAAACTTTGGTGGAAGGGCAGCAGAGCAGGCATCCGGGAAATGGAGCTGGGAGCTCAGGAACATCCGGAAGTGATGCGAAGAGCTCAGGAAGAGGGGAGGCATGCTTGGTTCAGGCGAGAATTCCATGGAGAGGTGGTCCGGAGAAGAAGCCGACATCGAGGACATCCGGAAATGATGCTGTGAGCCCGAGGAGTAGGGAGGTGTGCCGGGCCTGGGTCGAATCTCCGTGGAGCAGTGATCCAGAGCTGAAGATGGCATTGCAGCAGATCGGAGGAGGAAGGTTTGGCAACGGGAGGACCGGAGGTGGGGGTCTGGCGATGAAGGACTCGAAGAGGGAGGTCGGGCGATGGAGAACCGGAGGAGGGAGGTCGGGAGGCCCGGAGGAGGGAGGTCTGGCTTCTAACTATGGACGAGAGTTATTTCTTTGATAACAGGGCAGCGGGATTAAGTAGAGGTTTGGGGAAGACGGAGTGGATCGGGTGGTCGATGTAGATGGCATGGAAGGGTGGTGCAGCGGTCGGAGATGGCATGTGAGGGTGGTGCAGTGGTCGGAGATGGCGTGGAAGGGAGACGTAGTGGTATGATGGAGATAGATGAGGCCTCACACCCCTCGATGTTGTGGTCGCAATGAAGGCTAGGATAGGGCCTCGCACCCTTCGACGTTCTGACTATAACGAAGGCAATCGAAGAGGCAATCAGAAAAGAAGAACTAAGTTGTTTTCATTACAATTCATCATGAATTCTTTCATACAAATGAGCCATATTTATAGGTTCATGAACGGTTCCAGAATGCTCTAAACATGGGATTACAACTTAACTAATCTAAAGATTAGTTGCAAAATAAAACTAATCCAAGGATTAGTTGCAAAATAAAACTAATCCTAAGAGGTGGCGGGGGGAGTTTGTTACACGAGATTGCATGGGGTTTTTTCACCTTTTTTTAATTGCTAAAAAATTGAAATAAAAGGGAAAAAAATTCTAGAAACTTTTGGAAATCTTTGGAACCTTGGATTCGGTTCGACCGTGTCTCGAGTCGGCTTGACGGTCTCGGGTCTGATGCGGCAAGCATATGATTAATGTTTTGAATATGGTTTGTATAGCAATGAAACCTAATTACACTAGCATTGTACTCATCATAATAAGACTTAAGGATTATAAGAAATGGGAATTTTACTTGATTAGACACAATCCTAAACTAAGAAGGAAGAAGATCTAGACAATAGGGGCTAATAATTGTGGACTTACCTTGATGAGCTTTCCAACCTTCTTTTGATTATACCTTGAAACTACCAACGCTCAGAACGAAGAACCTGGATAACAGAGATCAGAACCCTGGACTTGGGGCTTCAGCTTGTTGGTTCTTTGTCAAGGTGAACCCGGTTTACAACTCAAAGACTTCGAAGGACCCTTCACGTGAGCTTGGAAGATGCTTTGCTAGGGGAAAAGAATGGCATTGGCGTGGAGGAAGAGGATGGGAAACTTTCACATAAGGAAAAAAAACACAAGACAACTTCTACTTCCAAAATTCAACTTCCATTTTCATTCATTCCCAAAATCAATCCCCTTTACAATGGGCATCCAAGGCCTTTAATAGCCTCACAAAGCTAGCTTTTGAAATTTAAAAACTCCCCAAATTGAGGAGGATTACAAGGGGGGGTTGGAGGATTTGGTGGAGAGTTTGGAGGGATGGGAGGGGTTGGAGGATTTGGTGGAGGACTTGGAGGGGTGTTGCCAACCTCCTTGAATTTGAATCTTCCTTGTTGGCACCAAAGAGTGATGAGGTGGCTAGTGAGGTGGCGCCTGATGATGAGATGGTCTTCTATTTGGATAAGGAATGACATGTGGCGCCAAGTGGTCCTAGTTGATGGTCCTTTTCTCTTGCTTGGTTGATGTGTCTTCTCTTCTTCATGTGGTCAAATTCTGGGGTCCAGAATTTGAGTCTTGTTGCTGGCTTTCATTACTTTAAGACTTGATTAATTGAAATAGACTTAACTCAACTGAACTTACTTGACTGACCTAAACTTTAAAACTTGAAACGGACTTACAGGAAATGAAATTTTTTTTTTTTTTAAAAGTAATTACAGGACTCAATAAATACTCTTGATTAATTACAGGACTCTTGAAAAAGAAATGGCTCTTGAAAATAAAACATTTACAGGACTCTTGAAAAGGAAATGGCTCTTGAAAATAAAACATTTTTGAACTAAAGAATACAAGGTAACCTAATTATCTTCGATCCAAATTGGAATAAGGCTAACCTTGTTGGAGTGAAGTTTCTTTCGGTTTCTGGTGTCTACACCAATTCTCCTGGGGTGGGCAGAACTCGATCCAGTTGAGTATGGTTCAGTTTTGCCCTGGTAATGCTCGAACAAGTCTGGGTTAAGTCTTTGCAGGTCCTCTCGAGTAATCCAAGAGTTGTCGGACTCAGGTCGACCCTGCCATTGAACCAGGTATCGCTGATAGTCCTTATTCCTGGTTGTAATGGTCTTGTCATCCAGGATTCTCTCAATCCTCTCTCTCCGCTCAGGTAGGGTTGGTGGTGGACACTCGGAAATATGTTCACTCTCAATGAAAGTTTCTGGCCCAAAAGGCTCACTAGGTATTAGTACTGATTCTTTGTATTCTACTAGGTCTGAAACATTAAAGGTTGTACTAATACCCATATCAGGTGGAAGTTCCAAAACATATGCATTAGGCCCTATTTTCTTTAAGATCTTGAAAGGTCCCACTCCGCGGGCATGCAGCTTCTTTATGGTTCCAGAGGAGAACCGTTCAGGGTTGAGCCTAATCATCGCATAATCCCCTTCACAGAATTCTTTAGCCCTCTTATGTGAGTCAGCTAAGTGTTTATAAGTTTCATTGCTCAGGTTGATCTTATTACTGATTTCTTTATGCAGATTTATGATATGCTGTGCAAAAGACTCAGCAGACTCAGAAACTTACACAAGCACTTTCAAAATGCAGACTGAACTAGGCATCCTTATTGAGAGGAATTTTATTGGACTCTCTAGGGCCTGAACCTAACAGATTAATGACTCTCTAGGTTTAACCCTGGTCTGGCATGCACATGAGAATTTACCATGGGTTCCTAGCAAATGCCATAAGGTTTTTCAAAAGTAGGTAGCAAAAAGAATATGCCTTAAAAGCTCATGCATCCTAGTAATCTCATCAAAATGAAACTTAATGGCTCTAAAATTATGATAGGAATCCGAGACTTAGGGTAATTTAGGAGAATCTTGAAACAGACCTTGGTTATTCATAATGACCATAAGATTAGAATTTTGATCTACAGGCGGGATGCTTCTAGGTAGTTGAAGGTCATCAGGAAAGTCTTCTAAAATAATGATTGGGTTCTTCTCAGGTACCTGAAGGAGTTCTTGTGTCGAAGCTAAAGTATTGGGTTCTTCATGAGGGCATTGTCTTACGGGAACCAAGTCCTCACTAAATTTTGGTTGTTCTGATGTTTCAGGACTAGGCTCAATAATCTTTTCTTTACCAAAGGTTTCCTCAGGTAAGGTACTAAAGTTGTTCTCTTCACAGTCTTCCCCTTCATATTCATCTATTAAACTTATGTTAGTCTCATACACATATTTACTAGGTTCAGATTTGCCTTCTTCCTTCCCTAGCCCTTCAGTTTGAGGATACCCTAAGTCTTGGGTATTAATGAACTCAACTTGTACTTCAGGGTTCTTACTCCTATCATTCATATGAGTTAATGGGAAGTAGGAGTTGGTTGGTCTAAGGGAAATTGTTTAGCCAGAATTTGGTTCAATTGGGCCATTAGATCATTTAGGCCTTTCAGCATGGTTTCAAGATTCGGGTCCATGGCTACACTGGACTGGGCTTGGATTGGTGAATATGGTGTCCCTGCTCTAGTTGTCATGCATGCAAATGGACTCAAGTTCGAGCTAAGGTTTTCTAGACCTAGAGCATAAATTAGAAGTCTAATTAAGTAACCAACTAGCTAGTTGTACTTATGGGACTTAGCCAGGTAGGTGGAGGGGAGTGAAGGTCCCTGATTGCCAAACCTTAGACACCAATCTGATATTGGCCAGGTAGGCAGACCAAATCAAAAGCCTTGATGCACTAATCCTAGACACCAAGCCAGTAAGCACACACCAATTAGCTGACATAGTTAACTTGACCCTAACCTGAACCCAACTTGTTGGTGTCCCTAACCCACTAGGGCAATTAACGTTCTACTCAATTTTAATTAACGGGCTGGGATCGATATGCTGGGTAGTGATTTTTGGGCTAGGGACAGGTGATGAAACCCTGACCCTATGTCAAATTGATGCCCTTAATTTGATTTCTCATGAGATGAATGAAATGCAAAGGTGCTGCAGAAGTGTGTTCCAGTTTGAAAGTGGTGTGGAAAAAGTGATGAAAAAAATGTCCAAGAATTCTGAAAAATTCACAGAGGATTCCTAACTTATATATTTCAATGAAAATGAAAGGAATTTTAAAACTAAAATCTGTAATACTCTAAGCAGATCCTACAAATGAAGATAAATAAAAAGGACAAAGCAGAACCCTAATGATAGTGTCGAACTACAGAAATTTTTATTTTTTTTATAATTTTTTTTTGATAATGAAATTTAATATGGTGATAATTGACTTAAAATGGAAGAAAAAAAAAATATTTCAACAAAAAATTAGTGACTTCCCTTTGGAGCTGCAGACGGATTACTATAAACAGATGCAAATTTTCAGAAAACAGAACCTAATCAAACAAGTGCAATGGCTTACCCAAACTTCAATCTAAAAAATTCACGTTTGGCCAGGGGCTCATTATTCCCATGGGTCATGACAGTGTACTGGAGTACACCCGCTCAGGAGGCGTGAATTTTAGATCTTGCTTGGATTTAAAGAGAACTATTCTATCCTAATGTAACCATGCTCTGATACCAATTTGATGCGGCAAGCATATGATTAATATTTAGATTATGGTTTGTAGAGCAATGAAACCTAATTACACTAGCATTGTACTCATCATAATAAGATTTAAGGATTATAAGAAATGGAACTTTTACTTGATTAGACACAATCCTAAACTAAGAAGGAAGAAGATCTAGATAATAGGGGCTAATGATTGTGGACTTACCGTGATGAGCTTTCCAACCTTCTTTTGATTCATACCTTGAAACTACCAACGCTCAGAACTGAAGAACCTGGATAATAGAGATCAGAACCCTGGACTTGGGCTTCAGCTTGTTGGCTCCTTGTCAAGGAAGACCCTGCTTGCAACTCGAAAACCTCGAAGGACCCTGCACATAAAGAATAAGAGTTAAGGAAGAAGAAAGGCATGCATATGGAAGGGATGGAAAATTTGTGAGCAAAGAAAGAGATTTGAGATGGCTTGGCCGACTCCAAGGCCTTCTTCTTGACTTGGGCGTTGGATGCTTGGAAGAGAGAATAGTTTGGTGTGGAAGAGGGGCTTAGAGACAATCACTCAAAACATAAAACTTCAATTCAACTTCAACTTTCATTAATCTCCAAAAATCAAATCCCCTTTACAATGGGCGTCCAAGACCTTTAATAGCCTCACAAAGCTAGCTTTTGAAATTTAAAAACTCCCTAAATTGAGGAGGATTACAAGGGGGGGTTGGAGGATTTGGTGGAGAGTTTGGAGGGTTGGAGGATTTGGTGGAGGACTTGGAGGGGTGTGGACAACCTCCTTGAATTTGAATCTTCCTTATTGGCGCCAAAGAGTGATGAGGTGGCTAGTGAGGTGGTGCCTGATGATGAGATGGTCTTCTACTTGGATAAGGAATGACATGTGGTGCCAAGTGGTCCTAGTTGATGGTCCTTTTCACTTGCTTGGTTGATGTGTTTTCTCTTCTTCATGCGGTCAAATTCTAGGGTCCAGAATTTGAGTCTTGTTGCTGGCTTTCATTGCTTTAAGACTTGATTAACTGAAATAGACTTAACTCAACTAAACTGACTTGACTGACCTAAACTTTAAAACTTGAAACGGACTTACAGGAAATGAATTTTTTTTTTTTTAAAAGTAATTACAAGACTCAATAAACACTCTTGATTAATTACAGGACTCTTGAAAAGGAAATGGCTCTTGAAAATAGAATATTTACAGGACTCTTGAAAAGGAAATGGCTCTTGAAAATAAAACATTTTTGAACTAAAGAATACAAGGTAACCTAACTATCTTCGATCCAAATTGGGATAAGGCTAACCTTGTTGGAGTGAAGTTTCTTTCGGTTTCTGGTATCCACACCAGTGTCGGCTCGACGGTGCAGGTCCTATTCTCCTTGTCTTGTGATCCAGATGGGTTCTTGAGGCTTGGTCTTGGTCTTGGTGTCTCCAACATTTCTCCTGGGGTGGGAAGAACTCAACGCCATTGAGTAAGGGTCTGTTCGGCATTGATACTCTTCCAAGAGATCTGGATCAATGCATTGTAGGTCCCCTCTGGTAATCCACGAGTCCTCTGATTCGGGATGACCTTGCTATCTTACCAAGTAGCGCTGATAGCTATTCCGCCGGGTACTGACAGCTTGATCATATAGGATTTGCTCAATCTTCTCTCTTCGCTCAGGCCATTTTTGTGGATACTCCAGGTTAGGTTCTCTCTCAGGTAAAGGGTCAAGCCCAAATGCCTCATAAAGAATTACTGCCGGTTCCCTGTACCCAGTTAGATCAGAAACATTGAAAGTAGAGCTAATGCCTAAATCAGAGGGTAACTCGAGCACATAGGCATTGGGTCTAATTTTTTTAATAATTTTATAGGGTCCAGCACTTCAAGAATGCAGTTTCTTGATGGTTCTAGGAGAAAACTGTTCGGGTCTGAGTCTTATCATGACAAAATCAACTTCCGCAACTCCATCATCCGACTCCGAATCAAGCAGAACTCCACCATCTCAACAACCTTTTCTTTCATTATTCCACTGCTTTCCTTCTAATTGAGACTTAACCTGTTATCTTCTTTGAATACTCGCAGGTCCTCCAGCTGACACAAGTATGGCAATGATTTCCTTTCCCATCGAGATCTTCGGACAGCCAGCTGGCACCTCTGCAGGGTTGACGGCTCGATCATCCAGGCCGCATCCGCCAAGGTGAGCGATCTTTGCATCGGGCGCTTCAGATCTTTGAGGTTTGCCCCCTGACTCCTAAGTAGATCTTGATCGGAGAGCTAAGTCCTATAGGGTTTCTCAATCCCGGGGTCCTCTCTTTATCATTATTTAGGGACCATCTACTTGCTTGATAGTTCTTATTGTTATAGAACCCCAGATCATCTATTACCTATTTTTGGGAACCCAAAGAAACCCTAAAAATCAAAAAATCATAAAACCCTAAAAATCACTTGCATCATCATTTCATCTTTGCATCTAGTTAGTCCCCCATCTAGTTAACCCCTTTAGAGTGATAAAGAGAGTTGGCCCTAATACCTATCCAGGACACGCTCGATCCGCTCTCCTCTCTCAAGTATAATTGGAGGTGGACACTTAGGTTCGGGTTCACTCTCAAAAGAAAGGTCAGGCCCAAATGGCTCACTAGTTATGTTTGCTGGTTCCCTATACTCGACTAAGTCTGAGATATTGAAAGTCGAGCTAATGCCATAATTCGACGGTTCGTCTCCCTCGCACGTTGGGGGTCTTTCCAGCGACTCTCCGGCGGCTAGGGTGGTTCCCCGGTAAGAGGGAAGACTGGTGAACACCGGCGGTCGGCTGGGGGGGCGGCCGGGGTCGGGTAGCCCAGAAGGGGGGAAGGGGATGGCGGCTAGGTTTTTAAAAAGAAAAAACTTTATGGGATCTTAAGGTTGAAGTGGAATAAGCCGAGATAACATGGGGATAAACCTGGATAACATTGGGATAATAGGACTAGGCAGAATAGTAGGGATAAAAACTTAAAAAATCTAGAAAATTAAAAGAAAACCCAGATGACCCTAAGCTCTCTAGAGCAAATTAAGTGTCTATTGGATTTTAGTTAGAGCTTGGGTTCGATATTCAGGTTAGTGATTTTTGGGCTAGGGACAGGTAACGAAATCCTAACCCTATGTCAAATTGCCGCCCTTAAGTGATTTATGAAAATGAATGCAAGCAAATGATCTAATGAGATGTCACTAAATTATGTTTTTGTATTTTTGATGTATGAAAACAGAGTTAAGATGATGGGAATGAAGTGATATTACTCTAAATGCAAGATTAAACTAGATGACAATTGAAAACACAGGAAAATGCAAATTGCTGAAATTTTCTGAATAGAACTTTCTCTCAGAAATTCTACAAACTGAAATAAAATCTGAGAAAATTCTAAAAAATACTTTGAATTATATGTGATCTAACAAAGCAAAAATCATGAAATTTGGAGATTCCTACAAACAGTGAAAACTAAAACAACAGACCATGATCCCTAAAAATAACTTCCCATGATCCTAGGTTCGGACTAGGATTTGCTTCGTCGACAAACTCGACAGAGTCGAGTTCTTCACGCTACAGGAGAATGACGGGGGACCCGAAACCCATCAGGGTTTTCTTTTAATTTTCTAGATTTTTTAAGTTTTTATCCTTGCTATTCTGCCTATTCCTATTATCCTAATGTTATTCCAGGTTTATCCCAGTGTTATCCCGGCTTATTCCATCTTCAACCTTAAGATCCCGTAAAGTTTTTTCTTTTTAAAAACCTAGCCGCCATCCCCTTCCCCCCTTCCGGGCTACCCGACCCTGGCCACCCCCCCCAGCCGGCCGTCGGTGTTCGCTGGTCTTCCCTCTCATCGGGGAACCGCCCTAGTCGCTGGAGAGTCACCGGAAAGCCCCCCAACGCATGAGGGAGACGAACCATCGCGCTGTCCTCACCGTGCCACCGTGCCGCCCCACCACCGCCACCAGCCTGCTGCCCGCCTGCCGCCCTACCGCCCTGCCGCCCACCGCCCGCTGGCCCCCGCCCGACCGCCGGAGACCCCGCCGGTGCCCAGCTATCGCCCACGGCCGTGGAAGGCGAACAGGTGCCCGTGACGCCCCAAGATGACCGTCCGCGCCACTGTGCCGCCCCACCGCCGCCGCCCGCCTGCCGCCCGCTAGCCCCCGCTCGGCCGACCGGAGGCCTTGCCGATGCCCAGCTGCTGCCCACGGCCGTGGAAGGCGAATGGGAGCCCATGACGCCCCGCGACGCCCGTCCGCTCCGCCGTGCCGCCATGCCGCCCCGCCGCCACCCGCCGGGCCAGCTGCTGGAGATCCGGCCCCCCTGTTGCACGGTCGTGAAGACCCCTATTGCTCGCCGTGAAGAGTTTCTATATGCTTCTCAAAGCAACCCAAAGAAGTTCTGCATGCTTCTCAAAGCAGCTGGGAGAGGAGTTGTTCTCCATTATTTTTGGAGCAGTGTGAATTTCAAAGCAGAGGGGATTTCAAAATTCAAATAAAAGGGATTTATTTGGTATTTTTTTCATGAATGTAAGTTGGGTTTAAAAAAGGGAAATTTAGGATTTTTGATTTTGAATTTGAATTTAAAATCAAGGGAGGATTTTAGGGGATTTTATTTTTGAATTTCAAAAGGGATATGGGCATCTATAAATACCCATACTCCTCTTGTAATAAAGTAGTTGAAAAATGAATTTTTGAGAGTTTTTCCACTTGTTTGTGGTTCTGGACTAAGGCCCATTTGCCTTCGTCCTTCGGGACGTCGAGGGGTGTGAGGCCCCAACTTGCCTTCTTCCTTCGGGACATCGAGGGGTGTGAGGCCCCAGGTAGCTGCATTCTCTCTCCCACCTTCATGTCTTCCTCTACTTCCCCTCATGACCTTGAGATCCATCCTAGCGCCTCCAAGTATCGAGGAGGGCGTAATGCCTTAGAGGTGGATGGTCTCTTCGTTAGGGTGAGTCCCAAGGATCATGAGTCCAGTCCCCAGTCTCCCATCACCATCCTTCCTTCGCCACCTCCGCCAAGAAAACTGAAAACCAAAAGAGTCCAGCCATTTTAGGTTTTTAATCTTGAGGGGTCATTCTATCCTAGTCTCGGGAGGCTTCTTAGCCCTCCCACGATCCTTGGTTTGCTTTAGATTTTTTTTTCCCATTTCAGAATAACCATGGATTTTTCGCTTCCGTCCCACATCAAAATCCCCTATAGAAAATTCTTAGAAATGTTTTCCAGAATTAGCTTATCTTTTATAAGCATCGTTCTCATTTTGATCTTTTGGATGATTTCCTTATGCAAATTTCTAATATGATGTGCAAAAGATTCGGCTGACTCGGATACTCTAGCATGCAATTACAGGGGAATCAGATCAAGTGGTTTATTGGGTTGGTACCCATGGACAATCTCGAAAGGGCTCTTACCAGTGGTTCTATTAACAAAACTGTTGTAGGCGAACTCAGCTTTAGGTAACAGCAGATCCCAATTCTTAATGTTCTCTCCTACAAGGCACTTAAGCAGGTTTCCAAGGCTTCGGTTCACTACTTCAGTCTGGCCATAGGTTTGGGGATGATAGGCAGTAGAAAATTTCAACTTAGTCCCTAACATATGCCAAAGGGTCTTCCAAAAGTAATTGGTGAACCTTACATCTCTATCAGACACAATCATCTTATGTAGGCCATGTAATCGAACTATCTCATCCAGGAAGAGCTTGGCTATCTTAGAAGCATCATAAGTCTGACTATATGGTAGGAAATGGGCCATTTTGGAAAACCTATCAACCAAAACAAAAATGGAGTCATGTTTCCTCTGGGTTCTAAGCAATCCTAACACAAAATCCATACTTAAATCTTGCCAGGGGCAATCAGGAATGGGTAAAGGGGTATACAAGCCAGTGTTCTATTTTTGCTATTTGGCAACAGCGCAGGTTCTACACCTAGCTACGATCTGGGCTACATCCCTTTTCAGACTTGGCCAAAAGAAATGCTCTTCAACAGCTAAGATGGTTTTATTCCTACCAAAATGTCCTACTAATCCTCCTGCATGGGTTTCCTAGACTAAAAACTCTCCCAAAGAAGTTCTTGGATGCACAACTTACTTTCCTTGAACAGATAACCATCTAACATAATATAATGGCTGTATTCTCTAGATGGTCCTAAACTCAAAGCTTGGTGAATCTTCTTGAAATCGGGATAGGTATCGTACTGCTCTTTGATTTGGTCAAACCATATAACCTCAGTTTTAATGGTACTTAGAAGCAAAGATCGTCTGCTAAGGGCATCGGCTACCTTGTTTTCAGTTCCAGCTCGGTGTTTCGTACAAAGGTATAAGCCTGAATATACTCTACCCACTTAGCATGTCTAGGGTTTAACTTTTTCTAGGAATTAAGGTATCTCAATGCCTCATGGTCAGAGTACAGCACAAACTCGTGTGGCAATAGGTAGTGTCTCCAATACTTCAGTGCTTGTATTAAGGCATAGAACTCCTTATCATAGGTCGAATACCTAATTTTAGCCTCATTTAATTTTTTACTAAAAAAGGCTACCGGGTGGTTCTCTTGGCTTAGGACTCCTCCTATTCCTACACCTGAGTCATTACAAGCTACCTCGAACACTTTGGAAAAGTCGGGCAATCTCAGAATGGGTGCTTGGGTCATCTTTTTCTTAAGTTCTAGGAAGGCTCTATCGGTAGCTTTGGTCCACTTAAAGGCTCCCTTCCTAATATAGTTGGTGATGGGTGAGATGATGGTGCTGAAATCCTGAATAAATCACCTATAGAAGTGGCTAACCATGGAAACTACGGACATCAGAAATAGTAGTGGGTACTGGCCACTCAACTATCGACTTAATCTTTTCTGGATCAGCTAATACTCCTTTGGGGGTTACGACAAATTTTAGAAAGATGACTCTATAGGTCAAGAACTCACATTTCCCTAGATTGGCATAGAGGCTATCTTTTCTAAGGGCCATACAAACTTGTCTAAGGTGGTTTAAGTGGTCCTCTTTGGTTCTGCTATAAATTAGGATGTCGTCAAAATAGACTACCACAAACTTTCCTATGAACATCCTAAGGACCTGGGTCATAATCCTTATGAAAGTACTGGGTTCATTGGATAGGCCAAAAGGCATTAGTACCCACTCATATAAACCATCCGTAGTCTTAAAGGCTGTTTTCCACTCATCTTCGGGTCTGATTCTAATCTGATGGTAGCCACTCATAAGGTCAATTTTGGAAAAGATGGTGGCTCTTGCCATCATGTCTAACAGGTCATCTAGGCGGGGTATGGGGAATCTATACTTGATGGTGATCTTATTTATGGCATGGCTATCCACATACATCCTTCATGTGCCATCTTTCTTAGGTGTCAAAAGGGCTGGGATGGTGCAAGGACTTAAGCTTTCCCTAATGAAACCTTTCCTCAATAGTTCACTAACTTGCTTTTGTAACTCTTGGTGCTCAGTTGGGTTCATCTGGTAATGGGGCAAGTTAGGCAGGGTAGATCCTGGGACAAGGTCTATGGCATGCTGGATGTCCCTAAGTGATGGAAGTTGGTCAGGCAGATCATCCAGAAAAACATCTTGGAATTCCTCCAAAACTTCCATAACTTCCTGGAGGTGTTCTCATAGGGCTGGTTTCCTAATTTCCTTGGTGGTCAAAATCCAGATAGGTGATCCCTCAACAATTTCTCTCTTAAGCTCTTTGGCACTAATCAAATGTAATCCAGGTTTCTTTTTCTTCAAAGAGCTGGCTCCCTTCTAAACTTCATCTTTAGGGGGAACAGGGTTGATTACTATCTTCTTCCCTAAATGGTTAAATGCATAGGAATTAGTTTTACCAAATAGGGTGGCATCATGATCATATAGCCAAGGTCTCCCTAATATAATACTGCTTACCCCCATAGGTAACACATCACACCAAACTTTCTCCTTATAAGATTGCAATTGAATCAAGACTTGGCATCTAAGTTTGACAGGTATTGAAGTGGAGTCAATCCAGGATACTTTATATGGGCTAGGATGGGGAACAGGGGTTAGCCCTAAGGTCTTGACAGAACTAGCAAAAATAGCATTTACACAGCTCCCATTATCTATGATGACTTTGCAAACCTTTTCCCCTATCTTGATAAAGGTGTGTAGGATGTTGGTCCTACACCAGTTTTCTTTCTCCTTAGATTGGGTTAGGATGCATCTAACAACTCCCATAAGGTCAGTGGGGTCACAACTCTCTTCATCTCCCTTATATTCTTTTGCTAGGTTGAAACCTTCTTCATATACTTCTTCTTCACATTCAGGGGTGTCATCTAGGTTTCCTTCTTCTTCTAAGTCACCTAAATGAAGGGATCTAGTGGGGCAGTCACTTGCGTAATGGCCGGGCTACTGACATCTAAAATAGGAGCCAAACTTCTTGGGTGCTTCTATAGATTTTCCTTTGTCAGCTAGAGGTCGGCTCAAGTTGGGTCGGGCTGGACTGGGTCGGCTTGGCTCGGGTCAACTCGAGTCAGGTCGGCTTTGGTCGGGTCGACTCGGATTTGGACAGGCAGGGTAATGTCAACTCGGGTAGGCCTGGGTTGTTCTAGGGTACTGGCTCCTAGGAGTCCTTTGAAACTTTTCAAAATCCCTAGCTACCTGGTAGGCCTGTTCTAAATCCCGTACCTCTCTCAGATACAACTCTCTCTTCACATCATCATGCAGGCCAGATCTAAACCTTGATAAAATCACAGACTCAGACTCGTTTATTCCACACCTCGTGGCTAACTCATCAAACTTTGCTATGTACTCGGTGACACTCTTGTTTCCCTGAACCAGTCAATGCCATTGGTCTAAAAGTTGCTGATGGTATGATATAGGAAGGTATTTTTCCCTAAGCTTGGCTTTCAAATCTCCCCAGGTGGCTATGGGTTCTTGTCCTCTCCATCTAATTAATCTTTTCACGTTATCCCAATACATACTGGCTTGACGGATCAGCCTAAGCTTGGCAAACTTGAATTTCTTACCTTCGGTCATCTCGTACCACTCAAAGTACTGGTCCATCTCTTTCTCCAAGTCTAGGTATACCTTAGTGTCAAGGGTACCATCAAAGGTGGGTGCTTCTAGTCTAATACTCCTGAAGGCTCTTTCTTCTTGGTCACTGAAATCCTGGTTGGGCCTTCTATGGTTTGGGTCTTGGAATGGATCAGGCTGCTGAAATCTCCTAGGATTGGGTGCCGCAAAGGGATCAAAGTTTCTGTCTCTCCTAGGGTTGGTCAGTGGAGAAAACGAGGTCTCAGGTTCATGCTCAAACGGTGGTCTAGGGGCTCTCTCCATGGAATCAAGTCTTGCCTCAAATTGGTTTAACCTATTATCTATGTGAGTGGTCAATTGGGTAGACAATTGGGCAAGGTGTTCTGACATGGTCTTTAATAGGGCTTCTGGTGGGTTGTCCATTGATGACTCAGGTTGATATGAGGTTTCTACTCTAGTGGACATGAGTCAAGCACACAAAATCATCTACGATCTGCTAGACCTAGAATCTCAACTAATTGCCTAATCAAGGTGACAAACAAGTCTGTAGTAACCTTGTTCTTGGCCAAGTAGGTGTAGGGGAGTGTAGGTCCATGAACGTCAATGTTAGACACCAATCTGGGATTGGCCAGGTAGGCGGACCAACTCACTAGCCTTGAATCACCAATCCTATACACCAAGAGTAGTAGTACACATAGAAAGTGCTGACGCCATGAATAGACACTTAGTCTTGACTCGACCAGTTGGTGTCCCTAAGCTCTCTAGAGCAAAAGTATGTTTCTACTGGATTTTAATTTAAAAGCTTGGGTCCGGAATATAGGATGGTTGTTTTGGGCTAAGGAAATGTAATGAAGTCCTTCCCTTATATTATGATATTGCCGTCCTTAAGTAGCTTAATGCAAAATATGAAATGTACATTCCATGATCCTAATGCAAACTAAGAAAAACAAAAATGAAACACAGATATATATATATATTGTATGCTTGCGATAAAACAACTGAAATAAAGAAATGCGGTAGAACTAAGCAAAAGAACTAATATGAACAGAATTTCTAACAAAATGTTGTAGAAAAAATAGTGAGTGAGCTAAACAAAATGCATGTCCTAACTATTCTCTGATACCAAAAGAAGGGTGATGGCGGACGACATGCATAAAAATTACCCTAATAACCAATACGAATATCGATGCTTATAATAAACACAGATTCAGAGAAACATTCAAATAGGGAAAATTTTAGGTTATGCATTCCCTCAGGCTAGGCTCAAATAAAATGAGAAAGAACCAGGACTCAGAGATTGAGAAATCCCTGATCAAGGACATGCACGCATTTCAAAGATTTAGACCTAAAGCAAGGAAGGAGAAATAAAATCCTACGACAGTAATAACTACTTCCCTGTGTGATAAGTTTGCTTATCCTCGAAAGATGCAGCTTGGATGATCAACGGTCAGCCATCCAATGCAGGGCATCAGGGATAATGGTTGGTGGCTAGGCTCCCTTCAAAGGGCTGGGTACCGGGAAAGGACCCTACAAGATTAAATCACGGCTTAGCTTAAGTGAACAGCCCAAAGCCAAAATGTACAGCCCAAAACCAAAACACAACCCAAATTAAAAAAAAAGAAACCGAAAGCTTTGTGGAATAGGGGACGTAAGCTAGAAGCCGGGCAAAAACTCCATTGCCGGTGGTCCGGAGAAGAAGCTGTTGTCATGGCGATCTTCGAGGAGGCTGGGGCTTCGTTCAAGAAGGGGGGAGTCATACTTCAGTGGAAGGGCAACAGAGCAGGCATCCGGGGAATGGAGCTGGGAGCTCGGGAATGTCCGAAAGGGACGTGGAGAGCTCGGGAACAGGGGAGGCAAGCTTGGTTCAGGTGAGAATTCCATGGAGAGGTGGTCCGGAGATGAAGCCGGTGTTGGGGATGTTCGAAAATGCTGCTGTGAGCTCGAGGAGCAGGTAGGTGAGTCGGGCCTGGGTCGAAACTCCGTGGAGCAATGATCCAAAGCTGAAGATGGCATTGCAGCGGATCGGAGGAGGAAGGTTTGATGATGGGAGGACCGGTGAAGGGGGTCTAGCGATGGAGGACCGAAAGAGGGAGGTTGGGCGATGGAGAACTGGAGGAGGGAGGTCGAGAGGCCCAGAGGAAGGAGGTCGGGAGGCTCAGAGGAGGGAGGTCTGGCTTCTAACTATGGATGGGAGTCATTTCTTTGATAATAGCACAGCGGGGTTAAGCAGAGGATTAGGGAAGATGGAGTGGATGGGGTGGACGACGGAGATGGCATGGAAGGGTGGTGCAGCGGTTGGAGATGGCGTGTAAGGGTGGTGCAGCAGTCAGAGATGGCGTGGAAGGGAGATGTTATGGGATGATGGATATAGATGAGGCCTCACACCCCTCGATGTCATGGTTGCGATGAAGGCTCGGACAGGGCCTCGCATCCTTCGACGTTACGACAGTAATGAAGGCATTCAAAAAAGAAGAACTGGGTTGTTTTCATTACAATTCATCATAAATTCCTTCATACAAACAAGCCATATTTATAGGCTCATGAACGGTTCCAGAATGCTCTAAACACTGGATTAAAACTTAACTAATCCAAGGATTAGTTACAAAATAAAACTAATCCTAAGAGGTGGGGGGGGGAGTTTGTTACACGAGATTCCATGTGATTTTTTTACCTTTTTTTAATTGCTAAAAAATTGAAATAAAAGGGAAAAAAATTCTAGAAACTCTGGAACCTGGGATTCGATTCAACCGTGTCTCAAGTTGGCTTGGCTGTCTCGGGTCGGCTTGACTGTGCATGTCCTATTCTCCTTGTTCTGTGATCCAGATGGGTTCTTGAGGCTTGGTCTTGGTCTTGGTGTCCCCACCAAGGTATGGGAAGCTTTTAAGCATCCATTGTTAAGCTCCTTCCTTGAAAAAGGGAAAGTATAAAAAGTTCTCGATGGCAAGAGGAAAGACTCAGATCACCTCAGCAAGTCGAAATCGTGTTTCTTCTCAGGGGATGAACCCCCAGTAGAAAATTACATTCCACCTCCCACACTTGTCATGGGACAACAACAGTTTGAAAATCCCTGAACCAGGTCAACACTCTCACGGCCATGGTTCAGGACTTCCAGAATAAAGCTTTTCAAGTGGGGCATCCGCCAGCCACCTCCAGACATAGCTCTCAATCCCAAAAGAAAAGAACCCCTCGAGAGGGGTCCACCCATCTTTCCCCCCATCCTCGACCCTCCCATGAGGGCCGAAGTTCATAAATGCCTAGGCCCACTGATTCCCTGCAAAGAGGGAAACGGCCTAGGCAAACTCCCTCTCCTTCCTCCGAAGACTCCGCTCCCATGGAGAATCTGCCGAAGTAAATCCTCCCCGACTATGATGGGAAGTTTAAAGCCATCGAATCAAAGATTGTGAGAATCCGGTAGCGAAGGGATCATAATGATTTAGTGGCGTGTGATTTGCGCCCTCCTTACACCACTAGCAATATGGCCGAAGTTGTTCCTTGGCACTTTAGGGTCCCTTAGATGGAGCCCTACGACTGCACCTCCGATCGTTTAGATCACCTGGACAGTTTCAAAGCCCACATGATGATCCAAGGAGCTTCGGATGCAACGTACTGCCTCGTGTTCCCAGCCACCTTGAAGAAAGCTGCTTGGATGTGGTACTCGAGCATACACCCAAGTACCATTGATTCTTTTTCCGAGCTAGAAAAATTATTTATCTTGTATTTCAAGACCTACCGCAAGACCCCCTGCAATACAAATACGCTATTCCTCCTTCATCAGAATGAAGGAGAAAGTCTATGAGATTATATCTTCAAATTTAATTTGGCTATGCTCAAGATCTCCGATCTCAACGAGCACGTAGCCATGTCTGCACTAAAGAAGGGGCTTCGTACATCCAGGCTCACCTTTTCCCTAGACAAGAAGTTCTCCAAAAGCTACGTTGAGCTCCTATCGAGAGCTCAGAATTACGCTGACACCGAAGAGCAAGCAGCAAATCGATGACTAACTGAAGGGAAGCCCCCTTCAAAGAAGAAGAACAATAAGGAACAAGGCCCCCGTGCTCCCAACAACAACAACAAAAACAACAAATATATTGACCGACGATGGAGTCCCAGGCCTAAAGCATCAGGTGGAAGGTTCGACTCCTATGCCCCCTTAACGTCCCTCGAGAAAAGATCCTCTTGGAGATAGAGAAAGAAAACTATCTCTAATGGCCACATCCCATAAAGACATCCTCTTCTACTAGGAATAGGAACAAATACTACTGATTCCACCGGGACCATGGACATAATACTGAAGAATGCATCCAACTGAGAAATTTTATGGATGATCTTATCAAGAGAGGTTATTTGGGGTGATACATTGGTCGCCAAGGACCTCGATCAGAAGCTACAGTTCCCTAGAGGGCCCCTAATGAGGCTGAATTGCCAAACCAAAGGCCCACCAACGGAGGTGTGGGGATGATACATCGACCTACTAACTGGAGAAAAGTCGAAGACGATGCCCCAAAGTAGCTCAAAGACAACAATGCTATTCTCTTCTCTGATATGACCTCGTGGGGGTTCAGCTCCCGTATGATGATCTTGTTGTAATTTTGACCGTCGTAGCCAATTACAATGTAAAATGAATCTTGGTTGATAATGGAAGCTCAACTGATGTCTTGATCTATGATGCATTCTCTCAGATGTGTTTGCCTAAAAATAAATTACAAAAATCTCCTATACCACTTATTAGCTTCGGAGGCAATCAGGTCGATGCCGAGGGAGAAATAATACTTCCTGTAACCCTCAGCATTGAACCCCGATAAAAGACACTGCCAATCAATTTCACGATGGTCTGATCTCCTTTGGCCTATAACATGATTCTGGGATGGCCTGCCCTGAACAAATTTTGGGCCATAGTGTCAACTTACTACCTCCTGGTGCATTTTCCCACCAATTATGGCATCAGAGAGGCCAAGGGAGATCAGAGAACGGCACGATAGTGCTTGATGATTCAAGACAAGCATTCCAACGACCCTACAACTTGGGATCAATTAGATCCGAGGGACTTGATCACAGACTCTTGTGAACCCATGGAGAGAACCATCTCAGTACCATTGACTGAAGAGGACCCCACTAGGGTCGTGCAGATCGAAAGTATGCTTGATGAGAAAATCGAAGCGGAGCTGATCTATTTTCTCAGAAATAATGCTGATATTTTTGCCAAGTCGGCTTTGGATATGCCAGGGATTCCAGCCAAAGTAATTACTCATCGATTGGAAGTTGCTCCTGAATATAATCGGTCCGGCAGAAGAAAAGGAGTTTTGCTCCCGAAAGACAGAAGACCATAGATGAAGAAGCGAGCAAGCTCCTCAAGGCGAGATTCATTCGAGAAGTTCATTATCCTTAGTGGTTAGCCAATGTGATAATGGTGAAGAAAGATAATGGCAAGTAGAGGATTTGCATTGATTACACAGATCTCAATAAGGCTTGCCCAAAACATAGTTTTCCACTCCCAAAGATTGACTAACTAGTCGATGCCACTGCTGGGCACCAACTGTTAAGCTTCATGGATGCTTTCTCTGGATACAATTAGATCCGAATGGATCCCCAGGATGAGGAGAAGATGGCCTTCATCATGGACAAAAATCTATATTACTACAAAATGATGCCGTTCATGCTAAAAAATGCCGGGACGACATTCCAAAGATTGATCAACAAGGTGTTCAAGGAATAATTAGAAAGAAACATGGAGGCCTATGTCAATGATATGATCGTCAAAAGCCTTCTGAGAAAAGATCATATCAAAGATGTGGAAGAATCATTCGATGCCTTACGACGCCACCATATGAAGTTGAATCCAATGAAGTGTGCCTTCAAGATAACTTCGAGCAAGTTCTTGGGGTTCCTCATTACCAAATGGGGGATTGAAGCAAACCTTGAGAAAATCCAGGCCCTTAAAGATATGAGGCATCCATCTTGCAAGAAGGAAGTACAACAGCTGACAGGAAGGATCGCTTCCTTAAGCAGATTCATCTCCCGGTCAGCCGAGAAATGTCTCCTTTTTTTCAAAGTACTCTGGCAATCTCGAGGCTTCAAATGGATCGAAGACTACCGTACTACTTTTGAAGAACTGAAGAAGTACTTGGAGGCCCCGCCTCTACTCCCTAAACCTCAAGAGGGGGAAGTACTCTACCTATACCTTTCCACTTCGGACGAAGCAGTCAATTCAGTCCTTGTCCGATGAGAAGAAGATGGCTCCCACAAATCGATCTACTACATTAGCAAAGTCCTGCATGATACTGAAATAAGATATTCGAAAATGCAGAAGTTGATTCATTCTTTAATAATTATGGCAAAGCGACTACGGCCTTACTTCCATGCCCACGCCATCGTGGTGTTGACTGATCAGCTCTTAAGGCCATCCTCCGATGCCCTGATACTTCAGGAAGAATAACCAAATGGGTTGTGAAGATAAGTGAGTTTGATATTAGTTTCCAACCTCGGTTGGCTATGAAGGCCCAGGTGCTCTCAAGCTGAATGCACCTGGAGGTCCAAAGAAGAAGCACATCTGGTCGAAGAAAAAATTTCAAAGGACATGGAGTCTGTTTGGGTGCTCCATGTAGACGGAGCCTCCAACTCCATCGGGTGTGGTGCTGGTCTCATACTGGCCGAACCAGATGGGCACATAGTGGAGTATGCACTTCGATTTTCCTTCCATACATTGAATAACCAGGCTGAATATGAAGCCCTATTGCCGGACTTTGGATTGCCAAGAGCTTAGGAGTTCAGAAACTTCATGCCTTTTTGGACTCCCAGTTGGTGGTGAACTAGGTCAAAGGGGAATATGAAGCTAGAGATCTCAGCATGGTACAGTATCTAGAAAAGGTACAAGCCCTATCTTCTCAATTGGAGTTCTTCGAAATCATTCATGTTTCTCGATTGGAGAATCCTGGGCGGATGCATTGTCAAGACTTGCTACCACCACTCCGGAATCCCTTGGTCACACCTTCATTGAACACCTTAAAACTCCAAGCATAGTTGAAGAAACTTTGGAGGTGCACTAAATCGAGACCAAACCTAGTTGGATGGATCCCATCCTCAAGTTCTTAAATGAGGGTATACTGCCAGAAGACAAAATAGAGGCAAAAAAGATCCGTTGGATGGCATCCCAATATGTCATCTTAGACGGAACCCTCTACAAAAGATCATTCTCTCGGCCTCTACTAAAATGCTTGGGACCATCAGATGCTGACTACGCTTTGAGGGTGGTCCATGAAGGAATATATGGTGATCACCTGGGGGCAGATCTTTAGCGTATAAAATTATATGCCAGGGATACCATTAGCCCTCCATTCAAAAAGATTCAGCTAACTTCGTACGGAGATGTGACCAATGCCAGAGGTATGCCAACATACAAAGATAGCCAGCGGGTCATCTAACCTAGTTGACAGCACCCTATCCCTTTGCTTAGTGGGGTATGGACATCATTGGTCCATTTTCACTGGCGTCTAGGTAAAGGAAGTTCCTTATTATGGCAATCGACTTCACCAAGTGGGTCAAGGCCGAACCACTGGCTCACATCACGGAAGGCAAGGTCGAGAACTTTGTCAAAAATTCTATTATATTTTGGTTCAGGATTCCACATACAATTATCATCGACAATGGGAGGTAGTTCGATAATCTGAAGTTTAAAGACTTCTGCGCTCGATACCATATGCAACATAGGCTGCCTTCTGTCGCCCACCCACAGTCCAATGGAGAAGCTGAAGAGACTAATTGGATCATTCTCCATGGCCTGAAGACAAGGTTGAACACTGCAAAAGGACTTTGGGCAGAAGAGCTGACCTCCATTCTCTGGGCATACAGGATGACCCTGAGGATGGCTACCGGTGAATCTCTGTCCAACTTGGTATATGGTACCGAAGCCATCCTCCCTATCGAAGTCTCCCTCCAATCCTTAAGAATCGACAAGTATGAAGAGCCTAAAAACTTTGATCATAGAAGAGTTAACCTGGATCTACTACCGAGTACCAGGCTCCAGGCCCAAATAAAATGGCGACATATCAATAAAAAGGTCACCAAATACTACAACTCTAGAGTAAAAGAGCGGATTTTCTACACGGGGGATATGGTGCTATGAAGAACATAAGTATCTAGGTCGACAGAGCAAGGCAAGCTTTCTCCCAACTGGAAAGGACCATACCAAGTCGAAGAAGTCATACGTCCAGGAACGTATCAACTCAAGACTCTAGATGGAAAAGTCCTACCCCGGTCCTGGATTGTACAAAACCTTCGCAAGTACTATCAATAAACAAACTCTGGTATTTTTCATGAAAACCTGTTTAACTCTAAATAGCCTGTTTAACTCTAAACAGCCTGTTGTACTAATAGAATGAGAACGGTTTCAATGGTCTGATCGAAAGAATCGGCCAAAAGCACAAAGGCGAGTCTGATCCACTCACCTTATCGGTATGCCTGATGAGCGCAATGGACAGCCTGATCAGGCTGCCAAATGATCAAAGGTGCAGGGATGGTTTATATAATAACCTACCTTACGATGAATCTGAAAACGCATCAGGGTGGGCTAACTAGCCTACCTTATACTGAAGAAAGGTGCAGAGATGGTTCATATAACCTACTCTACAATAAATCCGAAGACATGCTGGGACGAGCCTGAACAGCCTACGTTAACCATGACAGGGATGCACAGGGATGGCTTGGACGTCCTACCCTATGGTAAATCCAAAAACATGCTGAAGCAAATCTATATCATTCACCCTGTCAATAGCAAACATTTGGTGAGATGGCACAGTCGATCCCATCCCCTCTACAGACACCTAATGGCTATGTAAAATCTATACTTTCGTCATATCACAAGGTCTACACTTCGTAGTACTTTAAGATATACCATCCACAGAGAAAGAAAGAAGTGTGAAGAAAGTCAGTTCTTCATTTCATTTTTGAAAATTTTTACAAAAATAAAAAAAAGAAAGAAGAGGGAAAAGAAAACATAAAGCAAAAAGTAGTGCAAATAATGGAAAGGCAGATCTAGAGACCACCTGCCGGCCCTTTCCCATGCCGGGAGGGGGTGTCGATGCCGTGGAAGGAAAATGGAGAGGCTTCGGAGTTTCCTTCTAATTCAGACTTCGACTCTTCTTCGAAGTTGAAGTCAAATTCGTGACCAGGGAAGGGGACAGAAGGCCTAATGTTTTCCAAGCCCTTCAGATTGAAGTACTTGAAAGCCTTGTCCCGGTGCTCCAGGAACCCTCGATGGTACGAGTCCAGGACCACCTCGGCGACTTCATCCTTATAGGTAGAAGATGCCATGAAATTTGAGATGGCCTCCGCCACCTTCTTCCTAGCTTCCTCCGCCTCTATAGAGGCTACCTCGACTTGAGCCCTGGCCTCCTCCAGATGGACCTCCAAGGCCCGGACCTTCTTCTCCAAGCTAGCAATGACCTCCTACGGGTCGTCATCGTCGCCTCTCCGGGGAGCCTTTGACTAGGCTCACCCTCCGTTCGAGTGCTAGAGGCCCTCTTCATAGCCGCCTTCTGAAGATCAAAAATGCTGAACTTCATCTTGGTGGTATGCTGAGAAAAGGAGAGCAGTTTTCAAAGTGGGAGTCTGAAACTTTGATAGCCTGCAGGAGAGAAGAGCAGGGTCCTATTTAAAGAGACCCTCCACCCATGGATGGCCGCAGAGAAACATGCACCACACCTTTCCCCAAATAGGCCAAGGGGTGCCACGTGTTGAAACGATGCCTCAAATCCAGGTGACCGCTCTGGGAATGATACGATCGCCAATAACCACTCTCGAGAATAGAGACTGTCGGCGTTTAAAACCCAGAATGATCTCCTTTGGATGGTTACAACATTAATGGCCATTTCTCGGGAAGGGAAAATCTAGCGGCACCCAGGACCCATGGGGATGCGACCGTTCAAATGTCCATGCACTCAACACGGGCAACAAAAATTATGCTCAATGTTCCTCAATCAGTGGCCAATGGGAAAATGACACCTGTCTGCCACGTCACTTCTAAGATAGGAGGAATAACTACGATGGGTAACTAGCATCAGCCTAGCCTAATCGAGGTCAACCATCGGTAGCGGCATTCCGATCCTACTTCAGAATTCATCTTCGACATTGACCTTGAACCGAATAGTCTTCGGCTTACCCACCAAAGAGGAACCACAAAGAACCAAATTCAAAGGGGACTAGTTTGAAAGGAATTATTCACTAATTTCGAGAGAAAGATGTTACAAATGGATGAAAAAAGAGAAAATACAGCAAGATTACTCCTTGCCAATCTTTTCGGCAGTCGAAACAAGAGTAAGGGTCGACATCATTTCAGGTTGAATCGTAAAGGCTTTAGATTTATCCTCCAGAATGGCGGGCAAGGAGAAGGTTAAGCCGGGGTAAATTTTTTTAATTTTACCCAGATAATCGGCATAACTCGAAGAGTATCCTTCCAACGCGGCTTTCCTTGCCTCATCTTTGAAGGCCTGAGAAGATTTATAAATCTCAATGGCCTCGGAAGACCACTCTTTGCCCTACGTAGCCCTTTTGTTGGCCATTGAAAGGCTTGTCTCCAGCTCCTCGACCCTCCTCTTTAATTCGACCAGATGAGACTTCGACTCCTCAGCATCCCGTAGCGTCTCCCTCAACATCCGTTCAAGGGAAACCACCTTCCTTCTCCTCTCTTGTGTAATGATTGCCATTTCAATCGCCTGCATTTGAATAGTACCCATCTGTCTTTTTAAGACGTTGTTCGAGGCAACTACCTTGTCCCTCTCATCTTCTGTAGCAGCCTGAAGCTTTTCAATAACATCTTTTTCAACTATGGCTAAAGCTATTTGGCTTTGGAGGTCTTCGTTATAGCTATAGATTCATGAGCACCTTTCTCTAGCAAAGAAACGTCGCGAGAAACCTGCAGAAGGAGGAGCACATACAAGGTCAATTCAATCGACGAATGCTGATAGGTAATGTGCATGCCAAAGGCTACCTGTTGTATCCCAAGGAGGATAGCAGGAAAAGGATCCCTAGATTCCTGCCTCCCGGCTCTGGTAACAGGGATATCACACCCCACTGGACTTCTTTTCCCAGCAACTGGAGCCGCAGGCTTGGCATCTTCAATATATGGGGAAGCCCCATCGATATCTCATGGGCTCGACCTCTCAGATGGCTCGGCCGTCACGACCCTCCTGTGAAAAACTGGTTCCTCCCCTAAGGAAGAACCTATCTCGATAGGATCACTACTCCTGGCCTTGGCGCATGGTAATGCCAACACATATCTCTACCTTCAATTTGATCTCCTCACCTAGAACCTCTCGTTGGTTTTTCCTTGGCTGCCCGCCTGAGCTGTGCTAGGTTCGGCTTCATGGCATAGCAAACCCTCAGAACAATGAGAGGATGAGGAAACATGAACAGCGATAGAAACGGCATCGCCAAGGGCGAATGGCAGTTGATCCAGGGAAATCATATCGAGATTGATAGAATTCAAAAGCCCTCATTCGCAATAGGCTCCTAGGCATGCCACGTGCGGTCTCCCTACTAAATCAAGACCTCAACTAGTGTGCTGGGAGGGACCACCAAAAGGCTGCAACCACGATGATCCCTGTCCCCTATGCATAGTCATTATGGACCTGATCACCACTACCTCTCCAAGCGACGACATGGCGATCACTACACCCCCAATAAGCCAGAAAGCTAAGGGTTCCCTTTATATAAAAACTTTCTTATTTGTTTTGCAATCTAAAAGGAGAAGTCTATATTCACAAGAATAGACTCCACAAAGGGCTACGTGATTCAATCCATCACCAAAATTGATGGGGACATCAAAACCCAGCCGGGTTTTGCTTTTCTTTTTTCAGATTTTTTTTATTTTAGTTTAAAAATATTTATCCTTGCTATTCCACCTATTTCTGTTATCCTCACTTTATCCCCATGTTATTCCTGAATTATTCCATGTTTATCCCTGTCATCTTCTTCCTTCCAAACAACTCCAAGAACTCCATTTTTTTTTCATTTTATCTTCTCGTTCATCATGGATCCTCCGCGCCCGACCACCGGCGCCCCCCCAACAGTCGTCCACCTCCCCCCAGCATTGATCTCCTTGTGGGAACACTGGCGAATCCCTCAGAATCGCCCGCGGCACTACGCCCCTATGGCTCCTCCCATGGCCGTCCGCCCCTGTAGCTCTATTGGGAATTGTGTCCCAAAGCCAATCGCCTAGATTGTAGGTGGTTGTGCTCAGTATTGTAATTAGGATATGAATTAATAAAACTTTATTTTGGCAGCTCATCACATTATACATTTCCCTGTAATAAACTCTGTTTATGTGATGAAGTACTTAAGACTGCACTGACTTCGATATAGAGAGGATATATCGAATGGTCCTTTAAAAAGGTTCACAACCAAAGGATACATTGTACAGGATGGCAATGTATCAAGTGTAGGTTGTTGTGGTTCACATCGTTTGGTTGTCCTCTTAACCAAAGGAGTGTGGTGACATTGATGTGATCTACAAGTGGGATGTGTGACATCTCATTGAACGTGACTCCGTGGAGCTCTTTTCTGCCAAAAGATTGCTCGCAATTGGATATGGGTATATATGTCCCTCCGACCTGAGGTCATCATGATAGCTTGCAAGCAACTCCCTGTGCTTTGGTACTGGACTACCCGGATTTCTAATCTGGTGATGGAAGGTTTCTGGGTACAGGCAAGTACTTGTGGAGTAGTGGTGGACCAAGATGGAATTGACCTATCCAAATCGTTTGGATTGAATGTCTCGCAGTGTCTCAATTTAGCAAATCCTCAGCCGAGGTAGTCCGAGTGAGGAGTCACTGGACTTGCGAGGTTGAGACATGTTGTGGATTGACTCAGCTAAGGTTGGCAGTCTAACCTTAGATCATTTAGAGCATTGGAGGTCAAAGGGATGAATTATACGGTAACCATATGCCAGAGGTTGAATAGATTGCTCTCGCATCTTCGGCCTATCCGGATGCCGGGACCCATTGCTAGATGTTATCTTGTGCTGGTACTAGAAGTGTTCCAGTGCTACCGTTTAGGAACCTATGAGGTCACACACCATTGAGGATTTCTTCCTGATCCAGAAACCGATTAACGATTGGAAATCATTTCGGTATTTAGGTCACACGGATTGATTAAGCACATATTGGATTTTTCTGGTCTGATTTGGATTGACCAGGATGGGTTTGGGTCAGCCAGGAATTGTTTCTGGAAGGCCAGGACTGAACCAGATTTTATTATTGGGTTTAGTCGGACCGGATTTTATTAAACCAATTTTTGAAATTGGTAAACCAGTTTTAATGAATCAGTTTTATTTGGAATGGATGAACCGGTCATTTGGTTTCGTTGAAACCGATTTTTTAAAAGGATGCTCCGCTTTTTGATGGTCTACACTTATTCTTCTCCCCTGTTTGACCGTATGCATTGGATAAGCATGGCATGGAGATTGAGCGAGGTTATCTAGATTGCCTCTCTTGGTGTTTATCTCCCATACGAGTTCCCAGCATTTAAACCAAACAAGGGCTCTCTCTCACACGTCTTCACTTCTTCACGAACTCTTCTTTTGACTCTCGGTGGAACACTCCAGCATGTCTTCCATTCTCTCATGAACTCTCTTCCCAGCCCTAAATGAATTCTTTGTCATCCGAAGAAGTTTTGGACATAGTGTTTTGGAGATCAAGTTACAACTCCAGTTGTTCTCGTCGGCTTGGGAGATCATTTTGTTTTGGACTGGGAGAGGTCTCCCTGCTGCTTCATGGGTATTCCTAGTGATCCGAGAGAGCTCTCATGGTGGATGCCAAGCCTTTTGGGAGTTCTCGGCCGTGTGGTTCTCTTCCTGCAAGTGAGTTTCGTTTGCACTTGGGAAAACTCTTTCTTATACACCGATCTGGACTGCACTTCCCTTCCCTTCACGGTTTGGTTTCTATGCCTATAAATAAAGCCCAAGGGTTGAACGCCAAGAGGTACAAGAGAGAAGTAAGAGAGGAGCAGCGAGAGGGAGAAGAGGAGCAAATTTTTTTGTTGGCCTTCACGGGATTTCAAAGTAATTTTGTTTATTGGATTTCAAGGCCGTGAGGGAATTAAGAAGCATCAAGCATTTTCCTATTGAGTGAAGCAGGGAGCGTCTGAGAAATCCTTCTACTATTTTTAGTCTCCAGTGTGTGCTATTTGTGGAGTCTAGGCGGTCTTGGAGATGACTGTCCATGAGATCTATTTATTTTCTTGCTCCACCTTCCATGACCAGTTTATTGATTTCTAGTGGACTAGCATCCATCTGGAAGTCGAATCAGCGAGAGCCCAGCACGTGGATACTCTAGAGGGCGGATGCATGGACACCTCAAGATGTTGCATCAACCTATTTTTTTGCTATGCAGATCTTATTTTGCTGTTGAAAGAGTTCAACCGGTCGCTACTGATCTGATATGAAGACTGAGGGAGTCGGCTTCGATCAGGTATATTTTATTTTGAGATCATGCATGCCTAGATCTAGTTGTTATCATATGATTTATAATTGTTGCAATTACCTATACATGCATGTATATTATGCTACATGCACCATGATATGTTAGATCCTGTGCATGAGTATGTACTTTTCCGCTGCATGTTTAAAAATTTTTAATTATGCAATACCTGCTCCCTAGTGTTGCATGCCTAAAGTAGGCTTCTGCTACACCAGGTTTTCCTTCAAGCTCCGTCCACATGCCCCTCTCCCTCGTGCCGCTGTTGGCCACTGCCCGAGCCGCCATCGGCCGCTATCTCGTCTCCACCGACTCCAGCCTCCCTGTGCCACGCCCTCTTCCCCGCTCGGCCATTGCACGCTCATAGCCACCATCTCCGCTATCTCCCAGGCCGTGCCGCCGCCTTCCCCAGCCGCCGGCCATGCCGCCGCCTTCCCCGAGCTGCCGACCGTGCCTCCCTACAAGTCCGTCATCACCCCCTCTATTCCAAGGCCACGGGAAGAAAGTTTATGCACGGATCTCAAAGCCCAAGAGTTTGCATAAATCTTAAAGAAAAAAATAATAATTTTTTTTTATAGATTTCAAAGCGGTCTCAATCCATATGCATATATTTCAGGGCAGGCCTGATCTTGGTGATTTCAAAGTATGCCTAATTTATTTATTTTAAATCTGGATGTATGGACCAGTTGGGAAGTATTTTTAAAATTAGTTTTAGATTAGGATTAGTTTGATTTTTCCACCATATGGGGAGGATTGTGTTTAATTTTCTACCATGTTTTTAGGCTACAAACAAAGTAGGTTTGGGTTGTTACCTTTCTTGGGCTGCATGCCTTGTATTTTTTTCTTGTGCCCTAAGTTTTGTAAGCCTATATAAAGGCACCTCCTCTCTTGAATAAAATATAATGATGATGAATATGAATTTTTGAAACGAGTGTTCTTGGTTCTTGCTCCATTAGGAGTGGGCATGTGGCCGTCTTTCCTTCACCTACTGGCGTCAAAGGGTGTGAGGCCCCAGATATCTTATCCCTAGCTGAGTCCCCTCTATGATCTTGGAGCTTTTCCTTCACGGCCCTAGGTAGCGATTTGGGTGGGATGCCCGAGGCTCCGCATATAGTGAGATGAATGGGATGCCCTAGACTACATGTAGTGGGGTGGGTGAGATGCCCTAGAGGTGCGACGTCTCTCCGTGAAGGTAAGTCCCAAGTCCATAGAGTGTGGGTGAGATGCCCTAGAGGTGCGACGTCTCTCCGTGAAGGTAAGTCCCAAGTCCATAGAGTATCCATATTTCTTGCCCCACATATTTTTTCCACCTTTTTGACCCTAATCACAGGAGACTTCTCAACTCTCCAACGATCCTCCTAGCTAGCCCCCCTTCTTTTGTCCCGCATCAATTTTGGTATCAGAGCAGGAGAGGATTAGGGATGAAAAAAAAAGTTGAAACAAAAGAAGAGATAAAAAAAAGAAGAGAAAAAAAAAATTGTAGCGAGCCTGACTCGACGGAGTCGAGCTTTTCCCACCCCAGGGGAACGATGGGGACATCAAAACCCATCCAGTTTTTTCTTTTTTTTTTCAATTTTTTATTTTAGTTTAAAAATATTTATCCCAGCTATTCCACCTATTCCCGTTATACTCACTTTATTTCCATGTTATTGCTGACTTATTCCATTTTTATCCCTGTCATCTTCTTCCTCCCACAAAACACCCAGAACTCCATTTTTTTCATTTTTTCTTCCTGTTCGTCCTGGATCCTTCATGCCCGACCACCGGTGCCCCTCGATGACCGTCCACCTCCCCATGGTGTTGATCTCCTCGTGGGAATGCCGACGAATCCCTCGGAACTGCCCGTAGTCCTGCGCCCCTACGGCTCCTCCCACGGCCGTCCACCCATGCAGCTCTGCCAACATGCCCCTCTCCCCTGCGCCGCCGTCTGCCATTGCCCGAGCCGCCATCGACCGGTGCCCGAGCCATCTCCACCGGCTCCAGCCTCCCCGTGCCGCGCCCTCTTCCCCGCTCGATCGCTGCATGCTCACAGTCACCGTCTCCGCCATCTCCCTGACCATGCCGTCGCCTTCCCCAGTTACCGGCCATGCCACCACCTTCCCCCAGCCGCCAGCCATGCCTCCCTGCAAGTCTGTCGTCGCCCCCTCTGTTCCAAGGCCACGGGAAGAAAGTTTGTGCACGAATCTCAAAAGACCAAGAACTTGCACAGATCTCAAAGAAAAATAATAATAATAATTTTTTTTATAGATTTCAAAGCAGTCTTAATCCTTCTGCATAGATTTCAGGGCAGGCCTGATCTTGGTGAATTCAAAGTATGCCTAGTTTATTTATTTTAAATCTAGATGTATGGATCAGCTGGGAAGTTTTTTTAAAATTAGTTTTAGATTAGGATTAGTTTGATTTTTCCACCATATGGGGAAGATTGTGTTTAATTTTCTACCATGTTTTTAGGATACAAACAAAGCAGGTTTGGGTTGTTACCTTTTTTTGGGCTACATGACTTGTATTTTTTTCTTGGGCCCCAAGTTTTGTAAGCCTATATAAAGGCACCTCCTCTCTTGAATAAAATATGATGATGATGAATATGAATTTTTGAAATGAGTGTTCTTGGTTCTGGTTCCATTAGGAGAGGGCATGAGGCCTGTCTTTCCTTCACCTGCGGGTGTTGAGGGGTGTGAGGCCCCAGTTATCTTCTTCCTAGCTGAGTTCCCTCTATGATCTTGGAGCTTTTCCTTCACAGCCCCAGGTAGCGATTTGGGTGGGATGCCCTAGGCTCCGCATGTAGTGAGATGGATGGGATGCCGTAGACTACATGTAGTGAGGTGGGTGAGATGCCCTAGAGGTGCGACGTCTCTCCGTGAAGGTAAGTCCCAAGTCCATAGAGTATCCATCTTTCTTGCCCCACATATTTTTTCCACCTTTTTGACCCTAATCACAGGAGACTTCTCAGCTCTCCAACGATCCTCCTAGCTAGCCCCCCTCCTTTCGTCCCGCATCAATTTTGGTATCAGAGCAGGAGAGGATTAGGATTGAAAAAAAAAGTTGAAAAAAAAGAAGAGAAAAAAAAGAAGAGAAAAAAAAAATTGCAGCGAGCCTGACTCGACGGAGTCGAGTTTTTTCCAACCCAGGGGAATGATGGGGACATCAAAACCCATCCGGGTTGTTCTTTTTTTTTCAATTTTTTTATTTTAGTTTAAAAATATTTATCCCAGCTATTCCACCTATTCCCGTTATCCTCACTTTATCCCCATGTTATTGTTTACTTATTTCATTTTTATCCCTGTCATCTTCTTCCTCCCAGACAATTCCCAGAACTCCATTTTTTTTCATTTTTTCTTCCTGTTCATCCTGGATCCTTCATGCCCGACCACCGGCGCCCCCCGATTACCGTCCACCTCCCCCCGGTGTCGATCTCCTCGTGGGAATGCCGGCGAATCCCTCGGAACTGCCCGTAGCCCTGCGCCCCTATGGCTCCTCCCACGGCCGTCCACCCCTGCAGCTCTGCCAACACGCCCCTCTCCCCTATGCCGCCGTCCGCCATTGCTCGAGCCACCATTGGCCGGTGCCCGAGCCATCTCCACCGGCTCCAGCCTCCCCATGCCGTGCCCTCTTCCCAGCTCGACCGCTGCACGCTCACAGTCACCATCTCCGCCATCTCCCCGACCATGCCATCACCTTCCCTAGCTACCGGCCATGCCACCACCTTCCCCCAGCGGCCGGCCATGCCTCCCTACAAGTCTGTCGTCGCCCCCTCTATTCCAAGGCCATGGGAAGAAAGTTTATGCACGGATCTCAAAGACCAAGAGCTTGCACAGATCTCAAAGAAAAAAAATAATATTTTTTTTTATAGATTTCAAAGCAGTCTTAATCCTTCTGCATAGATTTCAGGGCTGGCCTGATCTTGGTGAATTCAATGTATGCCTAGTTTATTTATTTTAAATCTAGATGTATGGACCAGCTGGGAAGTTTTTCTTAAATTAGTTTTAGATTAGGATTAGTTTGATTTTTCCACCATATGGGGAAGATTGTGTTTAATTTTCTACCATGTTTTTAGGCTACAAACAAAGCAGGTTTGGGTTGTTACCTTTTTTTGGGCTGCATGACTTGTATTTTTTTCTTGGGCCCCAAGTTTTGTAAGCCTATATAAAGGCACCTCCTCTCTTGAATAAAATATGATGATGATGAATATGAATTTTTGAAATGAGTGTTCTTGGTTCTGGTTCCATTAGGAGTGGGCATGAGTCCTGTCTTTCCTTCATCTGCGGGTGTCGAGGGGTGTGAGGCCTCAGTTATCTTCTTCCTAGCTGAGTCCCCTCTATGATCTTCGAGCTTTTCCTTCACAGCCCTAGGTAGCAATTTGGGTGGGACGTCCTAGACTACATATAGTAGGGTAGGTGAGATGCCCTAGAGGTGCGACGTCTCTCTGTGAAGATAAGTCCCAAGTCCATAGAGTATCCATCTTTCTTGCCCCTACATATTTTTTCCATCTTTTTGACCCTAATCACAGGAGCCTTCTCAGCTCTCCAACGATCCTCCTAGCTAGCCCCCCCTTTTGTCCCACATCAAAAACCAATGACTCTACCTAAACCAAGTTCAAAATATGCAACACTTGGAAGGCATTATAGTGTACACAGAAAGGGAAAAATACTCGTTAATTCAGGAGAGTTTGTCGGTTACATGCCAAAAGAAGAAAAAGAAGAAATACAGTGCCCAAAGCCTAACAAGTCCCTAAGGATCAGCCGAGAAAGATCCAGCATCACAAGATTGGAGTATTCTATCAATCTGGGCAGAAAGGGTCTCCTCAACTTGGGCTAGATCCAGAGAGCCTTCAGCCTGGACTCTCTCTTTAGCCTGAACTCCCTCTTCAGCTTGGACCAGAATTACACCCGAGTCCTCGGCTATGATTGGGATTTCTTCCCTCAGGCTTGGCATCTCTTCAACATCTTCAGCCTGGATCGAGACTACACCCGAATCCTCGGCTACGATTGGGACTTCTTCTCTCTGGCTCAGCATCTCTTTAACCTCCTCAGCGGCCCTAATCTCCTCCTCTTCTTCTACCTCGATGTCAAACACGGGAATGCTAGAGAGATCAAAATCGGGGAAGACCATGCTGACCTTGGCGAGTCCATCATTGAAGTCATGTTGATAGCTGTACAGGTTTGCTTCATTCATTTCCATTTGGAATTCAGAAGATTTTCTGAAATCCGCAACAGCTCTAGCCTCCTGCTCTTTCATGGCTTCGGACACCTTCCTGGCTGCTTCGACCTCCAAGGCCACCTCTTCGGCTTTCGAAGATGCTTCTTTGGCCCTCTTGGTCGCATCTTCAGCCACCTTGGCTAGGTCCTCAGCCCTCTCCTGGCTCTCCTTAGCAGAATGTTCCAAGGAATCAATCTGCTTCTTATTCCTCCTCAACTCTGCCCCATGCCCTACAATCGTCAAGTGGGCATTCTTCAGTTCGCCCTTCAGGCCCCAAATTTCAGCATCCGCATGAGTAAGTTGATTCTCCATGGACTGCTTCAGTTCTTCGGCCACCTCCCTTTCGGCCCTAGCAACTTGGAGCTCCTCCTTCAAGTCGTGAATGAGGCTATCAACGCTCCCTAGGCCCTCTTCCATGAAAGTAAGGTCGTAGACCAGCTACACCCACAAAACAAGGTGTAAGACTAGTTACAGATTGAATGACCCATCAGACAATGAAGGGACGATGAAGATCTCACCTATTGCAGGGAAGAATAGGCAGAATCAGACACCCTGACGAGGCTCCAACCTTGGATGATTGCCAAATCATGAGGCAGCAAAGTATCCTTCAGTGCCCGCCTAGCAATGGTGAGGACCAAAAGAACCCCCGTAGGGAAAACTTCGAAGAGTTCACGAGATGACTCCCACTTGGAGGAGCATCCCGGATGAACTCCTCCTCGAGTTGTGGTGCCTTGCCCCTATCCATCGCAGGGGGGCAAGGCAGTAACACATCGACCATCAGAGATGAGCTCTCCCTTATCTGAACTGGAGAGCTAGTCGTCGGTAGAGATTCGACTAGCTGAGGCCCTATTGGGGCTTCCCTTATCGACAACCCATCTCCCCCAAAGGTTCCTCTGGAAGATGAGGTGCTTCTACTTCTCTCAGGATCGGCCCCCAGGGCCTTCTTTCGGACCTTTGATCCTAAAGGAGGGGCCTGAGCCGTCCTCTTTGTGGAAGACTGATGAAGCCAGCCTAAATTAGGCTTCATTCCACCACCTGCAAATAAGAAGACCCCTCTCAATCAACTGGACTACAAAGGAGTTAAAAGAGGAGAGCTAGAAACTTCTGCCATTTATACCTAACACAGGGAACTCACTAATCCTTGCGATATGGAGATTCCTCTCCCCCATTAGTTCGCGGACGAGAATAGCCTCTGAACCAGTCAGTAAAACATAATCAGACTGATCGGCCACCAAAATCTTTTTCCTATCATTGGCAACTAGGCGTGGCTCCCTCCACTCACTACTGAAACCCCATGATTCGGTAGATGACACAAAAATAAAGTTGGGCTTCCACCCATGAATGACGCTAGCATATCCTTTATGATCTTGCAATTAGGCTGAGGACCGATCACCCACCATCCACGACCATGGAAATCCCTCTTGAGAACAAAAAGAGCAGTGAATAAATTGGTCCCAGGAATCACATTGGCTATGTGGCACCGGACCAAGAACCCGCAGATATTCTGAATACTGTTCGGAGTCAACTATGCGGGCACTATTTGGTACATGCGAAAGACCTTGATGAAGAAAAGATGCAGGGGAAATCGAAGACCGACTTTTAAATGATCTTCATATATAGCAAGACACTCGATGGGAGGTTTATGCACCCGCTCTTCAAATGTGGGAAGTATTAGAGGAAATCCTTTGGGAACATGATAATGCTCTAGAAGGTGGGCAATCTTTCCCGGTGAGACGAAGTTGGAAACTAACTTCGGACTCACCTCATCATCTGTCCCAAAGGACCTAACTTTTTCTCCTTGATTTCCTATGGTCTCAGCCATGTTAAGAGAATGGGACAAAGAAATAAAAGAAAGATTCTACCTGTGGATGGGACCGATAGCCAAGAACAGGAAAAGCTGAGCCAAAGCTGAAGGCATGCGAGGATGAAGAAGCTTGCTCAACCATACCTTTTATCCTTCTCATAAAGGACAAGGAAATGCTAGGGCAACATCTTGATAGATGGAATCATCTCCCCAAATCCACCATGAATGCAAAAGATGGGTGCGCAACCCCAGACAGCCCTAAATTCATTTGATGCAGAATGGACCGAAGGTCATAATCTGTGCAAATCAACGGCTAAGATGGGATGCACTTCTTATCCAAGGGACCGAAAGGGGGCACGACCTCCACCCAAATCCTAATAAAAAGATTGGCTGAATCATCGCACAACAGAAAAAGGAAGAACAGTCCCTGGTCCACCCACTCCTTTTTCACACCCTAATTAGAAGGTGACAACTGTCCATCACCCGATCCTCAAATCAATAGACGGTCCAATCAAAAATTTTGTAATCATATGCTACACCATTCTCCAGGGAAAAATGATAACCCACTAATACTCACAATCTTTGAGGCAGATTGTCGCTTCCAAAATTGAGAGTGGGGAGCAACTATTGGGATATGTCGGCTCAAGCACAGATCAACCACCAGTTCATCCGATCGAAGACATTTCTCCCGAACCATGCGCTTAAAACCCAAACGTTCGGAAGAAGCCGAACAGCTAACGGACAAGCCAAAGATCTCTACTTCAATCGAAGAGTCAATCTTCGACCTCTGCTAAGACTAGGCCCTCAGCCTGGGCCGAAGACATGATCTTCACCACCAGCCGAAGATATAGTCTTTGACCTGCACCAAAAACGTGATATCCAATCTGTCCCAAAGGAATCCAAAGACAAAGGCGTCTCTCCAATTCAGTTACGAATACTCCCAAAAAAGAAGCCTGAAGATAGATCTCTTATCTATCTCAGATCTCCACGATTGTGGCAAATAACGGTTGTCATCGACTATCTAACTACCTACAGAATACGATCATGACACGTGATCATTAATTCTAGCGGCAACGTCTCTGGCCTAGCCAGAACCATTCAGTAACCATCTACGATTGCGAACGAGGGGGAATGAATTAACTCCGTCCATCATAACCGCTGGAGGGAGAACGGAACCATAGGCCGGACCAATCAATATAAATACTGGTAAGAGGGGACATTCCAGGTAAGGTACAAGATACTCCCAAAAATTTCAGAGTCTTATCCTCTCCATTTATCCTCCTCAGAATCTTTCCCATTCTGTGACTAGATCCCACCTCTGACTTAGACATCGGAGTGTCCCCCGCTAGTGCAACTCCGGCCAGGAATTTGTTTTGCAGGTGAACCAGGAAACAGACCTGCGATCCAGTAGCTCCGTCCGGTCAAAAAAGGAACTCTACGCTAATAGGCTACTTTCACACTTCATCTGTAGCAAGGGTCTGCTGATAAGCCAAGGTTTTGCATCCAAATTGAGTTTAAGGAATCTATTGCCCAGATCCATGTCTAATCCTTTAGATTTTCACAAGATCCAAGTCATCCTCCAATCCTCTTGGTGGCAATGAGTGTCCTCTCCATCTCCAGATTGAACTAAAGAGATACTAGTCATCATTCATCTTATGGTGTGAAACATTTAATGATTCAGCAGACCATGCTCTCTCTCTCCCTTTCTCTCTAAAAAATCTGGTTAGCTTCCTGGCCGTGAGTCTTCCGGATGGGAGGGCACGGTGATGGGGCAGGGGGCGGCAACAACGGGGATGACCGAGCATCGACGGGTTGGGCGGCCAGCGTAGGGCTGGTGGCGGTGTTGAAGGGTCAGCCGAGATGGTGGAAGAAACATGTTCTAGGAGATAGATGGAGGAAGATGATGATAGGAATAACAAAGGGATAAGATGGGGATAAGTATAGAATAAAATATGAATAACAGGGATAGGTGGAATAGCAGGAATAAGAAAATATGAAATAAAATAAAACAAATTTAGAAAAGAAAAAGAGAAACCCGGATGGGCTTTGATGTTCCCATCATTCCCCCGTGTTGGAGAAAACTCGACTCTTTCGAGTCAGGTTCGATGCAAATTTTTTTTTTGTTTTCCCTTTTTTTTCTCTCTCTTTTTTTTCTATTCTTTTTTTTTCTAACCCTAATCCTCTCCCGCTCTGATACCAAATTGATATGGGATTGAGATGGGAGGATGGTTGGAGAGCTGAGAAGTCTCCAGGGATTAGGGTCAAGAATGAGATAATAGGACCTCACACCCCTCGATGTTCCGAAGGACAAAGGCAAACAGGGCCTCACACCCCTCAATATCCCGCAGGACAAAGGCAAATAGGGCCTCACACCCCTCGATGTCCTGCAGGACAAAGGCATAGGGTTTCACACCCCTCGACGCCCAAAGGTGAAGGCAAAATGGGCCACACACCCATTCCCTCATAGAGGTCAATGTTCTTAAAGAACGAAGGAAACACTACTGGGCCTCTCACCCTCCCTGCCCATGCGGGGATGAACATTATCGAGTCTCTCACCCTCCCCGCCCATGCGCAGGTGAACAAAAAAAAACAATCTTCTAAAAAAAATATTTTATTTTTCACCAGCTTTCAAATACAAGAGGGGATGCCTTTATATAGACTTACAAAATTTAGGACCCATACATAAAATTTTTATTTACTAATTAATTTATTTTTTTCATCCTAGACAAGTAGCTTTGAGAGCCATGCAGAGCAACTTCTGCATCAGGATCTGTGCAACTCCATCTTCTGTGACCGTAGAACAGGGGATCGGCTGACAGGGCGGAGAGGAGCTAGGGCAGATCCAACGAAGTTGAGGGAGATCCTCCATATCCAGGGTGGCCAATGTAGAAACCGAGGCCAAGTCCTGAGAGGTGATCACGGGATTGACCATGCCAAGAATTATTTCGGCGATTCCGACCTCCAGCTCGAGCAAATCAATGTCCGTTCCACGAGGCAAGCAGCGGAGATGACAGAAAAATCGAGGACGAAATCACCAAAGGAGACTCCATGGCGAGCGGGAGGAGGAGGCGAGGAATCACCAGTGACGATAGCAGCTAGGCGGTGGTCACGCGAGAGAGGGGCACGACCAATTCAAAGTTGGTGCGTGTTGTGCGCCGTCATTTATCTTCGAAATGGATCGTAGCGGCGATGCGCGGAATAGATGTTCGACTTTGCTGGCAAACACAACGCATCATGCTTGCTGGCTACTTTCACACTTCATCTGCAGTAGGGGTCTACTGATAAGCCGAGGTTTTGCATCCAAATTGAGTTCAAGGAATCTACTTCCCAGATCCATGTCCAATCATTTAGATTTTCACAAGATCCAAGTCATCCTCCAATCCTCTTGGTGGCAGTGAGTATCCTCTCCATCTCCAGATTGAACTAAAGAGATACTAGTCATCATTCATCTTATGGTATGAAACATTTAATGATTTAGCAGACCATGCTCTCTCTCTCCCTCTCTCTCTAAAAAATTTGGTTAGCTTCCTGGCCGTGAGTCTTTCGGACGGGAGGACGCGGTGGTGGGGCAGGGGGCTGCAGCAGCGGGGATGATCGGGTGTTGGCGGGTTGGGCGACCGGCATAGGGCTAGTGGCGGTGTTGAAGGGTCGGCCAAGATGGTGAAAGAAATGTGTTCTGGACGATAGATGGAGGAAGATGATGATAGGAATAAGAGAAAGATAAGTTGGGGATAAGTATGGAATAAAATAGGAATAACGAGATAGATGGAATAGCTGGAATAAGAAAATATGAAATAAAATAAAAAAAATTTAGAAAAGAAAAAAAAAAAACCTGGATGAGCTTTGATGTCCCAATCAATAATCCTAGTTAGGAGAGGAATTGAGAGCCTATTTGGTAGAGGAGATCTTCCATGTATTTGAGTGGAAAAAGTATACTTAGGGTTTTACATGTATATCCTTACTTGGAGCCGAAGCTTGTATGCTTATATAATGGCCCCCCCTCTCATGTATATTTGATGCTATTAAATATGAAATTTTTTTTGAGTTCTTCTAAACTTTCCGTGTGAATTCTGTATGAATTTTTGTATGATTAAGAGTATCTGTGTGATCCCTCAAGATTTCTGTGTGATCCCTGTACCCTGCCTTCAAGCCACCAACCTTCTTTATCTCTTGGATGCCATCCTCAAACCTCTTCTCCTTCATCTTCTTTCAGCCATCTAGCCTATTTTTTCCCTTGTTTTTCTAATCCTTGTTAGGTGATTTGTAGGTCCCTCAGAGTTCATGAATCTAAGGATTCCATCTGACCAGCTTTCGGGTCACCGCATTGAAAGCCGCGAATCTGTAGGGTCAATAACTTTATTTTCCAGGCTAATCCGAGAGCATAGAGTGAACTCTTCATGAATCGATCTTCAAATCTCTGCCAGGTATATACCCTAGACTCCTCTGGTAGTGGTATTGCAGAAGAGCTAGTCCTAACCAGGGCTTCTCAGCCTTGGCGGTCCTGTTTCTTCGCTTTTAGAATTTATTTCTGTATGCCTATGCTTTAGATTTTTTATAGAATTCTCTACTTAATATCTTGCCTTAAAATTTGGGATATAAACTCCTAACTTAATTCTTAACAATAAAAAAATAACTAGCATGCATTAATAGTCCCGCATCAATCTATTATTAAAGCACTTTTAGGGCTAGTTTCTGCATCCCGTAATTCCTATACATGGTCTATTTTTTTTATAGTTCCTACATGTTGGTAGATCAAAAAATCATGATTTTTCTTTTACTGGATTCCTCATAATTGGTAGTATTTTTAGAATTTCTTCATGAATTATTTCAATCTATAGAATTTTTTCACACCTATTTTCATTTTCCCTAGAAAACTTCTGCATCCTATCTTTGCATTAGGGGTCTGAGTTTTGGTTTAGTTCATCATCTTAAATTTTTTTTTTTTTATTAAAATTTGCATGACATACTCTCTAATCCATCCTAATAATTTTGATAATTTTTAACTAATTTTACAATAATAAAAAAATAAAATAATCTATATTTTTGAAACCTTAACAGAAATTTTGATTTTCTGCATATAGTCTGAAACCCTAAGTGTTGCATCATCATTTGAATTTTGTTCTACATCAGGCTTGGTAGGGATCATTTTCTCTATTCTTCATCTATCTTAAATTTTTCTAATTTTCTTCTACATCAAAAACCATACAAAATTATGCTTCTAAACAAACCCTCATTTCAGTTTTGCATACTTGACTAAACCAAATCTAATCAACTTCCAAACCCTATCTCACCCAAGCCCAAATTTTGTTTGATAATTTAATCAGCTTAAATTTAATTTACCACCTCATACAAGATAAAAAATATTTTTTATTTTCTGATTATTATTAGTTGCATTAGGGCTTATCGATTGTCATCATCTCATTCAATTAATCTTAAGGGCAATTTCTCATCTCAGATTAGGGCAGGATTTTATCACTTGTATTGGGCCCAAAACAACCACCCAGCATCAAAACCCAAGCCTTAACTAAAATCAATTAGCAACCTAAATGCTCTAGTGAGCTTAGGAATACCAACAGGTCGGGTCCGAGTTGTGTGGGTACACTAGTGCACTTAATTCCTCAACTATTACTTAAAATTGGTGTCTAAGGCTAGAGGTCCAGAGGCAAATGCTCTAAATGGATTGGTGGTTTTTAATTGGGACCCTATCACAGGCAAGGGGAGCCTCCCACCACCCCACCTCTTACTTGGCCAGTGGAAGGATTAGCTATTGAGTTAAGTGTAAGTTGAGTAGACCCATTCAATTTTCGCTATAGGTCTAGCAAACTGTAGTCCATTTTCATCCTGTGTGCCTGATTGCATCATACACCTTGTTTGATTGTTTGCATGACCACTAGGTTAGGAACTTAGTACAACCAATCTAAACCCTAACCCAGCTCAACCATGGAATCCAATCTTGAAACTCTCATAAAGACCTTGTATGAACAGCGGAATGCCCAATTGATTACCCAACTGACCCAATCCTTTACCCAAAATCAACTGATCCATAGGTCTGACCAGATATGAGACCAATTAGGAAACCTAAAGAAAACCCCTAAGACCCATATCAGACCTAAACATGAGCCTGACCTTAGGACCCCATGTCCCCCACCTCACAACTCTAAGAGAGCCCAATACCCTGACCCATACCCTGATTCCAGGAGATCCACAACGTATAGATTTGAGCCTAAATCCTATGACACTAGCTCCTATGACTCTAGATCCTATGACCTTAAAACCTATGCACCCATATTATATGGCCCAATAAACCCCAGACCTATAGAGCTGAACCCTTGTCCTATGAGCCCCAGGAACCCATAATCCCTAGGTAACAGCCTAGTACCAGTCAAGTTTTCCCTAGTCAACCTGAATCCCATAAGATCAGTACCCCTAGATATGAGCTTAGTGTTAGTCCACTTCTTTTTAGTCAACGTAAACCCTTTAGGACTAGTACCCCTAGACCAGAACCATATCCTAACTAGCCCAACCCAAGCCATCCCCGACCCAGTACTACTATGGCCCGTAAAGAAGATAGAGGCAAGTCTGTAGAGGTTCAAAGGAGTTCCATCCCCCGAGAGTGTGTTTTAGATGTCGCAAACCAGGCCATTTTGTTAGTCAGTATCCAGTTAGCACCCTACACCTAGGTAAGCTAGATGAAGATGAGTCTGAACCCATTGTTCAACCCAATGTAGAAGTATATGAGGCTGATCCAAGTTTAGTAGACGAATACGAAGGAGAAGACTTTAAGGAAGAATGTGAAGAAGAGGAATAAGAGAGTGAACCCATTGAGGAATCAAAGGATAAAGATCCTGAACCCACTATAGAATTTGAAGGAGTGACTGAGCCAGGATCGAACATAGTAGATGAAAGTGAAGGTTCACCAGAGTTGTCCATGGAGGAGGTCCAGGAACAAGTCCTTAAAGAACCTAACCCTTCTATTAAAATCTTACCTGAGGAGCCACTACAAGAAAGCCTAATTATAGAGCCCAATCCTAAAATTCAAGAGCTTGAGGAATTTATTGAAGACATGATCTCTTTAATTTAGTACCCTCAAGATGAATCCCCTTCCATAGTTCCCATTAAAGACTTCTTCCCTGAGATTAGTGACCCATTCTTCCTGTTGCCGCTCTCGCCGCCGCGCTCGTGCCACGGATCAGCCGATCCTTCTTGGCCGCCTGGCGAGGGAGCCTCCCTTCCCGCGGAAAACCTGCAACAAAGGGGTTAGAGGACCCTGGCCGGGGATCCCGGTGAGGGAGCTCCGACGGTCAAGTCAGTAGACGACGAGAGGGAACAGACTCTCCAGCCGGACCCTTGAAAGGATTCCAGACTTAGAGAGTTAACTGGTGAAGGAAATGCTCTGGGGACCAGAATCTCGGCTGGGCCTCCTTGCCGAGCTCACGCCCAGTGTTCCCCTCTCGGGATCTCTGGTTTCTCTCTCGGAGCAAGGCCTTTTGCCGGTGCCTCCTCCTTGTCCCCAGGCTAATTGGCTTACCTCGTCGTCCCCAGATTCTTCCCTCTTTATCTCCCCTCATCGTGCGTTTGTCTTTTTCCTCCTCGGAAACTCCCCTCCCCCGTCCTCTTCTCTTTCCCCTTTTTGGTGAAGGAGGCTAGGCGGCTTCCTGACCTCGTCCGCCGGGCCCAGCAGGGAAAAGGCAAAGACAGAAGAGAAAGAGGGGAGGGCGGCGCTGGCAGGGCGGCCGGTCAGGCCTCGGGCTCCGTGAGAGCGCTCTCTTCCCCAAGCGCGGGCGCCATCCATCTATGGGGCCTGTTCCGTCAGGATCGGGTCTCTCGGCTGCGGGTCCTGCCGGGCCGATGCAAGTGATGTTCCGCGTGCCGCCGCCCTCCGTACGGGATGCCGTCTGGGATTCGTACGGCCCGAGGGACGGCCTCGGGGCCCATCTCTCTCCCCAGGGCCCTCTCCGTGCGAGCGGTCTGACCTCGGTTGAGTTGGACCCATCCCCGGGGGCCAACTAGCGAGGGGCGAGGGATCAGCCGACCTCGCTTAGGTGGACCCCTCCTGGGTGGACACCTGGCGAGGTGGCAGAAGGTCGCCTGGCTTCGGCCGAGGTGGGCCCGTCTCCGAGCGGCCACCTGGCGAAGGGCGGAGAATCAGCCGACCTCGGCTTGGGTGGACCCCTCCTGGGTGGACACCTGGCGAGGTGGCAGAAGGTTGCCTGGCTTCGACCGAGGTGGGCCCGTCTCCGGGCGGCCACCTGGCGAAGGGCGGAGAATCAGCCGACCTCGGCTTGGGTGGACCCCTCCTGGGTGGACACCTGGCGAGGTGGCAGAAGGTCGCCTTGCTTCGGCCGAGGTGGGCCGGTATCCGGGCGGCCACCTGGCGAAGGGCGGAGAATCAGCCGACCTCGGCTTCGGTGGACCCCTCCTGGGTGGACACCTGGCGAGGCGGCAGAAGGTTGCCTGGCTTCGGCCGAGGTGGGCCCGTCTCCGGGCGGCCACCTGGCGAAGGGCGGAGAATCAGCCGACCTCGGCTTGGGTGGACCCCTCATGGGTGGACACCTGGCGAGGTGGCAGTGGGTCGCCTGGCTTCGGCCGAGGTGGGCCCGTCTCCGGGCGGCCACCTGGCGAAGGGCAGAGAATCAGCCGACCTCGGCTTGGGTGGACCCCTCCTGGGTGGACACCTGGCGAGGTGGCAGTGGGTCGCCTGGCTTCGGCCGAGGTGGGCCCGTCTCCGGGCGGCCACCTGGCGAAGGGCGGAGAACCAGCCGACCTCGGCTTCGGTGGACCCCTCCAGGGTGGACACCTGGCGAGGCGGCAGGGGATCGCCCGACCTTGGCCGACCTCACTTAGGTGGACCCCTCCGGGCCCGGGCGCCGATGAGGTGGTAGAGGAACTCCGAGCCGAGCTCGACCTCGGCGAGGGCGGTTTGCCTTAGACAGTCATCGGGCGGTGTAGTCTCGCCAATCCTGGCTTTGAGGACGTGGCGCTGACTCCGCCGGGGAAACTTACACGTGGCTTGCTCATATTTGGCGATACCTGAGCCTGGCCACGTCACTATCACGGCTGTAACAGTTGCCCCCCAGCCCGCCGTTCCGTCGGGGCATCGTAGAACGGAACGTCGGGATTAAATGCGGACATGACATGGAGAGGCGAAGATCTCACATCATAATTGCCACGATCCTCGTTCGTCGTGGCTCGATGCGGCTGAAGACCTATGGGGAGCCGCCACGCGTCGCCCACTTGCCCGTAATCAATGCGTCGCTTCGAGGCAGAGGCCGTTACTCTGCTAACGAGGCGTCGGTGTCGGGCGTGCACCCACGTGGCGACCATCCAATGGCCTAAGGCGGAATGACGGGTACGGCTGCTGTCGGCTGAGTTTGAAAGGGAGGGGACTTTCCAGAACGAGGCCTTTTCCCTTGCTTCGTGGGCGGTTTGCTGCAGGCTAACAACTCCTGCTGCTCGCGCTCGTCTGTGCATTTTCGGTGAGTGCCTCCTTCTTCTCCTTCTTCTCCTCTAGCCCTCCTCCTTCTCTCTCGTTTCCTTTCCGATCTTCTTGTCCTTTCCTTTTCTATGGCGCGCCGTCGCCATGTCTCTTCCAACCCGGATGAGGCCGGTCCATCCCGGCCGAGGACTCCATCTTCTTCCTCCTCGGATGAGGAGGTAATTTCGGAGGAGGTCCGCCGGCGTTTGCAACCCAGGGGTGTCACCATTGGCATCCCTAGGGGGATCCGGTCCCCTCCGGTTGCACCTGCCGTGCCCCTCCGTTCCCTTCCTGCTTTGCCTTCTCTTCCTGCTCCGCCGTCTCTTCCCGCCGGTCCCTCCGGTCATGCTTCTACCATGACCGAAGGCGATCTTTCTCTCCTCCGGGATGCCTATGGCATCCCGGGGTCTATTCGTCTGTTTGTCCCGCGGTCCGGGGAGCGCGTCACCATGAGTGGCCCCGGCCGCATAGCTTTCTACGAAGACTTCCTCCTTGGGGGTCTTCGGTTTCCTCTGCATCCTTTCTTTCTTTCCTTTCTCAGCCACTTTCGGCTCGTCCCGGCCCAGCTGGCTCCTAATGCCATCCGGGTCATCTTCTCCTTCATTGTTTTCTGCCACTTCCACGGGTTCGTTGCCCGTTTTTCTCTCTTCAGGGCCTTGTTCACCCTGAAGAAGTGCTCCATCGATGACGGCTGGTGGTACATTTCACCCCGGCCTAGGTGTCTCCGGTTTGACCTCCCTTCCTCGGTCAAGGGATGGAAGAGCTGGTTTTTCTTCGCTTCGGTCGACGACGTCGACTGGGCCTGGAGTGAACCGGACCGGACCCCGAACCGAAACTCCCGGGTCGAGCCGGCGGACCAGGAGTCCTATACCCAGCTCCTGGGCGATGAGGTCCCGGTGCTCGAGGTTCTGCTTTCTGAGCAGAATCTTTTTGAGGCCGGTATCAGTCCCATCCATGAGACTGGTGAGATTCGGCCCCGCATTGATCTCTGCCCCCCCCCCTCTCTTCATAACCGAGCCGGTTGACTTTCTGTCTCTTTTGTCTTGCAGGGATGAAGTTTTCATTGGAGAACCTCTTGGAGGGGGCGGCCCAGCGGGACGTCGTGGAGGTAGACGAGCCCGCAGCGAAGAGGGCTCGCACGGAGACGAGCCGGGAGGTCGTGGCGGTGACCGTGCCCGGCCCGGTTGCCGTCATTTCCCCGCCCAGGCCACCTCAGGGCGGGGCCACTGATACTTCGGCCGCGCGACCTGGTGGCGCCGCAGAGAGAGCTCCAGCGTCTGCCGCTCCGCCCATCGCCGGGCCCGTCATTGTTGCCAGCTTGACAGCACCGCCTGTGGCGACCGCCGGCCCGTCGGTTGCGGCTTCGGCTGAGGGGGCAGCTGCCGCAGGGGCCGGCCCGAAGGCCCCGGCGCCGGTGATCACCCACCGGGACTCGGTCATCCTCGACAGGGGGTTGGCGGAGAAGATGATGGAGTACGCCTCCATCGCCCGGGACCGCCGAGCTCGGGGTGGCCGGGATTACGCGGACGCGCTGCTCGGCATCCTTCCGCAACTCTTCACGGTAAGTCCGAGCTTCTTCCTCTTCCTTTCTTCTACCTCGAGACTTATCTGCCTTTGCTCTGACCTGTGTCGCTTTTGCCATTGCAGATCGGGAACGACATCCTCCTACTGAGGAATTTCCTCGTAGGGAACGCCAAGAGGGACTCCAATCGGGAGCAGAAGCTCGGCAAGCTCGCAGCCGACGTCAAGGATTTGATGGAGAAGGGGGCCGAGCTGCGAGCCGAGAAGCAAGCCCTTCAGTCCGACCTGGCGCGTTCCGAGGAGCGGAACAAGGAGTTGGAGGCCTCCTTGTCAGAGGAGCGGACCTCCAACCAGCGCCGAACTGAGGAGGAGGCGACGGAGAAGGCCCGCCTGCAGGCCCACTCCCAATGGCTGGAGCGCCAGCTGGAGGAGGCCCGGCGAGACGCGGCCGCGGCGAAGGACCGGAGCGCCTACGTCAACGGGCTCCTGGAGGCGGCCAAGCGGGAAGCGCAAGAGGTCGTCCCCAAATTCCGGGCCTCCGATGAGTATACGTCGGAGGTCCGGGAGGCCGCCGTGGACTCCTTCCTGAAGGGGTTCCGGATGTGCCGGGAGAAGGTGGGGGCCTTCTTCCCCCATCTGGACCTGAGCGGAGTCGTAGTCGGTGGCAGGAGGCCAGGGGGCGAGAGCAGGGCTCCCAGCATGGCCGAAGCGACACCTGCGGCGCCGTCGACCAGCGATGCCGCAGCCCCGGAACAGCCCCAGGAGCCGGCCGCTGTAGAAGTCGAGGACGCAGCGCCCGCGCCTCCGGCAGATGGCTCCGACCCCACATCCCAGTGATTCCGGCACTGTCTTCTCTTCTTCGCTTCTGTTGTTTTTGTTTTTTGGGGAGTCCCGGCCTGTCGGGGCTCCCAGCTTGTAGCGACTACTCTTGTTAATGAAGATCTATCTTTATCGAAACTTTGATCGTTGTTTCGTCTTACTTTTCACTTCTTTTCTTTCTGAGATGTCGGTCTGGAACACTTGAAATAACTGCAGGCCTGGTCCTCCCATTGTTCAAATCGAAGGATGGAGCCTGCTGAGTCGCGTCGCAGCAGGGCAAGCCTTAAGCGGGCCCGACTTTGGGTCGCCCTCATGCTTGCGCAGACAACACGATTTCTGCACCGTCTTCCAGGCCGAAGCCCGGGACCTCCGGACTGAGCTTGGTGCTGCAGGCTTTCTCAAGCCTCGCACGGCTCACTGAGCTGTGCTCCGGGCTTGCGTGGGCGAACTGGGTTCGGCGCCACCTTCCAGGCCGAAGCCCAGGATCTTCCGGACTGAGCTCGATGCCGCAGGCTTTCTCAAGCCTTGCGCGGCTTGCTGAGCTGTGCTCCGGGCTTGCATGGGCAAACTGGGTTCGGCGCCACCTTCCAGGTCGAAGCCCAGGATCTTCCAGGCTGAGCTCGATGCCGCAGGCTTTCTCAAGCCTTGCACGGCTTGCTGAGCTGTGCTCCGGGCTTGCGTGGGCGAACTGGGTTCGGCGCCACCTTCCAGGCCGAAGCCCAGGATCTTCCGGACTGAGCTCGATGCCGCAGGCTTTCTCAAGCCTTGCGCGGCTTGCTGAGCTGTGCTCCGGGCTTGCGTGGGCGAACTGGATTCGGTGCCACCTTCCAGGCCGAAGCCCAGGATCTCCCGGACTGAGCTCGATGCCGCAGGCTTTCTCAAGCCTTGCGCGGCTTGCTGAGCTGTGCTCCGGGCTTGCGTGGGCGAACTGGGTTCGGCGCCACCTTCCAGGCCGAAGCCCAGGATCTTCTGGACTGAGCTCGATGCCGCAGGCTTTCTCAAGCCTTGCGCGGCTTGCTGAGCTGTGTTCCGGGCTTAAGTGGACGAACTGGGTTCGACGCCACCTTCCAGGCCGAAGCCCAGGATCTTCCGGACTGAGCTCGATGCCGCAGGCTTTCTCAAGCCTTGCGCGGCTTGCTGAGCTGTGCTCCGAGCTTGCGTGGGCGAACTGGGTTCGGCGCCACCTTCCAGGCCGAAGCCCAGGATCTTCCGGACTGAGCTCGATGCCGTAGGCCTTCTCGTCGAAGTTAGAAGGAAGTGCTTGAAATGGGGGAACTTTGTTACAGGAACCGGGAGCCTTACATCACTGATAGTACATCCTCAGGTTCGAGGAGTTCCACGTCCGGGGGAACCTGGCACCTCCCAATTCTTCTAAGTAATATGCTCCATGAGGGAGGGCTTCAGCCACCCGATATGGGCCTTCCCAGTTGGGTGATAGCTTGCCGCATTCCCGTGGCTGGGAGGCTTCTGCGCGCCGGAGGACCAAGTCCCCGGGACGAAAAACCTTCGGCCGCACTCAGGAGTTGTAATATCTGGCTACACGTTGCTGGTACGCCGCCATTCGGACTCGGGCCTTGTCCCTCGTTTCCTCGAGAAGGTCTAGGTTGAGCATCATCCTGGCTGGGTTTTCTGTCTCGTCGTATTGCTCCACGCGCAGCGTGGGTAAGCTGAGCTCAATCGGGATAACCGCCTCGGCTCCGAAGACGAGGTTGAATGGTGTTTCGTCGGTAGCCGTCCTTGGGGTGGTGTGGTATGCCCAAAGGACGCTGGGAAGCTCGTCGGCCCACCTGCCCTTGGCTTGATCCAGCCGCGTGCGGAGGCCCTGAAGAATGGTCCTGTTCGTGACTTCGGCTTCCCCGTTGGTCTGAGGGTGCGCCACCGAGGTAAAGCGATGCCTGATGCCGAGGTCGCTGCAGAATTCTTCGAATTCCTGGCAGTCGAACTGGCGTCCATTGTCGGTGACCACGGTGTGGGGGAGGCCGAAGCGGCAGACGATGGACTTCCAGAAGAACTTGGCGACGTTTGCTTCGGTGATCCTCGCCAAGGGTTCGGCCTCGACCCACTTCGTGAAGTAGTCGATAGCCACTAACAAGAACTTCCGCTGGCCAGACGCCGGCGGGAATGGGCCCAGGAGGTCCATTCCCCACTGGGCGAACGGCTAGGGGGCTGAGAGCTGAGAGATTGGGTTGGAGGGTTGCCGCTGCACCGTGGCGTGACGCTGGCACTGGTCGCACTTCTTCACGAAGCCGGCGGCGTCCTCCTTCATTGTCTCCCAGAAGTAGCCCTGACGGAGGGCCTTGTACGCCAATGCCCTGCCCCCCATGTGGTTCCCGCAGATGCCTTCATGAATCTCCTGGAGCACAAGCTTGGCTTCTGTGGGTCCTACGCACTTGAGGAGGGGATAAGAGTAGGATCTTCGATACAGCTACCCGTCCATCAGGACGAACCACACGGCCTTCTTCCTGATGAGGCGAGCCGCCTCTCGGTCCTCCGGCAGGGTGCCGCTGGTGATGTACGTAGCGTACTTGTCCATCCAGCTGGGCTCCTGGCTGACCTGATGGACCTCCATCGGTGCTTCGAGGCTTGGGACCTCAAGGCTCTCCACGTGAGCGCGTCCCAGCATCGTGTCCGGCAGGGTTGCCAGTCGAGAGAGGGCATCCGTGCGGGTGTTCTCCCCGCGGGGGATATGGAAGATGTTGAAGCGCCGGAACTTGGATGCGCCCGCCTTGATGAGCTCCAAGTACTTCGCCATTTGGGGGTCGTGCGCGACGTACTCCCCGGATACCTGCCCCGCTATGAGCTGGGAGTCAGTGAAAGCTCTGAGGTTGGTTACGCCCAGCTCGCGGGAGACCCTCAGTCCTGCAAGAAGTGCCTCGTACTCCGCCTGGTTATTTGTCACGGGGAATTGGAAACGGAGTGCACACTCGGCGACGACCCCGTCGCCGTTGGCAAGGATGAGCCCAGCTCCGCTCCCGCCGGAGTTCGAGGCTCCGTCCACATGGAGGATCAAGGCGACCTCTCCGGGCTCATCGGTGCCAACCTCCATCGGCCGGGCCGATGGGCATTCCTTGGGCTTCTTGCCCAAGCCTGCACATTCGACCAAGAAATTGGCCAGCACCTGTGCCTTCATGGCCGACCTTGGCCTGTACGCAATGTCGAACTCGCTAAGTTTCAGTGCCCACTTGGCCAGTCGTCCCGAAGTATCGGGTCGGCTGAGCACCGCTTTCAGCGGTTGGTCCGTCAAGACGGCGATGGGGTGCGCTTAGAAATAGGGCCTGAGATGCTGGGCAGACACTATTAACGCAAAAACAAGTTTCTCGGGCCGGGAATACCTGAGCTCCGCGTCTCGGAGAAGTTTGCTGGTATAGTACACTGGCCGCTGGAGCCCCTGGTCGTCGGTTCGGACCAAGACAGAGCTGACGGCCTCCGGGGTAACCGCCAGGTAGAGGGCAAGCTCCTCCCCCTCCTCGGGCCTGGACAGTAAAGGTGGCGATGCGAGCATCTTCTTCAGCTCCTCGAAGGCCTGCTGACACTCCTCGGTCCAAGCAAAGCCATTCATCTTCCTCAGCACCTTGAAGAAGGGACGGCAGCGGTCCGCCGACCTGGAAATGAAACGGCTAAGGGCCGCGACTCGGCCGGTCAGTCGTTGCACCTGCTTCTTGGAGGCGGGCTGCTCCATGTCCAGGATGGCCTGGACCTTCTCCGGGTTGGCCTCGATTCCTCTTTGAGTCACCATAAACCCTAGGAACTTACCGGCGGAGACGCCGAAAGCGCACTTTGCCGGGTTCAGCTTCATCTGATGGCGCCGGAGGTTGCCGAACGTCTCCGTCAAGTTAGCCACGTGGTCCGAATCGAGTTTGCTCATCACCAGCATGTCGTCCACGTACACCTGCATGTTGCGGCCTATCTGGTCTTTGAAGATTTTATTGACCAGACGTTGGTACATCGCCCCCGCGTTCTTGAGGCCGAAAGGCATCATCCTGTAGCAAAAAGTCCCGCGGTCAGTTATGAAGGCAGTGTGCTCTTCGTCCTCCGGGTTCATCCAGATCTGGTTGTATCCAGAGAAGGCATCCATGAACGACAAGAGGCGATGCCCCGAGGTGGTGTCGACCAGCTGGTCGATCTTTGGAAGAGGGAAACTATCCTTTGGGCAAGCTCAGTTGAGGTCGGTGTAGTCCACGCAGATCCTCCACTTACCGCTACTCTTCTTTACCATGACCACGTTTGCCAGCCAGCTAGGGTATTGGACCTCTCGGACGAAACCGGCGGTGAGGAGCTTCTCTACCTCCTCGTTGATCGCCTTCTGCCTCTCCATGGCGAAGCTTCTCTTCTTCTGGCAGACCGGGCGGCAACTTGGGTCCACGTTCAGCCTGTGCATAATAACCTCGGGCGGGATGCCCGGCATGTCGGCTGTTGACCAGGCGAACACGTCAGCGTTGGCGCGGAGGAACTCCAGCAAGCGGGTTCGCTCTTCCTCGGGGAGTTGGGCCCCGATTTGCACCATCTTCAGGGGATCCGAACCGAGGGAAAAAGTCAGCAGGCACTCTACGGGCCCTCCCCTGGGTTCCTTCTCTCTCAGATCGAGGTCGTCGATATCATGGGCGAGCTCCGCGCCCCTGGCACCTGGGACCATCTGGAGGCAGAGCGGGACTGGCTGGATCGTCCCCTTCATCTCTCCGAGCCCGGAAGGCATGGGGAACTGCACCAACAGCCTCCTCGTGGAGATGGTGGCGTCCAGTTGGTTGAGCCCGGGATGCCCGAGAATGGCGTTGTAAGGCGAAGGGAGCCTGACGACGGTGAATGTTATTAGGACGGTCGCTTGCCGGGGCGGGGATCCGGCAGTGACCGGGAGAGTGATCTCCCCCTCGACCCCCACTGAGTCCCCTGTAAAACCTACCAGGGGGGTGTGCACGGGCTTCAGCTGTTCGGGGGACAAATTCATCCGAGAGAATGCATCGTAAAAAAGTACGTCAGCCGAGCTTCCACTATCCACCATGATTCGATGTACAGGATGCTTCACGATGGTCATCTCGACCACCACGGCATCGTTGTTTACATTATCATTAATTTCCCCTCCCTTGGGAGGGATTACATTCCCCGGGACTTCCCGGGCTCTCTTCATTGCTCGGCCGGACCCGCGCGAGATCATGCCCACGGGCTTCTCCGTTGGGCGGTTGTCGATCGCAGGGACAGGTGGTAGGGCCGCGAGCGGCTGCCCTTCATAGGGGGCCTCGTTCTTGACGAACTTCCTGAGGTAACCCCTCCTGATCAGCTCCTCAATCTCCCGCTTCAGATGGTGACACACCTCCGTGTCATGCCCGTGCTCGCGATGGAACTGGCAGTACTTTGATTTGTCTCGGACGGCTCTCGGGTTCTGGGGAGGAGGTCGACGGAGGTAGCGCTCGCCCTCGATTTCCATGAGGATCTTCGTTCGAGGTGCGAGGAGAGGGGTGTACCTCCGCTCGGGAGTGGCTTCGCCCCTCGGTCTTGGATTTGGGCGGAGGTCGGTAGATGGCCCGGGCCTCCGAGCTCCCGGGGTGTCCCTCGGGAGCGGCTTCTTTGGAGTCTTCCCGTCCAGCTCTCGACGGGTGCGGTCGGCCTCCTCCGCTCGGATGTACTTGTGGGCGCGGAGGAGGAGCTCGGAATACGTCCTGGGCGGCTTCTTGTCCAGGGAATAGGTTAGGCGGGACGTCTTGAGTCCGCGCTTCAAGGCCAGCATGGCGACGGGCTCGTCCAAACTGTAGATCTCCAGTGCTGCGGTCTTGAACTGGGTGATGTAGTCCCGGAGCAGCTCCTGGTCCTGCTGGCGGATGGAAAAGAGGCTGTCCACCTCTCTTGGCACCTTTCGACAAGCGTCGAAGTGCGCCACAAACTTTCCTTCCAACTGATGGAAGGAGCAAATGGACCCGGGCTCGAGGCGGGCGAACTAGACTCGAGCGGCCTTCCGAAGGGTTGCCGGGAAGGCGATGCACAAAAGGGCATCGGTGGCCCCCTGGACCCTCATAAGAGCCTTATAGCTCTCCAAATGATCCAGGGGGTCGGTGGTTCCGTCGTAGGGATCCACCTGCGGCATGCGGAACCGTTTCGGGATTGGTTCCGCCTGGATTTCTTCAGAGAAAGGGGGGCGGGAGTCGTAGCCCGCCGGGTCTGCCGACGAGTTCTGCAGGTCGGCGAATCAGCGAGCGAACTCCGCCAGCTTGCGCTCATGCTCCTCCAGGCGCCTCTCGGCCTGGCGCCTGATGGCTTCATCGGTGGAGTCTTCCACCGAGGCTGCGGGTGAAGGGGGCGCCGATCGGTCCCGGCGCGAGGTCTGGCCTCGGTGTCGCTTGCTGCGATATGCCGTTTCGGCCCCGTCGGCCGGGGATCGACTCTCGTGATCCTCCGAACCGGAATAGTTTCTCTTTGCGGGAGCTTGGTGGCTCCCCCGGGGGTTGGAGATGGCCCTCGGATGGGATGGCCTGCCCTGGATTGAGCGCAGGCTCCCACGCTGCCCCGCGGCTCGCGCCGCAGGGGTCCCTGGCTGCGGCTGAGTGGCCAGGGACCGTTGCTGATGCTGAAGCTGTCGGATCGCTGAGGTCAAGGTCTGCAGCTGCTGGACGATGGCCACAAGGGATCCGTCCACCGGGGTAGGCTGCTGTGGAAGAGGAGGGGGAGCCGGAAGCTCCCGTTCGGGGGTGTGGCCCCCTGGAGGGGAGTGGGCTTCTCCCACACGGCTTGTGGACGCCTCGCGACCCCGAGTGACCACCATTGCTGGAGAGCGTGACACCTGCAGAAAGCTAGTTCCCACTAGGGGTTAGTGTCCTGCCCCCCTACCTGGTGCGCCAATCTGTTGCCGCTCTCGCCGCCGCGCCCGTGCCATGGATCAGCCGATCCTTCTTGGCCGCCTGGCGAGGGAGCCTCCCTTCCCGCGGAGAACATGCAACAAAGGGGTTAGAGGACCCTGGCCGGGAATCCCAGCGAGGGAGCTCCGACAGTCAAGTCAGTAGACGACGAGAGGGAACAGACTCTCCAGCCGGACCCTCGAAAGGATTCCAGACTTAGAGAGTTAACTGGTGAAGGAAACGCTCTGGGGACCAGAATCTCGGCTGGGCCTCCTTGCCGAGCTCATGCCCAGTGTTCCCCTTTCGGGATCTCTGGTTTCTCTCTCGGAGCAAGGCCTTTTGCCGGTGCCTCCTCCTTGTCCCCAGGCTAATTGGCTTACCTCGTCGTCCCCAGATTCTTCCCTCTTTATCTCCCCTCATCGTGCGTTTGTCTTTTTCCTCCTCGGAAACTCCCCTCCCCCGTCCTCTTCTCTTTCCCCTTTTTGGTGAAGGAGGCCAGGCGGCTTCCTGACCTCGTCCGCCGGGCCCAGCAGGGAAAAGGCAAAGATAGAAGAGAAAGAGGGGAGGGCGGCGCTGGCAGGGCGGCCGGTCAGGCCTCGGGCTCCGTGAGAGCGCTCTCTTCCCCAAGCGCGGGCGCCATCCATCTATGGGGCCTGTTCCGTCAGGATCGGGTCTCTCGGCTGCGGGTCCTGCCGGGCCGATGCAAGTGATGTTCTGCGTGCCGCCGCCCTCCGTACGGGATGCCGTCTGTGATTCGTACAGCCCGAGGGACGGCCTCGGGGCCCGTCTCTCTCCCCGGGGCCCTCTCCGTGCGAGCGATCTGACCTCGGTTGAGTTGGACTCGTCCCCGGGGGCCAACTGGCGAGGGGCGAGGGATCAGCCGACCTCGCTTAGGTGGACCCCTCCTGGGTGGACACCTGGCGAGGTGGCAGAAGGTCGCCTGGCTTCGACCGAGGTGGGCCCGTCTCCGGGCGGCCACCTGGCGAAGGGCGGAGAATCAGCCGACCTCGGCTTGGGTGGACCCCTCCTGGGTGGACACCTGGCGAGGTGGCAGAAGGTTGCCTGGCTTCGGTCGAGGTGGGCCCGTCTCCGGGTGGCCACCTGGCGAAGGGCGGAGAATCAGCCGACCTCGGCTTGGGTGGAACCCTCCTAGGTGGACACCTGGCGAGGTGGCAGAAGGTCGCCTGGCTTCGGTCGAGGTGGGCCCGTCTCCGGGCGGCCACCTGGCGAAGGGCGGAGAATCAGCCGACCTCGGCTTCGGTGGACCCCTCCTGGGTGGACACCTGGCGAGGTGGCAGAAGGTTGCCTGGCTTCGGCCGAGGTGGGCCCGTCTCCGGGCGGCCACCTGGCGAAGGGCGGAGAATCAGCCGACCTCGGCTTGGGTGGACCCCTCCTGGGTGGACTCCTGGCGAGGTGGCAGTGGGTCGCCTGGCTTCGGCCGAGGTGGGCCCGTCTCCGGGCGGCCACCTGGCGAAGGGCGGAGAATCAGCCGACCTCGGCTTGGGTGGACCCCTCATGGGTGGACACCTGGCGAGGTGGCAGTGGGTCGCCTGGCTTCGGCCGAGGTGGGCCCGTCTCCGGGCGGCCACCTGGAGAAGGGCGGAGAACCAGCCGACCTCAGCTTCGGTGGACCCCTCCTGGGTGGACACCTGGCGAGGCGGCAGGGGATCGCCCGACCTTGGCCGACCTCACTTAGGCGGACCCCTCCGGGCCCGGGCGCCGATGAGGTGGTAGAGGAACTCCGAGCCGAGCTCGACCTCGGCGAGGGCGGTTTGCCTTAGACAGTCGTCGGGCGGTGTAGTCTCGCCGATCCTGGCTTTGAGGACGTGGCGCTGACTCCGCCGGGGAAACTTACACGTGGCTTGCTCGTATTTGGCGATACCTGAGCCTGGCCATGTCACTGTCACGGCTGTAACACTTCCATTATGCAAACCCTGTAGATATACCTCAACCTTGTAAGGTTAGCTTCATTAGTCTAGGATTAGTCCTTGACACCTCTTTTTATATCCTACTTTATCTAACTAACCCTAAACCTTTTTTCCTATGCTACCAGACTAATCCTGAACCCACCTCTTATTTTCTACCCTTTCTAGAAACCTCCAGCATTTTTAGGATCATTAGATTGCATTTTGTTGAGATTTGCATATTGCATACATTCATTGCACATGTTAGGTTTGCATCTTACTTCTGGCATACTCTATGGTATTTACTAGAAGTTCATTATAAATTTTCATGTGCATGCCAAGCTATGGTCAAACCTAGAGAGCCTATAGTCTATTAGGTTCAGGCCCAAAAGAGTCCAAAAAAGTTCCTCTTAATAGGAATGCATAGTTGAGTCTTCATTTTTGTTAGGTGTCAGTACAAGTCAGGTGCATCATCCGCATTAAGCATTAATTTTGAAACAAACTGGCTAATTCCCGAAAAAGAGCCAAGAAATTTAATGTAGGAGATTTTGTTATAGATATGGAGCTTCATGCTCATGGAGCTGGACCCTTTAGAGTGGTAGAGAAGGTAGGATCCAATGTCTATATGCTAGATCTACCCCTAGACTTTGGCATTAGTTCTACCATCAATACTGTGGACTTGGTTGAGTATAGAAAACCGGCAATGATTTATAGTAAGGTTTTTGGACCTACTCCATCCTTTGAGAGCGAACCTAACCCAAAGTGTCCACCTATAAATTGGCCTGAGAGAGGAAAATGGATCGCGCGTATCCTGGATGATCAAGCTATCATGACCTAGGGCTACGGCTATCAACGCTACTTAGGCCATTGGCAAGGTCGACCAGAATCCGACGATTCATGAATTACTCGAGAGGAATTGCAGCACCTCGACCCAGACATCCTTGAGCGATTCCAAAGCCAAAGCGACCCTTACTCGATGGAGTCAAGTTCCTCCTACCCTGGGAGAATTGATGGGGACATCAGGTCAACCCTCTCCATGAGTTTTGAGACCCTTAGTCATGATTCAAATTTATCTTTGAATCCAATAATCTGATTATGTTATCCATTTTAGTCTTATATTTGGGTCTTGAGTTTTATTTTTCAGGCCTTGTTACACTTGAGTCCTGTATTTTAGCTCCTGAGTCCTATTTTGGGCCTTTCTGCATTTGAGTCCTGTATTTAGAGTCATCCATACCATTAGTGGTGGGGGCACCAGGATTGACACAGATCACTGGATCCCATATGGTTTATTGATTAGGATTTTAATTTTAGAACCCTAGTCATGTGTCATAATTTTGTAATCAATTAAGATTGAGTCCTGTAATAAGTTGAGGCTAGTTGATTTGTCTCAACCCTCAATCCTAGTCAGTATATTGAGTCCTGTACTTCACTTATGAGTCCAGTAAGAGTTCAATTTTATACAAGAGAAGAGGATACCCTACTATGGAGTTCCACCAGTGGTGCGGACACCTGAGGCACCAGAATAAGACAGAGGCTTTTTCAACCCTCTGTAAATTGATCAATAATTTATGAGTCCATCTGTAATAAGGTCTTAGCTCATCTGAGTCCATTTTAGTTGTTATTTGAGTATTTTTAGTTGTTATTTCAGTTCTGTACTAGTCAGCTCATGTTGAGCTAGTTCAGTCCAATGCTAGTCAGCTCATGTTGAGCTAATTTTATTTTTTTGAGTCCTATCCAAGCATACTGAAGACTCAAGACTATATCATACAAGTGAAGACCAAGTCCAACTAGATTGAAGACATGGAAGTATAGCACAAGTCCAACCCAGCTTGAAGATTTGAAGACCCCGGGAGGAAAATTCAGAAAACCCTGATTTCTTGCAGATGCCCTCCAGATGCCCAGATTCCCTTCCAGATGCCAAAGTATATTCATAGATAATGGCATCCATGATTCCAGAGGTCCATCTGCATCCTAGCCCAAAGAAATCAAGCCCAGGTGCCAAGCCCAAGCCCCTAAGAAGCAAGATTCCAGAGAATATTCCTGCTACCTGGCTACCAGGCCACCCCAGCTTCCAGAGGCCCAAACCCATGCACCCGAGCCCCTTTGGGCCGGCCTTTTGCTGCTCCTAGAAGCCCAACACGCCCCCCTAGGCGTCCTTGGAGTCTTGACCAAGTCAAGAAAATTTTTATGGATTTTTCTACCTAATATTTCCTTATTTTCTAGCTAGGGTTTGAGAGGGAAAAGGATTCTTATATAAAGACTTACGTACCCTTACTTGGAGCCCAAGGTTAAGGGTCTATTTAAGGGACCCTAGCCTCTTGTATGAGGAGAATTTTTGATGAATGAAAACCTTGAGTTCTTCTATTGAGTGGTGTGATACCCTGCTGTGTGCATAAAGGGGTTTGTGAGAGTTCTTCTTCCCGGTGTTTGCAATCATCTTCCTACTGCCAACAAACCCTCCAGATCCCTGGACGCCCACTCCAAAAGAAGCCTTCCCTTGCTGTTTTTACTTTGTTTTCTTGTTCCTTTGTGAGCTTTCTAACCCCTGACAGGTCGTTTGCAGGTCCCTGAGTTCCTACGAATCCAACGACTCCAGCCAAGCCTCAATCGGATCACCGAGCAGAAAGCCGGGTATCCGCGGGTCTTTGGCTCGGTTTTCCAGGCCGCATCCATCGAGAAACGAGAGACCCCTTCGCTGCGATCTTTACAGACATTGTCAGGTACACCCCTCTACCTCCAGTAGTTTTATTGTAGGGGAACTTGCCCTAACCGAGGCTTCTCAGCCCCGGCGGTCCTTCTTTGCTACTTTTCTAGGTCCTAATCTGCATGCTGATCTTCAAAAATTCATACAAAATTCTCTACAAATAATTTTGATCTAAAATTTGGAAATTAATCACCTAACTCAACATGTAAAACATACAAAAAAAATTGCATGCATATTAGTTCCCCATCATTTGGTATCAGAGCTTAGATTAAGGCTTGTTTTCTGCAATTTTTCAGTCCGTATATACTCTGTTATTTTAATTATTTCTCCCTTTTAAAAACTTCAAAAATTCTGAAATTTATTTTCCTGGATTTATCATAATTCTCAGTAATTTTAAAAATTTTTCCAGATTTTATTATGGCCTGTGAATTTTCTTCAAGCCGAAATAGGGCCTGCAAATTTTCGGCTCTGTTTTTTTTGGCAAGACAAGTTTGGAAGTTTTAGGGTTTTGTTTAGGAGTTTTTGCATATTTCTTAATTTTAGTATATTTCCAGTATATTAGGCCATGATTTGCAAGTTTTCTTCTATTTAAAAATACCAAAAAAAAATACATATTTTCCAAAAATACCAAAAAAAAATATATCTAAACCCTAATTTGCATCCTCATCTGCCTGCCATCATTGCATAATTTACTTTTAAGGGCACTCTTGCTATATCAGATGGGGGGAGGATTTGATCACCTCTCCTTAGCCCAAAACCACATCCCTTGCATTCAGTCCCAAGCCTTAACCTAAAATTAATTAGACTTAATTTGCCCTAGTGGGCTAGGGACACCAACTGGTCGGGTCCGGGCTAGTGTTAGATCACTGTGTCAAGTTAACCTGTATGTGCCTTGTGCTCAGTGTCTAGAACGGTGGTTTAGGGATTCAATCCCGAAGGGCTTGTGTGCTGGTCCGCCTACCTGGCCAATCTCTGATTGGTGTCTAGGATTGGCAATCAGGGACCTAACACTCCCCTTACACCTGCCTGGCTGAGTACAGGGTTACTATAGGCTAGTTTGCCACCCTGATTGAGCATCTAGTTTGGACTCTAGGTTTAGTCAGCTATAGTCGGTCTGATCGAGTCTTGTATGAGCACTAGATCAGGAGTTTCATATCACCCACCTCCTTCACAAATGTCTGAACCCATGGAAAACTTACAAGCCCAAATAAAAGCCCTAGCTGATCAAATGGCCCAGATGACTACCCAGTTAACTCAGTCTGGTACCCAAACCAACAATAGAATTGACCATCTTGCCAAAAGGTTTGACCAGTTAGGAGGCCGTGTAGGGGCCATAGCAAGAACCCATGGGTCACAATCTGAGCCAGATCCTGAGTCCCCTCAACCTAGGAGAACCCCAAACCCTGATCTATACCATGAGGTCGAACCTAGGAGATCCCCTTATTCTGACCCGTACTACAATCCTCAACCTAGGAGGACCCCAAACCCTGATCCATACCGAGAGATTGAACCTAGGAGAGCCCCTCAGCCTGACCCATACAATAATACTGAACCTAGAAGAACCCCTTACCATGACCCTTATTATGATACTGAACCTAGAAGAACCCCTTACCGTGACCATTATTATGATACTGAACCCAGGAGAACCCAATACTCTGACCCATATAGGGAGTCCAATCCTAGGAGAACCCAATACTCTGACCCATATAGGGAGCCCAACCCTAGGAGAACCCAATACTCTGACCCATATAGGGAGCCCAACCCTAGGAGAACCCAATATTCTGACCCATATAGGGAGTCCAACCCTAGGAGAACCCAATATCCTGACCCATATAGGAAGCCCAACCTTAGGAGGACCCCATACCATGATCCATCCTTAGAACCTGATCATAGAGCTGACCCAAAATCCTATGACCCCAGATCCTATAATCCCATGACCCATAGATCTGTACCCTTGTCCTATGAGCCTAGAGAACCCATAACCCCTAAGTATCAACCTAGTACTAGTCATGCTTCTTCTAGTCAACCTGAACCCCATAGGATTAGTATCCCTAAATATGAATCCAGAAGTGAGCCACTACCCCTTATACAACCTGAACCTACTAGGAGTAGTACCCATAATCAGAGACCAGAACCTAACCAACTTCCTGCTAGCCGACCTTCTCCAACCATTCCTGAGATTTACAAGGCTTACATTAACGCGGAAGTGTATGAAGCTGATGTGAGCCTAGTGGATGAGTATGAGGGAGAAGAGGTGACACCTTTAGATGACCTAGAATTAGCTGACCCAATAGATACCCAGGTAAAAGCCAACCTAGAGGTAGTTGACCTTGACCACATCCAACCTAAAGCTATAGTGGAAGAACAAATAGAGGAAGAGAACCTGGGTACTTCTACTAGAGCCTTACTTGAGGAAACCATAGAGGAGAGCCAAATTATAGAGTCTTGTCCTAAAATACAAGAACCTGAAGAATTTATTAAGGACCTGATCTCTTTGAATCTATACCTTCAAGATGAGCCTCCTCCTATAGTTCCCATTAAGGACCTCTTCCCTGAGATTAATAACCCATCCTTCCATTATACAAACCCCATAGATATACCGCAACCCCGTAAGGTTAACCTCATTAGTATAGGATTAGTTCCTGACACCCCGTCTTTTATCCTACTTTATCCAACTAACCATGAACCTTTTTCTCTACCTTACCAAACTAATTTTGAACCCACTTCCTATTTTCTGCCATTTCCTGACACCTCCAGCATTTCTAGGATCATTAGATTGCATTTAGCTGAGATTAGCATACTACATGCATTCATCACGCATGTTAGGTTTGCATCTTACTTCTGGCATACTCTTTGGAATTTGCTAGGAGTTCATTGTAAATTTTCATGTGCATGTCAAGCTAGGATCAAACATAGACAACCTATAATCTATTAGGTTTAGATCTAAAGAGTTCAATAAAATTTCCTTCGATAGGAATGCATAGTCGAGTCTGTTAAGTGTCAGTATGAGTCCTTTGTATCATTTGTTAGGAGTCTGCATGTGCCTAGCATGTTCACCACCCGTACTAATCTTAAAACAACTGGCTAATTCTCGAAGAAGGGTCAAAGAATTTGATGTAGTGGATTCTATCTTGGTTAGGCTTAGGCCTAAAAGAAGCTTCATGCTCGCAGAGCCGGACCTTTTAAAGTGATAGAGAAGGATTGGGTCAAATGCCTAGGTGTTAGACTTGCCTTCGGATTTGGGCATTAGTTCTACCTTCAATATTACAGACCTGGTTGAGTATAGGGAACCGGCAGCGATACCTAGTAAGGCTTTTGGACCTATTCCTTTTCATTGTGAGTGACCCTAACCCAGAGTGTCCACTAACAAATTGGCCTGAGAGAGGAGAACGGATCGAGCGTATCCTGGACGATCAAGCCATCACGACTCGGGGCCGTGACTATCAATGCTTCCTGATCCGATGGCAAGGCCAGCCAGAGTCGGACGATTCGTAGATTTCTCGAGAGGACTTGCAATGCCTCAACCCAGACCTTCTCGAGAGATATGTGAGCCAGTCTGATCTTCACTCGACAGGGTCGAGTTCCTCCCACCCCGGGAGAATTGGTGCGGACACCTGAGGCACCAGAATAAGACAGAGGCTTTTTCAACCCTCTGTAAATTGATCAATAATTTATGAGTCCATCTGTAATAAGGTCTTAGCTCATCTGAGTCCATTTTAGTTGTTATTTGAGTATTTTTAGTTGTTATTTCAGTTCTGTACTAGTCAGCTCATGTTGAGCTAGTTCAGTCCAATGCTAGTCAGCTCATGTTGAGCTAATTTTATTTTTTTGAGTCCTATCCAAGCATACTGAAGACTCAAGACTATATCATACAAGTGAAGACCAAGTCCAACTAGATTGAAGACATGGAAGTATAGCACAAGTCCAACCCAGCTTGAAGATTTGAAGACCCCGGGAGGAAAATTCAGAAAACCCTGATTTCTTGCAGATGCCCTCCAGATGCCCAGATTCCCTTCCAGATGCCAAAGTATATTCATAGATAATGGCATCCATGATTCCAGAGGTCCATCTGCATCCTAGCCCAAAGAAATCAAGCCCAGGTGCCAAGCCCAAGCCCCTAAGAAGCAAGATTCCAGAGAATATTCCTGCTACCTGGCTACCAGGCCACCCCAGCTTCCAGAGGCCCAAACCCATGCACCCGAGCCCCTTTGGGCCGGCCTTTTGCTGCTCCTAGAAGCCCAACACGCCCCCCTAGGCGTCCTTGGAGTCTTGACCAAGTCAAGAAAATTTTTATGGATTTTTCTACCTAATATTTCCTTATTTTCTAGCTAGGGTTTGAGAGGGAAAAGGATTCTTATATAAAGACTTACGTACCCTTACTTGGAGCCCAAGGTTAAGGGTCTATTTAAGGGACCCTAGCCTCTTGTATGAGGAGAATTTTTGATGAATGAAAACCTTGAGTTCTTCTATTGAGTGGTGTGATACCCTGCTGTGTGCATAAAGGGGTTTGTGAGAGTTCTTCTTCCCGGTGTTTGCAATCATCTTCCTACTGCCAACAAACCCTCCAGATCCCTGGACGCCCACTCCAAAAGAAGCCTTCCCTTGCTGTTTTTACTTTGTTTTCTTGTTCCTTTGTGAGCTTTCTAACCCCTGACAGGTCGTTTGCAGGTCCCTGAGTTCCTACGAATCCAACGACTCCAGCCAAGCCTCAATCGGATCACCGAGCAGAAAGCCGGGTATCCGCGGGTCTTTGGCTCGGTTTTCCAGGCCGCATCCATCGAGAAACGAGAGACCCCTTCGCTGCGATCTTTACAGACATTGTCAGGTACACCCCTCTACCTCCAGTAGTTTTATTGTAGGAGAACTTGCCCTAACCGAGGCTTCTCAGCCCCGGCGGTCCTTCTTTGCTACTTTTCTAGGTCCTAATCTGCATGCTGATCTTCAAAAATTCATACAAAATTCTCTACAAATAATTTTGATCTAAAATTTGGAAATTAATCACCTAACTCAACATGTAAAACATACAAAAAAAATTGCATGCATATTAGTTCCCCATCAACCAGGCCTCATCCAGGAGCCAGAAGAACCCACTTCAGCCAATTGGACTTTGTATGCCATCCCAGGGTCCAAGATTCCTACATGATGCCCAGAAGCCCTCCAGATATTTTTTGGATGCCTAGATTCCCTCCAGATGCTAGAGAATATTCCCAAAACAAGGCCTCACTTGATTCCAGAGATCCATCTATGCCCCAGCCCAAAGAAGATTCAAGGCCCAGGTCCATAAGGACTAAGATGCCACTTTATTCTAGGAATATTCCATCCAGGGTGCCCCAGATATCAGGAGGCCCAAGCCCATGCACCTCTCACCTTTTGGCCAGCCCATTGCTGGCCCCTTGAAGCCCACACACCAATCAAAGCAAGAGTAGGCATCCTCACATGTTGACCAAGTCAAAGCATGAAGGGAGAAGGAGAAGACTAGTCAAATCCTAACCTAGTTGGGATTTATTTTCATAATTGTTTTAAGACTTGTAACATAACTAGGAGAAGATTTGTAATACTTTAAGGAGAGGTTATTCTTAACCTAAGTGTAACCCTAGTTAGGAGAGGGCATGGGACTCTTTAAATACCCCACTCCTCCTCCTCTTGTACTAACTTCTACCTTATGAAATAAACCCTTGCTAAAATTTTGGTTAAGTTGCTTTGTGATCTTGTGTTGGTATTGGTGTTCTTGTATTTTGTGGATACTCTTGTGTGCCCTAGTCGACCCCTGCTTCCATGCCCAAGCTCCCATCTTCTACACCCAAGGAGAAGAAGCCCTTGCTATCATCCAAGTGAAGGAATCCCTTCTTCCCCAGCCGCCAGCTTCTAACCCTAATCCCGATTCCCTCAAAACCCTAGTTTCTTTTCCTTTATTTACTTGCTGTTTTGATTGACCTCTGATGCTTGCAGAATCCTCGAGGTATTTTACCTTCTCAGAGGAGGCTTTCCTTGCTTCCAGGATCACCCAAATTAGCCTTCTAATCCAAGGGAACCAAACTTCATTATCCAGGCTCCAATCAGAGTGCTGTATGATCTCTTCATCGAAAGTTCTTCAAATCATTGATTGGTAACATCCTTCTCTACTCTTAATTTTTGATTTGATGAAGATTAGCTATCCTAATCTGGGAGTTTCTCAATTCCCAGGTCCCGACTTTTATTATCTTGCATGAGTTATTTTGCGATCATAGTGATTCTTTGCATTGCTACTCTTTCTGCTAGTTCTTACTTTATTTTGGAAACTTAGCCTGCAAACTTAAATTATAAAAAAATATAAACAAATTAGTTTACTATTTTTCTATAATCTTAGAATCATCCCGCATCAGTTGGTATTAGAGCAGGTTTAGGATAGCATTCATCTGTATCAGAGTCATAAAACCCTAATTCTTGAATTTTTTGCATTCTGTTGTGGGGGCACCAGGATCAGACACAGATTACTTGGCCCTATTTGGTTTACCTAGCCATGTATCAAATTTTGTAATCAACTAGAATTGAGTCCTGTAATAAGTTGAGGTTAGTTGATTTGTCTCAACCCTTAACCTAGTCAATATTTTGAGTCCTGTACATCAATTATGAGTCTAGTATGAGCCCAATTTTTATACAAGAGAGGAGTTTATGCTATTTTGGAGTTCCACCAGGCCACATCCAGGAGTCAGAGGCTACTACATCAGTCCATTGGATTTTGTGACAACCTAGGTTCCAAGATGCTTCCAGAAACCCTGATTCTTTCCAGATGTTCTCTAGATGACCAGATTCCTCCCCAGATGCCAGAGCATATTCCTAGATTAGGGCATCTATGATTCCAAAGATCCACTTGCATCCCAGATCAAAGAAATCAAGCCTAGGTGCCAAGCCCAAGCCCTTAAGAAGCAAGATTCCAAAGAATATTCCTACTACCAGGCTACCAGGCTACCAGGCCACCCCAGCTTCCAGAGGCCCAAACCCATGCACCCAAGCCCTTTTGGACCGGCCACTTGCAGCTCCTAGAGGCCCAACACGCCCCCTAGGCATCCTTGAAGTGTTGACCACGTCCAAAGATGTTTGACCAAGTCCAAGTTGAAGAGAAGAAGGAGAAGACCAAGTTTATTCCTAACCTAGTTAGGATTTCTAATCATTTTTAACTTTATAATTCTAACCTAGCTAGGAAAGAACTTGTATTCCAATTTGGAAGAGAACTTGTAACCCAAGTGCAACCATGGTTAGTGAGGGTATGGAAACTATATAAATACCCCACCCCTTCCCCTCTTGTAAGCATCTCTCTCTTATGAATATAACTTGCTGAATTTTTGAGTTATTGCCTTGTGTTGGTGTTTTGTTTTGGTTCTTTGGTTTGTGTTATTGTGCTTGGATGAATTCCTTGTTGCCCTAGCATCCTTCCACACCATAAATCACTACTATCCAAGCCTTCACACATCCAAGGAGGAGTACCCTAGGCCACCAAGCAAGGAGACCTTCAACAAGCTTCAAACAACCTAGCTTCTAATCCCTAACCCGATATTTTCTAAACCTAGTTTCCTTTCTTTTTCTTACTTGCTATTTTGATTGACCCTTGACATTTTGCAAGATCCCTGAGATTTTCTCCCCCCCCCTGAGGAGATGGTGCGGGCACCAGACTCAGAAGAAGACTTCAGGGCTCCATCTGGATCTCTGATTGACCTTGCCCGAAGAATTAGGGTTTTCTGGTTTTGTAATAAGGGTTGACTTGGTCAACTCAATTTTAGTCTTGAGTCTGTATTTCCTTGTAATTTAAATTTTGTTGAGTCATGTTGACTCAGTACAAGTCCTAGTAGTGGTCTAGGTCTTCTTCAGGTTGGTGCCACTTTTTTTTCAGTCAAGTCAAGGTCCAGGGTGCCACATTTTTTCTCCCAGGCCCAAGCAAGTGGGCATCACACTCCCAGCCACACGCCAGAGTCCAGGAGGCGCCACATCTCCATCCAGTGTCTTTGGTCCCTACACCACAAGAAGTAAGTTCCTTTTTTTTCTTGCACCACTTGGGAGAGAAATCCATCAAGATACCTCAATCCAAGGAGGAGCCAATTTCTTTCGAGATAAACCCAAGCCAGGATGGTAAGAATTTTTCTTGAAGAGAGGATCAAGGAGGTGCCCCATAATGTTCCATAAAAATCCAAGTTATAAAAGGGAAGAGAGCATGTCTTGGGAAGAGAATTTGATGCCTAAAGTGTGGGTTAGTCCTATTAGTCCCACATGGAAAATGTATAAAATTTTATTTCTTTGTTATGTCTATATATTCAACTCTATGTAACTCTTGAATTTAATGATGAATGATGAATGAATTCAATTTATATGTGAGCAACTTTGTGTTTCTCTCTTCCGCACTTGTATTCAGGTGTTGAGCTCCGTGAGGGAGTAAATTCGGGTTCCCTAGGAACCTTGAGGAGGTGTGAGATCTCCAACCCCAAAACCCCAAAACCCTAGGTTAGCCACTTCACTTCCAAACCCTAGCCGCCCATCATCTTCTTCATTCCACCAAACCCTAACCTACCCCAACTTCTCACGGCCCCTCTCTTCCAATTAGAGGCTGACCACCAGCATCCAGGTCCAGATTGGCTACTTCGAATACAGAGCAAATCCCAGAGGAAGTCAGATTAGCATCCAGGAGAATCAGGATTTCAGCAACATCAACTTTCAAGTTTTCTATCCGGTAAATCCTTCCTTGAGTATCTGGTTCCATAACCTGTTCTTCTTCTTTCCCAGATCTTGAGTTCAGGAGAAGCCAACTCTGCCAAAGGACCAGTATTGGAGGATCCATTGCGAAGATCTCCGAATCCGAGGATCCAACAATCTGCTCAAGAGAGTCCTTCTACTAAACTCTGTGAAGATCACTGTCTGGTCCATAACCCTTCTCTTCTCTTTACTTCTGTCCTGTTGAAAGTTCAGAGCGAAACCCTAGGTCTGGTAGTTTCTCAACCCCCAGCGATCCTTTACTTCTGAACTACTCTGATAATCTAGTTTCCTTTAATTTGTGCTTTCAAATATTATATAGTTTCTTTCAATTTAGTTTAACTTTCCTTTGAGTCAAAGCCGACTTTCAAAAATATATAAAAAATAAAAATAAAAATAAAAATATACATTAATTTTAATTTGCTTCCGCATTCCACATATCCGTTCTGCATCAATTTTGGTATCAAAGTTTTCGTTCTGCATCATTTTGGTATCAGAGCCTTGTTTAGGGTTTTGACTTGCTTGCATGTTTTGAGTGTCTCTCTTTTTCACTTTGTCTGCTCGAAGTAGACTCCCCAGGATGTCCGGTCCTAGGAATGAAGTGAGGTGCAAGCCTCCTCTTCCCATTCCATGGGGTGTTCCTAGGGCATGTAGGGGATCTGCTGGGTTACAACTTCGTAGCAGGAATTGTAAACGCGGGAAGCATTCTATTTTCAGTCTATAACTACCCTGTTGCATGTAGTATTTAAACAATTTTTAAATTTGGACATGCATGTAGTCATAGTTTTTAATTGCTAATAATGAGATTTGGGATTAGGGTTCGGACCTGGTTTCATAAATTTTTGAAATCCACGCTTCCGCACTAGTTCACAAACCCAACAACTACATCAGCTTATTGGATTTTGAGTGATACCCCAGGATCCAAGATGCCTTTCCAGATACCCTGATTCCTTCTAGATGCCCTCCAGATACTTTTCAAATACCAGATTCCCTCCAGATGCTAGAGAATATTCCAATACTAGGGAGCCCATGATCCCAAGGACTTACCTATGCCCCAGCCCAGGAGAATTCAAGGCCCAGGTCCATAAAAAAACCAAGATGCTCTTTTGATTCTAGGTATATTCCAGCCTAGGGCATCCCAGCTTCCATGAGGCCCAAAGCCCATGCGCCCTTACCCTTGTCCAGCCCATTTGCTACCTTTGAAGCCCAACATGCCAAGCCCTAGGCATCTAAGGTGTTGACTTGGTCCAAGCTAAGAGGGGAAGTCCAAATGGAAGGAGGAAACAAAGTTCTTATCCCATTCAACTTGTCTACTCCTAGTTCTAGGTTTATTTTATAGTCTTTCTCCTACTTAAATTATATAAACCTTTTCTAACTAGGAGAAAACTTGCAGTCCTTTTAGGAGAGGGCATGGGACTTTAAAAATACCCCACCCCTTCACCTCTTGTACTAACTTCTCTCTTATGAAATAAAACCCTGATAAAAGTTTGTCTCAAGTTGAGTGTTGGTGTTCTTGTGTTTGTGGAGTATTCTTCTTATGCCTTAGCCGAACCCCTACTGCCCTAGCCTTCTACTACATCACAGGAGATCAGCCACGCCCAAAGGAAAGGAACCCTAGGCCACCCAAGCAAGGACTTCATCAAGCTTCTAGTCACCAGCCATTCAAACCCAGATTCGGATTTCCTTCAAACCCTAGTTTCCTTTACTTTTATTATTTGCTATTTTGATTGACCCCTGATGCTTGTAGGATCCTTGAGGTGTTTTCCCTCCCCAAAGTAGGCCTCCTTTGCCTCCAAGACTACCCAGATTAGCCATCAGATTGAATGGAACTGAAGCTTAATCAACGAGGCTCCAATTAGAATGTGAGTGATCTTTTTAAGTGTAGATTTTTCAATCTTTGACTGGTAACATCCTTCCCTTCTCTTGATTTCTATTTTGATTGCTATCCTAAGCTGGGAATTTCTCAATTCTCGGGTCCTGTCTTTTATTATTTTGCATAAGCATGCTTGCATGATGATTCTTTGCGTTGCTATTCATCCTGCTAGTCTTTACTTGATTTTGAGAATATAGCCTACAAATTAAAATTATAAAAAAATATACAAAAGATAGTTTACTATTTTTCCTGTATATTTAGCAATCTTAGAGTCATCCCGCATCACTATTGATGTCCCTAGAATCATTTTAGGTTTCTAGTTGTCTTTAATTAGGTTGGGTTCGAATGCAAGGTGGTTGTTATGGGCTAAGGAGAGGTGATCAACTCCTCCCCCCATCTGACATACTGAAATTGTCCTTAATGTAGCTTATGCATATGATGGCACACATATGAAACCCTAAATTATGCAATGTAATTTTTTTGTATTATTTTTTTTACTGTAATTTTTTTTAATAGAAATATCTTATACAGGAAATTAACTAATACGCAGGAAATATGCAAAAATTTAAAATAGGCAAGAATTATGCAAAAGGAACCATAAATATGCTGAAATTATGCTTGCTGAAATTAGGTGCAGAAATTTTTCTTGGTAGAAAACAGTCATGCAGAAAATCTATAATTCGAAATAAATTATGAAAAAATATTAATAAACAGAAATAAATATGATGAATCTAGAAAATAAGAATCAGATTTTTATCAGATACCTATATATAGAAATAATTATTTGAACAGACCATATATAGGAATTATGATATGCAAAAAGCAAGCCTTGAAACAACTCTGATACCAAATGATGCGTGACTACTTAAGCATGCAAATTAATTTTTTGTTATTAAGCAATGAGTTAAAGACTTGTATCCCAAAATTTGAGCCAAAATTCTAAGCAGGATATCCTATAGAAAATCTAGAAGATCATGCATGCATAAATAGATGCTAAAGTGAAAGAAATAGGACCGCCAAGGCTAAGAAGCCCCGGTTACAATATCATTACTTATGAGTCTAGGAGGTGTGTACCTGGTAGTGTTTACTAATGATTCCTTGATGAGGTCACTTCATGCTCTCGGATGTGACCTGGAGAACCAAGCTCTGGCCCCGCGGATCTGCTGGCTTTCTATCCGCTGGCCCGTAGGCAAGTCAAATAGAATCCTAAAGTCGTGAAACTCGAGGGACCTGCAAAACACCAAAGGAGGATTAGAAAATAAAGGAGAAAAGGGATGAATCGCTGAAAGAAGAAAGGAAGTTAGAGAGTAGCAGGGGTTGCCAAGATAAAGCTTGATTGTTGGCTGTCCAAGATGGAAGAAGCAGGGCGGTTAGCGTTTGATAAATAGGGCCTCATACCCTTCGATGCTCAAAGAGCAAAGGCATGGGTCTCTCACCCACTCCCTCATGAAGGTCGATGCACAAAGGAAAAGGAAAATTATATGGAAGATAACTCAAATTTCATTCATATGCGTTTGAGCCAAATTACATGAGATGGGCCCTTTATATGGAGTCGTAAGAATTAGGGCCTAAGTAATGGAATACATGGAAAAAAACATGGCACCTAACATCTTCCTTTCTTGTAGATTGGATACATAGAATGAATCAAGCTAATACCATAAAACTCCTCCACATATGGAATGAAGTGGGCGGCTAAGGGGGGACCATGGTGGGTGCATGAAGACTTCTTCTTTTGGCTTGGGGCAGCCCACAAGGTTTCCAAAACAGGCATGCATGAATTAGGGGATTGGAGTATATCCTATTGAGCTTCCTTTCTCAGTTGATGGCATGTGGAGTTGATGTGCCTAGAGGGTGGAAGGGGTGTGCTGGGATGTGGTCATGCACGGCCATCTTCATGTGATCCTCCATGTAATCCTAGGTGGCGCAATCCAGGGTATGACTGGGACTCCACACGGCTACTGAGGTGGCATACTGGGTGGATCCTTCATATGCTTGAGTCTTCTCTGACTGGACTTGACTTAATACAAACTCAATATAGACTCAATACAATTGGACATGATTATAAGACCAAAAATGGTAAATGGCTCAACATGAGTTGGCTCAACCAACTAAGCTCAAGGACTGATCCAAAACCCTAATGGCATGAATCGAACTCTAAATATAGGACTCAATGATATCAAGGGCTAAAACAGGACTCAAACCCTAATTTGGGCCAAAATGAGCCATGCCTTTATTACAGGACTCAATTTATACTCAAACTGACTTCAAAGGACTCAAGCCCTAATTACAAGACTCAAAGGACTAACAGGACTTGATTATTGATCTTAGAGGCAAAATTGGGATAGGGACTGATCCTGATCTCCCCATCAACCAAGATGGTGCGAACACCAATAATGGCCTTCAATCAAATTCCTTATGGATTGAATAATAAATTTGAAGCCCTAACAAGTCAGTTCAACTACAACCTAAAGAGCTAACTCGAGCACTGCAGCTGACTCAACCAGAGAAATCTGCTACTTCAATTTTCTACTTCAACATTTTAGCTATTCAGCACTTATTCAGCTACTTGGAATAACTCAACACTTTGCACTTATTCAACTACCTGGAATAACCTTAACTATTTGGAATAACTCAACACTTGGGATAAATCAGCAAGTTAATTACAAGACCAAGTTGGACCGCCGCATCACCAAGCCTAGGTGGTAGCCAAGCCAACATGGAGGACACCTCACACCCCCCCTCCACTTGGGCGCCTACATTCAAATTCAAAATGAAGTGGCCGGCCCTCATTCTTCTCGTTGAATCAAGTTTGGTTGTAATTCTCCACCATCTTCTGCATGTATTCCTCCATGAATTTCAAATTTTCAAAAGGCTTTATGTGGTCTATTAATACCTCTCCATAGCTCCTTGTAATGCATCTTATGAATGAAAAATTTTGAGTTCCAAATTTCTTTCCATTTGTATGATGCAAATGTCCTCCATGAGAGAGTGAGTGTGAGGCTCATCCAAGCTACTTCATAGTTGTATTAGTCTACCTAGCAAAGCTTTCCCTTCCATCTTCCTTAAACACCAATTTCAGCAACCTCTAAAGGTTGCCATCTCCGAGGAAGCCATCTCCAACAATCCTTCCAATATCATCTTCATCCATTCTTCTTCCAAAGATGCCCACCAACTTCAACTCAAGGAAGCTAGTCATCCATTCTTCTTCAATGGCACCATCCTTTTACATCCCAAGTACACTAAGGAGCCATTCATTCTTCAAGGATGCAAGCTTCTTCCTACTCAAGCCCTCATCCATCCAATATAAAAATGCCAACCACTCTATTCTTCCTTTTGATCACTTCTTTCAACTTTCCCCAACTTTGCCATGTCATTAATGTCATTCATTGCAGGGTCCCCTACAATTCTGAGTTAAAGAGGAGGTTTTGCTTTGCCTTGGAACAGGCCATGGAGGGAGTTTCCATTCCATAATTGATAGTCTTCAAGTTTAGTTGCAGCTTTATGGAGTGCTGAAATGATCTATCATAAAAGGTGGGAGAGCTCATCATTGGTTAGTAAACCCATCCGAGTCTCTTAGGTCTGTTCATATGAAGGTTATGTCTTAATTAGAATGGTTTCTCAACCATTAGGTCCATTCTTCCTTGATTATAATAGAACTACATTGTGGGTAAGTTTCCTTTCATTAAGTAGTCTCATCATATAGTTTACTTGGCCCTTTCTTATGCTTGAACTTTGCTAATGTAAGTAGGTATCATTGCTTAATTTGATTTGCTAAACTGTTAATCTAGAATTCCTCTTTGCATCCTGCATCATATTTGGTATCAGAGCATGGTAAACTAGGGCATATAGGTTAGTTTAATTTCAGCATTGTTTGCTTCTTTAATCTAGAGTTTCACGCCTCTTGAATGGGGTATATGCAAATATACTGTCTATCCATGGGGATAATGAGCTACGGCCAGACATGAAGTCTTCAGGTTGAAGGTTTAATGTGCTATTTGCTTGCTTGTTGAGTTATTTGCATAATTTCTCAAGTGAGTGTGTGAAGTGCATGATTTTCTTTTGTTTAGCACATTGAACACCCCAAAATTCCTGGCATAATTCAAACTTAGGTTTCCCACTAGGAGTTTGAAATTTAAAATTTAAAATTTAAAATTATAAAAAAAAGATTTAAATTTATAATTTGAATTTGAAATTTTAAATTAGAAAATTTACATTCTACTTAATTAGTTTTGTTTACATTCTGCTTGATTAGTTTGTAATGTTGCCTTCATTTTAATACACTTAAGGGTGGCAATATCATAAGATAAGGGAAGGAGGTCATTACCTTTCCTTGGCCCAAAAACAACCGACCACATTTTGCATCAAACCCAAACCTTTAATAAAATTGAGTAGCAACCTAATTAGAACTAGGGACACCAACATGTCAAGCTTAATTAGTGTGTTGAGGCTAGTGTAAGTCAATTCTTCATTTACTTCTAGAGATTGGTGTCTAAGGCTAGAGGTCCAAAGGCAAATGCCTTAAGTGGATCTGTGATGGGGGACAGATGGGTAGGATCGTTGGTGAGCCTAGAAGTCATCTAAATTAGGGTACTATTTTTTTTTTTGATATTTTTTTTTCTAGGGATGGCGAAGGAATAGTGGGGATGGAGGACAGGGATCTGGATCTCATGGACTTTGGGACTCACCCTAACGAAGAGACCTCTCACCTCTAAGGCATTACACCCTCCTGGATACTTGGAGGTGCTAGGATGGATCTCAAAGGCCACGAGGGGATAGAGAAGATGAAATGGGAAGGGGGATAACTGGGCATGACCTCACATCATGTCCTGGGGTTGGGTCTCACACACTCTCCTCACGGAGTAAAATAAAAAAACCACTCTTTTCTAAAACTCATTTTCATTCCCAAAACTTGAATAAACCCTAAAAACTATTTTTTTACAAAGGACTGAGGGTGGTATTTATAGACTTGTCCAACCCTCGTTTGAATTTGAATACAGGATAAAAAGATAGAGATGATTCAAATTCAAGATTGGATAAGATAAGTCTATCTATATCTCAAACCTAACCAACCAAATCCTAATTCAAAATTCAAAAAAAAAATAAAAATAAATCCCAAGCAAATTTATTTTAGATATCCTCCAAGATTCGTGCATCTCCAAGATCAGTGCATCTCTGAGATCCGTGCTGCTCTGGGATCCATGCTGCTCCGGGATCCGTGTTGCTCCGAGATTCGAGGGGGCCTATGTCTTTATCATTCCCCTGAGGTGGGGAAAACTCGACTCCGTCGAGTGTGGAACAGCAGGGACTCTAGTGAACCGCATCAAATCAAAAGAGGGTCGCTCTGAAAATAGTGTAACTTTGAGAAGGGTGCAGCTTTGAAAACCATGCACTTTGAAATTCGTGCATAGGAAGAAATCGGCAATAGAAAATCGATTGCTTTGAGGAACGTGCAGTGTATTCACATTCGTGTGGGCCTCTTCTTCTCCCTTCTCCACGGACCGAAACCACGAGTGGACAGACTTCACCGGCGACTTCAACGTACCGGTGGTCTTCACCAGCACCAGCGATGGGAGGCGGGCAGCGACGTAGGGGAACACACGGTGGCACAGGTGGGGATGGCGTTCGGCGATGGAGATGACGCGTTGGGCGTTGCGGCAGCGGGGACTCCTTTGCAGTCCGTCAGACCATGGAGTAGAGGTGGCCTTGTGGAGAGGGGTTCTAGTGGATCTTCACCGGCTAAGGTTCTGGCATGGACCGGACGGGAGGAATATTCATGGCGACAGGGAGGAAGACGGTGACACGATTGGCTGATTTCGGTGGATGGCAAGGCCGGCGGCTGTTCTGTTTGGTTGCAGGTGGCGGGACGTCGATGAAGATCGGGAGGAGGAGTGGCACGGCGGAGGGTGCGGCGATTCATCCTTGGTTCCGATGGAGGTGGAGTCGGGGATGGATCTGGAAAAGTCCAGCATCGTCAACGGCTTGGCCGGAGTCCATCAGGGGGCGACGGAAGTCGGGTGTCACAGTAACAGGAAGAACGGGCAGAGGCGTTGGGTGGGAGGAGGACGAGGTCCTCGCCGGTGGGGAGGAGGGATCGTGGAAGAGGCTGAGGCGGGAGAGGTTGAGGGCGTCACCGGCGGCGGTGGAGCGGTCAAAGTAGCAGCACTCTTAGCATGGAAGGAGTAGGGCATGGAGGAGGGGGGCTCGATGCCGAGGGTTTGGAGCTGGAAGGGCTTCCAGACGTGGAGCTGGAGCGTGCACGACTCCACGGCGTGCTGGGAACTCTTCGCCCGGGGCATCATCGACTCCAAGAATCTGGCATTCTCTCTGTATCCTCCACCAATCTTGAAGAAGAAAATTAGGTTAGGGCTAGTGCTTTAAGCATGGATGAGATCATGAGGAGAGAAGAGGAGATCTTGGCTCTAGGGCAGGGAAGGAGGTAAAGCAATGAGCAACGTGGAGGCGGGTCCTGTGATAGGCATGGCGGTGACAGGATTTTCATTTGGTGGCGGAGGTGGCAGAGATTGGAGTCACGAGAGGGGAAGGTTGGGCGCTGGCACAGAGCTGCTCAGCAATGGGATCGGAAGGAGGGGATGAAAGAAATTGCTGGCAACTTGGATAAATGATTTTTTTTTTTTTTGAATCTGTGAGAAGGGGGGACGACCGGTAAGAGAATATTTAGGATGATACGAAAGTACCCTAATTTTTCTGTGCTTTGATACCAAAATTGATGGGGAACAGAGATGGGTAGAATCGTTGGTGAGCCTAGAAGTCACCTAAATTAGGGTACTATTTTTTTTTTGATATTTTTTTTTTCTAGGGATGGCGAAGGAATAGTGGGGATGGAGGACAGGGATCTGGATCTCATGGACTTTGGGACTCACCCTAATGAAGAGACCTCTCACCTCTAAGACATTACACCCTCCTCGATACTTGGAGGCGCTAGGATGGATCTCAAAGGCTACGAGGGGATAGAGAAGATGGAATGGGAAGGGGGATAACTGGGCATGACCTCACATCATGTCCTAGGGTTGGGTCTCACACCCTCTCCTCACGGAGTAAAATAAAAAAACCACTTTTTTCTAAAACTCATTTTCATTCCCAAAACTTGAATAAATCCTAAAAACTATTTTTTTACAAAGGACTGAGGGTGGTATTTATAGACTTGTCCAACCCTCGTTTGAAATTGAATACAGGATAAAAAGAAAGAGATGATTCAAATTCAAGATTGGATAAGATAAGCCTATCTATATCTCAATCCTAACCAACCAAATCCTAATTCAAAATTCAAAAAAAAGATAAAAATAAATCCCAAGTAAATTTATTCTAGATATCGTCCAAGATTCGTGCATCTCCGAGATCAGTGCATCTCCGAGATTCATGCTGCTCTGGGATCCATGCTGCTCCAGGATCTGTGCTACTCCGAGATTCGAGGGGGCCTATGTGTCCATCAATCTATGATTTTTAATTAGGATCCTGCAAGAGCATGGAGAGCCTCCTGCAATCCCATCTCTTACTTGGACAGTTGAAAGAGTATTTGCAGTCTTGATCTATACTTAGTCGATTCATACTACATTGAACTTTTAGGTTTAGCAAACCTTAGAACGAGTCTTTGTATTGAATGACTACTAGATCAGGAACTCCATACAAACATTCACAAGACCAACCAGGTTCTACCATGGACCCTAATTTAGAAGCTCTAATAGGAACTATGACTGAGCAGTTCAAGCAATTGAACAATAGGTTTGATCAAATGGAAGAGAGAATAGAAACTCTTGAAGACATTCGTATGACCCCTACTGAGCCACAGTCACCCAGATTGGCACCCATGCATCTTAGAGTCCAATGCCAGGAACATACTCCTGACCCACATCAAAGGAGTCCACACCATGATTATGTTGACCAGGATGAGAAAGCTCTTAGAAATATTCATCTAGATGCACCTACATTCGATGGAAACTTAGATCTTAAGGTGTATATAGATTGGAAGAGTGATATGGATCAATACTTTGATTGGTATAAGATGTCAGAAGATAGAAAATTTAAGTTTTCCAAACTTAGATTGGTCCGTTAGGCCAGATTGTATTCGGGTAATGTTGAGCGTATTAGTCGACAAAGAGGTGACATGCCCATAGCTACTTGGAGAGTTATGAAGGTAAAGCTTAAGGAGAAGTATTTACCCCTGTCCTATGAACAAAGACTCTTGGATCAATGGTAAAGATTAAGTCAAGGAAATAAGACGGTGTCAGAGTGTATTGCCAAGTTTCATGAGTTCGTCATGAGATGCAATGTGGTTGAGTTTGAAGCTATGACCTTGTCAAGATTTAGAGCAGGTCTAACAGAGGAAATCCAGAGAGAATTATTCCTGAGAGAGGTCCATGACGTAGACTAAGCCTACCAAATTGCTAGGGACTATGAGAGATTTTAGAGGAGACCCCTATTTTGCTTACCCGAACCCACTAGGATTAATACTCCAAGAAGTAGGCCAAGTCCAAGCCCAAGTCCATCCAATAGACCCAATCCTGCTACTCCATTAGTTCGTAGAGAAGATAAAGGAAAGAGCACTGAAGTTTGAAGAGAAGGTAATGCCCATTATTTTAAGTGCCATAAGATAAGTCATTATGCAAGCAATTGTCCCACCAGAGTGTTACATATAGGAGAAGTAGAAGATGATGTCCCTGAACCCTTAGAAAACTATGAAGAAGAAAAAGTATATGAGGCAGGTGTGAACCTAGTTGATGAGTATGAAGGGGATGAAGAGATCATTGACTCGTCGAAGTTTCTAGGGTTGTGAGATATATTTTGACCTAGGCTAAGGAGCAAGAAGATTGGCGTAGGACTAGCATCCTACAAACCTTTGTTAAGATAGGAGAGAAAGTTTGCAAGATCATCTTAGATAGTGGAAGTTGTGTCAATGCCATAGAACCAGTATAGTCGAGAGCTTAGGTTGTGTCAATGCCATAGAACCAGTATAGTCCGAGAGCTTAGGATTGTCCACCGTACCCCATCCTAACCCATATGGTATCCTGGATAGATTCGACCTCAATTCCTATCAAATTTAGGTGCCAAGTTAGAATCCAGATCCAGTCATACCAAGAAAAGGTTTAGTACGATGTTCTTCCAATGGAAATTAGTAGCATCATATTAGGCCGACCATGGTTGTATGATCATGATGCTATACTCTATGGTCATTCTAATTCGTGTTCTTTCACTCATAAATGAAAGAAGGTTGTAATCAATTCCTTACCACCTAAGGACAGTGTTAAGTGAAGATTAAGTCACCTGAGGGACAAGAAACAAGGAATAAACATGATTAGTGCTAAGGAATTGGAGCAAGAGCATAACGGTGGTTCACCTATTTGGATTTTGTCAACTAAGGAAGTTCAGGATCAAACCCATAAGGAACAACCCCAGGAAGTGTTAAGATTTCTAGATGAGTTTCGAGATGTATTTCCAGAAGACCTTCCTAATCACCTTCCACCCTTAAGAGATATTCAACATGCCATAGATTTGATCCCAAGATCCACATTACCCAACCTTCCCTATTATAGGATGAATCCTATAGAACATTCTAAATTACAATAATAAGTTGGAGAACTACTCCTAAAGGGATTCATTAGAGAAAGCTTGAGCCCATGTGAGGTACCTGTCCTTCTAACCCCTAAGAAAGATGGCACATGATCGAATCAACCCTAACTTGTTGGAATATTATCAGAGTCAGATTGATCCATACTCGACAGGGTCGAGTCTTTCCCACCCCGGAAGAATTGGTGCGGGCACCACAACTTGAAAAAGAATTCAATCCAATATAATCAAGCCAGGTTCTTTAAGGATCTCAATGGAGTAAGTTACGTCTACCTTTGATTTCTATTTTATTTCTTTAATTAAACTTGAGTCCTGTAAATAGGAAAGTTTATATGGTATTTAATTGAGTTTGAGTCATGTAATGTTTTTAATTTAGTTTGAGTCCTATAATTAGGATTAGGTCCATGTCACTTTGATTTCTTAAGTTAAATTGGGTTCAATTTGACCTTGTAATTAGTTGCTTTTATCAATGGATCCATGATGGGTTTGAATTGGGTTCAAGATAAGCAAAAGGACTTGAAGATTATATGCCACAAGACACTCCAACCAACCATGCCAAGGTGGATGCCACATCATCAAGCTCACTTGGAGGCCATGTCATCTTCAAAGTCTACATGGAGGACACCTAAACATGCCACATCATTGAAGCTTTGGGCACCCAAATTGACTTCAAAAGGAAGCTAACCGACCACCATTTTCTCCCCATATCAAGCATGGTTCAACTCTCCTTCCACATAGCAAGCAACCTCCCATGATATTCTCTATGTATTTCTCCATGTGTTTTGAATTTTCAAATTGAATTGGAGGCTTACAAATAGCCCTCCAAACCCCTCTTGTAAAGACATTGATTCATGAATGAAATTAAAAGAGTCTTCTTCTTCCACCAACTCTGAGAGCCCACAAAACCATCCTTTAGCTATCCTAATCTTCTCCTAAACCCACCATTACTCTAGCTAAAAGCTCTCCCAAATTCCAACCAAAGCTCCTTCACCACCTCCTTTCTTCAAGGCCGCCAACTTCAATCTTCAAAGAAGCTTCTACAACAGATTTTGGATACCATCCCTTACCTTCATGGGATGCCAACTCTAGTTGCAGCTCAAGGATTCCAATGAGATTACATTCTAGGCACCAAATGAAGCAACTTGATCTCCTCCAACTCCATCCAATCCAACCAAACTATTCTTCCATGAAATTTTAGTATTTTTTCATTCTTCTTGTCATCTCAAGTCTCTAATCCCTTTCCTTTCTAGGGTTCCCCAAGATCATGAGTTGAAGAGGAAGTTGGTCTTGCCCTTGGAGCCTTTCAAGCCAGAGGTTTACATCTCTTGGCATGATAGTTTCAAGTACCAATCTCAATTCGGGAGTGCTGAAATTGAATCCCTACTAATGGCATAATGTTGAGTCTCAGGTGGTGCATTTATAACTAGTTGGGTCAATATACATGTATTGATCTGGCCTATCATGGTATTCTATGATGTATCCAGGGCTAGGATTGAGTCCGATATGAGTCCGAGGTGTTTAGGCTCAGTTTTGGTCAATATGGGTCTTAGAGTCAGCTCTGTTGGTTGGGACATTTCAGAACAGATGATTGTGGACTGGATGAGTCGGCTTGAATGGGTTCGAGTCGGCTTGGTTGCATAGTCAAGAAACCTATAGACAGGATGAGTCGGCTCGGATGAGTTTGAGTCGGCTCGATTGCGTAGTCTGTCAATCCTGTGGTCTAGAAGAGCTGGCTCTGAGGATTAGAGTCAACTCGATTCCAGGGCTGAGCCGACTCTAGTGTTTAGAGTCGGCTCTGATGTTGGGTGAATTGTTTTGAATGGTGCCAACTGGGAGAGTTTTAGGATCTCGGTCATGTGTGACCAAGGTATATATATATTGTATACTCGTAAGAGGATAGAGTTGAGAAGAAAAAATGAAGGTGTAACGAACTTCTTGAAGCAAAAAGAGAAGAAAATCCCTTTCTCCCACGAAAATTCCTTTGTTTCTCTTCTTTCTCTCTCTTCTCTCATTCTTGGTGTTCTTGATCTTTACAGACCGGAATCCTACCATGATCTTCAATGGATATTGCTGGCATATGGTCATCCACAACCTGGTGATATGCTTCCATAATTGCTTTATTGATCGGGGCATTCGTTCTTGATTGGGAACAATGCTGCTCTTGAGGGTTTGGTTCTTTAGATCTGGTTAGATTTGAAACCAGAATTTTCCACACGTGAGACAACAATATTGGTAAGAAAACCCTCCTTATTTCTTAGGTCTGAATATTTGAATGGTCTATGCCCTAGATAGGATGGTTTTCCAAGCCTTAGGTCCAATCTTCATGGATGAACATGAAGCCCTAGTTTGAGTTATCCCTTGTTTGGTTTTTCCTTCATATGAATCTTTGCTATCTTGTGGTTGAATTTGTTTATGCTCGTAGGGATCATTGCTCAACAAACTAAATCATCCACTAAATTAGAAATCATTCATCGCATGCCATATCAGAATGTGTGTAGATAGTCGAGCCATCAATAAGATTACCATTAAGTATCGTTTCCCTATTCCCTGTTTGGTTGACATGTTGGATATGATGGCCGAAGCCAAAATTTTCTCCAAAATCAACCTTAAGAGTGGCCATCATTAAGTAAGAATTAGACCTAGGGATGAATGGAAAACCACTTTCAAGACTAAAGATATGAGTGGGTAGTAATGCCTTTCGGTCTGTCCAATGCCCCCAATACCTTCATGAGAATCATGACCCAAGTTTTAAGGACATTCATTGGAAAGTTCATAGTGGTCTATTTCGATGACATTCTCATTTATAGTAGAACGAAGGAAGACCACTTGAATCATCTTAGGCAAGTTTGTCAAGCCCTTAGATAAGATAGTCTCTATGCTAACCTCAAAAAATGTGAATTCATGACCCATAGTGTTATCTTTCTAGGATTTGTCATCACCATTGAAGGAGTGTTTGCCCCCGAGAAGGTCAAGTCCATAGTTGAGTGGCCGGTATTCAAAAGTGTTCATGAAGTTCATAGTTTCCATGGTCTAGCCATATTCTATAGGAGATTTATTCAAGGATTCAGTACCATAGTGGCACCCATTATCGACTGCATTAGGAAAGGAACCTTTGAATGGACAAAAGCAGCCGATAGAGCCTTCCAAGAAATCAAGGAGAGAATAACTCAAGCACCTATTCTAAGACTACCTGATTTTTCAAAGGTATTTGAGATTGCATGTGATGCATCTGGAGTAAGAATTTGAGGAGTCTTGAGTCAGGAGAGTCATCCAATGGCGGAGTCTTGAGTCAAGAGAGTCATCCAATGGCATTCTTTAGTGAAAAGTTAAATGAGGCGAGAATGAGATATTTCACTTATGATAAGGAATTGTATATGGTAGTTCAAGCATTGATGTTAGGGACCGAGAGCCTATTTTATTTTATTTTTAGTCCTTTAGTCATGTATCACTTTATTCAAAGTGAGCCAATCGAGTCCTGTAATAAAGTGAAACAACTGAGTCAGTTGAGTCCACTTAGTCGGGTCCAGTCTTTTAGTCTAGTCAAGTCCAGTTAAGTCATTCAACTCAGGAGGAGAGTCATCAGTAGCCAGGAGATTCACCAGGTCCCCCAACCAGAGCTGGCCTTCATGCACCCGGGCCCTTTCATGCCACCGAGCTCGCAAGAGAGAGCTACAGCCAAAGACAGGCCCACTGTTGACCGGCCCACTAGGGTTTCTTGGCCCATAAGTCAGGGTTTCTTAGCCCTCAAGTAATGTACCCTAGGGTGAATCTATAAATACCGCCCCTCCCCTCTTATATTAAACATCTTTTTTCTCATGAATACAAACTAATATTGAAAGTTATTTTGTATGAGTATTTTTTTTCTCCGGATTGGAGTGGGTGTGACGCCCTGGTTCCCTATTCTTGAGTACAAGCCCTAATCCTCTAGTGACTTCTACGCTCGCTAGCGATCCTCCCCCGCTCTGTCCCGCATCAACTTGGTATCAGAGCCCAGCGGATTAGGGTTTTCTGTTCCTCCCTGGCTTCCCATCGTTCCTCCTGATCTCCCAATGTGGTGCGGACACCAGAGGCACCAGAATAAGGCAGAGGCTTCTCAACCCTCTGTAGATCACTTAATTGACATTCGAGTCCACTGTAATAAAGCTTAGTCCACCTGAGTTGAGTCATGTATTAGTCAGCTCATGTTGAGCTAGTTCAGTCCAATATTAGTCAGCTCATGTCGAGCTAATTTTTTTTTTTTGAGTCCTGTCCAAGCAAATTGAAGACTCAAGACCACTTCATACAAGTGAAGATCAAGTCCAACCTGATTGAAGACATGGAAGTTGAGCCCAAGTCTAACACAGCTTGAAGGCTTGAAGATCCAAAGAGGAGAAAATGAAAACAAGAACAAACCTGAAGCCCTGGACCAGCTGGAAGCAAACTGGGCCAGCCCAGGCCTAGGAAGGAATTAGGGCGCCATTTCTTATAGTGACCCTCCACTTGGTCGGCCACTTATGGTCACCCCCTTGGCCGACCAAGACAAGGAGAGGGAGAGCAATTTGTGTGGGATTTTCTACCTATGTTGCCTTATATTCCTAGTTAGGGTTTGGAAGGGAGAAGGAGTCCTATATAAAGTCTAAAGTACCCTTACTTGGGGCCCAAGGTTAAGGGTCAATTTAAGGGACCCAAGTCTCTTGTATGAAACTTGATTTTTGATATGAAATAAACCTTGAGTTCTTCTATTGATTTGAGTGTTACCCTGCTGTGTGCATAAAGGGGTTTGAGAGTTTTCTTCTTCCCGATGCTACAACCATCTTCCTATCGCCAGCCAACTTTCCAGAACCCTGGCCGCCCACTTTAAAAGACACCTTTTATATGATGTTTTCATTTATTTTCTTGATCTCCTCTGAGTTTTCTAACCCCTGTCAGGTCGTTTGCATGTCCCCGAGTTCCTACGAATCCAACGACTCCAGCCAAGCCTCAATCGGACCATCGAGCAGAAAGCTGGGTATCCGCGGGTCTTCGGCTCGGTTTTCCAGGCTGCATCCATCGAGGAATGAGAGATCCCTTCACTGTGATCTTCATCGGGCACTTCAGATTTTGTCAGGTACACCCCCTCTACCTCCAGTAATTATATTGTAGGAGAACTTGCCTTAACCGAGGCTTCTCAGCCCCGGTGATCCTTCTTTAATACTTTGCTAGTTCTAATCTGCATGCTTGAGTTCAAAATTTTATACATAATTCCCTACAACTAATTTTGATCTGAAATTCAGAAATTAGTCACCTAACCCCACATATAAAACATACAAAAATAATAGCATGCATATTAGTCCAGAATCATTCGGTATCAGAGCTTAGATTAGGGCTTGTTTTCTACAATTTTTCAGTCCGTATATACTCTGTTATTTTTATTATTTCTCCCTGTTATGAACTCCAAAAACTCTAAAATTTGTTTTTTTGGATTAACAAAAATTCATAGTATTTTCCATTATTTTGGCAGATTTTATTTTTGTTTGTTCAATCTCTGCAAGCCGAAATACAGCCTGCATATTTTCAACTATGTTTTTTCAGCAAGACAATTTTGGAAGGTTTAGGGTTTTGTTTAGCATCTCTTTGCATATCTTTTAATTTTTGTATATTTCCTGCATATTAGGCCATAATTTGCAAGTTTCCTTCTATCTAAAAAAATACCAAAATAAAAAAAAAATACATATTCTCCAAAAATACCAAAAACATCTAAACCCTAATTTGCATCATCTACCTGCAATCATTGCATAAACTATCTATAAGGGCACTCTTACTATGTCAGATGGGGGGAGGATTTGATCACCTCTCCTTAGCCCAAAACCACATCCCCTGCATTCAGTCCCAAGCCTAACTTAAAACTTATTAGACTTAATTTTCCCTAGTGGGCTAGGGACGCCAACTGGTCGGGTCCGGGCAAAGTGTCAGATCATTGTGTCAAGCTAACTTGTGTGTGCTTTGTGCTCGGTGTCTAGAATGATGGTTTAGGGATTCAATCTCGAAGGGCTTGTGTGCTGGTCTACCTACCTGGCCAATCTCTGATTGGTATCTAGGATTGGCAATCAGGGACCTAACACTCCCCTTACACCTGCCTGGCTGAGTATAGGGTTACTATAGGCTAGCTTGCTACTCTGATTGAGCCCTTAGCTTTGGACTCTAGGTCTAGTCAGCTGTAGTCGGTTTGATCGAGTCTTGCATGAGCACTAGATCAGGGGTTTCATATCATCCACCATCTCCACTTTTGGCTGAACCCATGGATAACCTTGAAGCCAAGATTAATGCACTCACTGAGCAGCTAGCCCAATCCATGGCCCAGTTGACTACCCAGTTAACTCAGTCCGGTACCCAAACCAACAATAGAGTTGACCATCTTGCCAATAGGTTTGATCAATTAGAAGGCCGTGTAGGGACCATAGAAAGAACCCATGGGTCACAGTCTGAGCCAGATCCTGAGTCCCCTCAACCTAGGAGGACCCCAAACCCTAATCATACCATGAGGTCGAACCTAGGAGAGCCCCTCATCCTGACCCATATTATAACTCTCAACCTTGGAGGACCTCAAATCCTGATCCATACCATGAGGTCGAACCTAGGAGAGCCCCTCATCCTGACCCATATTATAACCCTCAACCTAGGAGGACCCCAAACCCTGATCCATACCATGAGGTCGAACCTAGGAGAGCCCCTCATCCTGACCCATACTATAATCTTGAGTCTAGGAGGACCCCAAACCCTGATCCATACCTTGAGCCTAAACATAGAAGAGACCATCATTCTGACCCAATACCTGAGGTACGTCCTAGAAGACCCAATCAGGATTTTGTAGACCAGGAGGACCGATCCTATAGACATGTTAAGCTTGATGCCCCAACTTTTGATGGTTGTCTAGATCCTAAGGTCTATATAGAGTGGGAGGGAGAGATGGATCAATATTTTGAGTGGTATGATATGACGGAGGAGCGTAAATTTAGGTTTGCTAAGCTTAAGTTGGTTCGGGAGTCTGGGTTACATTGGGCTAGTGTTGAGAGAACCCTTAGTCTAGGAGGGCGTGATCCTATAACCACCTGGTGGGCCATGAAGGGTAAGCTTAGGACAAGATACGTTCCACCTTCATATCGTAGTGATTTACTAGATCAGTGGCAATGATTTAATCAGGGTAACAGGAGTATAGATGAGTACATCGCAAAATTGGATGAGTATTCCATGCGATGAGATTTGAGGGAGTCTGAGGATGTTGTCTTATCTAGGTTTAGGGCTGGACTGAGAGATGACATTAAGAAAGAGCTCTATATGAGAGAGGTTAGAGACCTGGACCATGCTTACCAGATTGCTAGGGATCATGAGCGTTTTCATAGAGGGCAAGTTTACCGTAGACCTGAGCCCACTAGATACCCTAGTCAGTATCCAGGAGTTAGCCAACCCCACCAGAGCCAACCCATGCCCAGCCGACCTAGCCCGAGTCAACCTAGTCCTAGTCAGCCAGGCCCGAGTCAACCCAGTACTAGTTAGCCAGGCCCGAGTCGACCCCAGCCTAGTACTCCTTTGACCCATAAGGATGATCGAGGAAAATCTGTAGAAGTCAATAAGAGTTACTGATACGGCACGATGATGAGAATGCAATCTAAATGATGAATTGAGAAATGAGAGCAATGAAGCCTATTAACAGGTACTAAATTTCAGATCAAAAGTATTAAGGTAAAGCTATGGAAGGAGCACGGAAATTTGGAACTTACGCCGTGATGTAGTTATTTAAATCCTAGAGAAGATTAGGGCTAATGATTATGGAATCTAAACCTAGGAAAACTGTCTTCAATAACCCAGACTCAAGAATATTAGAAGAGAATTGTTACCATGATGAGCACTCCTTGTTGGTGTAGATTCGTTGAAGCAATCAAATAAACAAGCCCTGGATGAAAAGATGACTCTTCCATCGAAACAAGTTCTCACTGTATTTGATCTGATGGCAATGACCCCCTTCTTGAACTCCGGATCGTAGAAGGAACCCTACGCAATGAAGGAATTAGGACTAGACTGATTTGAAGGAATACCAAATTAAAGTAGGAGGAAGGAATTAAGAAAACAAGTGGTCGTTGAGGGAAGATGGGATCCTTGGAGAAGTCGTTGGCTTGGGAGGTAGAAGATCACACGCCAAGATTGAAACACAACCACACTACAAAATACTTGCTTCTTAGAAAAACTACTCCTTCTTGTTTCATTATCCAAAAGCTCCCTTTACCATGGCCGTACAAGAGGCTTTTATTGGCCTTTCAATCAATTTGAAATTCCCCATATCATGGAGAAATATTAGTGGGGGTTACATGAAATGTGGAGGATTTGGTGGAGGGTTACATGGAATGTGAAGGATTTGGTGGAGGGTTACATGGAATGTGGAGGATTTGAATCCTTGGTCCCCACTTGAAGTTGGCGCCTCTTGGTGATTACTTGGCAAGGTGAGTTGGCATGGTGAGGTCCCCACTTTGAAGTTGTTTTGATGTGGCACCACTTGGTGATGACTTGGCAAAGTGAGTTGGCATGGCAAGGTGGTTTCCAAATCCAATGATGTGGCAAGGTGAGATGGCATGGTGACATGGCGCATCCTTCTCCATGGCACCCCTTGGAGATGACTTGGCAAAAAGGTGATGTGGCATTCTTTGGTGATGAGTTGGCATAGGTGGTTCATGATGATGTGGCGCTCCAAGTAAAGCTGGTCTGGCCCAATTTAAAGTAGCTCTTGAACTTGACTCAGTATAAAGCCTAATTGACTTTAATTGAACTTTAAAACTCCAAAAGAAAATAAAACAGGACTTAATAAACATACAGGACTCATACGAGACTTGAGTTCCTAGTCTCAATCCATAAAGAACTTGGTATTAGTTGAAGCTTCTTTCTGAACCTGGTGCCCCCACCAGTTACCCTCCCCAGAAGACCTGTTTTAGATGCAAGAAACCAGGCCACTTTATACACCAATGCCCAACCGCCCTACACTTAGGTGAGCTAGTGGAAGAAGAGCCTGAACCTGTAGCTGAACCTGAGGGAGAGGTTTATGAGGCTTATGACCAGTTAATAGATGAGTATGAAGGTGAGGAGGAGGAACCTGAGTCTGAGAACCAATTAGGAGTGGTTAGGTGCATCTTAGTCCAAACCCCAGTTAAGGAAGATTGGCGTAGGACTAGCATCCTACAGACTTTTGTTAAGGTAGGGGGTAAGGTTCTTAAGATCATCATAGATAGTGGGAGTTGTGTCAATGCCGTCTCTGCCAAGACAGTTAAATCTTTAGGATTGATCACAGTTCCCCATCCTAGCTCGTACAAAGTTTCTTGGGTAGATTCCACCTCCATCCAGATTCAAGCTAGGTGCCAAATCTAAATTAGATTGCAAACCTATGAGGAAAAGATTTGGTGTGATGTCATCCCCATGGAAGTAAGTAGTATCATTCTAGGTCGACCTTGGCTTTTTGATCATGATGCAACCCTGTATGGTCGAACCAATGTTTGTGCTTTTAACTACCATGGGAATAAGTTTGTTATCAATCTAGCTCCCCCTAGAGACCTAGTTAAGAGAGGTTCTAGTAGCCTTAAGGACAAGAAACCTGAAGTTAATTTGATTAAGGCTAGGGAGTTAGTAAAGGAGATTGCTGAGGGTAACCCTGTTTGGATCTTGACCTCCAAGGAAATACTCGAGCCGACCCAAAGGGAACACCCTAAAGAAATTATTGAAGCTCTGAAAGAATTTGAGGATGTCTTTCCTGAGGATTTACCTGATCAACTACCACCCCTTAGAGACATCCAGCATGCAATAGACTTAGTTCCAGGAGCAACTTTACCAAACCTTCCTCACTATAGACTGAATCCCAGTAAGCATCAAGAATTACAGAAATAAGTGGGAGAATTGCTTAGGAAGGGTTTCATTAGGGAGAGCCTGAGTCCATGTGCAGTCCCTGCTCTACTGACCCCTAAGAAGGATGGTACCTGGAGGATGTGTATAGATAGTAGAGCTATCAACAAGATAACCGTGAAGTATAGGTTTCCCATCCCCCGATTGGATGATATGTTAGCCATAATGGCCAGAGCCCGAGTTTTCTCTAAGATAGACCTTAAGAGCGGCTATCATCAGGTTTGGATTAGACCTGGGGATGAGTGAAAAACTGCTTTCAAGACTAAGGATGGCCTGTTTGAGTGGATTGTAATGCCTTTCGGACTTTCCAATGCACCAAGTACTTTTATGACGATTATGACCCAGGTCCTGAAAGAGTTTACCGGAAAATTTGTTGTGGTCTTGATGCAGGACGAAAGCTCTGATACCAAAAATGATGCAGAACAAAGAGCAAAGAAGCGCATGCGGAAGTAAAATTAAGATTAATTCTTTTTTTATTATTATTATTATTTCAGAAATTGGCTTTGACACAAAGTAAAGTTAAACTAAGTTGATGGAAACTAGGTAAGGATTGAAAGCACAATTTAGAAGAAGCTAAGTTATCAGAGTAGTTCAGAAGTAACGGATTGCTGGGGGTTGAGAAACTCCCAGACCTAGGGTTTCGCTCTGAACTTTCAACATGACAGAAATAAAGAGAAGAGATGGTTTACCAACCAGACAGTGATCTTCACAGAATTTGGGTGGAAGAACTCTCTCGAGCAGATTGTTGGATCCTTGGATTCGGCTATCTTCGCAATGGATCCTCCAATACTGGTCTCGTGGCTGGGTCGGCTTCTCCTGAACTCAAGATCTGGGAAGAAGAAAAACAAGTGATGGATTCAGATACTCAGGGAAGGATTTACCAGTTTGAAGAACTTGAAGGCTGATGTTGCTGAGATCCGGATTCTCTTGAAGGCTGATTCGACTCCCTCTGAAAAGAGCTATGGATCTGAAGTATCCGGACTGGAGCTGGATGCTGGTGGTCAGCCTGGACTTGGAGAGAGAGGCCGTGGGAGGTGGGATAGGCTAGGGTTTGGTGGATTGAAGTGGATGATGGGCGGCTAGGGTTTTGGAGTAGAAGTGGCTAACCTTGGGTTTGGGGTTTGGAGATCTCACACCTCCTCAAGGTTCCTGGGGAACCTGGATTTACTCCCTCACGGAGCTCAACACCTGGATGCAAGTGCGGAAGAGAGAAAACACAGAGTTTGCTCACAAAAAAAAGTTGGTTTCATTCATCATTTTTTTCAAACTTACATGGTGGTTTAATTTATAGGCCATTACAAGAGAGTAGGGTTTTACATCTTCCCATGTGGGACTAAATGAGGGGATCTTCAAATTAGGATATCAATCCCTACTCATATGGCCGGCCAATTAATTCCAAAGTTGATTGAAGCTTCAAAAAGGAAAGTGGGTGGCGCCTCCAAGAAAATATTTTTTTTCCTTCTATGCTTGGCCTTATCTGGAAGTGTTTGGGCGCCTCTTAACCTTGCCCTCTAAGAGAAAATTTGTTGCCTTTTATATCTGGCTTTAGTTGGAATGATTAGGGCGCCTCCTAACCTTGCTTTTCAAGAGAAATCTCCTTCCTTCCATGGCTTAACCCTTTTTGGATACCTCCTTTTCTTTCTCCCCAAGTTATGGCTCCTTCTAACTTTGTTTTGAGTATTTCTGGTAGGTAATGGGCGCCTCCTTGAATTTCTCTCCAAGAGAATTTCTTCCCTTTCATAGTTTGGTTCTTTTGGGAAGTCTTGGGCCGCCCCCTTGATTTGTGGACCCCTGGTGGATTTCTCCTCAATTGGCGCATGAAAGAGGGGAGCTGCTATCTGTGGTGTGGGGACCAAAGCCTGCTGGATGGAGATGTGGCGCCCCCTAGACTCAGGCGTATGGCTGGGAGTGTGGCTGGGAGTGTGGCACCCACTTGCTTGGCCTTGGGAGAAAATGTAACACCCCCAGGTTGAAGCCCTAGTCCACTACTGAGTCAACATGACTCAACAAAATAAAAATGCAGGTAATACAGACTCAAACTAAAATTGAGTTGATCAAGTCAACCCTTATTACAAGCCAAAAACCCTAATTCTTCGGGCAAGGTTAATCAGAGATCCAGATGGAGCTCTGAAGTCTTCTTCTGAGTCTGGTGCCCGCACCAGGTCTACTTTGATGACATTCTGATTTATAGCAGGACTAAGAAGGACCACCTTAGTCATCTAAGACTAGTATGCCAGACCCTTAGGGAGAATAGCCTCTATGCCAACTTTAAGAAGTGTGATTTCATGACACATAGGGTTATCTTCCTACACCCTCTAGTGTCCATGATGTGCGTAGTTTCCATGGCCTAGCAACCTTTTATAGGAGATTTATTAGGGGTTTTAGTACAGTTGTCGCACCTATCACAGATTGCATTAGGAAGGGTACATTTGAGTGGACCAAAGCAGCTGATAAGGCCTTCCTAGAGCTTAAGGATAAGATGACCCATGCACCCATCCTTAGATTGGCTGACTTCACTAAGGTGTTTGAGGTCGCTTGCAACACCTCGGGAGTAGGAATAGGTGGGGTACTAAGTCAAGAGAATCACTGTAGCCTTCTTCAGTGAAAGCTGAATGAGGCTAAACTTAAGTACTCTACCTATGACAAGAAATTTTATGCGGTAATCCAGGCCCTTAGATATTGGAGACATTACTTACTACCATAGGAGTTTGTCTTATTTTCTGACCATGAGGCACTCCGATTCCTGAACTCCCAAAAGAAACTGAACCCATGGCACGGTAAATGGATTGAGTACATCAGGCTTACACTGTTGTCCTGAAGCACCATGCCGGCACTGAAAATAAGGTAGCAGATGCCCTGAGCCGTAGGTCTCTATTGTTAGGATCAGTTAGCACCCAAGTCATAGGGTTTGATTGGTTAAAGGATGAATATGAAACCTACCAAGACTTTGGAGACATTTACCAGACCCTCAGGCTAGGACCATCCAGTACCCATAGTGAGTATACCATTCAGGATGGCTACCTTTTCCAGAACAATCGACTCTCTATACCCAAAACTTCCCTTAGAGAATTCCAAATTTGGGAGACCCATGCTGGAGGTTTAGCTGGTCACTTTGGTAGAAATAAGACAATCTTAGCAATAGAGGACCAGTTCTTTTGGCCAGGACTGAAAAGGCACGTTGCACAAATTGTAGCCAGGTGTAGAACTTGTGCTATTGCAAAACAGTAGAAGCAGAACACTGGTCTTTACACACCTTTACCAGTGCCTGATCATCCTTGGTAGGACCTAGGTATGGACTTCGTGTTAGGATTACCTAAGACCTAGAAGAGACATGATTCTATCTTTGTAGTGGTCGATAGGTTATCTAAGATGGCTCACTTCATCCCCTGTTCCCAGACATTTGATTCGTCTAGAGTAGCCAAGCTTTTCTTAGATTATGTGGTTAAACTCCATGGCCTACCCAAGACCATCATATCTGATAGGGATGTTAGGTTCACCAGTTATTTCTTGAAGACCTTATGGCACCTGTTAGGGACCAAGTTTAAGTTTTCTACAGCATACCACCCTCAAACAGATGGCCAAACTGAAGTGGTGAACCGTAGTTTAGGAAACCTCCTTAGATGCCTGGTAGGTGAACATGTTGGAACTTGGGATCTATTATTGCCTAGAGCAGAGTTTGCCTACAACATTTCAGTAAATAGGACAATAGGTAAGAGTCCTTTTGAGATAGTCCATGGGTACAAGCCTAATCGCCCCATTGATCTGATTCCTTTACCTATTCATGCACGAGTCTCAGAGTTTGCAGAGTCATTTGCACAACATATTAGAGACTTGCATAAGGACATTAGCCAAAAGATAAACATAAGCAATGAAACTTATAAAAAATTGGTTAATTCCCGAAGAAGGATCAAGGAATTTGATGTAGGGGATTCTGTCATGATTAGGCTTAGGCCTGAGCGGTTTCCACCTGGGACCGTTAAGAAGCTTCATGCTCGTGGAGTCGGACCTTTTAAAGTGTTAAAGAAGGTTGGATCAAATGCCTGTGTTAGACTTGCCTTCAGATATGGGCATTAGTTCTACCTTCAATATTACAGACCTGGTTGAGTACAGGGAACCGGCAATGATACCTATTGAGGCTTTTGGACCTATCCCTTAAGTTGGGAGTGATCCTTACCCAGAGTGTCCACCGATTAATTGGCCTGAGAGAGGAGAACGGATCGAGCGTATCCTGGACGATCAAGCCATTATGACCCGTGGCCACGGTTATCAACGCTTCCTGGTCTGATGGCAAGGCCGGCCAGAGTCGGACGATTCATGGATTTCTCGAGAGAACTTGCAATGCCTCAACCCAGACCTTCTCAATAGATATGTGAGCCAGTCTGATCTTCACTCGACAAGGTCAAGTTCCTCCCACCCTAGGAGAATTGGTGCGGACACCAGAGGCACTAGAATAATGCAGAGGCTTCTCAACCCTCTATGGATCACTTAATTGACATTCGAGTCCACTATAATAAAGCTTAGTCCAGCTGAGTTGAGTCCTATATTAGTCAGCTCATGTTGAGCTAGTTCAATCCAATATTAGTCAGCTCATGTCGAGCTAATTTTATTTTTTTTGAGTCCTGTCCAAGCAAATTGAAGACTCAAGACCACTTCATACAAGTGAAGACCAAGTCCAACCTGATTGAAGACATGGAAGTTGAGCCCAAGTCCAACCCATCTTGAAGACTTGAAGATCCCAAGAGGAGAAAATGAAAACAAGAACAAACATGAAGCCCTGGACCAGCCGGAAGCAAACTGGGCCAGCCCAGGCCCAGGAAGGAATTAGGGTGCCATTTCTTATGGTGACCCTCCTCTTGGTTGGCCACTTATGGTCACCCCCTTGGCCGACCAAGACAAGGAGAGGGAGAGCAATTTGTGAGGGATTTTCAATCTATGTTGCCTTATATTCCTAGTTAGGGTTTGAAAGGGAGAAGGAGTCTTATGTAAAGTCTAAAGTACCCTTACTTGGGGCCCAAGGTTAAGGGTCTATTTAAGGGACCCTAGACTCTTGTATGAAACTTGATTTTTGATATGAAATAAACCTTGAGTTCTTCTATTGCTTTGAGTGTTACCCTGCTGTGTGCATAAAGGGGTTTGAGAGTTTTCTTCTTCCCGGTGCTGCAACCATTTTCCTGTCGCCAGCCAACATTCTAGAACCCTGGCCGCTCGCTTCAAAAGACACCTTTTCTTTGCTATTTTCCTTTATTTTCTTGATCTCCTCTGAGTTTTCTAACCCCTGATAGGTCATTTGCAGGTCCCCAACTTCCTACGAATCCAACGACTCTAGCCAAGCCTCAATCGGACCACCGAGCAGAAAACCAGGTATCCGCAGGTCTTTGGCTCGATTTTCTAGACTGCATCCATCGAGGAACGAGAGATCCCTTCACTACGATCTTCATCGGGTGCTTCAGATGTTGTCAGGTACACCCCCTCTACCTCCAGTAATTATATTATAGGAGAACTTGCCCTGACCGAGGTTTCTCAGCCCCGACGATCCTTCTTTAATACTTTTCTAGGTTCTAAGCTGCATGCTTGACTTCAAAATCTCATACATAATTCCCTACAACTAATTTTGATTTGAAATTTGGGAATTAATCACCTAACCCCACATATAAAACATACAAAAATAATTGCATGCATATTAGTCCCACATCGCTGTGCAAGACTCCTCAAACCTCGGTCAACCATCAAGGTCCGTAACGCCCTGCACCCGAGCACCAGATCTCCTCTCTGCTGCCCGTGAAGCTCATCTCCAGCATCGCCTCCGATCAAGTCTCCCCCTCCGCCTCCATCACATGAAGCCTCCCACATCCCCCTGTTCCTGCTCACTGCCTGCAGCTGATGCCCCAACCTCCCTTCCCCAGCGGGATCTCATGTACCTCAACGTACCACTCCCCCTCCCTTCCCTCCATCCCAACGAGTCCCGCACCAAGGCCCAGGCCACCGCCGTCGCCCTCGGCTGCACAACCGGTCGCGGCATCCCGCCTATGGGTCATTCGCCACCTGTAGATGCTGGGCTTCCCTCCAGCTCCCATGGGCACCCGCCCTCCTGCGGCCCCTATGCAAGTCATCGCCAGGCCAGGGGCGCAGCCCGCGCCCTTCCCCGTGCTGCCGGCTCTGCCACCGGCTCCGCATGTTCCCCATGCTGCGTGCTTCCCTCTTCTCCATCGGAAGGCCGCCGCCTGCGCCCCACTGCCACCCGTGCTCCCAACGTAGTCGAACGTCGTCGCACTCCATGCCATCCACCGGAACCACCTCCCCGAGCCACCGTCTTCGCCCCAGCACTGCTGCTAGCGAACACCCACCCAGATCTGATCGTCCGCGATGCCCTCGGCCATACAGTACCATCGCCAGCCTCCGTCATCATCCCCGCTGTCATCGTCGGCCATCACCACCTCCACGGCCACCCTGCCGGATGGTCTCCGCCTAGCCTTGATGCCGGCGAACTCCGTTGCTCCTCTCTGTGGTTTGATCCATGAAGAAGAAAGAGACCGCACGAACATGAAGGCAAATGCCTTCACTATTGCCGACTTCAGCACATGCTTTCTAAAGTAGCATGCTTTCTAGAGCAGCACGGATCTCAGCACTGCACAATCTTTAAAGCTGCACTGATCTCAGAGTAGAAAAAAAAATCAAAGGAAAAAAAAAGAAAGAAAGGTGGGAAAAAAATTTGAAACTAGTCTTTTTGTTTTGATTTGGTTAGTTCCAGATTCGTCAAACCTTGCTGAGCTTGACTCGACGGAGTCGAGTTCTCCTAACTGCAGGGGAATGATGGGGACCGAGAGCCTATTTTATTTTTGTTTTGAGTCATTTAGTCACGTGTCACTTTAGTCAAAGTGAGCCAATCAAGTCCTGTAATAAAGTAAGATAACTGAGTCAGTTGAGTCCACTTAGTCGGGTCCAGTCTTTTAGTCCAGTCAAGTCCAGTTGACTCGTTCAAGTCAAGAGGAGAGTCATCGCAGAGAGAGCTCCAACCCAAGACAGGCCCACTGTTGACCAATCCACCAGGGTTTCTTGGCCCACAAGTCAAGGTTTTTTAGCCATCAAGTAATGTACCCTAGGGTGAATCTATAAATACCTTCCCTCCCCTCTTGTATTAAACATCTTTTTTCTTATAAATACAAACTAATATTGAAAGTTATTTTGATTGAGAATTTTTTTTCTTCGGATTGGAGTGGGTGTGATGCCCTGGTTCCCTGTTCTTGAGTACAAGCCCTAATCCTCTGGTGACTTCTACGCTCGCCAGCGATCCTCCCCAGCTCTGTCTCGCATCAATTGAGGTATTGGAGGCATTACTTACTACCGCAAGAGTTCATTCTTTATTCCGATCATGAAGCCTTACGATTCCTTAATTTCCAAAAGAAAATGAACACTAGGAATGGGAAATGGGTAGAATACATAATCGTATACTTTTGTTTTAAAACACCATGCCAGCACTAAAAATAGGGTTGTAGATGCACTGAGCCGATGATCCATGCTTTTGACATCAGTTATCACTGAAGTTATAGGGTTTGATAGACTGAAAGAAGAATACCTTAAGTGTCCCGACATTAGTGTCATTTATTAATCCCTTCAACAAGGGCCATCTAGTGTACATAATGATTATACCATTCATGATGGATTCCTTTTCAAAGGAAACCAATTGTGTGTCCCCCGAACTTCTATTAGAGAGTTTTTGATCTGGGAAGTTCATGCTAGAGGCCTAGCAGGTCATTTGGTAGAAATAAGACCATCCTAGCAATAGAAGACCAATTCTATAGGCCTGGCCTCAAGTGGAATGTAGCCCAAGTTGTGGTGCAATGTCGAACATGTACTGTTGCGGAATAGTAAAAGCAGAATACTGGTCTGTACATTCCTCTAATTGTCCCTAATTGTCCCTGGCAAGATCTTAGCATGGACTTCGTACTAGGACTACCAAAGACCTTAATAAGACATGATTCCATCTACGTTGTAGTTGACTGATTCTCTAAGATGGCTCACTTCATACCATGCTCTCAAACTTTCGATGCATCAAGAATTGCTAAGCTTTTTCTTGACGAAGTGGTTAGACTACATGGTTTATCCAAAACCATTATGTCAGATAGAGATGTTAAGTTCACTAGCTACTTTTGGAAAACCCTTTGGCATATACTAGGAACCAAACTGAAATTCTCTACTGCCTACCATCCTCAGACTAATGGCCAAACTAAAGTCATTAATTGGAGTCTAGGAAATCTGCTGAGATGTCTAGTTGGTGATAGTATGGGAAATTGGGATTTCTTATTACCTCGTGCTGGTTTGCTTGTAACAGCTCAGTCAATAGATCTACTAGATGAGTCCATTTGAGGTGGTCCATGGTTACAAACTTAGGATGCCTATAGATCTCATCCCATTGCCCACACATGCATGAATTTTTGAGTCTGTTGAGTCATACACATAGCATATTAAGGATTTGCATAAAGAAATCAGTAAAAAAATCAACATGAGCAATGAAACTTGCAAGCATATGGCTAATTCATGTAAGAGGATCAAAGAATTCTATGAAGGAGACCACATAATGATTAGACTTAGACCTTAATAGTTCCCATCTAAAATCATTAAAAAATTACATGCCCATGGTGCAGGCCCATTTAAAATAATAAAGAAGATTGGACCTAACGCGTATGTACTTGAGTTACCATTTGACCTAGGTATCAGCTCGACCTTCAATGTTTCAGACTTGATAGAGTATAAAGAGCCAATGATGATACCTAGTGAGCCTTTTGGGCCAAACTCTATTTTTGAGAGTGAGCGTACCCTTGTGTGTCCATTGGCTACTTTTCCAAAGCAGTGAGACAAAATTGAGCGAATTCTAGATGACAAGACTATCATTATCCAGAACAAAGACTACCAACGCTATCTGGCTCATTAGAAAGGTCAGCCAAAATCTGAAAACTCATGGATCACTAGGAAGGACATGCAACGAATCGATCCAGACTTATTAGAGCATTACCAAAGTCAAGTTGACCCATTCTCTACAGGGTCGAGTTCTTGCCACCCCGGAAAAATTGGTGTGAACAACAACAATGGCCTTTAATCAAATTTCTAATGGATTGAATGATAAATTTGAAGCCCCAACAAGTCAGTTCAACTACAACCTAAAGAGCCAACTCGAGCACTGGAGCTGACTCAACCAGAGAATTCTACTACTTTAATTTTCTACTTCAGCATTTCAGCTATCAACACTTATTCAGCTACTTGGAATAACTCAACACTTCAGCACTTATTCAGCTACCTAGAATACCTCAACTATTTGGAATAACTCAGCACATGAAATAAATCAGCAAGTCAACTACAAGACCAATTTGGAATGCCACATCACCAAGCCTAGGTGGCAGCCAAGCCAACAAGGAGGACACCTTACAGCCCCCGTCCACTTGGGCGCCTACATTTAAATTCAAAATGAAGTGGCCAGCCCTCATTCTTCTCCTTGAATCAAGTTTGGTTGTAATTCTCCACCATCTTTTCCATGTATTCCTCCATGAATTTCAAAATTTCAAAAGGCTTTGGGTGGTCTATTAATACCTCTCCATAGCTTCTTGTAATGCATCTTATGAATGAAAATTTTGAGTTCCAAATTTTTTTTCATTTATGTGATTCAAATGTCCTCCACGAGGGAGTGAGTGTGAGGCTCAACCTAGCTACTTCATAGTTGTATTAGTCTACCTAGCAAAGCTTTCCCTTCCATCTTCCCTAAACACCAATTTCAGCAAGCTCTAAAGGATGCCATCTCCAACAATCCTTCCAAGATCATCTTCATAAATTCTTCTTCCAAAGACGCCCACTAACTTCAACTCAAGGAAGCCAGTCATCCATTCTTCTTTAAAGGCACCATCCTTCTACATCCCAAGTACACTAAGGAGCCATTCGTTCTTTAAGGATGCAAGCTTCTTCCTACTCAAGCCCTCATCCATCCAATACAAAAATGCCAACCACTCTATTCTTCCTTTTTATCACTTCTTTCAACTTTCCCCAACTTTGCCATGTCACTAATGTCATTAATTGCAGGGTGCCCTACAATTCTGAGTTAAAGAGGAGGTTTTGCTTTGCTTGGGAACTAGCCATGAAGGGAGTTCCCATTCCGAAAGTGATAGTCTTCAAGTTTAGTTGCAGCTACATGGAGTGCTAAAATTGACCTACCATCAAAGGAGGGAGAGCTCATCATTGGTTAGTAAACCCATCCGAGTCTCTTAGGTCTGTTCATATGAAGGTTATGTCCTGGTTAGAATGGTTTCTCAACCATTAGGTCCATTCTTCCTTGATTAAAATAGAACTACATTGCGGGAAAGTTTCCTTTCATTAAGTAGTCCCATCATATTGTTTACTTTGGCCATTTCTTATGCTTGAACTTTGCAAATGTAAGTAGGTATCATTGCTCAATTTGAATTGCTAAACTGTTAAGCTAGAATCCCTCTTTGCATCATGCGGACACCAACAATGGCCTTCAATCAAATTCTTTATGGATTGAATGATAAATTTGAAGCCCCAACAAGTCAGTTCAACTACAACCCAAAGAGCCGACTCGAGGACTGGAGTGACTCAATCAGAGAATTCTGCTACTTCAAATTTCTACATCAACATTTCAGCTATTCAACACTTATTCAGCTACTTGGAATAACTCAACACTTCAGCACTTATTCAGCTACCTGGAATAACCTTAACTATTTGGAATAACTCAGCACTTAGGATAAATCGGCAAGTCAATTACAAGACCAAGTTGGACTGCCACATCACCAAGCCTAGGTGGCAGCCAAGCCAACATGGAGGACACCTCACAACCCCCCTCCACTTGGGCACCTACATTCAAATTCAAAATGAAGTGGTCGGCCCTTATTCTTCTCCTTGAATCAAGTTTGGTTGTAATTCTCCACCATCTTCTCCATGTATTCCTCCATGAATTTTGAAATTTCAAAAGGTTTTGGGAGGTCTATTAATACCTCTCCATAGCTCCTTCTAATCCAACTTATGAATGAAAAATTTTGAGTTCCAAAATTCTTTCCATTTGTATGATGCAAATGTCCTTCTTGAGGGAGTGAGTATGAGGCTCAACCTAGCTACGTCATAGTTGTATTAGTCTACCTAGCAAAGATTTCCCTTCCATCTTCCCTAAAAACTAATTTCAGTAAGCTCTAAAGGATGCCATCTCCAAGGAAGCCATCTCCAACAATCCTTCCAAGATCATCTTCATCCATTCTTCTTCCAAAGATGCCCACCAACTTCAACTCAAGGAAGCCAATCATCCATTCTTCTTCAAAGGTGCCATCCTTCTACATCCCAAGTACTCTATTCTTCCTTTTGACCACTTCTTTCAACTTTCCACAACTTTGCCATGTCACTAATGTCATTCATTGGAGGGTCCCCTACAATTCTGAGTTAAAGAGGAGGTTTTGCTTTGCCCTGAAACTAGCCATGGATGGTGCTTCCATTTCGGAAGTGATAGTCTTCAAGTTCAGTTGCAGCTCCATGGAGTGCTGAAATTGATCTACCATCAAAGGAGGGAGAGCTCATCATTGGTTAATAAACCCATCCGAGTCTCTAAGGTCTGTTCTTATGAAGGTTATGTCCTAGTTAGAATGGTTTCTCAACCATTAGGTCCATTTTTCCTTGATTAAAATAGAACTACATTGCTTGTAAGTTTCCTTTCATTAAGTAGTCTCATCATATAGTTTACTTTGGCCCTTTCTTATGCTTGAACTTTGCTAATATAAGTAGGTATCATTGCTCAATTTGTATTGCTAAACTGTTAAGCTAGAGTTCCTCTTTGCATCCTGCATCACAAGAGTCCTTCTACTTGTTCATCACTTATAAGGTGATAAACTGTACTTTATCCCCTTTCATATGACACCCATATTGCATGGCCTTTGACAGGTCAAAGATGGCAAATGGCATTGATAAAAGTGGTGCATAAGTGAAGAGTAGCGACTCTTCACTATTGGCGCACAGAAAAGGACATGCTTAGGGGAGTTGTTTCAAGATGAAACAAGGAATCCCTAGCCTTATCCCATGCATATGTGTCCTAGCTTATTACCAGTTGCAAGAAGGGATGGGCGGTGAAATTAAATGGCGCGCGCAAGTGAAGGGTTGCGACCCTTCACTTGGTTACCACAACATTTTAAATCCAAAAGTCCTTAATGAAGGAACTTGACTCTTGGATAAGTCTGCTTCCATGCCATCTTAAGACCCCTATCAACCAGTTACATGCCACATGGCATGAGGACAAATGGCCAACTATCAGGAGAAGTCTTTTGGCATAGGAAGGGTCATGGCCTTTGGTACAGGAAGAGTCATGATGTTTCAAAATAAGACTCCTTCTTAATGAAGGGTCTTATGTGATATGTTATTTGACAGATCAAAGGGCTGATGAAGAGCCATAATTGGCACCTCCCCATCTCCTAAAAATAGCCTTTGATGTTTAGGTCGAAGGAATCATGAATCTGATTGCTTTCTTTCTTACACTTACACTCTGCCACTCACTCCTTGTCGCTTCCTTCCCTTGTTAAAGGATAAGCTTGCCTTAAGACAAGCTCCCCATTTTAAGACAAGGGTTTAGAAAGAGAATTAGGAAGTGATAAAGAGAGTGAAGAGAGATTTTGGAGAGGGCTCAGAGTGCTCTACTGGAGGGCAATTATCAGAGCAAGAAAGGAGAGGCTGCCAAAAAAAGAAAGGCCATCAAAAGAGTCCCATTAGTTTAAGCAACCTACTAAGGAGTGCTTCTGATGGGGATCCAAGGCAGGTCTAGAATTTTTTCATATTTTTCTTTTTTCTCGCAATTTTTATTTTTCCTATTCCCACTATTCCACTTATCCCCACTATTCCAGCTTTATCCCGAGCCTATCCTAACTGTATTCCAGCCTTATTCCATCTTCTTCTCGTGTTTAAAAAAAAAACTTCCCAAACCCTAGCCACTGCCCCGTCGCCCGCAGATCCGGGCTGCCCGACCCTCGGCCGCCCCCGCTGACCCGTCACCGGTGCTCGCCAGAAAAGCTGGCTGCCGCCACCCACGCCCATGGGAAGATGAACGGACGCGGGAGGCGTTCGTCTACCCACTTGCGGCCGTGCCGCCCCTGCACCGCTGCCGCTGCCACCGCGACCTGCCGCCGGCCGGCCGCCCGCCATCCATCGGCTCATGCCCGGCCGTCGAGGGGCCCTCGCCGGCACCTAGGATCCTACGGTCGTGGGGAAGACCAACGGACGTGTCTGTTCGTGTGATGTCGCCGCCCGTCGCCTGACACCACCGCCGCCTCCCGCCTGCTACCATCCCATCGTTCACCGACCAAGGCCCGGTCACCGGAGGCCTCGCCAGTGCCCAGGAGTTCCCACGCCCAGGGGAAGGCCAAACGACATGCCCTGTGCATGCCGTGCCTACCCTTGTGCCGCCTCGCCTACAGCCCGCCGCCAGCTGTCCACCGGCCCCGTCCGCCGCCTACTATCCGGTCACCAGCCGTCCGCCGGTGCTCAGTCGAGAGATCGATCCTCTTCTATGCACGTCCATGAGAGGATTCTACATAGATTTTGAAGCAGTCCAGTTTTCAGAGCAGCATGCTTTTTAGTGTAGTGAAGGAACATGCTTCTCAGAGCAGATCTGCACCAATATTGATGTAGCATGGATTTTGATGTGATTAATTTTCCTTTTTTAGGTTTACTTGGAAGTTAAGTAAATGAAGGGTTTGGTTTTTCTTTATAAAGGGGCCCTCCCCCTCTTGTAATAAGAAGTTGAATAGAAATTTTTGGGTTCTTCATTGGTTCTGGTTCTGGTTCTGGGCTGAGGCCCGTTTACCTTCGTTCCCTACTGTGTAGATAATGGGTTCGTTGGGGGGTGTGAGAGCCCTACTATGTGGATGATGGGTTCGAGCGCCCTAGTTACCCCCTATCCCATCTTCTTAAACCCTCATGTCCTTTGAGAGTCACCCTAGCGGCCTCTATGAGAGCCTTACTATATGGATGATGGGTTCGATGAGAGCTCAGGGTAGCTATGTGCTTTGATCCCTGACTTTCTGTGTGCGTCTCCCAGTTAGAGTGAGTCACAGGGCCATGAGTTCCAGTTCCCAGTCACCCATCTCCATCCTTCCTTTGCCACCTCAACCAAGAAAATTAAAAACAAAAGAGATCAATTGTTTTAGGAGTTTAGTTTTCAGTGTCACCCTAGTCCCGGGAGGCTTCTTAGCCCTCCCACAGTCCTAGTTTGTTTAGTTGTTTCCCTTTCCAAAATAATCCAGGGTTACATCGAGTCTGTGTCCTGCATCAATTTTGGTATCAGAGCCAATTGTGGATTAGGATGCGCTCCATTTTTTGAACTCGACGGAGTCGAGTTCTTCATGGTCGAGGAGTATGATGGGGATCCATGGCAGTTCCAGAATTTTTTCATATTTTTCTTTTTTCTCAAAATTTTTATTTTTTTTATTCCCACTATTCCACCTATCCCAACTTTTCTAGCTTTATCCCAAGCCATCCCCACTTTATTCCAGCCTTATTCCATCTTATTCCCATGTTTTTTTAAAAAAAACTTCCCAAACCCTAGCCGCCACCCCGCCGCCCCCAGATCCGGGCTGCCTAACCCCCGGCCGCCCCCGCCGACCCGCCACCAGTGCTCGTCGGCCCCGCCCTTGCCAGAAAAGCTGGCCGCCCATGCCCATGGGAAGACTAACGGATGCGGGAGGTGTCCATCCACCCACGTGCGGATGTGCCGCGCCCCTGCACCGTTACCGCCGCCACCGCCGGCCTGCAGCCGGCCGCCCGCCCGCCGTCCTCCGGCTCAAGCCCAGCCGCCGGGGGGCCCTCGCTGGCACCCAGGACCCCACGGCCATCGGGAAGACCAACAGACGTGTCCGTCCGTGTGACGCTGCCGCCCGTCGCCTGACACCGCCGCCATCGCTTGACACCGCTGTCACCGCCCGCCTGCCGCCATCCCTCCATCCCGCCGTCCGTCGGCCAAGGCCCGGCCGCCGGAGGCCTCGTTGGTGCCCAGGTGTTCCCACGCATGTGGGAAGGCCAACCAACATGCACAGGGCGTGCCATGCCACCCGTGCCGCATTGCTTGCAGCCCGCCGCTAGCCGTTCGCCGGCCCCGTCCGCCGCCTGCTTCCCGGTCGCCGGCCATCCATCGGTGCTCAATCGGGAGATCGATCCTCCTCTATGCACTTCCATGAGAGTATTCTGCATGGATTTCGGAGCAATCTAGTTTTCAGAGGAACACGCTTTTCAGCACAGATCATCAAGCCAACATGCTTCTCAGAGCAGATCCGCACCAATATTGATGTAGCATGGATTTTGATGTGATTTATTTTCCTTTTTTAGGTTTACTTGGAAGCTAAGTAAATAAGGGGTTTGGTTTTTCTGTATAAAGGGCCCCTCCCCCTCTTGTAATAAGAAGTTGAATCGAAATTTTTGGGTTCTTCATTTGTTCTGGTTCTGGGCTGAGGCCCGTTTGCTTTCGTTCCCTATTGTGTGAATAATGGATTCGTTGGGGGGTGTGAGAGCCCTACTATGTGGATGATGGGTTCGAGCGCCCTAGTTACCCCCTATCCCATCTTCTTATCCCCTAATGTCCTTTGAGAGTCACCCTAGCGGCCTCTATGAGATCCCTACTATGTGGATGATGGGTTCGATGAGAGCTCAGGGTAGCTATGTGCTTCGATCCCTGACTTTCTATGTGCATCTCTCCATTAGAGTGAGTCCCAGGACCATGAGTTCCAGTTCCCAGTCCCCCATCTCCATCCTTCCTTTGCCACCTCCACCAAGAAAATTGAAAACAAAAGAGTTCAGCTGTTTTAGGAGTTTAGTTTTCAGTGTCACCCTAGTCCCAGAAGGCTTCTTAGCCCTCCCATAGTCCTAGTTTGTTTAGTTGTTTCCCTTTCCCAAATAATCCAGGGTTACATCGAGTTTGTGTCCCGCATCAGCTTCCTAGGATCAATTCCTGTGTGGATTACCTCTGGAGGGCATGCACTTGTGTGCTTAGTGGAAAGAAGAAATAATTAGCATTCCAGGTATTTTTCCATACCCTAATTGAATAACTTGTTAATTTTAATGAATAAGAGATCTTGGGCTTAGGGTTTCAAGTCATTGGAATTTCAAAAATGAAAATTTTTGAAATCCATGCTTCCGCTGTATCACCGAAACCCAACAGTGGTATTAGAGCCCTCTTATTTCATTCAATTAATGGTTAATTGAATATGCTTATACGATAGTGAAGATGATCATATATGGTAATTTGATGCATGCCACTAATTAGGGTTCACTTAAATAGTGAATGATAATATGATCATGTTTATGAATCATAGTATGATGCAGACTATTGAAAGAGCGTATGATAGTGAATGCAATTACTAATGATTGCTTATTATGATATGAAGTGATGTATGATTGTTTTAAATTACATATGATATATGTTAAATCCTATTAACTGCTTTGGATTAGGTTAGTCACCATGGCCATCCAATCATAGGAGTTACTTAGAGTTTCATGGCCCTCTCATCCTATTCATTAGGGTCTCCTATGGCATGTAGGGGTGCCGCTGTAGCCATATCCAATGAACAAGTGAGGTGAATGGATTTATATTACAATCATGCTTATGGTATGCATATTAGGGTTAATATGCTCGAATGATGGAATAAATATCATGTCATATATGTATGGTTATGAATATATTATGATGTCATGAATGTTAGGTTTTATGATGTCATGAATATTAGGTTGTCATGATTAAGTCTATATTAGGATGGTTAGAGACTCTCAAAGCCCTCATAAAAATTATATTTAGTCATAGTGTAAGTTAATCATGATGCAAATCCGATTAGGGTATGATCAGCCAATTGGTATCTAGGCAAGAGTTTCTGGGAAGGTAAAGGGAATGAGGTTTTAAATTGGTTCCGTTGTCTTACCTGGCCAATTTAATTAGTATCTAAGGAAAGCAACGGGGGGAGCCCCTCATCTCTTCCACTTACCTGGCCAATTTGGTCATATCTAAACCCTAAATTGGAAATGTTAAGTGATTAAGCACACTACACATTGCCTTCCTTCATGCTAAGCCAAATCCATGTCAAAAACTATAGTAGGTTTGTTGTGATTGACACAAGGCCTACTCTAAGATTTGATATGATATTTGTCTTGGTGCATTTTTATGCTTTATGGCATGATTGGTGGTGTTGCTTTGTTTTGATTGACACAAGGGCAACATTTATCAAACATGGTTGTATGGAAATGAAGAGTCTGACTAAACTAAGACATTATAGTTTGTTATGATTAACACAAGGCTATAAATATCTTAGAGATAGGTGTTGATGCGGTACGACTCTAAGATTGCTAAACATGCAGAGAAAATACTAAAATATTTTTTTTATAATTTTTATAATTTAAGTTTGCAGGCTAAATTTCCAAATAAAAGTAAAGCTAGCATATGGAGTAGCAATGCATAGAATCATCATGATCGCAAAGAACTCATACAAGATTATAAGTGTTGGAAATTGTGTCCCAAAGCTAATCACTTAGGTTGTAGGCGGTTGTGTTGAGTATTATAATCTGTATATGAATTAATAAAATATTATTTTGGCAGCTCATCACATCATTCATTTCCCTGTAATGAACTCAATTTATGTGATGAAGTCCTTAGGACTGCACTGACTTCGATATAGAGAGGATATATCGAGTGGTCATTTAAAAGGTTCATAACCAAAGGATACATTGTACAGGACAGCAATGTATCAAGTGTAGGTTGTTGTGGTTCACATCGTTTGGTTGTCCTCTTGACTAAAGGAGTGTGGTGACACTGATGTGATCTACAAGTGGGATGTGTGACAACTTATTGAACGTGACTCAATGGAGCTCCTTTCTGCCAAAGGATTACTCGCGATTGGATATGGGTATATGTGCCCTTCCGACCTGAGGTCACCATGGTAGCTTGCAAGCAACTCCCTGTGCTTTGGTGCTGGACTACTCGGATTTCTAATCCAGTGATGAAAGGTTTCTGTGTATAGGCAAGTACTTGTGGAGCAGTGGTGGACCAAGATGAAATTATCTTGTCTAAATTGTTTGGATTGAATGTCTCGCAGTGTCTCAATTTAGCAAATCCTTGGTCAAGGTAGTCTCAGAGAGGAGTCACTGGACTTGTGAGGTTAATACATGTTGTGGATTGACTCAGTCAGGGTTGGCAGTCTAACCCTATGTCATCTTGAGCATTGGATGTCAAAGGGATGAATTATACGATAACCATATGCCAGAGGTTTGATAGATTGCTCTCGCATCTTCGGCCTATCCGGATGTTGGGATCCATTGCTAGATGGTATCTTGTACTGGTACTGGAAGTGTTTCAGTGCTACCGTTTAGGTTCGAGCCTATGAGATCACATGCCATCGAGGATTTCTTCCTGATCCAGGAACCGATCAATGATTGAGAATCATTTCGGTATTAAGGTCAAACATACTAATTGAGCACACATTGGATTTTTCTGGTCCACCTTGTCTGATTTGGATTGACCAGGATGGGTTTAGGTCAACCAGGAATTATTCCTGGTAGACCAAGACTGAACCAAGTTTTATTACTCATTGGGTTTAGTCGGACCGGGTTTTATTAAACCAAATTTTGAAATTGGTGAACCAGGTTTTATTTGGAATAGTTGAACCGGTCTCTTCTTGGGTTGGTTTACACGGTGAATGGTTCAACGTCGTTTTCCCTTCCCTGTTTCACCGATTCAAATGAGATGAGATCTCATGGAGTTCGGCTGCAATTTGGATTGGCTCTTCTCGGTCTCTCGGTGGTGATCTCCTTCTGTTCTTCCCTCCCGCATGTCTCTTCTTCACGGTGATTTTCCAGCAGCAGCTCCTGTTCCCAGAAATTGTAAACCGATTCTAATTGATCCAAAGGAGTTCGGATTTATCGGGGTTTCCTCTCTGGTGTTTTATCTGGACTGCTCCTAGAAATTGTAAACCAATTCTAATTGATCCAAAAGAGTTTGGATTTATCGGGGTTTCCTCTCCGGTATTTTATTTGGACTGCTCTTCCATCGTTTTCCCTTGCCTTCATGGATTGAATTCTCTGCCTATAAATATAGCCTGATGGTTTAACGCTCGGAGGTGCAAGAGAGGTGCAAGAGAGGTGCAAGAGAGAAGCAATAGAGATGAGAAGCAGAGCATGACAAAGAGGAGAAGAACAGGGGCTCACAGGATTTTTTCTTTGGGCTTGATAGCGTCTTCCCGGTCTTTTTGGGCATCTTCACTCCTTCACGGTTTGTCATGGCAGCATGAAGTTCTAAGGAAGTGGCATGCAACACCATGAGATGAAGCAGCAGGCTGTGCTCGATCAGAGATGAAGGCCGTGATAGATCAAAGAGAGGAGCAGCAAGCCTTCGGTTCCTTGCTCCACCTCCGTTCGATGCTCTCGATTTTCACAGCCTGTGGTTTTTGTTTTGTTAAATAGGGGATGCCATACGAAGAGGAAAAGAAACAGTGCATCGGTTGTATTCACGTCTTTGTTTGGGCCGTGAGATGTAAAGGAAGAGGGAAAACAGGGCGTGCAAAAGTGGAGGCCACGGGTTAGCGACCGTGGGTTGCAGGCCATGATTTTTAGAAAAATCTGAGTGCAGAATATTTTTGGAAGTTTTGGATTTATTCCTTTCCTGGTATCATTATTTCCTTGGTGTGCTCTTGGTGGAGTTTGGGCAGTCTTGGAGAAGACCGTCCATGAGAATTATTTGATATTCCCTGCTCCATCTATCCGTGACCGATTTATGGATTCCTGATGGACTAGCATCCATCTGGGAGTCAGATCATCGAGAACCCTGCACGTGGATACTCTAGAGGGTGGACACGTGGATACCTCGAGAGTTTGGATCGATCGATCTCATCTTCTTGCTGTGTTGCAGATCTTATTTTGATGTTGAAAGAGTTCAACCGGTCACTGCTGATATGATCTAAAGACTGAGGGAGTCGACTTCGATTAGGTATATTTTATTTTGGTTATCATGCATACCTAGATCTAGTTGTTATCATATGATTACGATTGTTGCACTTACCTATACATGCCTGTATATTTCGTAACATGCATCATAATATGTTAGATCCTGTTCATGAGTAGGTACTTTCCGCTGCATGCTTAAAAAATTTTAATCATGTAATACCTGCTCCCTAGTGTTGCATGCCTAGCGTAGGCTTCTGCTGCACCAGGTTTTCCTTCAGTGGTATCAGAGCCACATGTTCCTGTGTAGCATATCATGATTGCATGTATTAGGGATTACTTTTAGGAACTTAGTTGAGACCTTCACCATGGCTGTGTGTCCAGATTAATCAGGGTTTAAAACCTGTAATTTTTATGGCACGAGGCGGTTCATCTGTGTTGGCCTTTTCAGAAGGATCCTTAACGAAAACCTATGGTATTAAAAGTGTTTTAATCCTGATTCATGTACATTGGCATGTCTAAAATGTTTAGGGCTTGCAATATTAAAATTGATATGATGAAACTAGATATGATGCATGAAACATGTAAAAGAGTTTTACATGAATTTAATTAAAAATGTTTTAATTAAAAGATGGCTTATAATCTAACAATTATGAATTGAAAGATTAATCAAAATGACAAGACAAATTAGGGTTTATGAAACATAATGTCATTTGAATAAGCCACCCGGGTTAATTGGGTTAGCTGTCTAATTGGGTCCATTAATTGGGTTAGACCTAAGGGTAGTTGAATTGGACTTAAGAGAACTAATCAAATGTTGATTAAGGACTTTCTCTTTAGTATCTATCTAATAGTTAGATGGGTTAGTCCATTCTTCTAAATGGATCTAATTAGTGGCTCTGTGGAAAGCACGAGTCCTTAGGTTGGTCTAATCGAGTCTGGTTAATCGATTAGGGTCTAGGTAGGTTTGGCATTTATGATCTTGGTTGCATGAGGCTACCTCTTTACTGGCCAAGTTGGTTGGTGTCTAGGAAAGACGGTTAATGGCGGATACTTATCCATGATCTCACCTACCTGGCCAATCTGGTCAACCAGAACTGATTAGAATAGCTTATTGATTCGAGTTAACCCATGTCGCCCAGGTTGATCAGCTTGACTGATCTTAAGGTGCCCATGGACCAATTTGTTGAATTTAATGCAACCCTCCTGAGAATTGATTTGATCAGTGGGAGGTTGATCCATGTTCTTCTCTCTATTCTTCAGTCACAATTTAATTAAAATCCTCTAAAATTATTAGGTCCTGAAAAAGACTAAGTCAATGAGTTGATGGTGTCTTAGCCTCCCATTGAGTGGGTTAGTAATGAGCCCTTTAGCTTGGTGTACATCGGCAGTTCCATAGAACGGGTATGCATCCGATTACTGGAATTACTCTCTCATAGATGATGGTTCAGTGCAACCTTCTTAACGGTAATCAGGTGGGCCAGCCATATCGGGCTTGGTCATTCGTTAGCTGGAAGCATCAGATTCATCATATTGATGGTTGGACTTAACCAAAGACCCACAATAGAAGGCCCCTAGGCTGATTAGGGGTTCTGTGGGGCAAAATTGATTACTGAAAGTTGCTTGGGGAAGCAATTGGTTAGAGAACCTACCTTTAGGTGCGTATGGGTGAGCTGGCCATAGTCGGGCTCATACGTGGTCTATTGGATTTCAGTACCCACTATGAAATGTTTATTTCACGGATTGGAGTTAGAGGCTTCCAATCTAAAAAATTAGTGGGAGGGACCTTTAGACTAAAGTCCAAGTCTTTTGGTTTAATTGATTAATTCATATACTGATATGGTCTTAGATTTTCCTTCAGAAGTCTTTAAACCTTTCGCTCTGGTCACTTCTCCAAGTCTTTTGGTTTAATTGATTAATTCATATACTGATATGGTCTTAGATTTTCCTTCAGAAGTCTTTAAACCTTTCGCTCTGGTCACTTCTCAGTAGCGAGAAGTTAAAGGTTCCTAATTTCGATAGCTAGTATCGAAGATTGAGGATTGTCCTAGAGCACGAGCGGATCCTTTATGTGATAACGGATCCAGCACCCGAAATCCCTCCTGCTAATGCTTGGAGTTCAGTCAAGACACTTATTTGAAGTGGGTTTCTGATTAGACTACTGTCCGATTCATAATGTTGGCGACGATGAACGACGAGTTCAGTCACAAATTCAAGAAAGCCCAGCCATATGAGATTCTTCAAAAGTTGAAGGAATCTTTCAGCATGCCAGACAATGTAGAGCGGTACAAAGTGTCTTGTGCCTTCTACAATGTCAAAATGTGAAATGGTGATTCGGTTACTGATCATGTATTGTACATAATCGAGATGATCGAACGATTGGGGAAGCTCGGATGTCCCTTGCACGAGCAACTCGGCAAGGATGTGATTCTTAATTCTCTACCCTCCTTCTATCTTAACCCTCTCGATCATTATAGAATGAATAACCTGTAGTCAATTACCATGGTCTGATGGGGTTGTTGCAGACTTACGAGAAGATCACCAATTGATGGTGTATTTAGTAGAAGGTTTCTAGAGGTTGTCGTCCCTTTTAGAAAGGAAAAAGAAAGGTAAGGGATAGAAGGTGCAAAGTTCTCCTGGCCCAAGTCAGACCAAGAAAGTGAAAGCTGATCTAGCTAGTGCAGAGTGCTTCTATTGTAAGAAGCATGGACACTGGAAGAGGAACTGTCCTCTTTATTAGGTGTCCAAAGAACAGCCCAAGGATGGAAAATGTTAGTGACCTGTATCTTGGAACTATAGGCTAGATCATGTTTACCAGAATAGGACAAACAAGTTGCAAGGAGATGGTCTCCTCGAGGTCAGTGATTCTGACTCACTGTCCACTTGTGAATCCTATTTGCTTGGTAAAATGACCAAGTCATCTTTTACTGGAAAAGATGAACGAGCTACAAAATTTCTGAGACTCATACATGTTGATGTATGCAGACCCATAAAAGTTAGTGCCATAGGTGGATACAGATATTTCATTTCGTTTACAGATGACCTTTCTAGATGTGGTTATGTATTCTTAATGAGACATAAATCTGAGTCGTTTGAAATGTTCAAACGATATCATAATGAAGTGAAGAAACAAACTGGAAAGAGTATTAAAACCCTTCGATCTGATCAAGGTGGTGAATACCTATCCGGTGAGTTCATGACATATCTTGAGGAGAATGGGATTCTCTCTCAGTGGACTCCTCCAGGAACACCTCAGTTGAATGGTGTGTCCGAAAGAGGAATTGAACCCTGTTGGACATGGTTCGATCCATGATAGGCTTTGTAACTCTGCCGCTATCCTTCTGGGGATATGCACTTGAGACAACTTGTTACTTTCTGAATAATGTTCCAAGTAAGTTTATTGTCTCCACTCCATATGAGCTATGGAATGGACGCAAGCCCTCAATTTCACACCTCCAGGTCTAGGGTTGTCTGGCTTATGTAAAGCATTTAGACTCAGATAAACTTGGTCCTAGGTCTGTTCGATGCCTATTTATTGGGTATCCTAAGGAATCAAAAGGGTATTTCTTCTACTTGGAGGATGAACAGAAAGTGTTCGTTGCTCTTAGGGCTATCTTTTTGGAAAAGGAGTTCCTTGGAGAAGGAACTGTAGCCTCTAAGATTGAACTTGGTGAAGTTCAACCAGTGGAAGAACCTGCTCACTCTAAGGACATCATAGAACCGGCTGTGATTAAATCACACCCAGAACCTATTATTAGGAGATCCGGTAGAGTACCGCATCAGCTGGACAGATACTACGATTTCTTGGTCCAGGATGGTGATCCCATTGAGCTTGACGAGAATGATGAGGATCCGATCACCTATATGGATACACTTCAGAGATCTAACTCTAAGGCATGGCTTGAAGCCATGCGATCCGAGATGGAGTCCATGGAGATCAACAATGTTTGGACATTGGTTGATCCACCTGAAGGGATAAAATCCATGGGTGCAAGTGAATTTTCAAGAGGAAAAGGGGCGCAGATGGGAAGGTGGAGACCTATAAAGCCCGTCTGGTTGCCAAGGGGTATCGTCAACGATATGGTATCAATTATGACGAGACATTCTCTCCTGTGGCAATGCTCAAGTCCATTCGGTTCATACTTGCTTTGGCAGCATATTTTGACTATAAGATATGGCAGATGGATGTCCGAACCGCTTTCCTGAATGGAGAGCTGGATGACGAGGTGTATATGATACAGCCTGAAGGGTTCACATCCACAGACGAGTCAGAAGTGTGCAAATTGCAAGGTCCATTTACGAACCTAAGCAAGCATCTCGAAGTTGGAACATGTGATTTGATAAGTGTATCAAATCATATGGCTTTGTTAGGAACGAGAGGAACCCTGCATCTATAAGTGGGTTAATAGTTCTGTAATTATATTCTTGGTACTGTATGTTGATGACATTTTCTTAATTGGGAATGACATCGTAGCATTGCAAGGAATAAAGGTCTGGTTATCATCTCAGTTCTCCAAGAAGGACTTGGGTGAAGCTTCTTACATACTGGGTATGAAGATCTACAGAGATAGATCTAAGAGGCTTCTGGGATTGTCCTAATCTACGTACATTAATACCGTGCTAAAACGGTTTAACATAGAAAATTCAAAGAAAGGCTATCTCCTGATAGGTTCTGGAATTACTCTTTCCAAGAAGGATTATGTGACAACTCTTGAGGAAAGAGAGCACATGAGTAGAGTTCCTTATGCTTCGGTAGTGGGCTCTATCATGTATGCTATGACATGTACTAGACCAGATGTGGCATACTCACTAGAAGTAATGAGCATATACCAGTCTGACCTAGGTGAGGTGCATTGGAAGGTGGTTAAGACCATCCTGAAGTATTTGAGAAATACTAAGGACCAATGGCTGATTTATGGAGAACCTAACTTAAAACTTATAGGGTATAATGACTCTAGTTTCCAGTCTGATAGAGATGATAGAAAGAATGTGGTAGGGTTTGTGTTTACACTGAGCGGAGGAGTGATCTGCTAGAAGAGTTCCAAGCAGGTAACTGTTACAGACTTGGTATGCGAAGTAGGGTACTTTGTAGCATCAGATGCAGCAAAGGAAGCCATGTGGTTGTAGATATTCCTTGGAGAGCTAGGGGTGGCACCTTCCCTTGATGGTTCTGTTCTTGTGTATTATGACAGCACAGGGGCCATTGCTCAAGCAAAGGAGCCAAAGTCACATCACCGCACTAAGTATATTCTGCGGCGCTATCACCTCGTACGAGAGATCGGGGAACGAGGCGACATCAATCTTATGAAGATCTATGGAAAGGAGAATCTGACCAACCCGTTTACTAAAGCCCTCAGAATCAAAGAGTTTGACAAAGGGAAATGGATATTAGATACTGTTCATATTGGCTTTAGTACAAGTGAGAGTTGTTGAGAATTATGTCCCAAATCTAATCGCCTAGGTTGTAGGCAGTTGCGTTGATTATTATAATATATATATGAATTAATAAAATATTATTTTGGCAACTCATCACATCATTCATTTCCTTGTAATGAACTCAATTTATGTGATGAAGTCCTTAGGACTGCACTGACTTCGATATAGAGAGGATATATCGAGTGGTCCTTTAAAAGGTTCACAACCAAAGGATACATTATACAGGACGACAATGTATCAAGTATAGGTTATTATGGTTCACATCGTTTGGTTGTCCTCTTGACCAAAGGAGAGTGGTGACACTGATGTGATCTGCAAGTGGGATGTGTAACATCTCATTAAACGTGACTCCATGGAGCTCCTTTCTACCAAAGGATTGCTCATGATTGGATATGGGTATATGTGTCCCTCCGACCTGAGGTCACCATGGTAGCTTGCAAGCAACTCCCTATGCTTTGGTGTCGGACTACCTGGATTTCTAATCTGGTGATGGAAGGTTTCTAGGTACAGGCAAGTACTTGTAGAGTAGTGGTGGACCAAGATGGAATTGACCTGTCCAAATTGTTTGGATTGAATGTCTCGCAGTGTCTCAATGTATAAAATCCTTGGCCAAAGTAGTCCCAGTGAGGAGTCACTGGACTTGCGAGGTTGAGACATGTTGCGGATTGACTCAGTCAGGGTTGGCAGTCTAACCCTATGTCATCTTGAGCATTGGAGGTCAAAGGGATGAATTATACGGTAACCATATGCCAGAGGTTTGATAGATTGCTCTCGCATCTTCAGCCTATTCGGACATCGGGACCCAATACTAGATGGTATTTTGTGCTGGTACTAGAAGTGTTCCAGTGCTACCATTTAGGTTCGAGCCAATGAGGTCACACGCCATCGAGGATTTCTTCCTGATCCAGGAACAGATCAATGATTGAGAATCATTTCGGTGTTAAGGTCAAACAGACTGATTAAGCACACATTGAAATTTTTTGGTCCACCTGGTCTGATTTGGATCGACCAGGATGGGTTTAGGTTAACCAGGAATTGTTCCTGGTATACTAGGACTGAACCGAGTTTTATTACTCATTGGGTTTAGTCGAACCGGGTTTTATTAAACCAATTTTTGAAATTGGTGAACCAGGTTTTATTTAGAATAGTTGTACCAGTCTCTTCTTGGGTTGGTTTACACGGTGAATGGTTCAACATGGTTTTCCCTTCCCTGTTTCACCGTCAAATGAGATGAGATCTCATGGAGTTTGGCTGCAATTTGGATTGGCTCTTCTCGGTCTCTCGGTGGTGATCTCCCACATGTCCTCTGTTCTTCCCTCCCACATGTCTCTTCTTCACGGTGATTTTCTAGTAGCAGCTCCTGTTCCCAGAAATTGTAAATCGATTCTAATTGATCCAAAGGAGTTTGGATTTATCAGGATTTCCTCTCCGGTGTTTTATCTGGACTGCTCTTCCATCGTTTTCCCTTGCCTTCATGGATTGAATTCTTTGCTTATAAATACAACCTGATGGTTTAATGCTCGGAGGTGCAAGAGAGGTGCAAGAGAGAAGCAATAGAGATGAGAAGCAGAGCATGACAAAGAGGAGAAGAATAGGGGCTCACAAGAATTTTCCTTTGGGCTTCACAACGTCTTCCAGGCCTTCTTGGGCGTCTTCACTCCTTCATGGTTTGTCGTGGTAGCATGAAGTTCTAAGGAAGTGGCATGCAACACCATGAGATGAAGCAGCAGGCTGTGTGCGATCAGAGATGAAGGCCGTGATAGATCAAAGAGTGGAGCAGCTTGCGATTAGAGCAGCAAGCCTTCGGTACCTTGCTCCACCTTCGTTCGATGCTCTCAGTTTTCACAGCCTGTGGTTTTTGTTTTGTTAAACAGGGGATGCCATATGAAGAGGAAAAGAAACAGTGCATCGATTTTATTCACGTCTTTGTTTGGGCCGTGAGATGTAAAGGAAGAGGGGAAAATAGGGCATGCAAAAGTGGAGGCCGCGAGTTAGCGACCGTGGGTTGCAGGCCATGATTTTTAGAAAAATCTGAGTGCAGAATTTCTTTGGATGTTCTGGGTTTATTCCTTCCCTGGTATCATTATTTCCATGGTGTGCTCTTGGTGGAGTTTGGGCAGTCTTGGAGAAGACCGTCCATGAGGATTATTTGTTATTCCCTGCTCCATCTGTCCGTGACCGATTTGTGGATTCCTAGTGGACTAGCATCCATCGAGAGTCGGATCAGCAAGAGCCCTGCACATGGATACTCTAGAGGGTGGACACGTGGACACCTTGAGAGTTTGGATCGATCGATCTCTTCTTCTTGCTGAGTTGCAGATCTTATTTTGATGTTGAAAGTGTTCAACCGGTCGTTACTGATCTGATCTGAAGACTGAGGGAGTCAGCTTTGATCAGGTATATTTTATTTTGGTTATCATGCATGCCTAGATCTAGTTGTCATCATATGATTTATAATTGTTGCACTTGCCTATACATGCCTGTATATTTTGTAACATGCATCATAATATGTTAGATACTATGCATGAGTAGGTACTTTCCGCTGCATGCTTAAAAAATTTTAATTATGCAATACCTGCTCCCTAGTGTTGCATGCCTAGCATAGGCTTCTGCTGCACCAAGCTTTCCTTCAATAAGTAGCTAGGACCCGAGACTTGAGAAACTCCTAGTTTAGGATAGTTTTCTTCATCAAATCAGAAATTAAAAGAAGGGAAGGTTTCTTACCAGTCAGAGATTGAAAATTTTGTGGTGGAAAGCATCACTCACAGTCTAATTGGAGCCTGGATGAAGAAGCTTCAGTTCCTTGAATCAGATGGCTGATTTGGACCTAGTCTGAAGGCAAAGAAGGCCTCCTCTGGGGAGGTGAAATACCTTGAGGATCCTGCAAGCATCAGGGTCAATCAAAATAGCAAATAAAAAAAAGCAAAGGAACTAGGATTTTGGATTGAAAAAACTAGGTTTAGGTGTTGATGTCCCGAGGAAGAAGCAGTTGCTTAATTGGGGCATCAGCTAGGGCATCTTTCTCTGGGCATTGTTGATCTCCAAGGATGAAAATGGGAGCTAGGGCAGCAGGGTTTGAATCTGGGAACACAAGGAGAGCACACAAGAACAAGAGAACCAACACTAGAACACCAAACACAAGATAGTATCATAAAATTTTATCAAGTTGTATTCATAAGAAAGAGATGCTTACAAGAGGGGGAGGGGGTGGGGTATTTATAGAGTTCCCATGCCCTCTCCTAAAGGGATTACAAGTCTTCTCCTAGTTAGAATAGGTTTACAAAATTTAAGTGGGAGAAAGACTATAAATTAAACCTAGAACTAAGAGTATACAAATTGAATGAAATAAAAACTCAAACTCCTCCTTGTATTTGAACTCTTCCACCATGTTGGACTTGGTCAACTCATGGAGGACGCCTATCCTAAGTGTGTTGGGCTTCAAGGGGTAGCAAGGGGTCATCCTCCTTTGTATTGGTGCATGAGCTTTGGGCCCTAGAAGCTGGGGTATCCTGGTATCAGCATATTCCTTGGAATCTTGGTTCTTTATGCTTGGGCTTGCTTGCTGGGCTTTGAATTTTAAGGACTGGAGTGCTGGAACAACCTGGGAAACATGGGCTTTTGGCATATGAAATATTTCGGAAGCATCTAGAGGGAATCTGGCATCTGAAATGGCATTTGGAGGGAATTAGGGTACTTAGAGGGCATCTAGGGGATATTTAGGGATCTTGGGTGTCAATTGAGCTCCCATAAGCTGATGTAATTTCCTCTGGCTCCTAAATGAGGCTTGGTGAAACTCCAAAATAGGGTAACCTCCTCTCTTGTACAAAATTTGGACTCATACTGATGTACAGGACTCAATATACTTGACTAGGTCGAGATAAATCAATTAGCCCCACCTTATTACAACTCAATCTTACTATTTTACAAAATTGTGACACATGACTACGTAAACCAAATAGGGCCTAGTAATATGTGTCTGATCCTGGTGCCCCCACCAATTCTCCCGGGGTGGGAGGAACTCAACCTCGTCGAGTGTGGGATAACTTGGCTCTCATAGTGCTCAAGTAAGTCTGGGTTGAGGCGCCACAGAACCTCATGGATGATCCATGAGTCCTCAGATTTTGGACGACCTTACCACCGAACCAAGTACCGCTGACAGTTTCTATCCTAGGTATCGATAGCTTGATCATCCAGAGTTCTCTCAATCTTTATCTTTTTAAAAGGCCAAATTATATGTGATCGCTCTAGGATGGGTTCTCTCTCAAAAAATGGGAGTGGCCTAAGGGGCTCGCTGGGTATCACTGCTGGCTCCCTAAACTTTGCAAAGTTTGAGATGATGAAAGTGGAGCTAATACCTAAATCAGGTGATATCTCAGGCACATAGGCATTGGGTCCACTACTATTCATTATTTTGGATGGGCAAGCTTTGCGAGCAGAAAATTCTTTGACTATCACATATTCCTCTACATAAAAATCTTTATCTTTCTTTTGGAAATTAGCCAAGTTGTTATTTAGTTCATTACTTGGGTTCAGCTTTTGACTAACTTTCATATGCATATGCTGTATAGAGATCAGTGCATGTGTGTACAGACGAATCAGGGTTGTAAATTTATCGGACTTAACTAATACCTAATAGACTCGACTAAACTTCCCTATCAAAGAAAATTTATTGGACTCTAGGAACAAAACCTAATAGACTATAGACTCTTTAGGTTTGATCCTAGCATGGCATGCACATGAAAACTTACTATGTACTTCTAGTAAATGCTAAGGGGTATGCAGGAAGTAAGATGCAAACCTAACATGCACAAGGTATGTATGCAATATGCTTACTTCTACAAAATGTAAATGAATGGTTAAAGAAACATAAGAAAATTCATGAAAAGGTAGAAAATATGAGGTGGATCAGGGTTAGTCTGATTGAAAAAGGGTTCAGGGTGAATCGGGTAGAGTAGGATGCAAGAAGGGGTGTATGGGATTAATCCTAGACTAATAAGGTTGACCTTATGGGATTGATATCTATCTAAAGGGTCTGCATAATGAAAAAAAGGGTCATTGATTTCAGGAAAGAGATCAAGTGGAGTCAAAGAGGTGACTTCATCCTGAGAGTACTGATTTAAAGAGATCAAGTCCTTAGTAAACTCTTCTGGCTCATAAATCAAAGGACTGAGCTCTCTAATTGGGTTTTCTTCTAGTGGCTCCTCAGGTAAGATTTTGCTAGTAGGATTGGATTCCTCATGGTCTTCTTCCATTAAGGGTTCTTCCACTATAGGTTGGGTGTGGTTATGGTCTGCTAACTCTAGGGTGGCTTCTACCAGGGTATCTACTGGATCAACTAACACTGGATTGGCTTCTACATGGTCTAACCTATAGGGTAATTGGTTAAGCCTATTGGTTGCTTAGTTGTTTGTTTGGATCATTTGGCTAGTTTGGGTGGTTAACTGGGCAAACTGGTTTTGGGATTGGGTATTGAATTGATTTATTTGGGCGGTTAATTGAGCATTCATCTGGGTCATTTGTTCAACCATGGTTTTCATAAAAGCCTTAATATTGAAATCAATGGTTGAATCGGGTTGGTTGTACTGGACTTCTGACTCAACTAATTCTAGGTTGGTTTCTATCTTGATTTGGTCATAGTCAGCTAATTCTGGGTCTTCTATAGGTGTGTCTTCTTCTAGATCTATAATAGACTCATCATATTCATACTCTTCCACTAAACTTAGATCAGCCTCATATATCTCTTCTTCTAGGTCATCTTGGTGAACCAATGTGGTAGTAGGAGGGGTTTGGCTAAAGGAAAACTGGCTAGGGTCTGGGGTGCTGATCCTATGGGGTTCGGGTTGACTAAGGGTTATGGGTTCATAGATTATTGGTTCAGTCCTAAGGGTTGACTCGAATTCCAAAGCTATGTTATAGGCTTCCTCTAAGTTCTGAATTTGCTAATAAGATAGTTCCCACTGGATGTCTTCACGAAGGCCAGTCTCAAACCTAGATAAGGTCACTAATTCGAGTTCATCTAGGCAACACCTAAGGGTACATTCTTCAAATTAGGCTATATACTCCGACACAGACCTATTTCCTTGATATAAACTATTCTATTAGTCTAGAAGGCACTGTCGATAGTATGGGGGAACATATAGTTTTCTAAGTCTCAGCTTCATGGCCATCCAGGTATCTATGGGAGCTTCGTATCATATTCTGATTAGGTTCTCTACGTCTCCCCAGTATATCCTAGCAAAGTCAATTAACCCGAGTTTGGCAAATTCACACTTCCTTTCATCACTCAAGCCATACCATTCAAGATATTGTTCCATGTCTTTTTCCCAGTCTATATAATCCTTAGGATTTGAGATGCCACTGAAGGTGGGTACTTGATAATTGGGCTTCCTATAGTTGGACTTCTGGTAAGGGTCAGAGTATTGGGTTCTCTTAGGGTTGGGCTCCAAGTATGGGTCTTGGTATAGGGTTCTCCTAAGGTTGGGCTCCCTATATGGGTCAGAGTATTGGGTTCTCCTAGGGTTGGACTCCATGGTCACACTAGTTGGGTTGGATTAAGTCTACTAGCATTGGGTTCCTAATCTAATGCAAACAACCAATCAAGCAAACAAAGTGATGTAGTCCAGCCAAGCATGAAAAAAAGAAAAAAAATAGTATAATCTAGGGTTTCCTAGACCTAAAGCCAAAATTGGATGGGTTAGCTCAACTTACAATTAACCCAGTAGCTAATCCTTCCACTGGCTAGGTAGGGGGTGGGGTGGGAGGCTCCCCCTGCTTGTCACATGGTCCTAATTAAAAACCACTAGTCCACTTAGGTCGTTAGACTCTGGAACCCCAGTCTTAGACACCAGCTTTCAGTAATAGCTAAAGGATTAAATGCACTAGCTGGCCCACATAGCTCGAACCTGACCTGTTGATGTCTCTTAGCCCTCTAGTGCAAATTAGGTCTAATTGATTTTAATTTGGCTTGGGGTAGTATGATGATGGTTGTTTTGGGCCCAGGATAGGTGATGAAATCTTGTCCTGATCTGAGATATAGAGTTGCCCTTAAGATTAGGTTAAAGATGATGGCAATCGATGATCCTGATGCACTCTAAAACAATTAAAAAATAAAATATTTTTTAAATTATTTTATGCTATGACAAATTGAATTCAAGTTAACTGGGGTTAGCAAACAAGGTTTGGCTTGGGATTGGGGGGTTTGGAAGTTGATTAGGTTAGGTTGAGTTAAGTATGCAGAAATAGCAGAAATCAGAAAATAGGATTTAAGATGATGCTGAATTTGGGATAGATCCCGATGCATAATAAAATCAAAAAAATTATGGAATGGAGGAAGGACAGTGATGAGGATACCTACCAAATTTCATGTAGAAAAAAATAATATAATGATGTAAATCCAAGGGTTTTTGGACTGCTGCAGAAATTATCAAGATTCTGTTAGGGTTTCTAATATGCTGGATTTTAGAGAATTAGGGTTTTGGTAAAATTAATTAAAAATTATAAAAATTATTTGGACAAAATATAGAACATGAAGTGCAAATTTCACAAAAAAATAAAATTTCTATGATGCCAAAATCAGATGAAACCTAGACACTAAATGCAGTGGACAGGATGCAAAAATTAGGATTTATGAATCTAATGTAGATAAAAAACTATCCTAAACCTGCTATAATACCAAACTGATGCGGTACAACTCTAAGATTTCTAAACATGTAGGGAAAATAGTAAAATAATTTTTTTGTGATTTTTATAATTTAAGTTTGTAGGCTAAATTTCCAAATAAAAGTAAAGACTAGCATATGGAGTAGCAATGCATAGAATTATCATGATCGCAAAGAACTCATACAATATAATAAGTAGCCAGGACCCGAGAGTTAAGAAACTCCTGATTTAGGATAGCTTATCTTTATCAAATCAGAAATTAAAAGAAGGGAAGGTTTCTTATTAGTCAAAGATTGAAAACTTTGCGGTGGAAAGGATCACTCAGACTCTGATTGGAGACTGGATGAAGAAGCTTCAGTTCCTTGAATCAGATGGCTGATATGGACCCGGTCTGAAAGCAAAGAAGGCCTCCTCTAAGGAGGTGAAACACCTCGAGGATCCTGCAAGCATCAGGGTCAATCAAAATAGCAGATAAAAAAAGAAAAGGAACCAGGGTTTTGAATTGAAAGAACTAGGTTTAGGTGTGGATGTCCTGGGGAAGAAGCAGTTGCTTTATTGGGGGCAGCAGCTAGGGCATCTTCCTCTGGGGGTGGCTGATCTCCAAGGATGCAGATGGGAGCTAGGGCAGCAGGGTTTCAATCCAGGAATACAAGGAGAGCACACAAGAACAAGAGAACCAACACTAGAACACCAAACACAAGGCAATATCATAAAATTTCAGCAAGTTGTATTCATAAGAAAGAGATGCTTACAAGAGGAGGAGGAGGTGGGGTATTTATAGAGTTCCCATGCCCTCTCCTAAAGGGATTACAAGTCTTCTCCTAGTTAGAATAGGTTTGCAAAATTTAAGAGGGAGAAAGACTATAAAATAAACCTAGAACTAAGAGTAAACAAATTGAAAGAAATAAAAACTCAAACTCCTTGCATTTGAACTCTTCCACCATGTTGGACTTGGTCAACTCATGGAGGATGCCTATCCTAGGTATGTTGGGCTTCAAGGGGCAGCAAGGGGTCATCCTCCTTTGGATTAGTGCATGGGCTTTGGGCCTTGGAAGCTGGGATGCCCTGGTATCAGCATATTTCTTGGAATCTTGGTTCTTCATGCTTGGGCTTGCTTCCTGAACTTGGAATTTTAAGGCCTGGAGTACTGGAATAACTTGGAAAATATGGGCTCCTAGCATATGAAATATTTCAAAAGTATCTGGAGGAAATCTGGCATCTGAAATGGCATTTGGAGGGAATTAGGGCACCTAGAGGGCATCTGGAGGGCATTTAGGGCTCCTAGGTGTCAATTGAGCTCCCATAAGTTGATGTAATTGTCTCTGGCTCTTGAATGAGGTCTGGTGGAACTCCAAAATAAGGTAACCTCCTCTCTTGTACAAAATCTGGACTCATACTGATGTACAGGACTCAATATACTTGACTAGGTCGAGATAAATCAACTAGTCTCACCTTATTACAACTCAATCTTACTTTCTTACAAAATTGAGACACATGACTAAGTAAACCAAATAGGGCCTAGTAATCTATGTCTGTTCCTGGTGCCTCCACTAGTTGTCATGTTGAGAATTGCATGGGTTGCAATTTGAAAGGGATTTTCCTATCCTTGAACTCATGGGTGTTTGTTGTGATTAACACAAGGCATTCATGAGGAATTCAGATCTCAACCCCACTAAGGAAGCCTTGGAAGGGTTTCATGCTTACCATAGTTGAGGGTTATGATATTCGATAGAAAATAGTGGAAGACATAATTAGATGCAAAAGTCCTTATCTAATTATGAATATCATCATGAGTGGTCTACTTATAGTTGTTCTTTACTTACTATAGATTGTTACATCATGGCTTCTACATTTTCACTGCGGGGCATCTTGGATGCCAATAAGTTGATCGATCCAAATTATGTGGATTGGTTTAGAAACTTGAGAACTGTATTTGCTCAAAAAAAAATTGCCTATATCCTTGATACTCCTGACCTAGATCTGATAGGAGAGGATGCTACTAAGATGGGTTCAAAGAGAAAAAGGAATCCTAATAGTAGCTTCTAGAAAAGGAAAAAGGCAAGGAAGCCCTCTACTGGTGGAACTTGCTATCACTATAGAAAGCAAGGGCACTAGAAGAAGAATTGCAAGTTATATCTTGCAAGTCAGAAGTAGGATGCTGGTGATGCATCAAAAAGTTTGTACATGATATAAACAAACTTATCATTAAGTTCTTCTACTTCTGATACATGGGTATTGGATACTGTATGTGGGTCTTATATCTACAAGTCATTGAGGGGTTATAAAGACCCAAAAGCTTGGAGAAGGGTGACTTCGAGCTGTTTGGAATGAGTGGTGATCCCATTCATGCTGAAGCTGTTGGCACTTATCTGATGTTATTTCAATCAGGCAATATTCTTGAATTAAAAGATTGTTATTATGTACCCAACATTATAAAAAATATTATTTCTATACCTTTGTTGTTGAAACAAGGTTATGAAATAAATATTTTGAGCCATGGGTGCTCGATCTTTTTTTCAAAGAAGTTCTTTGGTTGTGGTACATTTGTTAATGGTCTTTTGATTCTAACACTTAATGATGAAGTTATGCTTGTTGAAAACAAGAAGAGAAAGAGAGATGATATAAATATCACATATCTTTGGCATTGCCATTTGGGTTATATTAGTGAGCCTAGGATAAACAAGTTGTATAAAGAAAACTTCTTTGACCCTTTTGATCATGAATCATTATTTTTGTCGCCAAGATCGTCGTGGCCTGCAGCTCGGTCGCACCGGGGTGTTCCTCCTCCCCCATCTCCACGTGTCCTCCCTTCCTTATGGCAAAATAGGGGAGACCCGGGGCCAGGGATTCTAGCGAGGATACTCCGACGATCAAGTCAGTGGGATGATCGAGGGGAATAGAAAAGACCTCATGGTATAGGGCTTATGGGACCCATCCGTCGGGAGGGTGCATGCTAGACAAAAATGTAAAGGAAATGGAAAGAGCAGTGATCGAGAGCGGGGAATGGGGACTTACCTCTCCCTTGCCTTCCCTCGTGTTCTTACCTTCTTTACCTTCTTCCTTTTTTCTGGAGGTGGGGCCGAGGCTCTCTCTGAGAAGGGGTCTTAGGGAGCCCAAAGTAGCCCCCTGGATTCGAGCCCTTGCAAACCCCTCGAGGCTCCAAAAGTTCTCCCTTCCTTTTGGAAGAAAGGCCGGAAGAAAAAACCTTCCTCCTTTCTTCTCCTGTGCTCCGTATAGAAGGGGTGCTTTTATTTCAGGAGGGACCGCCCAGGAGTTGTAGGTCCTGGGGCCTTGGCTAGATTCCTCTCTGGGGGAAGCTTTGGGTATCGTGCCATGGTGGTGGGTGATCGTTGGTGGTACGGCTGTGGGCATGGTAGCACACCATTGGGCCTGGGGCCTGGGGGTGCTCGTATCATACTCTGATAGTGCTGGTACTGCCTACAGAAGGTTGCGAGTGGCTAGGCTTTTGCTGTTGCATGATTTGAATATCTACTTTCTAGCTGGAACTCCATTCTTGGGACTCCGCCTTGGGACACGATGTGGCCATGGCTGGGAGCTGACCTCGGACAGGGGCGCACCTCGTGAGCCTGGCTTTAGCTGGAAGCTTGACCTCAGATAGGGGATGGTGTGGACACCAGAAATCGAAAGAAACTTCACTCCAACAAGGTTAGCCTTATCCCAATTTGGATCGAAGATAATTAGGTTACCTTGTATTCTTTAGTTCAAAAATATTTTATTTTCAAGAGCCATTTCTTTTTCAACAGTGGTGCGGGCACCAGACTCAGAAGAAGACTTCAGAGCTCCATTTGGATCTCTGATTGACATTGCCCGAGAAATTAGGGTTTGTAATAAAGGTTGACCTGGTCAACCAGTTTATTTATTTTATTTATTTCTTGAGTCACCATTTAAATTTTGTTGAGTCATGTTGACTCAGTGCAAGTCCCAATGTGGTTTCAATTTGGTCCAAAATGGTGCCACATTTGTCTTCCAATCAAATCAAGGTTCAAGCAAGTGGAGGCCACACTCCAAGCCACACGCCCAGCCACACTCCGAGCACATGCCAGAGTCCAGGAGGCGCCACAGAGGCATCCCAGTGTCATGGTCCCCACATCCAAAGAAGAAAAAATCAAATTGGAGGCTACTTTAAAGGAGGCGCCCATACCTGCCTATTTTACCTAAGCAAAGAAGGAAGAAGACTTCTCTTGGAGAAGAAATCAAAGAAGGACATCCAACCTACTCCTAATTGAAGATCAAATCAAAATCAAAGAGCTTAACTTGGAGTGGAAGAAAAGAAGAAATACCATAAGAAGAAGAGGACTCCAAATCCAAATCCAACTCCAAAGGAGGCACCAAAAAAATTCAAAAAAAATTCCTTTATGGCCGTCTCAATTTTTTTTTTTTTGAACTCTTGGTCGAGAGAGAAGATTTTCTACCTAATCTAGTGGTTGGAGGAGTTTAGTCCCACATGGGAATTTGTACAAGCTTGGAGAAAATTTTAGGTCTATATAATAGACCTCTCTTTGTAACTTTAGAAAATCAATGAAGAAAAATTATTTTTGCTATTCTCTTGTATTGAGTGACCTAGGTTTCTCTTCTTCCGCACTATTCTAAGTGTTGAAGCTCCGTGAGGGGGTAATCCGGGTTCCATTGGAGCCTTGAGGAGGTGAGAGATCTCCATCTTTATCCAAAACCCTAGGTTAGCCACTTGAAATTCCAAAACCCTAGCCGCCCTTCATTATTTTCAATCCATCAAACCCTAGATCCATCCATCTCCCACGGCCTCTCTCTCTACAAGTCCAGGCCGTCCACCTTCATCCAGATCCAGTCCGGCTACTTCAGATCCAGAGCAAGTTCCAAGGAAAATCACATCAACATCCAGGAGAATCCAGTTTTCAGCAATTTCAATCTTCTAGTTCATCAACCTGGTAAATCTTTCCCTTGACTCTCTGATTCCATCAATTGTTTTTCTTCTCTTCCAGATCTTGAGTTCAGGAGAAGCCAACCGACCAAAGGACCAGTATTGGAGGATCCATTACGAAGATATCTGAATCCGGGATCCAACAATCTGCTCGGGAGAGTTCCTCCACCAAAATCTGTGAAGATCATTGTCTGGTTAGATAAACCATCTCTTCTCTTTATTTCTGTTCTTTTGAAAGTTCGGAGCGAAACCCTAGGTCTGGGAGTTTCTCAATCCCCAGCGATCCGTTGCTTCTGAACTACTCTGATAATTTAGTTTCCTTAAAATTGTGCTTTCAATTATCATATTAGTATCTTTCAATATTAGGTTAACTTTTCTTTGATTTGAAGCCAACTTCTACAAACATATAAAAATAACAAAAAAATTAGTTAATCCTAATTTTCTTCCGCATCGCATTCCTTTATTTGTTCTGCATCATTTTTGGTATCAAAGCCCAGTCTAGGGTTTCTGATTTGCTTGCTTGCTTTGATTGTTCTCTTTTTATTTTGTCTGCTCGAAGTAGACTCCCCAGGACGTTCGGTCCTAGGAACTAAGCGAGGCGCAAGCCTCCTCATCCCATTCCACGGGGTGTTCCTAGGGCGTGTAGGGGATCCATTGGGTTATAACTTCGTAGCAGGGATTATAAACGGGGAAGACAATCTAGTTGCAACCCGTAATTTCCCTGTTGTCTGAATTATTTCTCCCTGCATAAAACTCCGAATTGCATGATTTTTGCTTCGTTGAAACTAGTATAATTGATACTATTTTTCATAATTTTTCTGTGATTTATTAGTTTCGGTAAAAATTCTGAGCATTAAAATACAGCAACTCTATTTTTTGTATTCTGCAATTCAATCCTTTTTGGAGTGATCATCTCATAATTTACTTAAGGGCAATTGAGCATCTAAGATAAGGGGAGGAGTTGATTACCTCTCCTTAGCCCAAAACCACCATCCAATCATTCGAACCTAGACCTAATTTAAAATCAGTTAGACCTAATTTGCCCTAGTGGGCTAGGGACACCAATTGGTCGGGTCTAGGCTAGTGTTGAGTCAGTTTGCCGAGTTATTCTGTGTGTGCTTAGCACTCAGTGTCTAGAACGGTGGTTCAGGGATCCATTCCCGAAGGGCTTGTGTGATGGTCCGCCTACCTGGCCAATCACTGATTGGTGTCTAGGATTGGCAATCAGGGACCTAACACTCCCCTTACACCTGCATGGCTGAGTCCTGAGTTACTACAGGCTAGCTTGCCACTCTGATTGGGCATCTAGTTTGGACTCTAGGTCTAGTGATCCAGTAGTCGATTTAGTCTAGTCTCATTTTGTGTGCTTGCTTGAATCATCATGTCTACCAGAAACGGAGTGCCATATCAACCTGGTCAAACCCAACCTGATTTAGAGGCCATGATCAGAACTCTTACTGAAAGTATGGCTAAAATGAATCAGGATATGACAAACACTGTGGCCCAGTTTAGCGCACAAATTCATGAGGATCTTACCCAACTTAGGGACCGAGTCCAAGTACTTGAAGAACCTAGACATCGAAATTGGACTCCTGACCCCGATTTTAATGTGCCTCAACCTCACCCACATCAGGAGCCTAGAAGGCCTTTATATAGAGATCCTGAACCTAATCATAGGAGGCCTGACCCAGAGCCTGAAGATAGAGATGATAGGTTCATCAGGAACATCAAATTAGATGCACCCACTTTTGATGGTAGTCTGAACCCTAAGGTGTATTCTGATTGGGAGGGTGAGATGGACCAATACTTTGAGTGGTATGCTATGTCTGAGGAGAGGAAATACAAGTTTGCCAAGATGAAATTAGTGCGTCAAGCTAGGTTATACTGGGGGAACATTGAGCTAACCACTAGGAGACGGAATGTTGAGCCCATAACCACTTGGAAGGGTATGAAAGAAAAACTGAGAGATAAATACCTACCCATTTCATACCATCAAAACCTGTTAGACCAATGGCAAAACCTGAAACAAGGAAACCGATCTGTCTCAGACTACATAGCTACTTTTGATGAATACCTAATGAGATGTGATGTGAGTGAAGCCCACGAAGTCACTTTGTCTAGATTTAGGGCTGGGCTGAGGGAAGATATCAAGAGAGAACTATTTCTGAGAGAGGTTACTGATCTAGACCAAGCCTACCAGATTGCACTGAACACTGAGAAATTTCAGAGAGGACCTATACCTTCTAGGGTCAGTGCCCCAATCCCAAGGAATGGACCTAGCCAAGTTATCCCTAGTAAACCTTTTCAGGGTACTTCTACCCCTAGGCCCATGGACAAAGGTAAGGCACCTGACACCCAGAGAACCCCTAGTTCAAATATCACCTGTTTTAAGTGTCAGAAACCAGGTCACATTTCCAGTCAGTGTACTGCCATAGCCTGTTTCAAGTGTCATAAGGTAGGTCATGTTGCTAGCCAGTGCCCACGGAGATCCCTTTACATAGAAGAGGGAGAGAATGATAATTCCGAGCCCAATGAGGAATTTGAAGAAGAAGTTTATGAGGCCGGAATGAATTTGGTTGAGGAGTATGAAGGAGAGGAGGAACCCAATGAATCTGACCACTTAGGAGTTGTAAGATGCATCCTATCCCAGAATCTAGTTCAAGAGGATTGGCGTAGGACTAACATCCTACAGACTTTTCTTAAATTAGGGGATAAGGTATGTAAGATCATCATAGATAGTGGGAGCTGTGTAAATGCCATCTCTACTAGCACTGTCAAGATGTTAGGCTTAATCCCAGTTCCCCATCCCAACCCCTATAAGATTTCTTGGGTAGATTCTACCTCCATACCCATCCAGTCTAGATGTCAAGTCCAAATCCAAATGCAATCTTATCATGAAAAGATTTGGTGCGATGTTTTACCCATGGGGGTGAGCAGTATAATTCTCGGAAGACCTTGGTTGTATGATCATGATGCCACCCTCTTAGGAAAATCTAATACCTGTGTCTTTAGTTTCAATGGGAAGAAGATTACGATCTATTCCGTTCCCCCTAAGGACAAGGTAACTAAAGGAGCCGGTAAGGTTAAGGAGATGAAAACTGGAGTGAACCTAATCAGTGCTAAGGATCTAGAACAAGAAATTCATAGTGGTTCACCCATCTGGATGTTGACTGCTAAGGAACTTAGAACTTCGGAACCCTCAGAGCCTCCTCGAGAAGTTAAACCTGTGTTAAAAGAATTTGAGGATGTCTTTCCCGAGGATTTGCCAGACCACCTTCCACCTCTTAGGGATATCCAGCATGCCATAGATCTAATCCCAGGAGCGACTTTGCCCAACTTGCCCCATTACAGGATGAATCCATCTGAGCATGAAGAACTGCAAAAGCAGGTTGGAGAATTATTGAGGAAGGGGTTTATTAGAGAAAGTCTTAGCCCTTGTGCAGTCCCAGCCTTACTGACCCCAAAGAAAGATGGCACGTGGAGGATGTGTGTTGACAGTCGTGCCATCAATAAAATTACAATCAAATATAGGTTTCCCATCCCTAGACTAGATGACATGCTTGATATGATGGCTGGTGCAATAGTTTTTTCTAAGATTGATCTCAAAAGCGGCTATCATCAGGTTAGGATTAGACCCGGGGATGAATGGAAAACTGCTTTCAAAACTAAGGATGGTCTTTATGAATGGGTTGTTATGCCTTTTGGGTTGTCCAATGCTCCTAGTACTTTCATGAGAATTATGACCCAGGTACTTAGAGCTTTCATAGGAAAATTTGTGGTGGTCTATTTTGATGACATCCTGATCTATAGTAAGACCCCAGCAGATCACCTAGGCCACCTTAGAGCAGTCTGCCAAGTTTTGAGGAATGAGAGACTCTACGGTAATCTTAAGAAGTGTGAATTCATGACTAGTAGAGTTATCTTTCTTGGTTTTGTAGTAACCCCTGACGGCGTGGCGGCCGATCCTGAGAAAATTAGGTCCATAGTAGACTGGCCAGAGCCAACCAATGTGCATGAAGTTAGAAGTTTCCACGGCTTGGCTACCTTCTATAGGCGATTCATCAAGGGGTTTAGTACTTTAGCTGCTCCTATCACTGATTGTATTAGGAAGGGAGAATTTCATTGGACTAAGTCAGCCCATAAAGCCTTCCTAGATCTTAAGGATAAAATGACCCAGGCACCCATTCTGAGATTACCCGATTTTTCTAAAGTATTTGAGGTTGCCTGTGATGCTTCAGGTGTAGGAATAGGTGGAGTCCTAAGCCAAGAGAATCATCCCATAGCATTCTTTAGTGAAAAACTTAATGATGCTAAGCTTAGGTATTCTACCTATGATAAGGAATTTTATGCGGTGGTGCAAGCTTTGCGTTACTGGAGACATTATTTGCTACCGCAGGAATTTGTACTATTTTCGGACCATGAGGCTCTTAGATTTCTGAACTCTCAAAAGAAGCTTAACCCTAGGCATGCTAAGTGGGTAGAATATATCCAGTCCTATACTTTTGTCCTGAAACATAAGGCTGGAGTTGAGAATAAGGTAGCTGATGCCCTTAGTCGCCGATCTCTGTTATTAACTTCTGTTAGAACTGAGGTCATAGGGTTTGAGCAAATCAAAGAGGAATATGAGTCTTGTCCGGATTTCACAACTGTGTATCAGGATCTAGTTCAAGGACCATCTTGTAATCACCAGGATTATACCCTTGTAGATGGTTTTTTATTCTTCAAAAATAGGCTTTGCATCCCTAGAACTTCTCTTAGGGAATTTTTGATTTGGGAAATCCATGCTGGAGGTTTAGCCGGCCATTTTGGAAAAGACAAGACCATTCTAGCTATTGAAGACCACTTTTTCTGGCCTAGCTTGAAAAGGGATGTAGCTAATATTATAGCTAGATGTCGAACCTGCGCTGTTGCCAAACAGCGAAAACAAAACACTGGCCTTTATACCCCACTCCCTGTCCCAGATCGTCCTTGGCAAGATGTGAGTATGGATTTTGTGTTAGGTTTACCTAAGACCCAGAGGAGACATGATTCTATCTGTGTCGTAGTCGACCGATTCTCTAAAATGGCCCACTTCTTGCCTTGTTCCCAAACCTTTGATGCGTCTAAGGTAGCCACACTTTTCTTCAATGAGATAGTTAGACTCCATGGCCTACCTAAGACAATCGTTTCAGATAGGGATGTCCGGTTCACCAGTTACTTTTGGAAGACCCTTTGGCATAAGTTAGGGACAAAACTTAAGTTTTCAACTGCCTATCATCCCCAAACTGATGGCCAAACTGAAGTAGTGAACCGTAGCTTAGGAAATCTGCTGAGATGTCTTGTTGGTGAAAACACCAGAAATTGGGATTTATACCTACCAAGGGCAGAATTTGCGTACAATGACTCGGTCAATAGGTCTACGGGTAAGAGTCCATTTGAAATTGTACATGGGTACAAACCTCACACACCTCTTGACCTAGTCCCTTTACCTGTCCACACTCGAGTCTCCGAATCTGCTGAGAATTTTGCACAGCATGTAAAAGACTTGCATAAAGAAATTCATGCCAAAATAAATTTAAGTAATGAAACTTATAAGAAGTTGGCTGATACTCAAAGGCGAGTCAAATCTTTTGTTGAGGGAGACTATGTGATGATTAGGTTAAGGCCTGAACGGTTTCCTCCTGGAACCGTTAGAAAGTTACATGCTAGGGGAGCTGGACCATTTAGAGTGGTAAAGAGAGTAGGATCCAATGCCTATGTGCTCGAGTTGCCTCCAGAACTAGGCATTAGCTCTACTTTCAACATTACAGACTTAGTAGAGTACAGGGAGCCAGCTGTGATTCCTAGTGAGCCTTTTGAGCCTAACCCTATCATTGAGAGTGATCCCGACCCTGTGTGTCCACCAACAAACTGGCCTGTGAGGAAAGAGCAGATTGAAAAGATCCTGGATGATCAGGTTATCTCTACTCGTAATCGAGGATACCAAAGGTACCTGGTCCGCTGGCAAGGAAGGCCAGATTCTGATGACTCTTGGATCTCCCGAGAAGAATTACAAGAATTGGACCCAGACCTCTTGGAGAGATACCAGAGCCAACTTGAGCCTTACTCGACAGGGTCGAGTTCCTCCCACCCTGGGAGAATTGGTGCGGGCACCAGACTCAGAAGAAGACTTCAGAGCTCCATTTGGATCTCTGATTGACATTGCCCGAGAAATTAGGGTTTGTAATAAAGGTTGACCTGGTCAACCAGTTTATTTATTTTATTTATTTCTTGAGTCACCATTTAAATTTTGTTGAGTCATGTTGACTAAGTGCAAGTCCCAATGTGGTTTCAATTTGGTCCAAAATGGTGCCATATTTGTCTTCCAATCAAATCAAGGTTCAAGCAAGTGGAGGCCACACTCCAAGCCACACGCCCAGCCAAACTCCGAGCACACGCCAGAGTCCAGGAGGCGCCACAGAGGCATCCCAGTGTCATGGTCCCCACATCCAAAGAAGAAAAAATCAAATTGGAGGCTACTTTAAAGGAGGCGCCCATACCTGCCTATTTTACCTAAGCAAAGAAGGAAGAAGACTTCTCTTGGAGAAGAAATCAAAGAAGGACATCCAACCTACTCCTAATTGAAGTTCAAATCAAAATCAAAGAGCTTAACTTGGAGTGGAAGAAAAGAAGAAATACCATAAGAAGAAGAGGACTCCAAATCCAAATCCAACTCCAAAGGAGGCACCAAAAAAATTCAAAAAAAATTCCTTTATGGCCGTCCCAATTTTTTTTTTTTTGAGCTCTTGGTCGAGAGAGAAGATTTTCTACCTAATCTAGTGGTTGGAGGAGTTTAGTCCCACATGGGAATTTGTACAAGCTTGGAGAAAATTTTAGGTCTATATAATAGACCTCTCTTTGTAACTTTAGAAAATCAATGAAGAAAAATTATTTTTGCTATTCTCTTGTGTTGAGTGACCTAGGTTTCTCTTCTTCCGCACTATTCTAAGTGTTGAAGCTCTGTGAGGGGGTAATCCGGGTTCCATTGGAGCCTTGAGGAGGTGAGAGATCTCCATCTTTATCCAAAACCCTAGGTTAGCCACTTGAAATTCCAAAACCCTAGCCGCCCTTCATTATTTTCAATCCATCAAACCCTAGATCCATCCATCTCCCACGGCCTCTCTCTCTCTACAAGTCCAGGCCGTCCACCTTCATCCAGATCCAGTCCGGCTACTTCAGATCCAGAGCAAGTTCCAAGGAAAATCACATCAACATCCAGGAGAATCCAGTTTTCAGCAATTTCAATCTTCTAGTTCATCAACCTGGTAAATCTTTCCCTTGACTCTCTGATTCCATCAATTGTTTTTCTTCTCTTCCAGATCTTGAGTTCAGGAGAAGCCAACCGACCAAAGGACCAGTATTGGAGGATCCATTACGAAGATATCTGAATCCAGGATCCAACAATCTGCTCGGGAGAGTTCCTCCACCAAAATCTGTGAAGATCATTGTCTGGTTAGATAAACCATCTCTTCTCTTTATTTCTGTTCTTTTGAAAGTTCGGAGCGAAACCCTAGGTCTGGGAGTTTCTCAACCCCCAGCGATCCGTTGCTTCTGAACTACTCTGATAATTTAGTTTCCTTAAAATTGTGCTTTCAATTATCATATTAGTATCTTTCAATGTTAGGTTAACTTTTCTTTGATTTGAAGCCAACTTCTACAAACATATAAAAACAACAAAAAAATTAGTTAATCCTAATTTGCTTCCGCATCGCATTCCTTTATTTGTTCTGCATCAAAGAGTCCTGTAAATGATCAAGAGTGTTTATTGAGTCCTGTAATTACTTTTAAAAAAAAAAATTCATTTCCTGTAAGTCCGTTTCAAGTTTTAAAGTTTAGGTCAGTCAAGTCAGTTCAGTTGAGTTAAGTCTATTTCAAGTTAATCAAGTCTTAAAGCAATGAAAGCCAGCAACAAGACTCAAATTCTGGACCCCAGAATTTGACCACATGAAGAAGAGAAGACACATCAACCAAGTAAGAGAAAAGAACCATCAACTAGGACCACTTGGTGCCACATGTCATTCCTTATCCAAGTAGAAGACCATCTCATCATGCCACGTCATCAGGCGCCACCTCACTAGCCACCTCATCACTCTTTGGTGCCAACAAGGAAGACTCAAATTCAAGGAGGTTAGCCACACCCCTCCAAGTCCTCCACCAAATCCTCCAACGCCCCCCATCCCTCCAAACTCTCTACCAAATCTTCCAACCCCCCTTGTAATCCTCCATAATTTGGGGAGAATCTCCATGAATTTCTCCTTATCCCATGTAACAAGGCCCTATATCCTCCAACCTCCCTTGTAATCCTCCATAATTTGGGGAGTTTTCAAATTTTAAAAGTTTTGTAAGGCTATTAAAAAGCCTTGGACGCCCAATTGAAAAAGGGATTTGATTTTTGAAGATTAATGAAAGTTGAAGTTGAATTGAAGTTTTATGTTTTGAGTGATTGTCTCTAAGCCCCTCTTCCACACCAAACTATTCTCTCTTCCAAGCATCCAACGCCCAAGTCAAGAAGAAGGCCTTGGAGTCGGCCAGGCCATCTCAAATCTATTTCTTTGCTCACAAATTTTCTATCCCTTCCATATGCATGCCTTTCTTCTTCCTTAACTCTTATTCTTTATGTGCAGGGTCCTTCGAGGTTTTCGAGTTGCAAGAAGGGTCTTCCTTGACAAGGAACCAACAAGCTGAAGCCCAAGTCCAGGGTTCTAATCTCTGTTATTCAAGGTTCTTCAGTTCTGAGCGTTGGTAGTTTCAAGGTATGAATCAAAAGAAGGTTGGAAAGCTCATCACGGTAAGTCCACAATCATTAGCCCCTATTATCTAGATCTTCTTCCTTCTTAATTTAGGATTGTGTTTAATCAAGTAAAAGTCCCTTTTCATGTAATCCTTAAGACTTATTATGATGAGTACAATGCTAATGTAATTAGGTTTCATTGCTCTACATACACTAATCAAATCATTAATCATATGCTTGCCGCATTAAATTGGTATCAGAGCATGGTTGCATTAGGGTAGAATAGTTTTCTTTAAATCCAAGCAAGATCTAAAATTCATGCCTCCTGAGCGGGTGTACTCTAGTACACTGTCACGACCCATGGGAATAATGAGCCCCTGGCCGGACGTGAGTTTTTTAGATTGAAGTTTGGGTAAGCCATTGCACTTATTTGATTAGGTTCTGTTTTCTGAAAATTTGCATCTATTTACTGTAATCTGTCTGCAGCTCCAAAGGAAAGTCACTAATTTTTTATTGAAATATTTTTTTCCTTGTTCCTTTTTAAGTCAGTTATAACCATATTAAATTTCATCATCAGAAAGAAATTATAAAAAAAAATGAAAATTTCTGCAGTTCGACACTATCATTAGGGTTCTGTTCTGTCCTTTTTATTTATCTTCAATTGTAGGATCTTCTTAGAGTAGTACAGATTTTAGTTTTAAAATTCCTTTCACCTGCATTGAAACATATAAGTTAGGAATCCTCTGTGGATTTTTTAGAATTTTTGGACATTTTTTTCATCACGTTTTCCACACCACTTTCAAACTGCAACACACTTCTGCAGCACCTTTGCATTTCATTCATCTCATGAGAAATCAAATTAAGGGCATCAATTTGACATAGGGTCAGGATTTCATCACCTGTCCCTAGCCCAAAAATCACCAACCAGCATATCGATCCCAGCCCATTAATTAAAATTGAGTAGAATGTTAATTGCCCTAGTGGGTTAGGGACACCAACAAAATGGGTTCAGGTTAGGGTCAAGTTAACTGTGTCAGCTAATTGGTGTGTGCTTACTGGCTTGGTGTCTAGGATTGGTGCATCAGGGCTTGTGATTTGGTCCGCCTACCTGGCCAATCTCAGATTGGTGTCTAAGGTTGGCAATCAGGGACCTTCACTCCCCACCACCTACCTGGCTAAGTCCCATAAGTACTACTAGCTAGTTGGTTCACTTAATTAGACCTCTAATTTGTGCTCTAGGTCTAGGAAACCTTAGTTCGAGCTTGAGTCCATTTGCATGCATGACAACTAGAGCAGGGACACCATATTCACCAATCCAAGCCCAGTCCAGTGTAGCCATGGACCCGAATCTTGAAACCATGCTGAAAGGCCTAAATGATCTAATGGCCCAATTGAACCAAATGCTGGCTAAACAATTTTCCTTAGACCAACCAACTCCTACTTTCCCAATAGCTCATATGAATGATAGGAGTAAGAACCCTGAAGTACAAGTTGAGTTCATGAATACTCAAGACTTAGGGTATCCTCAAACTGAAGGGCTAGGGAAGGAAGAAGGCAAATTTGAACCTAGTAAATATATGTATGAGACCGACATAAGTTTAATAGATGAAAATGAAGGGGAAGACTGTGAAGAGAACAACTTTAGTACCTTACCTGAGGAAACCTTTGGTAAAGAAAAGATTATTGAGCCTAGTCCTGAAACATCAGAATAACCAAAATTTAGTGAGGACTTGGTTCCCGTAAGACAATGCCCTCAGGAAGAACCCAATACTTTAGCTTCGACACAAGAACTCCTTCAGGTACCTGAGAAGAACCCAATCATTATTCTAGAAGACTTTCCTAATGACCTTCAACTACCTAGAAGCATCCCGCCTGTAGATCAAAATTCTAATCTTAAGGTCATCATGAGTAACCAAGGTCTGTTTCAAGATTCTCCTAAATTATCCCAAGTCTCGGATTCCTATCATAATTTTAGAGCCATTAAGTTTCATTTTGATGAGATTACTAGGATGCATGAGCTTTTAAGGCATATTCCTTTTGCTACATACTTTTGGAAAACCTTATGGCATTTGCTAGGAACCCATGGTAAATTCTCATGTGCATGCCAGACCAGGGTCAAACCTAGAGAGTCATTAATCTGTTAGGTTTAGGCCCTAGAGAGTCCAATAAAATTCCTCTCAATAAGGATGCCTAGTTCAGTCTGCATTTCATAAGTGCTTGTGTAAGTTTCTGAGTCTGCTGAGTCTTTTGCACAGCATGTCACAAATCTATATAAAGAAATTAGTAATAAGATCAACCTGAGTAATGAAACTTATAAACACTTAGTTGACTCGCATAAGAGGGCTAAAGAATTCTGTGAAGGGGATTATGCGATGATTAGCCTCAACCCTGAACGGTTCTCCTCTGGAACCATAAAGAAGCTGCATGCCCGCGGAGCGGGACCTTTCAAGATCTTAAAGAAAATAGGGCCTAATGCATATGTTTTGGAACTTCCACCTGATATGGGTATCAGTTCAACCTTTAATGTTTCAGACCTAGTAGAATACAAAGAACCAGTACTAATACCTAGTAAGCCTTTTGGGCCAGAAACTTTCATTGAGAGTGAACATATTTCCGAGTGTCCACCACCAACCCTACCTGAGCGGAGAGAGAGGATTGAGAGAATCCTGGATGACATGACCATTACTACCAGGAATAAGGAGTATTAGCGATACCTGGTTCAATGGCAAGGTCGACCTGAGTCCGACAACTCTTGGATTACTCGAGAGGATCTGCAAAGACTTAACCCAGACTTGTTCGAGCATTACCAGGGCAAAACTAAACCATACTCGACTAGGTCGAGTTCTGCCCTCCCTAGGAGAATTGGTGTGGACACCAAAAATCGAAAGAAACTTCACTCCGACAAGGTTAGCCTTATCCCAATTTGGATCAAAGATAATTAGGTTACCTTGTATTCTTTAGTTCAAAAATATTTTATTTTCAAGAGCCATTTCTTTTTCAAGAGTCTTGTAAATGATCAAGAGTGTTTATTGAGTCCTGTAATTACTTTTAAAAAAAAAAATTTTATTTCCTCTAAGTCCGTTTCAAGTTTTAAAGTTTAGGTCAGTCAAGTCAGTTCAGTTGAGTTAAGTCTATTTCAAGTTAATCAAGTCTTAAAGCAATGAAAGCCAGCAACAAGACTCAAATTCTGGATCCCAGAATTTGACCACATGAAGAAGAGAAGACACATCAACCAAGCAAGAGAAAAGGACCATCAACTAGGACCACTTGGCACCACATGTCATTCCTTATCCAAGTAGAAGACCATCTCATCATGCCACGTCATCAGGCGCCACCTCACTAGCCACCTCATCACTCTTTGGTGCCAACAAGGAAGATTTAAATTCAAGGAGGTTGGCCACACCCCTCCAAGTCCTCCACCAAATCCTCCAACGCCCCCCATCCCTCCAAACTCTCTACCAAATCCTCTAACCCCCCTTGTAATCCTCCATAATTTGGGGAGAATCTCCATGAATTTCTCCTTATCCCATGTAACAAGGCCCCATATCCTCCAACCTCCCTTGTAATCCTCCACAATTTGGGGAGTTTTCAAATTTTAAAAGTTTTGTAAGGCTATTAAAAAGCCTTGGACGCCCCATTGAAAAAGAGATTTGATTTTTGAAGATTAATGAAAGTTGAAGTTGAATTGAAGTTTTATGTTTTGAGTGATTGTCTCTAAGCCCCTCTTCCACACCAAACTATTCTCTCTTCCAAGCATCCAACACCCAAGTCAAGAAGAAGGCCTTGGAGTCGGCCAGGCCATCTCAAATCTATTTCTTTGCTCACAAATTTTCAATCCCTTCCATATGCATGCCTTTCTTCTTCCTTAACTCTTATTCTTTATGTGCAGGGTCCTTCGAGGTTTTCGAGTTGCAAGCAGGGTCTTCCTTGACAAGGAACCAACAAGCTGAAGCCCAAGTCTAGGGTTCTGATCTCTGTTATCCAAGGTTCTTCAGTTCTGAGCGTTGGTAGTTTCAAGGTATGAATCAAAAGAAGGTTGGAAAGCTCATCACGGTAAGTCCACAATCATTAGCCCCTATTATCTAGATCTTCTTCCTTCTTAATTTAGGATTGTGTCTAATCAAGTAAAAGTCCCTTTTCATGTAATCCTTAAGACTTATTATGATGAGTACAATGCTAATGTAATTAGGTTTCATTACTCTACATACACTAATCAAATCATTAATCATATGCTTGCCGCATCAGGGGGCCTCGTCTAATGAGCCCGACCTCGACTGGGAGCTTGACCGTAGATGGGGGGCTCACCCAATGAGCCCTGCCTTGGCTGGGAGCTTGACCTTAGATACGGGGGCTCCCCCAATGAGCCCGGCCTCTGCTAGGAGCTTGACCTCAAATGGGGGGGCTCACCCAATGAGCCCGGCCTCGGCTGGGAGCTTGACCTCAAATGGGGGCCTCGCCCAATGAGCCCGACTTCTGTTGGAAGCCTGACCTCAAACAGGGGGCTCGTCCAATGAGCCCGGCCTCGACTGAGAGCCTGACCTCAAACAGGGGGCTCGCCCAATGAGCCCGACCTTGGCTGGGAGCTTGACCTCAAATGGGGGCCTTGCGCAATGAGCCCAGCCTCGGCTAGGAGCTTGACCTCAGACGGGGGGCTCGCCCATTAAGCCCAGCCTCGGCTAGATGTTTAACCTTGGAGGGAGGCCCACCATGGGTCCTCATCAGACCGCCTCGTCCAAGTGGCAGGCCTCTTGTCGTCATGGCCATTCATGGGCTCCACATCAATGGATGTTGCCACATTTGTTTCCCCCCACTCCCGAGCCCAGAAGGCGAGATGATGCTTAGGGTGAAGGGGGTAATAACCTCGCTGATATGAAGGGACATGCCTATTGTGTCATTAACGTCTCGGGTGCCCGTGGCCCAAAATTCATGCTCTCACATGAATGAAGCGACACTCCACTCAGTTTTTCAATGAAGGGTCATGAATGCTCCATTTGGATCGAAGCAACTGCCGCATGTTTGACATACTTGAGGCATCTGGCTGGGCCACATGGTGGTCTCTAGTTGGCCAAACAATTGAGAGGTCACGTGCCTTGCATTGTGGTGAGGCGATGGTGGGTGGCGACCTTTACCGCAAAGGGTCTGCATCATCCCCCTTTTAAGGAGTCCTTAAGCACTGGCCAGCAATATTCTGTATTGCGCTCCTTCTTTTCTCTCTGGTTCTTCTCTCGCTCGAGTGTTAAGAGTTCTTGATAGGCTAGATCCTTCCCCTATGCTTTCTTCCTTCACTCCATCTCCTTCGGGCCACATCGAGGGAGGGTCCTTGGTGGACTTTAGGCTCTCTAGCAAGGAATTGGAGAGTCGAGTAAGGACCCTACAGGAGGGATCGACTGGTCGTCAAGGTGATGATGTCTGGCTTGGAGAGGAAATCTATCGAGCTTGAAAACTTCCTCTAAGGAGGACATGGGGGAGCTCCTCCGATCGCACAGCTGGGGAAGAATAGAAGAGGGAGAAAGAGGCCGCTCACACCTCCCCTCAGTTTACAAGACTGGAGGTCTTCGACAAGGAGGTGGCAGCCGAGGTGTGGTCGTTGTGTGATAGATCATGACCCCTTTGATGCCATCAAAGATGGCATAGTGAGGGGCTACTGCAGCTGCCCTGGAATCACGAGATTGGTGAAATCCAAGGAGGAGACAGTGGAGCCGATGTCGGACTCTAGAGATTCGGTGGACACCTAAGGAAGGTCCCTTATGGGCTCGGCCTATCTTGCTAGTGCCTTCTACGTCGATCACAAAGGTTAAGGTCAGGGCTAGGGTTGGAGCAGACCAAGCTTCCTTTCCTTTCTATTTGTAATCTAGCTTTTAAGAGATTTCCCCAGCCTGTCGGAGATCTCCATTGATGTAAGAGACTTTTGATTATTGAAGGCATCTTTTTCTATCATTTGATGGGCCTCCATCTTCTGTTCCTCTAGTCTCCATCTTCTACTTTTTCTCTTTTCCTTTTTTTTCTTTTTTTTTTGAAGGACCTTCCATGAGTCCTTCACCATGGGGATGCGTATGGCCCGGCTAGAGCATTCAACCCAGGCTTCACCTTTGGAGGAAGAGCATGCCTTTCTCAAGCCTTGGCTACTTTAGGTTGGCCTCAAGGGCTTAAAGCTGGAATGAAAGCTTCAAGGGGGCATCCCATCCCCATTTTTCTAGCCTCAAAGTTGCACTGGTCCAGGTGCTGGACTTCGTGAATTCTTGGACCTCCTGGCACTCCCAGGTTTGGTTGAATTGGTCAAGAGGCTTGATTTGCCAAGCTATGAGTCAAGCGATAGATGGCCAGACTTTTGGAGTCTTCCAGCTGGCATCTCTGGATTGTGAGCAAGGCGGCTGAGGCTGAGAGGCTAGATCTACCAAGATATGAGTCAGGCAAAAGATGGCTGGATTTCTGGCATCTTCTAGCTAGCATCTTTAGACTGCGAGCAAGGTGGTTGAGGCTAAGAGGCTAGATCTACCAAGCTTTAAGTCTGGCGGTAGATGGCTGGACTTCTGGAGTCTTCTGGCTGGCATCTTTGAACTGCGAGCAAGGCGGTTGAGGCTGAGAGGCTGGATCAGAATGTCGGGCTTCAGGACTTTCTGGGCTTAGAGTGAGGGCTTCATTAGTCTCCGGGCTTAGAGTGAAGGCTTCATAAGTTTTTGGGCTTAGAGTGCCGGGCTTCATAAGTTTCCAGGCATAGAGTGCCTTGGAGTTGGTTGGATGAGTGCCTGCACAGGTGAAAGACAAGGTTGAACTAAAAATGAATTCCGACAACTAAGGGGGGATCTTACATCCTCGAAGAGGTGGTAGGCTCCTCCGAGCTCGGGGCTTCAGCATGGTCTTGTTGGAGGGGCTCAGTTCATTGGCTTGACATGCTGGGAGAGGAGCGATGGGTGGCGAGACCTCTGACATCTCCATGGGTATCTCCGAACTGCAAGTGTAGTGGGTGATAAACTATGATTTGAGTGGTGGATGGCAGGACCTCTAGGGTTGCCATGGACATCTCCAGACAGTGAGCATAGCGCGTGCCAAACTATGAGTTTCGTGGTAGATGGAGGAACTTCTTAGAGTCTGCGTGGACATCTCTGGACTATGAGAAAGGCATTAGCTGAATTATGAGTCGAGCGATGGATGTCGGGACCTCCAAGGTTCCCGTGGACATCTTCAGACTATGAGCATAATGCGTGCCAAACTATGAGTTTCGCGATAGATGGTGGGACTTCTTGGAGTCTCCACGGACATCTTCGGATTGTGAGCAAGGCGTGAGCTGAACTGTGAGTCACATGGTAGATGACGAGGCCCTTGGGGTTTCCTGGGCATCTTCGAGCTATGAGTTCGATAGACATTGAACTACGAGTCAACCGATAGATGATGAGACTTTGTCGAGTCTTTGTGGACATCTCCGGGGCTGTGAGTTCAGCGGCAGGTACAGAATTGTGGTGCTTGCCCTTGGTGGTGATACAAAAGCCTTTCCTATGAACCTATCACGCAGCTCTTCATATTGTGCGGGTAATAGGGGAAGAGAGCCACTTGTTGAGCTCTGGTCACACGGATAGGGTTGTGTTACTCCCTCAGGGGAGGTCCCTAGTCTGCCCTCCCAGGGGTGAAGGCTATTGCTATTGCTCCATTAGTCGAGGAGCCTTGATCCTTAGCGCTCGGCTGGATCGCTTCGACTCTTGAATCTTCTTCCCCCTTCCTAGCATGCCAATCTGTTGTCTCCAGGATCTTGAAAACTTATCCCTATCTTGCATGCCAATTTGTTGGTCGTAGGATCTTGAAAACATCCCCTACCTGGCATGGCAATCTGTTGGTCACCAGGATCTTGAAAACTTCCCCCTTCCTAGTGTGCCAATCCATTAGTCACCAAGATCATGAAAACTTACCCCTACCTAGCATGCCAATCTATCGGTCATTAGGATCTTGAAAACTTCCCCTACCTGGCATGCTAATCTGTCGGTCGCCAGGATCTTGAAAACTTACCCCTACCTGACGTGCCAATCTATTGGTCGCCAGGATCTTGAAAACTTATCCCTACATGGTGCACCAAACTGTTGGTCACCAGGATCTTGAAAACTTATCCCTACTTGGCACGCCAATCTGTTGCCACCAAGATCACCATGGCCTACAGCTCGGTTGTGCCAGGGCATTCCTCCTCCCCCATCGCCGTTCATCCTCCCTTCCTGCAAAACAAGGAAAACCCTAGATCGAGGATTCTGGTGAGGACACTCAGATGATCATGTCAGTGGGACGATCGAGGGAAACAGAAAAGACCTCCACGGTATAGGGCTCTAGGGACCTATCCATCAAGAGGGTGCATGATAGAAAAAAATGTAAAAAAAATAAAAAGAGTAGGGATCGAGAGCGGGGAATGGGGACTTACCTCTCCCTCACCTTCTCTTGTGTTCTTACCTTCCTTACCTTCCTCCTTCTCTCCGAAGGCGGGGCCGAGGTTCACTCTGAGAACAGGTCTTAGGGAGCCCAGAAAAGTCCCCAGGATGCAAGCCCCCGTGAACCTCTTGAGGCTCTGAAGTTCTCCCTTCCTTTTGGAAGAAAGGCAAGAAGAAAAAACCTCCCTCCTTTCTTCTACCATGCTTTGTATAGAAGGGGTGCTTTTATTTCAGGAGGGACCACACAGGAGTTGCAGGTCCTGGGGCCTTGGCTGGATTCCTCTCTTGGGGAAGCACCGGGTATTGTGCCATGGTGGTGGGTGGCTGTTGGTGGTACGGCTATGGGCATGGCAGCACACCACCGGGCCTAGGGCTTGGGGGTGCCCGTATCATACCTCTGGTTTGGTTGGCACTGCCTGTAGAAGGCTGCGAGTGGCCAGGCTTTTGCTATGGCATGATTTGAATATCTGCTTTCTAGCGAGAACTCCATGCCTGGGACTCCACCTTGGGACATGAGAGTGGCCCTAGCCAGGAGCTGACCTCGGACAGGGGCGTGCCTCGTGAGCTTGGCTTTGGTTGGAAGCTTAACCTCAGACAGGGGGGCTCGCCCAAAGAGCCTGGCCTTGGCTGGGAGCTTGACCTTAGACGGGGGCTCGTCCAATGAGCCAGGCCTCCGCTGGGAGCTTGACCTCAGATGGGGTGGCTTGCCCAATGAGCCTGGCCTTGGCTGAGAGCTTGACCTCAGATGGAGGGCTCACCCAATGATCCCAGCTTCGACTGGAAGCTTAACCTCAGATGGGGGGCTCGTCCAATGAGTCCGGCCTGGGCTAGGAGCCTGACCTCAAATGGGGGGCTCGTCCAATGAGCTCGACCTTGACTGGGAGCTTGACCTTAGATAGGGGTTTGCCCAATAAGCCCGACCTCGGTTGGGAGCTTGACCTCAGATGGGGGGCTTGCCCAATAATCCCGGCTTCGACTGGAAGTTTGAACTTGGATGGTGGGGCCACTTTGGTCCTCATCCGACGGCCTCATCCAAGTGGCGGGTCTCTTGTCATCATGGGCATTCGCGGGCTCTATGTTAGCGGATGTTGCCACATCAATTAGGAACTTGTGAGTCCTATCTCATAGGTAAGAAGACCAAATCTCCATTCACTGGACATGGAGATAGGGCAACTGAGTTGTTAGGTCTAGTACACATAGATGTGTGTGGTCCTATGACAACCCAAGCCAGAGGAGGATGCTTTTATTTCATCAGTTTTACTGATGACTTATCAAGGTTCGAATGTGTATCTTATGAAACACAATTTCGAAGCCTTTGAAAAATTCAAAAAGTATCAAAGTATGGTTGAGAAACAAACTGGGCATGGTACTAAAATCCTTCGATCTGATAAAGGAGGAGAATACTTGTCTAGTGAATTTCTCGATCATCTTAAAGACAAAGGAATTCTCTCTAAATGGATCCCTCCATATATGCCATAGTTAAATGGTGTAGTAGAAAGGAGGAACCAAACCTTGTTAGACATGGTACGATCCATTTGTGCTTAATAGATCTTCCAGTATCCTTCTGGGGTTATGCCCTTGAGATTGCTATCCACATACTAAACAGGGTGCCATAAAAGGAAGTTACGAGCACTCCATATGAATTATGGAATGGAAAAGGGCCAAGTCTTAAATATTTTAAAATTTGGGGTTGCCTTGCTTATGTCAGGAATGTGTTTGGACATAAGCTAAGTGCTAGGGCTGACAAGTGCAAGTTTGTGGGATATCCTAAAGAAGGTATGGGTTACATTTTCTACCACCCTACTGAGCAAAATATTTTTGTTAGTAGGCATGCGACATTCTTGGAAAAAGTGTTTATCCAAGTAAAGGGCAATGAGAGGATATTTGAACTTGAAGAAGTTCAACCTATACTTGAAATAATTCCTCAACCAGATGTTCCTAAGATTCAAGAACAACCACAACATGCACCTCCCTCCATAGGTTGGAGAGAGTGCGAAGTTCACCTTTCAGATATGGCTTTGTCATTAGGAATGATAATGAAGCCAATATCATATAGGATGATGATCCTGTGACCTATACGGAAGCTATCATGAGTGAAGACTCTGACAAATGGCTAGAAGCCATGAAATTTGAGATGGAATCCATATACTCTAATCAGGTTTGGACATTAGTAGATCCACCTGAGGGAGTAAACCTAATTGGGTGTAAATGGGTCTTCAAGAAGAAGATTGGAGCAGAAGGTTGAGTAGAGACTTATAAGGACAGGCTGGTGGTGAAAGGTTTCAAACAAAAACATGGCATTAACTATGATAAAACTTTTTCACCAATAGCCATGCTTAAGTCCATTCGGATTTTGCTTGCTATAGCTACATACTATGATTATGAGATATGACAAATGGATGTAAAGACTGCTTTTGTTAATGGATACCTTGATGAAGAAGTCTATATGTCACAGCCAGAAGGGTTTGTCTTAAGTGAGAGACCAAACTAAGTATGTGGGCTTAAGAAGTCCATTTATGGATTAAAGCAAGCATCGAGGAGTTGGAACATCCACTTCAATGAAGCAATCCAAGAGTTTAGTTTCATTAAGAATGTGGATGAACCATGTATGTACAAGAAGACAAGTGGGAGTGCCCTTATTTTCTTGGTTTTGTATGTCGATGACATACTCATCATTAGGAATGATATCCCAATGTTGCAATCGGTCAAGTGATGCTGGACGATTATGAAAACCTAATCTACTGATTATTAACCTAATTAATAGAGAAAAATAGTGATGCAGAACGAAAGCTCGGATACCAAAAATGATGCAGAACAAAGAACAAAGAAGCGTATGCGGAAGTAAATTTAGGATTAATTTGTTTTTTTTTTTTTTTTATATATTTCAGAAATTGGCTTTGACTCAAAGTAAAGCTAAACTAAGTTGAAGGAAACTAGGTAAGGATTGAAAGCACAATTTAGAAGAAACTAAATTATCAGAGTAGTTCAGAAGTAACGGATCGCTGGGGGTTGAGAAACTCCCAGACCTAGGGTTTTGCTCTAAACTTTCAACAGAACAGAAATAGAGAGGAGAGATGGTTTACCAACCAGACAGTGATCTTCTCAGAATTTGGGTGGAAGAACTCTCTCGAGCAGATTGTTGGATCCTCGGACTCGGCTATCTTCGTAATGGATCCTCCAATACTAATCTTGTGGTTTGGTCGGCTTCTCCTGGACTCAAGATCTGGGAAGAAGAAGAAAAACAAGTGAGGGATTCAGAGACTCAGGGAAGGATTTACCAGTTCGAAGAACTTGAAGGTTGATGTCGCTGAGATCCGGATTCTCTTGAAGGCTGATTCAACTCCCACGGGAAAGAGCTTTGGATCTGAAGTACCCGGACTGTAGCTGGATGCTGGTGGTCGGCCTGGACTTGGGGAGAGAGGCCGTGGGAGGTGGAATATGCTAGGGCTTAGTGGAAAGAAAAGGGTGATGGGCGGCTAGGTTTTGGGAGTGGAGTGGCTAACCTAGGGTTTGGGTTTTGGAGATCTCACACCTCCTCAAGGTTCCTGGGGAACCCGGATTTACTCCCTCATGGAGCTCAACACCTGGATGCAAGTGCGAAAGAGAGAAAACACAAAGTTTGCTCACAAAAAAAATTTGGTTTCATTCATCTGATTCTTTTCAAACTTACATGGGGTTTAATTTATAGGCCATTACAAGAGAGTAGGGTTTTACATCTTCCCATGTGGGACTAAAGGAGGGGATCTTCAAATTAGGATATCAATCCCTACTCATATGGCCGGCCAATTAATTCCAAAGTTGATTGAAGCTTCGAAAAGGAAAGTGGGTGGCGCCTCCTTGTCTTGACCTCCAAGAAAGTATTTTTTTCCTTCTATGCTTGGCCTTATCTGGAAGTGTTTGGGTGCCTCTTAACCTTGCCCTCCAAGAAAAAATTTGTTGCCTTTTATATCTGGCTTTAGTTGGAATGATTAGGGCACCTCCTAACCTTGCTTTTCAAGAGAAATCTCCTTCCTTCCATGGCTCAACCCTTTTTGGATACCTTCTTTTCTTTCTCCCCAAGTTATGGCTCCTTCTAACTTTGTTTTGAGTATTTCTGGCAGGTAATGGGCGCCTCCTTGAATTCCTCTCCAAGAGAATTTCTTCCCTTTTATAGTTTGATTCTTTTGGGAAGTCTTGGGCCGCCCCCTTGATTTGTGGACCCCTGGTGGATTTCTCCTCAATTGGTGCATGAAAGAGGGGAGCTACTATCTGTGGTGTGGGGACCAAAGCCTGCTGGATGGAGATGTGGCGCCCCCTGGACTCAGGCGTATGGCTGGGAGTGTGGCTGGGAGTGTGGCGCCCACTTGCTTGGCCTTGGGAGAAAATGTAACATCCCAGGTTGAAACCCTAGTCCACTACTGAGTCAACATGACTCAATAAAATAAAAAATGCAGGTAATACAGACTCAAACTAAAATTGAGTTGATCAAGTCAACCCATATTACAAGCCAAAAACCCTAATTCTTCGGGCAAGGTTAATCAGAGATCCAGATGGAGCTCTGAAGTCTTCTTCTGAGTCTGGTGCCCGCACCAAATAGAGATTATTTTTTTATAATTTTCAATTTTTTTAATGACTCAAAGGAAGCAATTAAGGAAACTAGTCAACTAGTTTATGCCCGCACGAGTAGATCTAACAAAGCAACTAGATAATTAGGATTTGGTGGTAAAGAAACCACCATAAACTAGGGTCCATCTATCAAAGATTCAGAAATTAAGAGTAGGGAAGGGGTTTTAAGTTTTACCAATGAAGATACTCTCTCTCGATGTAGATTTGTTGGAACACTCAAGATCTTGCGGCAGGGCTTCAAGTTCTCGATCTTCGGGCTCCGATCATCCACGATATTGGTTCCAAGACAAGAACACCTGACTTAAATCCTTGATCACCTACAATCACTCAACAAAGGAAGATCGATTGGTTAGAAAGAAACAAAGAAGGAAAAAGGATGGAAAAGTGAAAGAGAAGAGGGAAGGAAGAGGTCGGCTACGGTTTCTCGGTGTCTGGATAGGTAGGGCCTCACATCCCGTGATGTTTCGAAGAATAAAGGAAAGGGCCTCATACCCCGTGATGCATACAGCAAAGGAAAAAATTGGATAGAATGTCATTGTATGTCATCAATAACCATTAATTATACAGGGGGGTTGATGGAGTATTTATAGACCAACAACTAGAGGTGTATGGGTTATAAAGATTAGTGTTTGTTTTCCTTACGCAACAACTCCTGGAAAACTTGCTCTGGGCATCTTGGATTCCTGCTCTTGGGATGATCTGGGATCTCTCCAAGATGGGCGACATCAAAGGATCTCCATCCAAGTTGGATGCCAAGATGGGGATTGGTGAGGTGTCATGATGAAGGGCCAAGATTGCTTCATGGATTGGCCCTGATTGCTGGACTCTGTAGTCTAGATGATGTGGGCTCTTGCAAGATGGTGGACTCTCTAGTTTGGATATAAGAAAACTCAAGAGTTTTTTTGGATTCTTGAGTTTGGAACTCGAGTAGCTTGAACTCTGAAGTAGGAAGTTCCCTTGAACCTTTCCCAACTTGGGCATCTCAAATTGAAATGCTTCTTAGATATAGGCAACAAAAGAGTGGGAGATGGGTTGGCCAACTCTGATTTTGGCATCAAATAATTGAGTGGGAGGGTTGCAATTTGAAGACTCCTACTTTACTCTTCTTAAAACAAAAGTGGTGCTAATTCATGAAAAGTGGTCGACCAAGGGAATGACATGGCAAGTGTTGTGTTGTCCCGATGAAGTATCAAGTAGTGCTATCCCAATGAAGTGTCAAGTGATGTCCAAAAGTCATGTGATGTTGTCCAAATTCTTGAAAAAGGTGGCGCCAAGAAGTGGTTGCGTATTACAAGTGACTTGGGCTAGCACATAGAGTCACATGGGTTGTCTTGAGCTAGCACATGGTGTGTTGGGTTGTCACATGGGGTCACATGTGTCTTGACTTGAATGCACATGGTATCTTGATTTGGATCCCCTATTGTATTACAAGACTCAATAACTAAAATAACTAATCATATAACTCAAAACTAATTAAAGCAACCAAATAACTAAAGCCCCACTTGATCAATTAGAACCTAATTTGATCAAAAGGCATAGACATGTAAACAAATATTTCAACTTGGTAAAAAGGGTTTAGCCCCAAAGGCTTTAAATATGGCTTATATAAAAACCTAATTAAAGTTGGTAAAAAGGGCTAACTAATATACTAAACCATTTATGGCCCAATTAAAATTAGGATTTTTTTATATACTCAATTTTGGATCCAGGGGTTTTTACAATGACTCAATTTTAGGATTTAGGGCTAAACCCAACTAAGCTAAAATAACAAAAATTCAGGATAACTATTTACAAGTGTGGTTTGGGCTTAGGGCTTCACTCATAATTGATCCACAGGGATGTGGGTTCGACCTGTCATTTTTTTCTGGCCCTGGTGTCCATACCAATTCTCCCCGGGTGGGAGGAACTCGACGCTGTCGAGTATGGGTCAACTCTGCTATTATAGTGCTCTAGTAAGTTAGGATCAATTCTCTACAAGTTCTTTCTGGTGATCCAAGAATCATCAGTCTTGGGTCATCCTTGCCAACGAACAAGATATCGCTGATAATCTTTGCCCCGGGTAGTGATAATCTTGTCATCCAAGATTTGCTCGATCCTATCTCTCCAGGCTGGTAGTATGGCAGGTGGACACATGTGGGTTGGCTCACTCTCAAGGATTGGATCAGGCCCAAAAGGCTCACTAGGAATCAATGTTGGCTCCCTATACTCAATAAGGTATGAAACATTGAAAGTAGGACTAATACTTAGTTCAGCTGGTAACTCAAGCACGTAGGCATTAGCTCCCATTTTCCTAACTACTTTGTATGGTCCACTACTACGGGCATGTAACTTCTTCATAGTTCCAGGTGAGAACTGTTCAGGTCGTAGCATGACCATAACAAAGTCTTGTTTATTGAATTCTTTGAGTCTTTTTCTTGAAAAGATTCATTGCTTTCCATGAAGGATTTGGGAGATGCATCATATATACTAGGTATAAAGATCTACAGAGATAGATCTAAGAGGATGCTTGGCTTATCCCAATCCAGGTACATTGACTTAGTGTTGAAGAGATTCAACATGGAAGGAAGTAAGAAAGGTTGCTTACCTATGAGTCAAGGCATACATCTCTCCAAGAAGATGTCTCCCAAGACACCAGAAGAGAGAGAGTGAATGAGTTTGATCCCTTATGCTTCGGTTGTTGGATCAATTATGTATGCCATGTTATGTACCAGGCCTGATGTTGCTTATGCCTTGGGCATAGTAAGCAGGTTCTAGACTGATCAAGGGGAGGATCATTGGAAAACTATGAAAAACATTCTTAAGTACCTGAAAAGGACTAAAGATGCTTTTCTAATATATGGTGGATCAGAGTTGAAACTAGAAGGATATAAAGATTCTAGTTTTCAATCAGATCTGGATGATAGCAAATCAATATCAGAGTATGTCTTCACCCTATATGGTGGTGCAGTGAGTAAGCAGAGTACATAGTTGCAAGTGAAGCCATAAGAAAAGCTGGGTGAATGAAGAAAGTCATCACAGAATTGGGCATGGTTCCTACTATAGAACAATCGGTGGAGTTATTGTACAAGTTAAGGAACCAAGGTCTCATAATAAGCCCAAGCACATCCTAAGATGCTTCCACCTCGGTCAAGGATAAGATGTTGTCATTGAATGAGTAGATACAAAATACAACATAGTAGACCCATTCACTAAAGTACTACCAAAGTAGCAGCTTGATCGCCACTTAGATTGTATGGGTGTAAAATACAAAGGCGATTGGCTTTAGTGCTAGTGGGAGATTGAATGAAAAGTGCCCTAAAAGCCTGATGTGGCAACTCCGTTGACAAGGAGCCCATGGATGGCCACGGTGACAAGAGACCCGTCACCTAGACAAGGCAGCTTGACAAAGAACCAAAGTGGGCCCCCTTGCCGAGGTCAGCTCCCAACCAAGGTCGGGCTCATTAGGCGAGCACCCCATCTGAGGTTAGCTCATGGCCGAGGTCAAGCCCATCCCTCCGAGGTGAGCCCCTTATCGAGGTCAGCACCCAGCCGAGGCCAGGCTCATTGGGTAAACCACCCGTCGAGGTCAGCTCCCGGCCAGGGTTGAGTCCATTCCTCCGAGGTGAGGCCACTACTGAGGTCTGCTCCCAACCGAGGCCAAGCTCATTAGACGAGCCCCCCATCTGAGGTCAGCTCTCGGCCGAGGTAGAGCCCATCCCTTCGAGGTGAGCCCCCATATCGAGATCAGCTCCCAACCAAGGCTAGCTCATTGGGTGAGCCCCCCGTCTAAGGTCAACTCCCAGCCGAGGTCGAACCCATCCCTCTGAGAGTTAGGACCCTAAAATGGGGCCTCTCTCCTCATCCAGCAAGAGTTAGAGGTCCTGCCAAAGGCATAAGGATGGATGAAATAGAAGTTCAAAATTATGACATAGGAGAGCCTGGTCACCCACAGCCCCGGAGAGGTGGCGCATGCCATGCCATGAACATAGGTCCTACGATGCACCTTGCACACAACCTGCATGATCTGAGCACCATCAGGCTCCTAGCCTTATAGTGTGCTACCACATCGATGACCGCATGACTGGAAGACTGCGACTTCCATGACAGGATGCTTGAACCTTTCTAAGATGGATATTCCACTCGGGCCCTAGGTCCTGTGGCACTCCGACGATTCCCCCTAAAATGGCAATATCCCATCGTGGCTTGAGGCTTAGTAGAAAATTGGCCCGATAGGGAGGCGAGTGCAAATAACAGAAAGCCTTCTCCAAAAAGAAGGACCAGGAAACCAATAAAAGCCATTCATCTATATAAGACCTGCAAGGGAAGGTAAGTGAAAGTAAGTAACAGACATATTTTCTGTTCTCAATTATATTCTTTCATAGAATTCTTATTACCCTCTTGATATAGAGAGTCCCCCAATCTCTTTGCAACAGAGGTTCTGTTCCCCTTGATCATCTTATTAACTAGATCGTCGGAGTGTCCTAGCCGGAATCCTAGGTCCAAGTCTCCTCTATCTTGCAAGACCTTCGGACAAGTGAGTTGACCGTTATTAAGAAGGATGAGCACCCAGCTGGAACCCGACGTGTTAGAGCTATAGGCCACGATAATCTTTGTGGCAACAGATTGGCACGTCAGGAAGGGGGGAACAGTGGTGCAGACACCAGAGGCACCAGAATAAGATAGAGGCTTCTAAACCTTCTGTGGATTACTTAATAGTGTTTGAGTTCATTTGTAATAAGGTTTTAGCCTATTTGAGTTATCATTTTTATTATTTGAGTTATGTACCAGTCAGCTCATGTTGAGCTAGTTTTCTTTCTGAGTCCTGTTCATGTTAGTGCAAGTCCGGTGAAGACATAGTACAAGTGAAGACCAAGCCAGTGCAAGTAAAGATCAACCTAGCTTGAAGTTATGAAGACCATGGAAGGCCTACTAGAATAAATCAGAAGCCCTGGAGCCACATCGAAAGCCTTGGAGCCCGGGACCGCAGCTTGAAGCAAAATGGGCCAGTCAAGGCCCAGGAGAGGAGCTAGGGCACCATCCACCCTATGGTCACCACCCCTTGGTCGACCACTTAGGGTCACCTCCCTTGTCCAACCAAGGAAAGAAAGGAGAGAGCAATTTGAGGGAAATCAAGTCCTAGACCTACCCCATGTATTCTAGCTAGGATTTGGGTGGGATTCAAATTCCTAGGAAAAGTCTTTTGTATCCTTACTTGTGGGGCAAGTTTGTGAGTCTATTTAAGAGACTCTCTTCTCCAGTATGAAGATAATTTTGATGAATATAATTGAGTTTTCCAATTGCTGTGTGCTTATTGTTGTGTGCTAAGAGGATTTTGTGTGAGCCCCTGCATCTTCCTCATCTCCTGTGCCCAATCTCCAGCCGCCAACAAACCCTAGAAGCCTCATCTCCAATCCTTGGCCTCCCATATCAAACCTTCTCTTTTCCTTTATATTTTAACTTTATTTATTCATCCTTGTTTTGTTTTCTAACCTTTGAAAGGCTATTTGCGTGTCCCTCAACTTCTACGAATCCAACGACTCCAACCAGGCAGCGATCGGATCACTAGGTTGAAAGCCGAGAATCCATGGGTCTCCAGCTTGATTATCCAGGCCGCATCCAAGAGCGAGAGCGATCCCTTCATCTACGATCTTCATTAGGTGCTTCAACCATTGTCAGGTATACCCCCTCTACTTGCCAATAGCGTTCTTGAAGGAGAACTAGCCCAACCGAGACTTCTCAACCTCGGCAGTCCTCTTTCTTATTGCTTTTTAGGTTCTATTTTGCATGCCGTTGCTTCTTGTTTTGCATAGAATTCTCTACTTAGGTTCATGGCCTGATCTTCAGGATTTAGATTCATAACTTAACCTATAAAAATACAAAAATAACTTTGCATGCATTTTAATTCTGCATCATTTGGTATCATAGCCTATTAGGGCTCTGTTCTCTTTGAATATTTGGATCGGGTGCTTCACCAAGGCCGTCCGGTCATAGGAGACAAGTAGGGTTGCAAGACCCTCTCTTCCCAATCTACAGGATCTCTTATGGTGTGTAGGGGTGCCTTTGTGAATTGACCCCTGAAGAAGAACACGAAGAGTTCATTAGGTTACTTTTGCATCTCGGCCTTCTCAATACATATCTTGCTATTTTAATTGTTTCTACCCATAGATAACTTAGAGAAATATGAAATTTATTTTGATGAATTCCTTATAATTGAAATTAATTTTTAGAATTTTCTCAGGAATTATTTTGGTTTGTAGTTTTTCTCCCAGCCATAATATTACTTGAGAATAGTTTTGCCCTATTTTTGCAGCAAAGTCAATTTCAGCAAGTTTAGAGTTGTTTTAGTATAACTTTTGCATATATTAAATTTTTAGCATGTTTCTTGCATTTTAGGTCATTATTTGCAAATTATCTTTCTATTTAAAAAAATACCAAAACAAAAAAAGCCTACATATACTCAGAAAACACCAAAAACATTTAAAACCCTAATTAGTATTTTCATCTACCTGCCATCATTGCATAAAATATTTTAAGGGCACTTTGTATAGTCAGATAAGGGGAGGAGTTGATAACCTCTCCTTAGCCCAAAATCGCCTCTCTTGCATTCAGTCCCAAGCCTAATTTAAAATTAATTAGACTTAATTTGCACTAGTGGGCTAGGGACACCAATCGATCGAGTTCAATCATTGTGGGATGACTAGTGTACCCAATTCATTTCCTATTACTGGATGCCGGTGTCTAGGCTAGAGGTATAGTATCAAATGACCTAAGTAGATCGGTGGTTCCTTAATTGGGTCCCTGCGAGAGCAGGGAGGCCTCCCACCATCCTACCTCTTACTTGGCCAGTTGAAGAACTAGGAGTTGAGTTGTGTAAGTTGAGTCAACCCATTCTGAATAGGCTCTAGGTCTAGGCACCCGTAATTAATTGGTTTGAGTCTTGCATGTGCACTAGATCAAGAGTCCCTTTCCATCCTCCATCTCCACCTTTGGCCGAACCCATGGATAAGCTGGAATCCCAGATTCGAGCCCTTGTAGACCAAATAGCCCAGATGAACTATAAGTTTGACTGCATGGATAATCGGTTAGAAGCCTGTAGGACCCAGACTAGATCCAAACTTGAGCCATCTTTACCCACACTATCTAGAACCTATGAACCTAGAACCTATGCATCTAGATCCTATGCACCCACACCCTACAAGCCCAATAGACCCATGACCTATCGACCGGAACCCCATAAGATTAGTATCCCTAGATATGAATCCAGTAGTAATTCACTACCCCTTAGTCAACCTGAACCCACTAGGAGTAGTGCCCATAATCAGAAACTAGGACCTATTCAATTTTCTCTTAGCCGACCTTCCCCTACCACCCCTTTGATTCACAAGGCTAACATTAAAGTAGAAGTGAATGAGGCTGATCCTAGTTTAGTAGACAAATACGAAGGAGAAGACTTTGAAGAAGATGAACCCCTTGAAAATTTAGAGAAAGAAACTCTTGAGCCCACTGAGAAATCTAAGGAGGCCACCTATGAGTTAAGTCTAGTAGAGGAACCTGTAGTGGAAGAACAATTAGAGAAAGAGAACATAGATACTGCTGCTAGAACCTTACCTGAGGAAATCATGGAGGAGAGTCAAATTATAGAGTCTAGTCCTAAAATACAAGAACCAGAAGAATTTATTAAGGACCTGGTCTCTTTGAATCAGTACCCCCAGGATGAGCCCCCTCCCATAGTTCCCATTGAGGACCTCTTTCTAGAAATTGTTGACCCATCCTTCCATAGCATGGACCTTTTCTTGCCTAGAGACATAACCCAATGCTCATACATTAAGGTCAGTCTCTTTAGCCCAGAACCAGTCCCTGAATCCCCTTCCTATTTTCTACCCTTCCCTGAGTCATCTCATATTTATAGAACCATTGGGTCTCATTTTGTTGAGGTTATCAGGTTGCAAGAATCCATAGAGCCCATCCCATTTGCTACCTACTTTTGGAAAACCCTCTGGCATCTATTAGGAGTTCCTGGCAAATTTTCTTCTGCGATGCATTAACCATGACTCATGCCCCATGCCCATGTTGTAGTTAAGACCTAATAAACCTCTTTTGATAAGAATGCGGAGTCAAGTCTATTAGGTGTTAGTATGAGTCCTTTGTGTCACCTGTTAGGAGTCTGCATGTGCCCAGCATGTTCACCACCTACACTAATTTTGAAACAAACTGGCTGATTCCCATAAAAGGGCCAAGAAATCTAATGTAGTGGATTTTGTCATGATTAGGCTTAGGCCCGAGCGGTTCCCACCCGAGACCGTTAAGAAGCTTCATGCTCACAGAGCCGGACCTTTTAAAGTGATAGAAAAGGTTGGACCAAATGCCTATGTGTTAGATTTGCCTCCGGATTTGGGTATTAGTTCTACCTTCAATATCGCAGACCTGGTTAAGTATAGGGAATCGATAGCAATACCCATTGAGGCCTTTGAACCTACTCCTTCCATTGTGAGTGACTCTAGCCCAGAGTGTCCACCAATTATTTGGCTTGAGAGAGGAGAACGGATTGAGCATATCCTTGATGATCAAGCCATCACGACACGGGGCCATGGTTTTTCAACGCTACCTGGTCCAACGGCAAGGCCGTCGAGAGTCGGATGATTCATGGATTTCTCGAGAGGACTTGTAGCTAATGGGGATCGAGAGTCCATTTTATTTTATTTTATTTTAGTCCATTAGTCTAGTGTCACTTGAGTCAAAGTGAGCTAATTAAGTCATGTAATAAAGGAGACAACTGAGTCAGTTGAGTCCACTTAGTCAAGTCTAGTCATTTTAGTTCAGTTATGTCCGATCGAGTCATTCAGGTCATATACAAGAGGAGAGTTCATAGCCAGGAGATTCACCAGGCCGCCTAACTAAAGCTTGCCTTCATGCACCTAGGCCCTTTCATGCCGCCAAGCCCATAAGAGAGAGCTCTAGCCCAAGATAGGCCCACTGTTGACCGGTCCACCAGGTTTTCTTGGCCCACAAGTCAGGATTTCTTAGCCCTTAAGTAATGTACCCAGGAGTGAATCTATAAATACCACCTCTCCCCTCTTGTATGAATTATCTTTTTCTTATGAATACAAACAAAATATAATTTTGATCTGAGTTTTGAGTTTTCTCTGGATTGGAGTGGGTGTGATGCCTTGGTTCCCTGTTCTTGAGTGCAAGCCCTAATCCTTTGGTGACTTCTATGCTCACCAGCGATCCTCCCCTGCTCTGTCTTGCATCAACTTGGTATCAGAGCCTAGACAGATTAGGGTATGTTTTTTCTTCCCGACTCTTCTCTATGCCGACACCCTTACTGCCATCACCCATGAAGCACGCCTCCACCAACATCGATCTGGAAGTTCATGCCCAAACCCCTCCTCCGCCTCCATCACGAGAAGCCTCTCATCCCCTGCCAGTCGATGCCCTGTTCCTGCTCACTGCCAGCAACCGATGGCCCAACCCCCCAACCCCCTCCCTCTGGATCGGAGCCCCATCCGCCCCTCCCGCCTAACTGGAGCGCCACAGCCACTCTCTCTTGCAGGACCCATCCCTGTAGCCGATCGGTGCCTCTCACCGGATCCATTGCCAGCAGCCGACGACCGAGGATCCACCTTCTCTCCACCCGGTGCCAACACTGGCCCGTGCCCCATCATCCTTCCATCCGTGAAGCCTCGAAGAGCCACGAGCCAAAGGTGAGGTCCCCATTTGAATCCACCATCACTAGCCACTAGAAGCAGAGCCACCACGTCTGCCTCCATCCCGTGACCCCAATGCCCCCATCCGTGATGCCAGAATGCATCACATGGTTGCCGCATGCCCACCACCACTGCCCATATCGTAGATCTGCTTGACGCCGCCAGCCACCGGAACCTGTTCATCTGGCCAACTTCCTTACGTGCCGGCATTGTCCTCCACCTAGCACCGATGCCGACTAGCCCCTCCATCCGCCTCCCCTATTCTAGAGAAAAAAAAGCATTGGCATGAACGTGAAAGCAGTCCACGTTCGTGATGCCGACTTTAGGTCCTGCACAGATCTCAAAGCAAGAGCTTAGGGATCTCAAAGCTGCACTCTGCACACTCCTCAAAGTGCATAGTTCTTAGAGCTGCATGATCTTCAGGGCTGCACAATTTCTAGAGATGCCCAAATTTCAAAGTTGCACTATTCTCAAAGTAGAGCCTTCACTATATTCCAAGCTTATTTGGGTATATTTGGGTTTATTTGATTATGTCTATTTTATGAGTTTGTCTTTTGATATGCCTGGATTCAGTTTCATCCACCCCCGCTGAGCCTGACTCAACGGAGTCGAGCTCTCACCACCGTAGGGAAATGATGGGGACCGAGAGTCTATTTTATTTTATTTTAGTCCATTAGTCGTGTCATTTGAGTCAAAGTGAGATAATTGAGTCCTATAATAAAGTGAGACAATTGAGTCAGTTGAGTCCACTTAGTCAGTCTAGTCATTTTAGTTCAGTCAGGTCTGATCGAGTCATTCAAGTCATGTACAAGAGAAGAGTTCGTAGCCAGGAGAATTACCAGGCCTCCCAACCAGAGCTGGCTTTCATGCACCTAGGCCCTTTCATGCCACCAAGCCCACAAGAGAGAGCTCCAGCCCAAGATAGGCCCACTGTTGACTGGTCCAGCAGGGTTTCTTGGCCCACAAGTCAGGGTTTCTTAGCCTTCAAGTAATGTACCCTTGGGTGAATCTATAAATACCACCCCTCCTCTCTTGTATGAATTATCTTTTTCTTATAAATACAAACAAAAAATTATTTTGATCTGAGTTTTGAGTTTTCTCCAGATTGGAGTGGGTGTGATGCCCTGGTTCCCTATTCTTGAGTGCAAGCCCTAATCCTCTGGTGACTTCTATGCTCGCTAGCGATCCTCCCCCAGTCTGTCCCGCATCAGTAGCGCCTCGACCTAGACCTTCTCGAGAGATATGTGAGCCAGTGCTATCCTTACTCGATAGGGTCGAGTTCCTCCCACCCCGAGAGAATTGGTGTGGACACTAAAGGCACCAAAATAAGACAGAGGCTTCTAAACCCTCTATGGATTACTTAGTAGTGTTTGAGTCCATTTATAATAAGGGCTTAGCTTATTTGAGTTGTCATTTTTATTATTTAAGTCATGTACCAGTCAGTTAATGTTGAGCTAGTTTTTTTTCTAAGTCCTGTACATGTTAGTCCAAGTCCAGTGAAGACTCAGTACAAGTGAAAACCAAGCTAGTGCAAGTAAAGATTAACCCAGCTTAAAGTTATGAAGACCATGGAAGGCCTGCGGAATTGACTTTCAAAATAAAATTTCATAGCATGATACCCTAACATGTATAACATGTATAGAAAACCCTAATTCCCATGAACCCCTTGTGCAATATCAACTAATGAATCATAAAATAGAGTCAAGAAAAATACCTGGATCGCTAAAACCCAACTTTTTCACAAGGTTCACAAGTGCAAACCCTCCAATGGTGATCCACACGAAACTCGGCCCAAGAAAGAACTCCTTCTTCAAGTTGCTTGGAGAAGTGGAACTCTTTCGGGCAGCCTTTGGTCTATTGACCACTGTAGGACACCCTATCCTACTGAAGGGCACTCAAGACACTGTCATAAACCACTTTAGATTCTAGGACTACCCTCCACTAGGACCCTATAGGATTATGTCTTAAAACCAGGCCTTATCCTAGTGTAGAAGAACTTGTCTTGACAAGACAAGTCTTGTCCTAAAACAAAAAGGAGGGAGGGAGAAAATGGAAAACTCTCAAACAAACTCTCAGGAAAATAAAAACACTGATCTCAGAAGACCGAAGAGAAAGAAGTAGTGTTTCTCTTTTCATCATACCCCTATTTATAATCTCAGATGGGGCATGAAATGCATTCCGACAACACTTATCAGATATGAAATATCATATCTGATAAGACTCTAATGGAATGGAGAGTATATCTATGTTCTTTCACTTACCAGATCAATCCCCATCATGCCATGTGTCAAATACTGATTTTTGAGATAGGGAGACACCTTTTCTAATCTGAAGTAATGCAAGGCTTGAAGAGTTTCAGAGGCAAAAGGACTCTGCCCTCTGTTGTGCGTGTGCATATGAAGAGGTGTGACTCTTCATGTGCGCGCCACCTTTCACACCTCTTCAAGCTATCCCATTCAAACTTTAAATCGGTCTTTTGAACTGTCAAGGTGTGGGGATTGAGCTAAGAGGCAGCTTCCTGATGAAGCTCCCAGAGTCTCATTTGCAGAAGGACTCTCAGTCCATCTGCACACCATACTTTCTCCCGGGTGTGCCAAAGGGCGCCAATAGTCTTTTCCTTTCCATTTAGTCCACCCAAAGAATCAAATTGACTTGGTCAAACATATGCAATATGGGTGTCATTGGAAAGGGTATCAAATAAGCTTTCTACCATATCTTTTATTTTCATATCAGAGGTCCGTAGCTCCTTCTGTGTCTTTTTGAAGTTAAGGTGTCATTTAGGTACCAAGAGTCCCATGCCATTGGGACTCTTCATATATGGTGCCTAACATGCCCAAAAATCCAAATAAAAATTAGTTCAAGCTCTGATTTGGCTAGCCCCACTTAGGACTCAACCTAATTTAGGTTTTCCATAATTAGGTTAGCCCAATTAGCAAGCAACCGAACCCAATCCATTTGGGTTAGGAATTAGGTTAGCTTACATATGCTAGTATGTAATATGGCTAACCAATTAGGATCCTATGACCTTAATTAAATCATGAATGACTTCCTTGGCCAAGTCTCTATTGTGTGTGACCCATTGGGTTCTACATCTATCCAGCAGTAGGTTTAGGTTTGAACCGATTCGATCCGATCAAACCCAATTGACCTAATTAGGTCAAATTGGCTCACCTATTTCTCCAATTCGAATCACCCATCGAATTGACTCATGAAACCAAACCAACTGGTTCATGAAAACCTACAAGACAAGATTGACGTCTAGCAACATGTCATGCCTACCAAAAAGATGAGGAATTTGATGAAAAATACCAAAATACCCTTCAGTAGTAAGTTACCATGCAATTCAATCTTTCGATCTCCCATTATCCCAATTAAGTAATAGGTATGGATATATGTCAAACCCTAACACTTAATCATATGAATCTCAGCTCGATTATGAGGACTCAACTGATGACTGATTAGATTCCACTAATCTCATCCTGCTTTGATCAAAGGCTCCTTGAGTCTCTCATTGAAGAGAGTGCATGGGATAACAATTCCTCTTACCAGGAATGATCGATTCCTTGTTGGTCCACTCACATTCTTTGAACACCTTCCACCATACCCAGAACACCTCGTACATGCCACAATGGCATGAATGAGTATGAACCAAAATTTGACTTAGTGTGCACAAGGAACCATTGATGAGGGACAGATGAGTAGGACCGTTGGTGAGCCTAGAAGTCACCAAAATTAGGGTATCCTATTTTTTTTTTTTTTGATATTTTTTTTAGGGGTGGCGAAGGAATAGTGGGGATGAGGATAGGGATATGGATCTCATGGACTTTGGGACTCACCCTAACGAAGAGACCTCTCATCTCTAAGACATTACACCCTCCTCAATACTTGGAGGTGTTAGGATGAATCTAAAAGATGAAGAGGGAATAAAGAAGATGGAATGGGAAGGGGGATATTGGGCATAAAGAAGATAGAATGGGAAGGGGGATAACTGGGCATGACCTCACACATGTTCTGGGGTTGGGCCTCACAGCCTCTCCTTATGGAGTGAAATTAAAAAAACACTCTTTTCTAAAACTCATTTTCATTCACTGAATTTTTTTACAAAGGACTGAGGGTTGTATTTATAGACCTGTCCAACCCTCATTTGAATTTGAATACAAAATAAAAAGATAGAGATGATTCAAATTCAAATACAAGATAGGATAAGATAAGCCTATCCATATCTCAATCATAACCAACTAAATCTTAATTCAAATTTCAGATAAAAGATAAATCCTAAATAACTAATCTTCAAATTTAAATTTATTTATTGCTTTGAAATCCATGCTACTCCGGGATTCATGCAGGCTGATGTCCCCATCATTCCCCTGAGGTGAGGAAAACTCTAGTCCATCGAGTATGGATCAGCAGGGACTCTAGTGAACCGCATCCAATCAAAAGAGGGTCACTCTGAAAATGGTGTAGCTTTGAGAGTGGTGCGGCTTTGAGAACCATGCACTTTGAAATCAACAAAGGGGACATGAAATTGGCAACAGCAACTTGAAGTCGACAACAAGAACCGACTTGATTTGGGAAGCGTGTAGAGGAGAATGTCGGGTTTGCGTTCACATTCATGCACCAGCTTCTCCTTCTCCTTCACGGACTGAACCAGGAACAGGGGGATTTTTGCTGGCGGGCCCTCCGGTGACGGCGCTGGGGAGGAGGATGGAAACTGGGGGAAGAAGATGAGGGCAACTCGGTGCTGGGGCTTCTCCTTCTTCTTGATGAGGACCATGGATGAAATCTCCCCGGTGGAAAACTGTTTCTCCTCGCCCTTCTACTAGACCACGATCATGGGCTTATCACCAGGGCCTGTGATGACCTTGAACGGCCATAACTTCACGTCACTCTAGACAAAGGGGTCGCTGAAATGTCTGCCAATCAAATGCTTCGCATCGAGGAGGGTGGGGGGCAATGGAGAAGAAGGCACGGGACTGGTCGGAGGCATGGCAGCGGAGGAAGGCATCGATTGCGGAGCAAGCAGTGGTGATCTGGGTCGGGGAGGTGGCGGTGAGGATGGAGGCGGCAAGATATTGGCATGATTCTGGACGTCCATGGGGAAGGAGGATTGGGAGGGAACTCCTCCGAGGCGGGAGCTGGCGCTGGAGCCATCTTCGCTGGCGAATGATTCTTAAGGTCCTCATCGAGGATTTCCACGGGCTCCGGCGCCTTGTCTAGGATGGGATCGGTGGCGGTGCCAGTGGAGGCAGGAGCAGGGAAGGCCTCCAGGCCGTCTGGCGAGCGGGCATGCCGGAGAGCGGCAGAGACGGTATTGGTAGGGTTCATGGCAATCTGGTTCTTGGCGGCATCACCGATGAGCCGCTCTGTGTCTGTGAAGGAGACATAAGATGGGGTGGTGCATCCATGGGGGAGATCGACGATGGAGGCAGGGGACCGAGCTCTCTCTTCCTCTAGATTCGTAGCTCTTAGATGTCCCACCCACAGCTCCAGTCCATATTCACGAACGACTTCCCACTCAAGTCCATGCCACCAGGCGCGATGGGGAAATCCGTTCATGTAGCATACGTCGCTTACGTGCTTCCCCACCGACGGGTCCCGCTTCGGTAGCTGCTTCGGCCGGACACCGACCAGGACCCCCGATGGCAGCACTTCTCGGCAAGCCACCAGAACCTCTCATCCTGGTGGTGGGGAGGGGATCGTCGAAGAGGCTGAGGCAGGAGAGGTCGAGGGTGTTGTCGGCGACGGTGGAGCGGTTGGAGCAGCAGTGCTTCTTAGCATGGAAGGAGTAGGACACCGAGGGTTTGGAGCTAGAAGGGCATCCAGACATGGAGCTGGAGCATGCACGACTCCACGGTGTGCCGGGAACTCATTGCCCGGGGCGTCATCGACTCCAAGAATCTGGCATTCTCTCTACATCCTCCACCAATCTTGAAGAAGAAAATTAGGTTAGGGCTAGTGCTTTGAGCGTGGATGAGATCATGAGGAGGGAAGAGGAGATCTCGGCTCTAGGGCGGGGAAGGAGGTAAAGCAATGAGCAACGTGGAGGTGGGTTATTGCAACGGGCATGGCAGCGACGGGATTTTCATTTGGTGGTGGAGGTGGCAGAGAGTGGAGTCACGGGAGGTAAAGGTGGGGTGCTGGCACAGAGCTGCTCAGCAATGGGATTGGAAGGAGGGGATGAAGAAAATTGCTGGCGACTTGGATAAATGATTTTTTTTTTTGGCTGAATCCGAGAAGTGGGGGATGGCTACTAAGAGAAAACTTGGAAAGATACTAAGGTAACCTAAATCTTCTGGGCTCTGATACCAAATTGATGAGGGACGGATGAGTAGAAACGTTGGTGAGCCTAGAAGTCACCAAAATTAGGGTATCCTATTATTATTATTTTTTGATATTTTTTTTAGGGGTGGTGAGGGAATGGTGGGGATGGATATGGATCTCATGGACTTTGGGACTCACCCTAACGAAGAGACCTCTCACCTCTAAGGCATTACACCCTCCTCGATACTTGGAGGCGCTAGGATGAATCTCAAAGATCACGAGGGAATAAAGAAGATGGAATGGGAAGGGGGATAACAGGGCATAAAGAAGATGGAATGGGAAGGGGGATAACTGGGCATGACCTCACATCATGTCCTAGGGTTGGGCCTCACACCCTCTTCTTATGGACTGAAATAAAAAAAACACTCTTTTCTAAAATTCATTTTCATTCACTGAATTTTTTTACAAAGGACTGAGGGTTGTATTTATAGACATGTCCAACCCTCATTTGAATTTGAATATAAGATAAAAAGATAGAGATGATTCAAATTCAAATACAAGATAGGATAAGATAAGCCTATCTATATCTCAATCCTAACCAACTAAATCTTAATTCAAATTTAAAATAAAAGATACATCCTAAATAACTAATCTTCAAATTTAAATTTATTTGTTGCTCTGGAATCCATGTACTTTGGGATTCGTGCAGGCTGATGTCCCCATCAACCATGGTGACCTCAGGTCTAAAGATCACATGCACAACTTCTACTCTGGGATCTATCTTTTGACAAGTAGTAAGACTTCCATAAGATAGTCCCAGTGCGGATCAGTCCAGTGTACTCATATCATGATGAGCACCCTTATCCTTGTATTAGTGTCTCTACACAAGTGGTTATGAGATCAACCACCCTCATCAACTGAGCATATATAGGATAAGCTAGTCTTTCATGATTCATCGATCCCCGAATCGATGGTCCAACGACTAGAAACATTCTAGATTAGGGTTTATAGGAATTAGGTCTCACTGTTATGAACTCCATCATAACCCTAACTCCATTGCCCTAATTTATGGGATTCATCATAATCAATAAGAAAATATGACGCGGTAATATATGATGAATCAAATGCCTTTATTAATATGAAAGTATGTCATACATGAGATGGAAATTTACAAAAAGGCCCTCATAATGATTGGCTCTTAGGGCACTTTTCTATCACTGGAGCCATATTGAAAACCTTAGAGCCCTGGATCGCTGCCTGAAGCAAAATGGGCCAGTCAAGGCCTAGGAGAGGAGCTAGGGCGCCATCAACCCTATGGTCACCATCCCTTGGTTGGCCACTTACGGTCACCTCCCTTGGCCAACCAAGGCAAGAGAGGAGAGAGCCATTTGAGGGAAATCAAATCATAGGCCTATAATGTATTCTAGCTAGGGTTTGGGTGGGACTCAAATTCCTAGGAAAAGTCTTTTGTATCCTTACTTGGGGGGCAAGTTTGTGAGTCAATATAAGAGACTCTCTTCTCTTGTATGAAGACAATTTTGATGAATATAATTGAGTTTTCTAATTGCTGTGTCCTAAGGGGATTCTGTGTGAGCCCTTCCTTCTTCCTCATCTCCTGCGCCTAGTCTCCAGCCACCAATAAACCCTAGAAGCCTCATCTCCAAGCCTTGGCCGCCCACATAAAACCTTCTCTTTTCCTTGCTATTTTAACTTTATTTTTTCCTCCTTGCTTTGTTTTCTAACCCTTAAAAGGCTATTTGCAGGTCCCTCGACTTCTATGAATCCAATGACTCCAGTCGGGTAGCGATCAGATCATTAGGTTGAAAGCCGAGAATCCGTGGATCTCCAGCTTGATCATCCAGGCCACATCTGGGTGCGAGAGTGATCCATTCATCTATGATCTTCATGAAGTGCTTCAACCATTATCAGGTACACCTCCTCTGCTTGTCATTAGAATTCTTGAAGGAGAACTAGCCCAACCGAGACTTCTCAGCCTCGGCGGTCCTCTTTCTTATTATTTTTTAGGTTCTATTTTGCGTGTTGTTGTTTCTTGTTTTGCATTGAATTCTCTACTTAGGTTTTTGGCCTAATCTTCGAGGTTTAGATTCATAACTTAACCTATAAAAATACAAAAATAATTTTGCATGCATTTTAGTTCCACATCAGATAGAGTAGGAGCCATTGTTCCCCCCACAACAAGAAAGACCTCGTGGACATCCATAGCCTAATGGTGACCACGCGAGCCCATGAAGCCTCCACTAGTCAAGCGGGGGACCCCTCTTGCCATAGCAAACAATGCCCAGAGAAAGAGCATCCCGCTCTGCTGCAGCTACCATCGGTGGACCCCCAGTTCACCACACTCGCCCACCAGGTCCAAGTCTTGGCTATGACGATGCATTAGCTCCATCAGAAGCATTGGTCCCTGGAAACTCAGTAGCAACCAAGGACTCCGGTGGCTCGCACCACTAATCCCTGCACTAGCCTACAGTCTTTCTAGGAGGGGCCATTACATGCAGCATCCTACCCTCGAGAGGCCCACCAAGCAAGCAGAAAGCAATTGTAGTGTGATCCGACTGGTCGGGAGAGCCGCTCCCCAGTCTCGAACCACCACGAGCCCTCGCATTAGTGGTATCGGCATGGCCGAGAACTCAGGCGAGAGTTCCTCCACCAAGGGGTCGACTGACGAGGCCATCCACCATCAAGCGGAGAAGCACCTCGAGGAGCATGAGCACTGTTGACTCCGTTATTGATTTTGATGATAAGCAAAATGGTTAAGTATTGTTGAGTACTAATGGTTTTCTTAAAGTGTGTTTTTGTTGAAAAAGGTGCTCACAAATTTGAAGAAGCTTGTTTGATTGAAGGAGCCAAGTTTACATGAAAAGAATTGCTCAAAGAGGACTTGGAATGTCAAAGATTGCTTGAATGGATAATTGAGTTATGTAGAAATCTGTTTCAGCTCAAGTTCAGATATTTCTGTGAAGATTTCAATATGGTGTCGACTCAAAGTATCGACACATGACACCAAGTGTCAATACATGGAAGTGAAGTGTCGTCTCAGGCCGGTACATAAGAATGTTTCAGATGGCACGGCTGAAGTGTCAACACATGGACCTGAAGTATCGACTCAAAGTATTGACACATGGATCAGCTCATCGTCTGAGATTTTCAAGCCACAGAACTTGCTGAAAATGAAGAACTGCAGAAGTGTCGACACATGGAAGCTAAGTGTCAACTTAAAGTGTCGACTCACCTGAGGAAGTGCCGACACATTTGAGATTTCTAGAGAACCATATTGAAGATTTTTGAACTGGGTGTCGACTTAAGAAGCTCAAGTGTCGACTCACAACCTGAAGTGTCAACACATGGAGTTCTGGGAACAGTAACGGCTAGTTTTTCAAATGCAGAACTTGATCCTTTTGCCCTCGAATGGCTAGTTTTTCAAGTCTAATGGCTAGAAACCTATTTTGAGGCCTTGGGAAGGTATTTATATGCTCCAAATCAAATCAAAAGGATAACTATTCAGTATATTTTATAGTAGTTGATGAGAATAAAATAAGAGCATTCAAGAGAGAAGATAAGAGAGCTTAGCTCCTATTCATTGAAGTTTCAACCACTTTCAAGCAAAAGCAAGCCTCCAAGTATTCAAGAGCCTTCAAGAGTATTGAAGATCATCTATTCTTGAACATTCAAGAGGCTTTAATAAGTTCAAAGCATCTATACATTGAGTCTCAAAGAGGTACCCACTTTATTTTAGAAAGCTTATATTGTTTCTCTACTTCTAAACTTTATTTGTTGTAAGGGTTCTTGTTTAGCCTATTGTAAAATCAAGTGGTGGGGACATTAGAGGCACCAGAATAAGATAGAGGCTTCTCACCCCTCCGTGGATTACTTAGTCGCATTTGAGTCCATTTATAATAAAGGCTTAGTCCATTTGAGTTGTCTTTTTACTTGAGCCTGTACCAGTCAGCTCATGTTGAGCTAATTTTCTTTCTGAGTCCCGTATGTAGCATTTGATCCATATCATTAGGGTATTGGATCAGTCGATCAAGTCAGCTCATGTTGAGCTAATCATATTCCGAGTATTGTAATCATGTCCAGTTATATTGAGTCTGTTTGAGTTAAGCCTAGTCAAAGAAAGCTCAAGCATGTGAAGGACACCACCTAGCATGCCACCTCAGTAGCTGCATGGAGCCCAGTCACACCCTAGATTGCACCACCTAGGATTACTTGGAGGATCATGAAGTTGGCCCATGCATGAGGAGTTGATGACCACACGCCAGCACACCCCTTCCACACCCTAAGCACACCAGCTCCACATGCCAGCATGATAAGAAGGAAAGTCAAAATGGATAAACATGAATCCCTTGATTCCTGCCAGCTTGCTTAGAAAAGAAGTGGTCCCCCACTTTGGATGTCCACTACCTACCTTGTTTGGAGGGATTTTGTATGGCATGAGAGTGTTTTCTTCCATGTATTTAGCCCTACACTTTAGGAAGAAAGTGGGAGAGTGTTTTCTTCCATGAATTTAGCCCCACACTTTAGGAAGAAAGTGGTCTCCCATTATTTTCCTTATTTTCTTTTGCTTGGGCCCTAAGTCTCATGACTCTATACAAGGGACCCCATGTATGAAAATTTAATAACTTTTATTCATGAAATATAATTGATTACTTCCAATTGTTGTGTGCTACCTGCTATGTGCTAAGGGGATTCTGTGTGAGCCCCTCCTTCATGGTGTTCCGTGCCCTGTCTCCAACCGCCATCCAACTCTTCAAGCCCTAGCCATCTAACCTCAAAATCTTCTTCCCCTTGCTATTTTCCCTTTACTACTTCATCCTTGTTTTGTTTCCTAATCCTTGAAAGGTTGTTTGCAGGTCCCTCGACTTCGATGAATCCAACGACTCCAGTCGGGCCGCAATAAGACCACTGAGCAGAAAGCCAGGAATTCGCGGGTCTCTGGCTTGATTTTTCAGGCCGCATCCAGGAGTGAGAGTGATCACTTCATGTGTGATCTACACCAGGTGCATCTACCATTATTAGGTATACCCCCTCTGCCTGCCTGATGCTTTATTGCAGATGAACTGGCCCAACCGAGACTTCTCAACCTCGGCGGTCCTCTTTCCTTTGCTTTTTAGGTTCTATTTTGCATGCTTTAGTTTCTTACTTGCATAGAATTCTCCACTTAGGTTCTTGATCTATTCTTTGGGAATTAAACACACAACTTAATAAAAAAAAAATTACAAAAATAATCATGCATGCATCTTAGTTCCGCATCATTTGGAATCAGAGCCTGTTTGGGCTCAGTTCTCTTTGGATACTCGGATCGGGTGGTTCATCATGGCCATCCGATCATAGGAGATTAGTAGGGCTTCAAAACCCTCTTTCCCAATTGACGGGATTTCCTATGGCGGTAGGGGTGCTGCTGTGAATTGACCCCTGAAGAGGAATACAAAGGGTTTCGTTAGGTTTTTTTTATATTTTTGGTCTTTTCAAATATACCTTGTTAAAAAGAATTTTCTCAGGAATTATTTCGATCTGTGAATTTTCTCCCAGTCGAAACACTGCCAGAGAATAATTCTGCTATGTTTTGGCAGCAAACTCGATTTCGGAAAGTTCAGGTTTTTTTTAGTATAATCTTTGCATATCTTTAATTTTAGCATATTTCCTGCATATTAGAGAATAATCTATAATTATCTTCTATTTAAGAAAAATACCAAAACAAAAAAAAATACATACATTCAAAAAATATCAAAAATCTAAACCCTAATTTGCATCTTCATCTACCTGCCATCATTGCATAAATTACTTTAAGGGCACTTTTCTATATGCTAGATAAGGGGAGGAGTTGATAACCTCTCCTTAGCTCAAAACCACATCCCTTGCATTCGGTCCCAAGCCTAATCTAAAATTAACTAGATTTAATTTGCCCTAGTGGGCTAGGGAACCCATCGGTCAGGTTCAGTCTTTGTGGGATGACTAGTGCACCCAATTCATTTCTTATTACTGGATATTGGTGTCTAGGCAAGAGGTATAGTATCAAACGACCTAAGTAGATGGTGGTTTCTTAATTGGTTCCTTACGAGAGCAGGGGGGCCTCCCACCATCCCACCTCTTACCTCGCCAAATTGAAGGATTAGGATTTGAATTATGTAAGTTGAGTCAACCCATTCTGATTATGCTCTAGGTTTAGGCAGCTATAGTCGAGTTAGCTTGAGTCTTGTGTGAGCACTAGATTAGGAGCATCATATCATCCTCCATCTCCACCTTTGGCCTAAACCCATGGATAAGCTGGAAGCCAAGATTCAAGCCCTTATAGACCAAATAGCCCAGATGAACCATAAGTTTGACCAGATGGAGAATAGGATAGGAGCCCTAGAGAAAACCAGTAGGACCCAGACTAGATCCCAACCTGAGCCACCTTTACCCACACTACCCAAATTATATGAACCTAGAACCTATGTATCCAAAACCTATGAACATAGATCCTATACACCCACTCCCTATAAATCTAGTATATCCACAACCTATAGATCTTATGACTCCAAATCCTATGACTCTAGAACCTATGAGCCCATATCCCATGAGCCCAGTAGACCCAAGACCCATAGAGCTAAACCCAAATCCTATGACTCTAAATCCTATAATCCCATGACCCATAGATCCGCGCCCTTGTCCTATGAGCCCAGGGAGCCCATAACCCCTAGGTATTAGCCTAGTACTACTCATGTTTTCCCTGGTCAACTTGAATCCCATAGGATTAGTACCCCTAAATATGAACCCAGTAGTAAGCCACTACCCCTTAGGCAACCTGAACCTACTAGGAGTAGTGTCCATAACCAGAAACCAGGACCTAGCCAATTTTCCCTTAGCCAACCTTCCCCTACCACCCCTTTGATTCACAAGGCTTATATTAACGTGGAAGTGTATGAAGCTGATGTGAACTTAGTGGATGAGTATGAGGGAGAAGAGGAGACACCCGTAGAAGACCTAGAATTAGTAGACCCCGTAGGTACCCAAGTAGAAGCCAATCTAGAGTTAGCTAACCCTGACCACTCCCAGATTGAACTAGCAGTAGAGGACCAATTAGAGGAAGAGAACTCTGATACTAGGATTTTACCTGAGGAAACACTAGAAAAGGGTCTAATTATAGAGCCTAGTCCTAAATTCTATGAACTAGAAGACTTTATTGAGGATTTGGCTTACTTAACGCATTGCCCTTAGGATGAATCTCTTCCTGCCATTCCTATTGAAGATCTCTTCCCAGAAATTGTTGACACATCCTTCCATAGCATGGACCTTTTCTTGTCCATAGATATAACTCCATATTCATACATTAAGGTTAGTCTCTTTAGCCCAGAACCAGTCCCTGAATCCCTTTCCTATTTTTTACCCTTTCCTGAGTCTTCTCATGTGTCTAAAACTATTATATTATAATTTGTTGAGGTTACTAGGTTGCAAGAATCCTTAGAGCCCATCCCATTTGCTACCTACTTTTGGCAGACCCTATGCATCTATTAGGAGTTACTAGCAAATTTTCTTCTGCATGTCATCCTTCAACCATCACTCATGCCCCATACCCAAGTTTAGTTAAGACCTAATAAATCTCTTTCGATAGGAATGCATAGTCGAGTCTGTTAGGTGTTGGTATGAGTCTCTTGCATCATCTGTTAGGAGTCTGCATGTGCCTAACATGTTCACCACCTGCACTAATCTTGAATCAAACTGGCTAGTTTTCGAAGAAGAGCCAAGGAATTTGATGTAATGGATTCTATCATGGTTAGGCTTAGGCCTAAAAGAAGCTTAATGCTCATAGAGTTGGACTTTTAAAGTGATAGAGAAGGTTGGACCAAATGCCTATGTGTTAGAATTGCCTCCGGATTTGGGCATTAGTCCTACCTTCAGTATCGCAGACCTGGTTGTGTATAGGGAACCAGCAGCGATACCTAGTGAGACCATTGGACCTATTCCTTCCATTGTGAGTGACCCTAACCCAGAGTGACAACTAATAAATTTGGCATGAGAGAGGAGAATGGATCGAGCGTATCCTGGATGATCAAGCCATAACGAACCAGGGCCGCGACCATCAATGCTACCTGGTATGATGGCAAGGCCAGCCATAGTCGAACGATTCGTGGATTTCTCAGAGGACTTGCAGTGCCTCAGCCCAGACCTCCTCAAGAGATATGTGAGCCAGCCTGACCTTCACTCGACAAAGTCAAGTTCCACCCACCCCGAGAGAATTGGTGGGGACACTAGAGGCACCAGAATAAAACAGAGGCTTCTCACCCCTCTGTGGATTACTTAGTTGCATTTAAGTCCATTTGTAATAAAGGCTTAGTCATTTGAGTTATCTTTTTACTTGAGTCTTGTACCAGTCAGCTCATGTTGAGCTAGTTTTCTTTCTGAGTCCTGTATGTAGCATTTGATCCATACCATTAGGGTTTTGGGTCAGTCGATCAAGTCAGCTCATGTTGAGCTAATCATATTCCGAGTCTTGAAATCATGTCAAGTTATATTGAGTCTGTTTTAGTCTAACCCAATCAAAGAAGGCTCAAGCATGTGAAGGACACCACCAAGCATACCACCTCAGTAGCCGCATAGAGCCCAGTCATACCCTGGATTGTGCCACCTAGGATTACTTGGAGGATCATGAAGTTGGCCCATGCATGAGGAGTTGATGGCCACACGCCAGCACACCCCTTCCACACCCCAAGCACACCAGCTCCACATGCCAGCATGATAAGAAAGAAAGTCAAAATGGATAAACATGAATCCCTTGATTCATGCCAGCTTGCTTAGGAAAAAAGTGGTCTCCCCCCTTTGGATGTCCACTACCTATCTTGTTTGGAGGGATTTTGTATGGCATGAGAGTGTTTTCTTCCATGTATTCAGCCCCATACTTTAGGAAGAAAGTGGGAGAGTGTTTTCTTCCATGTATTCAACCCCATACTTTAGGAAGAAAGTGGTCACCCATTAATTTCCTTATTTTCTTTTACTTGGGCCCTAATTCTCAAGACTCTATATAAGAGACCCCTTGTTTGAAAATTTAATAACTTTTATTCATGTAATACAATTGATTACTTCCAATTGTTGTGTGCTACCTACTATGTGCTAAGGGGATTTTGTGTGAACCCCTCCTTCTTCCTAGTGTTTTGTGCCCTGTCTCCAGCTGCCATCTAGTTCTCCTAACCCTGGCCGTCCAACCTCAAAATCTTCTTCCCCTTGGTGTTTTCCCTTTACTACTTCATCCTTGCTTTGTTTCTTAATCCCTGAAAGGTTGTTTGCAGGTCCCTTAACTTCGACGAATCCAACGACTCCAACCGAGCCGCAATCGGACCACTGAGCAAAAAGCCAGGAATCCGCGGGTCTCTGGCTTGATTTTCCAGGCCGCATCCGAGAGTGAGAGTGATCTCTTCATGTAAGATCTGCACCAGGTGCATCTACCATTGTCAGGTACACCCCCTCTGCCTGCCATATACTTTATTGCAGATGAATTGGCCCAACCGAGACTTCTCAGCCTCGACAGTCCTGTTTCCTTTGCTTTTTAGGTTTTACTTTGCGTGCTTTAGTTTCTTACTTGCATAAAATTCTCCACATAGGTTCTTGATCTATTCTTCGAGAATTAAACACACAACTTAATCAAAAAAAATTACAAAATTAATCATGCATGCATCTTAGTTCCGCATCACCAAGGGAGGTTATTGGTGAGCCTTTGAAAACCAATTAGGTTCTTAGTTAGCCCAAAAAACCAAGGGACGTTGGTGGTTAGCCTATAAAACCATTTAGGTTCTTGGTTAGCCTATAAAACCAAGTGAGGTTTTGACTTGTTGGCCTTATGAAAATAAGTTGGGTTTTTGATTAGTGAGCCCGCAAAACTAATCAACTGTAATCGGTGTGATTATAGTGAATTTCCAAGGGGATCTTGGGGAGTGGATGTAGGTGCATTGGATAGCACCGAACCACTATATTTCTTGATCTTTGTGGTTGATTGATCTCTCTACTTGCTTTAGTTTTATTGCTCTTTATTTTCACTGCACTTTTATTTAAGAGCTTTATATTTGTATTCATAGTGCCTTGCTTAATTAATTGTTGAATTGGATTGCATTATATCAAGTAAATATTTTCCAGAGACCCAATTCACCCCCCCCCTCTTGGGTTGCTTACTGGGCAACAAGTGGTATCAGAGCCCTTTTCTCAATGTATAGGCTTTACTACCTTGAGTAAAGATCTATGACATCCCCAATTAGTACTAGCAAAGTTGAGGGTCAAACCTCAAATAGACCTCCATTTTTCAATGGATCAAATTACACATATTGAAAAACTAGGATGAGAATTTATATGCATTCTATTGATTATAACTTGTGGAGAGTTGCAGATAAAGGTCCTCATATTCCTTCAATAGGGGTTAATGGTGTTTCCATCCCAAAGCTCGAAGAGGATTGGGATAAAAATGACATTAAGCAATCCGAGATCAATGCCAAAATAATGAATCTCCTCTATTGTGTATTAGATCATAGTGAATTCAATAGGATATCTACATGCACCTCTGCTAAAAAAATATGCGACACACTTGTAGTTACCCATGAGGGTATCGATCAAGTGAAAAATACTAAAGTGAACATGTTAGTGCACACATATGAGATGTTCCGAATGGAACCTAATGAATCTATCACTGATATGTACACAAAATTCACAAATATTGTTAATGGAATGAGAAGTCTTGGAAAGGTAATGTCTAATGCTGATCTTGTAAATAAAATCCTTAGGTCACTTCCAACATCATGGGATCCGAAGCTGACCACAATTCAAGAAGCCAAGGATGTTGACAAACTACCTCTGGAGCAGCTGGTTGGATCGCTCATGACTTATAAGCTAAATTTGAAACAAAAAATAATAGACATGGACAAAAAGAAGAAGGGGATTGCTTTCAAATAAAATATACAAGAAGAATCCTTAATAGATGAGTCCGAAGATGAAGAAGAAGATCAAGACAAGAATGAGAAAGGAGAAGACACTCCAAAGCATCAAGATCTATGTAAGGAGTGAAGGTATGCTCATGGACATCCTAAGGAATTAATCCTAGGTGATCCATCTAAAGGGTTAAGAACTCGAGCCTCAATTAGAAATGAATGTGATTATATAGCTTTTGTATCATAAGTAAAGCCTAAATATTATGAAGAAGTTGAAAAAGATCCTAACTGGATTAATGCCATGGAAGAAGAACTAATTCAGTTTGATAGAAATAATGTATGGACATTAATAGAAAGACCTTCTAATGTTTCTATTATTGGCACTAAATGGGTATTCAAGAATAAACTAGATGAAAATGGAATTGTTGTTAGGAATAAAGCTAGGCTAGTTGCTAAAGGCTACAACCAGGAGGAAGGGATTGATTTTGATGAAACTTTTGCTCCTGTTGCTAGACTTGAAGCAATTAGACTATTATTAGCATTTGCTTGTTTTATGAACTTTAAACTATTTCAAATGGATATTAAGAGTGCTTTCTTAAATTATTTTATAATAGAAAAAGTTTTTGTTGAACAACCACCTGGATTTGAAAATCATGCACATCCTAATCATGTTTTTGAATTGCACAAAGCACTTTATGGATTAAAGCAAGCACCTCGAGCCTGGTATGAAAGACTTAGCAAATTTTTAATTAAAAATGAGTTTTCTAGAGGTAATGTTAATAAAATATTATTTTTGAAAAAGAAAGATAGTGATTTATTAGTAGTACAAATATATGTTGATGATATCATTTTCGGTGCTACTAATAAAATTCTTTGTCAAGAGTTTGCTAAGCTAATGCAGGATGAGTTCGAGATGAGCATGATGGAAGAACTCAATTTCTTTCTCAGACTCCAGATCAAGCAAACTACAGATGGAATTTTCATCAACCAAGCAAAGTATACAAGAGAAATTATAAAGAAGTTTGGGAGAGAGACTACTAAAGCAATAGGTACGCCTATGAGCCCCTCTTGTGGACTTGATAAAGATGAACATGGTAAATCATAAGATCAAAAGTTATATAGAGGTATGATTGGCTCTTTATTATACGTAACTACTAGTAGACTAGATATAATGTTCAGTATATGCATGTGTGCTAGATATCAGTCTAAACCTAAAGAATCACATCTGATGGCTGTTAAGCGCATTATTAGATATCTACCTGGTACTGTTGATATTGGTTTATGATATTCTAGAAATTCATCTACTGATTTAATTGGATATTCTGATGCTGATTTTGCTGGTTGTAAATTGGATAGAAAGAGTACTAATGGTACTTGCTAATTTCTTGGAGTTAACTTAATCTCATGGTTTAGCAAGAAACAAACTTCAGTTGCACTATCCACAGCTAAGGCTGAGTATATTACAGCAGGAAGTTGTTGTACTCAAATCTTATGGATTAAGCAACAACTTGAAGATTTTGGAATCAAGTTGACTAGTACACCTATTAAATGTGATAATACTAGTGCTATTTGCTTGACAAAAAATCCTGTTCAACATTCTAGGAGTAAACATATTGAAATTATACATCATTTTATTAGAGATCGTGTTGAAAATAATAATATTATGCTTGAATTTATTAGTACTAAATTTCAATTAGCTAATATCTTAACTAAACCTCTTTTGGAAGATCGGTTTTGTATGATTAGAAGAGAGCTCAGGATCATTAATCCTTTTGATTGAATTTTTCCTATCTTTGACTCAAATTAGATCAATTTGACATCAATCTTACTCAATCATTGTTAATTTTCATTGAATTTAATCATATTTCCAGTGATTTTGATAAACCCTTGTTTCTCTTATTTTTCAATTTTTAAGTCGATGTGTCGACACATTGATGTATCAACACATTCGTGAGTCGACACTTGAATGGCAACAGACCGAGAATATGGGACTTTTGAATGATTTTTCTCCCCATTTTTTTCTCTCTCGTGCCGACACATGATTTAAGGTACTCCTCACTATTCCTTCCCTCTATTTCATGATTTAAACCCATTGATTCTTCATTTGGAGCACTTGGTAGTTCGAATTTTGCTAGATTTCACCTCCTATTTGGAATTTAAGCCTTAGAAACCCTAGGTTTCCACCTAATTCTTACCAAATCTTTATTCCAAGCAATGGGACCCCGAAAGCAAGTAGTCCATCGACCTCATCAGTCAAATCAGGAAGAAGAATGAAGAATAAAGAACGAAGGCTAGACACGAGGCTAGAGCTCCTAATCCGCCCGTACGACCACTTTTTGTAGCTTCTAGCTAGATGAGCTCGAAGGCCGTCATTAAAGAGTGATGAGTGGATTTCAGTTTTGTCGACCAGCAGCATTTTAGGACAGACAATGGATTCGACAGGCTGGTTTGACTTCTTTTTGCTCACTTAGCTAGAGATTTTACCCCAGGCTTATTCGAGAGTTTTATGGATCACTCGCCCATGGGACTGATGGATGGATGGCATAGGTGAGAGGCCAGGATATCCTAGTTTTGTCAGAGGTTTTGAGCAAAGTATGGGACATTCCAATGACTAGTTCAGTGGTGGACAGCTTGATGGACAGAGTGAGTGGACTCTAGTGTATCTTTGAGTCTGATATATTGCCTGATGGAGCCACCGTACCCTCATCCCAACTGTCAACAGAGATGAGATTACTGCACCACTTTATCGCCTGGATACTTCTGTCAAAGACCGGACACTTCGATTACATCACTGAGCGGGAGTTGCTAGTGATGGTATCATTAGTTCAGTGCATGCCCGCCTGCCTTCCAGTGCTTATGATTCACCAGATATGGAGGCATCGATGAGCCAGTGACTCTAAATGCCCTATGGGATGGGGTTGACTGTTCTATTCAGATAGTACGGCATTAATTTTGGGGATAAGCCCTTCCGCATGCTACTTCATACTGATGTGTATGACATCAGGTCATTACATTGGATGGGTTATCATCTGTTCCAAGGCCAGTAGAGATGGAGGATATCTAGTCAGGCTGATGATAGAGCTGATGACGATGATGCTGCAGAGGAGGAGTGCATTCTCTCCGACGAGGCAGGACCTATCGAGAGTCAGCCTGAGATAGCAGCACAGCTAGAGGTTGCATCTCAGTCTGATCCTACTACTTCAGCACAGCCTCAGCCAGCTCAGATGGAGACTCAGGGTGTTTCTGATAGCTTATTGGACAGAGTCAGACGCATTGAGATTGATCTTTTGATTGTTAGATAGTGTCTTGACTGCTTCATAGCTGAGACCAGAGAGAGCCATAGTGGATGAGTGATGGCATCTCAGCCATACTGACTACACTGTCCAGACCTTCAGTGAGCACTCTAGTTGTTGATACAGCTCCACCTGCTCTTGCACCTATTGTTGATGGAGATGATGTTGATGGTGATAATATTGATGGAGACGATGAGGAAACTGACTCTGGTGGATTCGATTTTCCAGATCTGACTACAGAGCCAGCGACGGAGGTGATGGCAGACTTCCCCAGGAGTCCTACTCTTGATCCTTCTAGTTCACCTACCGAGACTGCAGTCCCATCCTCTCCTTCCAAATCAGTTGATCATGTTCCGATTCCTATACTTTCACCAGTTATTGATACTCCTGTTATTCATTCACCTATTATTGATTCACCCGTTATTCATACACTGATTATTGACACTCCTATCATTGATATACCGATTACAGACTTACCAGTTCATTCTACAGCTGATACATCTTTCCCTGATACACCTATCGTATCATCAGCTGATACACCAGTTTTTGACACACCCATTGTTTATACTCCTACCATTCACACATCCTCACTTATCCGAGAGCTTGGTTTTTATACACATGGCTTTCAGTATCTTAACTCTGGTCCCTCTTTTGATCGTATGCCACTTCTGGCAGTCGCTGAGACTGTCAAACTGATTAGTTCTGTTCCTGCAAAGGACATTGCTTCTACCTCTACTGCTCTAGCCAGAGATCAGACATATGCTCGATGCAGAGGAGGTGGTCGTCGTACCCCTCCACGACCAACCAGGGCCCAACTCCGAGATCTCAGATCGATGTGGCCTCGAGCTCGATCTTTTATTGATACAAGATCGATTGAGATCGGATCATCTTCTGATGATGATGATGATTTGGATGAGGATTAGGATATCTATGTATTTCTTAGATATTTTACTTTTATGCATCTATGTATGTTTTATCTTTTATTGTACAAACTCTGACTTGAAATGAGATATCATGTTGTACTTCATGTTTGTGGCCTTAAATGAATGAATGATTTAAATTTTTTTATTATTTCATTATCCTTATGAATTAGAATGAAGTTCATACATTACAGTTCAATGCTAAATCTTGAATGATAAGCCTATTTGTCTTCCTACCTTTTTTAATGATAACAAAAAGGGGGAGTAGTATGGTAAGATTTAAGTATAAATGTGATTTATATTTGTGATGCGTAAGGGGTAAACAAAATTTGAAAATATTTTGAAAACTTGAATTGAAATTGTTTACAAATTCATTAAGAAAGGGGGAGCTATACCTTGTTTTCATTGAAAATCCTTTTTAAAGTGAATTTCATTTTAAAACCACTCTTTAAGTATTTGAAAAGATATTTACAAATTATTTTATGAATCATCAATTCAGGGAGAGCTTTACTTATTGCTGAATTTTCATGTAGAGTATCACGATACATGTGATTATGTTTCATATATATCCCAAAGCTTTGATACTCTTAATCATTATAATTTATTCTGATAATCTTAAATCATTATATCATTCTTATTCTGATATATCATATCGATATTGAAAATCACTTTGATACAACTATTGCATTTTATTCTATGCACCTTGATAAATTCTTTTAAAAGCTTTTTAAGTAATTTATACTTAAAGGTTTTGTTATCATCAAAAAGGGGGAGATTGTTGACTCCGTTATTGATTTTGATGATAAGCAAAATGATTAAGTATAAGTTGAGTAGTAATGGTTTCCTTGAAGTGTGTTTTTGTTGAAAAAGGTGCTCACAAATTTGAAGAAGCTTGTTTGATTGAAGAAGCCAAGTTTACATAAAAAGAATTGCTTAAAGAGGACTTGGAATGTCAAAGATTGCTTGAATGGACAATTAAGTTAAGTAGAAATTTGTTTCAGCTCAAGTTCATACTTTTCTGTGAAGATATCAGTAAGGTATCGACTCAAAGTGTCGACACATGACACCAAGTGTCGACACATGGAAGTGAAGTGTCGACTCAGGACAGTGTGCAAGAATGTTTCAGATGGCACAGCTGAAGTGTCAACACATGGACCTGAAGTGTCGACTCAAAGTGTTGACACATGGATCAGCCCATCGTCTAAGATTTTCAAGCCACAGAACTTGCTGAAAATGAAGAACTGCAGAAGTGTCGATACATGAAAGCTAAGTGTCAACTCAACGTATTGACTCACCTGAGGAAGTGTCGACACATCTGAAATTTTCAGAGAACCGATTGAAGATTTTTAAACTGGGTGTCGACTCAAGAAGTTCAAGTATTGACAGGAAGTGCCGAGTGTCGACAGGAAGTGTCGACTTACAACCTAAAGTGTCAACACAAGAAGTTCTAGGAATAGTAATGGCTAGTTTTTCAAATGCAGAACTTGACCGTTTTGCCCTCCAATGGCTAGTTTTTCAAGTCTAATGACTAGAAACCTATTTTGAGGTCTTGGGAAGGTATTTATATGCTCCAAATCAAATCAAAAGGGTAACTATTTAGAATATTTCATAGTAGTTGATGAGAATGAAATAAGAGCATTCAAGAGAGAAGAAAAGAGAGCTTTAACTCCTATTCATTGAAGTTTCAACCACTCTTAAGCAAAGCAAGCCTCCAAGCATTTAAGAGCCTTCAAGAGCATTGAAGATCTTCTATTCTTGAGCATTCAAGAGGCTTCAACAAGTTTAAAGCATCTCTATATCGAGCTTCAAAGAGATACATGCTTTATTTGATGGGGGACAGAGATGGGTTGGATCGTTGGTGAGCCTAGAAGTCACCTAGATTAGGGTACTATTTTTTTTTGGTGTTTTTTCTCTAGGAGTGGCGAAGGAATAGTGGGGATGTAGGATAGGGATCTGGATCTCATGGACTTTGGGACTCACCCTAACAAAGAGACCTCTCACCTCTGGGGCATGACACCCTCCTCGATACTTAGAGGCGCTAGGATGGATCTCAACGGCCACGAGGGGATAGAGAAGATGGAATGGGAAGGGGGATAACTGAGCATTACCTCACATCATGTCTTGGGGTGGGCCTCACACCCTCTCCTCACGGAGTGAAATAAAAAAACCACTCTTTTCTAAAACTCATTTTCATTCTCAAAACTTGACTAAACTTTCAAAAACTATTTTTTTACAAAGAACTAAGGGTGGTATTTATAGATATGTCCAACCCTCATTTGAATACAAGATAAAAAGATATGAATGATTCAAATTCAAATACAAGATAGGATACGATAAGGCTATCCATACCTAAATCCTAACCAACCAAATCCTAATTCAAATTTCAAATAAAAGACAAATCCTAAATTTATTCTGGATATGCTTTAAGATTCGTGTGGCTCCAAGATTCGTGCTTACTCCGGGATTCATGCTGGCGAGGTCCCCATCATTCCCCTGAGGTGGGGAAATCTCGACTCCGTCGAGTTAGGCTAGCTCTAGGACGAACATGACCTGTAGAATGATTTTTTTTTTAAATTTTAAACTCAACCCAAATTTAAAAAAAGGGCTTATTCCAATCAAGAATAAGGCTGGGATAAGTGCAGAATAGCAGGAATAGCAGGAATAGCTATTCCCGTCTTCTTTCAACAACAGATCGTCGAATCTTCTTCTTGCACGCTTCTTGGAACAGGAGCTTTGCACCGGATGGAAGCTTCTTGGTGGTGAAGACGGCGTCGGGGCGGATCAGAGAAGGGAGATCGGCATTGGGAGGACCGGAAGAGGGCGTCTGATGAGGCGAGCCTGGGGTTGTCTTCATTGATGGCGGAACAGTGGCTTCGTGGAACAGGGGAGCTGGGCATTGGGGCAATCCAGAGAAGAAGGCGTCGAGGAGATCCGAAGGGAGGAGGTCCGATGGAGCTTCGGTCGTTGACGGGGTCGGGCTAAGGTAGATGTCCGGGAAGGGTGCTAAATGCTTGGGGACATCCAGGAGTTAGGGTAGGCCGGCCGAAGGAGCCGAAGGAGGGTGCAACTGTTTCTTCTTGATGGTGGGTAGCTGTAGGCTTTAGGGAAGATGATGGATCGATGGAGCTTTGGAGCAGAGGAGTTGGGCGGCGCAGGTTTGGAGAAGGACCCGGTCGATGCTGTCGAAGGCGTCACCGACGACGGTGGCGTAGGAGGCGGCGCAGAGGCTGGATGGCAGACGACCGGCCGAAGGATCATGTCGGTGGAGGCCTCGGTGAGGAAGGCACCGAGGACGATAATCACAAGGCTCGGGACGTGGCCGAGCACCTTGACGGTGGGAGGTAGACGGTGGTAATTTCCTTACAGGTGGAGGGGGGAATCAGGCAAATCTATGCGGTTGGTTGCTATAGATTGCAGGCGGAAGGGACCGACGAGGGCTGATGCTCATCTGGCGGGCAAGGGGCCAAGCTGAGTATGGATTCCGAGGAACTAGCGGGCGAGGGGGAGGCCGGGTGTAAATTCTGTCCGGATGGAGGGAGCGGAGCGACAACGACGGTCGCGGTGAAGGGGAAGGCATCGCCGGAGATCTGTGCACGGGAAGTTCCGATCGATGTTGGTGGTGGTGATGGCAGTGGGCAGTGGATCACAGAGGAGGGCAAAAACTGGTTGGGAGATTTTTTTTTTTTTTTTTGAAATGGTGTTGAATTTGGAAAAAAAATGGATCGGTGTGGTATGAAGTGGAGGGACTCATTGGAGCGGGAGAATCTGGGATACCCATATTTTTTTGGGCTCTGATACCAAAATTGATGGGGGACAGAGATGGGTTGGATCGTTGGTGAGCCTAGAAGTCACCTAGATTAGGGTACTATTTTTTTTTGGTATTTTTTTCTCTAGGGGTGGCGAAGGAATAGTGGGGATGTAGGATAGGGATCTGGATCTCATGGACTTTGGGACTCACCCTAACAAAGAGACATCTCACCTCTAGGGCATGACACCCTTCTCGATACTTAGAGGCGCTAGGATGGATCTCAAAGGCCACGAGGGGATAGAGAAGATGGAATGGGAAGGCCACGAGGGGATAGAGAAGATGGAATGGGAAGGGGGATAACTGGGCATGACCTCACATCTTGTCCTGGGGTTGGGCCTCACACCCTCTCCTCATGGAGTGAAATAAAAAAACCACTCTTTTCTAAAACACATTTTCATTCACAAAACTTGACTAAACTTTCAAAAACTATTTTTTTACAAAGAACCGAGGGTGATATTTATATACCTGTCCAACCCTCATTTGAATACAAGATAAAAAGATATGAATGATTCAAATTCAAATACAAGATAGGATAAGATAAGCCTATCCATATCTAAATCCTAACCAACCGAATCCATATTCAAATTTCAAATAAAAGATAAGTCCTAAATTTATTATGGATATGCTCCAAGATCGCGTGGCACCAAGATTCGTGCTTGCTCCAGGATTCGTGCTGATGAGGTCCCCATCATTATTTTAGAAAGCTTATATTGTTTCTCTACTTCTAAAATTTGTTTGTTGTAAGGGTTCTTGGTTAGCCTATTGTAAAACCAAGGAAGGCTATTGGTGAGCCTTTGAAAATCAATTAGGTTCTTGGTTAGCCCGGAAAATGAAGGGAGGTTGGTGGTTAGCTCGTAAAACCATTTAGGTTCTTGGTTAGCCCGTAAAACCAAGTGAGGTTTTGACTTGTTGGCCTTATGAAAATAAGTTGGGTTTTTGATTATTGAGCCCGCAAAACTAATCAACTGTAATCGATGTGATTTTAGTAAATTTTCAAGGAGATCTTGGAGAGTGGATGTAGGTACATTGGATAGCACCGAACCACTATATTTCTTGGTCTTTGTGGTTGATTGATCTCTCTACTTGCTTTACTTTTATTGCTCTTTATTTCTACTGTACTTTTATTTAAGAGCTTTATATCTGTATTCATAGTACCTTGTTTAATTAATTGTTGAATTGGATTGCATTGCTTAAAGTAAATAATTTTTAGAGACGCAATTCACCCCCCCTCTTGGGCTGCTTACTAGGCAACAAGAACAAACTGGTAGATCTGGCCCGCTGGTTCATGAAAGTTCAGAGCTCTCCTAGTGAACCTGCGGGTTATGACACCCATTCTCCCTTCTCCCAGAGAATTTAAAAGAAACCGATCCCCAGCCGGTTCCGTATGCCATAGTTTGACCCCTACAACGGGACAACTGAGCCCTAAGACCACCTAGAAAGCTATAAAGCCCTCATGAGGGTCCATTGATATAGGACAAAATATGCAAAACTAATCTATTGATTAAGAAAACTAATTTCAGAGATTAAAAATCAAATTAATTTTCTGGAATTTATCAGAATTAAGACTCAAAGTATTTAATTGAAAGAAAACTAGTCAACTAATTTCAAGCCTGCAATGTAGATCTAACAAGTCTAAGTAGGAAAGGACCTTGGTGATTAAGAAACCATCATAAACTAGGATTCAATACTTTCAAGGAATCAAATCTTAAGAGAAAAGAAGAGTTTAGACTTGCAAACTAAGATTTGTAGCTTTTTGATGTGGATCAGGATCAGCACTCTAGGATTTCATGGAAGGGCTTCAGCATTGTCATTCTCGTGCTCGGATCTACAACAAGACTTGTTCCAAAGCAAAAACACCCTCACTTCCAATCTTGATCACCTGAAACACTCACAAGAAAACAAGTTAGAAAGCAAAAAAGGAAGGAAAATTTTGAAGGAAGAAGAGAAAGAAGGTGGTGGTTTTAGGGTTTGTCGGATGGATGGAAGACAGATAGTTGGATAACTAGGGCCTCACATCCCACGATACTTCGAAGAACAAAGGAATTTAGGGTCTCACACCCTGCGATGCTCTGAAGAACAAAGAAATTTAGGGCCTCACAACCTGCGATGCCATCACAGCAAAGGAATTGAAGAAGAATATTTTCTCTTTATTCATGAAAAAGAATTAATTGAATACAAAGGGGTTGGTGGTGGTATTTATAGACCACCAATAAGAATTGTAAGGGATACAAAGTGTTGAGTTCTTGTTGAAGAGGCAAGAACTTCTTGGCATTGGCTTCCCTTGGGCATCAAAGACCTTTGAATCCCTTTCTTGGCATCATGAAACTCTTGGCATTTGGCTTCATCTTGGACTTCATCCATAGTATGCAACATCTCTTGAAAATAAGAATGCGACAAAAATAATCTCAAATGAGAAGTGGATGGTGCTAATTTCCTTCTTTCTTGGTCCTCTTAAATTCACATGTGAGTGGGCAACAACTTGTGAGAAGATGGCATCCAAACTTCCTCTATCTTGGCATCAATCCGTTCTTGGTGTCCATGTTGATCCTCTTGCATTTGAATTTGAAAGGTAGATGAAGATGTCTTGCTCTAGAATATTGGACTCCTTGGATATGGGCAACCAAAAGAGGATGAGGCACTATTCATGTGGGCGACAAAAGGGTGAATAAGATGAAGACTCCTCCCTTCTTACTCCTCTAAAAATTGGTGACAACTTTGGATTTGAAATGGGCGACAAAGAGAAGGTGAGATGAGGAGTTAAAAGAGATATAGAGTCCTTCCGTTTTACTCCTCTTAAAAAATCAGTGATGAAATTTAAATGGGTGACACATAAGAATTTAATTCATGGGCTCCCCCCTTTTGGATAAACTTTAATGTTGTTTGAATGTCCGGATGTCTTGATATCTTGGGATCAACATAAATTGGATTTCTTGATTGGCACCCCACATGGGTCTCATGTGGCCGACCATGTGATGTGTCATGGCATGTGAAGATATTCAAGATGATGTGGCAGGTGATGTGGCCTGTGGCATGTGACTTAGGCATCCAATATTTGAGGATGTGGCACCAAGATTTTGTTAGCACATGACTTAAATTGGGTTGGCACATGCTGTCACATGGTGTCTTGATTTGGGTTGACACATGGTGTCTTGAATTGGCACATGGTGTCTTGAATGGGGTCCCTTCTTGTATTACAGGACTCGAATAAAATAACTAATCACATGACTCAACCAACTAAATAACTAAAGAACTCAATTGGAACTAATTTAAAACCTAATTTGATCAATTGGAATCTAATTTGATCAAAAGGCATACTGACTCAACTCAACTTGGTAAATAGGGCTTGTATATATATATAGGTTTCATTTGGGTTTAGGGTTTTTTTTGTATAAACACAATTTTGGGGTTTAGGGCTAAAACCAACTGGGCTAAAATAACATAATTTAAGATAGACTATTTACAAGTGATTGGGGCTTTGGGCTTTGGGCTTTTATTCATAAGTGATCCATAGAGATGTGAGATTGACCTGTCGATTCCATTTAGCCCTGGTGTCAGCTCTGGTGTTAGCCTTGGTGTCTGCACCATCCAAGGGGCCACCGATGTCCTTTGCATCGCCTTCCCGGCCACCCTATGAAAGGCTGCTCGAGTCGGTTCTCCAGACTCAAGGCTGAGATTATCGACTCCTTCCCCCAGCTAGAGAAGATGTTTATGGCACACTTTGATGCTTGCAGGAAGGTACCACGTGAAGCTGACAGCCTCTTCTCGATTCGACAGCAGGATCGAGAACTTCTCGGGACTACGTGTCCTAGTTCAAGACCGCCACCCTAAAGATCTACAACCTCGATGAGTCAGTCACTATGCTGGTCCTTAAGAGAGGGTTACAGACCTCTCACTTCATCTACTCCCTTGATAAAAAGCCCTTGAAGACTTACTCGGAGCTCTTCCTCTAGATATAGAAGTACATCCACGGTGAGGAGGCGGATCGTACCAGTAGGGAGCTGGACGGCAGGCCCCGAAGATATAGGCCATCGAGGAGACATCCACCATCCCAGCTAGGAAGATGGTGTAGATCCAACTATCAGGGCCAAGGCCTAGGGCTGACCACATCAACGAAGAGAAGTTCACTCTTCTCCTCGACCCTAGAGCAAAGATTTCGATGGAGATCGAGGGTGAGTGTTTCCTGCACCGACCTCCACCACTAAGGCCATCCACCAGACGGGACAGGTCTTACTATGGCCATTTCCACCGAGACCACGACCATGACACCGAGGAATGCCTCCATCTGAAGTGGAAAATCGAAGAGCTGATCAAGCATGGCTACCTTGATAAGTACGTAGAGGGAGGAGCACCTCCCATGGTGCAGAATGAAGGGCCCTGGCCTCTCTCCATCGATAACCATCACATCGAGAAGTCGATGGTTATGATATCCTGGGGGGTAGGAAAAACCACGAAGAGAGTCAGGGGAGGGAGAAGAGTGATGATGTATTCCCCTATGTGGGAGGAGGGTCAGCTAGGGTGGACAACCCGAATAATGATGCTGTCATCGTAGAAATAATGATAGTCGAACATTCTATAAAAAGAATTATGGTTGATAGTGGAAGCTCCTCAGACATCCTTTTTTATGATGCTTTTGCAAGGATGAACTTGTCCACAAACCAAATAAGATTGGTATTTATGCCTTTAGTGGGCTTCACCGGAGACTTAGTTGGAGTCGAAAGAGAGATTGTGCTTTGAATAATTACTGGGACACCACCCCAGTAGAGCACTATGATGGCAACCTTTACCATTATAAGGCTCCCCTCATCCTATAATGCCATCCTGGGATGCCCAGGACTCAATCTACTCGATACCACCATCTCCACAAAATGCCTCCTTGTTCAGTTTCCAACTCCATGCAGTATCGAGGAGATGAGAAGGTCCCAACAGCTGGTACAGCACTATTGGCAGACTATCCCGGGCCTGAGTGGTGTTGAGTCTCAAGTGGTGCATTCAAGGCTTGTTGGGTCAATGCCCATGTATTGGTCCGGTCTATCATGGTTTTCCATGATATATCTAGGGCTAGGAGTGAGTCTGGGTTGAGTCCTAGATGTTTAGGCTTCGTTTTGATCAGTCTGGGTCTTAGAGTCGGCTGCTCTCGTGTAAGAGTCGGCTTTGCTAGTTGGCAGGGCTCAAAATAAGGGATTATGTTCTGGTCGAGTCAGCTCATTAGATTCGAGTCGGCTCGATTTCATTGTCAGGAAACCCAATGGTCTGGATAAGTCGGCTCTAATGGATTCGAGTCAGCTCAGTTTCACAGTCAAGAAACCCTGTGGTCTGGACAAGTTGGCGCTGATGCCTAGAGTTGACTCGGTTCCAAGGTCAAGTCAACTCTAATGTATAGTGCCGGCTCAAATGACGGGTGAGCTATTTTTTAAATGGTGAGCTATTCTTTAAATGGTGCCAGCTGGAGGGAGTTTTGTCATTCTCGGCCATATGTGATTGAGGTATATATATTGTAACTAACTGAGAGGTTTAGTGGGAAGCAAGAAGTGGTGTAAACAAATTTCTTGGATTTGGAATCAATAAAATCCCCTTTCTCCCAATAATTTCTTCGATTTTCTCTCTTCTTCATTTATCCTCCCATTCTTGGATCTTAACATGCTTGATCTTCAAAGACCTGTATCCTACCGTGTTCTCCAAGGAGATTGCTGGTAGAGGGTCATCCACAGGCTGGTACACTTTCCCTATTGCTTTGTAGATCAGGGCGTTTATTCTTGATCAGGAACAAGGCTGTTCTTGGGTATTTGATTCAACATTCGGATTGAAGTTGGATCCAAAATTCTCTACAAGAGGAGCAGACCCTAGCCTTGCCATAGACCAACCTAATCCGATGGTGCCAAAGCCAATGTGTGGACCAGTTGAGCCCTTGTTATCTTTTCCCGTGGAGGAGGATCCCTCAAAGATGATACAGGTTAGGGCTTTATTGCCCGAAGAAGAGAGATCCCATCGCTCGGCTTCCTGCAAGCCAACATAGACATTTTTGCCTGGACTGCCACCAACTTGCTCGATATCCCACCGGAGGTGATTACTTACAGGTTGAATGTCGACCCTAATCATCACCCGGTTTAGTTGAAGAAAAGGAGCTTCAACCTAGAATGGCAGAAAGCTATCAACGAGGAGGTCAAAAAACTCATCCTGGTAGGTTTCATCTGAGAGGTACGATATCCTGACTAGCTTGCCAACATGATGATGGTCAGAAAAGTCTCTGGGAAGTGGAGGATTTGTGTGGACTATACCGACCTCAACAAGGCATGCCTAAATGATAGCTTCCCCATCCCCAAGATTGACCAGCTGGTGGACGTGACCTCGGGCCACAAATATCTTAGCTTCAAGGATGTGTTCTCCGGATATAATCAAATTCGTATGCATCCATAAGATGAGGAGTGCACAGGATTTGTGATCGATCGAGGCATGTATTGTTACAAGATGATGCCCTTCGATCTCAAGAATGCAGGGGCGACCTGCCAGCACTTGGTTAGCATGGTCTTCAAGGACCAGTTCGACCGCAACATGCAAGTGTATGTAGATGACATGCTTGTCATGAAGGGCTCAGAGGAGGACCATATCGCCGACCTGGTAGAGGCTTTCGACAATCTCTGTCATTATCAAATGAAGCAGAATCCTGCCAAGTGCACCTTCGGCATCATGGCGGGAAAGTTCTTGGGGTTCATGGTGATCTAGAGGGGGATAGAGGCCAACCCTGAGAAGATCCAGGTGATCATGATTATGAGGCATCCCGCCTCCAAGAAAAAAGTCTAGCATCTGACTGGGCACATCATGGGTTTAAGCCACTTCATCTCACGCTCTATCGAGCATTGCCAGCTATTCTTTAAGGTGCTCCGGAAGATAAATGACTTCACTTAGACAGAAGAGTGTCGAGAGGTGTTCAAGGAACTGAAGAAGCTCCTCACCTCCCCGCCACTATTATTTAGGCTAGAGCCTAGAGAAGAGCTCCTCCTGTAATTGGTGATCTCACTGGAGGCGGTCAGCTCAGCACTGGTCCGTGCTGACAGGGATGGCTCTCAACAGCTAGTCTACTATATCAGCAAGCTGCTTCGTGATGCCGAACTAGGTACACCCGATCTGAGAAAATCATTTTTGCACTAATAATGTCTGTACAGCAACTCAAGTCATATTTCCAAGCACATCCCATCACCATCCTTATCGATCAACCCTTTAGGGCTATTTTGAGCCATCCCGACACTTCCAGGTGCTTGGCCAAGTGGGCATTGAAGCTCAGCAAACTTGACATCACTTATCATCTACAGTAGGCACAGAAGGCTCAGGTCCTGGCTAATTTCTTGGTGGAATGCACCTGGGCCAAGGAAAGTTCAGAGGAGGCAGACCAGTAGGCTGAGCTAGGACAAGACCTGACCCCGATGGAGGAGACATGGATACTCCATATGGATGGTGCATCTAGCATAAGAGGGAGCAGAGCTAGCCTCATCCTTGCCAATCTTGATGGGGTCGTTACGGAACTTGCACTGTGTTTCTTCTTCAAGGCGACCAACAACCAGGCTGAATATGAGGTGCTCCTTGCAGGGCTAAAGGTTTCCCATGAGCTGGGCATCAAGAGGCTAAAGGTCTTCACAGATTCATAGCTATAGTAGGCCAAGTCTCAGGCAAATATGAAGCACGGGACCCTATGATGAAAAAGTACTTGGACAGGTTGTGCTCTCATATGTCGACCCTCTTGTACTTTGGTATCTTGCATATCCCGTAGGAAGAGAATGCCCGGGCTGATATCCTCTCCAAGCTGGCCACCCTACCGGAATCCTCCATGGGCTGCACTTTCGTCGAATATCTTGAGGCCCCCAATTATGAGACTAGGGCCGAGGTCTAGCAAGTCACCAATGAAGCTAGCTGGATGGGCCCTTACATCAAGTATATCACCACTAGTGCCCTACTGAAGGACCAAAAGGAGGCCGACCTACTCAAGAAGAAGGCCGCGCGTTATGTGATTATGGATGGGCAGTGATGCGGGACTAATTAGCTTGAAAGGGAATTTTTGTGGATTCAGCATTAAGTTAAGATTTTAATTCCCTAATTTCATGTCAAATAGATAAAAGGGTGATTATATAGAAATTCTAAACCGCAAGTGTGTAAAAAAGACCCTCAAAAGAGATAAAAATAGGATCACCAGGGCTAAAAAACCCCTGTAGGGCTAGCCTTTCTGCAATATCAAGATCTAGAGCAATAGGGGGTGTGTACCTAGCAATATTTGCTACTGCTTCCATGAAGGGATCACTCCTCGCTCCCAGATGTGGCCTGGAAGGTCAAGCCGAAAACCCGTGGATCTGTCAGCTTTTAATCCGCTGACCCAATAGATAGGCAAACAGACTTTGATTCACGTGAAACTCGAGGGATCTGTAAAACACCAAACAAAGAGTTAGATGTGATAGGAAACTTGCTGGATTGATGAAGAAACAAAGGAAAGAGAGATAAGATGGGGTGGCTATTGGGAATTGTGTCCCAAGGCCAATCGCCTAGGCTGTAGGCAATTATGCTCAATATTGTAATTTGTATATGAATTAATAAAATATTATTTTGGTAGCTCATCACATTATTCATTTCCCTATAATGAACTTAATTTATGTGATGAAGTCCTTAGGACTGCAATGACTTCGATATAGAGAGGATATATCGAGTGGTCCTTTAAAAAGGTTCATAACCAAAGGATACATTGTATAGGATGGCAATTTATCAAGTGTAGGTTATTATAGTTCACATTGTTTGGTTGTCATCTTGACCAAAGGAGTGTGGTGACACTGATGTGATCTGAAAGTGGGATGTGTGACATCTCATTGAACGTGACTCCATGGAGCTCCTTTCTATCAAAGGATTGCTCGCGATTGGATATGGGTATATGTATCCCTCCGACCTGAGGTCACCATAGTAGCTTAAAAGCAACTCCCTATATTTTGGTGCCGGACTACCCAGATTTGTAATCCGGTGATGGAAGGTTTCTAGGTACAAGAAAGTACTTGTGGAGCAGTGGTGGAACAAGATGGAATTGACCTGTCCAAATTGTTTGGATTGAATGTCTTGCAGTATCTCAATTTGGCAAATTCTCGGCCAGGGTAGTCCTAGTGAGGAGTCACTAGACTTGCGAGGTTGAGACATGTTGTGGATTGACTCAGTTAGAGTTGGCAGTCTAACCCTAGGTCATCTTGAGCATTGGAGGTCAAAGGGATGAATTATACGGTAACCATATGCCAGAGGTTCGATAGATTGCTCTCACATCTTCGGCCTATCCGAATGCCGGGACCTATTGCTAGATGGTATCTTATGCTGGTACAGGAAGTGTTCCAGTGCTACCTTTTAGGTTCGAACCTATGAGGTCACATGCCATAGAGGATTTCTTCCTGATCCGGGAGCCGATGAACGATTAGGAATCATTTCGGTATTAAGGTCAAATGGTATGATTGAGCACACATTAGATTTTTTTGGTCTACCTGGTCTGATTTGGATTGACCAGGATTGGTTTGGATAAACCAGGAACTATTCCTGGTAGATTAGGACTGGACCCATTTTTCTTATTGTTTGGGTTTGGTCAGACCGGGGTTTGTTTTTGAACCGGTTTTTTATTTGGCTTTGATGAACCGGTTTAAATAACATGGGATGTTTCACGATTTTGTTTTCTCCCAGCAAATTTAAAACACTGGTTTGATGGCTCCCTATTCTCTCAGTATTGCCGCCCCAAATCTGAGAATGGTTCTCACGGTGATTTAAATGGTTCATGTAGTTTATTTTATTCTGATTTCCCTATTTTCACAGAGTTTGGTTTTGCCCGTGTTTTTCTATACCTCTTATGGTTCTCGGTGTTTTATGTCGATTAAAAAGCCTATTCAAAAAGAGTTGGATATTATCTATGATAGAAAAGTGCACTAAGAGCCAATCATTATAAGGGCCTTTTTTATATTCTTCCAACTCTTGTATGACATTATATATTAATAAAGGCATCTGTTTTCATCATATACTGTTGTGTCTTATTTATGATTATGATGATCCCCATAGATTAGAGCAATGGAATTAGGGTTATGATGAAGTTCATAATAGTGAGACATAATTTCCTATAAACCCTAATCTAAAATGTTCCTAGTCATTGGACCATTGATTCGGGGATCAATGAATCTGGTAAAACTAGCTTATCCTATGTATGCTTAGATAATGAGAGTGGTTGGTCTCACAACCACTTGTGTAGAAACACTAATACAAGGATAAGGGTGCTCATCAGGGTATGAGTACATTGACCTGATCCGTATCGGGACTATCTTATGAAAGTCTTACTACTTGTCAAAAGATAGATCCCTGAGTAGGAGTTGTGCATGTGATCTTTAGACCTGAGGTCACCATGGTTCCTTGTGCACACTAAGCCATATTTTGGTTCATAATAATTCATGCCATTGCAACATATACGGGGTGTTCTGGGTATGGTGAAGGTGTATGGAGGATATGAGTGGACCGATAAGGAATTGATCATTCCTAGTAAGAGGAATAGTTATCCTATGCAATCTCTTCGATGAGTGACTTAAGGAGCCTTTGATCAAAGCAGGATGAGATTAGCAGAAACTAATCAGTCATCAGTTGAGTCCTCACTATTGAGTTGAGATTCGATATGATTAAGTATTAGGGTTTGACATCTATCCATACCTATCACTTAATTGGGATAATGAAAGATCGAAAGATTGAATTGCACGATAACTTACTTCTGAAGGGTATTTTGGTAATTTCTACCAAATTCCACATCTTCCGGGTAGGCATGACATATTGCTAGACATCAATCTTGTCTTGTAGGTATTCATGAACCAATTGGATTGGTTTCATGAGTCAATTCGATGGATCGTTCGAATTGGACAATTAGATGAGCTAGATTGACCTAATTAGGTCAAGCGGGTTTGATTGGATCGAATCGGGTCAAACCTAAAACTACTGCTGGCTAGATGTAGAATCCAATGGGTCACACACACTAGAAAATTGGACAAGGAAGTCATTTATGATTTAATTAGGGTCATAGGATCCTAATTGGTTATCTAGGTGACACATTAGCATGTGTAGGCTAACCTAATTCCTAAACCCAATTTGATTGGGTCCAGTTGCTTGCTAAATGGACTAACCAATTTGTGGGAGACCTAAATTGGGTTTTGTTCTAAGTATGATGAATTTATCAGATTTTATCTGATATATTTTGAAGGTTTTACCTCGGAATTATAAAGAGTCCCTAAGGCATAGGACTCTTGGTGCCTAAATGACAAGTTGGCATTCAAAAGGGCCTAGAAGGGTCTATAGTTTTCTGATTGGAAAAATTTATATATGGTCAGAAAGCTTATTTAATGCCCTTTCATTTGCCACCCAAATTTCACATACTTTAACTTTGTCAAAGGTATCATATGGCATGGAAAATGGTTGACCGAATTGTGAAGAGAAGCGACTCTTCATTTGGCGCGCAGAAAGGACCAAGAGTCCTTCTGTAGATGAGTTTCTTCTATTGAATGGACTTCTTCTAATATTTATCTTTTTCTCCATGCCATTTCATGAAGGATTTGACTGGTCAATGATTTTTGAATTGGCATGAAGAAGGAATGAATGAATTGCGCACATGAAAGGTTGCGACTTTTCATGAGGGGGCGCACAGTTTGAAGCAAAGTCCTTCTGCTTTTAGATCTCTTCAGTATTCTCCAACTTTTGGGAAATGAGAAGATGCCTCTTGGCTTTTCTAGAGACCAGTACATGCCATGTGGCATGAGAAGGTTTCATTTGGACATGAAGAGATATCAGATAAGACTCCTGAATCCTAAAGAGTCTTATCATATATGATGAAACATATTTGATAAGAGATTTTGGGATGTGTTTCATGCCCCTTAAGAAACTATTTAAAGGGTGTATGGTGAAATGAGATGAGATTCATCTGGTCATCTGAAATAGGAGTCTAAATTATGCCGTATTATCCATCTGAGTTTTTCTCTCTCCCTCTTCCTTTCTTTATGATAAGACTTGTCTTGTTAAGACAAGGTCTTTTTTATTAGGACAAGGCTTTGTTTTAGGACATAAACCTAAGGGGGCCTAAAGGAGGGTTGTTCTAAAACCAAGAGTGGTTTAGAAGAGTGTCCAAAGAGTCCTATAGTGAGATAGTGAGTCCTACAAAGGCCAAAGTCCAAAAGGCTGCCGAAAAAGTCCTACCTAGGCAAGCAACTTCAAGAAGGAGTTCTTCCTTGTTTCAAATCTTGTTTGGATCACTGTTGGAGGACTTACACTTATGAGTCTAGTAGAAGAAGTGGAATATAGCTCTCTAGGTATGTTTCATTAACCTTCTTTTATGACATATTAGTTGTAATCGAATAAGGGATCTTGGGAATTAGGGTTTCTAACTGATAAAGTATTATCTTTATGCATGGAATTTTATAATTTAGTCTTACTAAGTTGCATAATGATCTCCTTGAAACCCAGCAGTGGTATCAAAGCTACCCTTAGTTTATTTCAACTATTTGTCATTTGTAATAAAGATGATCCTCCCAGGATTATGATTCAATGCATATTAGGGATTGCTACTTTATTATGAAAAATAGCAAGTTATTATTTTATGCATATTGTAGATTAAATGCATTGCTATAACATGTTTTATCCTAATAGCTATTTAGGATTGGGTTAGTCAGCGAGGTATTTGAAATATCATGCTATGATATGATTGCTATGTTATGCATATGCTAGATTGATATGCCTTATGCTAGTCACTAGTTAGGATTTTTTTTTAACACTTAAACCCTAATCTTTAAAATATGTCAAGATGTTTTTTTTAGTCACATTCTGAAATAAGGTTGTCCTAACATAACGGTGGATGTCTGTTATGTTGTAAGGTTGCCTTAGAATGATGACACACCAGGCATATATTTTGCATCATGTCATATATGTATGGTTTTCTGTTATAAGTACATTATGATATGTTAAATAGTATTACAATGTGTTTGAGACCATCAAAGCCCTTATTAAAAATCATATTTAGTCTCAGTATAAAATTAATCATGATGCAGAACCAATTAGGGTTTGATCAGCCAATTGGTGTCTAAGCAAGTGGTTATGGGAAGGTAAAGGGATTGAGATTTATTAATTGGTTTCGTTGTCTAACCTGGCCAATTTAATTGGTATCTAAGGAAAGCAACGGGGGGATCCCCTCACCCCTTCCACTTACCTAGCCAATTTGGTCATATCTAAACCTTAACTTGAGATTGCTAATTGATTATGTATACTATAATTTTCCTTCCTTCATGCTAAGCCAAATTAATATCAAAACTATAGTAGGTTTGTTGTGTAACACAAGATCTACTCTAGGGTTTGATATGAAATTTGTATTGGTGCACTTAGTGCTTTATGGCATGGTTGAAATTGTTGCTTTGTTGTGTAACACAAGGGCAACAATTTTCTATTATAGCTATATAGAAATGAAGGGTTTGACTAAACTAAAACAATATAGTTTGTTGTGTAATACAAGACTATAAGTGTCTTAGAGGCAAAGATAATTGTTGAGAATTGTACGGGTTGCAATTGGAAAGTAAGTCCTACCTTTAAATTTATTAGTGTTTGTTGTGTAACACAAGGCACTGATAAGGAATTAGGATCTCAACCCCACTAAGGAAACCGGGAAGGTTTCTCATTTACCATAAAATGAGGGTTATGGTATTTGAAGAAAATAGTGGGAGACATAATTAGATAGTAAGTCCTTATCTAGTTATGAATGTCATTCTTGAGTGGTCTGCTGATATTGTTCTTTAATAAAATGTAGGATATTTATATTTATGGCTTCAAACTTATCACTAAGGGGCATCTTGGATGCCAATAAGTTAACCGGTCCAAATTATGTGGATTGGTTGAGGAACTTGAGAATCGTATTAACTCAGGAGAAGCTTTCCTATATACTTGATTCTCTGGATCCTGAGGTGATTGGAGAGGATGCTTCAGAGGAGGAAAGGGCCTCACATCAAATGTGGCTAAATGATAGTATGACTATCAGGTGCATCATGTTGGCTTCCATGAGCAACGAGCTCTAGAGGCAACGTGAAGGATGGAACCTCAGTCCATATTGCTCAATTTTAAAGAGCTTTATGGAGAGCAAAGTAGGGCTGCCCAATATGAGATATCGAAGTAGTTGTTCCGAGCACAGATGAGTGGATGTTCATCTGTGCAAACCCATGTGCTGAAAATGATTGACTTAATCACTCGATTGGGTCAATTAGGGTTTGTGATAGATAGTAAACTTAATCAGGACTTGATCCTGCAGTTACTCCGAGATTCCTTCTCTCAGTTTGTTCTTAACTACCATATGAAGAAATTGAATACCACTTTGCCAGAGCTGCTTAACATGCTTAAGACAACTGAGAGCCACTCTAAAGGAGATAAGACTCATGTTCTTCTTGTTATGGAAGAAATGAACAGTCAAGGAAAAAGGGTATGAAAAGAAAGTTTAACTTTAAGAAGAGCATCCAGAAGAAAAATAAGAAAGCTAAGAAGGATGATGTAGCCTATTTCCATTGTGGCAAGACTGGGCATTTGAAGAAGAATTACAAGGTTTACCTTACAAGTGTGAAGCAAGATGCAAGTGGAGCATCTAAAGGTTTGTACATGATACAAACTAATTTATCATTGAGTTCTTTTATTTCTAATTCATGGGTATTAGATACCGCATGTGGATCTCATATATGCAATTCATTGCAGGGACTCCACAGAATTAGAAAATTGAAGACGGGTGGTGTGGGCACCAGGATCCGACAGAGGCTCCTCAACTCTCTATGGATCTCATATTAGGGTTCCACTTCTTTGTGTCTTGTAATAAGGCTTCAAGCCTCAAATTTGTAATTGTCTTTTGCTTTGAATTGAGTCTGTACCTTGACCAATTAGGTCAAATTGAGTCATGTACTGAGTCGAGTCCCAAATCGAGTCCAGTTTGAGTCTATTAGAAGTATGGGTCCATTGCAAGAGTGGGTCTTAAATTTAAGTCTCCTTGGAAGCAAGTCGGGAAAGAATCCAAGTCAACTCAGGGCCCACCTATGCATCCTACATGGCGCCATGACATCTTGCCACGTGGGCAGCACACTTGGCATGCAAGGATGCCCAATGGGGAGGACCACTTCACTTGGCTTTAGCCTTTTTCCCCTCCCCCTATCAAGCTCATTGCCATGCAAGGGTGGTCAGCCAAGGTAGAAGTCAATGGAAGTTGATGTAGGGAATTCAAATCCCTTTCTTCAAGCTCTCCAATCAAGCCTTCATCCCAATTTGCTTCAACCTCTTTGGAAGGGAGAGACAAGAGCCTTGGGTGCCTCCACCTAGCACTCCCCATGTCAAGCCTTATACCAAAGAAAGGGTGTGCAACAAAGGAAGGAAGAAGAACATAAGCAATGCTACAAGCCTCTCTTCATGTCTTTTTCCAAAATAATGAAGATTCTTTCCAACTTCAAGGTGCCATGATCCCTCCTCCTAGCCTTGCTTCATGCCACGCCCATTCAAGGCTAGCACTTGGTCGACCAAAGGGAGAAGAAAGTCAAGGTTTGACGCCCATTCAAGAAGAGGAAGAAGAAATATTGTATTCTTGCATTTGAATTTCAAATTGGGCCTTGGATGCCTATTTAAAGGACCCAACCCCTCCATTGTAAAGGGTATTGAATGATTGAATGAAAAAAGCTTGAGTCTTGTTTCCCCTTCAACCATTGTCTCCTAGACTAGGTTTGAGTGAAGCTTCCTTCGTCCCCAGGGACGTCGAGTGGTGTGAGGCCACCTTTCCGTCACCCCAGGGTGTCGCAAGTCCTTCATCCTCCTGGATGTCGAGTGGTGTGAGGCCACAATCCTTCATCCTCCGGGACGTCATGGGGTGCGAGGCCCCAAGTTATGTCCTTCTTCGACTTCAAAATCCAGCCGGACACCGAGCTCAAAGCCCCTTCTCAACCCTACCTTAGTTTTATTTCAATATGTCTTTCAACTTCGCTAATCCCTACTTTGCTTGCCTACAGGTCCTCCTTGGTATCTCGGGCACCGAAGATAGTCTACTTTGCCATCGCGACCACCCGATCAAAAGCCAGCACATCCACTGGTTCGACTGCTTGGGCATCCAGGCCGCATCCAACGAGTTGAGCGATCTCTGCATCGGGTGCTTCAGACGTGTGAGATTTGCCCCTATCTCCTAAGTAGGTATTGCATTTCGAGCTTCGTCCTACCGGGGTTTCTTAATCCCGGGATCCTGTTCTCGTTTTCACTATTTAAGGACTTGATTTGCTAGTGTAGGCTTTTATTATTCAGTTTCTCCTATTTCTAATCTTTGTTTTTGATCAGAAATTAAAACCCTATAAAAACATCTAAAACTCATCAACTATAAAAATCCCTTTGCATTATAAGCATCCATTCTAGCAAGCATCTCTAACCCTACATCCCTGCATCATTATTGGTATCAGAGCTCTATTCCACATCATTTTTGGTATCAGAGCAAGGCTAGGACTAGTGCATCTTTTCCTTTCATTTTCTGCATTCTGGTCAGCCCGTATATGGTCTGAACATTGATTGTTTTTTCTCTGTAGGAACCTCCAAATTTTATGATTTTTGTTTTGATAGATCTCATATGATTCAAAGTTTTTTTGGTTATTTTCTCAGATTTTATTTTAGTTTGTAGGATTTCTACAAGCCAAAATACTACTTGAGAAAATCTCAGGTCTGAAATTCCAGCAAGCATTTCATTTCTTGCTTTATTCATCCATCTAGCTTATTTCTTGCATTTAGGGCCATATCTGAATTCCTGCATTTTGTTTAGCATTCACACATCTAAAAGACACAGAAAAACAAGAAAATTTTAAGTCATTTCATTAGTCATTTGTGTGCATCATTTTGTATAACTCATCCTAAGGGCGTCAAATTAACATAGGGTCAGGATTTCATTACCTGTCCCTAGCCCAAAAACCACCACCCGACATATCGAACCCTAGCCGTTAACTAAAATTGACTAGATGTTTAATCTGCTCTAGTGAGCTAGGGACACCCATGAAGTCAGGTCGACCCAAGTGCCGAGCCAAGCTAGATCACTTGTTGGTATGTGCTTGAGTAGCTGGTGTCTAGGAAAGTGGTTCAGGGACTAGATCCTGAAGGGAATTGGGTTGGTTTGCTTACCTGGCCAATTTAATTGGTGTCTAAGGCAAGCAGAGAGGAACCTCCACTAACCTTACACTTACCTAGCCAGGTACCAAGTTACTACTTCCAGGTTCATCTTCTTAACCTCACATTTGGTGAGATCTCCTGGTCTAGCGAACCGTAGCACCGTTCTGTGTGTGTTACATGTCCACTAGATCAGGAGTCCCTTATCACCCCCATCTTTCCCAACCAAGTGAACCCATGGAAAACACCCGAGAAGATCAATTGCTAGAAGAGTATGAGGGAGAGGAAGAACAGTTTAAATCTGAAGACCTGTTAGGAGTAATTAGGTGCATCCTTACCCAGGACATAGTGCAAGAAGATTGGCGTAGGACTAACATCCTATAAACCTTTGCCAGATTAGGAAATAGGTATGCAAGATCATAGTTGATAGTGGGAGCTGTGTCAATGCCATTTCTTCAAGTACGGCCAAATCCCTAGGATTGACCCCAGTTCCTCACCCTAACCCTTATAAGGTCTCGTGGATTGATACAACCTCCATACCCATAAACTCTAGGTGCCAAGTCTTGATCAAGTTACAGTCTTATGAAGAGAATATTTGGTGTGATGTCCTTCCCATGGGCATCAGTAGTATTATCTTAGGTCAACCTTGGCTGACGATCATGATGCCACCCTTCATGGTCGGACCAATACCTGTACCTTTAACCACCATGGGAAGAAATTTACAATCAACCCAGTTTAGCCTAAGGGCCAGGCTAAGAAAGGATCAAGTAGCCTTAAAGAAAAGAAGCCTGAAGTTAACCTGACAAGGATAATGGGTTAGAAGAAGAGATTACTGGGAAAGGACCCTTTAAAGAGTTTCAGGGAGAGAAGGATGAACATTCTGAGAATTTGAATACAAAAACCCCTGAGCCCATTGAAGACTTTAAGGTTGAAACCATTGAAAATCTAGGAAAAAAAACTCCTGAGCCCATTAAAGAATTGAAAGAAAGCATCTATGAGTCATGTTTAGTAGAAGATGGGCTCGAGGGTGAAATCATTGAGGAATCTAAGGAAAATGTTCCTGAACCTGCTACAAAATTTGAAGAGAAAATGACCGAGCCAGGATCACATCTAGTAAATGAACATGAGGATGCACCAGTCATTTCCACAGGAGTTCAGGAACCAACCCTTAATGAACCGATCCAAAGAGAACATCCTCAAGAGATGGTTGAAGATCGGAAAGAAATTGAGGATGAAGTTCCCGATGAGTTACCTGATCAACTTCCACCTCTGAGAGACATCCATCATACTATAGACTTGGTCCCATGATCCTCTTTAACAGACCTTCCTCACTATGGGATTGACCCTAGCAAGCCCCAAGATCTACCGGAACAAGTGGACCATATGACACCTATAGAACAATGTCCTAATTTTAAAATCATCCTGATTAACCAAGGTTTGTCTCATATTTCTCCTAGAATGCCCCAAGACTCCAACTCCTATTTCCTACCCTTCCCTAAGCCCTCAAACATTTCTAAAGCCATGGGGTTGCATTTTGTTGAAATTACCAGGCTGCATGACTCCTTAGAACCCATCCCTTTTGCCATTTACTTTTGGTACACTTTATGGCATTTGTTAGGGATCCTTGATAATTTTTCTTGTACATACCAGACTAGGGTCAAACCTAGAGAGTCCATAATCTTTTAGGTTTAGGCCCTAGAGCGTCCAATAAAATTTTTTTCTTAGTAGGGAAGCATAGTTGAGTCTGCATTTTGCATCATGTTAGGATTATGCATTAAATAATTTTTTTTTTAAAAAAAATTGGTTGATTCCCGAAAGCGAGCCAAAGAGTTTGTAATAGGGGATTTTGTAATGATTAGGCTCAGGCCTGAACGGTTTCAACCGGAAATCGTTAAGAAGCTTCATGCTCGTGGGGCTGGTCCCTTTAAAGTGATTAGGAGAATGGGCCCTAATGCCTATGTGCTAGAATTACCTCCAGATTATGGAATTAGCTTGACATTCAATATCTCTGACTTAGTCGAGTATAGGGAACCCGCAAACATACCTAGCGACCCAATTGGGCCTGACCTTTTTTTTGAGAGTGAACCTGAACCTGAGTGTCCACCTCCAAATATACCTGAGCGGAGAGCGGATCGAGCGTGTCCTGGATGACCAAGCTATCACTACCTGGGGCAAAGGCTATCAACATTACTTGGTCCAATGGCAAGGCCGACCCGAATCTGATGACTCGTGGATCACCCGGGAGGACTTGCAGCGCATCGACCCCGACATCCTGGAGAGGTAACAAAGCCAGACTAACCCTTACTCGACAGGGTCGAGTTCCTCCCACCCCGGGAGAACTGGTGTGGGCACCAGGATCTGACAGAGGCTCCTCAACCCTCTATGGATCCCATATTAGGGTTCCACTTCTTCGTGTCTTGTAATAAGGCTTTAAGCCTCAAATTTGTAATTGTCTTTTGCGTTGAATTGAGTCTGTACCATGACAAATTTGGTCAAATTGAGTCCTGTACCGAGTCGAGTCCCAAATCGAGTCCAGTCTATCTCTATTAGAAGTATGGATCCATTGCAAGAGTGGGTATTAAAATTAAGTCTCCTTGGAAGCAAGTCGGGAAAGAATCCAAGTCAACTCAGGGCCTACCTGTGCATCCTACATTGTGCCATGACATCTTGCCACGTGGGCAGACACTTGGCATGCAAGGACGCCCAATGGGGAGGATCACTTCACTTGGCTCTAGCCTTTTTCACCTTCCCCTATCAAGCTCATTGCCATGCAAGGGTGGTCGGCCAAGGTAGAAGTCAATGGAAGCTGATGTAGGGAATTCAAATCCCTTACTTCAAGCTCACCAATCAAGCCTTCTTCCCAATTTGCTTCAACCTCTTTGGAAGGGAGAGACAAGAGCCATGGGCACCTCCACCTAACACTCCCCATGTCAAGCCTTATACCAAAGAAAGGGTGTGCAACAAAGGAAGGAAGAAGAACATAAGCCATGGTACAAGCCCCTCTTCATGTCTTTTTCTAAAATAATGAAGATTCTTTCCAACTTCAAGGCACCATGATCCCTCCTCCTAGCCTTGCTTCATGCCATGCCAATTTAAGGCTAGCACATGGTCGGCCAAAGGGCGAAGAAAGTCAAGGTTTGGGCACCCATTCAAGAAGAGGAAGAAGAAATTTTGTATTCTTGCATTTGAATTTCAAATTGGACCTTGGGTGCCTTTTAAAAGGACCCAACCCCTCCATTGTAAAGGGTGTTGAATGATTGAATGAAAAAAGCTTGAGTCTTGTTTCCCCTCCAACCATTGTCTCCTAGACTAGGTTTGAATGAAGCTTCCTTCGTCCCCAGGGATGTCGAGTGGTGTGAGGCCACCTTTCCGTCGCCCCAGGGCATCGCAAGTCCTTCATCCTCCTGGACATCGAATGGTGTGAGGCCATAATCCTTCGTCCTCCAAGACATCGCGGGGTGCGAGGCCCCAAGTTATCTCTTTCTTCGACTTCGGAATCCATCCGGACACCAGGCTCGAAGCCCCTTCTCAACCCTACCTTAGTTCCATTTTAATACGTCTTTCAACTTCGCTAATCCCTACTTTGCTTGTCTACAGGTCCTTCTTGGTATCTCGAGCATCGGAGACAGTCTGCTTTGCCATCGCGACCACCCGACCGAAAGCCGGTGTATCCGTGGGTTCGACTGCTCGGGCATCCAGGCCGCATCCACCAAGTTGAGCGATCTCTGCATCGGGCGCTTCAGACATGTGAGGTATGCCCCTATCTCCTAAGTATGTATTGCATTTCGAGCTTAGTCCTACCGGGGTTTCTTAATCACGGGATCCTGTTCTCGTTTTCACTATTTAGGGACTTGATTTGCTAGTGTAGGCTTCTATTATTCAGTTTCTCCTATTTCTAGTCTTTGTTTGTGATCGGGAATCAAAACTCTATAAAAACATCTAAAACTCATCAACTATAAAAACCCCTTTGGATCATAAGCATCCATTCTAGCATCTCTAGCCCTACATCCCTGCATCATTAGTGGTATCAGAGCTCTATTCCACATCAAGGGGTGACTTTAAGCTGCATGGGGCCAGTGGTGAAGCCATATATGCTAAAGCTGTGGGCACCTATCTTCTTTTATTACCTTCGGGTGATGTAATAAAGCTAGAAGAATGCTTCTATATACCAGATATTATTAGAAATATTATTTCTATTCCCTTGTTATTACAACAGGGATATGAAATAAGTGTAAAGAGTAGTGGCTGCTCTATTCTTTATAATAATAAAATATTTGGACATGGATCTTTTATAAATGGTCTTCTAACTTTGCAACTCAATGATAACATTTTTCTTGTTGATGATAAAAAGAGAAAAAGAGATAATGACAATGTCACATATCTCTGGCACTGCCGATTAGGTCATATCAGTGAGTCAAGAATAAACAAGTTAGTTAAAGATAATTACTTTGACTCTAATGTTTTTCAAACATTAGGAACTTGTGAATCTTGTCTTAAAGGAAAAATGACTAAGTCTCCATTCACTGGACATGGAGAAAGAGCAACTGAATTGTTAGGTCTTATACATACTGATGTGTGTGGACCTATGTCAACTCAGGCCAGAGGAGGATATTCTTATTTCATCACTTTTATTGATAATTTATCAAGGTTCGGTTATGTGTATCTTATGAAACACAAGTCTGAAGCTTTTGATAGGTTTAAAGAATATCAAAGTATGGTTGAAAAATAAACTGGACTTAGTATTAAAACTCTTCGTTCTGATCGAGGAGGTGAATACTTGTCTAGTGAGTTTTTGAACCATCTCAAAGACAAAGGCATTATTTCTGTATGGACTCCTCCTTATACACCCCAGTTAAATGGAGTGGTGGAAAGGAGAAATTTCACCTTATTAGATATGGTGAGGTCCATGATGAGCTTCATAGATCTTCCCATTTCCTTTTGGGGTTGCCACACTTATGTCAAGAACAATTTCGGACATAAGTTAAGTGCTAGGGCTGACAAATATAGGTTTGTTGGATATCCAAAAGAGGGTGTTAGATACCTCTTTTATAATACTACTGAGCAAAAGATAATTGTCAGTAGGCATGCTACATTCTTGGAGCAAGAATTTATCCAAGAAAGAAGTAGTAATTCTTCACTTAAGTTATGTGAAGAACTGAACCAACAAACTGATGAGCCTTCAAGAGATATTCCTCAACCAAAACTTCTTGAGGATCAAGAACAACCATAATACACTCCTTCTCTTCGAAGGTTAGAGAGGATGCGAGGAGCACCTCTTAGGATATGGCTTTGTCATCGGAGATGACAATGAAGCCAGTATCATACAGATTGATGATCCTGTGACCTATTTGGAAGCTGTCGAGAGTAGAGACTCCGACAAATGGCTAAGTGCTATGAAATCTGAAATGGACTCCATGTATTCCAATCAGGTTTGGACTTTGGTAGATTTACCTGAAGGAATTAACTAAATAGGGTGTAAATGGGTCTTCAAGAAAAAGATTGGAGCAGATGGTCAAATTGAGACCTACAAGGCTAAACTGGTAGCAAAAGGTTTCAGACGAAAACATGGTATTGACTATGATAAAACTTTTTCTCCAGTAGCCATGCTCAAGTCCATTCGGATAATGCTTGCCATAGCAGCATACCATGACTATGAGATCTGGAAGATGGATGTAAAGATTGCTTTCCTCAATAGAAACCTTGATGAAGAAGTCTATATGTCACAGCCAGAGGATTTTGTCTCAAGTGGAAGACCAAATCAGGTATGCAAATTAAAGATGTCTATTTATGGACTTAAGCAAGCATCGAGGAGTTGGAACATCCATTTTGATGAAACAATTAAAGGATTTGGTTTTGTCAAAAATGTGGAAGAACCATGTGTGTATAAGAAGACAAGTGGGAGTGCACTTGTTTTCTTGGTTTTTTATATGGATGACATACTGATCATTGGGAATGATATCCCAATGCTGCAATCGATTAAGACTTGGCTATCATCAAAGTTTTCCATGAAGGATTTGAGAGAAGCATCTTATATACAAGGTATAAGGATCTATAGAGATAGATCTGAGAGGATGCTAGGCTTGTCCAATCCAGGTATATTGACTTAGTGTTGAAGAGAGTCAACATGGATGGAAGTAAGAAAGGTTACTTGCCAATGAGTCAAGGCATATATCTCTCTAAAAATGTCTCCTAAGACATCAGAAGAAAGAGAGAGGATGACTACGATTCCTTATGCGTCGGCTGTAGGATCAATTATGTATGCTATATTATGTACCAGACCTGATGTTGCTTATGCCTTAGGCATAGTGAGCAGATTTCAAGTAGATCCAGGAGAAAATCATTGGAAAGCTGTGAAAAATATTAAGTACCTTAAAAGGACTAAAGATATTTTTCTAGTATATGGAGGATCTGAGTTGAAATTAGAAGGCTATACAGATTCTAGTTTTCAATCCGATCCAAATGATAGCAAATCCACGTCGGGGTATGTCTTTACCCTGAATGGTGGTGCAGTGAGTTGAAAAAGTACAAAATAGCTAACAGTAGCTGACTCAGTCACTGAGGCAGAGTACATAGCTGCAAGTGAAGCAGCAAAGGAAGCTATCTGGATGAAGAAATTCATCATGGAATTGGGCGTGGTTCCTGATATACAATAGCCAGTGCCATTATACTATGATAACACTGGAGCTGTTGCACAAGCCAAGGAACCAAGGTCTCATCACAAGTCCAAGTACATTTTAAGATGGTTCCACCTTGTTCGAGAGATAATAGAAAGACAAGATGTTGTCATCAAACAAGTAGATACAAAAAACAATATAGCAGACCCATTCACTAAAGCATTACCTAAGCAATAGTTAGATTGCCACTTGGATGGTATGGGTATAAAGTACAAGGGTGATTGGCTTTAGTGCAAGTGAGAGTTTGATAGAAAAGTGCCCTAAGAGATAATCATTGTTAGGGCCTTTTTTGTATTTTTCCAACTCTTGTATGACAATATATATTAATATAAGCATCTGTTTTCATCATATACTGCTGTGTCTTATTTATGATTATGATGAACCCCATAGATTAGAGTAATGGAATTAGGGTTATAATGAAGTTCATAACAGTGAGACATAATTTCCTATAAACCCTAATCTAAAATGTTCCTAGTCATTGGACCATTGATTCGGGGATCAATGAATCCGATAAGACTAGCTTATCCTATGTATGCTCAGATAATGAGAGTGGTTGGTCTCACAACCACTTGTATAGAGACACTAATACAAGGATAAGGGTGCTCATCAGGGTATGAGTACACTGAACTGATCCGTACCAGGACTATCTTATAGAAGTCTTACTACTTGTCAAAAGATAGATCCCTGAGTAGGAGTTGTGCATGTGATCATTAGACCTGAGGTCACCATGGTTCCTTGTATACACTAAGCCATATTTTGGTTCATACTCATTCATGCCATTGCGACATGTACGGGGTGTTCTGGGTATGGTGGAAGCTGTATGGAGGATATGAGTGGACCAACAAGGAATCAATCATTCCTAGTAAGAAGAATTGTTATCCTATGCAATCTCTTCGATGAGTGACTTAAGGAGCCTTTGATGAAAGCAAGATGAGATTAGTGGAATCTAATCAGTCATCAACTGAGTCCTCACTATCAAGTTGAGATTCGATATGATTAAGTGTTAGGGTTTGACATCTATCCATACCTATCACTTAATCAGGATAATGGGAGATCGAAAGATTGAGTTGCACGGTTACTTACTATTGAAGGATATTTTGGTAACTTCTATCAAATTTCTCATCTTCTGGGTAGGCATGACATGTTGCTAGATGTCAATCTTGTCATGTAGGTATTCATGAACCAATTGGATTGGTTCATGAGTCAATTCGATGGATGGCTTGAATTGGACAATTAGATGAGCTAGTTTAACCTAATTAGGTCAATCGAGTTCGATTGGATCGAATCGGGTCAAACCTAAACCTACTGCTGGCTAGATGTGGAACCCAATGGGTCACAAACACTAGAGAATTGGACAAGGAAGTCATTTATGATTTAATTACGGTCATAGGATCCAAATTGGTTAGCTAGGTAACACATTAGCATTTGTAGGCTAACCTAATTCCTTAACCCAATTGGATTGGGTCCGATTGCTTGGTAAATGGACTAACCAATTTATGGGAGACCTAAATTGGGTTATGTTCTAAGTAGGATGAATTTTTCAGATTTTATCTGATATTTTTTGAAGGTTTTATCTCAGAATTATGAAGAGTCCCTAAGGCATAGGTCTCTTGGTGCCTAAATGACATGTTGGCATTCAAAAGGGCCTAGAAGGGTCTATAGTTCTCTGATCGGAAAAGTTTTTATATGGTCGGAAAGCTTATTTAATACCCTTTCATTTGACACCATATTACATATACTTTGACTTTGTCAAAGGTAGCATATGGCATGTAAAAAGGTTGACCGAATTGTGAAGAGAAGCGAGTCTTCATTTGGCACGCAGAAAGGACCAAGAGTCCTTCTGCAGATGAGTTTCTTCTATTGATTGGACTTCTTCTAATCTTTGTCTTTATCTCCATTCCCTTTCATAAAGGATTTGACTGGTCAATGATTTTTGAATTGGCTTGAAGAAGGAAAGGATGAATGGCGCACTTGAAAAGTTGCGACTTTTGATGAGAGGGTGCATGGTTTGAAGCAGAGTCCTACTTTCAGATCTCTTCAATTTTCTCTAACTTTTGGCAAATGAGAAGATGCCACTTGGCTCTTCCAGAGACTGGTACATGCCATGCGGCATGAGAAGGTTTCATTTGAACATGAAGAGATGTCAGATAAGACTCCTGAATCCTAAAGAGTCTTATCAGATATGAAAAAACATATCTGATAAGAGATTTTGGGATATGTTTCATGCCTTTTAAGAAACTATTTAAAGGGTGTACAGTGGAATGAGATGAGAGTCATTCGGTCATCTAAAATAGGAGTCTAGATTCTGTCGTATTATCCATCTGAGTTTTTCTCTCTCCCTCTTCCTTTCTTTAAGACAAGACTTGTCTTGTTAAGACAAGATCTTTTCTATTAGGACAAGGGTTTGTTTTAGGACATAAGCCTAAGGGGTCCTAAAGGAGGGTTGTCCTAAAACCAAGAGTGGTTTAGAAGAGTGTCCAAAGAGTCCTATAGTTGGATAGTGAGTCCTACAAAGGCCAAAGTCAAAAAGGCTGCTGAAAAAGTCCTACCCGGGCAAGCAACATTAAGGAGTTCTTCCTTGTTTCTAATCTTGTGTGGATCACCGTTGGAGGACTTACACTTGTGAGTCTAGTGGAAGAAGTGGAATATAGCACTCCAAGTTTGTTTCATTAACCTTCTTTTATGACATATTAGTTGTAATCGAATAAGGGATCTTGGGAATTATGGTTTCTAACTGATAACGTGTTAACTTTATGCATGGAATTTTATAATTCAGTCTTAATAAGTTGCATAATGATCTCCTTGAAACCCAGCAATCTAGTTATCTTTCATGGTGTTTTCCCAAGCCTTCATGAGTTTTCCAAGTACGATATAGATCTGGTTTGAAGGCCGTGAGAAGTGAATGGGAGAAGAAGAAATAGGGCATATGATCTTTGAAGAGGAGAGATATTATTAGAGATCTGAGAGAGAGAGAGACAGGAAGAAAATAGTGCATGGATAAGAGAGGAGCAGAGAGCAAGTTTTTGGATGAAATCTATGTGCAGAAATTCGTTGGGAGTTCTTGTATTCCTTCCTTGGTTTTTAGTTGTTATTGTGTGCTCAAGGTGGAGTTTGGGCAGTCTTGGAGAAGACCGTCCATGAGTTTTCTTTTTGGTTTTCCCTACTCCACTTAGCCATGACCTATTCTTTGATTCCTGGAGGACTAGCATCCATCTGGGAGTTGGATTAGTGAGAGCCTGCGCGTGGATACTCTAAAGGGTAGACATTTGGACACCTCAAGAGATTGGACCGATTATCTCTTCTTCTTGTAGTTGCAGATCTGATTTACTGTTCAACTGGTTGCCTTGATTTGATGCTGATCTGTTATGAAGACTGAGAAAGTCGGCTTCTTCCTGCTTCGATCAGGTATATTATTTATTTTTGTTATCATGTATGCTTAGATCTAGATTTTATCATGTTGTTTATAATTATTGCACTTGCCTTTACATTTCTATGTATCTATTTCATGCATCATGTTTATGTTAGATCCTGTGCATGAGTAGGTTTTTCTGTATGCGTGTTTGAAATTTTTAATTATGAAATACCTACTCCTTAGGGTAGCATGCCTAGGATAGGCATCCGGTGCACTGGTTTTACTTTAGTAGTATCAGAGCCACAGGTTCCTGTGTAGCATATCATGATTACATGTATTTAGATCTATATCTAGATTAGGGATTACTCTTAGGAACCTAGTTGAGACCTTCACCATGGCCGTGTGTTTGTAGAGATTTAATCAGGGTTTAAAATCCCTAAGTTTCAAGGGCACGAGGCGGTTCGTTTGTGTTGGCCTTTTCAGAAAAATCCTTAAAGGAAACGTAAGGTATTAAAAATGTTTTAATCCTGATACATAATTTTTCATTGGCATGTCTAAAATTGTTCTGGCTTGCAATATTATAAATTAATATGATAAGACTAGATATGATGCATGAAAGATGTAAAAGGGTTTTACATGAATTTAATTAAAAATGTTTTAATTAAAAGTTGGCTTATAATCTAACAATTATGAATTGAAAGATTAATTAAATGAAAACCCAGATTAAGGTTTATGAAACCTAATGTCATTTGAATAAGCCATCCAGGTTAATTGGGTTAGCTGTCTGATTGGGTCCATTTATTAGGTTAGACCTAAGGTTAGTTGAATTGGGCTTAAGAAAACTAATCAAATGTTGATTAAGGACCTTTTCTTTAGTATCTATCTAATAGTTAGATGTGTTAGTCCATTCTTCTAAAATGGATCTAATTAGTGGCTCTATGGTAAGCCCAAGTTCTTAGGCTGGTCTAATCAAGTCTGGTAAATCGATTGGTATCTAGGCGGTTCGACATTTTTGATCATGGCTGCATGAGGCTACCTCTTTCCTGGCCAACTTGGTTGGTGTCTAGGAAAGATGGTTAATGGCAGATATTCATCCATAATCTCACCTACCTGGCCAATTCGATCAACCAGAACTGATTAGAAAAGCTATTGATTCAAGTTAACCCATGTCACCCAAGTTGATCAGCCTGACTGATCTTTAGGTGCCCATGGACCAACTTGTTTAATTGAATTCACCCCTCTTGAGAATTGATTTGATCAGTGGGAGGTTGATCCATAATCTTCTCTCTGTTCTTCTGTCATAATTTAATTAAAATCCTCTAAAATTATTAGGTCCTTAAAAAGACTAAGTTAATGAGTTGATGGTATCTTAGCATCCCATTAAGTGGGTTAGTAATGAGTTTTTTAGCTAGGTGTACATCGACTGTTCCATAGAACGGGTGTGCATCCGGTTACTAGGATTACTCTCCCATAGATGATGGTTCAACGCAACCTTCTTAATGGTGATCAGGTGGGCCCGCCAAAGTCAAGCTTGGTCATTCATTAGCTGAAAGCATTGGTTTTGTCATATTAATGGTTGGACCTAACCAGAGAGCTGCAATAGGAGGCCCCTAGGCCGATTGGGAGTTCTGTGGGGCAAAAATTTATTACTGGAAGTTGCTTAAGGAAGCAATTGGTTAGAAAACCTACTTTTAGGTGTGTATGGGTGAGCCGACCATAGTCGGGCTCATATGTGGTCTATTGTATTTCAGTACCTACTATGAAATGATGATTTCATGGATTGGAGTTAGAGGCTCCCAATTTGAAAAATTAGTGGGAGGGACCTTTAGACTAAAGTCCAGGTCTTTTGGTTTAATTGATTAATTCATATACTTATTTAGTCTTAATTTTTCTTTCAGATGTCTTCAAACCTTTCGCTCCAATCACTTCTCGATATTGAGAAGTTAAAGGGTCCCAATTTTGATAGCTAGTATCAAAAATTGAGGATAGTCCTAGAGCACGAGCAGATCCTTTATGTGATAACGGATCCAGTACCCAAAATCCCTCCTGCCAATGCTCGGAGTTCGGTCAGGGACACTTATTTGAAGTGGGTTTCTGATTGGACTACTGTCCGATGCATAATGTTGGCGGTGATGAATGACGAGTTCAGTCACAAATTTGAGAAGGCCTAGCCAAACGAGATTCTTCAAAAGTTGAAGGAATCTTTCGGCATGCCAGACAATGTGGAGTGGTACAAAGTATCTTGTGCCATCTATAATGCCAAAATGCAGAATGGAGGTTCGATCATTAATCATGTATTGTACATGATCGAGATGATCGAAGGATTGGGCAAGCTCGGATGTCCCTTGTGCAAGCAACTTGGAAAGGATGCGATCCTGAATTCTCTACCCTCTTCCTATCTTGACTTTCTCGATCATTATAGAATTAATAATCCTGCAATCAATTACCATGGTTTGATGGGGTTGCTGCAGACTTACGAGAAGGACCACCAACTGAATAAGGGGGTGCTGAATTTAGTAGGTGGTTTTAGAGGTTGTCATCCCTTTAATAAAGGGAAGAAGAAAGGTAAGGGAAAGAAGGTGCAGAGTGCTCCTAGCCTAAGTTAGACCAAGAAAGTGAAAGCTGATCAAGCTAGTGCAGAATGCTTCTATTGTAAGAAGCAGGGATGCTGAAAGAGGAACTATCCTCTTTATCAGGCATCCTTAGACCCGAACAGGCCAAGGAAGGGAAAGTAGCAGGGTGCTGGACAAGATATTTATATGATAAAAGCTTGTAATTTCTCTATATGTGACACTGCTATCTGGGTATTGGATACTGGTAGTCCTATTCATGTTTACAATTTATTGCAGGGACTACAAGTTAGCAAGAGATTCGAGGATGGGGAGCAGTTCCTGAGCATCAGAAATGGAAATCGAGTTTTAGTGCTAGCGGTTGGAGTTCTGAGTCTTGTTTTTAAATCTAGTACTATCGAATTAGTCGACTGTCATTATTGTCCTAGTTTTATTATAAGCATTATCTCTGTAGGCCTAATAGCCAATTATAGTTATGAACTTTCAATAAAAGAAGATTTTTGCCAAGTTATTATGAATAACTCTGTGATAATGAAAGCTAAGTTAAATAATGGCATTTATGTTCTATCATGGCCTGTTAATGTAATGTACACATCTAACAAACACCCAAGGATAGAAAATATCAATGACCTGTATCTATGGCACTGTAGGCTAGGTCATGTTAACCAAAATAGAATAAACAAGTTGCAAGGAGATGGCCTCCTCGAGGTCAATGATTCTGACTCACTGCCCACTTGTGAATCCTGTTTGCTTGGTAAAATGACCAAGTCACCTTTTACTAGAAAAGGTGAACAAGCTATAGAACTTCTGAGTCTCATACATACTGATGTATGTGGATCTATGACAGTTAGTGCCAGAGGTGGAAACATATATTTCATTACATTTACAGATGACCTTTCCAGGTATGGTTATGTTTTCTTGATGAGATATAAATCTGAGTCGTTTGAAATGTTCAAACGATATCGTAATGAAGTAGAGAAACAAACTAGAAAGAGTATTAATACCCTTCAATCTGATCGAGGCGGTGAATACCTATCCGGTGGTTCATGACATATATTGAGAAGAATGGGATTCTCTCTCAGTGGACTCCTCTAGGAACACCCCAATTGAATGTGTGTTCGAAAGGAGAAATCGAACACTGTTGGACATGGTTCGATCCATGATGGGCTTTGCAACTCTGCCGCTATCCTTCTGGGGATATGCACTTGAGATAGCTTATTACTTGCTGAATAATGTTTCGAGTAAGTCTGTTATCTCCACTCTATATGAGTTATGGACTAGACGTAAGTCATCAATTTCATACCTTCGGATCTAGGGTTGTCCAGCTTATGTAAAGCATTTAGACTCAGATGAACTTGGTCCTAGGTTTGATCGGTGCTATTTATTGGGTACCCTAAGGAAACAAAAGGGTATTTCTTCTACTTGGAGGACAAACAAAAAGTGTTCGTTGCTCTTAGGGCTATTTTTTTGGAAAAGGAGTTCCTTGGAGAAGGAACTATAGCCTCTAAGATTGAACTTGGTGAAGTTCAAACAGTGGAAGAACCTACACACTCTAAGGATGTCATAGAACCAGCTGTGATTGAATCACACCCAGAATCCATTATTAGGAAATCCGGTAGTGTACCGCGTCAGCCGGACAGATACTATGATTTCTTGGTCCAAGATGGTGATCCCATTGAACTCGATAAGAACAATAAGGATCCAATCACTTATATGGATGCACTTCAGAAATCTGACTCTAAGGCATGGCTTGGAGCCATGCAATTTCAGATGGAGTCCATGGAGATCAACAATGTATGGACATTAGTTGATCCACCTGAAGGGATAAAACCCATTGGTGCAAGTAGATTTTCAAGAGAAAAAGGGATGCAGATGGGAAGGTGGAGACCTATAAAGCCCGTCTGGTTGCCAAGTGGTATCGTTAGTGATATGGTATCGATTATGACGAGACGTTCTCCCTTGTGGCAATGCTCAAGTCCATTCAGATCATGCTTGCTTTGGCAGCACATTTTGACTATGAGATCTGGTAGATGGATGTTTGAACTACTTTCTTGAATGGGGAGCTGGATGAGGAGGTGTATATGATACAGCCTGAAGGGTTCACATCCACAGATGAGTCAAAAGTGTGCAAATTACAGAGGTCCATTTATGGACTCAAGCAAGCATCTCGAAGTTGGAATATGCGATTTGATAGGTATATCAAATCGTATGGCTTTGTTCAAAATGGAGAGGAACCCTGCATCTATAAGTGGGTTAATGGTCTGTGATTGTATTCCTGGTACTGTATATTGATGACATTCTCTTAATTGGGAATGACATCACAGCATTGCAAGAAATAAAGGTCTAGTTGTCATCTCAGTTCTCCATGAAGGACTTGGGTGAAGCTTCTTTCATACTGTGTATGAAGATCTATAGAGATAGATCTAAGAGGCTTCTGGGATTGTCCCAGTCTACATACATTGAAACGGTGGTAAAACGGTTCAGCATGGAGAATTCCAAGAAAGGCTATCTCCCAATAGGTTCTGGAATTACTCTTTCCCAGAAGGATTATGTGACAACTCCTGAGAAAAGAGAGCATATGAGTAGAGTTCTTTATGCTTCTGTAGTGGACTCTATCATGTATGCTATGACATGTACTAGACCAGACATGGCATACTCACTAAGAGTGGTGAGCAGATACTAGTCTGACCCAGGTGAGGTGCATTGGAAGGTGGTTAAGACTATCGTGAAGTATTTGAGAAATCATAATGACCAATGGCTGATTTATGGAGAACCTGACTTGAAACTTATGGGGTATACTGACTCCAGTTTCCAGTCAGATAGAGATGATAGCAAGAGTATGTCAGGGTTTGTGTTTACCCTGAATGGAGGAGCGATCTGCTGGAAGAGTTCCAAGCAGGCTATAGTAGCAGACTCGATATGCGAAGCAGAGTACATTGCAGCATCAAATACAGCAAAGAAAGCCGTGTGGTTGCGGAAGTTCCTTGGAGAGCTAGGGGTGGCACCTTTCCTAGATGGTACTGTTCTTGTGTATTGTGACAGCACAGGAGCCATTGCTCAAGCTAAGGAGCCAAAGTCTCATCACCGCACTAAGCACATTCTATGGTACTACACCTCGTGTGAGAGATCGTGGAACGAGGTGACAACAATCTTATGAAGATCGATGAAAAGGAGAATCTGACCGACCCCTTCACTAAAGCCCTCAGAATCAAAGAGTTCGACTATTGTAAAAGGGAAATGGATATTAGATACTATTATGATTGGCTTTAGTACAAGTGGGAGTTATTGGAAATTGTGTCCCAAAGCCAATCGCCTAGGCTGTAGACAGTTATGCTCAGTATTGTAATTTGTATATAAATTAATAATACTTTATTTTGGCAGCTCATCACATTATTCATTTTTCTGTAATGAACTCAATTTATGTGATGAAGTCCTTAGGACTGCACTGACTTCGATATAGAGTGGATATATCAGTGGTCCTTTAAAAAGGTTCATAACCAAAGGATACATTGTACATGACGACAATGTATCAAGTGTAGGTTGTTGTGGTTCACCTCATTTGGTTGTCCTCTTAACCAAAGGAGTGTGGTGACACTGATGTGATCTGCAAGTGGGATATATGACATCCCATTGAATGTGACTTCATGGAGCTCTTTTCTACCAAAGGATTGCTCACGATTGGATATGGGTATATGTGTCCCTCCAACTTGAGGTCATAATGGTAGCTTGCAAGCAACTCCCTGTGCTTTGGTACTAGACTACTAGGATTTCTAATCCAGTGATCGAAGGTTTCTGGGTACAGGCAAGTACTTATAGAGCAGTGGTGGATCAAGATGGAATTGACCTGTCCAAATTGTTTCGATTGAATATCTCGTAGTGTCTCAATATAGCAAATCCTCGACCGGGGTAGTCCTAGTGAGGAGTCACTGGACTTGCGAGGTTGAGACATGTTGTGGATTAACTCAGTTAGGGTTGGTAGTCTAACCCTAGGTCATCTTGAGCATTGGAGGTCAAAGGAATGAATTATATGGTAACCATATGCCAAAGGATTGATAGATTGCTCTCGTATCTTCGACATATCCGGACGCCGAGACCCTTTGCTAGATGGTATCTTGTGCTGGTACTGGAAGTGTTCCAGTGTTATCGTTTAGATTCGAACCTATGAGGTCACATGCCATAGAGGATTTCTTTCTGATCTGAGAGTTGATCAACGATTGGGAATCGTTTCGGTATTAAGGTCAAATGGTATGATTGAGAACACATTGGATTTTTCTAGTCTACCTGGTCTGATTTGGATCGACTAAGATTGGTTTGGATCAACAAGGAACTATTCCTGGTAGACCAGGACTGGACCCATTTTTTTTATTGTTTGGGTTTGGTCGGACTGGGGTTTGTTTTTGAACTGGTTTTTTATTTGGCTTTGATGAATCGGTTTAAATAACATGGGATGTTTCACAATTTTGTTTTCTCCCAGCAAATTTAAAACACTAGTTTGATGGCTCCCTGTTCTCTCGGTATTGCCGCCCCAAATCTGAGAATCGTTATCATGGTGATTTAAATGGTTCACGTAGTTTATTTTGTTTTGATTTCCCTATTTTCACGATGTTTTGTTTTGCCCATGTTGTTCTATACCTCTTGCGGTTCCCAGTGTTTTATGCCGATTAAAAAGCCTATTCAAAAAGAGTTGGGTATTATCTGGTTATCTTTCATGATGTTTTCCCTGGCCTTCATGAGTTTTCCAAGCTCGATATAGATCTGGTTTAAAGGCTGTGATAGGTGAATGGTAGAAGAAGAAACAGGGCATATGATCTTTGAAGAGGAGAGCTATTTGTAGGGTTCGGTAACCAGTGCGGAAGTGTGGATTTCAAAATTTTATGAAATCAGGTCCGAACCCTAATCCCAAAATCTCCTTATTAGCAATTAAAACTGTGACTACATGCATGTCTGAATTTAACATACTTTAAATACTAACCTCAGATCGCTATTTCCAGTCTGATGCAGAAATGAACTCCAAATTGAGTAGCCTGTTGAACACACCAGGCGTCCACTTGTCCGCCCTCCGATGGTGATCCACACGGGTAGATAATCAAGACAGTGACTCCTTAATTGAGTTCCTTCCAATCAAGTTCTACCCCAAGAACTTGATATATGGGCTATTGGCTAGGACTCTTTTGGCCAAACTGGGACTAAACCTTCTTTCTTACCCTTCTCCTAGTCTTTTAGCAACTTTGGCCCCTTAAGACACTCTTGTCTTAAGAATAAGCCCTTGTCCTAAAATGAGACAAGGCTTGTCTTGGAGGGAGAAGAGAATTAAGACAAGATTGTCTTAATGTAAGAAAGAAAAGAAGGAGAGGCGCCTTCTTCCTTTACCGTCGGAGAGTTTCTCTCTCTGACTCTCCTTCCGTTCTGAGATTCGACAGAGCCTAGGCTCTGTAAAGGAATCAAAGAAGAAAGAGAGGAGGGGGAAACAGTCTTCTGGAGAGGGAGAGGGAAAAAGAAGTAAGCCTTCACCGTAGAAAATCTGGAATTTTTATTCACGGTGAAGTCTTCTCCTTAAATAGGCGACAGAGAGGCGCCTTCTCCCTTTTAATCATCCTCTCACGTCCCTCTCTCCCTTCTCACGTCTTCTCTCTTTATCTCACGGCCCTTGGGATTAATCTCACGGCCTTTGGGATGGGAAGACGCGAAGAAGGATCGTGAAAAACACAGAAGGGCGCGCGCAGAAAGAAGAGTCGCGCCCCTTCGGTGTTTCTCCTTTTCTTTTTCACGGTATTTTTTTCCCTTTTTGGAGAGTCCACGCCTAGGTGGACTCTCTTCCACGCCTCTTCAAAAAAACACCGGCCTTTTTTCTTTCTTTTCATGCAAAGACGCGTCTTGGAAAGAGTCCACGCGCGCGTGGACTCTTCTCCTTGCGCGCGCGCGTGGGAAAAGAAACGGAGGGACTTAGGCGATGTGGGAAAGGGGTTTAGCCTCTTAGGTTAGTCCAATTGCTAGCCTACAATTAGCCCAAAGTGTTGAATCTTCAATTAGATTCAAACCGGAATGAATTTGGATCTAAAAAAGACCAAATCGGAACCCTAACTCGAATCCGATTCAAGTAGAAGCCATGGTTTGCAACACATGCTAGTGTGTTCATCTGCAAACGAGATTTAATTCCAAATTAAAACCTTGATTATCTGTCCTAAGTGTGTGACCCATTGGGTTCCATACTTAGCCAGCAGTGGGTCCGAGTGCAAGTTGACCTAATCTGATCAGAACTCATTCTAATCGATTTAGGTAAAATCGAGCTAACTCGAGTCAGTCAATTAGGACTCCTCCTAATTAGTGATCCAATTAAACCATTTAATTTGATCAACCCACAAGACAAGATTGACGTCTAGCAACGTGTCATGTCTACCCGGAAGATATGGAAATTATGGTGTAATTCCAAAACTACCCTTCAGTGGAAAGTTCCCGTACAATTCGATCCTTCAATCATCTTGCATCCCGAATATAACTATGGATATGGAATCATGTCAAATCCAGTTTATACTCATTCTCAGCTCAGTCATACACTAATGATTCAATTAATTCGATATTAGAAATCATTTCTAATATCTGTACTTTGATCAAAGATTTCCTGAATCATCATCTGACCTAATTTGGCTGGATGCAATCTCCTCCTACTAGGAGTGATCAATTCCTTGTTGACCTACTTATTTCCTTCATATACAATTCACCACACCCAGCGTCAACCTTGTGCATGACCCAGTGTCATGAATGAGATTGAACCAAAGCATGGGTTCATGTACATAAGGTATTATGGCAGTCTCAGGTCATAGGACTACTTGTACAACTCCCACTATGAGAAACATCTATTGACAAGCAGCTAAGGCTCCATTAGATGTTCTCAAACTGGATCTATTCAGTGAACTCATTCACTAATGAGCACCCACATCCTTGTATTAGTGTCCTACACAAATGACTGTGAGAGCAGTCACCCTTTTCAGCATACATAGGATGTGCCAGTCTTACCGGAAACCCTGATCCCCAACTCAGGGTTCCTATGACTAGGAATATTCTAGATTAGGGTTTTAAGGCCTTAGATCTCACTGGTATGATCTCATCATAGCCCTACAACCATAGCCCTAATCTATGGGGTTCATCATATAATGACACAGCGAATGATGAAAAAATTATTGCCTTTATTAATTTGTCAATTTACAATGGTCTGGGAGATACAGATATTGGCTTATAGGGCATAATCCTTTCACTATTATTAGCGATCTGTGAGAGAGAGAGATGGGAAGAAAATAGGGCATGGGGAATAGAGGAGCAGAGAGCATGTTTTTGGACAAAATCTGTGTGCAGAAATTTGTTGGGAGTTCCTGTATTCCTTCCTTGGTTTTTAGTTGTTATTGTGTGCTCAAGGTGGAGTTTGGATGGTCTTGAAGAAGACCGTCCGTGAGTTATCATTTTGGTTTTCCCTGCTCCACTTAGCCGTGACCTATTCTTTGATTCCCGGAGGACTAGCATCCATCCAAGAGTTGGATCAGCCAGAGCCTGTGCATGGATACTCTAGAGGGTGGACATTTGAATACCTCGAGAGATTGGATTGATTATCTCTTCTTCTTGCAGTTGTAGATCTGATTTGCTGTTCAACCGACTGCCTTGATTTGATGCTGATCTATTTTGAAGATTGAGGAAGTCGACTTTTTCCTTCTTCGATCAGGTATATTATTTATTTTTGTTATCATGCATGCTTAGATCTAGATTTTATCATGTTGTTTATAATTGTTGTACTTGCCTTTACATGCTTGTGTATCTATTTTATGCATCATATTTATGTTAGATCCTGTGCATGAGTAGGTTTTTCTGTATGCATGTTTAAAATTTTTAATTATGCAATACCTACTCCCTAGTGTAGCGTGCCTAGGGTAGGCGTCCGGTGCACTGGTTTTCCTTCAGTGGTTGGAAGATGGCTTGAAGAAGGTGGGCGTCCAAGGTTGATGAAGGTTGAAAAGATTGGGCCTCACACCCCTCAATGCCCAAAGAGCAAAGGCAAACAGGTCTCTCACCCACTCCCTCACGGAGGTCGATACACAAAGGCAAAGGCAATGATAAGAAGAAACTCTCAACTTTTCATTAATCATAACATTTCTTGAATAAGTGGTTGAAATTTTCAAACAAAGGGATCTCTTATATAGAGTCATGAGACTTAAGAACCAAGCAAATGAAAACAAGGAAATAAAGGGGCACCCAGTTTCTTCCTAAAGTGTGGGGCTGAATACATGGAAGAAATCACTTTCAAGCCATACAAAATTCCTTGCAAACATGGTAGGTAGTCGGCAGCCAAGAGGAGACCATAAGGGGCACCAAATAACTTCCATCTTCGGCTTGGGGTGGTCCACAACATTCCTAGGCAAGCATCCATGAATCTGGGGATTGAAATATATCCATTGGCATGTGGACTTGGTGTGCTTGGGTCATGGAAGTGGTGTGCTGGCGTGTGGACATCAACTCCTCATGCATGGGTTGACTTCATGATCCTCCAAGTAATCTTATGGTGGTGTAATCCAGGGTGTGACTGTGACTCCATGCTATTGATTCCGTTATTGATTTTGATGATTAACAAAGTACTTAAGTATGTTTGAATACTGACAATTCTTTGAAGTATATTTTTAATAGAAAAAGGTACTCATCATATCAGCAAAAATTGAACTGCTTGTCAAAGATTGAAGAAGCCCTTTCTATGGTTGAAACATCAGTGTTTAATGGACTTAAATATTTAAAACTTGCTTGAAAAGAATTAATGAGTTCAGTTAAAAAAGGATTCAGAAGAGTTTCAGTCATTTTTTGAAGAAGTCTTAGCAAGTGTCGACTCATAGTTCAAATGTTGACTCACAGTTCAAGTGTCGACTCATGACAGTGCAAGTGTCGACTCAAGCCAGCACGCAGAGAGAAGTTTTAGTGGCATGCTTGAAGTGTTGACTCAAGGTGTTGACTCAAGGATTGACTCAAAGCCTGAGACAGATTTTTCCAGAACATGCTGAAATCCAATGTTTGCCTCAAGTGTCGACTCATGCATGATAAGTGTCGACTCATGTGTCGACTCACCAGATAAAGTGTTGACTCACCTGAGATTTCTAGAGAGCTTCAATGCATAATTTTGAACTAGATGTCGACTCATGGGACTTAAGTGTCGACCCTAAGTATCGACTCATAGCTTGAAGTGTCAACACTTGGAATTCTAGAAATAGTAACGGCTAGGTTTTTCAAACACAGAACTCATCCTTTTTGCTCCTAACAGCTATTTTCTTGTGTCTAACGATCATAAACTGACTTTTGGGCCTTGGGATGGTATTTAAGTGATTCAAATTGAAGGAATTAAGAGAGAATGAATAAGGAATAAGAAAAAGAAAGAAAGCAAGTGCATTCACTCATACATTCATTGAGAGCAATTACTTCTAAGCAAAGAAGCCTTCAAGCATTCAAAGCTATCAAGAGCATTCAAGTCCAATTACTTTTGAGCATTGATTGAGGCTTTATCAAATTGAAGACAAGCATCTTCATTGAACTTCAAAGAGATAATAACTTTTATTAGAAAGCTTTTCTTGTATTCTTTATCTCATTTCATACTTCATTATAAAGGTTTTTGGTGAGCCTAAGAATAAAACCAAGGAGGTTTTTGGTAAGCCTAGTTGCAAACCAAGGAGGTTTTTCATTGGCCTAGTTGAAAACCAATGAGATTTTAGGTTAGCATTTGAGAACCAAGTGGTTTCTTTTGGTGAGCCTTGTGGAAACCAAAAGGGGTTTTGATTAGTGAGCCCAAAAAACTAATCGGCTATAATCATGAGTGATTATAGTGAATTCTTAAGTAGACCTTGGAGAGTGGATGTAGGTGCCTTGGAGAGCACCGAACCACTATACTTGGATTGTGTTCATGATTGATTGTCTCTCTCTACTTGCTCTTATCTTTCATTGCAATTTAGATTTTCGCTGCACATTCTTTAAGAGCACACTACACATATATCTCACCAGCACTTGTTTTGTTTATTGAATTGGTACACACACTTGCATATACTTTTTATTTAGAAACCTAATTCACCCCCCCTCTTGGATTGCTTACTAGGCAACAAGTAATATTAGAGCCACGTTCTCAGTATATAGGTCTAACCGCTTTGAGTAAAGATCTATGGTAGTCCTCCTTGGTACTAGTGTAATTGAGGGACATGCCTCAAACAGACCACCTTATTCTAATGGCTCTAATTATACATATTGTAAAACTAGAATGAGAGTTTACATGCATTCTATAGATTATAATTTATGGAAAGTTTTAGATCAAGTTTCTCATATTTCTTCGATTATAGTTAATGGTGTTTCCATCCCAAAGCTTGAAGATGATTGGGATAAAAATGATATTAAACAATCCGAGATCAATGCAAAAGCAATGAATCTCCTTTACTGTGCATTGGATCTTAGTGAGTTCAATAGGATCTCCACTTGCACCTCAGCCAAACAAATATAGGACATACTTGAGATTACTCATGAGGGTACCGATCAAGTGAAAAATACTAAGGTCAACATGCTTGTGCACACTCATGAGATGTTCTGGATAGAACCTAATGAATCAATCACTGATATGTACACTAGATTCACAAATATTATAAATGGCATGAGAAGCTTATGTAAAATTATGTCTAATGCAGATCTTATGAACAAAATTCTTAGGTCTCTTCCAACATCTTGGGATCCAAAGGTGACCGCAATCTAAGAAGCCAAAGATGTTGATAAACTTTCATTGAAATAGCTAGTGGGTTCGCTCATGACTTATAAGCTGAATTTGAAACAAAAATCTATGGATATGGACAAGAAGAAGAAGGGCATAGCTTTCAAGTCCACAACTCAAGAAGAATCTTCAAATGAAGAATCAGAAGAAGAAGAAAAAGATGAGTATGAAGAAGCTTTGCTAGCAAGAAAATTTAGAAAATTTATGAGGAGAAAGAAATTCCCTTACAAGAAAAAGTTTAAACCAAGGAAAAGAGAAAAGAAAAAGAAAAAGAAAAGGACAAGGAGAAGGAGGTACTTATTTGCTTTGAATGCAATAAGCCTGGACATTACAAGTATGACTGCCCTCTCCTAAAGAAATCAAGAAAGAAGCTTAGAAAGAAAGCAATGATGGTGACCTGGAGTGACAGTGAGGACTCTAGTTCAGATGAATACTGAAGTCGCAAATCTTTGCTTCATGGCACAACATGAAGAAGAGGTAAATTCTAACCTTGAAGTTGATTATACTTTTGATGAATTAAGAACTGCATTTGATGAATTAATGCATAATTATATGTTGATAATTTTTGAAAATAGAAAGTTGAAAAAACATGCAAACTCTTTTTCACATGAAAACTCAAATCTTTCGGATGAAGTTAATGATTTGAAAAATAAAATTGATGTTTTAGATAAACAAAACAAAGATTTCTCAATGGAAAATGAAGTTTGGAAAAGACCTAAAGTAAATGTTTCAAACAATGAGCTTTTGAAGAAATGTAAAGATCTTGAAGTTGAAAATAAGAAACATAAAGATGAGCTTGATTAGAAAAACCTTTTGTTGAAAAATTCACCTATAGTTCTGAAAAGTTAAATCTTCTTTTGAATAACCAAAGAGCTGTTTTCAATAAAGTTGGATTAGATTTTAAGTCCCAAAAATAGCAAAAGTTTTTCAAAAACTTCTTTATTCCTGCATCATCAAGCATCATTTGTTACTCTTGTAGAAAAGTAGGTCATAAAGCATATCATTGTGATTTAAGAAAAATCAATAATTCTATAATGATTTGGGTTCCAAAAGGAACTACTTTTAGTACAACCCTAAAGGATCCAAGTTGGCTTGGATACCTAAAATTAAAACTTAATTTATTTTGCAGGTGTGTATTGCAACCAAAGAAAAGAAAAGACTGTGGTATCTCGATAGTGGTTGCTCAGGACACATGACAGGAGATGTGAAGCAATTCACCTCTCTTGAGGTACTAAATAGAGGGAGTGAAACCTTTGGTGATAATGGTATAGGAAAGATTATTGGTATCGGTAAGGTTCACATCTTCCCTTCTACTTGGATTGATAATGTTATTTTAGTTGAAGGTTTGAGACATAATCTGCTTAGTATTAGCCAATTTTGTGATAAAAGTTTTCAAGTTATTTTAAAATCATCTCTTTGTATAATTGCTAGTCCTAAAATTAATGGAGTGAAATTCATTGAAAAAAGGCATGGTAATATCTATCTAGTAGATTTGGATAATCTATCTTTGCTAATGGTGAATGCCTAGTTACAATGAATTCCACTATTAATGAGACTAGTTGGCTGTGGTATCATAGATTAGATCATGCTAGCATGTATTTACTCTCTAAATTATGTAAAAAGGATTTAGTAAGAGATTTGCCAAAACATAGTTTTGAAAATGATAAAGTTTATGAAGCTTGCCAATTTAGAAAACAAATAAAAATATCTTTCAAACATAAAGATTTTATTTCAACTACTAGTCTATTAGAACTACTCCATATGGATCTCTTTTGATCAACTAGGATATCTAGCCTAGGAGGCAAGAGGTATGGATTAGTTATAGTGGATGATTTCTCGCGATTTACATGGGTTTCATTTATAGCTCACAAAGATGAATCATTTTCAGCTTTTATAAAGTTTTAAAAGTCTCAAATGAAAAATTATTTCAATTGTTTGTATTCGTAGTGATGATGGTTCTGAATTTGATAATCAAGACTTTAAAAATTTTTATAATGAAAAAGGAATTGAACATAATTTTTCTACACCTATGACACCTCAATAGAATGGGATAGTAGAAAGGAAAAATCGTACTTTAGAAGAAATGTCATGCATAATGCTTTGTGAAAATGATTTACCGAGATATTTTGGGCTGAAGCAGTAAATACTACTTGCTATATTTTAAATCATGTTTTGATTCGACCAATTTTAAAGAAAACTTCATATGAGCTTTGGAAACATAGAAAACTAACTTTAAAATATTTTTGAGTTTTTGGTTGTCGTTGCTTTATTATGAATAATTGTAAAGATAATTTGGGAAAATTTGATACCAAGTCTGATAAAGGTATCTATTTAGGATACTCTACATCAAGTAGGGCATACAGAGTATTTAATAAGAGAACTTTAGTATTAGAGGAATCTGTACGTGTAGTATTTGGACAATCTGCTAACAAATCCTTTAGAAAAGAGGATACTTCTGATGCATGCACAGGTACTGAAGAACTAAAAAAGTTGACTCTGGATAATCAACCCTCTCAAGAGAATAAAGAAGATCAAGACAAGAATGAAAGAGAAAAAGTCATATAACCCATGCCAAAGCATCTGGATCTACCCAAAGAGTGGAGTTATGCTCATGGACATCCTAAGGAGTTAATCCTAGGTGATCCATCAAAAGGGGTGAAAACAAGATCTTCAATTAGAAATGAATGTGATTATATTACTTTTGTTTCTCAAATTGAATCAAAATGTATTGAAGAAGCTGAAAAGACCCTAATTGGATAAATGCAATGCATGATGAACTAAATCAATTCAAAAGAAATAATGTTTAGACTTTAGTTGATGACTATCTAATGTTTCAATTATTGGCACAAAATAGGTTTTCAGAAATAAACTTGATGAAAATGGTATTGTTACTAGAAACAAAGCTAGACTAGTTGCCAAAAGCTACAATTAGGAGAAAGGGATTGATTTTTATGAAACCTTTGCTCCTGTTGCTAGACTTGAGGCAATTCGACTATTATTGGCATTTGCATGTTTCATGAACTTCAAATTATTTCAAATGGATGTCAAAAGTGCTTTTCTAAATGGTTTTATTTCTGAAGAAGTGTTTGTTGAATAACCACCTAGTTCTGAAAATCATGCATATCCTGATCATATTTTTAAACTACATAGCACTTTATGATTTAAAGCATGCACCCCGAGCATGGTATGAAAGACTCAGCAAGTTCTTAATTGAAAATGATTTCTCTAGAGGTCATGTTGACACTACATTATTTCTAAAAATGAAAAATGATGATTTATTAGTAGTATAAATTTATGTTGATGACATTATATTTGGTGCTACTAATGAAATTCTTTGTCAAGAGTTTTGATGGGGACATCAACAAGAAGGAAACATTTCGAACTAACTCACTTCGGTTTTTCAGCTAAAATAGTTAAATCCAATAAAGGTCTTAAGCCCATGAAGCCAATCACTAAGCCTATGAAGCAATTCCAATTTTTTCGAAGCAAGCCCATGAGCCGACTCATGAAGGAAATCCATATTACTCATGAGTCAACTCAACTCCAATTCAAGCATGACATAAGGCCACCTCTTCAAGCCAAATTCAAGCCATCTACTCAAGCCCAATTCAAGCAATGATGCCATCTATTCACCTTTAATTGAAGCCCATTTCCCCTAACATGGAGGACACCGCATCAAGCATCCTTGAGGGAGAATGAAGGACACTACATCAAAGAACTGGTGAGGATACCAGGATCAGACACATATCACTAGATCCCATATAGTTCACTTAGTCATTTGTCAAAGTTTAGACAATTTTGTAATCGATTAAGATTGAGTCCTGTAATAGGTTGAGGGTAGTTGATTTATCTCAACCCTTAACCTAGTCCTGTACATTGAGTCTTGTACATCAGTATGAGTCTAGTATGAGTCCACTTCTTATACAATAGAGGTGGCTACACTATTTTTGAGTTCCTCCAGACCTCATTCTGGAGCCAGAGGCAGTTACATCAGCTTAGGGGAGCTCAATTGACACCCGGGTGCCTTGATTCCCTCTGAATACCATTTCAGATGCCAAATTCCCTCCAGATGCTTCCAGAATATTCCATATGGTAGGAGCCCATATTTCCCAGGTTATCTTAGCACTCCAGGCCTTCAAATTCAAGCCCAAGAAGCAAGCCCGAGCAAGAAGAACCAATATTTCCTTTTGATACCGGGAATATGCCAGCCCAGGGAACCAGGTGCCCCTGCTTCCAAGAGGCCCAAGCCCATGTGCCCTTGACCCATGGCCAACCTCCCCATGCTTTCCATAAGGCCCAACATGCCATTCAAAGAAGGATTGGGCATCCAAAGGTGTTTGACCAAGTCCAAGCCTAAGTGAAGAAGGAGAAGACCAATTCTATCCTAACCTAGTTGGGATTCCTAATCCTTTTAAACCTTGTAATTCTAACCTAACTAGGGAAGGACATATAATCTAACTAGGAAAAGGACTTGTAACCTAATTGTAACCCTAGTTAGTGAGGGCATGGGAGCTCTATAAATACCCCACCCCTCCCCCTCTTGTAATCATCTCTTTCTTATGAATACAACTTGCTGAAATTTTGAGTTATTACATTGTGTTGGTGTTTTTGGTTTTGGTTCTTTACTTTGAGTGCTCTCCTTGTGTACCCCTGTCAAATCCCTACTGCCCTAGCATCATTTTGCATCCTTGGAGACTAGCCACACTCAAGGAAAGGAAGCCCTAGCTGCCGTCCAAGACACGGAGCTTCTTCCCTCCTCGGTTGCCATCTCCTAACCCTAATCCCAATTCCTTCAAAACCCTAGTTCTTTTTCTCTTTTTTATTTACTATTTTGACTGACTCCAATGCTTGTAGGATCCATGAGGTGCTTAACCTCTACTAAGGAGGCTTTCTTTGCTTCCAGGACTGCCTAGATCGGCCATTAGATTGAAGGGAACCAAGGCTTCTTCATCCAGGCTCCAATTAGAGTGTGAGTGATCCCTTTAGTTACTGAATTTATAATCTCTAAGTGGTAAGAAACCTTCTCTTCTCTTAATTTCTAATTTATTGAAGATTAACTATCCTAAGCCAGGAATTCCTCAATTTTTGGGTCCTGTCTATAATTTATCTTGCATGATTCAACCTGCGATATGATGATCTTAGAATTGTGATTACCTGCTAGTCTTTACTTTACTTTCGAGAAATTAGCCTACCAACCTAAATTATAAAAATCATAAAAAAAAATTAGTTTACTATTTTTCCTGCATATTTAGCATTCTTAGAGTTGTCCCGCATCCTTTAAAGGAAGAAGACCATGAGGAACCCAATCCTACTATTAGAATCCTACCCGAGGAGCCACTAGAAGAAAATCCAATTAGAGAGTCCAGTCCTTTGATTTATGAGCCAGAATAATTTATTAGAGACCTGATCTCTTTGAATCAGTACCCTCAAGATGAAGTCACCTCTTTGACTCCACTTGATCTCTTTCTTGAAATCAATGACCCATTCTTCCATTATGCAGACCCTTTAGATAGGCAACAACCCTATAAGATAAATCTCATTAGTATAGGACTCATCCCTGAAACACTTTCTTGTCTCTTAGTTTATCTGATTAACCCCAAACCCTTTTTCAATCAGACTAACCTTGAATCCACCTCATATTTTCTGCCTTTTCATGAATTTTTTTATGTTTCTTTAACCATTCATTTGTATTTTATAGAAGTAAGCATACTATATTCATACATTGTGCATGGTAAGTTTGCATCTTACTTCTTGCATACACTTTGGCATTTAGTAGGCATACATAGTAAATTTTCATGTGCATGCCATGCTAGGGTCAAACCTAAAGAGTCTATAGTCTGTTAAGTTTTGTCCCTAGAGTCCAATAAATTTCCTTCGATAGGGAAGTCTAGTCGAGTCTATTAGGTGTTAGTCTAGAGTCCAATAAATTTACAAACCCAATCTACCTGTCCACACTTGCACTAGTCTCTGCACAGCATATGCATCATGAAATTAGTCAAGAGCTGAACATAATTAATGAACTAAATAATAACTTGGCTAATTTCTAAAAGAAGGATAAAGATTTTTATGTAGAGGAATATGTGATTGTTAAAGAATTTTTTGCTCACGAAGCCGGCCCATCTAAAATAATGAATAGTAGTGGACCCAATGCCTATATGCCTGAGATATCACTTGATTTAGGTATTAGCTCCACCTTCATCATCTCAGACTCTGTAAAGTCTAGGGAGCCAGTAGTGATACCTAGCAAGCCCCTTTAGCCACTCCCATTCTTTGAGAGAGAACCCACCCTAGAGTGACCACATATAATTTGGCCATACGATGAAGAAACGGTTGAAAGAGCTCTGGATGATCAAGTTATCGGTACCCAAGATAGAGGCTATCAGAGGTATTTGGTCCGGTGATAAGGTCGGCCAGAATCTGAGGACTCGTGGATCACCCGTGAAGATCTGCAGCACCTCAACCCAGACCTACTCGAGCACTATGAGAGCCAAGTTATCCCATACTCGACGAGGTCAAGTTCCTCCTGCCCCGGAAGAATTGGTGGGGGCACCAGGATTAGACAGATTACTGGGCCATATCTGGTTTACCTAGTCATGTATCAAAGTTTTGAAAATTTTGTAATCAATTAAGATTGAGTCCTGTAATAAGTTGAGGTTAGTTGATTTGTCTCAACCATCAACCTAGTCTAGTACATTGAGTCATGTACATCAGTATGAGTCTTGTATGAGTCCACTTTTTGTATAAAAGAGAAGGCTACACTATTTTGGAGTTCCACCATACCTCATTCTAGAGCTAGAGGCAGTTACATCAGCTTAGGGGAGCTTAATTGACATCCAAGTGCCCTGATTCCCTCCAAATACCATTTCAGATGCCAGATTTGCCCCAGATGCTTCCAGAATATTCTATATTCTAGGAGCCCATGTATTCTAGGTTATCCCAACACTCCAAGACTTCAAATTCAAGCCCAAAAAATAAGTCCAAGCAAGAAGAACCAAGATTCCCTTTTGATACTGGGAATATGTCAGTCCAGGGGACCAGGCCCCCTAGCTTCCAGGAGGCCCAAGCCTGTTGGGTTTGATGACCAGGGCGGAAGCGTGGATTTCAAAAATTTATTATGAAACCACTTCCAAATACTTAATCCAAGACCTCCTTACTAGGAATTAAAACATATAAACATGCATATATGATATAAACTAGAGTTTAGGCACCAACCTGAACCGCTAGTATCCAATCCGATGAAGAAAACCCTGATTCAGCCTTCTTCTCCACCAGGCGCCCAAACGTTCGCCCTCCAACGGTGATCCACACAGTGCTTGACCAAGACACCAGTACCTTCAAAGAACTTGGTTCCACGAACTAGACTTTTAAACTTAAGCCTAATAGGATTTAGGAAAATTCCAATCCAATTGGACTAACTCTTCTTTAAATCAGCCTTTCTACTCCTTCCCTTCTTCTTCCTCTTCTTCTCTCCTTTACATCTTCCTAATTCCTCTCCTGATTTGAACACTCCTAGGCCTTCCAAAGACCTTGTCCTAAAAGGGCTAGAGTGTTTAGGACAAGAGGATAGGATGTAATAAAATTAAAAAAGAAAGAAGTCTTCGGGATCAAATCTTTTTAACACACCAAGAGGCTACGCTATTTATAGTGCACCAAGGGGCTTCTGAGATATCCATTCATGCCAGAAGACATGATTCTTCTGTTAGGACATGAAGCTTGGCAAGTATTGTGATCCTTGGATTCAAAACTTTCAAGAAAAAGAAGCAGAGTGACTCTTTAAATCAAGAGTCGCTTCTCTTCTTAAATCCAAATGCCATACTTTAAACCAAGCGACTTCTGGATTTTTTATCTGTGAACAAGAGGTGTTAGGACACGCACCAGAGGAGTCCATGCCATTTATCTTTCTCAAAATGTGCATGAAAAAGAGGGGACGCCACTCTTAGCGCCAAGAGTCCCAAGGGGTGTGGACTCTTCTTCTTTTGGCGTGAAGATGTGTCCAAAGGGGCGTGGAAGACTCCAAGAGGCGTGAAAGTGTGTTTGACTTGGTCCTCTGCTTAATTCAGTAGGACTCTTGGCCACGGGGCACCTCTGGATTATTTTCTCACGCAATTTCTATGTAGAAAACATGTTGGCACCCAAGAATCCTACTTAGTCCAAACATTTCACACGCCCAACTTAGCCCAATTGCTAAATGGATAATCTCAGGTTAATTAATCCAAATTGGCTGACTTAAACCTTGGTCTTCTAGCCAAGACTGACCCAACGCTTGAGCCAAATTTAATTTGGCTTTAATTAATCCAAAGTAGCCCAAATCAGAACCTGATTCGAAATCGATTCGAATCTAGGTGCTAGGGTTTGCAACACGTGCTAGCATGTTCACCTGCAAACATGGTTTAATCCAATTAAACCCTTGATCAGAACCCTTTGTGTGTGATCCATTGGGTTCCACATCTAGCCAGTAGTGAGTCCGGGTGTAACTTGACCTGATTCGATTGGATCACATCCAAATCGATTTAGGCCCAACTAGGTCAATTAGAATCCAATTCTAATTAACTGATTGAATTACCATAATTTAATCAAATCCCCACAAGACAAGATTGACGTCTAGCAACATATCATGCCTACCTAGAAGATATGGAATTTTGGTGGCATTACTAAAATACCCTTCAGTGGTGAGTTACCGAGCAATTCAGTCCTTCGATCTACTGGCACCCTGAATATTACTATGGATATGGATACTTGTCAAATCCAATTTCATATTCATTCCTAGCTCAATCTGATAATGATGATTCATTAATGAACCATTGGAAACTATTTCTAATGTTCATACTTTGATCAAAGATTTCCCGAATCTTCATTTGATCAAAATCAGCTGGATGCGATTCCCTCTTACTAGGATTGATCGATTCCTTTTTGACCTACTCACAACCTCCATCTGCAATCCACCATACCCAGTATCACCCCATGCATGACTCAGTTTCATGATTGAGTGTGAACCAAAGTATGGATTCATGCATACAAGGTACCATGGCAGTCTCAGATCAATGGACCATATGCACTACTCCCACTATGAGAACTATCTATTGACAAACAGATAAGGTTCCATTAGATCTTCTCAAGCTGGATCCATTCAGTGAACTCATTCTCTAATGAGCACCCTCATCCTAGTATTAGTGTCAAACACAAGTGACTGTGAGATCAGTCACCCTCTTCACCAAGTATACATAGGATGTGCTAGTCTTGGCGGAAACATTGATCCCCTGCTCAACATCCCATCGACCAGGAATATTTTAGATTAGGGTTTTAAGGCTTTAGGTCTCACTGGTATGATCTCATCATAACCCTAGAACCATAGCGCTAATCTATGGGGTTCATCATATAATAATAAAATAATTAAGACACAGCGTTTGATGAAAATAAAATGCCTTTATTAATTGATAATGTCAATACATTGGTTTGGGATACAAAGGAAAATCCTATCGAAATACAACATTTCGATTGGCCTTTAGGGCATAATCCTTTCAAAGCCCATGAACCCTTGACCCATGGCCGACCTCCCCTTGCTGCCCCTAAGGCCCAACATGCAGCTCAAAGAAGGATTAGGCATCCAAAGGTGTTTGACCAAGTCCAAGCCTAAGTGAAGAAGGAGAAGACCTATTCTATCCTAACCTAGTTGGAATTCCTAATCCTTTTAAACCTTGTAATTCTAACCTAGCTAAGAAAGGACATATAATCTAACTAGGAAGAGGACTGGTAACCTAAGTGTAACCCTAGTTAGTGAGGGCATGGAAACTCTATAAATACCCCACCCCTCCCCCTCTTGTAATCATCTCTTTCTTGTGAATACAACTTGCTGAAAATTTTGAGTTATTACCTTGTGTTGGTGTTTTTGGTTTTGGTTCTTTACTTTAAGTGCTCTCCTTGTATACCCCGGCCAAATCCCTGCTGCCCTAGCATCCTTTTGCATCCTTGGAGATCAGCCATGCCTAGAAGAAGAAGCTCTAATTGCTATCCCAGTCGAACAACTACTTCTTCCCCAGGACATCAACACCTAAACCTAGCTTCTTTCAATTCTAAACCCTAGTTTTTATTCCTTTATTTAATAACTGTTTTGATTGACCCAGACGCTTGCAGGATCCTCGAGGTGTTTCACCTCCTCTGAGGAGGCTTTCCTTGCCTTTAGACCAGGTCCAGATCAGCCATCTGATTCAAGGAACTGAAGCTTCTTTATCCAGGCTCCAATCAGAGTGTGAGTGATCCTTTCTACTGCAAAGTTTTCAATCTCTGACTGGTAAGAAACCTTCCCTTCATTTAATTTCTGATTTGATGAAGATAAGCTATCCTAAACTGGGAGTTTCTCAACTTTTGGGTCCTGGTCACTTTTTATCTTGCATGAGTTCTTTGCGATACGATGATTCTATGCATTGCTATTGCTATTGCTAGTTCTTTACTTTAGTTTGAAAATTTAGCCTACATACTTAAATTATAAAAATCACAAAAAAATTGTTTTACTATTTTTCCTACATGTTTAGCAATCTTAGAGTCATCCCGCATCAGTTAATTGATGGGGGCACCAGGATCAGACACAGATTACTGGGCCCTATCTGGTTTACCTAGTCATGTGTCAAAGTTTTGAAAATTTTGTATCAATTAAGATTGAGTCCTCTAATTAGTTGAGATTAGTTGATTTGTCTCAACCCTCAACCTAGTCCAGTACATTGAATCCTGTATATCAGTATGAGTCTAGTATGAGTCCACTTCTTATACAAGAGAGGAGGCTACATTATTTTGGAGTTCCACTAGACTTCATTCTAGAGCTAGTGGTAGTTACATCAGCTTAGGTGAGCTCAAATGACACCCAGGTGCCTTAGTTCCCTCCAAATACCATTTCAGATGCTATATTCCCTCTAGATGCTTCTGGAATATTCTATATGCCAGGAGCCTATATTTTTCAGGTTATTCCAAGACTCTAGGCCTTCAAATTCAAGCCTAGGAAGCAAGCCCAAGCAAGAAGAACCAAGATTCCCTTTTGATATCGGGAATATGCTAGCCTAGGGGACCAAGCCCCCCATCTTCCAAGAGGCCCAAGCCCATGCGCCCTTGACCCATGGCCAACCTCCCCATGCTTTCCATAAGGCCCAACATGCCATTCAAAGAAGGATTGGGCATCCAAAGGTGTTTGACCAAGTCCAATCCTAAGTGAAGAAGGAGAAGACCAATTCTATCCTAACCTAGTTGGGATTCCTAATCCTTTTAAACCTTGTAATTCTAACCTAGCTAGGAAAGGACATATAATCTAACTAGGAAAAGGACTTGTAACCTAATTGTAACCCTAGTTAGTGAGGGCATGGAAACTTTATAAATACCCCACCCCTCCCCCTCTTGTAATCATCTCTTTCTTATGAATACAACTTGCTGAAATTTTGAGTTATTACATTGTGTTGGTGTTTTTGGTTTTGGTTCTTTACTTTGAGTGCTCTCCTTGTGTACCCCGGCTGAATCCCTACTGCCCTAGCATCCTTTTGCATCCTTGGAGATCAGCCATGCCTAGAGGAAGACACCCTAGCTGCTGCCCCAGTCGAACAACTGCTTCTTCCCCAGGACATCCACACCTAAACCTAGCTTCTTTCAATTATAAACCCTAGTTTTTATTCCTTTGTTTAATTACTATTTTGATTGACCCAGATGCTTGCAGGATCCCTGAGGAGTTTCACCTTCTTTGAGGAGGCTTTCCTTGCCTTCAGACCAGGTCTAGATTTGCCATCTAATTCAAGGAACTGAAGCTTCTTCATCCAGGCTCCAATCAGAGTGTGAGTGATCATTTCTACTGCAAAGTTTTCAATCTCTGGCTGGTAAGAAACCTTCCCTTCTTTTTATTTCTGATTTGATGAAGATAAGGTATCCAAAACCTAAAGTTTCTCAACTCTTGGGTCCTAGCTACTTATTATCTTGCATGAGTTCTTTGCGATATGATGATTCTATGCATTGCTATTCCTCTTGCTAGTTATTTACTTTAGTTGGAAATTTAGCCTACAAACTTAAATTATAAAAATCACAAAAAAATTATTTTACTATTTTTCCTACATGTTTAGCAATCTTAGAGTCATCCCACATCAGTTTGATATCAGAGCCAATATTGAAAACCATGGTCGAATAGATGACCCAGATGAATGCTCAATTAACCACCCAAATAAATCAATTCAATACCAAATCCCAAAACTAGTTTGCCCAGTTAACCAGCCAAACCAACCAGATGACCCAAACCAACAACCAAGCAACCAATAGGCTTGACCAATTACCTTATAGGTTAGACCAGGTAGAAGCCAATCTAGTGTTAGTTGATCCAGTAGATATCCAGGTAGAAGCTACCCTAGAGCTAGCTGACCTTAACCACACCCAACCTATAGTGGAAGAACCCTTTGAAAAAAGAAGACCATGAGGAACACAATCCTACTAGTAGAATCTTACCTGAGGAACCACTAGAAGAAAACCCAATTAGAGAGCCTAGTCCTTTGATTTATGAGCCAGAAGAGTTTATTAAAGACTTGATATCTTATTAGTACCCACAGGATGAAGTTATTTCTTTAACCCCAATTGATCTCTTTCCTGAAATTAATGACCCATTCTTCCATAATGTAGACCCTGTAGGAATACACCAAACCCATAAGGTAAACCTCATAAGTCTAGGACTAATTCCTAACACACCTTCTTGCATTCCATTCTATCCAATCAATCCTGAACCCTTTTCCTGCCAGACTAACCTTGAACCTACATCATATTTTCTACCCTTTTCTGAATCTTCTTATGTTTCCTTAACTATTCTCATATGCATTTTATGGGACTTTGCATGTTGCATTCATTCATCGAGCATGTCATGTTTGCATTGACTTCTGGAGAACCCTATGGCACTTACTATGAGCCCATAGTAAATTTTCATATGCAAGCCATGCTAGGGTCAAACCTAAAGAGTCTATAGTGTGTTAGGTTAGACCCTAGAGAGTCCAATAAAATTTTCTTCGATTGGAAAGTTTAGTCAAGTCTATTAGGTATTAGTTGAGTCCAACAAAATTCACATTCCTAAATCACATATCTACACCTACACTAGCTTCTGCACAGCATATGCATCACGAAATTAGTCAAGAGCTGAACATAATTAATGAACTAAATAATAACTTGGCTAAATTCCAAAAGAAAGATAAATATTTTTATGTAGAGGAATATGTGACTATCAAAGAATTTTTTGCTCGCGAAGCTGGCCCATCCAAAATAATGAATAGAAGTGGACATAATGCCGATGTGCTTGAGATATCACCTGATTTAGGTATTAGCTCCACTTTCATCATCTTAGACTTTGTAAAGTCTAGGAAGCCAATAGTGATATACAGCGAGCCCCTTGAGCCACTCCCATTTTTTTGAGAGAGAACCCATCTCAGAGCGACCACATATAATTTAACCTTTTAGTGAGGTAAAGATTCAGAGAACTCTGAACGATCAAGCTATCCGTACCCAGGATAGAGACTATTATAGGTATTTGGTCCGATGGCATGGTTGGCTAGAATCTGAGGACTCGTGGATCACCCGTGAGGTTCTACAGCACCTCATCCCAGACCCTCCTTGAGCCAAATTGATCCATACTCGACGGGGTCGAGTTCCTCCTGCCCCGGGATAATTGGTGGGGACACTTGGATCAGACACAGATCATTGGATCCCAATGGTTTACTTAGTCATGTATCAAAGTTTTGAAAATTTTGTAATCAATAAAGATTGAGTCCTGTAATAAGTTGAGGTTAGTTGATTTGTCTCGACCCTCAACCTAGTCCAGTGCATTGAGTCCTGTACATCAGTATAAGTCTAGTATGAGTCCACTTCTTATACAAAAGAGGTAGTTACACTATTTAAGAGTTCCACCAGACCTCATTCTAGAGCCAAAGGCAGTTACATCAGCTTAGGGGAGCTTAATTGACATCTAGGTGCCCTAATTCCCTCCAAATACCATTTCAGATGCCAGATTCCCTCCAAATGCTTCCAGAATATTTCATATGCCAGGAGCCCACATTTTCCAGGTTATCCCAGCACTCCAGGCCTTCAAATTCAAGCCCAGGAAGCAAGCCCAAGCAAGAAGAACCAAGATTCCCTTTTAATATCGGGAATATGCCAGCCTAGGGAACTAGGCACCCTAGCTTCCAAGAGGCCCAAGCCCATGTGCCCTTGATCCATGGCCAACCTGTTGGGAATTGTGTCCCAAAGCCAATCACCTGGGTTGTAGGCGATTGAGCTAAGTATTGTACTCTTTCTTTGAATTAATAAAATATTATTTTTGGCAGCTCATCACATATTGTATTTCCCTGAAATGAACTCTTTTCATGTGATGAAGTCCTTAGGACTACACTGACTTCGATACAGAGAGGATGTATCGAGTGGTCCTTAAACCCTGTTCACAACCAAAGGATATATTATACTGGAAGGCAATATATCAAGTATATGTTGTTGTAGTTCACATCGTTTGGTTGTCCTCTTGACCAAATGAGTGTGGTGACACTGATGTGATCTGCAAGTGAGATATGTGATATCTTATTGAACGTGACTCCGTGCAGCCCCTTTTCTGCCAAAGGGATACTCATGATTGGATATGGGTATATGTGTCCCTCTGACCTGAGGTCATCGCTGTAGCTTGCAAGCAACTCCCTGTGCTTTGGTGCCGGACTACCCGGATTTTTAATCCGGTGACGGAAGGTTTATGGGTACAAGCAAGTACTTGTGGAGTAGTGATGGATCAAGATGGAATTGACCTGTCCAAACAGTTTGGATTGAATGTCTTGTAGTATCTCAATTTAGCAAATCCTCGGCCGGGGTAGTCCTAGCGAAGAGTCACTGGGCTTGCAAGGTTGAGACACGTAGTCGACTGACTCAGTCTAGGTTGGCAGCCCAATCACAGTCGTCTTGAGCATTAGAGGTCAAAGGGATGAATTATACGGTAACCATATGCCAGAGGTTCGATAGTTTGCTCCCGCCTCTTCGACCTATCCGGACGCCGGGACCCATTACTAGATGGTTTTCTGTGCTGGTACTGGAATTGTTCTAGTGCTACCGTTTAGGTTCGAACCTATGAGGTCACATGCCACAGAGGATTACTCTCTGATTCGGATACCGATTACGATTGGGAATCGTCTCGATTTTATGGTCACAGTATTTTTTAAGCACTCTTTTTCCCATCTTGCCCTTGTCTGTGTCAACCGAAAATTGTTCCGGGTTGACCAGCACCGTGCCGTGATTTTTCTGAATTAGTTTTGAACTGATTTGGAGTTCATTTTGGCCTCCAATTGGTTGTGAACCAATTGAACCAATTTTATTGGGCTCGGACCAGTTCAATTGGATTGAACCACCGTTGGTTAATTGAACCAATGGGTTCGAACCAAATTGGTTTAAGGTTTATGGACCGGTTTCTTTTGAACCGGTGTTTTCTTCTCCCAGTCGTTTTACACGTTTTCTTGCGTTAGAAACTTCCTTTCGCTGGAGGAGGCCAAACGACCGAAGATCCACCCTTGGGTGACGTTTCTTCTTCTCCTCCCACCTGCTAGTTTATTTGCTGGTTTAATGGTGTTTGGCAGCTGCTGCCTCTTGGCCTCCCCGTCTCTCCACCTCCCTCTCCCTGCTATCCTATAAAAACTCCAGCAGTCCCCTGTTTCAAAGAGAGTTTTCAACCGTGAGAACACTGTGATACTGCACCTGGGTGTTCTTTCTTTGAGAGGTTGAGAGACCCCCTGGTTGAGAGCTTAGAGTTTGCTCTTATAGACTGGGATTTGGAGTGTGTGAGGAAGAGTTTCAAGGCCCTTTTCCTTGTCCAATTGAGTGCTCAAACACAGGACTACAGCAAGCCTAGTTGCTGCCGTTCACTATGGCCGAATCTTCTTCCAGCGGCTAGCACCGCGTGTGGAGAGGGATCCGAGAGCCCCAGGCACGTCTCCCCTCTAGAGGGAGTACCCTTCTACTCCTAGGAGCAAGCCACGCGAGCCGGGATCGCTACAACTGCTTCAAATCGAAGGCCAAAGCCTGCTGCCCAGTTCTGCTGCAGAAAATCTGGCAGCAGACTTTGGTGAATTTTTATAATTTTTAGGCTAATATTTTCCTGCATCTTTTAATTGGAGATCGAAGACCGCTTGTCCAAGTTGCCGCTGCTGAAACTTGGGACAAACAGAAATCCGGAAGGCAATGTTCCAGTGCCGTTTTTAAAGCCAAAAACAGAGCTCTTCTCAGCCCAAGGAGGAAGAAGGCTGGAATAGATTTATTCCAGGTATTCCAACCTATTCTAGCTTTATCCCAGAGTTATTCCAGGCGGAATAAGGTATGAAAAAAATTTTTTAATCATGCATGAATAGATTTTTTAATTCAAATATTTTATATTTTCCTAAATGCCTATTTGCAACTAGAATTAGATTAGTTTCTGGGCAGAGAAGATTTCCGCTGCACGGATTTTAAAAATATTTTTAAAATCCATTCTGCTCCCACAATTGTTTGCATGCCTAGTGTAGGATCATGTCAAACCACCTGCACCGTTCTCTTTCAGTGGTATCAGAGCCTGGTTGCATGTGTAATCTAATCTAGTATTCATGTTTAATAGATTAAAATTAGTTTAATCTTAATATGTATCCAAATTTCTTTTTGGAACCTAGTTGAGACCTTCACCATGACCGTGTGTCTTTGATTGACATGATGCTGATCGTCTGTGTTGGCCTCTTCAGAAGGATCCTTAAAGAATATTAAAATTAAAAATTATTTTAATTTGGTGATACATGTTTTAGGCATGTTTTATATGAATATAAATTATTTGTAAAATATCTTGATGCATGATTTTTTTTTTTTACTTATGTAAAATTGTTTTACATAGAAACTTAATTAAAAATTATTTTAATTAAGAGTTTGGCTTATTAAAATTTTTTTTTTAGAGGTTTATGAAATCTAATCAAATTTGCATAAGCCATTTTGGGTTAATTGGGTTAGCTGACTAGTTGGGTCCATAACTGGGTTAGACCTAAGTTTAGTTGAACCGGATTACAAGAAGATTAAACAAAAGTTGTTTAAGGCCCTTCTTTAGCACTATCTAATAGTTAGATTAGTTGATCTGTTCATCTAAAATGGATCCAATTAGTGGCTCAGTGGATGGCCGAGTCTTTAGGCTAGTCTGATCGAGTCTGGTAAACCGACTGGTGTCGAGGTAGGTTTGGCATTGTGATCATGGTTGTATGAGGCTACCTCTTTCCTGGCCAACTTGGTTGGTGTCTAGGAAAGATGGTTAATGGCGGATACTCACCAATGATCTCACCTACCTTGCTAGTCGAGTCGACCAGAACTGATTGGAAAAGCTCAATGACTCGAGTTAACCCATGTCACCCAGGTTGATCGGTTTGACTGATCTATAGGTGCCCATGGATCGTTTGTTGATTTATTTCAACCCTCCTGAAATCTGATTGATTCAGTGGGAGGATGATCCATATCCTTTTCTTTTCTTCTGTCATAACTAAAAAAATTCTCTAAAATTATTAGGTCCTTAAAAAGACTAAGTCAAAGAGTTGACAGTGTCTTAGCCTCCCATTAAGTTGGATAGAAATGTGTCCACTAGCTTTGTGTGCATCGGCAGTTCCATAGAACGGGTGTACATCTGGCGACTGGAATTTCTATCTGATCGATGATGGTTCAGTGCAACCTCCTTAACGGGACCAGGTGGGCCGGCCATAGTCGGGCTTGGTCTTTAGTTAGCTAGAAGCATTGGATTTGTTATTTTAATGGTTGGACCTAACCAGAGACCCGCAATAGGAGGCCCATAGGCCGATTGGGGTGTTCTCTGGGGCAAAATAAAATACTGAAAATTGTTTAGGGAAACAATTGGTTTACGAACCTACCTTTAGGCTCGTATGGGTGAGTTGGCCATAGTCGGGCACATGCGAGGCCTATTGGATTTCAGTATCCACTTGAAAAAGTGTTTTCACGGATTGGAGTTAGAGGCTACCAATCTGAAAAATTTAGTGGAAGAAACCTTTAGACTAAAGTCCAAGTCTTTTGGTTAAGTTATTAATTCATACACTAATTTGGTTTTATTTTCTTTTCAGATGTCTTTTAATTTATCACTCCGGTCACTTCTCGATAACGAGAAGTTAAAGGGTCACAACTTCGATAGTTGGTATCGAAGATTGAGAATTGTTCTGGAGCATGAACGGATCCTCTATGTGATAACGGATCCGGCACCTAAAATCCCTCCCGCTAATGCACGGAGTGCGGTCAGAGATGCTTATCTGAAGTGGGTCTCTAATCGGACTACTGTCCGATGCATTATGTTAGCGACGATGAACGACAAGTTCAGTCGCAAATTCGAGGAGGCCCAACTTGATGAAATCCTTCAAAAGTTGAAGGAATCCTTCGGCACCCCGGATGATGTAGAACGGTACAAAGTGTCTTGTGCCATCTACAATTCCAAGATGCTGAATGGTGGTTCAGTCACTAATCATGTATTGTACATGATCGAGCTGATTGAAAAACTGGGCAAACTCGGATGCCCCTTGCACGAGCAGCTCGGCAAGGATGCGATCCTGAATTCTCTTCCCTCTTCCTATCTTGATTTTCTCGATCATTATAGAATAAACAAGCTTGCAGTCAACTACCATGATCTTTTAGGGTTGCTGCAGACTTTCGAGAAAGACCACCAACTGAATAAGGGGGTGGTGAATTTAGTGGGAGGTTGTAGAGGTCGTAGAGGTCGTCGTCCCTTTAAGAAAGGGAAGAAGAAAATGAATAAGAAGGGAAAGAAGGTGCAGAATGATCCTGGCCCTAGTCAGACCAGGAAGTATAAGGCTAATCAGTCTTCTACAGAGTGTTTCTACTTCAAGAAGAAGGGACACTGGTAGAGGAACTGTCCTCTTTATATTGCATCCCTTGATCCGAACAGGTCGAGAAAGCAGAAGTTTGCTGAACAAGGTATTTATATGATAAAACCTTGTAATTACTCAATTGTTGATACTGCTAACTGGGTATTGGATACTGGTAGTCCAATTCACGTTTATAATTCATTACAGGGACTTCAAGTTAGCAGAAGATTTGAAGATGGAGAACAGTTTCTGAGCGTCGGGAATGGAAATCATGTTCCAGTATTGGCGATCTGAGTCTTGCGTCTTGTCTTTGTGTCTTGTACTGTCGAACTAGTCGACTGTCACTATTGTCCTAGTTTCATTATGAGCATAATCTCTGTAGGCCTTTTGGCCAATTGTGGTTTTGAACTATCAATAAAAGGAGATTTTTGCAATGTTATTTTGAATAACTCTGTTTTAATGAAAGCTAGATTAAATAATGGCATATATGTACTATCAAGGCCAGTTAGTGTAATGTACACTTCTAGCAAACGCCCAAGATTAGATAATGTCAATGATTTGTATCTTTGGCACTGTAGGCTAGGTCATATTAACCAAAATAGGATAAACAAGATGCGAGGAGATGGACTCCTCGAGGTCAGCGATTCTGAATCACTGTCCACTTGTGAATCCTGTTTACTTGGTAAAATGACCAAGTCACCTTTTACTGGAAAAGGTGAACGAGCTACAAAACTTCTAAGTCTAATACATACTAATGTATGTGGACCGATGACAGTTAGTGCCAGAGGAGGAGACACATATTTCATTACTTTTACAGACGACTTTTCAAGGTTCGGTTATGTCTTTTTAATGAGACATAAGTCTGAGTCATTTGAAATGTTCAAACGATACCGTAATGAAGTAGAAAAGTAAACTGGAAAAAATATTAAAACCCTTCGATCTGATTGAGGTGGTGAATACTTATCGGGTAAATTTTTGACATATCTTGAGGAGAATGGAATTCTCTCTCAGTGGACTCCTCCAGGAACACCACAGTTGAATGGTGTGTTCGAAAGGTGGAATCGAACCTTGTTGGACATGGTTCGATCCATGATGGGTTTTGCAACTCTGCCGCTATCCATTTGGGGATATGCGCTTCAGACAACCTATTACTTATTAAATGATGTTCCAAGTAAGTCTGTTGTCTCCACTCCGTTTGAGATGTGGACTGGACGTAAACCCTCAATCTCACACCTTCGGGTCTGGGGTTGTCCGGCTTATGTAAAGCATTTAGACTCAGACAAACTTGGTCCAAGGTCTGATCGGTGTTTATTCATTGGTTATCCTAAGGAAACCAAAGGGTATTTCTTCTACTTGGAGAATGAACAAAAGGTGTTCATTGCTCTTAGAGATATCTTTTTGGAAAAGGAGTTCCTTGGTGAAGGAACTATAGCTTCTAAGATTGAACTTGATGAAGTTCAGCCAATAGAAGAACCAACACACTCTAAGGACATCGTAGAACCGGCTATGATTGAATCACACCCAGAACCCATTAGGAGATCCGGTAGAATACCGCGTCAGCCGGACAGATACTACAGTTTCTTGGTTCGGGACGGCGATCCCATTGAGCTCGATGAGAATAATGATGATCCGATCACCTATATGGATGCACTTCAGAGATCTGACTCTAAGGCATGGCTTGGAGCCATGCGATCCGAAATGGAGTCCATGGAAATCAACAATGTTTGGACATTGGTTGATCCGTGATGCAGAACAAAGAACAAGGAAGCGTATGCGGAAGTAAATTTAAGATTAATTCTTTTTTTTTTTCTTTTTTTTTTTATATTTCAGAAATTGGCTTTGACTCAAAGTAAAGTTAAACTAAGTTGAAGAAAACTAGGTAATGATTGAAAGCACAATTTAGAAAAACTAGGTTATCAGAGTAGTTCAGAAGTAACGGATCGCTGGGGGTTGAGAAACTCCCAGACCTAGGGTTTCGCTCTGAACTTTCAACAGGACAGAAATAGAGAGGAGAGATGGTTTACTAACCAGACAGTGATCTTCTCAGGATTTCAGTGGAAGAACTCTCTCGAGCAGATTGTGGGATCCTCGGAGTCGGCTATCTTCACAATGGATCCTCCAATACTAGTCTTGTGGTTTGGTCGGCTTCTCCTGGACTCAAGATCTGGGAAAGAAGAGGAACAAGTGATGGAATTCAGATACTCAAGAAAAGATTTACCAGGTTTAAGAACTTGAAAGCTGAAGTTGCTGAAATCAGGATTCTCCTGGAGGCCGATCTGACTTCCTCTTAGAATTGCTGTAGATCTGAAGTATCTGGACTGGAGCTGGATGCTGGTGGCCGGCCAGGGCTTGGAGAGGGTGGCCGTGAGAAGTGGAATATACTAGGGCTTGGTGGAAAGAGAAGGGTGATGGCGGCTAGGGTTTGGGAGTGGAGTGGCTAACCTAGGGTTTGGGTTTTGGAGATCTCACACCTCCTCAAGGTTCCTGGGGAACCCGGATTTACTCCCTCACGGAGCTCAACACTTGGATGCAAGTGCGGAAGAGAGAAAACACAGAGTTTGCTCATACAAAAAAAAACTTGAATTCATTTATCTGATTTCTTAAACATACAAGAGGGGTTTAATTTATAAGGCTTTACAAGGGAGTAGGGTTTTACATCTTCCCATGTGGGACTAAAGGAGGGGATCTACAAATCAGTATAAATCATACACATATGGTCGACCAAGGTACCAAAAAAATTTGATTTGGGTTATAAAAGGCAGGTAGATGGCGCCTCCTTGTTTTGATCTTCAAGAGAATTTTTTTCCTTCCATGGATCAACTCTTTTAGACTCCTCCTTTTCTTCCTCCCTAAGTCAAGGTCCTTCCCATCTTTGTTTTGGATTTTTTTGGCAAGTAGTGGGCACCTCCTTGAAGTTCTCTCCAAGAAAATTTCTTCCCATCTTTACTTTGGTTCTCTTGGGAAAGTCTTGGCCGCCCCCTTGATTTGTGGACTCTTGGTGGATTTCTCCTCATCTGGCGCATGAGAGAAGGAAGCTGCTATCTGTGGAGTGGGGACCAAAGGCTGCTGGATGTAGATATGGCGCCCCCTGGACTCAGGCGTATGGCTGGGAGTGTGGCTGGGAGTGTGGTGTCCACTTGCTTGGTCTTGGGAGAAAATGTAACACCCCAGGTTGAAACCCTAGTCCACTACTGAGTCAACATGACTCAACAAAATAAAATGCAGGTAATGTAGACTCAAGCTAAATTGAGTTGATCTAGTCAACTCTTATTACAAACCAAAAACCCTAATTTTTCGGGCAAGGTTAATCAGAGATCCAGATGGAGCTCTGAAGTCTTCTTCTGAGTCTGGTGCCCGCACCAATTCTCCCAGGGTGGGAGGAACTCGACCCTGTCGAGTATGGATCAAGTTGGCTCTGGTATCTCTCCAAGAGGTCTGGGTCCAACTCTTGTAATTCTTCTCGGGAGATCCAAGAGTCATCAGAATCTGGCCTTCCTAGCCAACGGACCAGGTATCTTTGGTATCCTCGATTACGAGTAGAGATAACCTGATCATCCAGGATCTTTTCAATCTGCTCTTTCCTCACAGGCCAGTTTGTTGGTGGACACACAGGGTCAAGTTCACTCTCAAGAGCAGGATTAGGTTCAAAAGCCTCACTGGGAATCATAGCTGGCTTCTTATACTCTACTAGGTCTGTAATGTTGAAAGTGGAGCTAATGCCTAGTTCTGGAGGTAACTCGAGCACATAGGCATTGGATCCTACTCTCTTCACCACTCTAAATGGTCCAGCTCCTCTAGCATGTAACTTTCTAACGGTTCCAGGAGGAAACCGTTCAGGCCTTAACCTAATCATTACATAGTCTCCCTCAACAAAAGTTTTGACTCGTCTTTGAGAATCAGCCAACTTCTTATAAGTTTCATTACTTAAATTTATTTTGGCATGAATTTCTTTATGCAAGTCTTTTACATGCTATGCAAGTGCATCAAGAGACTTGTGTGTGTGGACTAATAGTGAAATCAGATCAAGTGGTGTGTGAGGCTTGTATCCATGAACAATTTCAAAGGGACTCTAGCCTATAGACCTATTGATCAAAACATTATATGCAAATTTAGCCCTGGGTAAATACAAATCCCAACTCCTGGTATTCTCACTTAACCAAAATCCGAGACAATGTCCTAAACTCGACTGATGATGCATTCCTAAAGAATGGACTTTATTCAAAGGAACCCTAGGTCTAAACCTAACAAACTACAGCTCTCTAGGTTTGACCTTGGGTCGGAGGATGGCATGCAGAGCATGAAAACTTATCATGGGTGCCTAGTAGGTGCCATAAGGTCTTCCAGAAGTAGGTGGCAAACCTAATAGGTTCTGACACGTGGTTCACTCTAAAGACTTCGACAAAGTATACTTGGATGGTGTAAGAAGCATTGGAAGTCCTAGAGAAAGGGAGGAAATATGAGGTGGAGTCTTGAATTACCTGCTGATTAAAGGTGGTGACCTGAAGGTTTGAATGGTGATCTATGAGTGTCAACTGGTCATCCTTACGAAAGGAAAAGTTTGCTATTCCTAGGAATGGATCAAGAGATGGTTCGGGGAGTAGCCTAGGACATGTGATTGCAATAGTTAAGGTTTGTTCTCTAAGCAAACAATGATCCACTTTCTCAAGAAATGGATTAAAGATTGATTCATGGAAGGGCCTATGGATGATGACCTCAAGACTTGAAATTTGACCTATGGGTGAGGAAAGGTATACTCTATAGAAGGGTAGGTCAGTCATGCGAAGGAAGGGGTCTGGGGTCATAAGGAGGACTTCTACAGGACTGGGAGAATCAATTCGCTCAAGACAAGGATGTTCAACTGAGATTACGGGAGAGACCTTAGTGGCTGGGCATGGGACAAGGTCCAATTGTAAGAGGCTTGATTCAGTCATCCTAAGGAGAGGATCTACCATAGGGTGGGCAAACTTAAACAGTTCAGTGCAAAGATCTTCAATTGGTACTTGAGGAATGACTGTCATTAGAGGGTACGAACTGATAGCTTGGGATAACACTATGAGTTCTTCCTGGGGGTATTTGACTAAAGGAACCTGATTCTCACAAATCTCTTGAATTTCTGAACTATGTCCTACCACTTGGTTGCTCTCCAAGGTCTCCTCAGGTAAGGAACCAATAGTATCGATGTCACATTCTTCAAGTTCTTCCCCTTCATATTCATCAACTAGACTCAAGCCAGCATCATATACTTCCTCGATGCCATCTTCAATGGGTTTCGGGTCAGTGGTAATCGGGTCAACTGATTCTAGGCTTGTCATACCTAACCTTTCTTCCTCATTGGTAGGCTTGGGTTCTCCCTCATTAATGTCATCCTTAGGATTCTTACCACTTAGCTGTGCACAAGCCAGTCCTATGCATGGGCACTGACTAGATTTATGGCCTCTTTCTCCACAAAACAAACATTCTTGCGATATAGGAACCTGGGTCACACTGGGTTTCAAGCTAGTAGAGACCTTACTTGGGCATGGGTGTGGATCTAAATGGTTTGATCTAGAAGACTTGGGTTGTTGAGTGACTGGTCTAGAATATTGTAAGGACCTCTCATAGACACGATCCACACTATAGATATCATGGTTAGGCTTCCTAAGGTTATGCTCGGGATCACGGTATAAGGTCCTCCTAGGATCCTGGTATGGATGAGGTTGGGGCCTATTAAATTTTGGATCAGGGATCCAATTTTGATGTCTACGTTTCTCAAGGACTTGGACTTGATCCCTAAGCTGGGTAAAATTCTCATGGACTTGTTCTTTACACTGGGTAACAGTAGCAGTCAAATCCTGGCTTAACTTGTTCATGCTCTCAGTAAGAGCTCTAACCTTGGCCTCTAAATCAGGTTGGGTTTGACCAGGTTGGTAGGGCACTCCATTCCGGGTAGACATGATGCAAGCAAACACACAAAATGTGACTCAACTGAATGACTACGGGCTAACTAGACCTAGAGCCCAAACTAGATGCCCAATCAGAGTGGCAAGCTAGCCTGTAGTAACTCAGGACTCAGCCAGGCAGGTGTAAGGGGAGTGTTAGGTCCCTAATTGCCAATCCTAGACACCAATCAGTGATTGGCCAGGTAGGCGGATCAGCACACAAGCCCTTCGGGACATAGTCCCTGAACCACCATTCTAGACACTGAGTACAAAGCACACACAGAGTAACTAGACAAACTGACTCAACACTAGCCTTGACCCGACTTGTTGATGTCCCTAGCCCACTAGGGCAAATTAGGTCTAATCAATTTTTAGATTAAAGGCTTAGGTTCGAATGAGTGGGTGGTGGTTTTGGGCTAAGGAGAGGTTATCAACTCCTCCCCTTATCTTAGATGCTCAAATGCCCTTAAGATGAATTAAGAGATGAACACTCAAAAATAATTGGATTGCAGAACACAAAAACAGAGTTGCAGTAATTTAATTATCTAAAATTTCATGGAAATCAATAAATCATAGGAAAATTACTCAAATTAGACTCAATTATACTGGTTTCAACAAAACAAAAATTACCAAATTTGGAGTTACCTACTGTGAGAAATAATTCCTGCAACAGGGTAATTACGGGCTGAAAACAGAGCACTTTCCCATTTACAATTCCTGCTACGAAGTTATAACCCAACGGATCCCCTACACGCCCTAGGAACACCCCGTGGAATGGGAAGAGGAGGTTTGCACCTCACTTCGTTCCTAGGACCGGACGTCCTGGGGAGTCTACTTCGAGCAGACAAGGTAAAAAGAGAGGGACTCAAACAAACAATCAAACAGAAACCCTAGACAGGGCTCTGATACCAAAAATGATGCAGAACAAAGAACAAGGAAGCGTATGCGGAAGTAAATTTAAGATTAATTCTTTTTTTTTTTTTTTTTTTTTTTTTATATTTCAGGAATTGGCTTTAACTCAAAGTAAAGTTAAACTAAGTTGAAGGAAACTAGGTAATGATTGAAAGCACAATTTAGAAAAACTAGGTTATCAGAGTAGTTCAGAAGTAACGGATCGCTGGGGGTTGAGAAACTCCCAGACCCAGGGTTTCGCTTTGAACATTCAACAGGACAGAAATAGAGAGGAGAGATGGTTTACTAACCAGACTGTGATCTTCTCAGGATTTCGGTGGAAGAACTCTCTCGAGCAGATTGTGGGATCCTCGGAGTCGGCTATCTTCGCAATGGATCCTCTAATACTGGTCTTGTGGTTTGGTCGGCTTCTCCTGGACTCAAGATCTGGGAAAGAAGAGGAACAAGTGATGGAATTCAGATACTCAAGAAAAGATTTACCAGGTTGAAGAACTTGAAAGCTAAAGTTGCTGAAATCAGGATTCTCCTGGAGGCCGATCTGACTTCCTCTTAGAATTGCTATAGATCTGAAGTATCTGGACTGGAGCTGGATGCTGGTGGCTGGCCTGGGCTTGGAGAGGGTGGCCGTGAGAAGTGGAATAGACTAGGGCTTGGTGGAAAGAGAAGGGTGATGGCGGCTAGGGTTTGGGAGTGGAGTGGCTAACCTAGGGTTTGGGTTTTGGAGATCTCACACCTCCTCAAGGTTCCTGGGGAACCCAGATTTACTCCCTCACAGAGCTCAACACTTGGATACAAGTGCGGAAGAGAGAAAACACAGAGTTTGCTCACACAAAAAAAAACTTGAATTCATTCATCTGATTTCTTAAACTTACAAGAGGGGTTTAATTTATAAGGCTTTACAAGGGAGTAGAGTTTTACATCTTCCCATGTGGGACTAAAGGAGGGGATCTACAAATCAGTATAAATCATACACATATGGTCGGCCAAGGTACCAAAAAAATTTGATTTGGGTTATAAAAGGCAGGTAGATGGCGCCTCCTTGTTTGGATCTTCAAGAGAATTTTTTTCCTTCCATGGATCAACTCTTTTGGACTCCTCCTTTTCTTCCTCCCTAAGTCAAGGTCCTTCCCATCTTTGTTTTGGATTTTTTGGCAGGTAGTGGGCGCCTCCTTGAAGTTCTCTCCAAGAAAATTTCTTCCCATCTTTACTTTGGTTCTCTTGGGAAAGTCTTGGCCGCCCCCTTGATTTGTGGACTCTTGGTGGATTTCTCCTCATCTGGCGCATGAGAGAAGGAAGCTGCTATCTGTGGAGTGGGGACCAAAGGCTGCTGGATGTAGATATGGCGCCCCCTGGACTCAGGCGTATGGCTGGGAGTGTGGCTGGGAGTGTGGTGTCCACTTGCTTGGTCTTGGGAGAAAATGTAACACCCCAGGTTGAAACCCTAGTCCACTACTGAGTCAACATGACTCAACAAAATAAAATGCAGGTAATGTAGACTCAAGCTAAATTGAGTTGATCTAGTCAACTCTTATTACAAACCAAAAACCCTAATTTTTCGGGCAAGGTTAATCAGAGATCCAGATGGAGCTCTGAAGTCTTCTTCTGAGTCTGGTGCCCGCACCAATTCTCCCAGGGTGGGAGGCCCTCGACCCTGTCGAGTATGGATCAAGTTGGCTCTGGTATCTCTCCAAGAGGTCTGGGTCCAACTCTTGTAATTCTTCTCGGAAGATCCAAGAGTCATCAGAATCTGACCTTCCTAGCCAGCGGACCAGGTATCTTTGGTATCCTCGATTACGAGTAGAGATAACCTGATCATCTAGGATCTTTTCAATCTGCTCTTTCCTCACAGGCCAGTTTGTTGGTGGACACACAGGGTCAAGTTCACTCTCAAGAGCAGGATTAGGTTCAAAAGCCTCACTGGGAATCACAGCTGGCTCCTTATACTCTACTAGGTCTGTAATGTTGAAAGTGGAGCTAATGCCTAGTTCTGGAGGTAACTCGAGCACATAGGCATTGGATCCTACTCTCTTCACCACTCTAAATGGTCCAGCTCCTCTAGCATGTAACTTTCTAACGGTTCCAAGAGGAAACCGTTCAGGCCTTAACCTAATCATTACATAGTCTCCCTCAACAAAAGTTTTGACTCGCCTTTGAGAATCAGCCAACTTCTTATAAGTTTCATTACTTAAATTTATTTTGGCATGAATTTCTTTATGCAAGTCTTTTACATGCTATGCAAGTGCATCAAGAGACTTGTGTGTGTGGACTAATAGTGAAATCAGATCAAGTGGTGTGTGAGGCTTGTATCCATGAACAATTTCAAAGGGACTTTAGCCTATAGACCTATTGATCAAAACATTATATGCAAATTTAGCCCTGGGTAAATACAAATCCCAACTCCTGGTATTCTCACTTAACCAAAATCCGAGACAATGTCCTAAACTCGACTGATGATGCATTCCTAAAGAATGGACTTTATTCAAAGGAACCCTAGGTCTAAACCTAACAAACTACAGCTCTCTAGGTTTGACCTTGGGTCGGAGGATGGCATGCAGAGCATGAAAACTTATCATGGGTGCCTAGTAGGTGCCATAAGGTCTTCCAGAAGTAGGTGGCAAACCTAATAGGTTCTGACACGTGGTTCACTCTAAAGACTTCGACAAAGTATACTTGGATGGTGTAAGAAGCATTGGAAGTCCTAGAGAAAGGGAGGAAATATGAGGTGGAGTCTTGAATTACCTACTGATTAAAGGTGGTGACCTGAAGGTTTGAATGGTGATCTATGAGTGTCAACTGGTCATCCTTACGAAAGGAAAAGTTTGCTATTCCTAGGAATGGATCAAGAGATGGTTCGGGGAGTAGCCTAGGACATGTGATTGCAATAGTTAAGGTTTGTTCTCTAAGCAAACAATGATCCACTTTCTCAAGAAATGGATTAAAGAATGATTCATGGAAGGGCCTATGGATGATGACCTCAAGACTTGAAATTTGACCTATGGGTGAGGAAAGGTATACTCTATAGAAGGGTAGGTCAGTCATGCGAAGGAAGGGGTCTGGGGTCATAAGGAGGACTTCTACAGGACTGGGAGAATCAATTCGCTCAAGACAAGGATGTTCAACTGAGATTACGGGAGAGACCTTAGTGGCTGGGCATGGGACAAGGTCCAATTGTAAGAGGCTTGATTCAGTCATCCTAAGGAGAGGATCTACCATAGGGTGGGAAAACTTAAACAGTTCAGTGCAAAGATCTTCAATTGGTACTTGAGGAATGACTGTCATTAGAGGGTACGAACTGATAGCTTGGGCTAACACTATGAGTTCTTCCTGGGGGTATTTGACTAAAGGAACCTGATTCTCACAAATCTCTTGAATTTCTGAACTATGTCCTACCACTTGGTTGCTCTCCAAGGTCTCCTCAAGTAAGGAACCAATAGTATCGATGTCACATTCTTCAAGTTCTTCCCCTTCATATTCATCAACTAGACTCAAGCCAGCATCATATACTTCCTCGATGCCATCTTCAATGGGTTTCGGGTCAGTGGTAATCGGGTCAACTGATTCTAGGCTTGTCATACCTAACCTTTCTTCCTCATTGGTAGGCTTGGGTTCTCCCTCATTAATGTCATCCTTAGGATTCTTACCACTTAGCTGTGCACAAGCCAGTCCTATGCATGGGCACTGACTAGATTTATGGCCTCTTTCTCCACAAAACAAACATTCTTGCGATATAGGAACCTGGGTCACACTGGGTTTCAAGCTAGTAGAGACCTTACTTGGGCATGGGTGTGGATCTAAATGGTTTGATCTAGAAGACTTGGGTTGTTGAGTGACTGGTCTAGAATATTGTAAGGACCTCTCATAGACACGATCCACACTATAGATATCATGGTTAGGCTTCCTAAGGTTATGCTCGGGATCACGGTATAAGGTCCTCCTAGGATCCTGGTATGGATGAGGTTGGGGCCTATTAAATTTTGGATCAGGGATCCAATTTTGATGTCTACGTTTCTCAAGGACTTGGACTTGATCCCTAAGCTGGGTAAAATTCTCATGGACTTGTTCTTTACACTGGGTAACAGTAGCAGTCAAATCCTGGCTTAACTTGTTCATGCTCTCAGTAAGAGCTCTAACCTTGGCCTCTAAATCAGGTTGGGTTTGACCAGGTTGGTAGGGCACTCCATTCCGGGTAGACATGATGCAAGCAAACACACAAAATGAGACTCAACTGAATGACTACGGGCTAACTAGACCTAGAGCCCAAACTAGATGCCCAATCAGAGTGGCAAGCTAGCCTGTAGTAACTCAGGACTCAGCCAGGCAGGTGTAAGGGGAGTGTTAGGTCCCTAATTGCCAATCCTAGACACCAATCAGTGATTGGCCAGGTAGGCGGACCAGCACACAAGCCCTTCGGGACGTAGTCCCTGAACCACCGTTCTAGACACTGAGTACAAAGCACACACAGAGTAACTAGACAAACTGACTCAACACTAGCCTTGACCCGACTTGTTGATGTCCCTAGCCCACTAGGGCAAATTAGGTCTAATCAATTTTTAGATTAAAGGCTTAGGTTCGAATGAGTGGGTGGTGGTTTTGGGCTAAGGAGAGGTTATCAACTCCTCCCCTTATCTTAGATGCTCAAATGCCCTTAAGATGAATTAAGAGATGAACACTCAAAAATAATTGGATTGCAGAACACAAAAATAGAGTTGCAGTAATTTAATTCTCAGAAATTGCACGGAACTCAATAAATCATAGGAAAATTATTCAAATTAGTTTCAATTATACTGGTTTCAACAAAACAAAAATTACCAAATTTGGAGTTACCTGCAGTGAGAAATAATTCCTGCAACAGGGAAATTACGGGCTAAAAACAGAGCACTTTCTCATTTACAATTCCTGCTACGAAGTTATAACCCAACGGATCCCCTACACGCCCTAGGAACACCCCGTGGAATGGGAAGAGGAGGTTTGCACCTCACTTCATTCCTAGGACCGGACGTCCTGGGGAGTCTACTTCGAGCAGACAAGGTAAAAAGAGAGGGACTCAAACAAGCAATCAAACAGAAACCCTAGACAGGGCTCTGATACCAAAAATGATGCAGAACAAAGAACAAGGAAGCTTTTGCGGAAGTAAATTTAAGATTAATTCTTTTTTTTTTTTCTTTTTTTTTTTATATTTCAGGAATTAGTTTTAACTCAAAGTAAAGTTAAACTAAGTTGAAGGAAACTAGGTAATGATTGAAAGCACAATTTAGAAAAACTAGGTTATCAGAGTAGTTCAGAAGTAACGGATCGCTGGGGGTTGAGAAACTCCCAGACCTAGGGTTTCGCTTTGAACATTCAACAGGACAGAAATAGAGAGGAGAGATGGTTTACTAACCAGACAGTGATCTTCTCAGGATTTCGGTGGAAGAACTCTCTCGAGCAGATTGTGGGATCCTCGGAGTCGGCTATCTTCGCAATGGATCCTCTAATACTGGTCTTGTGGTTTGGTCGGCTTCTCCTGGACTCAAGATCTGGGAAAGAAGAGGAACAAGTGATGGAATTCAGATACTCAAGAAAAGATTTACCAGGTTGAAGAACTTGAAAGCTAAAGTTGCTGAAATCAGGATTCTCCTGGAGGCCGATCTGACTTCCTCTTAGAATTGCTGTAGATCTGAAGTATCTGGACTGGAGCTGGATGCTGGTGGCTGGCCTGGGCTTGGAGAGGGTGGCCGTGAGAAGTGGAATAGACTAGGGCTTGGTGGAAAGAGAAGGGTGATGGCGGCTAGGGTTTGGGAGTGGAGTGGCTAACCTAGGGTTTGGGTTTTGGAGATCTCACACCTCCTCAAGGTTCCTGGGGAACCCGGATTTACTCCCTCACGGAGCTCAACACTTGGATGCAAGTGCGGAAGAGAGAAAACACAGAGTTTGCTCACACAAAAAAAAACTTGAATTCATTCATCTGATTTCTTAAACTTACAAGAGGGGTTTAATTTATAAGGCTTTACAAGGGAGTAGAGTTTTACATCTTCCCATGTGGGACTAAAGGAGGGGATCTACAAATCAGTATAAATCATACACATATGGTCGGCCAAGGTACCAAAAAAATTTGATTTGGGTTATAAAAGGCAGGTAGATGGCGCCTCCTTGTTTGGATCTTCAAGAGAATTTTTTTCCTTCCATGGATCAACTCTTTTGGACTCCTCCTTTTCTTCCTCCCTAAGTCAAGGTCCTTCCCATCTTTGTTTTAGATTTTTTTGGCATGTAGTGGGCGCCTCCTTGAAGTTCTCTCCAAGAAAATTTCTTCCCATCTTTACTTTGGTTCTCTTGGGAAAGTCTTGGCCGCCCCCTTGATTTGTGGACTCTTGGTGGATTTCTCCTCATCTGGCACATGAGAGAAGGAAGCTGCTATCTGTGGAGTGGGGACCAAAGGCTGCTGGATGTAGATATGGCGCCCCCTGGACTCAGGCGTATGGCTGGGAGTGTGGCTGGGAGTGTGGTGTCCACTTGCTTGGTCTTGGGAGAAAATGTAACACCCCAGGTTGAAAACCTAGTCCACTACTGAGTCAACATGACTCAACAAAATAAAATGCAGGTAATGTAGACTCAAGCTAAATTGAGTTGATCTAGTCAACTCTTATTACAAACCAAAAACCCTAATTTTTCGGGCAAGGTTAATCAGAGATCCAGATGGAGCTCTGAAGTCTTCTTCTGAGTCTGGTGCCCGCACCAATCCGCCTGAAGGAATAAAATCCATCGAGTGTAAATGGATCTTCAAGAGGAAAAGGGGCACAGATGGGAAGGTAGAGACCTATAAAGCCCGTCTAGTTGCCAAGGGGTATCGTCAACGATATGGTAACGATTATGACGAGACTTTCTCCCTTGTGGCAATGCTCAAGTCCATTCGGCTCATGCTTGCTTTGGCAGCATATTTTGATTACGAGATCTGGCAGATGGATGTCCAAACCGCTTTCCTAAATGGGGAGCTAGAAGAGGAGGTGTATATGATACAGCCTGAAGGGTTCACATCCATAGATGAATCAAAAGTATGCAAGTTGCAGTGGTGTTGGGATCCGGTGCAACGCAGCGGAAGGGTAATTTCAATAATTGAAATTAAATATGCACCAAAATCCTAAACCAGGAACTTTTTATTCAGACTAGAATATATGAAGACAAACATTTCTATGCAAATTGAATTAGAATACCAACCTGTAATCGCTAATTCCAATTTATGAAGGCATAAAACTTGAAGATCAACGGGCTATTTGAATTCACCAGGCGTCCAAGTGTCCGCCCTCCGATAGTGATCCACACAGAGCAATGACCAAGAACATTATCTTCTTGTCCAATAGCTCCTCGTATTGAGTTCTTCTTCTAGAACTCAATTCTTCGGATTATGGCTGGAAATCTTCCACTCAAAGGTGTGTCTTCTTCCTTTTTACCCCTTCTCCACCTTCTACCAAGACTTAGAACCTTTAGGACACCTTTGTCTTGAAAGTAAGACCTTGTCCTAAGAAGATTAATGCTTGTCTTTAATTGGTGGAGAAATTAAGACAAGAATGTCTTAATGTAAGAAAGAAAGGAAAGAACAAAACAGAACTCTTTCTTTCATTTACCGTCGGAGACTTTTGCTCTTGTTCTTATTCAGTAGCAGAGTTTCGACAGAGGTGTACTTTGTAAAGGAAACAATGCCAAAACAAGAAAAGGGAGAAAGAGTCTTTAGGAGAGGAAGAAGAATAAAAATATATTTTTATCAAGTTCTGATTTCCATTCCTTTATATAGTTTTCAGAGAGGTGCCCTCACAACTCTCTATAAACATTTTTCTCACGCCCTTTTCCTTCTTCTCATGCCCTTTCCTTCGTCTCACGCCCTTCTCTTCTTTCTCATGGCCTTCTGGATTAATTCTCACGGCCTTCCAGATTAATTCTCATGACTTTTCTCAAAGGAAGAAGTCGCGATGATTGGGAGAAAGAAGTCGCGAAACTTGAATCTCCGAAGAGATACGATTTCGCGCACCAGGGAAGAAACAATGCTTTTTTTTTTCTTAAAACTCCACCACCTGTTAGATTACCATCCAAGGGATGACAAGTGAGGCGCTAAAAATGAGAAAGAATGCCGCCCCATCTTAATTCATCGAAGAATTAAGTGGGCGCGCCAAAAGTCCATGTGCCCATGGACTCCTCCATATGGCACGCCAAGAGTCCATAAGCGCATGGACTCTTGGTGTTTTTGGTGTGCAAGGGATAAGGGGCGGGTGGTATGCTTGCCTAAGTAATTGGTTAGCCAATTGGGTTAGCCATAATCCCTAAAACCTCAATTAGGGTCTAATTAGATCCAATCAGAACCCAAATTGAATCAATTTGGAATCCTAATTCGAATCCAATTCGAATAGAAGTTAGGATTTGTAACACTTGCTAGAGTGTCTTCATGCAAATGACTCTTGATCAATTCTCTTAAGTATGTGACCCATTGGGTTCCATATCTAGCCAGCAGTGGGTTCAAATACAAGTTGACCTAATTTGATTAGAACTCTTTCTAATCGATTTAGGTCAAATCGGGCTTACACGATTTTGATCAATTAGGACTCTTCCTAATAAATGATCATTAAATTTGATCAACCCACAAGACAAGATTGACGTCTAGCAACATGTCATGTCTACCCGGAAGATATGGAAATTCTGGTGAAATACCAAAACAACCCTTCAGTAGAAAGTTACCGTACAATTAAATCCTTCGATCAGCCTGCACCCAAAATATAATTATGGATATGGATTTATGTCAAATCCAATATTATATTTGTTTCTAGCTCAATCTTATATTGATGATTCAATTATCTTGATATTAGAAACCATCTCTAATATCTTTACTTTGATCAAAGATTCCCTGAATCATCATCCTATTGATAACTAGTTGGATGCAATCTCCTCTTACTAAGAATGATCGATTCCTTGTTGACCTACTCATTACCTTCATATACAATTCACCATTCCCAGTATCAATCCTGTGCATGACTCAGTGTCATGATTAGGATTGAACCAAAGCATGGGTTCATGTACATAAGGTACTTATGGCAGTCTCAGGTCAAAGGATTACTTATACCACTCCCACTATAAGAACCTTCTATTGACATGTAGCTAAGACTCTATTAGATGTTCTCAAGTTGGATCATATCAGTGAACTCATTCTCTAATGAGCACCCACATCCTAGTATTAGTGTCATACACAAGTGACTGTGAGAGCAGTCACCCTCTCCAGTATACATGGGATGTGCTAGTCTTATCGGAAAAACCCTGATCCCCTACTCAGGGTTCCTTTGACTAGGAATATTTTAGATTAAGGTTTTAAGAATTTAGGTCTCATTGGTATGATCTCATCATAACCCTAAAATCATAGCCCTAATCTATGGGGTTCATCATATAATAATAAACACAGCGTATGATGAAAAATAATGCCTTAATTAGAATATTGTCAATTACAATGGTTTGGGAGATACAACATAGATTGGCTTGTAGGGCATATCCCTTTCAATCTCCCACTTGCACTAAAGCCAATCGCCTTTAAATCTTAATCCCATACTCTCGAGGTGGCGATCAAACTCTCGCTGTGGTAGAGCCTTAGTGAACGGGTCTGCTACGTTGTTCTATGTATCAACTCTATTTATGTAGACATCTTGTCTTTCTACTATTTCTCGGACGAGATGGAAGCGTCTCAGAATGTGCTTGGACTTATGATGAGCTCTTGGTTCCTTAGCTTGAGCAACAGCTCCAGTGTTGTCACAGTAAAGTGGCACTGGTTTTTCAATCTCAGGAACAACACCCAACTCTGTGATGAACTTCTTCATCCAGACGGCTTCCTTGGCGGCTTCACTGATAGCTATGTATTCTGCCTCTGTGGTTGAGTTAGCTATAGTCTGCTGCTTGGAACTCTTCCAACTCACTGCTCCACCATTTAGGATAAAAACATATCCTGAAATGGATTTGCTATCATCAGGGTCTGATTGAAAACTAGAATCAGAATAAGCTTCTAGTTTAAGATCAGAACCACCATAAACTAGAAAAATATCCTTTGTCCTTCTCAGGTACTTAAGAATATTTTTAACTGCTTTCCAATGATCCTCTCCCGGATCAGCCTGAAACCTACTGACAATGCCTAAAGCATATGCCACATCAGGCCTGGTATATAACATGGCATAAATTATGGACCCTATTACCGAAGCATAAGGTATAGAATTCATTCTATTTCTTTCTTCAGGTGTCTTAGGAGACATCCTTTTAGAAAGATGTATGCCTTGACTCATAGGAAGATAACCTCTTTTACTTCCATCCATGCTGAATCTTTTCAATACTAGGTTAACGTACCTAGACTGGGATAAAACTAGCATCCCCTTAGACCTATCTCTATAGATCTTAATACCTAGTATATAGGATGCTTCTCCCAAATCTTTCATGGAAAACTGGTTTGATAGCCAAACCTTGACTAATTGTAACATTGGGATATCATTCCCAATGAGGAGTATGTCATCTACATACAAAACCAAGAAGACTATGGCACTCCCACTAGTCTTGTTATAAACACAGGGTTCATCCACATTTTTGATAAAACCAAACCTTTTAATAGTTTCATCAAAACGGATGTTCCAACTCCTTGAAGCTTGCTTTAATCCATAAATGGATTTCTTTAGCTTGCATACTTGATTAGGTTTATTCTTTGAAATAAAATTTTCTGGCTGTGACATGTAGACTTCTTCCTCAAGGAAACCATTGAGGAATGCAGTCTTCACATCCATCTACCAGATCTCATAATCGTGGTATGCTGCTATAGCAAGTAAAATCCGAATTGATTTGAGCATGGCAACAGGTGAGAATGTTTCATCATAATCAATTCCCTGTTTTTGTCTAAAATTTTTTGCCACTAATCTAGCTTTATAGGTTTCAACTTGGCCATCAGCCCCAATCTTTTTTTTATAGACCCATTTGCACCCAATAGGATTAACACCCTCTGGTGCATCAACCAAAGTCCATACTTGGTTGACATACATAGAATCTATCTCGGATTCTATGGCTTCTTGCCATCTATCTGAATCAGTACTCAAGATAGCTTCCGTATAGGTCAGAGGTTCATCATTTGAATGACTTGGGCTTCATTATTTTCAATGATAAACCCATACCTCTCAGGTGCCCGTGACACTCTATCAGACCTACGGGGAGGAGTTTTGTATTCTGGTTCTGATCTAACTATATGTTCTATTGATTGAGAATTATCTATCTGTGTTTCTTGTACTTCTCCAAGTTCAATAGTTCTACCATTGCCCTTTTCTAAAATAAACTCTTTTTCTAGAAAAGTGGCATGTCTGCTGACAAAAATCTTTTGTTCGGTTGGATCGTAAAACAGATATCCTCTACCCTCTCTAGGATATCCTACAAATAGACATTTATCTGCTCTAGGTTCCAACTTATGTCCAAAATTTCATTTAACATAAGCTGGACATCCCCATACCTTAAAATATTTAAGATACGGTTTCTTTCCACTCCAAATTTTGTATGGAGTACTAACAACAGATTTAGAAGGTACGTTGTTCAGAATGTAAATAGCAGTTTCTAGGGCATTACCTCAGAAGGAAATGGGTAAATTTATGAAGCACATCATGGATTGTACCATATCTAATAAGGTACGATTCCTCCTTTCAGCTATACCATTTAGCTGTGGTGTATAAGGAGGGGTCCATTCAGAAAGAATTCCATTAACTTTAAGATAGTCTAAAAACTCTGTGGATAAGTATTCTCCTCCTCGATCAGACCGAAGAACTTTAATACTTTTCCCGGTTTGTTTTTCGACCATAATTTGATACTCCTTAAATTTATCAAAGGCTTAAGATTTATGTTTCATAAGATACACATATCCAAACCTAGATAAATTATCTGTAAAATTGATAAAATATGAGTATCCACCTCTGGCCTGAGTTGTCATTGGACCACATACATCAGTATGTATAAGTCCTAATAACTCAGTTGACCTTTCTCCATGTCCAGTAAATGGAGTCTTGGTCATCTTACCTATGAGACATGATTCGCAAGTTCCTAATGATTCATACTCATAAGGATCAAGAAATTTTTCCTTGTATAACTTGCTTATCCTAGACTCATTAACATGACCAAGTCGATGATGCCAAAGTAAAGTATCATTAAAGTCTTCTCTTTTCTTTTATTATTGACATGAAAAACACTATCATTGGAAGAAAGAGTTAAGAGCCCATTGCTAAATATGCCAGAACAAACAATTTTATTAGACAACAGTATCGAGCAACTAGTGCTCGTTACATCCATTACATATCCTTGTTTTAATAACAAGGAAACAGATACAATGTTCCTAATAATCTTAGGCATATAATAACAATTATGTAACTCCAAGATCTTCCCTGAAGGCAACTTCAGAATATGTCCCTACAGCTTCTGCTTGGATGATATCTCCACTAGCACCGTAGAGATTGAAGTCACCTTCCTTCAATACTTTAAGCTTGTGGAGGCCCTGCAAAGATTTGCATATATGGTAACCACAAGCGGTATCCAAAACCCATGTATTTGAAACTGAAGAATTTAATGTCAATATAGCATGTATCTCATACATACCTTTTGGCGCATCTGATGCACCAGGCTTCACAGTTGCAAGGTAAGCCTTGCAATTCCTTTTCCAATGTCCCGCTTTGCCGCAAAAGAAACAGGTTGACTGTTTGGAGGCCTTCTTTCCTTTCTTATTCTTATTGATGCCACTCTTAGGGTTTAGCCTCCTATTAAAACCCTTTTTGCCTAATTTCTTCTTATTGGTCTTATCAACAGGAAGAAGTGGAGCCTTTTCTTTCTTAATGTGGCTCTCCATTATTTTTAACATATTTAACAGCTTAGGCAAGGAAGTGTTCAGTTTGTTCATGTGATAATTCAAGACAAACTGAGAAAATGACTCTGGGAGTGATTGCAGGATTAAATCCTGATTCAACTCCCCATCCATGATAAAACCTAATTGACCCAATCTGGTGATCAAGTCAATTACCTTCAGAACATGATCCTGAACGGATGTTCCCTCTATCATCCTAGCACGGAATAACTGCTTAGATATTTCATATCTAGCAGTTCTACTATGTTCTCCATAAAGCCCTTTTAAATTGAGCATTATGGATTGAGTATCCATGCTTTCATGCTGTCTCTGTAACTCATTGGTCATAGAGGCTAGTATGATACACTTGACAGTAAGGGAGTCATTCTGCCACATTTTGTATTTGGCCATATCTTCCTGTGTGGCATCATCCCCTAGTGGATTAAGACTAAGGGTATCAAGAATATAAGAAATTTTTTCTGAACTCAGCACAATCTTTAAATTTCTCAACCAGTCCACATAGTTCGGACCAGTCAGTTTGTTGGTATCTAAGATACTTCGCAGTGACAATGAAGATGCCATTTATCTATATTTAACAAAGAACAATATATAAGCAAACAACCATGAAATGACTTACATAATTAAATTAGGTCTTCAATTTAATTATGTCTCCCACTATTTTATCAAAAATCATAGCCCTCACTATGATAATCGAGAAGAACCCTGATGGGTTTTTCTTAGTGAGATTGAGATCCTAATAAGTTATAAAAGATCTTGCAGAAAACACAACAAATCTTTTATAAGCTCAAAGGTAGGAAACTCTTCCAATTATATCTCATATAATTCTCAAGAAGTAACTTGGCCTCTAGAACATTATTAGTCTTGCAGAAAACACAACAAACCATAATGTCTAGTTAAGTCAAGACCCTTTCATTTCTATACAGTCAATATTCAAATATAATGCCCTTGCAGATAACACAACAAAGCATTATACTGAATATACTGTAAGCATATCTATGCACTAGGTTAGTATTATGTCAATCACCATATTAGGTCTTGCAGATAACACAACAAACCTAATGTGGTTCATAACACAATAATGATCCAGCATGAAGGAAGGCCAATATATAGTATTTCTAACACTAAGCATTTTAGTCAAGATTTAAATTTAATCAAATCGGCCAGGCAAGTGGAAGAGATGTGGGAGTTCCCCTGTTGCTTTCCTAGACACCAATAAAAATTGGCCAGGTCAGTCAACGGAACCAAATAAAAACCACAATTCTCTTTACCTCCTCAGAACCACCTTTCTAGACACTGAATGATCAATTGTACATCATGACTAGTGATGCTTATTAGTTAAATATACTAAGACTTAATATAATTTTTAAGACGAGGGATTTATAAATTGCCAGCACATCCTTATAGAATGTATCACAATCAACATATCACTCTTATAGAAAAACAAATATGTGCTAAGTGTGTCATCATACTAGGACAACCATTTACCACATAAAGGATCCACCATTATGCCAGGGCAACCTTATTTCAGTATGATGACTTCAAATCTATACATATCTCTATAATAATTAGGGTTTGAGTGAAAGACCCTAACTAGTGGCATACATCAAAACATATATGCAATCAAAGGTATGCTAAGCGTAGTAACATATTAGGATTTAAAAACCCTAAGATGTGACGTACAAACTATCATAAATTATAGTCCTAATTAAGGTGGCTCTGATACCACAATTGGGATCCGGTGCAACACAGCGGAAGGGTAATTTCAAAAATTGAAATTAAATATGCACCAAAATCCTAAACTAGGAACTCCTTATTCAGACTAGAATATATGAAGACAAACATTTCTATGCAAATTGAATTAGAATACCAACTTGTAATCGCTAATTCCAATTTATGAAGGCTTAAAACTTGAAGATCAACGGGCTATTTGAATTCACCAGGCATCCATGTGTCCGCCCTCCGATGGTGATCCACACAGAGCAATGATCAAGAACATTATCTTCTTGTCCAATAGTTCCTCGTATTGAGTTCTTCTTCTAGAACTCAATTCTTCGGATTATGGCTGGAAATCTTCCACTCAAAGGTGTATCTTCTTCCTTTTTACCCCTTCTCCACCTTCTACCAAGACTAGAACCTTTAGGACACCTTTGTCTTGAAAGTAAGACCTTGTCCTAAGAAGATTAATGCTTTTCTTTAATTGGTGGACAAATTAAGACAAGAATGTCTTAATGTAAGAAAGAAAGGAAAGAACAAAACAGAACTCTTTCTTTCCTTTACCGTCGGAGACTTTCGCTCTTGTTCTTATTCAGTAGCAGAGTTTCGATAGAGGTGTACTCTGTAAAGGAAACAATGCAAAAACAAGAAAAGGGAGAAAGAGTCTTTAGGAGAGGAAGAAGAATTATAATATATTATTATCAAGTTCTGATTTCCATTCCTTTATATAGTTTTCAAAGAGGCGCCCTCATAACTCTCCGTAAATATTTTTCTCACGCCCTTTTCCTTCTTCTCACGCCCTTCTCTTCTTTCTCACGGCCTTCTGGATTAATTCTCACGGCCTTCCAGATTAATTCTCACAGCTTTTCTCAAAGGAAGAAGTCGTGACGATTGGGAGAAAGAAGTCGCGAAACTTGAATCTCCGAAGAGATACGTGATGCAGAACAAATAAAGGGATGCGATGCGGAAGTAAATTAAGACTAACTAATTTTTTTGTTGTTTTTATATGTTTGTAGAAGTTGGCTTCAAATCAAAGAAAAGTTAATCTAACATTGAAAGATACTAATATGATAATTGAAAGCACAATTTTAAGGAAACTAAATTATCAGAGTAGTTCAGAAGCAACGGATCGCTGGGGGTTGAGAAACTCCCAGACCTAGGGTTTCGCTCTGAACTTTCAACAGAACAGAAATAAAGAGAAGAGATGGTTTACCTAACCAGACAATGATCTTCACAGATTTTGGTGGAAGAACTCTCCCGAGCAGATTGTTGGATCCTCGGATTCAGATATCTTCGCAATGGATCCTCCAATACTGGTCCTTTGGCGGGTTGGCTTCTCCTAAACTCAAGATCTGGAAGAGAAGAAAAACAATTGATGGAATCAGAGAGTCAAGGGAAAAATTTACCAGGTTGATGAACTTGAAGATTGAAATTGCTGAAAACTGGATTCTCCTGGAAGCTGATGTGATTTTCCTTGGAACTTGCCCTGGATCTGAAGTAGCCGGACTGGATCTGGATGAAGGTGGACAGCCTGGACTTGTAGAGAGAGAGAGGCCGTGGGAGATGGAAGGAGCTAGGGTTCGATGGATTGAAAATAATGAAGGGCGGCTAGGGTTTTGGATTTTTAAGTGGCTAACCTAGGGTTTTGGATAAAGATGGAGATCTCTCACCTCCTCAAGGCTCCAATGGAACCCGGATTACCCCCTCACGGAGCTCAACACTTAGAATAGTGCGGAAGAAGAGAAACCTAGGTTACTCAACACAAGAGAATAGCAAAATAATTTTTCTTCATTGATTTCTTCTCAACTTACAAGAGGGATGTAATTTATAATGCTTTACAAGGGAGAAGGGTTTCATATTTTTCCATGTGGGACTAAAGGAGGGGATCTCCAAATTAGGGCAAATCCCTTACATATGGTTGGCCAAAATACCAAAAATTAGGATTTGGGTTATAAATGGCAGGTAGATGGTGCCACCTTGCTTGATTTTTTTCAAGAAAATTTTCTTCCTTCCCTGGATGAACTCTTTTGGACTCCTCCTTTTCTTCCTCCCTAAGTCAAGGCTCTTCCCATCTTTGTTTTAGGTGTTTTTGGCAGGTAATGGGCGCCGCTTGATATTCTCTTCCAAGAAAAACTTCTTCCCTTCTTTGCTTGGAGTCACTTGGGAAAGTCTTGGCCGCCCCCTTGATTTGTGCTCTTCTCTTTATCTGGTGCATGAAAGAAGGAGGTTGCCATCTGAGGAGTGGGGACCAAAGGCTGCTGGATGTGGATATGGCGCCCCCTGGACTGGGAGTGTGGCTGGGAGTGTGGTGTCCACTTGCCAGGTCTTGGGAGAAAATGTAACATCCCCGGTTGAAACCCTAGTCCACTACTGAGTCAACATGACTCAACAAAATAAAAATGCAGGTAATGTAGACTCAAGCTAAATTGAGTTGATCTAGTCAACTCTTATTACAAACCAAAAACCCTAATTCTTCGGGCAAGGTTAATCAGAGATCCAGATGGAGCTCTGAAGTCTTCTTCTGAGTCTGGTGCCCGCACCAATTCTCCCGGGGTGGGAGGAACTCGACCCTGTCGAGTAAGGCTCAAGTTGGCTCTAGTATCTCTCCAAGAGGTCTGGGTCCAATTCTTGTAATTCTTCTCGGGAGATCCAAGAGTCATCAGAATCTGGCCTTCCTTGCCAGCGGACCAGGTACCTTTGGTATCCTCGATTACGAGTAGAGATAACCTGATCATCCAGGATCTTTTCAATCTGCTCTTTCCTCACAGGCCAGTTTGTTGGTGGACACACAGGGTCGGGATCACTCTCAATGATAGGGTTAGGCTCAAAAGGCTCACTAGGAATCACAGCTGGCTCCCTGTACTCTACTAAGTCTGTAATGTTGAAAGTAGAGCTAATGCCTAGTTCTGGAGGCAACTCGAGCACATAGGCATTGGATCCTACTCTCTTTACCACTCTAAATGGTCCAGCTCCCCTAGCATGTAACTTTCTAATGGTTCCAGGAGGAAACCGTTCAGGCCTTAACCTAATCATCACATAGTCTCCCTCAACAAAAGATTTGACTCGCCTTTGAGTATCAGCCAACTTCTTATAAGTTTCATTACTTAAATTTATTTTGGCATGAATTTCTTTATGCAAGTCTTTTACATGCTGTGCAAAATTCTCAGCAGACTCGGAGACTCGAGTGTGGACAGGTAAAGGGACTAGGTCAAGAGGTGTGTGAGGTTTGTACCCATGTACAATTTCAAATGGACTCTTACCCGTAGACCTATTGACCGAGTCATTGTACGCAAATTCTGCCCTTGGTAGGTATAAATCCCAATTTCTGGTGTTTTCACCAACAAGACATCTCAGCAGATTTCCTAGGCTACGGTTCACTACTTCAGTTTGGCCATCAGTTTGGGGATGATAGGCAGTTGAAAACTTAAGTTTTGTCCCTAACTTATGCCAAAGGGTCTTCCAAAAGTAACTGGTGAACCGGACATCCCTATCTGAAACAATTGTCTTAGGTAGGCCATGGAGTCTAACTATCTCATTGAAGAAAAGTGTGGCTACCTTAGACGCATCAAAGGTTTGGGAACAAGGCAAGAAGTGGGCCATTTTAGAGAATCGGTCGACTACGACACAGATAGAATCATGTCTCCTCTGGGTCTTAGGTAAACCTAACACAAAATCCATACTCACATCTTGCCAAGGACGATCTGGGACAGGGAGTGGGGTATAAAGGCCAGTGTTTTGTTTTCGCTGTTTGGCAATAGTGCAGGTTCGACATCTAGCTACAATATTAGCTACATCCCTTTTCAAGCTAGGCCAGAAAAAGTGGTCTTCAATAGCTAGAATGGTCTTGTCTTTTCCAAAATGGCCGGCTAAACCTCCATCATGGATTTCCCAAATCAAAAATTCCCTAAGAGAAGATCTAGGGATGCAAAGCCTATTTTTGAAGAACAAAAAACCATTTACAAGGGTATAATCCTGGTGATTACTAGATGGTCCTTGAACTAGATCCTGATACATAGTTGTGAAATCCGGACAAGACTCATATTCCTCTTTGATTTGCTCAAACCCTATGACCTCAGTTCTAACAGAAGTTAATAACAGAGATCGGCGACTAAGGGCATCAGCTACCTTATTCTCAACTCCAGCCTTATGTTTCAGGACAAAAGTATAGGACTGGATATATTCTACCCACTTAGCATGTCTAGGGTTAAGCTTCTTTTGGGAGTTCAGAAATCTAAGAGCCTCATGGTCCGAAAATAGTACAAATTCCTGCGGTAGCAAATAATGTCTCCAGTAACGCAAAGCTTGCACCACCGCATAAAATTCCTTATCATAGGTAGAATACCTAAGCTTAGCATCATTAAGTTTTTCACTAAAGAATGCTATGGGATGATTCTCTTGGCTTAGGACTCCACCTATTCCTACACCTGAAGCATCACAGGGAACCTCAAATACTTTAGAAAAATTGGGTAATCTCAGAATGGGTGCCTGGGTCATTTTATCCTTAAGATCTAGGAAGGCTTTATGGGCTGACTTAGTCCAATGAAATTCTCCCTTCCTAATACAATCAGTGATAGGAGCAGCTAAAGTACTAAACCCCTTGATGAATCGCCTATAGAAGGTAGCCAAGCCGTGGAAACTTCTAACTTCATGCACATTGGTTGGCTCTGGCCAGTCTACTATGGACCTAATCTTCTCAGGATCGGCCGCCACGCCGTCAGGGGTTACTACAAAACCAAGAAAGATAACTCTACTAGTCATGAATTCACACTTCTTAAGATTACCGTAGAGTCTATCATTCCTCAAAACTTGGCAGACTGCTCTAAGGTGGCCTAGGTGATCTGCTGGGGTCTTACTATAGATCAGGATGTCATCAAAATAGACCACCACAAATTTTCCTATGAAAGCTCTAAGTACCTGGGTCATAATTCTCATGAAAGTACTAGGGGCATTGGACAACCCAAAAGGCATAACAACCCATTCATAAAGACCATCCATAGTTTTGAAAGAAGTTTTCCATTCATCCCCGGGTCTAATCCTAACCTGATGATAGCCGCTTCTGAGATCAATCTTAGAAAAAACAATTGCACCAACCATCATATCAAGCGTGTCATCTAGTCTAGGGATGGGAAACTTATATTTGATTGTAATTTTATTGATGGCACGATTGTCAACACACATCCTCCACGTGCCATCTTTCTTTGGGGTCAGTAAGGCTGGGACTGCACAAGGGCTAAGACTTTCTCTAATAAACCCCTTCCTCAATATTCTCCAACCTGCTTTTGCAGTTCTTCATGCTCAGATGGATTCATCCTGTAATGGGGCAAGTTGGGCAAAGTCGCTCCTGGGATTAGATCTATGGCATGCTGGATATCCCTAAGAGGTGGAAGGTGGTCTGGCAAATCCTCGGGAAAGACATCCTCAAATTCTTTTAACACAGGTTTAACTTCTTGAGGAGGCTCTGAGGGTTCCGAAGTTCTAAGTTCCTTAGCAGTCAACATCCAGATGGGTGAACCACTATGAATTTCTTGTTCTAGATCCTTAGCACTGATTAGGTTCACTCCAGTTTTCATCTCCTTAACCTTACCGGCTCCTTTAGTTACCTTGTCCTTAGGGGGAACTGAATGGATCGTAATCTTCTTCCCATTGAAACTAAAGACACAGGTATTGGATTTTCCTAAGAGGGTGGCATCATGATCATACAACCAAGGTCTTCCGAGAATTATACTGCTCACCCCCATGGGTAAGACATCGCACCAAATCTTTTCGTGATAAGATTGCATTTGGATTTGGACTTGACATCTAGACTGGATGGGTATGGAGGTAGAATCTACCCAAGAAACCTTATAGGGGTTGGGATGGGGAACTGGGATTAAGCCTAACATCTTGACAGTGCTAGTAGAGATGGCATTTACACAGCTCCCACTATCTATGATGATCTTACATACCTTATCCCCTAATTTAAGAAAAGTCTGTAGGATGTTAGTCCTACGCCAATCCTCTTGAACTAGATTCTGGGATAGGATGCATCTTACAACTCCTAATTGGTCAGATTCATTGGGTTCCTCCTCTCCTTCATACTCCTCAACCAAATTCATTCTGGCCTCATAAACTTCTTCTTCAAATTCCTCACTGGGCTCGGAATTATCATTCTCTCCCTCTTCTATGTAAAGGGATCTCCGTGGGCACTGGCTAGCAACATGACCTACCTTATGACACTTGAAACAGGCTATGGCAGTACACTGACTGGAAATGTGACCTGGTTTCTGACACTTAAAACAGGTGATATTTGAACTAGGGGTTCTCTGGGTGTCAGGTGCCTTACCTTTGTCCATGGGCCTAGGGGTAGAAGTACCCTGAAAAGGTTTACTAGGGATAACTTGGCTAGGTCCATTCCTTGGGATTGGGGCACTAACCCTAGAAGGTATAGGTCCTCTCTGAAATTTCTCAGTGTTCAGTGCAATCTGGTAGGCTTGGTCTAGATCAGTAACCTCTCTCAGAAATAGTTCTCTCTTGATATCTTCCCTCGGTCCAGCCCTAAATCTAGACAAAGTGACTTCGTGGGCTTCACTCACATCACATCTTATTAGGTATTCATCAAAAGTAGCTATGTAGTCTGAGACAGATCGGTTTCCTTGTTTCAGGTTTTGCCATTGGTCTAACAGGTTTTGCTGGTATTAAATTGGTAGGTATTTATCTCTCAGTTTTTCTTTCATACCCTGCCAAGTGGTTATGGGCTCAACATTTCGTCTCCTAGTGGTTAGCTCAATGTTCCCCCAGTATAACCTAGCTTGATGCACTAATTTCATCTTGGCAAACTTGTATTTTTTCTCCTCAGACATAGCATACCACTCAAAGTATTGGTCCATCTCACCCTCCCAATCAGAATACACATTAGGGTTCAGACTACCATCAAAAGTGGGTGCATCTAATTTGATGTTCCTGATGAACCTATCATCTCTATCTTCAGGCTCTGGGTCAGGCCTCCTATGATTAGGTTCAGGATCTCTATATAAAGGCCTTCTAGGCTCCTGATGTGGGTGAGGTTGAGGCACATTAAAATCGGGGTCAGGAGTCCAATTCCGATGTCTAGGTTCTTCAAGTACTTGGACTCGGTCCCTAAGTTGGGTAAGATCCTCATGAATTTGTGCGCAAAACTGGGCCACAGTGTTTGTCATATCCTGATTCATTTTAGCCATACTTTCAGTAAGAGTTCTGATCATGGCCTCTAAATCAGGTGGGTTTGACCAGGTTGATATGGCACTCCGTTTCTGGTAGACATGATGATTCAAGCAAGCACACAAAATGAGACTAGACTAAATCGACTACTGGATCACTAGACCTAGAGTCCAAACTAGATGCCCAATCAGAGTGGCAAGCTAGCCTGTAGTAACTCAGGACTCAGCCAGGCAGGTGTTAGGGGAGTGTTAGGTCCCTGATTGCCAATCCTAGACACCAATCAGTGATTGGCCAGGTAGGCGGACCAGCACACAAGCCCTTCGGGAATGGATCCCTGAACCACCGTTCTAGATACTGAGTGCTAAGCACACACAGAATAACTCGGCAAACTGACTAAACACTAGCCTAGACCCGACCAATTGGTGTCCCTAGCCCACTAGGACAAATTAGGTCTAACTGATTTTAAATTAGATCTAGGTTTGAATGATTGGATGGTGGTTTTGGGCTAAGGAGAGGTAATCAACTCCTCCCCTTATCTTAGATGCTCAATTGCCCTTAAGTAAATTATGAGATGATCACTCCAAAAAGAATTGAATTGCAGAACACAAAAAAATAGAGTTGTTGTATTTTAATGCTCAGAATTTTTACCGAAACCAATAAATCACAGAAAAATTATTGAAAATAGGTTCAATCATACTGGTTTCAACGAAGCAAAAATCATGCAATTCGGAGTTTTATACAGGGAGAAATAATTCAGACAACAGGGAAATTACGGGCTGCAACTAGATTGTCTTCCCCGTTTATAATCCCTGCTACGAAGTTATAACCCAATGGATCCCCTACACGCCCTAGAAACACCCCATGGAATGGGAGGAGGAGGCTTGCGCCTCGCTTAGTTCCTAGGACCGGACGTCCTGGGGAGTCTACTTCGAGCAGACAAAATAAAAGAGAAAACAATCAAAACAAGCAAGCAAGCAAATCAGAAACCCTAGACTGGGCTCTGATACCAAAAATGATGCAGAACAAATAAAGGGATGCGATGCGGAAGTAAATTAAGACTAACTAATTTTTTTGTTGTTTTATATGTTTGTAGAAGTTGGCTTCAAATCAAAGAAAAGTTAACCTAACATTGAAAGATACTAATATGATAATTGAAAGCACAATTTTAAGGAAACTAAATTATCAGAGTAGTTCAGAAGCAACGGATCGCTGGGGGTTGAGAAACTCCCAGACCTAGGGTTTCGCTCCGAACTTTCAACAGAACAGAAATAAAGAGAAGAGATGGTTTACCTAACCAGACAATGATCTTCACAGATTTTGGTAGAAGAACTCTCCCGAGCAGATTGTTAGATCCTCGGATTCAGATATCTTCGCAATGGATCCTACAATACTGGTCCTTTGGCAGGTTGGCTTCTCCTGAACTCAAGATCTGGAAGAGAAGAAAAATAATTGATGGAATCAGAGAGTCAAGGGAAAAATTTACCAGGTTGATGAACTTGAAGATTGAAATTGCTGAAAACTGGATTCTCCTGGAAGCTGATGTGATTTTCCTTGGAACTTGCTCTGGATCTGAAGTAGCCGAACTGGATATGGATGAAGGTGGACGGCCTAGACTTGTAGAGAGAGAGAGGCCGTGGGAGATGGAAGGAGCTAGGGTTCGATGGATTGAAAATAATGAAGGGCGGCTAGGGTTTTGGATTTTTAAGTGGCTAACCTAGGGTTTTGGATAAAGATGGAGATCTCTCACCTCCTCAAGGCTCCAATGGAACCCGGATTACCCCCTCACGGAGCTCAACACTTAGAATAGTGCGGAAGAAGAGAAACCTAGGTTACTCAACACAAGAGAATAGCAAAATAATTTTTCTTCATTGATTTCCTCTCAACTTACAAGAGGGATGTAATTTATAATGCTTTACAAGGGAGAAGGGTTTTATATTTTTCCATGTGGAACTAAAGGAGGGGATCTCCAAATTAGGGCAAATCCCTTACATATGGTTGGCCAAAATACCAAAAATTAGGATTTGGGTTATAAATGGCAGGTAGATGGCGCCACCTTGCTTGACTTTTTTCAAGAAAATTTTCTTCCTTCCCTGGATGAACTCTTTTGGACTCCTCCTTTTCTTCCTCCCTACGTCAAGGCTCTTCCCATCTTTGTTTTAGGTGTTTTTGGCAGGTAATGGGCGCCCCTTGATATTCTCTTCCAAGAAAAACTTCTTCCCTTCTTTGCTTGGAGTCACTTGGGAAAGTCTTGGCCGCCCCCTTGATTTGTGCTCTTCTCTTTATCTGGTGCATGAAAGAAGGAGGTTGCCATCTGAGGAGTGGGGACCAAAGGCTACTGGATGTGGATATGGCGCCCCCTGGACTGGGAGTGTGGCTGGGAGTGTGGTGTCCACTTGCCAGGTCTTGGGAGAAAATGTAACATCCCCGGTTGAAACCCTAGTCCACTACTGAGTCAACATGACTCAACAAAAAAAATGCAGGTAATGTAGACTCAAGCTAAATTGAGTTGATCTAGTCAACTCTTATTACAAACCAAAAACCCTAATTCTTCGGGCAAGGTTAATCAGAGATCCAGATGGAGCTCTGAAGTCTTCTTCTGAGTCTGGTGCCCGCACCAATTCTCCCGGGGTGGGAGGAACTCGACCCTGTCGAGTAAGGCTCAAGTTGGCTCTGGTATCTCTCCAAGAGGTCTGGGTCCAATTCTTGTAATTCTTCTCGGGAGATCCAAGAGTCATCAGAATCTGGCCTTCCTTGCCAGCGGACCAGGTACCTTTGGTATCCTCGATTACGAGTAGAGATAACCTGATCATCCAGGATCTTTTCAATCTGCTCTTTCCTCACAGGCCAGTTTGTTGGTGGACACACAGGGTCGGGATCACTCTCAATGATAGGGTTAGGCTCAAAAGGCTCACTAGGAATCACAGCTGGCTCCCTGTACTCTACTAAGTCTGTAATGTTGAAAGTAGAGCTAATGCCTAGTTCTGGAGGCAACTCGAGCACATAGGCATTGGATCCTACTCTCTTTACCACTCTAAATGGTCCAGCTCCCCTAGCATGTAACTTTCTAACGGTTCCAGGAGGAAACCGTTCAGGCCTTAACCTAATCATCACATAGTCTCCCTCAACAAAAGATTTGACTCGCCTTTGAGTATCAGCCAACTTCTTATAAGTTTCATTACTTAAATTTATTTTGGTATGAATTTCTTTATGCAAGTCTTTTACATGCTGTGCAAAATTCTCAGCAGACTCGGAGACTCGAGTGTGGACAGGTAAAGGGACTAGGTCAAGAGGTGTGTGAGGTTTGTACCCATGTACAATTTCAAATGGACTCTTACCCGTAGACCTATTGACCGAGTCATTGTATGCAAATTCTGCCCTTGGTAGGTATAAATCCCAATTTCTGCTGTTTTCACCAACAAGATATCTCAGCAGATTTTCTAGGCTACGGTTCACTACTTCAGTTTGGCCATCAGTTTGGGGATGATAGGTAGTTGAAAACTTAAGTTTTGTCCCTAACTTATGCCAAAGGGTCTTCCAAAAGTAACTGGTGAACCGGACATCCCTATCTGAAACGATTGTCTTAGGTAGGCCATGGAGTCTAACTATCTCATTGAAGAAAAGTGTGGCTACCTTAGACGCATCAAAGGTTTGGGAACAAGGCAAGAAGTGGGCCATTTTAGAGAATCGGTCGACTACGACACAGATAGAATCATGTCTCCTCTGGGTCTTAGGTAAACCTAACACAAAATCCATACTCACATCTTGCCAAGGACGATCTGGGACAGGGAGTGGGGTATAAAGGCCAGTGTTTTGTTTTCGCTGTTTGGCAACAGCGCAGGTTCGACATCTAGCTACAATATTAGCTACATCCCTTTTCAAGCTAGGCCAGAAAAAGTGGTCTTCAATAGCTAGAATGGTCTTGTCTTTTCCAAAATGGCCGGCTAAACCTCCAGCATGGATTTCCCAAATCAAAAATTCCCTAAGAGAAGTTCTAGGGATGCAAAGCCTATTTTTGAAGAACAAAAAACTATCTACAAGGGTATAATCCTGGTGATTACTAGATGGTCCTTGAACTAGATCCTGATACATAGTTGTGAAATCCGGACAAGACTCATATTCCTGTTTGATTTGCTCAAACCCTATGACCTCAGTTCTAACAGAAGTTAATAACAGAGATCGGCGACTAAGGGCATCAGCTACCTTATTCTCAACTCCAGCCTTATGTTTCAGGACAAAAGTATAGGACTGGATATATTCTACCCACTTAGCATGCCTAGGGTTAAGCTTCTTTTGGGAGTTCAAAAATCTAAGAGCCTCATGGTCCGAAAATAGTACAAATTCCTGCGGTAGCAAATAATGTCTCCAGTAACGCAAAGCTTGCACCACCGCATAAAATTCCTTATCATAGGTAGAATACCTAAGCTTAGCATCATTAAGTTTTTCACTAAAGAATGCTATGGGATGATTCTATTGGCTTAGGACTCCACCTATTCCTACACCTGAAGCATCACAGGCAACCTCAAATACTTTAGAAAAATTGGGTAATCTCAGAATGGGTGCCTGGGTCATTTTATCCTTAAGATCTAGGAAGGCTTTATAGGCTGACTTAGTCCAATAAAATTCTCCCTTCCTAATACAATCAGTGATAGGAGCAGCTAAAGTACTAAACCCCTTGATGAATCGCCTATAGAAGGTAGCCAAGCCGTGGAAACTTCTAACTTCATGCACATTGGTTGGCTCTGGCCAGTCTACTATGGACCTAATCTTCTCAGGATCGGCCGCCACGCCGTCAGGGGTTACTACAAAACCAAGAAAGATAACTCTACTAGTCATGAATTCACACTTCTTAAGATTACCGTAGAGTCTATCATTCCTCAAAACTTGGCAGACTGCTCTAAGGTGGCCTAGGTGATCTGCTGGGGTCTTACTATAGATCAGGATGTCATCAAAATAGACCACCACAAATTTTCCTATGAAAGCTCTAAGTACCTGGGTCATAATTCTCATGAAAGTACTAGGGGCATTGGACAACCCAAAAGGCATAACAACCCATTCATAAAGACCATCCTTAGTTTTGAAAGCAGTTTTCCATTCATCCCCGGGTCTAATCCTAACCTGATGATAGCCGCTTCTGAGATCAATCTTAGAAAAAACCATTGCACCAGCCATCATATCAAGCAAGTCATCTAGTCTAGGGATGGGAAACCTATATTTGACTGTAATTTTATTGATGGCACGACTGTCAACACACATCCTCCACGTGCCATCTTTCTTTGGGGTCAGTAAGGCTGGGACTGCACAAGGGCTAAGACTTTCTCTAATAAACCCTTCCTCAATAATTCTCCAACCTGCTTTTGCAGTTCTTCATGCTCAGATGGATTCATCTTGTAATGGGGCAAGTCGGGCAAAGTCGCTCCTGGGATTAGATCTATGGCATGCTGGATATCCCTAAGAGGTGGAAGGTGGTCTGGCAAATCCTCGGGAAAGACATCCTCAAATTCTTTTAACACAGGTTTAACTTCTTGAGGAGGCTCTGAGGGTTCCGAAGTTCTAAGTTCCTTAGCAGTCAACATCCAGATGGGTGAACCACTATGAATTTCTTGTTCTAGATCCTTAGCACTGATTAGGTTCACTCCAGTTTTCATCTCCTTAACCTTACCGGCTCCTTTAGTTACCTTGTCCTTAGGGGGAACTGAATGGATCGTAATCTTCTTCCCATTGAAACTAAAGACACAGGTATTGGATTTTCCTAAGAGGGTGGCATCATGATCATACAACCAAGGTCTTCCGAGAATTATACTGCTCACCCCCATGGGTAAGACATCGCACCAAATCTTTTCGTGATAAGATTGCATTTGGATTTGGACTTGACATCTAGACTGGATGGGTATGGAGGTAGAATCTACCCAAGAAACCTTATAGGGGTTGGGATGGGGAACTGGGATTAAGCCTAACATCTTGACAGTGCTAGTAGAGATGGCATTTACACAGCTCCCACTATCTATGATGATCTTACATACCTTATCCCCTAATTTAAGAAAAGTCTGTAGGATGTTAGTCCTACGCCAATCCTCTTGAACTAGATTCTGGGATAGGATGCATCTTACAACTCCTAATTGGTCAGATTCATTGGGTTCCTCCTCTCCTTCATACTCCTCAACCAATTCATTCTGGCCTCATAAACTTCTTCTTCAAATTCCTCACTGGGCTCGGAATTATCATTCTCTCCCTCTTCTATGTAAAGGGTCTCCGTGGGCACTGGCTAGCAACATGACCTACCTTATGACACTTGAAACAGGCTATGGCAGTACACTGACTGGAAATGTGACCTGGTTTCTGACACTTAAAACAGGTGATATTTGAACTAGGGGTTCTCTGGGTGTCAGGTGCCTTACCTTTGTCCATGGGCCTAGGGGTAGAAGTACCCTGAAAAGGTTTACTAGGGATAACTTGGCTAGGTCCATTCCTTGGGATTGGGGCACTAACCCTAGAAGGTATAGGTCCTCTCTGAAATTTCTCAGTGTTCAGTGCAATCTGGTAGGCTTGGTCTAGATCAGTAACCTCTCTCAGAAATAGTTCTCTCTTGATATCTTCCCTCAGTCCAGCCCTAAATCTAGACAAAGTGACTTCGTGGGCTTCACTCACATCACATCTCATTAGGTATTCATCAAAAGTAGCTATGTAGTCTGAGACAGATTGGTTTCCTTATTTCAGGTTTTGCCATTGGTCTAACAGGTTTTGCTGGTATGAAATCGGTAGGTATTTATCTCTCAGTTTTTCTTTCATACCCTGCCAAGTGGTTATGGGCTCAACATTCCGTCTCCTAGTGGTTAGCTCAATGTTCCCCCAGTATAACCTAGCTTGATGCACTAATTTCATCTTGGCAAACTTGTATTTCCTCTCCTCAGACATAGCATACCACTCAAAGTATTGGTCCATCTCACCCTCCCAATCAGAATACACATTAGGGTTCAGACTACCATCAAAAGTGGGTGCATCTAATTTGATGTTCCTGATGAACCTATCATCTCTATCTTCAGGCTCTGGGTCAGGCCTCCTATGATTAGGTTCAGGATCTCTATATAAAGGCCTTCTAGGCTCCTGATGTGGGTGAGGTTGAGGCACATTAAAATCGGGGTCAGGAGTCCAATTCCGATGTCTAGGTTCTTCAAGTACTTGGACTCGGTCCCTAAGTTGGGTAAGATCCTCATGAATTTGTGTGCAAACTGGGCCACAGTGTTTGTCATATCCTGATTCATTTTAGCCATACTTTCAGTAAGAGTTCTGATCATGGCCTCTAAATCAGGTTGGGTTTGACCAGGTTGATATGGCACTCCGTTTCTGGTAGACATGATGATTCAAGCAAGCACACAAAATGAGACAAGACTAAATCGACTACTGGATCACTAGACCTAGAGTCCAAACTAGATGCCCAATCAGAGTGGCAAGCTAGCCTGTAGTAACTCAGGACTCAGCCAGGCAGGTGTAAGGGGAGTGTTAGGTCCCTGATTGCCAATCCTAGACACCAATCAGTGATTGGCCAGGTAGGTGGACCAGCACACAAGCCCTTCGGGAATGGATCCCTGAACCACCGTTCTAGACACTGAGTGCTAAGCACACACAGAATAACTCGGCAAACTAACTCAACACTAGCCTAGACCCGACCAATTGGTGTCCCTAGCCCACTAGGGCAAATTAGGTCTAACTGATTTTAAATTAGATCTAGGTTCGAATGATTGGATGGTGGTTTTGGGCTAAGGAGAGGTAATCAACTCCTCCCCTTATCTTAGATGCTCAATTGCCCTTAAGTAAATTATGAGATGATCACTCCAAAAAGAATTGAATTGCAGAACACAAAAAATAGAGTTGTTGTATTTTAATGCTCAGAATTTTTACCGAACCAATAAATCACAGAAAAATTATTGAAAATAGGTTCAATTATACTGGTTTCAACGAAGCAAAAATCATGCAATTCAGAGTTTTAGGCAGGGAGAAATAATTCAGACAATAGGGAAATTACGGGCTGTAACTAGATTGTCTTCCCCGTTTATAATCCCTGCTACGAAGTTATAACCCAATGGATCCCCTACACGCCCTAGGAACACCCCGTGGAATGGGAGGAGGAGGCTTGCACCTCGCTTAGTTCCTAGGACCGGACGTCCTGGGGAGTCTACTTCGAGCAGACAAAATAAAAAGAGAAAACAATCAAAACAAGCAAGCAAGCAAATCAGAAACCCTAGACTGGGCTCTGATACCAAAATGATGCAGAACAAATAAAGGGATGCGATGCGGAAGTAAATTAAGACTAACTAATTTTTTTGTTGTTTTATATGTTTGTAGAAGTTGGCTTCAAATCAAAGAAAGTTAACCTAACATTGAAAGATACTAATATGATAATTGAAAGCACAATTTTAAGGAAACTAAATTATCAGAGTAGTTCAGAAGCAACGGATCGCTGGGGTTGAGAAACTCCCAGACCTAGGGTTTCGCTCCGAACTTTCAACAGAACAGAAATAAAGAGAAGAGATGGTTTACCTAACCAGACAATGATCTTCACAGATTTTGGTAGAAGAACTCTCCCGAGCAGATTGTTGGATCCTCGGATTCAGATATCTTCGCAATGGATCCTCCAATACTGGTCCTTTTGCGGGTTGGCTTCTCTTGAACTCAAGATCTGGAAGAGAAGAAAATAATTGATGGAATCAGAGAGTCAAGGGAAAAATTTACCAGGTTGATGAACTTGAAGATTGAAATTGCTGAAAACTGGATTCTCTTGGAAGCTGATGTGATTTCCTTGGAACTTGCTCTGGATCTGAAGTAGCCGGACTGGATCTGGATGAAGGTGGACGGCCTGGACTTGTAGTGAGAGAGGTCGTGGGAGATGGAAGGAGCTAGGGTTCGATGGATTGAAAATAATGAAGGGCGGCTAGGGTTTTGGATTTTTAAGTGGCTAACCTAGGGTTTTGGATAAAGATGGAGATCTCTCACCTCCTCAAGGCTCCAATGGAACCCGGATTACCCCCTCACGGAACTCAACACTTAGAATAGTGTGGAAGAAGAGAAACCTAGGTTACTCAACACAAGAGAATAGCAAAATAATTTTCTTCATTGATTTCTTCTCAACGTACAAGAGGGATGTAATTTATAATGCTTTACAAGGGAGAAGGGTTTCATATTTTTCCATGTGGGACTAAAGGAGGGGATCTCCAAATTAGGGCAAATCCCTTACATATGGTTGGCCAAAATACCAAAAATTAGGATTTGGGTTATAAATGGCAGGTAGATGGCGCCACCTTGCTTGATTTTTTCAAGAAAATTTTCTTCCTTCCCTGGATGAACTCTTTTGGACTCCTCCTTTTCTTCCTCCCTAAGTCAAGGCTCTTCCCATCTTTGTTTTAGGTGTTTTTGGCAGGTAATGGGCGCCCCTTGATATTCTCTTCCAAGAAAAACTTCTTCCCTTCTTTGCTTGGAGTCACTTGGGAAAGTCTTGGCCGCCCCCTTGATTTGTGCTCTTCTCTTTATCTGGTGCATGAAAGAAGGAGGTTGCCATCTGAGGAGTGGGGACCAAAGGCTGCTGGATGTGGATATGGCACCCCCTGGACTGGGAGTGTGGCTGGGAGTGTGGTGTCCACTTGCCAGGTCTTGGAGAAAATGTAACATCCCCGTTTGAAACCCTAGTCCACTACTGAGTCAACATGACTCAACAAAATAAAATGCAGGTAATGTAGACTCAAGCTAAATTGAGTTGATCTAGTCAACTCTTATTACAAACCAAAAACCCTAATTCTTCGGGCAAGGTTAATCAGAGATCCAGATGGAGCTCTGAAGTCTTCTTCTGAGTCTGGTGCCCGCACCAATTCTCCCGGGGTGGGAGGAACTCGACCCTGTCGAGTAAGGCTCAAGTTGGCTCTGGTATCTCTCCAAGAGGTCTGGGTCCAATTCTTGTAATTCTTCTCGGGAGATCCAAGAGTCATCAGAATCTGGCCTTCCTTGCCAGCGGACTAGGTACCTTTGGTATCCTCGATTACGAGTAGAGATAACCTGATCATCCAGGATCTTTTCAATCTGCTCTTTCCTTACAGGCCAGTTTGTTGGTGGACACACATGGTCGGGATCACTCTCAATGATAGGGTTAGGCTCAAAAGGCTCACTAGGAATCACAGCTGGCTCCCTGTACTCTACTAAGTCTGTAATGTTGAAAGTAGAGCTAATGCCTAGTTCTGGAGGCAACTCGAGCACATAGGCATTGGATCCTACTCTCTTTACCACTCTAAATGGTCCAGCTCCCCTAGCATGTAACTTTCTAACGGTTCCAGGAGGAAACCGTTCAGGCCTTAACCTAATCATCACATAGTCTCCCTCAACAAAAGATTTGACTCGTCTTTGAGTATCAGCCAACTTCTTATAAGTTTCATTACTTAAATTTATTTTGGCATGAATTTCTTTATGCAAGTCTTTTACATGCTGTGCAAAATTCTCAACAGACTCGGAGACTCGAGTGTGGACAGGTAAAGGGACTAGGTCAAGAGGTGTGTGAGGTTTGTACCCATGTACAATTTCAAATGGACTCTTACCCGTAGACCTATTGACCGAGTCATTGTACGCAAATTCTGCCCTTGGTAGGTATAAATCCCAATTTCTGGTGTTTTCACCAACAAGACATCTCAGCAGATTTCCTAGGCTACGATTCACTACTTCAGTTTGGCCATCAGTTTGGGGATGATAGGCAGTTGAAAACTTAAGTTTTGTCCCTAACTTATGCCAAAGGGTCTTCCAAAAGTAACTGGTGAACCGGACATCCCTATCTGAAACGATTGTCTTAGGTAGGCCATGGAGTCTAACTATCTCATTGAAGAAAAGTGTGGCTACCTTAGACGCATCAAAGGTTTGGGAACAAGGCAAGAAGTGGGCCATTTTAGAGAATCGGTCGACTACGACACAGATAGAATCATGTCTCCTCTGGGTCTTAGGTAAACCTAACACAAAATCCATACTCACATCTTGCCAAGGACGATCTGGGACAGGGAGTGGGGTATAAAGGCCAGTGTTTTGTTTTCGCTGTTTGGCAACAGCGCAGGTTCGACATCTAGCTACAATATTAGCTACATCCCTTTTCAAGCTAGGCCAGAAAAGTGGTCTTCAATAGCTAGAATGGTCTTGTCTTTTCCAAAATGGCCGGCTAAACCTCCAGCATGGATTTCCCAAATCAAAAATTCCCTAAGAGAAGTTCTAGGGATGCAAAGCCTATTTTTGAAGAACAAAAAACTATCTACAAGGGTATAATCCTTGTGATTACTAGATGGTCCTTGAACTAGATCCTGATACATAGTTGTGAAATCCGGACAAGACTCATATTCCTCTTTGATTTGCTCAAACCCTATGACCTCAGTTCTAACAGAAGTTAATAACAGAGATCGGCGACTAAGGGCATCAGCTACCTTATTCTCAACTCCAGCCTTATGTTTCAGGACAAAAGTATAGGACTGGATATATTCTACCCACTTAGCATGCCTAGGGTTAAGCTTCTTTTGGGAGTTCAGAAATCTAAGAGCCTCATGGTCCGAAAATAGTACAAATTCCTGCGGTAGCAAATAATGTCTCCAGTAACGCAAAGCTTGCACCACCGCATAAAATTCCTTATCATAGGTAGAATACCTAAGCTTAGCATCATTAAGTTTTTCACTAAAGAATGCTATGGGATGATTCTCTTGGCTTAGGACTCCACCTATTCCTACACCTGAAGCATCACAGGCAACCTCAAATACTTTAGAAAATTGGGTAATCTCAGAATGGGTGCCTGGGTCATTTTATCCTTAAGATCTAGGAAGGCTTTATAGGCTGACTTAGTCCAATGAAATTCTCCCTTCCTAATACAATCAGTGATAGGAGCAGCTAAAGTACTAAACCCCTTGATGAATCGCCTATAGAAGGTAGCCAAGCCGTGGAAACTTCTAACTTCATGCACATTGGTTGGCTCTGGCCAGTCTACTATGGACCTAATCTTCTCAGGATCGGCCGCCACGCCGTCAGGGGTTACTACAAAACCAAAAAGATAACTCTACTGGTCATGAATTCACACTTCTTAAGATTACCGTAGAGTCTATCATACCTCAAAACTTGGCAGACTGCTCTAAGGTGGCCTAGGTGATCTGCTGGGGTCTTACTATAGATCAGGATGTCATCAAAATAGACCACCACAAATTTTCCTATGAAAGCTCTAAGTACCTGGGTCATAATTCTCATGAAAGTACTAGGGGCATTGGACAACCCAAAAGGCATAACAACCCATTCATAAAGACCATCCTTAGTTTTGAAAGCAGTTTTCCATTCATCCCCGGGTCTAATCCTAACCTGATGATAGCCGCTTCTGAGATCAATCTTAGAAAAAACCATTGCACCAGCCATCATATCAAGCATGTCATCTAGTCTAGGGATGGGAAACCTATATTGATTGTATTTTATTGATGGCACGACTGTCAACACACATCCTCCACGTGCCATCTTTCTTTGGGGTCAGTAAGGCTGGGACTGCACAAGGCTAAGACTTTCTCTAATAACCCCTTCCTCAATAATTCTCCAACCTGCTTTTGCAGTTCTTCATGCTCAGATGGATTCATCCTGTAATGGGGCAAGTCGGGCAAAGTCGCTCCTGGGATTAGATCTATGGCATGCTGGATATCCCTAAGAGGTGGAAGGTGGTCTGGCAAATCCTCGGGAAAGACATCCTCAAATTCTTTTAACACAGGTTTAACTTCTTGAGGAGGCTCTGAGGGTTCCGAAGTTCTAAGTTCCTTAGCAGTCAACATCCAGATGGGTGAACCACTATGAATTTCTTGTTCTAGATCCTTAGCGCTGATTAGGTTCACTCCAGTTTTCATCTCCTTAACCTTACCGGCTCCTTTAGTTACCTTGTCCTTAGGGGGAACTGAATGGATCGTAATCTTCTTCCCATTGAAACTAAAGACACAGGTATTGGATTTTCCTAAGAGGGTGGCATCATGATCATACAACTAAGGTCTTCCGAGAATTATACTGCTCACCCCCATGGGTAAGACATCGCACCAAATCGTTTCGTGATAAGATTGCATTTGGATTTGGACTTGACATCTACACTGGATGGGTATGGAGGTAGAATCTACCCAAGAAACCTTATAGGGTTGGGATGGGGAACTGGGATTAAGCCTAACATCTTGACAGTGCTAGTAGAGATGGAATTTACACAGCTCCCACTATCTATGATGATCTTACATAACTTATGCCCTAATTTAAGAAAAGTCTGTAGGATGTTAGTCCTACGCCAATCCTCTTGAACTAGATTCTGGGATAGGATGCATCTTACAACTCCTAATTGGTCAGATTCATTGGGTTCCTCCTCTCCTTCATACTCCTCAACCAAATTCATTCCGGCCTCATAAACTTCTTCTTCAAATTCCTCACTAGGCTCGGAATTATCATTCTCTCCCTCTTCTATGTAAAGGGATCTCCGTGGGCACTGGCTAGCAACATGACCTACCTTATGACACTTGAAATAGGCTATGGCAGTACACTGACTGGAATGTGACCTGGTTTCTGACGCTTAAAACAGGTGATATTTGAACTAGGGGTTCTCTGGGTGTCAGGTGCCTTACCTTTGTCCATGGGCCTAGGGGTAGAAGTACCCTGAAAAGGTTTACTAGGGATAACTTGGCTAGGTCCATTCCTTGGGATTGGGGCACTAACCCTAGAAGGTATAGGTCCTCTCTGAAATTTCTCAGTGTTCAGTGCAATCTGGTAGGCTTGGTCTAGATCAGTAACCTCTCTCAGAAATAGTTCTCTCTTGATATCTTCCCTCAGTCCAGCCCTAAATCTAGACAAAGTGACTTCATGGGCTTCACTCACATCACATCTCATTAGGTATTCATCAAAAGTAGCTATGTAGTCTGAGACAGATCGGTTTCCTTGTTTCAGGTTTTGCCATTGGTCTAACAGGTTTTGCTGGTATGAAATCGGTAGGTATTTATCTCTCAGTTTTTCTTTCATACCCTGCCAAGTGGTTATGGGCTCAACATTCCGTCTCCTAGTGGTTAGCTCAATGTTCCCCCAGTATAACCTAGCTTGATGCACTAATTTCATCTTGGCAAACTTGTATTTCCTCTCCTCAGACATAGCATACCACTCAAAGTATTGGTCCATCTCACCCTCCCAATCAGAATACACATTAGGGTTCAGACTACCATCAAAAGTGGGTGCATCTAATTTGATGTTCCTGATGAACCTATCATCTCTATCTTCAGGCTCTGGGTCAGGCCTCCTATGATTAGGTTCAGGATCTCTATATAAAGGCCTTCTAGGCTCCTGATGTGGGTGAGGTTGAGGCATATTAAAATCGGGGTCAGGAGTCCAATTCCGATGTCTAGGTTCTTCAAGTACTTGGACTCGGTCCCTAAGTTGGGTAAGATCCTCATGAATTTTTGTGCAAAACTGGGCCACAGTGTTTGTCATATCCTGATTCATTTTAGCCATACTTTCAGTAAGAGTTCTGATCATGGCCTCTAAATCAGGTTGGGTTTGACCAGGTTGATATGGCACTCCATTTCTGGTAGACATGATGATTCAAGCAAGCACACAAAATGAGACTAGACTAAATCGACTACTGGATCACTAGACCTAGAGTCCAAACTAGATGCCCAATCAGAGTGGCAAGCTAGCCTGTAGTAACTCAGGACTCAGCCAGGCAGGTGTAAGGGGAGTGTTAGGTCCCTGATTGCCAATCTTAGACACCAATCAGTGATTGACCAGGTAGGCGGACCAGCACACAAGCCCTTCGGGAATGGATCCCTGAACCACCGTTCTAGACACTGAGTGCTAAGCACACACAGAATAACTCGGCAAACTGACTCAACACTAGCCTAGACCCGACCAATTGTGTCCCTAGCCCACTAGGGCAAATTAGGTCTAACTGATTTTAAATTAGATCTAGGTTCGAATGATTGGATGGTGGTTTTGGGCTAAGGAGAGGTAATCAACTCCTCCCCTTATCTTAGATGCTCAATTGCCCTTAAGTAAATTATGAGATGATCACTCCAAAAAGAATTGAATTGCAGAACACAAAAAACAGAGTTGTTGTATTTTAATGCTCAGAATTTTTACCGAAACCAATAAATTACAGAAAAATTATTGAAAATAGGTTCAATTATACTGGTTTCAACGAAGCAAAAATCATGCAATTCAGAGTTTTATGCAGGACAAATAATTCAGACAACAGGGAAATTACGGGCTGCAACTAGATTGTCTTCCCCGTTTATAATCCCTGCTACGAAGTTATAACCCAATGGATCCCCTACATGCCCTAGGAACACCCCGTGGAATGGGAGGAGGAGCTTGCACCTCGCTTAGTTCCTAGGACCGGACATCCTGGGGAGTCTACTTCGAGCAGACAAAATAAAAAGAGAAAATAATCAAAACAAGCAAGCAAGCAAATCAGAAACCCTAGACTGGGCTCTGATACCAAAAATGATGCAGCAAATAAAGGGATGCGATGCGGAAGTAAATTAAGACTAACTAATTTTTTTGTTGTTTTTATATGTTTGTAGAAGTTGGCTTCAAATCAAAGAAGTTAACCTAACATTGAAAGATACTAATATGATAATTGAAAGCACAATTTTAAGGAAACTAAATTATCAGAGTAGTTCAGAAGCAACGGATCGCTGGGGTTGAGAAACTCCCAGACCTAGGGTTTCGCTCCGAACTTTCAACAGAACAGAAATAAAGAGAGAGATAGTTTACCTAACCAGACAATGATCTTCACAGATTTTGGTAGAAGAACTCTCCCGAGCAGATTGTTGGATCCTCGGATTCAGATATCTTCGCAATGGATCCTCCAATACTGGTCCTTTGGCGGGTTGGCTTCTCCTGAACTCAAGATCTGGAAGAGAAGAAAAATAATTGATGGAATCAGAGAGTCAAGGGAAAAATTTACCAGGTTGATGAACTTGAAGATTGAAATTGCTGAAAACTGGATTCTCCTGGAAGCTGATGTGATTTTCATTGGAACTTGCTCTGGATCTGAAGTAGCCGGACTGGATCTGGATGAAGGTGGATGGCCTGGACTTGTAGAGAAGAGAGGCCGTGGGAGATGGAAGAGCTAGGGTTCGATGGATTGAAAATAATGAAGGGCGGCTAGGGTTTTGGATTTTTAAGTGGCTAACCTAGGGTTTTGGATAAAGATGGAGATCTCTCACCTCCTCAGGCTCCAATGGAACCCGGATTACCCCCTCACGGAGCTCAACACTTAGAATATGTGGAAGAAGAGAAACCAAGGTTACTCAGCACAAGAGAATAGCAAAATATTTTTCTTCATTGATTTCTTCTCAACTTACAAGAGGGATGTAATTTATAATGCTTTACAAGGAGAAGGGTTTCATATTTTCCCATGTGGGACTAAAGGAGGGATCTCCAAATTAGGGCAAATCCCTTACATATGGTTGACAAAAATACCAAAAATTAGGATTTGGGTTATAAATGGCAGGTAGATGGCGCCACCTTGCTTGATTTTTTTCAAGAAAATTTTCTTCCTTCCCTGGATGAACTCTTTTGGACTCCTCCTTTCTTCCTCCCTAAGTCAAGGCTCTTCCCATCTTTGTTTTAGGTATTTTTGGCAGGTAATGGACGCCCCTTGATATTCTCTTCCAAGAAAACTTCTTCCCTTCTTTGCTTGGAGTCACTTAGGAAAGTCTTGGCCGCCCCCTTGATTTGTGCTCTTCTCTTTATCTGGTGCATGAAAGAAGGAGGTTGCCATCTGAGGAGTGGGGACCAAAGGCTGCTGGATGTGGATATGGCACCCCCTGGACTGGGAGTGTTGCTAGGAGTGTGGTGTCCACTTGCCAGGTCTTGGGAGAAAATGTAACATCCCCGGTTGAAACCCTAGTCCACTACTGAGTCAACATGACTCAACAAAATAAAATGCAGGTAATGTAGACTCAAGCTAAATTGAGTTGATCTAGTCAACTCTTATTACAAACCAAAAACCCTAATTCTTCGGGCAAGGTTAATCAGAGATCCAGATGGAGCTCTGAAGTCTTCTTCTGAGTATGGTGCCCGCACCAATACGATTTCGCGCACCCGGGAAGAAACAATGCTTTCTTTCTTTCTTAAATCCCCACCACCCGTTAGATTACCATCCAAGGGATGACAAGTGAGGCGCTAAAATGAGAAAGAATGCCACCCCATCTTAATCATCGAAGAATTAAGTGGGTGCGCCAAGAGTCCATGCGCCCATGGACTCCTCCATATGGCATGCCAAGAGTCCATAAGCACATGGACTCTTGTGTTTTTTGGCGTGCAAGGGCTAAGGGACGGGTGGTATGCTAGCCTAAGTAATTGGTTAGCCAATTGGGTTAGCCATAATCCCTAAAACCTCAATTAGGATCTAATTAGATCCAATCGGAACCCAAATTGAATCAATTCGGAACCCTAATTCGAATCCAATTCGAATAGAAGTTAGGATTTGCAACACTTGCTAGAGTGTCTTCATGTAAATGACTCTTGATCATTCTCTTAAGTGTGTGATCCATTGGTTCCATATGTAGCCAGCAGTGGGTTCGAATACAATTGACCTAATTTGATTAGAACTCTTTCTAATCGATTTAGGTCAAATCGGGCTTACCCGATTTTGATCAATTAGGACTCTTCCTAATAAATGATCATTAAATTTGATCAACCCACAAGACAAGATTGACGTCTAACAACATGTCATGTCTACCCGAAGATATTGAAATTCTGGTGAAATACCAAACTACCCTTCAGTAGAAAGTTACCGTACAATTAAATCCTTCGATCAGCCTGCACCCAAAATATAATTATGTATATGGATATATGTCAAATCCAATATTATATTTGTTTCTAGCTCAACCTTATATTGATGATTCAATTATCTTGATATTAGAAACCATCTCTAATATCTTTACTTTGATCAAAGATTCCCTGAATCATCATCCGATTGATAACTAGCTGGATGCAATCTCCTCTTACTAAGAGTGATCGATTCCTTGTTGACCTACTCATTACCTTCATATACAATTCACCATTCCTAGTATCAATCCTGTGTATGACTCAGTGTCATGATTAGGATTGAACCAAAGCATGGGTTCATGTACATAAGGTACTTATGGCAGTCTCAGGTCAAAGGATTACTTGTACCACTCCCACTATGAGAACCTTCTATTGACATGTAGCTAAGACTCCTTTAGATGTTCTCAAGTTGGATCATATCAGTGAACTCATTCTTTAATGAGCACCCACATCCTAGTATTAGTATCATACACAAGTGGCTGTGAGAGCAGTCACCCTCTCCAGTATACATGAGATGTGCTAGTCTTACCGAAAAAATCCTGATCCCCTACTTAGGGTTCCTTTGACTAGGAATATTTTAAATTAAGGTTTTAAGACTTTAGGTCTCACTGGTATGATCTCATCATAACCCTAAAATCATAGCCCTAATCTATGGGGTTCATCATATATAATAAACACCGTATGATGAAAAATAATGCCTTTATTAGAATATTGTCAATTACAATGGTTTGGGAGATACAACATAGATTGGCTTCTAGGGCATATCCCTTTCAAGAGGTCCATTTATGGACTCAAGCAAGCATCTCGAAGTTGGAACTTATGGTTTGATAGGTGTATCAAATCGTATGGCTTCGTTAGGAATGGAGAAGAACTGTGCATCTATAAATGAGTTAATGGTTCTGTGATTGTATTCCTAGTACTGTATGTTGACGACATTCTCTTAATCGGGAATGATGTCGCAGCATTACAAGGAATAAAGGTCTGGTTATTATCTCAGTTCTCCATGAAGGACATGGGTGATGCTTCTTACATACTAGGGATGAAGATCTATAGAGATAGATCTAAGAAGCTTTTGGGACTGTCCCAGTCTACGTACATTGACACCGTGCTGAAACGGTTCAGCATGGAAAATTCCAAGAAAGGCTATCTCCCGATAGGTTCTGGAATTACTCTTTCCAATGCGATCTTCATCATTTGTGAGCATGGTGGTTTTGCAAGCCATAGAGGTAAATGTAAAATTTGCAATGAAAGAATTCGCACCCAATGGATTAAAGCAAAAAAACCGAAGATAGAAAATGCACAAGAGCGGAGGATCTCCAACCACTTGGAGAAAGTGATGCGCGGCGCAGACAAACCAAATCATTTTAGGTCGGTCTCGAATGGGATTATCTCATAGAGACCTCACCTGGCCCTTCGGAGAAGATTCGACGGTTTGGAATCTTATTATGAGACAACTCCTGAGGAAAGAGAGCGCATGAGTAGAGTACCTTATGCTTCTACAGTAGGCTCTATCATGTATGCTATGACTTGTACTAGACCAGACGTGGCATACTCACTAGGAGTAGTGAGCAGATACCAGTCTAACCCAGGTGAGGCGCATTGGAAGGTGGTTAAGTCCATCCTTATGTATTTAAGAAATACTAAAGATCAATGGCTGATTTATGGAGAACCTGACTTGAAACTTGTGGGGTACTCTGACTCCAGTTTCCAGTCAGATAGAGATGATAGCAAGAGTGTGTCAGGGTTTGTATTTACCCTGAATGGAGGAGCGATCTGCTGGAAAAGTTCCAAGCAGGCAACTGTTGCAGACTCGGTATGCGAAGCAGAATACATTACAGCATCAGATGCAGCAAAGGAAGCTGTGTGGTTGTGAAAGTTTCTTAGAGAGCTAGGGGTGGCACCTTCCCTAGATGGTCCTGTTCTAGTGTATTGTGACAGCACTGGAGCCATTGCTCAAGCTAAGGAGCCTAAAGCTCATCACCGCACCAAGCACATACTGCGGAGCTACCACCTCATACGAGAAATCGTGGAACGAGGCGACATCAATCTTTTGAAGATCGATGGAAAAGAAAATCTGGCCGACCCCTTCACTAAAGCCCTCGGAATTAAAGTGTTCGACTATTGTAAATGGGAAATGGGTATTAGATACTCTTTTGATTGGCTTTAGTACAAGTGGAGTTGTTGGGAATTGTGTCCCAAAGCCAATCACCTGGTTGTAGGCGGTTGAGCTAAGTATTGTACTCTTTCTTTGAATTAATAAAATATTATTTTTGCAGCTCATCATATATTATATTTTACTGAAATGAACTCTTTTCATGTGATGAAGTCCTTAGGACTACACTGACTTCGATACAGAGAGGATGTATCGAGTGGTCCTTAAACCCTGTTCACAACCAAGGATATATTATACTGGATGGTAATATTTCAAGTATAGGTTGTTGTAGTTCACATCGTTTGGTTGTCCTCTTGACCAAATGAGTGTGGTGACACTGATGTGATCTGCAAGTGGGATATGTGATATCTTATTGAACGTGACTCCGTGCAGCCCCTTTTCTGCCAAAGGGATACTCACGATTGGATATGGGTATATGTGTCTCTCTGACCTGAGGTCATCGCAGTAGCTTGCAAGCAACTCCCTGTGCTTTGGTGCCGGACTACCCGGATTTTTAATCTGGTGACGGAAAGTTTCTGGGTACAGGCAAGTACTTATGGAGCAGTGATGGACCAAGATGGAATTGACCTGTCCAAACAGTTTGGATTGAATGTCTCGCAGTATCTCAATTTAGCAAATCCTCGGTCGTGGTAGTCCTAGTGAAGAGTCACTGGGCTTGCAAGGTTGAGACACGTAGTCGACTGACTCGGTCTGGGTTGGCAGCCCAATCACAGTCGTCCTGAGCATTAGAGGTCAAAGGGATGAATTATACGGTAACCATATGCCAGAGGTTCGATAGTTTGCTCCCGTATCTTCGACCTATCCGGATGCTGGGACCCATTGCTACATGGTTTCCTGTGCTGGTGCTAGAATTGTTCTAGTGCTACCATTTAGGTTCGAACCTATAAGGTCACCGCCATAGAGGATTACTCTCTGATCCGGATACCGATTATGATTGGGAATCATCTCGATTTTATGGTCACAGTATTTTTTTAGCACTCTTTTTCCCATCTTGCCCTTGTCTGTGTCAACCAAAAATTGTTCCGGGTTGACCAGCACTGCACCAGGATTTTTCTGAATCAATTTTGAACTGATTCGGAGTTCGTTTTGGCCTCCAATTGGTTGTGAACCATTTAACCAATTTATTGGGCTCGGACCGGTTCAATTGGATTGAACCACTGTTGGTTATTGAACCAATGGTTTTGAACCAAATTGGTTTAAGGTTTTTGGACCAGTTTCTTTTGAACCGGTGTTTTCTTCTCCCAGCCATTTTACATGTTTTCTTGCGTTAGAAATTTCCTTTCACCGGAGGAGGCCAAACGATCGAAGATCCACCCTTGGGCGACGTCTCTTCTTCTCCTCCCACCCACTGGTTTATTTGCTGGTTTAATGGTGTTTGGCAGCTGCTGCCTCTTGGCCTCCCCGTCTCTCCACCTCCCTCTCCCTGCTGTCCTATAAAAACTCTAGCAGTCCCCTATTTCAAAGAGAGTTTTCAGCCGTGAGAACACTGTGATACTGCACCTGGGTGTTCTTTCATTGAGAGGTTGAGAGACCCCCTGGTTGAGAGCTTAGAGTTTGCTCTTATAGACTGGGATTTGGAGTGTGTGAGGAAGAGTTTCAAGGCCCTTTTCCTTGTCCAATTGAGTGCTCAAACCCAGGACTGCAGCAAGCCCAGTTGCTGCCATTCACTATGGCCGAATTTTCTTCCAGCAGCTAGCACCGCATGTGGAGAGGGATCCGAGAGCCCCGGGCACGTCTCCCCTCTAGAGGGAGTACCTTCTACTCCTAGGAGCAAGCCATGCGAGCCAGGATCGCTCCAGCTGCTTCAAATCGAAGGCCAAAGCCTGCTGCCCAGTTCTGCTGCAGAAAATCTGGCAGCAGATTTTGGTAAATTTTTATAATTTTTTGGCTGACATTTTCTTACAACTTTCAAATAGAGATCGAAGATCTCTTGTCCAAGTTGCCGTTGCTGAAATTTGGAGTAAACGGAGGTCCGGAAGGCGGTGTTCCAACACCGTTTTTAAAGCCAAAAATAGAGCTCTTCTCAGCCCAAGGAGGAAGAAGGCTGGAATAGATTTATTCCTAGTATTCCAGCCTATTCCAGCTTTATCCCATAGTTATTCTAGCTGGAATAAGGTATGAAAAAATTGTTTTTTAATCATGCATGAATAGATTTTTTAATTCAAATATTTTGCAAATATTTATATTTTTCTACATGCCTATTTGCAACTAGTATTAGATTAGTTTCTGGGCGGAGCAGATTTCCGCTGCGCGGATTTTAAAAATGTTTTTAAAACCCATTCTGCTCCCACAGTTGTTTGCATGCCTAGTGTAGGATAATGTCAAACTACCTGCACCGTTCTCTTTCACAACCTCCCCTTGCTGCCCTAAGGCCCAACATGCCATTCAAAGAAGGATTGGGCATCCAAAGTTGTTTACCAAGTCCAAGCCTAAGTGAAGAAGGAGAAGACTAATCCTATTCTAACCTAGTTGGGATTCCTAATCCTTTTAAGCCTTGTAATTCTAACCTAGCTAGGAAAGGACTTATAGTCTATCTAGGAAGAGGACTTGTAACCAAAGTATAATCCTAGTTAGTGAGGGCATGAAAACTCTGTAAATACCCCACCCCTCCCCCTCTTGTAATCATCTCTTTCTTATGAATATAACTTACTGAAATTTTGAGTTATTACCTTGTGTTGGTGTTTTTTGTTTTGGTTCTTTACTTTGAGTGCTCTCCTTGTGTACCCCGGTCGAATCCCTACTGCCCCTAGCATCCTTTTGCATCCTTGGAGACCAGCCACGCCCAAGGAAATGAAGCCCTAGCTACTATCCAAGACAAGGAGCTTCTTCCCTCCTGGGCTGCCATCTCCTAACCCTAATCCCAATTCCTTCAAACCCTAGTTCCTTTTCTCTTTCTTATTTGCTGTTTTAACTGACCCCGATACTTGCATGATCCTCGAGGTGCTTCACCTCCCCTGAGGAGTCCTTCTTTGCTTCCAAGACCGCCCAGATTAGCCATAATATTCAAAGGAACCAAGGCTTCTTCATCCAGGCTCCGATCAGAGTGTTAGTGATCCCTTCAGTTACTAAATTTATAATCTCTGTCTGATAAGAAACCTTCTCTTCTCTTAATTTCTGATTTATTGAAGATTAACTATCCTAAGCCAAGAATTCCTTAATTTCTAGGTCCTGTCTTTTATTTATCTTGCATGATTCAGCCTGCGATATGATGATTCCTAGAATTACTGATTACCTACTAGTCTTTACTTTACTTTCGAGAAATTAGCCTACCAACCTAAATTATAAAAATCACAAAAAAAAATTAGTTTACTATTTTCCTACATATTTAGCATTCTTAGAGTCGTCCTGCATCAGGAACTTATAGGGAACATGAAGTCACTTTTCACTATCCCAACAACCCTCCAACCAACTTGACATGTGAGTTGCCACATCACAAGACACCTAGGGTTCTACATCAGAAAAAGCAAGCCAAGTCATTGCCATATAGGTGCCAATGTCAAGTTGTTATAACCTTCTATCCATAAGTTGTTGTAAAACTAATTCTAGTTGGAACCATATAACTAAAGGTTGTTAAATCCAACTAGAGTTAGCTAGACTTAACCCTCCCTCTCTCTCTCTCCTTGGCCGAACTCCTTGGGTTAGTGATGCCTATAAATAGGCCTAAGCCCTCTCTTGTAGTCATTTAGTTTTTGATTCAATGAAGAAAGGTTTCCTTCTTGTTCTAGTTCCCTTGTGTTCTCTTGTGTGGAATGAATGTTCTCTTTAGTTTGAGTATTTGAAGTTTGGTTTGAGAAGAGGGAAAGAGGCCCTTAGGTTTGTGTTTGAAGGGTGAAATGTCCTTGTGTGTTTGAAGGGTGGTGCCCTTTATTTGATCCAAGATCCAAGTCCAAGTTCTTCAAGGTGCCGGCCACTTTCCTTCCATCTTCTTCCTTTCATAGAGGAGATAAAATAGTTACTTGGAAATATGAAGAGTAAGCTGAGGAAAAGTACCTAGGCAAACTTTATAAGCAAAATCTTCCAAACCAATGGTACAAATTGAGACAAGATGATAAAACTGTGTTTAAATATATTGTTTAAATGAGTATGAGAGATATGAGAAGAGACAAAACCCATGAAGAATTAGAGAAAAAATCTCCTAAACCTCTTGAAGTACTCAAAGAAGAAACAGAATCCAAATCTTGTCCAACTATGAATTAAATAAAGAATCCCCTGAACATGATGAAGAATTTAAGGAAGAAATCAGTAAAGCTGTGTCTAACCTAATATGCATGAACCAGTGTTTACAATAAAGGATAATTTGGAATAGTCACCCAGCCTGAAGAAATTAAAAATGAAAATAATCAACTTGAAGAAAGAGAAATCCAGAAGAGCCCCCTAAGAAACAAAAGAGTTCATAAAACAAGAGGATGTGGAATTAAAGTTAACCAATGATAAAGATTCAAATTTAGAGATCAATGAAAAATCACCTATTGAGGTATTGACCATCAAGGAAACACAAGAATAAAACCCCTATGGATCAGCCACAAGAAGTTGTAGAGCCTTTGAAGAACCTGTGATATGTATGAAGACTTTATGGCATATGTTGGGAGCCAAACTAAGATTTACTGCCACTCACCTAAAGATGTGTGCGAGAGTCTTAGAAGCATCTTAAGGAGAATATTGAAAATTAGGAACTTTTATTTTCTAGCCAACAATAAATTTTAGTCATTAGATAATAAAGCCCATTTGAGCTTGCCTTTTGTTCTAGTATCATTAGAGTTTGTTTTGTTATTGGTGTCACTTGAGTGTCAATGACTAAAATTAGAGTCATATGCATAGCATGATTAGCAAGAAAATCTATTTGAGCAATGAAGCTTATAAGCATATGATTAACTCACTAAGAGAGCCAAAACATTTCAGGAAGGAGAATATGTCATGTTAAGGCTCAAACCTGAACGGTTACATGCCCCTGTTGCAGGTCCAATCAAAGTCATAAGGAAAATTGGACCTAACATGTGCTAGATTTACCATCTGACTTTGGTATTAGTTTCACTTTCAACATTTTAGATCTAGTAGGGTACATGGAACCAACAATGATACCCTGTGAGCTATTCGGGCCTGATTCTATCTTTGAGAGTGAGACAACCCATGAGTGTCCACCAGCCAAGTTACCAAAGTAGCGAGATAGGATTGAGCGAATCTTGGACAATAAGATTATCACTACCCGAACAAAGACTATCAATGCTACTTGGTTCATTGGCAAAGATGCCCTGATTTGAAGACTCATGGATTACTCAGGAAGATGTACAAAGAATCGACCCAGACCTACTAGAGTATTACCAGAGTCAAATTGATTCTTACTCGATAGAGTTGAGCCCTTTCCACCCCGGGAGAACTGATGGGGGCATTAACAAGAAGGAAACATTTTGAACTAATTCACTTTGGTTTTGCAGCTAATATAGTCAAATCCAATAAAGACCTTGAGCACATGAAGCCAATCACTAAGCCTATGAAGCAATTCCAATTTTTTTGAAGCAAGCCCATGAGCCAACTCATGAAGGAAAGACATTACTCATGAGTCAACTCAACTCCAATTCAAGCATGACATAAGGCCACCTCTTATATTCCAATTCAAGCCATCTACTCAAGTCCAATTCAAGCCATGATGCCATCTATTCACCTTTAATTGAAGCCCATTTACCCTAGCATGGAGGACACCTCATCAAGCATCCTTGGGAGAGAATGAAGGACACTACATTAAGGAACATGTGGGGAATATGAAGTCACTTTCCACTACCCCAACAACCCTCCAACAAACTTGACATATGGGATGCCACATCACATGACAGCTAGGGTTCTAAATTAGCAAAGCAAGCCAAGTCATTGCCACCTAGGTGCCACATGTCAAGTTGTTATAACCTTCTATCCATAAGTTGTAGTAAAACTAATTCTTTGGAACAATATAACTAAAGGTTGTTATATCCAACTAGAGTTAGCTAGACTTAACCCTCCCTCTCTCTCTCTCCTTGACCGAACTCCTTGGGTTAGTGATGCCAATAAATAGGGCCTAAGCCCTCTCTTGTAGTCATTCAATTTTTGATTCAATGAAGAAAGGTTTCCTTCTTGTTCTAGTTCCCTTGTGTTCTCTTGTGTGGAGTGAATGAGTTCTCTTTAGTTTGAGTGTTTGATGTTTGGTTTGAGAAGAGGGCAAGAGGCCCTTGGATTTGTGTTTGAATGGTGGAGTGCCCTTTATTTGATCCAAGATCCAAGTCCAAGTTTTCAAGGCACCAACCACTTTCCTTCATCTTCTTCCTTTCATCTTCCATTTGTTTCAATTCCAACTTAAATTCTCTTCCATGCCTAATATTTGATTTTGGTGCATGTTTTCTCTAGTTTTCCAAGTCCAAGATGAAGGTCACTAAGGCATGGACCAAGCCAAGGTGAGTCCTAAAGCTAGGGAGTACTAGTCTAAGGGCTTGGTCCTCAATCCATGAGTGTTGAGAGCTTCCCTTCCACCATAATTTCTAGTCTTTATTGTTGGTAGGATAACCTCTTCTTGGCTCTTTAGATCTGAGACATGAAAGTGTTTTGACCTAGTAAGAATGGTTTCCTAGCCATGAGATCCATTTCATATCTTTTTGAAAGTAATTAGCATGCGGGTGTTTAATTTTGATGAACTAGTCTCTTGCTTGGATGAAATGTCTTCCTTATGATTAATTTTTATGCCTTAAATTCATTGCTCTTAATGTATAATTAATCTTTGGAAGCACATCACCATCCATGCATTTCATCCATCTCCCATGTCTCGCATCAATTTTGCCAAGCTTATGCAAGGAGAGTTCAAAATGAGCATGATGGGAGAACTCAACTTTTTCCTTGGACTCCATATCAAGCAAATCGAAGATGGAATCTTCATCAACCAAGCTAAGTATACAAGAGAAATCTTAATAAAGTTTGGGATGGAGACTATCATATCAATAGGTACACCTATGAGCCCCTCTCGTAAACTTGATAAAGATGAACATGGTAAATCTATTGATGAAAATTTATATAGAAATGATTGGCTCTTTATTATATTTGACTACTAGTAGACCATATATCATGTTTAGTATTTGTATGTGTGCTAGATATCAGTCTAATCCAAAAGAATCTCATCTGTTGGCTATTAAGCACATATTTAAATATTTATCTGGTATAATTGATATTGGCTTATGGTATTCTAGAGATTCATCTATTGATTTGATTGGTTTTTCAGATGTTGATTTTGCTGGGTGTAAATTAGAGAAGAAGCACAAGTGGACTTGCCAATTCTTGGAGTTAACGTAATCTTCTAGTTTAGCAAGATACAAACTTCAGTTGTATTATCCATAGCTGAGACTGAGTATATTGCAGCAGGAAGTTGTTGTGCTCAAATCTTGTGGATTAAGCAACAACTTGAAGATTTTGAAATTAAACTAACTAGACACCCATGAGATATGAAACACTATACTATAAATTTAAAACTAAAAATCCTGTTCAGCAATCTAGAAGTAAATACATTGAAATTAGGCATCATTTTATTAGAAATCATGTTGAAAACAATGATATTATGCTTGAATTTGTTTTCTCTAAAATGCAACTAGCTGATATATAGACTAAACCTCTCCAAGAGGATTGGTTCAGTATGATTAGAAGAGATTAGGGGTCATAAACCCTTTGATTGAAATTTTCCTTCTCTTCACAATTCTTTTAACTTTTAATTGATCAAATTGCTTTTAAATCATGTTTTAATCCCTCTAAAATCATTGAAATCCTGTTCTATATTGATCAATGCTCTGTTTTCTATTTTTTCAGTTTTATGTTGAAGGTTGACATTGGTCATGAGTCGACACTTGAACGGCGATAGATCGAGATAAAAATAGGAAAATGAAGTGTTTCCTCATATTTTTCATTCCAAATCAAGCCGACTCATCACCAAATAGTGTTCCAACATCTTCTTCCCACCAAATTTTGGTTCCGATCCCTTAATTCTTCATTTGGGATAGGTATATTTTGGATTTCCACTATTCTTCATTCCATTTCCTATGTTTTTCATAGTAGAAACCTAGTTTCTACCCTTCCTTGCAACCTTCACTTATTTCCTTGCAATGGGGCTAGAAAACAAGTTGTCCAGCATCCTAGACCATCCATTCAAGAGGAAGAAAGAATAACCAAGGGCAGGCATAAGGATAGAGCAGTAGATGTGCCTGATGTTCCTGCTAGATCCCCTATTTTTGCAGCGAATCAGATGGGATCGAAGACCATAATCAAAGGATGACGTGTTGTTGCATTGACGCCCCTAACCAACTTTTCAAAAAGCCCAGATCCATTGAAAGGGTGGAAAAATCAATCTTAAGGCAGTAGTGCAGCAACCCCGGGGCACATGAGTCACCCCCCATCGAGCCCCGCAAGACCACCCAGCATACTACCTCCGAGTCGACTCCTGCCTTGAGGGATGAGGATGTTGGCATGGGCCCCAGCCTCACCTTACCAGAGGTACCCACATTCCATGGGCCCAGACCCCCGACCTCGAAGGTGTGAGCTGGCCCCACCCAACAATCTTTCCTAGCAAAACCGCCCGAGAGTTCTGCCTGCAAGATTCGAACTCGCGACCTCGACTTTGATACCACTATTGGATCGACACCCCGAACCAACTTTTTAAAAGGACCGAACCTTTTGAAAGGGCAAAGAAATCAATCTTAAGGCGACAGCGGAGCAAACCCCGAGGTGCACGAGTCGACCACCCCGTCGAGCCTCGCAAGACCAACCCACATACTACCTTCGAGCTGGCTCCCCCCTTAAGGCTGAGGATGTTGGCATGGGCCCCAGCCTTACCTTACTAGTGGCACCCACATTCCATAGGCCCAGACCTCTGACCTCGAGGGTGTGAGCTGGTCCCACCTAACACATGTGGAATTTGATTTCCTAGACCAGCAGCACTTCAGGATTGGCCAGTGGCTGAGGGATGCTGGTCTTGTACCATTTTGTTCACTATCTGAGAGATTCTGCAAGGGCCGATTAGAGAGTTCTATGGTTCACTAGCCTGAGATAGCGATGGCTAGATTGCTCAGGTCCATGGCAGAGATGTTTTAGTATCCGCAAAGATTTTGAGCAGAGTATGGGACATCCCTATGACAGGTTCAGTTATGGATGCTCTAGTAGATAGGATCAGTGGACTATGATGCATCTTTAAGTCAAATGATCTTCTTGAGGAAGCCACTATAGTAGCTTCGAGGCTGATGCCTGAGATGAGGTTACTGCACCATATCATAGCCCAGATCCTTCTGCCGAAGACCGATCATTTTGACTTCATCACAGAGTGTGAGCTTCTGGTCATGGTTTCTCTGGTACAGTGCACTCCAATATGCCTCCCAATGCTCTTGGTACATCAGTTGACTGAGGCATCGATCAGCCAAAGACTTTGTCTGCCCTACGGGATGGGATTGACATTACTGTTTAGAGCTTATGAAGTGGTCATAGATGATATGCCATACAGACAGCTGCTACACCACGATGTCTATGATATCAGATCTCTACACCGAATGGGTTACCACTTGTCAGAGGCTAGTGGAGATGATGTATAGTTAGTCAGGCCACTGATAGAGATGATGATGTGGCAGAGGAGGAGCTTATCTTTTTAGGTGAGGCAGGGCCCTCAGAGCCACCCAGTGATATCCTGAGGTTTAGCAGCCTTCAAGATAGCTAGAGCCCACTCCTCAACCTGAGCCAGCCACTCCTACATAGACAGATATTCAAGTGCTACTACAGTTTATGGACAGGGATGCTTGCATTTAGACTGAGGTGATAATTATTCGTCAGTGAGTCGACATGATTCATATGGAGATGAGGAGAGCCACCGAGGATTGAGTGAAGGCATCTCTGCCATTTTGTCTGCTTTAGCTAGACCTTCATTAGGCAGAGCTCCTGCACCTTATGCTCTATTTGATACACCTCCAGCACCACCGCTCCAGGACTTGACATGGGAGATGATCAGTCTGACTCTAAGAGTTTGATGTGATAGATTTTGTGATGGCCAAAGCCAAAGGTTGCAGCTGATACTTACTTCTAGGAGTCCCATTTCTAATACACCCTGATCATTTCAGACTCCAATTTTATCCACTCCTTTCTCAAGACCTGATGATCACACCTCCTTTCCTGCACCTACTCCTATCATTCCTTCTTCTGAAACTTCTATGTTACATCTTCCACCTATTCATACATCTTCCCTTATCAGGGAACTGGGATTTTATATCTTTGCTTTCAAATATCTTGACTTTGGACCTATGTTTGATCATACCCCTCTTCCTACTATTTTTGATATTGTTGCTCTGGTCAGTTCTATTCCTGCTATTGATATAGCTTTTACCTCTTCTGTACTAGCCAGAGGTAGAGCTTATGTCAGACGTAGAGGATGCGGGCATCATGATGTATCAAGACCGACTCAGACCAAACTCTCTAATCTTCGACCCATGTGGCTGTGATCCCAACCTTCTAGAGATACTGGACTGATTGAGATTAGATCCTCTGATGACGAGGATACTTCATAGGATAGTCTCTATATTAGTTAGTTTACTTTTCAGCACTTCTTGTATGTGCACTTCTTGTATGTAACTATTCTATTAGTTTACATTCCAACATTACTTGTATATATCTTTGTCTGTTTACCATCTGTATTCATGTATCAAAGTTTTTACCAATGTAATAAACTTTGAATGGAATGAATGAAGTTTTTATATTAATTTTTTGTCTTTGCTTTTACCTCATGTGATTATTGCTCAATTTCTGTCATTATCATCTTTTCTTTTCTCTATCCTTTTTTTTTAATGATGACGAAAAGGTGGAGAATAAATTAATAAGTTAAAGATAAGTGAGAGATAAAGGAGAAAAGGATGATTTGTTTTTGTAAATGATAAAGGGGAAGATTTAAATGAAAAGTAATTTGATTGAAAGATTTAAATAAGAGTGAGAGTAAAAGAAAAAGTAAAATTATGCAATAAGTGTGGGGGTAATTAGTTTGCTAAAATCTTCTTACAAAATCTTTGAAATATTGTTTTTAGTTTATGAAAACTCTTTGAAACATAGTTTTTCAAATACCTTTTAAGGAAGAGTATCCATACTCTTCAATTTTTTGTTCAAAGAATTTTTTTCTGATGACATTTATTATTTTTTCAATGCTGAAATTCTTATTCTTAAAGTTTGACTTAGTTTGATACACATTTAGAGTATCAAGGCTCATGTAATTTTAGCTCTGATATTCCTTATGGTTCAAATTCAATTCAAATGAGGTTCTTGACTTAAATTTTTTAACTTTTACATTTACTTTGACACAATTGCATTAAGCTTTATACTATTAAAGTTTTTAAGAGCTTATCTTATGGAATATACTTAAAAGTTTTGTCATCATCAAAAGAGGAAGATTGTTGATTCCGTTATTGATTTTGATGATTAACAAAATACTTAATTATGTTTGAGTACTATAGTTCTTTGAAGTGTATTTTTTATAGAAAAAGGTACTCATCAAATCAGCACAAATTAAATTGCTTGTCAAAGATTGAAGAAGCCCTTTCTATTGTTGAAAACATTAGTGTTTAATGGACTTAAGTATTTAAAAACTTTCTTGAAAGAAATTAATGAGTTCAGTTGAAAAAGGATTCAGCAGAGTTTCAGTCATTTTGAAGAAGTTTCAGTAAGTGTCGACAAACAGTTCAAGTGTCGACTCATGACAGTGCAAGTGTCGACTCAAGCCAGCACGTAGAGAAGTCTCAGTGGCATGCTTGAAGTATCGACTTAAGGTGTCAACTTAGGATCGACTCAAAGCCCGAGATAGAATTTTTCCCAGAACATACTGAAATCCAAGATTTGTCTCAAGTGTTGACTAATGGATATAAGTGTAGACTCATGTGTCGACTCCTAGATGAAGTTCGACTCACTTGAGATTTCCAAAGAGCTTCAATGCATAATTTTTGAACTAGGTGTCGACTCATGGGACTTAAGTGTCGACCCTAAGTATCGACTCACAGCTTGAAGTGTCGACACTTGGAATTTTGGAATGATAACGACTAGTTTTTTCAAATATAGTACTATCATTTTTTGCTCCCAACGGCTAGTTTCTCATATTTAACGGTCATAAACCAACTTTTGCACCTTGTGATGGTATTTAAGTGATTCAAATTGAAGATGAATTAAGAGAGAATGAATAGAGAATAAGAAAAAGAAAGAAAGCAAGTGCATTCACTCATACATTCATTGAGAGCAATTACTTCCAAGCAAAGAAGCCTTCAAGCATTCAAAGCTATCAAGAGCATTCAAGTCCAACAACTTTTTAGCATTGATTGAGACTTCATTGAATTGAAGACAAGCATCTTCATCGAACTTCAAAGAGATAACAGCTTTATTAGAAAGCTTTTCTTGTATTCTTTATCTCATTTCATTCTTTGTTGTAAAGATTTTTGGTGAGCCTAAGAACAAAACCAAGGAGCTTTTTGGTTAGCCTAGTTGAAAACCAAGAAGATTTTTGGTTAGCCTAGTTTAAAACCTAGGTTTTGGTTATCCTTTAAAAACCAAGAGGTTTCTTTTGGTGAGCCTTGTGAAAACTAAAAGAAATTTTGATTAGTGAGCCCAAAAAACTAATCTACTATAATTATAAGTGATTATAGTGAATTTTCAAGTGGACCTTGGAGAGTGGATGTAGGTGCCTTAGAGAGCACCGAACCACTATACTTGGATTATGTTGTGATTGATTGTCACTCTCACATGCTCTTATCTTTCATTGCAATTTGAATTTTCGCTGCACATTCTTTAAGAGCACACTACACATATATCTCACTAGTACTTGTTTTGTTTATTGAATTGGTACACACACTTGCATATAGTTTTTTTTTAGAAACCCAATTCACCCCCCCTCTTGGGTTGCTTATTGGGCAACACACGTGGCAGCGAGGTGGCACACTAGGTGTTGTTCTTCACATGCTTGAGTCTTCTCTGACTGGACTTAACTTAATAGAACTGGACATGATTACAAGACTCAAAATGATAAATGGCTAAACTTGAGCTGACTTGATCGACTAAGCTCAACTGAGCTAAACATAACCCAAAACTCTCAAAAAATCCTAATAGTATGAGTCAACTCTAAATATAGGACTCTGATATAACAAGGATCAAAAACAAAACTCAAAGGCCCAAAATAGGACTCAAATGGGTTCACTTGAGCTTAATTAAGCTAAACCCTAATTACAGGACTTCAAATGACTCAAATGACTCAAGTCTTCACATCCATCTGCCAGATCTCGTAATCAAAATATGCTGCCAAAGCAAGCATGATCCGAATGGACTTAAGCATTGCCACAGGGGAGAAAGTCTTGTCATAATCGATACCATATCGCTGACGATATCCCTTGGCAACCAGACGGGCTTTATAGGTCTCTACCTTCCCATCTGTGCCCCTTTTCCTCTTAAAGATCCATTTACACTCGATGGGTTTTATTCCTTCAGGCGGAGCAACCAATGTCCAAACATTGTTGATTTCCATGGACTCCAATTCGGATCGCATGGCTCTAAGCCATGCCTTAGAGTCAGATCTCTGAAGAGCATCCATATAGGTGATTAGATCCTCATTATTCTAATCGAGCTCAATTGGATCGCCGTCCCGGACCAAGAAACCGTAGTATCTGTCCGGGTGACGCGGTATTCTACCGGATCTCCTAATGGGTTCTGGGTGTGATTCAATCACAGCCGGTCTACGATGTCCTTAGAGTGTGTAGGTTCTTCTATTGGCTGAACTTCATCAAGTTCAATCTTAGAAGCTATAGTTCCTTCTCCAAGGAACTCCTTTTCCAAAAGATAGCTCTAAGAGCAACGAACACCTTTTGTTCATTCTCCAAGTAGAAGAAATACCCTTTGGTTTCCTTAGGATAACCAATAAATAAACACCTGTCAGACTTAGGACCAAGTTTGTCTGAGTCTAAACGCTTTACGTATGCCGGACAACCCCAGACCTGAAGGTGTGAGATTGAGGGTTTCCGCCCATTCCACATCTCATACGGAGTGGAGACAACAGACGTACTTGGAACATTATTTAATAAGTAACAGGCTGTTTGAAGCGCATATCTCCTAAAGGATAGTGACAGAGTTGCAAAGCCCATCATGGATCGAACCATGTCCAACAAGGTTCGATTCCTCCTTTCGGACACACCATTCAACTATGGAGTTCCTGGAGGAGTCCACTAAGAGAGAATTCCATTCTCCTCGAGATATGTCAAAAAAGCATAAGATAAGTATTCACCACCTTGATCAGATCGAAGGGTTTTAATACTTTTTCAAGTTTGCTTTTCTACTTTATTACGGTATCGTTTGAACATTTCAAACGATTCAGAGTTATGTCTCATTAAAAAGATAGCCGAATCTTGAAAAGTCGTCTGTAAAAGTAATGAAATATTTGTATCCTTCTCTGGCACTAACTGACATCGGTCCACATACATCAGTATGTATTAGACTTAGAAGTTCTGTAGCCCATTCACCCTTTCCAGTAAAAGGTGACTTGGTCATTTTACCAAGTAAACAGGATTCACAAGTGGGCAGTGATTCAGAATCACTGACCTCGAGAAGTCCATCTCCTCGCATCTTGTTTATCCTATTTTGGTTAATATGACCTAGCCTACAGTGCCAAAGATACAAATCATTGACATTATCTAACCTTGGGCGTTTGCAAGAAGTGAACATTACACTAACAGGCCTTGATAGTTCGTATATGTCATGATTTAATCTAGCTTTCATTATAACATAGTTATTCAAAATAACATTACAAAAATCTCCTTTTATTGATAGTTCAAAACCACAATTGGCCAAAAGGCCTACAGAGATTATGCTCATAATGAAACTAGGACAATAGTGATAGTCGACTAGCTCGACAGTACAAGACTCAAAGACAAGACGCAGGACTCTGATCGCCAGTACTGGAACACGATTTCCATTCCCGATGCTCTGAAACTGTTCTCCATCTTCAAATCTTCTGCTAACTTGAAGTCCCTGTAACGAATTACAAACATGAATTGGACTACCAGTATCCAATACCCAGTTAGCAGTATCAACAATTGAGTAATTACAAGGTTTTATCATATAAATACCTTGTTCAGCAGACTTTTGCTTCCTCGACCTGTTCGGATCAAGGGACGCAATATAAAAAGAACAGTTCCTCTTCCAGTGTCCCTTCTTCTTGCAGTAGAAATACTCTGTAGAAGACTGATCAGCCTTATACTTCCTGGTCTGACTAGGGCCAGGAACATTCTGCACCTTCTTTCCCTTTTTATTTGTTTTCTTTTTCCCTTTCTTAAATGGACGACGACCTCTACTACCTCCCACTAAATTCACCACCCCCTTATTCAGTTGGTGGTCTTTCTCGAAAGTTTGCAGCAACCCCAAAAGACCATGGTAGTTGACTGTAGGCTTGTTCATTCTATAATGATCAAGAAAGTCAAGATAGGAGGAGGGAAGAGAATTCAGGATCGCATCCTTGCCGAGCTGCTCGTTCAAGGGGCATCCGAGTTTGCCCAGCTTTTCAATCAGCTCGATCATGTACAATACATGATCAGTGACTGAACCGCCATTCGGCATCTTGGAGTTGTAGATGGCACAAGATACTTTGTACCTTTCTACATCATCCGGGGTGCCGAAGGATTCCTTTAACTTTTGAAGGATTTCATCAGGTTGGGCCTCCTCGAATTTGCGACTGAACTCGTCATTCATTACCGCTAACATAATGCATCGGACAGTAGTCCGATCAGAGACCCACTTCAGATAAGCATCTCTGACCTCACTCCGTGCATTAGCGGGAGGGATTTTAGGTGCCGGATCAGCTATTACATAGAGGATCCGTTCATGCTCCAGAACAATTCTCAATCTTCGATACCAACTATCGAAGTTGTGACCCTTTAACTTCTCGTTATTGAGAAGTGACCGGAGCGATAAATTTGAAGACATCTAAAAAGAAAATAAGACCAAATTAGTTTATGAATTAATAACTTAACCAAAAGACTTGGACTTCAGCCTAAAGGTTTCTCCCACTAATTTTTCAGATTGGTAGCCTCTAACTCCAATCCGTGAAAATACTTTTTCTCAAGTAGGTACTGAAATCCAATAGGCCTTGCATGAGCCCGACTATGGCCGGCTCACCCATACGAGCCTAATGGTAGGTTCGTAAACCAATTATTTCCCTAAACAATTTTCAATATTTTATTTTACCCTAGAGAGCACCCCAATCGGCCTAGGGGCCTCCTATTGCGGGTCTCTGGTTAGGTCCAACCATTAAAATGACAAATCAAATGCTTCCAGTTAACTAAAGACCAAGCCCGACTATGGCCGGCCCACCTGGTCCCGTTAAGGAGGTTGCACTGAACCATCATCGATCAGATAGAAATTTCAGTCGCCGGATGTACACCCGTTCTATGGAACTGTCGATGCACACCAAGCTAGTGGACACATTTCTATCTAACATAATGGGAGGCAAAGACACTATCAACTCCTTGACTTAGTCTTTTTAAGGACCTAATAATTTTAGAGGACTTTATAATTGTGACAGAAGAAAAGAGACAAGGACATGGATCATCCTCCCACTGAATCAATCAGATTCCAGGAGGGTTGAAATAAATAAACAAATGATCCATGGGCACCTATAGATCAGTCAGACCGATCAACCTGGGTGACATGGGTTAACTCGAGTCATTGAGCTTCTCCAATCAGTTCTAGTCAACTCGACTAGCCAGGTAGGTGAGATCATGGGTGAGTATCCTCCATTAACTATCTTTCCTAGACACCAACCAAGTTGGCCAGGAAAGAGGTAGCCTCATTCAGCCATGATCACAATGCCAAACCTACCTCGACACCAGTCGGTTTACCAGACTCGATCAAACTAGCCTAAAGACTCGGGCGTCCACTGAGCCACTAATTGGATCCATTTTAGATGAACGGATCAACTATTCTAACTATTAGATAGTTCTAAAGAAGGACCTTAAACAACTTTTGTTTAATCTTCTTCTTATTATCCGGTTCAACTAAACTTAGGTCTAACCCAGAATTGGACCCAACTAGTCAGCTAACCCAATTAACCCAAAAATGGCTTATGCAAATTGTATTAGATTTCATAAACCTAAAAATTTTTTAATAAGCCAAACACTTAATTAAAACATTTTTTAATTAAGTCTTTATGTAAAACATTTTACATACCAAATCATGCATCAAAAAATATTTTACAAATATTTTATAAAACATGCCTAAATCATGTATCTGCAAATTAAAATAATTTAATTTTTAATATTCTTTAAGGATCTTTCTGAAGAGGGCAACACAGACGATCTGCATCGTATCAAAGACACATGGTCATGGTGAAGGTCTCAACTAGGTTCCAAAAAGAAAACTTGATACATTTTTAAGATTAAACAAATTTTAATCTATAAGCATGCATACTAGATTAGATTACAAATTCAACGTGGCTCTGATACCAATGAAAGTAAACTGATGCAGGTGGTTTGACAAGATCCTACACAAGGCATGCAAACATCTGCGGGAGCAGATTGGGTTTTAAAATAATTTTTTAAATTTACGCAGTGGGTATCTGCGCTAGAAACTAATATAAATCTAGTTGCATTTAGGCATGTATAAGCATATAAAATATTTATAAAATATTAAACAATTTAATCTATCCATGCATGATTAAAAAATAATTTTCCATACCTTATTCCTCCTGGAATAACTCTGGAATAAACCTGGAATAGATTGGAATAACTGGAATAAAGTTATTCCAGTCGTCTTCCTCCTTGGAACTCTATTTTTGGCTTGCGAAACATCATCGGAACACCTCCTTCCAGACCTCCGTTTGCTCCCAAATTTGAGAAGCAGCAATTTGGACAAGTCTTCTTCGATTTGCCACCAATTACTGCAATCAAATGTAAGCCAAAAAATTAAAATAAGTCACCAAAGTCTGCTGCTAGATTTCTGCAGCAAAACTGGGCAGCAGACTTTGGCCTTCGTTTCGGAGTAGCTGGAGCGATCCCGGCTCGCGTGGTTTGCTCCTAGGAGTAGAATGGTACTCCCTCTAGAGGGTTTATGGCTCTCGGATCCGCCTCCACTCATGGTGCTAGCTGCCGGAAGAGGGCTTTAGGGTGATAGAATTCTACAGCACTGGGCAGAACTTGACGACTTCAAAACAATGGATTTTCTCCCCTTCTAAAGCCCTAACCCAGCCCCAAAGGTCTCTCCTTAAGCCTCTCAAAGAACAAGGATAGAACAAGGCATAAAGACCCCTCTCAAATGTTCTCACGGTGAAATGTTTTCCAATGTTGAAACTCAACTCAAACCAAACAGGGGAGGGATGGGTTGTATAAAAAGGCTGCATCAGGGAGAGGGAGGTGGAGCATCGGTGAGGTGGAGAGACGGTGGCATTTAACCCAATTAAACAGCCATAAACCCAGGATTAATGTCAGCGGAACCAGCGGGTGGAAGAAGAGGAAAACGCCCAGCGTTAGGCGTTCGGCGCTTGAAATTTTCTCCCATTCGTTTGGCCTTCCAGCAAAACTAATGACTGTGTAAAACGGTCCAAGGAGTAAAACAAACACTGGTCCAACCAAAAAATTGGTTCAAACCTAATTTTGGTTCAATTCCATTAAACCAAACGATTCAATCCAATTGAACCTGGTTCAAGGAATAAAATTGGTTCACAACCAATTGGAGGCCGAAACAAACTCCGAATCAGTTCAAAACTGATTCAGGAGAAACCTAGCATAGAGCTGGTCAACCCGGAACATTTTTCGATTGACACAGACAAGGGCAAGACAGGGAAAAGTGTGCTCAAAAAATACTGTGACCATAAAACCGAGACGATTCCCAATCGTAATCAGTATCCAGATCAGAGAGTTATCCTCTGTGGTGTGTGACCTCATAGGTTCGAATCTAAACAGTAGCACTAGAACAATTTCTAGTACCAGCACAGGAAACCATCTAGCAACGGGTCCCGGCGTCCAGATAGGTCGAAGATGCAGGAGCAAACTTTCGAACCTCTGGCATATGGTTACTGTATAATTCATCCCTTTGACCTCTTATGCTCAAGACAACTGAGATTGGGCTGCCAACTCAGACTGAGTCAGTCGACTACGTGTCTCAACCTTGCAAGCCCAGTGACTCTTCACTAGGTCTACCCCGGCCGAGGATTTGCTAAATTGAGATACTGCGAGACATTCAATCCAAACTGTTTGGACAGGTCAATTCCATCTTGGTCCATCACTGCACCACAAGTACTTGCCTGTACCCAGAAACCTTCCGTCATCGGATTAAAAATCCGGGTAGTCCGGCACCAAAGCACAGAGAGTTGCTTGCAAGCTACCGTGATGACCTCAGGTCAGAGGGACACATATACCCATATCCAATCGTTAGTATCCCTTTGGCAGAAAGGGGCTGCACGGAGTCACGTTCAATAAGATATCACATATCCCATTTGCAGATCACATCAGTGTCACCACACTCATTTGGTCAAGAGGACAACCAAATGATGTGAACTACAACAACCTATACTTGATATATTGCCGTCCAGAACAATATATTCTTTGGTTGTGAATAGGGTTTAAGGACCACTCGATACATCCTCTCTTTATCGAAGTCAGTGTAATCCTAAGGACTTCATCACATGGAAAAAGTTCATTTCAGGGAAATTATGTATGTGATGAGCTGCCAAAATTATATTTTATTAATTCATAAAATGAGTACAATACTGAGCACAACCGTCTACAACCCAAGCGATTGGCTTTGGGACACTATTCCCAATAACTCCCACTTGTACTAAAGCCAATCAGAAGAGTATCTAATACCCATTTCCCATTTACAATAGTCGAACTCCTTTATTCTGAGGGCTTTAGTGAAGGGGTGCCAGATTTTCTTTTTTTCCATCGATCTTCAGAAGATTGATGTCACCTCGTTCCACGATCTCTCGTACGAGGTGGTAGTGCTGCAAAATGTGTTTGGTGTGGTGATGAGCTTTCGGCTCCTTAGCTTGAGCAATGGCTCCAGTGCTGTCACAGTACACCGGAACAAGACCATCTATGGAAGGTGCCACCCCTAGCTCTCCAAGGAACTTCCGCAACCAGATAGCTTCCTTTGCCGCATCTGATGCTGCAATATATTCTGCTTCGCATACCGAGTCTGCAATAGTTGCCTGCTTAGAACTTTTCTAGCATATCGCTCCTCCATTTAGGGTAAATACAAACCCTGACACACTCTTGCTATCATCTCTTTCCAACTGGAAACTAGAGTCAGAGTATCCCACAAGTTTTAAGTCAGGTTCTCCATAAATCAGCCATTGATCTTTAGTATTTCTTAAATACTTAAGGATGGACTTAACCACCTCCAATGCACCTCACCTGGGTCAGACTGGTATCTGCTCACTACTCCTAGTGAGTATGCCACGTCTGGTCTAGTACAGTCATAGCATACATGATAGAGCCTACTACAGAAGCATAAGTTACTTTACTCATGCGCTCTCTTTCCTCAGGAGTTGTCGCACAATCCTTCTTGGAAAGAGTAATTCCAGAACCTATCGGAAGATAGCCTTTCTTGAAATTTTCCATGCTGAAATGTTTCAACACAGTGTCAATGTACGTAGACTGGGACAGTCCCAAAAGATTCTTAGATCTATCTCTGTAGATTTTCATACCTAGTATGTAAGAAGCTTCACCCAAGTCCTTCATGGAGAACTGAGATGATAACCAGACCTTTATTCCTTGTAATGCTGCGACATCATTCCCGATTAAGAGAATGTCATCAACATACAGTACTAGGAATACAATCACAGAACCATTAACCCATTTATAGATGCACGGTTCTTCTCCGTTCCTAACGAAGCCATACGATTTGATACACCTATCAAACCGTAAGTTCCAACTTCGAGACGCTTGCTTGAGTCCATAGATGGACCTCTATAACTTGCATACTTTTGATTCATCTGTGGATGTGAACCCTTTAGGCTGTATCATATACACCTCCTCTTCCAGCTCCCCATTCAGGAAAGCGGTTCGAACATACATCTGCCAGATCTCGTAATCAAAATATGCTGCCAAAGCAAGCATGATACGAATGGACTTGAGCATTGCCACAGGGGAGAAAGTCTCGTCATAATCGATACCATTTCGCTGACGATACCCCTTGGTAACCAGATGGGCTTTATAGGTCTCTACCTTCCCATCTGTGCCCCTTTTCCTCTTGAAGATCCATTTACACCCGATGAGTTTTATTCCTTCAAGCAGATCAACCAATGTCCAAACATTGTTGATTTCCATGGACTCCATTTCGGATCGCATGGCTCTAAGCCATGCCTCAGAGTCAGATCTCTGAAGAGCATCCATATAGGTGATCGGATCCTCATTGTTCTCATCGAGCTCAATGGGATCGCCGTCCCGGACCAAGAAACCGTAGTATCTGTCCGGGTGACGCAGTATTCTACCGGATCTCCTAATGGGTTCTGGGTGTGATTCAATCACAGCCGGTTCTACGATGTCCTTAGAGTGTGTAGGTTCTTCTATTGGCTGAACTTCATCAAGTTCAATCTTAGAAGCTATAATTCCTTCTCCAAGGAACTCCTTTTCTAAAAAGATAGCTCTAAGAGCAATGAACACCTTTTGTTCATTCTCCAAGTAGAAGAAATACCCTTTGGTTTCCTTAGGATAACCAATGAATAAACACCTGTCAGGCTTAGGACCAAGTTTGTCTGAGTCTAAACGCTTTACGTATGCCGGACAACCCCAGACCCGAAGGTTTGAGATTGAGGGTTTATGCCCATTCCACATCTCATATGGAGTGGAGACAACAGACTTACTTCGAACATTATTTAATAAGTAACAGGCTGTCTGAAGCGCATATCCCCAAAAGAATAGCGATAGAGTTGCAAAGCCCATCATGGATCGAACCATGTCCAACAAGGTTCGATTCCTCCTTTCGGACACACCATTCAACTGTGGGGCTCCTAGAGGAGTCCACTGAGAGAGAATTCCATTCTCCTCAAGATATGTCAAAAAAGCATCAGATAAGTATTCACCACCTCGATCAGATCGAAGGGTTTTAATACTTTTTCCAGTTTGCTTGCTACTTTATTACGGTATCGTTTGAACATTTCAAACGATTCAGACTTATGTCTCATTAAAAAGATAACCGAATCTTGAAAAGTCATCTGTAAAAGTAATGAAATATTTGTATCCTTCTCTGGCACAAACTGACATCGGTCCACATACATCAGTATGTATTAGACTTAAAAGTTCTGTAGCCCGTTCACCTTTCCAATAAAAAGTGACTTGGTCATTTTACCAAGTAAACAGGATTCACAAGTGGGCAGTGATTCAGAATCACTGACCTCGAGAAGTCCATCTCCTCGCATCTTGTTTATCCTATTTTGGTTAATATGACCTAGCCTATAGTGCCAAAGATACAAATCATTGACATTATCTAACCTTGGGCGTTTGCAAGAAGTGTACATTACACTAACAGGCCTTGATAGTACGTATATGCCATTATTTAATCTAGCTTTCATTATAACAGAGTTATTCAAAATAACATTGCAAAAATCTCCTTTTATTGATAGTTCAAAACCACAATTGGCCAAAAGGCCTACAGAGATTATGCTCATAATGAAACTAGGACAATAGTGACAGTCGACTAGCTCGACAGTACAAGACTCAAAGACAAGACGCAGGACTCCGATCGCTAGTACTGGAACACGATTTCCATTCCCGACGCTCTGAAACTATTCTCCATCTTCAAATCTTCTGCTAACTTGAAGTCCCTGTAACGAATTACAAACATGAATTGGACTACCAGTATCCAATACCCAGTTAGCAGTATCCACAATTGAGTAATTACAAGGTTTTATCAAATAAATACCTTGTTCAGCAGACTTCTGCTTCCTCGGCCTGTTCGGATCAAGGGATGCAATATAAAGAGGACAGTTCCTCTTCCGGTGTCACTTCTTCTTGCGGTAGAAACACTGTGCAGAAGACTGATCAGCCTTATACTTCCTGGTCTGACTAGGGCCAGGAACATTCTGCACATTCTTTCCCTTTTTATTTGTTTTCTTTTTCCCTTTCTTAAACGGACGACGACCTCTACTACCTCCCACTAAATTCACCACCCCCTTATTCAGTTGGTGGTCTTTCTCGAAAGTTTGCAGCAACCCCAAGAGACCATGGTAGTTGACTGCAGGCTTGTTCATTCTATAATGATCAAGAAAGTCAAGATAGGAGGAGGGAAGAGAATTCAGGATCGCATCCTTGCCGAGCTGCTCGAGCAAGGGGCATCCGAGTTTGCCCAGCTTTTCAATCAGCTCGATCATGTACAATACATGATCAGTGACTAAACCGCCATTCGGCATCTTGGAGTTGTAGATGGCACAAGACACTTTGTACCTTTCTACATCATCCGATGTGCCGAAGGATTCCTTTAACTTTTGAAGGATTTCATCAGGTTAGGCCTCCTCGAATTTGTGACTGAACTCGTCGTTCATTGCCGCTAACATAATGCATTGGACAGTAGTCCGATCAGAGACCCACTTCAGATAAGCATCTCTGACCGCACTGCACGCATTAGCGGGAGGGATTTTAGGTGCCGGATCTGCTATTACATAGAGGATCCGTTCATGCTCCAGAATAATTCTCAATCTTCGATACCAACTATCGAAGTTGTGACCCTTTAACTTCTTGTTATCGAGAAGTGACCGGAGAGATAAATTTGAAGACATCTAAAAAGAAAATAAGACCAAATAAGTTTATGAATTAATAACTTAACCAAAAGACTTGGACTTTAGTCTAAAGGATTCTCCCACTAATTTTTCAGATTGGTAGCCTCTAACTCCAATCCGTGAAAATATTTTCTCAAGTGGGTACTGAAATCCAATAGGCCTCGCATGAGCCCGACTATGGCCGGCTCACCCATTCGAGCCTAAAGGTAGGTTGTAAACTAATTGTTCCCTAAACAATTTTCAGTATTTTATTTTGCCCCAGAGAGCACCCCAATTGGCCTAGGGGCCTCCTATTGCGGGTCTCTGGTTAGGTCCAACTATTAAAATGACAAATCCAATGCTTCCAGTTAACTAAAGACCAAGCCCGACTATGGTCGGTCCACCTGGTCCCGTTAAGGAGGTTGCACTGAACCATCATCGATCAGATAGAAATTCCAGTCGCCGGATGTACACCCGTTCTATGGAACTGCCGATGCACACCAAGCTAGTGGACACATTTCTATCCAACTTAATGGGAGGCAAAGACACTATCAACTCCTTGACTTAGTCTTTTTAAGGACCTAAAAATTTTAGAGGACTTTATAATTGTGACAGAAGAAAAGAGACAAGGACATGGATCATCATCCCACTGAATCAATCAGATTCCAGGAGGGTTGAAATAAATCAACAAATGATCCATGGGCACCTATAGATCAGTTAGACTGATCAACCTGGGTGACATGGGTTAACTCGAGTCATTGAGCTTTTCCAATCAGTTCTGGTCGACTCGACTAGCCAGGTAGGTGAGATCATGGGTGAGTATCCGCCATTAACCATCTTTCCTAGACACCAACCAAGTTGGCCAGGAAAGAGGTAGCCTCATACAGCCATGATCACAATGCCAAACCTACCTCGACACCAGTCGGTTTACCATACTCGATCAGACTAGCCTAAAGACTCGGGCGTCCACTGAGCCACTAACTGGATCCATTTTAGATGAACGAATCAACTATTCTTACTATTAGATAGTTCTAAAGAAGGACCTTAAACAACTTTTCTTTAATCTTCTTCTTATTATCCGGTTCAACTAATCTTAGGTCTAACCCAGAATTGGACCCAACTAGTCAGCTAACCCAATTAACCCAAAAATGGCTTATGCAAATTGTATTAGATTTCATAAACCTAAAAGTTTTTTTATTAAGCCAAACACTTAATTAAAACATTTTTTAATTTAGTCTTTATGTAAAATATTTTTACATACCAAATCATGCATCAAAAAATATTTTACAAATATTTTATAAAACATGCCTAAATCATGTATCTGCAAATTAAAAAATTTTAATTTTTAATATTCTTTAAGGATCCTTCTGAAGAGGCCAACAAAGACGATCCGCATCGTGTCAAAGACACACAGTCATGGTGAAGGTCTCAACTAGGTTCCAAAAAGAAAACTTGATACATTTTTAAGATTAAACAAATTTTAATCTATAAGCATGCATGCTAGATTAGATTACAAATTCAACGTGGCTCTGATACCAATGAAAGTAAACTGATGCAGGTGGTTTGACAAGATCCTACAATAGGCATGCAAACATCTACGGGAGCAGATTGGATTTTAAAATAATTTTTAAAATTCACGCAACGGGTATCTGCTCCGCTAGGAACTAATATAAATCTAGTTGCATTTAGGCATGTATAAGCATATAAAATATTTATAAAATATTAAATAATTTAATCTATCCATGCATGATTAAAAAATAATTTTCATACCTTTTATTCCTCTTGAAATAACTCTGGAATAAACCTGGAATAGACTGGAATAACTGGAATAAAGTTATTCCTGTCGTCTTCCTCCTTGGAACTCTGTTTTTGGCTTGCAAAACGTCGTCGGAACACCTCCTTTCGGACCTCCGTTTGCTCCCAAATTTGAGCAACAGCAACTTGGACAAGTCTTCTTCTATTTGCCATCGATTACTGCAATCAAATCTAAGCCAAAAAATAAAATAAATAACCAAAGTCTGCTACCAGATTTCTGCAACAGAACTGGGCAGCAGACTTTGGCCTTCATTTCGGAGCAGCTGGAGCAATCCTGGCTCGCGTGGTTTGCTCCTAGGAGTAGAATGGTACTCCCTCTAGAGGGGAGACACACCCGGGGCTCTCGGATCTGCCTCCATGCACGGTGCTAGCCGCCGGAAGAGGGCTTTAGGGTCACAGAATTCTGCAGCACTGGGCAGAACTTGAGCACTTTAAAACAATGGATTTTCTCCCTTCTAAAGCCCTAACCCAGCCCCAAAGGACTCTCCTTAAGCCTCTCAAAGAAGAAGGATAGAACAAGGCATAAAGACCCCTCTCAAATGTTCTCACGGTGAAATGATTTCCAATGTTGAAACTCAACTCACAACCAAATAGGGGAGGGATGGGTTGTTTAAAAAGGCTGCAGCAGGGAGAGGGAGGAGGAGCATCGGTGAGTTGGAGAGACGGTGGCTTTTAACCCAAATAATAACCATAAACCCAAGATTAAAGCCAGCGGAACCAGCGGGTGGAAGAAGAGAAAACGCCCAGCGTTAGGCGTTTGGCGCTTGGAATTTTCTCCCATTCGTTTGGCCTTCCAGCAAAACTAATGATTGTGTAAAACGGTCCAAGGAGTAAAACAAACACCGGTCCAACCAAAAATTTGGTTCAAACCTAATTTTTGTTCAATTCCATTAAACCAAACGGTTCAATCCAATTGAACCTGGTTCAAGGAATAAAATTGGTTCACAACAAATTGGAGGCCGAAACGAACTCTGAATCAGTTCAAAACTGATTCAGAAAAAACTTGGCGCAGAGCTGGTCAACCCGGAATATTTTTTGGTTGACATAGATAACAAGGGCAAGACAGGGAAAAGTGTGCTCGAAAAATACTGTGACCATAAAACCGAGACGATTCCCAATCGTAATCGGTATCCAGATCAAAGAGTTATCCTTTATGGCGTGTGACCTCATAGGTTCGAATCTAAACGGTAGCACTAGAACAATTTCTAGTACCAGCACTGGAAACCATCTAGCAATGGATCTCGGCGTCTGGATAGGTCGAAGATGCAGGAGCAAACTTTCGAACCTCTGGCATATGGTTACCGTATAATTCATCCCTTTGACCTCTAATGCTCAGGACAACTGAGATTGGGCTGCCAACCCAGACTGAGTCAGTCGACTACGTGTCTCAACCTCGCAAGCCCAGTGACTCTTCACTAGGTCTACCCCGGCCGAGGATTTGCTAAATTGAGATACTGCGAGACATTCAATCCAAACTGTTTGGACAGGTCAATTCCATCTTGGTCCATCACTGCTCCACAAATACTTGCCAGTACCCAAAAACCTTCTGTCACCGGATTAAAAATTCGGGTAGTCCGGCACCAAAGTACAGGGAGTTGCTTGCAAGCTACCGTGATACCTCAGGTCAGAGGGACACATATACCCATATCCAATCGTGAGTATCCCTTTGGCAGAAAGGGGCTCCACAGAGTCATGTTCAATAAGATATCACATATCCCATTTGCAGATCACATCAGTGTCACCACACTCATTTGGTCAAGAGGACAACCAAACGATGTGAACTACAACAACCTATACTTGATATATTGCCGTCCAGTACAATATATCCTTTGGTTGTGAACGGGGTTTAAGGATCACTCGATACATCCTCTCTGTATCGAAGTCAGTGTAGTCCTAAGGACTTCATCACATGGAAAAAGTTCATTTCAGGAAAATTAAGTATGTGATGAGCTGCCAAAAATAATATTTTATTAATTCATAAAATGGGTACAATACTGAGCACAACCGTCTACAACCCAGGCGATTGGCTTTGGGATCCTATTCCCAACATAGACTTCTATCAAAAGTGGGTGCACAAGGTTAGGTGCTCCAAATAGGTGTTTCTTCTAAGTCAACCAAGTATGGGTATGGGCTTCTAGGGCAATACTCAGGGGTGAGATCATGATGATGGGCTCTCCTAGGGTTGGGCTCCAGGTATGGGCCAGGGTATTGGACTCTCCTAGGGTTGGTATGTGTGGATAAAGGTGACTCTGGTTTGGGTCTGGTATAGGGCCTATGGGTGCTCTCTAGGGTTCCTAACCTGTCATCTATTTGATCAAACCTATGGCACATCTGTGCAAGCTGATCATTCTGGGTCCCAAGGAAGGTCTCAAGATTAGGCTCCATGGTTGAACTGGGTTGGGGTTTAAACTGGTTGTACTAGACTCCCAACCTAGTGCACAAGCAAGACTCAAAGGACAAATTGACTATGGTTTCCTAGACTTAGAGCCCAAACAGAATGGGTCGACTCAACTTACGCACAAGACAACATCTAATCCTTCCACGGGCCAAGTATAAGGTGGGGTAGTGGGAGGCCCCCCTGCTTTTGTAGGGTCCCAACTAAGTAACCACTAGTCCTTTTAGGGTGTTTGTCTTTGGACCTCTAGCCTTAGACACCTGCTTCCAATAATAGGTGAGGTATTGGGTGCACTAGTTTTCCCACAAGGTTCGAACCAAACTTGTTGGTGTCCCTAAACCGCTTTAGGTTGCTACTTGATTTTACTTAGGCTTGGGTTCAAATGTAAAGATTGTTGTTTTGGGCTAAGGAGAGGTGATCAAATCCTCCCCCCATCTGACATAGTAAAATTGCTCTCAATGTAACTTATGCATATGATGGCACACATATGAAACCCTAATTGATGCAATGTACTTTTTTTTTATATTTTTACTGTATTTTTTTATTGTATTTTTTTAACAAAAATATCTTATGCAGGAAATTAACTAATATGTAGGAAATATGTAGAAAAATAAAATAGGCAAGAATTATGCAAAGAACCCTAACATGCTGAAATTATGCTTGCTGAAATTAGGGGCAGAAATTTTCCTAGGTAGAAAACAGGCATGTAGAAAATCTATAATTCGAAATAAATTAATAAAAAATACTGATAAATAGAAGTAAAATATTCTAAATCCATAAAAATAAGAATCAGATTTTATCAGATATTTATATATACATACAATTGTTTGAACAGACCATATACAGAAATTATGATATGCAGAAATTAAGCCCTAATCAGGCTCTGATACCAAATGATGCGGGACTAATTAGAATGCAAGGGGATTTTCGTGGATTAAACATTAAGTTAAGATTTTAATTTCTAAATTTCAAGTCAAATAGATAAAAGTGTGATCCTACAAAAATTCTAGACCACAAGCATGCAAAAAAGACCCTCAAAAGAGATAAAAACAAGAGCACCAGGGCTAAGAAACCCTGGTAGGGCTAGCTTTTCTGCAATATCAAGATCTAGAGGGCTAGGGGGGTTGTACCTAGCAATGTTTGCTGCTTTTTCTCTGAAGGGATCACTCCTCGCTCTCGGATGCAGCCTGGAAGGTCAAGCCGAAAACCCGTGGATCCGTCGATTTTTAATTCGATGACTCGATGGCTAGGCAAATGGACTCTGATTCGCATGCAACTTGAGGGATCTACAAAACACCAAACAAGGAATTAGATGTGATTGGAAACTTGCTTGATTGATGAAGGAACAAAGGAAAGAGAGATAGGATGGGGCGGCTGGAAGATGGCTTGAAGAAGGTGGGCGTCCAAGGTTGATGAAGGTTGGATAGATAGGGCCTCACACCCCTCGATGATCAAAGAGCAAACGCAAATGGATCTCTCACCCACTTCCTCACAGAGGTCAATACACAAAGGCTAAGGCAATGATAAGAAGAAACTCTCAACTTTTCATTAATCATAACATTTATGAATAAGTGGTTGAAATTTTCATATAAAGGGGTCCCTTATATAGAGTCATAAGACTTAGGGACCAAGCAAATGAAAACAAGGAAATAAAGGGGTGCCCACTTTCTTCCTAAAGTATGGGGCTGTATAATGAAGAAATCACTTTCATGCCATACTAAATTCTCTCCAAACATGGTAGGTAGTGGGCGGCCAAGAGGGGACCATGAGGGGTGCCAAAGAACTTCCATCTTTGGCTTGGGGTGGTCCACAACATTCCTAAGCAATCATCTATGAATCTAGGGATTGAAATATATCCATTGGCATGTGGACTTGGTGTGCTTGGGGCATGGAATGGGTGTGCTAGCATGTGGACATCAACTCCTCATGTATGGGCTGACTTCATGATCCTCGAAGTAATCCTAGGGTGGTGCAATCTAGGGTGTGATTGGGACTCCACGCGGTTGCTGAGGTGGCACACCCGGTGTGGTCCTTCACATGATTCAGTCTTCTCTAACTAGACTTAACTCAATAAAACTGGACATTTTTACAAAACTCAAAATGATAAATGGCTCAACATGAGCTGACTTGATCGACTAAGCTCAACTGAGCAAACTTGATCTTGTATCTATGTATGAAAGTTTGTATCTATGTATGAAAGTTTGTATCAATGTATGGAATTTGGTATCGATGAATGAAATTTTTATATCAATGCTTGTTTATAAATACTATCTCTTTCAGTTTCTGATGTTGTCACTATTTCTTGAATTTGTTTTATCCTTTCTTCTCTCTAACCTTTTTTAATGATGACAAAAAGGGGGAGAGATAAGTGAGAGATAAAGAAGAATAAAATGAAAAATAGTTTGTTATGGGAGAGAAGAATAAGAGTAAAAAGGAGGAGAGTGAGAGTAAAAGAAAAGTAGAATGAGAAAATGAGTTCAATAAAAAGAAAAAGATTAGAGCAATGAGTAAGGGGGAGTAATCTTTCCTATGCTGAAATTTCTTGCAAAATTTTTGAAATCAGCTTTTTGGTTTATGAAAACTCTTTGAAAATTAGTTTTTCGAATCACCTTTTAAGGGGGAGTATCTATACTCTTCAATCTGTTGTTCAATGATTTTTTTGTTGATTACATTCATTATTTTCTTTGCTGAAATTCTTATCCTTAAAGTATGTTTTAACTTTGATATACATTTAGAGTATCATGGTACATGTAATTTTAGCTCTGATATTCCTTATAGCTCTAATTCAATTTAAATGAGCTCTTAGACTTAAACTTTTACTTTTCCTTTACTCTGATACAAATTGCACTAAGCTTTATTCTAATTGAAAATTTTTAGAGCTTATTATATGAAATATACTCAAAGGTTTTATCATCATCAAAAAGGGGAAGATTATTGACTCCGTTATTGATTTTGATGATTAATAAAATACTTAAGTATATTTGAGTACTAACATTTCTTTGAAGTATATTTTTAATAGAAAAAGGTACTCATCAAATCAGCTAAATTAAATTGCTTGTCAAATGATTGAAGAAGCCCTTTCTATGGATGATACACCAATTATTAATGGACTTAAGTATTTAAGAATTGCTTGAAATGAATTAAAGAATCAATTTCAAAAAGATTTCAGTAGAGTTTTAATCATTTTTGAAAAAGTTTCAGTAAATGTCAACTCAGTGTGTCGACTCACAGTTCAAGTGTCGACTCATGGCAGTGCAAGTGTCGACTCAAGCCGGTACACATAAAAGAGTTTCAGATAGTATGCTTGAAGTGTCAACTCATGCTTCACAAGTGTTGACCCTAAGTGTCAACTCATGGATCGACTCAAAGCTTGAGATAAATTTTTTACACAACAAGCTAAACTTCAAGACTCACCTCAAGTGTCAACTCACAAGTTGAAGTGTCGACTCACCAGAGAGTTCCAGAAAGCTTCAATGTAGAATTTTGAACTAAGTGTCGACTCATGGGATTCAAGTGTCAACCCTAACTATCAACTCACAGCCTGAAGTGTCGACACATGTAGTTCTAGAAACAATAACGGCTAGTTTTTTCAAACACAGAACTTGTCCCTTTCACCCCCGATGGCTAGTTCCATGTCTATAATAGTCATAAACCCTCATTGAGGCCTTAGGATGGTATTTAAATGAATTAAATTCAAATGGAACATAAAAGAATAAGAAAAGGATGTGAAAAAGAAAGAAAAGGAGGAGTATTCACTCATACATTCATTGAGAGCAACTACTTCTAAGTAAAAGAAGCCTTCAAGCATTCAAAGCAATCAAAAGCATTCAAGTCCAACCACTTTTGATCATTGATTGAGGCTTCATCGAATTGAAGACAAGCATCTTCATCAAGCTTCAAAGAGATAAAAACTTTTTATTTGAAAGTTTTCTTGTATTCTTTAATTCAATTCATACTTTATCGTATCAAGATTTTTGGTGAGCCAAAGAACAAAACCAAGGATATTTTTGGTGAGCCTAAGAACAAAATCAAGAAGGTTTTTGGTTAGCCTAGTTGAAAACTAAGGAGGTTTTTTGTTAGCCTTTGAAAACCAAGAGGTTTCTTTTGGTGAGCTTAGTGAAAACCAAAAGGGGTTTTGATTAGTGAGCCCGAAAAACTAATCGGCTATAATCATGAGTGATTATAGTGAATTCCCAAGTTGACCTTGGGGAGTGGACATAGGTGCATTTGAGAGTACCAAACCACTATACATGCCTTGTGTTTGTGATTGATTGTTTCTTTCTATTGCTCTACCTTTATTGCAATTTAAATTTCTGCTATATACTCTTTAAGAGCACACAACACTTGTATATCACTAGCACTTGAATTGATTATTGAATTGGCACACATACTTATAAATAGTTTTTAGAAACCCAATTCACCCCACCTCTTGGATTGCTTACTAGGCAATAGAATCGACCTCTTCAGCTTAGTTAGGGTTTTCTTTTCTCTTTGTACTAAAATTTTTGAAGGACTTCTTAGCCTGTTGGGGGTCTTTACAATTATAGAAAAAACTTTAATGAATATAGACAATCTTTTTCCACTTGATGAGTTCTCTTTTTTTTACATGTCATGAAGAATTTCCTGGCAAGTAGGGATCCTTCACATTATACAGGACTTGCATCAGCAACGAGGAATAAGCCTCACTTCACCAATGAACTTTGCCTTGCATTTTTTCTTTCTGTTCCTCTTCCATTTGCATGATAGAGAGGTAGACTTCATGGTGCCTATGTGTAAGACTTCCCAAGTCTCGACCATTTTTTGGCTAAGCATGAAATCTTGCGATTAGCCGTAAGGAATCTGGGAATTCTTCGGCTCCCCTAGTCAGTCTTGAGGTCATGCAGACATGAGTGCAGGGCTTCTAGAGTTTTTCTGGCTTGCATCTCTGGATTGGAGGAATGGGATGAATGAATGATAAGTGCGGGCTTCTAGAGTTTCCCGGCTTTGAGTGCGGGGCTTCATAATTTTTCAATCTTTGAGTGCAGGGCTTTTGGAGTTTCTCAGCTTTCTTCGTTAGACTTGGAGTCGAGCGGGTGAGTACGGGGCTTTGTGGTTTCCTAGCTTTGAGTGCACGTCTTTCTAGGTTTCCTGGCTTTATGATGAAAACATCAGGAGCATACCAGAATTTCAAGGTTCCAATTTTGTTCTCTAATTCATGTGTTGGAAAGTCTATAATTTTTCAATTGAGTCCTGTAATAAAGTGAGTCAATTGAGTCCAATTGAATTCACTAAGTCAATTAAGTCCTGTCACTTGAGTCTACTTGTTTCAGTTCAGTCAAGTGTCAGTTGAGTCAAACTATTTTAGTCCAATCAAGTTTGACTCCTGTAGTGTGACCTTTTTTCATTCAAATCAAGTCCAAGAGGAGAGCTACTGGACCTTCAGTCAAGCCCCAAGATCCATACACCTGGGCCCTTTCATGCCGCCCTAGGTCTTTCAGTTATTGGCACCCCAGGCCTCCTAGCCCTTGGTGCCCCAGGTCCACATGAGGTTGGTGCCCAGGCCCATATGAATGGTGCCCCAGTTCCAGGCCCACATTCATGTTGGTGCCCCTCCAGCCCAGTCCAATTCTTCTTGCATTTGGCGCCCAGCCTAGTCAAAGTCCAAGCATGGTTGGTGCCCCTCCTAGTCCAAGCCCAACAAGGAGTTGAAGAGTTAAAGCAGTCCAAGAGGATTTCATCCAGCCCAAGCCCACGGAGAAAAGTCAAAGCTTCCTAGTTCTACAAGGAGTCCAATGTCTAAGTCCCACTAGAATTTAGGCCTCCTAATCCTAATCAAACTTTGTACTCTTAATTCTAGTTAAAATTTGTACTCCTTATCCTCCTCAAATTATGTACTCCAATTCCAACAAGGAGAGGTCTGGGAGAATCTATAAATACCCCACCCCTCCACCCTCTTGTATGAATGTTATGTTATGATTGAATGAATGAGAGTACAATGTTTTTTTCGTGCAAATTTATTTTGCATTGATGCTCTGTGAGGGAGAGGGTGTGAGGCCCAAATTCACTCCGCAAGGAGGGCACATGAGCTGCACTTATCAAAAAAAAAAAACAGAAAAAAAAAACCCTAGCTACCCCATCGCTCCATCCTCCCTTGGCCGCCCACCCTAAACCCTCTACAAACCCTAGCTGCCCCTCTCATCTCACAAACCCTAGGCGTCCCAACCCCTTCCACATCCCCTGGCCACCATCCCAAGTAGCCCCAGGTGTCTCCATCAAGTTCCAGGCTACCAAATCAAAGATCCAGGCATCTACATCCCTTTCAGGCCACCATTCAGCTCCAGCATTCCTCCCGCCTTCTCTTCTCATCCAATCTTCAGTTCTATAATTTTTCTATCATCTTTTACCCTAACCCTTGACATCTATAGGATCCCTCCGGTGCCATGCCCTCTTGATGAAGTCTTCCTTACCTTCGAATCAAACTGATAAAAAGCCGGCAGATCCGTGAGAAAGCAACCTCTTTGTCCAGGCACCAATCCGAGTGGAGAGATCTCCTCTACGACATCTAGAGCATCATTGCTAGGTAATTCTACCCCTTCCCTTCTCTCTTCATCAATTTTATTGAAGTTTAAAGCATGTCCTAATAGTTGTTTCTTAACCCTAGGATCCTTTTCTCCTTTGTTTCATGTCATCATGCATCATGTTAGAGTTTGTCCCTCATCATTTTTGGTATCAAAGCTAGTTTAGGACATTTTCTTTGGTTATGAAAAATTCTGCATGCTGATTTCTGCATTAGGAGTCAAAACTTAGGTCTGATTTTCTATCTTAACCTTTCTATTTTCCTATGATTTTTGCATGACATAGTATCCGTTTAATCCTCTATTTTCTGTAATTTTTGTGTAATTTTTACAGATCTAGAAAGGAGTCAAATCTGCAAAAACAAAAACCCTAACCCAAAATTTCTGTTTTGCTGAAACCCTGCACACTAGTCATAAACCCTAGGATTTCGTCTATCAACCTCTATATTTGCATAAAATCTTGCAGTAATTAAATACACAATTATTTCTCTGTTTCCTGCAAATTTCAGTTATCTTTCTGCTCTAAAAATAGAAAAAGAATCTGTAAAAGAAAACCCAAAAAAACTTGTTTGCTGGAATTCTGCATGTTTAGTTAGGGCTAAATTAATTTACAACCAAACCCCCCAAAACCCAAGCCACTTCCAGCACATTAATTAACTACAATTAAGTCTGCCATCTTCATAAAACACAAAAAATTCTTAATTTTTTCTGATTTTAGATTGCATTAGGGTTTATGTGTGCTTGCATCAAAACTAAATCACCTTAAGGGCAATTTTGCTATGTCAAATGATGGAAGGATGTCATTACCATTCCATAGCCCAAAACAACCACCCTGCATTCGAACCCAAGCCTTAATTAAAACTGAGTAGAAACTTAATTGACTTAGGGACACGAATAGGTCGGGTCCGTGTCTTGTGAGAAAACTAGTGCATTCAATTCTCCAATTATTACTGGGAGCTGGTGTCTAAGGCTAGAGGTCCAGAGGCAAATGCCCTAAGTGGACTGGTGACTTTTAATTAGGACCCTGTAACAAGCAGGGGGAGCCTCCCACCACCCCACCTCTTACCTGGCCAGTGGAAAGATTAATTGTTGAGTTGGGTGTAAGTTGAGTTGACTCACTCTACTTGGACTCTAGGTCTAGCAAACCCTGGAATGCATAACTCTTGTGTGCTTATTGCATGACCATTAGATTAGGAGCCCAATACCAGTAGTCTCAACCCAACCTAGCCTGACAATAAAATCTAACATAGAAACCTTACTAAGGACCATTAATGAACAATGTGCCCAACTGAACAATAGGTTTGATCAGTTAGATGACCGGTTCGGAATCCTAGAGAGAACCTGTAGGACCCATACTAGACCCAAACATGAGTCACCTTTGCCCACACCTCCCAATCCTAGGAGACCCCCACATGCTGACCCATTCTTGGAGCCCAACCCTAGGAGAGAGCCATACCCTGACCCATTCTTGGAGCCCAACCTAGGAGAGCCCCACACCCTGACCCAATCGGCATCTTAGTGTAAGGAGACCCAATGAGGATGAGAGAGCCATTAGGTACATTAGGATAGAAGAACCTAAATTTGGTGGTAATCTTGATCTTGAGGATTATCTTGTTTGGGAAAGAATATCGATCTGTATTTTGAGAGGGAACTAATGTCTGAAGGAAGCCAGTTCAAGTTTGCTAAACTTCAATTAGTTCGCCAGGCTAGGATATACTGGGATAAGTTTGAGAGAATGACTAGACTAGAACAAGAAATGCCCATAACTACCTCGAGAGCCATGAAAAGCAAACTTAAGAAAAAGTACCTACCCATATCCTATGAACCTAGCTCCTATGCACCTAGATCCAATGAATCCAGATCCTATGAACCAAGAACTTATGAACCCGGATCCTATGAACACAGAACCTATGAACCCAGATCCTATGAACCCAGATCCTACGAACCCAAATCCTATATACCAATGTCCTATGAGCCCAAGGAATCCATAACCCATAGATCTGAACCCATGTCTTATGAGTCCAAGAAACCCATAACCCATAGATCTGAGCCCATGTCCTATGAGCCCAAGGAACCCATAACCCCTAGGTATCAGCAATGTATTAGTCTGGTACATCTTTGTCGACCTGAACCCCATAGGATTAGTAACCCTGGATATGAGCCCAGTATTAGTCCGATTCCCCATAGTCGACCCCCTCCTACTACCCCATTGGTTCACAAGGATGACATTAAAGTGGAAGTGTATGAAGCTAAGGTGAACTTAGTGGATGAGTATGAGGGAGAAGAGGAGATACATATGGCTGACCCAAAGTTAGTTGACACTGACCATACCCAGACTGAAGCCAACCTAGAATTAGTTGATCCTGACCATACCCAAACTAAACCTAACCTAGAGTTAGTTGACCCTGACCACACCCAGATTGAAGCTGTAGTGGAAGAATAGTTAGAGGAAGAGAACCATGATCCTGCTACTAAAATTTTACCTGAGGAGACACTAGAAGAGAACCCAATTTTAGAGCCCAGTCCTAAAATTCATTAACCCGAGTAACTTATTGAGGACATGATTTTTTTAATCCGGTACCCATAGGGTGAAGTCACTTCTTTGATCCCAATTGAAGATCTCTTCCCTAAAATTAATAACCCATTCTTCCATAGGCAGACCCTGTAGATCAACCCGTAAAGTCAACCTCATTAGTTTAGGACAAATCCTTGAAACCTTCTTATATCCTACTCTATCCGATCAACCATGAACCTTCTTCTTATTTCCTACCCTACCATGCTAACCCTGAATCCACCTCTTATTTTCTGCCCTTTCTTGAAGATTCTTTATTTTTCTAACCATTCGATTGCATTTTGTAGAGGTTAGCATGTTACATACATTCATTGAACATGTTAGGTTTGCATCCTTTTTCTGGAGGACCCTATGAAATCTATTAGGAGTGCATGCCAAGTTTTGATCTACATGTCACCCCCTGACCAAGGGTCAAAACCATTTGTAGTTTAGGGTTTAGTCAAGTTCGTAGTCCATTAGGTGTTGGTACGAGTCATTTGCTTGCATGAGGTATTTGTCTGAGTCGTTTACACTGCATGATTAGAGATCTGCATGAGAAATTAATCATAAGATTAATGTGATCAATGATTTTTAAAACAATATAGTTAATTCCCAAAAGAGTCTAAGAGTTTACTAGGGAAATTGTGTAATGATTAGGCTATACACCCATGAAGCTGGATCCTTCAAAGTGATAAAGAAAGTTGGACCTAATGCTTAAGTTACCACCAAATTAAGCCCTAAGCTCAACCTTCTATATCTCAGACTTAGTTGAGTATAGGGAGCCAGCAATGATACCCAATGAGCCTACTGAGCCTAACCCTTTCTTTGAGAGCGAAACCAACCCAAGTGTCCACCATAAAATTAGTCTATGAGCAGAAAATAATTAAGTGTATCCTGGACGACCAAGCCATTAGTACCTGGACCAAAGGCTACCCTGTGACTTGGTTCATTGTCAAGGTCGACCGAGATCTGAGGATTCGTGGATCACTCGAGAGGATCCGCAATGCTTCAACCTAGACCTACTAGAGCCAGTGACCTTTACTTGATAGGGTCGAGATCCTCCCACCCTGGGATAATTGATGAGGACATCAAGAACAGACCAGAATTTCAAGGATCCAATTTTGTTTTTTAATTCATGTGTTGGGAAGTCTATAATTTTTCAATTGAATCCTGTAATAAAGTAAGTTAATTGAGTCTAATTGAATTCACTAAGTCAATTGAGTCCTTTCACTTAAGTCTACTTGTTTCAGTTCAGTCAAATGTCAGTTGAGTCAAATTATTTTAGTCTAGTCAAATGAGTCCGGTAGTGTGAATTTTTTAATTCAAATCAAGACCAAGAGGAGAGCTACTGGACCTTCACTCAATGATGGGGACATCAAAACCCATCTAGGATTTCTTTTTTTCTTTTCTAGATTTTTATATTTTTATTTCATATTTCTTATTCTAGCTATTCCACCTATTCCTGTTATTCCAATTTTATTCCAAACTTATCCCCGAACTATCCCTAGGTTATCCCTATCATCTTCTTCCTCCTAGAATCTCCCAGAACTTCCATTGTTCTTCCCGTTCATCCTGGATTTGCCATGCTCGACCACCGGTGACCCCGACGGCCGTCCACCTCCCACCCCAATGTCGATCTCCTTGTGGGAACGCCGGTGAATCCCACGGAACCGCCCATGGTCGTGCCCTTGCGGCTCCTCCCATGGCCATCCACCCCTGTGGCTCCGCCCATGCACCCCTCTCTCCCGCGCCGCTGTCCGCCACTGCCCGAGTCATCTCCACCAGACCTCAGCCCGTATCTGCCATGCTTGCAACCGGGAACCCCTCCCTCTGCTCGTCAAGCCGCCTGCAACCGTGAAGCCCATCTCCTATCTCCATGCTACGCCCCTTTCTCCGACAACCACCACCCAGCTGCCATCAGCACCATCAGATCCCGCTGGATCCTCTGGCCCGTCTACCCTCCATATTGCCCATGAGCACCGTCACAAGCGATCCTCTGTTCCATGGTCACAGGCGCTCAAATAGGTAGACAATGACATGCACCCCGTGAAGCTCGTCTCCCATCTCCATGCCGCGCCGCTCTCTCCCGCGACCACCGCCCAGCCACCATCAACGCCATCGGATCCCGCTGGATCCGCCGGCCGGTTCGCCATCCACCTTGCCGCGAGCTCCGCTTCCTCCTCCAAATCCACACCACACACCATCGATTCCCTGTGGCACTCCAACCATCCAGATACAGCTTTGCATGAATCTCAAAGCACACAATTTAGAATTCAAAATAATAATAATAATAATTTAAAAAAAAATAAATTTTTTTTTCATGTATATCTAAGTCTTCTAAGCCTATGTAAAGGCGTCCCTCTTGTATTTGAAAGCTGGTGAAGAATAAAATAAATTTTTTTAGAGAATTTTTTTTTTGTTTTGCCCCCACATGGGCAGGGAGGGTGATGTTGGCTCCACCAGTGATCTTGATGAAAAAAAAACATTGAGTGCATATTGTATACTAATGAGGATTTCAAGTTATGAGTTTTCAGGAAGAAAGCAACTCAAAATCTCAAAAACTTATGGTTCATGGCACGTAATGGCACGGAGCATTTCTCATGAATCTGGACATCCTCTTCATTGAAAAAGAGCATCTAAATGTTTATATATTATGTGTTTATGATTTCAAGAATTATATTTATGTTTTCGAAGCTATTTACACTTGAATCTGAGATTTTCAGTCTCAAATGTCGACACTTGGAAGGATAAGTGTCAACACTTCAGCATTTGGCATGGACAAAAATCCTGGGCATGCCAAGTGTCTACACCCAGAACCAAGTGTTGACACCAAGTGTTGACACTTAGGTTTCCAAGTGTCAACTCAGGGCCAGAGAATTTGAAAATATAGAACTTTGTAATTTGAGGATTTTTGTGTCAAGTATCGACACCTGTGCATCAAGTGTCGACACTTGAAAGTTCAAGTGTCGACACCTAGAAATCAAGTGTCGACACTTGACAGCCAAGTGTCGACACCTGACAGCCAACTGTCGACACCTGACAGCCAAGTGTCGACACTTACAACCTGATAGCTCTAACGGATCTATTTTTCTGGCTAGCAGAACTTGCTTTTCAAGCTCCAAATGGCTATTTCCGAGGTTCCAACGGTCACAAACCATTTTTGGAAGGTTCTTGGTGTATTTAACCTCCACCAACCTCATTTTAAAGATAAGGAAGTGTATTGAAGCATTCAAGTCTACTCAAAAGCCAAAAAGCCTATATTCTCTCAAATACTTCAAATTAAAAGTCTCTTATAGTTTGATTCGTTGTAAAGCCTACAAGCTCATCCTTACTTCATTCCAAAAGAGGTACCTTGAAGGAGATTCCAGGAAGAGTCAAGACGAAGCATCAACTTGAGCTTTAAAGATTCCATTCTGAAAGAAAACTGCATGGGTATTGCAGCTACCTACACTAAGCATGCAATAGCAGGGAGCATGTATGTATTTTAAAACTATTTTAAAATAACAGCGAAAACTACCTACTCCGTACAGGATCTAACATATTCCGGATGCATGTATAGGCAAAACTAGGCATGAACAAGGGTATGTAATATTTATAAACAATTATATAAACCTAGATCTAGGCATGCATGAAAAAAAAAAAAACCAGAAACTTTACCTTATTCCTGCCTGGAATAACCTTGGCATAATGCTGGAATAGCTGGGATAACAGGAATAACTTTATTCTATTGTCTTCTTCCAGCAGCCTCTTGAACGTGGATTTTCTTCTCTCCAACAGCAGCAAATCAAAACAAAAATGGGAATCTTTTGGGGTCTCTTATTCTGCAACAACAGCAAGGAGACTTCTCTTCCTTCAATGGAGAGCAATTGGATCAAACTTCCAATCGAGGCTTGTAAACTCCTTCACCCAAAAATTCTGGACTGCAATTTCTGCAACAAAACAGAAAACAGAGCAACAAAATGAAAGCAGCAAGGAGGTAGATCCGGCTCCCAAGTGCTCAAATGAACACACTCTAGAGGGGGGACACGCTGGGGCTCCTCTGATCCGTCTCTCGCACGATGCTAGTCACCGGAAGACTTGAAACGGTGAGGGGAGGAAAGAAGAAAACAGAACTCCAAGTTCTGAATTAGTTTTCACCAAACAGAGCTTCCTTCTTCCACCAATTGAGCACCAAGAAGAACAGGATTAAAAAATCTTTTCTTCCCAATTACTCACCAAAACCAGCCCTAAAAACCCTATTGGAATGAATGAATAAAACTCTCCAAGGGGAAGAACCAGCTCTCACGTTTTTCAACCCTCACACAGTGAAACAAAAATACACAAGATCACTGTATATTCCGCTGAAATAGGGGTGCTGGAAGTTGTTTATAAAGGCCGCAGGGAAAAGGAATGAGCTGGGAAACGAAGAGGCTATGGTTAAATCCATTAACCAAGCCATAAAACAGGGATTAAACCAGCAATAAACAAGAGGGAGGGAGGAGAAGAAGAGATGCTGTCGTTTGGCCTCCAACGAATGGAATTCCTTCCAGTAAAACACCGTGTAAAATGGTCAAGCGGTAAAAAAAAAATGCCGATTCAATAAATCGGTCCAACCCCATTCAAAACCAAGTGGTTCAATCCAATTGAACTGGTTCAGGAATATTCCAAACAAATAAAATTGGTTCAAGAGATTAAAATTGGTTCACAAAAATTGAAGGCCGAAACGAGCTCCGAATCAGTTCAAAACTGATTCAGAAAAATCCTGGCACAGTCCTGGTCAGCCGCGGAACAATTTCTGGTTGATGCAGACAAGGGCAAGACAGGGAAAAGAGTGCTCAAAAATTACCGTAACCTAAATCGAGACGATTCCCAATCGTAATCGGTATCCGAATCAGAGAGGTATCCTCTGTGGCGTGTGACCTCATAGGTCGAACTAAACGGTAGCACTGGAACAATTCTAGTACCAGCACAGGAAACCATCTAGCAATGGGTCCCGACATCCGGATAGGTCGAAGATGCAGGAGCAAACTATCGAACTCTGGCATATGGTTCCGTATAACACATCCCTTTGACCTCTAATGCTCAGGATGACTGTGATTGGGTTGCCAACCCAGACAGAGTCAGTCCACTACATGTCTCAACTCGCAAGCCCAGTGACTCATCACTAGGGCTACCCCGACCGAGGATTTGCTAAATTGAGATACTGCGAGACATTCAATCCAAACTGTTTGGACAGGTCAATTCCATCTGGTCCATTTGCTCCACAAGTACTTGCTTGTACCCAGAAACCTTCCATCACCGGATTAAAAATCGGGGTATTCCGGCACCAAAGCACAGGGAGTTGCTTGCAAGCTACCGTGATGACCTCAGGTCAGAGGGACACATATACCCATATCCAATCGTGAGTATCCCTTTGGCATAAAGGGGCTGCACGGAGTCACGTTCAATAAGATATCACATATCTCACTTGCAGATCACATCAGTGTCACCACACTCATTTGGTCAAGAGGACAACCAAACGATGTGAACTACAACAACCTATACTTGATATTGCCATCCAGTATAATTATCCTTTTGTTGTGAACAGGGTTTAAGGACACTCGATACATCCTCTCTGTATCAAAATCAGTGTAGTCCTAAGGACTTCATCACATGGAAAGAGTTCATTTTAGGAAAATACAATATGTGATGAGCTACCAAAAATAATATTTTATTAATTTATAAAAAGAATACAATACTGAGCTCAACCGCCTACATCCCAGGCGATTGGTTTCGGGACACAATTCCCAACAACTCCCACTTTTTCTAAAGCAATCAGAAGAGTATCTAATACCCATTTCTCATTTACAATAGTCGAACTCTTTTATCCAAGGGCTTAGTGAAGGGGTCAGCCAGATTTCTTTTCATCGATCTGTAGAAGATTGATGTCGCCTCGTTCTACGATCTCCATACGAGGTGGTAGCGCGTAGTATGTGCTTGTTGCAGTGATGAGCTTTAGGCTCCTTAGCTTGAGCAATGGCTCCAGTGCTTCACAGTACATGGAAACAGGACCATCTAGGGAAGGTGCCACCCTAGCTCTCCAAGGAATTACGCAACCACATAGCTTCCTTTGTGCATCTGATGCTGCAATATATGCTTGCATACCGAGTCTGCAACAGTTTCCGCTTGGAACTTTTCCAGCAGATCGCTCCTCCGGTCAGGGTAATACAATCCTGACACACTCTTGATATCATCTCTATCTGATTGGAAACTGGAGTCAGCGTACCCCACAATTTTCAAGTCAGGTTCTCCATAATCAAGCCCATTGATCTTTAGATTTGTTAAATACATAAGGATGGACTTAACCACCTTCCAATGAACCTCACCTGGGAAGATTGGTTCTGCTCATAATCTAGTGAGTATGCCAACGTCTGGGCTAGTACAAGTCATAGCCTACTGATAGAGCCTACTGCAAGAAGCATAAGGTATCTCCTATGCGCTCCTCTTCCTCAGGAGTTGTCGCACAATCCTTCTTGGCAAGAGTAATTCAGAACCCTATCGGGAGCTAGCCTTCTTGGAATTTTACCATGCTGAACCGACTTTTTCAGCATGGGTGTCACTATAAGTAGACTGGGACAGTCCCAAAAGCTTCTTAGATCTATCTCTATGATTTCATACCTAGCTATGATAAAGAAGCTTACCCAAGTACTTCATGGAGAAACTGATGATAACCAGACCTTTATTCCTTGGACAGCTGCCGACATCATTCCGATTAAGAGCATGTCGTCAACATACAAGTCAATAGGAATACAAATGGAACTATTAAACCCATTATAGATGCCACGGTTCTTCTCGTTTAACGAAGCGTAGATTTGATACACCTATAAACCGTAAGTTCCAACTTCGGAGATGCTTGCTTGATTCAATAGAGGACCTCTTAAACTTGCATACTTTTGATTCATCTGGGGATGTGACACCCTGTAGGCTTTATCAATACACCTCCTTCTTCCAGCTCCATTTAGGAAAGCGGTCGGACATCATATGCCGATATCATAAGCAAATATTGCTGCCAAAGCAGAGGCATGACCGAATGGATTGAGCATTTGCAATCGGGGAGAAAGAAAGTCTTGTCAGTAATCAATACCATATCATTGAACGCACCCTTTGCGAACCAGACGGGCTTTATCGGTCTCTACTTCCATCTGCCGACCCTTTTCCTCTTGAAGATCAATTCCACCGTGGGTTTTATTCCTTCAGGCGGATCAACCAATGTCCAAACATTGTTGATTTCCATGGACTCCATTTCGAATCGCATGGCTCCAAGCCATGCCTCAGAGTCAGAACTGCGCGGGTATTGTAGCTGCCTACACTAAGCATGCAATAGCAGGGAGCAGGTATGTATTTTAAAATTATTTTAAAATAACAGCGGAAACTACCTACTCCGTACAGGATCTAACATATTCCGGATGCATGTATAGGCAAAACTAGGCATGAACAAGGGCATGTAATATTTATAAACAATTATATAAACCTAGATCTAGGCATGCATGAAAAATAAAAAAACCAGAAACTTTACCTTATTCTTGCCTGGAATAACCTTGGTATATGCTGGAATAGCTGGGATAGCAGGAATAACTTTATTACTATTGTCTTCTTCCAGCAGCCTCTTGAACGTGGATTTCTCCTCTTCTCTCCAACAGCAGCAAACCAAAACGAAAATGGCAATCTTTTGGGGTCTCTTATTCTGCAACAACAGCAAGGAGACTTCTCTTCCTTCAATGGAGAGCAATTGGATCAAACTTCCAATCGAGGTTTGTAAACTCCTTCACCTAGAAATTCTGGACTGTAATTTCTGCAACAAAACAGAAAATAGAGCAACAAAATGATAGCAGCAAGGAGGTGGATCCGGCTCGCAAGTGCTCAAACGAACACACTCTAGAGGGGGGACATGCCTGGGGCTCCTCTGATCCGTCTCTCGCACGATGCTAGTCACCGGAAGACTTGAAACAGTGAGGGGAGGAAAGAAGAAAACAGAACTCCAAGTTCTGAATTAGTTTTCACCAAAATAGAGCTTCCTTTTTCCACCAATTAAGCACCAAGAAGAACAGGGATTAAAAAATCTTCTCTCCCAATTACTCACCAAAACCATCCCTTAAAACATCGGTGGAATGAAAGAATAAAACTCTCCAAGGGAAGAACCAGCTCTCACATTTTCAGCCCCTCACACGGTGAAACAAAAATACACACGATGACAGTATATTCCGCTGAAATAGGGGCGCTGGAAGTTGTTTATAAAGGCCGCAGGGAGGAATAATGAGTTAGGAAACGAAGAGGCTGTTGTTAAATCCATTAACCAAGCCATAAAACAGGGATTAAACCAGCAATAAATAAGAGAGAGAGAGGAGAAGAAGAGACGCTGTCGTTTGGCCTCCAACAAATGGAATTCCTTCCAGCAAAACACCGTGTAAAATGGTCAAGCGGTAAAACGAAAATGCCGATTCAATAAATCAGTCCAATCCCATTCAAAAACAAGTGGTTCAATCTAATTGAACCGGTTCAGGAATATTCCAAACCCAATAAAATTGGTTCAAGGGATTAAAATTGGTTCCCAACCAATTGAAGGCCAAAACGAGCTCCGAATCAGTTCAAAACTGATTCAGAAAAATCCTAGCGCAGTCCTGGTCACCCTAGAACAATTTTCGGTTGACGCAGACAAGGGCAAGACAGGAAAAAGAGTGCTAAAAAATTATCGTGACCATAAAACCGAGATGATTCCTAATCGTAATCGGTATCCGGATCAGAGAGTGATCCTCTATGGCGTGTGACCTCAAAGGTTCGAACCTAAACGATAGCACTGGAACAATTCCAGTCCCAGCACAGGAAACCATCTAGCAATGGGTCCCGGCATCCGGATAGGTCGAAGATGCAGGAGCAAACTATCGAACCTCTAGCATATGATTACCGTATAATTCATCCCTTTGACCTCTAATGCTCAGGATGACTGTGATTGGGCTGCCAACCCAGACAGAGTCAGTCCACTACGTGTCTCAACCTCGCAAGCCCAGTGACTCTTAACTAGGGCTACCCTAGCCGAGGATTTGCTAAATTGAGATACTGCGAGACATTCAATCCAAATTGTTTGGACAGGTCAATTCCATCTTGGTCCATCACTGCTCCACAAGTACTTGCCTGTACCCAGAAACCTTCTGTCATCGGATTAAAAATCCGGGTAGTCCGATACCAAAGCACAGGGAGTTGCTTGCAAGCTACCGTGATGACCTTAGGTCAGAGGGACACATATACCCATATCCAATCGTGAGTATTCCTTTGGCATAAAGGGGCTGCACAGAGTCACGTTCAATAAGATATCACATATCCCACTTGCAGATCACATCAGTGTCACCACACTCATTTGGTCAAGAGGATAACCAAACGATGTGAACTACAATAACCTATACTTGATATATTGCCATCTAGTATAATATATCCTTTTGTTGTGAACAGGGTTTAAGGACTACTCGATACATCCTCTCTGTATCGAAATCAGTGTAGTCCTAAGGACTTCATCACATGGAAAGAGTTCATTTTAAGGAAATACAATATGTGATGAGCTGCCAAAAATAATATTTTATTAATTCATAAAAAGAATACAATATTGAGCTCAACCGCCTACATCCCAGGCGATTGGCTTTGGGACACAATTCCCAACACATTCTACTCTTGAAGAGAGTTTGTTTTAGTATTAAAATTGTATATCTATTTTTTACATTGTGATTTGACCTTGCTTTCAAGGGTGTCTTGAAAGAATGTTATTGTGGTTTGTTGGTGAGCCAAAGGGATAAAACCAACTAGGGTTAACTTGTGATCCCGAAGATAAAACAAGTGTTAAGGTTTGTTGGTAAGCCTAGGTGACAAAACCAACTTAGGTTTTGACTTGCGAGCCTTGTGAAAAACAAGTCAACTGTAATCTTCTTTGGATTATAGTGAAATTCCCAAGGGTGGCTTGGGGAGTGGATGTAGGTGCTAGGTTTGCACTGAACCACTATAAACCTTGTATTTGTGTGTGATTGCTCTCTTCCTCTCTTGCTCTTTTGTTTATTGCTATTACTTTGAATATCTTGCATTGAATTTATCATTGTTCATAAGCACCACTAGTCCCTCTTATTATTGTTTTAAATATTTTAAAAGACCCAATTCACCCCCCCTCTTGGGCTCCATTTCTGGGCAACAAGTGGTATCAGAGCACTGGTACTCTCTTGTAGGTCCAAGGATCTTGAGTAAAAGATCATGGCTGCCCCAATAGGAATGGTTATTGTTGAAGGTCAAGCTTCAAATCATCCCCCACTTTTTAATGGCACAAATTACACATACTGGAAGACACGCATGCGCATATTTATTCAAGCTCTTGACTATAATTTGTGGAGGACAATTGTAAAAGGTCTTCATCAGCCTACGATGTTGATTAATGGCATTCTCACCCCAAAGATGGAAGATGATTGGGATGAGAATGACATTAAGCAAATCGAGCTTAATGCTAAGGCTATGAATCTATTATTCTGCTCTCTTGACCCAAGTGAATTTAATAGAATATCCAATTATCTCTCTGCCAAGGAGATTTGGGATACACTTGAGGTTACCCATGAGGGTACACACCAAGTGAAAACCACCAAGGTCAACATGCTTATTCACACATATGAAATATTTAAAATGGAACCTACTGAGTCTATTAGTGAGATGTATACTAGGTTCACAAACATTGTGAATGGCATAAGAAGCCTAGAAAAAATTATTTCTAACGGTGAACTTGTAAATAAACTTCTCAGGTCTCTACCAGCTTCGTGGGATGCAAAAGTAACAGCGATTGAAGAAGCTAAGGATGTCAACACTCTCCCACTGGAACAACTGTTAGGTTCTTTAATGACCTATGAGCTCTCCCTCAAACAAAAGAATGGAGAGGTCGACAAAAAGAAGAGGGTAATCACATTCAAATCTACTGCTAGAGAGGAATCAAGCGAAAACTCCGAAGAAGATGATGAAGAAGATGAGATGGCTCTATTAGCAAGAAAATTCAGAAGGTTCGTAAGGAAGAAGAATTTTAACTACAAAAAGAAACCTCTGAAAGGTGAGCCGAGTAAAGAGAAGGACAAAGAAAAGGAGAAGGAGCAGCCTACTTGCTTTGAGTGCAAAAAACCCGGCCATTTCAAGGTAGACTATCCCTTGTTAAAGAAAAGCAGAAGAAAGCTGAGAAAGAAAGCCATGATGGCAACCTGGAGTGAAAGTGAAAACTCCAGTTCTGAAGAAGAACAGCAGGAGGTAGCAAACTTCTGTCTGATGGTCGATCATGATGAGGTATGTTCCGAACCGGAAAATGAATTTACTTTTGATGAGCTTCATGAAGTTTTTGACGAATTAGTCATAGAATTTCAGAAATTAAAATCAAAACATAAAGATTTAAAAAAGCAAAATTTGGATCTAGCCAAAACAAATAACAAGCTTTCAAATGAAAATGAATGCCTTCTTATTCAAAATAAAAAATTAAATGATAAGATTGTAGCACTTGAAAAAGAAAAAGATGTCTTGAAAAACAAAAGTGACTTACTTTCAAATGAAGATTTGTCAAAACCAAGCAAAGAAATCTTAAATGAAAACAAAAGATATAAAGAAGAAATTGAAAAACTAAAACCTTTTTGTAGAAAAATTTACTTACAGTTCTGAAAAATTGAATTTACTCTTAAATAACCAAAGAGCAGTATTTGACAAAGCTGGTTTAGGATTCAGAACTCATAAGAAACAAAAACTCTTTAAAAATTTCTTTGTGCCTGCATCTTCATCCATTACTTGCTATACTTGTGGTACTAAAGGACACAATCTTATATGTGCAACAAAAGAAGACTAAGTAACACTAATAAAGTTTGGGTTCCAAAAGGAACCAATGCCACTAACCCAAAAGGACCCAAGATGGCTTGGGTACCTAAAGTCTTCACTTGATCTTTATTGTAGGTATGCCTTGCAACCAATAAGAAAAGGATGTGGTACCTTGATAGCGGTTGCTCAAGGCATATGACAGGAGATGTGGAGCAGTTCTCATCACTCGTATATCAAAATGGTGGCAATGTAACTTTTGGTTATAATGGAAAGGGTAAAATTATCGGTATTGGTAAAGTCCATATCACCCCTACTTCTTATATTGATAATGTTTTATATGTTGATTGTTTGAAACATAACTTGCTTAGCATTAGTCAGTTTTGTGACAAAAATTTTAAAGTTGTTTTTGAATCTTCTTTGTGCATTGTTTCTAGTCTAGATTACAATAGCATTAAGTTCATTGGTCATAGGCATGGCAATATTTATACGGTTGATCTTGATGATCTTCCTATTCAAAAAGGTCAATGCCTAGTGGCAATGGAAGCCAAGATCGATGAAACTAGTTGGCTTTGACATCGCAGACTAGGACATGCAAGCATGCATTTAATTTCAAAACTTAGCAAAAAGAACTTGGTAAAAGATTTGCCTAAACTCAATTTTGAAAAAGATAAGATCTGCAGTGCATGTCAACTTGGAAAATAAACCAAATCCTCTTTCAAACCTAAAGGAGTAATCTCTACATCTAGACCTTTGGAATTTCTTCACATTGATCTCTTTGGGCCAACTAGAACATCTAGTTTGGGAGGTAAGAAGTATGGTCTAGTCATTGTAGATGATTTCTCACAATTTACATGGGTCATGTTTTTAGCACATAAAGATAAAACTTTTTCTGAATTCATTAGATTTCATAAAAGAATTTTGAATGAAAAAAGGTGTTTCAGTCATATCTTTGAGAAGTGATCATGGAACCGAATTTGAAAATGCTGATTTTGATAAATTTTGTATTGAAAATGGAATTCATCACAATTTTTCTACACCTAGGACACCTCAACAAAATGGGGTAGTAGAAAGAAAAAATAGAACTCTTGAAGAAATGGCACACACCATGCTTTATGAAAATGATTTACCTAGATATTTTTGGACGGAAGACATAAATACTGCATGTTATATTTTAAATCAAGTTTTAATTCGACCGATTTTAAAGAAAACACCTTATGAGCTTTGGAAGGGTAGAAAACCCTCAATTCATTATTTTCATGTTTTTGGATGCCGTTGCTTCATCTTAAACAATGGTAAAGATAATTTAAGTAAATTTGATGCCAAATCAGAAAAAGGAGTCTTTCTAGGCTACTCCACATCTAGTAAGGCATACAGGGTCTTCAACAGAAGAACACTTGTTATTGAAGAATCCATACATGTGGTATTTGATGAAACTAACAAAAAATTTTCAAGAAAAGAAGATGTACTTTCTGATGAAACAGGTAGCAAGAAAACTAAAGGAATAAACAATAATGAAGGGCTTACCAAGGAACAGAACGATGATCAAAACACTGAAGGAGATCAAGCACAAGGTGATGAAAACACGTCAACAGTTGATCCATTACCAAAAGAATGGAGGTATGCTCATGGACACCTAAAAGAGCTAATTATCGGTGATCCATCTAAAGGTGTAAGTACTCGATCATCCCTTAGAAATATCTGTGATTACTTAGCTTTTGTGTCTCAAATTGAACCTAAAACTATTGAGGAAGCTGAATGTGATAGTAATTGGATAAATGCTATGCAAGATGAACTTAACCAATTTAAAAGAAATAATGTTTGGACTTTAGTAGATAGGCCTTCAAACACTTCAATTATTAGTACAAAGTGGGTTTTTCAAAATAAACTTGATGAAAATGGAGTAGTTATTAGAAATAAGGCTTGACTAGTTGCCAAAGGATACAATCAGGAGGAAGGAAAAGATTTTGATGAAACCTTTGCTCCTGTAGCTAGACTTGAGGCAATTAGGCTATTGTTGGCTTTTGCTTGCTTCATAAATTTTAAATTGTATCAAATGGACGTTAAAAGTGCCTTTTTAAATGGTTTAATTGAAGAAGAAGTTTATGTTGAACAACCCCCTGGTTTTGAAAATTCTGAATTTCCAAATCATGTTTACAAACTTCATAAAGCTTTGTATGGATTGAAACAAGCTCCAAGAGCTTGGTATGATCGTTTAAGCTCTTTTTTTGCTCAAAAATGATTTTACTAGAGGTAATGTAGATAAAACTTTGTTTTTAAAAAAGAAGAATGATGATCTCTTAGTAGTACAAATCTATGTAGATGATATAATATTTGGTGCTACTAATGAATCTCTTTGTCAAGATTTTGCAAAGTTAATGCAGGGTGAGTTCGAGATGAGCATGATGGGAGAACTGAATTTTTTCCTCGGACTCCAAATAAAGCAAACCAAAGAGGGGATCTTCATCAACCAAATAAAATACACAAAAGAAATACTCAAGAAGTTTGGGATGGAGAACACTAAGCCTTTAGGTACCCCTATGAGCTCTACTTGTAGACTTGACAAGGATGAATCAGGTAAGTCTATAGACCAAAACTTATATCGTGGCATGATCGTTTCATTGTTATATCTTACTGCCAGTATGTCAGATATCATGTTTAGTGTCTGTATGTGTGCTAGATATCAGTCTAATCCTAAAGAGTCTCATCTTTTGGCTGTTAAACGTATACTTAGATATCTATCTGGTTCAATTGAAATTGGTTTATGGTACTCTAGAGATTCTTCATTTGAATGATTTCTTATTCTGATGCTAATTTTGCCGGGTATAAACTTGATCGTAAAAGTACTAGTGGAACCTGTCAGTTTCTTGGAGTAAATTTGATCTCTTGGAGTAGCAAAAAATAGAACTCAGTTGCTTTATCTACGGCGAAAGCCGAATATATAGCAGCTAGAAGCTGTTGTGCTCAAATCCTTTGGATCAAACAACAACTCGAAGATTTTGGCATTAAACTAACTAAGACACCCATAAGATGTGACAATACTAGTGCAATCAACCTATCTAAAAATCCTGTGCAACATTCAAGAAGAAAACACATTGAAATAAGACATCATTTCATAAGAGATCATGTACAAAACTCTAATGTTATTCTTGATTTTGTATGTACTGATGATCAGTTAGCAGATGTGTTTACCAAGCCTTTGAGTGGGGATAGGTTCTATTTGATTAGAAGAGAGTTAGGTGTCATTGATCCATTCTCCTAGAACTCTCTTAGTTCTAATTATACCTAAATCCTAGGGCACAAAACATCTTCCTAAAAGTCCCAAAAATCTGATTAAATTATTTCCCATTTTTCTAAAATTTCTTTTCCAGATTTTCTCAAATTTTTTGGCCAAGTGTCGACACTTGACACATTCTAAGTATCGACACTTGTGAAACAGAAATAGTTTTTAAAAAGGGCCGAACGAGGGTTTTTATCATTTTCTTCCCCCGTTGATTTCTTGCAACAGTGGTCCCCTCTATCCAAATCCTTCCAATTACCTTTTAATCCATCACAAATCAGGTATTTCCCCCTTCTATTTTTATTTTATTTTCCCTCTTTTTCATTTTATTTTTGACGTTTTCAAACCGTGCAACAGTGAATAGGGTTTTTCTGGATATTTTTCAAGATTCTAACCGGATTTTTATGTATTTTAGTGGATTTCTAAAGTTCCATTTGAGGGAATAGTGATTTAAATGTATTTTTTCTCGGATTTCCTTCGTTTTTTGGTCGTTTTCATGCTTATTTCACCCATTTTTTGGAAAAAAACTATTTTATTGATTTTGGCCAAAATAATTTGGGTTTTTATCTAAATTAAATATACTAAATCCATTTATTGTTGATTTAGAAAGGTTTTTCATGATATGTTTGCGATATTTTCACCTCTTTGCTAAAACCCTAAGTGTTTTAGACCCAAATTCCATGGGTTTTGATTTTTAGGCCTTACAAAAAGTATTTTCCAAAGGTTCAAATGTGTTTTAACGAACAAAAATATTTTCTATAAATATATGATCGGAATATTGTCATTTAATCAAAGTATAAGTTGTAAAAATCTCACTTTAAACTGATTGACAGTTTTTCCAAACAATGTTTGAGGTATTTTACAACCCAAAATTGGTTTAATACTGGTTTTTTAAACCTATCTAAGAAATGAAACTCTCCTTATCTCAGCCTGTAGCCAGTCCCTTAGCTCTAAACCTATATTTCTTCTTCCCTAGTCAGCTTGTTGTAATGGGTCCCAGGAAGAGACTTGTTGTTAAGGAGAGGCCTAGTCATGGTGTTGAGAGGAGGTCGAAGGCCATATTTGACACAGCTCAGGCTAGCAGTGCAGCCACACTGAGTTCCCCCCCTGTAGAGAGGATGGCAGGGAAGCTAGTAGCCTTTGGGAGGAGAGTCGACCTGGAGTGTTTTGACAGGCACCATTTCAGTATTCGTTAGATGCTCACTGATGCAGGATTAGTACCATTCTGTACTATGCAGGAGAGGTACTATCCTCACCTAGTGAGAGAGTTCTATGGTGTACAGGATTATCGGCGACTTCTGTGGACTACGACAGTCAGAAGCATTCAGATTTCACTGACAGATGAGCTTTTGGGCAGAGTATGGGAGATCCCCCGTAGGGGAGTCTATGTCTTTTCGGTAGATGACAGAGAGGCTGCGTTTAGGTGCATTATTGAGAGAGAGGATGTTCGCGGTATATCCGTAGTTACCACGAACCAGTTGTCTTTGGAGATGCGCCTATTGCACCACATCACAGCATGCATACTTCTACCGAAGACTGAGAGATTTGACTTCATCACTGAGAGAGAGTTGATGGTGATGACGAGCCTGATTGAGAAGAGATAGATTGATCATCCATCCCTGATGCTTACTCAGATGCATGATGCTGCGACACAGCGCCGTCACTGTTTACCGTACGACATGGCACTGACCAGACTATTCAGAGCATGTGGAGTATCACTAGAGGGGGAGATCCCCAGGAGATACTACACACAGATGTGTACAACGAGAGGTCTTTGCACCGCATGGGATATAGATTAGTTGGAGGTCGATGGGTGTGCAGAGAGTCTGGCCAGGAGCCAGATGAGGAGGATGAGATTCGAGAAGCAGAGGCTGGACAATCAGAGCCAGTAGTTTTTCCTCCAGTTGATATCCCATCGACACAGGCAGAGCATTTGACTCCTGACACTTCAGCTCCTTCGCCACCTTCTACGGACTATCTTTTGAGGAGCATGCCAGAGAGCAGTTCACTGAGATCAGGGGTAAGATGACTCAGCTACGTAGCGAGGTTGAGCTTCTTCGAGCACATACTACCTCGGAGCATGCTGAGATTCGTAGATCTATGGAGGAGGGATTCTCTCATATTGAGGATCTATTGAGATCCCTTATACCTCCTGCAGCCCCTGCAATTGTACCATCTGATGATGATGATGATGATGATGATGATGATGGCGAAGATCACCAGAGCGACCATGCTGATTCTGCTGAGGGTGGTGATCAGGATGATGATAGAGCTACAGAGGTAGTGGGCCATGACAGTGACAGTGATGACAGTGCTAATGATTACGAGGTGGTCAGTCGCGATCCTCCCACTACTCTAGCTCCTCCTACTGCCTTGGTTGATTCCATACCGGAGCTTGTTACACCAGCTGATCTTCTTTCCCCCCCTTCCACTAGATCATCTAGGGTTGTACCCGCCTTTGGTCCTTCTGGCCGCACTAGGAGTCGTCGAGCTTTAGAACTTCCTAGGGCATTAGCCACTAGATCTAGGATCTGTGCCCCATTCAGTCTTGAGGTTCCATCTGATGAGGATTAGCCTCACAGATGTCTGTTATAGTTCATATGTTGTATGATCTTGATATTTGTATGACTCTGATGATATCTGTATGTTTCAGTTCTTGCTGATGACTCAGCAAATTTTGTACTGAAAACTTGTTTATTATATATATTTCAGTTCAGTGCTCATTATTTGTATTTGAATGGTTCAATTTACCTTCTTTAGCTTTGATACTCGTTATCTTGGTATATCTTTAGCTCTGATACTCTTTTATCTTGGTATATTTTTGGCTCTTATACCTTTTCTCTACCATCTTTTTGTCTCCATGCTCATTGTGAGGGGGAGGTTATTCCCCTTTCTAATGATTGACAAAAAGTGGGAGAAATAGTGTTGATTCATAAATTTGTTGAGAAATAATGGATACATAAATTTGTTGAGAAATAGTATTGATTGTGTTGATGCATATGTGAGAATCTTTGAAATTTACTTTAAGAGATATCTAATTAAGGGGGAGATTGATTCTTCCTAAGTATGAAGTTTTTGCCTCTCTTATGGACTTAATTTCAATTCATAAATTATAATAGTTAAAGTTTGAAATGTATTGCTATTTTACTCAAGATTTTGTCATCATCAAAAAGGGGGAGATTGTTGGCTCCACCCAGTGATCCTGATGAATAACAAAACATTGAGTGCAAATTGTATACTAATGAGGATTTCAAGTTGTGAGTTTTCAGGAAGAAAGCACCTCAAAATCTCAAAAAATTATGGTTCATGGCACGTAATGGAACGGAGCATTTCTCACGAATCCGGACATCCTCTTTATTGAAAAAGGGCATCTAAATGTTTGTATATTATGTGTTTATGATTTCAAGAATTATATTTATGTTTTCGAAGCTATTTATACTTGAATCTGAGATTTTCAGTCTCAAGTGTCGACATTTGGAAGGTCAAGTGTCGACACTTCATCATTTGGCATGGACAAAAATCCTTGGCACGCCAAGTGTCGACACCAAGTGACGACACTTAGGTTTCCAAGTGTCAACTCAAGGCCTGAGAATTTTGAAAATATAGAACTTTGTAATTTGAAGAATTTTGTGTCAAGTATCGACACCTGTGCATCAAGTGTCGACACTTGAAAGTTCAAGTGTCGACACCTAGAAATCAAGTGTCGACACTTGACAGCCAAGTGTCGACACCTGATAGCCAGGTGTCGACACTTGCAGCCTAACAGCTCTAACGGATCTATTTTTCTGGCTTGCAGAACTTGCTTTTCAAGCTCCAAACGGCTATTTCCGAGGTTCCAATGGTCACAAACCATTTTTTGGAAGGTTCTTGGTGTATTTAACCTCCACCAACCTTATTTTAAAGATAAGGAAGTGTATTGAAGTGCATTCAAGTCAACTCAAAAGCCAAAAAGTCTATATTCTCTCAAATACTTCACATCAAAAGCCTCTTATAGTTTGATTCCTTGTAAATCCTACAAGCTCATCCTTTCTTCATTTCAAAAGAGGCACCTTGAAGGAGATTCCAAGGAAGAGTCAAGACAAAGCATCAACTTGAGCTTCAAAGATTTCATTCTACTCTTGAAGAGAGTTTGTTTTAGTATTAAAATTGTATATCTATTTTTTACATTATGATTTGACCTTGCTTTCAAGGGTGTCTTGAAAGAAGGTTATTGTGGTTTGTTGGTAAGCCAAAGGGATAAAACCAACTAGGGTTAACTTGTAAGCCCGAAGACAAAACAAGTGTTAAGGTTTGTTGGTAAGCCTAGGTGACAAAACCAACTTAGGTTTTGACTTGTGAGCCTTGTGAAAAATAAGTCAACTATAATCTTGTTTGGATTATAGTGAAATTCCCAAGGGTGGCTTGGGAAGTGGATGTAGGTGCTAGGTTTGCACAGAACCACTATAAACCTTGTGTTTGTGTGTGATTGCTCTCTTCCTCTCTTGCTCTTTTGTTTATTGCTATTGCTTTGAATATCTTGCATTGAATTCATCATTATTCACAAGCACCACTAGTCCCTCTTATTATTGTTTTAAATTTTTTAAAAGACCCAATTCACCCCCCCTCTTGGGCTCCATTTCTGGGCAACAGGTGAGAGGCCCGATAGTGTTCGTCCCTGCATGGGTGGGGAGGGTGAGAGGCCCAGTAGTGTTTGCTTCATTCTTTGAGAATGTTGACCTCCGTGAGGGAGTAGGTGTGAGGCCCGTTTTGCCTTCGCCTTCAGGCATCGAGGGGTGTGAGACCCTATGCCTTTGTCTTGCGAGACATCGAGGGGTGTGAGGCCCTGTTTGCCTTTGTCCTTCTAGACATTGAGAGGTGTGAGGCCCTGGTTATCTCCATTCCACCTTCTCTACCACCTTCATGTCCCTTGTGATTCACATTAACGGCTCCATTAGTGAGGTGGATAGGATGCCCTAGAGGTGTGAGATCTCTCCGTATGGCTCCATTAGTGAGGTGGGCGGGATGCCCTAGAGGTGTGAGATCTCTCAGTACAGCTCCATTAGTGAGGTGGGTTATCCTAGAGGTATGAGATCTCTCCATGAGTATGAGTCCCAAGGTTCATGAAAGCCCCAAACCCTGTCTTCCACCTCCATTGTTCCTTCACCACACCATTACAGAAAAATGAAAAAAAGGTACCCTAATCTAGGTGACTTCTAGGCTCACCGTTCGATCCTCCCTAGCCCCACCAGTCCCACACCAATTTGGATCAAAGTGGGAGAAGATTAGGGTTAGAAAAAAAAATTTGTAGCGAGCCTGACTCGATGGAGTCGAGTTTTCCCCACCCCTAGTGAATAGGTCACTAATCTCAGGGAAGAGATCATCAATGGGAAGAATAGAAGGGGATTCATCTTGAGGGTACTAATAAGCCAAATCCTCAATAAAGTCTTATGGTTCATGAAATTTAGGACTGGACTCTATAATTAGGCTTTCTTCTAGTGTCTCCTCAGGTAAGATTCTAACAGTAGTATCTGGGTTCTCTTCCTCTAACTGGTCATCCACTATAGGTTCAGTTTGGGTGTGGTCAGGGTCAACTAATTTTGGGTTGGTTTCAGTCTGGGTAGGGTCAGGGTCAACTAATTCTAGGTTGGCTTCAGTTTGTGTCTGGTCAAGGTCAACAAATTCTAGATTGGTTTCAGTTTGGGTATGATCAGAGTCAACTAGTTCTAGGTCATCTATAGATAACTCTTTTTCTTCCTCCTCATACTCATCAACCAAGCTCACATTAGCTTCATATATCTCCTCTTCAAGGTTATTCTAGTGAACCAATGGGGTGGTAAGAGGGGGTTGGCTAATAAAAAATTGACTAATGATTGGGGTGGTGGGGGTGGGTTGGCTAAGGGGTTCCTAACTAATACTAGGCTCAAATTTAGGGGTATTAATAATATGGGATTCAGGTCGACTAAGGAAAATTGGGCTATACCGATAGGTACTAATCTTATCATATTCGAGTTGGCTAAGGGAAACTGGCCTACTACTGGACTCTTATCTAAGGGTACTATTCCTATTGAATTCTGGTCGACTAAGGGTCATGGGTCCCTTGGGTTCATAGGATGTGGGTGCATAGGTTCTAGAGTCATAGGATCTAGAGTCATAGGATCTGTATTCTAGGTGTGGGGCTCTCCTAGGGTTGGGCTCAGCACGAGTCCTAAGGTCAGGCTCAGGTTTAGGTCTGGTATGAGGCTTAGGGGTTTTCCTTAGGTCTCTTAATTGGTTCCCTACCTGGTCAAAACTATTGGTTAAATGGTCAAGACTATTGGTTGCTTGGTTATTCGATTGGGTCAATTGGTCAAATCTATGATTCATTTGGGTAGCCAACTGGGCAAGCTGATTTTGGGATTGGGTATTGGATTGGGTCAATTGGTTTATCTGGATGGTCAATTGTTCATTCATGGCCTTAATGAGAGTTTCAAGATAGGATTCCATGGTTTATCTAGGTTGAGGTTTAGACCATTGGTATTGGGTTCCTAACCTAGTGGTCATGCAATCAATCAGTCAAGGTGTTATGACACAGCCAAGCATACAAGGTTACTATGTACTATAGTTTGCTAGACCTAGAGCTAAAGTTGAATGGGTTTATTCAACTTACACCCAACTCAACAACTAACACTTCCACTGGTCAAGTAAGAGGTGGGATAGTGGGAGGCTCCCCCTACCTATGACAGGGTCTTAATTAAAAATGATTGGTCCACTTAGGGCATTTGCCTCTGGACCTCTACCCTTAACACTAGTTTTCAGTAGTAGTTGGAGAATTAAATGCACTAGTTTACCCACACAACTCGGACTCGACCTATTGGTATCCCTAGCTTATTAGAGAAAATTAGGTTACTAGTGGATTTTAATTAATGTTTGGGTACGTATGCAAGGTGGTTGTTTTGGGCCTAGGACAGGTGATGAAATCCTGCCCTAATCTGAGATAGAGAGAGTGCCCTTAAGATTAGTTTAATACAAATGATGAACACACAATGAAAGCTAATGCAATCTAAAACACAACAAAAAAATAATTTTTTTTTTATCTTTTTATGAAGTGGCAAATTAAATTTAAGTTGGTTAAGTTATCAAACAAAATTTGGCTACAGTTGGGAGGGGTTTGGTAGTTGATTAGGTTAGGTTAAGTCAAGTATGCAGAAATCACAGAAACTAAAATTAGGATTTGTTTTGATATAGAAGTTATCATGGATTTCAATTCTAACAAATTCTAAAAAAATTATAAAATATAGAACGACGTGTGAGGATGCTTCCTACCAAATTTCATGCAAAACGAAAATGAAATGATGATGCAAAACCTAGGGTTCCTAACTATGTATAGAAAAGATAAATTTCCAGTTATGGTTTCTGGGATGCCAGTTTATTTGTAGTTTTTGGTTCTATAAAATCTAATAAAAACATCAGTAAAATAGTGGACTCAACAGAGATGACGTGATGCAAATTTCAGAGAAAAATAAAATGCCTAGGTTCATGAAACAGATCTAAACTTGGACCCCTAATGCAAATGATAGGATGCAGATTTTTATTAGGGTTTTACTTTTGCTATTTTGTTTTGTTGTTTTTCGGATCTGGAAAAATCATCAAAAATATCAGAGAAATAGAGGACGAAAGAAAGGTTAATTACCGTGAAAATTAGAGAAGAACAAAAATTTAGATAGGGGAAACAGTCCAATGTTTTGAGGGGTTTCGCAAAATTCAAGATGCAGAAATCTAAACTAGGATGCAAGAACATGCCATATCCTATGCTCTGATACCAAAATTGATGCAGGACGGGATTTTAATCTGACACATGATGACATGAAAGATAGGAACATAAAGAAAAATCAGATTAAGGAAGCAATGATTTATGATGTTATTTAGGTTTCATTCCTGAAAACATCTAAGACTAGGTTAGGGTTTCATGTAACAGTTAGAATTTCTACCCACATGCTAGAACTATCAAAGATAAAGAAAAGTCAGGATCCTAGGTCTAAGAAGGCCTGCTAGGTGCATGTTAAATCTTCAACAACATAGAAAAAGTTAGGTGGGAAGGGGTCTACATACCTAGCAATGATTGCCTCGGTATCGTAGAACAGATCTCTCAACTCAGATTGGCGCCTGGATGATCCGGTCATTGTCCCGTGAATCTATCAACTTTTTATCAACTATGTTCAGAGGCAAGGAAGATGTCATCCAAGGGGCATGACACTAGAGAGATCAAGAAAATGTTAGGGGTTAGCTAGAAAGCAAATAAGAAACCAGAAGTATGGAATTAGTGTTTTGAAAGAAGAATTAGGGTTTGCTGAAGCTAGCAACCTGGGGTGGAAGAAGACTCCTTGCTTATGGACTCCTAGGGCTTCTTCTCTTTGGAATAGATTAGGGTTTGGAAGAAGATGCTTTGGACGGCTAGGGCTTGGAGTGATTAGGGCACACAAGTAACACTCACACCTCAACAGTAGAACACACAAGAACACAAGCTTAACAAAATTTCAACTGTGTTTCGATTTCATGAATAAGAGTTGATTGCAAGAGGGGGAGGGGTGGGGTATTTATAGATGTTCCCATGCCCTCTCCTAGTTAGGATAGGAATACAAAATTTGATAGGGAGAAGGATTACAAGGTTGCTTAGAACTAGGAGTACATAATTTGAGTAGAAATAAAATAAGATTTCCTTGTTAAAATTGGTCCTCTCTCTTTCTTTGACTTGGTCAAATGCTCCCTCTTGGGCTTGGATGCTAAATGGATTTGGGCTTGAACTTTAGGGCAGCACGGGCGGCCTCCAGTGGGCTTAAGCACATGGGCTTGGTGCTAGACTTGGGTGGCCTCCATGGTTTGGTGCATGGGCTTGGTACATGTCCCCTAATGGGTTGGAAACTCCTGGGCACCCATTTGAAGTTGGACTGGAATATACCTATGGCGCCATGGGCTTCACTTAAAGTTGGATTTCTGGGTTGGGGTGCCTGGAAGATGAATATTATGGGGTGGCCCTGGAATCTTCGTGTATGAAGGCTTTATGAGCTTCTGCTTTGACTTCTACTTTTGGTGCTCCTCCTCTTAATAAACTTGGACTTGTATTGGCCTAACACAAACTTATAGGACTCAATTGGACTTGACTGAGGTTGAGACAACTCAACTTATTACAAGACTCACTCAACTCGGCTGAGCTAACTTCATTACAAAACTCTCAACTGGACTAACTTTATTACAAAACTTGATGATGCGGGACAGGGTCCCGAAGAAACTTGGGGTTATTCGGAAATGGGAAAGACCTAAAGCAAACCAAGGATCGTAGGAGGGCTAAGAAGCCTCTCAGGACTATGATAGAACCACCCCTAAAAAAAAACCTAAAATAACTGGACTCTTTTAGTTTTCAAATTTTCTTGGTGGAGGTAGTGAAGGAAGGATGGGGATGGGAGACTGGGAACTAGAACTCATGGACCTTGGGACTCACCCTAACGAAGAGAACGAAGAGACCTCTCACCTCTAAAGCATTACGCCCTCCTCGATACTTGGAGGCGCTAGGATGAATCTCAAGGTCACGAGGAGAAACAGGGAGAGACATGAAGGTTGGAGAGAGAATGGAGATACTTGGGGCCTCACACCCCTCGACATCCTGAAGGACGAAAGCAAGACGGGGCCTTACACCCCTCGACATCCCAAAGGACGAACGCAAAACGGGGCCTCACACCCCTCGACGCTCTCACTGGAGCGAAGGCATTGGGACCACAACCCCTCGATGCCCGCAGGCGAAGGAAAATGGGCCTCATCCCAGAACCACAAACAGGTTACAAACCCTCAAAAAAAAATTTTCTTCAACTAACTTTATTACAAGAAGAGTATGGGTATTTATAGATCCCCATATCCCTTTGAAATTCAAAACAAAATCCCTTGAAATCCTCATTGATTTTGAATTCAAATTCAAAATCAAAAATTCCAAATTTCCCTTTTTTAAACCCAACTTACATTCATGAAAAAATACCAAATAAATCCCTTTTATTTGAATTTTGAAATCCCCTCCGCTCTGAAATTCATGCCACTCCAAAAATCGTGCAGAACAGGTCTTCTTCCAGCTACTTTGAAAAGCATGCATAAAACTTCTTCACGGTCAAGCAATAGGGGGACCAGATCTCTGGCGGCCGGCGGGGGCCAGCGGGCAGCAGGGCGGTAGGTGGGCGGCGGCAGCGGGGTTGCACGGCGGGTGGGCAGCGGACGGCGGAGGCACGATGGCACTGACGGGCATCACGGGCACCATTCGTCTTTAGTGGCTATGGACAACGGTTGGGCACCGGCAAAGCCTCCGGCCGACCGGGCGGGGGCCAGCTGGCGGCGGGCAGCATGGTGGCAAGCGGGAGGCGGCGGCAGCAGCGGGGTGGCACGGCGTTGCAGATGGGCATCACGGGCGCCCGTTCACCTTCCGCGACCGTGGGCGGTGTCGGGGCACAAGCGAGGCCTCTGGCAATCGGGCAGGAGCCAGGGGACGATGGGCGGTGGCGGCGGCCATGAGAGACTATTGGTCTTCCCATAGACCGTTCGTCTTCCCACGGCATGGGTGGTGAATGCCGATTTTTCAGAGAGAGCGAGGCCGGCGAACACTGGTGGTGGGCCAACAAAGGCGGCCATGGGGGATGGGCACGGTGAATCTGGGACTGGTGGGACAAAAAAAAATGGAAAATGAACACTCTGTGACTTTCCTGGAGGTTGAAGAAGATAAGGATAGATATGGAATAAGTTGGGAATAACATCGGGATAGAGTAAGGATAACGGGAATAGATGGAATAACCCGGATAAATATTTTTAAACTAAAAATAAAAAATCTAAAAAAAAGAAAAGGAAAACCAGGGTGGGTTTCGGGTCCCACATCATTCTCCTGTAGCACGAAGAACTCGACTCCGTTAAGTTTGAAGACGAAGCAAATCATAGTCCACTGCTGGCTCTGATACCAAGTTGATGCGGAACGGGGTCCCGAAGAAACCTGGGGTTATTTGGAAATGGGAAAGACCTAAAGCAAACCAAGGATCTTGGGAGGGCTAAGAAGCCTACCGGGACTAGGATAGAACGACCCCTAAAAAAAAACCTAAAATGGCTGGACTCTTTTAGTTTTCAAATTTTCTTGGTGGAGGTGGTGAAGGAAGGATGGGGATGGGAGACTGGGGACTGGAACTCATGGACCTTGGAACTCACCCTAACGAAAAGACCTCTTACCTCTAAGGCATTACGCCCTCCTCGATACTTGAAGGCGCTAGGATGAATCTAAAGGTCACAAGGGAAAACAGGGAGGACATAAAGGTTGGAGAGAGAATGGAGATATCTGGGGCCTCACACCCCTCGATGTCTTGATGGACGAAGGCAAGACGGGGCCTCACTCCCCTCGACGTCCTAAAGGAAGAAGGCAAAACGGGGCCTCACACCCCTCGATGCTCTCACTGGAGCGAAGGCATTGGAAAGACGGGGCCTCACACCCCTCGACATCCTGCAAGAAGAAGGCAAGATGGGGCCTCACTCCCCTCGACACTCTCACTGGAGCGAAGGCATTGGGGCCACAACCCTTCGACACCCGCAAGCGAAGGAAAACAGGCCTCAGCCCAAAACCACAAACAGGTTACAAACCCTCAAAAATTTATTTTCTTTAACTAACTTTATTACAAAATGAGTATGGGTATTTATAGATCCCCATATCCCTTTGAAATTCAAAATAAAATCCCTTGAAATCCTCCCTTGATTTTGAATTCAAATTCAAAATAAAAAATCTCAAATTTTCCTTTTTTATACCCAACTTACATTCATCAAAAAATACCAAATAACTCCCTTTTATTTGAATTTTGAAATCCCCCCCGCTATGAAATTCATGCCGCTCCAAAAATCGTACAGAACAGGTCTTCTTCCAGCTACTTTAAGAAGCGTGCAGAGTCTTCTTTGGGCTGCTTTGAGAAGCATGCAGAAAACTTCTTCACGGCTGAGCAACAGGGGGTGCCGGATCTCCGACGGCCGGCGTGGGCTAGCGGGTGGCAAGGCGGCAGCAGCGGGGTGGCACTGCGGGTGGGCGGCAGACGACGGCGGCATGGTGGCATTGATGGGCATCACGGGCACCCATTCGTCTTTCGCGGCCATGGATGGTGGCTGGGCACCGGTGAAGCTTCCGGTCGACCGGGCGGGGGCCAGCTGGCGGTGGGCAGCAATGTGGCAGGCGAATGGCGATGGTGGGGCGGCATGGCAGTGTGGACGGGTGTCAAGGGCACCCGTTCGCCTTCTGTGGCCGTGGGCGGTGGCGAGGTCTCCGGCTGTCGGGCGGGGGACAGGGGGTGGCGGGTAGCAGCGACGGCCGTGGGCGACCGTTGGTCTTCCCACAGATCGTTCGTCTTCCCATGGCATGCACGGCGAATGCCGATTTTCCGGTGAGAGCGAGGTCGGCGAGCACTGGTGGCGCGCCGGTGGAGGCGGCCGAGGGGGGACGGGCACGGCGGATCTGGGACCGGTGGGACAAAAAAAAAATGGAAAATGAACGCTCTAATGACTTTCCTGCAGGTTGAAGAAGATAGGGATAGATATGGAATAAGTTGGGAATAACATCGGGATAGAGTAAGGATAACTGGAATAGATGGAATAGCAGGGATAAATATTTTTAAACTAAAAATAAAAAATCTAAAAAAATTAATATTTAACCTCCAGGAAAGTCATAGAGCGTTCATTTTCCAATTTTTTTTTGTCCCACTGGTCCCAGATCCGCCGTGCCCGTCCTCCCTCGGCCGTCTCCACCGGCCCGCCACCAGTGCTCGTCGGCCTCGCTCTCACCGGAAAAATGACATCCGCTGCCCTTGCCATGGGAAGATGAACTGTCCACGGGAAGACCAACGGTAGCCCATGGTCGTCGCTGCCTCCTCGCCGCCACTGCCCGCCTGCAGCCCAGCCGCCTGGCGCCACCTGGCCGCCGGAGGGCTCGCCGGTGCCCCGCCGCCACCCACAGTAGCGGAAGGCGAACGGGTGTCCGTGATGCTCATCCGCGCCACCGTGCCGCCCCGCCGCCGCCGCCCGCCTGCCGCCTTGCCGCCCACCGCCCGCTGGCCCCCGCCCGGCCGATCGGAGGCTTTGCCAGTGCCCAGCCGCCATCCACGGCCATGGAAGATGAACGGGCGCTCGTGACGCCCGTCCGTGCCACCGTGCCATCGCCGTACGCCGCCCACCCGCTGTGCCACCCCGCCGTCGCCGCCCGCCTGTCGCCTTGCCGTCCGCTGGCCCCCGCCGGCTGTCGGAGATCTGACCCCCTGTTGCTCGATCGTGAAGAAATTTTCTGCATGCTTCTCAAAGCAGCCCAAAGAATCTTCTGCATGCTTCTCAATGTAGCTGCAAGAAGACCTGTTCTGCATCATTTTTGGAGCGGCATGAATTTCAGAGTTGGGGTGATTTCAAAATTCAAATAAAAGGGATTTATTTGGTATTTTTTCATGAATGTAAGTTGGGTTTAAAAAAGGAAAATTTAGGATTTTTGATTTTGAATTTGAATTCAAAATCAAGGAATGATTTCAAGGGATTTTATTTTGAATTTTAAAGGGATATGGGGATCTATAAATACCCATACTCCTCTTGTAATAAAGTTAGTTGAAGAAAATAAATTTTTGAGGGTTTGTAACCTGTTTGTGGTTCTGGCCTGAGGCCCGTTTTCCTTTGCCTACGGGCGTCGAGGGGTTGTGGCCCTAATGCCTTCGCTCTAGTGAGAGCATCGAGGGGTGTGAGGCCCTGTCTTGCCTTCATCCTGCGGGACGTCGAGGGGTGTGAGGCCCCGTCTTGCCTTTGTCCTGCAGGACATTGAGGGGTGTGAGGCCCCGTCTTGCCAATGCCTTCGCTCCAGTGAGAGCGTTGAAGGGTGTGAGGCCCCGTTTTGCCTTCGTCCATCGGGGCGTCTAGGAGTATGAGGCCCCGTCTTGCCTTTGTCCTTCGAGACGTCGAGGGTGTGAGGCCCCAGGTATCTCCATTGATGTAGGACGGGATGGTGATGAGTGATGTGCCATGCTTATCTTGATTTATATATATATATATATATTGTATTTTGAGAGCAATAAATGATATCCTAACAGCAAAAGCAAATAGGAAGACCAAAAGAAAATAAAAAGACAACTAGTTATCAAAATTACCTACCCGCATGCAGACCTTATCAAACAACTGTAAGGAAGGATCGCGGTGATTTAGAAACCACCCTAGACTAGGTTACCTACTTTCAAGTTTCATATCTAGAGGAAGGGAAGGGGTTTAGATTTACCAATATGCTTTGAAATTTTCTCGATTGAAGATCAAGATTACAACACTCTAGAGTTGACGAATCTGACTTCAAAACCGACCGATCCGGTGTCTGGACTCCAGTCACACCTGTTCCAAAGAAAGGACTCTGATCTTTAGAGTTGGATCTCGAAAAGGTGGTTGATTATGCTTCCGGGATCTTCTTCTTCAACTTGCTTCAGGAATCTCTTTAAAGTATTAGATGTAAACCTTAAAGAACCTTCAAATGACAAACTTGATAAAAGAACCAGAACTGAAAACTATAGAGTGTCGCACCCTAAGTGTAGGCTCAAGTAGGCAATCCAAGAGGGGGGCTGAATTGGACTTTTAAAACTTTTTGCGATTCGAACAATATGTGCCAATTCAAAATATGTGTTTGTGAAATCAAGATAAAAAAGTACAGCAGAAATAAAGAAATAAAAATACAAGAAGAACAATCACACAAATACAAAGGTTTATAGTGGTTCGGTGCACTCCAAGGAACCTACATCCACTCCCCAAGATCCCCTTGGGAATTCTACTATAATCTCACAATTACAGTCAACTTGTTTTCCGGGCTCACAAGTCAAAACCCTTGGTTTTCACGGGCTAACCAAAAACTCCTTGGTTTTCCAGGCTAACCAAAAACCTTGATGTTTTTGCGGGCTCACCAACAACCTACCTTGGTTTTGCGGGCTAACCAAGAACCATGTTTGTTTTACGGGCTAACCAACAACCCAACTTGTTTTGTCTTCAGGATCACAAGTCAAAACCCTAGTTGGTTTTTACCACATAGGCTCACCAACAATCTTTGATGGTTTTCACTAGGCTCACCACCAACCTAGATACATGAAATGAAGAATGAAAATAAAAAGCTTTCTTATAAAGCAAATTTTTCATTGAAGCACGTTGATTGTTGATGTTGAGCTTGTCTCCATGTTGTAGAACCTTCAATGGATGCTTGATCATGTTGCTCTTGGAAGCTCCCTCTCCTCTTTGAATTCTTGGTGGCTCAACACTCAACAAATTGGATCTTCAAAATATCCTTCACATATTTGCAGTTGGAAATCAAAGGATTTATTTTTCAAAGCATGGATCCTCTTCCCTCTTCTTCTCCCTTGCTTCTCCAAGTGTTTAAATAGCCCTCCAAACCTTATTTGACAGTTTATGATCATTAGAGGATGAATTATAGCCATTGGAGCCAAGTTGGAGAAGTTCTGCAGCCCATAAAACTAGCTATTACTGTTCAAGTGTCGACACTTCACCTCAAGGTGTCAACACTTCAGTTTCAAGTGTCAACACTTCATTCTCCAGGTGTCGACATTTCACTTTCAAGTATCGACACTTCAGCTCCAGGTGTCGACACTTGACTGAAAGTGCTTTCTAAAGTTTTCTGTTTGTCTCAAGCATTGAGTTGACACTTCACTCTTCAAGTGTCGACACTTGATCCTCAGTTGTCGACACTTGCTTTCCATGTATCGACACTTGCTTTCCAGGTGTCGACACTTCATCTGTGCCAAGCTGAATTTTCTTCAAATTTTACTTCTTTGAGTACCTATAACTGATTTATACACTTAACGCACAATTAGTACTCAAATATACTTAAGTATTTTGTCATAATCAAAATCAGAGTCAACAATCTCCTCCTTTTTGATGATGACAAAACCTTTAAGTATATAAACAAGATGAGCTCAAAAATAAATATAATATGCTCCAAAAGATAAATAATAAGAAAAGAGCAATGAAGCAATGAAAAACATTGAGCTCCCCATCAAAATATGATCCAAAAATAATTTTTCAAAAGCTCCCCCTCAACATATGATTTCTAAATTATTTTTCAAAATTTTTCAAAATATTTGAACTTTCAAATTTTCAAATTTAGGCTACCATGATCTTTAACTCAAAATCGTTAGAATTTCAATCAGAGCACCGAGCTCTGATACCAATTGTAGGCTCAGGTAGGCAACCCAAGAGGGGGGGTGAATTGGACTTTTAAAACTTTTTGCGATATGAACAATATGTGCTAATTCAAAATATGTGTTTGTGAAATCAAGATAATAAAGTATAGCATAAATAAAGAAATAAAAGCATAAGAAGAATTATCACACAAACACAAAGGTTTATAGTGGTTCGGTACACTCCAAGGCACCTACATCCACTCCCCAAGATCCCTTTGGGAATTCTACTATAATCTCATGATTACAGTCAACTTGTTTTCCGGGCTCACAAGTCAAAACCCTTGGTTTTCATGGCTAACCAAAATCCCCTTGGTTTTCCAGGCTAACCAAAAACCTTGATGGTTTTGTGGGCTCACGAACAACCTACCTTAGTTTTGTGGGCTAACCAAGAACCTAGTTGATTTTACGGGCTAACCAACAACCCAACTTATTTTGTCTTCAGGCTCACAAGTCAAAAACCTAGTTGGTTTTTACCATATAGGCTCACCAACAACCTTTGATAGTTTTCACTAGGCTCACCGCCAACCTACATACAAGAAATGAAGAATGAAAATAAAAAGCTTACTTACAAAGCAAATTTTTCGTTGAAGCACGTTGATTGTTGATGTTGAGCTTATCTCCATGTTATAGAAGCTTCAATAGATGCTTGATCATGTTGCTCTTGGAAGCTCCCTCTCCTCTTTGAATTCTTGGTGGCTCAACACTCAACAAATTGGATCTTCAAAATATCCTTCATATGTTTTCACTTGGAAATCAAAGGATTTATCTTTCAAACCATGGATCCTCTTCCCTCTTCTTCTCCCTTGATTCTCTAAGTGTTAAAATAGCCCTCCAAACCTTATTTGACCGTTTATGATCGTTGGAGGACGAATTATAGCTATTGGAGCCAAGTTGGAGAAGTTCTGCAACCAAGAAAACTAGCCATTACTGTTCAAGTGTCGACACTTCGCCTCCAAGTGTCGACATTTCATTCTCCAGGTGTCGACACTTCATTTCCAAGTGTCGACACTTCAGCTCCAGGTGTCGATACTTGACTGAAAGTGCTTTCTAAAATTTTTTATTTATCTCAGGCCTTGAGTCGATACTTCACTCTTCAAGTGTCGACACTTGATCCTCAGGTGTCGACACTTGCTTCCCAGTTGTCGACACTTCATTTGTGCCAGGCTGAATTTTCTTCAAATTTTACTTCTTTGAGTACCTATAACTGATTTATACACTTAACATACAATTAGTACTCAAATATACTTAAGTATTTTGTCATAATCAAAACTAGAGTCAACAATCTCTTCCTTTTTGATGATGACAAAACTTTTAATTATATAAACAAGGTAAGCTCAAAAATAAATATAACATGCTCCAAAAGATAAATAATAAGAATAGAGCAATGAAGCAATGAAAAACATTGAGCTCCCCATCAAAATATGATCCAAAAATAATTTTTCAAAAGCTCCCCCTCAACATATGATTTCTAAATTATTTTTCAAAGTTTTTCAAAATATTCGAACTTTCAAATTTTCAAATTTAGGCTGCCATGATCTTTAGCTCAAAATTGTTAGATTTTCAATCAAAGCATCGAGCTCTGATACCAATTATAGGCTCAGGTAGGAAACCCAAGAGGGGGGGTGAATTGGACTTTTAAAACTTTTTGCGATTCGAACAATATGTGCCAATTCAAAATATGTGTTTGTGAAAGCAAGATAATAAAGTACAGCAAAAGTAAAGAAATAAAAGCACAAGAAGAACAATCACACAAACATAAAGGTTTATAGTGGTTCGGTGTACTCCAAGGCACCTACATCCACTCCCCAAGATCTCCTTGGGAATTCTACTATAATCTCACAATTATAGTCAACTTGTTTTCCAGGCTCACAAGTCAAAACCCTTGGTTTTCACGGGCTAACCAAAAACCCCTTGGTTTTCCAGGCTAACCAAAAACCTTGATGGTTTTGCGGGCTCACCGACAACCTACCTTGGTTTTGCGGGCTAACCAAGAACCTAGTTGGTTTTATGGGCTAACCAACAACCCAACTTGTTTTGTCTTCGGGCTCAGAAGTCAAAACCCTAGTTGGTTTTTACCACATAGGCTCACCAACAATCTTTGATGGTTTTCAATAGGCTCACCACCAACCTAGATATAAAAAATGAAGAAAGAAAATAAAAAAACTTTCTTACAAAGCAAATTTTTTGTTGAAGCACATTGATTGTAGATGTTGAGCTTGTCTCCATGTTGTAGAAGCTTCAGTGGATGCTTGATCATGTTGCTCTTGGAAGCTCCCACTCCTCTTTGAATTCTTGGTGGCTCAATACTCAACAAATTGGATCCTCAAAATATCCTTCACATATTTTCACTTGGAAATCAAAGGATTTATCTTTCAAACCATGGATCCTCTTCCCTCTTCTTCTCCCTTGCTTCTCCAAGTGTTTAAATAGCCCTCCAAACCTTATTTGACCATTTATGATCGTTAGAGGATGAATTATAGCCGTTGGAGCCAAGTTGAAGAAGTTCTGCAGCCTAGAAAACTAGCCATTACTATTCAAGTGTCGACACTTCGCCTCCAGGTGTCGACACTTCAGTTTCAAGTGTCGACACTTCATTCTCCAGGTGTCGACACTTCACTTCCATGTGTCAACACTTCAGCTCCAGGTGTCGACACTTGACTGAAAGTGCTTTCTGAAGTTTTATGTTTGTCTTAGGCCTTGAGTCGACACTTCACTCTTCAAGTGTCAACACTTGATCCTCAGGTGTCGACAATTGCTTCCCAGGTGTCGACACTTCATCTGTGCTAGGCTGAATTTTCTTCAAATTTCATTTCTTTGAGTACCTATAATTGATTTATACACTTAACACACAATTAGACTCAAATATACTTAAGTGTTTTGTCATAATCAAAACCAGAGTCAACACTACGAAACTTGGACATCGCACCCAAGTTGTTCTAGGCATCTCACCTAGCACCTTCAAGCAAGCTAGCTATGGAGGAATTGGAAAACTTGGACATCGTACCCAAGTTGTTCTAGGTATCTCACCTAGCACCTTCAAGCAAACTAGCTATGGAGGAATTGGAGAAAATGCAACAGCACTTTATATTACTCAAAATATCATTCATTACAAAGAAGGGCTTTGGGCTTTATTTATAGCCTCATTACAAGTAGGAAGATGGGTGGAAATTTAAATTCAAAATAAAAGAAGAGGGAATTATAATTAAGGTTTTGGAATAGGTGCTAATGCTTCATAAAGATGGTTATCTTGTCTTGATCTTCCACCCACCAATTTGATCTTTTCCATTGACCGATTGAAGTTAATTTGCTGCATTTTAATGAGAGTGGAGCCCACTTAAAACACCTCTAAGAGAGAATTCATGGGGAAGGGAAGAGAATTTTTGAAAGGTAGAAAAGCTTTAACCAACTCTCTTTAATGCCTTTAAAGCTTGTGCCATTTAATTCTTCATTTAAGACTCCTTGATTGCTGCCCTCAAAAACTTTATTCAAGAAACTCCCTCCACCTTTAAAACTCGTTAATTGCTACCTTCATAAAACTTTCTTCAAGAAACTCCCTCCACCTTTAAAGCTCTTTAATTGCTACCTTCATAAAACTCCTTCCACCTTTAAAGCTCCTTGTTTGGTGAGAAAATATGTGAAAGGATTTCTTGGAGAAAAGAGTAGGCATGGAGCTTCCTTTCTTCAAGTAACTAACCCAATAAATGTGGTTGTGGTCCCCTCTTTGATTCCTTCATGTTATATAGACTTGGTTAACTCCATACAAAAATAACTCAGGTCCCATTAAACCCAAAATGGACCCAAAGACTAATTACTAGACCCAAACAACAATTTAGATCCAATTGAGACCCAATTGGACCAATTATAATTTAATAATAGAGATAAGGTGTCATGGGTGCTTCTTTCTGGCTCTGGTGTCCCCACCAATTCTTTCCAGGTGGGAGGAACTCGGCCCTGTCAAGTAAGGGTCAGCTCTGCTCATGTACCTCTCGAGCAAATATGGATCAATCTTCTGTAGATCCTCCCGAGTTATCCAAGAGTCATTAGAGTCGGGATGTCCTTGCCAATGAACCAAGTATCGCTTGTAGTCCTTGTTCCGAGTAACAATCATTTTGTCATCCAAAATTTGTTCAACCCTGTCTCTCCGATTTGAGGTTTTGGCCAGTGGACAATCAGGAATAGGTTCACTCTCAAGAATGGGGTCAGGCCCAAATAGCTCACTAGGTAGCAGTATCAGCTCCCTATACTCTGCAAGATCTGATACGTTGAAATTTGGACTTATGCCTAAATCTGGTGGTAACTCAATCTCATAAGCATTAAATCCAAACTTACGAAGTATTTTGAAAGGTCCTGCACTTCGGGCATGTAATTTCTTGATTGTTCTAGAAGGAAATCGATCAGGTCTGAGCCTGATCATAACTTGGTCCCCTACTTTAAATTCTTTAAACCTTTTATTTAAAACAGCCATTTGTTTATATGAGTCATTGCTCTCTTTAATTTTTTTAATGATTTCATGATGCAAGTTCTTTATATGTTGTGCAAATGACTTAGCAGACTCAGATATGCATGCATTAATAGGTAAAGGAACCAGATCTAATGGCTTCCTAGGTTTATATCCATGAACAATTTCGAACGGACTTTTTTCAGTAGATCTATTGACTGAATTGTTATAAGCAATCTTGGCTCTAGGCAATAATAGATCCCAATTAGCAATATTCCCTCCCACTAGGCTCCTAAATAAGTTTCCTAAACTTTGATTTACTACCTCAGTTTGACCATCAGTCTGGGGGTGGTAGGCAGTAGAATATGTCAATTTGGTTCCTAACATATGCCATAAGGTTTTCCAAAAGTTTAAATTAACATCTCGGTCTGACACAATGGTTTTAGGAAAACCATGTAACCTAACTACTTCATTCATGAATACTTTGGCCACTCTAGATGCGTCATAAGTTTGGGAACACGGGATAAAATGAGCCATCTTAGAAAACCTATCTACTACCACAAAGATAGAATCATGTCTCCTAGGAGTTTTAGGTAATCCTAAGACAAAGTCCATACTTAAATCTTGCCATGGGTAGTCTGAAATAGGGAGTGGGGTATATAATCCAGTATTCTGCTTCTGTTGCTTAGCCACAGCACATGTCCTACATTAGGCTACCACTTGGGCAACATTTCTCTTAAGACTAAGCCAAAAAAATTGTTCCTCTACAGCAAGGATAGTCTTATTACGTCCAAAATGTCCTGCTAATCCTCCAGCATGTATTTCCCAGATAAGAAAATCCCTAAGTGAAGTTCTTGGAACACACAATCTATTTTTCTTTAACAGGTAACCATCCCTTAAGGTGTACTGGCTAAATTCACTGGATGTTCCTAACTTAACTGCCTCATAAAGTTTCCCGAAGTCTGGACAGAACTCATATTCTTCCTTCAATTGCTCAAATCCAACCACTTCAGCACTTACATGGTTCTCCTACTAAGTGCGTCGGCAACCTTATTCTCACTTCCAGCAAGGTGTTTTAGGACAAAAGTATAGGCTTGTACAAACTCTACCCATTTCCCATGCCTTGGATTTAATTTCTTATGGGAATTCAGGAAACGAAGTGCTTCATGATCAGAATGGAGAACAAACTCTTGTGGCAGCAAGTAATATCTCCAATACCTAAGGGCTTGGACTACCGCATACAACACTTTATCATACGTGGAATATTTCAGTTTGGCATTATTTAGTTTTTCACTAAAAAAGGCAATAGGATGATTTTCCTGACTTAACACTCCTCCTATTCCTACACCTGATGCATCACAGGCGACTTCAAAGACCTTGGTGAAATCAGGTAATCTCAAAATTGGGGCCTTAATCATCTTGTCTTTTATTTCTAGAAAGGCTTTGTTGGCATTTCTAGTCCATTCTAATTCTCCCTTCCTAATATAGTCAGTAATCGGAGAAACGATCATGCTAAACCCTCTAATGAACCTTTTGTAGAAAGTAGCTAACCCATGAAAACTATGGACATCATGAACATTCTTAGGTATGGGCCACTCAACTATAGACTTTACTTTTTCAGGGTCAGCGGTCACTCCTTCTGGTGTTACTATAAAACCTAAGAAGATAATCTTAGTTGACATGAAGCAACACTTCTTTAGGTTAGCACACAAAACTTCTTTCCTGAGGATCTGACAAACCTGACAAAGATGGTCTAAATGATTTTCCCTAGTCTTACTGTATATGAGGATATCATCAAAATAAACAACCACGAATTTTCTAATAAAAGGCCTTAGCACCTAAGTCATAATCCTCATAAACGTACTTGGGGCATTTGATAATCCGAAGGGCATCACTAACCATTCATACAAGCCATCTTTAGTTTTGAAAGCCGTCTTCCACTCATCCCCAAGTCTAATTCTACCTGATGATAACCACTTTTTAGATCTATCTTAGAAAAGATGGTAGATCTAGCCATCATATCTAACATGTCATCGAGTCAGGGTATATGAAATCGATATTTTACAGTAATCTTATTGATGGCTCGACTATCCATGCACATTCTCCAACTGCCATCCTTCTTAGGAGTCAAAAGTACTAGGACAGCACAAGGACTCAAACTTTCCCTGATGAATCCCTTTTTAATCAAATCCCCAACTTGTCTTTGTAGCTCCTGGTGTTCTGTAGGGTTCATCCTATAGTGGGGAAGGTTTGGTAAGGTGGCTCCCGGTACCAAATCAATTGCATGATGAATATCTCTTAATGGAGGTAATTGATCTGGCAAATCTTCAAGAAAAACATCCTTGAATTCTTCTAAAAAGTCTATGACCTCCTTAGGATGTTCTAATTTTGGTTAATCCTGAGCTTCCTTGGTAACAATAACCCAAACTGGTGACCTTCCAACTATTTCTTGTTCTAGCTCCTTTGCAGAAATCAGGTTCAGTTCATACTCTTTTTCTTTTAAATGACTTGACCCTCTCTTAACATGGTCCTTAGGTGGAACCGCATTAATCACTATTTTCTTTCCTAGATGATGGAAAACACATGAATTCGATTGTCCAAACAAGGTGGCATCATGATCAAACAACCAAGGTCTACCTAAGATGATACTACTGACTCCCATTGGGAGGGCATCGCACCAAACTTCTTCTTGGTAGGATTGTATCTGAATTGTAACCTTACATCGAAACCTGATGGGAATGCTAGTTGCGTCGATCCAAGATACCTTATAGGGGTTCAGATATGAGACAGTTGATAAGTTGAAGCTTTTAACAGCATTAGTAGAAATTGCGTTGACACAACTTCCACTATCAATAATGACTTTACATACCTTATCCCCTATTCTACTGAAAGTCTGTAGGATGTTGGTCCTATGCCAATCCTCATTCTTTTTAACTTGAGTCAAGATACATCTAACCACTCCTAGTTGATCCATACCAATGATTTCTTCCTCCTCCACATACTCATCTATTCGTTCAGTTCCAGCCTCATAAACCTCTTCATCACAAGACTCCTTAGTTTTAGGTTCCTCCAATTCAGGTCCCCCTATGTGTAGAGCTCGTGATGGACATTGAGTAGCAAAATGACCAGTCTGGTTACACCTAAAACATAGTGTGGTCTGGTTCCTATCCTTCTGAACCATAGGTGCTTTCCCTTTATCATCCTTATGAATAGGCTGGGGACTGGGTCTAGGTCAATTAGCAGAAACTTGGTTCTGATTTGAACTATTTCCAGAAACACTAAACCTAGTCGAGTCAGGTCGATAGGTAACAGGTCTCCTCTGAAACCTTTCAGAATCCAGAGCAATCTGGTAGGCGTGTTCTAAATCATGTACCTCTCTTAGAAACAATTCCCTACTTATGTCATCATTTAGGCCTGCTCTAAACCTAGATAAAGTAACCGATTCAGACTCAGACACACCACACCGCATAGCATATTCATCAAAAAGAGTGATGTATTCAGACACAGTTCGATTTCGTTGGGTCAACCTCTGCCATTGATCTAATAACCTCTATTTATAAGACAAAGGTAGGTATTTGGCCCTTAATCTGTATTTCATCTCCTGCCACGTATCTATAGGTTGGTTTTTCCTTTATCACTCTAATCTCTCCTCAGTTTCCCAATATAATCATGCTTGTCAAACTAATCTAAACGTAGCGAATTTAACCTTACGCTCTTCCGACATAGGATACCATTCGAAATACTGATCCATGTCACTTTCCCAATCTGAGTAAATTTTAGGATCTAAGGTACCATCAAATGTAGGTGCATCAAATCTAATACTCCTGAGGGCTCGCTCTTCCTGATCATCTATATCATATTGTGGCCTCCTAGGATTAGGGTCAGGGGTAACTCCTCTGTGCTGGACTCGATGCCTAGGAATTTGGTCAGGTCTGACCTCTCTATGTTGGGCTCGATGCCTTGGAATTGGTTCAGGGGTCAATTCTAGATGCTGGGATCCTAGGTCATGCCGAGGGGTAGTTCCAACGGGTGTAGGGTCAAGTTGAGAGACATGAGATTCCTCCAACGAACTTATTCATTCATTCATTTGATCAAACCTCTGATTGACTCTAGTGCTAAGCTGCTTAAGCTGCTCAATCATAGATCTCATGAGATTTTCAAGGTTTGAATCCATGAATGTACTAGGTTGGTCCTGGAGAACTTGGTATGATGTTCCAGTCCTAGAAGTCATGCAAACAACTCGATGCACTCAAACAAGCCTAACTGACTATAGCTAGCTAGACCTAAAGCTCAAAGCAAATCTTAGGTCAAAATGACAATCTTGGTTGTAGTAACTTGGCACCTGGCCAAGTAAGTGTAAGGTTGGTGGAGATCCCTCTTTGCTTGCCTTAGACACCAATTTGAAATTGGCCAGGTAAGCGAACCAACCCACCTTCCTTCGGGATCTTGTCCCTGAACCACTTGCCTAGACACCAGACACACAAGCACACACAAACAAGTTGTCTAAATTGGCTTGACACTTGGATCGACCCGACCTTGTGGATGTTCCTAGCTCTCTAGAGCAATAGCAATTAAGTTTCTACTCGGTTTTAATTCAAAGCATGGGTTCGAATGCAATGTTGGTTGTTTTGGGCTAGGGAAAGGTTATCAGCTCCTCCCCCCATCTGACATGTTCGAATTGCCCTTAAAATCGCTTAATGTATGAGTGCAGCAGACAAACATACAAACTAATGAAAACCCAAACCATAATGAGTCAAAATCATGCTTGCTGAAGTATTGACAGAATCTATTCTTAGACCGAAAACAGAAGAGGAAAAATTTCAAAAAACTCAGTAAATCATGGAAAAATACAGTAAAATACTTTCAAATGTGATGCATTCAAAAAAATAAGTTTCATGATTTTTAGACTTACCTATAAATAGAAACAATTAAAACATCAGACCATATATGAGTACATGCAAAACAGAAATTAGATGCAATGTTGATAACCTAATCTAAACCTGGCTCTAATACCAGATTTTATGCGGGACGGGATAGTGATGAGTGATGTGCCATGCTTATCTTGATATATATATATATATATATATATATATATTTTATATTTTGAGAGCAATAACTGATATCCTAATAGCAAAAGCAAATAGTAAGACCTAAAGAAAATAAAGAGACAACTAGTTATCGAAATTACCTACCCGCATGCGGATCTTATCAAACAACTATAAGGAAGGATCGTGGTGATTGAGAAACCATCCTAGACTAGGTTACCTACTTTCAAGTTTCAGATCTAGAGGAAGGGAAGGGGTTTAGATTTACCAATACGCTTTGATATTCTCTCGATTGAAGATCTAGATCACAACAATCTAGAGTTGACGAACCCGACTTCAAAACCGACCGATCCGGCGTCTGGACTCCAGTCACACCGGTTCCAAAGAAAGGACTCCGATCTTCAGAGTTGGAACTCAAAAAGGTGGTTGATTATGCTTCCGGGATCTTCTTCTTCAACTTGCTTCAGGAATCTCTTCAAAGGATTAGATGCAGACCATAAGAAACCTTCAAATGACAAACTTGATAAAAGAACCATAACAGATAACTGTAGAGAGTCACACCCTACGAAACTTGGACGTCGCACCCAAGTTGTTCTAGGCATCTCACCTAGCACCTTCAAACAAACTAGCTATGGAGGAATTGGAGAAAATACAACAGCACTTTATATTACACAAAATATCATTCCTTACAAAGAAGGGCTTTGGGCTCTATTTATAGCCTCATTACAAGTACGAAGATGGGTTGAAATTTAAATTCAAAATAAAAGAAGAAGAAATTACAATTAAGGTTTTTGAATAGGTGCCAATGCTTCATAAAGATGGTTATCTTGTCTTGATCTTCCACCCTCCAATTTGATCTTTTCCATTGGCCGATTGAAGTAATTTGCTGCATTTTAATGAGAGTGGAGCCCACTTAAAACACCTCCAAGAGAGAATTCGTGGGGAAGGGAAGAGAATTTTTGAAAGGTAGAAAAGCTTTAACCAACTCTCTTTAATGCCTTTAAAGCTTGTACCATTTAATTCTTCATTTAAGACTCCTTGATTGCTGCCCTCAAAAACTTTCTTCAAGAAACTCCCTCCACCTTTAAAACTCCTTAATAGCTACCTTCATAAAGCTTTCTTCAAGAAACTCCCTCCACCTTTAAAGCACTTTAATTGCTACCTTCATAAAACTCCTTCCACCTTTAAAGCTCCTTGTTTGGTGAGAAAATACGTGAAAGGATTTCTTGGAGAAAAGAGTAGGAGTGGAGCATCCTTTCTTCAAGTAACTAACCCAATAAATGTGGATGTGGTCCCCTCTTTGCTTCCTTCATGTTATATAGACTTGGTTAACTCCATACAAAAATAACTCAGGTCCCATTAAACCCAAAATAGACCCAAAGACTAATTACTAGACCCAAACAATAATTTAGACCCAAGTAAGACCCAATTGGAGCAATTACAATTTAATAATAGAGAAAGGTGTCATGGGTGCTTCTTTCTAGCTCTGGTGTCCCCACCATCCATTCTCTCTCCAACCTTCATGTCTCTCCCTGTTTCCCTTCGTGACCTTGAGATTCATCCTAATGCCTCCAAGTATCGAGGAGGGGAAAATGCCTTAAAGGTGAGAGGTCTCTTCGTTAGGGTGAGTCCCAAGGTCCATGAGTTCCAGTCCCGGGTCTCCCATCCCCATCCTTCCTTCGCCACCTCCGCAAAGAAAATTTGAAAACCAAAAGAGTCCAGCAATTTTATGGATTTTTTTCAGGGGTCGTTCTATCCTAGTCCCGGGAGGCTTCTTAGCCCTCCCACGATCCTTGGTTTGGTTTAGGTCTTTCCCATTTCTGAATAACTCCAGGTTTGTTGGGGACCCCGTCTCGTGAGCCGAGTTCCTCGCACTGTAGGAGAATGATCGGGGACCCGAAACCCATCTGGGTTTTCTTTAAATTTTCTAGTTTTTTTCTATTTTTATCTTATCCCAGCTATTCCCTGTTATTCCCACTATCCTTAATTTATTCCAGGTTTATCCCTATGTTATCCCGACTTATTTCATCTTCAACCTTCATCAACCCATAAAGTCTCTATTCTTTTTTTTTTCTATAACCTAGCCACCACCCCCCTTCCCCCCCATCTGGACTACTCGACCCTGGCCGCCCTCCCCAGCCGGCCGCCTATCTCCCGCTCTCACCAGAAAATCGGTGTCCGTCGCCCACGCTGTGGGAAGACGAACGGACGTCGTGGGAAGATGAATAGCCACCCACGGCCATCGCCAGACACCGCTCGCCGCCCCGCCATCCTACCGTCCGTCGCCTCCCGCCGTCGCATCGTACCGCCATTCGCCGGTGCTCTCACTGGCACCTGAGGCCCCACACCCATGGGAAGTTAACGGACACCATGGGAAGACGAACAGCCACCCATGGCGGCCGTCCGCCACCGTCCTGCCTTCCCGCCATCCGTCGCCTCCCGCTGCCCCACCGTCCACCACCTGTTGCCCGACCGGCCATCGGAGATCCGGCTCCCTATTGCTCGATTGTGAAGAAACTCCTGCACGATTCTCAAAGCAGACCTAAGAAGAGCTGTTCTGCATGATTTTTTGAGTAGCACGAATTTCAGAGTAGAGGGGGATTTTAAAATTCTAATAAAAAGGATTTATTTGGTATTTTTTCATGAATGTAAGTTGAGCTTGAAAAAGGGAAATTTTTGATTTTTGATTCTGATTTTGAATTCAAAATCAAGGGAGGATTTCAAGGGATTTTATTTTGAATTTCAAAGGGATATGGGGATCTATAAATACCCATACTCCTCTTGTAATAAAGTTAGTTAATGAAATGAATTTTTGAGGATTTTTTCACTTGTTTGTGGTTCTGTGCTGAGGCCCGTTTGCCTTCGTCCTTTGGGACGTCGAGGGGTGTGAGGCCCCATTGCCTTCGCTCAAGCAAGAGCATCAAGGAGCATGAAGCCACTCCAAGCAATCGGCACCGCCGTGCATGATGGCAGGGTGTGATCTCCAGTCATCAGCACCACCATGCATGATGGCGGATGTGATCCCAAATAAGGTCTTCGCTGCCAAACAGCTGACATGGGGCTCGAAGCCCTAGGTACTCTTTCCCCCTCCATCTCTCTGTTTCCCATCAGATCTAGATCCTATGTTCGAGTTTCATTCCCATTTCTCCTACATATTTCCATCCTTCCTTCGTCATCCCATCAAGAAAATTTGAAAACCAAAAGAGTCTCGGCCAATTTAGGATTTTTGTTTTAGTATCATTTCTATCCTAGTCCCGGGAGGCTTCTTAGCCCTTCCACGGTCCTTGGTTTGCTTTAGGTCTTTCCCCTTTCCGAATAACCCCAGGTTTCTTCGGGACCCCGTCCCGCATCACTTGACGCATCATTAGAGATTCAAAATTGACCAACACATGACTTAGTGAACAAATTGAAGTTTAAAGGCTATGCCTGATCTGATGTCTCTATCATAAGTTTTGGCAAATCTCTTACAAAATCATTTTTACAAAGTTTTAATAATAAATACATGCTAGCATGACCTAATCTATGATGCCAAAGCCAACTAGTCTCACTAATAGTGGCATTCATTGCAACTAGGCATTCTCCATTAGGCAGAGATAGATTATCCAAATCTACAAGATAAATATTACCATGCCTTTTTTCAATGAATCTCGCTCCATTTTAATCAAGACTAGCAATGATGCAATAAGATGATTCAAAAATAACATGAAAACCCTTTTCATAAAATTGACTAATACTTAAAAGATTATGCTTTAAACCTTCAACTAAAAGTACATCATTAATCCAAGTAGAAGGGGAAATGTGAACCTTACAAATAATAATGATTTTTTCTTTACCATTGTGGTGCGGACACCAAAGGCACCAGAATAAGATAGAGGCTTCTCAACCCTTTATGAATTAATTAGTAGTGTTTAAGTCCATTTGTAATAATGGCTTGTCCATTTGAGTTATCATTTTATTATTTGAGTCTTGTACCAGTCAGCTCATCTTGAGCAGTCTTCTTCCTGACTCATGTACATGTCAGTCCAAGTACAAGTGAAGACATGTCAGCCCAAGTACAAGTAAAGATCAACCCAGCCTAAAGGCATGAAGACCATGGAAGGCCCAGTAGAAAAAATCAGAAATCCTGGAGTCACATCAAAAGCTCGGGAGCCCTGGACCGTAGCCTGAAGCAAATTGGACCAGCCAAGGCCTAAGAGAGGAGCTAGGGTGCCATACTCTTATGGTGGTGCGGGCACCAGACTCAGAAGAAGACTTCAGGGCTCCATCTGGATCTCTGATTGACCTTGCCCGAAGAATTAGGGTTTTCTGGTTTGTAATAAGGGTTGACTTGATCAACTCAATTTTAGCTTGAGTCTGTATTTTCATGCAATTTAATTTTGTTGAGTCATGTTAGCTCAGTAGTGGTCTAGGTCTTCTCTAGGGTGTCACATTTTCTCCCAAGGCCAAGCAAGTGGGCGCCACACTCCCAGCCACACTCCCAGCCACACGCCTGAGTCCAGGGGGCGCCACATCTCCATCCAGTATGCTCTGGTCCCCACACCACAAGATAGCAGGTCCCTTCTCTCATGCGCCACTTGAGGAGAAAATAATCTAGGATCCACAATTCAAGGGGGCGGCCTAAAACATTCCATAAGAGCCAAGCTATGTAAAGAAAGAAGCTCTTCTTGGGGAGCACTTCAAGGGGGTGCCCAATCCATGCCAAAAATGCCCAAAGCAAAGATGGGAAGAACCATGACTTAGGGAGAAAGAAAAGGAGGTGTCCAAAAGAGTTGAGCCCTGGAAGGAAAGAAATTTTCTCTTGAAGAACAAGGCTAGGAGGCGCCACCTACTTACCTTTTGAAGCCACCAATCAACATTTTTGGAACCTCTTGGCCGGCCATATGTGTGGGAATTGATTCTACAAACCTAATTTGAAGATCCACCCTATTAGTCCCACATGGGAAGATGTAAAACCCTGCTCTCTTATAAAGTCCTATAAATTAAACCCCTCTTGTAAATTTTAAAGTTATCTGATGAATGAATCCAATTTATGTGTGAGCAAACTTTGTGTTTCTCTCTTCCGCACTTGCATCCAGGTGTTGAGCTCTGTGAGGGAGTAAATCCAGGTTCCCCAGGAACCTTGAGGAGGTGTGAGATCTCCATCCCCAAAATCCTAGATTAGCCACTTCACTTCCAAACCCTAGTCGCCCATCATCCTCTTCAATCCACCAAACCCTAGCCTACCCCACCTCTCACGACCACTCTCTCCAAGTCAAGGCTGACCACCAGCTTCCAGGTCCAGTCCGGATACTTCAGATTCAGAGCAATTCCTAGAGGAAGCCAGATCAGCCTTCAGGAGAATCCGGATTTCAGCAACATCAACTTTCAAGTTCTTCTATCTCGTAAATCCTTCCTTGAGTATCTGGTTCCATAAATTATTCTTCTTCTTTCCCAGATCTTGAGTTCAAGAGAAGCCAACTCTGCCAAAGGATCAGTATTGGAGGATCCATTGCGAAGATACCTGAATCCGGGGATCCAACAATCTGCTCAAGAGAGTCCTTCCACTAAACTTTGTAAAGATCACTGCCTGGTCTGTAACCCTTCTCTTTTCTTTACTTCTGTCCTGTTGAAAGTTCAGAGCGAAACCCTAGGTCTGGGAGTTTCTCAACCCCCAGCGATCCTTTACTTCTGAACTACTCTGATAACCTAGTTTCTTTAAATTATGCTTTCAATTATTACATAGTTTCTTTCAATTAGTTTAACTTTCCTTTGAGTCAAAGCCGACTTCTGAAAATATAAAAAAAAAAACAAAAAAGAATTAGTCTTAATTTACTTCCGCATCGCATCATCTTTTTCATTCTGCATCATTTTGGTGTCAGAGCCCTGTCTAGGGTTTCTGTCTTGCTTGCTTGTTTTGAGTCTCTCTCTTTTTTACTTTGTCTGCTCGAAGTAGACTCCCCAAGATGTCCGGTCCTAGGAACGAAGCAAGGTGCAATCCTCCTCTTCCCATTCCATGGGGTGTTCCTAGGGTGTGTAGGGGATCCGCTGGGTTACAACTTCGTAGCAGGAATTTTAAACAGGGGAAGCACTCTGTTTTCAGTCTGTAATTATCCTGTTGCAGGAATTGTTTCTCATTACAGGTAACTCCAAATTATGTGATTTTTATTTTTCTGGATCCAGCATAATTGAATCTATTTTACATGATTTTTCTGTGATTTATTGGTTTCCGTGAAATTTCTGAGAGTTAAATTATAGCAACTCTGTTTCTGTGTTTCTGCAATTCAATTATTTTGAGTGATCATCTCCTAATTCATCTTAAGGGCAATTAAGCATCTAAGATAAGGGGAGGAGTTGATAACCTCTCGTTAGCCCACAACCACCACCCATTCATTCGATCCTAAGCCTAATTTTAAAATTTATTACACTTAATTTGCCCTAGTGGGCTAGGGACATCAACAAGTCGGGTCAAGGCTAGTGTTGAGTCAGTTTGTCTAGTTACTCTGTGTGTGCTTTGTACTCAGTGTCTAAAACGGTGGTTCAGGGATTCTATCCCGAAGGGCTTGTGTGCTAGTCCGCCTACCTGGCCAATCACTGATTGGTGTCTAGGATTGGCATCTACGGACCTAACACTCCCCTTACACCTGCCTGGCTGAGTCTCGAGTTACTACAGGCTAGCTTGCCACTCTGATTGGGCATCTAGTTTGGGCTCTAGGTCTAGTTAGCTCGTAGTCATTTCAGTTGAGTCTCATTCGGTGTGTTTGCTTGCATCATCATGTCTACCCGGAATGGAGTACCCTACCAACCTGGTCAAACCCAACCTGATTTAGAGGCCATGGTTAGAGCTCTTACTGAGAGTATGAACAAATTGAGTCAGGATGTGACTGCTACTATTGCCCAGTTTAAAGAATAGGTCCATGAGAAGTTTGCCTAGTTTAGGGATCGAGTCCAAGTACTTGAGGAACCTAGGCATCAGAATTGGACTCCTAACCCAGATTTTAATGTGCCTCAACCTCACCCACACCAATAGCCTAGAAGACCTTTATACAGAGATCCTGAACCTAATCATAGGAGGCCTGACCCAGAACCTGAAGATAGAGATGATAGGTTCATTCGGAACATCAAATTAGATGCACCCACTTTTGATGGTAGCTTAAACCCTAAGGTGTATTCTGATTGGGAGGGTGAGATGGACCAGTACTTTGAGTGGTATGCCATGTCTGAGGAAAGGAAGTTCAAATTTGCCAAGATGAAGTTAGTACATCAAGCTAGGTTATACTGGGGGAACATTGAGCTAACCAATAGAAGACGAAATGTAGAGCCCATAAAAACTTGGCAAGGTATGAAAGAGAAACTTAGAGCTAAGTACCTACCCCTTTCATACCAGCAGAATCTGTTAGACCAATGGCAGACTTTGAAACAAGGGAACCGATCTGTATCAGACTACATAACCACCTTTGATGAATACCTGATGAGATGTGATGTGAGTGAAGCCCATGAGGTCACTTTGTCTAGGTTTAGGGCTGGACTTAGGGAAGACATAAAGAGGGAGTTGTTTCTGAGAGAGGTTACTGACCTAGACCAAGCCTATCAGATTGCACTGAACACTGAGAAGTTTCAGAGAGAACCTATGCCTTCTAGGGTTAGTGCCCCAATCCCAAGAAATGGACCTAGCCAAGTTACCCCTAGCAAGCCTAATCAGGGTATTCCCACCCCTAGGCCCATGGACAAAGGTAAGGCACCTGACACCTAGAGAACCCCTAGTATCATCTGTTTTAAGTGCCAGAAGCCCGGTCATATCTCCAACCAGTGCACAACCATAGCTTGTTTTAAGTGCCATAAGGTAGGTCATGTTTCTAGCCAGTTCCCTCGTAGATCCCTTTACATAGAAGGAGAAGAAGAGAATTTCGGGCCCAATGAGGAGTTTGAAGAAGAACTTTATGAGACCGGAATGAATTTGGTCGATGAGTATGAAGGAGAGGAGGAATCCACAGAGTCTGACCAATTAGGGGTTGTGAGATGCATCCTGTCCCAGAATAGAGTTCAGGAAGATTGGCGTAGGACTAACATCATACAGACTTTCCTTAAACTAGGGGATAAGGTATGTAAGATCATCATAGATAGTGGGAGCTGTGTGAATGCCATTTCTGCTAGCACTGTCAAAATGTTAGGCTTAATCCCAGTCCCCCACCCCAACCCTGATAAGGTTTCTTGGGTAGACTCTACTTCTATATCCATCCAGTCTATATGTCAGGTCCAAATCCAAATGCAATCCTATCAAGAGAAGATTTGGTGTGATGTCTTGCCCATGGGGGTGAGCAGTATAATTCTTGGAAGACCTTGGGTATATGATCATGATGCCACCCTCTTAGGAAAATCCAACACCTGTGTCTTTAGTTTTAATGGGAAGAAAATCACAATCCATTCAGTCCCTCCTAAGGACAAGGTAGCTAAAGGACCCAATAAGGTCAGAGAGACGAAGACTGGAGTGAACCTAATTAGTACTAAGGATCTAGAACAAGAAATTCATAGTGGTTCACCTATTTGGATGTTGACTGCTAGGGAACTTAGGACTCCTACACCCTCAGAGCCTCCTCAGGAAGTTAAACCTTTGTTAGAAGAATTTGATAATGTTTTTCCCGAGGATCTGTCGGACCACCTTCCACCTCTTAGGGATATCCAGCATTCCATAGATTTAGTCCCAGGAGCTACTTTACCCAACTTGTCCCATTATAGGATGAATCCATCTGAGCATAAGGAACTACAAAAGCAGGTTGGAGAATTGTTGAGGAAGGGGTTCATTAGAGAGAGTCTTAGCCCTTGTGCAGTCCCTGCACTTCTGACCCCAAAGAAGGATGGCACGTGGAGGATGTGTGTTGATAGTCGTGCCATCAACAAAATCACAATCAAGTATAGGTTCCCCATCCCTGGACTAGATGACATGCTAGATATGATGGCCGGTGCAATGGTTTTTTCTAAAATTGATCTCAAGAGCGGCTATCATCAGGTTAGGATTAGACCAGGGGATGAGTGGAAAACCGCTTTCAAAACTAAGGATGGTCTCTATGAATGGGTTGTTATGCCTTTTGGGTTGTCCAATGCCCCTAGTACTTTCATGAGGATTATGACCCAGGTGCTTAGAGCTTTCATAGGGAAGTTTGTAGTGGTCTATTTTGATGACATCCTGATCTATAGTAAGACCCCTGCAGATCACCTAGGCCACGTTAGACAAGTCTGCCAAGTTTTGAGGAATGATAGTCTCTACGGTAATCTCAAAAAGTGTGAATTTATGACTAGTAGAATTATCTTCCTTGGTTTTGTAGTAACCCCTGACAGCGTGGCTAACGATCCAGAAAAGATTAGGTCCATAGTAGAATGGCCAGAGCCGACCAGTGTGCATGAAGTCAGAAGTTTCCACGGCTTGGCTACCTTCTATAGGCGATTCATCAAGGGGTTTAGTACTGTAGTTGCCCCTATCACAGACTGTATTAGGAAGGGAGAATTTCAGTGGACTAAAGCAGCCCATAAAGCCTTACTAGATCTTAAGGATAGGATGACCCAGGCACCCATTTTGAGGTTACCCGACTTTTCTAAAGTATTTGAGGTTGCCTGTGATGCTTCAGGAGTAGGCATAGGTGGAGTCCTAAGCCAAGAGAACCATCCCGTAGCATTCTTTAATGAAAAACTTAATGATGCTAAGCTTAGGTATTCTACCTATGATAAGGAATTTTATGCGGTAGTGCAAGCTTTGCGTTATTGGAGACATTATTTGCTACCGCAAGAATTTGTGCTGTTTTCGGACCATGAGGCTCTTAGATTCTTGAGTTCCCAGAAGAAGCTTAACCCTAGGCATGCTAAGTGGGTAGAGTATATCCAGTCCTATACTTTTGTTATGAAGCATAAGGCTGGGTCTGAAAATAAGGTAGCTGATGCCCTTAGTCATCGATCTTTGTTATTTAATTCTGTCAGGGCTGAAGTCATAGGGTTTGAGCAGATCAAAGAGGAATATGAGTCATGTCCGGATTTTAAGACTGTGTACCAGGATCTAACTCAAGGACCATCTAGTGATCATAAGGATTATACCCTTTTAAATGGCTTTCTGTTCTTTAAGAATAGGCTTTGCATCCCTAGAACTTCTCTTAGGGAATTTTTGATTTGGGAAATTCATGCTGGAGGTTTAGCTGGCCATTTCAGAAAAGACAAGACCACCCTGGCTATTGAAGACCACTTTTTCTGGCCTAGCTTAAAAAGAGATGTAGCACACATTGTGGCTAGGTGTCGGACCTGCGCTGTTGCCAAACAGCGAAAACAAAACACCGGCCTTTATACCCCACTCCCTGTCCCAGATCATCCCTGGCAAGATGTGAGCATGGACTTTGTGTTAGGTTTGCCTAAGACCTAGAGGAGGCATGACTCTATCTGTGTTGTAGTCGACCGATTTTCCAAGATGGCCCATTTCTTGCCATGTTCCCAAACATTTGATGCGTCTAAGGTAGCCACCCTGTTCTTTAATGAGATACTTTGACTCCATGGCCTACCTAAGACAATTATTTCAGATAGGGATGTCCGGTTCACCAGCTATTTCTGGAAAACCCTTTGGCATAAGTTAGGGACAAAACTTAAGTTTTCAACTGCCTATCATCCCCAGACTGATGGCCAAACTGAAGTAATGAACCGTAGTTTAGGCAATCTATTAAGGTGTCTTGTTGGTGAAAACATTAGGAACTGGGATTTGTACTTACCTAGAGCTGAATTTGCATACAATGACTCGGTCAATAGGTCTACAGGTAAGAGTCCATTTGAAATTGTGCATGGTTACAAACCTCACACACCTCTTGACCTAGCCTCTTTACCAGTCTACACACGAGTCTCCGAGTCTGCTGAAGTTTTTGCACAACATATAAAAGACTTGCATAAAGAAATTCATGCCAAAATAAATTTAAGTAATGAAACTTATAAGAAGTTGGCTGATTCTCAAAGGGGAGTCAAAATATTTGTTGAGGGAGATTATGTAATGATTAGGTTAAGGCCTGAACGGTTTCCTCCTAGAATCATTAGAAAGTTACATGCTAGAGGAGCTGGACCATTTAGAGTGGTGAAGAGAGTAGGGTCCAATGCCTATGTGCTCGAGTTGCCTTCAGAACTAGGCATTAGCTCCACTTTCAACATTACAAACCTAGTAGAGTATAGAGAGCCAGCTGTGATTCCCAGTGAGCCTTTTGAGCCTAATCCTGCTCTTGAGAGTGAACCCAACCTTGTGTGTCCACCAACAAACTGGCCTGTGAGGAAAAAGCAGATTGAAAAGATCCTGGATGATCAGGTTATCTCTACTCGTAATCGAGGATACCAAAGATACCTGGTCTGCTGGCAAGGAAGGCCAGATTCTGATGACTCTTGGATCTCCCGAGAAGAATTACAAAAATTGGACCCTGACCTCTTGGAGAGATACCAGAGCCAACTTGATCCATACTCGATAGGGTCGAGTTCCTCCCATCTCGGGAGAATTGGTGCGGGCACCAGACTTAGAAGAAGAGTTCAGGGCTCCATCTGGATCTCTGATTGATCTTGCCCGAAGAATTAGGATTTTCTGGTTTGTAATAAGGGTTGACTTGATCAACTAAATTTTAGCTTGAGTCTGTATTTCCCTGCAATTTAATTTTGTTGAGTCATGTTGCCTCAGTAGTGGTCTAGGTCTTCTCCAGGGTGTCACATTTTCTCCCAAGGCCAAGCAAGTGGGTGCCACACTACCAGCCACACTCCCAGCCACACGCTTGAGTCCAGGGGGCACCACATCTCCAACCAGTATGCTCTGGTCCCCACACCACAAGATAGCAGGTCCCTTCTCTCATGCGCCACTTGAGGAGAAAATAATCTGGGATCCACAATTCAAGGGGGCGGCCCAAAACATTCCATAAGAGCCAAGCTATGTAAAGAAAGAAGCTCTTCATGGGGAGCACTTCAAGGGGGCGCCCAATCCATGCCAAAAATGCCCAAAGCAAAGATGGGAAGAACCATGACTTAAGGAGAAAGAAAAGGAGGTGTCCAAAAGAGTTGAGCCATGGAAGGAAAGAAATTTTCTCTTGAAGAACAAGGCCAGGAGGCGCCACCTACTTACCTTTTGAAGCCACTAATCAACATTTTTGGAACCTCTTGGCCGGCCATATGTGTAGGAATTGATTCTACAAACCTAATTTGAAGATCCACCCTATTAGTCACACATGGGAAGATGTAAAACCCTGCTCTCTTGTAAAGTCCTATAAATTAAACCCCTCTTGTAAATTTTAAAGTTATCTGATGAATGAATCCAATTTATGTGTGAGCAAACTTTGTGTTTCTCACTTCCGCACTTGCATCCAGGTGTTGAGCTCCGTGAGGGAGTAAATCCGGGTTCCCTAGGAACCTTGAGAAGGTGTGAGCTCTCCAACCCCAAACCCTAGGTTAGCCACTTCACTTCCAAACCCTAGCCGCCCATCATCCTCTTCAATCCACCAAATCCTAGCCTACCCCACCTCTCATGGCCACTCTCTCCAAGTCAAGGCCGACCACCAGCATCCAGGTCCAGTCCGGAAACTTCAGATTCAGAGCAATTCCCAGAGGAAGCCAGATCAGCCTTCAGGAGAATCCGGATTTCAGCAACATCAGCTTTCAAGTTCTTCTATCTGGTAAATCCTTCCTTGAGTATCTGGTTCCATAAATTATTCTTCTTCTTTCCCAGATCTTGAGTTCAGGAGAAGCCAACTCTGCCAAAGGATCAGTATTGGAGGATCCATTGCGAAGATACCTGAATCCGGGGATCCAACAATCTGCTCAAGAGAGTCCTTCCACTAAACTCTGTAAAGATCACTGTCTGGTCTGTAACCCTTCTCTTCTCTTTACTTCTGTCCTGTTGAAAGTTCAGAGCGAAACCCTAGGTCTGGGAGTTTCTCAACCCCCAGCGATCCTTTACTTCTGAACTACTCTGATAACCTAGTTTCTTTAAATTATGCTTTTAATTATTACATAGTTTCTTTCAATTTAGTTTAACTTTCCTTTGAGTCAAAGCCGACTTCTGAAAATATAAAAAAAAAACAACAAAAAAAATTAGTCTTAATTTACTTCCGCATCGCATCATCTTTTTTGTTCTGCATCATATGGTCACCTTCCCCTTGGTCGGCCACCTAGAGTCACCCTTCTTGGCCGACCAAGGCAAGTGAGAGAGAAAGAGATTGAGGGAAATTAGGAGGAGGGATTACCATGTATTCTAGCTAGGGTTTGGGTAGGATTCAAATTCCAATGTAAAGTCCTTTTTATCCCTACTTGGGGGCGAAGTCTAAGAGTCTATTTAAGGGACTCTATTATCTTGTATTCTCGTGTATGAAGAAACTTTTTTGAATGAATAAAACTAAGTTCTCTTATTGTTGTGTGCTAGGGAATTCTGTGTGAATCCCTCTTCTTCTTCCTGGTGTTCTGCGCCCTGTCTCCAGTCTCCATCTGCCTCTCCAAGCCCTAGCCACCCACATCAATTCCCTTTTTTCCCTTGCTATTTTTTCAATTAATCATCCATCTTTGCTTTGTTTTCTAACCCTAGAATGGCTATTTGCAGGTCCCTCGACTTCTATGAATCCAATGACTCCAACCGAGTAGCGATCGGGTCACAGGTAGAAAGCAGAGAATCCTTATGTCTCCGGCTTGATTTTCTAGGCCACATCCAGGAGCGAGAGTGACCCCTTCGCATATGATCTATACCGGGCACATCAACCACTGTCAGGTACACCCCCTCTACTTGTCAAACAATTTATTGGAGATGAACTAGCCTAACTGATACTTCTCAGCCTCGGCGGTCCACTTTCTATTGCTTTTTTAGGTCCTATTATGCATGCTATTGCTTCATAATTTCATATAGGATTCTCTACTTAGTTTCTTGGTCTGATCTTCAGGATTTAAACATATGGATTAATATATAAAAATATAAAAATAATCTGCATGCATATCTAGTTCCATATCATCTGGTATTAGAGCTTGTTTTAGGCTCAATTCTATTTGGATATTTGGATCGGGTGCTTCACCATGGCCGTTCGATCATAGGAGACTAGAGGGATACAAGACCCTCTATTCCTAATCTACAGGATCTCTTTTGGCGGTAGGGGTGCTATTGTAAATTAACCCCTGAAGAAGAACACAAAGAGTTTCATTAGGGTTTTCGCATTCTCGGCCTTCTCAGTACATCCCCTGTTGTTTCAATAGTTTCTGTCCACATAGAACTCAAAAAAATTTTGAAATTTATTTTTCTGAATTCTTAGTAATTGAAATTAATTTTAAAAATTTTCTTAATAATTATTTCAGTCTGTGGATTTTCTCGTAACCGAAAAACTACCTGAGACAGTTCTACTATGTTTTAGCAGCAAAGCTGATTTCGAAAAGTTTAGGGTTCTTTTAGTATAATTTTTGCATATCTTTAATTTTAGCATGTTCCTTGCATATTAGGTCATAATCTTCAAGTTATCTTTCCATTTAAATAAATCCCAAAACAAAAAAAAATTACATATACTCAAAAACTCCAAAAATAGCTAAACCCTAATTTGCATTTTCATCTGTCTGCCATCATTGCATAAAATACTTTAAGGGCACTTTCTATATGTCAGATAAAGGGAGGAGTTGATAACCTCTCCTTAGCCTAAAACCACATCCCTTGCATTCGGCCCCAAGCCTAATCTAAAATAAACTAGACTTAATTTGCCCTAGTGGGCTAGGGACACCCATCGGTCGGATTCAGTCATTGTGGGATGAGTAGTGCACCCAATTCATCACCTATTACTGGATTCTGGTATCTTGGCTAGAGGTACGATGTCAAACGACCTAAGCAGATCGGTGGTTCCTTAATTGGGTCCCTGTGAAAGCAGGGGGCCTCCCACCATCCCACCTCTTACTTGGCTAGTCGAAGGACTAGGATTTGAGTTGTGTGTAAGTTAAGTCAACCCATTCTGATTGGGCTCTAGGTCTAGGCAGCTATAGTCAAGTCAGTTGTTGAGTCTTGCATGAGCACTAGATCACGAGCATCATATCACCCACCATCTCAACTTTTGGGTGAATCCATGGACAATCTTGAAGCCCAGATTAAAGCCCTTACTGAACAGCTAGTCCAGGTGAATATCCAGATGACTCAGTTGACCCAGTCCAATACCCGAACCCATAATAGACTTGACCATTTAGCCAATAGGTTTGATTAGGTTGAGGACTGTATAGGGACCTTAGAGAAAACCCATGGGTCGTAGTCTGAACTAGATCTTGGGTCACCTCCCCATCCTATGAGAACCCCTCATCGTGATCCTTACTATGAGGTTGAACCTAGGAGGACCCCAAACCCTGATCCCTACTTTGAGGCTGAACCTAGGAGAGCCCATCGTCATGACCCAGTCCCAGAGGTTCATCCAAGGAGACCTAATCAGGACTTCAAAGACCAGGAGGATAGAGCCTACAAGAACATAAGGTTAGAAGCCCCCAATTTTGATGGTTGTCATGATCCTAAGGTTTATATAGATTGGGAGGGAGAGGTTGACCAGTATTTTGAGTGGTATAATATGTCTGAGGAGCGTAAGTTTAGGTTTGCCAAGCTTAAGTTGGTCCATGAGCCGAGGTTATATTAGGCTAGTGTCGAGAGAACACTTAGACCAGGAGGTCATGAACCCATAGTCACCTGGAGGGCCATGAAGGCTAAGCTTAGAGGGAAATACGTTCCTACCTTACATCGTTATAGTTTATTAGATCAGTGGCAGCGATTGAATCAGGGTAGCAAGAGTGTAGATGAGTACATTGCGAAATTTGATGAGTATTCCATGAGATGTGACTTAAATGAGGCTGAGGATGTTGTTCTATCTAGGTTTAAGGCTGGCCTTAGAGATGATATTAAGAGGGAGCTCTACATGAGAGAGGTTAGAGACCTGGACCATGCCTACCAGATTGCTAGGGATTATGAGCATTTTCAGAGAGGGCCCATCTACCGTAAACCTGAGCCCACTAGATACCCTAGTCAGTACCTAGGAGCTAGCGAATCCCATCAGAGTCGACCCAGCCCTAGCTGAACTAGCCCGAGTCGACCCAATATGAGTCACCCTGACTCGAGTCAACCCCAGCCTAGTACTCCTTTGACCCATAGAGATGATAGAGGTAAATCTGTTGAGATCCATAGGAGTCCCAATCCCCAGAAGACCTATTTTAAATGTCAAAAACTAGGCCACTTTGCTAGCCAGTGCCCAGTTAGTGCCCTACACTTAGCTAAGCTAGAGGAAGGAGAGCCTGAACCCATAGCTGAACCTGAGGGAGAAATTTTTGAGGCTGATGTCCAGTTGTTGGTTGAGTATGAAGGAAAGGAGGAGGAACCTGAGTCTGAAAACCTATTAGGAGTGGCTAGGTGTATCTTGACCCAAACCCAAGTTAAGGAAGATTGGCGTAGGACTAACATCCTACAAACCTTTGTTAAGGTATGGGGTAAGGTGCTTAAGATCGTCATAGATAGTGGGAGTTGTGTCAATGTTGTCTCTGCTAGTACAGTCAAATCTTTAGGGTTAACCACAGTTTCCCATCCTAGCCCTTACAAGGTTTTTTAGGTAGATTCTACCACCATCCAAATCAAGTCTAGGTGCCAAATCTTAGTTAAACTGCAAACCTATGATGAAAAGATTTGGTGTTATGTCATTTCCATGGAAGTAGTATCATTTTAGGTCGACCTTGGCTTTTTCATCATGATGCAACCCTGTTTGGTCGAACCAATGTCTGTGCTTTTAGCCACCATGGGAATAAATTTGTTATCCACCCAACTCCACCTAGAGACCCAGTCAAGAGAGGTTCTAGTAGCCTTAAGGACAAGAAACTAGGAGTTAATCTAATTAAGTCTAAGGAGTTTGAGAGAGAGATTACTGAGGGTAACCCTATTTGGATCTTGATAGCCAAAGAAATTCTTGAGCCGACCCAAAAGGAACACCCTCCAGAAATTGTTAAGGTTCTCAAAGAATTTGAGGTTGTCTTCCCTGATGATTTACCTAATCAATTACCACCACTTCAAGACATCCAACATGCCATAGATCTAGTCCTAGGAGCCACTTTACAAAACCTTCCTTACTATAGAATGAACCACAGTGAGCATCAAGAATTACAGAAACAAGTGGGAGAGTTACTTAGGAAGGGTTTCATTAGGGAGAGCTTCAGTCCATGTGCAGTCCTTACTCTACTGACCCCTAAGAAAGATGGTACCTGGAGGATGTGTGTAGACAGTAGAGCCATCAACAAAATAACTATGAAGTATAGGTTTTCCATCCCCCGATTGGACGACATGCTAGATATGATGGCGGGTGCTAAAGTTTTCTCAAAGATAGACCTTAAGAGTGGCTATCATCAGGTTAGGATTAGACCTGGGGATGAGTGGAAGATCGCTTTCAAAACTAAAGATTGCCTGTTTGAGTGGGTTGTGATGCCTTTCGGCCTTTCAAATGCACCAAGTATATTTATGAGGATTATGACCCAAGTCCTAAGAGAATATACTAAAAAATTTGTTGTGGTTTATTTTGTTGACATCTTGATTTATAGCAGGACTAAAAAGGACCACCTTAGTCACCTTAGATTAGTTTGCCAGACCCTTAGGGAGAATAGCCTCTATGCCAATTTTAAGAAATGTGAGTTCATGACTCATAGGGTTATCTCCTAGGTTTTGCTATCACCCCTGAGGGAGTTTCTACAGATCCTGAAAAGGTTAGGGCAATTATTGAGTTACCAGTACCCATTAGTATCCATGATGTGCATAGTTTCCATGGCCTAGCAACCTTTTACAGGAGATTTATTAGGGATTTTAGTACTGTCGTCGCACCAATAACCGATTGCATCAGGAAGAGTACATTTGAGTGGACCAAAGTAGCTGATAAGGCCTTCCTAGAACTTAAGGATAAGATGACCCATGCAACCATTCTTCGATTACCTGACTTCTCTAAGGTGTTTGAGGTCACTTGCGACGCCTCAGGAGTAGGAATAGGTGGGGTATTGAGTCAAGAAAATCATCTTGTAGCCTTTTTTAGTGACAAGGAATTTTATGCGGTAGTCCTGGCACTTAGATATTGGAGACATTACTTACTATCGCAGGAGTTTGTCTTATTTTCTGACCATGAGGTACTCAGGTTCCTGAACTCCCAAAAGAAACTTAACCCATGGCACAGTAAATGGATCAAGTACATTCAGGCATACACCTTTATCCTGAAACACCATGTCGGAATAGATAATAAGGTAGCAGATGCCCTTAGCCGTAGGTATTTACTTTTAGGCTTAGTTAGCACCCAAGTAATAGGGTTTGATGATGAGTATGAAACCTACCCAGACTTTGGAGACATTTACCAGACCCTCAGGCTAGGACCATCTAGTACCCATAGTGAGTATACCATTCAGGATGTCTACCATTTATAGAATAATAGACTCTGTATCCCTAGAACTTCTGTTAGAGAATTCTTGATTTGGGAGACCCATGCTGGAGGATTAGCTGGTCACTTTGGTAGAAATAAGACCATCTTAGCGATAGAAGACCAGTTTTTTTGGTCAGGTTTGAAAAGGCATGTTGCTCAGATTGTAGCCAGGTATAGAACTTGTGCTGTTGCAAAATAGCAGAAGCAAAACACTGGTCTCTACACACCTTTACCACTTCCTAATTGCCCTTAGTAGGATCTCAGTATGGACTTTGCGTTAGGATTACCTAAGACCCAGAAAAGACATGATTCTATCTTTGTAGTGGTCAACAGGTTCTCTAAGATGGCTCACTTCATTTCATGTTCCCAGACCTTTGATGCGTCTAGAGTAGCCAAGCTTTTCATAGACAATGTGGTTAGACTCCATGGCCTACCCAAGACCATCATATCAGATAAAGATGTCAGGTTCACCAGTTATTTCTGGAAAACCATCTGGCACCTATTAGGGACCAAGCTTAAATTTTTTACAACCTACCACCCCCAAACAGATGGCCAAATCGAACTGATGAACCGTTGCCTAGGAAACCTCCTTAGATGCCTGGTAGGTGAACACATAGGAAATTAGGATCTATTATTGCCTAGAGCAGAGTTCACCAACAATAGCTCAGTGAATAAGACAATGGGCAAGAGTCCTTTTGAGATAGTCCATGGGTACAAGCCTAATCGCCCCATTGATCTGATTCCTTTACCTGTTCATGCACGAGTTTCAGAGTCTGTAGAGTCATTCGCACAGCATATTAGAGACTTGCACAAGGACATTAGCCAAAAGATTAACCTAAGTAATGAAACATATAAGAAACTGGCTAATTCTCGAAGAAGGACCAAGAAATTTGATATAGGAGATTCTGTCATGATTAGGCTTAGGCCGAGTGGTTCCCACCAGGGACCGTTAAGAAGCTTCATGCTCATGGAGCCGGACCTTTTAAAGTGATAGAGAGGGTTGGACCAAATGCCTATGTGTTAGATTTGCATCCAGATTTGGGCATTAGTTCTACCTTCAATATTGTAGACTTGGTTGAGTATAGGGAACTGACAGAAATATACAATGAGGCCTTTGGACATACTCATTCCATTGTGAGTGACCCTAGCCCAGAGTGTTCACCAATAAATTGGCCTGAGAGAGGAGAACGGATCGAGCGTATCCTAGACTATCAAGCCATCACGATCCGGGGCCGCGACTATCAACGCTACTTAGTTTGATGTCAAGGCTAGCCAGAGTCGGACGATTCATGGATTTCTCGAGAGGACTTGCATTGCCTCGACCCAGACTTTCTTGAGAGATATGTGAGCCATCCTGATCTTCACTCGACAGGGTCGAGTTCCTCCCACCCTGGGAGAAATTGTGCGGACACCAGAGGCACCAGAATAAGACAGAGGCTTCTTAACCCTCTATGGATTAATTAGTAGTGTTTGAGTCCATTTATAATAAGGGCTTAGTCCATTTGAGTTATCATTTTATTATTTGAGTTATGTACTAGTCAGCTCATATTGAGCTAGTCTTCTTCCTGAGTCCTATACATGTCAGTCTAAGTACAAGTGAAGACATGTTAGCCCAAGTACAAATAAAGATCAATCCAGCCTGAAGATATGAAGACCATGGAAGGCCCAGTAGAAGAAATCAGAAACCCTAGAGTCATATTGGAAGCCCGGGAGCCCTGGACCGTAGCCTGAAACAAATTTGGCCAGCCAAGGCCCAGGAGAAGAGCTAGGGCGCCATACTCTTATGGTCACCTTCCCCTTGGTCGGCCACTTAGAGTCACCCCTCTTGGCCGACCAAGCCAAGTGGGTGAGGGAGTGATTGATGGAAATTAGGAGGAGGGACTACCATGTATTATAGCTTGTGTTTGGGTGGGATTCAAATTCCTATGTAAAGTCCTTTTTATCCTTACTTGGGGGCCAAGTCTAAGAGTTTATTTAAGATACTCTATTATCTTGTATGAACGAACTTTTTAGAATGAATACAACTGAGTTCTCTTATTGCTGTGTGCTATCTACCGTGTGCTACGGAATTGATGCGGAACTAATATGCATGCAATTTTTTTTGTATGTTTTACATGTTGAGTTAGGTGATTAATTCCCAAATTTCAGATCAAAATTATTTGTAGGGAATTTTGTATGAATTCTTGAAGATCAGCATGCAGATTAGGACCTAGAAAAGTAGCAAAGAAGGACCGCCGAGGCTGAGAAGCCTCGGTTAGGGCAAGTTCTCCTACAATAAAACTACTGGAGGTAGAGGGGTGTACCTGACAACGTCTGTAAAGATCGCAGCGAAGGGGTCTCTCGTTCCTCGACGGATGCGGCCTGGAAAATCGAGCCAAAGACCCGCGGATACCCGGCTTTCTGCTCGGTGATCCGATTGAGGCTTGGCTGGAGTCGTTGGATTCGTAGGAACTCAGGGACCTGCAAACGACCTGTCAGGGGTTAGAAAGCTCACAAAGGAACAAGAAAACAAAGTAAAAATAGCAAGGGAAGGCTTCTTTTGGAGTGGGCGTCCAGGGATCTGGAGGGTTTGTTGGCAGCAGGAAGATGATTGCAAACACCGGGAAGAAGAACTCTCACAAACCCCTTTATGCACACAGCAGGGTATCACACCACTCAATAGAAGAACTCAAGGTTTTCATTCATCAAAAATTCTCCTCATACAAGAGGCTAGGGTCCCTTAAATAGACCCTTAACCTTGGGCTCCAAGTAAGGGTACATAAGTCTTTACATAAGAATCCTTTTCCCTCTCAAACCCTAGCTAGAAAATAAGGAAATATTAGGTAGAAAAATCCCTAAAAATTTTCTTGACTTAGTCAAGACTCCAAGGACGCCTAGGGGGGCGTGTTGGGCTTCTAGGAGCAGCAAAAGGCCGGCCCAAAGGGGCTCGGGTGCATGGGTTTGGGCCTCTGGAAGCTAGGGTGGCCTGGTAGCCAGGTAGCAGGAATATTCCCTGGTATCTTGCTTCTTAGGGACTTGGGCTTGGCACCTGGGCTTGATTTCTTTGGGCTAGGATGCAGATGGACCTCTGGAATCATGGATGCCCTTATCTATGAATATACTTTGGCATCTGGAAGGGAATCTGGGCATCTGGAGGGCATCTACAAGAAATCAGGGTTTTCTGAATTTTCCTCCTGGGGTCTTCAAATCTTCAAGCTGGGTTGGACTTGTGCTATACTTCCATGTCTTCAATCTAGTTGGACTTGGTCTTCACTTGTATGATATAGTCTTGAGTCTTCAGTATGCTTGGACAGGACTCAAAAAATAAAATTAGCTCAATATGAGCTGACTAGCATTGGACTGAACTAACAACTAAAAATACTCAAATAACAACTAAAATGGACTTAGATGAGCTAAGCCCTTATTACAGATGGACTCATAAATTATTGATCAATTTACAGAGGGTTGAAAAAGCCTCTGTCTTATTCTGGTGCCTCAGGTGTCCCCACCAATTCTCCCGGGGTGGGAGGAACTCGACCCTGTCGAGTGAAGGTCAGACTGGCTCACATATCTCTCGAGAAGGTCTGGGTTGAGACGTTGCAAGTCCTCTCGAGAAATCCACGAATCGTCCGACTCTGGCCGGCCTTGCCATCGGACCAAGAAGCGTTGATAGTCATGGCCCTGGGTCGTGATGGCTTGATTATCCAGGATACGCTCGATCCGTTCTCCTCTCTCAGGCCAAATTTGTTTGTGGACACTCTAGGTTAGGGTCACTCACAATGAAAAGGAATAGGTCCAAAGGCCTCACTAGGTAGCGCTGCCGGTTCCCTATACTCAACCAGGTCTGTAATATTGAAGGTAGAACTAATGCCCAAATCCGAAGGCAAGTCTAACACCTAGGCATTTGATCCAACCTTCTCTATCACTTTAAAAGGTCCGGCTCTGCGAGCATGAAGCTTCTTTTAAGCCTAAGCCTAACCAAGATAAAATCCACTACATCAAATTTTTTGATCCATCTTCGGGAATTAGCCAGTTGTTTTAACATTAGTGCGGGTGGTGAACATGCTAGGCACATGCAGACTCCTAACAAGATGATGCAAAGGACTCAAACCTACACCTAGCAGACTCGACTATGCATTCCTATCGAAGGAAATTTTATTGAACTCTTTGGATCTAAACCTAATAGATTATAGGTTCTCTAGGTTTGATCCTAGCTTGACATGCACATGAAAATTTACAGTGAACTCCTAGCAAATTCCAAAGAGTATGCCAGAAGTAAGATGCAAATCTAACATGCGTGATGAATGCATGTAGTATGCTAATCTCAGCTAAATGCAATCTAATGATCCTAGAAATGCTGGAGGTGTCAGGAAAGGGCAGAAAATAGGAAGTGGGCTCAGAATTAGTTTGGTAAGGTAGAGAAAAAGGTTCATGGTTAGTTGGATAAAGTAAGATAAAAGACGTGGTGTCAGGAACTAATCCTATACTAATGAGGTTAACCTTACGGGGTTGCGGTATATCTATAGGGTTTGTATAATGGAAGGATGGGTTATTAATCTCAGGGAAGAGGTCCTTAATGGGAACTATAGGAGGAGGCTCATCTTGAAGGTATAGATTCAAAGAGATCAGGTCCTTAATAAATTCTTCAGGTTCTTGTATTTTAGGACAAGACTCTATAATTTGGCTCTCCTCTATGGTTTCCTCAGGTAAGGCTCTAGTAGCAGTACCCGGGTTCTCTTCCTCTATTTGTTCTTCCACTATAGCTTTAGGTTGAATGTGGTCAAGGTCAACTATCTCTAGGTTGGCTTTTACCTGGGTATCTATTGGGTCAGCTAATTCTAGGTCATCTAAAGGTGTCACCTCTTCTCCCTCATACTCATCCACTAGGCTCACATCAGCTTCATACACTTCCGCGTTAATGTAAGCCTTGTAAATCTCAGGAATGGTTGGAGAAGGTCGGCTAGCAGGAAGTTGGTTAGGTTCTGGTCTCTGATTATGGGTACTACTCTTAGTAGGTTCAGGTTGTATAAGGGATAGTGGCTCACTTCTGGGTTCATATTTAGGGGTGCTAATCCTATGGGGTTCAAGTTGACTATGGAAAACCTGACTAGTACTAGATTGATATCTAGGGATTATGGGCTCCCTAGACTCATAGGATAAGGGAGCAGATCTATGGGTCATGGGATCATAAGATCTGGGGTTATAGGATTTGGGTTCAGCTCTATGGGTCTTGGGTCTACTGGACTCATGGGATATGGGTTCGTAGATTTTAGAGTCAGAGGATTTGAAGTCATATGATCTATAGGTTGTGGGTATACTCGGCTTATAGGATGTGGGTAAATAGGATCTAGAGTCATAGGATCTAGGTTCAGTATCATAGTATGGGTAAGGCTGAGTGGCTCTCCTAGGTTCAACCTCACGATATGGTTCAGGGTTTGGGGTCCTCCTAGGTTTAGGATTATAGTATGGGTCAGGCTGAGGGGCTCTCCTAGGTTCAACCTCTCGGTATGGATCAGGGTTTGGGGTCCTCCTAGGTTGAGGATTGTAGTACGGGTCAGGATAAGGGGCTCTCCTAGGTTCGACCTCATGGTATAGATCAAGGTTTGGGGTTCTCCTAGGTTGAGGGGACTCAGGATCTGGCTCAGATCATGACCCATGGGTTCTTGCTATGGTCCCTACACGGCCTCCTAACTGGTCAAACCTATTGGCAAGATGGTCAATTCTATTGTTGGTTTGGGTAGCAGACTGAGTTAACTGGGCAGTCATATGGGCCATTTGATCAGCTAGGGCTTTTATTTGGGCTTGTAAATTTTCCATGGGTTCAGACATTTGTGAAGGAGGTGGGTGATATGAAACTCCTAATCTAGTGCTCATGCAAGACTCGATCAGACCGACTATAGCTGACTAGACCTAGAGTCCAAGCTAGATGCTCAATCAGGGTGGCAAACTAGCCTATAGTAACCCTGTACTCAGCCAGGCAAGTGTAAGGGGAGTGTTAGGTCCCTGATTGCCAATCCTAGGCACCAATCAGAGATTGGCCAGGTAGGCGGACCAGCACACAAGCCCTTCAGGATTGAATCCCTGAACCACTGTTCTAGACACTGAGCACAAGGCACACATAGGTTAACTTAACACGGTGATCTAACACTAGCCCGGACTCGACCAGTTTGTGTCCCTAGCCCACTAGGGCAAATTAAGTCTAGTTAATTTTTAGGTTAAGGCTTGAGACCGAATGCAAGGGATGTGGTTTTGGGCTAAGGAGAGATTATCAACTCCTCCCCTTATCTGATATAGCAAGAGTGCCCTTAAAAGTAAATTATGCAATGATGGCAGGCAGATGAGGATGCAAATTAGGGTTTAGATGTTTTTGGTATTTTTGGAGAATATGTAATTTTTTTTTTTTTTGGTATTTTCTTAAATAGAAGAAAACTTTCAAATCATGGCCTAATATGCTGGAAATATACTAAAATTAAAAGATATGCAAAAGATGCTAAACAAAACCCTAAAACTTCCAAACTTGTCTTGCTGAAAAAAACAGAGCCAAAACTTTGCAGGCCCTATTTTGGCTTGCCGAAAATTCACAGGCCATAATAAAATATGAAAAAATTTTTAAAATTATTGTGAATTATGATAAATCTAGGAAAATAAATTACAGAATTTTTGGAGTTTTTAACAGGGAGAAATAATTAAAATAACAGAGTATATATGGACTGAAAAATTGCAGAAAACAAGCCCTAATCTAAGCTCTGATACCAAATGATGCGGAACTAATATGCATGCAATTTTTTTTGTATGTTTTACATGTTGAGTTAGGTGATTAATTCCCAAATTTCAGATCAAAATTATTTGTAGGGAATTTTGTATGAATTTTTGAAGATCAGCATGCAGATTAGGACCTAGAAAAGTAGCAAAGAAGGACCGCCGGGGCTGAGAAGCCTCGGTTAGGGCAAGTTCTCCTACAATAAAACTACTGGAGGTAGAGGGGTGTACCTGACAACGTCTGTAAAGATCGCAGCGAAGGGGTCTCTCGTTCCTCGACGGATGCGGCCTGGAAAATCGAGCCAAAGACCCGCGGATACCCGGCTTTCTGCTCGGTGATCCGATTGAGGCTTGGCTGGAGTCGTTGGATTCGTAGGAACTCAGGGACCTGCAAACGACCTGTCAGGGGTTAGAAAGCTCACAAAGGAACAAGAAAACAAAGTAAAAACAGTAAGGGAAGGCTTCTTTTGGAGTGGGCGTCCAGGGATCTGGAGGGTTTGTTGGCAGCAGGAAGATGATTGCAAACACCGAGAAGAAGAACTCTCACAAACCCCTTTATGCACACAGCAGGGTATCACACCACTCAATAGAAGAGCTCAAGGTTTTCATTCATCAAAAATTCTCCTCATATAAGAGGCTAGGGTCCCTTAAATAGACCCTTAACCTTGGGCTCCAAGTAAGGGTACATAAGTCTTTACATAAGAATCCTTTTCCCTCTCAAACCCTAGCTAGAAAATAAGGAAATATTAGGTAGAAAAATCCCTAAAAATTTTCTTGACTTAGTCAAGACTCCAAGGACGCCTAGGGGGGCGTGTTGGGCTTCTAGGAGCAGCAAAAGGCCGGCCCAAAGGGGCTCGGGTGCATGGGTTTGGGCCTCTGGAAGCTGGGGTGGCCTGGTAGCCAGGTAGCAGGAATATTCCCTGGTATCTTGCTTCTTAGGGACTTGGGCTTGGCACCTGGGCTTGATTTCTTTGGGCTAGGATGCAGATGGACCTCTGGAATCATGGATGCCCTTATCTATGAATATACTTTGGCATCTGGAAGGGAATCTGGGCATCTGGAGGGCATCTACAAGAAATCAGGGTTTTCTGAATTTTCCTCCTGGGGTCTTCAAATCTTCAAGCTGGGTTGGACTTGTGCTATACTTCCATGTCTTCAATCTAGTTGGACTTGGTCTTCACTTGTATGATATAGTCTTGAGTCTTCAGTATGCTTGGACAGGACTCAAAAAAATAAAATTAGCTCAACATGAGCTGACTAGCATTGGACTGAACTAACAACTAAAAATACTCAAATAACAACTAAAATGGACTTAGATGAGCTAAGCCCTTATTACAGATGGACTCATAAATTATTGATCAATTTACAGAGGGTTGAAAAAGCCTCTGTCTTATTCTGGTGCCTCAGGTGTCCCCACCAGGAATTCTGTGTGAATCCCTCTTCTTCTTCTTGGTGTTCTATGCCCTGTCTCCAGTCTCCATCTGCCTCACCAAGCCCTAGTTGCCCACATCAATTTCCTTCTTCCCCTTGCTATTTTCTCAATTAATCATCCATCTTTGCTTTGTTTTCTAACGCTAGAATGGCTATTTGTAGGTTCCTCGGCTTCTACAAATCCAACGACTCCAGCCGGGTAGCGATCAGGTCACCGGGTAGAAAGTCGAGAATCTGCGGGTCTCCGGCATGATTTTCCAAGCTGCATCCGGGAGCAAGAGAGACCCCTTCTTGTACGATCTACACCAGGCACATCATCCATTATCAGGTACACCCCCTCTGCCTGCCAGTCAATTTATTGGAGATGAACTAGCCCAATCGAGACTTCTCAGCCTCGGCAATCCACTTTCTATTGCTTTTTTAGATCATGTTATGCATGCTATTGCTTCGTAATTTCATATAGAACTCTCTACTTAGTTTCTTGATCTGATCTTCGGGATTCAAACATATAACTTAATATATAAAAATACAAAAATAATCTACATACACATCAAGTTCCGTATCATATTGTCATCAAAGGTTACACTCCCTTCATTTATTGCCTTAAGAGAGGTGAATTACTTCACATCTCCTGTCATGTGTCTTGAGAAACCACTATCGAGATACCACAATCTTTTATTTTCATTGGTTGCAAGACACACCTGCAAAACAAATTATGTTTTGTTTTTAGGTACCCAAGCCAACTTGGATCCTTTAGGGTTAGTATTAAAAGTGGTTCCTTTTAAAACCTAAATCTTTTTAAAATCATTAATTTTTCTTAAATTATATTAAAATGCTTTATGACCTACTCTTTTACAAGAAAAGTATGTAATACTAGATGATGCATATACAAAAAAAATTTTGAATTACTTTTTCCATTGTTGAGGTCTATAACCTAATCGGATTTATTAAAAATAGCTCTTTAATTGTTTAAAAGAAGATTTAATTTTTCAGGAATATATGTGAATTTTTCAACAAAAGGTTTTATCTTTTCAAGCTCAACTTTATATTGCTTATTTTGTATTTCAAGATCTTTCCTTTTCTTCAAAAGTTCATTATTTGAAATAATAGCTTTTGATCTTTTTAAAACTTTATTTTCCATAGATAAAGCATTGTTTTTCTTTTCTAAAACACCAATTTTGTTTTTCAAATCATTAACTTCATTTAAAAGAGTATTATTTTTATATGAAAAGAAGTTTGCATGCTTTTTCAATTTTCTATTTTCAGAAATTATTAATTTATAATCATGCATTAGTTCATCAAATGCAGTTCTCAATTCATCAAATGCAGTTCTCAATTCATCAAAAGTAAAATCTACTTCTAAATCAGAATTTACCTCTTCTTGTTCCTGTAGTGCCATGAAACATAGATTGGCAACTTTAGTTGGTTCTTCATCTAAACTAGAGTCCTCGCTATCACTCCAAATTGCCATTATTGCCTTCTTTCTAAGCTTTTTCCTTGATTTCTTTAGGAGAGGGCAGTCAAACTTGTAATGTATGGGCTTCTTGCATTCAAAGCAAGTTGGTACCTCTCCTTCTCCTAGTCCTTTTCTTTTTCCTTCTCTTCACTTGGTTAAAACTTTTTCTTGTAAGGGAATTTTCTTCTTTTCATGAATCTTCTGAATTTTCTAGCTAGAAGAGCTTCTTCACTCTCATCATCATCTTCTTCTTCTAATTCTTCAGTTGAGGATACTTTTTATGTTCTAGACTTGAAGGCTATCACCTTTTTTTCTTATCCAAATCCATAGATTTTTGTTTCAAATTTAGCTCATAAGTTATGAGCGATCCTACTAGCTGCTCCAATGGTAGTTTGTCAACATCATTGGCTTCTTATATGGTGGTCACCTTTGGATCCTAAGATATTGGAAGAGACCTGAGAATTTTGTTCACAAGATCGGCATTAGACATAACTTTACCTAAGCTTCTCATGCCATTTACAATGTTTGTGAATCTAGTGTACATGTTAGTGATAGATTCATTTGGTTCCTGTGGATCTCAAAGCCCAAAGAGTTTGCATAGATCTCAGAGTAAAAATAATTTTATCAATAGATTTCAAAGCGCTCTCAATCCTTCTACCCAGATTTCAGAGCAGGCACTGATCTTGGTGAATTTAGAGAATGCCTAATTTATTTATTTTAAATCTGGATGTATGGACCAGTTAGCATGTTATTTAAATTAGTTTTAGATTAGGATTAGTTTGATTTTCCACCATATGGGGAGGATTGTGTTTAATTTTCTACCATGTTTTTATACTACAAATGAAGCAGGTTTGGGGTGTCACCTTTTATGAGCTGCATGCCTTGTATTCATTACTTGGACTCCAAGTTTTGTAAGCCTATATAAAGGCACCTCCTCTCTTGAATAAAATATATGAAGAATTATGAATTTTTGAAAAAAAGAGTGTTCTTAGTTCTGTCTTTGTTAGGAGTGAGCATGAGGCCCATCTTTCCTTCACCTATGGGTGTCGAGGGGTGTGAGACCCCACTACCTTTACTTTCGAGCATCGAGGGGCGTGAGGCCCTAGTTATCTTCTTCCTCGCTAAGTCCCCTCTATGATCTTGGAGCTTCTCCTTCACAGTCCCAGGTATCGATTTGGATAGGATGCCCTAGGCTTCGCATGTAGTGTGATGGGTGGAATGCCCTAGACTTCATATAGTGGGCTGGGAAAGATGCCCTAGAGGTTCGACGTCTCTCCATAAAGGTATGTCCCAAGTCCATAGAGTATCCATCTTTCTTTTCCCTATATTTTTTTCCGCCTTCTTGACCCTAGTCATAGGAAACTTTTCAGCTCTCCAACGATCCTCCTAGCCCCCTCTTTGTCATGGATCAATTTTGGTATCAGAGCAAGAGAGGAATGATGGGGACATCAAAACCCATCCAAGTTTTTCTTTTTTTATCCCAAGTTTTATTTTTTATTTTTTGTAATTTTTTCATTCCACCTATTCCAGTTATACCCCTATTCCAACTTTATCCCTCTTTTATTCCTGACTTATTCCTCGTTATCCCTGTCATCTTCAACCTCAAAACCATGTTACCCAAACTCCCAATCTTTAGTTGCCGGTCCCGGATCCGCCATGCTCGACCCCCGGCGACCCCCGATGGCTGTCCACCTCCCCCAGGCGATGATCTTCTAGTGGGAACGCATGTGAATCCCATCAAAATCATCCACGGCCATCCGCCCCTGCTGCTCTGCCTGTGCCATGCAGCGCTCCTCTCCCTCATGCTGCCGTCCCTCGCTGCCATTCAGAATCGTCTCACCAAAGCCGCTAAGGTTTTGGAGCAGTTGAGTGGGCAAACACCAATTTTCTCAAAGGCAAGGTATACTATTCGATCCTTCGGAATCAGGCATAATGAAAAGATTGCATGCTATGTCACTGTCAGAGGTGAAAAGGCAATGCAGCTTTTGGGGAGTGGTTTGAAAGTGAAGGAATATGAATTACTAAGAAGAAACTTTAGTGATACTTGGTGTTTCGGTTTTGGCATCCAAGAGCATATTGATTTGGGTATTAAGTATGATCCCTCAACTGGTATTTATGGCATGGATCTTTTTGTTGTTTAGGAAAGGCCTGGGTATTGTGACGTCGCCGCCGGTGCAAGTCTCATGTTGGAATATAGCATAGGGTCAACAAGAAGGAAGGCACAGAAATAGGTTATCCTCAGGACCATGATCACCTCCCTCTGTTCCACGGCCACGGGAAGGAGAAATTTGAGCATGAATCTCAAAGCCAAGAGAGTTTGCATAGATCTCAGAGTAAAATAATTTTATATATAGATTTCAAAGCGATCTCAATCTTTCTACATGGATTTCAGAGCAGGCACTTATCTTGGTGAATTCAGAGTATGCCTAATTTATTTATTTTAAATCTGGATGTATGGAACAGTTAGGAAGTTATTTAAATTAGTTTTAGATTAAGATTAGTTTGATTTTCCACAATATGAGGAGGATTGTGTCTAATTTTCTACCATGTGGTAGGGGCACCAGGATCAAACATAGATTACTGAGCCCTATTTGGTTTACCTAGCCATGTGTCAAATTTTATAATTAACTAGAATTGAGTCCTGTAATAAGTTGAGCTTAGTTAATTTGTCTCAACCCTCAACCTAGTCAGTATTTTGAGTCATGTACATCAATTATGAGTCCAGTATGAGCCTGATTTTTATACAAGAGAGAAGGTCACCCTATTTTGGAGTTCCACTAGGCCACATCCAAGTGTCAGAGGCTGCTACATCAGCCCATTGGATTTTGTGACAACCCAGGATCTAAGATACTTCCAGAAATCCTGATTCTTTCCAGATGTCCTCCAGATGCTCAGATTCCTTCCCAGATGCTAGAGCTTATTCCTAAACTATGGCATCCATGATTCCAGAGGTCCACCTACATCCCAGCCCAAACAAATCAAGTCCAGGTGCCAAGCCCAAGCCCTTAAGAAGCAAGATTCCAAGAAATATTCCTGCTACCAGGCTACCAGGCCACCCCAGCTTCCAGAGGCCCAAACCCATGCACCCAAGCCCCTTTGGGCCGGTCCCTTGCTGCTCCTAGAGGCCCAACATGCCCCCCTAGGCATCCTTGAAGTGTTGACTACGTCCGAAGAGGTTTGACCAAGTCCAAGTTGAAGAGAAGAAGGAGAAGACCAAGTTTATTCCTAACCTCATTGGGATTCTAATCCTTTTAAACTTTGTAATTCTAACCTAGCTAGGAAAGGACTTGTATTCCAATTTGGAAGAGGACTTGTAACCCAAGTGTAACCATGGTTAGGGAGGTTATGGGAACTCTATAATCATCTCTTATGAATACAACTTGCTGAAATTTTGAGTTATTACCTTGTGTTGGTATTTTGTTTTGGTTCTTTAGGTTGTCTTTGTGTTTGGATGAATTCCTTGCTGCCCTCACTTCCTTCCACACCCTAACTCACTGCCATCCAAGCCATCACACACCCAAGAAGGAGTGCCCTAGGTCGCCAAGCAAGGAGATCTTCAACAAGCTTCAAACAACCATCTTCTAACCCTAATCCTGATTCCTTTCAATCCATAGTTTCTTTTCTTATTTTTTAATTGCTGTTTTGATTAACCCTGACACTTGTAGGATCCCCGAGGTGCTTCCCCTCCCTTGAGAAGGCCTTCTTTACTGCCTGGACCGCCCAGATCAGCCATCAAATGCGAGGAAAACAAGGCTTCTTCTTCCAGGCTCTGATCAGAGTTGTGAGTGATCTCTGCTGCCACTGAATTTCAATCTCTGACTGGTAAGAAACCTTTTCAACTCTTATTTTCTGATTTAATGAAGATAAGCTATCATAAACTGGGAGTTTCTCAACTCTCGGGTACTGGATATTTCATTAGTTTGCATGAGTATGCCTGCGACCCGATGATTCTTTGCACTACTAGTCTTTCTGCTAGTTCTTACTTTATTTTGGAAATCTAGCCTGCAAATAAAATTTAAAAAATCATAAAAAAGGTTAAGGTTATTTTACTATTTTTCATGCATGTTTAGTAGTCTTAGAGTCGTCCCGCATCACCATGTTTTTAGGCTACAAACAAAGCAGGTTTGGGGTGTCACCTTTTATGAGCTGCATGCCTTGTATTCTTTACTTGGACCCCAAGTTTTGTAAGCCTATATAAAGGCACCTCCTATCTTGAACAAAATATATGAAGAATTATGAATTTTGGAAAAAAAGAGTATTCTTGGTTCTGTCTTTGTTAGAAGTGGGCATGAGGCCTGTCTTTCCCTCACCTGCGGGTGTCAAGGGGTGTGAGACACCACTACCTTCGCTTTCGAGCGTCGATGGGCGTGAGACCCTAGTTATCTTCTTCCTCGTTGAGTCCCCTCTATGATCTTGGAGCTTCTCCATCACAGCCCCAGGTAGCGATTTGGGTGGGATGCCCTAGGCTCCGCATGTAGCGAGATTGGTGGAATTTCTTAGACTACATGTAGTGGGATGGGTGAGATGCCCTAGAGGTGCGACGTCTCTCCATGAAGGTAAGTCCCAAGTCCATAGAGTATCCATCTTTCTTTCCCTTACATTTTTTTCCACCTTCTTGACCCTAGTCACAAGAGAATTCTTAGCTCTCCAACGATCCTCATAGCTCCCCTTTTGTCCCGCATCAATTTTGGTATCAGAGTAGGAGAGGATTAGGGTTAAAAAAAAAGAGAAAAATAAACAAGAAAAAGAGAGAGAAAATAAAAATTACAGCGAGCTTGACTCGACGGAGTCGAGTTTTTCCCATCCCAGGAGAATGATGGGGACATCAAAACCAATCCAAGTTTTCCTTTTTTTATCCCATATTTTATTTTTTATTTTTTGTAATTTTCTTATTCAACCTATTCTAGTTATCCCCACTATTCCCACTTTAACCCTATTTTATTTCTGACTTATTTCTCCTTATCCCCGTCATCTTCATCCTCAAAACAATGTTACCTGAACTCCAAATCTTTAGCCACTGGTCCCATATCCACCACGCCCGACCACCGGTGACCCCCGATGGCCATCCACCTCCCCTCGACGATGATCTTCTCATGGGAAAGCTATCAAATCCCTCCGGAACCGCCCACGACAGTCCGCCCCTGCTGCTCCGCTCATGCCGTGCCACACCCCTTTTCCCCACGCCACCGTCCGCCACTATCGCTTAGAATCATCTCACCATAGTCTCTATGGTTTTGGACCAATTGAGTGGGCAAACACCAGTTTTCTCAAAGGCAAGATATACTGTCCGGTCCTTCAAAATCAGGCGAAATGAAAATATTGCATGTTTTGTTACTCTGAGAGGTGAAATGGCAATGCAGCTTTTGGGGAGTTGTTTGAAAGTGAAGGAATATGAATTACTATGAAGAAACTTCAGTGATATTGGGTGTTTCAATTTTGGCATCCAAGAGCATATTGATTTGGGTATTAAGTATGATCCCTCGACTGGTATTTATGGCATGGATTTTTTAGTTATTCTGGAAAGGCTTGGGTATCGTGTTGGACATCGCTGCCGGTGCAAGTCTCATGTTGCAATATAGAATAGGGTCACCAAGGAGGAAGGCACAGAAATAGGTTATCCTCGGGACCATGAACGCCTCCCTCAATTCCACGGGAAGGAGAAATTTGTGCATGGATCTCAAAGCCTAGAGAGTTTGCACAGATCTCAGAGTAAAAACAATTTTATATATAGATTTCAAAGCGGTCTCAATCCTTCTGTATAGATTTCAGAGCAGGCACTGATCTTGGTGAATTCAGAGTATGCCTAATTTATTTATTTTAAATCTGGATGTATGGACCAGTTAGGAAGTTATTTAAATTAGTTGTAGATTAGGATTAGTTTGATTTTCCACCATATGGGGAGGATTATTTTTAATTTTCTACCATGTTTTTAGACTACAAACAAAGCAGGTTTGGGGTATCACCTTTTATGAGCTGCATGCCTTTTATTCTTTACTTGGATCACAAGTTTTATAAGCCTATATAAAGGCACCTCCTCTCTTGAATAAAATATATGAAGAATTATGAATTTTTGAAAAAAAGAGTGTTCTTGTTTCTATCTCCATTAAGAGTGGGCATGAGGCCCATCTTTCCTTCACCTGCAGGTGTCGAGGGGTGTGAGACTCCACTACCTTCGCTTTCGAGTGTCGAGGGGTGTGAGACCCTAGTTATCTTCTTCCTCGCTGAGTCCCCTCTATGATCTTGGAGCTTCTCCTTCATGGCCCCAGGTAGCGATTTGGGTGGAACGCCCTAGGCTCTACATGTAGTGAGATGGGTGGGATGCCCTAGACTACATGTAGTGTGATGGGTGAGATGCCCTAGAGCTGTGATGTCTCTCTGTGAAGTTAAGTCCCAAGTCCATAGAGTATCCATCTTTCTTTTCCCTACATTTTTTTTCGCCTTCTTGACCCTAGTCACAGGAGTCTTCTCAGCTCTCCAACGATCCTCCTAGCCCTCCCTTTGTGCCGCATCAATTTTGGTATCAGAGCAGGAGAGGATTAGGGTTGAAAAAAAAAAAAAAAGAAGAAAAAAGAGAGAGAGAGAGAGATAGAGAAAAAAAATTGCAGTGAGCCTGACTCGAAGGAGTCGAGTTTTTCCCTCCCTAGTGGAATGATGGGAACATCAAAACCTATCCGAGTTTTTCTTTTTCTATCCCAGATTTTATTTTTATTTTCTGTAATTTTTTTATTCGACCTATTCTAGCCTCACTATTCCCACTTTATCCTTCTTTTATTTTTGACTTATTCCTCCTCATCCTCGTCATCTTCAACCTCAAAACCATGTTACCCGAACTCCCAATCTTTAGCCGCCGGTCTTGGATCTACCATGCTCGACCACCGGCGACTCTCGATGGCCGTCCACCTCCCCCCGGCGATGATCTTCTCGTGGGAACGTCGACGAATCCCACCGAAACCACCCACGACCGTCCACCCCTGCTGCTCTGCTCATGCCGTGTCGTGCCCTTCTCCCCCGCGCCACCAACCACCGCTGCCATTTAGAATCGTCTCACCAGAGCAACTAATGTTTTGGAGAAGTTGAGTGGGCAAACACCAGTTTTCTCAAAGGAAAGATATACTGTCCGGTCCTTCGAAATCAAGTGTAATGAAAATATTACATGCTATGTCACTGTCAGAGGTGAAATGGCAATGCATCTTTTGGGGAGTGGTTTGAAAGTGAAGGAATATGAATTAATATGAAGAAACTTCAGTGATATTGGGTGTTTCGGTTTTGGCATCCAAGAGCATATTGATTTGGATATTAAGTATGATCCCTTGACTGGTATTTATGGCATGGATTATTTTGTTGTTCTGGAAAGGCCTGGGTATCGTGTTGGACATTGCTGCAAGTGCAAGTCTTGTGTTGCAATACAGCACAGGGTCACCAAGGAGGAAGGCACAGAATTAGGTAATCCTCAGGACCACGAAAGCCTCCCTCAATCGTGGGAAGGAGAAATTTGTGCACGGATCTCAAAGCCTAGAGAGTTTGCAAGATCTTAGAGTAAAAATAATTTTATATATAGATTTCAAAGCGATCTCAATCCTTCTGCATAGATTTCAAAGCAGGCACTTATCTTGGTGAATTCAGAGTATGCCTAATTTATTTTTTTTAAATCTGGATGTATGGACCAGTTAGGAAGTTATTTAAATTAGTTTTAGATTAGACTGGTATTTATGGCATGGATTATTTTGTTGTTCTGGAAAGGCCTGGGTATCGTGTTGGACATTGCTGCTAGTGCAAGTCTTGTGCTGCAATATAGCACAGGGTCACCAAGGAGGAAGGCACAGAATTAGGTTATCCTCAGGACCACGAAAGCCTCCCTCAATCCATGGGAAGGAGAAATTTGTGCATGGATCTCAAAGCCTAGAGAGTTTGCACAGATCTCAGAGTAAAAATAATTTTATATATAGATTTCAAAGCGATCTCAATCCTTCTGCATAGATTTCAGAGCAGGCACTTATCTTGGTGAATTCAGAGTATGCCTAATTTATTTATTTTAAATATGGATGTATGGACTAGTTAGGAAGTTATTTAAATTAGTTTTAGATTAGGATTAGTTTGATTTTCTACCATATGGGGAGGATTGTGTTTAATTTTCTACCATGTTTTTAGGCTACAAACAAAGCAGGTTTGGGATGTCACTTTTATGAGCTGCATACCTTTTATTCTTTACTTGGATCACAAGTTTTGTATGCCTATATAAAGGCCCCTCCTCTCTTGAATAAAATATATGAAGAATTATGAATTTTTGGAAAAAAGAGTGTTCTTGGTTCTATCTCCATTAGGAGTGGGCATGAGGCCCGTCTTTCCTTCAGTTGTGGATGTGAGACCCCACTACCTTCGCATTCGAGCATCGAAGGGCATGAGGCCCTAGTTATCTTCTTCCTCGTTGAGTCCCCTATATGATCTTGGAGCTTCTCCTTTATGGCCCAAGGTAGTGATTTGGGTGGGATGCCCTAGGCTCCGCATGTAGTTAGATGGGTGGGACGCCCTGTACTACATGTAATGGGGTTGGTGTGTTGACTCCACTAATTGATTTTGATGATAAGCAAAATAGTTAAGTATAAGTTGAGGACAAATGATTCGCTTTGAGTGTGTTTTTATTGAAAAGGTGCTTACAAAATTTGATGAAGCCCAATTGTTTTGAAGAAGCCAAGTTGAATGAGAAGTTTGCTCAAAAAGAAGACTTGGACACTTAAGAGATGGTTGAATGGATAGCTAAGCTAAGTGAAAACATGTTCTAGCTCAAATTTAGCACCTTCTGTGAATTTTTCAAAGAAGTGTTGACTCAAAGTGTCGACACATGACATGAAGTTTCGACACATGAAGAAGAAGTGTCGACTCAGGCCGGTATACAGTAATGTTTCAAATGGCATAGATGAAGTGTCGACACATGGACTTGAGATGTCGACTCAAGGTGTCGACACATGGATCAACACATCGCCTGAGACGTTCAAGCCACAAAACTTACAGAAGTTGAAGGAACAGCTAAAGAGTCGACACATGGAAGCAAGATGTCGACTCAAGGTGTCGACTCAACTAAGAAGGTGTCGACACATCTGAGATTTTCAGAGAATCTAAATAGAGCAAGTTAAACTAAGTGTTTACTAAAAAAGAACATGTGTCGACTCAACTGAGGAAGTTTCGATACATGGAGTTCTGGCAACAGTAACGGCTAGTTCTTTCAAATGCAGAACTCGCCCAAAATGTCCCATGGCTAGTTTTTCAAGTGTAACAGCTAGATTTCGATTTTGAGACCTTGGGAGGGTATTTATATACTCCAAATCAATAAAAAAAAAAGCTATTGAATATTATTAAAGAGTTTTGAGAAGAGAGAAGAAGTGTGAGCTTTAACTCCTATTCATTCAAGTTTCAACCATTTTCAAGCTAAAGGAAGCCTCCAAGCATTCAAGAGCATTGAAGATCATCCATACATGGGCATTCAAAAGGCTTCAACAAGTGCAAAGCAACTCTATATCGAGCTACATCGAGATATTCACTTTGTTTTAGAAAGCTTACTTTGGTTCTTTACTTTCAAACCATATTTCTTGTAAAGGTTATTGGTAAGCCTTAGAAAACCAATTAGGTTGGTGGTTAGCCCGCAAAACCACTAAGGTTCTTGGTTAGCCTAAAAAACCAAGGGAGGTTGTTGGTTAGCCTTGTAAAAATGAATTAGGTTCTTGGTTATCCCGTAAAATCAAGTGAGGTTGTGACTTGTGAACCATGTAAAATCAAGTTGGGTTTTGATTAGTGAGCATAAAAAACTAATCGGCTGTAATCATGTGATTATAGAGAATTCCCAAGGGAATCTTGGGGAGTGGATGTAGGTGCATTATATAGCACCGAACCACTATAATTTTTGGTGTTTATGATTGCATGATCTCTCTCTCTCTTTGCTCTTTATTTATTGCTCTTAATTTTCACTGCACTTATATTTTAGAGCATTGCATTTGAATCATAGTACCTTGCTAATATACTTGTTGAATTGGATTGCTTTGCTTAGTATCAAGTTTTGTTAAGTTAGTAGCTTGCCGTATTAATTTTTAGAGACCCAATTCATCCCCCCTTTTGGGTTGCTTAATGGGCAACAAGTGGTATCAGAGTCCTGTTCTCAGTGTATAAGCTTTATCTGGTGGGGGCACCAGGATCAGACACAGATTACTGGGCCCTATTTGGTTTACCTAGCCATGTGTCAAATTTTGTAATCAACTAAAATTGAGTCCTGTAATAAGTTGAGGTTAGTTGATTTGTCTCAACCCTCAACCTAGTCATTATTTTGAGTCCTGTATATCAGTTATGTATCTAATATGAGCTTAATTTTTGTATAAGAGAGGAGGCTAAGCTATTTTGGAGTTCCACCATACCTCATTCTAAAGCCAGAAGTAGTTACACCAACTTTGGGGAGCTCAATCGACACCCACGTGCCCAAATTGTGCCCTGATTTTCCCTGGGTGCCATTTCAGATGCCAAATTCCCTCCAGATGCTTCCGAGATATTTCATATGCTAGGATCCCATGTTTTTCAGGTTATCCCAGCACTCCAGGCCTTAAAATCAAGCCCAGGAGCCAAGCCCAAGTCCTTAAGAAGCAAGATTCCAGCCAGATTCCCTGGAATATGCCAGCCCATGTGCCCAACCCCTAGAAGCCCACCTGGACCCCTCAAATTTTCGTCCAAGCCCATGAAGGAGGCATTCTTGCTGCTGCCCCAAGGTCTAAAAACGAATTTGAGGAATTTGACCAAGTCCAAGCCAAGTGGGGAGAGGAAAGAAGAGAAGACTAGGTCAAATTTCTAACCTAGTTGGGATTCCTAGTCCTTTTAAAACATTTTAATTCTAACCTAGCTAGGAAAGGACTTGTATTCCAATTTGGAAGAGGACTTGTAGCCCAAATGTAACCATGGTTAGTGAGCCCAAGGGAACTCTATAAATATCCCACCACTCCCTCTCTTGTAAGCATCTCTTTCTTATGAATACAATTTGCTGAAATTTGAGTTATTGCCTTGTGTTGGTGTTTTGTTTTGGTTCTTTGGTTTATGTGTTTGTACTTGGATGAATTCCTTGCTATCCTAGATTTCTTCCACACCCTAACTCACTACCATCCAAGCCTTCACACGTCTAAGGAGGAGTGCGCTAGGCCACCAAGCAAGGAGATCTTCAACAAGCTTCAAACAACCATCTTCTAACCCTAATCCTGATTCCTTTCAACCCATAGTTTCTTTTCTTATTTTTTAATTGCTGTTTTGATTAACCCTGATGCTTGTAGGATCCCCAAGGTACTTCTCCTTCCCTGAGGAGGCCTTCTTTGCTGCCCGAACCACCCAGATTCGCCATCAGATTCAAGGGAACTGAGGCTTCTTCTTCCAGGCTCCGATCAGAGTGCATGTGAACCCTACTGCTTTTGAATTTCAATATCTGACTGGTAAGAGACCTTCCTTTCTCTGATTATCTAGTTTTGATGAAGATAAACTATCATAAACTTGGAGTTTCTCAACTCTCGGGTCCTGGATATTTCATTGGTTTGCATGACTATGCCAACGACCCGATGATTCTTTACACTGCTAGTCTTTCTGCTAGTTCTTACTTTATTTTAGAAATCTAGCCTATAAATAAAATTATAAAAATCATAAAAAAATTATTTTACTATTTTTTCATGCATGTTTAGCAGTCTTAGAGTCATCCCGCATCATTATCGCCTTGAGTAAAGATCTATGGTAGCCCCAATTGGTACTAGTGTAGTTGAGGGACAAGTCTCAAATAAACCTCCATTTTTCAATGGAACAAATTATACTTATTGAAAAACTAGGATGAGAATTTATATGCATTCTATTGATTACAATTTATGAAAAGTGGTAGATAAGGGTCCTCATATTCCTTCAGTAGTGGTTAATGATGTTTTCATCCCAAAACTTGAAGAGGATTGGGATGAAAATGATATTAAACAATCCGAGATTAATGCTAAGGCAATGAATCTCCTTTATTATGTATTAGATCCTAGCAAATTTAATAGGATATCTATATGCATGTCTGTTTGTTGGCGTAGAGTCCCTATTCCAGCTAGTCGGAGCTACTGGATCGCAGGACCGCTCCCTGGTTCACCTGCAAAATAAATCCCTTGCTAGAGTTGCTTCGACGGGGGACACTCCGATGCCTAAGTAAGAGGCGGGCTCCAGCCACAGAATGGAAAATGTGAGGAGAAACGGAGGGAAAAGACTCTGAGATTTATGGAGTATATTGTGCCTCTTACTTCGAGCATTCCCTCTTACCATTATTTATAAGGAGCATCCAGCCTGCGGTTCCGTTCTTCTTCCAACGGTTACGGTGGAGAGTTAATTCCTCTCCCACGATCCGCAGTCATGGGTTGTCATCGAACGGTTCCGGCCAGACCGAAGATATTGCTGCTAGAGTTATGTACCCTGATTGTGTCCTGGAGATAATCGATGGTGCAAGACAGATCATGCATCCATCTTCAGACTTTTCTTTTAGGAAAATTAATGTAATCAGATTGGGAGTGTCTTCGTCCCCGGATCTTCTCGAGACGGATCGGAGATCCTGTCTTTGGCATAGATCGAGAACTTGATCTTTGTCATAGCCCGAAGACTATATTTTCATACAAATCGAAGAGCGTGTCTTCGGGAGTCGGATCGGGCTGGTGATTCTATTTTCAAGAGTCGAAGGACCTGGTCTTCGGTGAGAGCCGAAGATGTGACCTGAAGGTCTTGTCATCGAATGCTGTAGACTCGTAAAGGGCTTCAGCTTGCCCATAGGTTATCCGACATTTCCTGAATACCTGGGTCCAAATTTTGTGGTTCGGAAGGCAAGGCTTCGATTGGCTGAACCGACAGTTTGATCGTACTTGGATCGAGATATCCCAACAGTTGCCCCCTACTCTCAGTCTTCGAAGTAGAGGTTTGCCTCAAAGAGTGAGAGTATCAATGATTTGTCATTTTTCTTCCGGGAAATGGTGTAGTGGATGATCGTAAAGATCTCTGATTGGACTGTCAATTATAACTGCCAGACGATTTGGTGCAGCGGTGGACAGTTGTCATTTTCTGATTGAGGGAGGAGAAAGGAGTGGGCTGCTTGGGGACTGTCCTTTCTTTATTCACTACATGGTGATTCAACCAATCTTTTGGTTGGGATTCTGCTGGATGATGAGCGTGCTTCATCCCGGTCATTGATCTAAATGAATTATACCCTTTGGATTGTTTCTTGTCACATAAGCTTTGCAGAGTTTTAGGGCTTTTTGTCTCTTTTTGGAAAAAAGAGAAGGTCCAGTTGAGGAAGCTTCTTCAACTTCAATATTCGCTGAGCTTTTCCTATTCTTAGCCTGATAGTTCTTTTCTGTAGGTAGAACTTTCTTTCTGCTATTTTTCTCCATTCTTTTATCATTGCTGAATCTATAGAAAGTCGAGAGGGATAGGTTGGGCCTTTTGGGGCCAGTGACGTAGTGAGTCCGGAATCAATTCCTAGCTCTGTTTCACCGGGAAAGATGAATCATCTTCGAGAGCGCTATCGCATTCCTGAGGGGTTTCCTTTCATCCTTCCTGCATCTGAGGAACAGGTGAACAAACCTCCTCCCGGGTGCCTGGCCGTGTACGAAGACCACTTGAAGGCTGGGCTCCGATTTCCTTTGCATCCTTTCTTCATCAAAGTCTTTCGTTTATATCAAGTGGTGCCTGCACAGCTAACTCCAAATAGCATTCGAAACATCTATGGATTTTTGGTTCGATGCCGCATAGTGATGCGGCACGAAGATGAGAATGCAATCTAAATGATGGATTGAGAAATGAGAGCAATGAAGCCTATTAACAGGTACTAAATTTCAGATCAAAAGTACTAAGGTAAAGCTATGGAAGGAGCATTGAAATTTGGAACTTACGCCGCGATGTAGTTATTTAAATCCTAGAGAAGATTAGGGCTAATGAATATTGAATTTAAACCTTAGCAACGATCTTCAATAACTCAGACTTAAGAGATTAGGAGGTGTTATTTACCCAAGATGATCACTCCCTGGTAGATCCATTGAAGCTCTTAGACGAACTAGCCCTGAAGTGGAAGATTGGCATTCCAAAGAAACTAGTTTCATTCAACATTGATCTTTGGCAAGAGAACCCTTTCTTGAACTCCGAATCAAAGAAGGATCCTGCACAATGAACGGGTTAGACTGGGACCAATTTGAAAGATATCAAAACAAAGAAACCAAACAGGCAAGGGAACTTCGATGGAGGCATGGATCCCTATAGGTGGATGTTGGCGTTGGACACTTGAAAGCTTGAGAAGAGAAAATCAAACACACCCAAAGAAAACAAGATGATACTACCAAAAAAACACCTTCTTCAACTACTACTTCACTTAAATTTCATTTCATCCAAAAAAGCTTTTCTTTTTTTTTTTACCATGGGCATACAAGAGGCTTTTAATGGCCTTTCTATCAATTTGAAATTCCCCATATCATGGAGAAATATTAGGGGGGTTACATGAAATGTGCAGGATTTTGTGGAGGATTTGGTGGAGCTGGTTGCATGATTTGTGGATGGAGTTGGCCGACCTTCTTTGAATTTGAAAACACTCCTTGGTCGACCACTTGTAGCTTTCATGTAATTTAAAATTTGAATGATGCCACGTGGCAGGTGAGGTGGTAATGATGTGGCATGGCAAGGTGGCATGGTGACATGGCACATCCTTCTCCATGGCGCCCCTTGGAGATGACATGGCAAAGGTGATGTGACATCCTCTGGTGATGAGTTGGCATCGATGGTCCATGATGATGTGGCATTCCAAGTAAAGCTGGTCTGGCCTAATTTCAAGTAGCTCTTGAACTTGACTCAGTACAAAGCCTAATTGACTCTAATTGAACTCTTGATTGAATTCTAATTGAACTTTAAAACCCTAAAAGAAAATAAAACATGACTCAATAAACATACAGGACTCATACGAGACTTGAGTTCCTAGTCTCAATCCATAAAGAACTTGTTATTAGTTGAAGCTTCTTCTTTCTGAGCCTGGTGCCCCCACCAATTCTTCCCGGGTGGGAGGAACTCGACCCTGTTGAGTATTGTTCAGCCTAGCTTTGATATTGTTCAAATAAGTCTGGGTCCAGTCATTGCAGGTCCTCTCTAGCGATTCAGGAGTCGTCAGATTTTGGTCTCCCTTGCCAACGGACCAAATATCGATAGTAATCCTTGTTTCTGGTAGTGACAATCTTATTATCCAGGTTTTGTTCAGTTTTCTCTTATTTTTGAGGAATGGTTGTTTGTGGATACTCAGGTAATGGTTCACTCTCAAAAATATGGTCAGGCCCAAAAGGCTCACTAGGTATCATCATGGGTTCCTTATATTCTATCAAGTCTGAGACATTGAAGGTCGGGTTGATACCTAGGTCTGAAGGTAATTCCAATATGTAAGCATTAGATCTAATCTTCTTTAGGACTTTAAAGGGGCCTGCACCACGGGTATGTAGTTTCTTGAAAGTCCCAGATGGGAACATGATCTCTCTCATAGAATTCCTTGACTTTCTTTCTTGAATTAGTCCTATGTTTATAGGATTCATTGCTCAACTTTATTTCATGATGCAAATCCTCAACATGCTATGCATAGGACTCAGCAGACTCAGAAACTTACACAAGCACTTACGAAATGCAGACTGAACTAGGCATCTTTATTGAGAGGAATTTTATTGGACTCTCTAGGGCCTAAACCTAACAGATTAATGACTCTCTAGGTTTGACCCTGGTCTGGTATGCACATGAGAATTTATCATGGGTTCCTAGCAAATGACATAAGGTTTTCCAAAAGTAGGTAGCAAAAGGAATAGGCTTTAAAGGCTCATGCAACCTAGTAATCTCATCAAAATGAAACTTAATGGCTCTAAAATTAGGATAAGACTTAAGGAAAGGCAGGAAATAGGAATCCGAGTCTTGGGGTAATTTAGGGGAATCTTGAACAGACCTTGGTTACTCATGATGACCTTAAGATTTGAATATTGATCTACGGGCGGGATGCTTCTAGGTAGTTGAAGGTCATCGGCAAAGTCTTCTAAAATAATGATTGGGTTCTTCTCAGGTAACTGAAGGAGTTCTTGTGTCGAAGCTAAAGTATTGGATTCTTCCTGAGGGCATTGTCTTATGGGAATCAAGTCCTCACTAAATTTTGGTTGTTCTGATGTTTCAGGAGTAGGCTCAATAATCTTTTCTTTACCAAAGGTTTCCTCAGGTAAGGTACTAAAGTTGTTCTCTTCACAGTCTTCCCCTTCATATTCATCTATTAAACTTATGTCAGTCTCATACACATATTTACTAGGTTCAGACTTGCCTTCTTCCTTCCCTAGCCCTTCAGTTTGAGGATATCCTAAGTCTTGAGTATTCATGAACTCAACTTGTACTTCAGGGTTCTTACTCCTATCATTCATATGAGCTAATGGGATAGTAGGAGTTGGTTGGTCTAAGGAAAATTGTTTAGCCAGCATTTGGTTCAATTAGGCCATTAGATCATTTAGGCCTTTCAGCATGGTTTCAAGATTCGGGTCCATGGCTACACTGGACCGGGTCTGGACTGGTGAATATGAGGCTCCTAATCTAGTTTCCATGCATGCAAGTAGACTCAAGCTCGAGCTAAGGTTTCATAGACCTAGAGCACAAATTAGAGGTCTAATTAAGTGAACCAACTAGCTAGTAGTACTTATAGGACTTAGCCAGGTAGGTGGTGGGGAGTGAAGGTCCCTGATTGCCAACCTTAGACACCAATCTGAGATTGGCCAGGTAGGCGGACCAAATCACAAGCCCTGATGCACCAATCTTAGACACCAAGACAGTAAGCACATACCAATTAGCTGACACAGTTAACTTGACCCTAACCTGAACCCAACTTGTTGGTGTCCCTAACCCACTAGGGCAATTAAGGTTCTAATTGATTTTAATTAGGGGTTGGGTTCGATGCACAATGTGGGCGGTTGTTCTTAGGCTAAGGACAGGTGATCAATCCTGCCCCCATGTCATATTGGTGCCCTTAATTGGATTAAAATGGATGCACACAATCATGATGAAATTTATCCTACTGAAATTTAAAGCAGAACAGTACAAGAATTACAGTCCAAAAATTCTATGATTAAACAAAAATTTTGGAAAAATTATGAAAAATTCTATCAATTATAATGGATCTAACAAAATAAGAATAACTAAATTTGGATTTCTTTGCTAAGAGAAATGAGTTAATGTTCAGACCATATTTGCGGAACTATTTACAATAGAACAGGGAAATGATGCGGGAATTTTCATTTTTTTTGTGATTTTTTCCTAATGATGAAATTTAATAAGGTGATAAACGACTTAAAAGGGGACATGAAAAAAATTATTTCAATGCAAAATATGTAACTTGCCTTTGGAGCTGCAGACGGATTACAAGCAGCCTACACAGAAAAAAAAAAAATAGCAAGCAGACCCTAATACAAAAAATAGAAATTAACCCTAACCTAATGCAACCATGCTCTGATACCAATTTGATGTGGCACGAAGATGAGAATGCAATCTAAATGATGGATTGAGAAATGAGAGCAATGAAGCCTATTAACAGGTACTAAAATTCAGATCAAAAGTACTAAGGTAAAGCTATGGAAGGAGCACTGAAATTTGGAACTTACGCTGCGATGTAGTTATTTAAATCCTAGAGAAGATTAGGGCTAATGAATATTGAATTTAAACCTTAGCAACGATCTTCAATAACTCAGACTTAAGAGATTAGGAGGTGTTATTTATCCAAGATGATCACTCCCTGGTAGATCCATTGAAGCTCTTAGACGAACTAGCCCTGAAGTGGAAGATTGGCATTCCAAAGAAACTAGTTTCATTCAACATTGATCTTTGGCAAGAGAACCCTTTCTTGAACTCCGAATCATAGAAGGATCCTACACAATGAACGGGTTAGACTGGGACCAATTTGAAAGATATCAAAATAAAGAAACCAAACAGGCAAGGGAACTTCGATGGAGGCATGGATCCCTAGAGGTGGATGTTGGCGTTGGACACTTGAAAGCTTGAGAAGAGAAAATCAAACACACCCAAAGAAAACAAGAGGATACTACCAAGAAAACACCTTCTTCAACTACTACTTCACTTAAATTTCATTTCATCCAAAAAAGCTTTTCTTTTTTTTTTTTACAATGGGCGTACAAGAGGCTTTTAATGGCCTTTCAATCAATTTGAAATTCTCCATATCATGGAGAAATATTAGGGGGGGTTACATGAAATGTGGAGGATTTCGTGGAGGATTTGGTGGAGCTGGTTGCATGATTTATGGATGGAGTTGGCCGACCTCCTTTGAATTTGAAAACACTCCTTGGTCGACCACTTGTAGCTTTCATGTAATTTAAAATTTGAATGATGCCACGTGGCAGGTGAGGTGGCAAGGTGGCATGGTGACATGACGCATCCTTCTCCATGGCACCCCTTGGAGATGACAAGGCAAAGGTGATGTGACGTCCTCTGGTGATGAGTTGGCACCGGTGGTCCATGATGATGTGGCATTCCAAGTAAAGCTGGTCTGGCCCAATTTCAAGTAGCTCTTGAACTTGACTCAGTACAAAGCCTAATTGACTCTAATTGAACTCTTGATTGAATTCTAATTGAACTTTAAAATCCCAAAAGAAAATAAAACATGACTCAATAAACATACAGGACTCATACGAGACTTGAGTTCCTAGTCTCAATCCATAAAAAACTTGGTATTAGTTGAAGCTTCTTCTTTCTGAGCCTGGTGCCCCCACGACATAGCTAACATAAAACCCAGGACCAACTTTTATTCTGCCCTCTTTATGCTCAAGAGAGATTTTCACGGTGATGGATGGTGGGTGATCGACCCTCAGCCAGGCCGTAAGATCATCAAGGTATGCCTAGTGCCTTCCGTGGATGGAAACCCACCTTCATCTTTGTGTTGTCTATTGACCCGTGGGGCTTCGATAGCGTTTGGAAGAAACCATGCTTGACCGCCAATGATGGAAAAAAGGTTTTGGCAGTCGACCAGTCTAATTATAATCTACTGACTGACTCGAAAATTGTTCCTATCCATGAGTTGTTGGAGGAGAGGAGCCTCCATCGGGCAGGGATTAGTAGGTTCCCTGCATTAGGTATAGAAGATGAAAGTTTTTCACTTCTTTTCTCCCCTTCAGGTCGTGGTTCAGTTGACTTAGAGATGTTTTTCTGTTTGCAGGCTGCAGAATGAAGGCTACTCTGAGCTGGCTCCGCCAAACTTCCAAGAAGAGGGTAGCACAGGCCCCTCTTACCAGATCGGCAGTTCGAAAGAGGGTCTGAAGAGATGGTCCTGAAGGGAACAGGGGCACTTCATCCTCCAGGGGAACCTCCGGGGAAGATGCGGTGCTGACGGTGGAGGCCCCGACAGGGCCTCATCCAGTCGAACCTCTGCCAATAGCTACCTCTCCAGTTTGTATGGGGTGAGTTCATCTCCAATAGCTGATGTTCCATTGCCCTGCCCCCCTGTAGTGGATAAGGGAAAGGCTCCACAGGTCGAGGGGGAGTCCGTTCGAGAGGCTTCTCCAGCTGGGACCCGTCCGGCGGACTCTTCAGAGTTTTCCCTTGTCGGGGGTCTATTAGTCCCCGCTATTGCTAAGCGGGCACTGAAGGGCACTTTGCTGCTTCATGATTTTGCAATCATCCAGAGCCAGAGCATCACCAGAATATCTGATTCTGCCTTTTCTTCCCTGCAACAGGTGAGATCTTCAACACCTTCCCCTTGCCTGGAATGCTATTTGGTTTGTCACTTTGCCTCGTCGATGTAGTTGGTCTAAGACATTACCTTCATGGAGGAGGGCTTGCGGAATGTTCATAACCTTATCCATGGCCTCAAGGAGGAGCTCCACACAGCTAGAGCCGAAAGAGAAGTGGCTGAAGAGCTAAAGCAGTCCATGAAAAATCGTCTCATCTATGTGGATGCTGAGGTTTGTGGACTGAGGGGCGAGCTGAAAAGTGCCCAGTTGAAAATTACGGAGCAAGGGACAGGGTTGAGAAGGAGTAGGAAGCAAGTCAAATCCTTGTAGCAAGCTACCAAAGAGGACCAAGAGAAAGTGGAGAGCTTGACAAGGCGGTTGAGGAGGCTACCAGGAGGGCCAAAGAGGCGATCTTGGAGTCCGAGGCAGCTAGAAGGGAATCTGCGGTCCTAAAAAAGCTAGCAAGTGATGCCATAGTAGACTTTAGTAAATCCTCTCAATTCCAGGAGGAAATGAATGAGGCAACCTTATACGGCTATCAACATATCTTTAATGATGGACTTGCCAAGGTTAGAGGGGCTTTCCCATACCTTGATCTTTATGGTGTCCACCCTTTCGACATAGTTGAAGAAGAAGAAGAAGAAGAAGAAGTCGTGGGAGAAATTAGGGAGATGTCAAACCAAAGGGGGGAGATCCCGGTTGTGGTCGAAGACATTTGTGCAGATTCGGTGCAGGCCGAAGGGGTTGACAGGGCCGAAGAGTTGCCACGCTTGGGAGAGGAGCCTCCTGTCTCAGTGGAAGGCTTGGAAGTGGTTCCAACTCTAATCTCGACCCCGGAGGGGGTTCAGGCTGAGGAGGAAGTCCAAGTTGAAGGCTCTCTGGTCCCAGCCCAAGTCGATGAAACCCTTACCATGCAGATCGACAAGCTGCTTCAATCCTGCGGCATTGGGTCCCCTCTAGCTGATGTCTAGCGATCCATGTAGCTTTACGCGTTGTCTTCTTCTTCTTTTTTTTTTGGTAGTTGACAACTCTTGAATAACAACTTTTTTGGACTATAAAGTGGCATTCTCCTCTTTTGTATGTGCCATGTCGTATCTTCGAATATAGCATGGATAAGGTTGTTGGTCTGATCGGTAGTTCGGGCTTCACTGCTCTCTCCCTCTTCTGTATAGTCAAAAAGTCGAGGCCGAAGATCGTTTAGTTGGCGATCGGCACTGAAGATGAATTCTGAAGTAAATTGGGATGCCATTGCTGGAGACCATTTATGGCCAACCAGGCCGACATTACCTTTATTTCATAATTAGACTACCCATCAAGGGATAGACATGACAGACAGGTGTCACCTTCCCATTGATGAATGATTAAGAAACCTCGATCGTGGTTCTCGTTGCTTGTACTGGGTGCTTCGACATTTGAATAGTCGCATTCTCTTGCACCATAGGTGAACCAAATCTCTCTTTTCCAAAAAGGAGTCATTAATGCCATTGCCGCACGATAAAGATTCTTCTAGATTTATGGTATCGGTAGTTGCTTTCCCAAGAGCTCTCAAGTAGTCATCCAGAGTCTCGAGGTGATGCCTCGACACGTGGCACCTTTTGATGCGCCTGAGAAAGGGTGTGGGGCACGTCTCTTGGTGGCCAGTCATGGGTGTAAGGCCCTTATAAATGGGGCCCTGTCCTTCCCTATCGAAAGCCATCACAAGTCCAGACCCCCGCTTTGGGAATTCCTCTTCTTTCTCCATTGTTTCGAAAAAATGAAGTTCAGCATCTCTGAGCTCCTTAGGGCGGTGAAGAGAAGGGCTATTGGTTCTGGAGCCAGGAGGAGTCCCACATTCCCCGGATTGAGTGACGATGATGAGCCGGTCATCGATCGCTTGGGGAGGAAGGTCCGTGTCCTGAAGGCTCAACTAGAGGAGGCCCGGACCCGAGTCAAGGCGGCCATTGCTGAGGTAGAGGAGGCCAAGAAGAAGGTGGTGGATGCCATTTTAGACTTCAAGACATCTTCTGCTTTCAAAGAGGAGGTCGCTGAGGTGGCTCTGGACTCTTATCATCAGGGGTTCTGGGAATATAGGGGTAAGGCCTTCAAGTTTTATGACTTGAAGGGCCTTGACAACATCAAGCGCCCAGTTCCCTTCCCTGGACACGAATTCGATTCATATTTTGAGGAGTCGGATTCTGATCTAAAGAGGAACCCTGAGGCCCCTTCATCCTCCTTCCAAGACTCCCCCCGCCAGCATGGGAAAGGGCCGGCGGGCAGTTATTGAATGTGCTTTCCAAATTCCTGCAATCTCTTTTTTTTTTCTCTTTATGAGAGTTTCTTTTCCTTTTTTTTTTTGTAAAAATTTCAGAAAAGAAATGAAATATCTTAACTTTTTCAACCTTTTCCCGCATCTCCTCTATGATTTATTGAATCATGGTATGCCAAGAGCATAGATTTCTCAGACCACTTATGATCCGTCAAGGAGAGATGAGATCGGTTGGACTGTCTTATGAGTGTTTGTTGCTGACAAGAAGGACAACATAGGTCCGTTCGAGCATATTTTTGGGTTTACCGTTGGGTAGGGCATCTCTGCCATCCTAGTGCATTTATGTCATGACCAAGGTAGGCTGTTCAGGCTCGTCCTGGTGCATCTTCAGATTTTCCATATGGTAGGTTATGAAAACCATCCCTGCACCTTCTTTAGTATAAGATAGGCTGGTTAGGCCCACCCTGGCACGTCTTCGGGTTTTCCATAGGGTAGGTTACTTGAACTATCCCTGTGCCTTCTTTAGTATAAGGTAGGCTGGTTAGGCCCGCCCGGCACATCTTCAGGTTTTTCGTAAGGTAGGTTACTTGAACTATCCTTGTGCCTTAGATCTTTTTGGTGGTCCGATGGGGCCATCCGTTGCGCTCGTCGGACATGCCGATAAGGTGAGTGGATCAGACTCTTCTTTGTGCCATTGGCAGATTCCTCAAATCATGCCATTCAAGCTGTTGTCATTTTGTTGACTTAATAGGCCATGCAGAGTTGGGCAAATTTGCACAAGAAATGTAGGGGTCAGTTTATTGAAAGTATTTGAGAATGTTTTGTACATTCCATGGCCGGGACAGAATTTTTCCCTCTAAGGTCTTGAGCCGATACGTTCCTGGAAGTTTGACTTCTTCAACCAGATATGGACCTTCCTAGTTGGGAGAAAGTTTGCTTTATTCCACCGGCCTAGACACTTCTGTCTTTCGCAATACCATGTCCCCTGTGCAGAAGATCTGATTCTTCACTCTGGAATTATAATATTTGGCGACCTTTTTCTGGTACATCGCCATTCTTATCTGGGCTTGAAGCCTGGTGCTTGGCAGTAGATCCAGGTCGATCCTTCTGCGGTTGGAATTTCAGGCTCTTCGTAGTTGTCGATTCTTAAGGACTGGTGGGAGACATCGATAGGAAGAATAGCTTCGGTACCGTATGCCAGGTTGAACGGAGATTCATCGGTAGCCATCCTTGGGGTAGTTTAGTATGCCTAGAAGATGGAGGTTAGCTCTTCGGCCCAAAGTCCTTTGGCGGTATTCAACCTCGTCTTCAAACCATGGAGAATGGTCCAATAGTTACTACGGCTTCTTCGTTGGACTGTGGGTGGGCAACAGAAGTTAGCCGGTGTTGAACATGGTACCAAGCACAGAAGTCCTTAAACTTTAGATTATCAAACTGTCTCCCGTTGTCTATGATTATTGCATGTGGAATCCCGAACTAAAAGATAATGGAATTTTTAACAAAATTTTTAACTTTGCCTTTTATAATTTGGTCTAATGGTTCAGCTTCGACCCACTTTGTGAAGTAGTCGATGGCTACAAGGAGGAACTTCCTCTATCCAGAAGTAGTCAGAAATGGACCGAGAATATCCATTCCCCACTGGGCAAAGGGCCAAGGGGCTGTCAGTTGAGTCAGGTGACTTGCAGGTTGCCTCTTGATGTTGGCATACCTTTGGCATTGATCGCACCTTCGTACGAAGTCAGTTGAATCCTTCTGGATGAACGGCCAATAATATCCTTGGCGAATGATCTTGTATGCTAAAGATCTGCCTCCCAAGTGATCTCCACATATGCCCTCATGAACTTATCTTAGGGCGTAGTCCGTGTCTGTCGATCCCAATCATTTTAGCAGAGGTTGAGAAAATGATCTCTTGTAGAGTGTTCCATCTAAGATGACATACGGGGATGCCATCCAGTGGATCTTTTTAGCTTCTGCTTTATCTTCCAGCAGAGCGCCTTCGTTCAGGAACTTGATAATAGGATCCATCCAAGTTGGTTCAGTCTCAATCTGATGAACCTCTATAGTTTCTTCAACTATACTTGGAGTTTCGAGGTGCTCAACGAAAGTGCGACCGAGAGACTCTGGAGTTGTTGTAGCAAGTCGAGATAGCGCATCCACCCGGGAGTTCTATGATCGAGGAACATGGATAATCTCGAAGTGTTCCAGTTGAGAGGATAGAATTTGTACCTTCTTTAGGTACTGCACCATGGTAGGATCCCTGGCTTCATACTCTCCCTTAACCTGGTTCACTACCAACTGGGAATCTGAAAAAGACTGGAGTCTTGGAACTCCCAAACACTTGGCGATCCGAAGTCCTACGAGCAGGGCTTCGTATTCGGCTTGGTTGTTTGAATCATGGAAGGAGAACCGAAGTGCATACTCTATAGTGTGGCCATTGGGTTCGGCCAATATAAGACCGGCTCCATATCTAGCGGTATTAGAAGCTCTGTCTACATGAAGCACCTAAATGGACTCTATATCCTTTGGAATCCCCTCTTCTGCTGAAAGTACTTCGTCTTCGGATTTCCAGGTGCACTCAGCCAGGAAATCTGAAAGCACCTGGGCTTTCATAGCCGTTCGGGGCTGGAAGCTGATATCGAATTCACTCAGCTTTATGGCCCACCTGGCTATCCTCCCTAAGGTATCAGGGGATCGAAGAATGGCCTTCAGGGGTTGATCAGTCGATACCATGATGGCATGAGCATGGAAATATGGCCATAGTCGCTTTGCCGCAACCACCAGGGAGTGGATCAGCTTCTACATCTTCGCATACCTTGTCTCAGCATCATGTAGAACTTTGTTGATGTAGTAGATCAACTTGTGAGAGCCGTCTTTATCTCTTCAGACAAGGACCGAGCTGATAGCTTCATCTGAAGCAGAAAGGTATAAGTAAAGCCCCTCACCCTCTTAAGGTTTAGAGAGTAGAGGTGGGTCTCCAAATACTTCTTTAGCTCTTCAATGGCAGTACGACAGTCTTCAGACCATTCGAATCTATTTGACTACCGAAGCACCTTGAAGAATGGAAGACACTTCTCAACCGAACGAGAAATGAACCTGCTTAAGGAGGCAATTCTTACTATTAAATGTTGGACTTCTTTCTTACAAGAGGGGTGCTTCATATCTTTTAAGGCTTGGATCTTCACAGGATTTGCTTCGATTCCCCGTTGGGTAACGAGAAAACATAAAAAACTTGCCCGAAGTGACTCCAAAGGCGCACTTTGTCGGATTCAGCTTCATGCGATAGCATCATAGAGCGCTGAATGATTCCTCCTAGTCCTGGATGTGATCTTTTTTAAGAAGGCTTTTGACAATCATGTCATCGACATAGGCCTCCATGTTCCTCCCTAGTTGCTTCTCGAACACTCTGTTAATTAATCTCTGAAATGTCGCTCTAACATTTTTGAGCCCAAATGGCATCATCTTATAGCAGTACATGCCTTTATCGGTGACAAAGGCTATCTTTTCCTTATCTCGAGGATCCATTCAGATCGATTATAGCCAGAGAAAGTATCCATGAAGCTCAGTATTTGGTGGCCGATAGTGGCGTCGACCAGCTGATCAATTTTTAGAAGAGGGAAGCTATCTTTTGGGCAAGCCTTGTTGAGGTCCGTATAGTCGATGCAGATCCTCTATTTGCTATTAGCTTTTTTCACCATCACTACATTAGCCAACCACTCAGGATAGTGGGCCTCTCGGATGAATCCTGCCTTGAGGAGCTTGCTTACTTCCTTGTCTATTACTTTCTATCTTTCAAGGGCAAAGCTTCTCTTCTTTTATCAAACTAGTTTATACTCAGGGGTTACTTCCAGTCGATGAGTGATTACTTCGGCGAGAATTCTTGGTATGTCCGAAGTTGACCAGGCAAAGACATCGGCATTATCTCTAAGGAAGCGGATCAGCTCCATTTTAGTTTTTTCATCAAGCATACTCCCGATCTGCTTGACTTTGGTGGGGTCCACTTTCATCAAGGGTACCAGGACAGTTCTTTCCATGGGTTCACCAAATTCTGTGTTGGGATCCCTTGGATCCAGCTGATCTTGGGTTGCAGAATCATTGGAATGCTTCTCTTGGATCATGAGGCACTATCGTGCTACTCTATGGTCTCCTCTAACTTCTTCAACACCATTCCTGGTGGCGAAGCACACTAGAAGATAATAAGATGATACCAAGGTTCGAAACTTGTTTAAGGTAGGCCGTCCCAAAATAATGTTGTAGGCCAAGGGGGTTCGGACTACCATGAAGTTGATCGGTAGTGTCTTTTGTCGAGGTTCAATGCCAAGAGTTACAAGTAGTACTATCTCCCCCTCGGCATCAACCTGATTACTCCCGAAGCCAGTAAGTGTAATGGGGGATCTCTGCAGTTGATGTATAGGCAAACACATCTTAGATAATGCATCGTAGATCAAGATATCAATCAAACTTCCATTATCAATCAGAATCGGTTGTATATCATAGTTGGCCACAACGATCGAGATTACAAAGGGTCATCGTGCGGGAGCCGAACTCCTGCAAGGTCATCATCAGAGAAGAGAATGGCGTTGTTGTCCTTGAGTCACTTCGGGACGTCATCTTCGTCCCTTCTCCAGTTGGTAGGTCGATGTATCATTCTAACACCTCCATTGGTAGGCCTTTGATTCGGTAGTTCGGCCTTTTTAGGAGTTGGTTGGGGAACAGTAGCTTCCGACCGAGGTCCTTGGCGACCAATATACCACCCCAGATACCCCCTTTTGATAAGATCCTCAATTGCATCTCTTAGTTGGATGCAGTCTTCAGTATTATGGCCATCGTCTTGGTGGAATCGGCAGTATTTATTCCTATTCCATATGGAAGAGGATGCTTTCATGGGACGGGGCCACTAGAGAAAGTTTTCTTTCTCAATCTCCATGAGGATTTTTCTCAAGGGAGGTTGAGGTGGGTGTAGGAGTCGAATCTTCCACCCGATGCTCTGGGCCTGGGGGAACTTTTTTAGCGGTCAGTATACTTGTTGTTGTTGGAGATTGGGGGACCTTGTCCCCTGTTGTTTTTCTTTTCCGAAGGGGGCTTCCCTTCGATCAGTCATTGGTTTGCCGCCTGCTCTTCAGCATCGGTGTATTTCTGAGCCCTTGCGAGCAGCTCAGCATAGCTTTTAAGAAACTTCTTATCCAGGAAAAAGGTGAGCCTGGATGTGTGAAGCCCCTTCTTCAATGCAGACATGGCCACATGCTCGTTGAGATCAGGGATCTCGAGTGTGGCCACATTAAACCAGGAGATGTAATCTCGCAGGCTTTCTCCTTTATTCTGATGAAGGAGGAACAACGTATCCATATTTCGGGGGGTCTTGCGGCAAGTCCTGAAATGCAAGACAAATAATTTCTCTAACTCGAAAAAAGAATCGATGGTACCTGGGCGTATACTGGAGTACCACATCCGAGCAGCTTTCTTCAGAGTGGCTGGGAACCCAAGGCAGTACTTCATGTAAGAGGCTCCTTGAATCATCATATGGGCCTTAAAATTGCCTAAATGATCATAAGGATCAGAGGTGCCATCATAGGATTCCATCTGGGGAACCCTGAAGTGCCGAGGAATGACTTCGGCCATGATACGGTCGGTGTAGGGAGTGCAGATCACATACTACAGCATCGTTGTGACCCTGCTGCTCCCAGATCCTCGCCATCTCTGATTTGATGGCCTTGAACTTTCCATCATAATCAGGGATGGTCTGCTTGGGTACTTCCGCTACATGAGTAGAATCTTTGGAAGATGGTGAAGAAGTTTTCCTAGGCCTTTTTCCTTTTCGTGGAGGATTAGGAAGCCTTGGTATTTCTGAACTTCGGTCTTCAAGAAAGGATCGATGATGATGAGAAGGGTGTGCGGACCCCTCTCGAGGGGCCTTCCTCCTCTGGGACCGTGAGCTATGCCCAGAGGTTGCTGGTGGGTTTCCCACCGGAAAAGCTCTGTGTTGAAAATCCTGAACTATTGCCATGAGATTGTTGACTTGGTTCAGGAGGGCTTCGAACTGTTGCCGTTCCACGACCATGGTGGGAGGTGGAACTTCGTTCTTTGCTAGGGGTGCTCCTCCTTGGGATGGAGAATGACTTCGACTCGTAGAGGCAATCTGAGTCTTTCCTCTTTCAATTAGAAAGTTTTACTTCCCCTTTATCAGGGAGGGGAGCTTAACAAGTTTGTTGACGAGCGCCCCCTTCCTAGCATGCCAATCTATTGGCGTAGAGTCCCTGTTCCGGCCAGTCAGAGCTACTGGATTGCAGGACCACTCTCTGGTTCACCTGCAAAACAAATCCCTTTTCGGAGTTGCTCCTGTGGGGGACACTCCGATGCCTAAGTTAGAGGCAAGCTCCAGCCACAGAATGGAGAAGGTGAAGAGAAACAGAGGGAAAAGACTCTGAGATTTATGGAGTATATTGTAACTCTTATTTCGAGCATTCCCTCTTACCGTTATTTATAAGGAGACATCCAGCCTGTGGTTCTGTTCTTTTTCTAGCGTTACGATGGAGAGTTAATTCCTCCCCCATGATTCGCAGTCATGGGTTGTCGTCAAATGGTTCTGGCCATACCGGAAACTTTGCTGCTGGAGTTACGCACCCTGATTGTGTCCCGGAGATAGTCGATGGTAACCGTTGGTTACCATTGCTAGTCGTGCTTGTCGTGGTGCGTGATAGATCATGAATCCATCTTCAGACTTCCCTTTTAGGAAAATTCCTGTAATCAGATTGGGAGTGTCTTCATCCCTAGATCTTCTCGAGATGGATCGGAGATCCTGTCTTCAGCATAGATCGAGAACTTGACCTTTATCATAGCCCGGAGGCTATGTTTTCATACAAACTGAAGAGCGTGTCTTCGGGAGTCGGATCGGGCTGGTGATTTTATTTTCAGGAGCCGAAGGACCTGGTCTTCGGTGAGAGCTGAAGATGTGATCCGAAGGTCTTGTCTTCGGGTGCTGTAGACTCATAAAGGGCTTCGGCTTGCCCGTAGGTTGTCCGGCTTTTCCTGAATACCTAGGTCCGAATTTTATGGTTCGGAAGGCAAGGCTTTGGCCGGCTGAACGGCGGTTGGATCATACTTGGACTGAGATATCCCAACATTGCCAAAGATATATGGGACACATTTGAAGTTATTCATGAGAGTACCGATCAAGTGAAGAACACTAAGGTTAATATGCTAGTGCATACTTATGAGATGTTCTGTATGGAACCAAAAGAATCTATTACTGATATGTACACAAGATTTACTAGTATAGTTAATAGTATGAGAAGTCTTGGTAAAGTCATGTCTAATGCTGATCTTGTGAATAAAATTCTTAGGTCACTTCCAACATCATGGAATCCGAAGGTAACCGTAATTCAAGAAGCAAAAGATGTCGACAAGCTACCTCTTAAGCAGCTAGTTGGATCGCTTATGACTTATGAGCTCAATCTCAAACAAAAATCTACGGACATGGACAAGAAGAAGAAGGGGATTGCTTTCAAGTCAAATATCCAAGAAGAATCCTCAATAGATGAGTTCGAAGATGAAGAGGAAGAAGAAGGTGAAGAAGCCCTCCTTGCACGAAAGTTTAAAAGATTCATGAAGAGGATGAAATTTCCTTACAAAAAGAAACATTAATCCAAGGAAAAAAGAAAAGAAAAAGAGAAAGAAAAATAAAAGAAAAAGGAGAAGGAATTACCTATATGCTTCGAGTGCAAGAAGTTGGGACACTACAAGTTTGACTGCCCTCTCCTCAAGAAATCAAGAAAGAAATTAAGGAAGAAAGCAATAATGGCCACTTGGAGTGACAACGAGGACTCCAGTTCAGAAGAAGAGCAAACTGAGTTGCAAATCTCTACTTCATGGCACATCAGGATAATGATAAGGTAAGTTCTGACACTGAAATTGATTTTACTTTTGATGAACTTAGGAATGCTTTTGAAGAACTCATGCATGATTATAAATTAGTTTTATCTGAAAATAAGAAATTAAAAAAGTATGCAAATAGTTTTTCTTTTGAAAACAACTCTTTACTTAATGATGTTAGTACTTTGAAATCCAAATTAGATGTTTTAGAAAAGAAAAATAATGCTGTCTATGGAAAATGAAGTTTTAAAAAGACCTAAAAATGTTATTTCTAATAATGATCTTTTAAAGAAAAACAAGGATTTAGAACTTGAAAATGCTAAGTATAAAAATGAACTTGAAAAGATAAAACCTTTTGTTAAGAAATTCACTTATAGTTTAGAAAAGTTAAATTTATTCTTAAACAATCAAAGAGCAGTTTTTAATAAGACAGGTTTAGGATATAAACCACAAAAATAATAAAAGTATTTTAAAAACTTTTTTGTACCTGCATCATCTAGCATTACTTGTTTTACTTGCAAAAAGCTAAGTCATAAATCATATCAATGTAATTTTAGAAAAATCATTTCTTTTGGTAAAATGTGGGTTCCAAAAGGAGCCATTTTGAATGCTAACCCGAAAGGACCCAAGTTGGCTTGGGTACCTAAGACAAAGCTTGATCTTATTGCAGGTGTGTCTTGCAACCAAGGAGAATAAAAGAGTTTGGTATCTTGACAGCGTTTGCTCAAGACACATTGTTGGCTTTGGCTCCTTAGTTTTGATGATTAACAAAAGGTTGAGTATATGTTTGGACTAATGTTTCATTTCAAGATAAATTTTCAGGCCTTAGGTTATTCAAAAAGAGTATCAAGAGTACAATGATGAAACCAAGCTTGCTTGACTTGGAAAAGAGCTCTTCTACCTTGAACAAGATCAAATTTCTCATTTTGGATCTTCATATTAAGAAGTAATTGTCAAAAGAAACAAAGGCTTAGAGAAACTCAAGCATGGCACGCACCTCTCCAGAGTTTCAGAAAATTTCAGACCAGAGGTCAACCACCAGAGGTCGACACCTTGCCAAAGGTCGACTACCAGAGGTCAACTCATAAAGAAAAGAAAAGTTCAGCAAGGCCGGCATGGCAAAATTTCAGTGGCACGCTTCAAAGGTCACCACCTGAGGTCGACAACAGAGGTCGACTCATCGCCTGAGAATTCAAACTGGGCAGAACTATGGTTTTCTAGATTTTTGCCTAAGATAAACTGGAGGTCGACTCATGAGGTCGACTCACGGCATAACGGCTAGTTTTTCTAAACTTTTGATTTGATTTCTAACGGCCATAAACGGCCATATTTTTGATTCTAACGGTCTTGTAGAGTTGTTTCAGCTTGAATGAAGTATTTAACCTCCACCTAACTTTAAAAAAGTTAAGGAGACAAAGTGAAAAAGAAGAGAGAAAAAGTACAAAGCTTTCAATCAATCCTAAGCCAAAAAGAGAGAAAATCCAAGAGATTCCTTAGCCAAAAGCTTTCCATTTTTGAGGAATCCAGCTTTCAAGTCTTTGGCATTTAGTGAGGTCCAAGATTCCAAGTGGAAGACTTGAAGAGTCTCCAACAAGAGCTACATCGAATTAATATTTGCTCAAAAAGGAGTTTGTCTTATTTTTTCATTGTATTCATACTCTATTTGTGCTAGCCTAGTTTCAAGGGAATTTGAAACTAGTGTGAGGTTTGTTGGTGAGCCAATTGATAAAACCAACTAGGGTTGCTTGTAAGCCCGAAGCCAAAACAAGTGTGTAAGGTTTGTTGGTGAGCCTAGGTAACAAAACCAATTTAGGTTTTGACTTGTGAGCCTTGTAAAACAAGTCAGCTGTAATCTAGAGAAGATTATAGTGGAAATTCCCAAGTGGAGCTTGGGAAGTGGATGTAGGTGCTATGTGCACCGAACCACTATACGTTTTGTGTATTTGCATTGCTTTACTCTCTATCTTTTTTTGCTCTTTAATTGTTGTTATCTTTCATTGCTTCCGTTGCACAATTACTTGAGCACTATCACTCTTCACATTTGAAATTGATAGCACATATATTGCTTTATTTTTTAAAAGACCCAATTCACCCCCCCTCTTGGGCACCATATCTGGGCAACAAGTGGTATCAGAGCACCGGTACTCTCTTGTAGGTCCAACGATCTTGAGTGAAAGATCATGGCCTCCCCAATTGGAATGGATGTAGTTGAAGGTCAAGCATCAAATCGCCCTCCTTTCTTTAATGGCACAAACTACACATTCTGGAAAACTCGTATGCGTATTTATTTACAAGTTGTAGATTATAATATATGGAGAGTAATTACTAAAGGGCCTCATCAGCCCACTCACTTGGTTAATGGCATTATCATCCCAAAATCTGAAGAAGAATGGGATGACAATGACATCAAATAAGCTGAGTTAAATGCAAAGACGATGGATTTGCTTTTCTGTGCACTTGACCCAAGTGAATTTAACAGAATATCAAATTGTATTTCCGCCAAAGAAATTTGGGATACACTTGAGGTTATCCATGAGGATACACACCAAGTGAAGACCACAAAGGTGAACATGCTCATTCATACGTATGAGATGTTCAGGATGGAACCAACTGAAAGTATTAGTGAGATGTACACTAGATTTACCAATATAGTAAATGGTATGAGGAGTTTTGGAAAGATTATATCTAATGGTGAACTTGTTAACAAACTTCTCAGGTCTCTTCCGGCTTCATGGGATGCAAAAGTAACGGCCATAGAAGAAGCCAAGGATGTCAATACTCTACCTCTTGAGCAGCTTCTTGGATCACTGATGACTTATGAGCTTTCACTAAAACAGAAGACAGTGGACAATGACAAGAAAAAGAAAGCCATAGCCTTCAAGTCCACTACAAAGGAAGAGTCAAGTGATGAATCAGAAGAAGAAGCTGATGATGATGAGACAGCCATCATTACAGGAAAATTCAGAAGATTCATGAGAAAGAAAAAGGGCTTCTACAAGAAAAGGCCACAAAAAGGTGATTACAATAAAGATAAAGAGAAAGAATAAGAAAGGGATCCACCCATCTGCTTCGAGTGCAAAAAGCCTGGACATTATAAAATGGATTGCCCTTTGCTTAAAAAGAGTCGAAGGATGTTGAGAAAGAAAGCCATGATGGCTACCTAGAGTGAGAGTGAGGACTCCAGCAGTGATGAAGAGCAACAGGAAGTCGCCAACCTGTGTTTCATGGCCAATGAAGATGATGAGGTAAATTCTGAACCTGAAAATGAATTTACTTTTAATGAACTACATGATGCTTTTGATGATTTAGTTATGGAATATGAAAAACTAAAACTGAAAAATAAGAAATTAAGAAAGCTAAATCAAGAGCTTACCAAAAACTCAGACAAGTTTTCAACTGAAATTGAAGATTTAATTCAAGAAAACAAGAAATTAACTGAACATGTAAAGACCTTTAAAAATGATAAGGACAATCTTATAAAAGAAAAGGATTCTTTGAAAAATAATAGAAGTTCTGAAACTAATGAGAAAATTGAAAAACAAAACAAAGAACTGTTGCTTCAAAACAAGAATTTCAAAGAAGAATTAGAAAAACTAAAATCTTTTGTAGAAAAGTTTACTTATAGTTCAAAAAAATTAAGTATGCTTTTAAACAGTCAACATGCAGTTTTTAACAAAGCTGGACTTGGATTTAAGCCACAGAATCAGCAAAAACTTTTCAAAAACTTTTTCATACCAGCATCTTCTAATATTACCTGCTATGGATGTGGTAAGTTAGGACATAAATCATATATTTGTAATAGAAGAAAATCAAGTACCTTTGAAAAGATTTGGGTTCCAAAAGGAACCAATTTGTCTAACCCTAAAGGACCCAAGATGACTTGGGTACCTAAAGTTTCAACTTAATCAATTTCTGCCGGTGTGTCTTGCAACCAAAAATAAAAGAAGAATGTGGTATCTGGACAGTGGTTGCTCAAGACACATGACTGGGGATGTGAAGCAATTCTCATCACTAGTAGCTATAAATGATGGAAACGTTACTTTTGGTGATGATGGAAACGTTACTTTTGGTGATAATGAAAAAGGTAAAATCGTCGGAATTGGTAAAATCTATATCACCCCTAATGCTTATGTAGATAATGTATTATTTGTTGATGGCTTGAAGCATAATCTTTTCAGCATTAGTCAGTTTTGTGATAAGGGTTTTAAAGTAATTTTTAAATCATCTTTGTGCATGGTGTCTAGTCTAGATGTCGATGGCATCAAGTTCACTGGTCATAGTCATGGAAACATTTACATGGTTGATCTTGATGATCAAGCCATAGAAAGTGGTCAATGCCTAGTGGCTAGGGAAGCTAAGGCAAGTGAAACTAGTTGGCTTTGGCATCGCAGGCTAGGGCATGCTAGTATGCATTTGATTTCAAAATTAAGCAAAAAGAATCTTGTAAAAGAACTACCAAAACTCACATTTGAAAAAGATAAGATTTGTGCTGCATGTCAATTTGGAAAACAAACTAAATCTACTTTCAAACCTAAAGGAGTAGTATCTACTACTATACCCCTTGAATTATTGCATATGGACCTCTTTGGACCAACCAGAACAACTAGTTTGGGAGGTAAGAAATATGGGCTAGTAATTGTAGATGATTACTCACGATTTACTTAGGTAATGTTTTTAGCTCATAAAGATGAAACGTTTCAGCTTTTGTTAAATTTCAAAAAAGGGTTTCAAACGAAAAGATCTCACTATTGTTTCTTTGCGTAGTGATCATGGAACTGAATTTGACAATCATGATTTTGAAGCTTTTTGTAATGATAATGGCATTAGTCATAATTTTTTTGCACCTAGAACACCTCAACAAAATGGGGTGGTAGAAAGAAAAAACAGGACTCTTGAAGAAATGGCACGCACAATGCTTTGCGAAAATGATTTACCTAGATATTTTTGGGCAGAAGCCATTTATAATTCCTGTTACATTTTAAATCATGTTTTAATTCGACCTATTTTGAAGAAAACACCATATGAGCTTTGGAAAAATCGAAAACCTAATCTTAAATATTTTCGTGTATTTGGTTGCAGCTGTTTCATATTAATCAATGGCAAAGACAATATCAGTAAATTTGATGCCAAGTCAGATGAGGATATCTTTTTAGGATACTCTACTTCTAGCAAGGCATACAGGATCTTCAACAGAAGAACTCTTCTAGTTGAAGAATCAATTCATATAGTGTTTGATGAAACTAACGAAAAATCTTCTAGAAAAGAAGATTCTATTGATGATGAAACAGATACAAAGAAGCTTGAACAATTGACAATCAATGAAGATGTGCCCAAAGGAGATGATGATCAAGAAAATGAAGATCAAATTCAAGAGATCAATGCAACTTCACCAAAACCTTTACCTAAAGAATGAAGGTATGCACACGAACACCCCAAAAAGCTAATTATTGGTGATCCGTCAAAGGGAGTAAGTACACGCTCTTCTATCAGAAATGTTTGTAATTATTTAGCTTTTATTTCTCAAATAGAGCCTAAGTCAATTGAAGAAGCCGAAAAAGATTGTAACTGGATTAATGCCATGCATGATGAACTAAATCAATTTAAAAGAAATAATGTTTGGACTTTAACTGAAAGACCCTCTAATGTTTCTATAATTGGCACAAAATGGGTTTTTAGAAATAAACTTGATGAACATGGTATTGTAACTAGAAACAAAGCTAGACTTGTTGCTAAAGGCTACAACCAGGAAGAAGGGATTGACTTTGATGAAACCTTTGCTCCTGTTGCTAGGCTGGAAGCAATTAGACTTTTACATGCTTTTGCTTGTTTTATGGATTTCAAGTTATTTCAAATGGATGTTAAAAGTGCCTTTTTAAATGGATGTTAAAAGTGCCTTTTTAAATGGATTTATTGAAGAGGAAGTTTATGTTGAACAACCTCCTGGTTTTGAAAATCATGAATTTCCTAACCATGTTTTTAAATTGCATAAATTATTATATGGTTTAAAACAAGCTCCTAGAGCTTGGTATGATAGATTAAGTTCATTTTTGATGAAGAATGATTTTTCTAGAGGTAATGTAGATAATACATTGTTTTTGAAAAAGAAAAATGATGATCTCTTAGTAGTACAAATCTATGTAGATGATATTATTTTTGGTGCTACTAACGAATGTCTTTGTCAAGAGTTTGCAAAGTTAATGCAGAGTGAGTTCGAGATGAGCATGATGGAAGAACTCAACTTCTTCCTCGGACTCCAAATTAAGCAAACCAAAGAGGGGATCTTCATCAACCAAGCCAAGTACATAAGGGAAATATTGAAAAAGTTCGGGATGGAGACTACCAAACCAATAGATACCCCTATGAACTCTTCATGTAAATTAGACAAAGATGAATGTGGTAAGTCAGTAGACCAAAAATTATATAGAGGCATGATTGGTTCATTGCTATATCTAACTGCCAGTAGACCAGATATAATGTTTAGTGTTTGTATTTGTGCACGTTTTCAGTCTGCTCCTAAAGAATCACATCTCTTAGCTGTAAAACGTATATTTAGATACTTATCTAGGTCAATTGAAATTGGTCTTTGGTACTCTAGAGAGTCATCATATGAATTGATTGCTTATTCTGATGCTGATTTTGCTGGGTGTAAACTTGATCGTAAAAGTACTAGTGGAACTTGTCAATTTCTAGGAGTTAATTTGATTTCATGGAGCAGCAAGAAACAGAATTCGGTTGCTCTATCTATGGCGAAAGCCGAATATATAGCAGTCGGAAGCTGTTGTGCTCAGATATATGGATCAAACAACAACTCGAGGAATTTGGCATCAAACTAACTAAGACACCCATAAGATGTGATAATACTAGTGCAATCAATTTAACGAAAAATCCTGTACAACATTCAAGAAGCAAACATATTGAAATAAGACATCACTTCATAAGAGATTATGTTCAAAACTCTAATGTGTTGTTAGAATTTATTTGGACTGATTATCAATTGGTTGATATATTCACAAAACCATTGAATGAAGATAGATTTTGCATGATCAGAAGAGAATTGGGAGTCATTGACCCTTTTGCTTGAAACTCTTCAAATTCCTTCAAAATTTCTCAAAAATGATTTATAAATTCTCAAACATATTTAAAGCTTCTCTAAGACTTCATTCTAAAATTTTATCAATTTTTTTATTTTACCAAATTTTATTCTGACTAATTTTTTTTTGGGAGGTCGACACTTAAAATTTCGGAGGTCGACACTTGGGGTCGACCACTGAAATTTTTGAGAGGTCGACACTTGGATGGAAAACCTATTTTTTTAAAACCCGTCCACGAGCCCTTTTCCTCCATTTCTTTTTGCTTTCTCCTTCGTGTGGTCCCCCACCAATGTTCCTAAGCTCTAAATAGTGGATTACCAACCCTCTCCCTCCTCTTTTTAGGTAATTTTCTCCTCCCCTCACGGTTTCTCTTGGACCGAACCAGTTTTTACCGTGTTCCTCATCTTTGGGCAACCGTAGGTTTTTGCCTCTATTTACCCTCTATTATCGGTTGATATTCGATTGAAAACACTCATTTCTTCCCTCCATGTCATGCATTTCCTCTATTTGCTACCTTTTTTTTTCAATTTCACAAACCCTCACTTACCTTTTCACGGTTCCTTCATTTGCTCAACCGTGAATTCCTTTTCTCCTCTCCAAAATTCTTAGTTCTTCTTTTTCATAGCACTGCATTATCCTACTTCTCCCTAAATTACCCTCTTCCATCCATATGGGTCCAAGGAAGCAGTTAGCTATAAGGAAAAGGAAATTAGAACAAGGCCGAGATAGTACTAAGCGACGAAGAAAGACCAGACATGAGCGTGAACCGTCCCCAGAGGAACCTGCACCAGTGCCAGCTAGCTTAGTATGGAAGATCATTGCGAGTGGGAGACATGTGGATATACCCTTCTGGGATCAGCATCACTTTTTTATAGGAGATGTACTGAGAGATGCAGGTCTGATTCACTTTTGCACGATGACTGAGAGATTCTACCCAGACCTCATCAGGGTTTTCTATGCATCCATGGCCACTGATGGCATTGGATGGTCTGCTACTGTTCGTGGGATCGAGATTCCAGTGACACTGGAGGTCATCAGTCGTGTTTGAAAGATTCCACTTCATGGCACAGCCGCCACTACTATCACCAACCGAGAGCGCGCCTTCAGATGTATCTTAGAGTGCGAGGATGTTAGCGGCATTTCCACAGTAGCCGCTAACCAGCTATCATTGGAGATGAGAGTGCTGCATCATATCATCGCCCGCATCTTGATTCCAAAGAGTGGGAGGTTCGACTTTTTTACTGAGCGTGAGCTAGTGTTGATGGTGTCCCTGAGACAGCGGACTCCCATCAACCTTCCCAGGATCATGCTTCAGCAGATGGGAGAGGCAGCATCTCATAGGAGACTAGTTCAGCCATATGCCATGGGGCTGACGCAGTTATTCAGGGAGTATGGAGTATCATTTTATGGTATACCCTTCAGTCAGCTACAGCATACTGACACATACGGAGAGAAATCCCTGCATAGGATGGGATTTCAATTGATTGGTGATCGTTGGGTGCGATGGGAGTCTGGCCAGGAGCCAGATGAGGAGGAGGAGATTCGAGCAGCTGAGGCAGGGCCTTCAGAGCCTACTGATCATGGTACACCTCCTCGTCCAGCACCAAAGTCAGAGACTGCGGAGCCTGAGCCATTCACGCCACCACCCTCATCAGCTTCAGCACCTTCTGCTACTGCTACACCATAGAGGACTACAGCGAGCACATCGGACTTTGAGTAGAGAGTAACTGATCACATTTTAGAGGTCCGGACAGAGATTGCTGGTGTACAACAGGAGCTACATGGTCTGCGGATCCACACAGACATGCGCATTGGAGCTCTGTCAGCTACTGTCGATGCAGGATTCCGACAGATCCTCAGCTTACTGAGATTGGCATTGCCACCAGGGACTGTAGATCCGACAGTGCCTCCTCCACATTCTGATGATGATGATGATGATGATGACTCCAGTGGCTACAGTGATAGTGATGGAGATCAGCCTGGAGCAGGTAGCTCTGATGTTCCACCTGCTGATCCGATTCCAGAGATTCCCCCTTCTGCTGATCCTCCTTCTACTGATCTTCCTAGTACTGATCCTCTAGCTACAGATGTGCCAGTAGATACTGAGATTACTGAGTCACTCTTTGAGTCTATTACAGGCATTCCAGATGATAGAGTGGAGCATACAGAGACTGATATTGATGATCCCACTGCTTATGAGCTTGTCAGCAGGCACACTCCAGCTCAGTCTACTCAGCATACTGATCCACCTACTCCTACTGCTACTACTTCTGTTAGGACACCTTCGGAGTCTTTTCCACGGACCTATAGATCTCGTAGGACTACCCCTAGGTCTGGTCCCTCTCTGAGGACTCGGAGTCTCACTCATAGGACTCCAAAATCCTCATCTAGGATCTCGGCTCCTATCTCTTTTGATGTACCTTCTGATGAGGAGTAGCCTCATAGATTTGCTTTGCTTTGTATGTTCTAATGTATCAGTGTTTTATGCTTACTATGTAAGCAATTTTGTAACTGAATACATTCATTTATATATTTATCTACATTGTGGTATTTTACTGTCTGATGCCAGCTCTTAGCATTTATCTTTTTAAACCCTCAAGTTAGAATGTCATTGCTATATCGAATGCACAAATTGAGGGGGAGCATGTATTTTATGCAACTAAGTACTTCATTTCAATGGAACATAATTTTCTTTAATATATCTTTTACTACAAAGAATGCACTTTTTGATTCTTGACAAAAAGGGGGAGTATAGTAAAGTATATATGGTTCTTATGACTCTTTCATAGAGTAGAGTAAAGCTTGTATGGCTCTTAACTTTTTAACTCATGAGAATGTTTTCTTTGAAAATTAAGTTTTTATGATATACTCATATATGTGAGGTTTCTTTGAAATTTTTTTTTTAATGCTATATTTTGCTTTTGGACTTAATTGCATATATACTCAAGGTTTTGTCATCATCAAAAAGGGGGAGATTGTTGGCTTTGGCTCCTTAGTTTTGATGATTAACAAAAGGTTGAGTATATATTTGGACTAATGTTTCATTTTAAGATAAAGTTTCAGGCCTTAGGTTATTCAAAAAGAGTATCAAGAGTACAATGATGAAACCAAGCTTGCTTGACTTGGAAAAGAGCTCTTCTACCTTGAACAAGATCAAATTTCTTATATTGGACCTTCATATTAAGAAGTAATTGTCAAAAGAAACAAAGGCTTAGAGAAACTCAAGCATGGAATGCACCTCTCCAGAGTTTCAAAAAATTTCAGACCAGAGGTCGACCACTAGAGGTCGACACCTTGCCAAAGGTCAACCACCAGAGGTCGACTCATGAAGAAAAGAAAAGTTCAGCAAGGCCGGCATGGTAAAATTTTAGTGGCACGCTTCAAAGGTCACCACCTGAGGTCGACACCTGTCCAGAGGTTGACACCAGAGGTCGACTCATCGCCTGAGAATTCAAACTGGGCAGAACTATGGTTTTCTGGATTTTTGCCTAAGATAAACTGGAGGTTGACACTTGACCCAGAGGTCGACTCATGAGGTCGACTCACGGCATAACGGCTAGTTTTTCTAAACTTTTGATTTGATTTCTAACGGCCATAAATGGCCATATTTTTGATTCTAACAGTCTTGTGGAGTTGTTTCAGCTTGAATGAAGTATTTAACCTCCACCTAACTTTAAAAAAGTTGAGACAAAGTGAAAAAGAAGAGAGAAAAAGTACAAAGCTTTCAATCAATCCTAAGCCAAAAAGAGAGAAAATCCAAGAGATTCCGTAGCCAAAAGCTTTCCATTTTTGAGGAATCCAGCTTTCAAGTCTTTGGCATTTATTGAGGTCCAAGATTCCAAGTGGAAGACTTGAAGAGTCTCCAACAAGAGCTACATCGAATTAATTTTTGCTCAAAAAGGAGTTTGTCTTGTTTTTTCATTGTATTCATACTCTATTTGTGCTAGCCTAGTTTCAATGGAATTTGAAAATAGTGTGAGGTTTGTTGGTGAGCCAATTGATAAAACCAACTAGGGTTGCTTGTAAGCCCGAAGCCAAAACAAGTGTGTAAGGTTTGTTGGTGAGCCTAGGTAACAAAACCAACTTAGGTTTTGACTTGTGAGCCTTGTAAAACAAGTCGGCTGTAATCTTGAGAAGATTATAGTGGAAATTCGCAAGTGGAACTTGGGGAGTGGATGTAGGTGCTAGGTGCACCGAACCACTATACGTTTTGTGTGTTTACATTGCTTTACTCTCTATCTTTTTTTGCTCTTTAATTGTTGTTATCTTTCATTGCTTCCGTTGCACAATTACTTGAGCACTATCACTCTTTACATTTGAAATTGATAGCACATATATTGCTTTATTTTTTAAAAGACCCAATTCACCCCCCCTCTTGGGCACCATATCTGGGCAACACACATGACTGAAGATGTGAAGCAATTCACTTCTCTTGAAGCTTTGAATGGAGGGAGTGTGACCTTCGGTGATAATGATAAAGAAAAAATCATTGGTATTGGTAAGATTCACATAACTCCTAATAGTATTAGTAATGTACTTTCTGTAGATGGTTTAAAGCATAATCTTTTAAGCATCAGTCAGTTCTGTGATAAAGATTTTTAAGTAGTTTTTAAATCATCATATTGCATGATTACTAGTCCGGATATAAGTGGAGTACAATTCATTGGAAAAAGGCATGGAAATATCTATTTGGTAGACGTAGATGATCTATCATTGCCTAATGGAGAATGTCTTGTTGCAATGAATTCTACTAAAGAAGAGACTAGTTAGCTATGGCATAGAAGGTTAGGGCATGCTAGTATGTACCTTATTTCAAAACTTTGCAAAAAGAATTTAGTTAGAGATTTTTTTGAAATTTTCTTTGAAAAGGAAAGTATTTGCCAAGCATGTCAATTTGGTAAACAAGTCAAAACTTCTTTTAAACCAAAAGGATTTGTAACTACTAGTAGGTCACTTGAACTACTTCATATGGATCTCTTTTGACCAACTAGAACATCAATTCTAGGAGGCAGGAGATATGGATTAGTCATTGTGGATGATTTTTCAAGATTCACTTGGATTTTCTTTTTAGCACAAAAAGATGAATCATTTTTAGCATTTATAAAGTTTTATAGAAAAGTTTCAAACAAGAAAAGTATTTCAGTTGTTTGTATCCATAGTGATCATGGAACTGAATTTGAAAATCAAGATTTCAATAACTTTTATAATTGTAAAGGAATAGAACATAATTTTTTTGCACCTAGGACACCTCAACAGAATGAGGTAGTAGAAAAGAAAAACCATACTTTGGAAGAAATGGCATGCACTATGCTTTGTGAAAACGATTTGCCAAGGTATTTTTGGGCTGAAGCTATTAATATAGCCTGTTATTTTTTAAATCAAGTTTTAATACGCCCTATTTTAAAGAAAACTCCTTATGAACTTTGGAACCAAAGAAAACCAACTTTGAAATATTTTTGAATTTTTGGTTGTAAATGTTTTGTTTTGAACAATGAAAAAGATCATCTTAGAAAGTTTGATACCAAGTCTGATGAAGGTATCTTCTTAGGATACTCTACATCAAGCAGGGCATACAGAGTGTTTAATAAACGAACTTTGGTTGTAGAAGAGTCAGTGCATGTTGTTTTTGAAGAATGTACTAACAAGTTCTTAAGAAAAGAGGATACATCTGATGAATGTGCAGGTGCTGGCAAGCTACAGAAGCTGACATTGAATGATCAAGCTCAACCAAATAAAGAAGATCAAGACAAGGATGAGAAAGAAGATGACACTCCAAAGCATCAAGATCTACCTAAGGAGTAGAGGTATTCATGGACATCCAAGGAATTAATCTTAGATGATCCATCTAAAGGGACAAGAACTCGAGCTTCTATTAGAAATGAATGTGATTATATAGCATTTGTATATAAAGTAGAACCTAAGTATTTCGAAGAAGCTGAAAAAGACTCTAATTGGATCAATGCTATGCAAGAAGAACTAATTCAATTTGATAGAAACAATGTTTGGACACTTATAGAAAGACCATCTAATGTTTCAATTATTGGCATTAAATGGATATTTAGGAATAAGTTAGATGAAAATGGTATTGTTATTAGAAATAAAGCTTGGCTAGTTACTAAAGGCTACAATTAAGAGAAAGTAATTTACTTCGATGAAACTTTTGCTCCTGTTGCTAGACTTGAAGCAATTAGACTGTTATTAGCTTTTGCTTGTTTTATGAATTTCAAATTATTTCAAATGGATGTTAAGAGTGCTTTCTTAAATAGTTTTATAACTGAAAAAGTTTTTGTTGAACAACCACCTGGATTTGAAAATCATGCACATCCTGATCATGTTTTCAAATTGCACAAAGCACTTTATGGATTAAAGCAAGCACCTCGAGCATGGTATGAAAGACTAAGCAAATTTTTGATTGAAAATGAATTTTCTAGAGAAAATGTTGATAAGACACTATTTTTGAAAAAGAAGATAATGATTTGTTAGTAGTACAAATATATGTTGATGATATTATTTTCGGTGCTACTAATGAAATTCTTTGTCAAGAATTTGCTAAGCTAATGCAGGTGAGTTCGAGATGAGCATGATGGGAGAACTCAATTTCTTTCTCAGACTCCAGATCAAGCAAACTACAGATGGTATCTTCATTAACCAAGCTAAGTACACAAGAGAAATCATTAAAAAGTTTGGGATGGAGACTACTAAACCAATAAGTACGCCTATGAGTCCCTCTTGTAGACTTGATAAAGATGAACATGGTAAATCTGTAGATCAAAAGTTATACAGAGATATGATAGGCTCCTTATTGTATCTAACTGCTAGTAGACCAGATATAATGTTTAGTGTTTGCATATGTGCTAGATATCATTCTGAACCTAAAGAATCATATCTTATGGCTGTTAAGCGCATTATTAGATATCTATCTGGTACTATCAGTATTGGTTTATGGTATTCTAGAAATTCATCTGTTAAATTAATTCGATATTCTGATGCGGATTTTGCTGGTTATAGATTAGATAGAAAGAGTACTAGTGGTACTTGCAAATTTCTTGGAGTTAACTTAATCTCATGATTTAGCAAGAAATAAACTTCAGTTGCACTATCTACAACTGAGGCTGAGAATATTGCAGCAGGAAGTTGTGCACAAATCTTATAGTTTAAGCAACAACTTGAAGACTTTGGAATCAAGTTGGCTAGTATGCCTATTAAATGTGATAATACTAGTGCTATTTGTTTCAATAAAAATCCTGTTCAACATTCTAAAAGTAAGCACATCGAAATTAAACATCATTTTAATAGGGATCATGTAGAAAACAATGATGTTTTGCTTGAATTTATTAGTACTGAATTTCAATTAGCTGATATTTTGACTAAACATCTTCTGGAAGATCGATTCTGTATGATTAGAAGAGAGCTCAGGATCATCAATCCATTTGATTAAATTTTTCCTACATTTGACTCAAACTAGATCAATTCGACCTTAATCATGATAAATCATATTCAATCATTGTTGATTTGACTCCAAATTTATGATATTTCAATTGATTTTGATCTACCCGTGAAATCCCAAATTTTTTGGTTTTAAGTTGTTGAGTCGACACATCTATGTGTCGACACCAAAATGTGTTGACACATGCGTGAGCCGACACATGAACGATAGCGGACTGAGATTTAAGGGATTTCCGAACTGTTTTTCCCCCAATTTTTTTTCTCCTTCAAGCTGACACAAGGGTTTATGGTATCTCTACTATTCTTACTCCCTATTTCATTGTTTTAGCCATTGTTTCATTGATTTGGAAGATCGGTAGCCTATTTTTGGTTGGATTCTGCCTAGATTTTGATTTCTAAACCATAGAAACGCCAAATTTCAACCAAAATCCCACCCAATTCTTTCAATCCAAGCAATGGTACCTTGCAAACAAGTTGTTCATCAACCTCGTCAGTCAAACCAAGAAGAAGAGCGGAGAACGAAGGCCCGACATAAGTCTAGAGCTCCGGATCCGCCCGCATGACCCTTGTTTGTTCCGTCTAACCGGATGAGCTCAAAGACTGCGGTTGGAGGATGTTGAGTGGACTTTTCATTTGTGGACCAGCAGCATTTTTGGATTGGAGAGTGGATTTGACAGGCTGGTCTGGCTACATTTTATTCACTCAGTGAGAGGTATTACCCCGAGCTGATGAGAGAGTTCTATGGATCACTCTCCCGTGGGTCTGATGGTTGGTTGGCACAGGTCAAAGGACGGGATATCCCCATTTCTTCAGAGATTCTGAGTAGAGTATGGGATATACCGATGACGGGATCTGTTGTTGATAGTTTGATGGATCTAGTTAGTGGTCTTCAATGTATTTTCGAGTCCGACATTCTACCAAAGGGAGCCACTGTACCAGCATCCAGGTTGTCTGCAGAGATGAGACTACTACACCACATCGTTGCCCAAATTCTTCTGCCAAAGAATGTACGTTTCGTCTATATCACTGAGTGGGAGCTACTCATGATGGTCTCACTAGTTCAATGCATGCCAATATGAATTCCAGTACTGATGGTATATCAGATTACAGAGGCGTCGATTAGCCAGAGGCTTTGCTTACCTTATGGCATGGGATTAACAGTATTGTTTTGGGAGTATGGAGTCAGCTTTCAGGATGAGCCTTATCGTACATTGCTTCACACCGATGTGTATGACATCAGGTCATTGCATCAGATGGGCTATCACTTATTCCGAGGCCAGTGGACATGCAGGATATTAGGTCAGGCCAAGGACCGAGCTGATGATGATAATGCAGCAGAGGAGGAGCGGATTCTCTCTAGTAAGGCAGGACCCAACGAAACTCAGCCTAAGACAGCAGCGTAGCCAACGGTTGCTCCTCAATCTGATCCTTCCATATCTGCACAGCCTCAGCCAGCACAGACATAGACTCCTGGCATGTCAGATAGTCTAGAGGACAGAGTCAGACACATCGAGATAGACATATTCATTATGAGGCAACGTCTTGACATATGTATAGCTGAGATGAGAGAAAGCCATATTGGACTTAGTCATGGCATCTCGGCTATTCTTTCTGCACTGTCTAGATCTTTAGCAAGTGCTTCGGCTACTGACACTGCTCCTGCACCTGCTCATGTACCTGCTCCCACACCAGCTGACGATATTGTTGACATTGATACTGGTGTTGATATTGCTATTGGAGATGATATAGTTGGTGATATAGTTATTGGAGATGATGATGGAGATGAGGAGACTGACTCAAATAGATTTGACATTGCTGATCTTACTTCAGAGCCAGTTATGGAGGTAACGGATGACTTACCTACGAGCCCTGTTGTTGACCCATCTTGTTCACCTATTGAGATTCCTATTCCATCTTCTCCTTCTAGATCGGATGATTGCACTCCTGTTCCTATTCCTATCATTACTCCAGTTATCGATACACCTGTTATTGATTTACCTGATATTGATTCCCCTGATTTTGTACTCCTGTTGTACATACACCTATCATTGAGACCCCAACTGTTAATACATCGATACATTCTATAGCTGATACTTCTATTCTTGATACGCTTGTTGTTACATCAGCTGAGACTCCTATCTTTGATACTCAGATTACTGATACTCCTACTCTTCATACATCATCGTTAATTCAAGAGCTTGGGTTTTATACACCCGGCTTTCAGCATCTCGACTCTGGACCTTCATTTGATCACACACCTTTTCCAGCGGTGGCTGAGATTGTTGTTCTGATCACTTTTATTCCTGTGGAGGATATTGCGTCTACCTCTACTGCTCCAGCCAGAGATTGGACATATGCTCGTCATAGAGGACATGGTTATCATACCACTCCACAGCCGACCAGGACCAGACTTAGAGATCTTCGATCGAGATGGCCGAGAGCTCGATTCTTCACTGATATAGGATCGATTGAAATCGGTTTATCTTCTGATGAGTCCATGGATGAGGATTAGGACTTTTATGTACTTCTAGATAGTTTGCTTTTTATGCTTCCATGTATTTTTATCTTTGTTATGTATCTGTTGTACAACTTTTAAGTTTATATGAAAAACCTTTGTTGTTCCTCATCTCTATATCTTTGATGAAAATGAATGTTATATCTTGAAATGCTTTTATGCTTCAATGTCCTCACTCTTCATTGAATGAAATTTTTACAAAAAAAGGAGAGTAATTTTGAAAATGAATTTATTAACTCAATGCTATATCTTGTCTACTCAATTTATTTATTTTCCTACCTTTTTAATGATAACAAAAAGGGAGAATAATTTAGTGAGAGTTAAGTATAAATATGTATTCTTCTCAAACATTAAGGGGGAGTAGTTTTGATTTATATTTGTGATATGCAAGTAGTAATTTTTTTTTGAAAACCTGAACTGAAAATCATGTACAAAATTCTTTGAGAAAGGGAGAGCTTTACTTTATTTTTATTTGGAAATCCTTTCAAAATGAACTTCCGCCTAAAACCCCTCTTTCAATATTTGAAAAGATTCTTACAAATTTTGTTATGAATCATTGATTCAGGGGGAGCTTTGTTGCTTGCTGAAATTTTTCTTGTAGAGTGTCATGATACATATTTTTTAAGCATTTAAATGAATATCAGAACTCTGATACTCTCTATCTTTATGACAAGCTCTGTCACTATTACTTATGTTCTAAATTGTCATATCATTTATCCAAGTAATGTTGATATTGTTAATGCTTTCAATTTTATACACCTTGATTAATTCTCTTAAAAGCTTTATTTTAAAGCAATTTATACTTAAGGATTTTGTCATCATCAAAAAGGGGAAGATTGTTGACTCCACTAATTGATTTTGATGATAAGCAAAACAGTTAAGTATAAGTTGAGGACTAATGATTCACTTTGAATATGTTTTTATTAAAAAGGTGCTCACAAAATTTGATGAAGCCCAATTGTTTTGAAGAAGCCAAGTTGAATGAGAAGTTTGCTAAAAAAGAAGACTTTGATACTTAAGAGATGGTTGAATGGATAGCTAAGCTAAGTGGAAACATGTTCCAACTCAAATTCAGCACCTTCTTTGAATTTTTCAAAGAAGTGTCAACTCAAAGGGTCGACACATGACATGAAGTGTCGACATATGAAGAAGAAGTGTTGACTTAGGCTGATTGCAGTAGTGTTTCAAATGGCATGGATGAAGTGTCGACACATGGACCTGAGGTATCGACTCAAGGTGTCGACACATGGATCAACACATCGCCTGAGACGTTCAAGCCATAGAACTTGCAGAAGTTGAAGGAACAGCTGAAGTTTCAATACATGGAAGCAAGGTGTCGACTCAAGGTGTCGACTCAACTTAGAAGGTGTCGACACATCTGAGATTTCCAAAGAATCTGAATGGAGCAAATTAAACTAAGTGTCGACTCAAGAAGAACATGTGTCGACCTTATATGTCGACTCAACTGAGGAAGTGTCGACACATGGAGTTCTGGCAACAGTAACGGCTAGTTTTTTCAAACGCAGAATTCGCCCAAAATGCTCCCAAAGGCTAGTTTTTCAAGTGTAATGGCTATATTTCGGTTTTGAGGCCTTTGGAGGGTATTTATATGCTCCAAATCAAATCAAAAAAAAAAGCTATTGAATATTATTAAAGAGTTTTGAGAAGAGAGAAGAAGTGTGAGCTTTAACTCCTATTCATTCAAGTTTCAACCACCTTCAAGCTAAAGGAAGCCTCTAAGCATTCAAGAGCAATGAAGATCATCCATACTTGAGCATTCAAAAGGCTTCAACAAGTACAAAGCAACTCTACATCAAGCTACATCGAAATATTTTCTTTGTTTTAAAAAGCTTACTTTGATTCTTTACATTCAAACCATATTTTTTTTAAAGGTTATTGGTTAGCCTATCGTAAAACCAAGTGAAGTTATTGGTAAGCCTTGGAAAACCAATTAGGTTGGTGGTTAGCCCGCAAAACCACTAAGGTTCTTGGTTAGCCCGAAAAACCAAGGGAGGTTGTTGGTTAGCCTTGTGAAAACTAATAAGGTTATTGGTTAGCCCGTAAAACCAAGTGAGGTTGTGACTTGTGAGCCTTGTAAAAATAAGTCAGATTTTGATTAGTGAGCCCGGAAAACTAATCGGCTGTAATCGTGTGATTATAGTGAATTTCCAAGAGAATCTTGGGGAGTGGAGGTGGGTGCATTGTATAGTACCGAACCACTATAGTTCTTGATGTTTGTGATTGCTTGATCTTTCTCTCTCTTTGCTCTTTATTTTTTGCTCTTAATTTCCACTGCACTTATTTTTTAGAGCATTGCTTTGAATCATAGTACCTTGCTGATATACTTGTTGAATTGGATTGCTTTGCTTAGTATCAAGTTTTGTTAAGTTAGTAGCTTACTGTATTAATTTTTAGAGATCCAATTCACCCCCCCTCTTGGGTTGCTTACTGGACAACAGGGTGAGATGCCCTAGAGGTGCGACGTCTCTCCATGAAGGTAAGTCCCAAGTCCATAGAGTATCCATCTTTCTTTCCCCTACATTTTTTTCCGCCTTCTTGACCCTAATCACAAAAGACTTCTTAGCTCTCCAACGATCTTCCTAGCACCCCCTTTGTCCTGCATCATGATGTGCATGAAGAAATCTTATTGAATTCACTAGGATCCAATGCACAATAAAGGAGATTCATTGCTTTCACAATGATCTCAGATTACTTAATGTCATTTTCATCCCAATCCTCTTCGAGCTTAGGGATGGAAACACCATTAACCACAATCGAACGAATATGTGGACCTTTATCAACAACTTCCCACAAATTGCAATCTATAGACCAATAAGTATAATTAGTTCCATTAAAGTATGGAGGTCTGTTTGAGGCTTGTCCCTCAACTACACTAGTACTAAGAGGGGTTGCCATAGATTTTTACTCAAGGCGGTTGACTTATAAACTGAGAATGTGGCTCTAATACCACTTGCTGCCAAGTAAGCAACCCAAGAGGGGGGGTGAATTAGGTTTTTAAAAAATTAATTACAAGTGTGTGAACTAATTCAATAAATAATTTAAGTACAATGAGATGCAAGAATAATGTGCTATCTTAAAGAGTATACAGTAGAAATTTAAATGAAATAAATGCAAGAGCAAGAGAGAAAGACAAACAATCACAAACACAATCCAAGTATAGTGGTTTGGTGCTTTTCAATGCACCTACATCCACTCCCCAAGGTCCACTTAGAAATTCACTATAATCTTCACTTATTACAGTCGATTAGTTTTCTGGGCTTACTAATCAAAACCACTTTTGATTTTTACAAGGCTCACCAAAAGTAACCTCATGGTTTTCAAAGGTTAACCAATAACCTCCTTAGCTTTCAACTAGGCTTACCAAAAACCTCCTTGGTTTTCAAAAGCTAATCAATAACCTCCTTGGTTTTCAAAGGCTAACCATAAACCTCCTTAGTTTTTTAATAGGCTAACCAAAATCCTCCTTGGTTTTCCAATAGGCTAACCAAAAACCTTTACAAGAAGGATAGAGTTAAAGTAAAGCAACAAGAAAAGCTTTTTTAATAAAAGCAGATATCTCTTTGAAGCTTGGAGGAATTGCTTGTCTTGAACTTGATAAAGCCTCAATTAATGCTCAAGGGTGTTGGACTTGAATGCTCTTGAAGGCTTTGAATGCTTTGAGACTTCTTTTTGCTTGAAGGTAGTTGCTCTTAATGAATATGAATGAATGCTCTTGCTTTCTCTCCTTTTTATTATTCTCTTTTCATTTTCTTTTGTTTTAATTTGATTTGAATCACTTAAATACCATCCCAAAGCCTCAAAGTCAGTTTATAACCGTTAGACATGAAAAACTAGCCATTGGAGCCAAGAGGGCCGAGTTTTGTGTTTGAAAAACTAGCCGTGTTCCCAGAACTCCAAGTGTCGACATTTCAAGCTGTGAGTCGATACTTAGGGTTGACACTAAAGTTCCATTAGTCGACACTTAGTTCAAAACTTTTCATTGAGGCTCTCTAGAAATCTCAAGTGAGTTGACACTTCTTCAAGTGAGTCGATACTTAATATCCATGAGTCGACACCTCAGGCAATTCTTTAACTTCATCATGTTCTGTAAGAGATTTTTCTCAAACGATAAGCCGATCCTTGAGTCAACACACGAGTTGACACTTTAGTCATGCCATCTAAAACTTTTCATGTGTGCCGGCTTGAGTCAACACTTGCACTGCCATGATTCGATACTTGATCAGTGAGTCGACACTTACTGAGAATTCTTCAAAAATCACTAAAGCTCTATTAAAGCCTTTTTGTGCTGAACTCTTTATATCCTTTCAAGCAATTTTCAAGTACTTATGTCCATTTATAACTGATCTTTTATTCAAAAAAGGGACTTCTTCATCATTTGACAAGCATTCTATTTTTGTTGAATTGAAGAGTACCTTTTTCTATTTAACATACTTCAAAGAATAGTTAGTACTCAACTTATACTTAAGTGTTTTGTTTATCATCAAAATCAATATCAAAGTCAACAAGTGTGACACTTGGAGATGATCACTTATGCAAGGTCATTGGTATTGGGAGTGTATAAGTGAAAATGTTCGATGGGATCGTGAGAACACTGATCAATGTCAAGCATGTTCCTGAGCTGAAGAAAAATCTAGTGTCAGTGGGCTACTTGGAGCGATGTGGTTACAACTTTAGTAGTCAAGCCAGGAGTAGAATACTTAATATCTCCAATAGAGCCATGTTCCTAACGAGAGGTAGGAGGATGGACAATAATCTCTACAGGATGGAGCAATCAATTATGATGGGACAATCTGATACAATAGTGTAGCACAAGACCCATAGGGGGACTACAGATTATGGCACTACCACCCAGGCCACATGGGAGATCGTGGGATGAAAGAACTGAGCAAGCATGGATCAATTCTAGATCTGGTTGGTGATGTTTCAAATGTCTATGAGCTATGCCAGATGGAAAAGTAGAGGAGGGTCCACTTCAGTAGTAGTTCAGCCAACTATATAATGCCACAAGAGCTAGTTTACACTGATGTGTGGGGACCATCTCTAGTTTTAGCTAGAAACAGGGCGAGGTACTTCTTAACCTTGATAGATGATTTTTCAAGGAATGTGTGGGTCTACTTCATGAGAGAAAAATCAGAGGTCTTCTCAAAGCTCAAGGTATGGAAAGCAGAAGTTGAGAAGGAGCAAGGTCGTAGTGTGCCTGAGGTCTTACAATGGCAGTGAGTTCACCAGCAGGGAGTTCCAGCACTTTTGTGAGGAGTGTGGCATCAAAAGGTACTTATCAATCAAAGGCACTCCTCAGCAAAATGGCATGGCCAAGAAAATCAACCGAACCCTTATGGAGAGGCAAGATGTATGAGGCTGCAGGCAGGGCTTCCTAAGATGTTCTGGGTTGATACAGTTGATGTAGCCTTCTATTTGGTCAATCGGTCACCACATACAATGTTAAATGGTGGTATTCTAAAGGAGAGATAGTCTGGAAGGAGGATTAGGCTTCACCATCTATTGGTTTTTGGGTCATGGCATATGTGCACCTCGATGCTGGTGAGCATAGTAAGTTGGATGCCAAATCAAAGAAGATGGTGTTCTTTGGGTATCTACGAGGAGTCAAGGGGTACAGAATATAGGATCCCTTGGAGAAGAAGGTCATCATCTATAGGGATGTAACCTTTGATGAGAGATCAATTCTTTAGAGATCAGGTGGCATGGAGGAGCAATAGGAGCAGCGGGACTTCCAGTAGGGCAACGCTCGACAACTAACCTCATTTTCTATTTTGCCACTTGCTAGTGCATCTGGAGGATTGGACATTCAGGTGGAGCACTCTCAAAGGGTGCCTCCACATATGGAGAGAGCTCGAATGGATGATCGAGGCTTGGAGGACTAGCCAGAGTAGGCTGGACCTCGGAAGATATTGGGGTTGCACTGCACATGCCCAAGAGGACCATCAGGTAACATAATCGATATGGCTTCAGAGAGATGGTGTCATATGCCCTAGTGATAGCCAATGGAGACCCATATACATACGAGGAGTGATGCGGGATGAACCTAAGACTGATGAAAAATAGTAAACTAATTTTTTTTTATAATTTTTTTAGAAATTAATTGAGTGGCTAAAGATCCGAGAATAAGAAAGAATCAGCAGAAATACTAGTGATGCTAGAAACTAATATATCCACAAAATAACTCATGCAGAATATCAATAAGCTAGGACCCGGGAATTGAAAAACTCCCAATTTAGGATAGCTATTCTTCACCAAATCAGAAATCAAGAGAAGGGAAGGATGTTACCAATTAGTGATTTGAAGAACTTCCGATGAAGTGATCACACAGCACTCTGATTGGAGCCTGGATAATGAAGCTTGGTTTTTCTGATTAGATGGCTGATTTGAAGTGGTCTTGGAGGCAAAGAAGGCCTCCTCTAAGAAGGTGAAACACCTCGAGGATCCTGTAAGTATCAAAGGTCAATCAAAATAGCAAGTAAATAAAGTAAACGAAACTAGGGTTGAAGGAAATCCGAATCATGGTTTGAATGGCTGGTAGCTAGAAGCTTGATGAAGATCCTTGCTTGGGTGGCCTAGGGTTCCTTTCCTTTGGACGTGTGAAAGCTTGGATGGCAGCAAGCTTAGGCATGGAAGGATGCTAGGGAACACAAAGTAACCAACAAAACACAAGAACACAATTCCAACACAAGAGTAAACTCAAATAAAATTCACCAGGGTTTCGATATCATGAATAAAAGTTATTACATAAGGAAGAGGGGTAGGGTATTTATAGAGATCCATGCCCTCTCCTAACTAGGGTTACACTTAGGTTAAGAATAACTCTCCTAAAGGTATTAGGAAAAGTACTCCTTAATAGGTTAGGAAAGAGAGCCTTAAGAGGTTAGGACTTTGACTAGTCTTCTCCTTCTCCCTTCATGCTTTGACCTAGTCTTCTTCCAACCCTTGGACTTGATCAACCAAGTGAGGACGCCTCTCTTAGGTATGTTGGGCTTCATGGGAGCTGCAAGGGCTAGCAAAGAGGTGAAGGGTGCATGGGCTTGGCCCTCCTAGAAATTAGGATGGCTTAGTAGCCTGGTAGCAGGAATATTCCTTGGAATCTTGCTTCTTAAGGGCTTGGACGTGGTGCCTGGGCTGATTTTTCTTGGACTGGGGGATAGTTGGACCTCTGGATTTATGATGTGACCTGGTCTGAGAATATACTCTAGCATCTGGAGGGAAATCTGGACATTTGGAGAGCATCTGGAAGGCATTTGGGCATCATGCAGGAATCTTGGACCCTAGGTTGGCATACAAAGTCCAATTGGCTAAAGTGGGGTCTTCTGGCTCCTGGATGAGACTTGGTAGAACTCCACAGCAGGGTATCCTCTTCTCTTGTATAAAATTGAACTCATACTGGACTCATAACCGAAGTACAGGACTCAATATACTGACTAGGGTTGAGGGTTGAGACAAATCAACTAACCTCAACTTATTACAGGACTCAATCTTAATTGATTACAAAATTGTGACACATGACTAAGGTTCTAAAATTAAAATCTCAATCAATAAACCATATGGGATCCAGTGATCTGTGTATGATCATGGTGTCCCAACCAATTCTTTGGGGACGGGAGGAACTCGACCCCGTCGAGTGGGGGTCAATTTGGCTCAAGGAGGGTCTAGGTTGAGGCATTGCAGATCCGCACCAGCATTCCACAAGTCCTTAGATTCTAGCTGACCTTGCCACTGAACCAAGTATCGTTGACAGTTTCTATCCCAAGTACCGATAGCTTGATCTTCCAGAGTTCTCTCAATCTCTTCCTCAGCAAAAGGCCAAATTATATGTTGTCATTCTGGGGTTGGTTCACTCATAAAGAAAGAGAGTGGCGCATGGGACTCACTGGGTATCACTGCTAGCTCCCTAGACTCTATAAGATTTGAGATGATGAAGGTGGAGCTAATACCTAAATCAGGTGATATCTCAGGCACATAAGCATTGGGTCCATTACTCTTCATTATTTTTGATGGGCCAGCTTTACGAGCAGAAAAGTCCTTTATCATCACATATTCCTCTATATAAAACTTTTTATCTTTCCTTTGGGAATTAGCCAAGTTTTTATTTTATTTATTATGTAGGTTCAGCTTTTGACTAATTTCCAAATTTAAATGTTGTGTAGAGTACATGTGTGGACAGATGAATCAGGGTTGTAAATTTATTGGACTCAAAACTAATCCCTAAAAGACTCGACTAGGCTTTCTTATTGAAGGAAACTTATTGGACTCTTCTTTGGGTCTAACCTAACACACTTTAGACTCTTTAGATTTGACCCTAGCATTGCATGCACATGAGAATTTACTATGTACTCCTAGCAAATGCCACAAAATATATCAAAAGTAATATGCAAACCTAACATGTACAATGAATGAATGCAACATGCAAACCTCTGCATGATGCAGGTGAATGGTTAAAGAAATATAAGAAAACTCAAGAAAAGAAAAAAAATATGAGATGGATTCGAGGTTAGTCTGATAGGATAGAAAGTAAGAATGTTCTGGGTTGATCGGGTAGAATAGGAGGTAAGAAGTGATTTCAGGGATGAGGCCTACACTAATGAGGATGACCTTATGGGATTCATGCCTATCTAAAGGGTCTGCAAAATGGAAGAAAGGCTTATTGATTTCAAGAAAGAGATCAATGGGAGTCAATGAAATGATTTCATCCTAAGGGTACTGATTCAAATAGATCAAGTCCTTCATAAATTCTTCTGGCTCTTAAATCAAAGGACTAAGCTCTATAGTTGGGCTTTCTTTTAGTGTCTCATCAGGTAAAACTCTAATAGTAGGATTGGGTTCCTCATGGTCTTCTTCCTTTAAGGGTTCTTCCACTACATGGTCAGCTAACTCTATTGATTGGAATTCTCCCAGGGTGCTGGGGATCATGCAGCATGCGGAATTGACATTTAAAATAAAATTTCATAGCATGATACCCTAACATTTATAACATGTAAAAAAAATCCTAATTTCCAGGAATCCCTTGGGCAATAACAACTAATGAATCATCAAATAAAGTCAAGAAAAATACCTAGATCGCTGAAATCAAACATTTTCCACAAGGCTCATAAGTGCAAGCCCTCCAACGGTGATCCACACAAAACTCGGATCAAGGAAGAACTCCTTCTTCATGTTACTTGGAGAAGTGGAACTCTTTCGGTAGCCTTTGGTCTATTGACCACTACAGGACACCCTGTCCTACTGATGGTTACTCAAGACACTATCCTAAACCACTATAGGATCTAGGACCCTAAAGGCTTATATCCTAAAACCAAGCCTTGTCCTAGTGTAGAAGAACTTGTCTTAACAAGACAAGTCTTGTCCTAAAACAAGGAGGGAGGGAGAAAGTGGAAGAACACTCTGACTCTCAGGAAAATACAACACTCAGACTCTCAGAAGATCGAAGTCAGTATTTCTCATTTCACCGTACCCCTATTTATAATCTCAGATGGGGCATGAAATGCATCACGACAACACTTATCAGATATGAAACAACATATCTGATAAGACTCTTCGGGAATGGAGTAATATCGGTGTTCTTTCACATACCAAATCAATCCCCATCGTGCCATATGTCAAATATCGATTTTTGAGATAGGAAGATGCCTCTTATAATCCAAAGTAATGTGAGAATTGAAGAGTTTCAAAGGCAGAAGGACTCTGTCCTTTGTTGTGCGCGCGCATATGAAGAGGCGCGACTCTTCATGTGCGCACCACCTTTCACACCTCTTCAAGCCATCCCTTTAAACTTTAAACTGGCTATTAGACTTCTTAAGACCATGGGGATAAAATGAAGAGGAGCCTTCCTAATGAAACTCTTAGAGTCTCATCCGCAGAAGGACTCTTGTCCTTCTGCACGCCACTTATTCTCCCGGGTGCGCCAAAGGGAGCCAATAGTCTTTCCCTTTCCATTTAGTCTACCCAAAGCATCAAATTGACTTAGTCAAACATATGCAATATGGGTGTCATTGGAAAGGGCATCAAATAACTTTCTGACCATATCTTTTATTTTCAGATCAGATGTCTGTAAGCCCTTCTGTGCCCTTTTGAAATTAAGGTATCATTTAGGTACCAAGAGTCCCATGCCATTGGGACTCTTCATATATGATGCCTAAAATGCCCTTAAGTCCAAACTAAAATCATATTAAGCTTTGATTTGGCTAGCCCCACTTAGGACTCAACCTAATTTAGGTTTCCCATAATTAAGTTAGCCTAATTAGCAAGCAACCAGACCCAATCCAATTGGGTTAGGAATTAGGTTAGCCTACATATGCTAGTATGCAATCTGGATAACCAATTAGGATCCTATGATCCTAATTAAATCATGAATAACTTTCTTGGCCAAGTCTCTATTGTGTGTGACCCATTGGGTTCCACATCTAGCTAGCAATAGATTTAGGTTTGAGCCGATTCTATCCGATAGAACCTGATTGACATAATTAGGTCAAATTAGCTCACCTAATTATCCAATTCGAATCACACATCGAATTGACTCATGAAACCAAACCAATTGGTTTATGAAAATATATAAGACAAGATTGACATCTAGCAATGTGTCATGCCTGCCCGGAATAGAATGAATTTGGTAGAAAATACCAAAATACCCTTCAGTAGTAAGTTACCGTGCATTTCAATCTTTCGATCTCCCATTATCCCGATTTAGTGATAGGTATGGATAGATGTCAAACCCTAACACTTCATCATATCGAATCTTAGCTCGATCATGAGGACTCAGCTAATGACTGATTAGATTCCACTAATCTCATCCTGCTTTGATCAAAGGCTCCTTGAGTCACTCATCGAAGAGATTGCATCGGATAACAATTCCTCTTACTAGGAATGATAGATTTCTTGTTGGTCCACTCACATCCTTTGTACACCTTCCACCAAACCTAGAACGTCCCATACATATCACAATGGCATGAGTGAGTATGAACCAAAATATGGCTTAGTGTGCACAGGGAACCATTGTGACCTCAGGTCTAAAGATCACATGCACAACTTCTACTCTGGGATCTATCTTTTGACAAGTAGTAAGACTTCCATAAGATAATCCCGGTGTGGATCAGTTTAGTATACTCATACCCTGATGAGCACCATTATCCTAGTATTAGTGTCTCTATGCAAGTGGTTGTGAGATCAACCACCCTCATCAACTGAGCATATATAGGATAAGCTAATCTTTTCGGATTAATCGATCCCCAAATCGATGGTCCAATGACTAGGAACATTCTAGATTAAGGTTTATAGGAAATTAGGTCTCACAATTATGAATTTCGTCATAACCCTAATTCCATTGCCCTACTCTATGGGGTTCATCATAATCAATAAAAACATGACATAGTAGTATATAATGAATCAAATGCCTTTATTAATATGAAAGTATGTCATACATGAGCTGGAAGTTTACAAAAAGGCTCTCATAATGATTGGCTCTTAGAGAACTTTTCTATGAAACTTTCACTTGCACTAAAGCCAATCGCCCTTGTATTTTATGCCCATAAAATCTAAGTGACTATCTAACTGCTGCTTGGCTAAAGCTTTAGTAAATGGGTATGCTATATTGTTCTTTGTGTCAACTCGTTCAATGATGACATCTTGTCTTTCAATGATCTCTTGAACGAGGTGGAACCGTCTTAGAATGTACTTGAACTTGTGATGAGACCTTGGTTCCTTAGCTTGTGCAACAGCCCTAGTATTATCAAAGTATAATGGCATTGGCTGTTGTACATCAAGAACCATGTCCAATTCCATGATGAATTTTTTCATCCAAATAGCTTCCTTCGAAGCTTCACTAGCAGCTATGTACTCTGCCTCAATGACTGGGTCAGCTACTGTTGGCTGCTTTGTACTCTTCCAACTCACTGTACCATCATTCAGGATGAAGACATACCCCGATGTGGATTTGCTATCATCTAGATCTGATTAAAAACTAGAATCTGTATATCCTTCTATTTTCAACTCAGATCCTCCATATACTAGAAAAATATCTGTAGTCCTTTTCAGGTACTTAAGAATATTTTTCACAGCTCTCCAATGATCCTCTCCTGGATCTACCTGAAACCTACTCACTATGCCCAAGGCATATGCAACATCAAGTATGGTACATAACATGGCATACATTATCGATCCTACAACCGAAGCATAAGGAATCATAACCATCCTCTCTCTTTCTTCTGATGTCTTAGGAGACATTTTCTTAGAGAGATGTATGCCTTGACTTATAGGTAAGTAACCTTTCTTACTTCCATCCTTGTTGAATCTCTTCAACACTAAGTCAATGTACCTGGATTGGGATAAGCCTAGCATCCTTTTGGATCTATCTCTATAGATCCTTATACCCAGTATATAGGATGCTTCTCCCAAATCCTTCATGGAAAATTTTGATGATAGCCAAGTTTTAACCGACAGTAACATTGGGATATCATTCACAATGATCAGCATGTTATCCACATATAAAACCAAGAAAACAATTACACTTCCACTTGTCTTCTTGTACACACATGGTTCATCTATATTTTTGATAAAACCAAATCCTTTGATTGTTTCATCAAAATGGATGTTCCAACTCCTCGATGCTTGCTTAAGTCCATAAATGGACTTCTTTAATTTGCATACTTGGTTTGGTCTCCTAATTGAGACAAAACCTTCTGGCTGTGACTTGTAGACTTCTTCCTCAAGGTCTTCATTGAGAAAAATAGTCTTTACATCCATTTGCTAAATCTCATAGTCATGGTATGCTTCTATTGCAAGCAATATCCGAATGAACTTGAGCATGGCTATTGGAGAAAAAGTTTCATCATAGTCAATACCATATTTTTGTATGAAACCTTTTGCTACCAGTCTAGCCATGTAGGTCTCAACTTGACCATCTGCTCCAATCTTCTTCTTGAAGACCCATTTACACCTAAATGGGTTAATTCCTTCAGGTGGATCTACCAGAGTCCAAACTTGATTGGAATACATGGAGTCCATTTCAGATTTCATGGCATCAAGCTATTTGTTTGAGTCGTTACTCTTGACAGCTTCTGAATAGGTCACAAGATCATCATCCTGTATGATACTGGCTTCATTGTTATCCTCGATGACAAAGCCATATCTAAGAGGTGCTCCCCTCACCCTCTTTGTCCTTCGAAGAGGAGGTGTGTATTGTTGTTGTTCTTGATCTATAAGAACCTCTGGTTGAGGAACTTCACTTGAAGGCTCATTGGTTTGTTGGTTCTGTTCTTCACATAACTCAAGTGAAGAAATACTACATTTTTCTTGGATAAACTCTTGTTCCAAGAATGTAGCATGCCTACTGACAATTATCTTTAGTTCAGTAGCATTATAAAAGAGGTATCCCATACCTACTTTTGGGTAACCAACATATCTACACTTGTCAGCTCTAGCACTTAACTTATGTCCAAAGTTATTGTCGACATAAGCATGACAAACCCAAATCTTCAAATACTTAAGACTTGGTCTTTTGCTATTCCATAACTCATATGGAGTGCTACTTACTGACTTAGATGGAACCCTGTTAAATATATATGCTGCAGTCTCCAGGGCATGTCCCCAAAAGGAAATGGGAAGATCTGTGAAGCTCATCATGGACCTCACCATATCCAATAAGGTGCGATTTCTCCTTTCTGCCACTCCATTTAACTAGGATGTATATAAGGAGGTGTCCATTCAGAAATAATGCCTTTGTCTTTTAGATGGTTTAGGAACTCACTAGATAAGTATTCTCCTCCTTGATCAGACTGAAGAGCTTTAATACTAAGTCCAGTTTGTTTTTCAAACATACTCTGATATTCTTTAAACTTATCAAAGGCTTCGGACTTGTATTTCATAAGATACACATGACTGTACCTTGATAAATCATCAATAAAAGTGATGAAATAAGAATATCCTCCTCTGGCCTGAGTTGACATAGGTCCACATACATCAGCATGCACTAGACCTAACAATTCAGTTGCCCTTTCTCCATATCCAGTGAATGGAGACTTGGTCATTTTCCCTTTGAGGCAAGACTCACAAGTTTCTAATGATTGAAAATCATCAGGGTCAAAGTAATCCTCTTTGACTAACTTGTTTATCCTTGACTCACTGATATGACCAAACCGGTAATGCTAGAGATATGTGACATTGACATTATCTTTTTTTCTCTTCTTGTCATCTACAAGAAGTATTTCATCATTGAGTACTAATGTTAGAAGACCATTCACAAAGAAACCATGCCCAAATATTGTATTATTATTAATAATAGAGCAGCCACTGCTCTTTACACTTATTTCCTATCCTTATTGTAACAACAAGGGTATAAAAATAATGTTTCTTACAATATCTAGCACATAGTAGCATTCTTCCAACCTTATGATATTACTCGAAGGTAATAATAGAAGATAACCCATAGCTTCAGCATATATGGGTTCTCCAATTATCCCATATAATTTGAAGTCACCATTCTTCAAATTTCTAATTCTGTGTAGTCCTTATAAAGATTTACAAATATATGACCCACATGCGGTATCCAATACCCATGAATTAGAAATAGATTCACTCAATGATAAATTGGTTTGTGTGATGTACAAACCGCTAGATGCACCACTTGAATCTAGCTTCACATTTGCAAGACAAGTCTTGCAATCCTTCTTCCAATGCCCGAACATGCTGCAATGGAAATAGGCCCCATCAGCCTTCTTCCTCAACCAGTCCACATAATTTGGATCGGTTAACTTATTGGCATCCAATATGCCACTCAGTGATAAGTTTGAAGCCATTATTTAAATGTCCTACATTTAATTAAAGAACAATATTAGCAGACCATTCAATTATGGCATTCATAATTAGATAAGGACTTTATATCTAATTATGTCTCCTACTATTTTCTTCAAATACCATAACCCTCAACTATAGTAAGCGAGAAACCTTCCTGGTTTCCTTAGTGGGGTCGAGATCCTTATTCCTCACGAGTGCCTTATGTGTACACAACGAACACACATGAGTTCAAAGGTAGGATAACCTTTCCAATTGCAACCTGTGCAATTCTCAACAATTATCTTTGCCTCTAGGACACTTATGGCCTTGTATGTACACAACAAACCATAATGTCTTAGTTTAGTCGGACCCTTCATTTCCATATAGCCATGATTAAATGATGTTGCCTTTGTGTGTACACAACAAAGCAATATATCCAAACATGTTATAAAGCACTAAGTGCACCGAGACAAATCTTATATCAATTCCTAGAGTAGGCCTTGTGTGTACACAACAAACCTACCATAGTTTTGTCATAAATTTGGCTTAGCATGAAGGAAGGCAAATTATAGTATACTTAACTAATTAGCATTACCAAATTAAGATTTAGATATGACCAAATTGGCCAGATAAGTGGGAGGGGTGAGGGGATCCCCCCATTGCTTTCCTTAGACACCAATTAGATTGGCCAGGTCAGACAACGAAACTAATTATAAACCTCATTCCCTTTACCTTCCTAGAACCACTTGCCTAGACACCAATTGGCTGATCAATCCTTAACCGGTTTTGCATCTTGACTAAGTTTTATTCTATGACTAAATATGTTTTTTGATGAGGACTTTGATGGTTTCAAAATACATTCTAAAACTATTATGATAATAGTGTTTATCACTGCAAGTATAAACATAAACATGATATCCAAGTTTATAACAAATATAAACTCGATGCATATCACTCTATCATATGCATTAAAATTCATGTCATCAAGCATATTACCCTAATATGCATAGCATTATATTGACATAACATCATATATATGAACATGGTCGAGTCAACTCGATAAGGTTTGGGTCGGCTCGGTAGTGGAATTTAATCAAACTCCAAAAAGATTCATAATTGGAATGCAACAAGGATGGCTCTGGTACCACTGATGGGAATTCTCCCAGGGTGCCGGGGATCATGCAGCAACAGAATTGACTTTCAAAATAAAATTTCATAGCATGATACCCTAACATGTATAACATGTATAGAAAACCCTAATTCCCAAGAACCCCTTGGGCAATAACAACTAATGAATCATCAAATAAAGTCAAGAAAAATACCTGAATCGCTTAAATCTAACTTTTTCCATGAGGCTCACAAGAACAAGCCCTCCAACGGTGATCCACACGAAACTCGGACCAAGGAAGAACTCCTTCTTCAAGTTGCTTGGAGAAGTGGAACTCTTTCGGTAGCCTTTGGTCTATTAACCACTGTAGGACACCCTGTCCTACTGAAGGGCACTCAAGAAACTATCCTAAACCACTGTAGGATCTAGGACTACCCTCCTCTAGGATCCTATAGGCTTATGTCCTAAAACCAAGCCTTGTCCTAATGTAGAAGAACTTGTCTTAAGAAGACAAGTCTTGTCCTAAAACAAGGAGGGAGGGAGAAAGTGGAAGAACACTCTAACACTCGAGAAAATAAAACACTCAGATTCTCAGAAGATCGAAGTCAGTATTTCTCATTTCAGCATACCCCTATTTATAATCTCGGATGGGGTGTGAAATGCATCCCAACAATACTTATCAGATATGAAACAACAATCTGATAAGACTCTTCAGGAATGGAGAGTCATATCTGTGTTCTTTCACTTACCAGATCAATACCCATTATGCCATGTATCAAATACCGATTTCTGTGATAGGGAGATGCCTCTTCTAATCTAAAGTAATGCATGGCTTGAAGAGTTTCAGAGGCAGAATGACTATGCCCTCTGTTGTGCACATGCATATGAAGAGGCGCGACTCTTCATGTGCGCGCCACCTTTCACACCTCTTCAAGCCGTCCCTTTAAACTTTAAACTGGCTATTAGACTTCTTAAGACCATGGGGATAAAATGAAGAGATGCCTTCCTGATGAAACTCTTAGAGTCTCATCTACAAAAGGACTCTTAGTCCTTCTGCATGCCACTTATTCTCCTGGGTGCGCCAAAGGGTGCCAATAATCTTTTCCTTTCCATTTAGTCCACCCAAAGCATCAAATTGACTTGGTCAAACATATGCAATATGGGTGTCATTGGAAAGGGCATCAAATAAGCTTTATGGCCATATCTTTTATTTTTAGATTAGAGGTCTGTAGGCTCTTCTATGCCCTTTTGAAGTTAAGATATTATTTAGGTACCAAGAGTTCTATGCCATTGGGACTCTTCATATATGGTGCCTAAAATGCCCTTAAGTCCAAATTAAAATCAGATTAAGCTTTGATTTGGCTAGCCCCACTTAGGACTCAACCTAATTTAGGTTTTCTATAATTAGGTTAGCCCAATTAGCAAGCAACCGGATCTAATCCAATTGGGTTAGGAATTAGGTTAGCCTACATATGCTAGTATGCAATCTGTCTCACCAATTAGGATCCTATGACCATAATTAAATTATGCATGACTTTCTTGGCCAAGTCTCTATTGTATGTAACCAATTGGGTTCCACATCTAGCTAGCAGTAGGTTTAGGTTTGGTCGATTCGATCCGATCGAACCCGATTGACCTAATTAGGTCAAATTGGCTCACCTAATTGTCCAATTCAAATCACACAACGAATTGACTCATGAAACCAAATCAATTTGATGGGGACATCAGCTTGCACGAATCTCGAAGTAGCATGAATTTCGGAGCAGCAAATAAATTTGAAGAATAAATTTAGGATTTATCTTTTATTTGAAATTTAAATTAGAATTTTGTTGGTTAGGATTGAGATATGGATAGGCTTATCTTATCCTATATTGTATTTAAATTTGAGTTATCCCTATCCTGTATTCAAATTCAAATGAGGGTTATGGAGCTTATAAATAACCCCCTCATTCCTATTGTAAAAGGATAGAAGAAATTGAATTTTTGGGATTTGGTTTGGCAGTTGTTGTTCAGGGCTATGGCCCATTATGTCTTCACCTACGGGTGTTGATGTTGTCTTTGTCCTTCAGGACATCGTAGGGACGTGATTCCCTAGTTATCCCCCCATCTTCGTTTTCCTCCACGTTCTTTGAAATCCCCCTCATGGCTTCAGGAGTGACCTGGGTGGCAGGTGAAATACCCTGGGCTCCGCGTGTAGTGAGATGGGTGGTAGGTGAGATACCCTAGACTGCATGTAGTGAGGTGGGTGGTAGGTATAATGCCCTAGAGGTGTGATGTCTCTCTGTGAGAGTGGGTTTCAGGGTTCGTGGTAGTCCATCCTCATTATCCTCCATCCTAATTATTTTTCCTTCGTCACCACCATAAAGAAATCAGAAAATAGAAAAAAAATAGGATACCCTAATCTTCGGTGACTTCTCAGCTTGCCGACGATCCTATCCCTATCCCGTGCACCATCACAATTGGTTCATGAAAACATACAAGACAAGATTGACGTCTAGCAACGTGTCATGCCTACATGAAAGATGAGGAATTTGTTAGAAAATACCAAAATACACTTCAGTAGTGAGTTACCGTGCAATTCAATCATTCGATCTCCCATTATCCTGATTAAGTGATAGGTATGGATAGATGTCAAACCCTAACACTTCATCATATCGAATCTCAACTCGATCATGAGGACTCTGCTGATGACTGATTAGTTTCCACTAATCTCATCCTGCTTTGATCAAAGGCTCCTTGAGTCACTCATCGAAGAGATTGGATGGGATAAAAATTTCTCTTACTAGGAATGATCGATTCCTTGTTGGTCCACTCACATCCTTCGTACACCTCCATCATACCCAGAACACCCCATACATATCGCAATGGCATGAATGAGTATGAACCAAAAAATGGCTTAGTGTGCACAAGGAACCATGGTGACCTCAGGTCTAAAGATCACATGCACAACTTCTACTCTGGGATCTATCATTTGACAAGTAGTAAGACCTCCATAAGATAATCCCGGTGTGGATCAGTCCAGTGTACTCATACCCTGATGAGCACCCTTATCCTAGTATTAGTGTCTCTATATAAGTGGTTGTGAGATCAACCACCCTCATCAACTGAGCATACATTGGATAAGCTAGTCTTTCCAGATTCATCGAGCCCCGAATCGATGGTCCAATGACTAGGAACATTCTAGATTAGGGTTTATAGAAAATTAGGTCTCACTGTTATGAATTCCATCATAACCCTAATTCCATTGCCCTACTCTATAGGGTTCATGATAATCAATAAAATCATGACACAGCAGTATATGATGAATCAAATGCCTTTATTAATATGAAAGTATGTCATACATGAGCTGGAAGTTTACAAAAAGGCCCTCATAATGATTGGCTCTTAGGGCACTTTTCTATCAACTATGTTGGTTACTGTCTGGGTATGGCTAGGGTAAGCTAAATCTAGGTCGGCTCATACTTGGATAAAAATCAGGGTCAACTAATATATGGTGGTCTTCTACCTGGTCCAACCTATTGGTTACTTGGTTGTTTGTTTGGGTCAATTGGTTGGTTTAGGTGATTGATTGGGTAAACTGGGTTTAGAATTGGGTATATTTCTGGGTCCATTGTGAATTAGGGGCTTAAGGAGGATTTCTGGATTGGGCTCCATGGTTGAACTGGGTTGGTTACACTAGATTTCAGACTCAACTAATTCTGTGTTGGTTTCTATTGGGGTTTGGTTATAGTCAACTACTTCTGGTCTTCTATAGGTGTTTCTTCCTCTAGATCTTCAATAGACTCATCATCTTCATACTCCTCTACCAAACTTGGATCAGCCTCATATATCTCTTCTTCCAAGTCATCTTGGTGAACCAATGGTGTAGTAGGAGGGGTTTGGCTAAAAGAAAACTAGCTGTTAACTAGGGTAACAGGGATGGGTTGACTAAGGGGTTCCTGACTATGGGCAGTAATCTTAGTGGGTTTAGGTTGACTAAGTGAAAGTGGGCTAACACTGGGTTCATTTCTAGAGGCACTAATCCTATTAGGCTCAGGCTGACTAATGGAAACCTGACTAGCACTAAGATGATACCTAGAGACTTTGGATTCCTGGGACTCATAGGATATGGGTTCAGACCTATAGGGTATGGGTTCATTGGACTTAGGTTGACTGAACATGAGTTCCCCTTATTTTGACTTGAATTCCAAGGCTAAGTCATAGGCATCATTTAGGTCTGAAGATGCCATCAAAATAATTCACCCTAGATGTCTCTATGTAGGCCAGCTCAAAACCTAGATATGATCTGAGACTCATGTATAACTATGTAACATGCCCTATAAAACCCATCAAATTGGTCAATGTATTCAGACACCATTTTGTTACCCTATCTCAAATCCCACCATTGTTCTAAAAGTTTGTTCCAATAGAATCTAGGGTTATTGCATTTGGGTGCATAGGGGCTAGAGTAGTAGGGTTTGGGTTCCTGGTATGAGGTTCTCCTAGGGTTGGACTCTATGTATGGGTCATAGTATTGGGTTCTCCTAGGGTTGGACTCCATGGTCACACTAATTGGGTTGGGTTGAGGCTATTGGGTTTGGGTTCCTAATCTAATGGTCATGCAAACAATCCATTAATCAAGGTGATGTAGTGCAGCCAAGCATGCAAAAAGAAAAAGGTTAGTAAAATCTACGGTTTCCTAGACCTAGAGCCAAAACTGAATGGGTCAGCTCAACTTACACTTAACCCAATAGCTAATCCTTCCTCTAGCCAAGTAGAGTGTGGGAGTGTGGGAGGCTCCCCCTGCTTTTGCAAGGACCCAATTAAAAACCATAACACCACTTAGGTTGTTTGACTTTGGACCCTCAGTCTTAGATACCATATTTCAGTAATAGCCATAGGATTAAATGCACTAGTTGTCCGACATTGTTCGGACCCGACCTGTTGGATGTCACCTAGCCCTCTAGGGCAAATTAAGTCTAATTAATTTTAATTAAGGTTTGGATGAGAATGCAAGGAGATTGTTTTGGACTGAGGACAGGTTATGACCTCCTGCCCTAATATGAGATAGAGAAAGTGCCCTTAAGATTAGGTTAATCAAATGATGCACATTCAATGACTCCTAATGAAAACTAAAACAATCAAAAGAATAAAATATTTTTGTTTATTTTATGATGTGGCAAGTTAGGCTTGAGTTGATTAGGTTAGCAATCAAATTAGGCTTGGGATTGATGGGTTTGGAAGTTGATTAGGTTAGGTTTAGACAAGTATGCAGAGTTCATAGATTCAGAACATTAGGGCTCAGTTTGATGTAGTGTTTAACATCGATTTCGATGCAGAAAAAAATCAAAAAAACTCTAAGACAAAGGACGGACGATGTTGATGATTGCTACCAAATTTGATACAAAACAAAAATCATATGATGATGCAAATCCTAGGGTTTTCAAACTGAAGCAGAAATCTTAGGTTTTTAGTTAGGGTTTCTGATATGTACAATTTTAATGAATTAGGGTTTTTGTAAAATTAATTAAGAAATATGATAAAATATAGAACAATAAAGAGAACACTTCATGCAATTTTCATAGAAAAATAAAATTTCTAGGTGTCAAAATCAGATAAAAAATAGACACTTAAAGCAGCTAGCAAGATGTAGAAATTAGGATTTGTGAATCTAATGTAGATGAGTGCTATCCTAAACCCGCTCTGATACCAAACTGATGTGGGATGAACCTAAGACTGATGCAAAATAGTAAAATAATTTTTTTATAATTTTTTTAGACATTAATTTAGTGGCTAAAGACCCGAGAATAAGAAAGATTCAGTAGAAAGACTAGTGATGCTAGAAACTAACACACCCGCAAAATAACTCATGCATAATAACAATAAGCCAGGACCCGAGAATTGAGAAACTCCCAGTTTAGGATAGCTATTCTTCATCAAATCAGATATCAAGAAAAGGGAAGGATGTTACCAATTAGTGATTTGAAGAACTTTCGATGAAGAGATCACACAGCACTCTGATTGGAGCCTGAATGATGAAGCTTGGTTTCCTAGATTAGATGGCTAATTTGAAGCAATCATGGAGGCAAAGAAGGCCTCCTTTAGGGAGGTGAAACACCTCGGGGATCCTGCAAGCATCAGGGGTCAATCAAAATAGCAAGTAAATAAAGTAAAGGAAACTAGGGTTGAAGGAAATCCGAATCAGGGTTTGAATGGCTGGCGGCTAGAAGCTTGATGAAGATCCTTGCTTGGGCGTCCTAGGGTTCTTTTCCTTTGGGCATGTGAAGGCTTGGATAGCAGAAAGCTTGGGAATGGAAGGATGCTAGGGCACACAAAGTAACCAACAAAACACAAGAACACAATTCCAACATAAGAGTAAACTCAAATAAAATTCACCAGGGTTTTGATATCATGAATAAAAGTTATTAAAAGAGGAAGAGGGGTGGGGTATTTATAGAGCTCCATGCCCTCTCCTAACTATGGTTACACATAGGTTAAGAATAACTCTTCTTAAGGTATTAGAAAAAGTACTCCTTAATATGTTAGGAAAGAGAGCCTTAAGAGCTTAGGACTTTGACTAGTCTTCTCCTTCTCCCTTCATGCTTTGACCTGGTCTTCTACACCAACACTTGGACTTGGTCAACCAATTGAGGATGCCTCTCTTAGGAATGTTGGGCTTCATGGGAGCAGCAAGGGCTGGCCAGGAGGTAAAGGTTGCATGGGCTTGGGCCTCCTAGAAGCTGGGATGGTCTGGTAGCCTGGTAGCAAGAATATTCCTTGGAATCTTGCTTCTTAAGGGCTTGGGCTGATTTCTCTTGGGCTGGGGCATAGTTTGATCTCTGGATTTATGATATGACCTGGTCTAGGAATATACTCTGGCATCTAGAGGAGAATATGGATATCTGGAGAGCATCTGGAGGGCATCTGGGCATCATGCAGGAATCTTGGATCCTAGGTTGGCATACAAAGTCCAATTGGCTGAAGTGGGGTCTTCTGGCTCCTGGATGAGGCCTGGTGGAACACCACAGTAGGGTATCCTCTTCTCTTGTATAAAAACTGAACTCATACTGAACTCATAAATTGAGTACAAGACTTAATATACTGACTAGGATTGAGGGCTGAGACAAATCAACTAACCTCAACTTATTACATGACTCAATCTTAATTGATTACAAAATTATGACACATGACTGGGGTTCTAAAATTAAAATCCTAATCAATGAACCATATGGGATATACTGATTTGTGTCTGATTCTGGTGTCCCCACAAAGGAGGCTAAGGAGAGCCCAGACAGAGAGAGGTGGGTCTAAGCAATGTCTGAGGAGGTGCAGTCTCTCCACAAGAATTACACAGGTAGTTGGTGCAGTTGCCACATGGGAAGAAATCCAGTGTGCGAATGGGTTTACCAATGCAAGGAGGAACCTTTGGAACAAGGAGGCATCAGATTCAGAGCTCGTTTGGTAGCCAGAGGTTACTCATAAAGAGAAGGAATAAACTTCAGCAAGGTTTTCTCTCCCGTCATCAGACATACCTTCATTAGGGTGCCGCAGAGCATCGTAGGAGCTCAAGACTTGGAGCTGGAGTAGATGGATGTCAAGATGTTGTTTCTTAATGGGCACTTAGAGGAGAGCATCTACATGGAGCATCCACTAGGTTCAGAGAACCAGGATCAGAAGGAAAAGTTTGTTTGCTGTAGAAGTCACTATATGGGCTCTAGCAGTCATCAATGCATTGGTACAAGCAGTTTGATACTTTTCAGAGGAGCTTTGGACTTTCCATGTGTGATCATGACTCTTGTGTATATGTGAGGACTCTTGATGATGGTTCTATTATCTACTTACTCTTGTATGTAGATGACATGTAATAGCATGCAAGAGAAAGCATATAGTACAGGAACTGAAGGCAGCTTTGTGTCGAGAGTTTGAGATGAAGGATTTGAGACCTGCAAGGAAGATCCTAGGCATGGAAATCTTTAGAGATAGGAACAAGAGGGTGATGCATTTATCTCAAGGTGGCTATATAAAGAAGGTTTTGGAGAGGTTTGGAATGAAGGATGCAAAGCCGGTGGAGCAACCAATAGCCAAACACCTCAGACTCTCAAAGACCATGGTACCACAGACTAAGGTGGAGGTTCAGGAGATGGAGAGGGTGCCGTATGCCTCTAGTGTAGGTAGTCTCATATACACCATGGGGTGTTGTAGGCTGGATATCACCCATGCAGTGAGTCAGGTGAACAGGTTCATGGCACAGCCTGGCATGGAGCACTAGTGAGCATTGAATGGAGTCATCAGGTACTTCGCAGCTATGGTCGGAGTTGACATCTACTACGGACAATGAGGAGGTGCTGTGGGACACTCCAACATGTCCAAAGAGGCTCAAGTGGTGATAGGAGGGTTCATGGAAGCGGATTTTAGTGGAGATGTGGACATCCATCGTTCGATGATAGGTTTCATATTTAGCATATTTGGAGGTCCTATTTCATGAAGATCCTACTTGCAACCTATAACAGTGTTATCGACCAACAAGGTGGAGTACATCAAAGTTACAGAGGTGGTAAAGGAGGCCTTATGGTTGAAGGGTCTAGCATTGGAGATGGGCCTCGAGCAAGGGGCTGTCAGGGTTTACTGTGATAGTCAGAGTGCACTTCTACTTGCACAGAACTCTATCTATCATGCTCGGACCAAGAACATCGATATCAGATATCATAGGATCAGAGAGCTCATGGAGTATAGCAAGGTGGAGCTGGTGAAAGTATACACCAAGGAGAACCCAGTAGATGCACTAATGAAGGTTCTATCACATGACAACTTTTGCAAATGTGTAAGACTGATGTAGCTTATGGACCGGACAGAGTTGGTTGAAGCCTTAGAGCTTTAAGGTGGAGATTGTTGGGCCTCATGTGGTGTGTCCAAGGCTCATAGGGCCAAGGCTTAGGCCTTGGTCCACTTATCATGATGAGTTCATGGAGTCTCTAGGGCTAGATTGAGTCCTAGGTCAAAAGGTTGTCAGCCTTTTGAGTCTTGAGATTTAGGAGTCTTGAGCCTCAAGTGGGTCAAGTTGTATTAAGTATAATTAGCTCAAGTCAATGTTGTTAAGGGCTTGGGAAACCTAGATAGACATGGAGTTGGCTTGTGGGAGTTTAGGGTTAGGTCATTGTGACCTAGATTATATATACTTGTGTATATGGGCTGACTAAAAAATGCCAGCGCTAGGAGGCACATGGAGCAATAGTGAATTCCCTTTTCTTCCTAATCCCTATCTTCTTCTCCCTCTCTTCCTCTCTGGTTTCCATTTCACCTCATCGAAAAACCCACATCCAAGACACCAAAGCAAGGAGAAAGCCAAAATCCATAGTGCATAGGGATTCCTAGTCCAAGCTGGACTTGGAACCCTTAGCACCAAGCCTCTTTTGGCCTATCCCTGTTCATCTACGAGTTGGGATCTATCCTTAGCATGAAGAGGGTTGATTCTCCACTGATTAGAGGTTCTCCAAGAATTTATTCAAATTTATTTTAGATCTGGAAGGTATCAGAATGCTTTGGAGAAGACAAATAATTTCTGCACTAACCATTGCTGCCACCCAGCCTTGTCTCCTTCCAAACTACTTTTCTGCCACTTCTTGTATTTTCTAAGAGTTTGGTTGCTGGTAGAAGGTTGTCCATGTATATGGGAACGTCCTCTAACAATAACTTAGTATTTCACGACTAGCGTGTAAGGAACAATGGTATCTTCGCCTATCATCTACTTTGTTTAACTTTCTATACACCTACAGATTAAGCACATGAGCTAAGGTAGCTTTCACACTGCTTGATTTTTTTTTCTTTTCTTTTTTCTTCTTTTTTCTGGAAATAACTTCATACTGCCCACTTTTTGATGTGAACAACAATACTTACTTAGACGAAAGTGCCCGGTTACTCGGTGGAAATCTAATGTTTAGAACTTGTCTTTTTTTTTTCCTTCCTTTTTTTAGGTAGGTAGCTCTTTTCTTAAATTCAAGTTTCTCATAATGAAGTGCATATCAATTATCAATTTTAAATAAAAATTGAATCTCCAATTGACCTCATAACTAATACCTAGTTTACCATATCAGTGTACATGTGCAATGGATGTGCTAATAGCCTTTAGATGACCTAAGTAGGTTGCTAAAAGTCTAACCAGCGAGTCTATTCCTTAGCTTGCTATAGTAGTTAACCAATACTTTCCAACATTTTTGATAGAAAAGTATCATAAGAGCCAATCATTATGAGAGCCTTTTTGTAAACTTCTAGCTCATGTATGACATACTTTCATATTAATAAAGGCATTTGATTCATCATATACTGCTGTATCATGTTTTTATTGATTATGATGAACCCTATATAGTAGAGCAATGGAATTAGGATTATGATGGAATTCATAATAATGAGACCTAATTTCATATAAACCCTAATCTAGAATGTTTCTAGTCATTGGACCATTGATTCGGGGATCGATGAATCCGGAAAGACTAGCTTATCCTATGTATGCTCAGTTGATGAGGGTGGTTGATCTCACAACCACTGGTGTAGAGACACTAATACTAGGATAAGGGTACTCATCAGGGTATGAGTACACTGGACTGATCCACACCTGGATTATCTTATGAAAGTCTTACTACTTGTCAAAAGATAGATCCCAGAGTAGAAGTTGTGCATATTATCTTTAGACCTGAGGTCATCATGGTTCCTTGTGCACACTAAGCCATATTTTGGTTTATACTCATTCATGCCATTATGACATGTACGGGGTGTTCTGGGTATGGTGGAGGTGTACGAAGGATGTGAGTGGACCAACAAGGAATCGATCATTCCTAGTAAGAGGAATTGTTATCCCATCCAATCTCTTCGATGAGTGACTCAAGGAGCCTTTGATCAAAGCAGGATGAGATTAGTGGAATCTAATCAGTCATCAGCTGAGTCCTCATGATCGAGCTGAGATTCGATATGATGAAGTGTTAGGGTTTGACATCTATCCATATCTATCACTTAATCGGGATAATGGGAGATCGAAAGATAGAATTGCACGGTAACTTACTACTGAAGGGTATTTTGATATTTTTTACTAAATTCATCATCTTTCGGGTAGGCATGACATGTTGCTAGACGTCAATCTTGTCTTGTAGGTTTTCATGAACCAATTGGTTTGGTTTCATGAGTCAATTCGATATGTGATTCGAATTGGACAATTAGGTGAGCCAATTTGACCTAATTAGGTCAATCGAGTTCGATCGGATCGAATAGGCTCAAACCTAAATCTACTGCTGGCTAGATGTGGAACCCAATGGGTCACACACAATAAAGACTTGTCCAATGAAGTCATTCATGCTTTAATTAGGGTCATAGGATCCTAATTGGTTAGCCAGATTGCATACTAGCATATGTAGGCTAACCTAATTCCAAACCCAATTGGATTGGGTCCGGTTGCTTGCTAATTGGGCTAACCTAATTATGAGAAACAAAAATTAGGTTGAGCCCTAAGTGGGGCTAGCCAAATCAGAGCTTAATCTGATTTTAATTTGGACTTAAGGGCATTTTAGGTGCCATATGTGAAGAGTCCCAATGGCATGGGACTCTTGGTACCTAAATGATACCTTAATGTCAAAAGGGCACAGAAGGGCCTACAGACCTCTGATCTGAGAATAAAAGATATGGTCAAAGAGCTTATTGGATGCCCTTTCCAATGACACCCATATTGCATATGTTTGACCAAGTCAATTTGATGCTTTGGGTGGACTAAATTTAAAAGGGAAAGACTTTTAGCGCCCTTTAGCGCACTCGGGAGAATAAGTGGTGCGCAATAGGACTAAGAGTCCTTCTGTAGATGAGACTCTAAGAGTTTCATCAGGAAGGCGTCTCTTTATTTTATCCACATGGTCTTAAGAAGTCTAATAGCCAGTTTAAAGTTTAAAGGGATGGCTTGAAGAAGTGTGAAAGGTGGCGCGCACATGAAGAATCGCGCCTCTTCATATGCGCACACACAACAAAGGGTAGAGTCCTTCTACCTCTGAAACTCTTCAAGCCTCACGTTACTTTGGATTAGAAGAGGCGTCTCCCTATCTCAGAAATCGGTATTTGACACATGGCACAATGGGGATTGATCTGGTAAGTGAAGAAAGAACACAGATATGACTCTCCATTCCTGAAGAGTCTTATCATATATGTTATTTTATATCTGATAAGTGTTGTTGGGTTGCATTTAACACCCCATCTAAGATTATAAATAGGGATGCGGTGAAATGAGAAAGACTGACTTTGATATTCTGAGAGTCTGAGTATTTTATTTCCCTGAGAGTCAGAGTGTTCTTCCACTTTCTCCCTCCCTCCTTGTTTTAGGACAAGACTTGTCTTGTTAAGACAAGTTCTTCTACACTAGGACAAGGCTTGGTTTTATGACATAAGCATGTAGGGTCCTAAAGGTAAAAGTGAAATAGAGTTGCAAGTGCCTAAACTAAGCATGCAACAGCGCAGGGAGCAGGTATGTATTTTAAAACAATTTTAAAATAGCAGCGGAAAAACCTACTCCGCACAGGATTTAACATATTTAAGATGCATGTACTGGCAAACAAGGCATGAAATGGTTATGTAATATTTATAAACAATTTAATAAACCTAGATCTAGGCATGCATGAGAAATAAAAATACAAATTTTATCTTATTCCTACTTGGAATAAAATAGGGATAACTACTGGAATAGCTGGAATATCTGGAATAACTTTATTCCAATCTTCTTCTTCCAGCAATCGATTGAAAAGCTTTTCTTCTTTTCTCCAATAGCAAGGGAAATTCTTGATAGGAGTTGCTTCAATGGAAAGGTATTGGATCGATCATCCAACGACGTTTAAGTTTCTTCACCCAGAATTTCAGAACCTGCAACCAAAAATAGAGCAAAGGAAAAATAGTAGCAACGGTGATTGAAGCAGCTCACAGGTGCTCAAGAGAACACCCTCTAGAGGGGGGACATGCCTGGGGCTCCTCTGAACCGGCTTCTCGTGCGATGCTAGTCTCCGAAAAACCTTGAAACAGTGAGGGGAGGAAGGAAAAAAATAGAACTCTGTGTTCTGAAAATCATTTTCTCCAAAGTAGATTTTCTTCTTCCACTGATTGAGCACAAACAACAAGGAATCAATGCAGTCTTTCTCTCCCAATCTCTCACAAGAACTTAGGCCCAAAAACATAGGTGGAATGGATGGTGAAAGCTCTCTAAGGAAGAAGACCTTTTCTGCATTTTCAGCACCCTGAAATTATAAACAGCTAGAACCATAAAAACCGATGCAATAGAGAGAGAAGGTGACAAGCTGGGAAAATGAGAGGGTAGCAGGTTTCAGGACGAATCAAATTTGTCTTGAAAGAAGCATTGAAGGGCCATAATTCAGTGGTTAAATTTTAGTAAAAACTAAGTGAAATGGGAGAGGAAGAGATGCCTAAAAACCCCTGTTCGCCCAAGCTTTTAATTACCATGTGGATTGGTCAAAACCTGTTCACAACAGGTTGAAAAAATCCCAAACCGGTTCAAAACTGGTTCACAAAATAATTAGATCAAAATCTAATTAATGAAAGGCTTGGTGAAGTCCCGATCACCCAGAAACAATTCCCGGTGGACCCGAACAATTTCTGATCGATCCAAAACTAGGTCAATCCAAAGTGTGCTCAATCAAACCGTTACCGAAATGATTCTTAACCATAAATCGGTACTTGGATCAGGGAAAAATCTTCAATGGCGTGTGACCTCATAGGTTCAAACCTAGATGGTAGCACTGGAACAAATCCAGTACCAGCACAAGATACCATCTAGCAATGGGTCCCGGCATCCGGATAGGTCGAAGATGCAGGAGCAATCAATCGATCCTCTAGCATATGGTTACCGTATAATTCATCCCTATGATCTCCAATGCTTAGGATGACCTAGGGTTAGACTGCCAACCCTAGCTGAGTCAATCCACAACATGTCTCAACCTCGCAAGTCCAGTAACTCCTCACTAGGAGTACCCCGGTCAAGGATTTGCTAAATTAAGACACTGCGAGACATTCAATCAAAACTTATTTGGACAGGTCAATTCCATCTTGGTCCACCACTGCTCTACAAGTACTTGCCTATGCCCAGAAACCTTCCATCACCGGATTAAAAATTTAGGTAGTCCGGCACCAAAGCATAGGGAGTTGCTTGCAAGCTACCATGATGACCTCAGGTCGGAGGGACACATATACCCATATCCAATCGTGAGTATCCCTTTGGTAGAAAGGGGCTACACGGAGTCACGTTCAATGAGATATCATATATCCCATTTGTAAATCACATCAGTGTCACTACACTCCTTTGGTCAAGAGGACAACCAAACGATGTGAACCACAATAACCTATACTTGATACATTTCCATCCAATATAATGTATCCTTTGGTCGAGAACCTGGTTTAAGGACCACTCGATATATCCTCTCTATATCGAAGTCAATGTAGTCCTAAGGACTTCATCACATGAAAAGAGTTCATTACAGGGAAAAGTCAGAATGTGATAAGCTGCCAAAATAATATTTATTAATTCATACAATGAGTACAATGCTCAGCTCAACCACCTATAGCCTAGGCGATTAGCTTTGGGATATAATTCCCAATAACTCTCACTTATACTAAAGCCAATCAGAACAGTATCTAATACCCATTTCCCTTTTACAAAAGTTGAACCCTTTTATTCTGAGGGCTTTAGTAAAAATGTCGGCCATATTTTCTTTTCCATCAATCTTCATAAGATTGATGTCGCCTCGTTCTACAATCTCTCGTACAAGGTGGTAGCGCCACAGAATATTCTTGGTGCGGTGATGAGCTTTCGGCTCCTTAGCTTGAGCAATGGCTCCAGTGCTGTCACAATACACTGGAACAGGACCATCTAAGGAAGATGCCATCCCTAGCTCTCTAAGGAACTTCCACAACCACACGGCTTCCTTCGCTGCATCTGATGGTGCAAGGTACTCTGCCTCACAAACTGAGTCTACAACAGTCGCCTGCTTGGAACTTTTCCAGCATGTTGCTCCTCCATTCAAGATAAATACAAACCCTGACACACTCTTGCTATCATCTCTGTCTGACTGGAAACTAAAGTCAGTATACCCCACAAGTTTCAAGTCAGATTCTCCATAAATCAGCCATTGGTCTTTAGTATTTCTTAAATACTATAGGATGGACTTAACTACCTTCCAATGCGCCTCACCTGGGTCAGACTGGTATCTGCTCACCACTCCTAGTGAGTATGCCATATCTAGTCTTGTACATGTCATAGCATACATGATAGAGCCTACTGTAGAAGCATAAGGTACTTTACTCATGCACTCTCTTTCCTCAGGAGTTGTTGCAAAATCCTTCTTGGAAAGAGTAATTGCAGAACCTATCAGAAGATAGCCTTTCTTGGAATTTTCCATGCTGAACCGTTTCAGCATGGTATCAATGTACGTAGACTGGGACAATCCCAGAAGCCTCTTAGATCTATCTCTATAGATTTCATACCTAGTATGTAAGAAGCTTCACCCAAGTCCTTCATGGAGAACTGAGATAATAACCAAACCTTTTTTCCTTGTAATGTTGCGACCTCATTCCCGATTAAGAGAATGTTGTCAACATACATTACCAGGAATACAATCACAGAACCATAACCCACTTATCGATGCATGGTTCTTCTCCATTCCTAACGAAGCCATATGATTTGATACACCTATCAAACCGTAAGTTCCAACTTTGAGATGCTTGCTTGAGTCCATAAATAGACCTCTGCAACTTGCATACTTTTGACTCATCTGAGGATGTGAACCCTTCAGGCTATATCATATACACCTCCTCTTCCAACTCCCCATTTAGGAAAGCAGTCCGGACATCCATCTACTAGATCTCATAATCAAAATATGCTGCTAAAGCAAACATGATCTAAATGGACTTGAGCATTGCCACAGGGGAAAAAGTCTCGTCATAATCGATACCATATCGTTGACGATACCCCTTGGCAACCAGACAGGCTTTATAGGTCTCCACCTTTCCATCTGCGCCCCTTTTCCTCTTGAAGATCCACCTGTACCCGATGGGTTTTATCCCTTCAGGCGGATCAACCAATATCCATACATTGTTGATCTCCATGGACTCTATTTCGGATCGCATGGCTCCATGCCATGCCTTAGAGTCAGATCTCTGAAGTGCATCCATATAGGTGATCGGATTCTCATTATTCTCATCGAGCTCAATGGGATCGCCGTCCTGGACCAAGAAACCATAGTATCTGTCTGGCTGACGCGATACTCTATCGGATCTTCTAATAATGGGTTCAGTATGTGATCCAATCATAGCCGATTCTATGATGTCCTTAAAGTGTGCAGGTTCTTCTACTAGCTGAATTTCTCCAAGTTCAATCTTAGAGGCTACAGTCTCTTCTCCAAGGAACTCTTTTTCTAAAAAAAGAGTCCTAAGAGCGACGAACACTTTCTGTTCATCCTCCAAGTAGAAGAAATACCCTTTGATTTCCTTAGGATAACCAATAAACAGGTACCGATCAGACCTAGGACCAAGTTTATTTGAGTCTAAATGCTTTACATAAGCCGGACAACCCCAGACTCGAAGGTGTGAGATTGATGGCTTATGTCCAGTCCATATCTCATATGGAGTAGAGATAATAGATTTACTCGAAACATTATTTAAAAGTGATAAGCTGTCTCAAGTGCATATCCCCAAAAGGATAGCGACAGAGTTGCAAAGCCCATCATGGATCGAACCAAGTCCAACAGAGTTCGATCCTCCTTTTGGACACACCATTCAACTGTGGTGTTCCTGGAGGAGTCCACTGAGAGAGAATCCCATTCTCCTCAAGGTATGTCAAAAACTCACCAGATAGGTATTCACCATCTCGATCAGATTGAAGGGTTTTAATACTTTTTCTAGTTTGTTTCTCTACTTCATTAAAATATCGTTTGAACATTTCAAATGACTCAGATTTATGTCTCATCAAAAAGACATAACCGAACCTCGAAAGGTTGTTTGTAAATGTAATGAAATATCTGTATCCACCTCTGGCACTAACTATCATGGGTCCACATACATCAATATGTATGAGCTCAGAAGTTCTGTAGCTCGTTCACCTTTTCCAGTAAAAGGTGACTTGGTCATTTTACCAAGTAAACAGGATTCACAAGTAGGCAGTAATTTAGAATCACTGACCTTGAGGAGGCCTTCTCCTCTTAACTTGTTTATCCTATTCTGGTTAACATGACCTAGCCTTCGGTGCCAAAGATACAAATCACCGACATTTTCTAATCTTGGGTGTTTGCTAGATGTGTACATTACACTAACAGGCCATGACATTACATAAATTCCATTATTTAACATAGCTTTCATTATCACAGAGTTATTCAAAATAACTTGGCAAATATCTCCTTTTATTGATAGTTCAAAACCACAATTGGCCAAAAGGCCTACAGAGATTATGCACATAATTAAACTAGGACAATAATGATAGTCGACTAACTCGAAGTACCGGACTCAAAGACAAGACTCAGAACTCCGACTGCCAATACTGGAACATGATTTCCATTCCCAACGCTCAGGAACTATTCCCCATCCTTGAATCTCTTGCTAACCTACAGTCCCTTTAACGAATTACAAACATGAAAAGGACTACCGGTATCCTATACCCAGTTAGTAATATCACAAATAAAAAATTATAAGGTTTTATCATATAAATACCTTGTCCAGCAGTCTGCTGCTTTCCCTTCCTTGAACTGTTCGGATCTAGGGATGCTTGGTAAAGAGGACAATTCCTCTTCCAGTGTCCCTGCTTCTTGTAGTAGAAGAAGCACTCTATAGTAGATTGGTTAGCTTTCACTTTCTTGGTCTGACTCAGGCCAGGAGCATTCAGCACCTTCTTTCCCTTTCTTTTATTCTTTCCTTTCTTAAGGGGATGATGACCTCTAAAACCTCCCACTAAATTCACCACCCTCTTATTCAATTGGTGGTCTTTCTCAAAAGTCTACAGTAATCCCATCAAACTATGGTAATTGACTGCAGGCTTGTTCATTCTGTAATGGTCGAGAAAGTCAAGATAGGAGGTTAGAGAATTCAAGATCGCATCCTTGCTGAGCTGCTCGTGCAAGGGACATCCGAGCTTGTCCAACTTTTCAATCAGCTCGATCATGTACAATACATGATCAGTGACAGAACCACCATTCGACATCTTGGCATTGTAGATGGCACAAGATACTTTGTACCGCTCTACATCATCCGGCGTGCTGAAAGATTCCTTTAACTTTTGAAGGATCTCATCTGGTTGGGCCTCCTCAAACTTGCGACTGAACTCGTCATTCATCACCGCTAGAATAATGCATCGGATAGTAGTCTGATCAGAAATCCACTTCTGATAAGTGTCCCTGACTGAACTCCGAGTATTGGCAGAGGGGATTTCAGGTGCCGGATCCATTATCACATAAAGGATCCGTTCATGCTCCAGGACAATCTCAACTTTCGATTCTAGCTATCGAAGTTGTGACCCTTCACTTCTCATTATCGAGAAGTGACCAGAGCGAAATATTTGAAGACATCTGAAAGAAAAAACAAGACCATATTAGAGTATGAATTAATTAATTAACCAAAAGACTTGGACTTTAGTATAAAGTCTCTCCCACTAATTGTTTAGATTGGGAGCCTCTAACTCCAATCCGTGAAATCACTATTTCATATTGGGTACTAAAATCTAATAGACCACGTATGAGCCCGACTATGGCCAGCTCACCCATACGCGCCTAAAGGTAGGTTCACCAACCAATTGCTTTCCAAAGCAACTTTCAGTAATTTATTTTGCCCCAGAGATCACCCTAATCGGCCTAGGGGCCTCCTATTGCGGGTCTCTGGTTAGGTCCAACCATTAACATGATAAATCCAATACTTCTAGCCAATGAATGACCAAGCCCGACTATGGCCGGCACACCTGATCACCGTTAAGAAGGTTGCACAGAACCATCATCTATGAGTGAGTAATTCCAGGAACCGAATGCACACCCGTTCTATGGAACTGCCGATGAACACCAAGTTAAAGGACACATTACTAACCCACTTAATGGGAGGCTAAGACACCATCAATTCTTTGACTTAGTCTTTTTTAGGACCTAATAATTATAGAGGATTTTAGATTATGACAGATGAAAAAGAGAATAACATGGATCATCTTTCCACTGAACGAATCAGTTTTCAGGAGGGTTGAAACAATTCAACAATTGATCCATGGGCACCTACCAATCAGTCAGACTAATCAACCTAGGTGACATGGGTTAACTTGAGTCAATCAGCTTTTCTAATTAGTTCTAGTCAACATGACAGGCCAGGTAGGTGAGATCATGGGTGAGTAACCACCATTAACCATCTTTCATAGATACCAACCAAGTTAGCTAGGAAAGTGGTAGCCTCATACAACTATGATCACAATGCCAAACCTACCTCGACACCAACCAGTTTACCAGACTCGATAAGACTAGCCTAAAGACTCGGGCTTCCATGAAGCCACTAATTAGATCCATTTTAGATGAATGGACTAACTTATCTAACTATTAGATAGTTCTAAAAGAAGGATGTTAATTAACTTTTGATTAGTCTTCTTATTATCCAGTTCAACTAGACATAGGTTTAACCCAAATTATGGACCCAATTAGACAGCTAACCCAATTAACCCAATTGGCTTATTTAAATGATATTAGGTTTCATAAACCCTAAGATAACTTGTCATTTAATTTAATCATACAATTCAAAATTGTTTGAATATAAGCCAATATTTTAATTAAAATAATTTTAATTAAAACATGTAAAACTTCTTTTACATATCATATCATGCATCATATCTAGTTTAATTCTTTTATAAATATTACATTACCAAAAAGAAATTATAAGACATGCCAAAAAAAAATATCTTAATTAAAATAATTTTAATTTCTTTGATTTCTATAAAGGATCATTCTGAAAAGGCCAACACAGATGAACTGCATCGTGCCAAAGATACACGATCATGGTGAAGGTCTCAACTAGGTTTCTAAAAGTACTCCCTAATCATACCCTTGATTAAGATACAGATACATAATAATAGTTTAAACATTTTAATCTACTATACATGCAATCAAGAAATGTTACACCAGAACCTGGCTCTGATACTAATGAAAGTGAAACAAGGTTGCAAGTGCCTACACTAAGCATGCAACAGTACAGGGAGCAGGTATATATTTTAAAATAATTTTAAAATAACAGCATAAAAACCTACTCCGCACAAGATCTAACATATTCAAGATGCATGTACAGGCAAAACAAGGCATGAAATGGGCATGTAATATTTATAAACAATTTAATAAACCTAGATCTAGGCATGCATGAGAAATAAAATTATAAATTTTATCTTATCCAGCTTGGAATAAAACAGGGATAACTACTGGAATAGCTGGAATATCTAGAATAACTTTATTCCAGTCTTCTTCTTCCTACAACCGATTAGAAAGCTTTTCTTCTTTTCTACAAGAGCAGCAATAACCCAAACCAAAATAGCAAAACATTGGTTTCTTCTCCTATAACAACGGCAAGGAAAAGTCTTGACAGGAGTTGCTTCAATGGAGAAGTATTGTATCGATCATCCAACGATATTTAAGCTCTTTCACCCAGAATTTCAGAACCTGCAACCAAAAACATAGCAAAGGAAAAACAACAGCAACGGTGATTGAAGCAGCTCATAGGTGCTCAAGAGAACACCCTCTAGAGGGGGGACATGCCTGGGGCTCCTCTGAACCGGCTTCTCGTGCAATGCTAGTCACCAAAAAACCTTGAAACAGTGAGGGGAGGAAGGAAAAATATAGAACTCTATGTTCTGAAAATCATTTTCTCCAAAGCAGATTTTCTTCTTCCACTGATTGAACACAAACAACAGGGAATCAATGCAGTCTTTCTCTCCCAATCTCTCACAAGAACTTAGGCCCAAAAACACTGGTGGAATGGATGGTGAAAGCTCTCTAAGGAAGAAGACCTTCTCTGCATTTTCAGCACCCAGAAATTATAAATAGCTAGAACCATATAAACCTGTGCAATAGGGAGTGGAGGAGACAAGCTAGGAAAATGAGAGGGCAGCAGGTTTCAGGATGAATCAAATTCATCTTGAAAGAAGCAATGAAGGGCCATAATTTTGTGGTTAAATTTCAGCAAAAATCGAGTGAAATGGCAAAGGAAGAGATGCCTAAAAACCCCTGTTCGCCCAAGCCTTTAATTACCTTGTGGATTGGTCAAAACCGGTTCATGATGGGTTTAAAAAATCCCAAACCAGTTCAAAACTGGTTCACAAATTAATTAGATCAAAATCTAATTAATGAAAGGCTTGGTCAAGTCCCGGTCACCCAGAAATAATTTTTGGTGGACCTGAACAATTTCTGATCGACCCAAAAATGGGTCAATCCAAAGTGTGCTCAATCAAACTATTATCGAAATGATTCTTAATCATAAATCAGTACTTGGATCAGGGAGAAATCCTCTATGGCATGTGACCTCATAGGTTTGAACCTAGGCGGTAGTATTGGAACAATTCCAGTACCAGCATAAGATACCATCTAGCAATGGGTCTCGGCGTCCGGATAGGTCGAAGATGCAGGAACAATCAATCAAACCTCTGGCGTATGGTTACAGTATAATTCATCCCTTTGATCTCCAATGCTCAGGATGACCTAGGATTAGACTGCCAACCCTAGCTGAGTCAATCCACAACATGTCTCAACCTCGCAAGTCCAGTGACTCCTCACTAGGACTATCCTGGTCGAGGATTTTTTAAATTGAGACACTGCGAGACATTCAATCCAAACTTATTTGGATTGGTCAATTCCATCTTGGTCCACCACTGCTCCACAAGTACTTGCCTGTACCCAGAAACCTTCCATCACAGGATTAAAAATTCGGGTAGTCCGGCACCAAAGCACAGGGAGTTGCTTGCAAGGTACCATGATGACCTCAAGTCAGAGCGACACATATACCCATATCCAATCGTGAGTATCCCTTTGGCAGAAAGGGGCTACACGGAGTCACGTTCAATGAGATATCATATATCCCATTTGCAGATCACATCAGTTTCACCACACTCCTTTGATCAAGAGGACAACCAAATGATTTGAACCACAACAACCTATACTTGATACATTGCCGTCCAGTATAATGTATCCTTTAGTCGTGAACCTGGTTTAAGGATCACTCGATATATCCTCTTTATATCGAAGTCAATGTAGTCCTAAGGACTTCATCACATGAAAATAGTTCATTACAGGGAAAAGTCAGAATGTGATGAGCTGCCAAAATAATATTTATTAATTCATACAAAGAGTACAATCTCAGCTCAATCGCCTATAGCCTAGGCGATTGGCTTTGGGACAGAATTCCTAACAAAATGAGGGTAGTCCTAGATCCTATAGTGGTTTAGGACAGTGTCTTGAGTGCCCTTCAATAGGACAGGGTGTTTTATAGTGGTCATTAGACCAAAGGCTACCAAAAGAGTTCCACTTCTTCAAGCAACTTGAAGAAGGAGTTCTTCCTTGGTTCGAGTTTCGTGTGGATCACCGTTGGAGGGCTTGCGCTTGTGAGCCTTGTAAAAAATGTTCGATTTCAGTGATCCAAGTATTTTTCTTGACTTTATTTGATGATTCATTAGTTATTATTGCCCAAGGGGTTCCTGGCAATTAGAGTTTTCTATACATGTTATACATGTTAGGGTATCATGCTATGAAACTTTATTTTGAAAGTCAATTTCGCATGCTACATGATCCCCGGCACCCTGGGAGAATTCCCATCAGTGATATCAGAGCCATCCTTGTGGCATTTCAATAATGAATTTTTTTGGAATTTGACTAAATTCCACTACCGAGTTGACCCGAACCTTATCGAGTCGACTCAACCATGTTTATATGTATGATATTATATCAATATAATGCTATGCATATTAGGGTTATATGATTGATGACATGAATTTTAATGCATATGCTAGAGTGATATGTATTGGGTTTATATTTGTTATAAACTTGGATGTCATGTTTATGTTAAGACTTGCAGTAATAAACACTATTATCATGATAGATTTAGAATGTATTTTGAGACCATCAAAGCCCACATCAAAAAGCATATTTTAGTCATAGTATAAAACTTAGTCAAGATGCAAAATCGGTTAAGGTTTGATCAGCCAATTGGTGTCTAGTCAAGTGGTTCTGGGAAGGTAAAGGGAATGAGGTTTTTAATTGGTTTCATTGTCTTACCTGGCCAATCTAGTTAGTGTCTAAGGAAAGCAACGGGGGAACCCCCTCACCCCTCCCACTTACCTGACCAATTTGGTCATATCTAAATCTTAATTTGGTAATGCTAATTGGTTAAGTATACTATAATTTGCCTTCCTTCATGCTAAGCCAAATTTATGTCAAAACTATAGTAGGTTTGTTGTATACACACAAGGCCTACTCTAGGAATTGATATAAGATTTGTCTAGGTGTACTTAGTGCTTTATAGCATGTTTAGATATATTGATTTGTTGTGTACATACAAGAGCACATTATTTAATCATGGCTATATGGAAATGAAGGATCTGACTAAACTAAGATATTATGGTTTGTTGTGTACACAGAAGGCCATAAGTGTCCTAGAGGCAAAGATAATTGTTGAGAATTGCATGGGTTGCAATTGGAAAGGTTGTCGTACCTTTGAACTCTTGTGTGTTTGTTGTGTACACACAAGGAACTCATGAGAAATTAGGATCTCAACCCCACTAAGGAAACCAGGAAGGTTTCTCACTTACCATAGTTGAGGATTATAGTATTTGAAGAAAATAGTGGGAGACATAATTAGATATAAAGTTCTTATCTAATTATGAATGTCATAATTGAGTGGTCTGCTAATATTATTCTATAATTAAATGTAGGACATTTAAATAATGGCTTTAAACTTATCACTGACGGGCATCTTGGATGCCAACAAGTTAACCGGTCCAAATTATGTGGACTGGTTGAGAAACCTGAGAATTGTATTAACTCAGGAGAAGCTTTCATATATACTTGATTCTTTGGATCCAGTGTTGATTGGAGAGGATGCATCAGAGGAGGATATTGCCATATACAAGATGTGGCAAAATGACAATACAACTATCAGATGCATCATGTTGTCTCAATGAGCAACGAGCTCCAGAGGCAACATGAAGGCATGGAACCTCGATCCATATTGCACAATTTAAAGGAGCTATATGGAGAGCAAAGTAGGGCTGCTCGATATGAGATATCGAAGCAGTTGTTACGTGCTCGGATGAGTGAGGGTTCACCTGGCAAGCCCATGTGCTGAACATGATTAACTTGATCACTCGATTGGATCAATTAGGGTTTGTCATGGATGGTGAACTCAATCATGACTTGATCCTACAATCACTCCCAGATTCCTTCTCTCAATTTGTTCTCAACTACCATATGAACAAACTAAACATGTCATTTCTTGGTATCAAAGCTAAGGCTCATGTGCTTCTAGTTGATAAAATGAAGTAGGCAATGAAGAAGGGTATGAAGAGAAAATTCAACCCTAGGAAAAGCATCCAGAAGAAGAACAAGAAAGCTAAGAAGGCTGATGGAGCCTGTTTCCATTGCGGCAAGACCAGGCATTGGAAGAAGAATTACACGGTTTACCTTGCAAGTGTGAAGCAAGCTGCAAGTGGAGCATATTGCAGGGATTCCATAGTATTAGAAGATTGAAGAAGGGTGACTTTAAGCTGCATGGGGCAAGTGGTGAAGCAATACATGCTGAAGTTATGGATACCTATCTTCTTTTATTACCTTCTGGTGATGTAATAAAGTTAGAAGAATGCTTCTATGTACCAGATATTATTAGAAACATTATTTATATACCCTTTTATTACAACATGAACATGAAATAAGTGTAAAGAATAGTGGCTACTCTATTCATCATAATAATAAAATATTTGGACATGGATCTTTTGTAAATGGTCTTCTAACTTTACAACTCATTGATAATATTTTTCTTATTGATAATAAGAAGAGGAAAAGAGATAATGACAATGTCACATATCTCTGGCACTACCGATTGGGTCATATTAGTGAGTCAAGAATAAACAAGTTGGTCAAAGATAATTACTTTTACTCTAAAGATTTCCAATCATTAGGAACTTGTGAATCTTGTCTCAAACAAGAAATGACCAAGTCTCCATTCACTGGACATGGAGAAAGGGCAACTGAATTGTTAGGTCTATTGCACGCTGATGTATGTGGACCTATGTCAACTCAGGCCAGAGGAGGATATTCTTATTTCATCACTTTTATTGATGATTTATCAAGGTACGGTCATATGTATCTTATGAAACACAAGTCCAAAGCCTTTGATAAGTTTAAAGAATATCAGAGTATGGCTGAAAAATAAACTAAACTTAGTATTAAAGCTCTTTGGTCTGATCGAGGAGGAGAATACTTATCGAGTGAGTTACTAAACCATCTAAAAGACAAAGGCATTATTTCTAAATGGACCCCTCCTTATAAACTCCAGTTAAATGGAGTGGCAGAAAGGAGAAATCGCACCTTATTGGACATGGTGAGGACCATGATGAGCTTCACAGATTTTCCCATTTCTTTTTCAGGGCATGCCCTAGAGACTGCAGCACATATATTTAACAGGGTTCCATCTAGGTTAGTAAGTAGCACTCCATATGAGTTATGGAATAGCAAAGGACCAAGTCTTAAGTACTTGAGGATTTGGGGTTGCCATGCTTATGTCAAGAATAACTTTGGACATAAGTTAAGTGCTAGAGCTAACAAGTGTAGATTTGTTGGTTACCTAAAAGTAGGTATGGGATACCTCTTTTATAATGCTACTGAACAAAAGATAATTGTCAGTAGGCATACTACATTCTTGGAACTAGAGTTTATCCAAGAAGGATGTAGTGGTTCTTCACTTGAGTTATGTGAAGAACAGAACCAACAAACCAATAAGCCTTCAAGTGAAGTTCCTCAACCAGAGGTTCTTATAGATCAAGAACAACCACAATACACACCTCCTCTCCGAAGGTTAGAGAGGGTACGGGGAGCACCTCTCGGATATGGCTTTGTCATCGGGGATGACAATGAAGCCAGTATTATACAGGATGATGATCCTGTGACCTATTTGGAAGCTATCGAGAGTAAAGACTCAAACAAATGGCTTGGTGCCATGAAATCTGAAATGGACTCCATGTATTCCAATCAGGTTTGGACTCTGGTAGATCCACTTGAAAGAATTAACCCAATTGGGTGTAAATGGGTCTTCAAGAAGAAGATTGGAGCAGATGGTCTAGTTGAGACCTACAAGGCTAGACTGGTAGCAAAAGGTTTCAAACAAAACCATGATATAGACTATGATGAATTTTTTTGTCTAGTAGCCATGCTCAAGTCTATTCGGATGTTGCTTGCAATAGCAGCATACCATGACTATGAGATCTGGCAAATGGATGTAAAAACTGCTTTCCTCAATGGAAATCTTAAGGAAGAAGTCTACATGTCATAGCCAGAAGGTTTTGTCTCAAATGGGAGACCAAACTAGGTATGCAAATTAAAGAAGTCCATTTATGAACTTAAGCAAGCATCGAGGAGTTGGAACATCCATTTTGATGAAACAATCAAAGGATTTGGTTTTATCAAAAATATAGATGAACCATGTGTGTACAAGAAGACAAGTGGGAGTGCACTTATTTTCTCGGTTTTATATGTGGATGACATATTGATCATTGGGAATGATATCCCAATGTTACAGTCGATTAAAACTTGGCTATCATCAAAATCTTTCATGAAGGATTTGGGAGAAGCATCCTATATACTGGATATAAGGATCTATAGAGATAGATCCAAAAAGATGCTGGGCTTATCCCAATCCAGGTACATTGACTTAGTGTTGAAGAGATTCAACATGGATGGAAGAAAGCTTACTTACCTATAAGTCCAGGCATACATCTCTTTAAGAAAATGTTTCCTAAGACATTAGAAGAAAGAGAGAGGATGGCTATGATTCCTTATGCTTCGGCTATAGGATCGATAATGTATGCCATGTTATGTACCAGACCTAATGTTGCATATGCCTTGGGCATAATGGCAAGTTTCAGGCAAATCTAGGAGAGGATCATTGAAGAGCTGTGAAAAATATTCTTAAGTACCTGAGAAGGACTAAAGATATTTTTCTAGTATATGGAGGATCTGAGTTGAAACTAGAAGGATATACAGATTCTAGTTTTCAATCAGATCCAGATGATAGCAAATCCACATTGGCGTATGTCTTCACCCTGAATGGTGGTGCAGTGATTTGGAAAAGTACAAAGCAGCCAATAGTACCTGACTTGGTCACTGAGTCAGAGTACAAAGCTACTAGTGAAGCCACAAAGGAAACTGTCTGGATGAAGAAATTCATCATGGAATTGGGCGTGGTTCCTGATGTACAATAGCCAGTGCCATTATACTGTGATAACTTTGGGGCTGTTGCATAAGCTAAGGAACCAAGGTCTCATCACAAGTCCAAGCACAATCTAAGACGGTTCCACCTCGTTCGAGAGATCATTGAAAGACCAGATGTCATCATTGAACGAGTTGACACAAAGAACAATATAGCAACCCATTCACTAAAGCTTTAGCTAAGCAGCAGTTAGATCGTCACTTAGACTATATAGGCACAAAATACAAGGGTGATTGGCTTTAGTGCAAGTGGGAGTTTGATAGAAAAGTGCCCTAAGAGCCAATCATTATGAGGTCCTTTTTGTAAACTCTAGCTCATGTATGACATACTTTTATATTAATAAAGGCATTTGATTCATCATATACTGCTATGCCATGTTTTTATTGATTATGATGAACCCTATAGAGTAGGGCAATGAAATTACTATTATGATGGAATTCATAACAGTAAGACCTAATTTCCTATAAACCCTAATCTCGAATGTTCCTAGTCGTTGGACCATCGATTCGGGGATCAATGAATCTGGAAAGACTAGCTTATCCTATATATGCTCAGTTGATGAGGGTGGTTGATCTCACAACCACTTGTGTAGTGACACTAATACTAGGATAAGGATGCTCATCAGGGCATGAGTACACTGGACTGATCCACACTGGGATTATCTTATGGAAGTCTTACTGCTTGTCAAAAGATAGATCCCAGAGTAGAAGTTGTCTATGTGATCTTTAGACCTGAGGTCACCATGGTTCCTAATTCACACTAAGCCATATTTTGGTTCATACTCATTCATGCCATTGTGACATATATGGGGTATTCTAGGTATGGTGGAAGGTGTACGAAGGATGTGAGTGGACCAACAAGGAATCGATCATTCCTTGTAAGAGGAATTGTTATCCCATGCAATCTCTTCGATGAGTGACTCAAGGAGCCTTTGATCAAAGCAGGATGAGATTAGTGGAATCTAATCAGTCATCAGCTGAGTCCTCATGATCAAGTTGAGATTCGATATGATGAAGTGTTAGTGTTTGACATCTATCCTTACCTATCACTTAATCAGGATAGTGGGAGATCGAAAGATTGAATTACACGGTAACTTACTACTGAAGGTTATTTTGGTATTTTCTACCAAATTTCTCATCTTCTGGGTAGGCATGAAATGTTGTTAGACATCAATCTTATCTTATAGGTTTTCATGAACCAATTAATTTGGTTTCATGAGTCAATTCGATGTGTGATTCGAATTGGATAATTAGGTGAGCCAATTTGACATAATTAGGTCAATCGGGTTCGATCGGATCAAATTGGCTCAAACCTAAATCTACTGCTGGCTAGATGTGGAACCCAATAGGTCACACAAAATAGAGACTTGGCCAAGGAAGTCATTCATGATTTAATTAGGGTCATAGGATCCTAATTGGTTAGCCATATTGCATACTAGCATATGTAGGCTAACCTAATTCCTAACCCAATTGGATTGGGTTGGTTGCTTGCTAATTGGGCTAACCTAATTATGGGAAACCTAAATTAGGTTGATTCCTAAGTGGGGCTAGCCAAATCAGAGCTTAATCTGATTTTAATTTGGACTTAAGGGCATTTTAGGTGCCATGTATGAAGAGTCCCAATGGCATGGGACTCTTGGTTCCTAAATGATACCTTAACTTCAAAAGGGCACAGAAAGGCCTACAAAACTCTGATCTGAAAATAAAAGATATGGTCATAAAGCTTATTTGATGCACTTTCCAATGACAGCTATATTGCATATGTTTGACCAAGTCAATTTGATGCTTTGGGTGGACTAAATGGAAAGGGAAAGACTATTGGCGCCCTTTGGCGCACTCGGGAGAATAAGTGGTGCGCAGCAGATGAGACTGTATGAGTTTCATCAGGAAGGTGTCTCTTCATTTTATCCCCATGGTCTTAAATAGTCTAATAGCTGGTTTAAAGTTTAAAGGGACGGCTTGAAGAGGTGTAAAAGGTGGCGCGCACATGAAGAGTCACGCCTTTCATATGCACGCGCACAATAGAGGGCAGAGTCTTTCTGCCTCTGAAACTCTTCAAGCCTCGCATTACTTCAGATTAGAAGAGGCATCTCTCTATCTCAGAAATGAGTATTTGACACATGGCATGATGGGGATTGATCTGGTAAGTGAAAGAACACGGATATGACTCTCCATTCCAAAAGAGTCTTATCAGATATGTTGTTTCGTATTTGATAAGTGTTGTTGGGATGCATTTCACTCTCCATCTGAGATTATAAATAGGGGTACGATGAAATGAGAAAGACTGACTTCGATCTTCTGAGAGTCTGAGTGTTTTATTTTCCCGAGAGTCACAGTGTTCTTCCACTTTCTCCCTCGCTCCTTATTTTAGGACAAGACTTGTCTTGATAAGACAAGTTCTTCTGCACAATGACAAGGCTTGGTTTTAGGACATAATCCTGTAGGGTCCTAGAGGAGGATAGTCCTAGATTCTATAGTGGTATAGGATAATGTCTTGAGTGCCCTTTAGTAGGACAGGGTGTCCTACAGTGGTCAATAGAATAAAGGCTGCCGAAAGAGTTCCACTTCTCCAAGCAACTTGAAGAAGGAGTTTCTCCTTGGTCTAAGTTTTGTGTGGATCACCGTTGGAGGGCTTGCACTTATGAGTCTTGTGAAAAAAGTTGGATTTTAGTGATCCAGGTATTTTTCTTGACTTTATTTGATGATTCATTAGTTGTTATTGCCCATGGGGATCCTGGGAATTAGGGTTTTCTATACATGTTATACATGTTAGGGTATCATGCTATGAAATTTTATTTTGAAAGTCAATTCTGCATGCTGCATGATCCCTGGTACCCTGGGAGAATTTTCATCATTTGTTACCTTTTCTTAGTGTGTTTTACTCAAGAATTTCTTTCCTGGCACATGATTTATAAAAAAATTTTAAAATTCTCAAAATTTACTAAGGTGTTTTCAAAATATTTCTCAATTCAAAAAGGACTTCCCTTTTCCCCTAACTTAATTTCCATTATCCTTAATGGAGTAAGGAAGAATAAAATAAGAAGAGATACCACTTGGATGAGATATGCCTCGTGTACCGCTAGGAGTAACCGTGCAGAGCAATCCATTATTCCTAGGAAAAATAAAAATCACTAAAGTAGAAATTAATAAAAAGATTGGATTGCCTCCCAAGAAGTACTAAGCTTGACATTTTTAGCCGAACCTCTTAGGGTTTTTCATCCTATTCCCGTTCAAATCTTTATGCGGGTTTGTAATTCCCTACATGATTCAGGTTCAGCTACAAAGTATTTCCTGCATGTGACCATTGAGTGGCTTATTTCCTTGATAGCTAACAATTCCTTCTTTATTATTAGATCTAGATATAACTTAAGTACTAGTCAGATTTCTAATAGATCTAGATCTATGTACTCAAAGTGCTCAATATATGAAGGGAGTATTTTAGGATCCCTATGTGATGCCTCTTCCTTCTTAGGCAAAGGTCCAACCAGAGTCATGAGGGGTTTAGCTAATAATTTAGATCATGGTACAAGCCCTTCTTGACCTATGATGTGGCACTTTTTCCAAATCAATATCAACTCTGTCTCCATACATCATTTCAATATTGTAGATAAATTTTGGAGACAGTTTTCAAAAGGAGTGCCAAATACAAATAAATTAGATATAAAATTTTGAACTTTGTTATCCCCCATATGTACAATGTCCCACCCAATAGCTTCTTTATATGCATTTAGAGCACCTACAATTTGGGCTTCCTAAGTGCATATTATCAGTATGTTATTAGTAGATGCACCATAAGTGGCTTCAATTCTAGGTCAGGTGGTGATTCTAACAAGGAAGCTATTGGGGGCATGGGTGATGGCTCATATTGCTTGATCCAAAGTAAGGTGTTGTTGGTGTTGAGTGTTTCTACTAGGTCATTCATTTCTAGGGTATATCTCTTTACATCAGGATCATCCACCTCAAAGTAAGCTAAACAGGGTTTAACGAATCATAGGGGGAACTTTTATGCCTAGCTTCCTCTATTACATTATACATTTGTTATCTTTGGGAAGTCTCAATTGATTCCATTATTTTACCTATTTGTTCTCCCTTCTTGTTGAGAGATGAGTATGCAAGGGATGAACATAAGAAAATAGCAAATTAATGGAGCAATTAAATTTCAGATTTTTGGTGAATTATGTTCCCAAAAAAAGAGATGAAGAACAAGCAGGAGATGATGTAAAGACCAAGAACTACTACCCGTAGTTAAGAACTATCAAAAAGGTAAAGAAAATAGGACCACTAGGGTTAAGAAACCACTAATTAGGGCAAGTTCATTTCAACAAAATAGACCTAAGAGAAGGGTTGGTTCAATTACCTGGCAACGATGTCTTCCTTATCATAGATGGGGTCTCTCAGCACCTAGATTGGTGCCTGGATGACAAAGTCTTGTTCCAATGGATCCGCCAGCATTTTATCAGCTAGTCTCGGGGGCAAGGAGGGCCTCTTCCAAGGACTATTTCACCAGAGGGATCCTACAAACGTTAAAGGTTAGGGTCACAGATGGTAAAAAAATAATGAATTGAAAGATGGAAGAGAAGAGGGATGGGAGGGTTGCTGGGGCGGCTGGAGACCTGCTGATGCAGATGCTTGAACTATGGAGGGTGGCCTGGGCTGGAGATGCCTGACTGGAGGATGATGATGCTAGGGGAAGAGATCGAATGTTGGTGGTTAGGGTTTCATGGGATATAATGGTTGGCGGCCAAGGGAGGATGGAAGATGGTGATGGCGGCCTAGGGTTTGGAGGTGGATGAGGGGCATCCCAGGGTTTAGATGAAGGCTAGGGTTTGATGGTAGATGGTAGGGGTGGCTATGGCTAGAAGAAACTAGGGTTTAGTTTGGGCCTCATGCCCTCCCCCTGACAGAGGTCTATGCACTATGGCACGGAAGAAAGATAAGCTCTCAATTTTCAATCAATAAACATTAGTTACAGGAGGGAGGAGGGGTAGGGTATTTATAGATCACCCAGGCCCTTAGACTCCCTATCAAAGTTAGATTGCAAATTTATGTAGGATAGGGAGTACAAAGTTGAGTAGAATAGGGAGACTTGACTCCTTGATGGACTTGAACTTCAACTCTTTGTTGGACTTGGACTTTGATCACCTCTTGGGCTCGCGATGGGCCACCAACCATGGTGGGCTTGGACTGGGTTGGGGTACCAATCCTTCTTGTGGGCTTGGGCTGGGGTGCCAAGCTCTGTATGGACTTGGATTTGGGAGGCACTCTTGGTGGGCTGGGGCATCAAAGCTAGGGAGGCGCCCTTATTGTGGGCTTGGGTGGCATGAAGGAGCCCAGGCGTAGGGACTATTGGCTTGAGCAGCAGTCCAGGCACATGAGCTGGGGCATGGTGACTTTCTTGGTCTAGTGACCCCCTCTTGAACTTGACTTGAATGAAAGGACTCAAATTATAGGACTCGATTATATTTGACTGGACTGGACTGGCACACAAAGGGACTTAGTTGCTTGGATTGAATACAACTCAACTCAACTGACATAACAAGGGACTCAATTGACTTGATTTTTTATAGGACTCAATTGGATCACTTTAGTATAGGACTCAAGTGACTCAGAACTAATGGACTTTATAAGACTCAAAACCTTAATCAGAAATCCATAATGGGCCCAGTAATCTTTGTCTGATTCTGGTGCCTGCACCACTTCCTATTGAAAGTAATGGACAATTCTAGGGTTCTTGGGATTGGACCATAGGTATGTTGGATGATGATGGAAGTAGTTTGTCCCTCTTTTATAATTTTTCATCATAAAATTTTGCTTTAGTCAAATTATCTAGGATGGTCTCTTTTGTTATACAGGGTTGCTCTATGACTAATTCATTCTCGAGAGTTATAATCGATTATTCAGGGACAATTATGGGGATATTAAAGCTTTGAGCTAGGTATTGTCCCTTAAGATCACTATCGGGTTGACTAGGAAACTCTTCTTCACTTATAGCCAAGGCTAAGTGACTTACTTGCATCTCCAAATGGGCAATAGCTTGGGTGTTGGAAGTTATCTATTGGCCTATGGTCTACATACAGTATTTAGGATAACACAGAAGTCAGCTTGGGCTTTAGCCAAAGTTTTTAGACTCTTTTCTAATGTGCTGAATCCTTCCTCAAGATCTAAATTTGGTTAATAATCAAATACTTGGTTGAGCCTAGGGTAGGGTTAATCAAAATTAGGGGCTCTTAGTGTTGCATCTTATGACCACATAAAATTGGGGTGACGATCCCAGCCTCGGTATAGGTTGGGGTATAAGGTTTAGTTATACATCTGTCATTGGGTGCACTCCCATATGTAAACCTATTTTGGGCTGGGTGCATCAAATAAGGACATCCCTCTATAACATGGTCTAATGCATCACATGCCAAGCATATAGGTGTTGGCACATGATGAAACTTGGTATATCCTTTATGTTCTAGGACTCCCCTGATTCTATGGATCAATGATGCCATATTGGTTCCTATAGGTTTCCTTGTGTGATTGTATGCATTTTGAATCTCATGAAATTAGGGTGCATATCAATCTGTTGTGGTCGGTTCATAGTATTGCTAGCTTGGGCTCTTATTCTAAATGGTTGGTCAGAGTTAATCTTGTCCTAAATATCTTGTAGGATTTGAGGTCATTCAATAGGATTTGGGAAGCAATACTCTATTAGACTTTTGGGTCGTTCAGTAGGATCCATGACCTTTTAATCTTATATGGTTAGATTGTATTTGACCAATAGTCTTTTTGTCCTAGCAAGAAGAATTTTTTTTTAATTTTTTTTTGTTTAGAAAAGAGGAAAAAAGAAGAAAGAAAGAGAAGAATTCTAAAGATGAAAAATCTAAAGGATCCTAAATCTATAGATGATAGAGATGCATGTCTTAATGAGGTTAAGGTTTGGTTAGTGCAAATGAGTTATCACATAACGGACTCTCTATCCTAAGGTTACCCTATGTGTAGATAGCTCCAACTACCAAGGTTGCCTTTGAGTCTTTGAAGTCAGATACTAACTAGCCATCGACCAAGTAAGGGTAAGTCGACGGGGGTCTCCCCGTTGCTTTCTTTATACACCAACTTAATTGGCTAGGTCAGACAATGGAACCAATTAAAGAACCACCTTCCTTCAGGGCTACATCATCCTTGACCCCTTTCCTGGATAGCAGTGAACCAAGTAATACTGATCTAGTTCAACTCTCAAGGTCCCTTGTCCTAGTGAGCTCAAAAATCCATAGGGGCAACGTCTAATTCATTTCAGTTAAAGGTTTAGGGTTATGCAATATACAGGGTGGGGGTTTATGGGCCAAGGAAAGGTAATGACATCCCCACCTTATGTTATTTAGGGATTATGCCCTTAAAATATTTTATGGAAATATAGTGCAAGTCAAATAAGATGTCCAAACAAGTTAATAAGTCTTTTAAGATTTATTAATTTGTTTCCTTAAATTAATTATGTTTTATGGAGAGTGTCTTAGGATTTTCTTGTGGGTTATTTAAGGTAAGTTAATTAAAAGGAAAGTTAATTAAGTTAGGAGTTGGTTTGTAAAAAGATAATTTTTTTTTATGTTAAGAGAAAATAAGGTAATCTAATAATTATGGCAACTAAAAAAAGGCAATGATACTAAAAAGAGCAATAACTAAAATTAAAAAAAGAATTTTTTTCTTACTTTTTTTTTCTTTTCATGAAATAATTGTGCCTAGATCCCTAGCAATGGTGCCAATATTTTGATCACTATCATAGGCAATCAAAATAAAACCTACTCACTACTACAACTAGCGACGAGTCAGGATCGTATCCTTGGGGATCAAGAGTAATTAGTTCATGAAAATAGCAAGAAGAAAACTTGGTTGTAAATATTAAATTAAAAATAATAATTATTAAAAGATAATAACTAATTACTTAGTTAAATCAATTAGTAAGAGATGTAACCTAGGAATTTGAATCCACCATGCAACCAAGTTTTATCTTCTTCTCTTTATGTTCAATATCCATAATTCTTATAAATTCAGTATTAGAATAATTTATCTCTTGCGGGGCATGGGTCGTATCCGAAGATCACAACACATTCGCTCAGAGTGTAAACTATCTATTTGATTTGCAAGATTAGGGTTTTAATCTACCATACTATGATCTACCTCTCTGAGGCATGTACTGTATCCTGAGATCACAGCATGTCGATAGATGGTGTAGGCCATATATGCCAGATCAAAATCTTGATTAGAAAAATAACTCAAGAGATATAAATAAGAAAAGTATAATATTTATTACGTAGGAATCAATACAAAAAGAAAGATAGAACTTGGTTACAGGCTTCATCTTCATCACAGGTTGAAAGAGTCTAGTCATGCATCACTGCCGCTAACATCTCCTCCATAATTCACCTTTTTTCTAAGTCTAATACAATAATTTAAAATAAAAAAAAAAACTATGCAAAATTTATTGAAGAAATTGATGCCTAGACTACTACATGGGGTCCTCCTTTTATAGAGCTCATCTAGGGCTTCTTTCTGATCAAATTTGGAGTTAATCAGGCTCAAGATCAGCCAAATATCATACAAGGAATTCTTAGCCATTGATTTGCATCTTGATGGAGTAATTAGGGCAAGAATTTGTGTGAAACACTTCCTTCTTGGGTAAACAGTGTCCCAAATGTGACCCTTGTTGAATCCCAAATTATGGTCCTAATCAAACTCAATTATTGCCTCTCTCAATTCTAGGTGGATTATGATGATTGCCAGATGGCGGCATGATGATGGCAGGAGTAGTGGATGGTGGTGGAGTGGCCATGGATGGGAGGCACCAAGAAATGGATAGCCGATGGCCAATCCAAAGGAAAGATGGCCACCAGCGATGGGAGGCTTGAAAGGGGCTTCTCTGATAGCATGGACGGTGGTGGGAGGTGGCTTCGGTGGTGGGTGTTTGTCTTGGAGCAAAGAATAGGTGATGGCATGATGGCAGGGAGGACTGATCAAGGAAAAGCATGGTGGCCAACACTTTTTTGATCTTGAACGGCCCCTCGATGGCTCCTTTCGGTGATGGGTGGCTCTCGGCAGTGCAAGAAGTACCTCTGGCAGCTCTTCTGATGAAGAAGTGGCTCGAGGAGGCCATTAGTCCACGGAACGACCCCATGGATCGACTCGAATGGCTACCAATGGACCGGCTATGTTCTTTAAACCTAGCGACCGGTCCTGGGTTGACCGATGGTTTCAAAAATTATGTGATTCATTAATAAATTTCAAACTTGATTTTCGGGCTCATTCGAACTTCGATTTAGATGCTGTTTACATCGTTAGCTCCAAAAATTGAGCAATTTCCACCCATAAATTTTTTTCTATAAAAAATGATAAAAAATATTAATTTTTATCTAATATATATTAATTAATATTTATTTTAATGGTTAAATTGGGATAATTAATAGACTTATCATTCATAGACAAATGGTAGCATTTGTATAATGCTGGACTTAATCTCATTCTGGGTTGTCTTTATAGGAGGTACTTGGAGACATGGAGAATATGTGTATAATGAAGGGATGAAGTACTCCCTCAATTGGCATGGTGGGTTGATCTCATTATATGTATCCATGGTCTAACCCCAGTTTATGATATCAATATTTTTTAGCAGAGAGGAAAAATGGGAAGAAGTGAGAAGAAAGTTACAAAAGAGGTCTAAAGATGTGATCCTAAGGAGTCCTAACACTAAGAGTGATGCAGGATGCTAGATGGAGTTTTTAACTTTGAAACTTAGTAAATTAAATTAAGCAATGACTCTTGACATATCAGCAAGATTCATGCATAAGGAGCAATAGATTTAATGAAAGAGACTACTAGATGAAAGTTATATTACTCAAAATATAGTTTCCATTCAATCAAAAGTAGAAAGGACTTAATGGTCGAGAAACCATTCCAACTATGACATGTACCTTTAAACAATCAGACCTAAGAGTCTAGGAAGGGTTCACTTACCAACAACAAGCTCTCACACTTTTGGTGGTGGTTTAATTTCAGCACTCCAAGGATTGACGGTTGGACTTGAAGACTATCACTCCTTAGATGGATGACTCTTAACGTAGATGGTTCTGAAGCAAAGCAAACTTTATCTTCAGCTTAAGATCATGGAGGATCCTACAATGGAAAACATTAGTGGCCGTGGGAGGATTGAAAGGAAAAGATAGTTGAGAAGAATTGAAAGGAGGGGAAGTAAGATGGTGGTTGGAATCTCCTTGGATGAATGGTTGGTGTCTCCTTAGGTGAATGGTTGGCATCTTGGATGGATGAAGGGTTGGCATCTTGGGCGGATGAAGGGTTGGCATCTTGGATGGATTGTTGGGCCTCACACGCTCTCCCTCATGGAGTGACAGATGCAACAAGCAAATGAAAGAAGAAAAGGAGCTTTCATTCATTCATCATAATGGTTTGATTACAAGAGGTTTGGGGTATTTATAGACTTCCCTAGCCTATTCAAATTTGATTACAAGCATAAAGAGTGGAGTGAAGAGTGGAGGGATAAGTGCGATTACATGCATGAAGAGTGGAGAGAGAAGTGGGGGAGTTACAACTTGAATTCAGGTTCAAATTTTAACATTCTTGGGCACCCAAATGGAGGTGATGTGGCATAGGAGGTGAGGTGGTGTCTTGGCATGGAGGTGATGTGGCATGCGAGGTGAGGTTGCTTCTCATATTGGCATGGTGAAGTGGCACTCCAACTTGCCATGTTGGTTGAGGTGGTTTGCTCCATCCAATCTTGATGCTTCATGGTTTTTATCTTACCTAATTTGAACCAACTTGAACCTAACATGACTAATTACAAGACCAAATTGATCCCAACATGATCAAATTGAACCTAACTAGACTAAATTGAAATTGAAATTGGAATGGACTCGACTCTAATTACAGGACTCATGAACTAAAATAAAATTGAACTGAATATGAAGAGTCTGGTTTATTTACTTGTAATCCATATGGAGCTTGGGTTGACCTGGTTTGCTTGGAGCCTCTTTCATATCTTGGTGCCCTCACCAACTCTCTTGAAGTGGAAAGAACTTGACCTTGTCGAGTATTGGTTAATATGACTTTGGTAATGTTCTAGTAAATCTGGGTTGATTTTTTGTAGATCCTCTCGAGTGATCCACGAGTCTTTGGATTTCGGTCGACCTTGCCAACGAATCAAGTAGCGTTGATAACCTTTATTCCAGGTAGTAATATCCTGGTCATCCAGAATATGCTTAATTCTATCTCGCTGATCTGGTAATGTAGCTGGTGGACATGCAGGGGTAGGCTCACTCTCAAAAATAGGCTTAGTCCCAAAAGGCTCACTAGGTATCATTATTAGCTCCTTATACTCTACTTGGTCTGAAACATTAAAGGTTGAGCTGATACCTAAATCAGATGGTAACTCAAATACATACGTATTAGATCCAATTTTCTTTATTATTTTAAATGGACATACACCACGGGCATGTAAATTTTTCATGGTTCCGGGTGAGAACCGTTCAAGTCTAAGCCTAATCATCACATAGTCTCCTTCATAAAATTCTTTAACTCTTTTATGAGAATTAACCATATGCTTGTAAGTTTCATTGATCAAATTAATTTTCTTATTAATTTCTTTGTGCAATTCTCTAACATGCAGTGCATATTATTGAGTCTCAGGTGGTGCATCCAAGATTTCAGGGGGAAGGGCCAAGGTTTATGTTGGTCCGATTTATCATGGTTATGCATGATGTATCTAGGGCTAGGAGTTAGTCCAGGATGAGTCCTAGAGGTTGGACTGAGTTTTTGGTCAGTCTTGGCATTAGAATTAGCTTGGTTCTAGTTAGAGTCAACTCTAATGGTTGGCACGGCATGGAAGTAGGGAGGAAAGTCAGCTCAGACTGCTGGGAGTCAGCTCGGTACTGCTGGGAGTCGGCTCGGTTTTGTAGACAAGCAAACTATGTCTGGACGAGTTGGCATGAAGTCTGAGAGTCGACCCGTCTAGAGTGCTTCCTGTAGCAAGGAGTCGACTCAAAGGAATCGAGCCGACTTGAATGATGAGATATTTTTTGAATCACATGATGCCACACTAGAAAGTTTTGGAGGGGCCAAGTCCTTTGTGATCTGGGTATATATATATGTAAGTTGGGATGGTTATGGAGTGAGAAGAAAGAGAAGGTCATTTTGTAACAGTCCAAGGAAACAATTGGAATCAAGAAATCCCTCCATTCATCCAGATCTCCTTCTTCCTCCATTTCTTCTCCTTCACTTCTCTATCAATCCAAGGAATCGATTTATCTTCGTTTGACCTATATTCTGCCGTATCCATCGTGGATCACTGGTAGAGGGTCATTCATGCACCTGGATGGCTTCCGTAGGGCGTGGGTTCACTGGATTATTTCCATCAATTTGGTATCAGAGCTTGGTTGCATGAAGGAAAGAAGATCTCTACATTCAAGAAGTGCTAGAAGGTAGGGTCTAGTACATATTGATTCTACTTGATTGTTGTAATGGCATCAAGCAGTTTCAAGGTGGATTTTGAGAAGTATGATGGCAAAGGGAATTTTACTATATGGCAACAAATGGTAAAAGACTTGCTGGTTCAACATAGGATCTACAAGGTCTTGGTTAAAGATAGACCAGAAAAGTTCAGTGTTAAGGATTGGGAAGAGTTAGAAGAGAATGTATTTAGCACCATCAGGATGTGTTTGGCAGATCAAGTTTTGCTGGAGGTGTGTACCGAGACTACGGTAAACGGTCTTTGGCTGAGACTAGAGAACACATACATGGGCAAGAACATGATTGTGCGAACACCAGAGGCACTAGAATAAGACAGAGGCTTCTCAACCCTCTATGGATTACTTAGTCGTATTTGAGTCCATTCGTAATAAAAACTTAGTCCATTTGAGTTGTCTTTTTTCTTACATGAGTCCTGTACTAGTCAGCTCATGTTGAGCTAGTCATTTTCTGGAGTCCAGTACAAGTCCAAGTAAAGACTCATACAAGTGAAAACTAATGCAAGCAAGAGGAGAGAGTTTTGTGGGATTTTTCTACCTAAACCTACCATGTATTCTTGCTACGATTTTGCTGGGAATAGGATTCCTATGTAATGACTATTGTATCCTTACTTGGGGGCCAAGTCTAAGAGTCTATTTAAGAGACTCTAATCTCTTGTATCAAGGTTCTTTTTTTCATGAAATAATATTGAATTCTTCTAATTGCTGTGTGTTACCTGCTGTGTGCTAAAAGGGATTCTGTGTGAGCCCTTCTTCTTCCCGGTGTTCTGTGCCCTGCTTCCAGCCGCCATCCTACTCTCCAAACCCTAGCCACCCTCTTCAAACAACCTCTTTCCCTTGCTATTTTTCCTTTCTTACTTCATCCCAACTATGTTTTCTAACCCAAGGAAGGTTGTTTACAAGTCCCTCAGCTTCTACAAATCCATCAACTCCAGCTGGGTCGTAATCGGATAACCAAGCAGAAAGCTGAGAATCCGTGGGTCTTTAGCTTCTTGTTTAGCATAGATTTTCCTACTTAAATTCTTGGTCTATTCTTCGGGATTTAGAATCACAACTTAAACTAAAAAAATATAAAAATATATTTGCATGCAATTCTAATTCCGCATCATTTGGTATCAGAGCCTGTTTTGGGCTCAGTTCTTTTTGGATATTCCGATCGGGTGCTTCACCATGGCTATCCAGTCATAGGAGACTAGTAGGGCTGCAAAACCCTCTTTTCCCAATCGACAGGATCTCCTATGGTGGTAAGGGTGCCGCTGTGAATTGACCCCTGAGGAAGAACACAAAGAGTTCCATTAGGGTTTTTGCACTTTCGGCCTTCTCAATATATACCTTGTTATTTTAATTATTTTTACCTGTATAGAACTTAGAAAATTTGGAAATTTGCTTTTCTGGATTTCTCATAATTCAACTTAAATTTCAAAATTTTTCTAAGAATTATTTCAGTCAGTAAATTTTCTTGTTGGCTCCACCCAGTGATTTTGATGAATAACAAAACATTGAATGCATATTGTATTCTAATGAAGATTTCAAGTTATAAGTTTTCAGGAAGAAAGCACCTCAAAGTTTCAAAAATTTATGGTGTATGGCACGTAATGGCACGGAGCAATTCTCACATATCCGGGCATCCTCTTCATTGAAAAAAGGCATAAAATTGTTTAATTATTATGTGTTTATGTATTCATGAATTTTATTTTTGATTTCGAGGCATTTACACTTGAATCTGGATGTTTTCAGTCTCAAGTGTCGACACCTGGACAGTCAAGTGTCGACACTTCAGCACTTGGCATGGATAAAAATCCTTGGCATGCCAAGTGTCGACACCTATATTCAAGTGTCGATACCAAGTGTCGATACTTAGGATCAAAGTGTCGACTCAAGGCCTGAGATTTTTGAAAATACAGAATTTGCTGTTTTGAGGATTTTTGTGTCAAGTGTCGACACCTGTGCATCAAGTGTCGACACTTGAATGTTCAAGTGTCGACACCCAAAAATCAAGTGTCGACACCTGACAGCCAAGTGTCGATATCTGACAGCCAAGTGTCGACACTTGCAGCCTGACAGCTCTAACGGATATATTTTTCTGGCTTGTAGAAGTTGGTTTTCAAGCTCCAAATGGCTATTTCCAATGCTCCAACGGTCACAAACCATTTTTAGAAGGTATTTGGTGTATTTAATCTCCACCAACCTCATTTTAAAGCAAGAGAAAGAAAGAAAAAGAAGAGAAAGCAAGAGAGAAGTGAAGAGAAGTCTATTCAAGAGCATTCAAGTCCACTCAAAAGCCATAAAGCCAATATTCTCTTCAAAACTTCAAATCAAAAGTCTCTTCTAGCTTGATTCCACTGAAAAGCCTACAAGCTCAACCTTACTTCATTCCAAAAAGAGGCATCTTGAAGAAGAGTGAAGACAAAGCATCCTTTTGAGCTTCAAAGATTCCAATCTACTCTTGAAGAGAGTTTGTTGTAGCTTTTAAATTTCATATCTGTTTTATTGTGTTTTGACCTTGCTTTCAAGGGTGTCTTGAAAGAAGGTTATTGTGGTTTGTTGGTGAGCCAAAGGGACAAAACCAACTAGGGTTAACTTGTGAGCCCGAAGATAAAATAAGTATTTAGGTTTGTTGGTAAGCCTAGGTGACAAAACCAAATTAGGTTTTGACTTGTGAGCCTTGTGAAAAACAAGTCAACTGTAATCTGGTGTGGATTATAGTGGAATTCCCAAGGGTGGCTTGGGGAGTGGATGTAGGTGCTAGGTTTGCACTGAACCACTATAAAATTTGTGTTTGTGTGATTGCTCTTTTCCTCTCGTACTCTTTAATTATTGCTATCATCTTGCATCAAATTTATTATTGCTCACAAGCACCACTGGACCTTCATTTTATTGTGTTAATTTTTTTAAAAGAGCCAATTCACCCCCCCTCTTGGGCTCCATTTCTGGGCAACAAGTGGTATCAGAGCACCGGTACTCTCTTGTAGGTCCAAGGATCTTGAGTAAAAGATCATGGCAGCCCCAATGGGCATGGGTATTGTTGAAGGTCAAGCTTCAAACCGACCCCCACTTTTTAATGGCACAAATTACACATACTGGAAGACACGCATGCGCATATTTATACAAGCTCTTGATTATAATTTGTGGAAAATAATTGTAAAAGGTCCTCATCAGCCTACAATGATGATTAATGGCATTCTCACTCCAAAAATGGAAGATGATTGGGATGAGAATGACATTAAGCAAATTGAGCTTAATGCTAAGGCAATGAACCTTTTATTTTGTTCTCTTGATCCTAGTGAGTTTAATAGAATATCAAACTGTCTCTCCATAAAGGAGATTTGGGATACACTTGAGGTTACCCATGAGGGTACACACCAAGTGAAAACCACCAAGGTTAACATGCTAATTCACACATATGAAATGTTTAAAATGGAACCTACTGAGTCTATCAGTAAGATGTATACTAGGTTCACAAACATTGTGAATGGCATGAAGAAGTCTAGGAAAAATAATTTCTAACGGTGAACTTGTGAATAAACTTCTCAGGTCTCTACCAGCTTCATGGGATGCAAAGGTCACTGCAATTGAAGAAGCTAAAGATGTCAACACTCTCTCGTTGGAACAACTGTTGAGTTCCTTGATGACTTATGAGCTATCCCTCAAATAGAAGAATGGAGAGGTGGATAAAAAGAAGAAGACGATCGCATTCAAATCTACTACCAGAGAGGACTCAAGCGAAGACTCTAAAGAGGATGACGAAGAAGATGAAACGGCTATGTTAGCAAGGAAATTCAGAAGGTTTATGAGGAAGAAAAAGTTCAACTACAAAAAGAAACCTCTGAAAGGTGAGTCGAGTAAGGAAAAAGACAAGGAAAAGAAGGAGGAGCAGCCCACATGTTTTGAGTGTAAGAAACCCAGGCATTTCAAGGTAGACTGCCCCTTGTTAAAGAAAAACAGAAGAAAGCTGAGAAAGAAGTCCATGATGGCAACCTGGAGTAAAAGTGAAGACTCCAGCTCTGAGGAAGAACAGCAGGAAGTAGCAAATTTCTGTCTGATGGCCGATCAAGAAGAGGTATGTTCTAAAACCAAAAATGAATTATCTTTTGATGAGCTTCATGAGATTTTTGATGAACTAGTCATAGAACTTCAAAAATTAAAGTCAAAACATAAAGACTTAAAGAAGCAAAATCTGGAACTAGCTAAAACAAATAACAACCTTTCAAATGAAAATGAATACCTTCTAATACAAAATAAAAATTTAAATGATAAGATTATGGCTCTTGAAAAAGAAAAGGATATATTTGAAAAGAAAAGTAACTTACTTTCAAATGAAAAATTGTCAAGACAAAGCAAAGAAATTTTAATAGAAAACAAAAGATATAAAGAAGAAATCAAAAAACTAAAACCTTTTATTGAAAAATTTACTTACAGTTCTGAAAAATTAAATTTACTATTAAATAACTAAAGAGCAGTATTTGACAAAGCTGGATTAGGATTCAGAACTCATAAGAAATAGAAACTCTTTAAAAATTTCTTTGTGCCTGCATCTTCATCCATTACATGCTATACTTGTGGTATTAAAGGACATAAATCGTATATGTGCAACAAAAGAAAATTAAATAACACTAAGAAAGTTTGGGTTCCAAAAGGAACCAATGCCACTAACCAAAAGGGACCCAAGATGGCTTGGGTACCTAAAGTCTCCACTTGATCTTTATTGCAGGTATGCCTTGCAACCAATAAGAAAAGAATGTGGTACCTTGATAGCGGTTGCTCAAGGCATATGACAGGAGATGTGGAGCAGTTCTCATCACTCACATATCAAAATGGTGGCAATGTAACCTTTGGTGATAATGGAAAGGGCAAAATAATCGGTATTGGTAAAATCCATATCACCCCTACCTCTTATATTGATAATGTTTTATATATTGATGGATTAAAACATAACTTGCTTAGCATTAGTCAATTTTGTGACAAAAATTTTAAAGTTATTTTTGAATCTTCTTTGTGCATTGTTTCTAGTCTAGATGACAATGGCATTAAGTTCATCGGTCATAGGCATGGCAATATTTATATGGTTGATCTTGATGATCTCCTTATTCAGAAAGGTCAATGTCTAGTGGCAATGGAAGCCAAGATCGATGAAACTAGTTGGCTTTGGCATCGTAGACTAGGACATGCAAGCATGCATTTAATTTCAAAACTTAGCAAAAAGAATTTAGTAAAAGATTTGCCTAAACTCAATTTTGAAAAAGATAAGATTTGTAGTGCATGTCAACTTAGAAAACAAACAAAATCTTCTTTCAAACCTAAAGGAGTAATCTCTACATCTAGACCTTTGGAATTGCTTCATATGGACCTCTTTGGGCCTACTAGAACATCTAGTTTGGGAGGTAAGAAGTTTGGTCTAGTCATTGTAGATGATTTCTCATGTTTTACTTGGGTCATGTTTTTAGCACATAAAGATGAAACATTTTCTGAATTTATTAGATTTCACAAAAGAGTTTTAAATGAAAAAGGTATTTCAGTAATATCTTTAAGAAGTGATCATGGAACTGAATTTGAAAAAGCCGATTTTAATAAATTCTGTATTGAAAATGGAATTCATCACAATTTTTCTGCACCTAGGACACCTCAACAAAATGGGGTAGTAGAAAGAAAAAATAGAACTCTTGAAGAAATGGCATGCACCATGCTTTGTGAAAATGATTTACCTAGATACTTTTGGGCGGAAGCCATAAATACTGCATGCTATATTTTAAATCGAGTTTTAATTCGATCAATTTTAAAGAAAACCCCTTATGAGCTTTAGAAGGGTAGAAAATCTTCAATCCGTTATTTTCTTGTTTTTGGATGCCATTGTTTCATCTTAAACAATGGTAAAGATAATCTAAGTAAATTTAATGCCAAATCAGATGAGGGAGTCTTTCTAGGCTACTCCACATCTAGTAAGGCATACAGGGTCTTCAACAGAAGGACACTTGTTGTTGAAGAATCCATTCATGTGGTATTTGATGAAACTAACCAAAAATCTTTAAGAAAAGAAGATGTACTTTTTGATGAATCAGGTAGCAAGAAAATTGAAGAAATAAACAACAATGAAGGACTTACCAAGGAATAGAATGATGATCAAAACATTGACGGAGATCAAGCACAAGGTTATGAAAATACTTCAACTGTTGATCCATTACCAAAAGAATGGAGGTATGCTCTGTTGGGTTCGGGAACCAGTGCAGAAGCGTGGATTTCAAAATTTTTATGAAATCAGGTCCGAACCCTAATCCCAAAATCTCCTTATTAGCAATTAAAACTTATGACTACATGCATGTCCAAATTTAAACATAGTTTAGATACTAACCTCAGATTGCTATATCCAGTCTGATGTAGAAATAAACTCCAAATTGAGTAACCTTTTGAACACACCAGGCGTCCACTTGTCCGCCCTCCGATGGTGATCCACACGGGCAGATGATCAAGACAGTGACTCCTTAATTGGGTTCCTTCCAATCAAGTTCTACCCCAAGAACTTGATATATGGGCTATTGGCTAGGACTCCTCTAGCCAAACGAGGACTAAACCTTCTCTCTTACCCTTCTCCTAGTTTTTAGCAACTTTGGCCCCTTAAGACACTCTTGTCTTAAGAATAAGCCCTTGTCCTAAAATGAGACAAGGCTTGTCTTGGAGGGAGAAGAAAATTAAGACAAAAATTGTCTTAATGTAAGAAAGAAAGAAAAAGAGGCGCCTTCTTCCTTTACCGTCGGAGAGTTTCTCTCTCTGACTCTCCTTCTGTTCTGAGATTCGACAGAGCCTAGGCTCTGTAAAGGAATCAAAGAGGAAAGAGAGGAGGGGGAAACAATCTTCTGGAGAGGGAGAAGGAAAGAGAAGCAAGGCTTCGCCGTAGAAAATCTGGAATAAAAATTTTTACGGTGAAGCCTTCTTCTTAAATAGGCGACAGAGAGGCGCCTTCTCATCTGAAAACATCCTCTCACATCCCTCTCTCCCTTCGCACGTCTTCTCTCTTTATCTCATGGCCCTTGGGATTAATCTCACGGCCTTTGGGATGGGAAGACGCGAAGAAGGATCGTGAAAAACACAGAAGGGCGCGCGCAGAAAGAAGAGTCGCGCCCCTTCGGTGTTTTTTTTCTTTTCTTTTTCATGGTAATTGTTATTTTTGAAGAGTCCATGCCTAGGTGGACTCTGATCCATGCCTCATCAGCCAAAAGATGCCGGTCCTTTTCTTTCTTTTCACGCAAAGACGCGACTTGGAGAGAGTCCACGCGCGCGTGGACTCTTCTCCTTGCGCGCGCGCGTGGGAAGAGAGGGGGAGGGGCTTAGGCGATGTGGGAAAGGGGTTTAGCCTCTTAGGTTAGCCCAATTGCTAGCCTACTGTTAGCCTAATGTTTTGAATCTTCAATTAGATTCAAACCGGAATGAATTTGGATCTAAAAAAGACCAAATCGGAACCCTAACTCGAATCCGATTCAAGTAGAAGCCATGGTTTGCAACACATGCTAGTGTGTTCATCTGCAAACGAGATTTAATTCCAAATTAAATCCTTGATTATCTGTCCTAAGTGTGTGACCCATTGGCTTCCATACCTAGCCAGCAGTGGGTCCAAGTGCAAGTTGACCTAATTTGATCAGAACTCATTCTAATCGATTTAGGTCAAATCGAGCTAACTCGAGTTAGACAATTAGGACTCCTCCTAATTAGTGATCCAATTTAAAACATTTAATTTGATCAACCCACAAGACAAGATTGACGTCTAGCAACGTATCATGTCTACCCGGAAGATATGGAAATTCTGGTGAAATTCCAAAACTACCCTTCAGTGGAAAGTTCCCGTACAATTCGATCCTTCAATCATCTTGCATCCCGAGTATAACTACGGATATGGAAACATGTCAAAACCAGCTTATACTCATTCCCAGCTCAGTCATACATTAATGATTCAATTAATTCGATATTAGAAATCATTTCTAATATCTGTACTTTGATCAAAGATTTCCTGAATCATCATCTGACCTAATTTGGCTGGATGCAATCTCCTCCTACTAGGAGTGATCAATTCCTTGTTGACCTACTCATTACCTTCATATACAATTCACCATACCCAGCATCAACCTCGTGCATGACCCAGTGTCATGATTGAGATTGAACCAAAGCATGGGTTCATGTACATAAGGTATTATGGCAGTCTCAGGTCATAGGACTACTTGTACAACTCCCACTATGTGAAACATCTATTGACATGCAGCTAAGGCTCCATTAGATGTTCTCAAACTGGATCTATTCAGTGAACTCATTCGCTAATGAGCACCCACATCCTTGTATTAGTGTCCCACACAAGTGACTGTGAGAGCAGTCACCCTTTTCAGCATACATAGGATGTGCCAGTCTAACCGGAAACCCTGATCCCCAACTCAGGGTTCCTATGACTAGGAATATTCTAGATTAGGGTTTTAAGGCCTTAGATCTCACTGGTATGATCTCATCATAGCCCTAGGACCATAGCCCTAATCTATGGGGTTCATCATATAATGACACAGCGAATGATGAAAAAAAAATATTGCCTTTATTAACTTGTCAATTTATAATGGTCTGGGAGATACAAATATTGGCTTATAGGGCATAATCCTTTCAATCTCCCACTTGCACTAAAGCCAATCGCTCTTATTCTTTAACCCCATACTATCGAGGTGGCGATCAAACTCCCGCTGTGGTAGAGCCTTAGTGAACGGGTCTGCTATGTTGTTCTTTGTATCCACTCTATTGATGCAGACTTCTTGTCTCTCGATTATCTCTCGGACAAGATGGAAGCGTCTCAGAATGTGCTTGGACTTGTGATGGGCTCTCGGTTCCTTTGCTTGAGCAACTGCTCCAGTGTTATCACAATAGAGTGGCACCGGGTTCTCAATCTCAGGAACTACTCCTAACTCTGTGATGAATTTCTTCATCCAGACAGCTTCCTTGGCGGCTTCACTGACAGCTATGTACTCTGCCTCGGTAGTTGAGTAAGCTACAGTCTGCTGTTTAGTGCTCTTCCAACTTACTGCTGCACCATTCAAGGTAAAGACATACCCTGAAATGGATTTACTATCATCTGGGTCTGATTGAAAACTAGAGTCTGAATAGGCTTCTAGTTTAAGATCAGATCCTCCGTATATAAGAAAAATATCCTTAGTCCTTCTCAGGTACTTAAGAATATTTTTCACAGCCTTCCAGTGATCCTCTCCTAGATCAGCCTGAAATCTACTGGCTACACCCAAGGCATATGCCACATCAGGCCTGGTACATAACATAGCATACATAATCGACCCTATAGCCGAAGCATAAGGTATAGAATTCATTCTATTTCTTTCTTCAGGTGTCTTAGGAGACATCCTCTTAGAAAGACGTATGCCATGACCAATAGGTAAGTAACCTCTTTTACTTTCCTCCATGTTAAATCTCTTTAGCACCTGGTCAATGTACCTAGATTGGGACAAGCCTAGCATCCTTCTTGATCTTTCTCTATAGATCTTTATACCCAGTATATAGGATGCTTCTCCCAAGTCTTTCATGGAAAACTGTTTCGATAACCACACTTTGACTGATTGTAACATTGGGATATCATTCCCAATAAGAAGTATATCATCAACATATAGAACTAAGAAAACTATGGCACTCCCACTAGTCTTCTTGTACACACAAGGTTCATCCTCATTTTTGAAAAAATCAAATTCTTTGACTGTTTTATCAAATCGGATGTTCCAACTCCTGGATGCTTGCTTTAATCCATAAATGGATTTCTTTAGCCTACATACCTGATTAGGTTTAGTCTCCAAGACAAAACCTTCTGGTTGTGACATATAAACCTCTTCCTCAAGGAAACCATTGAGGAATGCAGTTTTTACATCCATTTGCCAGATCTCATAATCATGATATGCTGCTATAGCAAGCATAATCCGAATAGATTTGAGCATGGCAACAGGGGAAAATGTTTCATCATAATCTATTCCCTGTTTTTGTCTGAAACCCTTAGCCACCAATCTGGCTTTATAAGTATCAACTTGGCCATCTGCCCCAATCTTCCTTTTATAGACCCATTTACACCCAATAGGGTTAATACCCTCTGGTGCATCAACCAAAGACCATACTTGGTTGACATACATGGAGTCCATCTCGGATCTCATGGCTTCCAGCCATTTGTCTGAGTCTCTACTCATGACTGCTTCCGTATAGGTTAGAGGCTCATCATTTTGAATGATTTGGGCTTCATTATTTTCAATTATGAACCCATACCTCTCAGGTTCCTGTCGCACCCTATCAGACCTACGGATAGGAGTGTGTTCAGGTTCTATATTAACTATGTCGTTACTTGACTGAGAAGTGTCTATTTGTTGAATCTCATTAAGTTCGATATTTCTACCAGTGCCCTTTTGTAGGATAAATTCCTTTTCCATAAAAGTGGCATGCCTACTGACCAAAACTTTTTGTTCAGTAGGGTGGTAGAACACATATCCTATACTATCTCTAGGATATCCGATAAATAGACATTTGTCTGCTCTAGCATCTAGTTTATGTCCAAAATTTCTTTTTACATAGGCTGGACATCCCCATATCTTAATATACTTAAGATTGGGCTTCTTACTTCTCCATAATTCATATGGAGTGCTAGAGACAGTTTTAGATGGTACTCTATTCAAGATATAAGTTGCTGTTTCCAAAGCATATCCCCAGAAAGTAAAAGGTAACTCCGTGAAGCACATCATGGACCGTACCATATCCAATAAAGTACGATTCCTCCTTTCAGCAACACCATTTAATTGTGGTGTGTAAGGAGGAGTCCATTCAGAGATGATCCCCTTATCTTTAAGGTGATCAAGAAAATCAGTGGATAAGTACTCACCTCCTCTATCTGATCGGAGGATCTTTATACTTTTTCCTGTCTGTTTCTCTACCATACTTTGATACTCTAAAAATTTTTCAAAAGCATCGGACTTATGTTTCATTAGATACACAAATCCATACCTTGAAAAATCATCAGTAAATGTGATGAAGTATGAGTATCCACCATAGGCTTGAGTTGTCATAGGCCCACATACATCTGTGTGTATGAGTCCTAATAACTCTTTTGTCCTTTCTCCATGTCCACTAAATGGAGTCTTGGTCATCTTACCCATGAGACATGATTCACAAGTTCCTAATGACTCATAGTCATAAGGATCAAAGAAATTTTCTTTGTTATAACTTGTTAATCCTAGTCTCACTAATATGTCCAAGTCGACAATGCCAAAGTAAGGTATTGTTTACATCATCTCTTTTCCGTTTGTTAGAAACATGAAAAATATTGTCATTAGTGGAAAGAGTTAATAGACCATTGCAGAATATGCCATAACATATAATTTCATTAGATAAAGAAATTGAGCAGCCACTGCTCATTACATTCATAGTATATCCTTGTTTAAGTAACAAGGGTACAGATATGATATTTCTAATGATTTTTGGCATATAGTAACAATTCCTTAGCTCCAAGATCTTCCCTGAAGGTAACTTCAAAATATAAGTCCCTACAGCTTCTGCTTGGATGGGGTCCCCTCCAGCACCGTAGAGCTCAAAGTTACCTTCCTTCAATACTTTAAGCCCCTGAAGTCCCTGCAATGATTTGCAGATGTTATGACCACAGGCGGTATCCAACACCCAAGTATTTGAAATGGAAGAATCCAATGACAAAATAGTATGAACTTCTTTCATACCTTTTGGTGCCTCTGATGCACCAGGCTTCACACTTGCAAGGTAAACCTTGCAGTTCCTTTTCCAATGACCCGGCTTGCCACAATGAAAGCAGGTCATCTGTCCGGAGGCCTTCTTTCCTTTCTTCTTCTTAATGCCCCCTTTGGGATTCATCCTCTTATTGGAACCCCTTTTGCCTGTCTTCTTCTTATCCACAAGAAGAACTGGAGCCTTATTTTTCTTTACATGGCTCTCTGCTGTCTTCAACATATTCAACAGCTCAGGCAAGGAAGAATTAAGTTTGTTCATATGGTAATTAAGAACAAACTGTGAAAATGACTCTGGGAGTGATTGCAAGATCAAGTCTTGATTCAACTCCCCATCCATTACAAAACCTAATTGACCTAATCGAGTGATTAGATCAATTACCTTTAATACATGGTCTTGTACTGATGTACCTTCTGTCATCCTTGCACGGAACAACTGCTTAGATATTTCATATCTAGCAGTTCTACTGTGTTCTCCATAAAGCTCTTTTAAATTGAGCAGTATGGAGTTAGTATCCATGCTGTCATGCTGCCTCTGCAACTCATTAGTCATAGAGGCAAGCATAACACATTTGACAGTAAGTGAGTCATTTTGCCACATATTATATGTGGTCTTCTCCTCTTGCGAGGCATCTTCCCTTGGTGGTTCCAAAATTGGGGTATCAAGAATATAGGAAATTCTTTCTTGACTGAGTACTATTTTCAAATTTCTCAGCCAATCAACATAATTAGGCCCAGTCAATTTGTTGGCATCTAAAATACTACGGAGTGAGAGTGAAGAGGCCATTTATCTACATTTAAACAAAGAACGAAAACATAAGCAAACAACCATGAAATGACAACACATAATTAAATTAGGACTTTAATTTAATTATGTCTCCCACTATTTTATCGAGCATCATAACCCTCTATACGATGATCGAGAAAATCTTAATTGATCTTTCTTAGTGGGGTTGAGATCCCAATCCCTTATAAAAGACCTTGTGTGTACACAACAAATCTTATATAAGTTCATAGGTAGGAAAACTCTTTCCAATTGTAACCTGTACAATTCTCAATTTATCTCGGCCTCTAAAATATTAATAGCCTTGTGTATACACAACAAACTATAATATTTTAGTTAAGTAAGACCCTTCATAGCCATATAGTCATGACTTTAATAGTAATACCCTTGTGTGTACACAACAAAATATTACTTTAAATCATGCCATAAACAAATAATTGTATTAGGCCAAAAATTGTGTTAGTCACCATATTAGGTATTGTGTGTACACAACAAACCTAGTATAGATCGTAACACAATGATGACCTATCATGAAGGAAGGCCAATAATAGTATTTTAACACCAAGCATGTTAGTCAAGAATTAAATCAATCAGATCGGCCAGGCTAGTGGAAGAGATGTGGGGGTCCCCCCATTGCTTTCCTAGACACCAATTTAAAATTGGCCAGGTCAGTCAACGGAACCAATTAAAAAACCACGATTCCCTTTACCTTCCCAGAACCACCTTTCTAGACACCGAAATGACTAATTATCCATCATGACTAATAATGCTTATCGGTTAACTATACTACCACTTAATATAATTTTAAGAGGGGTTCATGCAATGCCAGCACATTCAATTAAAAGCTATCACATATATTAATACATGCTTTAAACTAAGCAAATATGTGAAATGTGTGCCATCATACTAGGACAACCATTTACCACATAATGGATACACCATTATGCCAGGGCAACCTTATTTCAGTATGATGGCTCCAGGGCTAATCATATCTCTAAGACAATTAGGGTTTCAGTGGAAAACCCTAACTGGTGGCAATCATCAAACTCATGTTCAATCAAAGACATGCTTTGTGCATCAATATAAAAACTTTAACATGATACTACATCATGAATTGAACTGCATAAGTTTTAATCCTAATAACCTTGCTCTGATACCACTGTTGGGTTCGGGAACCAGTGCGGAAGCGTGGATTTCAAAATTTTTATGAAATCAGGTCCGAACCCTAATCCCAAAATCTCCTTATTAGCAATTAAAACTTATGACTACATGCATGTCCAAATTTAAACATAGTTTAGATACTAACCTCAGATAGCTATATCCAGTCTGATGTAGAAATAAACTCCAAATTGAGTAACCTTTTGAACACACCAGGCGTCCACTTGTCCACCCTCCGATGGTGATCCACACGGGCAGATGATCAAGACAGTGACTCCTTAATTGGGTTCCTTCCAATCAAGTTCTACCCCAAGAACTTGATATATGGGCTATTGGCTAGGACTCCTCTAGCCAAACGGGGACTAAACCTTCTCTCTTACCCTTCTCCTAGTTTTTAGCAACTTTGGCCCCTTAAGACACTCTTGTCTTAAGAATAAGCCCTTGTCCTAAAATGAGACAAGGCTTGTCTTGGAGGGAGAAGAAAATTAAGACAAAAATTGTCTTAATGTAAGAAAGAAAGAAAAAGAGGCGCCTTCTTCCTTTACCGTCGGAGAGTTTCTCTCTCTGACTCTCCTTCTGTTCTGAGATTCGACAGAGCCTAGGCTCTGTAAAGGAATCAAAGAGGAAAGAGAGGAGGGGGAAACAATCTTCTGGAGAGGGAGAAGGAAAGAGAAGCAAGGCTTCGCCGTAGAAAATCTGGAATAAAAATTTTTACGGTGAAGCCTTCTTCTTAAATAGGCGACAGAGAGGCGCCTTCTCATCTGAAAACATCCTCTCACGTCCCTCTCTCCCTTCTCACGTCTTCTCTCTTTATCTCATGGCCCTTGGGATTAATCTCACGGCCTTTGGGATGGGAAGACGCGAAGAAGGATCGTGAAAAACACAGAAGGGCGCGCGCAGAAAGAAGAGTCGCGCCCCTTCGGTGTTTTTTTTCTTTTCTTTTTCACGGTAATTGTTATTTTTGAAGAGTCCATGCCTAGGTGGACTCTGATCCACGCCTCATCAGCCAAAAGATGCCGGTCCTTTTCTTTCTTTTCACGCAAAGACACGACTTGGAGAGAGTCCACGCGCGCGTGGACTCTTCTCCTTGCGCGCGCGCGTGGGAAGAGAGGGGGAGGGGCTTAGGCGATGTAGGAAAGGGGTTTAGCCTCTTAGGTTAGCCCAATTGCTAGCCTACTGTTAGCCCAATGTTTTGAATCTTCAATTAGATTCAAACCGGAATGAATTTGGATCTAAAAAAGACCAAATCGGAACCCTAACTCGAATCCGATTCAAGTAGAAGACATGGTTTGCAACACATGCTAGTGTGTTCATCTGCAAACGAGATTTAATTCCAAATTAAATCCTTGATTATCTGTCCTAAGTGTGTGACCCATTGGGTTCCATACCTAGCCAGCAGTGGGTCCGAGTGCAAGTTGACCTAATTTGATCAGAACTCATTCTAATCGATTTAGGTCAAATCGAGCTAACTCGAGTTAGACAATTAGGACTCCTCCTAATTAGTGATCCAATTTAAAACATTTAATTTGATCAACCCACAAGACAAGATTGACGTCTAGCAACGTATCATGTCTACCCGGAAGATATGGAAATTCTGGTGAAATTCCAAAACTACCCTTAAGTGGAAAGTTCCCGTACAATTCGATCCTTCAATCATCTTGCATCCCGAGTATAACTATGGATATGGAAACATGTCAAAACCAGCTTATACTCATTCCCAGCTTAGTCATACATTAATGATTCAATTAATTCGATATTAGAAATCATTTCTAATATCTGTACTTTGATCAAAGATTTCCTGAATCATCATCTGACCTAATTTGGCTGGATGCAATCTCCTCCTACTAGGAGTGATCAATTCCTTGTTGACCTACTCATTACCTTCATATACAATTCACCATACCCAGCATCAACCTCGTGCATGACCCAGTGTCATGATTGAGATTGAACCAAAGCATGGGTTCATGTACATAAGGTATTATGGCAGTCTCAGGTCATAGGACTACTTGTACAACTCCCACTATGTGAAACATCTATTGACATGCAGCTAAGGCTCCATTAGATGTTCTCAAACTGGATCTATTCAGTGAACTCATTCGCTAATGAGCACCCACATCCTTGTATTAGTGTCCCACACAAGTGACTGTGAGAGCAGTCACCCTTTTCAGCATACATAGGATGTGCCAGTCTAACCGGAAACCCTGATCCCCAACTCAGGGTTCCTATGACTAGGAATATTCTAGATTAGGGTTTTAAGGCCTTAGATCTCACTGGTATGATCTCATCATAGCCCTAGGACCATAGCCCTAATCTATGGGGTTCATCATATAATGACACAGCGAATGATGAAAAAAAAATATTGCCTTTATTAACTTGTCAATTTATAATGGTCTGGGAGATACAAATATTGGCTTATAGGGCATAATCCTTTCATGCTCATGGACACCCAAAAGAACTAATTATAGGTGATCCATCTAAAGGTGTAAGTACTTGATCATCTCTTAGAAATATTTGTGATTACTTAGCTTTTGTGTTTCAAATTGAACCTAAAACTATTGAGGAAGCTGAATGTGATAGTAATTAGATAAATGCTATGCAAGATGAACTTAATCAATTTAAAAGGAACAATGTTTGGACACTAGTGGATAGGCCTTCAAACATATCAATTATTGGCACAAAATGGGTTTTTCGAAATAAACTTGATGAAAATGGAATAGTAATTAGAAATAAAGCTAGACTAGTTGCCAAAGGATACAATCAGGAGAAGGGATAGATTTTGATGAAACCTTTGCTCCTATGGCTAGACTTGAGGCAATTAGGCTATTGTTGGCTTTTTCTTGTTTCATGAATTTTAAACTATATCAAATGGATGTTAAAAGTGCCTTTTTAAATTGATTAATTGTAGAAGAAGTTTATGTTGAACAACCCCCTGGTTTTGAATGTTCTGAATTTCCAAATCATGTTTATAAACTTCATAAAGCTTTATATGGATTAAAACAAGCTCCAAGAGCTTGGTATGATCGTTTAAGCTCCTTTTTGCTGAAAAATGATTTTACTAGAGGTAATATAGATAAAACTTTGTTTTTAAAGAAAAAGAATGATGATCTCTTAGTAGTACAAATCTATGTTGATGATATAATATTTGGTGCTACTAATGAATCTCTTTGTCAAGATTTTGCAAGATTAATGCAGGGTGAGTTCGAGATGAGCATGATGGGAGAACTGAATTTCTTCCTCGGACTTCAGATAAGGCAAACCAAAGAGGGGATCTTCATCAACCAAACAAAATACATAAGAGAAATACTCAAGAAGTTTGGGATGGAGAACACTAAGCCATTAGGTACCCCTATGAGCTCTACATGTAGACTTGACAAGGACGAATCAAGTAAGTCTATAGACCAAAAATTATATCGTGGCATGATTGGTTCATTGTTATATCTTACTGCCAGTAGGCCAGATATCATGTTTAGTGTCTGTATGTGTGCTAGATATCAGTCCAATCCTAAAGAGTCTCATCTTTTGGCTGTTAAACGCATACTTAGATATCTATCTGGCTCAATTGAAATTAGTTTATGGTACTCTAGAGATTCTTCATTTGATTTAATTGCTTATTCTAATACTAAATTTGCTGGGTGTAAACTTGATCGTAAAAGTACTAGTGGAACCTGTCAGTTTCTTGGAGTAAATTTGATCTCCTGGAGTAGCAAGAAACAGAACTCGGTTGCTCTATCTACGGTGGAAGCCGAATATATAGCAGCTGGGAGCTGTTGTGCTCAAATCCTTTGGATCAAACAACAACTCGAAGATTTTGGCATTAAACTAACTAAGACACCCATAAGATGTGACAATACTAGTGCAATCAGCCTATCTAAAAATCCTGTACAACATTCAAGAAGTAAACACATTGAAATAAGACATCATTTCATAAGAGATTATGTACAAAACTCTAATGTAATTCTTGATTTTGTTTGTACTAATGATCAGTTAGCTGATGTGTTTACAAAGCCTTTGAGTGAGGATAGGTTCTGTCTGATTAGAAGAGAGTTAGGTGTCATTGATCCATTCTCCTAGAACTCTCTTAGTATCTCTTTTACCTAAATCCTAAAGCTCAAAACCTATTGATTAAAACCCCAAAACTTTGTCAAAATTTTTCCTAATTTTTTTGGATTTTCTTGAATTTTTTGGCCAAGTGTCGATACTTGGAAAGTGTCAAGTGTCGACACCTGACCAAGTGTCGACACTTGACAAATCCGAAGTATCGATGCTTGCGAATCTGATACTATTTTTAAACGGACCGAACAAGGGTTTTTTGAAATTTTCTTCCCCCCTGATTTCTTGGAACAGTGGTCCCCCCTATCCAAATCCGTCCTTTCACCCCTCAATCCTTCACAAATCAAGTATTTCTCCTTTCTAATTTCATTTTATTTTTCTTTGTTTTTTAATTTTGTTGTTTTCGAACCAAACAACCATGTTTTGGGTTTTCCGAATATTTTTCTTGAATCTAACTGGATTTTTGCATGTTTTAATGGATTTCTAAAACTCCATTTGAGGGAATAATGTTTTAGATTTGTTTTTCTCGGATTTCCCTCATCTTTTGGCTGTTTTTCATCCCTTTTTCACAAAAATCACTGTTTCATCAATTTTGGCCAAAATAAATTGGGTTTTCATCTAAATTAAGTTTCCTAGATTTATTTATTGACTATTTGGAAAGGTTTTTCGTAATACATTTGCGACATTTTCGCCTATTTGCTAAAACCCTAAGTGTTTAGATCCAAATCCCTCATGTTTTTATCCTTAGACCTTACAAAAAATTATTTCTCCAAAGATTCAAATGTGTTCTACCTAACAAAAATTTCTCCTACAAATTTTGCTCGAAAATTTGTCATTTGATCAAAATTTATTTCAAACTTTGTTGATTCTGGTTTTCGAAACCTATCTGAACCTTGTGTTTCTAATCTCTACCTATGGCCAGTCCTTTGTTCTAAACCTTTCTTCCTTCTTCCTGGTCAGTTGGCTGTAATGGGTCCTAGGAAGAGACTTACAGTTAGGGCAAGGCCCAGTCATGGTACTGAGAGGAGATTGAAGGCCAGATTTGATCCTGCACAGCCGAGCAGTACAGCCACACCGAGCTCCCCCCATGCAAAGAGGATGGCAGGGAAGTCTGTAGCTTCAGGGAGGAGAGTAGACTTGCAGTGCTTCGACAGGCACCACTTTGGTATTAAGGAGATACTCACAGATGCAGGACTAGTACCCTTCTGCACCATGCAGGAGAGATACTATCCTCACCCAGTGAGGGAGTTCTACGGTGCACTGGATTGTCGACGACTATTGTGGACGACATCCGTCAGGGGTGTTCAGATCTCTTTGACTGATGAGCTACTGAGCCGTGTATGGGAGATACCCCGGAGAGGAGTCTGTGCCTTTTCTGTAGATGATAGAGAGGCGGCTTTCAGGTGCATCCTTGAGCGAGAAGATGTTCGCGGTATTTCAGTGGTTACCGCGAACCAGTTATCATTAGAGATGCGCCTGCTGCACCATATTACTGCACGGATCCTACTACCGAAGACTGGCAGATTCGATTTCATCACCGAGAGGGAGCAGATGGTGATGACCAGTTTGATTGAGAGAAGACAGCTAGATATACCCACCTTGATGCTGTCACAGATGCATGATGCTGCCACTCAGCCCGACACTATTTGCCATACGGCATGGCACTGACCCATCTTTTCAGAGCTTGTGGAGTATCATTGGAGGGGGAGATCCCCAAGGAGATACTGCACACGGATGTATACGATGAGAGGTCATTGCACCGGATGGGATACAGGATAGTTGGAGGTCGATGGGTTCACAGAGAGTCTGGCCAGGAGCCAGATGAGGAGGACGAGTTTCGAGAGGCTGATGCTGGACCATCTGAGCCAGCAGTTCTTCCTCCAGTAGATGTACCATCGACACAAGCAGAGCACCTATCTCCTGATGCTTCAGCTCCTCCACCACCATCTACAGGACTATCTTTTGAGGAGTATGCCAGAGCACAGTTTATAGAGATCAGAGGTGAGGTGACGTAGCTGCGTAGCGAGGTCGAGCTTCTATGAGCATATACTACCTCGGAGCATGCTGAGATTCGCAGATCCATGGAGGAGGGATTTACTCGCATAGAGAGTCTGTTGAGATCATTTATGCCTCCTGCAGCACCTGCACCTGCTCAATCTGACGATGATGACGATGATGATGATGATGGCGACGATCACCAGAGCGACCATGCTGATTATGCTGAGGGTGGTGATCAGGATATTGATAGAGCTACAGAGGTAGTAGGCACTGACAGCGACAGGGTGGACAGTGCCGATGCTTATGAGGTTGTCAGTCGAGATCCTCCTACTACACCAGCTCCTACTACTACCTTGGTTGACTTCTCACCGGAACTTATTGCGCCAGCTGATCATCTTTCATCTCCTTCTACTAGATCATCTAGGGTTGTACCCGCCTTTGGTCCTGCCGGCCGCACTAGGAGTCTTAGAGCTTTAGCACCTCCTAGGGCATTAGCCACCAGATCTAGGATCAGTGCTCCTTTCAGTCTTGATGTTCCATCTGATGAGGATTAGCCTCACAGATGTCTATTTGCTACATGTTTGATACTTATTTGACTCTGATGATATATGTATGTTTCAGCTCTTTTGTACTGAAAATTTATCTTATATATATGTGTTTTTGTTCAGTACTCTATTATCTTGAAGATTTTGTGCTTCAGTTTACTATTCTTTGGCTTTGATACTCTTTATAATGGTATATTTTAACTCTGATACTCTTTGATATTAGCATAATTTCAACTCTGATATCTGTGTTACTTGTTTCTCTACTATCATTTTGTATCCATGCTCATTGTGAGGGGGAGGTTGTTCCCCTTTCTTATGATTGACAAAAAGGGGGAGAACAAGTATTGATTTTGATTTTATTGAGAAAAAGGTATATTGTATTGATTATATTGATTCACCTTGCAAGAATCTTTGAAGTTTACCTTAATAAGAAGTATCTAATTAAGGGGGAGAGGTTGTTTCCTCCTATCTATAAAGTTTTTGCCTCTATTATGACTAAAATTCATATTTATAAATTAAATGGTTAAAGTTTGAACTATATTGCCTCTTTTTCTCAAGGTTTTGTTATCATCAAAAAGGGGGAGATTGTTGGCTCTACCCAGTGATTTTGATGAATAACAAAACATTGAGTGCATATTGTATTCTAATGAGGATTTCAAGTTGTGAGTTTTCAGGAAGAAAGCACCTCAAAATTCCAAAAACTTATGGTGTATGGCACGTAATGGCACGTAGGAATTCTCACATATCCGGGCATCCTCTTCATTGAAAAAGGGCATAAAATTGTTTAATTATTATATATTTATGTATTCATGAATTTTATTTTTGATTTTAAGGCATTTACACTTGAATCTGGATGTTTTCAATCTCAAGTGTCGACACCTGGACAGTCAAGTGTCGACACTTCAGCACTTGTGTTGCCCAGATATGGTGCCCAAGAGGGGGGGTGAATTGGGTATTTAAAAAACTAAACGATATATGTGCTATCAAGTTTTAAGGTGAAGAGTGATAGTGCTCAAATAATTATGCAACGGAAGCAATGAAATAAATCAACAATTAAAGAGCAAAAGAAGAGCAATGCAAACACACAAGAAGTATAGTGGTTCGGTGCACCTAGCACCTACATCCACTCCCCAAGTTCCACTTGGGAATTTCCACTATAATCTTTGGATTACAGCCGACTTGTTTTACCAGGCTCACAAGTCAAAACCTTACACACTTGTTTTGGCTTCGGGCTAACAAGCAACCCTAGTTGGTTTTATCAATTGGCTCACCAACAAACCTCACTCACTTGTTTTGGCTTCGGGCTTACAAGCAACCCTAGTTGGTTTTATCAATTGGCTCACCAACAAACCTCACTCTAGTTTCAAATTCCCTTGAAACTAGCTAAAGACAAAAGAGTATGAATACAAGTAATGAAAACTAAACAAACTCCTTTTGAGCAATAATAAATTCGTTGAAGCTCTTGATGGAGACTCTTCAAGCCTTTTGTCTTGGAATCTTGGACCTCACTAAATGCCAAACACTTGAATGTTGGATTCCTCAAAAAAAATGGAAAGCTTTTGGGAATGGAATCTCTTGGTTTTCTCACACTTTTTGGCTTTGGAAGTGATTGAAGGCTTTGTACTTTGAACCTATACTTTTTCACTTTGTCTCCTTGTCTTTTTTGAAGTTTGGTGGAGGTTAAATACCTCATTCATGCTGAAACAACTCCACAAGACCGTTAGATTCAAAAATATGGCCGTTTATGGCCGTTAGAAATCAAATCAGAAGTTCAGAAAAACTAGCCGTTATGCCATGAGTCGACCTCATGAGTCGACCTCTGGATCAAGTGTCGACCTCATGAGTCGACCTCCAATATATTTTAGGCAAAAGTTCAGAGTACCATAGTTCTGCCCATTTTGAATTCTCAGGCTATGAGTCGACCTCTGGTGTCGACCTCTGGACAGGTGTTGACCTCTGGTGGTCGACCTCTGGAGCGTGCCACTGAGATTTTGCCGTGCCGGCCATGCTGAACTTTTCTTCTCTTCATGAGTCGACCTCTGGTGGTCGACCTTTGACAAGGTGTCGACCTCTGGTGGTCGACCTCTGATCTGAATTTTTTTCTGAAACTCTTTGAGATGTGCGTGCCATGCTTGAGTTTCTAAGCCATTGTTTCTTTTGTCAATAATTTCTCAACAAGAAGGTCCAATTTGAGTATTTTGATCTTGTCCAAGGTAGAAGAGCTCTTTCCCAAATCAGGTAAACTTAGTTTCATCAATGTTCTTTTGATACTCTTTTTGAATAACCTAAGTCCTGAAACTTTTATCTAGAGATGAAACATTAGTCCAAACATATACTCAACCTTTTGTTAATCATCAAAACTAAGGAGTCAAAGCCAACAATCTCCCCCTTTTTGATGATGACAAAACCTTGAGTATATATGCAATTAAGTCCAAGAGCAAAATATAGCAATATATGCAATTTTACTTTTCATCTTCTTTTCAAGAGTTAAAAAGATTTTACTTTTTATTTATTTCTTTCTTTTTGAGAAAACATTCTCATAAGTCAAAAAAGAAAGATAAAAATCCTATAAACTTTTCTACTCATAAGACGGAGTCTCATAAATACATATATACTTTTCTACTCCCCCTTTTTGTCAAGAATCAAAAAGTCATTTTTGTAGGGAAAGATATACTTATGTTGAATTACAATAAAGTATAAAATATATGCTCCCCCTCAATTTGTGCATACAACAAAATATTCTAACTTGAGGGTTTAAGAAGTTAAATGTTAAGAGCTGGTATCAGATAAAATGGCACAATATAGATAAAAGCAAATGTATTCAGTTACAGAATTGCTTACAAAATAGGCACAAAACACTGATACATCAGATCATACAAAAGCAAACTATGAGGCTACTCCTCATCAGAAGGTATGTCAAAAGATACAGGAGCCATGATCCTAGATGAGGATTTTGGAGTCCTATGAGAGGAACTCCGAGTCCTCAGAGAGGGACCAGACCTAGGGGTAGTCCTACGAGATCTATAAGTCCTAGGTAAGGGCTCCACAGAAGTCGAGACAGAGGCAGTAGCTGAAGGAGTGGATGGATCAGCATGCTGAGTAGACTGAGCTGGAGTCTGCCTGCTGACTAGCTCATAAGCTGTGGGATCATCGATGTCTGTCTCTGTATGCTCATCTATGTCATCCGGAATCCCAGTGATAGTCTCAAATAGTGACTCTCTAGGCTCAACATCAACTGGCACAGCTGTGGCTGGAGGATCTGAACTCTGAAAATCAGTGGAAGGAAGATCAGCTGAAGGGGGAATCTCTGGAATCGGCTCTGCAGGTGGAACATCAGATCTACCTGCTCCAGGCTGATCTCCATCACTGTCACTGTATCCACTAGAGTCATCAGCATCATCATCACCATCATCATCATCATCATCATCATGTGGAGGAGATACTGTCGGATCTGCAGTCCCTGATGGCAGTGCTAATCTCAATAAGCTGAGGATCTGTCTGAATCCTGTATCCATACTAGCTGAGAGAGCACTAATGCGTGTGTCTGTGTGTATCCGCAGATCATGAATCTCCTGCCGTACACCAGTGATCTCTGTCCGGACCTCTGAAATCTGATCAGTCACTCGCTGCTCGAAGTCCGATATCCTCACTGAAGTCCTCCGTGGTGTCGCAGTGATAGTAGGTGCCGGAGCTGATGAAGGTGGTGGCGTGAATGGCTCAGGCTCCGCAGTCTCTGTCTCCGGTGCTGGGCGAGGAGGTGTACCATGATCAGTAGGCCCTGAAGGCCCTGCCTCAGTAGCTCGAATCTCATCCTCCTCATCTGGCTCCTGGCCAGACTCTCGTCGTACCCATCGGTCGCCAATCAGTCGAAATCCCATTCTATGTAGGGATTTCTCTCCATAAGTATCTGTGTGCTGTAGCTGACTGAAGGGTATGCCGTCGAATGAGACACCATGCTCTCTGAATATCTGAGTCAGTCCCATCCCGTACGGCTGCACAAGTCTCCTGTGAGAAGCTGCCTCACCCATCTGCTGAAGCATGATCCTGGGAAGGTTGATGGGAGTCCGCTGGCTCAGGGACACCATCAACACTAGCTCACGCTCAGTGATAAAATCAAATCTCCCGCTCTTCGGAATCAAGATACGGGCGATGATGTGATGCAGCACTCTCATCTCCAGTGAAAGCTGGTTAGCGGACACTGTGGAAATGCCGCTAACATCCTCACGCTCTAGGATACACCTGAAGGCATGCTCTCTGTCGCTGATCGTAGTGGCAGCAGTGCCATGAAATGGAATCCTCCAGATGCGACTGATGACCTCAGGTGTCACTGGAATCTCAATCCCTCGAACTGTAGCGGACCATCCAATGCCATCAGTGGCCATGGATCCATAAAACTCTCTGATGAGGTCTGGGTAGTATCTCTCGGACATGGTACAAAAATGAACCAGACCTGCATCTCTCAGTACATCTCCAATGAAGAAGTGATGCTGATCCCAGAATGGAATATCTACGCGCCTCCCATAAGCAATGTTCTTCCGGACTAGGCTGGCTGGCACTGGTGCAGGTGCCTCTGGGGTCTGCTCACGCTCATGTCTGACTTTCCTTCGCCGCTCAGTACTACCCTGCCCCTGTTCCAATCTCCTTTTCCTTACTGCCTGGTGTTTTCTCGGACCCATGTGTAGGGATGAGGGGTAACTTAGGGAGAAATGCAAAGAGGTAAGGCAGAGAGATATTCACTAATTGGAAAAAAAAGGAGAATGTGAAATAGTGAGATAGGGTTTGAGAGATTGGTGAAAATCGAGAGTAAATGAGGAAAAGGTAAGAAACGGACGAAAGAAATATGTGTTTTCAATTGAAAAACAACCGAGATTTGAGGGTTGAAGGATTCGAGGGCTTTCGGTTGTCCAAAATCAAGAAAACGGTCAAAAAGAGAGTTGATTCCAAGAAAAGTAAGAGAGGAGGTGAGGATTTCCCAAAAAGATCGAGGAGAGGGGTGGAAATCCACTATTTGGAGGTTTAGGGAAGTTGTAGGGGGACCACACGAAGGAGAGGGAAAAAAAAATGGGAGAAAAGGGCTTGCGGACGGGTTTTAAAAACGCAGATTTTCGTTCAAGTGTCGACCTCTGAGAATTTTCAGGGGTCGACCTCAAGTGTCGACCTCCAAAGCTTAAGTGTCGACCTCAAGTGTCGACCTCCGAAAATCTCAAGTGTCGACCTCCAACAATAAATCTTCCAAAATAAAATTCTGTAAAATTTTAAAAAAAAAATTGACAAAATTTAGAAAAATGACCTTTAAACATATTTGAGAATTTATAAACCATTTTTGAGGAATTTTGATGAAAAATGAAGAGTTTCAAGCAAAAGGATCAATGACTCCCAGTTCTCTTCTAATCATACAAAATCTATCTTCATTCAATGGTTTTGTGAATACATCAGCCAATTGATAATCAGTACATATAAACTCTAACAACACATTACAGTTTTGAACGTGATCTCTTATGAAGTGATGTCTTATTTCAATATGTTTGCTTCTTGAATGTTGAACAGGATTTTTCGTTAAATTGATTGCACTAGTATTATCACATCTTATGGGTGTCTTAGTTAGTTTGATGCCAAAGTCCTCGAGTTGTTGTTTGATCCATAAAATCTGAGCACAGCAACTTCCAGCTGCTATATATTCGGCTTCTGCCGTAGATAGAGCAACCGAATTCTGTTTCTTACTGCTCCATGAAATCAAATTAACTCCTAGGAATTGACAAGTTCCACTAGTACTTTTTCGATCAAGTTTACACCCAGCAAAATCAGCATCAGAATATGCAATTAATTCATATGATGACTCCCTAGAGTACCAAAGACCAATTTCGATAGACCCAGATAAGTATCTAAGTATACGTTTTACAGCTAAGAGATGTGATTCTTTAGGAGCAGACTGAAAACGTGCACACATACAAACACTAAACATTATATCTGGTCTACTGGCAGTTAAATATAGCAATGAACCAATCATGCCTCTATATAATTTTTGGTCTACTGATTTACCACATTCATCTTTGTCTAATTTACATGAAGAGCTCATAGGGGTACCTATTGGTTTTGTGGTCTCCATCCCAAACTTTTTCAAGATTTCCCTTGTGTACTTGGCTTGATTGATGGAGATCCCCTCTTTGGTTTGCTTAATTTGGAGTCCGAGAAAGAAGTTGAGTTCTCCCATCATGCTCATCTCGAACTCACTCTGCATTAACTTCGCAAATTCTTGACAAAGACATTCGTTAGTAGCACCAAAAATAATATCATCTACATATATTTGTACTACTAAGAGATCATCATTTTTCTTTTTCAAAAACAATGTATTATCTACATTACCTCTAGAAAAATCATTTTTCATCAAAAATGAACTTAATCTATCATACCAAGCTCTAGGAGCTTGCTTTAAACCATACAATGCTTTATGCAATTTAAAGACATGATTAGGAAATTCATGATTTTCAAAACCAGGAGGTTGTTCAACATAAACTTCCTCTTCAATAAATCCATTTAAAAATGCACTTTTTACATCCATTTGAAATAACTTGAAATCCATAAAACAAGCAAAAGCAAGTAAAAGTCTAATTGCTTCTAGCCTAGCAACAGGAGCAAAGGTTTCATCGAAGTCGATTCCTTCTTCCTGGTTGTAGCCTTTAGCAACAAGTCTAGCTTTGTTCCTAATTACAATACCATGTTCATCAAGTTTATTTCTAAAAACCCATTTTGTGCCAATTACAGAAACATTAAGGGGTCTTTCAGTTAAAGTCCAAACATTATTTCTTTTAAATTGATTTAATTCATCTTGCATAGCATTAATCCAATTACAATCTTTTTCAGCTTCTTCTATTGACTTAGGCTCTATCTGAGATACAAAAGCTAAATAATCACAAACATTTCTAATAGAAGAGCGTGTACTTACCCCCTTTGATGGATCACCTATTATTAGCTCTTTAGGGTGTCCATGTGCATACCTCCATTCTTTAGGTAAAGGTTTTGGTGAAGTTGCATTGATTTCTTGAATTTGATCTTGACTTTCTTGATCATCATCTCCTTTGGGCTCATCTTCATTGATTGTCAATTGTTCAAGTTTCTTTGTACCTGTTTCAACATTAATAGAATCTTCTTTTCTAGAAGATTTTTCGTTAGATTCATCAAACACTACATGAATTGATTCTTCAACCAGAAGTGTTCTTCTGTTGAAGACCCTGTATGCCTTGCTAGAAGTAGAGTATCCTAAAAAGATACCTTCATCTGACTTGGCATCAAATTTACTGATATTGTCTTTGCCATTGTTTAATATGAAACAGCTGCAACCAAACACACGAAAATACTTGAGATTAGGTTTTCGATTTTTCCAAAGCTCATATGGTGTTTTCTTCAAAATAGGTCGAATTAAAACACGATTTAAAATGTAACAGGAAGTATTAATGGCTTCTGCCCAAAAATATCTAGGTAAATCGTTTTCGCAAAGCATTGTGCGTGCCATTTCTTCAAGTGTCCTATTCTTTCTTTCTACCACCCCATTTTGTTGAGGTGTCCTAGGTGCAGAGAAATTATGACTAATACCATTTTCATTACAAAAAGCTTCAAAATCATGATTTTCAAATTCAGTTCCATGATCACTACGCAAAGAAACAATAGTGAGATCTTTTTCGTTTGAAACCTTTTTATGAAATTTAACAAAAGCTGAAAATGTTTCATCTTTATGAGCTAAAAACATTATCCAAGTAAATCGTGAGTAATCATCTACAATTACTAGCCCATATTTTTTACCTCCCAAACTAGTTGTTCTGGTTGGTCCAAAGAGGTCCATATGCAATAATTCAAGGGGTCTAGTAGTAGATACTACTCCTTTAGGTTTGAAAGTAGATTTAGTTTGTTTTCCAAATTGACATGCAGCACAAATTTTATCTTTTTCAAAAGTGAGTTTTGGCAATTCTTTTACAAGATTCTTTTTGCTTAATTTTGAAATCAACTGCATACTAGCATGCCCTAGCCTACGGTGCCAAAGCCAACTAGTTTCACTTGCCTTGGCTTCCTTAGCCACTAGGCATTGACCACTTTCCATGGCTAGATCATCAAGATCAACCATGTAAATGTTTCCATGTCTAAGACTAGTGAACTTGATGCCATCGACATCTAGACTAGATACCATGCACAAAGATGATTCAAAAATTACTTTAAAACCTTTATCACAAAACTGACTAATGCTAAAAAGATTATGCTTCAATCCATCAACAAATAATACATTATCTACATAAGCATTAGGGGTGATATGGATTTTACCAATTCCGACGATTTTGCCTTTTCCATTATCACCAAAAGTGACATTTCCACCATCAATTGCAGCTAGTGATGAGAATTGCTTCACATCCCCAGTCATGTGCCTTGAGCAACCACTATCCAGATACCACATTCTTCTTTTATTTTTGGTTGCAAGGCACACCTGCAAAAAAATGATCAAGTTGAAACTTTAGGTACCCAAGTCATCTTGGGTCCTTTAGGGTTAGTCAAGTTGGTTCCTTTTGGAACCCAAATCTTTCTAAAGGTATTTGATTTTCTTCTGTTACAAACATATGATTTATGACCTACTTTACCACATGCATAGCAGGTAATATTAGAAGATGCAGGTATGAAAAAGTTTTTGTAAAGTTTTTGCTGATTGTGTGGTTTAAATCCAAGTCCAGCTTTATTAAACACTGCATGTTGGCTATTTAAAAACATATTTAGTTTTTCTGAGCTAAAGGTAAACTTTTCTACAAAAGGTTTTACTCTTTCTAACTCTTCCTTGTAATTCTTATTTTGAAGCAATAGTTCTTTGTTTTGTTTTTCAATGTTCTCATTAGTTTTAAGACTTCTATTATTTTTCAAAGAATTATTTTCTTTAACAAGATTATCTTTGTCATTTGTCAAAGTCTTTACATGTTCTTTTAATTTCTTGTTTTCTTGAGTTAAATTTTCAATTTCACTTGAAAACTTTTCTGAATCTTTTGTAAGTTCAAAGTTTTGCTTTCTTAATTTCTTATTTTTTAATTTTAATTTTTCATATTCCATTACTAAGTCATAAAAAGCATCATGCAATTCATTGAAAGTAAATTCAGTTTCAGGTTCAGAATTTACCTCATTATCTTCATTGGCCATGAAACATAGGTTGGCGACTACCTGCTGCTCTTCTTCACTGCTGGAGTCCTCACTCTCACTCCAGGTAGCCATCATGGCCTTCTTTCTCAACATCCTTCTACTTTTTTAAGCAAAGGGCAATCCGTTTTGTAATGTCCAGGCTTCTTGCACTCGAAGCAGATGGGTGGATCCCTTTCTTTCTCTTTCTCCTTGTTGTGATCACCTTTTTGTTGCCTTTTCTTGTAGAAGTCCTTCTTCTTTCTCATGAATCTTTTAAATTTCCTAGTAATTAGGGCTGTCTCATCATCATCAGCTTCTTCTTCAGATTCATCACTTGACTCTTCTTTTGTAGTGGACTTGAAGGCTATGGCTTTCTTTTTCTTGTCATTGTCCACTGTTTTCTGCTTTAGTGAAAGCTCGTAGGTCATCAGTGATCCAAGAAGCTGCTCGAGAGGCAGAGTGTTGACATCCTTGGCTTCTTCTATGGCTGTAACTTTCGCATCCCATGAAGCCGGAAGAGACCTGAGAAGTTTGTTAACCAGTTCACCATTAGATATAATTTTTTCCAAACTCCTCATACCATTTACTATATTGGTAAATCTAGTATACATTTCACTTATGCTTTCAGTTGGTTCCATCCTGAACATCTCATACGTATGAATGAGCATGTTCACCTTAGTGGTCTTCACTTGATGTGTACCCTCATGGGTAACCTCAAGTGTATCCCAAATTTCTTTGGCGGAAATACAATTTGATATTCTGTTGAATTCACTAGGATCAAGTGCACAGAATAACAAATTCATCGTCTTAGCATTTAACTCAGCTTGTTTGATGTCATTGTCATCCCATTCTTCTTCAGATTTTGGGGTGATAATGCCATTAACCAAGTGAGTGGGCTGATGAGGCCCTTTAGTGATTACTCTCCAAATATGATAATCTACAGCTTGTAAATAAATACGCATACGAGTTTTCCAATAAGTGTAGTTTGTGCCATTAAAGAAAGGAGGACGATTTGATGCTTGTCCTTCAACTATACCCATTCCAATTGGAGCGGCCATGATCTTTCACTCAAGATCGTTGGACCTACAAGAGAGTACCGGTGCTCTGATACCACTTGTTGCCCAGATATGGTGCCCAAGAGGGGGGGTGAATTGGGTATTTAAAAAACTAAACGATATATGTGCTATCAAGTTTTAAGGTGAAGAGTGATAGTGCTCAAATAATTGTGCAACGGAAGCAATGAAATAAATCAACAATTAAAGAGCTAAAGAAGAGCAATGCAAACACACAAGAAGTATAGTGGTTCGGTGCACCTAGCACCTACATCCACTCCCCAAGTTCCACTTGGGAATTTCCACTATAATCTTTGGATTACAGCCGACTTGTTTTACCAGGCTCACAAGTCAAAACCTTACACACTTGTTTTGGCTTCGGGCTAACAAGCAACCCTAGTTGGTTTTATCAATTGGCTCACCAACAAACCTCACTCACTTGTTTTGGCTTCGGGCTTACAAGCAACCCTAGTTGGTTTTATCAATTGGCTCACCAACAAACCTCACTCTAGTTTCAAATTCCCTTGAAACTAGCTAAAGACAAAAGAGTATGAATACAAGTAATGAAAACTAAACAAACTCCTTTTGAGCAATAATAAATTCGTTGAAGCTCTTGATGGAGACTCTTCAAGCCTTTTGTCTTGGAATCTTGGACCTCACTAAATGCCAAACACTTGAATGTTGGATTCCTCAAAAAAATGGAAAGCTTTTGGGAATGGAATCTCTTGGTTTTCTCACACTTTTTGGCTTTGGAAGTGATTGAAGGCTTTGTACTTTGAACCTATACTTTTTCACTTTGTCTCCTTGTCTTTTTTGAAGTTTGGTGGAGGTTAAATACCTCATTCATGCTGAAACAACTCCACAAGACCGTTAGATTCAAAAATATGGCCGTTTATGGCCGTTAGAAATCAAATCAGAAGTTCAGAAAAACTAGCCGTTATGCCATGAGTCGACCTCATGAGTCGACCTCTGGATCAAGTGTCGACCTCATGAGTCGACCTCCAATATATTTTAGGCAAAAGTTCAGAGTACCATAGTTCTGCCCATTTTGAATTCTCAGGCTATGAGTCGACCTCTGGTGTCGACCTCTGGACAGGTGTTGACCTCTGGTGGTCGACCTCTGGAGCGTGCCACTGAGATTTTGCCGTGCCGGCCATGCTGAACTTTTCTTCTCTTCATGAGTCGACCTCTGGTGGTCGACCTTTGACAAGGTGTCGACCTCTGGTGGTCGACCTCTGATCTGAATTTTTTTCTGAAACTCTTTGAGATGTGCGTGCCATGCTTGAGTTTCTAAGCCATTGTTTCTTTTGTCAATAATTTCTCAACAAGAAGGTCCAATTTGAGTATTTTGATCTTGTCCAAGGTAGAAGAGCTCTTTCCCAAATCAGGTAAACTTAGTTTCATCAATGTTCTTTTGATACTCTTTTTGAATAACCTAAGTCCTGAAACTTTTATCTAGAGATGAAACATTAGTCCAAACATATACTCAACCTTTTGTTAATCATCAAAACTAAGGAGTCAAAGCCAACAACTTGGCACGGACAAAAATCCTTGGCACGCCAAGTGTCGACACCTATATTCAAGTGTCGACACCAAGTGTCGACACTTAGGTTCAAAGTGTCGACTCATGGCCTGAGATTTTTGAAAATACAGAACTTTGCTGTTTAGAGGATTTTTATATCAAGTGTCGACACCTGTGCATCAAGTGTTGACACTTGAATGTTCAAGTGTCGACACCCAGAAATCAAGTGTCGACACCTGACAGCCAAGTGTCGATACCTGACAGCCAAGTGTCGATACTTGCAGCCGACAGCTCTAACGGATCTATTTTTCTGGCTTGCAGAAGTTGGTTTTCAAGCTCTAAATGGCTATTTCCAATGCTCCAACGGTCACAAACCATTTTTAGAAGGTTTTTGGTGTATTTAATCTCCACCAACGTCATTTTAAAGCAAGAGAAAGAAAGAAAAAGAAGAGAAAGCAAGAGAGAAGTGAAGAGAAGTCTATTCAAGAGCATTCAAGTCCACTCAAAAGCCATAAAGCCAATATTCTCTCCAAAACTTCAAATCAAAAGTCTCTTCTAGCTTGATTTTACTGAAAAGCCTACAACCTCAACCTTACTTCATTCCAAAAAGAGGCATCTTGAAGAAGAGTGAAGACAAAGCATCCTTTTGAGCTTCAAAGATTCCAATCTACTCTTGAAGAGAGTTTGTTGTAGCTTTTAAATTTCATATCTGTTTTATTGTGTTTTGACCTTGCTTTCAAGGGTGTCTTGAAAGAAGGTTATTGTGGTTTGTTGGTGAGCCAAAGGGACAAAACCAACTAGGGTTAACTTGTGAGCCCGAAGACAAAACAAGTATTTAGGTTTGTTGGTAAGCCTAGGTGACAAAACCAACTTAGGTTTTGACTTGTGAGCCTTGTGAAAAACAAGTCAACTGTAATCTGGTGTGGATTATAGTGGAATTCCCAAGGGTGGCTTGGGGAGTGGATGTAGGTGCTAGGTTTGCACCGAACCACTATAAAATTTGTGTTTGTGTGTGATTGCTCTTTTCCTCTCGTACTCTTTAATTATTGCTATCATCTTGCATCAAATTTATTATTGCTCACAAGCACCACTGGACCTTCATTTTATTGTGTTAATTTTTTTAAAAGACCCAATTCACCCCCCCTCTTGGGCTCCATTTCTGGGCAACATTTCTCCTATCTGAAAAACTGCCTGAGAACATTTTTCTCTGTTTTGGCAGCAAAGCTGATTTCTGAAAGTTCAGGATTCTTTTAGTATAATCTTTGCATATCTTTAATTTTGGCATGTTCCCTGCATATTAGGTCATAATATGCATGTTATCTTTTATTTAAAAAATTACCAAAACACAAAAAAAAAATTACATATACTCAAAAACTCGAAAAATACCTAAACCCTAATTTGCATTTTCATCTGCCTGCCATCATTGCATAAAATACTTTTAAGGGCACTTTCTATATGTCAGATAAGGGAAGGAGTTGATAACCTCTCCTTAGCCCAAAACAACATCCCTTGCATTCGGTCCCAAGCCTAATTTAAAATTAACTATACTTAATTTGCCCTAGTGGGCTAGGGACACCCATCGGTCGGGTTCAGTCTTTATGGGATGACTAGTGCACCCAATTCATTTCCTATTACTAGATACTAGTGTCTAGGCAAGAGGTACAGTGTCAAATGACCTAAACAGATTGATGGTTCCTTAATTGGGTCCCTGTGAGAGTAGGTGGGGCCTCCCACCATCCCACCTCTTACCTGGCCAGATTGAAGGACTAGGATTTGAGTTGAGTGTAAGTTGAGTCAACCCATTCTGATTGGGCTCTAGGTCTAGGCAGCTATAGGTGAGTCAGTGTTGAATCTTGCATGAGTGTACCTATAGGAGATTTATTGTCCTTAGTAGTTGAAGTGTAGTTTTATATGACCTAAGAGGTTGAATCCTTAAGTCTATGACCATATCAGCATAATAATGGAAGGAGTTTCTATCGAAATCATGATTGGGCTTAAGCTAATTAGGTCTTACATATGATAGATGCTTAGGATTTAACGAGATTTCATGACCTGTGTCCTATTGAGACTCTCGATCGAGGAACTGATCACATGGTAACTATACCTAGGGTTCATTTTTCTATTTTATTGGTTACCATCACATATCACGAGTGGATTGTACGATCCCACTAGGATTATGTTTGGATCAATGATCCTTATTAGGATTGAGTTGGAATTATTTCGATCCATTAAAAGAGTTTTGATAAACTATGATAGAGATCATAGTATGTCTCACTACTAGACAATGGAACCTAAAGGATCATACACTAAAAGGGTTTTACCTGATCAAGATCTTGAATCAATATATAAGAGTTACATATTTAGCAACTACTAATTTTGTAAGGGTTACAAATTTAGCACTATTATTTGTTAGTACTAGGGACTTGATTACAAGTTTTGCAATATAATTAGACTTAATTAAATTATAGATCAAGTTCTAATTAGTTTAAATCAGATTTATTTTAATTGAGCTTGATTTAAGTTAAGTCTAATAAGATTTAATTATCTAAGTTGGACTTAGATTTCAATTCTATTTGGAATAGGATTGACATCCTTTTCAAATTAGATTCGAATTAGGCTCGATTGGATTTGGTTTGTACCAAATTATATCCAATTGAAATAAGATGCCTAAACCTGATTGGATTGGGTGTTTTCTCTCCAAATTTCACATCCAAGTGATGAAGAGGCATTGGGTTTTTCTCATCTTTTTGGCATACGTAGATTTATGAGAGAGGGAGTGCCAAGAGTTGGAAGCCCTTCTCTCTGGGATTCTCTCTTCCTAGATTAAATCAGATCTCTCCTATTTCAGCTTTAACTAATTTAGGATTGGTTTTATCTAATTTATATGGTTTTGGGGCCTTGGAATTTTATTTGTATGACAAACAAAATTAAGATGAGAAGTCTGCACTCAACATGGTTTCTCATTGCACAAAGTTTCTCAATGCCATTTCTTTGCACCCTCCTTTTTGATTTTGAATCAAATCAGATTAAGATGAGATATTATCTGAAGAGGGGTGGAGCCTTATCTTAGATTGGCATCAAACTCATGGGGTGGGTGCGACACATCAAAAATAAAAGGAAGAGAAAAGTTGGCAGGCGCTATTTTCTTAACATCTCATATTATCGCAAGACTTGTTTTCTTCTCTACCACTATTCCCTTCCTCTATGCTATTCAATGCCCAAAATCTCTTAGGGAGAGAGCCTAGAGAGATTAGAAGAGGAGAAGGAAAATCCTTCTCCTCTTGGTGTCCTAGAAGTAGTCCAAGCAATTAGTGTGAAGAGTTTGCACAAGGACTATTGCAGCCTTCCTCTTCGAGATCTAGAAGAAGAAGGTCCAAGATTTAAGCCAAAGGAGTAGCCTACAAGGGCTAGCACTCTAGACACCTTGGGGACTCAATTAGCCATCATCCCCATGTATATACTAGTAGAGACTAGGCACATGAATGGCTCTAATAGAAATCTCATGAATCTTTCGGATCTGACCCAATCGAGGTAGAGGAAAAGGAAAGCACTTGGAGGTAAGTTATCTTTCTTCTTTAATTTTTATATAAATTCAAATATGAGTTTATGTGATTTAATTTTAATTAGCATGTTAGTTAGATCCTAGTCTTACTCTAGGTGATTTAATTATGTTTGCATGCTCTTTTATGAAAATGGTTTTCATAGTTGCAGCTTCTGCTAAATTAGGATTTTGAATCTTGCAAAAATCAACATGCTATCACCTATATATTTTTTTAATGGTATCAGAGCATGGTTTAATCTAACATGTATGATTAGATTCATATCTGAATCATCTTCGAATTTGAAAATTAGGATTAGTTTTTATCAAACTTATATCAATATAAGGTTTTCTTGCTATAAGGTTAACCCATTATGGTGCAAAGGTTGTCATAGCATGAGTTTGATATATTTTCAAAATTATTTTTGAAACTTAAATTAATAATTCTAATATCTAATTTTTGATATATGAGATATATCAATTTCATTTTTAGATCTAAAATTAATCAATTATGGTTTGCATTAGACTGATTATAAGGTTGTCTTGTTGTACGGTTAAGCACTATGGTACAAAGGTTGTTCTAGTACGATGCAAAATGGTTATTGAAAAGAGTTTTCAAAATATTTTAATCATACTTTAGATCTGATTTGCATATGAGATATGTGATTAATTATATTTTAGATTTGAAAATTACATATATTTGATGTATGTTTGTTATTTTGATCTAAAACAACATATATGAAATATATGACCTAGGTTTAGATCTGAAAAATGTTTCAAGATAATAAATTACTAATAATCATGTACTTAAACATAATCTAAAAATTATGTTTAGGTTCTAAATTTTCAGTTCGTGCATGAGGGTCTAGTGATTGGACTACACCTTAGGGTCTTAATTAGATTAGGTTAGAACCTTGTTTCGATTTTGAGCAGTTAATCGAACATAATCAATGGTTAATTAAGCTTGGTCAGAGGGACTTGAAATTTATCTTAGATATAGTTGGTCACATTGACTCATATTTATATGAATTGATTAATTTAAGATCTAATTTGGCTCAGCGGTTCGAGACTGAGTCACTAGGTTGACCTATATGATTTTTATTGACCATACTAGAAGAAAATTCATTATTAGTGATGGCTAATTACCATGGCTAATAGTAGTGGTGGGGACACCTGAGGCACCAGAATAAGACAGAGACTTTTTCAACCCTCTATAAATTGATCAATAATTTATGAATCTATCTGTAATAAGGGCTTAGCTCATCTGAGTCCATTTTAGTTGTTATTTCAGTTATGTACTAGTCAGCTCATGTTGAGCTAGTTCAGTCCAATGCTAGTTAGCTCATGTTGAGCTAATTTTATTTTTTTTGAGTCCTGTCCAAGCATACTGAAGACTCAAGACTATATTATACAAGTGAAGACCAAGTCCAACCAGATTGAAGACATGGAAGTTTAGCCCAAGTCCAACCCAGCTTGAAGATTTGAAGACCCCAGGAGAAAAATCAGAAACCCTGATTCCTTGCAGATGCCCTCCAGATGCCCAGATTCCCTTCCAGATGCCAAAGTATATTCATAAATAAGGGCATCCATGATTCCAGAGGTCCATCTGCATCCTAGCCCAATGAAATCAAGCCCAGGTGCCAAGCCCAAGCCCCTAAGAAGCAAGATACCAGGGAATATTCCTGCTACCTGGCTACCAGGCCACCCCAGCTTCCAGAGGCCCAAACCCATGCATCCGGGCCCCTTTGGGCCGGCCTTTTGTTGCTCCTAGAAGCCCAACACGCCCCCCTAGGCGTCCTTGGAGTCTTGACCAAGTCAAGAAAAATTTTAGGGATTTTTCTACCTAATATTTCCTTATTTTCTAGCTAGGGTTTGAGAGGGAAAAAGATTCTTATGTAAAGACTTATATACCCTTACTTGGAGCCCAAGGTTAAGGGTCTATTTAAGGGACCCTAGCCTCTTGTATGAGGGGAATTTTTGATGAATGAAAACCTTGAGTTCTTCTATTGAGTGGTGTGATACCCTGCTGTGTGCATAAAGGGGTTTGTGAGAGTTCTTCTTCCCGGTGTTTGCAATCATCTTCCTGCTGCCAACAAACCCTCCAGATCCCTGGATGCCCACTCCAAAAGAAGCCTTCCCTTGCTGTTTTTACTTTGTTTTCTTATTCCTTTGTGAGCTTTCTAACCCGTGACAGGTCGTTTGCAGGTCCCTGAGTTCCTACGAATCCAACGACTCCAGCCAAGCCTCAATCGGATCACCGAGCAGAAAGCCGGGTATCCGCGGGTCTTTGGCTCGGTTTTCCAGGCCGCATCCATCGAGGAACGAGAGACCCCTTCGCTGCGATCTTCACAGACATTGTCAGGTACACCCCTCTACCTCCAGTAGTTTTATTGTAGGAGAACTTGCCCTAACCGAGGCTTCTCAGCCCCGGCGGTCCTTCTTTGCTACTTTTCTAGGTCCTAATCTGCATGCTGATCTTCAAAAATTCATATAAAATTCCCTACAAATAATTTTGATCTGAAATTTGGGAATTAATCACCTAACTCAACATGTAAAACATATAAAAAAAATTGCATGCATATTAGTTCCGCATCATTTGGTATCAGAGCTTAGATTAGGGCTTGTTTTCTGTAATTTTTCAGTCCGTATATACTCTATCATTTTAATTATTTCTCCCTGTTAAAAACTCCAAAAATTCTGAAATTTATTTTCCTGGATTTATCATAATTCACAGTAATTTTAAAATTTTTTTCATATTTTATTATGGCCTGTGAATTTTCTGCGAGCCGAAATAGGGCCTGCAAATTTTCGGCTCTGTTTTTTTTAGCAAGACAAGTTTGGAAGTTTTAGGGTTTTGTTTAGGAGTTTTTGCATATTTCTTAATTTTAGTATATTTCCAGTATATTAGGCCATGATTTGCAAGTTTTCTTCTATTTAAAAAATACCAAAAAAAAAAAATATACATATTTTCCAAAAATACCAAAAAAAAAAAAACCTAAACCCTAATTTGCATCCTCATCTGCCTGCCATCATTGCATAATTTACTTTTAAGAGCACTCTTGCTATATCAGATGGGGGGAGGATTTGATCACCTCTCCTTAGCCCAAAACCACATCCCTTGCATTCAGTCCCAAGCCTTAACCTAAAATTAATTAGACTTAATTTGCCCTAGTGGGCTAGGGACACCAACTGGTCGGGTCCGGGCTAGTGTTAGATCACTGTGTCAAGTTAACCTGTGTGTGCCTTGTGCTTAGTGTCTAGAACGGTGGTTTAGGGATTCAATCCCGAAGGGCTTGTGTGCTGGTCCGCCTACCTGGCCAATCTCTGATTGGTGTCTAGGATTGGCAATCAGGGACCTAACACTCCCCTTACACCTGCCTGGCTGAGTACAGGGTTATTATAGGCTAGTTTGCCACCCTGATTGAGCATCTAGTTTGGACTTTAGGTCTAGTCAGCTATAGTCGGTCTGATCGAGTCTTGCATGAGCACTAGATCAGGAGTTTCATATCACCCACCTCCTTCATAAATGTCTGAACCCATGGAAAATTTACAAGCCCAAATAAAAGCCCTAGCTGATCAAATTGCCCAGATAACTATCCAGATGACCCAGTTAACTCAGTCTCGTATTCAAACCAATGATAGAATTGACCATCGTGCCAATAGGTTTGATCAGTTAAAAGTCCGGGTAGGGACCCCAAGAAAAACCCATGGGTCACAGTCTGAGCCAGATCCTGACTCCCCTCAACCTAGGAGGACCCCAAACCCTGATCTATACCATGAGGTCGAACCTAGGAGAGCCCCTTATCCTGACCCGTACTACAATCCTCAACCTAGGAGGACCCCAAACCCTGATCCATACCTTGAGGCTGAACCTAGGAGAACCTATCGTCATGACCCAATCCCTAAGGTTAGTCCTAGAAGACTCAATCAGGATTTTATAGACCAGGAAGATAGATCCTATTTACCCTCTCCCTACAAGCCTAGTATACCTACAACCTATAGATCTTATGACTCCAGATCCTATGACTCTAGATCCCATGATCATAGATCCTATGCACCCACACCCTATGAGCCTAGTAGACCCAACACCCAATATTCTGACCCATATAGGGAGTCCAACCCTAGGAGGACCCAATATTCTGACCTATATAGGGAGTCCAACCCTAGGAGAACCCAGTATTCTGACCCATATAGGGAGTCCAATCCTAGGAGGACCCAATATCCTGACCCATATAGAGAGCCCAACCTTAGGAGGACCCCATACCTTGATCCATCCTTAGAACCTGATCATAAAGCTGACCCAAAATCATATGACCCCAGATCCTATAATCCCATGACCCATAGATCTGCACCCTTGTCCTATGAGCCTAGAGAACCCATAACCCCTAAGTATGAACCTAGTACTAGTCATGCTTCCCCTAGTCAACTTGAACCCCATAGGATTAGTATCCCTAAATATGAACCCAGTAGTGAGCCACTACCCCTTATACAACCTGAACCTACTAGGAGTAGTACCCATAATCAGAGACCATAACCTAACCAATTTCTTGCTAGCCGACCTTCTCCAACCATTCCTGAGATTCACAAGGCTTACATTAACGCGAAAGTGAATGAAGCTGATGTGAGCCTAGTGGATGAGTATGAGGGAGAAGAGGAGACACCTTTAGTAGACCTAGAATTAGCTGACCCAGTAGATGCCCAGGTAGAAACCAACCCAGAGCTAGTTGACCTTGACCATATCCAACCTAAAGCTATAATGGAAGAACAAGTAGAGGAAGAGAACCTAGGTACTGCTACTAGAGCCTTACCTGAGAAAACCATAGAGGAGAGCCAAATTATAGAGTCTAGTCCTAAAATACAAGAACCAGAAGAATTTATTAAGGACCTGATCTCTTTGAATCAATACCTTCAAGATGAGTCCCCTCCTATAGTTCCCATTAAGGACCTCTTCCCCGAAATTAGTGACCCATCCTTCCATTATGCAAATCCTGTAGATATAGCTCAACCTCATAAGGTTAACCTCATTAGTATAGGATTAGTTCCTGACACCCCGTCTTTTATCCTACTTTATCCAACTAACCATGAACCTTTTTCTCTACCTTACCAAACTAATTCTGAACCCACTTCCTATTTTCTGTCCTTTCCTGACACCTCCAGCATTTCTAGGATCATTAGATTGCATTTAGCTGAGATTAGCATACTGCATGCATTCATCACGCATGTTAGGTTTGCATCTTACTTCTGGCATACTCTTTGGAATTTGCTAGGAGTTCACTGTAAATTTTCATGTGCATGTCAAGCTAGGATCAAACCTAGAGAACCTATAATCTATTAGATTTAGATCCAAAGAGTTCAATAAAATTTCCTTCGATAGGAATGCATAGTCGAGTCTGCTAGGTGTAGTTTGAGTCCTTTGCATCATCTTGTTAGGAGTCTGCATGTGCCTAGCATGTTCACCACCCGCACTAATGTTAAAACAACTGGCTAATTCCCGAAGATGGATCAAAAAATTTGATGTAGTGGATTTTATCTTGGTTAGGCTTAGGCCTAAAAGAAGCTTCATGCTCGTAGAGCCGGACCTTTTAAAGTGATAGAGAAGGTTGGATCAAATGCCTAGGTGTTAGACTTGCCTTCGGATTTGGGCATTAGTTCTACCTTCAATATTACAGACCTGGTTGAGTATAGGGAACCGGCAGCGCTACCTAGTGAGGCCTTTGGACCTATTCCTTTTCATTGTGAGTGACCCTAACCTAGAGTGTCCACAAACAAATTTGGCCTGAGAGAGGAGAACGGATCGAGCGTATCCTGGACAATCAAGCCATCACGACCCAGGGCCATGACTATCAACGCTTCTTGGTCCGATGGCAAGGCCGGCCAGAGTCGGACGATTCGTGGATTTCTCGAGAGGACTTGCAACGCCTCAACCCAGACCTTCTCGAGAGATATGTGAGCCAGTCTGACCTTCACTCGACAGGGTCGAGTTCCTCCCATCCCGGGAGAATTGGTGGGGACACCTGAGGCACCAGAATAAGACAGAGGCTTTTTCAACCCTCTGTAAATTGATCAATAATTTATGAATCTATCTGTAATAAGGGCTTAGCTCATCTGAGTCCATTTTAGTTGTTATTTCAGTTCTGTACTAGTCAGCTCATGTTGAGCTAGTTCAGTCCGATGCTAGTTAGCTCATGTTGAGCTAATTTTATTTTTTTTGAGTCCTGTCCAAGCATACTGAAGACTCAAGACTATATTATACAAGTGAAGACCAAGTCCAACCAGATTGAAGACATGGAAGTTTAGCCCAAGTCCAACCCAGCTTGAAGATTTGAAGACCCCAGGAGAAAAATCAGAAACCCTGATTCCTTGCAGATGCCCTCCAGATGCCCAGATTCCCTTCCAGATGCCAAAGTATATTCATAAATAAGGGCATCCATGATTCCAGAGGTCCATCTGCATCCTAGCCCAATGAAATCAAGCCCAGGTGCCAAGCCCAAACCCCTAAGAAGCAAGATACCAGGGAATATTCCTGCTACCTGGCTACCAGGCCACCCCAGCTTCCAGAGGCCCAAACCCATGCATCCGGGCCCCTTTGGGCCGGCCTTTTGCTGCTCCTAGAAGCCCAACACGCCCCCCTAGGCGTCCTTGGAGTCTTGACCAAGTCAAGAAAAATTTTAGGGATTTTTCTACCTAATATTTCCTTATTTTCTAGCTAGGGTTTGAGAGGGAAAAGGATTCTTATGTAAAGACTTATGTACCCTTACTTGGAGCCCAAGGTTAAGGGTCTATTTAAGGGACCCTAGCCTCTTGTATGAGGGGAATTTTTGATGAATGAAAACCTTGAGTTCTTCTATTGAGTGGTGTGATACCCTGCTGTGTGCATAAAGGGGTTTGTGAGAGTTCTTCTTCCCGGTGTTTGCAATCATCTTCCTGCTGCCAACAAACCCTCCAGATCCCTGGATGCCCACTCCAAAAGAAGCCTTCCCTTGCTGTTTTTACTTTGTTTTCTTGTTCCTTTGTGAGCTTTCTAACCCGTGACAGGTCGTTTGCAGGTCCCTGAGTTCCTACGAATCCAACGACTCCAGCCAAGCCTCAATCGGATCACCGAGCAGAAAGCCGGGTATCCGCGGGTCTTTGGCTCGGTTTTCCAGGCCGCATCCGTCGAGGAACGAGAGACCCCTTCGCTGCGATCTTCACAGACGTTGTCAGGTACACCCCTCTACCTCCAGTAGTTTTATTGTAGGAGAACTTGTCCTAACCGAGGCTTCTCAGCCCCGGCGGTCCTTCTTTGCTACTTTTCTAGGTCCTAATCTGCATGCTGATCTTCAAAAATTCATACAAAATTCCCTACAAATAATTTTGATCTGAAATTTGGGAATTAATCACCTAACTCAACATGTAAAACATATAAAAAAAATTGCATGCATATTAGTTCCGCATCAAGTAGGTTTGCTATTGCTAAGAATCCATCATTTATATCTTTGTCACTAATTACCATTATTAGTGATAGCAAAAAAAGTCATGGCTAATAATGATTATTAGCTTATCACTGCTAATAATATTTTAATTTTTACAAGAATAATTAAATAAAAAATATTAGTGACTAAAAAAATACCATCACTAAAAATAATGGCCATCAGTAATAAAGATTTAGTGATGGCAACCATCACTAATATTTTTTTTTAAAAAAGTAGTATTTAATTTTTAAAAATATGTTTTTATTTTAATAATAAATTATTGATCTTGGAAATAATTTTGATGATTATAAAATATTAAAACATGAATACTATACTAATACTTTTCAAATTATCAAGAATACTTTTGTAAAAAACTTTCCAATGAACATCATTCAATTGATAACTTTATAGATCATTGGTATAGTTTGTAAGTTGATATGTAAATTCCTTCCAATCTTTAAAGATTCCTTGTACCAATTGGGATGTCTACTGAGCTTTTATGTAACTTGGGAAGTCTCTTGAGTTTATTTGTAACTTTAAACATTCTTAAGTTACTTTGAGGAGGATTAGAGAGTTAGAATCTATATTTAATAATGCTTGAAAGAGTTAGAAAGGTTTTGTATATCATTAGAAGTCATTGGAAGACCTTTGGAAGCATGAAAGAGTCGAATTATTTAAATTCCTAAAGAATTGAAGAACTGGTTGAATGAACCAACTCAGGCATGGCATGGTGATTGACATTGAGAAAATGAGCTGACTCGTTCTATGTGCATTCTCTCACAAGTAGAGCAAAAAAGTGAGTTTTTAGATGAGCCTTCTCTCTCAAGAATAACAAAAAATATATTTTGGAGTCAATTCAAATGAGCAAACTTATGACCTTTGAGCATTCTCTCTTAGAATGATAGAAACCTAAATTTTAGATACTAGGAAAATGAGCCAACTCCTCTATAATGAGCTTACTTGGATCTCACAAATTGCAATAGTAATGGCTAGCTCCAAAACTTACTGAATTCAAATCCCAAGATCCTAGCAGTCATATTTTGCTTCCTAACTACTCTAAATGGCTAGAAATGACTAAGAACTAATGGAAAAATATTTGAAGAGATATAAATTCTTGGATTCAAGTCAAAGAAACAACAACCTTTGAAAATATTTTTTAATCATTGCAAATAAGAGAAAATCAAGTGTTGTCACCTAAAAACTCAAGAGAAGCATAACTCCTTCCCATGTACCCTCTTGAGATATTAAGTGAAGAACAAGAAGAGCATTGAAGAGTAACCTTTGAAGTCTTGGAGTAGCTATATATCAAGCTTTAATTGCTATAACTTAGCTCTTTTTAGAGTTTATTTTCTTTGTTGCTCTATTTTGAGTTGTTTGTTTTGTGTTGTTACGAGTTTAGTAGGGAGCTAATACTTGTGGATTGGTTTCAGGTTTTGATTGGTTGACCTTGAAAAATCAATTGGATTATTTGTGAGACTGAGAAATAAACATTGTATTGGGTTTAGGATTGTGAGCCCAGTGGAAAGCAATTTGGTTGCATTCTTACAAAAATATAGTAAAAATCTCAATAGATCCTTGGGTAGTGGATGTAGGAGCTGGGATTGCTCCAAACTACTATAAATTTTTTATATCTATATATTTGATTGCCTCTCTTATTCTCTCATTTAGCTTCCACATTTTACATAACACTTGAATTACACATTGTTCTAGCTTTTAAAGGCATATTTTTTTTAAAATTTTTGAAAAATCCTATTCACCCCATCTTAGATTGTCGGTCTAGGAAACAAGTGGCATCAGAATCATATCTCAATGTTGCTAATCCAATGATTAGGAGAAAAGTTCATGGCAACCTATATGAGCACCTTATTAGTTGAAGGGTAATTTAGTAATAGACGTTCACTTTTTAATGGTACTCACTATACTTATTAGAAGGATAGAATGAGAATTTATGTTCAAGCCATAGACTTTCAATTTGAAGAGCAATCATGAAAGGTCCTCACACACCCACTAAGAAGATTGATGGCACTGACGTTTCAAAATCAGAAAATGAATGGGATGATCATGACATGAAGATGGCTAAAATAAATACAAAGTCATAAACATTTTGTATTGTGTAGCAGACCCAAATGAGTTTAACCAGATTTTCACTTGCAATTCTATAAAGAAAATTTAGGATATACATCAAGTCACATATAAAGGCACAAACCAAGTTAAAAATTCAAGAATTAATTTACTTATGCACAACTCTGAATTGCTCAAAATAGAATCCACTAAGACCATTTCTAAAATGTTTACAAGATTTACTAACATTATTAATTGGTGGGGGCACCAGGATTAGACACAGATTACTGGGCCCTATTTGGTTTACCTAGCCATGTGTCAAATTTTATAATCAACTAGAATTAAGTCCTGTAATCAGTTGAGGTTAGTTGATTTGTCTCAACCCTCAACCTAGTCAGTATTTTGAGTCCTGTATACCAGTATGAGTCTAGTGTGAGTTCACTTCTTATACAAGAGAAGAGGCTATGCAATTTTGGAGTTTCACTAAATCTCATTCTAAAGCCAGAAGCAGTTACACCAGCTTAGGGGAGCTCAATCGACACCCAGGCACCCTATTTATGCCCTGATTTTTCCTGGGTACCATTTTAAATGCCAGATTCCCTCCAAATGCTTCTGGAATATTCCATATGCCAGTAGCCAATGTTTACCAGGCTATCCCAACACTACAGGCCTCCAAATTCAAGCCCAGGAAGCAAGCCTAAGACAAGAGAACCAAGATTTCTTTTTGATGCCGGGAATATACCAGCCCAGGGAACCAGGCAACCTAGCTTCCAGGGGGCCCAAGCCCAAGCTCTCCAAGCCCATGGCTGACCTCCCCTTGCAGCCCTAAAGCACACACACCAAAGGAGGGTCGTCCAAAGAGGTTTGACTAAGTCCAATTTGAAGAAAAAAAGGAGAAGACCAAGTTATTCTAACCTAGTTAGGATTCCTAATCCCTTTAAACTTTGTAATTCTAACCTAGCTAGGAAAGGACTTGTATTCCAATTTGGAAGAGGACTTGTAACCCAAATGTAACCATGGTTAGTGAGGGCATGGAAACTCTATAAATACCCCACCCCTCCCCCTCTTGTAAGCATCTCTTTCTTATGAATACAACTTGCTGAAATTTTGAGTTACTACCTTGTGTTGGTGTTTTGTTTTGGTTCTTTGGATTGTGTTTTTGTGCTTGGACGAATTCCTTGCTGCCCTAGCTTCCTTCCACACCCTAAATCACTACCATCCAAGCCTTCACACGTCTAAGGAAGAGTGCCCTAGGCCACAAAGCAAGGAGATCTTCAACAAGCATTGAACAACCATCTTCTAACCATAATCCTAATTCCTTTCAATCCATAGTTCCTTTTCTTATTTTTTAATTGCTATTTTGATTAACCCTGATGCTTGTAGGATCCCTGAGGTGCTTCCCCTCCTTTGAGGAGGCCTTCTTTGCTTCCCAGACCGCCCAGATCAGCCATCAGATTTGAGGGAAACAAGGCTTCTTCTTCCAGGCTCCATCAGAGTTGTGAGTGATCTCTTCTACTACTGATATTATCATCTCTAACTGGTATGAAACATTCCCTTCTCTTATTATCAGATTTGCTTGAAGTTAATTATCATAAGCCAGGAATTTCTCAATTTTCGGGTCCTGTCTTTTAGTTATCTTGGATGATTCAGCCTGCGACATGTTGATTCTTAGAATTGCTGAATACCTGCTAGTTTTTTACTTTGCTTTGAGAAATTAGCCATCAAACCTAAATCTAAAAATCACAAAAAAAATTAGTTTACTGATTTTACTACATATCTAGTATTCTTAGAGTCATCCAGCATCTATTTGGTATCAGAGCGGGTTTAGGATAGTTTTTAACTGCTTTGCATTCACAAACCCTAATTTTAGCATCCTGTCCACTGCATTAGGTGTCTAGGTTTCATCTGATTTTGGTATCATAAACATTTTATTCTTTTATGAAATTTTCACTTCATGTCCTCTATTCTGTATTAGTATTTATCTGAATTTTTAATTATTTTTACTGAAATCCTAAATTTTTAAAATTTGGCATAATTGGAACCGTAACAGAATTCTGATAATTTCTGTAGTAGTCTAGAAATTTCTAGGTTTGCATCATCATATGATTTTTTTTATGCATGAAATTTGGTAGGTTTCATCAACAGCATCCATCATCTGTTTCAAATTTTCTTTGATTTTTTTATTCATCAGGATCTGTATCAAACTTTGCAACAACTGAAACCCTAATTCACTGATTTCTGCTACATTCTGCATCATGACTCAACCTAAACCTAATTAACTTCCGAACCCCCAATCCCAAGCCAAACTTTGTTTGATAACACCAGTTAACTTAAACCTAACTTGATACATCATAAATCATTAAAGAAATATTTTATTTTCTGATTGTTTTAGATTGCATCAGGGCCATCGATTGCTATCATTTTAACCTAATCTTAAGGGCTACTCTCTATCTCATATAGGGCTGGAAGTGGGCACAGGTCGGCCCGATGGGCTTCGGGCCAGCCCAACATCGGGCCTGGCTTCGGGCTAGGCCTAAAACAATTCAGACCAGATTTAGGCTCTATAATAAGATCTATCATATTTTTAGGCCAAGTTCAGGCTCTCTTTTGGCCCGACTCGGCCAAGCCCGAGCCCAGCCCGAACACGGCCTAAAAGGATATAGCCCGAACAAAATCCGATTTAAGGCCCGATCCTAATATTTCAGCCCGATGGGTTTTATACTCGCACAGTCTCGAAAGGACCACTTCGCTGTTTTCTTTTCTCCTCCGACTCCTTGTCTCTAGGGTTTTGGCACCGTCCCCGTCCGTCGATCCCATTCCCACACTCCGATCAAGTGAGCATCACCGAGCGATCACCGTGGCCGACCTTCCGACTTCCACCATTCTGAACTTTCAATCATCATCTCCAACTCCAAGGTAGATCCCATTCCCGCACTTCTCTGTTTTCTTTACTTCCGCCATTTTTTCTGATGGATGGCTTTGAATTGGAATCAGGGTTGCAGAGTTTGTGGAGTTTTGCGATGTTTCATTGTTTGGTGCTAGGGGCGGTTATGAATTGAAGGCAGTTTTTTTGTTTTAGAGGTCTGTATGAATAGGGTCACCAAGATCCTGTTTCCTTGTTTTTTTTTGGGGGGGTGGGGTGGGGGGAATCGTCTTTGATTGTGTTTACCACTGATCTTTGATGTTGGATCTGTATGCTTCTTGCTTGAATTATGGGAGTATGGATATAATGATGTTAGAGCCTAGAAGTTGATGCATTATCTGGCTTTTTGAATGCAATAGTTTCTCCTTCCTGAGCAAAAAAAGACAAATATTCAAGTTATTTCATTTTGCGAAGTGAAAGGAAATGGGATAGATGAGTGTTCAGATTCTTAAGCAATTAGGTTGGATGTTATGCAATGTGATGGTAACATGTTGAACTGGTGCTTTCCATTTTTTGGGTTTACGCAACACTTGTAAAGCTGATCCTCCATCAGGCTGTTTGTAGGTTTATAAGTTTCATTCTATTGGAACTTCAGATTCTTCATGGATCATATAGTAAATGTATGACTAAAGATCTGCTCTGTAGATGACTCTTGTGTGCTTTTGTATTGGTTGTGAAACCTCTGAATGGTTGTCAGTTGCACTAAATAGTTTTAAGAAAGGCTAAACCCTTGGAGCATCTTGCATGATTCAGCTATCCTGTATAATTTTGTTGGAGAAGGCAATACAAATATTAATACATCTAGGATCTTATGATTGTTTGTGCTAGTCACATTGTCTTGGTAGTCCAACCAATTATGGTGAGTAGGATATTTAAGTTTGTTGGAAGATATTATTTCACTTGCATCAAATAGAATTTTTATCACAGATTAAAAGGAGGTTTGGTTTCAAACAAGAGAAGTAAGTTCACAAGATGAAGTACGAGGAAAATGTATGTATCTTACTATAATTTTTTCCTAGAGAGTTTGGATTTTTTAAGATAGGGTAGAGACATAAGAGATTAAGGTCCCATTTGACATTGCTTCTAAAGGGCTAAAAAGCGCTTCTTGAAAGGTTAGAAGCTCTTTTGGATGATTTTGAGATGCTTGGTAAATATTTTGAAATGGCTTTTTGGCTCCTACAAAAGTTCAAAAGGTTTACCAGGTAGAAGTTCCAATTTAGAGTTTTTAGGCAAAATCTTTAATCTTATCTGCTAGCAGTAGAAAATGTAGCCCCAAACATGTGGCCTTTTATCTCGGTTGTGGATTACTTGGATGCTAGATGTGGGTCCAACGGATGGTGCATTAGATTTTGTGCAGTTTGTATCATTGTTTTTTCTAGAATGCACTATAATACATGTCCATGCTTCTAGAATGCTTCTGTTTTGGAATGTCCATATTTATTGTGGTCACTATGCTGATTTATTAATATTTACTTTCCTGCAAGTCCTCTAAATTTAATGGATTTATAGATTGTCTATTTTTTAATAGATTGATATTAATCTCTTTTGCTTTAGTTTATCTATTTAATATACTATATTTCTTTATTTATGCAGCATGTCTCAGTCTAAAATGGATGAAAATGAAATTATTGAATATATAAGGGATGAGGATGACAAAAATGAGGGAAATTCTGAAAATGATGGTGATAAAGGTTGTAAAAAAAGGTCTTGGGTATAGGACCATTTTATTGAAAGAACAAAAAGTGATAAAGTAGTAGCTACATGTCAGCATTGTAAAAAGGATTTAAGTAGCGGTACAAAAGGAGGAACAAGTCATCTAAAATGCCATCTTCAAAATGTTTGCAAAAAATATCAAAAGAATCCGGTTAATCAGTTGTCAGCAAGTTCAAAAGATCCGGTGAGGACTTTTAAATTCAATCAAGAAGAGACAAGAAAAACAATTGCAAAGTTTATCATTTGTGCTGAGCTTCCATTTCGTGTTGTTGAGCATCTTGCTTTCAATGATTTAATGAGATCTGTTCAGCCATTATTCAATGCCATAGGTCATAAGACTATAAAGAATGATTGTATGGCTTTGTATGAAAGAGAAATGAAAAAATTGCAGGATAATTTAAAAAAATTAACTTCTCGGGTTAGTTTTACTAGCGATATTTGGACATCAAATCAAAAAATTGGTTACATATCGCTCACAGCTCATTATATTGATTTTGATTTTGTTTTGCACAAGAAGATAATTAGTTTCAAGAAATTATCATACCCTCATTCAGGTTTTGTAATTGAAGATGCTATTGGAAAGTCTTTACTTGAATGGGAATTGGATTCCAAGATATGTTCTATTACTTTAGATAATTGTACTACAAATGATGCTGTGATCCGAAGGATCCAAGGTCATTTTTATGATGAAATGTTGTTTAGTGGGAAGTACAAGCATATCTGATGTTGTGCATATATACTTAATATCATGGTTCAAGATGGAATGAAAATTATTTATTCAGCTATTGAATGTATCAAGGAGATTGTTAGATTTGTGTCTGCAAGCCTATCTCGGATGCAAGATTTTAATGAAATGGCAAAGCATATGAGACTTCCTGTTAGAAAAGGGCTTACTTTGGATGTTGCTACAAGATGGAATTCTACATATGATATGTTGCTTGATGCAGTTAGTTATAAAGATGTGTTTATTAGACATGCAACCGAACATTCATGTGAATGCCCTACCAATGATGAATGGAAAAAGGCCGAGATAATTCTTAAATTTTTGGAAATTTCTCTCAATGCTACCAAAGTATTTTCTGGTACTAAGTATACCACATCAAATTTGTATCTGAAAGAAGTTTGGAAAATTCGAATGGTGCTGATGAATCCTTGGACTCATATTGATGAAACACTGAAGCAATTGATGAATGAAATGCAAAAGAAGTTTAATAAATATTGGTCTCAATGCAATAATTTGTTAGTCATTGCTTCTATTTTGGATCCCAGACAGAAGTTGATATTTGTAGAATTTTGTTATGGAAAGGCATTTGATGTGGAAGAAACAAAGAAAAGGATGAATGAAATTCGTACTTGTCTTTACAATCTTTATTCAGAATATGCTGATGCAGCAAAAGTACAATCCTTTGTAAGTTCAAGTGAGGTAACAGATGAAATTCATATACAAAGTGATATAAACTCAGTTTCTTCATTTTTCATGGATATTCCAAAGCTTGATATGGATTTTGATCAGTTTAGAAGTCAAAGTTCCTTGAAACGGTCTAAAAGATCAGAGTTGGATAGTTATTTGAATGATGATGTGCTTTCTGGTTTAAGTGACATGAACTTTGATATCTTAAAATGGTGGAAGAATAATGCAGCTAGCTATCCTATATTGTCAAGAATGGCTAGACATATTCTGACAATTCCAGTCTCACCGTTTCTTCAGAGTCGGCATTTAGCACTGGTGGTAGAGTTGTGGATCAGTATCGGAGTTCTTTGAGTCCATATACTGTTGAGGCCTTGGTTTGTACACAGGATTGGCTTCATGAAGAATATAATGGAGGTACATAAATATTTTTTCTTGTATGTTTCTAATTTGTTATGCTTATATTACAAATTCTTAGAATTAATATTTATGTTAACATTTATCAGGTACAAATTGCTTAAGTTTTATAAAGTTGAATGCAGATAGTGATACCTCACAGCAGGTCGAGCATTAAATTTTGGACTTTCTTTTATGCTTTTTGCAAACAATACTATTTCTTTTTATCTACGCATTTAGAGATGCTTAATCTTTTTGTTAAATATGGAAACAATGAGAAGGTGAAACAAGTGGATTTTGGTTATACTATTTGCTTAATTTTTTTTGTTTATTATGTTTGCTTGAAGCAATTGATATATTGGATTTTGATTTTTATGAACTTTTCTTTTTCTACACTGAGATCTTAAATACTAAGTAGTGTCAAGAGTATTATATGTCCACTTTATATTTTGATCTGGCACACGAGTTCAACTTGGAATTCATAGTAGACCAGTGAGTTTAGCATGATTTTTCATGAAGATGTTTGTGACCTTTTTAACTCCAACTTTCATAGGTTGGTCTGTTCAATGTTGATGGTTACTACAATTCCTTGCTTGCATTATTTCATCATGGTAATATAATGTTACCTGTGGCCTACTGACCTTTGAGTGTCTTCCTTTACTTTATCCATATAAATATGTGCTAATTCTGGATGCTAACACATGTTGAATCAAGAAAGCTTGTATTTGATAGTAGTCTTTATCTTGTAAACTATTGGAGGCCATTGAAAATAATTTATTGCCTAATATGAATATTATTACATTCCAAGTATCGATTTTGTTGAGTCAATACTTGTTCTGAAAAGAATTTGATCATGAGTAGCTCTATCTTCCTATTGCATTTGAAACATGGTGGTGTCCAAGCATACCTATCGAATCATTTCGAAACATGTTTACAAAATAATTTGATCATGAGTAATTCTATTCTTCTTATTGCATTTGAAGTGTCCTCATATGGAAGTTTGGGCAGTCTGAAACCTTGGATAAATTTAAGACAACTTTGAATGTTTTGTTATAAAAGCACAGATGTTATGCAGCCTTTCGTTAGGCGATTGCAGGTTGTTTCCTTTTAACTTTGTTGCAAGCACTTCACTGCTTATGATTTCGATAACTGCAATGGAAAAACTTGAAACACCTTGCTCTCATGAGTAGCTAAACAGCAAGGCCTATTGTTATCGGGGAACAAATTCTCGGTGACATAGAAAAAGGAGATATTCTTAGTTGGAAGCACATTTTGCTTTGTGCCGCATCTCTCATAGTGTCCAGGGAAGGCAATCAAGTTTTCTTCCCATGCAGTTAAGGATCTTTTTCTTTTACTCAGCATGACCACTTTTCTATTAGCTAAGTATCTTTGCTTCACGCTGATGCACTGTGTTCTGTGTATTTTCAGCATTTTTAGTTTCTTCTTCATCCAGGTTTCTTTGTTCGGTTACTAATGTTTGTTCCACTGTTAAGTTTCAACGAGACTTGCTCTAATCTTCAGGGCCGTCAACTATTCTGGTTGCTGTTTTTCATGTTTGACTTTTGGTTGCAGGACAGCTATGGTTCTTTGTTAGTACCTCTGTTGGGTAATTCGTTCACTCAGCCTTCGGGTTGCAGGACAAGTTCTTGCGATCAGGTGCAATGGTATTTCTTTTAACTAGGCTTAATATTCACCAACAGTACCAGGTTTATTGCACTGCTATATTATAGCCTATATATGATTCAGTTTATCTCCCACCTTGGTTGCTCGATCCTGTGGTTACTTATTTTCAACCACTTAGCATTCTTGTAGTATCATGGTGAATATTTGGTTTGGTCATCCTACTGTTCTCCTGTCTACTTCTGGCTGCCTACTGCTCCTCTGCAGGATATCCAGCTGGCTTCTATCATGGCTGCCTACTGCACTAATTCTTTTGGTGACGTGTTATTATGTGCGCTGTTTGTGCCGGATCGTGCTCAATTGACATTTCTTAGGAATGCTTGATGGAATGTTCTTGTTAGCATGCTTTCTATTAGCCTCCTTCAATTAACCATTCTCTTTTTCACTTCAGCAGGAGGCCACCTGCATGTAACTTTTATTATATTTGTCCAGCCAGTAAGGGAAACACGTGAGAAGCAAGTGCAACTATGGAAGGAACTGGTACTTGATTACTGTAGAAGTCAAAAAATATTTGTTATTGGACTGGAAGAAGATTTTCTCCTATTTTCTAATTCAGTCATTGCAAGTAAGCCACGTCTCTTGATGGAATACATGAATATTTCTGGGTGTTGGAAAGGTCAAACAGTTCAGAAACATGTTAAATAGGAATAGTTATAGGATATAAATTGCTTCTTTAAAACATTTTTTGGTCGTGCGTGAAAATAACCATGTTTTTTTGGCCTCAAATGCTGCATTAAACATATGTTTCTCTAGTTATCATTTGCTGTTGGTTTCTTTAGTTTTCTCATGACTTTTTACTGAATTTGATAGGAATTACTGGCATTCTATGGAGCAGTATAAAATCTTGCTTAAGTATTTAGTACATGTTTGGTTGGGGGGAGTTGAACTCTAGAATGGGAATGGGAACAACTCCCTTTCCAAACTCTAGAATGGGAATGGGAACAACTCTCTTTCCAATTGTTTGGTTAAGGGGAGCCCCATTTTCATTCCAATTTCAATAGGAATGAAAATGCTCCAATTGCCCAAAGTCCAATCCTACTCTCCCTTAGTATTCAAATTCCATTCTGATTCTGGACATGAACCAAATGCATTGGTGAATATGGCCATTCCAATTGATTCTAATTCTGATTCCAGTCATGAACCAAATGCACCCTTTTTCTCTTTTACAATTCAATATGACATCTTTTTATATACTATCGCAAGTAGATAATCTGATAATCCATCTATAATTTCTGTCACTAACATCACGGCTTTCATTGAAATGTCCTTAGTGCTAGGTGAAGCCCCCGGTAAAGGAAAGCACCGAACCAATCGATATTGTTCTTCACAGTGATGTGCGTGCCATAGAACGGGTCGAATTTTATCATTTTGTAAGTTCTCTACAAATCTTGACATTATTAGCGACATGTACTTGGAAACATATGACCTTGTTATGCATATCACATGAAATGTCAATTGGCTCATTTGTATATTTCGTTAGGTGGCTGAGAGGATGAATTTTGCTGAGCAAATAAGATTGGAGAGAGGGAGGCAGCAAAAGGTGTACATAGCACGTCAATTCTTTTCACACTTTTCTGAATTATGCTGTATTTGTTCCACAGTTGGAAGAAGAAGAGGAAATAAGGAGGCTCAGAAAAGAGCTTGTGCCCAAAGCTCAACCCATGCCATACTTTGATCAGCCCTTCATTCCAAAAAAGTAAGTAGTTGTATCATATATGATTAATTTTAACCTGTTCCCCAGACACCTGATCTCGCTTCCAACCTTTGATGCATGCAGTGCCTCTAATTTTGTGTTTATGATACCATTTCACTGAACTGTTTATTTTTGTTTTCCTTGAATTAATACTATTTATCCTGTACATTTCCATAGTGATTGCAAACTTTGTTGCATTGTGAGCTCATATTCCTCTCATTAATCGAACCAAACTTTCTTTTCATGTTAAAGGTCAACAAAACCTCGGACAGTCCTAAAAGAGCCAAGATTTCTAATTTGCCCAGTAAAGTCATCATGGTATGTTTGATTTTCTTTTTCTAACTTTTAGTTCCAATTATTGCAGGACATGGATTATAGTGTAATGATCCTCTAATTGCAGATATAAATATTTTGAAGTTTTGAAGAAAACTTGCATGTCATTTGAGAGGTCCTTTTTTTATTTACTGTATATAGAAATAAAATTGATGAAAAATTTTAAATGTCTAGATTGCAGTATACATATGTTTCAATTTGAGATCATCTGATTTTGTTCATAACATACTTCATTTCCTTTTGATGGGAAGATGAAGGATGTTGTCGTCCAATAATAATTTCCATAAAATGTCAGATGACTCCTGGAAGGCCAGTCACAAAGTCTGGGATGAAGAAAGGGGCCTCGCAATCTGTTGAGAATTTTGATACAGCTTCAAGACTCATGAAAGACAAGCTCCAAAGTCTAGGATGAAGAAGGGGGCCTAGCATGCTTGCATTTCTTTTTTCCTAACACTCCCTGTTTTTTCTTTCAAATCTTGTATGCATTCTTTCCCGTCTCTGGAAGAGGTCATCCGGGGGATTGCTTAAGCTTTGGGCTAACTTCTTTAAATTTTTTGTTGTGGGATAGTAGGACATTGTTTATGTGATTAAAATTAGGAGGGCATTTATATTTGTTAATGAGATTATAAAGATCACCTGTAGAGACAATCAGTTGAATTAATACATTTCATGACCAATCAAATGCATCCAAATCCTCAATATCTTTTAGATTTATGGAGAACCCAGTCTACCTTCCATTGTATTTTTCTTGATTTGAAAATTTTATCAAACTAAGCAATGCCCACATTTTCAAAAATAGATAAATCTTTATTGCGAAGTCATTGGAGGAAATGTCTACAACCTTCATTGTGTTCATGCAAAAAGTTTCTGAGCCCACTGTCAGATGGTGAGCTTAGTGGATCATGGGAAGATTTGCAGATTAATTACTTCTACCAGCAAATGCATTGGTGAAGCCATGGGTGGGAGAAAGGATCCATGAGGAATGTGCATCCGACGAGCTGGAGCTTACCGTGGGAAGCTCAAGGACCAGATCTGCTGCCTAATGAGCATTCAAGATTATAAACATCTCTTTCTCCTGTTTCTGTTAATTTGTTGCTAATAGAGAGGTAGAGACGGTTCCAAATACCATAGGTAGTTTCTTGTCTTCAGCCTCCGTCCTCTTTCAGGATATTGAAATAGGTTAATTCTGTTTTGAAACAGTGAATCTGAGTTATGCCCTAGAGTATGTGGTAGAAGGATAAGGTGAAATGAGAAAATTCTGAGAAAAATGAGGGGATTACGTAAAGGGTATTGTGAGTAACGTTTGTGTGGATTTCTTTCTGATGTTTTCACTGTATCTGCTGTCATCTACTTATTTGCTGTTAGTTGTTTCTTGAAGGCAAAATGTAATATAAATGATGCTGGAGCTAGTGATTATTTTCATGAAGCTATTGTTGCCCAAGAGATTATGTCCACTCTGTTCTTTAACAAGCAATCATCTTGCAATCAATTGGCCTTATCTATTACATATTGCACTCCCTTCTTAATTTTTAATAATATTGTTACTTTTTAATAATATGGCCATTGGGATAAGCTCTAATTCACAACTCAGATGATTTTTTGATTACAATTCTAACAAAAGATTTAGATTTTGTTTGGAATTGTTGTTAATAGTTTTTGAAAGTAAAATCTTTGACCGTTAGAACTTTATTAAAAATTTTTTGTTGTTTAATGTAAAGTAAACAATTCCAACCCAATTGAGTTTTAATGTAGGCCCGAACAGGTTTTAATGTGGGCCGGCCTGAGTCAAAGCCCGATTGGGCCGGAGTCAAAGCCCGATTGGGCCGACCCAATCAGGCTCGGGCCAGGTTTGGGCCATGGCTGGGCCGGGCCTGGGCCAGAATTTTTTTAAAAAAATCTGGCTTAGGCCTGGCCCGAAGCCCATTTTTTTTCCAGGCCCGATTCAGGTAGAGGTAAAGCCCGGCCCGGCCCGGCCCATTTCCAACCCTAATCTCAGATCAGGACAGGATTTCATCACCTGTCCTGGGCCCAAAACCACCATTATCATACTAACCCAAGCCTAATTAAAATCAATTAGACCTAATTTGCCCTAGTGGGCTAGGAGATATCAACAGGTCGGGTCCGAGCTGTGTGGGCCAACTAGTGCATTTAACCTCTTAGCTATTACTGAAAGCTGTTGTCTAAGGCTGGGGGTCCAAAGTCAAACGACCTAAGTGGTGTTGTGATTTTTAATTGGGTCCCTGCGAAAGCAAGGGGGCCTCCCACACTCCCACCCCCTACCTGGCCAGTGGAAGGACTAGCTATTGGGTTAGGTGTAAGTTGAGCTGACCCACCCAATTTCTGGCTCTAGGTCTAGGAAATCCTAGATTATACTAGCCTTTTATTTCTCTTTTGCATGCTTGGTTGCATCATTTCATTTGGATTGTTTGATTTGTTGCATGACCACTAGATTAGGAACCCAATATCAAAAGTCTAAACCCCAACCAAGCCTAACTATTGATTCCAATTTTGAGGCCATGATGAAGGCCATTAGTGATCAGATTATCTCCCAAATGAACCTCAAGCTTGACCAAACCCAAGCCTAGCTTACCCAAATAAACCAGTCCAACACCCAAACCCAAAATCAGCTTACCCAAATAGACCATAGGTTTGACCAGTCCGATCTAAGCTTGATCAAATGAACCAAAGATTTAACCAAGTGGACCAACAATTTGAACAAGCAACCACTAGGATCAACCAATTAACCAATAGGCTTAACCAAGTTGAGAACCGACTAGAGACTGTAGAGAAAATCCAAGAGTCCAACACTGAACCAGACTTGGATTCCATCCCTTCTACCCCTCATAACCCTAGAAGAGTCCAAACCCATGAACCCTTTGTAGAACATAACCCTAGGAGACCCCAGAACCAGGATCTATTTAGGGAGCCTAACCTTAGGGGAAACCAACACCAGGATCAATATCATGATCCCAACCATAGGAGACCCAATCATGAGGACCAAAATCAAGATGATAGGCTTCTTAGGAGCATCAAGATAGATGCACCTACCTTCAATGGCTGCCTAGATCCAAAAATCTATATAGATTGGTAGGGAGGTATGGATAGGTACTTCAAATTTTATGCCTTGAGTGATGAGAAAAAGTGTCAATTTGTCTTGCTCAAGCTAACTGATCAAGCTAGATTGTATTAAGACCAAGTAGAAAGACTCAATAATCATATAGGCAACCTACCCATTACCACCTGGGAAGCCATGAAATTAAAACTTAGGGCTAAGTATGTTCTCCCATATTATCAGCAGTGTCTCTTAGATCAATGGCAGAAATTAAAACAAGGGACCAAATCTATGAGTGAATACATAGCCCAGTTTGATGAGTGCACCCTAAGATGCGGTATAGATGAACATGAGTCAGTTATCCTCTCTAGGTTTAGGAATGGTCTCAGAGAGGAGATCCAAAAGGAGCTGTACCTTAGGGATGTTGATATCATGGCCCATGCCTACCATGTAGCTGAAAACTTTGAAAGGTTCCAGAAAGCACCTATAGTTAGAAAACCTGAGCCCTTTAGGTCCAACGCTCCTAGCTTTAGGTCTAACCAAAACCAGTTCTACCCAAATCGATCAGCTACAACCAGACTCATCCCAACCTTAACCAAAGTTGGCTAAACCCAAAACTAAGTCGACTTAAACTCAATCCAACGAATCCCAACCCTAATCCACCTCGTCTTAACCCAAGTCCGAGTCAGGCTAGCTCAAGTTGTAGGGATCCGGTGCAACACAACGGAAGGGTAATTTCAAAATTGAAACTAAATTCACACCAAAAACCCTAAACCAGGAACTCCTTAAATAAGACTAGAACATATGACAAGCATATCTATGCAAATTAGGATTAGGGTACCAAACTGTAATCGCTTATTCCAACAAACTTGAAGTTGAAGGGGCTAACTGAATTCACCAGGCGTCCAGGTGTCCGCCCTCCAATGGTGATCCACACAGAGCAATGATCAAGAACACTATCTTCTTGTCTAATGGTTCCTCCTATTGAGTTCTTCTTCCTAGAACTCAATTCTTCGGATTATAGCTAGAATTCTTCCACACAAGAGGTTGCCTCCCTTTCTTTGATCTTTTCTCCTCCTTCCACTAAGACCTTGGCCCTTTAAGACACCCTTGTCTTGAAGATAAGACCTTGTCCTAAGAGGATATAGGCTTGTCTTAAATTGGAGGAGAAGTTAAGACAAGAATGTCTTAATGTAAGAAAGAAAGGAAAGAAAATCAGAACTCCTTCTTTCCTTTACTGTCGAAGACCTTCTCTTTTATTCTTGTTCAGCAACAGAGTTTCGACGGAGGAGTCCTCTGTAAAGGAAACAATGTAAAACAAGAAAAGAGGGAAGGAGTCTTTTGGAGAGGAAGAAGAAAAATAAAAACACATCAGATTACTATCACCGAGTTCTGATTTTCCTGACCCCTTAAATAGATTTCAGAGAGGCGCCCACACAACTCTCCGTAAACTCTTTCTCATGCCCTTCTCATTTTCTCACGCCCCTTCCCTCCTTCTCACAGCCTTCCAGATTAAATCCCATGGCCTTTCTTAAAGGAAAAGTCGCGATGTTTTAAAAAGAAAGGAGTCGCGAATTTAAATCTCCGAAGAGATATTATTTCGCGCGACCGAGAAAAAATAGTGCTTTCTTTCTTTCTTAAAACCCCACCACCCGTTAGATTTTCATCCAAGGGAGGACAAGTGAGGCGCTAAGGTGAGAAAGAAAAGCAGCCCCATCTTAATTCATCGGAGAATTAAGTGGGCGCGCCAAGAGTCCATGCGCCCATGGACTCCTCCAAATGTCGTGCCAAGAGTCCATTAGCGCATGGACTCTTGGCATTTTGGCATGAAAACTCAATGGAGCGGGTGGAGGGGCTAGCCTAAATACTTGGTTAGCCAATAGGGTTAGCCATAATCCCTATAAACTTAATTATGGTCTAATTAGATCCAATTAGAACCCAAATTGAACCAATCCGGAATCCTAATTCGAATCTAATTCGAATAGAAGATAGGATTTGCAACACCTGCTAGAGTGTCATCATGCAAAATAATTTAATTATAAAATTAAACCCTTGATCAATTCTCTTAAGTGTGTGACCCATTGGGTTCCATATCTAGCCAGCAGTGGGTTCGAATACAAGTTGACCTAATTTGAATAGAACTCTTTTTAATCGATTTAGGTCAAACCGGGCTTACCCGATTATGATCAATTAGGACTATTCCCAATAAGTGATCATTCAATTTAATCAACCCACAAGACAAGATTGATGTCTAGCAACGTGTCATGTCTACCCAGAAGATATGAAAATTCTGGTGAAATACCAAAAATACTCTTCAGTAGAAAGTTACCGTATAATTAAATCCTTCGATCAGCCTGCACCCAGAATATAATTATGGATATGGATATATGTCGATTCCAATATTACATTCATTTCTAGCTCAATCTTATATTAATGATTCAATTATCTTGATATTAGAAATCATCTCTAATATCTTTACTTTGATCAAAGATTCCCTGAATCATCATCCGATTGATAACTAGCTGGATGCAATCTCCTCTTACTAAGAGTGATCGATTCCTTTTTGACCTACTCATTACCTTCATATCCAATTCACCATTCCTAGTATCAATCCTATGCATGACTCAATGTCATGATTAGAATTGAACCAAAGCATGGGTTCATGTATATAAGGTACTTATGGCAGTCTCAGGTCAAAGGATTACTTGTACCACTCCCACTATGAGAACCTTCTATTGACATGTAGCTAAGACTCCATTAGATGTTCTCAAGTTGGATCATATCAGTAAACTCATTTTCTAATAAGCACCCACATCCTAGTATTAGTGTCATACACAAGTGACTGTGAGAGCAGTCACCCTCTGCAGTATACATAGGATGTGCTAGTCTTACCGGAAAAATCTTGATCCCCTACTCAGGGTTCCTTTGACTAGAAATATTTTATATTAAGGTTTTAAGACTTTAAGTCTCACTGGTATGATCTCATCATAACCCTAAAATCATAGCCCTAATCTTTGGGGTTCATCATATAATATAAACACAACGTATGATGAAAAATAATGCCTTTATTAGAATATTGTCAATTACAATGGTTTGGGAGATACAACATAAATTGGCTTGTAGGGCATATCCCTTTCAATCTCCCACTTGCACTAAAGCCAATCGCCTTTAAATCTTAATCCCATACACTCGAGGTGGCGATCAAACTCTCACTGTGGTAGAGCCTTAGTGAACGGGTCTACTACATTGTTCTTTGTATCAACTCTATTTATGTAGACATCTTGTCTTTCTACTATTTCTCGGACGAGATGGAAGCGTCTCAGAATGTGCTTGGACTTATGATGAGCTCTTGGTTCCTTAGCTTGAGCAACAGCCCCAGTGTTGTCACAGTAAAGTGGCAATGGGTTTTCAATCTCAGGAACAACAACCAACTCTGTGATAAACTTCTTCATCCAGACTACTTTCTTGATGGCTTCACTGACAGCTATGTATTCTGCCTCTGTGGTTGAGTCAGCTACAGTCTGCTGCTTGGTACTCTTCTAACTCACTGCTCCACCATTTAGGGTAAAAACATATCCCGAAATGGATTTGCTATCATCAGGGTCTGATTGAAAACTAAAATCAGAATAAGCTTCTAGTTTAAGATCAGAACCACCATAAACCAGAAAAATATCCTTAGTCCTTCTCAAGTACTTAAGAATATTTTTAACTGCTTTCCAATGATCCTCTTCTGGATCAGCCTGAAACCTACTGACAATGCCTAAAGCATATGCCACATCAGGCCTGGTACATAACATGGCATACATTATGGACCCTATTGCCGAAGCATAAGATATAGAATTCATTCTATTTCTTTCTTCAGGTGTCTTAGGAGACATCCTTTAGAAAGATGTATGCCTTGACTTATAGGAAGATAACCTCTTTTACTTCCATCCATGCTGAATCTTTTCAGCACTAAGTCAATGTACCTAGATTGGAATAAACTTAGCATTCTCTTAGATCTATCTCTATAGATCTTAATACCTAGTATATAGGATGCTTCTCCCAAATCTTTCATGGCAAACTAGTTTGATAGCCAAACCTTGACTGATTGTAACATTAGGATATCATTCCCAATGAGGAGTATGTCATCTACATACAGAACCAAGAAGACTATGGCACTCCCACTAGTTTCTTATAAACACAGGGTTCATCCACATTTTTGATAAAACCAAACCTTTTAATAGTTTCATCAAAGCGGATGTTCCAACTCCTTGAAACTTGCTTTAATCCATAAATGGATTTCTTTAGCTTGCATACTTGATTAGGTTTATTCTTTGAAATAAAACCTTCTGGCTGTGATATGTAGACTTCTTCCTCAAGGAAACCATTGAGGAATGCAGTCTTCACATCCATCTGCCAGATCTCATAATCGAGGTATGCTGCTATAGCAAGTAAAATCCGAATTGATTTGAGCATGGCAACAGGTGAGAATGTTTCATCATAATCAATTCCCTGTTTTTGTCTAAAACCTTTTGCCACTAATCTGGCTTTATAGGTTTCAACTTGGCCATCAGCCCCAATCTTTTTCCTATAGACCCATTTGCACCCAATAGGATTAACACCCTCTGGTGCATCGACCAAAGACCATACTTGGTTTACATACATAGAGTCTATCTCGGATTCCATGGCTTCTTGCCATCTATCTGAATCAGTTCTCAAGATAGCTTCCGTATAGGTCAGAGGTTCATCATTTTGAATGACTTGGGCTTCATTATTTTCTATAATAAACCCATACCTCTCAGGTGCCCGTGGCACTCTATTAGACCTACGGGGAGGAGTTTTGTATTCTGGTTCTGTCCTAACTATATGTTCTAATGGTTGAGAACTGTCTATCTGTGTTTCTTGTACTTCTCCAAGTTCAACAGTTCTACCATTGCCCTTTTCTAAAATGAACTTTTTTTCTAGAAAAGTGGCATGCCTGCTGACAAAAATCTTTTGTTCAGTAGGATGGTAAAACAGATATCCTCTACCCTCTCTAGGATATCCTACAAATAGACATTTATCCGCTCTAGGTTCCAACTTATGTCCAAAATTTCTTTTAACATAAGCTGGACATCCCCATACCTTAAAATATTTAAGATACGGTTTCTTTTCACTCCAAATTTCATATGGAGTACTAACAACGGATTTAGAAGGTACCTTGTTCAGAATGTAAACAGCAGTTTCTAGGGCATGACCCCAGAAGAAAATGGGTAAATTTGTGAAGCACATTATGGGTTGTACCATATCTAATAAGGTACGATTCCTCCTTTCAGCTATACCATTTAGCTATGGTGTATAAGGAGGGGTCCATTCAGAAAAAAATCCATTAACTTTAAGATAGTCTAAAAACTCCATGGATAAGTATTCTCCTCCTCGATCAGAATGAAGAACTTTAATACTTTTCCCGGTTTATTTTTCGACCATACTTTGATACTCCTTAAATTTATCAAAGGCTTCAGATTTATGTTTCATAAGATACACACATCCGAACCTAGATAAATCATCTGTAAAAGTGATAAAATATGAGTATCCACCTCTGGCCTGAGTTGTCATTGGACCACATACATCAGTATGTATAAGTCATAATAACTCAGTTGACCTTTCTCCATGTCCAGTAAATGGAGTCTTGGTCATCTTACCCATGAGACTTGATTCGCAAGTTCCTAATGATTCATACTCATAAGGATCAAGGAATTTTTCCTTGTATAACTTGCTTATCCTAGACTCATTAACATGACCAAGTCGATGATGCCAAAGTAAAGTATCATTAAAGTCTTTTCTTTTTCTTTTATTATTGACATGAAAAAATACTATCATCGGAAGAAAGAGTTAAGAGCCCATTGCTAAATATGCCAGAACAAATAATTTTATTAGACAACATTATCGAGCAACCAGTGCTCGTTACATCCATTACATATCCTTGTTTTAATAACAAAGGAATAGATATAATGTTCCTAATAATCTTAGGCATATGATAACAATTTTCTAACTCCAAGATCTTCCCTGAAGGCAACTTTAGAATATAGGTCCCTACAGCTTCTGCTTGGATGATATCACCACTAGCATCGTAAAGATTGAAGTCACCTTCCTTCAATACTTTAAGCTTGTGGAGGTCCTGCAAAGATTTGCATATATAGTAACCATAAGCGGTATCCAATACCCAAGTATTTGATATAGATGAATTTAATGTCAATATAGCATGTATCTCATACATACCTTTTGGTGCATCTGACTCACCAGGCTTCACAGTTGCAAGGTAAGACTTGCAATTCCTTTTCTAATATCCAGCTTTGTCGCAAAAGAAACAGGTTGACTGTTTTGAGGCCTTCTTTCCTTTCTTATTCTTATTGATGCCACCCTTAGGATTTAGCCTCCTATTAAAACCTTTTTTGCCTGATTTCTTCTTATTGGTCTTATCAACAAGAAGTGGAGCCTTTTCTTTCTTAACGTGGCTCTCCGCTGTTTTTAACATATTTAACAGCTCAGGCAAGGAAGTGTTCAGTTTGTTCATGTGATAATTCAAGACAAATTGAGAAAATGACTCTGGGAGTGATTGCAGGATTAAATCCTGATTTAACTCCCCATCCATAATAAAACCTAATTGACCTAATCTGGTGATTAAGTCAATTATCTTCAGAACATGATCCTGAACGAATGTTCCCTCTGTCATCCTAGCACGGAATAACTGCTTAGATATTTCATATCTAGCAGTTCTGCTATGTTCTCCATAAAGCTCTTTTAAATTGAGCATTATGGATTGAGTATCCATGCTTTCATGCTGTCTTTGTAACTCATTTGTCATAGAGGCTAGTATGATACACTTGACAGTAAAGGAGTCATTCTACCACATTTTGTATGTGGCCATATCTTCCTCTGTGGCGTCATCCCCTAGTGGATTAAGACTAGGGGTATCAAGAATATAAGAAAGTTTTTCTGAACTCAGTACAATCTTTAAATTTCTTAACCAGTCCACATAGTTCGGACCAGTCAGTTTGTTGGTGTCTAAGATACTTCGCAGTGATAATGAAGATGCCATTTATCTATATTTAATAAAGAACAATACATAAGCAAACAACCATGAAATGACTTACATAATTAAATTAGGTCTTCAATTTAATTATGTCTCCCACTATTTTATCAAAAATCATAGCCCTCACTATGATAATCAAGAAGAACCCTGATTGGTTTTTCTTAGTGAGATTGAGATCCTAATAAGTTATAAAAGATCTTGCAGAAAACACAACAAATCTTTTATAAGCTCAAAGGTAGGAAACTCTTCCAATTATATCTCATATAATTCTCAAGAAGTAACTTAGCCTCTAAAACATTATTAGTCTTGCAAAAAACACAACAAACCATAATGTCTAGTTAAGTCAAGACCCTTTCATTTCTATACAGTCAATACTCAAATATAATGCCCTTGCAGATAACACAGCAAAGCATTATACTGAATATACTATAAGCATATCTATGCACTAGACTAGTATCATGTCAATCACCATCTTAGGTCTTGCAGATAACACAACAAACCTAATGTGGTTCATAACACAATAATGATCCAGCATGAAGGAAGGCCAATATATAGTATTTTTAACACTAAGCATTTTAGTCAAGATTTAAATTTAATCAAATCGGCCAGGCAAGTGGAAGAGATGTGGGAGTCCCCCCGTTGCTTTCCTAGATACCAATAAAAATTGGCCAGGTCAGTCAACGGAACCAATTAAAAACTATAATTCTCTTTACCTTCCCAGAACCACCTTTCTAGACACCGAATGATCAATTATACATCATGACTAGTGATGCTTATTAGTTAAATATACTAAGACTTAATATAATTTTTAAAAGGAGGGATTTATAAATTGCCAGCACATTCTTATAGAACGTATCACAATCAACATATCACTCTTATAAACAAATATGTGCTAAGTGTGTCATCATACTAGGACAACCATTTACCACATAATGGATCCACCATTATGCCAGGGCAACCTTATTTCAGTATGATGACTTCAAAACTAAACATATCTCTATAACAATTAGGGTTTGAGTGAAAAACCCTAACTAGTGGCATACATCAAAACATATATGCAATCAAAGATATGCTAAGTGTAGTAGCATATTAGGATTTAAAAACCCTAAGATGTGACATACAAGCTATCATAAATTATAGTCCTAATTAAGGTGGCTCTGACACCACTGTAGGGATCCAGTGCAACGCAGCGGAAGGGTAATTTCAAAATTGAAACTAAATTCACACCAAAAACCCTAAACCAGGAACTCCTTAAATAAGACTAGAACATATAACAAGCATATCTTTGCAAATTAGGATTAGGGTACCAACCTGTAATCGCTTATTCCAAAAAACTTGAAGTTGAAGGGACTAATTGAATTCACCAGGCATCCAGGTGTTCGCCCTCCAATGGTGATCCACACAGAGCAATGATCAAGAACACTATCTTCTTGTCGAATGGTTCCTCCTATTGAGTTCTTCATCCTAGAACTCAATTCTTCGGATTATGGCTGGAATTCTTCCACACAAGTGGTTGCCTCCCTTTCTTTGATCTCTTCTCCTCCTTCTACTAAGACCTTGGCCCTTTAAGACACCCTTGTCTTGAAGATAAGACCTTGTCCTAAGAGGATATAGGCTTGTCTTAAATTGGAGGAGAAATTAAGAAAGGAATGTCTTAATGTAAGAAAGAAAGGAAAGAAAATTAGAACTCCTTCTTTCCTTTACTGTCAGAGACCTTCTCTTCTATTCTTGTCTAGCAATAGAGTTTCGATAGAGGAGTCCTCTGTAAAGGAAACAATGTAAAATAAGAAAAGAGGGAAGGAGTCTTTTGGAGAGGAAGAAGAAAAATAAAAACACATAAGATTACCTGACCCCTTAAATAGATTTCAGAGAGGCGCCCACACAACTCTTTGTAAACTCTTTCTCACGCCCTTCTCATTTTCTCACGCCCCTTCCCTCCTTCTCACGGCCTTCCAGATTAAATCCCATGGCCTTTCTTAAAGGAAAAGTCGCGATGTTTTAAAAAGAAAGGAGTCGCGAATTTAAATCTCCGAAGAGATGTTATTTCGCGCGACCGGGAAGAAACAACGCTTTCTTTCTTTCTTAAAACCCCACCACCCGTTAGATTTCCATCCAAGGGAGGACAAGTGAGGCACTAAGGTGAGAAAGAAAAGCGGCCCCATCTTAATTCATCGGAGAATTAAGTGGGCGCGCCAAGAGTCCATGCGCCCATGGACTCCTCCAAATGGCTCGCCAAGAGTCCATTAGCGCATGGACTCTTGGCATTTTGGCATGAAAACTCAATGGAGTGGGTGGAGGGGCTAGCCTAAATACTTGGTTAGCCATAATCCCTATAAACTCAATTAGGGTCTAATTAGATCCAATTAGAACCCAAATTGAACCAATCCGGAACCCTAATTCGAATCTAATTCGAATAGAAGATAGGATTTGCAACACCTGCTAGAGTGTCATCATGCAAAATGATTTAATTACAAAATTAAATCCTTGATCAATTCTCTTAAGTGTGTGACCCATTGGGTTCCATATCTAGCCAGCAGTGGGTTCGAATACAAGTTGACCTAATTTGTTTAGAACTCTTTTTATTCGATTTAGGTCAAATCGGGCTTACCCGATTATGATCAATTATGACTATTCCCAATAAGTGATCATTCAATTTAATCAACCCACAAGACAAGATTGACGTCCAGCAACGTGTCATGTCTACCCGGAAGATATGGAAATTCTGGTGAAATACCAAAAATACCCTTCAGTAGAAAGTTACCGTACAATTAAATCCTTCGATCAGCCTGCACCAAGAATATAATTATGGATATGGATATGTGTCAATTCCAATATTACATTCATTTCTAGCTCAATCTTATATTGATGATTCAATTATCTTGATATTAGAAATCATCTCTAATATCTTTACTTTGATCAAAGATTCCCTGAATCATCATCCGATTGATAACTAGCTGGATGCAATCTCCTCTTACTAAGAGTGATCGATTCCTTGTTGACCTACTCATTACCTTCATATCCAATTCACCATTCCAAGTATCAATCCTGTGCATGACTCAGTGTCATGATTAGAATTGAACCAAAGCATGGGTTCATGTATATAAGGTACTTATGGCAGTCTTAGGTCAAAGGATTACTTGTACCACTCCCACTATGAGAACCTTCTATTGACATGTAGCTAAGACTCCATTAGATGTTCTCAAGTTGGATCATATCAGTGAACTCATTCTCTAATGAGCACCCACATCCTAGTATTAGTGTCATACACAAGTGACTGTGAGAGCAGTCACCCTCTCCAGTATACATATGATGTGCTAGTCTTACCGGAAAAACCCTGATCCCCTACTCAAGGTTCCTTTGACTAGAAATATTTTAGATTAAGGTTTTAAGACTTTACGTCTCACTGGTATGATCTCATCATAACCCTAAAATCATAGCCCTAATCTATGAGGTTCATCATATAATATAAACACAGCGTATGATGAAAAATAATGCCTTTATTAGAATATTGTCATTTACAATGGTTTGGGAGATACAACATAGATTGGCTTGTATGGCATATCCCTTTCACAAGTAACTCTACATCTTTAAGGAATGATAAGAGTAAGGCACCAGTTTTTCAGAAGAACCCAAGCCCTAGTCCCAATGCTTGTTTTAGGTGCAATAAGGTAGGTCACTTTGCTAGCCAGTGTCCCACCAGGTCTTTGCACATAGGGGAGCTTGTAGAAGATGAGCCTGAACCCAATGAGGAAGAAGAGGAAGAGGTCTATAAAGCTGAATCGGACTTAATTGAAGAATATGAAGGAGATGAGGAGGACTTTAAACAAACACAACTCGCAGGGATAGTTAGATGCATCTTGTCCTAGAATAAAACCTAGGAAGATTGGCGTAGGACCAATATCTTACAAACTTTAGTAAAAATTGGGGACAAGGTGTGTAAAATAATCATAGATAGTGGGTGTTGTGTGAATGCCATTTCCCATAAGGCTATCAAAACCCTAGGCTTACACCCAGTTCCTCACCCAAGCCCCTATAAGGTATCTTGGATAGATTCCACCTCTATACCCATTAAATCCAGATGCCAAGTCCAACTTCAGCTTCAATCCTATCAAAATAGAGTGTGGTGTGATGTTGTGCCTATGGGGTTAAGTAGTATCATCCTAGGACGGCCATGGCTTTATGATCACGATGCCACTCTTTATGGTCAAACTAATGCTTGCATGTTTTCTTTCCATGGGAAGAAGATCACCATAAACCCCACCCCACCTCAGGAGTTAATGAAGAAAGGATCTAGCTCACTTAAGGAGAAAAAGTCTGGAATTAACCTAATCACTGCAAAAGAGCTAGAGAATGAGATATCTGAGGGCACTACTGTGTGGATGTTAGCTGTGAAGGAAGTCTCTTATCCTATTGATAGAGAGTACCCTCAGGAGGTCAAGGGAGTCTTGAATGAATTTAATGATATATTTCCTGAAGATTTACCTAACCACTTACCACCTCTTAGGGATGTCCAACATGCAATTCATTTAATCCCAAGAGCTACCTTGCCCAACTTACCTCATTATAGGATGAACCCAGCTGAACACTTAAAGCTTCAAAGACAGGTAGGTGATCTTCTTAGAAAAGGGTTTATTAGGGAGAGCCTAAGTCCTTGTGATGTACCAGCCCTATTAACCCCTAAGAAAGATGGCACGTGGAGAATGTGTGTTGATAGCCGTGCCAAAAATAAAATCACTATGAAATATAGGTTTCCCATCCCCCGCTTGGATGATATGTTGGATATGATGGCAGGAGCCACAATCTTTTCAAAGATAGACCTTAAGAGTTTTACCATTAGGTTCGAATTAGATCTGGGGATGAATGGAAAACGGCTTTTAAAACGAAAGATGGTCTATATGAGTGGTCCGTAATGCCTTTTAGGTTATCCAATGCCCCTAGCACTTTCATGAGAATTATGACCCAAGTCCTTAAGATGTTCATAGGTAAATTTGTGGTAGTATATTTTGATGACATCCTAATTTATAGCAAAACCAAGGAAGATCATATAGAACATCTAAAACAAGTTTGCTTAACCCTTAGGAAAGAGAGCCTCTATGCAAATTTAAAGAAGTGTGATTTCATGATCCTTAGAGTTATCTTCCTAGGCTTTGTGGTGACCCCTGAAGGTGTAGCAGCTGACCCTGAAAATGTCAAATCCATTGTAGAATGGCCAGTACCCACTAGTGTCCATGAAGTTAGAAGTTTTCATGGTCTAGTCACTTTCTACAAAAGATTTATTAGGGGATTTAGCACCATAGTTGCACCATTCACTGACTGTATTACGAAGGGTAATTTTGAATGGACCAAATCTACAGATAAAGCATTCCTAGAGATTAAAACTAAGATGACACAAGCACCCATATTGAGGTTAACTAATTTCACTAATGGTTTTGAGGTAGCTTGTGATGCTTCAAGAGTAGGCATACGAGGAGTTCTGAGCCTAGAGAATCACCCAGTAGCCTTTTTCATTGAGAAACTTAATGAGGCTAAATTAAAGTACTCAACCTATGACAAAGAGTTTTATGCGGTAGTACAAGCTCTTAGATACTGGAGACATTATTTACTATCCCAGGAGTTTGTTTTATATTCTAATCTTGAGGCACTCCAATTTTTTGAACTCCCAGAAGAAACTAAACCCTAGGCATGCTAAGTGGGTAGAATTTATATAAGCCTATACCTTTGTAGTTAAACACCAAGCTGGATCTGAAAACAAGGCAGCAGATGCCCTTAGCAGACGAGCCTTACTATTGAACACCATTAGCACTGAAGTCATTGGATTTGATAGGTTAAAAGATGAATACACAACCTGTCCAAGCTTTAGTGACATTGTCCAATCCTTAGCCCAGGGACCATCTAGTACCCATAGTGAATACACCCTTCAAGATGGTTATCTGTTTAAGAACAATAGACTTTGTATTCCCAGAACCTCACTTAGAGAATTCTTAGTTTGGGAAACCCATACTGGAGGCTTGCTGGTCACTTTGGAAGAAATAAGACTATCTCAGCTATAGAGGACCAGTTCTTTTGGCCTAGTTTGAAGAGGGACATTGCCAATATAGTGTCCAGATGTAGAACCTGTGCTATTGCAAAACAGCAGAACAAAATACTGGATTATAAATCCCTCTACCCGTACCAGACCGTCTATGGTAGGACTTAAGCATGGACTTTGTTTTAGGCCTACCTAAGATCCTCAGGAAACATGATTCAATATTTGTAGTGGTCGATAGGTTTCCTAAAATGGCCCATTTTATACCCTGCTTTCAAACATTTGACGCATCTAGATTAGCCCGTCTTTTCCTTGACCAGGTGGTTTGATTACATGGATTACCTAAAATAGTAGTGTCAGATAGGGATGTCCGCTTTACAAGTTATTTTTGGAAGACCCTTTGACACCTATTAGTAACCAAATTGAAATTTTCCACCGCTTACCACCCACAGACTGATGGTCTGACTGAGGTAGTGAATAGAAGCTTAGGAAACCTTCTTAGATGCCTCGTAGGTGAACACACGGGAAATTGGGACCTTTTGTTACCCCGAGCTGAATTTGCTTACAATAGTTCTGTTATTAGGTCTATAGGGAAGAGTCCTTTTGAGGTTGTGCATGGATACAAACCCAATAAACCTCTTGATTTGATCCCCTTACCCTCACATGCACGAGTTTCTGAGTTAGCTAAGTCTTTTGCACAGCATGTTAGAGAACTGCATAAAAAAATTAGCCAAAAGATGAACCTAAGTAATGAACTATATAAGAACTTGGCTAATTCTCGAAAAAGGGGTAAAGAATTTTCTGCAGGGGATTTTGTGATGATCAGGCTTAGGCCTGAACGGTTCCCTCCAGGGACCGTAAAGAAACTTCATGCTCGTGGAGCTGGCCCATTTAAGATAATCAAGAGAGTTAGACCCAATGCCTATGTGCTTGAGTTACCACCCAACTTAGGCATTAGTTCCACCTTCAACATCTCAGATCTTGTAGAGAGTATAGGGAGCCAGCAGTGATTCCCAGCGAGCCTTTTAGACCTATCCCTTCCCTTAAGAGTGAGCCTGCCCCAAAGTGTCTACCAACCAATTGGCCAAATAGTGAGAAAAAGATCAAGAGAATCCTAGATGATCAAGCCATATGTACCTGAAATAGAGGCTATCAGAGGTATTTGATCCGGTGGCAAGGTCGGCCAAAGTCTGAGGACTTGTGTATCACCCGTGAGGATCTGCAGTGCCTCAACCCAAACCTACTCGAGCACTATAAGAGCCAAGTTATCCCACACTCGATGGGATCGAGTTCCTTCCACCCCGGGATAATTGGTGGGGGCACCAGGATCAGACACAGATTACTGGGCCCTATTTGGATTACCAAGCCATGTGTCAAATTTTGTAATCAACTAGAATGAGTCTTGTAATCAGTTGAGGTTAGTTGATTTGTCTCTACCCTCAACATAGTCAGTATTTTGAGTCCTATATACTAGTATGAGTCTAGTGTGAGTTCACTTCTTGTACAAGAGAAGAGGCTATGCTATTTTGGAGTCCCACTAAACCTCATTTTGAAGCCAGAAGCAGTTACACCAGCTTAGGGAAGCTCAATTGACACCCAGGCGTCCTGTTTGTGTCCTGATTTTTCTTGGGTACCATTTTAAATGCCAGATTCCCTCCAGATGCTTATGGAATATTTCATATGCCAGGAGCCCATGTTTACCAGGCTATCCCAACACTCCAAGCCTCCAAATTCAAGCCCAGGAAGCAAGCCTAAGACAAGAGAACCAAGATTCCTTTTTGATGTCGGGAATATACTAGCCTAGGGAACCAGGCAACCCAGCTTCCAGGGGGCCCAAGCCCAAGCTCTCCAAGCCCATGGCTGACCTCCCCTTGCTGCCCTAAAGCCCACACACCAAATGATGGTCGTCCAAAGAGGTTTGACTAAGTCCAATTTGAAGAAAAAAAGGAGAAGACCAAGTTATTCTAACCTAGTTAGGAATCCTGATCGCTTTAAACTTTGTAATTCTAACATAGCTAGGAAAGGACTTGTATTCCAATTTGGAAGAGGACTTGTAACCCAAATGTAACAATGGTTAGTGAGGGCATGGGAACTTTATAAATACCCCACCCCTCCCCCTCTTGTAAGCATCTCTTTCTTATGAATACAACTTGCTGAAATTTTGAGTTACTACCTTGTGTTGGTGTTTTGTTTTGGTTCTTTGGATTGTATTTTTGTGCTTGGACGAATTCTTTGTTGCCCTAGCTTCCTTCCACACCCTAAATCACTACCATGCAAGCCTTCACACATCCAAGGAGGAGTGCCCTAGGCCACCAAAGCAAGGAGATCTTCAACAAGCTTCAAACAGCCATCTTCTAACCCTAATCCTGATTCCTTTCAATCCATAGTTCCTTTTCTTATTTTTTAATTGCTGTTTTGATTAACCCTGACTCTTGTAGGATCCCCGAGGTGCTTCCCCTCCCATGAGGAAGCTTTCTTTGCTGCCCGGACCGCCCATATTAGCCATCGATTTGAGGGAAACAAGGCTTCTTCTTCCAGGCTCCGATCAGAGTTGTGAGTGATCTCTTCTGCTACTGATATTATCATCTCTGACTGGTATGAAACCTTCCCTTCTCTTATTATCTAATTTGCTTGAAGTTAACTAACCTAAGCCAGGATTTTCTTAATTTTCGGGTCCTGTCTTTTAGTTATCTTGCATGATTCAGCCTGCGACATGTTGATTCTTAGAATTGCTGATACCTGCTAGTTTTTTACTTTGCTTTGAGAAATTAGCCATCAAACCTAAATCTAAAAATCATAAAAAGAATTAGTTGACTGCTTTTACTGCATATCTAGCATTCTTAGAGTCATCCCGCATCATTAATTATCTCAAAAGTCATAGCAAGACATACTCTAACAATGATTTAGTTAAAAAAGTTTTTTGATATTTACCAGACAAATGGGATCCAAAGGTCACTACAATTTAAGAAACAAAGGACCTTAATAACTTATCATTAGAAGTGCTCCTAGGATTGCTAATGATATATGAATTAAATATGAAGCATCGCAGTGATGAGGAAGGTAAAAAGAAGAAAACAATAGTTCTCAAAGCTATAATTGAAGAAGAAAAGAAAGAAGAAGAGAAAAACCCCTCATCTGAAAAGAGTTAGGAGATGAAGATATAACCCTTGTAATGAAAAGCTTTAGAAGATTTATGGACAAGGGTAGATCCAAATATAGAAGGAGAAACAAGGCTAAGGGGGATCCAAGTGAAGAAAAAGATAATAAAAAGGACAAGAATCAATAGTTTATTTGTTATAAATGCAAAAAATTGAGACATTATTTATTGGACTATCCTATGCTAAAATATAATCACAAGAAGAGCAAGAAAAAGAAAGCCGTAGTTGCTACATGGAGCGACAATGATGAGTCAAGCTCCAATAAAGAAGAAGAGCAAACAAAATCTACCAACCTCTACTTAATGGCTTTAGAAGATGAGATATATAATGAACCTAACATTGAATCATATTTGATGAGTTGCATACTACCTTTTATGACTTGCTTGTAGAATTTAAGAAAGCTAGTTTGAAAATTATGTCTCTTAAACATTCAAATGATGCTTTACAAAAAGAGAAAAATGATGATTTAGAGAAAAATAATATCTTGCAAAAAAAATTGAATGAAGTTCTTAAAAGTAATAAGGCTTTACAAAATGAAAAATTGAAGCATTCTAAAAAACTCAAAGTTTTAAAAGAAGAGAACGAAAATATGAAAATAAAAAGTTTAGAAACTTAAACGTTTGGCTATTTTGAGTTCAAATAAACTTGAGTTAATCCTTAAAAATCAAAGGGAATCAAATGATAAAGCTAGAATTGGGTATAACTCAAACTTCAACAACAAATTTTGAGCAATCAAATTTTTTGCAACAAAATTTTCAGTACCTAAGCCTTTACAAAAGATAAATGTTGTTTGTTTTTGCTATAATAAAATTGGACATAAGGTTTATGAGTGTAGCTTAAGAAAGAAAAATAGAAATAAAGTTAAAAAAATTTGAATTTCTAAAGGAACCATGATTGCTAACCCAAAAGGATCTAAGAAAATTTGGGTACCTAAAACCTTGATTTATTTTATAGGGATGTCTTGCAGTCTAAGGATCAAAAAGAAGATGGTACTTGGATAGTAGCTACTCAAGGCATATAATGGGTGATAAGGAATAATTCTTCATCTTAGAAATGAAAGAAGATAGCATTGTAACCTTTGGAGAAAATGGAAATTGAATAATCATTGATATTGGTATGATCATAATCACCCCTTTTAAGTTCATTGAGAATGTGTTGCTTGTAGACAAATTGAAGAATAATCTATTAAGTATTAGTCAATATATATAATTATTAGTTCTTTTGATTCAAGCATTAAATTTGTAGGATGTAGACTTGGAAACATATACATGATAGATTTGAATGATCTAGCCATGAAAAGTACTTCAAGTCTAGTGGCTATGAATGGTAAAATCAAAAAAACTAGTTAGCTTTGGCATAGAAGACTTAATTTTGAAAATGATCATTGATGGGAATTCTTCCAGGATGCCGGGAATCATGCAGCATGCGGAAGTATATTTCAAAACAAAATTCTAAGCATGAAATCCTAATATGGCTAAAAAACCCTAATTCCCATGAACCCATTATGCAATACCAATTAATGAAACATAAATGAAGTCAGAAAAACATACCTAGATCACTGAAATCCAATCCTTTCCATGAGGCTCACAAGTGCAAGCCCTCCAACAGTGATCCACATGAGAATGGTACCAAGGAAGAATCCCTACCGGGGTTGCTTGCTTCAATAGAACTCTTATGGCAACCTTTTGACCTTTGATCACTGTAAGACACCATGTCCTACTGTAGGGCACTAAGAACATTATCCTACACCACTCTTGGTCTTAGGACAACCCTCTTCTAGGATTCCTTAGGCTTATATCCTAAAACAAAGCCTTATTCTAAAAGATTAGATCTTGTCTTAACAAGACAAGTCTTGTCTTAAAGAAAGGAGGAGGGAGGGAGAAACAGAGAGACACTCAGAATATCTTTAGGATGAAAAAGATTATCTGAAACTCATATCACTGCCCCTATTTATAGTTTTAAGAGGGGCATGTGATATGTCCTCCAATAGGTTATCAGATATGATTTTTTAAGATCGAAAAATCATATCCAATATGTCTTCTCATGACCAAAGGACATTTGGCATCCATCCACTTTCCTGGACAATCTGTGACTTGCCACATGGCAAGTACCGGTCCCTGGGAAGCCAAGAGGTGCCTCTTCAATCTCCAAATATCAGAGAATATGAAGAGTCCTAATAGCAGAAGGACTCCGCTTCAAGGCATGCGCCAAATGAAGAGATGCATCTCTTCATGCACGCTTTTGCTTCCACTCTTTTTCACGCCATTTCAAACATGCTTGACTGGTCAAATATTATCCAAAAGGCATGGGGATAAGATGAGAAGGCTCTCTAGATTAGATACACTTCAGTGTTTCATCTACAGAAGGACTTTTGTTCTTCCGTGCCCCTATATTTTTCCCGTGCGCGCCAAGAGATGCCAAGAGTCCCTGGCCCCAGGGACTCTTCCATAAACCAGTCAAAAGGTCAATAAAAATCAAATAAAGCTCTGATTTAATTAGCCCCACTTAGGAATTAGCCTAATTAAGGTTTTTCTTAATTAGGTTAGCCTAATTAGCAAGCAACCGGACCCAATCCAATTAGGTTAGGAATTGGGTTAGCCTGCACATGCTAGTGTGCAATCTAGCTCACCAATTAGTATGCCATGACCCTAATTAAATCATGAATGACTTCTTTGGCCAACTCTCTATTGTGTGTGATACATTGGGTTCCATATCTAGCCAGCAGTAGGTTTAGGTTTGAGCCGATTCGATCCAATCGAACCCGATTGATCTAATTAGGTCAAATTGGCTCACCTAATTGTCCAATTCGAATCACACATCGAATTGACTCATGAAACCAAATCAATTGGTTCATGAAAACCTACAAGACAAGATTGATGTCTAAAAATATGTCATGCCTATCCAGAAGATGAGGAATTTGATAAAAATTACCAAAGTTCCCTTCAGTAGTAAGTTACCGTGCAATTCAATCTTTCGATCTCCCATTATCCTGATTAAGTGATAGGTATGGATATATGTCAAACCCTAACACTTAATCATATCAAATCTCATCTCGATCATGAGGACTCAGCTGATGACTGATTAAAAACCAATTCTAATCTCATCCTCTTTGATCAAAGGCTCCTTGAGTCACTCATCGAAGAGATTGCATAGGATAACAATTTCTCTTACCAGGAAAGATCGATTCCTTGTTGGTCTACTCAAATCCTTTGTACACTTTCCATCATATCCAGAACACCCCGTACATGTCACAATAGCATGAATGAGTATGAACCTAAGTATGGCTTAGTGTGCACAAAGAACCTTGGAGACCTCAGGTCTAAATATCACATGCACAAATTCTACTCTAGGATATATCTTTTGACAAGTAGTAAGACTTCCATAAGATAGTCCCGGTGTGGATCAGTCCAGTGTACTCATACCCTGATGAGCACCCTTATCCTTATATTAGTGTCTCTACAAAAGTGGTTGTAAAATCAACCACCCTCATTAACTGAGCATACATATGATAAGCTAGTCTTTTCGGATTCATCGATCCCCGAATTGATGGTCCAATGACTAGGAACATTCTAGATTAGGGTTTATTGGAATTAGGTCTCACTATTATTTTATCATAACATTAATTCCATTGACCTACTCTATGGGGTTCATCATAATCAACAAAAATATGACACAGTATATGATGAGTCAAATGCCTTTATTAATATAAAAAATATGTCATACATGAGCTGGAAGTTTACAAAAAGGATCTCATATTGATTGGCTCTTAGGGTACTTTAAAAATATGTCATTCATGAGCTGGAAGTTTACAAAAAGGATCTCATATTGATTGGCTCTTAGGGTACTTTTTTATCAAACTCTCACTTGCACTAAAGCCAATCATCCTTGTATTTTATGCCCATACAATCTAAGTGACGATCTAACTGCTGCTTGGCTAATGCTTTTGTGAATGGGTCTACTATATTGTTCTTTGTGTCAACTCGTTCAATGGTAACATCTTGTCTTTCAATGATCTCTCGAATGAGATGGAACCATCTTAGAATGTGCTTGGACTTATGATGAGACCCAGGTTCCTTAGCTTGTACAATAGCCCCAGTGTTATCATAGTATAATAGCATTGACTGTTGTATATCAGGAACCATGCCTAATTCCATTATGAATTTTTTCATCCAGACAGCTTCCTTGGTGGCTTCACTAGCAGCTATGTACTCTGTCTCAGTGACTGAGTCAGCTACTGTTGGCTACTTTATACTTTTCCAACTTACTGCACCACCATTCAGGATGAAGACATACCCTGATGTGGATTTGCTGTCATTTGGATCTGATTGAAACTAGAATCTGTATAACCTTCTAGTTTCAACTCAGATCCTCCATATACTAGAAAAATATCTTTAATCATTCTCAGGTATTTAAGAATATTTTTCATAGCTTTTCAATGATCCTCTCCTGGATTTGCTTGAAACCTGCTCACTATGCCCAAGGCTAAAGCGACATCAGGCCTGGTACATAACATGGCATACATAATCGATCAACAGCTGAAGCATAAGGAATCATAGCCATCCTCTCTCTTTCTTCTAATATCTTAGGAGATATTTTCTTAGAGAGATGTATGCCTTGACTTAGAGGCAAGTAACCTTTCTTACTTCCATCCATGTTGAATCTCTTCAACACTAAGTCAATGTACCTAAATTGGGATAAGCCAAGCATCCTTTTAGATCTATCTCTATAGATCCCTTATACCTAGTATATAGGATGCTTCTCCCAAATCTTTCATGGAAAACTTTGATGAAAGCCAAGTTTTAACCGACTGCAACATTAGGATATCATTCCTAATGATCAGTATGTCATCCACATACAAAACCAAGAAAATAAGTGCACTCCCACTTGTCTTCTTGTACACAAATGGTTCATCCATATTTTTGACAAAACCAAATCCTTTGATTGTTTCATCAAAATGGATGTTCCAACTCTTTAATGCTTGCTTAAGTCCAAAAATGGACTTCTTTAATTTGTATACCTGATTTGGTCTCCCATTTGAGACAAAACCCTCTGGCTGTGACATATAGACTTCTTCCTCAAGGTTTCCATTGAGGAAAGCAGTATTTATATCCATCTGCTAGATCTCATAATCATGGTATGCTGCTATGGCAAGCAGTATCCGAATGGACTTGAGCATGGCTATTGGAGAAAAAGTTTCATCAAAGCCTATGCCATGGTTTTATCTGAAACCATTTGGTACCAGTCTAGCCTTGTAGGTCTCAACTTGACCATCTGCTCCAATCTTCTTCTTGAAGACCCATTTACACCCTATTGGGTTAATTCCTTCAGGTGGATCTACCAAAGTCCAAACCTGATTGGAATACATGGAGTCCATTTCAGATTTCATGGCTCAAAGCTACTTGTCAAAGTCTCTACTCTTGACAGCTTCCGAATAGGTCACAGGATTATCATCCTGTATGATACTGGCTTCATTGTCATCCTCGATGACAAAACCATATCTGAGTGGTGCTCCCCGCACTCTTTCTGACCTTCGGAGAGGAGGTGTGTATTGTGGTTGTTCTTGATCCATAAGAACTTCTAGTTGAGGAACTTCATTTGAAGGCTCACTGGTTTGTTGGTTCTATTCTTCACATAACTCAAGTGAAGATCACTACATCCTTCTTGGATAAACTCTTGTTCCAAAAATGTAGTGTGCCTACTGACAATTATCTTTTGCTCAGTAGCGTTATAAAAGAGGTATCCAACACCCTCTTTTGAATAACCAATAAACCAGCATTTATCAGCCCTTGCACTTAGATTATGTCCAAAGGTATTCTTAACATAAGCATGGCAACCCCAAATCTTTAAATACTTAAGATTTGGTCTTTTGCCATTCCATAATTCATATGGAGTGTTATTCACAGATTTAGATGGAACCCTATTTAATATATATGCAGCAGTATCTAGGGCATGTCCCTAGAAGGAAGTAGGAAGATCTGTACAGCTCATCAATGACCTCATCATGTCAACAAGGTACAATTTCTCCTTTCTACCACTCCATTTAACTTGGGTGTACAAGGAGGGGTCCATTTTGATATAATTCCTTTGTCCTTGAGATGGTTCAGAAACTCACCAGATAAATATTCACCTCCTCGATCAGATCGAAGTGCTTTAATACTAAATCTAGTTTGTTTTTCAACCATACTCTGATATTCTTTAAACTTATCAAAGGCTTCGGACTTGTGTTTTAAAAGATACACATGACCGAACCTTGATAAATCATCAATAAATGTGATGAAATAAGAATATCCTCCTTTGGCCTGAGTTGACATAGGTCCACATACATCAGTATGTATTAGACCTAACAATTTAGTTGCCCTCTCTCCATGTCCAGTGAATGGAGACTTGGTCATTTTTTCTTTGAGACAAGATTCCCAAGTTCTTAATAATTGGAAATCATCAGAGTCAAAGTAATTACTTTGACTAACTTGTTTATCCTTGACTCACTAATATGACCCAATCGGTAGTGCCAGAGATATGTGACATTATCATTATCTCTTTTCCTCTTCTTATCATCAATAAGAAAAACTTTTTCACTGAGTTACAAAGTTAGAAGACCATTTATAAAACATCCATGTCCAAATACTTTATTATTTTGAAGAATAGAGTAGCCACTACTCTTTACATTTATTTCATATCCCTGTTGTAATAACAAGGATATGGAAATAATGTTTCTAATAATATCTGGTACATAGAAGCATTCTTCTAGCTTTATCACATTATCCGAAGGTAATAATAGAAGATAGGTACCCACAGCTTCAGCATGTATGGCTTCACCACTGGCTCCATGCAGCTTGAAGTCACCCCTCTTCAAGCTTCTAATTCTGTGGAGTCCCTGCAATGAATTGCATATGTGAGATCCACATACGGTATCCAATACCCATGAATTAGAAATGGAAGCACTCAATGATAAATTAGTTTGTATCATGTACAAACCTTTATATGCACCACTTGCATCTTGCTTCACATTTGCAAGGTAAACCTTACAGTTCTTCTTCCAATGCCCAGTCTTGCCATAATGGAAACAGGCTCCATCAGCCTTCTTAACTTTCTTGTTCTTCTTTGGATTGAATCTTCTCTTCATACCCTTCTTCATTGCTTGCTTTTTTCTGTCAACAAGAAGCACCTAAGCCTTATCTCCTTTAGAGTGGCTCTCAGCTATCTTAAGCATGTTAAGCAGCTCTGGCAATGAAGTATTCAATTTGTTCATATGCTAATTAAGAACAAACTGAGAGAAGGAATCTAGGAGTGACTACAGGATCAAGTCCTGATTGAGTTCACTGCTCATGACAAACCCTAATTGACCCAATCGAGTGATCAAGTCAATCATTTTTAGCATATGGGTTTGCATAGGTTAACCCTCACTCATCCGTGCTCGAAATAACTGCTTTAATATTTCATATCGGGCAGCCCTATTTTGCTCCCATAAAGCTCCTTTAGATTGAGCAATATGGACTGAGATTCCATACCTTCATGTTGCCTTTGGAGCTCGTTACTCATCGAGGCCAACATGATGTACTTGATAATTGTACCATCATTTTGCCACATTATATGTGTGGCAATTTCCTCCTCTGATGCATCCTCTCCGATCACCACCGGATCTGGAGAATCAAGTATATTTGAAAGCTTCTCCTGAGTCAAAATAATCCTAAGGTTCATCAGCCAGTCCACATAATTTGGATTGGTTAACTTGTTGGCATCCAAGTTATTCCTTAGTGATAAGTTTGAAGCCATTAAAATAAATGTCCTACATTTAATTAAATAACAATATTAGTAGACCACTCAATGATGACATTCAAAACTAGATAAGGACTTTATATCTTATTATGTCTCCCACTATTTTATGCGAATACCATAACCCTCAACTATGGTATGCGAGAAACCTTCCTGGTTTCTTTAGTGGGGTTGAGATCCTGATCCCTCATTAGTGCCTTGTGTCACACAACAAACACTAAAGAGTTCAAAGGTAGGACAACCTTTCCAATTGCAACCCGTACAATTATCAACAATTATCTTTGCCTTTAAGACACTTATAGCCTTGTATCACACAACAAACTATAATGTTTTAGTTGAGTCAAACCCTTCATTTCTAGACAGCCATGATTGGACATTGTTGTCCTTGCATCACATAACAAAGCAATGACTCCAATCATGCCATAAAGCACAAAGTCCACCAAGACAAATTTCATATCGAACCCTATAGTAGGCCTTGTCTCACACAACAAACCTATAATAGTCTTGACATGAATCTATCTTAGCATGAAGGAAGGCATATTATAGCTTACTTTAACCAATCAGCATTACCAAAATAGGGTTTAGATGTGACCAAATTGGCTAGGTGAGTAGGAGGGGTGAGGGGGTCCCCCCGTTGATTTTCTTAGACACCAATTAGATTGGCCAGGTTAGACAATGGAACCAATTAAAAACCTCAATCCCTTTACCTTCCTAGAACCACTTGCCTAGACACCAACTGGCTGATCATAACCCTAATTGGTTTTGCATCGTGACTAAGTTTATACTATGACTAAATATGATTTGAATGAGGGCTTTTGATGGTCTTAAAGCATATTCTAAATTATCATGATTATTATGCTTATAACATATATAAACATGTAATATATCATCATAACATAATATCATAACATAACATGTTATGTTAAACAAGCATATTATAGCTAATATGCAAATCAAGGCATGATAGATACATAAAGAATACCTTTCACCTCACTTTTTCATGGGATATGGCCATAGCGGCACCCCTACATGCCATAGGAAGCCCATTGAATGGGAGGAGAGGGCCATTAAACCCTACTTGGCTCCTATGACTGGACGACCATGGTGACTAACCCAATCCAAAGCAGTTACTAGGTACAATCAACATGCACAATTTCATACTTGACATAATATCATGCATTTCATAAAAAATTGAAATTAAACATATTACCCTAATATGCAAAATTTCATACAATTGCATTATCATGTCATTTCATAAAGAAACTAGAAATCATGCATATGAATTTGGTCGGGTCGACTCGACAGGGTTTGGGTCAGCTCGGTCTCTTGTCGACTCGACTCGAATAGGATTTCGGTCGGCTCGGATAGTGGAATTTCATAAAACTCCAAAAATGGTTCATAACTGGTATGCCATAAGGATGGCTTTGATACCACTGATAGGAATTCTCCGAGAGTGCCGGGAATCATGCAGCATGCGGAAGTGAATTTCAAAATAAAATTCTAAGCATGAAACCCTAATATGGCTAAAAAACCCTAATTCCCAGGAACCCCTTATGCAATACCAATTAATGAAAGATAAATGGAGTCAGAAAAACATACCTGGATCATTGAAATCCAATCCTTTCCACGAAGCTCACAAGTGCAAGGCCTCCAATGGTGATCCACACGAGAATGGTACCAAGGAAGAATCCCTACCGGGGTTGCTTACTTCAATAGAACTCTTATGGCAGCCTTTTGACCTTTGATCATTGTAAGACACCCTATCCTACTATATGGCACTAAGAACACTATCCTACACCACTCTTGGTCTTAGGACAACCCTCCTCTAGGACTCCTTAAGCTTATATCATAAAACAAAGCCTTGTCCTAAGAGATTAGACATTGTCTTAACAGGACAAGTTTTGTATTAAAGAAAGGAGGAGGGAGGGAGATAGAGAGACATTTAGAAAGTCTTTACGGTGAAAAAGATTATCTAAAACTCATATCACCACCCCTATTTATAGTTTTAAGAGGGGCATGTGATATGTCCTCCAACAGGTTATCAGATATGATTTTTCAAGATCGAAAAATCATATATAATATGTCTTCTCATGCTCCAAAGGACATAATGGCATCCATCCACTTTCTTGGACAATCTGTGACTTGCCACATGGCAAGTACTGGTCCCTAGGAAGCCAAGACATGCCTCTTCAATCTCCAAACATCGAAAAATATGAAGAGTTGTGATAGCAGAAGGACTCTGCTTCAGGGCATGCGCCAAATGAAGAGATGCGTCTCTTCATGCGCGCTTTTGCTTCCATTCTTTTTCATGCCATTTCAAACATGCTTAACCAGTCAAATATTATCCAAGAGGAATGGGGATAAGATGAGAAGGTGCTCTAGATTGTAAACACTTCAGTGTTTCATCTGCAGAAGGACTTTTGTTCTTCTATGCCCCTATATTTTTCTCTTGCATGCCAAGAGGCGCCAAGAGTCCCTAGCCCCAGGGACTCTAAAATAAATTAATCCAAAAATCAATAAAAAATCAGATAAAGCTTTGATTTAATTAGCCCCACATAGGACTCAGCCTAATTCAGGTTTCTCCTAATTAGGTTAGCCCAATTAGCAAGCAACCGGACCCAATCCAATTGGGATAGGAATTGGGTTAGCCTACACATGCTAGTATGCAATCTGGATAACCAATTAGGATGCCATGACCCTAATTAAATCATGAATGACTTCGTTGGCCAACTCTTTATTATGTGTGATTCATTGGATTCCACATCTAGCCAGCAGTAGGTTTATGTTTGAGCTGATTCAATCTGATCGAACTCGATTGACCTAATTAGGTCAAATTTGCACACTTAATTGTCCAATTCGAATCACACATCGAATTCACTCATGAAACCAAATCAATTGGTTCATGAAAACCTACAATACAAGATTAATGTATAGCAATGTATCATGCCTACCCGGAAGATGAGAAATTTGGTTTAAATTACCAAAGTATCCTTTAGTAGTAAGTTATCATGCAATTCAAACTTTCGATCTCCCATTATCCTGATTAAGTGATAGGTATGGATATATATCAAACCCTAATACTTATCATATCGAATCTCATCTCGATCATGAGAACTTAGCTGATGACTGATTAGAAACTAATTCTAATCTCATCCTGCTTTGATTAAAGGCTCCTTGAGTCACTCATCGAAGAGATTGCATAGAATAATAATTTCTCTTACCAGGAAAGATCGATTCCTTGTTGGTCCACTCACATCCTTTATACACCTTCCACCATACCCAGAATACACCATACATGTCACAATGGAATGAATGAGTATGAACCAAAGTATGGCTTAGTGTGCACAAGGAACCATGGTGACCTCAGGTCTAAAGGTTACATGCATAACTTCTACTCCGGGATCTATCTTTTAACAAGTAGTAAGACTTCCATAAGATAGTCCTGGTGTGGATCGGTCTAGTGTACTCATACCCTGATGAGCACCCTTATCCTTGTATTAGTGTCTCTACATAAGTGGTTATGAGATCAACCACCCTCATCAACTGAGCATACATAGGATAAGCTAGTCTTTCTGGATTCATCGATCCCTAAATCGATGGTCTAATGACTAGAAACATTCTAGATTATGGTTTATAGGAATTAAGTCTCACTATTATTTTATCATAACCTTAATTCCATTGCCCTACTCTATGGTGTTGACTCCACTAATTGATTTTGATGATAAGCAAAATAGTTAGTATAATTGAGGATTAATGATTTGCTTTTAAGTGTGTTTTCATTGAAAGGATGCTCACAAAATTTGAAGAAGTCCAATTATGTTAAAGAACCAAGTTTGAATGATAAGATTGTACAAAACAAGACTTGGACACTCAAGAGATGGTTGAATGGATGTGAAAGCCATATGGAAACTTGTTCCAGCTCAAAATCAGCATCTTCTGTGATTTTTCAGAGATGTGTTGACTCAAGGTGTCGATATATGACATGAAGTGTCGACATATGAAGATGAGGTGTCGACTCAGTCTGGTCACTACAAAGTTTCAAATGGCACAGATCAAGTGTCGACACATGGACTTTATGTGTCGACTCAAAGTTTCAACACATGGATCAACACATCGCCTGAGACTTTCAAGCTATAGAACTTGCAGAAGGTGAAGGAACAGTTGAAGTGTCGACACATGAATGCAAGGTGTCGACTCAAGGTGTCGACTTAACTGAGAATGTGTCGACTTAACTGAGATTTCTAGAGAATCTAAATGGACCATTTTGAACTAAGTGTCGACTCAAAAAGACCACGTGTTGACCTTATGTGTTGACTCAACTGAGGAAATGTCGACACATGGAGTTCTGGCAATAGTAATGGCTAGTTTTTTCAAATGCAAAACTCGTCCCAAATGCCCCCAAAAGCTAGTTCTTTGTGTGTAACGGCTATATTTCGATTTTAAGGCCTTAGGAGGGTATTTATATGGTTCAAATCTAATCCAAAAAGATAATTATTGAATACCATTAAGAGTTTGAAGAAAAAAAGAAGAGAGAAGAGCCATAACTCTTATTCATTCAAGCTTCAACCACTCTCAAGCAAAAGGAAGCCTCCAAGCATTCAAAGCCATCAAGAGCATTGAAAATCATTCATACTTGGGCATTCAAAAGGCTTCAACAAGAGCAAAGCAGCACTACATCGGGCTACTTCGATTTATTTGCTTTTCTTTTGAAAGCTTATATTGGTTCTTTGTTTCTAAACCTCATATCTTGTAAGGGTTCTTGGTTAGCCTATTGCAAAACCAAGGAAGGTTATTGGTAAGCCTTGAAAAATTAATTAGGTTGGTGGTTAGCTTGCAAAACCACTAAGGTTCTTGGTTAGCCCGGAAAACCAAGTGAGGTTTGACTTGTGAACCTTATGAAAACAAGTCGGGTTTTGATTAGTAAGCTCGGAAAACTAATCGACTGTAATCATGTGATTATAGTGAATTTTCAAGGGGATCATGGGGAGTGGATGTAGGTGCATTGTTGGCACCGAACCACTATAGCTTGTGGTGTTCGTGATTGCTTGATCTCTCCCGCCTTGCTCTTTATATTTTTGCTCATTACTTTTAATTTCCACTGCACCATTACTTTAGAGCATTGCATTCGAATCATAGTACCTTGTTCAATTGAATTGCATATCTTTTTTATAAAGCTTGTAGCTTGTGATATTAAGCTTAGCTTTAAATTTTTTAGAGACCCAATTCACCCCCCTTCTTGGGTTGCTTACTGGGTAACAAGTGCTTATCAGAGCCCTATTCTCAGTGTATAGGCTTTACCGTCTTGAGTAAAGATCTATGGCAGCCCCATTTGGTACTAGTGTAGTTGAGGGACAAGCCTTAAATAGACCATCATTTTTTAATGGAACAAACTATACTTATCAAAAAACTAGGATGAGAATTTATATGCATTCTATAGATTACAATTTATGGAGAGTAGTTGATAAGGATCCTCATATTCCTTTGGTGGTGGTTAATGGTGTTTCCGTCCCAAAACTTGAAGAGGATTGGGATGAAAATGATATTAAATAATCCGAGATCAATGCTAAGGCAATGAATCTCTTGTATTGTGCATTAGATCCTAGTGAGTTTAATAGGATATCTACATGCATATCCGTCAAAGAAATATGGGATACACTTGAAGTTACCCATGAGGGTACCGATCAAGTGAAGAATACTAAGGTCAATATGTTAGTGCACACATATGAGACATTCCGAATGGAACCAAATGTATCTATTACTGATATGTATACATGTTTTACAAATATTGTAAATGCTATGAGAAGTCTTGGTAAAGTCATATCTAATGCTGATCTTGTGAATAAAATTCTTAGGTCACTACCAACATCGTGGGATCCAAAGGTGATCGCAATTCAAGAAACAAAGGATGTGGACAAGCTACCTCTTAAGCAGTTAGTAGGATCGCTCATGATTTATGAGCTCAACTTGAAACAGAAATCTATGGACCTTGAAAAGAAGAAAAAGAGGATTGCTTTCAAGTTAAGTGTTCAAGAAGAATCCTCGATCGATGAATCCGAAGATGAAGAAGAAGAAGAAGGTGAAGAAGCCCTCCTTGCATGAAAGTTTAGAAGATTCATTAAGAGGAGGAAGTTTCCCTACAAAAAGAAATACCAATCTAAGAAAAAAGGAAAAGAAAAAGAGAAAGAAAAGGGAAAAGAAAAGAAAAAAGCAAAGGAGAAGGAAGTACCGATATGCTTCGAGTGCAAGAAGCCAGGACATTACAAGTTTGATTGTCCTCTCCTTAAGAAATCAAGAAAAAAACTAAGAAAGAAAGCAATGATGGCCACTTGGAGTGACAGTGAAGACTCCAGTTCAGAAGAAGAGCAGACTGAAATTGCAAATCTCTGCTTCATGGTACATTAGGACAATGAAGAGGTATGTTCTGACTCTGAAATTGATTTTACTTCTGATGAACTTATAAATGCCTTTGAAAAATTATGCATGATTATAAAATAGTTTTATCAGAAAATAAGAAATTGAAAAAGCATGCAAATAGTTTCTCCTTAGAAAATAATTATTTACTTAATGATGTTAGTTCTTTGAAAACTAAACTAGATATTTTGGAAAAGAAAAATAATGCTTTGGTTATGAAAAATGAAGTTTTAAAAATACCTAAAAATATTATTTCTAATAATGAGCTTTTAAAGGAAAACAAGAATTTAGAACTTGAAAATGATAAGTACAAAAATGAACTTGAAAAAATCAAACCTTTTGTTAACAAATTTACTTATAGTTCAGAAAAGTTGAATTTGCTTCTAAACAATCAAAGAGTAATTTTTAATAAGGCAGGTTTAGGATATAAACCACATAAACAATAAAAGTATTTCAAAAACTTTTTTGTTCCTGCATTGTCTAGTATTACCTGTTTTACTTGCAAAAAATCAGGTCATAAATTATATCAATGTAATTTTAGAAAATTCATGACTTTTGGTAAAGTGTGGGTTCCAAAAGGAACCAATTTGAATGCTAACCCTAAAGGACCCAAGTTAGCTTGGGTACCTAAAAACAAAGCTTGATCTTATTGCAGGTGTGTCTTGCAACCAAGGAAAATAAATGAATTTGGTATCTTGATTGTGGTTGCTCAAGGTACATGACTGGTGATGTGAAGCAATTCACCTCTCTTGAAGCTTTGAATGGAGGGAGTGTGACCTTTGGTGATAATGCTAAAGGAAAAATCATTGGTATTGGTAAGGTTCACATAACTCCTTCCAATAGTATTAGTAATATAATGTTAGTAGATGGTTTAAAGCATAATCTTTTAAGCATTAGCTAGTTTTGTGACAAAGGTTTTCAAGTAGTTTTCAAATCATCATACTACATGATTACTAGTCCGGATGTAAACGGAGTACAATTCATTGGAAAAAGATATTGAAATATTTATTTGGTAGACCTGGATGATTTATCTTTACCTAATGGAGAATGCCTTGTTGCAATGAATTCTAATAAGGAAGAGACTAGTTGGTTATGGCATAGAAGATTAGGGCATGCGAGTATGTATCTCATTTCAAAACTTAGTAAAAATAATTTAGTTAGAGGTTTACCTGAAATTTATGTTGAAAAAGATAGAACCTGCCAAGCATGTCAATTTGGAAAATAAGTCAAAACTTCTTTTAAACCAAAAGGATTTGTAACTACTAGTAGACCACTTGAACTACTCCATATGGATCTCTTTGGACCAACAAGAACATCAAGTCTAGGAGGCAAGAGATATGGATTAGTTATTATGGATGATTTTTCAAAATTTACTTGGATTTTCTTTTTAGCACAAAAAGATAAATCATTTTTTGTATTCATAAAGTTTTATAGAAAAGTTTCAAATGAGAAAGGTGTTTCAATCATTTGTATTCGTAGTGATCATAGAACCGAATTTGAAAATTAAGATTTCGAAAACTTTTGTAATGAAAAAGGTATAGAACACAATTTTTCTGCATCTAAGACACCTTAGCAGAATGGGGTGGTAGAAAGGAAAAACCGTACTTTAGAAGAAATGGCATGCACTATGCTTTGTGAAAATAATTTTCCAAGGTACTTTTGGGCTAAAGCTATTAATACAGCCTGTTTTGTTTTAAATCATGTTTTAATTTATCCTATTTAAAAGAAAACTCCATATGAGCTTTGGAACCAAAGAAAACCAACTTTGAAATATTTTCGAGTTTTGGTTGTAAATGTTTTATTTTAAATAATGAAAAATATCATCTTGGAAAGTTCAATGCCATGTTTGATGAAGGTATCTTCTTAGGATACTCTACATCAAGCAAGGCATACAGAATATTTAATAAATGAACTTTGGTTGTAGAAGAGTCAGTACATGTTGTATTTGAAGAAACTACTAATAAGTCCTCGAGAAAAGAGGATACATCTGATGAATATGCAGGTGCTGACAAATTTCAGAAGCTGACACTGAATGATCAAGTTCAACCAAGTGAACAAGAACAAGACAAGGATGAGAAAGAAGATGACACTTCAAAGCATCAAGATCTACCTAAGGAGTGGAGGTATGCTCATGGACATCCTAAGGAATTAATCTTAGGTGATCCATCTAAAGGGTTAAGAACTCGAGCTTCTATTAGAAATGAATGTGATTATATTGCTTTTGTATCTCAAGTAGAACATAAATATTTTGAAGAAGCTAAAAAAGACTCTAATTGGATCGATGTTATGCAAGAAGAATTAATCCAATTTGATAGAAATAATGTTTGGACACTTGTAGAAAGACCATCTAATATTTTAATTATTGGCACTAAATGGATATTTAGGAATAAATTAGATGAAAATGGTATTGTCATTAGAAATAAAGCTAGGCTGGTTGCTAAAGGCTACAATCAGGAGGAATGGATTGACTTTGATGAAACTTTTGCTCCTGTTGCTAGACTTGAAGCAATTATACTATTGTTAGCATTTGCCTATTTTATGAACTTTAAATTATTTCAAAAGGATGTTAAGAGTGTTTTCTTAAATGGTTTTATAAATAAAAAGGTCTTTGTTGAACAACCACCTGGTTTTGAAGATCATGCACATCCTGATCATGTTTTCAAATTACACAAGCACTTTATGGATTGAAGCAAGTACTTAGAGCATGGTATGAAAGGTTAAGCAATTTTCTTATTGAAAATGAATTTTCTAAAGGAAATATTGACAAAACACTATTTTTGAAAAGGAAAGATAATGATTTATTAGTAGTACAAATATATGTTAATGACATCATTTTTGGTGCTACTAATGAAATTCTTTGTCAAGAGTTTGCTAAGCTTATGCAGGGTAAGTTCGAGATGAGTATGATGGGTGAACTAAACTTCTTTCTCGGACTCCATATCAAGCAAACTTCAGATGGTATCTTCATCACCAAGCTAAGTACATAAGAGAAATTATCAAAAAGTTTGGGATGGAGACTACTAAACCAATAGGTATGCTTATGATCCCCTCTTGTAAACTTGATAAAGATGAGCTTGGTAAATCTGTAGATCAGAAATTATACAGAGGCATGATAGGCTCTTTACTGTATCTGACTGCTAGTAGGCCAGATATTATGTTCAGTGTTTTCATGTATGCTAAATATCAGTCTGAACCTAAGGAATCGCATCTCATGGATGTTAAGCGCATTATTAGATATCTATCTGGTACTATTATTATTGGTTTATGGTATTCCAAAAATTCGTCTGCTGAATTGATTGGATATTCTCATGCAGACTTTGCTGGTTATAGATTAGATAGAAAGAGTACTGGTAGAACTTGCCAATTTCTTGGGGTTAACTTAACCTCATGGTTTAGCAAGAAACAAACATCGGTTGCACTATCCATAGCTGAGGCTGAGTATATTGCAGTAGGAAGTTGTGCTCAAATCCTATGGATTAAGTAACAACTTGAAGACTTTGGAATCAAGTTAGATAGAACTCCTATTAAATATGAAAATACCAGTGCTATTTGCTTGACTAAAAATCTTGTTCAACACTCTAGGAGCAAGAACATTGAAATTAGGCATCATTTTATTAGAGATCATGTAGAAAACAATGATGTTTTGCTTGAATTTATCTGTACTGAATTTCAATTAGCTAATATTTTGACTAAACCTCTTCTAGAAGATCGATTCTGTATGATTAGAAGAGAGCTCAGGATCATCAATCCATTTGATTAAATCCTTCCCCTAATTTGACTCAAATTAGATCTATCCAACCCTATTTATTATAAATCATTATTAATTTGACTCCAAATACATGTTATCTCAATTGATTTTGATACATCTGTGAAATTCCTGATTTTTTAGTTTTTAAGTCGATGTGTCGACACATCATGAGTCGATACCAAAATGTGTCGACACATGCGTGAGTCGACACATGACCGATGGCAAACTGAGATTTAAGGGGTTTTCAAATCATTTTTCCCCCAAATCTCATTCTCCTTCAAAACGACACACTGATTCAAGGCACCCATACTATTCATCTTGTCATTTTCTTGCTTTTACCCACCGTTTTCTCGGATTTGAAGGTTTAGTGGCCATTTTTTTGTTGGATTTCTATCTAGGTTTTAGCTCCTAAACCCTAGAAACCCTCTTTTTCCACTAAAAACCTTGCCCAAACCTTGATTCTTGATAATGGGTCCTTGCAAACAAGTCGTTCGCCAACCTCGCTAGTCACAGGTTGAAGAAGAGCGAAGAACGAAGGCCCGACATGAGTCTAGTGCTCCGAATCCACCTACACGACCCCTGTTTTCCCCTTCTAGCCGGATGAGCTCGAAGATAGTGGTTGGAGGGTGCCGAGTGGACTTTTCCTTCTTAGACCAGCAGCATTTTTGGATAGGAGAGTCGATCCGACATGCTGGGTTGGTTACTTTTTGTTCGCTCAGCAAGAGATACTATCCCAGGTTGATGAGAGAGTTCTACGGATCACTTGCCCGCGAATCAGATGGTTGGATTGCACAGGTTAAAGGATGGGATATCCCCATTTCATCAAAGATTTTGAGTCGAGTGTGGGATATACCCATGACTGGGTCAGTTATTGACAGCCTGATGGACCGAGTTAGTGGTCTCCATTGCATTTTTGAGTTCGATATCTTACCAGAGGGAGCCACTGTTCCAGCTTCGAGGTTGTCTGTGGAGATAAGACTGCTACATCATATAGTTGCTTGGATTCTTTTGCCGAAGACCGGTCAATTTGACTATATCACCGAGCAGGAGTTGCTAGTGATGGTCTCATTGATTCAGTGGATGCCGATTTGTCTTCCTGTTCTGATGGTTCATCAGATTACTGAGGCGTCATCTAGTCAGTGGCTCTGCTTGCCTTATGGCATGGGATTGAAGTACTATTTTGGGAGTATGGAGTCAGCTTCCAGGATGAGCCTTATCGTACTTTGATTCATACCGATGTATATGACATCAGGTCGTTGCATCGCATGGGTTATCATTTAGTCCGAGGCCAGTGGACACGGAGGATATCAAGTCAGGCCAAGGATAGAGCTGATATTGATGAGGACATAGTAGAGGAGGAGCGGATTCTTTCAGGTGAGGCTGGATCGAGCGAGTCGCAGCCTGAGACGGCAGCACAACCAGCTCAGCCTGATCCTTCTACATCTACTTAGCCATAGCCAGTGCAGACAGAGACTCCTGGTACTTCGGATACCTTAGAAGACAGAGTCAGATGCATAGAGATCGATGTATTTATCATGAGGTAGCATCTAGACATTTTTATTGCTGAGATGAGAGAGAGCCACATTGATCTTAGTGATGGCATTTTGGCTATTCTCTCAGCACTACTCAGATCTTTGATGAGTGCTCCTGTTGCAGACACCGTTCTTGCTTCTATTCATATACCTGCTCCTGCACCAGCTGATAACATTATGGATCTTGATACTGATGTTCAGACTACTGTTGGAGATGGAGATGGAGATACTGTTATTGGAGATATTGATGGAGACATGGAGACTGACTCAGACCGGGTTGATATTGCTGATCTTACGTCAGAGCTAGTTGCAGAGGTGATGGATGACATGCCTGCAAGCCTTGTTGTTGACCCATCCTTCTCACCTGTCCCGATTCCTGATCCATCCTTTCCAGATCTGTTGATCACACTCCAGTTCTAGTTCCTATTCCTATTCTTGGTCCTGTTATTGAAATACCTGTTATTGATTTACCTATTGTTGATTTTCCTGACATTAAAACACTTATCATTGAGACACCCGCTTTTGATACATCCAGTGTAAATACCCCGATACTTTCTATAGCTGACACTGTTGTTCTTGATATGCCTGTATCATCAGCTGTTACACCTACTTTTGATTGTCCTACCCTTCATACTTCATCAGTCACTCGAGAGCTTGAATTTTATACACCTGGCTTTCAGTATCTCGATTCAGTCCCTACTTTTGATCACACTCCTACTCCAGCTATTGCTGAGTTGATTGATCCGATCAGTTCAATTCCTGCGGAGGACGTAGCTCCTACTTCTACTACATTCAGACGTCAGACCTATATTCATCGTAGAGGATGTGGATGCCGTACCCCTCCTTAGCCAACCAGGACCAGACTTCGAGATCTTCGATCACGATGGCCGCAAGCTCGATCTTCTTCTGATACAGGATCGATTGAGATTGGTTCATCTTCTGATGAGTCGATGGAAGAGGATTAGGACTTATTTTAATGTACTTCTAGATAATTTACTTTTATGCTTATATGTACTTTTACCTTTGTTGTACTTGATGTACAAGTTCTTGGCATATATGAAACACTTTTTGATTCCTCTTATCTTTGTATTTGATGAGATTGAATATTATATCTTGAATTTCTCTTATAATTCTATGTTTCAAAAATGAATTTATAAACTCTATGATATATCTTGTATGTATTTTTCTACCTTTTTAATGATAACAAAAAGGGGGAGTAATTTAGTGAGATTTAAGTATAAATATGTTTACTTCTCAAAATGAAAGGGGGAGTAACTTTTAATTTTAAAGTTTTTTAAAAAAAACCTGAAAATCATTTACAAAGTTCTCTAAGAAAGGGGGAGCTTTACTTTTTGCTCAAATTCAAAGTGAGTTTAATTCTTGAAACCTCTCTTTCAATGTTTTGAAAAGATTCTTACAAATGTTGTTATGAATCATTGATTCACGGGGAGCCTTATTAATTGTTGGAATTTTCATTATAGAGTTTCATGATACATGTTCTCAGTGCATTTAAAAAATATCAAGCTCAAAGTTCTGACAAAGTTCTGATACTCTCTATCTTTGTGACAATCTCAAATATTATTACTTGCATTTTTGAATGATAAGATTGTACAAAACAAGACTTGGACACTCAAGAGATGGTTGAATGGATGTGAAAGACAAATGAAACTTGTTCCAGCTCAAAATCAGCATCTTCTATGATTTTTCAGAGATGTGTCGACTCAAGGTGTCGACACATGACATGAAGTGTCGACACATGAAGATGATGTGTCGACTCAGGCCGGTACGCTACAAAGTTTCAAATGGCACAGATCAAGTATTGACACATGGACTTTATGTGTCGACTCAAAGTGTCAATACATGGATCAACACATTGCCTAAGACTTTCAAGCCACAGAACTTGCAGAAGGTGTAGAAAAGTTGAAGTGTCGACACATGAATGCAAGGTGTCGACTCAAGGTATCGACTCAACTGAGATTTTCAAAGAATCTGAGTGGACCATTTTGAACTAAGTGTCAACTCAAGAAGAACATGTGTCAACCTTATGTATCGACTCAACTGAGGAAATGTCGACATATAGAATTCTGGCAACAGTAACGGCTAGTTTTTTCAAACGTATAACTCATCCCAAATGCCCCCAATGGCTAGTTCTTCGTGTGTAACGACTATATTTTGATTTTAAGGCCTTGGGAGGGTATTTATGTGGTTCAAATCATATCCAAAAAGATAATTATTGAATACCATTAAGAGTTTGAAGAACAAAAGAAGAGAGAAGAGCCATAACTCCTATTCATTCAAGCTTCAATCACTCTGATGCAGCAAGCATATGATTAATGTTTAGAATATGGTTTGTAGAGCATTGAAACCTAATTACACTAGCATTGTACTCATCATAATAAGACTTAAGGATTATAAGAAATGGGACTTTTACTTGATTAGACACAATCCTAAACTAAGAAGGAAGAAGATCTAGACAATAGGGGCTAATGATTATGGACTTACCTTGATGAGCTTTCCAACCTTCTTTTGATTCATACCTTGAAACTACCAACGCTCAGAACTAAAGAACCTGGATAACAGAGATCAGAACCCTGGACTTGGAGCTTCAGCTTGTTGGTTCTTTGTCAAGATGAACCCGATCCACAACTCAAAGACTTCGAAGGACCGTGCAATGAAGATCAAAGTTAAGGAAGAAGGATAAGAACATATAGAAGGGATGGGAGAATTTATGAACTAAGAACAGAAATTTGAGAAGATCTGGCTGACTTCAATGCCTTCACGTGAGCTTGGAAGATGCTTTGCTAGGGGAAAAGAATGGCTTTGGCATGGAGGAAGAGGATGGGAAACTTTCACATAAGGAAAAAAAAAAAAAAAAAAAAAAAACAAGACAACTTCTACTTCCAAAATTCAACTTTAATTTTCATTCATTCCCAAAATCCCATTTACAATGGGCGTCCAAGGCCTTTAATAGCCTCACAAAGCTAGCTTTTGAAATTTAAAAACTCCCCAAATTGAGGAGGATTATAAGGGGGGTTGGAGGATTTGGTGGAGAGTTTGGAGGGATGGGGGGGGTTGGAGGATTTGGTGGAGGAAATGGAGGGGTGTGGCCAACCTCCTTGAATTTGAATCTTCTTTGTTGGCTCCAAAGAGTGATGAGGTGGCTAGTGAGGTGGCGCCTGATGATGAGATGGTCTTCTACTTGGATAAGGAATGACATGTGGCGCCAAGTGGTCCTAGTTGATGGTCCTTTTCTCTTGCTTGGTTGATGTGTCTTCTCTTCTTCATGTGGTCAAATTCTAGGGTCCAGAATTTGAGTCTTGTTGCTCGCTTTCATTGCTTTAAGACTTGATTAACTGAAATAGACTTAACTTAACTGAACTGACTTGACTGACCTAAACTTTAAAACTTGAAACAGACTTACAGGAAATGAATTTTTTTTTTTTTTTTAAAAAAGTAATTACAGGACTCAATAAACACTCTTGATTAATTACAGGACTCTTTAAAAGGAAATGGCTCTTAAAAATAAAACATTTACAGGACTCTTGAAAAGGAAATGGCTCTCGAAAATAAATCATTTTTGAACTAAAGAATACAAGGTAACCTAATTATCTTCGATCAAAATTGGGATAAGGCTAACCTTGTTGGAGTAAAGTTTCTTTCGGTTTCTGGTATCCACACCACACTCTCAAGCAAAAGGAAGCCTCCAAGCATTCAAAACCATCAAGTGCATTGAATATCATTCATACTTGGGCTTTCAAAAGGCTTCAACAAGAGCAAAGCAGCACTACATCGAGCTACTTCGACTTATTTGCTTTTCTTTTGAAAGCTTACATTGGTTCTTTGTTTCTAAACCTCATATCTTGTAAGGGTTCTTGGTTAGCCTATTGCAAAATCATGGAAGGTTATTGGTAAGCCTTGGAAAACCAATTAGGTTGGTGGTTAGCTTGCAAAACCACTAAGGTTCTTGGTTAGCCCAGAAAATCAAGTGAGGTTTGACTTGTGAACCATGTGAAAACAAGTCGAGTTTTGATTAGTGAGCCCGTAAAACTAATCGGCTGTAATCTTGTGATTATAGTGAATTTCCAAGGGGATCTTGGAGAGTGGATGTAGGTTCATTGTTGGCATCGAACCACTATAGCATGTGGTGTTTGTGATTGCTTGATCTCTCCCTCTTTGCTCTTTATATTTTTGCTCATTGCTTTTAATTTCTGTTGCACCATTACTTTAAAGCATTGCATTCGAATCATAGTACCTTGTTCAATTGAATTGCATATCTTGTTTTGTAAAGCTTGTAGCTTGTGATATTAAGCTTAACTTTATATTTTTTAGAGACCCAATTCATCCCCTCTCTTGGGTTGCTTACTGGGCAATATATGGGGTTCAACATAATCAACAAAAATATGACATAGTATTATATGATGAATCAAATGCCTTTATTAATATGAAAAATATGTCATACATGAGCTAGAAGTTTACAAAAAGGCCCTCATAATGATTGGCTCTTAGGGCACTTTTCTATCAATCATGTATGTGATGCTTATCAATTTGGTAAATAAACTAGAAAAAGTTTCAAATCTAAAAATATTGATTCAACATCTAGACCCCTAGTGCTACTACATGGACTTATTGGACCAACTAGGATCACAAGCCTAGGAGATAAGAAATATGGACTTGTAATAATAGATAAATTTTCTAGATTCACTTAGTATTTTTGGCACAGGAAGATGAGGCATTCACTATTTCCAGAAATTTCATAAGAAGGTTTCAAATCAAAAAAATCTTTCAATTATTTTAATAAGAAGTAATCACAACACATAATTGAAAAATCAATATTTTAAAAAATTTTGTAATGAGCATGACATTGATCGCAACTTTTTAGCTTCAAGAACACCATGACAAAATGATGTTGTAGAGAGAAAGAATAGAATATTAGAAGAGATGGCCCGAATAATATTGTGTGAAGCAATCTTCCAAAATACTTTTGGATTGAAGTTGCGAACAGTATATGTTACATTCTTAATCGTGTTCTTATTATACCTATTCTAAAGAAAACTCCCTATGAGCTTTGGAATAATACAAAGTCAAACATAAGCTACTTTCATGTATTTGGTTGTAAATATTTTATCTTAAATAATGAAAATATAACTTTAAAAAGTTTGATGCCAAATTTGATCAAGGTATCTTTCTTGGGTATTCGATTTTCAATAAAGCCTATAGAGTTTTCAATAAAAGGACATTAACTATTGAAGAATCTATTCATATTATCTTCGATGAATCTAACACTTCACATTCTAGAAAGGAAGAGTGCATAGGCAAGGATGTAGATACCCTGAATGAAGGAATGAAGGACATGAGCCTTAAAGACAAACAAATCAAAAATGAAAAGGAAAAGGTAAGTATAGAGCATGGTGATTTACCAAAGGAATAAAGGCATTACATCACCATCCTAAGGACTTAATTATAGGTAATCCCTTTCAAGGTATTATAACTAGATCTTCATTTAAAGAATTTTTATATTACATTGTATTCATTTCTTAAATTGAACCCAATTGCATAGAAGAAGTAGAAAAAATCCAAATTGGATGATGGCTATGCAAGAAGAGTTAAATCAATTTTAAAGAAATAATGTTTGGACCCTAGTCAGTAGACCGAAAAAATATTATATCATGGTATTAAATATGTATTTAGGAATAAACTAGATAAAAAAGGTAATGTTGCAAGAAATAAAACAAGATTAGTGGCCAAAGGATATAATCAAGAAGAGAGAATAGATTTTAATAAAACTTATACATCTGTAGCAAGATTAGAGGCTATAAGACTTTTACTTGCTTTTGCTTGTCATATGAATTTTAAATTATTTCAAATGGATGTGAAAAGTACTTTTCTAAATGATTATATTTTTGAAGAAGGTTTTATAAAACAACTTCCTGGATTTGAAAATCATAATTTGTCTAATCATATTTTGAAATTAAATAAAGCTTTGTATGGCCTTAAGTAAGCCCCTAGAGTTTGGTATGAAAGACTTAGTAATTTTTTGCTTAAAAATAGTTTCATAAGGGGTAGTGTAGATTCAACATTGTTCATTAATAGAAAAGATGATGAAATATTAGTTGTACATATTTATATAGATGATATAATCTTTGGTGTAACTAATGAAGGTCATTGCTAAGAATTTATTGAGCTTTTGCATGGTGATTTGAAATGAGCATACTGGGTGAGCTGAAATTCTTCCTTGGACTTCAAATTAAATAAAAAAGGAAAGGATATTCATCAACCAAACCAAGTATATCAAGAAACTATTAAAGAAGTTTAGGATGGAATCTACTAAAGAAATCAACATACCAATGAGCCCAACCTATAAGCTTGACAAAGATGAAGATGAAAAGAGCATTGATCAATAGCTATATCGAGGTATGATTGGATTTTTGCTATATTTAACTACTAGTTGGCCTGATATCTTATTTAGTGTTTGTATGATAGATTTTGATCTAATCCAAAAGAATCACATATAATTGCTATGAAAAGCATCATAAAATATCTTAAAGAAACATCTAATCCAGGATTATTGTATTCTTAGTACTTATTTTTATATTTAATTAGTTATTCTAATGCTGATTATAGTGGTTATAAAATTAATAGAAAAAGTACTAGTGGAACATGCAAATTTCTAGGGTTAAACTTAATCTCATGGCACCATAAGATTCAAAACTCTATAGTACTATCCACTACTAAAATAGAATATGTTGCTGTAGGGAGCTATTTTGCTCAAGTGCTTTGGATTAAATAATAACTAGAAGACTTTAGTATTAAGAAAATAAAAGTTTCTATCAGATGCGATAACATAACTACTATTAATTTGACTAGAAATCATATTTAGCATTCTAAAACAAAACACATACAGAGTAGACACTATTTTATTAGGATCATATATAGAATGGGGACATTGAATTAGAATTTGTTTGTAATAAAAAATAATTAGCTAACAAATTCACAAAACAATTTACTGAAGATAGGTTTTTAATGATTAAAGATGAGTTAGGGTTATGTAATCAATTTTAGAAATTTTATTTAAAAAATATTAAAATAATTAAAAAAAGTTTTCTAGAGCAAATCCTACTAAATTTTAAGGTTGTGCAACTTATATTAGTGATTAGAGAACCCAAAATCTTTTCCTGACCACCAAACCATTTACTGAAGATAGGTTTTTAATGATTAGAGATGAGTTAGGGTTATGTAATCAATTTTAGAAATTTTATTTAAAAATTTTTAAAAAAATTAAAAAAAGTTTTCTAGAGCAAATCCTACTAAATTTTAAGGTTGTGCAACTTATATTAGTGATTAGAGAACCCAAAATCTTTTCCGGACCTTTTTGGACCCAAAAACCTTTATTTTTCTCAAGCTAACTTTAGTTGACTTGTGTTTATGTGAGTTGACTTGGATGTTGAAAATCTATTTTTTATATTGCCTAGATACCTTTTGAACTTTACCTTTCCACTATTTAACTGAGCCATTCCAACCCCTTCCTCAATCCATCACTACTCAAAACTCAAGGGGACTATAGTTTGACCTAATCTAGCCAAATCTAAGCAAGATGGGACTGTGAAAAGTTCTAGCTTACAAGAGGAAGGAACTAGAGGATCTTCCACTATCAAACATCGATCGAAGCATCAAAATGATGAGCCAATTCTTGCAATTCCACCGGCTCAACCAGTTATTTTGATGAGAACTGACCCATGACCACCGGACAAAGGGTTTTTGTTAAAATTTTGGACCAAGAATACTTTAACATAGGTGACTAGATTAAAATCAAGGAAGGGTAAGATTTTGCTCCTTGAATGTACCAATATTTCCATCTGTTGTTAGAGCTTTCTTCGAAAACTTAAGGATAGGGACCTCTTAAATTTCATCCACTATGAAGGTGTAAAGATTGTATTGGATGAAGCTAGATTAAGCACTTTGTTAGAGATGCCTAGGGAAGGCAAATTCTATCTTCATTTGGATGAAAAGCTAGATGGCTTTAGGATGATATTAGAGAGGAGAGACGTTAGGCAAGTTGAAAATCTTCTAGCCAATCAACTTTGCCTGGAGATAAGATTGCTCCACAACATAGTTAGCAAAATCTTTTTTCCAAAAATAGAGAGATTTGACTAGGTTATCGAGAGAGATGTAGCTTTTATGCGTTATATGATTGAAGGACAACCCACTAACTTGCAATTTTTGATGCTCACACAAATTAAGAAAGCAGCTAGCAAAAGTAGAGCTTGCCTACCCTATGGCATGGTATTCATCCTTGTTTTTTAGGAGTTCAGTGTTGATGTTATTGGAGAGGATGCTAGGAGGCTTCTTCACACTGACTAGTATAGTGAGAAATCACTTCATAAGATGGGGTATCACAAAGTTGATGGAAATTGGGTAAAAAGAGTTTCAGGTTAGAGGCCAGCACTTTCAAACACTTAGATGAGGAGGATGATGATGAGGATGATGCTGATAATGATGATGAGGCTGAGGCTGAGGCACCTGGTGTAGCTAGACCCTTTATTGGAGAGACATCAAGATAGCAAGCTAGCTTGACACCTCCTACTTGACCTTCTACTATAGAACCTTCTATACCACCTACCTCTATTAGAATTACTTTGGAGCATTTTACTCATTTTGCCAGTGGATTGACTACCCAAATTAGCTCCATATTCTTTTATTTTAGATACTAACTCATAGCTATTGGGATCTAAGAGAGGATTCATAATTATATTATATACACATATAAAAGCATTAATTTAATAATTAAACTATATTTATTTATATCAAATTGATACTTTTATACATCATTCATAGAAAAGAAGACTATCATTGCGAAGAGCTCAATTTTTGAAGTCCAACGGCACAGACGACACTCAAATCGGAGTTTAGATGGGCCCAAAATTAAATTTTAAAAATTAATAAAGGAAGTGCATGTATTTTAAAGCAACCGATCTGCCATAGATCGGTCGCTTGGTCTATGGAAGCTCTCGCAGTCCATCGATAGCCATTAATGGTAGTCCACGATCCATTTCCATAGACCATTGGTGTCATTTCATGCAGTCTGGCCATCAGAGGTATCCCCCATCATTTCTCATGCCACCGAGAGCACCCTCATGGTCAGAGGCTCACTAGAGACCTTTTTTTTATCCCACCGACCACCATTCCCCTGTCTTCTTTGCCATTCTTCATTGCCTGCAGCATTTCACCACCCAAGCCACCATCCCATCACTCTCGACCACAACCATCCCTTGTCGCCGGTCAGGAAGCCGCCCAAGTTGCCGTCCTGACCTCCTCTCAGCCTGATCCATCTTCCCCATTGATCAGCTGCCCAAACCAGTGTTGTTCACCCCAGCCGTTCACCATCTAAGAACCGTCAAGTGCCGCCTTCGATGCCTCACACCACCAGTTGCCTAATGGGAAGAAGAGGAGAGTTCGATTGGGAGTAAGGATCTAGATTTTATGAGTCCCTTAAATATATTCTCCTTAATTGATTTCAAGTGGATATAGCCATTGTAGACTGTTGGGATTTGAAAAATGATTGTTAGAGATCGTTTTGGATTCAAAAAGAAAGTTCTGGAACTAGCCATTACTCACCTGGAACTGTCATTCAAGTTGGCTCAGATGGATCGAGTCGGCTCGGTTCTTTAGGTAGGTCAAAACTTCACTCTGGTCAAGTCGGCTCTTCTGCTTCGAGTTGGCTCGCTTGGCTGGTCCTTCAAAACTGAGATTTTCTGAACTCTGGAAGAGTCGGCTCTTCTACCTTGAGTCGGCTCGCCTATCTTTCTGAGACACTTTCACTCTGGTCAAGTCAGCTCTTCTCCATCGAGTCGGTTCAAATTCTCATAACTTCAAAAATCACTCTGCCAGAGTTGGCTCTTCATTCTTGAGTCAGCTCGAAGGTCTGTGCGCCAGAATACTACATGCCAAGCCAAACTTCGAGTCGGCTCTTCATTCTTGAGTCAGCTCTAGTGACTTGTCTCCATAAACTTTCCAAACTTATTAGAATTCTTCCAAAGGCATTCAATCAAGTCCAGAAGCTCTTCAACTTCATCAAGACTAGGTCTAAAAGATTTAAATAAGAAAAATACATAGAGATAGCCCATTTTCATAAATATATAGTTGATTTTTCTTTGGGCTCTTCATCACATAATACAGTTTTACAAAATAAACTTGTCATACACCAAGGTTGTTGGAAGAGTGGTCTTTCATTTAAAACATCCTACAAAAACTTAGAAAACACTTGGAAAGTGTTAGTAATTAAATGCATGCTCTAATATTTGGTTATCATCAAAATCATTCCAGGGGTCAACAATATCCCCCTTTTTGATGATGACAAAATATTAGGCATGGAAAAACTTTGTAGTTATGAGTATATAAACATTTAAACATATCAAAGTAACTTTTGTATAACTTTAAACTGATATATATCAATAAGTATTATGAATGTATTGAAAGTATTAGAACTTATTAATAGAGTATCAAAGCTTTTGAATTAGATCAAATGTATATCAGAGTTAATATATATCAAAAGCAATTTTTGCCTAATATGAGTTAAAGTCTATAATGTATCAAGGCAAGTTGAATATCAAGATGTATCAGAATTTGCAATTGTATTGAGAAATGTATCAGAGATAAAAGTAGCAAAAGGTATTTAGCAAGAATGCATCAGAGCTACTATCAGAGCTATTAAAGGTAGCAAAAATGTATCAGAGATCAGAGTTAGCAAGAATGTATCAGAGCTATTTGAAGCTAAAGATGAATCAGAGCAATTTATGATCAGAGCAAATTTAAACAAATTTTGAGTAACAGGGATAACTCCGCCTATTTCATGCACAACCATGCACATACCTTACATGCTATTTTTCCATGCACATACAATTACTCCCCCTTTTAATCATTAATCAAAAAGGTTTCAAAAGCAAATTGTATTCTCTTTTTAAATAGAAAAAGAAGATCAATAACATTGTTTGAGATAATTTCACTTTCTCAACAAATCAACTCTTCATTTATGTCTCCCCCTCATTAGGGTAATTAAAGAGATCAAACATTGAGATATCAAGATATAACATCATTTCATTACACATTACTTTGCAAATAAACATTTCATTACTATAAAAAGAAGTACAATGCATCAAAATACAAGAAGTGTTCTTCTTACAAGATAAATCAACAAGAAACAACAAAAGATACACTAACTAGTCTTCTTCCTCATTAGAGGAAGAGACAATTTCTAATACAATAGAGGAGGTCTTAGTCTTCAAAGGTTTGAATCTAAGATCTTGATTTCTAGTCCTAGTTGGGGCCTTAGAAACTTTAGATTTTCCTTTAGCCCTAGATTGGGTTTGGAACTTGATGGATAGGCTCTACCTTAACATCAGTAGGTGGAATAGTGGGTTGTGATGCAAAAGGTGTAGGATCAAACAGTCCAGGTGTAGAAGGAGGTGGTGACTAAGGTGGCTCTCTAGATGCTGAAGCTCTTGAAGCCTCGGCAGTAAAAGAAAATCTCGATAAGAATACCAGAGAGTCCGAAGCTCGGTAGAGATGCCTTGAACTCCCTTCTATAGACACTGAAGCTCTAAAGTATGCTGGGTACTAAGAGCATCCGCTACTCCTCTCAGTCGACCAAAATTCATGCGTAGGTCTCTAATATCAGACTAAATGTCATCTTGCGGGTGCTGGCAACACTTAACTGCCTCCACTCTAGAAGTCAACTGACTTAACTCTATCCTGATCTCCTGAAGTCCAATATCAACTGTTTGACAAAGCTCACCAAACATCGAAGAGAAGGTGCTCGTCAAGGACTCTGAAAGCTATCTCAACTGTTGTTCAATAAATGCCTGTGAAGTAGTCAGTACACTAGTCGATGCTGAAGGTGCTGATGGAGCAACTGAAAGTCCTGGTGGAGTCCTAGGACTACTAGGATGTCTCTGTGTCTGTCTCTGCTCCTTAGTCTCAGCCTGTGAATCATCATCACCTCTGTCAGCAGCAGTCTCAATATCAGCCATGGGGTGCTCTGCCTAATCATCATCATTTGAAGAAGGATGAACCACACTCTGTCCTCACATTCTCTTCGACCAAACTCCTTCAACTAGATGGTAGCCCATCTGCTATAGGGACTTCATCGAATAGGTATCAGTATGATGCAGTGGTCTATCATTTTCTCTAGTAAGGTCAATCCCAAAGTCCTGAAATAGTAAAGTGAAAACCATGCCATAGGGAAGGCAGTCTTTCACCCTCCTTGCTGCTTCCCTCATCTGAACCAGCATAATGTACGGGAGATTGAGGGCCTCCCCCTCAATCAAGCATCTCATAAATGCCAGATCTTGCTCGCTCAACTAATCAAATCGGCCTATCCTCGGCAAGAAAATCTTGCTAATCATGTTATGCAACAATCTCATTTATATTGACAACATGTTAGCCTGTACATTCCCCACACCATCTACATCTCTTCTCCCAAGGATGAGTCTAAGAGTTCACTTCTTATCTTTTAGCACTAAATGATTTACTCCTTCATTAGGCATGTGCAAAACATCGCATAATCTTTCTTCATCCACAACTAATCTTACACGTTTAATAGTTGATTCAATGTGATACTCTCCCAGGGTGAGGTTTTCGTAAAAGGTTCTTACCAAATTTGGATAAGTCCGAGTATCCAAGGAACAAAAGTCACTCTACCCTTGAGCCTCTAACCAATCTCCTACTCTTAACCCTAGTTCTTCCAAAAATGAAAAAACTATTCGTCTTCCACGAGTAACGGGCGGTTAGCCATTGAAATTACCTGTCTTGGCAAAGAAGGTGACTCATTTCTTTCTTCCTCTTGTTCTTGAATAGGGGCCGACTCCTCTTCTCTATGTTTTGACCTTCTTTCCCTCTGTGCACTAGAATCTACATGCCTTGCTCTCTTCCGTACTACCATCCTTGGATCCATAACCAGAAATCAAAAGTGGGAGAGTATGAAATTCAAGAAAGGTGGGGTAGAGAGAGTGGACCCTAGGCTTTGGAAGGGTTTTTTGGTATGTCGCCAAAGGTTCAACAGGAAATAAAAGCCCTAGGTTTGGTCCTATGGGTTATATAAAAATGCCTAGCCCGACATCCGAGGTGGCTCAGCCAGAAGTATGACTGATCGAGACGACTCAAGCAAAAATACTTTGAAAAGGTTCTAAATAGCTCTAAAAGGTTTCTAATGATAAAAGGACACTATGTAAGGTGGTCATTATCCTTAAATTGATGTAGGAGGTCCTCTGGATAATGCCTCCTTAATTTAGAAGAAAATTGATGCAGGACCTAAGATGCATGCAAGTGATTCTTTATTATTTTTATGTTTTAGTGGATTGACTGATTCCTGAAATCAAACTAAGGATAGATCTAGAGATTCGCATAATGACAAGAAACTATAGCATGTAGACATAGACCTTAAACAATGATAAAGAAGGACACAGGGTTTGAGAAACCCTGATAGGACTTAGCTCTAAATCAATACCCTACTCAGGAGATTAGGGAGTGCAAACCTTTTGAAGTTTTGAAGTGCCCGATGCCAAGTTCACTCATACTTACGGATGGGGCCTGGAAGATCAAGCCCTCGATCTTGCAGTTTCATCGACTTTCTATCAGATGGTCTTGAAGGCAAGGTAGGCCTACTCCTTTGTGGATGGTACTGAAAGGGCCTGCAAGCAACTTAGAAATGAGTTAGAAAAACAACAAGGCATAAGATAGAAAAGAAATGAAGGGGAAAGAAGTTGAGGGTGGCGATCAAGAGGGGTTGTTCTTGTTGGGCATCCAAGAAGAGCTTCCAGTGGGGTGTCCCAGCTTGGGAGGTGGATTGCTAGCTTGTGTAAAAAGAAGATACCCAGGGCCTCACACCCCTCGATGTTATGAAGAACAAAGGCTCACACTCTAACAGAGTTCCAAGTCACAAGACAAGGGCTAGAGAAAAGAAAATTTTAGATTTTTTTCATTCATCATCAATGTTTTTACAAGAGGGTTAAGGCCATATTTATAAGCTCCCAAGTCCTCACTTTAATTCAAAAAAAAAGGGGTTATAAAACTTGATTTGAGGATGAATCAAGGGGGTGCCCAATTTTGAATTTGAAATTTCACTTCACATGAACCAAGGGGTGTCCAACTTGAAATTTGAATTTTTTTCTTCATAAAGCTTGGCTGACCATGACTTGGCTTGATCTTGGTGGAATGGCTTGATTTGTGGAGTGGAGTGAGGATGTTATTTGCTTGGATCAAGGAGAGGTTAACAGGCATCCAACATGGATTTTGAATTTGAATTTTCTTCTTGAACTTGGCCGCCCAATGGTGCTTGCTTTGAATTTGGTGAAGTGGCACCTCCCATGCCAGTGGAATTGATGATGTGGCACTCCATGAGTTGGCACTCCTAACTTAGCATGGAGGAGAGGTGGCTTGACTCTTTTTAAATTGGGCTTGACTTGATTACCCACTTATGGACCCATCTTCAAACTAGCTTTAGGATGGATGTGGTTAGGGTCAACTACCTCTAGGTTGGCTTCTACTTGGGTACCTACGGGGTCAACTAATTCTAGGTCATCTAGAGGTGGGTCCTCTTCTCCCTCATACTCATCCGCTAAATTCACATCAGCTTCATACACTTCTGCACTAATGTAAGCCTTGTCACTCCAAGGGATGGTAGGGGAAGGTCAGCTAAGGAAAAATTGGCTAGGTCCTGGTGTTTGATTATGGGCACTATTCCTAGTAGGTTCAAGTTGCCTAAGGGGTAGTGGCTTACTACTGGGTTCATATTTAGGTGTACTAATCCTATGGGGTTCAAGTTGGCTAGGGGAAACATGACTAGTACTAGGCTGATACATAGGGGTTATGGGCTCCCAAGGCTCATAGGACAAGGGTGCAGATCTATGGGTCATGGGATTATAAGATCTGGGGTTAAAGGATTTTGGGTTAGCTCTATGGGTCTTAGGTCTACTGGGCTCATGGGATATGGGCTCATAGGTTCTAGAGTCATAGGATTTGGAGTCATAAGATCAATAGGTTGTGGGTATACTAGGCTTATAGGGAGTGGATGGATAGGATCTATGTTCATAGGTTTTGGGTACATAGGGTAAAGGTGGCTTAGGTTTGGATCTAGTCTGGGTCCTACGGGTTTTCTCTAGGGTTCCTATCCTATTCTCCGTCTGGTCAAACTTATGGTTCATCTGGGCTACTTGGTCTATAAGGGCTTGAATCTTGGCTTCCATCTTATCCATGGGTTCAAGGAGATGGAGATGATTGCTGATATGATGCTCCTGATCTAGTGCTCATGCAAGACTCGATCAAACCAACTACAGCTCCCTAGACCTAGAGTCTAAAACTAGATGCTCAATCAGGATGGCAAGCTAGCCTATATTAACCCTGTGCTCAGCCAGGCAGGTGTAAGGGGAGTGTTAGGTCCCTGATTGCCAATCCTAGACACCAATCAAAGATTGGCCAGGTAGGCAGACCAGCACACAAGCCCTTCGGGATTGAGTCCCTAAACCACCGTTCTAGACACTAAGCACAAGGCACACACAGGTTAGCTTGACATAGTGATCTAACACTAGCCCTGACCCGACCAGTTGGTATCCCTAGCCCACTAGGGCAAATTAAGTCTAGTTAATTTTAGGTTAGGCTTGGGACCGAATGCAAGGGGTGTGGTTTTGGGCTAAGGAGAGGTTATCAACTCCTCCCCTTATCTGATATAGCAAGAGTGCCCTTAAGTAAGTTATGCAATGATGGTAGGCAGATGAGGATGCAAATTAGGGTTTATATATTTTTGGTGTTTTTGAAGAATATGTAATTTTTTTTTTATATTTTGGTATTTTCTTAAATAGAAGAAAACTTGCAAATTATGGTCTAATATGCAGGAAATATACTAAAATTGAAAGATATGCAAAGAGATGCTAAACAAAACCCTAAACCTTCCAAAATTGTCTTGCTGAAAAAATAGTGTCAAAAACTTTTAGGCTGTATTTTGGCATGTAGAAACTGCATAGACTAAAAAAAATCTGCAAAAATTTTGTAAAATACTTTAAATTGACATGAATCCAGAAAAATAAATTTTAGAATTTTTAGAGTTCTGAATAGGGAGAAATAACTAAAAGAATAGAGCATATACATACTAAAAAAAATACAGAAAACAAGCCCTAATCTAAGCTCGATACCAGCTGATGCGGGACTAATATGCATGCAATTATTTTTATGAATTTTATATATAGGGTGAAGTGATTAAATCCCAAATATTTGATCAAAATAAGTTGTAGGATATTCTATATGAATTTTAGAAGCTAAGAATGCAGATTATGACCTAAGAAAGCAGTAAAGATGGATCGTCGGGGCTGGGAAGCCTCGGTTAGGGCAAGTTCTCCTACAATAAAATTACTGGTGGCAAAGGGGGTGTACCTGACAATATTTGATGCACCCAATGAAGATTGCAGTGAAGGGATCTCTCATTCCTCGATGTATGCGGCCTGGAAAATCGAGCCAAAGACCCGTGGATACCTGACTTTCTGCTCGGTGGTCCGATTGCGGCCCGGTTGGAGTCATTGGATTTGTAGAAACTCGGGGACCTATAAACAACTATCAAGGATGAGAAAACAAGGTTGGGAGCACAAGAAAAAAATTAGAAACAAGGCAGCAAGGGCATGGGAAGAGGAGGCTTGGATGATGGCTGGAGGCGGTTGCAACACCAGGAAGAAGAAACTCTCAAAACCCCTTTATGCACACAGCAGGATAACACACGGCAATTGAAGAGAACTCAAGTTTTAATTCATATATCAAAATCAATCCTCATACAAGAGACTAGGGTCCTTTAAATAGACCCTTAGTCTTGGGCCCCATGTAAGGGTATAATTGACATTACATAAGAATCCTTTTCCCTCTCAAACTCTAGCTAGGAAAGTAAGGAAACCTAGGTAGAAAAAATCCCAAAAAATTCTCTCATCCTATCTTGACCTAGTCAACACTCCAAGGATGCCTAGTAGGGCATGTTGGGATTCTAAGAGCAACAAGGGGCCGGCCCAAAGGGGCTTGGGCACATGGTCTTGGGTCTCTGGAAGCTGGGGTGGCCTGGTAGCCAGGTAGCAGGATTATTCCTTGGTATCTTGCTTCTTAGGTGCTTGGGCTTGGTGCCTGAGCTTGATTTCTTTGGGCTAGGATGCAGGTGGACCTCTGGAATCATGGATTCCTTGGTCTATGAATATATTCTGGCATCTGAAAGGGAATCTGGGCATCTGGAGGGCATCTGCAAGGAATCAGGGTTTTCTGAAGTTTCCTCCTGAGGTCTTCAAATCTTCAAGCTAGGTTGGACTTGGGCTATACTTCCATGTCTTCAATCTAGTTGGACATGGTCTTCACTTGTATGATGTGGTCTTGAGTCTTCAATATGGTTGAACATGACTCAAAAAAATAAAATTAGCTTAACATGAGCTGACTAACATTGCATTGGACTAGCTCAACATGAGCTGACTAATACAGGACTCAAATAAAGACAACTTAGATGAACTAAGCTTTATTACAATGGACTGGAGTATTATTAAGTGATCCACAGAGGGTTAAGAAGCCTTTATCTTATTCTGGTGCCTCTAGGGTCCCCACCAGCTGGTCCTTCAGAACTAAGATTTTTTGAATTCTAGAAGAGTCGGCTCTTCTAACTTGAGTCGGCTCGCCTGTCTTTATGAGAAACTTTCACTCTGATCGAGTCAGCTCTTCTCCATCGAGTCTGTTTGAATTCTCAGAACTTCAGAAATCACATTCTGCCAGAGTTGGCTCTTCATTCTTGAGTTAGCTCGAAGGTCTGCATTACAGAATACTGCATGCCGTGCCAAACTTTGAGTTGGCTCTTCATTCTTGAGTTGCCTCTAGTGACCTGTCTCCAAAAACTTTCCAAACTTATTAGAATTCTTCCAAAGGCATTCAATCAAGTCCAGAAGCTCTCCAACTTCATCAAGACTAAGTCTAAAAGATTTAAATAAGAAAAATATATAGAGATAGCCCATTTTCATAAAGATATAGTTGATTTTTCTTTGAGCTCTTAATCACATAATACAGTTCTACAAAATAAACTTGTCATACACCGAGGTTGTTGGAAGAGTGGTCTTTCATTTAAAACATCCTAAAAAAATTTAGAAAACACTTGGAAAGAATTAGTAATTAAATGCATGCTCTAATATTTGGTTATCATCAAAATCATTCCAGTGGTCTGTTATCTCCCTTTTTAATGATGACAAAATATTGGGCATGGAAAAACTTTATAGTTATGACTATATAAACACTTAAACATATCAAAGTAACTTGTGTATGACTTTAAACTGATATATATCAACAAGTATTATGAATGTATTGAAAGTATTATAACTTATTAACAGAGTATCAAAGCTTTTGAATTAGATCAAATGTGTATCAGAGTTAATATATATCAAAAGCTATTTTTGCCTGATATGAGTTAAAGTCCATAATGTATCAAGGTAAGAAGAATATCAAGATGTATCAGAGTTTGCAATTGTATTGAGAAATGTATCAGAGTTTAAAGTAGCAAAAGGTATTTAGCAAGAATGCATCAGAGCTACTATCAGAGCTATTAAAGGTAGCAAAAATGTATCAGAGCTCAGAGTTAGCAGGAATGTATCAGAGCTATTTGAAGCTAAAGATGAATCAGAGCAATTTATGATCAGAGCAAATTTAATCAAATTTTGAGTAACAGGGATAACTCCCCCTATTTCATGCACAACCATGCACATACCTTACATGCAATTTTTCCATGCACATACAAGTACTCCCCATTTTTATCATTAATCAAAAAGGTTTCAAAAGCAAATTGCATTCTCTTTTTAAATAGAATAAGAAGATCAATAACATTGTTTGAGATAATTTCACTTTCTCAACAAATCAACTCTTCATTTACGTTCTCCCCCTCATCAAGGTAATTAAAGAGATCAAACATTGAGATATCAAGATATAACATCATTTCATTACACATTACTTTGCAAATAAACATTTCATTACTATAAAACGAAGTACAATGCATCAAAATACAAGAAGTGTTCTTCTTACAACATACATCAACAAGAAACAACAAAAAGATACACTAACTAGTCTTCTTCCTCACTAGAGGAAGAGCCAATTTCTAATACAATAAAGGAGGACTTAGTCTTCAAAGGTTTGAATATAAGATCTTGATTTCTAGTCCTAGTTGGGGCCTTAGAAAGTTTAGATTTTCCTTTAGCCCTAGATTTGGGTTTGGCACTAGATGGGATAGGCTCTACCTTAACATCAGTAGGTGGAACCGGGGGTTGTGATGCAAGAGGTGTAGGATCAAACAATCTAGGTGTAGAAGGAGGTTGTGACTGAGGTGGCTCTCTAGATGCTGAAGCTCTTGAAGCCTCGCGGCAAAAGAAAATCTCGATAAGAATACTAGATAGTCCAAAGCTCAATAGAGATGCCTTGAACACCCTTCTATAGACACTGAAGCTCTAAAGTATGCTGGGTACTAAGAGCATCCGCTGCTCCTCTCTATCGACCAAAATCCATGCGTAGGTCTCTAATATCAGACTGCATGTCATCCTGCGGGTGCTGGCGACTCTTAACTGCCTCCACTCTAGAAGTCAACTGACTTAACTTTGTCCTGATCTCCTGAAGTCCAATACCAACTGTTTGATGTAGCTCACCAAACATCGAAGAGAAGGTGCTCGTCAGGGACTTTGAAAGCTATCTCAATTGTTGTGCAATAAAGGCCTGTGAAGTAGTCGGTACACTGGTCGATGCTGAAGGTGCTGATGGGGCAACTGAAATTCCTGGTGGAGTCCTAGGACTACCAGGATGTCTCTTTGTCTGTCTCTGCTCCTTAGTCTCAGCCTGTGAATCATCATCACCTCTGTCAGAAGCAGTCTCAATATCAGCCATGGGGTGCTCTGTCTGATCATCATCATTTGAAGAAGGGTGAACCACCCTCTATCCCACATTCTCTTCGATCAAACTCCTTCAACTAGATGGTAGCCCATCTGCTGTAGGGACTTCATCGAATAGGTATCAGTATGATGCAGTGGTCTATCATTTTCTCTAGTAAGGTCAATCCCAAAGTCCTGAAATAGTAAAGTGAAAACCATGCCGTAAGGAAGGCAATCTTTCACCCTCCTTGCTGCATCCCTCATCTAAACCAGCATAATGTATGAGAGATTGAGGGCCTCCCCCTCAATCAAGCATCTTATAAAGGCCAAATCTCGCTCGCTCAACCAATCAAATTGGCCTATCCTCGGCAAGAAAATCCTGCTAATCATGTTATGCAACAATCTTATTTCTAGTGACAACATGTTAGCCTGTACATTCCCCACACCATCTACATCTCTTCTCCCAAGGATGAGTCTAAGAGTTCTCTTCTTATCTTTTAGCACAAAATGATTCACTCCTTCATTAGGTATGTGCAGAACATTGCTTAATCTTTCTTCATCCACAACTAATCTTACATGTTTAACAGTTGATTCAATGTGATGCTCTCCCAGGGTGAGGTTTTCGTAAAAGGTTCTTACCAAATTTGGATAAGTCAGAGTATCCAAGGAACAAAAGTCACTCCACCCTTGAGCCTCTAACCAATCTCCTGCACTTAGCCCTAGTTCTTCCAAAAATTAAAAAAACTATTCTTCTTCCACTGGTAACGGGCGGTTAGCCATTGAAATTACCTGTCTTGGCAGAGAAGGTGACTCATTTCTTTCTTCCTCTTGTTCTTGAATAGGGGTCGACTCCTCTTCTCTGTGTTTTGACCTTCTTTCCCGCTATGCACTAGAATCCGCTTGCCTTGCTCTCTTCCATACTACCATCCTTGGATCCATAACCAGAAATCAAAAGTGGGAGAGGATGAAATTCAAGAAAGGTGGGGTAGAGAGAGTGGTCCCTAGGCTTTGGAAGGGTTTTTTGGTAGGTCGCCTAAGGTTCAACAAGAAATAAAAGCCCTAGGTTTGGTCCTACGGGTTATATAAAAATGCCTAGCTCGACGTCCGAGGTGGCTCAGCCAGAAGTATGACTGATCGAGATGGCTCGAGCAAAAATACTTCGAAAAGGTTCTAAATAGCTCTAAAAGGTTTCTAATGATAGAAGGACACTATGTAAGGTGGTCATTATCCTTAAATTGATGTAGGAGGTCCTCTAGATAATGCTTCCTTAATTTAGAAGAAAATTGATGCAGGACCTAAGATGCATGCAAGTGATTCTTTGTTGTTTTTATGTTTTAGTGGATTGACTGATTCCTGAAATCAAACTAAGGATAGATCTAGAGATTCGCATAATGACAAGAAACTCTAGCATGTAGACATAGACCTTAAACAATGATAAAGAAGGACCCCGGGATTGAAAAACTCTGATAGGACTTAGCTCTAAATCAATACCCTACTCAGGAGATTAGGGAGTGCAAACCTTTTGAAATTTTGAAGTGCTCGATGCCGAGTTCGCTCACACTTATGGATGGGGCCTAGAAGATCAAGCCCTCGATCCTGCAGATTCGTTGACTTTCTGTTAGATGGTCCTAAAGGCAAGGTAGGCCTACTCTTTTATGGATGGAACTGAAAGGGCCTGCAAGCAACCTAGAAACGAGATAGAAAAACAATAAGGCATAAGATAGCAAGGAAATGAAAGGGAAAGAAGTTAGGTCAAGAGGGGTTCTTCTTATTGGGCTTCCAAGAAGAGCTTCCAGTGGGGTGTCCTAGCTTGGGAGGTGGATTGCTAGCTTGTGTAAGAAGAAGATACCTAGGGCCTCACACCCCTCGATGTTCCGAAGAACAAAGGCTCACTCTCTCACAGAGTTCCAAGTCACAAGACAAGGGCTAAAGATGAGAAAATGTCATATTTTTTTCATTCATCATCAATGTTTTTACAAGAGGGTTAGGGCCCTATTTATAAGCTCCCAAGTCCTCACTTTATTTCAAAAAAAAGGGGTTATAAAACTTGATTTGAGGATGAATCAAGGGGGTGCCCAATTTTGAATTTGAAATTTTACTTCACATGAACCAAGGGGCGTCCAACTTGAAATTTGAATTTTTTTCTTCATAAAGCTTGGCTGACCATGACTTGGCTTGATCATGGTGGAATGGCTTGATTTGTGGAGTGGAGTGAGGATGTTATCTGCTTGGATCAAGGAGAGGTTAACGGGCATCCAACATGGATTTTGAATTTGAATTTTCTTCTTGAACTTGGCCGCCCAATGGTGCTTGCTTTGAATTTGGTGAAGTGGCACCTCCCATGCCAGTGCCATTGATGATGTGGCACTCCATGAGCTGGCACTCCTAACTTGGCATGGAGGAGAGGTGGCTTGACTCTTTTTCAATTGGGCTTAACTTGATTACCCACTTATGGACCCATCTTCAAACTAGCTTGAACCCATCTTCGAATTGACTTGAGTTTGTGAGCCAACTTGGTAAATTGCAGGATCAACTGACCCTAACTTGACTAAATTAACTCAAACTGGCCAAATTACAAGACTAAATCAAAATTGAAACTAACTAAATACTAATTACATGACACGAATGCAAATTACTTTGGCTTAAATGTCTTAATCCTTATTACAAGAGCCAAAAGGACTTAGAACCCTAATCAAAAGTCCACAAAGGATTGAGGAGACTCTGTCTAATCCTGGTGCCCGAACCAATTCTTCCAGGGTGAGAGGAACTTGACCCGGTCGATAAGGGTTGGCTTGGCTCGGTATCTCTCAAGAAGGTCGGGTCGAGGTGCTGCAAGTCCTCTCGGGCAATCCATGAATCAATGGACTCTAGCCGACCTTGCCAATGGACCAGGTAGTGTTGATAACCTTTTCCCCAGGTTGTGATAGCTTGATCGTCTAGGACATGCTTGATCCGTTCTCCTCTCTTAGGTAAAATTGGAGGTGGACACTCAGGATCGGGTTCACTCTCAAAGGATAGGTCAGGTCTAAATGGCTCGTTGGGTATCATTGCCAGCTCCATATACTCGGCTAAGTCTAAGATATTAAAAGTCGAGCTAATACCATAACCGGGGGTAGCTCAAGCACATAGGCATTAGGGCCAACTCTCCTTATCACTCTAAAGGGGCTAGCTCTATGAGCATGTAGTTTCTTAACGGTTCTAGGTAGGAACCATTCGGCCTAAGCCTAATCATTATAGAATCCCCTATTTCAAATACTTTGGCTTGCTTTCAGAAATCAGCCAATTTCTTGTATGTATTATTACTTAAATTAGTTTTTTGGCTAATCTCCTTATGCATGTCTCTAATATGCTGTGCAAATGATTCTTGTGAACTTTGAGACTCGTGCATGGATGGGTAGGAGAATCAGATTGAGAGGGCGATTAGGTTTGTACCCATTGACAACCTCAAAAGGACTTTTGCCTGCGGTCCTATTTGCTGAGCTATTATAGGCAATTTCAGCTCAAGGTAAGAGAAGGTCCCAATTTCTAGTGTGCTCACCTACCAAGCATCATAGCAGGTTCTGGTGTGGACACCAGAAGCCGAAAGAAACTTCACTCCAACAAGGTTAGCCTTATCCCAATTTGGATCGAAGATAATTAGGTTACCTTGTATCCTTTAGTTCAAAAATATTTTATTTTTAAGAGTCATTTCCTTTTCAAGAGTCTTGTAATTAATTTTGAGTTTCAAACCAAGAGTGTTTATTGAGTCCTGTAATTACTTTTAAAATTTCATTTCTTATAAGTCCATTTCAAGTTTTAAAGTCTAGGTCAGTCAAGTCAGTTCAGTTGAGTTAAGTCTAATTCAGTTGAGTTAAGTCTAATCAAGTCTTAAAGCCATGAAAGCCAGCAACAAGACTCAAATTCTAGACCCCAGAATTTGACCACATCGAGAAGAGAAGACACATCAATCAAGCAAGAGAAAAGGACCATCAACTAGGACCACTGGGCGCCACATGTCATTCTTATCCAAGTAGAAGACCACCTCACCATGCCACGTCATCAGGTGCAACTTCACCAGCCACCTCATCACCCTTTGGGCGCCAACAAGGGAGATTCAAATTCAAGGAGGTTGGCCACATCCCTCCAAGTCCTCCACCAAATCCTCCAACCCCCCCCACATCCCTCCAAACTCTCCACCAAATCCTCCAACCCCCCTTGTAATCCTCCTCGATTTGGGGAGTTTTTAAATTTCAAAAGCTAGCTTTATGAGGCTATTAAAAGCCTTGGATGACCATTGTAAAAGAGATTGATTTTGGAAATGAATGAAGTTTGAAGTGAAGTTGTCTTGAGTTTTATGTGTGAAATTTTTCCTATCTTCTTCTTCCACGCCCAAAGCCACTCTCTTCCCTAGCAATTCATCATCCAAGCTCAAGGCAAAGGCATTGGAGTCGGCCAGATCTTCTCAACTATCTTTTCTTTGTTCACAAGTTCTCCCATCCCTTCTTTATGTTTGCATCCTTCAACCTTAACTTTGATCTTCATTGCAGGATCCTTCGAAGTCCTTGAGTTGTGAACAGGGTTCCCCTTGACAATGAACCAACAAGCTGAAGCCCAAGTCCAGGGTTCTGATCACTGTTATCCAAGTTCTCCAGTCCAGAGCATCAGTAGTTTCAAGTTTTGAATCATAGGAAGGTTGGAAAACTCATCAAGGTAAGTCCTCAATCATTAGCCCCTATTATCTAGATCTTCTTCCTTCTTAGTTTTAGAGTTGTGTCTAATCATGTAATAGTCCCTTTTCATATAATCCTTAAATCTTATTAAGATGAGTACAATGCTAAGTATAATTAGGTTTCATTGCTCTACAAACATCATATTCAAAACATTAATCATATGCGTGCCGCATCAAATAAAGGCATTGGAGTCGGCCAGATCTTCTCAACTATCTTTTCTTTGTTCACAAGTTCTCCCATCCCTTCTTTATGTTTGCATCCTTCAACCTTAACTTTGATCTTCATTGCAGGATCCTTTGAAGTCCTTGAGTTGTGAACAGGGTTCCCCTTGACAATGAACCAACAAGCTGAAGCCCAAGTCCAGGGTTCTGATCACTGTTATCCAAGTTCTCCAGTCCAGAGCATCAGTAGTTTCAAGTTTTGAATCATAGGAAGGTTGAAAAACTCATCAAGGTAAGTCCTCAATCATTAGCCCCTATTATCTAGATCTTCTTCCTTCTTAGTTTTAGAGTTGTGTCTAATCATGTAATAGTCCCTTGTCATATAATCCTTAAATCTTATTAAGATGAGTACAATGCTAAGTATAATTAGGTTTCATTGCTCTACAAACACCATATTCAAAACATTAATCATATGCGTGCCGCATCAAATTGGTATCAGAGCATGGTTGCATTAGGGTAGAATAGTTTTCTTTAAATCCAAGCAAGATCTAAAATTCATGCCTCCTAAGCGGGTGTACTCCAGTACACTGTCACGACCCATGGGAATAATGAGCCCCTGGCCAGACGTGAGTTTTTTAGATTGAAGTTTGGGTAAGCCATTGCACTTGTTTGATTAGGTTCTGTTTTCTGAAAATTTGTATCTGTTTACTGTAATCTGTCTGCAGCTCCAAAGAAAAGTCACTAATTTTTTATTAAAATATTTTTTTTCTTGTTCCTTTTTAAGTCAGTTATCACCATATTAAATTTCATTATCAGAAAAAAAATTATAAAAAAAATGAAAATTTCTGTAGTTCGACACTATCATTAGGGTTCTGTTCTATCCTTTTTATTTATCTTCAATTGTAGGATCTGCTTAGAGTAGTACAGATCTTATTTTTAAAATTCCTTTCACCTGCATTGAAACATATAAGTTAGGAATCCTCTGTGAATTTTTCATAATTTTTGGACATTTTTTTCATCATGTTTTCCACACCACTTTCAAACTGCAACACACTTCTGCAGCACCTTTGCATTTCATTCATCTCATGAGAAATCAAATTAAGGGCATCAATTTGACATAGGGTCAAGATTTCATCACCTGTCCCTAGCCCAAAAATCACCAACTAGCATATCGATCCCAGCCCATTAATTAAAATTGAGTAGAACGTTAATTGCCCTAGTGGGTTAGGGACACCAACAAATTAGGTTCAGGTTAGGGTCAAGTTAACTGTGTCAGCTAATTAGTGTGTGCTTACTGGCTTGGTGTCTAGGATTGGTGCATCAGGGCTTGTGATTTGGTCTGCCTACTTGGCTAATCTCAGATTGGTGTCTAAGGTTGGCAATCAGGGACCTTCACTCCCCACCACCTACCTGGCTAAGTCCCATAAGTACTACTGGCTAGTTGGTTCACTTAATTAAACCTCTAATTTGTGCTCTAGGTCTAGGAAATCTTAGCTCGAGCTTGAGTCCATTTGCATGCATGACAACTAGAGCAGGGACACCATATTCACCAATCCAAGCCCAGTCCAGTGTAGCCATGGACCCGAATCTTGAAACCATGCTGAAAGGCCTAAATGATCTAATGGCCCAATTAAACCAAATGCTGGCTAAACAATTTTCCTTAGACCAACCAACTCCTACTTTCCCATTAGCTCATATGAATGATAGGAGTAAGAACCCTGAAGTACAAGTTGAGTTCATGAATACTCAAGACTTAGGGTATCCTCAAACTGAAGGGCTAGGGAAGGAAGAAGGCAAGTCTGAACCTAGTAAATATGTGTATGAGACTAACATAAGTTTAATAGATGAATATGAAGGGGAAGACTGTGAAGAGAACAACTTTAATATCTTACCTGAGGAAACCTTTGGTAAAGAAAAGATTATTGAGCCTAGTCCTGAAACATCAGAACAACCGAAATTTAGTGAGGACTTGGTTCCCGTAAGACAATGCCCTCAGGAAGAACCCAATACTTTAGCTTCGACACAAGAACTCCTTCAGGTACCTGAGAAGAACCCAATCATTATTTTAGAAGACTTTCCTGATGACCTTCAACTACCTAGAAGCATCCCGCCTGTAGATCAATATTCAAATCTTAAGGTCATCATGAGTAACCAAGGTCTGTTTCAAGATTCCCCTAAATTATCCCAAGACTCGGATTTCTATTTCCTGCCTTCCTGTAGATCAATATTCAAATCTTAAGGTCATCATGAGTAACCAAGGTCTGTTTCAAGATTCCCCTAAATTATCCCAAGACTCGGATTTCTATTTCCTGCCTTTCCTTAAGTCTTATCCTAATTTTAGAGCCATTAAGTTTCATTTTGATGAGATTACTAGGTTGCATGAGCCTTTAAAGCCTATTCCTTTTGCTACCTACTTTTGGAAAACCTTATGGCATTTGCTAGGAACCCATGGTAAATTCTCATGTGCATACCAGACCAGGGTCAAACCTAGAGAGTCATTAATCTGTTAGGTTTAGACCCTAGAGAGTCTAATAAAATTCCTCTCAATAAAGATGCCTAGTTCAGTTTGCATTTCGTAAGTGCTTGTGTAAGTTTTTGAGTCTGCTGAGTTTTTTGCACAGCATGTCACAAATCTGCATAAAGAAATCAGTAATAAGATCAACCTGAGCAATGAAACTTATAAACACTTAGCTGACTCACATAAGAGGGCTAAAGAATTCTGTGAAGGGGATTATGCGATGATTAGGCTCAACCCTGAATGGTTTCCCCCTGGAACCATAAAAAAGCTGCATGCCCGCGGAGCGGGACCTTTTAAGATCTTAAGGAAAATATGGCCTAATGCATATGTTTTGGAACTTCCACCTGATATGGGTATTAGTACAACCTTCAATGTTTCAGACCTAGTAGAATACAAAGAACCACTACTAATACCTAGTGAGCCTTTTGAGTCAGAAACTTTCATTGAGAGTGAACATATTTTCGAGTGTCCACCACCAACCTTACCTGAGCAGAGAGAGAGGATTGAGAGAATCCTGGATGACAAGATCATTACTACCAGGAATAAGGACTATCAGTGATACCTGGTTCAATGGCAAGGTCGACCTGAATCCGACAACTCTTGGATTACTCGAGAGGACCTGCAAAGACTTAACCCAGACTTGTTCGAGCATTACCAGGGCAAAACTGAACCATACTCGACTGGGTCGAGTTCTGCCCACCCCAGGAGAATTGGTGTGGACACCAGAAGCCGAAAGAAACTTCACTCCAACAAGGTTAGCCTTATCCCAATTTGGATCGAAGATAATTAGGTTACCTTATATCCTTTAGTTCAAAAATATTTTATTTTTAAGAGTCATTTCCTTTTCAAGAGTCCTGTAATTAATTTTGAGTTTCAAATCAAGAGTGTTTATTGAGTCCTGTAATTACTTTTAAAATTTCATTTCTTATAAGTCCATTTCAAGTTTTAAAGTCTAGGTCAGTCAAGTCAGTTCAGTTGAGTTAAGTCTAATTCAGTTGAGTTAAGTCTAATTCAGTTGAGTTAAGTCTAATCAAGTCTTAAAGCCATGAAAGCCAGCAACAAGACTCAAATTCTAGACCCCAGAATTTGACCACATCGAGAAGAGAAGACACATCAACCAAGCAAGAGAAAAGGACCATCAACTAGGACCACTGGGCACCACATGCCATTCTTATCCAAGTAGAAGACCACCTCACCATGCCACGTCATCAGGTGCAACTTCACCAGCCACCTCATCACCCTTTGGGCGCCAACAAGGGAGATTCAAATTCAAGGAGGTTGGCCACATCCCTCCAAGTCCTCCACCAAATCCTCCAACCCCCCCCACATCCCTCCAAACTCTCCACCAAATCCTCCAACCCCCCCTTGTAATCCTCCTCGATTTGGAGAGTTTTTAAATTTCAAAAGCTAGCTTTGTGAGGCTATTAAAAGCCTTGGACGCCCATTGTAAAAGAGATTGATTTTGGAAATGAATGAAGTTTGAAGTGAAGTTGTCTTGAGTTTTATGTGTGAGATTTTTCCTATCTTCTTCTTCCACGCCCAAAGCCACTCTCTTCCCTAGCAATTCATCATCCAAGCTCAAGGCAAAGGCATTGGAGTCGGCCAGATCTTCTCAACTATCTTTTCTTTGTTCACAAGTTCTCCCATCCCTTCTTTATGTTTGCATCCTTCAACCTTAACTTTGATCTTCATTGCAGGATCCTTCGAAGTCCTTGAGTTGTGAACAGGGTTCCCCTTGACAATGAACCAACAAGCTGAAGCCCAAGTCCAGGGTTCTGATCACTGTTATCCAAGTTCTCCAGTCCAGAGCATCAGTAGTTTCAAGTTTTGAATCGTAGGAAGGTTGGAAAACTCATCAAGGTAAGTCCTCAATCATTAGCCCCTATTGTCTAGATCTTCTTCCTTCTTAGTTTTAGAGTTGTGTCTAATCATGTAATAGTCCCTTTTCATATAATCCTTAAATCTTATTAAGATGAGTACAATGCTAAGTATAATTAGGTTTCATTTCTCTACAAACACCATATTCAAAACATTAATCATATGCGTGCCGCATTAGGTTCCCTAGGCTACGGTTGACTACCTCAGTTTGGCCATCAGTCTGAGGGTGGTAGGCAGTGGAAAATTTGAGTTTGGTTCCTAGTATGTGCCAAAAGGTCTTCCAAAAATAACTAGAGAAACGAACATCCCTATTGGACACTATGGTTTTAGGAAGGCCATGTAACCTAACCACATGATCAAGGAATAGTTTGTCCACTTTGGAAGCATCTAAGGTGTGAGAGCTGAGTATGAAGTGAGAAATTTTAGAGAACCTATCAACCACTACACAAATTGAATCGTGTCTTATCAAGATCTTGGGTAACCGTACCACAAAGTCCATGCTAAGATCCTGCCAAGGGCGATTAGGTAGGGCAGAGGGGTGTACAGACCAGTGTTTTGCTTCTGCTGTTTGGTGACAGCACAAGTTCGGCACCTAGAAATAATGTGCGCAACATCCCTCTTTAGGCTTGGCCAAAAGAACTGGTCTTCTACTGCTAAAATGGTCTTTTCCTTACAAAAGTGACCAGCTAGACCTCGTGCATGGGTTTTCCAAACTAAGAATTCTCTAAGTGAAGTCCTGGGAATGCACAACCTATTTTCTTTGAAAAGGTAACCATCCTGAAGGGTGTACTTACTATGGGCACTAGATGCTTCTTGTCTCATGGACAAGAAGATCTCATCGAAGTCAGGACAGGATCCGTATTGCTCTTTCAATTAGTCAAATCCTATATCTTCAATTCTAACTGTATTCAGAAATAGGGCACGATGGCCAAGGGTATTAGCTACCTTATTTTCAGTACTAGCATGATGTTTTAGCACAAAGGTATAGGCTTAGATGTATTCTACCAACTTAGCATGCCTAGGATTTAATCTTTTATGGGAGTTTAGGAATCGAAGAGCTTCATGGTCAGAAAAAAGTATAAATTCTTGCGGTAGTAGTTAATGTCCCCAGTACTTAAGGGCTTGTATGACTGCATAAAACTCTTTATCATAGGTTGAGTACTTAGTTTTGGCCTCATTGAGTTTCTCGCCAAAGAAGACCACAGGGTGATTTCCTTGACTAAGTACTCCTCCAATGCCCACTCTCGAAGCATCACAAGCAACCTTAAAGACTTTAGAAAAATTAGGCAATCTTAGGACAGGTGCTTGTATCATTTTATCCTTAATCTCTAGGAAGGCTTTATCGGCAGCTTTGGTCCATTGAAACTTTCCCTTCCTAATACAGTCAGTGATGGGTGCCACAATGGAACTAAATCCCTGAATAAATCCTTTATAGAAGGTGGCTAATCCATGGAAACTATGAACGTCGTGGACACTAGTCGGGACTGGCCACTTAGCTATGGATTTTACTTTTACAGGATTAGATGAAACTTTTTCGGGGGTGACTTCGAAGCCTAGGAAAATAACCCTATGTGTCATGAACTCGCACTTCTTAGAATTGGCATAAAGGCTATTCTTTCTAAGGGTCTGATAGACAAACTTGAGGTGGTTAAGGTGGTCTTCCTTAGTCCTGCTATATATCAAAATGTCATCGAAGTATACCATAAAAAATTTTCCAGTGAACTATATCAGGACTTGGGTCATGACCCTCATAAATGTGATAGGTGCATTTGAAAGCCCAAAAAGCAGTACTACCCATTCAAAAAGACCATCCTTAGTCTTAAATGTGGTCTTCCATTCATCCCTGGGCCTAATCCTAATCTGATGATAGCCACTCTTAAGATATATCTTGGAAAAGATTGTTGCACCGGCCATCATGTCAAGCATGTCATCCAAATGGGGGATGGAAAACCTATATGTCACTATGATTTTGTTGATGGCTCTGCTATCGACACACATTCTCCATGTTCCATCTTTTTTAGGGGTTAGCAGTGCAGGGACTGCACATGGACTTAAGCTATCCCAAAGGAAACCTTTCCTAAGCAATTCTTCCACTTGTTTATGAAGTTCTTGATGCTTAGTGGGGTTCATCCCATAGTGAGGAAGGTTTGGCAAAGTGGCTCCTGGGACCAAGTCTATAGCATGCTAGATGTCCCTAAGGGGTGGTAGTCGATCAGGTTATTCATCAAAAAAAACATCCTCAAATTCATTCAGAGCCTCAACTACTTCTTAAGGGTGCTCTCTTTGAGTCAGCTCATGAATCTCATTAGTGGCCAAGATCCAAACAAGGGTTCCCTCAGTAATCTCTTTTTCTAACTACTTGGCCTTGATCAGGTTAACTCCTGGCCTATTTCCTTTAGGCTACTAGATCCTCTTTTAGCCTGATCCTTAGGTGGAGTTAGACTGATTACAAATTTCTTCCCATGGTGAAAGGCACAGGTATTGGTTCAACTAAAAAGGGTGGCATCATGATCGTAAAGCCAGGGTTGACCTAGGATAATGCTACTGACTCCCATGGAAAGGACATCACACCAAATCATCTCCTTATATGATTGCAATTTGATCAAGATTTGGAATCCAGACTTGATAGGTATGGAAATCGAATCTATCCTTGAGACCTTATAGGGACTAGGATGGGGAACTGGGGTCAATCCTAGAGACTTGACAGTACTTAATGAGATGGCGTTGACACAGCTCCCACTATCTTTTATGATTTTGTACACCTTATCCCCTAATTTGATGAAGGTTTGAAGGATGTTAGTCCTATGCCAATCTTCTTGCTCTTTGTTTTGGGTTAGTGTTGCCTAGTGAGCAACCCAAGAGGGAGGGTGAATAGGATTTCTAAAAATTAATTACAAGTGTGTGAACCAATTCAATTAACAATCTAAGTATAATAAAATACATATATAATGTGCTCTTAAAGAGTATGCAGTAAAAATTTAAAAGCAATAAAAGTAAGAGCAAAAGAGATGGTGCGGGCACCAGACTCAGGAAAAGGCTTCAACCAATGCAAAGTTCTTTATAGATAGAAGATTAGGAATTTAAGTCCTGTAATAAGTCTATGAGTCCTATATTTATTTTTATTTGAATAATTGAGTCCTGTTTTATTTTTAATTTAAGTTCTAAAGTCCAATTAAAGTTAAATTGGCTTTGTGTTGAGTTAGGTTCAAGAGCTACTTGAGTTGGGTTTCAATTAAGCCAGATTAAGTGCAACCAGCTTCACCAACTACTTGGAGCACCACATCATCATTGAACCATGCAATCTTGGAGGACAAGTCATGCCAACTTGGAGGACAAGTCATGCCACATCATCAAGACACTTCAACCAAGAATTTCGCCCAAGATAAAATCAGATTTGAAATAAGCTTCCACTCTTTAAGGGCACCAACCTTGTAATTAGGAATATCAAATATGAAAGGGCCACTCCTTTCTTCATGGGACGCCCCTTGATTTTCTCCATGAAAGGAGGTGTAATTTGAATTTGAAAGGGAGCTTTAAGTCTATAAAAGCCCCTAAGTCCTCTTGTAATTTTGATGATGAATGAAATAAACTCTTTTTTCATGAAAATTCTCCTTTGCTAGCCAAAGTCCCTTGAGAGAAGGTAGGTGTGAGACCTAGGTTACTTAGCCAATCAAGCATTTAATCCTTCTTCCATTTCCATTCGGCCAACCTTGAAAACTCTTCTTCAAGCCACTCCAAATTCGTCCTCCCCCTCTTCTAAAGGATGTCATCCACAAGGAAGCTCTCCCCTCCATCAAATGAAGAAGGTTCAAGCTATGGGAACCAAAGGAGATCCACTTCAAGCCAAGCCTAAGCCTTTTTATTCCATTCCAAACTCTCCTTCTCCATTCCTCCAACCTTCCATCTAAACATTCTAATCTTTTCATCTATCTGTGCAGAATCCCTGGGTCTCCTGGTTTCCAAGATGAAGGTCTATTGTGACAAAGAATCAAATACAAGGTGCCTTAAAACATAGAGTAATCCCTTTGCCATTTTAGTACTTCTTTTTGAGTGTTCCTTACCACATTTCAAAATATTAATGGCCGGGTAACCATCTTTAAAACCTTCTTTCAGATATGAAATAATGGAGTAAGCTAGCCCTAACCTGTGTGGTTTCCTAACCACGAAGATCCCTTCTTAATTGCTTTAAAAGATTCTTTTTTTTAGTCAAGTTTTTTCCTTATGTTCCTTTCATATAATTCTATTTCTTTTATGTAGAATAGCTACATGCATATCTGCTTAATTATCATTTAGTCCCTCTAATTCCTAGAAATGCATCATTCGATACTTGTTCCCCATCAAGAGAGAGACAAATAATCACAAACACAATCCAAGTATAGTGGTTCGGTGCTTTCCAATGTACCTACATCCACTCCCCAAGGACCACTTAGGAATTCACTATAATCTCCATCGGTTACAGTCGATTAGTTTTCCAGGCTCACTAATAAAAACTCGACTTATTTTCACAAGGCTCACAAGTCAAAACCTCCCTTAGTTTTGCGGGCTAACTAATAACATAATTGGTTTTAAGGCTCACCAACAACCTCCCTTGGTTTTGTGGGCTAACCAAGAACCAAATTAGTTTTAAGGCTCACCAACAACCTCGTTGGTTTTCAAGGCTAACCACTAACCTTTACAACAAATATAAAGTTTGAAGTAAGACAACAATAAAAGCTTTCTAAATAAAAGTAGATATCTCTTTGAAGCTTTGAGGAATCGCTTGTCTTCAACTTGATAAAGTCTCAATTAATGCTCAAGAATGTTGAGCTTGAATGTTCTTGAAGGCTTTGAAAGCTTGGAGACTTCTTTTTGCTTGAAGGAAGTTGCTCTCAATGAACGGGAGTGAATGCACTTGCCTTTTCTTTTCTATTGTTGATCCTTTTGTATTTAGATTTGATTTCAATCACTTAAATACCTTCCCAAGGCCTTAAAGTCAGTTTATTTCTATTAGACACAAAAAAATAGCCATTGAGAGCCAAGAGGGCTGAGTTTTGTGTTTGAAAAACTAGTCATTACTGTTTCTAGAACTCCAAGTGTCGAGACTTCAAGCTATGAGTCAACACTTAGGATTGACACTTACATTTCATAAGTCGACACCTAGTTCAAATTTCTTCATTGGAGCTCTCTAGAATTCTCAGGTGAGTCAACACTTCTTTTGGTGAGTCGACACTTGAGTCCATGAGTCGACACTTCAGATAAGTTTTCAATTTTAGCAAGTTCTATATCAAAATTTTCTAAAGTGATGAGCCGATCCTTGAGTCGACACCTTGAGTCGTTACTTGACTGGCATGAGTTGACACTTTAGCCATTCTATCTGAAATTCTTTTTGCGTGCCGGCTTGAGTCGACACTTCCACTGTCATGAGTCGACACTTGAGTCATGAGTCAATACTTTGAGTCGATACTTGTTGAGATTTCTTTAAAACTAATCTTTGTGTTATTTCAAGCAATCTTCAAGTGCTTAAGTCTACTTAAAACTAATCTTTTATTCATGGAGGGGACTTCTTCATTTCTTTGATAGGCAATCAAAACTATTGGATTGATGAGTACATTTTTCTATTAAAACATACTTTAAAGAAATAGTTAGTACTCAACTTATACTTAAGTATTTTCTTTATCATCAAAATCAATAACAGAGTCAACAATCTCCCCCTTTTTGATGATGACAAAATCTTTAAGTATAAAAAACATAATAAGCTCTTTAAAAGAAGTTTTCAATTATGCATGAGGCTTATTTCAGTATGTATTCAAACAGAGAAAGAAAGTTTGAAAGCTTATTTGAATCAAGTTTGGACCAAGAGTATCAGAGCTAAAAAAGAAATTTATGTATCACGATACTCTAAAGAGAACATGCTCAAGAATAATAAATTCAGTAATGAAACAAGGTGAAAGTAGTCAAAAAGAGTTTTGAATAATAGATTGAAGAGTATAAATACTCTCCCTCAAGAGGTGATTTAAAAATTTTTTTTTCAAAGATCTTTCAAGAATATAATGCTGAAATTAAACATCTAAAATTAAGAATTGGGCATAAAATTTTAGCAAAATAGGTTTTGCAATTCAAAGGAGGAATTACTTGATGGGGATCTCAGAGCAGCACTGATCTTGGAGCAGCACTGATGTGAAGCCACACTGATCCCGGAGCAGCACTGATCCTAGAGCAACATCGATCTCGGAGTAGCACAGATTTTAATAAATGAGTTTGGGATATATCTTTTATTTGAATTTTGAATTAGGATTTGGTTGGTTAGGATTGAGATATGGATAGGCTTATCTTATCCTATCTTGTATTTGAATTTGAGTCATCTCTATCTTTTTATCTTGTATTCAAATTCAAACGAGGGTTGGATAGGTCTATAAATACCACCCTCAGTCCTTTGTAAAAAGATAGTTTTTGGAGAAAAAAATTTAAATTTTTTAGAAGAGTGATTCTTCTTGCCTTCGCCTTTGGGCATGGGCGTGATGCCCTAGTTATTCCCCTTCCCATTCCATCTTCTTTATCCCCTCGTGACATTTGAGATCCATCCTAGCACATCCAAGTATCAAGGTGTAATGCCCTAGAGGTGAGAGGCCTCTTCGTTAGGGTGAGTCCCAAAGTCCATGAGTTCCAGATCCTTATCCTACATCCCCACTATTCCTTCACCATCCCTAGAAAAAAAAATATCTAAAAAAAATAGTACCCTAATTTAGGTGACTTCTAGGCTCACCAACGATCCTACCCCCCTGTCCCCCATCAATTTTGGTATCAAAGCCCAGAAAAATTAGGGTACCCTATATTCCCCTTCTTTCCCACCAGCCTCGATGAGTCCCTCCACTTTCCCATTGCCGATCCCTTCCACCATTGGACAATACCTTATCTCTGATTTCGTTTTCACTGCCGGTCTTCTATGCCCACCACCGACCGGACATCATGGCTTCCTCGATCGAGTTCTCCACCTCGGCCTCCCTTCCTATGAATAGTGGTCCGAGTTCCTCCATGGCCTCCCTACTGCCCCATCAAAAGTGGACGGCGCCCGGAAGCACGGCGTCCTTCTTGAGGTGGTCCAGGTCCTCACCTCAAATCGACTCCCCACACCGTCCGAACCCGATTCCCCAGTATCGATGAGCATCAATCCAGTCCAAGTGCCCCCGCCTTCCACCGACTGCGTGTGGTCCTTTACCAGCATCCTCGTCATCACTTCAGCATTTGCTCACCCCGATGGTGGCCAGCAATCCCATGCCATCTCTTGCAGTCAACCGAAATAGCAACCCTCGGAGAAGCCCCAAAGGTCTCAGATCTGATGGCTCCCATTGTCGAATCTGGACAAGGCCAAAGGCAGGACGGTTAGGAGTGATCTGATGCCTGTGGCTACATGGAAGGCAATCAAGGGGTGGGGGAGGAACTGAACTCATAGGCGGCTCAAAATACGGACTTCAACCCCTTCCGGAGGGGCCTCCGTGCTGCCTTCCTCGATGTCCAGCAGTGCCTCATCCACTTCCTCTATAAGATGGCTCCAAGAGGGATCCAAACGGACAAGAGGTACTAGGCTCCACCTCCTTCCTCACAATCAAATCCCCATGCCACTGTTTCTTCACCGTCGTCTGCATTGCCTCCGAGCTGACATCCCTACATTGTCCGCATCGCCTCCCAGTCCGACCGGCCATCTCCTCCATTCCTAGACAATGCCAGCCTTCCCCAATGGCGAAACTCCTTCCCCCTCTCCCTGCATTTGTGCTGCAACACTTGATGTTTCACCTCTGCCACCATGCCGCCCAGACCCGATCGAAGACTCCACATCGAATCTAAGGGAAGAAGCCCCCCAACCGGTGTCTGTCTCTGGCCTACATCGTCCCCCTCCCGCCTCTCCATTCCCCAGCAAAACCCCTCCATTCGAGCCCATCTTCCGTCCGCTGCTCCCCGTGAAGTCTTCTCAGCCGCCGGCCTCCATCCCCAATCCCAGTCACTGGTCGATGAAGAAGAAGCCCCACCCCGCACCAGTCTCCCTGCCCTCGGCCTCCCCATCCTTGGCTCATGTCATCTCTGCCCCAGCACCGCCGTCGGTGAACACCCGCCATAATGCCCTCCGAAGACTTCCCTGTTTCATGATTTTGGTCCGTGAAGAAAGAAGGGCGCTCACATGAACGTGAACGCAAACCCGGCATTCGGAGCCGACTTTCTCATCTGCATGCTTCTCAAAGCAAGCCGGCTTTACAAGCCGACTTTTAAGTGCAGGCCAGAAATAATAAAAAAATAGTGAAAAAAAGTTTGAAAAAAAGAATAAATAAAAAAAAAGGCCTTTTGGCTAGCTGGATCTAAGTCTGACTCAACGGAGTCGAGTTCTCCCCACCTCAGGAGAATGATGGGGATCTCAGAGCAGCACTGATCTCAAAGCCACACTGATCTCGGAGCAGCACTAATCCTAGAGCAGCATCGATCCTGGAGTAGCACAGATTTTAATAAATTAGTTTGGGATTTATCTTTTATTTGAATTTTGAATTAGGATTTGGTTGGTTAGGATTGAGATATGGATGGGCTTATCTTATCCTATCTTGTATTTAAATTTGAGTCATCTCTACCTTTTTATCTTGTATTCAAATTCAAACGAGGGTTGGACAGGTCTATAAATACCACCCTCAGTTCTTTGTAAAAAGATAGTTTTTGGAGAAAAAAATTTGAGTTTTTTAGAAGAGTGATTCTTCTTGCCTTCGCCTTCGGGCATGGGCGTGATGCCCTAGTTATTCCCCTTCCCATTCCATCTTCTTTATCCCCTCGTGACCTTTGAAATCCATCCTAGCACCTCCAAGTATCGAGGAGGGTGTAATGCCCTAGAGGTGAGAGGTCTCTTCATTAGGGTGAGTCCTAAAGTCCATGAGTTCCAGATCCTTATCCTACATCCCCACTATTCCTTCACCATCCCTAGAAAAAAAAATATCAAAAAAAAATAGTATCCTAATTTAGGTGACTTCTAGGCTCACCAACGATCCTACCTGTTTGTCCCCCATCATTACTCCCTCTCACTCAATGCTCAAAACATTTTTCTCAAACAAAATAGAGTTTTCATTTCATCTTCATTTCAAAACTTATCTTCATTGCACAAGAAATATATATATCTTTTATCTCTCATTTATACTTATGTACCTTTTAAAACTTATCTCTCATTTATACTTACTTCTCTCCCTTTTTGTCAACATTCAAAAGGAATTGAGAGAAGTCAAACACTAAGATTCAAAAACTGACATTCATTCATTCATTCAGAAGTGACAACTCCAAAGTCACAACATGATGAGAACATTCCAATCATTCATGATATTGCATTCATTGATACATGTTTGATACAAAAGAGTAAGTAAACATAAAAACTATTTAAATAGCATACAAGGAGTGCATAAATGTAAACTATCTAAACATAAAGAATATCCTAAGCACTATCCTCATCATCCAAGGATCCAATCATGATAGGTCCTGTATCAGTAGAAGCACGAGATTTAGGCCACATAGATCGAAGATCATGAAAACGGGTCCTAGTCGATCTTGATGGAACATGACGGCCTCATCCCCTGCGTCTAACATAAGTCATGCCTCTAGATGGTTTAGATGAGGTAGAAGCTATGTCAGTTGCAGGAGAAGAACGGATCGGAGTGGTAGTATCAATAACTATATGAAAAGATGTATGATTGAATATAGGACCTGAATCTAGATGATGGAAACCAGGGGTATAAAATACTAGTTCCCTAATAAGGGAAGATGTATGCAATGTGGGAGAATCAATGTTAGGTGTATCAGTAACTGAAGGTATGACAAGTGTAGGTGTAGGAATGAATGTGTGATCAGCTGGTCTGGAAAGAGAAGTGGGTAGAATAGAAGTCTAAAAAGATGAACTAGATGGATCATGAATGGGACTCCTAGGAGGGTCAGCTGCTATCTCCGGCACTGGCTCAATCATCAGATGTGCCATGTAAAACTCATCAAAGTTAGTCTCATCCAAATCTGGTCCTGGAGTAGGTGGTGTTGGAGCTTAATTAGCTAGAACTGAATTATCAGGGGCTCTGCTGGAAGAAGGTCTACTCAAAGCGGACCCATCTCTTAGTCCTCGATGGCTCTCTCTCATCTCCATATGATATGTATCGACTCGCTGATGAATGATCATCAACTCAGTCTTAATGCGAGCGACCTTGTCCTCTAGACTCTTAGAAACTCCAGGGATATCAGACCGTGCTGGCTCAGGCAAAGGAGCTGGCTATGGCTGTGCTGAAGTCTCGGGCTATATCTCAGGCATATCAGTAGGTGGTTTTGAGGGCCCTGCCTCACCCGAAAAGATGCGCTTCTCCTCTACTATATCCTCATCTCTGTCAGTGGAGTGACCAGATACTTGTCATCTCCACTGGCCTCTGACAAGCTGGTATCCCATCCAGTAAGGAGATCTGTGTCATAAACATTAGTATGCATTAGCTGCCGATAGGGCTCATCATCCATCACTACACCACAAGCTTTGAAAAGTAAAGTCAAGCCCATCCCGTAGGGCAAACACAGTCTCTTGCTGATGGATGCCTCTGTCAACTGATGTACCATAAGTATCGGTAGGCATACAGGGGTGTGCTATACCAAAGAAACCATCACTAATAGCTCTCACTCTTTGTTGAAGTCGAAACGGTCGGTCTTCGATAGAACAATCCGGGCTACTATATGATGCAACAACCTCATCTCAGCTGATAGTCTTGAAGCAATCACTATGGATCCCTCAAGTAAGTCATCTATCTCAAAAATACAACAAAGACCACTGAATCTATCTACTAGACTGTCCAGGACAGATCATCTCATGGGTATATCCCATATTCTACATAGAATCTCTACTGTCATTAGGACATCTCTGCCTTACACCTGAGCAAACCATCCATCACAACCTCGGGCTAATGAACCATAGAACTCTCGAATCAAACCCGGGTAGAATCTTTCATTCAAAGAACAAAATGGCACCAAGCCTGCATCCCTGAGCCACTAACCTATCCTAAACAACTACTGATCAATGAACTCGAAGTCCACATGACATCCTCCGACGATGGTCTTCAATCCCATCCAACTAGCCACGGGAAAGAGATGTCTAGCAGGAACATCAGGTGCATCTGCTACTCTGGCTTCATGCCTAGCCTTTGTTCTTCTTTCTTCTTCTTGATTGGATGGTCTTGGACACCAGACAACTTGCTTCCTAGGCCCCATTTCAAAGATACAAGATTTAATTGCAAGAGGGGAAGAAACCTTGGGTTTCTACGGTTCAAAATCAAAAGGAAGGGAGAAAATGGTAGAAATTGAAGCTAAAACCATCCCAAACAAAAATTTGAGAAGGTTAGAGGAGCAATTTGGAGGGAAGAAGTGGGTGTAACAGTGTTAGGGATGAGTCGGCTCGATTTGGAAGGAAAAAGATGAAGGAAACACTTCATTTTCTTGTTTTTATTTTGGTCTGTCGACTTCAAGTGTCGACTCACAACATTGAGTCAAGTGTCGACACTTCAACTAAAAATTGAAAAAAAAATAAAATGAAGCCTTGATAAAAAAGAATAGAATTTCAATGGAATTAAAGGAAATTAAACAAAATTAATAGAAAATTTGATTAATCAAGGGTCAAAGGATATTGATGCAAGATGACTCTAAGAATGCTAAATATGTAGGAAAATAGTAAACTATTTTTTTTTGTGATTTTTAGATTTAGGTTTGTAGGCTAATTTCTCAAAACTAAAGTAAAGAACTAGCAGTTATTTAGCAATTCTAAGAATCAACTTGTCGCAAGCTGAATCATGCAAGATAACTAAAAGACAGGATGCAGAAATTGAGAATTTTTCTTGCTTAGGATAGTTAATATTCAAACAAATCAGATAATCAAAGAAGAGAAGATTTCTTACTAGTCAGAGATTAAAATTTAGTAGCAGAAGGGATCACTCACAACTCTGATCGGAGCCTGGATGAAGAAGCCTCGGTTCCCTTGAATCTGATGGCTGATTTGGGCGGTCCAGGCAGCAAAGAAGGCCTCCTCAGGAAAGGGGAAGCACCTCGAAGATCCTGCAAGCATCAGAGGTCAATCAAAACAGCAAATAAAAAATAGAAAAGGAATTAGGGTTTGGAAGAATTCGAGATTACGGTTAGAAGATGGCAGCCCGGGGAGGAAGAAGCTCCTGGTCTTGGACGGCAGCTAGGGCTTCCAATCCTTGGGTGTGTTTGAGCTCCAGGGATGCAAAAGGATGCTAGGGTAATAGGGTTTCAATCAAGGAACACAAGGAGAGCACTCAAAGTAAGAACCAAAACTCAAACACAAGGCAATTAATCCAAATTTCAGCAAGGTTTATTCATAAGAAAAAGTTGATTACAAGAGGGGGGAGGGGTGGGGTATTTATAGAGTTTTCATGCTCTCACTAACCATGGTTACACTTGGATTACATGTCCTCTTCAAAATTGGAATACAAGTCCATTCCTAGCTAGGATAGAATTACAAGGTCTAAAGGGATTAGGAATCCTAACTAGGTTAGAATAACTTGGTCTTCTCCCACTTCACTTCACCTTTGACTTGGTCAAACTCCTTAGATGCCAACTCCTTGGGCATGTGGGCTTTAGGGAAGCAAGGGGAAGGTCGGCCATGGGCTTGGAGAGCTTGGGCCCCCTGGAAGCGGGGGTGCCTGGTTCCCAAGGCTGGCATATTCCCAGCATCAAAAGGGAATCTTGGTTCTCCTTGCTTGGGCTTGCTTTCTGGGCTTGAATTTGAAGTCCTAGAGTGCTGGGATAACTTGGTAAACATGGGCTCCTGGCATATAAATTATTCTGGAAGCATCTGGAGGAAATCTGGCATTTGAAATGGCACCCGGGGAAAATCAGGGCATAATCAAGGCACCTGGGTGTCGATTAAGCTCCCCTAAACTGATGTAACTTATTCTGGCTTTAGAATGAGGTTTGGTGGAACTCCAAAATAGTGTAGCCTCCTCTCTTATACAAGAAGTGAACTCATACTAGACTTATACTGGTGTACAGAACTCAATGTTCTGGACTAGGTTGAGGGTTGAGACAAATCAACTAACCTCAACTTATTACAGGACTCAATCATAGTTGATTACAAAACAGACACATGGCTAGGTAAAATAAATATGACCTAGTAATCTGTGTTTGATTCTGGTGCCCCCACCAATTCTCCCGGGGTGGGAGGAACTCGACCTCGTCGAGTGTGGGATAACTTGGGTCTCATAGTGCTCGAGCAGGTCTGGGTTGAGGCGCTACAGATCCTCACAGGTGATCCACGAGTCCTCAGATTTTAGCCGACCTTGCCACCAGATCAAATACCTTTGGTAGCCTCGATTCCGAGTACATATGGCTTGATCATCCAGGATTCTCTCAATCTTTTCCTCACTATTTAGCTAATTGGTTGGTGGACACTCTAGTGTAGGTCACTCTCAAGGGAATGGATAGGTCCAAAAGGCTCACTGGAAATTGCTGCTGGCTCCCTATACTCTACAAGATCTGAGATGTTGAAGGTGGAACTAATGCCTAAGTCGGGTGGTAACTCAAGCACATAGGCATTGGGTCCAACTCTCTTTATTATCTTAAATGGGCCAGCTCCATGAGCATGAAGTTTCTTTACGATCCTTGGAGGGAACCGTTCAGGCTTAAGCCTGATCATCACAAAATCCCCTGCAAAAAATTGTTTAGCTCTATTTCGAGAATTAGCCAAGTTCTTATATAGTTCATTACTTAGGTTTATCTTTTGTCTAATTTCTTGATGCAGTTCCCTAACATGCTATGCAAAAGACTCAGCTGACTCAGAAACTCGTGCATATGAGGGTAAGGGGATTAAATCAAGAGGTTTATTGGGTTTGTATCCGTGCACAACCTCAAAATGACTCTTCCCTATGGATCTATTAGTAGAACTATTGTAAGGAAATTCAGCTCAGGATAACAATAGGTCCCAATTTCCTGTGTGTTCACCTATGAGGCATCTAAGAGGGTTTCCTAAGCTTCTGTTCACTACCTTAGTTTAGCCATCAGTCTGTTGTGGTAAGCGATGGAAAATTTCAACTTGGTTCCTAAAAGGTGCCAAAGGGTCTTCCAAAAGTAACTAGTAAAGTGGATATCCCTATCTGACACTATTATTTTAGGCAATCCATGTAGTCTAATCATCTGGTCAAGGAAAAGATGGGCTACTCTAGATGGGTCAAAGGTTTGAAAGCAGGGTACAAAATGGGCCATTTTAGAAAACCTATCGACCATTACAAATATTGAATCATGTTTCCTGAGGGTCTTAGGTAGGCCTAAAACAAATTCCATGCTTAAGTCCTGCCATGGATGGTCTGGTACAGGTAGAGGGGTATATAATCTAGTATTTTGTTTCTACTATTTTGTAATAGCACAAGTTCTACATCTGGACACTATATTAGCAATGTCCCTCTTTAAACGAGGCCAAAAGAACTGGTCCTCTAAAGCTAAGATAGTCTTATTTCTTCCAAAATGACCAGCAAGGCCTCCAGCATGGATTTCCCAGACAAAGAATTCTCAAAGTGATGTTCTAGGAATACATAGTCTATTGTTCCTAAACAAATAACCATCTTGTAGGGTGTATTCACTATGGGTACTAGATGGTCCTTGGGCTAAGGATTGGACAACTTCACTAAAGTCTGGATAAGTTGTATATTCATCTTTTAACCTATCAAATCCAATGACTTCAGTGCTAAGGGTATTCAACAGTAAGGCTCATCTACTAAGGGCATCTGCTACCTTGTTTTCGGTTCCAGCTTGGTGTTTAAGTACAAAGGTATAGGCTTGTATAAATTCTACCCACTTAGCATGCCTAGGATTTAATTTCTTCTAGGAGTTCAAAAATCGGAGTGCTTCATGATCAGAATACAAAACAAACTCCTGGGGTAGTAAATAATGTCTCCAATATCTAAGAGCTTGTACTACTGCTTAAAACTCTTTGTTATAGGTTGAGTACTTTAATCTAGACTCATTAAGTTTCTCACTGAAAAAGGCTACTGGATGATTCTCTTGGCTCATAACTCCTCCTTTGCCAACTCCAGAAGCATCACAAGCTACCTTAAAAACTTTGGTAAAATCGGGTAACCTCAATATGGGTGCTTGTGTCATCTTAGCTTTAATCTCTAAGAAGGCTCTATCTGTAGATTTGGTCCATTCAAAACTACCCTTCCTATTGCAGTCAGTAATTGGTGCTACTATGGTGCTAAATCCCCTAATAAATCTTCTATAGAAAGTGGCTAGACCATGGAAACTTTTAACTTCATGGACACTAGTGGGTACTGGCCATTCTAAAATAGATCTGACCTTTTCAGGGTCAGCTGCTACACCTTAAGGGGTCACCACAAAGCCTAGGAAGATAGCTCTATGGGTCATGAAATCACACTTCTTTAAATTTGCATATAGGCTCTCTTTCCTAAGGGTCAAACAAACTTGTTTCAGATGTTCTATATGATCTTCCTTGGTTTTACTATAAATCAGGATGTTATCAAAATACACTACCATAAATTTACCTATGAACATCCTAAGGATATGGGTCATAATTCTCATGAAAGTGCTAGGGGTATTGGATAACCCAAAAGGCATTACAGACCATCCATATAGGCCATCTTTCATTTTAAATGCTATTTTCCATTCATCCCCAGGTCTAATTTGAGCCTGATGGTAGCCACTCTTAAGGTTTATCTTTGAAAACATTATGGCTCCTGCCATCATATCCAACATATCATCCAATCGGGGGATGGGAAACCTATACTTCACAGTTATCTTATTTATGGCACGGCTATCAACACACATTTGCCACTTGCCATCTTTTTAGGGGTTAATAGGGCTGGTGATGCAGAACAAATAAGATGATGCGATGCAGAAGTAAATTAAGACTAATTTTTTTTTTTTTTTTTTTGTGTTTTGTTAGAAGTTGGCTTGACTCAAAAACAAGGCTAACTAATATTGAAAGAAAATATGCACTGAAAGAAAGCAAAATTCAAAAGAGTAGATTATCAGAGTAATAAAGAAGTAGGATCGCTGGGGATTGAGAAACCCCCAGACCTAGGGTTTACTCTTCTTTCAAGAAACAGACGAAGAGAGAAGAGAAGGTTTTATATCTGACTGTGATATCTCTCTTTGCTTCAATTGAAGGACACTCTCGAACAGATTGAAGGATCCTTGGAGACGGGGTATCTTCGCAATGGATCCTCGGATTGTAGTCCTATGGAAAGGTTGGCCTTCTTCTCGTACTTTGGATCTAGAAAAGATGAAGAACAAGATAAGGATGTAAGAAACTCAAGGAAGAGACCTTTACCTGGGATAGCTCCGCACTGCTCGAACTTTGAAGATGAGGGAAGAGTATGGAGGTGGCGATGGAAGATGGAGTGGATTTAGGGTTTGGCTGGTAGGGCGGCGGCTTGTAGATGAAAAGGACCTAGGGCTTGATCTAGTGGGCGGTGGCTTAGAGAAGGAGATGACAGCCTTGAATGAAGTGGGAATAGGGTTTAGGAATTTGGGTGTTGGCGGCTAGGATAATGAAAGGAAATTAGGGTTGGCGGCCAGTGATGAAAGCGGGGCAGGGTTTTGGTAACTTTGGAGATCTCTCACCTCCTTAAGGCTCCAATGGAACCCGGCTCCAATGGAACCCGGATTTACTCCCTCATGGAGCTCAACACTCAAAGAAGTGCGGAAGAAGAGAACACAAGGTTGCTTAACACAAGAAAAGATTTCATTTCCTCATTCTAATCAAAAGATTACATAAGGGTCCAATATATAGACCTTGCAAGAAAATCAAAATTACACTACTTCCCATGTGGGACTAAACATTCATCCTAAGCATGAAAAACTTTTCTTTGACCGACCAGGCTTCTTTCCTTGGAGTGGGCAGCCTCAAATGCAAGGTGATGGCTTCATATGGCAGGTATGTGGGGCACCTCCTAGTTCTTCTCCTTAAGTCTTCGGTTTTCCTTCCATGACTTGCTCTTTCTTGGAAGAAAATACTCATCTCTTATTCTTTCTCCCCAAGACTAGGCTCCTTCCATTCATAGCCAGGTACTTTAGGCAGGTGTGGGCGCCTACCTTGAAGTCCTCTCCAAGAAAAATCCCCTGCTCCTTTAGCTTGGTTACTTTTGGCAGCTTGTAGGCGCCTTCCTTGACTTCTCCTAAGAAAATTTTCTTACTCTCTTGGGCGTGGGGACCACGAACACTGGGATGAAATATGGTGCCAACTGGTCCTGGGAGTGTGGTGTCCACTTGCATTTGGCCTTGGAAGAAAAAATGATGTCCTAGGGAATGGCGCCAACCAGGACTTGACTTGGACTTAGACTGAGTCAACATGACTCAACAAAATAAAATGCAGACTCAAAGAAATAAAATAATCTGGTTGACCAGGTCAACCGTTATTACAAACCCTAATCTTTGGGCAAGGCCATTCAGAGATCCAGATGGAACCCTGAAGTCTTCTTCTGATTCTGGTGCCCGCACCAATTCTCCCGGGGTGGGAGGAACTCGACCCTGTCGAGTAAGGCTCAAGTTGGATCTGGTACTTCTCCAAGAGATCTTAATCCAGCTCTTGTAATTCATCTCGGGAGATCCAAGAGTCATCAGAATCTGGCATTCCTTGCCAGCGGACCAGGTATCTTTTGTATCCTCGATTACGAGTAGAGATAACCTGATCATCCAGGATCTTTTCAATCTGTTCTTTCCTCACTGGCCAGTTTGTTGGTGGACACACAGGGTTGGGTTCACTCTCAAGAACAGGATTAGTCTCAAAAGGCTCACTTGGAATCACAGCTAGCTCTCTATACTCTACTAGGTCTGTAATGTTGAAAGTGGGGCTAATGCCTAGTTCTGGAGGCAACTCGAGCACATAGGCATTGGATCCTACTCTCTTCACCACTCTAAATGGTCCAGCTCCTCTAGCATGTAACTTTCTAATGGTTCTAGGAGAAAACTGTTCAGGCCTTAACCTAATCATTACATAGTCTCCCTCAATAAAAGTTTTGACTCGCCTTTGAGAATCAGCCAACTTTTTATAAGTTTCATTACTTAAATTTATTTTGGCATGAATTTCTTTATGCAAGTCTTTTATATGCTGTGCAAAAACTTCAGCAGACTCGGAGACTCGTGTGTGGACTGGTAAAGGGGCTAGGTCAAGAGGTGTGTGAGGTTTGTACCCATGCACAATTTCAAATGGACTCTTACCTGTAGACCTATTGACCGAGTCATTGTATGCAAATTCAGCCCTAGGTAAGTACAAATACCAATTCCTAGTGTTTTCACCAACAAGACATCTTAGCAGATTGCCTAAGCTATGGTTCACTACCTCGATTTGGCCATCAGTTTGGGGATGATAGGCAGTTGAAAACTTAAGTTTTGTCCCTAACTTATGCCAAAGGGTTTTCCAAAAATAGCTGGTGAACCGGACATCCCTATCTGAAATAATTGTCTTAGGTAGGCCATGGAGTCTAACTATCTCATTAAAGAACAGGGTGGCTACCTTAGACGCATCAAAAGTCTGGGAACAAGGCAAGAAGTGGGCCATCTTATAAAATCGGTCGACTACGACACCGATAGAGTCATGCCTGCTCTTGGTCTTAGGCAAACCTAACACAAAGTCCATACTCACATCTTGCTAAGGACGATCTGGGACAAGGAGTGGGGTATAAAGGCCGGTGTTCTGTTTTCGCTGTTTGGCAACAACGCTGGTCCGACACCTAGCCACAATATGTGCTATATCTCTTTTTAAGCTAGGCCAGAAAATGTGGTCTTGAACAGCCAGGGTGGTCTTGTCTTTTCCAAAATGGCCTGCTAGACCCCCAGCATGAATTTCCCAAATCAAAAATTCCCTAAGAGAAGTTCTAGGGATGCAAAGCCTATTCTTAAAGAACAGAAAGCCATCTAAAAGGGTATAATCCTTATGATCACTAGATGGTCCTTGAGCTAGATCTTGATACACAGTCTTAAAATCCGGACACGACTCATATTCCTCTTTGATCTGCTCAAACCCTATGACTTCAACCCTAACAGAATTCAATAACAAAGATCGACGACTAAAGGCATCAGCTACCTTATTTTTAGTCCCAGCCTTATGTTTCAAAACAAAAGTATAGGACTGGATATACTCTACCCACTTAGCATGCCTAGGGTTAAGCTTCTTCTTGGAATTCAGGAATCTAAGAGCCTCATGGTCCGAAGAAAGCATAAATTCCTGTGGTAGCAAATAATGTCTCCAATAACGCAAAGTTTGTACTACCGCATAAAATTCTTTATCATAGGTAGAATACCTAAGCTTAGCATCATTAAGTTTTTCACTAAAGAATGCTACGGGATGATTCTCTTGGCTTAGGACTCCACCTATACCTACACCTGAAGCATCACAGGCAACCTCAAATACTTTAGAAAAGTCGGGTAACCTCAAAATGGGTGCCTGGGTCATCCTATCCTTAAGATCTAGGAAGGCTTTATAGGCTGCTTTAGTCCACTGAAATTCTCCCTTCCTAATACAGTCTGTGATAGGAGCAACTACAGTACTAAACCCCTTGATGAGTCGTCTATAGAAGGTAGCCAAGCCATGGAAACTCCTAACTTCATGCACACTGGTCGGCTCTGGCCAATCTACTACGGACCTAATCTTTTCTGGATCGGCAGTCAGGCCGTCAGGGGTTACTACAAAACCAAGGAAGATAACTCTACTGGTCATGAATTCTCACTTCTTGAGATTACCGTAGAGACTATCATTCCTCAAAACTTGGCAGACTTGTCTTAGGTGGCCTACGTGGTCTGCAGGGGTCTTACTATAGATCAGGATGTCATCGAAATAGACCACTTCAAACTTTCCTATGAAAGCTCTAAGCACCTGGGTCATAATCCTCATGAAAGTACTAGGGGCATTGGACAACCCAAAAGGCATAACAACCCATTCGTAGCGACCATCCATAGTTTTGAAAGCGGTTTTCCACTCATCCCCTGTTCTAATTCTAACCTGATGGTAGCCGCTCTTGAGATCAATTTTTGAAAAAATCGTTGCACCGGCCATCATATCTAGCATGTCATCTAGTCTAGGGATGGGAAACCTATACTTGATTATGATTTTGTTGATGGCACGATTATCAACACACATCCTCCACGTGCCATCTTTCTTTGGGGTCAGTAGTGCAGGGACTGCACAAGGGCTAAGACTCTCTCTAATGAACCCCTTCCTCAACAATTCTCCAACCTGCTTTTGCAGTTCCTCATGCTCAGATGGATTCATCCTATAATGGGGCAAGTTGGGTAAAGTAGCTCCTGGGATTAAATCTATGGAATGCTGGATATCCCTAAGAGGTGGAAGGTGATCTGGCAGATCCTCGGGAAAAACATCTTCAAATTCTTCTAACAAAGGCCTAACTTCCTAAGGAGGCTCTGAGGGTGTAGGAGTCCTAAGTTCCTTAGCAGTCAACATCCAAATAAGTGAACCACTATGAATTTCTTGTTCTAGATCCTTAGCACTAATTAGGTTCACTCTAGTCTTCATCTCTTTGACCTTATTGGGTCCTTTAGCTACCTTGTCCTTAGGAGGGACTGAATGGATTGTGATCTTTTTCCCATTAAAACTAAAGACACAGGTATTGGATTTTCCTAAGAGGGTGGCATCATGATCATATAACCAAGGTCTCCCAAGAATTATACTGCTCACCCCCATGGGTAAGACATCACACTAAATCTTCTCTTGATAGGATTGCATCTGGATTTGGTCCTGACATATAGACTGGATGGGTATAGAGGTAGAGTCTACCCAAGAAACCTTATAGGGGTTGGGGTGGGGGATTGGGGTTGAGGCTAACATTTTGATAGTGCTAGCAGAAATGGCATTCACACAGCTCCCACTATCTATGATGATCTTACATACCTTATCCCCTAATTTAAGGAAATTCTGTAGGATGTTAGTCCTACGCCAATCCTCCTGAACTCTACTCTGGGACAGGATGCATCTCACAACTCCTAACTGGTCAGACTCTGTGGGTTCCTCCTCTACTTCATACTCATCAACCAAGTTCATTCCGGCCTCATAAACTTCTTCTTCAAATTCCTCATTGGGCCCGGAATTCTCTTCCTCTCCCTCTTCTATGTAAAGGGATCTACATGGGCACTGGCTAGAAACATGACCTACCCTATGGCACTTAAAATAGGCTATGGCTGTACATTGGCTGGAGATATGACCTGGTTTCTGACACTTAAAACAGGTGATACAAGAACTAGGGGTTCTCTGGGTGTCAGGTGCCTTACCTTTGTCCATGGGCCTAGGGGTGGGAATACCGTGAAAAGGTTTGCTAGTGGTAACTTGGCTAGGTCCATTTCTTGGTATTGGGGCACTAACCCTAGAAGGTATAGGTCCTCTCTAAAATTTCTCAGTGTTCAGTGCAATCTGATAGGCTTGGTCTAGGTCAGTAACCTCTCTTAGAAACAACTCCCTCTTAATGTCTTCCCTAAGTCCAGCCCTAAATCTAGACAAAGTGACCTCATGGGCTTCACTCACATCACATCTCATCAAGTACTCATCAAAGGTGGCTATGTAGTCTGAGACAGATCGGTTCCCTTGTTTCAAGGTTTGCCATTGGTCTAACAGATTCTGCTGGTATAAAATGGGTAGGTACTTATCTCTAAGCTTTTCTTTCATACCCTGCCAAGTGGTTATGGGCTCAACATTTTGTCTCCTAGTGGTTAGCTCAATGTTCCCCCAATATAACCTAGCTTGACGCACTAACTTCATCTTGGCAAACTTGAACTTCCTTTCCTCAGACATGGTATACCACTCAAAGTACTGGTCCATCTCACCCTCCCAATCAGAATACACCTTAGGGTTTAAGCTACCATCAAAAGTGGGTGCAAATAATTTGATGTTCTGGATGAACCATGTTGGGAAATGTGTCCCAAAGCCAATCGCCTGGGTTGTAGGCGGTTGTGCTCAACACTGTATTCATTTTATGAATTAATAAAATTATTATTTGGCAGCTCATCACATATTGAATTTCCCTAAAAATGAACTCTTTCCTTGTGATGAAGTCCTTAGGGCTACACTAACTTCAATACAGAGAGGATGTATCGACTGGTCCTTAAATCTTGTTTACAGCCAAAGGATATATTGTACTGGACGGCAATATATCAAGTATAGGTTGTTGCAGTTCACATCATTTGGTTGTCCTCTTGACCAAATAAGTGTGGTGACACTGATGTGATCTGCAAGTGGGATATATGTTATCTCATTGAACGTGGCTCCGTGAAACCCCTTTCTGCCAAAGGGATACTCACGATTGGATATGGGTATATGTGTCCCTCTGATCTGAGGTCATCACGGTTGCTTGCAAGCAACTCCCTGTGCTTTGGTGCCGGACTACCCAGATTTTTAATCCGGTGATGGAAGGTTTCTTGGTACAGGCAAGTACTTGTGGAGCAGTGATGGACCAAGATGGAATTGACCTGTCCGAACAGTTTGGATTGAATGTCTCGCTGTATCTCAATTTAGCAAATCTTCGGTTGGGTTAGCCCTAGTGAAGAGTCACTAGGCTTGCAAGAGTGAGACACGTGGTCAACTGACTTAGTCTGGGATGGCAGCCCAATATCAGTCGTCCTGAGCATTAGAGGTCAAAGGGATGAAATATACAGTAACCATATGCCGGAGTTTCGATTGTATGCTCCCGAATCTTCGACCTATCCGGATGCCAGGACCCATTGCTAGATGGTTTCCTGTGCTGGTACTGAAATTGTTCCAGTACTACCATTTAGGTTCGAACCTATGAGGTCACACGCCACAGAGGATAACTCCATGATCCGGTTATGGATTACGATTGGGAATCGTCTCGGTTTTATGGTTACGGTATTTATTTGAGCACCTTTTTTTTTTCTGGTCTTGCCCTTGTTTGGGTTAGCCAAAAATTGTTCCAGGCTGACCAGGTCTGCGCCAGGATTTTTTTGAATCAGATTTGAACTGATTCGGAGCTAAATTCGGCCTTCAATTGGTTGTGAACTAATTGAATTTTATTTAATTGGGCTTGGACCGTTCAAATTGAATTAAACCAAATTTTTAGGATTTGTTTGAACCCAAAATCCTTTGAACCAGTTTTTCTTTTGAACCCTTGGTTTTAATTGGATTAAACCCATTCATTTGGACCGTTTTTTTTTTCTTTTGGACGGTTTGCTCGCTGAATTTTCTGCTGGGCATTTTCCATGCCGTGGAAACCATTCGGCGCCTCTTCATCTCACCTCCACCCATTAACCTTTAACCCCTTTTAATTAGTCCTAATGCATGGTTTAGGGGTGATTATACCACCGACGTCCTTTGGACTCCCTCCCTCTCCGTTGTTTTTTTCTCTCTGCTACTGGCTCCTTTTAAAACCTGCAGTCCCCTGTTTTTTTTTTTTTGGGACGTCACCATGTGAGAATTAAAAAGGGGCTGTGAGAGTTCTTGCTTGCTGATATTCCTTCCCATTCCACCTGTGAAGTTGAGGGCTGGGTTTTGGTGAGTGAAAGGAAGAGAAATCAAGCCTTTATCCGTGTTTGCTAGTGCTCAAATCTGGAGGAAGACGAACTCTGTTTTGCTGAAAAATAGGTTCTGAAATTCTGCTCTTGCTTCCCACCATTTCGTGTCTTCCGGCGACTAGCATCGACCGAGAGACGGATCAGAGCTAGCCCCCGGCATGTGCCCCCTCTTGAGAGTGTTCAACCGAGCACTTGGAAGCCGGATCGACCTCCTTGGAGCTGTCCTTTTCTGCTTTGTTTTTGGTTGCAGGTTTTTCAGATTGCTGCAATTTCTGGTGCTAATTTTGGGTGACAAGAAGGGGATCAAAACATTGGATCATCTTCTCCCCTTTGAAGGAAGATCAACAAACTTGCTCCCTGGCTCTTGCTACTGGAAGAGCGATCCATTCGTTGGCAAAAACCTTCCTCTGTTCTACAGCATTTTTGGTGGAAAGAACAGCATTTGTCAACGTGCTGTTAGTGGAGAACAACAGGAATAATTTTATTCCTGTTATCCCTGCTATTCCAGGCTTATACCAGATTTATTCCCAGCAGGAATAAGGTATGGGTTTTGTTTTTAATTTCATGCATGCGTAGATCTATGGATTTAAAATGTTTTATAATCATTACATGCCATGTTATAACATGTTTTGATCTGTACATGCTTCCTGATTGCGTTAGATCCTGGGTGGAGCATGTTTTCGCTGCGCATTTTAAAATTGTTTTAAAATACTTACCTGCTCCCTGTTGTTGCATGCTTAGGGTAGGCACCTGCAAACGCACCATTCATCCTTCAATGGTATCAGAGCCAGGTTGACAGGTGTAACATAATCTTGATGCATGTTAGATTAAAAATAGTTTAATCTATTTTGTATCTTGATAGTACTTTTAGGAACCTAGTTGAGACCTTCACCATGACCGTGTGTCTTTGACACGAAACGGATCATCTGTATTGGCCTTTTCAGAAGGATCCTTTAAGGAAATCTTGGAATTAAAATTGTTTTAGTTCAGATACAATTTTGACATGTATGTTAAAGTATTGGGCCATGAAATGTTTATAAAATAAAATCTAGAAATGATGCATGATTTTATAATGTAAAGAAAAAATGTTTTACATTGACACTTAATTAAAAATGTTTTGATTAAATGTATGGCTTATTAAAATAAATCACTAGGTTTATGAAATCTAATTTGACATGAATAAGCCATTTTGGGTTAATTGGGTTAGTTATCTAATTGGGTCCTTAACTGGGTTAGACCTAGGTTTAGTTGAACCGGATAAAAGAAGATTAATCAAAAGTTGATTAAAGTCCTTCTTTAGAACTATCTAATAGTTAGAATAGTTGATCCTTTCATCTAAAATGGATCCAATTAGTGGCTCTGTGGACGCCCGAGTCTTTAGACTAATCTGATCGGGTCTGGTAAACCGACTGGTGTCGAGGTAGGTTTGGCATTTGTGATCATGGTTGTATGAGGCTACCTCTTTCTTGGCCAACTTGGTTTGTGTTTAGGAAAGATGGTTAATGGTGGATACTCACCCATGATCTCACCTACCTGGCTAGTCGAGTCAACCAGAACTGATTGGAAAAGCTCAATGACTCGAGTTAACCCATGTCACCCAGGTTGATCGGTCTGACTGATCTTTAGGTACCCATGGATCATTTGTTGATTCATTTCAACCCTCCTGAAATCTGATTGATTCAGTAGGAGGATGATCCATGTCCTTGTCTCTTCTCTTATGTCACAACTAAAAATCCTCTAAAATTATTAGGTCCTTAAAAGACTAAGTCAAAGAGTTGACAGTGTCTTATCCTCCCATTAAGTTGGATAGAAATATGTCGACTAGCTTGGTGTGCATCGGCAATTCCATAGAACGGGTGTACATCCGGCGACTGGAATTTCTATCTGATCGATGATGGTTCAGGGCAACCTCCTTAACGGGACCAGGTGAGCCGGCCTTAGTCGGGCTTGGTCTTTAGTTAGCTGGAAGCATTGGATTTGTCATTTTAATGGTTGGACCTAACCAGAGACCCGCAATAGGAGGCCCTAGGCTGATTGGGGTGTTCTCTGGGGCAAAATTTTATACTGAAAATTGTTTAGGGAAATAATTGGTTTACGAACCTAACTTTAGGCTCGTATGGGTGAGCTGGCCATAGTCGGGCTCATGCGAGGCCTATTGGATTTTAGTACCCACTTGAAAAAATGTTGTTTTCACAGATTGGAGTCAGAGGCTACCAATCTGAAAAATTAGTGGGAGAAACCTTTAGACTAAAGTCCAAGTCTTTTGGTTAAGTTATTAATTCATAAACTTATTTGGTCTTGTTTTCTTTTTAGATGTCTTCAAACTTGTCGCTCCGGTCACTTCTCGATAACGAGAAGTTGAAGGGTCATAACTTTGATACTTGGTATCGAAGGTTAAGAATCGTTCTGGAGCATGAACGGATCCTCTATGTGATAACGGATCCGGCGCCTGAAATCCCTCTTGTAAATGCACGGAGTGCGGTCAGAGACGGTTACTTGAAGTGGGTTTCTGATCGTACTACTGTCCGATGCATTATGCTTGCTGCGATGAACGACGAGTTCAGTCGCAAATTCGAGGAGGCCCAACCTGATGAAATCCTTCAAAAAGTGAAGGAATCCTTCGGCACCCCGGATGATGTAGAACGGTACAAAGTGTCTTGTGCCATCTACAACTCCAAGATGCCGAATGGTGGTTCAGTCACTGATCATGTATTGTACATGATCGAGCTGATTGAAAAACTGGGCAAACTCGGATGCCCCTTGCACGAGCAGCTCGGCAAGGATGCGATCCTGAATTCTCTTCCCTCCTCCTATCTTGACTTTCTTGATCATTACAGAATGAACAAGCCTGCAGTCAACTACCATGGTCTTTTGGGATTGCTGCAGACTTTCGAGAAAGACCACCAACTTAACAAGGGGGTGGTGAATTTAGTGGGAGGAAGTAGAGGTCGTCGTCCCTTCAAGAAAGGGAAGAAGAAAATAAATAAAAAGGGAAAGAAGGTGCAGAATGCTCCTGGCCCGAGTCAGACCAGGAAGTTTAAAGCTGATCAGTCTTCTGCAGAGTGCTTCTACTGCAAGAAGAAGGGACACTGGAAGAGGAACTTTCCTCTTTCTATTGCGTCCCTTGATCCGAACAGGCCGAGAAAGCAGAAGTCTGCTGAACAAGGTATTTATATGATAAAACCTTGTAATTACTCAATTATTGATACTGCTAACTGGGTATTGGATACTGGTCATCCAATTCATGTTTGTAATTCATTACAGGGACTTCAAGTTAGCAGAAGATTTGAAGATGGAGAACAGTTTCTGAGCGTCGGGAATGGAAATCGTGCTCCAGTACTGGCGGTTGGAGTCCTGCGTCTTGTCTTTGAGTCTTGTACTGTCGAACTAGTCGACTGTCACTATTGTCCTAGTTTCATTATGTGCATAATCTCTGTAGGCCTTTTGGCCAATTGTGGTTTTGAACTATCAATAAAAGGAGATTCTTGTAATGTTATTTTGAATAATGGTGTTAGAATGAAAGCTAGATTAAATAATGGCATATACGTACTATCAAGGCCTGTTAGTGTAATGTACACTTCTAGCAAACGTCCAAGGTTAGATAATGTCAATAATTTGTATCTTTGGCACTGTAGACTAGTTCATATTAACCAAAATAGGATCAACAAGATGCGAGGAGGACTTCTCGAGGTCAGTGATTCTGAATCACTGCCCACTTGTGAATCCTGCTTACTTGGTAAAATGACCAAGTCACCTTTTTCTGGAAAAGGTGAACGATCTACAGAACTCCTAAGTCTAATACATACTGATGTATGTGGACCAATGACAATTAGTGCCAAAGGAGGATACAAATATTTCATTATATTTACAGACGACTTTTCGAGGTTCGGTTATGTCTTTCTAATGAGACATAAGTCAGAGTCGTTTAAAATGTTCAAATGATACCGTAATGAAGTAGAAAAGCAAACCGGAAAAAGTATTAAAACCCTTCGATCTGATCGAGGTGGTGAATACTTATCTGGTGCATTTTTGACATATCTTGAGGAGAATGGAATTCTCTCTCAGTGGACTCCTCCAGGAACACCACAGTTGAATGGTGTGTCCGAAAGGAGGAATCGAACCTTGTTGGACATGGCTCGATCAATGATGGGGTTTGCAACTCTGCCACTATCCTTTTGGGGATATGCGCTTCTGACAGCCTGTTACTTGTTGAATAATGTTCTGAGTAAGTCTGTTGTCTCCACTCCGTATGAGATGTGGAATGGACGTAAACCTTCAATCTCACACCTTCGGGTCTGGGGTTGTCCGGCTTACGTAAAACTTTTAGACGCAGACAAACTTGGTCCTAAGTCTGACAGGTGTTTATTCATTGGTTATCCTAAGGAAACCAAAGGGTATTTCTTCTATTTGGAGAATGAACAAAAAGTGTTCGTTGCTCTTAGAGCTATCTTTTTGGAAAAGGAATTCCTTGGAGAAGGAACTATAGCCTCTAAGATTGAACTTGATGAAGTTCAGCCAATAGAAGAACCTGCACACTCTAAGGACTTCGTGGAACCGGCTGTGATTGACTCACACCCTGAACCCATTAGGAGATCTGGTAGAATACCGCGTCAGCCGGATAGATACTACAGTTTCATGGTCCGGGACGGCGATCCCATTGAGCTCGATGAGAACAATGAGGATCTGATCACCTACATGGATGCACTTCAGAGATCTAACTCTGAGGCATGGCTTGGAGCCATGCGATCCGAAATGGAGTCCATGGAAATCAACAATGTTTGGACATTAGTTGATCCGCCTGAAGGAATAAAACCCATCGGGTGTAAATGGATCTTCAAGAAGAAAAGGGGCGTAGATGGGAAGGTAGAAACCTATAAAGCCCATCTGGTTGCTAAGGGGTATCGTCAACGATATGGTATCGATTATGATGAGACATTCACTACAGCAAAACAGGGTTATCCTGACCCTTTTCTGGCGACGCTTCTCTGAAGCGTTGGGAAGAACCAGAACCCGCCGACGGTTTTTGAAAGCGCTGGCAAAACTGAAAGTCCGCCGACATTTTTAAGTGTCGGCAATTAACCCTGAGTTTTACCGATGCTTTTAAGCGTCGTCGGACCATCCCGCTGAAATCCGGGATATTTGCCAATGCTTTTAAGCATCGCCGGAGTCTGGGACCTTTGCCGACGCTTTTAAGCGTCGCTAGACTTGGGACATTTACCGACGCTTATAAGCATCGCGAAGTCCAGGGACCTTTGCCGATGCTTATAAGCATTGCCGGATCGGCCATTTGCCGACGCTTTTAAGCATCAGGACCTTTACCGATGCTTTAAAGCGTCGCCACAGTTTTGGACCTTTGCCGATGCTTTTAAGCATCGCCGTACTATACATTTACCGACACTTTTAAGCATCGCGGAGTCCAGGAACCTTTGCCGACGCTTATAAACATCACCAGATCATACATTTGCCGATGCTTTTATGAAAGGATTATGCCCTATAAGCCAATATCTGTATCTCCCAGACCATTATAAATTGACAAATTAATAAAGGCAATAATTTTTTCATCATTCGCTGTGTCATTATATGATGAACCCCATAGATTAGGGCTATGGTTGTAGGGCTATGATGAGATCATACCAGTGAGATCTAAGGCCTTAAAACCCTAATCTAGAATATTCCTAGTCATAGGAACCCTGAGTTGGGGATCAGGGTTTCCGGTAAGACTGGCACATCCTATGTATGCTGAAAAGGGTGACTGCTCTCACAGTCATTTGTGTAGGACACTAATACAAGGATGTGGGTGCTCATTAGTGAATGAGTTCACTGAATAGATCCAGTTTGAGAACATCTAATGGAGCCTTAGCTGCATGTCAATAGATGTTTTCACATAGTGGGAGTTGTACAAGTAGTCCTATGACCTGAGACTGCCATAATACCTTATGTACATGAACCCATGCTTTGGTTCAATCTCAATCATGACACTGGGTCATGCACGAGGTTGATGCTGGGTATGGTGAATTGTATATGAAGGTAATGAGTAGGTCAACAAGGAATTGATCACTCCTAGTAGGAGGAGATTGCATCCAGCCAAATTAGGTCAGATGATGATTCAGGAAATCTTTGATCAAAGTACAGATATTAGAAATGATTTCTAATATCGAATTAATTGAATCATTAGTGAATGACTGAGCTGGGAATGAGTATAAACTGGATTTGACATGATTCCATATCCAAAGTTATATTCGGGATGCAAGATGATTGAAGGATCGAATTGTACGGGAACTTTCCACTGAAGGGTAGTTTTGGAATTACACCAGAATTTCCATATCTTCCGGGTAGACATGACACGTTGCTAGACGTCAATCTTGTCTTGTGGGTTGATCAAATTAAATGGTTTAATTGGATCACTAATTAGGAGGAGTCCTAATTGACTGACTCGAGTTAGCTCGATTTGACCTAAATCGATTAGAATGAGTTCTGATCAGATTAGGTCAACTTGCACTCGGACCCACTGCTGGCTAAGTATGGAACCCAATGGGTCACACACTTAGGACAGATAATCAAGGATTTAATTTGGAA